>BSBM01000580.1:5000000-10000000 GCA_027924585.1 Larix kaempferi | reverse complement strand
TTACTTCCACCGTTTTTTAAAATCACAGCTTCTAGAAGGTTTACATGATTTCGTAAAAAACACGAGTTTTTAGAAAATATGTTTTATTTCATAAATGGAATCTACAAAATATGCACGTTCTACGTCATAACGACTTTCTATAGTTTGCGCATGCGTCCGGAAATAAGAAAAGCTTACTTCCACAGTTTTTTAAAATCACAGCTTCTAGAAGGTTTACATGATTTCGTAAAAAACACGAGTTTTTAGAAAATGTGTTTTATTTCGTGAATGGAATCTACAAAGTATGCACATTCTACGTCATAACGACCTTATATAGTTTCCGCATGCGTCCGGAAATAAGAAAAGCTTACTTCCCCCGTTTTTTAAAATCACAGCTTCTAGAAGGTTTACATGATTTCTTAAAAAACACGAGTTTTTAGAAAATGTGTTTTATTTCATAAATGGAATCAACAAAGTATACATATTCTACGTCATAACGACTTTCTATAGTTTGCGCATGCGTTTGGAAATAAGAAAAGCTTACTTCCCTCGTTTTTTAAAATCACAGCTTCTAGAAGGTTTACATGATTTGTTAAAAAACATGAGTTTTTAGGAAATGGGTTTTATTTTATAAATGGAATCAACAAACTATGCACATTCTACGTCATAACGACTTTCTATAGTTTGCGCATGCGTCCGGAAATAAGAAAAGCTTACATCAACCGTTTTTTAAAATCACAGCTTCTAGAAGGTGTACATGATTTCGTAAAAAAACACGAGTTTTTAGAAAATGTGTTTTATTTCATAAATGGAATCAACAAAGTGTGCACATTCTACGTCATAACGACTTTCTATAGTTTGGGTATGCGTCCGGAAATAAGAAAAGCTTACTTCCACCGTTTTTTAAAATCACAGCTTCTAGAAGGTTTACATGATTTCTTAAAAAACACGATTTTTTAGAAAATGTGTTTTATTTCATAAATGGAATCAACAAAGTATGCACATTCTACGTCATAATGACTTTCTATAGTTTTCGCATTCGTCCGGAAATAAGAAAAGCTTACTTCCACCGTTTTTTAAAATCACAGCTTCTAGAAGGTTTACATGATTTCGTAAAAAACACGAGTTTTTAGAAAATATGTTTTATTTCATAAATGGAATCTACAAAGTATGCACGTTCTACATCATAACGACTTTCTATAGTTTGCGCATGCGTCCGGAAATAAGAAAAGCTTACTTCCACAGTTTTTTAAAATCACAGGTTCTAGAAGGTTTACATGATTTCTTAAAAAACAGGAGTTTTTAGAAAATGTGTTTTATTTCATAAATGTAATCATCAAAGTATGCACATTCTACGTCATAACGACTTTCTATAGTATGCGCATTCGTCCGGAAATAAGAAAAGCTTACTTCCCCCGTTTTTTAAAATCACAGCTTCTAGAAGGTTTACATGATTTCTTAAAAAACACGAGTTTTTAGAAAATGTGTTTTATTTAATAAATGGAATCAAAAAAATATGCACTTTCTACGTCATAACTACTTTCTATAGTTTGCGCATGCATCCGGAAATAAGAAAAGATTATTTCCACCGTTCTTTAAAATCACAGCTTATAGAAGGTTTACATAATTTCGTAAAAAACACTAGTTTTTAGAAAATGTGTTTTATTTCATAAATGGAATCTACAAAGTAAGCACATTCTACGTCACAACGACTTTCTATAGTTTGCGCATGCGTCCGGAAATAAGAAAAGCTTACTTCCCCCGTTTTTTAAAATCACAGCTTCTAGAAGGTTTACATGAGTTCTTAAAAAACACGAGTTTTTAGAAAATGTGTTTTATTTCATAAATGGAATCAACAAAGTATGCACATTCTACGTGATAACGACTTTCTATAGTTTGTGCATGCGTTTGGAAATAAGAAAACCTTACTTCCCCCGTTTTTTAAAATCACAGCTTCTAGAAGGTTGACATGATTTCTTAAAAAACACGAGTTTTTAGAAAATGTGTTTTATTTCATAAATGGAATCAACAAAGTATGCACATTCTACCTCATAACGACTTTCTATAGTTTGCGCATGCGTCCGGAAATAAGAAAATCTTACTTCGACCGTTTTTTAAAATCACAGCTTCTAGAATGTTTACATGATTTCGTAAAATACATGAGTTTTTAGAAAATGTGTTTTATTTCTTAAATGGAATCTACAAAGTATGCACATTCTACGTCATAACCACTTTCTATAGTTTGTGCATGCGTCCGGAAATAAGAAAAGCTTACTTCCACCGTTTTTTAAAATCACAGCTTCTAGAAGGTGTACATGATTTCGTAAAAAACACGAGTTTTTAGAAAATGTGTTTTATTTCATAAATGGAATCAACAAAGTGTGCACATTCTACGTCATAACGACTTTCTATAGTTTGGGTATGCGTCCGGAAATAAGAAAAGCTTACTTCCACCGTTTTTTAAAATCACAGCTTCTAGAAGGTTTACATGATTTCTTAAAAAACACGAGTTTTTAGAAAATGTGTTTTATTTCATAAATGGAATCAACAAAGTATGCACATTCTACGTCATAATGACTTTCTATAGTTTTCGCATTCGTCCGGAAATAAGAAAAGCTTACTTCCACCGTTTTTTAAAATCACAGCTTCTAGAAGGTTTACATGATTTCGTAAAAAACACGAGTTTTTAGAAAATATGTTTTATTTCATAAATGGAATCTACAAAGTATGCACGTTCTACATCATAACGACTTTCTATAGTTTGCGCATGCGTCCGGAAATAAGAAAAGCTTACTTCCACAGTTTTTTAAAATCACAGGTTCTAGAAGGTTTACATGATTTCTTAAAAAACAGGAGTTTTTAGAAAATGTGTTTTATTTCATAAATGTAATCATCAAAGTATGCACATTCTACGTCATAACGACTTTCTATAGTATGCGCATTCGTCCGGAAATAAGAAAAGCTTACTTCCCCCGTTTTTTAAAATCACAGCTTCTAGAAGGTTTACATGATTTCTTAAAAAACACGAGTTTTTAGAAAATGTGTTTTATTTAATAAATGGAATAAAAAAAATATGCACTTTCTACGTCATAACTACTTTCTATAGTTTGCGCATGCATCCGGAAATAAGAAAAGATTATTTCCACCGTTCTTTAAAATCACAGCTTATAGAAGGTTTACATAATTTCGTAAAAAACACTAGTTTTTAGAAAATGTGTTTTATTTCATAAATGGAATCTACAAAGTAAGCACATTCTACGTCACAACGACTTTCTATAGTTTGCGCATGCGTCCGGAAATAAGAAAAGCTTACTTCCCCCGTTTTTTAAAATCACAGCTTCTAGAAGGTTTACATGAGTTCTTAAAAAACACGAGTTTTTAGAAAATGTGTTTTATTTCATAAATGGAATCAACAAAGTATGCACATTCTACGTGATAACGACTTTCTATAGTTTGTGCATGCGTTTGGAAATAAGAAAACCTTACTTCCCCCGTTTTTTAAAATCACGGCTTCTAGAAGGTTGACATGATTTCTTAAAAAACACGAGTTTTTAAAAAATGTGTTTTATTTCATAAATGGAATCAACAAAGTATGCACATTCTACCTCATAACGACTTTCTATAGTTTGCGCATGCGTCCGGAAATAAGAAAATGTTACTTCGACCGTTTTTTAAAATCACAGCTTCTAGAATGTTTACATGATTTCGTAAAATACATGAGTTTTTAGAAAAAGTGTTTTATTTCTTAAATGGAATCTACAAAGTATGCACATTCTACGTCATAACCACTTTCTATAGTTTGTGCATGCGTCCGGAAATAAGAAAAGCTTACTTCCACCATTTTTTAAAATCACAGCTTCTAGAAGGTGTACATGATTTCGTAAAAAACACGAGTTTTTAGAAAATGTGTTTTATTTCATAAATGGAATCAACAAAGTGTGCACATTCTACGTCATAACAACTTTCTATAGTTTGGGTATGCGTCCGGAAATAAGAAAAGCTTACTTCCACCGTTTTTTAAAATCACAGCTTCTAGAAGGTTTACATGATTTCTTAAAAAACACGAGTTTTTAGAAAATGTGTTTTATTTCATAAATGAAATCAACAAAGTATGCACATTCTACGTCATAATGAATTTCTATAGTTTTCGAATTCGTCCGGAAATAAGAAAAGCTTACTTCCACCGTTTTTTAAAATCACAGCTTCTAGAAGGTTTACATGATTTCGTAAAAAACACGAGTTTTTAGAAAATATGTTTTATTTCATAAATGGAATCTACAAAATATGCACGTTCTACGTCATAACGACTTTCTATAGTTTGCGCATGCGTCCGGAAATAAGAAAAGCTTACTTTCCCCGTTTTTTAAAATCACAGCTTCTAGAATGTTTACATGATTTCGTAAAATACATGAGTTTTTAGAAAATGTGTTTTATTTCTTAAATGGAATCTACAAAGTATGCACATTCTACGTCATAACCACTTTCTATAGTTTGTGCATGCGTCCGGAAATAAGAAAAGCTTACTTCCACCGTTTTTTAAAATCACAGCTTCTAGAAGGTGTACATGATTTCGTAAAAAACACGAGTTTTTAGAAAATGTGTTTTATTTCATAAATGGAATCAACAAAGTGTACACATTCTACGTCATAACGACTTTCTATAGTTTGGGTATGCGTCCGGAAATAAGAAAAGCTTACTTCCACCGTTTTTTAAAATCACAGCTTCTAGAAGGTTTACATGATTTCTTAAAAAACACGAGTTTTTAGAAAATGTGTTTTATTTCATAAATGGAATCAACAAAGTATGCACATTCTACGTCATAATGACTTTCTATAGTTTTCGCATTCGTCTGGAAATAAGAAAAGCTTACTTCCACCGTTTTTTAAAATCACAGCTTCTAGAAGGTTTACATGATTTCGTAAAAAACACGAGTTTTTAGAAAATATGTTTTATTTCATAAATGGAATCTACAAAGTATGCACGTTCTACATCATAACGACTTTCTATAGTTTGCGCATGCGTCCGGAAATAAGAAAAGCTTACTTCCACAGTTTTTTAAAATCACAGGTTCTAGAAGGTTTACATGATTTCTTAAAAAACAGGAGTTTTTAGAAAATGTGTTTTATTTCATAAATGCAATCATCAAAGTATGCACATTCTACGTCATAACGACTTTCTATAGTATGCGCATTCGTCCGGAAATAAGAAAAGCTTACTTCCACCGTTCTTTAAAATCACAGCTTCTAGAAGGTTTACATGATTTCGTAAAAAACACGAGTTTTTAGAAAATGTGTTTTATTTCGTGAATGGAATCTACAAAGTATGCACATTCTACGTCATAGCGACTTTATATAGTTTCCGCATGCGTCCGGAAATAAGAAAAGCTTACTTCCCCCGTTTTTTAAAATCACAGCTTCTAGAAGGTTTACATGATTTCTTAAAAAACACGAGTTTTTAGAAAATGTGTTTTATTTCATAAATGGAATCAACAAAGTATACACATTCTACGTCATAACGACTTTCTATAGTTTGCGCATGCGTTTGGAAATAAGAAAAGCTTACTTCCCCCGTTTTTTAAAATCACAGCTTCTAGAAGGTTTACATGATTTGTTAAAAAACATGAGTTTTTAGGAAATGGGTTTTATTTCATAAATGGAATGAACAAACTATGCACATTCTACGTCATAACGACTTTCTATAGTTTGCGCATGCGTCCGGAAATAAGAAAAGCTTACATCAACCGTTTTTTAAAATCACAGCTTCTAGAAGGTGTACATGATTTCGTAAAAAACACGAGTTTTTAGAAAAAGTGTTTTATTTCATAAATGGAATCAACAAAGTATGCACATTCTACGTCATAACGACTTTCTATAGATTGCGCATGCGTCCGGAAATAAGAAAAGATTACTTCCACCGTTTTTTAAAATCACAGCTTCTACAAGGTTTACATAATTTCGTAAAAAACACGAGTTTTTAGAAAATGTGTTTTATTTCATAAATGGAATCTACAAAGTATGCACATTCTACGTCACAACGACTTTCTATAGTTTGCGCATGCGTCTGGAAATAAGAAAAGCTTACTTCCCTTGTTTTTTAAAATCACAGCTTCTAGAAGGCTTACATGATTTCTTAAAAAACACGAGTTTTTAGAAAATGTGTTTTATTTCATAAATGGAATCAACAAAGTATGGACATTCTACGTCACAACAACTTTCTATAGTTTGCGCATGCTTCCGGAAATAAGAAAAGCTTACTTCCCCCGTTTTTTAAAATCACAGCTTCTAGAAGGTTTACATGATTTCTTAAAAAACACTAGTTTTTAGAAAATGTGTTTTATTTCATAAATGGAATCAACAAAGTATGCACATTCTACGTCACAACGAATTTCTATAGTTTGCGCATGTGTCCGGAAATAAGAAAAGTTTACTTCCACCGTTTTTTAAAATCACAGCTTCTAGAAGGTTTACATGATTTCGTAAAAAACACTAGTTTTTAGAAAATGTGTTTTATTTTATAAATGGAATCTACAAAGTATGCACATTCTACGTCATAACGACTTTCTATAGTTTGCGCATGCGTCCGGAAATAAGAAAAGCTTACTTCCCCCGTTTTTTAAAATCACAGCTTCTAGAAGGTTTACATGATTTCTTAAAAAACACGAGTTTTTAGAAAATGTGTTTTATTTCATAAATGGAATCAAAAAAGTATGCACATTCTACGTCATAACGACTTTCTATAGTTTGCGCATGCGTCCGGATATAAGAAAAGCTTACTTCCACCGTTTTTTAAAATCACAGCTTCTAGAAGGTTTACATGATTTCTTAAAAAACACGAGTTTTTAGAAAATGTGTTTTATTTCATAAATGGAATCAACAAAGTATGCACATTCTACTTCATCACGACATTCTATTTCTTGCGCATAAGTACGGAAGTAAGAAAAGATTACTTCCATCGTTTTTTAAAATCACAGCTTCTAGAAGGTTTACATAATTTCGTAAAAAACACGAGTTTTTAGAAAATGTGTTTTATTTCATAAATGGAATCTACAATGTATGCACATTCTACGTCACAACGACTTTCTATAGTTTGCGCATGTGTCCGGAAATAAGAAAAGCTTACTTCCCCCATTTTTTAAAATCACAGCTTCTAGAAGGTTTACATGAGTTCTTAAGAAACACGAGTTTTTAGAAAATGTGTTTTATTTCATAAATGGAATCAACAAAGTATGCACATTCTACGTCATAACGACTTTCTATAGTTTGAGCATGCGTTTGGAAATAAGAAAAGCTTACTTCCCCCGTTTTTTAAAATCACAGCTTCTAGAAGGTTTACATGATTTCTTAAAAAACACGAGTTTTTAGAAAATGTGTTTTATTTCATAAATGGAATCAAAAAAGTATGTACTTTCTACGTCATAACTAATTTCTATAGTTTGCGCATGCATCCGGAAATAAGAAAAGATTATTTCCACCGTTCTTTAAAATCACAGCTTATAGAAGGTTTACATAATTTCGTAAAAAACACTAGTTTTTAGAAAATCTGTTTTATTTCATAAATGGAATCTACAAAGTAAGCACATTCTACGTCACAACGACTTTCTATAGTTTGCGCATGCGTCCATAAATAAGAAAAGCTTACTTCCCCCGTTTTTTAAAATCATAGCTTCTAGAAGGTTTACATGAGTTCTTAAAAAACACGAGTTTTTAGAAAATGTGTTTTATTTCATAAATGGAATCAACAAAGTATGCACATTCTACGTGATAACGACTTTCTATAGTTTGTGCATGCGTTTGGAAATAAGAAAAGCTTACTTCCCCCGTTTTTTAAAATCACAGCTTCTAGAAGGTTGACATGATTTCTTAAAAAACACGAGTTTTTAGAAAATGTGTTTTATTTCATAAATGGAATCAACAAAGTATGCACATTCTACCTCATAACGACTTTCTATAGGTTGCGCATGCGTCCGGGAATAAGAAAATCTTACTTCCACCGTTTTTTAAAATCACAGCTTCTAGAATGTTTACATGATTTCGTAAAAAACACGAGTTTTTAGAAAATGTGTTTTATTTCTTAAATGGAATCTACAAACTATGCACATTCTACGTCAAAACCACTCTCTATAGTTTGTGCATGCGTCCGGAAATAAGAAAAGCTTACTTCCACCGTTTTTTAAAATCACAGCTTCTAGAAGGTGTACATGATTTCTTAAAAAACACGAGTTTTTAGAAAATGTGTTTTATTTCATAAATGGAATCAACAAAGTATGCACATTCTACGTCATAACGACTTTCTATAGTTTGCGTATGCGTCCGGAAATAAGAAAAGCTTACTTCCCCCGTTTTTTAAAATCACAGCTTCTAGAAGGTTTACATGATTTCTTAAAAAACATGAGTTTTTAGAAAATGTGTTTTATTTCATAAATGGAATCAACAAAGTATGCACATTCTACGTCATAATGACTTTCTATAGTTTTCGTATTCGTCCGGAAATAAGAAAAGCTTACTTCCAGCGTTTTTTAAAATCACAGCTTCTAGAAGGTTTACATAATTTCGTACAAAACACGAGTTTTTAGAAGATGTGTTTTATTTCATAAATGGAATCAACAAAGTATGCACATTTTACATCACAATGACTTTCTATAGTTTGCGCATGCGTCCGAAAATAAGAAAATCTTACTTCCACCGTTTTTTAAAATCACAGCTTCTAGAAGATTAACATGATTTCGTAAAAAACACGAGTTTTTAGAAAATGTGTTTTATTTCATAAATGGAATCTACAAAGTATGCACATTATACGTCATAACGACTTTCTATAGTTTGATCATGCGTTTGGAAATAAGAAAAGCTTACTTCCCCCGTTTTTTAAAATCACAGCTTCTAGAAGGTTTACATGATTTCTTAAAAAACACGAGTTTTTAGAAAATGTGTTTTATTTCATAAATGGAATCAAAAAAGTATGCACATTCTACGTCATAACGACTTTCTATAGTTTGCGCATGCGTCCGGAAATAAGAAAAGCTTACTTCCACCGTTTTTTAAAATCACAACTTCTAGAAGGTTTACATGATTTCTTAAAAAACACGAGTTTTTAGAAAATGTGTTTTATTTCATAAATGGAATCAACAAAGTATGCACATTATACGTCATAACGACTTTCTATAGATTGCGCATGCGTCCGGAAATAAGAAAAGATTACTTCCACCGTTTTTTAAAATCATAGTTTCTAGAAGGTTTACATGATTTCTTAAAAAACACGAGTTTTTAGAAAATGTGTTTTATTTCATAAATGGAATCAACAAAGTATGCACATTCTACATCATAACGACTTTCTATATATTGCGCATGCGTCCGGAAATAAGAAAAGATTACTTCCACCGTTTTTTAAAATCACAGCTTCTACAAGGTTTACATGATTTCTTAAAAAACACGAGTTTTTAGAAAATGTGTTTTATTTCATAAATGGAATCAACAAAGTATGGACATTCTAAGTCACAACGACTTTCTATAGTTTGCGCATGCGTCCGGAAATAAGAAAAGCTTACTTCCCCGGTTTTTTAAAATCACAGCTTCTAGAAGGTTTACATGATTTCTTAAAAAACACGAGTTTTTAGAAAATGTGTTTTATTTCATAAATGGAATCAACAAAGTATGCACATTCTACTTTATAACGACTTTCTATAGTTTGCGCATGCGTTTGGAAATAAGTAAAGCTTACTTCCCCCGTTTTTTAAAATCACAGCTTCTAGAAGGTTTACATGATTTCGTAAAAAACACGAGTTTTTAGAAAATGTGTTTTATTTCATAAATGGAATCCATAAAGTATGCACATTCTACGTCACAAACGACTTTCTATAGTTTGCGCATGCGTCTGGAAATAAGAAAAGCTTACTTCCCTTGTTTTTTAAAATCACAGCTTCTAGAAGGTTTACATGATTTCTTAAAAAAACACGAGTTTTTAGAAAATGTGTTTTATTTCATAAATGGAATCAAACAAGTATGGACATTCTAAGTCACAACGACTTTCTATAGTTTGCGCATGCGTCCGGAAATAAGAAAAGCTTACTTCCCCCGTTTTTTAAAATCACAGCTTCTAGAAGGTTTACATGATTTCTTAAAAAACACGAGTTTTTAGAAAATGTGTTTTATTTCATAAATGGAATCAACAAAGTATGCACATTCTACTTTATAACGACTTTCTATAGTTTGCGCATGCGTTTGGAAATAAGTAAAGCTTACTTCCCCCGTTTTTTAAAATCACAGCTTCTAGAAGGTTTACATGATTCGTAAAAAACACGAGTTTTTAGAAAATGTGTTTTATTTCCTAAATAGAATCAACAAAGTATGCACATTCTACGTCATAACGACTTTCTATAGTTTGCGGATGCGTCCGGAAATAAGAAAAGCTTACTTCCACCGTTTTTTAAAATCACAGCTTCTAGAAGGTTTACATGATTTCGTAAAAAACACGAGTTTTTAGAAATTGTGTTTTATTTCATAAATGGAATCTACAAAGTATGCACATTCTACGTCATAACAACTTTCTATAGTTTGCGCATGCGTCCGGAAATAAGAAAACCTTACTTCCACCGTTTTTTACAATCACAGCTTCTAGAAGGTTTACATGATTTCTTAAAAAACATGAGTTTTTAGAAAATGTGTTTTATTTCATCAATGGAATCATCAAAGTATGCACATTCTACGTCATAACGGCTTTCTATAGTTTGCGCATTCGTCCGGAAATAAGAAAATCTTACTTCGACCGTTTTTTAAAATCACAGCTTCTAGAAGGTTTACATGATTTCGTAAAAAACACGAGTTTTTAGAAAATGTGTATTATTTCATAAATGGAATCTACAAAGTATGCACATTCTACGTCATAACGACTTTCTATAGTTTGTGCATGCGTCCGGAAATAAGAAAAGCTTACTTCCACCTATTTTAAAATCACAGCTTCTAGAAGGTTTACATGATCTCTTAAAAAACACGAGTTTTTAGAAAATGTGTTTTATTTCATAAATGGAATCAACAAAGTATGCACATTCTACGTCATCACGACTTTCTATAGTTTTCGCATGCGTTTGGAAATAAGAAAAGCTTACTTCCCCCGTTTTTTAAAATCACAGCTTCTAGAAGGTTTACATGATTTCGTAAAAAACACGAGTTTTTAGAAAATGTGTATTATTTCATAAATGGAATCAACAAAGTATGCACATTCTACATCATAACGACCTTCTATAGTTTGCGCACGCGTTTGGAAATAAGAAAAGCTTACTTCCCCCGTTTTTTAAAATCACAGCTTCTAGAAGGTTTACATGATTTCTTAAAAAACATGAGTTTTTAGAAAATGTGTTTTATTTAATAAATGGAATCAACAAAGTATGCACATTCTACATCATAACGACCTTCTATAGTTTGCGCACGCGTTTGGAAATAAGAAAAGCTTACTTCCCCCGTTTTTTAAAATCACAGCTTCTAGAAGGTTTACATGATTTCTTAAAAAACATGAGTTTTTAGAAAATGTGTTTTATTTAATAAATGGAATCTACAAAGTATGCACATTCTACGTCATAACGACATTCAATAGTTTGCGCATGCGTCCAGAAATAAGAAAAGCTTACTTCCACCGTTTTTTAAAATCACAGCTTCTAGAAGGTTTACATGATTTCGTAAAAAACACGAGTTTTTAGAAAATGTGTTTTATTTCATAAATGGAATCTACAAAGTATGCACAATCTACGTCATAACCACTTTCTATAGTTTGCGCATGCGTCTGGACATAACAAAAGCTTACTTCCCCCGTTTTTTAAAATCACAGCTTCTAGAAGGTTTACATGATTTGCTAAAAAACATGAGTTTTTAGAAAATGTGTTTCATTTCATAAATGGAATCAACAAAGTATGCACATTCTATGTCATAAAGACTTTCTATAGTTTGGGCATGCGTCCGGAAATAAGAAAAGATTACTTCCACCGTTTTTTAAAATCATAGCTTCTAGAAGGTTTACATGATTTCTTAAAAAACACGAGTTTTTAGAAAATGTGTTTTATTTCATAAATGGAATCAACAAAGTATGCACATTTTACATCACAATGACTTTCTATAGTTTGCGCATGCGTCCGAAAATAAGAAAATCTTACTTCCACCGTTTTTTAAAATCACAGCTTCTAGAAGATTAACATGATTTCGTAAAAAACACGAGTTTTTAGAAAATGTGTTTTATTTCATAAATGGAATCTACAAAGTATGCACATTATACGTCATAACGACTTTCTATAGTTTGATCATGCGTTTGGAAATAAGAAAAGCTTACTTCCACCGTTTTTTAAAATCACAGCTTCTAGAAGGTTAACATGATTTCGTAAAAAACACGAGTTTTTAGAAAATGTGTTTTATTTCATAAATGGAATCTACAAAGTATGCACATTCTACGTCATAACGACTTTCTATAGTTTGATCATGCGTTTGGAAATAAGAAAAGCTTACTTCCCCCGTTTTTTAAAATCACAGCTTCTAGAAGGTTTACATGATTTCTTAAAAAACACGAGTTTTTAGAAAATGTGTTTTATTTCATAAATGGAATCAAAAAAGTATGCACATTCTACGTCATAACGACCTTCTATAGTTTGCGCATGCGTCCGGAAATAAGAAAAGCTTACTTCCCCCGTTTTTTAAAATCACAGCTTCTAGAAGGTTTACATGAGTTCTTAAGAAACACGAGTTTTTAGAAAATGTGTTTTATTTCATAAATGGAATCAACAAAGTATGCACATTCTACATCATAACGACTTTCTATAGATTGTGCATGCGTCCGGAAATAAGAAAAGCTTACTTCCCCCGTTTTTTAAAATCACAGCTTCTAGAAGGTTTACATGATTTCTTAAAAAACACGAGTTTTTAGAAAATGTGTTTTATTTCATAAATGGAATCAAAAAAGTATGCACATTCTACATCATAACGACTTTCTATAGATTGTGCATGCGTCCGGAAATAAGAAAAGATTACTTCCACCGTTTTTTAAAATCATAGCTTCTAGAAGGTTTACATGATTTCTTAAAAAACACGAGTTTTTAGAAAATGTGTTTTATTTCATAAATGGAATCAACAAAGTATGCACATTCTACATCATAACGACTTTCTATAGATTGCTCATGCGTCCGGAAATAAGAAAAGATTACTTCCACCGTTTTTTAAAATCACAGCTTCTAGAAGGTTTACATGATTTCTTAAAAAACACGAGTTTTTAGAAAATGTGTTTTATTTCATAAATGGAATCAACAAAGTATGGACATTCTACGTCAAAACGACTTTCTATAGTTTGCGCATGCTTCCGGAAATAAGAAAAGCTTACTTCCCCCGTTTTTTAAAATCACAGCTTCTAGAAGGTTTACATGATTTCTTAAAAAACACGAGTTTTTAGAAAATGTGTTTTATTTCATAAATGGAATCAACAAAGTATGCACATTCTACGTCACAACGACTTTCTATAGTTTGCGCATGCGTCCGGAAATAAGAAAAGTTTACTTCCACCATTTTTTAAAATCACAGCTTCTAGACGGTTTACATGATTTCGTAAAAAACACGAGTTTTTTGAAAATGTGTTTTATTTTATAAATGGAATCTACAAAGTATGCACATTCTACGTCACAACGACTTTCTATAGTTTGCGCATGCGTCTGGAAATAAGAAAAGCTTACTTCCCCCGTTTTTTAAAATCACAGCTTCTAGAAGGTTTACATGATTTCTTAAAAAACACGAGTTTTTAGAAAATGTGTTTTATTTCATAAATGGAATCAAAAAAGTATGCACATTCTATGTCATAACGACTTTCTATAGTTTGCGCATGCGTCCGGAAATAAGAAAAGCTTACTTTCACCGTTTTTTAAAATCACAACTTCTAGAAGGTTTACATGATTTCTTAAAAAACACGAGTTTTTAGAAAATGTGTTTTATTTCATAAATGGAATCAACAAAGTATGCACATTATACGTCATAACAACTTTCTATAGATTGCGCATGCGTCCGGAAATAAGAAAAGATTACTTCCACCGTTTTTTAAAATCATAGTTTCTAGAAGGTTTACATGATTTCTTAAAAAACATGAGTTTTTAGAAAATGTGTTTTATTTCATCAATGGAATCAACAAAGTATGCACATTCTACGTCATAACGACTTTCTATAGTTTTCGCATGCGTTTGGAAATAAGAAAAGCTTACTTCCCCCGTTTTTTAAAATCACAGCTTCTAGAAGGTTTACATGATTTCGTAAAAAACACGAGTTTTTAGAAAATGTGTATTATTTCATAAATGGAATCAACAAAGTATGCACATTCTACATCATAACGACCTTCTATAGTTTGCGCACGCGTTTGGAAATAAGAAAAGCTTACTTCCCCCGTTTTTTAAAATCACAGCTTCTAGAAGGTTTACATGATTTCTTAAAAAACATGAGTTTTTAGAAAATGTGTTTTATTTAATAAATGGAATCAACAAAGTATGCACATTCTACATCATAACGACCTTCTATAGTTTGCGCACGCGTTTGGAAATAAGAAAAGCTTACTTCCCCCGTTTTTTAAAATCACAGCTTCTAGAAGGTTTACATGATTTCTTAAAAAACATGAGTTTTTAGAAAATGTGTTTTATTTAATAAATGGAATCTACAAAGTATGCACATTCTACGTCATAACGACATTCAATAGTTTGCGCATGCGTCCAGAAATAAGAAAAGCTTACTTCCACCGTTTTTTAAAATCACAGCTTCTAGAAGGTTTACATGATTTCGTAAAAAACACGAGTTTTTAGAAAATGTGTTTTATTTCATAAATGGAATCTACAAAGTATGCACAATCTACGTCATAACCACTTTCTATAGTTTGCGCATGCGTCTGGACATAACAAAAGCTTACTTCCCCCGTTTTTTAAAATCACAGCTTCTAGAAGGTTTACATGATTTGCTAAAAAACATGAGTTTTTAGAAAATGTGTTTCATTTCATAAATGGAATCAACAAAGTATGCACATTCTATGTCATAAAGACTTTCTATAGTTTGGGCATGCGTCCGGAAATAAGAAAAGATTACTTCCACCGTTTTTTAAAATCATAGCTTCTAGAAGGTTTACATGATTTCTTAAAAAACACGAGTTTTTAGAAAATGTGTTTTATTTCATAAATGGAATCAACAAAGTATGCACATTTTACATCACAATGACTTTCTATAGTTTGCGCATGCGTCCGAAAATAAGAAAATCTTACTTCCACCGTTTTTTAAAATCACAGCTTCTAGAAGATTAACATGATTTCGTAAAAAACACGAGTTTTTAGAAAATGTGTTTTATTTCATAAATGGAATCTACAAAGTATGCACATTATACGTCATAACGACTTTCTATAGTTTGATCATGCGTTTGGAAATAAGAAAAGCTTACTTCCACCGTTTTTTAAAATCACAGCTTCTAGAAGGTTAACATGATTTCGTAAAAAACACGAGTTTTTAGAAAATGTGTTTTATTTCATAAATGGAATCTACAAAGTATGCACATTCTACGTCATAACGACTTTCTATAGTTTGATCATGCGTTTGGAAATAAGAAAAGCTTACTTCCCCCGTTTTTTAAAATCACAGCTTCTAGAAGGTTTACATGATTTCTTAAAAAACACGAGTTTTTAGAAAATGTGTTTTATTTCATAAATGGAATCAAAAAAGTATGCACATTCTACGTCATAACGACCTTCTATAGTTTGCGCATGCGTCCGGAAATAAGAAAAGCTTACTTCCCCCGTTTTTTAAAATCACAGCTTCTAGAAGGTTTACATGAGTTCTTAAGAAACACGAGTTTTTAGAAAATGTGTTTTATTTCATAAATGGAATCAACAAAGTATGCACATTCTACATCATAATGACTTTCTATAGATTGTGCATGCGTCCGGAAATAAGAAAAGCTTACTTCCCCCGTTTTTTAAAATCACAGCTTCTAGAAGGTTTACATGATTTCTTAAAAAACACGAGTTTTTAGAAAATGTGTTTTATTTCATAAATGGAATCAAAAAAGTATGCACATTCTACATCATAACGACTTTCTATAGATTGTGCATGCGTCCGGAAATAAGAAAAGATTACTTCCACCGTTTTTTAAAATCATAGCTTCTAGAAGGTTTACATGATTTCTTAAAAAACACGAGTTTTTAGAAAATGTGTTTTATTTCATAAATGGAATCAACAAAGTATGCACATTCTACATCATAACGACTTTCTATAGATTGCTCATGCGTCCGGAAATAAGAAAAGATTACTTCCACCGTTTTTTAAAATCACAGCTTCTAGAAGGTTTACATGATTTCTTAAAAAACACGAGTTTTTAGAAAATGTGTTTTATTTCATAAATGGAATCAACAAAGTATGGACATTCTACGTCAAAACGACTTTCTATAGTTTGCGCATGCTTCCGGAAATAAGAAAAGCTTACTTCCCCCGTTTTTTAAAATCACAGCTTCTAGAAGGTTTACATGATTTCTTAAAAAACACGAGTTTTTAGAAAATGTGTTTTATTTCATAAATGGAATCAACAAAGTATGCACATTCTACGTCACAACGACTTTCTATAGTTTGCGCATGCGTCCGGAAATAAGAAAAGTTTACTTCCACCATTTTTTAAAATCACAGCTTCTAGACGGTTTACATGATTTCGTAAAAAACACGAGTTTTTTGAAAATGTGTTTTATTTTATAAATGGAATCTACAAAGTATGCACATTCTACGTCACAACGACTTTCTATAGTTTGCGCATGCGTCTGGAAATAAGAAAAGCTTACTTCCCCCGTTTTTTAAAATCACAGCTTCTAGAAGGTTTACATGATTTCTTAAAAAACACGAGTTTTTAGAAAATGTGTTTTATTTCATAAATGGAATCAAAAAAGTATGCACATTCTATGTCATAACGACTTTCTATAGTTTGCGCATGCGTCCGGAAATAAGAAAAGCTTACTTTCACCGTTTTTTAAAATCACAACTTCTAGAAGGTTTACATGATTTCTTAAAAAACACGAGTTTTTAGAAAATGTGTTTTATTTCATAAATGGAATCAACAAAGTATGCACATTATACGTCATAACAACTTTCTATAGATTGCGCATAGCGTCCGGAAATAAGAAAAGATTACTTCCACCGTTTTTTAAAATCATAGTTTCTAGAAGGTTTACATGATTTCTTAAAAAACATGAGTTTTTAGAAAATGTGTTTTATTTCATCAATGGAATCAACAAAGTATGCACATTCTACATCATAACAACTTTCTATAGATTGCGCATGCGTTCGGAAATAAGAAAAGATTACTTCCACCGTTTTTTAAAATCACAGCTTCTACAAGGTTTACATAATTTCGTAAAAAACACGAGTTTTTAGAAAATGTGTTTTATTTCATAAATGGAATCTATAAAGTATGCACATTCTACGTCACAACGACTTTCTATAGTTTGCGCATGCGTCTGGAAATAAGAAAAGCTTACTTCCCTTGTTTTTTAAAATCACAGCTTCTAGAAGGTTTACATGATTTCTTAAAAAACACGAGTTTTTAGAAAATGTGTTTTATTTCATCAATGGAATCAACAAAGTATGGACATTCTAAGTCACAACGACTTTCTATAGTTTGCGCATTCGTCCGGAAATAAGAAAAGCTTACTTCCCCCGTTTTTTAAAATCACAGCTTCTAGAAGGTTTACATGATTTCTTAAAAAACACGAGTTTTTAGAAAATGTGTTTTATTTCATAAATGGAATCAACAAAGTATGCACATTCTACGTCACAACGACTTTCTATAATTTGCGCATGCGTCCGGAAATAAGAAAAGTTTACTTCCACCGTTTTTTAAAATCACAGCTTCTAGAAGGTTTACATGATTTCGTAAAAAACACGAGTTTTTAGAAAATGTGTTTTATTTTATAAATGGAATCTACAAAGTATGCACATTCTACGTCGTAACGACTTTCTATAGTTTGCGCATGCGTCCGGAAATAAGAAAAGCTTACTTCCCCCATTTTTTAAAATCACAGCTTCTAGAAGGTTTACATGATTTCTTAAAAAACACGAGTTTTTAGAAAATGTGTTTTATTTCATAAATGGAATCAAAAAAGTATGCACATTCTACGTCATAACGACTTTCTATAGTTTGCGCATGCGTCCGGATATAAGAAAAGCTTACTTCCACCGTTTTTTAAAATCACAGCTTCTACAAGGTTTACATGATTTCTTAAAAAACACGAGTTTTTAGAAAATGTGTTTTATTTCATAAATGGAATCAACAAAGTATGCACATTCTACGTCATAACGACTTTCTATTTCTTGCGCATAAGTCCGGAATTAAGAAAAGATTACTTCCACCGTTTTTTAAAATCACGGCTTCTAGAAGGTTTACATAATTTCGTAAAAAACACGAGTTTTTATAAAATGTGTTTTATTTCATAAATGGAATCTACAACGTATGCACATTCTACGTCACAACGAATTTCTATACTTTGCGCATGCGTCCGGAAATAAGAAAAGCTTACTTCCCCCGTTTTTTAAAATCACAGCTTCTAGAAGGTTTAGATGAGTTCTTAAGAAACACGAGTTTTTAGAAAATGTGTTTTATTTCATAAATGGAATCAACAAAGTATGCACATTCTACGTCATAACGACTTTCTATAGTTTGCGCATGCGTCCGGATATAAGAAAAGCTTACTTCCACCGTTTTTTAAAATCACAGCTTCTACAAGGTTTACATGATTTCTTAAAAAACACGAGTTTTTAGAAAATGTGTTTTATTTCATAAATGGAATCTACAATGTATGCACATTCTACGTCACAACGACTTTCTATAGTTTGCGCATGCGTCCGGAAATAAGAAAAGCTTACTTCCCCCGTTTTTTAAAATCACAGCTTCTAGAAGGTTTAAATGAGTTCTTAAGAAACACGAGTTTTTAGAAAATGTGTTTTATTTCATAAATGGAATCAACAAAGTATGCACATTCTACGTCATAACGACTTTCTATAGTTTGAGCATGCGTTTGGAAATAAGAAAAGCTTACTTCCCCCTTTTTTTAAAATCACAGCTTCTAGAAGGTTTACATGATTTCTTAAAAAACACGAGTTTTTACATAATGTGTTTTATTTCATAAATGGAATCATCAAAGTATTCACATTCTACGTCATAACGACTTTCTATAGATTGCGCATGCGTCCGGAAACAAGAAAAGATTACTTCCACCGTTTTTTAAAATCACAGCTTCTAGAAGGTTTACATGATTTCGTAAAAAACACGAGTTTTTAGAAAATGTGTTTTATTTCATAAAGGGAATCTACAAAGTATGCACATTTTACGTCATAACGACTTTCAATAGTTTGCGCATGCGTCCAGAAATAAGAAAAGCTTACTTCCACCGTTTTTTAAAATCATAGCTTCTAGAAGGTTTACATGATTTCGTAAAAAACACGAGTTTTTAGAAAATGTGTTTTATTTAATAAATGGAATCTACAAAGTATGCACATTCTACGTCATAACCACTTTCTATAGTTTGCGCATGCGTCTGGAAATAACAAAAGCTTACTTCCACCGTTTTTTAAAATCACAGCTTCTAGAAGGTTTACATGATTTCGTAAAAAACACGAGTTTTTAGAAAATGTGTTTTATTTCATAAATGGAATCTACAAAGTATGCACATTCTAAGTCATAACCACTTTCTATAGTTTGCGCATGCGTCTGGAAATAACAAAAGCTTACTTCCCCCGTTTTTTAAAATCACAGCTTCTAGAAGGTTTACATGATTTGTTAAAAAACATGAGTTTTTAGAAAATGTGTTTTATTTCATAAATGGAATCAACAAAGTATGCACATTTTACGTCACAATGACTTTCTATAGTTTGCGCATGCGTCCGAAAATAAGAAAAGCTTACTTCCACCGTTTTTTAAAATCACAGCTTCTAGAAGGTTAACATGATTTCGTAAAAAACACGAGTTTTTAGAAAATGTGTTTTATTTCATAAATGGAATCTACAAAGTATGCACATTCTACGTCATAACGACTTTCTATAGTTTGATCATGCGTTTGGAAATAAGAAAAGCTTACTTCCCCCGTTTTTTAAAATCACAGCTTCTAGAAGGTTTACATGATTTCTTAAAAAACACGAGTTTTTAGAAAATGTGTTTTATTTCATAAATGGAATCAACAAAGTATGGACATTCTACGTCACAACGACTTTCTATAGTTTGCGCATGCTTCCGGAAATAAGAAAAGCTTACTTCCCCCGTTTTTTAAAATCACAGCTTCTAGAAGGTTTACATTATTTCTTAAAAAACACGAGTTTTTAGAAAATGTGTTTTATTTCATAAATGGAATCAACAAAGTATGCACATTCTACGTCACAACGAATTTCTATAGTTTGCGCATGCGTCCGGAAATAAGAAAAGTTTACTTCCACCGTTTTTTAAAATCACAGCTTCTAGAAGGTTTACATGATTTCGTAAAAAACACGAGTTTTTAGAAAATGTGTTTTATTTTATATATGGAATCTACAAAGTATGCACATTCTACGTCATAACGACTTTCTATAGTTTGCGCATGCGTCCGAAAATAAGAAAAGCTTACTTCCCCCGTTTTTTAAAATCACAGCTTCTAGAAGGTTTACATGATTTCTTAAAAAACACGAGTTTTTAGAAAATGTGTTTTATTTCATAAATGGAATAAAAAAAGTATGCACATTCTACATCATAACGACTTTCTATAGTTTGCGCATGCGTCCGGATATAAGAAAAGCTTACTTCCACCGTTTTTTAAAATCACAGCTTCTAGAAGGTTTACATGATTTCTTAAAAAACACGAGTTTTTAGAAAATGTGTTTTATTTCAAAAATGGAATCAACAAAGTATGCACATTCTACGTCATAACGACTTTCTATTTCTTGCGCATAAGTCCGGAAGTAAGAAAAGATTACTTCCACCATTTTTTAAAATCACAGCTTCTAGAAGGTTTACATAATTTCGTAAAAAACACGAGTTTTTAGAAAATGTGTTTTATTTCATAAATGGAATCTACAATGTATGCACATTCTACGTCACAACGACTTTCTATAGTTTGCGCATGCGTCCGGAAATAAGAAAAGCTTACTTCCCCCGTTTTTTAAAATCACAGCTTCTAGAAGGTTTACATGAGTTCTTAAGAAACACGAGTTTTTAGAAAATGTGTTTTATTTCATAAATGGAATCAACAAAGTATGCACATTCTACGTCATAACGACTTTCTATAGTTTGAGCATGCGTTTGGAAATAAGAAAAGCTTACTTCCCCCGTTTTTTAAAATCACAGCTTCTAGAAGGTTTATATGATTTCTTAAAAAACACGAGTTTTTAGATAATGTGTTTTATTTCATAAATGGAATCAAAAAAGTATGCACTTTCTACGTCATAACTACTTTCTATAGTTTGCGCATTCATCCGGAAATAAGAAAAGATTATTTCCACCGTTCTCTAAAGTCACAGCTTATAGAAGGTTTACATAATTTCGTAAAAAACACTAGTTTTTAGAAAATGTGTTTTATTTCATAAATGGAATCTACAAAGTAAGCACATTCTACGTCACAACGACTTTCTATAGTTTGCGCATGCGTCCGGAAATAAGAAAAGCTTACTTCCCCCGTTTTTTAAAATCACAGCTTCTAGAAGGTTTACATGAGTTCTTAAAAAACACGAGTTTTTAGAAAATGTGTTTTATTTCATAAATGGAATCAACAAAGCATGCACATTCTACGTGATAACGACTTTCTATAGTTTGTGCATGCATTTGGAAATAAGAAAAGCTTACTTCCCCCGTTTTTTAAAATCACAGCTTCTAGAAGGTTGACATGATTTCTTAAAAAACACGAGTTTTTAGAAAATGTGTTTTATTTCATAAATGGAATCAACAAAGTATGCACATTCTACCTCATAATGACTTTCTATATGTTGCGCATGCGTCCGGAAATAAGAAAATCTTACTTCCACCGTTTTTTAAAATCACAGCTTCTAGAATGTTTACATGATTTCGTAAAAAACACGAGTTTTTAGAAAATGTGTTTTATTTCTTAAATGGAATCTACAAAGTATGCACATTCTACATCATAACCACTTTCTATAGTTTGTGCATGCGTCCGGAAATAAGAAAAGCTTACTTCCACCGTTTTTTAAAATCACAGCTTCTAGAAGGTGTATATGATTTCGTAAAAAACACGAGTTTTTAGAAAATGTGTTTTATTTCATAAATGGAATCAACAAAGTATGCACATTCTACGTCATAATGACTTTCTATAGTTTGCGTATGCGTCCAGAAATAAGAAAAGCTTACTTCCACCGTTTTTTAAAATCACAGCTTCTAGAAGGTTTACATGATTTCTTAAAAAACACGAGTTTTTAGAAAATGTGTTTTATTTCATAAATGGAATCAACAAATTATGCACATTCTACGTCATAATGACTTTCTATAGTTTTCGCATTCGTCTGGAAATAAGAAAAGCTTACTTCCACCGTTTTTTAAAATCACAGCTTCTAGAAGGTTTACATGATTTCGTAAAAAACACGAGTTTTTAGAAAATATGTTTTATTTCATAAATGGAATCTACAAAGTATGCACGTTCTACGTCATAACGACTTTCTATAGTTTGCGCATGCGTCCGGAAATAATCAAAGCTTACTTCCCCCGTTTTTTTAAATCACAGCTTCTAGAAGATTTACATGATTTCGTAAAAAACACGAGTTTTTAGATAATGTGTTTTATTTAATAAATGGAATCATCAAAGTATGCACATTCTACGTCATACCGACTTTCTATAGATTGTGCATGCGTCCGGAAATAAGAAAAGATTACTTCCACCGTTTTTTAAAATCACAGCTTCTACAAGGTTTACATAATTTCGTAAAAAACACGAGTTTTTAGAAAATGTGTTTTATTTCATAAATGGAATCCATAAAGTATGCACATTCTACGTCATAACGACTTTCTATAGTTTGCGCATGCGTCTGGAAATAAGAAAAGCTTACTTCCCTTGTTTTTTAAAATCACAGCTTCTAGAAGGTTTACATGATTTCTTAAAAAACACGAGTTTTTAGAAAATGTGTTTTATTTCATAAATGGAATCAACAAAGTATGCACATTCTACATCATAAAGACTTTCTATATATTGCGCATGCGTCCGGAAATAAGAAAAGATTACTTCCACCGTTTTTTAAAATCACAGCTTCTACAAGGTTTACATAATTTCGTAAAAAACACGAGTTTTTAGAAAATGTGTTTTATTTCATAAATGGAATCCATAAAGTATGCACATTCTACGTCACAACGACTTTCTATAGTTTGCGCATGCGTCTGGAAATAAGAAAAGCTTACTTCCCTTGTTTTTTAAAATCACAGCTTCTAGAAGGTTTACATGATTTCTTAAAAAACACGAGTTTTTAGAAAATGTGTTTTATTTCATAAATGGAATCAACAAAGTATGGACATTCTAAGTCACAACGACTTTCTATAGTTTGCGCATGCGTCCGGAAATAAGAAAAGCTTACTTCCCCCATTTTTTAAAATCACAGCTTCTAGAAGGTTTACATGATTTCTTAAAAAACACGAGTTTTTAGAAAATGTGTTTTATTTCATAAATGGAATCAACAAAGTATGCACATTCTACTTTATAACGACTTTCTATAGTTTGCGCATGCGTTTGGAAATAAGAAAAGCTTACTTCCCCCGTTTTTTAAAATCACAGCTTCTAGAAGGTTTACATGATTTCGTAAAAAAACACGAGTTTTTAGAAAATGTGTTTTATTTCCTAAATAGAATCAACAAAGTATGCACATTCTACGTCATAACGACTTTCTATAGTTTGCGGATGCGTCCGGAAATAAGAAAAGCTTACTTCCACCGTTTTTTAAAATCACAGCTTCTAGAAGGTTTACATGATTTCGTAAAAAACACGAGTTTTTAGAAATTGTGTTTTATTTCATAAATGGAATCTACAAAGTATGCACATTCTACGTCATAACGACTTTCTATAGTTTGCGCATGCGTCCGGAAATAAGAAAACCTTACTTCCACCGTTTTTTACAATCACAGCTTCTAGAAGGTTTACATGATTTCTTAAAAAACATGAGTTTTTAGAAAATGTGTTTTATTTCATAAATGGAATCATCAAAGTATGCACATTCTACGTCATAACGGCTTTCTATAGTTTGCGCATTCGTCCGGAAATAAGAAAAGCTTACTTCGACCGTTTTTTAAAATCACAGCTTCTAGAAGGTTTACATGATTTCGTAAAAAACACGAGTTTTTAGAAAATGTGTATTATTTCATAAATGGAATCTACAAAGTATGCACATTCTACGTCATAACGACTTTCTATAGTTTGTGCATGCGTCCGGAAATAAGAAAAGCTTACTTCCACCTTTTTTAAAATCACAGCTTCTAGAAGGTTTACATGATTTCTTAAAAAACACGAGTTTTTAGAAAATGTGTTTTATTTCATAAATGGAATCAACAAAGTATGCACATTCTACGTCATAACGACTTTCTATAGTTTTCGCATGCGTTTGGAAATAAGAAAAGCTTACTTCCCCCATTTTTTAAAATCACAGCTTCTAGAAGGTTTACATGATTTCGTAAAAAACACGAGTTTTTAGAAAATGTGTATTATTTCATAAATGGAATCAACAAAGTATGCACATTCTACATCATAACGACCTTCTATAGTTTGCGCACGCGTTTGGAAATAAGAAAAGCTTACTTCCCTCGTTTTTTAAAATCACAGCTTCTAGAAGGTTTACATGATTTCTTAAAAAACATGAGTTTTTAGAAAATGTGTTTTATTTAATAAATGGAATCATCAAAGTATGCACATTCTACGTCATAACGACTTTGTATAGATTGCGCATGCGTCCGGAAATAAGAAAAGATTACTTCCACCGTTTTTTAAAATCACAGCTTCTAGAAGGTTTACATGATTTCGTAAAAAACACGAGTTTTTAGAAAATGTGTTTTATTTCATAAATGGAATCTACAAAGTATGCACATTCTACGTCATAACGACTTTCAATAGTTTGCGCATGCGTCCAGAAATAAGAAAAGCTTACTTCCACCGTTTTTTAAAATCACAGCTTCTAGAAGGTTTACATGATTTCGTAAAAAACACGAGTTTTTAGAAAATGTGTTTTATTTCATAAATGGAATCTACAAAGTATGCACATTCTATGTCATAACCACTTTCTATAGTTTGCGCATGCGTCTGGAAATAACAAAAGCTTACTTCCCCCGTTTTTTAAAATCACAGCTTCTAGAAGGTTTACATGATTTGCTAAAAAACATGAGTTTTTAGAAAATGTGTTTTATTTCATAAATGGAATCAACAAAGTATGCACATTCTATGTCATAAAGACTTTCTATAGTTTGGGCATGCGTCCGGAAATAAGAAAAGATTACTTCCACCGTTTTTTAAAATCATAGCTTCTAGAAGGTTTACATGATTTCTTAAAAAACACGAGTTTTTAGAAAATGTGTTTTATTTCATAAATGGAATAAACAAAGTATGCACATTTTACATCACAATGACTTTCTATAGTTTGTGCATGCGTCCGAAAATAAGAAAATCTTACTTCCACCGTTTTTTAAAATCACAGCTTCTAGAAGATTAACATGATTTCGTAAAAAACACGAGTTTTTAGAAAATGTGTTTTATTTCATAAATGGAATCTACAAAGTATGCACATTATACGTCATAACGACTTTCTATAGTTTGATCATGCGTTTGGAAATAAGAAAAGCTTACTTCCACCGTTTTTTAAAATCACAGCTTCTAGAAGGTTAACATGATTTCGTAAAAAAGACGAGTTTTTAGAAAATGTGTTTTATTTCATAAATGGAATCTACAAAGTATGCACATTCTACGTCATAACGACTTTCTATAGTTTGATCATGCGTTTGGAAATAAGAAAAGCTTACTTCCACCGTTTTTTAAAATCACAGCTTCTAGAAGGTTAACATGATTTCGTAAAAAACACGAGTTTTTAGAAAATGTGTTTTATTTCATAAATGGAATCTACAAAGTATGCACATTCTACGTCATAACGACTTTCTATAGTTTGATCATGCGTTTGGAAATAAGAAAAGCTTACTTCCCCCGTTTTTTAAAATCACAGCTTCTAGAAGGTTTACATGATTTCTTAAAAAACACGAGTTTTTAGAAAATGTGTTTTATTTCATAAATGGAATCAAAAAAGTATGCACATTCTACGTCATAACGACCTTCTATAGTTTGCGCATGCGTCCGGAAATAAGAAAAGCTTACTTCCCCCGTTTTTTAAAATCACAGCTTCTAGAAGGTTTACATGAGTTCTTAAGAAACACGAGTTTTTAGAAAATGTGTTTTATTTCATAAATGGAATCAACAAAGTATGCACATTCTACATCATAACGACTTTCTATAGATTGTGCATGCGTCCGGAAATAAGAAAAGCTTACTTCCCCCGTTTTTTAAAATCACAGCTTCTAGAAGGTTTACATGATTTCTTAAAAAACACGAGTTTTTAGAAAATGTGTTTTATTTCATAAATGGAATCAAAAAAGTATGCACATTCTACATCATAACGACTTTCTATAGATTGTGCATGCGTCCGGAAATAAGAAAAGATTACTTCCACCGTTTTTTAAAATCATAGCTTCTAGAAGGTTTACATGATTTCTTAAAAAACACGAGTTTTTAGAAAATGTGTTTTATTTCATAAATGGAATCAACAAAGTATGCACATTCTACATCATAACGACTTTCTATAGATTGCTCATGCGTCCGGAAATAAGAAAAGATTACTTCCACCGTTTTTTAAAATCACAGCTTCTAGAAGGTTTACATGATTTCTTAAAAAACACGAGTTTTTAGAAAATGTGTTTTATTTCATAAATGGAATCAACAAAGTATGGACATTCTACGTCAAAACGACTTTCTATAGTTTGCGCATGCTTCCGGAAATAAGAAAAGCTTACTTCCCCCGTTTTTTAAAATCACAGCTTCTAGAAGGTTTACATGATTTCTTAAAAAACACGAGTTTTTAGAAAATGTGTTTTATTTCATAAATGGAATCAACAAAGTATGCACATTCTACGTCACAACGACTTTCTATAGTTTGCGCATGCGTCCGGAAATAAGAAAAGTTTACTTCCACCATTTTTTAAAATCACAGCTTCTAGACGGTTTACATGATTTCGTAAAAAACACGAGTTTTTTGAAAATGTGTTTTATTTTATAAATGGAATCTACAAAGTATGCACATTCTACGTCACAACGACTTTCTATAGTTTGCGCATGCGTCTGGAAATAAGAAAAGCTTACTTCCCCCGTTTTTTAAAATCACAGCTTCTAGAAGGTTTACATGATTTCTTAAAAAACACGAGTTTTTAGAAAATGTGTTTTATTTCATAAATGGAATCAAAAAAGTATGCACATTCTATGTCATAACGACTTTCTATAGTTTGCGCATGCGTCCGGAAATAAGAAAAGCTTACTTTCACCGTTTTTTAAAATCACAACTTCTAGAAGGTTTACATGATTTCTTAAAAAACACGAGTTTTTAGAAAATGTGTTTTATTTCATAAATGGAATCAACAAAGTATGCACATTATACGTCATAACAACTTTCTATAGATTGCGCATGCGTCCGGAAATAAGAAAAGATTACTTCCACCGTTTTTTAAAATCATAGTTTCTAGAAGGTTTACATGATTTCTTAAAAAACATGAGTTTTTAGAAAATGTGTTTTATTTCATCAATGGAATCAACAAAGTATGCACATTCTACGTCATAACGACTTTCTATAGTTTTCGCATGCGTTTGGAAATAAGAAAAGCTTACTTCCCCCGTTTTTTAAAATCACAGCTTCTAGAAGGTTTACATGATTTCGTAAAAAACACGAGTTTTTAGAAAATGTGTATTATTTCATAAATGGAATCAACAAAGTATGCACATTCTACATCATAACGACCTTCTATAGTTTGCGCACGCGTTTGGAAATAAGAAAAGCTTACTTCCCCCGTTTTTTAAAATCACAGCTTCTAGAAGGTTTACATGATTTCTTAAAAAACATGAGTTTTTAGAAAATGTGTTTTATTTAATAAATGGAATCAACAAAGTATGCACATTCTACATCATAACGACCTTCTATAGTTTGCGCACGCGTTTGGAAATAAGAAAAGCTTACTTCCCCCGTTTTTTAAAATCACAGCTTCTAGAAGGTTTACATGATTTCTTAAAAAACATGAGTTTTTAGAAAATGTGTTTTATTTAATAAATGGAATCTACAAAGTATGCACATTCTACGTCATAACGACATTCAATAGTTTTGCGCATGCGTCCAGAAATAAGAAAAGCTTACTTCCACCGTTTTTTAAAATCACAGCTTCTAGAAGGTTTACATGATTTCGTAAAAAACACGAGTTTTTAGAAAATGTGTTTTATTTCATAAATGGAATCTACAAAGTATGCACAATCTACGTCATAACCACTTTCTATAGTTTGCGCATGCGTCTGGACATAACAAAAGCTTACTTCCCCCGTTTTTAAAATCACAGCTTCTAGAAGGTTTACATGATTTGCTAAAAAACATGAGTTTTTAGAAAATGTGTTTCATTTCATAAATGGAATCAACAAAGTATGCACATTCTATGTCATAAAGACTTTCTATAGTTTGGGCATGCGTCCGGAAATAAGAAAAGATTACTTCCACCGTTTTTTAAAATCATAGCTTCTAGAAGGTTTACATGATTTCTTAAAAAACACGAGTTTTTAGAAAATGTGTTTTATTTCATAAATGGAATCAACAAAGTATGCACATTTTACATCACAATGACTTTCTATAGTTTGCGCATGCGTCCGAAAATAAGAAAATCTTACTTCCACCGTTTTTTAAAATCACAGCTTCTAGAAGATTAACATGATTTCGTAAAAAACACGAGTTTTTAGAAAATGTGTTTTATTTCATAAATGGAATCTACAAAGTATGCACATTATACGTCATAACGACTTTCTATAGTTTGATCATGCGTTTGGAAATAAGAAAAGCTTACTTCCACCGTTTTTTAAAATCACAGCTTCTAGAAGGTTAACATGATTTCGTAAAAAACACGAGTTTTTAGAAAATGTGTTTTATTTCATAAATGGAATCTACAAAGTATGCACATTCTACGTCATAACGACTTTCTATAGTTTGATCATGCGTTTGGAAATAAGAAAAGCTTACTTCCCCCGTTTTTTAAAACTCACAGCTTCTAGAAGGTTTACATGATTTCTTAAAAAACACGAGTTTTTAGAAAATGTGTTTTATTTCATAAATGGAATCAAAAAAGTATGCACATTCTACGTCATAACGACCTTCTATAGTTTGCGCATGCGTCCGGAAATAAGAAAAGCTTACTTCCCCCGTTTTTTAAAATCACAGCTTCTAGAAGGTTTACATGAGTTCTTAAGAAACACGAGTTTTTAGAAAATGTGTTTTATTTCATAAATGGAATCAACAAAGTATGCACATTCTACATCATAACGACTTTCTATAGATTGTGCATGCGTCCGGAAATAAGAAAAGCTTACTTCCCCCGTTTTTTAAAATCACAGCTTCTAGAAGGTTTACATGATTTCTTAAAAAACACGAGTTTTTAGAAAAATGTGTTTTATTTCATAAATGGAATCAAAAAAGTATGCACATTCTACATCATAACGACTTTCTATAGATTGTGCATGCGTCCGGAAATAAGAAAAGATTACTTCCACCGTTTTTTAAAATCATAGCTTCTAGAAGGTTTACATGATTTCTTAAAAAACACGAGTTTTTAGAAAATGTGTTTTATTTCATAAATGGAATCAACAAAGTATGCACATTCTACATCATAACGACTTTCTATAGATTGCTCATGCGTCCGGAAATAAGAAAAGATTACTTCCACCGTTTTTTAAAATCACAGCTTCTAGAAGGTTTACATGATTTCTTAAAAAACACGAGTTTTTAGAAAATGTGTTTTATTTCATAAATGGAATCAACAAAGTATGGACATTCTACGTCAAAACGACTTTCTATAGTTTGCGCATGCTTCCGGAAATAAGAAAAGCTTACTTCCCCCGTTTTTTAAAATCACAGCTTCTAGAAGGTTTACATGATTTCTTAAAAAACACGAGTTTTTAGAAAATGTGTTTTATTTCATAAATGGAATCAACAAAGTATGCACATTCTACGTCACAACGACTTTCTATAGTTTGCGCATGCGTCCGGAAATAAGAAAAGTTTACTTCCACCATTTTTTAAAATCACAGCTTCTAGACGGTTTACATGATTTCGTAAAAAACACGAGTTTTTTGAAAATGTGTTTTATTTTATAAATGGAATCTACAAAGTATGCACATTCTACGTCACAACGACTTTCTATAGTTTGCGCATGCGTCTGGAAATAAGAAAAGCTTACTTCCCCCGTTTTTTAAAATCACAGCTTCTAGAAGGTTTACATGATTTCTTAAAAAACACGAGTTTTTAGAAAATGTGTTTTATTTCATAAATGGAATCAAAAAAGTATGCACATTCTATGTCATAACGACTTTCTATAGTTTGCGCATGCGTCCGGAAATAAGAAAAGCTTACTTTCACCGTTTTTTAAAATCACAACTTCTAGAAGGTTTACATGATTTCTTAAAAAACACGAGTTTTAGAAAATGTGTTTTATTTCATAAATGGAATCAACAAAGTATGCACATTATACGTCATAACAACTTTCTATAGATTGCGCATGCGTCCGGAAATAAGAAAAGATTACTTCCACCGTTTTTTAAAATCATAGTTTCTAGAAGGTTTACATGATTTCTTAAAAAACATGAGTTTTTAGAAAATGTGTTTTATTTCATCAATGGAATCAACAAAGTATGCACATTCTACATCATAACAACTTTCTATAGATTGCGCATGCGTTCGGAAATAAGAAAAGATTACTTCCACCGTTTTTTAAAATCACAGCTTCTACAAGGTTTACATAATTTCGTAAAAAACACGAGTTTTTAGAAAAATGTGTTTTATTTCATAAATGGAATCTATAAAGTATGCACATTCTACGTCACAACGACTTTCTATAGTTTGCGCATGCGTCTGGAAATAAGAAAAGCTTACTTCCCTTGTTTTTTAAAATCACAGCTTCTAGAAGGTTTACATGATTTCTTAAAAAACACGAGTTTTTAGAAAATGTGTTTTATTTCATCAATGGAATCAACAAAGTATGGACATTCTAAGTCACAACGACTTTCTATAGTTTGCGCATTCGTCCGGAAATAAGAAAAGCTTACTTCCCCCGTTTTTTAAAATCACAGCTTCTAGAAGGTTTACATGATTTCTTAAAAAACACGAGTTTTTAGAAAATGTGTTTTATTTCATAAATGGAATCAACAAAGTATGCACATTCTACGTCACAACGACTTTCTATAATTTGCGCATGCGTCCGGAAATAAGAAAAGTTTACTTCCACCGTTTTTTAAAATCACAGCTTCTAGAAGGTTTACATGATTTCGTAAAAAACACGAGTTTTTAGAAAATGTGTTTTATTTTATAAATGGAATCTACAAAGTATGCACATTCTACGTCGTAACGACTTTCTATAGTTTGCGCATGCGTCCGGAAATAAGAAAAGCTTACTTCCCCCATTTTTTAAAATCACAGCTTCTAGAAGGTTTACATGATTTCTTAAAAAACACGAGTTTTTAGAAAATGTGTTTTATTTCATAAATGGAATCAAAAAAGTATGCACATTCTACGTCATAACGACTTTCTATAGTTTGCGCATGCGTCCGGATATAAGAAAAGCTTACTTCCACCGTTTTTTAAAATCACAGCTTCTAGAAGGTTTACATGATTTCTTAAAAAACACGAGTTTTTAGAAAATGTGTTTTATTTCATAAATGGAATCAACAAAGTATGCACATTCTACGTCATAACGACTTTCTATTTCTTGCGCATAAGTCCGGAATTAAGAAAAGATTACTTCCACCGTTTTTTAAAATCACGGCTTCTAGAAGGTTTACATAATTTCGTAAAAAACACGAGTTTTTATAAAATGTGTTTTATTTCATAAATGGAATCTACAACGTATGCACATTCTACGTCACAACGAATTTCTATACTTTGCGCATGCGTCCGGAAATAAGAAAAGCTTACTTCCCCCGTTTTTTAAAATCACAGCTTCTAGAAGGTTTAGATGAGTTCTTAAGAAACACGAGTTTTTAGAAAATGTGTTTTATTTCATAAATGGAATCAACAAAGTATGCACATTCTACGTCATAACGACTTTCTATAGTTTGCGCATGCGTCCGGATATAAGAAAAGCTTACTTCCACCGTTTTTTAAAATCACAGCTTCTACAAGGTTTACATGATTTCTTAAAAAACACGAGTTTTTAGAAAATGTGTTTTATTTCATAAATGGAATCTACAATGTATGCACATTCTACGTCACAACGACTTTCTATAGTTTGCGCATGCGTCCGGAAATAAGAAAAGCTTACTTCCCCCGTTTTTTAAAATCACAGCTTCTAGAAGGTTTAAATGAGTTCTTAAGAAACACGAGTTTTTAGAAAATGTGTTTTATTTCATAAATGGAATCAACAAAGTATGCACATTCTACGTCATAACGACTTTCTATAGTTTGAGCATGCGTTTGGAAATAAGAAAAGCTTACTTCCCCCTTTTTTTAAAATCACAGCTTCTAGAAGGTTTACATGATTTCTTAAAAAACACGAGTTTTTACATAATGTGTTTTATTTCATAAATGGAATCATCAAAGTATGCACATTCTACGTCATAACGACTTTCTATAGATTGCGCATGCGTCCGGAAACAAGAAAAGATTACTTCCACCGTTTTTTAAAATCACAGCTTCTAGAAGGTTTACATGATTTCGTAAAAAACACGAGTTTTTAGAAAATGTGTTTTATTTCATAAAGGGAATCTACAAAGTATGCACATTTTACGTCATAACGACTTTCAATAGTTTGCGCATGCGTCCAGAAATAAGAAAAGCTTACTTCCACCGTTTTTTAAAATCATAGCTTCTAGAAGGTTTACATGATTTCGTAAAAAACACGAGTTTTTAGAAAATGTGTTTTATTTAATAAATGGAATCTACAAAGTATGCACATTCTACGTCATAACCACTTTCTATAGTTTGCGCATGCGTCTGGAAATAACAAAAGCTTACTTCCACCGTTTTTTAAAATCACAGCTTCTAGAAGGTTTACATGATTTCGTAAAAAACACGAGTTTTTAGAAAATGTGTTTTATTTCATAAATGGAATCTACAAAGTATGCACATTCTAAGTCATAACCACTTTCTATAGTTTGCGCATGCGTCTGGAAATAACAAAAGCTTACTTCCCCCGTTTTTTAAAATCACAGCTTCTAGAAGGTTTACATGATTTGTTAAAAAACATGAGTTTTTAGAAAATGTGTTTTATTTCATAAATGGAATCAACAAAGTATGCACATTTTACGTCACAATGACTTTCTATAGTTTGCGCATGCGTCCGAAAATAAGAAAAGCTTACTTCCACCGTTTTTTAAAATCACAGCTTCTAGAAGGTTAACATGATTTCGTAAAAAACACGAGTTTTTAGAAAATGTGTTTTATTTCATAAATGGAATCTACAAAGTATGCACATTCTACGTCATAACGACTTTCTATAGTTTGATCATGCGTTTGGAAATAAGAAAAGCTTACTTCCCCCGTTTTTTAAAATCACAGCTTCTAGAAGGTTTACATGATTTCTTAAAAAACACGAGTTTTTAGAAAATGTGTTTTATTTCATAAATGGAATCAACAAAGTATGGACATTCTACGTCACAACGACTTTCTATAGTTTGCGCATGCTTCCGGAAATAAGAAAAGCTTACTTCCCCCGTTTTTTAAAATCACAGCTTCTAGAAGGTTTACATTATTTCTTAAAAAACACGAGTTTTTAGAAAATGTGTTTTATTTCATAAATGGAATCAACAAAGTATGCACATTCTACGTCACAACGAATTTCTATAGTTTGCGCATGCGTCCGGAAATAAGAAAAGTTTACTTCCACCGTTTTTTAAAATCACAGCTTCTAGAAGGTTTACATGATTTCGTAAAAAACACGAGTTTTTAGAAAATGTGTTTTATTTTATATATGGAATCTACAAAGTATGCACATTCTACGTCATAACGACTTTCTATAGTTTGCGCATGCGTCCGAAAATAAGAAAAGCTTACTTCCCCCGTTTTTTAAAATCACAGCTTCTAGAAGGTTTACATGATTTCTTAAAAAACACGAGTTTTTAGAAAATGTGTTTTATTTCATAAATGGAATAAAAAAAGTATGCACATTCTACATCATAACGACTTTCTATAGTTTGCGCATGCGTCCGGATATAAGAAAAGCTTACTTCCACCGTTTTTTAAAATCACAGCTTCTAGAAGGTTTACATGATTTCTTAAAAAACACGAGTTTTTAGAAAATGTGTTTTATTTCAAAAATGGAATCAACAAAGTATGCACATTCTACGTCATAACGACTTTCTATTTCTTGCGCATAAGTCCGGAAGTAAGAAAAGATTACTTCCACCATTTTTTAAAATCACAGCTTCTAGAAGGTTTACATAATTTCGTAAAAAACACGAGTTTTTAGAAAATGTGTTTTATTTCATAAATGGAATCTACAATGTATGCACATTCTACGTCACAACGACTTTCTATAGTTTGCGCATGCGTCCGGAAATAAGAAAAGCTTACTTCCCCCGTTTTTTAAAATCACAGCTTCTAGAAGGTTTACATGAGTTCTTAAGAAACACGAGTTTTTAGAAAATGTGTTTTATTTCATAAATGGAATCAACAAAGTATGCACATTCTACGTCATAACGACTTTCTATAGTTTGAGCATGCGTTTGGAAATAAGAAAAGCTTACTTCCCCCGTTTTTTAAAATCACAGCTTCTAGAAGGTTTATATGATTTCTTAAAAAACACGAGTTTTTAGATAATGTGTTTTATTTCATAAATGGAATCAAAAAAGTATGCACTTTCTACGTCATAACTACTTTCTATAGTTTGCGCATTCATCCGGAAATAAGAAAAGATTATTTCCACCGTTCTCTAAAGTCACAGCTTATAGAAGGTTTACATAATTTCGTAAAAAACACTAGTTTTTAGAAAATGTGTTTTATTTCATAAATGGAATCTACAAAGTAAGCACATTCTACGTCACAACGACTTTCTATAGTTTGCGCATGCGTCCGGAAATAAGAAAAGCTTACTTCCCCCGTTTTTTAAAATCACAGCTTCTAGAAGGTTTACATGAGTTCTTAAAAAACACGAGTTTTTAGAAAATGTGTTTTATTTCATAAATGGAATCAACAAAGCATGCACATTCTACGTGATAACGACTTTCTATAGTTTGTGCATGCATTTGGAAATAAGAAAAGCTTACTTCCCCCGTTTTTTAAAATCACAGCTTCTAGAAGGTTGACATGATTTCTTAAAAAACACGAGTTTTTAGAAAATGTGTTTTATTTCATAAATGGAATCAACAAAGTATGCACATTCTACCTCATAATGACTTTCTATATGTTGCGCATGCGTCCGGAAATAAGAAAATCTTACTTCCACCGTTTTTTAAAATCACAGCTTCTAGAATGTTTACATGATTTCGTAAAAAACACGAGTTTTTAGAAAATGTGTTTTATTTCTTAAATGGAATCTACAAAGTATGCACATTCTACATCATAACCACTTTCTATAGTTTGTGCATGCGTCCGGAAATAAGAAAAGCTTACTTCCACCGTTTTTTAAAATCACAGCTTCTAGAAGGTGTATATGATTTCGTAAAAAACACGAGTTTTTAGAAAATGTGTTTTATTTCATAAATGGAATCAACAAAGTATGCACATTCTACGTCATAATGACTTTCTATAGTTTGCGTATGCGTCCAGAAATAAGAAAAGCTTACTTCCACCGTTTTTTAAAATCACAGCTTCTAGAAGGTTTACATGATTTCTTAAAAAACACGAGTTTTTAGAAAATGTGTTTTATTTCATAAATGGAATCAACAAATTATGCACATTCTACGTCATAATGACTTTCTATAGTTTTCGCATTCGTCTGGAAATAAGAAAAGCTTACTTCCACCGTTTTTTAAAATCACAGCTTCTAGAAGGTTTACATGATTTCGTAAAAAACACGAGTTTTTAGAAAATATGTTTTATTTCATAAATGGAATCTACAAAGTATGCACGTTCTACGTCATAACGACTTTCTATAGTTTGCGCATGCGTCCGGAAATAATCAAAGCTTACTTCCCCCGTTTTTTTAAATCACAGCTTCTAGAAGATTTACATGATTTCGTAAAAAACACGAGTTTTTAGATAATGTGTTTTATTTAATAAATGGAATCATCAAAGTATGCACATTCTACGTCATACCGACTTTCTATAGATTGTGCATGCGTCCGGAAATAAGAAAAGATTACTTCCACCGTTTTTTAAAATCACAGCTTCTACAAGGTTTACATAATTTCGTAAAAAACACGAGTTTTTAGAAAATGTGTTTTATTTCATAAATGGAATCCATAAAGTATGCACATTCTACGTCATAACGACTTTCTATAGTTTGCGCATGCGTCTGGAAATAAGAAAAGCTTACTTCCCTTGTTTTTTAAAATCACAGCTTCTAGAAGGTTTACATGATTTCTTAAAAAACACGAGTTTTTAGAAAATGTGTTTTATTTCATAAATGGAATCAACAAAGTATGCACATTCTACATCATAAAGACTTTCTATATATTGCGCATGCGTCCGGAAATAAGAAAAGATTACTTCCACCGTTTTTTAAAATCACAGCTTCTACAAGGTTTACATAATTTCGTAAAAAACACGAGTTTTTAGAAAATGTGTTTTATTTCATAAATGGAATCCATAAAGTATGCACATTCTACGTCACAACGACTTTCTATAGTTTGCGCATGCGTCTGGAAATAAGAAAAGCTTACTTCCCTTGTTTTTTAAAATCACAGCTTCTAGAAGGTTTACATGATTTCTTAAAAAACACGAGTTTTTAGAAAATGTGTTTTATTTCATAAATGGAATCAACAAAGTATGGACATTCTAAGTCACAACGACTTTCTATAGTTTGCGCATGCGTCCGGAAATAAGAAAAGCTTACTTCCCCCATTTTTTAAAATCACAGCTTCTAGAAGGTTTACATGATTTCTTAAAAAACACGAGTTTTTAGAAAATGTGTTTTATTTCATAAATGGAATCAACAAAGTATGCACATTCTACTTTATAACGACTTTCTATAGTTTGCGCATGCGTTTGGAAATAAGAAAAGCTTACTTCCCCCGTTTTTTAAAATCACAGCTTCTAGAAGGTTTACATGATTTCGTAAAAAACACGAGTTTTTAGAAAATGTGTTTTATTTCCTAAATAGAATCAACAAAGTATGCACATTCTACGTCATAACGACTTTCTATAGTTTGCGGATGCGTCCGGAAATAAGAAAAGCTTACTTCCACCGTTTTTTAAAATCACAGCTTCTAGAAGGTTTACATGATTTCGTAAAAAACACGAGTTTTTAGAAATTGTGTTTTATTTCATAAATGGAATCTACAAAGTATGCACATTCTACGTCATAACGACTTTCTATAGTTTGCGCATGCGTCCGGAAATAAGAAAACCTTACTTCCACCGTTTTTTACAATCACAGCTTCTAGAAGGTTTACATGATTTCTTAAAAAACATGAGTTTTTAGAAAATGTGTTTTATTTCATAAATGGAATCATCAAAGTATGCACATTCTACGTCATAACGGCTTTCTATAGTTTGCGCATTCGTCCGGAAATAAGAAAAGCTTACTTCGACCGTTTTTTAAAATCACAGCTTCTAGAAGGTTTACATGATTTCGTAAAAAACACGAGTTTTTAGAAAATGTGTATTATTTCATAAATGGAATCTACAAAGTATGCACATTCTACGTCATAACGACTTTCTATAGTTTGTGCATGCGTCCGGAAATAAGAAAAGCTTACTTCCACCTTTTTTAAAATCACAGCTTCTAGAAGGTTTACATGATTTCTTAAAAAACACGAGTTTTTAGAAAATGTGTTTTATTTCATAAATGGAATCAACAAAGTATGCACATTCTACGTCATAACGACTTTCTATAGTTTTCGCATGCGTTTGGAAATAAGAAAAGCTTACTTCCCCCATTTTTTAAAATCACAGCTTCTAGAAGGTTTACATGATTTCGTAAAAAACACGAGTTTTTAGAAAATGTGTATTATTTCATAAATGGAATCAACAAAGTATGCACATTCTACATCATAACGACCTTCTATAGTTTGCGCACGCGTTTGGAAATAAGAAAAGCTTACTTCCCTCGTTTTTTAAAATCACAGCTTCTAGAAGGTTTACATGATTTCTTAAAAAACATGAGTTTTTAGAAAATGTGTTTTATTTAATAAATGGAATCATCAAAGTATGCACATTCTACGTCATAACGACTTTGTATAGATTGCGCATGCGTCCGGAAATAAGAAAAGATTACTTCCACCGTTTTTTAAAATCACAGCTTCTAGAAGGTTTACATGATTTCGTAAAAAACACGAGTTTTTAGAAAATGTGTTTTATTTCATAAATGGAATCTACAAAGTATGCACATTCTACGTCATAACGACTTTCAATAGTTTGCGCATGCGTCCAGAAATAAGAAAAGCTTACTTCCACCGTTTTTTAAAATCACAGCTTCTAGAAGGTTTACATGATTTCGTAAAAAACACGAGTTTTTAGAAAATGTGTTTTATTTCATAAATGGAATCTACAAAGTATGCACATTCTATGTCATAACCACTTTCTATAGTTTGCGCATGCGTCTGGAAATAACAAAAGCTTACTTCCCCCGTTTTTTAAAATCACAGCTTCTAGAAGGTTTACATGATTTGCTAAAAAACATGAGTTTTTAGAAAATGTGTTTTATTTCATAAATGGAATCAACAAAGTATGCACATTCTATGTCATAAAGACTTTCTATAGTTTGGGCATGCGTCCGGAAATAAGAAAAGATTACTTCCACCGTTTTTTAAAATCATAGCTTCTAGAAGGTTTACATGATTTCTTAAAAAACACGAGTTTTTAGAAAATGTGTTTTATTTCATAAATGGAATCAACAAAGTATGCACATTTTACATCACAATGACTTTCTATAGTTTGTGCATGCGTCCGAAAATAAGAAAATCTTACTTCCACCGTTTTTTAAAATCACAGCTTCTAGAAGATTAACATGATTTCGTAAAAAACACGAGTTTTTAGAAAATGTGTTTTATTTCATAAATGGAATCTACAAAGTATGCACATTATACGTCATAACGACTTTCTATAGTTTGATCATGCGTTTGGAAATAAGAAAAGCTTACTTCCACCGTTTTTTAAAATCACAGCTTCTAGAAGGTTAACATGATTTCGTAAAAAAGACGAGTTTTTAGAAAATGTGTTTTATTTCATAAATGGAATCTACAAAGTATGCACATTCTACGTCATAACGACTTTCTATAGTTTGATCATGCGTTTGGAAATAAGAAAAGCTTACTTCCACCGTTTTTTAAAATCACAGCTTCTAGAAGGTTAACATGATTTCGTAAAAAACACGAGTTTTTAGAAAATGTGTTTTATTTCATAAATGGAATCTACAAAGTATGCACATTCTACGTCATAACGACTTTCTATAGTTTGATCATGCGTTTGGAAATAAGAAAAGCTTACTTCCCCCGTTTTTTAAAATCACAGCTTCTAGAAGGTTTACATGATTTCTTAAAAAACACGAGTTTTTAGAAAATGTGTTTTATTTCATAAATGGAATCAAAAAAGTATGCACATTCTACGTCATAACGACCTTCTATAGTTTGCGCATGCGTCCGGAAATAAGAAAAGCTTACTTCCCCCGTTTTTTAAAATCACAGCTTCTAGAAGGTTTACATGAGTTCTTAAGAAACACGAGTTTTTAGAAAATGTGTTTTATTTCATAAATGGAATCAACAAAGTATGCACATTCTACATCATAACGACTTTCTATAGATTGTGCATGCGTCCGGAAATAAGAAAAGCTTACTTCCCCCGTTTTTTAAAATCACAGCTTCTAGAAGGTTTACATGATTTCTTAAAAAACACGAGTTTTTAGAAAATGTGTTTTATTTCATAAATGGAATCAAAAAAGTATGCACATTCTACATCATAACGACTTTCTATAGATTGTGCATGCGTCCGGAAATAAGAAAAGATTACTTCCACCGTTTTTTAAAATCATAGCTTCTAGAAGGTTTACATGATTTCTTAAAAAACACGAGTTTTTAGAAAATGTGTTTTATTTCATAAATGGAATCAACAAAGTATGCACATTCTACATCATAACGACTTTCTATAGATTGCTCATGCGTCCGGAAATAAGAAAAGATTACTTCCACCGTTTTTTAAAATCACAGCTTCTAGAAGGTTTACATGATTTCTTAAAAAACACGAGTTTTTAGAAAATGTGTTTTATTTCATAAATGGAATCAACAAAGTATGGACATTCTACGTCAAAACGACTTTCTATAGTTTGCGCATGCTTCCGGAAATAAGAAAAGCTTACTTCCCCCGTTTTTTAAAATCACAGCTTCTAGAAGGTTTACATGATTTCTTAAAAAACACGAGTTTTTAGAAAATGTGTTTTATTTCATAAATGGAATCAACAAAGTATGCACATTCTACGTCACAACGACTTTCTATAGTTTGCGCATGCGTCCGGAAATAAGAAAAGTTTACTTCCACCATTTTTTAAAATCACAGCTTCTAGACGGTTTACATGATTTCGTAAAAAACACGAGTTTTTTGAAAATGTGTTTTATTTTATAAATGGAATCTACAAAGTATGCACATTCTACGTCACAACGACTTTCTATAGTTTGCGCATGCGTCTGGAAATAAGAAAAGCTTACTTCCCCCGTTTTTTAAAATCACAGCTTCTAGAAGGTTTACATGATTTCTTAAAAAACACGAGTTTTTAGAAAATGTGTTTTATTTCATAAATGGAATCAAAAAAGTATGCACATTCTATGTCATAACGACTTTCTATAGTTTGCGCATGCGTCCGGAAATAAGAAAAGCTTACTTTCACCGTTTTTTAAAATCACAACTTCTAGAAGGTTTACATGATTTCTTAAAAAACACGAGTTTTTAGAAAATGTGTTTTATTTCATAAATGGAATCAACAAAGTATGCACATTATACGTCATAACAACTTTCTATAGATTGCGCATGCGTCCGGAAATAAGAAAAGATTACTTCCACCGTTTTTTAAAATCATAGTTTCTAGAAGGTTTACATGATTTCTTAAAAAACATGAGTTTTTAGAAAATGTGTTTTATTTCATCAATGGAATCAACAAAGTATGCACATTCTACATCATAACAACTTTCTATAGATTGCGCATGCGTTCGGAAATAAGAAAAGATTACTTCCACCGTTTTTTAAAATCACAGCTTCTACAAGGTTTACATAATTTCGTAAAAAACACGAGTTTTTAGAAAATGTGTTTTATTTCATAAATGGAATCTATAAAGTATGCACATTCTACGTCACAACGACTTTCTATAGTTTGCGCATGCGTCTGGAAATAAGAAAAGCTTACTTCCCTTGTTTTTTAAAATCACAGCTTCTAGAAGGTTTACATGATTTCTTAAAAAACACGAGTTTTTAGAAAATGTGTTTTATTTCATCAATGGAATCAACAAAGTATGGACATTCTAAGTCACAACGACTTTCTATAGTTTGCGCATTCGTCCGGAAATAAGAAAAGCTTACTTCCCCCGTTTTTTAAAATCACAGCTTCTAGAAGGTTTACATGATTTCTTAAAAAACACGAGTTTTTAGAAAATGTGTTTTATTTCATAAATGGAATCAACAAAGTATGCACATTCTACGTCACAACGACTTTCTATAATTTGCGCATGCGTCCGGAAATAAGAAAAGTTTACTTCCACCGTTTTTTAAAATCACAGCTTCTAGAAGGTTTACATGATTTCGTAAAAAACACGAGTTTTTAGAAAATGTGTTTTATTTTATAAATGGAATCTACAAAGTATGCACATTCTACGTCGTAACGACTTTCTATAGTTTGCGCATGCGTCCGGAAATAAGAAAAGCTTACTTCCCCCATTTTTTAAAATCACAGCTTCTAGAAGGTTTACATGATTTCTTAAAAAACACGAGTTTTTAGAAAATGTGTTTTATTTCATAAATGGAATCAAAAAAGTATGCACATTCTACGTCATAACGACTTTCTATAGTTTGCGCATGCGTCCGGATATAAGAAAAGCTTACTTCCACCGTTTTTTAAAATCACAGCTTCTACAAGGTTTACATGATTTCTTAAAAAACACGAGTTTTTAGAAAATGTGTTTTATTTCATAAATGGAATCAACAAAGTATGCACATTCTACGTCATAACGACTTTCTATTTCTTGCGCATAAGTCCGGAATTAAGAAAAGATTACTTCCACCGTTTTTTAAAATCACGGCTTCTAGAAGGTTTACATAATTTCGTAAAAAACACGAGTTTTTATAAAATGTGTTTTATTTCATAAATGGAATCTACAACGTATGCACATTCTACGTCACAACGAATTTCTATACTTTGCGCATGCGTCCGGAAATAAGAAAAGCTTACTTCCCCCGTTTTTTAAAATCACAGCTTCTAGAAGGTTTAGATGAGTTCTTAAGAAACACGAGTTTTTAGAAAATGTGTTTTATTTCATAAATGGAATCAACAAAGTATGCACATTCTACGTCATAACGACTTTCTATAGTTTGCGCATGCGTCCGGATATAAGAAAAGCTTACTTCCACCGTTTTTTAAAATCACAGCTTCTACAAGGTTTACATGATTTCTTAAAAAACACGAGTTTTTAGAAAATGTGTTTTATTTCATAAATGGAATCTACAATGTATGCACATTCTACGTCACAACGACTTTCTATAGTTTGCGCATGCGTCCGGAAATAAGAAAAGCTTACTTCCCCCGTTTTTTAAAATCACAGCTTCTAGAAGGTTTAAATGAGTTCTTAAGAAACACGAGTTTTTAGAAAATGTGTTTTATTTCATAAATGGAATCAACAAAGTATGCACATTCTACGTCATAACGACTTTCTATAGTTTGAGCATGCGTTTGGAAATAAGAAAAGCTTACTTCCCCCTTTTTTTAAAATCACAGCTTCTAGAAGGTTTACATGATTTCTTAAAAAACACGAGTTTTTACATAATGTGTTTTATTTCATAAATGGAATCATCAAAGTATGCACATTCTACGTCATAACGACTTTCTATTGATTGCGCATGCGTCCGGAAACAAGAAAAGATTACTTCCACCGTTTTTTAAAATCACAGCTTCTAGAAGGTTTACATGATTTCGTAAAAAACACGAGTTTTTAGAAAATGTGTTTTATTTCATAAAGGGAATCTACAAAGTATGCACATTTTACGTCATAACGACTTTCAATAGTTTGCGCATGCGTCCAGAAATAAGAAAAGCTTACTTCCACCGTTTTTTAAAATCATAGCTTCTAGAAGGTTTACATGATTTCGTAAAAAACACGAGTTTTTAGAAAATGTGTTTTATTTAATAAATGGAATCTACAAAGTATGCACATTCTACGTCATAACCACTTTCTATAGTTTGCGCATGCGTCTGGAAATAACAAAAGCTTACTTCCACCGTTTTTTAAAATCACAGCTTCTAGAAGGTTTACATGATTTCGTAAAAAACACGAGTTTTTAGAAAATGTGTTTTATTTCATAAATGGAATCTACAAAGTATGCACATTCTAAGTCATAACCACTTTCTATAGTTTGCGCATGCGTCTGGAAATAACAAAAGCTTACTTCCCCCGTTTTTTAAAATCACAGCTTCTAGAAGGTTTACATGATTTGTTAAAAAACATGAGTTTTTAGAAAATGTGTTTTATTTCATAAATGGAATCAACAAAGTATGCACATTTTACGTCACAATGACTTTCTATAGTTTGCGCATGCGTCCGAAAATAAGAAAAGCTTACTTCCACCGTTTTTTAAAATCACAGCTTCTAGAAGGTTAACATGATTTCGTAAAAAACACGAGTTTTTAGAAAATGTGTTTTATTTCATAAATGGAATCTACAAAGTATGCACATTCTACGTCATAACGACTTTCTATAGTTTGATCATGCGTTTGGAAATAAGAAAAGCTTACTTCCCCCGTTTTTTAAAATCACAGCTTCTAGAAGGTTTACATGATTTCTTAAAAAACACGAGTTTTTAGAAAATGTGTTTTATTTCATAAATGGAATCAACAAAGTATGGACATTCTACGTCACAACGACTTTCTATAGTTTGCGCATGCTTCCGGAAATAAGAAAAGCTTACTTCCCCCGTTTTTTAAAATCACAGCTTCTAGAAGGTTTACATTATTTCTTAAAAAACACGAGTTTTTAGAAAATGTGTTTTATTTCATAAATGGAATCAACAAAGTATGCACATTCTACGTCACAACGAATTTCTATAGTTTGCGCATGCGTCCGGAAATAAGAAAAGTTTACTTCCACCGTTTTTTAAAATCACAGCTTCTAGAAGGTTTACATGATTTCGTAAAAAACACGAGTTTTTAGAAAATGTGTTTTATTTTATATATGGAATCTACAAAGTATGCACATTCTACGTCATAACGACTTTCTATAGTTTGCGCATGCGTCCGAAAATAAGAAAAGCTTACTTCCCCCGTTTTTTAAAATCACAGCTTCTAGAAGGTTTACATGATTTCTTAAAAAACACGAGTTTTTAGAAAATGTGTTTTATTTCATAAATGGAATAAAAAAAGTATGCACATTCTACATCATAACGACTTTCTATAGTTTGCGCATGCGTCCGGATATAAGAAAAGCTTACTTCCACCGTTTTTTAAAATCACAGCTTCTAGAAGGTTTACATGATTTCTTAAAAAACACGAGTTTTTAGAAAATGTGTTTTATTTCAAAAATGGAATCAACAAAGTATGCACATTCTACGTCATAACGACTTTCTATTTCTTGCGCATAAGTCCGGAAGTAAGAAAAGATTACTTCCACCATTTTTTAAAATCACAGCTTCTAGAAGGTTTACATAATTTCGTAAAAAACACGAGTTTTTAGAAAATGTGTTTTATTTCATAAATGGAATCTACAATGTATGCACATTCTACGTCACAACGACTTTCTATAGTTTGCGCATGCGTCCGGAAATAAGAAAAGCTTACTTCCCCCGTTTTTTAAAATCACAGCTTCTAGAAGGTTTACATGAGTTCTTAAGAAACACGAGTTTTTAGAAAATGTGTTTTATTTCATAAATGGAATCAACAAAGTATGCACATTCTACGTCATAACGACTTTCTATAGTTTGAGCATGCGTTTGGAAATAAGAAAAGCTTACTTCCCCCGTTTTTTAAAATCACAGCTTCTAGAAGGTTTATATGATTTCTTAAAAAACACGAGTTTTTAGATAATGTGTTTTATTTCATAAATGGAATCAAAAAAGTATGCACTTTCTACGTCATAACTACTTTCTATAGTTTGCGCATTCATCCGGAAATAAGAAAAGATTATTTCCACCGTTCTCTAAAGTCACAGCTTATAGAAGGTTTACATAATTTCGTAAAAAACACTAGTTTTTAGAAAATGTGTTTTATTTCATAAATGGAATCTACAAAGTAAGCACATTCTACGTCACAACGACTTTCTATAGTTTGCGCATGCGTCCGGAAATAAGAAAAGCTTACTTCCCCCGTTTTTTAAAATCACAGCTTCTAGAAGGTTTACATGAGTTCTTAAAAAACACGAGTTTTTAGAAAATGTGTTTTATTTCATAAATGGAATCAACAAAGCATGCACATTCTACGTGATAACGACTTTCTATAGTTTGTGCATGCATTTGGAAATAAGAAAAGCTTACTTCCCCCGTTTTTTAAAATCACAGCTTCTAGAAGGTTGACATGATTTCTTAAAAAACACGAGTTTTTAGAAAATGTGTTTTATTTCATAAATGGAATCAACAAAGTATGCACATTCTACCTCATAATGACTTTCTATATGTTGCGCATGCGTCCGGAAATAAGAAAATCTTACTTCCACCGTTTTTTAAAATCACAGCTTCTAGAATGTTTACATGATTTCGTAAAAAACACGAGTTTTTAGAAAATGTGTTTTATTTCTTAAATGGAATCTACAAAGTATGCACATTCTACATCATAACCACTTTCTATAGTTTGTGCATGCGTCCGGAAATAAGAAAAGCTTACTTCCACCGTTTTTTAAAATCACAGCTTCTAGAAGGTGTATATGATTTCGTAAAAAACACGAGTTTTTAGAAAATGTGTTTTATTTCATAAATGGAATCAACAAAGTATGCACATTCTACGTCATAATGACTTTCTATAGTTTGCGTATGCGTCCAGAAATAAGAAAAGCTTACTTCCACCGTTTTTTAAAATCACAGCTTCTAGAAGGTTTACATGATTTCTTAAAAAACACGAGTTTTTAGAAAATGTGTTTTATTTCATAAATGGAATCAACAAATTATGCACATTCTACGTCATAATGACTTTCTATAGTTTTCGCATTCGTCTGGAAATAAGAAAAGCTTACTTCCACCGTTTTTTAAAATCACAGCTTCTAGAAGGTTTACATGATTTCGTAAAAAACACGAGTTTTTAGAAAATATGTTTTATTTCATAAATGGAATCTACAAAGTATGCACGTTCTACGTCATAACGACTTTCTATAGTTTGCGCATGCGTCCGGAAATAATCAAAGCTTACTTCCCCCGTTTTTTTAAATCACAGCTTCTAGAAGATTTACATGATTTCGTAAAAAACACGAGTTTTTAGATAATGTGTTTTATTTAATAAATGGAATCATCAAAGTATGCACATTCTACGTCATACCGACTTTCTATAGATTGTGCATGCGTCCGGAAATAAGAAAAGATTACTTCCACCGTTTTTTAAAATCACAGCTTCTACAAGGTTTACATAATTTCGTAAAAAACACGAGTTTTTAGAAAATGTGTTTTATTTCATAAATGGAATCCATAAAGTATGCACATTCTACGTCATAACGACTTTCTATAGTTTGCGCATGCGTCTGGAAATAAGAAAAGCTTACTTCCCTTGTTTTTTAAAATCACAGCTTCTAGAAGGTTTACATGATTTCTTAAAAAACACGAGTTTTTAGAAAATGTGTTTTATTTCATAAATGGAATCAACAAAGTATGCACATTCTACATCATAAAGACTTTCTATATATTGCGCATGCGTCCGGAAATAAGAAAAGATTACTTCCACCGTTTTTTAAAATCACAGCTTCTACAAGGTTTACATAATTTCGTAAAAAACACGAGTTTTTAGAAAATGTGTTTTATTTCATAAATGGAATCCATAAAGTATGCACATTCTACGTCACAACGACTTTCTATAGTTTGCGCATGCGTCTGGAAATAAGAAAAGCTTACTTCCCTTGTTTTTTAAAATCACAGCTTCTAGAAGGTTTACATGATTTCTTAAAAAACACGAGTTTTTAGAAAATGTGTTTTATTTCATAAATGGAATCAACAAAGTATGGACATTCTAAGTCACAACGACTTTCTATAGTTTGCGCATGCGTCCGGAAATAAGAAAAGCTTACTTCCCCCATTTTTTAAAATCACAGCTTCTAGAAGGTTTACATGATTTCTTAAAAAACACGAGTTTTTAGAAAATGTGTTTTATTTCATAAATGGAATCAACAAAGTATGCACATTCTACTTTATAACGACTTTCTATAGTTTGCGCATGCGTTTGGAAATAAGAAAAGCTTACTTCCCCCGTTTTTTAAAATCACAGCTTCTAGAAGGTTTACATGATTTCGTAAAAAACACGAGTTTTTAGAAAATGTGTTTTATTTCCTAAATAGAATCAACAAAGTATGCACATTCTACGTCATAACGACTTTCTATAGTTTGCGGATGCGTCCGGAAATAAGAAAAGCTTACTTCCACCGTTTTTTAAAATCACAGCTTCTAGAAGGTTTACATGATTTCGTAAAAAACACGAGTTTTTAGAAATTGTGTTTTATTTCATAAATGGAATCTACAAAGTATGCACATTCTACGTCATAACGACTTTCTATAGTTTGCGCATGCGTCCGGAAATAAGAAAACCTTACTTCCACCGTTTTTTACAATCACAGCTTCTAGAAGGTTTACATGATTTCTTAAAAAACATGAGTTTTTAGAAAATGTGTTTTATTTCATAAATGGAATCATCAAAGTATGCACATTCTACGTCATAACGGCTTTCTATAGTTTGCGCATTCGTCCGGAAATAAGAAAAGCTTACTTCGACCGTTTTTTAAAATCACAGCTTCTAGAAGGTTTACATGATTTCGTAAAAAACACGAGTTTTTAGAAAATGTGTATTATTTCATAAATGGAATCTACAAAGTATGCACATTCTACGTCATAACGACTTTCTATAGTTTGTGCATGCGTCCGGAAATAAGAAAAGCTTACTTCCACCTTTTTTAAAATCACAGCTTCTAGAAGGTTTACATGATTTCTTAAAAAACACGAGTTTTTAGAAAATGTGTTTTATTTCATAAATGGAATCAACAAAGTATGCACATTCTACGTCATAACGACTTTCTATAGTTTTCGCATGCGTTTGGAAATAAGAAAAGCTTACTTCCCCCATTTTTTAAAATCACAGCTTCTAGAAGGTTTACATGATTTCGTAAAAAACACGAGTTTTTAGAAAATGTGTATTATTTCATAAATGGAATCAACAAAGTATGCACATTCTACATCATAACGACCTTCTATAGTTTGCGCACGCGTTTGGAAATAAGAAAAGCTTACTTCCCTCGTTTTTTAAAATCACAGCTTCTAGAAGGTTTACATGATTTCTTAAAAAACATGAGTTTTTAGAAAATGTGTTTTATTTAATAAATGGAATCATCAAAGTATGCACATTCTACGTCATAACGACTTTGTATAGATTGCGCATGCGTCCGGAAATAAGAAAAGATTACTTCCACCGTTTTTTAAAATCACAGCTTCTAGAAGGTTTACATGATTTCGTAAAAAACACGAGTTTTTAGAAAATGTGTTTTATTTCATAAATGGAATCTACAAAGTATGCACATTCTACGTCATAACGACTTTCAATAGTTTGCGCATGCGTCCAGAAATAAGAAAAGCTTACTTCCACCGTTTTTTAAAATCACAGCTTCTAGAAGGTTTACATGATTTCGTAAAAAACACGAGTTTTTAGAAAATGTGTTTTATTTCATAAATGGAATCTACAAAGTATGCACATTCTATGTCATAACCACTTTCTATAGTTTGCGCATGCGTCTGGAAATAACAAAAGCTTACTTCCCCCGTTTTTTAAAATCACAGCTTCTAGAAGGTTTACATGATTTGCTAAAAAACATGAGTTTTTAGAAAATGTGTTTTATTTCATAAATGGAATCAACAAAGTATGCACATTCTATGTCATAAAGACTTTCTATAGTTTGGGCATGCGTCCGGAAATAAGAAAAGATTACTTCCACCGTTTTTTAAAATCATAGCTTCTAGAAGGTTTACATGATTTCTTAAAAAACACGAGTTTTTAGAAAATGTGTTTTATTTCATAAATGGAATCAACAAAGTATGCACATTTTACATCACAATGACTTTCTATAGTTTGTGCATGCGTCCGAAAATAAGAAAATCTTACTTCCACCGTTTTTTAAAATCACAGCTTCTAGAAGATTAACATGATTTCGTAAAAAACACGAGTTTTTAGAAAATGTGTTTTATTTCATAAATGGAATCTACAAAGTATGCACATTATACGTCATAACGACTTTCTATAGTTTGATCATGCGTTTGGAAATAAGAAAAGCTTACTTCCACCGTTTTTTAAAATCACAGCTTCTAGAAGGTTAACATGATTTCGTAAAAAAGACGAGTTTTTAGAAAATGTGTTTTATTTCATAAATGGAATCTACAAAGTATGCACATTCTACGTCATAACGACTTTCTATAGTTTGATCATGCGTTTGGAAATAAGAAAAGCTTACTTCCACCGTTTTTTAAAATCACAGCTTCTAGAAGGTTAACATGATTTCGTAAAAAACACGAGTTTTTAGAAAATGTGTTTTATTTCATAAATGGAATCTACAAAGTATGCACATTCTACGTCATAACGACTTTCTATAGTTTGATCATGCGTTTGGAAATAAGAAAAGCTTACTTCCCCCGTTTTTTAAAATCACAGCTTCTAGAAGGTTTACATGATTTCTTAAAAAACACGAGTTTTTAGAAAATGTGTTTTATTTCATAAATGGAATCAAAAAAGTATGCACATTCTACGTCATAACGACCTTCTATAGTTTGCGCATGCGTCCGGAAATAAGAAAAGCTTACTTCCCCCGTTTTTTAAAATCACAGCTTCTAGAAGGTTTACATGAGTTCTTAAGAAACACGAGTTTTTAGAAAATGTGTTTTATTTCATAAATGGAATCAACAAAGTATGCACATTCTACATCATAACGACTTTCTATAGATTGTGCATGCGTCCGGAAATAAGAAAAGCTTACTTCCCCCGTTTTTTAAAATCACAGCTTCTAGAAGGTTTACATGATTTCTTAAAAAACACGAGTTTTTAGAAAATGTGTTTTATTTCATAAATGGAATCAAAAAAGTATGCACATTCTACATCATAACGACTTTCTATAGATTGTGCATGCGTCCGGAAATAAGAAAAGATTACTTCCACCGTTTTTTAAAATCATAGCTTCTAGAAGGTTTACATGATTTCTTAAAAAACACGAGTTTTTAGAAAATGTGTTTTATTTCATAAATGGAATCAACAAAGTATGCACATTCTACATCATAACGACTTTCTATAGATTGCTCATGCGTCCGGAAATAAGAAAAGATTACTTCCACCGTTTTTTAAAATCACAGCTTCTAGAAGGTTTACATGATTTCTTAAAAAACACGAGTTTTTAGAAAATGTGTTTTATTTCATAAATGGAATCAACAAAGTATGGACATTCTACGTCAAAACGACTTTCTATAGTTTGCGCATGCTTCCGGAAATAAGAAAAGCTTACTTCCCCCGTTTTTTAAAATCACAGCTTCTAGAAGGTTTACATGATTTCTTAAAAAACACGAGTTTTTAGAAAATGTGTTTTATTTCATAAATGGAATCAACAAAGTATGCACATTCTACGTCACAACGACTTTCTATAGTTTGCGCATGCGTCCGGAAATAAGAAAAGTTTACTTCCACCATTTTTTAAAATCACAGCTTCTAGACGGTTTACATGATTTCGTAAAAAACACGAGTTTTTTGAAAATGTGTTTTATTTTATAAATGGAATCTACAAAGTATGCACATTCTACGTCACAACGACTTTCTATAGTTTGCGCATGCGTCTGGAAATAAGAAAAGCTTACTTCCCCCGTTTTTTAAAATCACAGCTTCTAGAAGGTTTACATGATTTCTTAAAAAACACGAGTTTTTAGAAAATGTGTTTTATTTCATAAATGGAATCAAAAAAGTATGCACATTCTATGTCATAACGACTTTCTATAGTTTGCGCATGCGTCCGGAAATAAGAAAAGCTTACTTTCACCGTTTTTTAAAATCACAACTTCTAGAAGGTTTACATGATTTCTTAAAAAACACGAGTTTTTAGAAAATGTGTTTTATTTCATAAATGGAATCAACAAAGTATGCACATTATACGTCATAACAACTTTCTATAGATTGCGCATGCGTCCGGAAATAAGAAAAGATTACTTCCACCGTTTTTTAAAATCATAGTTTCTAGAAGGTTTACATGATTTCTTAAAAAACATGAGTTTTTAGAAAATGTGTTTTATTTCATCAATGGAATCAACAAAGTATGCACATTCTACGTCATAACGACTTTCTATAGTTTTCGCATGCGTTTGGAAATAAGAAAAGCTTACTTCCCCCGTTTTTTAAAATCACAGCTTCTAGAAGGTTTACATGATTTCGTAAAAAACACGAGTTTTTAGAAAATGTGTATTATTTCATAAATGGAATCAACAAAGTATGCACATTCTACATCATAACGACCTTCTATAGTTTGCGCACGCGTTTGGAAATAAGAAAAGCTTACTTCCCCCGTTTTTTAAAATCACAGCTTCTAGAAGGTTTACATGATTTCTTAAAAAACATGAGTTTTTAGAAAATGTGTTTTATTTAATAAATGGAATCAACAAAGTATGCACATTCTACATCATAACGACCTTCTATAGTTTGCGCACGCGTTTGGAAATAAGAAAAGCTTACTTCCCCCGTTTTTTAAAATCACAGCTTCTAGAAGGTTTACATGATTTCTTAAAAAACATGAGTTTTTAGAAAATGTGTTTTATTTAATAAATGGAATCTACAAAGTATGCACATTCTACGTCATAACGACATTCAATAGTTTGCGCATGCGTCCAGAAATAAGAAAAGCTTACTTCCACCGTTTTTTAAAATCACAGCTTCTAGAAGGTTTACATGATTTCGTAAAAAACACGAGTTTTTAGAAAATGTGTTTTATTTCATAAATGGAATCTACAAAGTATGCACAATCTACGTCATAACCACTTTCTATAGTTTGCGCATGCGTCTGGACATAACAAAAGCTTACTTCCCCCGTTTTTTAAAATCACAGCTTCTAGAAGGTTTACATGATTTGCTAAAAAACATGAGTTTTTAGAAAATGTGTTTCATTTCATAAATGGAATCAACAAAGTATGCACATTCTATGTCATAAAGACTTTCTATAGTTTGGGCATGCGTCCGGAAATAAGAAAAGATTACTTCCACCGTTTTTTAAAATCATAGCTTCTAGAAGGTTTACATGATTTCTTAAAAAACACGAGTTTTTAGAAAATGTGTTTTATTTCATAAATGGAATCAACAAAGTATGCACATTTTACATCACAATGACTTTCTATAGTTTGCGCATGCGTCCGAAAATAAGAAAATCTTACTTCCACCGTTTTTTAAAATCACAGCTTCTAGAAGATTAACATGATTTCGTAAAAAACACGAGTTTTTAGAAAATGTGTTTTATTTCATAAATGGAATCTACAAAGTATGCACATTATACGTCATAACGACTTTCTATAGTTTGATCATGCGTTTGGAAATAAGAAAAGCTTACTTCCACCGTTTTTTAAAATCACAGCTTCTAGAAGGTTAACATGATTTCGTAAAAAACACGAGTTTTTAGAAAATGTGTTTTATTTCATAAATGGAATCTACAAAGTATGCACATTCTACGTCATAACGACTTTCTATAGTTTGATCATGCGTTTGGAAATAAGAAAAGCTTACTTCCCCCGTTTTTTAAAATCACAGCTTCTAGAAGGTTTACATGATTTCTTAAAAAACACGAGTTTTTAGAAAATGTGTTTTATTTCATAAATGGAATCAAAAAAGTATGCACATTCTACGTCATAACGACCTTCTATAGTTTGCGCATGCGTCCGGAAATAAGAAAAGCTTACTTCCCCCGTTTTTTAAAATCACAGCTTCTAGAAGGTTTACATGAGTTCTTAAGAAACACGAGTTTTTAGAAAATGTGTTTTATTTCATAAATGGAATCAACAAAGTATGCACATTCTACATCATAACGACTTTCTATAGATTGTGCATGCGTCCGGAAATAAGAAAAGCTTACTTCCCCCGTTTTTTAAAATCACAGCTTCTAGAAGGTTTACATGATTTCTTAAAAAACACGAGTTTTTAGAAAATGTGTTTTATTTCATAAATGGAATCAAAAAAGTATGCACATTCTACATCATAACGACTTTCTATAGATTGTGCATGCGTCCGGAAATAAGAAAAGATTACTTCCACCGTTTTTTAAAATCATAGCTTCTAGAAGGTTTACATGATTTCTTAAAAAACACGAGTTTTTAGAAAATGTGTTTTATTTCATAAATGGAATCAACAAAGTATGCACATTCTACATCATAACGACTTTCTATAGATTGCTCATGCGTCCGGAAATAAGAAAAGATTACTTCCACCGTTTTTTAAAATCACAGCTTCTAGAAGGTTTACATGATTTCTTAAAAAACACGAGTTTTTAGAAAATGTGTTTTATTTCATAAATGGAATCAACAAAGTATGGACATTCTACGTCAAAACGACTTTCTATAGTTTGCGCATGCTTCCGGAAATAAGAAAAGCTTACTTCCCCCGTTTTTTAAAATCACAGCTTCTAGAAGGTTTACATGATTTCTTAAAAAACACGAGTTTTTAGAAAATGTGTTTTATTTCATAAATGGAATCAACAAAGTATGCACATTCTACGTCACAACGACTTTCTATAGTTTGCGCATGCGTCCGGAAATAAGAAAAGTTTACTTCCACCATTTTTTAAAATCACAGCTTCTAGACGGTTTACATGATTTCGTAAAAAACACGAGTTTTTTGAAAATGTGTTTTATTTTATAAATGGAATCTACAAAGTATGCACATTCTACGTCACAACGACTTTCTATAGTTTGCGCATGCGTCTGGAAATAAGAAAAGCTTACTTCCCCCGTTTTTTAAAATCACAGCTTCTAGAAGGTTTACATGATTTCTTAAAAAACACGAGTTTTTAGAAAATGTGTTTTATTTCATAAATGGAATCAAAAAAGTATGCACATTCTATGTCATAACGACTTTCTATAGTTTGCGCATGCGTCCGGAAATAAGAAAAGCTTACTTTCACCGTTTTTTAAAATCACAACTTCTAGAAGGTTTACATGATTTCTTAAAAAACACGAGTTTTTAGAAAATGTGTTTTATTTCATAAATGGAATCAACAAAGTATGCACATTATACGTCATAACAACTTTCTATAGATTGCGCATGCGTCCGGAAATAAGAAAAGATTACTTCCACCGTTTTTTAAAATCATAGTTTCTAGAAGGTTTACATGATTTCTTAAAAAACATGAGTTTTTAGAAAATGTGTTTTATTTCATCAATGGAATCAACAAAGTATGCACATTCTACATCATAACAACTTTCTATAGATTGCGCATGCGTTCGGAAATAAGAAAAGATTACTTCCACCGTTTTTTAAAATCACAGCTTCTACAAGGTTTACATAATTTCGTAAAAAACACGAGTTTTTAGAAAATGTGTTTTATTTCATAAATGGAATCTATAAAGTATGCACATTCTACGTCACAACGACTTTCTATAGTTTGCGCATGCGTCTGGAAATAAGAAAAGCTTACTTCCCTTGTTTTTTAAAATCACAGCTTCTAGAAGGTTTACATGATTTCTTAAAAAACACGAGTTTTTAGAAAATGTGTTTTATTTCATCAATGGAATCAACAAAGTATGGACATTCTAAGTCACAACGACTTTCTATAGTTTGCGCATTCGTCCGGAAATAAGAAAAGCTTACTTCCCCCGTTTTTTAAAATCACAGCTTCTAGAAGGTTTACATGATTTCTTAAAAAACACGAGTTTTTAGAAAATGTGTTTTATTTCATAAATGGAATCAACAAAGTATGCACATTCTACGTCACAACGACTTTCTATAATTTGCGCATGCGTCCGGAAATAAGAAAAGTTTACTTCCACCGTTTTTTAAAATCACAGCTTCTAGAAGGTTTACATGATTTCGTAAAAAACACGAGTTTTTAGAAAATGTGTTTTATTTTATAAATGGAATCTACAAAGTATGCACATTCTACGTCGTAACGACTTTCTATAGTTTGCGCATGCGTCCGGAAATAAGAAAAGCTTACTTCCCCCATTTTTTAAAATCACAGCTTCTAGAAGGTTTACATGATTTCTTAAAAAACACGAGTTTTTAGAAAATGTGTTTTATTTCATAAATGGAATCAAAAAAGTATGCACATTCTACGTCATAACGACTTTCTATAGTTTGCGCATGCGTCCGGATATAAGAAAAGCTTACTTCCACCGTTTTTTAAAATCACAGCTTCTAGAAGGTTTACATGATTTCTTAAAAAACACGAGTTTTTAGAAAATGTGTTTTATTTCATAAATGGAATCAACAAAGTATGCACATTCTACGTCATAACGACTTTCTATTTCTTGCGCATAAGTCCGGAATTAAGAAAAGATTACTTCCACCGTTTTTTAAAATCACGGCTTCTAGAAGGTTTACATAATTTCGTAAAAAACACGAGTTTTTATAAAATGTGTTTTATTTCATAAATGGAATCTACAACGTATGCACATTCTACGTCACAACGAATTTCTATACTTTGCGCATGCGTCCGGAAATAAGAAAAGCTTACTTCCCCCGTTTTTTAAAATCACAGCTTCTAGAAGGTTTAGATGAGTTCTTAAGAAACACGAGTTTTTAGAAAATGTGTTTTATTTCATAAATGGAATCAACAAAGTATGCACATTCTACGTCATAACGACTTTCTATAGTTTGCGCATGCGTCCGGATATAAGAAAAGCTTACTTCCACCGTTTTTTAAAATCACAGCTTCTACAAGGTTTACATGATTTCTTAAAAAACACGAGTTTTTAGAAAATGTGTTTTATTTCATAAATGGAATCTACAATGTATGCACATTCTACGTCACAACGACTTTCTATAGTTTGCGCATGCGTCCGGAAATAAGAAAAGCTTACTTCCCCCGTTTTTTAAAATCACAGCTTCTAGAAGGTTTAAATGAGTTCTTAAGAAACACGAGTTTTTAGAAAATGTGTTTTATTTCATAAATGGAATCAACAAAGTATGCACATTCTACGTCATAACGACTTTCTATAGTTTGAGCATGCGTTTGGAAATAAGAAAAGCTTACTTCCCCCTTTTTTTAAAATCACAGCTTCTAGAAGGTTTACATGATTTCTTAAAAAACACGAGTTTTTACATAATGTGTTTTATTTCATAAATGGAATCATCAAAGTATGCACATTCTACGTCATAACGACTTTCTATAGATTGCGCATGCGTCCGGAAACAAGAAAAGATTACTTCCACCGTTTTTTAAAATCACAGCTTCTAGAAGGTTTACATGATTTCGTAAAAAACACGAGTTTTTAGAAAATGTGTTTTATTTCATAAAGGGAATCTACAAAGTATGCACATTTTACGTCATAACGACTTTCAATAGTTTGCGCATGCGTCCAGAAATAAGAAAAGCTTACTTCCACCGTTTTTTAAAATCATAGCTTCTAGAAGGTTTACATGATTTCGTAAAAAACACGAGTTTTTAGAAAATGTGTTTTATTTAATAAATGGAATCTACAAAGTATGCACATTCTACGTCATAACCACTTTCTATAGTTTGCGCATGCGTCTGGAAATAACAAAAGCTTACTTCCACCGTTTTTTAAAATCACAGCTTCTAGAAGGTTTACATGATTTCGTAAAAAACACGAGTTTTTAGAAAATGTGTTTTATTTCATAAATGGAATCTACAAAGTATGCACATTCTAAGTCATAACCACTTTCTATAGTTTGCGCATGCGTCTGGAAATAACAAAAGCTTACTTCCCCCGTTTTTTAAAATCACAGCTTCTAGAAGGTTTACATGATTTGTTAAAAAACATGAGTTTTTAGAAAATGTGTTTTATTTCATAAATGGAATCAACAAAGTATGCACATTTTACGTCACAATGACTTTCTATAGTTTGCGCATGCGTCCGAAAATAAGAAAAGCTTACTTCCACCGTTTTTTAAAATCACAGCTTCTAGAAGGTTAACATGATTTCGTAAAAAACACGAGTTTTTAGAAAATGTGTTTTATTTCATAAATGGAATCTACAAAGTATGCACATTCTACGTCATAACGACTTTCTATAGTTTGATCATGCGTTTGGAAATAAGAAAAGCTTACTTCCCCCGTTTTTTAAAATCACAGCTTCTAGAAGGTTTACATGATTTCTTAAAAAACACGAGTTTTTAGAAAATGTGTTTTATTTCATAAATGGAATCAACAAAGTATGGACATTCTACGTCACAACGACTTTCTATAGTTTGCGCATGCTTCCGGAAATAAGAAAAGCTTACTTCCCCCGTTTTTTAAAATCACAGCTTCTAGAAGGTTTACATTATTTCTTAAAAAACACGAGTTTTTAGAAAATGTGTTTTATTTCATAAATGGAATCAACAAAGTATGCACATTCTACGTCACAACGAATTTCTATAGTTTGCGCATGCGTCCGGAAATAAGAAAAGTTTACTTCCACCGTTTTTTAAAATCACAGCTTCTAGAAGGTTTACATGATTTCGTAAAAAACACGAGTTTTTAGAAAATGTGTTTTATTTTATATATGGAATCTACAAAGTATGCACATTCTACGTCATAACGACTTTCTATAGTTTGCGCATGCGTCCGAAAATAAGAAAAGCTTACTTCCCCCGTTTTTTAAAATCACAGCTTCTAGAAGGTTTACATGATTTCTTAAAAAACACGAGTTTTTAGAAAATGTGTTTTATTTCATAAATGGAATAAAAAAAGTATGCACATTCTACATCATAACGACTTTCTATAGTTTGCGCATGCGTCCGGATATAAGAAAAGCTTACTTCCACCGTTTTTTAAAATCACAGCTTCTAGAAGGTTTACATGATTTCTTAAAAAACACGAGTTTTTAGAAAATGTGTTTTATTTCAAAAATGGAATCAACAAAGTATGCACATTCTACGTCATAACGACTTTCTATTTCTTGCGCATAAGTCCGGAAGTAAGAAAAGATTACTTCCACCATTTTTTAAAATCACAGCTTCTAGAAGGTTTACATAATTTCGTAAAAAACACGAGTTTTTAGAAAATGTGTTTTATTTCATAAATGGAATCTACAATGTATGCACATTCTACGTCACAACGACTTTCTATAGTTTGCGCATGCGTCCGGAAATAAGAAAAGCTTACTTCCCCCGTTTTTTAAAATCACAGCTTCTAGAAGGTTTACATGAGTTCTTAAGAAACACGAGTTTTTAGAAAATGTGTTTTATTTCATAAATGGAATCAACAAAGTATGCACATTCTACGTCATAACGACTTTCTATAGTTTGAGCATGCGTTTGGAAATAAGAAAAGCTTACTTCCCCCGTTTTTTAAAATCACAGCTTCTAGAAGGTTTATATGATTTCTTAAAAAACACGAGTTTTTAGATAATGTGTTTTATTTCATAAATGGAATCAAAAAAGTATGCACTTTCTACGTCATAACTACTTTCTATAGTTTGCGCATTCATCCGGAAATAAGAAAAGATTATTTCCACCGTTCTCTAAAGTCACAGCTTATAGAAGGTTTACATAATTTCGTAAAAAACACTAGTTTTTAGAAAATGTGTTTTATTTCATAAATGGAATCTACAAAGTAAGCACATTCTACGTCACAACGACTTTCTATAGTTTGCGCATGCGTCCGGAAATAAGAAAAGCTTACTTCCCCCGTTTTTTAAAATCACAGCTTCTAGAAGGTTTACATGAGTTCTTAAAAAACACGAGTTTTTAGAAAATGTGTTTTATTTCATAAATGGAATCAACAAAGCATGCACATTCTACGTGATAACGACTTTCTATAGTTTGTGCATGCATTTGGAAATAAGAAAAGCTTACTTCCCCCGTTTTTTAAAATCACAGCTTCTAGAAGGTTGACATGATTTCTTAAAAAACACGAGTTTTTAGAAAATGTGTTTTATTTCATAAATGGAATCAACAAAGTATGCACATTCTACCTCATAATGACTTTCTATATGTTGCGCATGCGTCCGGAAATAAGAAAATCTTACTTCCACCGTTTTTTAAAATCACAGCTTCTAGAATGTTTACATGATTTCGTAAAAAACACGAGTTTTTAGAAAATGTGTTTTATTTCTTAAATGGAATCTACAAAGTATGCACATTCTACATCATAACCACTTTCTATAGTTTGTGCATGCGTCCGGAAATAAGAAAAGCTTACTTCCACCGTTTTTTAAAATCACAGCTTCTAGAAGGTGTATATGATTTCGTAAAAAACACGAGTTTTTAGAAAATGTGTTTTATTTCATAAATGGAATCAACAAAGTATGCACATTCTACGTCATAATGACTTTCTATAGTTTGCGTATGCGTCCAGAAATAAGAAAAGCTTACTTCCACCGTTTTTTAAAATCACAGCTTCTAGAAGGTTTACATGATTTCTTAAAAAACACGAGTTTTTAGAAAATGTGTTTTATTTCATAAATGGAATCAACAAATTATGCACATTCTACGTCATAATGACTTTCTATAGTTTTCGCATTCGTCTGGAAATAAGAAAAGCTTACTTCCACCGTTTTTTAAAATCACAGCTTCTAGAAGGTTTACATGATTTCGTAAAAAACACGAGTTTTTAGAAAATATGTTTTATTTCATAAATGGAATCTACAAAGTATGCACGTTCTACGTCATAACGACTTTCTATAGTTTGCGCATGCGTCCGGAAATAATCAAAGCTTACTTCCCCCGTTTTTTTAAATCACAGCTTCTAGAAGATTTACATGATTTCGTAAAAAACACGAGTTTTTAGATAATGTGTTTTATTTAATAAATGGAATCATCAAAGTATGCACATTCTACGTCATACCGACTTTCTATAGATTGTGCATGCGTCCGGAAATAAGAAAAGATTACTTCCACCGTTTTTTAAAATCACAGCTTCTACAAGGTTTACATAATTTCGTAAAAAACACGAGTTTTTAGAAAATGTGTTTTATTTCATAAATGGAATCCATAAAGTATGCACATTCTACGTCATAACGACTTTCTATAGTTTGCGCATGCGTCTGGAAATAAGAAAAGCTTACTTCCCTTGTTTTTTAAAATCACAGCTTCTAGAAGGTTTACATGATTTCTTAAAAAACACGAGTTTTTAGAAAATGTGTTTTATTTCATAAATGGAATCAACAAAGTATGCACATTCTACATCATAAAGACTTTCTATATATTGCGCATGCGTCCGGAAATAAGAAAAGATTACTTCCACCGTTTTTTAAAATCACAGCTTCTACAAGGTTTACATAATTTCGTAAAAAACACGAGTTTTTAGAAAATGTGTTTTATTTCATAAATGGAATCCATAAAGTATGCACATTCTACGTCACAACGACTTTCTATAGTTTGCGCATGCGTCTGGAAATAAGAAAAGCTTACTTCCCTTGTTTTTTAAAATCACAGCTTCTAGAAGGTTTACATGATTTCTTAAAAAACACGAGTTTTTAGAAAATGTGTTTTATTTCATAAATGGAATCAACAAAGTATGGACATTCTAAGTCACAACGACTTTCTATAGTTTGCGCATGCGTCCGGAAATAAGAAAAGCTTACTTCCCCCATTTTTTAAAATCACAGCTTCTAGAAGGTTTACATGATTTCTTAAAAAACACGAGTTTTTAGAAAATGTGTTTTATTTCATAAATGGAATCAACAAAGTATGCACATTCTACTTTATAACGACTTTCTATAGTTTGCGCATGCGTTTGGAAATAAGAAAAGCTTACTTCCCCCGTTTTTTAAAATCACAGCTTCTAGAAGGTTTACATGATTTCGTAAAAAACACGAGTTTTTAGAAAATGTGTTTTATTTCCTAAATAGAATCAACAAAGTATGCACATTCTACGTCATAACGACTTTCTATAGTTTGCGGATGCGTCCGGAAATAAGAAAAGCTTACTTCCACCGTTTTTTAAAATCACAGCTTCTAGAAGGTTTACATGATTTCGTAAAAAACACGAGTTTTTAGAAATTGTGTTTTATTTCATAAATGGAATCTACAAAGTATGCACATTCTACGTCATAACGACTTTCTATAGTTTGCGCATGCGTCCGGAAATAAGAAAACCTTACTTCCACCGTTTTTTACAATCACAGCTTCTAGAAGGTTTACATGATTTCTTAAAAAACATGAGTTTTTAGAAAATGTGTTTTATTTCATAAATGGAATCATCAAAGTATGCACATTCTACGTCATAACGGCTTTCTATAGTTTGCGCATTCGTCCGGAAATAAGAAAAGCTTACTTCGACCGTTTTTTAAAATCACAGCTTCTAGAAGGTTTACATGATTTCGTAAAAAACACGAGTTTTTAGAAAATGTGTATTATTTCATAAATGGAATCTACAAAGTATGCACATTCTACGTCATAACGACTTTCTATAGTTTGTGCATGCGTCCGGAAATAAGAAAAGCTTACTTCCACCTTTTTTAAAATCACAGCTTCTAGAAGGTTTACATGATTTCTTAAAAAACACGAGTTTTTAGAAAATGTGTTTTATTTCATAAATGGAATCAACAAAGTATGCACATTCTACGTCATAACGACTTTCTATAGTTTTCGCATGCGTTTGGAAATAAGAAAAGCTTACTTCCCCCATTTTTTAAAATCACAGCTTCTAGAAGGTTTACATGATTTCGTAAAAAACACGAGTTTTTAGAAAATGTGTATTATTTCATAAATGGAATCAACAAAGTATGCACATTCTACATCATAACGACCTTCTATAGTTTGCGCACGCGTTTGGAAATAAGAAAAGCTTACTTCCCTCGTTTTTTAAAATCACAGCTTCTAGAAGGTTTACATGATTTCTTAAAAAACATGAGTTTTTAGAAAATGTGTTTTATTTAATAAATGGAATCATCAAAGTATGCACATTCTACGTCATAACGACTTTGTATAGATTGCGCATGCGTCCGGAAATAAGAAAAGATTACTTCCACCGTTTTTTAAAATCACAGCTTCTAGAAGGTTTACATGATTTCGTAAAAAACACGAGTTTTTAGAAAATGTGTTTTATTTCATAAATGGAATCTACAAAGTATGCACATTCTACGTCATAACGACTTTCAATAGTTTGCGCATGCGTCCAGAAATAAGAAAAGCTTACTTCCACCGTTTTTTAAAATCACAGCTTCTAGAAGGTTTACATGATTTCGTAAAAAACACGAGTTTTTAGAAAATGTGTTTTATTTCATAAATGGAATCTACAAAGTATGCACATTCTATGTCATAACCACTTTCTATAGTTTGCGCATGCGTCTGGAAATAACAAAAGCTTACTTCCCCCGTTTTTTAAAATCACAGCTTCTAGAAGGTTTACATGATTTGCTAAAAAACATGAGTTTTTAGAAAATGTGTTTTATTTCATAAATGGAATCAACAAAGTATGCACATTCTATGTCATAAAGACTTTCTATAGTTTGGGCATGCGTCCGGAAATAAGAAAAGATTACTTCCACCGTTTTTTAAAATCATAGCTTCTAGAAGGTTTACATGATTTCTTAAAAAACACGAGTTTTTAGAAAATGTGTTTTATTTCATAAATGGAATCAACAAAGTATGCACATTTTACATCACAATGACTTTCTATAGTTTGTGCATGCGTCCGAAAATAAGAAAATCTTACTTCCACCGTTTTTTAAAATCACAGCTTCTAGAAGATTAACATGATTTCGTAAAAAACACGAGTTTTTAGAAAATGTGTTTTATTTCATAAATGGAATCTACAAAGTATGCACATTATACGTCATAACGACTTTCTATAGTTTGATCATGCGTTTGGAAATAAGAAAAGCTTACTTCCACCGTTTTTTAAAATCACAGCTTCTAGAAGGTTAACATGATTTCGTAAAAAAGACGAGTTTTTAGAAAATGTGTTTTATTTCATAAATGGAATCTACAAAGTATGCACATTCTACGTCATAACGACTTTCTATAGTTTGATCATGCGTTTGGAAATAAGAAAAGCTTACTTCCCCCGTTTTTTAAAATCACAGCTTCTAGAAGGTTTACATGATTTCTTAAAAAACACGAGTTTTTAGAAAATGTGTTTTATTTCATAAATGGAATCAAAAAAGTATGCACATTCTACCTCATAACGACCTTCTATAGTTTGCGCATGCGTCCGGAAATAAGAAAAGCTTACTTCCACCGTTTTTTAAAATCACAACTTCTAGAAGGTTTACATGATTTCTTAAAAAACACGAGTTTTTAGAAAATGTGTTTTATTTCATAAATGGAATCAACAAAGTATGCACATTCTACATCATAACGACTTTCTATAGATTGTGCATGCGTCCGGAAATAAGAAAAGATTACTTCCACCGTTTTTTAAAATCATAGCTTCTAGAAGGTTTACATGATTTCTTAAAAAACACGAGTTTTTAGAAAATGTGTTTTATTTCATAAATGGAATCAACAAAGTATGCACATTCTACATCATAACGACTTTCTATAGATTGCGCATGCGTCCGGAAATAAGAAAAGATTACTTCCACCATTTTTTAAAATCACAGCTTCTAGAAGGTTTACATGATTTCTTAAAAAACACGAGTTTTTAGAAAATGTGTTTTATTTCATAAATGGAATCAACAAAGTATGGACATTCTATGTCAAAACGACTTTCTATAGTTTGCGCATGCTTCCGGAAATAAGAAAAGCTTACTTCCCCCGTTTTTTAAAATCACAGCTTCTAGAAGGTTTACATCATTTCTTAAAAAACACGAGTTTTTAGAAAATGTGTTTTATTTCATAAATGGAATCAACAAAGTATGCACATTCTACGTCACAACGACTTTCTATAGTTTGTGCATGCGTCCGGAAATAAGAAAAGTTTACTTCCACCGTTTTTTAAAATCACAGCTTCTAGACGGTTTACATGATTTCGTAAAAAACACGAGTTTTTAGAAAATGTGTTTTATTTTATAAATGGAATCTACAAATTATGCACATTCTACGTCATAACGACTTTCTATAGTTTGCGCATGCGTCCGGAAATAAGAAAAGCTTACTTCCCCCGTTTTTTAAAATCACAGCTTCTAGAAGGTTTACATGATTTCTTAAAAAACACGAGTTTTTAGAAAATGTGTTTTATTTCATAAATGGATTCAAAAAAGTATGCACATTCTACGTCATAACGACTTTCTATAGTTTGCGCATGCGTCCGGAAATAAGAAAAGCTTACTTCCACCGTTTTTTTAAATCACAACTTCTAGAAGGTTTACATGATTTCTTAAAAAACACGAGTTTTTAGAAAATGTGTTTTATTTCATAAATGGAATCAACAAAGTATGCACATTATACGTCATAACAACTTTCTATAGATTGCGCATGCGTCCGGAAATAAGAAAAGATTACTTCCACCGTTTTTTAAAATCATAGTTTCTAGAAGGTTTACATGATTTCTTAAAAAACATGAGTTTTTAGAAAATGTGTTTTATTTCATCAATGGAATCAACAAAGTATGCACATTCTACATCATAACAACTTTCTATAGATTGCGCATGCGTTCGGAAATAAGAAAAGATTACTTCCACCGTTTTTTAAAATCACAGCTTCTACAAGGTTTACATAATTTCGTAAAAAACACGAGTTTTTAGAAAATGTGTTTTATTTCATAAATGGAATCTATAAAGTATGCACATTCTACGTCACAACGACTTTCTATAGTTTGCGCATGCGTCTGGAAATAAGAAAAGCTTACTTCCCTTGTTTTTTAAAATCACAGCTTCTAGAAGGTTTACATGATTTCTTAAAAAACACGAGTTTTTAGAAAATGTGTTTTATTTCATAAATGGAATCAACAAAGTATGCACATTCTACGTCACAACGACTTTCAATAGTTTGCGCATGCGTCCGGAAATAAGAAAAGTTTACTTCCACCGTTTTTTAAAATCACAGCTTCTAGAAGGTTTACATGATTTCGTAAAAAACACGAGTTTTTAGAAAATGTGTTTTATTTTATAAATGGAATCTACAAAGTATGCACATTCTACGTCGTAACGACTTTCTATAGTTTGCGCATGCGTCCGGAAATAAGAAAAGCTTACTTCCCCCATTTTTTAAAATCACAGCTTCTAGAAGGTTTACATGATTTCTTAAAAAACACGAGTTTTTAGAAAATGTGTTTTATTTCATAAATGGAATCAAAAAAGTATGCACATTCTACATCATAACGACTTTCTATAGTTTGCCCATGCGTCCGGATATAAGAAAAGCTTACTTCCACCGTTTTTTAAAATCACAGCTTCTAGAAGGTTTACATGATTTCTTAAAAAACACGAGTTTTTAGAAAATGTGTTTTATTTCATAAATGGAATCAACAAAGTATGCACATTCTACGTCATAACGACTTTCTATTTCTTGCGCATAAGTCCGGAATTAAGAAAAGATTACTTCCACTGTTTTTTAAAATCACGGCTTCTAGAAGGTTTACATAATTTCGTAAAAAACACGAGTTTTTAGAAAATGTGTTTTATTTCATAAATGGAATCTACAACGTATGCACATTCTACGTCACAACGAATTTCTATAGTTTGCGCATGCGTCCGGAAATAAGAAAAGCTTACTTCCCCCGTTTTTTAAAATCACAGCTTCTAGAAGGTTTAGATGAGTTCTTAAGAAACACGAGTTTTTAGAAAATGTGTTTTATTTCATAAATGGAATCAACAAAGTATGCACATTCTACGTCATAACGACTTTCTATAGTTTGCGCATGCGTCCGGATATAAGAAAAGCTTACTTCCACCGTTTTTTAAAATCACAGCTTCTAGAAGGTTTACATGATTTCTTAAAAAACACGAGTTTTTAGAAAATGTGTTTTATTTCATAAATGGAATCTACAATGTATGCACATTCTACATCACAACGACTTTCTATAGTTTGCGCATGCGTCCGGAAATAAGAAAAGCTTACTTCCCCCGTTTTTTAAAATCACAGCTTCTAGAAGGTTTAAATGAGTTCTTAAGAAACACGAGTTTTTAGAAAATGTGTTTTATTTCATAAATGGAATCAACAAAGTATGCACATTGTACGTCATAACGACTTTCTATAGTTTGAGCATGCGTTTGGAAATAAGAAAAGCTTACTTCCCCCTTTTTTTAAAATCACAGCTTCTAGAAGGTTTACATGATTTCTTAAAAAACACGAGTTTTTAGATAATGTGTTTTATTTCATAAATGGAATCATCAAAGTATGCACATATTACGTCATAACGACTTTCTATAGATTGCGCATGCGTCCGGAAACAAGAAAAGATTATTCCACCGTTTTTTAAAATCACAGCTTCTAGAAGGTTTACATGATTTCGTAAAAAACACGAGTTTTTAGAAAATGTGTTTTATTTCATAAAGGGAATCTACAAAGTATGCACATTTTACGTCATAACGACTTTCAATAGTTTGCGCATGCGTCCAGAAATAAGAAAAGCTTACTTCCACCGTTTTTTAAAATCACAGCTTCTAGAAGGTTTACATGATTTCGTAAAAAACACGAGTTTTTAGAAAATGTGTTTTATTTCATAAATGGAATCTACAAAGTATGCACATTCTACGTCATAACCACTTTCTATAGTTTGCGCATGCGTCTGGAAATAACAAAAGCTTACTTCCACCGTTTTTTAAAATCACAGCTTCTAGAAGGTTTACATGATTTCGTAAAAAACACGAGTTTTTAGAAAATGTGTTTTATTTCATAAATGGAATCTACAAAGTATGCACATTCTACGTCATAACCACTTTCTATAGTTTGCGCATGCGTCTGGAAATAACAAAAGCTTACTTCCCCCGTTTTTTAAAATCACAGCTTCTAGAAGGTTTACATGATTTGTTAAAAAACATGAGTTTTTAGAAAATGTGTTTTATTTCATAAATGGAATCAACAAAGTATGCACATTTTACGTCACAATGACTTTCTATAGTTTGCGCATGCGTCCGAAAATAAGAAAAGCTTACTTCCACCGTTTTTTAAAATCACAGCTTCTAGAAGGTTAACATGATTTCGTAAAAAACACGAGTTTTTAGAAAATGTGTTTTATTTCATAAATGGAATCTACAAAGTATGCACATTCTACGTCATAACGACTTTCTATATTTTGATCATGCGTTTGGAAATAAGAAAAGCTTACTTCCCCCTTTTTTTAAAATCAGCGCTTCTAGAAGGTTTACATGATTTCTTAAAAAACACGAGTTTTTAGAAAATGTGTTTTATTTCATAAATGGAATCAACAAAGTATGGACATTCTACGTCACAACGACTTTCTATAGTTTGCGCATGCTTCCGGAAATAAGAAAAGCTTACTTCCCCCGTTTTTTAAAATCACAGCTTCTAGAAGGTTTACATTATTTCTTAAAAAACACGAGTTTTTAGAAAATGTGTTTTATTTCATAAATGGAATCAACAAAGTATGCACATTCTACGTCACAACGACTTTCTATAGTTTGCGCATGCGTCCGGAAATAAGAAAAGTTTACTTCCACCGTTTTTTAAAATCACAGCTTCTAGAAGGTTTACATGATTTCGTAAAAAACACGAGTTTTTAGAAAATGTGTTTTATTTTATAAATGGAATCTACAAAGTATGCACATTCTACGTCATAACGACTTTCTATAGTTTGCGCATGCGTCCGAAAATAAGAAAAGCTTACTTCCCCCGTTTTTTAAAATCACAGCTTCTAGAAGGTTTACATGATTTCTTAAAAAACACGAGTTTTTAGAAAATGTGTTTTATTTCATAAATGGAATAAAAAAAGTATGCACATTCTACATCATAACGACTTTCTATAGTTTGCACATGCGTCCGGATATAAGAAAAGCTTACTTCCACCGTTTTTTAAAATCACAGCTTCTAGAAGGTTTACATGATTTCTTAAAAAACACGAGTTTTTAGAAAATGTGTTTTATTTCATAAATGGAATCAACAAAGTATGCACATTCTACGTCATAACGACTTTCTATTTCTTGCGCATAAGTCCGGAAGTAAGAAAAGATTACTTCCACCATTTTTTAAAATCACAGCTTCTAGAAGGTTTACATAATTTCGTAAAAAACACGAGTTTTTAGAAAATGTGTTTTATTTCATAAATGGAATCTACAATGTATGCACATTCTACGTCACAACGACTTTCTATAGTTTGCGCATGCGTCCGGAAATAAGAAAAGCTTACTTCCCCCGTTTTTTAAAATCACAGCTTCTAGAAGGTTTACATGAGTTCTTAAGAAACACGAGTTTTTAGAAAATGTGTTTTATTTCATAAATGGAATCAACAAAGTATGCACATTCAACGTCATAACGACTTTCTATAGTTTGAGCATGCGTTTGGAAATAAGAAAAGCTTACTTCCCCCGTTTTTTAAAATCACAGCTTCTAAAAGGTTTACATGATTTCTTAAAAAACACGAGTTTTTAGATAATGTGTTTTATTTCATAAATGGAATCAAAAAAGTATGCACTTTCTACGTCATAACTACTTTCTATAGTTTGCGCATTCATCCGGAAATAAGAAAAGATTATTTCCACCGTTCTCTAAAGTCACAGCTTATAGAAGGTTTACATAATTTCGTAAAAAACACTAGTTTTTAGAAAATGTGTTTTATTTCATAAATGGAATCTACAAAGTAAGCACATTCTACGTCACAACGACTTTCTATAGTTTGCGCATGCGTCTGGAAATAAGAAAAGCTTACTTCCCCCGTTTTTTAAAATCACAGCTTCTAGAAGGTTTACATGAGTTCTTAAAAAACACGAGTTTTTAGAAAATGTGTTTTATTTCATAAATGGAATCAACAAAGCATGCACATTCTACGTGATAACGACTTTCTATAGTTTGTGCATGCATTTGGAAATAAGAAAAGCTTACTTCCCCCGTTTTTTAAAATCACAGCTTCTAGAAGGTTGACATGATTTCTTAAAAAACACGAGTTTTTAGAAAATGTGTTTTATTTCATAAATGGAATCAACAAAGTATGCACATTCTACCTCATAATGACTTTCTATAGGTTGCGCATGCGTCCGGAAATAAGAAAATCTTACTTCCACCGTTTTTTAAAATCACAGCTTCTAGAATGTTTACATGATTTCGTAAAAAACACGAGTTTTTAGAAAATGTGTTTTATTTCTTAAATGGAATCTACAAAGTATGCACATTCTACATCATAACCACTTTCTATAGTTTGTGCATGCGTCCGGAAATAAGAAAAGCTTACTTCCACCGTTTTTTAAAATCACAGCTTCTAGAAGGTGTACATGATTTCGTAAAAAACACGAGTTTTTAGAAAATGTGTTTTATTTCATAAATGGAATCAACAAAGTATGCACATTCTACGTCATAATGACTTTCTATAGTTTGCGTATGCGTCAAGAAATAAGAAAAGCTTACTTCCACCGTTTTTTAAAATCACAGCTTCTAGAAGGTTTACATGATTTCTTAAAAAACACGAGTTTTTAGAAAATGTGTTTTATTTCATAAATGGAATCAACAAATTATGCACATTCTACGTCATAATGACTTTCTATAGTTTTCGCATTCGTCTGGAAATAAGAAAAGCTTCCTTCCACCGTTTTTTAAAATCACAGCTTCTAGAAGGTTTACATGATTTCGTAAAAAACATGAGTTTTTAGAAAATATGTTTTATTTCATAAATGGAATCTACAAAGTATGCACGTTCTACGTCATAACGACTTTCTATAGTTTGCGCATGCGTCCGGAAATAATCAAAGCTTACTTCCCCCGTTTTTTAAAATCACAGCTTCTAGAAGATTTACATGATTTCGTAAAAAACACGAGTTTTTAGATAATGTGTTTTATTTAATAAATGGAATCATCAAAGTATGCACATTCTACGTCATAACGACTTTCTATAGATTGTGCATGCGTCCGGAAATAAGAAAAGATTACTTCCACCGTTTTTTAAAATCACAGCTTCTAGAAGGTTTACATGATTTCGTAAAAAACACGAGTTTTTAGAAAATGTGTTTTATTTCATAAATGGAATCTACAAAGTATGCACATTCTACGTCATAACGAATTTCAATAGTTTGCGCATGCGTCCAGAAATAAGAAAAACTTACTTCCACCATTTTTTAAAATCACAGCTTCTAGAAGGTTTACATGAGTTCTTAAAAAACACGAGTTTTTAGAAAATGTGTTTTATTTCATAAATGGAATCAACAAAGTATGCACATTCTACGTGATAACGACTTTCTATAGTTTGTGCATGCGTTTGGAAATAAGAAAAGCTTACTTCCCCCGTTTTTTAAAATCACAGCTTCTAGAAGGTTGACATGATTTCTTAAAAAACACGCGTTTTTAGAAAATTTGTTTTATTTCATAAATGGAATCAACAAAGTATGCACATTTTACCTCATAACGACTTTCTATAGGTTGCGCATGCGTCCGGAAATAAGAAAATCTTACTTCCACCGTTTTTTAAAATCACAGCTTCTAGAATGTTTACATTATTTCGTAAAAAACACGAGTTTTTAGAAAATGTGTTTTATTTCTTAAATGGAATCTACAAAGTATGCACATTCTACGTCATAACCACTTTCTATAGTTTGTGCATGCGTCCGGAAATAAGAAAAGCTTACTTCCACCGTTTTTTAAAATCACAGCTTCTAGAAGGTGTACATGATTTCGTAAAAAACATGAGTTTTTAGAAAATGTGTTTTATTTCATAAATGGAATCAACAAAGTACGCACATTCTACGTCATAACGACTTTCTATAGTTTGCGTATGCGTCCGGAAATAAGAAAAGCTTACTTCCACCGTTTTTTAAAATCACAGCTTCTAGAAGGTTTACATGATTTCTTAAAAAACACGAGTTTTTAGAAAATGTGTTTTATTTCATAAATGGAATCAACAAAGTATGCACATTCTACGTCAAAATGACTTTCTATAGTTTTCGCATTCGTCCGGAAATAAGAAAAGCTTACTTCCACCGTTTTTTAAAATCACAGCTTCTAAAATATACATGATTTCGTAAAAAACACGAGTTTTTAGAAAATATGTTTTATTTCATAAATGGAATCGACAAAGTATGCACGTTCTACGCCATAACGACTTTCTATAATTTGCGCATGCGTCCGGAAATAAGAAAAGCTTACTTCCCCCGTTTTTTAAAATCACAGCTTCTAGAAGATTTACATGATTTCGTAAAAAACACGAGTTTTTAGAAAATGTGTTTTATTTAATAAATGGAATCATCAAAGTATGCACATTCTACGTCATAACGACTTTCTATAGATTGCGCATGCGTGCGGCAATAAGAAAAGATTACTTCCACCGTTTTTTAAAATCACAGCTTCTAGAAGGTTTACATGATTTCTTAAAAAACACGAGTTTTTAGAAAATGTGTTTTATTTCATAAATGGAATCAACAAAGTATGCACATTCTACGTCATAACGACTTTCTATTTCTTGCGCATAAGTCCGGAATTAAGAAAAGATTACTTCCACTGTTTTTTAAAATCACGGCTTCTAGAAGGTTTACATAATTTCGTAAAAAACACGAGTTTTTAGAAAATGTGTTTTATTTCATAAATGGAATCTACAACGTATGCACATTCTACGTCACAACGAATTTCTATAGTTTGCGCATGCGTCCGGAAATAAGAAAAGCTTACTTCCCCCGTTTTTTAAAATCACAGCTTCTAGAAGGTTTAGATGAGTTCTTAAGAAACACGAGTTTTTAGAAAATGTGTTTTATTTCATAAATGGAATCAACAAAGTATGCACATTCTACGTCATAACGACTTTCTATAGTTTGCGCATGCGTCCGGATATAAGAAAAGCTTACTTCCACCGTTTTTTAAAATCACAGCTTCTAGAAGGTTTACATGATTTCTTAAAAAACACGAGTTTTTAGAAAATGTGTTTTATTTCATAAATGGAATCTACAATGTATGCACATTCTACATCACAACGACTTTCTATAGTTTGCGCATGCGTCCGGAAATAAGAAAAGCTTACTTCCCCCGTTTTTTAAAATCACAGCTTCTAGAAGGTTTAAATGAGTTCTTAAGAAACACGAGTTTTTAGAAAATGTGTTTTATTTCATAAATGGAATCAACAAAGTATGCACATTGTACGTCATAACGACTTTCTATAGTTTGAGCATGCGTTTGGAAATAAGAAAAGCTTACTTCCCCCTTTTTTTAAAATCACAGCTTCTAGAAGGTTTACATGATTTCTTAAAAAACACGAGTTTTTAGATAATGTGTTTTATTTCATAAATGGAATCATCAAAGTATGCACATATTACGTCATAACGACTTTCTATAGATTGCGCATGCGTCCGGAAACAAGAAAAGATTATTCCACCGTTTTTTAAAATCACAGCTTCTAGAAGGTTTACATGATTTCGTAAAAAACACGAGTTTTTAGAAAATGTGTTTTATTTCATAAAGGGAATCTACAAAGTATGCACATTTTACGTCATAACGACTTTCAATAGTTTGCGCATGCGTCCAGAAATAAGAAAAGCTTACTTCCACCGTTTTTTAAAATCACAGCTTCTAGAAGGTTTACATGATTTCGTAAAAAACACGAGTTTTTAGAAAATGTGTTTTATTTCATAAATGGAATCTACAAAGTATGCACATTCTACGTCATAACCACTTTCTATAGTTTGCGCATGCGTCTGGAAATAACAAAAGCTTACTTCCACCGTTTTTTAAAATCACAGCTTCTAGAAGGTTTACATGATTTCGTAAAAAACACGAGTTTTTAGAAAATGTGTTTTATTTCATAAATGGAATCTACAAAGTATGCACATTCTACGTCATAACCACTTTCTATAGTTTGCGCATGCGTCTGGAAATAACAAAAGCTTACTTCCCCCGTTTTTTAAAATCACAGCTTCTAGAAGGTTTACATGATTTGTTAAAAAACATGAGTTTTTAGAAAATGTGTTTTATTTCATAAATGGAATCAACAAAGTATGCACATTTTACGTCACAATGACTTTCTATAGTTTGCGCATGCGTCCGAAAATAAGAAAAGCTTACTTCCACCGTTTTTTAAAATCACAGCTTCTAGAAGGTTAACATGATTTCGTAAAAAACACGAGTTTTTAGAAAATGTGTTTTATTTCATAAATGGAATCTACAAAGTATGCACATTCTACGTCATAACGAATTTCTATATTTTGATCATGCGTTTGGAAATAAGAAAAGCTTACTTCCCCCGTTTTTTAAAATCAGCGCTTCTAGAAGGTTTACATGATTTCTTAAAAAACACGAGTTTTTAGAAAATGTGTTTTATTTCATAAATGGAATCAACAAAGTATGGACATTCTACGTCACAACGACTTTCTATAGTTTGCGCATGCTTCCGGAAATAAGAAAAGCTTACTTCCCCCGTTTTTTAAAATCACAGCTTCTAGAAGGTTTACATTATTTCTTAAAAAACACGAGTTTTTAGAAAATGTGTTTTATTTCATAAATGGAATCAACAAAGTATGCACATTCTACGTCACAACGACTTTCTATAGTTTGCGCATGCGTCCGGAAATAAGAAAAGTTTACTTCCACCGTTTTTTAAAATCACAGCTTCTAGAAGGTTTACATGATTTCGTAAAAAACACGAGTTTTTAGAAAATGTGTTTTATTTTATAAATGGAATCTACAAAGTATGCACATTCTACGTCATAACGACTTTCTATAGTTTGCGCATGCGTCCGAAAATAAGAAAAGCTTACTTCCCCCGTTTTTTAAAATCACAGCTTCTAGAAGGTTTACATGATTTCTTAAAAAACACGAGTTTTTAGAAAATGTGTTTTATTTCATAAATGGAATAAAAAAAGTATGCACATTCTACATCATAACGACTTTCTATAGTTTGCACATGCGTCCGGATATAAGAAAAGCTTACTTCCACCGTTTTTTAAAATCACAGCTTCTAGAAGGTTTACATGATTTCTTAAAAAACACGAGTTTTTAGAAAATGTGTTTTATTTCATAAATGGAATCAACAAAGTATGCACATTCTACGTCATAACGACTTTCTATTTCTTGCGCATAAGTCCGGAAGTAAGAAAAGATTACTTCCACCATTTTTTAAAATCACAGCTTCTAGAAGGTTTACATAATTTCGTAAAAAACACGAGTTTTTAGAAAATGTGTTTTATTTCATAAATGGAATCTACAATGTATGCACATTCTACGTCACAACGACTTTCTATAGTTTGCGCATGCGTCCGGAAATAAGAAAAGCTTACTTCCCCCGTTTTTTAAAATCACAGCTTCTAGAAGGTTTACATGAGTTCTTAAGAAACACGAGTTTTTAGAAAATGTGTTTTATTTCATAAATGGAATCAACAAAGTATGCACATTCTACGTCATAACGACTTTCTATAGTTTGAGCATGCGTTTGGAAATAAGAAAAGCTTACTTCCCCCGTTTTTTAAAATCACAGCTTCTAAAAGGTTTACATGATTTCTTAAAAAACACGAGTTTTTAGATAATGTGTTTTATTTCATAAATGGAATCAAAAAAGTATGCACTTTCTACGTCATAACTACTTTCTATAGTTTGCGCATTCATCCGGAAATAAGAAAAGATTATTTCCACCGTTCTCTAAAGTCACAGCTTATAGAAGGTTTACATAATTTCGTAAAAAACACTAGTTTTTAGAAAATGTGTTTTATTTCATAAATGGAATCTACAAAGTAAGCACATTCTACGTCACAACGACTTTCTATAGTTTGCGCATGCGTCTGGAAATAAGAAAAGCTTACTTCCCCCGTTTTTTAAAATCACAGCTTCTAGAAGGTTTACATGAGTTCTTAAAAAACACGAGTTTTTAGAAAATGTGTTTTATTTCATAAATGGAATCAACAAAGCATGCACATTCTACGTGATAACGACTTTCTATAGTTTGTGCATGCATTTGGAAATAAGAAAAGCTTACTTCCCCCGTTTTTTAAAATCACAGCTTCTAGAAGGTTGACATGATTTCTTAAAAAACACGAGTTTTTAGAAAATGTGTTTTATTTCATAAATGGAATCAACAAAGTATGCACATTCTACCTCATAATGACTTTCTATAGGCTGCGCATGCGTCCGGAAATAAGAAAATCTTACTTCCACCGTTTTTTAAAATCACAGCTTCTAGAATGTTTACATGATTTCGTAAAAAACACGAGTTTTTAGAAAATGTGTTTTATTTCTTAAATGGAATCTACAAAGTATGCACATTCTACATCATAACCACTTTCTATAGTTTGTGCATGCGTCCGGAAATAAGAAAAGCTTACTTCCACCGTTTTTTAAAATCACAGCTTCTAGAAGGTGTACATGATTTCGTCAAAAACACGAGTTTTTAGAAAATGTGTTTTATTTCATAAATGGAATCAACAAAGTATGCACATTCTACGTCATAATGACTTTCTATAGTTTGCGTATGCGTCAAGAAATAAGAAAAGCTTACTTCCACCGTTTTTTAAAATCACAGCTTCTAGAAGGTTTACATGATTTCTTAAAAAACACGAGTTTTTAGAAAATGTGTTTTATTTCATAAATGGAATCAACAAATTATGCACATTCTACGTCATAATGACTTTCTATAGTTTTCGCATTCGTCTGGAAATAAGAAAAGCTTCCTTCCACCGTTTTTTAAAATCACAGCTTCTAGAAGGTTTACATGATTTCGTAAAAAACATGAGTTTTTAGAAAATATGTTTTATTTCATAAATGGAATCTACAAAGTATGCACGTTCTACGTCATAACGACTTTCTATAGTTTGCGCATGCGTCCGGAAATAATCAAAGCTTACTTCCCCCGTTTTTTAAAATCACAGCTTCTAGAAGATTTACATGATTTCGTAAAAAACACGAGTTTTTAGATAATGTGTTTTATTTAATAAATGGAATCATCAAAGTATGCACATTCTACGTCATAACGACTTTCTATAGATTGTGCATGCGTCCGGAAATAAGAAAAGATTACTTCCACCGTTTTTTAAAATCACAGCTTCTAGAAGGTTTACATGATTTCGTAAAAAACACGAGTTTTTAGAAAATGTGTTTTATTTCATAAATGGAATCTACAAAGTATGCACATTCTACGTCATAACGAATTTCAATAGTTTGCGCATGCGTCCAGAAATAAGAAAAACTTACTTCCACCATTTTTTAAAATCACAGCTTCTAGAAGGTTTACATGAGTTCTTAAAAAACACGAGTTTTTAGAAAATGTGTTTTATTTCATAAATGGAATCAACAAAGTATGCACATTCTACGTGATAACGACTTTCTATAGTTTGTGCATGCGTTTGGAAATAAGAAAAGCTTACTTCCCCCGTTTTTTAAAATCACAGCTTCTAGAAGGTTGACATGATTTCTTAAAAAACACGCGTTTTTAGAAAATTTGTTTTATTTCATAAATGGAATCAACAAAGTATGCACATTTTACCTCATAACGACTTTCTATAGGTTGCGCATGCGTCCGGAAATAAGAAAATCTTACTTCCACCGTTTTTTAAAATCACAGCTTCTAGAATGTTTACATTATTTCGTAAAAAACACGAGTTTTTAGAAAATGTGTTTTATTTCTTAAATGGAATCTACAAAGTATGCACATTCTACGTCATAACCACTTTCTATAGTTTGTGCATGCGTCCGGAAATAAGAAAAGCTTACTTCCACCGTTTTTTAAAATCACAGCTTCTAGAAGGTGTACATGATTTCGTAAAAAACATGAGTTTTTAGAAAATGTGTTTTATTTCATAAATGGAATCAACAAAGTACGCACATTCTACGTCATAACGACTTTCTATAGTTTGCGTATGCGTCCGGAAATAAGAAAAGCTTACTTCCACCGTTTTTTAAAATCACAGCTTCTAGAAGGTTTACATGATTTCTTAAAAAACACGAGTTTTTAGAAAATGTGTTTTATTTCATAAATGGAATCAACAAAGTATGCACATTCTACGTCAAAATGACTTTCTATAGTTTTCGCATTCGTCCGGAAATAAGAAAAGCTTACTTCCACCGTTTATTAAAATCACAGCTTCTAAAATATACATGATTTCGTAAAAAACACGAGTTTTTAGAAAATATGTTTTATTTCATAAATGGAATCGACAAAGTATGCACGTTCTACGTCATAACGACTTTCTATAATTTGCGCATGCGTCCGGAAATAAGAAAAGCTTACTTCCCCCGTTTTTTAAAATCACAGCTTCTAGAAGATTTACATGATTTCGTAAAAAACACGAGTTTTTAGAAAATGTGTTTTATTTAATAAATGGAATCATCAAAGTATGCACATTCTACGTCATAACGACTTTCTATAGATTGCGCATGCGTGCGGCAATAAGAAAAGATTACTTCCACCGTTTTTTAAAATCACAGCTTCTAGAAGGTTTACATGATTTCTTAAAAAACACGAGTTTTTAGAAAATGTGTTTTATTTCATAAATGGAATCTACAAAGTATGCACATTCTACGTCATAACGACTTTCTATAGTTTGTGCATGCATCCGAAAATAACAAAAGCTTACTTCCCCCATTTTTTAAAATCACAGCTTCTAGAAGGTTTACATGATTTGTTAAAAAACATGAGTTTTTAGAAAATGTGTTTTATTTCATAAATGGAATCTACAATGTATGCACATTCTACTTCACAACGACTTTCTATAGTTTGCGCATGCGTCCGGAAATAAGAAAAGCTTACTTCCCCCGTTTTTTAAAATCACAGCTTCTAGAAGGTTTACATGAGTTCTTAAGAAACACGAGTTTTTACAAAATGTGTTTTATTTCATAAATGGAATCAACAAAGTATGCACATTCTACGTCATAACGACTTTCTATAGTTTGAGCATGCGTTTGGAAATAAGAAAAGCTTACTTCCCCCATTTTTTAAAATCACAGCTTCTAGAAGGTTTACATGATTTCTTAAAAAACTCGAGTTTTTAGAAAATGTGTTTTATTTCACAAATGGAATCAAAAAAGTATGCACTTTCTACGTCATAACTACTTTCTATAGTTTGCGCATGCATCCGGAAATAAGAAAAGATTATTTCCACCGTTCTTTAAAATCACAGCTTATAGAAGGTTTACATAATTTCGTAAAAAACACTAGTTTTTAGAAAATGTGTTTTATTTCATAAATGGAATCTACAAAGTAAGCAGATTCTACGTCACGACGACTTTCTATAGTTTGCGCATGCGTCCGGAAATAAGAAAAGCTTACTTCCCCCGTTTTTTAAAATCACAGCTTCTAGAAGGTTTACATGAGTTCTTAAAAAACACGAGTTTTTAGAAAATGTGTTTTATTTCATAAATGGAATCAACAAAGTATGCACATTCTACGTGATAACGACTTTCTATAGTTTGTGCATGCGTTTGGAAATAAGAAAAGCTTACTTCCCCCGTTTTTTAAAATCACAGCTTCTAGAAGGTTGACATGATTTCTTAAAAAACACGCGTTTTTAGAAAATTTGTTTTATTTCATAAATGGAATCAACAAAGTATGCACATTTTACCTCATAACGACTTTCTATAGGTTGCGCATGCGTCCGGAAATAAGAAAAGCTTACTTCCCCCGTTTTTTAAAATCACAGCTTCTAGAAGATTTACATGATTTCGTAAAAAACACGAGTTTTTAGAAAATGTGTTTTATTTAATAAATGGAATCTACAAAGTATGCACATTCTACGTCATAACGACTTTCTATAGATTGCGCATGCGTGCGGCAATAAGAAAAGATTACTTCCACCGTTTTTTTAAAATCACAGCTTCTAGAAGGTTTACTTGATTTCTTAAAAAACACGAGTTTTTAGAAAATGTGTTTTATTTCATAAATGGAATCTACAAAGTATGCACATTCTACGTCATAACGACTTTCAATAGTTTGCGCATGCGTCCAGAAATAACAAAAGCTTACTTCCCCCGTTTTTTAAAATCACAGCTTCTAGAAGGTTTACATGATTTGTTAAAAAACATGAGTTTTTAGAAAATGTGTTTTATTTCATAAATGGAATCAACAAAGTATGCACATTCTATGTCATAAAGACTTTCTATAGTTTGCGCATGCGTCCGGAAATAAGAAAAGATTACTTCCACCGTTTTTTAAAATCACAACTTCTAGAAGGTTTACATAATTTCGTACAAAACACGAGTTTTTAGAAGATGTGTTTTATTTCATAAATGGAATCAACAAAGTATGCACATTTTACGTCACAATGACTTTCTATAGTTTGCGCATGCGTCCGAAAATAAGAAAATCTTACTTCCACCGTTTTTTAAAATCACAGCTTCTAGAAGGTTAACATGATTTCGTAAAAAACACGAGTTTTTAGAAAATGTGTTTTATTTCATAAATGGAATCTACAAAGTATGCACATTATACGTCATAACGACTTTCTATAGTTTGATCATGCGTTTGGAAATAAGAAAAGCTTAGTTCCCCCGTTTTTTAAAATCACAGCTTCTAGAAGGTTTACATGATTTCCTAAAAAACACGAGTTTTTAGAAAATGTGTTTTATTTCATAAATGGAATCAACAAAGTATGCACATTCTACATCATAACGACTTTCTATAGATTGCGCATGCGTCCGGAAATAAGAAAAGATTACTTCCACCGTTTTTTAAAATCACAGCTTCTACAAGGTTTACATAATTTCGTAAAAAACACGAGTTTTTAGAAAATGTGTTTTATTTCATAAATGGAATCTATAAAGTATGCACATTCTACGTCACAACGACTTTCTATAGTTTGCGCATGCGTCTGGAAATAATAAAAGCTTACTTCCCTTGTTTTTTAAAATCACAGCTTCTAGAAGGTTTACATGATTTCTTAAAAAACACGAGTTTTTAGAAAATGTGTTTTATTTCATAAATGGAATCAAAAAAGTATGGACATTATAAGTCACAACGACTTTCTATAGTTTCCGCATGCGTCCGGAAATAAGAAAAGCTTACTTCCCTCGTTTTTTAAAATCACAGCTTCTAGATGGTTTACATGATTTCTTAAAAAACACGAGTTTTTAGAAAATGTGTTTTATTTCATAAATGGAATCAACAAAGTATGCACATTCTACGTCACAACGACTTTCTATAGTTTGCGCATGCGTCCGGAAATAAGAAAAGTTTAGTTCCACCGTTTTTTAAAATCACAGCTTCTAGAAGGTTTACATGATTTCGTAAAAAACACGAGTTTTTAGAAAATGTGTTTTATTTTATAAATGGAATCTACAAAGTATGCACATTCTACGTCGTAACGACTTTCTATAGTATGCGCATGCGTCCGGAAATAAGAAAAGCTTTCTTCCCCCGTTTTTTAAAATCACAGCTTCTAGAAGGTTTACATGATTTCTTAAAAAACACGAGTTTTTAGAAAATGTGTTTTATTTCATAAATGGAATCAAAAAAGTATGCACATTCTACGTCATAACGACTTTCTATAGTTTGCGCATGCGTCCGGATATAAGAAAAGCTTACTTCCACCGTTTTTTAAAATCACAGCTTCTAGAAGGTTTACATGATTTCTTAAAAAACACGAGTTTTTAGAAAATGTGTTTTATTTCATAAATGGAATCAACAAAGTATGCACATTCTACGTCATAACGACTTTCTATTTCTTGCGTATAAGTCCGGAATTAAGAAAAGATTACTTCCACCGTTTTTTAAAATCACAGCTTCTAGAAGGTTTACATAATTTCGTAAAAAACACGAGTTTTTAGAAAATGTGTTTTATTTCATAAATGGAATCTACAACGTATGCACATTCTACGTCACAACGACTTTCTATAGTTTGCGCATGCGTCCGGAAATAAGAAAAGCTTACTTCCCCCGTTTTTTAAAATCACAGCTTCTAGAAGGTTTACATGATTTCTTAAAAAACATGAGTTTTTAGAAAATGTGTTTTATTTAATAAATGGAATCAGAAAAGTATGCACATTCTACGTCATAAGGACTTTCTAAAACTTGTGCATGCGTCCGGAAATAAGAAAAGCTTACTTCCACCGGTTTTTAAAATCACAGCTTCTAGAAGATTTACATGATTTCTTAAAAAACACGAGTTTTTAGAAAATGTGTTTTATTTCATAAATGGAATCAACAAAGTATGCAAATTCTACGTCATAACGACTTTCTATAGTTTGCGCATGCGTCCGGATATAAGAAAAGCTTACTTCCACCGTATTTTAAAATCACAGCTTCTAGAAGGTTTACATGATTTCGTAAAAAACACGAGTTTTCAGAAAATGTGTTTTATTTCATAAATGGAATAAAAAAAGTATGCACATTCTACGTCATAACGACTTTCTATAGTTTGCGCATGTGTCCGGATATAAGAAAAGCTTACTTCCAACATTTTTTAAAATCACAGCTTCTAGAAGGTTTACATGATTTCTTAAAAAACACGAGTTTTTAGAAAATGTGTTTTATTTCATAAATGGAATCAACAAAGTATGCACATTCTACGTCATAACGACTTTCTATTTCTTGCGCATGCGTCCGGAAGTAAGAAAAGATTACCTCCACCATTTTTTAAAATCACAGCTTCTAGAAGGTTTACATAATTTCGTAAAAAACACGAGTTTTTTCAAAATGTGTTTTATTTCATAAATGGAATCTACAAAGTATGCACATTCTACGTCACAACGACTTTCTATAGTTTGCGCATGCGTCCGGAAATAAGAAAAGCTTACTTCCCCCGTTTTTTAAAATCACAGCTTCTAGAAGGTTTACATGAGTTCTTAAGAAATACGAGTGTTTAGAAAATGTGTTTTATGTCATAAATGGAATAAACAAAGTATGCACATTCTACGTCAGAACGACTTTCTATAGTTTGCGCATGCGTTTGGAAATAAGAAAAGCTTACTTCCACCGTTTTTTAAAATCACAGCTTCAAGAAGGTTTACATGATTTCTTAAAAAACACGAGTTTTTAGAAAATGTGTTTTATTTAATAAATGGAATCAACAAAGTATGCACATTCTACGTCATAACGACTTTCTATAGTTTACGCATGCGTCCAGAAATAAGAAAAGCTTACTTCCACCTTATTTTAAAATCACGGCTTCTAGAAGGTTTACACGATTTCGTAAAAAACACGAGTTTTCATAAAATGTGTTTTATCTCATAAATGGAATATACAAAGTATGCACATTCTACGTCATAACGACTTTCTATACTTTGCGCATGTCTCCGGAAATAAGAAAAGCTTACTTCCCCAGTTTTTTAAAATCACAGCTTCTAGAAGGTTTACATGATTTCTTAAAAAACACGAGTTTTTAGAAAATGTGTTTTATTTCATAAATGGAATCAACAAAGTATGCACATTCTACGTCATAACGACTTTCTATAGTTTGCGCATGCATCCGGAAATAAGAAAAGTTTCCTTCCACCGTTTTTTTACAATCACAGCTTCTAGAAGGTTTACATGATTTCTTAAAAAACACGAGTTTTTAGAAAATGTGTTTTATTTCATAAATGAAATCTACAAAGTATGCACATTCTAGGTCATAACGACTTTCTATTTCTTGCGCATGCATCCTGAAGTAAGAAAAGATTACTTCCACCGTTTTTTAAAATCACAGCTTCTAGAAGGTTTACATAACTTCGTAAAAAACACGAGTTTTTAGAAAATGTGTTTTATTTAATAAATGGAATCTAAAAAGTATGCACATTCTACGTCACAACGAATTTCTATAGTTTGCACATGCGTCCGGAAATAAGAAAAGCTTACTTCCCCCGTTTTTTAAAATCACAGCTTCTAGAAGGTTTACATGATTTCTTTAAAAACACGAGTTTTTAGAAAATGTGTTTTATTTCATCAATGGAATCAACAAAGTATGCACATTCTACGTCATAACGACTTTCTATAGATTGCGCATGCGTCCGGAAATAAGAAAAGATTACTTCCACCGTTTTTTAAAATCACAGCTTCTAGAAGGTTTACATGATTTCGTAAAAAACACGAGTTTTTAGAAAATGTGTTTTATTTCATAAATGGAATCTACAAAGTATGCACATTCTACGTCATAACGACTTTCAATAGTATGCGCATGCGTCCAGAAATAAGAAAAGCTTACTTCCACCGTTTTTTTAAATCACAGCTTCTAGAAGGTTTACATGATTTCGTAAAAAACACGAGTTTTTAGAAAATGTTTTTTATTTCATAAATGGAATCTACAAAGTATGCACATTCTACGTCATAACGACTTTCTATAGTTTGAGCATGCGTCCGGAAATAACAAAAGCTTACTTCCCCCGTTTTTTAAAATCACAGCTTCTAGAAGGTTTACATGATTTGTTAAAAAACATGAGTTTTTAGAAAATGTGTTTTATTTCATAAATGGAATGAACAAAGTATGCACATTCTATGTCATAAAGACTTTCTATAGTTTGCGCATGCGTCCGGAAATAAGAAAAGATTACTTCCACCGTTTTTTAAAATCACAACTTCTACAAGGTTTACATAATTTCGTACAAAACACGAGTTTTTAGAAAATGTGTTTTATTTCATAAATGGAATCAACAAAGTATGCACATTCTACGTCATAACGACTTTCTATAGTTTGCGCATGCGTCCGGAAATAAGAAAAGCTTACTTCCACCGTTTTCTAAAATCACAGCTTCTACAAGGTTTACATAATTTCGTAAAAAACACGAGTTTTTAGAAAATGTGTTTTATTTCATAAATGGAATCTACAAAGTATGCACATTCTACGTCACAATGACTTTCTATAGCTTGCGCATGCGTCTGGAAATAAGAAAAGCTTACTTCCCTTGTTTTTTAAAATCATGGCTTCTAGAAGGTTTACATGATTTCTTAAAAAACACGAGTATTTAGAAAATGTGTTTTATTTCATAAATGGAATCTACAAAGTATGCACATTCTACGTCATAACGACTTTCTATAGTTTGCGCATGCGTCCGGAAATAAGAAAAGCTTACTTCCCCCGTTTTTTAAAATCACAGCTTCTAGAAGGTTTACATGATTTCGTAAAAAACACGAGTTTTTAGAAAATGTGTTTTATTTTATAAATGGAATCTACAAACTATGCACATTCTACGTCATAACGACTTTCTATAGTTTGCGCATGCGTCCGGAAATAAGAAAAGCTTACTTCCCCCGTTTTTTAAAATCACAGCTTCTAGAAGGTTAACATGATTTCGTAAAAAACACGAGTTTTTAGAAAATGTGTTTTATTTCATAAATGGAATCTACAAAGTATGCACATTCTATGTCATAACGACTTTCTATAGTTTGATCATGCGTTTGGAAATAAGAAAAGCTTACTTCCCCCGTTTTTTAAAATCACAGCTTAGAGAAGGTTTACATGATTTCTTAAAAAACACGAGTTTTTAGAAAATGTGTTTTATTTCATAAATGGAATCTACAAAGTATGCACATTCTACGTCACAACGACTTTCTATAGTTTGCGCATGCGTCTGGAAATAAGAAAAGCTTACTTCCCTTGTTTTTTAAAATCACAGCTTCTAAAAGGTTTACATGATTTCTTAAAAAACACGAGTTTTTAGAAAATGTGTTTTATTTCATAAATGGAATCTACAAAGTATGCACATTCTACGTCACAACGACTTTCTATAGTTTGCGCATGCGTCTGGAAATAAGAAAAGCTTACTTCCCTTGTTTTTTAAAATCACAGCTTCTAAAAGGTTTACATGATTTCTTAAAAAACACGAGTTTTTAGAAAATGTGTTTTATTTCATAAATGGAATCAACAAAGTATGGACATTCTACGTCACAACGACTTTCTATAGTTTGCGCATGCGTCCGGATATAAGAAAAGCTTACTTCCCCCGTTTTTTAAAATCACAGCTTCTAGAAGGTTTACATGATTTCTTAAAAAACAAGAGTTTTTAGAAAATGTGTTTTATTTCATAAATGGAATCAACAAAATATGCACATTCTACGTCATAACTACTTTCTATAGTTTGCGCATCCATTTGGAAATAAGAAAAGCTTACTTCCCCCTTTTTTTAAAATCACAGCTTCTAGAAGGTTTACATGATTTCTTAAAAAACACGAGTTTTTAGAAAATGTGTTTTATTTTATAAATGGAATCAACAAAGTATGCACATTCTACGTCGTAACGACTTTCTATAGTTTGCGCATTCGTCCAGAAATAAGAAAAGATTACTTCCACCGTTTTTTAAAATCACAGCTTCTAGAAGGTTTACATGATTTCGTAAAAAACACGAGTTTTTAGAAAATGTGTTTTATTTCATAAATGGAATCTACAAAGTATGCACATTCTACGTCATAACGACTTTCAATAGTTTGCGCATGTGTCGAGAAATAAGAAAAGCTTACTTCCACCATTTTTTAAAATCACAACTTCTAGAAGGTTTACATGATTTCGTAAAAAACACGAGTTTTTAGAAAATGTGTTTTATTTCATAAATGGAATCTACAAAGTATGCACATTCTACGTCATAACGACTTTCTATAGTTTGCGCATGCGTCCGGAAACAACAAAAGCTTACTTCCCCCGTTTTTTAAAATCACAGCTTCTAGAAGGTTTACATGATTTGTTAAAAAATATGAGTTTTTAGAAAATGTGTTTTATTTCATAAATGGAATCAACAAAGTATGCACATTCTATGTCATAAAGACTTTCTATAGTTTGCGCATGCGTACGGAAATAAGAAAAGATACTTCCACTGTTTTTTAAAATCACAACTTCTAGAAGGTTTACATAATTTCGTACAAAACACGAGTTTTTAGAAAATGTGTTTTATTTCATAAATGGAATCAACAAAGTATGCACATTTTACGTCACAATGACTTTCTATAGTTTGCGCATGCGTCCGGATATAAGAAAAGCTTACTTCCCCCGTTTTTTAAAATCACAGCTTCTAGAAGGTTTACATGATTTCTTAAAAAACACGAGTTTTTAGAAAATGTGTTTTATTTCATAAATGGAATCAACAAAGTATGCACATTCTACGTCACAACGACTTTCTATAGTTTGCGCATGCGTCCGGAAATAAGAAAAGTTTACTTCCAACGTTTTTTAAAATCACAGCTTCTAGAAGGTTAACATGATTTCGTAAAAAACACGAGTTTTTAGAAAATGTGTTTTATTTCATAAATGGAATCAACAAAATATGCACATTCTACGTCATAACAACTTTCTATAGTTTGCGCATCCATTTGGAAATAAGAAAAGCTTACTTCCCCCTTTTTTTAAAATCACAGCTTATAGAAGGTTTACATTATTTCTTAAAAAACACGAGTTTTTAGAAAATGTGTTTTATTTCATAAATGGAATCAACAAAGTATGCACATTCTACGTCATAACGACTTTCTATAGATTGCGCATGCGTCCGGAAATAAGAAAAGATTACTTCCACCGTTTTTTAAAATCACAACTTCTAGAAGGTTTACATGATTTCTTAAAAAACACGAGTTTTTAGAAAATGTGTTTTATTTCATAAATGGAATCAACAAAGTATGCACATTCTACATCACAATGACTTTCTATAGTTTGCGCATGCGTCCGGAAATAAGAAAAGTTTACTTCCACCGTTTTCTAAAATCACAGCTTCTATAAGGTTTACATGATTTCTTAAAAAACACGAGTTTTTAGAAAATGTGTTTTATTTCATCAATGGAATCAACAAAGTATGCACATTCTACGTCATAACGACTTTCTATAGTTTGCGCATGCGTCCAGAAATAAGAAAAGCTTACTTCCACCGTATTTTAAAATCACAGCTTCTAGAAGGTTTACATGATTTCGTACAAAACACGAGTTTTAAGAAAATGTGTTTTATTTCATAAATGGAATCTACAAAGTATGCACATTCTACGACATAACGACTTTCTATAGTTTGCGCATGCGTCCGGATATAATAAAAGCTTACTTCCACCGTTTTTTAAAATCACAGCTTCTAGAAGGTTTACATGATTTCTTAAAAAACACGTATTTTTAGAAAATGTGTTTTATTTCATAAATGGAATCAACAAAGTATGCACATTCTACATCATAACGACTTTCTATTTCTTGCGCATGCGTCCGGAAGTAAGAAAAGATTACTTCCACCGTTTTTTAAAATCACAGCTTCTAGAAGGTTTACATAAAAAACACGAGTTTTTAGAAAATGTGTTTTATTTCATAAATGGAATCTACAAAGTATGCGCATTCTACGTCACAACGACTTTCTATAGTTTGCGCATGCGTCCGGTAATAAGAAAAGCTTACTTCCCCCGTTTTTTAAAATCACAGCTTCTAGAAGGTTTACATGAGTTCTTAAGAAACACGAGTTTTTAGAAAATGTGTTTTATTTCATAAATGGAATCAACAAAGTATGCACATTCTACGTCATAACGACTTTCTATAGTTTGCGCATGCGTTTGGAAATAAGAAAAGCTTACTTCCCCCGTTTTTTAAAATCACAGCTTCTAGAAGGTTTACATGATTTCTTAAAAAACACGAGTTTTTAGAAAATGTGTTTTATTTCATAAATGGAATCAACAAAGTATGCACATTCTACGTCATAACGACTTTCTATTGTTTGCGGATGCGTCCAGAAATAAGAAAATATTACTTCCACCGTATTTTAAAATCACAGCTTCTAGAAGGTTTACATGATTTCGTAAAAAACACGAGTTTTCAGAAAATGTGTTTTATTTCATAAATGGAATCTACAAAGTATGCACATTCTACATCATAACGACTTTCTATAGATTGCGTATGCGTCCGGAAATAAGAAAAGATTACTTCCCCCGTTTTTAAAATCACAGCTTCTAGAAAGTTTACATGATTTCGTAAAAAACACGAGTTTTTAGAAAATGTGTTTTATTTCATAAATGGAATCAACAAAGTATGCACATTCTACGTCATAACAACTTTCTATAGTTTGCGCATCCATTTGGAAATAAGAAAAGCTTACTTCCCCCGTTTTTGAAAATCACAGCTTCTAGAAGGTTTACATGATTTCTTAAAAAACACGAGTTTTTAGAAAATGTGTTTTATTTCATAAACGGAATCAACAAAGTTTGCACATTCTACGTCGTAACGACTTTCAATAGTTTGCGCCTTCGTCCGGAAAAAAGAAAAGCTTACTTCCACCGTTTTTTAAAATCACAGCTTCTAGAAGGTTTACATGATTTCGTAAAAAACACGAGTTTTTAGAAAATGTGTTTTATTTCATAAATGGAATCTACAAAGTATGCACATTCTACGTCATAACGACTTTATGTAGTTTGCGCATGCATTTGGAAATAAGAAAAGCTTACTTCCCCTGTTTTTTAAAATCACAGCTTCTAGAAGGTGTACATGATTTGTTAAAAAACATGAGTTTTTAGGAAATGTGTTTTATTTCATAAATAGAATCAACAAAGTATGCACATTCTACGTCACAACTACTTTCTATAGTTTGTGCATGCGTCCGGAAATAAGAAAAGCTTACTTCCCCCGTTTTTTAAAATCACAGCTTCTAGAAGGTTTACATGATTTCTTAAAAAACACGAGTTTTTAGAAAATGTGTTTTATTTCATAAATGGAATCAACAAAGTATGCATATTCTACGTCACAACGACTTTCTATAGTTTGCGCATGCGTCCGGAAATAAGAAAAGCTTACTTCCACATTTTTTTAAAATCACAGCTTCTAGAAGGTTTACATGATTTCGTAAAAAACATGAGTTTTTAGAAAATGTGTTTTATTTGATAAATGGAATCTACAAAGTATGCACATTCTACGTCATAACGACTTTCTATAGTTTGATCATGTGTTTGGAAATAAGAAAAGCTTACTTCCCCCGTTTTTTAAAATCACAGCTTCTAGAAGGTTTACATAATTTCTTAAAAAACACGAGTTTTTAGAAAATGTGTTTTATTTCATAAATGGAATCAAAAAAGTATGCACATTCTACGTCATAACAACTTTCTATAGTTAGCGCATGCATCCGGAAATAAGAAAAGCTTACTTCCACCGTTTTTTAAAATCACAGCTTCTAGAAGGTTTACGTGATTTCTTAAAAAACACGAGTTTTTAGAAAATGTGTTTTATTTCATAAATGTAATCAACAAAGTATGGACATTCTACGTCACAACGGATTTCTATAGTTTGCGCATGCATCCGGAAATAGAAAAAGCTTACTTCCCCCGTTTTTTAAAATCACAGCTTCTAGAAGGTTTACATGATTTCTTAAAAAACACGAGTTTTTAGAAAATGTGTTTTATTTCATAAATGGAATCAACAAAGTATGCACATTCTATGTCATAACGACGTTCTATATCTTGCGCATGCGTCCGGAAGTAAGAAAAGATTACTTCCACCGTTTTTTAAAATCACAGCTTCTAGAAGGTTTACATAATTTCGTAAAAAACACGAGTTTTTAGAAAATGTGTTTTATTTCATAAATGGAATCTACAAAGTATGCACATTCTACGTCACAACGACTTTCTATAGTTTGTGCATGCGTCCGGAAATAAGAAAAGCTTACTTCCCCCGTTTTTTAAAATCACAGCTTCTAGAAGGTTTACATGAGTTCTTAAGAAACACGAGTGTTTAGAAAATGTGTTTTATTTCATAAATGGAATAAACAAAGTATGCACGTTCTACGTCAGAACGACTTTCTATAGTTTGCGCATGCGTTTCGAAATAAGAAAAGCTTACTTCCCCCGTTTTTTAAAATCACAGCTTCTAGAAGGTTTACATGATTTCTTAAAAAACACGAGTTTTCAGAAAATGTGTTTTATTTCATAAATGGAATCAACAAAGTATGCACATTCTACGTCATAACGACTTTCTATAGTTTATGCATGCGTCCAGAAATAAGAAAAGCTTACTTCCACCGTATTTTAAAATCACGGCTTCTAGAAGGTTTACATGATTTCGTAAAAAACACGAGTTTTCAGAAAATGTGTTTTATTTCATAAATGGAATCTTCAAAATATGCACATTCTACGTCATAACGAATTTCTATAGTTTACGCATGTCTCCGGAAATAAGAAAAGCTTACTTCCCCCGTTTTTTAAAATCACAGCTTCTAGAAGGTTTACATGATTTCTTAAAAAACACGAGTTTTTAGAAAATGTGTTTTATTTCATAAATGGAATCAACAAAGTATGCACATTCTACGTCATAACGACTTTCTATAGTTTGCGCATGCGTCCGGAAATAAGAAAAGCTTCCTTCCACCGTTTTTTACAATCACAGCTTCTAGAAGGTTTACATGATTTCTTAAAAAACACGAGTTTTTAGAAAATGTGTTTTATTTCATAAATGGAATCTACAAAGTATGCACATTCTACGTCATAATGACTTTCTATTTCTTGCGCATGCGTCCTGAAGTAAGAAAAGATTACTTCCACCGTTTTTTAAAATCACAGCTTCTAGAAGGTTTACATAATTTCGTAAAAAACACGAGTTTTTAGAAAATGTGTTTTATTTCATAAATGGAATCTAAAAAGTATGCACATTCTACGTCACAACGACTTTCTATAGTTTGCACATGCATCCGGAAATAAGAAAAGATTACTTCCACCGTTTTTTAAAATCACAGCTTCTAGAAGGTTTACATGATTTCGTAAAAAACACGAGTTTTTAGAAAATGTGTTTTATTTCATAAATGGAATCTACAAAGTATGCACATTCTACGTCATAACGACTTTCTATAGTTTGATCATGCGTTTGGAAATAAGAAAAGCTTACTTCCCCCGTTTTTTAAAATCACATCTTCTAGAAGGTTTACATGATTTCTTAAAAAACAAGAGTTTTTAGAAAATGTGTTTTATTTCATAAATGGAATCAACAAAGTATGCAAATTCTATGTCATAACGACTTTCTATAGATTGTGCATGTGTCCGGAAATAAGAAAAGGTTACTTACACCGTTTTTTAAAATCATAGCTTCTAGAAGGTTTACATGATTTTTTAAAAAACACGAGTTTTTAGAAAATGTGTTTTATTTCATAAAGGGAATCAACAAAGTATGCACATTCTACATCATAACGACTTTCCATAGATTGCGCATGCGTCCGGAAATAAGAAAAGATTACTTCCACCGTTTTTTAAAATCACAGCTTCTACAAGGTTTACATAATTTCGTAAAAAACACGAGTTTTTAGAAAATGTGTTTTATTTCATAAATGGAATCTACAAAGTATGCACATTCTACGTCACAACGACTTTCTATAGTTTGCGCATGCGTCTGGAAATAAGAAAAGCTTACTTCCCTTGTTTTTTAAAATCACAGCTTCTAAAAGGTTTACATGATTTCTTAAAAAACACGAGTTTTTAGAAAATGTGTTTTATTTCATAAATGGAATCAACAAAGTATGGACATTCTACGTCACAACGACTTTCTATAGTTTGCGCATGCGTCCGGAAATAAGAAAAGTTTACTTCCACCGTTTTTTAAAATGACAGCTTCTAGAAGGTTTACATGATTTCGTAAAAAAACACGAGTTTTTAGAAAATGTGTTTTATTTTATAAATGGAATCTACAAAGTATGCACATTCTACGTCATAACGACTTTCTATAGTTTGCGCATGCGTCCGGAAATAAGAAAAGCTTACTTCCCCCGTTTTTTAAAATCACAGCTTCTAGAAGGTTTACATGATTTCTTAAAAAACACGAGTTTTTAGAAAATGTGTTTTATTTCATAAATGGAATCAAAAAAGTATGAACATTCTACGTCATAACGACTTTCTATAGTATGCGCATGCGTCCGGATATAAGAAAAGCTTACTTCCACCGTTTTTTAAAATCACAGCTTCTAGAACGTTTACATGATTTCTTAAAAAAAACGAGTTTTTAGAAAATGGGTTTTATTTCATAAATGGAATCAACAAAGTATGCACATTCTACGTCATAACGACTTTCTATTTCTTGCGCATAAGTCCGGAAGTAAGAAAAGTTTACTTCCACCATTTTTTAAAATCACAGCTTCTAGAAGGTTTACATAATTTCGTAAAAAACACGAGTTTTTAGAAAATGTGTTTTATTTCATAAATAGAATCTACAACGTATGCACATTCTACGTCACAACGACTTTCTATAGTTTGCGCATGTGTCCGGAAATAAGAAAAGCTTACTTCCCCCGTTTTTTAAAATCACAGCTTCTAGAAGGTTTACATGATTTCTTAAGAAACACGAGTTTTTAGAAAATGTGTTTTATTTCATAAATGGAATCAAAAAAGTATGCACATTCTACGTCATAACGACTTTCTATAGTTTGAGCATGCGTTTGGAAATAAGAAAAGCTTACTTCCCCCGTTTTTTAAAATCACAGCTTCTAGAAGGTTTACATGATTTCTTAAAAAACACGAGTTTTTAGAAAATGTGTTTTATTTAATAAATGGAATCAAAAAAATATGCACTTTCTACGTCATAACTACTTTCTATAGTTTGCGCATGCATCCGGAAATAAGAAAAGATTATTTCCACCTTTCTTTAAAATCACAGCTTATAGAAGGTTTACATAATTTCGTAAAAAACACTAGTTTTTAGAAAATGTGTTTTATTTCATAAATGGAATCTACAAATTAAGCACATTCTACGTCACAAAGACTTTCTATAGTTTGCGCATGCGTCCGGAAATAAGAAAAGCTTACTTCCCCCGTTTTTTAAAATCACAGCTTCTAGAAGGTTTACATGAGTTCTTAAAAAACACGAGTTTTTAGAAAATGTGTTTTATTTCATAAATGGAATCAACAAAGTATGCACATTCTACGTGATAACGACTTTCTATAGTTTGTGCATGCGTTTGGAAATAAGAAAACCTTACTTCCCCCGTTTTTTAAAATCACAGCTTCTAGAAGGTTGACATGATTTCTTAAAAAACACGAGTTTTTAGAAAATGTGTTTTATTTCATAAATGGAATCAACAAAGTATGCACATTCTACCTCATAACGACTTTCTATAGTTTGCGCATGCGTCCGGAAATAAGAAAATCTTACTTCGACCGTTTTTTAAAATCACAGCTTCTAGAATGTTTACATGATTTCGTAAAATACATGAGTTTTTAGAAAATGTGTTTTATTTCTTAAATGGAATCTACAAAGTATGCACATTCTACGTCATAACCACTTTCTATAGTTTGTGCATGCGTCCGGAAATAAGAAAAGCTTACTTCCACCGTTTTTTAAAATCACAGCTTCTAGAAGGTGTACATGATTTCGTAAAAAACACGAGTTTTTAGAAAATGTGTTTTATTTCATAAATGGAATCAACAAAGTGTGCACATTCTACGTCATAACGACTTTCTATAGTTTGGGTATGCGTCCGGAAATAAGAAAAGCTTACTTCCCCCGTTTTTTAAAATCACAGCTTCTAGAAGGTTTACATGATTTCTTAAAAAACACGAGTTTTTAGAAAATGTGTTTTATTTCATAAATGGAATCAACAAAGTATGCACATTCTACGTCACAACGACTTTCTATAGTTTGCGCATGTGTCCGGAAATAAGAAAAGTTTTCTTCCACCGTTTTTTAAAATCACAGCTTCTAGAAGGTTTACATGATTTCATAAAAAACACTAGTTTTTAGAAAATGTGTTTTATTTTATAAATGGAATCTACAAAGTATGCACATTCTACGTCATAACGACTTTCTATAGTTTGCGCATGCGTCCGGAAATAAGAAAAGCTTACTTCCCCCGTTTTTTAAAATCACAGCTTCTAGAAGGTTTACATGATTTCTTAAAAAACACGAGTTTTTAGAAAATGTGTTTTATTTCATAAATGGAATCAAAAACGTATGCACATTCTACGTCATAACGACTTTCTATAGTTTGCGCATGCGTCCGGATATAAGAAAAGCTTACTTCCACCGTTTTTTAAAATCACAGCTTCTAGAAGGTTTACATGATTTCTTAAAAAACACGAGTTTTTAGAAAATGTGTTTTATTTCATAAATGGAATCAACAAAGTATGCACATTCTACGTCATCATGACATTCTATTTCTTGAGCATAAGTACGGAAGTAAGAAAAGATTACTTCCATCGTTTTTTAAAATCACAGCTTCTAGAAGGTTTACATAATTTCGTAAAAAACATGAGTTTTTAGAAAATGTGTTTTATTTTATAAATGGAATCTACAAAGTATGCACATTCTACGTCGTAACGACTTTCTATAGTTTGCGCATGCGTCCGGAAATAAGAAAAGCTTACTTCCCCCATTTTTTTAAAATCACAGCTTCTAGAAGGTTTACATGATTTCTTAAAAAACACGAGTTTTTAGAAAATGTGTTTTATTTCATAAATGGAATCAAAAAAGTATGCACATTCTACGTCATAACGACTTTCTAAAGTTTGCGCATGCGTCCGGATATAAGAAAAGCTTACTTCCACCGTTTTTTAAAATCACAGCTTCTAGAACGTTTACATGATTTCTTAAAAAACACGAGTTTTTAGAAAATGTGTTTTATTTCATAAATGGAATCAACAAAGTATGCACATTCTACGTCATTACGACTTTCTATTTCTTGCGCATAAGTCCGGAATTAAGAAAAGATTACTTCCACCGTTTTTTAAAATCACAGCTTCTAGAAGGTTTACATAATTTCGTAAAAAACACGAGTTTTTAGAAAATGTGTTTTATTTCATAAATGGAATCTACAACGTATGCACATTCTACGTCACAACGAATTTCTATAGTTTGCGCATGCGTCCGAAAATAAGAAAAGCTTACTTCCCCCGTTTTTTAAAATCACAGCTTCTAGAAGGTTTAGATGAGTTCTTAAGAAACACGAGTTTTTAGAAAATGTGTTTTATTTCATAAATGGAATCAACAAAGTATGCACATTCTACGTCATAACGACTTTCTATAGTTTGAGCATGCGTTTGGAAATAAGAAAAGCTTACTTCCCCCGTTTTTTAAAATCACAGCTTCTAGAAGGTTTACATGATTTCTTAAAAAACACGAGTTTTTAGAAAATGTGTTTTATTTCATAAATGGAATCAACAAAGTATGCACATTCTACGTCATAACAACTTTCTATAGATTGCGCATGCGTCCGGAAATAAGAAAAGATTACTTCCACCGTTTTTTAAAATCACAGCTTCTAGAAGGTTTACATGATTTCTTAAAAAACACGAGTTTTTAGAAAATGTGTTTTATTTCATAAATGGAATCATCAAAGTATGCACATTCTACGTCATAACGACTTTCTATAGATTGCGCATGCGTTTGGAAATAAGAAAAGCTTACTTCACCCGTTTTTTAAAATCACAGCTTCTAGAAGGTTTACATGATTTCGTAAAAAACAGGAGTTTTTAGAAAATGTGTTTTATTTCATAAATGGAATCAACAAAGTATGCACATTCTACATCATAACGACCTTCTATAGTTTGCGCATGCGTCCGGAAATAAGAAAAGCTTACTTCCCCCGTTTTTTAAAATCACAGCTTCTAGAAGGTTTACATGATTTCTTAAAAAACATGAGTTTTTAGAAAATGTGTTTTATTTCATAAATGGAATCAACAAAGTATGCACATTCTACGTCGCAACGACTTTCTATAGTTTCCGCATTCGTCCGAAAATAAGAAAAGCTTACTTCTCCCGTTTTTTAAAATCACAGCTTCTAGAAGGTTTAGATGAGTTCTTAAGAAACACGAGTTTTTAGAAAATGTGTTTTATTTCATAAATGGAATCAACAAAGTATGCACATTCTACGTCACAACGACTTTCTATAGTTTGCACATGTGTCCGGAAATAAGAAAAGTTTTCTTCCACCGTTTTTTAAAATCACAGCTTCTAGAAGGTTTACATGATTTCGTAAAAAACACTAGTTTTTAGAAAATGTGTTTTATTTTATAAATGGAATCTACAAAGTATGCACATTCTACGTCATAACGACTTTCTATAGTTTGCGCATGCGTCCGGAAATAAGAAAAGCTTACTTCCCCCGTTTTTTAAAATCACAGCTTCTAGAAGGTTTACATGATTTCTTAAAAAACACGAGTTTTTAGAAAATGTGTTTTATTTCATAAATGGAATCAAAAAAGTATGCGCATTCTACGTCATAACGACTTTCTATAGTTTGCGCATGCGTCCGGATATAAGAAAAGCTTACTTCCACCGTTTTTTAAAATCACAGCTTCTAGAAGGTTTACATGATTTCTTAAAAAACACGAGTTTTTAGAAAATGTGTTTTATTTCATAAATGGAATCAACAAAGTATGCACATTCTACGTCATCACGACATTCTATTTCTTGCGCATAAGTACGGAAGTAAGAAAAGATTACTTCCATCGTTTTTTAAAATCACAGCTTCTAGAAGGTTTACATAATTTCGTAAAAAACACGAGTTTTTAGAAAATGTGTTTTATTTCATAAATGGAATCTACAAAGTATGCACATTCTACGTCGTAACGACTTTCTATAGTTTGCGCATGCGTCCGGAAATAAGAAAAGCTTACTTCCCCCGTTTTTTTAAAATCACAGCTTCTAGAAGGTTTACATGATTTCTTAAAAAACACGAGTTTTTAGAAAATGTGTTTTATTTCATAAATGGAATAAAAAAAGTATGCACATTCTACGTCATAACGACTTTCTATAGTTTGCGCATGCGTCCGGATATAAGAAAAGCTTACTTCCACCGTTTTTTAAAATCACAGCTTCTAGAAGGTTTACATGATTTCTTAAAAAACACGAGTTTTTAGAAAATGTGTTTTATTTCATAAATGGAATCAACAAAGTATGCACATTCTACGTCATGACGACTTTCTATTTCTTGCGCATAAGTCCGGAATTAAGAAAAGATTACTTCCACCGTTTTTTAAAATCACAGCTTCTAGAAGGTTTACATAATTTCGTAAGAAACACGAGTTTTTAGAAAATGTGTTTTATTTCATAAATGGAATGTACAACGTATGCACATTCTACGTCACAACGAATTTCTATAGTTTGCGCATGCGTCCGAAAATAAGAAAAGCTTACTTCCCCCGTTTTTTAAAATCACAGCTTCTAGAAGGTTTAGATGAGTTCTTAAGAAACACGAGTTTTTAGAAAATGTGTTTTATTTCATAAATGGAATCAACAAAGTATGCACATTCTACGTCATAACGACTTTCTATAGTTTGAGCATGCGTTTGGAAATAAGAAAAGCTTACTTCCCCCGTTTTTTAAAATCACAGCTTCTAGAAGGTTTACATGATTTCTTAAAAAACACGAGTTTTTAGAAAATGTGTTTTATTTCATAAATGGAATCAACAAAGTATGCACATTCTACGTCATAACAACTTTCTATAGATTGCGCATGCGTCCGGAAATAAGAAAAGATTACTTCCACCGTTTTTTAAAATCACAGCTTCTAGAAGGTTTACATGATTTCTTAAAAAACACGAGTTTTTAGAAAATGTGTTTTATTTCATAAATGGAATCATCAAAGTGTGCACATTCTACGTCATAACGAATTTCTATAGATTGCGCATGCGTTTGGAAATAAGAAAAGCTTACTTCCCCCGTTTTTTAAAATCACAGCTTCTAGAAGGTTTACATGATTTCGTAAAAAACACGAGTTTTTAGAAAATGTGTTTTATTTCATAAATGGAATCAACAAAGTATGCACATTCTACATCATAACGACCTTCTATAGTTTGCGCATGCGTCCGGAAATAAGAAAAGCTTACTTCCCCCGTTTTTTAAAATCACAGCTTCTAGAAGGTTTACATGATTTCTTAAAAAACATGAGTTTTTAGAAAATGTGTTTTATTTAATAAATGGAATCATCAAAGTATGCACATTATACGTCATAACGACTTTCTATAGATTGCGCATGCGTCCGGAAATAAGAAAAGATTACTTCCACCGTTTTTTAAAATCACAGCTTCTAGAAGGTTTACATGATTTCGTAAAAAACATGAGTTTTTAGAAAATGTGTTTTATTTCATAAATGGAATCTACAAAGTATGCACATTCTACGTTATAACGACTTTCAATAGTTTGCGCATGCGTCCAGAAATAAGAAAAGCTTACTTCCACCGTTTTTTAAAATCACAGCTTCTAGAAGGTTTACATGATTTCCTAAAAAACACGAGTTTTTAGAAAATGTGTTTTATTTCATAAATGGAATCTACAAAGTATGCACATTCTACGTCATAACCACTTTCTATAGTTTGCGCATGCGTCTGGAAATAACAAAAGCTTACTTCCCCCGTTTTTTAAAATCACAGCTTCTAGAAGGTTTACATGATTTGCTAAAAAACATGAGTTTTTAGAAAATGTGTTTTATTTCATAAATGGAATCAACAAAGTATGCACATTCTATGTCATAAAGACTTTCTATAGTTTGGGCATGCGTCCGGAAATAAGAAAAGATTACTTCCACCGTTTTTTAAAATCACAACTTCTAGAAGGTTTACATAATTTCGTACAAAACACGAGTTTTAAAAAAATGTGTTTTATTTCAGAAATGGAATCAACAAAGTATGCACATTTTACGTCACAATGACTTTCTATAGTTTGCGCATGCGTCCGAAAATAAGAAAAGCTTATTTCCACCGTTTTTTAAAATCACAGCTTCTAGAAGGTTAACATGATTTCGTAAAAAACACGAGTTTTTAGAAAATGTGTTTTATTTCATAAATGGAATCTACAAAGTATGCACATTCTACGTCATAACGACTTTCTATAGTTTGCGCATGCGTCCGGAAATAAGAAAAGCTTACTTCCACCATTTTTTAAAATCACAACTTCTAGAAGGTTTACATGATTTCTTAAAAAACACGAGTTTTTAGAAAATGTGTTTTATTTCATAAATGGAATCAACAAAGTATGCACATTCTACGTCATAACGACTTTCTATAGATTGTGCATGCGTCCGGAAATAAGAAAAGCTTACTTCCACCGTTTTTTAAAATCACAGCTTCTAGAAGGTTTACATGATTTCTTAAAAAACACGAGTTTTTAGAAAATGTGTTTTATTTCATAAATGGAATCAACAAAGTATGCACATTCTACGTCACAACGACTTTCTATAGTTTGCGCATGCGTCCGGAAATAAGAAAAGTTTACTTCCACCGTTTTTTAAAATCACAGCTTCTAGACGGTTTACATGATTTCGTAAAAAACACGAGTTTTTAGAAAATGTGTTTTATTTTATAAATGGAATCTACAAAGTATGCACATTCTACGTCATAACGACTTTCTATAGTTTGCGCATGCGTCCGGAAATAAGAAAAGCTTACTTCCCCCGTTTTTTAAAATCACAGCTTCTAGAAGGTTTACATGATTTCTTAAAAAACACGAGTTTTTAGAAAATGTGTTTTATTTCATAAATGGAATCAAAAAAGTATGCACATTCTACGTCATAACGACTTTCTATAGTTTGCGCATGCGTCCGGAAATAAGAAAAGCTTACTTCCACCGTTTTTTAAAATCACAACTTCTAGAAGGTTTACATGATTTCTTAAAAAATAAGAGTTTTTAGAAAATGTGTTTTATTTCATAAATGGAATCAACAAAGTATGCACATTATACGTCATAACGACTTTCTATAGATTGCGCATGCGTCCGGAAATAAGAAAAGATTACTTCCACCGTTTTTTAAAATCATAGTTTCTGGAAGGTTTACATGATTTCTTAAAAAACACGAGTTTTTAGAAAATGTGTTTTATTTCATCAATGGAATCAACAAAGTATGCACATTCTACATCATAACAACTTTCTATAGATTGCGCATGCGTTCGGAAATAAGAAAAGATTACTTCCACCGTTTTTTAAAATCACAGCTTCTACAAGGTTTACATAATTTCGTAAAAAACACGAGTTTTTAGAAAATGTGTTTTATTTCATAAATGGAATCTATAAAGTATGCACATTCTACGTCACAACGACTTTCTATAGTTTGCGCATGCGTCTGGAAATAAGAAAAGCTTACTTCCCTTGTTTTTTAAAATCACAGCTTCTAGAAGGTTTACATGATTTCGTAAAAAACACGAGTTTTTAGAAAATGTGTTTTATTTCATAAATGGAATCAACAAAGTATGGACATTCTAAGTCACAACGACTTTCTATAGTTTGCGCATTCGTCCGGAAATAAGAAAAGCTTACTTCCCCCGTTTTTTAAAATCACAGCTTCTAGAAGGTTTACATGATTTCTTAAAAAACACGAGTTTTTAGAAAATGTGTTTTATTTCATAAATGGAATCAACAAAGTATGCACATTCTACGTCACAACGACTTTCTATAGTTTGCGCATGCGTCCGGAAATAAGAAAAGTTTTCTTCCACCGTTTTTTAAAATCACAGCTTCTAGAAGGTTTACATGATTTCGTAAAAAACACAAGTTTTTAGAAAATGTGTTTTATTTTATAAATGGAATCTACAAAGTATGCACATTCTACGTCGTAACGACTTTCTATAGTTTGCGCATGCGTCCGGAAATAAGAAAAGCTTACTTCCCCCATTTTTTAAAATCACAGCTTCTAGAAGGTTTACATGATTTCTTAAAAAAAATGAGTTTTTAGAAAATGTGTTTTATTTCATAAATGGAATCAAAAAAGTATGCACATTCTACGTCATAACGACTTTCTATAGTTTGCGCATGCGTCCGGATATAAGAAAAGCTTACTTCCACCGTTTTTTAAAATCACAGCTTCTAGAAGGTTTACATGATTTCTTAAAAAACACGAGTTTTTAGAAAATGTGTTTTATTTCATAAATGGAATCAACAAAGTATGCACATTCTACGTCATAACGACTTTCTATTTCTTGCGCATAAGTCCGGAATTAAGAAAAGATTACTTCCACCGTTTTTTAAAATCACGGCTTCTAGAAGGTTTACATAATTTCGTAAAAAACACGAGTTTTTAGAAAATGTGTTTTATTTCATAAATGGAATCTACAACGTATGCACATTCTACGTCACAACGACTTTCTATTGTTTGCGCATGCGTCCGGAAATAAGAAAAGCTTACTTGCACCGTTTTTTAAAATCACAGCTTCTAGAAGGTTTACATGAGTTTTTAAAAAACATGAGTTTTTAGAAAATGTGTTTTATTTCATAAATGGAATCAACAAAGTATGCACATTCTACGTGATAACGACTTTCTATAGTTTGTGCATGCGTTTGGAAATAAGAAAAGCTTACTTCCCCCGTTTTTTAAAATCACAGCTTCTAGAAGGTTGACATGATTTCTTAAAAAACACGAGTTTTAAGAAAATGTGTTTTATTTCATAAATGGAATCAACAAAGTATGCACATTCTACCTCATAACGACTTTCTATAGCTTGCGCATGCATCCAGAAATAAGAAAAGCTTACTTCCACCGTTTTTTAAAATCACAGCTTCTAGAATGTTTACATGATTTCGTAAAAAACACGAGTTTTTAGAAAATGTGTTTTATTTCTTAAATGGAATCTACAAAGTATGCACATTCTACGTCATAACCACTTTCTATAGTTTGTGCATGCGTCCGGAAATAAGAAAAGCTTACTTCCACCGTTTTTTAAAATCACAGCTTCTAGAAGGTGTACATGATTTCGTAAAAAACACGAGTTTTTAGAAAATGTGTTTTAGTTCATAAATGGAATCAACAACGTATGCACATTCTACGTCACAACGAATTTCTATAGTTTGCGCATGCGTCCGGAAATGAGAAAAGCTTGCTTCCCCCGTTTTTTAAAATCACAGCTTCTAGAAGGTTTAAATGAGTTCTTAAGAAACACGAGTTTTAAGAAAATGTGTTTTATTTCATAAATGGAATCAACAAAGTATGCACATTCTATGTCATAACGACTTTCTATAGTTTGAGCATGCGTTTGGAAATAAGAAAAGCTTACTTCCCTCGTTTTTTAAAATCACAGCTTCTAGAAGGTTTACATGATTTCTTAAAAAACACGAGTTTTCAGAAAATGTGTTTTATTTCATAAATGGAATCAAAAAAGTATGCACTTTCTAAGTCATAACTACTTTCTATAGTTTGCGCATACATCCGGAAATAGGAAAAGATTATTTCCACCGTTCTTTAAAATCACAGCTTATAAAAGGTTTACATAATTTCGTAAAAAACACTAGTTTTTAGAAAATGTGTTTTATTTCATAAATGGAATCTATAAAGTAAGCACATTCTACGTCACAACGACTTTCTATAGTTTGCGCATGCGTCCGGAAAAAAAAAAGCTTACTTCCCCCGTTTTTTAAAATCACAGCTTCTAGAGGGTTTGCATGAGTTCTTAAAAAACACGAGTTTTTAGAAAATGTGTTTTATTTCATAAATGGAATCAACAAAGTATGCACATTCTACGTGATAACGACTTTCTATAGTTTGTGCATGCGTTTGGAAATAAGAAAAGCTTACTTCCCCCGTTTTTTAAAATCACAGCTTCTAGAAGGTTGACATGATTTCTTAAAAAACACGAGTTTTTAGAAAATGTGTTTTATTTCATAAATGGAATCAACAAAGTATGCACATTCTACGTGATAACGACTTTCTATAGTTTGCGCATGCGTCCGAATATAAGAAAAGCTTACTTCCATCGTTTTTTAAAATCACAGCTTCTAGAAGGTTTACATGATTTCTTAAAAAACACGAGTTTTTAGAAAATGTGTTTTATTTCATAAATGGAATCAACAAAGTATGTACATTCTACGTCATAATGACTTTCTATTTCTTGCGCATAAGTCCGGAAGTAAGAAAAGATTACTTCCACCGTTTTTTAAAATCACAGCTTCTAGAAGGTTTACATAATTTCGTAAAAAACACGAGTTTTTAGAAAATGTGTTTTATTTCATAAATAGAATCTATAACGTATGCACATTCTACGTCACAACGACTTTCTATAGTTTGCGCATGCGTTCGGAAATGAGAAAAGCTTACTTCCCCCGTTTTTTAAAATCACAGCTTCTAGAAGGTTTACATGAGTTCTTAAGAAACACGAGTTTTTAGAAAATGTGTTTTATTTCATAAATGGAATCAACAAAGTATGCACATTCTACGTCATAACGACTTTCTATAATTTGGCTATGCGTCCGGAAATAAGAAAAGCTTACTTCCACCGTTTTTTAAAAACACAGCTTCTAGAAGGTTTACATGATTTCTTAAAAAACACGAGTTTTTAGAAAATGTGTTTTATTTCATAAATGGTATCAACAAAGTATGCACATTCTACGTCATAATGACTTTCTATAGTTTTCGCATTCGTCCGGAAATAATAAAAGCTTACTTCCACCGTTTTTTAAAATCACAGCTTCTAGAAGGTTTACATGATTTCGTAAAAAACACGAGTTTTTGGAAAATATGTTTTATTTCATAAATGGAATCTACAAAGTATGCACGTTCTACGTCATAACGACTTTCTATAGTTTGCGCATGCGTCCGGAAATAAGAAAAGCTTACTTCCCCCGTTTTTTAAAATCACAGCTTCTAGAAGATTTACATGATTTCGTAAAAAACACGAGTTTTTAGAAAATGTGTTTTATTTCATAAATGGAATCAACAAAGTGTGCACATTCTACGTCATAATGACTTTCTATAGTTTTCGCATTCGTCCGGAAATAAGAAAAGCTTACTTCCACCGTTTTTTAAAATCACAGCTTCTAGAAGGTTTACATGATTTCGTAAAAAACACGAGTTTTTAGAAAATATGTTTTATTTCATAAATGGAATCTACAAAGTATGCACGTTCTACGTCATAACAAATTTCTATAGTTTGCGCATGCGTCCGGAAATAAGAAAAGCTTACTTCCCCCGTTTTTTAAGATCACAGCTTCTAGAAGATTTACATGATTTCGTAAAAAACACGAGTAATTAGAAAATGTGTTTTATTTCATAAATGGAATCAACAAAGTATGCACATTCTACGTCATAATGACTTTCTATAGTTTTCGCATTCGACCGGAAATAAGATTAGCTTACTTCCACCGTTTTTTAAAATCACAGCTTCTAGAAGGTTTACATGATTTCGTAAAAAACACGAGTTTTTAGAAAATATGTTTTATTTCATAAATGGAATCTACAAAGTATGCACGTTATATGTCATAACGACTTTCTATAGTTTGAGCATGCGTCCGGAAATAAGAAAAGCTTACTTCCACCGTTTTTTAAAATCACAGCTTCTAGAAGGTTTACATGATTTCGTAAAAAACACGAGTTTTTAGAAAATATGTTTTATTTCATAAATGGAATCTACAAAGTATGCACGTTCTACGTCATAACGACTTTCTATAGTTTGCGCATGCGTCCGGAAATAAGAAAAGCTTACTTCCACCGTTTTTTAAAATCACAGCTTCTAGAAAGTTTACATGATTTCTTAAAAAACAGGAGTTTTTAGAAAATGTATTTTATTTCATAAATGGAATCATCAAAGTATGCACATTCTATGTCATAACGACTTTCTATAGTATGCGCATTCGTCCGGAAATAAGAAAAGCTTGCTTCCACCGTTCTTTAAAATCACAGCTTCTAGAAGGTTTACATGATTTCGTAAAAAACACGAGTTTTTAGAAAATGTGTTTTATTTCGTGAATGGAATCTTCAAAGTATGCATATTCTATGTCATAACGACTTTCTATAGTTTGCGCATGCGTCCGGAAATAAGAAAAGCTTACTTCCCCCGTTTTTTAAAATCACAGCTTCTAGAAGGTTTACATGATTTCTTAAACAACACGAGTTTTTAGAAAATGTGTTTTATTTCATAAATGGAATCTACAAAGTATGCACATTCTACGTCATAACGACTTTCTATAGTTTGCACATGTGTCCGGAAATAAGAAAAGCTTACTTCCCCCGTATTTTAAAATCACAGCTTCTAGAAGGTTTACATGATTTCGAAAAAACACGAGTTTTTAGAAAATGTGTTTTATTTCATAAATGGATTTAACAAAGTATGCACATTCTACATCATAACGACCTTCTATAGTTTGCGCATGCGTTTGGAAATAAGAAAAGCTTACTTCCCCCGTTTTTTAAAATCAAAGCTTCTAGAAGGTTTACATGATTTCGTAAAAAACATGAGTTTTTAGAAAATGGGTTTTATTTCCTAAATAGAATCAACAAAGTATGCACATTCTACGTCATAATGACTTTCTATAGTTTGCGGATGCGTCCGGAAATAAGAAAAGCTTACTTCCACCGTTTTTTAAAATCACAGATTCTAGAAGGTTTACATGATTTCGTAAAAAACACGAGTTTTTAGAAAATGTGTTTTATTTCATAAATGGAATCTACAAAGTATGCACATTCTACGTCATAACGACTTTCTATAGTTTGCGCATGCGTCCGGAAATAAGAAAACCTTACTTCCACCGTTTTTTAAAATCACAGCTTCTAGAAGGTTTACATGATTTCTTAAAAAACATGAGTTTTTAGAAAATGTGTTTTATTTCATAAATGGAATCATCAAAGTATGCACATTCTACGTCATAACGGCTTTCTATAGTTTGCGCATTCGTCCGGAAATAAGAAAAGCTTACTTCGACCGTTTTTTAAAATCACAGCTTCTAGAAGGTTTACATGATTTCGTAAAAAACACGAGTTTTTAGAAAATGTGTTTTATTTCATAAATGGAATCTACAAAGTATGCACATTCTACGTCATAACGACTTTCTATAGTTTGCGCATGCGTCCGGAAATAAGAAAAGCTTACTTCCACCTTTTTTAAAATCACAGCTTCTAGAAGGTTTACATGATTTCTTAAAAAACACGAGTATTTAGAAAATGTGTTTTATTTCATAAATGGAATCAACAAAGTATGCACATTCTACGTCATAACGACTTTCTATAGTTTGCGCATGCGTTTGGAAATAAGAAAAGCTTACTTCCCCCATTTTTTAAAATCACAGCTTCTAGAAGGTTTACATGATTTCGTAAAAAACACGAGTTTTTAGAAAATGTGTATTATTTCGTAAATGGAATCAACAAAGTATGCACATTCTACATCATAACGACCTTCTATAGTTTGCGCATGCGTTTGGAAATAAGAAAAGCTTACTTCCCCCGTTTTTTAAAATCACAGCTTCTAGAAGGTTTACATGATTTCTTAAAAAACATGAGTTTTTAGAAAATGTGTTTTATTTAGTAAATGGAATCATCAAAGTATGCACATTCTACATCATAACGACTTTCTATAGATTGTGCATGCGTCCGGAAATAAGAAAAGATTACTTCCACCGTTTTTTAAAATCACAGCTTCTAGAAGGTTTACATGATTTCGTAAAAAACACGAGTTTTTAGAAAATGTGTTTTATTTCATAAATGGAATCTACAAAGTATGCACATTCTACGTCATAACGACTTTCAATAGTTTGCGCATGCGTCCAGAAATAAGAAAAGCTTACTTCTACCGTTTTTTAAAATCACAGCTTCTAGAAGGTTTACATGATTTCGTAAAAAACACGAGTTTTTAGAAAATGTGTTTTATTTCATAAATGGAATCTACAAAGTATGCACATTTTACGTCATAACGACTTTCTATAGTTTGCGCATGCGTCTGGAAATAACAAAAGCTTACTTCCCCCGTTTTTTAAAATCACATCTTCTAGAAGGTTTACATGATTTGTTAAAAAACATGAGTTTTTAGAAAATGTGTTTTATTTCATAAATGGAATCAACAAAGTATGCACATTCTATGTCATAAAGACTTTCTATAGTTTGCACATGCGTCCAGAAATAAGAAAAGATTACTTCCACCGTTTTTTAAAATCACAACTTCTAGAAGGTTTACATATTTTGTACAAAACACGAGTTTTTAGAAAATGTGTTTTATTTCATAAATGGAATCAACAAAGTATGCACATTTTACGTCACAATGAATTTCTATAGATTGCGCATGCGTCCGGAAATAAGAAAAGCTTACTTCCCCCGTTTTTTAAAATCACAGCTTCTAGAAAGTTTACATGATTTCTTAAAAAACACGAGTTTTTAGAAAATGTGTTTTATTTCATAAATGGAATTAAAAAGGTATGCACATTCTACGTCATAACGACTTTCTATAGTTTGCGCATGCGTCCGGAAATAAGAAAAGCTTACTTCCACCGTTTTTTAAAATCACAACTTCTAGAAGGTTTACATGATTTATTAAAATACACAAGTTTTTAGAAAATGTGTTTTATTTCATAAATGGAATCAACAAAGTATGCACATTCTACATCATAACGACTTTCTATAGATTGCGCATGCGTCCGGAAATAAGAAAAGATTACCTCCACCGTTTTTTAAAATCATAGCTTCTAGAAGGTTTACATGATTTCTTAAAAAACACGAGTTTTTAGAAAATGTGTTTTATTTCATAAATGGAATCAACAAAGTATCCACATTCTACATCATAACGACTTTCTATAGATTGCGCATGCGTCCGGAAATAAGAAAAGATTACTTCCACCGTTTTTTAAAATCAGAGCTTCTACGAGGTTTACATAATTTCGTAAAAAACACGAGTTTTTAGAAAATGTGTTTTATTTCATAAATGGAATCTACAAAGTATGCACATTCTACGTCACAACGACTTTCTATAGTTTGCGGATGCGTCTGGAAATAAGAAAACCTTACTTCCCTTCTTTTTTAAAATCACAGCTTCTAGAAGGTTTACATGATTTCTTAAAAAACACGAGTTTTTAGAAAATGTGTTTTATTTCATAAATGGAATCAACAAAGTATGGACATTCTACGTCACAACGACTTTCTATAGTTTGCGCATGCTTCCGGAAATAAGAAAAGCTTACTTCCCCCGTTTTTTAAAATCACAGCTTCTAGAAGGTTTACATGATTTCTTAAAAAACATGAGTTTTTAGAAAATGTGTTTTATTTAATAAATGGAATCAACAAAGTATGCACATTCTACGTCACAACGACTTTCTATAGTTTGCGCATGCGTCCGGAAAAAAGAAAAGTTTACTTCCACCGTTTTTTAAAATCAGAGCTTCTAGAAGGTTTACATGATTTCGTAAAAAACACTAGTTTTTAGAAAATGTGTTTTATTTTATAAATGGAATCTACAAAGTATGCACATTCTACGTCATAACGACTTTCTATAGTTTGCGCATGCGTCGGGAAATAAGAAAAGCTTACTTCCCCCGTTTTTTAAAATCACAGCTTCTAGAAGGTTTACATGATTTCTTAAAAAACACGAGTTTTTAGAAAATGTGTTTTATTTCATAAATGGAATCAAAAAAGTATGCACATTCTACTTCATAACGACGTTCTATAGTTTGCGCATGCGTCCGGATATAAGAAAAGCTTACTTCCCTTGTTTTTTAAAATCACAGCTTCTAGAAGGTTTACATGATTTCTTAAAAAACACGAGTTTTTAGAAAATGTGTTTTATTTCATAAATGGAATCAACAAAGTATGCACATTCTACGTCATAACGACTTTCTATTTCTTGCGCATAAGTCCGGAAGTAAGAAAAGATTACTTCCACCGTTTTTTAAAATCACAGCTTCTAGAAGGTTTACATAATTTCGTAAAAAACACGAGTTTTTAGAAAATGTGTTTTATTTCATAAATGGAATCTACAAAGTATGCACATTCTACGACATAACGACTTTCTATAGTTTGCGCATGCGTCCGGAAATAAGAAAAGCTTACTTCCACCTTTTTTAAAATCACAGCTTCTAGAAGGTTTACATGATTTCTTAAGAAACACGAGTTTTTAGAAAATGTGTTTTATTTCATAAATGGAATCAACAAAGTATGCACATTCTACGTCATAACGACATTCTATAGTTTGAGCATGCGTTTGGAAATAAGAAAAGCTTACTTCCCCCGTTTTTTAAAATCACAGCTTCTAGAAGGTTTACATGATTTCTTAAAAAACACGAGTTTTTAGAAAATGTGTTTTATTTCATAAATGGAATCAAAAATGTATGCACTTTCTACGTCATAACTACTTTCTATAGTTTGCGCATGCATCCGGAAATAAGAAAAGATTATTTCCACCGTTCTTTAAAATCACAGCTTATAGAAGGTTTACATAATTTCGTAAAAAACACTAGTTTTTAGAAAATGTGTTATATTTCATAAATGGAATCTACAAAGTAAGCACATTCTACGTCACAACGACTTTCTATAGTTTGCGCATGCGTCCGGAAATAAGAAAAGCTTACTTCCCCCGTTTTTTAAAATCACAGCTTCTAGAAGGTTTACATGATTTCATAAAAAACACGAGATTTTAGAAAAAGTGTTTTATTTCATAAATGGAATCTACAAAGTATGCACATTCTACGACATAAAGACTTTCTATAGTTTGCGCATGCGTCCGGAAATAAGAAAAGCTTACTTCCACCTTTTTTAAAATCACAGCTTCTAGAAGGTTTACATGATTTCTTAAGAAACACGAGTTTTTAGAAAATGTGTTTTATTTCATAAATGGAATCAACAAAGTATGCACATTCTACGTCATAACGACTTTCTATAGTTTGAGCATGCGTTTGGAATTAAGAAAAGCTTACTTCCCCCGTTTTTTAAAATCACAGCTTCTAGAAGGTTTACATGATTTCTTAAAAAACACGAGTTTTTAGAAAATGTGTTTTATTTCATAAATGGAATAAAAAATGTATGCACTTTCTACGGCATAACTACTTTCTATAGTTTGCGCATGCATCCGGAAATAAGAAAAGATTATTTCCACCGTTCTTTAAAATCACAGCTTATAGAAGGTTTACATAATTTCGTAAAAAACACTAGTTTTTAGAAAATGTGTTTTATTTCATAAATGGAATCTACAAAGTAAGCACATTCTACGTCACAACGACTTTCTATAGTTTGCGCATGCGTCCGGAAATAAGAAAAGCTTACTTCCCCCGTTTTTTAAAATCACAGCTTCTAGAAGATTTACATGAGTTCTTAAAAAACACGAGTTTTTAGAAAATGTGTTTTATTTCATAAATGGAATGAACAAAGTATGCACATTCTACGTGATAACGAATTTCTTTAGTTTTTGCATGCGTTTGGAAATAAGAAAAGCTTACTTCCCCCGTTTTTTAAAATCACAGCTTCTAGAAGGTTGACATGATTTCTTAAAAAACACGAGTTTTTAGAAAATGTATTTTATTTCATAAATGGAATCAACAAAGTATGCACATTCTGCATCATAACGACTTTCTATAGTTTGCGCATGCGTCCGGAAATAAGAAAATCTTACTTCCACCATTTTTTAAAATCACAGCTTCTAGAATGTTTACATGATTTCGTAAAAAACACGAGTTTTTAGAAAATGTGTTTTATTTCTTAAATGGTATCTACAAAGTATGCACATTCTGCCTCATAACGACTTTCTATAGTTTGCGCATGCGTCCGGAAATAAGAAAATCTTACTTCCACCGTTTTTTAAAATCACAGCTTCTAGAATGTTTACATGATTTCGTAAAAAACACGAGTTTTTAGAAAATGTGTTTTATTTCTTAAATGGAATCTACAAAGTATGCACATTCTACGTCATAACCACTTTCTATAGTTTGTGCATGCGTCCGGAAATAAGAAAAGCTTACTTCCACCGTTTTTTAAAATCACAGCTTCTAGAAGGTTTACATGATTTCGTAAAAAACACGAGTTTTTAGAAAATGTGTTTTATTTCATAAATGGAATCTACAAAGTATGCACATTCTACGTCATAACGACTTTCTATAGTTTGCGCATGCGTCCGGAAATAAGAAAACCTTACTTCCACCGTTTTTTAAAATCACAACTTCTAGAAGGTTTACATGATTTCTTAAAAAACATGAGTTTTTAGAAAATGTGTTTTATTTCATCAATGGAATCATCAAAGTATGCACATTCTACGTCATAACGACTTTCTATAGTTTGCGCATTCGTCCGGAAATAAGAAAAGCTTACTTCGACCGTTTTTTAAAATCACAGCTTCTAGAAGGTTTACATGATTTCGTAAAAAACACGAGTTTTTAGAAAATGTGTTTTATTTCATAAATGGAATCTACAAAGTATGCACATTCTACGTCATAACGACTTTCTATAGTTTGCGCATGCGTCCGGAAATAAGAAAAGCTTACTTCCACCTTTTTTAAAATCACAGCTTCTAGAAGGTTTACATGATTTCTTAAAAAACACGATTTTTTAGAAAATGTGTTTTATTTCATAAATGGAATCAACAAAGTATGCACATTCTACGTCATAACGACTTTCTATAGTTTGCGCATGCGTTTGGAAATAAGAAAAGCTTACTTCCCCCGTTTTTTAAAATCACAGCTTCTAGAAGGTTTACATGATTTCGTAAAAAACAGGAGTTTTTAGAAAATGTGTATTATTTCATAAATGGACTCAACAAAGTATGCACATTCTACATCATAACGACCTTCTATAGTTTGCGCATGCGTTTGGAAATAAGAAAAGCTTACTTCCCCCGTTTTTTAAAATCACAGCTTCTAGAAGGTTTACATGATTTCTTAAAAAACATGAGTTTTTAGAAAATGTGTTTTATTTAGTAAATGGAATCATCAAAGTATGCACATTCTACATCATAATGACTTTCTATAGATTGCGCATGCGTCCGGAAATAAGAAAAGATTACTTACACCGTTTTTTAAAATCACAGCTTCTAGAAGGTTTACATGATTTCGTAAAAAACACGAGTTTTTAGAAAATGTGTTTTATTTCATAAATGGAATCTACAAAGTATGCACATTCTACGTCATAACGACTTTCAATAGTTTGCGCATGCGTCCAGAAATAAGAAAAGCTTACTTCCACCGTTTTTTAAAATCACAGCTTCTAGAAGGTTTACATGATTTCGTAAAAAACACGAGTTTTTAGAAAATGTGTTTTATTTCATAAATGGAATCTACAAATGATGCACATTCTACGTCATAACGACTTTCTATAGTTTGCGCATGCGTCTAGAAATAACAAAAGCTTACTTCCATCGTTTTTTAAAATCACAGCTTCTAGAAGGTTTACATGATTTGTTAAAAAACATGAGTTTTTAGAAAATGTGTTTTATTTCATAAATGGAATCAACAAAGTATGCACATTCTATGTCATAAAGACTTTCTATAGTTTGCGCATGCGTCCGGAAATAAGAAAAGATTACTTCCACCGTTTTTTAAAATCACAACTTCTAGAAGGTTTACATAATTTCGTACAAAACACGAGTTTTTAGAAAATTTGTTTTATTTCATAAATGGAATCAACAAAGTATGCACATTTTACGTCACAATGACTTTCTATAGTTTGCGCATGCGTCCGAAAATAAGAAAAGCTTACTTCCACCATTTTTTAAAATCACAGCTTCTAGAAGGTTAACATGATTTCGTAAAAAAGACGAGTTTTTAGAAAATGTGTTTTATTTCATAAATGGAATCTACAAAGTATGCACATTCTACGTCATAACGACTTTCTATAGTTTGATCATGCGTTTGGAAATAAGAAAAGCTTACTTCCCCCGTTTTTTAAAATCACAGCTTCTAGAAGGTTTACATGATTTCTTAAAAAACACGAGTTTTTAGAAAATGTGTTTTATTTCATAAATGGAATAAAAAAAGTATGCACATTCTACGTCATAACGACTTTCTATAGTTTGCGCATGCGTCCGGAAATAAGAAAAGCTTACTTCCACCGTTTTTTAAAATCGCAACTTCTAGAAGGTTTACATGATTTCTTAAAAAACACGAGTTTTTAGAAAATGTGTTTTATTTCATAAATGGAATCAACAAAGTATGCACATTCTACGTCATAACGACTTTCTATAGATTGCGCATGCGTCCGGAAATAAGAAAAGATTACCTCCACCGTTTTTTAAAATCATAGCTTCTAGAAGGTTTACATGATTTCTTAAAAAACACGAGTTTTTAGAAAATGTGTTTTATTTCATAAATGGAATCAACAAAGTATGCACATTCTACATCATAACGACTTTCTATAGATTGCGCATGCGTCCGGAAATAAGAAAAGATTACTTCCACCGTTTTTTAAAATCACAGCTTCTACAAGGTTTACATAATTTCGTAAAACACACGAGTTTTTAGAAAATGTGTTTTATTTCATAAATGGAATCTACAAAGTATGCACATTCTACGTCACAACGACTTTCTATAGTTTGCGCATGCGTCTGGAAATAAGAAAAGCTTACTTCCCTTCTTTTTTAAAATCACAGCTTCTAGAAGGTTTACATGATTTCTTAAAAAACACGAGTTTTTAGAAAATGTGTTTTATTTCATAAATGGAATCAACAAAGTATGGACATTCTACGTCACAACGACTTTCTATAGTTTGCGCATGCTTCCGGAAATAAGAAAAGCTTACTTCCCCCGTTTTTTAAAATCACAGCTTCTAGAAGGTTTACATGATTTCTTAAAAAACATGAGTTTTTAGAAAATGTGTTTTATTTAATAAATGGAATCAACAAAGTATGCACATTCTACGTCACAACGACTTTCTATAGTTTGCGCATGCGTCCGGAAATAAGAAAAGTTTACTTCCACCGTTTTTTAAAATCACAGCTTCTAGAAGGTTTACATGATTTCGTAAAAAACACTAGTTTTTAGAAAATGTGTTTTATTTTATAAATGGAATCTACAAAGTATGCACATTCTACGTCATAACGACTTTCTATAGTTTGCGCATGCGTCCGGAAATAAGAAAAGCTTACTTCCCCCGTTTTTCAAAATCACAGCTTCTAGAAGGTTTACATGATTTCTTAAAAAACACGAGTTTTTAGAAAATGTATTTTATTTCATAAATGGAATCAACAAAGTATGCACATTCTACGTCATAACGACTTTCTATTTATTGCGCATAAGTCCAGAAGTAAGAAAAGATTACTTCCACCGTTTTTTAAAATCACAGCTTCTAGAAGGTTTACATAATTTCGTAAAAAACACGAGTTTTTAGAAAATGTGTTTTATTTCATAAATGGAATCTACAAAGCATGCACATTCTACGACATAACGACTTTCTATAGTTTGCGCATGCGTCCGGAAATAAGAAAAGCTTACTTCCACCTTTTTTAAAATCACAGCTTCTAGAAGGTTTACATGATTTCTTAAGAAACACGAGTTTTTAGAAAATGTGTTTTATTTCATAAATGGAATCAACAAAGTATGCACATTCTACGTCATAACGACATTCTATAGTTTGAGCATGCGTTTGGAAATAAGAAAAGCTTACTTCCCCCGTTTTTTAAAATCACAGCTTCTAGAAGGTTTACATGATTTCTTAAAAAACACGAGTTTTTAAAAAATGTGTTTTATTTCATAAATGGAATAAAAAATGTATGCACTTTCTACGTCATAACTACTTTCTATAGTTTGCGCATGCATCCGGAAATAAGAAAAGATTATTTCCACCGTTCTTTAAAATCACAGCTTATAGAAGGTTTACATAATTTCGTAAAAAACACTAGTTTTTAGAAAATGTGTTATATTTCATAAATGGAATCTACAAAGTAAGCACATTCTACGTCACAACGAATTTCTATAGTTTGCGCATGCGTCCGGAAATAAGAAAAGCTTACTTCCCCCGTTTTTTAAAATCACAGCTTCTAGAAGGTTTACATGAGTTCTTAAAAAACACGAGTTTTTAGAAAATGTGTTTTATTTCATAAATGGAATCAACAAAGAATGCACATTCTACGTGATAACGACTTTCTATAGTTTGTGCATGCGTTTGGAAATAAGAAAAGCTTACTTACCCCGTTTGTTAAAATCACAGCTTCTAGAAGGTTGACATGATTTCTTAAAAAACACGAGTTTTTAGAAAATGTGTTTTATTTCATAAATGGAATCAACAAAGTATGCACATTCTACCTCATAACGACTTTCTATAGTTTGCGCATGCGTCCGGAAATAAGAAAATCTTACTTCCACCGTTTTTTAAAATCACAGCTTCTAGAATGTTTACATGATTTCGTAAAAAACACGAGTTTTTAGAAAATGTGTTTTATTTCTTAAATGGAATCTACAAAGTATGCACATTCTACGTCATAACCACTTTCTATAGTTTGTGCATGCGTCCGGAAATAAGAAAAGCTTACTTCCATCGTTTTTTATAATCACAGCTTCTAGAAGGTGTACATGATTTCGTAAAAAACATGAGTTTTTAGAAAATGTGTTTTATTTCATAAATGGAATCAACAAAGTATGCAAATTCTACGTCATAACGACTTTCTATAGTTTGCGTATGCGTCCGGAAATAAGAAAAGCTTACTTCCACCGTTTTTTAAAATCACAGCTTCTAGAAGGTTTACATGATTTCTTAAAAAACACTAGTTTTTAGAAAATGTGTTTTATTTCATAAATGGAATCACCAAAGTATGCACATTCTACGTCATAACGACTTTCTATAGTTTTCACATTCGTCCGGAAATAAGAAAAGCTTACTTCCACCGTTTTTTAAAATCACAGCTTCTAGAAGGTTTACATGATTTCGTAAAAAACACGAGTTTTTAGAAAATATGTTTTATTTCATAAATGGAATCTACAAAGTATGCACGTTCTACGTCATAACGAATTTCTATAGTTTGCGCATGCGTCCGGAAATAAGAAAAGCTTACTTCCCCCGTTTTTTAAAATCACAGCTTCTAGAAGATTTACATGATTTCGTAAAAAACACGAGTTTTTAGAAAATGTGTTTTATTTCATAAATGGAATCAACAAAGTATGCACATTCTACGTCATAATGACTTTCTATAGTTTTCGCATTCGTCCGGAAATAAGAAAAGCTTACTTCCACCGTTTTTTAAAATCACAGCTTCTAGAAGGTTTACATGATTTCGTAAAAAACATGAGTTTTTAGAAAATATGTTTTATTTCATCAATGGAATCTACAAAGTATGCACGTTCTACGTCATAACGACTTTCTATAGTTTGCGCATGCGTCCGGAAATAAGAAAAGCTTACTTCCACCGTTTTTTAAAATCACAGCTTCTAGAAGGTTTACATGATTTCTTAAAAAACAGGAGTTTTTAGAAAATATGTTTTATTTCATAAATGGAATCATCAAAGTATGCACATTCTACGTCATAACAACTTTCTATAGTATGCGCATTCGTCCGGAAATAAGAAAAGCTTACTTCCACCGTTCTTTAAAATCACAGCTTCTAGAAGGTTTACATGATTTCGTAAAAAACACGAGTTTTTAGAAAATATGTTTTATTTCGTAAATGGAATCTACAAAGTATGCACGTTCTACGTCATAACGACTTTATATAGTTTGCACATGCGTCCGGAAATAAGAAAAGCTTACTTCCCCCGTTTTTTAAAATCACAGCTTCTAGAAGATTTACATGATTTCGTAAAAAACACGAGTTTTTAGAAAATGTGTTTTATTTCATAAATGGAATCAACAAAGTATGCACATTCTACGTCATAATGACTTTCTATAGTTTTCGCATTCGTCTGGAAATAAGAAAAGCTTACTTCCACCGTTTTTTAAAATCACAGCTTCTAGAAGGTTTACATGATTTCGTAAAAAACACGAGTTTTTAGAAAATATGTTTTATTTCATAAATGGAATCTACAAAGTATGCACGTTCTACGTCATAACGACTTTCTATAGTTTGCACATGCGTCCGGAAATAAGAAAAGCTTACTTCCACCGTTTTTTAAAATCACAGCTTCTAGAAGGTTTACATGATTTCTTAAAAAACAGGAGTTTTTAGAAAATGTGTTTTATTTCATAAATGGAATCATCAAAGTATGCACATTCTACGTCATAACAACTTTCTATAGTATGCGCATTCGTCCGGAAATAAGAAAAGCTTACTTCCACCGTTCTTTAAAATCACAGCTTCTAGAAGGTTTACATGATTTCGTAAAAAACACGAGTTTTTAGAAAATATGTTTTATTTCGTAAATGGAATCTACAAAGTATGCACGTTCTACGTCATAACGACTTTATATAGTTTGTGCATGCGTCCGGAAATAAGAAAAGCTTACTTCCCCCGTTTTTTAAAATCACAGCTTCTAGAAGATTTACATGATTTCGTAAAAAACACGAGTTTTTAGAAAATGTGTTTTATTTCATAAATGGAATCAACAAAGTATGCACATTCTACGTCATAATGACTTTCTATAGTTTTCGCATTCGTCCGGAAATAAGAAAAACTTACTTCCACCGTTTTTTAAAATCACAGCTTCTAGAAGCTTTACATGATTTCGTAAAAAACACGAGTTTTTAGAAAATATGTTTTATTTCATAAATGGAATCTACAAAGTATGCACGTTCTACGTCATAACGACTTTCTATAGTTTGCGCATGCGTCCGGAAATAAGAAAAGCTTACTTCCACCGTTTTTTAAAATCACAGCTTCTAGAAGGTTTACATGATCTCTTAAAAAACAGGAGTTTTTAGAAAATGTGTTTTATTTCATCAATGGATTCATCAAAGTATGCACATTCTACGTCATAACGACTTTCTATAGTATGCGCATTCATCCGGAAATAAGAAAAGCTTACTTCCACCGTTCTTTAAAATCACAGCTTCTAGAAGGTTTAGATGATTTCGTAAAAAACACGAGTTTTTAGAAAATGTGTTTTATTTCGTGAATGGAATCTACAAATTATGCACATTCTACGTCATAACAACTTTATATAGTTTCCGCATGCGTCCGGAAATAAGAAAAGCTTACTTCCCCCGTTTTTTAAAATCACGGCTTCTAGAAGGTTTACATGATTTCTTAAAAAACACGAGTTTTTAGAAAATGTGTTTTATTTCATAAATGGAATCAACAAAGTATACACATTCTACGTCATAACGACTTTCTATAGTTTGCGCATGCGTCCGGAAATAAGAAAAGCTTACTTCCCCCGTTTTTTAAAATCACAGCTTCTAGAAGGTTTACATGATTTGTTAAAAAACATGAGTTTTTAGAAAATGGGTTTTATTTCATAAATGGAATCAACAAACTATGCACATTCTACGTCATAACGACTTTCTATAGTTTGCGCATGCATCCGGAAATAAGAAAAGCTTACATCCACCGTTTTTTAAAATCACAGCTTCTAGAAGGTGTACATGATTTCGTAAAAAACATGAGTTTTTAGAAAATGTGTTTTATTTCATAAATGGAATCAACAAATTATGCACATTCTATGTCATAACGACTTTCTATAGTTTGCGCATGCGTCCGGAAACAAGAAAAGCTTACTTCCCCTGTTTTTTAAAATCACAGCTTCTAGAAGGTTTACATGATTTATTAAAAAACACGAGTTTTTAGAAAATGTGTTTTATTTCAAAAATGGAATCAACAAAGTATGTACATTCTACGTCATAACGACTTTCTATAGTTTGAGCATGCGTTTGGAAATAAGAAAAGCTTACTTCCCCCGTTTTTTAAAATCACAACTTCTAGAAGGTTTACATGATTTCTTAAAAAACACGAGTTTTTAGAAAATGTGTTTTATTTCATAAATGGAATCAAAAAAGTATGCACATTCTACGTCATAATGACTTTCTATAGTTTGCGCATGCGTCCAGAAATAAGAAAAGCTTACTTCCACCGTTTTTTAAAATCACAGCTTCTAGAAGGTTTACATGATTTCTTAGAAAACACGAGTTTTTAGAAAATGTGTTTTATTTCATAAATGGAATCAACAAAGTATGCACATTCTACGTCATAACGACTTTCTATAGTTTGCGCATGCGTCCGGAAATAAGAAAAGATTACTTCCACCGTTTTTTAAAATCACAGCTTCTAGAAGGTTTACATAATTTCGTAAAAAACACAAGTTTTTAGAAAATGTGTTTTATTTCATAAATGGAATAAACAAAGTATGCACATTCTACGTCACAACGACTTTATATAGTTTGCGCATGCGTCCGGAAATAAGAAAAGCTTACTTCCCCCGTTTTTTAAAATCACAGCTTCTAGAAGGTTTACATGATTTCTTAAAAAACACGAGTTTTTAGAAAATGTTTTTTATTTCATAAATGGAATCAACAAAATATGCACACTCTACGTCACAACGACTTTCTATAGTTTGCGCATGCGTCGGGAAATAAGAAAAGCTTACTTCCCCCGTTTTTTAAAATCACGGCTTCTAGAAGGTTTACATGAGTTCTTATAAAACACGAGTTTTTAGAAAATGTGTTTTATTTCATAAATGGAATCAACAAAGTATGCACATTCTACGTCATAACGACTTTCTATAGTTTGAGCATGCGTTTGGAAATAAGAAAAGCTTACTTCCCCCGTTTTTTAAAATCACAGCTTCTATAAGGTTTACATGATTTCTTAAACAACACGAGTTTTTAGAAAATGTGTTTTATTTCATAAATGGAATCTACAAAGTATGCACATTCTACGTCATAACGACTTTCTACAGTTTGCGCATGTGTCCGGAAATAAGAAAAGCTTACTTCCCCCGTTTTTTAAAATCACAGCTTCTAGAAGGTTTTCATGATTTATTAAAAAACACGAGTTTTTAGAAAATGTGTTTTATTTCATAAATGGAATCTACAAAGTATGGAAATTCTATGTCATAACGAATTTCTATAGTTTGCGCGTGTGTCCGGAAATAAGAAAAGCTTACTTCCCCCGTTTTTTAAAGTCACAGCTACTAGAAGGTTTACATGATTTCTTAAAAAACACGAGTTTTTAGAAAATGTGTTTTATTTCATAAATTGAATCAAAAAAGTATGCACATTCTACGTCATAACGACATTCTATGGTTTGCGCATTCGTCCGGAAATAAGAAAAGCTTTTTTCCCCCGATTTTTAAAATCATAGCTTCTAGAAGGTTTACATGATTTATTAAAAAACACAAATTTTTAGAAAATGTGTTTTATTTCAAAAATGGAATAAACAAAGTATGTACATTCTACGTCATAACGACTTTCTATAGTTTGATCATGCGTTTGGAAATAAGAAAAGCTTACTTCCCCCGTTTTTTAAAATCACTGCTTCTAAAAGGTTTACATGATTTCTTAAAAAACACGAGTTTTTAGAAAATGTGTTTTATTTCATAAATGGAATACAAAAAGTATGCACTTTCTACGTCATAACGACTTTTTATAGTTTGCGCATGTGTCCGGAAATAAGAAAAGCTTACTTCCCCCGTTTTTTAAAATCACAGCTTATAGAAGGTTTACATAATTTCGTAAAAAACATGAGTTTTTAGAAAATTTGTTTTATTTCATAAATGGAATCTACAAAGTATGCACATTCTACGTCACAACGACTTTCTATAGATTGCGCATGCGTCCGGAAATAAGAAAAGCTTACTTCCCTCATTTTTTAAAATCACAGCTTCTAGAAGGTTTACATGATTTCGTAAAAAACACGAGTTTTTAGAAAATATGTTTTATTTCATAAATGGAATCTACAAAGTATGCACGTTCTACGTCATAACAACTTTCTATAGTTTGCGCGTGCGTTCGGAAATAAGAAAAGCTAACTTCCCCCGTTTTTTAAAATCACAGCTTCTAGAAGATTTACATGATTTCGTAAAAAACACGAGTTTTTAGAAAATGTGTTTTATTTCATAAATGGAATCAACAAAGTATGCACATTCTACGTCATAAAGACTTTCTATAGTTTGCGCATTTGTCCGGAAATAAGAAAAGCTTACTTCCACCGTTCTTTAAAATCACAGCTTCTAGAAGGTTTACATGATTTCGTAAAAAACATGAGTTTTTAGAAAATGGGTTTTATTTCATGAATGGAATCTACAAAGTATGCACATTCTACGTCATAACGACTTTATATAGTTTCTGCATGCGTCCGGAAATAAGAAAAGCTTACTTCCCCCGTTTTTTAAAATCACAGCTTCTAGAAGGTTTACATGATTTCTTAAAAAACACGAGTTTTTACAAAATGTGTTTTATTTCATAAATGGAATCAACAAAGTATATACATTCTACGTCATAACAACTTTCTATAGTTTGCGCATGCGTTTGGAAATAAGAAAAGCTTACTTCTCCCGTTTTCTAAAATCACAGCTTCTAGAAGGTTTACATGATTTGTTAAAAAACATGAGTTTTTAGAAAATGGGTTCTATTTCATAAATGGAATCAACAAACTATGCACACTCTACGTCATAACGACTTTCTATAGTTTGCGCATGCATCCGGAAATAAGAAAAGCTTACATCCACCGTTTTTTAAAATCACAGCTTCCAGAAGGTGTACATGATTTCGTAAAAAACACGAGTTTTTAGAAAATGTGTTTTATTTCATAAATGGAATCAACAAAGTATGCACATTCTACGTCATAACGACATTCTATAGTTTGCGCATGCGTGCGGAAATAAGAAAAGATTACTTCCACCATTTTTTAAAATCACAGCTTCTAGAAGGTTTACATAATTTCGTAAAAAACACGAGTTTTTAGAAAATGTGTTTTATTTAATAAATGAAATCTACAAAGTATGCACATTCTACGTCACAACGACTTTCTATAGTTTGCGCATGCATCCGGAAATAAGAAAAGCTTACTTGCACCATTTTTTAAAATCGTAGCTTTTAGAAGGTTTACATGACTTCTTAAAAAACACGAGTTTTTAGAAAATGTGTTTTATTTCATAAATGGAATCAACAAAGTATGCACATTCTACGTCATAACGACTTTCTATAGTTTGCGCATGCGTCCGGAAATAAGAAAAGCTTACCTCCCCAGTTTTTTCAAATCACATATTCTAGAAGTTTTGCATGATTTCTTAAAAAACATGAGTTTTTAAAAAATGTGTTTTATTAAATAAATGGAATCAACAAAGTATGCACATTCTACGTCATAACGACTTTCTATAGTTTGCGCATGCGTTTTGAAATAAGAAAAGCTTACTTCCCCCGTTTTTTAAAATCACAGCTTCTAGAAGGTTTACATGATTTCGTAAAAAACACGAGTTTTTAGAAAATGTGTTTTATTTCATAAATGGAATCAACAAAGTATGCACATTCTACATCATAACGACCTTCTATAGTTTGCGCATGCGTTTGGAAATAAGAAAAGCTTACTTCCCCCGTTTTTTAAAATCAAAGCTTCTAGAAGGTTTACATGATTTCTTAAAAAACACGAGTTTTTAGAAAATGTGTTTTATTTCCTAAATAGAATCAACAAAGTATGCACATTCTACGTCATAACGACTTTCTATAGTATGCGCATTCGTCCGGAAATAAGAAAAGCTTACTTCCACCGTTCTTTAAAATCACAGCTTCTAGAAGGTTTACATGATTTCTTAAAAAACACGAGTTTTTAGAAAATGTGTTTTATTTCGTGAATGGAATCTTCAAAGTATGCACATTCTATGTCATAACGACTTTCTATAGTTTGCGCATGCGTCTGGAAATAAGAAAAGCTTACTTCCCCCGTTTTTTAAAATCACAGCTTCTAGAAGGTTTACATGATTTCTTAAACAACACGAGTTTTTAGAAAATGTGTTTTATTTCATAAATGGAATCTACAAAGTATGCACATTCTACGTCATAACGACTTTCTATAGTTTGCGCATGTGTCCGGAAATAAGAAAAGCTTACTTCCACCTTTTCTAAAATCACAGCTTCTAGAAGGCTTACATGATTTCTTAAAAAACACGAGTTTTTAGAAAATGTGTTTTATTTCATAAATGGAATCAACAAAGTATGCACATTCTACGTCATAACGACTTTCTATAGTTTGCGCATGCGTTTGGAAATAAGAAAAGCTTACTTCCCCCGTTTTTTAAAATCACAGCTTCTAGAAGGTTTACATGATTTCCTAAAAAACACGAGTTTTTAGAAAATGTGTTTTATTTCATAAATGGAATCAACAAAGTATGCACATTCTACATCATAATGACCTTCTATAGTTTGCGCATGCGTTTGGAAATAAGAAAAGCTTACTTCCCCCGTTTTTTAAAATCAAAGCTTCTAGAAGGTTTACATGATTTCGTAAAAAACACGAGTTTTTAGAAAATGTGTTTTATTTCCTAAATAGAATCAACAAAGTATGCACATTCTACGTCATAACGAATTTCTATAGTTTGCGGATGCGTCCGGAAATAAGAAAAGCTTACTTCCACCGTTTTTTAAAATCACAGCTTCTAGAAGGTTTACATGATTTCGTAAAAAACACGAGTTTTTAGAAAATGCGTTTTATTTCATAAATGGAATCTACAAAGTATGCACATTCTACGTTATAACGACTTTCTATAGTTTGCGCATACGTCCGGAAATAAGAAAAGCTTACTGCGACCGTTTTTTAAAATCACGGCTTCTAGAAGGTTTACATGATTTCGTAAAAAACACGAGTTTTTAGAAAATGTGTTTTATTTCATAAATGGAATGTACAAACTATGCACATTCTACGTCATAACGACTTTCTATAGTTTGCGCATGCGTCCGGAAATAAGAAAAGCTCACTTCCACCTTTTTTAAAATCACAGCTTCTAGAAGGTTTACATGATTTCTTAAAAAACACGAGTTTTTAGAAAATGTGTTTTATTTCATAAATGGAATCAACAAAGTATGCACATTCTGCGTCATAACGACTTTCTATAGTTTGCGCATGCGTTTGGAAATAAGAAAAGCTTACTTCCCCCGTTTTTTAAAATCACAGCTTCTAGAAGGTTTACATGATTTCGTAAAAAACATGAGTTTTTAGAAAATGTGTTTTATTTCATAAATGGAATCAACAAAGTATGCACATTCTACATCATAACGACCTTCTATAGTTTGCGCATGCGTTTGGAAATAAGAAAAGCTTACTTCCCCCGTTTTTTAAAATCACAGCTTCTAGAAGGTTTACATGATTTCTTAAAAAACATGAGTTTTTAGAAAATGTGTTTTATTTCATCAATGGAATCTGCAAACTATGCACATTCTACGTCATAACGACTTTCAATAGTTTGCGCATGCGTCCAGAAATAAGAAAAGCTTACTTCCACCGTTTTTTAGGATCACAGCTTCTAGAAGGTTTACATGATTTCGTAAAAAACACGAGTTTTTAGAAAATGTGTTTTATTTCATAAATGGAATCTACAAAGTATGCACATTCTACGTCATAACGATTTTCTATAGTTTGAGCATGCGTTTGGAAATAAAAAAAGCTTACTTCCCCCGTTTTTTAAAATCACAGCTTCTAGAAGGTTTACATGATTTCTTAAATAACACGAGTTTTTAGAAAATGTGTTTTATTTCATAAATGGAATCAACAAAGTATGCACATTCTACCTCATAACGACTTTCTATAGTTTGCGCATGCGTCCAGAAATAAGAAAAGTTTAGTTCCACCGTATTTTAAAATCACAGCTTCTAGAAGGTTTACATGATTTCATAAAAAACACGAGTTTTCAGAAAATGTGTTTTATTTCATAAATGGAATCTACAAAGTATGCACATTCTACGTCATAACGACTTTCTATAGTTTGCGCATGTGTCCGGAAATAAGAAAAGCTTACTTCCCCCGTTTTTTAAAATCACAGCTTCTAGAAGGTTTACATGATTTCGTAAAAAACACGAGTTTTTAGAAAATGTGTTTTATTTCATAAATGGAATCAATAAAGTATGCACATTCTACATCATAACGACTTTCTATAGTTTGCGCATGCGTCTGGAAATAAGAAAAGCTTACTTCCCCCGTTTTTTAAAATCACAGCTTCTAGAAGGTTTACATGATTTCTTAAAAAACACGAGTTTTTAGAAAATTTGTTTTATTTAATAAATGGAATCAGCAAAGTATGCACATTCTACGTCATAACGACTTTCTATAGTTTGCGCATGCGTCCGGAAATAAGAAAAGTTTACTTCCACCGTTTTTTAAAATCACAGCTTCTAGAAGGTTTACATGATTTCGTAAAAAACACGAGTACTTAGAAAATGTGTTTTATTTCATAAATGGAATCTAAAAAGTATGCACATTCTACGTCATAACGGCTTTCTATAGTTTGCGCATGCGTCCGGAAATAACAAAAGCTTACTTCCCCCGTTTTTTAAAATCACAGCTTCTAGAAGGTTTACATGATTTCGTAAAAAACACGAGTTTTTAGAAAATGTGTTTTATTTCATAAATGGAATCTATAAAGTATGCACATTCTACATCACAACGAATTTCTATAGTTTGCGCATGGGTCTGAAAATAAGAAAAGATTACTTCCCCAGTTTTTTAAAATCACAGCTTGTAGAAGGTTTACATGAGTTCTTAAAAAACACATGTTTTTAAAAAATGTGTTTTATTTCATAAATGGAATCAACAAAGTATGCACATTCTACGTCATAACGACTTTCTATAGTTTGTACATGCATTTGGAAATAAGAAAAGCTTACTTCCCCCGTTTGTTAAAATCACAGCTTCTAGAATTTTTACATGATTTTGTAAAAAACATGAGTTTTTAGAAAATGTGTTTTATTTCATAAATGGAATCTACAAAGTATGCACATTCTATGTCATAACGACTTTCTATAGTTTGGGCATGCGTCCGGAAATAAGAAAAGTTTACTTCCACCGTTTTTTCAAATCACAGCTTCTAGAAGGTTTACATGATTTCGTAAAAAACACGAGTATTTAGAAAATGTGTTTTATTTCATAAATGGAATCTAAAAAGTATGCAAATTCTACGTCATAACGACTTTCTATAGTTTGCGCATGCGTCCGGAAATAACAAAAGCTTACTTCCCTCGTTTTTTAAAATCACATCTTCTAGAAGGTTTATTTGATTTCTTAAAAAACACGAGTTTTTAGAAAATGTGTTTTATTTCATAAATGGAATCAACAAAGTATGCACATTCTACATCATAACGACTTTCTATAGTTTGCTCATCCGTTTGGAAATAAGAAAAGCTTACCTCCACCGTTTTTTAAAATCACAGCTTCTAGAAGGTTTACATGATTTCTTAAAAAACGCGAGTTTTTAGAAAATGTGTTTTATTTCATAAATGGAATCAACAAAGTATGCACATTCTACGTCATAACGACTTTCTATAGTTTGCGCATGCGTTTGGAAATAAGAAAAGCTTACATTCCCCGTTTTTTAAAATCACAGCTTCTAGAAGGTTTACATGATTTCTTAAAAAACACGAGTTTTAGAAAATGTGTATTATTTCATACATGGAATCAACAAAGTATGCACATTCTACGTCATAACGACTTTCTATAGTTTGCGCATGCATCCGGAAATAAGAAAAGCTTACTTCCACCGTTTTTTAAAATCACAGCTTCTAGAAGGTTTACATGATTTCTTAAAAAACACGAGTTTTTAGAAAATTTGTTTTATTTCATAAATGGAATCAGTAAAGTATGCACATTCTACGTGATAACGACTTTCTATAGTTTGCGCATGCGTCCGGAAATACGAAAAGCTTACTTCCACCATTTTTTAAAATCACAGCTTCTAGAAGGTTTACATGACTTCTTAAAAAACACGAGTTTTTAGAAAATGTGTTTTATTTCATAAATGGAATCAACAAAGTATGCACATTCTACGTCATAAAGACTTTCTATAGTTTGCGCATGCGTCCGGAAATAAGAAAAGCTTACCTCCCCAGTTTTTTAAAATCACAGATTCTAGATGTTTTGCATGATTTCTTAAAAAACACAAGTTTTTAGAAAATGTGTTTTATTAAATAAAGGGAATCAACAAAGTATGCACATTCTACGTCATAACGACTTTCTATAGTTTGCGCATGCGTTTGGAAATAAGAAAAGCTTGCTTCCCCCGTTTTTTAAAATCACAGCTTCTAGAAGGTTTACATGATTTCGTAAAAAACATGAGTTTTTAGAAAATGTGTTTTATTTCATAAATGGAATCAACAAAGTATGCACATTCTACATCATAACGACCTTCTATAGTTTGCGCATGCGTTTGGAAATAAGAAAAGCTTACTTCCCCCGTTTTTTAAAATCACAGCTTCTAGAAGGTTTACATGATTTTGTAAAAAACACGAGTTTTTAGAAAATGTGTTTTATTTAATAAATGGAATCTACAAAGTATGCAAATTCTACGTCACAACGACTTTCTACAGTTTGCGCATGCGTCCGGAAATAAGAAAAGATTACTTCCACTGTTTTTTAAAATCACAGCTTCTAGAAGGTTTACATGATTTCGTAAAAAACACGAGTTTTTAGAAAATGTATTTTATTTCATAAATGGAATCAACAAAGTATGCACATTCTACGTCATAACAACTTTCTATAGTTTGCGCATGCGTCCGGAAATAAGAAAAGCTTACTTCCACCGTTTTTTAAAATCACAACTTCTAGAAGGTTTACATGATTTCTTAAAAAACGCGAGTTTTTAGAAAATGTGTTTTATTTCATAAATGGAATCAACAAAGTATGCACATTCTACGTCATAACGACTTTCTATAGTTTGCGCATGCGTTTGGAAATAAGAAAATCTTACATTCCCCGTTTTTTAAAATCACAGCTTCTAGAAGGTTTACATGATTTCTTAAAAAACACGAGTTTTAGAAAATGTGTATTATTTCATACATGGAATCAACAAAGTATGCACATTCTACGTCATAACGACTTTCTATAGTTTGCGCATGCATCCGGAAATAAGAAAAGCTTACTTCCACCGTTTTTTAAAATCACAGCTTCTAGAAGGTTTACATGATTTCTTAAAAAACACGAGTTTTTAGAAAATTTGTTTTATTTCATAAATGGAATCAGTAAAGTATGCACATTCTACGTGATAACGACTTTCTATAGTTTGCGCATGCGTCCGGAAATACGAAAAGCTTACTTCCACCATTTTTTAAAATCACAGCTTCTAGAAGGTTTACATGACTTCTTAAAAAACACGAGTTTTTAGAAAATGTGTTTTATTTCATAAATGGAATCAACAAAGTATGCACATTCTACGTCATAAAGACTTTCTATAGTTTGCGCATGCGTCCGGAAATAAGAAAAGCTTACCTCCCCAGTTTTTTAAAATCACAGCTTCTAGAAGGTTTACATGATTTCTTAAAAAACGCGAGTTTTTAGAAAATGTGTTTTATTTCATAAATGGAATCAACAAAGTATGCACATTCTACGTCATAACGACTTTCTATAGTTTGCGCATGCGTTTGGAAATAAGAAAAGCTTACATTCCCCGTTTTTTAAAATCACAGCTTCTAGAAGGTTTACATGATTTCTTAAAAAACACGAGTTTTAGAAAATGTGTATTATTTCATACATGGAATCAACAAAGTATGCACATTCTACGTCATAACGACTTTCTATAGTTTGCGCATGCATCCGGAAATAAGAAAAGCTTACTTCCACCGTTTTTTAAAATCACAGCTTCTAGAAGGTTTACATGATTTCTTAAAAAACACGAGTTTTTAGAAAATTTGTTTTATTTCATAAATGGAATCAGTAAAGTATGCACATTCTACGTGATAACGACTTTCTATAGTTTGCGCATGCGTCCGGAAATACGAAAAGCTTACTTCCACCATTTTTTAAAATCACAGCTTCTAGAAGGTTTACATGACTTCTTAAAAAACACGAGTTTTTAGAAAATGTGTTTTATTTCATAAATGGAATCAACAAAGTATGCACATTCTACGTCATAAAGACTTTCTATAGTTTGCGCATGCGTCCGGAAATAAGAAAAGCTTACCTCCCCAGTTTTTTAAAATCACAGATTCTAGATGTTTTGCATGATTTCTTAAAAAACACAAGTTTTTAGAAAATGTGTTTTATTAAATAAAGGGAATCAACAAAGTATGCACATTCTACGTCATAACGACTTTCTATAGTTTGCGCATGCGTTTGGAAATAAGAAAAGCTTGCTTCCCCCGTTTTTTAAAATCACAGCTTCTAGAAGGTTTACATGATTTCGTAAAAAACATGAGTTTTTAGAAAATGTGTTTTATTTCATAAATGGAATCAACAAAGTATGCACATTCTACATCATAACGACCTTCTATAGTTTGCGCATGCGTTTGGAAATAAGAAAAGCTTACTTCCCCCGTTTTTTAAAATCACAGCTTCTAGAAGGTTTACATGATTTTGTAAAAAACACGAGTTTTTAGAAAATGTGTTTTATTTAATAAATGGAATCTACAAAGTATGCAAATTCTACGTCACAACGACTTTCTACAGTTTGCGCATGCGTCCGGAAATAAGAAAAGATTACTTCCACTGTTTTTTAAAATCACAGCTTCTAGAAGGTTTACATGATTTCGTAAAAAACACGAGTTTTTAGAAAATGTATTTTATTTCATAAATGGAATCAACAAAGTATGCACATTCTACGTCATAACAACTTTCTATAGTTTGCGCATGCGTCCGGAAATAAGAAAAGCTTACTTCCACCGTTTTTTAAAATCACAACTTCTAGAAGGTTTACATGATTTATTAAAAAACACGAGTTTTTAGAAAATGTGTTTTATTTCAAAAATGGAATCAACAAAGTATGTACATTCTACTTTATAAGTACTTTCTATAGTTTGAGCATGGGTTTGGAAATAAGAAAAGCTTACTTCCCCCGTTTTTTAAAATCACAGCTTTTAGAAGGTTTACATGATTTCTTAAAAAACACGAGTTTTTTGAAAATGTGTTTTATTTCATAAATGGAATCAAAAAAGTATGCAGATTCTACATCATAACGACTTTTTGTAGTTTTCGCATGCGTCCGGAAATAAGAAAAGCTTACTTCCACCGTTTTTTAAAATCACATCTTCTAGAAGGTTTACATGATTTCTTAAAAAACACGAGTTTTTAGAAAATGTGTTTTATTTCATAAATGGAATCAACAAAGTATGCACATTCTACGTCATAACGAATTTCTATAGATTGTGCATGCGTCCGGAAATAAGAAAAGATTACTTCCACCGTTTTTTAAAATCACAGCTTCTAGAAGGTTTACATAATTTCGTAAAAAACATGGGTTTTTAGAAAATGTGTTTTATTTCATAAATGGAATCTACAAAGTATGCACATTCTATGTCACAACGACTTTCTATAGTTTGCGCATGCGTCTGGAAATAAGAAAAGCTTACTTCCACCGTTTTTTAAAATCATAGCTTCTAGAAGGTTTACATGATTTCGTAAAAAACACGAGTTTTTAGAAAATGTGTTTTATTTCATAAATGGAATCTACAAAGTATGCACATTCTATGTCATAACAACTTTCTATAGTTTGTGCATGCATCCGTAAATAAGAAAAGCTTACTTCCACCATTTTTTAAAATCACAGCTTCTAGAAGGTTTACATGATTTCGTAAAAAACACGAGTTTTTAGAAAATGTGTTTTATTTCATAAATGGAATCTACAAAATATGCACATTCTATGTCATAACAACTTTCTATAGTTTGTGCATGCGTCCGTAAATAAGAAAAGCTTACTTCCACCGTTTTTTTTAAATCACAGCTTCTAGAAGGTTTACATGATTTCGTAAAAAACACGAGTTTTTAGAAAATGTGTTTTATTTCATAAATGGAATCAACAAAGTATGCACATTCTATGTCATAACGACTTTCTATAGTTTCCGCATGCGTCCGGAAATAAGAAAAGCTTACTTCCACCGTTTTTTAAAATCACAGCTTCTAGAAGGTTTACATGATTTCGTAAAAAACATGAGTTTTTAGAAAATGTGTTTTATTTCGTAAATGGAATCTACAAAGTATGCACATTCTTCGTCATATCGACTTTCTATAGTTTGCGCATGCGTCCGGAAATAAGAAAAGCTTACTTCCACCGTTTTTTAAAATCACAGCTTGTTGAAGGTTTACATGATTTCGTAAAAAACACGAGTTTTTAGAAAATGTGTTAAATCTCATAAATGGAATCTACAAAGTATGCACATTCTACGTCACAACGACTTTCTATAGTTTGCGCATGCGTCCGGAAATAAGAAAAGCTTACTTCCACCGTTTTTTAAAATCATAGCTTCTAGAAAGTTTACATGATTTCGTAAAAAACACGAGTTTTTAGAAAATGTGTTTTATTTCATAAATGGAATCTACAAAGTATGCACATTCTATGTCATAACAACTTTCTATAGTTTGTGCATGCATCCGTAAATAAGAAAAGCTTACTTCCACCATTTTTTAAAATCACAGCTTCTAGAAGGTTTACATGATTTCGTAAAAAACACGAGTTTTTAGAAAATGTGTTTTATTTCATAAATGGAATCTACAAAGTATGCACATTCTATGTCATAACAACTTTCTATAGTTTGTGCATGTGTCCGTAAATAAGAAAAGCTTACTTCCACCGTTTTTTAAAATCACAGCTTCTAGAAGGTTTACATGATTTCGTAAAAAACACGAGTTTTTAGAAAATGTGTTTTATTTCATAAATGGAATCAACAAAGTATGCACATTCTATGTCATAACGACTTTCTATAGTTTCCGCATGCGTCCGGAAACAAGAAAAGCTTACTTCCACCGTTTTTTAAAATCACAGCTTCTAGAAGGTTTACATGATTTCGTAAAAAACACGAGTTTTTAGAAAATGTGTTTTATTTCGTAAATGGAATCTACAAAGTATGCACATTCTTCATCATATCGACTTTCTATAGTTTGCGCATGCGTCCGGAAATAAGAAAAGCTTACTTCCACCGTTTTTTAAAATCACAGGTTCTATAAGGTTTACATGATTTCGTAAATAACACGAGTTTTTAGAAAATGTGTTTTATTTCATAAATGGAATCTACAAAGATGCACATTCTATGTCATAATGACTTTCTATAGTTTGCGCATGCATCCGGAAATAAGGAAATCTTACTTCCCCCGTTTTTTAAAATCACAACTTCTAGAAGGTTTACATGATTTATTAAAAAGAACGAGTTTTTAGAAAATGTTTTTTATTTCAAAAATGGAATCAACAAAGTATGTACATTCTACATCATAACTACTTTCTATAGTTTGAGCATGCGTTTGGAAATAAGAAAAGCTTACTTCCCCCGTTTTTTAAAATCACAGCTTTTAGAAGGTTTACATGATTTCTTAAAAAACACGAGTTTTTAGAAAATGTGTCTTATTTCATAAATGGAACCAACAAAGTATTTCCACCATTTTTTAAAATCACAGCTTCTAGAAGGTTTACATGATTTCTTAAACAACACGAGTTTTTAGAAAATGTGTTTTATTTCATAAATGGAATCTACAAAGATGCACATTCTATGTCATAATGACTTTCTATAGTTTGAGCATGCATTTGGAAATAAGAAAAGCTTACTTCCCCCGTTTTTTAAAATCACAGCTTCTAGAAGGTTCACATGATTTCGTAAAAAACACGAGTTTTTAGAAAATATGTTATTTATTTCATAGATGGAATCTACAAAGTATGCACATTCTACGTCATAACGACTTTCTATAGCTTGCGCATGCATCCGGAAATAAGAAAAGCTTACTTCCCCCCGTTTTTTAAAATCACAGCTTCTAGAAGGTTTACATGATTTCGTAAAAAACACGAGTTTTTAGAGAATGTGTTTTATTTCATAAATGGAATCTACAAAGTATGCACATTCTACGTCATAACGTCTTTCTATAGTTTGCGCATGCGTCCAAAAATAAGAAAAGCTTACTTCCCCCGTTTTTTAAAATCACAGCTTCTAGAAGGTTTACATGATTTCTTAAAAAACACGAGTTTTTAGAAAATGTGTTTTATTTCATAAATGTAATCAACAAAGTATGCACATTCTATGCCATAACGACTTTCTATTGTTTGCGCATGCGTTTGGAAATAAGAAAAGCTTACTTCCCCCATTTTTTAAAATCACAGCTTTTAGAAGGTTTACATGATTTCTTAAAAAACATGAGTTTTTAGAAAATGTGTTTTATTTCATCAATGGAATCAACAAAGTATGCACATTCTACATCACAACGACCTTCTATAGTTTGCGGATGCGTCCAGAAATAAGAAAAGCTTATTTCCACCGTTTTTTAAAATCACAGCTTCTAGAAGGTTTACATGATTTCTTAAAAAACACGAGTTTTTAGAAAATGTGTTTTATTTCATAAATGGAATCTACAAAGTATGCACATTCTACGTCATAACGACTTTTTATAGTTTGCGCATGCGTCCGGAAATAAGAAAAGCTTACTTCCCCCATTTTTTAAAATCACAGCTTCTAGAAGGTTTACATGATTTCTTAAAAAACACGAGTTTTTAGAAAATGTTTTTTATTTCCTAAATGGAATCTACAAAGTATCCATATTCTACGTCATAACGACTTTCTATAGTTTTCGCATGCGTCCGGAAATAAGAAAAGCTTACTTCCACCGTTTTTTAAAATCACAGCTTCTAGAAGGTTTACATGATTTCTTAAAAAACACGAGTTTTTAAAAATTGTGTTTTATTTCATAAATGGAATCTACAAAGTATGCACATTCTACGTCATAACGACTTTATATAGTTTGCGCATACGTCCGGAAATAAGAAAAGCTTACTTCCCCCGTTTTTTAAAATATCAGCTTCTAGAAGGTTTACATGATTTCGTAAAAAACACGAGTTTTTAGAAAATGTGTTTTATTTCATAAATGGAATCTACAAAGTATGCACATTCTATGTCATAACGACTTTCTATAGTTTGCGCATGCATCCGGAAATAAGAAAATCTTACTTCCCCCGTTTTTTAAAATCACAGCTTCTAGAAGGTTTACATGATTTATTAAAAAGAACGAGTTTTTAGAAAATGTGTTTTATTTCAAAAATGGAATCAACAAAGTATGTACATTCTACGTCATAACTACTTTCTATAGTTTGAGCATGCGTTTGGAAATAAGAAAAGCTTACTTCCCCCGTTTTTTAAAATCACAGCTTTGAGAAGGTTTACATGATTTCTTAAAAAACACGAGTTTTTAGAAAATGTGTTTTATTTCATAAATGGAATCAACAAAGTATGCACATTCTACATCATAACGACCTTCTATAGTTTGCGGATGCGTCCGGAAATAAGAAAAGCTTATTTCCACCGTTTTTTAAAATCACAGCTTCTAGAAGGTTTACATGATTTCTTAAAAAACAGGAGTTTTTAGAAAATGTGTTTTATTTCATAAATGGAATCTACAAAGTATGCACATTCTACGTCATAACGACTTTTTATAGTTTGCGCATGCGTCCGGAAATAAGAAAAGCTTACTTCCCCCGTTTTTTAAAATCACAGCTTCTAGAAGGTTTACATGATTTCTTAAAAAACACGAGTTTTTAGAAAATGTTTTTTATTTCATAAATAGAATCAACAAAGTTTGCACATTCTACGTCATAACGACTTTCTATAGTTTGCGGATGCGTCCGGAAATAAGAAAAGCTTATTTCCACCGTTTTTTAAAATCACAGCTTCTAGAAGGTTTACATGTTTTCGTAAATAACACGAGTTTTTAGAAAATGTGTTTTATTTCCTAAATGGAATCTACAAAGTATGCATATTCTACGTCATAACGACTTTCTATAGTTTTCGCATGCGTCCAGAAATAAGAAAAGCTTACTTCCACCGTTTTTTAAAATCACAGCTTCGAGAAGGTTTACATGATTTCTTAAAAAACACGAGTTTTTAGAAATTGTGTTTTATTTCATAAATGGAATCTACAAAGTATGCACATTCTACGTCATAATGACTTTATATAGTTTGCGCATACGTCCGGAAATAAGAAAAGCTTACTTTCCCCGTTTTTTAAAATCTCAACTTCTAGAAGGTTTACATGATTTCGTAAAAAACACGAGTTTTTAGAAAATTTGTTTTATTTCATAAATGGAATCTACAAAGTATGCACATTCTATGTCATAACGACTTTCTATAGTTTGCGCATGCATCCGGAAATAAGAAAAGCTTACTTCCCCCGTTTTTTAAAATCACAGCTTCTAGAAGGTTTACCTGATTTATTAAAAAACACGAGTTTTTAGAAAATGTGTTTTATTTAAAAAATGGAATCAACAAAGTATGTACATTCTACGTCATAACTACTTTCTATAGTTTGAGAATTTGTTTGGAAATAAGAAAAGCTTACTTCCACCGTTTTTTAAAATCACAGCTTCTAGAAGGTTTACATGATTTCTTAAAAAACACGAGTTTTTAGAAAATGTGTTTTATTTCATAAATGGAATCTACAAAGTATGCACATTCTACGTCATAACGACTTTTTATAGTTTGCGCATGCGTCCGGAAATAAGAAAAGCTTACTTCCCCCATTTTTTAAAATCACAGCTTCTAGAAGGTTTACATGATTTCTTAAAAAACACGAGTTTTTAGAAAATGTTTTTTATTTCCTAAATGGAATCTACAAAGTATCCATATTCTACGTCATAACGACTTTCTATAGTTTTCGCATGCGTCCGGAAATAAGAAAAGCTTACTTCCCCCGTTTTTTAAAATTACAGCTTTTAGAAGGTTTACATGATTTCTTAAAAAACACGAGTTTTTAGAAAATGTGTTTTATTTCATAAATGGAATCAAAAAAGTATACACATTCTACGTCATAACGACTTTCTATAGGTTGCGCATGCGTCCGGAAATAAGCAAAGATTACTTCCACCGTTTTTTAAAATCACAGCTTCTAGAAGGTTTACATGATTTCGTAAAAAACACGAGTTTTTAGAAAATGTGTTTTATATCATAAATGGAATCTACAAAGTATGTACATTCTACGTCATAACGAGTTTCTATAGTTTGTGCATGCGTCCGGAAATAAGAAAAGATTACTTCCACCGTTTTTTAAAATCACAGCTTCTAGAAGGTTTACATGATTTATTAAAAAACATGAGTTTTTAGAAAATGTGTTTTATTTAAAAAATGGAATCAACAAAGTATGTAAATTCTACGTCATAACGACTTTCTATACTTTGAGCGTGCGTTTGGAAATAAGAAAAGCTTACATCCCTCGTTTTTTAAAATCACAGCTTCTAGAAGCTTTACATGATTTCGTAAAAAACACGAATTTTTAGAAAATGTGTTTTATTTCATCAATGGAATTAACAAAGTATGCACATTCTATGTCATAACGACTTTCTATAGTTTGCACATGCGTCCGCAAATAAGAAAAGCTTACTTCCTTCGTTTTTTAAAATCACAGCTTCTAGAAGGTTTACATGATTTCGTAAAAAAAACGAGTTTTTAGAAAATGTGTTTTATTTCATAAATGGAATCTACATAATATGCACATTCTACGTCATAACGACTTTCTATAGGTTGCGCATGCGTCCGGAAATAAGAAAAGCTTACTTCCACCGTTTTTTAAAATCACAGCTTCTATAAGGTTTACATGAGTTCGTAAAAAACACGAGTTTTTAGAAAATGTGTTTTATTTCATAAATGGAATCAACAAAGTATGCACATTCTACGTCATAACGACTTTCTATAGTTTGCGCATGCGTCCGGAAATAAGAAAAGCTTACTTCCACCGTTTTTTAAAATCACAGCTTCTAGAAGGTTTACATGATTTCGTAAAAAACACGAGTTTTTAGAAAATGTGTTTTATTTCATAAATGGAATCTACAAAGTATGCACATTCTACGTAATAACAACTTTCTATAGTTTGTGCATGCGTCCGTAAATAAGAAAAGCTTACTTCCACCGTTTTTTAAAATCACAGCTTCTAGAAGGTTTACATGATTTCGTAAAAAACACGAGTTTTTAGAAAATGTGTTTTATTTCATAAATGGAATCTACAAAGTATGCACATTCTACGTCATAACGATTTTCTATAGTTTGCGCATGCATCCGGAAATAAGAAAAGCTTACTTACCCCGTTTTTTAAAATCACAACTTCTAGAAGGTTTACATGATTTCTTAAAAAACACGAGTTTTTAGAAAATGTGTTTTATTTCATAAATGGAATCAACAAAGTATGCACATTGTACGTCATAAGGACTTTCTATAGTTTGCGCATGCGTCAGGAAATAAGAAAAGCTTACTTCCACCGTTTTTTAAAATCACAGCTTCTAGAAGGTTTACATGATTTCTTAAAAAACACGAGTTTTTAGAAAATGTGTTTTATTTCATAAATGGAATCAACAAAGTATGCATATTCTACGTCATAACGACTTTCTATAGTTTGCGCATTCGTCCTGAAATAAGAAACGCTTACTTCCACCATTTTTTAAAATCACAGCTTCTAGAAGGTTCACATGATTTCGTAAAAAACACGAGTTTTTAGAAAATATGTTATTTATTTCATAGATGGAATCTACAAAGTATGCACATTCTATGTCATAACGACTTTCTATAGCTTGCGCATGCGTCCGGAAATAAGAAAAGCTTACTTCCACGTCTTTTAAAATCACAGCTTCTAGAAGGTTTACATGATTTCGTAAAAAACACAAGTTTTTAGAGAATGTGTTTTATTTCATAAATGGAATCTACAAAGTATGCACATTCTACGTCATAACGTCTTTCTATAGTTTGCGCATGCGTCCAGAAATAAGAAAAGCTTACTTCGCCCGTTTTTTATAATCACAGCTTCTAGAAGGTTTACATGATTTCTTAAAAAACACGAGTTTTTAGAAAATGTGTTTTATTTCATAAATGGAATCAACAATGTATGCACATTCTATGCCATAACGACTTTCTATTGTTTGCGCATGCGTTTGGAAATAAGAAAAGCTTACTTCCCCCGTTTTTTAAAATTACAGCTTCTAGAAGGTTTACATGATTTCTTAAAAAACACGAGTTTTTAGAAAATGTTTTTTATTTCATAAATGGAATCAGCAAAGTATGCACATTCTACGTCATAACGACTTTCTATAGTTTGCGCATGCGTTTGGAAATAAGAAAAGCTTACTTCCCCCGCTTTTTAAAATCACAGCTTCTAGAAGGTTTACATGATTTCTTAAAAAACACAAGTTTTTAGAAAATGTGTTTTATTTCATAAATAGAATCAACAAAGTATGCACATTCTACGTCATAACGACTTTCTATTGTTTGCGCATGCGTCTGGAAATAAGAAAAGCTTACTTCCACCGTTTTTTTAAAATCACAGCTTCTAGAAGGTTTACATGATTTCGTAAAAAACACGAGGTTTTAGAAAATGTGTTTTATTTCATAAATGGAATCTACAAAGTATGCACATTCTACGTCATAACGACTTTCTATAGTTTGCGCATGCATCCGGAAATAAGAAAAGCTTAATTCCTCCGTTTTTTAAAATCACAGCTTCTAGAAGGTTTACATGATTTCGTAAAAAACACGAGTTTTTAGAAAATGTGTTTTATTTCATAAATGGAATCAACAAAGTATGCACATTCTACGTCATAACGAGTTTCTATAGTTTGCGCATGCATTCGGAAATAAGAAAAGCTTACCTCCCCCGTTTTTTAAAATCACAGATTCTAGAAGGTTTACATGATTTCTTAAAAAACACGAGTTTTTAGAAAATGTGTTTTATTTCATAAATGGAATCAACAAAGTATGCACATTCTACGTCATGACGACTTTCTATAGTTTGCGCATTCGTCCGGAAATAAGAAAAGCTTACTTCCACCGTTTTTTAAAATCACAGCTTCTAGAAGGTTTACATGATTTCGTAAAAAACATGAGTTTTTAGAAAATATGTTTTACTTCATAAATGGAATCTACAAAGTATGCACATTCTACGTCATAACGACTTTCTATAGTTTGGGCATGCGTCCGGAAATAAGAAAAGCTTACTTCCCCCGTTTTTTAAAATCACAGCTTCTAGAAGGCTTACATGATTTCGTAACAAACACGAGTTTTTAGAAAATGTGTTTTATTTCATAAATGGAATCTACAAAGTATGCACATTCTACGTCATAACGACTTTCTATAGTTTGCGCATGCGTCCGGAAATAAGAAAAGCTTACTTACCCCGTTTTTTAAAATCACAGCTTCTAGAAGGTTTACATGATTTCTTAAAAAACATGAGTTTTTAGAAAATGTATTTTATTTCATAGATGGAATCAACAAAGTATGCACATTCTACGTCATAAGGACTTTCTATAGTTTGCACATGCGTCCGGAAATAAGAAAAGCTTACTTCCACCGTTTTTTAAAATCATTGCTTCTAGAAGGTTTACATGATTTCTTAAAAAACACGAGTTTTTAGAAAATGTGTTTTATTTCATAAATGGAATCAACAAAGTATGCACATTCTACGTCATAACGACTTTCTATAGTTTGCGCATGCGTCTGGAAATAAGAAAAGCTTACTTCCACCGTTTTTTAAAATCACAGCTTCTATAAGGTTTACATGAGTTCGTAAGAAACACGAGTTTTTAGAAAATATGTTTTATTTCATAAATGGAATCAACAAAGTATGCACATTCTACGTCATAACGACTTTCTATAGTTTTCGCATGCGTCCGGAAATAAGAAAAGTTTACTTCCACCATTTTTTAAAATCACAGCTTCTAGAAGGTTTACATGATTTCGTAAAAAACACGAGTTTTTAGAAAATGTGTTTTATTTCATAAATGGAAACTACAAAGTATGAACATTCTACGTCATAACAGCTCTCTATAGTTTGTGCATGCGTCCGTAAATAAGAAAAGCTTACTTCCACCGTTTTTTAAAATCACAGCTTCTAGAAGGTTTACATGATTTCGTAAAAAACACGAGTTTTTAGAAAATATGTTTTATTTCATAAATGGAATCTACAAAGTATGCACATTCTACGTCATAACGACTTTCTATAGTTTGCGCATGCGTCCGGAAATAAGAAAAGCTTACTTACCCCGTTTTTTAAAATCACAGCTTCTAGAAGGTTTACATGATTTCTTAAAAAACACGAGTTTTTAGAAAATGTGTTTTATTTCATAAATGGAATCAACAAAGTATGCACATTCAACGTCATAAGTACTTTCTATAGTTTGCGCATGCGTTCGGAAATAAGAAAAGCTTACTTCCACCGTTTTTTAAAATCACAGCTTTTAGAAGGTTTACATGATTTCTTAAAAAACACGAGTTTTTAGAAAATGTGTTTTATTTCATAAATGGAATCAACAAAGTATGCACATTCTACGTCATAACGACTTTCTATAGTTTGCGCATTCGTCCGGAAATAAGAAAAGCTTACTTCCCCCGTTTTTTAAAATCACAGCTTCTAGAAGGTTTACACGATTTCGTAAAAAACACGAGTTTTTAGAGAATGTGTTTTATTTCATAAATGGAATCTACAAAGTATGCACATTCTACGTCATAACGACTTTCTATAGTTTGCCCATGCGTCCGGAAATAAGAAAAGCTTACTTCCCCCGTTTTTTAAAATCACAGCTTCTAGAAGGTTTACATGATTTCTTAAAAAACACGAGTTTTTAGAAAATGTTTTTTATTTCATAAATGGAATCAAAAAAATATGCACATTCTACGTCACAACGACTTTCTATAGTTTGCGCATGCGTCGGGAAATAAGAAAAGCTTATTTCCCCCGTTTTTTAAAATCACAGCTTCTAGAAGGTTTACATGAGTTCTTATAAAACACGAGTTTTTAGAAAATGTGTTTTATTTCATAAATGGAATCAACAAAGTATGCACATTCTACGTCATAACGACTTTCTATAGTTTGAGCATGCGTTTGGAAATAAGAAAAGCTTACTTCCCCCGTTTTTTAAAATCACAGCTTCTAGAAGGTTTACATGATTTCTTAAACAACACGAGTTTTTAGAAAATGTGTTTTATTTCATTAATGCAATCAACAAAGTATGCACATTCTACGTCATAACGACTTTCTATAGTTTGCGCATACGTCCAGAAATAAGAAAAGTTTAGTTCCACTGTATTTTACAATCACAGCTTCTAGAAGGTTTACATGATTTCTTAAAAAACACGAGGTTTCAGAAAATGTGTTTTATTTCATAAATGGAATCTACAAAGTATGCACATTCTACGTCATAACGACTTTCTATAGTTTGCGCATGTGTCCGGAAATAAGAAAAGCTTACTTCCCACGTTTTTTAAAATCACAGCTTCTAGAAGGTTTACATGATTTCTTAAAAAACACGAGTTTTTAGAAAATGTGTTTTATCTCATAAACGGAATCAATAAAGTATGCACATTCTACGTCATAACGACTTTCTATAGTTTGCGCATGCGTCCGGAAATAAGAAAAGCTTACTTCCCCCGTTTTTTAAAATCACAGCTTCTAGAAGGTTTACATGATTTCTTAAAAAACATGAGTTTTTAGAAAATGTGTTTTATTTCATCAATGGAATCAACAAAGTATGCACATTCTACGTCATAACGACTTTCTATAGTTTGCGCATGCGTCCGGAAATAAGAAAAGCTTACTTCCACCGTTTTTTAAAATCACAGCTACTAGAAGGTTTACATGATTTCGTAAAAAACACGAGTTTTTCGAAAATGTGTTTGATTTCATAAATGGAATCAACAAAGTATGCACATTCTATGTCATAACGACTTTCTATAGTTTGCGCATGCGTCCGCAAATAAGAAAAGCTTACTTCCACCGTTTTTTAAAATCACAGCTTCTAAAAGGTTTACATGATTTCGTAAAAAACACGAGTTTTTAGAAAATGTGTTTTATTTCATAAATGGAATTAACAAAGTATGCACATTCTATGTCATAACGACTTTCTATAGTTTCAGCATGCGTCCGGAAATAAGAAAAGCTTACTTCCACCGTTTTTTAAAATCACAGCTTCTAGAAGGTTTACATGATTTCGTAAAAAACACGAGTTTTTAGAAAATGTGTTTTATTTCGTAAATGGAATCTACAAAGTATGCACATTCTTCGTCATAACGACTTTCTATAGTTTGCGCATGCGTCCGGAAATAAGAAAATCTTACTTCCACCGTTTTTTAAAATCACAGCTTCTATAAGGTTTACATGATTTCGTAAAAAACGCGAGTTTTTAGAAAATGTGTTTTATTTCATAAATGGAATCTACAAAGTATGCACATTCTATGTCATAACGACTTTCTATAGTTTGCGCATGCATTCGAAAATAAGAAAATCTTACTTCCCCCCGTTTTTTAAAATCACAGCTTCTAGAAGGTTTACATGCTTTATTAAAAAGAACGAGTTTTTAGAAAATGTGTTTTATTTCAAAAATGGAATCAACAAAGTATGTACATTCTACGTCATAACTACTTTCTATAGTTTGAGCATGCGTTTGGAAATAAGAAAAGCTTACTTCCCCCGTTTTTTAAAATCACAGCTTTTTGAAGGTTTACATGATTTCTTAAAAAACACGAGTTTTTAGAAAATGTGTTTTATTTCATAAATGGAATCAACAAAGTATGCACATTCTACATCATAACGACCTTCTATAGTTTGGGGATGCGTCCGGAAATAAGAAAAGTTATTTCCACCGTTTTTTAAAATCACAGCTTCTAGAAGGTTTACATGATTTCTTAAAAAACACGAGTTTTTAGAAAATGTGTTTTATTTCATAAATGGAATCTACAAAGTATGCACATTCTACGTCATAATGACTTTTTATAGTTTGCGCATGCGTCCAGAAATAAGAAAAGCTTACTTCCCCCGTTTTTTAAAATCACAGCTTCTAGAAGGTTTACCTGATTTGTTAAAAAACACGAGTTTTTAGAAAATGTTTTTTATTTCATAAATAGAATCAACAAAGTATGCACATTCTACGTCATAACGACTTTCTATAGTTTGCCGATGCGTCCGGAAATAAGAAAAGCTTATTTCCACCGTTTTTTAAAATCACAGCTTCTAGAAGGTTTACATGATTTCGTAAAAAACACGAGTTTTTAGAAAATGTGTTTTATTTCCTAAATGGAATCTACAAAGTATGTATATTCTACGTCATAACGACTTTCTATAGTTTTCGCATGCGTCCGGAAATAAGAAAAGCTTACTTCCACCGTTTTTTAAAATCACAGCTTCTAGAAGGTTTACATGATTTCTTAAAAAACACGAGTTTTTAGAAATTGTGTTTTATTTCATAAATGGAATCTACAAAGTATGCACATTCTACGTCATAACGACTTTATATAGTTTGCGCATACGGCCGGAAATAAGAAAAGCTTACTTCCCCCGTTTTTTAAAATCTCAACTTCTAGAAGGTTTACATGATTTCGTAAAAAACACGAGTTTTTAGAAAATGTGTTTTATTTCATAAATGGAATCTACAAAGTATGCACATTCTATGTCATAACATCTTTCTATAGTTTGCGCATGCATCCGGAAATATTAAAAGCTTACTTCCCCCGTTTTTTAAAATCACAGCTTCTAGAAGGTTTACATGATTTATTAAAAAACACGAGTTTTTAGAAAATGTGTTTTATTTCAAAAATGGAATCAACAAAGTATGTACATTCTACGCCATAACTACTCTCTATAGTTTGCGCATGCGTTTGGAAACAAGAAAAGCTTACTTCCACCGTTTTTTAAAATCACAGCTTTTAGAAGGTTTACATGATTTCTTAAAAAACACGAGTTTTTAGAAAATGTGTTTTATTTCATAAATGGAATCTACAAAGTATACACATTCTACGTCATAACGACTTTCTGTAGTTTGCGAATGCGTCCGGAAATAAGAAAAGCTTACTTCCACCGTTTTTTAAAATCATAGCTTCTAGAAGGTTTACATGATTTCTTAAAAAACACGAGTTTTTAGAAAATATGTTTTATTTCATAAATGGAATCAACAAAGTATGCACATTCTACGTCATAACGACTTTCTATAGATTGCGCATGCGTCCGGAAATAAGAAAAGATTACTTCCACCGTTTTTTAAAATCACAGCTTCTAGAAGGTTTACATGATTTCGAAAAAAACATGAGTTTTTAGAAAATGTGTTTTATTTCATAAATGGCATCTACAAAGTATGCACATTCTACGTCATAACGACTTTCTATAGTTTGCGCATGCGTCCGGAAATAAGAAAAGCTTACTTCCACCGTTTTTTAAAATCACAGCTTCTAGAAGGTTTACATGATTTCTTAAAAAACACGAGTTTTTAGAAAATGTGTTTTATTTCATAAATGGAATCAACAAAGTATGTACATTCTACGTCATAACGACTTTCTATACTTTGAGCATGCGTTTGGAAATAAGAAAAGCTTACATCCCTCGTTTTTTAAAATCACAGCTTCTAGAAGGTTTACATGATTTCTTAAAAAACACGAGTTTTTAGACAATGTGTTTTATTTCATCAATGGAATCAACAAAGTATGCACATTCTACATCATAACGTATTTCTATAGTTTGCGCATGCGTTCGCAAATAAGAAAAGCTTACTTCCACTGTTTTTTAAAATCACAGCTTCTAGAAGGTTTACATGATTTCTTAAAAAACACGAGTTTTTAGAAAATGTGTTTTATTTCATAAATGGAATCAACAATTTATGCACATTCTATGCCATAACGACTTTCTATTGTTTGCGCATGCGTTTGGAAATAAGAAAAGCTTACTTCCCCCGTTTTTTAAAATTACAGCTTCTAGAAGGTTTACATGATTTCTTAAAAAACACGAGTTTTTAGAAAATGTGTTTTATTTCATAAATGGAATCAGCAAAGTATGCACATTCTACGTCATAACGACTTTCTATAGTTTGCGCATGCGTTTCGAAATAAGAAAAGCTTACTTCCCCCGCTTTTTAAAATCACAGCTTCTAGAAGGTTTACATGATTTCTTAAAAAACACAAGTTTTTAGAAAATGTGTTTTATTTCATAAATAGAATCAACAAAGTATGCACATTCTACGTCATAACGACTTTCTATTGTTTGCGCATGCGTCTGGAAATAAGAAAAGCTTACTTCCACCGTTTTTTAAAATCACAGCTTCTAGAAGGTTTACATGATTTCGTAAAAAACACGAGGTTTTAGAAAATGTGTTTTATTTCATAAATGGAATCTACAAAGTATGCACATTCTACGTCATAACGACTTTCTATAGTTTGCGCATGGATCCGGAAATAAGAAAAGCTTAATTCCTCCGTTTTTTAAAATCACAGCTTCTAGAAGGTTTACATTATTTCGTAAAAAACACGAGTTTTTAGAAAATGTGTTTTATTTCATAAATGGAATCAACAAAGTATGCACATTCTACGTCATAACGAGTTTCTATAGTTTGCGCATGCATTCGGAAATAAGAAAAGCTTACCTCCCCCGTTTTTTAAAATCACAGATTCTAGAAGGTTTACATGATTTCTTAAAAAACACGAGTTTTTAGAAAATGTGTTTTATTTCATAAATGGAATCAACAAAGTATGCACATTCTACGTCATGACGACTTTCTATAGTTTGCGCATTCGTCCGGAAATAAGAAAAGCTTACTTCCACCGTTTTTTAAAATCACAGCTTCTAGAAGGTTTACATGATTACGTAAAAAACACGATTTTTTAGAAAATATGTTTTACTTCATAAATGGAATCTACAAAGTATGCACATTCTACGTCATAACGACTTTCTATAGTTTGCGCATGCGTCCGGAAATAAGAAAAGCTTACTTCCCCCGTTTTTTAAAATCACAGCTTCTAGAAGGCTTACATGATTTCGTAACAAACACGAGTTTTTAGAAAATGTGTTTTATTTCATAAATGGAATCTACAAAGTATGCACATTCTACATCATAACGACTTTCTATAGTTTGCGCATGCGTCCAGAAATAAGAAAAGCTTACTTACCCCGTTTTTTAAAATCACAGCTTCTAGAAGGTTTACATGATTTCTTAAAAAACATGAGTTTTTAGAAAATGTATTTTATTTCATAGATGGAATCAACAAAGTATGCACATTCTACGTCATAAGGACTTTCTATAGTTTGCACATGCGTCCGGAAATAAGAAAAGCTTACTTCCACCGTTTTTTAAAATCATTGCTTCTAGAAGGTTTACATGATTTCTTAAAAAACACGAGTTTTTAGACAATGTGTTTTATTTCATCAATGGAATAAACAAAGTATGCACATTCTACGTCATAACGACTTTCTATAGTTTTCGCATGCGTCCGGAAATAAGAAAAGCTTACTTCCACCATTTTTTAAAATCACAGTTTCTAGAAGGTTTACATGATTTCGTAAAAAACACGAGTTTTTAAAAAATGTGTTTTATTTCATAAATGGAAACTACAAAGTATGAACATTCTACGTCATAACAGCTTTCTATAGTTTGTGCATGCGTCCGTAAATAAGAAAAGCTTACTTCCACCGTTTTTTAAAATCACAGCTTCTAGAAGGTTTACACGATTTCGTAAAAAACACGAGTTTTTAGAGAATGTGTTTTATTTCATAAATGGAATCTACAAAGTATGCACATTCTACGTCATAACGACTTTCTATAGTTTGCGCATGCGTCCGGAAATAAGAAAAGCTTACTTCCCCCGTTTTTTAAAATCACAGCTTCTAGAAGGTTTACATGATTTCTTAAAAAACACGAGTTTTTAGAAAATGTTTTTTTATTTCATAAATGGAATCAAAAAAATATGCACATTCTACGTCACAACGACTTTCTATAGTTTGCGCATGCGTCGGGAAATAAGAAAAGCTTACTTCCACCATTTTTTAAAATCATTGCTTCTAGAAGGTTTACATGATTTCTTAAAAAACATGAGTTTTTAGAAAATGTATTTTATTTCATAGATGGAATCAACAAAGTATGCACATTCTACGTCATAAGGACTTTCTATAGTTTGCACATGCGTCCGGAAATAAGAAAAGCTTACTTCCACCGTTTTTTAAAATCATTGCTTCTAGAAGGTTTACATGATTTCTTAAAAAACACGAGTTTTTAGAAAATGTGTTTTATTTCATAAATGGAATAAACAAAGTATGCACATTCTACGTCATAACGACTTTCTATAGTTTTCGCATGCGTCCGGAAATAAGAAAAGTTTACTTCCACCATTTTTTAAAATCACAGCTTCTAGAAGGTTTACATGATTTCGTAAAAAACACGAGTTTTTAGAAAATGTGTTTTATTTCATAAATGGAAACTACAAAGTATGAACATTCTACGTCATAACAGCTTTCTATAGTTTGTGCAGTCGTCCGTAAATAAGAAAAGCTTACTTCCACCGTTTTTTAAAATCACAGCTTCTAGAAGGCTTACATGATTTCGTAAAAAACACGAGTTTTTAGAAAATATGTTTTGTTTCATAAATGGAATCTACAAAGTATGCACATTCTACGTCATAACGACTTTCTATAGTTTGCGCATGCGTCCGGAAATAAGAAAAGCTTACTTACCACGTTTTTTAAAATCACAGCTTCTAGAAGGTTTACATGATTTCTTAAAAAACACGAGTTTTTAGAAAATGTGTTTTATTTCATAAATGGAATCAACAAAGTATGCACATTCAACGTCATAAGTACTTTCTATAGTTTGCGCATGCGTTCGGAAATAAGAAAAGCTTACTTCCACCGTTTTTTAAAATCACAGCTTTTAGAAGGTTTACATGATTTCTTAAAAAACACGAGTTTTTAGAAAATGTGTTTTATTTCATAAATGGAATCAACAAAGTATGCACATTCTACGTCATAACGACTTTCTATAGTTTGCGCATTCGTCCGGAAATAAGAAAAGCTTACTTCCCCGTTTTTTAAAATCACAGCTTCTAGAAGGTTTACACGATTTCGTAAAAAACACGAGTTTTTAGAGAATGTGTTTTATTTCATAAATGGAATCTACAAAGTATGCACATGCTACGTCATAACGACTTTCTATAGTTTGCGCATGCGTCCGGAAATAAGAAAAGCTTACTTCCCCCGTTTTTTAAAATCACAGCTTCTAGAAGGTTTACATGATTTCTTAAAAAACACGAGTTTTTAGAAAATGTTTTTTATTTCATAAATGGAATCAAAAAAATATGCACATTCTACGTCACAACGACTTTCTATAGTTTGCGCATGCGTCGGGAAATAAGAAAAGCTTACTTCCCCCGTTTTTTAAAATCACAGCTTCTAGAAGGTTTACATGAGTTCTTATAAAACACGAGTTTTTAGAAAATGTGTTTTATTTCATAAATGGGATCAACAAAGTATGCACATTCTACGTCATAACGACTTTCTATAGTTTGAGCATGCGTTTGGAAATAAGAAAAGCTTACTTCCCCCGTTTTTTAAAATCACAGCTTCTAGAAGGTTTACATGATTTCTTAAACAACACGAGTTTTTAGAAAATGTGTTTTATTTCATTAATGCAATCAAAAAAGTATGCACATTCTACGTCATAACGACTTTCTATAGTTTGCGCATGCGTCCAGAAATAAGAAAAGTTTAGTTCCACTGTATTTTACAATCACAGCTTCTAGAAGGTTTACATGACTTCTTAAAAAACACGAGTTTTCAGAAAATGTGTTTTATTTCATAAATGGAATCTACAAAGTATGCACATTCTACGTCATAACGACTTTCTATAGTTTGCGCATGTGTCCGGAAATAAGAAAAGCTTACTTCCCACGTTTTTTAAAATCACAGCTTCTAGAAGGTTTACATGATTTCTTAAAAAACACGAGTTTTTAGAAAATGTGTTTTATTTCATAAACGGAATCAATAAAGTATGCACATTCTACGTCATAACGACTTTCTATAGTTTGCGCATGCGTCCGGAAATAAGAAAAGCTTACTTCCCCCGTTTTTTAAAATCACAGCTTCTAGAAGGTTTACATGATTTCTTAAAAAACATGAGTTTTTAGAAAATGTGTTTTATTTCATCAATGGAATCAACAAAGTATGCACATTCTACGTCATAACGACTTTCTATAGTTTGCGCATGCGTCCGGAAATAAGAAAATCTTACTTCCACCGTTTTTTAAAATCACAGCTTCTAGAAGGTTTACATGATTTCGTAAAAAACACGAGTTTTTCGAAAATGTGTTTGATTTCATAAATGGAATCAACAAAGTATGAACATTCTATGTCATAACGACTTTCTATAGTTTGCGCCTGCGTCCGCAAATAAGAAAAGCTTACTTCCACCGTTTTTTAAAATCACAGCTTCTAAAAGGTTTACATGATTTCGTAAAAAACACGAGTTTTTAGAAAATGTGTTTTATTTCATAAATGGAATTAACAAAGTATGCACATTCTATGTCATAACGACTTTCTATAGTTTCCGAATGCGTCCGGAAATAAGAAAAGCTTACTTCCACCGTTTTTTAAAATCACAGCTTCTAGAAGGTTTACATGATTTCGTAAAAAACACGAGTTTTTAGAAAATGTGTTTTATTTCGTAAATGGAATCTACAAAGTATGCACATTCTTCGTCATAACGACTTTCTATAGTTTGCGCATGCGTCCGGAAATAAGAAAATCTTACTTCCACCGTTTTTTAAAATCACAGCTTCTATAAGGTTTACATGATTTCGTAAAAAACACGAGTTTTTAGAAAATGTGTTTTATTTCATAAATGGAATCTACAAAGTATGCACATTCTATGTCATAACGACTTTCTATAGTTTGCGCATGCATTCGAAAATAAGAAAATCTTACTTCCCCCGTTTTTTAAAATCACAGCTTCTAGAAGGTTTACATGCTTTATTAAAAAGAACGAGTTTTTAGAAAATGTGTTTTATTTCAAAAATGGAATCAACAAAGTATGTACATTCTACGTCATAACTACTTTCTATAGTTTGAGCATGCGTTTGGAAATAAGAAAAGCTTACTTCCCCCGTTTTTTAAAATCACAGCTTTTAGAAGGTTTACATGATTTCTTAAAAAACACGAGTTTTTAGAAAATGTGTTTTATTTCATAAATGGAATCAACAAAGTATGCACATTCTACATCATAACGACCTTCTATAGTTTGCGGATGCGTCCGGAAATAAGAAAAGTTATTTCCACCGTTTTTTAAAATCACAGCTTCTAGAAGGTTTACATGATTTCTTAAAAAACACGAGTTTTTAGAAAATGTGTTTTATTTCATAAATGGAATCTACAAAGTATGCACATTCTACGTCATAACGACTTTTTATAGTTTGCGCATGCGTCCAGAAATAAAAAAAGCTTACTTCCCCCGTTTTTTAAAATCACAGCTTCTAGAAGGTTTACATGATTTGTTAAAAAACACGAGTTTTTAGAAAATGTTTTTTATTTCATAAATAGAATCAACAAAGTATGCACATTCTACGTCATAACGACTTTCTATAGTTTGCGGATGCGTCCGGAAATAAGAAAAGCTTATTTCCACCGTTTTTTAAAATCACAGCTTCTAGAAGGTTTACATGATTTCGTAAAAAACACGAGTTTTTAGAAAATGTGTTTTATTTCCTAAATGGAATCTACAAAGTATGCATATTCTACGTCATAACGACTTTATATAGTTTTCGCATGCGTCCGGAAATAAGAAAAGCTTACTTCCACCGTTTTTTAAAATCACAGCTTCTAGAAGGTTTACATGATTTCTTAAAAAACACGAGTTTTTAGAAATTGTGTTTTATTTCATAAATGGAATCTACAAAGTATGCACATTCTACGTCATAACGACTTTATATAGTTTGCGCATACGGCCGGAAATAAGAAAAGCTTACTTCCCCCGTTTTTTAAAATCTCAACTTCTAGAAGGTTTACATGATTTCGTAAAAAACACGAGTTTTTAGAAAATGTGTTTTATTTCATAAATGGAATCTACAAAGTATGCACATTCTATGTCATAACGACTTTCTATAGTTTGCGCATGGATCCGGAAATATTAAAAGCTTACTTCCCCCGTTTTTTAAAATCACAGCTTCTAGAAGGTTTACATGATTTATTAAAAAACACGAGTTTTTAGAAAATGTGTTTTATTTCAAAAATGGAATCAAAAAAGTATGTACATTCTACGCCATAACTACTTTCTATAGTTTGCGCATGCGTTTGGAAACAAGAAAAGCTTACTTCCACCGTTTTTTAAAATCACAGCTTTTAGAAGGTTTACATGATTTCTTAAAAAACATGAGTTTTTAGAAAATGTGTTTTATTTCATAAATGGAATCTACAAAGTATACACATTCTACGTCATAACGACTTTCTGTAGTTTGCGAATGTGTCCGGAAATAAGAAAAGCTTACTTCCACCGTTTTTTAAAATCATAGCTTCTAGAAGGTTTACATGATTTCTTAAAAAACACGAGTTTTTAGAAAATATGTTTTATTTCATAAATGGAATCAACAAAGTATGCACATTCTACGTCATAACGACTTTCTATAGATTGCACATGCGTCTGGAAATAAGAAAAGATTACTTCCACCGTTTTTTAAAATCACAGCTTCTAGAAGGTTTACATGATTTCGAAAAAAACATGAGTTTTTAGAAAATGTGTTTTATTTCATAAATGGCATCTACAAAGTATGCACATTCTACGTCATAACGACTTTTTATAGTTTGCGCATGCGTCCAGAAATAAAAAAAGCTTACTTCCCCCGTTTTTTAAAATCACAGCTTCTAGAAGGTTTACATGATTTGTTAAAAAACACGAGTTTTTAGAAAATGTTTTTTATTTCATAAATAGAATCAACAAAGTATGCACATTCTACGTCATAACGACTTTCTATAGTTTGCGGATGCGTCCGGAAATAAGAAAAGCTTATTTCCACCGTTTTTTAAAATCACAGCTTCTAGAAGGTTTACATGATTTCGTAAAAAACACGAGTTTTTAGAAAATGTGTTTTATTTCCTAAATGGAATCTACAAAGTATGCATATTCTACGTCATAACGACTTTATATAGTTTTCGCATGCGTCCGGAAATAAGAAAAGCTTACTTCCACCGTTTTTTAAAATCACAGCTTCTAGAAGGTTTACATGATTTCTTAAAAAACACGAGTTTTTAGAAATTGTGTTTTATTTCATAAATGGAATCTACAAAGTATGCACATTCTACGTCATAACGACTTTATATAGTTTGCGCATATGGCCGGAAATAAGAAAAGCTTACTTCCCCCGTTTTTTAAAATCACAGCTTCTAGAAGGTTTACATGATTTATTAAAAAACACGAGTTTTTAGAAAATGTGTTTTATTTCAAAAATGGAATCAACAAAGTATGTACATTCTACGCCATAACTACTTTCTATAGTTTGCGCATGCGTTTGGAAACAAGAAAAGCTTACTTCCACCGTTTTTTAAAATCACAGCTTTTAGAAGGTTTACATGATTTCTTAAAAAACATGAGTTTTTAAAAAATGTGTTTTATTTCATAAATGGAATCTACAAAGTATACACATTCTACGTCATAACGACTTTCTGTAGTTTGCGAATGTGTCCGGAAATAAGAAAAGCTTACTTCCACCGTTTTTTAAAATCATATCTTCTAGAAGGTTTACATGATTTCTTAAAAAACATGAGTTTTTAGAAAATATGTTTTATTTCATAAATGGAATCAACAAAGTATGCACATTCTACGTCATAACGACTTTCTATAGATTGCACATGCGTCCGGAAATAAGAAAAGATTACTTCCACCGTTTTTTAAAATCACAGCTTCTAGAAGGTTTACATGATTTCGAAAAAAACATGAGTTTTTAGAAAATGTGTTTTATTTCATAAATGGCATCTACAAAGTATGCACATTCTACGTCATAACGACTTTCTATAGTTTTCGCATGCGTCCGGAAATAAGAAAAGCTTACTTCCACCGTTTTTTAAAATCACAGCTTCTAGAAGGTTTACATGATTTCTTAAAAAACACGAGTTTTTAGAAAATGTGTTTTATTTCATAAATGGAATCAACAAAGTATGTACATTCTCCGTCATAACGACTTTCTATACTTTGAGCATGCGTTTGGAAATAAGAAAAGCTTACATCCCTCGTTTTTTAAAATCACAGCTTCTAGAAGGTTTACATGATTTCTTAAAAAACACGAGTTTTTATACAATGTGTTTTATTTCATCAATGGAATCAACAAAGTATGCACATTCTACATCATAACGTCTTTCTATAGTTTGCGCATGCGTTCGCAAATAAGAAAAGCTTACTTCCACCGTTTTTTAAAATCACAGCTTCTAGAAGGTTTACATGATTTCTTAAAAAACACGAGTTTTTAGAAAATGTGTTTTATTTCATAAATGGAATCAACAATGTATGCACATTCTATTCCATAACGACTTTCTATTGTTTGCGCATGCGTTTGGAAATAAGAAAAGCTTACTTCCCCCGTTTTTTAAAATTACAGCTTCTAGAAGGTTTACATGATTTCTTAAAAAACACGAGTTTTTAGAAAATGTGTTTTATTTCATAAATGGAATCAGCAAAGTATGCACATTCTACGTCATAACGACTTTCTATAGTTTGCGCATGCGTTTGGAAATAAGAAAAGCTTACTTCCCCCGCTTTTTAAAATCACAGCTTCTAGAAGGTTTACATGATTTCTTAAAAAACACAAGTTTTTAGAAAATGTGTTTTATTTCATAAATAGAATCAACAAAGTATGCACATTCTACGTCATAACGACTTTCTATTGTTTGCGCATGCGTCTGGAAATAAGAAAAGCTTACTTCCACCGTTTTTTAAAATCACAGCTTCTAGAAGGTTTACATGATTTCGTAAAAAACACGAGGTTTTAGAAAATGTGTTTTATTTCATAAATGGAATCTACAAAGTATGCACATTCTACGTCATAACGACTTTCTATAGTTTGCGCATGGATCCGGAAATAAGAAAAGCTTAATTCCTCCGTTTTTTAAAATCACAGCTTCTAGAAGGTTTACATGATTTCGTAAAAAACACGAGTTTTTAGAAAATGTGTTTTATTTCATAAATGGAATCAACAAGGTATGCACATTCTACGTCATAACGAGTTTCTATAGTTTGCGCATGCATTCGGAAATAAGAGAAGCTTACCTCCCCCGTTTTTTAAAATCACAGATTCTAGAAGGTTTACATGATTTCTTAAAAAACACGAGTTTTTAGAAAATGTGTTTTATTTCATAAATGGAATCAACAAAGTATGCACATTCTACGTCATGACGACTTTCTATAGTTTGCGCATGCGTCCGGAAATAAGAAAAGCTTACTTCCCCCGTTTTTTAAAATCACAGCTTCTAGAAGGCTTACATGATTTCGTAACAAACACGAGTTTTTAGAAAATGTGTTTTATTTCATAAATGGAATCTACAAAGTATGCACATTCTACGTCATAACGACTTTCTATAGTTTGCGCATGCGTCCGGAAATAAGAAAAGCTTACTTACCCCGTTTTTTAAAATCACAGCTTCTAGAAGGTTTACATGATTTCTTAAAAAACATGAGTTTTTAGAAAATGTATTTTATTTCATAGATGGAATAACCAAAGTATGCACATTCTACGTCATAAGGACTTTCTATAGTTTGCACATGCGTCCGGAAATAAGAAAAGCTTACTTCCACCGTTTTTTAAAATCATTGCTTCTAGAAGGTTTACATGATTTCTTAAAAAACACGAGTTTTTAGAAAATGTGTTTTATTTCATAAATGGAATCAACAAAGTATGCACATTCTACGTCATAATGACTTTCTATAGTTTGCGCATGCGTCCGGAAATAAGAAAAGCTTACTTCCACCGTTTTTTAAAATCACAGCTTCTATAAGGTTTACATGAGTTCGTAAAAAACACGAGTTTTTAGAAAACATGTTTTATTTCATAAATGGAATCAACAAAGTATGCACATTCTACATCATAACGACTTTCTATAGTTTTCGCATGCGTCCGGAAATAAGAAAAGTTTACTTCCACCATTTTTTAAAATCACAGCTTCTAGAAGGTTTACATGATTTCGTAAAAAACACGAGTTTTTAGAAAATGTGTTTTATTTCATAAATGGAAACTACAAAGTATGAACATTCTACGTCATAACGGCTTTCTATAGTTTGTGCATGCGTCCGTAAATAAGAAAAGCTTACTTCCACCGTTTTTTAAAATCACAGCTTCTAGAAGGTTTAAATGATTTCGTAAAAAACACGAGTTTTTAGAAAATATGTTTTATTTCATAAATGGAATCTACAAAGTATGCACATTCTACGTCATAACGACTTTCTATAGTTTGCGCATGCGTCCGGAAATAAGAAAAGCTTACTTACCCCGTTTTTTAAAATCACAGCTTCTAGAAGGTTTACATGATTTCTTAAAAAACACGAGTTTTTAGAAAATGTGTTTTATTTCATAAATGGAATCAACAAAGTATGCACATTCAACGTCATAAGTACTTTCTATAGTTTGCGCATGCGTTCGGAAATAAGAAAAGCTTACTTCCACCGTTTTTTAAAATCACAGCTTTTAGAAGGTTTACATGATTTCTTAAAAAACACGAGTTTTTAGAAAATGTGTTTTATTTCATAAATGGAATCAACAAAGTATGCACATTCTACGTCATAACGACTTTCTATAGTTTGCGCATTCGTCCGGAAATAAGAAAAGCTTACTTCCCCCGTTTTTTAAAATCACAGCTTCTAGAAGGTTTACACGATTTCGTAAAAAACACGAGTTTTTAGAGAATGTGTTTTATTTCATAAATGGAATCTACAAAGTATGCACATTCTACGTCATAACGACTTTCTATAGTTTGCGCATGCGTCCGGAAATAAGAAAAGCTTACTTCCCCCGTTTTTTAAAATCACAGCTTCTAGAAGGTTTACATGATTTCTTAAAAAACACGAGTTTTTAGAAAATGTTTTTTATTTCATAAATGGAATCAAAAAAATATGCACATTCTACGTCACAACGACTTTCTATAGTTTGCGCATGCGTCGGGAAATAAGAAAAGCTTACTTCCCCCGTTTTTTAAAATCACAGCTTCTAGAAGGTTTACATGAGTTCTTATAAAACACGAGTTTTTAGAAAATGTGTTTTATTTCATAAATGGAATCAACAAAGTATGCACATTCTACGTCATAACGACTTTCTATAGTTTGACCATGCGTTTGGAAATAAGAAAAGCTTACTTCCCCCGTTTTTTAAAATCACAGCTTCTAGAAGGTTTACATGATTTCTTAAACAACACGAGTTTTTAGAAAATGTGTTTTATTTCATTAATGCAATCAACAAAGTATGCACATTCTACTTCATAACGACTTTCTATAGTTTGCGCATGCGTCCAGAAATAAGAAAAGTTTAGTTCCACTGTATTTTACAATCACAGCTTCTAGAAGGTTTACATGATTTCTTAAAAAACACGAGTTTTCAGAAAATGTGTTTTATTTCATAAATGGAATCTACAAAGTATGCACATTCTACATCATAACGACTTTCTATAGTTTGCGCATGTGTCCGGAAATAAGAAAAGCTTACTTCCCACGTTTTTTAAAATCACAGCTTCTAGAAGGTTTACATGATTTCTTAAAAAACATGAGTTTTTAGAAAATGTGTTTTATTTCATAAACGGAATCAATAAAGTATGCACATTCTACGTCATAACGACTTTCTATAGTTTGCGCATGCGTCCGGAAATAAGAAAAGCTTGCTTCCCCCGTTTTTTAAAATCACAGCTTCTAGAAGGTTTACATGATTTCTTAAAAAACATGAGTTTTTAGAAAATGTGTTTTATTTCATCAATGGAATCAACAAAGTATGCACATTCTACGTCATAACGACTTTCTATAGTTTGCGCATGCGTCCGGAAATAAGAAAAGCTTACTTCCACCGTTTTTTAAAATCACAGCTTCTAGAAGGTTTACATGATTTCGTAAAAAACACGAGTTTTTCGAAAATGTGTTTTATTTCTTAAATGGAATCAACAAAGTATGCACATTCTATGTCATAACGACTTTCTATAATTTGCGCATGCGTCCGCAAATAAGAAAAGCTTACTTCCACCGTTTTTTAAAATCACAGCTTCTAAAAGGTTTACATGATTTCGTAAAAAACACGAGTTTTTAGAAAATGTGTTTTATTTCATAAATGGAATTAACAAAGTATGCACATTCTATGTCATAACGACTTTCTATAGTTTCCGCATGCGTCCGGAAATAAGAAAAGCTTACTTCCACCGTTTTTTAAAATCACAGCTTCTAGAAGGTTTACATGATTTCGTAAAAAACACGAGTTTTTAGAAAATGTGTTTTATTTCGTAAATGGAATCTACAAAGTATGCACATTCTTCATCATAACGACTTTCTATAGTTTGCGCATGCGTCCGGAAATAAGAAAATCTTACTTCCACCGTTTTTTAAAATCACAGCTTCTGTAAGGTTTACATGATTTCGTAAAAAACACGAGTTTTTAGAAAATGTGTTTTATTTCATAAATGGAATCTACAAAGTATGCACATTCTATGTCATAATGACTTTCTATAGTTTGCGCATGCATCCGAAAATAAGAAAATCTTACTTCCCCCGTTTTTTAAAATCACAGCTTCTAGAAGGTTTACATGCTTTATTAAAAAGAACGAGTTTTTAGAAAATGTGTTTTATTTCAAAAATGGAATCAACAAAGTATGTACATTCTACGTCATAACTACTTTCTATAGTTTGAGCATGCGTTTGGAAATAAGAAAAGCTTACTTCCACCGTTTTTTAAAATCACAGCTTTTAGAAGGTTTACATGATTTCTTAAAAAACACGAGTTTTTAGAAAATGTGTTTTATTTCATAAATGGAATCAACAAAGTATGCACATTCTACATCATAACGACCTTCTATAGTTTGCGGATGCGTCCGGAAATAAGAAAAGTTATTTCCACCGTTTTTTAAAATCACAGCTTCTAGAAGTTTTACATGATTTCTTAAAAAACACGAGTTTTTAGAAAATGTGTTTTATTTCATAAATGGAATCTACAAAGTATGCACATTCTACGTCATAACAACTTTTTATAGTTTGCGCATGCGTCCAGAAATAAGAAAAGCTTACTTCCCCCATTTTTTAAAATCACAGCTTCTAGAAGGTTTACATGATTTGTTAAAAAACACGAGTTTTTAGAAATTGTTTTTTATTTCATAAATAGAATCAACAAAGTATGCACATTCTACGTCATAACGACTTTCTATAGTTTGCGGATGCGTCCGGAAATAAGAAAAGCTTATTTCCACCGTTTTTTAAAATCACAGCTTCTAGAAGGTTTACATGATTTCGTAAAAAACATGAGTTTTTAGAAAATGTGTTTTATTTCCTAAATGGAATCTACAAAGTATGCATATTCTACGTCATAACGACTTTCTATAGTTTTCGCATGCGTCCGGAAATAAGAAAAGCTTACTTCCACCGTTTTTTAAAATCACAGCTTCTAGAAGGTTTACATGATTTCTTAAAAAACACGAGTTTTTAGAAATTTTGTTTTATTTCATAAATGGAATCTACAAAGTATGCACATTCTACGTCATAACGACTTTATATAGTTTGCGCATACGTCCGGAAATAAGAAAAGCTTACTTCCCCCGTTTTTTAAAATCTCAACTTCTAGAAGGTTTACATGATTTCGTAAAAAACACGAGTTTTTAGAAAATGTGTTTTATTTCATAAATGGAATCTACAAAGTATGCACATTCTATGTCATAACGACTTTCTATAGTTTGCGCATGCATCCAGAAATATTAAAAGCTTACTTCCCCCGTTTTTTAAAATCACAGCTTCTAGAAGGTTTACATGATTTATTAAAAAACACGAGTTTTTAGAAAATGTGTTTTATTTCAAAAATGGAATCAACAAAGTATGTACATTCTACGCCATAACTACTTTCTATAGTTTGCACATGCGTTTGGAAACAAGAAAAGCTTACTTCCACAGTTTTTTAAAATCACAGCTTTTAGAAGGTTTACATGATTTCTTAAAAAACACGAGTTTTTAGAAAATGTGTTTTATTTCATAAATGGAATCTACAAAGTATACACATTCTACGTCATAACGACTTTCTGTAGTTTGCAAATGCGTCCGGAAATAAGAAACGCTTACTTCCACCATTTTTTAAAATCATAGCTTCTAGAAGGTTTACATGATTTCTTAAAAAACACGAGTTTTTAGAAAATATGTTTTATTTCATAAATGGAATCAACAAAGTATGCACATTCTACGTCATAACGACTTTCTATAGATTGCGCATGCGTCCGGAAATAAGAAAAGATTACTTCCACCGTTTTTTAAAATCACAGCTTCTAGAAGGTTTACATGATTTCGAAAAAAACATGAGTTTTTAGAAAATGTGTTTTATTTCATAAATGGAATCAACAAAGTATGCACATTCTATGTCATAACGACTTTCTATAGTTTGCGCATGCGTTCGCAAATAAGAAAACCTTACTTCCACCGTTTTTTAAAATCACAGCTTCTAGAAGGTTTACATGATTTCGTAAAAAACACGAGCTTTTAGAAAATGTGTTTTATTTCATAAATGGAATCTACAAAATATGCACATTCTACGTCATAACGACTTTCTATAGGTTGCGCATGCGTCCGGAAATAAGAAAAGCTTACTTCCACCGTTTTTTAAAATCACAGCTTCTATAAGGTTTACATGAGTTCGTAAAAAACACGAGTTTTTAGAAAATGTTTTTTATTTCATAAATGGAATCAACAAAGTATGCGCATTCTACATCATAACGACTTTCTATAGTTTGCGCATGCATCCCGAAATTAGAAAATCTTACTTCCCCCGTTTTTTAAAATCACAGCTTCTAGAAGGTTTACCTGATTTATTAAAAAGAACGAGTTTTTACAAAATGTGTTTTATTTCAAAAATGGAATCAACAAAGTATGTACATTCTACGTCATAACTACTTTCTATAGTTTGCGGATACTTCCGGAAATAAGAAAAGCTTATTTCCACCGTTTTTTAAAATCACAGCTTCTAGAAGGTTTACATGATTTCGTAAAAAACACGAGTTTTTAGAAAATGTGTTTTATTTCATAAATGGAATCAACAAAGTATGCACATTCTACATCATAACGACCTTCTATAGTTTGCGGATGCGTCCGGAAATAAGAAAAGCTTATTTCCACCGTTTTTTAAAATCACAGCTTCTAGAAGGTTTACATGATTTCTTAAAAAACACGAGTTTTTAGAAAATGTGTTTTATTTCATAAATGGAATCTACAAAGTATGCACATTCTACGTCATAACGACTTTTTATAGTTTGCGCATGCGTCCAGAAATAAGAAAAGCTTACTTCCCCCGTTTTTTAAAATCACAGCTTCTAGAAGGTTTACATGATTTCTTAAAAAACACGAGTTTTTAGAAAATGTTTTTTATTTCATAAATAGAATCAACAAAGTATGCACATTCTACGTCATAATGACTTTCTATAGTTTGCGGATACGTCCGGAAATAAGAAAAGCTTATTTCCACCGTTTTTTAAAATCACAGCTTCTAGAAGGTTTACATGATTTCGTAAAAAACACGAGTTTTTAGAAAATGTGTTTTATTTCCTAAATGGAATCTACAAAGTATGCACATTCTACGTCATAACGACTTTCTATAGTTTTCGCATGCGTCCGGAAATAAGAAAAGCTTACTTCCACCGTTTTTTAAAATCACAGCTTCTAGAAGGTTTACATGATTTCTTAAAAAACACGAGTTTTTAGAAATTGTGTTTTATTTCATAAATGGAATCTACAAAGTATGCACATTATACGTCATAACGACTTTCTATAGTTTGTGCATGCGTCCGGAAATAAGAAAAGCTTACTTCCCCCGTTTTTTAAAATCACAACTTCTAGAAGGTTTACATGATTTCGTAAAAAACACGAGTTTTTAGAAAATATGTTTTACTTCATAAATGGAATCTACAAAGTATGCACATTCTACGTCATAACGAATTTTTATAGTTTGCGCATGCGTCCGGAAATAAGAAAAGCTTACTTCCCCCGTTTTTTAAAATCACAGCTTCTAGAATATTTACATGATTTCGTAAAAAAAACGAGTTTTTAGAAAATGTGTTTTATTTCATAAATGGAATCTACAAAGTATGCACATTATACGTCATAACGACTTTCTATAGTTTGCGCATGCGTCCGGAAATAAGAAAAGCTTACTTCCACCCTTTTTTAAAATCATTGCTTCTAGAAGGTTTACATGATTTCTTAAAAAACACGAGTTTTTAGGAAATGTGTTTTATTTCATAAATGGAATCTTCAAAGTATGAACATTCTACGTCATAACGACTTTCTAAAGTTTTCGCATGCGTCCGGAAATAAGAAAAGTTTACTTCCACCATTTTTTAAAATCACAGCTTCTAGAAGGTTTACATGATTTCGTAAAAAACACGAGTTTTTAGAAAATGTTTTTTATTTCATAAATGGAATCAACAAAGTATGCACATTCTACGTCATAACGACTTTCTATAGTTTGCGCATGCGTTCGGAAATAAGAAAAGATTACTTACCCCGTTTTTTAAAATCACAGATTCTAGAAGGTTTACATGATTTCTTAAAAAACACGAGTTTTTTGAAAATGTGTTTTATTTCATAAATGGAATCAACAAAGTATGCACATTCTACGTCATAACGACTTTCTATAGTTTGCGCATGCGTCCGGAAATAAGAAAAGCTTACTTCCACCGTTTTTTAAAATCACAGCGTCTAGAAGGTGTACATGATTTCTTAAAAAACACGAGTTTTTAGAAAATGTGTTTTATTTCATAAATGGAATCAACAAAGTATGCACATTCTACGTCATAATGACTTTCTATAGTTTGCGCATTCGTCGGGAAATAAGAAAAGCTTACTTCCACCGTTTTTTAAAATCACAGCTTCTAGAAGGTTTACATGATTTCGTAAAAAACACGAGTTTTTAGAAAATATGTTTTATTTCATAAATGGAATCTACAAAGTATGCACATTCTACGTCATAACGACTTTCTATAGTTTGCGCATGCGTCCGGAAATAAGAAAAGCTTACTTCCCCCATTTTTTAAAATCACAGCTTCTAGAAGATTTACATGATTTCGTAAAAAACACGAGTTTTTAGAGAATGTGTTTTATTTCATAAATGGAATCTACAAAGTATGCACATTCTACGTCATAACGACTTTCTATAGTTTGCGCATGCGTCCGGAAAAAAGAAAATCTTACTTCCCCTGTTTTTTAAAAGCACAGCTTCTAGAAATTTTACATGATTTCTTAAAAAACACGAGTTTTTAGAAAATGTGTTTTATTTCATAAATGGAATGAACAAAGTATGCATATTCTACGCCATAACGACTTTCTATTGTTTGCGCATGCGTTTGGAAATAAGAAAAGCTTACTTCCCCTGTTTTTTAAAATCACAGCTTCTAGAAGGTTTACATGATTTCTTAAAAAACACGAGTTTTTAGAAAATTAGTTTTATTTCATAAATGGAATCAAATAAGTATGCACATTCTACGTCATAACGACATTCTATAGTTTGCACATGCGTTTGGAAATAAGAAAAGCTTACTTCCCCCGTTTATTAAAATCACAGATTCTAGAAGGTCTACATGATTTCTTAAAAAACACAAGTTTTTAGAAAATGTGTTTTATTTCATAAATAGAATCAACAAAGTATGCACATTCTACGTCATAAGGACTTTCTATTGTTTGCGCATGCGTCCGGAAATAAGAAAAGCTTAATTCCCCCGTTTTTTAAAATCACAGCTTCTAGAAGGTTTACATGATTTCGTAAAAAACACGAGTTTTTAGAAAATGTGTTTTATTTCATAAATGGAATCAACAAAGTATTCACATTCTACGTGATAACGACTTTCTATAGTTTGCGCATGCGTTCGGAAATAAGAAAAGCTTACCTCCCCCGTTTTTTAAAATCACAGCTTCTAGAAGGTTTACATGATTTCGTAAAAAACACGAGTTTTTAGAAAATGTGTTTTATTTCATAAATGGAATCAACAAAGTATGCACATTCTACGTCATAAGGATTTTCTATAGTTTGCGCATGCGTCCGGAAATAAGAAAAGCTTACTTCCACCGTTTTTTAAAATCACAGCTTCTAGGAGGTTTACATGATTTATTAAAAAACACGAGTTTTTAGAAAATGTGTTTTATTTCATAAATTGAATCAACAAAGTATGCACATTCTACGTCATAACGACTTTGTATAGTTTGCGCATTCGTCCGGAAATAAGAAAAGCTTACTTCCACCGTTTTTTAAAATCACAGCTTCTAGAAGGTTTACATGATTTCGTAAAAAACACGAGTTTTCAGAGAATGTGTTTTATTTCATAAATGGAATCTACAAAGTATGCACATTCTACATCATAACGACTTTCTATAGTTTGCACATGCGTCCGGAAATAAGAAAAGCTTACTTCCCCCGTTTTTTAAAATCACAGCATCTAGAAGGTTTACATGATTTCTCAAAAAACACGAGTTTTTAGAAAATGTGTTTTATTTCATAAATGGAATCAACAAAGTATGCACATTCTTCGTCATAACGACTTTCTATAGTTTGCGCATGCGTTTGGAAATAAGAAAAGCTTACTTCCCCCTTTTTAAAAATCACAGCTTCTAGAAGGTTTACATGATTTCTTAAAAAACACAAGTTTTTAGAAAATGTGTTTTATTTCATAAATAGAATCAACAAAGTATGCACATTCTACGTCATAACGACTTTCTATTGTTTGCGCATGCGTCCGGAAATAAGAAAAGCTTACTTGCACCGTTTTTTAAAATCACAGCTTCTAGAAGGTTTACATGATTTCGTAAACCACACGAGTTTTTAGAAAATGTGTTTTATTTCATAAATGGAATCTACAAAGTATGCACCTTCTACGTCATAACGACTTTCTATAGTTTGCGCATGCGTCCGGAAATAAGAAAATCTTAATTCCCCCGTTTTTTAAAATCACAGCTTCTAGAAGGTTTACATGATTTCGTAAAAAACACGAGTTTTTAGAAAATGTGTTTTATTTCATAAATAGAATCAACAAAGTATGCACATTCTACGTCATAACGACTTTCTATTGTTTGCGCATGCGTCCGGAAATAAGAAAAGCTTACTTGCACCGTTTTTTAAAATCAGAGCTTCTAGAAGATTTACATGATTTCGTAAACCACACGAGTTTTTAGAAAATGTGTTTTATTTCATAAATGGAATCTACAAAGTATGCACCTTCTACGTCATAACGACCTTCTATAGTTTGCGCATTCGTCCGGAAATAAGAAAAGCTTACTTCCACCGTTTTTTAAAATCACAGCTTCTAGAAGGTTTACATGATTTCGTAAAAAACACGAAGTTTTAGAAAATATGTTTTACTTCATAAATGGAATCTACAAAGTATGCACATTCTACTACATAACGACTTTCTATAGTTTGCGCATGCGTCCGGAAATAAGAAAAGCTTACTATCCCCGTTTGTTAAAATCACAGCTTCTAGAAGGTTTACATGATTTCGTAAAAAACATGAGTTTTTAGAAAATGTGTTTTATTTCATAAATGGAATCTACAAAGTATGCACATTCTACGTCATAACGACTTTCTATAGTTTGCGCATGCGCCCGGAAATAAGAGAAGCTTACTTACCCCGTTTTTTAAAATCACAGCTTCTAGAAGGTTTACATGATTTTGTAAAAAACTTGAGTTTTTAGAAAATGTGTTTTATTTCATAAATGGAATCTACAAAGTATGCACATTCCACGTCATTATAACTTTTTATAGTTTGTGCATGTATCCGTAAATAAGAAAAGCTTACTTCCACCGTTTTTTAAAATCACAGCTTCTAGAAGGTTTACATGATTTCATAAAAAACACGAGTTTTTAGAAAATGTGTTTTATTTCATAAATGGAATCAACAAAGTATGCACATTCTACGTCATAACGACTTTCTATAGTTTGCGCATGCGTCCGGAAATAAGAAAAGCTTACTTCCACCGTTTTTTAAAATCACAGCTTCTATAAGGTTTACATGAGTTCGTAAAAAACACGTTTTTAGAAAATGTGTTTTATTTCATAAATGGAATCAACAAAGTATGCACATTCGACGCCATAACGACTTTCTATAGTTTGCGCATGCGTCCGGAAATAAGAAAAGCTTACTTCCACCGTTTTTTAAAATCACAGCTTCTAGAAGGTTTACATGATTTCGTAAAAAACACGAGTTTTTAGAAAATGTGTTTTATTTGATAAATGGAATCTACAAAGTATGCACATTCTACGTCATAACAACTTTCTATAGTTTGTGCATGCATCCGTAAATAAGAAAAGCTTACTTCCACCGTTTTTTAAAATCACAGCTTCTAGAAGGTTTACATGATTTCGTAAAAAACACGAGTTTTTAGAAAATGTGTTTTATTTCATAAATGGAATCTAAAAAAGTATGCACCTTCTACGTCATAACGACTTTCTATAGTTTGCGCATGCGTCCGGAAATAAGAAAAGATTACTTACCCCGTTTTTTAAAATCACAGCTTCTAGAAGGTTTACATGATTTCGTAAAAAACACGAGTTTTTTGAAAATGTGTTTTATTTCATAAATGGAATCAACAAAGTATGAACATTCTACGTCATAAGGACTTTCTATAGTTTGCGCATGCGTCCGGAAATAAGAAAAGCTTACTTCCACCGTTTTTTAAAATCACAGCTTCTATAAGGTTTACATGAGTTCGTAAAAAACACGTTTTTAGAAAATGTGTTTTATTTCATAAATGGAATCAACAAAGTATGCACATTCGACGTCATATCGACTTTCTATAGTTTGCGCATGCGTCCGGAAATAAGAAAAGCTTACTTCCACCGTTTTTTAAAATCACATCTTCTAGAAGGTTTACATGATTTCGTAAAAAACACGAGTTTTTAGAAAATGTGTTTTATTTGATAAATGGAATCTACAAAGTATGCACATTCTACGTCATAACAACTTTCTATAGTTTGTGCATGCATCCGTAAATAAGAAAAGGTTACTTCCACCGTTTTTTAAAATCACAGCTTCTAGAAGGTTTACATGATTTCGTAAAAAACACGAGTTTTTAGAAAATGTGTTTTATTTCATAAATGGAATCTACAAAGTATGCACCTTCTACGTCATAATGACTTTCTATAGTTTGCGCATGCGTCCGGAAATAAGAAAAGATTACTTACCCCGTTTTTTAAAATCACAGCTTCTAGAAGGTTTACATGATTTCGTAAAAAACACGAGTTTTTTTAAAATGTGTTTTATTTCATAAATGGAATCAACAAAGTATCCACATTCTACGTCATAAGGACTTTCTATAGTTTGTGCATGCGTCCGGAAACAAGAAAAGCTTACTTCCACCGTTTTTTAAAATCACAGCTTCTAGAAGGTGTACATCATTTCTTAAAAAACACGAGTTTTTAGAAAATGTGTTTTATTTCATAAATGGAATCAACAAAGTATGCACATTCTACGTCATAACGACTTTCTCTAGTTTGCACATTCGTCCGGAAATAAGAAAAGCTTACTTCCACCGTTTTTTAAAATCACAGCTTCTAGAAGGTTTACATGATTTCGAAAAAAACACGAGTTTTTAGAAAATATGTTTTATTTCATAAATGATATCTACAAAGTATGCACATTCTACGTCATAACGACTTTCTATAGTTTGCGCATGCGTTTGGAAATAAGAAAAGCTTACTTCCCCCGTTTTTTAAAATCACAGGTTCTAGAAGCTTTACATGATTTCTTAAAAAACACAAGTTTTTAGAAAATGTGTTTTATTTCATAAACGGAATCAACAAAGTATGCACATTCTACGTCATAACGACTTTCTATTGTTTGCGCATGCGTTTGGAAATAAGAAAAGCTTACTTCCACCGTTTTTTAAAATCACAGCTCCTAGAAGGTTTACATGATTTCTTAAAGAACACGAGTTTTTAGAAAATGTGTTTTATTTCATCAATGGAATCTACAAAGTATGCACATTCGACGTCATAAGGACTTTCTATAGTTTGCGCATGCGTCCGGAAACAAGAAAAGCTTACTTCCACCGTTTTTTAAAATCACAGCTTCTAGAAGGTGTACATGATTTCTTAAAAAACACGAGTTTTTAGAAAATGTGTTTTATGTCATAAATGGAATCAACAAAGTATGCACATTCTACGTCATAATGACTTTCTGTAGTTTGCGCATTCGTCCGGAAATAAGAAAAGCTTACTTCCACCGTTTTTTAAAATCACAGCTTCTAGAAGGTTTACATGATTTCGTAAAAAACACGAAGTTTTAGAAAATATGTTTTACTTCATAAATGGAATCTACAAAGTATGCACATTCTACTACATAACGACTTTCTATAGTTTGCGCATGCGTCCGGAAATAAGAAAAGCTTACTATCCCCGTTTTTTAAAATCACAGCTTCTAGAAGGTTTACATGATTTCGTAAAAAACACGAGTTTTTAGAAAATGTGTTTTATTTCATAAATGGAATCTACAAAGTATGCACATTCTACGTCATAACGACTTTCTATAGTTTGCGAATGCGTCAGGAAATAAGAGAAGCTTACTTACCCCGTTTTTTAAAATCACAGCTTCTAGAAGGTTTACATGATTTTGTAAAAAACTTGAGTTTTTAGAAAATGTGTTTTATTTCATAAATGGAATCTACAAAGTATGCACATTCTACGTCATAACAACTTTCTATACTTTGTGCATGCATCCGTAAATAAGAAAAGCTTACGTCCACCGTTTTTTACAATCACAGCTTCTAGAAGGTTTACATGATTTCGTAAAAAACACGAGTTTTTAGAAAATGTGTTTTATTTGATAAATGGAATCTACAAAGTATGCACATTCTACGTCATAACAACTTTCTATAGTTTGTGCATGCATCCGTAAATAAGAAAAGCTTACTTCCACCGTTTTTTAAAATCACAGCTTCTAGAATGTTTACATGATTTCATAAAAAACACAAGTTTTTAGAAAATGTGTTTTATTTCATAAATGGAATCAACAAAGTATGCACATTCTACGTCATAACGACTTTCTATAGTTTGCGCATGCGTCCGGAAATAAGAAAAGATTACTTCCCCCTTTTTTAAAATCACAGCTTCTAGAAGATTTACATGATTTCGTAAAAAACACGAGTTTTTAGAGAATGTGTTTTATTTCATAAATGGAATCTACAAAGTATGCAGATTCTACGTCATAACGAATTTCTATAGTTTGCGCATGCGTCCGGAAAAAAGAAAAGCTTACTTCCCCCGTTTTTTAAAATCACAGCTTCTAGAAGGTTTACATGATTTCTTAAAAAACACGAGTTTTTAGAAAATGTGTTTTATTTCATAAATGGAATCAACAAAGTATGCACATTCTACGCCATAACGACTTTCTATTGTTTGCGCATGCGTTTGGAAATAAGAAAAGCTTACTTCCCCTGTTTTTTAAAATCACAGCTTCTAGAAGGTTTACATGATTTCTTAAAAAACACGAGTTTTTAGAAAATTAGTTTTATTTCATAAATGGAATCAACAAAGTATGCACATTCTACGTCATAACGACTTTCTATAGTTTGCGCATGCGTTTGGAAATAAGAAAAGCTTACCTCCCCCGTTTTTTAAAATCACAGATTCTAGAAGGTTTACATGATTTCTTAAAAAACACAAGTTTTTAGAAAATGTGTTTTATTTCATAAATAGAATCAACAAAGTATGCACATTCTACGTCATAACGACTTTCTATTGTTTGCGCATGCGTCCGGAAATAAGAAAAGCTTAATTCCCCCGTTTTTTAAAATCACAGCTTCTAGAAGGTTTACATGATTTCGTAAAAAACACGAGTTTTTAGAAAATATGTTTTATTTCATAAATGGAATCAACAAAGTATGCACATTCTACGTCATAACGACTTTCTATAGTTTGCGCATGCGTTTGGAAATAAGAAAAGCTTACCTCCCCCGTTTTTTAAAATCACAGATTCTAGAAGGTTTACATGATTTCTTAAAAAACACGAGTTTTTAGAAAATGTGTTTTATTTCATAAATGGAATCAACAAAGTATGCACATTCTACGTCATAACAACTTTCTATAGTTTGTGCATTCGTCCGGAAATAAGAAAAGCTTACTTCCACCGTTTTTTAAAATCACAGCTTCTAGAAGGTTTACATGATTTCGTAAAAAACATGAGTTTTTAGAAAATATGTTTTATTTCATAAATGGAATCAACAAAGTATGCACATTCTACGTCATAACAACTTTCTATAGTTTGTGCATTCGTCCGGAAATAAGAAAAGCTTACTTCCACCGTTTTTTAAAATCACAGCTTCTAGAAGGTTTACATGATTTCGTAAAAAACACGAGTTTTTAGAAAATATGTTTTATTTTATAAATGGAATCTACAAAGTATGCACATTATACGTCATAACGGCTTTCTATAGTTTGCGGATGCGTCCGGAAATAAGAAAAGCTTACTTCTCCTGTTTTTTAAAATCACAGCTTCTAGAAGCTTTACATGATTTCTTAAAAAACACAAGTTTTTAGAAAATGTGTTTTATTTCATAAATAGAATCAACAAAGTATGCACATTCTACGTCATAACGACTTTCTATAGTTTGCGCATGCGTTTGGAAATAAGAAAAGCTTACTTCCATCGTTTTTTAAAATCACAGCTTCTAGAAGCTTTACATGATTTCTTAAAAAACACAAGTTTTTAGAAAATGTGTTTTATTTCATAAATAGAATCGACAAAGTATGCACATTCTACGTCATAACGACTTTCTATTGTTTGCGCATGCGTCCGGAAATAAGAAAAGCTTACTTCCACCGTTTTTTAAAATCACAGCTTCTAGAAGGTTTACATGATTTCGTAAAAAACACGAGTTTTTAGAAAATGTGTTTTATTTCATAAATGGAATCTACAAATTATGCACATTCTACGTCATAACGACTTTATGCAGTTTTCGCATTCATCCGGAAATAAGAAAAGCTTACTTCCACCGTTTTTTAAAATGACAGCTTCTAGAAGGTTTACACGATTTCGTAAAAAACACGAGTATTTAGAAAATGTGTTTTATTTCATCAATGGAATCTACAAAGTATGCACCTTCTACGTCATAACGACTTTCTATAGTTTGCGCATGCGTCCGGAAATAAGAAAAGATTACTTACCCCGTTTTTTAAAATCACAGATTCTAGAAGGTTTACATGATTTCTTAAAAAACACGAGTTTTTAGAAAATGTGTTTTATTTCATAAATGGAATCAACAAAGTATGCACATTCTACGTCATAACGACTTTCTATAGTTTCCGCATGCGTTCGGAAATAAGAAAAGCTTACCTCCCCCGTTTTTTAAAATCACAGATTCTAGAAGGTTTACATGATTTCTTAAAAAACATGAGTTTTTAGAAAATGTGTTTTATTTCATAAATGGAATCAACAAAGTATGCACATTCTACGTCATAACGACTTTCTATAGTTTGCGCATTCGTCCGGAAATAAGAAAAGCTTACTTCCCCCGTTTTTTAAAATCACAGCTCCTAGAAGGTTTACATGATTTCTTAAAGAACACGAGTTTTTAGAAAATGTGTTTTATTTCATCAATGGAATCTACAAAGTATGCACATTCTACGTCATAACGACTTTCTATAGTTTGCGCATGCGTCCGGAAATAAGAAAAGCTTACTTCCACCGTTTTTTAAAATCACAGCTTCTCGAAGGTTTACATGATTTCGTAAAAAACACGGGTTTTTAGAAAATGTGTTTTATTTCATAAATGGAATCTACAAAGTATGCACATTCTAAGTCAGAACGACTTTCTATAGTTTGCGCATGCAGCCGGAAATAAGAAAAGCTTACTTCCACCATTTTTTAAAATCACAGCTTCTAGAAGGTTTACATGATTTCGTAAAAAACACGAGTTTTTAGAAAATGTGTTTTATTTCATAAATGGAATCTACAAAGTATGCACATTCTACGTCATAACGACTTTCTATAGTTTGCGCATGCTTCCGGAAATAAGAAAAGCTTACTTCCACCGTTTTTTAAAATCAAAGCTTCTAGAAGGTTTACATGATTTCGTAAAAAAGACGGGTTTTTAGAAAATGTGTTTTATTTCATAAATGGAATCTTCAAAGTATGCACATTCTACGTCATAACGACTTTGTACAGTTTGCGCATGCGTCCGGAAATAAGAAAAGCTTACTTCCACCGTTTTTTAAAATCACAGCTTCTAGAAGGTTTACATTATTTCGTAAAAAACACGAGTTTTTAGAGAATGTGTTTAATTTCATAAATGGAATCTACAAAGTATGCACATTCTACGTCATAACGACTTTCTATAGTTTGCGCATGCGTCCGGAAATAAGATAAGCTTACTTCCACCGTTTTTTAAAATCACAGCTTCTAGAAGGTTTACATGATTTCGTAAAAAACACGAGTTTTTAGAAAATGTGTTTTATTTCATAAATGGAATCAACAAAGTATGCACATTCTACGTCATAATGACTTTGTATAGTTTGCGCATGCGTCCGGAAATAACAAAAGCTTACTTCCACTGTTTTTTAAAATCACAGCTTCTATAAGGTTTACATGATTTCGTAAAAAACACGAGTTTTTAGAAAATTTGTTTTATTTCATCAATGGAATCAACAAAGTATGCACAGTCTACGTCATAACGACTTTCTATAGTTTTCCCATGCTTCTAGAAATAAGAAAAGCTTACTTCCACCGTTTTTTAAAATCACAGCTTCTAGAAGGTTTACATGATTTCGTAAAAAACACGAGTTTTTAGAAAATGTGTTTTATTTCATAAATGGAATCAACAAAGTATGCACATTCTACGTCATAACGACCTTTTATAGATTGCGCATACGTCCGGAAATAAGAAAAGCTTACTTACCCCGTTTTTTAAAATCACAGCTTCTAGAAGGTTTACATGATTTCTTAAAAAACACGAGTTTTTAGAAAATGTGTTTTAGTTCATAAATGGAATCAACAAAGTATGCACATTCTACATCATAAGGACTTTCTATAGTTTGCGCATGCGTCCGGAAATAAGAAAAGCTTGCTTCCACCGTTTTTTAAAATCACAGCTTCGCGAAGGTTTATGTGATTTCTTAAAAAACACGAGTTTTTAGAAAATGTGTTTTATTTCATAAATGGAATCAACAAAGTATGCACATTCTACGTCATAACGACTTTCTATAGTTTGCGCATTCGTTCGGAAATAAGAAAAGCTTACTTGCACCGTTCTTTAAAATCACAGCTTCTAGAAGGTTTACATGATTTCGTAAAAAACACGAGTTTTTAGAGAATGTGTTTTATTTCATAAATGGAATCTACAAAGTATGCACATTCTACGTCATAACGACTTTCTATAGTTTGCGCATGCGTTCGGAAATAAGAAAAGCTTACTTCACCCGTTTTTTAAAATCACAGCTTCTAGAAGGTTTACATGATTTCTTACAAAACACAAGTTTTTAGAAAATGTCTTTTATTTCATAAATGGAATCAACAAAGTATGCACATTCTACACCATAACGACTTTCTATTGTTTGCGCATGCATCCGGAAATAAGAAAAGCTTACTTCCACCGTTTTTTAAAATCACAGCTTCGAGAAGGTTTACGTGATTTCTTAAAAAACACGAGTTTTTAGAAAATGTGTTTTATTTCATAAATGGAATCAACAAAGTATGCACATTCTACGTCATAACGACTTTCTATAGTTTGCGCATGCGTCCGGAAATAAGAAAAGCTTACTTCCACCATTTTTTAAAATCACAGCTTCAAGAAGGTTTACATGATTTCGTAAAAAACACGAGTTTTTAGAAAATGTGTTTTATTTGATAAATGGAATCTACAAAGTATGCACATTCTACGTCATAACAACTTTCTATAGTTTGTGCATGCATCCGTAAATAAGAAAAGCTTACTTCCACCGTTTTTTAAAATCACAGCTTCTAGAAGGTTTACATGATTTCGTAAAAAACACGAGTTTTTAGAAAATGTGTTTTATTTCATAAATGGAATCAACAAAGTATGCACATTCTACGTCATAACGAATTTATATAGTTTGCGCATGCGTTTGGAAATAAGAAAAGCTTACTTCCCCCGTTTTTTAAAATCACAGCTTCTAGAAGGTTTACATGATTTCTTAAAAAACACAAGTTTTTAGAAAATGTGTTTTATTTCATAAATAGAATCAACAAAGTATGCACATTCTACGTCATAACGACTTTCTATTGTTTGCGCATGCGTCCGGAAATAAGAAAAGCTTACTTCCACCGTTTTTTAAAATCACGGCTTCTAGAAGGTTTACATGATTTCGTAAAAAACACGAGTTTTTAGAAAATGTGTTTTATTTCATAAATGGAATCTACAAAGTATGCACATTCTACGTCATAACGACTTTCTATAGTTTGCGCATGCGTCCGGAAATAAGAAAAGCTTACTTCCCCCATTTTTTAAAATCACAGCTTCTAGAAGGTTTACATGATTTCGTAAAAAACACGAGTTTTTAGAGAATATGTTTTATTTCATAAATGGAATCTACAAAGTATGCACATTCTACGTCATAACGAATTTCTATAGTTTGCGCATGCGTCCGGAAATAAGAAAAGCTTAATTCCCCCGTTTTTTAAAATCACAGCTTCTAGAAGGTTTACATGATTTCGTAAAAAACACGAGTTTTTAGAAAATGTGTTTTATTTCATAAATGGAATCAACAAAGTATGCACATTCTACGTCATAACGACTTTCTATAGTTTGCGCATGCGTTGGGAAATAAGAAAAGCTTACCTCCCCCGTTTTTTAAAATCACACATTCTAGAAGGTTTACATGATTTCTTAAAAAACACGAGTTTTTAGAAAATGTGTTTTATTTCATAAATGGTATCAACAAAGTATGCACATTCTACGTCATAACGAATTTCTATAGTTTGCGCATTCGTCCGGAAATAAGAAAAGCTTACTTCCACCGTTTTTTAAAATCAAAGCTTCTAGAAGGTTTACATGATTTCGTAAAAAACACGAGTTTTTAGAAAATGTGTTTTATTTCATCAATAGAATCAACAAAGTATGGACATTCTACGTCATAACGACTTTCTATAGTTTGCGCATGCGTCCGGAAATAAGAAAAGCTTACTTCCAACGTTTTTTAAAATCACAGCTTCTAGAAGGTTTACATGATTTCTTAAAAAACACGAGTTTTTAGAAAATGTGTTTTATTTCATAAATGGAATCAACAAAGTATGCACATTCTACGTCATAACGACTTTCTATAGTTTGCGCATGCGTCCAGAAATAAGAAAAGCTTACTTCCCCCGTTTTTTCAAATCACAGCTTCTAGAAGGTTTACATGATTTCTTAAAAAACACAAGTTTTTAGAAAATGTGTTTTATTTCATAAATGGAATCAACAAAGTATGCACATTCTACCTCATAATGACTGTCTATAGTTTGCGCATGCGTTTGGAAATAAGAAAAGCTTACTTCCCCCGTTTTTTAAAATCACAGCTTCTAGAAGGTTTACATGATTTCTTAAAAAACAAGAGTTTCTAGAAAATGTGTTTTATTTCATAAATGGAATCTACAAAGTGTGCACATTCTACATCAGAATGACTTTCTATAGTTTCCTCATGCGTCCGGAAATAAGAAAAGCTTACCTCCACCGTTTTTTAAAATCACAGCTTCTAGAAGGTTTACATGATTTCGTAAAAAACACGAGTTTTTAGAAAATGTGTTTTATTTCATAAATGGAATCTACAAAGTATGCACATTCTGCATAAGAATGACTTTCTATAGTTTCCTCATGCGTCCGGAAATAAGAAAAGCTTACCTCCACCGTTTTTTAAAATCACAGCTTCTAGAAGGTCTACATGATTTCGTAAAAAACACGAGTTTCTAGAAAATGTGTTTTATTTCATCAATGGAATCAACAAAGTATGCACATTCTACGTCATAACGATTTTCTATAGTTTGCGCATTCATCCGGAAACAAGAAAAGCTTACTTCCACCGTTTTTTAAAATCACAGCTTCTAGAAGGTTTACATGATTTCGTAAAAAACACGAGTTTTTAGAAAATGTGTTTTATTTCATAAATGGAATCAACAAAGTATGCACATTCTACGTCATAACGACTTTCTATAGTTTGCGCTTGCGTTTGGAAATAAGAAATTCTTACTTCCCCCGTTATTTAAAATCACAGCTTCTAGAAGGTTTACATGATTTCTTAAAAAACACGAGTTTTTAGAAAATGTGTTTTATTTCATAAATGGAATCAACAAAGTATGCACATTCTACATCATAACGACTTTCTATAGTTTGCGCTTGCGTTTGGAAATAAGAAAAGCTTACCTCCCCCGTTTTTTAAAATCGCAGCTTCTAGAAGGTTTACATGATTTCCTAAAAAACACGAGTTTTTAGAAAATGTGTTTTATTTCATAAATGGAATCAACAAAGTATGCACATTCTACTTCATAACGACTTTCTATAGTTTGCGCATGCGTCTAGAAATAATAAAAGCTTACTTCCACCTTTTTTTAAAATCACAGCTTCTAGAAGGTTTACATAATTTCGTAAAAAACATGAGTTTTTAGAAAATGTGTTTTATTTCATAAACGGAATCAACAAAGTATGCACATTCTACGTCATAACGACTCTCTATAGTTTGCGCTGGCGTTTGGAAATAAGAAAAGCTTACTTCCCCCGTTTTTTAAAATCACAGCTTCTAGAAGGTTTACATGATTTCTTAAAAAACATGAGTTTTTAGAAAATGTGTTTTATTTCATAAATAGAATCTACAAAGTATGCACATTCTACGTCATAACGACTTTCTATAGTTTGCACATGCGTTTGGTAATAAGAAAAGCTGACTTCCCCCGTTTTTTAAAATCACAGCTTCTAGAAGGTTTAAATGATTTCTTAAAAAACATGAGTTTTTAGAAAATGAGTTTTATTTCTTAAATGGAATCAACAAAGTATGCACATTCTACGTCATCACGACTTTCTATAGTTTGCGCATGCGTTTGAAAATAAGAAAAGCTTACTTCCCCCGTTTTTTAAAATCACAGCTTCTAGAACGTTTACATGATTTCTTAAAAAACACGAGTTTTTAGAAAATGTGTTTTATTTCATAAATGGAATCTACAAAGTATGCACATTCTACGTCATAACGACTTTCTATAGTTTGTGCATGCGTCCGGAAATAAGAAAAGCTTACATCCCCCATTTTTTAAAATCACAGCTTCTAGAAGGTTTACATGATTTCTTAAAAAACACGAGTTTTTAGAAAATGTGTTTTATTTCATAAATGGAATCTACAAACAATGCACATTGTACATCATAACGACTTTCTATAGTTTGCTCATGCGTCCGGAAATAAGAAAAGCTTACTTCCCCCATTTTTTTAAAATCACAGCTTCTAGAAGGTTTACATGGTTTCTTAAAAAACACGAGTTTTTAGAAAATGTGTTTTATTTCAAAATGGAATCAACAAAGTATGCACATTCTAAGTCATAACGACTTTCTATAGTTTGCGCATGCGTTTGGTAATAAGAAAAGCTTACATCCCCCGTTTTTTAAAATCACAGCTCCTAGAAGGTTTACATGATTTCTTAAAAAACACGAGTTTTTAGAAAATGTGTTTTATTTCATCAATGGAATCTACAAAGTATGCACATTCTACGTCATAACGACTTTCTATAGTTTGCGCATGCGTCCGGAAATAAGAAAAGCTTACTTCCACCGTTTTTTAAAATCACAGCTTCTCGAAGGTTTACATGATTTCGTAAAAAACACGGGTTTTTAGAAAATGTGTTTTATTTCATAAATGGAATCTACAAAGTATGCACATTCTACGTCATAACGACTTTCTATAGTTTGCGCAAGCAGCCGGAAATAAGAAAAGCTTACTTCCACCATTTTTTAAAATCACAGCTTCTAGAAGGTTTACATGATTTCGTAAAAAACACGAGTTTTTAGAAAATGTGTTTTATTTCATAAATGGAATCTACAAAGTATGCACATTCTACGTCATAACGACTTTCTATAGTTTGCGCATGCTTCCGGAAATAAGAAAAGCTTACTTCCACCGTTTTTTAAAATCACAGCTTCTAGAAGGTTTACATGATTTCGTAAAAAACACGAGTTTTCAGAAAATGTGTTTTATTTGATAAATGGAATCTACAAAGTATGCACATTCTACGTCATAACAACTTTCTATAGTTTGTGCATGCAACCGTAAATAAGAAAAGCTTACTTCCACCGTTTTTTAAAATCACAGCTTCTAGAATGTTTACATGATTTCATAAAAAACACAAGTTGTTAGAAAATGTGTTTTATTTCATAAATGGAATCAACAAAGTATGCACATTCTACGTCATAACGACTTTCTATAGTTTGCGCATGCGTCCGGAAATAAGAAAAGATTACTTCCCCCTTTTTTAAAATCACAGCTTCTAGAAGATTTACATGATTTCGTAAAAAACACGAGTTTTTAGAGAATGTGTTTTATTTCATAAATGGAATCTACAAAGTATGCACATTCTACGTCATAACGACTTTCTATAGTTTGCGCATGCGTCCGGAAAAAAGAAAAGCTTACTTCCCCCGTTTTTTAAAATCACAGCTTCTAGAAGGTTTACATGATTTCTTAAAAAACATGAGTTTTTAGAAAATGTGTTTTATTTCATAAATGGAATCAACAAAGTATGCACATTCTATGCCATAACGACTTTCTATTGTTTGCGCATGCGTTTGGAAATAAGAAAAGCTTACTTCCCCTGTTTTTTAAAATCACAGCTTCTAGAAGGTTTACATGATTTCTTAAAAAACACGAGTTTTTAGAAAATATGTTTTATTTCATAAATGGAATCAACAAAGTATGCACATTCTACGTCATAACGACTTTCTATAGTTTGCGCATGCGTTTGGAAATAAGAAAAGCTTACCTCCCCCGTTTTTTAAAATCACAGATTCTAGAAGGTTTACATGATTTCTTAAAAAACACGAGTTTTTAGAAAATGTGTTTTATTTCATAAATGGAATCAACAAAGTATGCACATTCTACGTCATAACAACTTTCTATAGTTTGTGCATTCGTCCGGAAATAAGAAAAGCTTACTTCCACCGTTTTTTAAAATCACAGCTTCTAGAAGGTTTACATGATTTCGTAAAAAACATGAGTTTTTAGAAAATATGTTTTATTTTATAAATGGAATCTACAAAGTATGCACATTATACGTCATAACGACTTTCTATAGTTTGCGGATGCGTCCGGAAATAAGAAAAGCTTACTTCCCCCGTTTTTTAAAATCACAGCTTCTAGAAGCTTTACATGATTTCTTAAAAAACAAAAGTTTTTAGAAAATGTGTTTTATTTCATAAATAGAATCAACAAAGTATGCACATTCTACGTCATAACGACTTTCTATAGTTTGCGCATGCGTTTGGAAATAAGAAAAGCTTACTTCCATCGTTTTTTAAAATCACAGCTTCTAGAAGCTTTACATGATTTCTTAAAAAACACAAGTTTTTAGAAAATGTGTTTTATTTCATAAATAGAATCAACAAAGTATGCACATTCTACGTCATAACGACTTTCTATTGATTGCCCATGCGTCCGGAAATAAGAAAAGCTTACTTCCACCGTTTTTTAAAATCACAGCTTCTAGAAGGTTTACATGATTTCGTAAAAAACACGAGTTTTTAGAAAATGTGTTTTATTTCATAAATGGAATCTACAAAGTATGCACATTCTACGTCATAACGACTTTATGCATTTTTCGCATTCGTCCGGAAATAAGAAAAGCTTACTTCCACCGTTTTTTAAAATGACAGCTTCTAGAAGGTTTACACGATTTCGTAAAAAACACGAGTTTTTAGAAAATGTGTTTTATTTCATCAATGGAATCTACAAAGTATGCACCTTCTACGTCATAACGACTTTCTATAGTTTGCGCATGCGTCCGGAAATAAGAAAAGATTACTTACCCCTTTTTTTAAAATCACAGATTCTAGAAGGTTTACATGATTTCTTAAAAAACACGAGTTTTTAGAAAATGTGTTTTATTTCATAAATGGAATCAACAAAGTATGCACATTGTACGTCATAACGACTTTCTATAGTTTCGGCATGCGTTCGGAAATAAGAAAAGCTTACCTCCCCCGTTTTTTAAAATCACAGATTCTAGAAGGTTTACATGATTTCTTAAAAAACACGAGTTTTTAGAAAATGTGTTTTATTTCATAAATGGAATCAACAAAGTATGCACATTCTACGTCATAACGACTTTCTATAGTTTGCGCATTCGTCCGGAAATAAGAAAAGCTTACTTCCCCCGTTTTTTAAAATCACAGCTCCTAGAAGGTTTGCATGATTTCTTAAAGAACACGAGTTTTTAGAAAATGTGTTTTATTTCATCAATGGAATCTACAAAGTATGCACATTCTACGTCATAACGAGTTTCTATAGTTTGCGCATGCGTCCGGAAATAAGAAAAGCTTACTTCCACCGTTTTTTAAAATCACAGCTTCTCGAAGGTTTACATGATTTCGTAAAAAACACGGGTTTTTAGAAAATGTGTTTTATTTCATAAATGGAATCTACAAAGTATGCACATTCTAAGTCATAACGACTTTCTATAGTTTGCGCATGCAGCCGGAAATAAGAAAAGCTTACTTCCACCATTTTTTAAAATCACAGCTTCTAGAAGGTTTACATGATTTCGTAAAAAACACGAGTTTTTAGAAAATGTGTTTTATTTCATAAATGGAATCTACAAAGTATGCACATTCTACGTCATAACGACTTTCTATAGTTTGCGCATGCTTCCGGAAATAAGAAAAGCTTACTTCCACCGTTTTTTAAAATCAAAGCTTCTAGAAGGTTTACATGATTTCGTAAAAAAGACGGGTTTTTAGAAAATGTGTTTTATTTCATAAATGGAATCTTCAAAGTATGCACATTCTACGTCATAACGACTTTGTATAGTTTGCGCATGCGTTCGGAAATAAGAAAAGCTTACTTCCACCGTTTTTTAAAATCACAGCTTCTAGAAGGTTTACATGATTTCGTAAAAAACACGAGTTTTTAGAGAATGTGTTTAATTTCATAAATGGAATCTACAAAGTATGCACATTCTACGTCATAACGACTTTCTATAGTTTGCGCATGCGTCCAGAAATAATATAAGCTTACTTCCACCGTTTTTTAAAATCACAGCTTCTAGAAGGTTTACATGATTTCGTAAAAAACACGAGTTTTTAGAAAATGTGTTTTATTTCATAAATGGAATCAACAAAGTATGCACATTCTACGTCATAATGACTTTGTATAGTTTGCGCATGCGTCCGGAAATAACAAAAGCTTACTTCCACTGTTTTTTAAAATCACAGCTTCTATAAGGTTTACATGATTTGGTAAAAAACACGGGTTTTTAGAAAATGTTTTTTATTTCATCAATGGAATCTACAAAGTATGCACATTCTACGTCATAACGACATTCTATAGTTTGCGCATGCGTCCGGAAATAAGAAAAGCTTACTTCCACCGTTTTTTAAAATCACAACTTCTAGAAGGTTTACATGATTTCGTAAAAAACACGAGTTTTTAGAAAATTTGTTTTATTTCATCAATGGAATCAACAAAGTATGCACATTCTACGTCATAACGACTTTCTATAGTTTTCCCATGCTTCTAGAAATAAGAAAAGCTTACTTCCACCGTTTTTTAAAATCACAGCTTCTAGAAGGTTTACATGATTTCGTAAAAAACACGAGTTTTTAGAAAATGTGTTTTATTTCATAAATGGAATCAACAAAGTATGCACATTCTACGTCATAACGACCTTTTATAGATTGCGCATGCGTCCGGAAATAAGAAAAGCTTACTTAACCCGTTTTTTAAAATCACAGCTTCTAGAAGGTTTACATGATTTCTTAAAAAACACGAGTTTTTAGAAAATGTGTTTTAGTTCATAAATGGAATCAACAAAGTATGCACATTCTACATCATAAGGACTTTCTATAGTTTGCGCATGCGTCCGGAAATAAGAAAAGCTTACTTCCACCGTTTTTTAAAATCACAGCTTCGAGAAGGTTTACGTGATTTCTTAAAAAACACGAGTTTTTAGAAAATGTGTTTTATTTCATAAATGGAATCAACAAAGTATGCACATTCTATGTCATAACGACTTTCTATAGTTTGCGCATTCGTTCGGAAATAAGAAAAGCTTACTTGCACCGTTCTTTAAAATCACAGCTTCTAGAAGGTTTACATGATTTCGTAAAAAACACGAGTTTTTAGAGAATGTGTTTTATTTCATAAATGGAATCTACAAAGTATGCATATTCTACGTCATAACGACTTTCTATAGTTTGCGCATGCGTCCGGAAATAAGAAAAGCTTACTTCCACCGTTTTTTAAAATCACAGCTTCTAGAAGGTTTACATGATTTCGTAAAAAACACAAGTTTTTAGAAAATGTGTTTTAATTCATAAATGGAATCTACAAAGTATGCACATTCTACGTCATAACGACTTTCTATAGTTTGCGCATGCGTCCGGAAATAAGAAAAGCTTACTTCCACCGTTTTTTAAAATCACAGCTTCTATAAGGTTTACATGAGTTCGTAAAAAACACGTTTTTAGAAAATGTGTTTTATTTCATAAATTTAATCAACAAAGTATGCACATTCGACGTCATAACGACTTTCTATAGTTTGCGCATGCGTCCGGAAATAAGAAAAGCTTACTTCCACCGTTTTTTAAAATCACAGCTTCTAGAAGGTTTACATGATTTCGTAAAAAACACGAGTTTTTAGAAAATGTGTTTTATTTCATAAATGGAATCTACAAAGTATGCACATTCTACGTCATAACGACTTTATGCAGTTTTCGCATTCGTCCGGAAATAAGAAAAGCTTACTTCCACCGTTTTTTAAAATGACAGCTTCTAGAAGGTTTACACGATTTCGTAAAAAACACGAGTCTTTAGAAAATGTGTTTTATTTCATCAATGGAATCTACAAAGTATGCACCTTCTACGTCATAACGACTTTCTATAGTTTGCGCTGGCGTTTGGAAATAAGAAAAGCTTACTTCCCCCGTTTTTTAAAATCACAGCTTCTAGAAGGTTTACATGATTTCTTAAAAAACATGAGTTTTTAGAAAATGTGTTTTATTTCATAAATGGAATCTACAAAGTATGCACATTCTACGTCATAACGACTTTCTATAGTTTGCACATGCGTTTGGTAATAAGAAAAGCTGACTTCCCCCGTTTTTTAAAATCACAGCTTCTAGAAGGTTTACATGATTTCTTAAAAAACACGAGTTTTTAGAAAATGAGTTTTATTTCTTAAATGGAATCAACAAAGTATGCACATTCTACGTCATCACGACTTTCTATAGTTTGCGCATGCGTTTGAAAATAAGAAAAGCTTACTTCCCCCGTTTTTTAAAATCACAGCTTCTAGAACGTTTACATGATTTCTTAAAAAACACGAGTTTTTAGAAAATGTGTTTTATTTCATAAATGGAATCTACAAAGTATGCACATTCTACGTCATAACGACTTTCTATAGTTTGTGTATGCGTCCGGAAATAAGAAAATCTTACATACCCTATTTTTTAAAATCACAGCTTCTAGAAGGTTTACATGATTTCTTAAAAAACACGAGTTTTTAGAAAATGTGTTTTATTTCATAAATGGAATCTACAAACAATGCACATTGTACATCATAACAACTTTCTATAGTTTGCTCATGCGTCCGGAAATAAGAAAAGCTTACTTCCCCCATTTTTTAAAATCACAGCTTCTAGAAGGTTTACATGGTTTCTTAAAAAACACGAGTTTTTAGAAAATGTGTTTTATTTCAAAATGGAATCAACAAAGTATGCACATTCTAAGTCATAACGACTTTCTATAGTTTGCGCATGCGTTTGGTAATAAGAAAAGCTTACATCCCCCGTTTTTTAAAATCACAGCTCCTAGAAGGTTTACATGATTTCTTAAAAAACACGAGTTTTTAGAAAATGTGTTTTATTTCATCAATGGAATCTACAAAGTATGCACATTCTACGTCATAACGACTTTCTATAGTTTGCGCATGCGTCCGGAAATAAGAAAAGCTTACTTCCACCGTTTTTTAAAATCACAGCTTCTCGAAGGTTTACATGATTTCGTAAAAAACTAGGGTTTTTAGAAAATGTGTTTTATTTCATAAATGGAATCTACAAAGTATGCACATTCTACGTCATAACGACTTTCTATAGTTTGCGCAAGCAGCCGGAAATAAGAAAAGCTTACTTCCACCATTTTTTAAAATCACAGCTTCTAGAAGGTTTACATGATTTCGTAAAAAACACGAGTTTTTAGAAAATGTTTTTTATTTCATAAATGGAATCTACAAAGTATGCACATTCTACGTCATAACGACTTTCTATAGTTTGCGCATGCTTCCGGAAATAAGAAAAGCTTACTTCCACCGTTTTTTAAAATCAAAGCTTCTAGAAGGTTTACATGATTTCGTAAAAAACACGGGTTTTTAGAAAATGCGTTTTATTTTATAAATGGAATCTTCAAAGTATGCACATTCTACCTCATAACGACTTTGTATAGTTTGCGCATGCGTCCGGAAATAAGAAAAGCTTACTTCCACCGTTTTTTAAAATCACAGCTTCTAGAAGGTTTACATGATTTCGTAAAAAACACGAGTTTTTAGAAAATGTGTTTTATTTCATAAATGGAATCTACAAAGTATGCACATTCTACGTCATAACGACTTTCTATAGTTTGCGCATGCGTCCGGAAATAAGAAAAGCTTACTTCCACCGTTTTTTAAAATCACAGCTTCTAGAAGGTTTAAATGTTTTCGTAAAAAACACGAGTTTTTAGAAAATGTGTTTTATTTCATAAATGGAATCAACAAAGTATGCACATTCTACGTCATAATGACTTTGTATAGTTTGCGCATGCGTCCGGAAATAACAAAAGCTTACTTCCACTGTTTTTTAAAATCACAGCTTCTATAAGGTTTACATGATTTCGTAAAAAACACGGGTTTTTAGAAAATGTTTTTTATTTCATCAATGGAATCTACAAAGTATGCACATTCTACGTCATAACGACATTCTATAGTTTGCGCATGCGTCCGGAAATAAGAAAAGCTTACTTCCACCGTTTTTTAAAATCACAACTTCTAGAAGGTTTACATGATTTCGTAAAAAACACGAGTTTTTAGAAAATGTGTTTTATTTCATCAATGGAATCTACAAAGTATGCACATTCTACGTCATAACGACATTCTATAGTTTGCGCATGCGTCCGGAAATAAGAAAAGCTTACTTCCACCATTTTTTAAAATCACAGCTTCTAGAAGGTTTACATGATTTCGTAAACAACACGAGTTTTTAGAAAATGTGTTTTATTTCATAAATGGAATCTACAAAGTATGCACATTCTACGTCATAACTACTTTCTATAGTTTGCGCATGCGTCCGGAAATAAGAAAAGCTTACTTCCACCGTTTTTTAAAATCACAGCTTCTCGAAGGTTTACATGATTTTGTAAAAAACACGGGTTTTTAGAAAATGTGTTTTATTTCATAAATGGAATCTACAAAGTATGCACATTCTACGTCATAACGACTTTCTATAGTTTGTGCTTGTGTTTGGAAAGAAGAAATTCTTACTTCCCCCGTTATGACGTAGAATGTGCATACTTTGTTGAAAAACAAGAGTTTTTAGAAAATGTGTTTTATTTCATCAATGGAATCAACAAAGTATGCACATTCTACGTCATAATGACTTTCTATAGTTTGCGCATTCGTCCGGAAATAAGAAAAGCTTACTTCCACCGTTTTTTAAAATCACAGCTTCTACAAAGTTTACATGATTTCTTAAAAAACACGAGTTTTTATAAAATGTGTTTTATTTCATAAATAGAATCAACAAAGTATGCAGATTCTATGTCATAATGACTTTCTAGAGTTTGCGCATGCGTCCGGAAATAAGAAAAGCTTACTTCCACCATTTTTTAAAATCACAGCTTCTAGAAGGTTTACATGATTTCGTAAAAAACACGAGTTTTTAGAAAATGTGTTTTATTTCATAAATGGAATCTACAAAGTATGCACATTCTACATCAGAATGACTTTCTATAGTTTCCTCATGCGTCCGGAAATAAGAAAAGCTTACCTCCACCGTTTTTTAAAATCACAGCTTCTAGAAGGTCTACATGATTTCGTAAAAAACACGAGTTTCTAGTAAATGTGTTTTATTTCATCAATGGAATCAACAAAGTATGCACATTCTACGTCATAACGATTTTCTATAGTTTGCACATTCATCCGGAAACAAGAAAAGCTTACTTCCACCGTTTTTTAAAATCACAGCTTCTAGAAGGTTTACATGATTTCGTAAAAAACATGAGTTTTTAGAAAATGTGTTTTATTTCATAAATGAAATCTACAAAGTATGCACATTCTACATCATAACGACTTTCTATAGTTTGCGCTTGCGTTTGGAAATAAGAAAAGCTTACCTCCCCCGTTTTTTAAAATCGCAGCTTCTAGAAGGTTTACATGATTTCTTAAAAAACACGAGTTTTTAGAAAATGTGTTTTATTTCATAAATGGAATCAACAAAGTATGCACATTCTACTTCATAACGACTTTCTATAGTTTGCGCATGCGTCTAGAAATAAGAAAAGCTTACTTCCACCTTTTTTTAAAATCACAGCTTCTAGAAGGTTGACATAATTTCGTAAAAAACATGAGTTTTTAGAAAATGTGTTTTATTTCATAAACGGAATCAACAAAGTATGCACATTCTACGTCATAACGACTTTCTATAGTTTGCGCTGGCGTTTGGAAATAAGAAAAGCTTACTTCCCCCGTTTTTTAAAATCACAGCTTCTAGAAGGTTTACATGATTTCTTAAAAAACATGAGTTTTTAGCAAATGTGTTTTATTTCATAAATGGAATCTACAAAGTATGCACATTCTACGTCATAACGACTTTCTATAGTTTGCACATGCGTTTGGTAATAAGAAAAGCTGACTTCCCCCGTTTTTTAAAATCACAGCTTCTAGAAGGTTTACATGATTTCTTAAAAAACACGAGTTTTTAGAAAATGAGTTTTATTTCTTAAATGGAATCAACAAAGTATACACATTCTACGTCATCACGACTTTCTATAGTTTGCGCATGCGTTTGAAAATAAGAAAAGCTTACTTCCCCCGTTTTTTAAAATCACAGCTTCTAGAACGTTTACATGATTTCTTAAAAAACACTAGTTTTTAGAAAATGTGTTTTATTTCATAAATGGAATCTACAAAGTATGCACATTCTACGTCATAACGACATTCTATAGTTTGCGCATGCGTCCGGAAATAAGAAAAGCTTACTTCCACCATTTTTTAAAATCACAGCTTCTAGAAGGTTTACATGATTTCGTAAACAACACGAGTTTTTAGAAAATGTGTTTAATTTCATAAATGGAATCTACAAAGTATGCACATTCTACGTCATAACTACTTTCTATAGTTTGCGCATGCGTCCGGAAATAAGAAAAGCTTACTTCCACCGTTTTTTAAAATCACAGCTTCTCGAAGGTTTACATGATTTCGTAAAAAACACGGGTTTTTAGAAAATGTGTTTTATTTCATAAATAGAATCTACAAAGTATGCACATTCTACGTCATAACGACTTTCTATAGTTTGCACTTGCGTTTGGAAAGAAGAAATTCTTACTTCCCCCGTTATGACGTAGAATGTGCATACTTTGTTGAAAAACACGAGTTTTTAGAAAATGTGTTTTATTTCATCAATGGAATCAACAAAGTATGCACATTCTACGTCATAATGACTTTCTATAGTTTGCGCATTCGTCCGGAAATAAGAAAAGCTTACTTCCACCGTTTTTTAAAATCACAGCTTCTAGAAAGTTTACATGATTTCTTAAAAAACACGAGTTTTTATAAAATGTGTTTTATTTCATAAATAGAATCAACAAAGTATGAATATTCTATGTCATAATGACTTTCTAGAGTTTGCGCATGCGTCCGGAAATAAGAAAAGCTTACTTCCACCATTTTTTAAAATCACAGCTTCTAGAAGGTTTACATGATTTCGTAAAAAACACGAGTTTTTAGAAAATGTGTTTTATTTCATAAATGGAATCTACAAAGTATGCACATTCTACATCAGAATGACTTTCTATAGTTTCCTCATGCGTCCGGAAATAAGAAAAGCTTACCTCCACCGTTTTTTAAAATCACAGCTTCTAGAAGGTCTACATGATTTCGTAAAAAACACGAGTTTCTAGAAAATGTGTTTTATTTCATCAATGGAATCAACAAAGTATGCACATTCTACGTCATAACGATTTTCTATAGTTTGCGCATTCATCCGGAAACAAGAAAAGCTTACTTCCACCGTTTTTTAAAATCACAGCTTCTCGAAGGTTTACATGATTTCGTAAAAAACACGGGTTTTTAGAAAATGTGTTTTATTTCATAAATAGAATGTAGAAAGTATGCACATTCTACGTCATAACGACTTTCTATAGTTTGCACTTGCGTTTGGAAAGAAGAAATTCTTACTTCCCCCGTTATGACGTAGAATGTGCATACTTTGTTGAAAAACACGAGTTTTTAGAAAATGTGTTTTATTTCATCAATGGAATCAACAAAGTATGCACATTCTACGTCATAATGACTTTCTATAGTTTGCGCATTCGTCCGGAAATAAGAAAAGCTTACTTCCACCGTTTTTTAAAATCACAGCTTCTAGAAAGTTTACATGATTTCTTAAAAAACACGAGTTTTTATAAAATGTGTTTTATTTCATAAATAGAATCAACAAAGTATGAATATTCTATGTCATAATGACTTTCTAGAGTTTGCGCATGCGTCCGGAAATAAGAAAAGCTTACTTCCACCATTTTTTAAAATCACAGCTTCTAGAAGGTTTACATGATTTCGTAAAAAACACGAGTTTTTAGAAAATGTGTTTTATTTCATAAATGGAATCTACAAAGTATGCACATTCTACATCAGAATGACTTTCTATAGTTTCCTCATGCGTCCGGAAATAAGAAAAGCTTACCTCCACCGTTTTTTAAAATCACAGCTTCTAGAAGGTCTACATGATTTCGTAAAAAACACGAGTTTCTAGAAAATGTGTTTTATTTCATCAATGGAATCAACAAAGTATGCACATTCTACGTCATAACGATTTTCTATAGTTTGCGCATTCATCCGGAAACAAGAAAAGCTTACTTCCACCGTTTTTTAAAATCACAGCTTCTCGAAGGTTTACATGATTTCGTAAAAAACACGGGTTTTTAGAAAATGTGTTTTATTTCATAAATAGAATGTAGAAAGTATGCACATTCTACGTCATAACGACTTTCTATAGTTTGCACTTGCGTTTGGAAAGAAGAAATTCTTACTTCCCCCGTTATGACGTAGAATGTGCATACTTTGTTGAAAAACACGAGTTTTTAGAAAATGTGTTTTATTTCATCAATGGAATCAACAAAGTATGCACATTCTACGTCATAATGACTTTCTATAGTTTGCGCATTCGTCCGGAAATAAGAAAAGCTTACTTCCACCGTTTTTTAAAATCACAGCTTCTAGAAAGTTTACATGATTTCTTAAAAAACACGAGTTTTTATAAAATGTGTTTTATTTCATAAATAGAATCAACAAAGTATGAATATTCTATGTCATAATGACTTTCTAGAGTTTGCGCATGCGTCCGGAAATAAGAAAAGCTTACTTCCACCATTTTTTAAAATCACAGCTTCTAGAAGGTTTACATGATTTCGTAAAAAACACGAGTTTTTAGAAAATATGTTTTATTTCATAAATGAAATCAACAAAGTATGCACATTCTACGTCATAACGACTTTCTATAGTTTGCGCTTGCGTTTGGAAATAAGAAATTCTTACTTCCCCCGTTATTTAAAATCACAGCTTCTAGAAGGTTTACATGATTTCCTAAAAAACACGAGTTTTTAGAAAATGTATTTTATTTCGTCAATGGAATCTACAAAGTATGCACATTCTACCTCATAACGACATTCTATAGTTTGCGCATGCGTCCGGACATAACAAAAGCTTACTTCCACCGTTTTTTAAAATCACAGCTTCTAGAAGGTTTACATGATTTCTTAAAAAACACGAGTTTTTAGAAAATGTGTTTTATTTCATAAATGGAATCAACAAAGTATGCACATTCTACGTCATAACGACTTTCTATAGTTTGCGCATGCGTCTAGGAATAAGAAAAGCTTACTTCCACCTTTTTTTAAAATCACAGCTTCTAGAAGGTTTACATAATTTCGTAAAAAACACGAGTTTTTAGAAAATGTGTTTTATTTCATAAACGCAATCAACAAAGTATGCACATTCTACATCATAACGACTTTCTATAGTTTGCGCTTGCGTTTGGAAATAAGAAAAGCTTACTTCCCCCGTTTTTTAAAATCACAGCTTCTAGAAGGTTTACATGATTTCTTAAAAAAGATGAGTTTTTAGAAAATGTGTTTTATTTCATAAATGGAATCTACAAAGTATGCACATTCTACATCATAACAACTTTCTATAGTTTGCACATGCGTTTGGTAATAAGAAAAGCTGACTTCCCCCGTTTTTTAAAATCACAGCTTCTAGAAGGTTTACATGATTTCTTAAAAAACACGAGTTTTTAGAAAATGTGTTTTATTTCTTAAATGGAATCAACAAAGTATGCACATTCTACGTCATCACGACTTTCTATAGTTTGCGCATGCGTTTGAAAATAAGAAAAGCTTACTTCCCCCGTTTTTTAAAATCACAGCTTCTAGAACGTTTACATGATTTCTTAAAAAACACGAATTTTAAGAAAATGTGTTTTATTTCATAAATGGAATCTACAAAGTATGCACATTCTACGTCATAACGACTTTCTATAGTTTGTGCATGCGTCCGGAAATAAGAAAAGCTTACATCCCCCGTTTTTTAAAATCTCAGCTTCTAAAAGGTTTACATGATTTCTTAAAAAACACGAGTTTTTAGAAAATGTGTTTTATTTCATAAATGGAATCTACAAACAAATGCACATTCTACATCATAACGACTTTCTATAGTTTGCTCATGCGTCCGGAAATTAGAAAAGCTTACTTCCCCCATTTTTTAAAATCACAGCTTCTAGAAGGTTTACATGGTTTCTTAAAAAACACGAGTTTTTAGAAAATGTGTTTTATTTCATAAATGGAATCAACAAAGTATGCACATTCTAAGTCATAACGACTTTCTATAGTTTGCGCATGCGTTTGGAAATAAGAAAAGCTTACATCCCCCGTTTTTTAAAATCACAGCTCCTAGAAGGTTTACATGATTTCTTAAAAAACACGAGATTTTAGAAAATGTGTTTTAATTCATAAATGGAATCAACAAATTATGCACATTGTACATCATAACGACTTTCTATAGTTTGCACATGCGTTTGGAAATAAGAAAAGCTTACATCCCCCGTTTTTTAAAATCACAGCTTCTAGAAGGTTTACATGATTTCTTAAAAAACACGAGTTTTTAGAAAATGCGTTTTATTTCATAAATGGAATCAACAAAGTATGCACATTCTACGTCATGACGACTTTATCCAGTTTTCGCATTCGTCCGGAAATAAGAAAAGCTTACTTCCACCGTTTATTAAAATCACAGCTTCTAGAAGGTTTACATGATTTCGTAAAAAACACGAGTTTTTAGAAAATGTGTTTTATTTCATCAATGGAATCAACAAAGTATGCACATTCTACGTCATAACGACTTTCTATAGTTTGCCTATGCGTCCGGAAATAAGAAAAGCTTACTTCCACCGTTTTTTAAAATCACAGCTTCTAGAAGGTTTACATGATTTCTTAAAAAACACGAGTTTTTAGAAAATGTGTTTTATTTCATCAATGGAATTTACAAAGTATGCAGATTCTACTTCATAACGACTTTCTATAGTTTGTGCATGCGTCCGGAAATAAGAAAAGCTTACTTCCCCCGTTTTTTAAAATCACAGCTTCGAGAAGGTTTACATGATTTCTTAAAAAACACAGGTTTTTAGAAAATCTGTTTTATATCATAAATGGAATCAACAAAGTATGCACATGCTACGTCATAACGACTTTCTATAGTTTGCGCTTGCGTTTGGAAATAAAAAAATCTCACTTCCCCCGTTTTTTAAAATCACAGCTTCTAGAAGGTTTACATGACTTCTTAAAAAACACGACTTTTTAGAAAATGTGTTTTATTTCATTAATGGAATCAACAACGTATGCACATTCTACGTCATAACGACTTTCTATAGTTTGCCTATGTGTCCGGAAATAAGAAAAGCTTACTTCCACCGTTTTTTAAAATCACAGCTTCTAGAAGGTTTACATGATTTCTTAAAAAACACGAGTTTTTAGAAAATGTGTTTTATTTCATAAATGGAATTTACAAAGTATGCAGATTGTACTTCATAACGACTTTCTATAGTTTGTGCATGCGTCCGGAAATAAGAAAAGCTTACTTCCCCCGTTTTTTAAAATCACAGCTTCGAGAAGGTTTACATGATTTCTTAAAAAACACAGGTTTTTAGAAAATCTGTTTTAAATCATAAATGGAATCAACAAAGTATGCACATGCTACGTCATAACGACTTTCTATAGTTTGCGCTTGCGTTTGGAAATAAAAAAATCTCATTTCCCCCGTTTTTTAAAATCACAGCTTCTAGAAGGTTTACATGACTTCTTAAAAAACACGACTTTTTAGAAAATGTGTTTTATTTCATTAATGGAATCAACAACATATGCACATTCTACGTCATAACGACTTTCTGCAGTTTTTGCATTCGTCCGGAAATAAGAAAAGCTTACTTCCACCGTTTTTTAAAATCACAGCTTCTAGAAGGTTTACATGATTTCGTAAAAAACACGAGTTTTTAGAAAATATGTTTTATTTAATCAATGGAATCAACAAAGTATGCACATTCTACGTCATAACGACTTTCTATAGTTTGTGCATTCGTCCGGAAATAAGAAAAGCTTACTTCCACCGTTTTTTAAAATCACAGCTTCTAGAAGGTTTACATGATTTCGTAAAAAACACGAGTTTTTAGAAAATGTGTTTTATTTCATAAATGGAATCAACAAAGTATGCACATTCTACGTCATAATGAGTTTCTATAGTTTGCGCTTGCGTGTGGAAATAATAAATTCTTACTTCCCCTGTTATTTAAAATCACAGCTTCTAGACGGGTTTACATGATTTCTTAAAAACACGAGTTTTTAGAAAATGTGTTTTATTTCATAAATGGAATCAACAAAGTATGCACATTCTACATCATAACGTCTTTCTATAGTTTGCGTATTCGTCCGGAAATAAGAAAAGCTTACTTCCACCGTTTTTTAAAATCACAGCTTCTAGAAGGTTTACATGATTTCGTAAAAAACACGAGATTTTAGAAAATGTGTTTTATTTCATAAATGGAATCAACAAAGTATGCACATTCTATGTCATAACGACTTTCTATAGTTTGCGCATGCGCCTAGAAATAAGAAAAGCTTACTTCCACCGTTTTTTAAAATCACAGCTTCTAGAAGGTTTACATGATTTCGTAAAAAACACGAGTTTTTAGAAAATGTGTTTTATTTCATAAATGGAATAAACAAAGTATGCACATTCTACATCATAACGACTTTCTATAGTTTGCGCTTGCGTTTAGAAATAAGAAATTCTTACTTCCCCCGTTATGACGTAGAATGTGCATACTTTGTTCAAAAACACGAGTTTTTAGAAAATGTGTTTTATTTCATCAATGGAATCAACAAAGTATGCACATTCTACGTCATAATGACTTTCTATAGTTTGCGCATTCGTCCGGAAATAAGAAAAGCTTACTTCCACCGTTTTTTAAAATCACAGCTTCTAGAAGGTTTACATGATTTCGTAAAAAACACGAAGTTTTAGAAAATATGTTTTACTTCATAAATGGAATCTACAAAGTATGCACATTCTACTACATAACGACTTTCTATAGTTTGCGCATGCGTCCGGAAATAAGAAAAGCTTACTATCCCCGTTTTTTAAAATCACAGCTTCTAGAAGGTTTACATGATTTCGTAAAAAACACGAGTTTTTAGAAAATGTGTTTTATTTCATAAATGGAATCTACAAAGTATGCACATTCTACGTCATAACGACTTTCTATAGTTTGCGCATGCGTCCGGAAATAAGAGAAGCTTACTTACCCCGTTTTTTAAAATCACAGCTTCTAGAAGGTTTACATGATTTTGTAAAAAACTTGAGTTTTTAGAAAATGTGTTTTATTTCATAAATGGAATCTACAAAGTATGCACATTCTACGTCATAACAACTTTCTATAGTTTGTGCATGCATCCGTAAATAAGAAAAGCTTACTTCCACCGTTTTTTAAAATCACAGCTTCTAGAAGGTTTACATGATTTCGTAAAAAACACGAGTTTTTAGAAAATGTGTTTTATTTGATAAATGGAATCTACAAAGTATGCACATTCTACGTCATAACAACTTTCTATAGTGTGTGCATGCATCCGTAAATAAGAAAAGCTTACTTCCACCGTTTTTTAAAATCACAGCTTCTAGAATGTTTACATGATTTCATAAAAAACACAAGTTTTTAGAAAATGTGTTTTATTTCATAAATGGAATCAACAAAGTATGCACATTCTACGTCATAACGACTTTCTATAGTTTGCGCATGCGTCCGGAAATAAGAAAAGATTACTTCCCCCTTTTTTAAAATCACAGTTTCTAGAAGATTTACATGATTTCGTAAAAAACACGAGTTTTTAGAGAATGTGTTTTATTTCATAAATGGAATCTACAAAGTATGCAGATTCTACGTCATAACAACTTTCTATAGTTTGCGCATGCGTCCGGAAAAAAGAAAAGCTTACTTCCCCCGTTTTTTAAAATCACAGCTTCTAGAAGGTTTACATGATTTCTTAAAAAACACGAGTTTTTAGAAAATGTGTTTTATTTCATAAATGGAATCAACAAAGTATGCACATTCTACGCCATAACGACTTTCTATTGTTTGCGCATGCGTTTGGAAATAAGAAAAGCTTACTTCCCCTGTTTTTTAAAATCACAGCTTCTAGAAGGTTTACATGATTTCTTAAAAAACACGAGTTTTTAGAAAATTAGTTTTATTTCATAAATGGAATCAAATAAGTATGCACATTCTACATCATAACGACTTTCTATAGTTTGCGCATGCGTTTGGAAATAAGAAAAGCTTACTTCCCCCGTTTTTTAAAATCACAGCTTCTAGAACGTTTACATGATTTCTTAAAAAACACAAGTTTTTAGAAAATGTGTTTTATTTCATAAATAGAATCAACAAAGTATGCACATTCTACGTCATAACGACTTTCTATTGTTTGCGCATGCGTCCGGAAATAAGAAAAGCTTAATTCCCCCGTTTTTTAAAATCACAGCTTCTAGAAGGTTTACATGATTTCGTAAAAAACACGAGTTTTTAGAAAATATGTTTTATTTCATAAATGGAATCAACAAAGTATGCACATTCTACGTCATAACGACTTTCTATAGTTTGCGCATGCGTTTGGAAATAAGAAAAGCTTACCTCCCCCGTTTTTTAAAATCACAGATTCTAGAAGGTTTACATGATTTCTTAAAAAACACGAGTTTTTAGAAAATGTGTTTTATTTCATAAATGGAATCAACAGAGTATGCACATTCTACGTCATAACAACTTTCTATAGTTTGTGCATTCGTCCGGAAATAAGAAAAGCTTACTTCCACCGTTTTTTAAAATCACAGCTTCTAGAAGGTTTACATGATTTCGTAAAAAACACGAGTTTTTAGAAAATATGTTTTATTTTATAAATGGAATCTACAAAGTATCCACATTATACGTCATAACGGCTTTCTATAGTTTGCGGATGAGTCCGGAAATAAGAAAAGCTTACTTCTCCCGTTTTTTAAAATCACAGCTTCTAGAAGCTTTACATGATTTCTTAAAAAACACAAGTTTTTAGAAAATGTGTTTTATTTCATAAATAGAATCAACAAAGTATGCACATTCTACGTCATAACGACTTTCTATAGTTTGCGCATGCGTTTGGAAATAAGAAAAGCTTACTTCCATTGTTTTTTAAAATCACAGCTTCTAGAAGCTTTACATGATTTCTTAAAAAACACAAGTTTTTAGAAAATGTGTTTTATTTCATAAATAGAATCAACAAAGTATGCACATTCTACGTCATAACGACTTTCTATTGTTTGCGCATGCGTCCGGAAATAAGAAAAGCTTAATTCCACCGTTTTTTAAAATCACAGCTTCTAGAAGGTTTACATGATTTCGTAAAAAACACGAGTTTTTAGAAAATGTGTTTTATTTCATAAATGGAATCTACAAAGTATGCACATTCTACGTCATAACGACTTTATGCAGTTTTCGCATTCGTCCGGAAATAAGAAAAGCTTACTTCCACCGTTTTTTAAAATGACAGCTTCTAGAAGGTTTACACGATTTTGTAAAAAACACGAGTATTTAGAAAATGTGTTTTATTTCATCAATGGAATCTACAAAGTATGCACCTTCTACGTCATAACGACTTTCTATAGTTTGCGCATGCGTCCGGAAATAAGAAAAGATTACTTACCCCGTTTTTTAAAATCACAGATTCTAGAAGGTTTACATGATTTCTTAAAAAACACGAGTTTTTAGAAAATGTGTTTTATTTCATAAATGGAATCAACAAAGTATGCACATTCTACGTCATAACGACTTTCTATACTTTCGGCATGCGTTCGGAAATAAGAAAAGCTTACCTCCCCCGTTTTTTAAAATCACAGCTTCTAGAAGGTTTAAATGATTTCGTAAAAAACACGAGTTTTTAGAGAATGTGTTTAATTTCATAAATGGAATCTACAAAGTATGCACATTCTACGTCATAACGACTTTCTATAGTTTGCGCATGCGTCCGGAAATAAGATAAGCTTACTTCCACCGTTTTTTAAAATCACAGCTTCTAGAAGGTTTACATGATTTCGTAAAAAACACGAGTTTTTAGAAAATGTGTTTTATTTCATAAATGGAATCAACAAAGTATGCACATTCTACGTCATAATGACTTTGTATAGTTTGCGCATGCGTCCGGAAATAACAAAAGCTTACTTCCACTGTTTTTTAAAATCACAGCTTCTATAAGGTTTACATGATTTGGTAAAAAACACGGGTTTTTAGAAAATGTTTTTTATTTCATCAATGGAATCTACAAAGTATGCACATTCTACGTCATAACGACATTCTATAGTTTGCGCATGCGTCCGGAAATAAGAAAAGCTTACTTCCACCGTTTTTTAAAATCACAACTTCTAGAAGGTTTACATGATTTCGTAAAAAACACGAGTTTTTAGAAAATTTGTTTTATTTCATCAATGGAATCAACAAAGTATGCACATTCTACGTCATAACGACTTTCTATAGTTTTCCCATGCTTCTAGAAATAAGAAAAGCTTACTTCCACCGTTTTTTAAAATCACAGCTTCTAGAAGGTTTACATGATTTCGTAAAAAACACGAGTTTTTAGAAAATGTGTTTTATTTCATAAATGGAATCAACAAAGTATGCACATTCTACGTCATAACGACCTTTTATAGATTGTGCATGCGTCCGGAAATAAGAAAAGCTTACTTAACCCGTTTTTTAAAATCACAGCTTCTAGAAGGTTTACATGATTTCTTAAAAAACACGAGTTTTTAGAAAATGTGTTTTAGTTCATAAATGGAATCAACAAAGTATGCACATTCTACATCATAAGGACTTTCTATAGTTTGCGCATGCGTCCGGAAATAAGAAAAGCTTACTTCCACCGTTTTTTAAAATCACAGCTTCGAGAAGGTTTACGTGATTTCTTAAAAAACACGAGTTTTTAGAAAATGTGTTTTATTTCATAAATGGAATCAACAAAGTATGCACATTCTACGTCATCACGACTTTCTATAGTTTGCGCATGCGTTTGAAAATAAGAAAAGCTTACTTCCCCCGTTTTTTAAAATCACAGCTTCTAGAACGTTTACATGATTTCTTAAAAAACACGAGTTTTTAGAAAATGTGTTTTATTTCATAAATGGAATCTACAAAGTATGCACATTCTACGTCATAACGACTTTCTATAGTTTGTGCATGCGTCCGGAAATAAGAAAAGCTTACATCCCCCATTTTTTAAAATCACAGCTTCTAGAAGGTTTACATGATTTCTTAAAAAACACGAGTTTTTAGAAAATGTGTTTTATTTCATAAATGGAATCTACAAAGTATGCACATTCTACGTCATAACGACTTTCTATAGTTTGTGCATGCGTCCGGAAATAAGAAAAGCTTACATCCCCCGTTTTTTAAAATCTCAGCTTCTAAAAGGTTTACATGATTTCTTAAAAAACACGAGTTTTTAGAAAATGTGTTTTATTTCATAAATGGAATCTACAAACAAATGCACATTCTACATCATAACGACTTTCTATAGTTTGCTCATGCGTCCGGAAATAAGAAAAGCTTACTTCCCCCATTTTTTAAAATCACAGCTTCTAGAAGGTTTACATGGTTTCTTAAAAAACACGAGTTTTTAGAAAATGTGTTTTATTTCCAAATGGAATCAACAAAGTATGCACATTCTAAGTCATAACGACTTTCTATAGTTTGCGCATGCGTTTGGTAATAAGAAAAGCTTACATCCCCCGTTTTTTAAAATCACAGCTCCTAGAAGGTTTACATGATTTCTTAAAAAACACGAGTTTTTAGAAAATGTGTTTTATTTCATCAATGGAATCTACAAAGTATGCACATTCTACGTCATAACGACTTTCTATAGTTTGCGCATGCGTCCGGAAATAAGAAAAGCTTACTTCCACCGTTTTTTAAAATCACAGCTTCTCGAAGGTTTACATGATTTCGTAAAAAACACGGGTTTTTAGAAAATGTGTTTTATTTCATAAATGGAATCTACAAAGTATGCACATTCTACGTCATAACGACTTTCTATAGTTTGCGCAAGCAGCCGGAAATAAGAAAAGCTTACTTCCACCATTTTTTAAAATCACAGCTTCTAGAAGGTTTACATGATTTCGTAAAAAACACGAGTTTTTAGAAAATGTGTTTTATTTCATAAATGGAATCTACAAAGTATGCACATTCTACGTCATAACGACTTTCTATAGTTTGCGCATGCTTCCGGAAATAAGAAAAGCTTACTTCCACCGTTTTTTAAAATCAAAGCTTCTAGAAGGTTTACATGATTTCGTAAAAAACACGGGTTTTTAGAAAATGTGTTTTATTTCATAAATGGAATCTTCAAAGTATGCACATTCTACCTCATAACGACTTTGTATAGTTTGCGCATGCGTCCGAAAATAAGAAAAGCTTACTTCCACCGTTTTTTAAAATCACAGCTTCTAGAAGGTTTACATGATTTCGTAAAAAACACGAGTTTTTAGAAAATGTGTTTTATTTCATAAATGGAATCTACAAAGTATGCACATTCTACGTCATAACGACTTTCTATAGTTTGCGCATGCGTCCGGAAATAAGAAAAGCTTACTTCCACCGTTTTTTAAAATCACAGCTTCTAGAAGGTTTACATGTTTTCGTAAAAAACACGAGTTTTTAGAAAATGTGTTTTATTTCATAAATGGAATCAACAAAGTATGCACATTCTACGTCATAATGACTTTGTATAGTTTGCGCATGCGTCCGGAAATAACAAAAGCTTACTTCCACTATTTTTTAAAATCACAGCTTCTATAAGGTTTACATGATTTCGTAAAAAACACGGGTTTTTAGAAAATGTTTTTTATTTCATCAATGGAATCTACAAAGTATGCACATTCTACGTCATAACGACATTCTATAGTTTGCGCATGCGTCCGGAAATAAGAAAAGCTTACTTCCACCGTTTTTTAAAATCACAACTTCTAGAAGGTTTACATGATTTCGTAAAAAACACGAGTTTTTAGAAAATGTGTTTTATTTCATCAATGGAATCTACAAAGTATGCACATTCTACGTCATAACGACATTCTATAGTTTGCGCATGCGTCCGGAAATAAGAAAAGCTTACTTCCACCATTTTTTAAAATCACAGCTTCTAGAAGGTTTACATGATTTCGTAAACAACACGAGTTTTTAGAAAATGTGTTTTATTTCATAAATGGAATCTACAAAGTATGCACATTCTACGTCATAACTACTTTCTATAGTTTGCGCATGCGTCCGGAAATAAGAAAAGCTTACTTCCACCGTTTTTTAAAATCACAGCTTCTCGAAGGTTTACATGATTTCGTAAAAAACACGGGTTTTTAGAAAATGTGTTTTATTTCATAAATGGAATCTACAAAGTATGCACATTCTACGTGATAACGACTTTCTATAGTTTGCGCTTGCGTTTGGAAAGAAGAAATTCTTACTTCCCCCGTTATGACGTAGAATGTGCATACTTTGTTGAAAAACACGAGTTTTTAGAAAATGTGTTTTATTTCATCAATGGAATCAACAAAGTATGCACATTCTACGTCATAATGACTTTCTATAGTTTGCGCATTCGTCCGGAAATAAGAAAAGCTTACTTCCACCGTTTTTTAAAATCACAGCTTCTAGAAAGTTTACATGATTTCTTAAAAAACACGAGTTTTTATAAAATGTGTTTTATTTCATAAATAGAATCAACAAAGTATTAAGATTCTATGTCATAATGACTTTCTAGAGTTTGCGCATGCGTCCGGAAATAAGAAAAGCTTACTTCCACCATTTTTTAAAATCACAGCTTCTAGAAGGTTTACATGATTTCGTAAAAAACACGAGTTTTTAGAAAATGTGTTTTATTTCATAAATGGAATCTACAAAGTATGCACATTCTACATCAGAATGACTTTCTATAGTTTCCTCATGCGTCCGGAAATAAGAAAAGCTTACCTCCACCGTTTTTTAAAATCACAGCTTCTAGAAGGTCTAAATGATTTCGTAAAAAACACGAGTTTCTAGAAAATGTGTTTTATTTCATCAATGGAATCAACAAAGTATGCACATTCTACGTCATAACGATTTTCTATAGTTTGCGCATTCATCCGGAAACAAGAAAAGCTTACTTCCACCGTTTTTTAAAATCACAGCTTCTAGAAGGTTTACATGATTTCGTAAAAAACACGAGTTTTTAGAAAATGTGTTTTATTTCATAAATGAAATCAACAAAGTATGCACATTCTACGTCATAACGACTTTCTATAGTTTGCGCTTGCGTTTGGAAATAAGAAATTCTTACTTCCCCCGTTATTTAAAATCACAGCTTCTAGAAGGTTTACATGATTTCCTAAAAACCACGAGTTTTTAGAAAATGTATTTTATTTCGTCAATGGAATCTACAAAGTATGCACATTCTACGTCATAACGACATTCTATAGTTTGCGCATGCGTCCGGACATAACAAAAGCTTACTTCCACCGTTTTTTAAAATCACAGCTTCTAGAAGGTTTACATGATTTCTTAAAAAACACGAGTTTTTAGAAAATGTGTTTTATTTCATAAATGGAATCAACAAAGTATGCACATTCTACGTCATAACGACTTTCTATAGTTTGCGCATGCGTCTAGGAATAAGAAAAGCTTACTTCCACCTTTTTTTAAAATCACAGCTTCTAGAAGGTTTACATAATTTCGTAAAAAACACGAGTTTTTAGAAAATGTGTTTTATTTCATAAACGGAATCAACAAAGTATGCACATTCTACATCATAACGACTTTCTATAGTTTGCGCTTGCGTTTGGAAATAAGAAAAGCTTACTTCCCCCGTTTTTTAAAATCACAGCTTCTAGAAGGTTTACATGAGTTCTTAAAAAAGATGAGTTTTTAGAAAATGTGTTTTATTTCATAAATGGAATCTACAAAGTATGCACATTCTACGTCATAACAACTTTCTATAGTTTGCACATGCGTTTGGTAATAAGAAAAGCTGACTTCCCCCGTTTTTTAAAATCACAGCTTCTAGAAGGTTTACATGATTTCTTAAAAAACACGAGTTTTTAGAAAATGTGTTTTATTTCTTAAATGGAATCAACAAAGTATGCACATTCTACGTCATCACGACTTTCTATAGTTTGCGCATGCGTTTGAAAATAAGAAAAGCTTACTTCCCCCGTTTTTTAAAATCACAGCTTCTAGAACGTTTACATGATTTCTTAAAAAACACGAATTTTAAGAAAATGTGTTTTATTTCATAAATGGAATCTACAAAGTATGCACATTCTACGTCATAACGACTTTCTATAGTTTGTGCATGCGTCCGGAAATAAGAAAAGCTTACATCCCCCGTTTTTTAAAATCTCAGCTTCTAAAAGGTTTACATGATTTCTTAAAAAACACGAGTTTTTAGAAAATGTGTTTTATTTCATAAATGGAATCTACAAACAAATGCACATTCTACATCATAACGACTTTCTATAGTTTGCTCATGCGTCCGGAAATAAGAAAAGCTTACTTCCACCGTTTTTTAAAATCACAGCTTCTAGAAGGTTTACATGATTTCGTAAAAAACACGAGTTTTTAGAAAATGTGTTTTATTTCATAAATGGAATCTACAAAGTATGCACATTCTACGTCATAACGACTTTATGCAGTTTTCGCATTCGTCCGGAAATAAGAAAAGCTTACTTCCACCGTTTTTTAAAATGACAGCTTCTAGAAGGTTTACACGATTTCGTAAAAAACACGAGTCTTTAGAAAATGTGTTTTATTTCATCAATGGAATCTACAAAGTATGCACCTTCTACGTCATAACGACTTTCTATAGTTTGCGCTGGCGTTTGGAAATAAGAAAAGCTTACTTCCCCCGTTTTTTAAAATCACAGCTTCTAGAAGGTTTACATGATTTCTTAAAAAACATGAGTTTTTAGAAAATGTGTTTTATTTCATAAATGGAATCTACAAAGTATGCACATTCTACGTCATAACGACTTTCTATAGTTTGCACATGCGTTTGGTAATAAGAAAAGCTGACTTCCCCCGTTTTTTAAAATCACAGCTTCTAGAAGGTTTACATGATTTCTTAAAAAACACGAGTTTTTAGAAAATGAGTTTTATTTCTTAAATGGAATCAACAAAGTATGCACATTCTACGTCATCACGACTTTCTATAGTTTGCGCATGCGTTTGAAAATAAGAAAAGCTTACTTCCCCCGTTTTTTAAAATCACAGCTTCTAGAACGTTTACATGATTTCTTAAAAAACACGAGTTTTTAGAAAATGTGTTTTATTTCATAAATGGAATCTACAAAGTATGCACATTCTACGTCATAACGACTTTCTATAGTTTGTGCATGCGTCCGGAAATAAGAAAAGCTTACATCCCCCATTTTTTAAAATCACAGCTTCTAGAAGGTTTACATGATTTCTTAAAAAACACGAGTTTTTAGAAAATGTGTTTTATTTCATAAATGGAATCTACAAACAATGCACATTGTACATCATAACAACTTTCTATAGTTTGCTCATGCGTCCGGAAATAAGAAAAGCTTACTTCCCCCATTTTTTAAAATCACAGCTTCTAGAAGGTTTACATGGTTTCTTAAAAAACACGAGTTTTTAGAAAATGTGTTTTATTTCAAAATGGAATCAACAAAGTATGCACATTCTAAGTCATAACGACTTTCTATAGTTTGCGCATGCGTTTGGTAATAAGAAAAGCTTACATCCCCCGTTTTTTAAAATCACAGCTCCTAGAAGGTTTACATGATTTCTTAAAAAACACGAGTTTTTAGAAAATGTGTTTTATTTCATCAATGGAATCTACAAAGTATGCACATTCTACGTCATAACGACTTTCTATAGTTTGCGCATGCGTCCGGAAATAAGAAAAGCTTACTTCCACCGTTTTTTAAAATCACAGCTTCTCGAAGGTTTACATGATTTCGTAAAAAACTAGGGTTTTTAGAAAATGTGTTTTATTTCATAAATGGAATCTACAAAGTATGCCCATTCTACGTCATAACGACTTTCTATAGTTTGCGCAAGCAGCCGGAAATAAGAAAAGCTTACTTCCACCATTTTTTAAAATCACAGCTTCTAGAAGGTTTACATGATTTCGTAAAAAACACGAGTTTTTAGAAAATGTGTTTTATTTCATAAATGGAGTCTACAAAGTATGCACATTCTACGTCATAACGACTTTCTATAGTTTGCGCATGCTTCCGGAAATAAGAAAAGCTTACTTCCACCGTTTTTTAAAATCAAAGCTTCTAGAAGGTTTACATGATTTCGTAAAAAACACGGGTTTTTAGAAAATGTGTTTTATTTCATAAATGGAATCTTCAAAGTATGCACATTCTACCTCATAACGACTTTGTATAGTTTGCGCATGCGTCCGGAAATAAGAAAAGCTTACTTCCACCGTTTTTTAAAATCACAGCTTCTAGAAGGTTTACATGATTTCGTAAAAAACACGAGTTTTTAGAAAATGTGTTTTATTTCATAAATGGAATCTACAAAGTATGCACATTCTACGTCATAACGACTTTCTATAGTTTGCGCATGCGTCCGGAAATAAGAAAAGCTTACTTCCACCGTTTTTTAAAATCACAGCTTCTAGAAGGTTTAAATGTTTTCGTAAAAAACACGAGTTTTTAGAAAATGTGTTTTATTTCGTAAATGGAATCAACAAAGTATGCACATTCTACGTCATAATGACTCTGTATAGTTTGCGCATGCGTCCGGAAATAACAAAAGCTTACTTCCACTGTTTTTTAAAATCACAGCTTCTATAAGGTTTACATGATTTCGTAAAAAACACGGGTTTTTAGAAAATGTTTTTTATTTCATCAATGGAATCTACAAAGTATGCACATTCTACGTCATAACGACATTCTATAGTTTGCGCATGCGTCCGGAAATAAGAAAAGCTTACTTCCACCGTTTTTTAAAATCACAACTTCTAGAAGGTTTACATGATTTCGTAAAAAACACGAGTTTTTAGAAAATGTGTTTTATTTCATCAATGGAATCTACAAAGTATGCACATTCTACGTCATAACGACATTCTATAGTTTGCGCATGCGTCCGGAAATAAGAAAAGCTTACTTCCACCATTTTTTAAAATCACAGCTTCTAGAAGGTTTACATGATTTCGTAAACAACACGAGTTTTTAGAAAATGTGTTTTATTTCATAAATGGAATCTACAAAGTATGCACATTCTACGTCATAACTACTTTCTATAGTTTGCGCATGCGTCCAGAAATAAGAAAAGCTTACTTCCACCGTTTTTTAAAATCACAGCTTCTCGAAGGTTTACATGATTTCGTAAAAAACACGGGTTTTTAGAAAATGTGTTTTATTTCATAAATGGAATCTACAAAGTATGCACATTCTACGTCATAACGACTTTCTATAGTTTGTGCTTGTGTTTGGAAAGAAGAAATTCTTACTTCCCCCGTTATGACGTAGAATGTGCATACTTTGTTGAAAAACAAGAGTTTTTAGAAAATGTGTTTTATTTCATCAATGGAATCAACAAAGTATGCACATTCTACGTCATAATGACTTTCTATAGTTTGCGCATTCGTCCGGAAATAAGAAAAGCTTACTTCCACCGTTTTTTAAAATCACAGCTTCTACAAAGTTTACATGATTTCTTAAAAAACACGAGTTTTTATAAAATGTGTTTTATTTCATAAATAGAATCAACAAAGTATGCAGATTCTATGTCATAATGACTTTCTAGAGTTTGCGCATGCGTCCGGAAATAAGAAAAGCTTACTTCCACCATTTTTTAAAATCACAGCTTCTAGAAGGTTTACATGATTTCGTAAAAAACACGAGTTTTTAGAAAATGTGTTTTATTTCATAAATGGAATCTACAAAGTATGCACATTCTACATCAGAATGACTTTCTATAGTTTCCTCATGCGTCCGGAAATAAGAAAAGCTTACCTCCACCGTTTTTTAAAATCACAGCTTCTAGAAGGTCTACATGATTTCGTAAAAAACACGAGTTTCTAGTAAATGTGTTTTATTTCATCAATGGAATCAACAAAGTATGCACATTCTACGTCATAACGATTTTCTATAGTTTGCGCATTCATCCGGAAACAAGAAAAGCTTACTTCCACCGTTTTTTAAAATCACAGCTTCTAGAAGGTTTACATGATTTCGTAAAAAACATGAGTTTTTAGAAAATGTGTTTTATTTCATAAATGAAATCTACAAAGTATGCACATTCTACATCATAACGACTTTCTATAGTTTGCGCTTGCGTTTGGTAATAAGAAAAGCTTACCTCCCCCGTTTTTTAAAATCGCAGCTTCTAGAAGGTTTACATGATTTCTTAAAAAACACGAGTTTTTAGAAAATGTGTTTTATTTCATAAATGGAATCAACAAAGTATGCACATTCTACTTCATAACGACTTTCTATAGTTTGCGCATGCGTCTAGAAATAAGAAAAGCTTACTTCCACCTTTTTTTAAAATCACAGCTTCTAGAAGGTTGACATAATTTCGTAAAAAACATGAGTTTTTAGAAAATGTGTTTTATTTCATAAACGGAATCAACAAAGTATGCACATTCTACGTCATAACGACTTTCTATAGTTTGCGCTGGCGTTTGGAAATAAGAAAAGCTTACTTCCCCCGTTTTTTAAAATCACAGCTTCTAGAAGGTTTACATGATTTCTTAAAAAACATGAGTTTTTAGCAAATGTGTTTTATTTCATAAATGGAATCTACAAAGTATGCACATTCTACGTCATAACGACTTTCTATAGTTTGCACATGCGTTTGGTAATAAGAAAAGCTGACTTCCCCCGTTTTTTAAAATCACAGCTTCTAGAAGGTTTACATGATTTCTTAAAAAACACGAGTTTTTAGAAAATGAGTTTTATTTCTTAAATGGAATCAACAAAGTATACACATTCTACGTCATCACGACTTTCTATAGTTTGCGCATGCGTTTGAAAATAAGAAAAGCTTACTTCCCCCGTTTTTTAAAATCACAGCTTCTAGAACGTTTACATGATTTCTTAAAAAACACTAGTTTTTAGAAAATGTGTTTTATTTCATAAATGGAATCTACAAAGTATGCACATTCTACGTCATAACGACTTTCTATAGTTTGTGCATGCGTCCGGAAATAAGAAAAGCTTACATCCCCCATTTTTTAAAATCACAGCTTCTAGAAGGTTTACATGATTTCTTAAAAAACACGAGTTTTTAGAAAATGTGTTTTATTTCATAAATGGAATCTACAAACAATGCACATTGTACATCATAACGACTTTCTATAGTTTGCTCATGCGTCCGGAAATAAGAAAAGCTTACTTCCCCCATTTTTTAAAATCACAGCTTCTAGAAGGTTTACATGGTTTCTTAAAAAACATGAGTTTTTAGAAAATGTGTTTTATTCTAAAATGGAATCAACAAAGTATGCACATTCTAAGTCATAACGACTTTCTATAGTTTGCGCATGCGTTTGGTAATAAGAAAAGCTTACATCCCCCGTTTTTTAAAATCACAGCTCCTAGAAGGTTTACATGATTTCTTAAAAAACACGAGTTTTTAGAAAATGTGTTTTATTTCATCAATGGAATCTACAAAGTATGCACATTCTACGTCATATCGACTTTCTATACTTTGCGCATGCGTCCGGAAATAAGAAAAGCTTACTTCCACCGTTTTTTAAAATCACAGCTTCTCGAAGGTTTACATGATTTCGTAAAAAACACGGGTTTTTAGAAAATGTGTTTTATTTCATAAATGGAATCTACAAAGTATGCACATTCTACGTCATAACGACTTTCTATAGTTTGCGCAAGCAGCCGGAAATAAGAAAAGCTTACTTCCACCATTTTTTAAAATCACAGCTTCTAGAAGGTTTACATGATTTCGTAAAAAACACGAGTTTTTAGAAAATGTGTTTTATTTCATAAATGGAATCTACAAAGTATGCACATTCTACGTCATAACGACTTTCTATAGTTTGCGCATGCTTCCGGAAATAAGAAAAGCTTACTTCCACCGTTTTTTAAAATCAAAGCTTCTAGAAGGTTTACATGATTTCGTAAAAAACACGGGTTTTTAGAAAATGTGTTTTATTTCATAAATGGAATCTTCAAAGTATGCACATTCTACCTCATAACGACTTTGTATAGTTTGCGCATGCGTCCGGAAATAAGAAAAGCTTACTTCCACCGTTTTTTAAAATCACAGCTTCTAGAAGGTTTACATGATTTCGTAAAAAACACGAGTTTTTAGAAAATGTGTTTTATTTCATAAATGGAATCTACAAAGTATGCACATTCTACATCATAACGACTTTCTATAGTTTGCGCATGCGTCCGGAAATAAGAAAAGCTTACTTCCACCGTTTTTTAAAATCACAGCTTCTAGAAGGTTTACATGTTTTCGTAAAAAACACGAGTTTTTAGAAAATGTGTTTTATTTCATAAATGGAATCAACAAAGTATGCACATTCTACGTCATAATGACTTTGTATAGTTTGCGCATGCGTCCGGAAATAACAAAAGCTTACTTCCACTGTTTTTTAAAATCACAGCTTCTAAAAGGTTTACATGATTTCGTAAAAAACACGGGTTTTTAGAAAATGTTTTTTATTTCATCAATGGAATCTACAAAGTATGCACATTCTACGTCATAACGACATTCTATAGTTTGCGCATGCGTCCGGAAATAAGAAAAGCTTACTTCCACCGTTTTTTAAAATCACAACTTCTAGAAGGTTTACATGATTTCGTAAAAAACACGAGTTTTTAGAAAATGTGTTTTATTTCATCAATGGAATCTACAAAGTATGCACATTCTACGTCATAACGACATTCTATAGTTTGCGCATGCGTCCGGAAATAAGAAAAGCTTACTTCCACCATTTTTTAAAATCGCAGCTTCTAGAAGGTTTACATGATTTCGTAAACAACACGAGTTTTTAGAAAATGTGTTTAATTTCATAAATGGAATCTACAAAGTATGCACATTCTACGTCATAACTACTTTCTATAGTTTGCGCATGCGTCCGGAAATAAGAAAAGCTTACTTCCACCGTTTTTTAAAATCACAGCTTCTCGAAGGTTTACATGATTTCGTAAAAAACACGGGTTTTTAGAAAATGTGTTTTATTTCATAAATAGAATCTACAAAGTATGCACATTCTACGTCATAACGACTTTCTATAGTTTGCGCTTGCGTTTGGAAAGAAGAAATTCTTACTTCCCCCGTTATGACGTAGAATGTGCATACTTTGTTGAAAAACACGAGTTTTTAGAAAATGTGTTTTATTTCATCAATGGAATCAACAAAGTATGCACATTCTACGTCATAATGACTTTCTATAGTTTGCGCATTCGTCCGGAAATAAGAAAAGCTTACTTCCACCGTTTTTTAAAATCACAGCTTCTAGAAAGTTTACATGATTTCTTAAAAAACACGAGTTTTTATAAAATGTGTTTTATTTCATAAATAGAATCAACAAAGTATGAAGATTCTATGTCATAATGACTTTCTAGAGTTTGCGCATGCGTCCGGAAATAAGAAAAGCTTACTTCCACCATTTTTTAAAATCACAGCTTCTAGAAGGTTTACATGATTTCGTAAAAAACACGAGTTTTTAGAAAATGTGTTTTATTTCATAAATGGAATCTACAAAGTATGCACATTCTACATCAGAATGACTTTCTATAGTTTCCTCATGCGTCCGGAAATAAGAAAAGCTTACCTCCACCGTTTTTTAAAATCACAGCTTCTAGAAGGTCTACATGATTTCGTAAAAAACACGAGTTTCTAGAAAATGTGTTTTATTTCATCAATGGAATCAACAAAGTATGCACATTCTACGTCATAACGATTTTCTATAGTTTGCGCATTCATCCGGAAACAAGAAAAGCTTACTTCCACCGTTTTTTAAAATCACAGCTTCTAGAAGGTTTACATGATTTCGTAAAAAACACGAGTTTTTAGAAAATGTGTTTTATTTCATAAATGAAATCAACAAAGTATGCACATTCTACGTCATAACGACTTTCTATAGTTTGCGCTTGCGTTTGGAAATAAGAAATTCTTACTTCCCCCGTTATTTAAAATCACAGCTTCTAGAAGGTTTACATGATTTCCTAAAAAACACGAGTTTTTAGAAAATGTATTTTATTTCGTCAATGGAATCTACAAAGTATGCACATTCTACGTCATAACGACATTCTATAGTTTGCGCATGCGTCCGGACATAACAAAAGCTTACTTCCACCGTTTTTTAAAATCACAGCTTCTAGAAGGTTTACATGATTTCTTAAAAAACACGAGTTTTTAGAAAATGTGTTTCATTTCATAAATGGAATCAACAAAGTATGCACATTCTACGTCATAACGACTTTCTATAGTTTGCGCATGCGTCTAGGAATAAGAAAAGCTTACTTCCACCTTTTTTTAAAATCACAGCTTCTAGAAGGTTTACATAATTTCGTAAAAAACACGAGTTTTTAGAAAATGTGTTTTATTTCATAAACGGAATCAACAAAGTATGCACATTCAACATCATAACGACTTTCTATAGTTTGCGCTTGCGTTTGGAAATAAGAAAAACTTACTTCCCCCGTTTTTTAAAATCACAGCTTCTAGAAGGTTTACATGATTTCTTAAAAAAGATGAGTTTTTAGAAAATGTGTTTTATTTCATCAATGGAATCTACAAAGTATGCACATTCTACATCATAACAACTTTCTATAGTTTGCACATGCGTTTGGTAATAAGAAAAGCTGACTTCCCCCGTTTTTTAAAATCACAGCTTCTAGAAGGTTTACATGATTTCTTAAAAAACACGAGTTTTTAGAAAATGTGTTTTATTTCTTAAATGGAATCAACAAAGTATTCACATTCTACGTCATCACGACTTTCTATAGTTTGCGCATGCGTTTGAAAATAAGAAAAGCTTACTTCCCCCGTTTTTTAAAATCACAGCTTCTAGAACGTTTACATGATTTCTTAAAAAACACGAATTTTAAGAAAATGTGTTTTATTTCATAAATGGAATCTACAAAGTATGCACATTCTACGTCATAACGACTTTCTATAGTTTGTGCATGCATCCGGAAATAAAAAAAGCTTACATCCCCCGTTTTTTAAAATCTCAGCTTCTAAAAGGTTTACATGATTTCTTAAAAAACACGAGTTTTTAGAAAATGTGTTTTATTTCATAAATGGAATCTACAAACAAATGCACATTCTACATCATAACAACTTTCTATAGTTTGCTCATGCGTCCGGAAATAAGAAAAGCTTACTTCCCCCATTTTTTAAAATCACAGCTTCTAGAAGGTTTACATGGTTTCTTAAAAAACACGAGTTTTTAGAAAATGTGTTTTATTTCATAAATGGAATCAACAAAGTATGCACATTCTAAGTCATAACGACTTTCTATAGTTTGCGCATGCGTTTGGAAATAAGAAAAGCTTACATCCCCCGTTTTTTAAAATCACAGCTCCTAGAAGGTTTACATGATTTCTTAAAAAACACGAGATTTTAGAAAATGTGTTTTATTTCATAAATGGAATCAACAAATTATGCACATTGTACATCATAACGACTTTCTATAGTTTGCACATGCGTTTGGAAATAAGAAAAGCTTACATCCCCCGTTTTTTAAAATCACAGCTTCTAGAAGGTTTACATGATTTCTTAAAAAACACGAGTTTTTAGAAAATGCGTTTTATTTCATAAATGGAATCAACAAAGTATGCACATTCTACGTCATGACGACTTTATCCAGTTTTCGCATTCGTCCGGAAATAAGAAAAGCTTACTTCCACCGTTTATTAAAATCACAGCTTCTAGAAGGTTTACATGATTTCGTAAAAAACACGAGTTTTTAGAAAATGTGTTTTATTTCATCAATGGAATCAACAAAGTATGCACATTCTACGTCATAACGACTTTCTATAGTTTGCCTATGCGTCCGGAAATAAGAAAAGCTTACTTCCACCGTTTTTTAAAATCACAGCTTCTAGAAGGTTTACATGATTTCTTAAAAAACACGAGTTTTTAGAAAATGTGTTTTATTTCATCAATGGAATTTACAAAGTATGCAGATTCTACTTCATAACGACTTTCTATAGTTTGTGCATGCGTCCGGAAATAAGAAAAGCTTACTTCCCCCGTTTTTTAAAATCACAGCTTCGAGAAGGTTTACATGATTTCTTAAAAAACACAGGTTTTTAGAAAATCTGTTTTATATCATAAATGGAATCAACAAAGTATGCACATGCTACGTCATAACGACTTTCTATAGTTTGCGCTTGCGTTTGGAAATAAAAAAATCTCACTTCCCCCGTTTTTTAAAATCACAGCTTCTAGAAGGTTTACATGACTTCTTAAAAAACACGACTTTTTAGAAAATGTGTTTTATTTCATTAATGGAATCAACAACGTATGCACATTCGTCATAACGACTTTCTATAGTTTGCCTATGTGTCCGGAAATAAGAAAAGCTTACTTCCACCGTTTTTTAAAATCACAGCTTCTAGAAGGTTTACATGATTTCTTAAAAAACACGAGTTTTTAGAAAATGTGTTTTATTTCATAAATGGAATTTACAAAGTATGCAGATTGTACTTCATAACGACTTTCTATAGTTTGTGCATGCGTCCGGAAATAAGAAAAGCTTACTTCCCCCGTTTTTTAAAATCACAGCTTCGAGAAGGTTTACATGATTTCTTAAAAAACACAGGTTTTTAGAAAATCTGTTTTATATCATAAATGGAATCAACAAAGTATGCACATGCTACGTCATAACGACTTTCTATAGTTTGCGCTTGCGTTTGGAAATAAAAAAATCTCACTTCCCCCGTTTTTTAAAATCACAGCTTCTAGAAGGTTTACATGACTTCTTAAAAAACACGACTTTTTAGAAAATGTGTTTTATTTCATTAATGGAATCAACAACATATGCACATTCTACGTCATAACGACTTTCTGCAGTTTTTGCATTCGTCCGGAAATAAGAAAAGCTTACTTCCACCGTTTTTTAAAATCACAGCTTCTAGAAGGTTTACATGATTTCGTAAAAAACACGAGTTTTTAGAAAATATGTTTTATTTAATCAATGGAATCAACAAAGTATGCACATTCTACGTCATAACGACTTTCTATAGTTTGTGCATTCGTCCGGAAATAAGAAAAGCTTACTTCCACCGTTTTTTAAAATCACAGCTTCTAGAAGGTTTACATGATTTCGTAAAAAACACGAGTTTTTAGAAAATGTGTTTTATTTCATAAATGGAATCAACAAAGTATGCACATTCTACGTCATAATGAGTTTCTATAGTTTGCGCTTGCGTGTGGAAATAATAAATTCTTACTTCCCCTGTTATTTGAAATCACAGCTTCTAGACGGGTTTACATGATTTCTTAAAAACACGAGTTTTTAGAAAATGTGTTTTATTTCATAAATGGAATCAACAAAGTATGCACATTCTACATCATAACGTCTTTCTATAGTTTGCGTATTCGTCCGGAAATAAGAAAAGCTTACTTCCACCGTTTTTTAAAATCACAGCTTCTAGAAGGTTTACATGATTTCGTAAAAAACACGAGTTTTTAGAAAATGTGTTTTATTTCATAAATGGAATCAACAAAGTATGCACATTCTATGTCATAACGACTTTCTATAGTTTGCGCATGCGTCTAGAAATAAGAAAAGCTTACTTCCACCGTTTTTTAAAATCACAGCTTCTAGAAGGTTTACATGATTTCGTAAAAAACACGAGTTTTTAGAAAATGTGTTTTATTTCATAAATGGAATAAACAAAGTATGCACATTCTACATCATAACGACTTTCTATAGTTTGCGCTTGCGTTTAGAAATAAGAAATTCTTACTTCCCCCGTTATGACGTAGAATGTGCATACTTTGTTCAAAAACACGAGTTTTTAGAAAATGTGTTTTATTTCATCAATGGAATCAACAAAGTATGCACATTCTACGTCATAATGACTTTCTATAGTTTGCGCATTCGTCCGGAAATAAGAAAAGCTTACTTCCACCGTTTTTTAAAATCACAGCTTCTAGAAGGTTTACATGATTTCGTAAAAAACACGAAGTTTTAGAAAATATGTTTTACTTCATAAATGGAATCTACAAAGTATGCACATTCTACTACATAACGACTTTCTATAGTTTGCGCATGCGTCCGGAAATAAGAAAAGCTTACTATCCCCGTTTTTTAAAATCACAGCTTCTAGAAGGTTTACATGATTTCGTAAAAAACACGAGTTTTTAGAAAATGTGTTTTATTTCATAAATGGAATCTACAAAGTATGCACATTCTACGTCATAACGACTTTCTATAGTTTGCGCATGCGTCCGGAAATAAGAGAAGCTTACTTACCCCGTTTTTTAAAATCACAGCTTCTAGAAGGTTTACATGATTTTGTAAAAAACTTGAGTTTTTAGAAAATGTGTTTTATTTCATAAATGGAATCTACAAAGTATGCACATTCTACGTCATAACAACTTTCTATAGTTTGTGCATGCATCCGTAAATAAGAAAAGCTTACTTCCACCGTTTTTTAAAATCACAGCTTCTAGAAGGTTTACATGATTTCGTAAAAAACACGAGTTTTTAGAAAATGTGTTTTATTTGATAAATGGAATCTACAAAGTATGCACATTCTACGTCATAACAACTTTCTATAGTTTGTGCATGCATCCGTAAATAAGAAAAGCTTACTTCCACCGTTTTTTAAAATCACAGCTTCTAGAATGTTTACATGATTTCATAAAAAACACAAGTTTTTAGAAAATGTGTTTTATTTCATAAATGGAATCAACAAAGTATGCACATTCTACGTCATAACGACTTTCTATAGTTTGCGCATGCGTCCGGAAATAAGAAAAGATTACTTCCCCCTTTTTTAAAATCACAGTTTCTAGAGATTTACATGATTTCGTAAAAAACACGAGTTTTTAGAGAATGTGTTTTATTTCATAAATGGAATCTACAAAGTATGCAGATTCTACGTCATAACAACTTTCTATAGTTTGCGCATGCGTCCGGAAAAAAGAAAAGCTTACTTCCCCCGTTTTTTAAAATCACAGCTTCTAGAAGGTTTACATGATTTCTTAAAAAACACGAGTTTTTAGAAAATGTGTTTTATTTCATAAATGGAATCAACAAAGTATGCACATTCTACGCCATAACGACTTTCTATTGTTTGCGCATGCGTTTGGAAATAAGAAAAGCTTACTTCCCCTGTTTTTTAAAATCACATCTTCTAGAAGGTTTACATGATTTCTTAAAAAACACGAGTTTTTAGAAAATTAGTTTTATTTCATAAATGGAATCAAATAAGTATGCACATTCTACATCATAACGACTTTCTATAGTTTGCGCATGCGTTTGGAAATAAGAAAAGCTTACTTCCCCCGTTTTTTAAAATCACAGCTTCTAGAACGTTTACATGATTTCTTAAAAAACACAAGTTTTTAGAAAATGTGTTTTATTTCATAAATAGAATCAACAAAGTATGCACATTCTACGTCAAAACGACTTTCTATTGTTTGCGCATGCGTCCGGAAATAAGAAAAGCTTAATTCCCCCGTTTTTTAAAATCACAGCTTCTAGAAGGTTTACATGATTTCGTAAAAAACACGAGTTTTTAGAAAATATGTTTTATTTCATAAATGGAATCAACAAAGTATGCACATTCTACGTCATAACGACTATCTATAGTTTGCGCATGCGTTTGGAAATAAGAAAAGCTTACCTCCCCCGTTTTTTAAAATCACAGATTCTAGAAGGTTTACATGATTTCTTAAAAAACACGAGTTTTTAGAAAATATGTTTTATTTCATAAATGGAATCAACAAAGTATGCACATTCTACGTCATAACAACTTTCTATAGTTTGTGCATTCGTCCGGAAATAAGAAAAGCTTACTTCCACCGTTTTTTAAAATCATAGCTTCTAGAAGGTTTACATGATTTCGTAAAAAACACGAGTTTTTAGAAAATATGTTTTATTTTATAAATGGAATCTACAAAGTATGCACATTATACGTCATAACGGATTTCTATAGTTTGCGGATGAGTCCGGAAATAAGAAAAGCTTACTTCTCCCGTTTTTTAAAATCACAGCTTCTAGAAGCTTTACATGATTTCTTAAAAAACACAAGTTTTTAGAAAATGTGTTTTATTTCATAAATAGAATCAAAAAAGTATGCACATTCTACGTCATAACGACTTTCTATAGTTTGCGCATGCGTTTGGAAATAAGAAAAGCTTACTTCCATCGTTTTTTAAAATCACAGCTTCTAGAAGCTTTACATGATTTCTTAAAAAACACAAGTTTTTAGAAAATGTGTTTTATTTCATAAATAGAATCAACAAAGTATGCACATTCTACGTCATAACGACTTTCTATTGTTTGCGCATGCGTCCGGAAATAAGAAAAGCTTAATTCCACCGTTTTTTAAAATCACAGCTTCTAGAAGGTTTACATGATTTCGTAAAAAACACGAGTTTTTAGAAAATGTGTTTTATTTCATAAATGGAATCTACAAAGTATGCACATTCTACGTCATAACGACTTTATGCAGTTTTCGCATTCGTCCGGAAATAAGAAAAGCTTACTTCCACCGTTTTTTAAAATGACAGCTTCTAGAAGGTTTACACGATTTCGTAAAAAACACGAGTATTTAGAAAATGTGTTTTATTTCATCAATGGAATCTACAAAGTATGCACCTTCTACGTCATAACGACTTTCTATAGTTTGCGCATGCGTCCGGAAATAAGAAAAGATTACTTACCCCGTTTTTTAAAATCACAGATTCTAGAAGGTTTACATGATTTCTTAAAAAACACGAGTTTTTAGAAAATGTGTTTTATTTCATCAATGGAATCTACAAAGTATGCACATTCTACGTCATAACGACATTCTATAGTTTGCGCATGCGTCCGGAAATAAGAAAAGCTTACTTCCACCATTTTTTAAAATCACAGCTTCTAGAAGGTTTACATGATTTCGTAAACAACACGAGTTTTTAGAAAATGTGTTTTATTTCATAAATGGAATCTACAAAGTATGCACATTCTATGTCATAACTACTTTCTATAGTTTGCGCATGCGTCCGGAAATAAGAAAAGCTTACTTCCACCGTTTTTTAAAATCACAGCTTCTCGAAGGTTTACATGATTTCGTAAAAAACACGGGTTTTTAGAAAATGTGTTTTATTTCATAAATGGAATCTACAAAGTATGCACATTCTACGTGATAACGACTTTCTATAGTTTGCGCTTGCGTTTGGAAAGAAGAAATTCTTACTTCCCCCGTTATGACGTAGAATGTGCATACTTTGTTGAAAAACACGAGTTTTTAGAAAATGTGTTTTATTTCATCAATGGAATCAACAAAGTATGCACATTCTACGTCATAATGACTTTCTATAGTTTGCGCATTCGTCCGGAAATAAGAAAAGCTTACTTCCACCGTTTTTTAAAATCACAGCTTCTAGAAAGTTTACATGATTTCTTAAAAAACACGAGTTTTTATAAAATGTGTTTTATTTCATAAATAGAATCAACAAAGTATTAAGATTCTATGTCATAATGACTTTCTAGAGTTTGCGCATGCCTCCGGAAATAAGAAAAGCTTACTTCCACCATTTTTTAAAATCACAGCTTCTAGAAGGTTTACATGATTTCGTAAAAAACACGAGTTTTTAGAAAATGTGTTTTATTTCATAAATGGAATCTACAAAGTATGCACATTCTACATCAGAATGACTTTCTATAGTTTCCTCATGCGTCCGGAAATAAGAAAAGCTTACCTCCACCGTTTTTTAAAATCACAGCTTCTAGAAGGTCTAAATGATTTCGTAAAAAACACGAGTTTCTAGAAAATGTGTTTTATTTCATCAATGGAATCAACAAAGTATGCACATTCTACGTCATAACGATTTTCTATAGTTTGCGCATTCATCCGGAAACAAGAAAAGCTTACTTCCACCGTTTTTTAAAATCACAGCTTCTAGAAGGTTTACATGATTTCGTAAAAAACACGAGTTTTTAGAAAATGTGTTTTATTTAATAAATGAAATCAACAAAGTATGCACATTCTACGTCATAACGACTTTCTATAGTTTGCGCTTGCGTTTGGAAATAAGAAATTCTTACTTCCCCCGTTATTTAAAATCACAGCTTCTAGAAGGTTTACATGATTTCCTAAAAACCACGAGTTTTTAGAAAATGTATTTTATTTCGTCAATGGAATCTACAAAGTATGCACATTCTACGTCATAACGACATTCTATAGTTTGCGCATGCGTCCGGACATAACAAAAGCTTACTTCCACCGTTTTTTAAAATCACAGCTTCTAGAAGGTTTACATGATTTCTTAAAAAACACGAGTTTTTAGAAAATGTGTTTTATTTCATAAATGGAATCAACAAAGTATGCACATTCTACGTCATAACGACTTTCTATAGTTTGCGCATGCGTCTAGGAATAAGAAAAGCTTACTTCCACCTTTTTTTAAAATCACAGCTTCTAGAAGGTTTACATAATTTCGTAAAAAACACGAGTTTTTAGAAAATGTCTTTTATTTCATAAACGGAATCAACAAAGTATGCACATTCTACATCATAACGACTTTCTATAGTTTGCGCTTGCGTTTGGAAATAAGAAAAGCTTACTTCCCCCGTTTTTTAAAATCACAGCTTCTAGAAGGTTTACATGATTTCTTAAAAAAGATGAGTTTTTAGAAAATGTGTTTTATTTCATAAATGGAATCTACAAAGTATGCACATTCTACGTCATAACAACTTTCTATAGTTTGCACATGCGTTTGGTAATAAGAAAAGCTGACTTCCCCCGTTTTTTAAAATCACAGCTTCTAGAAGGTTTACATGATTTCTTAAAAAACACGAGTTTTTAGAAAATGTGTTTTATTTCTTAAATGGAATCAACAAAGTATGCACATTCTACGTCATCACGACTTTCTATAGTTTGCGCATGCGTTTGAAAATAAGAAAAGCTTACTTCCCCCGTTTTTTAAAATCACAGCTTCTAGAACGTTTACATGATTTCTTAAAAAACACGAATTTTAAGAAAATGTGTTTTATTTCATAAATGGAATCTACAAAGTATGCACATTCTACGTCATAACGACTTTCTATAGTTTGTGCATGCGTCCGGGAATAAGAAAAGCTTACATCCCCCGTTTTTTAAAATCTCAGCTTCTAAAAGGTTTACATGATTTCTTAAAAAACACGAGTTTTTAGAAAATGTGTTTTATTTCATAAATGGAATCTACAAACAAATGCACATTCTACATCATAACGACTTTCTATAGTTTGCTCATGCGTCCGGAAATAAGAAAAGCTTACTTCCCCCATTTTTTAAAATCACAGCTTCTAGAAGGTTTACATGGTTTCTTAAAAAACACGAGTTTTTAGAAAATGTGTTTTATTTCATAAATGGAATCAACAAAGTATGCACATTCTAAGTCATAACGACTTTCTATAGTTTGCGCATGCGTTTGGAAATAAGAAAAGCTTACATCCCCCGTTTTTTAAAATCACAGCTCCTAGAAGGTTTACATGATTTCTTAAAAAACACGAGATTTTAGAAAATGTGTTTTATTTCATAAATGGAATCAACAAATTATGCACATTGTACGTCATAACGACTTTCTATAGTTTGCACATGCGTTTGGAAATAAGAAAAGCTTACATCCCCCGTTTTTTAAAATCACAGCTTCTAGAAGGTTTACATGATTTCTTAAAAAACACGAGTTTTTAGAAAATGCGTTTTATTTCATAAATGGAATCAACAAAGTATGCACATTCTACGTCATGACGACTTTATCCAGTTTTCGCATTCTTCCGGAAATAAGAAAAGCTTACTTCCACCGTTTATTAAAATCACAGCTTCTAGAAGGTTTACATGATTTCATAAAAAACACGAGTTTTTAGAAAATGTGTTTTATTTCATCAATGGAATCAACAAAGTATGCACATTCTACGTCATAACGACTTTCTATAGTTTGCCTATGCGTCCGGAAATAAGAAAAGCTTACTTCCACCGTTTTTTAAAATCACAGCTTCTAGAAGGTTTACATGATTTCTTAAAAAACACGAGTTTTTAGAAAATGTGTTTTATTTCATCAATGGAATTTACAAAGTATGCAGATTCTACTTCATAACAACTTTCTATAGTTTGTGCATGCGTCCGGAAATAAGAAAAGCTTACTTCCCCCGTTTTTTAAAATCACAGCTTCGAGAAGGTTTACATGATTTCTTAAAAAACACAGGTTTTTAGAAAATCTGTTTTATATCATAAATGGAATCAACAAAGTATGCACATGCTACGTCATAACGACTTTCTATAGTTTGCGCTTGCGTTTGGAAATAAAAAAATCTCACTTCCCCCGTTTTTTAAAATCACAGCTTCTAGAAGGTTTACATGACTTCTTAAAAAACACGACTTTTTAGAAAATGTGTTTTATTTCATTAATGGAATCAACAACGTATGCACATTCTACGTCATAGCGACTTTCTATAGTTTGCCTATGCGTCCGGAAATAAGAAAAGCTTACTTCCACCGTTTTTTAAAATCACAGCTTCTAGAAGGTTTACATGATTTCTTAAAAAACACGAGTTTTTAGAAAATGTGTTTTATTTCATAAATGGAATTTACAAAGTATGCAAATTCTACTTCATAACGACTTTCTATAGTTTGTGCATGCGTCCGGAAATAAGAAAAGCTTACTTCCCCCGTTTTTTAAAATCACACCTTCGAGAAGGTTTACATGATTTCTTAAAAAACACAGGTTTCTAGAAAATCTGTTTTATATCATAAATGGAATCAACAAAGTATGCACATGCTACGTCATAACGACTTTCTATAGTTTGCGCTTGCGTTTGTAAATAAAAAAATCTCACTTCCCCCGTTTTTTAAAAAAACAGCTTCTAGAAGGTTTACATGACTTCTTAAAAAACACGACTTTTTAGAAAATGTGTTTTATTTCATTAATGGAATCAACAACGTATGCACATTCTACGTCATAACGACTTTCTGCAGTTTTTGCATTCGTCCGGAAATAAGAAAAGCTTACTTCCACCATTTTTTAAAATCACAGCTTCTAGAAGGTTTACATGATTTCGTAAAAAACACGAGTTTTTAGAAAATATGTTTTATTTAATGAATGGAATCAACAAAGTATGCACATTCTATGTCATAACGACTTTCTATAGTTTGTGCATTCGTCCGGAAATAAGAAAAGCTTACTTCCACCGTTTTTTAAAATCACAGCTTCTAGAAGGTTTACATGATTTCGTAAAAAACACGAGTTTTTAGAAAATGTGTTTTATTTCATAAATGGAATCAACAAAGTATGCACATTCTACGTCATAATGAGTTTCTATAGTTTGCGCTTGCGTGTGGAAATAATAAATTCTTACTTCCCCTGTTATTTAAAATCACAGCTTCTAGACGGGTTTACATGATTTCTTAAAAACATGAGTTTTTAGAAAATGTGTTTTATTTCATAAATGGAATCAACAAAGTATGCACATTCTACATCATAACGTCTTTCTATAGTTTGCGTATTCGTCCGGAAATAAGAAAAGCTTACTTCCACCGTTTTTTAAAATCACAGCTTCTAGAAGGTTTACATGATTTCGTAAAAAACACGAGTTTTTAGAAAATGTGTTTTATTTCATAAATGGAATCAACAAAGTATGCACATTCTACGTCATAACGACTTTCTATAGTTTGCGCATGCGTCTAGAAATAAGAAAAGCTTACTTCCACCGTTTTTTAAAATCACAGCTTCTAGAAGGTTTACATGATTTCGTAAAAAACACGAGTTTTTAGAAAATGTGTTTTATTTCATAAATGGAATAAACAAAGTATGCACATTCTACGTCATAACGACTTTCTATAGTTTGCGCTTGCGTTCAGAAATAAGAAATTCTTACTTCCCCCGTTATGACGTAGAATGTGCATACTTTGTTCAAAAACACGAGTTTTTAGAAAATGTGTTTTATTTCATCAATGGAATCAACAAAGTATGGACATTCTACGTCATAATGACTTTCTATAGTTTGCGCATTCGTCCGGAAATAAGAAAAGCTTACTTCCACCGTTTTTTAAAATCACAGCTTCTAGAAGGTTTACATGATTTCGTAAAAGACACGAGTTTTTAGAAAATGTGTTTTATTTCATAAATGGAATCAACAAAGTATGCACATTCTACGTCATAACGAGTTTCTATAGTTTGCGCTTGCGTTTGGAAATAATAAATTCTTACTTCCCCCGTTATTTAAAATCACAGCTTCTAGAAGGTTTACATGATTTCTTAAAAAACACGAGTTTTTAGAAAATGTGTTTTATTTCATAAATGGAATCAACAAAGTATGCACATTCTACGTCATATTGACTTTCTATAGTTTGCGCATGCGTGTAGAAATAAGAAAAGCTTACTTCCACCTTTTTTTAAAATCACAGCTTCTAGAAGGTTTACATGATTTCTTAAAAAACACGATTTTTTAGAAAATGTGTTTTATTTCATAAATGGAATCTACAAAGTATGCAGATTCTACTTCATAACGACTTTCTATAGTTTGTGCATGCGTCCGGAAATAAGGAAAGCTTACTTCCCCTGTTTTTTAAAATCACAGCTTCTAGAAGGTTTACATGATTTCTTAAAAAACACAGGTTTTTAGAAAATGTGTTTTATTTCATAAATGGAATCAACAAAGTATGCGCATGCTACGTCATAACGACTTTCTATAGTTTGCGCTTGCGTTTGGAAATAAAAAAAGCTCACTTCCCCTGTTTTTTAAAATCAGAGCTTCTAGAAGGTTTACATGACTTCTTAAAAAACACGACTTTTTAGAAAATGTGTTTTATTGCATTAATGGAATCAACAGCGTATGCACATTCTACGTCATAACGACTTTCTGCAGTTTTTGCATTCGTCCGGAAATAAGAAAAGCTTACTTCCACCGTTTTTTAAAATCAGAGCTTCTAGAAGGTTTACATGATTTCGTAAAAAACACGAGTTTTTAGAAAATGTGTTTTATTTCATCAATGGAATCAACAAAGTATGCACATTCTACGTCATAACGACTTTCTATAGTTTGCTCATTCGTCCGGAAATAAGAAAAGCTTACTTCCACCGTTTTTTAAAATCACAGCTTCTAGAAGGTTTACATGATTTCGTAAAAAACACGAGTTTTTAGAAAATGTGTTTTATTTCATAAATGGAATCAACAAAGTATGCACATTCTACGTCATAACGAGTTTCTATAGTTTGCGCTTGCGTGTGGAAATAATAAATTCTTACTTCCCCCGTTATTTAAAATCACAGCTTCTAGACGGGTTTACATGATTTCTTAAAAACACGAGTTTTTAGAAAATGTGTTTTATTTCATAAATGGAATCAACAAAGTATGCACATTCTACATCATAACGTCTTTCTATAGTTTGCGTATTCGTCCGGAAATAAGAAAAGCTTACTTCCACCGTTTTTTAAAATCACAGCTTCTAGAAGGTTTACATGGTTTCGTAAAAAACACGAGTTTTTAGAAAATGTGTTTTATTTCATAAATGGAATCAACAAAGTATGCACATTCTACGTCATAGCGACTTTCTATAGTTTGCGCTTGCGTTTAGAAATAAGAAATTCTTACTTCCCCCGTTATGACGTAAAATGTGCATACTTTGTTGAAAAACACGAGTTTTTAGAAAATGTGTTTTATTTCAACAATGGAATCAACAAAGTATGCACATTCTACGTCATAATGACTTTCTATAGTTTGCGCATTCGTCCGGAAATAAGAAAAGCTTACTTCCACCGTTTTTTAAAATCACAGCTTCTAGAAGGTTTACATGATTTCGTAAAAAACACGAGTTTTTAGAAAATGTGTTTTATTTCATAAATGGAATAAACAAAGTATGCACATTCTACGTCATAACGACTTTCTATAGTTTGCGCTTGCGTTTAGAAATAAGAAATTCTTACTTCCCCCGTTATGACGTAGAATGTGCATACTTTGTTTAAAAACACGAGTTTTTAGAAAATGTGTTTTATTTCATCAATGGAATCAACAAAGTATGCACATTCTACGTCATAATGACTTTCTATAGCTTGTGCATTCGTCCGGAAATAAGAAAAGCTTACTTCCACCGTTTTTTAAAATCACAGCTTCTAGAAGGTTTACATGATTTCTTAAAAAACCCGAGTTTTTAGAAAATGCGTTTTATTTCATAAATGGAATCAACAAAGTATGCACATTCTACGTCATGACGACTTTATGCAGTTTTCGCATTCGTCCGGAAATAAGAAAAGCTTACTTCCACCGTTTATTAAAATCACAGCTTCTAGAAGGTTTACATGATTTCGTAAAAAACACGAGTTTTTAGAAAATGTGTTTTATTTCATCAATGGAATCAACAAAGTATGCACATTCTACGTCATAACGACTTTCTATAGTTTGCCTATGCGTCCGGAAATAAGAAAAGCTTACTTCCACCGTTTTTTAAAATCACAGCTTCTAGAAGGTTTACATGATTTCTTAAAAAACACGAGTTTTTAGAAAATGTGTTTTATTTCATAAATGGAATTATAAAAGTATGCAGATTCTACTTCATAACGACTTTCTATAGTTTGTGCATGCGTCCGGAAATAAGAAAAGCTTACTTCCCCCGTTTTTTAAAATCACAGCTTCATGAAGGTTTACATGATTTCTTAAAAAACACAGGTTTTTAGAAAATCTGTTTTATATCATAAATGGAATCAACAAAGTATGCACATGCTACGTCATAACGACTTTCTATAGTTTGCGCTTGCGTTTGGAAATAAAAAAATCTCACTTCCCCCGTTTTTTAAAATCACAGCTTCTAGAAGTTTTACATGACTTCTTAAAAAACACGACTTTTTAGAAAATGTGTTTTATTTCATTAATGGAATCAACAACGTATGCACATTCTACATCATAACGACTTTCTGCAGTTTTTGCATTCGTCCGGAAATAAGAAAAGCTTACTTCCACCGTTTTTTAAAATCACAGCTTCTAGAAGGTTTACATGATTTCGTAAAAAACACGAGTTTTTAGAAAATATGTTTTATTTCATCAATGGAATCAACAAAGTATGCACATTCTACGTCATAACGACTTTCTATAGTTTGTGCATTCGTCCGGAAATAAGAAAAGCTTACTTCCACCGTTTTTTAAAATCACAGCTTCTAGAAGGTTTACATGATATCGTAAAAAACACGAGTTTTTAGAAAATGTGTTTTATTTCATAAATGGAATCAACAAAGTATGCACATTCTACGTCATAATGAGTTTCTATAGTTTACGCTTGCGTGTGGAAATAATAAATTCTTACTTCCCCCGTTATTTAAAATCACAGCTTCTAGACGGGTTTACATGATTTCTTAAAAACACGAGTTTTTAGAAAATGTGTTTTATTTCATAAATGGAATCAACAAAGTATGCACATTCTACATCATAACGTCTTTCTATAGTTTGCGTATTCGTCCGGAAATAAGAAAAGCTTACTTCCACCGTTTTTTAAAATCACAGCTTCTAGAAGGTTTACATGATTTCGTAAAAAACACGAGTTTTTAGAAAATGTGTTTTATTTCATAAATGGAATCAACAAAGTATGCACATTCTACGTTATAACGACTTTCTATAGTTTGCGCATGCGTCTAGAAATAAGAAAAGCTTACTTCCACCGTTTTTTAAAATCACAGCTTCTAGAAGGTTTACATGATTTCGTAAAAAACACGAGTTTTTAGAAAATGTGTTTTATTTCATAAATGGAATAAACAAAGTATGCACATTCTACGTCATAACGACTTTCTATAGTTTGCGCTTGCGTTTAGAAATAAGAAATTCTTACTTCCCCCGTTATGACGTAGAATGTGCATACTTTGTTCAAAAACACGAGTTTTTAGAAAATGTGTTTTATTTCATCAATGGAATCAACAAAGTATGCACAATCTACGTCATAATGACTTTCTATAGTTTGCGCATTCGTCCGGAAATAAGAAAAGCTTACTTCCACCGTTTTTTAAAATCACAGCTTCTAGAAGGTTTACATGATTTCGTAAAAAACACGAGTTTTTAGAAAATGTGTTTTATTTCATAAATGGAATCAACAAAGTATGCACATTCTACGTCATAACGAGTTTCTATAGTTTGCGCTTGCGTTTGGAAATAATAAATTCTTACTTCCCCCGTTATTTAAAATCACGTCTTCTAGAAGGTTTACATGATTTCTTAAAAAACACGAGTTTTTAGAAAATGTGTTTTATTTCATAAATCGAATCAACAAAGTATGCACATTCTACGTCATATTGACTTTCTATAGTTTGCGCATGCGTCTAGAAATAAGAAAAGCTTACTTCCACCTTTTTTTAAAATCACAGCTTCTAGAAGGTTTACATGATTTCTCAAAAAACACGATTTTTTAGAAATGTGTTTTATTTCATAAATGGAATCTACAAAGTATGCAGATTCTACTTCATAACGACTTTCTATAGTTTGTGCATGCGTCCGGAAATAAGAAAAGCTTACTTCCCCCGTTTTTTAAAATCACAGCTTCTAGAAGGTTTACATGATTTCTTAAAAAACACAGGTTTTTTGAAAATGTGTTTTATTTCATAAATGGAATCAACAAAGTATGCGCATGCTACGTCATAACGACTTTCTATAGTTTGCGCTTGCGTTTGGAAATAAAAAAAGCTCACTTCCCCCGTTTTTTAAAATCAGAGCTTCTAGAAGGTTTACATGACTTCTTAAAAAACACGACTTTTTAGAAAATGTGTTTTATTTCATTAATGGAATCAACAACGTATGCACATTCTACGTCATAACGACTTTCTGCAGTTTTTGCATTCGTCCGGAGATAAGAAAAGCTTACTTCCACCGTTTTTTAAAATCACAGCTTCTAGAAGGTTTACATGATTTCGTAAAAAACACGAGTTTTTAGAAAATGTGTTTTATTTCATCAATGGAATCAACAAAGTATGCACATTCTACGTCATAATGACTTTCTATAGTTTGCTCATTCGTCCGGAAATAAGAAAAGCTTACTTCCACCGTTTTTTAAAATCACAGCTTCTAGAAGGTTTACATGATTTCGTAAAAAACACGAGTTTTTAGAAAATGTGTTTTATTTCATAAATGGAATCAACAAAGTATGCACATTCTACGTCATAACGAGTTTCTATAGTTTGCGCTTGCGTGTGGAAATAATAAATTCTTACTTCCCCCGTTATTTAAAAACACAGCTTCTAGACGGGTTTACATGATTTCTTAAAAACACGAGTTTTTAGAAAATGTGTTTTATTTCATAAATGGAATCAACAAAGTATGCACATTCTACATCATAACGTCTTTCTATAGTTTGCGTATTCGTCCGGAAATAAGAAAAGCTTACTTCCACCGTTTTTTAAAATCACAGCTTCTAGAAGGTTTACATGATTTCGTAAAAAACACGAGTTTTTAGAAAATGTGTTTTATTTCATAAATGGAATCAAAAAAGTATGCACATTCTACGTCATAACGACTTTCTATAGTTTGCGCATGCGTCTAGAAATAAGAAAAGCTTACTTCCACCGTTTTTTAAAATCACAGCTTCATAAATGGAATCAACAAAGTATGCACATTCTACGTCATAATGACTTTCTATAGTTTGCGCTTGCGTTTAGAAATAAGAAATTCTTACTTCCCCCGTTATGACGTAGAATGTGCATACTTTGTTGAAAAACACGAGTTTTTAGAAAATGTGTTTTATTTCATCAATGGAATCAACAAAGTATGCACATTCTACGTCATAATCAGTTTCTATAGTTTGCGCATTCGTCCGGAAATAAGAAAAGCTTACTTCCACCGTTTTTTAAAATCACAGCTTCTAGAAGGTTTATATGATTTCGTAAAAAACACGAGTTTTTAGAAAATGTGTTTTATTTCATAAATGGAATCAACAAAGTATGCACATTCTACCTCATAACGAGTTTCTATAGTTTGCGCTTGCGTTTGGAAATAATAAATTCTTACTTCCCCCGTTATTTAAAATCACAGCTTCTAGAAGGTTTACATGATTTCTTAAAAAACACGAGTTTTTAGAAAATGTGTTTTATTTCATAAATGGAATCAACAAAGTATGCACATTCTACGTCATATTGACTTTCTATAGTTTGCGCATGCGTCTAGAAATAAGAAAAGCTTACTTCCACCTTTTTTTAAAATCACAGCTTCTAGAAGGTTTACATGATTTCTTAAAAAACACGATTTTTTAGAAAATGTGTTTTATTTCATAAATGGAATCTACAAAGTATGCAGATTCTACTTCATAACGACTTTCTATAGTTTGCGCATGCGTCCGGAAATAAGAAAAGCTTACTTCCCCCGTTTTTTAAAATCACAGCTTCTAGAAGGTTTACATGATTTCTTAAAAAACACAGGTTTTTTGAAAATGTGTTTTATTTCATAAATGGAATCAACAAACTATGCGCATGCTACGTCATAACGACTTTCTATAGTTTGCGATTGCGTTTGGAAATAAAAAAAGCTCACTTCCCCCGTTTTTTAAAATCAGAGCTTCTAGAAGGTTTACATGACTTCTTAAAAAACACGACTTTTTAGAAAATGTGTTTTATTTCATTAATGGAATCAACAACGTATGCACATTCTACGTCATAACGACTTTCTGCAGTTTTTGCATTCGTCCGGAAATAAGAAAAGCTTACTTCCACCGTTTTTTAAAATCACAGCTTCTAGAAGGTTTACATGATTTCGTAAAAAACACGAGTTTTTAGAAAATGTGTTTTATTTCATCAATGGAATCAACAAAGTATGCATATTCTACGTCATAACGACTTTCTATAGTTTGCGCATTCGTCCGGAAATAATAAAAGCTTACTTCCACCGTTTTTTAAAATCACAGCTTCTAGAAGGTTTACATGAATTCGTAAAAAACACGAGTTTTTAGAAAATGTGTTTTATTTCATAAATGGAATCAACAAATTATGCACATTCTACGTCATAACGAGTTTCTATAGTTTGCGCTTGCATTTGGAAATAATAAATTCTTACTTCCCCCGTTATTTAAAATCACAGCTTCTAGAAGGTTTACATGATTTCTTAAAAAACACGAGTTTTTAGAAAATGTGTTTTATTTCATAAATGGAATCAACAAAGTATGCACATTCTACATCATAACGAATTTCTATAGTTTGTGCTTGCGTTTGGAAATAAGAAAAGATTACTTCCCCCGTTTTTTAAAATCACAGCTTCTAGAAGGTTTAAAAGATTTCTTAAAAAACACGAGTTTTTAGAAAATGTGTTTTATTTCATACATGGAATCAACAAAGTATGCACATTCGACGTCATCCCGACTTTCTATAGTTTGCGCATGCATCTAGAAATAAGAAAAGCTTACTTCCACCTTTTTTTAAAATCACAGCTTCTAGAAGGTTTACATAATTTCGTAAAAAACACGAGTTTTTAGAAAATGTGTTTTATTTCATCAACGGAATCAACAAAGTATGCACATTCTACGTCATAACGACTTTCTATAGTTTGCGCTTGCGTTTGGAAATAAGAAAAGCTTACTTCCCCCGGTTTTTAAAATCACAGCTTCTAGAAGGTTTACATGATTTCTTAAAAAACATGAGTTTTTAGAAAATGTGTTTTATTTCATAAATGGAATCTACAAAGTATGCACATTCTACGTCATAATGACTTTCTATAGTTTGCACATGCGTTTGGTAATAAAAAAAGCTGACTTCCCCCGTTTTTTAAAATCACAGCTTCTAGAAGGTTTACATGATTTCTTAAAAAACACGAGTTTTTAGAAAATGTGTTTTATTTCTTAAATGGAATCAACAAAGTATGCACATTCTACGTCATCACGACTTTCTATAGTTTGCGCATGCGTTTGAAAATAAGAAAAGTTTACTTCCCCCGTTTTTTAAAATCACAGCTTCTAGAACGTTTACATGATTTCTTAAAAAACACGAGTTTTTAGAAAATGTGTTTTATTTCATAAATGGAATCTACAAAGTATGCACATTCTACGTCATAACGACTTTCTATAGTTTGTGCATGCGTCCGGAAATAAGAAAAGCTTACATCCCCCTTTTTTTAAAATCACAGCTTCTAGAAGGTTTACATGATTTCTTAAAAAACACGATTTTTTAGAAAATGTGTTTTATTTCATAAATGGAATCTACAAAGTATGCAGATTCTACTTCATAACGACTTTCTATAGTTTGTGCATGCGTCCGGAAATAAGAAAAGCTTACTTCCGCTGTTTTTTAAAATCACAGCTTCTAGAAGGTTTACATGATTTCTTAAAAAACACAGGTTTTTAGAAAATGTGTTTTATTTCATAAATGGAATCAACAAAGTATGCGCATGCTACGTCATAACGACTTTCTATAGTTTGCGCTTGCGTTTGGAAATAAAAAAAGCTCACTTCCCCCGTTTTTTAAAATCAGAGCTTCTAGAAGGTTTACATGACTTCTTAAAAAACACCACTTTTTAGAAAATGTGTTTTATTTCATTAATGGAATCAACAACGTATGCACATTCTACGTCATAACGACTTTCTGCAGTTTTTGCATTCGTCCGGAAATAAGAAAAGCTTACTTCCACCGTTTTTTAAAATCAGAGCTTCTAGAAGGTTTACATGATTTCGTAAAAAACACGAGTTTTTAGAAAATGTGTTTTATTTCATCAATGGAATCAACAAAGTATGCACATTCTACGTCATAACGACTTTATATAGTTTGCGCATTCGTCCGGAAATAAGAAAAGCTTACTTCCACCGTTTTTTAAAATCACAGCTTCTAGAAGGTTTACATGATTTCGTAAAAAACACGAGTTTTTAGAAAATGTGTTTTATTTCATAAATGGAATCAACAAAGTATGCACATTCTACGTCATAACGAGTTTCTATAGTTTGCGCTTGCGTTTGGAAATAATAAATTCTTACTTCCCCCGTTATTTAAAATCACATCTTCTAGAAGGTTTACATGATTTCTTAAAAAACACGAGTTTTTAGAAAATGTGTTTTATTTCATAAATGGAATCAACAAAGTATGCACATTCTACATCATAACGACTTTCTATAGTTTGCGCTTGCGTTTGGAAATAAGAAAAGATTACGTCCCCCGTTTTTTAAAATCACAGCTTCTAGAAGGTTTACATGATTTCTTAAAAAACACGAGTTTTTAGAAAATGTGTTTTATTTCATAAATGGAATCAACAAAGTATGCACATTCTACATCATAACGACTTTCTATGGTTTGCGCATGCATCTAGAAATAAGAAAAGCTTACTTCCACCTGTTTTTAAAATCACAGCTTCTAGAAGGTTTACATAATTTCGTAAAAAACACGAGTTATTAGAAAATGTGTTTTATTTCATAAACAGAATCAACAAAGTATGCACATTCTACGTCATAACGACTTTCTATAGTTTGCGCTTGCGTTTGGAAATAAGAAAAGCTTACTTCCCCCGTTTTTTAAAATCACAGCTTCTAGAAGGTTTACATGATTTCTTAAAAAACATGAGTTTTTAGAAAATGTGTTTTATTTCATAAATGGAATCTACAAAGTATGCACATTCTACGTCATAATGACTTTCTATAGTTTGCACATGCGTTTGGTAATAAGAAAAGCTGACTTCCCCCGTTTTTTAAAATCACAGCTTCTAGAAGGTTTACATGATTTCTTAAAAAACACGAGTTTTTAGAAAATGTGTTTTATTTCTTAAATGGTATCAACAAAGTATGCACATTCTACGTCATCACGAATTTCTATAGTTTGCGCATGCGTTTGAAAATAAGAAAAGCTTACTTCCCCCGTTATTTAAAATAACAGCTTCTAGAACGTTTACATGATTTCTTAGAAAACACGAGTTTTTAGAAAATGTGTTTTATTTCATTAATGGAACCAACAACGTATGCACATTCTACGTCATAACGACTTTCTACAGTTTTCGCATTCGTCTGGAAATAAGAAAAGCTTACTTCCACCGTTTTTTAAAATCACAGCTTCTAGAAGGTTTACATGATTTCGTAAAAAACACGAGTTTTTAGAAAATGTGTTTTATTTCATCAATGGAATCAACAAAGTATGCACATTCTACGTCATAACGACTTTCTATAGTTTGTGCAAGCGTCCGGAAATAAGAAAAGCTTACATCCCCCTTTTTTTAAAATCACAGCTTCTAGAAGGTTTACATCATTTCTTAAAAAACACGAGTTTTTAGAAAATGTGTTTTATTTCATAAATGGAATCTACAAAGTATGCACATTCTACATCATAACGACTTTCTATAGTTTGCTCATGCGTCCGGAAATAAGAAAAGCTTACTTCCCCCATTTTTTAAAATCACAGCTTCTAGAAGGTTTACATGGTTTCTTAAAAAACACGAGTTTTTATAAAATGTGTTTTATTTCATAAATGGAATCAACAAAGTATGCACATTCTAAGTCATAACGACTTTCTATAGTTTGCGCATGCGTTTGGAAATAAGAAAAGGTTAGATCCCCCGTTTTTTAAAATCACAGCTCCTAGAAGCTTTACATGATTTCTTAAAAAACACGAGATTTTAGAAAATGTGTTTTATTTCATAAATGGAATCATCAAATTATGCACATTGTACGTCATAACGACTTTCTATAGTTTGCACATGCGTTTGGAAATCAGAAAAGCTTACATCCCCCGTTTTTTAAAATCACAGCTTCTAGAAGGTTTACATGATTTCTTAAAAAACACGAGTTTTTATAAAATGTGTTTTATTTCATAAATGGAATCAACAAAGTATGCACATTCTACGTCATAACGACTTTATGCAGTTTTCGCATTCGTCCGGAAATAAGAAAAGCTTACTTCCACCGTTTATTAAAATCACAGCTTCTAGAAGGTTTACATGATTTCGTAAAAAACACGAGTTTTTAGAAAATGTGTTTTATTTCATCAATGGAATCAACAAAGTATGCACATTCTACGTCATAACGACTTTCTATAGTTTGCCCATGCGTCCGGAAATAAGAAAAGCTTACTAACACCGTTTTTTAAAATCACAGCTTCTAGAAGGTTTACATGATTTCTTAAAAAACACGAGTTTTTAGAAAATGTGTTTTATTTCATAAATGGAATCTACAAAGTATGCAAATTCTACTTCATAACGACTTTCTATAGTTTGCCCATGCGTCCGGAAATAAAAAAAGCTTACTTCCCCGTTTTTTAAAATCACAGCTTCTAGAAGTTTTACATGATTTCTTAAAAAACACAGGTTTTTAGAAAATGTGTTTTATTTCATAAATGGAATCAACAAAGTATGCACATGCTACGTCATAACGACTTTCTATAGTTTGCGCTTGCGTTTGGAAATAAAAATAGCTCACTTCCCCCGTTTTTTAAAATCACAGTTTCTAGAAGGTTTACATGATTTATTAAAAAAAACGAGTTTTTAGAAAATGCGTTTTATTTCATTAATGGAATCAACAACGTATGCACATTCTACGTCATAACGACTTTCTGCAGTTTTTGCATTCGTCCGGAAATAAGAAAAGCTTTCTTCCACCGTTTTTTAAAATCACAGCTTCTAGAAGGTTTACATGATTACGTAAAAAACACGAGTTTTTAGAAAATGTGTTTTATTTCATCAATGGAATCTACAAAGTATGCACATTCTACGTCATAACGACTTTCTATAGTTTGCGTATGCGTCCGGAAATAAGAAAATCTTACTTCCCCCGTTTTTTAAAATCACAGCTTCTAGAAGGTTTACATGATTTCGTAAAAAACATGAGTTTTTAGAAAATGTGTTTTATTTCATAAATGGAATCTACAAAGTATGCACATTCTACGTCATAGCGACTTTCTATAGTTTGCGCATGCGTCCGGAAATAAGAAAAGCTTACCTCTCCCGTTTTTCAAAATCACAGCTTCTAGAAGGTTTACATGATTTCGTAAAAAACATGAGTTTTTAGAAAATGTGTTTTATTTCATAAATGGAATAAACAAAGTATGCACATTCTACGTCATAACGACTTTCTATAGTTTGCGCTTGCGTTTGGAAATAAGAAAAGCTTACTTCCCGCATTTTTTAAAATCACAGCTTCTAGAAGGTTTACATGACTTCTTAAAAAACACGAGTTTTTAGAAAATGTGTTTTATTTCATAAATGGAATCAACAAAGTATGCACATTCTACGTCATAACGACTTTCTGTAGTTTTCGCATTCGTCCGGAAATAAGAAAAGCGTACTTCCACCGTTTTTTAAAATCACAGCTTCTAGAAGGTTTACATGATTTCGTAAAAAACACGAGTTTTTAGAAAATGTGTTTTATTTCCTCAATGGAATCAACAAAGTATGCACATTCTACGTCATAACGACTTTCTATAGTTTGCGCATTCGTCCGGAAATAAGAAAAGCTTACTTCCACCGTTTTTTAAAATCACGGCTTCTAGAAGGTTTACATGATTTCGTAAAAAACACGAGTTTTTAGAAAATGTGTTTTATTTCATAAATGGAATCAACAAAGTATGCACATTCTACGTCATAACGACTCTCTATAGTTTGCGATTGCGTTTGGAAATAAGAAAAGCTTACTTCCCCCGTTTTTTAAAATCACAGCTTCTAGAACGTTTACATGATTTCCTAAAAAACAGGAGTTTTTAGAAAATGTGTTTTATTTCATAAATGGAATCAACAAAGTATGCACATTCTACGTCATAACGACTTTCTATAGTTTGTGCATGCGTCCGGAAATAAGAAAAGCTTACATCCCCCGTTTTTTAAAATCACAGCTTCTAGAAGGTTTACATGATTTCTTAAAAAACACGACTTTTTAGAAAATGTGTTTTATTTCATAAATGGAATCTACAAAGTATGCACATTCTACGTAATAACGACTTTCTATAGTTTGCGCATGCGTCCGTAAATAAGAAAAGCTTACATCCCCCATTTTTTAAAATCACAGCTTCTAGAAGGTTTACATGATTTCTTAAAAAACACAAGTTTTTAGAAAATGTGTTTTATTTCATAAATGGAATCAACAAAGTATGCACATTCTACATCATAACGACTTTCTATAGTTTGCGCATGCGTCTAGAAATAAGAAAAGCTTACTTCCACCTTTTTTTAAAATCATAACTTCTACAAGGTTTACATAATTTCGTAAAAAACATGAGTTTTTAGAAAATGTGTTTTATTTCATAAACGGAATCAACAAAGTATGCACATTCTACGTCATAACGACTTTTTGCAGTTTTCGCATTCGTCCGGAAATAAGAAAATCTTACTTCCACCATTTTTTAAAATCACATCTTCTAGAAGGTTTACATGATTTCGTAAAAAACACGAGTTTTTAGAAAATGCGTTTTATTTCATCAATGGAATCAACAAAGTATGCACATTCTACGTCATAAAGACTTTCTATAGTTTGCGCATGCATCTGGAAATAAGAAAAGCTTACTTCCCCCGTTTTTTAAAATCACAGCTTCTAGAAGGTTTACATGATTTCTTAAAAAACACGAGTTTTTAGAAAATTTGTTTTATTTCATCAATGGAATCAACAAAGTATGCACATTCTACATCATAACGACTTTATGCAGTTTTCGCATTCGTCCGGAAATAAGAAAAGCTTACTTCCACCGTTTTTTAAAATCCCAGCTTTTAGAAGGTTTACATGATTTCGTAAAAAACACGAGTTTTTAGAAAATGTGTTTTATTTCATCAATGGAATCAACAAAGTATGCACATTCTACGTCATAACGACTTTCTATAGTTTGCGCATGCGTCCGGAAATAAGAAAAGCTTACTTCCACCGTTTTTTAAAATCACAGCTTCTAGAAGGTTTACATGATTTCTTAAAAAACACGAGTTTTTAGAAAATGTGTTTTATTTCATAAATGGAATCAACAAAGTATGCACATTCTACATCATAACGACTTTCTATAGTTTGCGCATGCGTCTAGAAATAAGAAAAGCTTACTTCCACCTTTTTTTAAAATCATAGCTTCTACAAGGTTTACATAATTTCGTAAAAAACATGAGTTTTTAGAAAATGTGTTTTATTTCATAAACGGAATCAACAAAGTATGCACATTCTACGTCATAACGACTTTCTGCAGTTTTCGCATTCGTCCGGAAATAAGAAAATCTTACTTCCACCATTTTTTAAAATCACATCTTCTAGAAGGTTTACATGATTTCGTAAAAAACACGAGTTTTTAGAAAATGCGTTTTATTTCATCAATGGAATCAACAAAGTATGCACATTCTACGTCATAACGACTTTCTATGGTTTGCGCATTTGTCCGGAAATAAGAAAAGCTTACTTCCACCGTTTTTCAAAATCACAGCTTCTAGACGGTTTACATGATTTCGTAAAAAACAGGAGTTTTTAGAAAATGTGTTTTATTTTATAAATGGAATCAACAAAGTATGCACCTTCTACGTCATAACGACTTTCTATAGTTTTCCCTTGCGTTTGGAAATAAGAAAAGCTTACTTCCCGCATTTTTTAAAATCACAGCTTCTAGAAGGTTTACATGACTTCTTAAAAAACACGAGTTTTTAGAAAATGTGTTTTATTTCATAAATGGAATCAACAAAGCATGCACATTCTACGTCATAACGACTTTCTGTAGTTTTCGCGTTCGTCCGGAAATAAGAAAAGCTTACTTCCACCGTTTTTTAAAATCACAGCTTCTAGAAGGTTTACATGATTTCGTAAAAAACACGAGTTTTTAGAAAATGTGTTTTATTTCCTCAATGGAATCAACAAAGTATGCACATTCTACGTCATAACGACTTTCTATAGTTTGCGCATTCGTCCGGAAATAAGAAAAGCTTACTTCCACCGTTTTTTAAAATCACAGCTTCTTGAAGGTTTACAAGATTTCGTAAAAAACACGAGTTTTTAGAAAATGTGTTTTATTTCATAAATGGAATCAACAAAGTATGCACATTCTACGTCATAACGACTCTCTATAGTTTGCGATTGCGTTTGGAAATAATTAAAGCTTACTTCGCCTGTTTTTTAAAATCACAGCTTCTAGAAGGTTTACATGATTTGTTAAAAAACATGAGTTTTTCGAAAATGTGTTTTATTTCATAAATGGATCTACAAAGTATGCACATTCTACGTCATAACGACTTTCTAATGTTTGCGCATGCATCCGGAAATAAGAAAAGCTTACATGACCCATTTTTTAAAATCACAACTTCTAGAAGGTTTACATGATTTCTTAAAAAACATGAGTTTTTAAAAAATGTGTTTTATTTCATAAATGGAATCTACAAAGTATGCACATTCTACGTCATAACGACTTTCTATAGTTTGCGCATGCGTCCGAAAATAAGAAAAGCTTACTTTCCCCGTATTTTTAAAATCACAGCTTCTAGAAGGTTTACATGATTTCGTAAAAAACACGAGTTTATAGAAAATGTGTTTTATTTCATAAATGGAATCTACAAAGTATGCACATTCTACGTCATAACGACTTTCTATAGTTTGCGCATGCAGCCGGAAATAAGAAAAGCTTACTTCCACCATTTTTTAAAATCACAGCTTCTAGAAGGTTTACATGATTTCGTAAAAAACACGAGTTTTTAGAAAATGTGTTTTATTTCATAAATGGAATCTACAAAGTATGCACATTCTACGTCATAACGAATTTCTATAGTTTGCGCATGCTTCCGGAAATAAGAAAAGCTTACTTCCACCGTTTTTTAAAATCAAAGCTTTTAGAAGGTTTACATGATTTCGTAAAAAACACGGGTTTTTAGAAAATGTGTTTTATTTCATCAATGGAATCTTCAAAGTATGCACATTCTACGTCATAACGACTTTGTATAGTTTGCGCATGCGTCCGGAAATAAGAAAAGCTTACTTCCACCGTTTTTTAAAATCACAGCTTCTAGAAAGTTTACATGATTTCGTAAAAAACACGAGTTTTTAGAAAATGTGTTTTATTTCATAAATGGAATCTACAAAGTATGCACATTCTACGTCATAACGACTTTCTATAGTTTGCGCATGCGTCCGGAAATAAGAAAAGCTTACTTCCACCGTTTTTTAAAATCACATCTTCTAGAAGGTTTACATGATTTCGTAAAAAACACGAGTTTTTAGAAAATGTGTTTTATTTGATAAATGGAATCAACAAAGTATGCACATTCTACGTCATAATGACTTTGTATAGTTTGCGCATGCGTCCGGAAATAACAAAAGCTTGCTTCCACTGTTTTTTAAAATCACAGCTTCTATAAGGTTTACATGATTTCGTAAAAAACACGGGTTTTTAGAAAATGTTTTTTATTTCATCAATGGAATCTACAAAGTATGCACATTCTACGTCATAACGACATTCTATAGTTTGCGCATGCGTCCGGAAATAAGAAAAGCTTACTTCCACCGTTTTTTAAAATCACAACTTCTAGAAGGTTTACATGATTTCGTAAAAAACACGAGTTTTTAGAAAATGTGTTTTATTTCATCAATGGAATCTACAAAGTATGCACATTCTACGTCATAACGACATTCTATAGTTTGCGCATGCGTCCGGAAATAAGAAAAGCTCACTTCCACCATTTTTTGAAATCACAGCTTCTAGAAGGTTTACATGATTTCGTAAACAACACGAGTTTTTAGAAAATGTGTTTTATTTCATAAATGGAATCTACAAAGTATGCACATTCTACGTCATAACTACTTTCTATAGTTTGCGCATGCGTCCGGAAATAAGAAAAGCTTACTTCCACCGTTTTTTAAAATCACAGCTTCTCGAAGGTTTACATGATTTCGTAAAAAACACGGGTTTTTAGAAAATGTGTTTTATTTCATAAATGGAATCTACAAAGTATGCACATTCTACGTCATAACGACTTTCTATAGTTTGCGCATGCGTCCGAAAATAAGAAAAGATTACTTTCCCCGTATTTTTAAAATCACAGCTTCTAGAAGGTTTACATGATTTCGTAAAAAACACGAGTTTATAGAAAATGTGTTTTATTTCATAAATGGAATCTACAAAGTATGCACATTCTACGTCATAACGACTTTCTATAGTTTGCGCATGCGTCCGGAAATAAGAAAAGCTTACTTCCACCGTTTTTTAAAATCACAGCATCTAGAAGGTTTACATGATTTCGTAAAAAACACGAGTTTTTAGAAAATGTATTTTATTTCGTCAATGGAATCTACAAAGTATGCACATTCTACGTCATAACGACATTCTATAGTTTGCGCATGCATCCGGACATAACAAAATCTTATTTCCACCGTTTTTTAAAATCACAGCTTCTAGAAGGTTTACATGATTTCGTAAAAAACACGAGTTTTTAGAAAATGTGTTTTATTTCATAAATGGAATCTACAAAGTATGCACATTCTACGTCATAACGACCTTCTATAGTTTGCGCATGCGTCCAGAAATAAGAAAAGCTTACTTCCACCGTTTTTTAAAATCACAGCTTCTCGAAGGTTTACATGATTTCGTAAAAAACACAAGTTTTTAGAAAATGTATTTTATTTCTTAAATGGAATCTACAAAGTATGCACATTCTACGTCATAACGACTTTGCATAGTTTGCGCATGCGTCCGGACATAACAAAAGCTTACTTCCACCGTTTTTTAAAATCACAGCTTCTAGAAGGTTTACATGATTTCGTAAAAAACAAGAGTTTTTAGAAAATGTGTTTTATTTCATCAATGGAATCAACAAAGTATGCACATTCTACGTCATAACGACTTTCTATAGTTTTCCCATTCGTCCGGAAATAAGAAAAGCTTACTTCCACCGTTTTTTAAAATCACAGCTTCTAGAAGGTTTACATGATTTCTTAAAAAACACGAGTTTTTAGAAAATGTGTTTTATTTCATAAATGGAATCTACAAAGTATGCACATTCTACATCAGAATGACTTTCTATAGTTTCCTCATGCGTCCGGAAATAAGAAAAGCTTACTTCCACCATTTTTTAAAATCACAGCTTCTAGAAGGTTTACATGATTTCGTAAAAAACACGAGTTTTTAGAAAATGTGTTTTATTTCATAAATGGAATCTACAAAGTATGCACATTCTACATCAGAATGACTTTCTATAGTTTCCTCATGCGTCCGGAAATAAGAAAAGCTTACCTCCACCGTTTTTTAAAATCACAGCTTCTAGAAGGTCTACATGATTTCGTAAAAAACACGAGTTTCTAGAAAATGTGTTTTATTTCATCAATGGAATCAACAAAGTATGCACATTCTACGTCATAACGATTTTCTATAGTTTGCGCATTCGTCCGGAAACAAGAAAAGCTTACTTCCACCGTTTTTTAAAATCACAGCTTCTAGAAGGTTTACATGATTTCGTAAAAAACACGAGTTTTTAGAAAATGTGTTTTATTTCATAAATGAAATCAACAAAGTATGCACATTCTACGTCATAACGAATTTCTATAGTTTGCGCTTGCGTTTGGAAATAAGAAATTCTTACTTCCCCCGTTATGACGTAGAATGTGCATACTTTGTTGAAAAACACGAGTTTTTAGAAAATGTGTTTTATTTCATCAATGGAATCAACAAAGTATGCACATTCTACGTCATAATGACTTTCTATAGTTTGCGCATTCGTCCCGAAATAAGAAAAGCTTACTTCCACCGTTTTTGAAAATCACAGCTTCTAGAAGGTTTACATGATTTCGTAAAAAACATGAGTTTTTAGAAAATGTGTTTTATTTCATAAATGGAATCAACAAAGTATGCACATTCTACGTCATAACGAGTTTCTATAGTTTGCGCTTGCGTTTGGAAATAATAAATTCTTACTTCCCCCGTTATTTAAAATCACAGCTTCTAGAAGGTTTACATGATTTCTTAAAAAACACGAGTTTTTAGAAAATGTGTTTTATTTCATAAATGGAATCAAGAAAGTATGCACATTCTACGTCATATTGACTTTCTATAGTTTGCGCATGCGTCTAGAAATAAGAAAAGCTTACTTCCACCTTTTTTTAAAATCACAGCTTCTAGAAGGTTTACATGATTTCTTAAAAAACACGATTTTTTAGAAAATGTGTTTTATTTCATAAATGGAATCTACAAAGTATGCAGATTCTACTTCATAACGACTTTCTATAGTTTGTGCATGCGTCCGGAAATAAGAAAAGCTTACTTCCCCCGTTTTTTAAAATCACAGCTTCTAGAAGGTTTACATGATTTCTTAAAAAACACAGGTTTTTAGAAAATGTGTTTTATTTCATAAATGGAATCAACAAAGTATGCGCATGCTACGTCATAACGACTTTCTATAGTTTGCGCTTGCGTTTGGAAATAAAAAAAGCTCACTTCCCCCGTTTTTTAAAATCAGAGCTTCTAGAAGGTTTACATGACTTCTTAAAAAACACGACTTTTTAGAAAATGTGTTTTATTTCATTAATGGAATCAACAACGTATGCACATTCTACGTCATAACGACTTTCTGCAGTTTTTGCATTCGTCCGGAAATAAGAAAAGCTTACTTCCACCGTTTTTTAAAATCACAGCTTCTAGAAGGTTTACATGATTTCGTAAAAAACACGAGTTTTTAGAAAATGTGTTTTATTTCATCAATGGAATCAACAAAGTATGCACATTCTACGTCATAACGACTTTCTATAGTTTGCTCATTCGTCCGGAAATAAGAAAAGCTTACTTCCACCGTTTTTTAAAATCACAGCTTCTAGAAGGTTTACATGATTTCGTAAAAAACACGAGTTTTTAGAAAATGTGTTTTATTTCATAAATGGAATCAACAAAGTATGCACATTCTACGTCATAACGAGTTTCTATAGTTTGCGCTTGCGTGTGGAAATAATAAATTCTTACTTCCCCCGTTATTTAAAATCACAGCTTCTAGACGGGTTTACATGATTTCTTAAAAACACGAGTTTTTAGAAAATGTGTTTTATTTCATAAATGGAATCAACAAAGTATGCACATTCTACATCATAACGTCTTTCTATAGTTTGCGTATTCGTCCGGAAATAAGAAAAGCTTACTTCCACCATTTTTTAAAATCACAGCTTCTAGAAGGTTTACATGATTTCGTAAAAAACACGAGTTTTTAGAAAATGTGTTTTATTTCATAAATGGAATCAACAAAGTATGCACATTCTACGTCATAACAACTTTCTATAGTTTGCGCATGCGCCTAGAAATAAGAAAAGCTTACTTCCACCGTTTTTTAAAATCACAGCTTCTAGAAGGTTTACATGATTTCGTAAAAAACACGAGTTTTTAGAAAATGTGTTTTATTTCATAAATGGAATCAACAAAGTATGCACATTCTACGTCATAACGACTTTCTATAGTTTGCGCTTGCGTTTAGAAATAAGAAATTCTTACTTCCCCCGTTATGACGTAGAATGTGCATACTTTGTTGAAAAACACGAGTTTTTAGAAAATGTGTTTTATTTCATCAATGGAATTAACAAAGTATGCACATTCTACGTCATAATGACTTTCTATAGTTTGCGCATTCGTCCGGAAATAAGAAAAGCTTACTTCCACCGTTTTTTAAAATCACAGCTTCTAGAAGGTTTACATGATTTCGTAAAAAACACGAGTTTTTAGAAAATGTGTTTTATTTCATAAATGGAATCAACAAAGTATGCACATTCTACCTCATAACGAGTTTCTATAGTTTGCGCTTGCGTTTGGAAATAATAAATTCTTACTTCCCCCGTTATTTAAAATCACAACTTCTAGAAGGTTTACATGATTTCTTAAAAAACACGAGTTTTTAGAAAATGTGTTTTATTTCATAAATGGAATCAACAAAGTATGCACATTCTACGTCATATTGACTTTCTATAGTTTGCGCATGCGTCTAGAAATAAGAAAAGCTTACTTCCACCTTTTTCTAAAATCACAGCTTCAAGAAGGTTTACATGATTTCTTAAAAAACACGATTTTTTAGAAAATGTGTTTTATTTCATAAATGGAATCTACAAAGTATGCAGATTCTACTTCATAACGACTTTCTATAGTTTGTGCATGCGTCCGGAAAAAATAAGAGCTTACTTCCCCCGTTTTTTAAAATCACAGCTTCTAGAAGGTTTACATGATTTCTTAAAAAACACAGGTTTTTTGAAAATGTGTTTTATTTCATAAATGGAATCAACAAAGTATGCGCATGCTACGTCATAACGACTTTCTATAGTTTGCGCTTGCGTTTGGAAATAAAAAAAGCTCACTTCCCCCGTTTTTTAAAATCAGAGCTTCTAGAAGGTTTACATGACTTCTTAAAAAACACAACTTTTTAGAAAATGTGTTTTATTTCATTAATGGAATCAACAACGTATGCACATTCTACGTCATAACGACTTTCTGCAGTTTTTGCATTCGTCCGGAAATAAGAAAAGCTTAGTTCCACCGTTTTTTAAAATCACAGCTTCTAGAAGGTTTACATGATTTCGTAAAAAACACGAGTTTTTAGATAATGTGTTTTATTTCATCAATGGAATCAACAAAGTATGCACATTCTACGTCATAACGACTTTCTATAGTTTGCACATTCGTCCGGAAATAAGAAAAGCTTACTTCCACCGTTTTTTAAAATCACAGCTTCTAGAAGGTTTACATGATTTCGTAAAAAACACGAGTTTTTAGAAAATGTGTTTTATTTCATAAATGGAATCAACAAAGTATGCACATTCTACGTCATAACGAGTTTCTATAGTTTGCGCTTGCGTTTGGAAATAATAAATTCTTACTTCCCCCGTTATTTAAAATCACAGCTTCTAGAAGGTTTACATGATTTCTTAAAAAACACGAGTTTTTAGAAAATGTGTTTTATTTCATAAATGGAATCAACAAAGTATGCACATTCTACATCATAACGAATTTCTATAGTTTGCGCTTGCGTTTGGAAATAGGAAAAGATTACTTCCCCCGTTTTTTAAAATCACAGCTTTTAGAAGGTTTACATGATTTCTTAAAAAACACGAGTTTTTAGAAAATGTGTTTTATTTCATACATGGAATCAACAAAGTATGCACATTCGACGTCATCCCGACTTTCTATAGTTTGCGCATGCATCTAGAAATAAGAAAAGCTTACTTCCACCTTTTTTTAAAATCACAGCTTCTAGAAGGTTTACATAATTTCGTAAAAAACACGAGTTTTTAGAAAATGTGTTTTATTTCATCAACGGAATCAACAAAGTATGCACATTCTACGTCATAACGACTTTCTATAGTTTGCGCTTGTGTTTGGAAATAAGAAAAGCTTCCTTCCCCCGGTTTTTAAAATCACAGCTTCTAGAAGGTTTACATGATTTCTTAAAAAACATGAGTTTTTAGAAAATGTGTTTTATTTCATAAATGGAATCTACAAAGTATGCACATTCTACGTCATAATGACTTTCTATAGTTTGCAAATGCGTTTGGTAATAAGAAAAGCTGACTTCCCCCGTTTTTTAAAATCACAGCTTCTAGAAGGTTTACATGATTTCTTAAAAAACACGAGTTTTTAGAAAATGTGTTTTATTTCTTAAATGGAATCAACAAAGTATGCACATTCTACGTCATCACGACTTTCTATAGTTTGCGCATGTGTTTGAAAATAAGAAAAGTTTACTTCCCCCGTTTTTTAAAATCACAGCTTCTAGAACGTTTACATGATTTCTTAAAAAACACGAGTTTTTAGAAAATGTGTTTTATTTCATAAATGGAATCTACAAAGTATGCATATTCTACGTCATAACGACTTTCTATAGTTTGTGCATGCGTCCGGAAATAAGAAAAGCTTACATCCCCCTTTTTTTAAAATCACAGCTTCTAGAAGGTTTACATGATTTCTTAAAAAACACGATTTTTTAGAAAATGTGTTTTATTTCATAAATGGAATCTACAAAGTATGCAGATTCTACTTCATAACGACTTTCTATAGTTTGTGCATGCGTCCGGAAATAAGAAAAGCTTACTTCCCCCGTTTTTAAAATCACAGCTTCTAGAAGGTTTACATGATTTCTTAAAAAACACAGGTTTTTAGAAAATGTGTTTTATTTCATAAATGGAATCAACAAAGTATACGCATGCTACGTCATAACGACTTTCTATAGTTTGCGCTTGCGTTTGGAAATAAAAAAAGCTCACTTCCCCCGTTTTTTAAAATCAGAGCTTCTAGAAGGTTTACATGACTTCTTAAAAAACACCACTTTTTAGAAATTGTGTTTTATTTCATTAATGGAATCAACAACGTATGCACATTCTACGTCATAACGACTTTCTGCAGTTTTTGCATTCGTCCGGAAATAAGAAAAGCTTACTTCCACCGTTTTTTAAAATCACAGCTTCTAGAAGGTTTACATGATTTCGTAAAAAACATGAGTTTTTAGAAAATGTGTTTTATTTCATCAATGGAATCAACAAAGTATGCACATTCTACGTCATAACGACTTTCTATAGTTTGCGCATTCGTCCGGAAATAAGAAAAGCTTACTTCCACCGTTTTTTTAAATCACAGCTTCTAGAAGGTTTACATGATTTCTTACAAAACATGAGTTTTTAGAAAATGTGTTTTATTTCATAAATGGAATCAACAAAGTATGCACATTCTACGTCATAACGACTTTCTATAGTTTGCGAATGCATATAGAAATAAGAAAAGCTTACTTCCACCTTTTTTTAAAATCACAGCTTCTAGAAGGTTTACATAATTTCGTAAAAATACATGAGTTTTTAGAAAATGTGTTTTATTTCATAAACGGAATCAACAAAGTATGCACATTCTACGTCATAACGAGTTTCAATAGTTTGCGCTTGCGTTTGGAAATAATAAATTCTTACTTCCCCCGTTATTTAAAATCACATCTTCTAGAAGGTTTACATGATTTCTTAAAAAACACGAGTTTTTAGAAAATGTGTTTTATTTCATAAATGGAATCAACAAAGTATGCACATTCTACATCATAACGACTTTCTATAGTTTGCGCTTGCGTTTGGAAATAAGAAAAGATTACTTCCCCCGTTTTTTAAAATCACAGCTTCTAGAAGGTTTACATGATTTCTTAAAAAACACGAGTTTTTAGAAAATGTGTTTTATTTCATAAATGGAATCCACAAAGTATGCACATTCTACATCATAACGACTTTCTATGGTTTGCGCATGCATCTAGAAATAAGAAAAGCTTACTTCCACCTTTTTTTAAAATCACAGCTTCTAGAAGGTTTACATAATTTCGTAAAAAACACGAGTTTTTAGAAAATGTGTTTTATTTCATAAACGGAATCAACAAAGTATGCACATTCTACGTCATAACGACTTTCTATAGTTTGCGCTTGCGTTTGGAAATATGAAAAGATTACTTCCCCCGTTTTTTAAAATCACAGCTTCTAGAAGGTTTACATGATTTCTTAAAAAACATGAGTTTTTAGAAAATGTGTTTTATTTGATAAATGGAATCTACAAAGTATGCACATTCTACGTCATAATGACTTTCTATAGTTTGCACATGCGTTTGGTAATAAGAAAAGCTGACTTCCCCCGTTTTTTAAAATCACAGCTTCTAGAAGGTTTACATGATTTCTTAAAAAACACGAGTTTTTAGAAAATGTGTTTTATTTCTTAAATGGAATCAACAAAGTATGCACATTCTACGTCATCACGAATTTCTATAGTTTGTGCATGCGTTTGAAAATAAGAAAAGCTTACTTCCCCCATTTTTTAAAATAACAGCTTCTAGAACGTTTACATGATTTCTTAAAAAACACGAGTTTTTAGAAAATGTGTTTTATTTCATTAATGGAATCAACAACGTATGCACATTCTACGTCATAACGACTTTCTACAGTTTTCGCATTCGTCTGGAAATAAGAAAAGCTTACTTCCACCGTTTTTTAAAATCACAGCTTCTAGAAGGTTTACATGATTTTGTAAAAAACACGAGTTTTTAGAAAATGTGTTTTATTTCATCAATGGAATCAACAAAGTATGCACATTCTACGTCATAACGACTTTCTATAGTTTTCTTATTCGTCCGGAAATAAGAAAAGCTTACTTCCACCGTTTTTTAAAATCACAACTTCTAGAAGGTTTACATGATTTCGTAAAAAACACGAGTTTTTAGAAAATGTGTTTTATTTCATAAATGGAATCAACAAAGTATGCACATTCTACGTCATAACGAGTTTCTATAGTTTGCGCTTGCGTTTGGAAATAAGAAATTCTTACTTCCCCCGTTATTTAAAATCACAGCTTCTAGAAGGTTTACATGATTTCTTAAAAAACACGAGTTTTTAGAAAATGTGTTTTATTTCATAAATGGAATCAACAAAGTATGCACATTCTACATCATAACGACTTTCTATAGTTTGCGCTTGCGTTTGGAAATAAGAAAAGATTACTTCCCCCGTTTTTTAAAATCACAGCTTCTAGAAGGTTTACATGATTTCTTACAAAACACGAGTTTTTAGAAAATGTGTTTTATTTCATAAATGGAATCAACAAAGTATGCACATTCTACGTCATAACGACTTTCTATAGTTTGCGAATGCATATAGAAATAAGAAAAGCTTACTTCCACCTTTTTTTAAAATCACAGCTTCTAGAAGGTTTACATAATTTCGTAAAAATACATGAGTTTTTAGAAAATGTGTTTTATTTCATAAACGGAATCAACAAAGTATGCACATTCTACGTCATAACGAGTTTCTATAGTTTGCGCTTGCGTTTGGAAATAAGAAAAGCTTACTTCCCCCGTTTTTTAAAATCACAGCTTCTAGAAGGTTTACATGATTTTTCAAAAAACATGAGTTTTTAGAAAATGTGTTTTATTTCATAAATGGAATCTACAAAGTATGCACATTCTACGTCATAATGACTTTCTATAGTTTGCACATGCGTTTGGTAATAAGAAAAGCTGACTTCCCCCGTTTTTTAAAATCACAGCTTCTAGAAGGTTTACATGATTTCTTAAAAAACACGAGTTTTTAGAAAATTTGTTTTATTTCTTAAATGGAATCATTAAAGTATGCACATTCTACGTCATCACGACTTTCTTTAGTTTGCGCATGCGTTTGAAAATAGGAAAAGCTTACTTCCCCCGTTTTATAACTTCACAGCTTCTAGAACGTTTACATGATTTCTTAAAAAACACGAGTTTTTAGAAAATGTGTTTTATTTCATAAATGGAATCTACAAAGTATGCACATTCTACGTCATAACGACTTTCTATAGTTTGTGCATGCGTCCGGAAATAAGAAAAGCTTACATCCCCCTTTTTTTAAAATCACAGCTTCTAGAAGGTTTACATGATTTCTTAAAAAACACGAGTTTTTAGAAAATGTGTTTTATTTCATAAATGGAATCTACAAAGTATGCACATTCTACGTCATAACGACTTTCTATAGTTTGCTCATGCGTCCGGAAATAAGAAAATCTTACTTCCCCCATTTTTTAAAATCACAGCTTCTAGAAGGTTTACATGGTTTCTTAAAAAACACGAGTTTTTAGAAAATGTGTTTTATTTCATAAATGGAATCAACAAAGTATGCACATTCTAAGTCATAACGACTTTCTATAGTTTGCGCATGCGTTTGGAAATAATAAAAGCTTAGATCCCCCATTTTTTAAAACAACAGCTCCTAGAAGCTTTACATGATTTCTTAAAAAACACGAGATTTTAGAAAATGTGTTTTATTTCATAAATGGAATCATCAAATTATGCACATTGTACGTCATAACGACTTTCTATAGTTTGCACATGCGTTTGGAAATCAGAAAAGCTTACATCCCCCGTTTTTTAAAATCACAGCTTCTAGAAGGTTTACATGATTTCTTAAAAAACACGAGTTTTTAGAAAATGTGTTTTATTTCATAAATGGAATCAACAAAGTATGCACATTCTACATCATAACGACTTTATGCAGTTTTCGCATTCGTCCGGAAATAAGAAAAGCTTACTTCCACCGTTTATTAAAATCACAGCTTCTAGAAGGTTTACATGATTTCGTAAAAAACACGAGTTTTTAGAAAATGTGTTTTATTTCATCAATGGATACAACAAAGTATGCACATTCTACGTCATAGCGACTTTCTATAGTTTGCCCATGCGTCCGGAAATAAGAAAAGCTTACTTCCACCGTTTTTTAAAATCACAGCTTCTAGAAGGTTTACATGATTTCTTAAAAAACACGAGTTTTTAGAAAATGTGTTTTATTTCATAAATGGAATCTACAAAGTATGCAGATTCTACTTCATAACGACTTTCTATAGTTTGCCCATGCGTCCGGAAATAAAAAAAGCTTACTTCCCCCGTTTTTTAAAATCACAGCTTCTAGAAGTTTTACATGATTTCTTAAAAAACACAGGTTTTTAGAAAATGTGTTTTATTTCATAAATGGAATCAACAAAGTATGCACATGCTACGTCATAACGACTTTCTATAGTTTGCACTTGCGTTTGGAAATAAAAATAGCTCACTTCCCCCGTTTTTTAAAATCACAGTTTCTAGAAGGTTTATATGATTTATTAAAAAAAACGAGTTTTTAGAAAATGCGTTTTATTTCATTAATGGAATCAACAACGTATGCACATTCTACGTCATAACGACTTTCTGCAGTTTTTGCATTCGTCCGAAAATAAGAAAAACTTTCTTCCACCGTTTTATAAAATCACAGCTTCTAGAAGGTTTACATGATTTCGTAAAAAACACGAGTTTTTAGAAAATGTGTTTTATTTCATCAATGGAATCTACAAAGTATGCACATTCTACGTCATAACGACTTTCTATAGTTTGCGTATGCGTCCGGAAATAAGAAAAGCTTACTTCCCCCATTTTTTAAAATCACAGCTTCTAGAAGGTTTACATGATTTCGTAAAAAACATGAGTTTTTAGAAAATGTGTTTTATTTCATAAATGGAATCTACAAAGTATGCACATTCTACGTCATAACGACTTTCTATAGTTTGCGCTTGCGTTTGGAAATAAGAAAAGCTTACTTCCCGCATTTTTGAAAATCACAGCTTCTAGAAGGTTTACATGACTTCTTAAAAAACACGAGTTTTTAGAAAATGTGTTTTATTTCATAAATGGAATCAACAAAGTATGCACATTCTACGTCATAACGACTTTCTGTAGTTTTCGCATACGTCCGGAAATAAGAAAAGCGTACTTCCACCGTTTTTTAAAATCACAGCTTCTAGAAGGTTTACATGATTTCGTAAAAAACACGAGTTTTTAGAAAATGTGTTTTATTTCCTCAATGGAATCAACAAAGTATGCACATTCTACGTCATAACGACTTTCTATAGTTTGCGCATTCGTCCGGAAATAAGAAAAGCTTACTTCCACCGTTTTTTAAAATCACAGCTTCTAGAAGGTTTACATGATTTCGTAAAAAACACGAGTTTTTAGAAAATGTGTTTTATTTCATAAATGGAATCAACAAAATATGCACATTCTACGTCATAATGACTCTCTATAGTTTGCGATTGCATTTGGAAATAAGAAAAGCTTACTTCCCCCGTTTTTTAAAATCACAGCTTCTAGAACGTTTACATGATTTCCTAAAAAACAGGAGTTTTTAGAAAATGTGTTTTATTTCATAAATGGAATCAACAAAGTATGCACATTCTACGTCATAACGACTTTCTATAGTTTGTGCATGCGTCCGGAAATAAGAAAAGCTTACATCCCCCGTTTTTTAAAATCACAGCTTCTAGAAGGTTTACATGATTTCTTAAAAAACACGAGTTTTTAGAAAATGTGTTTTATTTCATAAATGGAATCAACAAAGTATGCACATTCTACATCATAACGACTTCCTATAGTTTGCGCATGCGTCCGGAAATAAGAAAAGCTTACTTACCCCATTTTTTAAAATCACAGCTTCTAGAAGGTTTACATGATTTCTTAAAAAACACGAGTTTTTAGAAAATTTGTTTTATTTCATAAATGGAATCAACAAAGTATGCACATTCTACGTCATAACGACTTTATGCAGTTTTCGCATTCGTCCGGAAATAAGAAAAGCTTACTTCCACCGTTTTTTAAAATCCCAGCCTTTAGAAGGTTTACATGATTTCGTAAAAAACACGAGTTTTTAGAAAATGTGTTTTATTTCATCAATGGAATCAACAAAGTATGCACATTCTACGTCATAACGACTTTCTATAGTTTGCGCATGCGTCCGGAAATAAGAAAAGCTTACTTCCACCGTTTTTTAAAATCACAGCTTCTAGAAGGTTTACATGATTTCTTAAAAAACACGAGTTTTTAGAAAATGTGTTTTATTTCATAAATGGAATCAACAAAGTATGCACATTCTACATCATAACGACTTTCTATAGTTTGCGCATTCGTCCGGAAATAAGAAAAGCTTACTTCCACCGTTTTTTAAAATCACAGATTCTAGAAGTTTTGCATGATTTCTTAAAAAACACGAGTTTTTAAAAAATGTGTTTTATTAAATAAATGGAATCAACAAAGTATGCACATTCTACATCATAACGACTTTCTGCAGTTTTCACATTCATCCGGAAATAAGAAAATCTTACTTCCACCGTTTTTCAAAATCACAGCTTCTAGACGGTTTACATGATTTCGTAAAAAACACGAGTTTTTAGAAAATGTGTTTTATTTCATAAATGGAATCAACAAAGTATGCACCTTCTACGTCATAACGACTTTCTATAGTTTTCCCTTGCGTTTGGAAATAAGAAAAGCTTACTTCCCGCATTTTTTAAAATCACAGCTTCTAGAAGGTTTACATGACTTCTTAAAAAACACGAGTTTTTAGAAAATGTGTTTTATTTCATAAATGGAATCAACAAAGCATGCACATTCTACGTCATAACGACTTTCTGTAGTTTTCGCGTTCGTCCGGAAATAAGAAAAGCTTACTTCCACCGTTTTTTAAAATCACAGCTTCTAGAAGGTTTACATGATTTCGTAAAAAACACGAGTTTTTAGAAAATGTGTTTTATTTCCTCAATGGAATCAACAAAGTATGCACATTCTACATCATAACGACTTTCTATAGTTTGCGCATTCGTCCGGAAATAAGAAAAGCTTACTTCCACCGTTTTTTGAAATCACAGCTTCTTGAAGGTTTACATGATTTCGTAAAAAACACGAGTTTTTAGAAAATGTGTTTTATTTCATAAATGGAATCAACAAAGTATGCACATTCTACATCATAACGACTCTCTATAGTTTGCGATTGTGTTTGGAAATAAGAAAAGCTTACTTCCCCTGTTTTTTAAAATCACAGCTTCTAGAAGGTTTACATGATTTATTAAAAAACACGAGTTTTTAGAAAATGTGTTTTATTTCATAAATGGAATCAACAAAGTATGCACATTCTACATCATAACGACTTTCTATAGTTTGCGCATGCGTCCAGAAATAAGAAAAGCTTACTTCCATCGTTTTTTAAAATCACAGCTTCTAGAAGGTTTACATAATTTTGTAAAAAACACGAGTTTTTAGAAAATGTGTTTTATTTTATCAATGGAATCAACAAAGTATGCACATTATACGTCATAACTACTTTCTATAGTTTGCGCATTCGTCCGGAAATAAGAAAAGCTTACTTCCACCATTTTTTAAAATCACAGCTTCTAAAAGGTTTACATGATTTCGTAAAAAACACGAGTTTTTAGAAAATGTGTTTTATTTCATAAATGGAATCTACAAAGTATGCACATTCTACGTAATAACGACTTTCTATAGTTTGCGCATGCGTCCGTAAATAAGAAACGCTTACTTCCCCCGTTTTTGAAAATCACAGCTTCTAGAAGGTTTACATGATTTCGTAAAAAACACAAGTTTTTAGAAAATTTGTTTTATTTCATAAATGGAATCTACAAAGTATGCACATTCTACGTCATAAAGACTTTCTATAGTTTGCGCATGCGTCTGGAAATAAGAAAAGATTACTTCCCCCCGTTTTTTAAAATCACAGCTTCTAGAAGGTTTACATGATTTCGTAAAAAACAGGAGTTTTTAGAAAATGTGTTTTATTTCATAAATGGAATCAACAAAGTATGCACATTCTACGTCATAACAACTTTCTATAGTTTGCGCTTGCGTTTGGAAATAAGAAAAGCTTACTTCCCCCGTTTTTTAAAATCACAGCTTCTAGAAGGTTTACATGATTTCTTAAAAAACACGAGTTTTTAGAAAATGTGTTTTATTTCATAAATGGAATAAACAAAGTATGCACATTCTACGTCATAACAACTTTCTATAGTTTGCGCATGCGTCTGGAAATAAGAAAAAGCTTACTTCCACCTTTTTTTTAAATCACAGCTTCTAGAAGCTTTACATGATTTCGTAAAAAACACGAGTTTTAAGAAAATGTGTTTTATTTCATAAATGGAATCTACAAAGTATGCACATTCTACATCATAACGACTTTCTATAGTTTGCGCATGCGTCCGGAAATAAGAAAAGCTTACCTCCCCGGTTTTTTAAAATCCCAGATTCTAGAAGTTTTGCATGATTTTTTAAAAAACACGAGTTTTTAAAAAATGTGTTTTATTAAATAAATGGAACCAACAAATTATGCACATTCTACATCATAATGACTTTCTGCAGTTTTCGCATTCGTCCGGAAATAAGAAAATCTTACTTCCACCGTCTTTTAAAATCACAGCTTCTAGAAGGTTTACATGATTTCGTAAAAAACACGAGTTTTTAGAAAATGTGTTTTATTTCATCAATGGAATCGACAAAGTATGCACATTCTACGTCATAACGACTTTCTATAGTTTACGCATTCGTCCGGAAATAAGAAAAGCTTACTTCCACTGTTTTTCAAAATCACAGCTTCTAGAAGGTTTACATGATTTCGTAAAAAACACGAGTTTTTAGAAAATGTGTTTTATTTCATAAATGGAATCAATAATGTATGCACATTCTACGTAATAACGACTTTCTATAGTTTGCGCATGCGTCTGGAAATAAGAAAAGCTTACTTCCACCGTTTTCTAAAATCGCAGTTTCTAGAAGGTTTGCATGATTTCTTAAAAAACACGAGTTTTTAGAAAATGTGTTCTATTAAATAAATTAAATCAACAAAGTATGCACATTCTATGTCATAACGACTTTCTATAGTTTGCGCATGAGTTTGGAAATAAGAAAAGCTTACTTCCCCTGTTTTTTAAAATCACAGCTTCTAGAAGGTTTACATGATTTATTAAAAAACACGAGTTTTTAGAAAATGTGTTTTATTTCATAAATGGAATCAACAAAGTATGCACATTCTACGTCATAACGACTTTCTGCAGTTTTCGCATTCGTCCGGAAATAAGAAAAGCTTACTTCCACCGTTTTAGAAAATCACAGCTTCTAGAAGGTTTACATGATTTCGTAAAAAACACGAGTTTTTAGAAAATGTGTTTTATTTCAAAAATGGAATCTACAAAGTATGCACATTCTACATCATAACGACTTTCTGCAGTTTTCGCATTTGTCCGGAAATAAGAAAAGCTTACTTCCACCGTTTTTAAAATCACAGCTTCTAGAAGGTTTACATGATTTCGTAAAAAACACGAGTTTTTAGAAAATGTGTTTTATTTCATCAATAGAATCAACAAAGTATGCACATTCTACGTCATAACGACTTTCTATAGTTTGCGCATGCGTTTGAAAATAAGAAAAGCTTACTTCCCCCGTTTTTTAAAATCACAGCTTCTAGAAGGTTTACATGATTTGTTAAAAAACATGAGTTTTTCGAAAATGTGTTTTATTTCATAAATGGATCTACAAAGTATGCACATTCTACGTCATAACGACTTTCTAATGTTTGCGCATGCATCCGGAAATAAGAAAAGCTTACATCCCCCATTTTTTAAAATCACAACTTCTAGAAGGTTTACATGATTTCTTAAAAAACATGAGTTTTTAAAAAATGTGTTTTATTTCATAAATGGAATCTACAAAGTATGCACATTCTACGTCATAACGACATTCTATAGTTTGCGCATGCATCCGGAAATAAGAAAAGCTTACTTCCACCGTTTTTTAAAATCACAGCTTCTAGAACGTTTACATGATTTCGTAAAGAACACGAGTTTTTAGAAAATGTGTTTTATTTCATAAATGGAATCTACAAAGTATGCACATTCTAGATCATAACTACTTTCTATAGTTTGCGCATGCATCCAGAAATAAGAAAAGCTTACTTCCCCCATTTTTTAAAATCACAGCTTCTAGAAGGTTTACATGATTTCTTAAAAAACACGAGTTTTTAGAAAATGTGTTTTATTTCATAAATGGAATCAACAAAGTATGCACATTCTACGTCATAACGACTTTCTATAGTTTGCGCATTCGTCCGGAAATAAGAAAAGCTTACTTCCACGGTTTTTTAAAATCACAGCTTCTAGAAGGTTTACATGATTTCGTAAAAAACACGAGTTTTTAGAAAATGTGTTTTATTTCATAAATAAAATCTACAAAGTATGCAAATTCTACGTCATAACGAATTTCTATAGTTTGCGCATGCGTCCGGAAATAAGAAAAGCTTACTTCCCCCGTTTTTTAAAATCACAGCTTCTAGAAGCTTTACATGATTTCGTAAAAAACACGAGTTTTTAGAAAATGTGTTTTATTTCATAAATGGAATCTACAAAGTATGCACATTCTACGTCATAACGACTTTCTATAGTTTGCGCATGCGTCCGGAAATAAGAAAAGCTTACCTCCCCGGTTTTTTAAAATCCCAGATTCTAGAAGTTTTGCATGATTTTTTAAAAAACACGAGTTTTTAAAATATGTGTTTTATTAAATAAATGGAATCAACAAAGTATGCACATTCTACATCATAATGACTTTCTGCAGTTTTCGCATTCGTCCGGAAATAAGAAAATCTTACTTCCACAGTTTTTTAAAATCACAGCTTCTAGAAGGTTTACATGATTTCGTAAAAAACACGAGTTTTTAGAAAATGTGTTTTATTTCATCAATGGAATCAACAAAGTATGCACATTCTACGTCATAACGACTTTCTATAGTTTACGCATTCGTCTGGAAATAAGAAAAGCTTACTTCCACCGTTTTTCAAAATCACAGCTTCTAGAAGGTTTACATGATTTCGTAAAAAACACGAGTTTTTAGAAAATGTGTTTTATTTCATAAATGGAATCAACAAAGTCTGCACATACTACGTCATAACGACTTCCTATAGTTTGCGCTTGAGTTTGGAAATAAGAAAAGATTACTTCCACCGTTTTTTAAAATCACAGCTTCTAGAAGGTTTACACGACTTCTTAAAAAACACGAGTTTTTAGAAAATGTGTTTTATTTCATAAATGGAATCAACAAAGTATGCACATTCTATGTCATAACGACTTTCTGCAGTTTTCGCATTCGTCCAGAAATAAGAAAAGCTTACTTCCACCGTTTTTAAAATCACAGCTTCTAAAAGGTTTACATGATTTCGTAAAAAACACGAGTTTTTAGAAAATGTGTTTTATTTCATCAATGGAATCAACAAAGTATGCACATTCTACGTCATAACGACTTTCTATAGTTTGCGCATACGTCCGGAAATAAGAAAAGCTTACTTCCACCGTTTTAGAAAATCTCAACTTTTAGAAGGTTTACATGATTTTGTAATTAACACGAGTTTTTAGAAAATGTGTTTTATTTCATAAATGGAATCTGAAAAGTATGCACATTCTACGTCATAACGACTTTCTATAGTTTGCGCATGCGTCCGGAAATAAGAAACGCTTACTTCCCCCGTTTTTTAAAATCACAGCTTCTAGAAGGTTTACATGATTTCGTAAAAAACACGACTTTTTAGAAAATGTGTTTTATTTCATCAATGGAATCAACAAAGTATGCACATTCTACCTCATAACGACTTTCTATAGTTTGGCATGCATTTGGAAAAAAGAAAAGCTTACTTCCCCCGTTTTTTAAAATCACTGCTTCTAGAAGGTTTACATGATTTCTTAAAAAACACGAGTTTTTAGAATACGTGTTTTATTTCATAAATGGAATCAACAAAGTATGCACATTCTACGTCATAACGACTTTCTATAGTTTGCGCATGCGTTTGAAAATAAGAAATGCTTACTTCCCCCGTTTTTTAAAATCACAGCTTCCAGAAGGTTTACATGATTTCTTAAAAAACGTGAGTTTTTAGAAAATGTGTTTTATTTCATAAATGGATCAACAAAGTATGCACATTCTACGTCATAACGACTTTCTATAGTTTTCGCATGCGTCCGGAAATAAGAAAAGCTTAAATCCCCCATTTTTTAAAATCACAACTTCTAGAAGGTTTACATGATTTCTTAAAAAACACGAGTTTTTAAAAAATGTGTTTTATTTCATAAATGGAATCTACAAAGTATGCACATTCTACGTCATAACGACTTTCTATAGTTTGCGCATTCGTCCGGAAATAAGAAAAGCTTACTTCCACCGTTTTTTAAAATCACAGCTTCTAGAAGGTTTACATGATTTCTTAAAAAACATGAGTTTTTAGAAAATGTGTTTTATTTCATCAATGGAATCAACAAAGTATGCACATTCTATGTCATAACGACTTTCTATAGTTTGCGCATGCGTTTTAAAATAAGAGAAGCTTACTTCCCCCATTTTTTAAAATCACAGCTTCTAGAAGGTTTACATGATTTTGTAAAAAACACGAGTTTTTAGAAAATGTGTTTTATTTCATAAATGGAATCTACAAAGTATGCACATTCTACGTCATAACGACTTTCTATACTTTGCGCTTTCGTCTGGGAATAAGAAAAGGTTACTTACACCCTTTTTTAAACTCACAACTTCTAGAAGGTTTACATGATGTCTTAAAAAAAATGAGTTTTTAGAAAATGTGTTTTATTTGATAAATGGAATCTACAAAGTATGCACATTCTACGTCATAACGACTTTCTATAGTTTGCGCATTTGTCCGGAAATAAGAAAAGCTTACTTCAACCGTTTTTTAAAATCACAGCTTCTAGAAGGTTTACATGATTTCGTAAAAAACACGAGTTTTTAGAAAATGTGTTTTATTTCATCAATGGAATCAACAAAGTATGCACATTCTACGTCATAACGACTTTCTATAGTTTGCGCATGCGTCCGGAAATAAGAAAAGCTTACTTCCACCGTTTTTTAAAATCACAGCTTGTAGAAGGTTTACATGATTTCTTAAAAAACATGAGTTTTTAGCAAATGTGTTTTATTTCATAAATAGAATCAACAAAGTATGCACATTCTACGTCATAACGACTTTCTATAGTTTGCGCATGCGTCCGGAAATAACAAAAGCTTACTTCCACGGTTTTTTAAAATCACAGCTTCTAGAAGGTTTACATGATTTTGTAAAAAACACGAGTTTTTAGAAAATGTGTTTTATTTCATAAATGGAATCTACAAAGTATGCACATTCTACTTTATAACGAATTTCTATAGTTTGCGAATGCGTCTGGAAATAAGAAAAGCTTACTTCCCCCGTTTTTTAAAATCACAGCTTCTAGAAGGTTTACATGATTTCGTAAAAAACACGAGTTTTTAGAAAATGTGTTTTATTTCGTAAATGGAATCTACAAAGTATGCACATTCTATGTCATAACGACTTTCTATAGTTTGCGCATGCGTCCGGAAATAAGAAAAGCTTACCTCCCTCGTTTTTTAAAATCACAGATTCCAGAAGTTTTGCATGATTTCTTAAAAAACACGAGTTTTTAAAAAATGTGTTTTATTAAATAAATGGAATCAACAAAGTATGCACATTCTACATCATAACGACTTTCTGCAGTTTTTGCATTCGTCCGGAAATAAGAAAATCTTACTTCCACCGTTTTTTAAAATCACAGCTTCTAGAAGGTTTACATGATTTCCTAAAAAACACGAGTTTTTAGAAAATGTGTTTTATTTCATCAATGGAATCAACAAAGTATGCACATTCTACGTCATAACGACTTTATATAAGTTTGCGCGGAAATAAGAAAAGCTTATTTCCACCGTTTTTCAAAATCACAGCTTCTAGAAGGTTTACATGATTTCGTAAAAAACACGAGTTTTTAGAAAATGTGTTTTATTTCATAAATGGAATCAACAAAGTATGCACATTCTACGTCATAACGACTTTCGATAGTTTGCGCTTGCGTTTGGAAATAAGAAAAGCTTACTTCCATCGTTTTTTAAAATCATAGCTTCTAGAAGGTTTACATGATTTCGTAAAAAACACGAGTTTTTAGAAAATGTGTTTTATTTCATAAATGGAATCTACAAAGTATGCACATTCTACGGCATAACGACTTTCTATAGTTTGCGCATGCGTCTGGAAATAAGAAAAGCTTACTTCCCCCGTATTTTAAAATCACAGCTTCTAGAAGGTTTACATGACTTCTTAAAAAACACGAGTTTTTAGAAAATGTGTTTTATTTCATAAATGGAATCAACAAAGTATGCACATTCTACGTCATAACGACTTTTTGTAGTTTGCGCTTGCCTTTGGAAATAAGAAAAGCTTACTTCCCCCGTTTTTTAAAATCACAGCTTCTAGAAGGATTACATGACTTCTTAAAAAACACGAGTTTTTAGAAAATGTGTTTTATTTCATAAATGGAATCAACAAAGTATGCACATTCTACGTCATAACGACTTTCTGCAGTTTTCGCATTCGTCCGGAAATAAGAAAAGCTTACTTCCACCGTTTTAGAAAATCACAGCTTCTAGAAGGTTTACATGATTTCGTAAAAAACACAAATTTTTAGAAAATGTGTTTTATTTCATCAATGGAATCTACAAAGTATGCACATTCTACATCATAACGACTTTCTGCAGTTTTCGCATTCGTCCGGAAATAAGAAAAGCTTACTTCCACCGTTTTTAAAATCACAGCTTCTAGAAGGTTTACATGATTTCGTAAAAAACACGAGTTTTTAGAAAATGTGTTTTATTTCATCAATGGAATCAACAAAGTATGCACATTCTACGTCATAACGACTTTCTATAGTTTGCGCATTCGTCGGGAAATAAGAAAAGCTTACTTCCACCGTTTTAGAAAATCACAGCTTCTAGAAGGTTTACATGATTTCGTAAAAAACACGAGTTTTTAGAAAATATGTTTTATTTCATAAATGGAATCTACAAAGTATGCACATTCTACGTCATAACGACTTTCTATAGTTTGCACATGCGTCCGGAAATAAGAAACGCTTACTTCCCCCGTTTTTTGAAATCACAGCTTCTAGAAGGTTTACATGATTTCGGAAAAAACACGAGTTTTTAGAAAATTTGTTTTATTTCATCAATGGAATCAACAAAGTATGCACATTCTACTTCATAACGACTTTCTATAGTTTGCGCATGCGTTTGAAAATAAGAAAAGCTTACTTCCCCCGTTTTTTAAAATGACAGCTTCTAGAAGGTTTACATGATTTCTTAAAAAACATGAGTTTTTCGAAAATGTGTTTTATTTCATAAATGGATCTACAAAGTATGCACATTCTACGTCATAACGACTTTCTAATGTTTGCGCATGCATCCGGAAATAAGAAAAGCTTACATCCCCCATTTTTTAAAATCACAACTTCTAGAAGGTTTACATGATTTCTTAAAAAACATGAGTTTTTAAAAAATGTGTTTTATTTCATAAATGGAATCTACAAAGTATGCACATTCTACGTCATAACGACATTCTATAGTTTGCGCATGCGTCCGGAAATAAGAAAAGCTTACTTCCACCGTTTTTTAAAATCACAGCTTCTAGAACGTTTACATGATTTCGTAAAGAACACGAGTTTTTAGAAAATGTGTTTTATTTCATAAATGGAATCTACAAAGTATGCACATTCTACATCATAACTACTTTCTATAGTTTGCGCATGCATCCAGAAATAAGAAAAGCTTACTTCCCCCATTTTTTAAAATCACAGCTTCTAGAAGGTTTACATGATTTCTTAAAAAACACGAGTTTTTAGAAAATGTGTTTTATTTCATAAATGGAATCAACAAAGTATGCACATTCTAAGTCATAACGACTTTCTATAGTTTGCGCATGAGTTTGGAAATAAGAAAAGCTTACATCCCCCGTTTTTTAAAATCACAGCTTCTAAAAGGCTTACATGATTTCTTAAAAAACACGAGTTTTTAGAAAATGTGTTTTTTTTCATAAATAGAATCAACAAAGTATGCACATTCTACGTCATAACGACTTTCTATAGTTTGCGCATTCGTCCGGAAAATAAGAAAAGCTTACTTCCACTGTTTTTTAAAATCACAGCTTCTAGAAGGTTTACATGATTTCGTAAAAAACACGAGTTTTTAGAAAATGTGTTTTATTTCATAAATAAAATCTACAAAGTATGCAAATTCTACGTCATAACGACTTTCTATAGTTTGCGCATGCGTCCGGAAATAAGAAAAGCTTACTTCCCCCGTTTTTTAAAATCACAGCTTCTAGAAGCTTTACATGATTTCGTAAAAAACACGAGTTTTTAGAAAATGTGTTTTATTTCATAAATGGAATCTACAAAGTATGCACATTCTACGTCATAACGACTTTCTATAGTTTGCGCATGCGTCCGGAAATAAGAAAAGCTTACCTCCCCGGTTTTTTAAAATCCTAGATTCTAGAAGTTTTGCATGATTTTTTTAAAAACACGAGTTTTTCAAAAATGTGTTTTATTAAATAAATGGAATCAACAAAGTATGCACATTCTACATCATAATGACTTTCTGCAGTTTTCGCATTCGTCCGGAAATAAGAAAATCTTACTTCCACAGTTTTTTAAAATCACAGCTTCTAGAAGGTTTACATGATTTCGTAAAAAACACGAGTTTTTAGAAAATGTGTTTTATTTCATCAATGGAATAAACAAAGTATGCACATTCTACGTCATAACGACTTTCTATAGTTTACGTATTCGTCCGGAAATAAGAAAAGCTTACTTCCACCGTTTTTCAAAATCACAGCTTCTAGAAGGTTTACATCATTTCGTAAAAAACACGGGTTTTTAGAAAATGTGTTTTATTTCATAAATGGAATCAACAAAGTATGCACATTCTACGTCATAACGGCTTTCTATATTTTGCGCTTGAGTTTGGAAATAAGAAAAGATTACTTCCCCCGTTTTTTAAAATCACAGCTTCTAGAAGGTTTACACGACTTCTTAAAAAACACGAGTTTTTAGAAAATGTGTTTTATTTCATAAATGGAATCAACAAAGTATGCACATTCTATGTCATAACGACTTTCTGCAGTTTTCGCATTCGTCCGGAAATAAGAAAAGTTTACTTCCACCGTTTTTAAAATCACAGCTTCTAAAAGGTTTACATGATTTCGTAAAAAACACGAGTTTTTAGAAAATGTGTTTTATTTCATCAATGGAATCAACAAAGTATGCACATTCTATGTCATAACGACTTTCTATAGTTTGCGCATGCGTTTGAAAATAAGAAAAGCTTACTTCCCCCGTTTTTTAAAATCACAGCTTCTAGAAGGTTTACATGATTTCTTAAAAAACATGAGTTTTTCGGAAATGTGTTTTATTTCATAAATGGATCTACAAAGTATGCACATTCTACGTCATAACGACTTTCTAATGTTTGCGCATGCATCCAGAAATAAGAAAAGCTTACATCCCCCATTTTTTAAAATCACAACTTCTAGAAGGTTTACAGGATTTCTTAAAAAACATGAGTTTTTAAAAAATGTGTTTTATTTCATAAATGGATTCTACAAAGTATGCACATTCTACGCATAACGACATTCTATATTTTGCGCATCCGTCCGGAAATAAGAAAAGCTTACTTCTACCGTTTTTTAAAATCACAGCTTCTAGAACGTTTACATGATTTCGTAAAGAACACGAGTTTTTAGAAAATGTGTTTTATTTCATAAATGGAATCTACAAAGTATGCACATTCTACATCATAACTACTTTCTATAGTTTGCGCATGCATCCAGAAATAATAAAAGCTTACTTCCCCCTTTTTTAAAATCACAGCTTCTAGAAGGTTTACATGATTTCTTAAAAAACACGAGTTTTTAGAAAATGTGTTTTATTTCATAAATGGAATCAACAAAGTATGCACATTCTAAGTCATAACGACTTTCTATAGTTTGCGCATGAGTTTGGAAATAAGAAAAGCTTACATCCCCCGTTTTTTAAAATCACAGCTTCTAGAAGGTTTAGATGATTTCTTAAAAAACATGAGTTTTTAGAAAATGTGTTTTATTTCATAAATGGAATCAACAAAGTATGCACATTCTATGTCATAACGACTTTCTATAGTTTGCGCATTCGTCTGGAATTAAGAAAACCTTCTTTCCCCGTTTTTTAAAATCACAGCTTCTAGAACGTTTACATGATTTCGTAAAGAACACGAGTTTTTAGAAAATGTGTTTTATTTCATAAATAGAATCTACAAAGTATGCACATTCTACATCATAACTACTTTCTATAGTTTGCGCATGCATCCAGAAATAATAAAAGCTTACTTCCCCCTTTTTTAAAATCACAGCTTCTAGAAGGTTTACATGATTTCTTAAAAAACACGAGTTTTTAGAAAATGTGTTTTATTTCATAAATGGAATCAACAAAGTATGCACATTCTAAGTCATAACGACTTTCTATAGTTTGCGCATGAGTTTGGAAATAAGAAAAGCTTACATCCCCCGTTTTTTAAAATCACAGCTTCTAGAAGGTTTACATGATTTCTTCAAAAACATGAGTTTTTAGAAAATGTGTTTTATTTCATAAATAGAATCAACAAAGTATGCACATTCTACGTCATAACGACTTTCTATAGTTTGCGCATTCGTCCGGAAATAAGAAAAGCTTACTTCCACGGTTTTTTAAAATCACAGCTTCTAGAAGGTTTACATGATTTCGTAAAAAACACGAGTTTTTAGAAAATGTGTTTTATTTCATAAATAAAATCTACAAAGTATGCAAATTCTACGTCATAACGACTTTCTATAGTTTGCGCATGCGTCCGGAAATAAGAAAAGCTTACTTCCCCCGTTTTTTAAAATCACAGCTTCTAGAAGCTTTACATGATTTCGTAAAAAACACGAGTTTTTAGAAAATGTGTTTTATTTCATAAATGGAATCTACAAAGTATGCACATTCTACGTCATAACGACTTTCTATAGTTTGCGCATGCGTCCGGAAATAAGAAAAGCTTACCTCCCCGGTTTTTTAAAATCCCAGATTCTAGAAGTTTTGCATGATTTTTTAAAAAACACGAGTTTTTAAAAAATGTGTTTTATTAAATAAATGGAATCAACAAAGTATGCACATTCTACATCATAATGACTTTCTGCAGTTTTCGCATTCGTCCGGAAATAAGAAAATCTTACTTCCACAGTTTTTTAAAATCACAGCTTCTAGAAGGTTTACATGATTTCGTAAAAAACACGAGTTTTTAGAAAATGTGTTTTATTTCATCAATGGAATCAACAAACTATTCACATTCTACGTCATAACGACTTCTATAGTTTACGCATTCGTCCGGAAATAAGAAAAGCTTACTTCCACCGTTTTTCAAAATCACAGCTTCTAGAAGGTTTACATGATTTCGTAAAAAACACGAGTTTTTAGAAAATGTGTTTTATTTCATAAATGGAATCAACAAAGTATGCACATTCTACGTCATAACGGCTTTCTATAGTTTGCACTTGAGTTTGGAAATAAGAAAAGATTACTTCCCCCGTTTTTTAAAATCACAGCTTATAGAAGGTTTACATGACTTCTTAAAAAACACGAGTTTTTTGAAAATGTGTTTTATTTCATAAATGGAATTAACAAAGTATGCACATTCTACGTCATAACGACTTTCTGCAGTTTTCGCATTCGTCCGGAAATAAGAAAAGCTTACTTCCCTCGTTTTTTAAAATCACAGCTTCTAGAAGGTTTACATGGTTTATTAAAAAACACGAGTTTTTAGAAAATGTGTTTTATCTCATAAATGGAATCTACAAAGTATGCACATTCTACGTCATAACGAATTTCTATAGTTTGCGCATGCGTTTGGAAATAAGAAAAGCTTACTTCCCCCGTTTTTTAAAATCACAGCTTCTAGAAGGTTTACATGATTTCTTAAAAAACACGAGCTTTTAGAAAATGTGTTTTATTTCATAAATGGAATCAACAAATTATGCACATTCTACGTCATAACGACTTTCTATAGTTTGCGCATGCGTCCGGAAATAAGAAAAGCTTACTTCCCCCGTTTTTTAAAATCACAGCTTCTAGAAGGTTTACATGATTTCGTAAAAAACACGAGTTTTTTGAAAATGTGTTTTATTTCATCAATGGAATCAACAAAGTATGCACATTCTACGTCATAACGAATTTCTATAGTTTGCGCATGCGTTTGGAAATAAGAAAAGCTTACTTCCCCGATTTTTTAAAATCACAGCTTCTAGAAGGTTTACATGATTTCTTAAAAAACACGAGTTTCTAGAAAATGTGTTTTATTTCATAAATGGAATCAACAAAGTATGCACATTCTACGTCATAACGACTTTCTATAGTTTGTGCATTCGTCCGGAAATAAGAAAAGCTTACTTCCCCCGTTTTTTAAAATCACACCTTCTAGAAGGTTTACATGATTTGTTAAAAAACACGAGTTTTTAGAAAATGTGTTTTATTTCATAAATGGAATCAACAAAGTATGCACATTCTACATCATAATGACTTTCTATAGTTTGCGCATGCGTCCGGAGATAAGAAAAGCTTACTTCAACCGTTTTTTTAAATCACAGCTTCTTGAAGGTTTACATGATTTCGTAAAAAACACGAGTTTCTAGAAAATGTGTTTTATTTCATAAATGGAATCAACAAAGTATGCACATTCTACGTTATAACGACTTTATATAGTTTGCGCATGTGTCCGGAAGTAAGAAAAGCTTACTTCCCCCGTTTTTTAAAATCACAGCTTCTAGAAGGTTTACATGATTTCGTAAAAAACATGAGTTTTTAGAAAATGTGTTTTATTTCATAAATGGAATCTACAAAGTATACACATTCTACGTCATAACGACTTTCTATAGTTTGCGCATGCGTCCGGAAATAAGAAAAGCTTACTTCCACCGTTTTTTAAAATCACAACCTCTTGAAGGTTTACATGATTTCCTAAAAAACAAGAGTTTTTAGAAAATGTGTTTTATTTCATAAATCGAATCTACAAAGTATGCACATTCTACATCATAACGACTTTCTATAGTTTGCGCATGCGTCTGGAAATAAGAAAAGCTTACTTCCACCGTTTTTTAAAATCACAGCTTCTAGAAGGTTTACATGGTTTCGTAAAAAACACGAGTTTTTAGAAAATGTGTTTTATTTCATAAATGGAATCAACAAAGTATGCACATTCTACGTCATAACGACTTTCTATAGTTTGCGCATTAGTTTGGAAATAGGAAAAGCTTACTTCCCCCGTTTCTTAATATCACAGCTTCTAGAAAGTTTACATGATTTCGTAAAAAACACGAGTTTTTAGAAAATGTTCTTTATTTCATAAATGGAATCTACAAAGTATGCACATTCTACGTCATAACAACATTCTATAGTTTGCGCATGCGTCCGAAATAAGAAAAGCTTACTTCCACCATTTTTTAAAATCACAGCTTCTAGAAGGTTTACATGATTTCGTAAAAAACATGAGTTTTTAGAAAATGTGCTTTATTTCATAAATGGAATCTACAAAGTATGCACATTCTACGTCATAACGACTTTCTATAGTTTGCGCATGCATCCGTAAATAAGAAAATCTTACTTCCACCGATTTTTAAAATCACAGCTTCTAGAAGGTTTACATGATTTCCTAAAAAACACGAGTTTTTAGAAAATGTGTTTTATTTCATAAATGGAATCAACAAAGTATGCACATTCTACGTCATAACAACTTTCTATAGTTTGCACATGCGTTTGGAAATAAGAAAAGCTTACTTCCCCCATTTTTTAAAATCACAGCTTCTAGAAGGTTTACATGATTTCTTAAAAAACATGAGTTTTTAGAAAATGTGTTTTATTTCATAAATGGAATCAACAAAGTATGCACATTCTATGTCATAACGACTTTCTATAGTTTGCGCATTCGTCTGGAATTAAGAAAACCTTCTTTCCCCGTTTTTTAAAATCACAGCTTCTAGAAGATTTACATGATTTGTTAAAAAACACGAGTTTTTAGAAAATGTGTTTTATTTCATAAATGGAATCAACAAAGTATGCACATTCTACGTCATAACAACTTTGTATAGTTTGCGCATGCGTCCGTAAATAAGAAAAGCTTACTTCCACCGTTTTTTAAAATCACAGCTTCTAGAAGGTTTACATGATTTCGTAAAAAACACGAGTTTTTGAAAATGTGTTTTATTTCATAAATGGATTCTACAAAGTATGCACATTCTACGTCATAACGACTGTCTATAGTGTGCGCATGCGTCCGGAAATAAGAAAAGCTTACTTCCACCGTTTTTTAAAATCACAGCTTCTAGAATGTTTACATGATTTCGTAAAAAACACGAGTTTTTAGAAAATGTGTTTTATTTCATAAATGGAATCTACAAAGTATGCACGTTCTATGTCATAACGACTTTCTATAGTTTGCGCACGCATCCGGAAATAAGAAAAGCTTACTTCCCCCGTTTTTTAAAATCCAGCTTCTAGAAGGTTTACATGATTTGTTAAAAAACACGAGTTTTTAGAAAATGTGTTTTATTTCATAAATGGAATCAGCAAAGTATGCACATTCTACGTCATAACGAATTTCTATAGTTTGCGCATGCGTTTGGAAATAAGAAAATCTTACTTCCCCTGTTTTTTAAAATCACAGCTTCTAGAAGGTTTACATGATTTCTTAAAAAACACGAGTTTTTAGAAAATGTGATTTATTTCATAAATGGAATAAAAAAAGTATGCACATTCTACGTCATAATGACTTTCTATAGTTTGAGCATGCGTCCGGTAATAAGAAAAGCTTACTTCCCCTGTTTTTTAAAATCACAGCTTCTAGAAGGTATACATGATTTCGTAAAAAACACGAGTTTCTAGAAAATGTGTTTTATTTCATAAATGGAATCAAAAAAGTATGCACATTCTACGTCATAACGACTTTCTATAGTTTGCGCATGCGTCCGAAATAAGAAAAGCTTACTTCCACCGTTTTTTAAAATCACAGCTTCTAGAAGGTTTACATTACTTCTTAAAAAACACGAGTTTTTAGAAAATGTGTTTTATTTGATAAATGGAATCAACAAAGTATGCACATTCTACGTCATAACGACTTCCTATAGTTTGCGCATGCGTCTGGAAATAAGAAAGCTTACTTCAACCGTTTTTTAAAATCACAGCTTCTTGAAGGTTTACATGATTTCGTAAAAAACACGAGTTTTTAGAAAATGTGTTTTATTTTATAAATGGAATCAACAAAGTATGCACATTCTACGTCATAACGACTTTCTATAGTTTTCGCATGCGTCCGGCTGTAAGAAAAGCTTACTTCCACCGTTTTTTAAAATCACAGCTTCTAGAAGGTTTACATGATTTCGTAAAAAACACGAGTTTTTAGAAAATGTGTTTTATTTCATAAATGGAATCTACAAAGTATGCACATTCTACGTCATAACGATTTTCTATAGTTTTCACATGCGTCCGGAAATAGGAAAAGCTTACTTCCACCGTTTTTTAAAATCACAGCTTCTAGAAGGTTTACATGATTTCGTAAAAAACACGAGTTTTTAGAAAATGTGTTTTATTTCATAAATCGAATCTACAAGGTAAGCACATTCTACGTCATAACGACTTTCTATAGTTTGCGCATGCGTCCGGAAATAAGAAAAGCTTACTTCCCCCATTTTTTAAAATCACAGCTTCTAGAAGGTGTACATGATTTCTTAAAAAACACGAGTTTTTAGAAAATATGTTTTATTTCATAAATGGAATCAACAAAGTATGCAGATTCTACGTAATAACGAATTTCTATAGTTTGCGCATAAGTTTGGAAATAGGAAAAGCTTACTTCCCCCGTTTTTTAAAATCACAGCTTCTAGAAGGTTTACATGATTTCGTAAAAAACACGAGTTTTTAGAAAATGTGTTTTATTTCATAAATGGAATAAAAAAAGTATGCACATTCTACGTCATAACGACTTTCTATAGTTTGCGCATTCGTCCAGAAATAAGAAAAGCTTACTTCCACCGTTTCTTAAAATCACAGCTTCTAGAAGGTTTACATGATTTCGTAAAAAACACAAGTTTTTAGAAAATGTGTTTTATTTCATAAATGGAATCTACAAAGTATGCATATTCTATGTCATAACGACTTTCTATAGTTTGCGCATGCATCCGGAAATAAGAAAAGCTTACTTCCACCATTTTTTAAAATCGCAGCTTCTAGAAGTATTACATGATTTCCAAAAAAACACGAGTTTTTAGAAAATGTGTTTTATTTCATAAATGGAATCAACAAAGTATGCACATTCTACGTCATAACGACTTTCTATAGTTTGCACATGCGTTTGGAAATCAGAAAAGCTTACTTCCCCGATTTTTTAAAATCACAGCTTCTAGAAGGTTTACATGATTTCTTAAAAAACATGAGTTTTTAGAAAATGTGTTTTATTTCATAAATGGAATCAACAAAGTATGCACATTCTACATCATAACAACTTTCTGTAGTTTGCGCATGCGTCCGGAAATAAGAAAAGCTTTCTTCCACCGTTTTTTAAAATCACAGCTTCTAGAAGGTTTACATGATTTCGTAAAAAACACGAGTTTTTAGAAAATGTGTTTTATTTCATGAATGGATTCTACAAAGTATGCACATTCTACGTCATAACGACTGTCTATAGTTTGCGATGCGTCCGGAAATAAGAAAAGCTTACTTCCACTGTTTTTTATAATCACAGCTTCTAGAAGGTTTACATGATTTCGTAACAAACACGAGTTTTTGGAAAATGTGTTTTATTTCATAAATGGAATCGGCAAAGTACACACATTCTACGTCATAACGACTTTCTATAGTTTGTGCATGCGTCCGGAAATAAGAAAAGCTTACTTCCCCCGTTTTTTAAAATCACAGCTTCTAGAAGTTTTACATAATTTCTTAAAAAACACTAGTTTTTAGAAAATGTGTTTTATATCATAAATGGAATCAACAAAGTATGCACATTCTACGTCATAACGACTTTCTATAGTTTTGGCATGCGTTCGGAAATAAGAAAAGCTTACTTCCACCGTTTTTTAAAAGCACAGCTTCTAGAAGGTTTACATGATTTCGTAAAAAACACGAGTTTTTAGAAAATGTGCTTTATTTCATAAATGAAATCTACAAAGTATGCACATTCTACGTCATAACAACTTTCTATAGTTTGTGCATGCGTCCGGAAATAAGAAAAGCTTACTTCCCTCATTTTTTAAAATCACAGCTTCTAGAAGGTTTACATGATTTCTTAAAAAACACGAGGTTTTAGAAAATTTGTTTTATTTCATAAATTCAATCAACAAAGTATGCACATTCTACGTCATAACGACTTTATATAGTTTGCGCATGCGTCCGGAAATAAGAAAAGCTTAGTTCCACAGTTTTTTAAAATCACAGCTTCTAGAAGGTTTACATGATTTCTTTAAAAACACGAGTTTTTAGAAAATGTGTTTTATTTCATCGAAGGATTCGACAAAGTATGCACATTCTACGTCATAACGACATTCTATAGTTTGCGCATTCGTCCGGAAATAAGAAAAGCTTACTTCCACCCTTTTTTAAAATCACAGCTTCTAGAAGGTTTACATGATTTCGTAAAAAACATGAGTTTTTAGAAAATGTGCTTTATTTCATAAATGGAATCTACAAAGTATGCACATTCTACGTCATAACGACTTTCTATAGTTTGCGCATGTGTCCGGAAATAAGAAAAGCTTACTTCCCCCGTTTTTTAAAATCACAGCTTGTAGAAGGTTTACATGTTTTCTTAAAAAACACGAGTTTTTAGAAAATGTGTTTTATTTCATAAATGGAATCAACAAAATATGCACATTCTACGTCATAACGACCTTCTATAGTTTGCGCATAAGTTTGGAAATAAGAAAAGCTTACTTCCCTCGTTTTTTAAAACCACAGCTTCTAGAAGGTTTACATGATTTCTCAAAAAACACAAGTTTTTAGAAAATGTGTTTTATTTCATAAATGGAATCTACAAAGTATGCACATTCTACGTCATAACGACTTTACATAGTTTGCGTATGCGTCCGGAAATAAGAAAAGCTTACTTCCCCCATTTTTTAAAATCACAGCTTCTAGAAGGTTTACATGATTTCGTAAAAAACATGAGTTTTTAGAAAATGTGCTTTATTTCATAAATGGAATCTACAAAGTATGCACATTCTACGTCATAACGACTTTCTATAGTTTGCGCATGTGTCCGGAAATAAGAAAAGCTTACTTCCCCCGTTTTTTAAAGTCACAACTTCTAGAAGCTTTACATGATCTCTTAAAAAACACGAGTTTTTAGAAAATGTGTTTTATTTCATAAATGGAATCAACAAAGTATGCACATTTTACGTCATAACGACTTTCTATAGTTTGCGCATCCGTTTGGAAATAAGAAAAGCTAATTCCACTGTTTTTTAAAATCACAGCTTCTAGAAGGTTTACATGATTTCGTAAAAAACACGAGTTTTTAGAAAATGTGTTTTATTTCATAAATGGAATCAACAAAGTATGCACATTCTACGTCATAACGACTTTCTATAGTTTGCGCATTCGTATGGAAATAAGAAAAGCTTACTTCCCCCGTTTTTTAAAATCACAGCTTCTAGAAGGTTTACATGATTTCGTAGAAAAAATGAGTTTTTAGAAAATGTGTTTTATTTAATAAATGGAATCAACAAAGTATGCACATTCTACGTTATAACGACTTTCTATAGTTTTCGCATGCGTCCGGAAATAAGAAAAGCTTACTTCCACCGTTTTTTAAAATCACAGATTCTAGAAGGTTTACATGATTTGTTAAAAAACACGAGTTTTTAGAAAATGTGTTTTATTTCATAAATGGAAACAACAAAGTATGCACATTCTACGTCATAACGACTTTCTATAGTTTGCGCATGCGTCCGGAAATAAGAAAAGCTTACTTCCACCGTTTTTTAAAATCACAGCTTCTAGAAGTTTTACATGATTTCGTAAAAAACACGAGTTTTTAGAAAATGTGCTTTATTTCATAAATGGAATCTACAAAGTATGCACATTCTACGTCATGATGACTTTCTATAGTTTGCGCATGCATCCGGAAATAAGAAAATCTTACTTCCCCAGTTTTTCAAAATCACAGATTCTAGAAGGTTTATATGAGTTGTTAAAAAACACGAGTTTTTAGAAAATGTGTTTTATTTCATAAATGGAATCAACAAAGTATGCGCATTCTACGTCATAACGACTTTCTATAGTTTGCGCATTCGTTTCGAAATAAGAAAAGCTTACTTCCACCGTTTTTTAAAATCACAGCTTCTAGAAGGTTTACATGATTTCGTAAAAAACATGAGTTTTTAGAAAATGTGCTTTATTTCATAAATGGAATCTACAAAGTATGCACATTCTATGTCATAACGACTTTCTATAGTTTGCGCATGTGTCCGTAAATAAGAAAAGCTTACTGCCACCGTTTTTTAAAATCACAGCTTCTAGAAGGTTTACATGATTTCCTAAAAAACACGAGTTTTTAGAAAATGTGTTTTATTTCATAAATGGAATCAACAAAGTATGCACATTCTACGTCATAATGACTTTCTATAGTTTGCGGATGCGTTTGGAAATAAGAAAAGCTTACTTCCCCCGTTTTTATAAATCACAGCTTCAAGGAGGTTTACATGATTTCTGAAAAAACACGAGTTTTTAGAAAATGTGTTTTATTTCATAAATGGAATCAACAAAGTATGCACATTCTACGTCATAACGACTTTCTATAGTTTGCGCATGCGTCCGGAAATAAGAAAAGCTTACTTCCACCGTTTTGTAAAATCACAGCTTCTAGAAGGTTTACATGATTTCTTAAAAAACACGATTTTTTAGAAAATGTGTTTTATTTCATAAATGGAATCAACAAAGTATGCACATTCTACGTCATAACGAGTTTCTATAGTTTGCGAATGTGTCCGGAAATAAGAAAAGCTTACTTCCACCGTTTTTTTAAAATCACAGCTTCTAGAAGGTTTACATGATTTCTTAAAAAACACGAGTTTTTAGAAAATGTGTTTTATTTCATCAATGGAATCTACAAAGTATGCACATTCTACGTCATAACGACATTCTATAGTTTGCGCATGCGTCCGGAAATAAGAAAAGCTTACTTCCACCGTTTTTTAAAATCACAGCTTCTAGAAGGTTTACATGATTTCGTAAAAAACACGAGTTTTTAGAAATTATGTTTTATTTCATAAATGGAATCTACAAAGTATGCACATTCTACGTCATAACGACTTTCTATAGGTTGCGCATCCGTCCGGAAATAAGAAAAGCTTACTTCCACCATTTTTTAAAATCACAGCTTCTAGAAGGTTTACATGATTTCGTAAAAAACACGAGTTTTTAGAAAATGTGTTTTATTTCATAAATGGAATCTACAAAGTATGCACATTCTACATCATAACTACTTTCTATAGTTTGCGCATGCGTCCGGAAATAAGAAAACCTTACTTCCACCGTTTTTTAAAATCACAGCTTCTCGAAGGTTTACATGATTTCGTAAAAAACACGGGTTTTTAGAAAATGTGTTTTATTTCATAAATGGAATATACAAAGTATGCACATTCTACGTCATAACGACTTTCTATAGTTTGCGCATGCGTCCGGAAATAAGAAAAGCTTACTTCCACCGTTTTTTAAAATCACAGCTTCTAGAAGGTTTACATGATTTCGTAAAAAACACGAGTTTTAGAAAATGTATTTTATTTCATCAATGGAATCTACAAAGTATGCACATTCTACGTCATAACGACATTCTATAGTTTGCGCATGCGTCCGGACATAACAAAAGCTTACTTCCACCGTTTTTTAAAATCACAGCTTCTAGAAGGTTTACATGATTTCGTAAAAAACATGAGTTTTTAGAATATGCGTTTTATTTCATAAATTGAATCTACAAAGTATGCACATTCTACGTCATAACAACTATTTATAGTTTGCGCATGCGTCCGGAAATAAGAAAAGCTTACTTCCACCGTTTTTTAAAATCACAGCTTCTAGAAGGTTTACATGATTTCGTAAAAAACACGAGTTTTTAGAAAATGTGTTTTATTTCATAAATGGAATCAACAAAGTATGCACATTCTACGTCATAACAACTTTCTATAGTTTGCACATGCGTCCAGAAATAAGAAAAGCTTACTTCCAGCGTTTTTTAAAATCACATCTTCCAGAAGGTTTACATGATTTCGTAAAAAACACGAGTTTTTAGAAAATGTGTTTTATTTCATAAATGGAATCAACAAAGTATGCACATTCTACGTCATAACGACTTCCCTTAGTTTGCACATGCGTCCGGAAATAAGAAAAGCTTACTTCCACCGTGTTTTAAAATCACAGCTTCTAGAAGGTTTACATGATTTCTTAAAAAACACGAGTTTTTAGAAAATGGGTTTTATTTCATAAATGGAATCTACAAAGTATGCACATTCTACGCCATAACGACTTTCTATAGTTTGCGCATGCATCCGGAAATAAGAAAAGCTTTCTTCCCCCGTTTTTTAAAATCACAGCTTCTAGAAGGTTTACATGATTTCGTAAAAAACACGATTTTTAGAATATGTGTTTTATTTCATAAATGGAATCTACAAAGTATGCACATTTTACGTCATAACGACTTCCCATAGTTTGCACATGCGTCCGGAAATAAGAAAAGCTTACTTCCACCGTGTTTTAAAATCACAGCTTCTAGAAGGTTTACATGATTTCTTAAAAAACACGAGTTTTTAGAAAATGGGTTTTATTTCATAAATGGAATCTCCAAAGTATGCACATTCTACGTCATAACAACTTTCTATAGTTTGCACATGCGTCCAGAAATAAGAAAAGCTTACTTCCAGCGTTTTTTAAAATCATAGCTTCTAGAAGGTTTACATGATTTCGTAAAAAACACGAGTTTTTAGAAAATGTGTTTTATTTCATAAATGGAATCTACAAAGTATGCACATTCTACGTCATAACTACTTTCTATAGTTTGCGCATGCGTCCGGAAAGAAAAAAAACTTACTTCCACCGTTTTTTAAAATCACAGCTTCTCGAAGGTTTACATGATTTCATAAAAAACACGGGTTTTTAGAAAATGTGTTTTATTTCATAAATGGAATCTACAAAGTATGCACATTCTACGTCATAACGACTTTCTATAGTTTGCGCATGCGTCCGGAAATAAGAAAAGCTTACTACCACCGTTTTTTAAAATCACAGCTTCTAGAAGGTTTACATGATTTCTTAAAAAACACGATTTTTTAGAAAATGGGTTTTATTTCATAAATGGAATCTACAAAGTATGCACATTCTACGCCATAACGACTTTCTATAGTTTGCGCATGCATCCGGAAATAAGAAAAGCTTTCTTCCCCCGTTTTTTAAAATCACAGCTTCTAGAAGGTTTACATGATTTCGTAAAAAACACGAGTTTTTAGAAAATGTCTTTTATTTCATAAATAGAATCAACAAAGTATGTACATTCTACGTCATAACGACTTTCTATAGTTTGCACATGCATCCGGAAATAACAAAAGCTTACTTCCACCATTTTTTAAAATCACAGCTTCTAGAAGGTTTACATGATTTCGTAAAAAACACGAGTTTTAGAAAATGTGTTTTATTTCATCAATGGAATCTACAAAGTATGCACATTCTACGTCATAACGACTTTCTATCGTTTGCGCATGCGTCCGGAAATAAGAAAAGCTTACTTCCACCGTTTTTTAAAATCACAGCTTCTAGAAGGTTTACATGATTTCGTAAAAAACACGAGTTTTTAGAAAATGTGTTTTATTTCATAAATGGAATCAACAAAGTATGCACATTCTACGTCATAACAACTTTCTATAGTTTGCACATGCGTCCAGAAATAAGAAAAGCTTACTTCCAGCGTTTTTTAAAATCACAGCTTCTAGAAGGTTTACATGATTTCGTAAAAAACACGAGTTTTTAGAAAATGTGTTTTATTTCATAAATGGAATCAACAAAGTATGCACATTCTACGTCATAACGACTTCCCATAGTTTGCACATGCGTCCGGAAATAAGAAAAGCTTACTTCCACCGTGTTTTAAAATCACAGCTTCTAGAAGGTTTACATGATTTCTTAAAAAACACGAGTTTTTAGAAAATGGGTTTTATTTCATAAATGGAATCTACAAAGTATGCACATTCTACGCCATAACGACTTTCTATAGTTTGCGCATGCATCCGGAAATAAGAAAAGCGTTCTTCCCCCGTTTTTTAAAATCACAGCTTCTAGAAGGTTTACATGATTTCGTAAAAAACACGATTTTTAGAATATGTGTTTTATTTCATAAATGGAATCTACAAACTATGCACATTTTACGTCATAACGACTTTGTATAGTTTGCTCATGCGTCCCGAAATAACAAAAGCTTACTTCCACCGTTTTTTAAAATCACAGCTTCTAGAAGGTTTACATGATTTCGTAAAAAAAACGAGTTTTTAGAAAATGTGTTTTATTTCATAAATGGAATAAAAAAGTATGCACATTCTACGTCATAACGACATTCTATAGTTTGCGCATTCGTTTCGAAATAAGAAAAGCTTACTTCCCCCGTTTTTTAAAATCACAGCTTCTAGAAGGTTTACATGATTTCGTAAAAAACATGAGTTTTTAGAAAATGTGCTTTATTTCATAAATGGAATCTACAAAGTATGCACATTCTATGTCATAACGACTTTCTATAGTTTGCGCATGTGTCCGTAAATAAGAAAAGCTTACTGCCACCGTTTTTTAAAATCACAGCTTCTAGAAGGTTTACATGATTTCCTAAAAAACACGAGTTTTTAGAAAATGTGTTTTATTTCATAAATGGAATCAACAAAGTATGCACATTCTACGTCATAATGACTTTCTATAGTTTGCGGATGCGTTTGGAAATAAGAAAAGCTTACTTCCCCCGTTTTTATAAATCACAGCTTCAAGGAGGTTTACATGATTTCTGAAAAAACACGAGTTTTTAGAAAATGTGTTTTATTTCATAAATGGAATCAACAAAGTATGCACATTCTACGTCATAACGACTTTCTATAGTTTGCGCATGCGTCCGGAAATAAGAAAAGCTTACTTCCACCGTTTTGTAAAATCACAGCTTCTAGAAGGTTTACATGATTTCTTAAAAAACACGATTTTTTAGAAAATGTGTTTTATTTCATAAATCGAATCAACAAAGTATGCACATTCTACGTCATAACGAGTTTCTATAGTTTGCGAATGTGTCCGGAAATAAGAAAAGCTTACTTCCACCGTTTTTTTAAAATCACAGCTTCTAGAAGGTTTACATGATTTCTTAAAAAACACGAGTTTTTAGAAAATGTGTTTTATTTCATCAATGGAATCTACAAAGTATGCACATTCTACGTCATAACGACATTCTATAGTTTGCGCATGCGTCCGGAAATAAGAAAAGCTTACTTCCACCGTTTTTTAAAATCACAGCTTCTAGAAGGTTTACATGATTTCGTAAAAAACACGAGTTTTTAGAAATTATGTTTTATTTCATAAATGGAATCTACAAAGTATGCACATTCTACGTCATAACGACTTTCTATAGGTTGCGCATCCGTCCGGAAATAAGAAAAGCTTACTTCCACCATTTTTTAAAATCACAGCTTCTAGAAGGTTTACATGATTTCGTAAAAAACACGAGTTTTTAGAAAATGTGTTTTATTTCATAAATGGAATCTACAAAGTATGCACATTCTACATCATAACTACTTTCTATAGTTTGCGCATGCGTCCGGAAATAAGAAAACCTTACTTCCACCGTTTTTTAAAATCACAGCTTCTCGAAGGTTTACATGATTTCGTAAAAAACACGGGTTTTTAGAAAATGTGTTTTATTTCATAAATGGAATATACAAAGTATGCACATTCTACGTCATAACGACTTTCTATAGTTTGCGCATGCGTCCGGAAATAAGAAAAGCTTACTTCCACCGTTTTTTAAAATCACAGCTTCTAGAAGGTTTACATGATTTCGTAAAAAACACGAGTTTTAGAAAATGTATTTTATTTCATCAATGGAATCTACAAAGTATGCACATTCTACGTCATAACGACATTCTATAGTTTGCGCATGCGTCCGGACATAACAAAAGCTTACTTCCACCGTTTTTTAAAATCACAGCTTCTAGAAGGTTTACATGATTTCGTAAAAAACATGAGTTTTTAGAATATGCGTTTTATTTCATAAATTGAATCTACAAAGTATGCACATTCTACGTCATAACAACTATCTATAGTTTGCGCATGCGTCCGGAAATAAGAAAAGCTTACTTCCACCGTTTTTTAAAATCACAGCTTCTAGAAGGTTTACATGATTTCGTAAAAAACACGAGTTTTTAGAAAATGTGTTTTATTTCATAAATGGAATCAACAAAGTATGCACATTCTACGTCATAACAACTTTCTATAGTTTGCACATGCGTCCAGAAATAAGAAAAGCTTACTTCCAGCGTTTTTTAAAATCACATCTTCTAGAAGGTTTACATGATTTCGTAAAAAACACGAGTTTTTAGAAAATGTGTTTTATTTCATAAATGGAATCAACAAAGTATGCACATTCTACGTCATAACGACTTCCCTTAGTTTGCACATGCGTCCGGAAATAAGAAAAGCTTACTTCCACCGTGTTTTAAAATCACAGCTTCTAGAAGGTTTACATGATTTCTTAAAAAACACGAGTTTTTAGAAAATGGGTTTTATTTCATAAATGGAATCTACAAAGTATGCACATTCTACGCCATAACGACTTTCTATAGTTTGCGCATGCATCCGGAAATAAGAAAAGCTTTCTTCCCCCGTTTTTTAAAATCACAGCTTCTAGAAGGTTTACATGATTTCGTAAAAAACACGATTTTTAGAATATGTGTTTTATTTCATAAATGGAATCTACAAAGTATGCACATTTTACGTCATAACGACTTCCCATAGTTTGCACATGCGTCCGGAAATAAGAAAAGCTTACTTCCACCGTGTTTTAAAATCACAGCTTCTAGAAGGTTTACATGATTTCTTAAAAAACACGAGTTTTTAGAAAATGGGTTTTATTTCATAAATGGAATCTACAAAGTATGCACATTCTACGTCATAACAACTTTCTATAGTTTGCACATGCGTCCAGAAATAAGAAAAGCTTACTTCCAGCGTTTTTTAAAATCATAGCTTCTAGAAGGTTTACATGATTTCGTAAAAAACACGAGTTTTTAGAAAATGTGTTTTATTTCATAAATGGAATCTACAAAGTATGCACATTCTACGTCATAACTACTTTCTATAGTTTGCGCATGCGTCCGGAAAGAAAAAAAACTTACTTCCACCGTTTTTTAAAATCACAGCTTCTCGAAGGTTTACATGATTTCGTAAAAAACACGGGTTTTTAGAAAATGTGTTTTATTTCATAAATGGAATCTACAAAGTATGCACATTCTACGTCATAACGACTTTCTATAGTTTGCGCATGCGTCCGGAAATAAGAAAAGCTTACTACCACCGTTTTTTAAAATCACAGCTTCTAGAAGGTTTACATGATTTCTTAAAAAACACGATTTTTTAGAAAATGGGTTTTATTTCATAAATGGAATCTACAAAGTATGCACATTCTACGCCATAACGACTTTCTATAGTTTGCGCATGCATCCGGAAATAAGAAAAGCTTTCTTCCCCCGTTTTTTAAAATCACAGCTTCTAGAAGGTTTACATGATTTCGTAAAAAACACGAGTTTTTAGAAAATGTCTTTTATTTCATAAATAGAATCAACAAAGTATGTACATTCTACGTCATAACGACTTTCTATAGTTTGCACATGCATCCGGAAATAACAAAAGCTTACTTCCACCATTTTTTAAAATCACAGCTTCTAGAAGGTTTACATGATTTCGTAAAAAACACGAGTTTTAGAAAATGTGTTTTATTTCATCAATGGAATCTACAAAGTATGCACATTCTACGTCATAACGACTTTCTATCGTTTGCGCATGCGTCCGGAAATAAGAAAAGCTTACTTCCACCGTTTTTTAAAATCACAGCTTCTAGAAGGTTTACATGATTTCGTAAAAAACACGAGTTTTTAGAAAATGTGTTTTATTTCATAAATGGAATCAACAAAGTATGCACATTCTACGTCATAACAACTTTCTATAGTTTGCACATGCGTCCAGAAATAAGAAAAGCTTACTTCCAGCGTTTTTTAAAATCACAGCTTCTAGAAGGTTTACATGATTTCGTAAAAAACACGAGTTTTTAGAAAATGTGTTTTATTTCATAAATGGAATCAACAAAGTATGCACATTCTACGTCATAACGACTTCCCATAGTTTGCACATGCGTCCGGAAATAAGAAAAGCTTACTTCCACCGTGTTTTAAAATCACAGCTTCTAGAAGGTTTACATGATTTCTTAAAAAACACGAGTTTTTAGAAAATGGGTTTTATTTCATAAATGGAATCTACAAAGTATGCACATTCTACGCCATAACGACTTTCTATAGTTTGCGCATGCATCCGGAAATAAGAAAAGCGTTCTTCCCCCGTTTTTTAAAATCACAGCTTCTAGAAGGTTTACATGATTTCGTAAAAAACACGATTTTTAGAATATGTGTTTTATTTCATAAATGGAATCTACAAACTATGCACATTTTACGTCATAACGACTTTGTATAGTTTGCTCATGCGTCCCGAAATAACAAAAGCTTACTTCCACCGTTTTTTAAAATCACAGCTTCTAGAAGGTTTACATGATTTCGTAAAAAAAACGAGTTTTTAGAAAATGTGTTTTATTTCATAAATGGAATAAAAAAGTATGCACATTCTACGTCATAACGACATTCTATAGTTTGCGCATTCGTTTTGAAATAAGAAAAGCTTACTTCCCCCGTTTTTTAAAATCACAGCTTCTAGAAGGTTTACATGATTTCGTAAAAAACATGAGTTTTTAGAAAATGTGCTTTATTTCATAAATGGAATCTACAAAGTATGCACATTCTATGTCATAACGACTTTCTATAGTTTGCGCATGTGTCCGTAAATAAGAAAAGCTTACTGCCACCGTTTTTTAAAATCACAGCTTCTAGAAGGTTTACATGATTTCCTAAAAAACACGAGTTTTTAGAAAATGTGTTTTATTTCATAAATGGAATCAACAAAGTATGCACATTCTACGTCATAATGACTTTCTATAGTTTGCGGATGCGTTTGGAAATAAGAAAAGCTTACTTCCCCCGTTTTTATAAATCACAGCTTCAAGGAGGTTTACATGATTTCTGAAAAAACACGAGTTTTTAGAAAATGTGTTTTATTTCATAAATGGAATCAACAAAGTATGCACATTCTACGTCATAACGACTTTCTATAGTTTGCGCATGCGTCCGGAAATAAGAAAAGCTTACTTCCACCGTTTTGTAAAATCACAGCTTCTAGAAGGTTTACATGATTTCTTAAAAAACACGATTTTTTAGAAAATGTGTTTTATTTCATAAATCGAATCAACAAAGTATGCACATTCTACGTCATAACGAGTTTCTATAGTTTGCGAATGTGTCCGGAAATAAGAAAAGCTTACTTCCACCGTTTTTTTAAAATCACAGCTTCTAGAAGGTTTACATGATTTCTTAAAAAACACGAGTTTTTAGAAAATGTGTTTTATTTCATCAATGGAATCTACAAAGTATGCACATTCTACGTCATAACGACATTCTATAGTTTGCGCATGCGTCCGGAAATAAGAAAAGCTTACTTCCACCGTTTTTTAAAATCACAGCTTCTAGAAGGTTTACATGATTTCGTAAAAAACACGAGTTTTTAGAAATTATGTTTTATTTCATAAATGGAATCTACAAAGTATGCACATTCTACGTCATAACGACTTTCTATAGGTTGCGCATCCGTCCGGAAATAAGAAAAGCTTACTTCCACCATTTTTTAAAATCACAGCTTCTAGAAGGTTTACATGATTTCGTAAAAAACACGAGTTTTTAGAAAATGTGTTTTATTTCATAAATGGAATCTACAAAGTATGCACATTCTACATCATAACTACTTTCTATAGTTTGCGCATGCGTCCGGAAATAAGAAAACCTTACTTCCACCGTTTTTTAAAATCACAGCTTCTCGAAGGTTTACATGATTTCGTAAAAAACACGGGTTTTTAGAAAATGTGTTTTATTTCATAAATGGAATCTACAAAGTATGCACATTCTACGTCATAACGACTTTCTATAGTTTGCGCATGCGTCCGGAAATAAGAAAAGCTTACTTCCACCGTTTTTTAAAATCACAGCTTCTAGAAGGTTTACATGATTTCGTAAAAAACACGAGTTTTAGAAAATGTATTTTATTTCATCAATGGAATCTACAAAGTATGCACATTCTACGTCATAACGACATTCTATAGTTTGCGCATGCGTCCGGACATAACAAAAGCTTACTTCCACCGTTTTTTAAAATCACAGCTTCTAGAAGGTTTACATGATTTCGTAAAAAACATGAGTTTTTAGAATATGCGTTTTATTTCATAAATTGAATCTACAAAGTATGCACATTCTACGTCATAACAACTATCTATAGTTTGCGCATGCGTCCGGAAATAAGAAAAGCTTACTTCCACCGTTTTTTAAAATCACAGCTTCTAGAAGGTTTACATGATTTCGTAAAAAACACGAGTTTTTAGAAAATGTGTTTTATTTCATAAATGGAATCAACAAAGTATGCACATTCTACGTCATAACAACTTTCTATAGTTTGCACATGCGTCCAGAAATAAGAAAAGCTTACTTCCAGCGTTTTTTAAAATCACATCTTCTAGAAGGTTTACATGATTTCGTAAAAAACACGAGTTTTTAGAAAATGTGTTTTATTTCATAAATGGAATCAACAAAGTATGCACATTCTACGTCATAACGACTTCCCTTAGTTTGCACATGCGTCCGGAAATAAGAAAAGCTTACTTCCACCGTGTTTTAAAATCACAGCTTCTAGAAGGTTTACATGATTTCTTAAAAAACACGAGTTTTTAGAAAATGGGTTTTATTTCATAAATGGAATCTACAAAGTATGCACATTCTACGCCATAACGACTTTCTATAGTTTGCGCATGCATCCGGAAATAAGAAAAGCTTTCTTCCCCCGTTTTTTAAAATCACAGCTTCTAGAAGGTTTACATGATTTCGTAAAAAACACGATTTTTAGAATATGTGTTTTATTTCATAAATGGAATCTACAAAGTATGCACATTTTACGTCATAACGACTTCCCATAGTTTGCACATGCGTCCGGAAATAAGAAAAGCTTACTTCCACCGTGTTTTAAAATCACAGCTTCTAGAAGGTTTACATGATTTCTTAAAAAACACGAGTTTTTAGAAAATGGGTTTTATTTCATAAATGGAATCTACAAAGTATGCACATTCTACGTCATAACAACTTTCTATAGTTTGCACATGCGTCCAGAAATAAGAAAAGCTTACTTCCAGCGTTTTTTAAAATCATAGCTTCTAGAAGGTTTACATGATTTCGTAAAAAACACGAGTTTTTAGAAAATGTGTTTTATTTCATAAATGGAATCTACAAAGTATGCACATTCTACGTCATAACTACTTTCTATAGTTTGCGCATGCGTCCGGAAAGAAGAAAAACTTACTTCCACCGTTTTTTAAAATCACAGCTTCTCGAAGGTTTACATGATTTCGTAAAAAACACGGGTTTTTAGAAAATGTGTTTTATTTCATAAATGGAATCTACAAAGTATGCACATTCTACGTCATAACGACTTTCTATAGTTTGCGCATGCGTCCGGAAATAAGAAAAGCTTACTACCACCGTTTTTTAAAATCACAGCTTCTAGAAGGTTTACATGATTTCTTAAAAAACACGATTTTTTAGAAAATGGGTTTTATTTCATAAATGGAATCTACAAAGTATGCACATTCTACGCCATAACGACTTTCTATAGTTTGCGCATGCATCCGGAAATAAGAAAAGCTTTCTTCCCCCGTTTTTTAAAATCACAGCTTCTAGAAGGTTTACATGATTTCGTAAAAAACACGAGTTTTTAGAAAATGTCTTTTATTTCATAAATAGAATCAACAAAGTATGTACATTCTACGTCATAACGACTTTCTATAGTTTGCACATGCATCCGGAAATAACAAAAGCTTACTTCCACCATTTTTTAAAATCACAGCTTCTAGAAGGTTTACATGATTTCGTAAAAAACACGAGTTTTAGAAAATGTGTTTTATTTCATCAATGGAATCTACAAAGTATGCACATTCTACGTCATAACGACTTTCTATCGTTTGCGCATGCGTCCGGAAATAAGAAAAGCTTACTTCCACCGTTTTTTAAAATCACAGCTTCTAGAAGGTTTACATGATTTCGTAAAAAACACGAGTTTTTAGAAAATGTGTTTTATTTCATAAATGGAATCAACAAAGTATGCACATTCTACGTCATAACAACTTTCTATAGTTTGCACATGCGTCCAGAAATAAGAAAAGCTTACTTCCAGCGTTTTTTAAAATCACAGCTTCTAGAAGGTTTACATGATTTCGTAAAAAACACGAGTTTTTAGAAAATGTGTTTTATTTCATAAATGGAATCAACAAAGTATGCACATTCTACGTCATAACGACTTCCCATAGTTTGCACATGCGTCCGGAAATAAGAAAAGCTTACTTCCACCGTGTTTTAAAATCACAGCTTCTAGAAGGTTTACATGATTTCTTAAAAAACACGAGTTTTTAGAAAATGGGTTTTATTTCATAAATGGAATCTACAAAGTATGCACATTCTACGCCATAACGACTTTCTATAGTTTGCGCATGCATCCGGAAATAAGAAAAGCGTTCTTCCCCCGTTTTTTAAAATCACAGCTTCTAGAAGGTTTACATGATTTCGTAAAAAACACGATTTTTAGAATATGTGTTTTATTTCATAAATGGAATCTACAAACTATGCACATTTTACGTCATAACGACTTTGTATAGTTTGCTCATGCGTCCCGAAATAACAAAAGCTTACTTCCACCGTTTTTTAAAATCACAGCTTCTAGAAGGTTTACATGATTTCGTAAAAAAAACGAGTTTTTAGAAAATGTGTTTTATTTCATAAATGGAATAAAAAAGTATGCACATTCTACGTCATAACGACATTCTATAGTTTGCGCATTCGTTTCGAAATAAGAAAAGCTTACTTCCCCCGTTTTTTAAAATCACAGCTTCTAGAAGGTTTACATGATTTCGTAAAAAACATGAGTTTTTAGAAAATGTGCTTTATTTCATAAATGGAATCTACAAAGTATGCACATTCTATGTCATAACGACTTTCTATAGTTTGCGCATGTGTCCGTAAATAAGAAAAGCTTACTGCCACCGTTTTTTAAAATCACAGCTTCTAGAAGGTTTACATGATTTCCTAAAAAACACGAGTTTTTAGAAAATGTGTTTTATTTCATAAATGGAATCAACAAAGTATGCACATTCTACGTCATAATGACTTTCTATAGTTTGCGGATGCGTTTGGAAATAAGAAAAGCTTACTTCCCCCGTTTTTATAAATCACAGCTTCAAGGAGGTTTACATGATTTCTGAAAAAACACGAGTTTTTAGAAAATGTGTTTTATTTCATAAATGGAATCAACAAAGTATGCACATTCTACGTCATAACGACTTTCTATAGTTTGCGCATGCGTCCGGAAATAAGAAAAGCTTACTTCCACCGTTTTGTAAAATCACAGCTTCTAGAAGGTTTACATGATTTCTTAAAAAACACGATTTTTTAGAAAATGTGTTTTATTTCATAAATCGAATCAACAAAGTATGCACATTCTACGTCATAACGAGTTTCTATAGTTTGCGAATGTGTCCGGAAATAAGAAAAGCTTACTTCCACCGTTTTTTTAAAATCACAGCTTCTAGAAGGTTTACATGATTTCTTAAAAAACACGAGTTTTTAGAAAATGTGTTTTATTTCATCAATGGAATCTACAAAGTATGCACATTCTACGTCATAACGACATTCTATAGTTTGCGCATGCGTCCGGAAATAAGAAAAGCTTACTTCCACCGTTTTTTAAAATCACAGCTTCTAGAAGGTTTACATGATTTCGTAAAAAACACGAGTTTTTAGAAATTATGTTTTATTTCATAAATGGAATCTACAAAGTATGCACATTCTACGTCATAACGACTTTCTATAGGTTGCGCATCCGTCCGGAAATAAGAAAAGCTTACTTCCACCATTTTTTAAAATCACAGCTTCTAGAAGGTTTACATGATTTCGTAAAAAACACGAGTTTTTTGAAAATGTGTTTTATTTCATAAATGGAATCTACAAAGTATGCACATTCTACATCATAACTACTTTCTATAGTTTGCGCATGCGTCCGGAAATAAGAAAACCTTACTTCCACCGTTTTTTAAAATCACAGCTTCTCGAAGGTTTACATGATTTCGTAAAAAACACGGGTTTTTAGAAAATGTGTTTTATTTCATAAATGGAATCTACAAAGTATGCACATTCTACGTCATAACGACTTTCTATAGTTTGCGCATGCGTCCGGAAATAAGAAAAGCTTACTTCCACCGTTTTTTAAAATCACAGCTTCTAGAAGGTTTACATGATTTCGTAAAAAACACGAGTTTTAGAAAATGTATTTTATTTCATCAATGGAATCTACAAAGTATGCACATTCTACGTCATAACGACATTCTATAGTTTGCGCATGCGTCCGGACATAACAAAAGCTTACTTCCACCGTTTTTTAAAATCACAGCTTCTAGAAGGTTTACATGATTTCGTAAAAAACATGAGTTTTTAGAATATGCGTTTTATTTCATAAATTGAATCTACAAAGTATGCACATTCTACGTCATAACAACTATCTATAGTTTGCGCATGCGTCCGGAAATAAGAAAAGCTTACTTCCACCGTTTTTTAAAATCACAGCTTCTAGAAGGTTTACATGATTTCGTAAAAAACACGAGTTTTTAGAAAATGTGTTTTATTTCATAAATGGAATCAACAAAGTATGCACATTCTACGTCATAACAACTTTCTATAGTTTGCACATGCGTCCAGAAATAAGAAAAGCTTACTTCCAGCGTTTTTTAAAATCACATCTTCTAGAAGGTTTACATGATTTCGTAAAAAACACGAGTTTTTAGAAAATGTGTTTTATTTCATAAATGGAATCAACAAAGTATGCACATTCTACGTCATAACGACTTCCCTTAGTTTGCACATGCGTCCGGAAATAAGAAAAGCTTACTTCCACCGTGTTTTAAAATCACAGCTTCTAGAAGGTTTACATGATTTCTTAAAAAACACGAGTTTTTAGAAAATGGGTTTTATTTCATAAATGGAATCTACAAAGTATGCACATTCTACGCCATAACGACTTTCTATAGTTTGCGCATGCATCCGGAAATAAGAAAAGCTTTCTTCCCCCGTTTTTTAAAATCACAGCTTCTAGAAGGTTTACATGATTTCGTAAAAAACACGATTTTTAGAATATGTGTTTTATTTCATAAATGGAATCTACAAAGTATGCACATTTTACGTCATAACGACTTCCCATAGTTTGCACATGCGTCCGGAAATAAGAAAAGCTTACTTCCACCGTGTTTTAAAATCACAGCTTCTAGAAGGTTTACATGATTTCTTAAAAAACACGAGTTTTTAGAAAATGGGTTTTATTTCATAAATGGAATCTACAAAGTATGCACATTCTACGTCATAACAACTTTCTATAGTTTGCACATGCGTCCAGAAATAAGAAAAGCTTACTTCTAGCGTTTTTTAAAATCATAGCTTCTAGAAGGTTTACATGATTTCGTAAAAAACACGAGTTTTTAGAAAATGTGTTTTATTTCATAAATGGAATCTACAAAGTATGCACATTCTACGTCATAACTACTTTCTATAGTTTGCGCATGCGTCCGGAAAGAAGAAAAACTTACTTCCACCGTTTTTTAAAATCACAGCTTCTCGAAGGTTTACATGATTTCGTAAAAAACACGGGTTTTTAGAAAATGTGTTTTATTTCATAAATGGAATCTACAAAGTATGCACATTCTACGTCATAACGACTTTCTATAGTTTGCGCATGCGTCCGGAAATAAGAAAAGCTTACTACCACCGTTTTTTAAAATCACAGCTTCTAGAAGGTTTACATGATTTCTTAAAAAACACGATTTTTTAGAAAATGGGTTTTATTTCATAAATGGAATCTACAAAGTATGCACATTCTACGCCATAACGACTTTCTATAGTTTGCGCATGCATCCGGAAATAAGAAAAGCTTTCTTCCCCCGTTTTTTAAAATCACAGCTTCTAGAAGGTTTACATGATTTCGTAAAAAACACGAGTTTTTAGAAAATGTCTTTTATTTCATAAATAGAATCAACAAAGTATGTACATTCTACGTCATAACGACTTTCTATAGTTTGCACATGCATCCGGAAATAACAAAAGCTTACTTCCACCATTTTTTAAAATCACAGCTTCTAGAAGGTTTACATGATTTCGTAAAAAACACGAGTTTTAGAAAATGTGTTTTATTTCATCAATGGAATCTACAAAGTATGCACATTCTACGTCATAACGACTTTCTATAGTTTGCGCATGCGTCCGGAAATAAGAAAAGCTTACTTCCACCGTTTTTTAAAATCACAGCTTCTAGAAGGTTTGCATGATTTCGTAAAAAACACGAGTTTTTAGAAAATGTGTTTTATTTCATAAATGGAATCAACAAAGTATGCACATTCTACGTCATAACAACTTTCTATAGTTTGCACATGCGTCCAGAAATAAGAAAAGCTTACTTCCAGCGTTTTTTAAAATCACAGCTTCTAGAAGGTTTACATGATTTCGTAAAAAACACGAGTTTTTAGAAAATGTGTTTTATTTCATAAATGGAATCAACAAAGTATGCACATTCTACGTCATAACGACTTCCCATAGTTTGCACATGCGTCCGGAAATAAGAAAAGCTTACTTCCACCGTGTTTTAAAATCACAGCTTCTAGAAGGTTTACATGATTTCTTAAAAAACACGAGTTTTTAGAAAATGGGTTTTATTTCATAAATGGAATCTACAAAGTATGCACATTCTACGCCATAACGACTTTCTATAGTTTGCGCATGCATCCGGAAATAAGAAAAGCGTTCTTCCCCCGTTTTTTAAAATCACAGCTTCTAGAAGGTTTACATGATTTCGTAAAAAACACGATTTTTAGAATATGTGTTTTATTTCATAAATGGAATCTACAAAGTATGCACATTTTACGTCATAACGACTTTGTATAGTTTGCTCATGCGTCCCGAAATAACAAAAGCTTACTTCCACCGTTTTTTAAAATCACAGCTTCTAGAAGGTTTACATGATTTCGTAAAAAAAACGAGTTTTTAGAAAATGTGTTTTATTTCATAAATGGAATAAAAAAGTATGCACATTCTACGTCATAACGACATTCTATAGTTTGCGCATTCGTCCGGAAATAAGAAAAGCTTACTTCCCCCGTTTTTTAAAATCACAGCTTCTAGAAGGTTTACATGATTTCGTAAAAAACACGAGTTTTTAGAAAATGTGTTTTATTTCATCAATGGAATCTAAAAAGTATGCACATTCTACGTCATAACGACTTTCTATAGTTTGCACATGCGTCCGGAAATAAGAAAAGCTTACTTCCCCCATTTTTTAAAATCACAGCTTCTAGAAGGTTTACATGATTTCGTAAAAAACACGAGTTTTTAGAAAATGTGTTTTATTTCATAAATGGAATCTACAAAGTATGCACATTCTATGTCATAATGACTTTATATAGTTTGCGCATGCGTCCGGAAATAAGAAAAGATTACTTCCCCCGTTTTTTAAAATCACAGCTTCTAGAAGGTTTACATGATTTCTTAAAAAACACCAGTTTTTAGAAAATGTGCTTTATTTCATAAATGGAATCAACAAAGTATGCACATTCTACATCATAACGACTTTCTATGGTTTGCGCATGCGTTTAGAAATAAGAAAAGCTTACTTCCCCCGTTTTTTAAAATCACAGCTTCTAGAAGGTTTATATGATTTCTTAAAAAACACGAGTTTTTAGAAAATGTGTTTTATTTCATAAATAGAATCAACAAAGTATGCACATTCTATGTCATAACGACTTTCTATAGTTTGCGCATGCGTCCGGAAATAAGAAAAGCTTACTTCCACCATTTTTTAAAATCACATCATCTAGAAGGTTTACATGATTTCGTAAAAAACACGAGTTTTTAGAAAATGTGTTTTATTTCATAAATGGAATCTACAAAGTCTGCACATTCTACGTCATAACGACATTCTATAGTTTGCGCATGCGTCCGGAAATAAGAAAAGCTTACTTCCACCGTTTTTTAAAATCACAGCTTCTAGAAGGTTTACATGATTTTGTAAAAAACACGAGTTTTTAGAAAATGTGTTTTATTTCATAAATGGAATCTACAAAGTATGCACATTCTACGTCATAACGACTTTCTATAGGTTGCGCATCCGTCCGTAAATAAGAAAAGCTTACTTCCCCCGTTTTTTAAAATCACAGCTTCTAGAAGGTTTACATGATTTGTTAAAAAACAAGAGTTTTTATAAAATGTGTTTTATTTCATAAATGGAATCAACAAAGTATGCACATTCTACGTCATAACGACTTTCTATAGTTTGCGCATCCGTCCGGAAATAAGAAAAGCTTACTTCCACCGTTTTTTAAAATCACAGCTTCTAGAAGGTTTACATGATTTCGTAAAAAACACGAATTTTTATAAAATGTGTTTTATTTCATAAATGCAATCTACAAAGTATGCTCATTCTACGTCATAACGACTTTCTATAGTTTGCGCATACGTCCGGAAATAAGAAAAGCTTACTTCCACCATTTTATAAAATCACAGCTTCTAGAAGGTTTACATGATTTCGTAAAAAACACGAGTTTTTAGAAAATGTGTTTTCTTTCATCAATGGATTCTACAAAGTATGCACATTCTACGTCATAACGACTTTATATAGTTTGCGCATGCGTCTGGAAATAAGAAAAGCTTACTTCCCCCGTTTTTTAAAATCACAGCTTCTAGAAGGTTTACATGATTTCTTAAAAAACACCAGTTTTTAGAAAATGTGTTTTATTTCATAAATGGAATCAACAAAGTATGCACATTCTACGTCATAACGACATTCTATAGTTTGCGCATGCGTCCGGAAATAAGAAAAGCTTACTTCCACCGATTTTTAAAATCACAGCTTCTAGAAGGTTTACATGATTTCGTAAAAAACACGAGTTTTTAGAAAATGTATTTTATTTCTTAAATGGAATCTACAAAGTATGCACATTCTACGTCATAACAACTTTGCATAGTTTGCGCATGCGTCCGGACATAACAAAAGCTTACTTCCACCGTTTTTTAAAATCACAGCTTCTAGAAGGTTTACATGATTTCGTAGAAAACACGAGTTTCTAGAAAATGTGTTTTATTTCAGAAATGGAATCTACAAAGTATGCACATTCTACGTCATAACGACTTTCTATAGTTTGCGCATGCGTCCGGAAATAAGAAAAGCTTACTTTCACCGTTTTTTAAAATCACAACTTCTAGAAGGTTTACATGATTTCGTAAAAAACATGAATTTTTAGAAAATGTGTTTTATTTCATAAATGGAATCAACAAAGTATGCACATTCTACATCATAACGACTTTCTATAGTTTGCACATGCGTCCGGAAATAAGAAAAGCTTACTTCCACCGATTTTTAAAATCACAGCTTCTAGAAGGTTTACATGATTTCGTAAAAAACACGAGTTTTTAGAAAATGTATTTTATTTCTTAAATATTATCTACAAAGTATGCACATTCTACGTCATAACGACTTTGCATAGTTTGTGCATGCGTCCGGACATAACAAAAGCTTACTTCCACCGTTTTTTAAAATCACAGCTTCTAGAAGGTTTACATGATTTCATAAAAAACACGAGTTTTTAGAAAATGTGTTTTATTTCATAAATGCAATCTACAAAGTATGCACATTCTACGTCATAACGACTTTGTATTATTTGCGCATGCGTCCGGAAATAACAAAAGCTTACTTCCACCGTTTTTTAAAATCACAGCTTCTAGAAGGTTTACATGATTTCGTAAAAAACACGAGTTTTTAGAAAATGTGTTTTATTTCATAAATGGAATCTACAAAGTATGCACATTCTACGTCATAACGACTTTCTATAGTTTGCGAATGCGGCTGGAAAGAAGAAAAGCTTACTTCCCCCGTTTTTTAAAATCACAGCTTCTAGAAGGTTTACATGAGTTCTTAAAAAACACGAGTTTTTAGAAAATGTGTTTTATTTCATAAATGCAATCAACAAATAACGACTTTCTATAGTTTGCGTATGCGTTTGGAAATAAGAAAAGCTTACTTCCCCCGTTTTTTAAAATCACAGCTTCTAGAAGGTTTACATGATTTCTTAAAAAAGACGAGTTTTTAGAAAATGTGTTTTATTTCATAAATGGAATCAACAAAGTATGCACATTCTACGTCATAACGACATTCTATAGTTTGCGCATGCGTCCGGAAATAAGAAAAGCTTACTTCCACCGTTTTTTAAAATCACGGCTTCTAGAAGGTTTACATGATTTCGTAAAAAAACACGATTTTTTAGAAAATGTGTTTTATTTCATAAATGGAATCTACAAAGTATGCACATTCTACATCATAACGACTTTCTATTGTTTGCGCAAGCGTCTGGAAATAAGAAAAGATTACTTCCACCGTTTTTTAAAATCACAGCTTCTAGAAGGTTTACATGATTTCGTAAAAAACACGAGTTTTTAGAAAATGTATTTTATTTCATAAATAGAATCAACAAAGTATGCACATTCTACGTCATAACAACTTTCTATAGTTTGCACATGTGTCCAGAAATAAGAAAAGCTTACTTCCAGCCTTTTTTAAAATCACAGCTTCTAGAAGGTTTACATGATTTCGTAAAAAACACGAGTTTTTAGAAAATGTGTTTTATTTCATAAATGGAATCTACAAAGTATGAACATTCTACGTCATAACGACTTCCCATAGTTTGCACATGCGTCCAGAAATAAGAAAAGCTTACTTCCACCGATTTTTAAAATCACAGCTTCTAGAAGGTTTACATGATTTCGTAAAAAACACGATTTATGGAATATGTGTTTTATTTCATAAATGGAATCTACAAAGTATGCACATTTTACGTCATAATGACTTTGTATAGTTTGCGCATGCGTCCCGAAATAACAAAAGCTTACTTCCACCGTTTTTTAAAATCACAGCTTCTAGAAGGTTTACATGATTTCGTAAAAAAAATGAGTTTTTAGAAAATGTGTTTTATTTCATAAATGGAATAAAAAAAGTATGCACATTCTACGTCATAACAACTTTCTATAGTTTGTGCATTCGTCCGGAAATAAGAAAAGCTTACTTCCCCCGTTTTTTAAAATCACAGCTTCTAGAAGGTTTACATGATTTCGTAAAAAACACAAGTTTTTAGAAAATGTGTTTTATTTCATAAATTGAATCTACAAAGTATGCACATTCTACGTCATAACAACTTTCTATAGTTTGCACGTGCGTCCGGAAATAAGAAAAGCTTACTTCCCCCGTTTTTTAAAATCACAGCTTCTAGAAGGTTTACATGATATTGTAAAAAACAAGAGTTTTTAGAAAATGTGTTTTATTTCATAAATGGAATCTACAAAGTATGCACATTCTACGTCATAACGACTTTATATAGTTTGCGCATGCGTCCGGAAATAAGAAAAACTTACTTCCCCCGTTTTTTAAAATCACAGCTTCTAGAAGGTTTACATGATTTCTTAAAAAACACCAATTTTTAGAAAATGTGCTTTATTTCATAAATGGAATCAACAAAGTATGCACATTCTACGTCATAACGACTTTCTATAGTTTGCGCATGCGATTAGAAATAAGGAAAGCTTACTTCCCCCGTTTTTTAAAATCACAGCTTCTAGAAAGTTTACATGATTTCTTAAAAGACACGAGTTTTTAGAAAATGTGTTTTATTTCATAAATAGAATCAACAAAGTATGCACATTCTATGTCATAACGACTTTCTATAGTTTGCGCATGCGTCCGGAAATAAGAAAAGCTTACTTCCACCATTTTTTAAAATCACATCATCTAGAAGGTTTACATGATTCGTAAAAAACACGAGTTTTTAGAAAATCTGTTTTATTTCATAAATGGAATCTACAAAGTCTGCACATTCTACGTCATAACGACATTCTATAGTTTGCGCATGCGTCCGGAAATAAGAAAAGCTTACTTCCACTGTTTTTTAAAATCACAGCTTCTAGAAGGTTTACATGATTTCGTAAAAAACACGAGTTTTTAGAAAATATGTTTTATTTCATAAATGGAATCTACAAAGTATGCACATTCTACGTCATAACGACTTTCTATAGGTTGCGCATCCGTCCGGAAATAAGAAAAGCTTACTTCCCCCGTTTTTTAAAATCACGGCTTCTAGAAGGTTTACATGATTTGTTAAAAAACACGAGTTTTTATAAAATGTGTTTTATTTCATAAATGGAATCAACAAAGTATGCACATTCTATGTCATAACGACTTTCTATAGTTTGCGCATCCGTCTGGAAATAAGAAAAGCTTGCTTCCACCGGTTTTTAAAATCACAGCTTCTAGAAGGTTTACATGATTTCGTAAAAAACACGAGTTTTTATAAAATGTGTTTTATTTCATAAATGGAATCTACAAAGTATGCTCATTCTACGTCATAACGACTTTCTATAGTTTGCGCATACGTCCGGAAATAAGAAAAGCTTACTTCCACCATTTTTTAAAATCACAGCTTCTAGAAGGTTTACATGATTTCGTAAAAAACACGAGTTTTTAGAAAATGTGTTTTATTTCATAAATGGAATCTACAAAGTATGCACATTCTACGTCATAACGAATTCTATAGTTTGCGAATGCGTCCGGAAATAAGAAAAGCTTACTTCCACCGTTTTTTAAAATCACAGCTTCTAGAAGGTTTACATGATTTCGTAAAAAACAGGAGTTTTTAGAAAATGTGTTTTATTTCATAAATTGAATCTACAAAGTATGCACATTCTACGTCATAACAACTTTCTATAGTTTGCGCATGCGTCCGGAAATAAGAAAAGCTTACTTCCCCCGTTTTTTAAAATCACAGCTTCTAGAAGGTTTACATGATTTCTTAAAAAACACGAGTTTTTAGAAAATGTGTTTTATTTCATAAATGGAATCAACAAAGTATGCACATTCTACGTCATAACGACTTTCTATAGTTTTTGCATGCGTTTGGAAATAAGAAAAGCTTACTTCCCCTGTTTTGTAAAATCACAGCTTCTAGAAGGTTTATATGATTTCTTAAAAAACACGAGTTTTTAGAAAATGTGTTTTATTTCATAAATGGAATCAACAAAGTATGCACATTCTACGTCATAACGACTTTCTATAGTTTGCGCATGCGTTTGGAAAAAAGAAAAGCTTACTTCCCCCATTTTTTAAAATCACAGCTTCTAGAAGGTTTACATGATTTCTTAAAAAACACGAGTTTTTAGAAAATTTGTTTTATTTCATAAATAGAATCAACAAAATATGCACATTCTAGGTCATAACGACTTTCTATAGTTTGTGCATGCATTTGGAAATAAGAAAAGCTTACTTCCCCCTTTTTTTTAAATCACAGCTTTTAGAAGGTTTACATGATTTCTTAAAAAACACGAGTTTTTAGAAAATGTGTTTTATTTCATAAATGGAATCAACAAAGTATGCACATTCTACCTCATAACGACTTTCTAGAGTTTGCGCATTCGTCCGGAAATAAGAAAAGCTTACTTCCACCGTTTTTTAAAATCACAGCTTCTAGAAGGTTTACATGATTTCGTAAAAAACATGAGTTTTTAGAAAATGTGTTTTATTTCATAAATGGAATCTACAAAGTATGCACATTCTACGTCATATAGACTTTCTATAGTTTGCGCATGCGTCCGGAAATAAGAAAAGCTTACTTCACCCGTTTTTTAAAATCACAGCTTCTAGAATGTTTACATGATTTCGTAAAAAACATGAGTTTTTAGGAAATGTGTTTTATTTCATAGATGGAATCTACAAAGTATGCACATTCTACGTGTTAAATTTTCTGAATTTACTTCAATATGATCTAGGATCTTAACTGAGAGAACAACATGTACAACATATCAATCATGGAGACAATAATGCAAGCACACAAGAGACACAAAGATTTACTTGGGGAAAACCATAAAGGTGAAAAACCCCAATAACTTCCTCAGAGATGGATAGAGCAATGATACAACCAACCAAGAGAGATAGCCATAACCTATCAGCAATCCTCCTCCTCCATAAGTGCGCCTCTCGTCCTTGAGAGCATGTGTAAGAAGTGAGTGAGTAAATACAGTGCCTCCCGCACTCTATTTATACTTGACTTGACTTGCCTTTTTTTCCTAACTCATGTCGGCTCGAACTTAACCACATAACATAATGCTGAGTGGGCCGAACCCCAATAGGGTGGTCTAATAACCCTTTGACCCACATGGCCGACCCCCAATAGGGTGGTCTAATAACCCTTTGACCCACATGACTTATACAGGGCCGACCCCAAATAAGGTGGTCTAATAACCCATCAAGTATAAGTTACGACACTTACAATATAAATGACGACACTTCCTTATAGAGGAATAATACCATCTCTATAGGAGTACAATATACATATATGTGAAATACATTCCGAAGTTACATATACATCAACACTCCCTCTTAACTAGGAAGGTATTTCTCAGCACAGTTCTTCTAGCACAAGTCATCTTCTCTGGATCATCGTCACTGGATAATCGTCATCGAGTCATCATCATCGTCACTGCTGCTGCTATCTCAATCAATCTCTGAATCTACTCGTCATAGGAAGTTCTACAGAGCCAGTCTTTTTTCATACTGGATGTAGGCCCACCACCTGCAGATCTTCATCATCATTGGCCATACTGTGGAATCCTCAGGACTTTTACGTGCGTCACAAAACCTCGAAAGAGCATCCCAGGCTGTTACGAGCACACAGCTCTACCTATAGGATCTCCCAGGGCACCGAATTACATGTGACCTCACCATAAAACCTCGCAAGAGCATCTTCCAGATATCCCAGGGAACCGAATTACATGCCATAGGCAAAACCTCGAAAGACTATCTGCAGATCTCCCAGGGCACCGAATTACATGTGGTCATGGCAAAACCTCGCAAGAGCATCTGCCAAATATCCCAGGGAACCGAATTACATGCCATAGGCAAAACCTCGAAAGACTATCTGCAGATCTCCCAGGGAACCGAATTACATGCCATAGGACAAAACCTCGAAAGAGCATCTGCCAGATATCCCAGGGAACCGAATTACATGCCATAGGCAAAACCTCGAAATACTATCTACAGATCTCCCAGGGCACTGAATTACATGTCCTCCCAGAGCAAAACCTCGAAAGAGCATTTGCCAGATGTCCCAGGGCACCGAATTACATGCCATAGGCAAAACCTCGAAAGACCATCTGCAAATCTCCCAGGGCACCGGATTACATGCTCATCTGCACAACCTGATCCACGGCCATAGAGTATCAACCTGATACTCACCATACATCATCCTGATGTATACATGATCATCCTGATCATCATCACTGCAACGTCCTGCTGCATGTCATCTGGAGCAACATCCTGAAGCTCGTCATCTATGATCATCCTAATCATCTCTGCAACATCCTGCTGCATGTCATCTGGAGCAACATCCTGAAGCTCGTCATCTATGATCATCCTGATCATCACTGCAACATCCTGCTGCATGTCATCTGGAGCAACATCCTGCTGCATGATCCACCTGATCATCAATGCATCTACCTGATGCATACCAACTATCATACATGATCCTCCTGATCATCAATGTATCCACCTGATACAAATACATGATACATATCATCATACATGATCCTCCTGATCATCAATGCATCTACCTGATGCATATCATCATACATGATCCTCCTGATCATCAATGCATCTACCTGATGCATACCAAGTATCTACCTGATACATATCATCATACATGATCCTCCTGATCATCAATGTATCCACCTGATACAAATACAAATACATGATACATATCACCATACATGATCCACCTGATCATACAATGTATCCACCTGATACATATACAAATACATGGTCCAAGCATCCAACATGATGCATACATACATAAATGATCCAACTGATCATATCCAGCATCCAACATGATGCGTACATACATACATAAAAATGATCCAACTGATCATATCAAGCAGAAACCAGAACATCATCCTGATGCTCATCATCCAGCGCTTACATCCACAGCCATGTGAAGGATCCTCCTTCCAACATGCTTGGAATGGCTTCAGCAAATGTGTCCATCACTTCTTCCTCGAAGTGTCCTCGATCTGAAGAACGCCAAGCCTCTCTCTGAAGTACTCAAACTTCACTCTGGTTAGTGGCTTCATCAGCACATCTGCAATCTGCTCGTCTGTTGCAACATACAGGAGCTTCACAGCTCCTCTCTGCACCATATCCCTGATATAGTGATATTTGATCTCTATGTGTTTTGACCTGTCATGAAACAATGGGTTCTCGGAAAGCTTCACACAACTCTGGTTATCACAGAAGATACCAGTAGCCTCCAACGGGAGATCAAATAACTCAGACAGTAGCTTCCGTAGCCATACTGCCTCGCAACTAGCTGAGCAGGCTGCAACATACTCTGCCTCAGCTGTTCAGTGCTACGCAGGACTGCTTCCTGCTAAACCAAGAGATCACACCTGATCCCATACTGAAGCAACACCCAGATGTGTTCTTCCTATCTGCAGTACTGCCATCCCAATCTGAATCAACATAACCCTGCAGGTTAAACATTTGATTCTCCTCATACCTGAGCCCATAATACACTGTACTCTTCAGGTACCTCAGAACATGCTTTACAGCAACCAGGTGAACACTCCTCGGATCCGTCAGGAACTGGCTCAATGTGTTCACAGCAAAGCAAATGTCTGGTCTCGTGTTCGTCAGGTACATCAAGGACCCAATCATTTGACGATACATAGAGACATCAACCGGCTCAGATGAAGCATCACATAGAAGCTTCAGATTCGATGCCATAGGTGTGGCCATATCCTTGCAGTCCATCATCCCGAACCTCTTCAGGATCTCTACTACATACTTCCCTTGTCCAAGGAAGATTCCATATGCACTCTCCCACACCTCCATGCCAAAAACAAATAGTGCATCATCCCCAAGTTCTTCATCTCGAACTTGGAAGAAAGCTTCCGCTGCATGTCGGCAATCAAAACAGGTCATCCAAATAGTAGTATTGATGGATTGCCTTCCTCATCCTTGTAGAAAAGGTTGGAATCCACTTTAATCTTGGTAAAGCCCAAGCTGGATAGAAAGCTGTCTATCCTACCATATCAAGTTCTGCACACATATATGACTACACCATGCTGTCTTGAAATCCATCTGGTGCATCTTCTATTTCATCACTTTTGTATTTCTCAATGCTGCCATCTGCAACATGCTTAATCTGACAGTTCCATTTGGAAGTCATAGCAAACTTCCCTTCATGTCTTGGGATTACATTCCAAACATCATTCTTCATGATCGATGGATCATGGCATTTCATTTCTTCATCCCAGATCCTGGGAACTTCAATATCTTCAATATATATCTTTATTGCTGGAACAAAATGTTGTAGTTCTTCTTTCGTAGGAGATGGCATACGATCTTTCCTACAAAACAAGTTAAATTGCATGATTAGAAAACATCTCATAGTTTTCAGAACAAATTCTTACACATAAAGAAATATGCCATACAGTCATGCAATTATCTTAGCCAATGTTTCAATACAACATTTATCCATATTCCGTAACTTTCTAGATGCCTTCCAATCTCTACCAGAACATTGTTAAGAGTGTGCACAATTCCCAACATGTCAGCAAAGAGGTTTCATTCTAGATAAGTAGTAATGGAATGTTGTACAGTGCCATAGGCCACTTACCCATGCATATTAGGAGTATATTGTTCATCAATGCAATTATTCTAATATGCATAATACACAACCTAATTCTAGGAACATCAGTATCTACATTATTGAACAGTATTATTTAAGAAATGTCAATTCAAATACTTATCTTTGTTTGTTCGTTGGGTGGACTCCCTCTGAGTCTTCGCTTCCTTGCAGGAGCTGCTAGAGTCCTAATCTGAAGTAGCTTCTTCTACACCTTTCTGTTGTGGGATGTAGAGAGATGGTCAACTCCCTCTGAATATCTGCATCCTTGCATAAACCACTGGAGTGTACTCCCTCTTGATCTTTGCTTCCTGGATTACCTGTTCTTGAACTCATATTCATCCTTGGTCCCTATGCATGCTCATTAGTATCATGATTGTGTTATCCTTGTGATCTCATATAAAATCATACATTCATTAGTATACTATTAAAACACAATAATCTCAAGCATGTATAGTCATGATCATTTCAAACAGAAATAATAAGCATTAGCATTCAAGGATTCTTATGGTTAGTCAAATCATAAGAAACATAACATGTCTAAACCTGTAATTACTCAAGCCTATGACTCTTCAGGTTAGTTGAATCATCAATCAAGATAAGAGATATAAAATGCATAAAACCTGTGATTATTCAAACCTATACCATCATGATTCTTCTGGCTAGTCATATCATCAATTATGGTAAGAAACATAATATGCATACAATCATGATTATTCAAACCTATGACTTCATGAATAATCATTATCAACAACGCGATAGTATAAGATCCTAACCCAAGGTAGGAATCTAGCTTGATATAGGAAAAACATACCTGGATTATCATGTTAGCTAGTTATGTCTAACATACCTGTATAATGTCTTTTGGTTCTCTTCAGTGACTTGTGCTAGTAACCTGCATGTCTCATAAGTTAACCATTATAAAACCAAGTTATACATACCTCATGAATGGATCTTGTATGAGATCCATGACAATGGATGAATCTTTGTCCTCGTGTTATCATGATCATATGTTCTTGGACCAGAACATGATCTGTCTTTCTTGGTGTACCTTTCATGTTAGTAGGCAACATAAACCTCATACAACACCATAATGCATTAGTACAATCATAAGTGTCAACACCCTAACCAATGAATATCTTCTATCATGCATTCATAATTTTGTTAAGGTGATACAAAAAATCTAAAATCAAAATTGTACTAACCGTAATAACATGAAGAAAAACATACCATAAACTTAATCATGGACAAATATCGAAATATACCTTGATGAGTCATACCTGTCGAGATCGCTTGTAATCTTCTTATGTAAGGTCTTATCCTCATCTCCCTCTGAGACAGGAAATTCTTTCACTTATGCAGGTGATCAATCCATCTTCTTCTAGGATTAACCCAATCCACTTGATTAGCAAGAACTGGACCTTGAGCTGGATATGGGTTTGTCAGAGAAACCCCATAATTCAAACTTTGAATTTCAACCTTCCGATAGGATAGGAATATGCGCCTTGATGAACTGATCAAACTGGTATATTCAGAATTTGAAAACTGCAAAGTTTCACTCCTCAATTTTGCCTTTGAAACTTCCGGATTCACTGGACGTGACCCTGAACTGGGGTTTGATGAAGCCCACTCTTTTGCCCCATCAAAATGTTTGATCCAAAGTTCTAAGCTTCTATTTTTCTGAGGAGCTTCCAGCCGTGGTCACAGATTTCAAAAATTCCCATTTTTACAGAAGCCCTAATTTCCACTTTTCTGATCAAAGTCCCGAACTAGGGTCTAATCAAGCCCAGCCTTCTTCCCAACCAAAAATTCTGATCTTTGTCTCTAAATTTCTATTTACTTCAATATGATCTAGGATCTTAACTGAGAGAACAACATGTACAGCATATCAATCATGGAGACAATAATGCAAGCACACAAGAGACACAAAGATTTACTTGGGGAAAACCATAAAGGTGAAAAACCCCAATAACTTCCTCAGAGATGGATAGAGCAATGATACAACCAACCAAGAGAGATAGCCATAACCTAGCAGCAATCCTCCTCCTCCATAAGTGCGCCTCTCCTCCTTGAGAGCATGTGTAAGAAGTGAGTGAGTAAATAGAGTGCCTCCCGCACTCTATTTATACTTGACTTGACTTGCCTTTTTTCCTAACTCATGTCGGCTCGAACTTAACCACATAACATAATGCTGAGTGGGCCGACCCCCAATAGGGTGGTCTGATAACCCTTTGACCCACATGGTCGACCCCCAATAGGATGGTCTAATAACCCTTTGACCCACATGACTTATACAGGGCCGACCCCAAATAAGGTGGTCTAATAACCCATCAAGTATAAGTTACGACACTTACAATATAAATGACGACACTTCCTTATAGAGGAATAATACCATCTCTATAGGAGTACAATATACATATATGTGAAATACATTCCGAAGTTACATATACATCAACACTACATCATAACGACATTCTATAGTTTGCGCATGCGTCCGGAAATAAGAAAAGCTTTCTTCCACCGTTTTTTAAAATCACAGCTTCTAGAAGTTCACATGATTTCGTAAAAAACACAAGTTTTTAGAAAATGTGTTTTATTTCATAAATGGAATCTAAAAAGTATGCACATTCTACGTCATAAGGACTTTCTATAGTTTGCGCATGCGTTTGGAAATAAGAAAAGCTTACTTCCCCCGTTTTTTAAAATCACAGCTTCTAGAAGGTTTACATGATTTCTTAAAAAACATGAGTTTTTAGAAAATGTGTTTTATTTCATAGATGGAATCAACAAAGTATGAACATTCTACGTCATAACGAATTTCTATAGTTTGCGCTTGCGTCCGGAATTAAGAAAATCTTACTTCCACCATTTTTTAAAATCACAGCTTCTAGAAGGTTTACATGATTTCGCAAAAAACACGAGTTTTTAGAAAATGTGTTTTATTTCATAAATGGAATCTACAAAGTATGCACATTCTACGTAATAATGACTTTCTATAGTTTGCGCATGCGTCCAGAAATAAGAAAAGCTTACTTCCCCCGTTTTTTAAAATCACAGCTTCTAGAAGGTTTACATGATTTCTTAAAAAACACGAGTTTTTAGAAAATGTATTTTATTTCATAAATGGAATCAACAAAGTATGCACATTCTACGTCATAACGACATTCTATAGTTTGCGCATGCGTCCGGAAATAAGAAAAGCTTACTTCCACCATTTTTTAAAATCATAGCTTGTAGAAGGTTTACATGATTTCGTAAAAAACACGAGTTTTTAGAAAATGTGTTTTATTTCATAAATGGAATCTACAAAGTATGCACATTCTACGTCATAACGACTTTCTATAGTTTGCGCATCCGTCCGGAAATAAGAAAAGCTTACTTCCCCTGTTTTTTAAAATCACAGCTTCTAGAAGGTTTACATGATTTCGTAAAAAACATGAGTTTTTGGAAAATGTGTTTTATTTCATAAATGGAATCTACAAAGTATGCACATTCTATGTCATAACGACATTCAATAGTTTGCGCATGCGTCCGGAAATAAGAAAAGCTTACTTCCACCGTTTTTTAAAATCACATCATCTAGAAGGTTTACATGATTTCGTAAAAAACACGAGTTTTTAGAAAATGTATTTTATTTCATAAATGGAATCAACAAAGTATGCACATTCTACGTCATAACGACATTCTATAGTTTGCGCATGCGTCCGGAAATAAGAAAAGCTTACTTCCACCGTTTTTTAAAATCATAGCTTGTAGAAGGTTTACATGATTTCGTAAAAAACACGAGTTTTTAGAAAATGTGTTTTATTTCATAAATGGAATCTACGAAGTATGCACATTCTACGTCATAACGACTTTCTATAGTTCGCGCATCCGTCCGGAAATAAGAAAAGCTTACTTCCCCTGTTTTTTAAAATCACAGCTTCTAGAAGGTTTACATGATTTCGTAAAAAACACGAGTTTTTAGAAAATGTGTTTTATTTCATAAATGGAATCAACAAAGTATGCACATTCTACGTCATAACGACTTTCTATAGTTTGCGCATGCGTTTAGAAATAAGAAAAGCTTACTTCCCCCGTTTTTTAAAATCACAGCTTCTAGAAGGTTTACATGATTTCTTAAAAAACACGAGTTTTTAGAAAATGTGTTTTATTTCATAAATAGAATCAACAAAGTATGCACATTCTATGTCATTACGACTTTCTATAGTTTGCGCATGCGTCCGGAAATAAGAAAAACTTACTTCCACCATTTTTTAAAATCACATCATCTAGAAGGTTTACATGATTTCGTAAAAAACACGAGTTTTTAGAAAATGTGTTTTATTTCATAAATGGAATCTACAAAGTCTGCACATTCTACGTCATAACGACTTTCTATAGTTTGCGCATGCGTCCGGAAATAAGAAAAGCTTACTTCCACCGTTTTTTAAAATCACAGCTTCTAGAAGGTTTACATGATTTTGTAAAAAACACGAGTTTTTAGAAAATGTGTTTTATTTCATAAATGGAATCTACAAAGTATGCACATTCTACGTCATAACGACTTTCTATAGGTTGCGCATCCGTCCGGAAATAAGAAAAGCTTACTCCCCCCGTTTTTTAAAATCACAGCTTCTGGAAGGTTTACATGATTTGTTAAAAAACACGAGTTTTTATAAAATGTGTTTTATTTCATAAATGGAATCAACAAAGTATGCACATTCTACGTCATAATGACTTTCTATAGTTTGCGCATCCGTCCGGAAATAAGAAAAGCTTACTTCCACCGTTTTTTAAAATCACAGCTTCTAGAAGGTTTACATGATTTCGTAAAAAACACGAGTTTTTATAAAATGTGTTTTATTTCATAAATGGAATCTACAAAGTATGCTCATTCTACGTCATAACGACTTTCAATAGTTTGCGCATACGTCCGGAAAAAAGAAAAGCTTACGTCCACCATTTTTTAAAATCACAGCTTCTAGAAGGTTTACATGATTTCGTAAAAAACACGAGTTTTTAGAAAATGTGTTTTATTTCATAAATGGAATCTACAAAGTATGCACATTCTACGTCATAACGAATTTGTATAGTTTGCGCATCCGTCCGGAAATAAGAAAAGCTTACTTCCCCCGTTTTTGAAAATCACAGCTTCTAGAAGGTTTACATGATTTGTTAAAAAACATGTGTTTTTAGAAAATGTGTTTTATTTCATAAATGGAATCAACAAAGTATGCACATTCTACGTCATAACGACTTTCTATAGTTTGCGCATGCGTCCGGAAATAAGAAAAGCTTACTTCCACCGTTTTTTAAAATCACAGCTTCTAGAAGGTTTACATGATTTCGTAAAAAAAGAGAGTTTTTAGAAAATGTGTTTTATTTCATAAATGGAATCTACAAAGTATGCACATTCTACGTCATAACGACTTTCTACAGTTTGCGCATACGTCCGGAAATAAGAAAAGCTTACTTCCACCGTTTTTTAAAATCACAGCTTCTAAAAGGTTTACATGATTTCATAAAAAACACGAGTTTTTAGAAAATGTGTTTTATTTCATAAATGGAATCTACAAAGTATGCACATTCTACGGCATAATGACTTTCTATAGTTTGCGCATGCGTCCGGAAATAAGAAAAGCTTACTTCCACCGTTTTTTAAAATCACAGCTTTTATATGGTTTACATGATTTCGTAGAAAACATGCGTTTTTAGAAAATGTGTTTTATTTCATAAATGGAATCTACAAAATATGCACATTCTATGTCATAACGACATTCCATAGTTTGCGCATGCGTCCGGAAATAAGAAAAGCTTACTTCCACCGTTTTTTAAAATCACAGCTTCTAGAAGCTTTACATGATTTCGTAAAAAACACGAGTTTTTACAAGATGTGTTTTAGTTCATAAATGGAATCTACAAAGTATGCACATTCTACGTCATAACTAATTTCTATAGTTTACGCATCCGTCCGGAAATAAGAAAAGCTTACTTCCCCCGTTTTTCAAAATCACAGCTTCTAGAAGGTTTACATGATTTGTTAAAAAAAATGAGTTTTTAGAAAATGTGTTTTATTTCATAAATGGAATCAACAAAGTATGCACATTCTACGTCATAACGACTTTCTATAGTTTGCGCATGCGTCCGGAAATAAGAAAGGCTTACTTCCACCGTTTTTTAAAATCACAGCTTCTAGAAGGTTTACATGATTTCGTAAAAAAAAAGAGTTTTTAGAAAATGTGTTTTATTTCATAAATGGAATCTACAAAGTATGCACATTCTACGTCATAACGACTTTCTACAGTTTGCGCATACGTCCGGAAATAAGAAAAGCTTACTTCCACCGTTTTTTAAAATCACAGCTTCTAAAAGGTTTACATGATTTCGTAAAAAACACGAGTTTTTAGAAAATGTGTTTTGTTTCATAAATGGAATCTACAAAGTATGCACATTCAACGACATAACGACTTTCTATAGTTTGCGCATGCGTCCGGAAATAAGAAAAGCTTACTTCCACCGTTTTTTAAAATCACAGCTTCTAGATGGTTTACATGATTTCGTAAAAAACACGAGTTTTTAGAAAATGTGTTTTATTTCATAAATGGAATCAACAAAGTATGCACATTCTACGTCATAACGACTTTGTATAGTTTGCGCATGCGTCCGGAAATAACAAAAGCTTACTTCCACTGTGTTTTAAAATCACAGCTTCTATAAGGTTTACATGATTTCGTAAAAAAGACGAGTTTTTAGAAAATGTGTTTTATTTCATCAATGGAATCTACAAAGTATGCACATTCGACGTCATAACGACATTCTATAGTTTGCGCATGCGTCCGGAAATAAGAAAAGCTTATTCCAGCGTTTTTTAAAATCACAGCTTCTAGAAGGTTTACATGATTTCGTAAAAAACACGAGTTTTTAGAAAAAGGGTTTTATTTCATCAATGGAATCTACAAAGTATGCACATTCTACGTCATAACGACTTTCTATAGTTTGCGCATGCGTCCGGAAATAAGAAAAGCGTACTTCCACCGTTTTTTAAAACCACAGCTTCTCGAAGGTTGACATGATTTCGTAAAAAACACGGGTTTTTAGAAAATGTATTTTATTTCATAAATGGAATCTACAAATTATGCACATTCTACGTCATAACGACTTTCTATAGTTTGCGCATGCATCCGGAAATAAGAAAAGCTTACTTCCACCATTTTTTAAAATCACAGCTTTTAGAAGGTTTACATGATTTCGTAAAAACACGATTTTTTAGAGAATGTGTTTTATTTCATCAATGGAATCTAGAAAGTATGCACATTCTACGTCATAACGACTTTCTATAGTTTGCGCATGCGTCCGGAAATAAGAAACGCTTACTTCCACCGTTTTTTAAAATCACAGCTTCTAGAAGGTTTACATGATTTCGTAAAAAACACGAGTTTTTAGAAAATGTGTTTTCTTTCATAAATGGAATCTACAAAGTATGCACATTCTATGTCATAACGACTTCCTATAGTTTGCGCATTCGTCCGGAAATAAGAAAAGATTACTTCCCCCGTTTTTTAAAATCACAGCTTCTAGAAGGTTTACATGATTTCGTAAAAAACACGAGTTTTTAGAAAATGTGTTTTATTTCATAAATGGAATCTACAAAGTATGCACATTCTACCTCATAACGACTTTCTATAGTTTGCGCATTCGTCCGGAAATAAGAAAAGCTTACTTCCACCGTTTTTTAAAGTCACAGCTTCTAGAAGGTTTACATGATTTCGTAAAAAACATGAGTTTTTAGAAAATGTGTTTTATTTCATAAATGGAATCTACAAAGTATGCACATTCTACCTCATAACGACTTTCTATAGTTTGCGCATTCGTCCGGAAATAATAAAAGCTTACTTCCACCGTTTTTTAAAATCACAGCTTCTAGAAGGTTTACATGATTTCGTAAAAAACACAATTTTTTAGAAAATGTGTTTTATTTCATAAATGCAATCTACAAAGTATGCACATTCTACATCATAACGACTTTCTATAGTTTGCGCATGCGTCCGGAAATAAGAAAAGCTTACTTCCACCGTTTTTTAAAAGCACAGCTTCTAGAAGCTTTACATGATTTCGTAAAAAACACGAGTTTTTAGAAAATGTGTTTTATTTCATAAATGGAATCTACAAAGTATGCACATTCTACGTCATAACGACTTTCTATAGTTTGCAAATCCGTCCGGAAATAAGAAAAGCTTACTTCCCCCGTTTTTTAAAATCACAGCTTCTAGAAGGTTTACATGATTTCGTAAAAAACACGAGTTTTTAGAAAATGTGTTTTATTTCATAAATGGAATCTACAAAGTATGCACATTCTACCTCATAACGACTTTCTATAGTTTGCGCATTCGTCCGGAAATAATAAAAGCTTACTTCCACCGTTTTTTTAAAATCACAGCTTCTAGAAGGTTTACATGATTTCGTAAAAAACACGAGTTTTTAGAAAAAGTGTTTTATTTCATCAATGGAATCTACAAAGTATGCACATTCTACGTCATAACGACTTTCTATAGTTTGCGCATGCGTCCGGAAATAAGAAAAGCGTACTTCCACCATGTTTTAAAACCACAGCTTCTCGAAGGTTGACATGATTTCGTAAAAAACACGGGTTTTTAGAAAATGTGTTTTATTTCATAAATGGAATCTACAAATTATGCACATTCTACGTCATAATGACTTTCTATAGTTTGCGCATGCATCCGGAAATAAGAAAAGCTTACTTCCACCATTTTTTAAAATCACAGCTTCTAGAAGGTTTACATGATTTCGTAAAAAACACGAGTTTTTAGAAAATGTGTTTTATTTCATCAATGGAATCTAAAAAGTATGCACATTCTACGTCATAACGACTTTCTATAGTTTGCGCATGCGTCCGGAAATAAGAAACGCTTACTTCCACCGTTTTTTAAAATCACAGCTTCTAGAAGGTTTACATGATTTCGTAAAAAACACGAGTTTTTAGTAAATGTGTTTTCTTTCATAAATGGAATCTACAAAGTATGCACATTCTATGTCATAACGACTTCCTATAGTTTGCGCATTCGTCCGGAAATAAGAAAAGCTTACTTCCCCCGTTTTTTAAAATCACAGCTTCTAGAAGGTTTACATGATTTCGTAAAAAACATGAGTTTTTAGAAAATGTGTTTTATTTCATAAACGGATTCTACAAAGTATGCACATTCTACCTCATAACGACTTTCTATAGTTTGCGCATTCGTCCGGAAATAAGAAAAGCTTACTTCCAGCATTTTTTAAAATCACAGCTTCTAGAAGGTTTACATGATTTCGTAAAAAACATGAGTTTTTAGAAAATGTGTTTTATTTCATAAATGGAATCTACAAAGTATGCACATTCTACCTCATAACGACTTTCTATAGTTTGCGCATTCGTCCGGAAATAATAAAAGCTTACTTCCACCGTTTTTTAAAATCACAGCTTCTAGAAGGTTTACATGATTTCGTAAAAAACACGAGTTTTTAGAAAATGTGTTTTATTTCATAAATGCAATCTACAAAGTATGCACATTCTACATCATAACGACTTTCTATAGTTTGCGCATGCGTCCGGAAATAAGAAAAGCTTACTTCCACCGTTTTTTAAAAGCACAGCTTCTAGAAGCTTTACATGATTTCGTAAAAAACACGAGTTTTTAGAAAATGTGTTTTATTTCATAAATGGAATCTACAAAGTATGCACATTCTACGTCATAACGACTTTCTATAGTTTGCGCATCCGTCCGGAAATAAGAAAAGCTTACTTCCCCCGTTTTTTAAAATCACAGCTTCTAGAAGGTTTACATGATTTCGTAAAAAACACGAGTTTTTAGAAAATGTGTTTTATTTCATAAATGGAATCTACAAAGTATGCACATTCTACCTCATAACGACTTTCTATAGTTTGCGCATTCGTCCGGAAATAAATAAAGCTTACTTCCACCGTTTTTTAAAATCACAGCTTCTAGAAGGTTTACATGATTTCGTAAAAAACACGAGTTTTTAGAAAAAGTGTTTTATTTCATCAATGGAATCTACAAAGTATGCACATTCTACGTCATAACGACTTTCTATAGTTTGCGCATGCGTCCGGAAATAAGAAAAGCGTACTTCCACCGTGTTTTAAAACCACAGCTTCTCGAAGGTTGACATGATTTCGTAAAAAACACGGGTTTTTAGAAAATGTGTTTTATTTCATAAATGGAATCTACAAATTATGCACATTCTACGTCATAATGACTTTCTATAGTTTGCGCATGCATCCGGAAATAAGAAAAGCTTACTTCCACCATTTTTTAAAATCACAGCTTCTAGAAGGTTTACATGATTTCGTAAAAAACACGAGTTTTTAGAAAATGTGTTTTATTTCATCAATGGAATCTAAAAAGTATGCACATTCTACGTCATAACGACTTTCTATAGTTTGCGCATGCGTCCGGAAATAAGAAACGCTTACTTCCACCGTTTTTTAAAATCACAGCTTCTAGAAGGTTTACATGATTTCGTAAAAAACACGAGTTTTTAGTAAATGTGTTTTCTTTCATAAATGGAATCTACAAAGTATGCACATTCTATGTCATAACGACTTCCTATAGTTTGCGCATTCGTCCGGAAATAAGAAAAGCTTACTTCCCCCGTTTTTTAAAATCACAGCTTCTAGAAGGTTTACATGATTTCGTAAAAAACATGAGTTTTTAGAAAATGTGTTTTATTTCATAAACGGATTCTACAAAGTATGCACATTCTACCTCATAACGACTTTCTATAGTTTGCGCATTCGTCCGGAAATAAGAAAAGCTTACTTCCAGCGTTTTTTAAAATCACAGCTTCTAGAAGGTTTACATGATTTCGTAAAAAACATGAGTTTTTAGAAAATGTGTTTTATTTCATAAATGGAATCTACAAAGTATGCACATTCTACCTCATAACGACTTTCTATAGTTTGCGCATTCGTCCGGAAATAATAAAAGCTTACTTCCACCGTTTTTTAAAATCACAGCTTCTAGAAGGTTTACATGATTTCGTAAAAAACACGAGTTTTTAGAAAATGTGTTTTATTTCATAAATGCAATCTTCAAAGTATGCACATTCTACATCATAACGACTTTCTATAGTTTGCACATACGTCCGGAAATAAGAAAAGCTTACTTCCACCGTTTTTTAAAAGCACAGCTTCTAGAAGCTTTACATGATTTCGTAAAAAACACGAGTTTTTAGAAAATGTGTTTTATTTCATAAATGGAATCTACAAAGTATGCACATTCTACGTCATAACGACTTTCTATAGTTTGCGCATCCGTCCGGAAATAAGAAAAGCTTACCCCCGTTTTTTAAAATCACAGCTTCTAGAAGGTTTACATGATTTCGTAAAAAACACGAGTTTTTAGAAAATGTGTTTTATTTCATAAATGGAATCTACAAAGTATGCACATTCTACCTCATAACGACTTTCTATAGTTTGCGCATTCGTCCGGAAATAAGAAAAGCTTACTTCCACCGTTTTTTAAAATCACAGATTCTAGAAGGTTTACATGATTTCGTAAAAAGCATGAGTTTTTAGAAAATGTGTTTTATTTCATAAATGGAATCTAAAAAGTATGCACATTATACGTCATATAGACTTTCTATAGTTTGCACATGCGTCCGCAAATAAGAAAAGCTTACTTCACCCGTTTTTTAAAATCACAGCTTCTAGAAGGTTTACATGATTTCGTAAAAAACATGTTTTTAGGAAAAGTGTTTTATTTCATAGATGGAATCTACAAAGTATGCACATTCTACGTCATAACGACATTCTATAGTTTGCGCATGCGTCCGGAAATAAGAAAAGCTTTCTTCCACCGTTTTTTAAAATCACAGCTTCTAGAAGGTTTACATGATTTCGTAAAAAACACGAGTTTTTAGAAAATGTGTTTTATTTCATAAATGGAATCTACAAAGTATGCACATTCTACAACATAAGGACTTTCTATAGTTTGCGCATGCGTTTGGAAATAAGAAAAGCTTACTTCCCCCGTTTTTTAAAATCACAGCTTCTAGAAGGTTTACATGATTTTTTAAAAAACATGAGTTTTTAGAAAATGTGTTTTATTTCATAGATGGAATCAACAAAGTATGAACATTCTACGTCATAACGAATTTCTATAGTTTGCGCATGCGTCCGGAAATAAGAAAAGCTTTCTTCCACTGTTTTTTAAAATCACAGCTTCTAGAAGGTTTCATAATTTCGCAAAAAACACGAGTTTTTAGAAAATGTGTTTTATTTAATAAATGGAATCTACAAAGTATGCACATTCTACGTCATAATGACTTTCTATAGTTTGCGCATGCGTCCGGAAATAAGAAAAGCTTACTTCCCCCGTTTTTTTAAAATCACAGCTTCTAGAAGGTTTACATGATTTCTTAAAAAACACGAGTTTTTAGAAAATATGATTTATTTCATAAATGGAATCAACAAAGTATGCACATTCTATGTCATAACGACATTCTATAGTTTGCGCATGCGTCCGGAAATAAGAAAAGCTTACTTCCACCGTTTTTTAAAATCATAGCTTGTAGAAGGTTTACATGATTTCGTAAAAAACATGAGTTTTTAGCAAATCTGTTTTATTTCATAAATGGAATCTACAAAGTATGCACATTCTACGTCATAACGACTTTCTATAGTTTGCGCATCCGTCCGGAAATAAGAAAAGCTTACTTCCCCCGTTTTTTAAAATCACAGCTTCTAGAAGGTTTACATGATTTCTTAAAAAACACGAGTTTTTAGAAAATGTGTTTTATTTCATAAATGGAATCAACAAAGTATGCACATTCTACGTCATAACGACATTCTATGGTTTGCGCATGCGTCCGGAAATAAGAAAAGCTTACTTCCACCGTTTTTTAAAATCATAGCTTGTAGAAGGTTGCGGTGATTTCGTAAAAAACACGAGTTTTTAGAAAATGTGTTTTATTTCATAAATGGAATCTACAAAGTATGCACATTCTACGTCATAACGACTTTCTATAGTTTGCGCATCCGTCCGGAAATAAGAAAAGCTTACTTCCCCTGTTTTTTAAAATCACAGCTTTTAGAAGGTTTACATGATTTCGTAAAAAACACGAGTTTTTAGAAAATGTGTTTTATTTCATAAATGGAATCTACAAAGTATGCACATTCTATGTCATAACGATATTCAATAGTTTGCGCATGCGTCCGGAAATAAGAAAAGCTTACTTCCACCGTTTTTTAAAATCACAGCTTCTAGAAGGTTTACATGATTTCGTAAAAAACACGAGTTTTTGGAAGATGTGTTTTATTTCATAAATGGAATGTACAAAGTATGCACATTCTACGTCATAACGACTTTCTATAGTTTGCGCATACGTCCGGAAATAAGAAAAGCTTACTTCCGCTGTTTTTTAAAATCACAGCTTCTAGAAGGTTTACATGATTTCGTAAAAAACACGAGTTTTTAGAAAATGTGTTTTATTTCATAAATGGAATCTACAAAGTATGCACATTCTATGTCATAACGATATTCAATAGTTTGCGCATACGTCCGGAAATAAGAAAAGCTTACTTCCACCGTTTTTAAAAATCACAGCTTCTAGAAGGTTTACATGATTTCGTAAAAAACACGAGTTTTTAGAAGATGTGTTTTATTTCATAAATGGAATCTACAAAGTATGCACATTCTACGTCATAACGACTTTATATAGTTTGCGCATACGTCCGGAAATAAGAAAAGCTTACTTCCCCCGTTTTTGAAAATCACAACTTCTAGAAGGTTTACATGATTTGTTAAAAAACATGAGTTTTTAGAAATTGTGTTTTATTTCATAAATGGAATCAACAAAGTATGCACATTCTACGTCATAACGACTTTCTATAGTTTGCGCATGCGTCCGGAAATAAGAAAAGCTTACTTCCACCGTTTTTTAAAATCACAGCTTCTAGAAGGTTTACATGATTTCGTAAAAAAAAAGAGTTTTTAGAAAATGTGTTTTATTTCATAAATGGAATCTACAAAGTATGCACATTCTACGTCATAACGACTTTCTACAGTTTGCGCATACGTCCGGAAATAAGAAAAGCTTACTTCCACCGTTTTTTAAAATCACAGCTTCTAAAAGGTTTACATGATTTCGTAAAAAACACGAGTTTTTAGAAAATGTGTATTATTTCATAAATGGAATCTACAAAGTATGCACATTCTACGGCATAATGACTTTATATAGTTTGCGCATGCGTCCGGAAATAAGAAAAGCTTACTTCCACCGTTTTTTAAAATCACAGCTTCTAGAAGGTTTACATGATTTCGTAAAAAACACGAGTTTTTAGAAAATGTGTTTTATTTCATAAATGGAATCTACAAAGTATGCACATTCTATGTCATAGCTAAATTCCATAGTTTGCGCATGTATCCAGAAATAAGAAAAGCTTACTTCCACCGTTTTTTAAAATCACAGCTTCTAGAAGCTTTACATGATTTCGTAAAAAACACGAGTTTTTAGAAAATGTGTTTTATTTCATAAACGGAATCTACAAAGTATGCACATTCTACGTCATAATGACATTCTATAGTTTGCGCATGTGTCCGGAAATAAGAAAAGCTTACTTCCACCGTTTTTTAAAATCACAGCTTCTAGAAGGTTTACATGATTTCGTAAAAAACACGAGTTTTTAGAAAATGTGTTTTATTTCATAAATGGAATCAACAAAGTAGGCACATTCTACGTCATAACGACTTTCTATAGTTTTTGCATGCGTCCGGAAATAAGAAAAGCTTACTTCCACCGATTTTTAAAATCACAGCTTCTAGAAGGTTTACATGATTTCGTAAAAAACAAGAGTTCTTAGAAAATGTGTTTTATTTCATAAATTCAATCTACAAAGTATGCACATTCTACGTCATAACGACTTTCTATAGTTTGTGCATGCATCCAGAAATAAGAAAAGCTTACTTCCCCCGTTTTTTAAAATCACAACTTCTAGAAGGTTTACATGATTTCGTAAAAAACATGATTTTTTAGCAAATGTGTTTTATTTCATAAATGGAATCTACAAAGTAGGCACATTCTACGTCATAACGACTTTCTATAGTTTTTGCATGCGTCCGGAAATAAGAAAAGCTTACTTCCACCGATTTTTAAAATCACAGCTTCTAGAAGGTTTACATGATTTCGTAAAAAACAAGAGTTCTTAGAAAATGTGTTTTATTTCATAAATTCAATCTACAAAGTATGCACATTCTACGTCATAACGACTTTCTATAGTTTGTGCATGCATCCAGAAATAAGAAAAGCTTACTTCCCCCGTTTTTTAAAATCACAGCTTCTAGAAGGTTTACATGATTTCGTAAAAAACATGATTTTTTAGGAAATGTGTTTTATTTCATAAATGGAATCTACAAAGTATGCACATTCTACGTCATAACGACTTTCTATAGTTTGTGCATGCATCCGGAAATAAGAAAAGCTTTCTTCCCCCGTTTTTTAAAATCACAGCTTCTAGAAGGTTTACATGATTTCGTAAAAAACACGAGTTTTTAGAAAATGTCTTTTATTTCATAAATAGAATCAACAAAGTATGCACATTCTACATCATAACGACTTTCTATAGTTTGCACATGCGTCCGGAAATAAGAAAAGCTTACTTCCACCGTTTTTTAAAATCACAGCTTCTAGAAGGTTTACATGATTTCGTAAAAAACACGAGTTTTTAGAAAATGTGTTTTATTTCATAAATGGAATCTACAAAGTATGCACATTCTACGTCATAACGACTTTCTATAGTTCGCGCATGCGTCCGGAAATAAGAAAAGCTTACTTCCACCGTTTTTTAAAATCACAGCTTCTAGAAGGTTTACATGATTTCTTAAAAAACACGAGTTTTTAGAAAATGTGTTTTATTTCATAAATGGAATCAACAAAGTATGCACATTCTACGTCATAACGACATTCTATAGTTTGCGCATGCGTCCGGAAATAAGAAAAGCTTACTTCCACCGTTTTTTAAAATCATAGCTTGTGGAAGGTTTACATGATTTCGTAAAAAACACGAGTTTTTAGAAAATGTGTTTTATTTCATAAATGGAATCTACAAAGTATGCGCATTCTACGTCATAACGACTTTCTATAGTTTGCGCATCCGTCCGGAAATAAGAAAAGCTTACTTCCGCTGTTTTTTAAAATCACAGCTTCTAGAAGGTTTACATGATTTCGTAAAAAACACGAGTTTTTAGAAAATGTGTTTTATTTCATAAATGGAATCTACAAAGTATGCACATTCTATGTCATAACGATATTCAATAGTTTGCGCATACGTCCGGAAATAAGAAAAGCTTACTTCCACCGTTTTTTAAAATCACGGCTTCTAGAAGGTTTACATGATTTCGTAAAAAACACGAGTTTTTAGAAGATGTGTTTTATTTCATAAATGGAATCTACAAAGTATGCACATTCTACGTCATAACGACTTTATATAGTTTGCGCATACGTCTGGAAATAAGAAAAGCTTACTTCCCCCGTTTTTGAAAATCACAACTTCTAGAAGGTTTACATAATTTGTTAAAAAACATGAGTTTTTAGAAATTGTGTTTTATTTCCTAAATGGAATCAACAAAGTATGCACATTCTACGTCATAACGACTTTCTATAGTTTGCGCATGCATCCAGAAATAAGAAAAGCTTACTTCCACCGTTTTTTAAAATCACAGCTTCTAGAAGGTTTACATGATTTCGTAAAAAAAAAGAGTTTTTAGAAAATGTGTTTTATTTCATAAATGGAATCTACAAAGTATGCACATTCTACGTCATAACGACTTTCTACAGTTTGCGCATACGTCCGGAAATAAGAAAAGCTTACTTCCACCGTTTTTTAAAATCACAGCTTCTAAAAGGTTTACATGATTTCGTAAAAAACACGAGTTTTTAGAAAATGTGTATTATTTCATAAATGGAATCTACAAAGTATGCACATTCTACGGCATAATGACTTTATATAGTTTGCGCATGCGTCCGGAAATAAGAAAAGCTTACTTCCACCGTTTTTTAAAATCACAGCTTCTAGAAGGTTTACATGATTTCGTAAAAAACACGAGTTTTTAGAAAATGTGTTTTATTTCATAAATGGAATCTACAAAGTATGCACATTCTATGTCATAGCTACATTCCATAGTTTGCGCATGCGTCCGGAAATAAGAAAAGCTTACTTCCACCGTTTTTTAAAATCACAGCTTCTAGAAGCTTTACATGATTTTGTAAAAAACACGAGTTTTTAGAAAATGTGTTTTATTTCATAAATGGAATCTACAAAGTATGCACATTCTACGTCATAACGACTTTCTATAGTTTGCGCATCCGTCCGGAAATAAGAAAAGCTTACTTCCCCCGTTTTTGAAAATCACAGCTTCTAGAAGGTTTACATGATTTGTTAAAAAACATGAGTTTTTAGAAAATGTGTTTTATTTCGTAAATGGAATCAACAAAGTATGCACATTCTATGTCATAACGACTTTCTATAGTTCTCGCATGCGTCCGGAAATAAGAAAGGCTTACTTCCACCGTTTTTTAAAATCACAGCTTCTAGAAGGTTTACATGATTTCGTAAAAAAAAGAGTTTTTAGCAAATGTGTTTTATTTCATAAATGGAATCTACAAAGTATGCACATTCTACGTCATAACGACTTTCTACAGTTTGCGCATACGTCCGGCTATAAGAAAAGCTTACTTCCACCGTTTTTTAAAACCACAGCTTCTAAAAGGTTTACATGATTTCGTAAAAAAAACGAGTTTTTAGAAAATGTGTTTTATTTCATAAATGGAATCTACAAAGTATACACATTCTACGACATAACGACTTTCTATAGTTTGCGCATGCGTCCGGAAATAAGAAAAGCTTACTTCCACCGTTTTTTAAAATCACAGCTTCTAGATGGTTTACATGATTTCGTAAAAAACACGAGTTTTTAGAAAATGTGTTTTATTTCATAAATGGAATCTACAAAGTATGCACATTCTACGTCATAACGACATTCTATAGTTTGCGCATGCGTCCGGAAATAAGAAAAGCTTACTTCCACCATTTTTTAAAATCACAGCATCTAGAAGGTTTACATGATTTCGTAAAAAACACGGGTTTTTAGAAAATGAGTTTTATTTCATAAACGGAATCTACAAAGTATGCACATTGTACGTCATAACGACATTCTATAGTTTGAGCATGTGTCCGGAAATAAGAAAAGCTTACTTCCACCGTTTTTTAAAATCACAGCTTCTAGAAGGTTTACATGATTTCGTAAAAAACACGAGTTTTTAGAAAATGTGTTTTATTTCATAAATGGAATCAACAAAGTATGCACATTCTACGTCATAACGACTTTCTATAGTTTTTGCATGCGTCCGGAAATAAGAAAAGCTTACTTCCACCGATTTTTAAAATCACAGCTTCTAGAAGGTTTACATGATTTCGTAAAAAACAAGAGTTCTTAGAAAATGTGTTTTATTTCATAAATTCAATCTACAAAGTATGCACATTCTACGTCATAACGACATTCTATAGTTTGTGCATGCATCCAGAAATAAGAAAAGCTTACTTCCCCCGTTTTTTAAAATCACAGCTTCTAGAAGGTTTACATGATTTCGTAAAAAACACGGGTTTTTAGAAAATGTGTTTTATTTCATAAATGGAATCTACAAAGTATGCACATTCTACGTCATAACGACTTTCTATAGTTTGTGCATGCATCCGGAAATAAGAAAAGCTTTCTTCCCCCGTTTTTTAAAATCACAGCTTCTAGAAGGTTTACATGATTTCGTAAAAAACACGAGTTTTTAGAAAATGTCTTTTATTTCATAAATAGAATCAACAAAGTATGCACATTCTACATCATAACGACTTTCTATAGTTTGCACATGCGTCCGGAAATAAGAAAAGCTTACTTCCACCGTTTTTTAAAATCACAGCTTCTAGAAGGTTTACATGATTTCGTAAAAAAAAAGAGTTTTTAGAAAATGTGTTTTATTTCATAAATGGAATCTACAAAGTATGCACATTCTACGTCATAACGACTTTCTATAGTTTGCGCATGCGTCCGGAAATAAGAAAAGCTTACTTCCACCGTTTTTTAAAATCACAGCTTCTAGAAGGTTTACATGATTTCTTAAAAAACACGAGTTTTTAGAAAATGTGTTTTATTTCATAAATGGAATCAACAAAGTATGCACATTCTACGTCATAACGACATTCTATAGTTTGCGCATGCGTCCGGAGATAAGAAAAGCTTACTTCCACCGTTTTTTAAAATCATAGCTTGTAGAAGGTTTACATGATTTCGTAAAAAACACGAGTTTTTAGAAAATGTGTTTTATTTCATAAATGGAATCTACAAAGTATGCGCATTCTACGTCATAACGACTTTCTATAGTTTGCGCATCCGTCCGGAAATAAGAAAAGCTTACTTCCGCTGTTTTTTAAAATCACAGCTTCTAGAAGGTTTACATGATTTCGTAAAAAACACGAGTTTTTAGAAAATGTGTTTTATTTCATAAATGGAATCTACAAAGTATGCACATTCTATGTCATAACGATATTCAATAGTTTGCGCATACGTCCGGAAATAAGAAAAGCTTACTTCCACCGTTTTTTAAAATCACAGCTTCTAGAAGGTTTACATGATTTCGTAAAAAACACGAGTTTTTAGAAGATGTGTTTTATTTCATAAATGGAATCTAAAAAGTATGCACATTCTACGTCATAACGACTTTATATAGTTTGCGCATACGTCTGGAAATAAGAAAAGCTTACTTCCCCCGTTTTTGAAAATCACAACTTCTAGAAGGTTTACATAATTTGTTAAAAAACATGAGTTTTTAGAAATTGTGTTTTATTTCCTAAATGGAATCAACAAAGTATGCACATTCTACGTCATAACGACTTTCTATAGTTTGCGCATGCGTCCGGAAATAAGAAAAGCTTACTTCCACCGTTTTTTAAAATCACAGCTTCTAGAAGGTTTACATGATTTCGTAAAAAAAAAGAGTTTTTAGAAAATGTGTTTTATTTCATAAATGGAATCTACAAAGTATGCACATTCTACGTCATAACGACTTTCTACAGTTTGCGCATACGTCCGGAAATAAGAAAAGCTTACTTCCACCGTTTTTTAAAATCACAGCTTCTAAAAGGTTTACATGGTTTCGTAAAAAACACGAGTTTTTAGAAAATGTGTATTATTTCATAAATGGAATCTACAAAGTATGCACATTCTACGGCATAATGACTTTATATAGTTTGCGCATGCGTCCGGAAATAAGAAAAGCTTACTTCCACCGTTTTTTAAAATCACAGCTTCTAGAAGGTTTACATGATTTCGTAAAAAACACGAGATTTTAGAAAATGTGTTTTATTTCATAAATGGAATCTACAAAGTATGCACATTCTATGTCATAGCTACATTCCATAGTTTGCGCATGCGTCCGGAAATAAGAAAAGCTTACTTCCACCGTTTTTTAAAATCACAGCTTCTAGAAGCTTTACATGATTTCGTAAAAAACACGAGTTTTTAGAAAATGTGTTTTATTTCATAAATGGAATCTACAAAGTATGCACATTCTACGTCATAACGACTTTCTATAGTTTGCGCATCCGTCCGGAAATAAGAAAAGCTTACTTCCCCCGTTTTTGAAAATCACAGCTTCTAGAAGGTTTACATGATTTGTTAAAAAACATGAGTTTTTAGAAAATGTGTTTTATTTCGTAAATGGAATCAACAAAGTATGCACATTCTATGTCATAACGACTTTCTATAGTTTGCGCATGCGTCCGGAAATAAGAAAGGCTTACTTCCACCGTTTTTTAAAATCACAGCTTCTAGAAGGTTTACATGATTTCGTAAAAAAAAGAGTTTTTAGCAAATGTGTTTTATTTCATAAATGGAATCTACAAAGTATGCACATTCTATGTCATAACGACTTTCTACAGTTTGCGCATACGTCCGGCTATAAGAAAAGCTTACTTCCACCGTTTTTTAAAACCACAGCTTCTAAAAGGTTTACATGATTTCGTAAAAAAAACGAGTTTTTAGAAAATGTGTTTTATTTCATAAATGGAATCTACAAAGTATACACATTCTACGACATAACGACTTTCTATAGTTTGCGCATGCGTCCGGAAATAAGAAAAGCTTACTTCCACCGTTTTTTAAAATCACAGCTTCTAGATGGTTTACATGATTTCGTAAAAAACACGAGTTTTTAGAAAATGTGTTTTATTTCATAAATGGAATCTACAAAGTATGCACATTCTACGTCATAACGACATTCTATAGTTTGCGCATGCGTCCGGAAATAAGAAAAGCTTACTTCCACCATTTTTTAAAATCACAGCATCTAGAAGGTTTACATGATTTCGTAAAAAACACGGGTTTTTAGAAAATGAGTTTTATTTCATAAACGGAATCTAAAAAGTATGCACATTGTACGTCATAACGACATTCTATAGTTTGCGCATGTGTCCGGAAATAAGAAAAGCTTACTTCCACCGTTTTTTAAAATCACAGCTTCTAGAAGGTTTACATGATTTCGTAAAAAACACGAGTTTTTAGAAAATGTGTTTTATTTCATAAATGGAATCAACAAAGTATGCACATTCTACGTCATAACGACTTTCTATAGTTTTTGCATGCGTCCGGAAATAAGAAAAGCTTACTTCCACCGATTTTTAAAATCACAGCTTCTAGAAGGTTTACATGATTTCGTAAAAAACAAGAGTTCTTAGAAAATGTGTTTTATTTCATAAATTCAATCTACAAAGTATGCACATTCTACGTCATAACGACTTTCTATAGTTTGTGCATGCATCCTGAAATAAGAAAAGCTTACTTCCCCCGTTTTTTAAAATCACAGCTTCTAGAAGGTTTACATGATTTCGTAAAAAACACGGGTTTTTAGAAAATGTGTTTTATTTCATAAATGGAATCTACAAAGTATGCACATTCTACGTCATAACGACTTTCTATAGTTTGTGCATGCATCCGGAAATAAGAAAAGCTTTCTTCCCCCGTTTTTTAAAATCACAGCTTCTAGAAGGTTTACATGATTTCGTAAAAAACACGAGTTTTTAGAAAATGTCTTTTATTTCAAAAATAGAATCAACAAAGTATACACATTCTACATCATAACGACTTTCTATAGTTTGCACATGCATCCGGAAATAAGAAAAGCTTACTTCCACCGTTTTTTAAAATCACAGCTTCTAGAAGGTTTACATGATTTCGTAAAAAACACGAGTTTTTAGAAAATGTGTTTTATTTCATAAATGGAATCAACAAAGTATGCACATTCTACGTCATAACGACTTTGTATAGTTTGCGCATGCGTCCGGAAATAACAAAAGCTTACTTCCACTGTTTTTTAAAACCACAGCTTCTATAAGGTTTACATGATTTCGTAAAAAAGACGAGTTTTTAGAAAATGTGTTTTATTTCATCAATGGAATCTACAAAGTATGCACATTCTACGTCATAACGACATTCTATAGTTTGCGCATGCGTCCGGAAATAAGAAAAGATTATTCCAGCGTTTTTTAAAATCACAGCTTCTAGAAGGTTTACATGATTTCGTAAAAAACACGAGTTTTTAGAAAAAGTGTTTTATTTCATCAATGGAATCTACAAAGTATGCACATTCTACGTCATAACGACTTTCTATAGTTTGCGCATGCGTCCGGAAATAAGAAAAGCGTACTTCCACCGTTTTTTAAAATCACAGCTTCTCGAAGGTTTACATGATTTCGTAAAAAACACGGGTTTTTAGAAAATGTGTTTTATTTCATAAATGGAATCTACAAAGTATGCACATTCTACGTCATAACGACTTTCTATAGTTTGCGCATGCATCCGGAAATAAGAAAAGCTTACTTCCACCATTTTTTAAAATCACAGCTTCTAGAAGGCTTACATGATTTCGTAAAAAACACGAGTTTTTAGAAAATGTGTTTTATTTCATCAATGGAATCTACAAAGTATGCACATTCTACGTCATAACGACTTTCTATAGTTTGCGCATGCGTCCGGAAATAAGAAACGCTTACTTCCACCGTTTTTTAAAATCACAGCTTCTAGAAGGTTTACATGATTTCGTAAAAAACACGAGTTTTTAGAAAATGTGTTTTCTTTCATAAACGGAATCTACAAAGTATGCACATTCTATGTCATAACGACTTCCTATAGTTTGCGCATTCGTCCGGAAATAAGAAAAGCTTACTTCCCCCGTTTTTTAAAATCACAGCTTCTAGAAGGTTTACATGATTTCGTAAAAAACACGAGTTTTTAGAAAATGTGTTTTATTTCATAAATGGAATCTACAAAGTATGCACATTCTACCTCATAACGACTTTCTATAGTTTGCGCATTCGTCCGGAAATAAGAAAAGCTTACTTCCACCGTTTTTTAAAATCACAGCTTCTAGAAGGTTTACATGATTTCGTAAAAAACATGAGTTTTTAGAAAATGTGTTTTATTTCATAAATGGAATCTACAAAGTATGCACATTCTACGTCATATAGACTTTCTATAGTTTGCACATGCGTCCGCAAATAAGAAAAGCTTACTTCACCCGTTTTTTAAAATCACAGCTTCTAGAAGGTTTACATGATTTCGTAAAAAACATGATTTTTTAGGAAATGTGTTTTATTTCATAGATGGAATCTACAAAGTATGCACATTCTACGTCATAACGACATTCTATAGTTTGCGCATGCGTCCGGAAATAAGAAAAGCTTTCTTCCACCGTTTTTTAAAATCACAGCTTCTAGAAGGTTTACATGATTTCGTAAAAAACACGAGTTTTTAGAAAATGTGTTTTATTTCATAAATGGAATCTACAAAGTATGCACATTCTACAACATAAGGACTTTCTATAGTTTGCGCATGCGTTTGGAAATAAGAAAAGCTTACTTCCCCCGTTTTTTAAAATCACAGCTTCTAGAAGGTTTACACGATTTCTTAAAAAACATGAGTTTTTAGAAAATGTGTTTTATTTCATAGATGGAATCAACAAAGTATGAACATTCTACGTCATAACGAATTTCTATAGTTTGCGCATGCGTCCGGAAATAAGAAAAGATTTCTTCCACTGTTTTTTGAAATCACAGCTTCTAGAAGGTTTACATGATTTCGCAAAAAACACGAGTTTTTAGAAAATGTGTTTTATTTCATAAATGGAATCTACAAAGTATGCACATTCTACGTCATAATGACTTTCTATAGTTTGCGCATGCGTCCGGAAAGAAGAAAAGCTTACTTCCCCCGTTTTTTAAAATCACAGCTTCTAGAAGGTTTACATGATTTCTTAAAAAACACGAGTTTTTAGAGAATGTGTTTTATTTCATAAATGGAATCAACAAAGTATGCACATTCTACGTCATAACGACATTCTATAGTTTGCGCATGCGTCCGGAAATAAGAAAAGCTTACTTCCATCGTTTTTTAAAATCATAGCTTGTAGAAGGTTTATATGAGTTAGTAAAAAACACGAGTTTTTAGAAAATGTGTTTTATTTCATAAATGGAATCTACAAAGTATGCACATTCTACGTCATAACGACTTTCTATAGTTTGCGCATCCGTCCGGAAATAAGAAAAGCTTACTTCCGCTGTTTTTTAAAATCACAGCTTCTAGAAGGTTTACATGATTTCGTAAAAAACACGAGTTTTTAGAAAATGTGTATTATTTCATAAATGGAATCTACAAAGTATGCACATTCTATGTCATAACGATATTCAATAGTTTGCGCATACGTCCGGAAATAAGAAAAGCTTACTTCCACCGTTTTTTAAAATCACAGCTTCTAGAAGGTTTACATGATTTCGTAAAAAACACGAGTTTTTAGAAGATGTGTTTTATTTCATAAATGGAATCTACAAAGTATGCACATTCTACGTCATAACGACTTTATATAGTTTGCGCATACGTCCGGAAATAAGAAAAGCTTACTTCCCCCGTTTTTGAAAATCACAGCTTCTAGAAGGTTTACATGATTTGTTAAAAAACATGAGTTTTTAGAAATTGTGTTTTATTTAATAAATGGAATCAACAAAGTATGCACATTCTACATCATAACGACTTTCTATAGTTTGCGCATGCGTCCGGAAATAAGAAAAGCTTACTTCCACCGTTTTTTAAAATCACAGCTTCTAGAAGGTTTACATGATTTCGTAAAAAAAAAGAGTTTTTAGAAAATGTGTTTTATTTCATAAATGGAATCTACAAAGTATGCACATTCTACGTCATAACGACTTTCTACAGTTTGCGCATACGTCCGAAAATAAGAAAAGCTTACTTCCACCGTTTTTTAAAATCACAGCTTCTAAAAGGTTTACATGATTTCGTAAAAAACACGAGTTTTTAGAAAATGTGTATTATTAAATAAATGGAATCTACAAAGTATGCACATTCTACGGCATAATGACTTTATATAGTTTGCGCATGCGTCCGGAAATAAGAAAAGCTTACTTCCACCGTTTTTTAAAATCACAGCTTCTACAAGGTTTACATGATTTCGTAAAAAACACAAGTTTTTAGAAAATGTGTTTTATTTCATAAATGGAATCTACAAAGTATGCACATTCTATGTCATAGCTACATTCCATAGTTTGCGCATGCGTCCGGAAATAAGAAAAGCTTACTTCCACCGTTTTTTAAAATCACAGCTTCTAGAAGCTTTACATGATTTCGTAAAAAACACGAGTTTTTAGAAAATGTGTTTTATTTCATAAATGGAATCTACAAAGTATGCACATTCTACGTCATAACGACTTTCTATAGTTTGCGCATCCGTCCGGAAATAAGAAAAGCTTACTTCCCCCGTTTTTGAAAATCACAGCTTCTAGAAGGTTTACATGATTTGTTAAAAAACATGAGTTTTTAGAAAATGTGTTTTATTTCATAAATGGAATCAACAAAGTATGCACATTCTACGTCATAACGACTTTCTATAGTTTGCGCATGCGTCCGGAAATAAGAAAAGCTTACTTCCACCGTTTTTTAAAATCACAGCTTCTAGAAGGTTTACATGATTTCTTAAAAAACACGAGTTTTTAGAAAATGTGTTTTATTTCATAAATGGAATCAACAAAGTATGCACATTCTACGTCATAACGACATTCTATAGTTTGCGCATGCGTTCGGAAATAAGAAAAGCTTACTTCCACCGTTTTTTAAAATCATAGCTTGTAGAAGGTTTACATGATTTCGTAAAAAACACGAGTTTTTAGAAAATGTGTTTTATTTCATAAATGGAATCTACAAAGTATGCACATTCTACGTCATAACGACTTTCTATAGTTTGCGCATCCGTCCGGAAATAAGAAAAGCTTACTTCCACCGTTTTTTAAAATCACAGCTTCTAGAAGGTTTACATGATTTCGTAAAAAACACGAGTTTTTAGAAAATGTGTTTTATTTCATAAATGGAATCAACAAAGTATGCACATTCTACGTCATAACGACATTCTATAGTTTGCGCATGCGTCCGGAAATAAGAAAAGCTTACTTCCACCGTTTTTTAAAATCATAGCTTGTAGAAGGTTTACATGATTTCGTAAAAAACACGAGTTTTTAGAAAATGTGTTTTATTTCATAAATGGAATCTACAAAGTATGCACATTCTACGTCATAACGACTTTCTATAGTTTGCGCATCCGTCCGGAAATAAGAAAAGCTTACTACCCCTGTTTTTTAAAATCACAGCTTCTAGAAGGTTTACATGATTTCGTAAAAAACACGAGTTTTTAGAAAATGTGTTTTATTTCATAAATGGAATCTACAAAGTATGCACATTCTATGTCATAACGATATTCAATAGTTTGCGCATGCGCCCGGAAATAAGAAAAGCTTACTTCCACCGTTTTTTAAAATCACAGCTTCTAGAAGGTTTACATGATTTCGTAAAAAACACGAGTTTTTAGAAAATGAGTTTTATTTCATAAACGGAATCTACAAAGTATGCACATTCTACGTCATAACGACATTCTATAGTTTGCGCATGTGTCCGGAAATAAGAAAAGCTTACTTCCACCGTTTTTTAAAATCACAGCTTCTAGAAGGTTTACATGATTTCGTAAAAAACACAAGTTTTTAGAAAATGTGTTTTATTTCATAAATGGAATCAACAAAGTATGCACATTCTACGTCATAACGACTTTCTATAGTTTTTTCATGCGTCCGGAAATAAGAAAAGCTTACTTCCACCGATTTTTAAAATCACAGCTTCTAGAAGGTTTACATGATTTCGTAAAAAACAAGAGTTCTTAGAAAATGTGTTTTATTTCATAAATTCAATCTACAAAGTATGCACATTCTACGTCATAACGACTTTCTATAGTTTGCGCGTGCATCCAGAAATAAGAAAAGCTTACTTCCACCGTTTTTTAAAATCACAGCTTCTAGAAGGTTTACATGATTTCGTAAGAAACACGGGTTTTTAGAAAATGTGTTTTATTTCATAAATGGAAGCTACAAAGTATGCACATTCTACGTCATAACGACTTTCTATAGTTTGCGAATGCATCCGGAAATAAGAAAAGCTTTCTTCCCCCGTTTTTTAAAATCACAGCTTCTAGAAGGTTTACATGATTTCGTAAAAAACACGAGTTTTTAGAAAATGTGTTTTATTTCATAAATGGAATCAACAAAGTATGCACATTCTACGTCATAACGACTTTCTATAGTTTTCCCATGCGTCCGGAAATAAGAAAAGCTTACTTCCACCGTTTTTTAAAATCACAGCTTCTAGAAGGTTTACATGATTTCGTAAAAAACACGAGTTTTTAGAAAATGTGTTTTATTTCATAAATGGAATCAACAAAGTATGCACATTCTACGTCATAACGACTTTGTATAGTTTGCACATGCGTGCGGAAATAAGAAAAGCTTACTTCCATCGTTTTTTAAAATCACAGCTTCTAGAAGGTTTACATGATTTCGTAAAAAACACGAGTTTTTAGAAAATGTGTTTTATTTCATAAATGGAATCAACAAAGTATGCACATTCTACGTCATAACGACTTTGTATAGTTTGCGCATGCGTCCGGAAATAACAAAAGCTTACTTCCACTATTTTTTAAAATCACAGCTTCTATAAGGTTTACATGATTTCGTAAAAAAGACGAGTTTTTAGAAAATGTGTTTTATTTCATCAATGGAATCTACAAAGTATGCACATTCTACGTCATAACGACATTCTATAGTTTGCGCATGCGTCCGGAAATAAGAAAAGCTTATTCCTGCGTTTTTTAAAATCACAGCTTCTAGAAGGTTTACATGATTTCGTAAAAAACACGAGTTTTTAGAAAAAGTGTTTTATTTCATCAATGGATCTACAAAGTATGCACATTCTACGTCATAACGACTTTCTATAGTTTGCGCATGCGTCCGGAAATAAGAAAAGCGTACTTCCACCGTTTTTTAAAATCACAGCTTCTCGAAGGTTTACATGATTTCGTAAAAAACACGGGTTTTTAGAAAATGTGTTTTATTTCATAAATGGAATCTACAAAGTATGCACATTCTACGTCATAACGAATTCCTATATTTTGCGCATGCATCCGGAAATAAGAAAATCTTACTTCCACCATTTTTTAAAATCACAGCTTCTAGAAGGTTTACATGATTTCGTAAAAAACACGAGTTTTTAGAAAATGTGTTTTATTTCATCAATGGAATCTACAAAGTATGCACATTCTACGTCATAACGACTTTCTATAGTTTGCGCATGCGTCCGGAAATAAGAAACGCTTACTTCCACCGTTTTTTAAAATCACAGCTTCTAGAAGGTTTACATGATTTCGTAAAAAACACGAGTTTTTAGAAAATGTGTTTTCTTTCATAAATGGAATCTACAAAGTATGCACATTCTACGTCATATAGACTTTCTATAGTTTGCACATGCGTCCGCAATTAAGAAAAGCTTACTTCACCCGTTTTTTAAAATCACAGCTTCTAGAAGGTTTACATGATTTCGTAAAAAACATGATTTTTTAGGAAATGTGTTTTATTTCATAGATGGAATCTACAAAGTATGCACATTCTACGTCATAACGACATTCTATAGTTTGCGCATGCGTACGGAAATAAGAAAAGCTTTCTTCCACCGTTTTTTAAAATCACAGCTTCTAGAAGGTTTACATGATTTCGTAAAAAACACGAGTTTTTAGAAAATGTGTTTTATTTCATAAATGGAATCTACAAAGTATGCACATTCTACAACATAAGGACTTTCTATAGTTTGCGCATGCGTTTGGAAATAAGAAAAGCTTACTTCCCCCGTTTTTTAAAATCACAGCTTCTAGAAGGTTTACATGATTTCTTAAAAAACATGAGTTTTTAGAAAATGTGTTTTATTTCATAGATGGAATCAACAAAGTATGAACATTCTACGTCATATCAAATTTCTATAGTTTGCGCATGCGTCCGGAAATAAGAAAAGCTTTCTTCCACTGTTTTTTAAAATCACAGCTTCTAGAAGGTTTACATGATTTTGCAAAAAACACGAGTTTTTAGAAAATGTGTTTTATTTCATAAATGGAATCTACAAAGTATGCACATTCTACGTCATAATGACTTTCTATAGTTTGCGCATGCGTCCGGAAATAAGAAAAGCTTACTTCCACCGTTTTTTAAAATCACAGCTTCTAGAAGGTTTACATGATTTCTTAAAAAACACGAGTTTTTAGAAAATGTGTTTTATTTCATAAATGGAATCAACAAAGTATGCACATTCTACGTCATAACGACATTCTATAGTTTGCGCATGCGTCCGGAAATAAGAAAAGCTTACTTCCACCGTTTTTTAAAATCACAGCTTCTAGAAGGTTTACATGATTTCGTAAAAAACACGAGTTTTTAGAAAATGTGTTTTATTTCATCAATGGAATCTACAAAGTATGCACATTCTACGTCATAACGACATTCTATAGTTTGCGCATGCGTCCGGAAATAAGAAAAGCTTATTCCAGCGTTTTTTAAAATCACAGCTTCTAGAAGGTTTACATGATTTCGTAAGAAACACGAGTTTTTAGAAAAAGTGTTTTATTTCATCAATGGAATCTACAAAGTATGCACATTCTACGTCATAACGACTTTGTATAGTTTGCGCATACGTCCGGAAATAAGAAAATCTTACTTCCACCATTTTTTAAAATCACAGCTTCTAGAAGGTTTACATGATTTCGTAAAAAACACGAGTTTTTAGAAGATGTGTTTTATTTCATAAATGGAATCTACAAAGTATGCACATTCTACGTCATAACGACTTTATATAGTTTGCGCATACGTCCGGAAATAAGAAAAGCTTACTTCCCCCGTTTTTGAAAATCACAGCTTCTAGAAGGTTTACATGATTTGTTAAAATACATGAGTTTTTAGAAAATGTGTTTTATTTCATAAATGGAATCAACAAAGTATGCACATTCTACGTCATAACGACTTTCTATAGTTTGCGCATGCGTCCGGAAATAAGAAAAGCTTACTTCCACCGTTTTTTAAAATCACAGCTTCTAGAAGGTTTACATGATTTCTTGAAAAACACGAGTTTTTAGAAAATGTGTTTTATTTCATAAATGGAATCAACAAAGTATGCACATTCTACGTCATAACGACATTCTATAGTTTGCGAATGCGTCCGGAAATAAGAAAAGCTTACTTCCACCGTTTTTTAAAATCATAGCTTGTAGAAGGTTTACATGATTTCGTAAAAAACACGAGTTTTTAGAAAATGTGTTTTATTTCATAAATGGAATCTACAAAGTATGCAGATTCTATGTCATAACGACTTTCTATAGTTTGCGCATCCGTCCGGAAATAAGAAAAGCTTACTACCCCTGTTTTTTAAAATCACAGCTTCTAGAAGGTTTACATGATTTCGTAAAAAACACGAGTTTTTAGAAAATGTGTTTTATTTCATAAATGGAATCTACAAAGTATGCACATTCTATGTCATAACGATATTCAATAGTTTGCGCATGCGTCCGGAAATAAGAAAAGCTTACTTCCACCGTTTTTTAAAATCACAGCTTCTAGAAGGTTTACATGATTTCGTAAAAAACACGAGTTTTTAGAAGATGTGTTTTATTTCATAAATGGAATCTACAAAGTATGCACATTCTACGTCATAACGACTTTGTATAGTTTGCGCATACGTCCGGAAATAAGAAAAGCTTACTTCCCCCGTTTTTGAAAATCACAGCTTCTAGAAGGTTTACATGATTTCTTAAAAAACATGAGTTTTTAGAAAATGTGTTTTATTTCATAAATGGAATCAACAAAGTATGCACATTCTACGTCATAACGACTTTCTATAGTTTGCGCATGCGTCCGGAAATAAGAAAAGCTTACTTCCACCGTTTTTTAAAATCACAGCTTCTAGAAGGTTTACATGATTTCGTAAAAAAAAAGAGTTTTTAGAAAATGTGTTTTATTTCATAAATGGAATCTACAAAGTATGCACATTCTACGTCATATCGACTTTCTACAGTTTTCGCATACGTCCAGAAATAAGCAAAGCTTACTTCGACTGTTTTTTAAAATCACAGCTTCTAAAGGTTTACATGATTTCGTAAAAAAAATGAGTTTTTAGAAAATGTATTTTATTTCATAAATGGAATCTACAAAGTATGCACATTCTACGACATAACAAATTTCTATAGTTTGCGCATGCGTCCGGAAATAAGAAATGCTTACTTCCACCGTTTTTTAAAATCACAGCTTCTAAAAGGTTTACATGATTTCGTAAAAAACACGAGTTTTTAGAAGATGTGTATTATTTCATAAATGGAATCTACAAAGTATGCACATTCTACGGCATAATGACTTTCTATAGTTTGCGCATGCGTCCGGAAATAAGAAATGCTTACTTCCACCGTTTTTTAAAATCACAGCTTCTAGAAGGTTTACATGATTTCGTAAAAAACACGAGTTTTTAGAAAATGTGTTTTATTTCATAAATGGAATCTACAAAGTATGCACATTCTATGTCATAGCTACATTACATAGTTTGCGCATGCGTCCGGAAATAAGAAAAGCTTACTTCCACCGTTTTTTAAAATCACAGCTTCTAGAAGCTTTACATGATTTCGTAAAAAACACGAGTTTTTAGAAAATGTGTTTTATTTCATAAATGGAATCTACAAAGTATGCACATTCTACGTCATAACGACTTTCTATAGTTTGCGCATCCGTACGGAAATAAGAAAAGCTTACTTCCCCCGTTTTTTAAAATCACAGCTTCTAGAAGGTTTACATGATTTGTTAAAAAACATGAGTTTTTAGAAAATGTGTTTTATTTCATAAATGGAATCAACAAAGTATGCACATTCTATGTCATAACGACTTTCTATAGTTTGCGCATGCGTCCGGAAATAAGAAAGGCTTACTTCCACCGTTTTTTAAAATCACAGCTTCTAGAAGGTTTACATGATTTCGTAAAAAAAAAGAGTTTTTAGCAAATGTGATTTATTTCATAAATGGAATCTACAAAGTATGCACATTCTACGTCATAACGACTTTCTATAGTTTGCGCATACGTCCGGAAATAAGAAAAGCTTACTTCCACCGTTTTTTAAAATCACAGCTTCTAAAAGGTTTACATGATTTCGTAAAAAAAATGAGTTTTTAGAAAATGTGTTTTATTTCATAAATGGAATCTACAAAGTATGCACATTCTACGACATAACGAGTTTCTATAGTTTGCGCATGCGTCCGGAAATAAGAAAAGCTTACTTCCACCGTTCTTTAAAATTACAGCTTCTAGATGGTTTACATGATTTCGTAAAAAACACGAGTTTTTAGAAAATGTGTTTTATTTCATAAATGGAATCTACAAAGTATGCACATTCTACGTCATAACGACTTTCTATAGTTTGCGCATGCGTCCGGAAATAAGAAAAGCTTACTTCCACCATTTTTTAAAATCACAGCATCTAGAAGGTTTACATGATTTCGTAAAAAACACGAGTTTTTAGAAAATGAGTTTTATTTCATAAACGGAATCTACAAAGTATGCACATTCTACGTCATAACGACTTTCTATAGTTTGCGCATACGTCCGGAAATAAGAAAAGCTTACTTCCACCGTTTTTTAAAATCACAGCTTCTAGAAGGTTTACATGATTTCGTAAAAAACACGAGTTTTTAGAAAATGTGTTTTATTTCATAAATGGAATCAACAAAGTATGCACATTCTACGTCATATTGACTTTGTATAGTTTGCACATGCGTCCGGAAATAAGAAAAGCTTACTTCCACCGTTTTTTAAAATCACAGCTTCTAGAAGGTTTACATGATTTCGTAAAAAACACGAGTTTTTAGAAAATGTGTTTTATTTCATAAATGGAATCAACAAAGTATGCACATTCTACGTCATAACGAATTTGTATAGTTTGCGCATGCGTCCGGAAATAACAAAAGCTTACTTCCACGGTTTTTTAAAATCAAGCTTCTATAAGGTTTACATGATTTCGTAAAAAAGACGAGTTTTTAGAAAATGTGTTTTATTTCATCAATGGAATCTACAAAGTATGCACATTCTACGTCATAACGACATTCTATAGTTTGCGCATGCGTCCGGAAATAAGAAAAGCTTATTCCAGCGTTTTTTAAAATCACAGCTTCTAGAAGGTTTACATGATTTCATAAAAAACACGAGTTTTTAGAAAAAGTGTTTTATTTCATCAATGGAATCTACAAAGTATGCACATTCTACGTCATAACGACTTTCTATTGTTTGCGCATGCGTCCGGAAATAAGAAAAGCGTACTTCCACCGTTTTTTAAAATCACAGCTTCTCGAAGGTTTACATGATTTCGTAAAAAACACGGGTTTTTAGAAAATGTGTTTTATTTCATAAATGTAATTTACAAAGTATCCACATTCAATGTCATAACGACTTTCTATAGTTTGCGCATGCGTCCGGAAATAAGAAAAGCTTACTTCCCCCGTTTTTTAAAATCACAGCTTCTAGAAGGTTTACATGATTTCGTAAAAAACACGAGTTTTTAGAAAATGTGTTTTATTTCATAAATGGAATCTACAAAGTATGCACATTCTACGTCATAACGACATTATATAGTTTGCGCATGTGCCCGGAAATAATAAAAGCTTACTTCCACCGTTTTTTAAAATCACAGCTTCTAGAAGGTTTACATGATTTCGTAAAAAACACGAGTTTTTAGAAAATGTGTTTTATTTCATAAATGGAATCTACAAAGTATACACATTCTACGTCATAACGAATTTCTATAGTTTGCGCATGCGTCCGGAAATAAGAAACGCTTACTTCCCTCGTTTTTTAAAATCACAGCTTCTAGAAGGTTTACATGATTTCGTAAAAAACACGAGTTTTTAGAAAATGTGTTTTATTTCATAAATGGAATCAACAAAGTATGCACATTCTACGTCATAACGACTTTCTATAGTTTGCGCATGCGTCCGGAAATAAGAAAAGCTTACTTCCACCGATTTTTAAAATCAGAGCTTCTAGAAGGTTTACATGATTCCGTAAAAAACAAGAGTTCTTAGAAAATGTGTTTTATTTCATAAATTCAATCTACAAAGTATGCACATTCTATGTCATAACGACTTTCTATAGTTTGCGCATGCATCCAGAAATAAGAAAAGCTTACTTCCCCCGTTTTTTAAAATCACAGCTTCTAGAAGGTTTACATGATTTCGTAAAAAACACGAGTTTTTAGAAAATGTGTTTTATTTCATAAATGGAATCTACAAAGTATGCACATTCTTCGTCATAACGACTTTCTATAGTTTGCCCATGCGTCCGGAAATAAGAAAAGCTTACTTCCACCGTTTTTTAAAATCACAGCTTCTAGAAGGTTTACATGATTTCGTAAAAAACACGAGTTTTTAGAAAATGTGTTTTATTTCATAAATGGAATCAACAAAGTATGCACATTCTACGTCGTAACGACTTTGTATAGTTTGCGCATGCGTCCGGAAATAACAAAAGCTTACTTCCACTGTTTTTTAAAATCACAGCTTTTATAAGGTTTACATGATTTCGTAAAAAAGACGAGTTTTTAGAAAATGTGTTTTATTTCATCAATGGAATCTACAAAGTATGCACATTCGACGTCATAACGACATTCTATAGTTTCCGCATGCGTCCGAAAATAAAAAAATCTTATTCCAGCGTTTTTTAAAATCACAGCTTCTAGAAGGTTTACATGATTTCGTAAAAAACACGAGTTTTTAGAAAAGTGTTTTATTTCATAAATGGAATCTACAAAGTATGCACATTCTACGTCATAACGACTTTCTATAGTTTGCGCATGCGTCCGGAAATAAGAAAAGCGTACTTCCACCGTTTTTTAAAATCACAGCTTCTAGAAGGTTTACATGATTTCGTAAAAAACATGAGTTTTTAGAAAATGTGTTTTATTTCATCAATGGAATCTACAAAGTATGCACATTCTACGTCATAACGACTTTCTATAGTTTGCGCATGCGTCCGGAAATAAGAAACACTTACTTCCACCGTTTTTTAAAATCACAGCTTCTAGAAGGTTTACATGATTTCGTAAAAAACATGAGTTTTTAGAAAATGTGTTTTCTTTCATAAATGGAATCTACAAAGTATGCACATTCTACGTCATAACGGCATTCTATAGTTTGTGCATGCGTCCGGAAATAAGAAAATCTTACTTCCACCATTTTTTAAAAGCACAGCTTCTAGAAGGTTTACATGATTTCAAAAAAAACACGAGTTTTTAGAAAATGTGTTTTATTTCATAAATGGAATCTACAAAGTTTGCACATTCTACGTCATAACGACTTTCTATAGTTTGCGCATGCGTCCGGAAATAAGAAAAGCTTACTTCCCCCGTTTTTTAAAATCACAACTTCTAGAAGGTTTACATGATTTGTTAAAAAACACGAGTCTTTAGAAAATGTGTTTTATTTCATAAATGGAATCTACAAAGTATGCACATTCTACGTCATATTGACTTTCTATAGTTTGCGCATGCGTCCGGAAATAACAAAAGCTTACTTCCCCCGTTTTTTAAAATCACAGCTTCTAGAAGGTTTACATGATTTCGTAAAAAATACGAGTTTTTAGAAAATGTGTTTTATTTCATCAATGGAATCTACAAAGTATGCAAATTCTACATCATAACGACATTCTATAGTTTGCGCATGCGTCCAGAAATAAGAAATGCTTACTTCCACCATTTTTTAAAATCACAACTTCTAGAAGGTTTACATGATTTCGTAAAAAACACGAGGTTTTAGAAAATGTGTTTTATTTCATCAATGGAATCTACAAAGTATGCACATTCTACGTCATAACGACTTTCTATAGTTTGCGCATGCGTCCAGAAATAAGAAACGCTTACTTCCCCCGTTTTTTAAAATCACAGCTTCTTGAAGGTTTACATGATTTCGTAAAAAACACGGGTTTTTAGAAAATGTGTTTTATTTCATAAATGGAATCAACAAAGTATGCACATTCTACGTCATAACGACTTTCCATAGTTTTCGCATGCGTCCGGAAATAAGAAAAGCTTACTTCCACCGATTTTTAAAATCACAGCTTCTAGAAGGTTTACATGATTTCGTAAAAAACAAGAGTTCTTAGAAAATGTGTTTTATTTCATAAATTCAATCTACAAAGTATGCACATTCTACGTCATAACGACTTTCTATAGTTTGCGCATGCATCCAGAAATAAGAAAAGCTTACTTCCCCCGTTTTTTAAAATCACAGCTTCTTGAAGGTTTACATGATTTCGTAAAAAACACGGGTTTTTGGAAAATGTGTTTTATTTCATAAATGGAATCTACAAAGTATGCAGATTCTACGTCATAACGACTTTCTATAGTTTGCGTATCCGTCCGGAAATAAGAAAAGCTTACTTCCCCCGTTTTTGAAAATCACAGCTTCTAGAAGGTTTACATGATTTGTTAAAAAACATGAGTTTTTAGAAAATGTGTTTTATTTCATCAATGGAATCAACAAAGTATGCACATTCTACGTCATAACAACTTTCTATAGTTTGCGCATGCATCCGGAAATAAGAAAGGCTTACTTCCACCGTTTTTTAAAATCACAGCTTCTAGAAGGTTTACATGATTTCGTAAAAAAAAAGAGCTTTTAGAAAATGTGTTTTATTTCATAAATGGAATCTACAAAGTATGCACATTCTACGTCATAACGACTTTCTACAGTTTGCGCATACGTCCGGAAATAAGAAAAGTTTACTTCCACCGTTTTTTAAAATCACAGCTTCTAAAAGGTTTACATGATTTCGTAGAAAACACGAGTTTTTAGAAAATGTGTTTTATTTCATAATTGGAATCTACAAAGTATGCACATTCTACGACATAACGAATTTCTATAGTTTGCGCATGCGTCCGGAAATAAGAAAAGCTTACTTCCACCGTATTTTAAAATCACAGCTTCTAGATGGTTTACATGATTTCGCAAAAAACACGAGTTTTTAGAAAATGTGTTTTGTTTCATAAATGCAATCTAAAAAGTATGCACATTCTACGTCATAACGACTTTCTATAGTTTGCGCATGCGTCCGGAAATAAGAAAAGCTTACTTCCACCATTTTTTAAAATCACAGCATCTAGAAGGTTTACATGATTTCGTAAAAAACACGAGTTTTTAGAAAATGAGTTTTATTTCATAAACGGAATCTACAAAGTATGCACATTCCACATCATAACGACATTCTATAGTTTGCGCATGCGTCCGGAAATAAGAAAAGCCTACTTCCACCGTTTTTTAAAATCACAGCTTCTAGAAGGTTTACATGATTTCTTAAAAAACACAAGTTTTTAGAAAATGTGTTTTATTTCATAAATGGAATCTACAAAGTTTGCACATTCTACGTCATAACGACTTTCTATAGTTTGCGCATCCGTCCGGAAATAAGAAAAGCTTACTTCCCCCTTTTTTTAAAATCACAACTTTTAGAAGGTTTACATGATTTGTTAAAAAACACGAGTCTTTAAAAATGTGTTTTATTTCATAAATGGAATCTACAAAGTATGCACATTCTACGTCATAATGACTTTCTATAGTTTGCGCATGCGTCCGGAAATAACAAAAGCTTACTTCCCCCGTTTTTTAAAATCACAGCTTCTAGAAGGTTTACATGATTTCGTAAAAAATACGAGTTTTTAGAAAATGTGTTTTATTTCATCAATAGAATCTAAAAAGTATGCACATTCTACGTCATAACGACATTCTATAGTTTGCGCATGCGTCCAGAAATAAGAAAAGCTTACTTCCACCGTTTTTTAAAATCACAGCTTCTAGAAGGTTTACATGATTTCGTAAAAAACATGAGTTTTTAGAAAATGTGTTTTATTTCATCAATGGAATCTACAAAGTATGCACATTCTACGTCATAACGACTTTCTATAGTTTGCGCATGCGTCCGGAAATAAGAAACGCTTACTTCCATCGTTTTTTAAAATCACAGCTTCTAGAAGGTTTACATGATTTCGTAAAAAACATGAGTTTTTAGAAAATGTGTTTTATTTCATAAATGGAATCAACAAAGTATGCACATTCTACGTCATAACGACTTTCCATAGTTTGCGCATGCGTCCGGAAATAAGAAAAGCTTACTTCCACCGATTTTTAAAATCACAGCTTCTAGAAGGTTTACATGATTTCGTAAAAAACACGATTCTTAGAAAATGTGTTTTATTTCATAAATGGAATCTACAAAGTATGCAAATTTTACGTCATAACGACTTTGTATAGTTTGCGCATGCTTCCCAAAATAACAAAAGCTTACTTCCACCGTTTTTTAAAATCACAGCTTCTAGAAGGTTTACATGATTTCTTAAAAAACACGAGTTTTTAGAAAATGTGTTTTATTTCATAAATGGAATCAACAAAGTATGCACATTCTACGTCATAATGACTTTCTATAGTTTGCGCATTCGTCCGGAAATAAGAAAAGCTTACTTCAACCGTTTTTTAAAATCACAGCTTCTAGAAGGTTTACATGATTTCGTAAAAAACACGAGTTTTTAGAAAATGTGTTTTATTTCATAAATGGAATCTACAAAGTATGCACATTCTACATCATAACGACTTTCTATAGTTTGCGCATGCGTCCGGATATAAGAAAAGCTTACTTCCCCCGTTTTTTAAAATCATAGCTTCTAGAAGGTTTACATGATTTCTTAAAAAACACGAGTTTTTAGAAAATGTGTTTTATTTCATAAATGGAATCAACAAAGTATGCACATTCTACGTCATAATGACTTTCTATAGTTTGCGCATTCGTCCGGAAATAAGAAAAGCTTACTTCAACCGTTTTTTAAAATCACAGCTTCTAGAAGGTTTACATGATTTCGTAAAAAACACGACTTTTTAGAAAATGTGTTTTATTTCATAAATGGAATCTACAAAGTATGCACATTATACATCATAACGACTTTCTATAGTTTGCGCATGCGTCCGGAAATAAAAAAAGCTTACTTCCACTATTTTTTAAAATCACAGCTTCTCGAAGGTTTACATGATTACGTAAAAAACACGGGTTTTTAGAAAATGTGTTTTATTTCATAAATGGAATCTACAAAGTATGCACATTCTACGTCATAACGAATTTCTATAGTTTGCGCATGCATCCGGAAATAAGAAAAGCTTACTTCCACCATTTTTTAAAATCACAGCTTCTAGAAAGTTTACACGATTTCGTAAAAAACACGAGTTTTTAGAAAATGTGTTTTATTTAATAAATGGAATCTACAAAGTATGCACATTCTACGTCATAATGACTTTCTATAGTTTGCGCATGCTTCCGGAAATAAGAAAAGCTTACTTCCACCGTTTTTTAAAATCACAGCTTCTAGAAGGTTTACATGATTTCGTAAAAAACACAAGTTTTTAGAAAATGTGTTTTATTTCATAAATGGAATCAACAAAGTATACACATTCTAGGTCATAACGACTTTGTATAGTTTGCGCATGCGTCCGGAAATAACAAAAGCTTACTTCCACTGTTTTTTAAAATCACAGCTTCTAGAAGGTTTACATGATTTCGTAAAAAACACGAGTTTTTAGAAAATGTGTTTTATTTCATCAATGGAATCTACAAAGTATGAACATTCTACGTCATAACGACTTTCTATAGTTTGCGCATGCGTCCAGAAATAAGAAACGCTTACTTCCCCCGTTTTTTAAAATCACAGCTTCTTGAAGGTTTACATGATTTCGTAAAAAACACGGGTTTTTAGAAAATGTGTTTTATTTCATAAATGGAATCTACAAAGTATGCACATTCTACGTCATAACGACTTTCTATAGTTTGCGTATCCGTCCGGAAATAAGAAAAGCTTACTTCCCCCGTTTTTGAAAATCACAGCTTCTAGAAGGTTTACATGATTTGTTAAAAAACAGGAGTTTTTAGAAAATGTGTTTTATTTCATCAATGGAATCAACAAAGTATGCACATTCTACGTCATAATGACTTTCTATAGTTTGCGCATGCATCCGTAAATAAGAAAGGCTTACTTCCACCATTTTTTAAAATCACAGCTTCTAGAAGGTTTACATGATTTCGTAAAAAAAAAGAGCTTTTAGACAATGTGTTTTATTTCATAAATGGAATCTACAAAGTATGCACATTCTACGTCATAATGACTTTCTACAGTTTGCGCATACGTCCGGAAATAAGAAAAGCTTACTTCCACCGTTTTTTAAAATCACAGCTTCTAAAAGGTTTACATGATTTCGTAAAAAACACGAGTTTTTAGAAAATGAGTTTTATTTCATAAACGGAATCTACAAAGTATGCACATTCTACGTCATAACGACATTCTATAGTTTGTGCATGTGTCCGGAAATAAGAAAAGCTTACTTCCACCGTTTTTTAAAATCACAGCTTCTAGAAGGTTTACATGATTTCGGAAAAAACACGAGTTTTTAGAAAATGAGTTTTATTTCATAAATGGAATCAACAAAGTATGCACATTCTACGTCATAACGACATTCTATAGTTTGCGCATGCGTCCGGAAATAAGAAAAGCTAACTTCCACCGTTTTTTAAAATCATAGCTTGTAGAAGGTTTACATGATTTCGTAAAAAACACGAGTTTTTAGAAAATGTGTTTTATTTCATAAATGGAATCTACAAAGTATGCACATTCTACGTCATAACGACTTTCTATAGTTTGCGCATCCGTCCAGAAATAAGAAAAGCTTACTTCCCCTATTTTTTAAAATCACAGCTTCTAGAAGGTTTACATGATTTCGTAAAAAACACGAGTTTTTAGAAAATGTGTTTTATTTCATAAATGGAATCTACAAAGTATGCACATTCTATGTCATAACGATATTCAATAGTTTGCGCATGCGTCCGGAAATAAGAAAAGCTTACTTCCACCGTTTTTTAAAATCACAGCTTCTAAAAGGTTTACATGATTTCGTAAAAAACACGAGTTTTTAGAAGATGTGTTTTATTTCATAAATGGAATCTACAAAGTATGAACATTCTACGTCATAACGACTTTATATAGTTTGCGCATACGTCCGGAAATAAGAAAAGCTTACTTCCCCCGTTTTTGAAAATCACAGCTTCTAGAAGGTTTACATGATTTGTTAAAAAACATGAGTTTTTAGAAAATGTGTTTTATTTCATAAATGGAATCAACAAAGTATGCACATTCTACGTCATAACGACTTTCTATAGTTTGCAGATGCGTCCGGAAATAAGAAAAGCTTACTTCCACCGTTTTTTAAAATCACAGCTTCTAGAAGGTTTACATGATTTCGTAAAAAACACGAGTTTTTAGAAAATGTGTTTTATTTCATAAATGGAATCTACAAAGTATGCACATTCTACGTCATAACGAATTTCTATAGTTTGCGCATCCGTTCGGAAATAAAAAAAGCTTACTTCCCCCGTTTTTGAAAATCACAGCTTCTAGAAGGTTTACATGATTTGTTAAAAAACATGAGTTTTTAGAAAATGTGTTTTATTTCATAAATGGAATCAACAAATTATGCACATTCTATGTCATAACGACTTTCTATAGTTTGTGCATGCGTCCGGAATTAAGAAAGGCTTACTTCCACCGGTTTTTAAAATCACAGCTTCTAGAATGTTTACATGATTTCGTAAAAAAAAAAGAGTTTTTAGCAAATGTGTTTTATTTCATAAATGGAATCTACAAAGTATGCACATTCTACGTCATAACGACTTTCTACAGTTTGCGCATACGTCCGGAAATAAGAAAAGCTTACTTCCACCGTTTTTTAAAATCACAGCTTCTAAAAGGTTTACATGATTTCATAAAAAAAACGAGTTTTTAGAAAATGTGTTTTATTTCATAAATGGAATCTACAAAGTATGCACATTCTACAACATAACGACTTTCTATAGTTTGCGCATGCATCCGGAAATAAGAAAAGCTTACTTCCACCGTTTTTTAAAATCACAGCTTCGAGATGGTTTAAATGATTTCGTAAAAAACACGAGTTTTTAGAAAATGTGTTTTATTTCATAAACGGAATCTACGAAGTATGCACATTCACCGTCATAACGACATTCTATAGTTTGCGCATGTGTCCGGAAATAAGAAAAGCTTACTTCCACCGTTTTTTAAAATCACAGCTTCTAGAAGGTTTACATGATTTCGTAAAAAACACGAGTTTTTAGAAAATGTGTTTTATTTTATAAATGGAATCTACAAAGTTTGCACATTCTACGTCATAACGAATTTCTATAGTTTGCGCATCCGTCCGGAAATAAGAAAAGCTTACTTCCCCCGTTTTTTAAAATCACAACTTCTAGAAGGTTTAATTGATTTGTTAAAAAACACGAGTCTTTAGAAAATGTGTTTTATTTCATAAATGGAATCTACAAAGTATGCACATTCTACGTCATAATGACTTTCTATAGTTTGCGCATGCGTCCGGAAATAACAAAAGCTTACTTCCCCCGTTTTTTAAAATCACATCTTCTAGAAGGTTTACATGATTTCGTAAAAAATACGAGTTTTTAGAAAATGTGTTTTATTTCATCAATGGAATCTACAAAGTATGCACATTCTATGTCATAACGACATTCTATAGTTTGCGCATGCGTCCAGAAATAAGAAAAGCTTACTTCCACCGTTTTTTAAAATCACAGCTTCTAGAAGGTTTACATGATTTCGTAAAAAACACGAGTTTTTAGAAAATGTGTTTTATTTCATCAATGGAATCTACAAAGTATGCACATTCTACGTCATAACGACTTTCTATAGTTTGCGCATGCGTCCGGAAATAAGAAATGCTTACTTCCCCCGTTTTTTAAAATCACAGCTTCTAGAAGGTTTACATGATTTCGTAAAAAACACAAGTTTTAAGAAAATGTGTTTTATTTCATAAATGTAATCTACAAAGTATGCACATTCTACGTCATAACGACTTTCTATAGTTTGCGCATGCGTCCGGAAATAAGAAATGCTTACTTCCCCCGTTTTTTAAAATCACAGCTTCTAGAAGGTTTACATGATTCCGTAAAAAACAAGAGTTTTTAGAAAATGTGTTTTATTTCATAAATGTAATTTACAAAGTATGCACATTCTACGTCATAACGATTTTCTATAGTTTGCGCATACGTCCGGAAATAAGAAAAGCTTACTTCCCCCGTTTTTTAAAATCACAGCTTCTAGAAGGTTTACATGATTTCGTAAAAAACACGAGTTTTTAGAAAATGTGTTTTATTTCATAAATGGAATCTACAAAGTATGTACATTCTACGTCATAACGACATTCTATAGTTTGCGCATGCGCACGGAAATAATAAAAGCTTACTTCCACCGTTTTTTAAAATCACAGCTTCTAAAAGGTTTACATGATTTCGTAAAAAATGATTTAAAATCACAGCTTTAAGAAAATGTGTTTTATTTCATAAATGGAATCTACAAAGTATACACATTCTACTTCGTAACGACTTTCTATAGTTTGCACATGCGTCCGGAAATAAGAAACGCTTACTTCCCCCATTTTTTAAAATCACAGCTTCTAGAAGGTTTACATGATTTCGTAAAAAACACGATATTTTAGAAAATGTGTTTTATTTCATAAATGGCATCAACAAAGTATGCACATTCTACGTCATAACGACTTTCTATAGTTTGCGCATGCGTCCGGAAATAAGAAAAGCTTACTTCCACCGATTTTTAAAATCACAGCTTCTAGAAGGTTTACATGATTCCGTAAAAAACAAGAGTTCTTAGAAAATGTGTTTTATTTCATAAATTCAATCTACAAAGTATGCACATTCTACGTCATAACGACTTTCTATAGTTTGCGCGTGCATCCAGAAATAAGAAAAGCTTACTTCCCCCGTTTTTTAAAAACACAGCTTCTAGAAGGTTTCCATGATTTCGTAAGAAACACGGGTTTTTAGAAAATGTGTTTTATTTCATAAATGGAATCTACAAAGTATGCACATTCTACGTCATAACGACTTTCTATAGTTTGCGAATGCATCCGGAAATAAGAAAAGCTTTCTTCCCCCGTTTTTTAAAATCACAGCTTCTAGAAGGTTTACATGATTTCGTAAAAAACTCGAGTTTTTAGAAAATGTGTTTTATTTCATAAATGGAATCAACAAAGTATGCACATTCTACGTCATAACGACTTTCTATAGTTTTCCCATGCGTCCGGAAATAAGAAAAGCTTACTTCCACCGTTTTTTAAAATCACAGCTTCTAGAAGGTTTACATGATTTCGTAAAAAACACGAGTTTTTAGAAAATGTGTTTTATTTCATAAATGGAATCAACAAAGTATGCACATTCTACGTCATAACGACTTTGTATAGTTTGCGCATGCGTCCGGAAATAACAAAAGCTTACTTCCACTGTTTTTTAAAATCACAGCTTCTATAAGGTTTACATGATTTCGTAAAAAGACGAGTTTTTAGAAAATGTGTTTTATTTCATCAATGGAATCTACAAAGTATGCACATTCTACGTCATAACGACATTCTATAGTTTCCGCATGCGTCCGAAAATAAGAAAAGCTTATTCCAGCGTTTTTTAAAATCACAGCTTCTAGAAGGTTTACATGATTTCGTAAAAAACACGAGTTTTTAGAAAAAGTGTTTTATTTCATAAATGTAATCTACAAAGTATGCACATTCTACGTCATAACGACTTTCTATAGTTTGCGGATGCATCCGGAAATAAGAAAAGCGTACTTCCACCGTTTTTTAAAATCACAGCTTCTCGAAGGTTTACATGATTTCGTAAAAAACACGGGTTTTTAGAAAAATTGTTTTATTTCATAAATGGAATCTACAAAGTATGCACATTCTACGTCATAACGAATTTCTATAGCTTGCGCATGCATCTGGAAATAAAAAAGCTTACTTCCACCATTTTCTAAAATCACAGCTTCTAGAAGCTTTACATGATTTCGTAAAAAACATGAGTTTTTAGAAAATGTGTTTTATTTCATCAATGGAATCTACAAAGTATGCACATTCTACGTCATAACGACTTTCTATAGTTTGCGCATTCGTCCGGAAATAAGAAACGCTTACTTCCACCGTTTTTTAAAATCACAGCTTCTAGAAGGTTTACATGATTTCGTAAAAAACATTAGTTTTTAGAAAATGTGTTTTCTTTCATAAATAGAATCTACAAAGTATGCACATTCTACGTCATAACGACATTCTATAGTTTGCGCATGCGCCCGGAAATAAGAAAAGCTTACTTCCACCGTTTTTTAAAATCACAGCTTCTAGAAGGTTTACATGATTTCATAAAAAACACGAGTTTTTAGAAAATGTGTTTTATTTCATAAATGGAATCTACAAAGTTTGCACATTCTACGTCATAACGACTTTCTATAGTTTGCGCATGCGTCCGGAAATAAGAAAAGCTTACTTCCCCCGTTTTTTAAAATCACAACTTCTAGAAGGTTTACATGATTTGTTAAAAAACACGAGTCTTTAGAAAATGTGTTTTATTTCATAAATGGAATCTACAAAGTATGCACATTCTACGTCATATTGACTTTCTATAGTTTGCGCATGCGTCCGGAAATAACAAAAGCTTACTTCCCCCATTTTTTAAAATCATAGCTTCTAGAAGGTTTACATGATTTCGTAAAAAATACGAGTTTTTAGAAAATGTGTTTTATTTCATCAATGGAATCTACAAAGTATGCACATTCTACGTCCTAACGACATTCTATAGTTTGCGCATGCGTCCAGAAATAAGAAATGCTTACTTCCACCGTTTTTTAAAATCACAACTTCTAGAAGGTTTACATGATTTCGTAAAAAACACGAGGTTTTAGAAAATGTGTTTTATTTCATCAATGGAATCTGCAAAGTATGCACATTCTACGTCATAACGACTTTCTATAGTTTGCGCATGCGTCCAGAAATAAGAAACGCTTACTTCCCCCGTTTTTTAAAATCACAGCTTCTTGAAGGTTTACATGATTTCGTAAAAAACACGGGTTTTTAGAAAATGTGTTTTATTTCATAAATGGAATCTACAAAGTATGCACATTCTACGTCATAACGACTTTCTATAGTTTGCGTATCCATCCGGAAATAAGAAAAGCTTACTTCCCCCGTTTTTTAAAATCACAGCTTCTAGAAGGTTTACATGATTTGTTAAAAAACATGAGTTTTTAGAAAATGTGTTTTATTTCATCAATGGAATCAACAAAGTATGCACATTCTACGTCATAACGACTTTCTATAGTTTGCGCATGCATCCGGAAATAAGAAAGGCTTACTTCCACCGTTTTTTAAAATCACAGCTTCTAGAAGGTTTACATGATTTCGTAAAAAAAAAGAGCTTTTAGAAAATGTGTTTTATTTCATAAATGGAATCTACAAAGTATGCACATTCTACGTCATAACGACTTTCTACAGTTTGCGCATACGTCCGGAAATAAGAAAAGCTTACTTCCACCGTTTTTTAAAATCACAGCTTCTAAAAGGTTTACATGATTTCGTAAAAAACATGAGTTTTTAGAAAATGTGTTTTATTTCATAAATGGAATCTACAAAGTATGCACATTCTAGGTCATAATGACTTTCTATAGTTTGCGCATGCGTCCGGAAATAACAAAAGCTTACTTCCCCCGTTTTTTAAAATCACAGCTTCTAGAAGGTTTACATGATTTCGTAAAAAATACGAGTTTTTAGAAAATGTGTTTTATTTCATCAATGGAATCTACAAAGTATGCACATTCTACGTCATAACGACATTCTATAGTTTGCGCATGCGTCCAGAAATAAGAAAAGCTTACTTCCACCGTTTTTTAAAATCACAGCTTCTAGAAGGTTTACATGAGTTTGTAAAAAACATGAGTTTTTAGAAAATGTGTTTTATTTCATGAATGGAATCTACAAAGTATGCACATTCTATGTCATAACGACTTTCTATAGTTTGTGCATGCGTCCGGAAATAAGAAACGCTTACTTCCACCGTTTTTTAAAATCACAGCTTCTAGAAGGTTTACATGATTTCGTAAAAAATACGAGTTTTTAGAAAATGTGTTTTATTTCATCAATGGAATCTACAAAGTATGCACATTCTACGTCATAACGAATTTCCATAGTTTGCGCATGCGTCAAGAAATAAGAAAAGCTTACTTCCACCGATTTTTAAAATCACAGCTTCTAGAAGGTTTACATGTTTTCGTAAAAAACACGATTTTTAGAAAATGTGTTTTATTTCATAAATGGAATCAACAAAGTATGCAGATTCTACGTCATAACGACTTTCTATAGTTTGCGCATGCGTCCCAAAATAACAAAAGCTTACTTCCACTGTTTTTTAAAATCACAGCTTCTAGATGGTTTACATGATTTCGTAAAAAACACGAGTTTTTAGAAAATGTGTTTTATTTCATAAATGCAATCTAAAAAGTATGCACATTCTACGTCATAACGACTTTCTATAGTTTGCGCATGCGTCCGGAAATAAGAAAAGCTTACTTCCACCATTTTTTAAAATCACAGCATCTAGAAGGTTTACATGATATCGTAAAAAACACGAGTTTTTAGAAAATGAGTTTTATTTCATAAACGGAATCTACAAAGTATGCACATTCTACGTCATAACGACATTCTATAGTTTGTGCATGCGTCCGGAAATAAGAAAAGCTTACTTCCTCCGTTTTTTAAAATCACAGCTTCTAGAAGGTTTACATGATTTCGTAAAAAACACGAGTTTTTAGAAAATGTGTTTTATTTCATAAATGGAATCTACAAAGTTTGCACATTCTACGTCATAACGACTTTCTATAGTTTGCGCATACGTCCGGAAATAAGAAAACCTTACTTCCCCCGTTTTTTAAAATCACAACTTCTAGAAGGTTTACATGATTTGTTAAAAAACACGAGTCTTTAGAAAATGTGTTTTATTTCATAAATGGAATCTACAAAGTATGCACATTCTACGTCATAATGACTTTCTATAGTTTGCGCATGCGTCCGGAAATAACAAAAGCTTACTTCCCCCGTTTTTTAAAATCACAGCTTCTAGAAGGTTTACATGATTTCGTAAAAAATACGAGTTTTTAGAAAATGTGTTTTATTTCATCAATGGAATCTACAAAGTATGCACATTCTACGTCATAACGACATTCTATAGTTTGCGCATGCGTCAAGAAATAAGAAAAGCTTACTTCCACCATTTTTTAAAATCACAGCTTCTAGAAGGTTTACATGATTTCGTAAAAAACATGAGTTTTTAGAAAATGTGTTTTATTTCATCAATGGAATCTACAAAGTATGCACATTCTATGTCATAACGACTTTCTATAGTTTGCGCATGCGTCCGAAAATAAGAAACGCTTACTTCCACCATTTTTTAAAATCACAGCTTCTAGAAGGTTTACATGATTTCGTAAAAAACATGAGTTTTTAGAAAATGTGTTTTATTTCATAAATGGAATCAACAAAGTATGCACATTCTACGTCATAACGACTTTCCATAGTTTGCGCATGCGTCCGGAAATAAGAAAAGCTTACTTCCACCGATTTTTAAAATCACAGCTTCTAGAAGGTTTACATGATTTCGTAAAAAACACGAGTTTTTAGAAAATGTGTTTTATTTCATAAATGGAATCTACAAAGTATGCATATTTTACGTCATAACGACTTTGTATAGTTTATGCATCCGTCCGGAAATAACAAAAGCTTACTTCCACCGTTTTTTAAAATCACAGCTTCTAGAAGGTTTACATGATTTCTTAAAAAACACGAGTTTTTAGAAAATGTGTTTTATTTCATAAATGGAATCAACAAAGTATGCACATTCTACGTCATAACGACTTTCTATAGTTTGCGCATTCGTCCGGAAATAAGAAAAGCTTACTTCCACCGTTTTTTAAAATCACAGCTTCTAGAAGGTTTACATGATTTCGTAAAAAACACGACTTTTTAGAAAATGTGTTTTATTTTATAAATGGAATCTACAAAGTATGCACATTCTACGTCATAACGACATTCTATAGTTTGCGCATGCGTCCGGAAATAAGAAAAGCTTACTTCCACCGTTTTTTAAATTACAGCTTCTAGAAGCTTTACATGATTTCGTAAAAAACACGAGTTTTTAGAAAATGTGTTTTATTTCATAAATGGAATCAACAAAGTATGCACATTCTACGTCATAACGACTTTCTAAAGTTTGCGCATGCATCCGGAAATAAGAAAAGCTTACTTCCACCATTTTTTAAAATCACAGCTTCTAGAAAGTTTACATGATTTCGTAAAAAACACGAGTTTTTAGAAAATGTGTTTTATTTCATAAATGGAATCTACAAAGTATGCACATTCTACGTCATAATGACTTTCTATAGTTTGCGCATTCGTCCGGAAATAAGAAAAGCTTACTTCAACCGTTTTTTAAAATCACAGCTTCTAGAAGGTTTACATGATTTCGTAAAAAACACGAGTTTTTAGAAAATGTGTTTTATTTCATAAATGGAATCAACAAAGTATGCACATTCTACGTCATAACGACTTTCTATAGTTTGCGGATGCGTTTGGAAATAAGAAAAGCTTACTTCCCCCGTTTTTTAAAATCACAGCTTCTAGAAGGTTTACATGATTTCTTAAAAAACACAGTTTTTAGAAAATGTGTTTTATTTCAAAAATAGAATCAACAAAGTATTCACATTGTACGTCATAACGACATTCTATAGTTTGCGCATGCGTTCGGAAATAAGAAAAGCTTACTTCCACCGTTTTTTAAAATCACAGCTACTAGAAGGTTTACATGATTTCGTAAAAAACACGACTTTTTAGAAAATGTGTTTTATTTCATAAATGCAATCTACAAAGTATGCACATTCTACGTGATAACGACTTTCTATTGTTTGCACATGCGTCTGGAAGTAAGAAAAGCTTACTTCCACCGTTTTTTAAAATCACAGCTTCTAGAAGGTTTACATGATTTCGTAAAAAACACGAGTTTTTAGAAAATGTATTTTATTTCATCAATAGAATCAACAAAGTATGCACATTCTACATCATAACGACTTTCTATAGTTTGCACATGCGTCCGGGAAAAAGAAAAGCTTACTTCCACCGTTTTTTAAAATCACAGCTTCTAGAAGGTTTACATGATTTCGTAAAAAACATGAGTTTTTAGAAAATGTTTTTTATTTTATAAATGGAATCAACAAAGTATGCACATTCTACGTCATAACGACTTTCCATAGTTTGCGGATGCGTCCGGAAATAAGCAAAGCTTACTTCCACCGATTTTTAAAATAACAGCTTCTAGAAGGTTTACATGATTTCGTAAAAAACACGATTTTTAGAAAATGTGTTTTATTTCATAAATGGAATCTACAAAGTATGCAGATTTCACGTCATAACGACTTTGTATAGTTTGCGCATGCATCCGGAAATAAGAAAAGCTTACTTCCACCATTTTTTAAAATCACAGCTTCTAGAAAGTTTACATGATTTCGTAAAAAACACGAGTTTTTAGAAAATGTGTTTTATTTCATAAATGAAATCTGCAAAGTATGCACTTTCTACGTCATAACGACTTTCTATAGTTTGCGCATGCTTCCGGAAATTAGAAAAGCTTACTTCCACCGTTTTTTAAAATCACAGCTTCTAGAAGGTTTACATGATTTCGTAAAAAACACGAGTTTTTAGAAAATGTGTTTTATTTCATAAATGGAATCAACAAAGTATGCACATTCTACGTCATAACGACTTTGTATAGTTTGCGCATGCGTCCGGAAATAACAAAAGCTTACTTCCGCTGTTTTTTAAAATCACAGCTTCTAGAAGGTTTACATGATTTCGTAAAAAACATGAATTTTTAGAAAATGTGTTTTATTTCATCAATCGAATCTACAAAGTATGCATATTCTATGTCATAACGACATTCTATAGTTTGCGCATGCCTCCGGAAATAAGAAAAGCTTACTTCCACCGTTTTTTAAAATCACAGCTTCTAGAAGGTTTACATGATTTCGTAAAAAACACGAGTTTTTAGAAAATGTGTTTTATTTCATAAATGGAATCTACAAAGTATGCACATTCTACGTCATAAAGACTTTCTATTGTTTGCACATGCGTCTGGAAATAAGAAAAGCTTACTTCCACCCTTTTTTAAAATCACAGCTTCTAGAAGGTTTACATGATTTCGTAAAAAACATGACTTTTTAGAACATGTGTTTTATTTTATAAATGGAATCTAAAAAGTATGCACATTCTACGTCATAACGACATTCTATAGTTTGCGCATGCGTCCGGAAATAAGAAAAGCTTACTTCCACCGTTTTTTAAAATCACAGCTTCTAGAAGGTTTACATGATTTCTTAAAAAACACGAGTTTTTATAAAATGTGTTTTATTTCATAAATGGAATCAACAAAGTATGCACATTCTACATCCTAACGACTTTGTATAGTTTGCGCATGCGTCCGGAAATAACAAAAGCTTACTTCCACTGTTTTTTAAAATCACAGCTTCTAGAAGGTTTACATGATTTCGTAAAAAACACGAGTTTTTAGAAAATGTGTTTTATTTCATCAATGGAATCTACAAAGTATGCACATTCTACGTCATAACGACATTCTATAGTTTGCGCATGCGTCCGGAAATAAGAAAAGCTTACTTCCACCATTTTTTAAAATCACAGCTTCTAGAAGGTTTACATGATTTCGTAAAAAACACGAGTTTTTAGAAAATGTGTTTTATTTCATAAATGGAATCTACAAAGTATGCACATTCTACGTCATAACGACATTCTATAGTTTGCGCATGCGTTCGGAAATAAGAAAAGCTTACTTCCACCGTTTTTTATAATCACAGCTTCTAGAAGGTTTACATGATTTCGTAACAAACACGAGTTCTTAGAAAATGTGTTTTATTTCATAAATGGAATCCACAAAGTATGCACATTCTACGTCATAACGACTTTCTATAGTTTGCGCATTCCTCCGGAAATAAGAAAAGCTTACTTCCACCGTTTTTTAAAATCAGAGCTTCTAGAAGGTTTACATGATTTCGTAAAAAACACGACTTTTTAGAAAATGTGTTTTATTTTATAAATGGAATCTAAAAAGTATGCACATTCTACGTCATAACGACATTCTATAGTTTGCGCATGCGTCCGGAAATAAGAAAAGCTTACTTCCACCGTTTTTTAAAATCACAGCTTCTAGAAGGTTTACATGATTTCTTAAAAAACACGAGTTTTTATAAAATGTGTTTTATTTCATAAATGGAATCAACAAAGTATGCACATTCTACATCCTAACGACTTTGTATAGTTTGCGCATGCGTCCGGAAATAACAAAAGCTTACTTCCACTGTTTTTTAAAATCACAGCTTCTAGAAGGTTTACATGATTTCGTAAAAAACACGAGTTTTTAGAAAATGTGTTTTATTTCATCAATGGAATCTAAAAAGTATGCACATTCTACGTCATAATGACATTCTATAGTTTGCGCATGCGTCCGGAAATAAGAAAAGCTTACTTCCACCATTTTTTAAAATCACAGCTTCTAGAAGGTTTACATGATTTCGTAAAAAACACGAGTTTTTAGAAAATGTGTTTTATTTCATAAATGGAATCTACAAAGTATGCACATTCTACGTCATAATGACTTTCTATAGTTTGCACATGCGTCCGGAAATAAGAAAAGCTTACTTCCACCGTTTTTTAAAATCACAGCTTCTTGAAGGTTTACATGATTTCGTAAAAAACACGGGTTTTTAGAAAATGTGTTTTATTTCATAAATGGAATCTACAAAGTATGCACATTCTACGTCATAACGACTTTCTATAGTTTGCGCATGCATCCGGAAATAAGAAAAGCTTACTTCCACCATTTTTTAAAATCACAGCTTCTAGAAGGTTTACATGATTTCGTAAAAAACACGAGTTTTAGAAAATGTGTATTATTTCATAAATGTAATCTACAAAGTATGCACATTCTACGTCATAACGACTTTCTGTTGTTTGCGCATGCGTCCGGAAATAAGAAAAGCTTACTTCCACCGTTTTTTAAAATCACAGCTTCTAGAAGGTTTACATGATTTCGTAAAAAACACGAGTTTTTAGAAAATGTGTTTTATTTCATAAATGCAATCTACAAAGTATGCACATTCTAGGTCATAACGACTTTCTATTTTTTGCACATGCGTCTGGAAATAAGAAAAGCTTACTTCCACCCTTTTTTAAAATCACAGCTTCTAGAAGGTTTACATGATTTCGTCAAAAACACGAGTTTTTAGAAAATGTATTTTATTTCATAAATAGAATCAACAAAGTATGCACATTCTACATCATAACGACTTTCTATAGTTTGCACATGCGTCCGAAAAAAAGAAAAGCTTACTTCCACCGTTTTTTAAAATCACAGCTTCTAGAAGGTTTGCATGATTTCGTAAAAAACATGAATTTTTAGAAAATGTGTTTTATTTCATAAATGGAATCAACAAAGTATGCACATTCTACGTCATAACGACTTTCCATAGTTTGCGCATGCGTCCGGAAATAAGAAAAGCTTACTTCCACCGATTTTTAAAATCACAGCTTCTAGGAGGTTTACATGATTTCGTAAAAAACACGATTTTTAGAAAATGTGTTTTATTTCATAAATGGAATCTACAAAGTATGCACATTTTACGTCATAACGACTTTGTATAGTTTGCGCATGCGTCCCAAAATAACAAAAGCTTACTTCCACCGTTTTTTAAAATCACAACTTCTAGAAGGTTTACATGATTTCGTAAAAAACACGAGTTTTTAGAAAATGTGTTTTATTTCATAAATGGAATCAACAAAGTATGCATATTCTACGTCATAACGACTTTCTATAGTTTGCGCATTCGTCTAGAAATAAGAAAAGCTTACTTCCCCCGTTGTTTAGAATCACAGCTTGTAGAAGGTTTACATGATTTCGTAACAAACACGAGTTTTTAGAAAATGTGTTTTATTTCATAAATTTTATCAACAAAGTATGAAGATTCTACGTCATAACGACTTTCTATAGTTTGTGCATGCGTCCGGAAATAAGAAAAGCTTACTTCCCCCGTTTTTTAAAATCACAGCTTCTAGATGGTTTAAATGATTTCATAAAAAACACGAGTTTTTAGAAAATGTGTTTTATTTCATAAATGGAATCAACAAAGTATTCACATTCAACGTCATAACGACTTTCTATAGTTTGCGCATTCGTCCGGAAATAAGAAAAGCTTACTTCCACCGTTTTTTAAAATCACAGCTTCTAGAAGGTTTACATGATTTCGTAAAAAACACGACTTTTTAGAAAATGTGTTTTATTTTATAAATGGAATCTACAAAGTATGCACATTCTACGTCATAACGACATTCTATAGTTTGCGCATGCGTCCGGAAATAAGAAAAGCTTACTTCCACCGTTTTTTAAAATTACAGCTTCTAGAAGCTTTACATGATTTCGTAAAAAACACGAGTTTTTAGAAAATGTGTTTTATTTCATAAATGGAATCAACAAAGTATGCACATTCTACGTCATAACGAATTTCTAAAGTTTGCGCATGCATCCGGAAATAAGAAAAGCTTACTTCCACCAGTTTTTAAAATCACAGCTTCTAGAAAGTTTACATGATTTCGTAAAAAACACGAGTTTTTAGAAAATGTGTTTTATTTCATAAATGGAATCTACAAAGTATGCACATTCTACGTCATAATGACTTTCTATAGTTTGCGCATTCGTCCGGAAATAAGAAAAGCTTACTTCAACCGTTTTTTAAAATCACAGCTTCTAGAAGGTTTACATGATTTCGTAAAAAACACGAGTTTTTAGAAAATGTGTTTTATTTCATAAATGGAATCAACAAAGTATGCACATTCTACGTCATAACGACTTTCTATAGTTTGCGCATGCGTTTGGAAATAAGAAAATCTTACTTCCCCCGTTTTTTAAAATCACAGCTTCTAGAAGGTTTACATGATTTCTTCAAAAACACGAGTTTTTAGAAAATGTGTTTTATTTCATAAATAGAATCAACAAAGTATTCACATTCTACGTCATAACGACATTCTATAGTTTTCGCATGCGTTCGGAAATAAGAAAAGCTTACTTCCACCATTTTTTAAAATCACAGCTACTAGAAGGTTTACATGATTTCGTAAAAAACACGAGTTTTTAGAAAATGTGTTTTATTTCATAAATGCAATCTACAAAGTATGCACATTCTACGTGATAACTACTTTCTATTGTTTGCACATGCGTCTGGATGTAAGAAAAGCTTACTTCCACCGTTTTTTAAAATCACAGCTTCTAGAAGGTTTACATGATTTCGTAAAAAACACGAGTTTTTAGAAAATGTATTTTATTTCATAAATAGAATCAACAAAGTATGCACATTCTACATCATAACGACTTTCTATAGTTTGCACATGCGTCCGGAAAAAAGAAAAGCTTACTTCCACCGTTTTTTAAAATCACAGCTTCTAGAAGGTTTACATGATTTCGTAAAAAACATGAGTTTTTGGAAAATGTTTTTTATTTTATAAATGGAATCAACAAAGTATGCACATTCTACGTCATAACGACTTTCCATAGTTTGCGCATGCTTTCGGAAATAAGAAAAGCTTACTTCCACCGATTTTTAAAATCACAGCTTCTAGAAGGTTTACATGATTTCGTAAAAAACATGATTTTTAGAAAATGTGTTTTATTTCATAAATGGAATCTACAAAGTATGCAGATTTCACGTCATAACGACTTTGTATAGTTTGCGCATGCATCCGGAAATAACAAAAGCTTACTTCCACCATTTTTTAAAATCACAGCTTCTAGAAAGTTTACATGATTTCGTAAAAAACACGAGTTTTAAGAAAATGTGTTTTATTTCATAAATGGAATCTGCAAAGTATGCACATTCTACGTCATAACGACTTTCTATAGTTTGCGCATGCTTCCGGAAATAAGAAAAGCTTACTTCCACCGTTTTTTAAAATCACAGCTTCTAGAAGGTTTACATGATTTCGTAAAAAACACGAGTTTTTAGAAAATGTGTTTTATTTCATAAATGGAATCAACAAAGTATGCACATTCTACGTCATAACGACCTTGTATAGTTTGCGCATGCGTCCGGAAATAACAAAAGCTTACTTCCATTGTTTTTTAAAATCACAGCTTCTAGAAGGTTTACATGATTTCGTAAAAAGCACGATTTTTTAGAAAATGTGTTTTATTTCATCAATGGAATCTACAAAGTATGCACATTCTACGTCATAACAACATTCTATAGTTTGCGCATGCGTCCGGAAATAAGAAAAGCTTACTTCCACCGTTTTTTAAAATCACAGCTTCTAGAAGGTTTACATGATTTGTTAAAAAACATGAGTTTTTAGAAAATGTGTTTAATTTCATAAATGGAATCAACAAAGTATGCACATTCTACGTCATAACGACTTTCTATAGTTTGCGCATGCGTCCGGAAATAAGAAAAGCTTACTTCCACCGTTTTTTAAAATCACAGCTTCTAGAAGGTTTACATGATTTCTTAAAAAACACGAGTTTTTAGAAAATGTGTTTTATTTCATAAATGGAATCAACAAAGTATGCACATTCTACGTCATAACGACTTTCTATAGTTTACGCATGCTTCCGGAAATTAGAAAAGCTTACTTCCACCGTTTTTTAAAATCACAGCTTCTAGAAGGTTTACATGATTTCGTAAAAAACACGAGTTTTTAGAAAATGTGTTTTATTTCATAAATGGAATCAACAAAGTATGCACATTCTACGTCATAACGACTTTGTATAGTTTGCACATGCGTCCGGAAATAACAAAAGCTTACTTCCGCTGTTTTTTAAAATCACAGCTTCTAGAAGGTTTACATGATTTCGTAAAAAACATGAATTTTTAGAAAATGTGTTTTATTTCATCAATCAAATCTACAAAGTATGCATATTCTATGTCATAACGACATTCTATAGTTTGCGCATGCCTCCGGAAATAAGAAAAGCTTACTTCCACCGTTTTTTAAAATCACAGCTTCTAGAAGGTTTACATGATTTCGTAAAAAACACGAGTTTTTAGAAAATGTGTTTTATTTCATAAATGGAATCTACAAAGTATGCACATTCTACGTCATAAAGACTTTCTATTGTTTGCACATGCGTCTGGAAATAAGAAAAGCTTACTTCCACCCTTTTTTAAAATCACAGCTTCTAGAAGGTTTACATGATTTCGTCAAAAACACGAGTTTTTAGAAAATGTGTTTTATTTCATAAATGGAATCTACAAAGTATGCACATTCTACGTCATAACGACATTCTATAGTTTGCGCATGCGTTCGGAAATAAGAAAAGCTTACTTCCACCGTTTTTTATAATCACAGCTTCTAGAAGGTTTACATGATTTCGTAACAAACACGAGTTCTTAGAAAATGTGTTTTATTTCATAAATGGAATCCACAAAGTATGCACATTCTACGTCATAACGACTTTCTATAGTTTGCGCATTCCTCCGGAAATAAGAAAAGCTTACTTCCACCGTTTTTTAAAATCAGAGCTTCTAGAAGGTTTACATGATTTCGTAAAAAACACGACTTTTTAGAACATGTGTTTTATTTTATAAATGGAATCTAAAAAGTATGCACATTCTACGTCATAACGACATTCTATAGTTTGCGCATGCGTCCGGAAATGAGAAAAGCTTACTTCCACCGTTTTTTAAAATCACAGCTTCTAGAAGGTTTACATGATTTCTTAAAAAACACGAGTTTTTATAAAATGTGTTTTATTTCATAAATGGAATCAACAAAGTATGCACATTCTACATCCTAACGACTTTGTATAGTTTGCGCATGCGTCCGGAAATAACAAAAGCTTACTTCCACTGTTTTTTAAAATCACAGCTTCTAGAAGGTTTACATGATTTCGTAAAAAAACACGAGTTTTTAGAAAATGTGTTTTATTTCATCAATGGAATCTACAAAGTATGCACATTCTACGTCATAACGACATTCTATAGTTTGCGCATGCGTCCGGAAATAAGAAAAGCTTACTTCCACCATTTTTTAAAATCACAGCTTCTAGAAGGTTTACATGATTTCGTAAAAAACACGAGTTTTTAGAAAATGTGTTTTATTTCATAAATGGAATCTACAAAGTATGCACATTCTACGTCATAATGACATTCTATAGTTTGCGCATGCGTTCGGAAATAAGAAAAGCTTACTTCCACCGTTTTTTATAATCACAGCTTCTAGAAGGTTTACATGATTTCGTAACAAACACGAGTTCTTAGAAAATGTGTTTTATTTCATAAATGGAATCCACAAAGTATGCACATTCTACGTCATAACGACTTTCTATAGTTTGCGCATTCCTCCGGAAATAAGAAAAGCTTACTTCCACCGTTTTTTAAAATCAGAGCTTCTAGAAGGTTTACATGATTTCGTAAAAAACACGACTTTTTAGAAAATGTGTTTTATTTTATAAATGGAATCTAAAAAGTATGCACATTCTACGTCATAACGACATTCTATAGTTTGCGCATGCGTCCGGAAATAAGAAAAGCTTACTTCCACCGTTTTTTAAAATCACAGCTTCTAGAAGGTTTACATGATTTCTTAAAAAACACGAGTTTTTATAAAATGTGTTTTATTTCATAAATGGAATCAACAAAGTATGCACATTCTACATCCTAACGACGTTGTATAGTTTGCGCATGCGTCCGGAAATAACAAAAGCTTACTTCCACTGTTTTTTAAAATCACAGCTTCTAGAAGGTTTACATGATTTCGTAAAAAACACGAGTTTTTAGAAAATGTGTTTTATTTCATCAATGGAATCTAAAAAGTATGCACATTCTACGTCATAATGACATTCTATAGTTTGCGCATGCGTCCGGAAATAAGAAAAGCTTACTTCCACCATTTTTTAAAATCACAGCTTCTAGAAGGTTTACATGATTTCGTAAAAAACACGAGTTTTTAGAAAATGTGTTTTATTTCATAAATGGAATCTACAAAGTATGCACATTCTACGTCATAATGACTTTCTATAGTTTGCACATGCGTCCGGAAATAAGAAAAGCTTACTTCCACCGTTTTTTAAAATCACAGCTTCTTGAAGGTTTACATGATTTCGTAAAAAACACGGGTTTTTAGAAAATGTGTTTTATTTCATAAATGGAATCTACAAAGTATGCACATTCTACGTCATAACGACTTTCTATAGTTTGCGCATGCATCCGGAAATAAGAAAAGCTTACTTCCACCATTTTTTAAAATCACAGCTTCTAGAAGGTTTACATGATTTCGTAAAAAACACGAGTTTTAGAAAATGTGTATTATTTCATAAATGTAATCTACAAAGTATGCACATTCTACGTCATAACGGCTTTCTGTTGTTTGCGCATGCGTCCGGAAATAAGAAAAGCTTACTTCCACCGTTTTTTAAAATCACAGCTTCTAGAAGGTTTACATGATTTCGTAAAAAACACGAGTTTTTAGAAAATGTGTTTTATTTCATAAATGCAATCTACAAAGTATGCACATTCTAGGTCATAACGACTTTCTATTTTTTGCACATGCGTCTGGAAATAAGAAAAGCTTACTTCCACCCTTTTTTAAAATCACAGCTTCTAGAAGGTTTACATGATTTCGTCAAAAACACGAGTTTTTAGAAAATGTATTTTATTTCATAAATAGAATCAACAAAGTATGCACATTCTACATCATAACGACTTTCTATAGTTTGCACATGCGTCCGAAAAAAAGAAAAGCTTACTTCCACCGTTTTTTAAAATCACAGCTTCTAGAAGGTTTGCATGATTTCGTAAAAAACATGAATTTTTAGAAAATGTGTTTTATTTCATAAATGGAATCAACAAAGTATGCACATTCTACGTCATAACGACTTTCCATAGTTTGCGCATGCGTCCGGAAATAAGAAAAGCTTACTTCCACCGATTTTTAAAATCACAGCTTCTAGGAGGTTTACATGATTTCGTAAAAAACACGATTTTTAGAAAATGTGTTTTATTTCATAAATGGAATCTACAAAGTATGCACATTTTACGTCATAACGACTTTGTATAGTTTGCGCATGCGTCCCAAAATAACAAAAGCTTACTTCCACCGTTTTTTAAAATCACAACTTCTAGAAGGTTTACATGATTTCGTAAAAAACACGAGTTTTTAGAAAATGTGTTTTATTTCATAAATGGAATCAACAAAGTATGCATATTCTACGTCATAACGACTTTCTATAGTTTGCGCATTCGTCTAGAAATAAGAAAAGCTTACTTCCCCCGTTGTTTAGAATCACAGCTTGTAGAAGGTTTACATGATTTCGTAACAAACACGAGTTTTTAGAAAATGTGTTTTATTTCCTAAATGGAATCAACAAAGTATGAAGATTCTACGTCATAACGACTTTCTATAGTTTGTGCATGCGTCCGGAAATAAGAAAAGCTTACTTCCCCCGTTTTTTAAAATCACAGCTTCTAGATGGTTTAAATGATTTCATAAAAAACACGAGTTTTTAGAAAATGTGTTTTATTTCATAAATGGAATCAACAAAGTATTCACATTCAACGTCATAACGACTTTCTATAGTTTGCGCATTCGTCCGGAAATAAGAAAAGCTTACTTCCACCGTTTTTTAAAATCACAGCTTCTAGAAGGTTTACATGTTTTCGTAAAAAACACGACTTTTTAGAAAATGTGTTTTATTTTATAAATGGAATCTACAAAGTATGCACATTCTACGTCATAACGACATTCTATAGTTTGCGCATGCGTCCGGAAATAAGAAAAGCTTACTTCCACCGTTTTTTAAAATTACAGCTTCTAGAAGCTTTACATGATTTCGTAAAAAACACGAGTTTTTAGAAAATGTGTTTTATTTCATAAATGGAATCAACAAAGTATGCACATTCTACGTCATAACGAATTTCTAAAGTTTGCGCATGCATCCGGAAATAAGAAAAGCTTACTTCCACCAGTTTTTAAAATCACAGCTTCTAGAAAGTTTACATGATTTCGTAAAAAACACGAGTTTTTAGAAAATGTGTTTTATTTCATAAATGGAATCTACAAAGTATGCACATTCTACGTCATAATGACTTTCTATAGTTTGCGCATTCGTCCGGAAATAAGAAAAGCTTACTTCCACCGTTTTTTAAAATCACAGCTACTAGAAGGTTTACATGATTTCGTAAAAAACACGAGTTTTTAGAAAATGTGTTTTATTTCATAAATGCAATCTACAAAGTATGCACATTCTACGTGATAACTACTTTCTATTGTTTGCACATGCGTCTGGATGTAAGAAAAGCTTACTTCCACCGTTTTTTAAAATCACAGCTTCTAGAAGGTTTACATGATTTCGTAAAAAACACGAGTTTTTAGAAAATGTATTTTATTTCATAAATAGAATCAACAAAGTATGCACATTCTACATCATAACGACTTTCTATAGTTTGCACATGCGTCCGGAAAAAAGAAAAGCTTACTTCCACCGTTTTTTAAAATCACAGCTTCTAGAAGGTTTACATGATTTCGTAAAAAACATGAGTTTTTGGAAAATGTTTTTTATTTTATAAATGGAATCAACAAAGTATGCACATTCTACGTCATAACGACTTTCCATAGTTTGCGCATGCTTTCGGAAATAAGAAAAGCTTACTTCCACCGATTTTTAAAATCACAGCTTCTAGAAGGTTTACATGATTTCGTAAAAAACATGATTTTTAGAAAATGTGTTTTATTTCATAAATGGAATCTACAAAGTATGCAGATTTCACGTCATAACGACTTTGTATAGTTTGCGCATGCATCCGGAAATAACAAAAGCTTACTTCCACCATTTTTTAAAATCACAGCTTCTAGAAAGTTTACATGATTTCGTAAAAAACACGAGTTTTAAGAAAATGTGTTTTATTTCATAAATGGAATCTGCAAAGTATGCACATTCTACGTCATAACGACTTTCTATAGTTTGCGCATGCTTCCGGAAATAAGAAAAGCTTACTTCCACCGTTTTTTAAAATCACAGCTTCTAGAAGGTTTACATGATTTCGTAAAAAACACGAGTTTTTAGAAAATGTGTTTTATTTCATAAATGGAATCAACAAAGTATGCACATTCTACGTCATAACGACCTTGTATAGTTTGCGCATGCGTCCGGAAATAACAAAAGCTTACTTCCATTGTTTTTTAAAATCACAGCTTCTAGAAGGTTTACATGATTTCGTAAAAAGCACGATTTTTTAGAAAATGTGTTTTATTTCATCAATGGAATCTACAAAGTATGCACATTCTACGTCATAACAACATTCTATAGTTTGCGCATGCGTCCGGAAATAAGAAAAGCTTACTTCCACCGTTTTTTAAAATCACAGCTTCTAGAAGGTTTACATGATTTCGTAAAAAACACGAGTTTTTAGAAAATGTGTTTTATTCCATAAATTGAATCTACAAAGTATGCACATTCTACGTCATAATGACTTTCTATAGTTTGCACATGCGTCCGGAAATAAGAAAAGCTTACTTCCACCGTTTTTTAAAATCACAGCTTCTTGAAGGTTTACATGATTTCGTAAAAAACACGGGTTTTTAGAAAATGTGTTTTATTTCATAAATGGAATCTAGAAAGTATGCACATTCTACGTCATAACGACTTTCTATAGTTTGCGCATGCATCCGGAAATAAGAAAAGCTTACTTCCACCATTTTTTAAAATCACAGCTTCTAGAAGGTTTACATGATTTCGTAAAAAACACGAGTTTTTAGAAAATGTGTTTTATTTCATAAATGGAATCTACAAAGTATGCACATTCTACGTCATAACGACTTTCTGTTGTTTGCGCATGCGTCCGGAAATAAGAAAAGCTTACTTCCACCGTTTTTTAAAATCACAGCTTCTAGAAGGTTTACATGATTTCGTAAGAAACACGAGTTTTTAGAAAATGTGTTTTATTTCATAAATGGAATCAATAAAGTATGCACATTCTAAGTCATAAGGACTTTCTATAGTTTGCGCATGCGTTTGGAAATAAGAAAAGCTTACTTCCCCCGTTTTTTAAAATCACAGCTTCTAGAAGGTTTAGATGATTTCCTAAAAAACACAAGTTTTTAGAAAATGTGTTTTATTTCATAAATAGAATCAAAAAAAGTATGCACATTCTACATCATAATGACTTTCTATAGTTTTCACATGCGTCCGGAAATAAGAAAAGCTTACTTCCACCGTTTTTTAAAATCACAGCTTCTAGAAGGTTTACATGATTTCGTAAAAAACACGAGTTTTTAGAAAATGTGTTTTATTTCATAAATGGAATCTAAAAAGTATGCACATTCTACGTCATAACGACTTTGTATTGTTTGCGCATGCGTCCGGAAATAACAAAAGCTTACTTCCACCGTTTTTTAAAATCACAACTTCTAGAAGGTTTACATGATTTCGTAAAAAACACGAGTTTTTAGAAAATGTGTTTTATTTCATAAATGGAATCTACAAAGTATGCACATTCTACGTCATAACGAGTTTCTATAGTTTGCGCATGCGTCCGGAAATAAGAAAAGCTTAATTCCCCCGTTTTTTAAAATCACAGCTTCTAGAAGGTTTACATGATTTCTTAAAAAACACGAGTTTTTAGAAAATGTGTTTTATTTCATAAATGGAATCAACAAAGTATGCACATTCTACGTCATAATGACTTTCTATAGTTTGCGCATGCGTTCGGAAATAAGAAAAGCTTACTTCCCCCGTTTTTTAAAATCACAGCTTCTAGAAGGTTTACATGATTTCTTAAAAAACACGAGTTTTTAGAAAACGTGTTTTATTTCATAAATGGAATCAAAAAAGTATGCACATTCTACGTCATAACGACTTTCTATAGTTTGCGCATGCGTCCGGAAATAAGAAAAGCTTAATTCCACCGTTTTTTAAAATCATAGGTTCTAGAAGGTTTACATGATTTCGTAAAAAACACGAGTTTTTAGAAAATGTGTTTCATTTCATAAATGGAATCTAGAAAGTATGCACATTCTACGTCATAACGACTTTATATTGTTTGCGCATGCGTCTGGAAATAAGAAAAGCTTACTTCCACCATTTTTTAAAATCACATCTTCTAGAAGGTTTACATGATTTCGTAAAAAACACGAGTTTTTAGAAACTGTATTTTATTTCATAAATAGAATCAACAAAGTATGCACATTCTACGTCATAACGACTTTCTATAGTTTGCACATGCGTCCAGAAATAAGAAAAGCTTACTTCCACCGTTTTTTAAAATCACAGCTTCTAGAAGGTTTACATGATTTCGTAAAAAACACGAGTTTTTAGAAACTGTATTTTATTTCATAAATAGAATCAACAAAGTATGCACATTCTACGTCATAACGACTTTCTATAGTTTGCACATGCGTCCAGAAATAAGAAAAGCTTACTTCCACCGTTTTTTAAAATCACAGCTTCTAGAAGGTTTACATGATTTCGTAAAAAACACGAGTTTTTAGAAAATGTGTTTTATTTCATAAATGGAATCAACAAAGTATGCACATTCTACGTCATAACGACTTTCTATAGTTTATGCATCCGTCCGGAAATAAGAAAAGCTTACTTCCACCGTTTTTTAAAATCACAGCTTCTAGAAGGTTTACATGATATCTTAAAAAACACGAGTTTTTAGAAAATGTGTTTTATTTCATAAATGGAATCAACAAAGTATGCACATTCTACATCATAACGACTTTCTATAGTCTGCGCATTCGTCCGGAAATAAGAAAAGCTTACTTCCACCGTTTTTTAAAATCACAGCTTCTAGAAGGTTTACATGATTTCGTAAAAAACACGACTTTTTAGAAAATGTGTTTTATTTTATAAATGGAATCTACAAAGTATGCACATTCTACGTCATAACGACATTCTATAGTTTGCGCATGCGTCCAGAAATAAGAAAAGCTTACTTCCACCGTTTTTTAAAATCACAGCTTCTAGAAGGTTTACATGATTTCGTAAAAAACACGAGTTTTTAGAAAATGTGTTTTATTTCATAAATGGAATCAACAAAGTTTGAACATTCTACGTCATAACGACTTTCTATACTTTGCGCACGCGTTTGGATATAAGAAAAGCTTACTTCTCCCGTTTTTTAAAATCACACCTTCTAGAAGGTTGACATGATTTCTTAAAAAACACGAGTTTTTAGAAAATGTGTTTTATTTCATAAATATAATCAACAAAGTATGCACATTCTACGTGATAACGACTTTCTATTGTTTGCACATGCGTCTGGAAGTAAGAAAAGCTTACTTCCACCGTTTTTTAAAATCACAGCTTCTAGAAGGTTTACATGATTTCGTAAAAAACACGAGTTTTTAGAAAATGTATTTTATTTCATAAATAGAATCAACAAAGTATGCACATTCTACATCATAACGACTTTCTATAGTTTGCACATGCGTTCGGAAAAAAGAAAAGCTTACTTCCACCGTTTTTTAAAATCACAGCTTCTAGAAGGTTTACATGATTTCGTAAAAAACATGAGTTTTTGGAAAATGTTTTTTATTTTATAAATGGAATCAACAAAGTATGCACATTCTACGTCATAACGACTTTCCATAGTTTGCGCATGCGTTCGGAAATAAGAAAAGATTACTTCCACCGATTTTTAAAATCACAGCTTCTAGAAGGTTTACATGATTTCGTAAAAAACATGATTTTTAGAAAATGTGTTTTATTTCATAAATGGAATCTACAAAGTATGCAGATTTCACGTCATAACGACTTTGTATAGTTTGCGCATGCATCCGGAAATAAGAAAAGCTTACTTCCACCATTTTTTAAAATCACAGCTTCTAGAAAGTTTACATGATTTCGTAAAAAACACGAGTTTTAAGAAAATGTGTTTTATTTAATAAATGGAATCTGCAAAGTATGCACATTCTACGTCATAACGACTTTCTATAGTTTGCGCATGCTTCCGGAAATAAGAAAAGCTTACCTCCACCGTTTTTTAAAATCACAGCTTCTAGAAGGTTTACATGATTTCGTAAAAAACACGAGTTTTTAGAAAATGTGTTTTATTTCATAAATGGAATCAACAAAGTATGCACATTCTATGTCATAACGACTTTGTATAGTTTGCGCATGCGTCCTGAAATAACAAAAGCTTACTTCCACTGTTTTTTAAAATCACAGCTTCTAGAAGGTTTACATGATTTCGTAAAAAACACGAATTTTTAGAAAATGTGTTTTATTTCATCAATCGAATCTACAAAGTATGCACATTCTACGTCATAACGACATTCTATAGTTTGCGCATGCCTCCGGAAATAAGAAAAGCTTACTTCCACCGTTTTTTAAAATCACAGCTTCTAGAAGGTTTACATGATTTCGTAAAAGACACGAGTTTTTAAAAAATGTGTTTTATTTCATAAATGGAATCTACAAAGTATGCACATTCTACGTCATAACGACTTTCTATAGTTTGCGCATGCATCCGGAAATAAGAAAAGCTTACTTCCACCATTTTTTAAAATCACAGCTTCTAGAAGGTTTACATGATTTCGTAAAAAACACGAGTTTTTAGAAAATGTGTTTTATTTCATAAATGGAATCTACAAAGTATGCACATTCTACGTCATAACGACTTTCTGTTGTTTGCGCATGCGTCCGGAAATAAGAAAAGCTTACTTCCACCGTTTTTTAAAATCACAGCTTCTAGAAGGTTTACATGATTTCGTAAGAAACACGAGTTTTTAGAAAATGTGTTTTATTTCATAAATGGAATCAATAAAGTATGCACATTCTACGTCATAAGGACTTTCTATAGTTTGCGCATGCGTTTGGAAATAAGAAAAGCTTACTTCCCCCGTTTTTTAAAATCACAGCTTCTAGAAGGTTTAGATGATTTCCTAAAAAACACAAGTTTTTAGAAAATGTGTTTTATTTCATAAATAGAATCAAAAAAAGTATGCACATTCTACATCATAATGACTTTCTATAGTTTTCACATGCGTCCGGAAATAAGAAAAGCTTACTTCCACCGTTTTTTAAAATCACAGCTTCTAGAAGGTTTACATGATTTCGTAAAAAACACGAGTTTTTAGAAAATGTGTTTTATTTCATAAATGGAATCTACAAAGTATGCACATTCTATGTCATAACGACTTTGTATTGTTTGCGCATGTGTCCGGAAATAACAAAAGCTTACTTCCACCGTTTTTTAAAATCACAACTTCTAGAAGGTTTACATGATTTCGTAAAAAACACGAGTTTTTAGAAAATGTGTTTTATTTCATAAATGGAATCTACAAAGTATGCACATTCTACGTCATAACGAGTTTCTATAGTTTGCGCATGCGTCCGGAAATAAGAAAAGCTTAATTCCCCCGTTTTTTAAAATCATAGCTTCTAGAAGGTTTACATGATTTCTTAAAAAACACGAGTTTTTAGAAAATGTGTTTTATTTCATAAATGGAATCAACAAAGTATGCACATTCTACGTCATAATGACTTTCTATAGTTTGCGCATGCGTTCGGAAATAAGAAAAGCTTACTTCCCCCGTTTTTTAAAATCACAGCTTCTAGAAGGTTTACATGATTTCTTAAAAAACACAAGTTTTTAGAAAACGTGTTTTATTTCATAAATGGAATCAAAAAAGTATGCACATTCTACGTCATAACGACTTTCTATAGTTTGCGCATGCGTCCGGAAATAAGAAAAGCTTAATTCCACCGTTTTTTAAAATCATAGGTTCTAGAAGGTTTACATGATTTCGTAAAAAACACGAGTTTTTAGAAAATGTGTTTCATTTCATAAATGGAATCTACAAAGTATGCACATTCTACGTCATAACGACTTTATATTGTTTGCGCATGCGTCTGGAAATAAGAAAAGCTTACTTCCACCATTTTTTAAAATCACATCTTCTAGAAGGTTTACATGATTTCGTAAAAAACACGAGTTTTTAGAAAATGTATTTTATTTCATAAATAGAATCAACAAAGTATGCACATTCTACGTCATAACGAATTTCTATAGTTTGCACATGCGTCCAGAAATAAGAAAAGCTTACTTCCACCGTTTTTTAAAATCACAGCTTTTAGAAGGTTTACATGATTTCGTAAAAAACACGAGTTTTTAGAAAATGTCTTTTATTCCATAAATGGAATCAACAAAGTATGCACATTCTACGTCATAACGACTTTCTATAGTTTATGCATCCGTCCGGAAATAAGAAAAGCTTACTTCCACCGTTTTTTAAAATCACAGCTTCTAGAAGGTTTACATGATATCTTAAAAAACACGAGTTTTTAGAAAATGTGTTTTATTTCATAAATGGAATCAACAAAGTATTCACATTCAACGTCATAACGACTTTCTATAGTTTGCGCATTCGTCCGGAAATAAGAAAAGCTTACTTCCACCGTTTTTTAAAATCACAGCTTCTAGAAGGTTTACATGATTTCGTAAAAAACACGACTTTTTAGAAAATGTGTTTTATTTTATAAATGGAATCTACAAAGTATGCACATTCTACGTCATAACGACATTCTATAGTTTGCGCATGCGTCCGGAAATAAGAAAAGCTTACTTCCACCGTTTTTTAAAATTACAGCTTCTAGAAGCTTTACATGATTTCGTAAAAAACACGAGTTTTTAGAAAATGTGTTTTATTTCATAAATGGAATCAACAAAGTATGCACATTCTACGTCATAACGACTTTCTAAAGTTTGCGCATGCATCCGGAAATAAGAAAAGCTTACTTCCACCATTTTTTAAAATCACAGCTTCTAGAAAGTTTACATGATTTCGTAAAAAACACGAGTTTTTAGAAAATGTGTTTTATTTCATAAATGGAATCTACAAAGTATGCACATTCTACGTCATAATGACTTTCTATAGTTTGCGCATTCGTCCGGAAATAAGAAAAGCTTACTTCAACCGTTTTTTAAAATCACAGCTTCTAGAAGGTTTACATGATTTCGTAAAAAACACGAGTTTTTAGAAAATGTGTTTTATTTCATAAATGGAATCAACAAAGTATGCACATTCTACGTCATAACGACTTTCTATAGTTTGCGCATGCGTTTGGAAATAAGAAAATCTTACTTCCCCCGTTTTTTAAAATCACAGCTTCTAGAAGGTTTACATGATTTCTTCAAAAACACGAGTTTTTAGAAAATGTGTTTTATTTCATAAATAGAATCAACAAAGTATTCACATTCTACGTCATAACGACATTCTATAGTTTTCGCATGCGTTCGGAAATAAGAAAAGCTTACTTCCACCGTTTTTTAAAATCACAGCTACTAGAAGGTTTACATGATTTCGTAAAAAACACGAGTTTTTAGAAAATGTGTTTTATTTCATAAATGCAATCTACAAAGTATGCACATTCTACGTGATAACGACTTTCTATTGTTTGCACATGCGTCTGGATGTAAGAAAAGCTTACTTCCACCGTTTTTTAAAATCACAGCTTCTAGAAGGTTTACATGATTTCGTAAAAAACACGAGTTTTTAGAAAATGTATTTTATTTCATAAATAGAATCAACAAAGTATGCACATTCTACATCATAACGACTTTCTATAGTTTGCACATGCGTCCGGAAAAAAGAAAAGCTTACTTCCACCGTTTTTTAAAATCACAGCTTCTAGAAGGTTTACATGATTTCGTAAAAAACATGAGTTTTTGGAAAATGTTTTTTATTTTATAAATGGAATCAACAAAGTATGCACATTCTACGTCATAACGACTTTCCATAGTTTGCGCATGCTTTCGGAAATAAGAAAAGCTTACTTCCACCGATTTTTAAAATCACAGCTTCTAGAAGGTTTACATGATTTCGTAAAAAACATGATTTTTAGAAAATGTGTTTTATTTCATAAATGGAATCTACAAAGTATGCAGATTTCACGTCATAACGACTTTGTATAGTTTGCGCATGCATCCGGAAATAAGAAAAGCTTACTTCCACCATTTTTTAAAATCACAGCTTCTAGAAAGTTTACATGATTTCGTAAAAAACACGAGTTTTAAGAAAATGTGTTTTATTTCATAAATGGAATCTGCAAAGTATGCACATTCTACGTCATAACGACTTTCTATAGTTTGCGCATGCTTCCGGAAATAAGAAAAGCTTACTTCCACCGTTTTTTAAAATCACAGCTTCTAGAAGGTTTACATGATTTCGTAAAAAACACGAGTTTTTAGAAAATGTGTTTTATTTCATAAATGGAATCAACAAAGTATGCACATTCTACGTCATAATGACTTTCTATAGTTTGCGCATGCGTTCGGAAATAAGAAAAGCTTACTTCCCCCGTTTTTTAAAATCACAGCTTCTAGAAGGTTTACATGATTTCTTAAAAAACACGAGTTTTTAGAAAACGTGTTTTATTTCATAAATGGAATCAAAAAAGTATGCACATTCTACGTCATAACGACTTTCTATAGTTTGCGCATGCGTCCGGAAATAAGAAAAGCTTAATTCCACCGTTTTTTAAAATCATAGGTTCTAGAAGGTTTACATGATTTCGTAAAAAACACGAGTTTTTAGAAAATGTGTTTCATTTCATAAATGGAATCTACAAAGTATGCACATTCTACGTCATAACGACTTTATATTGTTTGCGCATGCGTCTGGAAATAAGAAAAGCTTACTTCCACCATTTTTTAAAATCACATCTTCTAGAAGGTTTACATGATTTCGTAAAAAACACGAGTTTTTAGAAAATGTATTTTATTTCATAAATAGAATCAACAAAGTATGCACATTCTACGTCATAACGACTTTCTATAGTTTGCACATGCGTCCAGAAATAAGAAAAGCTTACTTCCACCGTTTTTTAAAATCACAGCTTCTAGAAGGTTTACATGATTTCGTAAAAAACACGAGTTTTTAGAAAAAGTGTTTTATTTCATAAATCGAATCAACAAAGTATGCACATTCTACGTCATAACGACTTTCTATAGTTTATGCATCCGTCCGGAAATAAGAAAAGCTTACTTCCACCGTTTTTTAAAATCACAGCTTCTAGAAGGTTTACATGATATCTTAAAAAACACGAGTTTTTAGAAAATGTGTTTTATTTCATAAATGGAATCAACAAAGTATGCACATTCTACGTCATAACGACTTTCTATAGTTTGCGCATTCCTCCGGAAATAAGAAAAGCTTACTTCCACCGTTTTTTAAAATCACAGCTTCTAGAAGGTTTACATGATTTCGTAAAAAACATGACTTTTTAGAAAATGTGTTTTATTTTATAAATGGAATCTACAAAGTATGCACATTCTACGTCATAACGACATTCTATAGTTTGCGCATGCGTCCGGAAATAAGAAAAGCTTACTTCCACCGTTTTTTAAAATTACAGCTTCTAGAAGCTTTACATGATTTCGTAAAAAACACGAGTTTTTAGAAAATGTGTTTTATTTCATAAATGGAATCAACAAAGTATGCACATTCTACGTCATAACGACTTTCTAAAGTTTGCGCATGCATCCGGAAATAAGAAAAGCTTACTTCCACCATTTTTTAAAATCACAGCTTCTAGAAAGTTTACATGATTTCGTAAAAAACACGAGTTTTTAGAAAATGTGTTTTATTTCATAAATGGAATCTACAAAGTATGCACATTCTACGTCATAATGACTTTCTATAGTTTGCGCATTCGTCCGGAAATAAGAAAAGCTTACTTCAACCGTTTTTTAAAATCACAGCTTCTAGAAGGTTTACATGATTTCGTAAAAAACACGAGTTTTTAGAAAATGTGTTTTATTTCATAAATGGAATCAACAAAGTATGCACATTCTACGTCATAACGACTTTCTATAGTTTGCGCATGCGTTTGGAAATAAGAAAAGCTTACTTCCCCCGTTTTTTAAAATCACAGCTTCTAGAAGGTTTACATGATTTCTTAGAAAACACGAGTTTTTAGAAAATGTGTTTTATTTCATAAATAGAATCAACAAAGTATTCACATTATACGTCATAACGACATTCTATAGTTTTCGCATGCGTTCGGAAATAAGAAAAGCTTACTTCCACCGTTTTTTAAAATCACAGCTACTAGAAGGTTTACATGATTTCGTAAAAAACACGAGTTTTTAGAAAATGTGTTTTATTTCATAAATGCAATCTACAAAGTATGCACATTCTACGTGATAACGACTTTCTATTGTTTGCACATGCGTCTGGAAGTAAGAAAAGCTTACTTCCACCGTTTTTTAAAATCACAGCTTCTAGAAGGTTTACATGATTTCGTAAAAAACACGAGTTTTTAGAAAATGTATTTTATTTCATAAATAGAATCAACAAAGTATGCACATTCTACATCATAACGACTTTCTATAGTTTGCACATGCGTCCGGAAAAAAGAAAAGCTTACTTCCACCGTTTTTTAAAATCACAGCTTCTACAAGGTTTACATGATTTCGTAAAAAACATGAGTTTTTAGAAAATGTTTTTTATTTTATAAATGGAATCAACAAAGTATGCACATTCTACGTCATAACGACTTTCCATAGTTTGCGCATGCGTCCGGAAATAAGAAAAGCTTACTTCCACCGATTTTTAAAATCACAGCTTCTAGAAGGTTTACATGATTTCGTAAAAAACACGATTTTTAGAAAATGTGTTTTGTTTCATAAATGGAATCTACAAAGTATGCAGATTTCACGTCATAACGACTTTGTATAGTTTGCGCATGCATCCGGAAATAAGAAAAGCTTACTTCCACCATTTTTTAAAATCACAGCTTCTAGAAAGTTTACATGATTTCGTAAAAAACACGAGTTTTAAGAAAATGTGTTTTATTTCATAAATGGAATCTGCAAAGTATGCACATTCTACGTCATAACGACTTTCTATAGTTTGCGCATGCTTCCGGAAATAAGAAAAGCTTACTTCCACCGTTTTTTAAAATCACAGCTTCTAGAAGGTTTACATGATTTCGTAAAAAACACGAGTTTTTAGAAAATGTGTTTTATTTCATAAATGGAATCAACAAAGTATGCACATTCTACGTCATAACGACTTTGTATAGTTTGCGCATGCGTCCTGAAATAACAAAAGCTTACTTCCACTGTTTTTTAAAATCACAGCTTCTAGAAGGTTTACATGATTTCGTAAAAAACACGAATTTTTAGAAAATGTGTTTTATTTCATCAATCGAATCTACAAAGTATGCACATTCTACGTCATAACGACATTCTATAGTTTGCGCATGCCTCCGGAAATAAGAAAAGCTTACTTCCACCGTTTTTTAAAATCACAGCTTCTAGAAGGTTTACATGATTTCGTAAAAAACATGAGTTTTTAGAAAATGTGTTTTATTTCATAAATGGAATCTACAAAGTATGCACATTCTACGTCATAAAGACTTTCTACTGTTTGCACATGCGTCTGGAAATAAGAAAAGCTTACTTCCACCCTTTTTTAAAATCACAGCTTCTAGAAGGTTTACATGATTTCGTCAAAAACACGAGTTTTTAGAAAATGTATTTTATTTCATAAATAGAATCAACAAAGTATGCACATTCTACGTCATAACGACTTTCTATAGTTTGCACATGCGTCCGAAAAAAAGAAAAGCTTACTTCCACCGTTTTTTAAAATCACAGCTTCTAGAAGGTTTACATGATTTCGTAAAAAACATGAGTTTTTAGAAAATGTGTTTTATTTCATAAATGGAATCAACAAAGTATGCACATTCTACGTCATAACGACTTTCCATAGTTTGCGCATGCGTCCGGAAATAAGAAAAGCTTACTTCCACCGATTTTTAAAATCATAGCTTCTAGAAGGTTTACAAGATTTCGTAAAAAACACGATTTTTAGAAAATGTGTTTTATTTCATAAATGGAATCTACAAAGTATGCACATTTTACGTCATAACGACTTTGTATAGTTTGCGCATGCGTCCCAAAATAAGAAAAGCTTACTTCCCCCGTTTTTTAAAATCACAGCTTCTAGAAGGTTTACATGATTTCGTAAAAAACACGAGTTTTTAGAAAATGTGTTTTATTTCATAAATGGAATCTACAAAGTATGCACATTCTACGAAATAACGACTTTCTATAGTTTGTGCATGCGTCCAGAAATAAGAAACGCTTACTTCCCCCGTTTTTTAAAATCACAGCTTCTAGAAGGTTTACATGATTTCTTAAAAAACACGAGTTTTTAGAAAATGTGTTTTATTTCATAAATGGAATCTACAAAGTATGCACATTCTACATCATAACGACTTTCTATAGTTTGCGCATGCTTCCGGAAATAAGAAAAGCTTACTTCCCCCGTTTTTTAAAATCACAGCTTCTAGAAGGTTTACATGATTTCTTAAAAAACACGAGTTTTTAGAAAATGTATTTTATTTCATAAATAGAATCAACAAAGTATGCACATTCTACGTCATAACGACTTTCTATAGTTTGCACATGCGTCCAGAAATAAGAAAAGCTTACTTCCACCGTTTTTTGAAATCACAGCTTCTAGAAGGTTTACATGATTTCGTAAAAAACACGAGTTTTTAGAAAAAGTGTTTTATTTCATAAATGGAAATAACAAAGTATGCACATTCTACATCATAACGACTTTCCATAGTTTGCGCATGCGTCCGGAAATAAGAAAAGCTTACTTCCACCGATTTTTAAAATCACAGCTTCTAGAAGGTTTACATGATTTCGTAAAAAACATGATTTTTATTATATGTGTTTTATTTCCTAAATGGAATCTACAAAGTATGCACATTTTACGTCATAACGACTTTGTATAGTTTGCTTATGCGTCCCAAAATAACAAAAGCTTACTTCCACCGTTTTTTAAAATCACAGCTTCTAGAAGGTTTACATGATTTCGTAAAAAACACGAGTTTTTAGAAAATGTGTTTTATTTCATAAATGGAATCAACAAAGTATGCACATTCTACTTCATAACGACTTTCTATAGTTTGCGCATTCGTCCCGAAATAAGAAAGGCTTACTTCCCCCGTTTTTTAAAATCACAGCTTCTAGAAGGTTTACATGATTTCGTAACAAACACGAGTTTTTAGAAAATGTGTTTTATTTCATAAATGGAATCTACAAAGTATGCACATTCTACGTCATAACGACTTTCTATAGTTTATGCATGCGTTTGGATATAAGAAAAGCTTACTTCCCCCGTTTTTTAAAATCACAGCTTCTAGAAGGTTTACATGATTTCTTAAAAAACACGAGTTTTTAGAAAATGTGTTTTATTTTATAAATGGAATCAACAAAGTATGAACACTCTACGTCATAACGACTTTCTATAGTTTATGCATCCGTCCGGAAATAAGAAAAGCTTACTTCCACCGTTTTTTAAAATCACAGCTTCTAGAAGGTTTACATGATTTCTTAAAAAACACGAGTTTTTAGAAAATGTGTTTTATTTCATAAATGGAATCAACAAAGTATGCACATTCTACGTCATAACGACTTTCTATAGTTTGCGCATTCGTCCGGAAATAAGAAAAGCTTACTTCCACCGTTTTTTAAAATCACAGCTTCTAGAAGATTTACATGATTTCGTAAAAAACACGACTTTTTAGAAAATGTGTTTTATTTTATAAATGGAATCTACAAAGTATGCACATTCTACGTCATAACGACTTTCTATAGTTTGTGCATGCGTCCGGAAATAAGAAAAGCTTACTTCCCCCGTTTTTTAAAATCACAGCTTCTAGAAGGTTTACATGATTTCTTAAAAAACACGAGTTTTTGGAAAATGTGTTTTATTTCATAAATGGAATCAACAAAGTATGCACATTCTACGTCATAACGACTTTCTATAGTTTGCGCATGCGTTTGGAAATAAGAAAAGCTTACTTCCCCCGTTTTTTAAAATCACAGCTTCTAGAAGGTTTACATGATTTCGTAAAAAACACGAGTTTTTAGAAAATGTGTTTTATTTCATAAATGGAATCTACAAAGTATGCACATTCTACGAAATAACGACTTTCTATAGTTTGTGCATGCGTCCGGAAATAAGAAACGCTTACTTCCCCCGTTTTTTAAAATCACAGCTTCTAGAAGGTTTACATGATTTCTTAAAAAACACGAGTTTTTAGAAAATGTGTTTTATTTCATAAATGGAATCTACAAAGTATGCACATTCTACATCATAACGACTTTCTATAGTTTGCGCATGCTTCCGGAAATAAGAAAAGCTTACTTCCCCCGTTTTTTAAAATCACAGCTTCTAGAAGGTTTACATGATTTATTAAAAAACACGAGTTTTTAGAAAATGTGTTTTATTTCATAAATGGAATCTACAAAGTATGCACATTCTACGTCATAACGACTTTCTATAGTTTGCACATGCGTCCGGAAATAAGAAAAGCTTACTTCCCCCGTTTTTTAAAATCACAGCTTCTAGAAGATTTACATGATTTTGTAAAAAACATGAGTTTTTAGAAAATGTGTTTTATTTCATAAATAGAATCAACAATGTGTGAACATTCTACGTCATAACGAATTTCTATAGTTTGCGCATTCGTCCGGAAATAAGAAAAGCTTACTTCCACCGTTTTTTAAAATCACAGCTTCTAGAAGGTTTACATGATTTTGTAAAAAACACGAGTTTTTCGAAAATGTGTTTTATTTCATAAATGGAATCTACAAAGTATGAACATTCTACGCCATAACGACTTTCTATAGTTTGCGCATGCATCTGGAAATAAGAAAAGCTTACTTCCACCGTTTTTTAAAATCACAGCTTCTAGAAGGTTTACATGATTTCTTAAAAAACACGAGTTTTTAGAAAATGGGTTTTATTTCATAAATGGAATCAACAAAGTATGCACATTCTACGTCATAACGACTTTCTATAGTTTGCGCATACGTCTGAAAATAAGAAAAGCTTACTTCCACCGTTTTTTAAAATCACAGCTTCTAGAAGGTTTACATGATTTCGTAAAAAACATGAGTTTTTAGAAAATGTGTTTTATTTCATAAATGGAATCAACAAAGTATGCACATTCTACGTCATAACGACTTTCTATAGTTTGCGCATTCGTCCGGAAATAAGAAAAGCTTAATCAACCGTTTTTTAAAATCACAGCTTCTAGAAGGTTTACATGATTTCGTAAAAAACACGAGTTTTTAGAAAATGTGTTTTATTTCATAAATGGAATCTAAAAAGTATGCACATTCTACGTCATAACGACATTCTATAGTTTGCGCATGCGTCCGGAAATAAGAAAAGCTTACTTCCACCTTTTTTTAAAATCACAGCTTCTAGAAGGTTTACATGATTTCGTAAAAAACACGAGTTTTTAGAAAATGTGTTTTATTTCATAAATGGAATCTACAAAGTATGCACATTCTACGTCATAATGACTTTCTATAGTTTGCGCATGCGTTTGGAAATAAGAAAATCTTACTTCCCCCGTTTTTTAAAATCACAGCTTCTAGAAGGTTTACATGATTTCTTAAAAAACACGAGTTTTTAGAAAATGTGTTTTATTTCATAAATAGAATCAACAAAGTATCCACATTCTACGTCATAACGACATTCTATAGTTTGTGCATGCATCCGGAAATAAGAAAAGCTTACTTACACCGCAATCTACAAAGTATGCACATTCTACGTGATAACGACTTTCTATTGTTTGCACATGCGTCTGGAAGTAAGAAAAGATTACTTCCACCGTTTTTTAAAATCACAGCTTCTAGAAGGTTTACATGATTTCGTAAAAAACACGAGTTTTTAGAAAATGTATTTTATTTCATAAATAGAATCAACAAAGTATGCACATTCTACATCATAACGACGTTCTATAGCTTGCACATGCGTCCGGAAAAAAGAAAAGCTTACTTCCACCGTTTTTTAAAATCACAGCTTCTAGAAGGTTTACATGATTTCGTAAAAAACATGAGTTTTTAGAAAATGTGTTTTATTTTATAAATGGAATCAACAAAGTATGCACATTCTACGTCATAACGACTTTCCATAGTTTGCGCATGCGTCCGGAAATAAGAAAAGCTTACTTCCACCGATTTTTAAAATCACAGCTTCTAGAAGGTTTACATGATTTCGTAAAAAACACAATTTTTAGAAAATGTGTTTTATTTCATAAATGGAATCTACAAACTATGCACATTTCACGTCATAACGACTTTGTATAGTTTGCGCATGGGTCCCAAAATAACAAAAGCTTACTTCCACCGTTTTTTAAAATCACAGCTTCTAGAAGGTTTACATGATTTCGTAAAAAACATGAGTTTTTAGAAAATGTGTTTTATTTCATAAATGGAATCAACAAAGTATGCATATTCTACGTCATAACGACTTTCTATAGTTTGCGCATTCGTCCATAAATAAGAAAAGCTTACTTCCCCCGTTTTTTAAAATCACAGCTTCTAGAATGTTTACATGATTTCGTAACAAACAATAGTTTTTAGAAAATGTGTTTTATTTCATAAATGGAATCAACAAAGTATGCACATTCTATGTCATAACGACTTTCTATAGTTTGCGCATGCGTCCGGAAATAAGAAAAGCTTACTTCCCCCGTTTTTTAAAATCACAGCTTCTAGAAGGTTTACATGATTTCGTAACAAACACGAGTTTTTAGAAAATGTGTTTTATTTCATAAATGGAATCTACAAAGTATGCACATTCTACGTCATAACGACTTTCTATAGTTTATGCATGCGTTTGGAAATAAGAAAAGCTTACTTCCCCCGTTTTTTAAAATCACAGCTTCTAGAAGGTTTACATGATTTCTTAAAAAACACGAGTTTTTAGAAAATGTGTTTTATTTTATAAACGGAATCAACCAAGTATGAACACTCTACGTCATAACGACTTTCTATAGTTTATGCATCCGTCCGGAAATAAGAAAAGCTTACTTCCACCGTTTTTTAAAATCACAGCTTCTAGAAGGTTTACATGATTTCTTAAAAAACACGACTTTTTAGAAAATGTGTTTTATTTTATAAATGGAATCTACAAAGTATGCACATTCTACGTCATAACGACATTCTATAGTTTGAGCATGCGTCCGGAAATAAGAAAAGCTTACTTCCACCGATTTTTAAAATCACAGCTTCTAGAAGCTTTACATGATTTCGTAAAAAACACGAGTTTTTAGATAATGTGTTTTATTTCATAAATGGAATCTACAAAGTATGCACATTCTACATCATAACGACTTTCTATAGTTTGCGCATGCGTCCGGAAATAAAAAAAGCTTACTTCCACCGTTTTTTAAAATCACAGCTTCTCGAAGGTTTACATGATTTCGTAAAAAACACGGGTTTTTAGAAAATGTGTTTTATTTAATAAATGGAATCTACAAAGTATGCACATTCTACATCCTAACGACTTTCTATAGTTTGCGCATGCATCCGGAAATAAGAAAAGCTTACTTCCACCATTTTTTAAAATCACAACTTCTAGAAAGTTTACATGATTTCGTAAAAAACACGAGTTTTTAGAAAATGTGTTTTATTTCATAAATGGAATCTACAAAGTATGCACATTCTATGTCATAACGACTTTCTATAGTTTGCGCATGCTTCCGGAAATAAGAAAAGCTTACTTCCACCGTTTTTTAAAATCACAGCTTCTAGAAGGTTTACATGATTTCATAAAAAACACGAGTTTTTAGAAAATGTGTTTTATTTCATAAATGGAATCAACAAAGTATGCACATTCTACGTCATAACGACTTTGTATAGTTTGCGCATGCGTCCGGAAATAACAAAAGCTTACTTCCATTGTTTTTTAAAATCACAGCTTCTAGAAGGTTTACATGATTTCGTAAAAAACACGATTTTTTAGAAAATGTGTTTTATTTCATCAATGGAATCTACAAAGTATGCACATTCTACGTCATAACAACATTCTATAGTTTGCGCATGCGTCCGGAAATAAGAAAAGCTTACTTCCACCGTTTTTTAAAATCACAGCTTCTAGAAGGTTTACATGATTTCGTAAAAAACACGAGTTTTTAGAAAATGTGTTTTATTCCATAAATGGAATCTACAAAGTATGCACATTCTACGTCATAACGACTTTCTATAGTTTGCACATGCGTCCGGAAATAAGAAAAGCTTACTTCCACCGTTTTTTAAAATCACAGCTTCTTGAAGGTTTACATGATTTCGTAAAAAACACGGGTTTTTAGAAAATGTGTTTTATTTCATAAATGGAATCTACAAAGTATGCACATTCTACGTCATAACGACTTTCTATAGTTTGCGCATGCATCCGGAAATAAGAAAAGCTTACTTCCACCATTTTTTAAAATCATAGCTTCTAGAAGGTTTACATGATTTCGTAAAAAACACGAGTTTTTAGAAAATGTGTTTTATTTCATAAATGGAATCTACAAAGCATGCACATTCTACGTCATAACGACTTTCTGTTGTTTGCGCATGCATCCGGAAATAAGAAAAGCTTACTTCCACCGTTTTTTAAAATCACAGCTTCTAGAAGGTTTACATGATTTCGTAAAAAACACGAGTTTTTAGAAAATGTGTTTTATTTCATAAATGGAATCAATAAAGTATGCACATTCTACGTCATAAGGACTTTCTATAGTTTGCGCATGCGTTTGGAAATAAGAAAAGCTTACTTCCACCGTTTTTTAAAATCACAGCTTCTAGAAGGTTTACATGATTTCGTAAAAAACACGAGTTTTTAGAAAATGTGTTTTATTTCATAAATGGAATCTACAAAGTATGCACATTCTACGTCATAACGACTTTGTATTGTTTGCGCATGCGTCCGGAAATAACAAAAGCTTACTTCCACCGTTTTTTAAAATCACAACTTCTAGAAGGTTTACATGATTTCGTAAAAAACACGAGTTTTTAGAAAATGTGTTTTATTTCATAAATGGAATCTACAAAGTATGCACATTCTACGTCATAACGAGTTTCTATAGTTTGCGCATGCGTCCGGAAATAAGAAAAGCTTACTTCCCCCGTTTTTTAAAATCACATCTTCTAGAAGGTTTACATGATTTCTTAAAAAACACGAGTTTTTAGAAAATGTGTTTTATTTCATAAATGGAATCTACAAAGCATGCACATTCTACGTCATAACGACTTTCTGTTGTTTGCGCATGCATCCGGAAATAAGAAAAGATTACTTCCACCGTTTTTTAAAATCACAGCTTCTAGAAGGTTTACATGATTTCTTAAAAAACACGAGTTTTTAGAAAATGTGTTTTATTTCATAAATGGAATCAACAAAGTATGCACATTCTACGTCATAATGAATTTCTATAGTTTGCGCATGCGTTTGGAAATAAGAAAAGCTTACTTCCCCCGTTTTTTAAAATCACAGCTTCTAGAAGGTTTACATGATTTCGTAAAAAACACGAGTTTTTAGAAAATGTGTTTTATTTCATAAATGGAATCTACAAAGTATGCACATTCTACGTCATAACGACTTTGTATTGTTTGCGCATGCGTCCGGAAATAACAAAAGCTTACTTCCACCGTTTTTTAAAATCACAACTTCTAGAAGGTTTACATGATTTCGTAAAAAACACGAGTTTTTAGAAAATGTGTTTTATTTCATAAATGGAATCTACAAAGTATGCACATTCTACGTCATAACGAGTTTCTATAGTTTGCGCATGCGTCCGGAAATAAGAAAAGCTTACTTCCCCCGTTTTTTAAAATCACATCTTCTAGAAGGTTTACATGATTTCTTAAAAAACACGAGTTTTTAGAAAATGTGTTTTATTTCATAAATGGAATCAACAAAGTATGCACATTCTACGTCATAATGAATTTCTATAGTTTGCGCATGCGTTCGGAAATAAGAAAAGCTTACTTCCCCCGTTTTTTAAAATCACAGCTTCTAGAAGGTTTACATGATTTCGTAAAAAACACGAGTTTTTAGAAAATGTGTTTCCTTTCATAAATGGAATCTACAAAGTATGCACATTCTACGTCATAACAACTTTCTATAGTTTGTGCATGCGTCTGGAAATAAGAAAAGCTTACTTCCACCGTTTTTTAAAATCACAGCTTCTAGAAGGTTTACATGATTTCTTAAAAAACACGAGTTTTTAGAAAATGTATTTTATTTCATAAATAGAATCAACAAAGTATGCACATTCTACGTCATAACGACTTTCTATAGTTTGCACATGCGTCCAGAAATAAGAAAAGCTTACTTCCACCGTTTTTTGAAATCACAGCTTCTAGAAGGTTTACATGATTTCGTAAAAAACACGAGTTTTTAGAAAATGTGTTTTATTTCATAAATGGAATCAAAAAAGTATGCACATTCTACGTCATAACGACTTTTTATAGTTTGTGCATTCGTCCGGAAATAAGAAAAGCTTAATTCCACCGTTTTTTAAAATCACAGCTTCTAGAAGGTTTACATGATTTCGTAAAAAACACGAGTTTTTAGAAAATGTGTTTCCTTTCATAAATGGAATCTACAAAGTATGCACATTCTACGTCATAACGACTTTGTATAGTTTGCTTATGCGTCCCAAAATAACAAAAGCTTACTTCCACCGTTTTTTAAAATCACAGCTTCTAGAAGGTTTACATGATTTCGTAAAAAACACGAGTTTTTAGAAAATGTGTTTTATTTCATAAATGGAATCAACAAAGTATGCACATTCTACGTCATAACGACTTTCTATAGTTTGCGCATTCGTCCCGAAATAAGAAAGGCTTACTTCCCCCGTTTTTTAAAATCACAGCTTCTAGAAGGTTTACATGATTTCGTAACAAACACGAGTTTTTAGAAAATGTGTTTTATTTCATAAATGGAATCTACAAAGTATGCACATTCTACGTCATAACGACTTTCTATAGTTTATGCATGCGTTTGGATATAAGAAAAGCTTACTTCCCCCGTTTTTTAAAATCACAGCTTCTAGAAGGTTTACATGATTTCTTAAAAAACACGAGTTTTTAGAAAATGTGTTTTATTTTATAAATGGAATCAACAAAGTATGAACACTCTACGTCATAACGACTTTCTATAGTTTATGCATCCGTCCGGAAATAAGAAAAGCTTACTTCCACCGTTTTTTAAAATCACAGCTTCTAGAAGGTTTACATGATTTCTTAAAAAACACGAGTTTTTAGAAAATGTGTTTTATTTCATAAATGGAATCAACAAAGTATGCACATTCTACGTCATAACGACTTTCTATAGTTTGCGCATTCGTCCGGAAATAAGAAAAGCTTACTTCCACCGTTTTTTAAAATCACAGCTTCTAGAAGATTTACATGATTTCGTAAAAAACACGACTTTTTAGAAAATGTGTTTTATTTTATAAATGGAATCTACAAAGTATGCACATTCTACGTCATAACGACTTTCTATAGTTTGTGCATGCGTCCGGAAATAAGAAAAGCTTACTTCCCCCGTTTTTTAGAATCACAGCTTCTAGAAGGTTTACATGATTTCTTAAAAAACACGAGTTTTTGGAAAATGTGTTTTATTTCATAAATGGAATCAACAAAGTATGCACATTCTACGTCATAACGACTTTCTATAGTTTGCGCATGCGTTTGGAAATAAGAAAAGCTTACTTCCCCCGTTTTTTAAAATCACAGCTTCTAGAAGGTTTACATGATTTCGTAAAAAACACGAGTTTTTAGAAAATGTGTTTTATTTCATAAATGGAATCTACAAAGTATGCACATTCTACGAAATAACGACTTTCTATAGTTTGTGCATGCGTCCGGAAATAAGAAACGCTTACTTCCCCCGTTTTTTAAAATCACAGCTTCTAGAAGGTTTACATGATTTCTTAAAAAACACGAGTTTTTAGAAAATGTGTTTTATTTCATAAATGGAATCTACAAAGTATGCACATTCTACATCATAACGACTTTCTATAGTTTGCGCATGCTTCCGGAAATAAGAAAAGCTTACTTCCCCTGTTTTTTAAAATCACAGCTTCTAGAAGGTTTACATGATTTATTAAAAAACACGAGTTTTTAGAAAATGTGTTTTATTTCATAAATGGAATCTACAAAGTATGCACATTCTACGTCATAACGACTTTCTATAGTTTGCACATGCGTCCGGAAATAAGAAAAGCTTACTTCCCCCGTTTTTTAAAATCACAGCTTCTAGAAGATTTACATGATTTTGTAAAAAACATGAGTTTTTAGAAAATGTGTTTTATTTCATAAATAGAATCAACAATGTGTGAACATTCTACGTCATAACGAATTTCTATAGTTTGCGCATTCGTCCGGAAATAAGAAAAGCTTACTTCCACCGTTTTTTAAAATCACAGCTTCTAGAAGGTTTACATGATTTTGTAAAAAACACGAGTTTTTCGAAAATGTGTTTTATTTCATAAATGGAATCTACAAAGTATGAACATTCTACGCCATAACGACTTTCTATAGTTTGCGCATGCATCTGGAAATAAGAAAAGCTTACTTCCACCGTTTTTTAAAATCACAGCTTCTAGAAGGTTTACATGATTTCTTAAAAAACACGAGTTTTTAGAAAATGGGTTTTATTTCATAAATGGAATCAACAAAGTATGCACATTCTACGTCATAACGACTTTCTATAGTTTGCGCATACGTCTGAAAATAAGAAAAGCTTACTTCCACCGTTTTTTAAAATCACAGCTTCTAGAAGGTTTACATGATTTCGTAAAAAACACGACTTTTCAGAAAATGTGTTTTCTTTTATAAATGGAATCTACAAAGTATGCACATTCTACGTCATAACGACTTTCTATAGTTTGCGCATTCGTCCGGAAATAAGAAAAGCTTACTTCCACCGTTATTTAAAACCACAGCTTCTAGAAGGTTTACATGATTTCTTAAAAAACACGAGTTTTTAGAAAATGTGTTTTATTTCATAAATGGAATCTACAAAGTATGCACATTCTACGTCATAACAAATTTCTATAGTTTGCGCATGCGTTCGGAAATAAGAAAAGCTTACCTCCCCCGTTTTTTTAAATCACAGCTTCTAGAAGGTTTACATGATTTCTTAAAAAACACGAGTTTTTAGAAAATGTGTTTTATTTCATAAATGGAATCAACAAGGTATGCACATTCTACGTCATAACGAATTTCTATAGTTTGCGCATGCGTTTGGAAATAAGAAAAGCTTACTTCCACCGTTTTTTAAAATCACAGCTTCTAGAAGGTTTACATGATTTCTTAAAAAACACTAGTTTTTAGAAAATGTGTTTTATTTCAAAAATGGAATCAACAAAGTATGCACATTCTACGTCATAACGACTTTCTATAGTTTGCGCATGCGTCTGGAAATAAGAAAAGCTTACTTCCACCGTTTTTTAAAATCACAGCTTCTAGAAGGTTTACATGATTTCGTAAACAACACGAGTTTTTAGAAAATGTGTTTTATTTCATAAATGGAATCTACAAAGTATGCACATTCTACGTCATAACGACTTTCGATAGTTTATGCATGCGTCCGGAAATAAGAAAAGCTTACTTCCACCGTTTTTTAAAATCACAGCTTCTAGAAGGTTTACATGATTTCTTAAAAAACACGAGTTTTTAGAAAATGTGTTTTATTTCATAAATGGAATCAACAGAGTATGCACATTCTACGTCATAACGACTTTCTATAGTTTGCGCATTCGTCCGGAAATAAGAAAAGCTTACTTCCACCGTTTTTTAAAATCAGAGCTTCTAGAAGGTTTACATGATTTCGTAAAAAACACGACTTTTCAGAAAATGTGTTTTATTTTATAAATGGAATCTACAAAGTATGCACATTCTACGTCATAACGACTTTCTATAGTTTGCGCATTCGTCCGGTGTTGATGTATATGTAACTTCGGAATGTATTTCACATATATGTATATTGTATTCCTATAGAGATGGTATTATTCCTCTATAAGGAAGTGTCGTCATTTATATTGTAAGTGTTGTAACTTATACTTGATGGGTTATTAGACCACCTTATTTGGGGTCGGCCCTGTATAAGTCATGTGGGTCAAAGGGTTATTAGACCACCCTATTTTGGGTCGGCCCACTCAGCATTATGTTATGTGGTAAAGTTCGAGCCTACATGAGTTAGGTAAAAAGGCAAGTCAAGTCAAGTATAAATAGAGTGCGGGAGGCACTCTATTTGCTCACTCACTTCTCACACATGCACTCAAGGAGGAGTGGCGCACTTATGGAGGAGGAGGATCTGCTGCTAGGTTATGGCTATCTCTCTTGTTTGGTTGTATCATTGCTCTATCTATCTCTGAGGAAGTTATTGGGGTTTTTCACCTTTATGGTTTTCCCCAAGTAAATCTTTGTGTCTCTTGTGTGCTTGCATTATTGTCTCCATGATTGATATGCTGTAGATATGCTGTACATGTTGTTCTCTCAGTTAAGATCCTAGATCATATTGAAGTAAATTCTGAAAATTTAACATGGTATCAGAGCTAGCCTGAAAGAAGGCATGATATGGCATGTATGACACTTGTTGCACTTACGATGCTAGGGCTTGATATAGCAAAAACCAGTCATCGTAGCACTTTCGATATAAATCCGTTTTGGCGAAGTTTGAGGATCTTAAATTGCTACAGGACGAAGCTAAGATCTCCAGGTACCTTGTGTCCAAAGGACAACCTCTAATTCGTTGTACTTTGTGATTTATGATCTGTACAATATAGGGTTTCTGCCTCTTCCAGATCTGAGTCAAAATAAGGTGACCTTGGGAAAAAGGTCATATCTTGGGATAGGAAGCTCCAAATGAAATTTCGTAAAAATTGACAGGTAGTACACAGTTTCTAATATCTCAAAAAACGTTTTCAGAGGCCGAAGTTGAACCAGGGACACGTGGCACTCCGTACAAGTTCGCTCTCCTGTATTATCCCATAAACAGGTCACGTTGCGACATTTGGCATAACTCTCTCTCAGAGAGTCCAATTGAGGTCATACCTGTCAGGATGGAAAGATAACAGGCCGAAATATCTCAGGAAACGTTTTCAGAGGCCGAAGTTAAAACAGTGACACGTGGCACGCCGTACAAGTTCGCTCTCCTGTTTTATCCCAAAACAGGTCACGTTGCGACATTTGGCATAACTCTCTCTCAGAGAATCCAATTGACGTCAGACCTGTCAGGATGGAAAGATAACAGGTCAGGTTATCTTAGGAAACTTTTTCAGACCCTGTGGATCAAAAATTTCGGAGTTACACCAGAAACAATCAGGTACATATTTCTGTCAAAACAGAATTATTTTTTGGTACCTTTATTCATGGCTTCCGGAATTTAGGGCTTTGGATAAAGTTGGAATTTTTGTAATCGGAGACCACGGCTGGATTCTACTCTTCAAAATAGAAATTTAGAGACCATGATCAGAATTTTTTGTTGGGAAGAAGGCCGGGCTTGATTAGACCCTAGTTCGGGACTTTCATCAGAAAAGTGGAAAATTAGGGCTTCTGTAAAAATGGGAATTTTTGAAATCTGTGACCACGGCTGGAAGCTCCTCAGAAAAATATAAGCTTAGAGATTTGGATCAAACATTTTTATTGGGAAGAAGAGTGGGCTTCATCAAACCCCAGTTCAGGGTCACGTCCAATGAATCCAGAAGTTTCAAAAGCAAAATTGAGGAGTGAAACTTTGCAGTTTTCAAATTCTGAATATACCAACTTGATCAGCTCATCAAGGCACATATTTCTATCCTGTCAGAAGTTTGAAATTCAAAGTTTGAATTTTTGGGGTTTCTCTGACAAACCCATATCCAGCTCAAGGTCCAGTTCTTGCAAATCAAGTGGATTGGGTTAATCCTAGAAGAAGATGGATTGATCATCTGCATGAATGAAGAAGTTCCTGTTTCAGAGGGAGATGAGGCTAAGGCCTTACATAAGAAGATTACAAGCGATCTCGACAGGTATGACTCATCGAGGTATGTTTCGATATTTGTTCATGATTAAGTTTATGGTATGTTTGTCTTCATGTTATTACGGTTAGTACAATTTTGATTTTAGATTTGTCGTATCACCTTAACAAAATTATGAATGAATGATAGAAGATATTCATTGGTTAGGGTGTTGACACTTATGATTGTACTAATGCATTATGGTGTTGTATGAGGTTTATGTTGTCTACTAACATGAAAGGTACACCAAGAAAGACAAATCATGTTCTGGTCCAAGAACATATGATCATGATAACATGAGGACAAAGATTCATCCATTGTCATGGATCTCATAGAAGATCCATTTACGAGGTATGTATAACTTGGTTTTGTAATAGTTAACCTATGAGATATACAGGTTACTAGCACAAGTCATTGAAGAAGAACAAGAAGACATCATGTGAGTATGTTAGACATAAATAGCTAGCATGCTAATCCAGGTATGTTTTTCCTATATCAAGATAGAATCCTACCTTGTGTTAGGATCTTATACTGTTGTTGATAATGATTATTCATGAAGTCATAGGTTTGAATAATCATGATTGTATGCATATTATGTTTCTTACCATAATTGATGATATGACTAACCAGAAGAATCATGATGGTATAGGTTTGAATAATCACAGGTTTTATGCATTTTATATCTCTTATCTTGATTGATGATTCAACTAACCTGAAGAGTCATAGGTTTGAGTAATTACAGGTTTAGACATGTTATGTTTATTATGATTTGACTAACCATAAGAATCCTACATAAACCTTGAATGCTAATGCTTATTATTTATGTTTGAAATGATCATGAATATACATGCTTGAGATTATTGTGTTTTAATAGTATACTAATGAATGTATGATTTTATATGAGATCACAAGGATAACACATTCATGATACTAATAAGCATGCATAGGGACCAAAGATGAATATGAGATTCAAGAACAGGTAATCCAGGAAGCAAAGATCAAGAGGGAGTACACTCCAGTGGTTTATGCAAGGATGCAGATATTCAGAGGGAGTTGACCATCTCTCTACATCCCACAACAAAAAGGTGTAGAAGAAGCTACTTCAGATTAGGACTCCAGCAGCTCTTGCAAGGAAGCGAAGACTCAGAGGGAGTCCACCCAATGAACAAACAAAGATAAGTATTTGAATTGTCATTTCTTAAATAATACTGTTCAATAATGTATATACTGATGTTCCTAGAATTAGGTTGTGTATTATGCATATTAGAATAATTGCATTGATGAACAGTATACTCCTAATATGCATGGGTAAGTGGCCTATGGCACTGTACAACATTCCATTGCTACTTATCTAGAATGAAACCTCTTTGCTAACATGTTGGGAGTTTTGCACACTCTTAACAATGTTCTGGTAGAGATTGGAAGGCATCTAGAAAGTTACGGAATATGGATAAATGTTGTATTGAAGCATTGGCTAAGATAATTGCATGACTGTATGGCATATTTCTTTATGTGTAAGAATTTGTTCTGAAAACTATGAGATGTTTTCTAATCATGCAATTGAACTTGTTGTGTAGGAAAGATCGTATGCCATCTCCTACAAAAGAAGAACTACAACATTTGTTCCAGCAACAAAGATATATATTGAAGATATTGAAGTTCCCAGGATCTGGGATGAAGAAATGGAATGCCATGATCCGTCGATCATGAAGAATGATGTTTGGGATGTAATCCCAAGACATGAAGGGAAGTTTGCTATGAATTCTAAATGGAACTATCAGATCAAGCATGTTGCAGATGGAAGCATTGAGAAATATAAAAGTGATGAAATAGAAGATACACCAGATGGATTCAAGACAGCTTCGTTGAATGGTGTAGTTGAAGAAGAAGTGTATGTAGAGCAGCCACTTGGTTCTGAGACACATGATAGGAAATCATATATGTGCAGAACTTGGTATGGTGAAGATAGATTGATTGCCGACACGCAGCGGAAGCTTACTACCGAGTTTGAGATGAAGAACTTGGAGATGATGCACTATTTGTTTTTGGCATGGAGGTGTGGCAGAGTGCAGATAGAATCTTCCTTGGACAAGGGAAGTATGCAGTGGAGATCCCAAAGAGGTTCGGGATGATGGATTGCAAGGCCATGGCCACACCTATGGCATCAAATCTGAAGCTTCTATGTGATGCTTCACCTGAGCCGATTGATGTCTCTATGTATCATCAGATGATTGGGTCCTTGATGTACCTGATGAACACAAGACCAGAAATTTGCTTTGCTGTGAACACATTGAGCCAGTTCCTGACGGATCCGAGGAGTGTTCACCTGGTTGCTGTAAAGCATATTCTGAGGTACCTGAAGGGTACAGTGGATTATGGGCTCAGGTATGAGGCGAATCAAAAGTTTAACCTGCAGGGTTATGTTGATTCATATTGGGCTGGCAGTGCTGCAGATAGGAAGAGCACATCTGGGTGTTGCTTTAGTATGGGACCAGGTGTGATCTCTTGGTTTAGCAGGAAGCAGTCCTGCGTAGCACTGAGTACAGCTGAGGCAGAGTATGTTGCATCCTGTTCAGCTAGTTGTGAGGCAGTATGGCTACGGAAGCTACTGTCTGAGTTATTTGATCTCCCATTGGAGGCTACTGGTATCTTCTAAGATAACCAGAGTTGTGTGAAGCTGTCCGAGAACCCAGTGTTTCATGACAGGTCGAAACACATAGAGATCAAATATCACTATATCAGGGATATGGTGCAGAGAGGAGCTGTGAAGCTCCTGTATGTTGCGACGGACGAGCAGATTGCAGATGTACTAACGAAGCCACTAGCCAGGGTGAAGTTCGAGTACTTCAGAGAGAGGCTTGGCGTGCTTCAGATCGAGGATACTTCGAGGAAGAAGTGATGGACACATTTTCTGAAGCCATTCCAAGCATGTTGGAAGGAGGATCCTTCACATGACTGTGGATGTAAGCGCTGGATGATGAGCATCAGGATGATGTTTTGGTTTCTGCTTGATATGATCAGTTGGATCATTTTTATGTATGTATGTATGCATCATGTTGGATGCTGGATATGATTAGTTGGATCATTTATGTATGTATGCATCATGTTGGATGCTAGATATGATCAGTTGGATCATGTATACGTATTTTGTATATGCATCATGTTGGATGCTTGGACCATGTATCTGTATATGTATCAGGTGGATACATTGTATGATCAGGTGGATCATGTATGGTGATATGTATCATGTATTTGTATTTGTATCAGGTGAATACATTGATGATCAGGAGGATCATGTATGATGATATGTATCAGGTAGATACTTGGTATGCATCAGGTAGATGCATTGATGATCAAGAGGATCATGTATGATGATATGTATCATGTATTTGTATCAGGTGGATACATTGATGCTTAGGAGGATCATGTATGATGATATGTATCAGGTAGATACTTGGTATGCATCAGGTAGATGCATTGATGATCAGGAGGATCATGTATGATGATATGTATCATGTATTTGTATCAGGTGGATACATTGATGATCAGGAGGATCATGTATGATGATATGTATCAGGTAGATACTTGTTATGCATCAGGTAGATGCATTGATGATCAGGTGGATCATGCAGCAGGATGTTGCAGTGATGATCAGGATGATCATAGATGATGAGCTTTAGGATGTTGCTCCAGATGACATGCAGCAGGATGTTGCAGTGACGATCAGGATGATCATAGATGACGAGCTTCAGGATGTTGCTCCAGATGACATGCAACAGGACGTTGCAGTGATGATGATCAGATGATCATGGATACATCAGGATGATGTATGGTGAGTATCAGGTTGATACTCTATGGCCGTGGATCAGGTTGTGCAGATGAGCATGTAATTCGTTGCCCTGGGAGATTTGCAGATGGTCTTTCGAGGTTTTTCCTATGGCATGTAATTCGGTGCCCTAGGACATCTGGCAAATGCTCTTTCGAGGTTTTGCTCTGGGAGGACATGTAATTCGTTGCCCTGGGAGATCTGTAGATAGTCTTTCGAGGTTTTGCCTATGGCATATAATAGCGCCCTGGGATATCTGGCAGATGCTCTTGCGAGGTTTTGTCCTATGGCATGTAATTCGTTTCCTTAGGAGATCCGATAGGTTGGGCTGTGTGCCCGTAATCAGTCCTGGGATGCTCTTGCGAGGTTTTGCCATGACCACATGTAATTCGTTGCCCTGGGAGATCCTATAGGTAGAGCTGTGTGCTCGTAACAGCCTGGGATGCTCTTTCGAGGTTTTGTGACGCACGTAATAAGTCCTGAGGATTCCACAGTATGGCCAGTGATGATGAAGACCTGCAGGTGGTGGGCCTACATCCAGTATGAAAAAGGACTGGCTCTGTAGAACTTCCTATGACGAGTAGATTCAGAGATTGATTGAGATAGCAGCAGCAGTGACGATGATGATGACTCGATGACGATTATCCAGTGACGATGATCCAGAGAAGATGACTTGTGCTAGAAGAACTGTGCTGAGAAATACCTTCCTAGTTAAGAGGGAGTGTTGATGTATATGTAACTTCGGAATGTATTTCACATATATGTATATTGTATTCCTATAGAGATGGTATTATTCCTCAATAAGGAAGTGTCATCATTTATATTGTAAGTGTCGTAACTTATACTTGATGGGTTATTAGACCACCTTATTTGGGGTCGGCCCTGTATAAGTCATGTGGGTCAAACGTTTATTAGACCACCCTATTGGGGGTCGGCCCACTCAGCATTATTTTATGCGGTAAAGTTCGAGCCTACATGAGCTAGGTAAAAAGGCAAGTCAAGTCAAGTATAAATAGAGTGCGGGAGGCACTCTATTTGCTCACTCACTTCTCACACATGCACTCAAGGAGGAGTGGCGCACTTATGGAGGAGGAGGATCTGCTGCTAGGTTATGGCTATCTCTCTTGGTTGGTTGTATCATTGCTCTATCTATCTCTGAGGAAGTTATTGGGGTTTTTCACCTTTATGGTTTTCCCCAAGTAAATATTTGTGTCTCTTGTGCGCTTGCATTATTGTCTCCATGATTGATATGCTGTAGATATGCTGTACATTTTGTTCTCTCAGTTAAGATACTAGATCATATTGAAGTAAATTCTGAAAAATTAACATCCGGAAATAAGAAAATCTTACTTCCACCGTTATTTAAAATCACAGCTTCTAGAAGGTTTACATGATTTCGTAAAAAACACGAGTTTTTAGAAAATGTGTTTTATTTCATAAATGGAATCTACAAAGTATGCACATTCTACGTCATAACGACTTTCTATAGTTTGCGCATGCGTCCGGAAATAAGAAAAGCTTACTTCCCCCGTTTTTTAAAATCACAGCTTCTAGAAGGTTTACATGATTTCTTAAAAAACAGGAGCTTTTAGAAAATGTGTTTTATTTCATAAATGGAATCAACAAAGTATGCACATTCTACGTCATAACGACTTTCTATAGTTTGTGCATGCGTTCGGAAATAAGAAAAGCTTACTTCCCCCGTTTTTTAAAATCACAGCTTCTAGAAGGTTTACATGATTTCTTAAAAAACACGAGTTTTTAGAAAATGTATTTTATTTCATAAATGGAATCAACAAAGTATGCACATTCTACGTCATAACGACCCTCTATAGTTTGCGCATGCGTCCGGAAATAAGAAAAGCTTACTTCTCCCGTTTTTTAAAATCACAGCTTCTAGAAGGTTTACATGATTTCGTAAAAAACACGAGTTTTTAGAAAATGTGTTTTATTTCATAAATGGAATCAACAAAGTATGCACATTCTACGTCATAACGACTTTCTATAGTTTGCGCATGCGTTTGGAAATAAGAAAACCTTACTTCCCCCGTTTTTTAAAATCACAGCTTCTAGAAGGTTTACATGATTTCTTAAAAAACACGAGTTTTTAGAAAATGTGTTTTATTTCATAAATAGAATCAACAAAGTATGCACATTCTACGTCATAACGACTTTCTATAGTTTGCACATGCGTCCGGAAATAAGTAAATCTTACTTCCACCGTTTTTTAAAATCACAGCTTCTAGAAGGTTTACATGATTTCGTAAAAAACACGAGTTTATAGAAAATGTGTTTTATTTCATAAATGGAATCAACAAAGTATGCACATTCTACGTCATAACGACTTTCTATAGTTTGCGCATGCGTTTGGAAATAAGAAAACCTTACTTCCCCCGTTTTTTAAAATCACAGCTTCTAGAAGGTTTACATGATTTCTTAAAAAACACGAGTTTTTAGAAAATGTGTTTTATTTCATAAATAGAATCAAAAAAGTATGCACATTCTACGTCATAACGACTTTCTATAGTTTGCACATGCGTCCGGAAATAAGTAAATCTTACTTCCACCGTTTTTTAAAATCACAGCTTCTAGAAGGTTTACATGATTTCGTAAAAAACACGAGTTTATAGAAAATGTGTTTTATTTCAAAAATGGAATCAACAAAGTATGCACATTCTACCTCATAACGACTTTCTATAGTTTGCGCATGCGTCCGGAAATAAGAGAAGCTTACTTCCACCGATTTTCAAAATCACAGCTTCTAGAAGGTTTACATGATTTCGTAAAATACATGAGTTTTTAGAAAATGTATTTTATTTCATAAATGGAATCTACAAAGTATGCACATTCTACGTCATAACGACTTTGTATAGTTTGCACATGCGTCCGGAAATAACAAAAGCTTACTTCCACAGTTTTTTAAAATCACAGCTTCTAGAAGGTTTACATGATTTCGTAAAAAACACGAGTTTTTAGAAAATGTGTTTTATTTCATAAATGGAATCTACAAAGTATGCACATTCTACGTCATAACGACGTTGTATTGTTTGCGCATGCATCCGGAAATAACAAAAGCTTACTTCCACTGTTTTTTAAAATCACAGCTTCTAGAAGGTTTACATGATTTCATAAAAAACATGAGTTTTTAGAAAATGTGTTTTATTTCATAAATGGAATCTACAAAGTATGCATATTCTACGTCATAACAAATTTCTATAGTTTGCGCATGCGTCCGGAAATAAGAAAAGCTTACTTCCCCCGTTTTTTAAAATCACAGCTTCTAGAAGGTTTACATGATTTCTTAAAAAACACGAGTTTTTAGAAAATGTGTTTTAATTACATAAATGGAATCAACAAAGTATGCACATTCTACGTCATAACGACTTTCTATAGTTTGCGCATGCGTCCGGAAATAAGAAACGCTTACTTCCCCCGTTTTTTAAAATCACAGCTTCTAGAAGGTTTACATGATTTCTTAAAAAACACGAGTTTTTAGAAAATGTGTTTTATTTCATAAATGAAATCTACAAAGTATGCACATTCTAAATCATAGCGACTTTCTATAGTTTGCGCATGCGTCCGGAAATAAGAAAAGCTTACTTCCCCCGTTTTTTAAAATCACAGCTTCTAGAAGGTTTACATGATTTCTTAAAAAACACGAGTTTTTAGAAAATGTGTTTTATTTCATAAATGGAATCAACAAAGTATGCACATTCTACGTCATAACGAATTTCTATAGTTTGCGCATGCGTTTGGAAATAAGAAAAGCTTAGTTCTCAAGTTTTTTAAAATCACGGCTTCCAGCAGGTTTACATGATTTCTTAAAAAACACGAGTTTTTAGAAAATGTGTTTTATTTCATAAATGGAATCAACAAAGTATGCACATTCTACGTCATAACGACTTTCCATAGTTTGCGCATGCGTCCGGAAATAAGAAAAGCTTACTTCTCCCATTTTTTAAAATCAGAGCTTCTAGAAGGTTTACATGTTTTAGTAAAAAACACGAGTTTTTAGAAAATATGTTTTATTTCATAAATGGAATCTACAAAGTATGCACATTCTATGTCATAACGACTTTGTATTGTTTGCGCATGCGTCCGGAAATAACAAAAGCTTACTTCCACCGTTTTTTAAAATCACAGCTTCTACAAGGTTTACATGATTTCGTAAAAAACACGAGTTTTTAGAAAATGTGTTTTATTTCATAAATGGAATCTACAAAGTATGCACATTCTACGTCATAATGACTTTCTATTGTTTGCACATGCGTCTGGAAATAAGAAAAGCTTACTTCCACCGCTTTTTAAAATCACAGCTTCTAGAAGGTTTACATGATTTCGTAAAAAACACGAGTTTTTAGAAAATGTGTTTTATTTCATAAATGGAATCAACAAAGTATGCACATTCTACGTCATAACGACTTTCTATAGTTTTGCGAATGCGTTTGGAAATAAGAAAAGATTACTTCCCCCATTTTTTAAAATCACAGCTTCTAGAAGGTTTAGATGATTTCTTAAAAAACACGAGTTTTTAGAAAATGTGTTTTATTTCATAAATAGAATCAACAAAGTATGCACATTCTACGTCATAACGACTTTCTATAGTTTGCACATGCGTCCGGAAATAAGAAAACCTTACTTCCACAGTTTTTTAAAATCACGGCTTCTAGAAGGTTTACATGATTTCGTAAAAAACACGAGTTTTTAGAAAATGTGTTTTATTTCATAAATGGAATCAACAAAGTATGCACATTCTACGTCATAACGAATTTCTATTGTTTGCGCATGCGTCCGGAAATAAGAAAAGCTTACTTCCACCGTTTTTTAAAATCACAGCTTCTAGAAGGTTTACATGATTTCGTAAAAAACACGAGTTTTTAGAAAATGTGTTTTATTTCATAAATGGAATGAACAAAGTATGCACATTCTACGTCATAACGACTTTCTATAGTTTGCGCATGCGTTTGGAAATAAGAAAAGCTTACTTCCCCCGTTTTTTAAAATCACAGCTTCTAGAAGGTTTACATGATTTCTTAAAAAACACGACTTTTTAGAAAATGTGTTTTATTTCATAAATAGAATCAACAAAGTATGCACATTCTACGTCATAACGACTTTCTATAGTTTGCACATGCGTCCGGAAATAAGAAAAGCTTACTTCCACCGTTTTTTAAAATCAAAGCTTCTAGAAGGTTTACATGATTTCGTAAAAAACACGAGTTTTTAGAAAATGTGTTTTATTTCATAAATGGAATCTACAAAGTATGCACATTCTACGTCATAATGACTTTCTATAGTTTGCGCATGCATCCGGAAATAAGAAAAGCTTACTTTCGCCGTTTTTTAAAATCACAGCTTCTAGAAGGTTTACATGATTTCGTAAAAAACACGAGTTTTTAGAAAATGTGTTTTATTTCTCTAATGGAATCTACAAAGTATGCACATTCTACGTCATAACGAATTTCTATAGATTGCGCATGCTTCCGGAAATAAGAAAAGCTTACTTCCCCCGTTTTTTAAAATCACAGCTTGAAGAAGAATTACATGATTTCTTAATAAACACGAGTTTTTAGAAAAAAAAATTTATTTCATAAATATAATCAACAAAGTATGCACATTCTACGTCATAACGACTTTCTGTACTTTGCGCATGCGTCCGGAAATAAGAAAATCTTACTTCCCCCGTTTTTTAAAATCACAGCTTCTAGAAGGTTTACATGATTTCGTAAAAAACACGAGTTTTTAGAAAATGTGTTTTATTTCATAAATCGAATCTACAAAGTATGCACATTCTACGTCATAACGACTTTCTATAGTTTGCGCATGCGTCCGGAAATAAGAAACGCTTACTTCCACCGTTTTTTAAAATCACAGCTTCTAGAAGGTTTACATGATTTTGTAAAAAACACGAGTTTTTAGAAAATGTGTTTTATTTCATAAATGGAATCAACAAAGTATGCACATTCTACGTCATAACGACTTTCTATGGTTTGCGCATGCGTTCGGAAATAAGAAAAGCTTACTTCCACCGTTTTTTAAAATCACAGCTTCTAGAAGGTTTACATGATTTATTAAAAAACACAAGTTTTTAGAAAATGTGTTTTAATTCATAAATGGAATCAACAAAGTATGCACATTCTATGTCATAACGAATTTCTATAGTTTGCGCATGCGTTCGGAAATAAGAAAAGCTTACTTCCCCCATTTTTTAAAATCACAGCTTCTAGAAGGTTTACATGATTTCTTAAAAAACATGAGTTTTTAGAAAATGTGTTTTATTTCATAAATGGAATCAACAAGGTATGCACATTCTACGTCATAACGACTTTCTATAGTTTGCGCATGCGTTTGGAAATAAGAAAAGCTTACTTCCACCGTTTTTTAAAATCACAGCTTCTAGAAGGTTTACATGATTTCTTAAAAAACACTAGTTTTTAGAAAATGTGTTTTATTTCATAAATGGAATCAACAAAGTATGCACATTCTACGTCATAACGACTTTCTATAGTTTGCGCATGCGTCTGGAAATAAGAAAAGATTACTTCCACCGTTTTTTAAAATCACAGCTTCTAGAAGGTTTACATGATTTCGTAAACAACACGACTTTTTAGAAAATGTGTTTTATTTCATAAATGGAATCAACAAAGTATGCACATTCTACGTCATAACGACTTTCTATAGTTTATGCATGCGTCCGGAAATAAGAAAAGCTTACTTCCACCGTTTTTTAAAATCACAGCTTCTAGAAGGTTTACATGATTTCTTAAAAAACACGAGTTTTTAGAAAATATGTTTTATTTCATAAATGGAATCAACAAAGTATGCACATTCTACGTCATAACGACTTTCTATAGTTTGCGCATACGTCCGAAAATAAGAAAAGCTTACTTCCACCGTTTTTTAAAATCACAGCTTCTAGAAGGTTTACATGATTTCGTAAAAAACATGACTTTTCAGAAAATGTGTTTTCTTTTATAAATGGAATCTACAAAGTATACACATTCTACGTCATAACGACTTTCTATAGTTTGCGCATTCGTCCGGAAATAAGAAAAGTTTACTTCCACCGTTATTTAAAATCACAGCTTCTAGAAGGTTTACATGATTTCTTAAAAAACATGAGTTTTTAGAAAATGTGTTTTATTTCATAAATGGAATCTACAAAGTATGCACATTCTACGTCATAACGACTTTCTATAGTTTGCGCATGCGTCCGGAAATAAGAAAAGCTTACTTCCCCTGTTTTTTAAAATCACAGCTTCTAGAAGGTTTACATGATTTCTTAAAAAACAGGAGTTTTTAGAAAATGTGTTTTATTTCATAAATGGAATCTACAAAGTATGCACATTCTACGTCATAACGACTTTCTATAGTTTGCGCATGCATCCGGAAATAATAAAAGCTTACTTCCCCCGTTTTTTAAAATCACAGCTTCTAGAAGGTTTACATGATTTCTTAAAAAACACGAGTTTTTAGAAAATGTGTTTTATTTCATAAATGGAATCAACAAAGTATGCACATTCTACGTCATAACGACTTTCTATAGTTTGCGCATGCGTCCGGAAATAAGAAACGCTTACTTCCACCGTTTTTTAAAATCACATTTTCTAGAAGGTTAACATGATTTCTTAAAAAACAAGAGTTTTTAGAAAATGTGTTTTATTTCACAAATTGAATCTACAAAGTATGCACACTCTACATCATAACGACTTTCTATAGTTTGCGCATGCGTCTGGAAATAAGAAAAGCTTACTTCCCCCGTTTTTTAAAATCACAGCTTCTAGAAGGTTTACATGATTTCTTAAAAAACACGAGTTTTTAGAAAATGTGTTTTATTTCATAAATGGAATATACAAAGTATGCACATTCTATGTCATAACGACTTTGTATTGTTTGTGCATGCGTCCGGAAATAAGAAAAGCTTACTTCCACCGATTTTTAAAATCACAGATTCTATAAGGTTTACATGATTTGTTAAAAAACATGAGTTTTTGGAAAATGTGTTTTATTTCATAAATGGAATCAACAAAGTATGCACATTCTACGTCATAACGACTTTCTATAGTTTGTGCATGCGTTCGGAAATAAGAAAAGCTTACATCCCCCATTTTTTAAAATCACAGCTTCTAGAAGGTTTACATGATTTATTAAAAAACACGAGTTTTTAGAAAATGTGTTTTATTTCATAAATGGAATCAACAAAGTATGCACATTCTACGTCATAACGACTTTCTATAGTTTACGCATGCGTCTGGAAATAAGAAAATCTTACTTCTCCCGTTTTTTAAAATCACAGCTTCTAGAAGGTTTACATGATTTCTTAAAAAACACGAGTTTTTAGAAAATGTGTTTTATTTAATAAATGGAATCAACAAAGTATGCACATTCTACGTCATAATGAATTTCTATAGTTTGCGCATTCGTCTCGAATTTAGAAAAGCTTACTTCCTCCGTTTTTTAAAATCACAGCTTCTAGAAGGTTTACATGATTTCGTAAAAAACACGAGTTTTTAGAAAATGTGTTTTATTTCATAAATTGAATCTACAAAGTATCCACATTCTACGTCATAACGACTTTCTATAGTTTGCGCATGCATCCGGAAATAAGAAACGCTTACTTCCCCCGTCTTTTAAAATCACAGGTTCTAGAAGCTTTACATGATTTGTTAAAAAACAGGAGTTTTTAGAAAATGTGTTTTATTTCATAAATGGAATCTACAAAGTATGCACATTCTATGTCATAACGACTTTCTATAGTTTGCGCATTCGTCCAGAAATAAGAAAAGCTTACTTCCCCCGTTTTTTAAAATCACAGCTTCTAGAAGGTTTACATGATTTCGTAAAAAACACGAATTTTTAGAAAATGTGTTTTCTTTTATAAATGGAATCTACAAAGTATACACATTCTACGTCATAACGACTTTCTATAGTTTGCGCATTCGTCCGGAAATAAGAAAAGCTTACTTCCACCGTTATTTAAAATCACAGCTTCTAGAAGGTTTACATGATTTCTTAAAAAACACTAGTTTTTAGAAAATGTGTTTTATTTCATAAATGGAATCAACAAAGTATGCACATTCTACGTCATAACGATTTTCTATAGTTTGCGCATGCGTCTGGAAATAAGAAAAGATTACTTCCACCGTTTTTTAAAATCACAGCTTCTAGAAGGTTTACATGATTTCGTAAACAACACGAGTTTTTAGAAAATGTGTTTTATTTCATAAATGGAATCAACAAAGTATGCACATTCTACGTCATAACGACTTTCTATAGTTTATGCATGCGTTTGGAAATAAGAAAAAGCTTACTTCCACCGTTTTTTAAAATCACAGCTTCTAGAAGGTTTACATGATTTCTTAAAAAACACGAGTTTTTAGAAAATATGTTTTATTTCATAAATGGAATCAACAAAGTATGCACATTCTACGTCATAACGAATTTCTATAGTTTGCGCATACGTCCGAAAACAAGAAAAGCTTACTTCCACCGTTTTTTAAAATCACAGCTTCTAGAAGGTTTACATGATTTCGTAAAAAACACGACTTTTCAGAAAATGTGTTTTCTTTTATAAATGGAATCTACAAAGTATACACATTCTACGTCATAACGACTTTCTATAGTTTGCGCATTCGTCCGGAAATAAGAAAAGCTTACTTCCACCGTTATTTAAAATCACAGCTTCTAGAAGGTTTACATGATTTCTTAAAAAACATGAGTTTTTAGAAAATGTATTTTATTTCATAAATGGAATCTACAAAGTATGCACATTCTATGTCATAACGACTTCTATAGTTTGCGCATGCGTCCGGAAATAAGAAAATCTTACTTCCCCCATTTTTTAAAATCACAGCTTCTAGAAGGTTTACATAATTTCTTAAAAAACAGGAGTTTTTAGAAAATGTGTTTTATTTCATAAATGGAATCTACAAAGTATGCACATTCTACGTCATTACGACTTTCTATAGTTTGCGCATGCGTCCGGAAATAATAAAAGCTTACTTCCCCCGTTTTTTAAAATCACAGCTTCTAGAAGGTTTACATGATTTCTTAAAAAACACGAGTTTTTAGAAAATGTGTTTTATTTCATAAATGGAATCAACAAAGTATGCACATTCTACGTCATAACGACTTTCTATAGTTTGCGCATGCGTCCGGAAATAAGAAACGCTTACTTCCCCCGTTTTTTAAAATCACATCTTCTAGAAGGTTAACATGATTTCTTAAAAAACAAGAGTTTTTAGAAAATGTGTTTTATTTCACAAATTGAATCTACAAAGTATGCACACTCTCCATCATAACGACTTTCTATAGTTTGCGCATGCGTCCGGAAATAAGAAAAGCTTACTTCCCCCGTTTTTTAAAATCACAGCTTCTAGAAGGTTTACATGATTTCTTAAAAAACACGAGTTTTTAGAAAATGTGTTTTATTTCATAAATGGAATATACAAAGTATGCACATTCTATGTCATAACGACTTTGTATTGTTTGTGCATGCGTCAGGAAATAAGAAAAGCTTACTTCCACCGATTTTTAAAATCACAGCTTCTATAAGGTTTACATGATTTCTTAAAAAACACGAGTTTTTAGAAAATGTGTTTTATTTCATAAATGGAATCAACAAAGTATGCACATTCTACGTCATAACGACTTTCTATAGTTTGTGCATGCGTTCGGAAATAAGAAAAGCTTACTTCCCCCGTTTTTTAAAATCACAGCTTCTAGAAGTTTTACATGATTTATTAAAAAACGCGAGTTTTTAGAAAATGTGTTTTATTTCATAAATGGAATCAACAAAGTATGCACATTCTACGTCATAACGACTTTCTATAGTTTGCGCATGCGTATGGAAATAAGAAAAGCTTACTTCTCCCGTTTTTTAAAATCACAGCTTCTAGAAGGTTTACATGATTTCTTAAAAAACACGAGTTTTTAGAAAATGTGTTTTATTTAATAAATGGAATCAACAAAGTATGCACATTCTACGTCATAATGACTTTCTATAGTTTGCGCATTCGTCTCGAATTTAGAAAAGCTTACTTCCACCGTTTTTTAAAATCACAGCTTCTAGAAGGTTTACATGATTTCGTAAAAAACACGAGTTTTTAGAAAATGTGTTTTATTTCATAAATTGAATCTACAAAGTATCCACATTCTACGTCATCACGAATTTCTATAGTTTGCGCATGCATCCGGAAATAAGAAACGCTTACTTCCCTCGTTTTTTAAAATCACAGCTTCTAGGAGCTTTACATTATTTGTTAAAAAACAGGAGTTTTTAGAAAATGTGTTTTATTTCATAAATGGAATCTACAAAGTATGCACATTCTACGTCATAACGACTTTCTATAGTTTGCGCATTCGTCCGGAAATAAGAAAAGCTTACTTCCCCCATTTTTTAAAATCACAGATTCTAGAAGGTTTACATGATTTCGTAAAAAACACGACTTTTCAGAAAATGTGTTTTCTTTTATAAATGGAATCTACAAAGTATACACATTCTACGTCATAACGACTTTCTATAGTTTGCGCATTCGTCCGGAAATAAGAAAAGCTTACTTCCACCGTTATTTAAAATCACAGCTTCTAGAAGGTTTACATGATTTTTTAAAAAACACTAGTTTTTAGAAAATGTGTTTTATTTCATAAATGGAATCAACAAAGTATGCACATTCTACGTGATAACGATTTTCTATAGTTTGCGCATGCGTCTGGAAATAAGAAAATATTACTTCCACCGTTTTTTAAAATCACAGCTTCTAGAAGGTTTACATGATTTCGTAAACAACACGAGTTTTTAGAAAATGTGTTTTATTTCATAAATGGAATCAACAAAGTATGCACATTCTACGTCATAACGACTTTCTATAGTTTATGCATGCGTCCGGAAATAAGAAAAGCTTACTTCCCCCGTTTTTTAAAATCACAGCTTCTAGAAGGTTTACATGATTTATTAAAAAACGCGAGTTTTTAGAAAATGTGTTTTATTTCATAAATGGAATCAACAAAGTATGCACATTCTACGTCATAACGACTTTCTATAGTTTGCGCATGCGTCTGGAAATAAGAAAAGCTTACTTCTCCCGTTTTTTAAAATCACAGCTTCTAGAAGGTTTACATTTTTTCTTAAAAAACACGAGTTTTTAGAAAATGTGTTTTATTTAATAAATGGAATCAACAAAGTATGCACATTCTACGTCATAATGACTTTCTATAGTTTGCGCATTCGTCTCGAATTTAGAAAAGCTTACTTCCACCGTTTTTTAAAATCACAGCTTCTAGAAAGTTTATATGATTTCGTAAAAAACACGAGTTTTTAGAAAATGTGTTTTATTTCATAAATTGAATCTACAAAGTATCCACATTCTATGTCATAACGACTTTCTATAGTTTGCGCATGCATCCAGAAATAAGGAACGCTTACTTCCCCCGTTTTTTAAAATCACAGCTTCTAGAAGGTTTACATGATTTGTTAAAAAACAGGAGTTTTTAGAAAATGTGTTTTATTTCATAAATGGAATCTACAAAGTATGCACATTCTACGTCATAACGAATTTCTATAGTTTGCGCATTCGTCCGGAAATAAGAAAAGCTTACTTCCCTCGTTTTTTAAAATCACAGCATCTAGAAGGTTTACATGATTTCTTAAAAAACACGAGTTTTTAGAAAATGTGTTTTATTTCATAAATGGAATCAACAAAGTATGCACATTCTACGTCATAACGACTTTCTATAGTTTGCGCATGCGTTTGGAAATAAGAAAAGCTTACTTCTCCCGTTTTTTAAAATCACAGCTTCTAGAAGGTTTACATGATTTCTTAAAAACACGAGTTTTTAGAAAATGTGTTTTATTTCATAAATGGAATCAAAAAAGTATGCACATTCTACGTCATAACGACTTTCTATAGCTTGCGCATGCGTTTGGAAATAAGAAAAGCTTACTTCCCCCGTTTTTTAAAATCACAGCTTCTAGAAGGTTTACATGATTTCTTAAAAAACACGAGTTTTTAGAAAATGTCTTTTATTTCATAAATGGAATCTACAAAGTATGCACATTCTACGTCATAATGACTTTCTATAGTTTGTGCATGCGTCCGGAAATAAGAAAAGCTTACTTCCCCCGTTTTTTAAAATCACCGCTTCTAGAAGGTTTACATGATTTCTTAAAAAACAGGAGTTTTTAGAAAATGTGATTTATTTCATAAATGGAATCAACAAAGTATGCACATTCTACGTCATAACGTCTTTCTATAGTTTGCGCATGCGTTCGGAAATAAGAAAAGCTTACTTCCCCCGTATTTTAAAATAACAGCTTCTAGAAGGTTTACATGATTTATTAAAAAACACGAGTTTTTAGAAAATGTGTTTTATTTCATCAATTGAATCAACAAAGTATTCACATTCTACGTCATAACGACTTTCTATAGTTTGCGCATTCGTCCGGAAATAAGAAAAGCTTACTTCCCCCGTTTTTTAAAATAACAGCTTCTAGAAGGTTTACATGATTTATTAAAAAACACGAGTTTTTAGAAAATGTGTTTTATTTCATCAATTGAATCAACAAACTATGCACATTCTACGTCATAATGACTTTGTATAGTTTGCGCATTTGTCCGGAAATAAGAAAAGCTTACTTTCACCCTTATTTAAAATCACAGCTTCTAGAATGTTTACATGATTTCGTAAAAAACACGAGTTTTTAGAAAATGTGTTTTATTTCATAAATGGAATCAACAAAGTATGCACATTCTACTTCATAACGACTTTCTATAGTTTTCGCATGCGTTTGGAAATAAGAAAAGCTTACTTCCCCCGTTTTTTAAAATCACAGCTTCTAGAAGGTTTACATGATTTCTTAAAAAACACGAGTTTTTAGAAAATGTGTTTTATTTCATAACTAGAATCAACAAAGTATGCACATTCTTCGTCATAACGACTTTCTATAGTTTGCACATGCGTCCGGAAATAAGAAAAGCTTACTTCCACCATTTTTTAAAATCACAGCTTCTAGAAGGTTTAGATGATTTCGTAAAAAAGACGAGTTTTTAGAAAATATGTTTTATTTCATAAATGGAATCAACAAAGTATGCACATTCTACGTCATAACGACTTTCTATAGTTTGCGCATGCGTCCGGAAATAAGAAAAGCTTACTTTAACCGTTTTTTAAAATCATGGCTTCTAGAGAGTTTACATGATTTCGTAAAAAACACGAGTTTTTAGAAAATGTGTTTTATTTCATAAATGGAATCAACAAAGTATGCACATTCTACGTCATAAGGACTTTCTATAGTTTGCGCATGCGTTTGGAAATAAGAAAAGCTTACTTCCCCCGTTTTTTAAAATCACAGCTTCTAGAAGGTTTACATGATTTCTTAAAAAACACGAGTTTTTACAAAAATGTGTTTTATTTCATAAATGGAATCAACAAAGTATGCACATTCTACGTCATAACGACTTTCTATAGTTTGCGCATGCGTCCGGAAATAACAAAGCTTACCTCCAACGTTATTTAGAATCACAGCTTCTAGAAGGTTTACATGATTTCGTAAAAAACACGAGTTTTTAGAAAATGTGTTTTATTTCATAAATGGAATCTACAAAGTATGCACATTCTACATCATAAGGACTTTCTATAGTTTGCGCATGCGTTTGGAAATAAGAAAAGCCTACTTCTCCCGTTTTTTAAAATCACAGTTTCTAGAAGGTTTACATGATTTCTTAAAAAACACGAGTTTTTAGAAAATGTGTTTTATTTCATAAATGGAATCTACAAAGTATGCACTCTCTACGTCATAAGGAATTTCTATAGTTTGCGCATGTGTCCGGAAATAAGAAAAGCTTACTTCCACCGTTTTTTAAAATCACAGCTTCTAGAAGGTTTACATGATTTCGAAAAAAAATGAGTTTTTAGAAAATGTGTTTTATTTCATAAATGGAATCTAGAAAGTATGCACATTCTACGTCATAACGACATTCTATAGTTTGTGCATGCATCCAGAAATAAGAAAACCTTACTTCCCCCGTTTTTTAAAGTCACAGCTTCTAGAAGGTTTACATGATTTCTTAAAAAACACGAGTTTTTAGAAAATGTGTTTTATTTCATAAATGGAATCAACAAAGTATGCACATTCTATGTCATAACGACATTCTATAGTTTGAGCATGCGTTTGGAAATAAGAAAAGCTTACTTCCCCCGTTTTTTAAAATCCCAGCTTCTAGAAGGTTTACATGATTTCTTAAAAAACACTAGTTTTTAGAAAATGTGTTTTATTTCATAAATGGAATCAACAAAGTATGCACATTCTACGTCATAACGACTTTCTATAGTTTGTGCATGCGTCTGGAAATAACAAAAGCTTACTTCCACTGTTTTTTAAAATCACGGCTTCTAGAAGGTTTACATGATTTCGTAAAAAACATGAGTTTTTCGAAAATGTGTTTTATTTCATAAATGGAATCAACAAAGTATGCACATTCTACGTCATAAGGACTTTCTATAGTTTGCGCATGCGTTTGGAAATAAGAAAAGCTTACTTCTCCCGTTTTTTTGAATCACAGCTTCTAGAAGGTTTACATGATTTCTTAAAAAACACGAGTTTTTAGAAAATGTGTTTTATTTCATAAATGGATTCTACAAAGTATGCACTCTCTACGTCATAACGAACTTCTATAGTTTGCGCATGCGTCCGGAAATAAGAAAAGCTTACTTCCACCGTTTTTTAAAATCACAGCTTCTCAGAAGGTTTACATGATTTCGTAAAAGACATGAGTTTTTAGAAAATGTGTTTTATTTAATAAATGGAATCTACAAAGTATGCACATTCTACGTCATAACGACTTTCTATTGTTTGCGGATGCGTCCCTAAATAAGAAAAGCTTACTTCCACCGTTTTTTAAAATCACAGCTTCTAGAAGGTTTACATGATTTCGTAAAAAACACGAGTTTTTAGAAAATGTGTTTTATTTCATAAATGGAATCTACCAAGTATGCACATTCTACGTCATAACGACTTTCTATAGTTTTCGCATGCGTCCGGAAATAAGAAAAGCTTACTTCCACCGTTTTTTAAAATCACAGCGTCTAGAAGGTTTACATGATTTCGTAAGAAACACGAGTTTTTAGAAAATGTGTTTTATTTCATAAATGGAATCAACAAAGTATGCACATTCTACATCATAACGACTTTCTATAGTTTGCGCATTTGTCCGGAAATAAGAAAAGCATACTTCCACCGTTTTTTAAAATCACAGCTTCTAGAAGGTTTACATGATTTCGTAAAAAACACGAGTTTTTAGAAAATGTGTTTTATTTCATAAATGGAATCAACTAAGTATGCACATTCTACGTCATAACGACTTTCTATAGTTTGCGCATGTGTTTGGAAATAAGAAAAGCTTACTTCCCCCGTTTTTTAAAATCACAGCTTCTAGAAGTTTTACATGATTTCTTAAAAAACACGAGTTTTTAGAAAATGTGTTTTATTTCATAAAGGGAATCAACAAAGTATGCACATTCTAAGTCATAATGACTTTCTATAGTTTGCGCATGCGTTTGGAAATAAGAAAAGCTTACTTCCCCCGTTTTTTAAAATCACAGCTTCTAGAGGTTTACATGATTTCGTAAAAAAAATGAGTTTTTAGAAAATGTGTTTTATTTCATAAATGGAATCCACAAAGTATGCACATTCTACATCATAACGGCTTTCTATAGTTTGCACATGCGTCCGGAAATAAGAAAAGCTTACTTCCATCGTTTTTTAAAATCACAGCTTCTAGAAGATTTACATGATTTCGTACAAAACACGAGTTTTTAGAAAATGTGTTTTATTTCATAAATGGAATCAACAAAGTATGCACATTCTACGTCATAACGACTTTCTATAGTTTGCGCATGTGTTTGGAAATAAGAAAAGCTTACTTCCCCCGTTTTTTAAAATCACAGCTTCTAGAAGTTTTACATGATTTCTTAAAAAACACGAGTTTTTAGAAAATGTGTTTTATTTCATAAATGGAATCTACAAAGTATGCACATTCTACATCATAACAACTTTATATAGTTTGCGCATGCGTCTGGAAATAAGAAAAGCTTACTTCCACCGTTTTTTAAAATCACAGCTTCTAGAAGGTTTACATGATTTCGTAAAAAACATGAGTTTTTAGAAAATGTGTTTTGTTTCATAAATAGAATCAACAAAGTATGCACATTCTACATCATAACGACTTTATATGGTTTGCGCATGGGTCCGGAAATAAGAAAAGCTTAATCAACCGTTTTTTAAAATCACAGCTTCTAGAAGGTTTACATGATTTCGTAAAAAACTCGAGTTTTTAGAAAATGTGTTTTATTTCATAAATGGAATCTACAAAGTATGCACATTCTACGTCATAACGACATTCTATAGTTTGCGCATGCGTCCGGAAATAAGAAAAGCTTACTTCCACCGTTTTTTAAAATCACAGCTTCTAGAAGGTTTACATGATTTCGTAAAAAACACGGGTTTTTAGAAAATGTGTTTTATTTCATAAATGGAATCTACAAAGTATGCACATTCTACGTCATAAAGACTTTCTATAGTTTGCGCATGCGTTTGGAAATAAGAAAAGCTTACTTCCCCCGTTTTTTAAAATCACAGCTTCTAGAAGGTTTACATGATTTCTTAAAAAACACTAGTTTTTAGAAAATGTGTTTTATTTCATAAATGGAATCAACAAAGTATGCACATTCTACGTCATAACGAATTTCTATAGTTTGCGCATGCGTCCGGAAATAAAAAAAGCTTATTTCCACCATTTTTTAAAATCACAGCTTCTACAAGGTATACATGATTTCGTAAAAAACATGATTTTTTAGAAAATGTGTTTTATTTCATAAATGGAATCTACAAAGTATGCATATTCTACGTCATAACAAATTTCTATAGCTTGCACATTCGTCCGGAAATAAGAAAAGCTTACTTCCATCGTTTTTTAAAATCACAGCTTCTAGAAGGTTTACATGATTTCGTAAAAAACACGAGTTTTTAGAAAATGTGTATTATTTCATAAATGGAATCAACAAAGTATGCACATTCTACGTCATAACGACTTTCTATAGTTTGCGCATGTGTTTGGAAATAAGAAAAGCTTACTTCCCCCGTTTTTTAAAATCACAGCTTCTAGAAGGTTTACATGATTTCGTAAAAAAAACGAGTTTTTAGAAAATGTGTTTTATTTCATAAATGGAATCCACAAAGTATGCACATTCTACATCATAACGAATTTCTATAGTCTGCACATGCGTCCGGAAATAAGAAAAGCTTACTTCCACCGTTTTTTAAAATCACAGCTTCTAGAAGGTTTACATGATTTCGTCAAAAACACGAGTTTTTAGAAGATGTGTTTTATTTCATAAATGGAATCAACAAAGTATGCACATTCTACGTCATAACAACTTTCTATAGTTTTCGCATGCGTTCGGAAATAAGAAAAGCTTACTTCCCCCGTTTTTTAGAATCACAGCTTCTAGAAGTTTTACATGATTTCTTAAAAAACACGAGTTTTTAGAAAATGTGTTTTATTTCATAAATGGAATCTACAAAGTATGCACATTCTACATCATAACGACTTTCTATAGTTTGCGCATGCGTCCGGAAATAAGAAAAGCTTACTTCCACCGTTTTTTAAAATCACAGCTTCTAGAAGGTTTAAATGATTTCGAAAAAAAACGAGTTTTTAGAAAATGTGTTTTATTTCATAAATGGAATCTACAAAGTATGCACATTCTACATCATAATGACTTTCTATAGTTTTCACATGCATCCGGAAATAAGAAAAGCTTACTTCCACCGTTTTTTAAAATCACAGCTTCTAGAAGGTTTACATGATTTCGTAAAAAACACGAGTTTTTAGAAAATGTGTTTTATTTCATAAATGGAATCTACAAAGTATGCACATTCTACGTCATAACGACTTTCTATAGTTTGTGCATGCGTCCGGAAATAAGAAAAGCTTAATCAACCGTTTTTTAAAATCACAGCTTACTTCCACTGTTTTTTAAAATCACAGCTTCTAGAAGGTTTACATGATTTTCTAAAAAACACGAGTTTTTAGAAAATGTGTTTTATTTCAGAAATGGAATCAACAAAGTATGCAAATTCTACGTCATAATGACTTTCTATACTTTGCGCATGCGTTTGGAAATAAGAAAAGCTTACTTCTCCCGTTTTTTAAAATCACAGCTTGTAGAAGGTTTACATGATTTCTTAAAAAACATGAGTTTTTAGAAAATGTGTTTTATTTCATAAATAGAATCAACAAAGTATGCACATTCTAAATCATAACGACTTTCTGTACTTTGCGCATGCATCCGGAAATAAGAAAAGCTTACTTCCACCGTTTTTTAAAATCACAGCTTCTAGAAGGTTTACATGATTTCGTAAAAAACACGAGTTTTTAGAAAATGTGTTTTATTTCATAAATAGAATCAACAAAGTATGCACATTCTACATCATAACGACTTTATATAGTTTGTGCATGCGTCCGGAAATAAGAAAAGCTTAATCAACCGTTTTTTAAAATCACAGCTTCTAGAAGGTTTACATGATTTCGTAAAAAACTCGAGTTTTTAGAAAATGTGTTTTATTTCACAAATGGAATCTACAAAGTATGCACATTCTACGTTATAACGACATTCTATAGTTTGCGCATGCGTCCGGAAATAAGAAAAGCTTACTTCCACCGTTTTTTAAAATCACAGCTTCTAGAAGGTTTACATGATTTCGTAAAAAACACGAGTTTTTAGAAAATGTGTTTTATTTCATAAATGGAATCTACAAAGTATGCACATTCTACATCATAACGACTTTCTATAGTTTGCGCATGCGTCCGGAAATAAGAAAAGCTTACTTCCACCGTTTTTTTTAAATCACAGCTTCTAGAAGATTTACATGATTTCGTAAAAAACACGAGTTTTTAGAAAATGTGTTTTATTTCATAAATGGAATCAACAAAGTATGCACATTCTATGTCATAACGACTTTCTATAGTTTGTGCATGCGTTTGGAAATAAGAAAATTTTACTTCCCCCGTTTTTTAAAATCACAGAGTCTAGAAGTTTTACATGATTTCTTAAAAAACACGAGTTTTTAGAAAATGTGTTTTATTTCATAAATGGAATCAACAAAGTATGCACATTCTAAGTCATAACGACTTTCTATAGTTTGCGCATGCGTTTGGAAATAAGAAAAGCTAATTCCCCCGTTTTTTAAAATCACAGCTTCTAGAAGGTTTACATGATTTCGTAAAAAACACGAGTTTTTAGAAAATGTGTTTTATTTCATAAATAGAATCAAAAAAGTATGCACATTCTACGTCATAACGACTTTCTATAGTTTGCGCATGCGTCCGAAAATAAGAAAAGCTTACTTACACCGTTATTTAGAATCACAGCTTCTAGAAGGTTTACATGATTTCGTAAAAAACACGAGTTTTTAGAAAATGTGTTTTATTTCATAAATGGAATCAACAAAGTATGCACATTCTACGTCATAAGGACTTTCTATAGTTTGCGCATGCGTCCGGAAATAAGAAAAGCTTACTTCCACCGTTTCTTAAAATCACAGCTTCTAGAAGGTTTACATGATTTTGTAAAAAACACGAGTTTTTAGAAAATGTGTTTTATTTCATAAATGGAATCAACAAAGTAAGCACATTCTACATCATAATGACTTTATATAGTTTGCGCATTCGTCCGGAAATAAGAAAAGCTTACTTCCACCATTTTTTAAAATCACAGCTTCTAGAAGGTTTACATGATTTCGTAAAAAACACGAGTTTTTAGAAAATGTCTTTTATTTCATAAATGGAATCTACAAAGTATGCACATTCTATTTCATAACGACTTTCTATAGTTTGTGCATGCGTCCGGAAATAAGAAAAGCTTACTTCCCCCATTTTTTAAATCACAGCTTCTAGAAGGTTTACATGATTTCGTAAAAAACACGAGTTTTTGGAAAATGTGTTTTATTTCATAAATGGAATCTACAAAGTATGCACATTCTACGTCATAACGACTTTCTATACTTTGCGCATGCGTTTGGAAATAAGAAAAGCTTACTTCTCCCATTTTTTAAAATCACAGCTTCTAGAAGGTTTACATGATTTCGTAAAAAACACAAGTTTTTAGAAAATGTGTTTTATTTCATAAATCGAATCTACAAAGTATGCACATTCAGCGTCATAACGACTTTCTATAGTTTTCGCATGCGTCCGGAAATAAGAAAAGCTTACTTCCACCGTTTTTTAAAATCACAGCTTCTAGAAGGTTTACATGATTTCGTAAAAAACACGAGTTTTTTGAAAATGTGTTTTATTTCGTCAATGGAATCTACAAAGTATGCACATTCTACGTCATAACGACTTTCTATAGTTTGCGCATCCGTCCGGAAATAAGAAAAGCTTACTTCCACCGTTTTTTAAAATCACAGCTTCTAGAAGGTTTACATGATTTCGTAAAAAACACAAGTTTTTAGAAAATGTGTTTTATTTCATAAATGGAATCTACAAAGTATGCACATTCTACATCATAATGACTTTCTATAGTTTTCACATGCATCCGGAAATAAGAAAAGCTTACTTCCACCGTTTTTTAAAATCACAGCTTCTAGAAGGTTTACATGATTTCGTAAAAAACACGAGTTTTTAGAAAATGTGTTTTATTTCATAAATGGAATCTACAAAGTATGCACATTCTACGTCATAACGACTTTCTATAGTTTGTGCATGCGTCCGGAAATAAGAAAAGCTTAATCAACCGTTTTTTAAAATCACAGCTTACTTCCACTGTTTTTTAAAATCACAGCTTCTAGAAGGTTTACATGATTTTCTAAAAAACACGAGTTTTTAGAAAATGTGTTTTATTTCAGAAATGGAATCAACAAAGTATGCAAATTCTACGTCATAATGACTTTCTATACTTTGCGCATGCGTTTGGAAATAAGAAAAGCTTACTTCTCCCGTTTTTTAAAATCACAGCTTGTAGAAGGTTTACATGATTTCTTAAAAAACATGAGTTTTTAGAAAATGTGTTTTATTTCATAAATAGAATCAACAAAGTATGCACATTCTAAATCATAACGACTTTCTGTACTTTGCGCATGCATCCGGAAATAAGAAAAGCTTACTTCCACCGTTTTTTAAAATCACAGCTTCTAGAAGGTTTACATGATTTCGTAAAAAACACGAGTTTTTAGAAAATGTGTTTTATTTCATAAATAGAATCAACAAAGTATGCACATTCTACATCATAACGACTTTATATAGTTTGTGCATGCGTCCGGAAATAAGAAAAGCTTAATCAACCGTTTTTTAAAATCACAGCTTCTAGAAGGTTTACATGATTTCGTAAAAAACTCGAGTTTTTAGAAAATGTGTTTTATTTCACAAATGGAATCTACAAAGTATGCACATTCTACGTTATAACGACATTCTATAGTTTGCGCATGCGTCCGGAAATAAGAAAAGCTTACTTCCACCGTTTTTTAAAATCACAGCTTCTAGAAGGTTTACATGATTTCGTAAAAAACACGAGTTTTTAGAAAATGTGTTTTATTTCATAAATGGAATCTACAAAGTATGCACATTCTACATCATAACGACTTTCTATAGTTTGCGCATGCGTCCGGAAATAAGAAAAGCTTACTTCCACCGTTTTTTTTAAATCACAGCTTCTAGAAGATTTACATGATTTCGTAAAAAACACGAGTTTTTAAAAAATGTGTTTTATTTCATAAATGGAATCAACAAAGTATGCACATTCTACGTCATAACGACTTTCTATAGTTTGTGCATGCGTTTGGAAATAAGAAAATTTTACTTCCCCCGTTTTTTAAAATCACAGAGTCTAGAAGTTTTACATGATTTCTTAAAAAACACGAGTTTTTAGAAAATGTGTTTTATTTCATAAATGGAATCAACAAAGTATGCACATTCTAAGTCATAACGACTTTCTATAGTTTGCGCATGCGTTTGGAAATAAGAAAAGCTAATTCCCCCGTTTTTTAAAATCACAGCTTCTAGAAGGTTTACATGATTTCGTAAAAAACACGAGTTTTTAGAAAATGTGTTTTATTTCATAAATAGAATCAAAAAAGTATGCACATTCTACGTCATAACGACTTTCTATAGTTTGCGCATGCGTCCGAAAATAAGAAAAGCTTACTTACACCGTTATTTAGAATCACAGCTTCTAGAAGGTTTACATGATTTCGTAAAAAACACGAGTTTTTAGAAAATGTGTTTTATTTCATAAATGGAATCAACAAAGTATGCACATTCTACGTCATAAGGACTTTCTATAGTTTGCGCATGCGTCCGGAAATAAGAAAAGCTTACTTCCACCGTTTCTTAAAATCACAGCTTCTAGAAGGTTTACATGATTTTGTAAAAAACACGAGTTTTTAGAAAATGTGTTTTATTTCATAAATGGAATCAACAAAGTAAGCACATTCTACATCATAATGACTTTATATAGTTTGCGCATTCGTCCGGAAATAAGAAAAGCTTACTTCCACCATTTTTTAAAATCACAGCTTCTAGAAGGTTTACATGATTTCGTAAAAAACACGAGTTTTTAGAAAATGTCTTTTATTTCATAAATGGAATCTACAAAGTATGCACATTCTATTTCATAACGACTTTCTATAGTTTGTGCATGCGTCCGGAAATAAGAAAAGCTTACTTCCCCCATTTTTTAAATCACAGCTTCTAGAAGGTTTACATGATTTCGTAAAAAACACGAGTTTTTGGAAAATGTGTTTTATTTCATAAATGGAATCTACAAAGTATGCACATTCTACGTCATAACGACTTTCTATACTTTGCGCATGCGTTTGGAAATAAGAAAAGCTTACTTCTCCCATTTTTTAAAATCACAGCTTCTAGAAGGTTTACATGATTTCGTAAAAAACACAAGTTTTTAGAAAATGTGTTTTATTTCATAAATCGAATCTACAAAGTATGCACATTCAGCGTCATAACGACTTTCTATAGTTTTCGCATGCGTCCGGAAATAAGAAAAGCTTACTTCCACCGTTTTTTAAAATCACAGCTTCTAGAAGGTTTACATGATTTCGTAAAAAACACGAGTTTTTTGAAAATGTGTTTTATTTCGTCAATGGAATCTACAAAGTATGCACATTCTACGTCATAACGACTTTCTATAGTTTGCGCATCCGTCCGGAAATAAGAAAAGCTTACTTCCACCGTTTTTTAAAATCACAGCTTCTAGAAGGTTTACATGATTTCGTAAAAAACACAAGTTTTTAGAAAATGTGTTTTATTTCATAAATGGAATCTACAAAGTATGCACATTCTACGTCATAACGACTTTATATAGTTTGCGCATGCGTCCGGAAATAAGAAAAGCTTAATCAACCGTTTTTGAAAATCACAGCTTCTAGAAGGTTTACGTGATTTCGTAAAAAACACGAGTTTTTAGAAAATGTGTTTTATGTCATAAATGGAATCTACAAAGTATGCACATTCTACGTCATAACGACTTTCTATAGTTTGCGCATGCGTCCGAAAATAAGAAAAGCTTACTTCCCCCGTTTTTTAAAATCACAGCTTCTAGAAGGTTTAGATGATTTCGTAAAAAACACAAGTTTTTAGAAAATGTGTTTTATTTCATAAATGGAATCAACAAAGTATGCACATTCTACGTCATAACGACTTTCTATAGTTTGCGCATTCGTCTGGAAATAAGAAAAGCTTACTTCCACCGTTTTTTAAAATCACAGCTTCTAGAAGGTTTACATGATTTCGTAAAAAACATGAGTTTTTAGAAAATCCGTTTTATTTCATAAATGGAATCAACAAAGTATGCACATTCTACGTCATAACGACTTTCTATACTTTGCGCATGCGTTTGGAAATAAGAAAAGCTTACTTCTCCCGTTTTTTAAAATCACAGCTTGTAGAAGGTTTACATGATTTCTTAAAAAACATGAGTTTTTGGAAAATGTGTTTTATTTCATAAATAGAATCAACAAAGTATGCACATTCTACGTCATAACGACTTTCTATAGTTTGCGCATGCGTCTGGAAATAAGAAAAGCTTACTTCCACCATTTTTTAAAATCACAGCTTCTAGAAGGTTTACATGATTTCGTAAAAAACACGAGTTTTTAGAAAATGTGTTTTATTTCATAAATGGAATCTACAAAGTATGCACATTATACGTCATAACGACTTTCTATAGTTTGCGCATACGTCCGGATATAAGAAAAGCTTACGTCCACAGTTTTTTAAAATCACAGCTTCTAGAAGGTTTACATGATTTCGTAAAAAACACGAGTTTTTAGAAAAAGTGTTTTATTTCATAAATGGAATCAACAAAGTATGCACATTCTACGTCATAACGACTTTCTATAGTTTGCGCATTCGTCCGGAAATAAGAAAAGCTTACTTCCACCGTTTTTTAAAATCACAGCTTCTAGAAGGTTTACATGATTTCGTAAAAAACACGAGTTTTTAGAAAATGTGTTCGATTTCATAAATGGAATCAACAAAGTATGCACATTCTACGTCATAACGAATTTCTATAGTTTGCGCATGCGTTTGGAAATAAAAAAAACTTACTTCCCCCGTTTTTTAAAATCACAACTTCTAGAAGGTTTAAATGATTTCTTAAAAAACACGAGTTTTTAGAAAATGTGTTTTATTTCATAAATGGAATCATCAAAGTATGCACATTCTACATCATAACGACTTTCTATAGTTTGCGCATGCGTTTGGAAATAAGAAAAGCTTACTTCCCCCATTTTTTAAAATCACAGCTTCTAGAAGGTTTACATGATTTCGTAAAAAACACGATTTTTTAGAAAATGTGTTTTATTTCATAAATGGAATCAACAAAGTATGCACATTCTACATCATAATTACTTTCTATAGTTTGCGCATTCGTCCGGAAATAAGAAAAGCTTACTTCCACCGTTTTTTAAAATCATAGCTTCTAGAAGGTTTACATGATTTTGTAAAAAACACGAGTTTTTAGAAAATGTGTTTTATTTCATAAATGGAATCTACAAAGTATGCACATTCTACGTCATAACGACTTTCTATAGTTTGCGCATGCGTCCAGAAATAAGAAAAGCTTACTTCCACCGTTTTTTAAAATCACAGCTTCTAGAAGGTTTACATGATTTCGTAAAAAACACGAGTTTTTAGAAAATGTGTTTTATTTGATAAATGGAATCAACAAAGTATGCACATTCTACGTCATAACGACTTTCTATACTTTGCGGATGCGTTCGGAAATAAGAAAAGCTTACTTCTCCCGTTTTTTAAAATCACAGCTTCTAGAAGGTTTACATGATTTCGTAAAAAACATGAGTTTTTAGAAAATGTCTTTTATTTCATAAATAGAATCAACAAAGTATGCAAATTCTACGTCATAACGACTTTATATAGTTTGCGAATGCGTCTGGAAATAAGAAAAGCTTAATCAACCGTTTTTTAAAATCACAGCTTTTAGAAGGTTTACATGATTTCGTAAAAAACACGAGTTTTTAGAAACTGTGTTTTATTTCATAAATGGAATCTACAAAGTATGCACATTCTACGTCATAACGACTTTCTATAGTTTGGGCATGCGTCCGGAAATAAGAAAAGCTTACTTCCACCATTTTTTAAAATCACAGTTTCTAAAAGGTTTACATGATTTCGTAAAAAACACGAATTTTTAGAAAATGTGTTTTATTTCATAAATGGAATCTACAAAGTATGCACATTCTACATCATAACGACATTCTATAGTTTGCGCATGCGTCCGGAAATAAGAAAATCTTACTTCCACCGTTTTTTTAAATCACAGCTTCTAGAAGGTTTACATGATTTCGTAAAAAACACGAGTTTTTAAAAAATATGTTTTATTTCATAAATGGAATCTACAAAGTATGCACATTCTACGTCATACCGACTTTCTATAGTTTACGCACGCGTCCGGAGATAAGAAAAGCTTACGTCCACCGTTTTTTAAAATCATAGCTTCTAGAAGGTTTACATGATTTCGTAAAAAACACGGGTTTTTAGAAAATGTGTTTTATTTCATAAATGGAATCTACAAAGTATGCACATTCTACGTCATAACGACTTTCTATAGTTTATGCATGCGTATGGAAATAAGAAAAGCTTACTTCTCCCGTTTTTTAAAATCACAGCTTCTAGAAGTTTTACATGATTTCGTAAAAAACACGAGTTTTTAGAAAATATGTTTTATTTCATAAATAGAATCAACAAAGTATGCACATTCTACGTCATAACGACTTTATATAGGTTGCGCATGCGTCTGGAAATAAGAAAAGCTTAATCAACCGTTTTTTAAAATCACAGCTTCTAGAAGGTTTACATGATTTCGTAAAAAACACGAGTTTTTAGAAAATGTGTTTTATTTCATAAATGGAATCTACAAAGTATGCACATTCTATGTCATAATGACTTTCTATAGTTTGTGCATGCGTCCGGAAATAAGAAAAGCTTACTTCCACCGTTTTTTAAAATCACAGCTTCTAGAAGGTTTACATGATTTCGTAAAAAACACGAGTTTTTAGAAAATGTGTTTTATTTCATAAATGGAATCTACAAAGTATGCACATTCTACGTCATAACGAATTTCTATAGTTTGCGCATGCGTCCGGAAATAAAAAAAGCTTATTTCCACCGTTTTTTAAAATCACAGCTTCTAGAAGGTATACATGATTTCGTAAAAAACATGATTTTTTAGAAAATGTGTTTTATTTCATAAATGGAATCTACAAAGTATGCATATTCTACGTCATAACAAATTTCTATAGCTTGCACATTCGTCCGGAAATAAGAAAAGCTTACTTCCACCGTTTTTTAAAATCACAGCTTCTAGAAGGTTTACATGATTTCGTAAAAAACCCGAGTTTTTAGAAAATGTGTATTATTTCATAAATGGAATCAACAAAGTATGCACATTCTACGTCATAACGACTTTCTATAGTTTGCGCATGTGTTTGGAAATAAGAAAAGCTTACTTCCCCCGTTTTTTAAAATCACAGCTTCTAGAAGGTTTACATGATTTCGTAAAAAAAACGAGTTTTTAGAAAATGTGTTTTATTTCATAAATGGAATCCACAAAGTATGCACATTCTACATCATAACGAATTTCTATAGTTTGCACATGCGTCCGGAAATAAGAAAAGCTTACTTCCACCGTTTTTTAAAATCACAGCTTCTAGAAGGTTTACATGATTTCGTCAAAACACGAGTTTTTAGAAAATGTTTTTTATTTCATAAATGGAATCAACAAAGTATGCACATTCTACGTCATAACGACTTTCTATAGTTTTCGCATGCGTTCGGAAATAAGAAAAGCTTACTTCCCCCGTTTTTTAGAATCACAGCTTCTAGAAGTTTTACATGATTTCTTAAAAAACACGAGTTTTTAGAAAATGTGTTTATTTTCATAAATGGAATCTACAAAGTATGCACATTCTACATCATAACGACTTTCTATAGTTTGCGCATGCGTCCGGAAATAAGAAAAGCTTACTTCCACCGTTTTTTAAAATCACAGCTTCTAGAAGGTTTAAATGATTTCGAAAAAAAACGAGTTTTTAGAAAATGTGTTTTATTTCATAAATGGAATCTACAAAGTATGCACATTCTACATCATAATGACTTTCTATAGTTTTCACATGCATCCGGAAATAAGAAAAGCTTACTTCCACCGTTTTTTAAAATCACAGCTTCTAGAAGGTTAACATGATTTCGTAAAAAACACGAGTTTTTAGAAAATGTGTTTTATTTCATAAATGCAATCTACAAAGTATGCACATTCTACGTCATAACGACTTTCTATAGTTTGCGCATGCGTCCGGATATAAGAAAAGCTTACTTCCACTGTTTTTTAAAATCACAGCTTCTAGAAGGTTTACATGATTTTCTAAAAAACACGAGTTTTTAGAAAATGTGTTTTATTTCATAAATGGAATAAACAAAGTATGCACATTCTACATCATAACGACTTTCTATAGTTTGCGCATTCGTCCGGAAATAAGAAAAGCTTACTTCCACCGTTTTTTAAAATCACAACTTCTAGAAGGTTGGCATGATTTCGTAAAAAACACGAATTTTTAGAAAATGTGTTTTATTTCAGAAATGGAATCAACAAAGTATGCAAATTCTACGTCATAATGACTTTCTATACTTTGCGCATGCGTTTGGAAATAACAAAAGCTTACTTCTCCCGTTTTTTAAAATCTCAGCTTGTAGAAGGTTTACATGATTTCTTAAAAAACATGAGTTTTTAGAAAATGTGTTTTATTTCATAAATAGAATCAACAAAGTATGCACATTCTAAATCATAACGACTTTCTGTACTTTGCGCATGCATCCGGAAATAAGAAAAGCTTACTTCCACCGTTTTTTAAAATCACAGCTTCTAGAAGGTTTACATGATTTCGTAAAAAACACGAGTTTTTAGAAAATGTGTTTTATTTCATAAATAGAATCAACAAAGTATGCACATTCTACATCATAACGACTTTATATAGTTTGTGCATGCGTCCGGAAATAAGAAAAGCTTAATCAACCGTTTTTTAAAATCACAGCTTCTAGAAGGTTTACATGATTTCGTAAAAAACTCGAGTTTTTAGAAAATGTGTTTTATTTCACAAATGGAATCTACAAAGTATGCACATTCTACGTTATAACGACATTCTATAGTTTGCGCATGCGTCCGGAAATAAGAAAAGCTTACTTCCACCGTTTTTTAAAATCACAGCTTCTAGAAGGTTTACATGATTTCGTAAAAAACACGAGTTTTTAGAAAATGTGTTTTATTTCATAAATGGAATCTACAAAGTATGCACATTCTACATCATAACGACTTTCTATAGTTTGCGCATGCGTCCGGAAATAAGAAAAGCTTACTTCTACCGTTTTTTTTAAATCACAGCTTCTAGAAGGTTTACATGATTTCGTAAAAAACACGAGTTTTTAGAAAATGTGTTTTATTTCATAAATGGAATCAACAAAGTATGCACATTCTACGTCATAACGACTTTCTATAGTTTGTGCATGCGTTTGGAAATAAGAAAATTTTACTTCCCCCGTTTTTTAAAATCACAGCTTCTAGAAGTTTTACATGATTTCTTAAAAAACACGAGTTTTTAGAAAATGTGTTTTATTTCATAAATGGAATCAACAAAGTATGCACATTCTAAGTCATAACGACTTTCTATAGTTTGCGCATGCGTTTGGAAATAAGAAAAGCTTACTTCCCCCATTTTTTAAAATCACAGCTTCTAGAAGGTTTACATGATTTCGTAAAAAACACGAGTTTTTAGAAAATGTGTTTTATTTCATAAATGGAATCAAAAAAGTATGCACATTCTACGTCATAACGACTTTCTATAGTTTGCGCATGCGTCCGAAAATAAGAAAAGCTTACTTACACCGTTATTTAGAATCACAGCTTCTAGAAGGTTTACATGATTTCGTAAAAAACACGAGTTTTTAGAAAATGTGTTTTATTTCATAAATGGAATCAACAAAGTATGCACATTCTACGTCATAAGGACTTTCTATAGTTTGCGCATGCGTCCGGAAATAAGAAAAGCTTACTTCCACCGTTTCTTAAAATCACAGCTTCTAGAAGGTTTACATGATTTTGTAAAAAACACGAGTTTTTAGAAAATGTGTTTTATTTCAAAAATGGAATCAACAAAGTAAGCACATTCTACATCATAATGACTTTATATAGTTTGCGCATTCGTCCGGAAATAAGAAAAGCTTACTTCCACCATTTTTTAAAATCACAGCTTCTAGAAGGTTTACATGATTTCGTAAAAAACACGAGTTTTTAGAAAATGTCTTTTATTTCATAAATGGAATCTACAAAGTATGCACATTCTATTTCATAACGACTTTCTATAGTTTGTGCATGCGTCCGGAAATAAGAAAAGCTTACTTCCCCCATTTTTTAAATCACAGCTTCTAGAAGGTTTACATGATTTCGTAAAAAACACGAGTTTTTGGAAAATGTGTTTTATTTCATAAATGGAATCTACAAAGTATGCACATTCTACGTCATAACGACTTTCTATACTTTGCGCATGCGTTTGGAAATAAGAAAAGCTTACTTCTCCCATTTTTTAAAATCACAGCTTCTAGAAGGTTTACATGATTTCGTAAAAAACACAAGTTTTTAGAAAATGTGTTTTATTTCATAAATCGAATCTACAAAGTATGCACATTCAGCGTCATAACGACTTTCTATAGTTTTCGCATGCGTCCGGAAATAAGAAAAGCTTACTTCCACCGTTTTTTAAAATCACAGCTTCTAGAAGGTTTACATGATTTCGTAAAAAACACGAGTTTTTTGAAAATGTGTTTTATTTCGTCAATGGAATCTACAAAGTATGCACATTCTACGTCATAACGACTTTCTATAGTTTGCGCATCCGTCCGGAAATAAGAAAAGCTTACTTCCACCGTTTTTTAAAATCACAGCTTCTAGAAGGTTTACATGATTTCGTAAAAAACACAAGTTTTTAGAAAATGTGTTTTATTTCATAAATGGAATCTACAAAGTATGCACATTCTACGTCATAACGACTTTATATAGTTTGCGCATGCGTCCGGAAATAAGAAAAGCTTAATCAACCGTTTTTGAAAATCACAGCTTCTAGAAGGTTTACGTGATTTCGTAAAAAACATGAGTTTTTAGAAAATGTGTTTTATGTCATAAATGGAATCTACAAAGTATGCACATTCTACGTCATAACGACTTTCTATAGTTTGCGCATGCGTCCGAAAATAAGAAAAGCTTACTTCCCCCGTTTTTTAAAATCACAGCTTCTAGAAGGTTTAGATGATTTCGTAAAAAACACAAGTTTTTAGAAAATGTGTTTTATTTCATAAATGGAATCAACAAAGTATGCACATTCTACGTCATAACGACTTTCTACAGTTTGCGCATTCGTCCGGAAATAAGAAAAGCTTACTTCCACCGTTTTTTAAAATCACAGCTTCTAGAAGGTTTACATGATTTCGTAAAAAACATGAGTTTTTAGAAAATCCGTTTTATTTCATAAATGGAATCAACAAAGTATGCACATTCTACGTCATAACGACTTTCTATACTTTGCGCATGCGTTTGGAAATAAGAAAAGCTTACTTCTCCCGTTTTTTAAAATCACAGCTTGTAGAAGGTTTACATGATTTCTTAAAAAACATGAGTTTTTGGAAAATGTGTTTTATTTCATAAATAGAATCAACAAAGTATGCACATTCTACGTCATAATGACTTTCTATAGTTTGCACATGCGTCTGGAAATAAGAAAAGCTTACTTCCACCATTTTTTAAAATCACAGCTTCTAGAAGGTTTACATGATTTCGTAAAAAACACGAGTTTTTAGAAAATGTGTTTTATTTCATAAATGGAATCTACAAAGTATGCACATTATACGTCATAATGACTTTCTATAGTTTGCGCATACGTCCGGATATAAGAAAAGCTTACGTCCACAGTTTTTTAAAATCACAGCTTCTAGAAGGTTTACATGATTTCGTAAAAAACACGAGTTTTTAGAAAAAGTGTTTTATTTCATAAATGGAATCAACAAAGTATGCACATTCTACGTCATAACGACTTTCTATAGTTTGCGCATTCGTCCGGAAATAAGAAAAGCTTACTTCCACCGTTTTTTAAAATCACAGCTTCTAGAAAGTTTACATGATTTCGTAAAAAACACGAGTTTTTAGAAAATGTGTTCGATTTCATAAATGGAATCAACAAAGTATGCACATTCTACGTCATAACGAATTTCTATAGTTTGCGCATGCGTTTGGAAATAAAAAAAACTTACTTCCCCCGTTTTTTAAAATCACAACTTCTAGAAGGTTTAAATGATTTCTTAAAAAACACGAGTTTTTAGAAAATGTGTTTTATTTCATAAATGGAATCATCAAAGTATGCACATTCTACATCATAACGACTTTCTATAGTTTGCGCATGCGTTTGGAAATAAGAAAAGCTTACTTCCCCCGTTTTTTAAAATCACAGCTTCTAGAAGGTTTACATGATTTCGTAAAAAAACGATTTTTTAGAAAATGTGTTTTATTTCATAAATGGAATCAACAAAGTATGCACATTCTACATCATAATTACTTTCTATAGTTTGCGCATTCGTCCGGAAATAAGAAAAGCTTACTTCCACCGTTTTTTAAAATCATAGCTTCTAGAAGGTTTACATGATTTTGTAAAAAACACGAGTTTTTAGAAAATGTGTTTTATTTCATAAATGGAATCTACAAAGTATGCACATTCTACGTCATAACGACTTTCTATAGTTTGCGCATGCGTCCAGAAATAAGAAAAGCTTACTTCCACCGTTTTTTAAAATCACAGCTTCTAGAAGGTTTACATGATTTCGTAAAAAACACGAGTTTTTAGAAAATGTGTTTTATTTGATAAATGGAATCAACAAAGTATGCACATTCTACGTCATAACGACTTTCTATACTTTGCGGATGCGTTCGGAAATAAGAAAAGCTTACTTCTCCCGTTTTTTAAAATCACAGCTTCTAGAAGGTTTACATGATTTCGTAAAAAACATGAGTTTTTAGAAAATGTGTTTTATTTCATAAATAGAATCAACAAAGTATGCAAATTCTACGTCATAACGACTTTATATAGTTTGCGAATGCGTCTGGAAATAAGAAAAGCTTAATCAACCGTTTTTTAAAATGACAGCTTTTAGAAGGTTTACATGATTTCGTAAAAAACACGAGTTTTTAGAAACTGTGTTTTATTTCATAAATGGAATCTACAAAGTATGCACATTCTACGTCATAACGACTTTCTATAGTTTGGGCATGCGTCCGGAAATAAGAAAAGCTTACTTCCACCGTTTTTTAAAATCACAGCTTCTAAAAGGTTTACATGATTTCGTAAAAAACACGAATTTTTAGAAAATGTGTTTTATTTCATAAATGGAATCTACAAAGTATGCACATTCTACATCATAACGACATTCTATAGTTTACGCATGGGTCCGGAAATAAGAAAATCTTACTTCCACCGTTTTTTTAAATCACAGCTTCTAGAAGGTTTACATGATTTCGTAAAAAACACGAGTTTTTAAAAAATGTGTTTTATTTCATAAATGGAATCTACAAAGTATGCACATTCTACGTCATACCGACTTTCTATAGTTTACGCACGCGTCCGGAGATAAGAAAAGCTTACGTCCACCGTTTTTTAAAATCATAGCTTCTAGAAGGTTTACATGATTTCGTAAAAAACACGGGTTTTTAGAAAATGTGTTTTATTTCATAAATGGAATCTACAAAGTATGCACATTCTACGTCATAACGACTTTCTATAGTTTATGCATGCGTACGGAAATAAGAAAAGCTTACTTCTCCCGTTTTTTAAAATCACAGCTTCTAGAAGTTTTACATGATTTCGTAAAAAACACGAGTTTTTAGAAAATATGTTTTATTTCATAAATAGAATCAACAAAGTATGCACATTCTACGTCATAACGACTTTATATAGGTTGCGCATGCGTCTGGAAATAAGAAAAGCTTAATCAACCGTTTTTTAAAATCACAGCTTCTAGAAGGTTTACATGATTTCGTAAAAAACACGAGTTTTTAGAAAATGTGTTTTATTTCATAAATGGAATCTACAAAGTATGCACATTCTATGTCATAATGACTTTCTATAGTTTGTGCATGCGTCCGGAAATAAGAAAAGCTTACTTCCACCGTTTTTTAAAATCACAGCTTCTAGAAGGTTTACATGATTTCGTAAAAAACACGAGTTTTTAGAAAATGTGTTTTATTTCATAAATGGAATCTACAAAGTATGCACATTCTACATCATAATGACATTCTATAGTTTGCGCATGCGTCTGGAAATAAGAAAAGCTTACTTCTCCCGTTTTTTAAAATCACGGCTTCTAGAAGGTTTACATGATTTCTTACAAAACACGAGTTTTTAGAAAATGTGTTTTATTTCATAAATGGAATCAACAAAGTATGCACATTCTACGTCATAACGACTTTCTATAGTTTGCGCATGCGTCTGGAAATAAGAAAAGCTTACTTCCCCTGTTTTTTAAAATCACAGCTTCTAGAAGGTTTACATGATTTCTTAAAAAACACTAGTTTTTAGAAAATGTGTTTTATTTCATAAATGGAATCAACAAAGTATGCACATTCTACGTCATAACGAATTTCTATAGTTTGCGCATCCGTCTGGAAATAAGAAAAGCTTACTTCCACCGTTTTTTAAAATCACAGCTTCTAGAAGGTTTACATGATTTCGTAAAAAACACGAATTTTGAGAAAATGTGTTTTATTTCATAAATGGAATCAACAAAGTATGCACATTCTACGTTATAACGACTTTCTATAGTTTGCGCATGCGTTTGGAAATAAGAAAAGCTTACTTCCCCCGTTTTTTAAAATCACAGCTTCTAGAAGGTTTACATGATTTCTTAAAAAACACGAGTTTTTGGAAAATGTATTTTATTTCATAAATGGAATCAACAAAGTATGCACATTCTACGTCATAACGAATTTCTATAGTTTGCGCATGCGTCCGGAAATAAGAAAAGCTTACTTCCACAGTTTTTTAAAATCACAGCTTCTAGAAGGTTTACATGATTTCGTAAAAAACATGAGTTTTTAGAAAATGTGTTTTATTTCATAAATGGAATCTACAAAGTATGCACATTCTACGTAATAACGACTGTCTATTGTTTGCGGATGCGTCCGGAAATAAGAAAAGTTTACTTCCACCGTTTTTTAAAATCACAGCTTCTAGAAGGTTTACATGATTTCGTAAAAAACACGAGTTTTTAGAAAATGTGTTTTATTTCATAAATGGAATCAACAAAGTATGCACATTCTAAGTCATAACGACTTTCTATAGTTTGCGCATGCGTTCGGAAATAAGAAAAGCTTACTTCCCCCGTTTTTTAAAATCACAGCTTCTAGAAGGTTTACATGATTTCGTAAAAAACACGAGTTTTTAGAAAATGTGTTTTATTTCAAAAATGGAATCAACAAAGTATGCACATTCTACGTCATAACGACTCTCTATAGTTTGCACATGCGTCCGGAAATAAGAAAAGCTTACTTGAACCGTTATTTAAAATCACTGCTTCTAGAAAATTTACATGATTTCGTAAAAAACACGAGTTTTTAGAAAATGTGTTTTATTTCATAAATGGAATCTACAAGGTATGCACATTCTACGTCATAACGACTTTCTATAGTTTGCGGATGCGTCCGGAAATAAGAAAAGCTTACTTCCACCGTTTTTTAAAATCGCAGCTTCTAGAAGGTTTACATGATTTCGTAAAAAACACGAGTTTTTAGAAAATGTGTTTTATTTCATAAATGGAATCTACAAAGTATGCACATTCTACGTCATAACAACATTCTATAGTTTGCGCATGCGTCCAGAAATAAGAAAAGCTTACTTCCACCGTTTTTTAAAATCACAGCTTCTAGAAGGTTTACATGATTTCGTAAAAAACACGAGTTTTTAGAAAATGTGTTTTATTTCATAAATGGAATCAACAAAGTTTGAACATACTACGTCATAACGACTTTCTATACTTTGCGCACGCGTTTGGATATAAGAAAAGCTTACTTCTCCCGTTTTTTAAAATCACACCTTCTAGAAGTTTGACATGATTTCTTAAAAAACACGAGTTTTTAGAAAATGTGTTTTATTTCATAAATATAATCAACAAAGTATGCACATTCTACGTCATAACGACTTTCTATAGTTTGCGCATGCGTCCGGAAATAAGAAAAGCTTACTTCCACCGTTTTTTAAAATCACAGCTTCTAGAAGGTTTACATGATTTCGTAAAAAACTCAAGTTTTTAGAAAATGTGTTTTATTTCATAAATGGAATCTACAAAGTATGCACATTCTACGTCATAACGACATTCTTTAGTTTGCGCATGCGTACGGAAATAAGAAAAGCTTACTTCCACCGTTTTTTAAAATCACAGCTTCTAGAAGGTTTACATGATTTTGTAAAAAACATGAGTTTTTAGAAAATGTGTTTTATTTCATAAATGGAATCTACAAAGTATTCACATTCTACGTCATAAGGACTTTCTATAGTTTGCGCATGCGTCCGGAAATAAGAAAAGCTTACTTCCACCGTTTTTTAAAATCACAGCTTCTAGAAGGTTTACATGATTTCGTAAAAAACACGGGTTTTTAGAAAATGTGTTTTATTTCATAAATGGAATCTACAAAGTATGAACATTCTACGTCATAACGACTTTCTGTATTTTGCGCATGCGTCCGGAAATAAGAAAAGCTTACTTCCCCCGTTTTTTAAAATCACAGCCTCTAGAAGGTTTACATGATTTCTTAAAAACACGAGTTTTTAGAAAATTTGTTTTATTTCATAAATGGAATCTACAAAGTATGCACATTCTACGTCATAACGACTTTCTATAGTTTGCGCATGCGTCCGGAAATAAGAAAAGCTTACTTCCACCGTTTTTTAAAATCACAGCTTCTAGAAGGTTTACATGATTTCGTAAAAAACATGAGTTTTTAGAAAATTTGTTTTATTTCATAAATGGAATCAACAAAGTATGCACATTCTACGTCATAACGACTTTCTATAGTTTGCGCATTCGTGCGGAAATAAGAAAAGCTTTCTTCCACCGTTTTTTAAAATCACAGCTTCTAGAAGGTTTACATGATTTCGTAAAAAATACGAGTTTTTAGAAAATGTGTTTTATTCCATAAATGGAATCAACAAAGTATGCACATTCTAATTCATAACGACTTTCCATAGTTTACGCATGCGTTTGGAAATAAGAAAAGCTTACTTCCCTCGTTTTTTAAAATCACAGCTTCCAGAAGGTTTACATGATTTCTTAAAAAATAAGAGTTTTTAGAAAATGTGTTTTATTTCATAAATGCAATCAACAAACTATGCACATTCTAAGTCATAACGACTTTCTATAGTTTGCGCATGCGTTTGGAAATAAGAAAAGCTTACTTCCCCCGTTTTTTAAAATCACAGCTTCTAGAAGGTTTACATGATTTCGTAAAAAACACGAGGTTTTAGAAAATGTGTTTTATTTCATAAATGGAATCAACAAAGTATGCAAATTCTGCGTCATAACGACTCTCTATAGTTTGCGCATGCGTCCGGAAATAAGAAAAGCTTACTTCTACCGTTATTTAAAATCACTGCTTCTAGAAGATTTACATGATTTCGTAAAAAACACGAGTTTTTAGAAAATGTGTTTTATTTCATAAATGGAATCTAAAAAGTATGCACATTCTACGTCATAAAGACTTTCTATAGTTTGCGCATGCGTCCAGAAATAAGAAAAGCTTACTTCCACCGTTTTTTAAAATCACAGCTTCTAGAAGGTTTACATGATTTCGTAAAAAACACGAGTTTTTAGAAAATGTGTTTTATTTCATCAATGGAATCAACAAAGTAAGCACATTCTACATCATAACGACTTTCTATAGTTTGCGCATTCGTCCGGAAATAAGAAAAGCTTACTTCCACCGTTTTTTAAAATCACAGCTTCTAGAAGGTTTACATGATTTCGTAAAAAACACGAGCTTTCAGAAAAATGTGTTTTATTTCATAAATGGAATCTACAAAGTATGCACATTCTACGTCATAACGAAATTCTATATTTTGCGCATGCGTCCAGAAATAAGAAAAGCTTACTTCCCCCGTTTTTTAAAATCTTAGCTTCTAGAAGGTTTAAATGATTTCCTAAAAAACACAAGTTTTTAGAAAATGTGTTTTATTTCATAAATGGAATCTACAAAGTATGCACATTCTACGTCATAACGACATTCTATAGTTTGCGCATGCGTTCGGAAATAAGAAATGCTAACTTCCACAGTTTTTTAAAATCACAGCTTCTAGAAGGTTTAAATGATTTCGTAAAAAACACGAGTATTTAGAAAATGTGTTTTATTTCATAAATGGAATCTACAAAATATGCACATTCTACGTCATAACGACTTTCTATAGTTTGCGGATGCGTCCGGAAATAAGAAAAGCTTACTTCCCCCATTTTTTAAAATCACAGCTTCTAGAAGGTTTACATGATTTCTTAAAAAACACGAGTTTTTAGAAAATTTGTTTTATTTCATAAATGGAATCAACAAAGAATGCACATTCTACATCGTAACGACTTTCTATAGTTTGCGCATGCGTCCGGAAATATGAAAAGCTTACTTCCACCATTTTTTAAAATCACAGCTTCTAGAAAGTTTACATGATTTCGTAAAAAACATGAGTTTTTAGAAAATGTGTTTTATTTCATAAATGGAATCTACAAAGTATGCACATTCTACGTCATAACGACATTCTATAGTTTGCGCATGCGTCCGGATATAAGAAAAGCTTAGTTCCACTGTTTTTTAAAATCACAGCTTCTAGAAGGTTTACATGATTTCGTAAAAAACACGAGTTTTTAGAAAATGTGTTTTATTTCATAAATGGAATCAACAAAGTATGCACATTCTACGTCATAATGACTTTCTATAGTTTGAGCATTCGTCCAGAAATAAGAAAAGCTTACTTCCACCTTTTTTAAAATCACAGCTTCTAGAAGGTTTACATGATTTCGTAAAAAACACGAGTTTTTAGAAAATGTGTTTTATTTCATCAATGGAATCAACAAAGTATGCACATTCTACGTCATAACGACTTTCTATAGTTTGCGCATGCATTTGGAAATAAAAAAAACTTACTTCCCCCGTTTTTTAAAATCACAGCTTCTAGAAGGTTTACATGATTTCTTAAAAAGCACGAGTTTTTAGAAAATGTGTTTTATTTCATAAATGGAATCAGCAAAGTATGCACATTCTACGTCATAAGGAGTTTCTATAGTTTGCGCATGCGTCCGGAAATAAGAAAAGCTTACTTCCACCGTTTTTTAAAATCACAGCTTCTAGAAGGTTTACATGATTTCGTAAAAAACACGAGTTTTTAGAAAATGTGTTTTATTTCATAAATGGAATCTACAAAGTATTCACATTCTACGTAATAACGACTTTCTATAGTTTGCGCATGCGTCCAGAAATAAGAAAAGCTTACTTCCCCCGTTTTTTAAAATCACAGGTTCTAGAAGGTTTACATGATTTTTAAAAAACACGAGTTTTTAGAAAAAAAATTTTATTTCATAAATGGAATCAACAAAGTATGCACATTCTACATCGTAAAGACTTTCTATAGTTTGCGCATGCGTCCGGAAATACGAAAAGCTTACTTCTCCCGTTTTTAAAATCACAACATCTAGAAGGTTTACATGATTTCGAAAAAACACGAGTTTTTAGAAAATGTGTTTTATTTCATTAATAGAATCAACAAAGTATGCACATTCTACATCATAACGACATTCTATACTTTGCGCATGCGTTCGGAAATTAGAAAAGCTTACTTCCACCGTTTTTTAAAATCCCAGCTTCTAGAAGGTTTACATGATTTCGTAAAAAACAAGAGTTTTTAGAAAATGTGTTTTATTTCATAAATTGAATCTACAAAGTATGCACATTCTACGTCATAACGACTCTATATAGTTTGCGCATACGTCCGGAAATAAGAAAAGCTTAATCAACCGTTTTTTAAAATCACAGCTTCTAGAAGGTTTACATGATTTCGTAAAAAACACGAGTTTTTAGGAAATGTGTTTTATTTCATAAATGGTATCTACAAAGTATGCACATTCTACATCATAACGAAATTCTATAGTTTGCGAATGCGTCTGGAAATAAGAAAATCTTACTTCCACCGTTTTTTAAAATCACAGCTTCTACAAGGTTTACATGATTTCGTAAAAACACGAGTTTTTAGAAAATGTGTTTTATTTCATAAATGGAATCTACAAAGTATGCATATTCTATGTCATAATGAATTTCTATAGTTTGCGCATGCGTCCAGAAATAAGAAAAACTTACTTCCCCCGTTTTTTAAAATCACAGCTTCAAGAAGGTTTATATGATTTCTTAAAAAACACGAGTTTTTAGAAAATGTGTTTTATTTCATAAATGGAATCCACAAAGTATGCACATTCTACGTCATAACGACTTTCTATAGTTTATGTATGCGTTTGGAAATAAGAAAAACTTACTTCCCCCGTTTTTTAAAATCACAGCTTCTAGAAGGTTTATATGATTTCTTAAAAAACACGAGTTTTTAGAAAATGTGTTTTATTTCATAAATGGAATCTACAAAGTATGCACATTCTACGTCATAACGACATTCTATAGTTTGCGCATGCGTCCGGATATAAGAAAAGCTTAGTTCCACTGTTTTTTAAAATCACAGCTTCTAGAAGGTTTACATGATTTCGTAAAAAACACGAGTTTTTAGAAAATGTGTTTTATTTCATAAATGGAATCAACAAAGTATGCACATTCTACGTCATAATGACTTTCTATAGTTTGAGCATTCGTCCGGAAATAAGAAAAGCTTACTTCCACCTTTTTTAAAATCACAGCTTCTAGAAGGTTTACATGATTTCGTAAAAAACACGAGTTTTTAGAAAATGTGTTTTATTTCATCAATGGAATCAACAAAGTATGCACATTCTACGTCATAACGACTTTCTATAGTTTGCGCATGCATTTGGAAATAAAAAAAACTTACTTCCCCCGTTTTTTAAAATCACAGCTTCTAGAAGGTTTACATGATTTCTTAAAAAGCACGAGTTTTTAGAAAATGTGTTTTATTTCATAAATGGAATCAGCAAAGTATGCACATTCTACGTCATAAGGAGTTTCTATAGTTTGCGCATGCGTCCGGAAATAAGAAAAGCTTACTTCCACCGTTTTTTAAAATCACAGCTTCTAGAAGGTTTACATGATTTCGTAAAAAACACGAGTTTTTAGAAAATGTGTTTTATTTCATAAATGGAATCTACAAAGTATTCACATTCTACGTAATAACGACTTTCTATAGTTTGCGCATGCGTCCAGAAATAAGAAAAGCTTACTTCCCCCGTTTTTTAAAATCACAGGTTCTAGAAGGTTTACATGATTTTTAAAAAACACGAGTTTTTAGAAAATTTGTTTTATTTCATAAATGGAATCAACAAAGTATGCACATTCTACATCGTAAAGACTTTCTATAGTTTGTGCATGCGTCCGGAAATACGAAAAGCTTACTTCTCCCGTTTTTAAAATCACAACATCTAGAAGGTTTACATGATTTCGAAAAAACACGAGTTTTTAGAAAATGTGTTTTATTTCATTAATAGAATCAACAAAGTATGCACATTCTACATCATAACGACATTCTATACTTTGCGCATGCGTCCGGAAATTAGAAAAGCTTACTTCCACCGTTTTTTAAAATCCCAGCTTCTAGAAGGTTTACATGATTTCGTAAAAAACAAGAGTTTTTAGAAAATGTGTTTTATTTCATAAATTGAATCTACAAAGTATGCACATTCTACGTCATAACGACTCTATATAGTTTGCGCATACGTCCGGAAATAAGAAAAGCTTAATCAACCGTTTTTTAAAATCACAGCTTCTAGAAGGTTTACATGATTTCGTAAAAAACACGAGTTTTTAGGAAATGTGTTTTATTTCATAAATGGTATCTACAAAGTATGCACATTCTACATCATAACGAAATTCTATAGTTTGCGAATGCGTCTGGAAATAAGAAAATCTTACTTCCACCGTTTTTTAAAATCACAGCTTCTACAAGGTTTACATGATTTCGTAAAAACACGAGTTTTTAGAAAATGTGTTTTATTTCATAAATGGAATCTACAAAGTATGCATATTCTATGTCATAATGAATTTCTATAGTTTGCGCATGCGTCCAGAAATAAGAAAAACTTACTTCCCCCGTTTTTTAAAATCACAGCTTCAAGAAGGTTTATATGATTTCTTAAAAAACACGAGTTTTTAGAAAATGTGTTTTATTTCATAAATGGAATCCACAAAGTATGCACATTCTACGTCATAACGACTTTCTATAGTTTATGTATGCGTTTGGAAATAAGAAAAACTTACTTCCCCCGTTTTTTAAAATCACAGCTTCTAGAAGGTTTATATGATTTCTTAAAAAACACGAGTTTTTAGAAAATGTGTTTTATTTCATAAATGGAATCTACAAAGTATGCACATTCTACGTCATAACGACATTCTATAGTTTGCGCATGCGTCCGGATATAAGAAAAGCTTAGTTCCACTGTTTTTTAAAATCACAGCTTCTAGAAGGTTTACATGATTTCGTAAAAAACACGAGTTTTTAGAAAATGTGTTTTATTTCATAAATGGAATCAACAAAGTATGCACATTCTACGTCATAATGACTTTCTATAGTTTGAGCATTCGTCCGGAAATAAGAAAAGCTTACTTCCACCTTTTTTAAAATCACAGCTTCTAGAAGGTTTACATGATTTCGTAAAAAACACGAGTTTTTAGAAAATGTGTTTTATTTCATCAATGGAATCAACAAAGTATGCACATTCTACGTCATAACGACTTTCTATAGTTTGCGCATGCATTTGGAAATAAAAAAAACTTACTTCCCCCGTTTTTTAAAATCACAGCTTCTAGAAGGTTTACATGATTTCTTAAAAAGCACGAGTTTTTAGAAAATGTGTTTTATTTGATAAATGGAATCAGCAAAGTATGCACATTCTACGTCATAAGGAGTTTCTATAGTTTGCGCATGCGTCCGGAAATAAGAAAAGCTTACTTCCACCGTTTTTTAAAATCACAGCTTCTAGAAGGTTTACATGATTTCGTAAAAAACACGAGTTTTTAGAAAATGTGTTTTATTTCATAAATGGAATCTACAAAGTATTCACATTCTACGTAATAACGACTTTCTATAGTTTGCGCATGCGTCCAGAAATAAGAAAAGCTTACTTCCCCCGTTTTTTAAAATCACAGGTTCTAGAAGGTTTACATGATTTTTAAAAAACACGAGTTTTTAGAAAATTTGTTTTATTTCATAAATGGAATCAACAAAGTATGCACATTCTACATCGTAAAGACTTTCTATAGTTTGTGCATGCGTCCGGAAATACGAAAAGCTTACTTCTCCCGTTTTTAAAATCACAACATCTAGAAGGTTTACATGATTTCGAAAAAACACGAGTTTTTAGAAAATGTGTTTTATTTCATTAATAGAATCAACAAAGTATGCACATTCTACATCATAACGACATTCTATACTTTGCGCATGCGTCCGGAAATTAGAAAAGCTTACTTCCACCGTTTTTTAAAATCCCAGCTTCTAGAAGGTTTACATGATTTCGTAAAAAACAAGAGTTTTTAGAAAATGTGTTTTATTTCATAAATTGAATCTACAAAGTATGCACATTCTACGTCATAACGACTCTATATAGTTTGCGCATACGTCCGGAAATAAGAAAAGCTTAATCAACCGTTTTTTAAAATCACAGCTTCTAGAAGGTTTACATGATTTCGTAAAAAACACGAGTTTTTAGGAAATGTGTTTTATTTCATAAATGGTATCTACAAAGTATGCACATTCTACATCATAACGAAATTCTATAGTTTGCGAATGCGTCTGGAAATAAGAAAATCTTACTTCCACCGTTTTTTAAAATCACAGCTTCTACAAGCTTTACATGATTTCGTAAAAACACGAGTTTTTAGAAAATGTGTTTTATTTCATAAATGGAATCTACAAAGTATGCATATTCTATGTCATAATGAATTTCTATAGTTTGCGCATGCGTCCAGAAATAAGAAAAACTTACTTCCCCCGTTTTTTAAAATCACAGCTTCAAGAAGGTTTATATGATTTCTTAAAAAACACGAGTTTTTAGAAAATGTGTTTTATTTCATAAATGGAATCCACAAAGTATGCACATTCTACGTCATAACGACTTTCTATAGTTTATGTATGCGTTTGGAAATAAGAAAAACTTACTTCCCCCGTTTTTTAAAATCACAGCTTCTAGAAGGTTTATATGATTTCTTAAAAAACACGAGTTTTTAGAAAATGTGTTTTATTTCATAAATAGAATCAAAAAAGTATGCACATTCTAGGTCATAACGACTTTATATAGTTTGCGCATGCGTCTGGAAATAAGAAAAGCTTAATCAACCGTTTATTAAAATCACAGCTTCTAGAAGGTTTACATGGTTTCGTAAAAAACACGACTTTTTAGAAAATGTGTTTTATTTCATAAATGGAATCTACAAAGTATGCACATTCTATGTCATAACGACATTCTATAGTTTGCGCATGCGTCCGGAAATAAGAAAAGCTTACTTCCACCATTTTTTAAAATCACAGCTTCTAGAAGGTTTACATGATTTCGTAAAAAACACGAGTTTTTAGAAAATGTGTTTTATTTCATAAATGGAATCTACAAAGTATGCACATTCTACGTCATAACGACTTTCTATAGTTTGCGCATGCGTCCGGAAATAAGAAAAGCTTACTTCCATCGTTTTTTAAAATCACAGCTTCTAGTAGGTTTACATGATTTCGTAAAAAACACGAGTTTTTAGAAAATGTTTTTTATTTCATAAATGGAATCTACAAAGTATGCACATTCTTCGTCATAAGGAATTTGTATAGTTTATCCATGCGTCCGGAAATAAGAAAAGCTTACTTCCACCGTTTTTTAAAATCACAGCTTCTAGAAGGTTTACATGATTTCGTAAAAAACACGAGTTTTTAGAAAATGTGTTTTATTTCATAAATGGAATCTACAAAGTATGCACATTCTACGTCATAACAACTTTCTATAGTTTGCGCATGCGTCCGGAAATAAGAAAAGCTTACTTCCACCATTTTTTAAAATCACAGCTTCTAGTAGGTTTACATGATTTCGTAAAAAACGCGAGTTTTTAGAAAATGTTTTTTATTTCATAAATGGAATCTACAAAGTATGCACATTCTACGTCATAAGGAATTTATATAGTTTATCCATGCGTCCAGAAATAAGAAAAGCTTACTTCCACCATTTTTTAAAATCACAGCTTCTAGAAGGTTTACATGATTTCGTAAAAAACACGAGTTTTTAGAAAATGTGTTTTATTTCATAAATGGAATCAACAAAGTATGAACATTCTACGTCATAACGACTTTCTATAGTTTGCGCATGCGTCCGGAAATAAGAAAAGCTTACTTCCACCGTTTTTTAAAATCACAGCTTCTAGAAGGTTTACATGATTTCGTAAAAAACACGAGTTTTTGGAAAATGTGTTTTATTTCATAAATAGAATCTACAAAGTATGCACATTCTACGTCATAACGACTTTCTATAGTTTGTGCATACGTCCGGAAATAAGAAAAGCTTACTTCGACCATTTTTTAAAATCACAGCTTCTAGAAGGTTTACATGATTTCGTAAAAAACACGAGTTTTTAGAAAATGTGTTTTATTTCATAAATGGAATCTACAAAGTATGCACATTCTACGTCATAACGACATTCTATAGTTTGCGCATGCGTCTGGAAATAAGAAAAGCTTACTTCCCGCGTTTTTTAAAATCACATCTTCTAGAAGGTTTACATGATTTCTTAAAATACATGAGTTTTTAGAAAATGTGTTTTATTTCTTAAATGGAATCAACAAAGTATGCACATTCTAAGTCATAACGACATTCTATAGTTTGCGCATGCGTCGGGAAATAAAAAAAGCTTACTTCCACCGTTTTTTAAAATCACATCTTCTAGAAGGTTTACATGATTTCTTAAAAAACACGAGTTTTTAGAAAATGTGTTTTATTTCATAAATGGAATCTACAAATTATGCACATTCTACGTCATAACGACTTTCTATAGTTTGCGCATGCGTCCGGAAATAAGAAACGCTTACTTCCGTCGTTTTTTAAAATCACAGCTTCTAGAAGGTTTACATGATTTCGTAAAAAACACGAGTTTTTAGAAAATGTATTTTATTTCATAAATGGAATCCACAAAGTATGCACATTCTACGTCATAACGAAATTCTATAGTTTGTGAATGCGTCCAGAAATAAGAAAAGCTTACTTCCACCGTTTTTTAAAATCACAGCTTCTAGAAGGTTTACATGATTTCGTAAAAAACATGAGTTTTTAGAAAATGTGTTTTATTTCATAAATGGAATCTACAAAGTATGCATATTCTATGTCATAACGATTTTCTATAGTTTGCGCATGCATCCGGAAATAAGAAAAGCTTACTTCCCCCGTTTTTTAAAATCACAACTTCTAGAAGGTTTACATGATTTCTTAAAAAACACGAGTTTTTAGAAAATGTGCTTTATTTCATAAATGGAATCAATAAAGTATGCACATTCTATGTCATAAGGACTTTCTATAGTTTATGTATGCGTTTGGAAATAAGAAAAGCTTACTTCCCCCGTTTTTTAAAATCACAGCTTCTAGAAGGTTTATATGATTTCTTAAAAAACACGAGTTTTTAGAAAATGTGTTTTATTTCATAAATAGAATCAACAAAGTATGCACATTCTACGTCATAACGACTTTATATAGTTTGAGCATGCGTCGGGAAATAAGAAAAGCTTAATCAACCGTTTTTTAAAATCACGACTTCTAGAAGGTTTACAGGATTTCGACAAAACACGAGTTTTTAGAAAATGTGTTTTATTTCATAAATGGAATCTACAAAGTATGCACATTCTACGTCATAACGACATTCTATAGTTTGCGCATGCGTCCGGAAATAAGAAAAGCTTACTTCCACTGATTTTTAAAATCACAGCTTCTAGAAGGTTTACATGATTTCGTAAAAAACACGAGTTTTTAGAAAATGTGTTTTATTTCATAAATGGAATCTACAAAGTATGCACATTCTACGTCATAACAACTTTCTATAGTTTGCGCATGCGTCCGGAAATAAGAAAAGCTTACTTCCACTGTTTTTTAAAATCACAGCTTCTAGAAGGTTTACATGATTTCTTAAAAAACACGAGTTTTTAAAAAATATTTTTTATTTAATAAATGGAATCTACAAAGTATGCACATTCTACGTCATAACAACTTTCTATAGTTTGAGCATCTGTCCGGAAATAAGAAAAACTTACTTCCACTGTTTTTTAAAATCACAGCTTCTAGAAGGTTTACATGATTTCGTAAAAAACACGAGTTTTTAGAAAATGTTTTTTTATTTCATAAATGGAATCTACAAAGTATGCACATTCTACGTCATAAGGAATTTCTATAGTTTATCCATGCGTCCGGAAATAAGAAAAGCTTACTTCCACCGTCTTTTAAAATCACAGCTTCTAAAAGGTTTACATGATTTCGTAAAAAACACGAGTTTTTAGAAAATGTGTTTTATTTCATAAATGGAATCTACAAAGTATGCACATTCTACGTCATAACGACTTTCTATAGTTTGTGCATGCATCCGAAAATAAGAAAAGCTTACTTCCCCCATTTTTTAAAATCACAGCTTCTAGAAGGTTTACATGATTTCTTAAAAAACACAAGTTTTTAGAAAATGTCTTTTATTTCATAAATGGAATCAACAAAGTATGCACATTCTACATCGTAACGACTTTCTATAGTTTGCGCATGCGTCCGGAAATAAGAAAAGCTTACTTCCCCCGTTTTTTAAAATCACAACTTCTAGAAGGTTTACATGATTTCGTAAAAAACACGAGTTTTTAGAAAATGTGTTATATTTCATAAATGGAATCTTTAAAATATGCACATTCTACGTCATAACCACTTTCTATAGTTTGCGCATGCGTCCGGAAATAAGAAAAGCTTACTTCCACCGTTTTTTCAAATCACAGCTTCTCAAAGTGTTACATGATTTCCTAAAAAACACGGGTTTTTAGAAAATGTGTTTTATTTCACAAATGGAATCAACAAAGTATGCACATTCTACTTCATAACGAATTTCTATAGTTTGCGCATGCGTCCGTAAATAAGAAAATCTTACTTCCACCGCTTTTTAAACTCACAGCTTCTAGAAGGTTTACATGATTTCGTAAAAAACACGAGTTTTTAGAAAATGTTTTTATTTCATAAATAGAATCTACAAAGTATGCACATTCTACGTCATAACGACTTTCTATAGTTTGCGCATACGTCCGGAAATAAGAAAAGCTTACTTCCATCATTTTTTAAAATCACAGCTTCTATAAGGCTTACATGATTTCGTAAAAAACACGAGTTTTTAGAAAATGTGTTTTATTTCATAAATTGAATCTACAAAGTATGCACATTCTACGTCATAACGACATTCTATAGTTTGCGCATGCGTCCGGAAATAAGAAAAGCTTACTTCCCCCCGTTTTTTAAAATCATGGCTTCTAGAAGGTTTACATGATTTCGTAAAAAAACACGAGTTTTTAGAAAATGTGTTTTATTTCATAAATGGAATCTACAAAGTATGCACATTCTACGGCATAACGAATTTCTATAGTTTGCGCATGCGTCTGGAAATAAGAAAAGCTTACTTCCCCCGTATTTTAAAATCACAGCTTCTAGAAGGTTTAGATGATTTCGTAAAAAACACGAGTGTTTAGAAAATGTGTTTTATTTCATAAATGGAATGAACAAAGTATGCACATTCTACGTCATAACGACTTTCTATAGTTTGCGCATGCGTTTGGAAATAAGAAAAGCTTACTTCCCCCGTTTTTTAAAATCACAGCTTCTAGAAGGTTTACATGATTTCTTAAAAAACACGAGCTTTTAGAAAATGTGTTTTATTTCATAAATAGAATCAACAAAGTATGCACATTCTACGTCATAACGACTTTCTATAGTTTGCGCATGCATTTGGAAATAAGAAAAGCTTACTTCCCCCGTTTTTTAAAATCACAGCTTCTAGAAGGTTTACATGATTTCTTAAAAAACACGAGTTTTTAGAAAATGTGTTTTATTTCATAAATGGAATCAACAAAGTATGCACATTCTACATCATAACGACTTTCTATAGTTTGCGCATTCGTCCGGAAATAAGAAAAGCTTACTTCCACCGTTTTTTAAAATCACAGCGTCTAGAAGGTTTACATGATTTCGTAAAAAACACGAGTTTTTAAAAAATGTGTTTCATTTTATAAATGGAATCTACAAAGTATGCACATTCTACGTCATAAAGACTTTCTATAGTTTGCGCATGCGTCCGGAAATAAGAAAAGCTTACTTCCACCGTTTTTTAAAATCACAGCTTCTAGAAGGTTTACATGATTTCGTAAAAAACACGAGTTTTTAGAAAATGTGTTTTATTTCATAAATGGAATCTACAAAGTATGCACATTCTACGTCATAACGACATTCTATAGTTTGCGCATGCGTCCGGAAATAAGAAAAGCTTACTTCCACCGTTTTTTAAAATCACAGCTTCTAGAAGGTTTACATGATTTCGTAAAAAACACGAGTTTTTAGAAAATGTGTTTCATTTCATAAATGGAATCTACAAAGTATGCACATTCTACGGCATAACGACTTTCTATAGTTTGCGCATGCGTCTGGAAATTAGAAATGCTTAGTTCCCTCGTTTTTTAAAATCACAGCTTCTAGAAGGTTTACATGATTTCGTAAAAAACACGAGTTTTTAGAAAATGTGTTTTATTTCATAAATGGAATCTACAAAGTATGCACATTCTACGTCATAATGACTTTCTATAGTTTGCGTATGCGTCCAGAAATAAGAAAAACTTACTTCCCCCATTTTTTAAAATCACAGCTTCTAGAAGGTTTACATGATTTCTTAAAAAACAAGAGTTTTTAGAAAATGTGTTTTATTTCATAAATGGAATCAACAAAGTATGCACATTCTACGTCATAATGACTTTCTATAGTTTGCGCATTCGTCCGGATATAAGAAAGCTTACTTCCCCCGTTTTTTAAAATCACAGCTTCTAGAAGGTTTACATGATTTCTTAAAAAACACTAGTTTTTAGAAAATGTGTTTTATTTCATAAATGGAATCAACAAAGTATGCACATTCTACGTCATAACGACTTTCTATAGTTTGCGCATGCGTCTGGAAATAAGAAAAGCTTACTTCCACCGTTTTTTAAAATCACAGCTTCTAGAAGGTTTACATGATTTCGTAAAAAACACGAGTTTTTAGAAAATGTGTTTTATTTCATAAATGGAATCAATGTTAAAATTCAATATGCTAAGACATAAAATAGCAGCATTACATTCCATTTCACAATAATAGCATATACAGGATCACTGAAGAAACAACAAGCACAGCATAAACACAAGAGACAGATATTTATCCTGGGAAACCCTCATGGGGTAGAAAACCCAGCAAAGCTTCCTCAATATAGATGACCAGCAATATACAAAGATGAAACCCTGAGACATGATCTCCTCCTCCACAACAGCAGACCTCTCCTCCACAAGTGCGCTATCCTCAAGTGTGTGAGTGTGTCAAATGAGGAACACACCTCCTCTATTTATACACTACACTGACATGTATTTTACATAGGTACACGTAGGCTCGTATTTAACCAATGGGTTAAATAACCCACTACAACTGACTTGGCCGACCCCTCTAGGGTGGTCTAATAACCCTTTGACCCACATAACACATAAAGGGCCGACCTCCACTAGGGAAGTCTAATAACCCAAGTTACCACATTCTGACGGAGGAATAAACATCTCCGGATATACAATAAGATCTTTACGGAGGAATGAAACATCTCCGGAATAATAAAGTACAATTATAATATTCTTTGAAGTTACAATATCTCAACACTCCCCCTTAACGAGAAGGATATTATAACAGCATCTGCACAAGCAAGGAGTCATCAACATCATACATGATACATCTATAAATCATTGGAAGCTTTCTCAACATCATCAGTAACTCAACTAGTTACTGGAACATCTTCAATACTGGAACATCAACATCATCAGAGTTGATAGTACTCAATCATCAGCATCGTCAACACACGATCAACACAATCATCAGCATCATCATCACACGATCATCAGCATCGTCATCACACGATCATCAACATCATCATCATATGATCATCAGCATCGTCATCATACGATCATCAGCATCACGATCAGCATCGTCATCATACGATCATCAACATCATCATCACACAATCATCAACATCGTCATCATACGATCATCAGCATCGTGATCATACGATCATCAGCATCGTCATCGCACGATCATCAGCATCGTCATCACACGATCATCAGCATCGTCATCACACGATCATCAGCATCGTCATCGCACGATCATCAGCATCATCAAAGGATGATGTAAACCAGTCATGTACATTTTGAACCGAAGTCCAGGGACGATCCAGTCCTATCATGTTCTCGGAGACCTCACGTCTACGGCTCAGTTTACAGGACCAAAGTCCAAGGATGATCCAATCCTTACCGTACATTTAGGACAGCATCCAAGGATGACTTAATCCTCCACCGTACATTTAGGACCACGTCCAAGGATGACTTAATCCTCCACCGTCTTTTAGGACCATGTCCAAGGATGACTTAATCCTCCACCGTCTTTTAGGACCACGTCCAAGGATGACTTAATCCTCCACCGTCTTTTAGGACCACGTCCAAGGATGACTTAATCCTCCACCGTCTTTTAGGACCACGTCCAAGGATGACTTAATCCTCCACCGTCTTTTAGGACCACGTCCAAGGATGACTTAATCCTCCACCGTCTTTTAGGACCACGTCCAAGGATGACTTAATCCTCCACCGTCTTTTAGGACGACGTCCAAGGATGACTTAATCCTCCACCGTCTTTTAGGACCACGTCCAAGGATGACTTAATCCTTCAACCGTGCATTTAGGACTACGTCCAAGGATGACTTAATCCTCCATCGTCCATCTAGGACTTCATTCTCGAAGACTTACGTCTACGGCTCTTCTTTCGGACTGAAGTCCAGGAATGATCCAATCCCTTCACATGTTCACCAAGAACTTCATTTTCTAAGACATACGTCTACGGCTCTTCTTTCGGACTGAAGTCCAGGAATGATCCAATCCCTTCACATGTTCACCAAGAACTTCATTTTCGAAGACATACGTCTACGGCTCTTCTTTCGGACTGAAGTCCAGGAATGATCCAATCCCTTCACATGTTCACCAAGAACTTCATTTTCGAAGACATACGTCTACGGCTCTTCTTTCGGACTGAAGTCCAGGAATGATCCAATCCCTTCACATGTTGTATACCAAAAACATGTATTCTCATCATCAAAACATGTATAACCACGACATGTATCATCATCAACAAAACATGTATAACCACAACATGTATCATCATCATCAAAACATGTATAACCTCAACATGTATCATCATCATCAAAACATGTATAACCACAACAAGTATCATCATCATCAAAACATGTATAACCTCAACATGTATCATCATCATAAAAACATGTATAACCACAACATGTATCATCATCATCAAAACATGTATAACCTCAACATGTATCATCATCATAAAAACATGTATAACCCCAACATGTATCATCATCATCAAAACATGTATAATCACAACATGTATCATCATCAACAAAGCATGTATACATCTATCATCAAAATCATCAAAAGTATGTATACATCTATCATCAAAACTAACATCAAAAGCATGTATACTAACATCAAAAGCATGTATACATCTATCATCAAAACTAACATCAAAAGCATGTATACTAACATCAAAAGCATGTATACATCTATCATCAAAAGAATATAAGAGTCCTAAATCTAAATAATTCTAGGTAACTAAGTGCAGTAAATAGGTAACCTCATCATTGATGAGATAGACTTGATGTCGGATACTGTGCTACTCCCCCTTTCAAGGAGATTCCTTCTAAACTACACCAAGCTTGTCTCGGAAGTGTTCAAACTTTACTCGAGACAGAGGTTTGGTCAGGATATCATCAATTTGATCCTCAGTGCTTATATACTCGAGCTTGATAGCTCCTCTCTGCACCATATCTCGTATATAGAAGTATCGGATCTCAATGTGTTTTGACTTATCATGGAATACAAGATTTCCTATCATCTTGATGCAGCTTTGATTGTCACACATAATCATAGTGGAATCCATTTCTAAGTCAAACACTCCATATAATAGCTTCTGAAGCCACATTGCTTCACAGCTGGCAGAGCAGACAGCTATATATTCTGTTTCAGTAGTACTGAGAGCCACACTAGATTGTTTCTTGCTAAACCATGAGATCATGGTAGATTCAAGACTATAACATCCACCTAAAGTACTCTTTCTGTCTGAGACACTTCCTGCCCAATCAGAATTTGAGTAACCATGTAAACGGAGTTCATGACCTCCAAGATTATATAGACCAAAATCTAAAGTACCTTTTAGGTACCTCACTACATGCTTTGTAGCTATTAAGTGAACCTTTCTAGGTTCTACTAGATACTGACTTACGGTATTTACAACAAAGCATATATCTGGCCTAGTATTTGTTAAATACATCATTGGCCCAATGAATTGTCTATATAGGGTTAGGTCCACTAAATCCGATGAGTTATTAACTAATAACTTCAAGTTGGAGTCCATGGGAGTGGCCATGGCTTTACACTCCAACATATCAAATCTTTTTAGAAACTTCACAGCATACTTACCTCGATTTAAAAGATTCCTTTTGGATCATGCCATACTTCTAGACCTAAGGAGTAGTGCATTAATCTGAGATCTTTCATTTTTAATTCTGCAGCCATTTTCATGATCTGTTTCTCATTCCTTGTCAGAAAGAGATCATCGACACATAATAATGGTATGATAGGTTCATCATCCACAACCTTTAGGTAAAGGTTAGGATCAGCTTTACTTCTGGTAAAGCCCAAGCTTTGTCATGAAGTTGTCAATTGTCCATTATTCACACTCTGCATTGAGTGATCTTCTGCATATCTATCTGTGCCATCTCTCGTCAGATGGGTCTACTAATATGAGCCTCAAAGTCATTCGAACTCTATGGTGAGTTTCTTCTTGCATCCATATCATATGTGTATAGAAGCCATATTCAACCTTGTAGCAACGGTTGAGATCCACATCACCCATGATGATCATTAAGCTCATCAATTGACTACCGATCCTGGGAACCCATACAGAACCTGATTACATTATTAAGAGAATGGTCAAAACATCTCATGATGATTCTCTTCCTCTTTCTAAGAGAATCTCTTAACCATAAGCTTTCTATAGTGTGTTTGATTTGTAAATCCTTTTGTTGAACATCCATCGCTTGTTCATCATTCATCATGATTTTCCCTACAAATCAAAATTAAGTACAGGATTAGTGATACTTCATAATCATCAAATCATATTGACATAATAACCTATTATGCATACAGATATCATTTACATAGTTATGCAACTAATTTGACCAATACTTTGGCACAACACTTTCCCATATCTTGTATGCATACAGTGGCTATCTATATGCCTTCCATCTCCACCAGAACATACTATTGAGAGTGTGCACAGCTCTCGGCATGTCAGCAAAGAGGTTTCATTCTAGACAAGCAACAATGGAATGTTTGTCCAACTTACCAATCATATGCACATTAGTAGTATACTATTCAATGCTCTATGAATGTTTATACTCAGCATTATATATTCTAGGAATACAAATATGCATACAACCTATTACAGGCAATATCATTACTATTTCAAATAACAACTCAAATACTTATCTTTTATGTTTGTGTGGTTGCCTCCCGCTTGAACTTTTGTATGTCTTTTGAACTTCTATTCATTATGTACCACTGTGCATGCTCAAGAGTAATCCTCATGATCTCATGCACAAACATACACTCATTAGTATATTCTAAATGCTATCAAAACATTATAGTACTAAATAATCTTGAAAATGTATAGTCATGATTATAGTTAATAAACATTAGTATTCAAGATTTCAGGGAAGTCTTCTTTTACTCATGTATATCATCAATCAAGATAAAAGATATAATATGCATAATCCCCTGATTACTAACTTTATGAATAAGCATAACCAATCATTCCAAGTATACTTATATAAGGGATCCTAACACAAGGTAAGATTCATGGGAAACATACCTAGATTAGTATACCTACTTGGTTATGTACAACACACCTAAACAATCTCTTCAATGATTTAGAGATCCTGAGCTAGAACCTGCATGTCTCATAGGTTAAGCATAATATAACAAAGTCATACATACCTCGTAAGTAGAACAAAGATTATGGATGAGTCTTTGTCTTCATGTTTTCATGGTCATGGAACCTGATTTGTCTTTTGTGATGTACCTGTATCTTGTTAGCAGACAACATCAACCTCACACAACATCATAATGCCTTAGTACAATCATAAGTGTCAACACCCTAACCAATGAATATCTTCTATCATGCATTCATAATTTTGTTAAGGTTATACGACAAATCTAAAATCAAAATTGTACTAACTGTAATAACCTGAAGACAAACATACCATAAACTTAATCATGGACAAGTATCGAAACATACCTCGATGAGTCATACCTGTCGAGATCGCTTGTATTCTTCTTATGTAAGGCCTTAGGAACTTCTTCACTTATGCAGGTGACCAATCCATCTTCTTCTAGGATTAACCCAATCCACTTGATTTGCAAGAACTGGACCTGGAGCTGGATATGGGTTTGTCAGAGAAACCCAAAAAAAATTCAAACTTTGAATTTCAAACTTCCGAAAGGATAGAAATATGCGCCTTGATGAGCTGATCAAACTGGTATATTCAGAATTTGAAAACTGCAAAGTTTTACTCCTCAATTTTGCCTTTGAAACTTTCGGATTCACTGGACGTGACCCTGAACTGGGGTTTGATGAAGCCCACTCTTTTTCCCCATCAAAAGGTTTGATCCAAAGCTCTAAGCTTCTATTTTTCTGAGGAGCTTCCAGCCGTGGTCACAGATTTCAAAAATTCCCATTTTTACAGAAGCCCTAATTTTCCACTTTTCTGATCAAAGTCCCGAACTAGGGTCTAATCAAGCCCGGCCTTCTGCCCAACCAAAAATTCTGATCTTGGTCTCTAAATTTCTATTTTGATGAGTAGCATCCAGCCGTGGTCTTTGATTACAAAAATTCCAACTTTCTTCAAAGCCCTAAATTCCGGAAGCCATGAATGAAGGTACCAAAAAATAATTTTGTTTTGACAGAAATATGTACCTGATTGTTTCTGGTGTAACTCCGAAATTTTTGATCCACAGGGTCTGAAAAAGTTTTTTGAGATAGCCTGATCTGTTAGCTTTCCATCCTGATAGGTCTGACCTCAATTGGATGTTCTGAGAGAGAGTTATGCCAAATGTCGCAACGTGACCTGTTTTGGGAAAATACAGGAGAGCGAACTTGTACGGCGTGCCACGTGTCCACTGTTTGACCTTCGGCCTCTGAAAACGTTTTCTGAGATAGATCGGACTGTTATATTTCCATCCTGACAGGTCTAAACTCAATTGGATTCTTTGAGAGAGAGTTATGCCAAGTGTCGCAACGTGACCTGTTTATGGGATAATACAGGAGAGCGAACTTGTACGGCATACCACGTGTCACTGGTTCCACTTCGGCCTCTGAAAACGTTTGCTGAGATAGTACAGTCTGTGTAATACCTGTCACTTTTAACGAAATTGCATTTGGAGATTCCTAGCCCAAGTTATGACCTTTTTCCCAAGGTCACCTGTTTTTGACTCAGATCTGGAAGAGGCAGAAACCCTATATTGTACAGATCATAAATCACAAAGTACAACGAATTAGAGGTTGGCCTTTGGACCAAAGGTACCTGGAGAGTTTAGCTTCGTCCTGTAACAATTTCAGATCCGAAAACTTCGCCAAAACGGATTTATAGAGAAATTGCTACGATGACTGGTTTTTGCTATGTAAAACCCTAACCTTCAAATTGTCGTAAGTAAAGCAAGTGTCTTTAGTGCCATACCTTGTCTTCCTTCAGGTTAGCTCTGATACCATGTTAAAATTCAATATGCTAAGATAGAAAATAACAGCATTACATTCCATTTCACAATAATAGCATATACAGGATCACTGAAGAAACAACAAGCACAGCATAAACACAAGAGACAGAGATTTATCCTGGGAAACCCTCATGGGGTAGAAAACCCAGCAAAGCTTCCTCAATATAGATGACCAGCAATATACAAAGATGAAACCCTGAGACATGATCTCCTCCTCCACAATAGCAGACCTCTCCTCCACAAGTGCGCTATCCTCAAGTGTGTGAGTGTGTCAAATGAGGAACACACCTCCTCTATTTATACACTACACTGACATGTATTTTACATAGGTACACGTAGGCTCATATTTAACCAATGGGTTAAATACCCCACTACAACTGACTGGGCCGACCCCTCTAGGGTGGTCTAATAACCCTTTGACCCACATAACACATAAAGGGCCGACCTCCACTAGGGAAGTCTAATAACCCAAGTTACCACATTCTGACGGAGGAATAAACATCTTCGGATATACAATAAGATCTTTACGGAGGTATCAAACATCTCCGGAATAATAAAGTACAATTATAATATTCTTTGAAGTTACAATATCTCAACAATCAACAAAGTATGCACATTCTACGTCATAAGGACTTTCTATAGTTTGCGCATGCGTTTGGAAATAAGAAAAGCTTACTTCCCCCGTTTTTTAAAATCACAGCTTCTAGAAGGTTTACATGATTTCTTAAAAAACACGAGTTTTTAGAAAATGTGTTTTATTTCATAAATGGAATCAATAAAGTATGCACATTCTACGTCATAACGACATTCTATAGTTTATGCATGCGTCCAGAAATAAGAAAAGCTTACTTCCCCCGTTTTTTAAAATCACGGCTTCTAGAAGGTTTACATGATTTCTTAAAAAACACGAGTTTTTAGAAAATGTGTTTTATTTCATAAATGGAATCATCAAAGTATGCACATTCTACGTGATAACGACTTTCTATAGGTTGTGCATGCGTTTGGAAATAAGAAAAGCTTACTTCCCACGTTTTTTAAAATCACAGCTTCTAGAAGGTTTACATGATTTGTTAAAAAACACGAGTTTTTAGAAAATGTGTTTTATTTCATAATTGGAATCAACAAAGTATGCACATTCTATGTCATAACGACTTTCTATAATTTGCGCAATCGTCCGGACATAGGAAAAGCTTACTTCCACTGTTTTTTAAAATCACAGCTTCTAGAAGGTTTACATGATTTCGTAAAAAACACGAGTTTTTAGAAAATGTGTTTTATTTCATAAATGGAATCAACAAAGTATGCACATTCTACGTCATAACGAATTTCTATAGTTTGCGCATGCGTTCGGAAATAAGAAAAGCTTACTTCCCCCATTTTTTAAAATCATAGCTTCTAGAAGGTTTACATGATTTCGTAAAAAACACGAGTTTTTAGAAAATGTGTTTTATTTCATAAATGGAATCAACAAAGTATGCACATTCTACGTCATAACGACTTTCTATAGTTTGCGCATGCGTTTGGAAATAAGAAAAGCTTACTTCCCCCGTTTTTTAAAATCACAGCTTCTAGAAGGTTTACATGATTTCTTAAAAAACACAAGTTTTTAGAAAATGTGTTTTATTTCATAAATGGAATCAACAAAGTATGCACATTCTACGTCATAACGACTTTCTATAGTTTGCGCATGCGTCTGTAAATAAGAAAAGCTTACTTCCATCGTTTTTTAAAATCACAGCTTCTAGAAGGTTTACATGATTTCGTAAAAAACACGAGTTTTTAGAAAATGTGTTTTATTTCATAAATTGAATCAACAAAGTATGCACATTCTACATCATAAGGACTTTCTATAGTTTGCACGTGCGTTTGGAAATAAGAAAAGCTTACTTCCCCCGTTTTGTAAAATCACAGCTTCTAGAAGGTTTACATGATTTCTTAAAAAACACGAGTTTTTAGAAAATGTGTTTTATTTCATAAATGGAATCTACAAAGTATGCACATTCTATGTCATAACGAGCTTCTATAGTTTGCGCATGCGTCCGGAAATAAGAAAAGCTTACTTCCACCGTTTTTTAAAATCACAGCTTCTAGAAGGTTTACATGATTTCGTAAAAAACATGAGTTTTTAGAAAATGTGTTTTATTTCATAAATGGAATCTACAAAGTATGCACATTCTACGTCATAACGACTTTCTATTGTTTGCGGATGCGTCCCTAAATAAGAAAATCTTACTTCCACCGTTTTTTAAAATCACAGCTTCTAGAAGGTTTACATGATTTCGTAAAAAACATGAGTTTTTAGAAAATGTGTTTATTTCATAAATGGAATCTACAAAGTATGCACATTCTACATCATAACGACTTTCTATTGTTTGCGGATGCATCCCTAAATAAGAAAAACTTACTTCCACCATTTTTTAAAATCACAGGTTCTAGAAGGTTTACATGATTTCGTAAAAAACACGAGTTTTTAGAAAATGTGTTTTATTTCGTAAACGGAATCTACAAAGTATGCACATTCTACGTCATAACGACTTTCTATAGTTTTCGCATGCGTCCGGAAATAAGAAAAGCTTACTTCCACCGTTTTTTAAAATCACAGCTTCTAGAAGGTTTACATGATTTCGTAAGAAACACGAGTTTTTAGAAAATGTGTTTTATTTCATAAATGGAATCAACAAAGTATGCACATTCTACGTCATAAGGACTTTCTATAGTTTGCGCATTCGTTCGGAAATAAGAAAAGCTTACTTCCGCCGTTTTTTAAAATCACAGCTTCTAGAAGATTTACATGATTTCGTAAGAAACACGAGTTTTTAGAAAATGTGTTTTATTTCATAAATGGAATCAACAAAGTATGCACATTCTACGTCATAACGACTTTCTATAGTTTGCACATTCGTCCGGAAATAAGAAAAGCTTACTTCCACCTTTTTTTAAAATCACAGCTTCTAGAAGGTTTACATGATTTCGTAAGAAACACGAGTTTTTAGAAAATGTGTTTTATTTCATAAATGGAATCAACAAAGTATGCACATTCTACGTCATAACGACTTTCTATAGTTTGCGCATGCATCCGGAAATAAGAAAAGCTTACTTCCCCCGTTTTTTAAAATCACAGCTTCTAGAAGGTTTACATGATTTCTTAATAAACACGAGTTTTTAGAAGAAAAAAAATTATTTCATAAATGGAATCAACAAAGTATGCACATTCTACGTCATAACGACTTCCTATAGTTTGCGCATGCGTTTGGAAATAAGAAAAGCTTACTTCTCAAGTTTTTTAAAATCACGGCTTCTAGCAGGTTTACATGATTTCTTAAAAAACACGAGTTTTTAGAAAATGTGTTTTATTTCATAAATGGAATCAAAAAAGTATGCACATTCTACGTCATAACGACTTTCTATAGTTTGCGCATGCGTCCGGAAATAAGAAAATCTTACTTCTCCCATTTTTTAAAATCACAGCTTCTAGAAGGTTTACATGTTTTCATAAAAAACAAGAGTTTTTAGAAAATGTGTTTTATTTCATAAATGGAATCTACAAAGTATGCACATTCTACGTCATAACGACTTTGTATTGTTTGCGCATGCGTCCGGAAATAACAAAAGCTTACTTCCACCGTTTTTTAAAATCACAGCTTCTACAAGGTTTACATGATTTCGTAAAAAACACGAGTTTTTAGAAAATGTGTTTTATTTCATAAATGGAATCTACAAAGTATGCACATTGTACGTCATAACGACTTTCTATTTTTTTGCGCATGCGTCCAGAAATAAGAAAAGCTTACTTCCACCGTTTTTTAAAATCACAGCTTCTAGAAGGTTTACATGATTTCGTAAAAAACACGAGTTTTTAGAAAATGTGTTTTATTCCATAAATGGAATCAACAAAGTATGCACATTCTACGTCATAACGAATTTCTATAGTTTGCGCATGCGTCCGGAAATAACAAAAGCTTACTTCTCCCGTTTTTTAAAATCACAGCTTCTAGAAGGTTTACATGATTTCTTAAAAAACACGAGTTTTTAGAAAATGTGTTTTATTTAATAAAAGGAATCAACAAAGTATGCACATTCTATGTCATAACGACTCTCTATAGTTTGCGCATTCGTCCGGAAATAAGAAAAGCTTACTTCCACCGTTTTTTAAAATAACAGCTTCTAGAAGGTTTACATGATTTCGTAAAAAACACGAGTTTTTAGAAAATGTGTTTTATTTCATAAATGGAATCTACAAAGTATCCACATTCTAAGTCATAACGACTTTCTATAGTTTGCGCATGCGTCCGGAAATAAGAAACGCTTACTTCCCCCGTTTTTTAAAATCACAGCTTCTAGAAGCTTTACATGATTTCTTAAAAAACATGAGTTTTTAGAAAATATGTTTTATTTCATAAATGGAATCTACAAAGTATGCACATTCTACGTCATAACAACTTTCTATAGTTTGCGCATTCATCCGAAAATAAGAAAAGCTTACTTCCCCCGTTTTTTAAAATCACAGCTTCTAGAAGGTTTACATGATTTTGTAAAAAACAGGAGTTTTTAGAAAATGTGTTTTATTTCATAAATGGAATCAACAAAGTATGCACATTCTACGTCATAACGACTTTCTATAGTTTGCGCATGCGTCCGGAAATAAGAAAAGCTTGCTTCTCCCGTTTTTTAAAATCACAGCTTTTAGAAGGTTTACATGCTTTCTTAAAAAACACGAGATTTTAGCAAATGTGTTTTATTTCATAAATGGAATCAACAAAGTATGCACATTCTACATCATAACGACTTTCTATAGTTTGCGCATTCGTCCGGAAATAAGAAAAGCTTACTTCGACCGTTATTTAAAATCACAGCTTCTAGAAGGTTTACATGATTTCGTAAAAAGCACGAGTTTTTAGAAAATGTGTTTTATTTCATAAATGGAATCTACAAAGTATGCACATTCTACGTCATAACGACTTTCTATAGTTTGCGCATGCGTCCGGAAATAAGAAAAGCTCACTTCCCGCGTTTTTTAAAATCACAGCTTCTAGAAGGTTTACATGATTTCTTAAAAAACAGGAGTTTTTAGAAAATGTGTTTTATTTCATAAATGCAATCAACAAAGTATGCACATTCTATGTCATAACGTCTTTCTATAGTTTGCGCATGCGTTCGGAAATAAGAAAAACTTACTTTCCCCGTTTTTTAGAATCACAGCTTCTAGAAGGTTTACATGATTTATTAAAAAACAATAGTTTTTAGAAAATGTGTTTTATTTCATCAATGGAATCAACAAAGTATGCACATTCTACGTCATAACGACTTTCTATAGTTTGCGCATTCGTCCGGAAATAAGAAAAGCTTACTTCCACTGTTTTTTAAAATCACAGCTTCTAGAAGGTTTACATGATTTCGTAAAAAACACGACTTTTCAGAAAATGTGTTTTATTTTATAAATGGAATCTACAAAGTATGCACATTCTACGTCATAACGAATTTCTATAGGTTGCGGATGCATCTGGAAATAAGAAAAGCTTACTTCCCCCGTTTTTTAAAATCACAGCTTCTAGAAGGTTTACATGATTTCTTAAAAAACAGGAGTATTTAGAAATTGTGTTTTATTTCATAAATGGAATCAACAAAGTATCCACATTCTACATTATAACGACTTTCTATAGGTTTTGCATGCGTTCGGAAATAAGAAAAGCTTACTTCCCCAGTTTTTTAAAATCACAGCTTCTAGAAGGTTTACATGATTTATTATAAAACACGAGTTTTTAGAAAATGTGTTTTATTCCATAAATGGAATCAACAAAGTATGCACATTCTACGTCATAACGAATTTCTATAGTTTGCGCATGCGTCCGGAAATAAGAAAAGCTTACTTCTCCCCGTTTTTAAAATCACAGCTTCTAGAAGGTTTACATGATTTCTTAAAAAACACGAGTTTTTAGAAAATGTGTTTTATTTAATAAAAGGAATCAACAAAGTATGCACATTCTATGTCATAACGACTTTCTATAGTTTGCGCATTCGTCCGGAAATAAGAACAGCTTACTTCCACCGTTTTTTAAAATAACAGCTTCTAGAAGGTTTACATGATTTTGTAAAAAAAACGAGTTTTTAGAAAATGTGTTTTATTTCATAAATGGAATCTACAAAGTATCCACATTCTAAGTCATAACGACTTTCTATAGTTTGCGCATGCGTCCGGAAATAAGAAAAGCTTACTTTCCCCGTTTTTTAAAATCACAGCTTCTAGAAGGTTTACATGATTTCTTAAAAAACACGAGTTTTTAGAAAATGTGTTTTATTTCATAAATGGAATCTACAAAGTATGCACATTCTACGTCATAACGACATTCTATTGTTTGCGCATGTGTCCAGAAATAAGAAAAGCTTACTTCCACCGTTTTTTAAAATCACAGCTTCTAGAAGGTTTACATGATTTCGTAAAAAACAAGAGTTTTTAGAAAATGTGTTTTATTTCATAAATGGAATCAACAAAGTATGCACATTCTACGTCATAACAAATTTCTATAGTTTGCACATGCGTTCGGAAATAAGAAAAGCTTACTTCTCCCGTTTTTTAAAATCACGGCTTCTAGAAGGTTTACATGATTTCTTAAAAAACACGAGTTTTTAGAAAATGTGTTTTATTTCATAAATGGAATCAACAAAGTATGCACATTCTATGTCATAACGACTTTCTATAGTTTGCGCATGCGTCCGGAAATAAGAAAAGCTTGCTTCTCCCGTTTTTTAAAATCACAGCTTTTAGAACGTTTACATGCTTTCTTAAAAAACACGAGATTTTAGCAAATGTGTTTTATTTCATAAATGGAATCAACAAAGTCTGCACATTCTACGTCATAACGACTTTCTATAGTTTGCGCATTCGTCCGGAAATAAGAAAAGCTTACTTCGACCGTTATTTAAAATCACAGCTTCTAGAAGGTTTACATGATTTCGTAAAAAGCACGAGTTTTTAGAAAATGTGTTTTATTTCATAAATGGAATCTACAAAGTATGCACATTCTACGCATAACGACTTTCTATAGTTTGCGCATGCGTCCGGAAATAAGAAAAACTCACTTCCCGCGTTTTTTAAAATCACAGCTTCTAGAAGGTTTACATGATTTCTTAAAAAACAGGAGTTTTTAGAAAATGTGTTTTATTTCATAAATGCAATCAACAAAGTATGCACATTCTATGTCATAACGACTTTCTATAGTTTGCGCATTCGTCCGGAAATAAGAAAAGCTTACTTCCACCGTTTTTTAAAATCACAACTTCTAGAAGGTTTAGATGATTTCGTAAAAAACACGAATTTTTAGAAAATGTGTTTTATTTCAGAAATGGAATCAACAAAGTATGCAAATTCTACGTCATAATGACTTTCTATACTTTGCGCATGCGTTTGGAAATAAGAAAAGCTTACTTCTCCCGTTTTTTAAAATCACAGCTTGTAGAAGGTTTACATGATTTCTTAAAAAACATGAGTTTTTAGAAAATGTGTTTTATTTCATAAATAGAATCAACAAAGTATGCACATTCTAAATCATAACGACTTTCTGTACTTTGCGCATGCATCCGGAAATAAGAAAAGCTTACTTCCACCGTTTTTTAAAATCACAGCTTCTAGAAGGTTTACATGATTTCGTAAAAAACACGAGTTTTTAGAAAATGTGTTTTATTTCATAAATAGAATCAACAAAGTATGCACATTCTACATCATAACGACTTTATATAGTTTGTGCATGCGTCCGGAAATAAGAAAAGCTTAATCAACCGTTTTTTAAAATCACAGCTTCTAGAAGGTTTACATGATTTCGTAAAAAACTCGAGTTTTTAGAAAATGTGTTTTATTTCACAAATGGAATCTACAAAGTATGCACATTCTACGTTATAACGACATTCTATAGTTTGCGCATGCGTCCGGAAATAAGAAAAGCTTACTTCCACCGTTTTTTAAAATCACAGCTTCTAGAAGGTTTACATGATTTCGTAAAAAACACGAGTTTTTAGAAAATGTGTTTTATTTCACAAATGGAATCTACAAAGTATGCACATTCTACATCATAACGACTTTCTATAGTTTGCGCATGCGTCCGGAAATAAGAAAAGCTTACTTCTACCGTTTTTTTTAAATCACAGCTTCTAGAAGGTTTACATGATTTCGTAAAAAACACGAGTTTTTAGAAAATGTGTTTTATTTCATAAATGGAATCAACAAAGTATGCACATTCTACGTCATAACGACTTTCTATAGTTTGTGCATGCGTTTGGAAATAAGAAAATTTTACTTCCCCCGTTTTTTAAAATCACAGCTTCTAGAAGTTTTACATGATTTCTTAAAAAACACGAGTTTTTAGAAAATGTGTTTTATTTCATAAATAGAATCAACAAAGTATGCACATTCTACATCATAACGACTTTATATAGTTTGTGCATGCGTCCGGAAATAAGAAAAGCTTAATCAACCGTTTTTTAAAATCACAGCTTTTAGAAGGTTTACATGATTTCGTAAAAAACACGAGTTTTTAGAAAATGTGTTTTATTTCATAAATGGAATCAAAAAAGTATGCACATTCTACGTCATAACGACTTTCTATAGTTTGCGCATGCGTCCGAAAATAAGAAAAGCTTACTTACACCGTTATTTAGAATCACAGCTTCTAGAAGGTTTACATGATTTTGTAAAAAACACGAGTTTTTAGAAAATGTGTTTTATTTCATAAATGGAATCAACAAAGTATGCACATTCTACGTCATAAGGACTTTCTATAGTTTGCGCATGCGTCCGGAAATAAGAAAAGCTTACTTCCACCGTTTCTTAAAATCACAGCTTCTAGAAGGTTTACATGATTTTGTAAAAAACACGAGTTTTTAGAAAATGTGTTTTATTTCATAAATGGAATCAACAAAGTAAGCACATTCTACATCATAATGAATTTATATAGTTTGCGCATTCGTCCGGAAATAAGAAAAGCTTACTTCCACCATTTTTTAAAATCACAGCTTCTAGAAGGTTTACATGATTTCGTAAAAAACACGAGTTTTTAGAAAATGTCTTTTATTTCATAAATGGAATCTACAAAGTATGCACATTCTATTTCATAATGACTTTCTATAGTTTGTGCATGCGTCCGGAAATAAGAAAAGCTTACTTCCCCCATTTTTTAAATCACAGCTTCTAGAAGGTTTACATGATTTCGTAAAAAACACGTTTTTGGAAAATGTGTTTTATTTCATAAATGGAATCTACAAAGTATGCACATTCTACGTCATAACGACTTTCTATACTTTGCGCATGCGTTTGGAAATAAGAAAAGCTTACTTCTCCCATTTTTTAAAATCACAGCTTCTAGAAGGTTTACATCATTTCGTAAAAAACACAAGTTTTTAGAAAATGTGTTTTATTTCATAAATCGAATCTACAAAGTATGCACATTCAGCGTCATAACGACTTTCTATAGTTTTCGCATGCGTCCGGAAATAAGAAAAGCTTACTTCCACCGTTTTTTTAAATCACAGCTTCTAGAAGGTTTACATGATTTCGTAAAAAACACGAGTTTTTTGAAAATGTGTTTTATTTCGTCAATGGAATCTACAAAGTATGCACATTCTACGTCATAACGACTTTCTATAGTTTGCGCATCCGTCCGGAAATAAGAAAAGCTTACTTCCACCGTTTTTTAAAATCACAGCTTCTAGAAGGTTTACATGATTTCGTAAAAAACACAAGTTTTTAGAAAATGTGTTTTATTTCATAAATGGAATCTACAAAGTATGCACATTCTACGTCATAACGACTTTATATAGTTTGCGCATGCGTCCGGAAATAAGAAAAGCTTAATCAACCGTTTTTGAAAATCACAGCTTCTAGAAGGTTTACGTGATTTCGTAAAAAACACGAGTTTTTAGAAAATGTGTTTTATGTCATAAATGGAATCTACAAAGTATGCACATTCTACGTCATAACAACTTTCTATAGTTTGCGCATGCGTAAGAAAATAAGAAAAGCTTACTTCCCCCGTTTTTTAAAATCACAGCTTCTAGAAGGTTTAGATGATTTCGTAAAAAACACAAGTTTTTAGAAAATGTGTTTTATTTCATAAATGGAATCAACAAAGTATGCACATTCTACGTCATAACGACTTTCTATAGTTTGCGCATTCGTCCGGAAATAAGAAAAGCTTACTTCCACCGTTTTTTAAAATCACAGCTTCTAGAAGGTTTACATGATTTCGTAAAAAACATGAGTTTTTAGAACATCCGTTTTATTTCATAAATGGAATCAACAAAGTATGCACATTCTACGTCATAACGACTTTCTATACTTTGCGCATGCGTTTGGAAATAAGAAAAGCTTACTTCTCCCGTTTTTTAAAATCACAGCTTGTAGAAGGTTTACATGATTTCTTAAAAAACATGAGTTTTTGGAAAATGTGTTTTATTTCATAAATAGAATCAACAAAGTATGCACATTCTACGTCATAACGACTTTCTATAGTTTGCACATGCGTCTGGAAATAAGAAAAGCTTACTTCCACCATTTTTTAAAATCACAGCTTCTAGAAGGTTTACATGATTTCGTAAAAAACACGAGTTTTTAGAAAATGTGTTTTATTTCATAAATGGAATCTACAAAGTATGCACATTATACGTCATAACGACTTTCTATAGTTTGCGCATACGTCCGGATATAAGAAAAGCTTACGTCCACAGTTTTTTAAAATCACAGCTTCTAGAAGGTTTACATGATTTCGTAAAAAACACGAGTTTTTAGAAAAAGTGTTTTATTTCATAAATGGAATCAACAAAGTATGCACATTCTACGTCATAACGACTTTCTATAGTTTGCGCATCCGTCTGGAAATAAGAAAAGCTTACTTCCACCGTTTTTTAAAATCACAGCTTCTAGAAGGTTTACATGATTTCGTAAAAAACACGAATTTTTAGAAAATGTGTTTTATTTCATAAATGGAATCAACAAAGTATGGACATTCTACGTTATAACGACTTTCTATAGTTTGCGCATGCGTTTGGAAATAAGAAAAGCTTACTTCTCCCGTTTTTTAAAATCACACCTTCTAGAAGGTTGACATGATTTCTTAAAAAACACGAGTTTTTAGAAAATGTGTTTTATTTCATAAATATAATCAACAAAGTATGCACATTCTACGTCATAACGACTTTCTATAGTTTGCGCATGCGTCCGGAAATAAGAAAAGCTTACTTCCACCGTTTTTTAAACTCACAGCTTCTAGAAGGTTTACATGATTTCGTAAAAAACTCGAGTTTTTAGAAAATGTGTTTTATTTCATAAATGGAATCTACAAAGTATGCACATTCTACGTCATAACGACATTCTTTAGTTTGCGCATGCGTATGGAAATAAGAAAAGCTTACTTCCACCGTTTTTTAAAATCACAGCTTCTAGAAGGTTTACATGATTTTGTAAAAAACATGAGTTTTTAGAAAATGTGTTTTATTTCATAAATGGAATCTACAAAGTATTCACATTCTACGTCATAAGGACTTTCTATAGTTTGCGCATGCGTCCGGAAATAAGAAAAGCTTACTTCCACCGTTTTTTAAAATCACAGCTTCTAGAAGGTTTACATGATTTCGTAAAAAACACGGGTTTTTAGAAAATGTGTTTTATTTCATAAATGGAATCTACAAAGTATGAACATTCTACGTCATAACGACTTTCTGTATTTTGCGCATGCGTCCGGAAATAAGAAAAGCTTACTTCCCCCGTTTTTTAAAATCACAGCTTCTAGAAGGTTTACATGATTTCTTAAAAACACGAGTTTTTAGAAAATTTGTTTTATTTCATAAATGGAATCTACAAAGTATGCACATTCTACGTCATAACGACTTTCTATAGTTTGCGCATGCGTCCGGAAATAAGAAAAGCTTACTTCCACCGTTTTTTAAAATCACAGCTTCTAGAAGGTTTACATGATTTCGTAAAAAACATGAGTTTTTAGAAAATTTGTTTTATTTCATAAATGGAATCAACAAAGTATGCACATTCTACGTCATAACGACTTTCTATAGTTTGCGCATTCGTGCGGAAATAAGAAAAGCTTTCTTCCACCGTTTTTTAAAATCACAGCTTCTAGAAGGTTTACATGATTTCGTAAAAAATACGAGTTTTTAGAAAATGTGTTTTATTCCATAAATGGAATCAACAAAGTATGCACATTCTAATTCATAACGACTTTCTATAGTTTACGCATGCGTTTGGAAATAAGAAAAGCTTACTTCCCTCATTTTTTAAAATCACAGCTTCCAGAAGGTTTACATGATTTCTTAAAAAATAAGAGTTTTTAGAAAATGTGTTTTATTTCATAAATGCAATCAACAAACTATGCACATTCTAAGTCATAACGACTTTCTATAGTTTGCGCATGCGTTTGGAAATAAGAAAAGCTTACTTCCCCCGTTTTTTAAAATCACAGCTTCTAGAAGGTTTACATGATTTCGTAAAAAACACGAGGTTTTAGAAAATGTGTTTTATTTCATAAATTGAATCAACAAAGTATGCAAATTCTGCGTCATAACGACTCTCTATAGTTTGCGCATGCGTCCGGAAATAAGAAAAGCTTACTTCTACCGTTATTTAAAATCACTGCTTCTAGAAGATTTACATGATTCCGTAAAAAACACGAGTTTTTAGAAAATGTGTTTTATTTCATAAATGGAATCTAAAAAGTATGCACATTCTACGTCATAAGGACTTTCTATAGTTTGCGCATGCGTCCAGAAATAAGAAAAGCTTACTTCCACCGTTTTTTAAAATCACAGCTTCTAGAAGGTTTACATGATTTCGTAAAAAACACGAGTTTTTAGAAAATGTGTTTTATTTCATCAATGGAATCAACAAAGTAAGCACATTCTACATCATAACGACTTTCTATAGTTTGCGCATTCGTCCGGAAATAAGAAAAGCTTACTTCCACCGTTTTTTAAAATCACAGCTTCTAGAAGGTTTACATGATTTCGTAAAAAACACGAGCTTTCAGAAAAATGTGTTTTATTTCATAAATGGAATCTACAAAGTATGCACATTCTATGTCATAACGACTTTCTATAGTTTGCGCATGCGTCTGGAAATAAGAAAAGCTTACTTCCACCGTTTTTTAAAATCACAGCTTCTAGAAGGTTTACATGATTTCGTAAAAAACACGAGTTTTTAGAAAATGTGTTTTATTTCATAAATGGAATCAATGTTAAAATTCAATATGCTAAGACATAAAATAGCAGCATTACATTCCATTTCACAATAATAGCATATACAGGATCACTGAAGAAACAACAAGCACAGCATAAACACAAGAGACAGATATTTATCCTGGGAAACCCTCATGGGGTAGAAAACCCAGCAAAGCTTCCTCAATATAGATGACCAGCAATATACAAAGATGAAACCCTGAGACATGATCTCCTCCTCCACAATAGCAGACCTCTCCTCCACAAGTGCGCTATCCTCAAGTGTGTGAGTGTGTCAAATGAGGAACACACCTCCTCTATTTATACACTACACTGACATGTATTTTACATAGGTACACGTAGGCTCGTATTTAACCAATGGGTTAAATACCCCACTACAACTGACTGGGCCGACCCCTCTAGGGTGGTCTAATAACCCTTTGACCCACATAACACATAAAGGGCCGAACTCCACTAGGGAAGTCTAATAACCCAAGTTACCACATTCTGACGGAGGAATAAACATCTCCGGATATACAATAAGATCTTTACGGAGGAATGAAACATCTCCGGAATAATAAAGTACAATTATAATATTCTTTGAAGTTACAATATCTCAACACTCCCCCTTAACGAGAAGGATATTATAACAGCATCTGCACAAGCAAGGAGTCATCAACATCATACATGATACATCTATAAATCATTGGAAGCTTTCTCAACATCATCAGTAACTCAACTAGTTACTGGAACATCTTCAATACTGGAACATCAACATCATCAGAGTTGATAGTACTCAATCATCAGCATCGTCAACACACGATCAACACAATCATCAGCATCATCATCACACGATCATCAGCATCGTCATCACACGATCATCAGCATCATCATCATACGATCATCAGCATCGTCATCATACGATCATCAGCATCACGATCAGCATCGTCATCATACGATCATCAACATCATCATCACACAATCATCAACATCGTCATCATACGATCATCAGCATCGTGATCATACGATCATCAGCATCGTCATCGCACGATCATCAGCATCGTCATCACACGATCATCAGCATCGTCATCACACGATCATCAGCATCGTCATCGCACGATCATCAGCATCATCAAAGGATGATGTAAACCAGTCATGTACATTTTGAACCGAAGTCCAGGGACGATCCAGTCCTATCATGTTCTCGGAGACCTCACGTCTACGGCTCAGTTTACAGGACCAAAGTCCAAGGATGATCCAATCCTTACCGTACATTTAGGACAGCATCCAAGGATGACTTAATCCTCCACCGTACATTTAGGACCACGTCCAAGGATGACTTAATCCTCCACCGTCTTTTAGGACCATGTCCAAGGATGACTTAATCCTCCACCGTCTTTTAGGACCACGTCCAAGGATGACTTAATCCTCCACCGTCTTTTAGGACCACGTCCAAGGATGACTTAATCCTCCACCGTCTTTTAGGACCACGTCCAAGGATGACTTAATCCTCCACCGTCTTTTAGGACCACGTCCAAGGATGACTTAATCCTCCACTGTCTTTTAGGACCACGTCCAAGGATGACTTAATCCTCCACCGTCTTTTAGGACCACGTCCAAGGATGACTTAATCATCCACCGTCTTTTAGGACCACGTCCAAGGATGACTTAATCCTTCAACCGTGCATTTAGGACTACGTCCAAGGATGACTTAATCCTCCATCGTCCATCTAGGACTTCATTCTCGAAGACTTACGTCTACGGCTCTTCTTTCGGACTGAAGTCCAGGAATGATCCAATCCCTTCACATGTTCACCAAGAACTTCATTTTCTAAGACATACGTCTACGGCTCTTCTTTCGGACTGAAGTCCAGGAATGATCCAATCCCTTCACATGTTCACCAAGAACTTCATTTTCGAAGACATACGTCTACGGCTCTTCTTTCGGACTGAAGTCCAGGAATGATCCAATCCCTTCACATGTTCACCAAGAACTTCATTTTCGAAGACATACGTCTACGGCTCTTCTTTCGGACTGAAGTCCAGGAATGATCCAATCCCTTCACATGTTCACCAAGAACTTCATTTTCGAAGACATACGTCTACGGCTCTTCTTTCGGACTGAAGTCCAGGAATGATCCAATCCCTTCACATGTTGTATACCAAAAACATGTATTCTCATCATCAAAACATGTATAACCACGACATGTATCATCATCAACAAAACATGTATAACCACAACATGTATCATCATCATCAAAACATGTATAACCTCAACATGTATCATCATCATCAAAACATGTATAACCACAACAAGTATCATCATCATCAAAACATGTATAACCTCAACATGTATCATCATCATAAAAACATGTATAACCACAACATGTATCATCATCATCAAAACATGTATAACCTCAACATGTATCATCATCATAAAAACATGTATAACCCCAACATGTATCATCATCATCAAAACATGTATAATCACAACATGTATCATCATCAACAAAGCATGTATACATCTATCATCAAAATCATCAAAAGTATGTATACATCTATCATCAAAACTAACATCAAAAGCATGTATACTAACATCAAAAGCATGTATACATCTATCATCAAAACTAACATCAAAAGCATGTATACTAACATCAAAAGCATGTATACATCTATCATTAAAAGAATATAAGAGTCCTAAATCTAAATAATTCTAGGTAACTAAGTGCAGTAAATAGGTAACCTCATCATTGATGAGATAGACTTGATGTCGGATACTGTGCTACTCCCCCTTTCGAGGAGATTCCTTCTAAACTACACCAAGCTTGTCTCGGAAGTGTTCAAACTTTACTCGAGACAGAGGTTTGGTCAGGATATCATCAATTTGATCCTCAGTGCTTATATACTCGAGCTTGATAGCTCCTCTCTGCACCATATCTCGTATATAGAAGTATCGGATCTCAATGTGTTTTGACTTATCATGGAATACAAGATTTCCTATCATCTTGATGCAGCTTTGATTGTCACACATAATCATAGTGGAATCCATTTCTAAGTCAAACACTCCATATAATAGCTTCTGAAGCCACATTGCTTCACAGCTGGCAGAGCAGACAGCTATATATTCTGTTTCAGTAGTACTGAGAGCCACACTAGATTGTTTCTTGCTAAACCATGAGATCATGGTAGATTCAAGACTATAACATCCACCTAAAGTACTCTTTCTGTCTGAGACACTTCCTGCCCAATCAGAATTTGAGTAACCATGTAAACGGAGTTCATGACCTCCAAGATTATATAGACCAAAATCTAAAGTACCTTTTAGGTACCTCACTACATTCTTTGTAGCTATTAAGTGAACCTTTCTAGGTTCTACTAGATACTGACTTACGGTATTTACAACAAAGCATATATCTGGCCTAGTATTTGTTAAATACATCATTGGCCCAATGAATTGTCTATATAGGGTTAGGTCCACTAAATCCGATGAGTTATTAACTAATAACTTCAAGTTGGAGACCATGGGAGTGGCCATGGCTTTACACTCCAACATATCAAATCTTTTTAGAAACTTCACAGCATACTTACCTCGATTTAAAAGATTCCTTTTGGATCATGCCATACTTCTAGACCTAAGGAGTAGTGCATTAATCTGAGATCTTTCATTTTTAATTCTGCAGCCATTTTCATGATCTGTTTCTCATTCCTTGTCAGAAAGAGATCATCGACACATAATAATGGTATGATAGGTTCATCATCCACAACCTTTAGGTAAAGGTTAGGATCAGCTTTACTTCTGGTAAAGCCCAAGCTTTGTCATGAAGTTGTCAATTGTCCATTATTCACACTCTGCATTGAGTGATCTTCTGCATATCTATCTGTGCCATCTCTCGTCAGATGGGTCTACTAATATGAGCCTCAAAGTCATTCGAACTCTATGGTGAGTTTCTTCTTGCATCCATATCATATGTGTATAGAAGCCATATTCAACCTTGTAGCAACGGTTGAGATCCACATCACCCATGATGATCATTAAGCTCATCAATTGACTACCGATCCTGGGAACCCATACAGAACCTGATTACATTATTAAGAGAATGGTCAAAACATCTCATGATGATTCTCTTCCTCTTTCTAAGAGAATCTCTTAACCATAAGCTTTCTATAGTGTGTTTGATTTGTAAATCCTTTTGTTGAACATCCATCGCTTGTTCATCATTCATCATGATTTTCCCTACAAATCAAAATTAAGTACAGGATTAGTGATACTTCATAATCATCAAATCATATTGACATAATAACCTATTATGCATACAGATATCATTTACATAGTTATGCAACTAATTTGACCAATACTTTGGCACAACACTTTCCCATATCTTGTATGCATACAGTGGCTATCTATATGCCTTCCATCTCCACCAGAACATACTATTGAGAGTGTGCACAGCTCTCGGCATGTCAGCAAAGAGGTTTCATTCTAGACAAGCAACAATGGAATGTTTGTCCAACTTACCAATCATATGCACATTAGTAGTATACTATTCAATGCTCTATGAATGTTTATACTCAGCATTATATATTCTAGGAATACAAATATGCATACAACCTATTACAGGCAATATCATTACTATTTCAAATAACAACTCAAATACTTATCTTTTATGTTTGTGTGGTTGCCTCCCGCTTGAACTTTTGTATGTCTTTTGAACTTCTATTCATTATGTACCACTGTGCATGCTCAAGAGTAATCCTCATGATCTCATGCACAAACATACACTCATTAGTATATTCTAAATGCTATCAAAACATTATAGTACTAAATAATCTTGAAAATGTATAGTCATGATTATAGTTAATAAACATTAGTATTCAAGATTTCAGGGAAGTCTTCTTTTACTCATGTATATCATCAATCAAGATAAAAGATATAATATGCATAATCCCCTGATTACTAACTTTATGAATAAGCATAACCAATCATTCCAAGTATACTTATATAAGGGATCCTAACACAAGGTAAGATTCATGGGAAACATACCTAGATTAGTATACCTACTTGGTTATGTACAACACACCTAAACAATCTCTTCAATGATTTAGAGATCCTGAGCTAGAACCTGCATGTCTCATAGGTTAAGCATAATATAACAAAGTCATACATACCTCGTAAGTAGAACAAAGATTATGGATGAGTCTTTGTCTTCATGTTTTCATGGTCATGGAACCTGATTTGTCTTTTGTGATGTACCTGTATCTTGTTAGCAGACAACATCAACCTCACACAACATCATAATGCCTTAGTACAATCATAAGTGTCAACACCCTAACCAATGAATATCTTCTATCATGCATTCATAATTTTGTTAAGGTTATACGACAAATCTAAAATCAAAATTGTACTAACTGTAATAACCTGAAGACAAACATACCATAAACTTAATCATGGACAAGTATCGAAACATACCTCGATGAGTCATACCTGTCGAGATCGCTTGTATTCTTCTTATGTAAGGCCTTAGGAACTTCTTCACTTATGCAGGTGACCAATCCATCTTCTTCTAGGATTAACCCAATCCACTTGATTTGCAAGAACTGGACCTGGAGCTGGATATGGGTTTGTCAGAGAAACCCAAAAAAATTCAAACTTTGAATTTCAAACTTCCGAAAGGATAGAAATATGCGCCTTGATGAGCTGATCAAACTGGTATATTCAGAATTTGAAAACTGCAAAGTTTTACTCCTCAATTTTGCCTTTGAAACTTTCGGATTCACTGGACGTGACCCTGAACTGGGGTTTGATGAAGCCCACTCTTTTTCCCCATCAAAAGGTTTGATCCAAAGCTCTAAGCTTCTATTTTTCTGAGGAGCTTCCAGCCGTGGTCACAGATTTCAAAAATTCCCATTTTTACAGAAGCCCTAATTTTCCACTTTTCTGATCAAAGTCCCGAACTAGGGTCTAATCAAGCCCGGCCTTCTGCCCAACCAAAAATTCTGATCTTGGTCTCTAAATTTCTATTTTGATGAGTAGCATCCAGCCGTGGTCTTTGATTACAAAAATTCCAACTTTCTTCAAAGCCCTAAATTCCGGAAGCCATGAATGAAGGTACCAAAAAATAATTTTGTTTTGACAGAAATATGTACCTGATTGTTTCTGGTGTAACTCCGAAATTTTTGATCCACAGGGTCTGAAAAAGTTTTTTGAGATAGCCTGATCTGTTAGCTTTCCATCCTGATAGGTCTGACCTCAATTGGATGTTCTGAGAGAGAGTTATGCCAAATGTCGCAACGTGACCTGTTTTGGGAAAATACAGGAGAGCGAACTTGTACGGCGTGCCACGTGTCACTGTTTGACCTTCGGCCTCTGAAAACGTTTTCTGAGATAGATCGGACTGTTATATTTCCATCCTGACAGGTCTAAACTCAATTGGATTCTTTGAGAGAGAGTTATGCCAAGTGTCGCAACGTGACCTGTTTATGGGATAATACAGGAGAGCGAACTTGTACGGCATACCACGTGTCACTGGTTCCACTTCGGCCTCTGAAAACGTTTGCTGAGATAGTACAGTCTGTGTAATACCTGTCACTTTTAACGAAATTGCATTTGGAGATTCCTAGCCCAAGTTATGACCTTTTTCCCAAGGTCACCTGTTTTTGACTCAGATCTGGAAGAGGCAGAAACCCTATATTGTACAGATCATAAATCACAAAGTACAACGAATTAGAGGTTGGCCTTTGGACCAAAGGTACCTGGAGAGTTTAGCTTCGTCCTGTAACAATTTCAGATCCGAAAACTTCGCCAAAACGGATTTATAGAGAAATTGCTACGATGACTGGTTTTTGCTATGTAAAACCCTAACCTTCAAATTGTCGTAAGTAAAGCAAGTGTCTTTAGTGCCATACCTTGTCTTCCTTCAGGTTAGCTCTGATACCATGTTAAAATTCAATATGCTAAGATAGAAAATAACAGCATTACATTCCATTTCACAATAATAGCATATACAGGATCACTGAAGAAACAACAAGCACAGCATAAACACAAGAGACAGAGATTTATCCTGGGAAACCCTCATGGGGTAGAAAACCCAGCAAAGCTTCCTCAATATAGATGACCAGCAATATACAAAGATGAAACCCTGAGACATGATCTCCTCCTCCACAATAGCAGACCTCTCCTCCACAAGTGCGCTATCCTCAAGTGTGTGAGTGTGTCAAATGAGGAACACACCTCCTCTATTTATACACTACACTGACATGTATTTTACATAGGTACACGTAGGCTCGTATTTAACCAATGGGTTAAATACCCCACTACAACTGACTGGGCCGACCCCTCTAGGGTGGTCTAATAACCCTTTGACCCACATAACACATAAAGGGCCGACCTCCACTAGGGAAGTCTAATAACCCAAGTTACCACATTCTGACGGAGCAATAAACATCTTCGGATATACAATAAGATCTTTACGGAGGTATCAAACATCTCCGGAATAATAAAGTACAATTATAATATTCTTTGAAGTTACAATATCTCAACAATCAACAAAGTATGCACATTCTACGTCATAAGGACTTTCTATAGTTTGCGCATGCGTTTGGAAATAAGAAAAGCTTACTTCCCCCGTTTTTTAAAATCACAGCTTCTAGAAGGTTTACATGATTTCTTAAAAAACACGAGTTTTTAGAAAATGTGTTTTATTTCATAAATGGAATCAATAAAGTATGCACATTCTACGTCATAACGACATTCTATAGTTTATGCATGCGTCCAGAAATAAGAAAAGCTTACTTCCCCCGTTTTTTAAAATCACGGCTTCTAGAAGGTTTACATGATTTCTTAAAAAACACGAGTTTTTAGAAAATGTGTTTTATTTCATAAATGGAATCATCAAAGTATGCACATTCTACGTGATAACAACTTTCTATAGGTTGTGCATGCGTTTGGAAATAAGAAAAGCTTACTTCCCACGTTTTTTAAAATCACAGCTTCTAGAAGGTTTACATGATTTGTTAAAAAACACGAGTTTTTAGAAAATGTGTTTTATTTCATAATTGGAATCAACAAAGTATGCACATTCTATGTCATAACGACTTTCTATAATTTGCGCAATCGTCCGGACATAGGAAAAGCTTACTTCCACTGTTTTTTAAAATCACAGCTTCTAGAAGGTTTACATGATTTCGTAAAAAACACGAGTTTTTAGAAAATGTGTTTTATTTCATAAATGGAATCAACAAAGTATCCACATTCTACATTATAACGACTTTCTATAGGTTTTGCATGCGTTCGGAAATAAGAAAAGCTTACTTCCCCAGTTTTTTAAAATCACAGCTTCTAGAAGGTTTACATGATTTATTATAAAACACGAGTTTTTAGAAAATGTGTTTTATTCCATAAATGGAATCAACAAAGTATGCACATTCTACGTCATAACGAATTTCTATAGTTTGCGCATGCGTCCGGAAATAAGAAAAGCTTACTTCTCCCGTTTTTTAAAATCACAGCTTCTAGAAGGTTTACATGATTTCTTAAAAAACACGAGTTTTTAGAAAATGTGTTTTATTTAATAAAAGGAATCAACAAAGTATGCACATTCTATGTCATAACGACTTTCTATAGTTTGCGCATTCGTCCGGAAATAAGAAAAGCTTACTTCCACCGTTTTTTAAAATAACAGTTTTTAGAAGGTTTACATGATTTTGTAAAAAAAACGAGTTTTTAGAAAATGTGTTTTATTTCATAAATGGAATCTACAAAGTATCCACATTCTAAGTCATAACGACTTTCTATAGTTTGCGCATGCGTCCGGAAATAAGAAAAGCTTACTTTCCCCGTTTTTTAAAATCACAGCTTCTAGAAGGTTTACATGATTTCTTAAAAAACACGAGTTTTTAGAAAATGTGTTTTATTTCATAAATGGAATCTACAAAGTATGCACATTCTACGTCATAACGACATTCTATTGTTTGCGCATGTGTCCAGAAATAAGAAAAGCTTACTTCCACCGTTTTTTAAAATCACAGCTTCTAGAAGGTTTACATGATTTCGTAAAAAACAGGAGTTTTTAGAAAATGTGTTTTATTTCATAAATGGAATCAACAAAGTATGCACATTCTACGTCATAACAAATTTCTATAGTTTGCACATGCGTTCGGAAATAAGAAAAGCTTACTTCTCCCGTTTTTTAAAATCACGGCTTCTAGAAGGTTTACATGATTTCTTAAAAAACACGAGTTTTTAGAAAATGTGTTTTATTTCATAAATGGAATCAACAAAGTATGCACATTCTATGTCATAACGACTTTCTATAGTTTGCGCATGCGTCCGGAAATAAGAAAAGCTTGCTTCTCCCGTTTTTTAAAATCACAGCTTTTAGAACGTTTACATGCTTTCTTAAAAAACACGAGATTTTAGCAAATGTGTTTTATTTCATAAATGGAATCAACAAAGTCTGCACATTCTACGTCATAACGACTTTCTATAGTTTGCGCATTCGTCCGGAAATAAGAAAAGCTTACTTCGACCGTTATTTAAAATCACAGCTTCTAGAAGGTTTACATGATTTCGTAAAAAGCACGAGTTTTTAGAAAATGTGTTTTATTTCATAAATGGAATCTACAAAGTATGCACATTCTACGTCATAACGACTTTCTATAGTTTGCGCATGCGTCCGGAAATAAGAAAAGCTCACTTCCCGCGTTTTTTAAAATCACAGCTTCTAGAAGGTTTACATGATTTCTTAAAGAACAGGAGTTTTTAGAAAATGTGTTTTATTTCATAAATGCAATCAACAAAGTATGCACATTCTATGTCATAACGTCTTTCTATAGTTTGCGCATGCGTTCGGAAATAAGAAAAGCTTACCTCCCCCGTTTTTTAGAATCACAGCTTCTAGAAGGTTTACATGATTTATTAAAAAACAATAGTTTTTAGAAAATGTGTTTTATTTCATCAATGGAATCAACAAAGTATGCACATTCTACGTCATAACGAATTTCTATAGTTTGCACATGCGTCCGGAAATAAGAAAAGCTTACTTCTCCCGTTTTTTAAAATCACAGCTTCTAGAAGGATTACATGATTTCTTAAAAAACACGAGTTTTTAGAAAATGTGTTTTATTTCGTAAATGGAATCTACAAAGTATGCACATTCTACGTCATAACGACTTTCTATAGTTTTCGCATGCGTCCGGAAATAAGAAAAGCTTACTTCCACCGTTTTTTAAAATCACAGCTTCTAGAAGGTTTACATGATTTCGTAAGAAACACGAGTTTTTAGAAAATGTGTTTTATTTCATAAATGGAATCAACAAAGTATGCACATTCTATGTCATAAGGACTTTCTATAGTTTGCGCATTCGTCCGGAAATAAGAAAAGCTTACTTCCAACGTTTTTTAAAATCACAGCTTCTAGAAGGTTTACATGATTTCTTAAAAAACACGAGTTTTTAGAAAATGTGTTTTATTTCATAAATGGTATCAACAAAGTATGCACATTCTACGTCATAACGAATTTCTATAGTTTGCGCATGTGTTTGGAAATAAGAAAAGCTTACTTCCCCCGTTTTTTAAAATCACAGCTTCTAGAAGTTTTACATGATTTCTTAAAAAACACGAGTTTTTAGAAAATGTGTTTTATTTCATAAATGGAATCAACAAAGTATGCACATTCTAAGTCATAACGACTTTCTATAGTTTGCGTATGCGTTTGGAAATAAGAAAAGCTTACTTCCCCCATTTTTTAAAATCACAGCTTCTAGAAGGTTTACATGATTTCGTAAAAAACACGATTTTTTAGAAAATGTGTTTTTTTTCATAAATAGAATCAACAAAGTATGCACATTCTACGTCATAACGACATAGTTTGCGCATGCGTCCGGAAATAAGAAAAGCTTACTTCCACCGTTATTTAGAATGACAGCTTCTAGAAGGTTTACATGATTTCGTAAAAAACATGAGTTTTTAGAAAATGTGTTTTATTTCATAAATGGAATCTACAAAGTATGCACATTCTACGTCATAACGACTTTCTATAGTTTGCGCATGCGTCTGGAAATAAGAAAAGCTTACTTCCACCGTTTTTTAAAATCACAGCTTCTAGAAGGTTTACATGATTTCGTAAAAAACACGAGTTTTTAGAAAATGTGTTTTATTTCATAAATTGAATCAACAAAGTAAGCACATTCTACATCATAACGACTTTCTATAGTTTGCGCATTCGTCCAGAAATAAGAAAAGCTTACTTCCATCGTTTTTTAAAATCACAGCTTCTAGAAGGTTTACATGATTTCGGAAAAAACACGAGTTTTTAGAAAATGTGTTTCATTTCATAAATGGAATCTACAAGGTATGCACATTCTACGTCGTAACGACTTTCTATAGTTTGCGCATGTGTCCGGAAATAAGAAAAGGTTACTTACCCCGTTTTTTAAAATCACAGCTTCTACAAGGTTTACATGATTTCGTAAAAAACACGAGTTTTTGAAAAATGTGTTTTATTTCATAAATGGAATCTACAAAGTATGCACATTCTACGTCATAACGACATTCTATAGTTTGTGCATGCGTCCAGAAATAAGAAAAGCTTACTTCCCCCATTTTTTTAAATCACAGCTTCTAGAAGGTTTACATGATTTCGTAAAAAACACAAGTTTTTAGAAAATGTGTTTTATTTCATAAATGGAATATACAAAGTATGCACATTCTACGTCATAACGACTTTCTATAGTTTGCGCATGCGTCCGGAAATAAGAAAAGCTTACTTCCACCGTTTTCTAAGATCACAGCTTCTAGAAGGTTTACATGATTTCGTAAAAAACATGGGTTTTTAGAAAATGTGTTTTATTTCATAAATGGAATCTACAAAGTATGCACATTCTACGTCATAGCGAATTTCTATAGTTTGTGCATGCGTACGGAAATAAGAAAAGCTTACTTCCACCGTTTTTTTAAAATCACAGCTTCTAGAAGGTTTACATGATTTCGTAAAAAACACGAGTTTTTAGAAAATGTGTTTTATTTCAAAAATGGAATCAAAAAGTATGCACATTCTACGTCATAACGACTTTCTATACTTTGCGCATGCGTTTGGAAATAAGAAAAGCTTACTTCTCCCATTTTTTAAAATCACAGCTTCTAGAAGGTTTACATGATTTCTTAAAAAACACGAGTTTTTAGAAAATGTGTTTTATTTCATAACTAGAATCAACAAAGTATGCACATTCTACGTCATAACGACTTTCTATACTTTGCGCATGCGTCCGGAAATAAGAAAAATCTTACTTCCACCGTTTTTTAAAATCACAGCTTCTAGAAGGTTTACATGATTTCGTAAGAAACACGAGTTTTTAGAAAATGTGTTTTATTTCATAAATAGAATCAACAAAGTATGCACATTCTACGTCATAACAACTTTATATAGTTTGCGCATGCGTCCGGAAATAAGAAAAGCTTATTCAAGCGTTTTTTAAAATCACAGCTTCTAGAAGGTTTACATGATTTCGTAAAAAACTCGAGTTTTTAGAAAATGTGTTTTATTTCATAAATGGAATCTACAAAGTATGCACATTCTACGTCATAACGACATTCTATAGTTTGCGCATGCGTCTGGAAATAAGAAAAGCTTACTTCCACCGTTTTTTAAAATCACAGCTTCTAGAAGGTTTATATGATTTCGTAAAAAACACGAGTTTTTAGAAAATGTGTTTTATTTCATAAATGGAATCAACAAAGTATGCACATTCTACGTCATAACGAATTTCTATAGTTTGCACATGCGTTTGGAAATAAGAAAAGCTTACTTCCCCCGTTTTTTAAAATCACAGCTTCTAGAAGGTTTACTTGATTTCTTAAAAAACACGAGTTTTTAGAAAATGTGTTTTATTTCATAAATAGAATCAACAAAGTATGCACATTCTACGTCATAACGACTTTCTATAGTTTGCACATGCGTCCGGAAATAAGAAAAGCTTACTTCCACCATTTTTTAAAATCACAGCTTCTAGAAGGTTTACATGATTTCGTAAAAAACACGAGTTTTTAGAAAATCTGTTTTATTTCATAAATGGAATCAACAAAGTATGCACATTCTACGTCATAACGAATTTCTATAGTTTGCGCATGCGTCCGAAATAAGAAAAGCTTACTTCCACCGATTTTTAAAATCACAGCTTCTAGAAGGTTTACATGATTTCGTAAAAAACACGAGTTTTTAGAAAATGTATTTTATTTCGTAAATGGAATCTACAAAGTATGCACATTCTACGTCATAACGACTTTGTATAGTTTGCGCATGCGTCCGGAAATAACAAAAGCTTACTTCCACCGTTTTTAAAAATCACAGCTTCTAGAAGGTTTACATGATTTCTTAAAAAACACGAGTTTTTAGAAAATGTGTTTTATTTCATAAATGGAATCATCAAAGTATGCACATTCTACGTCATAACGACTTTCTATAGTTTGCGCATGCGTCTGGAAATAAGAAAAGCTTACTTCCACCGTTTTTTAAAATCACAGCTTCTAGAAGGTTTACATGATTTCGTAAAAAACACGAGTTTTTAGAAAATGTGTTTTATTTCATAAATGGAATCAACAAAGTATGCACATTCTACGTCATAAGGACTTTCTATAGTTTGCACATGCGTTTGGAAATAAGAAAAGCTTACTTCCCCCGTTTTTTAAAATCACAGCTTCTAGAAGGTTTACATGATTTCTTAAAAAACACGAGTTTGTTAAGAAATAAGAAAAGCTTACTTCCGGAAATAAGAAAAGCTTACTTCCACCGTTTTTTAAAATCACAGCTTCTAGAAGGTTTACATGATTTCGTAAAAAACATGAGTTTTTAGAAAATGTGTTTTATTTCATAAATGGAATCTACAAAGTATGCACATTCTATGTCATAACGACTTTCTATTGTTTGCGGATGCGTCCCTAAATAAGAAAATCTTACTTCCACCGTTTTTTAAAATCACAGCTTCTAGAAGGTTTACATGATTTCGTAAAAAACATGAGTTTTTAGAAAATGTGTTTTATTTCATAAATGGAATCAAAAAAGTATGCACATTCTACGTCATAACGACTTTCTATTGTTTGCGCATGCGTCTGGAAATAAGAAAAGCTTACTTCCACCGTTTTTTAAAATCACAGCTTCTAGAAGGTTTACATGATTTCGTAAAAAACACGAGTTTTTAGAAAATGTGTTTTATTTCATAAATGGAATCAACAAAGTATGCACATTCTACGTCATAACGACTTTCTATAGTTTATGCATGCATCCGGAAATAAGAAAAGCTTACTTCCACCGTTTTTTAAAATCACAGCTTCTAGAAGGTTTACATGATTTCTTAAAAAACCCGAGTTTTTAGAAAATGTGTTTTATTTCATAAATGGAATCAACAAAGTATGCACATTCTACGTCATAACGACTTTCTATAGTTTGCGCATTCGTCCGGAAATAAGAAAAGCTTACTTCCACCGTTTTTTAAAATCACAGGTTCTAGAAGGTTTACATGATTTCGTAAAAAACACGACTTTTCAGAAAATGTGTTTTATTTTATAAATGGAATCTACAAAGTATGCACATTCTACGTCATAACGACTTTCTATAGTTTGCGCATGCATCTGGAAATAAGAAAAGCTTACTTCCCCCGTTTTTTAAAATCACAGCTTCTAGAAGGTTTACATGATTTCTTAAAAAACAGGAGTATTTAGAAATTGTGTTTTATTTCATAAATGGAATCAACAAAGTATCCACATTCTACGTCATAACGACTTTCTATAGTTTTTGCATGCGTTCGGAAATAAGAAAAGCTTACTTCCCCCGTTTTTTAAAATCACAGCTTCTAGAAGGTTTACATGATTTATTAAAAAACACGAGTTTTAGAAAATGTGTTTTATTCCATAAATGGAATCAACAAAGTATGCACATTCTACGTTATAACGAATTTCTATAGTTTGCGCATGCGTCCGGAAATAAGAAAAGCTTACTTCTCCCGTTTTTTAAAATCACAGCTTCTAGAAGGTTTACATGATTTCTTAAAAAACACGAGTTTTTAGAAAATGTGTTTTATTTAATAAATGGAATCAACAAAGTATGCACATTCTACGTCATAACGACTTTCTATAGTTTGCGCATTCGTCCGGAAATAAGAAAAGCTTACTTCCACCGTTTTTTAAAATAACAGCTTCTAGAAGGTTTACATGATTTCGTAAAAAACACGAGTTTTTAGAAAATGTGTTTTATTTCATAAATGGAATCTACAAAGTATCCACATTCTAAGTCATAACGACTTTCTATAGTTTGCGCATGCGTCCGGAAATAAGAAACGCTTACTTCCCCCGTTTTTTAAAATCACAGCTTCTAGAAGCTTTACATGATTTCTTAAAAAACATGAGTTTTTAGAAAATATGTTTTATTTCATAAATGGAATCTTCAAAGTATGCACATTCTACGTCATAACAACTTTCTATAGTTTGTGCATTCATCCGGAAATGTTGATGTATATGTAACTTCGGAATGTATTTCATCAGTATATTATATGAATATTTATTGTACCCTTATAAGAGATGTGTTATTCCTCTATAAGGAAGTGTCGTCATGTGGATTGACAAGTGTCGCAAGTGTGTGTACTTGCCGATGGGTTATTAGACCACCTTATGGGGTCGGCCCTAATTAATATATAATATAATGTGGATGTACTCAAGTAGACAAGTCGGCCCCAGTAGGTCACTGGGCAAAAAGGTGAGTATAAATAGAGATAGGAGATCTCTATTTTACTCACTCGGAAAAGCATCTATCTCTCTCTCTGGTAAGTGGCACACTAGTGAGGAGGAGGAGGATAATCTGCTAGGAGACTATCTCTGTATTATTTGGTTGTATTTTGGTTGAGCCATTGCTCTCTCTATCTCTGAGGAAGTTTGTGGGGTTTTTCACCTTAGGGTTTTCCCCACGGAAACTCTGTGTCTCTTGTCTCTATGCTTTTGATTCTTGTGATGCTTGTGATGCTTGTCATATTATGATTGTCATGCATTGATATACTGTAGATGTTATTCTCTCAGCAAAGATCCTATAGTATTGTGATTTAATACTGAAAATTTAACATGGTATCAGAGCTTAACTGAGAAGAAGACATTTTGCAGTGACGGAAGCTTGTATTGCTTGTTTATTGGGTTTCTCTCCACAGATTTTTGAAATTCAGTATAGTAGATTCGATCTACTCATCAAGGCGCATCTTTCTGTCCAATCATATTTCAGTTCCGAGCATTTTCAGTTTTGGCCCTAAAAATTAGGGTTTCCACAAAAATAGGAATTTCTGGAAACTGAAGGTACAGCTGGAAGCTCCTTGCAAAAATCGAAGGTTTGAGCTTTGGATCGAGATTTTTGGCTGCGTAGATCTCCGGGAAACTGAAACCCTAATTCAGGGCTCTCCCTAGTGAACCCGGGAGGACAAAAGGGCAATTTTGAAGGGCAAGACTTTGTTGATCTCAAATTCTAAATGTACTAGGCTGATTAGCTCTCCAATGCGCATCTTTCTATCCTTTCGGAATTTTGAAATTCACATTTTGAATTTTTAGGGTTTCTCTGACAAACCCTAATCCGGGACCAGATCCAGTTTTCAGCACTTCAAGTGGTAAGTATGCACATTCTATGTCATAACGTCTTTCTATAGTTTGCGCATGCATTCGGAAATAAGAAAAGCTTACTTCCCCCGTTTTTTAGAATCACAGCTTCTAGAAGGTTTGCATGATTTATTAAAAAACAATAGTTTTTCGAAAATGTGTTTTATTTCATCAATGGAATCAACAAAGTATGCACATTCTACGTCATAACGACTTTCTATAGTTTGCACATGCATCCGGAAATAAGAAAAGCTTACTTCTCCCGTTTTTTAAAATCATAGCTTCTAGAAGGATTACATGATTTCTTAAAAAACACGAGTTTTTAGAAAATGTGTTTATTTCGTAAATGGAATCTACAAAGTATGCACATTCTACGTCATAACGACTTTCTATAGTTTTCGCATGCGTCCGGAAATAAGAAAAGCTTACTTCCACCGTTTTTTAAAATCACAGCTTCTAGAAGGTTTACATGATTTCGTAAGAAACATGAGTTTTTAGAAAATGTGTTTTATTTCATAAATGGAATCAACAAAGTATGCACATTCTATGTCATAAGGACTTTCTATAGTTTGCGCATTCGTCCGGAAATAAGAAAAGCTTACTTCCACCGTTTTTTAAAATCACAGCTTCTAGAAGGTTTACATGATTTCGTAAAAAACACGAGTTTTTAGAAAATGTGTTTTATTTCATAAATGGTATCAACAAAGTATGCACATTCTACGTCATAACGAATTTCTATAGTTTGCGCATGTGTTTGGAAATAAGAAAAGCTTACTTCCCCCGTTTTTTAAAATCACAGCTTCTAGAAGTTTTACATGATTTCTTAAAAAACACGAGTTTTTAGAAAATGTGTTTTATTTCATAAATGGAATCAACAAAGTATGCACATTCTACGTCATAATGACTTTCTATACTTTGCGCATGCGTTTGGAAATAAGAAAAGATTACTTCTCCCATTTTTTAAAATCACAGCTTCTAGAAGGTTTACATGATTTCTTAAAAAACACGAGTTTTTAGAAAATGTGTTTTATTTCATAACTAGAATCAACAAAGTATGCACATTCTACGTCATAACGACTTTCTATAGTTTGCGCATGCGTCCGGAAATAAGAAAAGCTTACTTCCACCGATATTTAGAATGACAGCTTCTAGAAGGTTTACATGATTTCGTAAAAAACACGAGTTTTTAGAAAATGTGTTTTATTTCATAAATGGAATCTACAAAGTATGCACATTCTACGTCATAACGACTTTTTATAGTTTGCGCATGCGTCCGGAAATAAGAAAAGCTTACTTCCACTGTTTTTTAAAATCACAGCTTCTAGAAGGTTTACATGATTTCGTAAAAAACACGAGTTTTTAGAAAATGTGTTTTATTTCATAAATGGAATCAACAAAGTAAGCACATTCTACATCATAACGACTTTCTATAGTTTGCGCATTCGTCCAGAAATAAGAAAAGCTTACTTCCACCGTTTTTTAAAATCACAGCTTCTAGAAGGTTAACATGATTTCGTAAAAAACACGAGTTTTTAGAAAATGTGTTTTATTTCATAAATGGAATCTACAAGGTATGCACATTCTACGTCATAACGACTTTCTATAGTTTGCGCATGCGTCCGGAAATAAGAAAAGGTTACTTACCCCGTTTTTTAAAATCACAGCTTCTACAAGGTTTACATGATTTCGTAAAAAACACGAGTTTTTGGAAAATGTGTTTTATTTCATAAATGGAATCTACAAAGTATGCACATTCTACGTCATAACGACATTCTATAGTTTGTGCATGCGTCCAGAAATAAGAAAAGCTTACTTCCCCCATTTTTTTAAATCACAGCTTCTAGAAGGTTTACATGATTTCGTAAAAAACACAAGTTTTTAGAAAATGTGTTTTATTTCATAAATGGAATATACAAAGTATGCACATTCTACGTCATAACGACTTTCTATAGTTTGCGCATGCGTCCGGAAATAAGAAAAGCTTACTTCCACCGTTTTCTAAGATCACAGCTTCTAGAAGGTTTACATCATTTCGTAAAAAACATGGGTTTTTAGAAAATGTGTTTTATTTCATAAATGGAATCTACAAAGTATGCACATTCTACGTCATAACGAATTTCTATAGTTTGTGCATGCGTACGGAAATAAGAAAAGCTTACTTCCACCGTTTTTTTAAAATCACAGCTTCTAGAAGGTTTACATGATTTCGTAAAAAACACGAGTTTTTAGAAAATGTGTTTTATTTCATAAATGGAATCAACAAAGTATGCACATTCTACGTCATAACGACTTTCTATACTTTGCGCATGCGTTTGGAAATAAGAAAAGCTTACTTCTCCCATTTTTTAAAATCACAGCTTCTAGAAGGTTTACATGATTTCTTAAAAAACACGAGTTTTTAGAAAATGTGTTTTATTTCATAACTAGAATCAACAAAGTATGCACATTCTACGTCATAACGACTTTCTATACTTTGCGCATGCGTCCGGAAATAAGAAAAATCTTACTTCCACCGTTTTTTAAAATCACAGCTTCTAGAAGGTTTACATGATTTCGTAAGAAACACGAGTTTTTAGAAAATGTGTTTTATTTCATAAATGCAATCAACAAAGTATGCACATTCTATGTCATAACGTCTTTCTATAGTTTGGGCATGCGTTCGGAAATAAGAAAAGCTTACTTCCCCCGTTTTTTAGAATCACAGCTTCTAGAAGGTTTACATGATTTATTAAAAAACAATAGTTTTTAGAAAATGTGTTTTATTTCATCAATGGAATCAACAAAGTAAGCACATTCTACGTCATAACGACTTTCTATAGTTTGCACATGCGTCCGGAAATAAGAAAAGCTTACTTCTCCCGTTTTTTAAAATCACAGCTTCTAGAAGGATTACATGATTTCTTAAAAAACACGAGTTTTTAGAAAATGTGTTTTATTTCGTAAATGGAATCTACAAAGTATGCACATTCTACGTCATAACGACTTTCTATAGTTTTCGCATGCGTCCGGAAATAAGAAAAGCTTACTTCCACCGTTTTTTAAAATCACAGCTTCTAGAAGGTTTACATGATTTCGTAAGAAACACGAGTTTTTAGAAAATGTGTTTTATTTCATAAATGGAATCAACAAAGTATGCACATTCTATGTCATAAGGACTTTCTATAGTTTGCGCATTCGTCCGGAAATAAGAAAAGCTTACTTCCACCGTTTTTTAAAATCACAGCTTCTAGAAGGTTTACATGATTTCGTAAAAAACACGAGTTTTTAGAAAATGTGTTTTATTTCATAAATGGTATCAACAAAGTATGCACATTCTACGTCATAACGAATTTCTATAGTTTGCGCATGTGTTTGGAAATAAGAAAGGATTACTTCCCCCGTTTTTTAAAATCACAGCTTCTAGAAGTTTTACATGATTTCTTAAAAAACACGAGTTTTTAGAAAATGTGTTTTATTTCATAAATGGAATCAACAAAGTATGCACATTCTAAGTCATAACGACTTTCTATAGTTTGCGTATGCATTTGGAAATAAGAAAAGCTTACTTCCCCCGTTTTTTAAAATCACAGCTTCTAGAAGGTTTACATGATTTCGTAAAAAACACGATTTTTTAGAAAATGTGTTTTATTTCATAAATAGAATCAACAAAGTATGCACATTCTACGTCATAACGACTTTCTATAGTTTGCGCATGCGTCCGGAAATAAGAAAAGCTTACTTCCATCGTTATTTAGAATGACAACTTCTAGAAGGTTTACATGATTTCGTAAAAAACACGAGTTTTTAGAAAATGTGTTTTATTTCATAAATGGAATCTACAAAGTATGCACATTCTACGTCATAACGACTTTCTATAGTTTGCGCATGCGTCCGGAAATAAGAAAAGCTTACTTCCACCGTTTTTTAAAATCACAGCTTCTAGAAGGTTTACATGATTTCGTAAAAAACACGAGTTTTTAGAAAATGTGTTTTATTTCATAAATGGAATCAACAAAGTAAGCACATTCTACATCATAACGACTTTCTATAGTTTGCGCATTCGTCCAGAAATAAGAAAAGCTTACTTCCATCGTTTTTTAAAATCACAGCTTCTAGAAGGTTTACATGATTTCGTAAAAAACATGAGTTTTTAGAAAATGTGTTTTATTTCAGAAATGGAATCTACAAGGTATGCACATTCTACGTCATAACGAATTTCTATAGTTTGCGCATGCGTCCGGAAATAAGAAAAGGTTACTTACCCCGTTTTTTAAAATCACAGCTTCTACAAGGTTTACATGATTTCGTAAAAAACACGAGTTTTTGGAAAATGTGTTTTATTTCATAAATGGAATCTACAAAGTATGCACATTCTACGTCATAACGACATTCTATAGTTTGTGCATGCGTCCAGAAATAAGAAAAGCTTACTTCCCCCATTTTTTTAAATCACGGCTTCTAGAAGGTTTACATGATTTCGTAAAAAACACAAGTTTTTAGAAAATGTGTTTTATTTCATAAATGGAATATACAAAGTATGCACATTCTACGTCATAACGACTTTCTATAGTTTGCGCATGCGTCCGGAAATAAGAAAAGCTTACTTCCACCGTTTTCTAAGATCACAGCTTCTAGAAGGTTTACATGATTTCGTAAAAAACATGGGTTTTTAGAAAATGTGTTTTATTTCATAAATGGAATCTACAAAGTATGCACATTCTACGTCATAACGAATTTCTATAGTTTGTGCATGCGTACGGAAATAAGAAAAGCTTACTTCCACCGTTTTTTTTAAATCACAGCTTCTAGAAGGTTTACATGATTTCGTAAAAAACACGAGTTTTTAGAAAATGTGTTTTATTTCATAAATGGAATCAACAAAGTATGCACATTCTACGTCATAACGACTTTCTATACTTTGCGCATGCGTTTGGAAATAAGAAAAGCTTACTTCTCCCATTTTTTAAAATCACAGCTTCTAGAAGGTTTACATGATTTCTTAAAAAACACGAGTTTTTAGAAAATGTGTTTTATTTCATAACTAGAATCAACAAAGTATGCACATTCTACGTCATAACGACTTTCTATACTTTGCGCATGCGTCCGGAAATAAGAAAAATCTTACTTCCACCGTTTTTTAAAATCATAGCTTCTAGAAGGTTTACATGATTTCGTAAGAAACACGAGTTTTTAGAAAATGTGTTTTATTTCATAAATGCAATCAACAAAGTATGCACATTCTATGTCATAACGTCTTTCTATAGTTTGGGCATGCGTTCGGAAATAAGAAAAGCTTACTTCCCCCGTTTTTTAGAATCACAGCTTCTAGAAGGTTTACATGATTTATTAAAAAACAATAGTTTTTAGAAAATGTGTTTTATTTCATCAATGGAATCAACAAAGTATGCACATTCTACGTCATAACGACTTTCTATAGTTTGCACATGCGTCCGGAAATAAGAAAAGCTTACTTCTCCCGTTTTTTAAAATCACAGCTTCTAGAAGGATTACATGATTTCTTAAAAAACACGAGTTTTTAGAAAATGTGTTTTATTTCGTAAATGGAATCTACAAAGTATGCACATTCTACGTCATAACGACTTTCTATAGTTTTCGCATGCGTCCGGAAATAAGAAAAGCTTACTTCCACCGTTTTTTAAAATCACAGCTTCTAGAAGGTTTACATGATTTCGTAAGAAACACGAGTTTTTAGAAAATGTGTTTTATTTCATAAATGGAATCAACAAAGTATGCACATTCTATGTCATAAGGACTTTCTATAGTTTGCGCATTCGTCCGGAAATAAGAAAAGCTTACTTCCACCGTTTTTTAAAATCACAGCTTCTAGAAGGTTTACATGATTTCGTAAAAAACACGAGTTTTTAGAAAATGTGTTTTATTTCATAAATGGTATCAACAAAGTATGCACATTCTACGTCATAACGAATTTCTATAGTTTGTGCATGTGTTTGGAAATAAGAAAAGATTACTTCCCCCGTTTTTTAAAATCACAGCTTCTAGAAGTTTTACATGATTTCTTAAAAAACACGAGTTTTTAGAAAATGTGTTTTATTTCATAAATGGAATCAACAAAGTATGCACATTCTAAGTCATAACGACTTTCTATAGTTTGCGTATGCATTTGGAAATAAGAAAAGCTTACTTCCCCCGTTTTTTAAAATCACAGCTTCTAGAAGGTTTACATGATTTCGTAAAAAACACAAGTTTTTAGAAAATGTGTTTTATTTCATAAATGGAATATACAAAGTATGCACATTCTACGTCATAACGACTTTCTATAGTTTGCGCATGCGTCCGGAAATAAGAAAAGCTTACTTCCACCGTTTTCTAAGATCACAGCTTCTAGAAGGTTTACATGATTTCGTAAAAAACATGGGTTTTTAGAAAATGTGTTTTATTTCATAAATGGAATCTACAAAGTATGCACATTCTACGTCATAACGAATTTCTATAGTTTGTGCATGCGTACGGAAATAAGAAAAGCTTACTTCCACCGTTTTTTTTAAATCACAGCTTCTAGATGGTTTACATGATTTCGTAAAAAACACGAGTTTTTAGAAAATGTGTTTTATTTCATAAATGGAATCAACAAAGTATGCACATTCTACGTCATAACGACTTTCTATACTTTGCGCATGCGTTTGGAAATAAGAAAAGCTTACTTCTCCCATTTTTTAAAATCACAGCTTCTAGAAGGTTTACATGATTTCTTAAAAAACACGAGTTTTTAGAAAATGTGTTTTATTTCATAACTAGAATCAACAAAGTATGCACATTCTACGTCATAACGACTTTCTATACTTTGCGCATGCGTCCAGAAATAAGAAAAATCTTACTTCCACCGTTTTTTAAAATCACAGCTTCTAGAAGGTTTACATGATTTCGTAAGAAACACGAGTTTTTAGAAAATGTGTTTTATTTCATAAATGCAATCAACAAAGTATGCACATTCTATGTCATAACGAATTTCTATAGTTTGCGCATGCGTTTGGAAATAAGAAAAGCTTACTTCCCCCGTTTTTTAAAATCACAGCTTCTAGAAGGTTTACATGATTTCTTAAAAAACACGAGTTTTTAGAAAATGTGTTTTATTTCATAAATAGAATCAACAAGGTATGCACATTCTACGTCATAACGACTTTCTATAGTTTGCACATGCGTCCGGAAATAAGAAAAGCTTACTTCCCCCGTTTTTTAAAATCACAGCTTCTAGAAGGATTACATGATTTCTTAAAAAACACGAGTTTTTAGAAAATGTGTTTTATTTCGTAAATGGAATCTACAAAGTATGCACATTCTACGTCATAACGACTTTCTATAGTTTTCGCATGCGTCCGGAAATAAAAAAAGCTTACTTCCACCGTTTTTTAAAATCACAGCTTCTAGAAGGTTTACATGATTTCGTAAGAAACACGAGTTTTTAGAAAATGTGTTTTATTTCATAAATGGAATCAACAAAGTATGCACATTCTATGTCATAAGGACTTTCTATAGTTTGCGCATTCGTCCGGAAATAAGAAAAGCTTACTTCCACCGTTTTTTAAAATTACAGCTTCTAGAAGGTTTACATGATTTCGTAAAAAACACGAGTTTTTAGAAAATGTGTTTTATTTCATAAATGGTATCAACAAAGTATGCACATTCTACGTCATAACGAATTTCTATAGTTTGCGCATGTGTTTGGAAATAAGAAAAGATTACTTCCCCCGTTTTTTAAAATCACAGCTTCTAGAAGTTTTACATGATTTCTTAAAAAACACGAGTTTTTAGAAAATGTCTTTTATTTCATAAATGGAATCAACAAAGTATGCACATTCTAAGTCATAACGAATTTCTATAGTTTGCGTATGCATTTGGAAATAAGAAAAGCTTACTTCCCCCGTTTTTTAAAATCACAGCTTCTAGAAGGTTTACATGATTTCGTAAAAAACACGATTTTTTAGAAAATGTGTTTTATTTCATAAATAGAATCAACAAAGTATGCACATTCTACGTCATAACGACTTTCTATAGTTTGCGCATGCGTCCGGAAATAAGAAAAGCTTACTTCCATCGTTATTTAGAATGACAGCTTCTAGAAGGTTTACATGATTTCGTAAAAAACACGAGTTTTTAGAAAATGTGTTTTATTTCATAAATGGAATCTACAAAGTATGCACATTGTACGTCATAACGACTTTCTATAGTTTGCGCATGCGTCCGGAAATAAGAAAAGCTTACTTCCACCGTTTTTTAAAATCACAGCTTCTAGAAGGTTTACATGATTTCGTAAAAAACACGAGTTTTTAGAAAATGTGTTTTATTTCATAAATGGAATCAACAAAGTAAGCACATTCTACATCATAACGACTTTCTATAGTTTGCGCATTCGTCCAGAAATAAGAAAAGCTTACTTCCATCGTTTTTTAAAATCACAGCTTCTAGAAGGTTTACATGATTTCGTAAAAAACACGAGTTTTTAGAAAATGTGTTTTATTTCAGAAATGGAATCTACAAGGTATGCACATTCTACGTCATAACGAATTTCTATAGTTTGCGCATGCGTCCGGAAATAAGAAAAGGTTACTTACCCCGTTTTTTAAAATCACAGCTTCTACAAGGTTTACATGATTTCGTAAAAAACACGAGTTTTTGGAAAATGTGTTTTATTTCATAAATGGAATCTACAAAGTATGCACATTCTACGTCATAACGACATTCTATAGTTTGTGCATGCGTCCAGAAATAAGAAAAGCTTACTTCCCCCATTTTTTTAAATCACGGCTTCTAGAAGGTTTACATGATTTCGTAAAAAACACAAGTTTTTAGAAAATGTGTTTTATTTCATAAATGGAATATACAAAGTATGCACATTCTACGTCATAACGACTTTCTATAGTTTGCGCATGCGTCCGGAAATAAGAAAAGCTTACTTCCACCGTTTTCTAAGATCACAGCTTCTAGAAGGTTTACATGATTTCGTAAAAAACATGGGTTTTTAGAAAATGTGTTTTATTTCATAAATGGAATCTACAAAGTATGCACATTCTACGTCATAACGAATTTCTATAGTTTGTGCATGCGTACGGAAACAAGAAAAGCTTACTTCCACCATTTTTTTTAAATCACAGCTTCTAGAAGGTTTACATGATTTCGTAAAAAACACGAGTTTTTAGAAAATGTGTTTTATTTCATAAATGGAATCAACAAAGTATGCACATTCTACGTCATAACGACTTTCTATACTTTGCGCATGCGTTTGGAAATAAGAAAAGCTTACTTCTCCCATTTTTTAAAATCACAGCTTCTAGAAGGTTTACATGATTTCTTAAAAAACACGAGTTTTTAGAAAATGTGTTTTATTTCATAACTAGAATCAACAAAGTATGCACATTCTACGTCATAACGACTTTCTATACTTTGCGCATGCGTCCGGAAATAAGAAAAATCTTACTTCCACCGTTTTTTAAAATCACAGCTTCTAGAAGGTTTAAATGATTTCGTAAGAAACACGAGTTTTTAGAAAATGTGTTTTATTTCATAAATAGAATCAACAAAGTATGCACATTCTACGTCATAACAACTTTATATAGTTTGCGCATGCGTCCGGAAATAAGCAAAGCTTAATCAAGCGTTTTTTAAAATCACAGCTTCTAGAAGGTTTACATGATTTCGTAAAAAACTCGAGTTTTTAGAAAATGTGTTTTATTTCATAAATGGAATCTACAAAGTATGCACATTCTACCTCATAACGACATTCTATAGTTTGCGCATGCGTCCGGAAGTAAGAAAAGCTTACTTCCACCGTTTTTTAAAATCACAGCTTCTAGAAGGTTTAGATGATTTCGTAAAAAACACGAGTTTTTAGAAAAAGTGTTTTATTTCATAAATGGAATCAACAAAGTATGCACATTCTACGTCATAACGACTTTCTATAGTTTGCGCATGCGTTTGGAAATAAGAAAAGCTTACTTCCCCCGTTTTTTAAAATCACAGCTTCTAGAAGGTTTACATGATTTCTTTAAAAAACACGAGTTTTTAGAAAATGTGTTTTATTTCATAAATGGAATCTACAAAGTATGCACATTCTACGTCATAACGAATTTCTATAGTTTGCGCATGTGTCCGGAAATAAGAAAAGCTTACTTCCACCGTTTTTTAAAATCACAGCTTCTAGAAGGTTTACATGATTTCGTAAAAAACATGAGTTTTTAGAAAATGTGTTTTATTTCATAAATGGAATCTACAAAGTATGCACATTCTACGTCATAACGACTTTCTATTGTTTGCGGATGCGTCCCTAAATAAGAAAATCTTACTTCCACCGTTTTTTAAAATCACAGCTTCTACAAGGTTTACATGATTTCGTAAAAAACATGAGTTTTTAGAAAATGTGTTTTATTTCATAAATGGAATCTACAAAGTATGCACATTCTACGTCATAACGACTTTCTATTGTTTGTGGATGCATCCCTAAATAAGAAAATCTTACTTCCACCGTTTTTTAAAATCACAGCTTCTAGAAGGTTTACATGATTTCGTAAAAAACACGAGTTTTTAGAAAATGTGTTTTATTTCGTAAATGGAATCTACAAAGTATGCACATTCTACGTCATAACGACTTTCTATAGTTTTCGCATGTGTCCGGAAATAAGAAAAGCTTACTTCCACCGTTTTTTAAAATCACAGCTTCTAGAAGGTTTACATGATTTCGTAAGAAACACGAGTTTTTAGAAAATGTGTTTTATTTCATAAATGGAATCAACAAAGTATGCACATTCTACGTCATAAGGACTTTCTATAGTTTGCGCATTCGTCCGGAAATAAGAAAAGCTTACTTCCACCTTTTTTTAAAATCACAGCTTCTAGAAGGTTTACATGATTTCGTAAGAAACACGAGTTTTTAGAAAATGTGTTTTATTTCATAAATGGAATCAACAAAGTATGCACATTCTACGTCATAACGACTTTCTATAGTTTGCGCATGCATCCGAAAATAAGAAGAGCTTACTTCCCCCGTTTTTTAAAATCACAGCTTCTAGAAGGTTTACATGATTTCTTAATAAACACGAGTTTTTAGAAAAAAAAAATTATTTCATAAATGGAATCAACAAAGTATGCACATTCTACGTCATAACGACTTCCTATAGTTTGCACATGCGTTTGGAAATAAGAAAAGCTTACTTCTCAAGTTTTTTAAAATCACGGCTTCTAGCAGGTTTACATGATTTCTTAAAACACACGAGTTTTTAGAAAATGTGTTTTATTTCATAAATGGAATCAACAAAGTATGCACATTCTACGTCATAACGACTTTCTATAGTTTGCGCATGCGTCCGGAAATAAGAAAATCTTACTTCTCCTATTTTTTAAAATCACAGCTTCTAGAAGGTTTACCTGTTTTCGTAAAAAACAAGAGTTTTTAGAAAATATGTTTTATTTCATAAATGGAATCTACAAAGTATGCACATTCTACGTCATAACGACTTTTAATTGTTTGCGCATGCGTCCGGAAATAACAAAAGCTTACTTCCACCGTTTTTCAAAATCGCAGCTTCTACAAGGTTTACATGATTTCGTAAAAAACACGAGTTTTTAGAAAATGTGTTTTATTTCATAAATGGAATCTACAAAGTATGCACATTGTACGTCATAACGATTTTCTATTGTTTGCGCATGCGTCCAGAAATAAGAAAAGCTTACTTCCACCGTTTTTTAAAATCACAGCTTCTAGAAGGTTTACATGATTTCGTAAAAAACACGAGTTTTTAGAAAATGTATTTTATTTCATAAATGGAATCAACAAAGTATGCACATTCTACGTCATAACGAATTTCTATAGTTTGCGCATGCGTTTGGAAATAAGAAAAGCTTACTTCCCCCGTTTTTTAAAATCACAGCTTCTAGAAGGTTTACATGATTTCTTAAAAAACACGAGTTTTTAGAGAATGTGTTTTATTTCATAAATAGAATCAACAAAGTATGCACATTATACGTCATAACGACTTTCTATAGTTTGCACATGCGTCCGGAAATAAGAAAAGCTTACTTCCACCGTTTTTTAAAATCACAGCTTCTAGAAGGTTTACATGATTTCGTAAAAAACACGAGTTTTTAGAAAATCTGTTTTATTTCATAAATGGAATCAACAAAGTATGCACATTCTACGTCATAACGACTTTCTATAGTTTGCGCATGCGTCCGAAATAAGAAAAGCTTACTTCCACCGATTTTTAAAATCACAGCTTCTAGAAGGTTTACATGATTTCGTAAAAAACACGAGTTTTTAGAAAATGTATTTTATTTCATAAATGGAATCTACAAAGTATGCACATTCTACGTCATAACGACTTTGTATAGTTTGTGCATGCGTCCGGAAATAGCAAAAGCTTACTTCCACCGTTTTTTAAAATCACAGCTTCTAGAAGGTTTACATGATTTCTTAAAAAACACGAGTTTTTAGAAAATGTGTTTTATTTCATAAATGGAATCATCAAAGTATGCACATTCTACATCATAACGACTTTCTATAGTTTGCGCATGCGTCTGGAAATAAGAAAAGCTTACTTCCACCGTTTTTTAAAATCACAGCTTCTAGAAGGTTTACATGATTTCGTAAAAAACACGAGTTTTTAGAAAATGTGTTTTATTTCATAAATGGAATCAACAAAGTATGCACATTCTACGTCATAAGGACTTTCTATAGTTTGCGCATGCATCCGGAAATAAGAAAAGCTTTCTTCCCCCGTTTTTTAAAATCACAGCTTCTAGAAGGTTTACATGATTTCTTAATAAACACGAGTTTTTAGAAAAAAAAATTTATTTCATAAATGGAATCAACAAAGTATGCACATTCTACGTCATAACGACTTCCTATAGTTTGCGCATGCGTTTGGAAATAAGAAAAGCTTACTTCTCAAGTTTTTTAAAATCACGGCTTCTAGCAGGTTTACATGATTTCTTAAAAAACACGAGTTTTTAGAAAATGTGTTTTATTTCATAAATGGAATCAATAAAGTATGCACATTCTACGTCATAACGACTTTCTATAGTTTGCGCATGCGTCCTAAAATAAGAAAATCTTACTTCTCCCATTTTTTAAAATCACAGCTTCTAGAAGGTTTACATGTTTTCGTAAAAAACAGGAGTTTTTAGAAAATGTGTTTTATTTCATAAATGGAATCTACAAAGTATGCACATTCTACGTCATAACGACTTTGTATTGTTTGCGCATGCGTCCGGAAATAACAAAAGCTTACTTCCACCGTTTTTTAAAATCGCAGCTTCTACAAGGTTTACATGATTTCGTAAAAAACACGAGTTTTTAGAAAATGTGTTTTATTTTATAAATGGAATCTACAAAGTATACACATTGTACGTCATAATGACTTTCTATTGTTTGCGCATGCGTCCAGAAATAAGAAAAGCTTACTTCCACCGTTTTTTAAAATCACAGCTTCTAGAAGGTTTACATGATTTCGTAAAAAACACGAGTTTTTAGAAAATGTGTTTTATTTCATAAATGGAATCAACAAAGTATGCACATTCTACGTCATAACGAATTTCTATAGTTTGCGCATGCGTTTGGAAATAAGAAAAGCTTACTTCCCCCGTTTTTTAAAATCACAGCTTCTAGAAGGTTTACATGATTTCTTAAAAAACACGAGTTTTTAGAAAATGTGTTTTATTTCATAAATAGAATCAACAAAGTATGCACATTCTACGTCATAACGACTTTCTATAGTTTGCACATGCGTCCGGAAATAAGAAAAGCTTACTTCCACCGTTTTTTAAAATCACAGCTTCTAGAAGGTTTACATGATTTCGTAAAAAACACGAGTTTTTAGAAAATCTGTTTTACTTCATAAATGGAATCAACAAAGTATGCACATTCTACGTCATAACGACTTTCTATAGTTTGCGCATGCGTCCGAAATAAGAAAAGCTTACTTCCACCGATTTTTAAAATCACAGCTTCTAGAAGGTTTACATGATTTCGTAAAAAACACGAGTTTTTAGAAAATGTATTTTATTTCATAAATGGAATCTACAAAGTATGCACATTCTACGTCATAACGACTTTGTATAGGTTGCGCATGCATCCGGAAATAGCAAAAGCTTACTTCCACCGTTTTTTAAAATCACAGCTTCTAGAAGGTTTACATGATTTCTTAAAAAACACGAGTTTTTAGAAAATGTGTTTTATTTCATAAATGGAATCATCAAAGTATGCACATTCTACGTCATAACGACTTTCTATAGTTTGCGCATGCGTCTGGAAATAAGAAAAGCTTACTTCCACCGTTTTTTAAAATCACAGCTTCTAGAAGGTTTACATGATTTCGTAAAAAACACGAGTTTTTAGAAAATGTGTTTTATTTCATAAATGGAATCAACAAAGTATGCACATTCTACGTCATAAGGACTATCTATAGTTTGCGCATGCATCCGTAAATAAGAAAAGCTTACTTCCCCCGTTTTTTAAAATCACAGCTTCTAGAAGGTTTACATGATTTCTTAATAAACACGAGTTTTTAGAAAAAGAAATTTATTTCATAAATGGAATCAACAAAGTATGCACATTCTACGTCATAACGACCTCCTATAGTTTGCGCATGCGTTTGGAAATAAGAAAAGCTTACTTCTCAAGTTTTTTAAAATCACGGCTTCTAGCAGGTTTACATGATTTCTTAAAAAACACGAGTTTTTAGAAAATGTGTTTTATATCATAAATGGAATCAATAAAGTATGCACATTCTACGTCATAACGACTTTCTATAGTTTGCGCATGCGTCCGGAAATAAGAAAATCTTACTTCTCCCATTTTTTAAAATCACAGCTTCTAGAAGGTTTACATGTTTTCGTAAAAAACAAGAGTTTTTAGAAAATGTGTTTTATTTCATAAATGGAATCTAAAAAGTATGCACATTCTACGTCATAACGACTTTGTATTGTTTGCGTATGCGTCCGGAAATAACAAAAGCTTACTTCCACCGTTTTTAAAATCGCAGCTTCTACAAGGTTTACATGATTTCGTAAAAAACACGAGTTTTTAGAAAATGTGTTTTATTTCATAAATGGAATCTACAAAGTATGCACATTGTACGTCATAACGACTTTCTATTGTTTGCGCATGCGTCCAGAAATAAGAAAAGCTTACTTCCACCGTTTTCTAAAATCACAGCTTCTAGAAGGTTTACATGATTTCGTAAAAAACACGAGTTTTTAGAAAATGTGTTTTATTTCATAAATGGAATCAACAAAGTATGCACATTCTACGTCATAACGAATTTCTATAGTTTGCGCATGCGTTTGGAAATAAGAAAAGCTTACTTCCCCCGTTTTTTAAAATCACAGCTTCTAGAAGGTTTACATGATTTCTTAAAAAACACGAGTTTTTAGAAAATGTGTTTTATTTCATAAATAGAATCAACAAGGTATGCACATTCTACGTCATAACGACTTTCTATAGTTTGCACATGCGTCCGGAAATAAGAAAAGCTTACTTGCACCGTTTTTTAAAATCACAGCTTCTAGAAGGTTTACATGATTTCGTAAAAAACACGAGTTTTTAGAAAATCTGTTTTATTTCATAAATGGAATCAACAAAGTATGCACATTCTACGTCATAACGACTTTCTATAGTTTGCGCATGCGTCCGAAATAAGAAAAGCTTACTTCCACCGATTTTTAAAATCACAGCTTCTAGAAGGTTTACATGATTTCGTAAAAAACACGAGTTTTTAGAAAATGTATTTTATTTCATAAATGGAATCTACAAAGTATGCACATTCTACATCATAACGACTTTGTATAGTTTGCGCATGTGTCCGGAAATAACAAAAGCTTACTTCCACCGTTTTTTAAAATCACAGCTTCTAGAAGGTTTACATGATTTCTTAAAAAACCCGAGTTTTTAGAAAATGTGTTTTATTTCATAAATGGAATCATCAAAGTATGCACATTCTACGTCATAACTACTTTCTATAGGTTGCGCATGCATTTGGAAATAAGAAAAGTTTACTTCCCCCGTTTTTTAAAATCACAGCTTCTAGAAGGTTTACATGATTTGTTAAGAAACACGAGTTTTTAGAAAATGTGTTTTATTTCATAAATGGAATCAACAAAGTATGCACATTCTACGTCATAACGAGTTTCTATAATTCGTGCAATCGTCCGGACATAGGAAAAGCTTACTTCCACTGTTTTTTAAAATCACAGCTTCGAGAAGGTTTACATGATTTTGTAAAAAACAGGAGTTTTTAGAAAATGTGTTTTATTTCATAAATTGAATCAACAAAGTAAGCACATTCTACATCATAATGACTTTCTATAGTTTGCGCATTTGTCCAGAAATAAGAAAAGCTTACTTCCATCGTTTTTTAAAATCACAGCTTCTAGAAGGTTTACATGATTTCGTAAAAAACACGAGTTTTTAGAAAATTTGTTTTATTTCATAAATGGAATCTACAAGGTATGCACATTCTACGTCATAACGACTTTCTATAGTTTGCGCATGCGTCCGGAAATAAGAAAAGGTTACTTACCCCGTTTTTTAAAATCACAGCGTCTACAAGGTTTACATGATTTCGTAAAAAACACGAGTTTTTGAAAAATGTGTTTTATTTCATAAATGGAATCTACAAAGTATGCACATTCTACGTCATAACGACATTCTATAGTTTGTGCATGCGTCTAGAAATAAGAAAAGCTTACTTCCCCCATTTTTTTAAATCACAGCTTCTAGAAGGTTTACATGATTTCGTAAAAAACACAAGTTTTTAGAAAATGTGTTTTATTTCATAAATGGAATATACAAAGTATGCACATTCTACGTCATAACGACTTTCTATAGTTTGCACATGCGTCCGGAAATAAGAAAAGCTTACTTCCACCGTTTTCTAAGATCACAGCTTCTAGAAGGTTTACATGATTTCGTAAAAAACATGGGTTTTTAGAAAATGTGTTTTATTTCATAAATGGAATCTACAAAGTATGCACATTCTACGTCATAACGAATTTCTATAGTTTGTGCATGCGTACGGAAATAAGAAAAGCTTACTTCCACCGTTTTTTTAAAATCACAGCTTCTAGAAGGTTTACATGATTTCGTAAAAAACACGAGTTTTTAGAAAATGTGTTTTATTTCATAAATGGAATCAAAAAGTATGCACATTCTACGTCATAACGACTTTCTATACTTTGCGCATGCGTTTGGAAATAAGAAAAGCTTACTTCTCCTATTTTTTAAAATCACAGCTTCTAGAAGGTTTACATGATTTCTTAAAAAACACGAGTTTTTAGAAAATGTGTTTTATTTCATAACTAGAATCAACAAAGTATGCACATTCTACGTCATAACGACTTTCTATACTTTGCGCATGCGTCCGGAAATAAGAAAAATCTTACTTCCACCGTTTTTTAAAATCACAGCTTCTAGAAGGTTTACATGATTTCGTAAGAAACACGAGTTTTTAGAAAATGTGTTTTATTTCATAAATAGAATCAACAAAGTATGCACATTCTACGTCATAACAACTTTATATAGTTTGCGCATGCGTCCGGAAATAAGAAAAGCTTAATCAAGCGTTTTTTAAAATCACAGCTTCTAGAAGGTTTACATGATTTCGTAAAAAACACGACTTTTCAGAAAATGTGTTTTATTTTATAAATGGAATCTACAAAGTATGCACATTCTACGTCATAACGACTTTATATAGTTTGCGCATGCATCTGGAAATAAGAAAAGCTTACTTCCCCCGTTTTTTTAAATCACAGCTTCTAGAAGGTTTACATGATTTCTTAAAAAACAGGAGTATTTAGAAATTGTGTTTTATTTCATAAATGGAATCAACAAAGTATCCACATTCTACGTCATAACGACTTTCTATAGTTTTTGCATGCGTTCGGAAATAAGAAAAGCTTACTTCCCCCGTTTTTTAAAATCACAGCTTTTAGAAGGTTTACATGATTTCTTAAAAAACACAAGTTTTTAGAAAATGTGTTTTATTTCATAAATGGAATCAACAAAGTATGCACATTCTACGTCATAACGACTTTCTATAGTTTGCGCATGCGTCTGGAAATAAGAAAAGCTTACTTCCACCGTTTTTTAAAATCACAGCTTCTACAAGGTTTACATGATTTCGTAAAAAACATGAGTTTTTAGAAAATGTGTTTTATTTCATAAATGGAATCTACAAAGTATGCACATTCTACGTCATAACGACTTTCTATTGTTTGTGGATGCATACCTAAATAAGAAAATCTTACTTCCACCGTTTTTTAAAATCACAGCTTCTAGAAGGTTTACATGATTTCGTAAAAAACACGAGTTTTTAGAAAATGTGTTTTATTTCGTAAATGGAATCTACAAAGTATGCACATTCTACGTCATAACGACTTTCTATAGTTTTCGCATGCGTCCGGAAATAAGAAAAGCTTACTTCCACCGTTTTTTAAAATCACAGCTTCTAGAAGGTTTACATGATTTCGTAAGAAACACGAGTTTTTAGAAAATGTGTTTTATTTCATAAATGGAATCAACAAAGTATGCACATTCTACGTCATAAGGACTTTCTATAGTTTGCGTATTCGTCCGGAAATAAGAAAAGCTTACTTCCACCGTTTTTTAAAATCACAGCTTCTAGAAGGTTTACATGATTTCGTAAGAAACACGAGTTTTTAGAAAATGTGTTTTATTTCATAAATGGAATCAACAAAGTATGCACATTCTACGTCATAACGACTTTCTATAGTTTGCACATTCGTCCGGAAATAAGAAAAGCTTACTTCCACAGTTTTTTAAAATCACAGCTTCTAGAAGGTTTACATGATTTCGTAAGAAACACGAGTTTTTAGAAAATGTGTTTTATTTCATAAATGGAATCAACAAAGTATGCACATTCTACGTCATAACGACTTTCTATAGTTTGCGCATGCATCCGAAAATAAGAAAAGCTTACTTCCCCCGTTTTTTAAAATCACAGCTTCTAGAAGGTTTACATGATTTCTTAATAAACACGAGTTTTTAGAAAAAAAAATTTATTTCATAAATGGAATCAACAAAGTATGCACATTCTACGTCATAACGACTTCCTATAGTTTGCGCATGCGTTTGGAAATAAGAAAAGCTTACTTCTCAAGTTTTTTAAAATCACGGCTTCTAGCAGGTTTACATGATTTCTTAAAAAACACGAGTTTTTAGAAAATGTGTTTTATTTCATAAATGGAATCAACAAAGTATGCACATTCTACGTCATAACGACTTTCTATAGTTTGCGCATGCGTCCGGAAATAAGAAAATCTTACTTCTCCCATTTTTTAAAATCATAGCTTCTAGAAGGTTTACATGTTTTCATAAAAAACAAGAGTTTTTAGAAAATGTGTTTTATTTCATAAATGGAATCTACAAAGTATGCACATTCTACGTCATAACGACTTTGTATTGTTTGCGCATGCGTCCGGAAATAACAAAAGCTTACTTCCACCGTTTTTTAAAATCGCAGCTTCTACAAGGTTTACATGATTTCGTAAAAAACACGAGTTTTTAGAAAATGTGTTTTATTTCATAAATGGAATCTACAAAGTATGCACATTGTACGTCGTAACGGCTTTCTATTGTTTGCGCATGCGTCCAGAAATAAGAAAAGCTTACTTCCACCGTTTTTTAAAATCACAGCTTCTAGAAGGTTTACATGATTTCGTAAAAAACACGAGTTTTTAGAAAATGTGTTTTATTTCATAAATGGAATCAACAAAGTATGCACATTCTACGTCATAACGAATTTCTATAGTTTGCGCATGCGTTTGGAAATAAGAAAAGCTTACTTCCCCCGTTTTTTAAAATCACAGCTTCTAGAAGGTTTACATGATTTCTTAAAAAACACGAGTTTTTAGAAAATGTGTTTTATTTCATAAATAGAATCAACAAAGTATGCACATTCTACGTCATAACGACTTTCTATAGCTTGCACATGCGTCCGGAAATAAGAAAAGCTTACTTCCACCATTTTTTAAAATCACAGCTTCTAGAAGGTTTACATGATTTCGTAAAAAACACGAGTTTTTAGAAAATCTGTTTTATTTCATTAATGGAATCAACAAAGTATGCACATTCTACGTTATAACGAATTTCTATAGTTTGCGCATGCGTCTGAAATAAGAAAAGCTTACTTCCACCGATTTTTAAAATCACAGCTTCTAGAAGGTTTACATGATTTCGTAAAAAACACGAGTTTTTAGAAAATGTATTTTATTTCATAAATGGAATCTACAAAGTATGCACATTCTACGTCATAACGACTTTGTATAGTTTGCGCATGCGTCCGGAAATAACAAAAGCTTACTTCCACCATTTTTTAAAATCACAGCTTCTAGAAGGTTTACATGATTTCTTAAAAAACACGAGTTTTTAGAACATGTGTTTTATTTCATAAATGGAATCATCAAAGTATGCACATTCTACGTCATAACGACTTTCTATAGTTTGCGCATGCGTCTGGAAATAAGAAAAGCTTACTTCCACCGTTTTTTAAAATCACAGCTTCTAGAAGGTTTACATGATTTCGTAAAAAACACGAGTTTTTAGAAAATGTGTTTTATTTCATAAATGGAATCAACAAAGTATGCACATTCTACGTCATAAGGACTTTCTATCGTTTGCACATGCGTTTGGAAATAAGAAAAGCTTACTTCCCCCGTTTTTTAAAATCACAGCTTCTAGAAGGTTTACATGATTTCTTAAAAAACACGAGTTTTTTAAGAAATAAGAAAAGCTTACTTCCGGAAATAAGAAAAGCTTACTTCCACCGTTTTTTAAAATCACAGCTTCTAGAAGGTTTACATGATTTCGTAAGAAACATGAGTTTTTAGAAAATGTGTTTTATTTCATAAATGGAATCTACAAAGTATGCACATTCTATGTCATAACGACTTTCTATTGTTTGCGGATGCGTCCCTAAATAAGAAAATCTTACTTCCACCGTTTTTTAAAATCACAGCTTCTAGAAGGTTTACATGATTTCGTAAAAAACATGAGTTTTTAGAAAATGTATTTGATTTCATAAATGGAATCAACAAAGTATGCACATTCTACGTCATAACGGCTTTCTATTGTTTGCGCATGCGTCTGGAAATAAGAAAAGCTTACTTCCACCGTTTTTTAAAATCACAGCTTCTAGAAGGTTTACATGATTTCGTAAAAAACACGAGTTTTTGGAAAATGTGTTTTATTTCATAAATGGAATCAACAAAGTATGCACATTCTACGTCATAACGACTTTCTATAGTTTATGCATGCATCCGGAAATAAGAAAAGCTTACTTCCACCGTTTTTTAAAATCACAGCTTCTAGAAGGTTTACATGATTTCTTAAAAAACACGAGTTTTTAGAAAATGTATTTTATTTCATAAATGGAATCAACAAAGTATGCACATTCTACGTCATAACGACTTTCTATAGTTTGCGCATTCGTCCGGAAATAAGAAAAGCTTACTTCCACCGTTTTTTAAAATCACAGCTTCTAGAAGGCTTACATGATTTCGTAAAAAACACGACTTTTCAGAAAATGTGTTTTATTTTATAAATGGAATCTACAGAGTATGCACATTCTACGTCATAACGACTTTATATAGTTTGCGCATGCATCTGGAAATAAGAAAAGCTTACTTCCCCCGTTTTTTAAAATCACAGCTTCTAGAAGGTTTACATGATTTCTTAAAAAACAGGAGTATTTAGAAATTGTGTTTTATTTCATAAATGGAATCAACAAAGTATCCACATTCTACGTCATAACGACTTTCTATAGTTTTTGCATGCGTTCGGAAATAAGAAAAGCTTACTTCCCCCGTTTTTTAAAATCACAGCTTCTAGAAGGTTTACATGATTTATTAAAAAACACGAGTTTTAGAAAATGTGTTTTATTCCATAAATGGAATCAACAAAGTATGCACATTCTACGTCATAACGAATTTCTATAGTTTGTGCATGCGTCCGGAAATAAGAAAAGCTTACTTCTCCCGTTTTTTAAAATCACAGCTTCTAGAAGGTTTACATGATTTCTTAAAAAACATGAGTTTTTAGAAAATGTGTTTTATTTAATAAATGGAATCAACAAAGTATGCACATTCTACGTCATAACGACTTTCTATAGTTTGCGCATTCGTCCGGAAATAAGAAAAGCTTACTTCCACCGTTTTTTAAAATAACAGCTTCTAGAAGGTTTACATGATTTCGTAAAAAACACGAGTTTTTAGAAAATGTGTTTTATTTCATAAATGGAATCTACAAAGTATCCACATTCTAAGTCATAACGACTTTCTATAGTTTGCGCATGCGTCCGGAAATAAGAAACGCTTACTTCCCCCGTTTTTTAAAATCACAGCTTCTAGAAGCTTTACATGATTTCTTAAAAAACATGAGTTTTTAGAAAATATGTTTTATTTCATAAATGGAATCTTCAAAGTATGCACATTCTACGTCATAACAACTTTCTATAGTTTGTGCATTCATCCGGAAATGTTGATGTATATGTAACTTCGGAATGTATTTCATCAGTATATTATATGTATATTTATTGTACCCTTATAAGAGATGTGTTATTCCTCTATAAGGAAGTGTCGTCATGTGGATTGACAAGTGTCGCAAGTGTGTGTACTTGCCGATGGGTTATTAGACCACCTTATGGGGTCGTCCCTAATTAATATATAATATAATGTGGATGTACTCAAGTAGACAAGTCGGCCCCAGTAGGTCACTGGGCAAAAAGGTGAGTATAAATAGAGATAGGAGATCTCTATTTTACTCACTCGGAAAAGCATCTATCTCTCTCTCTGGAAAGTGGCGCACTAGTGAGGAGGAGGAGGATAATCTGCTAGGAGACTATCTCTGTATTATTTGGTTGTATTTTGGTTGAGCCATTGCTCTCTCTATCTCTGAGGAAGTTTGTGGGGTTTTTCACCTTAGGGTTTTCCCCACGGAAACTCTGTGTCTCTTGTCTCTATGCTTTTGATTCTTGTGATGCTTGTGATGCTTGTCATATTATGATTGTCATGCATTGATATACTGTAGATGTTATTCTCTCAGCAAAGATCCTATAGTATTGTGATTTAATACTGAAAATTTAACATGGTATCAGAGCTTAACTGAGAAGAAGACATTTTGCAGTGACGGAAGCTTGTATTGCTTGTTTATTGGGTTTCTCTCCACAGATTTTTGAAATTCAGTATAGTAGATTCGATCTACTCATCAAGGCGCATCTTTCTGTCCAATCATATTTCAGTTCCGAGCATTTTCAGTTTTGGCCCTAAAAATTAGGGTTTCCACAAAAATAGGAATTTCTGGAAACTGAAGGTACAGCTGGAAGCTCCTTGCCAAAATCGAAGGTTTGAGCTTTGGATCGAGATTTTTGGCTGGGTAGATCTCCGGGAAACTGAAACCCTAATTCAGGGCTCTCCCTAGTGAACCCGGGAGGACAAAAGGGCAATTTTGAAGGGCAAGACTTTGCTGATCTCAAATTCTAAATGTACTAGGCTGATTAGCTCTCCAATGCGCATCTTTCTATCCTTTCGGAATTTTGAAATTCACATTTTGAATTTTTAGGGTTTCTCTGACAAACCCTAATCCGGGACCAGATCCAGTTTTCAGCACTTCAAGTGGTAAGTATGCACATTCTATGTCATAACGTCTTTCTATAGTTTGCGCATGCGTTCGGAAATAAGAAAAGCTTACTTCCCCCGTTTTTTAAAATCACAGCTTCTAGAAGGTTTGCATGATTTATTAAAAAACAATAGTTTTTAGAAAATGTGTTTTATTTCATCAATGGAATCAACAAAGTATGCACATTCTACGTCATAACGACTTTCTATAGTTTGCACATGCGTCCGGAAATAAGAAAAGCTTACTTCTCCCGTTTTTTAAAATCACAGCTTCTAGAAGGATTACATGATTTCTTAAGAAACACGAGTTTTTAGAAAATGTGTTTTATTTCGTAAATGGAATCTACAAAGTATGCACATTCTACGTCATAACGACTTTCTATAGTTTTTGCATGCGTCCGGAAATAAGAAAAGCTTACTTCCACCGTTTTTTAAAATCACAGCTTCTAGAAGGTTTACATGATTTCGTAAGAAACACGAGTTTTTAGAAAATGTGTTTTATTTCATAAATGGAATCAACAAAGTATGCACATTCTATGTCATAAGGACTTTCTATAGTTTGCGCATTCGTCCGGAAATAAGAAAAGCTTACTTCCACCGTTTTTTAAAATCACAGCTTCTAGAAGGTTTACATCATTTCGTAAAAAACATGAGTTTTTAGAAAATGTGTTTTATTTCATAAATGGTATCAACAAAGTATGCACATTCTACGTCATAACGAATTTCTATAGTTTGCGCATGTGTTTGGAAATAAGAAAAGCTTACTTCCCCCGTTTTTTAAAATCACAGCTTCTAGAAGTTTTACATGATTTCTTAAAAAACACGAGTTTTTAGAAAATGTGTTTTATTTCATAAATGGAATCAACAAAGTATGCACATTCTACGTCATAACGACTTTCTATACTTTGCGCATGCGTTTGGAAATAAGAAAAGCTTACTTCTCCCATTTTTTAAAATCACAGCTTCTAGAAGGTTTACATGATTTCTTAAAAAACACGAGTTTTAAGAAAATGTGTTTTATTTCATAACTAGAATCAACAAAGTATGCACATTCTACGTCATAACGACTTTCTATAGTTTGCGCATGCGTCCGGAAATAAGAAAAGCTACTTCCACCAATATTTAGAATGACAGCTTCTAGAAGGTTTACATGATTTCGTAAAAAACACGAGTTTTTAGAAAATGTGTTTTATTTCATAAATGGAATCTACAAAGTATGACATTCTACGTCATAACGACTTTTTATAGTTTGCGCATGCGTCCGGAAATAAGAAAAGCTTACTTCCACTGTTTTTTAAAATCACAGCTTCTAGAAGGTTTACATGATTTCGTAAAAAACACGAGTTTTTAGAAAATGTGTTTTATTTCATAAATGGAATCAACAAAGTAAGCACATTCTACATCATAACGACTTTCTATAGTTTGCGCATTCGTCCAGAAATAAGAAAAGCTTACTTCCATCGTTTTTTAAAATCACAGCTTCTAGAAGGTTTACATGATTTCGTAAAAAACACGAGTTTTTAGAAAATGTGTTTTATTTCAGAAATGGAATCTACAAGGTATGCACATTCTACGTCATAACGACTTTCTATAGTTTGCGCATGCGTCCGGAAATAAGAAAAGGTTACTTACCCCGTTTTTTAAAATCACAGCTTCTACAAGGTTTACATGATTTCGTAAAAAACACGAGTTTTTGGAAAATGTGTTTTATTTCATAAATGGAATCTACAAAGTATGCACATTCTACGTCATAACGACATTCTATAGTTTGTGCATGCGTCCAGAAATAAGAAAAGCTTACTTCCCCCATTTTTTTAAATCACAGCTTCTAGAAGGTTTACATGATTTCGTAAAAAACACAAGTTTTTAGAAAATGTGTTTTATTTCATAAATGGAATATACAAAGTATGCACATTCTATGTCATAACGACTTTCTATAGTTTGCGCATGCGTCCGGAAATAAGAAAAGCTTACTTCCACCGTTTTCTAAGATCACAGCTTCTAGAAGGTTTACATGATTTCGTAAAAAACATGGGTTTTTAGAAAATGTGTTTTATTTCATAAATGGAATCTACAAAGTATGCACATTCTACGTCATAACGAATTTCTATAGTTTGTGCATGCGTACGGAAATAAGAAAAGCTTACTTCCACCGTTTTTTAAAATCACAGCTTCTAGAAGGTTTACATGATTTCGTAAAAAACACGAGTTTTTAGAAAATGTGTTTTATTTCATAAATGGAATCAAAAAGTATGCACATTCTACGTCATAACGACTTTCTATACTTTGCGCATGCGTTTGGAAATAAGAAAAGCTTACTTCTCCCATTTTTTAAAATCACAGCTTCTAGAAGGTTTACATGATTTCTTAAAAAACACGAGTTTTTAGAAAATGTGTTTTATTTCATAACTAGAATCAACAAAGTATGCACATTCTACGTCATAACGACTTTCTATACTTTGCGCATGCGTCCGGAAATAAGAAAAATCTTACTTCCACCGTTTTTTAAAATCACAGCTTCTAGAAGGTTTACATGATTTCGTAAGAAACACGAGTTTTTAGAAAATGTGTTTTATTTCATAAATAGAATCAACAAAGTATGCACATTCTACGTCATAACAACTTTATATAGTTTGCGCATGCGTCCGGAAATAAGAAAAGCTTAATCAAGCGTTTTTTAAAATCACAGCTTCTAGAAGGTTTACATGATTTCGTAAAAAACTCGAGTTTTTAGGAAATGTGTTTTATTTCATCAATGGAATATACAAAGTATGCACATTCTACGTCATAACGACATTCTATAGTTTGCGCATGCGTCCGGAAATAAGAAGAGCTTACTTCCACCGTTTTTTAAAATCACAGCTTCTAGAAGGTTTATATGATTTCGTAAAAAACACGAATTTTTAGAAAATGTGTTTTATTTCATAAATGGAATCAACAAAGTATGCACATTCTACGTCATAACGACTTTCTATAGTTTGCGCATGCGTTTGGAAATAAGAAAAGCTTACTTCCCCCGTTTTTTAAAATCACAGCTTCTAGAAGGTTTACATGATTTCTTAAAAAACACAAGTTTTTAGAAAATGTGTTTTATTTCATAAATGGAATCAACAAAGTATGAACATTCTACGTCATAACGACTTTCTATAGTTTGCGCATGCGTCTGGAAATAAGAAAAGCTTACTTCCACCGTTTTTTAAAATCACAGCTTCTACAAGGTTTACATGATTTCGTAAAAAACATGAGTTTTTAGAAAATGTGTTTTATTTCATAAATGGAATCTACAAAGTATGCACATTCTACGTCATAACGACTTTCTATTGTTTGTGGATGCATCCCTAAATAAGAAAATCTTACTTCCACCATTTTTTAAAATCACAGCTTCTAGAAGGTTTACATGATTTCGTAAAAAACACGAGTTTTTAGAAAATGTGTTTTATTTCGTAAATGGAATCTACAAAGTATGCACATTCTACGTCATAACGACTTTCTATAGTTTTCGCATGCGTCCGGAAATAAGAAAAGCTTACTTCCACCGTTTTTTAAAATCACAGCTTCTAGAAGGTTTACATGATTTCGTAAGAAACACGAGTTTTTAGAAAATGTGTTTTATTTCATAAATGGAATCAACAAAGTATGCACATTCTACGTCATAAGGACTTTCTATAGTTTGCGCATTCGTCCGGAAATAAGAAAAGCTTACTTCCACCGTTTTTTAAAATCACAGCTTCTAGAAGGTTTACATGATTTCGTAAGAAACACGAGTTTTTAGAAAATGTGTTTTATTTCATAAATGGAATCAACAAAGTATGCACATTCTACGTCATAACGACTTTCTATAGTTTGCACATTCGTCCGGAAATAAGAAAAGCTTACTTCCACAGTTTTTTAAAATCACAGCTTCTAGAAGGTTTACATGATTTCGTAAGAAACACGAGTTTTTAGAAAATGTGTTTTATTTCATAAATGGAATCAACAAAGTATGCACATTCTAGGTCATAACGACTTTCTATAGTTTGCGCATGCATCCGAAAATAAGAAAAGCTTACTTCCCCCGTTTTTTAAAATCACAGCTTCTAGAAGGTTTACATGATTTCTTAATAAACACGAGTTTTTAGAAGAAAAAAATTTATTTCATAAATGGAATCAACAAAGTATGCACATTCTACGTCATAACGACTTCCTATAGTTTGCGCATGCGTTTGGAAATAAGAAAAGCTTACTTCCACCGTTTTTTAAAATCACAGCTTCTAGAAGGTTTACATGATTTCGTAAGAAACATGAGTTTTTAGAAAATGTGTTTTATTTCATAAATGGAATCTACAAAGTATGCACATTCTATGTCATAACGACTTTCTATTGTTTGCGGATGCGTCCCTAAATAAGAAAATCTTACTTCCACCGTTTTTTAAAATCACAGCTTCTAGAAGGTTTACATGATTTCGTAAAAAACATGAGTTTTTAGAAAATGTGTTTTATTTCATAAATGGAATCTACAAAGTATGCACATTCTACGTCATAACGACTTTGTATTGTTTGCGCATGCGTCCGGAAATAACAAAAGCTTACTTCCACCGTTTTTTAAAATCACAGCTTCTAGAAGGTTTACATGATTTCGTAAAAAACACGAGTTTTTAGAAAATGTGTTTTATTTCATAAATGGAATCAACAAAGTATGCACATTCTACGTCATAACGACTTTCTATAGTTTATGCATGCATCCGGAAATAAGAAAAGCTTACTTCCACCGTTTTTTAAAATCACAGCTTCTAGAAGGTTTACATGATTTTTTAAAAAACACGAGTTTTTAGAAAATGTATTTTATTTCATAAATGGAATCAACAAAGTATGCACATTCTACGTCATAACGACTTTCTATAGTTTGCGCATTCATCCGGAAATAAGAAAAGCTTACTTCCACCGTTTTTTAAAATCACAGCTTCTAGAAGGTTTACATGATTTCGTAAAAAACACGACTTTTCAGAAAATGTGTTTTATTTTATAAATGGAATCTACAAAGTATGCACATTCTACGTCATAACGACTTTCTATAGTTTGCGCATGCATCTGGAAATAAGAAAAGCTTACTTCCCCCGTTTTTTAAAATCACAGCTTCTAGAAGGTTTACATGATTTCTTAAAAAACAGGAGTATTTAGAAATTGTGTTTTATTTCATAAATGGAATCAACAAAGTATCCACATTCTACGTCATAACGACTTTCTATAGTTTTTGCATGCGTTCGGAAATAAGAAAAGCTTACTTCCCCCGTTTTTTAAAATCACAGCTTCTAGAAGGTTTACATGATTTATTAAAAAACACGAGTTTTAGAAAATGTGTTTTATTCCATAAATGGAATCAACAAAGTATGCACATTCTACGTCATAACGAATTTCTATAGTTTGCGCATGCGTCCGGAAATAAGAAAAGCTTACTTCTCCCGTTTTTTAAAATCACAGCTTCTAGAAGGTTTACATGATTTCTTAAAAAACACGAGTTTTTAGAAAATGTGTTTTATTTAATAAATAATATCAACAAAGTATGCACATTCTACGTCATAACGACTTTCTATAGTTTGCGCATTCGTCCGGAAATAAGAAAAGCTTACTTCCACCGTTTTTTAAAATAAAAGCTTCTAGAAGGTTTACATGATTTCGTAAAAAACACGAGTTTTTAGAAAATGTGTTTTATTTCATAAATGGAATCTACAAAGTATCCACATTCTAAGTCATAACGACTTTCTATAGTTTGCGCATGCGTTCGGAAATAAGAAACGTTTACTTCCCCCGTTTTTTAAAATCACAGCTTCTAGAAGCTTTACATGATTTCTTAAAAAACATGAGTTTTTAGAAAATATGTTTTATTTCATAAATGGAATCTTCAAAGTATGCACATTCTACGTCATAACAACTTTCTATAGTTTGTGCATTCATCCGGAAATGTTGATGTATATGTAACTTCGGAATGTATTTCATCAGTACATTATATGTATATTTATTGTACCCTTATAAGAGATGTGTTATTCCTCTATAAGGAAGTGTCGTCATGTGGATTGACAAGTGTCGCAAGTGTGTGTACTTGCCGATGGGTTATTAGACCACCTTATGGGGTCGGCCCTAATTAATATATAATATAATGTGGATGTACTCAAGTAGACAAGTCGGCCCCAGTAGGTCACTGGGCAAAAAGGTGAGTATAAATAGAGATAGGAGATCTCTATTTTACTCACTCGGAAAAGCATCTATCTCTCTCTCTGGAAAGTGGCGCACTAGTGAGGAGGAGGAGGATAATCTGCTAGGAGACTATCTCTGTATTATTTGGTTGTATTTTGGTTGAGCCATTGCTCTCTCTATCTCTGAGGAAGTTTGTGGGGTTTTTCACCTTAGGGTTTTCCCCACGGAAACTCTGTGTCTCTTGTCTCTATGCTTTTGATTCTTGTGATGCTTGTGATGCTTGTCATATTATGATTGTCATGCATTGATATACTGTAGATGTTATTCTCTCAGCAAAGATCCTATAGTATTGTGATTTAATACTGAAAATTTAACATGGTATCAGAGCTTAACTGAGAAGAAGACATTTTGCAGTGACGGAAGCTTGTATTGCTTGTCTATTGGGTTTCTCTCCACAGATTTTTGAAATTCAGTATAGTAGATTCGATCTACTCATCAAGGCGCATCTTTCTGTCCAATCATATTTCAGTTCCGAGCATTTTCAGTTTTGGCCCTAAAAATTAGGGTTTCCACAAAAATAGGAATTTCTGGAAACTGAAGGTACAGCTGGAAGCTCCTTGCAAAAATCGAAGGTTTGAGCTTTGGATCGAGATTTTTGGCTGGGTAGATCTCCGGGAAACTGAAACCCTAATTCAGGGCTCTCCCTAGTGAACCCGGGAGGACAAAAGGGCAATTTTGAAGGGCAAGACTTTGCTGATCTGAAATTCTAAATGTACTAGGCTGATTAGCTCTCCAATGCGCATCTTTCTATCCTTTCGGAATTTTGAAATTCACATTTTGAATTTTTAGGGTTTCTCTGACAAACCCTAATCCGGGACCAGATCCAGTTTTCAGCACTTCAAGTGGTAAGTATGCACATTCTATGTCATAACGTCTTTCTATAGTTTGCGCATGCGTTCGGAAATAAGAAAAGCTTACTTCCCCCGTTTTTTAGAATCACAGCTTCTAGAAGGTTTGCATGATTTATTAAAAAACAATAGTTTTTAGAAAATGTGTTTTATTTCATCAATGGAATCAACAAAGTATGCACATTCTACGTCATAACGACTTTCTATAGTTTGCACATGCGTCCGGAAATAAGAAAAGCTTACTTCTCCCGTTTTTTAAAATCACAGCTTCTAGAAGGATTACATGATTTCTTAAAAAACACGAGTTTTTAGAAAATGTGTTTTATTTCGTAAATGGAATCTACAAAGTATGCACATTCTACGTCATAACGACTTTCTATAGTTTTTGCATGCGTCCGGAAATAAGAAAAGCTTACTTCCACCGTTTTTTAAAATCACAGCTTCTAGAAGGTTTACATGATTTCGTAAGAAACACGAGTTTTTAGAAAATGTGTTTTATTTCATAAATGGAATCAACAAAGTATGCACATTCTATGTCATAAGGACTTTCTATAGTTTGCGCATTCGTCCGGAAATAAGAAAAGCTTACTTCCACCGTTTTTTAAAATCACAGCTTCTAGAAGGTTTACATCATTTCGTAAAAAACATGAGTTTTTAGAAAATGTGTTTTATTTCATAAATGGTATCAACAAAGTATGCACATTCTACGTCATAACGAATTTCTATAGTTTGCGCATGTGTTTGGAAATAAGAAAAGCTTACTTCCCCCGTTTTTTAAAATCACAGCTTCTAGAAGTTTTACATGATTTCTTAAAAAACACGAGTTTTTAGAAAATGTGTTTTATTTCATAAATGCAATCAACAAAGTATGCACATTCTACGTCATAACGACTTTCTATACTTTGCGCATGCGTTTGGAAATAAGAAAAGCTTACTTCTCCCATTTTTTAAAATCACAGCTTCTAGAAGGTTTACATGATTTCTTAAAAAACACGAGTATTTAGAAAATGTGTTTTATTTCATAACTAGAATCAACAAAGTATGCACATTCTACGTCATAACGACTTTCTATAGTTTATGCATGCGTCCGGAAATAAGAAAAGCTTACTTCCACCGATATTTAGAATGACAGCTTCTAGAAGGTTTACATGATTTCGTAAAAAACACGAGTTTTTAGAAAATGTGTTTTATTTCATAAATGGAATCTACAAAGTATGACATTCTACGTCATAACGACTTTTTATAGTTTGCGCATGCGTCCGGAAATAAGAAAAGCTTACTTCCACTGTTTTTTAAAATCACAGCTTCTAGAAGGTTTACATGATTTCGTAAAAAACACGAGTTTTTAGAAAATGTGTTTTATTTCATAAATGGAATCAACAAAGTAAGCACATTCTACATCATAACGACTTTCTATAGTTTGCGCATTCATCCAGAAATAAGAAAAGCTTACTTCCATCGTTTTTTAAAATCACAGGTTCTAGAAGGTTTACATGATTTCGTAAAAAACACGAGTTTTTAGAAAATGTGTTTTATTTCATAAATGGAATCTACAAGGTATGCACATTCTACGTCATAACGACTTTCTATAGTTTGCGCATGCGTCCGGAAATAAGAAAAGGTTACTTACCCCGTTTTTTAAAATCACAGCTTCTACAAGGTTTACATGATTTCGTAAAAAACACGAGTTTTTGGAAAATGTGTTTTATTTCATAAATGGAATCTACAAAGTATGCACATTCTACGTCATAACGACATTCTATAGTTTGTGCATGCGTCCAGAAATAAGAAAAGCTTACTTCCCCCATTTTTTTAAATCACAGCTTCTAGAAGGTTTACATGATTTCGTAAAAAACACAAGTTTTTAGAAAATGTGTTTTATTTCATAAATGGAATATACAAAGTATGCACATTCTACGTCATAACGACTTTCTATAGTTTGCGCATGCGTCCGGAAATAAGAAAAGCTTACTTCCACCGTTTTCTAAGATCACAGCTTCTAGAAGGTTTACATGATTTCGTAAAAAACATGGGTTTTTAGAAAATGTGTTTTATTTCATAAATGGAATCTACAAAGTATGCACATTCTACGTCATAACGAATTTCTATAGTTTGTGCATGCGTACGGAAATAAGAAAAGCTTACTTCCACCGTTTTTTTAAAATCACAGCTTCTAGAAGGTTTACATGATTTCGTAAAAAACACGAGTTTTTAGAAAATGTGTTTTATTTCATAAATGGAATCAACAAAGTATGCACATTCTACGTCATAACGACTTTCTATACTTTGCGCATGCGTTCGGAAATAAGAAAAGCTTACTTCTCCCATTTTTTAAAATCACAGCTTCTAGAAGGTTTACATGATTTCTTAAAAAACACGAGTTTTTAGAAAATGTGATTTATTTCATAACTAGAATCAACAAAGTATGCACATTCTACGTCATAACGACTTTCTATACTTTGCGCATGCGTCCGGAAATAAGAAAAATCTTACTTCCACCGTTTTTTAAAATCACAGCTTCTAGAAGGTTTACATGATTTCGTAAGAAACACGAGTTTTTAGAAAATGTGTTTTATTTCATAAATGCAATCAACAAAGTATGCACATTCTATGTCATAACGTCTTTCTATAGTTTGCGCATGCGTTCGGAAATAAGAAAAGCTTACTTCCCCCGTTTTTTAGAATCACAGCTTCTAGAAGGTTTACATGATTTATTAAAAAACAATAGTTTTTAGAAAATGTGTTTTATTTCATCAATGGAATCAACAAAGTATGCACATTCTACGTCATAACGACTTTCTATAGTTTGCACATGCGTCCGGAAATAAGAAAAGCTTACTTCTCCCATTTTTTAAAATCACAGCTTCTAGAAGGATTACATGATTTCTTAAAAAACACGAGTTTTTAGAAAATGTGTTTTATTTCGTAAATGGAATCTACAAAGTATGCACATTCTACGTCATAACGACTTTCTATAGTTTTCGCATGCGTCCGGAAATAAGAAAAGCTTACTTCCACCGTTTTTTAAAATCACAGCTTCTAGAAGGTTTACATGATTTCGTAAGAAACACGAGTTTTTAGAAAATGTGTTTTATTTCATAAATGGAATCAACAAAGTATGCACATTCTATGTCATAAGGACTTTCTATAGTTTGCGCATTCGTCCGGAAATAAGAAAAGCTTACTTCCACCGTTTTTTAAAATCACAGCTTCTAGAAGGTTTACATGATTTCGTAAAAAACACGAGTTTTTAGAAAATGTGTTTTATTTCATAAATGGTATCAACAAAGTATGCACATTCTACGTCATAACGACTTTCTATAGTTTGCGCATGCGTCCAGAAATAAGAAAAGGTTACTTACCCCGTTTTTTAAAATCACAGCTTCTACAAGGTTTACATGATTTTGTAAAAAACACGAGTTTTTGGAAAATGTGTTTTATTTCATAAATGGAACCTACAAAGTATGCACATTCTACGTCATAACGACATTCTATAGTTTGTGCATGCGTCCAGAAATAAAAAAAGCTTACTTCCCCCATTTTTTTAAATCACAGCTTCTAGAAGGTTTACATGATTTCGTAAAAAACACAAGTTTTTAGAAAATGTGTTTTATTTCATAAATGGAATCAACAAAGTATGCACATTCTACGTCATAAGGACTTTCTATAGTTTGCACATGCGTTTGGAAATAAGAAAAACTTACTTCCCCCGTTTTTTAAAATCACAGCTTCTAGAAGGTTTACATGATTTCTTAAAAAACACGAGTTTTTAGAAAATGTGTTTTATTTCATAAATGGAATCTACAAAGTATGCACATTCTACGTCATAACGAATTTCTATAGTTTGCGCATGTGTCCGGAAATAAGAAAAGCTTACTTCCACCGTTTTTTAAAATCACAGCTTCTAGAAGGTTTACATGATTACGTAAAAAACATGAGTTTTTAGAAAATGTGTTTTATTTCATAAATGGAATCTACAAAGTATGCACATTCTACGTCATAACGACTTTCTATTGTTTGTGGATGCGTCCCTAAATAAGAAAATCTTACTTCCACCGTTTTTTAAAATCACAGCTTCTACAAGGTTTACATGATTCGTAAAAAACATGAGTTTTTAGAAAATGTGTTTTATTTCATATATGGAATCTACAAAGTATGCACATTCTACGTCATAACGACTTTCTATTGTTTGTGGATGCATCCCTAAATAAGAAAATCTTACTTCCACCGTTTTTTAAAATCACAGCTTCTAGAAGGTTTACATGATTTCGTAAAAAACACGAGTTTTTAGAAAATGTGTTTTATTTCGTAAATGGAATCTACAAAGTATGCACATTCTACGTCATAACGACTTTCTATAGTTTTCGCATGCGTCCGGAAATAAGAAAAGCTTACTTCCACCGTTTTTTAAAATCACAGCTTCTAGAAGGTTTACATGATTTCGTAAGAAACACGAGTTTTTAGAAAATGTGTTTTATTTCATAAATGGAATCAACAAAGTATGCACATTCTACGTCATAAGGACTTTCTATAGTTTGCGCATTCGTCCGGAAATAAGAAAAGCTTACTTCCACCGTTTTTTAAAATCACAGCTTCTAGAAGGTTTACATGATTTCGTAAGAAACACGAGTTTTTAGAAAATGTGTTTTATTTCATAAATGGAATCAACAAAGTATGCACATTCTACGTCATAACGACTTTCTATAGTTTACGCATGCATCCGAAAATAAGAAGAGCTTACTTCCCCCGTTTTTTAAAATCACACCTTCTAGAAGGTTTACATGATTTCTTAATAAACACGAGTTTTTAGAAAAAAAAAATTATTTCATAAATGGAATCAACAAAGTATGCACATTCTACGTCATAACGACTTCCTATAGTTTGCGCATGCGTTTGGAAATAAGAAAAGCTTACTTCTCAAGTTTTTTAAAATCACGGCTTCTAGCAGGTTTACATGATTTCTTAAAAAACACGAGTTTTTAGAAAATGTGTTTTATTTCATAAATGGAATCAACAAAGTATGCACATTCTACGTCATAACGACTTTCTATAGTTTGCGCATGCGTCCGGAAATAAGAAAATCTTACTTCTCCTATTTTTTAAAATCACAGCTTCTAGAAGGTTTACATGTTTTCGTAAAAAACAAGAGTTTTTAGAAAATATGTTTTATTTCATAAATGGAATCTACAAAGTATGCACATTCTACGTCATAACGACTTTGTATTGTTTGCGCATGCGTCCGGAAATAACAAAAGCTTACTTCCACCGTTTTTTAAAATCGCAGCTTCTACAAGGTTTACATGATTTCGTAAAAAACACGAGTTTTTAGAAAATGTGTTTTATTTCATAAATGGAATCTACAAAGTATGCACATTGTACGTCATAACGATTTTCTATTGTTTGCGCATGCGTCCAGAAATAAGAAAAGCTTACTTCCACCATTTTTTAAAATCACAGCTTCTAGAAGGTTTACATGATTTCGTAAAAAACACGAGTTTTTAGAAAATGTGTTTTATTTCATAAATGGAATCAACAAAGTATGCACATTCTACGTCATAACGAATTTCTATAGTTTGCGCATGCGTTTGGAAATCAGAAAAGCTTAATTCCCCCGTTTTTTAAAATCACAGCTTCTAGAAGGTTTACATGATTTCTTAAAAAACACGAGTTTTTAGAAAATGTGTTTTATTTCATAAATAGAATCAACAAAGTATGCACATTCTACGTCATAACGACTTTCTATAGTTTGCACATGCGTCCGGAAATAAGAAAAGCTTACTTCCACCATTTTTTAAAATCACAGCTTCTAGAAGGTTTACATGATTTCGTAAAAAACACGAGTTTTTAGAAAATCTGTTTTATTTCGTAAATGGAATCAACAAAGTATGCACATTCTACGTCATAACGACTTTCTATAGTTTGCGCATGCGTCCGAAATAAGAAAAGCTTACTTCCACCGATTTTTAAAATCACAGCTTCTAGAAGGTTTACATGATTTCGTAAAAAACACGAGTTTTTAGAAAATGTATTTTATTTCATAAATGGAATCTACAAAGTATGCACATTCTACGTCATAACGACTTTGTATAGTTTGTGCATGCGTCCGGAAATAGCAAAAGCTTACTTCCACCGTTTTTTAAAATCACAGCTTCTAGAAGGTTTACATGATTTCTTAAAAAACACGAGTTTTTAGAAAATGTGTTTTATTTCATAAATGGAATCATCAAAGTATGCACATTCTACGTCATAACGACTTTCTATAGTTTGCGCATGCGTCTGGAAATAAGAAAAGCTTACTTCCACCATTTTTTAAAATCACAGCTTCTAGAAGGTTTACATGATTTCGTAAAAAACACGAGTTTTTAGAAAATGTGTTTTATTTCATAAATGGAATCAACAAAGTATGCACATTCTACGTCATAATGACTTTCTATAGTTTGCGCATGCATCCGGAAATAAGAAAAGCTTACTTCCCCCGTTTTTTAAAATCACAGCTTCTAGAAGGTTTACATGATTTCTTAATAAACACGAGTTTTTAGAAAAAAAAAATTATTTCATAAATGGAATCAACAAAGTATGCACATTCTACGTCATAACGACTTCCTATAGTTTGCGCATGCGTTTGGAAATAAGAAAAGCTTACTTCTCAAGTTTTTTAAAATCACGGCTTCTAGCAGGTTTACATGATTTCTTAAAAAACACGAGTTTTTAGAAAATGTGTTTTATTTCATAAATGGAATCAATAAAGTATGCACATTCTACGTCATAACGACTTTCTATAGTTTGCGCATGCGTCCGGAAATAAGAAAATCTTACTTCTCCCATTTTTTAAAATCACAGCTTCTAGAAGGTTTACATGTTTTCGTAAAAAACAAGAGTTTTTAGAAAATGTGTTTTATTTCATAAATGTAATCTACAAAGTATGCACATTCTACGTCATAACGACTTTGTATTGTTTGCGCATGCGTCCGGAAATAACAAAAGCTTACTTCCACCGTTTTTTAAAATCGCAGCTTCTACAAGGTTTACATGATTTCGTAAAAAACACGAGTTTTTAGAAAATGTGTTTTATTTCATAAATGGAATCTACAAAGTATGCACATTGTACGTCATAACGACTTTCTATTGTTTGCGCATGCGTCCAGAAATAAGAAAAGCTTACTTCCACCGTTTTTTAAAATCACAGCTTCTAGAAGGTTTACATGATTTCGTAAAAAACACGAGTTTTTAGAAAATGTGTTTTATTTCATAAATGGAATCAACAAAGTATGCACATTCTACGTCATAACGAATTTCTATAGTTTGCGCATGCGTTTGGAAATAAGAAAAGCTTACTTCCCCCGTTTTTTAAAATCACAGCTTCTAGAAGGTTTACATGATTTCTTAAAAAACATGAGTTTTTAGAAAATGTGTTTTATTTCATAAATAGAATCAACAAGGTATGCACATTCTACGTCAAAACGAATTTCTATAGTTTGCACATGCGTCCGGAAATAAGAAAAGCTTACTTGCACCGTTTTTTAAAATCACAGCTTCTAGAAGGTTTACATGATTTCGTAAAAAACACGAGTTTTTAGAAAATCTGTTTTATTTCATAAATGGAATCAACAAAGTATGCACATTCTACGTCATAACGACTTTCTATAGTTTGGGCATGCGTCCGAAATAAGAAAAGCTTACTTCCACCGATTTTTAAAATCACAGCTTCTAGAAGGTTTACATGATTTCGTAAAAAACACGAGTTTTTAGAAAATGTATTTTATTTCATAAATGGAATCTACAAAGTATGCACATTCTACATCATAACGACTTTGTATAGTTTGCGCATGCGTCCGGAAAGAACAAAAGCTTACTTCCACCGTTTTTTAAAATCACAGCTTCTAGAAGGTTTACATGATTTCTTAAAAAACACGAGTTTTTAGAAAATGTGTTTTATTTCATAAATGGAATCATCAAAGTATGCACATTCTACGTCATAACGACTTTCTATAGGTTGCGCATGCATTTGGAAATAAGAAAAGCTTACTTCCCCCGTTTTTTAAAATCACAGCTTCTAGAAGGTTTACATGATTTGTTAAGAAACACGAGTTTTTAGAAAATGTGTTTTTTTTCATAAATGGAATCAGCAAAGTATGCACATTCTACGTCATAACGACTTTCTATAATTTGCGCAATCGTCCGGACATAGGAAAAGCTTACTTCCACTGTTTTTTAAAATCACAGCTTCGAGAAGGTTTACATGATTTCGTAAAAAACAGGAGTTTTTAGAAAATGTGTTTTATTTCATAAATGGAATCAACAAAGTATGCACATTCTACGTCATAACGAATTTCTATAGTTTGCGCATGCGTTCAGAAATAAGAAAAGCTTACTTCCCCCGTTTTTTAAAATCACAGCTTCTAGAAGGTTTACATGATTTCTTAAAAAACACAAGTTTTTAGAAAATGTGTTTTATTTCATAAATGGAAACAACAAGGTATGCACATTCTACGTCATAACGACTTTCTATAGTTTGCGCATGCGTCTGGAAATAAGAAAAGCTTACTTCCACCGTTTTTTAAAATCACAGCTTCTAGAAGGTTTACATGATTTCGTAAAAAACATGAGTTTTTAGAAAATGTGTTTTATTTCATAAATGGAATCAACAAAGTATGCACATTCTACGTCATAACGACTTTCTATAGTTTATGCATGCATCCGGAAATAAGAAAAGCTTACTTCCACCGTTTTTTAAAATCACAGCTTCTAGAAGGTTTACATGATTTCTTAAAAAACACGAGTTTTTAGAAAATGTGTTTTATTTCATAAATGGAATCAACAAAGTATGCACATTCTACGTCATAACGACTTTCTATAGTTTGCGCATTCGTCCAGAAATAAGAAAAGCTTACTTCCACCGTTTTTTAAAATCACAGCTTCTAGAAGGTTTACATGATTTCGTAAAAAACACGACTTTTCAGAAAATGTGTTTTATTTTATAAATGGAATCTACAAAGTATGCACATTCTACGTCATAACGACTTTCTATAGTTTGCTTATGCATCTGGAAATAAGAAAAGCTTACTTCCCCCGTTTTTTAAAATCACAGCTTCTAGAAGGTTTACATGATTTCTTAAAAAACAGGAGTATTTAGAAATTGTGTTTTATTTCATAAATGGAATCAACAAAGTATCCACATTCTACGTCATAACGACTTTCTATAGTTTTTGCATGCGTTCGGAAATAAGAAAAGCTTACTTCCCCCGTTTTTTAAAATCACAGCTTCTAGAAGGTTTACATGATTTATTAAAAAACACGAGTTTTAGAAAATGTGTTTTATTCAATAAATGGAATCAACAAAGTATGCACATTCTACATCATAACGAATTTCTATAGTTTGCGCATGCGTCCGGAAATAAGAAAAGCTTACTTCTCCCGTTTTTTAAAATCACAGCTTTTAGAAGGTTTACATGATTTCTTAAAAAACACGAGTTTTTAGAAAATGTGTTTTATTTAATAAATGGAATCAACAAAGTATGCACATTCTACGTCATAACGACTTTCTATAGTTTGCGCATTCGTCCGGAAATAAGAAAAGCTTACTTCCACCGTTTTTTAAAATAACAGCTTCTAGAAGGTTTACATGATTTCGTAAAAAACACGAGTTTTTAGAAAATGTGTTTTATTTCATAAATGGAATCTACAAAGTATCCACATTCTAAGTCATAACGACTTTCTATAGTTTGCGCATGCGTCCGGAAATAAGAAACGCTTACTTCCCCCGTTTTTTAAAATCACAGCTTCTAGAAGCTTTACATGATTTCTTAAAAAACATGAGTTTTTAGAAAATATGTTTTATTTCATAAATGGAATCTTCAAAGTATGCACATTCTACGTCATAACAACTTTCTATAGTTTGCGCATTCATCCGGAAATGTTGATGTATATGTAACTTCGGAATGTATTTCATCAGTATATTATATGTATATTTATTGTACCCTTATAAGAGATGTGTTATTCCTCTATAAGGAAGTGTCGTCATGTGGATTGACAAGTGTCGCAAGTGTGTGTACTTGCCGATGGGTTATTAGACCACCTTATGGGGTCGGCCCTAATTAATATATAATATAATGTGGATGTACTCAAGTAGACAAGTCGGCCCCAGTAGGTCACTGGGCAAAAAGGTGAGTATAAATAGAGATAGGAGATCTCTATTTTACTCACTCGGAAAAGCATCTATCTCTCTCTCTGGAAAGTGGCGCACTAGTGAGGAGGAGGAGGATAATATGCTAGGAGACTATCTCTGTATTATTTGGTTGTATTTTGGTTGAGCCATTGCTCTCTCTATCTCTGAGGAAGTTTGTGGGGTTTTTCACCTTAGGGTTTTCCCCACGGAAACTCTGTGTCTCTTGTCTCTATGCTTTTGATTCTTGTGATGCTTGTGATGCTTGTCATATTATGATTGTCATGCATTGATATACTGTAGATGTTATTCTCTCAGCAAAGATCCTATAGTATTGTGATTTAATACTGAAAATTTAACATGGTATCAGAGCTTAACTGAGAAGAAGACATTTTGCAGTGACGGAAGCTTGTATTGCTTGTTTATTGGGTTTCTCTCCACAGATTTTTGAAATTCAGTATAGTAGATTGAATCTACTCATCAAGGCGCATCTTTCTGTCCAATCATATTTCAGTTCCGAGCATTTTCAGTTTTGGCCCTAAAAATTAGGGTTTCCACAAAAATAGGAATTTCTGGAAACTGAAGGTACAGCTGGAAGCTCCTTGCAAAAATCGAAGGTTTGAGCTTTGGATCGAGATTTTTGGCTGGGTAGATCTCCGGGAAACTGAAACCCTAATTCAGGGCTCTCCCCAGTGAACCCGAGAGGACAAAAGGGCAATTTTGAAGGGCAAGACTTTGCTGATCTCAAATTCTAAATGTACTAGGCTGATCAGCTCTCCAATGCGCATCTTTCTATCCTTTCGGAATTTTGAAATTCACATTTTGAATTTTTAGGGTTTCTCTGACAAACCCTAATCCGGGACCAGATCCAGTTTTCAGCACTTCAAGTGGTAAGTTCTAAATCTTTTCTATTTCCATTTGAAGTACTCTTAAAGATGTCTCTTCACACCAAGCTTGAGGATAAGCTTGAAGGGGCTGATAACTTCCGAGCCTGGAAGTATAGGATTGGGCTAATCCTGGAAGAGAATGAGTTGGACTCATATGTGAAAGAAGACATCCCTATCCCAGAGGATGAAGAGGCCAAGGTATTGCACAAGAAGAACTTGGTCAAGGCAAAGAGAATCATTGCTGATTCTATCAAAGACCATCTCATACCCCATGTGTCTTCTCTCAAGACACCCAAAGAGATGTTTGAATCTTTGACCAAGCTATTTGAAGGAAAGAACATAAATCGGAAGATGACCCTGCGGAACCAATTGAAAGCAGTAAAGTTTCAGAATGGAGAAACCATTCAATCCTACTTTTCAAGGGTCTCTCAGATCAAGGAACAATTAGAAGCAGTAGATGAAATGGTGGAGAATGGTGAAGTGGTGATGACCACTCTAAATGGCCTACCCAGGTCATGGGATTCCTTTATTCAAGGAATTTGTGCAAGGAAGAAGTTGATCTCCTTCAGTAGACTTCGAGAAGAATGTTCTCAAGAAGAAGCTAGGCTTATAGCTCGTGAAGAAAAGATGGGAGGAGAAGATCAAGCTCTTGCAGCTCACACCAAAAGAAGCAAAATCAAGAAGGATCACCCTCGCCACAATAGATCCTATCAAAAGAATAAGAAAGACCTAAGATGCTTCACATGCAATGAGAAGGGTCACTTTGCTTCAGATTGTCCTAAGAACAAAAGGGATAATAACAAAAATCCTAGTAAGAAGAAGAAGGGCAGCAAAAGAAGGTTTCATGCTCATGCTGCTGAAGATGATGAACCCCCAAAGAAGAAGGCTAAGGCAGAAAGTAGTAGTGATGATGATTCATCAAGTGAAGAAGAGTATGTTCTGATCTCTGCACTCACTGGTACCATCTCCCATGGTTGTAATGATTGGTTGATTGATAGTGGGGCTTCCAAACACATGACTGGGTTCAAGGAATCTTTTGTGAACCTTTCAGAACATGAATCACCCCATAAGGTGAAACTTGGGGATGATTATCAATTCCCAATCAAAGGAAGTGGTGAAGCTTCTTACAACCTAGATTCGGGAAAATCTCTGAAGATGAAGGAAGTCCTCTATGTACCTGGACTCAAGAAGAACTTACTCTCCATCTCTGCTTTAGATGCAAAAGGTATGAGGGTTGCATTTGTTGATGGCCAAGTGCTAATGTGGCCAAAGGGAAAGACCATAGATGATGCAGTAGTGATTGGAGAGCAAGAGGGAGGCTTGTACAAATTAAAGGGTCAACCCGAACATGCCATGGTACATGAATCCATGGAGCCAAGTGAACTTTGGCATAGAAGACTTGCTCACATGCACTATAGAGCACTTCCAATTGCAAGCAAGGCTGTAGAGGGTCTTCCTAAAATCAAGACCAAACATGAAGGTGTTTGCAAAGGATGTGCAAAAGGTAAGAACATTAAGAAGGCTTTCCCAAGCAGTGAAAGCAAGGCAAAAGATATTCTAGAAATCATCCACTCAGATATATGTGGCCCTATGTCATCCAGATCCCTGAGTGGGTATGTTTACTATGTATCATTTATTGATGACTTCTCCAGGAAGACTTGGGTATACTTCTTGAAGGGCAAAGATGAGGTGTTTGATAAATTCAAGGAATTCAAAAACTTGATGGAGAATCAAACTGACAAGAAAATCAAAACATTCAGATCTGACAATGGTGGAGAATTCACCTCAAATGACTTCAAGAAGCTTTGTAGTGATTCAGGGATTAAGAGGGAGTTGACTGCTCCATATAATCCTCAACAGAATGGAGTTGCAGAAAGGAAGAACAGAACTATCATGGAAGCAGCAAGGGCAATGTTGCATGACCAGGATCTTCCTATGCATCTTTGGGCAGAAGCAGCTAGAACAGCTGTATATGTGCAGAATAGAACACCCCACAAGATATTGGACAACAAGACACCAGAAGAAGTCTTTTCTGGTAAGAAACCTGAAGTCAGCCATCTCAGAATATTTGGTTGTCCAGTATACACTCATGTCCCAAAGGAGAAGAGGACTAAACTAGATCCTTCAGGAAAGAAGGGCATCTTTGTGGGTTATAGTGAAAGCTCGAAGGCCTACAGAATATATTTTCCAGGGTTCAAGAAGATTGATGTCAGCAGGGATGTAACATTTGATGAAAATTCAGCATTCCTCAAATCAAGAAAGGCACCTATTGAAGTTTATGAAGAACCTAAGGAAACAAGATTTCAAGACACTACCATGACTGATGCGGTTCCAGGAACTGCTCGTGAGTTTGAAGATCCACAAGAACCTGTAGATCCACCTCGTGAGGATAACTCTCACAAGAGGAAACCTGTATGGGCTAGAGAACTCATTCATGATGCAGAAAGATTTGGCATTCCAGAAGAAGAACAGAGAGCAAAGAAAAGAACCAGATCACACACCAGTTATGTTGCTTTACTCTGTGACATCATGAACAAAGAGCCTTCCAGTTATGAAGAAGCAGCAGAAAAGAAAGAATGGAAGGATGCTATGGTTGAGGAATATCAATCAATTATGAAGAATGATGTTTGGGATGTTGTCCCAAGACCTAAAGGGAAGTCTGTTGTGACTTCCAAGTGGATCTACAAAATCAAGCATGCTGCAGATGGTAGTGTGGAAAAAAATATAAAGCAAGATTCGTAGCTCGTGGTTTCTATCAGAAGGAAGGAATAGACTATGAAGAAACCTTTGCACCTGTAGCCAGATATACTTCCATCAGAACAGTACTTGCCCTGGCTGCAGCAATGAAGTGGAAGATACACCAGATGGATGTCAAGACTGCTTTTCTGAACGGTATAGTAGAAGAGGAAGTATATGTGGAACAGCCACTCGGCTTTGAAATACATGACAGGGAATCTTATGTATGCAGATTGAAGAAAGCCTTGTATGGCTTGAAGCAAGCTCCCAGAACCTGGTACGGTAGGATGGACAGTTTCCTATGTAGTTTGGGCTTTACCAAGAGTAAAGCGGATTCCAACCTTTACTACAAAGTTGAGGAAGGGAATCCTGTGATTCTACTACTATATGTGGATGACCTATTTGTGACAGGAGATGACATACTGATTGCGGATACTAAGAGGAAGCTTGCAGCTGAATTCGATATGAAAGACTTGGGAATGATGCACTATTTCCTAGGTATGGAGGTGTGGCAGAATGCAGGTGGGATCTTCCTTGGTCAAGGGAAGTACACAGTAGATATCCTAAAGAGATATGGGATGATGGATTGCAAGGCCATGGCCACACCTATGGCATCGAATCTGAAGCTTCTTTGTGATGCTTCATCTGAGCCGGTTGATGTTTCTATGTATCGTCAGATGATTGGGTCCTTGATGTACCTGACGAACACGAGACCAGACACTTGCTTTGCTGTGAACACATTGAGCCAGTTTCTGACGGATCCGAGGAGTGTTCACCTAGTTGCTGTAAAGCATGTTCTGAGGTACCTGAAGGGTACAGTGGATTATGGGCTCAGATATGAGGCGAATCAAAATTTTAACCTGCATGGTTATGTTGATTCGGATTGGGCTGGCAGTGCTGCAGATAGGAAGAGCACATCAGGGTGTTGCTTCAGTATGGGATCAGGTGTGATCTCTTGGTTTAGCAGGAAGCAGTCCTGCGTAGCACTGAGTACATCTGAGGCAGAATATGTTGCAGCCTGTTCAGCTAGTTGTGAGGCAGTATGGCTACGGAAGATACTGTCTGAGTTATTTGATCTCCCGTTGGAGGCTACTGGTATCTTCTGTGATAACCAGAGTTGTGTGAAGCTGTCCGAGAACCCAGTGTTTCATGACAGGTCGAAACACATAGAGATCAAATATCACTATATCAGGGATATGGTGCAGAGAGGAGCTGTGAAGCTCCTGTATGTTGCGACGGACGAGCAGATTGCAGATGTGCTGACGAAGCCACTAGCCAGGGTGAAGTTCGAGTACTTCAGAGAGAGGCTTGGCGTTCTTCAGATCGAGGACACTTCGAGGAAGAAGTGATGGACACATTTGCTGAAGCCATTCCAAGCATGTTGGGAGGAGGATCCTTCACATGGCTGTGGATGTAAGTGCTGGATGATGAGCATCAGGATGATGTTCTAGTTTCTGCTGGATATGATCAGTTGGATCATTTTATGTATGTATGTACGCATCATGTTGGATGCAGGATATGATCAGTTGGATCATTTTATGTATGTATGTACGCATCATGTTGGATGCTGGATATGATCAGTTGGATCATTTTATGTATGTATGTACGCATCATGTTGGATGCAGGATATGATCAGTTGGATCATTTTATGTATGTATGTACGCATCATGTTGGATGCTGGATATGATCAGTTGGATCATGTGTATGTATTGTTTATGCATCATGTTGGATGCTTGGACCATGTATCTGTATATGTATCAGGTGTATACATTGTATGATTAGGTGGATCATGTATGATGATATGTATCATGTATTTGTATTTGTATCAGGTGGATACATTGATGATCAGGAGGATCATGTATGATGATATGTATCAGGTAGATACTTGGTATGCATCAGGCAGATGCATTGATGATCAGGAGGATCATGTATGATGATATGTATCATGTATTTGTATCAGGTGGATACATTGATGATCAGGAGGATCATGTATGATACTTGGTATGCATTAGGAAGATGCATTGATGATCAGGATGATCATAGATGACGAGCTTCAGGATGTTGCTCCAGATGACATGCAGCAGGATGTTGCAGTGATGATCAGGATGATCATAGATGACGAGCTTCAGGATGTTGCTCCAGATGACATGCAGCAGGATGTTGCAGTGATGATCAGGATGATCATAGATGACGAGCTTCAGGATGTTGCTCCAGATGACATGCAGCAGGACGTTGCAGTGATGATGATCAGGATGATCATGGATACATCAGGATGATGTATGGTGAGTATCAGGATGATACTCTGTGGCCGTGGATCAGGTTGTGCAGATGAGCATGTAATCCGGTGCCCTGGGAGATTTGCAGATGGTCTTTCGAGCCTATGGCATGTAATTCGGTTCCCTGGGACATCTGGCAAATGCTCTTTCGAGGTTTTGCTCTGGGAGGACATGTAATTCGGTGCCCTGGGAGATCTGCAGATAGTCTTTCGAGTTTTTTCCTATGGCATGTAATTCGGTTCCCTGGGATATCTGGCAGATGCTCTTTCGAGGTTTTGTCCTATGGCATTTAATTCGGTGCCCTGGGATATTTGCAGATGGTCTTTCGAGGTTTTGCCTATGGCATATAATTCGGTTCCCTGGGACATCTGGCAAATGCTCTTTCGAGGTTTTGCCATGACCACATGTAATTCGTTGCCCTGGGAGATCTGCAGATAGTATTTCGAGGTTTTGCCTATGGCATGTAATTCGATTCCTTGGGATATCTGGCAGATGCTCTTGCGAGGTTTTGTGGTGAGGTCACATGTAATTCGGTGCCCTGGGAGATCCTATAGGTAGAGCTGTGTGCTCGTAACAGCCTGGGATGCTCTTTCGAGGTTTTGTGACGCACGTAAAAGTCCTGAGGATTCCACAGTATGGCCAGTGATGATGAAGACATGCAGGTGGTGGGCCTACATCCAGTATGAAAAAGGACTGGCTCTGTAGAACTTCCTATGACGAGTAGAGACAGAAATTGGACGAGATAGCAGCAGCAGTGACGATGACGATGACGATGCATCGATGACGATGATCCAGAGAAGAAGACTTGTCTAGCAAATCTGTGTCGAGAAATGCCTTCCTTGTTAAGAGGGAGTGTTGATGTATATGTAACTTCGGAATGTATTTCATCAGTATATTATATGTATATTTATTGTACCCTTATAAGAGATGTGTTATTCCTCTATAAGGAAGTGTCGTCATGTGGATTGACAAGTGTCGCAAGTGTGTGTACTTGCCGATGGGTTATTAGACCACCTTATGGGGTCGGCCCTAATTAATATATAATATAATGTGGATGTACTCAAGTAGACAAGTCGGCCCCAGTAGGTCACTGGGCAAAAAGGTGAGTATAAATAGAGATAGGAGATCTCTATTTTACTCACTCGGAAAAGCATCTATCTCTCTCTCTGGAAAGTGGCGCACTAGTGAGGAGGAGGAGGATAATCTGCTAGGAGACTATCTCTGTATTATTTGGTTGTATTTTGGTTGAGCCATTGCTCTCTCTATCTCTGAGGAAGTTTGTGGGGTTTTTCACCTTAGGGTTTTCCCCACGGAAACTCTGTGTCTCTTGTCTCTAGGGTTTTCTCCCATTTTTTAAAATCACAGCTTCTAGAAGGTTTACATGTTTTCGTAAAAAACAAGAGTTTTTAGAAAATGTGTTTTATTTCATAAATGTAATCTACAAAGTATGCACATTCTACGTCATAACGACATTCTATAGTTTGTGCATGCGTCCAGAAATAAGAAAAGCTTACTTCCCCCATTTTTTTAAATCACAGCTTCTAGAAGGTTTACATGATTTCGTAAAAAACACAAGTTTTTAGAAAATGTGTTTTATTTCATAAATGGAATATACAAAGTATGCACATTCTACGTCATAACGACTTTCTATAGTTTGCGCATGCGTCCGGAAATAAGAAAAGCTTACTTCCACCGTTTTTTAAAATCACAGCTTCTAGAAGGTTTACATGATTTCGTAAAAAACACGAGTTTTTAGAAAATGTGTTTTATTTCGGAAATGGAATCTACAAAGTATGCACATTCTACGTCATAACGACTTTCTATAGTTTGCGCATCCGTCCGGAAATAAGAAAAGCTTACTTCCACCGTTTTTTAAAATCACAGCTTCTAGAAGGTTTACATGATTTCGTAAAAAACACAAGTTTTTAGAAAATGTGTTTTATTTAATAAATGGAATCTACAAAGTATGCACATTCGACATCATAACGACTTTATATAGTTTGCGTATGCGTCCGGAAATAAGAAAAGCTTAATCAACCGTTTTTTAAAATCACAGCTTCTAGAAGGTTTACGTGATTTCGTAAAAAATACGAGTTTTTAGAAAATGTGTTTTATTTTATAAATGGAATCTACAAAGTATGCACATTCTACGTCATAACGACTTTCTATAGTTTGTGCATGCGTCCGGAAATAAGAAAAGCTTACTTCCACCGTTTTTTAAAATCACAGCTTCTAGAAGGTTTACATGATTTCGTAAAAAAAACGAGTTTTTAGAAAATGTGTTTTATTTCATAAATGGAATCTACAAAGTATGCACATTCTACATCATAACGACTTTCTATAGTTTGTGCATGCGTCCGGAAATAAGAAAAGCTTACTTCCACCGTTTTTTAAAATCACAGCTTCTAGAAGGTTTACATGATTTCGTAAAAAAAACGAGTTTTTAGAAAATGTGTTTTATTTCATAAATGGAATCTACAAAGTATGCACATTCTACATCATAACGAATTTCTATAGTTTTCGCATGCGTCCGGAAATAAGAAAAGCTTACTTCCACCGTTTTTTAAAATCACAGCTTCTAGCAGGTTTACATGATTTCGTAAAAAAAATGTGTTTTTAGAAAATGTGTTTTATTTCATAAATGGAATCTACAAAGTATGCACATTCTACGTCATAACGACTTTCTATAGTTTGCGCATGCGTCCGGATATAAGAAAAGCTTACTTCCACCGTTTTTTAAAATCACAGCTTCTAGAAGGTTTACATGATTTCGTAAAAAACACGAGTTTTTAGAAAATGTGTTTTATTTCATAAATGGAATCTACAAAGTATGCACATTCTACGTCATAACGACTTTCTATAGTTTGCGCATGCGTCCGGATATAAGAAAAGATTACTTCCACCGTTTTTTAAAATCACAGCTTCTAGAAGGTTTACATGATTTCGTAAAAAACACGAGTTTTTAGAAAATGTGTTTTATTTCATAAATAGAATCAACAAAGTATGCACATTCTACGTCATAACGACATTCTATAGTTTGCGCATGCGTCCGGAAATAAGAAAAGCTTACTTCCCCCTTTTTTTAAAATCACAGCTTCTAGAAGGTTTACATGATTTCTTAAAAAACACGAGTTTTTAGAAAATGTGTTTTATTTCATAAATAGAATCTACAAAGTATGCACATTCTACGTCACAACGACTTTCTATACTTTGCGCATGCATCCGGAAATAAGAAAAGCTTACTTCCACCGTTTTTTAAAATCACAGCTTCTAGAAGGTTTACATGATTTCGTAAAAAACACGAGTTTTTAGAAAATGTGTTTTATTTCATAAATAGAATCAACAAAGTATGCTCATTCTACATCATAACGACTTTATATAGTTTGCGCTTGCGTCCGGAAATAAGAAAAGCTTAATCAACCGTTTTTTAAAATCACAGCTTCTAGAAGGTTTAAATGATTTTGTAAAAAAAACGAGGTTTTAGAAAATGTGTTTTATTTCATAAATGGAATCTACAAAGTATGCACATTCTACATCATAACGAATTTCTAGAGTTTGCACATGCGTCCAGATATAAGAAAAGCTTACTTCCACTGTTTTTTAAAATCACAGCTTCTAGAATGTTTACATGATTTTGTAAAAAACACGAGTTTTTAGAAAATGTGTTTTATTTCATAAATGGAATCAACAAAGTATGCACATTCTACATCATAACGACTTTCTATACTTTGCGCATTCGTCCGGAAATAAGAAAAGCTTACTTCCACCGTTTTTTAAAATCACAGCTTCTAGAAGGTTTACATGATTTCGTAAGAAACACGAGTTTTTAGAAAATGTGTTTTATTTCATAAATGGAATCTACAAAGTATGCACATTCTACGTCATAACGACTTTCTATAGTTTGCGCATGCGTCCGGAAATAAGAAAATCTTACTTCCACCGTTTTCTAAAATCACAGCTTCTAGAAGGTTTACATGATTTCGTAAAAAAAATGAGTTTTTAGAAAATGTGTTTTATTTCATAAATGGAATCTACAAAGTATGCACATTCTACATCATAACGACTTTCTATAGTTTGCGCATGCGTCCGGAAATAAGAAAAGCTTACTTCCACCGTTTTTTAAAATCACAGCTTCTAGAAGGTTTACATGATTTCGTAAAAAACACGAGTTTTTAGAAAATGTGTTTTATTTCATAAATGGAATCAACAAAGTAAGCACATTCTACATCATAACGACTTTCTATAGTTTGCGCATTCTACTGTTTTTTAAAATCACAGCTTCTAGAAGGTTTACATGATTTCGTAAAAAACACGAGTTTTTAGAAAATATGTTTTATTTCATAAATGGAATCTACAAAGTATGCACATTCTACGTCATAACGACTTTCTATAGTTTGCGCATGTGTCCGGATATAAGATAAGCTTACTTCCACTGTTTTTTAAAATCACAGCTTCTAGAAGGTTTACATGATTTTGTAAAAAACACGAGTTTTTAGAAAATGTGTTTTATTTCATAAATGGAATCAACAAAGTATGCACATTCTACATCATAACGACTTTCTATAGTTTGCTTATTCGTCCGGAAATAAGAAAAGCTTACTTCCACCGTTTTTTAAAATCACAGCTTCTAGAAGGTTTACATGATTTTGTAAAAAACACGAGTTTTTAGAAAATGTGTTTTATTTCATAAATGGAATCAACAAAGTATGCACATTCTATGTCATAACGACTTTCTATAGTTTGCGCATTCGTCCGGAAATAAGAAAAGCTTACTTCCACCGTTTTTTAAAATCACAGCTTCTAGAAGGTTTACATGATTTCGTAAAAAACACGAGTTTTAGAAAATGTGTTTTATTTGGTAAATGGAATCTACAAAGTATGCACATTCTACATCATAACGACATTCTATAGTTTGCGCATGCGTCCGGAAATAAGAAAAGCTTACTTCCACCGTTTTTTAAAATCACAGCTTCTAGAAGGTTTACATGATTTCGTAAAAAACACGAGTTTTAGAAAATGTGTTTTATTTGATAAATGGAGTCTACAAAGTATGCACATTCTACATCATAACGACATTCTATAGTTTGCGCATGCGTCCGGAAATAAGAAAAGCTTACTTCCACCGTTTTTAAAATCACAGCTTCTAGAAGGTTTACCTGATTTCGTAAAAAACACGGGTTTTTAGAAAATGTGTTTTATTTCATAAATGGAATCTACAAAGTATGCACATTCTAAGTCATAACGACTTTCTATAGTTTTCACATGCGTCCGGAAATAAGAAAAGCTTACTTCCACCGTTTTTTAAAATCACAGCTTCTAGAAGGTTTAGATGATTTCGTAAGAAACACGAGTTTTTAGAAAATGTGTTTTATTTCATAAATGGAATCAACAAAGTATGCACATTCTACGTCATAAGGACTTTCTATAGTTTGCGCATTCGTCCGGAAATAAGAAAAGCTTACTTCCACCGTTTTTTAAAATCACAGCTTCTAGAAGGTTTACATGATTTCGTAAAAAACACGAGTTTTTAGAAAATGTGTTTTATTTCATAAATGGAATCAACAAAGTATGCACATTCTACGTCATAACGATTTTCTATAGTTTGCGCATGCGTTTGGAAATAAGAAAAGCTTACTTCTCCCGTTTTTTAAAATCACAGCTTGTAGAAGGTTTACATGATTTTTTAAAAAACATGAGTTTTTGGAAAATGTGTTTTATTTCATAAATAGAATCAACAAAGTATGCACATTCTACGTCATAACGACATTCTATACTTTGCGCATGCATCCGGAAATAAGAAAAGCTTACTTCCACCGTTTTTTAAAATCACAGCTTCTAGAAGGTTTACATGATTTCGCAAAAAACACGAGTTTTTAGATAATGTGTTTGATTTCATAAATAGAATCAACAAAGTATGCACATTCTACATCATAGCGACTTTATATAGTTTGCGCATGCATCCGGAAATAAGAAAAGCTTAATCAACCGTTTTTTAAAATCACAGCTTCTAGAAGGTTTACATGATTTCGTAAAAAACTCGAGGTTTTAGAAAATGTGTTTTATTTGAAAAATGGAATCTACAAAGTATGCACATTCTACGTCATAACGACATTCTATAGTTTGCGCATGCATCCGGAAATAAGAAAAGCTTACTTCCACCGTTTTTTAAAATCACAGCTTCTAGAAGCTTTACATGATTTCGTAAAAAACACGAGTTTTAGAAAATGTGTTTTATTTGATCAATGGAATCTACAAAGTATGGACATTCTACATCATAACGACATTCTATAGTTTGCGCATGCGTCCGGAAATAAGAAAAGCTTACTTCCACCGTTTTTTAAAATCACAGCTTCTAGAAGGTTTACATGATTTCGTAAAAAACACGGGTTTTTAGAAAATGTGTTTTATTTCATAAATGGAATCAAGAAAGTATGCACATTCTACGTCATAATGACTTTCTATAGTTTATGCATGCGTCCGGAAATAAGAAAAGCTTACTTCCACCGTTTTTTTTAAAATCACAGCTTCTAGAAGGTTTACATGATTTCGTAAAAAACACGAGTTTTTAGAAAATGTGTTTTATTTCATAAATGGAATCAACAAAGTATGCACATTCTACGTCATAACGACTTTCTATACTTTGTGCATGCGTTTGGCAATAAGAAAAGCTTACTTCTCCCATTTTTTAAAATCACAGCTTCTAGAAGGTTTACATGATTTCTTAAAAAACACGAGTTTTTAGAAAATGTGTTTTATTTCATAAATAGAATCTACAAAGTATGCACATTCTATGTCATAACGACTTTCTATACTTTGCGCATGCGTTTGGAAATAAGAAAAGCTTACTTCTCCCGTTTTTTAAAATCACGACTTCTAGAAGGTTTACATGATTTCGTAAAAAACACGAGTTTTTAGAAAATGTGTTTTATTTCATAAATAGAATCAAGAAAGTATGCACATTCTACGTCATAACGACTTTCTATACTTTGCGCATGCGTCCGGAAATAAGAAAAGCTTACTTCCACCATTTTTTAAAATCACAGCTTCTAGAAGGTTTACATGATTTCGTAAGAAACACGAGTTTTTAGAAAATGTGTTTTATTTCATAAATAGAATCAACAAAGTATGCACATTCTACGTCATAACGACTTTATATAGTTTGCGCATGTGTCCGGAAATAAGAAAAGCTTAATCAACCGTTTTTTAAAATCACAGCTTCTAGAAGGTTTACATGATTTCGTAAAAAACTCGAGTTTTTGGAAAATGTGTTTTATTTCATAAATGGAATCTACAAAGTATGCACATTCTATGTCATAACGACTTTCTATAGTTTGCGCATTCGTCCGGAAATAAGAAAAGCTTACTTCCACCGTTTTTTAAAATCACAGCTTCTAGAAGGTTTACATGATTTCGTAAAAAACACGAGTTTTAGAAAATGTGTTTTATTTGATAAATGGAATCAACAAAGTATGCACATTCTACGTCATAACGACTTTCTATAGTTTGCGCATGCGTCCGGAAATAAGAAAAGCTTACTTCCCCCGTTTTTTAAAATCACAGCTTCTAGAAGGTTTACATGATTTCTTAAAAAACACGAGTGTTTAGAAAATTTGTTTTATTTCATAAATGGAATCAACAAAGTATGAACATTCTATGTCATAACGAATTTCTATAGTTTGCGCATGCGTTTGGAAATAAGAAAAGCTTACTTCCCCCGTTTTTTAAAATCACAGCTTCTAGAAAGTTTACATGATTTCGTAAAAAACACGAGTTTTTAGAAAATGTGTTTTATTTCATAAATGGAATCTACAAAGTATGCACATTCTATGTCATAACGACATTCTATAGTTTGCGCATGCATCCGGAAATAAGAAAAGCTTACTTCCACCATTTTTTAAAATCACAGCTTCTAGAAGGTTTACATGATTTCGTAAAAAACACGAGTTTTTTGAAAATGTTTTTTATTTCGTAAATGGAATCTACAAAGTATGCACATTCTACGAAATAATGAATTTCTATAGTTTGCGCATCCGTCCGGAAATAAGAAAAGCTTACTTCCACCGTTTTTTAAAATCACAGCTTCTAGAAGGTTTACATGATTTCGTAAAAAACACAAGTTTTTAGAAAATGTGTTTTATTTCATAAATGGAATCTACAAAGTATGGACATTCTACGTCATAATGACTTTATATAGTTTGCGCATGCGTCCGGAAATAAGAAAAGCTTAATCAACCCTTTTTGAAAATCACAGCTTCTAGAAGGTTTACGTGATTTCGTAAAAAACACGAGTTTTAAGAAAATGTGTTTTATTTCATAAATGGAATCTACAAAGTATGCACATTCTACGTCATAACGACTTTCATTAGTTTGCGCATGCGTCCAAAAATAAGAAAAGCTTACTTCCCCCGTTTTTTAAAATCACAGCTTCTAGAAGGTTTAGATGATTTCGTAAAAAACACGAGCTTTTAGAAAATGTGTTTTATTTCATAAATGGAATCAACAAAGTATGCACATTCTACTTCATAACGACTTTCTATACTTTGCGCATGCGTTTGGAAATAAGAAAAGCTTACTTCTCCCGTTTTTTAAAATCATAGCTTGTAGAAGGTTTACATGGTTTCTTAAAAAACATGAGTTTTTGGAAAATGTGTTTTATTTCATAAATAGAATCAACAAAGTATGCACATTCTACGTCATAACGACTTTCTATAGTTTGCGCATGCGTCCGGAAATAAGAAAAGCTTACTTCCACCATTTTTTAAAATCACAGCTTTTAGAAGGTTTACATGATTTCGTAAAAAACACGAGTTTTTAGAAAATGTGTTTTATTTCATAAATGGAATCTACAAAGTATGCACATTCTACGTCATAACGACTTTCTATAGTTTGCGCATGCGTCCGGATATAAGAAAAGCTTACTTCCACCGTTTTTTAAAATCACAGCTTCTAGAAGGTTTACATGATTTCGTAAAAAACAAGAGTTTTTAGAAAAAGTGTTTTATTTCATAAATGGAATCAACAAAGTATGCACATTCTACGTCATAACGACTTTCTATAGTTTGCGCATTCGTCCGGAAAAAAGAAAAGCTTACTTCCACCGTTTTTTAAAATCACAGCTTCTAGAAGGTTTACATGATTTCGTAAAAAACACGAGTTTTTAGAAAATGTGTTTGATTTCATAAATGGAATCAACAAAGTATGCACATTCTACGTCATAACGACTTTCTATAGTTTGCGCATGTGTCCGGAAATAAGAAAAGCTTACTTCCCCCGTTTTTTAAAATCACAGCTTCTAGAAGGTTTACATGATTTCTTAAAAAACACGAGTGTTTAGAAAATGTGTTTTATTTCATAAATGGAATCAACAAAGTATGAACATTCTATGTCATAACGAATTTCTATAGTTTGCGCATGCGTTTGAAAATAAGAAAAGCTTACTTCCCCCGTTTTTTAAAATCACAGCTTCTAGAAAGTTTACATGATTTCGTAAAAAACACGAGTTTTTAGAAAATGTGTTTTATTTCATAAATGGAATCTACAAAGTATGCACATTCTAGGTCATAACGACATTCTATAGTTTGCGCATGCGTCCGTAAATAAGAAAAGCTTACTTCCCCCATTTTTTAAAATCACAGCTTCTAGAAGGTTTACATGATTTCGTAAAAAACACGAGTTTTTAGAAAATGTTTTTTATTTCATAAATGGAATCAACAAAGTATGCACATTCTACGTCATAACGACTTTCTATACTTTGCGCATGCGTTTGGAAATAAGAAAAGCTTACTTCTCCCGTTTTTCAAAGTCACGGCTTCTAGAAGGTTTACATGATTTCTTAAAAAACATGAGTTTTTAGAAAATGTGTTTTATTTCATAAATAGAATCAACAAAGTATGCAGATTCTACGTCATAACGACTTTCTATACTTTGCACATGCGTCCGGAAATAAGAAAAGCTTACTTCCACCGTTTTTTAAAATCACAGCTTCTAGAAGGTTTACATGATTTCGTAAAAAACATGAGTTTTTAGAAAATGTGTTTTATTTCATAAATAGAATCAACAAAGTATGCACATTCTACGTCATAACGACATTCTATAGTTTGCGCATGCGTCCGGAAATAAGAAAAGCTTACTTCCCCCGTTTTTTAAAATCACAGCTTCTAGAAGGTTTACATGATTTCTTAAAAAACACGAGTTTTTAGAAAATGTGTTTTATTTCATAAATGGAATCTACAAAGTATGCACATTCTACGGCATAACGACTTTCTATAGTTTGCGCATTCATCCGGAAATAAGAAAAGCTTACTTCCACCGTTTTTTAATATCACAGCTTCTAGAAGGTTTACATGATTTCGTAAAAAACACGAATTTTTAGAAAATGTGTTTTATTTCATAAATGGAATCTACAAAGTATGCACATTCTACGGCATAACGACTTTCTATAGTTTGCGCATGCGTTTCGAAATAAGAAAAGCTTACTTCCCCCGTTTTTTAAAATCACAGCTTCTAGAAGGTTTACATGATTTCTTAAAAAACACGAGCTTTTAGAAAATGTTTTTTATTTCATAAATAGAATCAACAAAGTATGCACATTTTACGTCGTAACGACTCTCTATAGTTTGCGCATGCATTTGGAAATAAGAAAAGCTTACTTCCCCCGTTTTTTAAAATCACAGCTTCTAGAAGGCTTACATGATTTCTTAAAAAACACGAGTTTTTAGAAAATGTGTTTTATTTCATAAATGGAATCAACAAAGTATGCACATTCTACATCATAACGACTTTCTATAGTTTGCGCATTCGTCCGGAAATAAGAAAAGCTTACTTCCACCGTTTTTTAAAATCACAGCTTCTAGAAGGTTTACATGATTTCGTAAAAAACACGAGTTTTTAGAAAATGTGTTTCATTTCATAAATGGAATCTACAAAGTATGCACATTCTACGTCATAAAGACTTTCTATAGTTTGCGCATGCGTCCGGAAATAAGAAAAGCTTACTTCCACCGTTTTTTAAAATCACAGCTTCTAGAAGGTTTACATGATTTCGTAAAAAACACGAGTTTTTAGAAAATGTGTTTTATTTCATAAATGGAATCTACAAAGTATGCATATTCTATGTCATAACGATTTTCTATAGTTTGCGCATGCATCCGGAAATAAGAAAAGCTTACTTCCCCCGTTTTTTAAAATCACAGCTTCTAGAAGGTTTACATGATTTCGTAAAAAACACGAGTTTTTAGAAAATGTGTTTTATTTCATCAATGAAATCAACAAAGTATGCACATTCTACGTCATAACGACTTTCTATACTTTGCGCATGTGTTCGGAAATAAGAAAAGCTTACTTCTCCCGTTTTTTAAAATCACAGCTTCTAGAAGGTTTACATGATTTCGTAAAAAACATGAGTTTTTAGAAAATGTGTTTTATTTCATAAATAGAATCAACAAAGTTTGCACATTCTACGTCATAACGACTTTATATAGTTTGCGCATGCGTCTGGAAATAAGAAAAGCTTAATCAACCATTTTTTAAAATCACAGCTTCTAGAAGGTTTACATGATTTCGTAAAAAACACGAGTTTTTAGAAACTGTGTTTTATTTCATAAATGGAATCTACAAAGTATGCACATTCTACGTCATAACGACTTTCTATAGTTTGCGCATGCGTCTGGAAATAAGAAAAGCTTACTTCCACCGTTTTTTAAAATCACAGCTTCTAGAAGGTTTACATGATATCGTAAAAAACAAGACTTTTTAGAAAATGTTTCATAAGGACTTTCTATAGTTTATCCATGCGTCTAGAAATAAGAAAGCTTCCACCGTTTTTTAAAATCACAGCTTCTAAAAGGTTTACATGATTTCTTAAAAAACATGAGTTTTTAGAAAATGTGTTTTATTTCATAAATGGAATCAACAAAGTATGCACACTCTACGTCCTAACGACTTTCTATAGTTTGGGCATCCGTTTGGAAATAAGAAAAGCTTACTTCCCCCGTTTTTTAAAATCACAGCTTCTAGAAGGTTTACATTATTTCTTAAAAAACACGAGTTTTTAGAAAATGTGTTTTATTTCATAAATAGAATCAACAAAGTATGCACATTCTACGTCATAACGACTTTCTATAGTTTGCGCAAGCGTTTGGAAATAAGAAAAGCTTACTTCCCTCGTTTTTAAAAATCACAGCTTCTAGAAGGTTTACATGATTTCTTAAAAAACACGAGTTTTTAGAAAATGTGTTTTATTTCATAAATGGAATCAACAAAGTATGCACATTCTACATCATAATGACTTTCTATAGTTTGCGCATTCGTCCGGAAATAAGAAAAGCTTACTTCCACCGTTTTTTAAAATCATACCTTCTAGAAGGTTTACATGATTTCGTAAAAAACACGAGTTTTTAGAAAATGTGTTTTATTTCATAAATGGAATCTACAAAGTATGCACATTCTACGTCATAACGACTTTCTATTGTTTGCGCATGAGTCCGGAAATAAGAAAAGCTTACTTCCCCCGTTTTTTAAAATCACAGCTTCTAGAAGGTTTACATGATTTCGTAAAAAACACAAGTTTTTAGAAAATGTGTTTTATTTCATAAATGGAATCTACAAAGTATGCACATTCTAGGTCATAACGACATTCTATAGTTTGCGCATGCGTCCGGAAATAAGAAAAGCTTACTTCTCCCATTTTTTAAAATCACAGCTTCTAGAAGGTTTACATGATTTCGTAAAAAACACGAGTTTTTAGAAAATGTTTTTTATTTCATAAATGGAATCTACAAAGTATGCACATTCTACGTCATACCGACATTCTATAGTTTGCGCATGCGTCCGGAAATAAGAAAAGCTTACTTCCCCCGTTTTTCAAAATCACAGCTTCTAGAAGGTTTACATGATTTCTTAAAAAACATGAGTTTTTAGAAAATGTGTTTTATTTCATAAATGGAATCAACAAAGTATGCACACTCTACGTCCTAACGACTTTCTATAGTTTGGGCATCCGTTTGGAAATAAGAAAAGCTTACTTCCCCCGTTTTTTAAAATCACGGCTTCTAGAAGGTTTACATTATTTCTTAAAAAACACGAGTTTTTAGAAAATGTGTTTTATTTCATAAATAGAATCAACAAAGTATGCACATTCTTCGTCATAACGACTTTCTATAGTTTGCGCATGCGTTTGGAAATAAGAAAAGCTTACTTCCCTCGTTTTTAAAAATCACAGCTTCTAGAAGGTTTACATGATTTCTTAAAAAACACGAGTTTTTAGAAAATGTGTTTTATTTCATAAATGGAATCAACAAAGTATGCACATTCTACATCATAATGACTTTCTATAGTTTGCGCATTCGTCCGGAAATAAGAAAAGCTTACTTCCACCGTTTTTTAAAATCATAGCTTCTAGAAGGTTTACATGATTTCGTAAAAAACACGAGTTTTTAGAAAATGTGTTTTATTTCATAAATGGAATCTACAAAGTATGCACATTCTACGTCATAACGACTTTCTATTGTTTGCGCATGAGTCCGGAAATAAGAAAAGCTTACTTCCCCCGTTTTTTAAAATCACAGCTTCTAGAAGGTTTACATGATTTCGTAAAAAACACGAGTTTTTAGAAAATGTGTTTTATTTCATAAATGGAATCTACAAAGTATGCACATTCTAGGTCATAACGACATTCTATAGTTTGCGCATGCGTCCAGAAATAAGAAAAGCTTACTTCTCCCATTTTTTAAAATCACAGCTTCTAGAAGGTTTACATGATTTCGTAAAAAACACGAGTTTTTAGAAAATGTTTTTTATTTCATAAATGGAATCAACAAAGTATGCACATTCTACGTCATAACGACTTTCTATACTTTGCGCATGCATTTGGAAATAAGAAAAGCTTACTTCTCCCGTTTTTTAAAGTCACGGCTTCTAGAAGGTTTACATGATTTCTTAAAAAACATGAGTTTTTAGAAAAAATGTTTTATTTCATAAATAGAATCAACAAAGTATGCACATTCTACGTCATAACGACTTTCTATACTTTGCGCATGCGTCCGGAAATAAGAAAAGCTTACTTCAACCGTTTTTTAAAATCACAGCTTCTAGAAGGTTTACATGATTTCGTAAAAAACACGAGTTTTTAGAAAATGTGTTTTATTTCATAAATAGAAGCAACAAAGTATGCACATTCTATGTCATAACGACATTCTATAGTTTGCGCATGCGTCCGGAAATAAGAAAAGCTTACTTCCCCCGTTTTTTAAAATCACAGCTTCTAGAAGGTTTACATGATTTCGTAAAAAACACGAGTTTTTAGAAAATGTGTTTTATTTCATAAATGGAATCTACAAAGTATGCACATTCTACGGCATAACGAATTTCTATAGTTTGCGCATGCGTCTCGAAATAAGAAAAGCTTACTTCCCCCGTATTTTAAAATCACAGCTTCTAGAAGGTTTACATGATTTCTTAAAAAACACGAGTGTTTAGAAAATGTGTTTTATTTCATAAATGGAATGAACAAAGTATGCACATTCTACCTCATAACGACTTTCTATAGTTTGCGCATGCGTTTGGAAATAAGAAAAGCTTACTTCCCCCGTTTTTTAAAATCACAGCTTCTAGAAGGTTTACATGATTTCTTTAAAAACACGAGCTTTTAGAAAATGTGTTTTATTTCATAAATAGAATCAACAAAGTATGCACATTTTACGTCGTAACGACTCTCTATAGTTTGCGCATGCATTTGGAAATAAGAAAAGCTTACTTCCCCCGTTTTTTAAAATCACAGCTTCTAGAAGGTTTACATGAATTCTTAAAAAACACGAGTTTTTAGAAAATGTGTTTTATTTCATAAATGGAATCAACAAAGTATGCACATTCTACATCATAACGACTTTCTATAGTTTGCGCATTCGTCTGGAAATAAGAAAAGCTTACTTCCACCGTTTTTTAAAATCATAGCTTCTAGAAGGTTTACATGATTTCGTAAAAAACACGAGTTTTTAGAAAATGTGTTTTATTTCATAAATGGAATCTACAAAGTATGCACATTCTACATCATAACGACTTTCTATTGTTTGCGCATGAGTCCGGAAATAAGAAAAGCTTACTTCCCCCGTTTTTTAAAATCACAGCTTCTAGAAGGTTTACATGATTTCGTAAAAAACACGAGTTTTTAGAAAATGTGTTTTATTTCATAAATGGAATCTACAAAGTATGCACATTCTAGGTCATAACGACATTCTATAGTTTGCGCATGCGTCCGGAAATAAGAAAAGCTTACTTCTCCCATTTTTTAAAATCACAGCTTCTAGAAGGTTTACATGATTTCGTAAAAAACACGAGTTTTTAGAAAATGTTTTTTATTTCATAAATGGAATCAACAAAGTATGCACATTCTACGTCATAACGACTTTCTATACTTTGCGCGTGCATTTTGAAATAAGAAAAGCTTACTTCTCCCGTTTTTTAAAGTCACGGCTTCTAGAAGGTTTACATGATTTCTTAAAAAACATGAGTTTTTAGAAAAAATGTTTTATTTCATAAATAGAATCAACAAAGTATGCACATTCTACGTCATAACGACTTTCTATACTTTGCGCATGCGTCCGGAAATAAGAAAAGCTTACTTCAACCGTTTTTTAAAATCACAGCTTCTAGAAGGTTTACATGATTTCGTAAAAAACACGAGTTTTTAGAAAATGTGTTTTATTTCAAAAATAGAAGCAACAAAGTATGCACATTCTATGTCATAACGACATTCTATAGTTTGCGCATGCGTCCGGAAATAAGAAAAGCTTACTTCCCCCGTTTTTTAAAATCACAGCTTCTAGAAGGTTTACATGATTTCGTAAAAAACACGAGTTTTTAGAAAATGTGTTTTATTTCATAAATGGAATCTACAAAGTATGCACATTCTACGGCATAACGAATTTCTATAGTTTGCGCATGCGTCTCGAAATAAGAAAAGCTTACTTCCCCCGTATTTTAAAATCACAGCTTCTAGAAGGTTTACATGATTTCTTAAAAAACACGAGTGTTTAGAAAATGTGTTTTATTTCATAAATGGAATGAACAAAGTATGCACATTCTACCTCATAACGACTTTCTATAGTTTGCGCATGCGTTTGGAAATAAGAAAAGCTTACTTCCCCCGTTTTTTAAAATCACAGCTTCTAGAAGGTTTACATGATTTCTTTAAAAACACGAGCTTTTAGAAAATGTGTTTTATTTCATAAATAGAATCAACAAAGTATGCACATTTTACGTCGTAACGACTCTCTATAGTTTGCGCATGCATTTGGAAATAAGAAAAGCTTACTTCCCCCGTTTTTTAAAATCACAGCTTCTAGAAGGTTTACATGAATTCTTAAAAAACACGAGTTTTTAGAAAATGTGTTTTATTTCATAAATGGAATCAACAAAGTATGCACATTCTACATCATAACGACTTTCTATAGTTTGCGCATTCGTCTGGAAATAAGAAAAGCTTACTTCCACCGTTTTTTAAAATCATAGCTTCTAGAAGGTTTACATGATTTCGTAAAAAACACGAGTTTTTAGAAAATGTGTTTTATTTCATAAATGGAATCTACAAAGTATGCACATTCTACATCATAACGACTTTCTATTGTTTGCGCATGAGTCCGGAAATAAGAAAAGCTTACTTCCCCCGTTTTTTAAAATCACAGCTTCTAGAAGGTTTACATGATTTCGTAAAAAACACGAGTTTTTAGAAAATGTGTTTTATTTCATAAATGGAATCTACAAAGTATGCACATTCTAGGTCATAACGACATTCTATAGTTTGCGCATGCGTCCGGAAATAAGAAAAGCTTACTTCTCCCATTTTTTAAAATCACAGCTTCTAGAAGGTTTACATGATTTCGTAAAAAACACGAGTTTTTAGAAAATGTTTTTTATTTCATAAATGGAATCAACAAAGTATGCACATTCTACGTCATAACGACTTTCTATACTTTGCGCGTGCATTTTGAAATAAGAAAAGCTTACTTCTCCCGTTTTTTAAAGTCACGGCTTCTAGAAGGTTTACATGATTTCTTAAAAAACATGAGTTTTTAGAAAAAATGTTTTATTTCATAAATAGAATCAACAAAGTATGCACATTCTACGTCATAACGACTTTCTATACTTTGCGCATGCGTCCGGAAATAAGAAAAGCTTACTTCAACCGTTTTTTAAAATCACAGCTTCTAGAAGGTTTACATGATTTCGTAAAAAACACGAGTTTTTAGAAAATGTGTTTTATTTCAAAAATAGAAGCAACAAAGTATGCACATTCTATGTCATAACGACATTCTATAGTTTGCGCATGCGTCCGGAAATAAGAAAAGCTTACTTCCCCCGTTTTTTAAAATCACAGCTTCTAGAAGGTTTACATGATTTCGTAAAAAACACGAGTTTTTAGAAAATGTGTTTTATTTCATAAATGGAATCTACAAAGTATGCACATTCTACGGCATAACGAATTTCTATAGTTTGCGCATGCGTCTCGAAATAAGAAAAGCTTACTTCCCCCGTATTTTAAAATCACAGCTTCTAGAAGGTTTACATGATTTCTTAAAAAACACGAGTGTTTAGAAAATGTGTTTTATTTCATAAATGGAATGAACAAAGTATGCACATTCTACCTCATAACGACTTTCTATAGTTTGCGCATGCGTTTGGAAATAAGAAAAGCTTACTTCCCCCGTTTTTTAAAATCACAGCTTCTAGAAGGTTTACATGATTTCTTTAAAAACACGAGCTTTTAGAAAATGTGTTTTATTTCATAAATAGAATCAACAAAGTATGCACATTTTACGTCGTAACGACTCTCTATAGTTTGCGCATGCATTTGGAAATAAGAAAAGCTTACTTCCCCCGTTTTTTAAAATCACAGCTTCTAGAAGGTTTACATGAATTCTTAAAAAACACGAGTTTTTAGAAAATGTGTTTTATTTCATAAATGGAATCAACAAAGTATGCACATTCTACATCATAACGACTTTCTATAGTTTGCGCATTCGTCCGGAAATAAGAAAAGCTTACTTCCACCGTTTTTTAAAATCATAGCTTCTAGAAGGTTTACATGATTTCGTAAAAAACACGAGTTTTTAGAAAATGTGTTTCATTTCATAAATGGAATCTACAAAGTATGCACATTCTACGTCATAAAGACTTTCTATAGTTTGCGCATGCGTCCGGAAATAAGAAAAGCTTACTTCCACCGTTTTTTAAAATCACAGCTTCTAGAAGGTTTACATGATTTCGTAAAAAACACGAGTTTTTAGAAAATGTGTTTTATTTCATAAATGGAATCTACAAATTATGCATATTCTATGTCATAACGATTTTCTATAGTTTGCGCATGCAACCGGAAATAAGAAAAGCTTACTTCCCCCGTTTTTTAAAATCACAGCTTTTAGAAGGTTTACATGATTTCTTAAAAAACACGAGTTTTTAGAAAATGTGTTTTATTTCATAAATGGAATCAACAAAGTATGCACATTCTATGTCATAACGACATTCTATACTTTGCGCGTGCATTTTGAAATAAGAAAAGCTTACTTCTCCCGTTTTTTAAAGTCACGGCTTCTAGAAGGTTTACATGATTTCTTAAAAAACATGAGTTTTTAGAAAAAATGTTTTATTTCATAAATAGAATCAACAAAGTATGCACATTCTACGTCATAACGACTTTCTATACTTTGCGCATGCGTCCGGAAATAAGAAAAGCTTACTTCAACCGTTTTTTAAAATCACAGCTTCTAGAAGGTTTACATGATTTCGTAAAAAACACGAGTTTTTAGAAAATGTGTTTTATTTCATAAATAGAAGCAACAAAGTATGCACATTCTATGTCATAACGACATTCTATAGTTTGCGCATGCGTCCGGAAATAAGAAAAGCTTACTTCCCCCGTTTTTTAAAATCACAGCTTCTAGAAGGTTTACATGATTTCGTAAAAAACACGAGTTTTTAGAAAATGTGTTTTATTTCATAAATGGAATCTACAAAGTATGCACATTCTACGGCATAACGAATTTCTATAGTTTGCGCATGCGTCTCGAAATAAGAAAAGCTTACTTCCCCCGTATTTTAAAATCACAGCTTCTAGAAGGTTTACATGATTTCTTAAAAAACACGAGTGTTTAGAAAATGTGTTTTATTTCATAAATGGAATGAACAAAGTATGCACATTCTACCTCATAACGACTTTCTATAGTTTGCGCATGCGTTTGGAAATAAGAAAAGCTTACTTCCCCCGTTTTTTAAAATCACAGCTTCTAGAAGGTTTACATGATTTCTTTAAAAACACGAGCTTTTAGAAAATGTGTTTTATTTCATAAATAGAATCAACAAAGTATGCACATTTTACGTCGTAACGACTCTCTATAGTTTGCGCATGCATTTGGAAATAAGAAAAGCTTACTTCCCCCGTTTTTTAAAATCACAGCTTCTAGAAGGTTTACATGAATTCTTAAAAAACACGAGTTTTTAGAAAATGTGTTTTATTTCATAAATGGAATCAACAAAGTATGCACATTCTACATCATAACGACTTTCTATAGTTTGCGCATTCGTCCGGAAATAAGAAAAGCTTACTTCCACCGTTTTTTAAAATCATAGCTTCTAGAACGTTTACATGATTTCGTAAAAAACACGAGTTTTTAGAAAATGTGTTTCATTTCATAAATGGAATCTACAAAGTATGCACATTCTACGTCATAAAGACTTTCTATAGTTTGCGCATGCGTCCGGAAATAAGAAAAGCTTACTTCCACCGTTTTTTAAAATCACAGCTTCTAGAAGGTTTACATGATTTCGTAAAAAACACGAGTTTTTAGAAAATGTGTTTTATTTCATAAATGGAATCTACAAAGTATGCATATTCTATGTCATAACGATTTTCTATAGTTTGCGCATGCAACCGGAAATAAGAAAAGCTTACTTCCCCCGTTTTTTAAAATCACAGCTTTTAGAAGGTTTACATGATTTCTTAAAAAACACGAGTTTTTAGAAAATGTGTTTTATTTCATAAATGGAATCAACAAAGTATGCACATTCTATGTCATAACGACATTCTATATTTTGCGCATGCGTCCGGAAATAAGAAAATCTTACTTCCACCGTTTTTTAAAATCACAGCTTCTAGAAGGTTTACATGATTCCGTTAAAAACATGAGTTTTTAGAAAATGTGTTTTATTTCATAAATGGAATCTACAAAGTATGCACATTCTACGTCATAACAACTTTCTATAGTTTGCGCATGCGTCCGGAAATAAGAAAAGCTTACTTCCACTGTTTTTTAAAATCACAGCTTCTAGAAGGTTTACATGATTTCGTAAAAAACACGAGTTTTTAGAAAAAAAAATTTATTTCATAAATGGAATCTACAAAGTATGCACATTCTACCTCATAAGGACTTTCTATAGTTTAACCATGCGTCCGGAAATAAGAAAAGCTTACTTCCACCGTTTTTTAAAATCACAACTTCTAGAAGGTTTACATGATTTTGTAAAAAACACGAGTTTTTAGAAAATGTGTTTGATTTCATAAATGGAATCAACAAAGTATGCACATTCTACGTCATAACGACTTTCTATAGTTTGCGCATGCGTTTGGAAATAAAAAAAACTTACTTCCCCCGTTTTTTAAAATCACAGCTTCTAGAAGGTTTACATGATTTCTTAAAAAACACGAGTTTTTAGAAAATGTGTTTTATTTCATAAATGGAATGAAAAAAGTACGCACATTCTACATCGTAACGACTTTCTATAGTTTGCGCATGCGTCCGGAAATAAGAAAAGCTTACTTCCCCTGTTTTTTAAAATCACAGCTTCTAGAAGGTTTACATGATTTCGTAAAAAACACGAGTTTTTAGAAAATGTGTTATATTTCATAAATGGAATCTACAAAGTATGCACATTCTACGTCATAATGACTTTCTATAGTTTGCGCATGCGTCCGGAAATAAGAAAAGCTTGATTCCCCCATTTTTTAAAATCACAGCTTCTAGAAGGTTTACATGATTTCGTAAAAAACATGAGTTTTTAGAAAATGTGTTTTATTTTATAAATGGAATCTACAAAGTTTGCACATTCTACGTCATAACGACTTTATATAGTTTGCGCATCCGTCCGGAAATAAGAAAAGCTTACTTCCCCCGTTTTTTAAAATCACAGCTTCTAGAAGGTTTACATGATTTGTTAAAAAACAGGAGGTTTTAGAAAATGTGTTTTATTTCTTAAATGGAATCAACAAAGTATGCACATTCTGCGTCATAACGACTTTCTATAGTTTGCGCATGCATCCGGAAATAAGAAAAGCTTACTTCCACCATTTTTTAAAATCACATCTTCTAGAAGGTTTACATGATTTCGTAAAAAACACGAGTTTTTAGAAAATGTGTTTTATTCCATAAATGGAATCTACAAAGTATGCACATTCTAGGGCATAACGACTTTATATTGTTTGCGCATGCGTCCGGAAATAAGAAAAGCTTACTTCCACCGTTTTTTAAAATCACAGCTTCTACAAGGTTTACATGATTTCGTAAAAAACACGAGTTTTTAGAAAATGTGTTTTATTTCATAAATGGAATCTACAAAGTATGCACATTCTACGTCATAACTACTTTCTATAGTTTGCGCATGTGTCTGGAAATAAGAAAAGCTTCCTTCCCCCATTTTTTAAAATCACAGCTTCTAGAAGGTTTACATGATTTCTTAAAAAACACGAGTTTTTAGAAAATGTGTTTTATTTCATAAATGGAATCAACAAAGTATGCACATTCTACGTCATAACGACTTTCTATAGTTTGCACATGCATTTGGATATAAGAAAAGCTTACTTCCCCCGTTTTTTAAAATCACAGCTTCTAGAAGGTTTACATGATTTGCTAGAAAACACGAGTTTTTAGAAAATGTGTTTTATTTCATCAATGGAATCGACAAAGTATGCACATTCTCCCTCATAATGAATTTCTATAGTTTGCGCATTCGGCCTGAAATAAGAAAAGCTTACTTCCACCGTTTTTTAAAATCACAGCTTCTAGAAGGTTTACATGATTTCGTAAAAAACACGAGTTTTTAGAAAATGTGTTTTATTTCATAAATGCAATCTACAAAGTTTCCACATAGTACGTCATAACGACTTTCTATAGTTTGCGCATCCGTACGGAAATAAGAAAAGCTTACCTACCCCGTTTTTTAAAATCACAGCTTCTAGAAGGTTTACATGATTTCGTAAAAAACACGAGTTTTTAGAAAATGTGTTTTATTTCATAAATGGAATCAACAAAGTAAGCACATTCTACATCATAATGACTTTCTATAGTTTGCGCATTCGTCCGGAAATAAGAAAAGCTTACTTCCACCGTTTTTTTAAAATCACAGCTTCTAGAAGGTTTACATGATTTCGTAAAAAACACGAGTTTTTAGAAAATGTGTTTTATTTCATAAATGGAATCAACAAAGTATGCACATTCTATGTCATAACGACTTTCTATACTTTGCGCATGTGTCCGGAAATAAGAAAAGCTTACTTCCACCGTTTTTTAAAATCACAGCTTCTAGAAGGTTTACATGATTTCGTAAGAAACACGAGTTTTTAGAAAATGTGTTTTATTTTATAAATAGAATCAACAAAGTATCCACATTCTACGTCATAACGACTTTATATAGTTTGCGCATGCATCCGGAAATAAGAAAAGCTTAATCAACCGTTTTTTAAAATCACAGCTTCTAGAAGGTTTACATGATTTTGTAAAAAACTCGAGTTTTTAGAAAATGTGTTTTATTTCATAAATGAAATCTACAAAGTATGCACATTCTACGTCATATAGACATTCTATAGTTTGCGCATGCGTCCAGAAATAAGAAAAGCTTACTTCCACCATTTCTTAAAATCACATCTTCTAGAAGGTTTACATCATTTCGTAAAAAACACGAGTTTTTTGAAAATGTGTTTTATTTCGTAAATGGAATCTACAAAGTATGCACATTCTACGTCATAACGACTTTCTATAGTTTGCGCATCCGTCCGGAAATAAGAAAAGCTTACTTCCACCGTTTTTTAAAATCACAGCTTCTAGAAGGTTTACGTGATTTCGTAAAAAACACGGGTTTTTAGAAAATGTTTTTTATTTCATAAATGGAATCTACAAAGTATGCACATTCTACGGCATAACGACTTTCTATAGTTTGCACATGCGTCCGGAAATAAGAAAAGCTTACTTCCCCCATTTTTTAAAATCACACCTTCTAGAAGGTTTACATGATTTGTTAAAAAACACGAGTTTTTAGAAAATGTGTTTTATTTCATAAATGGAATCAACAAAGTATGCACATTCTACGTCATAACGAATTTCTATAGTTTGCGCATGCGTCCGGAAATAAGAAAAGCTTATTTCCCTCGTTTTTTAAAATCACAGCTTCTAGAAGGTTTACATGATTTCTTAAAAAACACGAGTTTTTAGAAAATGTGTTTTATTTCATAAATGGAATAAACAAAGTATGCACATTCTACATCATAATGACTTTCTATAGGTTGCGCATTTGTCCGGAAATAAGAAAAGCTTACTTCCACCGTTTTTTAAAATCATAGCTTCTAAAAGGTTTACATGATTTCGTAAAAAACACAAGTTTTTAGAAAATGAGTTTTATTTCATAAATGGAATCAACAAAGTATGCACATTCTACGTCATAACAACTTTCTATAGTTTATGCATGCGTCCGGAAATAGGAAAAGCTTACTTCCCCAGTTTTTTAAAATCACGGCTTCTAGAAGGTTTACATGATTTCGTAAGAAACACGAGTTTTTAGAAAATGTGTTTTATTTCATAAATGGAATCTACAAAGTATGCACATTCTACGTCATAATGACATTCTATAGTTTGCGCATCCGTCCGGAAATAAGAAAAGCTTACTTCCACCGTTTTTTAAAATCACAGCCTCTAGAAGGTTTACATGATTTCGTAAAAAACATGAGTTTTTAGAAAATGTGTTTTATTTCATAAATAAAATCTACAAAGTATGAACATTCTACGTCATAACGACTTTCTATAGTTTGCGCATGCGTCCAGAAATAAGAAAAGCTTACTTCCCCCATTTTTTAAAATAACAGCTTCTAGAAGGTTTACATGATTTCTTAAAAAACACGAGTTTTTAGAAAATGTGTTTTATTTCTTAAATGGAATCAACAAAGTATGCACATTCTACGTCATAACGACTTTCTATAGTTTGCGCATGCTTCCAGAAATAAGAAAAGCTTACTTCCCCCGTTTTTTAAAATGACAGCTTCTGGAAGGTTTACATGATTTCTTAAAAAACACGAGTGTTTAGAAAATGTGTTTTATTTCATAAATGGAATGAACAAAGTATGCACATTCTACGTCATAACGACTTTCTATAGTTTGCGCATGTGTTTGGAAATAAGAAAAGCTTACTTCCCCCGTTTTTTAAAATCACAGCTTCTAAAAGGTTTACATGATTTCTTAAAAAACACGAGTTTTTAGAAAATGTTTTTTATTTCATAAATAGAATCTACAAAGTATGCACATTCTACGTCATAACGACTTTCTATAGTTTGCGAATGCGTCCGGAAATAAGAAACGCTTACTTCCCCAGTTTTTTAAAATCACAGCTTCTAGAAAGTTTACATGATTTCGTAAAAAACATGAGTTTTTAGAAAATGTGTTTTATTTCATAAATGGAATCTACAAAGTTTGCACATTCTACGTCATAACGACTTTCTATAGTTTGCGCATCCGTCCGGAAATAAGAAAAGCTTACTTCCCCCGTTTTTTAAAATCATAGCTTCTAGAAGGTTTACATGATTTGTTAAAAAACAGGAGGTTTTAGAAAATTTGTTTTATTTCTTAAATGGAATCAACAAAGTATGCACATTCTGCGTCATAAAGACTTTCTATAGTTTGCGCATGCGTCCGGAAATAAGAAAAGCTTACTTCCACCATTTTTTAAAATCACGTCTTCTAGAAGGTTTACATGATTTCGTAAAAAACACGAGTTTTTAGAAAATGTGTTTTATTCCATAAATGGAATCTACAAAGTATGCACATTCTACCGCATAACGACTTTATATTGTTTGCGCATGCGTCCGGAAATAAGAAAAGCTTACTTCCACCGTTTTTTAAAATCACAGCTTCTACAAGGTTTACATGATTTCGTAAAAAACACGAGTTTTTAGAAAATGTGTTTTATTTCATAAATGGAATCTACAAAGTATGCACATTCTACGTCATAACTACTTTCTATAGTTTGCGCATGTGTCCGGAAATAAGAAAAGCTTCCTCCACCCATTTTTTAAAATCACAGCTTCTAGAAGGTTTACATGATTTCTTAAAAAACACGAGTTTTTAGAAAATGTGTTTTTATTTCATAAATGGAATCAACAAAGTATGCACATTCTACGTCATAACGACTTTCTATAGTTTGCACATGCATTTGGATATAAGAAAAGCTTACTTCCCCCGTTTTTTAAAATAACAGCTTCTAGAAGGTTTACATGATTTGCTAAAAAACACGAGTTTTTAGAAAATGTGTTTTATTTCATCAATGGAATCAACAAAGTATGCACATTCTCCCTCATAACGAATTTCTATAGTTTGCGCATTCGGCCTGAAATAAGAAAAGCTTACTTCCACCGTTTTTTAAAATCACAGCTTCTAGAAGGTTTACATGATTTCGTAAAAAACACGAGTTTTTAGAAAATGTGTTTTATTTCATAAATGGAATCTACAAAGTTTGCACATAGTACGTCATAACGACTTTCTATAGTTTGCGCATCCGTACGGAAATAAGAAAAGCTTACCTACCCCGTTTTTTAAAATCACAGCTTCTAGAAGGTTTACATGATTTCGTAAAAAACATGAGTTTTTAGAAAATGTGTTTTATTTCATAAATGGAATCAACAAAGTAAGCACATTCTACATCATAATGACTTTCTATAGTTTGCGCATTCGTCCGGAAATAAGAAAAGCTTACTTCCACCGTTTTTTTAAAATCACAGCTTCTAGAAGGTTTACATGATTTCGTAAAAAACACGAGTTTTTAGAAAATGTGTTTTATTTCATAAATGGAATCAACAAAGTATGCACATTCTACGTCATAACGACTTTCTATACTTTGCGCATGTGTCCGGAAATAAGAAAAGCTTACTTCCACCGTTTTTTAAAATCACAGCTTCTAGAAGGTTTACATGATTTCGTAAGAAACACGAGTTTTTAGAAAATGTGTTTTATTTCATAAATAGAATCAACAAAGTATCCACATTCTACGTCATTACGACTTTATATAGTTTGCGCATGCATCCGGAAATAAGAAAAGCTTAATCAACCGTTTTTTAAAATCACAGCTTCTAGAAGGTTTACATGATTTCGTAAAAAACTCGAGTTTTTAGAAAATGTGTTTTATTTCATAAATGAAATCTACAAAGTATGCACATTCTACGTCATAACGACATTCTATAGTTTGCGCATGCGTCCGGAAATAAGAAAAGCTTACTTCCACCATTTCTTAAAATCACATCTTCTAGAAGGTTTACATCATTTCGTAAAAAACACGAGTTTTTTGAAAATGTGTTTTATTTCGTAAATGGAATCTACAAAGTATGCACATTCTACATCATAACGACTTTGTATAGTTTGCGCATCCGTCCGGAAATAAGAAAAGCTTACTTCCACCGTTTTTTAAAATCACAGCTTCTAGAAGGTTTACGTGATTTCGTAAAAAACACGGGTTTTTAGAAAATGTTTTTTATTTCATAAATGGAATCTACAAAGTATGCACATTCTACGTCATAACGAATTTCTATAGTTTGTGCATGCGTCCGGAAATAAAAAAAGCTTACTTCCACAATTTTTTTAAAATCTAAACTTCTAGAAGGTTTACATGATTTCGTAAAAAACACGAGTTTTTAGAAAATGTATTTTATTTCATAAATGGAATCAACAAAGTATGCACATTCTACGTCATAACGACTTTCTATACTTTGCGCATGCGTTTGGAAATAAGAAAAGCTTACTTCTCCCATTTTTTAAAATCACAGCTTCTAGAAGGTTTACATGATTTCTTAAAAAACACGAGTTTTTAGAAAATGTGTTTTATTTCATAAATAGAATCAACAAAGTATGCACATTCTACATCATAACGACTTTCTATACTTTGCGCATGTGTCCGGAAATAAGAAAAGCTTACTTCCACCGTTTTTTAAAATCACAGCTTCTAGAAGCTTTACATGATTTCGTAAGAAACACGAGTTTTTAGAAAATGTGTTTTATTTCATAAATAGAATCAACAAAGTATGCACATTCTACGTCATAACGACTTTATATAGTTTGCGCATGCATCCGGAAATAAGAAAAGCTTAATCAACCGTTTTTTAAAATCACAGCTTCTAGAAGGTTTACATGATTTCGTAAAAAACTTGAGTTTTTAGAAAATGTGTTTTATTTCATAAATGGAATCTATAAAGTGTGCACATTCTACGTCATAACGACATTCTATAGTTTGCGCATGCGTCCGGAAATAAGAAAAGCTTACTTCCACCATTTCTTAAAATCACAGCTTCTAGAAGGTTTACATGATTTCGTAAAAAACACGAGTTTTTTGAAAATGTGTTTTATTTCGTAAATGGAATCTACAAAGTTTGCACATTCTACGTCATAACGACATTCTATAGTTTGCGCATCCGTCCGGAAATAAGAAAAGCTTACTTCCACCGTTTTTTAAAATCACAGCTTCTAGAAGGTTTACATGATTTCGTAAAAAACACAAGTTTTTAGAAAATGTGTTTTATTTTATAAATGGAATCTACAAAGTATGCACATTCTACGTCATAACGAATTATATAGTTTGCGCATGCATCCGGAAATAAGAAAAGCTTAATCAACCGTTTTTTAAAATCACAGCTTCTAGAAGGTTTACGTGATTTCGTAAAAAACAGGGGTTTTTAGAAAATGTTTTTTATTTCATAAATGGAATCTACAAAGTATGCACATTCTACGTCAAAACGAATTTCTATAGTTTGTGCATGCGTCCGGAAATAAAAAAAGCTTACTTCCACCATTTTTTTAAAATCACAGCTTCTAGAAGGTTTACATGATTTCGTAAAAAACACGAGTTTTTAAAAAATGTGTTTTATTTCATAAATGGAATCAACAAAGTATGCACATTCTACGTCATAACGACATTCTATATTTTGCGCATGCGTTTGGAAATAAGAAAAGCTTACTTCTCCCATTTTTTAAAATCACAGCTTCTAGAAGGTTTATATGATTTCTTAAAAAACACAACTTTTTAGAAAATGTGTTTTATTTCATAAATAGAATCAACAAAGTATGCACATTCTACGTCATAACGACTGTCTATACTTTGCGCATGTGTCCGGAAATAAGAAAAGCTTACTTCCACCGTTTTTTAAAATCACAGCTTCTAGAAGGTTTACATGATTTCGTAAGAAACACGAGTTTTTAGAAAATGTGTTTTATTTCATAAATAGAATCAACAAAGTATGCACATTCTACGTCATAACGACTTTATATAGTTTGCGCATGCGTCCGGAAATAAGAAAAGCTTAATCAACCGTTTTTTAAAATCACAGCTTCTTTAAGGTTTACATGATTTCGTAAAAAACTCGAGGTTTTAGAAAATGTGTTTTATTTCATAAACGAAATCTAAAAAGTATGCACATTCTACGTCATAACGACATTCTATAGTTTGCGCATGCGTCCGGAAATAAGAAAAGCTTACTTCCACCATTTCTTAAAATCACAGCTTCTAGAAGGTTTACATGATTTCGTAAAAAACACGAGTTTTTTGAAAATGTGTTTTATTTCGTAAATGGAATCTACAAAGTATGCACATTCTACGTCATAACGACATTCTATAGTTTGCGCATCCGTCCCTAAATAAGAAAAGCTTACTTCCACCGATTTTTAAAATCATAGCTTCTAGAAGGTTTACATGATTTCGTAAAAAACACAAGTTTTTAGAAAATGTGTTTTATTTCATAAATGGAATCTAAAAAGTATGCACATTCTACGTCATAACGACTTTCTATAGTTTGCGCATGCGTCCGAAAATAAGAAAAGCTTACTTCCCCCGTTTTTTAAAATCACAGCTTCTAGAAGGTTTACATGATTTTGTAAAAAACACGAGTTTTTAGAAAATGTGTTTTATTTCATAAATGGAATCAACAAAGTATGCACATTCTACGTCAGAACGACTTTCTATAGTTTGCACATGCGTTTGGAAATAAGAAAAGCTTACTTCCCTCATTTTTTAAAATCACAGCTTCTAGAAGGTTTACATGATTTCTTAAAAAACACGAGTTTTTAGAAAATGTGTTTTATTTCATAAATGGAATCAACAAAGTATGCACATTCTACATCATAACGAATTACTATTGTTTGCGCATGAGTCCGGAAATAAGAAAAGCTTACTTCCACCGTTTTTTAAAATCATAGCTTCTAGAAGGTTTACATGATTTCGTAAAAAACACGAGTTTTTAGAAAATGTGTTTTATTTCATAAATGGAATCTACAAAGTATGCACATTCTAGGTCATAATGACATTCTATAGTTTGCGCATGCGTCGGGAAATAAGAAAAGCTTACTTCCCCCGTTTTTTAAAATCACAGTTTCTAAAAAGTTTACATGATTTCGTAAAAAACACGAGTTTTTAGAAAATGTGTTTTATTTCATAAATGGAATCTACAAAGTATGCACATTCTACGTCATAACGACTTTCTATAGTTTGCGCATGCGTCCAGAAATAAGAAAAGCTTACTTCCACCGTTTTTGAAAATCACAGCTTCTAGAAGGTTTACATGATTTCATAAAAAACACGAGTTTTTAGAAAATGTTTTTTATTTCATAAATGGAATCTACAAAGTATGCACATTCTACGTCATAAGTAATTTCTATAGTTTATCCATGCGTCCGTAAATAAGAAAAGCTTACTTCCACCGTTTTTTAAAATCACAGCTTCTAAAAGGTTTACATGATTTCGTAAAAAACATGATTTTTTAGAAAATGTGTTTTATTTAATAAATAGAATAAACAAATTATGCACATTCTACGTCATAACGACTTTATATAGTTTACGCATGCGTCCGGAAATAAGAAAATCTTAATCAACCGTTTTTTAAAATCACAGCTTCTAGAAGGTTTACATGATTTCGTAAAAAACTCAAATTTTTAGAAAATGTGTTTTATTTCATAATTGGAATCTACAAAGTATGCACATTCTACGTCATAACGACATTCTATAGTTTGCGCATGCGTCCGGAAATAAGAAAAACTTACTTCCACCGTTTTTTTAAATCACAGCTTCTAGAAGGTTTACATGATTTCGTAAAAAACACGAGTTTTTAGAAAATGTGTTTTATTTCATAAATGGAATCTACAAAGTATGCACATTCTACGTCATAACGACTTTCTATAGTTTGTGCATGCTTCCGGAGATAAGAAAAGTTTACTTCCACCGTTTTTTAAAATCACAGCTTCTAGAAGGTTTACATGATTTCGTAAAAAACACGGGTTTTTAGAAAATGTGTTTTATTTCATAAATGGAATCTACAAAGTATACACATTCTACATCATAACGAATTTCTATAGTTTATGCATGCGTACGGAAATAAGAAAAGCTTACTTCTCCCGTTTTTTAAAATCACAGCTTCTAGAGGGTTTACATGATTTCGTAAAAAACACGAGTTTTTAGAAAATGTGTTTTATTTCATAAATAGAATCAACAAAGTATGCACATTCTACGTCATAACGACTTTATATAGTTTGCGCATGCGTCTGGAAATAAGAAAAGCTTAATAAACCGTTTTTGAAAATCACAGCTTCTAGAAGGTTTACATGATTTCGTAAAAAACACGAGTTTTTAGAAAATGTGTTTTATTTCATAAATGGAATCTACAAAGTGTGCACATTCTACGTCATAATGACTTTCTATAGTTTGCGCATGCGTCCGGAAATAAGAAAAGCTTACTTCCACCGTTTTTTAAAATCACAGCTTCTAGACGGTTTATATGATTTCGTAAAAAACACGAGTTTTTAGAAAATGTGTTTTATTTCATAAATGGAATCTACAAAGTATGCACATTCTACGTCATAACGACATTCTATAGTTTGCGCATGCGTCTGGAAATAAGAAAAGCTTACTTCCACCGTTTTTTAAAATCACAGCTTCTAGAAGGTTTACATGATATCGTAAAAAACACGAGTTTTTAGAAAATGTGTTTTATTTCATAAATGGAATCTACAAAGGATGCACATTCTACGTCATAACGACACTCTATAGTTTGCGCATGCGTCCGGATATAACAAAAGCTTACTTCCACCGTTTTTTAAAATCACAGCTTCTAGAAGGTTTACATGATTTCGTAAAAACCACGAGTTTTTAGAAAATGTGTTTTATTTCATAAATGAAATCAACAAAGTATGCACATTCTACGTCATAACGACTTTCTATAGTTTGAGTATTCGTCCGGAAATAAGAAAAGCTTACTTCCACCGTTTTTTAAAATCACAGCTTCCAGAAGGTTTACATGATTTCGTAAAAAACACGAGTTTTTAGAAAATGTGTTTTATTTCATCAATGGAATCAACAAAGTATGCACATTCTACGTCATAACGACTTTCTATAGTTTGCGCATGCATTTGGAAATAAAAAAAACTTACTTCCCCCGTTTTTTAAAATCACAGCTTCTAGAAGGTTTACATGATTTCTTAAAAAACACGAGTTTTTAGAAAATATGTTTTATTTCATAAATAGAATCAACAAAGTATGCACATTCTACGTCATAACGACTTTATATAGTTTGCGCATGCGTCCGGAAATAAGAAAAGCTTAATCAACCGTTTTTTAAAATCACAGCTTCTAGAAGGTTTACATGATTTCGTAAAAAACACGAGTTCTTAGAAAATGTGTTTTATTTCATAAATGGAATCTACAAAGTATGCACATTCTACGTCATAACGACATTCTATAGTTTGCGCATGCGTCCGGAAATAAGAAAAGCTTACTTCCACCATTTTTTAAAATCACAGCTTCTAGAAGGTTTAAATGATTTCGTAAAAAACACGAGTTTTTAGAAAATGTGTTTTATTTCATAAATAGAATCAACAAAGTATGCACATTCTACATCATAACGACTTTCTATACTTTGCGCATGTGTCCGGAAATAAGAAAAGCTTACTTCCACCGTTTTTTAAAATCACAGCTTCTAGAAGCTTTACATGATTTCGTAAGAAACACGAGTTTTTAGAAAATGTGTTTTATTTCATAAATAGAATCAACAAAGTATGCACATTCTACGTCATAACGACTTTATATAGTTTGCGCATGCATCCGGAAATAAGAAAAGCTTAATCAACCGTTTTTTAAAATCACAGCTTCTAGAAGGTTTACATGATTTCGTAAAAAACTTGAGTTTTTAGAAAATGTGTTTTATTTCATAAATGGAATCTATAAAGTGTGCACATTCTACGTCATAACGACATTCTATAGTTTGCGCATGCGTCCGGAAATAAGAAAAGCTTACTTCCACCATTTCTTAAAATCACAGCTTCTAGAAGGTTTACATGATTTCGTAAAAAACACGAGTTTTTTGAAAATGTGTTTTATTTCGTAAATGGAATCTACAAAGTTTGCACATTCTACGTCATAACGACATTCTATAGTTTGCGCATCCGTCCGGAAATAAGAAAAGCTTACTTCCACCGTTTTTTAAAATCACAGCTTCTAGAAGGTTTACATGATTTCGTAAAAAACACAAGTTTTTAGAAAATGTGTTTTATTTTATAAATGGAATCTACAAAGTATGCACATTCTACGTCATAACGAATTATATAGTTTGCGCATGCGTCCGGAAATAAGAAAAGCTTAATCAACCGTTTTTTAAAATCACAGCTTCTAGAAGGTTTACGTGATTTCGTAAAAAACAGGGGTTTTTAGAAAATGTTTTTTATTTCATAAATGGAATCTACAAAGTATGCACATTCTACGTCAAAACGAATTTCTATAGTTTGTGCATGCGTCCGGAAATAAAAAAAGCTTACTTCCACCATTTTTTTAAAATCACAGCTTCTAGAAGGTTTACATGATTTCGTAAAAAACACGAGTTTTTAGAAAATGTGTTTTATTTCATAAATGGAATCAACAAAGTATGCACATTCTACGTCATAACGACATTCTATACTTTGCGCATGCGTTTGGAAATAAGAAAAGCTTACTTCTCCCATTTTTTAAAATCACAGCTTCTAGAAGGTTTACATGATTTCTTAAAAAACACAACTTTTTAGAAAATGTGTTTTATTTCATAAATAGAATCAACAAAGTATGCACATTCTACGTCATAACGACTTTCTATACTTTGCGCATGTGTCCGGAAATAAGAAAAGCTTACTTCCACCGTTTTTTAAAATCACAGCTTCTAGAAGGTTTACATGATTTCGTAAGAAACACGAGTTTTTAGAAAATGTGTTTTATTTCATAAATAGAATCAACAAAGTATGCACATTCTACGTCATAACGACTTTATATAGTTTGCGCATGCGTCCGGAAATAAGAAAAGCTTAATCAACCGTTTTTTAAAATCACAGCTTCTAGAAGGTTTACATGATTTCGTAAAAAACTCGAGGTTTTAGAAAATGTGTTTTATTTCATAAACGGAATCTAAAAAGTATGCACATTCTACGTCATAACGACATTCTATAGTTTGCGCATGCGTCCGGAAATAAGAAAAGCTTACTTCCACCATTTCTTAAAATCACAGCTTCTAGAAGGTTTACATGATTTCGTAAAAAACACGAGTTTTTTGAAAATGTGTTTTATTTCGTAAATGGAATCTACAAAGTATGCACATTCTACGTCATAACGACATTCTATAGTTTGCGCATCCGTCCCTAAATAAGAAAAGCTTACTTCCACCGATTTTTAAAATCACAGCTTCTAGAAGGTTTACATGATTTCGTAAAAAACACAAGTTTTTAGAAAATGTGTTTTATTTCATAAATGGAATCTAAAAAGTATGCACATTCTACGTCATAACGACTTTCTATAGTTTGCGCATGCGTCCGAAAATAAGAAAAGCTTACTTCCCCCGTTTTTTAAAATCACAGCTTCTAGAAGGTTTACATGATTTTGTAAAAAACACGAGTTTTTAGAAAATGTGTTTTATTTCATAAATGGAATAAACAAAGTATGCACATTCTACGTCAGAACGACTTTCTATAGTTTGCACATGCGTTTGGAAATAAGAAAAGCTTACTTCCCTCATTTTTTAAAATCACAGCTTCTAGAAGGTTTACATGATTTCTTAAAAAACACGAGTTTTTAGAAAATGTGTTTTATTTCATAAATGGAATCAACAAAGTATGCACATTCTACATCATAACGAATTTCTATTGTTTGCGCATGAGTCCGGAAATAAGAAAAGCTTACTTCCACCGTTTTTTAAAATCATAGCTTCTAGAAGGTTTACATGATTTCGTAAAAAACACGAGTTTTTAGAAAATGTGTTTTATTTCATAAATGGAATCTACAAAGTATGCACATTCTAGGTCATAATGACATTCTATAGTTTGCGCATGCGTCGGGAAATAAGAAAAGCTTACTTCCCCCGTTTTTTAAAATCACAGTTTCTAGAAAGTTTACATGATTTCGTAAAAAACACGAGTTTTTAGAAAATGTGTTTTATTTCATAAATGGAATCTACAAAGTATGCACATTCTACGTCATAACGACTTTCTATAGTTTGCGCATGCGTCCAGAAATAAGAAAAGCTTACTTCCACCGTTTTTGAAAATCACAGCTTCTAGAAGGTTTACATGATTTCATAAAAAACACGAGTTTTTAGAAAATGTTTTTTATTTCATAAATGGAATCTACAAAGTATGCACATTCTACGTCATAAGTAATTTCTATAGTTTATCCATGCGTCCGTAAATAAGAAAAGCTTACTTCCACCGTTTTTTAAAATCACAGCTTCTAAAAGGTTTACATGATTTCGTAAAAAACACGAGTTTTTAGAAAATGTGTTTTATTTAATAAATAGAATAAACAAATTATGCACATTCTACGTCATAACGACTTTATATAGTTTACGCATGCGTCCGGAAATAAGAAAATCTTAATCAACCGTTTTTTAAAATCACAGCTTCTAGAAGGTTTACATGATTTCGTAAAAAACTCAAATTTTTAGAAAATGTGTTTTATTTCATAAATGGAATCTACAAAGTATGCACATTCTACGTCATAACGACATTCTATAGTTTGCGCATGCGTCCGGAAATAAGAAAAACTTACTTCCACCGTTTTTTTAAATCACAGCTTCTAGAAGGTTTACATGATTTCGTAAAAAACACGAGTTTTTAGAAAATGTGTTTTATTTCATAAATGGAATCTACAAAGTATGCACATTCTACGTCATAACGACTTTCTATAGTTTGTGCATGCTTCCGGAGATAAGAAAAGCTTACTTCCACCGTTTTTTAAAATCACAGCTTCTAGAAGGTTTACATGATTTCGTAAAAAACACGGGTTTTTAGAAAATGTGTTTTATTTCATAAATGGAATCTACAAAGTATGCACATTCTACATCATAACGAATTTCTATAGTTTATGCATGCGTACGGAAATAAGAAAAGCTTACTTCTCCCGTTTTTTAAAATCACAGCTTCTAGAGGGTTTACATGATTTCGTAAAAAACACGAGTTTTTAGAAAATGTGTTTTATTTCATAAATAGAATCAACAAAGTATGCACATTCTACGTCATAACGACTTTATATAGTTTGCGCATGCGTCTGGAAATAAGAAAAGCTTAATAAACCGTTTTTGAAAATCACAGCTTCTAGAAGGTTTACATGATTTCGTAAAAAACACGAGTTTTTCGAAAATGTGTTTTATTTCATAAATGGAATCTACAAAGTGTGCACATTCTACGTCATAATGACTTTCTATAGTTTGCGCATGCGTCCGGAAATAAGAAAAGCTTACTTCCACCGTTTTTTAAAATCAGAGCTTCTAGACGGTTTATATGATTTCGTAAAAAACACGAGTTTTTAGAAAATGTGTTTTATTTCATAAATGGAATCTACAAAGTATGCACATTCTACGTCATAACGACATTCTATAGTTTGCGCATGCGTCTGGAAATAAGAAAAGCTTACTTCCACCGTTTTTTAAAATCACAGCTTCTAGAAGGTTTACATGATTTCGTAAAAAACACGAGTTTTTAGAAAATGTGTTTTATTTCATAAATGGAATCTACAAAGGATGCACATTCTACGTCATAACGACATTCTATAGTTTGCGCATGCGTCCGGATATAAGAAAAGCTTACTTCCACCGTTTTTTAAAATCACAGCTTCTAGAAGGTTTACATGATTTCGTAAAAACCACGAGTTTTTAGAAAATGTGTTTTATTTCATAAATGAAATCAACAAATTATGCACATTCTACGTCATAACGACTTTCTATAGTTTGAGTATTCGTCCGGAAATAAGAAAAGCTTACTTCCACCGTTTTTTAAAATCACAGCTTCCAGAAGGTTTACATGATTTCGTAAAAAACACGAGTTTTTAGAAAATGTGTTTTATTTCATCAATGGAATCAACAAAGTATGCACATTCTACGTCATAACGACTTTCTATAGTTTGCGCATGCATTTGGAAATAAAAAAAACTTACTTCCCCCGTTTTTTAAAATCACAGCTTCTAGAAGGATTACATGATTTCTTAAAAAACACGAGTTTTTAGAAAATATGTTTTATTTCATAAATAGAATCAACAAAGTATGCACATTCTACGTCATAACGACTTTATATAGTTTGCGCATGCGTCCGGAAATAAGAAAAGCTTAATCAACCGTTTTTTAAAATCACAGCTTCTAGAAGGTTTACATGATTTCGTAAAAAACACGAGTTTTTAGAAAATGTGTTTTATTTCATAAATGGAATCTACAAAGTATGCACATTCTACGTCATAACGACATTCTATAGTTTGCGCATGCGTCCGGAAATAAGAAAAGCTTACTTCCACCATTTTTTAAAATCACAGCTTCTAGAAGGTTTAAATGATTTCGTAAAAAACACGAGTTTTTAGAAAATGTGTTTTATTTCATAAATGGAATCTACAAAGTATGCACATTCTAAGTCATAACGACTTTCTATAGTTTGCGCATGCGTCCAGAAATAAGAAAAGCTTACTTCCACCGTTTTTTAAAATCACAGCTTCTAGAAGGTTTACATGATTTCATAAAAAACACGAGTTTTTAGAAAATGTTTTTTATTTCATAAATGGAATCTACAAAGTATGCACATTCTACGTCATAAGTAATTTCTATAGTTTATCCATGCGTCCGTAAATAAGAAAAGCTTACTTCCACCGTTTTTTAAAATCACAGCTTCTAAAAGGTTTACATGATTTCGTAAAAAACATGAGTTTTTAGAAAATGTGTTTTATTTCATAAATGGAATCAACAAAGTATGCACATTCTACGTCATAACAACTTTCTATAGTTTATGTATGCGTTTGGAACTAAGAAAAACTTACTTCCCGCGTTTTTTAAAATCATAGCTTCTAGAAGGTTTATATGATTTCATAAAAAACACGAGTTTTTAGAAAATGTGTTTTATTTCATAAATAGAATCAACAAAGTATGCACATTCTACGTCATAACGACTTTATATAGTTTGCGCATGCGTCCGGAAATAAGAAAAGCTTAATCAACCATTTTTTAAAATCACAGCTTCTAGAAGGTTTACATGATTTCGTAAAAAACACGAGTTTTTAGAAAATGTGTTTTATTTCATAAATGGAATCTACAAAGTATGCACATTCTACGTCATAACGACATTCTATAGTTTGCGCATGCGTCCGGAAATAAGAAAAGCTTACTTCCACCATTTTTTAAAATCACAGCTTCTAGAAGGTTTACATCATTTCGTAAAAAACACGAGTTTTTAGAAAATGTGTTTTATTTCATAAATGGAATCTACAAAGTATGCACATTCTACATCATAACGAAATTCTATAGTTTGCGAATGCGTCCGGAAATAAGAAAAGCTTACTTCCACCGTTTTTTAAAATCACAGCTTCTAGAAGGTTTACATGATTTCGTAAAAACACGAGTTTTTAGAAAATGTGTTTTATTTCATAAATGGAATCTACAAAGTATGCATATTCTATGTCATAACGACTTTCTATAGTTTGCGCATGCGTCCAGAAATAAGAAAAGCTTACTTCCCCCGTTTTTTAAAATCACAGCTTCTAGAAGGTTTACATGATTTCTTAAAAAACACGAGTTTTTAGAAAATGTGTTTTATTTCATAAATGGAATCAACAAAGTATGCACATTCTACGTCATAACGACTTTCTATAGTTTATGTATGCGTTTGGAAATAAGAAAAACTTACTTCCCCCGTTTTTTAAAATCACAGCTTCTAGAAGGTTTATATGATTTCATAAAAAACACGAGTTTTTAGAAAATGTGTTTTATTTCATAAATAGAATCAACAAAGTATGCACATTCTACGTCATAACGACTTTATATAGTTTGCGCATGCGTCCGGAAATAAGAAAAGCTTAATCAACCGTTTTTTAAAATCACAGCTTCTAGAAGGTTTACATGATTTCGTAAAAAACACGAGTTTTTAGAAAATGTGTTTTATTTCCTAAATGGAATCTACAAAGTATGCACATTCTACGTCATAACAACATTCTATAGTTTGCAGATGCGTCCGGAAATAAGAAAAGCTTACTTCCACCATTTTTTAAAATCACAGCTTCTAGAAGGTTTACATGATTTCGTAAAAAACACGAGTTTTTAGCAAATGTGTTTTATTTCATAAATGGAATCTACAAAGTATGCACATTCTACGTCATAACGACTTTCTACAGTTTGCGCATGCGTCCGGAAATAAGAAAAGCTTACTTCCACCGTTTTTGAAAATCACAGCTTCTAGAAGGTTTACATGATTTCACAAAAAACACGAGTTTTTAGAAAATGTTTTTCATTTCATAAATGGAATCTACAAAGTATGCACATTCTACGTCATAAGGAATTTCAATAGTTTATCCATGCGTCTGGAAATAAGAAAAGCTTACTTCCACCGTTTTTTAAAATCACAGCTTCTAAAAGGTTTACATGATTTCGTAAAAAACACGAGTTTTTAGAAAATGTGTTTTATTTCATAAATGGAATCAACAAAGTATGCACATTCGACATCATAACGACTTTCTATAGTTTATGTATGCGTTTGGAAGTAAGAAAAACTTACTTCCCGCGTTTTTTAAAATCACAGCTTCTAGAAGGTTTATATGATTTCATAAAAAACACGAGTTTTTAGAAAATGTGTTTTATTTCATAAATAGAATCAATAAAGTATGCACATTCTACGTCATAACGACTTTATATAGTTTGCGCATGCGTCCGGAAATAAGAAAAGCTTAATCAACCGTTTTTTAAAATCACAGCTTCTAGAAGGTTTACATGATTTCGTAAAAAACACGAGTTTTTAGAAAATGTGTTTTATTTCATAAATGGAATCTACAAAGTATGCACATTCTACGTCATAACGACATTCTATAGTTTGCGCATGCGTCCGGAAATAAGAAAAGCTTACTTCCACCATTTTTTAAAATCACAGCTTCTAGAAGGTTTACATGATTTCGTAAAAAACACGAGTTTTTAGAAAATGTGTTTTATTTCATAAATGGAATCTACAAAGTATGCAAATTCTACGTCATAACGACTTTCTATAGTTTACGCATGCGTCCGGAAATAAGAAAAGCTTACTTCCACTGTTTTTTAAAATCACAGCTTCTAGAAGGTTTACATGATTTCATAAAAAACACGAGTTTTTAGAAAATGTTTTTTATTTCATAAATGGAATCTACAAAGTATGCACATTCTACGTCATAAGGAATTTCTATAGTTTATCCATGCGTCTGGAAATAAGAAAAGCTTACTTCCACCGTTTTTTAAAATCACAGCTTCTAAAAGGTTTACATGATTTCGTAAAAAACACGAGTTTTTAGAAAATGTGTTTTATTTCATAAATGGTATCTACAAAGTATGCACATTCTATGTCATAACGACTTTCTATAGTTTGCGCATGCGTCCGAAAATAAGAAAAGCTTACTTCCCCCGTTTTTTAAAATCACAGCTTCTAGAAGGTTTACATGATTTCATAAAAAACACGAGTTTTTAGAAAATGTTTTTTATTTCATAAATGGAATCTACAAAGTATGCACATTCTACGTCATAAGGAATTTTTATAGTTTATCCATGCGTCTGGAAATAAGAAAAGCTTACTTCCACCGTTTTTTAAAATCACAGCTTCTAAAAGGTTTACATGATTTCGTAAAAAACACGAGTTTTTAGAAAATGTGTTTTATTTCATAAATAGAATCAACAAAGTATGCACATTCTATGTCATAACGACTTTATATAGGTTGCGCATGCGTCCGGAAATAAGAAAAGCTTAATCAACCGTTTTTTAAAATCACAGCTTCTAGAAGGTTTACATGATTTCCTAAAAAACACGAGTTTTTAGAAAATGTGTTTTATTTCATAAATGGAATCTACAAAGTATGCACATTCTACATCATAACGACATTCTATAGTTTGCGCATGCGTCCGGAAATAAGAAAAGCTTACTTCCACCATTTTTTAAAATCACAGCTTCTAGAAGGTTTACATGATTTCGTAAAAAACACGAGTTTTTAGAAAATGTGTTTTATTTCATAAATGGAATCTACAAAGTATGCAAATTCTACGTCATAACGACTTTCTATAGTTTGCGCATGCGTCCGGAAATAAGAAAAGCTTACTTCCACCGTTTTTTAAAATCACAGCTTCTAGAAGGTTTACATGATTTCATAAAAAACACGAGTTTTTAGAAAATGTTTTTTATTTCATAAATGGAATCTACAAAGTATGCACATTCTACGTCATAAGGAATTTCTATAGTTTATCCATGCGTCTGGAAATAAGAAAAGCTTACTTCCACCGTTTTTTAAAATCACAGCTTCTAAAAGGTTTACATGATTTCGTAAAAAACATGAGTTTTTAGAAAATGTGTTTTATTTCATAAATGGCATCTACAAAGTATGCACATTCTATGTCATAACGACTTTCTATAGTTTGCGCATGCGTCCGAAAATAAGAAAAGCTTACTTCCCCCGTTTTTTAAAATCACAGCTTCTAGAAGGTTTACATGATTTCTTAAAAAACACGAGTTTTTAGAAAATTTGTTTTATTTCATAAATGGAATCAACAAAGTATGCACATTATACATCGTAACGACTTTCTATAGTTTGCGCATGCATCCAGAAATAAGAAAAGCTTACTTCCCCCGTTTTTTAAAATCACAGCTTCTAGAAGGTTTACATGATTTCGTAAAAAACACGAGTTTTTAGAAAATGTGTTATATTTCATCAATGGAATCTACAAAGTATGCACATTCTACGTCATAACGACTTTCTATAGTTTGCGCATGCGTCCGGAAATAAGAAAAGCTTAATCAACCGTTTTTTAAAATCACAGCTTCTAGAAGGTTTATATGATTTTGTAAAAAAAACGAGTTTTTAGAAAATGTGTTTTATTTCATAAATGGAATCTACAAAGTATGCACATTCTACGTCGTAACGACATTCTATAGTTTGCGCATGCGTCTGGAAATAAGAAAAGCTTACTTCCACAGGTTTTTAAAATCACAGCTTCTAGAAGGTTTACATGATTTCGTAAAAAACACGAGTTTTTAGAAAATGTGTTTTATTTCATAAATGGAATCTACAAAGTATGCACATTCTACGTCATAACGACATTGTATAGTTTGCGCATGCGTCCGAATATAAGAAAAGCTTACTTCCACCGTTTTTTAAAATCACAGCTTCTATAAGGTTTACATGATTTCGTAAAAATAAATGGAATCAACAAAGTATGCACATTCTACGTCATAATGACTTTCCATAGTTTGCGCATACGTCCGGAAATAAGAAAAGCGTACTTCCACCGTTTTTTAAAATCACAGCTTCTAGAAGGTTTACATGATTTCGTAAAAAACACGAGTTTTTGGAAAATGTGTTTTATTTCATAAATGGAATCGACAAAGTATGCACGTTCTACGGCATAACGATTTTCTATAGTTTGCGCATGCGTCCGGAAATAAGAAAAGCTTACTTCCACCGTTTTTTAAAATCACAGCTTCTAGAAGGTTTACATGATTTCGTAAAAAACACGAGTTTCTAGAAAATGTGCTTTATTTCATAAATGGAATCTACAAAGTATGCACATTCTACGTCAAAACTACTTTCTATAGTTTGCGCATGTGTCCGGAAATAAGAAAAGCTTACTTCCCCCATTTTTTAAAATCACAGCTTCTAGAAGGTTTACATGATTTCTTTAAAAACACGAGCTTTTAGAAAATGTGTTTTATTTCATAAATGGAATCAACAAAGTATGCACATTCTACGTCATAACGACTTTCTATAGTTTGCGCATGCGTCCGGAAATAAGAAAACACGAGTGTTTAGAAAATGTGTTTTATTTCATAAATGGAATCAACAAAGTATGAACATTCTATGTCATAACGAATTTCTATAGTTTGCGCATGCGTTTGGAAATAAGAAAAGCTTACTTCCCCCGTTTTTTAAAATCACAGCTTCTAGAAGGTTTACATGATTTCTTTAAAAACACGAGTTTTTAGAAAATGTGTTTTATTTCATAAATAGAATCAACAAAGTATGCACATTCTACGTCATAATGACTTTCTATAGTTTGCGCATGCGTTTGGAAATAAGAAAAGCTTACTTCCCCCGTTTTTTAATATCACAGCTTCTAGAAGGTTTACATGATTTCGTAAAAAACACAAGTTTTTAGAAAATGTGTTTTATTTCATAAATGGAATCAACAAAGTATGCACATTCTACATCATAACAACTTTCTATAGTTTGCGCCATTGTCCGGAAATAAGAAAAGTGTACTTCCACCGTTTTTTAAAATCACAGCTTCTAGAAGGTTTACATGATATCGTAAAAAACACGAGTTTTTAGAAAATGTGTTTTATTTCATAAATGGAATCTACAAAGTATGCACATTCTACGTCATAACGACTTTCTATAGTTTGCGCATGCGTCCAGAAATAAGAAAAGCTTACTTCCCCCGTTTTTTAAAATCACAGCTTCTAGAAGGTTTACATGATTTCGTAAAAAACACGAGTTTTTAGAAAATGTGTTTTATTTCATCAATGGAATCTACAAAGTATGCACATTCTACGTCATAACGACATTCTATAGTTTGCGCATGCGTCCGGAAATAAGAAAAGCTTACTTCCACCGTTTTTTAAAATCACAGCTTCTAGAAGGTTTACATGATTTCGTAAAAAACACGAGTTTTTAGAAAATGTGCTTTATTTCATAAATGGAATCTACAAAGTATGCACATTCTACGTCATAAATACTTTCTATAGTTTGCGCATGCGTCCGGAAATAAGAAAAGCTTACTTCCACCGTTTTTTAAAATCACAGCTTCTAGAAGGTTTACATGATTTCGTAAAAAAAAGAGTTTTTAGAAAATGTGTTTTATTTCATAAATGGAATCTACAAAGTATGCACATTCTACGTTATAATGACTTTCCATAGTTTGCGCATACGTCCGGAAATAAGAAAAGCTTACTTCCACCGTTTTTTAAAATCACAGCTTCTAGAAGGTTTACATGATTTCGTAAAAAACACGAGTTTTTAGAAAATGTGTTTTATTTCATAAATGGAATCTACAAAGTATGCAAATTCTACGGCATAACGACTTTGTATAGTTTGCGCATGCGTACGGAAATAAGAAAAGCTTACTTCCACCATCTTTTAAAATCACAGCTTCTAGAAGGTTTACATGATTTCGTAAAAAACACGAGTTTTTAGAAAATGTGTTTTATTTCATAAATGGAATCTACAAAGTATGCACATTCTACGTCATAATTACTTTCTATAGTTTGCGCATGTGTCCGGAAATAAGAAAAGCTTACTTCCCCCATTTTTTAATATCACAGCTTCTAGAAGGTTTACATGATTTCTTAAAAAACATGAGCTTTTAGGAAATGTGTTTTATTTCATAAATGGAATCAACAAAGTATGCAATCAACAAAGTATGCACATTCTACGTCATAACGAATTTCTATAGTTTGCGCATGCGTTTGGAAATAAGAAAAGCTTACTTCCCCCGTTTTTTAAAATCACGGCTTCTAGAAGGTTTACATGATTCCTTAAAAAATACGAGTTTTTAGAAAATGTGTTTTATTTCATAAATGGAATCAACAAAGTATGCACATTCTCCCTCATAACGAATTTCTATAGTTTGCGCATGCGTCCGGAAATAAGAAAAGCTTACTTCCATCGTTTTTTAAAATCAAAGCTTCTAGAAGGTTTACATGATTTTGTAAAAAACACGAGTTTTTAGAAAATGTGTTTTATTTCATAAATGGAATCTACAAAGTATGCACATTCTACGTCATAACGACTTTATATAGTTTGCGCATGCGTCCGGAAATAAGAAAAGCTTAATTCCCCCGTTTTTTAAAATCATAGCTTTTAGAAGGTTTAAATGATTTCTCAAAAAACACGAGTTTTTAGAAAATGTGTTTTATTTCATAAATGGAATCAACAAAGTATGCACATTCTACGTCATCACGACTTTCTATAGTTTTACCATGCGTTTAGAAATAAGAAAAGCTTACTTCCCCCGTTTTTTAAAATCACAGCTTCTAGAAGGTTTACATGATTTCTTAAAAAACGCGAGTTTTTTGAAAATGTGTTTTATTTAATAAATGGAATCAACAAAGTATGCACATTCTACGTCATAACGACTTTCTATAGTTTGCGCATGCGTCCGGAAATAAGAAAAGCTTTCTTCCACCGTTTTTTAAAATCACAGCTTCTAGAAGGTTTATATGATTTCGTAAAAAAAAAGAGTTTTTAGAAAATGTGTTTTATTTCATAAATGGAATCTACAAATTATGCACATTCTACGTCATAATGACATTCTATCGTTTGCGCATGCGTCCGGAAATAAGAAAAGCTTACTCCCACCGTTTTTTAAAATCACATCTTCTAGAAGGTTTACATGATTTCGTAAAAAACACGAGTTTTTAGAAAATGTGTTTTATTTCATAAATGGAATCTACAAAGTACGCACATTCTACGTCATAACGACTTTCTATAGTTTGCGCATGCGTCCTGAAATAAGAAAAGCTTACTTCCACCGTTTTTTAAAATCACAGCTTCTAGAAGGTTTACATGATTTCTTAAAAAACACGAGTTTTTAGAAAATGTGTTTTATTTCATAAATGGAATCAACAAAGTATGCACATTCTACGTCATAACGACTTTCTATAGTTTGCGCATGCGTTCGGAAATAAGAAAAGCTTACTTCCCCCGTTTTTTAAAATCACAGCTTCTAGAAGGTTTACATGATTTCGTAAAAAACACGAGGTTTGAGAAAATATGTTTTATTTCATAAATAGAATCTACAAAGTATGCACATTCTACGTCATAACGACTTTCTACAGTTTGCGCATCCGTCCAGAAATAAGAAAAGCTTACTTCCCCCCGTTTTTTAAAATCACAGCCTCTAGAAGGTTTACATGATTTGTTAAAAAACACGAGTTTTTAGAAAATGTGTTTTATTTCATAAATGGAATCAACAAAGTATGCACATTCTACGTCATAACGACATTCTATAGTTTGCGCATGCGTCCGGAAATAAGAAAAGCTTACTTCCACCGTTTTTTAAAATCACAGCTTCTAGAAGCTTTACATGATTTCGTAAAAAACACGAGTTTTTAGAAAATGTGTTTTATTTCATAAATGGAATCTACAAAGTATGCACATTCTACATCATAACGACTTTCTATAGTTTGCGCATATGTCCGGAAATAAGAAAAGCTTACTTCCACCGTTTTTTAAAATCACAGCTTCTAGAAGGTTTACATGATTTCGTAAAAAACACGAGTTTTTAGAAAATGTGTTTTATTTCATAAATGGAATCTAAAAAGTATGCACATTCTACGTCATAACGACATTCTATAGTTTGCGCATGGGTCCGGAAATAAGAAAAGCTTACTTCCACCGTTTTTTAAAATCACAGCTTCTAGAAGGTTTACATGATTTCGTAAAAAACACGAGTTTTTAGAAAATGTGTTTTATTTCATAAAAGGAATCTACAAAGTATGAACATTCTACATCATAAGGACTTTCTATAGTTTGCGCATATGTCCGGAAATAAGAAAAGCTTACTTCCACCGTTTTTTAATATCACAGCTTCTAGAAGGTTTACATGATTTCGTAAAAAACACGAGTTTTTAGAAAATGTGTTTTATTTCATAAATGGAATCTACAAAGTATGCACATTCTACGGCATAACGACTTTCTATAGTTTGCGCATGTGTCTGGAAATAAGAAAAGCTTACTTCCCTCGTATTTTAAAATCACAGCTTCTAGAAGGTTTACATGATTTCTTAAAAAACACGAGTGTTTAGAAAATGTGTTTTATTTCATAAATGGAATGAACAAAGTATGCACATTCTACGTCATAACGACTTTCTATAGTTTGCGCATGCGTTTGGAAATAAGAAAAGCTTACTTCCCCCGTTTTTTAAAATCACAGCTTCTAGAAGGTTTACATGATTTGTTAAAAAACACGAGTTCTTAGAAAATGTGTTTTATTTCATAAATGGAATCAACAAAGTATGCACATTCTACATCATAACGACTTTCTATAGTTTGCGCATGCGTCCGGAAATAAGAAAAGCTTACTTCCATCGTTTTTTAAAATCACAGCTTCTAGAAGGTTTACATGATTTCGTAAACAACACGAGTTTTTAGAAAATGTGTTTTATTTCATAAATGGAATCTACAAAGTATGCACATTCTACATCATAACGAATTTCTATAGTTTGCGCATATGTCCGGAAATAAGAAAAGCTTACTTCCACCGTTTTTTAAAATCACAGCTTCTAGAAGGTTTACATGATTTCGTAAAAAACACGAGTTTTTAGAAAATGTGTTTTATTTCATAAATGGAATCTACAAAGTATGCACATTCTACGGCATAACGACTTTCTATAGTTTGCGCATGCGTCTGGAAATAAGAAAAGCTTACTTCCCCCGTATTTTAAAATCACAGCTTCTAGAAGGTTTACATGATTTCTTAAAAAACACGAGTGTTTAGAAAATGTGTTTTATTTCGTAAATGGAATGAACAAAGTATGCACATTCTACGTCATAACGACTTTCTATAGTTTGCGCATGCGTTTGGAAATAAGAAAAGCTTACTTCCCCCGTTTTTTAAAATCACAGCTTCTAGAAGGTTTACATGATTTCTTAAAAAAAACGAGCTTTTAGAAAATGTGATTTATTTCGTAAATAGAATCAACAAAGTATGCACATTCTACGTCATAACGACTTTCTATAGTTTCCGCATGCATTTGGAAATAAGAAAAGCTTACTTCCCCCGTTTTTTAAAATCACAGCTTCTAGAAGGTTTACATGATTTCTTAAAAAACACGAGTTTTTAGAAAATGTGTTTTATTTCATAAATGGAATCAACAAAGTATGCACATTCTACATCATAACGACTTTCTATAGTTTGCGCATTCGTCCGGAAATAAGAAAAGCTTACTTCCACCGTTTTTTAAAATCACAGCTTCTAGAAGGTTTACATGATTTCGTAATAAACACGAGTTTTTAGAAAATGTGTTTTATTTCATAAATGGAATCTACAAAGTATGCACATTCTACATCATAAAGACTTTCTATAGTTTGCGCATGAGTCCGGAAATAAGAAAAGCTTACTTCCCCCGTTTTTTAAAATCACAGCTTCTAGAAGGTTTACATGATTTCGTAAAAAACACGAGTTTTTAGAAAATGTGTTTTATTTCATAAATGGAATCTACAAATATGCACATTCTACATCATAACGACATTCTATAGTTTGGCATGCGTCCGGAAATAAGAAAAGCTTACTTCAACCGTTTTTTAAAATCACAGCTTCTAGAAGGTTTACATGATTTCTTAAAAAACACGAGTTTTTAGAAAATGTGTTTTATTTCATAAATGGAATCAACAAAGTATGCACATTCTACGTCATAATGACTTTCTATAGTTTGAGCATGCGTTTGGAAATAAGAAAAGCTTACTTCCCCCGTTTTTTAAAATCACAGCTTCTAGAAGGTGTACATGATTTCTTAAAAAACACAAGTTTTTAGAAAATGTGTTTTATTTCATAAATAGAATCAACAAAGTATGCACATTCTACGTCATAACGACTTTCTATAGTTTGCGCATGCGTCCGGAAATAAGAAAAGCTTACTTCCACCATTTTTTAAAATCACAGCATCTAGAAGGTTTACATGATTTCGTAAAAAACACGAGTTTTTAGAAAATGTGTTTCCTTTCATAAATGGAATCTACAAAGTATGCACATTCTACGTCATAACGACTTTCTATAGTTTGCGCATGCGTCCGGAAATTAGAAACGCTTACTTCCCCCGTTTTTTAAAATCACAGCTTCTAGAATGTTTGCATGATTTCGTAAAAAACAAGAGTTTTTAGAAAATGTGTTTTATTTCATAAATGAAATATACAAAGTATGCACATTCTACGTCATAACGACTTTCTATAGTTTGCGCATGCGTCCGGAAATAAGAAAAACTTACTTCCCCCATTTTTTAAAATCATAGCTTCTAGAAGGTTTACATGATTTCTTAAAAAAAAAGAGTTTTTAGAAAATGTGTTTTATTTCATAAACGGAATCAACAAAGTATGCACATTCTACGTCATAATGACTTTCTATAGTTTGAGCATGCGTTTGGAAATAAGAAAAGCTTACTTCCCCCGTTTTTTAAAATCACAGCTTCTAGAAGGTGTACATGATTTCTTAAAAAACACAAGTTTTTAGAAAATGTGTTTTATTTCATAAATAGAATCAACAAAGTATGCACATTCTACGTCATAACGACTTTCTATAGTTTGTGCATGCGTCCGGAAATAAGAAAAGCTTACTTCCACCATTTTTTAAAATCACAGCATCTAGAAAGTTTACATGATTTCGTAAAAAACACGAGTTTTTAGAAAATGTGTTTCCTTTCATAAATGGAATCTACAAAGTATGCACATTCTACGTCATAACGACTTTCTATAGTTTGCGCATGCGTCCGGAAATTAGAAACGCTTACTTCCCCCGTTTTTTAAAATCACAGCTTCTAGAATGTTTGCATGATTTCGTAAAAAACAAGAGTTTTTAGAAAATGTGTTTTATTTCATAAATGAAATATACAAAGTATGCACATTCTACGTCATAACGACTTTCTATAGTTTGCGCATGCGTCCGGAAATAAGAAAAACTTACTTCCCCCATTTTTTAAAATCACAGCTTCTAGAAGGTTTACATGATTTCTTAAAAAAAAAGAGTTTTTAGAAAATGTGTTTTATTTCATAAATGGAATCAACAAAGTATGCACATTCTACGTCATAAGGACTTTCTATAGTTTGTGCATGCGTTTAGAAATAAGAAAAGCTTACTTCCCCCGTTTTTTAAAATCACAGCTTCTAGAAGGTTTACATGATTTCTTAAAAAACACAAGTTTTTAGAAAATGTGTTTTATTTCATAAATAGAATCAACAAAGTATGCACATTCTACGTCATAACGACTTTCTATAGTTTGCGCATGCGTCCGGAAATAAGAAAAGCTTACTTCCACCATTTTTTAAAATCACAGCATCTAGAAGGTTTACATGATTTCGTAAAAAACACGAGTTTTTAGAAAATGTGTTTTATTTCATAAATGGAATCTACAAAGTATGCACATTCTACGTCATAACGACTTTCTATAGTTTGCGCATGCGTCCGGAAATAAGAAAAGCTTATTTCCCCCGTTTTTTAAAATCACAGCTTCTATAAGGTTTACATGATTTCTTAAAAAACACGAGTTTTTAGAAAATGTTCTTTATTTAATAAATGGAATCAACAAAGTATGCACATTCTACATCATAACGACTTTCTATAGTTTGCGCATTCATCCGGAAATAAGAAAAGCTTACTTCCACCGTTTTTTAAAATCACAGCTTCTAGAAGGTTTACATGATTTCTTAAAAAACACGAGTTTTTAGAAAATGTGTTTTCTTTCATAAATGGAATCAACAAAGTATGCACATTCTACGTCATAACGACTTTCTATAGTTTGCGCATGCGTTCGGAAATAAGAAAAGCTTACTTCCCCCGTTTTTTAAAATCACAGCTTCTAGAAGGTTTACATGATTTGTTAAAAAACACGAGATTTTAGAAAATGTGTTTTATTCCATAAATAGAATAACCAAAGTATGCACATTCTACTTCATAACGAATTTCTATAGTTTGCGCGTGCGTCCGGAAATAAGAAAAGCTTACTTCCACCATTTTTTAAAATCACAGCTTCTAGAAGGTTTACATGATTTCTTAAAAAACACGAGTTTTTAGAAAATGTTTTTTATTTCATAAATGGAATAAACAAAGTATGCACATTCTACGTCATAACGACATTCTATAGTTTGCGCATGCGTCCGGAAATAAGAAAAGCTTACTTCCACCGTTTTTTAAAATCACAGCTTCTAGAAGGTTTACATGATTTCGTAAAAAACACGAGGTTTTAGAAAATATGTTTTATTTCATAAATGGAATCTACAAGGTATGCACATTCTACGTCATAACGACTTTCTATAGTTTGCGCATCGAGCCATAAATAAGAAAAGCTTACTTCCCCCGTTTTTTAAAATGACAGCCTCTAGAAGGTTTACATGATTTGTTAAAAAACACGAGTTTTTAGAAAATGTGTTTTATTTCATAAATGGAATCAACAAAGTATGCACAATCTACGTCATAACGACTTTCTATAGTTTGTGAATGCGTCTGGAAATAAGAAAAGCTTACTTCCACCGTTTTTTAAAATCACAGCTTCTGGAAGGTTTACATGATTTCGTAAAAAACACGAGTTTTTAGAAAATGTGTTTTATTTCATAAATGGAATCTACAAAGCATGCACATTCTACATCATAACGACTTTCTATAGTTTGTGCATATGTCCGGAAATAAGAAAAGCTTACTTCCACCGTTTTTTAAAATTACAGCTTCTAGAAGGTTTACATGATTTCGTAAAAAACAGGAGTTTTTAGAAAATGTGTTTTATTTCATAAATGGAATCAACAAAGTATGCACATTCTACGTCATAACGACTTTCTATTGTTTGCGCATGCGTTTAGAAATAATAAAAGCTTACTTCCCCCGTTTTTTAAAATCACAGCTTCTAGAAGGTTTACATGATTTCGTAAAAAACACGAGTTTTTAGAAAATGTGTTTTATTTCATAAATGGAATCTACAAAGTATGCACATTCTACGTCATAACGACTTTCTATAGTTTGCGCATCTGTCCGGAAATAAGAAAAGCTTACTTCCCCCGTTTTTTAAAATCACAGCTTCTAGAAGGTTTACATGATTTGTTAAAAAACACGAGTTTTTAGAAAATGTGTTTTATTTCATAAATGGAATAAACAAAGTATGCAAATTCTACATCATAACGACTTTCTATAGTTTGCACATGCATCCGGAAATAAGAAAAGCTTACTTCCACCGTTTTTTAAAATCACAGCTTCTAGAAGGTTTACATGATTTCGTAAAAAACACGAGTTTTTAGAAAATGTGTTTTATTTCATAAATGGAATCTACAAAGTATGCACATTCTACGTCATAACGACTTTCTATAGTTTGCGCATACGTCCGGAAATAAGAAAAGCTTACTTCCACCGTTTTTTAAAATCACAGCTTCTTGAAGGTTTACACGATTTCGTAAAAAACACGAGTTTTTAGAAAATGTCTTTTATTTCATAAATGGAATCTACAAAGTATGCACATTATAGGGCATAACGACTTTCTATAGTTTGTGCATGCGTCCGGAAATAAGAAAAGCTTACTTCCCCCGTTTTTTAAAATCACAGCTTCTACAAGGTTTACATGATTTCATAAAAAACACGAGTTTTTAGAAAATGTGTTTTATTTCATAAATGGAATCAACAAAGTATGCACATTCAATGTCATAACGACTTTCTATAGTTTGCGCATGCGTTTGGAAATAAGAAAAGCTTACTTCCCCCGTTTTTTAAAATCACAGCTTCTAGAAGGTTTACATGATTTCTTAAAAAACACGAGTTTTTAGAAAATGTGGTTTATTTCATAAATAGAATCAACAAAGTATGCACATTCTACATCATAACGACTTTCTATAGTTTGCGCATGCGTTTGGAAATAAAAAAAGCTTACTTCCCCCGTTTTTTAAAATCACAGCTTCTAGAAGGTTTACATGATTTGTTAAAAACACGAGTTTTTAGAAAATTTGTTTTATTAAATAAATGGAATCTACAAAGTATGCACATTCTACGTCATAACAGCTTTCTATCGTTTGCGCATGCATCCGAAAATAAGAAAAGCTTACTTCCACCGTTTTTTAAAATCACAGCTTCTAGAAGGTTTACATGATTTCGTAAAAAACACGAGTTTTTAGAAAATGTGTTTTATTTCATAAATGGAATCTACAAAGTATGCACATTCTACGTCATAACGACTTTCTATAGTTTGCGCATGCGTCCGGAAGTAAGAAAAGCTTACTTCCCCCGTTTTTTAAAATCAGAGCTTCTAGAAGGTTTACATGATATCTTAAAAAACACGAGTTTTTAGAAAATGTGTTTTATTTCATAAATGGAATCTACAAAGTATGCACATTCTACGTCATAATGACTTTCTATAGTTTGCGCATGCGTTTGGAAATAAGAAAAGCTTACTTCCCCCGTTTTTTAAAATCACAGCTTCTAGAAGGTTTACATGATTTGTTAAAAAACACGAGTTTTTAGGAAATGTGTTTTATTTCATAAATGGAATCAACAAAGTATGGACATTCTACGTCATAACGACTTTCTATAGTTTGCGCATGCGTCCGGAAATAAGAAAAGCTTTCTTCCACCGTTTTTTAAAATCACAGCTTCTAGAAGGTTTACATGATTTCGTAAAAAAAAAGAGTTTCTAGAAAATGTGTTTTATTTCATAAATGGAATCTACAAAGTATGCACATTCTACGTCATAACGAATTTCCATAGTTTGCGCATACGTCCGGAAATAAGAAAAGCTTACTTCCACCGTTTTTTAAAATCACAGCTTCTAGAAGGTTTACATGATTTCGTAAAAAACACGAGTTTTTAGAAAATGTGTTTTATTTCATTGATGGAATCTACAAAGTATCCACATTCTACGGCATAACGACATTCTATAGTTTGCGCATGCGTCCGGAAACTAGAAAAGCTTAGTTCCACCGTTTTTTAAAATCACAGCTTCTAGAAGGTTTACATGATTTCGTAAAAAACACGAGTTTTTAGAAAATGTGCTTTATTTCATAAATGGAATCTACAAAGTATGCACATTCTACATCATAAAAAATTTCCATAGTTTGCGCATGCGTCCGGAAATAAGAAAAGCTTATTTCCCCCATTTTTTAAAATCACAGCTTCTAGAAGGTTTACATGATTTCTTAAAAAACACGAGTTTTTAGAAAATGTGTTTTATTTCATAAATGGAATCAACAAAGTATGCACATTCAATGTCATAACGACTTTCTATAGTTTGCGCATGCGTTTGGAAATAAGAAAACCTTACTTCCCCCGTTTTTTAAAATCACAGCTTCTAGAAGGTTTACATGATTTCTTAAAAAACACGAGTTTTTAGAAAATGTGTTTTATTTCATAAATGGAATCTACAAAGTATGCACATTCTACGTCATAACAGCTTTCTATAGTTTACGCATGCGTCCTAAAATAAGAAAAGCTTACTTCCACCGTTTTTTAAAATCACAGCTTCTAGAAGGTTTACATGATTTCGTAAAAAACACGAGTTTTTAGAAAATGTGTTTTATTTCATAAATGGAATCTACAAAGTATGCACATTCGACGTCATAACGACTTTCTATAGTTTGCGCATGCGTCCGGAAGTAAGAAAAGCTTACTTCCCCCGTTTTTTAAAATCACAGCTTCTAGAAGGTTTACATGATTTCTTAAAAAACACGAGTTTTTAGAAAATGTGTTTTATTTCATAAATGGAATCAACAAAGTATGCACATTCTACGTCATAATGACTTTCTATAGTTTGAGCATGCGTTTGGAAATAAGAAAAGCTTACTTCCCCCGTTTTTTAAAATCACAGCTTCTAGAAGGTTTACATGATTTCGTAAAAAACACGAGTTTTTAGAAAATGTGTTTTATTTCATAAATGAAATCTACAAAGTATGCACATTCTACATCATAACGACATTCTATAGTTTGCGCATGCATCCGGAAATAAGAAAAGCTTACTTCCACCGTTTTTTAAAATCATAGCTTCTAGAAGGTTTACATGATTTCGTAAAAAACACGAGTTTTTAGAAAATGTGTTTTATTTCATAAATGGAATCTACAAAGTTTGCACATAGTACGTCATAACGACTTTCTATAGTTTGCGCATCCGTCCGGAAAGAAGAAAAGCTTACCTCCCCCGTTTTTTAAAATCACAGCTTCTAGAAGGTTTACATGATTCGTTAAAAAACACGAGTTTTTAGAAAATGTGTTTTATTTCATAAATGGAATCAACAAAGTATGGACATTCTACGTCATAACGACTTTCTATAGTTTGCGCATTCGTCTGGAAATAAGAAAAGCTTACCTCCCCCATTTTTTAAAATCACAGCTTCTAGAAGGTTTACATGATTTGTTAAAAAACACGAGTTTTTAGAAAATGTGTTTTATTTGATAAATGGAATCAACAAAGTATGGACATTCTACGTCATAACGACTTTCTATAGTTTGCGCATGCGTCCGGAAATAAGAAAAGATTTCTTCCACCGTTTTTTAAAATCACAGCTTCTAGAAGGTTTACATGATTTCGTAAAAAAAAAGAGTTTTTAGAAAATGTGTTTTATTTCATAAATGGAATCTACAAAGTATGCACATTCTACGTCATAACGAATTTCCATAGTTTGCGCATACGTCCGGAAATAAGAAAAGCTTACTTTCACCGTTTTTTAAAATCACAGCTTCTAGAAGGTTTACATGATTTCGTAAAAAACACGAGTTTTTAGAAAATGTGTTTTATTTCATAAAGGGAATATACAAAGTATGCACATTCTACATCATAATGACTTTCTATAGTTTGCGCATGCATCCGGAAATAAGAAAAGCTTACTTCCACCGTTTTTTAAAATCACAGCTTCTAGAAGGTTTACATGATTTCGTAAAAAACACGAGTTTTTAGAAGATGTGTTTTATTTCATAAATGGAATCTACAAAGTATGCAAATTCTACGTCATAACGACTTTCTATAGTTTGCGCATGCGTCCGGAAATAAGAAAAGCGTACTTCCCCCGTTTTTTAAAATCAGAGCTTCTAGAAGGTTTACATGATTTCTTAAAAAACACGAGTTTTTAGAAATTGTGTTTTATTTTATAAATGTAATCAACAAAGTATGCAAATTCTACGTCATAACGACTTTCTATAGTTTGCGCATGCGTTTATAAATAATAATAGCTTACTTCCCCCATTTTTTAAAATCACAGCTTCTAGAAGGTTTACATGATTTCTTAAAAAACAGGAGTTTTTAGAAAATGTATTTTATTTCATAAATAGAATCAACAAAGTATGCACATTCTGCGTCATAACGACTTTCTATTGTTTGCACATGCGTCCGGAAATAAGAAAAGCTTACTTCCACCATTTTTTAAAATCACAGCATCTAGAAGGTTTACATGATTTCGTAAAAAACACGAGTTTTTAGAAAATGTGTTTTCTTTCATAAATGGAATCTACAAAGTATGCACATTCTACGTCATAACGACATTCTATAGTTTGCGCATGCGTCCGGAAATAAGAAAAGCTTACTTCCACCGTTTTTTAAAATCACAGCTTCTAGAAGGTTTACATGATTTCGTAAAAAACACGAGTTTTTAGAAAAATGTGTTTTATTTCATAAATGGAATATACAAAGTATGCACATTCTACGTCATAACGACTTTCTATAGTTTGCGCATGCGTCCGGAAATAAGAAACGCTTACCTCCCCCGTTTTTTAAAATCACAGCTTCTAGAAGGTTTACATGATTTCGTAAAAAACACGAGTGTTTAGAAACTATGTTTTATTTCATAAATGGAATCAACAAAGTATGCACATTCTACGTCATAACGACTCTCTATAGTTTGTGCATGCGTTTAGAAATAAGAAAAGCTTACTTCCCCCGTTTTTTAAAATCACAGCTTCTAGAAGGTTTACATGATTTCTTAAAAAACACAAGTTTTTAGAAAATGTGTTTTATTTCATAAATAGAATCAACAAAGTATGCACATTCTACGTCATAACGACTTTCTATAGTTTGCGCATGCGTCCGGAAATAAGAAAAGCTTACTTCCACCATTTTTAAAATCACAGCATCTAGAAGGTTTACATGATTTCGTAAAAAACACGAGTTTTTAGAAAATGTGTTTTATTTCATAAATGGAATCTACAAAGTATGCACATTATACGGCATAACGACTTTCTATAGTTTGTGCATGCGTCTGGAAATAAGAAAAGCTTACTTCCCCCGTTTTTTAAAATCACAGCTTCTACAAGGTTTACATGATTTCTTAAAAAACACGAGTTTTTAGAAAATGTGTTTTATTTCATAAATGGAATCAACAAAGTATGCACATTCAATGTCATAACGACTTTCTATAGTTTGCGCATGCGTTTGGAAATAAGAAAAGCTTACTTCCCCCGTTTTTTAAAATCACAGCTTCTAGAAGGTTTACATGATTTGTTAAAAAACACGAGTTTTTAGAAAATGTGTTTTATTTCATAAATGGAATCAACAAAGTATGGACATTCTACGTCATAACGACTTTCTATAGTTTGCACATGCGTCCGGAAATAAGAAAAGCTTTCTTCCACCGTTTTTTAAAATCACAGCTTCTAGAAAGTTTGCATGATTTCGTAAAAAAAAAGAGTTTTTAGAAAATGTGTTTTATTTCATAAATGGAATCTACAAATTATGCACATTCTACATCATAACGAATTTCCATAGTTTGCGCATACGTCCGGAAATAAGAAAAGCTTACTTCCACCGTTTTTTAAAATCATAGCTTCTAGAAGGTTTACATGATTTCGTAAAAACCACGAGTTTTTAGAAAATGTGTTTTATTTCATTGATGGAATCTTTAAAGTATCCACATTCTACGGCATAACGACTTTCTATAGTTTGCGCATGCGTCCGGAAACTAGAAAAGCTTAGTTCCACCGTTTTTTAAAATCACAGCTTCTAGAAGGTTTACATGATTTCGTAAAAAACACGAGTTTTTAGAAAATGTGTTTTATTTCATAAATGGAATCTACAAAGTATGCACATTCTACGTCATAACGACATTCTATAGTTTGCGCATGCGTCCGGAAATACGAAAATCTTATTTCCCCCATTTTTTAAAATCACAGCTTCTAGAAGGTTTACATGATTTCGTAAAAAACACGAGTTTTTAGAAGATGTGTTTTATTTCATAAATGGAATCTACAAAGTATGTAAATTCTACGTCATAACGACTTTCTATAGTTTGCGCATGCGTCCGGAAATAAGAAAAGCTTACTTCCCCCGTTTTTTAAAATCATAGCTTCTAGAAGGTTTACATGATTTCTTAAAAAACACGAGTTTTTAGAAATTGTGTTTTATTTCATAAATGGAATCAACAAAGTATGAACATTCTACGTCATAACGATTTTCTATAGTTTGCGCATGCGTTTAGAAATAATAAAAGCTTACTTCCCCCGTTTTTTAAAATCACAGCTTCTAGAAGGTTTACATGATTTCTTAAAAAACAGGAGTTTTTAGAAAATGTGTTTTATTTCATAAATAGAATCAACAAAGTATGCACATTCTGCATCATAACGAATTTCTATTGCTTGCCCATGCGTCCGGAAATAATAAAAGCTTACTTCCACCATTTTTTAAAATCACAGCATCTAGAAGGTTTACATGATTTCCTAAAAAACACGAGTTTTTAGAAAATGTGTTTTATTTCATAAATGGAATCTACAAAGTATGCACATTCTACGTCATAATGACATTCTATAGTTTGCGCATGCGTCCGGAAATAAGAAAAGATTACTTCCACCGTTTTTTAAAATCACAGCTTCTAGAAGGTTTACATGATTTCGTAAAAAACACGAGTTTTTAGAAAATGTGTTTTATTTCATAAATGGAATCTACAAAGTATGCACATTCTACGTCATAACGACTTTCTATAGTTTGCGCATGCGTCCGGAAATAAGAAACGCTTACCTCCCCCGTTTTTTAAAATCACAGCTTCTAGAAGGTTTACATGATTTCGTAAAAAACACGAGTTTTTAGAAATGTGTTTTATTTCATCAATGGAATCTACAAAGTATGCACATTCTACGGCATAACGACTTTCTATAGTTTGCGCATGCGTCCGGAAATAAGAAAATCTTACTTCCCCCATTTTTTAAAATCACAGCTTCTAGAAGGTTTACATGATTTCGTAAAAAACACGAGTGTTTAGAAAGCGTGTTTTATTTCATAAATGGAATCAACAAAGTATGCACATTCTACGTCATAACGACTCTCTATAGTTTGTGCATGCGTTTAGAAATAAGAAAAGCTTACTTCCCCCGTTTTTTAAAATCACAGCTTCTAGAAGGTTTACATGATTTCTTAAAAAACACGAGTTTTTAGAAAATGTGTTTTATTTCATAAATAGAATCAACAAAATATGCACATTCTACGTCATAACGACTTTCTATAGTTTGCGCATGCGTTTGGAAATAAGAAAAGCTTACTTCGCCCGTTTTTTAAAATCACAGCTTCTAGAAGGTTTACATGATTTCTTAAAAAACACGAGTTTTTAGAAAATGTGTTTTATTTCATAAATGTTATCAACAAAGTATGCACATTCTATTTCATAATGACTTTCTATAGTTTGCGCATACGTCCGGAAATAAGAAAAGCTTACTTCCACCGTTTTTTAAAATCACAGCTTCTAGAAAGTTTACATGATTTCGCAAAAAACACGAGCTTTTAAAAAATGTGTTTTATTTCATAAATGGAATCTACAAAGTATGCACATTCTACGTCATAACGACTTTCTATAGTTTGAGCATGCGTACGGAAATAAGAAAAGCTTACTTCCACCATTTTTTAAAATCACAGCTTCTAGAAGGTTTACATGATTTCGTAAAAAACACGAGTTTTTAGAAAATGTGTTTTATTTCATAAATGGAATCTAAAAAGCATGCACTTTCTACATCATAACGACTTTCTATAGTTTGCGCATATGTCCGGAAATAAGAAAAGCTTACTTCCACCGTTTTTTAAAATCACAGCTTCTAGAAGGTTTACATGATTTCCTACAAAACACGAGTTTTTAGAAAATGTGTTTTATTTCATAAATGGAATCTACAAAGTATGCACATTCTACGTCATAACGACTTTTTATAGTTTGTGCATACGTCCGGAAATAAGAAAAGCTTACTTCCACCGTTTTTTAAAATCACAGCTTCTTGAAGGTTTACATGATTTCGTAAAAAACACGAGTTTTTAGAAAATGTGTTTTATTTCATAAATGGAATCTAAAAAGTATGCACATTATATGGCATAACGACTTTCTATAGTTTGTGCATGCGTCCGGAAATAAGAAAAGCTTACTTCCCCCGTTTTTTAAAATCACAGCTTCTAGAAGGTTTACATGATTTCTTAAAAAACACGAGTTTTTAGAAAATGTGTTTTATTTCATAAATGGAATCAACAAAGTATGCACATACAATGTCATAACGACTTTCTATAGTTTGCGCATGCGTTTGGAAATAAGAAAAGCTTACTTCCCCCGTTTTTTAAAATCACAGCTTCTAGAAGGTTTACATGATTTCTTAAAAAACACGAGTTTTTAGAAAATGTGTTTTATTTCATAAATAGAATCAACAAAGTATTCACATTCTACATCATAACGACTTTCTATAGTTTGCGCATGCGTTTGGAAATAAGAAAAGCTTACTTCCCCCGTTTTTTAAAATCACAGCTTCTAGAAGGTTTACATGATTTCTTAAAAAACACGAGTTTTTAGAAAATTTGTTTTATTTCATAAATGGAATCTACAAAGCATGCACATTCTAGGTCATAACAGCTTTCTATAGTTTCTGCATGCGTCCGAAAATAAGAAAAGCTTACTTCCACCGTTTTTTAAAATCACAGCTTCTAGAAGGTTTACATGATTCCACAAAAAACACGAGTTTTAGAAAATGTGTTTTATTTCATAAATGGAATCTACAAAGTATGCACATTCGACGTCAGAACGACTTTCTATAGTTTGCGCATGCGTCCGGAAGTAAGAAAAGCTTACTTCCCCCGTTTTTTAAAATCACAGCTTCTAGAAGGTTTACATGATTTCTTAAAAAACACGAGTTTTTAGAAAATGTGTTTTATTTCATAAATGGAATCAACAAAGTATCCACATTCTACGTCATAATGACTTTCTATAGTTTGCGCATGCGTTCGGAAATAAGAAAAGCTTACTTCCCCCGTTTTTTAAAATCACAGCTTCTAGAAGGTTTACATGATTTCGTAAAAAACACGAGTTTTTAGAAAATGTGTTTTATTTCATAAATGGAATCTACAAAGTATGCACATTCTACATCATAACGACATTCTATAGTTTGCGCATGAATCCGGAAATAAGAAAAGCTTACCTCCACCGTTTTTTAAAATCATAGCTTCTAGAAGGTTTACATGATTTCGTAAAAAACACGAGTTTTTAGAAAATGTGTTTTATTTCATAAATGGAATCTACAAAGTTTGCACATAGTACGTCATAACGACTTTCTATAGTTTGCGCATCCGTCCGGAAAGAAGAAAAGCTTACCTCCCCCGTTTTTTAAAATCACAGCTTCTAGAAGGTTTACATGATTTGTTAAAAAACACGAGTTTTTAGAAAATGTGTTTTATTTCATAAATGGAATCAACAAAGTATGGACATTCTACGTCATAACGACTTTCTATAGTTTGCGCATCCGTCTGGAAATAAGAAAAGCTTACCTCCCCCATTTTTTAAAATCACAGCTTCTAGAAGGTTTACATGATTTGTTAAAAAACACGAGTTTTTAGAAAATGTGTTTTATTTGATAAATGGAATCAACAAAGTATGGACATCCTACGTCATAACGACTTTCTATAGTTTGGGCATGCGTCCGGAAATAAGAAAAGCTTTCTTCCACCGTTTTTTAAAATCACAGCTTCTAGAAGGTTTACATGATTTCGTAAAAAAAAAAGAGTTTTTAGAAAATGTGTTTTATTTCATAAATGGAATCTACAAAGTATGCACATTCTACGTCATAACGAATTTCCATAGTTTGCGCATACGTACGGAAATAAGAAAAGCTTACTTCCACCGTTTTTTAAAATCACAGCTTCTAGAAGGTTTACATGATTTCGTAAAAAACACGAGTTTTTAGAAAATGTGTTTTATTTCATAAAGGGAATCTACAAAGTATGCAAATTCTACATCATAACGACTTTCTATAGTTTGCGCATGCATCCGGAAATAAGAAAAGCTTACTTCCACCGTTTTTTAAAATCACAGCTTCTAGAAGGTTTACATGATTTCATAAAAAACATGAGTTTTTAGAAAATGTGTTTTATTTCATAAATGGAATCAACAAAGTATGCACATTCTACGTCATAACGAATTTATATAGTTTGCGCGTGCGTCCGGAAATAAGAAAATCTTACTTCCACCGTTTTTTAAAATCACAACTTCTAGAAGGTTTACATGATTTCGTAAAAAACACGAGTTTTTAGAAGATGTGTTTTATTTCATAAATGGAATCTACAAAGTATGAAAATTCTACGTCATAACGACTTTCTATAGTTTGCGCATGCGTCCGGAAATAAGAAAAGCTTACTTCCCCCGTTTTTTAAAATCATAGCTTCTAGAAGGTTTACATGATTTCTTAAAAAACACGAGTTTTTAGAAATTGTGTTTTATTTTATAAATGTAATCAACAAAGTATGCACATTCTACGTCATAACGACTTTCTATAGTTTGCGCATGCGTTTAGAAATAATAAAAGCTTACTTCCCCCGTTTTTTAAAATCACAGCTTCTAGAAGGTTTACATGATTTCTTAAAAAACAGGAGTTTTTAGAAAATGTGTTTTATTTCATAAATAGAATCAACAAAGTATGCACATTCTGCGTCATAACGACTTTCTATTGTTTGCGCATGCGTCCGGAAATAAGAAAAGCTTACTTCCACCATTTTTTAAAATCACAGCATCTAGAAGGTTTACATGATTTCGTAAAAAACACGAGTTTTTAGAAAATGTGTTTTATTTCATAAATGGAATGTACAAAGTATGCACATTCTACGTCATAACGACATTCTATAGTTTGCGCATGCATCCGGAAATAAGAAAAGCTTACTTCCACCGTTTTTTAAAATCACAGCTTCTAGAAGGTTTACATGATTTCGTAAAAACCACGAGTTTTAGAAAATGTGTTTTATTTCATAAATGGAATCTACAAAGTATGCACATTCTACGTCATAACGACTTTCTATAGTTTGCGCATGCGTCCGGAAATAAGAAACGCTTACCTCCCCCGTTTTTTAAAATCACAGCTTCTAGAAGGTTTACATGATTTCGTAAAAAAACACGAGTTTTTAGAAAATGTGTTTTATTTCATAAATGGAATCTACAAAGTATGCACATTCTACGGCATAACGACTTTCTATAGTTTGCGCATGCGTCCGGAAATAAGAAAATCCTACTTCCCCCGTTTTTTAAAATCACAGCTTCTAGAAGGTTTACATGATTTCGTAAAAAACACGAGTGTTTAGAAAATGTGTTTTATTTCATAAATGGAATCAACAAAGTATGCAGATTCTACGTCATAACGACTCTCTATAGTTTGTGCATGCGTTTAGAAATAAGAAAAGCTTACTTCCCCCGTTTTTTAAAATCACAGCTTCTAGAAGGTTTACATGATTTCTTAAAAAACACGAGTTTTTAGAAAATGTGTTTTATTTCATAAATAGAATCAACAAAGTATGCACATTCTACGTCATAACGACTTTCTTTAGTTTGCGCATGCGTCCGGAAATAAGAAAAGCTTACTTCCACCATTTTTTAAAATCACAGCATCTAGAAGGTTTACATGATTTCGTAAAAAACAAAAGTTTTTAGAAAATGTGTTTTATTTCATAAATGGAATCTACAAAGTATGCACATTCTACATCATAACGACATTCTATAATTTGCGCATGCATCCGGAAATAAGAAAAGCTTACTTCCACCGTTTTTTAAAATCATAGCTTCTAGAAGGTTTACATGATTTCGTAAAAAACACGAGTTTTTAGAAAATGTGTTTTATTTCATAAATGGAATCTTCAAAGTTTGCACATAGTACATCATAACGACTTTCTATAGTTTGCGCATCCGTCCGGAAATAAGAAAAGCTTACCTCCCCAGTTTTTTAAAATCACAGCTTCTAGAAGGTTTACATGATTTGTTAAAAAACACGAGTTTTTAGAAAATGTGTTTTATTTGATAAATGGAATCAACAAAGTATGGACATTCTACGTCATAACGACTTTCTATAGTTTGCGCATGCGTCCGGAAATAAGAAAGGCTTTCTTCCACCATTTTTTAAAATCACAGCTTCTAGAAGGTTTACATGATTTCTTAAAAAACACGAGTTTTTAGAAAATGTGTTTTATTTCATAAATGGAATCAACAAAGTGTGCACATTCTACGTCATAACGAATTTCTATAGTTTGCGCATGCGTCCGGAAATAAGAAAATCTTACTTCCACCATTTTTTAAAATCACAGCATCTAGAAGGTTTACATGATTTCGTAAAAAACACGAGTTTTTAGAAAATGTGTTTTATTTCATAAATGGAATCTACAAAGTATGCACATTCTACATCATAACGACATTCTATAATTTGCGCATGCATCCGGAAATAAGAAAAGCTTACTTCCACCGTTTTTTAAAATCATAGCTTCTAGAAGGTTTACATGATTTCGTAAAAAACATGAGTTTTTAGAAAATGTGTTTTATTTCATAAATGGAATCTTCAAAGTTTGCACATAGTACATCATAACGACTTTCTATAGTTTGCGCATCCGTCCGGAAATAAGAAAAGCTTACCTCCCCCGTTTTTTAAAATCACAGCTTCTAGAAGGTTTACATGATTTGTTAAAAAACACGAGTTTTTAGAAAATGTGTTTTATTTGATAAATGGAATCAACAAAGTATGGACATTCTACGTCATAACGACTTTCTATAGTTTGCGCATGCGTCCGGAAATAAGAAAAGCTTTCTTCCACCGTTTTTTAAAATCACAGCTTCTAGAAGGTTTACATGATTTCGTAAGAAAAAAGAGTTTTTAGAAACTGTGTTTTATTTCATAAATGGAATCTACAAAGTATGCACATTCTACGTCATAACGAATTTCCATAGTTTGCGCATACGTCCAGAAATAAGAAAAGCTTACTTCCACCGTTTTTTAAAATCACAGCTTCTAGAAGGTTTACATGATTTCGTAAAAAACACTTGTTTTTAGAAAATGTGTTTTATTTCATTGATGGAATAAACAAAGTATGCACATTCTACATCATAACGACATTCTATAGTTTGCGCATGCGTCCGGAAATAAGAAAAGCTTACTTCCACCGTTTTTTAAAATCACAGCTTCTAGAAGGTTTACATGATTTCGTAAAAAACATGAGTTTTTAGAAAATGTGTTTTATTTCATAAATAGAATCTACAAAGTATGCACATTCTACGTCATAACAACTTTCTATAGTTTATGCATGCGTCCGGAAATAAGAAAAGCTTACTTCCCCCGTTTTTTAAAATCACAGCTTCTAGAAGGTTTACATGATTTCGTAAGAAACACGAGTTTTTAGAAAATGTGTTTTATTTCATAAATGGAATCTACAAAGTATGCACATTCTACGTCATAACGACATTCTATAGTTTGCGCATGCGTCCGGAAATAAGAAAAGCTTACTTCCCCCGTTTTTTGAAATCACAGCTTCTAGAAGGTTTACATGATTTCGTAAAAAACATGAGTTTTTAGAAAATTTGTTTTATTTCATTGATGGAATAAACAAAGTATGCACATTCTACATCATAACGACATTCTATAGTTTGCGCATGCGTCCGGAAATAAGAAAAGCTTACTTCCACCATTTTTTAAAATCACAGCTTCTAGAAGGTTTACATGATTTCGTAAAAAACATGAGTTTTTAGAAAATGTGTTATATTTCATAAATGGAATCTACAAAGTATGCACATTCTACGTCATAACAACTTTCTATAGTTTGCGCATGTGTCCGGAAATAAGAAAAGCTTATTTCCCCCATTTTTTAAAATCACAGCTTCTAGAAGGTTTACATGATTTCTTAAAAAACACGAGTTTTTAGAAAATGTGTTTTATTTCATAAATGGAATCAACAAAGTATGCACATTCTACATCATAACGAATTTCTATAGTTTGCGTATCCGTCCGGAAATAAGAAAAGCTTACTTTTCATTGTTTTATAAAATCACAGCTTCTAGAAGGTTTACATGATTTCTTAAAAAACACGAGTTTTTAGAAAATGTGTTTTATTTCATAAATGGAATCAACAAAGTATGCACATTCTACATCATAACGACTTTCTAAATTTTGCGCATGCGTCCGGAAATAAGAAAAGCTTACTTCCACCGTTTTTTAAAATCACTGTTTCTAGAAGGTTTACATGATTTCGTAAAAAACACGAGTTTTTAGAAAATGTGTTTTATTTCATAAATGGAATCTACAAAGTATGCACATTCTACATCATAACGACATTCTATAGTTTGCGCATGCGTCCGGAAATAAGAAAAGCTTACTTCCACCGTTTTTTTAAAATCACAGCTTCTAGAAAGTTTACATGATTTCGTAAAAAGCACGAGTTTTTAGAAAATGTGTTTTATTTCATAAATGGAATCTACAAAGTATGCACATTCTACGTCAGAACGACTTTCTATAGTTTGCGCATCCGTCCGGAAATAAGAAAAGCTTACTTCCCCCGTTTTTTAAAATCACAGCTTCTAGAAGGTTTACATGATTTGTTAAAAAACACGAGTTTTTAGAAAATGTGCTTTATTTCATAAATGGAATCAACAAAGTATGCACATTCTACATCATAACGACTTTCTATAGTTTGAGCATGCGTCCAGAAATAAGAAAAGCTTACTTCCACCGTTTTTTAAAATCACTGTTTCTAGAAGGTTTACATGATTTCGTAAAAAACACAGTTTTTAGAAAATGTGTTTTATTTCATAAATGGAATCTACAAAGTATGCACATTCTACGTCATAGTGACTTTCTATAATTTTCGCATACGTCCGGCAATAAGAAAAGCTTACTTCCACCGTTTTTTAAAATCACAGCTTCTAGAAGGTTTACATGATTTCGTAAAAAACACAAGTTTTTAGAAAATGTGTTTTATTTGATAAATGGAATCTACAAAGTATGCACATTCTACGGCATAACAACTTTCTATAGCTTGCGCATGCGTCCGGAAATAAGAAAAGCTTACTTCCCCCGTTTTTTAAAATCACAGCTTCTAGAAGGTTTACATGATTTCTTAAAAAACAAGAGTTTTTAGAAAATTTGTTTTATTTCATAAATGGAATCTACAAAGTATGCACATTCTACGTCATAACGACTTTCTATAGTTTGCGCATGCGTCCGGAAATAAGAAAAGCTTACTACAACCGTTTTTTAAAATCACAGCTTCTAGAAGGTTTACATGACTTCGTAAAAAACACGAGTTTTTAGAAAATGTGTTTTATTTCATAAATGGAATCTACAAAGTATGCACATTCTACGTCAGAACGACTTTCTATAGTTTGCGCATGCGTCCGGAAATAAGAAAAGCTTACTTCCCCCGTTTTTTAAAATCACAGCTTCTAGAAGGTTTACATGATTTCTTAAAAAACACGAGTTTTTAGAAAATGTGTTTTATATCATAAATGGAATCAACAAGGTATGCACATTCTACGTCATAATGACTTTCTATAGTTTGCGCATGCGTTTGGAAATAAGAAAAGCTTACTTCCCCAGTTTTTTAAAATCACATTTTCTAGAAGGTTTACATGATTTCGTGAGAAACACGAGTTTTTAGAAAATGTGTTTTATTTCATAAATGGAATCTACAAACTATGCACATTCTACGTCATAACGACTTTGTATAGTTTGCGCATGCATCCGGAAATAAGAAACGCTTAATTCCCCCATTTTTTAAAATCACAGCTTCTAGAAGGTTTACATGATTTCGTAAAAAACAAGAGTTTTTAGAAAATGTCTTTTATTTCATAAATGGAATCTACAAAGTATGCACATTCTACGTCATAACGACTTTCTATAGTTTGCGCATGCGTCCGGAAATAAGAAAATCTTACTTCCCCCATTTTTTAAAATCACAGCTTCTAGAAGGTTTACATGATTTCATAAAAAACACGAGTTTTTAGAAAATGTGTTTTATTTCATAAATAGAATCAACAAAGTATGCACATTCTACGTCATAATGACCTTCTATAGTTTGCGCATGCGTTTGGAAATAAGAAAAGCTTACTTCCCCGGTTTTTTAAAATCACAGCTTCTAGAAGGTTTACATGATTTCGTAAAAAACACGAGATTTTAGAAAATGTGTTTTATTTCATAAATGGAATCTACAAACTATGCACATTCTACGTCATAACGACTTTGTATAGTTTGTGCATGCATCCGGAAATAAGAAACGCTTAATTCCCCCGTTTTTTAAAATCACAGCTTCTAGAAGGTTTACATGATTTCGTAAAAAAAAAGAGTTTTTAGAAAATGTGTTTTATTTCATAAATGGAATCTACAAAGTATGCACATTCTACGCCATAACGACTTTCTATAGTTTGCGCATGCGTCCGGAAATAAGAAAATCTTACTTCCCCCATTTTTTAAAATCACAGCTTCTAGAAGGTTTACATGATTTCATAAAAAACACGAGTTTTTAGAAAATGTGTTTTATTTCATAAATGGAATCAACAAAGTATGCACATTCTACGTCATAACGACTTTCTATAATTTGCGCATGCGTCCGGAAATAAGAAAAGCTTACTTCCACCGTTTTTTAAAATCACAGCTTCTAGAAGGTTTACATGATTTCGTAAAAAACATGAGTTTTTAGAAAATGTGTTTTATTTCATACATGGAATCTACAAAGTATGCACATTCTACGTCATAACGACTTTCTATAGTTTGCGCATGCGTCCGGAAATAAGAAAAGCTTACTTCTCCCATTTTTTAAAATCACAGCTTCTAGAAGGTTTACATGATTTCTTAAAAAACATGAGTTTTTAGATATTGTGTTTTATTTCATAAATGGAATCAACAAAGTATGCACATTCTACGTCATAATGACTTTCTATAGTTTGCGCATGCGTTTGGAAATAAGAAAAGCTTACTTCCCCCGTTTTTTAAAATCACAGCTTCTAGAAGGTTTACATGATTTCTTAAAAAACACGAGTTTTTAGAAAATGTGTTTTATTTCATAAATAGAATCAACAAAGTATGCACATTCTACGTCATAACGACTTTCTATAGTTTGCGCATGCGACCGGAAACTAGAAAAGCTTATTTCCACCATTTTTTAAAATCACAGCATCTACAAGGTTTACATGATTTCGTAAAAAACATGAGTTTTTAGAAAATGTGTTTTATTTCATAAATCGAATCTACAAAGTATGCACATTCTACGTCATAACGACATTCTATAGTTTGCACATGCGTTTGTAAATAAGAAAAGCTTACTTCCCCCGTTTTTTAAAATCACAGCTTCTAGAAGGTTTACATGATTTCCTAAAAAACATGAGTTTTTAGAAAATGTGTTTTATTTCATAAATGGAATCAACAAAGTATGCACATTCTACGTCATGACGAATTTCTATAGTTTGCGCATGCATCCGGAAATAAGAAAATCTTACTTCCACCGTTTTTTAAAATCACAGCTTCTAGAAGGTTTACATGATTTCGTAAAAAACACGAGTTTTTAGAAGATGTGTTTTATTTCATAAATGGAATCTACAAAGTATGCACATTCTACGTCATAACGACTTTCTATAGTTTGCGCATGCGTTTAGAAATAATAAAAGCTTACTTCCCCCGTTTTTTAAAATCACAGCTTCTAGAAGGTTAACATGATTTCTTAAAAACAGGAGTTTTTAGAAAATGTGTTTTATTTCATAAATAGAATCAACAAAGTATGCACATTCTGCGTCATAACGACTTTCTATTGTTTGCGCATGCGTCCGGAAATAAGAAAAGCTTCCTTCCAACATTTTTTAAAATCACAGCATCTAGAAGGTTTACATGATTTCGTAAAAAACACGAGTTTTTAGAAAATGTGTTTTATTTCATAAATGGAATCTACAAAGTATGCACATTCTACGTCATAACGACTTTCTATAGTTTGCGCATGCGTCCGGAAATAAGAAAATCTTACTTCCCCCATTTTTAATAATCACAGCTTCTAGAAGGTTTACATGATTTCATAAAAAACACGAGTTTTTAGAAAATGTGTTTTATTTCATAAATGGAATCAACAAAGTATGCACATTCTACGTCATAATGACTTTCTATAGTTTGCGCATGCGTTTGGAAATAAGAAAAGCTTACTTCCCCGGTTTTTTAAAATCACAGCTTCTAGAAGGTTTACATGATCTCGTAAAAAACACGAGTTTTTAGAAAATGTGTTTTATTTCATAAATGGAATCTACAAACTATGCACATTCTACGTCATAACGACTTTGTATAGTTTGTGCATGCATCCGGAAATAAGAAACGCTTAATTCCCCCGTTTTTTAAAATCACAGCTTCTAGAAGGTTTACATGATTTCGTACAAAAAAAGAGTTTTTAGAAAATGTGTTTTATTTCATAAATGGAATCTACAAAGTATGCACATTCTACGTCATAACGACTTTCTATAGTTTGCGCATGCGTCCGGAAATAAGAAAATCTTACTTCCCCCATTTTTTAAAATCACAGCTTCTAGAAGGTTTACATGATTTCATAAAAAACACGAGTTTTTAGAAAATGTGTTTTATTTCATAAATGGAATCAACAAAGTATGCACATTCTACGTCATAAGGACTTTCTATAGTTTGCGCATGCGTTTGGAAATAAGAAAAGCTTACTGCCCCCGTTTTTTAAAATGACAGCTTCTAGAAGGTTTACATGATTTCTTAAAAAACACGAGTTTTTAGAAAATGTGTTTTATTTCATAAATGGAATCAACAAAGTATGCACATTCTACGTCATAACGACTTTCTATAGTTTGCGCATGCGTTTAGAAATAATAAAAGCTTACTTCCCCCGTTTTTTAAAATCACAGCTTCTAGAAGGTTAACATGATTTCTTAAAAACAGGAGTTTTTAGAAAATGTGTTTTATTTCATAAATAGAATCAACAAAGTATGCACATTCTGCGTCATAACGACTTTCTATTGTTTGCGCATGCGTCCGGAAATAAGAAAAGCTTCCTTCCAACATTTTTTAAAATCACAGCATCTAGAAGGTTTACATGATTTCGTAAAAAACACGAGTTTTTAGAAAATGTGTTTTATTTCATAAATGGAATCTACAAAGTATGCACATTCTATGTCAAAACGACATTCTATAGTTTGCGCATGCGTCCGGAAATTAGAAAAGCTTACTTCCACCGTTTTTTAAAATCGCAGCTTCTAGAAGGTTTACATGATTTCGTAAAAAACACGAGTTTTTAGAAAATGTGTTTTATTTCATAAATGGAATCTACAAATTATGCACATTCTACGTCATAACGACTTTTTATAGTTTGTGCATCCGTCCGGAAATAAGAAAAGCTTACTTCCCCCGTTTTTTAAAATCACAGCTTCTAGAAGGTTTACATGATTTGTTAAAAAACACGAGTTTTTAGAAAATGTGTTTTATTTCATAAATGGAATCAACAAAGTATGCACATTCTACATCATAACGACTTTCTAAATTTTGCGCATGCGTCCGGAAATAAGAAAAGCTTACTTCCACCGTTTTTTAAAATCACTGTTTCTAGAAGGTTTACATGATTTCGTAAAAAACACGAGTTTTTAGAAAATGTGTTTTATTTCATAAATGGAATCTACAAAGTATGCACATTCTACATCATAACGACATTCTATAGTTTGCGCATGCGTCCGGAAATAAGAAAAGCTTACTTCCACCGTTTTTTAAAATCACAGCTTCTAGAAGGTTTACATGATTTCGTAAAAAGCACGAGTTTTTAGAAAATGTGTTTTATTTCATAAATGGAATCTACAAAGTATGCACATTCTACGTCAGAACGACTTTCTATAGTTTGCGCATCCGTCCGGAAATAAGAAAAGCTTACTTCCACCGTTTTTTAAAATCACTGTTTCTAGAAGGTTTACATGATTTCGTAAAAAACACAGTTTTTAGAAACTGTGTTTTATTTCATAAATGGAATCTACAAAGTATGCACATTCTACGTCATAGCGACTTTCTATAATTTGCGCATACGTCCGGCAATAAGAAAAGCTTACTTCCACCGTTTTTTAAAATCACAGCTTCTAGAAGGTTTACATGATTTCGTAAAAAACACAAGTTTTTAGAAAATGTGTTTTATTTGATAAATGGAATCTACAAAGTATGCACATTCTACGACATAACGACTTTCTATAGCTTGCGCATGCGTCCGGAAATAAGAAAAGCTTACTTCCCCCGTTTTTTAAAATCACAGCTTCTAGAAGGTTTACATGATTTCTTAAAAAACACGAGTTTTTAGAAAATTTGTTTTATTTCATAAATGGAATCTACAAAGTATGCACATTCTACGTCATAACGACTTTCTATAGTTTGCGCATGCGTCCGGAAATAAGAAAAGCTTACTACCACCGTTTTTTAAAATCACAGCTTCTAGAAGGTTTACATGATTTCGTAAAAAACACGAGTTTTTAGAAAATGTGTTTTATTTCATAAATGGAATATACAAAGTATGCACATTCTACGTCATAACGACTTTCTATAGTTTGCGCATGCGTCCGGAAATAAGAAAAGCTTACTTCCCCCGTTTTTTAAAATCACAGCTTCTAGAAGGTTTACATGATTTCTTAAAAAACACGAGTTTTTAGAAAATGTGTTTTATTTCATAAATGGAATCAACAAAGTATGCACATTCTACGTCATAATGACTTTCTATAGTTTGCGCATGCGTTTGGAAATAAGAAAAGCTTACTCCCCCAGTTTTTTAAAATCACAGCTTCTAGAAGGTTTACATGATTTCGTAAGAAACACGAGTTTTTAGAAAATGTGTTTTATTTCATAAATGGAATCTACAAACTATGCACATTCTACATCATAATGACTTTGTATAGTTTGTGCATGCATCTGGAAATAAGAAACGCTTAATTCCCCCGTTTTTTAAAATCACAGCTTCTAGAAGGTTTACATGATTTCATAAAAAAAAAGAGTTTTTAGAAAATGTGTTTTATTTCATAAATGGAATCTACAAAGTATGCACATTCTACGTCATAACGACTTTCTATAGTTTGCGCATGCGTCCGGAAATAAGAAAATCTTACTTCCCCCATTTTTTAAAATCACAGCTTCTAGAAGGTTTACATGATTTCATAAAAAACACGAGTTTTTAGAAAATGTGTTTTATTTCATAAATGGAATCAACAAAGTATGCACATTCTATGTCATAAGGACTTTCTATAGTTTGCGCATGCGTTTGGAAATAAGAAAAGCTTACTGCCCCCGTTTTTTAAAATGACAGCTTCTAGAAGGTTTACATGATTTCTTTAAAAACACTAGTTTTTAGAAAATGTGTTTTATTTCATAAATGGAATCAACAAAGTATGCACATTCTACGTCATAACGACTTTCTATAATTTGCGCATGCGTCCGGAAATAAGAAAAGCTTACTTCCACCATTTTTTAAAATCACAGCTTCTAGAAGGTTTACATGATTTCGTAAAAAACATGAGTTTTTAGAAAATGTGTTTTATTTCATACATGGAATCTACAAAGTATGCACATTCTACCTCATAACGACTTTCTATAGTTTGCGCATGCGTCCGGAAATAAGAAAAGCTTACTTCTCCCATTTTTTAAAATCACAGCTTCTAGAAGGTTTACATGATTTCTTAAAAAACATGAGTTTTTAGATATTGTGTTTTATTTCATAAATGGAATCAACAAAGTATGCACATTCTACGTCATAATGACTTTCTATAGTTTGCGCATGCGTTTGGAAATAAGAAAAGCTTACTTCCCCCGTTTTTTAAAATCACAGCTTCTAGAAGGTTTACATGATTTCTTAAAAAACACGAGTTTTTAGAAAATATGTTTTATTTCATAAATAGAATCAACAAAGTATGCACATTCTACGTCATAACGACTTTCTATAGTTTGCGCATGCGACCGGAAACTAGAAAAGCTTACTTCCACCATTTTTTAAAATCACAGCATCTAGAAGGTTTACATGATTTCGTAAAAAACACGAGTTTTTAGAAAATGTGTTTTATTTCATAAATCGAATCTACAAAGTATGCACATTCTACGTCATAACGACATTCTATAGTTTGCACATGCGTTTGTAAATAAGAAAAGCTTACTTCCCCCATTTTTTAAAATCACAGCTTCTAGAAGGTTTACATGATTTCCTAAAAAACACGAGTTTTTAGAAAATGTGTTTTATTTCATAAATGGAATCAACAAAGTATCCACATTCTACGTCATGACGAATTTCTATAGTTTGCGCATGCATCCGGAAATAAGAAAATCTTACTTCCACCGTTTTTTAAAATCACAGCTTCTAGAAGGTTTACATGATTTCGTAAAAAACACGAGTTTTTAGAAGATGTGTTTTATTTCATAAATGGAATCTACAAAGTATGCACATTCTACGTCATAACGACTTTCTATAGTTTGCGCATGCGTCCGGAAATAAGAAAAGCTTACTTCCCCCGTTTTTTAAAATCATAGCTTCTAGAAGGTTTGCATGATTTCTTAAAAAACACGAGTTTTTAGAAATTGTGTTTTATTTCATAAATGGAATCAACAAAGTATGCACATTCAATGTCATAACGACTTTCTATAGTTTGCGCATGTGTTTGGAAATAAGAAAAGCTTACTTCCCCGTTTTTTAAAATCAAAGCTTCTAGAAGGTTTACATGATTTCTTAAAAAACACGAGTTTTTAGAAAATTTGTTTTATTTCATAAATGGAATCAACAAAGTATGCACATTCTACGTCATAACGAATTTCTATAGTTTGCGCATGCGTCCGGAAATAAGAAAATCTTACTTCCACCGTTTTTTAAAATCACAGCTTCTAGAAGGTTTACATGATTTCGTAAAAAACACGAGTTTTTAGAAGATGTGTTTTATTTCATAAATGGAATCTACAAAGTATGCAAATTCTATGTCATAACGACTTTCTATAGTTTGCGCATTCGTCCGGAAATAAGAAAAGCTTACTTCCCCCGTTTTTTAAAATCATAGCTTCTAGAAGGTTTACATGATTTCTTAAAAAACATGAGTTTTTAGAAATTGTGTTTTATTTTATAAATGGAATCAACAAAGTATGCACATTCTACGTCATAACGAATTTCTATAGTTTGCGCATGCGTTTAGAAATAATAAAAGCTTACTTCCCCCGTTTTTTAAAATCACAGCTTCTAGAAGGTTTACATGATTTCTTAAAAAACAGGAGTTTTTAGAAAATGTGTTTTATTTCATAAATAGATTCAACAAAGTATGCACATTCTGCGTCATAACGACTTTCTATTGTTTGCGCATGCGTCCGGAAATAAGAAAAGCTTACTTCCACAATTTTTTAAAATCACAGCATCTAGAAGGTTTACATGATTTCGTAAAAAACACGAGTTTTTAGAAAATGTGTTTTATTTCATAAATGGAATCTACAAAGTATGCACATTCTACATTATAACGACATTCTATAGTTTGCGCATGCGTCCGGAAATAAGAAAAGCTTACTTCCACCGTTTTTTAAAATCACAGCTTCTAGAATGTTTACATGATTTCGTAAAAAGCACGAGTTTTTAGAAAATGTGTTTTATTTCATAAATGGAATCTACAAAGTATGCACATTCTACGTCAGAACGACTTTCTATAGTTTGCGCATCCATCCGGAAATAAGAAAAGCTTACTTCCCCCGTTTTTTAAAATCACAGCTTCTAGAAGGTTTACATGATTTGTTAAAAAACACGAGTTTTTAGAAAATGTGCTTTATTTCATAAATGGAATCAACAAAGTATGCACATTCTACGTCATAATGACTTTCTATAGTTTGCGCATGCGTCCGGAAATAAGAAAAGCTTACTTCCACCGTTTTTTAAAATCACTGTTTCTAGAAGGTTTACATGATTTCGTAAAAAATACAGTTTTTAGAAAATGTGTTTTATTTCATAAATGCAATCTACAAAGTATGCACATTCTACGTCATAGCGACTTTCTATAATTTGCGCATACGTCCGGCAATAAGAAAAGCTTACTTCCACCGTTTTTTAAAATCACAGCTTCTAGAAGGTTTACATGATTTCGTAAAAAACACAAGTTTTTAGAAAATGTGTTTTATTTGATAAATGGAATCTACAAAGTATGCACATTCTACGGCATAACGACTTTCTATAGCTTTCGCATGCGTCCGGAAATAAGAAAAGCTTACTTCCCCCGTTTTTTAAAATCACAGCTTCTAGAAGGTTTACATGATTTCTTAAAAAACACGACTTTTTAGAAAATTTGTTTTATTTCATAAATGGAATCGACAAAGTATGCACATTCTACGTCATAACGACTTTCTATAGTTTGCGCATAAGTCCGGAAATAAGAAAAGCTTACTACCACCGTTTTTTAAAATCACAGCTTCTAGAAGGTTTACATGATTTCGTAAAAAACACGAGTTTTTAGAAAATGTGTTTTATTTCATAAATGGAATCTACAAAGTATGCACATTCTACGTCATAACGACTTTCTATAGTTTGCGCATGCGTCCGGAAATAAGAAAAGCTTACTTCCCCCGTTTTTTAAAATCACAGCTTTTAGAAGGTTTACATGATTTCTTAAAAAACACGAGTTTTTAGAAAATGTGTTTTATTTCATAAATGGAATCAACAAAGTATGCACATTCTACGTCATAATGACTTTCTATAGTTTGCGCATGCGTTTGGAAATAAGAAAAGCTTACTTCCCCAGTTTTTTAAAATCACAGCTTCTAGAAGGTTTACATGATTTCGTAAGAAACACGAGTTTTTAGAAAATGTGTTTTATTTCATAAATGGAATCTACAAACTCTGCACATTCTACGTCATAACGACTTTGTATAGTTTGCGCATGCATTCGGAAATAAGAAACGCTTAATTCCCCCGTTTTTTAAAATCACAGCTTCTAGAAGGTTTACATGATTTCGTAAAAAACAAGATTTTTTAGAAAATGTCTTTTATTTCATAAATGGAATCTACAAAGTATGCACATTCTACGTCATAACGAATTTCTATAGTTTGCGCATGCGTCCGGAAATAAGAAAATCTTACTTCCCCCATTTTTTAAAATCACAGCTTCTAGAAGGTTTACATGATTTCATAAAAAACACGAGTTTTTAGAAAATGTATTTTATTTCATCAATGGAATCAACAAAGTATGCACATTCTACGTCATAATGACTTTCTATAGTTTGCGCATGCGTTTGGAAATAAGAAAAGCTTACTTGCCCGGTTTTTTAAAATCACAGCTTCTAGAAGGTTTACATGATTTCGTAAAAAACACGAGTTTTTAGAAAATGTGTTTTATTTCATAAATGGAATCTACAAACTATGCACATTCTACGTCATAACGACTTTGTATAGTTTGTGCATGCATCCGGAAATAAGAAACGCTTAATTCCCCCGTTTTTTAAAATCACAGCTTCTAGAAGGTTTACATGATTTCGTAAAAAAAAAGAGTTTTTAGAAAATGTGTTTTATTTCATAAATGGAATCTACAAAGTATGCACATTCTACGTCATAACGACTTTCTATAGTTTGCGCATGCGTCCGGAAATAAGAAAATCTTACTTCCCCCATTTTTTAAAATCACAGCTTCTAGAAGGTTTACATGATTTCATAAAAAACACGAGTTTTTAGAAAATGTGTTTTATTTCATAAATGGAATCAACAAAGTATGCACATTCTACGTCATAAGGACTTTCTATAGTTTGCGCATGCGTTTGGAAATAAGAAAAGCTTACTGCCCCCGTTTTTTAAAATGACAGCTTCTAGAAGGTTTACATGATTTCTTTAAAAACACTAGTTTTTAGAAAATGTGTTTTATTTCATAAATGGAATCAACAAAGTATGCACATTTTACGTCATAACGACTTTCTATAATTTGCGCATGCGTCCGGAAATAAGAAAAGCTTACTTCCACCGTTTTTTAAAATCACAGCTTCTAGAAGGTTTACATGATTTCGTAAAAAACATGAGTTTTTAGAAAATGTGTTTTATTTCATACATGGAATCTACAAAGTATGCACATTCTACGTCATAACGACTTTCTATAGTTTGTGCATGCGTCCGGAAATAAGAAAAGCTTACTTCTCCCATTTTTTAAAATCACAGCTTCTAGAAGGTTTACATGATTTCTTAAAAAACATGAGTTTTTAGATATTGTGTTTTATTTCATAAATGGAATCAAAAAAGTATGCACATTCTACGTCATAATGACTTTCTATAGTTTGCGCATGCGTTTGGAAATAAGAAAAGCTTACTTCCCCCGTTTTTTAAAATCACAGCTTCTAGAAGGTTTACATGATTTCTTAAAAAACACGAGTTTTTAGAAAATGTGTTTTATTTCATAAATAGAATCAACAAAGTATGCACATTCTATGTCATAACGACTTTCTATAGTTTGCGCATGCGACCGGAAACTAGAAAAGCTTACTTCCACCATTTTTTAAATTCACAGCATCTAGAAGGTTTACATGATTTCGTAAAAAACACGAGTTTTTAGAAAATGTGTTTTATTTCATAAATCGAATCTACAAAGTATGCACATTCTACGTCATAACGACATTCTATAGTTTGCACATGCGTTTGTAAATAAGAAAAGCTTACTTCCCCCGTTTTTTAAAATCACAGCTTCTAGAAGGTTTACATGATTTCCTAAAAAACACGAGTTTTTAGAAAATGTGTTTTATTTCATAAATGGAATCAACAAAGTATGCACATTCTACGTCATGACGAATTTCTATAGTTTGCGCATGCATCCGGAAATAAGAAAATCTTACTTCCACCGTTTTTTAAAATCACAGCTTCTAGAAGGTTTACATGATTTCGTAAAAAACACGAGTTTTTAGAAGATGTGTTTTATTTCATAAATGGAATCTACAAAGTATGCACATTCTACGTCATAAAGACTTTCTATAGTTTGCGCATGCGTTTAGAGATAATAAAAGCTTACTTCCCCCGTTTTTTAAAATCACAGCTTCTAGAAGGTTAACATGATTTCTTAAAAACAGGAGCTTTTAGAAAATGTGTTTTATTTCATAAATGGAATCTACAAAGTATGCACATTCTACGTCATAACGACTTTCTATAGTTTGTGCATCCGTCCGGAAATAAGAAAAGCTTACTTCCCCCGTTTTTTAAAATCACAGCTTCTAGAAGGTTTACATGATTTGTTAAAAAACACGAGTTTTTAGAAAACGTGTTTTATTTCATAAATGGAATCAACAAAGTATGCACATTCTACATCATAACGACTTTCTAAATTTTGCGCATGCGTCCGGAAATAAGAAAAGCTTACTTCCACCGTTTTTTAAAATCACTGTTTCTAGAAGGTTTACATGATTTCGTAAAAAACACGAGTTTTTAGAAAATGTGTTTTATTTCATAAATGGAATCTACAAAGTATGCAAATTCTACGTCATAACGACTTTCTATAGTTTGCGCGTACGTCCGGAAATAAGAAAAGCTTACTTCTACCGTTTTATAAAATCACAGCTTCAAGAAGGTTTACATGATTTCGTAAAAAACATGAGTTTTTAGAAAATGTGTTTTATTTCATAAATGGAATCTACAAAGCATGCACATTCTACGGCATAACGACTTTCTATAGTTTGCGCATGCGTCTGGAAATAAGAAAAGCTTACTTCCCCCGTTTTTTAAAATCACAGCTTCTAGAAGGTTTACATGATTTCTTAAAACAAATGAGTTTTTAGAAAATGTGTTTTATTTCATAAATGGAATCAACAAAGTATGCACATTCTAAATCATAATGACTTTCTATAGTTTGCGCATGCATTTGGAAATAAGAAAAGCTTACTTCCCCCGTTTTTTAAAATCACAGCTTCTAGAAGGTTTACATGATTTCGTAAAAAACACGAGTTTTTAGAAAATGTGTTTTATTTCATAAATGGAATCTACAAACTATGCACATTCTACATCATAACGACTTTGTATAGTTTGCGCATGCGTCCGGAAATAAGAAACGCTTAATTCCCCCGTTTTTTAAAATCACAGCTTCTAGAAGGTTTACATGATTTCGTAAAAAACAAGAGTTTTTAGAAAATGTGTTTTATTTCATAAATGGAATCAACAAAGTATGCACATTCAATGTCATAACGACTTTCTATAGTTTGCGCATGCATTTGGAAATAAGAAAAGCTTACTTCCCCCGTTTTTTAAAATCACAGCTTCTAGAAGGTTTACATGATTTCTTAAAAAACACGAGTTTTTAGAAAATGTGTTTTATTTCATAAATAGAATCAACAAAGTATGCACATTCTACGTCATAACGACTTTCTATAGTTTGCGCATGCGTTTGGAAATACGAAAAGCTTACTTCCCCGGTTTTTTAAAATCACAGCTTCTAGAAGGTTTACATGATTTCTTAAAAAACACGAGTTTTTAGAAAATGTGTTTTATTTCATAAATGGAATCTACAAAGTATGCACATTCTACGTCATAACGACTTTCTATAGTTTGCGCATGCGTCCGGAAATAAGAAAAGCTTACTTCCCCCATTTTTTAAAATCACAGCTTCTAGAAGGTTTACATGATTTCGTAAAAAACACGAGTTTTTAGAAAATGTGTTTTATTTCATAAATGGAATCTAAAAACTATGCACATTCTACGTCATAACGACTTTGTATAGTTTGTGCATGCGTTCGGAAATAAGAAACGCTTAATTCCCCCGTTTTTTAAAATCACAGCTTCTAGAAGGTTTACATGATTTCGTGAAAAACAAGAGTTTTTAGAAAATGTGTTTTATTTCATAAATGGAATCTACAAAGTATGCACATTCTAAGTCATAACGACTTTCTATAGTTTGCGCATGCGTCCGGAAATAAGAAAAGCTTACTTCCCCCATTTTTTAAAATCACAGCTTCTAGAAGGTTTACATGATTTCATAAAAAACACGAGTTTTTAGAAAATGTTTTTTATTTCATAAATGGAATCAACAAAGTATGCACATTCTACGTCATAACGACTTTCTATAGTTTGCGCATGCGTTTGGAAATAAGAAAAGCTTACTTCCCCCGTTTTTAAAATGACAGCTTCTAGAAGGTTTACATGATTTCTTTAAAAACACTAGTTTTTAGAAAATGTGTTTTATTTCATAAATGGAATCAACAAAGTATGCACATTCTACGTCATAATGACTTTCTATAGTTTGGGCATGCGTCCGGAAATAAGAAAAGCTTACTTCCACCGTTTTTTAAAATCACAGCTTCTAGAAGGTTTACATGATTTCGTAAAAAACATGAGTTTTTAGAAAATGTGTTTTATTTCATAAATGGAATCTAAAAAGTATGCACATTCTACGTCATAACTACTTTCTATAGTTTGCGCATGCGTCCGGAAATAAGAAAAGCTTACTTCTCCCGTTTTTTAAAATCACAGCTTCTAGAAGGTTTACATGATTTCTTAAAAAACACGAGTTTTTAGAAATTGTGTTTTATTTCATAAATGGAATCAACAAAGTATGCACATTCTACGTCATAATGACTTTCTATAGTTTGCGCATGCGTTTGGAAATAAGAAAAGCTTACTTCCCCCGTTTTTTAAAATCACAGCTTCTAGAAGGTTTACATGATTTCTTAAAAAACACGAGTTTTTAGAAAATGTGTTTTATTTCATAAATAGAATCAACAAAGTATGCACATTCTACGTCATAACGACTTTCTATAGTTTGCGCATGCGTTTGGAAATAAGAAAAGCTTACTTCCCCCGTTTTTTAAGATCACAGCTTCTAGAAGGTTTACAAGATTTCGTAAAAAACACGAGTTTTTAGAAAATGTGTTTTATTTCATAAATGGAATCTACAAAGTATGCACATACTACGTCATAACGACTTTCTATAGTTTGCGCATTCGTCTGGAAATAAGAAAAGCTTACTTCCCCCGTTTTTTAAAATCAAAGCTTCTAGAAGGTTTACATGATTTGTTAAAAAACATGAGTTTTTAGAAAATGTGTTTTCTTTCATAAATGGAGTCAACAAAGTATGCACATTCTACGTCATAACGACTTTCTATAGTTTGCGCATGCGTCGGGAAATAAGAAAAGCTTACTTCCACCGTTTTTTAAAATCACAGCTTCTAGAAGGTTTACATGATTTCGTAAAAAACATGAGTTTTTATAAAATGTGTTTTATTTCATAAATGGAATCTACAAAGTATGCACATTCTACGGCATAACGACTTTCTATAGTTTGCGCAAGCGTCCGGAAATAAGAAAAGCTTACTTCCACCGTTTTTTAAAATCACAGCTTCTAGAAGGTTTACAGGATTTCGTACAAAACACGAATTTTTAGAAAATGTGTTTTATTTCATAAATGGAATCTACAAAGTATGCACATTCTACGTCATAACGATTTTCTATCGTTTGCGCATACGTCCGGAAATAAGAAAAGCTTACTTCCACCGTTTTTTAAAATCACAGCTTCTAGAAGGTTTACATGATTTCGTAAAAAACACGAGTTTTTATAAAATGTGTTTTATGTCATAAATGGAATCTACAAAGTATGCACATTCTACAGCATAACGACTTTCTATAGTTTGCGCATGCGTCCGGAAATAAGAAAAGCTTACTTCCCCCATTTTTTAAAATCACAGCTTCTAGAAGTTATACATGATTTCTTAAAAAACACGAGTGTTTAGAAAATGTGTTTTATTTCATAAATATAATCAACAAAGTATGCACATTCTACGTCATAACGACTTTCTATAGTTTGCGCATGCGTCCGGAAATAAGAAAAGCTTACTTCCACAGTTTTTTAAAATCACAGCTTCTAGAAGGTTTACATGATTTTGCAAAAAACACGAGTTTTTAGAAAATGTGTTTTATTTCATAAATAGAATCAACAAAGTATGCACATTCTACGTCATAATGACTTTCTATAGTTTGCGCATGCGTCCGGAAATAATCAGAGCTTACTTCCCCCGTTTTTTAAAATTACAGCATCTAGAAGGTTTACATGATTTCTTAAAAAACACGAGGTTTTAGAAAATGTGTTTTATTAAATAAATGGAATCTACAAAGTATGCACATTCTACGTCATAAGGACTTTCTATAGTTTGCGCATGCGTTTGGAAATAAGAAAAGCTTACTTCCCCCGTTTTTTAAAATCACAGCTTCTAGAAGGTTTACATGATTTCTTAAAAAACACGAGTTTTTAGAAAATGTGTTTTATTTCAAAAATAGAATCAACAAAGTATGCACATTCTACGTCATAACGACTTTCTATAGTTTTTGCATGCGACCGGAAATAAGAAAAGCTTACTTCCACCATTTTTTAAAATCACAGCATCTAGAAGGTTTACATGATTTCGTAAAAAACACGACTTTTTAGAAATTGTGTTTTATTTCATAAATCGAATCGACAAAGTATGCACATTCTACGTCATAACGACATTCTATAGTTTGCGCATGCTTCCGGAAATAAGAAAAGCTTACTTCCACCGTTTTTTAAAATCACAGCTTCTAGAAGGTTTACATGATTTCGTAAAAAACACGAGTTTTTAGAAAATGTGTTTTATTTCATAAATGGAATCTACAAAGTATGCATATTCTACGTCATAACGACTTTCTATAGTTTGCGCATCCGTCCGGAAATAAGAAAAGCTTACTTGCCTCGTTTTTTAAAATCACAGCTTCTAGAAGGTTTACTAGATTTCTTAAAAAACACGAGTTTTTAGAAAATGTGTTTTATTTCATAAATGGAATCTACAAAGTATGCACATTCTACGTCATAACGACTTTCTATAGTTTGCGCATGCGTTTGGAAATAAGAAAAGCTTACTTCCCCCGTTTTTTAAAATCACAGCTTCTAGAAGGTTTACATGATTTCTTAAAAAACACAAGTTTTTAGAAAATGTGTTTTATTTCATAAATAGAATCAACAAAGTATGCACATTCTATGTCATAACGACTTTCTATAGTTTGTGCATGCGTCCGGAAATAAGAAAAGCTTACTTCCACCATTTTTTAAAATCACAGCATCTAGAAGGTTTACATGATTTCGTAAAAAACACGAGTGTTTAGAAAATGTGTTTTATTTCATAAATGGAATCAACAAAGTATGCACATTCTACGTCATAACGACTTTCTATAGTTTGCGCATGCGTCCGGAAATAAGAAACGCTTAATTCCCCCGTTTTTTAAAATCACAGCTTCTTGAAGGTTTACATGATTTCGTAAAAAACAAGAGTTTTTAGAAAATGTGTTTTATTTCATAAATGGAATCTACAAAGTATGCACATTCTACGTCATAACGACTTTCTATAGTATGCGCATGCATCCGGAAATAAGAAAAGCTTACTTCCCCCATTTTTTAAAATCACAGCTTCTAGAAGGTTTACATAATTTCATAAAAAACAAGAGTTTTTAGAAAATGTGTTTTATTTCATAAATGGAATCAACAAAGTATGCACATTCTACGTCATAAGGACTTTCTATAGTTTGCGCATGCGTTCGGAAATAAGAAAAGCTTACTGCCCCCGTTTTTTAAAATGACAGCTTCTAGAAGGCTTACATGATTTCTATAAAAACACTAGTTTTTAGAAAATGTGTTTTATTCCATAAATGGTATCAACAAAGTATGCACATTCTACGTCATAACGACTTTCTATAGTTTGCGCATGCGTCCGGAAATAAGAAAAGCTTACTTCCACCGTCTTTTAAAATCACAGCTTCTAGAAGGTTTACATGATTTCGTAAAAAACACGAGTTTTTAGAAAATGTGTTTTATTTCATAAATAGAATCTAAAAAGTATGCACATTCTACGTCATAACGAAATTCTATACTTTGCGCATGCGTCCGGAAATAAGAAAAGCTTACCTCTCCCGTTTTTTAAAATCACACCTTCTAGAAGGTTTACAGGATTTCGTACAAAACACGAATTTTTAGAAAATGTGTTTTATTTCATAAATGGAATCTACAAAGTATGCACATTCTACGTCATAACGATTTTCTATCGTTTGCGCATACGTCCGGAAATAAGAAAAGCTTACTTCCACCGTTTTTTAAAATCACAGCTTCTAGAAGGTTTACATGATTTCGTAAAAAACACGAGTTTTTATAAAATGTGTTTTATGTCATAAATGGAATCTACAAAGTATGCACATTCTACAGCATAACGACTTTCTATAGTTTGCGCATGCGTCCGGAAATAAGAAAAGCTTACTTCCCCCATTTTTTAAAATCACAGCTTCTAGAAGTTATACATGATTTCTTAAAAAACAAGAGTGTTTAGAAAATGTGTTTTATTTCATAAATAGAATCAACAAAGTATGCACATTCTACGTCATAACGACTTTCTATAGTTTGCGCATGCGTCCGGAAATAAGAAAAGCTTACTTCCACAGTTTTTTAAAATCACAGCTTCTAGAAGGTTTACATGATTTCGCAAAAAACACGAGTTTTTAGAAAATGTGTTTTATTTCATAAATAGAATCAACAAAGTATGCACATTCTACGTCATAACGACTTTCTATAGTTTGCGCATGTGTCCAGAAATAATCAGAGCTTACTTCCCCCGTTTTTTAAAATTACAGCATCTAGAAGGTTTACATGATTTCTTAAAAAACACGAGGTTTTAGAAAATGTGTTTTATTTCATAAATGGAATCTACAAAGTATGCACATTCTACGTCATAAGGACTTTCTATAGTTTGCGCATGCGTTTGGAAATAAGAAAATCTTACTTCCCCCGTTTTTTAAACTCACAGCTTCTAGAAGGTTTACATGATTTCTTAAAAAACATGAGTTTTTAGAAAATGTGTTTTATTTCAAAAATAGAATCAACAAAGTATGCACATTCTACGTCATAACGACTTTCTATAGTTTTTGCATGCGACCGGAAATAAGAAAAGCTTACTTCCACCATTTTTTAAAATCACAGCATCTAGAAGGTTTACATGATTTCGTAAAAAACACGACTTTTTAGAAATTGTGTTTTATTTCATAAATCGAATCGACAAAGTATGCACATTCTACGTCATAACGACATTCTATAGTTTGCGCATGCGTCTGGAAATAAGAAAAGCTTACTTCCACCGTTTTTTAAAATCACAGCTTCTAGAAGGTTTACATGATTTCGTAAAAAACACGAGTTTTTAGAAAATGTGTTTTATTTCATAAATGGAATCTACAAAGTATGCATATTCTACGTCATAACGACTTTCTATAGTTTGCGCATCCGTCCGGAAATAAGAAAAGCTTACTTGCCTCGTTTTTTAAAATCACAGCTTCTAGAAGGTTTACATGATTTCTTAAAAAACACGAGTTTTTAGAAAATGTGTTTTATTTCATAAATGGAATCTACAAAGTATGCACATTCTACGTCATAATGACTTTCTATAGTTTGCGCATGCGTTTGGAAATAAGAAAAGCTTACTTCCCCCATTTTTTAAAATCACAGCTTCTAGAAGGTTTACATGATTTCTTAAAAAACACAAGTTTTTAGAAAATGTGTTTTATTTCATAAATAGAATCAACAAAGTATGCACATTCTATGTCATAACGACTTTCTATAGTTTGTGCATGCGTCCGGAAATAAGAAAAGCTTACTTCCACCATTTTTTAAAATCACAACATCTAGAAGGTTTACATGATTTCGTAAAAAACACGAGTGTTTAGAAAATGTGTTTTATTTCATAAATGGAATCAACAAAGTATGCACATTCTACGTCATAACAACTTTCTATAGTTTGCGCATGCGTCCGGAAATAACAAACGCTTAATTCCCCCGTTTTTTAAAATCACAGCTTCTTGAAGGTTTACATGATTTCGTAAAAAACAAGAGTTTTTAGAAAATGTGTTTTATTTCATAAATGGAATCTACAGAGTATGCACATTCTACGTCATAACGACTTTCTATAGTATGCGCATGCATCCGGAAATAAGAAAAGCTTACTTCCCCCATTTTTTAAAATCACAGCTTCTAGAAGGTTTACATAATTTCATAAAAAACACGAGTTTTTAGAAAATGTGTTTTATTTCATAAATGGAATCAACAAAGTATGCACATTCTACGTCATAAGGACTTTCTATAGTTTGCGCATGCGTTTGGAAATAAGAAAAGCTTACTGCCCCCGTTTTTTAAAATAACAGCTTCTAGAAGGCTTACATGATTTCTTTAAAAACACTAGTTTTTAGAAAATGTGTTTTATTCCATAAATGGAATCAACAAAGTATGCACATTCTACGTCATAACGACTTTCTATAGTTTGCGCATGCGTCCGGAAATAAGAAAAGCTTACTTCCACCGTCTTTTAAAATCACAGCTTCTAGAAGGTTTACATGATTTCGTAAAAAACACGAGTTTTTAGAAAATGTGTTTTATTTCATAAATGGAATCTAAAAAGTATGCACATTCTACGTCATAACGAAATTCTATACTTTGCGCATGCGTCCGGAAATAAGAAAAGCTTACTTCTCCCGTTTTTTAAAATCACAGCTTCTAGAAGGTTTACATGATTTCTTAAAAAACACGAGTTTTTAGAAATTGTGTTTTATTTCATAAATGGAATCAACAAAGTATGCACATTCTACGTCATAATGACTTTCTATAGTTTGCGCATGCATTTGGAAATAAGAAAAGCTTACTTCCCCCGTTTTTTAAAATCACAGCTTCTAGAAGGTTTACATGATTTCTTAAAAAACACGAGTTTTTAGAAAATGTGTTTTATTTCATAAATAGAATCAACAAAGTATGCACATTCTACGTCATAACGACTTTCTATAGTTTGCGCATGCGACCGGAAATAAGAAAAGCTTACTTCCACCATTTTTTAAAATCACAGCATCTAGAAGGTTTACATGATTTGGTAAAAAACACGACTTTTTAGCAAATGTGTTTTATTTCATAAATCGAATCTACAAAGTATGCACATTCTACGTCATAACGACATTCTATAGTTTGCGCATGCGTCCGGAAATAAGAAAAGCTTACTTCCACCGTTTTTTAAAATCACAGCTTCTAGAAGGTTTACATGATTTCGTAAAAAACATGAGTTTTTAGAAAATGTGTTTTATTTCATAAATGGAATCTACAAAGTATGCACATTCTACGTCATAACGACTTTCTATAGTTTGCGCATCCGTCCGGAAATAAGAAAAGCTTACTTCCCCCGTTTTTTAAAATCAAAGCTTCTAGAAGGTTTACATGATTTGTTAAAAAACATGAGTTTTTAGAAAATGTGTTTTCTTTCCTAAATGGAGTCAACAAAGTATGCACATTCTACGTCATAACGACTTTCTATAGTTTGCGCATGCGTCGGGAAATAAGAAAAGCTTACTTCCACTGTTTTTTAAAATCACAGCTTCTAGAAGGTTTACATGATTTCGTAAAAAAAAAGAGTTTTTAGAAAATGTGTTTTATTTCATAAATGGAATCTACAAAGTATGCACATTCTACGTCATAACGACTTTCTATCGTTTGCGCATACGTCCGGAAATAAGAAAAGCTTACTTCCACCGTTTTTTAAAATCACAGCTTCTAGAAGGTTTACATGATTTCGTAAAAAACACGAGTTTTTATAAAATGTGTTTTATTTCATAAATAGAATCTACAAAGTATGCACATTCTACGGCATAACGACTTTCTATAGTTTGCGCATGCGTCCGGAAATAAGAAAAGCTTACTTCCACCGTTTTTTAAAATCACAGCTTCTAGAAGGTTTACAGGATTTCGTAAAAAACACGAGTTTTTAGAAAATGTGTTTTATTTCATAAATGGAATCTACAAACTATGCACATTCTACGTCATAACGACTTTATATAGTTTGCGCATGCGTCCGGGAATAAGAAAAGCTTACTTCCACCATTTTTTAAAATCACAGCATCTAGAAGGTTTACATGATTTCGTAAAAAACACGAGTTTTCAGAAAATGTGTTTTATTTCATAAATTGAATCTACAAAGTATGCACATTCTACGTCATAACGACTTTCTATAGTTTGCGCATGCGTCCGGAAATAAGAAAAGCTTACTTCCCCTGTTTTTTAAAATCACAGCTTCTAGAAGTTATACATGATTTCTTAAGAAACACGAGTGTTTAGAAAATGTGTTTTATTTCATAAATGGAATCAACAAAGTATGCACATTCTACGTCATAACGACTTTCTATAGTTTGCGCATGCGTCCGGAAATAAGAAAAGCTTACTTCCACGGTTTTTTAAAATCACAGCTTCTAGAAGGTTTACATGATTTCGCAAAAAACACGAGTTTTTAGAAAATGTGTTTTATTTCATAAATAGAATCAACAAAGTATGCACATTCTACGTCATAACGACTTTCTATAGTTTGCGCATGCGTCCGGAAATAATCAAAGCTTACTTCCCCCGTTTTTTAAAATCACAGCTTCTAGAAGGTTTACATGATTTCTTAAAAAACACGAGGTTTTAGAAAATGTGTTCTATTTCATAAATGGAATCAACAAAGTATGCACATTCTACATCATAACAACTTTCTATAGTTTGCGCATTCATCCGGAAATAAGAAAAGCTTACTTCCACCGTTTTTTAAAACCCCAACTTCTAGAAGGTTTACATGATTTCGTAAAAAACAGGAGTTTTTAGCAAATGTGTTTTATTTCATAAATGGAATCTACAAAGTATGCACATTCTACGTCATAATGACTTTCTATAGTTTGCGCATGCGTCCGGAAATAAGAAAAGCTTACTTGCCCCGTTTTTTAAAATCACACCTTCTAGAAGGTTTACATGATTTCTTAAAAAACACGAGTTTTTAAAAATGTGTTTTATTTCATAAATGGAATCTACAAAGTATGCACATTCTACGAGATAACGACTTTCTATAGTTTGCGCATGCGTTTGGAAATAAGAAAAGCTTTCTTCCCCCGTTTTTTAAAATCACAGCTTCTAGAAGGTTTACATGATTTCGTAAAAAACACGAGTTTTCAGAAAATGTGTTTTATTTCATAAATTGAATCTACAAAGTATGCACATTCTACGTCATAACGACTTTCTATAGTTTGCGCATGCGTCCGGAAATAAGAAAAGCTTACTTCCCCCGTTTTTTAAAATCACAGCTTCTAGAAGTTATACATGATTTCTTAAGAAACACGAGTGTTTAGAAAATGTGTTTTATTTCATCAATGGAATCAACAAAGTATGCACATTCTACGTCATAACGACTTTCTATAGTTTGCGCATGCGTCCGGAAATAAGAAAAGCTTACTTCCACTGTTTTTTAAAATCACAGCTTCTAGAAGGTTTACATGATTTCGCAAAAAACACGAGTTTTTAGAAAATGTGTTTTATTTCATAAATAGAATCAACAAAGTATGCACATTCTACGTCATAACGACTTTCTATAGTTTGCGCATGCGTCCGGAAATAATCAAAGCTTACTTCCCCCGTTTTTTAAAATCACAGCTTCTAGAAGGTTTACATGATTTCTTAAAAAACACGAGGTTTTAGAAAATGTGTTTTATTTCATAAATGGAATCAACAAAGTATGCACATTCTACATCATAGCAACTTTCTATAGTTTGCGCATTCATCCGGAAATAAGAAAAGCTTACTTCCACCGTTTTTTAAAACCCCAACTTCTAGAAGGTTTACATGATTTCGTAAAAAACAGGAGTTTTTAGAAAATGTGTTTTATTTCATAAATGGAATCTACAAAGTATGCACATTCTACGTCATAATGACTTTCTATAGTTTGCGCATGCGTCCGGAAATAAGAAAAGCTTACTTGCCCCGTTTTTTAAAATCACAACTTCTAGAAGGTTTACATGATTTCTTAAAAAACACGAGTTTTTAGAAAATGTGTTTTATTTCATAAATGGAATCTACAAAGTATGCACATTCTACGAGATAACGACTTTCTATAGTTTGCGCATGCGTTTGGAAATAAGAAAAGCTTTCTTCCCCCGTTTTTTAAAATCACAGCTTCTAGAAGGTTTACATGATTTCTTAAAAAACACAAGTTTTTAGAAAATGTGTTTTATTTCATAAATAGAATCAACAAAGTATGCACATTCTATGTCATAACGACTTTCTATAGTTTGTGCATGCGTCCAGAAATAAGAAAAGCTTACTTCCACCATTTTTTAAAATCACAGCATCTAGAAGGTTTATATGATTTCGTAAAAAACACGCGTGTTTAGAAAATGTGTTTTATTTCATAAATGGAATCAACAAAGTATGCACATTCTACGTCATAACGACTTTCTATAGTTTGCGCATGCGTCCAGATATAAGAAAAGCTTACTTCCATAGGTTTTTAAAATCACAGCGTCTAGAAGGTTTACATGATTTAGCAAAAAACACGAGTTTTTAGAAATTGTGTTTTATTTCATAAATAGAATCAACAAAGTATGCACATTCTACGTCATAACGAATTTCTATAGTTTGCGCATGCGTCCGGAAATAAGAAAAGCTTACTTGCCCCGTTTTTTAAAATCACAGCTTCTAGAAGGTTTACATGATTTCTTAAAAAACACGAGTTTTTAGAAAATGTGTTTTATTTCATAAATGGAATCTACAAAGTATGCACATTCTACGAGATAACGACTTTCTATAGTTTGCGCATGCGTTTGGAAATAAGAAAAGCTTTCTTCCCCCGTTTTTTAAAATCACAGCTTCTAGAAGGTTTACATGATTTCGTAAAAAACACGAGTTTTCAGAAAATGTGTTTTATTTCATAAATTGAATCTACAAAGTATGCACATTCTACGTCATAATGACTTTCTATAGTTTGCGCATGCGTCCGGAAAGAAGAAAAGCTTACTTCCCCCGTTTTTTAAAATCACAGCTTCTAGAAGGTTTACATGATTTCTTAAAAAACACTAGTTTTTAGAAAATGTGTTTTATTTCCTAAATGGAATCAACAAAGTATGCACATTCTACGTCATAATGACTTTCTATAGTTTGCGCATGCGTTTGGAAATAAGAAAAGCTTACTTCCCCGGTTTTTTAAAATCACAGCTTCTAGAAGGTTTACATGATTTCGTAAAAAACACGAGTTTTTAGAAAATGTGTTTTATTTCATAAATGGAATCTACAAACTATGCACATTCTACGTCATAACGACTTTGTATAGTTTGCGCATGCATCCGGAAATAAGAAACGCTTAATTCCCCCGTTTTTTAAAATCACAGCTTCTAGAAGGTTTACATGATTTCGTAAAAAACAAGAGTTTTTAGAAAATGTGTTTTATTTCATAAATGGAATCTACAAAGTATGCACATTCTACGTCATAACGACTTTGTATAGTTTGCGCATGCGTCCGGAAATAAGAAAGTCTTACTTCCCCCATTTTTTAAAATCACAGCTTCTAGAAGGTTTACATGATTTCATAAAAAACACGAGTTTTTAGAAAATGTGTTTTATTTCATAAATGGAATCAACAAAGTATGCACATTCTATGTCATAACGACTTTCTATAGTTTGCTCATGCGTTTGGAAATAAGAAAAGCTTACTGCCCCCGTTTTTTAAAATGACAGCTTCTAGAAGGTTTACATGATTTCTTTAAAAACACTAGTTTTTAGAAAATGTGTTTTATTTCATAAATGGAATCAACAAAGTATGCACATTCTACGTCATAACGACTTTCTATAGTTTGCGCATGCATCCGGAAATAAGAAAAGCTTACTTCCACCGTTTTTTAAAATCACAGCTTCTAGAAGGTTTACATGATTTCGTAAAAAACACGAGTTTTTAGAAAATGTGTTTTATTTCATAAATGGAATCTACAAAGTATGCACATTCTATGTCATAACGACTTTCTATAGTTTGCGCATGCGTCCGGAAATAAGAAAAGCTTACTTCTCCCGTTTTTTAAAATCACAGCTTCTAGAAGGTTTACATGATTTCTTAAAAAACACGAGTTTTTAGAAATTGTGTTTTATTTCGTAAATGGAATCAACAAAGTATGCACATTCTACGTCATAATGACTTTCTATAGTTTTCGCATGCGTTTGGAAATAAGAAAAGCTTACTTCCCCCGTTTTTTAAAATCACAACTTCTAGAAGGTTTACATGATTTCTTAAAAAACACGAGTTTTTAGAAAATGTGTTTTATTTCATAAATAGAATCAACAAAGTATGCACATTCTACGTCATAATGACATTCTATAGTTTTCGCATGCGTCCGGAAATAAGAAAAGCTTACTTCCCCCGTTTTTTAAAATCACAGCTTCTAGAAGGTTTACATGATTTCTTAAAAAACACGAGTTTTTATAAAATGTGTTTTATTTCATAAATGGAATCAACAAAGTATGCACATTCTACATCATAACGACTTTCTATAGTTTGCGCATTCGTCCTGAAATAAGAAAAGCTTACTTCCACCGTTTTTTAAAATCACAGCTTCTAGAAGGTTTACATGATTTCGTAAAGAACACGAGTTTTTAGAAAATGTGTTTTATTTCATAAATGGAATCTACAAACTATGCACATTCTACGTCATAACGACTGTCTATAGTTTGAGCATGCGTTTGGAAATAAGAAAAGCTTACTTCCCCCGTTTTTTAAAATCACAGCTTCTAGAAGGTTTACATGATTTCGTAACAAACACGAGTTTTTAGAAAATGTGTTTTATTTCGTAAATGGAATCTACAAAGTATGCACATTCTACGTCATAACGACATTCTATAGTTTGCGCATGCGTCCGGAAATAAGAAAAGCTTACTTCCCCCGTTTTTTAAAATCACAGCTTCTAGAGGGTTTCCATGATTTCGGAAAAAAACACGAGTTTTTAGAAAATGTGTTTTATTTCATAAATGGAATCTACAATGTATGCACATTCTACGGCATAACGACTTTCTATAGTTTGCGCATTCGTCCGGAAATAAGAAAAGCTTACTTCCACCGTTTTTTAAAATCACAGCTTCTAGAAGGTTTACATGATTTCGTAAAAAACACGAGTTTTTAGAAAATGTGTTTTATTTCATGAATGGAATCTACAAACTATGCACATTCTACATCATAAAGACTTTCTATAGTTTGCGCATGCGTTCGGAAATAAGAAAAGCTTACTTCCACCGTTTTTTAAAATCACAGCTTCTAGAACGTTTACATGATTTCGTAAAAAACACGAGTTTTTAGAAAATGTGTTTTATTTCATAAATGGAATCTACAAAGTATGCACATTCTACGTCATAACGACTTTCTATAGTTTGCGCATGCTTCCGGAAATAAGAAAAGCTTACTTACCCCGTTTTTTAAAATCACAGCTTCTAGAAGGTTTACATGATTTCTTAAAAAACACGAGTTTTTAGAAAATGTGTTTTATTTCATAAATGGAATCAACAAAGTATGCACATTCTATGTCATAACGACTTTCTATAGTTTGCGCATGCGTTTGGAAATAAGAAAAGCTTACTTCTCCCGTTTTTTAAAATCAGAGCTTCTAGAAGGTTTACATGATTTTTTTAAAAACACGAGTTTTTAGAAAATGTGTTTTATTTCATAAATGGAATCAACAAAGTATGCACATTCTACGTCATAACGAATTTCTATAGTTTGCACATGCGTCCAGAAATAAGAAAAGCTTACTTCCGCCATTTTTTAAAATCACAGCTTCTAGAAGGTTTACATGATTTCTTAAAAAACACGAGTTTTTAGAAAATGTGTTTTATTTCATAAATGGAATCAACAAAGTATGCAAATTCTACATCATAATGACTTTCTATAGTTTGCGCATTCGTCCGCAAATAACAAAAGCTTACTTCCACCGTTTTTTAAAATCACGGCTTCTAGAGGGTTTACATGATTTCGTAAAAAACACGAGTTTTCAGAAAATGTGTTTTATTTCATAAATGGAATCTACAAAGTATGCACATTCTACGTCATAACAAATTTCTATAGTTTGCGCATGTGTCCGGAAAATAGAAACGCTTACTTCCCCCGTTTTTTAAAATCACAGCTTCTAGAAGGTTTACATGATTTAGTAAAAAACACGAGTTTTTAGAAAATGTGTTTTATTTCATAAATGGAATCTACAAAGTATGCACATTCTACATCAAAACGACATTCTATAGTTTGCGCATGCGTCCGGAAATAAGAAAAGCTTACTTCCCCCGTTTTTTAAAATCACAGCTTCTAGAGGGTTTCCATGATTTCGTAAAAAACACGAGTTTTTAGAAAATGTGTTTTATTTCATAAATGGAATCTACAATGTATGCACATTCTACGGCATAACGACTTTCTATAGTTTGCGCATTCGTCCGGAAATAAGAAAAGCTTACTTCCACCGTTTTTTAAAATCACAGCTTCTAGAAGGTTTACATGATTTCGTAAAAAACGAGAGTTTTTAGAAAATGTGTTTTATTTCATAAATGGAATCTACAAAGTATGCACATTCTACATCAAAACGACATTCTATAGTTTGCGCATGCGTCCGGAAATAAGAAAAGCTTACTTCCCCCGTTTTTTAAAATCACAGCTTCTAGAGGGTTTCCATGATTTCGTAAAAAACACGAGTTTTTAGAAAATGTGTTTTATTTCATAAATGGAATCTACAATGTATGCACATTCTACGGCATAACGACTTTCTATAGTTTGCGCATTCGTCCGGAAATAAGAAAAGCTTACTTCCCCCATTTTTTAAAATCACAGCTTCTAGAAGGTTTACATGATTTCTTAAAAAGCATGAGTTTTTAGAAACTGTGTTTTATTTCATAAATGGAATCAACAAAGTATGCACATTCTACATCATAACGACTTTCTATAGTTTGCGCATTCGTCCGGAAATAAGAAAAGCTTACTTCCACCGTTTTTTAAAATCACAGCTTCTAGAAGGTTTACATGATTTCGTAAAAAACACAAGTTTTTAGAAAATGTGTTTTATTTCATAAATGGAATCTACAAAGTATGCACATTCTACGTCATAATGACTTTCTATAGTTTGCGCATGCGTCCGGAAATAAGAAAAGCTTAATTCCGCCGTTTTTTAAAATCACAGCTTCTAGAACGTTTACATGATTTCGTAAAAAACAAGAGTTTTTAGAAAATGTGTTTTATTTCATAAATGGAATCTAGAAAGTATGCACATTCTACGTCATAACGACATTCTATAGTTTGCGCATGCCTCCTGAAATAAGAAAAGCTTACTTCCACCGTTTTTTAAAATCACAGCTTCTAGAAGGTTTACATGATTTCGTAAAAAACACGAGTTTTTAGAAAATGTGTTTTATTTCATAAATGGAATCTACAAAGTGTGCACATTCTACGTCATAACGACTTTCTATAGTTTGCGCATGCGTTTGGAAATAAGAAAAGCTTACTTCCCCCGTTTTTTAAAATCACAGTTTCTAGAAGGTTTACATGATTTCTTGAAAAACACGAGTTTTTAGAAAATGTGTTTTATTTCATAAATAGAATCAACAAAGTATGCACATTCTACGTCATAACGACTTTCTATAGTTTGCGCATGCGTTTGGAAATAAGAAAAGCTTACTTCCCCCGTTTTTTAAAATCACAGCTTCTAGAAGGTTTACATGATTTCTTAAAAAACACGAGTTTTTAGAAAATGTGTTTTATTTCATAAATGGAATCAACAAAGTATGCACATTCTACGTCATAGCGACTTTCTATAGTTTGCGCATGCGTTTGGAAATAAGAAAAGCTTACTTCCCCCGTTTTTTAAAATCATAGCTTCTAGAATGTTTACATGATTTCTTGAAAAACACGAGTTTTTAGAAATTGTATTTTATTTCATAAATAGAATCAACAAAGTATGCACATTCTACATCATAACGACTTTCTATAGTTTGCGCATTCGTCTGGAAATAAGAAAAGCTTACCTCGCCCGTTTTTCAAAATCACAGCTTCTAGAAGGTTTACATGATTTCGTAAAAAACATGAATTTTTAGAAAATGTGTTTTATTTCATTAATGGAATCTACAAAGTATGCACATTCTACGGCATAAAGACTTTCTATAGTTTGCGCATGCGTCCCGAAATAAGAAAAGCTTACTTCCCCCGTTTTTTAAAATCACAGCTTTTAGAAGGTTTACATGATTTCGTAAAAAACACGAATTTTTAGAAAATGTGTTTTATTTCATTAATGTAATCTACAAAGTATGCACATTCTACGACATAACGACTTTCTATAGTTTGCGCATGCGTCCGGAAATAAGAAAAGCTTACTTCCCCCGTTTTTTAAAATCACAGCTTCTAGAAGGTTTACATGATTTCGTAAAAAACACGAGTTTTTAGAAAATGTGTTTTATTTCATAAATGGAATCTACAAATTATGCACATTCTACGACATAACGACATTCTATAGTTTGCGCATGCGTCCGGAAATAAGAAAAGCTTACTTCCACCGTTTTTTAAAATCACAGCTTCTAGAAGGTTTACATGATTTCGTAAAAAACACGAGTTTTTAGAAAATGTGTTTTATTTCATAAATGGAATCAACAAAGTATGCACATTCTACGTCATAACGACTTTCTATAGTTTGCACATGCGTTTGCAAATAAGAAAAAGTTACTTCCCCCGTTTTTTAAAATCATAGCGTCTAGAAGGTTTACATGATTTCTTAAAAAACACGAGTTTTTAGAAAATGTGTTTTATTTCATAAATGAAATCTACAAAGTATGCACATCCTACGCCATAATGACTTTCTATAGTTTGCGCATGCGTCCAGAAATAAGAAAAGCTTACTTCCCCCGTTTTTTAAAATCACAGCTTCTAGAAGGTTTACATGATTTCTTAAAAACACGAGTTTTTAGAAAATGTGTTTTATTTCATAAATGGAATCTACAAACTATGCACATTCTACGTCATAACGACTGTCTATAGTTTGCGCATGCGTTTGGAATTAAGAAAAGCTTACTTCCCCCATTTTTTAAAATCACAGCTTCTAGAGGGTTTCCATGATTTCGTAAAAAACACAAGTTTTTAGAAAATGTGTTTTATTTCATAAATGGAATCTACAATGTATGCACATTCTAAGGCATAACGACTTTCTATAGTTTGCGCATTCGTCCGGAAATAAGAAAAGCTTACTTCCACCGTTTTTTAAAATCACAGCTTCTAGAAGGTTTACATGATTTCCTAAAAAACACGAGTTTTTAGAAAATGTGTTTTATTTCATAAATAGAATCTACAAAGTATGCAGATTCTACGTCATAACGACTTTCTATAGTTTTCGCATGCATCCGGAAATAAGAAACGCTTACTTCCCCCGTTTTTTAAAATCATAGCATCTAGAAGGTTTACATGATTTCGTAAAAAACATGAGTTTTTAGAAAATGCGTTTTATTTCATATATGGAATCTACAAAGTATGCACATTCTACATCATAATGACGTTCTATAGTTTGCGCATTCGTCCGGAAATAAGAAAAGCTTACTTCCACCATTTTTTAAAATCACAGCTTCTAGAAGGTTTACATGATTTCTTAAAAAACACGAGTTTTTAGAAAATGTGTTTTATTTCATAAATGGAATCAACAAAGTATGCAAATTCTACATCATAATGACTTTCTATAGTTTGCGCATGCGTCCGGAAATAAGAAAAGCTTACTTCCCCCGTTTTTTAAAATCACAGCTTCTAGAAGGTTTACATGATTTCTTAAAAAACACGAGTTTTTAGAAAATGTGTTTTATTTCATAAATGGAATCTACAAAGTATGCACATTCTACGTCATAATGACTTTCTATAGTTTGCGCATGCGTCCGGAAATAAGAAAAGCTTACTTCCACCATTTTTTAAAATCACAGCTTCTAGAAGGTTTACATGATTTCGTAAAAAACAAGAGTTTTTAGAAAATGTGTTTTATTTCATAAATGGAATCTAGAAAGTATGCACATTCTACGTCATAACGACATTCTATAGTTTGCGCATGCGTCTTGAAATAAGAAAAGCTTACTTCCACCGTTTTTTAAAATCACAGCTTCTAGAAGGTTTACATGATTTTGTAAAAAACACGAGTTTTTAGAAAATGTTTTTTATTTCATAAATGGAATCTACAATGTGTGCACATTCTACGTCATAACGACTTTCTATAGTTTGTGCATGCGTTTGGAAATAAGAAAAGCTTACTTCCCCCGTTTTTTAAAATCACAGTTTCTAGAAGGTTTACATGATTTCTTGAAAAACATGAGTTTTTAGAAAATGTGTTTTATTTCATAAATAGAATCAACAAAGTATGCACATTCTACGTCATAACGACTTTCTATAGTTTGCGCATGCGTTTGGAAATAAGAAAAGCTTACTTCCCCCATTTTTTAAAATCACACTTCTAGAACGTTTACATGATTTCTTAAAAAACACGAGTTTTTAGAAAATCTGTTTTATTTCATAAATGGAATCAACAAAGTATGCACATTGTACGTCATAACGACTTTCTATAGTTTGCGCATGCGTTTGGAAATAAGAAAAGCTTACTTCCCCCGTTTTTTAAAATCACAGCTTCTAGAATGTTTACATGATTTCTTGAAAAACACGAGTTTTTAGAAAATGTATTTTATTTCATAAATGGAATCAACAAAGTATGCACATTCTACATCATAACGACTTTCTATAGTTTGCGCATTCGTCCGGAAATAAGAAAATCTTACTTCGCCCATTTTTTAAAATCACAGCTTCTAGAAGGTTTACATGATTTCGTAAAAAACACGAGTTTGTAGAAAATGTGTTTTATTTCATAAATGGAATCTACAAAGTATGCACATTCTACGTCATAACGACTTTCTATAGTTTGCGCATGCATCTGGAAATAAGAAAACCTTACTTCCACCGTTTTTTAAAATCACAGCTTCTAGAAGGTTTACATGATTTCGTAAAAAACACGAATTTTTAGAAAATGTGTTTTACTTCATTAATTGAATCTACAAAGTATGCACATTCTACCGCATAACGACTTTCTATAGTTTGCGCATGCGTCCAGAAATAAGAAAATCTTACTTCCCCCGTTTTTTAAAATCACAGCTTCTAGAAGGTTTACATGATTTCGTAAAAAACACGAGTTTTTAGAAAATGTGTTTTATTTCATAAATGGAATCTACAAATTATGCACATTCTACGTCATAACGACATTCTATAGTTTGCGCATGCGTCCGGAAATAAGAAAAGCTTACTTCCACCGTTTTTTAAAATCACAGCTTCTAGAAGGTTTACATGATTTCGTAAAAAACACGAGTTTTTAGAAAATGTGTTTTATTTCATAAATGGAATCTAGAAACTATGCACATTCTACATCATAACGACTCTCTATAGTTTGCGCATGCGTTCGGAAATAAGAAACGCTTACTTTCCCCATTTTTTAAAATCACAGCTTCTAGAAGGTTTACATGATTTCTTGAAAAACATGAGTTTTTAGAAAATGTATTTTATTTCATAAATAGAATCAACAAAGTATGCCCATTCTACGTCATAACGACTTTCTATAGTTTGCGCATGCGTCCGGAAATAAGAAAAGCTTACTTCCCCCATTTTTTAAAATCACAGCTTCTAGAAGGTTTACATGATTTCGTAAAAAACACGAGTTTTTAGAAAATGTGTTTTATTTCATAAATGGAATCAACAAAGTATGCACATTCTATGTCATAACGACTTTCTATAGTTTGCACATGCGTTTGCAAATTAGAAAAACTTACTTCCCCTGTTTTTTAAAATCACAGCGTCTAGAAGGTTTACATGATTTCTTAAAAAACACGAGTTTTTAGAAAATGTGTTTTATTTCATAAATGAAATCTACAAAGTATGCACATTCTACGGCATAATGAATTTCTATAGTTTGCGCATGCGTCCAGAAATAAGAAAAGCTTACTTCCACCATTTTTTAAAATCACAGCTTCTAGAAGGTTTACATGATTTCTTAAAAAACACGAGTTTTTAGAAAATGTGTTTTATTTCATAAATGGAATCAACAAAGTATGCAAATTCTACATCATAATGACTTTCTATAGTTTGCGCATTCCTCCGGAAATAACAAAAGCTTACTTCCACCGTTTTTTAAAATCACGGCTTCTAGAAGTTTTACATGATTTCGTAAAAAACACGAGTTTTCAGAAAATGTGTTTTATTTCATAAATGGAATCTACAAAGTATGCACATTCTACGTCATAACGAATTTCTATAATTTGCGCATGTGTCCGGAAATTAGAAACGCTTACTTCCCCCGTTTTTTAAAATCACAGCTTCTAGAAGATTTACATGATTTAGTAAAAAACATGAGTTTTTAGAAAATGTGTTTTATTTCATAAATGGAATCTACAAAGTATGCACATTCTACGTCATAATGACATTCTATAGTTTGTGCATGCGTCCGGAAATAAGATAAGCTTACTTTCCCCGTTTTTTAAAATCACAGCTTCTAGACGGTTTCCATGATTTCGTAAAAAACACGAGTTTTTAGAAAATGTGTTTTATTTCATAAATGGAATCTACAATGTATGCACATTCTACGGCATAACGACTTTCTATAGTTTGCGCATTCGTCCGGAAATAAGAAAAGCTTACTTCCACCGTTTTTTAAAATCACATCTTGTAGAAGGTTTACATGATTTCGTAAAAAACACGAGTTTTTAGAAAATGTGTTTTATTTCATAAATGGAATCTAGAAACTATGCACATTCTACATCATAACGACTCTCTATAGTTTGCGCATGCGTTCGGAAATAAGAAAAGCTTACTTACCCCCGTTTTTTAAAATCACAGCTTCTAGAAGGTTTACATGATTTCTTAAAAAACACGAGTTTTTAGAAAATGTGTTTTATTTCATAAATGGAATAAACAAAGTATGCACATTCTATGACATAACGACTTTCTATAGTTTGCGCATGCGTTTGCAAATAAGAAAAGCTTACTTCTCCCGTTTTTTAAAATCAGAGCTTCTAGAAGGTTTACATGATTTTTTTAAAAACACGAGTTTTTAGAGAATGTGTTTTATTTCATAAATGGAATCAACAAAGTATGCACATTCTACGTCATAACGACTTTCTATAGTTTGCGCATGCGTCGAGGAATAAGAAAAGCTTACTTCCACCGTTTTTTAAAATCACATCTTCTAGAAGGTTGACATGATTTCTTAAAAAACACGAGTTTTTAGAAAATGTGTTTTATTTCATAAATGGAATCAACAAAGTATGCAAATTCTTCATCATAATGACTTTCTATAGTTTGCGCATTCGTCCGGAAATAACAAAAGCTTACTTCCACCATTTTTTAAAATCACAGCTTCTAGAAGGTTGACATGATTTCGTAAAAAACACGAGTTTTCAGAAAATCTGTTTTATTTCATAAATGGAATCTACAAAGTATGCACATTCTACGTCATAACGAATTTCTATAGTTTGCGCATGTGTCCGGTAATTAGAAACGCTTACTTCCCCCGTTTTTTAAAATCACAGCTTCTAGAAGGTTTACATGATTTAGTAAAAAACACGAGTTTTTAGAAAATGTGTTTTATTTCATAAATGGAATCAACAAAGTATGCACATTCTACGTCATAACGACTTTCTATACTTTGCGCATGTGTCCCGAAATAAGAAAAGCTTACTTCCACAGTTTTTTAAAATCACAGCTTCTAGAAGGTTTACATGATTTCGCGAAAAACACGAGTTTTTAGAAAATGTGTTTTATTTCATCAATAGAATCAACAAAGTATTCACATTCTACGTCATAACGAATTTCTATAGTTTGCGCATGCGTCCGGAAAAAAGAAAAGCTTACTTCCCCCATTTTTTAAAATCACAGCTTCTAGAAGGTTTACATGATTTCTTAAAAAGCACGAGTTTTTAGAAAATGTGTTTTATTTCATAAATGGAATCAACAAAGTATGCACATTCTACATCATAACGACTTTCTATAGTTTGCGCATTCGTCCGGAAATAAGAAAAGTTTACTTCCACCGTTTTTTTAAATCACAGCTTCTAGAAGGTTTACATGATTTCGTAAAAAACACAAGTTTTTAGAAAATTTGTTTTATTTCATAAATGGAATCTACAAAGTATGCACATTCTACGTCATAATGACTTTCTATAGTTTGCGCATGCGTCCGGAAATAAGAAAATCTTACTTCCACCGTTTTTTAAAATCACAGCTTCTAGAAGGTTTACATGATTTCGTAAAAAACAAGAGTTTTTAGAAAATGTGTTTTATTTCATCAATGGAATCTAGAAAGTATGCACATTCTACGTCATAACGACATTCTATAGTTTGCGCATGCGTCCTGAAATAAGAAAAGCTTACTTCCACCGTTTTTTAAAATCACAGCTTCTAGAAGGTTTACATGATTTCGTAAAAAACACGAGTTTTTAGAAAATGTTTTTTATTTCATAAATGGAATCTACAATGTGTGCACATTCTACGTCATAACGACTTTCTATAGTTTGTGCATGCGTTTGGAAATAAGAAAAGCTTACTTCCCCCGTTTTTTAAAATCACATTTTCTAGAACGTTTACATGATTTCTTGAAAAACACGAGTTTTTAGAAAATGTGTTTTATTTCATAAATAGAATCAACAAAGTATGCACATTCTACGTCATAACGACTTTCTATAGTTTGCGCATGCGATTGGAAATAAGAAAAGCTTACTTCCCCCGTTTTTTAAAATTACACTTCTAGAACGTTTACATGATTTCTTAAAAAACACGAGTTTTTAGAAAATGTGTTTTATTTCATAAATGGAATCAACAAAGTATGCACATTCTACGTCATAACGACTTTCTATAGTTTGCGCATGCGTTTGGAAATAAGAAAAGCTTACTTCCCCCGTTTTTTAAAATCACAGCTTCTAGAATGTTTACATGATTTCTTGAAAAACACGAGTTCTTAGAAAATGGATTTTGTTTCATAAATGGAATCAACAAAGTGTGCACATTCTACATCATAACGACTTTCTATAGTTTGCGCATTCGTCCGGAAATAAGAAAAGCTTACTTCGCCCGTTTTTTAAAATCACAGCTTCTAGAAGGTTTACATGATTTCGTAAAAAACACGAGTTTGTAGAAAATGTGTTTTATTTCATAAATGGAATCTACAAAGTATGCACATTCTACGTCATAACGACTTTCTATAGTTTGCGCATCTACAAAGTATGCGAAAATGTGTTTTACTTCATTAATGGAATCTACAAAGTATGCACATTCTACCGCATAACGACTTTCCATAGTTTGCGCATGCGTCCGGAAATAAGAAAAGCTTACTTCCCCCGTTTTTTAAAATCACAGCTTCTACAAGGTTTACATGATTTCGTAAAAAACACGAGTTTTTAGAAAATGTGTTTTATTTCATAAATGGAATCTACAAATTATGCACATTCTACGTCATAAAGACATTCTATAATTTGCGCATGCGTCCGGAAATAAGAAAAGCTTACTTGCACCGTTTTTTAAAATCACAGCTTCTAGAAGGTTTACATGATTTCGTAAAAAACACGAGTTTTTAGAAAATGTGTTTTATTTCATAAATGGAATCAACAAAGTATGCACATTCTACGTCATAACGACTTTCTATAGTTTGCGCATGCGTCCGGAAATAAGAAACGCTTACTTTCCCCATTTTTAAAATCACAGCTTCTAGAAGGTTTACATGATTTCTTGAAAAACATGAGTTTTTAGAAAATGTGTTTTATTTCATAAATAGAATCAACAAAGTATGCACATTCTACATTATAACGACTTTCTATAGTTTGCGCATGCGTCCGGAAATAAGAAAAGCTTACTTCCCCCATTTTTTAAAATCACGGCTTCTAGAAGGTTTACATGATTTCGTAAAAAACACGAGTTTTTAGAAAATGTGTTTTATTTCATAAATGGAATCTACAAAGTATGCACATTCTACGTCATAACGACATTCTATAGTTTGCGCATGCGTCTGGAAATAAGAAAAGCTTACTTCCCCCGTTTTTTAAAATCACATCGTCTAGAAGGTTTACATGATTTCTTAAAAAACACGAGTTTTTAAAAAATGTGTTTTATTTCATAAATGGAATCAACAAAGTATGCACATTCTACGGCATAACGACTTTCTATAGTTTGCGCATTCGTTCGGAAATAAGAAAAGCTTACTTCCACCGTTTTTTAAAATCACAGCTTCTAGAAGGTTTACATGATTTCGTAAAAGACACGAGTTTTTAGAAAATGTGTTTTATTTCATAAATGGAGTCTACAAAGTATGCACATTCTACGTCATAACGAATTTCTATAGTTTGCGCATGCATCCGGAAATAAGAAACGCTTACTTCCCCCATTTTTTAAAATCACAGCTTCTAGAAGGTTTACATGATTTAATAAAAAACACGAGTTTTTAGAAAATGTGTTTTATTTCATATATGGAATCTACAAAGTATGCACATTCTACATCATAATGACGTTCTATAGTTTGCGCATTCTTCCGGAAATAAGAAAAGCTTACTTCCACCGTTTTTTAAAATCACAGCTTCTAGAAGGTTTACATGATTTCGTAAAAAACACGAGTTTTTAGAAAATGTGTTTTATTTCATAAATGGAATCTACAAGCTATGCACATTCTACATCATAAAGACTTTCTATAGTTTGCGCATGCGTTCAGAAATAAGAAAAGCTTACTTCCACCGTTTTTTAAAATCACAGCTTCTAGAACGTTTACATGATTTCGTAAAAAACACGAGTTTTTAGAAAATGTGTTTTATTTCATAAATGGAATCTACAAAGTATGCACATTCTACGTCATAACGACTTTCTATAGTTTGCGCATGCTTCCGGAAATAAGAAAAGCTTACTTCCCCCGTTTTTTAAAATCACAGCTTCTAGAAGGTTTACATGATTTCTTAAAAAACACGAGTTTTTAGAAAATGTGTTTTATTTCATAAATGGAATCAACAAAGTATGAACATTCTATGTCATAACGACTTTCTATAGTTTGCGCATGTGTTTGGAAATAAGAAAAGCTTACTTCTCCCGTTTTTTAAAACCAGAGCTGCTAGAAGGTTTACATGATTTTTTAAAAAACACGAGTTTTTAGAAAATGTGTTTTATTTCATAAATGGAATCAACAAAGTATGCACATTCTATGTCATAACGACTTTCTATAGTTTGCGCATGCGTCCAGAAATAAGAAAAGCTTACTTCCACCATTTTTTAAAATCACAGCTTCTAGAAGTTTTACATGATTTCTTAAAAAACACGAGTTTTTAGAAAATATGTTTTATTTCATAAATGGAATCAACAAAGTATGCAAATTCTACATCATAATGACTTTCTATAGTTTTCTCATTCGTCTGGAAATAACAAAAGCTTACTTCCACCGTTTTTTAAAATCACAGCTTCTAGAAGGTTTACATGATTTCGTAAAAAACACGAGTTTTCAGAAAATGTGTTTTATTTCATTAATGGAATCTACAAAGTATGCACATTCTACGTCATAACGAATTTCTATAGTTTGCGCATGCGTTTGGAAATAAGAAAAGCTTAGTTCCCCCGTTTTTTAAAATCACAGCTTCCAGAAGGTTTACCTGATTTCTTAAAAAACACGATTTTTTAGAAAATGTGTTTTATTTCATAGATGGAATCAACAAAGTATGCACATTCTACGTCATAACGACTTTCTACAGTTTGCGCATGCGTACAGAAATAAGAAAAGCTTACTTCCACCGTTTTTCAAAATCACAGCTTCTAGAAGGTTTACATGATTTCTTAAAAAACACGAGCTTTTAGAAAATGTGTTTTATTTCATAAATAGAATCAACAGAGTATGCAAATTCTACGTCATAACGACTTTCTATACTTTGCGCATGCATCCGGAAATAAGAAAAGCTTACTTCCACCGTTTTTTAAAATCACAGCTTCTAGAAGGTTTACATGATTTCTTAAAAAACTTGAGTTTTTAGAAAATGTGTTTTATTTCATAAATAGAATCAACAAAGTATGCACATTCTACGTCATAACGACTTTATATAGTTTGCGCATGCCTCCGGAAATAAGAAAAGCTTACTTCCCTCGTTTTTCAAAATCACAGCTTCTAGAAGGTTTACATGATTTCTTAAAAAACACGAGCTTTTAGAAAATGTGTTTTATTTCATTAATAGAATCAACAAAGTATGCACATTCTACGTCATAACGACTTTCTATAGTTTGCACATGCATCCGGAAATAAGAAAAGCTTACTTCGACAATTTTTTAAAATCACAGCATCTAGAAGGTTTACATGATTTCGTAAAAAACACGAGTTTTTAGAAAATGTGTTTTATTTCATAAATGGAATCTAAAAAGTATGCACATTCTACGTCATAACGACATTCTATAGATTGCGCATGTGTCCGGAAATAACAAAAGCTTACTTCCACTGTTTTTTAAAATCACAACTTCTAGAAGGTTTACATAATTTCGTAAAAAACAAGAGTTTTCAGAAAATGTGTTTTATTTCATAAATGGAATCTACAAAGTATGCACATTCTACGTCATAATGAATTTCTATAGTTTGCGCATGCGTCCGGAAATAAGAAAATCTTACTTCCCCAGTTTTTTAAAATCACAGGTTCTAGAAGGTTTACATGATTTCTTAAAAAACATGAGTTTTTAGAAAATGTGTTTTTTTTCATAAATGGAATCAACAAAGTATGCACATTCTACGTCATAACGATTTTTTATACTTTGCGCATGCGTTCGGAAATAAGAAAATCTTACTTCCCTCGTTTTTCAAAATCACAGCTTCTAGAAGGTTTACATGATTTCTTAAAAAAAACGAGTTTTTAGAAAATGTGTTTTATTTCATAAATAGAATCAACAAAGTATGCACATTCTACGTCATAATGACTTTCTATACTTTGCGCATGCGTCCAGAAATAAGAAAAGCTTACTTCCACCGTTTTTTAAAATCACAGCTTCTAGAAGGTTTACATGATTTCTTAAAAAACATGAGTTTTTAGAAAATGTGTTTTATTTCATAAATAGAATCAACAAAGTATGCACATTCTACGTCATAACGATTTTATATAGTTTGCGCATGCATCCGGAAATAAGAAAAGCTTACTTCCCCCGTTTTTTAAAATCACAGCTTCTAGAAGGTTTACATGATTTCTTAAAAAACAGGAGTTTTTAGAAAATGTGTTTTATTTCATAAATGGAATCTACAAAGTATGCACATTCTACATCATAACGACTTTCTATAGTTTGCGCATGCGTCCGGAAATAAGAAAAGCTTACTTCCCCCATTTTTTAAAATCACAGCTTCTAGAAGGTTTACATGATTACTTAAAAAACACGAGTTTTTAGAAAATGTGTTTTATTTCATAAATGGAATCTAAAAAGTATGCACATTCTACGTCATAACGACATTCTATAGATTGCGCATGCGTCCGGAAATAAGAAAAGCTTACTTCCACCATTTTTTAAAATCACAGCTTCTAGAAGGTTTACATAATTTCGTAAAAAACAAGAGTTTTCAGAAAATGTGTTTTATTTCATAAATGGAATCTACAAAGTATGCACATTCTACGTCATAAGGACTTTCTATAGTTTGCGCATGCGTCCGGAAATAAGAAAAGCTTACTTCCCCAGTTTTTTAAAATCACAGGTTCTAGAAGGTTTACATGATTTCTTAAAAAACATGAGTTTTTAGAAAATGTGTTTTTTTTCATAAATGGAATCAACAAAGTATGCACATTCTACGTCATAACGATTTTTTATACTTTGTGCATGCGTTCGGAAATAAGAAAATCTTACTTCCCTCGTTTTTCAAAATCACAGCTTCTAGAAGGTTTACATGATTTCTTAAAAAACACGAGCTTTTAGAAAATGTGTTTTATTTCATAAATAGAATCAACAAAGTATGCACATTCTACGTCATAACGATTTTTTATACTTTGCGCATGCGTTTGGAAATAAGAAAATCTTACTTCCCTCGTTTTTCAAAATCACAGCTTCTAGAAGGTTTACATGATTTCTTAAAAAACAAGAGTTTTTAGAAAATGTGTTTTATTTCATAAATAGAATCAACAAAGTATGCACATTCTACGTCATAACAACTTTCTATACTTTGCGCATGCATCCGGAAATAAGAAAAGCTTACTTCCACCGTTTTTTAAAATCACAGCTTCTAGAAGGTTTACATGATTTCGTAAAAAACACGAGTTTTTAGAAAATGTGCTTTATTTCATAAATGGAATCTACAAAGTATGCACATTCTACGTCATAACGACTTTCTATAGTTTGCGCATGCGTACGGAAATAAGAAAAGCTTACTTCCCCCGTTTTTTAAAATCACAGCTTCTAAAAGGTTTACATGATTTCTTAAAAAACACGAGTTTTTAGAAAATGTGCTTTATTTCATAAATGGAATCAACAAACTATGCACATTCTACGCCATAACGACTTTCTATAGTTTGCGCACGCGTTTGGAAATAAGAAAGGCTTACTTCCACCGTTTTTTAAAATCACAGCTTCTAGAAGGTTTACATGATTTCGTAAAAAACACGAGTTTTTAGAAAATGTGTTTTATTTCATAAATGGAATCTACAAAGTATGCACATTCTGCGTCATAACGACTTTCTATAGTTTACGCATGCGTTTGGAAATAAGAAAAGCTTACTTCCCCCATCTTTTAAAATCAGAGCTTCTAGAAGGTTTACATGATTTCTTAAAAAACACGAGTTTTTAGAAAATGTGTTTTATTTCATAAATGGAATCAACAAAGTATGAACATTCTACGTCATAACGACTTTCAATAGTTTGCGCATGGGTTTGGAAATAAGAAAAGCTTACTTCCCCCCGTTTTTTAAAATCACAGCTTCTAGAAGGTTTACATGATTTCTTAAAAAACACGAGTTTTTAGAAAATGTGTTTTATTTCATAAATGGTATCAACAAAGTATGCACATTCTACGTCATAACGACATTCTATAGTTTGCGCATGCGTTTGGAAATAAGAAAAGCTTACTTCCCTCGTTTTTAAAATCACAGCTTCTAGAAGGTTTACATGATTTCTTTAAAAACACGAGTTTTTAGAAAATGTGTTTTATTTCATAAATAGAATCAACAAAGTATGCACATTCTACGTCATAACGACTTTCTATAGTTTGCGCATCCGTCCGGAAATAAGAAAAGCTTACTTCCCCCGTTTTTTAAAATCACGGCTTCTAGAAGGTTTACATGATTTCCTAAAAAACATGAGTTTTCAGGAAATGTGTTTTATTTCATAAATGGAATCAACAAAGTATGCACATTCTACGTCATAACGACTTTCTATAGTTTGCGCATGCGTCCGGAAATAAGAAAAGCTTACTTCCCCCGTTTTTTAAAATCACAGCTTCTAGAAGGTTTACATGATTTCGTAAAAAACACGAGTTTTTAGAAAATGTGTTTTTTTTCATAAATGGAATCTACAAGGTATGTACATTCTACGCCATAATGGCTTTCTATAGTTTGCGCATGCGTCCGGAAATAAGAAAAACTTACTTCCACCATTTTTTAAAATCACAGCTTCTAGAAGGTTTACATGATTTCGTAAAAAACACGAGTTTTTAGAAAATGTGTTTTATTTCATAAATGGAATCTACAAAGTATGCACATTCTACGGCATAACGACTTTCTATAGTTTGTGCATGTGTCCGGAAATAAGAAAAGCTTACTTCCCCCTTTTTTTAAAATCACAGCTTCTAGAAGGTTTACATGATTTCTTAAAAAACACGAGTTTTTAGAAATGTGTTTTATTTCATAAATGGAATCTACAAAGTATGCACATTCTACATCATAACGAATTTCTATAGTTTGCGCATGCGTCCGGAAATAAGAAAAGCTTACATCCACCGTTTTTTAAAATCACAGCTTCTAGAAGGTTTACATGATTTCTTAAAAAACACGACTTTTTAGAAAATGTGTTTTATTTCATAAATGGAATCAACAAAGTATGCACATTCTACGTCATAACGACTTTCTATAGTTTGCGCATGCGTCCGGAAATAAGAAAAGCTTACTTCCACCGTTTTTTAAAATCACAGCTTCTAGAAGGTTTACATGATTTCGTAAAAAACATGAGTTTTTAGAAAATGTGTTTTATTTCATAAATGGAATCTACAAAGTATGCACATTCTACGCCATAACGGCTTTCTATAGTTTGCGCATGCGTCCGGAAAACAGAAAAGCTTACTTCCACCGTTTTTTAAAATCACAGCTTCTAGAAGGTTTACATGATTTCGTAAAAAACACGAGTTTTTAGAAAATGTGTTTTATTTCATTAATGGAATCTACAAAGTATGCACATTCTACGTCATAACGACTTTCTATAGTTTGCGCATGCGTCCGGAAATAAGAAAAGCTCACTTCCCCCGTTTTTTAAAATCACAGCTTCTAGAAGGTTTACATGATTTCTTAAAAAACACGAGTTTTTAGAAAATGTGTTTTATTTCAGAAATGGAATCAACAAAGTATGCACATTCTACGTCATAACGACTTTCTATAATTTGCGCATGCATTTGGAAATAAGAAAAGCTTACTTCCCCCGTTTTTTAAAATCACAGCTTCTAGATCGTTTACATGATTTCGTAAAAAACACGAGTTTTTATAAAATCTGTTTTATTTCATAAATGGAATCTACAAAGTATGCATATTCTACGTCATAACGACTTTCTATAGTTTGCGCATGCGTCCGGAAATAAGAAAAGCTTACTTCCACCGTTTTTTAAAATCACAGCTTCTAGAAGGTTTACATGATTTCGTAAAAAACACGAGTTTTTAGAAAATGTGTTTTATTTCATAAATGGAATCTACAAAGTATGCACATTCTACGTCATAACGACTTTCTATAGTTTGCGCTTGCGTCCAGAAAGAAGAAAAGCTTACTTCCCCCGTTTTTTACAATCACAGCTTCTAGAAGGTTTACATGAATTGTTAAAAAACACGAGTTTTTAGAAAATGTGTTTTATTTCATAAATGGAATCAACAAAGTATGCACATTCTACATGATAACGACTTTCTATAGTTTGCGCATGCGTTTGGAAATAAGAAAAGCTTACTTCCCTCGTTTTTAAAATCACAGCTTCTAGAAGGTTTACATGATTTCTTTAAAAACACGAGTTTTTAGAAAATGTGTTTTATTTCATCAATGGAATCAACAAAGTATGCACATTCTATGTCATAACGACTTTCTATAGTTTGTGCATGCGTCCGGAAATAAGAAAAGCTTACTTCCCCCGTTTTTTAAAATCACAGCTTCTAGAAGGTTTACATGATTTCTTAAAAAACACGAGTTTTTAGAAAATGTGTTTTATTTCATAAATGGAATCAACAAAGTATGCACATTCCACGTCATAACGACTTTCTATAGTTTGCGCATGCGTTTGGAAATTAGAAAAGCTTACTTCCCCCATTTTTTAAAATCACAGCTTCTAGAAGGTTTACATGATTTCGTAAAAAAAATGATTTTTTAGAAAATGTGTTTTATTTCATAAATGGAATCAACAACGTATGCACATTCTACGTCATAACGACTTTCTATAGTATGCGCATTCGTCCGGAAATAAGAAAAGCTTACTTCCACCGTATTTCGTCCGGAAAAACAGTATGTGCTTTATTTCATAAATGGAATCTACAAAGTATGCACATTCTACGTCATAACGACTTTCTATAGTTTGCGCATGCCTCCGGAAATAAGAAAAGCTTACTTCCACTGTTTTTTAAAATCACAGCTTCTAGAAGGTTTACATGATTTCGTAAAAAACACGAGTTTTTAGAAAATGTGTTTTATTTCATAAATGGAATCTACAAAGTATGCACATTCTACGTCATAATGACTTTCTATAGTTTGCGCATGCGTTTGCAAATAAGAAAAGCTTACTTCCAAATTTTTTTAAAATCACAGCCTCTAGAACGTTTACATGATTTCGTAAAAAACACGAGTTTTTAGGAAATGTGTTTTATTTCATAAATGAAATCTATAAAGTATGCACATTCTACGTCATAACGACTTTCTATAGTTTGCGCATGCGACCGGAAATAAGAAAAGCTTAATTCCAAAGTTTTTTAAAATCACAGCTTCAAGAAGGTTTACATGATTTCTTAAAAAACACGAGTTTTTAGAAAATGTGTTTTATTTCATAAATTGAATCAACAAAGTATGCACATTCTACAAAATAACGAATTTCTATAGTTTGCGCATGCGTTTGAAAATAAGAAAAGCTTACTTCCCCCGTTTTTTAAAATCACAGCTTCTAGAAGGTTTACATGATTTCGTAAAAAACATGACTTTTTAGAAAATGTGTTTTATTTCATAAATGGAATCAACAAAGTATGCACATTCTACGTCATAACGAATTTCTCTAGTTTGCGCATTCGTCCGGAAATAAAAAAAAGCTTACTTCCCCCGTTTTTTAAAATCACAGCTTCTAGAAGGTTTACATAATTTCGTAAAAAAAACGAGTTTTTAGAAAATGTGTTTTATTTCATAAATGGAATCAACAAAGTATGCACATTCTAGGTCATAACTACTTTATATAGTTTGCGCATGCATCCGGAAATAAGAAAAGCTTACATCCACCGTTTTTTAAAATCACAGCTTCTAGAAGGTTTACATGATTTCGTAAAAAACACAAGTTTTTAGAAAATGTGTTTTATTTCATAAATGGAATCTACAAAGTATGCACATTCTACGTCATAACGACTTTCTATAGTTTTCGCATGCGTTTGGAAATAAGAAAAGCTTACTTCCACCGTTTTTTAAAATCACATCTTCTAGAAGGTTTACATGATTTCGTAAAAAACACGAGTTTTTAGAAAATTTGTTTTATTTCATAAATGTAATCTACAAAGTATGCGCATTCTACGTCATAACGACTTTCTATAGTTTGCGCATGCATTTGGAAATAACAAAAGCTTACTTCCCCCGTTTTTTAAAATCACAGCTTCTAGAAGGTTTACATGATTTCTTAAAAAACACAAGTTTTTAGAAAATGTGTTTTATTTCATAAATGGAATCAACAACGTATGCACATTCTACGTCATAACGACTTTCTATAGTTTGCGCATGCGTTTGGAAATAAGAAAAGCTTACTTCCCTCTTTTTTTAAAATCACAGCTTCTAGAACGTTTACATGATTTCTTAAAAAACACGAGTTTTTAGAAAATGTGTTTTATTTCATAAATGGAATCAACAAAGTATGCACATTCTACGTCATAACGACTTTCTATAGTTTGCGCATGCGTCTGGAAATAAGAAAAGCTTACTTCCACCGTTTTTTAAAATCACAGCTTCTAGAAGGTTTACCTAATTTCTTAAAAAACACGAGTTTTTAGAAAATGTGTTTTATTTCATAAATGGAATCAACAAAGTATGCACATTCTACGTCATAACGACTTTCTATAGTTTGCGCATGCGTTTGGAAATAAGAAAAGCTTACTTCCCCCGCTTTTTAAAATCACTGCTTCTAGAAGGTTTACATGATTTGTTAAAAAACACGAGTTTTTAGAATATCTGTTTTCTTTCATAAATGGAATCAACAAAGTATGCACATTCTTCGTCATAACGACTTTCTATAGTTTGCGCATGCGTCCGGAAATAAGAAAAGCTTACTTCCCCCGTTTTTTTAAATCACAACTTCTAGAAGGTTTACATAATTTCTTTAAAACACGAGTTTTTAGAAAATGTGATTTATTTCATAAATGGAATCTACAAATTATGCACATTCTACGTCATAACGACCTTCTATAGTTTGTGCATTCGTCCGTAAATAAGAAAAGCTTACTTCCACCGTTTTTTAAAATCACAGCTTCTAGAAGGTTTACATGATTTCGTAAAAAACACGAGTTTTTAGAAAATGTGCTTTATTTCATAAATGGAATCTACAAATTATGCACATTCTACATCATAACGACTTTCTATAGTTTGCGCATGCGTCCGGAAATAAGGAAAGCTTACTTCCCCCGTTTTTTAAAATCATAGCTTCTAGAAGGTTTACGTGATTTCCTAAAAGACATGAGTTTTTAGAAAATGTGTTTTATTTCATAAATGGAATCAGCAAAGTATGCACATTCTACGTCATAACGACTTTATATAGTTTGCGTATGCGTTTGGAAATAAGAAAAGCTTAGTTCCCCCGTTTTTTAAAATCACAGCTTCTAGAAGGTTTACGTGATTTCTTAAAAAAAACGAGTTTTTAGAAAATTTGTTTTATTTGTTAAATGGAATCAACAAAGTATGCACATTCTACGTCATAACGACTTTCTATAGTTTGCGCATGCGTCCGGAAATAAGAAAAGCTTACTTCCACCGTTTTTTAAAATCACAGCTTCTAGAAGGTTTACATGATTTCGTAAAAAACACGAGTTTTTAGAAAATGTGCTTTATTTCATAAATGGAATCTACAAATTATGCACATTCTACATCATAACGACTTTCTATAGTTTGCGCATGCGTCCGGAAATAAGAAAAGTTTACTTCCACAGTTTTTTGAAATCACAGCTTCTAGAAGGTTTACATGATTTCGTAAAAAACATGAGTTTTTAGAAAATGTGTTTTATTTCATAAATGTAATCTACAAAGTATGCACATTCTACGTCATAATGACTTTCTATAGTTTGCCCACGCGTTTGGAAATAAGAAAAGCTTACTTCCCCCGTTTTTTAAAATCACAGCTTCTAGAAGGTTTACATGATTTCTTAAAAAACAGGAGTTTTTGGAAAATGTGTTTTATTTCATAAATGGAATCAACAAAGTATGCACATTCTACGTCATAAGGACTTTTTATAGTTTGCGCATGTGTCCGGAAATAAGAAAAGCTTACTTCCACCGTTTTTTAAAATCACAGCTTCTAGAAGGTTTACATGATTTCTTAAAAAACACGAGTTTCTAGAAAATGTGTTTTATTTCATAAATGGAATCAACAAAGTATGCACATTCTACGTCGTAACGACTTTCTATAGTTTGCGCATTCGTCCGGAAATAAGAAAAGCTTACTTCCACCGTTTTTTAAAATCACAGCTTCTAGAAGGTTTACATGATTTCGTAAAAAAAAACGAGTTTTTAGAAAATGTGCTTTATTTCATAAATGGAATCTACAAAGTATGCACATTCTACGTCATAACGACTTTCTATAGTTTGCGCATTCGTCCGGAAATAAGAAAATCTTACTTCCACCGTTTTTTAAAATCACAGCTTCTAGAAGGTTTACATGATTTCGTAAAAAACACGAGTTTTTAGAAAATGTGTTTTATTTCATAAAGGGAATCAACAAAGTATGCAGATTCTACGTCATAACGACTTTCTATAGTTTATGCATGCGTCCGGAAATAAGAAAATCTTACTTCCACTGTTTTTTAAAATCACAGCTTCTAGAAGGTTTACATGATTTCGTAAAAAACACGAGTTTCTAGAAAATGTGTTTTATTTCATAAATGGAATCAACAAAGTATGCACATTCTACGTCATAACAACTTTCTATAGTTTGCACATGCGTCCGGAAATAAGAAAAGCTTACTTCCCCTGTTTTTTAAAATCACAGCTTCTTGAAGGTTTACATGATTTCTTAAAAAACATGAGTTTTTAGAAAATGTGTTTTATTTCATAAATGGAATCAACAAAGTATGCACATTCTACGTCATAATGGCTTTCTATAGTTTGCGCATGCATTTGGAAATAAGAAAAGCTTACTTCCCCCGTTTTTTAAAATCACAGCTTCTAGAAGGTTTACATGATTTCTTAAAAAACACGAGTTTTTAGAAAATGCGTTTTATTTCATAAATGGAATCAACAAAGTATGCAAATTCTACGTCATAACGACTTTCTATAGTTTGCGCATGCGTCCAGAAATAAGAAAAGCTTACTTCCACCGTTTTTTAAAATAACAGCTTCTAGATGGTTTACATGATTTCTTAAAAAACACGAGTTTTTAGAAAATGTGTTTTATTTCATAAATGGAATCAACAAAGTATGCACATTCTACGTCATAACGACTTTCTATATTTTGCGCATTCATCCGGAAATAAGAAAAGCTTACTTCCACCGTTTTTTAAAATCACAGCTTCTAGAAGGTTTACATGATTTCGTAAAAAAAACGAGTTTTTAGAAAATGTGCTTTATTTCATAAATGGAATCTACAAAGTATGCACATTCTACGTCATAACGACTTTCTATAGTTTGCGCATTCGTCCGGAAATAAGAAAAGCTTACTTCCCCTGTTTTTTAAAAAGACAGCTTCTAGAAGGTTTACATGATATCTTAAAAAACACGAGTTTGTAGAAAATGTGTTTTATTTCATAAATGGAATCAACAAAGTATGCACATTCTACGTCATAACGACTTTCTATATTTTGTGCATGCGTCCGGAAATAAGAAAATCTTACTTCCACCATTTTTTAAAATCACAGCTTCTAGAAGGTTTACATGATTTCATAAAAAACACGAGTTTTTAGAAAATGTGTTTTATTTCATAAATGGAATCAACAAAGTATGCACATTCTACATCATAACGACTTTCTATAGTTTGTGCATGCGTCCGGAAATAAGAAGAGCTTACTTCCACCGTTTTTTAAAATAACAGCTTCTAGAAGCTTTACATGATTTCTTAAAAAACACGAGTTTTTAGAAAATGTGTTTTATTTCATAAATGGAATCAACAAACTATGCACATTCTACGTCATAACGACTTTGTATAGTTTGCACATTCGTCCGGAAATAAGAAAATCTTACTTCCACCGTTTTTTAAAATCACAGCTTCTAGAAGGTTTACATGATTTCATAAAAAACACGAGTTTTTAGAAAATGTGTTTTATTTCATAAATGGAATCAACAAAGTATGCACATTCTACATCATAACAACTTTCTATAGTTTGTGCATGCGTCCGGAAATAAGAAGAGCTTACTTCCACCGTTTTTTAAAATAACAGCTTCTAGAAGCTTTACATGATTTCTTAAAAAACACGAGTTTTTAGAAAATGTGTTTTATTTCATAAATGGAATCAACAAACTATGCACATTCTACGTCATAACGACTTTGTATAGTTTGCACATTCGTCCGGAAATAAGAAAATCTTACTTCCACGGTTTTTTAAAATCACAGCTTCTAGAAGGTTTACATGATTTCGTAAAAAATATGAGTTTTTAGAAAATGTGTTTTATTTCATAAATGGAATCTACAAAGTATGCACATTCTACGTCATAACGACTTTCTATAGTTTGTGCATGCGTCCGGAAATAAGAAAAGCTTACTTCCACCGTTTTTTTAAATCACAGCTTCTAGAAGGTTTACATGATTTCGTAAAAAACACGAGTTTTTAGAAAATGTGTTTTATTTCATAAATGGAATCAACAAAGTATGCACATTCTACGTCATAACGAATTTCTATAGTTTGCACATGCGTTTCGAAATAAGAAAATCTTATTTCCGCTGTTTTTTAAAATCACAGCTTCTAGAAGGTTTACATGATTTCGTAAAAAACATGAGTTTTTAGAAAATGTGTTTTATTTCATAAAAGAAATCTACAAAGTATGAACATTCTACGTCATAACGACTTTCTATAGTTTGCGCATGCGTCCGGAAATAAGAAAAGCTTACTTCCCCCATTTTTTAAAATCACAGCTTCTAGAAGGTTTACATGATTTCATAAAAAACACGAGTTTTTAGAAAATGTGTTTTATTTCATAAATGGAATCTACAAAGTATGCACATTCTACGTCATAACGACTTTCTATAATTTGTGCATGCGTCCGGAAATAAGAAAAGATTACTTCCCCCATTTTTAAAATCACAGCTTCTAGAAGGTTTACATGATTTCATAAAAAACACGAGTTTTTAGAAAATGTGTTTTATTTCATAAATGGAATCAACAAAGTATGCACATTCTACGTCATAACGACTTTCTATAGTTTGCGCATGTGTTTGGAAATAAGAAAAGCTTACTTCCCCCGTTTTTTAAAATCACAGCTTCTAGAAGGTTTACATGATTTCATAAAAAACACGAGTTTTTAGAAAATGTGATTTATTTCATAAATGGAATCAACAAAGTATGCACATTCTACGTCATAACGACTTTCTATAGTTTGCGCAATTGTTTGGAAATAAGAAAAGCTTACTTCCACCGTTTTTTAAAATCACAGCTTCTAGAAGGTTTACATGATTTCTTTAAAAACACGAGTTTTTAGAAAATGTGTTTTATTTCATAAATGGAATCAACAAAGTATGCACATTCTACGTCATAACGACTTTCTATAGTTTGCGCATTCGTCCGGAAATAAGAAAAGCTTACTTCCACCGTTTTTTAAAATCACAGCCTCTAGAAGGTTTACATGATTTCTTAAAAAACACGAGTTTTTAGAAAATGTGCTTTATTTCATAAATGCAATCTACAAAGTATGCACATTCTACGTCATAACGACTTTCTATAGTTTGCGCATTCGTCCGGAAATAAGAAAATCTTACTTCCCCCGTTTTTTAAAATCACAGCTTCTAGAAGGTTTACATGATTTCTTAAAAAACATGAGTTTTTAGAAAATGTGTTTTATTTCATAAATGGAATCAACAAAGTATGCACATTCTACGTCATAATGACTTTCTATAGTTTGCGCATGCATTTAAAAATAAGAAAAGCTTACTTCCCCCGTTTTTTAAAATCACAGCTTCTAGAAGGTTTACATGATTTCTTAAAAAACACGAGTTTTTAGAAAATGTGTTTTATTTCATAAATGGAATCAACAAAGTATGCAAATTCTACGTCATAACGACTTTCTATAGTTTGCGCATGCATCCAGAAATAAGAAAAGCTTCCTTCCACCGTTTTTTAAAATAACAGCTTCTAGAAGGTTTACATGATTTCTTAAAAAACACGAGTTTTTAGAAAATGTGTTTTATTTCATAAATGGAATCAAAAAAGTATGCACAGTCTACGTCATAACGACTTTCTATAGTTTGCGAATTCATCCGGAAATAAGAAAAGCTTACTTCCCCCGTTTTTTAAAATCACAGCTTCTAGAAGGTTTACATGATTTCTTAAAAAACATGAGTTTTTAGAAAATGTGTTTTATTTCATAAATGGAATCAACAAAGTATGCACATTCTACGTCATAACGACTTTCTATAGTTTGCGCATGCGTTTGGAAATAAGAAAAGCTTACTTCCCCCGTTTTTTAAAAACACGGCTTTTAGAATGTTTACATGATATCTTAAAAAACACGAGTTTTTAGAAAATGTGTTTTATTTCATAAATGGAATCAACAAAGTATGCACATTCTACGTCATAACGACTTTCTATATTTTTTGCATGCGTCCGGAAATAAGAAAAGCTTACTTCCACCGTTTTTTAAAATCACAGCTTCTAGAAGGTTTACATGATTTCTTAAAAAACACGAGTTTTTAGAAAATGTGTTTTATTTCATAAATGGAATCAACAAAGTATGCACATTCTACATCATAACAACTTTCTAAAGTTTGCACATGCGTCCGGAAATAAGAAGAGCTTACTTCCACCATTTTTTAAAATAACAGCTTCTAGAAGCTTTACATGATTTCTTAAAAAACACGAGTTTTTAGAAAATGTGTTTTATTTCATAAATGGAATCAACAAAGTATGCACATTCTACGTCATAAGGACTTTGTATAGTTTGAGCATTCGTCCGGAAATAAGAAAATCTTACTTCCACCGTTTTTTAAAATCACAGCTTCTAGAAGGTTTACATGATTTCGTAAAAAGCACGAGTTTTTAGAAAATGTGTTTTATTTCATAAATGGAATCTACAAAGTATGCACATTCTACGTCATAACGAATTTCTATTTTTTGCGCATGCATCTGGAAATAAGAAAAGCTTACTTCCACCGTTTTTTTAAATCACAGCTTCTAGAAGGTTTACATGATTTCGTAAAAAACACGGGTTTTTAGAAAATGTGCATTATTTCTTAAATGCAATCTACAAAGTATGCACATTCTACGTCATAACGACTTTCTATAGTTTGCGCATTCGTCCGGAAATAAGAAAATCTTACTTCCACAGTTTTTTAAAATCACAGCTTCTAGAAGGTTTACATGATTTCCTAAAAAACATGAGTTTTTAGAAAATGTGTTTTATTTCATATATGGAATCAGCAAAGTATGCACATTCTACGTCATAACGACTTTCTATAGCTTGCGCATGCGTCCGGAAATAAGAAAAGCTTACTTCCCCCGTTTTTTAAAATCACAGCTTCTTGAAGGTTTACATGATTTCTTAAAAAACATGAGTTTTTAGAAAATGTGTTTTATTTCATAAATGGAATCAACTAAGTATGCACATTCTACATCATAACAACTTTCTAAAGTTTGCACATGCGTCCGGAAATAAGAAGAGCTTACTTCCACCATTTTTTAAAATAACAGCTTCTAGAAGCTTTACATGATTTCTTAAAAAACACGAGTTTTTAGAAAATGTGTTTTATTTCATAAATGGAATCAACAAAGTATGCACATTCTATGTCATAAGGACTTTGTATAGTTTGAGCATTCGTCCGGAAATAAGAAAATCTTACTTCCACCGTTTTTTAAAATCACAGCTTCTAGAAGGTTTACATGATTTCTTAAAAAACACGAGTTTTTAGAAAATGTGCTTTATTTCATAAATGGAATCAAAAAAGTATGCACATTCTACGTCATAACAACTTTCTATAGTTTGCACATGCGTCCGGAAATAAGAAAAGCTTACTTCCCCCGTTTTTTAAAATCACAGCTTCTTGAAGGTTTACATGATTTCTTAAAAAACATGAGTTTTTAGAAAATGTGTTTTATTTCATAAATGGAATCAACAAAGTATGCACATTCTACGTCATAACGACTTTCTATAGTTTGCGCATGCGTCCGGAAATAAGAAAAGCTTACTTCCACCGTTTTTTAAAATCACAGCTTCTAGAAGGTTTACATGATTTCTTAAAAAACACGAGTTTTTAGAAAATGTGCTTTATTTCATAAATGGAATCAAAAAAGTATGCACATTCTACGTCATAACAACTTTCTATAGTTTGCACATGCGTCCGGAAATAAGAAAAGCTTACTTCCCCCGTTTTTTAAAATCACAGCTTCTTGAAGGTTTACATGATTTCTTAAAAAACATGAGTTTTTAGAAAATGTGTTTTATTTCATAAATGGAATCAACAAAGTATGCACATTCTACGTCATAATGACTTTCTATAGTTTGCGCATGCATTTGGAAATAAGAAAAGCTTACTTCCCCCCTTTTTTAAAATCACAGCTTCTAGAAGGTTTACATGATTTCTTAAAAAACACGAATTTTTAGAAAATGTGTTTTATTTCATAAATGGAATCAACAAAGTATGCAAATTCTACGTCATAACGACTTTCTATAGTTTGCGCATGCGTCCAGAAATAAGAAAAGCTTACTTCCACCGTTTTTTAAAATCACAGCTTCTAGAAGTTTTACATGATTTCGTAAAAAAAAACGAGTTTTTAGAAAATGTGCTTTATTTCATAAATGGAATCTACAAAGTATGCACATTCTACGTCATAACGACTTTCTATAGTTTGCGCATTCGTCCGGAAATAAGAAAAGCTTACTTCCCCTGTTTTTTAAAAACACAGCTTCTAGAAGGTTTACATGATATCTTAAAAAACACGAGTTTTTAGAAAATGTGTTTTATTTCATAAATGGAATCAACAAAGTATGCACATTCTACGTCATAACGACTTTCTATATTTTGTGCATGCGTCCGGAAATAAGAAAAGCTTACTTCCACCGTTTTTTAAAATAACAGCTTCTAGAAGCTTTACATGATTTCTTAAAAAACATAAGTTTTTAGAAAATGTGTTTTATTTCATATATGGAATCAACAAAGTATGCACATTCTACGTCATAACGACTTTGTATAGTTTGCACATTCGTCCGGAAATAAGAAAATCTTACTTCCATCGTTTTTTAAAATCACAGCTTCTAGAAGGTTTACATGATTTCGTAAAAAATATGAGTTTTTAGAAAATGTGTTTTATTTCATAAATGGAATCTACAAAGTATGCACATTCTACATCATAACGACTTTCTATAGTTTGTGCATGCGTCCGGAAATAAGAAAAGCTTACTTCCACCGTTTTTTTAAATCACAGATTCTAGAAGGTTTACATGATTTCGTAAAAAACACGAGTTTTTAGAAAATGTGTTTTATTTCATAAATGGAATCAACAAAGTATGCACATTCTACGTCATAACGACTTTCTATAGTTTTCCCATTCGTTTGGAAATAAGAAAAGCTTACTTCCCCCGTTTTTTAAAATCACAGCGTCTAGAAGGTTTACATGATTTCTTAAAAAACACGAGTTTTTAGAAAATCTGTTTTATTTCATCAATGGAATCAACAAAGTATGCCCATTCTATGTCATAAGGACTTTCTATAGTTTGCGAATGCATCCGGAAATAAGAAAAGCTTACTTCCACCGTTTTTTTAAATCACAGCTTCTGGAAGGTTTACATGATTTCTTAAAAAACACGAGTTTTTAGAAAATGTGTTTTATTTCATCAATGGAATCAACAAAGTATGCACATTCCATGTCATAACGAATTTCTATAGTTTGTGCATTCGTCCGGAAAAAAGAAAAGCTTACTTCCACCGTTTTTTAAAATCACAGCTTCTAGAAGGTTTACATGATTTCTTAAAAAACACGAGTTTTTAGAAAATGTGTTTTATTTCATAAATGGAATCAACAAAGTATGCACATTCTACGTCATAACGACTTTCTATAGTTTGCGCATTCGTCCGAAAATAAGAAAATCTTACTCCCACCGTTTTTTAAAATCACAGCTTCTAGAAGGTTTACATGATTTCGTAAAAAACACGAGTTTTTAGAAAATGTGTTTTATTTCATAAATGGAATCAACAAAGTATGCACATTCTACATCATAACAACTTTCTATAGTTTGCACATGCGTCCGGAAATAAGAAGAGCTTACTTCCACCATTTTTTAAAATAACAGCTTCTAGAAGGTTTACATGATTTCGTACAAAGCACGAGTTTTTAGAAAATGTGTTTTATTTCATAAATGGAATCTACAAAGTATGCACATTCTACGTCATAACGAATTTCTATAGTTTGCGCATGCGTCCGGAAATAAGAAAAGCTTACTTCCACCGTTTTTTTAAATCACAGCTTCTAGAAGGTTTACATGATTTCGTAAAAAACACGAGTTTTTAGAAAATGTGTTTTATTTCATAAATGGAATCAACAAAGTATGCACATTCTACGTCATAACGACTTTCTATAGCTTGCCGATGCGTTTGGAAATAAGAAAAGCTTACTTCCCCCGTTTTTTAAAATCACAGCTTCTAGAAGGTTTATATGATTTCCAGAAATAAGAAGAGCTTACTTCCACCTTTTTTTAAAATAACAGCTTCTAGAAGGTTTACATGATTTCTTAAAAAACACGAGTTTTTAGAAAATGTGTTTTATTTCATAAATGGAATCAACAAAGTATATACATTCTACGTCATAACGACTTTCTATAGTTTGCCCATGCGTTTGGAAATAAGAAAAGCTTACTTCCCCCGTTTTTTAAAATCAGAGCTTCTAGAAGGTTTACATGATTTCTTAAAAAACACGAGTTTTTAGAAAATGTGTTTTATTTCATAATTGGAATCAGCAAACTATGCACATTCTACGTCATAAAGACTTTCTATAGTTTGCGCATGCGTCCGGAAATAAGAAAAGCTTACTTTCACAGTTTTTTAAAATCAGAGCTTCTAGAAGGTTTACATGATTTCTTAAAAAACACGAGTTTTTAGAAAATGTGTTTTATTTCATAAATGGAATCAACAAAGTATGCACATTCTACATCATAACAACTTTCTATAGTTTGCGCATGCGTCCAGAAATAAGAAGAGCTTACTTCCACCTTTTTTTAAAATAACAGCTTCTAGAAGGTTTACATGATTTCTTAAAAAACACGAGTTTTTAGAAAATATGTTTTATTTCATAAATGGAATCAACAAAGTATGCACATTCTACGTCATAACGACCTTGTATAGTTTGCGCATGCGTCCAGAAATAAGAAAAGCTTACTTCCACCGTTTTTTAAAATAACAGCTTCTAGAAGCTTTACATGATTTCTTAAAAAACACGAGTTTTTAGAAAATGTGTTTTATTTCATAAATGGAATGAAGAAAGTATGCACATTCTACGTCATAACGACTTTCTATAGTTTGTTAATTCGTCCGGAAATAAGAAAAGCTTACTTCCACCGTTTTTTAAAATCACAGTTTCTAGAAGGTTTACATGATTTCGTAAAAAACACGAGTTTTTAGAAAATGTGCTCTATTTCATAAATGGAATCTAGAAAGTATTCACATTCTCCGTCATAACGACTTTCTATATTTTGCCAATGCGTTTGGAAATAAGAAAAGCTTACTTCCCCTGTTTTTTAAAAACACGGCTTCTAGAAGGTTTTCATGATATCTTAAAAAAGACGAGTTTTTAGAAAATGTGTTTTATTTCATAAATGGAATCAACAAAGTATGCACATTCCACGTCATAAAGACTTTCTATAGTTTGCGCATGCGTCTGGAAATAAGAAAAGCTTACTTCCACCGTTTTATAAAATCACAGCTTCTAGAAGGTTTACATGATTTCCTAAAAAACACGTGTTTTTAGAAAATGTGTTTTATTTCATAAATGGAATCAACAAACTATGCACATTCTAACTCATAACGACTTTCTATAGTTTGCGCATGCGTCCGGAAATAAGAAAAGCTTACTTCCACCGTTTTTAAAAATCACAGCTTCTAGAAGGTTTACATGATTTCGTAAAAAACACGAGTTTTTAGAAAATGTGTTTTGTTTCATAAATGGAATCTACAAAGTATGCACATTCTACGTCATAACGACTTTCTATAGTTTGTGCATGCGTCCGGAAATAAGAAAAGCTTACTTCCACCGTTTTTTGAAATCATAGCTTCTAGAAGGTTTACATGATTTCGTAAAAAACATGAGTTTTTAGAAAATGTGTTTTATTTCATAAATGGAATACACAAAGTATGCACATTATACATCATAACGACTTTCTATAGTTTGCGCATGCATTTGGAAATAAGAAAAGCTTACTTCCCCCGTTTTTTAAAATCACAGCTTCTGGAAGGTTTACATGATTTCTTAAAAAACACGGGTTTTTAGAAAATGTGTTTTATTTCATAAATGGAATCAACAAAGTATGCACATTCTACGTCATAAGGACTTTGTATAGTTTGCGCATGCGTCCGGAAATAAGAAAATCTTACTTCCACCGTTTTTTAAAATCACAGCTTCTAGAAGGTTTACATGATTTCATAAAAAACACGAGTTTTTAGAAAATGTGTTTTATTTCATAAATGGAATCTACAAAGTATGCACATTCTATGTCATAACGACTTTCTATAGTTTGCGCATGCGTCCGGAAATAAGAAAATCTTACTTCCACCGTTTTTTTAAATCACAGCTTCTAGAAGGTTTACATGATTTCGTAAAAAACACGAGTTTTTAGAAAATGTGTTTTATTTCATAAATGGAATCAACAAAGTATGCACATTCTACGTCATAACGACTTTCTATAGTTTTCCCATGCGTTTGGAAATAAGAAAAGCTTACTTGCCCCCTTTTTTAAAATCACAGCTTCTAGAAGGTTTACATGATTTCTTAAAAAACACGAGTTTTTAGAAAATCTGTTTTATTTCATAAATGGAATCAACAAAGTATGCCCATTCTACGTCATAAGGACTTGCTATAGTTTGCGCATGCATCCGGAAATCAGAAAAGCTTACTTCCACCGTTTTTTAAAATCACAGCATCTAGAAGGTTTACATGATTTCTTAAAAAACAGGAGTTTTTAGAAAATGTGCTTTATTTCATAAATGGAATCTAGAAAGTATTCACATTCTATGTCATAACGACTTTCTATAGTTTGTGCATGCGTCCGGAAATAAGAAAAGCTTACTTCCCCCGTTTTTTAAAATCAGAGCTTCTAGAAGGTTTACATGATTTCTTAAAAAACATGAGTTTTTAGAAAATGTGTTTTATTTCATAAATGGAATCAACAAAGTATGCACATTCTACGTCATAACGACTTTCTATAGTTTGCGCATGCGTTTGGAAATAAGAAAATCTTACTTCCGCCGTTTTTTAAAATCAGAGCTTCTAGAAGGTTTACATGATATCTTAAAAAACACGAGTTTTTAGAAAATGTGTTTTATTTCATAAATGTTTTCAACAAAGTATGCACATTCTACATCATAACAACTTTCTATAGTTTGCGCATGCGTCCAGAAATAAGAAGAGCTTACTTCCACCGTTTTTTAAAATTACAGCTTCTAGAAGGTTTACATGATTTCTTAAAAAACACGAGTTTTTAGAAAATGTGTTTTATTTCATAAATGGAATCAACAAAGTATGCACATTCTACGTCATAACGACTTTGTATAGTTTGCGCATGCGTCCAGAAATAAGAAAAGCTTACTTCCACCGTTTTTTAAAATAACAGCTTCTAGAAGCTTTACATGATTTCTTAAAAAACACGAGTTTTTAGAAAATGTGTTTTATTTCATAAATGGAATCAACAAAGTATGCACATTCTACGTCAGAACGACTTTCTATAGTTTGTGCATTCGTCCCGAAATAAGAAAAGCTTACTTCCACCGTTTTTTAAAATAACAGCTTCTAGAAGGTTTACATGATTTCGTAAAAAACACAAGTTTTTAGAAAATGTGATTTATTTCATAAATGGAATCTAGAAAGTATTCACATTCTATGTCATAATGACTTTCTACATTTTGCGCATGCGTCCGGAAATAAGAAACGCTTACTTCCCCTGTTTTTTAAAAACACAGCTTCCAGAAGGTTTACATGATATCTTAAAAAACACGAGTTTTTAGAAAATGTGTTTTATTTCATAAATGGAATCAACAAAGTATGCACATTCTACGTCATAACGAGTTTCTATAGTTTGCGCATGCGTCCGGAAATAAGAAAAGCTTACTTCCACCGTTTTCTAAAATCACAGCTTCTAGAAGGTTTACATGATTTCTTAAAAAACACGAGTTTTTAGAAAATGTGTTTTATTTCATAAATGGAATCAACGAAGTATGCACATTCTATGTCATAACGACTTTCTATAGTTTGTGCATTCGTCCGGAAATAAGAAAAGCTTACTTCCACCGTTTTTTAAAATCACAGCTTCTAGAAGGTTTACATGATTTCTTAAAAAACACGAGTTTTTAGAAAATGTGTTTTATTTCATAAATGGAATCAACGAAGTATGCACATTCTATGTCATAACGACTTTCTATAGTTTGTGCATTCGTCCGGAAATAAGAAAAGCTTACTTCCACCGTTTTTTAAAATCACAGCTTCTAGAAGGTTTACATGATTTCTTAAAAAACATGAGTTTTTAGAAAATGTGTTTTATTTCATAAATGGAATCAACAAAGTATGCACATTCTACGTCATAACGACTTTCTATAGTTTTTGCATGCGTTTGGAAATAAGAAAAGCTTACTTCCCCTGTTTTTTAAAAACACAGCTTCTAGAAGGTTTACATGATATCTTAAAAAACACGAGTTTTTAGAAAATGTGTTTTATTTCATAAATGGAATCAACAAGGTATGTACATTCTACGTCATAACGACTTTCTATAGTTTGCGCATGCGTCCGGAAATAAGAAAAGATTACTTCCACCGTTTTTTAAAATCACAACTTCTAGAAGGTTTACATGATTTCTTAAAAAACACGAGTTTTTAGAAAATGTGTTTTATTTCATAAATGGAATCAACAAATTATGCACATTCTACATCATAACAACTTTATATAGTTTGCGCATGTGTCCGGAAATAAGAAGACCTTACTTCCACCGTTTTTTAAAATAACAGCTTCTAGAAGCTTTACATGATTTCTTAAAAAACACGAGTTTTTAGAAAATGTGTTTTATTTCATCAATGGAATCAACAAAGTATGCACATTCTACGTCATAAGGACTTTGTATAGTTTGCGCATTCGTCCGGAAATAAGAAAATCTTACTTCCACCGTTTTTTAAAATCACAGCTTCTAGAAGGTTTACATGATTTCATAAAAAACACGAGTTTTTAGAAAATGTGTTTTATTTCATAAATGGAATCAACAAAGTATGCACATTCTACGTCATAACGACTTTCTATAGTTTGCGCATGCGTCCGGAAATAAGAAAAGCTTACTTCCACCGTTTTTTTCAAATCACAGCTTCTAGAAGGTTTACATGATATCTTAAAAAACACGAGTTTTTAGAAAATGTGTTTTATTTCATAAATGGATTCAACAAAGTATGCACATTCTACATCATAACAACTTTCTATAGTTTGCGCATGCGTCCAGAAATAAGAAGAGCTTACTTCCACCGTTTTTTAAAATTACAGCTTCTAGAAGGTTTACATGATTTCTTAAAAAACACGAGTTTTTAGAAAATGTGTTTTATTTCATAAATGGAATCAACAAAGTATGCACATTCTACCTTCATAACGACTTTGTATAGTTTGCGCATGCGTCCAGAAATAAGAAAAGCTTACTTCCACCGTTTTTTAAAATAACAGCTTCTAGAAGCTTTACATGATTTCTTAAAAAACACGAGTTTTTAGAAAATGTGTTTTATTTCATAAATGGAATCAACAAAGTATGCACATTCTACGTCAGAACGACTTTCTATAGTTTGTGCATTCGTCCCGAAATAAGAAAAGCTTACTTCCACCGTTTTTTAAAATAACAGCTTCTAGAAGGTTTACATGATTTCGTAAAAAACACGAGTTTTTAGAAAATGTGATTTATTTCATAAATGGAATCTAGAAAGTATTCACATTCTACGTCATAATGACTTTCTACATTTTGCGCATGCGTCCGGAAATAAGAAACGCTTACTTCCCCTGTTTTTTAAAAACACAGCTTCCAGAAGGTTTACATGATATCTTAAAAAACACGAGTTTTTAGAAAATGTGTTTTATTTCATAAATGGAATCAACAAAGTATGCACATTCTACGTCATAACGAGTTTCTATAGTTTGCGCATGCGTCCGGAAATAAGAAAAGCTTACTCCCACCGTTTTATAAAATCACAGCTTCTAGAAGGTTTACATGATTTCTTAAAAAACACGAGTTTTTAGAAAATGTGTTTTATTTCATAAATGGAATCAACAAAGTATGCACATTCTATGTCATAACGAATTTCTATAGTTTGTGCATTCGTCCGGAAATAAGAAAAGCTTACTTCCACCGTTTTTTAAAATCACAGCTTCTAGAAGGTTTACATGATTTCGTAAAAAACACGAGTTTTTAGAAAAGGTGCTTTATTTCATAAATGGAATCAAAAAAGTATGCACATTCTACGTCATAAGGACTTTGTATAGTTTGCCCATTCGACCGGAAATAAGAAAATCTTACTTCCACCGTTTTTTAAAATCACTGCTTCTAGAAGGTTTACATGATTTCTTAAAAAACATGAGTTTTTAGAAAATGTGTTTTATTTCATAAATGGAATCAACAAAGTATGCACATTCTACGTCATAACGACTTTCTATAGTTTGTGCATGCGTTTGGAAATAAGAAAAGCTTACTTCCCCTATTTTTTAAAAACACAGCTTCTAGAAGGTTTACATGATATCTTAAAAAACACGAGTTTTTAGAAAATGTGTTTTATTTCATAAATGGAATCAACAAAGTATGCACATTCTACGTCATAACGACTTTCTATAGTTTGCGCATGCGTCCGGAAATAAGAAAAGCTTACTTCCACCGTTTTTTAAAATCACAGCTTCTAGAAGGTTTACATGATTTCGTAAAAAACACGAGTTTTTAGAAAAGGTGCTTTATTTCATAAATGGAATCAAAAAAGTATGCACATTCTACGTCATAAGGACTTTGTATAGTTTGCCCATTCGACCGGAAATAAGAAAATCTTACTTCCACCGTTTTTTAAAATCACTGCTTCTAGAAGGTTTACATGATTTCTTAAAAAACATGAGTTTTTAGAAAATGTGTTTTATTTCATAAATGGAATCAACAAAGTATGCACATTCTACGTCATAACGACTTTCTATAGTTTGTGCATGCGTTTGGAAATAAGAAAAGCTTACTTCCCCTATTTTTTAAAAACACAGCTTCTAGAAGGTTTACATGATATCTTAAAAAACACGAGTTTTTAGAAAATGTGTTTTATTTCATAAATGGAATCAACAAAGTATGCACATTCTACGTCATAACGACTTTCTATAGTTTGCGCATGCGTCCGGAAATAAGAAAAGCTTACTTCCACCGTTTTTTAAAATCACAACTTCTAGAAGGTTTACATGGTTTCTTAAAAAACACGAGTTTTTAGAAAATGTGTTTTATTTCATAAATGGAATCAACAAATTATGCACATTCTACATCATAACAACTTTCTATAGTTTGCGCATGTGTCCGTAAATAAGAAGACCTTACTTCCATCGTTTTTTAAAATAACAGCTTCTAGAAGCTTTACATGATTTCTTAAAAAACACGAGTTTTTAGAAAATGTGTTTTATTTCATCAATGGAATCAACAAAGTATGCACATTCTACGTCATAAGGACTTTGTATAGTTTGCGCATTCGTCCGGAAATAAGAAAATCTCACTTCCACCGTTTTTTAAAATCACAGCTTCTAGAAGGTTTACATGATTTCATAAAAAACACGAGTTTTTAGAAAATGTGTTTTATTTCATAAATGGAATCTACAAAGTATGCACATTCTACGTCATAACGACTTTCTATACTTTGCGCATGCGTCCGGAAATAAGAAAATCTTACTTCCACCGTTTTTTTAAATCACAGCTTCTAGAAGGTTTACATGATTTCGTAAAAAACACGAGTTTTTAGAAAATGTGTTTTATTTCATAAATGGAATCAACAAAGTATGGACATTCTACGTCATAACGACTTTCTATAGTTTTCCCATGCGTTTGGAAATAAGAAAAGCTTACTTCGCCCGTTTTTTAAAATCACAGCTTCTAGAAGGTTTAGATGATTTCTTAAAAAACACGAGTTTTTAGAAAATCTGTTTTATTTCATAAATGGAATCAACAAAGTATGCCCATTCTACGTCATAAGGACTTGCTATAGTTTGCGCATGCATCCGGAAATCAGAAAAGCTTACTTCCACCGTTTTTTAAATTCACAGCTTCTAGAAGGTTTACATGATTTCTTAAAAAACAGGAGTTTTTAGAAAATGTGCTTTATTTCATAAATGGAATCTAGAAAGTATTCACATTCTACGTCATAACGACTTTCTATAGTTTGTGCATGCGTCCGGAAATAAGAAAAGCTTACTTCCCCCGTTTTTTAAAATCAGAGCTTCTAGAAGGTTTACATGATTTCTTAAAAAACATGAGTTTTTAGAAAATGTGTTTTATTTCATAAATCGAATCAACAAAGTATGCACATTCTACGTCATAACGACTTTCTATAGTTTGCGCATGCGTTTGGAAATAAGAAAACCTTACTTCCGCCGTTTTTTAAAATCACAGCTTCTAGAAGGTTTACATGATATCTTAAAAAACACGAGTTTTTAGAAAATGTGTTTTATTTCATAAATGGATTCAACAAAGTATGCACATTCTACATCATAACAACTTTCTATAGTTTGCGCATGCGTCCAGAAATAAGAAGAGCTTACTTCCACAGTTTTTTAAAATTACAGCTTCTAGAAGGTTTACATGATTTCTTAAAAAACACGAGTTTTTAGAAAATGTGTTTTATTTCATAAATGGAATCAACAAAGTATGCACATTCTACGTCATAACGACTTTGTATAGTTTGCGCATGCGTCCAAAAATAAGAAAAGCTTACTTCCACCGTTTTTTAAAATAACAGCTTCTAGAAGCTTTACATGATTTCTTAAAAAACACGAGTTTTTAGAAAATGTGTTTTATTTCATAAATGGAATCAACAAAGTATGCACATTCTACGTCAGAACGACTTTGTATAGTTTGTGCATTCGTCCCGAAATAAGAAAAGCTTACTTCCACCGTTTTTTAAAATAACAGCTTCTAGAAGGTTTACATGATTTCGTAAAAAACACGAGTTTTTAGAAAATGTGATTTATTTCATAAATGGAATCTAGAAAGTATTCACATTCTACGTCATAATGACTTTCTACATTTTGCGCATGCGTCCGGAAATAAGAAAAGCTTACTTCCCCTGTTTTTTAAAAACACAGCTTCCAGAAGGTTTACATGATATCTTAAAAAACACGAGTTTTTAGAAAATGTGTTTTATTTCATAAATGGAATGAACAAAGTATGCACATTCTACGTCATAACGAATTTCTATAGTTTGCGCATGCGTCCGGAAATAAGAAAAGCTTACTTCCACCGTTTTATAAAATCACAGCTTCTAGAAGGTTTACATGATTTCTTAAAAAACACGAGTTTTTAGAAAATGTGTTTTATTTCATAAATGGAATCAACAAAGTATGCACATTCTATGTCATAACGACTTTCTATAGTTTGTGCATTCGTCCGGAAATAAGAAAAGCTTACTTCCACCGTTTTTTAAAATCACAGCTTCTAGAAGGTTTACATGATTTCGTAAAAAACACGAGTTTTTAGAAAAGGTGCTTTATTTCATAAATGGAATCAACAAAGTATGGACATTCTACGTCATAAGGACTTTGTATAGTTTGCGCATTCGACCGGAAATAAGAAAATCTTACTTCCACCGTTTTTTAAAATCACTGCTTCTAGAAGGTTTACATGATTTCTTAAAAAACATGAGTTTTTAGAAAATGTGTTTTATTTCATAAATGGAATCAACAAAGTATGCACATTCTACGTCATAACGACTTTCTATAGTTTGTGCATGCGTTTGGAAATAAGAAAAGCTTACTTCCCCTGTTTTTTAAAAACACAGCTTCTAGAAGGTTTACATGATATCTTAAAAAACACGAGTTTTTAGAAAATGTGTTTTATTTCATAAATGGAATCAACAAAGTATGCACATTCTACGTCATAACGACTTTCTATAGTTTGCGCATGCGTCCGGAAATAAGAAAAGCTTACTTCCACCGTTTTTTAAAATCACAACTTCTAGAAGGTTTACATGATTTCTTAAAAAACACGAGTTTTTAGAAAATGTGTTTTATTTCATAAATGGAATCAACAAATTATGCACATTCTACATCATAACAACTTTCTATAGTTTGCGCATGTGTCCGGAAATAAGAAGACCTTACTTCCACCGTTTTTTAAAATAACAGCTTCTAGAAGCTTTACATGATTTCTTAAAAAACACGAGTTTTTAGAAAATGTGTTTTATTTCATCAATGGAATCAACAAAGTATGCACATTCTACGTCATAAGGACTTTGTATAGTTTGCGCATTCGTCCGGAAATAAGAAAATCTTACTTCCACCGTTTTTTAAAATCACAGCTTCTAGAAGGTTTACATGATTTCATAAAAAACACGAGTTTTTAGAAAATGTGTTTTATTTCATAAATGGAATCTACAAAGTATGCACATTCTACGTCATAACGACTTTCTATAGTTTGCGCATGCGTCCGGAAATAAGAAAATCTTACTTCCACCGTTTTTTTAAATCACAGCTTCTAGAAGGTTTACATGATTTCGTAAAAAACACGAGTTTTTAGAAAATGTGTTTTATTTCATAAATGGAATCAACAAAGTATGCACATTCTACGTCATAACGACTTTCTATAGTTTTCCCATGCGTTTGGAAATAAGAAAAGCTTACTTCCCCCGTTTTTTAAAATCACAGCTTCTAGAAGGTTTACATGATTTCTTAAAAAACACGAGTTTTTAGAAAATCTGTTTTATTTCATAAATGGAATCAACAAAGTATGCCCATTCTACGTCATAAGGACTTGCCATAGTTTGCGCATGCATCCGGAAATCAGAAAAGCTTACTTCCACCGTTTTTTAAAATCACAGCTTCTAGAAGGTTTACATGATTTCTTAAAAAACAGGAGTTTTTAGAAAATGTGCTTTATTTCATAAATGGAATCTAGAAAGTATTCACATTCTATGTCATAACGACTTTCTATAGTTTGTGCATGCGTCCGGAAATAAGAAAAGCTTACTTCCCCCGTTTTTTAAAATCAGAGCTTCTAGAAGGTTTACATGATTTCTTAAAAAACATCAGTTTTTAGAAAATGTGTTTTATTTCATAAATGGAATCAACAAAGTATGCACATTCTACGTCATAACGACTTTCTATAGTTTGCGCATGCGTTTGGAAATAAGAAAATCTTACTTCCGCCGTTTTTTAAAATCACAGCTTCTAGAAGGTTTACATGATATCTTAAAAAACACGAGTTTTTAGAAAATGTGTTTTATTTCATAAATGGATTCTACAAAGTATGCACATTCTACATCATAACAACTTTCTATAGTTTGCGCATTCGTCCGGAAATAAGAAAATCTTACTTCCACCGTTTTTTAAAATCACAGCTTCTAGAAGGTTTACATGATTTCATAAAAAACACGAGTTTTTAGAAAATGTGTTTTATTTCATCAATGGAATCTACAAAGTATGCACATTCTACGTCATAACGACTTTCTATAGTTTGCGCATGCGTCCGGAAATAAGAAAATCTTACTTCCACCGTTTTTTTAAATCACAGCTTCTAGAAGGTTTACATGATTTCGTAAAAAACACGAGTTTTTAGAAAATGTGTTTTATTTCATAAATGGAATCAACAAAGTATGCACATTCTACGTCATAACGACTTTCTATAGTTTTCCCATGCGTTTGGAAATAAGAAAAGCTTACTTCCCCCGTTTTTTAAAATCACAGCTTCTAGAAGGTTTACATGATTTCTTAAAAAACACGAGTTTTTAGAAAATCTGTTTTATTTCATAAATGGAATCAACAAAGTATGCCCATTCTACGTCATAAGGACTTGCCATAGTTTGCGCATGCATCCGGAAATCAGAAAAGCTTACTTCCACCGTTTTTTAAAATCACAGCTTCTAGAAGGTTTACATGATTTCTTAAAAAACAGGAGTTTTTAGAAAATGTGCTTTATTTCATAAATGGAATCTAGAAAGTATTCACATTCTATGTCATAACGACTTTCTATAGTTTGTGCATGCGTCCGGAAATAAGAAAAGCTTACTTCCCCCGTTTTTTAAAATCAGAGCTTCTAGAAGGTTTACATGATTTCTTAAAAAACATCAGTTTTTAGAAAATGTGTTTTATTTCATAAATGGAATCAACAAAGTATGCACATTCTACGTCATAACGACTTTCTATAGTTTGCGCATGCGTTTGGAAATAAGAAAATCTTACTTCCGCCGTTTTTTAAAATCACAGCTTCTAGAAGGTTTACATGATATCTTAAAAAACACGAGTTTTTAGAAAATGTGTTTTATTTCATAAATGGATTCAACAAAGTATGCACATTCTACATCATAACAACTTTCTATAGTTTGCGCATGCGTCCAGAAATAAGAAGAGCTTACTTCCACCGTTTTTTAAAATTACAGCTTCTAGAAGGTTTACATGATTTCTTAAAAAACACGAGTTTTTAGAAAATGTGTTTTATTTCATAAATGGAATCAACAAAGTATGCACATTCTACGTCATAACGACTTTGTATAGTTTGCGCATGCATCCAGAAATAAGAAAAGCTTACTTCCACCGTTTTTTAAAATAAGAGCTTCTAGAAGCTTTACATGATTTCTTAAAAAACACGAGTTTTTAGAAAATGTGTTTTATTTCATAAATGGAATCAACAAAGTATGCACATTCTACGTCAGAACGACTTTCTATAGTTTGTGCATTCGTCCCGAAATAAGAAAAGCTTACTTCCACCGTTTTTTAAAATAACAGCTTCTAGAAGGTTTACATGATTTCGTAAAAAACACGAGTTTTTAGAAAATGTGATTTATTTCATAAATGGAATCTAGAAAGTATTCACATTCTACGTCATAATGACTTTCTACATTTTGCGCATGCGTCCGGAAATAAGAAAAGCTTACTTCCCCTGTTTTTTAAAAACACAGCTTCCAGAAGGTTTACATGATATCTTAAAAAACACGAGTTTTTAGAAAATGTGTTTTATTTCATAAATGGAATCAACAAAGTATGCACATTCTACGTCATAACGACTTTCTATAGTTTGCGCATGCGTCCGGAAATAAGAAAAGCTTACTTCCACCGTTTTATAAAATCACAGCTTCTAGAAGGTTTACATGATTTCTTAAAAAACACGAGTTTTTAGAAAATGTGTTTTATTTCATAAATGGAATCAACAAAGTATGCACATTCTATGTCATAACGACTTTCTATAGTTTGTGCATTCGTCCGGAAATAAGAAAAGCTTACTTCCACCGTTTTTTAAAATCACAGCTTCTAGAAGGTTTACATGATTTCGTAAAAAACACGAGTTTTTAGAAAAGGTGCTTTATTTCATAAATGGAATCAACAAAGTATGCACATTCTACGCCATAAGGACTTTGTATAGTTTGCGCATTCGACCGGAAATAAGAAAATCTTACTTCCACCGTTTTTTAAAATCACTGCTTCTAGAAGGTTTACATGATTTCCTAAAAAACACGAGTTTTTAGAAAATGTGTTTTATTTCATAAATGGAATCTACAAAGTATGCACATTCTACGTCATAACGACTTTCTATAGTTTGCGCATGCGTCCGGAAATAAGAAAAGCTTACTTCCACCGTTTTTTTAAATCACAGCTTCTAGAAGGTTTACATGATTTCGTAAAAAACACGAGTTTTTAGAAAATGTGTTTTATTTCATAAATGGAATCAACAAAGTATGCACATTCTACGTCATAACGACTTTCTATAGTTTGCGCATGCGTCCGGAAATAAGAAAAGCTTGCTTCCACCGTTTTTTAAAATCACAACTTCTAGAAGGTTTACATGATTTCGTAAAAAACACGAGTTTTTAGAAAATGTGCTTTATTTCATAAATGGAATCTAGAAAGTATTCACATGTTACGTCATAACGAGTTTCTATAGTTTGCGCATGCGTCCGGAAATAAGAAAAGCTTACTTCCCCTGTTTTTTAAAATCACAGCTTCTAGAAGGTTTACATGATTTCTTAAAAAACATGAGTTTTTAGAAAATGTGTTTTATTTCATAAATGGAATCAACAAAGTATGCACATTCTACGTCATAACGACTTTCTATAGTTTGCACATGCGTTTGGAAATAAGAAAATATTACTTCCGCCGTTGTTTAAAATCACAGCTTCTAGAAGGTTTACATGATTTCGTAAAAAACATGAGTTTTTAGAAAAAGTGTTTTATTTCATCAATGGAATCTACAAAGTATGCACATTCTACGTCATAACGAATTTCTATAGTTTGCGCATGCGTCCGGAAAGAAGAAAAGCTTACTTCCACCGTTTTTTGAAATCACAGCTTCTAGAAGGTTTACATGATTTCGTAAAAAACACGAGTTTTTAGAAAATGTGTTTTATTTCATAAATGGAATCAACAATTTATGCACATTCTACGTCATAACGCCTTTCTATAGTTTGCGCATGCATCCGGAAATAAGAAAAGCTTACTTCCACCGTTTTTTAAAATCGCAGTTTCTAGAAGGTTTACATAATTTCTTAAAAAACAGGAGTTTTTAGAAAATGTGTTTTATTTCATAAATGGAATCAACAAAGTATGCACATTCTACGTCATAACGACTTTCTATAGTTTGTGCATTCGTCCGGAAATAAGAAAAGCTTACTTCCCCCGTTTTTTAAAATCACAACTTCTAGAAGGTTTACATGATTTCGTAAAAAACACGAGTTTTTAGAAAATGTGTTTTATTTCATAAATGGAATCTAGAAAGTATTCACATTCTACGTCATAACGACTTTCTATAGTTTGCGCATGCGTCCGGAAATAAGAAAAGCTTACTTCCCCCGTTTTTTAAAATCACAGCTTCTAGAAGGTTTACATGATTTCTTAAAAAACATGAGTTTTTAGAAAATGTATTTTATTTCATAAATGGAATCAACAAAGTATGCACATTCTACGTCATAAGGACTTTCTATAGTTTGCGCATGCGTTTGGAAATAAGAAAATCTTACTTCCGCCGTTTTTTAAAATCACAGCTTCTAGAAGGTTTACATGATATCTTAAAAAACAAGAGTTTTTAGAAAATGTGTTTTATTTCATAATTCGAATCAGCAAAGTATGCACATTCTACGTCATAAAGACTTTCTATAGTTTGCGCATGCGTCCGGAAATAAGAAAAGCTTACCTGCACAGTTTTTATAAAATCACAGCTTCTAGAAGGTTTACATGATTTCTTAAAAAACACGAGTTTTTAGAAAATGTGTTTTATTTCATAAATGGAATCAACAAAGTATGCACATTCTACATCATAAAAACTTTCTATAGTTTGCGCATGCGTCTAGAAATAAGAAGAGCTTACTTCCACCGTTTTTTAAAATAACAGCTTCTAGAAGGTTTACATGATTTCTTAAAAAACACGAGTTTTTAGAAAATGTGTTTTATTTCATAAATGGAATCAACAAAGTATGCACATTCTACGTCATAACGACTTTGTATAGTTTGTGCATGCGTCCAGAAATAAGAAAAGCTTACTTCCACCGTTTTTTAAAATAACAGCTTCTAGAAGCTTTACATGATTTCTTAAAAAACACGAGTTTTTAGAAAATGTGTTTTATTTCATAAATGGAATCAACAAAGTATGCACATTCTACGTCAGAACGACTTTCTATAGTTTGTGCATTCGTCCCGAAATAAGAAAAGCTTACTTCCACCGTTTTTTAAAATAACAGCTTCTAGAAGGTTTACATGATTTCGTAAAAAACACGAGTTTTTAGAAAATGTGCTTTATTTCATAAATGGAATCTAGAAAGTATTCACATTCTACGTCATAACGACTTTCTATATTTTGCGCATGCGTCCGGAAATAAGAAAAGCTTACTTCGCCTGTTTTTTAAAAACACAGCTTCTAGAAGGTTTACATGATATCTTAAAAAACACGAGTTTTTAGAAAATGTGTTTTATTTCATAAATTGAATCAACAAATTATGCACATTCCACGTCATAAAGACTTTCTATAGTTTGCGCACGCGTACGGAAATAAGAAAAGCTTACTTCCACCGTTTTATAAAATCACAGCTTCTAGAAGGTTTACATGATTTCTTAAAAAACACGAGTTTTTAGAAAATGTGTTTTATTTCATAAATGGAATCAACAAACTATGCACATTCTACGTCATAACGACTTTCTATAGTTTGCGCATTCGTCCGGAAATAAGAAAATCTTACTTCCACCGTTTTTTAAAATCACAGCTTCTAGAAGGTTTACATGATTTCATAAAAAACACGAGTTTTTAGAAAATTTGTTTTATTTCATAATTGGAATCAGCAAACTATGCACATTCTACGTCATAACGACTTTCTATAGTTTGCGCATGCGTCCGGAAATAAGAAAAGCTTACTTCCACCGTTTTATAAAATCACAGCTTCTAGAAGGTTTACATGATTTCTTAAAAAACACGAGTTTTTAGAAAATGTGTTTTATTTCATAAATGGAATCAACAAATTATGCACATTCTACATCATAACAACTTTCTATAGTTTGCGCATGCGTCCGGAAATAAGAAGAGCTTACTTCCACCGTTTTTTAAAATAAAAACTTTTAGAAGCTTTACATGATTTCTTAAAAACATGAGTTTTTAGAAAATGTGTTTTATTTCATAAATGGAATCAACAAAGTATGCACATTCTACGTCATAAGGACTTTGTATAGTTTGCGCATTCGACCGGAAATAAGAAAATCTTACTTCCACCGTTTTTTAAAATCACAGCTTCTAGAAGGTTTACATGATTTCCTAAAAAACACGAGTTTTTACAAAATGTGTTTTATTTCATAAATGGAATCTACAAAGTATGCACATTCTACGTCATAACGAATTTCTATAGTTTGCTTATGCGTCCGGAAATAAGAAAAGCTTACTTCCACCATTTTTTTAAATCACAGCTTCTAGAAGGTTTACATGATTTCGTAAAAAACACGAGTTTTTAGAAAATGTGTTTTATTTCATAAATGGAATCAACAAAGTATGCACATTCTACGTCATAACAACTTTCTATAGTTTGCCCATGCGCTTGGAAATAAGAAAAGCTTACTTCCCCCGTTTTTTAAAAGCACAGCTTTGAGAAGGTATACATGATTTCTTAAAAAACACGAGTTTTTAGAAAATCTGTTTTATTTCATCAATGGAATCAACAAAGTATGCCCATTCTACGTCATAAGGACTTTCTATAGTTTGCGCATGCATCCGGAAATAAGAAAAGCTTACTTCCATCGTTTTTTAAAATCACAGCTTCTAGAAGGTTTACATGATTTCTTAAAAAACACGAGTTTTTAGAAAATGTGTTTTATTTCGTAAATGGAATCAACAAAGTATGCACGATCTATGTCATAACGACTTTCTATAGTTTGTGCATTCGTCCGGAAATAAGAAAAGCTTACTTCCACCGTTTTTGAAAATCACAGCTTCTAGAAGGTTTACATGATTTCGTAAAAAACACGAGTTTTTAGAAAATGTGCTTTATTTCATAAATGGAAGCTAGAAAGTATTCACATTCTACGTCATAACGAGTTTCTATAGTTTGCGCATGCGTCCGGAAATAAGACAAGCTTACTTCCCCCGTTTTTTAAAATCACAGCTTCTAGAAGGTTTACATGATTTCTTAAAAAAGATGAGTTTTTAGAAAATGTGTTTTATTTCATAAATGGAATCAACAAAGTATGCACATTCTACGTCATAACGACTTTCTATAGTTTACGCATGTGTTTGGAAATAAGAAAATATTACTTCCGCCGTTCTTTAAAATCACAGCTTCTAGAAGGTTTACATGATTTCGTAAAAAACACGAGTTTTTAGAAAAAGTGTTTTATTTCATAAATGGAATCTACAAAGTATGCACATTCTACGTCATAACGAATTTCTATAGTTTGTGCATGCGTCCGGAAATAAGAAAAGGTTACTTCCACCGTTTTTTAAAATCACAGCTTCTAGAAGGTTTACATGATTTCGTAAAAAACACAAGTTTTTAGAAAATGTGTTTTATTTCACAAATGGAATCAACAATTTATGCACATTCTACGTCATAACGCCTTTCTATAGTTTGCGCATGCATCCGGGAATAAGAAAAGCTTACTTCCACCGTTTTTTAAAATCACAGCTTCTAGAAGGTTTACATGATTTCTTAAAAGACATGAGTTTTTAGAAAATGTGTTTTATTTCATAAAGTATTCACATTCTAGAAAGTATTCACATTCTACGTCATAACGACTTTCTATAGTTTGCGCATGCTGCCGGAAATAAGAAAAGCTTACTTCCCCCGTTTTTTAAAATCACAGCTTCTAGAAGGTTTACATGATATATTAAAAAACACGAGTTTTTAGAAAATGTGTTTTATTTCATAATTGGAATCAGCAAAGTATGCACATTCTACGTCATAAAGACTTTCTATAGTTTGTGCATGCGTCCGGAAATAAGAAAAGCTTACTTCCACAGTTTTTTAAAATCACAGCTTCTAGAAGGTTTACATGATTTCTCAAAAAACACGAGTTTTTAGAAAATGTGTTTTATTTCATAAATGGAATCAACAAAGTATGCACATTCTACATCATAACAATTTTCTATAGTTTGCGCATGCGTCCAGAAATAAGAAGAGCTTACTTCCACCTTTTTTTAAAATAGCAGCTTCTAGAAGGTTTACATGATTTCTTAAAAAACACGAGTTTTTAGAAAATGTGTTTTATTTCATAAATGGAATCAACAAAGTATGCACATTCTACGTCATAACGACGTTGTATAGTTTGCGCATGCGTCCAGAAATAAGAAAAGCTTACTTCCACCATTTTTTAAAATAACAGCTTCTAGAAGCTTTACATGATTTCTTAAAAAACACGAGTTTTTAGAAAATGTGTTTTATTTCATAAATGGAATCAACAAAGTATGCACATTCTACGTCATAAGGACTTTCTATAGTTTGTGCATTCGTCCGCAAATAAGAAAAGCTTACTTCCACCGTTTTTTAAAATCACAGCTTCTAGAAGGTTTACATGATTTCGTAAAAAACATGAGTTTTTAGAAAATGTGCTTTATTTCATAAATGGAATCTAGAAAGTATTCACATTCTACGTCATAACGACTTTCTATATTTTGCCAATGCGTTTGGAAATAAGAAAAGCTTACTTCCCCTGTTTTTTAAAAACACAGCTTCTAGAAGGTTTACATGATATCTTAAAAAACACGAGTTTTTGGAAAATGTGTTTTATTTCATAAATGGAATCAACAAAGTATGCACATTCCACGTCATAAAGACTTTCTATAGTTTGCGCATGCGTACGGAAATAAGAAAAGCTTACTTCCACCGTTTTATTAAATCACAGCTTCTAGAAGGTTTACATGATTTCTTAAAAAACACGAGTTTTTAGAAAATGTGTTTTATTTCATAAATGGAATCAACAAACTATGCACATTCTACGTCATAACGACTTTCTATAGTTTGCGCATTCGTCCGGAAATAAGAAAATCTTACTTCCACCGTTTTTTAAAATCACAGCTTCTAGAAGCTTTACATGATTTCGTAAAAAACACGAGTTTTTAGAAAATGTGTTTTATTTCATAAATGGAATCTACAAAGTATGCACATTCTATGTCATAACGACTTTCTATAGTTTTCGCATGCATTTGGAAATAAGAAAAGCTTACTTCTCCCGTTTTTTAAAATCACAGCTTCTAGAAGGTTTACATGATTTCTTAAAAAACACGGGTTTTTAGAAAATGTGTTTTATTTCATAAATGGAATCAACAAAGTTTGCACATTCTACGTCATAAGGACTTTCTATAGTTTGCGCATTCGTCCGGAAATAAGAAAAGCTTACTTCCACCGCTTTTTAAAATCACAGCTTCTAGAAGGTTTACATTATTTCGTAAAAAACACGAGTTTTTAGAAAATGTGCTTTATTTCATAAATGGAATCTACAAAGTATGCACGTTCTACATCATAACTACTTTCTATAGTTTGCGCATGCGTCCGGAAATAAGAAAAGCTTACTTCCCCCGTTTTTTAAAATCACAGCTTCTAGAAGGTTTACATGATTTCTTAAAAAACATGAGTTTTTAGAAAATGTGTTTTATTTCATAAATGGAATCTACAAAGTATGCACATTCTACGTCATAACGACTTTATATAGTTTGCGCATGCGTTTGGAAATAAGAAAAGCTTACTTCCCCTGTTTTTTAAAAACACAGCTTCTAGAAGGTTTACATGATATCTTAAAAAACACGAGTTTTTAGAAAATGTGTTTTATTTCATAAATGGAATCAACAAAGTATGCACATTCTACGTCATAACGACTTTCTATAGTTTGCGCATGCGTCCGGAAATAAGAAAAGCTTACTTCCACCGTTTTTTAAAATCTCAGCTTCTAGAAGGTTTACATGATTTCTTAAAAAACACGAGTTTTTAGAAAATGTGTTTTATTTCATAAATGGAATGAACAAAGTATGCCCATTCTACGTCATAAGGACTTGCTATAGTTTGCGCATGCATCCGGAAATAAGAAAAGCTTACTTCCACCGTTTTTTTAAATCACAGCTTCTAGAAGGTTTACATGATTTCGTAAAAAACACGAGTTTTTAGAAAATGTGTTTTATTTCATAATTGGAATCAACAAAGTATGCACATTCTATGTCATAACGACTTTCTATAGTTTGCGCATGCATTTGGAAATAAGAAAAGCTTACTTCCCCCGTTTTTTAAAATCACACCTTCTAGAAGGTTAACATGATTTCGTAAAAAACACGAGTTTTTAGAAAACGTGCTTTATTTCATAAATGGAATCTAGAAATTATTCACATTCTACGTCATAACGACTTTCTATAGTTTGTGCATGCGTCCGGAAATAAGAAAAGCTTACTTCCCCCGTTTGTTAAAATCACAGCTTCTAGAAGGTTTACATGATTTCTTAAAAAACATGAGTTTTTAGAAAATGTGTTTTATTTCATAAATGGAATCAACAAAGTATGCAAATTCTACGTCATAACGACTTTCTATAGTTTGCGCATGCGTTTGGAAATAAGAAAATCTTACTTCCGCCGTTTTTTAAAATCACAGCTTCTAGAAGGTTTACATGATATCTTAAAAAACACGAGTTTTTAGAAAATGTGTTTTATTTCATAACTGGAATCAGCAAAGTATGCACATTCTACGTCATAAAGATTTTCTATAGTTTGCGCATGCGTCCGGAAATAAGAAAAGCTTACTTTCACAGTTTTTTAAAATCAGAGCTTCTAGAAGGTTTACATGATTTCTTAAAAAACACGAGTTTTTAGAAAATGTGTTTTATTTCATAAATGGAATCAACAAAGTATGCACATTCTACATCATAACAACTTTCTATAGTTTGCGCATGTGTCCAGAAATAAGAAGAGCTTACTTCGACCGTTTTTAAAAATAACAGCTTCTAGAAGGTTTACATGATTTCTTAAAAAACACGAGTTTTTAGAAAATGTGTTTTATTTCATAAATGGAATCAACAAAGTATGCACATTCTACGTCAAAACGACTTTGTATAGTTTGCGCATGCGTCCAGAAATAAGAAAAGCTTACTTCCACCGTTTTTTAAAATAACAGCTTCTAGAAGCTTTACATGATTTCTTAAAAAACACGAGTTTTTAGAAAATGTGTTTTATTTCATAAATGGAATCAACAAAGTATGCACATTCTACGTCATAACGACTTTCTATAGTTTGTGCATTCGTCTAGAAATAAGAAGAGCTTACTTCCACTGTTTTTAAAATAACAGCTTCTAGAAGGTTTACATGATATCTTAAAAAACACGAGTTTTTAGAAAATGTGTTTTATTTCATAATTGGAATCAACAAAGTATGCACATTCTATGTCATAACGACTTTCTATAGTTTGTGCATGCGTCCCGAAATAAGAAAAGCTTACTTCCACAGTTTTTTAAAATCACAGCTTCTAGAAGCTTTACATGATTTCTTAAAAAACACGAGTTTTTAGAAAATGTGTTTTATTTCATAAATGGAATCAACAAAGTATGCACATTCTACATCATAACAACTTTCTATAGTTTGTGCATGCGTCCAGAAATAGGAAGAGCTTACTTCCACCTTTTTTTAAAATAACAGCTTCTAGAAGGTTTACATGATATCTTAAAAAACACGAGTTTTTAGAAAATGTGTTTTATTTCATAAATGGAATCAACAAAGTATGCACATTCCACGTCATAAAGACTTTCTATAGTTTGCGCATGCGTCCGGAAATAAGAAAAGCTTACTTCCACCGTTTTATAAAATCACAGCTTCTAGAAGCTTTACATGATTTCTTAAAAAACACGAGTTTTTAGAAAATGTGTTTTATTTCATAAATGGAATCAACAAACTATGCACATTCTAACTCATAACGACTTTCTATAGTTTGCGCATGCGTCCGGAAATAAGAAAAGCTTACTTCCACCGTTTTTTAAAATCACAGCTTCTAGAAGGTTTACATGATTTCTTAAAAAACACGAGTTTTTAAAAAATGTGTTTTATTTCATAAATGGAATCTACAAAGTATGCACATTCTACGTCATAACGACTTTCTATAGTTTGCGCATTCGTCCGGAAATAAGAAAATCTTACTTCCACCGTTTTTTAAAATCACAGCTTCTAGAAGGTTTACCTGATTTCGTAAAAAACACGAGTTTTTAGAAAATGTGTTTTATTTCATAAATGGAATCTACAAAGTATGCACATTCTACGTCATAACGACTTTCTATAGTTTGCGCATGCGTCCGGAAATAAGAAAAGCTTACTTCCACCGTTTTTTTAAATCATAGCTTCTAGAAGGTTTACATGATTTCGTAAAAAACACGAGTTTTTAGAAAATGTGTTTTATTTCAATGGAATCAACAAAGTATTCACATTCTATGTCATAACGACTTTCTATAGTTTGCGCATGCATTTGGAAATAAGAAAAGCTTACTTCCCCCGTTTTTTAAAATCACAGCTTCTAGAAGGTTTACCTGATTTCTTAAAAAACACGGGTTTTTATAAAATGTGTTTTATTTCATAAATGGAATCAACAAAGTATGCACATTCTACGTCATAAGGACTTTCTACAGTTTGCGCATGCGTCCGGAAATAAGAAAAGCTTACTTCCACCGTTTTTTAAAATCACAGCTTCTAGAAGGTTTACATGATTTCTTAAAAAACACGAGTTTTTAGAAAATGTGTTTTATTTCATAAATGGAATCAACAAAGTATGCCCATTCTACGTCATAAGGACTTGCTATAGTTTGCGCATGCATCCGGAAATAAGAAAAGCTTACTTCCACCGTTTTTTAAAATCACAGCTTCTAGAAGGTTTACATGATTTCTTAAAAAACAGGAGTTTTTAGAAAATGTCTTTTATTTCATAAATGGAATCAACAAAGTATGCACATTCTACGTCATAACGACTTTCTATAGTTTGTGCATTCGTCCGGAAATAAGAAAAGCTTACTTCCACCGTTTTTTAAAATCACAACTTCTAGAAGGTTTACATGATTTCTTAAAAAACACGAGTTTTTAGAAAATGTGATTTATTTCATCAATGGAATCTAGAAAGTATTCACATTCTACGTCATAACGACTTTCTACAGTTTGCACATGCATCCGCAAATAAGAAAAGCTTACTTCCCCCGTTTTTTAAAATCACAGCTTCTAGAAGGTTTACATGATATCTTAAAAAACACGAGTTTTTAGAAAATGTGTTTTATTTCATAACTGGAATCAGCAAAGTATGCACATTCTACGTCATAAAGATTTTCTATAGTTTGCGCATGCGTCCGGAAATAAGAAAAGCTTACTTTCACAGTTTTTTAAAATCAGAGCTTCTAGAAGGTTTACATGATTTCTTAAAAAACACGAGTTTTTAGAAAATGTGTTTTATTTCATAAATGGAATCAACAAAGTATGCACATTCTACATCATAACAACTTTCTATAGTTTGCGCATGCGTCCAGAAATAAGAAGAGCTTACTTCGACCGTTTTTTAAAATAACAGCTTCTAGAAGGTTTACATGATTTCTTAAAAAACACGAGTTTTTAGAAAATGTGTTTTATTTCATAAATGGAATCAACAAAGTATGCACATTCTACGTCATAACGACTTTCTATAGTTTGCGCATTCGTCTAGAAATAAGAAGAGCTTACTTCCACTGTTTTTAAAATAACAGCTTCTAGAAGGTTTACATGATATCTTAAAAAACACGAGTTTTTAGAAAATGTGTTTTATTTCATAATTGGAATCAACAAAGTATGCACATTCTACGTCATAACGACTTTCTATAGTTTGTGCATGCGTCCCGAAATAAGAAAAGCTTACTTCCACAGTTTTTTAAAATCACAGCTTCTAGAAGCTTTACATGATTTCTTAAAAAACACGAGTTTTTAGAAAATGTGTTTTATTTCATAAATGGAATCAACAAAGTATGCACATTCTACATCATAACAACTTTCTATAGTTTGCGCATGCGTCCAGAAATAGGAAGAGCTTACTTCCACCTTTTTTTAAAATAACAGCTTCTAGAAGGTTTACATGATATCTTAAAAAACACGAGTTTTTAGAAAATGTGTTTTATTTCATAAATGGAATCAACAAAGTATGCACATTCCACGTCATAAAGACTTTCTATAGTTTGCGCATGCGTCCGGAAATAAGAAAAGCTTACTTCCACCGTTTTATAAAATCACAGCTTCTAGAAGCTTTACATGATTTCTTAAAAAACACGAGTTTTTAGAAAATGTGTTTTATTTCATAAATGGAATCAACAAACTATGCACATTCTAACTCATAACGACTTTCTATAGTTTGAGCATGCGTCCGGAAATAAGAAAAGCTTACTTCCACCGTTTTTTAAAATCACAGCTTCTAGAAGGTTTACATGATTTCTTAAAAAACACGAGTTTTTAGAAAATGTGTTTTATTTCATAAATGGAATCTACAAAGTATGCACATTCTACGTCATAACGACTTTGTATAGTTTGCGCATTCGTCCGGAAATAAGAAAATCTTACTTCCACCGTTTTTTAAAATCACAGCTTCTAGAAGGTTTACCTGATTTCGTAAAAAACACGAGTTTTTAGAAAATGTGTTTTATTTCATAAATGGAATCTACAAAGTATGCACATTCTACGTCATAACGACTTTCTATAGTTTGCGCATGCGTCCGGAAATAAGAAAAGCTTACTTCCACCGTTTTTTGAAATCATAGCTTCTAGAAGGTTTACATGATTTCGTAAAAAACACAAGTTTTTAGAAAATGTGTTTTATTTCAATGGAATCAACAAAGTATTCACATTCTATGTCATAACGACTTTCTATAGTTTGCGCATGCATTTGGAAATAAGAAAAGCTTACTTCCCCTGTTTTTTAAAATCACAGCTTCTAGAAGGTTTACCTGATTTCTTAAAAAACATGGGTTTTTAGAAAATGTGTTTTATTTCATAAATGGAATAAACAAAGTATGCACATTCTACGTCATAAGGACTTTCTACAGTTTGCGCATGCGTCGGGAAATAAGAAAAGCTTACTTCCACCGTTTTTTAAAATCACAGCTTCTAGAAGGTTTACATGATTTCTTAAAAAACACGAGTTTTTAGAAAATGTGTTTTATTTCATAAATGGAATCAACAAAGTATGCCCATTCTACGTCATAAGGACTTGCTATAGTTTGCGCATGCATCCGGAAATAAGAAAAGCTTACTTCCACCGTTTTTTAAAATCACAGCTTCTAGAAGATTTACATGATTTCTTAAAAAACAGGAGTTTTTAGAAAATGTCTTTTATTTCATAAATGGAATCAACAAAGTATGCACATTCTACGTCATAACGACTTTCTATAGTTTGTGCATTCGTCCGAAAATAAGAAAAGCTTACTTCCACCGTTTTTTAAAATCACAACTTCTAGAAGGTTTACATGATTTCTTAAAAAACAAGAGTTTTTAGAAAATGTGATTTATTTCATAAATGGAATCTAGAAAGTATTCACATTCTACGTCATAACGACTTTCTACAGTTTGCACATGCATCCGGAAATAAGAAAAGCTTACTTCCCCCGTTTTTTAAAATCAAAGCTTCTAGAAGGTTTACATGATTTCTTAAAAAAAATGAGTTTTTAGAAAATGTGTTTTATTTCATAAATGGAATCAACAAAGTATGCACATTCTACGTCATAAGGACTTTGTATAGTTTGCTCATGCGTTTGGAAATAAGAAAATCTTACTTCCGCCGTTTTTTAAAATCACAGCTTCTAGAAGGTTTACATGATATCTTAAAAAACACGAGTTTTTAGAAAATGTGTTTTATTTCATAATTGGAATCAGCAAAGTATGCAAATTCTACGTCATAAAGACTTTCTATAGTTTGCGCCTGCGTCCGGAAATAAGAAAAGCTTACTTGCACAGTTTTTATAAAATCACAGCTTCTAGAAGGTTTACATGATTTCTTAAAAAACACGAGTTTTTAGAAAATGTGTTTTATTTCATAAATGGAATCAACAAAGTATGCACATTCTACATCATAACAACTTTCTATAGTATGCGCATGCGTCCAGAAATAAGAAGAGCTTACTTCCACCGTTTTTTAAAATAACAGCTTCTAGAAGGTTTACATGATTTCTTAAAAAACACGAGTTTTTAGAAAATGTGTTTTATTTCATAAATGGAATCAACAAAGTATGCACATTCTACGTCATAACGACTTTGTATAGTTTGCGCATGCGTCCAGAAATAAGAAAAACTTACTTCCACCGTTTTTTAAAATAACAGCTTCTAGAAGCTTTACATGATTTCTTAAAAAACACGAGTTTTTAGAAAATGTGTTTTATTTCATAAATGGAATCAACAAAGTATGCACATTCTACGTCATAACGACTTTCTATAGTTTGTGCATTCGTACCGAAATAAGAAAAGATTACTTCCACCGTTTTTTAAAATAACAACTTCTAGAAGGTTTACATGATTTCGTAAAAAACACGAGTTTTTAGAAAATGTGTTTTATTTCATAAATGGAATCTAGAAAGTATTCACATTCTACCTCATAACGACTTTCTATATTTTGCGCATGCGTCCGGAAATAAGAAAAGCTTACTTCCCCTGTTTTTTAAAAACATAGCTTCTAGAAGGTTTACATGATATCTTAAAAAACACGAGTTTTTAGAAAATGTGTTTTATTTCATAAATGGAATCAACAAAGTATACACATTCTACGTCATAACGACTTTCTATAGTTTGCGCATGCGTCCGGAAATAAGAAAAGCTTACTTCCACCGTTTTATAAAATCACAGCTTCTAGAAGGTTTAAATGATTTCTTAAAAAACACGAGTTTTTAGAAAATGTGTTTTATTTCATAAATGGAATCAACAAAGTATGCACATTCTACATCATAACAACTTTCTATAGTTTGCGCATGCGTCCGGAAATAAGAAGAGCTTACTTCCGCCGTTTGTTTCATAAATGGAATCTACAAAGTATGCACATTCTACGTCATAACGCCTTTCTATATTTTGCGCGTGCGTTTGGAAATAAGAAAAGCTTACTTCCCCCCTTTTTTAAAATCACAGCTTCTAGAAGGTTTACATGATTTCTTAAAAAACACGAGTTGTTAGAAAATGTGTTTTATTTCATAAATAGAATCAACAAACTATGCACATTCTAACTCATAACGACTTTCTATAGTTTGCGCATGCGTCCGGAAATAAGAAAAGCTTACTTCCACCATTTTTAAAAATCACAGCTTCTAGAAGGTTTACATGATTTCTTAAAAAACACGAGTTTTTAGAAAATGTGTTTTATTTAATAAATGGAATCAACAAAGTATGCACATTCTACGTCATAACGACTTTCTATAGTTTGCGCATTCATCCAGAAATAAGAAAAGCTTACTTCCACCGTTTTTTAAAATCACAGCTTCTAGAAGGTTTACATGATTTCGTAAAAAACACGAGTTTTTAGAAAATGTACTTTATTTCATAAATGGAATCTACAAAGTATGCACATTCTATGTCATAATGACTTCCTATAGTTTGCGCATGCGTTTGGAAATAAGAAAAGCTTACTTCCCCCGTTTTTTAAAATCACAGCTTCTAGAAGGTTTACATGATTTCTTAAAAAACACGAGTTTTTAGAAAATGTGTTTTATTTCATAAATGGAATCAACAAAGTATGCAAATTCTACGTCATAACGACTTTCTATAGTTTGCGCATGCGTCCGGAAATAAGAAAAGCTTATTTCCACCGTTTTTTAAAATAACATCTTCTAGAAGGTTTACATGATTTCTTAAAAAACACGAGTTTTTAGAAAATGTGTTTTATTTCATAAATGGAATCAACAAAGTATGCACATTCTATGTCATAACGACTTTCTATAGTTTACGCATGCGTTTGGAAATAAGAAAAGCTTACTTCCCCCGTTTTTTAAAATCACAGCTTCTAGAAGGTTTACATGATTTCTTAAAAAACACGAGTTTTTAGAAACTGTGTTTTATTTCATAAATGGAATCAACAAACTATGCACATTCTACATCATAACGACTTTCTATAGTTTGCGCATGCGTCCGGAAATAAGAAAAGCTTACTTCCACCGTTTTTTAAAATCACAGCTTCTAGAGGGTTTACATGATTTCTTAAAAAACACGAGTTTTTAGAAAATGTGTTTTATTTCATAAATGGAATCAACAAAGTATGCACATTCTACGTCATAACGACTTTCTATAGTTTACGCATGCGTTTGGAAATCAGAAAACCTTACTTCCCCCGTTTTTTAAAATCACAACTTCTAGAAGGTTTACATGATTTCTTAAAAAACACGAGTTTTTAGAAAATGTGTTTTATTTCATAAATGGAATCACCAAACTATGCACATTCTACATCATAACGAATTTCTATAGTTTGCGCATGCGTTCGGAAATAAGAAAAGCATACTTCCACCGTTTTTTAAAATCACAGCTTCTAGAGGGTTTACATGATTTCTTAAAAAACACGAGTTTTTATAAAATGTGTTTTATTTCATAAATGGAATCAACAAAGTATGCACATTCTACGTCATAACGACTTTCTATAGTTTGCGCATTCGTCCGGAAATAAGAAAAGCTTACTTCCACCGCTTTTTAAAATCACAGCTTCTAGAAGGTTTACATGATTTCATAAAAAACACGAGTTTCTAGAAAATCTGCTTTATTTCATCAATGGAATCTACAAAGTATGCACGTTCTACGTCATAACTACTTTCTATAGTTTGCGCATGCGTCCGGAAATAAGAAAAGCTTACTTCCCCCGTTTTTTAAAATCACAGCTTCTAGAAGGTTTAATGATTACTTAAAAAACATGAGTTTTTAGAAAATGTGTTTTATTTCATAAATGGAATCAACAAAATATGCACATTCTACGTCATAACGACTTTCTATAGTTTGCGCATGCGTTTGGAAATAAGAAAAGCTTACTTCCCCTGTTTTTTAAAAACACAGCTTCTAGAAGGTTTAAATGATATCTTAAAAAACACGAGTTTTTAGAAAATGTGTTTTATTTCATAAATGGAATCAACAAAGTATCCACATTCTACGTCATAACGAATTTCTATAGTTTGCGCATGCGTTTGGAAATGAGAAAAGCTTAGTTCCCCTGTTTTTTAAAAACACAGCTTCTAGAAGGTTTACATGATATCTTAAAAAACACGAGTTTTTAGAAAAAGTGTTTTATTTCATAAATGGAATCTACAAAGTATGCACATTCTATGTCATAACGACTTTCTATAGTTTGCGCATGCGTCCAGAAATAAGAAAAGCTTACTTCCCCCGTTTTTTAAAATCACAGCTTTTAGAAGGTTTACATGATTTCATAAAAAACACGAGTTTTTAGAAAATGTGTTTTATTTCATAAATGGAATCTACAAAGTATGCACATTCTACGTCATAACGAATTTCTATAATTTGTGCATGTGTCCGGAAATAAGAAAAGCTTACTTCACCCATTTTTTAAAATCACAGCTTCTAGAAGGTTTACATGATTTCATAAAAAACACGAGTTTTTAGAAAATGTGTTTTATTTCATAAATGGAATCAACAAAGTATGCACATTCTACGTCATAACGACTTTCTATAGTTTGCGCATGTGTTTGGAAATAAGAAAAGTTTACTTCCCCCGTTTTTTAAAATCAAATCTTCTAGAAGGTTTACATGATTTCTTAAAAAACACGAGTTTTTAGAAAATGTGTTTTATTTCATAAATGGAATCAACAAAGTATGCACATTCTACGTCATAAGGACTTTCTATAGTTTGCACATTCATCCAGAAATAAGAAAAGCTTACTTCCACCGTTTTTTAAAATCACAGCTTCTAGAAGGTTTACATGATTTCATAAAAAACACGAGTTTTTAGAAAATGTACTTTATTTCATAAATGGAATCTACAAAGTATGCACATTCTACGTCATAACGACTTTCTATAGTTTGCGCATGCGTCCGGAAATAAGAAAAGCTTACTTCCCCCGTTTTTAAAAATCACAGCTTCTAGAAGGTTTAATGATTTCTTAAAAAACACGAGTTTTTAGAAAATGTGTTTTATTTCATAAATGGAATAAACAAAGTATGCACATTCTACGTCATAACGACTTTCTATAGTTTACGCATGCGTTTGGAGATAAGAAAAGCTTACTTCCCCCGTTTTTTAAAATCACAGCTTCTAGAAGGTTTACATGATTTCTTAAAAAACACGAGTTTTTAGGAAATGTGTTTTATTTCATAAATGGAATGTACAAAGTATGCACATTCTATGTCATAACGACTTTCTATAGTTTGCGCATGCGTTTGGAAATAGGAAAAGCTTACTTCCCCCGTTTTTTAAAATCACAGCTTCTAGAAAGTTTACATGATATCTTAAAAAACACGAGTTTTTAGAACATGTGTTTTATTTCATAAATGGAATCAACAAAGTATGCACATTCTACGTCATAACGACTTTCTATAGTTTGCGCATGCGTCCGGAAATAAGAAAAGCTTACTTCCACCGTTTTTTAAAATCACAGCTTCTAGAAGTTTTACATGATTTCTTTAAAAACACGAGTTTTTAGAAAATGTGATTTATTTCATAAATGGAATCAACAAAGTATGCACATTCTACGTCATAACGACTTTCTATAGTTTGCACATTCATCCAGAAATAAGAAAAGCTTACTTCCACCATTTTTTAAAATCACAGCTTCTAGAAGGTTTACATGATTTCGTAAAAAACACGAGTTTTTAGAAAATGTACTTTATTTCATAAATGGAATCTACAAAGTATGCACATTCTACGTCATAACGACTTTCTATAGTTTGCGCATGCGTCCGGAAATAAGAAAAGCTTACTTCCCCCGTTTTTAAAAATCACAGCTTCTAGAAGGTTTAATGATTTCTTAAAAAACACGAGTTTTTAGAAAATGTGTTTTATTTCATAAATGGAATCTACAAAGTATGCACATTCTACGTCATAACGACTTTCTATAGTTTGCGCATGCGTCCGGAAATAAGAAAAGCTTACTTCCACCGTTTTTTGAAATCACAGCTTCTAGAAGGTTTACATGATTTCGTAAAAAACACGAGTTTTTAGAAAATGTGTTTTATTTTATAAATGGAATCAACAAAGTATGCACATTCTACGTCATATTGAATTTCTATAGTCTGCGCATGCGTTTGGAAATAAGAAAAGCTTACTTTCCCCGTTTTTTAAAATCACAGCTTCTCGAAGGTTTACATGAATTCTTAAAAAACCCGAGTTTATAGAAAATGTGTTTTATTTCATAAATGGAATCAACAAAGTATGCACATTCTACGTCATAAGGACTTTCTATAGTTTGCGCATGCGTCCAGAAATAAGAAAAGCTTACTTCCACCGTTTTTTAAAATCAAAGCTTTTAGAAGGTTTACATGATTTCTTAAAAAACACGAGTTTTTAGAAAATATGTTTTATTTCATAAATGGAATCAACAAAGTATGCACATTCTACGTCATAAAGACTTTCTATAGTTTGCGCATTCGTCCGGAGATAAGAAATTCTTACTTCCACCGTTTTTTAAAATCACAGCTTCTAGAAGGTCTACATGATTTCGTAAAAAAGATGAGTTTTTAGAAAATGTGTTTTATTTCATAAATGGAATCTACAAAGTATGCACATTCTACGCCATAACGACTTTCTATAGTTTGCACATGCGTTGGGAAATAAGAAAAGCGTACTTCCACCGTTTTTTGAAATCACAGCTTCTAGAAGGTTTACATGATTTCGTAAAAAACACGAGTTTTTAGAAAATGTGTTTTATTTCATAAATGGAATCAACAAAGTATGCACATTCTACGTCATAACGACTTTCTATAGTTTGCGCATGCATTTAGAAATAAGAAAAGCTTACTTTCCCCGTTTTTTAAAATCACAACTTCTAGAAGGTTTACATGATTTCTTAAAAAACACGAGTTTTTAGAAAATGTGTTTTATTTGATAAATGTAATCAACAAAGTATGCACATTCTACGTCATAACGACTTTCTATAGTTTGCGCATGCGTCCGGAAATAAGAAAAGCTTACTTCCACCGTTTTTTAAAATCACATCTTCTAGAAGGTTTACATGATTTCTTAAAAAACACGAGTTTTTAGAAAATGTGTTTTATTTCATAAATGGAATCAACAAAGTATGCACATTCTACGTCATAATGACTTTCTATAGTTTGTGCATTCGTCCCGAAATAAGAAAAGCTTACTTCCACCGTTTTTTAAAATAACAGCTTCTAGAAGGTTTACATGATTTCGTAAAAAACACGAGTTTTTAGAAAATGTGCTTTATTTCAATAATGGAATCTAGAAAGTATTCACATTCTACGTCATAACGACTTTCTATAGTTTGCGCATGCGTCCGGAAATAAGAAAAGCTTACTTCCACCGTTTTATAAAATCACAGCTTCTAGAAGGTTTACATGATTTCTTAAAAAACACGAGTTTTTAGAAAATGTGTTTTATTTCATAAATGGAATCAACAAAGTATGCACATTCTACATCATAACAACTTTCTATAGTTTGCGCATGCGTCCGGAAATAAGAAGAGCTTACTTCCACCGTTTTTTAAAATAACAACTTCTAGAAGGTTTACATGATTTCTTAAAAAACATGAGTTTTTAGAAAATGTGTTTTATTTCATAAATGGAATCAACAAAGTATGCACATTCTACGTCATAAGGACTTTGTATAGTTTGCGCATTCGACCGGAAATAAGAAAATCTTACTTCCACCGTTTTTTAAAATCACAGCTTCTAGAAGGTTTACATGATTTCCTAAAAAACATGAGTTTTTAGAAAATGTGTTTTATTTCATAAATGGAATCTACAAAGTATGCACATTCTACGTCATAACGACTTTCTATAGTTTGCGCATGCGTCCGGAAATAAGAAAAGCTTACTTCCACCGTTTTTTTAAATCACAGCTTCTAGAAGGTTTACATGATTTCGTAAAAAACATGAGTTTTTAGAAAATGTGTTTTATTTCATAAATGGAATCAACAAAGTATGCACATTCTATGTCATAACGACTTTCTATAGTTTGCCCATGCGTTTGGAAATAAGAAAAGCTTACTTCCCCCATTTTTTAAAATCACAACTTCTAGAAGGTTTACATGATTTCTTAAAAAACACGAGTTTTTAGAAAATCTGTTTTATTTCATCAATGGAATCAACAAAGTATGCCCATTCTACGTCATAAGGACTTTCTATAGTTTGCGCATGAATCCGGAAATAAGAAAAGCTTACTTCCACCGTTTTTTTAAAATCACAGCTTCTAGAAGGTTTACATGATTTCTTAAAAAACACGAGTTTTTAGAAAATGTGTTTTATTTCATAAATGGAATCAACAAAGTATGCACATTCTATGTCATAACGACTTTCTATAGTTTGTGCATTCGTCCGGAAATAAGAAAAGCTTACTTCCACCGTTTTTTAAAATCACAGCTTCTAGAAGGTTTACATGATTTCGTAAAAAACACGAGTTTTTAGAAAATGTGCTTTATTTCATAAATGGAATCTAGAAAGTATTCACATTCTACATCATAATGAGTTTCTATAGTTTGCGCATGCGTCCGGAAATAAGAAAAGCTTACTTCCCCCGTTTTTTAAAATCACAGCTTCTAGAAGGTTTACATGATTTCTTAAAAAACATGAGTTTTTAGAAAATGTGTTTTAGTTCATAAATGGAATCAACAAAGTATGCACATTCTACGTCATAACGACTTTCTATAGTTTGCGCATGCGTTTGGAAATAAGAAAATATTACTTCCGTCGTTCTTTAAAATCACAGCTTCTAGAAGGTTTACATGATTTCGTAAAAAACACGAGTTTTTAAAAAAAGTGTTTTATTTCATAAATGGAATATACAAAGTATGCACATTCTACGTCATAACGAATTTCTATAGTTTGCGCATGCGTCCGGAAATAAGAAAAGCTTACTTCCACCGTTTTTTGAAATCACAGCTTCTAGAAGGTTTACATGATTTCGTAAAAAACACGAGTTTTAAGAAAATGTGTTTTATTTCATAAATGGAATCAACAATTTATGCACATTCTACGTCATAACGCCTTTCTATAGTTTGCGCATGCGTTTGGAAATAAGAAAAGCTTACTTCCCCCCTTTTTTAAAATCACAGCTTCTAGAAGGTTTACATGATTTCCTAAAAAACACGAGTTTTTAAAAAATGTGTTTTATTTCATAAATGGAATCAACAAAGTATGCACATTCTACGACATAACGACTTTCTATAGTTTGCGCATGCGTTTGGAAATAAGAAAATCTTACTTCCGCCGTTTTTTAAAATCACAGCTTCTAGAAGGTTTACATGATATCTTAAAAAACACGAGTTTTTAGAAAATGTGTTTTATTTCATAATTGGAATCAGTAAAGTATGCACATTCTACGTCATAAAGACTTTCTATAGTTTGTGCATGCGTCCGGAAATAAGAAAAGCTTACTTCCACAGTTTTTTAAAATCACAGCTTCTAGAAGGTTTACATGATTTCTTAAAAAACACAAGTTTTTAGAAAATGTGTTTTATTTCATAAATGGAATCAACAAAGTATGCACATTCTACATCATAACAACTTTCTATAGTTTGCGCATGCGTCCAGAAATAAGAAGAGCTTACTTCCACCGTTTTTTAAAATAACAGCTTCTAGAAGGTTTACATGATTTCTTAAGAAACACGAGTTTTTAGAAAATGTGTTTTATTTCATAAATGGAATCAAGAAAGTATGCACATTCTACGTCATAACGACTTTGTATAGTTTGCGCATGCGTCCAGAAATAAGAAAAGCTTACTTCCACCATTTTTTAAAATCACAGCTTCTAGAAGCTTTACATGATTTCTTAAAAAACACGAGTTTTTAGAAAATGTGTTTTATTTCATAAATGGAATCAACAAAGTATGCACATTCTACGTCATAACGACTTTCTATAGTTTGTGCATTCGTCCGGAAATAAGAAAAGCTTACTTCCACCATTTTTTAAAATCACAGCTTCTAGAAGGTTTACATGATTTCATAAAAACACGAGTTTTTAGAAAATGTGCTTTATTTCATAAATGGAATCTAGAAAGTATTCACATTCTACGTCATAACGACTTTCTATATTTTGCGCATGCGTTTGGAAATAAGAAAAGCCTACTTCCCCTGTTTTTTAAAAACACAGCTTCTAGAAGGTTTACATGATATCTTAAAAACACGAGTTTTTAGAAAATGTGTTTTATTTCATAAATGGAATCAACAAAGTATGCACATTCTACGTCATAACGACTTTCTATAGTTTGCGCATGCGTCCGGAAATAAGAAAAGCTTACTTCCACCGTTTTATAAAATCACAGTTTCTAGAAGGTTTACATGATTTCTTAAAAAACACGAGTTTTTAGAAAATGTGTTTTATTTCATAAATGGAATCAACAAAGTATGCACATTCTACATCATAACAACTTTCTATAGTTTGCGCATGCATCCGGAAATAAGAAGAGCTTACTTCCACCATTTTTTAAAATAACAGCTTCTAGAAGCTTTACATGATTTCTTAAAAAACAGGAGTTTTTAGAAAATGTGTTTTATTTCATAAATGGAATCAACAAAGTATGCACATTCTACGTCATAAGGACTTTGTATAGTTTGCGCATTCGACCGGAAATAAGAAAATCTTACTTCCACCGTTTTTTAAAATCACAGCTTCTAGAAGGTTTACATGATTTCCTTAAAAACACGAGTTTTTAGAAAATGTTTTCTATTTCATAAATGGAATATACAAAGTATGCACATTCTACGTCATAACGACTTTCTATAGTTTTTGCATTCGTCCGGAAATAAGAAAATCTTACTTCCACCGTTTTTTAAAATCACAGCTTCTAGAAGGTTTACATGATTTCGTAAAAAACACGAGTTTTTAGAAAATGTGCTTTATTTCATAAATGGAATCTAGAAAGTATTCACATTCTACGTCATAACGAGTTTCTATAGTTTGCGCATGTGTCCGGAAATAAGAAAAGCTTACTTCCCCCGTTTTTTAAAATCACAGCTTCTAGAAGGTTTACATGATTTCTTAAAAAACATGAGTTTTTAGAAAATGTGTTTTATTTCATAAATGGAATCAACAAAGTATGCACATTCTACGTCATAACGACTTTCTATAGTTTGCGCATGCGTTTGGAAATAAGAAAATCTTACTTCCGCCGTTTTTTAAAATCACTGCTTCTAGAAGGTTTACATGATTTCGTAAAAAACACGAGTTTTTAGAAAAAAGTGTTTTATTTCATAAATGCAATCTACAAAGTATGCACATTCTACGTCATAATGCCTTTCTATATTTTGCGCATGCGTTTGGAAATAAGAAAAGCTTACTTCCCCCCTTTTTTAAAATCACAGCTTGTAGAAGGTTTACATGATTTCTTAAAAAACACGAGTTTTTAGAAAATGTGTTTTATTTCATAAATGGAATCAACAAACTATGCACATTCTAACTCATAACGACTTTCTATAGTTTGCGCATGCGTCCGGAAATAAGAAAAGCTTACTTCCACCATTTTTAAAAATCACAGCTTCTAGAAGATTTACATGATTTCGTAAAAAACACGAGTTTTTAGAAAATGTGTTTTATTTCATAAATAGAATCTAGAAAGTATGCACATTCTACGTCATAATGAATTTGTATAATTTGCGCATGCGTCCGGAAATAAGAAAAGCTTACTTCAACCGTTTTTTAAAATCACAGCTTCTAGAAGGTTTACATGAATTTGTAAAAAACACGAGTTTTTAGAAAATGTGTTTTATTTTGATAAATGGAATCTACAAAGTATGCACATTCTACGTCATAAGGACTTTCTATAGTTTGCGCATGCGTCCGGAAATAAGAAAAGCTTACTTCCACCGTTTTTTAAAATCGCAACTTCTAGAAGGTTTACATGATTTCTGAAAAAACACCAGTTTTTAGGAAATGTGTTTTATTTCATAAATGGAATCAACAAAGTATGCACATTCTACGTCATAACGACTTTCTATAGTTTGCGCATGCTTCCGGAAATAAGAAAAAGCTTACTTCCACCGTTTTTTTAAAATCACAGCTTCTAGAAGGTTTACATGATTTCTTAAAAAACACGAGTTTTTAGAAATTGTGTTTTATTTCATAAATGGAATCAACAAAGTATGCACATTCTACGTCATAACGACTTTCTATAGTTTGCGCATGCGTCCGGAAATAAGAAAATCTTACTTCCATCATTTTTTAAAATCACAGCTTCTAGAAGGTTTACATGATTTCGTAAAAAACATGAGTTTTCAGAAAATGTGTTTTATTTTATAAATGGAATCAACAAAGTATGCACATTCTATGTCATAACGACTTTCTATAGTTTGCGCATTCGTCCGGAAATAAGAAAAGCTTACTTCCACCGTTTTATAAAATCATAGCTTCTAGAAGGTTTACATGATTTCTTAAAAAACACGAGTTTTTAGAAAATGTGTTTTATTTCATAAATGGAATCAACAAAGTATGCACATTCTACATCACAACGACTTTCTATAGTTTGTGCATTCGTCCGGAAATAAGAAAAGCTTACTTCCACCGTTTTTTAAAATCACAACTTCTAGAAGGTTTACATGATTTCGTAAAAAACATGAGTTTTTAGAAAATGTGTTTTATTTCGTAAATGGAATCAACAAAGTATGCATATTCTACGTCATAACGACTTTCTATAGTTTGCGCATGCGTCCGGAAATAAGAAAAGCTTACTTCCACCGTTTTTTAAAATCATAGCTTCTAGAAGGTTTACATGATTTCGTAAAAAACACAAGTTTTTAGAAAATGCATTTTATTTCGTAAATGGAATCTACAAAGTATGCACATTCTACGTCATAAGGACTTTCTATACTTTGCGCATGCGTCCAGAAATAAGAAAAGCTTACTTCCCCTGTTTTTTAAAATCACAGCTTCTAGAAGGTTTACATGATTTCGTAAAAAACACGAGTTTTTAGAAAATGTGTTTTATTTCATAAATAGAATCTAGAAAGTATGCACATTCTACGTCATAACGAATTTGTATAGTTTGCGCATGCGTCCGGAAATAAGAAAAGCTTACTTCCACCGTTTTTTAAAATCACAGCTTCTAGAAGGTTTACATGAATTTGTAAAAAACACGAGTTTTTAGAAAATGTGTTTTATTTCATAAATGGAATCTACAAAGTATGCACATTCTACGTCATAAGGACTTTCTATAGTTTGCGCATGCGTCCGGAAATAAGAAAAGCTTACTTCCACCGTTTTTTAAAATCACAGCTTCTAGAAGGTTTACATGATTTCTTAAAAAACACGAGTTTTTAGGAAATGTGTTTTATTTCATAAATGGAATCAACAAAGTATGCACATTCTACGTCATAACGACTTTCTATAGTTTGCGCATGCGTCCGGAAATAAGAAAAAGCTTACTTCCACCATTTTTTAAAATCACAGCTTCTAGAAGGTTTACATGATTTCGTAAAAAACACGAGTTTTTAGAAAATGTGTTTTATTTCATAAATGGAATCAACAAAGTATGCACATTCTACGTCATAACGACATTCTATAGTTTGCGCATTCGTCCGGAAATAAGAAAAAGCTTACTTCCATCGTTTTTTAAAATCACAGCTTCTAGAAGGTTTACATGATTTCGTAAAAAACACGAGTTTTTAGAAAATGTGTTTTATTTCATAAATGGAATCAACAAAGTATGCACATTCTACGTCATAATGACATTCTATAGTTTGCGCATTCATCCGGAAATAAGAAAAGCTTACTTCCACCATTTTTTAAAATCACAACTTCTAGAAGGTTTACATGATTTCTTAAAAAACACGAGTTTTTAGAAAATGTGTTTTATTTCATAAATGGAATCAACAAAGTATGCACATTCTACATCATAACGACTTTCTATAGTTTACGCATTCGTCCGGAAATAAGAAAAGCTTGCTTCCACCATTTTTTAAAATCACAGCTTCTAGAAGGTTTACATGATTTCTTAAAAAACACGAGTTTTTAGAAAATGTGTTTTATTTCATAAATGGAATCAACAAAGTATGCACATTCTACGTCATAACGACTTTCTATACTTTGTGCGTGCGTTTCGAAATAAGAAAAGCCTACTTCCCCCGTTTTTTAAAATCACAGCTTCTAGAAGGTTTACATGATATCTTAAAAAACACGAGTTTTTAGAAAATGTGTTTTATTTCATAAATGGAATCAACAAAGTATGCACATTCTACGTCATAACGACATTCTATAGTTTGCGCATTCATCCGGAAATAAGAAAAGCTTACTTCCACCATTTTTTAAAATCACAGCTTCTAGAAGGTTTACATGATTTCTTAAAAAACACGAGTTTTTAGAAAATGTGTTTTATTTCATAAATGGAATCAACAAAGTATGCACATTCTACATCATAACGACTTTCTATAGTTTACGCATTCGTCCGGAAATAAGAAAAGCTTACTTCAACCGTTTTTTAAAATCACAGCTTCTAGAAGGTTTACATGATTTCTTAAAAAACACGAGTTTTTAGACAATGTGTTTCATTTCATAAATGGAATCAACAAAGTATGCACATTCTACGTCATAACGAATTTCTATAGTTTGCTCATTCGTCCGGAAATAAGAAAAGCTTATTCGACCATTTTTTAAAATCACAGCTTCTAGAAGGTTTACATGATTTCGTAAAAAACACGAGTTTTTAGAAAATGTGTTTTATTTCAAAAATGGAATCAACAAAGTATGCACATTCTACGTCATAACGAATTTCTATAGTTTGCGCATGCGTCCGGAAATAAGAAAAGCTTACTTCCATCGTTTTTTAAAATCACAACTTCGAGAAGGTTTACATGATTTCGTAAAAAACACGAGTTTTTAGAAAATGTGTTTTATTTCATAAATGGAATCTACAAAGTATGCACATTCTACGTCATAACGACTTTCTATACTTTGCTCATGCGTCCGGAAATAAGAAAAACTTACTTCCCCTGTTTTTTAAAATGACAGCTTCTAGAAGGTTTACATGATTTCTTAAAAAACACGAGTTTTTAGAAAATGTGTTTTATTTCATAAATGGAATCAACAAAGTATGCACATTCTACGTCATAACGAATTTCTATAGTTTGCGCCTTCGTCCGGAAATAAGAAAACCTTACTTCCACCGTTTTTTAAAATCACAGCTTCTAGAAGGTTTACATGATTTCGTAAAAAACACGAGTTTTTAGAAAATGTGTTTTATTTAATAAATGTAATCTACAAAGTATGCACATTCTATGACATAACGACTTTCTATAGTTTGCGCATGCGTCCGGAAATAAGAAAAGCTTACTTCCCCCGTTTTTAAAAATCACAGCTTCTAGGAGGTTTACATGATTTCGTAAAAAACACGAGTTTTTAGAAAATGTGTTTTATTTCATAAATGGAATCAACAAAGTATGCACATTCTACGTCATAACCACTTTCTATAGTTTGCGAATGCATTTGGAAATAAGAAAAGCTTACTTCCCCCGTTTTTTAAAATCACAACTTCTAGAAGGTTTACATGATTTCTTAAAAAACACGAGTTTTTAGAAAATTTGGTTTATTTCATAAATGGAATCTACAAAGTATGCACATTCTATGTCATAAGGAATTTCTATAGTTTGCGCATGCGTCCGGAAATAAGAAAAGCTTACTTCCCCCGTTTTTTAAAATCACAGCTTCTAGAAGGTTTACATGATTTCTTAAAAAACACGAGTTTTTAGAAAATGTGTTTTATTTCATAAATGGAATCAACAAAGTATGCAAATTCTACGTCATAACGACTTTCTATAGCTTGCGCATGCGTCCGGAAATAAGAAAAGCTTGCTTCCACCGTTTTTTAAAACCACAGCTCCTAGAAGGTTTACATGATTTCGTAAAAAACACGAGTTTTTAGAAAATGTGTTTTATTTCATAAATGGAATCTAAAAGTATACACATTCTACGTCACAACGACTTTCTATAGTTTTCGCATGCGTCCGGAAATAAGAAAAGCTTACTTCCACCGTTTTTTAGAATCACAGCTTCTAGAAGGTTTACATGATTTCGTAAAAAACACGAGTTTTCAGAAAATGTGTTTTATTTCATAAATGGAATCTACAAAGTATGCACATTCTACATCATAACGACTTTCTATAGCTTGCGCATGCGTCCGGAAATAAGAAAAGCTTACTTCCACCGTTTTTTAAAATCATAGCTTCTAGAAGGTTTACATGATTTCGTAAAAAACACGAGTTTTTAGAAAATGCGTTTTATTTCATAAATGGAATCTAAAAAGTATGCACATTCTACGTCATAACGACTTTCTATACTTTGAGCATGCGTCCGGAAATAAGAAAAGCTTACTTCCACCGTTTTTTAAAATCACAGCTTCTAGAAGGTGTACATGATTTCGTAAAAAACATGAGTTTTTAGAAAATGAGTTTTATTTCATAAATGGAATCTACAAAGTATGCACATTCTACGTCATAACGAATTTATATAATTTGCGCATGCGTCCGGAAATAAGAAAAGCTTACTTCCACCGTTTTTTAAAATCACATCTTCTAGAAGGTTTACATGATTTCGTAAAAAACACGAGTTTTTAGAAAATGTGTTTTATTTCATAAATGGAATCAACAAAGTATGCACATTCTACGTCATAACGACTTTCTATAGTTTACGCCTGCATTTGGAAATAAGAAAAGCTTACTACCCCCGTTTTTTAAAATCACAGCTTCTAGAAGGTTTACATGATTTCTTAAAAAATACGAGTTTTTAGAAAATGTGTTTTATTTCATAAATGGAATCAAGAAAGTATGAACATACGTCATAACGACTTTCTATAGTTGGCGCATGCATCCGGAAATAAGAAAAGCTTACTTCCACCGTTTTTTAAAATCACAGCTTCTAGAAGGTTTACATGATTTCTTAAAAAACACAAGTTTTTAGAAAATGTGTTTTATTTCATAAATGGAATCAACATAGTATGCACATTCTACATCATAACGACTTTCTATAGTTTACGCATTCGTCCGGAAATAAGAACAGCTTACTTCCACCGTTTTTTAAAATCACAGCTTCTAGAAGGTTTACATGATTTCTTAAAAAACATGAGTTTTTAGAAAATGTGTTTTATTTCATAAATGGAATCAACAAAGTATGCACATTCTACGTCATAACGACTTTCTATAGTTTGCGCATGCGTTTGGAAATAAGAAAAGCTTACTTCCCCCGTTTTTTAAAATCACAGCTTCTAGAAGGTTTACATGATTTCTTAAAAAACACGAGTTTTTAGAAAATGTGTTTTATTTCATAAGTGGAATCAACAAAGTATTCACATTCTACGTCATAACGACTTTCTATAGTTTGCGCATGCGTCCGGAAATAAGAAAAGCTTACTTCCACCGTTTTTTAAAATCACAGCTTCTAGAAGGTTTACATGATTTCATAAAAAACACTAGTTTTCAGAAAATGTGTTTTATTTCATAAATGGAATATACAAAGTATGCACATTCTACGTCATAACGACTTTCTATATTTTGCGCATGCGTCCGGAAATAAGAAAAGCTTACTTCCACAGTTTTTTAAAATCACAGCTTCTAGAAGTTTTACATGATTTCATAAAAAACACGAGTTTTTAGAAAATGTGTTTTATTTCATAAATGGAATATACAAAGTATGCACATTCTACGTCATAACGACTTTCTATAGTTTGCGCATGCGTCCGGAAATACGAAAAGCTTACTTCCCCCGTTTTTTAAAATCACAGCTTCTAAAAGGTTTACATGATTTCTTAAAAAACACGAGTTTTTAGAAAATGTGTTTTATTTCATAAATGGAATCAACAAAGTATGCACATTCTACGTCATAACGAGTTTCTATAGTTTGCGCATTCGTCCGGAAATAAGAAAAGCTTACTTCCACCGTTTTTCAAAACCACAGCTTCTAGAAGGTTTACTTGATTTCTTAAAAAACACAAGTTTTTAGAAAATGTGTTTTATTTCATAAATGGAATCAACAAAGTATGCACATTCTACGTCATAACGACTTTCTATAGTTTGCGCATGCGTCCGGAAATAAGAAAAGCTTACTTCCACCGTTTTTTAAATCACATCTTCTAGAAGGTTTACATGATTTCTTAAAAAACACGAGTTTTTAGAAAATGTGTTTTATTTCATAAATGGAATCAACAAAGTATGCACATTCTGCGTCATAACGACTTTCTATAGTTTACGCATGCCTCCGGAAATAAGAAAATCTTACTTCCACCGTTTTTTAAAATCACAGCTTCTAGAAGGTTTACATGATTTCGTAAAAAACACGAGTTATTAGAAAATGTGTTTTATTTCATAAATGGAATCAACAAAGTATGCACATTCTACGTCATAACGACATTCTATAGTTTGCGCATTCATCCGGAAATAAGAAAAGCATACTTCCAACGTTTTTTAAAATCATAGTTTCTAGAAGGTTTACATGATTGCTTAAAAAACACGAGTTTTTAGAAAATGTGTTTTATTTCATAAATGGAATCAACAAAGTATGCACATTCTACGTCATAACGACTTTCTATAGTTTGTGCATGTGTTTCGAAGTAAGAAAAGCTTACTTCCCCCGTTTTTTAAAATCACAGCTTCTAGAAGGTTTTCATGGCTTCTTAAAAAACACTAGTTTTTAGAAAATGTGTTTTATTTCATAAATGGAATCAAGAAAGTATGCAAATTCTACGTCATAACGACTTTCTATAGTTTGCGCATTCGTCCGGAAATAAGAAAAGCTTACTTCCACCGTTTTTTAAAATCACAGCTTCTAGAAGGTTTACATGATTTCGTAAAAAACACGAGTTTTTTGAAACTGTGTTTTATTTCATAAATGGAATCTACAAGTATGCACATTCTACGTCATAACGAATTTCTATAGATTGCGCATGCGTCTAGAAATAAGAAAAGCTTACTTCCCGCGTTTTTTAAAATCACAGCTTCTAGAAGGTTTACATGATTTCGTAAAAAACACGAGTTTTTAGAAAATGTGTTTTATTTCATAAATGGAATCTACAAAGTATGCACATTCTACGTCATAACGACTTTCTATAGTTTGCGCATGCGTTTGGAAATAAGAAAAGCTTACTTCCCCCATTTTTTAAAATCACAGCTTCTAGAAGGGTTATATGATTTCTTAAGAAACACGAGTTTTTAGAAAATGTGTTTTATTTCATAAATGGAATCAACAAACTATGCACATTCTACGTCATAACGACTTTCTATAGTTTGCGCATGCGTCCGTAAATAAGAAAAGCTTACTTCCCCCGTTTTTAAAAATCACAGCTTCTAGGAGGTTTACATGATTTCTTAAAAAATACGAGTTTTTAGAAAATTTGTTTTATTTCATAAATGGAATCAACAAAGTGTGCATATTCTACGTCATAACGACTTTCTATAGTTTGCGCATGCGTCCGGAAATAAGAAAAGCTTACTTCCACCGTTTTTAAAATCACAGCTTCTAGAAGGTTTACATGATTTCTTAAAAAACACGAGTTTTTAGAAAATGTGTTTATTTCATAAATGGAATCAACAAAGTATGCATATTCTACATCATAACGACTTTCTATAGTTTACGCTTTCGTCTGGAAATAAGAAAAGCTTACTTCCACCGTTTTTTAAAACCAGAGCTTCTAGAAGGTTTACATGATTTCGTAAAAAAACACGAGTTTTTAGAAAAATGTGTTTTATTTCATAAATGCAATCTACAAAGTATGCACATTCTACGTCATAACGAATTTCTATAGTTTGCGCAGGCATCCGGAAATAAGAAAAGCTTACTTCCCCCGTTTTTAAAAATCACAGCTTCTAGAAGGTTTACATGATTTCTTATAAAACACGAGTTTTTAGAAAATGTTTTTATTTCATAAATGGAATCAACAAAGTATGCACATTATACATCATAACGACTTTCTATAGTTTACGCATTCGTCCGGAAATAAGAAAAGCTTACTTCCACCGTTTTTTAAAACCACAGCTTCTAGAAGGTTTACATGATTTCGTAAAAAAAACAAGTTTTTAGAAAATGTGTTTTATTTCATAAATGGAATCTACAAAGTATGCACATTCTACGTCATAACTACTTTCTATAGTTTGCGCATTCATCCGTAAATAAGAAAAGCTTACTTCCACCGTTTTTTAAAATCACACCTTCTAGAAGGTTTACATGATTTCGTAAAAAACACGAGTTTTTAGAAAATGTGTTTTATTTCCTAAATAGAATCTACAAAGTATGCACATTCTATGTCATAACGACTTTCTATAGTTTGCTCATGCGTCCGGAAATAAGAAAAGCTTACTTCCACCGTTTTTTAAAATCACAGCTTCTAGAAGGTTTACATGATTTCGTAAAAAAAAACGAATTTTCCGAAAATGTTTTTTATTTCATAAATGGAATCTACAAAGTATGCAAATTCTACGTCATAATGACTTTCTATAGTTTGGGCATGCGTCCGGAAATAAGAAAAGCTTACTTCCACCGTTTTTTAAAATCACAGCTTCTAGAAGGTTTACATGATTTCGGAAAAAACATGAGCTTTTAGAAAATGTGTTTTATTTCATAAATGGAATCAAAAAAGTATGCACATTCTACGTCATAAGGACTTTCTATAGTTTGCGTGTGCGTCAGGAAATAAGAAAAGCTTACTTACACCGTTTTTTAAAATCACAGCTTCTAGAAGGTTTACATGATTTCTTAAAAAACACGAGTTTTAAGAAAATGTGTTTTTATTTCATAAATGGAATCAACAAAGTATGCACATTCTACGTCATAACGACTTTCTATAGTTTGCGCCTTCGTACGGAAATAAGAAAAGCTTACTTCCACCCTTTTTTAAAATCACAGCTTCTAGAAGGTTTACATGATTTCGTAAAAAACACGAGTTTTTAGAAAATGTGTTTTATTTCATAAATGCAATCTACAAAGTATGCACATTCTACGTCATAACGACTTTCTATAGTTTGCGCATGCGTCCGGAAATAAGAAAAGCTTACTTCCCCCGTTTTTAAAAATCACAGCTTCTAGAAGGTTTACATGATTTCTTAAAAAACACGAGTTTTTGAAAATGTGTTTTATTTCATAAATGGAATCAACAAAGTATGTACATTCTACGTCATAACGACTTTCTATAGTTTGCGCATGCGTTTGGAAATAAGAAAAGCTTACTTCCCCCGTTTTTTAAAATCACAACTTCTAGAAGGTTTACATGATTTCTTAAAAAACACGAGTTTTTAGAAAATGTGGTTTATTTCATAAATGGAATCAACAAAGTATGCACATTTTACGTCATAATGAGTTTCTATAGTTTGCGCATGCATCCGGAAATAAGAAAAGCTTACTTCCACCATTTTTTAAAATCACAGCTTCTAGAAGGTTTACATGATTTGTTAAAAAACATGAGTTTTTGAAAATGTGTTTTATTTCATAAATGGAATCAACAAAGTATGCACATTCTACGTCATAACGACTTCTATAGTTTGCGCATTCATCCGGAAATAAGAAAAACTTACTTTCACCGTTTTTTAAAATCACAGCTTCTAGAAGGTTTACATGATTTCTTAAAAAACACGAGTTTTTAGAAAATGTGATTATTTCATAAATGGAATCAACAAAGTATGCATATTCTACATCATAATGACTTTTTATAGTTTACGCTTTCGTCTGGAAATAAGAAAAGCTTACTTCCACCGTTTTTTAAAACCAGAGCTTCTAGAAGGTTTACATGATTTCGTAAAAAATACGAGTTTTTAGAAAATGTGTTTTATTTCATAAATGGAATCTACAAAGTATGCACATTCTACGTCATAACTACTTTCTATAGTTTGCGCATGCGTCCGGAAATAAGAAAAGCTTACTTCCTCCGTTTTTTAAAATCACAGCTTCTAGAAGGTTTACATGATTTCGTAAAAAAAAGAGTTTTTAGAAAATGTGTTTTATTTCATAAATGGAATCAACAATGTATGCACATTCTACGTCACAACGACTTTCTATAGTTTGTGCATGCGTCCGGAAATAAGAAAAGCTTACTTCCACCGTTTTTTAAAATCAAGGCTTCTAGAAGTTTTACATGATTTCATAAAAAACACGAGTTAATAGAAAATGTGTTTTATTTCATAAATGAAATCAACAAAGTATGCACATTCTACGTCATAACGACATTCTATAGTTTCCGCATTCATCCGGAAATAAGAAAAGCTTACTTCCACCGTTTTTTAAAATCACAGCTTCTAGAAGGTTTACATGATTTCTTAAAAAACACGAGTTTTTAGAAAATGTGTTTTATTTCATAAATGGAATCAACAAAGTATGCACACTCTACGTCATAACGACTTTCTATAGTTTGCGCATTCGTCCGGAAATAAGAAAAGCTTACTTCCACCGTTTTTCAAAATCACAGCTTCTAGAAGGTTTACATGATTTCTTAAAAAACACAATTTTTTAGAAAATGTGTTTTATTTCATGAATGGAATCAACAAAGTATGCTAATTCTACGTCATAACGACTTTCTATAGTTTGCGCATGTGTTTAGAAATAAGAAAACCTTACTTCCCCCGTTTTTTAAAATCACAGCTTCTAGAAGGTTTACATGGTTTCTTAAACAACACGAGTTTTTAGAAAATGTGTTTTATTTCATAAATGGAATCAACAAAGTATGCAAATTCTACGTCATAATGACTTTCTAGAGTTTGCGCATTCGTCTGGAAATAAGAAAAGCTTACTTCCACCGTTTTTTAAAATCACAGCTTCTAGAAGGTTTGCATGATTTCGTAAAAAACACGAGTTTTTAGAAAATGTGTTTTATTTCATAAATGGAATCAACAAAGTATGCACATTCTACGTCATAACGACATTCTATAGTTTGCGCATGCGTCCGGAACTAAGAAAAGCTTACTTCCCGCGTTTTTTAAAATCACAGCTTCTAGAAGGTTTACATGATTTCGTAAAAAACACGAGTTTTTAGAAAATCTTTTTTATTTCATAAATGGAATCTACAAAGTATGCACATTCTATGTGATAACGACTTTCTATAGTTTGCGCATGCGGCCGGAAATAAGAAAAGCTTTCTTCCCCCGTTTTTTAAAATCACAGCTTGTAGACGGTTTAGATGATTTGTTAAAAAACATGAGTTTTTAGAAAATGTGTTTTATTTCATAAATGGAATCAACAAAGTATGCACATTCTACATCATAACAACTTTCTATAGTTTGCGCATGCGTTTGGAAATAAGAAAAGCTTACTTCCCCCGTTTTTTAAAATCACAGCTTCTAGAAGGTTTACATGATTTCTTAAAAAACACGAGTTTTTAGAAAATGTGTTTTTATTTCATAAATTGAATCAACAAAGTATGCACAGTATACGTCATAACGACTTTCTATAGTTTGCTCATGCGTCCGGAAATAAGAAAAGCTTACTTCCACCGTTTTTTAAAATCACAGCTTCTAGAAGGTTTACATGAGTTCATAAAAAACACGAGTGTTTAGAAAATGTGTTTTATTTCATAAATGGAATCAACAAAGTATGCACATTCTACGTCATAACGACATTCTATAGTTTGCGCATTCATCCGGAAATAAGAAAAGCTTACTTCCACCGTTTTTTAAAATCACAGCTTCTAGAAGGTTTACACGATTTCTTAAAAAACACGAGTTTTTAGAAAATGTGTTTTATTTCATAAATGGAATCAAAAAAGTATGCACATTCTATGTAATAATAAGTTTCTATAGTTTACGCATTCGTCCGGAAATAAGAAAAGCTTACTTCCACCGTTTTTTAAAACCACAGCTTCTAGAAGGTTTAAATGATTTCGTAAAAAACACGAGTTTTTGGAAAATGTTTTTTATTTCATAAATGGAATCTACAAAGTATGCACATTCTACGTCATAACGACTTTCTATAGTTTGCGCAAGAGTCCAGAAATAAGAAAAGCTTACTTCCACCGTTTTTTAAAATCACAGCTTCTAGAAGTTTTACATGATTTCGTAAAAAACATGAGTTTTGAGAAAATGTGTTTTATTTCATAAATGGAATCAACAAAGTATGTACATTCTACGTCATAACGACTTTCTATAGTTTGCGCATGCATTTGGAAATAAGAAAAGCTTACTTCCCCCGTTTTTTAAAATCACAGCTTCTAGAAGGTTTACATGATTTGTTAAAAAACACGAGTTTTTAGAAAATGTGTTTTATTTCCTAAATGGAATCAACAAAGTATACACATTCTATATCATAAGGACTTTCTATAGTTTGCGTGTGCGTCGGGAAATAAGAAAAGCTTACTTACACCGTTTTTTAAAATTACAGCTTCTAGAAGGTTTACATGATTTCTTAAAAAACAAGAGTTTTTAGAAAATGTGTTTTATTTCATAAATGGAATCAACAAAGTATGCACATTCTACGTCATAACGACTTTCTATAGTTTGCGCATGCGTTTGGAAATAAGAAAAGCTTACTTCCACCGTTTTTTAAAATCACAGCTTCTAGAAGGTTTACATGATTTCGTAAAAAACATGAGTTTTTAGAAAATGTGTTTTATTTCATAAATGGAATCAACAAAGTATGCACATTCTACGTCATAACGACTTTCTATAGTTTGCGCATGCGACCGGAAATAAGAAAAGCTTACTTCCACCGTTTTTTAAAACCACAGCTTCTAGAAGGTTTACATGATTTCGTAAAAAAACACGAGTATTTAGAAAATGTGTTTTATTTCATAAATGGAATCTACAAAGTATGCACATTCTACGTCATAACGACTTTCTATAGTTTGCGCATTCATCTGGAAATAAGAAAAGCTTACTTCCACCGTTTTTTAAAATCACAGCTTCTAGAAGGTTTACATGATTTCTTAAAAAACACAAGTTTTTAGAAAATGTGTTTTATTTCATAAATGGAATCAACAAAGTATGCACACTCTACATCATAACGACTTTCTATAGTTTACGCATTCGTCCGGAAATAAGAAAATCTTACTTCCACCGTATTTTAAAACCACAACTTCTAGAAGGTTTACATGATTTCGTAAAAAAAATGAGTTTTTAGAAAATGTGTTTTATTTCATAAATGGAATCTACAAAGTATGCACATTCTACGTCATAACGACTTTCTATAGTTTGCGCATGCGACCGGAAATAAGAAAAGCTTACTTCCACCGTTTTTTAAAACCACAGCTTCTAGAAGGTTTACATGATTTCGTAAAAAACACGAGTATTTAGAAAATGTGTTTTATTTCATAAATGGAATCTACAAAGTATGCACATTCTACGTCATAACGACTTTCTATAGTTTGCGCATTCATCCGGAAATAAGAAAAGCTTACTTCCACCGTTTTTTAAAATCACAGCTTCTAGAAGGTTTACATGATTTCTTAAAAAACACAAGTTTTTAGAAAATGTGTTTTATTTCATAAATGGAATCACAAAGTATGCACACTCTACATCATAACGACTTTCTATAGTTTACGCATTCGTCCGGAAATAAGAAAATCTTACTTCCACCGTTTTTTTAAAACCACAACTTCTAGAAGGTTTACATGATTTCGTAAAAAAAATGAGTTTTTAGAAAATGTGTTTTATTTCATAAATGGAATCTACAAAGTATGCACATTCTACGTCATAACGACTTTCTATACTTTGCGCATGCGTCCGGAAATAAAAAAATCTTACTTCCACCGTTTTTTAAAATCACAGCTTCTAGAAGGTTTACATGATTTCGTAAAAAACACGAGTTTTAAGAAAATGTGTTTTATTTCATAAATGGAATTTACAAAGTATGCACATTCTACGCCTTAACGACTTTCTATAGTTTGCGCATGCGTTTGGAAATAAGAAAAGCTTACTTCCACCGTTTTTTTAAAATCACAGCTTCTAGAAGGTTTACATGATTCGTAAAAAACACGAGTTTTTAGAAAATGTGTTTTATTTCATAAATGGAATCAACAAAGTATGCACATTCTACGTCATAACGACTTTCTATAGTTTGCACATGCGTTTGGAAATAAGAAAAGCTTACTTCCACCGTTTTTTAAATCACAGCTTCTAGAAGGTTTACATGATTTCGTAAAAAACACGGGTTTTTAGAAAATGTGTTTTATTTCATAAATGGAATCAACAAAGTATGCACATTCTACATCATAATGACTTTCTATAGTTTACGCATTCGTTCGGAAATAAGAAAAGCTTACTTCCACCGTTTCTTAAAACCACAGCTTCTAGAAGGTTTACATGATTTCGTAAAAAACAGGAGTTTTTAGAAAATGTGTTTTATTTCATAAATGGAATCTACAAAGTATGCACATTCTACGTCATAACGACTTTCTATAGTTTGCGCATGCGTCCGGAAATAAGAAAAGCTTACTTCCACCGTTTTTTAAAATCACAGCTTCTCTAGAAGGTTTACATGATTTCGTAAAAAACATGAGTTTTGAGAAAATGTGTTTTTTTTTATAAATGGAATCAACAAAGTATGCACATTCTATGTCATAACGACTTTCTATAGTTTGCGCATTCGTCCGGAAATAAGAAAAGATTACTTCCACCGTTTTTAAAATCACAGCTTCTAGAAGATTTACATGATTTCGTGAAAAACACGAGTCTTTAGAAAATGTGCTTTATTTCATAAATGGAATCTACAAAGTATGCACATTCTACGTCATAATGAATTTGTATAGTTTGCGCTTGCTTTTGGAAATAAGAAAAGCTTACTTCCCCCGTTTTTTAAAATCAAAGATTCTAGAAGGTTTACATGATTTCATAAAAAACATGAGTTTTTAGAAAATGTGTTTTATTTCATAAATGGAATCAACAAAGTATGCACATTCTACGTCATAAGGACTTATTATAGCTTGCGCATGCGTTCGGAAATAAGAAAAGCTTACTTCCACCGTTTTTTAAAATCACACCCTTCTAGAAGGTTTACATGATTTCGTAAAAAACATGAGTTTTTAGAAAATGTGTTTTATTTCATAAATGGAATCAACAAAGTATGCACATTCTACGTCATAACGACTTTCTATAGTTTGCGCATGCGTTTGGAAATAAGAAAAGCTTACTTCCACCGTTTTTTAAAATCACAGCTTCTAGAAGGTTTACACGATTTCGTAGAAAACACGGGTTTTTAGAAAATGTGTTTTATTTCATAAATGGAATCAACAAAGTATGCACATTCTACGTCATAACGACTTTCTATAGTTTGCGCATGCGACCGGAAATAAGAAAAGCTTACTTCCACCATTTTTTAAAACCCACAGCTTCTAAAAGGTTTACATGATCTCTTAAAAAACATGAGTTTTTGAAAATGCATTTTATTTCACAAATGGAATCTACAAAGTATGCACATTCTACGTCATAACGACTTTCTATAGTTTGCGCATGCGTTCGGAAATAAGAAAAGCTTACTTCCACCGTTTTTTAAAATCACAGCCCCTAGAAGGTTTACATGATTTCTTAAAAAACACGAGTTTTTAGAAAATGTGGTTTATTTCATAAATGGAATCAACAAAGTATGCACATTCTACGTCATAACGACACTCTATAGTTTGCGCATTCATCCGGAAATAAGAAAAGCTACTTCCACCGTTTTTTAAAATCACAACTTCTAGAAGGTTTACATGATTTCTTAAAAAACACGAGTTTTTAGAAAATGTGTTTTATTTCATAAATGGAATCAACAAAGTATGCACATTCTACATCATAACGACTTTCTATAGCTTACGCATACGTCCGGAAATAAGAAAAGCTTACTTCCACCATTTTTTAAAACTACAGCTTCTAGAAGGTTTACATGATTTCGTAAAAAACATGAGTTTTTAGAAAATGTGGTTTATTTCATAAATGGAATCAACAAAGTATGCACATTCTACGTCATAACGAATTTCTATAGTTTGCACATTCATCCAGAAAGAAGAAAAGCTTACTTCCTTTGTTTTTTAAAACCACAGCTTCTAGAAGGTTTACATGATTTCGTAAAAAAAACGAGTTTTTAGAAAATGTGTTTTATTTCATAAATGGAATCAACGAAGTATGCACATTCTACGTCATAACGACTTTCTATAGTTTGCGCATGCATCCGGAAATAAGATAATCTTACTTCCACCGTTTTTTAAAATCACATCTTCTAGAAAATTTACATGATTTCTTAAAAAACACGAGTTTTCAGAAAATGTGTTTTCTTTCATAAATGGAATCAACAAAGTATGCACATTCTACGTCATAACGACTTTCTATAGTTTCTCCGCATGTGTCCGGAAATAAGAAAAGCTTACTTCCACCATTTTTAAAATCACAGCTTCTAGAAGGTTACATGATTTCGTAAAAAACACGAGTTATTAGAAAATGTGTTTTATTTCATAAATGGAATCAACAAAGTATGCACATTCTACGTCATAACGACATTCTATCGTTTGCGCATTCATCCGGAAATAAGAAAGCTTACTTCCACCGTTTTTAAAACCACAGCTTCTAGAAGTTTTACATGATTTCGTAAAAAAAAACGAGTTTTTAGAAAAGTGTTTTATTTCATAAATGGAATCTAAAAAGTATGCACATTCTACGTCATAACGAATTTCTATAGTTTGCGCATGCGTCCAGAAATAAAAAAAAGCTTACTTCCACCATTTTTAAAATCACAGCTTCTAGAAGGTTTACATGATTTCGTAAAAAACACGAGTTTTCATAAAATGTGTTTTATTTCATAAATGAAATCTACAAAGTATGCACATTCTACGTCATAACGACTTTCTATAGTTTGCGCATGCGTCCGGAAATAAGAAAAGCTTACTTCCACTGTTTTTTAAAATCACAGCTTCTAGAAGGTTTACAAGATTTCGTAAAAAACAACGAGTTTTTAGAAAATGTGTTTTATTTCATAAACGGAATATACAAAGTATGCATATTCTACGTCATAACGACTTTCTATAGTTTGCGCATGTGTCCGGAAATAAGAAAAGCTTACTTCCCCCGTTTTTAAAAATCACAGCTTCTAGAAGGTTTACATGATTTCCTAAAAAACACGAGTTTTTAGAAAAGTGTTTTATTTCATAAATGGAATCAACGAAGTATGCACATTCTACGTCATAACGACTTTCTATAGTTTGTGCATGCGTCCGGAAATAAGAAAAGCTTACTTCCACCGTTTTTTAAAATCACATCTTCTAGAAGATTTACATGATTTCTTAAAAAACACTTGTTTTTAGAAAATGTGTTTTATTTCATAAATGGAATCAACAAAGTATGCACATTCTACGTCATAACGACTTTCTATAGTTTCCGCATGCGTCCGGAAATAAGAAAAGCTTACTTCCACCATTTTTTAAAATCACAGCTTCTAGAAGGTTTACATGATTTCGTAAAAAACACGAGTGTTTAGAAAATTGTTTTATTTCATAAATGGAATCAACAAAGTATGCACATTCTAGGTCATAATGACTTTCTATAGTTTACGCATTCGTCGGAAATAAGAAAAGCTTACTTCCACCATTTTTCAAAACCACAGCTTCTAGAAGGTTTACATGATTTCGTAAAAAACACGAGTTTTTAGAAAATCTTTTTTATTTCATAAATGGAATCTACAAAGTATGCACATTCTATGTGATAACGACTTTCTATAGTTTGCGCATGCGGCCGGAAATAAGAAAAGCTTTCTTCCCCCGTTTTTTAAAATCACAGCTTCTAGACGGTTTAGATGATTTGTTAAAAAACATGAGTTTTTAGAAAATGTGTTTTATTTCATAAATGGAATCAACAAAGTATGCACATTCTACATCATAACAACTTTCTATAGTTTGCGCATGCGTTTGGAAATAAGAAAAGCTTACTTCCTCCCGTTTTTTAAAATCACAGCTTCTAGAAGGTTTACATGATTTCTTAAAAACACGAGTTTTAGAAAATGTGTTTTATTTCATAAATGGAATCAACAAAGTATGCACATTCTACGTCATAACGACTTTCTATAGTTTGCGCATGCGTCCGGAAATAAGCAAAGCTTACTTCCACCGTTTTTTAAAATCACAGCTTCTAGAAGGTTTACATGATTTCATAAAAAACACGAGTTTTTAGAAAATGTGTTTTATTTCATAAATGGAATCAACAAAGTATGCACATTCTACGTCATAACGACATTCTATAGTTTGCGCATTCATCCGGAAATAAGAAAAGCTTACTTCCACCGTTTTTTAAAATCACAGCTTCTAGAAGGTTTACATGATTTCTTAAAAAACACGAGTTTTTAGAAAATGTGTTTTATTTGATAAATGGAATCAAAAAAGTATGCACATTCTATGTCATAATAACTTTCTATAGTTTACGCATTCGTCCGGAAATAAGAAAAGCTTACTTCCACCGTTTTTTAAAACCACAGCTTCTAGAAGGTTTAAATGATTTCGTAAAAAACACGAGTTTTTAGAAAATGTGTTTTATTTCATAAATGGAATCAACAAAGTATGCACATTCTACGTCATAACGACTTTCTATAGTTTGCGCAAGCGTCCGGAAATAAGAAAAGCTTACTTCCACCGTTTTTTAAAATCACAGCTTCTAGAAGTTTTACATGATTTCGTAAAAAACATGAGTTTTGAGAAAATGTGTTTTATTTTATAAATGGAATCAACAAAGTATGAACATTCTACGTCATAACGACTTTCTACAATTTGCGCATGCATTTGGAAATAAGAAAAGCTTACTTCCCCCGTTTTTTAAAATCACAGCTTCTAGAAGGTTTACATGATTTGTTAAAAAACACGAGTTTTTAGAAAATGTGTTTTATTTCATAAATGGAATCAACAAAGTATGCACATTCTACGTCATAAGGACTTTCTATAGTTTGCGTGTGCGTCAGGAAATAAGAAAAGCTTACTTACACCGTTTTTTAAAATCACAGCTTCTAGAAGGTTTACATGATTTCTTAAAAAACAAGAGTTTTTAGAAAATGTGTTTTATTTCATAAATGGAATCATCAAAGTATGCACATTCTACGTCATAACGACTTTCTATAGTTTGCGCATGCATTTGGAAATAAGAAAAGCTTACTTCCACCGTTTTTTAAAATCACAGCTTCTAGAAGGTTTACATGATTTCGTAAAAAACATGAGTTTTTAGAAAATGTGTTTTATTTCATAAATGGAATCAACAAAGTATGCACATTCTACGTCATAACGACTTTCTATAGTTTGCGCATGCGACCGGAAATAAGAAAAGCTTACTTCCACCGTTTTTTAAAACCACAGCTTCTAGAAGGTTTACATGATTTCGTAAAAAACACGAGTATTTAGAAAATGTGTTTTATTTCATCAATGGAATCTACAAAGTATGCACATTCTACGTCATAACGACTTTCTATAGTTTGCGCATGCGTCCGGAAATAAGAAAAGCTTACTTCCACCGTTTTTTAAAATCAAAGTTTCTAGAAGGTTTACATGAGTTCTTAAAAAACACAAGTTTTTAGAAAATGTGTTTTATTTCATAAATGGAATCAACAAAGTATGCACACTCTACATCATAACGACTTTCTATAGTTTACGCATTCGTCCGGAAATAAGAAAAGCTTACTTCCACCGTTTTTTAAAACCACAGCTTCTAGAAGGTTTACATGATTTCGTAAAAAAAATGAGTTTTTAGAAAATGTGTTTTATTTCATAAATGGAATCAACAAAGTATGCACATTCTACGTCATAACGACTTTCTATACTTTGCGCATGCGTCCGGAAATAAAAAAATCTTACTTCCACCGTTTTTTAAAATCACAGCTTCTAGAAGGTTTACATGATTTCGTAAAAAACACGAGTTTTAAGAAAATGTGTTTTATTTCATAAATGCAATTTACAAAGTATGCACATTCTACGTCATAACGACTTTCTATAGTTTGCGCATGCGTTTGGAAATAAGAAAAGCTTACTTCCACCGTTTTTTAAAATCACGGCTTCTAGAAGGTTTACATGATTTCGTAAAAAACACGAGTTTTTAGAAAATGTGTTTTATTTCAAAAAATGGAATCAACAAAGTATGCACATTCTACGTCATAACGACTTTCTATAGTTTGCACATGCGTTTGGAAATAAGAAAAGCTTACTTCCACCGTTTTTTAAAATCACAGCTTCTAGAAGGTTTACATGATTTCGTAAAATACACGGGTTTTTAGAAAATGTGTTTTATTTCATAAATGGAATCAACAAAGTATGCACATTCTACGTCATAATGACTTTATATAGTTTACGCATTCGTTCGGAAATAAGAAAAGCTTACTTCCACAGTTTCTTAAAACCACAGCGTCTAGAAGGTTTACATGATTTCGTTAAAAACACGAGTTTTTAGAAAATGTGTTTTATTTCATAAATGGAATCTACAAGGTATGCACATTCTACGTCATAACGACTTTCTATAGTTTGCGCATGCGTCCGGAAATAAGAAAAGCTTACTTCCACCGTTTTTTAAAATCACAGCTTCTAGAAGGTTTACATGATTTCGTAAAAAACATGAGTTTTGAGAAAATGTGTTTTTTTTTATAAATGGAATCAACAAAGTATGCACATTCTATGTCATAACGACTTTCTATAGTTTGCGCATTCGTCCGGAAATAACAAAAGCTTACTTCCACCGTTTTTTAAAATCACAGCTTCTAGAAGATTTACATGATTTCGTGAAAAACACGAGTCTTTAGAAAATGTGCTTTATTTCATAAATGGAATCTACAAAGTATGCACATTCTACGTCATAATGAATTTGTATAGTTTGCGCATGCTTTTGGAAATAAGAAAATCTTACTTCCCCCGTTTTTTAAAATCAAAGCTTCTAGAAGGTTTACATGATTTCTTAAAAAACACGAGTTTTTAGAAAATGTGTTTTATTTCATAAATGGAATCAACAAAGTATGCACATTCTACGTCATAAGGACTTTCTATAGCTTGCGCATGCGTCCGGAAATAAGAAAAGCTTACTTCCACCGTTTTTTAAAATCACACCTTCTAGAAGGTTTATATGATTTCGTAAAAAACACGAGTTTTTAGAAAATGTGTTTTATTTCATAAATGGAATCAACAAAGTATGCACATTCTACGTCATAACGACTTTCTATAGTTTGCGCATGCGTTTGGAAATAAGAAAAGCTTACTTCCACCGTTTTTTAAAATCACAGCTTCTAGAAGGTTTACACGATTTCGTAAAAAACACGGGTTTTTAGAAAATGTGTTTTATTTCATAAATGGAATCAACAAAGTATGCACATTCTACGTCATAACGACTTTCTATAGTTTGCGCATGCAACCGGAAATAAGAAAAGCTTACTTCCACCGTTTTTTAAAACCACAGCTTCTAAAAGGTTTACATGATTTCTTAAAAAACATGAGTTTTTGAAAATTCATTTTATTTCACAAATGGAATCTACAAAGTATGCACATTCTACGTCATAACGACTTTCTATAGTTTGCGCATGCATTCGGAAATAAGAAAAGCTTACTTCCACCGTTTTTTAAAATCACAGCTTCTAGAAGGTTTACATGATTTCTTAAAAAACACGAGTTTTTAGAAATTGTGTTTTATTTCATAAATGGAATCAACAAAGTATGCACATTCTACATCATAACGACTTTCTATAGCTTACGCATACGTCCGGAAATAAGAAAAGCTTACTTCCACCGTTTTTTAAAATCACAGCCCCTAGAAGGTTTACATGATTTCTTAAAAAACACGAGTTTTTAGAAAATGTGGTTTATTTCATAAATGGAATCAACAAAGTATGCACATTCTACGTCATAACGACACTCTATAATTTGCGCATTCATCCGGAAATAGGAAAAGCTTACTTCCACCGTTTTTTAAAATCACATCTTCTAGAAGATTTACATGATTTCTTAAAAAACACTTGTTTTTAGAAAATGTGTTTTATTTCATAAATGGAATCAACAAAATATGCACATTCTACGTCATAAAGACTTTCTATAGTTTCCGCATGCGTCCGGAAATAAGAAAAGCTTACTTCCACCATTTTTTAAAATCACAGCTTCTAGAAGGTTTACATGATTTCGTAAAAAACACGAGTTTTTAGAAAATGTGTTTTATTTCATAAATGGAATCAACAAAGTATGCACATTCTAGGTCATAATGACTTTCTATAGTTTACGCATTCGTCCGGAAATAAGAAAAGCTTACTTCCACCATTTTTTAAAACCGCAGCTTCTAGAAGGTTTACATGATTTCGTAAAAAACACGAGTTTTTAGAAAATGTGTTTTATTTCATAAATGGAATCTAGAAAGTATGCACATTCTACGTCATAACGACTTTCTATAGTTTGCGCAAGCGTCCGGAAATAAGAAAATCTTACTTCCACCGTTTCTTAAAATCACAGCTTCTAGAAGTTTTACATGATTTCGTAAAAAACATGAGTTTTGAGAAAATGTGTTTTATTTTATAAATGGAATCAACAAAGTATGCACATTCTACGTCATAACGATTTTCTATAGTTTGCACATGCATTTGGAAATAAGAAAAACTTACTTCCCCCGTTTTTTAAAATCACAGCTTCTAGAAGGTTTACATGATTTCTTAAAAAACACGAGATTTTAGAAAATGTGTTTTATTTCATAAATGGAATCAACAAAGTATGCACATACTACGTCATAACGACTTTCTATAGTTTGCGCATTCGTCCGGAAATAAGAAAAGCTTACTTCCACCATTTTTTAAAATCACAGCTTCTAGAAGGTTTACATGATTTCGTAAAAAACACGAGTTTTTAGAAAATGTGTTTTATTTCATAAATGGAATCAACAAAGTATGCACATTCTACGTCATAATGACTTTCTATAGTTTGCACATGCGTTTGGAAATAAGAAAAGCTTACTTCCCCCATTTTTTAAAATCACAGCTTCTAGAGGGTTTACATGATTTATTAAAAAACATGAGTTTTTAGAAAATGTGTTTTATTTCATAAATGGAATCAACAAAGTATGCACATTCTTCGTCATAACGACTTTCTATAGTTTGCGCATTCGTCCGAAAATAAGAAAAGCTTTCTTCCCCCGTTTTTTAAAATCACAGCTTCTAGAAGGTTTACATGATTTCGTAAAAAACACGAGTTTTAAGAAAATGTGTTTTATTTCATAAATGCAATTTACAAAGTATGCACATTCTACGTCATAACGACTTTCTATAGTTTGCGCATGCGTTTGGAAATAAGAAAAGCTTACTTCCACCGTTTTTTAAAATCACAGCTTCTAGAATGTTTACATGATTTCGTAAAAAACACGAGTTTTTAGAAAATGTGTTTTATTTCATAAATGGAATCAACAAAGTATGCACATTCTACGTCATAACGACTTTCTATAGTTTGCACATGCGTTTGGCAAAAAGAAAAGCTTACTTCCACCGTTTTTTAAAATCACAGCTTCTAGAAGGTTTACATGATTTCGTAAAATACACGGGTTTTTAGAAAATGTGTTTTATTTCATAAATGGAATCAACAAAGTATGCACATTCTACGTCATAATGACTTTCTATAGTTTACGCATTCGTTCGGAAATAAGAAAAGCTTACTTCCACAGTTTCTTAAAACCACAGCGTCTAGAAGGTTTACATGATTACTTTAAAAACACGAGATTTTAGAAAATGTGTTTTATTTCATAAATGGAATCTACAAAGTATGCACTTTCTACGTCATAACGACTTTCTATAGTTTGCGCATGCGTCCGGAAATAAGAAAAGCTTACTTCCACCGTTTTTTAAAATCACAGCTTCTAGAAGGTTTACATGATTTCGTAAAAAACATGAGTTTTGAGAAAATGTGTTTTTTTTTATAAATGGAATCAACAAAGTATGCACATTCTATGTCATAACGACTTTCTATAGTTTGCACATTCGTCCTAAAATAAGAAAAGCTTACTTCCACCGTTTTTTAAAATCACAGCTTCTAGAAGATTTACATGATTTCGTGAAAAACACGAGTCTTTAGAAAATGTGCTTTATTTCATAAATGGAATCTACAAAGTATGCGCATTCTACGTCATAATGAATTTGTATAGTTTGCGCATGCTTTTGGAAATAAGAAAAGCTTACTTCCCCCGTTTTTTAAAATCAAAGCTTCTAGAAGGTTTACATGATTTCTTAAAAAACACGAGTTTTTAGAAAATGTGTTTTATTTCATAAATGGAATCAACAAAGTATGCACATTCTACGTCATAAGGACTTTCTATAGCTTGCGCATGCGTCCGGAAATAAGAAAAGCTTACTTCCACCGTTTTTTAAAATCACACCTTCTAGAAGGTTTACATGATTTCGTAAAAAACACGAGTTTTTAGAAAATGTGTTTTATTTCATAAATGGAATCAACAAAGTATGCACATTCTACGTCATAACGACTTTCTATAGTTTGCGCATGCGTTTGGAAATAAGAAAAGCTTACTTCCACCGTTTTTTAAAATCACAGCTTCTAGAAGGTTTACATGATTTCGTAAAAAACACGGGTTTTTAGAAAATGTGTTTTATTTCATAAATGGAATCAACAAAGTATGCACATTCTACGTCATAACGACTTTCTATAGTTTGCGCATGCGACGGGAAATAAGAAAAGCTTACTTCCACCGTTTTTTAAAACCACAGCTTCTAAAAGGTTTACATGATTTCTTAAAAAACATGAGTTTTTGAAAATGCATTTTATTTCACAAATGGAATCTACAAAGTATGCACATTCTACGTCATAACGACTTTCTATAGTTTGCGCATGCGTTCGGAAATAAGAAAAGCTTACTTCCACCGTTTTTGAAAATCACAGCCCCTAGAAGGTTTACATGATTTCTTAAAAAACACGACTTTTTAGAAAATGTGGTTTATTTCATAAATGGAATCAACAAAGTATGCACATTCTACGTCATAACGACATTCTATAGTTTGCGCATTCATCCGGAAATAAGAAAAGCTTACTTCCACCGTTTTTTAAAATCACAGCTTCTAGAAGCTTTACATGATTTCTTAAAAAACACGAGTTTTTAGAAAATGTGTTTTATTTCATAAATGGAATCAACAAAGTATGCACATTCTACGTCATAACGACACTCTATAATTTGCGCATTCATCCGAAAATAAGAAAAGCTTACTTCCACCGTTTTTTAAAATCACAGCTTCTAGAAGGTTTACATGATTTCTTAAAAAACACGAGTTTTTAGAAATTGTGTTTTATTTCATAAATGGAATCAACAAAGTATGCACATTCTACATCATAACGACTTTCTATAGCTTACGCATACGTCCGGAAATAAGAAAAGCTTACTTCCACCGTTTTTTAAAATCACAGCCCCTAGAAGGTTTACATGATTTCTTAAAAAACACGAGTTTTTAGAAAATGTGGTTTATTTCATAAATGGAATCAACAAAGTATGCACATTCTACGTCATAACGACACTCTATAATTTGCGCATTCATCCGGAAATAGGAAAAGCTTACTTCCACCGTTTTTTAAAATCACATCTTCTAGAAGATTTACATGATTTCTTAAAAAACACTTGTTTTTAGAAAATGTGTTTTATTTCATAAATGGAATCAACAAAATATGCACATTCTACGTCATAAAGACTTTCTATAGTTTCCGCATGCGTCCGGAAATAAGAAAAGCTTACTTCCACCATTTTTTAAAATCACAGCTTCTAGAAGGTTTACATGATTTCGTAAAAAACACGAGTTTTTAGAAAATGTGTTTTATTTCATAAATGGAATCAACAAAGTATGCACATTCTAGGTCATAATGACTTTCTATAGTTTACGCATTCGTCCGGAAATAAGAAAAGCTTACTTCCACCATTTTTTAAAACCGCAGCTTCTAGAAGGTTTACATGATTTCGTAAAAAACACGAGTTTTTAGAAAATGTGTTTTATTTCATAAATGGAATCTAGAAAGTATGCACATTCTACGTCATAACGACTTTCTATAGTTTGCGCAAGCGTCCGGAAATAAGAAAAGCTTACTTCCACCGTTTCTTAAAATCACAGCTTCTAGAAGTTTTACATGATTTCGTAAAAAACATGAGTTTTGAGAAAATGTGTTTTATTTTATAAATGGAATCAACAAAGTATGCACATTCTACGTCATAACGATTTTCTATAGTTTGCACATGCATTTGGAAATAAGAAAAACTTACTTCCCCCGTTTTTTAAAATCACAGCTTCTAGAAGGTTTACATGATTTCTTAAAAAACACGAGATTTTAGAAAATGTGTTTTATTTCATAAATGGAATCAACAAAGTATGCACATACTACGTCATAACGACTTTCTATAGTTTGCGCATTCGTCCGGAAATAAGAAAAGCTTACTTCCACCATTTTTTAAAATCACAGCTTCTAGAAGGTTTACATGATTTCGTAAAAAACACGAGTTTTTAGAAAATGTGTTTTATTTCATAAATGGAATCAACAAAGTATGCACATTCTACGTCATAATGACTTTCTATAGTTTGCACATGCGTTTGGAAATAAGAAAAGCTTACTTCCCCCATTTTTTAAAATCACAGCTTCTAGAGGGTTTACATGATTTATTAAAAAACATGAGTTTTTAGAAAATGTGTTTTATTTCATAAATGGAATCAACAAAGTATGCACATTCTTCGTCATAACGACTTTCTATAGTTTGCGCATTCGTCCGAAAATAAGAAAAGCTTTCTTCCCCCGTTTTTTAAAATCACAGCTTCTAGAAGGTTTACATGATTTCGTAAAAAACACGAGTTTTAAGAAAATGTGTTTTATTTCATAAATGCAATTTACAAAGTATGCACATTCTACGTCATAACGACTTTCTATAGTTTGCGCATGCGTTTGGAAATAAGAAAAGCTTACTTCCACCGTTTTTTAAAATCACAGCTTCTAGAATGTTTACATGATTTCGTAAAAAACACGAGTTTTTAGAAAATGTGTTTTATTTCATAAATGGAATCAACAAAGTATGCACATTCTACGTCATAACGACTTTCTATAGTTTGCACATGCGTTTGGCAATAAGAAAAGCTTACTTCCACCGTTTTTTAAAATCACAGCTTCTAGAAGGTTTACATGATTTCGTAAAATACACGGGTTTTTAGAAAATGTGTTTTATTTCATAAATGGAATCAACAAAGTATGCACATTCTACGTCATAATGACTTTCTATAGTTTACGCATTCGTTCGGAAATAAGAAAAGCTTACTTCCACAGTTTCTTAAAACCACAGCGTCTAGAAGGTTTACATGATTTCTTTAAAAACACGAGATTTTAGAAAATGTGTTTTATTTCATAAATGGAATCTACAAAGTATGCACTTTCTACGTCATAACGACTTTCTATAGTTTGCGCATGCGTCCGGAAATAAGAAAAGCTTACTTCCACCGTTTTTTAAAATCACAGCTTCTAGAAGGTTTACATGATTTCGTAAAAAACATGAGTTTTGAGAAAATGTGTTTTTTTTTATAAATGGAATCAACAAAGTATGCACATTCTATGTCATAACGACTTTCTATAGTTTGCACATTCGTCCTAAAATAAGAAAAGCTTACTTCCACCGTTTTTTAAAATCACAGCTTCTAGAAGATTTACATGATTTCGTGAAAAACACGAGTCTTTAGAAAATGTGCTTTATTTCATAAATGGAATCTACAAAGTATGCGCATTCTACGTCATAATGAATTTGTATAGTTTGCGCATGCTTTTGGAAATAAGAAAAGCTTACTTCCCCCGTTTTTTAAAATCAAAGCTTCTAGAAGGTTTACATGATTTCTTAAAAAACACGAGTTTTTAGAAAATGTGTTTTATTTCATAAATGGAATCAACAAAGTATGCACATTCTACGTCATAAGGACTTTCTATAGCTTGCGCATGCGTCCGGAAATAAGAAAAGCTTACTTCCACCGTTTTTTAAAATCACACCTTCTAGAAGGTTTACATGATTTCGTAAAAAACACGAGTTTTTAGAAAATGTGTTTTATTTCATAAATGGAATCAACAAAGTATGCACATTCTACGTCATAACGACTTTCTATAGTTTGCGCATGCGTTTGGAAATAAGAAAAGCTTACTTCCACCGTTTTTTAAAATCACAGCTTCTAGAAGGTTTACATGATTTCGTAAAAAACACGGGTTTTTAGAAAATGTGTTTTATTTCATAAATGGAATCAACAAAGTATGCACATTCTACGTCATAACGACTTTCTATAGTTTGCGCATGCGACGGGAAATAAGAAAAGCTTACTTCCACCGTTTTTTAAAACCACAGCTTCTAAAAGGTTTACATGATTTCTTAAAAAACATGAGTTTTTGAAAATGCATTTTATTTCACAAATGGAATCTACAAAGTATGCACATTCTACGTCATAACGACTTTCTATAGTTTGCGCATGCGTTCGGAAATAAGAAAAGCTTACTTCCACCATTTTTGAAAATCACAGCCCCTAGAAGGTTTACATGATTTCTTAAAAAACACGACTTTTTAGAAAATGTGGTTTATTTCATAAATGGAATCAACAAAGTATGCACATTCTACGTCATAACAACATTCTATAGTTTGCGCATTCATCCGGAAATAAGAAAAGCTTACTTCCACCGTTTTTTAAAATCACAGCTTCTAGAAGCTTTACATGATTTCTTAAAAAACACGAGTTTTTAGAAAATGTGTTTTATTTCATAAATGGAATCAACAAAGTATGCACATTCTACATCATAACGACTTTCTATAGTTTACGCATTCGTCCGGAAATAAGAAAAGCTTACTTCCACCATTTTTTAAAACCACAGCTTCTAGAAGGTTTACATGATTTCGTAAAAAACACGAGTTTTTAGAAAATGTGGTTTATTTCATAAATGGAATCAACAAAGTATTCACATTCTACGTCATAACGAATTTCTATAGTTTGCGCATTCATCCAGAAAGAAGAAAAGCTTACTTCCACTGTTTTTTAAAACCACAGCTTCTAGAAGGTTTACATGATTTCGTAAAAAACATGAGTTTTTAGAAAATGTGTTTTATTTCATAAATGGAATCAACAAAGTATGCACATTCTACGTCATAACGACTTTCTATAGTTTGCGCATGCGTCCGGAAATAAGAAAAGCTTACTTCCACCGTTTTTTAAAATCACAGCTTCTAGAAGGTTTACATGATTTCGTAAAAAACACGAGTTATTAGAAAATGTGTTTTATTTCATAAATGGAATCAACAAAGTATGCACATTCTACGTCATAACGACATTCTATAGTTTGCGCATTCATCCGGAAATAAGAAAAGCTTACTTCCACCGTTTTTTAAAATCACAGCTTCTAGAAGGTTTACATGATTTCTTAAAAAACACGAGTTTTTAGAAAATGTGTTTTATTTCATAAATGGAATCAACAAAGTATGCACATTCTACGTCATAATGACTTTCTATAGTTTACGCATTCGTCCGGAAATAAGAAAAACTTACTTCCACCATTTTTTAAAACCACAGCATCTAGAAGGTTTACATGATTTCGTAAAAAACACGAATTTTGAGAAAATGTGTTTTATTTTATAAATGGAATCAACAAAGTATGCACATTCTACGTCATAACGACTTTCTATAGTTTGCGCATGCATTTGGAAATAAGAAAAGCTTACTTCCCCCGTTTTTTAGCTTCTAGAAGGTTTACATGAGTTCTTAAAAAACACGAGTTTTTACAAAATGTGTTTTATTTCATAAATGGAATCAACAAAGTATGCACATTCTACGTCATAAGTTCTTTCTATAGTTTGTGCGTGCGTCAGGAAATAAGAAAAGCTTACTTCCACCGTTTTTTAAAATCACAGCTTCTAGAAGGTTTACATGATTTCGTAAAAAATAGGAGTTTTTAGAAAATGTGTTTTATTTCATAAATGGAATCAACAAAGTATGCACATTCTACGTCATAACGACTTTCTATAGTTTGCACATGCGTACGGAAATAAGAAAATCTTACTTCCACCGTTTTTTAAAATCAAAGCTTCTAGAAGGTTTACATGATTTCGTAAAAAACACGAGTTTTTAGAAAATGTGTTTTATTTCATAAATGGAATCAACAAAGTATGCACATTCTACGTCATAACGACTTTCTATAGTTTGCGCATTCATCCAGAAATAAGAAAAGCTTACTTCCACCGTTTTTCAAAATCACAGCTTCTAGAAGGTTTACATGATTTCTTAAAAAACACAAGTTTTTAGAAAATGTGTTTTATTTCATAAAAGGAATCAACGAAGTATGAACATTCTACGTCATAACGACTTTCTATAGTTTGCGCATGCGTCCGGAAATAAGAAAATCTTACTTCCACCGTTTTTTAAAATCACATCTTCTAGAAGATTTACATGATTTCTTAAAAAACACGAGTTTATAGAAAATGTGTTTTATTTCATAAATGGAATCAACAAAGTATGCACATTCTATGTCATAACGACTTTCTATAGTTTGCGCATAAGTTTGGAAATAAGAAAAGCTTACTTCCCCCGTTTTTTAAAATCACAGCTTCTAGAAGGTTTACATGATTTCGTAAAAAACATGATTTTTTAGAAAATGTGTTTTATTTCATAAATCGAATCAACAAAGTATGCACATTCTACGTCATAACGACTTTCTATAGTTTGCGCATTCGTCCAGAAATAAGAAAAGCTTACTTCCACCGTTTTTTAAAATCAAAGCTTCTAGAAGGTTTACATGATTTCGTAAAAAACACGAGTTTTTAGAAAATGTGCTTTATTTCATAAATGGAATCTACAAAGTATGCACATTCTACGTCATAACGACATTCTATAGTTTGCGCATGCGTCCTGAAATAAGAAAAGCTTACTTCCCCTGTTTTTTAAAATCACAGCTTCTAGAAGGTTTACATGATTTCGTAAAAAACACGAGTTTTTAGAAAATGTGTTTTATTTCATAAATCTAATCAACAAAGTATGCACATTCTACGTCATAATGACTTTCTATAGTTTGCACATGCGTTTGGAAATAAGAAAAGCTTACTTCCCCCATTTTTTAAAATCACAGCTTCTAGAGGGTTTACATGATTTATTAAAAAACATGAGTTTTTAGAAAATGTGTTTTATTTCATAAATGGAATCAACAAAGTATGCACATTCTTCGTCATAACGACTTTCTATAGTTTGCGCATTCGTCCGAAAATAAGAAAAGCTTTCTTCCCCCGTTTTTTAAAATCATAGCTTCTAGAAGGTTTACATGATTTGTTAAAAAACACGCATTTTTAGAAAATGTGTTTTATTTCATAAATGGAATCAACAAAGTATGCACATTCTACGTCATAACGAATTTTTATAGTTTGCGCATGCGTCCGGAAATAAGAAAAGCTTACTTCCACCGTTTTTTAAAATCACAGCTTCTTGAAGGTTTACATGATTTCTTAAAAAACACGAGTTTTTAGAAAATGTGATTTATTTCATAAATGGAATAAAAAAAGTATGCACATTCTACGTCATAATGACTTTCTATAGTTTGAGCATGCGTCCGGTAATAAGAAAAGCTTACTTCCCCCGTTTTTTAAAATCACTGCTTCTAGAAGGTTTACATGATTTCTTAAAAAACACGAGTTTTTAGAAAATGTTTTTTATTTCATAAATTGAATCAACAACGTATGCACATTCTACGTCATAACGACTTTCTATAGTTTGTGCATGCGTTTGGAAATAAGAAAATCTTACTTCCCCCATTTTTTAAAATCATAGCTTCTAGAAGGTTTACATGATTTCATCAAAAACACGAGTTTTTAGAAAATGTGTTTTATTTCATAAATGGAATCAACAAATTATTCACATTCTACGTCATAACGACTTTCTATAGTTTGCGCATGCGTCCGGAAATAAGAAAAGCTTACTTCCCCCGTTTTTTAAAATCACAGCTTCTAGAAGGTTTACATGATTTCGTAAAAAACACGAGTTTTTAGAAAATGTGTTTTATTTCATAAATGGAATCAACAAAGTATGCACATTCTACGTCATAACGACTTTCTATAGTTTGCGCATTCGTCCGAAAATAAGAAAAGCTTACTTCCCCCGTTTTTTAAAATCCAGCTTCTAGAAGGTTTACATGATTTGTTAAAAAACACGAGTTTTTAGAAAATGTGTTTTATTTCATAAATGGAATCAACAAAGTATGCACATTCTACGTCATAACGAATTTCTATAGTTTGCGCATGCGTCCGGAAATAAGAAAAGCTTACTTCCACCGTTTTTTAAAATCACAGCTTCTTGAAGGTTTACATGATTTCTTAAAAAACACGAGTTTTTAGAAAATGTGATTTATTTCATAAATGGAATAAAAAAAGTATGCACATTCTACGTCATAATGACTTTCTATAGTTTGAGCATGCGTCCGGTAATAAGAAAAGCTTACTTCCCCCGTTTTTTAAAATCACTGCTTCTAGAAGGTTTACATGATTTCTTAAAAAACACAAGTTTTTAGAAAATGTTTTTTTATTTCATAAATGGAATCAACAACGTATGCACATTCTACGTCATAACGAATTTCTATAGTTTGCGCATGCGTTTGGAAATAAGAAAATCTTACTTCCCCTGTTTTTTAAAACCACAGCTTCTAGAAGGTTTACATGATTTCTTAAAAAACACGAGTTTTTAGAAAATGTGTTTTATTTCATAAATGGAATCAAGAAATTATGCACATTCTACGTCATAACGACTTTCTATAGTTTGCGCATGCGTCCGGAAATAAGAAAATCTTACTTCCCCCCGTTTTTTAAAATCACAGCTTCTAGAAGGTAGACATGATTTCGTAAAAAACACGAGTTTCTAGAAAATGTGTTTTATTTCATAAATGGAATCAACAAAGTATGCACATTCTACGTCATAACGACTTTCTATAGTTTGCGCATGTGTCCGGAAATAAGAAAAGCTTACTTCCACCGTTTTTTAAAATCACAGCTTCTAGAAGGTTTACATTACTTCTTAAAAAACACGAGTTTTTAGAAAATGTGTTTTATTTGATAAATGGAATCAACAAAGTATGCACATTCTACGTCATAACGACTTCCTATAGTTTGCGCATGCGTCTGGAAATAAGAAAAGCTTACTTCAACCGTTTTTTAAAATCACAGCTTCTTGAAGGTTTACATGATTTCGTAAAAAACACGAGTTTTTAGAAAATGTCTTTTATTTTATAAATGGAATCAACAAAGTATGCACATTCTACGTCATAACGACTTTCTATAGTTTTCGCATGCGTCCGGCAGTAAGAAAAGCTTACTTCCACCGTTTTTTAAAATCACAGCTTCTAGAAGGTTTACATGATTTCGTAAAAAACACGAGTTTTTAGAAAATGTGTTTTATTTCATAAATGGAATCTACAAAGTATGCACATTCTACGTCATAACGATTTTCTATAGTTTGCACATGCGTCCGGAAATAAGAAAAGCTTACTTCCACCGTTTTTTAAAATCACAGCTTCTAGAAGGTTTACATGATTTCGTAAAAAACACGAGTTTTTAGAAAATGTGTTTTATTTCATAAATCGAATCTACAAGGTAAGCACATTCTACGTCACAACGACTTTCTATAGTTTGCGCATGCGTCCGGAAATAAGAAAAGCTTACTTCCCCCATTTTTTAAAATCACAGCTTCTAGAAGGTGTACATGATTTCTTAAAAAACACGAGTTTTTAGAAAAAATGTTTTATTTCATAAATGGAATCAACAAAGTATGCACATTCTACGTAATAACGAATTTCTATAGTTTGCGCATAAGTTTGGAAATAGGAAAAGCTTACTTCCCCCGTTTTTTAAAATCACAGCTTCTAGAAGGTTTACATGATTTCGTAAAAAACACAAGTTTTTAGAAAATGTGTTTTATTTCATAAATGGAATCTACAAAGTATGCATATTCTATGTCATAACGACTTTCTATAGTTTGCGCATGCATCCGGAAATAAGAAAAGCTTACTTCCAGCATTTTTTAAAATCGCAGCTTCTAGAAGTTTTACATGATTTCCAAAAAAACACGAGTTTTTAGAAAATGTGTTTTATTTCATAAATGGAATCAACAAAGTATGCACATTCTACGTCATAACGACTTTCTATAGTTTGCACATGCGTTTGGAAATCAGAAAAGCTTACTTCCCCCATTTTTTAAAATCACATTTTCTAGAAGGTTTACATGATTTCTTAAAAACATGAGTTTTTAGAAAATGTGTTTTATTTCATAAATGGAATCAACAAAGTATGCACATTCTACGTCATAACGACTTTCTGTAGTTTGCGCATGCGTCCGGAAATAAGAAAAGCTTACTTCCACCGTTTTTTAAAATCACAGCTTCTAGAAGGTTTACATGATTTCGTAAAAAACACGAGTTTTTAGAAAATGTGTTTTATTTCATGAATGGATTCTACAAAGTATGCACATTCTACGTCATAACAACTGTCTATAGTTTGCGATGCTTCCGGAAATAAGAAAAGCTTACTTCCACCGTTTTTTATAATCACAGCTTCTAGAAGGTTTACATGATTTCGTAAAAAACACGAGTTTTTAGAAAATGTGTTTTATTTCATAAATGGAATCTACAAAGTATGCACATTCTACGTCATAACGACTTTCTATAGTTTGCGCATGCGTCCGGAAATAAGTAAAGCTTACTTCCCCCATTTTTTAAAATCATAGCTTCTAGAAGGTTTACATGATTTCTTAAAAAACACGAGTTTTTAGAAAATGTGTTTTATTTCATAAATGGAATCAACAAAGTATGCACATTCTACGTCATAACGACTTCCTATAGTTTGCGCATGCGTCCGGAAATAAGAAAAGCTTACTTCAACCGTTTTTTAAAATCACAGCTTCTTGAAGGTTTACATGATTTCGTAAAAAACACGAGTTTTTAGAAAATGTGTTTTATTTTATAAATGGTATGAACAAAGTATGCACATTCTACGTCATAACGACTTTCTATAGTTTGCGCATGCGTCCGGTAATAAGAAAAACTTACTTCCACCGTTTTTTAAAATCACATCTTCTAGAAGGTTTACATGATTTCTTAAAAAACACGAGTTTTTAGAAAATGTGTTTTATTTCATTAATGGAATCAACAAAGTATGCACATTCTACATCATAACGACTTTCTATAGTTTGCGCATTTGTCCGGAAATAAGAAAAGCTTACTTCCACCGTTTTTTAAAATCAGAGCTTCTAGAAGGTTTACATGATTTCGTAAAAAAAACGAGTTTTTAGAAAATCAGTTTTATTTCATAAATGGAATCTAAAAGGTATGCACATTCTACGTCATAACGACTTTCTATAGTTTGAGCATGCGTCCGGAAATAAGAAAAGCTTACTTCCCCCGTTTTTTAAAATCACAGCTTCTAGAAGGTTTCCATGATTTCTTAAAAAACACGAGTTTTTAGAAAATGTGTTTTATTTCATAATTGGAATCAACAAAGTATGCACATTCCACGTCATAACGACTTCCTATAGTTTGCGCATGCGTCCATAAATAAGAAAAGCTTACTTCAACCATTTTTTAAAATCACAGCTTCTAGAAGGTTTACATGATTTCCTAAAAAACACGAGTTTTTAGAAAATGTGTTTTATTTCATAAATGGAATCAACAAAGTATGCACATTCTATGTCATAACGACTTTCTATAGTTTACGCATGCGTTTGGAGATAAGAAAAGCTTACTTCCCCCGTTTTTTAAAATCACAGCTTCTAGAAGGTTTACATGATTTCTTAAAAAACACGAGTTTTTAGAAAATGTATTTTATTTCATAAATGGAAACAACAAAGTATGCACATTCTACGTCAAAACGACTTTCTATAGTTTGCGCATGCGTCCGGAAATAAGAAAAGTTTACTTCCACCATTTTTTAAAATCACAGCTTCTAGAAGTTTTACATGATTTCTTAAAAACACGAGTTTTTACAAAATGTGTTTTATTTCATAAATTGAATCAACAAAGTATGCACATTCTACGTGATAACGACTTTCTATAGTTTGCACATGCGTTTGGAAATCAGAAAAGCTCACTTCCCCCATTTTTTAAAATCACAGCTTCTAGAAGGTTTACATGATTTCTTAAAAAACATGAGTTTTTAGAAAATGTGTTTTATTTCATAAATGGAATCAACAAAGTATGCACATTCTACGTCATAACGACTTTCTGTAGTTTGCGCATAAGTTTGGAAATAGGAAAAGCTTACTTCCACCGTTTTTTAAAATCACAGCTTCTAGAAGGTTTACATGATTTCGTAAAAAACACGAGTTTTTAGAAAATGTGTTTTATTTCATAAATTGATTCTAGAAAGTATGCACATTCTACGTCATAACGACTGTCTATAGTTTGCGATGCGTCCGGAAATAAGAAAAGCTTACTTCCACCGTTTTTTATAATCACAGCTTCTAGAAGGTTTACATGATTTCGTAAAAAACACGAGTTTTTAGAAAATGTGTTTTATTTCATAATTGGAATCAACAAAGTATGCACATTCCACGTCATAACGACTTCCTATAGTTTGCGCATGCGTCCATAAATAAGAAAAGCTTACTTCAACCATTTTTTAAAATCACAGCTTCTAGAAGGTTTACATGATTTCCTAAAAAACACGAGTTTTTAGAAAATGTGTTTTATTTCATAAATGGAATCAACAAAGTATGCACATTCTATGTCATAACGACTTTCTATAGTTTACGCATGCGTTTGGAGATAAGAAAAGCTTACTTCCCCCGTTTTTTAAAATCACAGCTTCTAGAAGGTTTACATGATTTCTTAAAAAACACGAGTTTTTAGAAAATGTATTTTATTTCATAAATGGAAACAACAAAGTATGCACATTCTACGTCAAAACGACTTTCTATAGTTTGCGCATGCGTCCGGAAATAAGAAAAGTTTACTTCCACCATTTTTTAAAATCACAGCTTCTAGAAGTTTTACATGATTTCTTAAAAACACGAGTTTTTACAAAATGTGTTTTATTTCATAAATTGAATCAACAAAGTATGCACATTCTACGTGATAACGACTTTCTATAGTTTGCACATGCGTTTGGAAATCAGAAAAGCTTACTTCCCCCATTTTTTAAAATCACAGCTTCTAGAAGGTGTACATGATTTCTTAAAAAACACGAGTTTTTAGAAAATATGTTTTATTTCATAAATGGAATCAACAAAGTATGCACATTCTACGTAATAACGAATTTCTATAGTTTGCGCATAAGTTTGGAAATAGGAAAAGCTTACTTCCACCGTTTTTTAAAATCACAGCTTCTAGAAGGTTTACATGATTTCGTAAAAAACACGAGTTTTTAGAAAATGTGTTTTATTTCATAAATTGATTCTAGAAAGTATGCACATTCTACGTCATAACGACTGTCTATAGTTTGCGATGCGTCCGGAAATAAGAAAAGCTTACTTCCACCGTTTTTTATAATCACAGCTTCTAGAAGGTTTACATGATTTCGTAAAAAACACGAGTTTTTAGAAAATGTGTTTTATTTCATAAATGGAATCTACAAAGTATGCACATTCTACGTCATAACGACTTTCTATAGTTTGCGCATGCGTCCGGAAATAAGAAAAGCTTACTTCCCCCATTTTTTAAAATCATAGCTTCTAGAAGGTTTACATGATTTCTTAAAAAACACGAGTTTTTAGAAAATGTGTTTTATTTCATAAATAGAATCAACAAAGTATGCACATTCTACGTCATAACGACTTCCTATAGTTTGCGCATGCGTCCGGAAATAAGAAAAGCTTACTTCAACTGTTTTTTAAAATCACAGCTTCTTGAAGGTTTACATGATTTCGTAAAAAACACGAGTTTTTAGAAAATGTGTTTTATTTTATAAATGGTATCAACAAAGTATGCACATTCTACGTCATAACGATTTTATATAGTTTGCGCATGCGTCCGGTAATAAGAAAAGCTCACTTCCACCGTTTTTTAAAATCACATCTTCTAGAAGGTTTACATGATTTCTTAAAAAACACGAGTTTTTAGAAAATGTGTTTTATTTCATAAATGGAATCAACAAACTATGCACATTCTACATCATAACGACTTTCTATAGTTTGCGCATTTGTCCGGAAATAAGAAAAGCTTACTTCCACCGTTTTTTAAAATCACAGCTTCTAGAAGGTTTACATGATTTCGTAAAAAACACGAGTTTTTAGAAAATCAGTTTTATTTCATAAATGGAATCTACAAGGTATGCACATTCTACGTCATAACGAATTTCTATAGTTTGAGCATGCGTCCGGAAATAAGAAAAGCTTACTTCCCCCATTTTTTAAAATCACAGCTTCTAGAAGGTTTCCATGATTTCTTAAAAAACACGAGTTTTTAGAAAATGTGTTTTATTTCATAATTGGAATCAACAAAGTATGCACATTCTACGTCATAACGACTTCCTATAGTTTGCGCATGCGTCCGGAAATAAGAAAAGCTTACTTCCACCGTTTTTTAAAATCACAGCTTCTAGAAGGTTTACATGATTTCTTAAAAAACACGAGTTTTTAGAAAATGTATTTTATTTCATAAATGGAAACAACAAAGTATGCACATTCTACGTCAAAACGACTTTCTATAGTTTGCGCATGCGTCCGGAAATAAGAAAAGTTTACTTCCACCATTTTTTAAAATCACAGCTTCTAGAAGTTTTACATGATTTCTTAAAAACATGAGTTTTTAGAAAATGTGTTTTATTTCATAAATTGAATCAACAAAGTATGCACATTCTACGTCATAACGACTTTCTATAGTTTGCGCATTCGTCCGGAAATAAGAAAACCTTACTTCCAATGTTTTTTAAAATCACAGCTTCTAGAAGGTTTACATGATTTCGTAAAAAACACGAGTTTTTAGAAAATGTGATTTATTTCATAAATGGAATCTACAAAGCATGCACATTCTACGTCATAACGACTTTCTATAGTTTGCGCAGGCGTCCGGAAATAAGAAAAGCTTACTTCCCCCGTTTTTTAAAATCACAGCTTCTAGAAGGTTTACATGATTTCGTAAAAAACACGAGTTTTTAGAAAATGTGTTTTATTTCATAAATGGAATCTACAAAGTATGCACATTCTACGTTGTAACGACTTTCTATAGTTTGCGCATTCGTCCGGAAATAAGAAAAGCTTACTTCCACAATTTTTTAAAATCACAGCTTCTAGAAGGTTTACATGATTTCCTAAAGAACACGAGTTTTTAGAAAATGTGTTTTATTTCATAAATGGAATCAACAAAGTATGCACATTCTACGTCATAACGACTTTCTATAGTTTGCGCATACGTCCGGAAATAAGAAAAGCTTACTTCCCCCGTTTTTTAAAATCACAGCTTCTAGAAGGTTTGCATGATTTCTTAAAAAAAACGAGTTTTTAGAAAATGTGTTTTATTTCATAAATGGAATCAACAAAGTATGCACATTCTACGTCATAACGACTTTTATATTTTTGGCATGCGTCCGAAAATAAGAAAAGCTTACTTCCACCGTTTTTTCAAATCATAGCTTCTAGAAGGTTTAGATGATTTCGTAAAAAACACGAGTTTTTAAAAAATGTGTTTTATTTCATAAATGAAATCTACAAAGTATGCACATTCTACGTCATAATGACTTTCTATAGTTTGCGCATGCGTCCGGATATAAGAAAAGCTTACTTCCCCCATTTTTTAAAATCACAGCTTCTAGAAGGTTTACATGATTTCGTAAAAAACACGATTTTTTTGAAAATGTGTTTTATTTCATAAATGGAATCTTCAAAGTATGCACATTCTACGTCATAACGACTTTCTATAGTTTTTCGCATGCTTCCGGAAATAAGAAAAGCTTACCTCCCCCGTTTTTTAAAATCACAGCTTCTAGAAGGTTTACATGATTTCTTAAAAACATGAGTTTTTAGAAAATATGTTTTATTTCATAAATGGAATAAACAAAGTATGCACATTCTACGTCATAACGACTTTCTATAGTTTGCGCATGCGTCCGGAAATAAGAAAAGCTTTCTTCCCCCGTTTTTTAAAATCACAGCTTCTAGAAGGTTACATTATTTCTTAAAAAACACGAGTTTTTAGAAAATATGTTTTATTTTGTAAATGGAATAAAAAAAGTATGCACATTCTACGTTATAACGACTTTCTATAGTTTGCAGATAAGTTTGGAAATAAGAAAAGCTTACGTCCCCCGTTTTTTAAAATCACAGCTTGTAGAATGTTTACATGATTTCGTAAAAAACACGAGTTTGTAGAAAATGTGTTTTATTTCATAAATGGAATCAACAAAGTATGCACATTCTACATCATAACGAATTTCTATAGTTTGCACATGCGTCCGGAAATAAGAAAAGCTTACTTCCACCATTTTTTAAAATCGCAGCTTCTAGAAGGTTTACATAATTTCTTAAAAAACATGAGTTTTTAGAAAATGTGTTTTATATCATAAATGGAATCAACAAAGTATGCACATTCTACGTCATAACGACTTTCTATAGTTTGCGCATGCGTTTGGAAATAAGAAAAGCTTACTTCCCGCGTTTTTTAAAATCACAGCTTCTAGAAGGTTTACATGATTTCGTAAAAAACATGAGTTTTTAGAAAATGTGTTTTATTTCCTAAATGGAATCAACAAAGTATGCACATTCTACGTCATAAAAACTTTCTATAGTTTGCGCATGCATCCGGAAATAAGAAAAGCTTACTTCCACCGTTTTTTAAAATCACTGCTTCTGGAATGTTTACATGATTTCTTAAAAAACACGAGTTTTTAGAAAATTTGTTTTGTTTCATAAATGGAATCAACAAATTATGCACATTCTACGTCATAACGACTTTCTATAGTTTGCGCATTCGTCCGGAAATAACAAAAGCTTACTTCCATCGTTTTTTAAAATCACAGCTTCTAGAAGGTTTACATGATTTCGTAACAAACACGAGTTTTTGGAAAATGTGTTTTATTTCATAAATGGAATTGGCAAAGTACGCACATTCTACGTCATAACGACTTTCTATAGTTTGCGCATGCGTCCGGAAATAAGAAAAGCTTACTTCCCCCGTTTTTTAAAATCACAGCTTCTAGAAGTTTTACATAATTTCTTAAAAAACACTAGTTTTTAGAAAATGTGTTTTATATCATAAATGGAATCAACAAAGTATGCACATTCTACGTCATAACGACTTTCTATAGTTTTGGCATGCGTTCGGAAATAAGAAAAGCTTACTTCCACCGTTTTTTAAAAGCACAGCTTCTAGAAGGTTTACATGATTTCGTAAAAAACACGAGTTTTTAGAAAATGTGCTTTATTTCATAAATGGAATCTACAAAGTATGCACATTCTACGTCATAATGACTTTCTATAATTTGCGCATGCGTCCGGAAATAAGAAAAGCTTACTTCCCTCATTTTTTAAAATCACAGCTTCTAGAAGGTTTACATGATTTCTTAAAAAACACGAGGTTTTAGAAAATTTGTTTTATTTCATAAATTAAATCAACAAAGTATGCACATTCTACGTCATAACGACATTCTTTAGTTTGTGCATTCGTCCGGAAATAAGAAAAGCTTACTTCCACCCTTTTTTAAAATCACAGCTTCTAGAAGGTTTACATGATTTCGTAAAAAACATGAGTTTTTAGAAAATGTGCTTTATTTCATAAATGGAATCTACAAGGTATGCACATTCTACGTCATAACGACTTTCTATAGTTTGCGCATGTGTCCGGAAATAAGAAAAGCTTACTTCCCCCGTTTTTTAAAATCACAGCTTGTAGAAGGTTTACATGTTTTCTTAAAAAACACGAGTTTTTAGAAAATGTGTTTTATTTCATAAATGGAATCAACAAAATATGCACATTCTACGTCATAACGACCTTCTATAGTTTGCGCATAAGTTTGGAAATAAGAAAAGCTTACTTCCCTCGTTTTTTAAAACCACAGCTTCTAGAAGGTTTACATGATTTCTCAAAAAACACAAGTTTTTAGAAAATGTGTTTTATTTCATAAATGGAATCTACAAAGTATGCACATTCTACGTCATAACGACTTTACATAGTTTGCGTATGCGTCCGGAAATAAGAAAAGCTTACTTCCCCCATTTTTTAAAATCACAGCTTCTAGAAGGTTTACATGATTCCGTAAAAAACACGAGTTTTTAGAAAATGTGTTTTATTTCATAAATGGAATCGACAATGTATGCACATTCTACGTCATAACGACTTTCTATAGTTTGCGCATTCATCCGGAAATAAGAAAAGCTTACTTCCACCATTTTTTAAAATCACAGGTTCTAGAAGGTTTACGTGATTTCCTAAAAAACATGAGTTTTTAGAAAATGTATTTTATTTCATAAATGGAAACAACAAAGTATGCACATTCTACGTCATAACATCTTTCTATAGTTTACGCATGCGTCCAGAAATAAGAAAAGCTTACTTCCACCGTTTTTTAAAATCACAGCTTCTAGAAGGTTTACATGATTTCTTAAAAAACACGAGTTTTTAGAAAATATGTTTTATTTCATAAATGGAATCAACAAAGTATTCACATTCTACGTCATAACGTATTTCTATAGTTTGCGCATAAGTTTGGAAATAAGAAAAGCTTACTTCCCCCGTTTTTTAAAATCACAGCTTCTAGAAGGTTTACATGATTTCGTAAAAAACACAAGTTTTTAGAAAATGTGTTTTATTTCATAAATGGAATCAACAAAGTATGCACATTATACGTCATAAAGACTTTCTATAGTTTGCGCATGCGTCCGTAAATAAGAAAAGCTTACTTCCACCGTTTTTTAAAATCACAGCTTCTAGAAGGTTTACATGATTTCGTAAAAAACACGAGTTTTTAGAAAATGTGTTTTATTTCATAAATGGAATCTACAAAGTATGCACATTCTACGTCATAACGATTTTCTATAGTTTGCACATGCGTCCGGAAATAAGAAAAGCTTACTTCCCCCATTTTTTAAAATCACAGCTTCTAGAAGGTGTACATGATTTCTTAAAAAACACGAGTTTTTAGAAAATATGTTTTATTTCATAAATGGAATCAACAAAGTATGCACATTCTACGTAATAACGAATTTCTATAGTTTGCGCATAAGTTTGGAAATAGGAAAAGCTTACTTCCCCCGTTTTTTAAAATCACAGCTTCTAGAAGGTTTACATGATTTCGTAAAAAACACGAGTTTTTAGAAAATGTGTTTTATTTCATAAATGGAATCTACAAAGTATGCATATTCTATGTCATAACGACTTTCTATAGTTTGCGCATGCATCCGGAAATAAGAAAAGCTTACTTCCAGCATTTTTTAAAATCGCAGCTTCTAGAAGTTTTACATGATTTCCAAAAAAACACGAGTTTTTAGAAAATGTGTTTTATTTCATAAATGGAATCAACAAAGTATGCACATTCTACGTCATAACGACTTTCTATAGTTTGCACATGCGTTTGGAAATCAGAAAAGCTTACTTCCCCCATTTTTTAAAATCACATTTTCTAGAAGGTTTACATGATTTCTTAAAAACATGAGTTTTTAGAAAATGTGTTTTATTTCATAAATGGAATCAACAAAGTATGCACATTCTACGTCATAACGACTTTCTGTAGTTTGCGCATGCGTCCGGAAATAAGAAAAGCTTACTTCCACCATTTTTTAAAATCACAGCTTCTAGAAGGTTTACATGATTTCGTAAAAAACACGAGTTTTTAGAAAATGTGTTTTATTTCATGAATGGATTCTACAAAGTATGCACATTCTACGTCATAACGACTGTCTATAGTTTGCGATGCTTCCGGAATTAAGAAAAGCTTACTTCCACCGTTTTTTATAATCACAGCTTCTAGAAGGTTTACATGATTTCGTAAAAAACACGAGTTTTTAGAAAATGTGTTTTATTTCATAAATGGAATCTACAAAGTATGCACATTCTACGTCATAACGACTTTCTATAGTTTGCGCATGCGTCCGGAAATAAGAAAAGCTTACTTCCCCCATTTTTTAAAATCATAGCTTCTAGAAGGTTTACATGATTTCTTAAAAAACACGAGTTTTTAGAAAATGTGTTTTATTTCATAAATGGAATCAACAAAGTATGCACATTCTACGTCATAACGACTTCCTATAGTTTGCGCATGCGTTCGGAAATAAGAAAAGCTTACTTCAACCGTTTTTTAAAATCACAGCTTCTTGAAGGTTTACATGATTTCGTAAAAAACACGAGTTTTTAGAAAATGTGTTTTATTTTATAAATGGTATGAACAAAGTATGCACATTCTACGTCATAACGACTTTCTATAGTTTGCGCATGCGTCCGGTAATAAGAAAAACTTACTTCCACCGTTTTTTAAAATCACATCTTCTAGAAGGTTTACATGATTTCTTAAAAAACACGAGTTTTTAGAAAATGTGTTTTATTTCATTAATGGAATCAACAAAGTATGCACATTCTACATCATAACGACTTTCTATAGTTTGCGCATTTGTCCGGAAATAAGAAAAGCTTACTTCCACCGTTTTTTAAAATCAGAGCTTCTAGAAGGTTTACATGATTTCGTAAAAAAAACGAGTTTTTAGAAAATCAGTTTTATTTCATAAATGGAATCTAAAAGGTATGCACATTCTACGTCATAACGAATTTCTATAGTTTGAGCATGCGTCCGGAAATAAGAAAAGCTTACTTCCCCCGTTTTTTAAAATCACAGCTTCTAGAAGGTTTCCATGATTTCTTAAAAAACACGAGTTTTTAGAAAATGTGTTTTATTTCATAATTGGAATCAACAAAGTATGCACATTCCACGTCATAACGACTTCCTATAGTTTGCGCATGCGTCCATAAATAAGAAAAGCTTACTTCAACCATTTTTTAAAATCACAGCTTCTAGAAGGTTTACATGATTTCCTAAAAAACACGAGTTTTTAGAAAATGTGTTTTATTTCATAAATGGAATCAACAAAGTATGCACATTCTATGTCATAACGACTTTCTATAGTTTACGCATGCGTTTGGAGATAAGAAAAGCTTACTTCCCCCGTTTTTTAAAATCACAGCTTCTAGAAGGTTTACATGATTTCTTAAAAAACACGAGTTTTTAGAAAATGTATTTTATTTCATAAATGGAAACAACAAAGTATGCACATTCTACGTCAAAACGACTTTCTATAGTTTGCGCATGCGTCCGGAAATAAGAAAAGTTTACTTCCACCATTTTTTAAAATCACAGCTTCTAGAAGTTTTACATGATTTCTTAAAAACACGAGTTTTTACAAAATGTGTTTTATTTCATAAATTGAATCAACAAAGTATGCACATTCTACGTGATAACGACTTTCTATAGTTTGCACATGCGTTTGGAAATCAGAAAAGCTCACTTCCCCCATTTTTTAAAATCACAGCTTCTAGAAGGTTTACATGATTTCTTAAAAAACATGAGTTTTTAGAAAATGTGTTTTATTTCATAAATGGAATCAACAAAGTATGCACATTCTACGTCATAACGACTTTCTGTAGTTTGTGCATGCATCCGGAAATAAGAAAAGCTTACTTCCACCGTTTTTTAAAATCACAGCTTCTAGAAGGTTTACGTGATTTCGTAAAAAACACGAGTTTTTAGAAAATGTGTTTTATTTCATAAATTGATTCTAGAAAGTATGCACATTCTACGTCATAACGACTGTCTATAGTTTGCGATGCGTCCGGAAATAAGAAAAGCTTACTTCCACCGTTTTTTATAATCACAGCTTCTAGAAGGTTTACATGATTTCGTAAAAAACACGAGTTTTTAGAAAATGTGTTTTATTTCATAAATGGAATCTACAAAGTATGCACATTCTACGTCATAACGACTTTCTATAGTTTGCGCATGCGTCCGGAAATAAGAAAAGCTTACTTCCCCCATTTTTTAAAATCATAGCTTCTAGAAGGTTTACATGATTTCTTAAAAAACACGAGTTTTTAGAAAATGTGTTTTATTTCATAAATAGAATCAACAAAGTATGCACATTCTACGTCATAACGACTTCCTATAGTTTGCGCATGCGTCCGGAAATAAGAAAAGCTTACTTCAACCGTTTTTTAAAATCACAGCTTCTTGAAGGTTTACATGATTTCGTAAAAAACACGAGTTTTTAGAAAATGTGTTTTATTTTATAAATGGTATCAACAAAGTATGCACATTCTACGTCATAACGATTTTATATAGTTTGCGCATGCGTCCGGTAATAAGAAAAGCTCACTTCCACCGTTTTTTAAAATCACATCTTCTAGAAGGTTTACATGATTTCTTAAAAAACACGAGTTTTTAGAAAATGTGTTTTATTTCATAAATGGAATCAACAAAGTATGCACATTCTACATCATAACGACTTTCTATAGTTTGCGCATTTGTCCGGAAATAAGAAAAGCTTACTTCCACCGTTTTTTAAAATCACAGCTTCTAGAAGGTTTACATGATTTCGTAAAAAACACGAGTTTTTAGAAAATCAGTTTTATTTCATAAATGGAATCTACAAGGTATGCACATTCTACGTCATAACGAATTTCTATAGTTTGAGCATGCGTCCGGAAATAAGAAAAGCTTACTTCCCCCATTTTTTAAAATCACAGCTTCTAGAAGGTTTCCATGATTTCTTAAAAAACACGAGTTTTTAGAAAATGTGTTTTATTTCATAATTGGAATCAACAAAGTATGCACATTCTACGTCATAACGACTTCCTATAGTTTGCGCATGCGTCCGGAAATAAGAAAAGCTTACTTCCACCGTTTTTTAAAATCACAGCTTCTAGAAGGTTTACATGATTTCTTAAAAAACACGAGTTTTTAGAAAATGTATTTTATTTCATAAATTGAAACAACAAAGTATGCACATTCTACGTCAAAACGACTTTCTATAGTTTGCGCATGCGTCCGGAAATAAGAAAAGTTTACTTCCACCATTTTTTAAAATCACAGCTTCTAGAAGTTTTACATGATTTCTTAAAAACATGAGTTTTTAGAAAATGTGTTTTATTTCATAAATTGAATCAACAAAGTATGCACATTCTACGTCATAACGACTTTCTATAGTTTGCGCATTCGTCCGGAAATAAGAAAACCTTACTTCCAATGTTTTTTAAAATCACAGCTTCTAGAAGGTTTACATGATTTCGTAAAAAACATGAGTTTTTAGAAAATGTGATTTATTTCATAAATGGAATCTACAAAGCATGCACATTCTACGTCATAACGACTTTCTATAGTTTGCGCAGGCGTCCGGAAATAAGAAAATCTTACTTCCCCCGTTTTTTAAAATCACAGCTTCTAGAAGGTTTACATGATTTCGTAAAAAACACGAGTTTTTAGAAAATGTGTTTTATTTCATAAATGGAATCTACAAAGTATGCACATTCTACGTCGTAACGACTTTCTATAGTTTGCGCATTCGTCCGGAAATAAGAAAAGCTTACTTCCACAATTTTTTAAAATCACAGCTTCTAGAAGGTTTACATGATTTCCTAAAGAACACGAGTTTTTAGAAAATGTGTTTTATTTCATAAATGGAATCAACAAAGTATGCACATTCTACATCATAACGACTTTCTATAGTTTGCGCATACGTCCGGAAATAAGAAAAGCTTACTTCCCCCGTTTTTTAAAATCACAGCTTCTAGAAGGTTTGCATGATTTCTTAAAAAAAACGAGTTTTTAGAAAATGTGTTTTATTTCATAAATGGAATCAACAAAGTATGCACATTCTACGTCATAACGACTTTTATATTTTTGGCATGCGTCCGAAAATAAGAAAAGCTTACTTCCACCGTTTTTTCAAATCATAGCTTCTAGAAGGTTTAGATGATTTCGTAAAAAACACGAGTTTTTAAAAAATGTGTTTTATTTCATAAATGAAATCTACAAAGTATGCACATTCTACGTCATAATGACTTTCTATAGTTTGCGCATGCGTCCGGAAATAAGAAAAGCTTACTTCCCCCATTTTTTAAAATCACAGCTTCTAGAAGGTTTACATGATTTCGTAAAAAACACGATTTTTTTGAAAATGTGTTTTATTTCATAAATGGAATCTTCAAAGTATGCACATTCTACGTCATAACGACTTTCTATAGTTTTTCGCATGCTTCCGGAAATAAGAAAAGCTTACCTCCCCCGTTTTTTAAAATCACAGCTTCTAGAAGGTTTACATGATTTCTTAAAAACACGAGTTTTTAGAAAATATGTTTTATTTCATAAATTTAATAAACAAAGTATGCACATTCTACGTCATAATGACTTTCTATAGTTTGCGCATGCGTCCGGAAATAAGAAAAGCTTTCTTCCCCCGTTTTTTAAAATCACAGCTTCTAGAAGGTTACATTATTTCTTAAAAAACACGAGTTTTTAGAAAATATGTTTTATTTTGTAAATGGAATAAAAAAAGTATGCATATTCTACGTTATAACGACTTTCTATAGTTTGCAGATAAGTTTGGAAATAAGAAAAGCTTACGTCCCCAGTTTTTTAAAATCACAGCTTCTAGAATGTTTACATGATTTCGTAAAAAACACGAGTTTGTAGAAAATGTGTTTTATTTCATAAATGGAATCAACAAAGTATGCACATTCTACATCATAACGAATTTCTCTAGTTTGCACATGCGTCCGGAAATAAGAAAAGCTTACTTCCACCATTTTTTAAAATCGCAGCTTCTAGAAGGTTTACATAATTTCTTAAAAAACATGAGTTTTTAGAAAATGTGTTTTATATCATAAATGGAATCAACAAAGTATGCACATTCTACGTCATAACGACTTTCTATAGTTTGCGCATGCGTTTGGAAATAAGAAAAGCTTACTTCCCGCGTTTTTTAAAATCACAGCTTCTAGAAGGTTTACATGATTTCGTAAAAAACATGAGTTTTTAGAAAATGTGTTTTATTTCCTAAATGGAATCAACAAAGTATGCACATTCTACGTCATAAAAACTTTCTATAGTTTGCGCATGCATCCGGAAATAAGAAAAGCTTACTTCCACCGTTTTTTAAAATCAATGCTTCTGGAATGTTTACATGATTTCTTAAAAAACACGAGTTTTTAGAAAATTTGTTTTGTTTCATAAATGGAATCAACAAATTATGCACATTCTACGTCATAACGACTTTCTATAGTTTGCGCATTCGTCCGGAAATAACAAAAGCTTACTTCCATCGTTTTTTAAAATCACAGCTTCTAGAAGGTTTACATGATTTCGTAACAAACACGAGTTTTTGGAAAATGTGTTTTATTTCATAAATGGAATCGGAAAAGTACGCACATTCTACGTCATAACGACTTTCTATAGTTTGCGCATGCGTCCGGAAATAAGAAAAGCTTACTTCCCCCGTTTTTTAAAATCACAGCTTCTAGAAGTTTTACATAATTTCTTAAAAAACACTAGTTTTTAGAAAATGTGTTTTATATCATAAATGGAATCAACAAAGTATGCACATTCTACGTCATAACGACTTTCTATAGTTTTGGCATGCGTTCGGAAATAAGAAAAGCTTACTTCCACCGTTTTTTAAAAGCACAGCTTCTAGAAGGTTTACATGATTTCGTAAAAAACACGAGTTTTTAGAAAATGTGCTTTATTTCATAAATGGAATCTACAAAGTATGCACATTCTACGTCATAATGACTTTCTATAATTTGCGCATGCGTCCGGAAATAAGAAAAGCTTACTTCCCTCATTTTTTAAAATCACAGCTTCTAGAAGGTTTACATGATTTCTTAAAAAACACGAGGTTTTAGAAAATTTGTTTTATTTCATAAATTAAATCAACAAAGTATGCACATTCTACGTCATAACGACATTCTTTAGTTTGCGCATTCGTCCGGAAATAAGAAAAGCTTACTTCCACCCTTTTTTAAAATCACAGCTTCTAGAAGGTTTACATGATTTCGTAAAAAACATGAGTTTTTAGAAAATGTGCTTTATTTCATAAATGGAATCTACAAAGTATGCACATTCTACGTCATAACGACTTTCTATAGTTTGCGCATGTGTCCGGAAATAAGAAAAGCTTACTTCCCCCGTTTTTTAAAATCACAGCTTGTAGAAGGTTTACATGTTTTCTTAAAAAACACGAGTTTTTAGAAAATGTGTTTTATTTCATAAATGGAATCAACAAAATATGCACATTCTACGTCATAACGACCTTCTATAGTTTGCGCATAAGTTTGGAAATAAGAAAAGCTTACTTCCCTCGTTTTTTAAAACCACAGCTTCTAGAAGGTTTACATGATTTCTCAAAAAACACAAGTTTTTAGAAAATGTGTTTTATTTCATAAATGGAATCTACAAAGTATGCACATTCTACGTCATAACGACTTTACATAGTTTGCGTATGCGTCCGGAAATAAGAAAAGCTTACTTCCCCAATTTTTTAAAATCACAGCTTCTAGAAGGTTTACATGATTCCGTAAAAAACACGAGTTTTTAGAAAATGTGTTTTATTTCATAAAGGGAATCGACAATGTATGCACATTCTACGTCATAACGACTTTCTATAGTTTGCGAATTCGTCCGGAAATAAGAAAAGCTTACTTCCACCATTTTTTAAAATCACAGGTTCTAGAAGGTTTACGTGATTTCCTAAAAAACATGAGTTTTTAGAAAATGTATTTTATTTCATAAATGGAAACAACAAAGTATGCACATTCTACGTCATAACATCTTTCTATAGTTTACGCATGCGTCCAGAAATAAGAAAAGCTTACTTCCACCGTTTTTTAAAATCACAGCTTCTAGAAGGTTTACATGATTTCTTAAAAAACACGAGTTTTTAGAAAATATGTTTTATTTCATAAATGGAATCAACAAAGTATTCACATTCTACGTCATAACGTATTTCTATAGTTTGCGCATAAGTTTGGAAATAAGAAAAGCTTACTTCCCCCGTTTTTTAAAATCACAGCTTCAAGAAGGTTTACATGATTTCGTAAAAAACACAAGTTTTTAGAAAATGTGTTTTATTTCATAAATGGAATCAACAAAGTATGCACATTCTACGTCATAACGACTTTCTATAGTTTGCGCATGCGTCCGTAAATAAGAAAAGCTTACTTCCACCGTTTTTTAAAATCACAGCTTCTAGAAGGTTTACATGATTTCGTAAAAAACACGAGTTTTTAGAAAATGTGCTTTATTTCATAAATGGAATCCACAAAGTATGCACATTCTAAATCATAACGACTTTCTATAGTTTGCGCATGCGTCCGGAAATAAGAAAAGCTTACTTCCCCCGTTTTTTAAAGTCACAGCTTCTAGAAGGTTTACATGATCTCTTAAAAAACACGAGTTTTTAGAAAATGTGTTTTATTTCATAAATGGAATCAACAAAGTATGCACATTTTACGTCATAACGAATTTCTATATTTTGCGCATCCGTTTGGAAATAAGAAAAGCTTACTTCCACTGTTTTTTAAAATCACAGCTTCTAGAAGGTTTACATGATTTCGTAAAAAACACGAGTTTTTAGAAAATGTGTTTTATTTCAAAAATGGAATGAACAAAGTATGCACATTCTACGTCATAACGACTTTCTATAGTTTGCGCATTCCTATGGAAATAAGAAAAGCTTACTTCCCCCGTTTTTTAAAATCACAGCTTCTAGAAGGTTTACATGATTTCGTAAAAAAAACGAGTTTTTAGAAAATGTGTTTTATTTAATAAATGGAATCAACAAAGTATGCACATTCTACGTCATAACGACTTTCTATAATTTTCGCATGCGTCCGGAAATAAGAAAAGCTTACTTCCACCGTTTTTTAAAATCACAGCTTCTAGAAGGTTTACATGATTTCTTAAAAAACGCGAGTTTTTAGAAAATGTGTTTTATTTCATAAATGGAATAAAAAAGTATGCACATTCTACGTCATAACGACTTTCTATAGTTTGCGCATTCGTCCAGAAATAAGAAAAGCTTACTTCCACCGTTTTTTAAAATCACAGCTTCTAGAAGGTTTACATGATTTCTTAAAAAACACGAGTTTTTAGAAAATGTGTTTTATTTCATAAATGGAATAAAAAAAGTATGCACATTCTACGTCATAACGAATTTCTATAGTTTGCGCATTCGTCCAGAAATAAGAAAAGCTTACTTCCACCGTTTTTTAAAATCACAGCTTCTAGAAGGTTTACATGATTTCTTAAAAAACACGAGTTTTAAGAAAATGTGTTTTATTTCATAAATGGAATCAACAAGTATGCACATTCTACGTCATAACGACTTTCTATAGTTTGCGCATTCGACCGGAAATAAGAAAAGCTTACTTCCACCGTTTTTTAAAATCACAACTTCCAGAAGGTTTACATGATTTCGTAAAAAACACGGGTTTTTAGAAAATGTGTTTTATTTCATAAATGTAATCTACAAAGTATGCACATTCTATGTCATAACGACTTTCTATAGTTTGCGCATGCGTCCGGAAATAAGAAAAGCTTACTTCCACCGTTTTTTAAAATCACAGCTTCTAGAAGGTTTACATGATTTCTTAAAAAACACGAGTTTTTAGAAAATGTCTGTTATTTCATAAATGGAATCAACAAAGTATGCACATTCTACGTCATAACGACATTCTATAGTTTGCGGATTCGTCCGGAAATAAGAAAAGATTACTTCCGCCGTTTTTTAAAATCACAGCTTCTAGAAGGTTTACATGATTTCTTAAAAAACACGAGTTTTTAGAAAATGTGTTTTATTGCATAAATGGAATCAACAAAGTATGCACATTTTACGTCATAATGACTTTCTATAGTTTGCGCATGCGTTTGGAAATAAGAAAATCTTACTTCCCCCGTTTTTTAAAATCACAGCTTCTAGAAGGTTTACATGATTTCGTAAAAAAAACGAGTTTTTAGAAAATGAGTTTTATTTCATAAATGGAATCAACAAACTATGCACATTCTACGTCATAACGATTTCTATAGTTTGCGCATTCGTCCGAAAATAAGAAAAGCTTACTTCCACCGTTTTTTAAAATCACAGCTTCTAGAAGGTTTAGATGATTTCGTAAAAAACACGACTTTTTAGAAAATGTGTTTTATTTCATAAATGGAATCTACAAAGTATGCACATTCTACGTCATAATGACTTTCTATAGTTTGCGCATGCATCCGGAAATAAGAAAAGCTTACTTCCACCGTTTTTTAAAATCACAGCTTCTAGAACGTTTACATGATTTCGTAAAAAACACGAGTTTTTAGAAAATGTGTTTTATTTCATAAATGAAATCTACAAAGTATGCAAATTCTACGTCATAACGACTTTCTATAGTTTGCACATGCGTCCGGAAATAAAAAAAGCTTACTTCCACCGTTTTTTAAAATCACAGCTTCTAGTAGGTTTACATGATTTCGTAAAAAACACGAGTTTTTAGAAAATGTGTTTTGTTTCATAAATGTAATCTACAAAGTATGCACATTCTACGTCATAACGACTTTCTATAGTTTGCGCATGCATCCGGAAATAATAAAAGCTTACTTCCCCCGTTTTTAAAAATCACAGCTTCTAGGAGGTTGACATGATTTCTTAAAAAACACGAGTTTTTAGAAAATGTGTTTTATTTCATAAATGGAATCAACAAAGTATGCACATTCTACGTCATAACGACTTTCTATAGTTTGCGCATGCGTCCGGAAATAAGAAAAGCTTACTTCCACCGTTTTGTAAAATCACAGCTTCTAGAAGCTTTACATGATTTCTTAAAAAACACGAGTTTTTAGAAAATGTGTTTTATTTCATAAATGGAATCAACAAAGTATGTACATTCTACATCATAACGACTTTCTATAGTTTGAGCATGCATCCGGAAATAAGAAAAGCTTACTTCCACCGTTTTTTTAAAATCACAGCTTCTAGAAGGTTTACATGATTTCTTAAAAAAGACGAGTTTTTAGAAAATGTGTCTTATTTCATAAATGGAATCAACAAAGCATGCACATTCTATGTCATAACGACTTTCTATAGGTTGCGCATTCGTCCAGAAATAAGAAAAGCTTACTTCCACCGTTTTTTAAAATCAGAGCTTCTAGAAGGTTTACATGATTTCGTAAAAAACACGAGTTTTTAGAAAATGTGCTTTATTTCATAAATGGAATCTAAAAAGTATGCACATTCTACGTCATAATGACTTTCTATAGTTTGCGCATGCGTCCGGAAATAAGAAAAGCTCACTTCCCTCGTTTTTTAAAATCACAGCTTCTAGAAGGTTTACATGATTTGTTAAAAAACACAAGTTTTTAGAAAATGTGTTTTATTTCATAAATGGAATCAACAAAGTATGCACATTCTACGTCATAACGACTTTCTATAGTTTTCGCATGCGTTTGGATATAAGAAAAGCTTACTTCCACTGGTTTTTAAAATCACAGCTTCTAGAGGGTTTACATGATTTCGTAAAAAACACGGGTTTTTAGAAAATGTGCTTTATTTCATTAATGGAATCTACAAAGTATGCACATTCTACGTCATAACGACTTTCTATAGTTTGTGCATGCGTCCGGAAATAAGAAAAGCTTACTTCCACCGCTTTTTAAAATCACAGCTTCTAGAAGGTTTACATGATTTGTTAAAAAACACGAGTTTTTAGAAAATGTGTTTTATTTCATAAATGGAATCAACAAAGTATGCACATTCTTCGTCATAACGACTTTCTATAGTTTGCACATCCCTCCGGAAATAAGAAAATCTTACTTCCCCCATTTTTTAAAATCACAGCTTTTAGAAGGTTTACATGATTTCGTAAAAAACACGAGTTTTTAGAAAATGTGTTTTATTTCATAAATGGAATCAACAAAGTATGCACAATCTACGTCATAATGACTTTCTATAGTTTGCGCATTCGTCCGGAAATAAGAAAAGCTTACTTCCACCGTTTTTTAAAATCACAGCTTCTAGAAGGTTTACATGATTTCGTAAAAAACACGAGTTTTAGAAAATGTGTTTTATTTCATAAATGGAATCTACAAAGTATGCACATTCTACGTCATAACGACTTTCTATAGTTTGCGCATGCGTCCGGATATAAGAAAATCTTACTTCCACCATTTTTTAAAATCACAGCTTCTAGAAGGTTTACATGATTTCTTAAAAAACACGAGTTTTTAGAAAATGTGTTTTATTTCATAAACGGAAACAACAAAGTATGCGCATTCTACGTCATAAAAAATTTCTATAGTTTGCGCATGCGTTTGGAAATAAGAAAAGCTTACTTCCCACGTTTTTTGAAATCACAGCTTCTAGAAGGTTTACATGATTTCTTAAAAAACACGAGTTTTTAGAAAATTTGTTTTATTTCATAAACGGAATCAACAAAGTATGCACATTCTACGTCATAACGAATTTCTAAAGTTTGCGCATGCATCCGGAAATAAGAAAAGCTTACTTCCACCGTTTTTTAAAATCACAGCTTCTAGAAGGTTTACATCATTTCGTAAAAAACACGAGGTTTTAGAAAATGTGTTTAATTTCATAAATGGAATCTACAACGTATGCACATTCTACGTCATAACGACTTTCTATAGTTTGCGCATGCATTTGGAAATAGGAAAAGCTTACTTCCCCCGTTTTTTAAAATTATAGCTTATAGAAGGTTTACATGATTTCTTAAAAAACACGAGTTTTTAGAAAATGTGTTTTATTTCATAAACGGAATCAACAAAGTTTGCACATTCTACGTCATAACAACTTTCTATAGTTTACGCATGCGTCCGGAAATAAGAAAAGCTTACTTCCACCGTTTTTTAAAATCACAGCTTCTAGAAGGTTTACATCATTTCGCTAAAAACATGAGTTTTTAGAAAATGTGTTTTATTTCATAAATGGAATCTACAAAGTATGCACATTCTACATCATAACGACTTTCTATAGTTTGTGCATGCGTCCGGAAATAAGAAAAGCTTACTTCCATCGTTTTTTAAAATCACAGCTTCTTGAAGGTTTACATGATTTCGTAAAAAACACGAGTTTTTAGAAAATGTGTTTTATTTCATAAATGCAGTCTACAAAGTATGCACATTCTACGTCATAACGACTTTCTATAGTTTGCGCATGCGTCCGGAAATAAGAAAAGCTTACTTACCCCGTTTTTTAAAATCACAGCTTCCAGAAGGTTTACATGATTTCTTAAAAATCACGAGTTTTTAGAAAATGTGTTTTATTTCATAAATGGAATCAACAAATTATGCACATTCTACGTCATAACGACTTTCTATATTTTGCGCATGCATTTGGAAATAAGAAAAGCTTACTTCCCCCGTTTTTTAAAATCACAGTTCTAGAAGCTTTACATGATTTGTTAAAAAACACGAGGTTTTAGAAAAAGTGTTTTATTTCATAAATGGAATCAACAAAGTATGCACATTCTACGTCATAACGACTTTCTATAGTTTGCGCATGCGTCCGGAAATAAGAAAAGCTTACTTCCCCCGTTTTTTAAAATCACAGCTTCTAGAAGGTTTAAATGACTTCTTAAAAAACACGAGTTTTTAGTAAATGTGTTTTATTTCATAAATGGAATCAACAAAGTATGCACATTCTACGTCATAACGACTTTCTATAGTTTGCGCATGCATTTGGAAATAAGAAAAGCTTACTTCCCCCGTTTTTTAAAATCACAACTTCTAGAAGGTTTACACGATTTCGTAAAAAACACGAGTTTTTAGAAAATGTGTTTTATTTCATAAATTGAATCAACAAAGTATGCACATTCTATGTCATAACGACTTTCTATAGTTTGCGCATGCATCCGGAAATAAGAAAAGCTTACTTTCCCCGTTTTTTAAAATCACAGCTTCTAGAAGGTTTACATGATTTCGTAAAAAACATGAGTTTTTAGAAAATGTGTTTTATTTCATAAATGGAATCAACAAAGTATGCACATTCTACGTCATAACGACTTTCTATAGTTTGCGCTTGCGTTTGGAAATAAGAAAAGCTTACTTCCCCCGTTTTTTAAAGTCACAGCTTCTAGAAGGTTTACATGATCTCTTAAAAAACACGAGTTTTTAGAAAATGTGTTTTATTTCATAAATGGAATCAACAAAGTATGCACATTTTACGTCATAACGAATTTCTATATTTTGCGCATCCGTTTGGAAATAAGAAAAGCTTACTTCCACTGTTTTTTAAAATCACAGCTTCTAGAAGGTTTACATGATTTCGTAAAAAACACGAGTTTTTAGAAAATGTGTTTTATTTCATAAATGGAATGAACAAAGTATGCACATTCTATGTCATAACGACTTTCTATAGTTTGCGCATTCCTATGGAAATAAGAAAAGCTTACTTCCCCCGTTTTTTAAAATCACAGCTTCTAGAAGGTTTACATGATTTCGTAAAAAAAACGAGTTTTTAGAAAATGTGTTTTATTTAATAAATGGAATCAACAAAGTATGCACATTCTACGTCATAACGACTTTCTATAGTTTTCGCATGCGTCCGGAAATAAGAAAAGCTTACTTCCACAATTTTTTAAAATCACAGCTTCTAGAAGGTTGACATGATTTCTTAAAAAACACGAGTTTTTAGAAAATGTGTTTTATTTCATAAATGGAATAAAAAAGTATGCACATTCTACGTCATAACGACTTTCTATAGTTTGCGCATTCGTCCAGAAATAAGAAAAGCTTACTTCCACCGTTTTTTAAAATCACAGCTTCTAGAAGGTTTACATGATTTCTTAAAAAACACGAGTTTTTAGAAAATGTGTTTTATTTCATAAATGGAATAAAAAAAGTATGCACATTCTACGTCATAACGACTTTCTATAGTTTGCGCATGCATCCGGAAATAAGAAAAGCTTACTTCCACCGTTTTGTAAAATCACAGCTTCTAGAAGGTTTACATGATTTCTTAAAAAACACGAGTTTTTAGAAAATGTGTTTTATTTCATAAATGGAATCAACAAAGTATGTACATTCTACATCATAACGAATTTCTATACTTTGAGCATGCTTCCGGAAATAAGAAAAGCTTACTTCCACCGTTTTTTTTAAATCACAGCTTCTAGAAGGTTTACATGATTTCTTAAAAAAGACGAGTTTTTAGAAAATGTGTTTTATTTCATAAATGGAATCAACAAAGTATGCACATTCTATGTCATAACGACTTTCTATAGGTTGCGCATTCATCCGGAAATAAGAAAAGCTTACTTCCACCGTTTTTTAAAATCAGAGCTTCTAGAAGGTTTACATGATTTCGTAAAAAACACGAGTTTTTAGAAAATGTGCTTTATTTCATAAATGGAATCTAAAAGGTATGCACATTCTACGTCATAATGACTTTCTATAGTTTGCGCATGCGTCCGGAAATAAGAAAAGCTCACTTCCCTCGTTTTTTAAAATCACAGCTTCTAGAAGGTTTACATGATTTGTTAAAAAAAACACAAGTTTTTAGAAAATGTGTTTTATTTCATAAATGGAATCAACAAAGTATGCACATTCTACGTCATAACGACTTTCTATAGTTTTCGCATGCGTTTGGATATAAGAAAAGCTTACTTCCACTGGTTTTTAAAATCACAGCTTCTAGAGGGTTTACATGATTTCGTAAAAAACACGAGTTTTTAGAAAATGTGTTTTATTTCATAAATGGAATCTACAAAGAATGCACATTCTACGTCATAACGACTTTCTATAGTTTGCGCATGTGTCCGGAAATAAGAAAAGCTTACTTCCACTGTTTTTTAAAATCACAGCTTCTAGAAGGTTTACATGATTTCTTAAAAAACACGAGTTTTTAGAAAATGTGTTTTATTTCATAAATGGAATAAAAAAAGTATGCACATTCTACGTCATAACGACTTTCTATAGTTTGCGCATTCGTCCAGAAATAAGAAAAGCTTACTTCCACCGTTTTTTAAAATCACAGCTTCTAGAAGGTTTACATGATTTCTTAAAAAACACGAGTTTTTAGAAAATGTGTTTTATTTCATAAATGGAATAAAAAAAGTATGCACATTCTACGTCATAACGACTTTCTATAGTTTGCGCATTCGTCCAGAAATAAGAAAAGCTTACTTCCACCGTTTTTTAAAATCACAGCTTCTAGAAGGTTTACATGATTTCGTAAAAAACACGAGTTTTTAGAAAATGTGTTTTATTTCATAAATGGAATCTACAAAGTATGCACATTCTACATCATAACGACTTTCTATAGTTTGCGCATGCATTTCGAAATAATAAAAGCTTACTTCCCCCATTTTTTGAAATCACAGCTTCTAAAAGGTTTACATGGTTTCGTAAAAAACACGAGTTTTTAGAAAATGTGTTTTATTTCATAAATGTAATCTACAAAGTATGCACATTCTATGTCATAACGACTTTCTATAGTTTGCGCATGCGTCCGGAAATAAGAAAAGCTTAGTTCCACCGTTTTTTAAAATCACAGCTTCTAGAAGGTTGACATGATTTCTTAAAAAACACGAGTTTTTAGAAAATGTGTTTTATTTCATAAATGGAATAAAAAAGTATGCACATTCTACGTCATAACGACTTTCTATAGTTTGCGCATTCGTCCAGAAATAAGAAAAGCTTACTTCCACCGTTTTTTAAAATCACAGCTTCTAGAAGGTTTACATGATTTCTTAAAAAACACGAGTTTTTAGAAAATGTGTTTTATTTCATAAATGGAATAAAAAAAGTATGCACATTCTACGTCATAACGAATTTCTATAGTTTGCGCATTCATCCAGAAATAAGAAAAGCTTACTTCCATCGTTTTTTAAAATCACAGCTTCTAGAAGGTTTACATGATTTCTTAAAAAACACGAGTTTTAAGAAAATGTGTTTTATTTCATCAATGCAATCAACAAGTATGCACATTCTACGTCATAACGACTTTCTATAGTTTGCGCATTCGACCGGAAATAAGAAAAGCTTACTTCCCTCGTTTTTTGAAATCACAGCTTCTAGAAGGTTTACATGATTTCGTAAAAAACACGGGTTTTTAGAAAATGTGTTTTATTTCATAAATGTAATCTACAAAGTATGCACATTCTATGTCATAACGACTTTCTATAGTTTGCGCATGCGTACGGAAATAAGAAAAGCTTACTTCCACCGTTTTTTAAAATCACAGCTTCTAGAAGGTTTACATGATTTCTTGAAAAACACGAGTTTTTATAAAATGTCTGTTATTTCATAAATGGAATCAAAAAAGTATGCACATTCTACGTCATAACGAAATCCTATAGTTTGCGCATTCGTCCGGAAATAAGAAAAGCTTACTTCCGTCGTTTTTTAAAATCACAGCTTCTAGAAGGTTTACATGATTTCTTAAAAAACACGAGTTTTTAGAAAATGTGTTTTATTTCATAAATGGAATCAACAAATATGCACATTTTACGTCATAATGACTTTCTATAGTTTGCGCATGCGTTTGGAAATAAGAAAATCTTACTTCCCCCATTTTTTAAAATCACAGCTTCTAGAAGGTTTACATGATTTCGTAAAAAAAACGAGTTTTTAGAAAATGAGTTTTATTTCATAAATGGAATCAACAAACTATGCACATTCTACGTCATAACGATTTCTATAGTTTGCGCATTCGTCCGAAAATAAGAAAAGCTTACTTCCACCGTTTTTTAAAATCACAGCTTCTAGAAGGTTTAGATGATTTCGTAAAAAACACGAGTTTTTAGAAAATGTGTTTTATTTCATAAATGGAATCTACAAAGTATGCACATTCTACGTCATAATGACTTTCTATAGTTTGCGCATGCATCCGGAAATAAGAAAAGCTTACTTCCACCGTTTTTTAGAATCACAGCTTCTAGAACGTTTACATGATTTCGTAAAAAACACGAGTTTTTAGAAAATGTGTTTTATTTCATAAATGAAATCTACAAAGTATGCAAATTCTATGGCATAACGACTCTCTATAGTTTGCACATTCGTCCGGAAATAAAAAAAGCTTACTTGCACCGTTTTTAAAAATCACAGCTTCTAGTAGGTTTACATGATTTCGTAAAAAACACGAGTTTTTAGAAAATGTGTTTTGTTTCATAAATGTAATCTACAAAGTATGCACATTCTACGTCATAACGACTTTCTATAGTTTGCGCATGCATCCGGAAATAATAAAAGCTTACTTCCCCCGTTTTTAAAAATCACAGCTTCTAGGAGGTTTACATGATTTCTTAAAAAACACGAGTTTTTAGAAAATGTGTTTTATTTCATAAAGGGAATCAACAAAGTATGCACATTCTACGTCATAACGACTTTCTATAGTTTGCGCATGCATCCGGAAATAAGAAAAGCTTACTTCCACCGTTTTGTAAAATCACAGCTTCTAGAAGGTTTACATGATTTCTTAAAAAACACGAGTTTTTAGAAAATGTGTTTTATTTCATAAATGGAATCAACAAAGTATGTACATTCTACATCATAACGAATTTCTATACTTTGAGCATGCTTCCGGAAATAAGAAAAGCTTACTTCCACCGTTTTTTTTAAATCACAGCTTCTAGAAGGTTTACATGATTTCTTAAAAAAGACGAGTTTTTAGAAAATGTGTTTTATTTCATAAATGGAATCAACAAAGTATGCACATTCTATGTCATAACGACTTTCTATAGGTTGCGCATTCATCCGGAAATAAGAAAAGCTTACTTCCACCGTTTTTTAAAATCAGAGCTTCTAGAAGGTTTACATGATTTCGTAAAAAACACGAGTTTTTAGAAAATGTGCTTTATTTCATAAATGGAATCTAAAAGGTATGCACATTCTACGTCATAATGACTTTCTATAGTTTGCGCATGCGTCCGGAAATAAGAAAAGCTCACTTCCCTCGTTTTTTAAAATCACAGCTTCTAGAAGGTTTACATGATTTGTTAAAAAAAACACAAGTTTTTAGAAAATGTGTTTTATTTCATAAATGGAATCAACAAAGTATGCACATTCTACGTCATAACGACTTTCTATAGTTTTCGCATGCGTTTGGATATAAGAAAAGCTTACTTCCACTGGTTTTTAAAATCACAGCTTCTAGAGGGTTTACATGATTTCGTAAAAAACACGAGTTTTTAGAAAATGTGTTTTATTTCATAAATGGAATCTACAAAGAATGCACATTCTACGTCATAACGACTTTCTATAGTTTGCGCATGTGTCCGGAAATAAGAAAAGCTTACTTCCACTGTTTTTTAAAATCACAGCTTCTAGAAGGTTTACATGATTTCTTAAAAAACACGAGTTTTTAGAAAATGTGTTTTATTTCATAAATGGAATAAAAAAAGTATGCACATTCTACGTCATAACGACTTTCTATAGTTTGCGCATTCGTCCAGAAATAAGAAAAGCTTACTTCCACCGTTTTTTAAAATCACAGCTTCTAGAAGGTTTACATGATTTCTTAAAAAACACGAGTTTTTAGAAAATGTGTTTTATTTCATAAATGGAATAAAAAAAGTATGCACATTCTACGTCATAACGACTTTCTATAGTTTGCGCATTCGTCCAGAAATAAGAAAAGCTTACTTCCACCGTTTTTTAAAATCACAGCTTCTAGAAGGTTTACATGATTTCGTAAAAAACACGAGTTTTTAGAAAATGTGTTTTATTTCATAAATGGAATCTACAAAGTATGCACATTCTACATCATAACGACTTTCTATAGTTTGCGCATGCATTTCGAAATAATAAAAGCTTACTTCCCCCATTTTTTGAAATCACAGCTTCTAAAAGGTTTACATGGTTTCGTAAAAAACACGAGTTTTTAGAAAATGTGTTTTATTTCATAAATGTAATCTACAAAGTATGCACATTCTATGTCATAACGACTTTCTATAGTTTGCGCATGCGTCCGGAAATAAGAAAAGCTTAGTTCCACCGTTTTTTAAAATCACAGCTTCTAGAAGGTTGACATGATTTCTTAAAAAACACGAGTTTTTAGAAAATGTGTTTTATTTCATAAATGGAATAAAAAAGTATGCACATTCTACGTCATAACGACTTTCTATAGTTTGCGCATTCGTCCAGAAATAAGAAAAGCTTACTTCCACCGTTTTTTAAAATCACAGCTTCTAGAAGGTTTACATGATTTCTTAAAAAACACGAGTTTTTAGAAAATGTGTTTTATTTCATAAATGGAATAAAAAAAGTATGCACATTCTACGTCATAACGAATTTCTATAGTTTGCGCATTCATCCAGAAATAAGAAAAGCTTACTTCCATCGTTTTTTAAAATCACAGCTTCTAGAAGGTTTACATGATTTCTTAAAAAACACGAGTTTTAAGAAAATGTGTTTTATTTCATCAATGCAATCAACAAGTATGCACATTCTACGTCATAACGACTTTCTATAGTTTGCGCATTCGACCGGAAATAAGAAAAGCTTACTTCCCTCGTTTTTTGAAATCACAGCTTCTAGAAGGTTTACATGATTTCGTAAAAAACACGGGTTTTTAGAAAATGTGTTTTATTTCATAAATGTAATCTACAAAGTATGCACATTCTATGTCATAACGACTTTCTATAGTTTGCGCATGCGTACGGAAATAAGAAAAGCTTACTTCCACCGTTTTTTAAAATCACAGCTTCTAGAAGGTTTACATGATTTCTTGAAAAACACGAGTTTTTAGAAAATGTCTGTTATTTCATAAATGGAATCAAAAAAGTATGCACATTCTACGTCATAACGAAATCCTATAGTTTGCGCATTCGTCCGGAAATAAGAAAAGCTTACTTCCGTCGTTTTTTAAAATCACAGCTTCTAGAAGGTTTACATGATTTCTTAAAAAACACGAGTTTTTAGAAAATGTGTTTTATTTCATAAATGGAATCAACAAATATGCACATTTTACGTCATAATGACTTTCTATAGTTTGCGCATGCGTTTGGAAATAAGAAAATCTTACTTCCCCCATTTTTTAAAATCACAGCTTCTAGAAGGTTTACATGATTTCGTAAAAAAAACGAGTTTTTAGAAAATGAGTTTTATTTCATAAATGGAATCAACAAACTATGCACATTCTACGTCATAACGATTTCTATAGTTTGCGCATTCGTCCGAAAATAAGAAAAGCTTACTTCCACCGTTTTTTAAAATCACAGCTTCTAGAAGGTTTAGATGATTTCGTAAAAAACACGAGTTTTTAGAAAATGTGTTTTATTTCATAAATGGAATCTACAAAGTATGCACATTCTACGTCATAATGACTTTCTATAGTTTGCGCATGCATCCGGAAATAAGAAAAGCTTACTTCCACCGTTTTTTAGAATCACAGCTTCTAGAACGTTTACATGATTTAGTAAAAAACACGAGTTTTTAGAAAATGTGTTTTATTTCATAAATGAAATCTACAAAGTATGCAAATTCTATGGCATAACGACTCTCTATAGTTTGCACATTCGTCCGGAAATAAAAAAAGCTTACTTGCACCGTTTTTAAAAATCACAGCTTCTAGTAGGTTTACATGATTTCGTAAAAAACACGAGTTTTTAGAAAATGTGTTTTGTTTCATAAATGTAATCTACAAAGTATGCACATTCTACGTCATAACGACTTTCTATAGTTTGCGCATGCATCCGGAAATAATAAAAGCTTACTTCCCCCGTTTTTAAAAATCACAGCTTCTAGGAGGTTTACATGATTTCTTAAAAAACACGAGTTTTTAGAAAATGTGTTTTATTTCATAAAGGGAATCAACAAAGTATGCACATTCTACGTCATAACGACTTTCTATAGTTTGCGCATGCATCCGGAAATAAGAAAAGCTTACTTCCACCGTTTTGTAAAATCACAGCTTCTAGAAGGTTTACATGATTTCTTAAAAAACACGAGTTTTTAGAAAATGTGTTTTATTTCATAAATGGAATCAACAAAGTATGTACATTCTACATCATAACGAATTTCTATACTTTGAGCATGCTTCCGGAAATAAGAAAAGCTTACTTCCACCGTTTTTTTTAAATCACAGCTTCTAGAAGGTTTACATGATTTCTTAAAAAAGACGAGTTTTTAGAAAATGTGTTTTATTTCATAAATGGAATCAACAAAGTATGCACATTCTATGTCATAACGACTTTCTATAGGTTGCGCATTCATCCGGAAATAAGAAAAGCTTACTTCCACCGTTTTTTAAAATCAGAGCTTCTAGAAGGTTTACATGATTTCGTAAAAAACACGAGTTTTTAGAAAATGTGCTTTATTTCATAAATGGAATCTAAAAGGTATGCACATTCTACGTCATAATGACTTTCTATAGTTTGCGCATGCGTCCGGAAATAAGAAAAGCTCACTTCCCTCGTTTTTTAAAATCACAGCTTCTAGAAGGTTTACATGATTTGTTAAAAAAAACACAAGTTTTTAGAAAATGTGTTTTATTTCATAAATGGAATCAACAAAGTATGCACATTCTACGTCATAACGACTTTCTATAGTTTTCGCATGCGTTTGGATATAAGAAAAGCTTACTTCCACTGGTTTTTAAAATCACAGCTTCTAGAGGGTTTACATGATTTCGTAAAAAACACGAGTTTTTAGAAAATGTGTTTTATTTCATAAATGGAATCTACAAAGAATGCACATTCTACGTCATAACGACTTTCTATAGTTTGCGCATGTGTCCGGAAATAAGAAAAGCTTACTTCCACTGTTTTTTAAAATCACAGCTTCTAGAAGGTTTACATGATTTCTTAAAAAACACGAGTTTTTAGAAAATGTGTTTTATTTCATAAATGGAATAAAAAAAGTATGCACATTCTACGTCATAACGACTTTCTATAGTTTGCGCATTCGTCCAGAAATAAGAAAAGCTTACTTCCACCGTTTTTTAAAATCACAGCTTCTAGAAGGTTTACATGATTTCTTAAAAAACACGAGTTTTTAGAAAATGTGTTTTATTTCATAAATGGAATAAAAAAAGTATGCACATTCTACGTCATAACGACTTTCTATAGTTTGCGCATTCGTCCAGAAATAAGAAAAGCTTACTTCCACCGTTTTTTAAAATCACAGCTTCTAGAAGGTTTACATGATTTCGTAAAAAACACGAGTTTTTAGAAAATGTGTTTTATTTCATAAATGGAATCTACAAAGTATGCACATTCTACATCATAACGACTTTCTATAGTTTGCGCATGCATTTCGAAATAATAAAAGCTTACTTCCCCCATTTTTTGAAATCACAGCTTCTAAAAGGTTTACATGGTTTCGTAAAAAACACGAGTTTTTAGAAAATGTGTTTTATTTCATAAATGTAATCTACAAAGTATGCACATTCTATGTCATAACGACTTTCTATAGTTTGCGCATGCGTCCGGAAATAAGAAAAGCTTAGTTCCACCGTTTTTTAAAATCACAGCTTCTAGAAGGTTGACATGATTTCTTAAAAAACACGAGTTTTTAGAAAATGTGTTTTATTTCATAAATGGAATAAAAAAGTATGCACATTCTACGTCATAACGACTTTCTATAGTTTGCGCATTCGTCCAGAAATAAGAAAAGCTTACTTCCACCGTTTTTTAAAATCACAGCTTCTAGAAGGTTTACATGATTTCTTAAAAAACACGAGTTTTTAGAAAATGTGTTTTATTTCATAAATGGAATAAAAAAAGTATGCACATTCTACGTCATAACGAATTTCTATAGTTTGCGCATTCATCCAGAAATAAGAAAAGCTTACTTCCATCGTTTTTTAAAATCACAGCTTCTAGAAGGTTTACATGATTTCTTAAAAAACACGAGTTTTAAGAAAATGTGTTTTATTTCATCAATGCAATCAACAAGTATGCACATTCTACGTCATAACGACTTTCTATAGTTTGCGCATTCGACCGGAAATAAGAAAAGCTTACTTCCCTCGTTTTTTGAAATCACAGCTTCTAGAAGGTTTACATGATTTCGTAAAAAACACGGGTTTTTAGAAAATGTGTTTTATTTCATAAATGTAATCTACAAAGTATGCACATTCTATGTCATAACGACTTTCTATAGTTTGCGCATGCGTACGGAAATAAGAAAAGCTTACTTCCACCGTTTTTTAAAATCACAGCTTCTAGAAGGTTTACATGATTTCTTGAAAAACACGAGTTTTTATAAAATGTCTGTTATTTCATAAATGGAATCAAAAAAGTATGCACATTCTACGTCATAACGAAATCCTATAGTTTGCGCATTCGTCCGGAAATAAGAAAAGCTTACTTCCGTCGTTTTTTAAAATCACAGCTTCTAGAAGGTTTACATGATTTCTTAAAAAACACGAGTTTTTAGAAAATGTGTTTTATTTCATAAATGGAATCAACAAATATGCACATTTTACGTCATAATGACTTTCTATAGTTTGCGCATGCGTTTGGAAATAAGAAAATCTTACTTCCCCCATTTTTTAAAATCACAGCTTCTAGAAGGTTTACATGATTTCGTAAAAAAAACGAGTTTTTAGAAAATGAGTTTTATTTCATAAATGGAATCAACAAACTATGCACATTCTACGTCATAACGATTTCTATAGTTTGCGCATTCGTCCGAAAATAAGAAAAGCTTACTTCCACCGTTTTTTAAAATCACAGCTTCTAGAAGGTTTAGATGATTTCGTAAAAAACACGAGTTTTTAGAAAATGTGTTTTATTTCATAAATGGAATCTACAAAGTATGCACATTCTACGTCATAATGACTTTCTATAGTTTGCGCATGCATCCGGAAATAAGAAAAGCTTACTTCCACCGTTTTTTAGAATCACAGCTTCTAGAACGTTTACATGATTTCGTAAAAAACACGAGTTTTTAGAAAATGTGTTTTATTTCATAAATGAAATCTACAAAGTATGCAAATTCTATGGCATAACGACTCTCTATAGTTTGCACATTCGTCCGGAAATAAAAAAAGCTTACTTGCACCGTTTTTAAAAATCACAGCTTCTAGTAGGTTTACATGATTTCGTAAAAAACACGAGTTTTTAGAAAATGTGTTTTGTTTCATAAATGTAATCTACAAAGTATGCACATTCTACGTCATAACGACTTTCTATAGTTTGCGCATGCATCCGGAAATAATAAAAGCTTACTTCCCCCGTTTTTAAAAATCACAGCTTCTAGGAGGTTTACATGATTTCTTAAAAAACACGAGTTTTTAGAAAATGTGTTTTATTTCATAAAGGGAATCAACAAAGTATGCACATTCTACGTCATAACGACTTTCTATAGTTTGCGCATGCATCCGGAAATAAGAAAAGCTTACTTCCACCGTTTTGTAAAATCACAGCTTCTAGAAGGTTTACATGATTTCTTAAAAAACACGAGTTTTTAGAAAATGTGTTTTATTTCATAAATGGAATCAACAAAGTATGTACATTCTACATCATAACGAATTTCTATACTTTGAGCATGCTTCCGGAAATAAGAAAAGCTTACTTCCACCGTTTTTTTTAAATCACAGCTTCTAGAAGGTTTACATGATTTCTTAAAAAAGACGAGTTTTTAGAAAATGTGTTTTATTTCATAAATGGAATCAACAAAGTATGCACATTCTATGTCATAACGACTTTCTATAGGTTGCGCATTCATCCGGAAATAAGAAAAGCTTACTTCCACCGTTTTTTAAAATCAGAGCTTCTAGAAGGTTTACATGATTTCGTAAAAAACACGAGTTTTTAGAAAATGTGCTTTATTTCATAAATGGAATCTAAAAGGTATGCACATTCTACGTCATAATGACTTTCTATAGTTTGCGCATGCGTCCGGAAATAAGAAAAGCTCACTTCCCTCGTTTTTTAAAATCACAGCTTCTAGAAGGTTTACATGATTTGTTAAAAAAAACACAAGTTTTTAGAAAATGTGTTTTATTTCATAAATGGAATCAACAAAGTATGCACATTCTACGTCATAACGACTTTCTATAGTTTTCGCATGCGTTTGGATATAAGAAAAGCTTACTTCCACTGGTTTTTAAAATCACAGCTTCTAGAGGGTTTACATGATTTCGTAAAAAACACGAGTTTTTAGAAAATGTGTTTTATTTCATAAATGGAATCTACAAAGAATGCACATTCTACGTCATAACGACTTTCTATAGTTTGCGCATGTGTCCGGAAATAAGAAAAGCTTACTTCCACTGTTTTTTAAAATCACAGCTTCTAGAAGGTTTACATGATTTCTTAAAAAACACGAGTTTTTAGAAAATGTGTTTTATTTCATAAATGGAATAAAAAAAGTATGCACATTCTACGTCATAACGACTTTCTATAGTTTGCGCATTCGTCCAGAAATAAGAAAAGCTTACTTCCACCGTTTTTTAAAATCACAGCTTCTAGAAGGTTTACATGATTTCTTAAAAAACACGAGTTTTTAGAAAATGTGTTTTATTTCATAAATGGAATAAAAAAAGTATGCACATTCTACGTCATAACGACTTTCTATAGTTTGCGCATTCGTCCAGAAATAAGAAAAGCTTACTTCCACCGTTTTTTAAAATCACAGCTTCTAGAAGGTTTACATGATTTCGTAAAAAACACGAGTTTTTAGAAAATGTGTTTTATTTCATAAATGGAATCTACAAAGTATGCACATTCTACATCATAACGACTTTCTATAGTTTGCGCATGCATTTCGAAATAATAAAAGCTTACTTCCCCCATTTTTTGAAATCACAGCTTCTAAAAGGTTTACATGGTTTCGTAAAAAACACGAGTTTTTAGAAAATGTGTTTTATTTCATAAATGTAATCTACAAAGTATGCACATTCTATGTCATAACGACTTTCTATAGTTTGCGCATGCGTCCGGAAATAAGAAAAGCTTAGTTCCACCGTTTTTTAAAATCACAGCTTCTAGAAGGTTGACATGATTTCTTAAAAAACACGAGTTTTTAGAAAATGTGTTTTATTTCATAAATGGAATAAAAAAGTATGCACATTCTACGTCATAACGACTTTCTATAGTTTGCGCATTCGTCCAGAAATAAGAAAAGCTTACTTCCACCGTTTTTTAAAATCACAGCTTCTAGAAGGTTTACATGATTTCTTAAAAAACACGAGTTTTTAGAAAATGTGTTTTATTTCATAAATGGAATAAAAAAAGTATGCACATTCTACGTCATAACGAATTTCTATAGTTTGCGCATTCATCCAGAAATAAGAAAAGCTTACTTCCATCGTTTTTTAAAATCACAGCTTCTAGAAGGTTTACATGATTTCTTAAAAAACACGAGTTTTAAGAAAATGTGTTTTATTTCATCAATGCAATCAACAAGTATGCACATTCTACGTCATAACGACTTTCTATAGTTTGCGCATTCGACCGGAAATAAGAAAAGCTTACTTCCCTCGTTTTTTGAAATCACAGCTTCTAGAAGGTTTACATGATTTCGTAAAAAACACGGGTTTTTAGAAAATGTGTTTTATTTCATAAATGTAATCTACAAAGTATGCACATTCTATGTCATAACGACTTTCTATAGTTTGCGCATGCGTACGGAAATAAGAAAAGCTTACTTCCACCGTTTTTTAAAATCACAGCTTCTAGAAGGTTTACATGATTTCTTGAAAAACACGAGTTTTTAGAAAATGTCTGTTATTTCATAAATGGAATCAAAAAAGTATGCACATTCTACGTCATAACGAAATCCTATAGTTTGCGCATTCGTCCGGAAATAAGAAAAGCTTACTTCCGTCGTTTTTTAAAATCACAGCTTCTAGAAGGTTTACATGATTTCTTAAAAAACACGAGTTTTTAGAAAATGTGTTTTATTTCATAAATGGAATCAACAAATATGCACATTTTACGTCATAATGACTTTCTATAGTTTGCGCATGCGTTTGGAAATAAGAAAATCTTACTTCCCCCATTTTTTAAAATCACAGCTTCTAGAAGGTTTACATGATTTCGTAAAAAAAACGAGTTTTTAGAAAATGAGTTTTATTTCATAAATGGAATCAACAAACTATGCACATTCTACGTCATAACGATTTCTATAGTTTGCGCATTCGTCCGAAAATAAGAAAAGCTTACTTCCACCGTTTTTTAAAATCACAGCTTCTAGAAGGTTTAGATGATTTCGTAAAAAACACGAGTTTTTAGAAAATGTGTTTTATTTCATAAATGGAATCTACAAAGTATGCACATTCTACGTCATAATGACTTTCTATAGTTTGCGCATGCATCCGGAAATAAGAAAAGCTTACTTCCACCGTTTTTTAGAATCACAGCTTCTAGAACGTTTACATGATTTAGTAAAAAACACGAGTTTTTAGAAAATGTGTTTTATTTCATAAATGAAATCTACAAAGTATGCAAATTCTATGGCATAACGACTCTCTATAGTTTGCACATTCGTCCGGAAATAAAAAAAGCTTACTTGCACCGTTTTTAAAAATCACAGCTTCTAGTAGGTTTACATGATTTCGTAAAAAACACGAGTTTTTAGAAAATGTGTTTTGTTTCATAAATGTAATCTACAAAGTATGCACATTCTACGTCATAACGACTTTCTATAGTTTGCGCATGCATCCGGAAATAATAAAAGCTTACTTCCCCCGTTTTTAAAAATCACAGCTTCTAGGAGGTTTACATGATTTCTTAAAAAACACGAGTTTTTAGAAAATGTGTTTTATTTCATAAAGGGAATCAACAAAGTATGCACATTCTACGTCATAACGACTTTCTATAGTTTGCGCATGCATCCGGAAATAAGAAAAGCTTACTTCCACCGTTTTGTAAAATCACAGCTTCTAGAAGGTTTACATGATTTCTTAAAAAACACGAGTTTTTAGAAAATGTGTTTTATTTCATAAATGGAATCAACAAAGTATGTACATTCTACATCATAACGAATTTCTATACTTTGAGCATGCTTCCGGAAATAAGAAAAGCTTACTTCCACCGTTTTTTTTAAATCACAGCTTCTAGAAGGTTTACATGATTTCTTAAAAAAGACGAGTTTTTAGAAAATGTGTTTTATTTCATAAATGGAATCAACAAAGTATGCACATTCTATGTCATAACGACTTTCTATAGGTTGCGCATTCATCCGGAAATAAGAAAAGCTTACTTCCACCGTTTTTTAAAATCAGAGCTTCTAGAAGGTTTACATGATTTCGTAAAAAACACGAGTTTTTAGAAAATGTGCTTTATTTCATAAATGGAATCTAAAAGGTATGCACATTCTACGTCATAATGACTTTCTATAGTTTGCGCATGCGTCCGGAAATAAGAAAAGCTCACTTCCCTCGTTTTTTAAAATCACAGCTTCTAGAAGGTTTACATGATTTGTTAAAAAAAACACAAGTTTTTAGAAAATGTGTTTTATTTCATAAATGGAATCAACAAAGTATGCACATTCTACGTCATAACGACTTTCTATAGTTTTCGCATGCGTTTGGATATAAGAAAAGCTTACTTCCACTGGTTTTTAAAATCACAGCTTCTAGAGGGTTTACATGATTTCGTAAAAAACACGAGTTTTTAGAAAATGTGTTTTATTTCATAAATGGAATCTACAAAGAATGCACATTCTACGTCATAACGACTTTCTATAGTTTGCGCATGTGTCCGGAAATAAGAAAAGCTTACTTCCACTGTTTTTTAAAATCACAGCTTCTAGAAGGTTTACATGATTTCTTAAAAAACACGAGTTTTTAGAAAATGTGTTTTATTTCATAAATGGAATAAAAAAAGTATGCACATTCTACGTCATAACGACTTTCTATAGTTTGCGCATTCGTCCAGAAATAAGAAAAGCTTACTTCCACCGTTTTTTAAAATCACAGCTTCTAGAAGGTTTACATGATTTCTTAAAAAACACGAGTTTTTAGAAAATGTGTTTTATTTCATAAATGGAATAAAAAAAGTATGCACATTCTACGTCATAACGACTTTCTATAGTTTGCGCATTCGTCCAGAAATAAGAAAAGCTTACTTCCACCGTTTTTTAAAATCACAGCTTCTAGAAGGTTTACATGATTTCGTAAAAAACACGAGTTTTTAGAAAATGTGTTTTATTTCATAAATGGAATCTACAAAGTATGCACATTCTACATCATAACGACTTTCTATAGTTTGCGCATGCATTTCGAAATAATAAAAGCTTACTTCCCCCATTTTTTGAAATCACAGCTTCTAAAAGGTTTACATGGTTTCGTAAAAAACACGAGTTTTTAGAAAATGTGTTTTATTTCATAAATGTAATCTACAAAGTATGCACATTCTATGTCATAACGACTTTCTATAGTTTGCGCATGCGTCCGGAAATAAGAAAAGCTTAGTTCCACCGTTTTTTAAAATCACAGCTTCTAGAAGGTTGACATGATTTCTTAAAAAACACGAGTTTTTAGAAAATGTGTTTTATTTCATAAATGGAATAAAAAAGTATGCACATTCTACGTCATAACGACTTTCTATAGTTTGCGCATTCGTCCAGAAATAAGAAAAGCTTACTTCCACCGTTTTTTAAAATCACAGCTTCTAGAAGGTTTACATGATTTCTTAAAAAACACGAGTTTTTAGAAAATGTGTTTTATTTCATAAATGGAATAAAAAAAGTATGCACATTCTACGTCATAACGAATTTCTATAGTTTGCGCATTCATCCAGAAATAAGAAAAGCTTACTTCCATCGTTTTTTAAAATCACAGCTTCTAGAAGGTTTACATGATTTCTTAAAAAACACGAGTTTTAAGAAAATGTGTTTTATTTCATCAATGCAATCAACAAGTATGCACATTCTACGTCATAACGACTTTCTATAGTTTGCGCATTCGACCGGAAATAAGAAAAGCTTACTTCCCTCGTTTTTTGAAATCACAGCTTCTAGAAGGTTTACATGATTTCGTAAAAAACACGGGTTTTTAGAAAATGTGTTTTATTTCATAAATGTAATCTACAAAGTATGCACATTCTATGTCATAACGACTTTCTATAGTTTGCGCATGCGTACGGAAATAAGAAAAGCTTACTTCCACCGTTTTTTAAAATCACAGCTTCTAGAAGGTTTACATGATTTCTTGAAAAACACGAGTTTTTAGAAAATGTCTGTTATTTCATAAATGGAATCAAAAAAGTATGCACATTCTACGTCATAACGAAATCCTATAGTTTGCGCATTCGTCCGGAAATAAGAAAAGCTTACTTCCGTCGTTTTTTAAAATCACAGCTTCTAGAAGGTTTACATGATTTCTTAAAAAACACGAGTTTTTAGAAAATGTGTTTTATTTCATAAATGGAATCAACAAATATGCACATTTTACGTCATAATGACTTTCTATAGTTTGCGCATGCGTTTGGAAATAAGAAAATCTTACTTCCCCCATTTTTTAAAATCACAGCTTCTAGAAGGTTTACATGATTTCGTAAAAAAAACGAGTTTTTAGAAAATGAGTTTTATTTCATAAATGGAATCAACAAACTATGCACATTCTACGTCATAACGATTTCTATAGTTTGCGCATTCGTCCGAAAATAAGAAAAGCTTACTTCCACCGTTTTTTAAAATCACAGCTTCTAGAAGGTTTAGATGATTTCGTAAAAAACACGAGTTTTTAGAAAATGTGTTTTATTTCATAAATGGAATCTACAAAGTATGCACATTCTACGTCATAATGACTTTCTATAGTTTGCGCATGCATCCGGAAATAAGAAAAGCTTACTTCCACCGTTTTTTAGAATCACAGCTTCTAGAACGTTTACATGATTTCGTAAAAAACACGAGTTTTTAGAAAATGTGTTTTATTTCATAAATGAAATCTACAAAGTATGCAAATTCTATGGCATAACGACTCTCTATAGTTTGCACATTCGTCCGGAAATAAAAAAAGCTTACTTGCACCGTTTTTAAAAATCACAGCTTCTAGTAGGTTTACATGATTTCGTAAAAAACACGAGTTTTTAGAAAATGTGTTTTGTTTCATAAATGTAATCTACAAAGTATGCACATTCTACGTCATAACGACTTTCTATAGTTTGCGCATGCATCCGGAAATAATAAAAGCTTACTTCCCCCGTTTTTAAAAATCACAGCTTCTAGGAGGTTTACATGATTTCTTAAAAAACACGAGTTTTTAGAAAATGTGTTTTATTTCATAAAGGGAATCAACAAAGTATGCACATTCTACGTCATAACGACTTTCTATAGTTTGCGCATGCATCCGGAAATAAGAAAAGCTTACTTCCACCGTTTTGTAAAATCACAGCTTCTAGAAGGTTTACATGATTTCTTAAAAAACACGAGTTTTTAGAAAATGTGTTTTATTTCATAAATGGAATCAACAAAGTATGTACATTCTACATCATAACGAATTTCTATACTTTGAGCATGCTTCCGGAAATAAGAAAAGCTTACTTCCACCGTTTTTTTTAAATCACAGCTTCTAGAAGGTTTACATGATTTCTTAAAAAAGACGAGTTTTTAGAAAATGTGTTTTATTTCATAAATGGAATCAACAAAGTATGCACATTCTATGTCATAACGACTTTCTATAGGTTGCGCATTCGTCCGGAAATAAGAAAAGCTTACTTCCACCGTTTTTTAAAATCAGAGCTTCTAGAAGGTTTACATGATTTCGTAAAAAACACGAGTTTTTAGAAAATGTGCTTTATTTCATAAATGGAATCTAAAAAGTATGCACATTCTACGTCATAATGACTTTCTATAGTTTGCGCATGCGTCCGGAAATAAGAAAAGCTCACTTCCCTCGTTTTTTAAAATCACAGCTTCTAGAAGGTTTACATGATTTGTTAAAAAAAACACAAGTTTTTAGAAAATGTGTTTTATTTCATAAATGGAATCAACAAAGTATGCACATTCTACGTCATAACGACTTTCTATAGTTTTCGCATGCGTTTGGATATAAGAAAAGCTTACTTCCACTGGTTTTTAAAATCACAGCTTCTAGAGGGTTTACATGATTTCGTAAAAAACACGAGTTTTTAGAAAATGTGTTTTATTTCATAAATGGAATCTACAAAGAATGCACATTCTACGTCATAACGACTTTCTATAGTTTGCGCATGTGTCCGGAAATAAGAAAAGCTTACTTCCACTGTTTTTTAAAATCACAGCTTCTAGAAGGTTTACATGATTTCTTAAAAAACACGAGTTTTTAGAAAATGTGTTTTATTTCATAAATGGAATAAAAAAAGTATGCACATTCTACGTCATAACGACTTTCTATAGTTTGCGCATTCGTCCAGAAATAAGAAAAGCTTACTTCCACCGTTTTTTAAAATCACAGCTTCTAGAAGGTTTACATGATTTCTTAAAAAACACGAGTTTTTAGAAAATGTGTTTTATTTCATAAATGGAATAAAAAAAGTATGCACATTCTACGTCATAACGACTTTCTATAGTTTGCGCATTCGTCCAGAAATAAGAAAAGCTTACTTCCACCGTTTTTTAAAATCACAGCTTCTAGAAGGTTTACATGATTTCGTAAAAAACACGAGTTTTTAGAAAATGTGTTTTATTTCATAAATGGAATCTACAAAGTATGCACATTCTACATCATAACGACTTTCTATAGTTTGCGCATGCATTTCGAAATAATAAAAGCTTACTTCCCCCATTTTTTGAAATCACAGCTTCTAAAAGGTTTACATGGTTTCGTAAAAAACACGAGTTTTTAGAAAATGTGTTTTATTTCATAAATGTAATCTACAAAGTATGCACATTCTATGTCATAACGACTTTCTATAGTTTGCGCATGCGTCCGGAAATAAGAAAAGCTTAGTTCCACCGTTTTTTAAAATCACAGCTTCTAGAAGGTTTACATGATTTCTTAAAAAACACGAGTTTTTAGAAAATGTGTGTTATTTCATAAATGGAATCAACAAAGTATGCACATTCTACGTCATAACGACATTCTATAGTTTGCGCATTCATCCGGAAATAAGAAAAGCTTATTTCCACCGTTTTTTAAAATCACAGCTTCTAGAAGGTTTACATGATTTCGTAAAAAACACGAGTTTTTAGAAAATGTGTTTTATTTCATAAATGGAATCTACAAAGTATGCACATTCTATGTCATAACGACTTTCTATAGTTTGCGCATGCGTCCGGAAATAAGAAAAGCTTACTTCCACCGTTTTTTAAAATCACAGCTTCTAGAAGGTTTACATGATTTCGTAAAAACCACGAGTTTTTAGAAAATGTGTTTTGTTTCATAAATGTAATCTACAAAGTATGCACATTCTACGTCATAACGACTTTCTATAGTTTGCGCATGCGTCCGGAAATAAGAAAAGCTTACTTCCACCGTTTTGTAAAATCACAGCTTCTAGAAGGTTTACATGATTTCTTAAAAAACACGAGTTTTTAGAAAGTGTGTTTTATTTCATAAATGGAATCAACAAAGTATGCACATTCTATGTCATAACGACTTTCTATAGGTTGCGCATTCGTCCGGAAATAAGAAAAGCTTACTTCCACCGTTTTTTAAAATCAGAGCTTCTAGAAGGTTTACATGATTTCGTAAAAAACACGAGTTTTTAGAAAATGTGCTTTATTTCATAAATGGAATCTACAAAGTATGCACATTCTACGTCATAACGAATTTCTATAGTTTGCGCATGCGTCCGGAAATAAGAAAAGCTTACTTCCCCCGTTTTTTAAAATCACAGCTTCTAGAAGGTTTACATGATTTCTTAAAAAACACGAGTTTTTAGCAAATGTGTTTTATTTCATAAATGGAATCAACAAAGTATGCACATTCTACGTCATAACGACTTTCTATAGTTTGGGCATGCGTCCGGAAATAAGAAAAGCTTACTTCCACCGTTTTTTAAAATCACTGCTTCTAGAGGGTTTACATGATTTCGTAAAATACACGAGTTTTTAGAAAATGTGTTTTATTTCATAAATGGAATCTACAAAGTTTGCACATTCTACATCATAAGGACTTTCTATAGTTTGCGCATGCGTTTGGAAATAAGAAAAGCTTACTTCCACTGTTTTTTAAAATCACAGCTTCTATAGGGTTTACATGATTTTGTAAAAAACACGAGTTTTTAGAAAATGTGCTTTATTTCATTAATGGAATCTACAAAGTATTCACATTCTACGTCATAACGACTTTCTATAGTTTGTGCATGCGTCCGGAAATAAGAAAAGCTTACTTCCACCGCTTTTTAAAATCACAGCTTCCAGAAGGTTTACATGATTTGTTAAAAAACACGAGTTTTTAGAAAATGTGTTTTATTTCATAAATGGAAACAACAAAGTATGCACATTCTTCATCATAACGACTTTCTATAGTTTGCACATCCCTCCGGAAATAAGAAAAGCTTACTTCCCCCATTTTTTAAAATCACAGCTTTTAGAAGGTTTACATGATTTCGTAAAAAACACGAGTTTTTAGAAAATGTGTTTTATTTCATAAATGGAATCAACAAAGTATGCACAATCTACGTCATAATGACTTTCTATAGTTTGCGCATTCGTCCGGAAATAAGAAAAGCTTACTTCCACCGTTTTTTAAAATCACAGCTTCTAGAAGGTTTACATGATTTCGTAAAAAACACGAGTTTTAGAAAATGTGTTTTATTTCATAAATGGAATCTACAAAGTATGCACATTCTATGTCATAACGACTTTCTATAGTTTGCGGATGCGTCCGGAAATAAGAAAATCTTACTTCCACCATTTTTTAAAATTACAGCTTCTTGAAGGTTTACATGATTTTGTAAAAAACACGAGTTTTTAGAAAATGTGTTTTATTTCATAAACGGAAACAACAAAGTATGCGCATTCTACGTCATAACAAATTTCTATAGTTTGCGCATGCGTTTGGAAATAAGAAAAGCTTACTTCCCACGTTTTTTGAAATCACAGCTTCTAGAAGGTTTACATGATTTCTTAAAAAACACGAGTTTTTAGAAAATGTGTTTTATTTCATAAACGGAATCAACAAAGTATGCACATTCTACGTCATAACGAATTTCTATAGTTTGCGCATGCATCCGGAAATAAGAAAAGCTTACTTCCACCGTTTTTTAAAATCACAGCTTCTAGAAGGTTTACATTATTTCGTAAAAAACACGAGTTTTTAGAAAATGTGTTTAATTTCATAAATGGAATCTACAAAGTATGCACATTCTACGTCATAACGACTTTCTATAGTTTGCGCATGCATTTGGAAATAGGAAAAGCTTACTTCCCCTGTTTTTTAAAATCACAGCTTCTAGAAGGTTTACATCATTTCGCTAAAAACACGAGTTTTTAGAAAATGTGTTTAATTTCATAGATGGAATCAACAAAGTTTGCACATACTACGTCATAACAACTTTCTATAGTTTGCGCATGCGTCCGGAAATAAGAAAAGCTTACTTCCACCGTTTTTTAAAATCATAGCTTCGAGAAGGTTTACATCATTTCGCTAAAAACACGAGTTTTTAGAAAATGTGTTTTATTTCATCAATGGAATCTACAAAGTATGCACATTCTACATCATAACGACTTTCTACAGTTTGCGCATGCGTCCGGAAATAATTAAAGCTTACTTCCATCGTTTTTTAAAATCACAGCTTCTTGAAGGTTTACATGATTTCGTAAAAAACACGAGTTTTTAGAAAATGTGTTTTATTTAATAAATGCAGTCTACAAAGTATGCACATTCTACGTCATAACGACTTTCTATAGTTTGCGCATGCGTCCGGAAATAAGAAAAGCTTACTTACCCCGTTTTTTAAAATCACAGCTTCCAGAAGGTTTACATGATTTCTTAAAAATCACGAGTTTTTAGAAAATATGTTTTATTTCATAAATGGAATCAACAAAGTATGCACATTTTACGTCATAACGACTTTCTATATTTTGCGCATGCATTTGGAAATAAGAAAAGCTTACTACCCCCGTTTTTTAAAATCACAGTTCTAGAAGCTTTACATGATTTGTTAAAAAACACGAGGTTTTAGAAAATGTGTTTTATTTCATAAATGGAATCAACAAAGTATGCACATTCTACGTCATAACGACTTTCTATAGTTTGCGCATGCGTCCGGAAATACGAAAAGCTTAGTTCCACCGTTTTTTAAAATAATAGCTTCCAGAAAGTTTACATGATTTCGTAAAAAACACGAGTTTTTAGAAAATGTGTTTTATTTCATAAATGGAATCTACAAAGTATGCACATTATACGTCATAACGACTTTCTATAGTTTGCGCATGCATCCGGAAATAAGAAAAGCTTACTTCCCCCGTTTTTTAAAATCACAGCTTCTAGAAGGTTTAAATGATTTCTTAAAAAACACGAGTTTTTAGTAAATGTGTTTTATTTCATAAATGGAATCAACAAAGTATGCACATTCTACGTCATAACGACTTTCTATAGTTTGCGCATGCGTTTGGAAATAAGAAAAGCTTACTTCCCCCGTTTTTTAAAATCACAACTTCTAGAAGGTTTACACGATTTCGTAAAAAACACGAGTTTTTAGAAAATGTGTTTTATTTCATAAATTGAATCAACAAAGTATGCACATTTTATGTCATAACGACTTTCTATAGTTTGCGCATGCATTCGGAAATAAGAAAAGCTTACTTTCCCCGTTTTTTAAAATCACAGCTCCTAGAAGGTTTACATGATTTCGTAAAAAACATGAGTTTTTAGAAAATGTGTTTTATTTCATAAATGGAATCTACAAAGTATGCACATTCTACGTCATAACGACTTTGCATAGTTTGTGCATGCGTCCGGACATAACAAAAGCTTACTTCCACCGTCTTTTAAAATCACAGCTTCTAGAAGGTTTACATGATTTCATAAAAAACACGAGTTTTTAGAAAATGTGTTTTATTTCATAAATGGAATCTACAAAGTATGCACATTCTACGTCATAACGACTTTGTATTGTTTGCGCATGCGTCCGGAAATAACAAAAGCTTACTTCCACCGTTTTTTAAAATCACAGCTTCTAGAAGGCTTACATGATTTCGTAAAAAACACGAGTTTTTAGAAAATGTGTTTTATTTCATAAATGGAATCTACAAAGTATGCACATTCTACGTCATAACGACTTTCTATAGTTTGCGAATGCGGCTGGAAAGAAGAAAAGCTTACTTCCCCCGTTTTTTAAAATCACAGCTTTTAGAAGGTTTACATGATTTCTTAAGAAACATGAGTTTTTAGAAAATGTGTTTTATTTCATAAATGCAATCAACAAAGTATGCACATTCTACGTCATAACGACTCTCTATAGTTTGCGCATGCGTTTGGAAATAAGAAAAGCTTACTTCCCCTGTTTTTTAAAATCACAGCTTCTAGAAGGTTTACATGATTTCTTAAAAAAGACGAGTTTTTAGGAAATGTGTTTTATTTGATAAATGGAATCAACAAAGTATGCACATTCTACGTCATAACGACATTCTATAGTTTGCGCATGCGTCCGGAAATAAGAAAAGCTTACTTCCACCGTTTTTTAAAATCACGGCTTCTAGAAGGTTTACATGATTTCGTAAAAAACATGAGTTTTTAGAAAATGTGTTTTATTTCATAAATGGAATCTACAAAGTATGCACATTCTACGTCATAACGACTTTCTATTGTTTGCCCAAGCGTCTGGAAATAAGAAAAGCTTACTTCCACCGTTTTTTAAAATCACAGCTTCTAGAAGGTTTACATGATTTCGTAAAAAACACGAGTTTTTAGAAAATGTATTTTATTTCATAAATAGAATCAACAAAGTATGGACATTCTACATCATAACAACTTTCTATAGTTTGCACATGTGTCCAGAAATAAGAAAAGCTTACTTCCAGCGTTTTTTAAAACCACAGCTTCTAGAAGGTTTACATGATTTCGTAAAAAACACGAGTTTTTAGAAAATGTGTTTTATTTCAAAAATGGAATCTACAAAGTATGAACATTCTACGTCATAACGACTTCCCATAGTTTGCACATGCGTCCAGAAATAAGAAAAGCTTACTTCCACCGATTTTTAAAATCACAGCTTCTAGAAGGTTTACATGATTTCTTAAAAAACACGAGGTTTTAGAAAATGTGTTTTATTTCATAAACGGAATCAACAAAGTATGCACATTCTACGTCATAACGACTTTCTATAGTTTGCGCATGCATTCGGAAATAAGAAAAGCTTACTTCCCCCGTTTTTTAAAATCACAGCTTCTAGAAGGTTTACATGATTTCGTAAAAAACACGAGTTTTTAGAAAATGTGTTTTATTTCATAAATTGAATCTACAAAGTATGCACATTCTACATCATAACAACTTTCTATAGTTTGCACATGCGTCCGGAAATAAGAAAAGCTTACTTCCCCCGTTTTTTAAAATCACAGCTTCTAGAAGGTTTACATGATATCGTAAAAAACACGAGTTTTTAGAAAATGTGTTTTATTTCATAAATGGAATCTACAAAGTATGCACATTCTACGTCATAACGACTTTATATAGTTTGCGCATGCGTCCGGAAATAAGAAAAGCTTACTTACCCCGTTTTTTAAAATCACAGCTTCTAGAAGGTTTACATGATTTCTTAAAAAACACCAATTTTTAGAAAATGTGCTTTATTTCATAAATGGAATCAACAAAGTATGCACATTCTACGTCATAACGACTTTCTATAGTTTGCGCATGCGTTTAGAAATAAGAAAAGCTTACTTCCCCCGTTTTTTAAAATCACAGCTTCTAGAAAGTTTACATGATTTCTTAAAAGACACGAGTTTTTAGAAAATGTGTTTTATTTCATAAATAGAATCAACAAAGTATGCACATTCTATGTCATAACGACTTTCTATAGTTTGCGCATGCGTCCGGAAATAAGAAAAGCTTACTTCCACCATTTTTTAAAATCACATCATCTAGAAGGTTTACATGATTTCGTAAAAAACATGAGTTTTTAGAAAATGTGTTTTATTTCATAAATGGAATCTAAAAAGTCTGCACATTCTACGTCATAACGACATTCTATAGTTTGCGCATGCGTCCGGAAATAAGGAAAGCTTACTTCCACCGTTTTTTAAAATCACAGCTTCTAGAAGGTTTACATGATTTCGTAAAAAACACGAGTTTTTAGAAAATGTGTTTTATTTCATAAATGGAATCTACAAAGTATGCACATTCTACGTCATAACGACTTTCTATAGGTTGCGCATCCGTCCGGAAATAAGAAAAGCTTACCTCCACCATTTTTTAAAATCAGAGCTTCTAGAAGGTTTACATGATTTCGTAAAAAACACGAGTTTTTAGAAAATGTGTTTTATTTCATAAATGGAATCTACAAAGTATGCACATTCTACGTCATAACTACTTTCTATAGTTTGCGCATGCGTCCGGAAATAAGAAAAGCTTACTTCCACCGTTTTTTAAAATCACAGCTTCTCGAAGGTTTACATGATTTCGTAAAAAACACGGGTTTTTAGAAAATGTGTTTTATTTCATAAATGGAATCTACAAAGTATGCACATTCTACGTCATAACGACTTTGTATAGTTTGCGCATGCGTCCGGAAATAAGAAAAGCTTACTTCCACCGTTTTTTAAAATCACAGCTTCTAGAAGGTTTACATGATTTCGTAAAAAACACGAGTTTTAGAAAATGTATTTTATTTCATCAATGGAATCTACAAAGTATGCACATTCTACGTCATAACGACATTCTATAGTTTGCGCATGCGTCCGGACATAACAAAAGCTTACTTCCACCGTTTTTTAAAATCACAGCTTCTAGAAGGTTTACATGATTTCGTAAAAAACATGAGTTTTTTGAAAATGCGTTTTATTTCATAAATGGAATCTACAAAGTATGCACATTCTACGTCATAACAACTTTCTATAGTTTGCGCATGCGTCCGGAAATAAGAAAAGCTTACTTCCACCGTTTTTTAAAATCACAGCTTCTCGAAGGTTTACATGATTTCGTAAAAAACACGGGTTTTTAGAAAGTGTGTTTTATTTCATAAATGGAATCTACAAAGTATGCACATTCTACGTCATAACGAATTTCTATAGTTTGCGCATGCTTCCGGAAATAACAAAAGATTACTTCCACCATTTTTTAAAATCACAGCTTCTAGAAGGTTTACATGATTTCGTAAAAAACACGAGTTTTTAGAAAGTGTGTTTTATTTCATAAATGGAATCTACAAAGTATGCACATTCTACGTCATAACGAATTTCTATAGTTTGCGCATGCTTCCGGAAATAACAAAAGATTACTTCCACTGTTTTTTAAAATCACAGCTTCTAGAAGGTTTACATGATTTCGTAAAAAACACGAGTTTTTAGAAAATGTGTTTTATTTCATCAATGGAATCTACAAAGTATGCACATTCTACGTCATAACGACATTCTATAGTTTGCTCATGCGTCCAAAAATAAGAAAAGCTTACTTCCACCATTTTTTAAAATCATAGCTTCTAGAAGGTTTACATGATTTCGTAAAAAACACGAGTTTTTAGAAAATGTGTTTTATTTCATAAATGGAATCTACAAAGTATGCACATTCTACGTCATAACTACTTTCTATAGTTTGCGCATGCGTCCGGAAAGAAGAAAAGCTTACTTCCACCGTTTTTTAAAATCACAGCTTCTCGAAGGTTTACATGATTTCGTAAAAAACACGGGTTTTTCGAAAATGTGTTTTATTTCATAAATGGAATCTAAAAAGTATGCACATTCTACGTCATAACGACTTTCTATAGTTTGCGCATGCGTCCGGAAATAAGAAAAGCTTACTACCACCGTTTTTTAAAATCACAGCTTCTAGAAGGTTTACATGATTTCTTAAAAAACACGATTTTTTAGAAAATGGGTTTTATTTCATAAATGGAATCTACAAAGTATGCACATTCTACGCCATAACGACTTTCTATAGTTTGCGCATGCATCTGGAAATAAGAAAAGCTTTCTTCCCCCGTTTTTTAAAATCACAGCTTCTAGAAGGTTTACATGATTTCGTAAAAAACACGAGTTTTTAGAAAATGTCTTTTATTTCATAAATAGAATCAACAAAGTATGTACATTCTACGTCATAACGACTTTCTATAGTTTGCACATGCATCCGGAAATAACAAAGCTTACTTCCACCATTTTTTAAAATCACAGCTTCAAGAAGGTTTACATGATTTCGTAAAAAACACGAGTTTTAGAAAATGTGTTTTATTTCATCAATGGAATCTACAAAGTATGCACATTCTACGTCATAACGACTTTCTATAGTTTGCGCATGCGTCCGGAAATAAGAAAAGCTTACTTCCACCGTTTTTTAAAATCACAGCTTCTAGAAGGTTTACATGATTTCGTAAAAGACACGAGTTTTTAGAAAATGTGTTTTATTTCATAAATGGAATCAACAAAGTATGCACATTCTACGTCATAACAACTTTCTATAGTTTGCACATGTGTCCAGAAATAAGAAAAGCTTACTTCCAGCGTTTTTTAAAATCACAACTTCTAGAAGGTTTACATGATTTCGTAAAAAACACGAGTTTTTAGAAAATGTGTTTTATTTCATAAATGGAATCAACAAAGTATGCACATTCTACGTCATAACGACTTCCCATAGTTTGCACATGCGTCCGGAAATAAGAAAAGCTTACTTCCACCGATTTTTAAAATCACAGCTTCTAGAAGGTTTACATGATTTCGTAAAAAACACGATTTTTAGAAAATGTGTTTTATTTCATAAATGCAATCTACAAAGTATGCACATTTTACGTCATAACGACTTTGTATAGTTTGCTGATGCGTCCCGAAATAACAAAAGCGTACTTCCACCGTTTTTTAAAATCACAGCTTCTAGAAGGTTTACATGATTTCGTAAAAAAAACGAGTTTTTAGAAAATGTGTTTTATTTCATAAATGGAATAAAAAAAGTATGCACATTCTACGTCATAACGACATTCTATAGTTTGCGCATTCGTCCGGAAATAAGAAAAGCTTACTTCCCCCGTTTTTTAAAATCACAGCTTCTAGAAGGTTTACATGATTTCGTAAAAAACACGAGTTTTTAGAAAATGTGTTTTATTTCATAAATGGAATCTACAAAGTATGCACATTCTACGTCATAATGACCTTATATAGTTTGCGCATGCGTCTGGAAATAAGAAAAGATTACTTCCCCCGTTTTTTAAAATCACAGCTTCTAGAAGGTTTACATGATTTCTTAAAAAACACCAGTTTTTAGAAAATGTGCTTTATTTCATAAATGGAATCAACAAAGTATGCACATTCTACGTCATAACGACTTTCTATAGTTTGCGCATGCATTTAGAAATAAGAAAAGCTTACTTCCCCCGTTTTTTAAAATCACAGCTTCTAGAAGGTTTACATGATTTCTTAAAAAACACGAGTTTTTAGAAAATGTGTTTTATTTCATAAATAGAATCAACAAAGTATGCACATTCTATGTCATAATGACTTTCTATAGTTTGCGCATGCGTCCGGAAATAAGAAAAGCTTACTTCCACCATTTTTTAAAATCACATCATCTAGAAGGTTTACATGATTTCGTAAAAAACACGAGTTTTTAGAAAATGTGTTTTATTTCATAAATGGAATCTACAAAGTCTGCACATTCTACGTCATAATGACATTCTATAGTTTGCGCATGCGTCTGGAAATAAGAAAAGCTTACTTCCACCGTTTTTTAAAATCACAGCTTCTAGAAGGTTTACATGATTTTGTAAAAAACACGAGTTTTTAGAAAATGTGTTTTATTTCATAAATGGAATCTACAAAGTATGCTCATTCTACGTCATAACGACTTTCTATAGTTTGCGCATACGTCCGGAAATAAGAAAAGCTTACTTCCACCATTTTTTAAAATCACATCTTCTAGAAGGTTTACATGATTTCGTAAAAAACACGAGTTTTTAGAAAATGTGTTTTATTTCATAAATGGAATCTACAAAGTATGCACATTCTACGTCATAACGACTTTATATAGTTTGCAAATGCGTCCGGAAATAAGAAAAGCTTACTTCCCCCGTTTTTTAAAATCACAGCTTCTAGAAGGTTTACATGATTTCTTAAAAAACACCAGTTTTTCGAAAATGTGCTTTATTTCATAAATGGAATCAACAAAGTATGCACATTCTACGTCATAACGACATTCTATAGTTTGCGCATGCGTCCGGAAATAAGAAAAGCTTACTTCCACCGATTTTTAAAATCACAGCTTCTAGAAGGTTTACATGATTTCGTAAAAAACACGAGTTTTTAGAAAATGTATTTTATTTCTTAAATGGAATCTACAAAGTATGCACATTCTATGTCATAACGACTTTCTATAGTTTTTGCATGCGTTTGGAAATAAGAAAAGCTTACTTCCCCTGTTTTGTAAAATCACAGCTTCTAGAAGGTTTATATGATTTCTTAAAAAACATGAGTTTTTAGAAAATGTGTTTTATTTCATAAATGGAATCAACAAAGTATGCACATTCTACGTCATAACGACTTTGCATAGTTTGCGCATGCGTCCGGACATAACAAAAGCTTACTTCCACCGTTTTTTAAAATCACAGCTTCTAGAAAGTTTACATGATTTCGTAGAAAACACGAGTTTCTAGAAAATGTGTTTTATTTCAGAAATGTAATCTACAAAGTATGCACATTCTACGTCATAACGACTTTCTATAGTTTGCGCATGCGTCCGGAAATAAGAAAAGCTTACTTCCACCGTTTTTTAAAATCACAGCTTCTAGAAGGTTTACATGATTTCGTAAAAAACACGAATTTTTAGAAAATGTGTTTTATTTCATAAATGGAATCAACAAAGTATGCACATTCTACATCATAACGACTTTCTATAGTTTGCACATGCGTCCGGAAATAAGAAAAGCTTACTTTCACCGATTTTTAAAATCACAGCTTCTAGAAGGTTTACATGATTTCGTAAAAAACACGAGTTTTTAGAAAATGTATTTATTTCTTAAATATTATCTACAAAGTATGCACATTCTACGTCATAACGACTTTGCATAGTTTGTGCATGCGTCCGGACATAACAAAAGCTTACTTCCACCGTTTTTTAAAATCACAGCTTCTAGAAGGTTTACATGATTTCATAAAAAACACGAGTTTTTAGAAAATGTGTTTTATTTCATAAATGCAATCTACAAAGTATGCACATTCTACGTCATAACGACTTTGTATTGTTTGCGCATGCGTCCGGAAATAACAAAAGCTTACTTCCACCATTTTTTAAAATCACAGCTTCTAGAAGGTTTACATGATTTCGTAAAAAACACGAGTTTTTAGAAAATGTGTTTTATTTCATAAATGGAATCTACAAAGTATGCACATTCTACGTCATAACGACTTTCTATAGTTTGCGAATGCGGCTGGAAAGAAGAAAAGCTTACTTCCCCCGTTTTTTAAAATCACAGCTTCTAGAAGGTTTACATGATTTCTTAAAAAACACAAGTTTTTAGAAAATGTGTTTTATTTCATAAATGCAATCAACAAAGTATGCACATTCTACGTCATAACGACTTTCTATAGTTTGCGCATGCGTTTGGAAATAAGAAAAGCTTACTTCCCCCGTTTTTTAAAATCACAGCTTCTAGAAGGTTTACATGATTTCTTAAAAAAGACGAGTTTTTAGAAAATGTGTTTTATTTCATAAATGGAATCAACAAAGTATGCACATTCTACGTCATAACGACATTCTATAGTTTGCGCATGCGTCCGGAAATAAGAAAAGCTTACTTCCACCGTTTTTTAAAATCACGGCTTCTAGAAGGTTTACATGATTTCGTAAAAAACACGAGTTTTTAGAAAATGTGTTTTATTTCATAAATGGAATCTACAAAGTATGCACATTCTACGTCATAACGACTTTCTATTGTTTGCGCAAGCGTCTGGAAATAAGAAAAGCTTACTTCCACCGTTTTTTAAAATCACAGCTTCTAGAAGGTTTACATGATTTCGTAAAAAACACGAGTTTTTAGAAAATGTATTTTATTTCATAAATAGAATCAACAAAGTATGCACATTCTACGTCATAACAACTTTCTATAGTTTGCACATGTGTCCAGAAATAAGAAAAGCTTACTTCCAGCGTTTTTTAAAATCACAGCTTCTAGAAGGTTTACATGATTTCGTAAAAAACACGAGTTTTTAGAAAATGTGTTTTAATTCATAAATGGAATCAACAAAGTATGCACATTCTACGTCATAACGACTTCCCATAGTTTGCACATGCGTCCGGAAATAAGAAAAGCTTACTTCCACCGATTTTTAAAATCACAGCTTCTAGAAGGTTTACATGATTTCGTAAAAAACACGATTTTTAGAATATGTGTTTTATTTCATAAATGGAATCTACAAAGTATGCACATTTTACGTCATAACGACTTTGTATAGTTTGCTGATGCGTCCCGAAATAACAAAAGCGTACTTCCACCGTTTTTTAAAATCACAGCTTCTAGAAGGTTTACATGATTTCGTAAAAAAACGAGTTTTTAGAAAATGTGTTTTATTTCATAAATGGAATAAAAAAAGTATGCACATTCTACGTCATAACGACATTCTATAGTTTGCGCATGCGTCCGGAAATAAGAAAAGCTTACTTCCACCGTTTTTTAAAATCACGGCTTCTAGAAGGTTTACATGATTTCGTAAAAAACACGAGTTTTTAGAAAATGTGTTTTATTTCATAAATGGAATCTACAAAGTATGCACATTCTACGTCATAACGACTTTCTATTGTTTGCGCAAGCGTCTGGAAATAAGAAAAGCTTACTTCCACCGTTTTTTAAAATCACAGCTTCTAGAAGGTTTACATGATTTCGTAAAAAACACGAGTTTTTAGAAAATGTATTTTATTTCATAAATAGAATCAACAAAGTATGCACATTCTACGTCATAACAACTTTCTATAGTTTGCACATGTGTCCAGAAATAAGAAAAGCTTACTTCCAGCGTTTTTTAAAATCACAGCTTCTAGAAGGTTTACATGATTTCGTAAAAAACACGAGTTTTTAGAAAATGTGTTTTAATTCATAAATGGAATCAACAAAGTATGCACATTCTACGTCATAACGACTTCCCATAGTTTGCACATGCGTCCGGAAATAAGAAAAGCTTACTTCCACCGATTTTTAAAATCACAGCTTCTAGAAGGTTTACATGATTTCGTAAAAAACACGATTTTTAGAATATGTGTTTTATTTCATAAATGGAATCTACAAAGTATGCACATTTTACGTCATAACGACTTTGTATAGTTTGCTGATGCGTCCCGAAATAACAAAAGCGTACTTCCACCGTTTTTTAAAATCACAGCTTCTAGAAGGTTTACATGATTTCGTAAAAAAAACGAGTTTTTAGAAAATGTGTTTTATTTCATAAATGGAATAAAAAAAGTATGCACATTCTACGTCATAACGACATTCTATAGTTTGCGCATTCGTCCGGAAATAAGAAAAGCTTACTTCCCCCGTTTTTTAAAATCACAGCTTCTAGAAGGTTTACATGATTTCGTAAAAAACACGAGTTTTTAGAAAATGTGTTTTATTTCATAAATGGAATCTACAAAGTATGCACATTCTACGTCATAACGACTTTATATAGTTTGCGCATGCGTCCGGAAATAAGAAAAGATTACTTCCCCCGTTTTTTAAAATCACAGCTTCTAGAAGGTTTACATGATTTCTTAAAAAACACCAGTTTTTAGAAAATGTGCTTTATTTCATAAATGGAATCAACAAAGTATGCACATTCTACGTCATAACGACTTTCTATAGTTTGCGCATGCATTTAGAAATAAGAAAAGCTTACTTCCCCCGTTTTTTAAAATCACAGCTTCTAGAAGGTTTACATGATTTCTTAAAAAACACGAGTTTTTAGAAAATGTGTTTTATTTCATAAATAGAATCAACAAAGTATGCACATTCTATGTCATAATGACTTTCTATAGTTTGCGCATGCGTCCGGAAATAAGAAAAGCTTACTTCCACCATTTTTTAAAATCACATCATCTAGAAGGTTTACATGATTTCGTAAAAAACACGAGTTTTTAGAAAATGTGTTTTATTTCATAAATGGAATCTACAAAGTATGCACATTCTACGTCATAACGGCTTTCTATAGGTTGCGCATCCGTCCGTAAATAAGAAAAGCTTACTTCCCTTGTTTTTTAAAATCACAGCTTCTAGAAGGTTTACATGATTTGTTAAAAAACACGAGTTTTTATAAAATGTGCTTTATTTCATAAATTGAATCAACAAAGTATGCACATTCTACGTCATAACGACTTTCTATAGTTTGCGCATCCGTCCGGAAATAAGAAAATCTTACTTCCACCGTTTTTTAAAATCACAGCTTCTAGAAGGTTTACATGATTTCGTAAAAAACACGAGTTTTTATAAAATGTGTTTTATTTCATAAATGGAATCTACAAAGTATGCTCATTCTACGTCATAACGACTTTCTATAGTTTGCGCATACGTCCGGAAATAAGAAAAGCTTACTTCCACCGTTTTTTAAAATCACAGCTTCTAGAAGGTTTACATGATTTCGTAAAATAAACGAGTTTTTAGAAAATGTGTTTTATTTCATAAATGGAATAAAAAAAGTATGCACATTCTACGTCATAACAACTTTCTATAGTTTGCGCATTCGTCCGGAAATAAGAAAAGCTTACTTCCCCCGTTTTTTAAAATCACAGCTTCTCTAAGGTTTACATGATTTCGTAAAAAACACGAGTTTTTAGAAAATGTGTTTTATTTCATAAATGGAATCTACAAAGTATGCACATTCTACGTCATAACAACTTTCTATAGTTTGCACATGCGTCCGGAAATAAGAAAAGCTTACTTCCCCCGTTTTTTAAAATCACAGCTTCTAGAAGGTTTACATGATATTGTAAAAAACACGAGTTTTTAGAAAATGTGTTTTATTTCATAAATGGAATCTACAAAGTATGCACATTCTACGTCATAACGACTTTATATAGTTTGCGCATGCGTCCGGAAATAAGAAAAACTTACTTCCCCCGTTTTTTAAAATCACAGCTTCTAGAAGGTTTACATGATTTCTTAAAAAACACCAATTTTTAGAAAATGTGCTTTATTTCATAAATGGAATCAACAAAGTATGCACATTCTACGTCATAACGACTTTCTATAGTTTGCGCATGCGATTAGAAATAAGGAAAGCTTACTTCCCCCGTTTTTTAAAATCACAGCTTCTAGAAAGTTTACATGATTTCTTAAAAGACACGAGTTTTTAGAAAATGTGTTTTATTTCATAAATAGAATCAACAAAGTATGCACATTCTATGTCATAACGACTTTCTATAGTTTGCGCATGCGTCCGGAAATAAGAAAAGCTTACTTCCACCATTTTTTAAAATCACATCATCTAGAAGGTTTACATGATTTCGTAAAAAACACGAGTTTTTAGAAAATGTGTTTTATTTCATAAATGGAATCTACAAAGTCTGCACATTCTACGTCATAACGACATTCTATAGTTTGCGCATGCGTCCGGAAATAAGAAAAGCTTACTTCCACTGTTTTTTAAAATCACAGCTTCTAGAAGGTTTACATGATTTCGTAAAAAACACGAGTTTTTAGGAAATATGTTTTATTTCATAAATGGAATCTACAAAGTATGCACATTCTACGTCATAACGACTTTCTATAGGTTGCGCATCCGTCCGGAAATAAGAAAAGCTTACTTCCCCCGTTTTTTAAAATCACAGCTTCTAGAAGGTTTACATGATTTGTTAAAAAACACGAGTTTTTATAAAATGTGTTTTATTTCATAAATGGAATCAACAAAGTATGCACATTCTATGTCATAACGACTTTCTATAGTTTGCGCATCCGTCCGGAAATAAGAAAAGCTAACTTCCACCGGTTTTTAAAATCACAGCTTCTAGAAGGTTTACATGATTTCGTAAAAAACACGAGTTTTTATAAAATGTGTTTTATTTCATAAATGGAATCTACAAAGTATGCTCATTCTACGTCATAACGACTTTCTATAGTTTGCGCATACGTCCAGAAATAAGAAAAGCTTACTTCCACCATTTTTTAAAATCACAGCTTCTAGAAGGTTTACATGATTTCGTAAAAAACACGAGTTTTTAGAAAATGTGTTTTATTTCATAAATGGAATCTACAAAGTATGCACATTCTACGTCCTAACGAATTCTATAGTTTGCGAATGCGTCCGGAAATAAGAAAAGCTTACTTCCACCATTTTTTAAAATCACAGCTTCTAGAAGGTTTACATGATTACGTAAAAAACTGGAGTTTTTAGAAAATGTGTTTTATTTCATAAATTGAATCTACAAAGTATGCACATTCTACGTCATAACGACTTTCTATAGTTTGCGCATGCGTCCGGAAATAAGAAAAGCGTACTTCCCCCGTTTTTTAAAATCACAGCTTCTAGAAGGTTTACATGATTTCTTAAAAAACACGAGTTTTTAGAAAATGTGTTTTATTTCATAAATGGAATCAACAAAGTATGCACATTCTACGTCATAACGACTTTCTATAGTTTTTGCATGCGTTTGGAAATAAGAAAAGCTTACTTCCCCTGTTTTGTAAAATCACAGCTTCTAGAAGGTTTATATGATTTCTTAAAAAACACGAGTTTTTAGAAAATGTGTTTTATTTCATAAATGGAATCAACAAAGTATGCACATTCTACGTCATAACGACTTTCTATAGTTTGCGCATGCGTTTGGAAAAAAGAAAAGCTTACTTCCCCCATTTTTTAAAATCACAGCTTCTAGAAGGTTTACATGATTTCTTAAAAAACACGAGTTTTTAGAAAATTTGTTTTATTTCATAAATAGAATCAACAAAATATGCACATTCTAGGTCATAACGACTTTCTATAGTTTGCGCATGCGTTTGGAAATAAGAAAAGCTTGCTTCCCCCTTTTTTTTAAATCACAGCTTTTAGAAGGTTTACATGATTTCTTAAGAAACACGAGTTTTTAGAAAATGTGTTTTATTTCATAAATGGAATCAACAAAGTATGCACATTCTACCTCATAACGACTTTCTATAGTTTGCGCATTCGTCCGGAAATAAGAAAAGCTTACTTCCACCGTTTTTTAAAATCACAGCTTCTAGAAGGTTTACATGATTTCGTAAAAAACATGAGTTTTCAGAAAATGTGTTTTATTTCCTAAATGGAATCTACAAAGTATGCACTTTCTACGTCATATAGACTTTCTATAGTTTGCGCATGCGTCCGGAAATAAGAAAAGCTTACTTCACCCGTTTTTTAAAATCACAGCTTCTAGAATGTTTACATGATTTCGTAAAAAACATGAGTTTTTAGGAAATGTGTTTTATTTCATAGATGGAATCTACAAAGTATGCACATTCTATGTGTTAAATTTTCTGAATTTACTTCAATATGATCTAGGATCTTAACTTAGAGAACAACATGTACAGCATATCAATCATGGAGACAATAATGCAAGCACACAAGAGACACAAAGATTTACTTGGGGAAAACCATAAAGGTGAAAAACCCCAATAACTTCCTTAGAGATGGATAGAGCAATGATACAACCAACCAAGAGAGATAGCCATAACCTAGCAGCAATCCTCCTCCTCCATAAGTGCACCTCTCCTCCTTGAGAGCATGTGTAAGAAGTGAGTGAGTAAATAGAGTGCCTCCCGCACTCTATTTATACTTGACTTGACTTGCCTTTTTTTCCTAACTCATGTCGGCTCGAACTTAACCACATAACATAATGCTGAGTGGGCCGACCCCCAATAGGGTGGTCTAATAACCCTTTGACCCACATGGCCGACCCCCAATAGGGTGGTCTAATAACCCTTTGACCCACATGACTTATACAGGGCCGACCCCAAATAAGGTGGTCTAATAACCCATCAAGTATAAGTTACGACACTTACAATATAAATGACGACACTTCCTTATAGAGGAATAATACCATCTCTATAGGAGTACAATATACATATATGTGAAATACATTCCGAAGTTACATATACATCAACACTCCCTCTTAACTAGGAAGGTATTTCTCAGCACAGTTCTTCTAGCACAAGTCATCTTCTCTGGATCATCGTCACTGGATAATCGTCATCAAGTCATCATCATCGTCACTGCTGCTGCTATCTCAATCAATCTCTGAATCTACTCGTCATAGGAAGTTCTACAGAGCCAGTCCTTTTTCATACTGGATGTAGGCCCACCACCTGCAGATCTTCATCATCATTGGCCATACTGTGGAATCCTCAGGACTTTTACGTGCGTCACAAAACCTCGAAAGAACATCCCAGGCTGTTACGAGCACACAGCTCTACCTATAGGATCTCCCAGGGCACCGAATTACATGTGACCTCACCACAAAACCTCGCAAGAGCATCTTCCAGATATCCCAGGGAACCGAATTACATGCCATAGGCAAAACCTCGAAAGACTATCTGCAGATCTCCCAGGGCACCGAATTACATGTGGTCATGGCAAAACCTCGCAAGAGCATCTGCTAGATATCCCAGGGAACCAAATTACATGCCATAGGCAAAACCTCGAAAGACTATCTGCAGATCTCCCAGGGAACCGAATTACATGCCATAGGACAAAACCTCGAAAGAGCATCTGCCAGATATCCCAGGGAACCGAATTACATGCCATAGGAAAAACCTTGAAAGACTATCTACAGATCTCCCAGGGCACTGAATTACATGTCCTCCCAGAGCAAAACCTCGAAAGAGCATTTGCCAGATGTCCCAGGGCACCGAATTACATGCCATAGGCAAAACCTCGAAAGACCATCTGCAAATCTCCCAGGGCACCGGATTACATGCTCATCTGCACAACCTGATCCATGGCCATAGAGTATCAACCTGATACTCACCATACATCATCCTGATGTATCCATGATCATCCTGATCATCATCACTGCAACGTCCTGCTGCATGTCATCTGGAGCAACATCCTGAAGCTCGTCATCTATGATCATCCTGATCATCTCTGCAACATCCTGCTGCATGTCATCTGGAGCAACATCCTGAAGCTCGTCATCTATGATCATCCTGATCATCACTGCAACATCCTGCTGCATGTCATCTGGAGCAACATCCTGCTGCATGATCCACCTGATCATCAATGCATCTACCTGATGCATACCAAGTATCATACATCATCCTCCTGATCATCAATGTATCCACCTGATACAAATACATGATACATATCATCATACATGATCCTCCTGATCATCAATGCATCTACCTGATGCATATCATCATACATGATCCTCCTGATCATCAATGCATCTACCTGATGCATACCAAGTATCTACCTGATACATATCATCATACATGATCCTCCTGATCATCAATGTATCCACCTGATACAAATACAAATACATGATACATATCACCATACATGATCCACCTGATCATACAATGTATCCACCTGATACATATACAGATACATGGTCCAAGCATCCAACATGATGCATACATACATAAATGATCCAACTGATCATATCCAGCATCCAACATGATGCGTACATACATACATAAAAATGATCCAACTGATCATATCAAGCAGAAACCAGAACATCATCCTGATGCTCATCATCCAGCGCTTACATCCACAGCCATGTGAAGGATCCTCCTTCCAACATGCTTGGAATGGCTTCAGCAAATGTGTCCATCACTTCTTCCTCGAAGTGTCCTCGATCTGAAGAACGCCAAGCCTCTCTCTGAAGTACTCGAACTTCACTCTGGTTAGTGGCTTCATCAGCACATCTGCAATCTGCTCGTCCGTTGCAACATACAGGAGCTTCACAGCTCCTCTCTGCACCATATCCCTGATATAGTGATATTTGATCTCTATGTGTTTTGACCTGTCATGAAACAATGGGTTCTCGAAAAGCTTCACACAACTCTGGTTATCACAGAAGATACCAGTAGCCTCCAACGGGAGATCAAATAACTCAGACAGTAGCTTCCATATCCATACTGCCTCGCAACTAGCTGACCAGGCTGCAACATACTATGCCTCAGCTGTTCAGTGCTACGCAGGACTGCTTCCTGCTAAACCAAGAGATCACACCTGATCCCATACTGAAGCAACACCCAGATGTGTTCTTCCTATCTGCAGCACTGCCATCCCAATCTGAATCAACATAACCCTGCAGGTTAAACATTTGATTCTCCTCATACCTGAGCCCATAATACACTGTACTCTTCAGGTACCTTAGAACATGCTTTACAGCAACCAGGTGAACACTCCTCGGATCCGTCAGGAACTGGCTCAATGTGTTCACAGCAAAGCAAATGTCTGGTCTCGTGTTCGTCAGGTACATCAAGGACCCAATCATCTGACGATACATAGAGACATCAACCGGCTCAGATGAAGCATCACATAGAAGCTTCAGATTCGATGCCATAGGTGTGGCCATATCCTTGCAGTCCATCATCCCGAACCTCTTCAGGATCTCTACTACATACTTCCCTTGTCCAAGGAAGATTCCATATGCACTCTGCCACACCTCCATGCCAAAAACAAATAGTGCATCATCCCCAAGTTCTTCATCTCGAACTTGGAAGAAAGCTTCCGCTGCATGTCGGCAATCAAAACAGGTCATCCAAATAGTAGTATCGATGGATTGCCTTCCTCATCCTTGTAGAAAAGGTTGGAATCCACTTTAATCTTGGTAAAGCCCAAGCTGGATAGAAAGCTGTCTATCCTACCATATCAAGTTCTGCACACATATATGACTACACCATGCTGTCTTGAAATCCATCTGGTGCATCTTCTATTTCATCACTTTTGTATTTCTCAATGCTGCCATCTGCAACATGCTTAATCTGATAGTTCCATTTGGAAGTCATAGCAAACTTCCCTTCATGTCTTGGGATTACATTCCAAACATCATTCTTCATGATCGATGGATCATGGCATTTCATTTCTTCATCCCAGATCCTGGGAACTTCAATATCTTCAATATATATCTTTATTGCCGGAACAAAATGTTGTAGTTCTTCTTTCGTAGGAGATGGCATACGATCTTTCCTACACAACAAGTTAAATTGCATGATTAGAAAGCATCTCATAGTTTTCAGAACAAATTCTTACACATAAAGAAATATGCCATACATTCATGCAATTATCTTAGCCAATGTTTCAATACAACATTTATCCATATTCCGTAACTTTCTAGATGCCTTCCAATCTCTACCAGAACATTGTTAAGAGTGTGCACAATTCCCAACATGTCAGCAAAGAGGTTTCATTCTAGATAAGTAGTAATGGAATGTTGTACAGTGCCATAGGCCACTTACCCATGCATAATAGGAGTATATTGTTCATCAATGCAATTATTCTAATATGCATAATACACAACCTAATTCTAGGAACATCAGTATCTACATTATTGAATAGCATTATTTAAGAAATGTCAATTCAAATACTTATCTTTGTTTGTTCGTTGGGTGGACTCCCTCTGAGTCTTCGCTTCCTTGCAGGAGCTGCTAGAGTCCTAATCTGAAGTAGCTTCTTCTACACCTTTCTGTTGTGGGATGTAGAGAGATGGTCAACTCCCTCTGAATATCTGCATCCTTGCATAAACCACTGGAGTGTACTCCCTCTTGATCTTTGCTTCCTGGATTACCTGTTCTTGAACTCATATTCATCCTTGGTCCCTATGCATGCTCATTAGTATCATGATTGTGTTATCCTTGTGATCTCATATAAAATCATACATTCATTAGTATACTATTAAAACACAATAATCTCAAGCATGTATAGTCATGATCATTTCAAACAGAAATAATAAGCATTAGCATTCAAGGATTCTTATGGTTAGTCAAATCATAAGAAACATAACATGTCTAAACCTGTAATTACTCAAGCCTATGACTCTTCAGGTTAGTTGAATCATCAATCAAGATAAGAGATATAAAATGCATAAAACCTGTGATTATTCAAACCTATACCATCATGATTCTTCTGGTTAGTCATATCATCAATTATGGTAAGAAACATAATATGCATACAATCATGATTATTCAAACCTATGACTTCATGAATAATCATTATCAACAACGCTATAGTATAAGATCCTAACCCAAGGTAGGAATCTAGCTTGATATAGGAAAAACATACCTGGATTATCATGTTAGCTAGTTATGTCTAACATACCTGTATAATGTCTTTTGGTTCTCATCAGTGACTTGTGCTAGTAACCTGCATGTCTCATAAGTTAACCATTATAAAACCAAGTTATACATACCTCATGAATGGATCTTGTATGAGATCCATGACAATGGATGAATCTTTGTCCTCGTGTTATCATGATCATATGTTCTTGGACCAAAACATGATCTGTCTTTCTTGGTGTACCTTTCATGTTAGTAGGCAACATAAACCTCATACAACACCATAATGCATTAGTACAATCATAAGTGTCAACACCCTAACCAATGAATATCTTCTATCATGCATTCATAATTTTGTTAAGGTGATACAAAAAATCTAAAATCAAAATTGTACTAACCATAATAACATGAAGAAAAACATACCATAAACTTAATCATGGACAAATATCGAAATATACCTTGATGAGTCATACCTGTCGAGATCGCTTGTAATCTTCTTATGTAAGGTCTTATCCTCATCTCCCTCTGAGACAGGAAATTCTTTCACTTATGCAGGTGATCAATCCATCTTCTTCTAGGATTAACCCAATCCACTTGATTAGCAAGAACTGGACCTTGAGCTGGATATGGGTTTGTCAGAGAAACCCCAAAATTCAAACTTTGAATTTCAACCTTCCGATAGGATAGGAATATGCGTCTCGAAAGCCCTAAATTCCGGAAGCCATGAATGAAGGTACCAAAAAATAATTCTGTTTTGACAGAAATATGTACCTGATTGTTTCTGGTGTAACTCTGAAATTTTTGATCCACAGGGTCTGAAAAAGTTTCCTGAGATAGCCTGACCTGTTATCTTTCCATCCTGACAGGTCTGACCTCAATTGGATTCTCTGAGCGAGAGTTATGCCAAATGTCGCAACGTGACCTGTTTTGGGATAAAACAGGAGAGCGAACTTGTACGGCGTGCCACGTGTCACTGTTTTAACTTCGGCCTCTGAAAAAGTTTTCTGAGATAGCTCGGCCTGTTACCTTTCCATCCTAACAGGTCTGACCTCAATTGGACTCTCTGAGAGAGAGTTATGCCAAATGTCGCAACGTGACCTGTTTATGGGATAATACATGAGAGCGAACTTGTACGGCGTGCCACGTGTCACTGGTTCAACTTTGGCCTCTGAAAAAGTTTTCTGAGATAGTGCCACGTGTCGCTTTTTACAAAATTTCATTTGGAGCTTCCTAGCCCAAGATATGACCTTTTTCCCAAGGTCACCTGATTTTGACTCAGATATGGAAGAGGCAGAAACCCTATATTGTACAGATCATAAATCACAAAGTACAACGAATTAGAGGTTTTCCTTTGGACACAAGATACCTGGAGATCTTAGCTTCGGCCTGTAACAATTTCAGATCCGAAAACTTCGCCAAAAAAGATTTATAGCGAAAGTGCTATGATGACTGGTTTTTTCTATATCAAGCCCTAGCATCGTAAGTGCAACAAGTGTCATACATGCCATATCATGCCTTCTTTCAGGCTAGCTCTGATACCATGTTAAATTTTCTGAATTTACTTCAATATGATCTAGGATCTTAACTGAGAGAACAACATGTACAGCATATCAATCATGGAGACAATAATGCAAGCACACAAGAGACACAAAGATTTACTTGGGGAAGACCATAAAGGTGAAAAACCCCAATAACTTCCTCAGAGATGGATAGAGCAATGATACAACCAACCAAGAGAGATAGCCATAACCTAGCAGCAATCCTCCTCCTCCATAAGTGCGCCTCTCCTCCTTGAGAGCATGTGTAAGAAGTGAGTGAGTAAATAGAGTGCCTCCCGCACTCTATTTATACTTGACTTGACTTGCCTTTTTTCCTAACTCATGTCGGCTCGAACTTAACCACATAACATAATGCTGAGTGGGCCGACCCCCAATAGGGTGGTCTGATAACCCTTTGACCCACATGGTCGACCCCCAATAGGATGGTCTAATAACCCTTTGACCCACATGACTTATACAGGGCCGACCCCAAATAAGGTGGTCTAATAACCCATCAAGTATAAGTTACGACACTTACAATATAAATGACGACACTTCCTTATAGAGGAATAATACCATCTCTATAGGAGTACAATATACATATATGTGAAATACATTCCGAAGTTACATATACATCAACACTACGTCATAACGACATTCTATAGTTTGCGCATGCGTCCGGAAATAAGAAAAGCTTTCTTCCACCGTTTTTTAAAATCACAGCTTCTAGAAGTTTACATGATTTCGTAAAAAACACAAGTTTTTAGAAAATGTGTTTTATTTCATAAATGGAATCTAAAAAGTATGCACATTCTACGTCATAAGGACTTTCTATAGTTTGCGCATGCGTTTGGAAATAAGAAAAGCTTACTTCCCCCGTTTTTTAAAATCACAGCTTCTAAAAGGTTTACATGATTTCTTAAAAAACATGAGTTTTTAGAAAATGTGTTTTATTTCATAGATGGAATCAACAAAGTATGAACATTCTACGTCATAAAGAATTTCTATAGTTTGCGCTTGCGTCCGGAATTAAGAAAATCTTACTTCCACCATTTTTTAAAATCACAGCTTCTAGAAGGTTTACATGATTTCGCAAAAAACACGAGTTTTTAGAAAATGTGTTTTATTTCATAAATGGAATCTACAAAGTATGCACATTCTACGTCATAACGACTTTCTATAGTTTGCGCATGCGTCCGGAAATAAGAAAAGCTTACTTCCCCCGTTTTTTAAAATCACAGCTTCTAGAAGGTTTACATGATTTCTTAAAAAACACGAGTTTTTAGAAAATGTATTTTATTTCATAAATGGAATCAACAAAGTATGCACATTCTACGTCATAACGACATTCTATAGTTTGCGCATGCATCCGGAAATAAGAAAAGCTTACTTCCACCGTTTTTTAAAATCATAGCTTGTAGAAGGTTTACATGATCTCGTAAAAAACACGAGTTTTTAGAAAATGTGTTTTATTTCATAAATGGAATCTACAAAGTATGCACATTCTACGTCATAACGACTTTCTATAGTTTGCGCATCCGTCCGGAAATAAGAAAAGCTTACTTCCCCTGTTTTTTAAAATCACAGATTCTAGAAGGTTTACATGATTTCGTAAAAAACACGAGTTTTAAGAAAATGTGTTTTATTTCATAAATGGAATCTACAAAGTATGCACATTCTATGTCATAACGACATTCAATAGTTTGCGCATGCGTCCGGAAATAAGAAAAGCTTACTTCCACCGTTTTTTAAAATCACATCATCTAGAAGGTTTACATGATTTCGTAAAAAACACGAGTTTTTAGAAAATGTATTTTATTTCATAAATGTAATCAACAAAGTATGCACATTCTACATCATAACGACATTCTATAGTTTGCGCATGCGTCCGGAAATAAGAAAAGCTTATTCCACCGTTTTTTAAAATCATAGCTTGTAGAAGGTTTACATGATTTCGTAAAAAACACGAGTTTTTAGAAAATGTGTTTTATTTCATAAATGGAATCTACAAAGTATGCACATTCTACGTCATAACGACTTTCTATAGTTTGCGCATCCGTCCGGAAATAAGAAAAGCTTACTTCCCCTGTTTTTTAAAATCACAGCTTCTAGAAGGTTTACATGATTTCGTAAAAAACACGAGTTTTTAGAAAATGTGTTTTATTTCATAAATGGAATCAACAAAGTATGCACATTCTACGTCATAACAACTTTCTATAGTTTGCGCATGCGTTTAGAAATAAGAAAAGCTTACTTCCCCCGTTTTTTAAAATCACAGCTTCTAGAAGGTTTACATGATTTCTTAAAAAACACGAGTTTTTAGAAAATGTGTTTTATTTCATAAATAGAATCAACAAAGTATGCACATTCTATGTCATAACGACTTTCTATAGTTTGCGCATGCGTCCGGAAATAAGAAAAGGTTACTTCCACCATTTTTTAAAATCACATCATCTAGAAGGTTTACATGATTTCGTAAAAAACACGAGTTTTTAGAAAAGGTGTTTTATTTCATAAATGGAATCTACAAAGTCTGCACATTCTACGTCATAACGACTTTCTATAGTTTGCGCATGCGTCCGGAAATAAGAAAAGCTTACTTCCACCGTTTTTTAAAATCACAGCTTCTAGAAGGTTTACATGATTTTGTAAAAAACACGAGTTTTTAGAAAATGTGTTTTATTTCATAAATGGAATCTACAAAGTATGCACATTCTACGTCATAACGACTTTCTATAGGTTGCGCATCCGTCCGGAAATAAGAAAAGCTTACTTCCCCCGTTTTTTAAAATCACAGCTTCTAGAAGGTTTACATGATTTGTTAAAAAACACGAGTTTTTATAAAATGTGTTTTATTTCATAAATGGAATCAACAAAGTATGCACATTCTACGTCATAACGACTTTCTATAGTTTGCGCATCCGTCTGGAAATAAGAAAAGCTTACTTCCACCGTTTTTTAAAATCACAGCTTCTAGAAGGTTTACATGATTTCGTAAAAAACACGAGTTTTTATAAAATGTGTTTTATTTCATAAATGGAATCTACAAAGTATGCTCATTCTACGTCATAACGACTTTCTATAGTTTGCGCATACTTTCGGAAAAAAGAAAAGCTTACTTCCACCATTTTTTAAAATCACAGCTTCTAGAAGGTTTACATGATTTCGTAAAAAACACGAGTTTTTAGAAAATGTGTTTTATTTCATAAATGGAATCTACAAAGTATGCACATTCTACGTCATAACGACTTTGTATAGTTTGCGCATCCGTCCGGAAATAAGAAAAGCTTACTTCCCCCGTTTTTGAAAATCACAGCTTCTAGAAGGTTTACATGATTTGTTAAAAAACATGTGTTTTTAGAAAATGTGTTTTATTTCATAAATGGAATCAACAAAGTATGCACATTCTACGTCATAACGACTTTCTATAGTTTGCGCTTGCGTCCGGAAATAAGAAAAGCTTACTTCCACCGTTTTTTAAAATCACAGCTTCTAGAAGGTTTACATGATTTCGTAAAAAAAAAGAGGTTTTAGAAAATGTGTTTTATTTCATAAATGGAATCTACAAAGTATGCACATTCTACGTCATAACGACTTTCTACAGTTTGCGCATACGTCCGGAAATAAGAAAAGCTTACTTCCACCGTTTTTTAAACTCACAGCTTCTAAAAGGTTTACATGATTTCGTAAAAAACACGAGTTTTTAGAAAATGTGTTTTATTTCATAAATGGAATCTACAAAGTATGCACATTCTACGGCATAATGACTTTCTATAGTTTGCGCATGCGTCCGGAAATAAGAAAAGCTTACTTCCACCGTTTTTTAAAATCACAGCTTTTATATGGTTTACATGATTTCGTAGAAAACATGCGTTTTTAGAAAATGTGTTTTATTTCATAAATGGAATCTACAAAATATGCACATTCTATGTCATAACGACATTCCATAGTTTGCGCATGCGTCCGGAAATAAGAAAAGCTTACTTCCACCGTTTTTTAAAATCACAGCTTCTAGAAGCTTTACATGATTTCGTAAAAAACACGAGTTTTTACAAGATGTGTTTTAGTTCATAAATGGAATCTACAAAGTATGCACATTCTACGTCATAATGACTTTCTATAGTTTGCGCATCCGTCCGGAAATAAGAAAAGCTTACTTCCCCCGTTTTTGAAAATCACAGCTTCTAGAAGGTTTACATGATTTGTTAAAAAAAATGAGTTTTTAGAAAATGTGTTTTATTTCATAAATGGAATCAACAAAGTATGCACATTCTACGTCATAACGACTTTCTATAGTTTGCGCATGCGTCCGGAAATAAGAAAGGCTTACTTCCACCGTTTTTTAAAATCACAGCTTCTAGAAGGTTTACATGATTTCGTAAAAAAAAAGAGTTTTTAGAAAATGTGTTTTATTTCATAAATGGAATCTACAAAGTATGCACATTCTACGTCATAACGACTTTCTACAGTTTGCGCATACGTCCGGAAATAAGAAAAGCTTACTTCCACCGTTTTTTAAAATCACAGCTTCTAAAAGGTTTACATGATTTCGTAAAAAACACGAGTTTTTAGAAAATGTGTTTTGTTTCATAAATGGAATCTACAAAGTATGCACATTCAACGACATAACGACTTTCTATAGTTTGCGCATGCGTCCGGAAATAAGAAAAGCTTACTTCCATCGTTTTTTAAAATCACAGCTTCTAGATGGTTTACATGATTTAGTAAAAAACACGAGTTTTTAGAAAATGTGTTTTATTTAATAAATGGAATCTACAAAGTATGCACATTCTACGTCATAACGACTTTCTATAGTTTGCACATGCGTCTGGAAATAAGAAAAGGTTACTTCCACCGTTTTTTAAAATCACAGCTTCTAGAAGGTTTACATGATTTCGTAAAAAACACGAGTTTTTAGAAAATGTGTTTTATTTCATAAATGGAATCAACAAACTATGCACATTCTACGTCATAACGACTTTGTATAGTTTGCGCATGCGTCCGGAAATAACAAAAGCTTACTTCCACTTTGTTTTAAAATCACAGCTTCTATAAGGTTTACATGATTTCGTAAAAAAGACGAGTTTTTAGAAAATGTGTTTTATTTCATCAATGGAATCTACAAAGTATGCACATTCTACGTCATAACGACATTCTATAGTTTGCGCATGCGTCCGGAAATAAGAAAAGCTTATTCCAGCGTTTTTTAAAATCACAGCTTCTAGAAGGTTTACATGATTTCGTAAAAAACACGAGTTTTTAGAAAAAGTGTTTTATTTCATCAATGGAATCTACAAAGTATGCACATTCTACGTCATAACGACTTTCTATAGTTTGCGCATGCGTCCGGAAATAAGAAAAGCGTACTTCCACCATTTTTTAAAACCACAGCTTCTCGAAGGTTGACATGATTTCGTAAAAAACATGGGTTTTTAGAAAATGTGTTTTATTTCATAAATGGAATCTACAAATTATGCACATTCTACGTCAGAACGACTTTCTATAGTTTGCGCATGCATCCGAAAATAAGAAAAGCTTACTTCCACCATTTTTTAAAATCACAGCTTCTAGAAGGTTTACATGATTTCGTAAAAAACACGAGTTTTTAGAAAATGTGTTTTATTTCATCAATTGAATTTACAAAGTATGCACATTCTACGTCATAACGAGTTTCTATAGTTTGTGCATGCGTCCGGAAATAAGAAACGCTTACTTCCACCGTTTTTTAAAATCAAAGCTTCTAGAAGGTTTACATGATTTCGTAAAAATGTGTTTTCTTTCATAAATGGAATCTACAAAGTATGCACATTCTATGTCATAACGACTTCCTATAGTTTGTGCATTCGTCCGGAAATAAGAAAAGCTTACTTCCCCCGTTTTTTAAAATCACAGCTTCTAGAAGATTTACATGATTTCGTAAAAAACACGAGTTTTTAGAAAATGTGTTTTATTTCATAAATGGAATCTACAAAGTATGCACATTCTACCTCATAACGACTTTCTATAGTTTGCGCATTCGTCCGGAAATAAGAAAAACTTACTTCCACCGTTTTTTAAAATCACAGCTTCTAGAAGGTTTACATGATTTCGTAAAAAACATGAGTTTTTAGAAAATGTGTTTTATTTCATAAATGGAATCTACAAAGTATGCACATTCTACCTCATAACAACTTTCTATAGTTTGCGCATTCGTCCGGAAATAATAAAAGCTTACTTCCACCGTTTTTTAAAATCACAGCTTCTAGAAGGTTTACATGATTTCGTAAAAAACACGATTTTTTAGAAAATGTGTTTTATTTCATAAATGCAATCTACAAAGTATGCACATTCTACATCATAACGACTTTCTATAGTTTGCGCATGCGTCCGGAAATAAGAAAAGCTTACTTCCACCGTTTTTTAAAAGCACAGCTTCTAGAAGCTTTACATGATTTCGTAAAAAACACGAGTTTTTAGAAAATGTGTTTTATTTCATAAATGGAATCTACAAAGTATGCACATTCTACGTCATAACGACTTTCTATAGCTTGCGCATCCGTCCGGAAATAAGAAAAGCTTACTTCCCCCGTTTTTTAAAATCACAGCTTCTAGAAGGTTTACATGATTTCGTAAAAAACATGAGTTTTTAGAAAATGTGTTTTATTTCATAAATGGAATCTACAAAGTATGCACATTCTACCTCATAACGACTTTCTATAGTTTGCGCATTCGTCCGGAAATAATAAAAGCTTACTTCCACCGTTTTTTAAAATCACAGCTTCTAGAAGGTTTACATGATTTCGTAAAAAACACGAGTTTTTAGAAAAAGTGTTTTATTTCATCAATGGAATCTACAAAGTATGCACATTCTACGTCATAACGACTTTCTATAGTTTGCGCATGCGTCCGGAAATAAGAAAAGCGTACTTCCACCGTTTTTTTAAACCACAGCTTCTCGAAGGTTGACATGATTTCGTAAAAAACACGGGTTTTTAGAAAATGTGTTTTATTTCATAAATGGAATCTACAAATTATGCACATTCTACGTCATAACGACTTTCTATAGTTTGCGCATGCATCCAGAAATAAGAAAAGCTTACTTCCACCATTTTTTAAAATCACAGCTTCTAGAAGGTTTACATGATTTCGTAAAAAACATGAGCTTTTAGAAAATGTGTTTTATTTCATCAATGGAATCTACAAAGTATGCACATTCTACGTCATAACGACTTTCTATAGTTTGCGCATGCGTCCGGAAATAAGAAACGCTTACTTCCACCGTTTTTTAAAATCACAGCTTCTAGAAGGTTTACATGATTTCGTAAAAAACACGAGTTTTTAGAAAATGTGTTTTCTTTCATAAATGGAATCTACAAAGTATGCACATTCTATGTCATAACGACTTCCTATAGTTTGCGCATTCGTCCGGAAATAAGAAAACCTTACTTCCCCCGTTTTTTAAAATCACAGCTTCTAGAAGGTTTACATGATTTCGTAAAAAACACGAGTTTTTAGAAAATGTGTTTTATTTCATAAATGGAATCTACAAAGTATGAACATTCTACCTCATAACGACTTTCTATAGTTTGCGCATTCGTCCGGAAATAAGAAAAGCTTACTTCCACTGTTTTTTAAAATCACAGCTTCTAGAAGGTTTACATGATTTCGTAAAAAACATGAGTTTTTAGAAAATGTGTTTTATTTCATAAATGGAATCTACAAAGTATGCACATTCTACCTCATAACGACTTTTTATAGTTTGCGCATTCGTCCGGAAATAATAAAAGCTTACTTCCACCATTTTTTAAAATCACAGCTTCTAGAAGGTTTACATGATTTCGTAAAAAACACGAGTTTTTAGAAAATGTGTTTTATTTCATAAATGCAATCTACAAAGTATGCACATTCTACATCATAACGACTTTCTATAGTTTGCGCATGCGTCCGGAAATAAGAAAAGCTTACTTCCACCGTTTTTTAAAAGCACAGCTTCTAGAAGCTTTACATGATTTCGTAAAAAACACGAGTTTTTAGAAAATGTGTTTTATTTCATAAATGGAATCTACAAAGTATGCACATTCTACGTCATAACGACTTTCTATAGTTTGCGCATCCGTACGGAAATAAGAAAAGCTTACTTCCCCCGTTTTTTAAAATCACAGCTTCTAGAAGGTTTACATGATTTCGTAAAAAACACAAGTTTTTAGAAAATGTGTTTTATTTCATAATTGGAATCTACAAAGTATGCACATTCTACCTCATAACGACTTTCTATAGTTTGCGCATTCATCCGGAAATAATAAAAGATTACTTCCACCGTTTTTTAAAATCACAGCTTCTAGAAGGTTTACATGATTTCGTAAAAAACACGGGTTTTTAGAAAATGTGTTTTATTTCATAAATGCAATGTACAAAGTATGCACATTCTACATCATAACGACTTTCTATAGTTTGCGCATGCGTCCGGAAATAAGAAAAGCTTACTTCCACCGTTTTTTAAAAGCACAGCTTCTAGAAGCTTTACATGATTTCGTAAAAAACACGAGTTTTTAGAAAATGTGTTTTATTTCATAAATGGAATCTACAAAGTATGCACATTCTACGTCATAACGACTTTCTATAGTTTGCGCATCCGTCCGGAAATAAGAAAAGCTTACTTCCCCCGTTTTTTAAAATCACAGCTTCTAGAAGGTTTACATGATTTGTTAAAAAACATGAGTTTTTAGAAAATGTGTTTTATTTCATAAATGGAATCAACAAAGTATGCACATTATACGTCATAACGACTTTCTATAGTTTGCGCATGCGTCCGGAAATAAGAAAGGCTTACTTCCACCGTTTTTTAAAATCACAGCTTCTAGAAGGTTTACATGATTTCGTAAAAAAAAAGAGTTTTTAGCAAATGTGTTTTATTTCATAAATGGAATCTACAAAGTATGCACATTCTACGTCATAAAGACTTTCTACAGTTTGCGCATACGTCCGGAAATAAGAAAAGCTTACTTCCACCGTTTTTTAAAATCACAGCTTCTAAAAGGTTTACATGATTTCGTAAAAAACACGAGTTTTTAGAAAATGTGTTTTATTTCATAAATGGAATCTACAAAGTAGGCACATTCTACGACATAACAACTTTCTATAGTTTGCGCATGCGTCCGGAAATAAGAAAAGCTTACTTCCACCGTTTTTTAAAATCACAGCTTCTAGATGGTTTACATGATTTCGCAAAAAACACGAGTTTTTAGAAAATGTGTTTTATTTCATAAATGGAATCTACAAAGTATGCACATTCTACGTCATAACGACATTCTATAGTTTGCGCATGCGCCCGGAAATAATAAAAGCTTACTTCCACCGTTTTTTAAAATCACAGCTTCTAGAAGGTTTACATGATTTCGTAAAAAACAAGATTTTTTAGAAAATGTGTTTTATTTCATAAATGGAATTTACAAAGTATGCACATTCTACGTCATAACGAATTTCTATAGTTTGCGCATGCGTCCGGAAATAAGAAACGCTTACTTCCCCCGTTTTTTAAAATCACAGCTTCTAGAAGGTTTACATGATTTCGTAAAAAACACGAGTTTTTAGAAAATGTGTTTTATTTCATAAATGGAATCAACAAAGTATGCACATTCTACGTCATAACGACTTTCGATAGTTTGTGCATGCGTCCGGAAATAAGAAAAGCTTACTTCCACCGATTTTTAAAATCACAGCTTCTAGAAGGTTTACATGATTTCGTAAAAAACAAGAGTTCTTAGAAAATGTGTTTTATTTCATAAATTCAATCTACAAATTATGCACATTCTACGTCATAACGACTTTCTATAGTTTGCGCATGCATCCAGAAATAAGAAAAGCTTACTTCCCCCATTTTTTAAAATCACAGCTTCTAGAAGGTTTACATGATTTCGTAAAAAACACGGGTTTTTAGAAAATGTGTTTTATTTCATAAATGGAATCTACAAAGTATGCACATTATACGTCATAACGACTTTCTATAGTTTGCGCATGCATCCGGAAATAAGAAAAGCTTTCTTCCCCCGTTTTTTAAAATCACAGCTTCTAGAAGGTTTACATGATTTCGTAAAAAACACGAGTTTTTAGAAAATGTCTTTTATTTCATAAATAGAATCAACAAAGTATGCACATTCTATGTCATAACGACTTTCTATAGTTTGCACATGCGTCCGGAAATAAGAAAAGCTTACTTCCACCGTTTTTTAAAATCACAGCTTCTAGAAGGTTTACATGATTTCGTAAAAAACACAAGTTTTTAGAAAATGTGTTTTATTTCATAAATGAAATCAACAAAGTATGCACATTCTACGTCATATAGACTTTCTATAGTTTGAACATGCGTCCGCAAATAAGAAAAGCTTACTTCACCCGTTTTTTAAAATCACAGCTTCTAGAAGGTTTACATGATTTCGTAAAAAACATGATTTTTTAGGAAATGTGTTTTATTTCATCAATGGAATCTACAAAGTATGCACATTCTACGTCATAGCGACTTTCTATAGTTTGCGCATGCGTCCGGAAATAAGAAAAGCGTACTTCCACCGTTTTTTAAAATCACAGCTTCTCGAAGGTTTACATGATTTCGTAAAAAACACGGGTTTTAGAAAATGTGTTTTATTTCATAAATGGAATCTACAAATTATGCACATTCTACGTCATAACGACTTTCTATAGTTTGCGCATGCATCCGGAAATAAGAAAAGCTTACTTCCACCATTTTTTAAAATCACAGCTTCTAGAAGGTTTACATGATTTCGTAAAAAACACGAGTTTTTAGAAAATGTGTTTTATTTCATCAATGGAATCTACAAAGTATGCACATTCTATGTCATAACGACTTTCTATAGTTTGCGCATGCGTCCGGAAATAAGAAACCCTTACTTCCACCATTTTTTAAAATCACAGCTTCTAGAAGGTGTACATGATTTCGTAAAAAACACGAGTTTTTAGAAAATGTGTTTTCTTTCATAAATGGAATCTACAAAGTATGCACATTCTATGTCATAACGACTTCCTATAGTTTGCGCATTCGTCCGGAAATAAGAAAAGCTTACTTCCCCCGTTTTTTAAAATCACAGCTTCTAGAAGGTTTACATGATTTCGTAAAAAACACGAGTTTTTAGAAAATGTGTTTTATTTCATAAATGGAATCTACAAAGTATGCACATTCTACCTCATAACGACTTTCTATAGTTTGCGCATTCGTCCGGAAATAAGAAAAGCTTACTTCCACCGTTTTTTAAAATCACAGCTTCTAGAAGGTTTACATGATTTCGTAAAAAACATGAGTTTTTAGAAAATGTGTTTTATTTCATAAATGGAATCTACAAAGTATGCACATTCTACGTCATATAGACTTTCTATAGTTTGCACATGCGTCCGCAAATAAGAAAAGCTTACTTTACCCGTTTTTTAAAATCACAGCTTCTAGAAGGTTTATATGATTTCGTAAAAAACATGATTTTTTAGGAAATGTGTTTTATTTCATAGATGGAATCTACAAAGTATGCACATTCTACGTCATAACGACATTCTATAGTTTGCGCATGCGTCCAGAAATAAGAAAAGCTTTCTTCCACCGTTTTATAAAATCACAGCTTCTAGAAGGTTTACATGATTTCGTAAAAAACACGAGTTTTTAGAAAATGTGTTTTATTTCATAAATGGAATCTACAAAGTATGCACATTCTATGTCATAGCTACATTGCATAGTTTGCGCATGCGTCCGGAAATAAGAAAAGCTTACTTCCACCGTTTTTTGAAATCACAGCTTCTAGAAGCTTTACATGATTTCGTAAAAAACACGAGTTTTTAGAAAATGTGTTTTATTTCATAAATGGAATCTACAAAGTATGCACATTCTACGTCATAACGACTTTCTATAGTTTGCGCATCCGTCCGGAAATAAGAAAAGCTTACTTCCCCCGTTTTTGAAAATCACAGCTTCTAGAAGGTTTACATGATTTGTTAAAAAACATGAGTTTTTAGAAAATGTGTTTTATTTCATAAATGGAATCAACAAAGTATGCACATTCTATGTCATAACGACTTTCTATAGTTTGCGCATGCGTCCGGAAATAAGAAAGGCTTACTTCCACCGTTTTTTAAAATCACAGCTTCTAGAAGGTTTACATGATTTCGTAAAAAAAAAGAGTTTTTAGCAAATGTGTTTTATTTCATAAATGGAATCTACAAAGTATGCACATTCTACGTCATAACGACTTTCTACAGTTTGCGCATACGTCCGGATATAAGAAAAGCTTACTTCCACCGTTTTTTAAAATCACAGCTTCTAAAAGGTTTACATGATTTCGTAAAAAAAACGAGTTTTTAGAAAATGTGTTTTATTTCATAAATGGAATCTACAAAGTATGCACATTATACGACATAACGACTTTCTATAGTTTGCGCATGCGTCCGGAAATAAGAAAAGCTTACTTCCACCGTTTTTTAAAATCACAGCTTCTAGATGGTTTACATGATTTCGTAAAAAACACGAGTTTTTAAAAATGTGTTTTATTTCATAAATGGAATCTACAAAGTATGCACATTCTACGTCATAACGACTTTCTATAGTTTGCGCATGTGTCCGGAAATAAGAAAAGCGTACTTCCACCGTTTTTTAAAATCACAGCTTCTCGAAGGTTTACATGATTTCGTAAAAAACACGGGTTTTAGAAAATGTGTTTTATTTCATAAATGGAATCTACAAATTATGCACATTGTACGTCATAACGACTATCTATAGTTTGCGCATGCATCCGGAAATAAGAAAAGCTTACTTCCACCATTTTTTAAAATCACAGCTTCTAGAAGGTTTACATAATTTCGTAAAAAACACGAGTTTTTAGAAAATGTGTTTTATTTCATCAATGGAATCTACAAAGTATGCACATTCTATGTCATAACGACTTTCTATAGTTTGCGCATGCGTCCGGAAATAAGAAACGCTTACTTCCACCGTTTTTTAAAATCACAGCTTCTAGAAGGTGTACATGATTTCGTAAAAAACACGAGTTTTTAGAAAATGTGTTTTCTTTCATAAATGGAATCTACAAAGTATGCACATTCTATGTCATAACGACTTCCTATAGTTTGCGCATTCGTCCGGAAATAAGAAAAGCTTACTTCCCCCGTTTTTTAAAATCACAGCTTCTAGAAGGTTTACATGATTTCGTAAAAAACACGAGTTTTTAGAAAATGTGTTTTATTTCATAAATGGAATCTACAAAGTATGCACATTCTACCTCATAACGACTTTCTATAGTTTGCGCATTCGTCCGGAAATAAGAAAAGCTTACTTCCACCGTTTTTTAAAATCACAGCTTCTAGAAGGTTTACATGATTTCGTAAAAAACATGAGTTTTTAGAAAATGTGTTTTATTTCATAAATGGAATCTACAAAGTATGCACATTCTACGTCATATAGACTTTCTATAGTTTGCACATGCATCCGCAAATAAGAAAAGCTTACTTCACCCGTTTTTTAAAATCACAGCTTCTAGAAGGTTTACATGATTTCGTAAAAAACATGATTTTTTAGGAAATGTGTTTTATTTCATAGATGGAATCTACAAAGTATGCACATTCTACGTCATAACGACATTCTATAGTTTGCGCATGCGTCCGGAAATAAGAAAAGCTTTCTTCCACCGTTTTTTAAAATCACAGCTTCTAGAAGGTTTACACGATTTCGTAAAAAACACGAGTTTTTAGAAAATGTGTTTTATTTCATAAATGGAATCTACAAAGTATGCACATTCTACAACATAAGGACTTTCTATAGTTTGCGCATGCGTTTGGAAATAAGAAAAGCTTAGTTCCCCCGTTTTTTAAAATCACAGCTTCTAGAAGGTTTACATGATTTCTTAAAAAACATGAGTTTTTAGAAAATGTGTTTTATTTCATAGATGGAATCAACAAAGTATGAACATTCTACGTCATAACGAATTTCTATAGTTTGCGCATGCGTCCGGAAATAAGAAAAGCTTTCTTCCACTGTTTTTTGAAATCACAGCTTCTAGAAGGTTTACATGATTTCGCAAAAAACACGAGTTTTTAGAAAATGTGTATTATTTCATAAATGGAATCTACAAAGTATGCACATTCTACGTCATAATGACTTTCTATAGTTTGCGCATGCGTCCGGAAATAAGAAAAGCTTACTTCCCCCGTTTTTTAAAATCACAGCTTCTAGAAGGTTTACATAATTTCGTAAAAAACACGAGTTTTTAGAAAATGTGTTTTATTTCATAAATGGAATCAACAAAGTATGCACATTCTACGTCATAACGAATTTCTATAGTTTGCGCATGCGTCCGGAAATAAGAAAAGCTTACTTCCGCTGTTTTTTAAAATCACAGCTTCTAGAAGGTTTACATGATTTCGTAAAAAACACGAGTTTTTAGAAAATGTGTTTTATTTCATCAATGGAATCTACAAAGTATGCACATTCTACGTCATAACGACTTTGTATAGTTTGCGCATCCGTCCGGAAATAAGAAAAGCTTACTTCCGCTGTTTTTTAAAATCACAGCTTCTAGAAGGTTTACATGATTTCGTAAAAAACACGAGTTTTTAGAAAATGTGTTTTATTTCATAAATGGAATCTACCTAGTATGCACATTCTATGTCATAACGATATTCAATAGTTTGCGCATACGTCCGGAAATAAGAAAAGCTTACTTTCACCGTTTTTTAAAATCACAGCTTCTAGAAGGTTTACATGATTTCGTAAAAAACACGAGTTTTTAGAAGATGTGTTTTATTTCATAAATGGAATCTACAAAGTATGCACATTCTACGTCATAACGACTTTATATAGTTTGCGCATACGTCCGGAAATAAGAAAAGCTTACTTCCCCCGTTTTTGAAAATCACAGCTTCTAGAAGGTTTACATGATTTGTTAAAAAACATGAGTTTTTAGAAATTGTGTTTTATTTCATAAATGGAATCAACAAAGTATGCACATTTTACGTCATAACGACTTTCTATAGTTTGCGCATGCGCCCGGAAATAAGAAAAGCTTACTTCCACCGTTTTTTAAAATCACAGCTTCTAGAAGGTTTACATGATTTCGTAAAAAAAAAAGAGTTTTTAGAAAATGTGTTTTATTTCATAAATGGAATCTACAAAGTATGCACATTCTACGTCATAACGACTTTCTACAGTTTGCGCATACGTCCGGAAATAAGAAAAGCTTACTTCCACCATTTTTTAAAATCACAGCTTCTAAAAGGTTTACATGATTTCGTAAAAAACACGAGTTTTTAGAAAATGTGTATTATTTCATAAATGGAATCTACAAAGTATGCGCATTCGTCCGGAAATAAGAAAAGCTTACTTCCCCCGTTTTTTAAAATCACAGCTTCTAGAAGGTTTACATGATTTCGTAAAAAACATGAGTTTTTAGAAAATGTGTTTTATTTCATAAATGGAATCTACAAAGTATGCACATTCTACGTCATAACGACTTTCTATAGTTTGCGCATTCGTCCGGAAATAAGAAAAGCTTACTTCTACCGTTTTTTAAAATCACAGCTTCTAGAAGGTTTACATGATTTCGTAAAAAACATGAGTTTTTAGAAAATGTGTTTTATTTCATAAATGGAATCTACAAAGTATGCACATTCTACATCATATAGACTTTCTATAGTTTGCACATGCGTCCGCAAATAAGAAAAGCTTACTTCACCCGTTTTTTAAAATCACAGCTTCTAGAAGGTTTACATGATTTCGTAAAAAACATGATTTTTTAGGAAATGTGTTTTATTTCATAGATGGAATCTACAAAGTATGCACATTCTATGTCATAAAGACATTCTATAGTTTGCGCATGCGTCCGGAAATAAGAAAAGCTTTCTTCCACCGTTTTTTAAAATCACAGCTTCTAGAAGGTTTACATGATTTCGTAAAAAACACGAGTTTTTAGAAAATGTGTTTTATTTCATAAATGGAATCTACAAAGTATGCACATTCTACAACATAAGGACTTTCTATAGTTTGCGCATGCGTTTGGAAATAAGAAAAGCTTACTTCCCCCGTTTTTTAAAATCACAGCTTCTAGAAGGTTTACATGATTTCTTAAAAAACATGAGTTTTTAGAAAATGTGTTTTATTTCATAGATGGAATCAACAAAGTATGAACATTCTACGTAATAACGAATTTCTATAGTTTGCGCATGCGTCCGGAAATAAGAAAAGCTTTCTTCCACTGTTTTTTGAAATCACAGCTTCTAGAAGGTTTACATGATTTCGCAAAAAACACGAGTTTTTAGAAAATGTGTTTTATTTCATAAATGGAATCTACAAAGTATGCACATTCTACGTCATAATGACTTTGTATAGTTTGCGCATGCGTCCGGAAATAAGAAAAGCTTACTTCCCCCGTTTTTTAAAATCACAGCTTCTAGAAGGTTTACATGATTTCTTAAAAAACACGAGTTTTTAGAAAATGTGTTTTATTTCATAAATGGAATCAACAAAGTATGCACATTCTATGTCATAACGACATTCTATAGTTTGCGCATGCGTCCGGAAATAAGAAAAGCTTACTTCAGCCGTTTTTTAAAATCATAGCTTGTAGAAGGTTTACATGATTTCGTAAAAAACACGAGTTTTTAGAAGATGTGTTTTATTTCATAAATGGAATCTACAAAGTATGCACATTCTACGTCATAACGACTTTATATAGATTGCGCATACATCCGGAAATAAGAAAAGCTTACTTCCCCCGTTTTTGAAAATCACAGCTTCTAGAAGGTTTACATGATTTGTTAAAAAACATGAGTTTTTAGAAATTGTGTTTTATTTCATAAATGGAATCAACAAAGTATGCACATTCTACGTCATAACGACTTTCTATAGTTTGCGCATGCGTCTGGAAATAAGAAAAGCTTACTTCCACCGTTTTTTAAAATCACAGCTTCTAGAAGGTTTACATGATTTCGTAAAAAAAAAGAGTTTTTAGAAAATGTGTTTTATTTCATAAATGGAATCTACAAAGTATGCACATTCTACGTCATAACGACTTTCTACAGTTTGCGCATACGTCCGAAAATAAGAAAAGCTTACTTCCACCGTTTTTTAAAATCACAACTTCTAAAAGGTTTACATGATTTCGTAAAAAACACGAGTTTTTAGAAAATGTGTATTATTTCATAAATGGAATCTACAAAGTATGCACATTCTACGGCATAATGACTTTATATAGTTTGCCCATGCGTCCGGAAATAAGAAAAGCTTACTTCCACCGTTTTTTAAAATCACAGCTTCTAGAAGGTTTACATGATTTCGTAAAAAACACGAGTTTTTAGAAAATGTGTTTTATTTCATAAATGGAATCTACAAAGTATGCACATTCTATGTCATAGCTACATTCCATAGTTTGCGCATGCGTCCGGAAATAAGAAAAGCTTACTTCCACCGTTTTTTAAAATCACAGCTTCTAGAAGCTTTACATGATTTCGTAAAAAACACGAGTTTTTAGAAAATGTGTTTTATTTCATAAATGGAATCTACAAAGTATGCACATTCTACGTGATAATGACTTTCTATAGTTTGCGCATCCGTCCAGAAATACGAAAAGCTTACTTCCCCCGTTTTTGAAAATCACAGCTTCTAGAAGGTTTACATGATTTGTTAAAAAACATGAGTTTTTAGAAAATGTGTTTTATTTCATAAATGGAATCAACAAAGTATGCACATTCTATGTCATAACGACTTTCTATAGTTTGCGCATGCGTCCGGAAATAAGAAAGGCTTACTTCCACCGTTTTTTAAAATCACAGCTTCTAGAAGGTTTACATGATTTCGTAAAAAAAAAGAGTTTTTAGCAAATGTGTTTTATTTCATAAATGGAATCTACAAAGTATGCACATTCTACGTCATAACGACTTTCTACAGTTTGCGCATTCGTCCGGATATAAGAAAAGCTTACTTCCACCGTTTTTTAAAATCACAGCTTCTAAAAGGTTTACATGATTTCGTAAAAAAAACGAGTTTTTAGAAAATGTGTTTTATTTCATAAATGGAATCTACAAAGTATGCACATTCTACGACATAACGACTTTCTATAGTTTGCGCATGCGTCCGGAAATAAGACAAGCTTACTTCCACCGTTTTTCAAAATCACAGCTTCTAGATGGTTTACATGATTTCGTAAAAAACACGAGTTTTTAGAAAATGTGTTTTATTTCATAAATGGAATCTACAAAGTATGCACATTCTACGTCATAATGACTTTCTATAGTTTGCGCATGCGTCCGGAAATAAGAAAAGCTTACTTCCACGATTTTTTAAAATCACAGCATCTAGAAGGTTTACATGATTTCGTAAAAAACACGAGTTTTTAGAAAATGAGTTTTATTTCATAAACGGAATCTACAAAGTATGCACATTCTACGTCATAACGACATTCTATAGTTTGCGCATGTGTCCGGAAATAAGAAAAGCTTACTTCCACCGTTTTTTAAAATCACAGCTTCTAGAAGGTTTACATGATTTCGTAAAAAACACGAGTTTTTAGAAAATGTGTTTTATTTCATAAATGGAATTAACAAAGTATGCACATTCTACGTCATAATGACTTTCTATAGTTTTTGCATGCGTCCGGAAATAAGAAAAGCTTACTTCCACCGATTTTTAAAATCACAGCTTCTAGAGGGTTTACATGATTTCGTAAAAAACAAGAGTTCTAAGAAAATGTGTTTTATTTCATAAATTCAATTTACAAAGTATGCACATTCTACGTCATAACGACTTTCTATAGTTTGTGCATGCATCCAGAAATAAGAAAAGCTTACTTCCCCCGTTTTTTAAAATCACAGCTTCTAGAAGGTTTACATGATTTCGTAAAAAACACGGGTTTTTAGAAAATGTGTTTTATTTCATAAATGGAATCTACAAAGTATGCACATTCTACGTCATAACGACTTTCTATAGTTTGCGCATGCATCCGGAAATAAGAAAAGCTTTCTTCCCCCGTTTTTTAAAATCACAGCTTCTAGAAGGTTTACATGATTTCGTAAAAAACACGAGTTTTTAGAAAATGTCTTTTATTTCATAAATAGAATCAACAAAGTATGCACATTCTACATCATAACGACTTTCTATAGTTTGCACATGCGTCCGGAAATAAGAAAAGCTTACTTCCACCGTTTTTTAAAATCACAGCTTCTAGAAGGTTTACATGATTTCGTAAAAAACACGAGTTTTTAGAAAATGTGTTTTATTTCATAAATGGAATCAACAAAGTATGCACATTCTACGTCATAACGACTTTGTATAGTTTGCGCATGCGTCCGGAAATAACAAAAGCTTACTTCCACTGTTTTTTAAAATCACAGCTTCTATAAGGTTTACATGATTTCGTAAAAAAGACGAGTTTTTAGAAAATGTGTTTTATTTCATCAATGGAATCTACAAAGTATGCACATTCTACGTCATAAAGACATTCTATAGTTTGCGCATGCGTCCGGAAATAAGAAAAGCTTATTCAAGCGTTTTTTTAAATCACAGCTTGTAGAAGGTTTACATGATTTCGTAAAAAACACGAGTTTTTAGAAAAAGTTTTTTATTTCATCAATCGAATCTACAAAGTATGCACATTCTACGTCATAACGACTTTCTATAGTTTGCGCATGCGTCCGGAAATAAGAAAAGCGTACTTCCACCGTTTTTTAAAATCACAGCTTCTCGAAGGTTTACATGATTTCGTAAAAAACACGGGTTTTTAGAAAATGTGTTTTATTTCATAAATTGAATATACAAAGTATGCACATTCTACGTCATAACGACTTTCTATAGTTTGCGCATGCATCCGGAAATAAGAAAAGCTTACTTCCACCATTTTTTAAAATCACAGCTTCTAGAAGGTTTACATGATTTCGTAAAAAACACGAGTTTTTAGAAAATGTATTTTATTTCATCAATGGAATCTAAAAACTATGCACATTCTACGTCATAACGACTTTCTATAGTTTGCGCATGCGTCCGGAAATAAGAAACGCTTACTTCCACTGTTTTTTAAAATCACAGCTTCTAGAAGGTTTACATGATTTCGTAAAAAACACGAGTTTTTAGAAAATGTGTATTATTTCATAAATGGAATCTACAAAGTATGCACATTCTACGGCATAATGACTTTATATAGTTTGCCCATGCGTCCGGAAATAAGAAAAGCTTACTTCCACCGTTTTTTAAAATCACAGCTTCTAGAAGGTTTACATGATTTCGTAAAAAACATGAGTTTTTAGAAAATGTGTATTATTTCATAAATGGAATCTACAAAGTATGCACATTCTACGGCATAATTACTTTATATAGTTTGCCCATGCGTCCGGAAATAAGAAAAGCTTACTTCCCCCGTTTTTGAAAATCACAGCTTCTAGAAGGTTTACATGATTTGTTAAAAAACATGAGTTTTTAGAAAATGTGTTTTATTTCATAAATGGAATCAACAAAGTATGCACATTCTATGTCATAACGACTTTCTATAGTTTGCGCATGCGTCCGGAAATAAGAAAGGCTTACTTCCACCGTTTTTTAAAATCACAGCTTCTAGAAGGTTTACATGATTTCGTAAAAAAAAAGAGTTTTTAGAAAATGTGTTTTATTTCATAAATGGAATCTACAAAGTATGCACATTCTACGTCATAACGACTTTGTATAGTTTGCGCATGCGTCCGGAAATAACAAAAGCTTACTTCCACTGTTTTTTAAAATCACAGCTTCTATAAGGTTTACATGATTTCGTAAAAAAGACGAGTTTTTAGAAAATGTGTTTTATTTCATCAATGGAATCTACAAAGTATGCACATTCTACGTCATAACGACATTCTATAGTTTGCGCATGCGTCCGGAAATAAGAAAAGCTTATTCCAACGTTTTTTAAAATCACAGCTTCTAGAAGGTTTACATGATTTCGTAAAAAACACGAGTTTTTAGAAAAAGTGTTTTATTTCATCAATGGAATCTACAAAGTATGCACATTCTACGTCATAACGACTTTCTATAGTTTGCGCATGCGTCCGGAAATAAGAAAAGCGTACTTCCACCGTTTTTTAAAATCACAGCTTCTCGAAGGTTTACATGATTTCGTAAAAAACACGGGTTTTTAGAAAATGTGTTTTATTTCATAAATGGAATCTACAAAGTATGCACATTCTACGTCATAACGACTTTCTATAGTTTGCGCATGCATCCGGAAATAAGAAAAGCTTACTTCCACCATTTTTTAAAATCACAGCTTCTAGAAGGTTTACATGATTTCATAAAAAACACGAGTTTTTAGAAAATGTGTTTTATTTCATCAATGGAATCTACAAAGTATGCACATTCTACGTCATAACGACTTTCTATAGTTTGCGCATGCGTCCGGAAATAAGAAACGCTTACTTCCACCGTTTTTTAAAATCACAGCTTCTAGAAGGTTTACATGATTTCGTAAAAAACACGAGTTTTTAGAAAATGTGTTTTCTTTCATAAATGGAATCTACAAAGTATGCACATTCTATGTCATAACGACTTCCTATAGTTTGCGCATTCGTCCGGAAATAAGAAAAGCTTACTTCCCCCGTTTTTTAAAATCACAGCTTCTAGAAGGTTTACGTGAGTTCGTAAAAAACACGAGTTTTTAGAAAATGTGTTTTATTTCATAAATGGAATCTACAAAGTATGCACATTCTACCTCATAAGGACTTTCTATAGTTTGCGCATTCGTCCGGAAATAAGAAAAGCTTACTTCCACCGTTTTTTAAAATCACAGCTTCTAGAAGGTTTACATGATTTCGTAAAAAACATGAGTTTTTAGAAAATGTGTTTTATTTCATAAATGAAATCTACAAAGTATGCACATTCTACGTCATATAGACTTTCTATAGTTTGCACATGGGTCCGCAAATAAGAAAAGCTTACTTCACCCGTTTTTTAAATTCACAGCTTCTAGAAGGTTTACATGATTTCGTAAAAAACATGATTTTTTAGGAAATGTGTTTTATTTCATAGATGGAATCTACAAAGTATGCACATTCTACGTCATAACGACATTCTATAGTTTGCGCATGCGTCCGGAAATAAGAAAAGCTTTCTTCCACCGTTTTTTAAAATCACAGCTTCTAGAAGGTTTACATGATTTCGTAAAAAACACGAGTTTTTAGAAAATGTGTTTTATTTCATAAATGGAATCTACAAAGTATGCACATTCTACAACATAAGGACTTTCTATAGTTTGCGCATGCGTTTGGAAATAAGAAAAGCTTACTTCCCCCGTTTTTTAAAATCACAGCTTCTAGAAGGTTTACATGATTTCTTAAAAAACATGAGTTTTTAGAAAATGTGTTTTATTTCATAGATGGAATCAACAAAGTATGAACATTCTACGTCATAACGAATTTCTATAGTTTGCGCATGCGTCCGGAAATAAGAAAAGCTTTCTTCCACTGTTTTTTAAAATCACAGCTTCTAGAAGGTTTACATGATTTTGCAAAAAACACGAGTTTTTAGAAAATGTGTTTTATTTCATAAATGGAATCTACAAAGTATGCACATTCTACGTCATAATGACTTTCTATAGTTTGCGCATGCGTCCGGAAATAAGAAAAGCTTACTTCCACCGTTTTTTAAAATCACAGCTTCTAGAAGGTTTACATGATTTCGTAAAAAACACGAGTTTTTAGAAGATGTGTTTTATTTCATAAATGGAATCTACAAAGTATGCACATTCTACGTCATAACGACTTGATATAGTTTGCGCATACGTCCGGAAATAAGAGAAGCTTACTTCCCCCATTTTTGAAAATCACAGCTTCTAGAAGGTTTACATGATTTGTTAAAAAACATGAGTTTTTAGAAAATGTGTTTTATTTCATAAATGGAATCAACAAAGTATGCACATTCTACGTCATAACGACATTCTATAGTTTGCGCATGCGTCCGGAAATAAGAAAAGCTTACTTCCACCGTTTTTTAAAATCACAGCTTCTACAAGGTTTACATGATTTCGTAAAAAACACGAGTTTTTAGAAAATGTGTTTTATTTCATCAATGGAATCTACAAAGTATGCACATTCTACGTCATAACGACATTCTATAGTTTGCGCATGCGTCCGGAAATAAGAAAAGCTTATTCCAGCGTTTTTTAAAATCACAGCTTCTAGAAGGTTTACATGATTTCGTAAAAAACACGAGTTTTTAGAAAAAGTGTTTTATTTCATCAATGGAATCTACAAAGTATGCACATTCTACGTCATAACGACTTTGTATAGTTTGCGCATACGTCCGGAAATAAGAAAAGCTTACTTCCACCGTTTTTTAAAATCACAGATTCTAGAAGGTTTACATGATTTCGTAAAAAACACGAGTTTTTAGAAGATGTGTTTTATTTCATAAATGGAATCTACAAAGTATGCACATTCTACGTCATAACGACTTTATATAGTTTGCGCATACGTCCGGAAATAAGAAAAGCTTACTTCCACCGTTTTTGAAAATCACAGCTTCTAGAAGGTTTACATGATTTGTTAAAAAACATGAGGTTTTAGAAAATGTGTTTTATTTCATAAATGGAATCAACAAAGTATGCACATTCTACGTCATAACGACTTTCTATAGTTTGCGCATGCGTCCGGAAATAAGAAAAGCTTACTTCCACCGTTTTTTAAAATCACAGCTTCTAGAAGGTTTACATGATTTCTTAAAAAACACGAGTTTTTAGAAAATGTGTTTTATTTCATAAATGGAATCAACAAAGTATGCACATTCTACGTCATAACGACATTCTATAGTTTGCGCATGCGTCCGGAAATAAGAAAAGCTTACTTCCACCGTTTTTTAAAATCATAGCTTGTAGAAGGTTTACATGATTTCGTAAAAAACACGAGTTTTAGAAAATGTGTTTTATTTCATAAATGGAATCTACAAAGTATGCACATTCTACGTCATAACGACTTTCTATAGTTTGCGCATGCGTCCGGATATAAGAAAAGCTTACTTCCCTCGTTTTTTAAAATCACAGCTTCTAGAAGGTTTACATGATTTCGTAAAAAACACGAGTTTTTAGAAAATGTGTTTTATTTCATAAATGGAATCAACAAAGTATGCACATTCTACGTCATAACGACTTTCTATAGTTTGCGCATGCTTCCGGAAATAAGAAAAGCTTACTTCCACCGTTTTTTAAAATCACAGCTTCTAGAAGGTTTACATGATTTCGTAAAAAAAAGAGTTTTTAGAAAATGTGTTTTATTTCATAAATGGAATCTACAAAGTATGCACATTCTACGTCATAACGACTTTCTACAGTTTGCGCATACGTCCGGAAATAAGAAAAGCTTACTTCCACCGTTTTTTAAAATCACAGCTTCTAAAAGGTTTACATGATTTCGTAAAAAACACGATTTTTTAGAAAATGTGTATTATTTCATAAATGGAATCTACAAAGTATGCACATTCTACGGCATAATGACTTTCTATAGTTTGCGCATGCGTCCGGAAATAAGAAATGCTTACTTCCACCGTTTTTTAAAATCACAGCTTCTAGAAGGTTTACATGATTTCGTAAAAAACACGAGTTTTTAGAAAATGTGTTTTATTTCATAAATGGAATCTACAAAGTATGCACATTCTATGTCATAGCTAGATTCCATAGTTTGCGCATGCGTCCGGAAATAAGAAAAGCTTACTTCCACCGTTTTTTTAAATCACAGCTTCTAGAAGCTTTACATGATTTCGTAAAAAACACGAGTTTTTAGAAAATGTGTTTTATTTCATATATGGAATCTACAAAGTATGCACATTCTACGTCATAACGACTTTCTATAGTTTGCGCATCCGTCCGGAAATAAGAAAAGCTTACTTCCCCCGTTTTTGAAAATCACAGCTTCTAGAAGGTTTACATGATTTGTTAAAAAACATGAGTTTTTAGAAAATGTGTTTTATTTCATAAATGGAATCAACAAAGTATGCACATTCTATGTCATAACGACTTTCTATAGTTTGCGCATGCGTCCGGAAATAAGAAAGGCTTACTTCCACCGTTTTTTAAAATCACAGCTTCTAGAAGGTTTACATGATTTCGTAAAAAAAAAGAGTTTTTAGCAAATGTGTTTTATTTCATAAATGGAATCTACAGAGTATGCACATTCTACGTCATAACGACTTTCTATAGTTTGCGCATACGTCCGGAAATAAGAAAAGATTACTTCCACCGTTTTTTAAAATCACAGCTTCTAAAAGGTTTACATGATTTCGTAAAAAAAATGAGTTTTTAGAAAATGTGTTTTATTTCATAAATGGAATCTACAAAGGATGCACATTCTACGACATAACGACTTTCTATAGCTTGCGCATGCGTCCGGAAATAAGAAAAGCTTACTTCCACCATTCTTTAAAATTACAGCTTCTAGATGGTTTACATGATTTCGTAAAAAACACGAGTTTTTAGAAAATGTGTTTTATTTCATAAATGGAATCTACAAAGTATGCACATTCTACGTCATAACGACTTTCTATAGTTTGCGCATGCGTCCGGAAATAAGAAAAGCTTACTTCCACCATTTTTTAAAATCACACCATCTAGAAGGTTTACATGATTTCGTAAAAAACACGAGTTTTTAGAAAATGAGTTTTATTTCATAAACGGAATCTACAAAGTATGCACATTCTACGTCATAACGACATTCTATAGTTTGCGCATGTGTCCGGAAATAAGAAAAGCTTACTTCCACCGTTTTTTAAAATCACAGCTTCTAGAAGGTTTACATGATTTCGTAAAAAACACGAGTTTTTAGAAAATGTGTTTTATTTCATAAATGCAATCTACAAAGTTTGGACATTCTACGTCATAACGAATTTCTATAGTTTGCGCATCCGTCCGGAAATAAGAAAAGCTTACTTCCCCCCGTTTTTTAAAATCACAACTTCTAGAAGGTTTACATGATTTGTTAAAAAACACGAGTCTTTAGAAAATGTGTTTTATTTCATAAATGGAATCTACAAAGTATGCACATTCTACGTCATAATGACTTTCTATAGTTTGCGCATGCGTCCGGAAATAACAAAAGCTTACTTCCCCCGTTTTTTAAAATCACAGCTTCTAGAAGGTTTACATGATTTCGTAAAAAATACGAGTTTTTAGAAAATGTGTTTTATTTCATCAATGGAATCTACAAAGTATGCACATTCTACGTCATAACGACATTCTATAGTTTGCGCATGCGTCCAGAAATAAGAAAAGCTTACTTCCACCGTTTTTTAAAATCACAGCTTCTAGAAGGTTTACATGATTTCGTAAAAAACACGAGTTTTTAGAAAATGTGTTTCATTTCATCAGTGGAATCTACAAAGTATGCACATTCTACATCATAACGACTTTCTATAGTTTGCGCATGCGTCCGGAAATAAGAAAGGCTTACTTCCCCCGTTTTTTAAAATCACAGCTTCTAGAAGGTTTACATGATTTCGTAAAAAACACAAGTTCTTAGAAAATGTGTTTTATTTCATAAATGTAATTTACAAAGTATGCACATTCTACGTCATAACGACTTTCTATAGTTTGCGCATGCGTCCGGAAATAAGAAAAGCTTACTTCCCCCGTTTTTTAAAATCACAGCTTCTAGAAGGTTTACATGATTTCGTAAAAAACACGAGTTTTTAGAAAATGTGTTTTATTTCATAAATGGAATCTACAAAGTATGCACATTCTACGTCATAACGACATTCTATAGTTTGCGCATGTGCCCGGAAATAATAAAATCTTACTTCCACCGTTTTTTAAAATCACAGTTTCTAGAAGGTTTACATGATTTCGTAAAAAACACGAGTTTTTAGAAAATGTGTTTTATTTCATAAATGGAATCTACAAAGTATACACATTATACGTCATAACGAATTTCTATAGTTTGGGCATGCGTCCGGAAATAAGAAACGCTTACTTCCCCCGTTTTTTAAAATCACAGCTTCTAGAAGGTTTACATGATTTCGTAAAAAACACGAGTTTTTAGAAAATGTGTTTTATTTCATAAATGGAATCAACAAAGTATGCACATTCTACGTCATAACGACTTTCTATAGTTTGCGCATGCGTCCGGAAATAAGGAAAAGCTTACTTCCACCGATTTTTAAAATCAGAGCTTCTAGAAGGTTTACATGATTCCATAAAAAACAAGAGTTCTTAGAAAATGTGTTTTATTTCATAAATTCAATCTACAAAGTATGCACATTCTACGTCATAACGACTTTCTATAGTTTGCGCATGCATCCAGAAATAAGAAAAGCTTACTTCCCCCGTTTTTTAAAATCACAGCTTCTAGAAGGTTTACATGATTTCGTAAAAAACACGGGTTTTTAGAAAATGTGTTTTATTTCATAAATGGAATCAACAAAGTATGCACATTCTACATCATAACGACTTTCTATAGTTTTCCCATGCGTCCGGAAATAAGAAAAGCTTACTTCCACCGTTTTTTAAAATCACAGCTTCTAGAAGGTTTACATGATTTCGTAAAAAACACGAGTTTTTAGAAAATGTGTTTTATTTCATAAATGGAATCAACAAAGTATGCACATTCTACGTCATAACGACTTTGTATAGTATGCGCATGCGTCCGGAAATAACAAAAGCTTACTTCCACTGTTTTTTGAAATCACAGCTTCTATAAGGTTTACATGATTTCGTAAAAAAGATGAGTTTTTAGAAAATGTGTTTTATTTCATCAATGGAATCTACAAAGTATGCACATTCTACGTCATAACGACATTCTATAGCTTCCGCATGCGTCCGAAAATAAGAAAAGCTTATTCCAGCGTTTTTTAAAATCACAGCTTCTATAAGGTTTACATGATTTCGTAAAAAACACGAGTTTTTAGAAAAAGTGTTTTATTTCATAAATGGAAAATACAAAGTATGCACATTCTACGTCATAACGACTTTCTATAGTTTGCGCATGCGTCCGGAAATAAGAAAAGCGTACTTCCACTGTTTTTTAAAATCACAGCTTCTCGAAGGTTTACATGATTTCGTAAAAAACACGGGTTTTTAGAAAAATTGTTTTATTTCATAAATGGAATCTACAAAGTATGCACATTCTACGTCATAACGACTTTCTATAGTTTGCGCATGCATCTGGAAATAAAAAAGCTTACTTCCACCTTTTTCTAAAATCACAGCTTCTAGAAGGTTTACATGATTTCGTAAAAAACATGAGTTTTTAGAAAATGTGTTTTATTTCATCAATGGAATCTACAAAGTATGCACATTCTACGTCATAACGACTTTCTATAGTTTGCGCATGCGTCCGGAAATAAGAAACGCTTACTTCCACCGTTTTTTAAAATCACAGCTTCTAGAAGGTTTACATGATTTCGTAAAAAACATGAGTTTTTAGAAAATGTGTTTTCTTTCATAAATGGAATCTACAAAGTATGCACATTCTACGTCATAACGACATTCTATAGTTTGCGCATGCGTCCGGAAATAAGAAAAGCTTACTTCCACCGTTTTTTAAAATCACAGCTTCTAGAAGGTTTACATGATTTCATAAAAAACACGAGTTTTTAGAAAATGTGTTTTATTTCATAAATGGAATCTACAAAGTTTGCACATTCTACGTCATAACGACTTTCTATAGTTTGCGCATGCGTCCGGAAATAAGAAAAGCTTACTTCCCCCGTTTTTTAAAATCACAACTTCTAGAAGGTTTACATGATTTGTTAAAAAACACGAGTCTTTAGAAAATGTGTTTTATTTCATAAATGGAATCTACAAAGTATGCACATTCTACGTCATATTGACTTTCTATAGTTTGCGCATGCGTCCGGAAATAACAAAAGCTTACTTCCCCCGTTTTTTAAAATCACAGCTTCTAGAAGGTTTACATGATTTCGTAAAAAATACGAGTTTTTAGAAAATGTGTTTTATTTCATCAATGGAATCTACAAAGTATGCACATTCTACGTCATAACGACATTCTATAGTTTGCGCACGCGTCCAGAAATAAGAAATGCTTACTTCCACCATTTTTTAAAATCACAACTTCTAGAAGGTTTACATGATTTCGTAAAAAACACGAGGTTTTAGAAAATGTGTTTTATTTCATCAATGGAATCTACAAAGTATGCACATTCTACGTCATAACGACTTTCTATAGTTTGCGCATGCGTCCAGAAATAAGAAACGCTTACTTCTCCCGTTTTTTAAAATCACAGCTTCTTGAAGGTTTACATGATTTCCTAAAAAACACGGGTTTTTAGAAAATGTGTTTTATTTCATAAATGGAATCAACAAAGTATGCACATTCTACGTCTTAACGACTTTCCATAGTTTGTGCATGCGTCCGGAAATAAGAAAAGCTTACTTCCACCGATTTTTAAAATCACAGCTTCTAGAAGGTTTACATGATTTCGTAAAAAACACGACTTTTTAGAAAATGTGTTTTATTTCATAAATGGAATCTACAAAGTATGCAAATTGTACGTCATAACGACTTTGTATAGTTTGCGCATGCTTCCCAAAATAACAAAAGCTTACTTCCACCGTTTTTTAAAATCACAGCTTCTAGAAGATTTACATGATTTCGTAAAAAAACACGAGTTTTTAGAAAATGTGTTTTATTTCATAAATGGAATCAACAAAGTATGCATATTCTACGTCATAACGACTTTCTATAGTTTGCGCATTCGTCCAGAAATAAGAAAAGCTTACTTCCCTCGTTTTTTAAAATCACAGCTTCTAGAAGGTTTACATGATTTCGTAACAAACACGAGTTTTTAGAAAATGTGTTTTATTTCATAAATGGAATCAACAAAGTATGCAGATTCTACGTCATAACGACTTTCTATAGTTTGCGCATGCGTCCGGAAATAAGAAAAGCTTACTTCCCCCGTTTTTTAAAATCACAACTTCTAGATGGTTTACATGATTTCGTAAAAAACACGAGTTTTTAGAAAATGTGTTTTATTTCATAAATGGAATCAACAAAGTATGCACATTCTACGTCATAACGACTTTCTATAGTTTGCGTATCCGTCCGGAAATAAGAAAAGCTTACTTCCACCGTTTTTTAAAATCACAGCTTCTAGAAGGTTTACATGATTTGTTAAAAAACATGAGTTTTTAGAAAATGTGTTTTATTTCATCAATGGAATCAACAAAGTATGCACATTCTACGTCATAACGACTTTCTATAGTTTGCGCATGCATCCGGAAATAAGAAAGGCTTACTTCCACCGTTTTTTAAAATCACAACTTCTAGAAGGTTTACATGATTTCGTAAAAATAAAGAGCTTTTACAAAATGTGTTTTATTTCATAAATGGAATCTACAAAGTATGCACATTCTACGTCATAACGACTTTCTACAGTTTGCGCATACGTCCGGAAATAAGAAAAGCTTACTTCCACCGTTTTTTAAAATCACAGCTTCTAAAAGGTTTACATGATTTCGTAAAAAACACGAGTTTTTAGAAAATGTGTTTTATTTCATAAATGGAATCTACAAAGTATGCACATTCTACGACATAACGACTTTCTATAGTTTGCGCATGCGTTCGGAAATAAGAAAAGCTTACTTCCACCGTTTTTTAAAATCACAGCTTCTAGATGGTTTACATGATTTCGCAAAAAACACGAGTTTTTAGAAAATGTGTTTTATTTCATAAATGGAATCAACAAAGTATGCACATTCTACGTCATAACGACTTTCTATAGTTTGCGCATGCGTCCGGAAATAAGAAAAACTTACTTCCACCGATTTTTAAAATCACAGCTTCTAGAAGGTTTACATGATTTCATAAAAAAGAAGAGTTCTTAGAAAATGTGTTTTATTTCATAAATTCAATCTACAAAGTATGCACATTCTATGTCATAACGACTTTCTATAGTTTGCGCATGCATCCAGAAATAAGAAAAGCTTACTTCCCCCGTTTTTTAAAATCACAGGTTCTTGAAGGTTTTACATGATTTCGTAAAAAACACGGGTTTTTAGAAAATGTGTTTTATTTCATAAATGGAATCTACAAAGTATGCACATTCTACGTCATAACGACTTTCTATAGTTTGCGTATCCGTCCGGAAATAAGAAAAGCTTACTTCCCCCGTTTTTGAAAATCACAGCTTCTAGAAGGTTTACATGATTTGTTAAAAAACATGAGTTTTTAGAAAATGTGTTTTATTTCATCAATGGAATCAACAAAGTATGCACATTCTACGTCATAACGACTTTCTATAGTTTGCGCATGCATCCGGAAATAAGAAAGGCTTACTTCCACCGATTTTTAAAATCACAGCTTCTAGAAGGTTTACATGATTTCGTAAAAAAAAAGAGCTTTTAGAAAATGTGTTTTATTTCATAAATGGAATCTACAAAGTATGCACATTCTACGTCATAACGACTTTCTACAGTTTGCGCATACGTCCGGAAATAAGAAAAGCTTACTTCCACCGTTTTTTAAAATCACAGCTTCTAAAAGGTTTACATGATTTCGTAAAAAACACGAGTTTTTAGAAAATGTGTTTTATTTCATAAATGGAATCTACAAAGTATGCACATTCTACGACATAACGACTTTCTATAGTTTGCGCATGCGTCCGGAAATAAGAAAAGCTTACTTCCACCGTTTTTTAAAATCACAGCTTCTAGATGGTTTACATGATTTCGTAAAAAACACGAGTTTTTAGAAAATGTGTTTTGTTTCATAAATGCAATCTAAAAAGTATGCACATTCTACGTCATAACGACTTTCTATAGTTTGCGCATGCGTCCGGAAATAAGAAAAGCTTACTTCCACCATTTTTTTAAATCACAGCATCTAGAAGGTTTACATGATTTCGTAAAAAACACGAGTTTTTAGAAAATGAGTTTTATTTCATAAACGGAATCTACAAAGTATGCACATTCTACATCATAACGACATTCTATAGTTTGCGCATGCGTCCGGAAATAAGAAAAGCTTACTTGCACCGTTTTTTAAAATCACAGCATCTAGAAGGTTTACATAATTTCGTAAAAAACACAAGTTTTTAGAAAATGTGTTTTATTTCATAAATGGAATCTACAAAGTTTGCAAATTCTACGTCATAACGACTTTCTATAGTTTGCGCATGCATCCAGAAATAAGAAAAGCTTACTTCCCCCGTTTTTTAAAATCACAACTTTTAGAAGGTTTACATGATTTGTTAAAAAACACGAGTCTTTAGAAAATGTGTTTTATTTCATAAATGGAATCTACAAAGTATGCACATTCTACGTCATAATGACTTTCTATAGTTTGCGCATGCGTCCGGAAATAACAAAAGCTTACTTCCCCCGTTTTTTAAAATCACAGCTTCTAGAAGGTTTACATGATTTCGTAAAAAATACGAGTTTTTAGAAAATGTGTTTTATTTCATCAATGGAATCTACAAAGTATGCACATTCTACGTCATAACGACATTCTATAGTTTGCGCATGCGTCCAGAAATAAGAAAAGCTTACTTCCACCGTTTTTTAAAATCACAACTTCTAGAAGGTTTACATGATTTTGTAAAAAACATGAGTTTTTAGAAAATGTGTTTTATTTCATCAATGGAATCTACAAAGTATGCACATTCTACGTCATAAAGACTTTCTATAGTTTGCGCATGCGTCCGGAAATAAGAAACGCTTACTTCCACCGTTTTTTAAAATCACAGCTTCTAGAAGGTTTACATGATTTCGTAAAAAAAAAGAGCTTTTAGAAAATGTGTTTTATTTCATAAATGGAATCTACAAAGTATGCACATTCTACGTCATAACGACTTTCTACAGTTTGCGCATGCGTCCGGAAATAAGAAAAGCTTACTTCCACCGTTTTTTAAAATCACAGCTTCTAGAAGGTTTACATGATTTGTTAAAAAACATGAGTTTTTAGAAAATGTGTTTTATTTCATCAATGGAATCAACAAAGTATGCACATTCTACGTCATAACGACTTTCTATAGTTTGCGCATGCATCCGGAAATAAGAAAGGCTTACTTCCACCGATTTTTAAAATCACAGCTTCTAGAAGGTTTACATGATTTCGTAAAAAAAAAGAGCTTTTAGAAAATGTGTTTTATTTCATAAATGGAATCTACAAAGTATGCACATTCTACATCATAACGACTTTCTACAGTTTGCGCATACGTCCGGAAATAAGAAAAGCTTACTTCCACCGTTTTTTAAAATCACAGCTTCTAAAAGGTTTACATGATTTCGTAAAAAACACGAGTTTTTAGAAAATGTGTTTTATTTCATAAATGGAATCTACAAAGTATGCACATTCTACGACATAACGACTTTCTATAGTTTGCGCATGCGTCCGGAAATAAGAAAAGCTTACTTCCACCGTTTTTTAAAATCACAGCTTCTAGATGGTTTACATGATTTCGTAAAAAACACGAGTTTTTAGAAAATGTGTTTTGTTTCATAAATGCAATCTAAAAAGTATGCACATTCTACGTCATAACGACTTTCTATAGTTTGCGCATGCGTCCGGAAATAAGAAAAGCTTACTTCCACCATTTTTTTAAATCACAGCATCTAGAAGGTTTACATGATTTCGTAAAAAACACGAGTTTTTAGAAAATGAGTTTTATTTCATAAACGGAATCTACAAAGTATGCACATTCTACATCATAACGACATTCTATAGTTTGCGCATGCGTCCGGAAATAAGAAAAGCTTACTTGCACCGTTTTTTAAAATCACAGCTTCTAGAAGGTTTACATGATTTCGTAAAAAACACAAGTTTTTAGAAAATGTGTTTTATTTCATAAATGGAATCTACAAAGTTTGCACATTCTACGTCATAACGACTTTCTATAGTTTGCGCATGCATCCAGAAATAAGAAAAGCTTACTTCCCCCGTTTTTTAAAATCACAACTTTTAGAAGGTTTACATGATTTGTTAAAAAACACGAGTCTTTAGAAAATGTGTTTTATTTCATAAATGGAATCTACAAAGTATGCACATTCTACGTCATAATGACTTTCTATAGTTTGCGCATGCGTCCGGAAATAACAAAAGCTTACTTCCCCCGTTTTTTAAAATCACAGCTTCTAGAAGGTTTACATGATTTCGTAAAAAATACGAGTTTTTAGAAAATGTGTTTTATTTCATCAATGGAATCTACAAAGTATGCACATTCTACGTCATAACGACATTCTATAGTTTGCGCATGCGTCCAGAAATAAGAAAAGCTTACTTCCACCGTTTTTTTAAAATCACAACTTCTAGAAGGTTTACATGATTTTGTAAAAAACATGAGTTTTTAGAAAATGTGTTTTATTTCATCAATGGAATCTACAAAGTATGCACATTCTACGTCATAAAGACTTTCTATAGTTTGCGCATGCGTCCGGAAATAAGAAACGCTTACTTCCACCGTTTTTTAAAATCACAGCTTCTAGAAGGTTTACATGATTTCGTAAAAAACATGAGTTTTTAGAAAATTTGTTTTATTTCATAAATGGAATCAACAAAGTATGCACATTCTACGTCATAACGACTTTCCATAGTTTGCGCATGCGTCCGGAAATAAGAAAAGCTTACTTCCACCGATTTTTAAAATCACAGCTTCTAGAAGGTTTACATGATTTCGTAAAAAACACGATTTTTAGAAAATGTGTTTTATTTCATAAATGGAATCTACAAAGTATGCAAATTTTACGTCATAACGACTTTGTATAGTTTGCGCATGCTTCCCAAAATAACAAAAGCTTACTTCCACCGTTTTTTAAAATCACAGCTTCTAGAAGATTTACATGATTTCATAAAAAACATGAGTTTTTAGAAAATGTGTTTTATTTCATAAATGGAATCTACAAAGTATGCACATTCTACGTCATAACGACTTTCTACAGTTTGCGCATACGTCCGGAAATAAGAAAAGCTTACTTCCACCGTTTTTTAAAATCACAACTTCTAAAAGGTTTACATGATTTCGTAAAAAACACGAGTTTTTAGAAAATGTGTTTTATTTCATAAATGGAATCAACAAAGTATGCAGATTCTACGTCATAACGACTTTCTATAGTTTGCGCATGCATCCGGAAATAAGAAAAGCTTACTTCCCCCGTTTTTTAAAATCACAACTTCTAGATGGTTTACATGATTTCGTAAAAAACACGAGTTTTTAGAAAATGTGTTTTATTTCATAAATGGAATCAACAAAGTATGCACATTCTACATCATAACGACTTTCTATAGTTTGCGCATGCGTCCGGATATAAGAAAAGCTTACTTCCCCCGCTTTTTAAAATCATAGCTTCTAGAAGGTTTACATGATTTCTTAAAAAACACCAGTTTCTAGAAAATGTGTTTTACTTCATAAATGGAATCAACAAAGTATGCACATTCTACGTCATAATGAGTTTCTATAGTTTGCGCATTCGTCCGGAAATAAGAAAAGCTTATTTCAACCGTTTTTTAAAATCACAGCTTCTAGAAGGTTTACATGATTTCGTAAAAAACATGACTTTTTAGAAAATGTGTTTTATTTCATAAATGGAATCTACAAAGTATGCACATTATACATCATTACGACTTTCTATAGTTTGCGCATGCGTCCGAAAATAAAAAAAGCTTACTTCCACTGTTTTTTAAAATCACAGCTTCTCGAAGGTTTACATGATTTCGTAAAAAACACGGGTTTTTAGAAAATGTGTTTTATTTCATAAATGGAATCTACAAAGTATGCACATTCTACGTCATAACGACTTCCTATAGTTTGCGCATGCATCCGGAAATAAGAAAAGCTTACTTCCACCATTTTTTAAAATCACAGCTTCTAGAAAGTTTACATGATTTCGTAAAAAACACGAATTTTTAGAAAATGTGTTTTATTTCATAAATGGAATCTACAAAGTATGCACATTCTACGTCATAATGACTTTCTATAGTTTGCGCATGCTTCCGGAAATAAGAAAAGCTTACTTCCACCGTTTTTTAAAATCACAGCTTCTAGAAGGTTTACATGATTTCGTAAAAAAACACGAGTTTTTAGAAAATGTGTTTTATTTCATAAATGGAATCAACAAAGTATGCACATTCTACGTCATAACGACTTTGTATAGTTTGCGCATGCGTCCGGAAATAACAAAAGCTTACTTCCACTGGTTTTTAAAATCACAGCTTCTAGAAGGTTTACATGATTTCGTAAAAAACACGAGTTTTTAGAAAATGTGTTTTATTTCATCAATGGAATCTACAAAGTATGAACATTCTACGTCATAACGACTTTCTATAGTTTGCGCATGCGTCCAGAAATAAGAAACGCTTACTTCCCCCGTTTTTTAAAATGACAGCTTCTTGAAGGTTTACATGATTTCGTAAAAAACACGGGTTTTTAGAAAATGTGTTTTATTTCATAAATGGAATCTACAAAGTATGCACATTCTACGTCATAACGACTTTCTATAGTTTGCGTATCCGTCCGGAAATAAGAAAAGCTTACTTCCCCCGTTTTTGAAAATCACAGCTTCTAAAAGGTTTACATGATTTGTTAAAAAACATGAGTTTTTAGAAAATGTGTTTTATTTCATCAATGGAATCAACAAAGTATGCACATTCTACGTCATAACGACTTTCTATAGTTTGCGCATGCATCCGGAAATAAGAAAGGCTTACTTCCACCGTTTTTTAAAATCACAGCTTCTAGAAGGTTTACATGATTTCGTAAAAAAAAAGAGCTTTTAGAAAATGTGTTTTATTTCATAAATGGAATCTACAAAGTATGCACATTCTACGTCATAACGACTTTCTACAGTTTGCGCATACGTCCGGAAATAAGAAAAGCTTACTTCCACCGTTTTTTAAAATCACAGCTTCTAAGAGGTTTACATGATTTCGTAAAAAACACGAGTTTTTAGAAAATGAGTTTTATTTCATAAACGGAATCTACAAAGTATGCACATTCTACGTCATAACGACATTCTATAGTTTGCGCATGTGTCCGGAAATAAGAAAAGCTTACTTCCACCATTTTTTAAAATCACAGCTTCTAGAAGGTTTACATGATTTCGTAAAAAACACGAGTTTTTAGAAAATGTGTTTTATTTCATAAATGGAATCTAAAAAGTTTGCACATTCTACGTCATAACGACTTTCTATAGTTTGCGCATCCGTCCGGAAATAAGAAAAGCTTACTTCCCCCGTTTTTTAAAATCACAACTTCTACAAGGTTTACATGATTTGTTAAAAAACACGAGTCTTTAGAAAATGTGTTTTATTTCATAAATGGAATCTACAAAGTATGCACATTCTACGTCATAATGACTTTCTATAGTTTGCGCATGCGTCCGGAAATAAGAAAAGCTTACTTCCCCCGTTTTTTAAAATCACAGCTTCTAGAAGGTTTACATGATTTCTTAAAAAACACGAGTTTTTAGAAAATGTGTTTTATTTCATAAATGGAATCAACAAAGTATGCACATTCTATGTTATAACGACATTCTATAGTTTGCGCATGCGTCCGGAAATAAGAAAAGCTTACTTCCACCGTTTTTTAAAATCATAGCTTGTGGAAGGTTTACATGATTTCGTAAAAAACACGAGTTTTTAGAAAATGTGTTTTATTTCATAAATGGAATCTACAAAGTATGCACATTCTACGTCATAACGACTTTCTATAGTTTGCGCATCCGTCCGGAAATAAGAAAAGCTTACTTTCCCTGTTTTTTAAAATCACAGCTTCTAGAAGGTTTACATGATTTCGTAAAAAACACGAGTTTTTAGAAAATGTGTTTTATTTCATAAATGGAATCTACAAAGTATGCACATTCTATGTCATAACGATATTCAATAGTTTGCGCATGCGTCCGGAAATAAGAAAAGCTTACTTCCACCATTTTTTAAAATCACAGCTTCTAGAAGGTTTACATGATTTCGTAAAAAACACGAGTTTTTAGAAGATGTGTTTTATTTCATAAATGGAATATACAAAGTATGCACATTCTACGTCATAACGACTTTATATAGTTTGCGCATACGTCCGGAAATAAAAAAAGCTTACTTCCCCCGTTTTTGAAAATCACAGCTTCTAGAAGGTTTACATGATTTGTTAAAAAACATGAGTTTTTAGAAAATGTGTTTTATTTCATAAATGGAATCAACAAAGTATGCACATTCTACGTCATAACGACTTTCTATAGTTTGCGCATGCGTCCGGAAATAAGAAAAGCTTACTTCCACCGTTTTTTAAAATCACAGCTTCTAGAAGGTTTACATGATTTCGTAAAAAAAAAGAGTTTTTAGAAAATGTGTTTTATTTCATAAATGGAATCTACAAAGTATGCACATTCTACGTCATAACGACTTTCTACAGTTTGCGCATACGTCCGGAAATAAGAAAAACTTACTTCCACCGTTTTTTAAAATCACAGATTCTAAAAGGTTTACATGATTTCGTAAAAAGCACGAGTTTTTAGAAAATGTGTATTATTTCATAAATGGAATCTACAAACTATGCACATTCTACGGCATAGTGACTTTCTATAGTTTGCGCATGCGTCCGGAAATAAGAAAAGCTTACTTCCACCGTTTTTTAAAATCACAGCTTCTAGAAGGTTTACATGATTTCGTAAAAAACACGAGTTTTTAGAAAATGTGTTTTATTTCATAAATGGAATCTACAAAGTATGCACATTCTACGTCATAGCTACATTCCATAGTTTGCGCATGCGTCCGGAAATAAGAAAAGCTTACTTCCACCGTTTTTTAAAATCACAGCTTCTAGAAGCTTTACATGATTTCGTAAAAAACACGAGTTTTTAGAAAATGTGTTTTATTTCATAAATGGAATCTACAAAGTATGCACATTCTACGTCATAACGACTTTCTATAGTTTGCGCATCCGTCCGGAAATAAGAAAAGCGTAGTTCCACCGTTTTTTAAAATCACAGCTTCTCGAAGGTTTACATGATTTCGTAAAAAACACGGGTTTTTAGAAAAATTGTTTTATTTCATAAATGGAATCTACAAAGTATGCACATTCTACGTCATAACGACTTTCTATAGTTTGCGCATGCATCTGGAAATAAAAAAGCTTACTTCCACCATTTTCTAAAATCACAGCTTCTAGAAGGTTTACATGATTTCGTAAAAAACATAATTTTTAGAAAATGTGTTTTATTTCATCAATGGAATCTACAAAGTATGCACATTCTATGTTATAACGACTTTCTATAGTTTGCGCATGCGTCCAGAAATAAGAAACGCTTACTTCCACCGTTTTTTAAAATCACAGCTTCTAGAAGGTTTACATGATTTCGTAAAAAACACGAGTTTTTAGAAAATGTGTTTTATTTCATAAATGGAATCAACAAAGTATGCACATTCTACGTCATAACGACTTTGTATAGTTTGCGCATGCGTCCGGAAATAACAAAAGCTTACTTCCACTGGTTTTTAAAATCACAGCTTCTAGAAGGTTTACATGATTTCGTAAAAAACACGAGTTTTTAGAAAATGTGTTTTATTTCATCAATGGAATCTACAAAGTATGAACATTCTACGTCATAACGACTTTCTATAGTTTGCGCATGCGTCCAGAAATAAGAAACGCTTACTTCCCCCGTTTTTTAAAATCACAGCTTCTTGAAGGTTTACATGATTTCGTAAAAAACACGGGTTTTTAGAAAATGTGTTTTATTTCATAAATGGAATCTACAAAGTATGCACATTCTACGTCATAACGACTTTCTATAGTTTGCGTATCCGTCCGGAAATAAGAAAAGCTTACTTCCCCCGTTTTTGAAAATCACAGCTTCTAGAAGGTTTACATGATTTGTTAAAAAACATGAGTTTTTAGAAAATGTGTTTTATTTCATCAATGGAATCAACAAAGTATGCACATTCTACGTCATAACGACTTTCTATAGTTTGCGCATGCATCCGGAAATAAGAAAGGCTTACTTCCACCGTTTTTTAAAATCACAGCTTCTAGAAGGTTTACATGATTTCGTAAAAAAAAAGAGCTTTTAGAAAATGTGTTTTATTTCATAAATGGAATCTACAAAGTATGCACATTCTACGTCATAACGACTTTCTACAGTTTGCGCATACGTCCGGAAATAAGAAAAGCTTACTTCCACCGTTTTTTAAAATCACAGCTTCTAAAAGGTTTACATGATTTCGTAAAAAACACGAGTTTTTAGAAAATGGGTTTTATTTCATAAACGGAATCTACAAAGTATGCACATTCTACGTCATAACGACATTCTATAGTTTGCGCATGTGTCCGGAAATAAGAAAAGCTTACTTCCACCGCTTTTTAAAATCACAGCTTCTAGAAGGTTTACATGATTTCGTAAAAAACACGAGTTTTTAGAAAATGTGTTTTATTTCATAAATGGAATCTACAAAGTTTGCACATTCTACGTCATAACGACTTTCTATAGTTTGCGCATCCGTCCGGAAATAAGAAAAGCTTACTTCCCCCGTTTTTTAAAATCACAACTTCTAGAAGGTTTACATGATTTGTTAAAAAACACGAGTCTTTAGAAAATGTGTTTTATTTCATAAATGGAATCTACAAAGTATGCACATTCTACGTCATAATGACTTTCTATAGTTTGCGCATGCGTCCGGAAATAAGAAAAGCTTACTTCCCCCATTTTTTAAAATCACAGCTTCTAGAAGGTTTACATGATTTCTTAAAAAACACGAGTTTTTTGAAAATGTGTTTTATTTCATAAATGGAATCAACAAAGTATGCACATTCTATGTTATAACGACATTCTATAGTTTGCGCATGCGTCCGGAAATAAGAAAAGCTTACTTCCACCGTTTTTTAAAATCATAGCTTGTAGAAGGTTTACATGATTTCGTAAAAAACACGAGTTTTTAGAAAATGTGTTTTATTTCATAAATGGAATCTACAAAGTATGCACATTCTACGTCATAACGACTTTCTATAGTTTGCGCATCCGTCCGGAAATAAGAAAAGCTTACTTTCCCTGTTTTTTAAAATCACAGCTTCTAGAAGGTTTACATGATTTCGTAAAAAACACGAGTTTTTAGAAAATGTGTTTTATTTCATAAATGGAATCTACAAAGTATGCACATTCTATGTCATAACGATATTCAATAGTTTGCGCATGCGTCCGGAAATAAGAAAAGCTTACTTCCACCATTTTTTAAAATCACAGCTTCTAGAAGGTTTACATGATTTCGTAAAAAACACGAGTTTTTAGAAGATGTGTTTTATTTCATAAATGGAATATACAAAGTATGCACATTCTACGTCATAACGACTTTATATAGTTTGCGCATACGTCCGGAAATAAAAAAAGCTTACTTCCCCCGTTTTTGAAAATCACAGCTTCTAGAAGGTTTACATGATTTGTTAAAAAACATGAGTTTTTAGAAAATGTGTTTTATTTCATAAATGGAATCAACAAAGTATGCACATTCTACGTCATAACGACTTTCTATAGTTTGCGCATGCGTCCGGAAATAAGAAAAGCTTACTTCCACCGTTTTTTAAAATCACAGCTTCTAGAAGGTTTACATGATTTCGTAAAAAAAAAGAGTTTTTAGAAAATGTGTTTTATTTCATAAATGGAATCTACAAAGTATGCACATTCTACGTCATAACGACTTTCTACAGTTTGCGCATACGTCCGGAAATAAGAAAAACTTACTTCCACCGTTTTTTAAAATCACAGATTCTAAAAGGTTTACATGATTTCGTAAAAAACACGAGTTTTTAGAAAATGTGTATTATTTCATAAATGGAATCTACAAACTATGCACATTCTACGGCATAATGACTTTCTATAGTTTGCGCATGCGTCCGGAAATAAGAAAAGCTTACTTCCACCGTTTTTTAAAATCACAGCTTCTAGAAGGTTTACATGATTTCGTAAAAAACACGAGTTTTTAGAAAATGTGTTTTATTTCATAAATGGAATCTACAAAGTATGCACATTCTACGTCATAGCTACATTCCATAGTTTGCGCATGCGTCCGGAAATAAGAAAAGCTTACTTCCACCGTTTTTTAAAATCACAGCTTCTAGAAGCTTTACATGATTTCGTAAAAAACACGAGTTTTTAGAAAATGTGTTTTATTTCATAAATGGAATCTACAAAGTATGCACATTCTACGTCATAACGACTTTCTATAGTTTGCGCATCCGTCCGGAAATAAGAAAAGCGTAGTTCCACCGTTTTTTAAAATCACAGCTTCTCGAAGGTTTACATGATTTCGTAAAAAACATGGGTTTTTAGAAAAATTGTTTTATTTCATAAATGGAATCTACAAAGTATGCACATTCTACGTCATAACGACTTTCTATAGTTTGCGCATGCATCTGGAAATAAAAAAGCTTACTTCCACCATTTTCTAAAATCACAGCTTCTAGAAGGTTTACATGATTTCGTAAAAAACATGAGTTTTTAGAAAATGTGTTTTATTTCATCAATGGAATCTACAAAGTATGCACATTCTACGTCATAACGACTTTCTATAGTTTGCGCATGCGTCCGGAAATAAGAAACGCTTACTTCCGCCGTTTTTTAAAATCACAGCTTCTAGAAGGTTTACATGATTTCGTAAAAAACATGAGTTTTTAGAAAATGTGTTTTCTTTCATAAATGGAATCTACAAAGTATGCACATTCTACGTCATAACGACATTCTATAGTTTGCGCATGCGTCCGGAAATAAGAAAAGCTTACTTCCACCGTTTTTTAAAATCACAGCTTCTAGAAGGTTTACATGATTTCATAAAAAACACGAGTTTTTAGAAAATGTGTTTTATTTCATAAATGGAATCTACAAAGTTTGCACATTCTACGTCATAACGACTTTCTATAGTTTGCGCATGCGTCCGGAAATAAGAAAAGCTTACTTCCCCCGTTTTTTAAAATCACAACTTCTAGAAGGTTTACATGATTTGTTAAAAAACACGAGTCTTTAGAAAATGTGTTTTATTTCATAAATGGAATCTACAAAGTATGCACATTCTACGTCATATTGACTTTCTATAGTTTGCGCATGCGTCCGGAAATAACAAAAGCTTACTTCCCCCGTTTTTTAAAATCACAGCTTCTAGAAGGTTTACATGATTTCGTAAAAAATACGAGTTTTTAGAAAATGTGTTTTATTTCGTCAATGGAATCTACAAAGTATGCACATTCTACGTCATAACGACATTCTATAGTTTGCGCATGCGTCCAGAAATAAGAAATGCTTACTTCCACCGTTTTTTAAAATCACAACTTCTAGAAGGTTTACATGATTTCGTAAAAAACAAGAGGTTTTAGAAAATGTGTTTTATTTCATCAATGGAATCTGCAAAGTATGCACATTCTACGTCATAACGACTTTCTATAGTTTGCGCATGCGTCCAGAAATAAGAAACGCTTACTTCCCCCGTTTTTTAAAATCACAGCTTCTTGAAGGTTTACATGATTTCGTAAAAAACACGGGTTTTTAGAAAATGTGTTTTATTTCATAAATGGAATCTACAAAGTATGCACATTCTACGTCATAACGACTTTCTATAGTTTGCGTATCCGTCCGGAAATAAGAAAAGCTTACTTCCCCCGTTTTTTAAAATCACAGCTTCTAGAAGGTTTACATGATTTGTTAAAAAACATGAGTTTTTAGAAAATGTGTTTTATTTCATCAATGGAATCAACAAAGTATGCACATTCTACGTCATAACGATTTTCTATAGTTTGCGCATCCGTCCGGAAATAAGAAAGGCTTACTTCCACCGTTTTTTAAAATCACAGCTTCTAGAAGGTTTACATGATTTCGTAAAAAAAAAGAGATTTTAGAAAATGTGTTTTAATTCATAAATGGAATCTACAAAGTATGCACATTCTACGTCATAACGACTTTCTACAGTTTGCGCATACGTCCGGAAATAAGAAAAGATTACTTCCACCGTTTTTTAAAATCACAGCTTCTAAAAGGTATACATGATTTCGTAAAAAACACGAGTTTTTAGAAAATGTGTTTTATTTCATAAATGGAATCTACAAAGTATGCACATTCTACGACATAACGACTTTCTATAGTTTGCACATGCGTCCGGAAATAAGAAAAGCTTACTTCCACCGTTTTTTAAAATCACAGCTTCTAGATGGTTCACATGATTTCGTAAAAAACACGAGTTTTTAGAAAATGTGTTTTATTTCATAAATGGAATCAACAAAATATGCACATTCTACGTCATAACGACTTTCTATAGTTTGCGCATGCGTCCGGAAATAAGGAAAGCTTACTTCCACCGATTTTTAAAATCACAGCTTCTAGAAGGTTTACATGATTTCGTAAAAAACAAGAGTTCTTAGAAAATGTGTTTTATTTCATAAATTCAATCTACAAAGTATGCACATTCTATGTCATAACGACTTTCTATAGTTTGCGCATGCATCCAGAAATAAGAAAAGCTTACTTCCCCCGTTTTTTAAAATCACAGCTTCTTGAAGGTTTACATGATTTCGTAAAAAACACGGGTTTTTAGAAAATGTGTTTTATTTCATAAATGGAATCTACAAATTATGCACATTCTACGTCATAACGACTTTCTATAGTTTGCGTATCCGTCCGGAAATAAGAAAAGCTTACTTCCCCTGTTTTTGAAAATCACAGCTTCTAGAAGGTTTACATGATTTGTTAAAAAACATGAGTTTTTAGAAAATGTGTTTTATTTCATCAATGGAATCAACAAAGTATGCACATTCTACGTCATAACGACTTTCTATAGTTTGCGCATGCATCCGGAAATAAGAAAGGCTTACTTCCACCGTTTTTTAAAATCACAGCTTCTAGAAGGTTTACATGATTTCGTAAAAAAACAGAGTTTTTAGAAAATGTGTTTTATTTCATAAATGGAATCTACAAAGTATGCACATTCTACGTCATAACGACTTTCTACAGTTTGCGCATACGTCCGGAAATAAGAAAAGCTTACTTCCACCGTTTTTTAAAATCACAGATTCTAAAAGGTTTACATGATTTCGTAAAAAACACGAGTTTTTAGAAAATGTGTATTATTTCATAAATGGAATCTACAAACTATGCACATTCTACGGCATAACGACTTTCTATAGTTTGCGCATGCGTCCGGAAATAAGAAAAGCTTACTTCCACCGTTTTTTAAAATCACAGCTTCTAGAAGGTTTACATGATTTCGTAAAAAACACAAGTTTTTAGAAAATGTGTTTTATTTCATAAATGCAATCTAAAAAGTATGCACATTCTACGTCATAACGACTTTCTATAGTTTGTGCATGCGTCCGGAAATAAGAAAAGCTTACTTCCACCATTTTTTAAAATCACAGCTTCTAGAAGCTTTACATGATTTCGTAAAAAACACGAGTTTTTAGAAAATGTGTTTTATTTCATAAATGGAATCTACAAAGTATGCACATTCTACGTCATAACGACTTTCTATAGTTTGCGCATCCGTCCGGAAATAAGAAAAGCGTAGTTCCACCGTTTTTTAAAATCACAGCTTCTCGAAGGTTTACATGATTTCGTAAAAAACACGGGTTTTTAGAAAAATTGTTTTATTTCATAAATGGAATCTACAAAGTATGCACATTCTACGTCATAACGACTTTCTATAGTTTGCGCATGCATCTGGAAATAAAAAAGCTTACTTCCACCATTTTCTAAAATCACAGCTTCTAGAAGGTTTACATGATTTCGTAAAAAACATGAGTTTTTAGAAAATGTGTTTTATTTCATCAATGGAATCTACAAAGTATGCACATTCTACGTCATAACGACTTTCTATAGTTTGCGCATGCGTCCGGAAATAAGAAACGCTTACTTCCACCGTTTTTTAAAATCACAGCTTCTAGAAGGTTTACATGATTTCGTAAAAAACATGAGTTTTTAGAAAATGTGTTTTCTTTCATAAATGGAATCTACAAAGTATGCACATTCTACGTCATAACGACATTCTATAGTTTGCGCATGCGTCCGGAAATAAGAAAAGCTTACTTCCACCGTTTTTTAAAATCACAGCTTCTAGAAGGTTTACATGATTTCATAAAAAACACGAGTTTTTAGAAAATGTGTTTTATTTCATAAATGGAATCTACAAAGTTTGCACATTCTACGTCATAACGACTTTCTATAGTTTGCGCATGCGTCCGGAAATAAGAAAAGCTTACTTCCCCCGTTTTTTAAAATCACAACTTCTAGAAGGTTTACATGATTTGTTAAAAAACACGAGTCTTTAGAAAATGTGTTTTATTTCATAAATGGAATCTACAAAGTATGCACATTCTACGTCATATTGACTTTCTATAGTTTGCGCATGCATCCGGAAATAACAAAAGCTTACTTCCCCCGTTTTTTAAATCACAGCTTCTAGAAGGTTTACGTGATTTCGTAAAAAATACGAGTTTTTAGAAAATGTGTTTTATTTCGTCAATGGAATCTACAAAGTATGCACATTCTACGTCATAACGACATTCTATAGTTTGCGCATGCGTCCAGAAATAAGAAATGCTTACTTCCACCGTTTTTTAAAATCACAACTTCTAGAAGGTTTACATGATTTCGTAAAAAACAAGAGGTTTTAGAAAATGTGTTTTATTTCATCAATGGAATCTGCAAAGTATGCACATTCTACGTCATAACGACTTTCTATAGTTTGCGCATGCGTCCAGAAATAAGAAACGCTTACTTCCCCCGTTTTTTAAAATCACAGCTTCTTGAAGGTTTACATGATTTCGTAAAAAACACGGGTTTTTAGAAAATGTGTTTTATTTCATAAATGGAATCTACAAAGTATGCACATTCTACGTCATAATGACTTTCTATAGTTTGCGTATCCGTCCGGAAATAAGAAAAGCTTACTTCCCCCGTTTTTTAAAATCACAGCTTCTAGAAGGTTTACATGATTTGTTAAAAAACATGAGTTTTTAGAAAATGTGTTTTATTTCATCAATGGAATCAACAAAGTATGCACATTCTACGTCATAACGATTTTCTATAGTTTGCGCATGCATCCGGAAATAAGAAAGGCTTACTTCCACCATTTTTTAAAATCACAGCTTCTAGAAGGTTTACATGATTTCGTAAAAAATACGAGTTTTTAGAAAATGTCTTTTATTTCATCAATGGAATCTACAAAGTATGCACATTCTACGTCATAACGACATTCTATAGTTTGCGCATGCGTCCAGAAATAAGAAAAGCTTACTTCCACCGTTTTTTAAAAATCACAGCTTCTAGAAGGTTTACATGATTTCGTAAAAAACATGAGTTTTTAGAAAATGTGTTTTATTTCATCAATGGAATCAACAAAGTATGCACATTCTACGTCATAACGACTTTCTATAGTTTGCGCATGCATCCGGAAATAAGAAAGGCTTACTTCCACCGTTTTTTAAAATCACAGCTTCTAGAAGGTTTACATGATTTCGTAAAAAAACAGAGCTTTTAGAAAATGTGTTTTATTTCATAAATGGAATCTACAAAGTATGCACATTCTACGTCATAACGACTTTCTACAGTTTGCGCATACGTCCGGAAATAAGAAAAGCTTACTTCCACCGTTTTTTAAAATCACAGCTTCTAAAAGGTTTACATGATTTCGTAAAAAACATGAGTTTTTAGAAAATGTGTTTTATTTCATAAATGGAATGTACAAAGTATGCACATTCTACGACATAACGACTTTCTATAGTTTGCGCATGCGTCCGGAAATAAGAAAAGCTTACTTCCACCGTTTTTTAAAATCACAGCTTCTAGATGGTTTACATGATTTCGTAAAAAACACAAGTTTTTAGAAAATGTGTTTTATTTCATAAATGCAATCTAAAAAGTATGCACATTCTACGTCATAACGACTTTCTATAGTTTGTGCATGCGTCCGGAAATAAGAAAAGCTTACTTCCACCATTTTTTAAAATCACAGCATCTAGAAGGTTTACATGATTTCGTAAAAAACACGAGTTTTTAGAAAATGAGTTTTATTTCATAAACGGAATCTACAAAGTATGCACATTCTACGTCATAACGACATTCTATAGTTTGCGCATGCGTCCAGAAATAAGAAAAGCTTACTTCCACCGTTTTTTAAAATCACAGCTTCTAGAAGGTTTACATGATTTCGTAAAAAACACGAGTTTTTAGAAAATGTGTTTTATTTCATAAATGGAATCTACAAAGTTTGCACATTCTACGTCATAACGACTTTCTATAGTTTGCGCATCCGTCCGGAAATAAGAAAAGCTTACTTCCCCCGTTTTTTAAAATCACAACTTCTAGAAGGTTTACATGATTTGTTAAAAAACACGAGTCTTTAGAAAATGTGTTTTATTTCATAAATGGAATCTACAAAGTATGCACATTCTACGTCATAATGACTTTCTATAGTTTGCGCATGCGTCCGGAAATAAGAAAAGCTTACTTCCCCCGTTTTTTAAAATCACAGCTTCTAGAAGGTTTACATGATTTCTTAAAAAACACGAGTTTTTAGAAAATGTGTTTTATTTCATAAATGGAATCAACAAAGTATGCACATTCTATGTTATAACGACATTCTATAGTTTGCGCATGCGTCCGGAAATAAGAAAAGCTTACTTCCACCGTTTTTTAAAATCATAGCTTGTAGAAGGTTTACATGATTTCGTAAAAAACACGAGTTTTTAGAAAATGTGTTTTATTTCATAAATGGAATCTACAAAGTATGCACATTCTACGTCATAACGACTTTCTATAGTTTGCGCATCCGTCCGGAAATAAGAAAAGCTTACTTTCCCTGTTTTTTAAAATCACAGCTTCTAGAAGGTTTACATGATTTCGTAAAAAACACGAGTTTTTAGAAAATGTGTTTTATTTCATAAATGGAATCTACAAAGTATGCACATTCTATGTCATAACGATATTCAATAGTTTGCGCATGCGTCCGGAAATAAGAAAAGCTTACTTCCACCATTTTTTAAAATCACAGCTTCTAGAAGGTTTACATGATTTCGTAAAAAACACGAGTTTTTAGAAGATGTGTTTTATTTCATAAATGGAATATACAAAGTATGCACATTCTACGTCATAACGACTTTATATAGTTTGCGCATACGTCCGGAAATAAAAAAAGCTTACTTCCCCCGTTTTTGAAAATCACAGCTTCTAGAAGGTTTACATGATTTGTTAAAAAACATGAGTTTTTAGAAAATGTGTTTTATTTCATAAATGGAATCAACAAAGTATGCACATTCTACGTCATAACGACTTTCTATAGTTTGCGCATGCGTCCGGAAATAAGAAAAGCTTACTTCCACCGTTTTTTAAAATCACAGCTTCTAGAAGGTTTACATGATTTCGTAAAAAAAAAGAGTTTTTAGAAAATGTGTTTTATTTCATAAATGGAATCTACAAAGTATGCACATTCTACGTCATAACGACTTTCTACAGTTTGCGCATACGTCCGGAAATAAGAAAAACTTACTTCCACCGTTTTTTCAAATCACAGATTCTAAAAGGTTTACATGATTTCGTAAAAAACACGAGTTTTTAGAAAATGTGTATTATTTCATAAATGGAATCTACAAACTATGCACATTCTACGGCATAATGACTTTCTATAGTTTGCGCATGCGTCCGGAAATAAGAAAAGCTTACTTCCACCGTTTTTTAAAATCACAGCTTCTAGAAGGTTTACATGATTTCGTAAAAAACACTGGTTTTTAGAAAATGTGTTTTATTTCATAAATGGAATCTACAAAGTATGTACATTCTACGTCATAGCTACATTCCATAGTTTGCGCATGCGTCCGGAAATAAGAAAAGCTTACTTCCACCGTTTTTTAAAATCACAGCTTCTAGAAGCTTTACATGATTTCGTAAAAAACACGAGTTTTTAGAAAATGTGTTTGATTTCATAAATGGAATCTACAAAGTATGCACATTCTACGTCATAACAACTTTCTATAGTTTGCGCATCCGTCCGGAAATAAGAAAAGCGTAGTTCCACCGTTTTTTAAAATCACAGCTTCTCGAAGGTTTACATGATTTCGTAAAAAACATGGGTTTTTAGAAAAATTGTTTTATTTCATAAATGGAATCTACAAAGTATGCACATTCTACGTCATAACGACTTTCTATAGTTTGCGCATGCATCTGGAAATAAAAAAGCTTACTTCCACCATTTTCTAAAATCACAGCTTCTAGAAGGTTTACATGATTTCGTAAAAAACATGAGTTTTTAGAAAATGTGTTTTATTTCATCAATGGAATCTACAAAGTATGCACATTCTACGTCATAACGACTTTCTATAGTTTGCGCATGCGTCCGGAAATAAGAAACGCTTACTTCCACCGTTTTTTAAAATCACAACTTCTAGAAGGTTTACATGATTTCGTAAAAAACATGAGTTTTTAAAAAATGTGTTTTCTTTCATAAATGGAATATACAAAGTATGCACATTCTACGTCATAACGACATTCTATAGTTTGCGCATGCGTCCGGAAATAAGAAAAGCTTACTTCCACCGTTTTTTAAAATCACAGCTTCTAGAAGGTTTACATGATTTCATAAAAAACACGAGTTTTTAGAAAATGTGTTTTATTTCATAAATGGAATCTACAAAGTTTGCACATTCTACGTCATAACGACTTTCTATAGTTTGCGCATGCGTCCGGAAATAAGAAAAGCTTACTTCCCCCGTTTTTTAAAATCACAACTTCTAGAAGGTTTACATGATTTGTTAAAAAACACGAGTCTTTAGAAAATGTGTTTTATTTCATAAATGGAATCTACAAAGTATGCACATTCTACGTCATATTGACTTTCTATAGTTTGCGCATGCGTCCGGAAATAACAAAAGCTTACTTCCCCCGTTTTTTAAAATCACAGCTTCTAGAAGGTTTACATGATTTCGTAAAAAATACGAGTTTTTAGAAAATGTGTTTTATTTCGTCAATGGAATCTACAAAGTATGCACATTCTACGTCATAACGACATTCTATAGTTTGCGCATGCGTCCAGAAATAAGAAATGCTTACTTCCACCGTTTTTTAAAATCACAACTTCTAGAAGGTTTACATGATTTCGTAAAAAACAAGAGGTTTTAGAAAATGTGTTTTATTTCATCAATGGAATCTGCAAAGTATGCACATTCTACGTCATAACGACTTTCTATAGTTTGCGCATGCGTCCAGAAATAAGAAACGCTTACTTCCCCCGTTTTTTAAAATCACAGCTTCTTGAAGGTTTACATGATTTCGTAAAAAACACGGGTTTTTAGAAAATGTGTTTTATTTCATAAATGGAATCTACAAAGTATGCACATTCTACGTCATAACGACTTTCTATAGTTTGCGTATCCGTCCGGAAATAAGAAAAGCTTACTTCCCCCGTTTTTTAAAATCACAGCTTCTAGAAGGTTTACATGATTTGTTAAAAAACATGAGTTTTTAGAAAATGTGTTTTATTTCATCAATGGAATCAACAAAGTATGCACATTCTACGTCATAACGATTTTCTATAGTTTGCGCATGCATCCGGAAATAAGAAAGGCTTACTTCCACCGTTTTTTAAAATCACAGCTTCTAGAAGGTTTACATGATTTCGTAAAAAAAAAGAGATTTTAGAAAATGTGTTTTATTTCATAAATGGAATCTACAAAGTATGCACATTCTACGTCATAACGACTTTCTACAGTTTGCGCATACGTCCGGAAATAAGAAAAGATTACTTCCACCGTTTTTTAAAATCACAGCTTCTAAAAGGTTTACATGATTTCGTAAAAAACACGAGTTTTTAGAAAATGTGTTTTATTTCATAAATGGAATCTACAAAGTATGCACATTCTACGACATAACGACTTTCTATAGTTTGCACATGCGTCCGGAAATAAGAAAAGCTTACTTCCACCGTTTTTTAAAATCACAGCTTCTAGATGGTTCACATGATTTCGTAAAAAACACGAGTTTTTAGAAAATGTGTTTTATTTCATAAATGGAATCAACAAAATATGCACATTCTACGTCATAACGACTTTCTATAGTTTGCGCATGCGTCCGGAAATAAGGAAAGCTTACTTCCACCGATTTTTAAAATCACAGCTTCTAGAAGGTTTACATGATTTCGTAAAAAACAAGAGTTCTTAGAAAATGTGTTTTATTTCATAAATTCAATCTACAAAGTATGCACATTCTATGTCATAATGACTTTCTATAGTTTGCGCATGCATCCAGAAATAAGAAAAGCTTACTTCCCCCGTTTTTTAAAATCACAGCTTCTTGAAGGTTTACATGATTTCGTAAAAAACACGGGTTTTTAGAAAATGTGTTTTATTTCATAAATGGAATCTACAAATTATGCACATTCTACGTCATAACGACTTTCTATAGTTTGCGTATCCGTCCGGAAATAAGAAAAGCTTACTTCCCCTGTTTTTGAAAATCACAGCTTCTAGAAGGTTTACATGATTTGTTAAAAAACATGAGTTTTTAGAAAATGTGTTTTATTTCATCAATGGAATCAACAAAGTATGCACATTCTACGTCATAACGACTTTCTATAGTTTGCGCATGCATCCGGAAATAAGAAAGGCTTACTTCCACCGTTTTTTAAAATCACAGCTTCTAGAAGGTTTACATGATTTCGTAAAAAAACAGAGCTTTTAGAAAATGTGTTTTATTTCATAAATGGAATCTACAAAGTATGCACATTCTAGGTCATAACGACTTTCTACAGTTTGCGCATACGTCCGGAAATAAGAAAAGCTTACTTCCACCGTTTTTTAAAATCACAGCTTCTAAAAGGTTTACATGATTTCGTAAAAAACATGAGTTTTTAGAAAATGTGTTTTATTTCATAAATGGAATCTACAAAGTATGCACATTCTACGACATAACGACTTTCTATAGTTTGCGCATGCGTCCGGAAATAAGAAAAGCTTACTTCCACCGTTTTTTAAAATCACAGCTTCTAGATGGTTTACATGATTTCGTAAAAAACACAAGTTTTTAGAAAATGTGTTTTATTTCATAAATGCAATCTAAAAAGTATGCACATTCTACGTCATAACGACTTTCTATAGTTTGTGCATGCGTCCGGAAATAAGAAAAGCTTACTTCCACCATTTTTTAAAATCACAGCATCTAGAAGGTTTACATGATTTCGTAAAAAACACGAGTTTTTAGAAAATGTGTTTTATTTCATAAATGGAATCTACAAAGTATGCACATTCTACGTCATAACGACTTTCTATAGTTTGCGCATCCGTCCGGAAATAAGAAAAGCGTAGTTCCACCGTTTTTTAAAATCACAGCTTCTCGAAGGTTTACATGATTTCGTAAAAAACACGGGTTTTTAGAAAAAAAAATTTATTTCATAAATGGAATCTACAAAGTATGCACATTCTACGTCATAACGACTTTCTATAGTTTGCGAATGCATCTGGAAATAAAAAAGCTTACTTCCACCATTTTCTAAAATCACAGCTTCTAGAAGGTTTACATGATTTCGTAAAAAACATGAGTTTTTAGAAAATGTGTTTTATTTCATCAATGGAATCTACAAAGTATGCACATTCTACGTCATAACGACTTTCTATAGTTTGCGCATGCGTCCGGAAATAAGAAACGCTTACTTCCACCGTTTTTTAAAATCACAGCTTCTAGAAGGTTTACATGATTTCGTAAAAAACATGAGTTTTTAGAAAATGTGTTTTCTTTCATAAATGGAATCTACAAAGTATGCACATTCTACGTCATAACGACATTCTATAGTTTGCGCATGCGTCCGGAAATAAGAAAAGCTTACTTCCACCGTTTTTTAAAATCACAGCTTCTAGAAGGTTTACATGATTTCATAAAAAACACGAGTTTTTAGAAAATGTATTTTATTTCAAAAATGGAATCTACAAAGTTTGCACATTCTACGTCATAACGACTTTCTATAGTTTGCGCATGCGTCCGGAAATAAGAAAAGCTTACTTCCCCCGTTTTTTAAAATCACAACTTCTAGAAGGTTTACATGATTTGTTAAAAAACACGAGTCTTTAGAAAATGTGTTTTATTTCATAAATGGAATCTACAAAGTATGCACATTCTACGTCATATTGACTTTCTATAGTTTGCGCATGCGTCCGGAAATAACAAAAGCTTACTTCCCCCGTTTTTTAAATCACAGCTTCTAGAAGGTTTACATGATTTCGTAAAAAATACGAGTTTTTAGAAAATGTGTTTTATTTCGTCAATGGAATCTACAAAGTATGCACATTCTACGTCATAACGACATTCTATAGTTTGCGCATGCGTCCAGAAATAAGAAATGCTTACTTCCACCGTTTTTTAAAATCACAACTTCTAGAAGGTTTACATGATTTCGTAAAAAACAAGAGGTTTTAGAAAATGTGTTTTATTTCATCAATGGAATCTGCAAAGTATGCACATTCTACGTCATAACGACTTTCTATAGTTTGCGCATGCGTCCAGAAATAAGAAACGCTTACTTCCCCCGTTTTTTAAAATCACAGCTTCTTGAAGGTTTACATGATTTCGTAAAAAACACGGGTTTTTAGAAAATGTGTTTTATTTCATAAATGGAATCTACAAAGTATGCACATTCTACGTCATAACGACTTTCTATAGTTTGCGTATCCGTCCGGAAATAAGAAAAGCTTACTTCCCCCGTTTTTTAAAATCACAGCTTCTAGAAGGTTTACATGATTTGTTAAAAAACATGAGTTTTTAGAAAATGTGTTTTATTTCATCAATGGAATCAACAAAGTATGCACATTCTACGTCATAACGATTTTCTATAGTTTGCGGATGCATCCGGAAATAAGAAAGGCTTACTTCCACCGTTTTTTAAAATCACAGCTTCTAGAAGGTTTACATGATTTCGTAAAAAATACGAGTTTTTAGAAAATGTCTTTTATTTCATCAATGGAATCTACAAAGTATGCACATTCTACGTCATAACGACATTCTATAGTTTGCGCATGCGTCCAGAAATAAGAAAAGCTTACTTCCACCGTTTTTTAAAAATCACAGCTTCTAGAAGGTTTACATGATTTCGTAAAAAACATGAGTTTTTAGAAAATGTGTTTTATTTCATCAATGGAATCAACAAAGTATGCACATTCTACGTCATAACGACTTTCTATAGTTTGCGCATGCATCCGGAAATAAGAAAGGCTTACTTCCACCGTTTTTTAAAATCACAGCTTCTAGAAGGTTTACATGATTTCGTAAAAAAATAGAGCTTTTAGAAAATGTGTTTTATTTCATAAATGGAATCTACAAAGTATGCACATTCTACGTCATAACGACTTTCTACAGTTTGCGCATACGTCCGGAAATAAGAAAAGCTTACTTCCACCGTTTTTTAAAATCACAGCTTCTAAAAGGTTTACATGATTTCGTAAAAAACATGAGTTTTTAGAAAATGTGTTTTATTTCATAAATGGAATGTACAAAGTATGCACATTCTACGACATAACGACTTTCTATAGTTTGCGCATGCGTCCGGAAATAAGAAAAGCTTACTTCCACCGTTTTTTAAAATCACAGCTTCTAGATGGTTTACATGATTTCGTAAAAAACACAAGTTTTTAGAAAATGTGTTTTATTTCATAAATGCAATCTAAAAAGTATGCACATTCTACGTCATAACGACTTTCTATAGTTTGTGCATGCGTCCGGAAATAAGAAAAGCTTACTTCCACCATTTTTTAAAATCAAAGCATCTAGAAGGTTTACATGATTTCGTAAAAAACACGAGTTTTTAGAAAATGAGTTTTATTTCATAAACGGAATCTACAAAGTATGCACATTCTACGTCATAACGACATTCTATAGTTTGCGCATGCGTCCAGAAATAAGAAAAGCTTACTTCCACCGTTTTTTAAAATCACAGCTTCTAGAAGGTTTACATGATTTCGTAAAAAACACGAGTTTTTAGAAAATGTGTTTTATTTCATAAATGGAATCTACAAAGTTTGCACATTCTACGTCATAACGACTTTCTATAGTTTGCGCATCCGTCCGGAAATAAGAAAACCTTACTTCCCCCGTTTTTTAAAATCACAACTTCTAGAAGGTTTACATGATTTGTTAAAAAACACGAGTCTTTAGAAAATGTGTTTTATTTCATAAATGGAATCTACAAAGTATGCACATTATACGTCATAATGACTTTCTATAGTTTGCGCATGTGTCCGGAAATAACAAAAGCTTACTTCCCCCGTTTTTTAAAATCACAGCTTCTAGAAGGTTTACATGATTTCGTAAAAAATACGAGTTTTTAGAAAATGTGTTTTATTTCATCAATGGAATCTACAAAGTATGCACATTCTACGTCATAACGACATTCTATAGTTTGCGCATGCGTCCAGAAATAAGAAAAGCTTACTTCCACCGTTTTTTAAAATCACAGCTTCTAGAAGGTTTACATGATTTCGTAAAAAACATGAGTTTTTAGAAAATGTGTTTTATTTCATGAATGGAATCTACAAAGTATGCACATTCTATGTCATAACGACTTTCTATAGTTTGCGCATGCGTCCGGAAATAAGAAACGCTTACTTCCACCGTTTTTTAAAATCACAGCTTCTAGAAGGTTTACATGATTTCGTAAAAAACATGAGTTTTTAGAAAATGTGTTTTATTTCATAAATGGAATCAACAAAGTATGCACATTCTACGTCATAACGACTTTCCATAGTTTGCGCATGCGTCCGGAAATAAGAAAAGCTTACTTCCACCGATTTTTAAAATCACAGCTTCTAGAAGGTTTACATGATTTCGTAAAAAACACGATTTTTAGAAAATGTGTTTTATTTCATAAATGGAATCTACAAAGTATGCACATTTTACGTCATAACGACTTTGTATAGTTTGCGCATGCGTCCCAAAATAACAAAAGCTTACTTCCATCGTTTTTTAAAATCACAGCTTCTAGAAGATTTACATGATTTCGTAAAAAACACGAGTTTTTAGAAAATGTGTTTTATTTCATAAATGGAATCAACAAAGTATGCATATTCTACATCATAACGACTTTCTATAGTTTGCGCATTCGTCCAGAAATAAGAAAAGCTTACTTCCCCCGTTTTTTAAAATCACAGCTTCTAGAAGGTTTACATGATTTCGTAACAAACACGAGTTTTTAGAAAATGTGTTTTATTTCATAAATGGAATCAACAAAGTATGCAGATTATACGTCATAACGACTTTCTATAGTTTGCGCATGCGTCCGGAAATAAGAATAGCTTACTTCCACCGTTTTTTAAAATCACAGCTTCTAGATGGTTTACATGATTTCGTAAAAAACACGAGTTTTTAGAAAATGTGTTTTATTTCATAAATGCAATCTAAAAAGTATGCACATTCTACGTCATAACGACTTTCTATAGTTTGCGCATGCGTCCGGAAATAAGAAAAGCTTACTTCCACCATTTTTTAAAATCACAGCATCTAGAAGGTTTACATGATTTCGTAAAAAACACGAGTTTTTAGAAAATGAGTTTTATTTCGTAAATGGAATCTAAAAAGTATGCACATTCTACGTCATAACGACATTCTATAGTTTGCGCATGCGTCCGGAAATAAGAAAAGCTTACTTCCACCGTTTTTTAAAATCACAGCTTCTAGAAGGTTTACATGATTTCGTAAAAAACCCGAGTTTTTAGAAAATGTGTTTTATTTCATAAATGGAATCTACAAAGTTTGCACATTCTACGTCATAACGACTTTCTATAGTTTGCGCATCCGTCCGGAAATAAGAAAACCTTACTTCCCCCGTTTTTTAAAATCACAACTTCTAGAAGGTTTACATGATTTGTTAAAAAACACGAGTCTTTAGAAAATGTGTTTTATTTCATAAATGGAATCTACAAAGTATGCACATTCTACGTCATAATGACTTTCTATAGTTTGCGCATGCGTCCGGAAATAACAAAAGCTTACTTCCCCCGTTTTTTAAAATCACAGCTTCTAGAAGGTTTACATGATTTCGTAAAAAATACGAGTTTTTAGAAAATGTCTTTTATTTCATCAATGGAATCTACAAAGTATGCACATTCTACGTCATAACGACATTCTATAGTTTGCGCATGCGTCCAGAAATAAGAAAAGCTTACTTCCACCGTTTTTTAAAAATCACAGCTTCTAGAAGGTTTACATGATTTCGTAAAAAACATGAGTTTTTAGAAAATGTGTTTTATTTCATCAATGGAATCTACAAAGTATGCACATTCTATGTCATAACGACTTTCTATAGTTTGCGCATGCGTCCGGAAATAAGAAACGCTTACTTCCACCGTTTTTTAAAATCACAGCTTCTAGAAGGTTTACATGATTTCGTAAAAAACATGAGTTTTTAGAAAATGTGTTTTATTTCATAAATGGAATCAACAAAGTATGCACATTCTACGTCATAACGACTTTCCATAGTTTGCGCATGCGTCCGGAAATAAGAAAATTTTACTTCCACCGATTTTTAAAATCACAGCTTCTGGAAGGTTTACATGATTTCGTAAAAAACACGATTTTTAGAAAATGTGTTTTATTTCATAAATGGAATCTACAAAGTATGCACATTTTACGTCATAACAACTTTGTATAGTTTGCGCATGCGTCCCAAAATTACAAAATCTTACTTCCACTGTTTTTTAAAATCACAGCTTCTAGAAGATTTACATGATTTCGTAAAAAACACGAGTTTTTAGAAAATGTGTTTTATTTCATAAATGGAATCAACAAAGTATGCATATTCTACGTCATAACGACTTTCTATAGTTTGCGCATTCGTCCAGAAATAAGAAAAGCTTACTTCCCCCGTTTTTTAAAATCACAGCTTCTAGAAGGTTTACATGATTTCGTAACAAACACGAATTTTTAGAAAATGTGTTTTATTTCATAAATGGAAGAAACAAAGTATGCAGATTCTACGTCATAACGACTTTCTATAGTTTGCGCATGCGTCCGGAAATAAGAAAAGCTTACTTCCCCTGTTTTTTAAAATCACAACTTCTAGATGGTTTACATGATTTCGTAAAAAACACGAGTTTTTAGAAAATGTGTTTTATTTCATAAATGGAATCAACAAAGTATGCACATTCTACATCATAACAAATTTCTATAGTTTGCGCATGCGTCCGGATATAAGAAAAGCTTACTACCCCCGCTTTTTAAAATCATAGCTTCTAGAAGGTTTACATGATTTCTTAAAAAACACGAGTTTTTAGAAAAAGTGTTTTATTTCATAAATGGAATCAAAAAAGTATGCACATTCTACATCATAATGACTTTCTATAGTTTGCGCATTCGTCCGGAAATAAGAAAAGCTTACTTCAACCGTTTTTTAAAATCACAGCTTCTAGAAGGTTTACATGATTTCGTAAAAAACACGAGTTTTTAGAAAATGTGTTTTATTTCATAAATGGAATCTACAAAGTATGCACATTCTACATCATAACGACTTTCTATAGTTTGCGCATGCGTCCGGATATAAGAAAAGCTTACTTCCCCCGTTTTTTAAAATTATACCTTCTAGAAGGTTTACATGATTTCTTAAAAAACACGAGTTTTTAGAAAATGTGTTTTATTTCATAAATGGAATCAACAAAGTATGCACATTCTACGTCATAATGACTTTCTATAGTTTGCGCATTCGTCCGGAAATAAGAAAAGCTTACTTCCACTGTTTTTTAAAATCACAGCTTCTCGAAGGTTTACATGATTTCGTAAAAAACACGGGTTTTTAGAAAATGTGTTTTATTTCATAAATGGAATCTACAAAGTATGCACATTCTACGTCATAACGACTTTCTATAGTTTGCGCATGCATCCGGAAATAAGAAAAGCTTACTTCCACCATTTTTTAAAATCACAGCTTCTAGAAAGTTTACATGATTTCGTAAAAAACACGAGTTTTTAGAAAATGTGTTTTATTTCATAAATGGAATCTACAAAGTATGCACATTCTACGTCATAATGACTTTCTATAGTTTGCGCATGCTTCCGGAAATAAGAAAAGCTTACTTCCACCGTTTTTTAAAATCACAGCTTCTAGAAGGTTTACATGATTTCGTAAAAAACACGAGTTTTTAGAAAATGTGTTTTATTTCATAAATGGAATCAACAAAGTATGCACATTCTACGTCATAACGACTTTGTATAGTTTGCGCATTCGTCCGGAAATAAGAAAAGCTTACTTCCACTGTTTTTTAAAATCACAGCTTCTCGAAGGTTTACATGATTTCGTAAAAAACACGGGTTTTTAGAAAATGTGTTTTATTTCATAAATGGAATCAACAAAGTATGCACATTCTACATCATAACAAATTTCTCTAGTTTGCGCATGCGTCCGGATATAAGAAAAGCTTACTACCCCCACTTTTTAAAATCATAGCTTCTAGAAGGTTTACATGATTTCTTAAAAAACATGAGTTTTTAGAAAAAGTGTTTTATTTCATAAATGGAATCAAAAAAGTATGCACATTCTACATCATAATGACTTTCTATAGTTTGCGCATTCGTCCGGAAATAAGAAAAGCTTACTTCAACCGTTTTTTAAAATCACAGCTTCTAGAAGGTTTACATGATTTCGTAAAAAACACGAGTTTTTAGAAAATGTGTTTTATTTCATAAATGGAATCTACAAAGTATGCACATTCTACATCATAACGACTTTCTATAGTTTGCGCATGCGTCCGGATATAAGAAAAGCTTACTTCCCCCGTTTTTTAAAATTATACCTTCTAGAAGGTTTACATGATTTCTTAAAAAACACGAGTTTTTAGAAAATGTGTTTTATTTCATAAATGGAATCAACAAAGTATACACATTCTACGTCATAATGACTTTCTATAGTTTGCGCATTCGTCCGGAAATAAGAAAAGCTTACTTCCACTGTTTTTTAAAATCACAGCTTCTCGAAGGTTTACATGATTTCGTAAAAAACACGGGTTTTTAGAAAATGTGTTTTATTTCATAAATGGAATCTACAAAGTATGCACATTCTACGTCATAACGACTTTCTATAGTTTGCGCATGCATCCGGAAATAAGAAAAGCTTACTTCCACCATTTTTTAAAATCACAGCTTCTAGAAAGTTTACATGATTTCGTAAAAAACACGAGTTTTTAGAAAATGTGTTTTATTTCATAAATGGAATCTACAAAGTATGCACATTCTACGTCATAATGACTTTCTATAGTTTGCGCATGCTTCCGGAAATAAGAAAAGCTTACTTCCACCGTTTTTTAAAATCACAGCTTCTAGAAGGTTTACATGATTTCTTAAAAAACACGAGTTTTTAGAAAATGTGTTTTATTTCATAAATGGAATCAACAAAGTATGCACATTCTACGTCATAACGACTTTGTATAGTTTGCGCATGTGTCCGGAAATAAGAAAAGCTTACTTCCACCGTTTTTTAAAATCACAGCTTCTAGAAGGTTTACATGATTTCGTAAAAAACACGAGTTTTTAGAAAATGTGTTTTATTTCATAAATGGAATCAACAAAGTATGCACATTCTACGTCATAACGACTTTGTATAGTTTGCGCATGTGTCCGGAAATAAGAAAAGCTTACTTCCACTGTTTTTTAAAATCACAGCTTCTAGAAGGTTTACATGATTTCGTAAAAAACACGAGTTTTTAGAAAATGTGTTTTATTTCATCAATGGAATCTACAAAGTATGCACATTCTACATCATAACGACTTTCTATAGTTTGCGAATGCGTCCAGAAATAAGAAACGCTTACTTCCCCCATTTTTTAAAATCACAGTTTCTTGAAGGTTTACATGATTTCGTAAAAAACACGGGTTTTTAGAAAATGTGTTTTATTTCATAAATGGAATCTACAAAGTATGCACATTCTACGTCATAACGACTTTCTATAGTTTGCGTATCCGTCCGGAAATAAGAAAAGCTTACTTCCCCCGTTTTTGAAAATCACAGCTTCTAGAAGGTTTACATGATTTGTTAAAAAACATGAGTTTTTAGAAAATGTGTTTTATTTCATCAATGGAATCAACAAAGTATGCACATTCTACGTCATAACGACTTTCTATAGTTTGCGCATGCATCCGGAAATAAGAAAGGCTTACTTCCACCGTTTTTTAAAATCACAGCTTCTAGAAGGTTTACATGATTTCATAAAAAAAAAGAGCTTTTAGAAAATGTGTTTTATTTCATAAATGGAATCTACAAATTATGCACATTATACGTCATAACGACTTTCTACAGTTTGCGCATGCGTCCGGAAATAAGAAAAGCTTACTTCCACCGTTTTTTAAAATCACAGCTTCTACAAGGTTTACATGATTTCGTAAAAAACACGAGTTTTTAGAAAATGTGTTTTATTTCATAAATGGAATCTACAAAGTATGCACATTCTACGTCATAACGACTTTCTATAGTTCATGCATCCGTCCGGAAATAAGAAAAGCTTACTTCCACCGTTTTTTAAAATCACAGCTTCTAGAAGGTTTACATGATTTCTTAAAAAACACGAGTTTTTAGAAAATGTGTTTTATTTCATAAATGGAATCGTCAAAGTATGCACATTCTACGTCATAACGACTTTCTATAGTTTGCGCATTCGTCCGGAAATAAGAAAAGCTTACTTCCACCGTTTTTTAAAATCACAGCTTCTAGAAGGTTTACATGATTTCGTAAAAAACACGACTTTTTAGAAAATGTGTTTTATTTCATAAATGGAATCTACAAAGTATGCACATTATACGTCATAACGACATTCTATAGTTTGCGCATGCGTCTGGAAATAAGAAAAGCTTACTTCCCACGTTTTTTAAAATCACATCTTCTAGAAGGTTTACATGATTTCTTAAAAAACATGAGTTTTTAGAAAATGTGTTTTATTTCTTAAATGGAATCAACAAAGTATGCACATTCTAAGTCATAACGACATTCTATAGTTTGCGCATGCGTCGGGAAATAAAAAAATCTTACTTCCACCGTTTTTTAAAATCACATCTTCTAGAAGGTTTACATGATTTCTTAAAAAACACGAGTTTTTAGAAAATGTGTTTTATTTCATAAATGGAATCTACAAATTATGCACATTCTACGTCATAACGACTTTCTATAGTTTGCGCATGCGTCCGGAAATAAGAAACGTTACTTCCGCCGTTTTTTAAAATCACAGCTTCTAGAAGGTTTACATGACTTCTTAAAAAACACGAGTTTTTAGAAAATGTGTTTTATTTCATAAATGGAATCAACAAAGTATGCACATTCTACATCATAACGACTTTCTATAGTTTGCGCATTCGTCCGGAAATAAGAAAATCTTACTTCCACCATTTTTTAAAATCATAGCTTCTAGAAGGTTTACATGATTTCGTAAAAAACACGAGTTTTTAGAAAATGTGTTTTATTTCATAAATGGAATCTACAAAGTATGCACATTCTACGTCATAACGACTTTCTATTGTTTGCGCATGAGTCCGGAAATAAGAAAAGCTTACTTCCCCCGTTTTTTAAAATCACAGCTTCTAGAAGGTTTACATGATTTCGTAAAAAACACGAGTTTTTAGAAAATGTGTTTTATTTCATAAATGGAATCTACAAAGTATGCACATTCTACGTCATAACGACATTCTATAGTTTGCGCATGCGTCCTGAAATAAGAAAAGCTTACTTCCCCTGTTTTTTAAAATCACAGCTTCTAGAAGGTTTACATGATTTCGTAAAAAACACGAGTTTTTAGAAAATGTGTTTTATTTCATAAATGGAATCTACAAAGTATGCACATTCTACGTCATAACGAATTTCTATAGTTTGCGCATTCGTCCGAAAATTAGAAACGCTTACTTCCCCCGTTTTTTAAAATCACAGCTTCTAGAAGGTTTACATGATTTCATAAAAAACACGAGTTTTTAGAAAATGTGTTTTATTTCATAAATGGAATCTACAAAGTATGCACATTCTACGTCATAACGACTTTCTATAGTTTGCGCATGCGTCCGGAAATAAGAAAATCTTACTTCCCCCATTTTTTAAAATCACATCTTCTAGAAGGTTTACATGATTTCTTAAAAAACACGAGTTTTTAGCAAATGTGTTTTATTTCATAAATGGAATCAACAAAGTATGCACATTCTACGTCATAAGGACTTTCTATAGTTTGCGCATGCGTTTGGAAATAAGAAAAGCTTACTTCCCCCGTTTTTTAAAATCATAGCTTCTAAAAGGTTTACATGATTTTTAAAAAAACACGAGTTTTTAGAAAATGTGTTTTATTTCATAAATGGAATCAACAAAGTATGCACATTCTACGTCATAACGACTTTCTATAGTTTATGTATGCGTTTGGAAATAAGAAAAGCTTACTTCCCCCGTTTTTTAAAATCACAGCTTCTAGAAGGTTTATATGATTTCCTAAAAAACACGAGTTTTTAGAAAATCTGTTTTATTTCTTAAATAGAATCAACAAAGTATGCACATTCTACGTCATAACGACTTTATATAGTTTGCGCATGCGTCCGGAAATAACAAAAGCTTAATCAACCGTTTTTTAAAATCATAACTTCTAGAAGGTTTACATGATTTCGTAAAAAACACGAGTTTTTAGAAAATGTATTTTATTTCATAAATGGAATCTACAAAGTATGCACATTCTACGTCATAACGAAATTCTATAGTTTGCGAATGCGTCCAGAAATAAGAAAAGCTTACTTCCACCGTTTTTTAAAATCACAGCTTCTAGAATGTTTACATGATTTCGTAAAAAACATGAGTTTTTAGAAAATGTGTTTTATTTCATAAATGGAATCTACAAAGTATGCATATTCTATGTCATAACGATTTTCTATAGTTTGCGCATGCGTCCGGAAATAAGAAAAGCTTACTTCCCCCGTTTTTTAAAATCACAACTTCTAGAAGGTTTACATGATTTCTTAAAAAACACGAGTTTTTAGAAAATGTGTTTTATTTCATAAATGGAATCAATAAAGTATGCACATTCTATGTCATAAGGACTTTCTATAATTTATGTATGCGTTTGGAAATAAGAAAAGCTTACTTCCCCCGTTTTTTAAAATCACAGCTTCTAGAAGGTTTATATGATTTCTTAAAAAACACGAGTTTTTATAAAATGTGTTTTATTTCATAAATAGAATCAACAAAGTATGCACATTCTACGTCATAACGACTTTATATAGTTTGAGCATGCATCGGGAAATAAGAAAAGCTTAATCAACCGTTTTTTAAAATCACAGCTTCTAGAAGGTTTACATGATTTCGTAAAAAACACGAGTTTTTAGAAAATGTGTTTTATTTCATAAATGGAATCTACAAAGTATGCACATTCTACGTCATAACGACATTCTATAGTTTGCGCATGCGTCCGGAAATAAGAAAAGCTTACTTCCACCGTTTTTTAAAATCACAGCTTCTAGAAGGTTTACATGATTTCGTAAAAAACACGAGTTTTTAGAAAATGTGTTTTATTTCATAAATGTTATCTACAAAGTATGCACATTCTACGTCATAACAACTTTCTATAGTTTGCGCATGCGTCCGGAAATAAGAAAAGCTTACTTCCACTGTTTTTTAAAATCACAGCTTCTAGAATGTTTACATGATTTCTTAAAAAACACGAGTTTTTAAAAAATATTTTTTATTTCATAAATGGAATCTACAAAGTATGCACATTCTACGTCATAACAACTTTCTATAGTTTGTGCATCCGTCGGGAAATAAGAAAAGCTTACTTCCACTGTTTTTTAAAATCACAGCTTCTAGAAGGTTTACATGATTTCGTAAAAAACACGAGTTTTTAGAAAATGTTTTTTATTTCATAAATGGAATCTACAAAGTATGCACATTCTACGTCATAAGGACTTTCTATAGTTTATCCATGCGTCCGGAAATAAGAAAAGCTTACTTCCACCGTCTTTTAAAATCACAGCTTCTAAAAGGTTTACATGATTTCGTAAAAAACACGAGTTTTTAGAAAATATGTTTTATTTCATAAATGGAATCTACAAAGTATGCACATTCTACATCATAACGACTTTCTATAGTTTGTGCATGCATCCGAAAATAAGAAAAGCTTACTTCCCCCGTTTTTTAAAATCACAGCTTCTAGAAGGTTTACATGATTTCTTAAAAAACACAAGTTTTTAGAAAATGTGTTTTATTTCATCAATGGAATCAACAAAGTATGCACATTCTACATCGTAACGACTTTCTATAGTTTGCGCATGCGTCCGGAAATAAGAAAAGCTTACTTCCCCCGTTTTTTAAAATCACAGCTTCTAGAAGGTTTACATGATTTCGTAAAAAACACGAGTTTTTAGAAAATGTGTTATATTTCATAAATGGAATCTTTAAAGTATGCACATTCTACGTCATAACCACTTTCTATAGTTTGCGCATGCATCCGGAAATAAGAAAAGCTTACTTCCACCGTTTTTTCAAATCACAGCTTCTCAAAGTGTTACATGATTTCCTAAAAAACACGGGTTTTTAGAAAATGTGTTTTATTTCACAAATGGAATCAACAAAGTATGCACATTCTACTTCATAACGAATTTCTATAGTTTGCGCATGCGTCCGTAAATAAGAAAAGCTTACTTCCACCGTTTTTTAAACTCACAGCTTCTAGAAGGTTTACATGATTTCGTAAAAAACACGAGTTTTTAGAAAATGTGTTTTATTTCATAAATAGAATCTACAAAGTATGCACATTCTACGTCATAACGACTTTCTATAGTTTGCGCATACGTCCGGAAATAAGAAAAGCTTACTTCCAACATTTTTTAAAATCACAGCTTCTAGAAGGCTTACATGATTTCGTAAAAAACACGAGTTTTTAGAAAATGTGTTTTATTTCATAAATGGAATCTACAAAGTATGCACATTCTACGTCATAACGACATTCTATAGTTTGCGCATGCGTCCGGAAATAAGAAAAGCTTACTTCCCCCATTTTTTAAAATCACGGCTTCTAGAAGGTTTACATGATTTCGTAAAAAACACGAGTTTTTAGAAAATGTGTTTTATTTCATAAATGGAATCTACAAAGTATGCACATTCTACGGCATAACGAATTTCTATAGTTTGCGCATGCGTCTGGAAATAAGAAAAGCTTACTTCCCCCGTATTTTAAAATCACAGCTTCTAGAAGGTTTACATGATTTCGTAAAAAACACGAGTGTTTAGAAAATGTGTTTTATTTCATAAATGGAATCTACAAAGTATGCACTTTCTACGTCATAACGACTTTCTATAGTTTGCGCATGCGTTTGGAAATAAGAAAAACTTACTTCCCCCGTTTTTTAAAATCACAACTTCTAGAAGGTTTACATGATTTCTTAAAAAACACGAGCTTTTAGAAAATGTGTTTTATTTCATAAATAGAATCAACAAAGTATGCACATTCTACGTCATAACGACTTTCTATAGTTTGCGCATGCATTTGGAAATAATAAAAGCTTACTTCCCCCGTTTTTTAAAATCACAGCTTCTAGAAGGTTTACATGATTTCTTAAAAAACACGAGTTTTTAGAAAATGTGTTTTATTTCATAAATGGAATCTACAAAGTATGCACATTCTACATCATAACGACTTTCTATAGTTTGCGCATTCGTCCGGAAATAAGAAAAGCTTACTTCCACCATTTTTTAAAATCACAGCGTCTAGAAGGTTTACATGATTTCGTAAAAAACACGAGTTTTTAGAAAATGTGTTTCATTTCATAAATGGAATCTACAAAGTATGCACATTCTACGTCATAAAGACTTTCTATAGTTTGCGCATGCGTCCGGAAATAAGAAAAGCTTACTTCCACCGTTTTTTAAAATCACAGCTTCTAGAAGGTTTACATGATTTCATAAAAAACACGAGTTTTTAGAAAATGTGTTTTATTTCATAAATGGAATCTACAAAGTATGCACATTCTACGTCATAACGACATTCTATAGTTTGCGCATGCGTCCGAAAATAAGAAAAGCTTACTTCCACCGTTTTTTAAAATCACAGCTTCTAGAAGGTTTACATGATTTCGTAAAAAACACGAGTTTTTAGAAAATGTGTTTCATTTCATAAATGGAATCTACAAAGTATGCACATTCTACGGCATAACGACTTTCTATAGTTTGCGCATGCGTCCGGAAATTAGAAATGCTTACTTCCCCCGTTTTTTAAAATCACAGCTTCTAGAAGGTTTACATGATTTCGTAAAAAACACGAGTTTTTAGAAAATGTGTTTTATTTCATAAATGGAATCTACAAAGTATGCACATTCTACGTCATAACGACTTTCTATAGTTTGCGTATGCGTCCGGAAATAAGAAAAACTTACTTCCCCCATTTTTTAAAATCACAGCTTCTAGAAGGTTTACATGATTTCTTAAAAAACAAGAGTTTTTAGAAAATGTGTTTTATTTCATAAATGGAATCAACAAAGTATGCACATTCTACGTCATAATGACTTTCTATAGTTTGCGCATTCGTCCGGATATAAGAAAAGCTTACTTCCCCAGTTTTTTAAAATCACACCTTCTAGAAGGTTTACATGATTTCTTAAAAAACACTAGTTTTTAGAAAATGTGTTTTATTTCATAAATGGAATCAACAAAGTATGCACATTCTACGTCATAACGACTTTCTATAGTTTGCGCATGCGTCTGGAAATAAGAAAAGCTTACTTCCACCGTTTTTTAAAATCACAGCTTCTAGAAGGTTTACATGATTTCGTAAAAAACACGAGTTTTTAGAAAATGTGTTTTATTTCATAAATGGAATCAATGTTAAAATTCAATATGCTAAGACATAAAATAGCAGCATTACATTCCATTTCACAATAATAGCATATACAGGATCACTGAAGAAACAACAAGCACAGCATAAACACAAGAGACAGAGATTTATCCTGGGAAACCCTCATGGGGTAGAAAACCCAGCAAAGCTTCCTCAATATAGATGACCAGCAATATACAAAGATGAAACCCTGAGACATGATCTCCTCCTCCACAATAGCAGACCTCTCCTCCACAAGTGCGCTATCCTCAAGTGTGTGAGTGTGTCAAATGAGGAACACACCTCCTCTATTTATACACTACACTGACATGTATTTTACATAGGTACACGTAGGCTCGTATTTAACCAATGGGTTAAATACCCCACTACAACTGACTGGGCCGACCCCTCTAGGGTGGTCTAATAACCCTTTGACCCACATAACACATAAAGGGCCGACCTCCACTAGGGAAGTCTAATAACCCAAGTTACCACATTCTGACGGAGGAATAAACATCTCCAGATATACAATAAGATCTTTACGGAGGAATGAAACATCTCCGGAATAATAAAGTACAATTATAATATTCTTTGAAGTTACAATATCTCAACACTCCCCCTTAACGAGAAGGATATTATAACAGCATCTACACGAGCAAGGAGTCATCAACATCATACATGATACATCTATAAATCATTGGAAGCTTTCTCAACATCATCAGTAACTCAACTAGTTACTGGAACATCTTCAATACTGGAACATCAACATCATCAGAGTTGATAGTACTCAATCATCAGCATCGTCAACACACGATCAACACAATCATCAGCATCATCATCACACGATCATCAGCATCGTCATCACACGATCATCAGCATCATCATCATACGATCATCAGCATCGTCATCATACGATCATCAGAATCACGATCAGCATCGTCATCATACGATCATCAGCATCATCATCACACAATCATCAGCATCGTCATCATACGACCATCAGCATCGTCATCGCACGATCATCAGCATCGTCATCACACGATCATCAGCATCGTCATCACACGATCATCAGCATCGTCATCACACGATCATCAGCATCGTCATCACACGATCATCAGCATCGTCAGCGCACGATCATCAGCATCATCAAAGGATGATGTAAACCAGTCATGTACATTTTGAACCGAAGTCCAGGGATGATCCAGTCCTATCATGTTCTTGGAGACCTCACGTCTACGGCTCAGTTTACAGGACCAAAGTCCAAGGATGATCCAATCCTTACCGTACATTTAGGACAGCATCCAAGGATGACTTAATCCTCCACCGTACATTTAGGACCACGTCCAAGGATGACTTAATCCTCCACCGTCTTTTAGGACCATGTCGAAGGATGACTTAATCCTCCACCGTCTTTTAGGACCACGTCCAAGGATGACTTAATCCTCCACCGTCTTTTAGGACCACGTCCAAGGATGACTTAATCCTCCACCGTCTTTTAGGACCACGTCCAAGGATGACTTAATCCTCCACCGTCTTTTAGGACCACGTCCAAGGATGACTTAATCCTCCACCGTCTTTTAGGACCACGTCCAAGGATGACTTAATCCTCCACCGTCTTTTAGGACCATGTCCAAGGATGACTTAATCCTCCACCGTCTTTTAGGACCACGTCCAAGGATGACTTAATCCTTCAACCGTGCATTTAGGACTACGTCCAAGGATGACTTAATCCTCCATCGTCCATCTAGGACTTCATTCTCGAAGACATACGTCTACGGCTCTTCTTTCGGACTGAAGTCCAGGAATGATCCAATCCCTTCACATGTTCACCAAGAACTTCATTTTCGAAGACATACGTCTACGGCTCTTCTTTCAGACTGAAGTCCAGGAATGATCCAATCCCTTCACATGTTCACCAAGAACTTCATTTTCGAAGACATACGTCTACGGCTCTTCTTTCGGACTGAAGTCCAGGAATGATCCAATCCCTTCACATGTTCACCAAGAACTTCATTTTCGAAGACATGCGTCTACGGCTCTTCTTTCGGACTGAAGTCCAGGAATGATCCAATCCCTTCACATGTTGTATACCAAAAACATGTATTCTCATCATCAAAACATGTATAACCACGACATGTATCATCATCAACAAAACATGTATAACCACAACATGTATCATCATCATCAAAACATGTATAACCACAAAATGTATCATCATCATCAAAACATGTATAACCTCAACATGTATCATCATCATCAAAACATGTATAACCACAACAAGTATCATCATCATCAAAACATGTATAACCACAACATGTATCATCATCATCAAAACATGTATAACCTCAACATGTATCATCATCATAAAAACATGTATAACCACAACATGTATCATCATCATCAAAACATGTATAACCTCAACATGTATCATCATCATAAAAACATGTATAACCCCAACATGTATCATCATCATCAAAACATGTATAATCACAACATGTATCATCATCAACAAAGCATGTATACATCTATCATCAAAATCATCAAAAGTATGTATACATCTATCATCAAAACTAACATCAAAAGCATGTATACTAACATCAAAAGCATGTATACATATATCATCAAAACTAACATCAAAAGCATGTATACTAATATCAAAAGCATGTATACATCTATCATCAAAAGAATATAAGAGTCCTAAATCTAAATAATTCTAGGTAACTAAGTGCAGTAAATAGGTAACCTCATCATTGATGAGATAGACTTGATGTCGGATACTGTGCTACTCCCCCTTTCGAGGAGAGTCCTTCTAAACTACACCAAGCTTGTCTCGGAAGTGTTCAAACTTTACTCGAGACAGAGGTTTGGTCAGGATATCATCAATTTGATCCTCGGTGCTTATATACTCGAGCTTGATAGCTCCTCTCTGCACCATATCTCGTATATAGAAGTATCGGATCTCAATGTGTTTTGACTTATCATGGAATACAAGATTTCCTATCATCTTGATGCAGCTTTGATTGTCACGCATAATCATAGTGGAATCCATTTCTAAGTCAAACACTCCATATAATAGCTTCTGAAGCCACATTGCTTCACAGCTGGCAGAGCAGACAGCTATATATTCTGTTTCAGTAGTACTGAGAGCCACACTAGATTGTTTCTTGCTAAACCATGAGATCATGGTAGATTCAAGACTATAACATCCACCTAAAGTACTCTTTCTGTCTGAGACACTTCCTGCCCAATCAGAATTTGAGTAACCATGTAAACGGAGTTCATGACCTCCAAGATTATATAGACCAAAATCTAAAGTACCTTTTAGGTACCTCACTACATGCTTTGTAGCTATTAAGTGAACCTTTCTAGGTTCTACTAGATACTGACTTACGGTATTTACAACAAAGCATATATCTGGCCTAGTATTTGTTAAATACATCATTGGCCCAATGAATTGTCTATATAGGGTTAGGTCCACTAAATCCGATGAGTTATTAACTAATAACTTCAAGTTGGAGTCCATGGGAGTGGCCATGGCTTTACACTCCAACATATCAAATCTTTTTAGAAACTTCACAGCATACTTACCTCGATTTAAAAGATTCCTTTTGGATCATGCCATACTTCTAGACCTAAGGAGTAGTGCATTAATCTGAGATCTTTCATTTTTAATTCTGCAGCCATTTTCATGATCTGTTTCTCATTCCTTGTCAGAAAGAGATCATCGACACATAATAATGGTATGATAGGTTCATCATCCACAACCTTTAGGTAAAGGTTAGGATCAGCTTTACTTCTGGTAAAGCCCAAGCTTTGTCATGAAGTTGTCAATTGTCCATTATTCACACTCTGCATTGAGTGATCTTCTGCATATCTATCTGTGCCATCTCTCGTCAGATGGGTCTACTAATATGAGCCTCAAAGTCATTCGAACTCTATGGTGAGTTTCTTCTTGCATCCATATCATATGTGTATAGAAGCCATATTCAACCTTGTAGCAAGGGTTGAGATCCACATCACCCATGATGATCATTAAGCTCATCAATTGACTACCGATCCTGGGAACCCATACAGAACCTGATTACATTATTAAGAGAATGGTCAAAACATCTCATGATGATTCTCTTCCTCTTTCTAAGAGAATCTCTTAACCATAAGCTTTCTATAGTGTGTTTGATTTGTAAATCCTTTTGTTGAACATCCATCGCTTGTTCCTCATTCATCATGATTTTCCCTACAAATCAAAATTAAGTACAGGATTAGTGATACTTCATAATCATCAAATCATATTGACATAATAACCTATTATGCATACAGATATCATTTACATAGTTATGCAACTAATTTGACCAATACTTTGGCACAACACTTTCCCATATCTTGTATGCATACAGTGGCTATCTATATTCCTTCCATCTCCACCAGAACATACTATTGAGAGTGTGCACAGCTCTCGGCATGTCAGCAAAGAGGTTTCATTCTAGACAAGCAACAATGGAATGTTTGTCCAACTTACCAATCATATGCACATTAGTAGTATACTATTCAATGCTCTATGAATGTTTATACTCAGCATTATATATTCTAGGAATACAAATATGCATACAACCTATTACAGGCAATATCATTACTATTTCAAATAACAACTCAAATACTTATCTTTTATGTTTGTGTGGTTGCCTCCCGCTTGAACTTTTGTATGTCTTTTGAACTTCTATTCATTCTGTACCACTGTGCATGCTCAAGAGTAATCCTCATGATCTCATGCACAAACATACACTCATTAGTATATTCTAAATGCTATCAAAACATTATAGTACTAAATAATCTTGAAAATGTATAGTCATGATTATAGTTAATAAACATTAGTATTCAAGATTTCAGGGAAGTCTTCTTTTACTCATGTATATCATCAATCAAGATAAAAGATATAATATGCATAATCCCTTGATTACTAACTTTATGAATAAGCATAACCAATCATTCCAAGTATACTTATATAAGGGATCCTAACACAAGGCAAGATTCATGGGAAACATACCTAGATTAGTATACCTACTTGGTTATGTACAACACACCTAAACAATCTCTTCAATGATTTAGAGATCCTGAGCTAGAACCTGCATGTCTCATAGGTTAAGCATAATATAACAAAGTCATACATACCTCGTAAGTAGAACAAAGATTATGGATGAGTCTTTGTCTTCATGTTTTCATGGTCATGGAACCTGATTTGTCTTTTGTGATGTACCTGTATCTTGTTAGCAGACAACATCAACCTCACACAACATCATAATGCCTTAGTACAATCATAAGTGTCAACACCCTAACCAATGAATATCTTCTATCATGCATTCATAATTTTGTTAAGGTTATACGACAAATCTAAAATCAAAATTGTACTAACTGTAATAACCTGAAGACAAACATACCATAAACTTAATCATGGACAAGTATCGAAACATACCTCGATGAGTCATACCTGTCGAGATCGCTTGTATTCTTCTTATGTAAGGCCTAAGGAACTTCTTCACTTATGCAGGTGACCAATCCATCTTCTTCTAGGATTAACCCAATCCACTTGATTTGCAAGAACTGGACCTGGAGCTGGATATGGGTTTGTCAGAGAAACCCAAAAAAAATTCAAACTTTGAATTTCAAACTTCCGAAAGGATAGAAATATGCGCCTTGATGAGCTGATCAAACTGGTATATTCAGAATTTGAAAACTGCAAAGTTTTACTCCTCAATTTTGCCTTTGAAACTTTCGGATTCACTGGACGTGACCCTGAACTGGGGTTTGATGAAGCCCACTCTTTTGCCCCATCAAAAGGTTTGATCCAAAGCTCTAAGCTTCTATTTTTCTGAGGAGCTTCCAGCCGTGGTCATAGATTTCAAAAATTCCCATTTTTACAGAAGCCCTAATTTTCCACTTTTCTGATCAAAGTCCCGAACTAGGGTCTAATCAAGCCCGGCCTTCTGCCCAACCAAAAATTCTGATCTTGGTCTCTAAATTTCTATTTTGATGAGTAGCATCCAGCCGTGGTCTTTGATTACAAAAATTCCAACTTTCTTCAAAGCCCTAAATTCCGGAAGCCATGAATGAAGGTACCAAAAAATAATTTTGTTTTGACAGAAATATGTACCTGATTGTTTCTGGTGTAACTCCGAAATTTTTGATCCACAAGGTCTGAAAAAGTTTTCTGAGATAGCCTGATATGTTAGCTTTCCATCCTGATAGGTCTGACCTCAATTGGATGTTCTGAGAGAGAGTTATGCCAAATGTCGCAACGTGACCTGTTTTGGGAAAATACAGGAGAGCGAACTTGTACGGCGTGCCACGTGTCACTGTTTGACCTTCGTCCTCTGAAAACGTTTTGTGAGATAGCTCGGCCTGTTATGTTTCCATCCTGACAGGTCTGAACTCAATTGGATTCTCTGAGAGAGAGTTATGCCAAGTGTCGCAACGTGACCTGTTTAAAGGATAATACAGGAGAGCGAACTTGTACGGCATGCCACGTGTCACTGGTTCCACTTCGGCCTCTGAAAACGTTTGCTGAGATAGTACAGTCTGTGTAATACCTGTCACTTTTAACGAAATTGCATTTGGAGCTTCCTAGCCCAAGTTATGACCTTTTTCCCAAGGTCACCTGTTTTTGACTCAGATCTGGAAGAGGCAGAAACCCTATATTGTACAGATCATACATCACAAAGTACAACGAATTAGAGGTTGGCCTTGGGACCCAAGGTACCTGGAGATTTTAGCTTCGTCCTGTAACAAATTCAGATCCGAAAACTTCGCCAAAACGGATTTATAGAGAAATTGCTACGATGACTGGTTTTTGCTATGTAAAACCCTAACCTTCAAATTGTCGTAAGTAAAGCATGTGTCTTTAGTGCCATACCTTGTCTTCCTTCAGGTTAGCTCTGATACCATGTTAAAATTCAATATGCTAAGATAGAAAATAGCAGCATTACATTCCATTTCACAATAATAGCATATACAGGATCACTGAAGAAACAACAAGCACAGCATAAACACAAGAGACAGAGATTTATCCTGGGAAACCCTCATGGGGTAGAAAACCCAGCAAAGCTTCCTCAATATAGATGACCAGCAATATACAAAGATGAAACCCTGAGACATGATCTCCTCCTCCACAATAGCAGACCTCTCCTCCACAAGTGCGCTATCCTCAAGTGTGTGAGTGTGTCAAATGAGGAACACACCTCCTCTATTTATACACTACACTGACATGTATTTTACATAGGTACACGTAGGCTCGTATTTAACCAATGGGTTAAATACCCCACTACAACTGACTGGGCCGACCCCTCTAGGGTGGTCTAATAACCCTTTGACCCACATAACACATAAAGGGCCGACCTCCACTAGGGAAGTCTAATAACCCAAGTTACCACATTCTGACGGAGGAATAAACATCTTCGAATATACAACAAGATCTTTACGGAGGTATGAAACATCTCCGGAATAATAAAGTACAATTATAATATTCTTTGAAGTTACAATATCTCAACAATCAACAAAGTATGCACATTCTACGTCATAAGGACTTTCTATAGTTTGCGCATGCGTTTGGAAATAAGAAAAGCTTACTTCCCCCGTTTTTTAAAATCACAGCTTCTAGAAGGTTTACATGATTTCTTAAAAAACACGAGTTTTTAGAAAATGTGTTTTATTTCATAAATGGAATCAATAAAGTATGCACATTCTACGTCATAACGACATTATATAGTTTATGCATGCGTCCAAAAACAAGAAAAGCTTACTTCCCCCGTTTTTTAAAATCACGGCTTCTAGAAGGTTTACATGATTTCTTAAAAAACACGAGTTTTTAGAAAATGTGTTTTATTTCATAAATGGAATCATCAAAGTATGCACATTCTACGTGATAACGACTTTCTATAGGTTGCGCATGCGTTTGGAAATAAGAAAAGCTTACTTCCCACGTTTTTTAAAATCACAGCTTCTAGAAGGTTTACATGATTTGTTAAAAAACACGAGTTTTTAGAAAATGTGTTTTATTTAGTAATTGGAATCAACAAAGTATGCACATTCTATGTCATAACGACTTTCTATAATTTGCGCAATCGTCCGGACATAGGAAAAGCTTACTTCCACTGTTTTTTAAAATCACAGCTTCTAGAAGGTTTACATGATTTCGTAAAAAACACGAGTTTTTAGAAAATGTGTTTTATTTCATAAATGGAATCAACAAACTATGCACATTCTACGTCATAACGAATTTCTATAGTTTGCGCATGCGTTCGGAAATAAGAAAAGCTTACTTCCCCCATTTTTTAAAATCATAGCTTCTAGAAGGTTTACATGATTTCGTAAAAAACACGAGTTTTTAGAAAATGTGTTTTATTTCATAAATGGAATCAACAAAGTATGCACATTCTACGTCATAACGACTTTCTATAGTTTGCGCATGCGTTTCGAAATAAGAAAAGCTTACATCCCCCATTTTTTAAAATCACAGCTTCTAGAAGGTTTACATGATTTCTTAAAAAACACAAGTTTTTAGAAAATGTGTTTTATTTCATAAATGGAATCAACAAAGTATGCACATTCTACGTCATAACGACTTTCTATAGTTTGCGCATGCGTCTGGAAATAAGAAAAGCTTACTTCCACCGTTTTTTAAAATCACAGCTTCTAGAAGGTTTACATGATTTCGTAAAAAACACGAGTTTTTAGAAAATGTGTTTTATTTCATAAATGGAATCAACAAAGTATGCACATTCTACGTCATAAGGACTTTCTATAGTTTGCACATGCGTTTGGAAATAATAAAAGCTTACTTCCCCCGTTTTTTAAAATCACAGCTTCTAGAAGGTTTACATGATTTCTTAAAAAACACGAGTTTTTAGAAAATGTGTTTTATTTCATAAATTGAATCTACAAAGTATGCACATTCTATGTCATAACGAATTTCTATAGTTTGCGCATGCGTCCGGAAATAAGAAAAGCTTACTTCCACCGTTTTTTAAAATCACAGCTTCTAGAAGGTTTACATGATTTCGTAAAAAACATGAGTTTTTAGAAAATGTGTTTTATTTCATCAATGGAATCTACAAAGTATGCACATTCTACGTCATAACGACTTTCTATTGTTTGAGGATGCGTCCCTAAATAAGAAAATCTTACTTCCACCGTTTTTTAAAATCACAGCTTCTAGAAGGTTTACATGATTTCGTAAAAAACATAAGTTTTTAGAAAATGTGTTTTATTTCATAAATGGAATCTACAAAGTATGCACATTCTACGTCATAACGACTTTCTATTGTTTGCGGATGCATCCCTAAATAAGAAAAACTTACTTCCACCATTTTTTAAAATCACAGCTTCTAGAAGGTTTACATGATTTCGTAAAAAACACGAGTTTTTAGAAAATGTGTTTTATTTCGTAAATGGAATCTACAAAGTATGCACATTCTACGTCATAACGACTTTCTATAGTTTTCGCATGCGTCCGGAAATAAGAAAAGCTTACTTCCACCGTTTTTTAAAATCACAGCTTCTAGAAGGTTTACATGATTTCGTAAGAAACACGAGTTTTTAGAAAATGTGTTTTATTTCATAAATGGCATCAACAAAGTATGCACATTCTACGTCATAAGGACTTTCTATAGTTTGCGCATTCGTCCGGAAATAAGAAAAGCTTACTTCCGCCGTTTTTTAAAATCACAGCTTCTAGAAGGTTTACATGATTTCGTAAGAAACACGAGTTTTTAGAAAATGTGTTTTATTTCATAAATGGAGTCAACAAAGTATGCACATTCTACGTCATAACGACTTTCTATAGTTTGCACATTCGTCCCGAAATAAGAAAAGCTTACTTCCACCGTTTTTTAATATCACAGCTTCTAGAAGGTTTACATGATTTCGTAAGAAACACGAGTTTTTAGAAAATGTATTTTATTTCATAAATGGAATCAACAAAGTATGCACATTCTACGTCATAACGACTTTCTATAGTTTGCGCATGCATCCGGAAATAAGAAAAGCTTACTTCCCCCGTTTTTTAAAATCACAGCTTCTAGAAGGTTTACATGATTTCTTAATAAACACGAGTTTTTAGAAAAAAAAAATTATTTCATAAATTGAATCAACAAAGTATGCACATTCTACGTCATAACGACTTCCTATAGTTTGCGCATGGGTTTGGAAATAAGAAAAGCTTACTTCTCAAGTTTTTTAAAATCACGGCTTCTAGCAGGTTTACATGATTTCTTAAAAAACACGAGTTTTTAGAAAATGTGTTTTATTTCATAAATGGAATCAACAAAGTATGCACATTCTACGTCATAACGACTTTCTATAGTTTGCGCATGCGTCCGGAAATAAGAAAATCTTACTTCTCCCATTTTTTAAAATCACAGCTTCTAGAAGGTTTACATGTTTTCGTAAAAAACAAGAGTTTTTAGAAAATGTGTTTTATTTCATAAATGGAATCTACAAAGTATGCACATTCTACGTCATAACGACTTTGTATTGTTTGCGCATGCGTCCGGAAATAACAAAAGCTTACTTCCACCGTTTTTTAAAATCGCAGCTTCTACAAGGTTTACATGATTTCGTAAAAAACACGAGTTTTTAGAAAATGTGTTTTATTTCATAAATGGAATCTACAAAGTATGCACATTGTACGTCATAACGACTTTCTATTGTTTGCGCATGCGTCCAGAAATAAGAAAAGCTTACTTCCACCGTTTTTTAAAATCACAGCTTCTAGAAGGTTTACATGATTTCGTAAAAAACACGAGTCTTTAGAAAATGTGTTTTATTTAATAAATGGAATCAACAAAGTATGCACATTCTACGACATAACGAATTTCTATAGTTTGCGTATGCGTTTGGAAATAAGAAAAGCTTACTTCCCCCGTTTTTTAAAATCACAGCTTCTAGAAGGTTTACATGATTTCTTAAAAAACACGAGTTTTTAGAAAATGTGTTTTATTTCATAAATAGAATCAACAAAGTATGCACATTCTACGTCATAACGACTTTCTATAGTTTGCACATGCGTCCGGAAATAAGAAAAGCTTACTTCCACCGTTTTTTAAAATCACAGCTTCTAGAAGGTTTACATGATTTCGTAAAAAACACGAGTTTTTAGAAAATCTGTTCATTTCATAAATGGAATCAACAAAGTATGCACATTCTACGTCATAACGACTTTCTATAGTTTGCGCATGCGTCCGAAATAAGAAAAGCTTACTTCCACCGATTTTTAAAATCACAGCTTCTAGAAGGTTTACATGATTTCGTAAAAAACACTAGTTTTTAGAAAATGTATTTTATTTCATAAATGGAATCTACAAAGTATGCACATTCTACGTCATAACGACTTTGTATAGTTTGCGCATGCGTCCGGAAATAACAAAAGCTTACTTCCACCGTTTTTTAAAATCACAGCTTCTAGAAGGTTTACATGATTTCTTAAAAAACACGAGTTTTTAGAAAATGTGTTTTATTTCATAAATGGAATCATCAAAGTATGCACATTCTACGTCATAACAACTTTCTATATATTGTGCATGCATTTGGAAATAAGAAAAGCTTACTTCCCCCATTTTTTAAAATCACAGCTTCTAGAAGGTTTACATGATTTGTTAAGAAACACGAGTTTTTAGAAAATGTGTTTTATTTCATAAATGGAATCAACAAAGTATGCACATTCTACGTCATAACAAATTTCTATAATTTGCGCAATCGTCCGGACATAGGAAAAGCTTACTTCCACTTTTTTTTAAAATCACAGCTTCGAGAAGGTTTACATGATTTCTTAAAAAACACGAGTTTTTAGAAAATGTGTTTTATTTCATAAATGGAATCAACAAAGTATGCACATTCTACGTCATAACGAATTTCTATAGTTTGCGCATGCGTTCAGAAATAAGAAAAGCTTACTTCCCCCGTTTTTTAAAATCACCGCTTCTAGAAGGTTTACATGATTTCTTAAAAAACACAAGTTTTTAGAAAATGTGTTTTATTTCATAAATGGAAACAACAAGGTATGCACATTCTACGTCATAACGACTTTCTATAGTTTGCGCATGCGTCTGGAAATAAGAAAAGCTTACTTCCACCGTTTTTTAAAATCACAGCTTCTAGAAGGTTCACATGATTTTGTAAAAAACACGAGTATTTAGAAAATGTGTTTTATTTCATAAATGGAATCAACAAAGTATCCACATTCTACGTCATAACGACTTTCTATAGTTTATGCATGCATCCGGAAATAAGAAAAGCTTACTTCCACCGTTTTTCAAAATCACAGCTTCTAGAAGGTTTACATGATTTCTTAAAAAACACGAGTTTTTAGAAAATGTGTTTTATTTCATAAATGGAATCAACAAAGTATGCACATTCTACGTCATAACGACTTTCTATAGTTTGCGCATTCGTCCGGAAATAAGAAAAGCTTACTTCCACTGTTTTTTAAAATCACAGCTTCTAGAAGGTTTACATGATTTCGTAAAAAACACGACTTTTCAGAAAATGTGTTTTATTTTATAAATGGAATCTACAAAGTATGCACATTCTACGTCATAACGAATTTCTATAGGTTGCGGATGCATCGGGAAATAAGAAAAGCTTACTTCCCCCGTTTTTTAAAATCACAGCTTCTAGAAGGTTTACATGATTTCTTAAAAAACAAGAGTATTTAGAAATTGTGTTTTATTTCATAAATGGAATCAACAAAGTATCCACATTCTACGTTATAACGACTTTCTATAGGTTTTGCATGCGTTCGGAAATAAGAAAAGCTTACTTCCCCAGTTTTTTAAAATCACAGCTTCTAGAAGGTTTACATGATTTATTATAAAACACGAGTTTTTAGAAAATGTGTTTTATTCCATAAATGGAATCAACAAAGTATGCACATTCTACGTCATAACGAATTTCTATAGTTTGCGCATGCGTCCGGAAATAAGAAAAGCTTACTTCTCCCGTTTTTTAAAATCACAGCTTCTAGAAGGTTTACATGATTTCTTAAAAAACACGAGTTTTTAGAAAATGTGTTTTATTTAATAAATGGAATCAACAAAGTATGCACATTCTACGTGATAACGACTTTCTATAGTTTGCGCATTCGTCCGGAAATAAGAAAAGCTTACTTCCACCGTTTTTTAAAATAACAGCTTCTAGAAGGTTTACATGATTTCGTAAAACACACGAGTTTTTAGAAAATGTGTTTTATATCATAAATGGAATCTACAAAGTATGCACATTCTATGTCATAAGGACTTTCTATAGTTTGCGCATTCGTCCGGAAATAAGAAAAGCTTACTTCCACCGTTTTTTAAAATCACAGCTTCTAGAAGGTTTACATGATTTCGTAAAAAACACGAGTTTTTAGAAAATGTGTTTTATTTCATAAATGGTATCAACAAAGTATGCACATTCTACGTCATAACGAATTTCTATAGTTTGCGCATGTGTTTGGAAATAAGAAAAGCTTACTTCCCCCGTTTTTTAAAATAACAGCTTCTAGAAGTTTTACATGATTTCTTAAAAAACACGAGTTTTTAGAAAATGTGTTTTATTTCATAAATGGAATCAACAAAGTATGCCCATTCTAAGTCATAACGACTTTCTATAGTTTGCGTATGCGTTTGGAAATAAGAAAAGCTTACTTCCCCCGTTTTTTAAAATCACAGCTTCTAGAAGGTTTACATGATTTCGTAAAAAACACGATTTTTTAGAAAATGTGTTTTATTTCATAAATAGAATCAACAAAGTATGCACATTCTACGTCATAAAGACTTTCTATAGTTTGCGCATGCGTCCGGAAATAAGAAAAGCTTACTTCCACCGTTATTTAGAATGACAGCTTCTAGAAGGTTTACATGATTTCGTAAAAAAAGCGAGTTTTTAGAAAATGTGTTTTATTTCATAAATGGAATCTACAAAGTATGCACATTCTACGTCATAACGACTTTCTATAGTTTGCGCATGCGTCCGGAAATAAGAAAAGCTTACTTCCACCGTTTTTTAAAATCACAGCTTCTAGAAGGTTTACATGATTTCGTGAAAAACACGAGTTTTTAGAAAATGTGTTTTATTTCATAAATGGAATCAACAAAGTAAGCACATTCTACATCATAACGACTTTCTATAGTTTGCGCATTCGTCCAGAAATAAGAAAAGCTTACTTCCATCGTTTTTTAAAATCACAGCTTCTAGAAGGTTTACATGATTTCGTAAAAAACATGAGTTTTTAGAAAATGTGTTTTATTTCATAAATGGAATCTACAAGGTATGCACATTCTACATCATAACGACTTTCTATAGTTTGCGCATGCGTCCGGAAATAAGAAAAGGTTACTTACCCCGTTTTTTAAAATCACAGCGTCTACAAGGTTTACATGATTTCGTAAAAAACACGAGTTTTTGGAAAATTTGTTTTATTTCATAAATGGAATCTACAAAGTATGCACATTCTACGTCATAACGACATTCTATAGTTTGTGCATGCGTCCAGAAATAAGAAAAGCTTACTTCCTCCATTTTTTTAAATCACAGCTTCTAGAAGGTTTACATGATTTCGTAAAAAACACAAGTTTTTAGAAAATGTGTTTTATTTCATAAATGGAATATACAAAGTATGCACATTCTACGTCATAACGACTTTCTATAGTTTGCGCATGCGTCCGGAAATAAGAAAAGCTTACTTCCACCGTTTTCTAAGATCACAGCTTCTAGAAGGTTTACATGATTTCGTAAAAAACATGGGTTTTTAGAAAATGTGTTTTATTTCATAAATGGAATCTACAAAGTATGCACATTCTACGTCATAACGAATTTCTATAGTTTGTGCATGCGTACGGAAATAAGAAAAGCTTACTTCCACCATTTTTTTAAAATCACAGCTTCTAGAAGGTTTACATGATTTCGTAAAAAACACGAGTTTTTAGAAAATGTGTTTTATTTCATAAATGGAATCAACAAAGTATGCACATTCTACGTCATAACGACTTTCTATACTTTGCGCATGCGTTTGGAAATAAGAAAAGCTTACTTCTCCCATTTTTTAAAATCACAGCTTCTAGAAGGTTTACATGATTTCTTAAAAAACACGAGTTTTTAGAAAATGTGTTTTATTTCATAACTAGAATCAACAAAGTATGCACATTCTACGTCATAACAACTTTCTAAACTTTGCGCATGCGTCCGGAAATAAGAAAAATCTTACTTCCACCGTTTTTAAAAATCACAGCTTCTAGAAGGTTTACATGATTTCGTAAGAAACACGAGTTTTTAGAAAATGTGTTTTATTTCATAAATAGAATCAACAAAGTATGCACATTCTACGTCAGAACAACTTTATATAGTTTGCGCATGCGTCCGGAAATAAGAAAAGCTTAATCAAGCGTTTTTTAAAATCACAGCTTCTAGAAGGTTTACATGATTTCGTAAAAAATTCGAGTTTTTAGAAAATGTGTTTTATTTCATAAATGGAATCTACAAAGTATGCACATTCTACGTCATAACGACATTCTATAGTTTGCGCATGCGTCCGGAAATAAGAAAAGCTTACTTCCACCGTTTTTTAAAATCACAGCTTCTAGAAGGTTTATATGATTTCGTAAAAAACACGAGTTTTTAGAAAATGTGTTTTATTTCATAAATGGAATCAACAAAGTATGCACATTCTACGTCATAACGACTTTCTATAGTTTGCGCATGCGTTTGGAAATAAGAAAAGCTTACTTCCCCCGTTTTTTAAAATCACAGCTTCTAGAAGGTTTACATGATTTCTTAAAAAACACAAGTTTTTAGAAAATGTGTTTTATTTCATAAATGGAATCAACAAAGTATGCACATTCTACGTCATAACGACTTTCTATAGTTTGCGCATGCGTCTGGAAATAAGAAAAGCTTACTTCCACCGTTTTTTTAAATCACAGCTTCTAGAAGGTTTACATGATTTCGTAAAAAACACGAGTTTTTAGAAAATGTGTTTTATTTCATAAATGGAATCAACAAAGTATGCACATTCTAGGTCATAAGGACTTTCTATAGTTTGCACATGCGTTTGGAAATAAGAAAAGCTTACTTCCCCCATTTTTTAAAATCACAGCTTCTAGAAGGTTTACATGATTTCTTAAAAAACACGAGTTTTTAGAAAATGTGTTTTATTTCATAAATGGAATCTACAAAGTATGCACATTCTATGTCATAACGAATTTCTATAGTTTGCGCATGCGTCCGCAAATAAGAAAAGCTTACTTCCACCGTTTTTTAAAATCACAGCTTCTAGAAGGTTTACATGATTTCGTAAAAAACATGAGTTTTTAGAAAATGTGTTTTATTTCATAAATGGAATCTACAAAGTATGCACATTCTACGTCATAACGACTTTCTATTGTTTGCGGATGCGTCCCTAAATAAGAAAATCTTACTTCCACCGTTTTTTAAAATCACAGCTTCTACAAGGTTTACATGATTTCGTAAAAAACATGAGTTTTTAGAAAATGTGTTTTATTTCATAAATGGAATCTACAAAGTATGCACATTCTACGTCATAACGACTTTCTATTGTTTGTGGATGCATCCCTAAATAAGAAAATCTTACTTCCACCGTTTTTTAAAATCACAGCTTCTAGAAGGTTTACATGATTTCGTAAAAAACACGAGTTTTTAGAAAATGTGTTTTATTTCGTAAATGGAATCTACAAAGTATGCACATTCTACGTCATAACGACTTTCTATAGTTTTCGCATGCGTCCGGAAATAAGAAAAGCTTACTTCCACCGTTTTTTAAAATCACAACTTCTAGAAGGTTTACATGATTTCGTAAGAAACACGAGGTTTTAGAAAATGTGTTTTATTTCATAAATGGAATCAACAAAGTATGCACATTCTACGTCATAAGGACTTTCTATAGTTTGCACATTCGTCCGGAAATAAGAAAAGCTTACTTCCACCGTTTTTTAAAATCACAGCTTCTAGAAGGTTTACATGATTTCGTAAGAAACACGAGTTTTTAGAAAATGTGTTTTATTTCATAAATGGAATCAACAAAGTATGCACATTCTACGTCATAACGGCTTTCTATAGTTTGCACATTCGTCCGGAAATAAGAAAAGCTTACTTCCACCGTTTTTTAAAATCACAGCTTCTAGAAGGTTTACATGATTTCGTAAGAAACACGAGTTTTTAGAAAATGTGTTTTATTTCATAAATGGAATCAACAAAGTATGCACATTCTACGTCATAACGACTTTCTATAGTTTGCGCATGCATCCGAAAATAAGAAAAGCTTACTTCCCCCGTTTTTTAAAATCACAGCTTCTAGAAGGTTTACATGATTTCTTAATAAACACGAGTTTTTAGAAAAAAAAAATTATTTCATAAATGGAATCAACAAAGTATGCACATTCTACGTCATAACGACTTCCTATAGTTTGCGCATGCGTTTGGAAATAAGAAAAGCTTACTTCTCAAGTTTTTTAAAATCACGGCTTCTAGCAGGTTTACATGATTTCTTAAAAAACACGAGTTTTTAGAAAATGTGTTTTATTTCATAAATAGAATCAACAAAGTATGCACATTCTACGTCATAACGACTTTCTATAGTTTGCGCATTCGTCCGGAAATAAGAAAATCTTACTTCTCCCATTTTTTAAAATCACAGCTTCTAGAAGGTTTTCATGTTTTCGTAAAAAACAAGAGTTTTTAGAAAATGTGTTTTATTTCATAAATGGAATCTACAAAGTATGCACATTCTACGTCATAACGACATTGTATTGTTTGCGCATGCGTCCGGAAATAACAAAAGCTTACTTCCACCGTTTTTTAAAATCGCAACTTCTACAAGGTTTACATGATTTCGTAAAAAACACGAGTTTTTAGAAAATACGTTTTATTTCATAAATGGAATCTACAAAGTATGCACATTGTACGTCATAACGACTTTCTATTGTTTGCTCATGCGTCCAGAAATAAGAAAAGCTTACTTCCACCGTTTTTTAAAATTACAGCTTCTAGAAGGTTTACATGATTTCGTAAAAAACACGAGTTTTTAGAAAATGTGTTTTATTTCATAAATGGAATCAACAAAGTATGCACATTCTACGTCATAACGAATTTCTATAGTTTGCGCATGCGTTTGGAAATAAGAAAAGCTTACTTCCCCTGTTTTTTAAAATCACAGCTTCTAGAAGGTTTACATGATTTCTTAAAAAACACGAGTTTTTAGAAAATGTGTTTTATTTCATAAATAGAATCAACAAAGTATGCACATTCTACGTCATAACGACTTTCTATAGTTTGCACATGCGTCCGGAAATAAGAAAAGCTTACTTCCACCGTTTTTTAAAATCACAGTTTCTAGAAGGTTTACATGATTTCGTAAAAAACACGAGTTTTTAGAAAATCTATTTTATTTCATAAATGGAATCAACAAAGTATGCACATTCTACATCATAACGACTTTCTATAGTTTGCGCATGCGTCCGAAATAAGAAAAGCTTACTTCCATCGATTTTTAAAATCACAGCTTCTAGAAGGTTTACATGATTTCGTAAAAAACACGAGTTTTTAGAAAATGTATTTTCTTTCATAAATGGAATCTACAAAGTATGCACATTCTACGTCATAACGAATTTGTATAGTTTGCGCATGCGTCCGGAAATAACAAAAGCTTACTTCCACCGTTTTTTAAAATCACAGCTTCTAGAAGGTTTACATGATTTCGTAAGAAACACGAGTTTTTAGAAAATGTGTTTTATTTCATAAATGGAATCAACAAAGTATGCACATTCTACGTCATAACGAATTTCTACAATTTGCGCATGCGTCCGGAAATAAGAAAAGCTTACTTCCACCATTTTTTAAAATCACAGCTTCTAGAAGGTTTACATGATTTCGTAAAAAACATGAGTTTTTAGAAAATGTGTTTTATTTCATAAATGGAATCTACAAAGTATGCACATTCTATGTCATAACGACTTTCTATTGTTTGCGGATGCGTCCCTAAATAAGAAAATCTTACTTCCACCGTTTTTTAAAATCACAGCTTCTAGAAGGTTTACATGATTTCGTAAAAAACACGAGTTTTTAGAAAATGTGTTTTATTTCGTAAATGGAATCTACAAAGTATGCACATTCTACGTCATAACGACTTTCTATAGTTTTCGCATGCGTCCGGAAATAAGAAAAGCTCACTTCCACCGTTTTTTAAAATCACAACTTCTAGAAGGTTTACATGATTTCGTAAGAAACACGAGTTTTTAGAAAATGTGTTTTATTTCATAAATGGAATCAACAAAGTATGCACATTCTACGTCGTAAGGACTTTCTATAGTTTGCGCATTCGTCCGGAAATAAGAAAAGCTTACTTCCACCGTTTTTTAAAATCACAGCTTCTAGAAGGTTTACATGATTTCGTAAGAAACACGAGTTTTTAGAAAATGTGTTTTATTTCATAAATGGAATCAACAAAGTATGCACATTCTACGTCATAACGACTTTCTATAGTTTGCACATTCGTCCGGAAAGAAGAAAAGCTTACTTCCCCTGTTTTTTAAAATCACAACTTCTAGAAGGTTTACATGATTTCTTAATAAACACGAGTTTTTAGAAGAAAAAAAATTATTTCATAAATGGAATCAACAAAGTATGCACATTCTACGTCATAACGACTTCCTATAGTTTGCTCATGCGTTTGGAAATAAGAAAAGCTTACTTCTCAAGTTTTTTAAAATCACGGCTTCTAGCAGGTTTACATGATTTCTTAAAAAACACGAGTTTTTAGAAAATGTGTTTTATTTCATAAATGGAATCAACAAAGTATGCGCATTCTACGTCATAACGACTTTCTATAGTTTGCGCATGCGTCCGGAAATAAGAAAATCTTACTTCTCCCATTTTTTAAAATCACAGCTTAATGAAGGTTTACATGTTTTCGTAAAAAACAAGAGTTTTTAGAAAATGTGTTTTATTTCATAAATGGAATCTACAAAGTATGCACATTCTACGTCATAACGACTTTGTATTGTTTGCGCATGCGTCCGGAAATAACAAAAGCTTACTTCCACCGTTTTTTAAAATCGCAGCTTCTACAAGGTTTACATGATTTCGTAAAAAACACGAGTTTTTAGAAAATGTGTTTTATTTCATAAATGGAATCTACAAAGTATGCACATTGTACGTCATAACAACTTTCTATTGTTTGCGCATGCGTCCAGAAATAAGAAAAGCTTACTTCCACCGTTTTTTAAAATCACAGCTTCTAGAAGGTTTACATGATTTCGTAAAAAACACGAGTTTTTAGAAAATGTGTTTTATTTCATAAATGGAATCAACAAAGTATGCACATTCTACGTCATAACGAATTTCTATAGTTTGCGCATGCGTTCGGAAATAAGAAAAGCTTACTTCCCCCGTTTTTTAAAATCACAGCTTCTAGAAGGTTTACATGATTTCTTAAAAAACACGAGTTTTTAGAAAATGTGTTTTATTTCATAAATAGAATCAACAAAGTATGCACATTCTACGTCATAACGACTTTCTATAGTTTGCACATGCGTCCGGAAATAAGAAAAGCTTACTTCCACCGTTTTTTAAAATCACAGCTTCTAGAAGGTTTACATGATTTCGTAAAAAACACGAGTTTTTAGAAAATGTGTTTTATTTCATAAATGGAATCAACAAATTATGCACATTCTACGTCATAACGACTTTCTATAGTTTGCGCATGCATCCGAAATAAGAAAAGCTTACTTCCACCGATTTTTAAAATCACAGCTTCTAGAAGGTTTACATGATTTCGTAAAAAACACGAGTTTTTAGAAAATGTATTTTATTTCATAAATGGAATCTACAAAGTATGCACATTCTACATCATAACGACTTTGTATAGTTTGCGCATGCGTCCGGAAATAACAAAAGCTTACTTCCACCGTTTTTTAAAATCACAGCTTCTAGAAGGTTTACATGATTTCTTAAAAAACACGAGTTTTTAGAAAATGTGTTTTATTTCATAAATGGAATCATCAAAGTATGCACATTCTACGTCATAACGACTTTCTATAGGTTGCGCATGCATTTGGAAATAAGAAAAGCTTACTTCCCCCGTTTTTTAAAATCACAGCTTCTAGAAGGTTTACACGATTTGTTAAGAAACACGAGTTTTTAGAAAATGTGTTTTATTTCATAAATGGAATCAACAAAGTATGCACATTCTACGTCATAACGACTTTCTATAATTTGCGCAATCGTCCGGACATAGGAAAAGCTTACTTCCACTGTTTTTTAAAATCACAGCTTCGAGAAGGTTTACATGATTTCGTAAAAAACAGGAGTTTTTAGAAAATGTGTTTTATTTCATAAATGGAATCAACAAAGTATGCACATTCTACATCATAACGAATTTCTATAGTTTGCGCATGCGTTCAGAAATAAGAAAAGCTTACTTCCCCCGTTTTTTAAAATCACAGCTTCTAGAAGGTTTACATGATTTCTTAAAAAACACAAGTTTTTAGAAAATGTGTTTTATTTCATAAATGGAAACAACAAAGTATGCACATTCTACGTCATAACGACTTTCTATAGTTTATGCATGCATCCGGAAATAAGAAAAGCTTACTTCCACCGTTTTTTAAAATCACAGCTTCTAGAAGGTTTACATGATTTCTTAAAAAACACGAGTTTTTAGAAAATGTGTTTTATTTCATAAATGGAATCAACAAAGTATGCACATTCTACGTCATAACGACTTTCTATAGTTTGCGCATTCGTCCGGAAATAAGAAAAGCTTACTTCCACCGTTTTTTAAAATCACAGCTTCTAGAAGGTTTACATGATTTCGTAAAAAACACGACTTTTAAGAAAATGTGTTTTATTTTATAAATGGAATCTACAAAGTATGCACATTCTACGTCATAACGAATTTCTATAGTTTGCGCATGCATCTGGAAATAAGAAAAGCTTACTTCCCCCGTTTTTTAAAATCACAGCTTCTAGAAGGTTTACATGATTTCTTAAAAAACAGGAGTATTTAGAAATTGTGTTTTATTTCATAAATGGAATCAACAAAGTATCCACATTCTACGTCATAACGACTTTCTATAGTTTTTGCATGCGTTCGGAAATAAGAAAAGCTTACTTCCCCCATTTTTTAAAATCACAGCTTCTAGAAGGTTTACATGATTTATTAAAAAACACGCGTTTTAGAAAATGTGTTTTATTCCATAAATGGAATCAACAAAGTATGCACATTCTACGTCATAACGAATTTCTATAGTTTGCGCATGCGTCCGGAAATAAGAAAAGCTTACTTCTCCCGTTTTTTAAAATCACAGCTTCTAGAAGGTTTACATGATTTCTTAAAAAACACGAGTTTTTAGAAAATGTGTTTTATTTAATAAATGGAATCAACAAAGTATGCACATTCTACGTCATAACGACTTTCTATAGTTTGCGCATTCGTCCGGAAATAAGAAAAGCTTACTTCCACCGTTTTTTAAAATAACAGCTTCTAGAAGGTTTACATGATTTCGTAAAAAACACGAGTTTTTAGAAAATGTGTTTTATTTCATAAATGGAATCTACAAAGTATCCACATTCTAAGTCATAACGACTTTCTATAGTTTGCGCAGGCGTCCGGAAATAAGAAACGCTTACTTCCCCCGTTTTTTAAAATCACAGCTTCTAGAAGCTTTACATGATTTCTTAAAAAACATGAGTTTTTAGAAAATATGTTTTATTTCATAAATGGAATGTTCAAAGTATGCACATTCTACGTCATAACAACTTTCTATAGTTTGCGCATTCATCCAGAAATGTTGATGTATATGTAACTTCGGAATGTATTTCATCAGTATATTATATGTATATTTATTGTACCCTTATAAGAGATGTGTTATTCCTCTATAAGGAAGTGTCGTCATGTGGATTGACAAGTGTCGCAAGTGTGTGTACTTGCCGATGGGTTATTAGACCACCTTATGGGGTCGGCCCTAATTAATATATAATATAATGTGGATGTACTCAAGTAGACAAGTCGGCCCCAGTAGGTCACTGGGCAAAAAGGTGAGTATAAATAGAGATAGGAGATCTCTATTTTACTCACTCGGAAAAGCATCTATCTCTCTCTCTGGAAAGTGGCGCACTAGTGAGGAGGAGGAGGATAATCTGCTAGGAGACTATCTCTGTATTATTTGGTTGTATTTTGGTTGAGCCATTGCTCTCTCTATCTCTGAGGAAGTTTGTGGGGTTTTTCACCTTAGGGTTTTCCCCACGGAAACTCTGTGTCTCTTATCTCTATGCTTTTGATTCTTGTGATGCTTGTGATGCTTGTCATATTATGATTGTCATGCATTGATATACTGTAGATGTTATTCTCTCAGCAAAGATCCTATAGTATTGTGATTTAATACTGAAAATTTAACATGGTATCAGAGCTTAACTGAGAAGAAGACATTTTGCAGTGACGGAAGCTTGTATTGCTTGTTTATTGGGTTTCTCTCCACAGATTTTTGAAATTCAGTATAGTAGATTGGATCTACTCATCAAGGCGCATCTTTCTGTCCAATCATATTTCAATTCCGAGCATTTTCAGTTTTGGCCCTAAAAATTAGGGTTTCCACAAAAATAGGAATTTCTGGAAACTGAAGGTACAGCTGGAAGCTCCTTGCAAAAATCGAAGGTTTGAGCTTTGGATCGATATTTTTGGCTGGGTAGATCTCCGGGAAACTGAAACCCTAATTCAGGGCTCTCCCTAGTGAACCCGGGAGGACAAAAGGGCAATTTTTAAGGGCAAGACTTTGCTGATCTCAAATTCTAAATGTACTAGGCTGATCAGCTCTCCAATGCGCATCTTTCTATCCTTTCGGAATTTTGAAATTCACATTTTGAATTTTTAGGGTTTCTCTGACAAACCCTAATCCGGGACCAGATCCAGTTTTCAGCACTTCAAGTGGTAAGTTCTAAATCTTTTCTATTTCCATTTGAAGTACTCTTAAAGATGTCTCTTCACACCAAGCTTGAGGATAAGCTTGAAGGGGCTGATAACTTCCGAGCCTGGAAGTATAGGATTGGGCTAATCCTAGAAGAGAATGAGTTGGACTCATATGTGAAAGAAGACATCCCTATCCCAGAGGATGAAGAGGCCAAGGTATTGCACAAGAAGAACTTGGTCAAGGCAAAGAGAATCATTGCTGATTCTATCAAAGACCATCTCATACCCCATGTGTCTTCTCTCAAGACACCCAAAGAGATGTTTGAATCTTTGACCAAGCTATTTGAAGGAAAGAACATAAATCGGAAGATGACCCTGCGGAACCAATTGAAAGCAGTAAAGTTTCAGAATGGAGAAACCATTCAATCCTACTTTTCAAGGGTCTCTCAGATCAAGGAACAATTAGAAGCAGTAGATGAAATGGTGGAGAATGGTGAAGTGGTGATGACCACTCTAAATGGCCTACCCAGGTCATGGGATTCCTTTATTCAAGGAATTTGTGCAAGGAAGAAGTTGATCTCCTTCAGTAGACTTCGAGAAGAATGTTCTCAAGAAGAAGCTAGGCTTATAGCTCGTGAAGAAAAGATGGGAGGAGAAGATCAAGCTCTTGCAGCTCACACCAAAAGAAGCAAAATCAAGAAGGATCACCCTCGCCACAATAGATCCTATCAAAAGAATAAGAAAGACCTAAGATGCTTCACATGCAATGAGAAGGGTCACTTTGCTTCAGATTGTCCTAAGAACAAAAGGGATAATAACAAAAATCCTAGTAAGAAGAAGAAGGGCAGCAAAAGAAGGTTTCATGCTCATGCTGCTGAATATGATGAACCCCCAAAGAAGAAGGCTAAGGCAGAAAGTAGTAGTGATGATGATTCATCAAGTGAAGAAGAGTATGTTCTGATCTCTGCACTCACTGGTACCATCTCCCATGGTTGTAATGATTGGTTGACTGATAGTGGGGCTTCCAAACACATGACTGGGTTCAAGGAATCTTTTGTGAACCTTTCTGAACATGAATCACCCCATAAGGTGAAACTTGGGGATGATTATCAATACCCAATCAAAGGAAGTGGTGAAGCTTCTTACAACCTAGATTCGGGAAAATCTCTGAAGATGAAGGAAGTCCTCTATGTACCTGGACTCAAGAAGAACTTACTCTCCATCTCTGCTTTAGATGCAAAAGGTATGAGGGTTGCATTTGTTGATGGCCAAGTACTAATGTGGCCAAAGGGAAAGACCATAGATGATGCAGTAGTGATTGGAGAGCAAGAGGGAGGCTTGTACAAATTAAAGGGTCAACCCGAACATGCCATGGTACATGAATCCATGGAGCCAAGTGAACTTTGGCATAGAAGACTTGCTCACATGCACTATAGAGCACTTCCAATTGCAAGCAAGGCTGTAGAGGGTCTTCCTGAAATCAAGACCAAACATGAAGGTGTTTGCAAAGGATGTGCAAAAGGTAAGAACATTAAGAAGGCTTTCCCAAGCAGTGAAAGCAAGGCAAAAGATATTCTAGAAATCATCCACTCAGATGTATGTGGCCCTATGTCATCCAACTCCCTGAGTGGGTATGTTTACTATGTATCATTTATTGATGACTTCTCCAGGAAGACTTGGGTATACTTCTTGAAGGGCAAAGATGAGGTGTTTGATAAATTCAAGGAATTCAAAAACTTGATGGAGAATCAAACTGACAAGAAAATCAAAACATTCAGATCTGAAAATGGTGGAGAATTCACCTCAAATGACTTCAAGAAGCTTTGTAGTGATTCAGGGATTAAGAGGGAGTTGACTGCTCCATATAATCCTCAACAGAATGGAGTTGCAGAAAGGAAGAACAGAACTATCATGGAAGCAGCAAGGGCAATGTTGCATGACCAGGATCTTCCTATGCATCTTTGGGCAGAAGCAGCTAGAACAGCTGTATATGTGCAGAATAGAACACCCCACAAGATATTGGACAACAAGACACCAGAAGAAGTCTTTTCTGGTAAGAAACCTGAAGTCAGCCATCTCAGAATATTTGGTTGTCCAGTATAAACTCATGTCCCAAAGGAGAAGAGGACTAAACTAGATCCTTCAGGAAAGAAGGGCATCTTTGTGGGTTATAGTGAAAGCTTGAAGGCCTACAGAATATATTTTCCAGGGTTCAAGATGATTGATGTCAGCAGGGATGTAACATTTGATGAAAATTCAGCATTCCTCAAATCAAGAAAGGCACCTATTGAAGTTTATGAAGAACCTAAGGAAACAAGATTTCAAGACACTACCAGGACTGATGCGGTTCCAGGAACTGCTCGTGAGTTTGAAGATCCACAAGAACCTGTAGATCCACCTCGTGAGGATAACTCTCACAAGAGGAAACCTGTATGGGCTAGAGAACTCATTCATGATGCAGAAAGATTTGGCATTCCAGAAGAAGAACAGAGAGCAAAGAAAAGAACCAGATCACACACCAGTTATGTTGCTTTACTCTGTGACATCATGAACAAAGAGCCTTCCAGTTATGAAGAAGCAGCAGAAAAGAAAGAATGGAAGGATGCTATGGTTGAGGAATATCAATCAATTATGAAGAATGATGTTTGGGATGTTGTCCCAAGACCTAAAGGGAAGTCTGTTGTGAATTCCAAGTGGATCTACAAAATCAAGCATGCTGCAGATGGCAGTGTGGAAAAAAATATAAAGCAAGATTCGTAGCTCGTGGTTTCTCTCAGAAGGAAGGAATAGACTATGAAGAAACCTTTGCACCTGTAGCCAGATATACTTCCATCAGAACAGTACTTGCCCTGGCTGCAGCAATGAAGTGGAAGATACACCAGATGGATGTCAAGACTGCTTTTCTGAACGGTATAGTAGAAGAGGAAGTATATGTGGAACAGCCACTCGGCTTTGAAATACATGACAGGGAATCTTATGTATGCAGATTGAAGAAAGCCTTGTATGGCTTGAAGCAAGCTCCCAGAACCTGGTACGGTAGGATGGACAGTTTCCTATCTAGTTTGGGCTTTACCAAGAGTAAAGCGGATTCCAACCTTTACTACAAAGTTGAGGAAGGGAATCCTGTGATTCTACTACTATATGTGGATGACCTATTTGTGACAGGAGATGACAGACTGATTGCGGATACTAAGAGGAAGCTTGCAGCTGAATTCAATATGAAAGACTTGGGAATGATGCACTATTTCCTAGGTATGGAGGTGTGGCAGAATGCAGGTGGGATCTTCCTTGGTCAAGGGAAGTACACAGTAGATATCCTAAAGAGATATGGGATGATGGATTGCAAGGCCATGGCCACACCTATGGCATCGAATCTGAAGCTTCTTTGTGATGCTTCATCTGAGCCGGTTGATGTTTCTATGTATCGTCAGATGATTGGGTCCTTGATGTACCTGACGAACACGAGACCAGACATTTGCTTTGCTGTGAACACATTGAGCCAGTTTCTGACGGATCCGAGGAGTGTTCACCTAGTTGCTGTAAAGCATGTTCTGAGGTACCTGAAGGGTACAGTGGATTATGGGCTCAGATATGAGGCGAATCAAAAGTTTAACCTGCATGGTTATGTTGATTCGGATTGGGCTGGCAGTGCTGCAGATAGGAAGAGCACATCAGGGTGTTGCTTCAGTATGGGATCAGGTGTGATCTCTTGGTTTAGCAGGAAGCAGTCCTGCGTAGCACTGAGTACAGCTGAGGCAGAATATGTTGCAGCCTGTTCAGCTAGTTGTGAGGCAGTATGGCTACGGAAGCTACTGTCTGAGTTATTTGATCTCCCGTTGGAGGCTACTGGTATCTTCTGTGATAACCAGAGTTGTGTGAAGCTGTCCGAGAACCCAGTGTTTCATGACAGGTCGAAACACATAGAGATCAAATATCACTATATCAGGGATATGGTGCAGAGAGGAGCTGTGAAGCTCCTGTATGTTGCGACGGACGAGCAGATTGCAGATGTGCTGACGAAGCCACTAGCCAGGGTGAAGTTCGAGTACTTCAGAGAGAGGCTTGGCGTTCTTCAGATCGAGGACACTTCGAGGAAGAAGTGATGGACACATTTGCTGAAGCCATTCCAAGCATGTTGGGAGGAGGATCCTTCACATGGCTGTGGATGTAAGTGCTGGATGATGAGCATCAGGATGATGTTCTAGTTTCTGCTGGATATGATCAGTTGGATCATTTTATGTATGTATGTACGCATCATGTTGGATGCAGGATATGATCAGTTGGATCATTTTATGTATGTATGTACGCATCATGTTGGATGCTGGATATGATCAGTTGGATCATTTTATGTATGTATGTACGCATCATGTTGGATGCAGGATATGATCAGTTGGATCATTTTATGTATGTATGTACGCATCATGTTGGATGCTGGATATGATCAGTTGGATCATGTGTATGTATTGTTTATGCATCATGTTGGATGCTTGGACCATGTATCTGTATATGTATCAGGTGGATACATTGTATGATTAGGTGGATCATGTATGATGATATGTATCATGTATTTGTATTTGTATCAGGTGGATACATTGATGATCAGGAGGATCATGTATGATGATATGTATCAGGTAGATACTTGGTATGAATCAGGCAGATGCATTGATGATCAGGAGGATCATGTATGATGATATGTATCATGTATTTGTATCAGGTGGATACATTGATGATCAGGAGGATCATGTATGATACTTGGTATGCATCAGGAAGATGCATTGATGATCAGGATGATCATAGATGACGAGCTTCAGGATGTTGCTCCAGATGACATGCAGCAGGATGTTGCAGTGATGATCAGGATGATCATAGATGACGAGCTTCAGGATGTTGCTCCAGATGACATGCAGCAGGATGTTGCAGTGATGATTAGGATGATCATAGATGACGAGCTTCAAGATGTTGCTCCAGATGACATGCAGCAGGACGTTGCAGTGATGATGATCAGGATGATCATGGATACATCAGGATGATGTATGGTGAGTATCAGGATGATACTCTGTGGCCGTGGATCAGGTTGTGCAGATGAGCATGTAATCCGGTGCCCTGGGAGATTTGCAGATGGTCTTTCGAGGTTTTGCTCTGGGAGGACATGTAATTCGGTGCCCTGGGAGATCTGCAGATAGTCTTTCGAGTTTTTGCCTATGGCATGTAATTCGGTTCCCTGGGATATCTGGCAGATGCTCTTTCGAGGTTTTGTCCTATGGCATGTAATTCGGTGCCCTGGGAGATTTGCAGATGGTCTTTCGAGGTTTTGCCTATGGCATATAATTCGGTTCCCTGGGACATCTGGAAAATGATCTTTCGTGGTTTTGCCATGACCACATGTAATTCGTTGCCCTGGGAGATCTGCAGATAGTCTTTCGAGGTTTTGCCTATGGCATGTAATTCGGTTCCCTAAGATATCTGGCAGATGCTCTTGCGAGGTTTTGTGGTGAGGTCACATGTAATTCGGTGCCCTGGGAGATCCTATAGGGAGAGCTGTGTGCTCGTAACAGCCTGGGATGCTCTTTCGAGGTTTTGTGACGCACGTAAAAGTCCTGAGGATTCCACAGTATGGCCAGTGATGATGAAGACCTGCAGGTGGTGGGCCTACATCCAGTATGAAAAAGGACTGGCTCTGTAGAACTTCCTATGACGAGTAGAGACAGAAATTGGACGAGATAGCAGCAGCAGTGACGATGACGATGACGATGCATCGATGACGATGATCCAGAGAAGAAGACTTGTCTAGCAAATCTGTGTCGAGAAATACCTTCCTTGTTAAGAGGGAGTGTTGATGTATATGTAACTTCGGAATGTATTTCATCAGTATATTATATGTATATTTATTGTACCCTTATAAGAGATGTGTTATTCCTCTATAAGGAAGTGTCGTCATGTGGATTGACAAGTGTCGCAAGTGTGTGTACTTGCCGATGGGTTATTAGACCACCTTATGGGGTCGGCCCTAATTAATATATAATATAATGTGGATGTACTCAAGTAGACAAGTCGGCCCCAGTAGGTCACTGGGCAAAAAGGTGAGTATAAATAGAGATAGGAGATCTCTATTTTACTCACTCGGAAAAGCATCTATCTCTCTCTCTGGAAAGTGGCGCACTAGTGAGGAGGAGGAGGATAATCTGCTAGGAGACTATCTCTGTATTATTTGGTTGTATTTTGGTTGAGCCATTGCTCTCTCTATCTCTGAGGAAGTTTGTGGGGTTTTTCACCTTAGGGTTTTCCCCACGGAAACTCTGTGTCTCTTGTCTCTATGCTTTTGATTCTTGTGATGCTTGTGATGCTTGTCATATTATGATTATCATGCATTGATATACTGTAGATGTTATTCTCTCAGCAAAGATCCTATAGTATTGTGATTTAATACTGAAAATTTAACAGGAAATAAGAAAAGCTTACTTCCCCCATTTTTTAAAATCACAGCTTCTAGAAGGTTTACATGATTTCGTAAAAAACATGAGTTTTTAGAAAATGTGTTTTATTTCATAAATGGAATCAACAAAGTATGCACATTCTACGTCATAACGAATTTCTATAGTTTGCGCATGCGTTTGGAAATAAGAAAAGCTTACTTCTCCCTGTTTTTAAAATCACGGCTTCTAGAAGGTTTACATGATTTCTTAAAAAACATGAGTTTTTAGAAAATGTGTTTTATTTCATAAATGGAATCAACAAAGTATGCACATTCTACGTCATAACGACTTTCTATAGTTTGCGCATGCGTCCGGAAATAAGAAAAGCTTGCTTCTCCCATTTTTTAAAATCACAGCTTTTAGAAGGTTTACATGCTTTCTTAAAAAACACGAGATTTTAGCAAATGTGTTTTATTTCATAAATGGAATCAACAAAGTATGCACATTCTACGTCATAACGACTTTCTATAGTTTGCGCATTCGTCCGGAAATAAGAAAAGCTTACTTCGACCGTTATTTAAAATCACAGCTTCTAGAAGGTTTACATGATTTCGTAAAAAGCACGAGTTTTTAGAAAATGTGTTTTATTTCATAAATGGAATCTACAAAGTATGCACATTCTACGTCATAACGACTTTCTATAGTTTGTGCATGCGTCCGGAAATAAGAAAAGCTCACTTCCCACGTTTTTTAAAATCACAGCTTCTAGAAGGTTTACATGATTTCTTAAAAAACAGGAGTTTTTAGAAAATGTGTTCTATTTCATCAATGGAATCAACAAAATATGCACATTCTACGTCATAACGACTTTCTATAGTTTGCACATGCGTCCGGAAATAAGAAAAGCTTACTTCTCCCGTTTTTTAAAATCACAGCTTCTAGAAGGATTACATGATTTCTTAAAAAACACGAGTTTTTAGAAAATGTGTTTTATTTCGTAAATGGAATCTACAAAGTATGCACATTCTACGTCATAACGACTTTCTATAGTTTTCGCATGCGTCCGGAAATAAGAAAAGCTTACTTCCACCGTTTTTTAAAATCACAGCTTCTAGAAGGTTTACATGATTTCGTAAGAAACACGAGTTTTTAGAAAACGTGTTTTATTTCATAAATGGAATCAACAAAGTATGCACATTCTACGTCATAACGAATTTCTATAGTTTGCGCATGTGTTTGGAAATAAGAAAAGCTTACTTCCCCCGTTTTTTAAAATCACAGCTTCTAGAAGTTTTACATGATTTCTTAAAAAACACGAGTTTTTAGAAAATGTGTTTTATTTCATAAATGGAATCAACAAAGTATGCACATTCTAAGTCATAACGACTTTCTATAGTTTGCGTATGCGTTTGGAAATAAGAAAAGCTTACTTCCCCCGTTTTTTAAAATCACCGCTTCTAGAAGGTTTACATGATTTCGTAAAAAACACGATTTTTTAGAAAATGTGTTTTATTTCATAAATAGAATCAACAAAGTATGCACATTCTACGTCATAACGACTTTCTATAGTTTGCGCATGCATCCAAAAATAAGAAAAGCTTACTTCCACCGTTATTTAGAATGACAACTTTTAGAAGGTTTACATGATTTCGTAAAAAACACGAGTTTTTAGAAAATGTGTTTTATTTCATAAATGGAATCTACAAAGTATGCACATTCTACGTCATAACGACTTTCTATAGTTTGCGCATGCGTCCGGAAATAAGAAAAGCTTACTTCCACCGTTTTTTAAAATCACAGCTTCTAGAAGGTTTACATGATTTCGTAAAAAACACGAGTTTTTAGAAAATATGTTTTATTTCATAAATCGAATCAACAAAGTAAGCACATTCTACATCATAACGACTTTCTATAGTTTGCGCATTCGTCCGGAAATAAGAAAAGCTTACTTCCATCGTTTTTTAAAATCACAGCTTCTAGAAGGTTTACATGATTTCGTAAAAAACACGAGTTTTTAGAAAATGTGTTTTATTTCATAAATGGAATCTACAAGGTATGCACATTCTACGTCATAACGACTTTCTATAGTTTGCGCATGCGTCCGGAAATAAGAAAAGGTTACTTACCCTGTTTTTTAAAATCACAGCTTCTACAAGGTTTACATGATTTCGTAAAAAACACGAGTTTTTGGAAAATGTGTTTTATTTCATAAATGGAATCTACAAAGTATGCACATTCTACGTCATAACGACATTCTATAGTTTGTGCATGCGTCCAGAAATAAGAAAAGCTTACTTCCCCCATTTTTTTAAATCACAGCTTCTAGAAGGTTTACATGATTTCGTAAAAAACACAAGTTTTTAGAAAATGTGTTTTATTTCATAAATGGAATATACAAAGTATGCACATTCTACGTCATAACGACTTTCTATAGTTTGCGCATGCGTCCGGAAATAAGAAAAGCTTACTTCCACCGTTTTCTAAAATCACAGCTTCTAGAAGGTTTACATGATTTCGTAAAAAACATGGGTTTTTAGAAAATGTGTTTTATTTCATAAATGGAATCTACAAAGTATGCACATTCTACGTCATAACGAATTTCTATAGTTTGTGCATGCGTACGGAAATAAGAAAAGCTTACTTCCACCGTTTTTTTAAAATCACAGCTTCTAGAAGGTTTACATGATTTCGTAAAAAACACGAGTTTTTAGAAAATGTGTTTTATTTCATAAATGGAATCAACAAAGTATGCACATTCTACGTCATAACGACTTTCTATACTTTGCGCATGCGTTTTGAAATAAGAAAAGCTTACTTCTCCCATTTTTTAAAATCACAGCTTCTAGAAGGTTTACATGATTTCTTAAAAAACACGAGTTTTTAGAAAATGTGTTTTATTTCATAAATAGAATCAACAAAGTATGCACATTCTACGTCATAATGACTTTCTATACTTTGCGCATGCGTCCGGAAATAAGAAAAAGCTTACTTCCACCGTTTTTTAAAATCACAGCTTCTAGAAGGTTTACATGATTTCGTAAGAAACACGAGTTTTTAGAAAATGTGTTTTATTTCATAAATAGAATCAACAAAGTATACACATTCTACGTCATAACAACTTTATATAGTTTGCGCATGCGTCCGGAAATAAGAAAACCTTAATCAAGCGTTTTTTAAAATCATAGCTTCTAGAAGGTTTACATGATTTCGTAAAAAACTCGAGTTTTTAGAAAATGTGTTTTATTTCATAAATGGAATCTACAAAGTATGCACATTCTACGTCATAACGACATTCTATAGTTTGCGCATGCGTCCGGAAATAAGAAAAGCTTACTTCCACCGTTTTTTAAAATCACAGCTTCTAGAAGGTTTACATGATTTCGTAAAAAACACGAGTTTTTAGAAAATGTGTTTTATTTCGGAAATGGAATCTACAAAGTATGCACATTCTACATCATAACGACTTTCTATAGTTTGTGCATCCGTCCGGAAATAAGAAAAGCTTACTTCCACCGTTTTTTAAAATCACAGCTTCTAGAAGGTTTACATGATTTCGTAAAAAACACAAGTTTTTAGAAAATGTGTTTTATTTAATAAATGGAATCTACAAAGTATGCACATTCGACGTCATAACGACTTTATATAGTTTGCGTATGCGTCCGGAAATAAGAAAAGCTTAATCAACCGTTTTTTAAAATCACAGCTTCTAGAAGGTTTACGTGATTTCGTAAAAAACACGAGTTTTTAGAAAATGTGTTTTATTTTATAAATGGAATCTACAAAGTATGCACATTCTACGTCATAACAACTTTCTATAGTTTGCGCATGCGTCCGAAAATAAGAAAAGCTTACTTCCCCCATTTTTTAAAATCACAGCTTCTAGAAGGTTTACATGATTTCGTAAAAAAAACGAGTTTTTAGAAAATGTGTTTTATTTCATAAATGGAATCTACAAAGTATGCACATTCTACATCATAACGACTTTCTATAGTTTGTGCATGCGTCCCGAAATAAGAAAAGCTTACTTCCACCGTTTTTTAAAATCACAGCTTCTAGAAGGTTTACATGATTTCGTAAAAAAAACGAGTTTTTAGAAAATGTGTTTTCTTTCATAAATGGAATCTACAAAGTATGCACATTCTACATCATAACGACTTTCTATAATTTGCGCATGCGTCCGGAAATAAGAAAAGCTTACTTCCACCGTTTTTTAAAATCACAGCTTCTAGAAGGTTTACATGATTTCGTAAAAAAAATGAGTTTTTAGAAAATGTGTTTTATTTCATAAATGGAATCTACAAAGTATGCACATTCTACATCATAACGACTTTATATAGTTTGCGCATGTGTCCGGAAATAAGAAAAGCTTACTTCCACCGTTTTTTAAAATCACAGCTTCTAGAAGGTTTACATGATTTCGTAAAAAACACGAGTTTTTAAAAAATGTGTTTTATTTCATAAATGGAATCTACAAAGTATGCACATTCTACGTCATAACGACTTTCTATAGTTTGCGCATGCGTCCGGATATAAGAAAAGATTACTTCCACCGTTTTTTAAAATCACAGCTTCTAGAAGGTTTACATGATTTCGTAAAAAACACGAGTTTTTAGAAAATGTGTTTTATTTCATAAATGGAATCAACAAAGTATGCACATTCTATGTCATAACGACTTTCTATAGTTTGCGCATTCGTCCGGAAATAAGAAAAGCTTACTTCCACCCTTTTTAAAATCACAGCTTCTAGAAGGTTTACATGATTTCGTAAAAAACACGAGTTTTTAGAAAATGTGTTTTATTTCATAAATGGAATCAACAAAGTATGCACATTCTACGTCATAACGACTTTCTATACTTTGCGCATGCGTTTGGAAATAAGAAAAGCTTACTTCCCCCTTTTTTTAAAATCACAGCTTCTAGAAGGTTTACATGATTTCTTAAAAAACAATAGTTTTTAGAAAATGTGTTTTATTTCATAAATGGAATCAACAAAGTATGCACATTCTACGTCATAACGACTTTCTATAGTTTGCGCATGCGTCTAGAAATAAGAAAAGCTTACTTCCACCGTTTTTTAAAATCACAGCTTCTAGAAGGTTTACATGATTTCGTAAAAAACACGAGTTTTTAGAAAATGTGTTTTATTTCATAAATGGAATCAACAAAGTATGCACATTCTACGTCATAAGGACTTTATATAGTTTGCGCATGCGTTTGGAAATAAGAAAAGCTTACTTCCCCCGTTTTTTAAAATCACAGCTTCTAGAAGGTTTACATGATTTCTTAAAAAACACGAGTTTTTAGAAAATGTGTTTTATTTCATAAATGGAATCTACAAAGTATGCACATTCTACGTCATAACGAATTTCTATAGTTTGCGCATGCGTCCGGAAATAAGAAAAGCTTACTTCCACCGTTTTTTAAAATCACAGCTTCTAGAAGGTTTACATGATTTCGTAAAAAACATGAGTTTTTACAAAATGTGTTTTATTTCATAAATGGAATCTACAAAGTATGCACATTCTACGTCATAACGACTTTCTATTGTTTGCGGATGCGTCCCTAAATAAGAAAAGCTTACTTCCACCGTTTTTTAAAATCACAGCTTCTAGAAGGTTTACATGATATCGTAAAAAACACGAGTTTTTAGAAAATGTGTTTTATTTCGTAAATGGAATCTACAAAGTATGCACATTCTACGTCATAACGACTTTCTATAGTTTTCGCATTCGTCCGAAAATAAGAAAAGCTTACTTCAACCGTTTTTTAAAATCACAGCTTCTAGAAGGTTTACATGATTTCGTAAGGAACACGAGTTTTTAGAAAATGTGTTTTATTTCATAAATGGAATCAACAAAGTATGCACATTCTACGTCATAAGGACTTTATATAGTTTGCGCATTCGTCCGGAAATAAGAAAAGCTTACTTCCACCGTTTTTTAAAATCGCAGCTTCTAGAAGGTTTACATGATTTCGTAAAAAACATGAGTTTTTAGAAAATGTGTTTTATTTCATAAATGGAATCAACAAAGTATGCACATTCTACGTCATAACGACTTTCTATAGTTTGCGCATGCGTTTGGAAATAAGAAAAGCTTACTTCTCCCGTTTTTTAAAATCACAGCTTGTAGAAGGTTTACATGATATTTTAAAAAACATGAGTTTTTGGAAAATGTGTTTTATTTCATAAATAGAATCAACAAAGTATGCACATTCTACGTCATAACGACTTTCTATACTTTGCGCATGCATCCGGAAATAAGAAAAGCTTACTTCCACCGTTTTTTAAAATCACAGCTTCTAGAAGGTTTACATGATTTCGCAAAAAACACGAGTTTTTAGAAAATGTGTTTTATTTCATAAATAGAATCAACAAAGTATGCACATTCTACATCATAACGACTTTATATAGTTTGCGCATGCGTCCGGAAATAAGAAAAGCTTAATCAACCGTTTTTTAAAATCACAGCTTCTAGAAGGTTTACATGATTTCGTAAAAAACTCGAGTTTTTAGAAAATGTGTTTTATTTCATAAATGGAATCTACAAAGTATGCACATTCTACGTCATAACAACTTTCTATAGTTTGCGCATGCGTTTGGAAATAAGAAAAGCTTACTTCCACCGTTTTTTAAAATCACAGCTTCTAGAAGGTTTACATGATTTCGTAAAAAACACGAGTTTTAGAAAATGTGTTTTATTTGATAAATGGAATCTACAAAGTATGCACATTCTACATCATAACGACATTCTATAGTTTGCGCATGCGTCCGGAAATAAGAAAAGCTTACTTCCACCGTTTTTTAAAATCACAGCTTCTAGAAGGTTTACATGATTTCGTAAAAAACACGGGTTTTTAGAAAATGTGTTTTATTTCATAAATGGAATCTACAAAGTATGCACATTCTACGTCATAACGACTTTCTATAGTTTATGCATGCGTCCGGAAATAAGAAAAGCTTACTTCCACCGTTTTTTTAAAATCACAGCTTCTAGAAGGTTTATATGATTTCGTAAAAAACACGAGTTTTTAGAAAATGTGTTTTATTTCATAAATAGAATCAACAAAGTATGCACATTCTACGTCATAACGACTTTATATAGTTTGCGCATGCGTCCGGAAATAAGAAAAGCTTAATCAACCGTTTTTTAAAATCACAGCTTCTAGAAGGTTTACATGATTTCGTAAAAAACACGAGTTTTTTGAAAATGTGTTTTATTTCGTAAATGGAATCTACAAAGTATGCACATTCTATGTCATAACGACTTTCTATAGTTTGCGCATCCGTCCGGAAATAAGAAAAGCTTACTTCCACCGTTTTTTAAAATCACAGCTTCTAGAAGGTTTACATGATTTCGTAAAAAACACAAGTTTTTAGAAAATGTGTTTTATTTCATAAATGGAATCTACAAAGTATGCACATTCTTTGTCATAACGACTTTATATAGTTTGCGCATGCGTCCGGAAATAAGAAAAGATTAATCAACCGTTTTTGAAAATCACAGCTTCTAGAAGGTTTACGTGATTTCGTAAAAAACACGAGTTTTTAGAAAATGTGTTTTAATTCATAAATGGAATCTAAAAAGTATGCACATTCTACGTCATAATGACTTTCTATAGTTTGCGCATGCGTCCGAAAATAAGAAAAGCTTACTTCCCCCGTTTTTTAAAATCACAGCTTCAAGAAGGTTTAGATGATTTCGTAAAAAACACGAGTTTTTAGAAAATGTGTTTTATTTCATAAATGGAATCAACAAAGTATGCACATTCTACATCATAACGACTTTCTATACTTTGCGCATGCGTTTGGAAATAAGAAAAGCTTACTTCTCCCGTTTTTTAAAATCACAGCTTGTAGAAGGTTTACATGATTTCTTAAAAAACATGAGTTTTTGGAAAATGTGTTTTATTTCATAAATAGAATCAACAAAGTATGCACATTCTACGTCATAACGACTTTCTATAGTTTGCGCATGCGTCCGGAAATAAGAAAAGCTTACTTCCACCATTTTTTAAAATCACAGCTTCTAGAAGGTTTACATGATTTCGTAAAAAACACGAGTTTTTAGAAAATGTGTTTTATTTCATAAATGGAATCTACAAATTATGCACATTCTATGTCATAACGACTTTCTATAGTTTGCGCATGCGTCCGGATATAAGAAAAGCTTACTTCCACCGTTTTTTAAAATCACAGCTTCTAGAAGGTTGACATGATTTCGTAAAAAACACGAGTTTTTAGAAAAAGTGTTTTATTTCATAAATGGAATCTACAAAGTATGCACATTCTACGTCATAACGACTTTCTATAGTTTGCGCATTCGTCCGGAAATAAGAAAAGCTTACTTCCACCGTTTTTTAAAATCACAGCTTCTAGAAGGTTTACATGATTTCGTAAAAAACACGAGTTTTTAGAAAATGTGTTTGATTTCATAAATGGAATCAACAAAGTATGCACATTCTACGTCATAACGACTTTCTATAGTTTGCGCATGCGTTTGGAAATAAAAAAAACTTACTTCCCCCGTTTTTTAAAATCACAGCTTCTAGAAGGTTTACATGATTTCTTAAAAAACACGAGTTTTTAGAAAATGTGTTTTATTTCATAAATGGAATCAACAAAGTATGCACATTCTACATCATAACGACTTTCTATAGTTTGCGCATGCGTTTGGAAATAAGAAAAGCTTACTTCCCCCGTTTTTTAAAATCACAGCTTCTAGAAGGTTTACATGATTTCGTAAAAAACACAAGTTTTTAGAAAATGTGTTTTATTTCATATATGGAATCTACAAAGTATGCACATTCTACGTCATAACGACTTTCTATAGTTTGCGCATGCGTCCGGAAATAAGAAAAGCTTACTTCCACTGTTTTTTAAAATCACAGCTTCTAGAAGGTTTACATGATTTCGTAAAAAACACGGGTTTTTAGAAAATGTGTTTTATTTCATAAATGGAATCTACAAAGTATGCACATTCTACGTCATAACGACTTTCTATAGTTTGCGCATGCGTCCAGAAATAAGAAAAGCTTACTTCCACCGTTTTTTGAAATCACAGCTTCTAGAAGGTTTACATGATTTCGTAAAATACACGAGTTTTTAGAAAATGTGTTTTATTTAATAAATGGAATCAACAAAGTATGCACATTCTACGTCATAACGACTTTCTATATTTTCCGCATGTGTTTGGAAATAAGAAAAGCTTACTTCTCCCATTTTTTAAAATCACAGCTTCTAGAAGGTTTACATGATTTCTTAAAAAACATGAGTTTTTGGAAAATGTGTTTTATTTCATAAATAGAATCAACAAAGAATGCACATTCTACGTCATAACGAATTTCTATACTTTGCGCATGCGTCTGGAAATAAGAAAAGCTTACTTCCACCGTTTTTTAAAATCACAGCTTCTAGAAGGTTTACATTATTTCGTAAGAAACACGAGTTTTTAGAAAATGTGTTTTATTTCATAATCAGAATCAACAAAGTATGCACATTCTACATCATAACGACTTTATATAGTTTGCGCATGCGTCCGGAAATAAGAAAAGCTTAATCAACCGTTTTTTAAAATCATAGCTTCTAGAAGGTTTACATGATTTCGTAAAAAACACGAGTTTTTTGAAAATGTGTTTTATTTCGTAAATGGAATCTACAAAGTATGCACATTCTATGTCATAACGACTTTCTATAGTTTGCGCATCCGTCCGGAAATAAGACAAGCTTACTTCCACCGTTTTTTAAAATCACAGCTTCTAGAAGGTTTACATGATTTCGTAAAAAACACAAGTTTTTAGAAAATGTGTTTTATTTCATAAATGGAATCTACAAAGTATGTACATTCTACGTCATAACGACTTTATATAGTTTTCGCATCCGTCCGGAAATAAGAAAAGCTTACTTCCCCCATTTTTTTAAATCACAGCTTCTAGAAGGTTTACATGATTTCGTAAAAACACGAGTTTTTAGAAAATGTGTTTTATTTCATAAATGGAATATACAAAGTATGCACATTCTACGTCATAACGACTTTCTATAGTTTGCTCATGCGTCCGGAAATAAGAAAAGCTTACTTCCACCGTTTTCTAAAATCACAGCTTCTAGAAGGTTTACATGATTTCGTAAAAAACATGGATTTTTAGAAAATGTGTTTTATTTCATAAATGGAATCTACAAAGTATGCACATTCTACGTCATAACGAATTTCTATAGTTTGTGCATGCGTACGGAAATAAGAAAAGCTTACTTCCACCGTTTTTTTTAAATCACAGCTTCTAGAAGGTTTACATGATTTCGTAAAAAACATGAGTTTTTAGAAAATGTGTTTTATTTCATAAATGGAATCAACAAAGTATGCACATTCTACATCATAACGACTTTCTATACTTTGCGCATGCGTTTGGAAATAGGAAAAGCTTACTTCCACCGTTATTTAGAATCACAGCTTCTAGAAGGTTTACATGATTTCGTAAAAAACACGAGTTTTTAGAAAATGTGTTTTATTTCATAAATGGAATCTACAAAGTATGCACATTCTACGTCATAACGACTTTCTATAGTTTGCGCATGCGTCCGGAAATAAGAAAAGCTTACTTCCACCGTTTTTTAAAATCACAGCTTCTAGAAGGTTTACATGATTTCGTAAAAAACACGAGTTTTTCGAAAATGTGTTTTTTTTCATAAATGGAATCAACAAAGTAAGCACATTCTACATCATAACGACTTTCTATAGTTTGCGCATTCGTACGGAAATAAGAAAAGCTTACTTCCATCATTTTTAGAAATCACAGTTTCTAGAAGTTTTACATGATTTCGTAAAAAACACAAGTTTTTAGAAAATGTGTTTTATTTAATAAATGGAATCTACAAAGTATGCACATTCGACGTCATAACGACTTTATATAGTTTGCGCATCGTCCGGAAATAAAAAAAGGTTACTTACCCCGTTTTTTAAAATCACATCTTCTACAAGGTTTACATGATTTCGTAAAAAACACGAGTTTTTGGAAAGTGTGTTTTATTTCATAAATGGAATCTACAAAGTATGCACATTCTACGTCATAACGACATTCTATAGTTTGTGTATGCGTCCAGAAAAAAGAAAAGCTTACTTCCCCCATTTTTTAAAATCACAGCTTCTAGAAGGTTTACATTATTTCGTAAAAAACAAGAGTTCCTAGAAAATGTGTTTTATTTCATAAATTCAATCTACAAAGTATGCACATTCTACGTCATAATGACTTTCTATACTTTGCGCATGCGTTTGGAAATAAGAAAAGCTTACTTCTCCCATTTTTTAAAATCACAGCTTCTAGAAGGTTTACATGATTTCTTAAAAAACATGAGTTTTTAGAAAATGTGTTGTATTTCATAAATAGAATCAACAAAGTATGCACATTCTACGTCATAACGACTTTCTATACTTTGCGCATGCGTCCGGAAATAAGAAAAAGCTTACTTCCACCGTTTTTTAAAATCACAGCTTCTAGAAGGTTTACATGATTTCGTAAGAAACACGAGTTTTTAGAAAATGTGTTTTATTTAATAAATAGAATCAACAAAGTATGCACATTCTACGTCATAACGACATTCTATAGTTTGCGCATGCGTCCGGAAATAAGAAAAGCTTACTTCCACCGTTTTTTAAAATGACAGCTTCTAGAAGGTTTACATGATTTTTTAAAAAACATGAGTTTTTAGAAAATGTGTTTTATTTCGGAAATGGAATCTACAAAGTATGCACATTCTACGTCATAACGACTTTCTATAGTTTGCGCATCCGTCCGGAAATAAGAAAAGCTTACTTCCACCGTTTTTTAAAATCACATCTTCTAGAAGGTTTACATGATTTCGTAGAAAACACAAGTTTTTAGAAAATGTGTTTTATTTAATAAATCGAATCTACAAAGTATGCACATTCGACGTCAGAACGAGTTTATATAGTTTGCGCATGCGTCCGGAAATAAGAAAAGCTTAATCAACCGTTTTTTAAAATCACAGCTTCTAGAAGGTTTACGTGATTTCGTAAAAAACACGAGTTTTTAGAAAATGTGTTTTATTTTATAAATGGAATCTACAAAGTATGCACATTCTACGTCATAACGACTTTCTATAGTTTGCGCATGCGTCCGAAAATAAGAAAAGCTTAATCAAGCGTTTTTAAAAATCACACCTTCTAGAAGGTTTACATGATTTCGTAAAAAACTCGAGTTTTTAGAAAATGTGTTTTATTTCATAAATGGAATCTACAAAGTATGCACATTCTACGTCATAACGACATTCTATAGTTTGCGCATGCGTCCGGAAATAAGAAAAGCTTACTTCCACCGTTTTTTAAAATCACAGCTTCTAGAAGGTTTACATGATTTCGTAAAAAACACGAGTTTTAGAAAATGTGTTTTATTTGATAAATGGAGTCTACAAAGTATGCACATTCTACATCATAACGACATTCTATAGTTTGCGCATGCGTCCGGAAATAAGAAAAGCTTACTTCCACCGTTTTTTAAAATCACAGCTTCTAGAAGGTTTACATGATTTCGTAAAAAACACGAGTTTTTAGAAAATTTGTTTTATTTCATAAATAGAATCAACAAAGTATGCACATTCTATGTCATAACGACTTTCTATACTTTGCGCATGCGTCCGGAAATAAGAAAAGCTTACTTCCACCGTTTTTTAAAATCACAGCTTCTAGAAGGTTTACATGATTTCGTAAGAAACACGAGTTTTTAGAAAATGTGTTTTATTTCATAAATAGAATCAACAAAGTATGCACATTCTACGTCATAACGACTTTCTATACTTTGCGCATGCGTTTGGAAATAAGAAAAGCTTACTTCTCCCGTTTTTTAAAATCATAGCTTGTAGAAGGTTTACATGGTTTCTTAAAAAACATGAGTTTTTGGAAAATGTGTTTTATTTCATAAATAGAATCAACAAAGTATGCACATTCTACGTCATAACGACTTTCTATAGTTTGCGCATGCGTCCGGAAATAAGAAAAGCTTACTTCCACCATTTTTTAAAATCACAGCTTCTAGAAGGTTTACATGATTTCGTAAAAAACACGAGTTTTTAGAAAATGTGTTTTATTTCATAAATGGAATCTACAAAGTATGCACATTCTACGTCATAACGACTTTCTATAGTTTGCGCATGCGTCCGGATATAAGAAAAGCTTACTTCCACCGTTTTTTAAAATCACAGCTTCTAGAAGGTTTACATGATTTCGTAAAAAACACGAGTTGTTAGAAAAAGTGTTTTATTTCATAAATGGAATCAACAAAGTATGCACATTCTACGTCATAACGACTTTCTATAGTTTGCGCATTCGTCCGGAAAAAAGAAAAGCTTACTTCCACCGTTTTTTAAAATCACAGCTTCTAGAAGGTTTACATGATTTCGTTAAAAACACGAGTTTTTAGAAAATCTGTTTGATTTCATAAATGGAATCAACAAAGTATGCACATTCTACGTCATAACGACTTTCTATAGTTTGCGCATGCGTCCAGAAATAAGAAAAGCTTACTTCCCCCGTTTTTTAAAATCACAGCTTCTAGAAGGTTTACATGATTTCTTAAAAAACACGAGTGTTTAGAAAATGTGTTTTATTTCATAAATGGAATCAACAAAGTATGAACATTCTATGTCATAACGAATTTCTATAGTTTGCGCATGCGTTTGGAAATAAGAAAAACTTACTTCCCCCGTTTTTTAAAATCACAGCTTCTAGAAAGTTTACATGATTTCGTAAAAAACACGAGTTTTTAGAAAATGTGTTTTATTTCATAAATGGAATCTACAAAGTATGCACATTCTAGGTCATAACGACATTCTACAGTTTGCGCATGCGTCCGGAAATAAGAAAAGCTTACTTCCCCCATTTTTTAAAATCACAGCTTCTAGAAGGTTTACATGATTTCGTAAAAAACACGAGTTTTTAGAAAATGTTTTTTATTTCATAAATGGAATCAACAAAGTATGCACATTCTACGTCATAACGACTTTCTATACTTTGCGCATGCGTTTGGAAATAAGAAAAGCTTACTTCTCCCGTTTTTTAAAGTCACGGCTTCTAGAAGGTTTACATGATTTCTTAAAAAACATGAGTTTTTAGAAAATGTGTTTTATTTCATAAATAGAATCAACAAAGTATGCACATTCTACGTCATAACGACTTTCTATACTTTGTGCATGCGTCCGGAAATAAGAAAAGCTTACTTCCACCGTTTTTTAAAATCACAGCTTCTAGAAGGTTTACATGATTTCGTAAAAAACACGAGCTTTTAGAAAATGTGTTTTATTTCATAAATAGAATCAACAAAGTATGCACATTTTACGTCGTAACGACTCTCTATAGTTTGCGCATGCATTTGGAAATAAGAAAAGCTTACTTCCCCCGTTTTTTAAAATCACAGCTTCTAGAAGGTTTACATGATTTCTTAAAAAACACGAGTTTTTAGAAAATGTGTTTTATTTCATAAATGGAATAAACAAAGTATGCACATTCTACATCATAACGACTTTCTATAGTTTGCGCATTCGTCTGGAAATAAGAAAAGCTTACTTCCCCCGTATTTTAAAATCACAGCTTCTAGAAGGTTTACATGATTTCTTAAAAAACACGAGTGTTTGGAAAATGTGTTTTATTTCATAAATGGAATGAACAAAGTATGCACATTCTACGTCATAACGACTTTCTATAGTTTGCGCATGCGTTTGGAAATAAGAAAAGCTTACTTCCCCCGTTTTTTAAAATCACCGCTTCTAGAAGGTTTACATGATTTCTTAAAAAACACGAGCTTTTAGAAAATGTGTTTTATTTCATAAATAGAATCAACAAAGTATGCACATTCTACGTCATAACGACTTTCTATAGTTTGCGCATGCATTTGGAAATAGGAAAAGCTTACTTCCCCCGTTTTTTAAAATCACAGCTTCTAGAAGGTTTACATGATTTCTTAAAAAACATGAGTTTTTAGAAAATGTGTTTTATTTCATAAATGGAATCAACAAAGTATGCACATTCTACATCATAACGACTTTCTATAGTTTGCGCATTCGTCCAGAAATAAGAAAAGATTACTTCCACCGTTTTTTAAAATCACAGCTTCTAGAAGGTTTACATGATTTCGTAAAAAACACGAGTTTTTAGAAAATGTGTTTCATTTCATAAATGGAATCTACAAAGTATGCACATTCTACATCATAACGACTTTCTATAGTTTGCGCATTCGTCCGGAAATAAGAAAAACTTACTTCCCCCGTTTTTTAAAATAACAGCTTCTAGAAGGTTTACATGATTTCGTAAGAAACACGAGTTTTTAGAAAATGTGTTTCATTTCATAAATGGAATCAACAAAGTATGCACATTCTACGTCATAAGGACTTTCTATAGTTTATGCATGCGTCCGGAAATAAGAAAAGCTTACTTCCCCCGTTTTTAAAATCACAGCTTCTAGAAGGTTTACATGATTTCGTAAGAAACACGAGTTTTTAGAAAATGTGTTTTATTTCATAAATGGAATCTACAAAGTATGCAGATTCTACGTCATAACGACATTCTATAGTTTGTGCATGCGTTTGGAAATAAGAAAAGCTTACTTCCCCCGTTTTTTAAAATCACAGCTTCTAGAAGGTTTACATGATTTCTTAAAAAACATGAGCTTTTAGAAAATGTGTTTTATTTCATAAATAGAATCAACAAAGTATGCACATTCTACGTCATAACGACTTTCTATAGTTTGCGCATGCATTTGGAAATAAGAAAAGCTTACTTCCCCCGTTTTTTAAAATCACAGCTTCTAGAAGGTTTACATGATTTCTTAAAAAACATGAGTTTTTAGAAAATGTGTTTTATTTCATAAATGGAATCAACAAAGTATGCACATTCTACGTCATAACGACTTTCTATAGTTTGCGCATTCGTCCGGAAATAAGAAAAGCTTACTTCCACCGTTTTTTAATATCACAGCTTCTAGAAGGTTTACATGATTTCGTAAAAAACACGAGTTTTTAGAAAATGTGTTTCATTTCATAAATGGAATCTACAAAGTATGCACATTCTACGTCATAAAGACTTTCTATTGTTTGCGCATGCGTCCGGAAATAAGAAAAGCTTACTTCCTCCGTTTTTTAAAATCACAGCTTCTGGAAGGTTTACATGATTTCGTAAAAAACACAAGTTTTTAGAAAATGTGTTGTATTTCATAAATGGAATCTATAAAGTATGCACATTCTACGTCATAACGACATTTTGTAGTTTGCGCATGCGTCCTGAAATAAGAAAAGCTTACTTCCACCGTTTTTTAAAATCACAGCTTCTAGAAGGTTTACATGATTTCGTAAAAAACACGAGTTTTTAGAAAATGTGTTTCATTTCATAAATGGAATCTACAAAGTATGCACATTCTACGGCATAACGACTTTCTATAGTTTGCGCATGCGTCTTGAAATTAGAAATGCTTACTTCCCCCGTTTTTTCAAATCACAGCTTCTAGAAGGTTTACATGATTTCGTAAAAAACACGAGTTTTTAAAAAATGTGTTTTATTTCATAAATGGAATCTACTAAGTATGCAGATTCTACGTCATAACGACTTTCTATAGTTTGCGCATGCGTCCGGAAATAAGAAAAACTTACTTCCCCCATTTTTTAAAATCACAGCTTCTAGAAGGTTTACATGATTTCTTAAAAAACAAGGTTTTTTAGAAAATGTGTTTTATTTCATAAATGGAATCAACAAAGTATGCACATTCTACGTCATAAGGACTTTCTATAGTTTGCGCATGCGTTTGGAAATAAGAAAAGCTTACTTCCCCCGTTTTTTAAAATCACAGCTTCTAGAAGGTTTACATGATTTCTTAAAAAACACTAGTTTTTAGAAAATGTTTTTTATTTCAAAAATGATATCAACAAAGTATGCACATTCTACGTCATAACGACTTTCTATAGTTTGCGCATGCGTCCGGAAATAAGAAAAGCTTACTTCCACCGTTTTTTAAAATCACAGCTTCTAGAAGGTTTACATGATTTCTTAAAAACCACGAGTTTTTAGAAAATATGTTTTTTTTCATAAATGGAATCTACAAAGTATGCACATGTTATGTCATAACCACTTTCTATAGATTGCGCATGCGTCCGAAAATAAGAAAAGCTTACTTCCCCCGTTTTTTAAAATCACAGCTTCTAGAAGGTTTACATGATTTCTTAAAAAACACGAGTTTTTAGAAAATGTGCTTTATTTCACAAATGGAATCAACAAAGTATGCACATTCTACATCATAACGACTTTCTATAGTTTGCGCATTCATCCGGAAATAAGAAAAGCTTACTCCCACCGTTTTTTAAAATCACAGCTTCTAGAAGGTTTACATGATTTCGTAAAAAACACGAGTTTTTAGAAAATGTGTTTTATTTCATAAATGGAATCTACAAAGTATGCACATTCTACGACATAACGACTTTCTATAGTTTGCGCATGCGTCCGGAAATAAGAAAAGCTTACTTCCCCCGTTTTTTAAAATCACACCTTCTAGAAGGTTTACATGATTTGTTAAAAAACACGAGTTTTTAGAAAATGTGTTTTATTTCATAAATGGAATCAACAAAGTATGCACATTCTACGTCATAACGACTTTCTATAGTTTGCGCATGCGTCCGGAAATAAGAAAAGCTTATTTCCCTCGTTTTTTAAAATCACAGCTTCTAGAAGGTTTACATGATTTCTTAAAAAACACGAGTTTTTAGAAAATGTGTTTTATTTCATAAATGGAATTAACAAAGTATGCACATTCTACATCATAATGACTTTCTATAGGTTGCGCATCCGTCCGGAAATAAGAAAAGCTTACTTCCACCGTTTTTTAAAATCATAGCTTCTAAAAGGTTTACATGATTTCGTAAAAAACACAAGTTTTTAGAAAATGAGTTTTATTTCATAAATGGAATCAACAAAGTATGCACATTCTACGTCATAACAACTTTCTATAGTTTATGCATGCGTCCGGAAATAAGAAAAGCTTACTTCCCCAGTTTTTTAAAATCACGGCTTCTAGAAGGTTTACATGATTTCGTAAGAAACACGAGTTTTTAGAAAATGTGTTTTATTTCATAAATGGAATCTACAAAGTATGCACATTCTACGTCATAACGACATTCTATAGTTTGCGCATCCGTCCGGAAATAAGAAAAGCTTACTTCCACCGTTTTTTAAAATCACAGCTTCTAGAAGGTTTACATGATTTCGTAAAAAACATGAGTTTTTAGAAAATGTGTTTTATTTCATAAATAAAATCTACAAAGTATGCACATTCTACGTCATAACGACTTTCTATAGTTTGCGCATGCGTCCAGAAATAAGAAAAGCTTACTTCCCCCATTTTTTAAAATAACAGCTTCTAGAAGGTTTACATGATTTCTTAAAAAACACGAGTTTTTAGAAAATGTGTTTTATTTCTTAAATGGAATCAACAAAGTATGCACATTCTACGTCATAACGATTTTCTATAGTTTGCGCATGCGTCAAGAAATAAGAAAAGCTTACTTCCCCCGTTTTTTAAAATGACAGCTTCTAGAAGGTTTACATGATTTCTTAAAAAACACGAGTGTTTAGAAAATGTGTTTTATTTCATAAATGTAATCAACAAAGTATGCACATTCTACGTCATAACGACTTTCTATAGTTTGCGCATGTGTTTGGAAATAAGAAAAGCTTACTTCCCCCGTTTTTTAAAATCACAGCTTCTAGAAGGTTTACATGATTTCTTAAAAAACACGAGTTTTTAGAAAATGTGTTTTATTTCATAAATAGAATCAACAAAGTATGCACATTCTACGTCATAACGACTTTCTATAGTTTGCGCATGCGTTTGGAAATAAGAAAAGCTTACTTCCCCCGTTTTTTAAAATCATAGCTTCTAGAAGGTTTACATGATTTCTTAAAAACCACGAGTTTTTAGAAAATGTGTTTTATTTCATAATTGGAATCAACAAAGTATGCACATTCTACATCATAACGACTTTCTATAGTTTTCGCATTTGTCCGGAAATAAGAAAAGCTTACTTCCACCATTTTTTAAAATCACAGCTTCTAGAAGGTTTACATCATTTCGTAAAAAACACGAGTTTTTAGAAAATGTGTTTTATTTCATAAATGGAATCTACAAAGTATGCACATTCTACGTCATAACGACTTTCTATAGTTTGCGAATGCGTCCGGAAATAAGAAACGCTTACTTCCCCCGTTTTTTAAAATCACAGCTGCTAGAAGGTTTACATGATTTCGTAAAAAACATGAGTTTTTAGAAAATGTGTTTTATTTCATAAATGGAATCTACAAAGTTTGCACATTCTACATCATAACGACTTTCTATAGTTTGCGCATCCGTCCGGAAATAAGAAAAGCTTACTTCCCCCGTTTTTTAAAATCACAGCTTCTAGAAGGTTTACATGATTTGTTTAAAAACAGGAGGTTTTAGAAAATGTGTTTTATTTCTTAAATGGAATCAACAAAGTATGCACATTCTACGTCATAACGACTTTCTATAGTTTGCGCATGCGTCCGGAAATAAGAAAAACTTACTTCCACCATTTTTTAAAATCACATCTTCTAGAAGGTTTACATGATTTCGTAAAAAACATGAGTTTTTAGAAAATGTGTTTTATTCCATAAATGGAATCTACAAAGTATGCACATTCTACGGCATAACGACTTTCTATTGTTTGCGCATGCGTCCGGAAATAAGAAAAGCTTACTTCCTCCGTTTTTTAAAATCACAGCTTCTACAAGGTTTACATGATTTCGTAAAAAACACGAGTTTTTAGAAAATGTGTTTTATTTCATAAATGGAATCTACAAAGTATGCATATTCTACATCATAACTACTTTCTATAGTTTGCGCATGTGTCCGGAAATAAGAAAAGCTTCCTTCCCCCATTTTTTAAAATCACAGCTTTAGAAGGTTTACATGATTTCTTAAAAAACACTAGTTTTTAGAAAATGTGTTTTATTTCATAAATGGAATCAACAAAGTATGCACATTCTACGTCATAACGACTTTCTATAGTTTGCACATGCATTTGGATATAAGAAAAGCTTACTTCCCCCATTTTTTAAAATCACAGCTTCTAGAAGGTTTACATGATTTGTTAAAAAACACGAGTTTTTAGAAAATGTGTTTTATTTCATAAATGGAATCAACAAAGTATGCACATTCTCCCTCATAACGAATTTCTATAGTTTGCGCATTCAGCCTGAAATAAGAAAAGCTTACTTCCACCGTTTTTTAAAATCACAGCTTCTAGAAGGTTTACATGATTTCGAAAAAAACACGAGTTTTTAGAAAATGTGTTTTATTTCATAAATGGAATCTACAAAGTTATCACATAGTACGTCATAACGACTTTCTATAGTTTGCGCATCCGTCCGGAAATAAGAAAAGCTTACCTACCCCGTTTTTTAAAATCACAGCTTCTAGAAGGTTTACATGATTTCGTAAAAAACACGAGTTTTTAGAAAATGTGTTTTATTTCATAAATGGAATCAACAAAGTAAGCACATTCTACATCATAATGACTTTCTATAGTTTGCGCATTCGTCCGGAAATAAGAAAAGCTTACTTCCACCGTTTTTTTAAAATCACAGCTTCTAGAAGGTTTACATGATTTCGTAAAAAACACGAGTTTTTAGAAAATGTGTTTTATTTCATAAATGGAATCAACAAAGTATGCACATTCTATGTCATAACGACTTTCTATACTTTGCGCATGTGTCCGGAAATAAGAAAAGCTTACTTCCACCGTTTTTTAAAATCACAGCTTCTAGAAGGTTTACATGATTTCGTAAGAAACACGAGTTTTTAGAAAATGTGTTTTATTTCATAAATAGAATCAACAAAGTATCCACATTCTACGTCATAACGACTTTATATAGTTTGCGCATGCATCCGGAAATAAGAAAAGCTTAATCAACCGTTTTTTAAAATCACAGCTTCTAGAAGGTTTACATGATTTCGTAAAAAACTCGAGTTTTTAGAAAATGTGTTTTATTTCATAAATGAAATCTACAAAGTATGCACATTCTACGTCATAACGACATTCTATAGTTTGCGCATGCGTCCGGAAATAAGAAAAGCTTACTTCCACCATTTCTTAAAATCACATCTTCTAGAAGGTTTACATCATTTCGTAAAAAACACGAGTTTTTTGAAAATGTGTTTTATTTCGTAAATGGAATCTACAAAGTATGCACATTCTACGTCATAACGACTTTCTATAGTTTGTGCATCCGTCCGGAAATAAAAAAAGCTTACTTCCACCGTTTTTTAAAATCACAGCTTCTAGAAGGTTTACGTGATTTCGTAAAAAACACGGGTTTTTAGAAAATGTTTTTTATTTCATAATTGGAATCTACAAAGTATGCACATTCTACGGCATAACGACTTTCTATAGTTTGCGCATGCGTCCGGAAATAAGAAAAGCTTACTTCCCCCGTTTTTTAAAATCACACCTTCTAGAAGGTTTACATGATTTGTTAAAAAACACGAGTTTTTAGAAAATGTGTTTTATTTCATAAATGGAATCAACAAAGTATGCACATTCTACGTCATAACGACTTTCTATAGTTTGCGCATGCGTCCGGAAATAAGAAAAGCTTATTTCCCTCGTTTTTTAAAATCACAGCTTCTAGAAGGTTTACATGATTTCTTAAAAAACACGAGTTTTTAGAAAATGTGTTTTACTTCATAAATGGAATAAACAAAGTATGCACATTCTACATCATAATGACTTTCTATAGGTTGCGCATTCGTCCGGAAATAAGAAAAGCTTACTTCCACCGTTTTTTAAAATCATAGCTTCTAAAAGGTTTACATGATTTCGTAAAAAACACAAGTTTTTAGAAAATGAGTTTTATTTCATAAATGGAATCAACAAAGTATGCACATTCTACGTCATAACAACTTTCTATAGTTTATGCATGCGTCCGGAAATAAGAAAAGCTTACTTCCCCAGTTTTTTAAAATCACGGCTTCTAGAAGGTTTACATGATTTCGTAAGAAACACGAGTTTTTAGAAAATGTGTTTTATTTCATAAATGGAATCTACAAAGTATGCACATTCTACGTCATAACGACATTCTATAGTTTGCGCATCCGTCCGGAAATAAGAAAAGCTTACTTCCACCGTTTTTTAAAATCACAGCTTCTAGAAGGTTTACATGATTTCGTAAAAAACATGAGTTTTTAGAAAATGTGTTTTATTTCATAAATGGAATCAACAAAGTATGCACATTCTACGTCAGAACGAATTTTTATAGTTTGCGCATGCGTCCAGAAATAAGAAAATCTTACTTCCCCCATTTTTTAAAATAACAGCTTCTAGAAGGTTTACATGATTTCTTAAAAAACACGAGTGTTTAGAAAATGTGTTTTATTTCATAAATGGAATCAACAAAGTATGCACATTCTACGTCATAACGACTTTCTATAGTTTGCGCATGTGTTTGGAAATAAGAAAAGCTTACTTCCCCCGTTTTTTAAAATCACAGCTTCTAGAAGGTTTACATGATTTCTTAAAAAACCCGAGTTTTTAGAAAATGTGTTTTATTTCATAAATAGAATCAACAAAGTATGCACATTCTACGTCATAACGACTTTCTATAGTTTGCGCATGCGTTTGGAAATAAGAAAAGCTTACTTCCCCCGTTTTTTAAAATCATAGCTTCTAGAAGGTTTACATGATTTCTTAAAAACCACGAGTTTTTAGAAAATGTGTTTTATTTCATAATTGGAATCAACAAAGTATGCACATTCTACATCATAACGATTTTCTATAGTTTTCGAATTCATCCGGAAATAAGAAAAGCTTACTTCCACCATTTTTTAAAATCACAGCTTCTAGAAGGTTTACATGATTTCGTAAAAAACACGAGTTTTTAGAAAATGTGTTTTATTTCAAAATGGAATCTACAAAGTATGCACATTCTACGTCATAATGACTTTCTATAGTTTGCGCATGCGTCCGGAAATAAGAAAAGCTTGATTCCCCCGTTTTTTAAAATCACAGCTTCTAGAAGGTTTACATCATTTCGTAAAAAACACGAGTTTTTAGAAAATGTGTTTTATTTCATAAATGGAATCTACAAAGTATGCACATTCTACGTCATAACGACTTTCTATAGTTTGCGAATGCGTCCGGAAATAAGAAACGCTTACTTCCCCCGTTTTTTAAAATCACAGCTTCTAGAAGGTTTACATGATTTCGTAAAAAACATGAGTTTTTAGAAAATGTGTTTTATTTCATAAATGGAATCTACAAAGTTTGCACATTCTACGTCATAACGACTTTCTATAGTTTGCGCATCCGTCCGGAAATAAGAAAAGCTTACTTCCCCCGTTTTTTAAAATCACAGCTTCTAGAAGGTTTACATGATTTGTTAAAAAACAGGAGGTTTTAGAAAATGTGTTTTATTTCTTAAATGGAATCAACAAAGTATGCACATTCTGCGTCATAACGACTTTCTATAGTTTGCGCATGCGTCCGGAAATAAGAAAAGCTTACTTCCACCATTTTTTAAAATCACATCTTCTAGAAGGTTTACATGATTTCGTAAAAAACACGAGTTTTTAGAAAATGTGTTTTATTCCATAAATGGAATCTACAAAGTATGCACATTCTACGGCATAACGACTTTCTATTGTTTGCGCATGCGTCCGGAAATAAGAAAAGCTTACTTCCACCGTTTTATAAAATCACAGCTTCTACAAGGTTTACATGATTTCGTAAAAAACACGAGTTTTTAGAAAATGTGTTTTATTTCATAAATGGAATCTACAAAGTATGCACATTCTACGTCATAACTACTTTCTATAGTTTGCGCATGTGTCCGGAAATAAGAAAAGCTTCCTTCCCCCATTTTTTAAAATCACAGCTTCTAGAAGGTTTACATGATTTCTTAAAAAACACTAGTTTTTAGAAAATGTGTTTTATTTCATAAATGGAATCAACAAAGTATGCACATTCTACATCATAACGACTTTCTATAGTTTGCACATGCATTTGGATATAAGAAAAGCTTACTTCCCCCGTTTTTTAAAATCACAGCTTCTAGAAGGTTTACATGATTTGTTAAAAAACACGAGTTTTTAGAAAATGTGTTTTATTTCATCAATGGAATCAACAAAGTATGCACATTCTCCCTCATAACGAATTTCTATAGTTTGCGCATTCGGCCTGAAATAAGAAAAGCTTACTTCCACCGTTTTTTAAAATCACAGCTTCTAGAAGGTTTACATGATTTCGTAAAAAACACGAGTTTTTAGAAAATGTGTTTTATTTCATAAATGGAATCTACAAAGTTTGCACATAGTACGTCATAACGAGTTTCTATAGTTTGCGCATCCGTCCGGAAATAAGAAAAGCTTACCTACCCCGTTTTTTAAAATCACAGCTTCTAGAAGGTTTACATGATTTCGTAAAAAACACGAGTTTTTAGAAAATGTGTTTTATTTCATAAATGGAATCAACAAAGTAAGTACATTCTACATCATAATGACTTTCTATAGTTTGCGCATTCGTCCGGAAATAAGAAAAGCTTACTTCCACCGTTTTTTAAAATCACAGCTTCTAGAAGGTTTACATGATTTCGTAAAAAACACGAGTTTTTAGAAAATGTGTTTTATTTCATAAATGGAATCAACAAAGTATGCACATTCTACGTCATAAGGACTTTCTATACTTTGCGCATGTGTCCAGAAATAAGAAAAGCTTACTTCCACCGTTTTTTAAAATCACAGCTTCTAGAAGGTTTACATGATTTCGTAAAAAACATGAGTTTTTAGAAAATGTGTTTTATTTCTTAAATGGAATCAACAAAGTATGCACATTCTACGTCATAACGACTTTCTATAGTTTGCGCATGCGTCCAGAAATAAGAAAAGCTTAGTTCCCCCGTTTTTTAAAATGACAGCTTCTAGAAGGTTTACATGATTTCTTAAAAAACACGAGTGTTTAGAAAATGTGTTTTATTTCATAAATGGAATCAACAAAGTATGCACATTCTACGTCATAACGACTTTCTATAGTTTGCGCATGTGTTTGGAAATAAGAAAAGCTTACTTCCCCCGTTTTTTAAAATCACAGCTTCAAGAAGGTTTACATGATTTCTTAAAAAACACGAGTTTTTAGAAAATGTGTTTTATTTCATAAATAGAATCAACCAAGTATGCACATTCTACGTCATAACGACTTTCTATAGTTTGCGCATGCGTTTGGAAATAAGAAAAGCTTACTTCCCCCGTTTTTTAAAATCATAGCTTCTAGAAGGTTTACATGATTTCTTAAAAACCACGAGTTTTTAGAAAATGTGTTTTATTTCATAATTGGAATCAACAAAGTATGCACATTCTACATCATAACGACTTTCTATAGTTTTCGCATTCGTCCGGAAATAAGAAAAGCTTACTTCCACCATTTTTTAAAATCACAGCTTCTAGAAGGTTTACATGATTTCGTAAAAAACACGAGTTTTTAGAAAATGTGTTTTATTTCAAAATGGAATCTACAAAGTATGCACATTCTACGTCATAATCACTTTCTATAGTTTGCGCATGCGTCCGGAAATAAGAAAAGCTTGATTCCCCCGTTTTTTAAAATCACAGCTTGTAGAAGGTTTACATCATTTCGTAAAAAACACGAGTTTTTAGAAAATGTGTTTTATTTCATAAATGGAATCTACAAAGTATGCACATTCTACGTCATAACGACTTTCTATAGTTTGCGCATGCGTCCGGAAATAAGAAAAGCTTACTTCCACCATTTTTTAAAATCACATCTTCTAGAAGGTTTACATGATTTCGTAAAAAACACGAGTTTTTAAAAAATGTGTTTTATTCCATAAATGGAATCTACAAAGTATGCACATTCTACGGCATAACGAATTTCTATTGTTTGCGCATGCGTCCGGAAATAAGAAAAGCTTACTTCCACCGTTTTTTAAAATCACAGCTTCTACAAGGTTTACATGATTTCGTAAAAAACACGAGTTTTTAGAAAATGTGTTTTATTTCATAAATGGAATCTACAAAGTATGCACATTCTACGTCATAACGACTTTCTATAGTTTGCGCATACGTCCGGAAATAAGAAAAGCTTACTTCCACCATTTTTTAAAATCACAGCTTCTAGAAGGTTTACATGATTTCGTAAAACACACGAGTTTTTAGATAATGTGTTTTATTTCATAAATGGAATCTACAAAGTATGCACATTCTACGTCATAACAACATTCTATAGTTTGTGCATGCGTCCAGAAATAAGAAAATCTTACTTCCCCCGTTTTTCAAAATCACATCTTTTAGAAGGTTTACATGATTTCTTAAAAAACATGAGTTTTTAGAAAATGTGTTTTATTTCATAAATGGAATCAACAAAGTATGCACATTCTACGTCATAACGACATTCTATAGTTTGCGCATACGTCCGGAAATAAGAAAAGCTTACTTCCACCATTTTTTAAAATCATAGCTTCTAGAAGGTTTACATGATTTCGTAAAAAACACGAGTTTTTAGAAAATGTGTTTTATTTCATAAATGGAATCTACAAATTATGCACATTCTACGTCATACCGACTTTCTATAGTTTGCGCATGCGTCCGGAAATAAGAAACGCTTACTTCCCCCGTTTTTTAAAATCACAGCTTCTAGAAGGTTTACATGATTTCTTAAAAAACACGAGTTTTTAGAAAATGTTTTTTAATTCATAAATGGAATCAACAAAGTATGCACATTCTACATCATAATGACTTTCTATAGTTTGCGCATTCGTCCGGAAATAAGAAAAGCTTACTTCCACCGTTTTTTAAAATCTTAGCTTCTAGAAGGTTTACATGATTTCGTAAAAAACACGAGTTTTTAGAAAATATGTTTTATTTCATAAATGGAATCTACAAAGTATACACATTCTACGTCATAACAACTTTCTATTGTTTGCGCATGAGTCCGGAAACAAGAAAATCTTACTTCCCCCGTTTTTTAAAATCACAGCTTCTAGAAGGTTTATATGATTTCGTAAAAAACACGAGTTTTTAGAAAATGTGTTTTATTTCATAAATGGAATCTACAAAGTATGCACATTCTACGTCATAACGACATTCTATAGTTTGCGCATGCGTCCGGAAATAAGAAAAGCTTACTTCCCCCGTTTTTTAAAATCACAGCTTCTAGAAGGTTTACATGATTTCGTAAAAAACACGAGTTTTTAGAAAATGTGTTTTATTTCATAAATGGAATCTACAAAGTATGCACATTCTACGTCATAACGACTTTCTATAGTTTGCGCATTCGTCCGAAAATAAGAAAAGCTTACTTCCACCGTTTTTTAAAATCACAGCTTCTAGAAGGTTTACATGATTTCTTAAAAAACACGAGTTTTTAGAAAATGTGTTTTATTTCATAAATGGAATCTACAAAGTATGCACGTTCTACGGCATAACGATTTTCTATAGTTTGCGCATGCGTCCGGAAATAAGAAAAGCTTACTTCCACCGTTTTTTAAAATCACAGCTTCTAGAAGGTTTACATGATTTCGTAAAAAACACGAGTTTTTAGAAAATGTGCTTTATTTCATAAATGGAATCTACAAAGTATGCACATTCTACGTCATAACTACTTTCTATAGTTTGTGCATGTGTCCGGAAATAAGAAAAGCTTACTTCCCCCATTTTTTAAAATCACAGCTTCTAGAAGGTTTACATGATTTCGAAAAAACACGAGTTTTTAGAAAATGTGTTTTATTTCATAAATGGAATCAACAAAGTATGCACATTCTACGTCATAACGACATTCTATAATTTGCGCATGCGTCCGGAAATAAGAAAAGCTTACTTCCACCGTTTTTTAAAATCACAGCTTCTAGAAGGTTTACATGATTTCTTAAAAAACACGAGTTTTTAGAAAATGTGTTTTATTTCATAAATGGAATCTACAAAGTATGCACGTTCTACGGCATAACGATTTTCTATAGTTTGCGCATGCGTCCGGAAATAAGAAAAGATTACTTCCACCTTTTTTAAAATCACAGCTTCTAGAAGGTTTACATGATTTCGTAAAAACACACGAGTTTTTAGAAAATGTGTTTTATTTCATAAATGGAATCAACAAAGTATGCACATTCTACGTGATAACGACTTTCTATGCTTTGCACATGCATCCGGAAATAAGAAAAGCTTACGTCTCCCGTTTTTTAAAATCACAGCATCTAGAAGGTTTACGTGATTTCGAAAAAACATGAGTTTTTAGAAAATGTGTTTTATTTCATAAATAGAATCAACAAAGTATGCACATTCTACGTCATAACGACATTCTATACTTTGCGCATGCGTCCGGAAATAAGAAAAGCTTACTTCCACCGTTTTTTAAAATCACAGCTTCTAGAAGGTTTACATGATTTCGTAAAAAACACGAGTTTTTAGAAAATGTGTTTTATTTCATAAATGGAATCTACAAAGTATGCACATTCTACGTCATAACGACTTTATATAGTTTGCGTATGCGTCTGGAAATAAGAAAAGCTTAATCAACCGTTTTTTAAAATCACAGCTTCTAGAAGGTTTACATGATTTCGTAAAAAACACGAGTTTTTAGAAAATGTGTTTTATTTCATAAATGGAATCTACAAAGTATGCACATTCTACGTCATAACGAAATTCTATAGTTTGCGAATGCGTCCGGAAATAAGAAAAGCTTACTTCCACCGTTTTTTAAAATCACAGCTTCTAGAAGGTTTACATGATTTCGTAAAAAACACGAGTTTTTAGAAAATGTGTTTTATTTCATAAATGGAATCTACAAAGTATGCATATTCTATGACATAACGACTTTCTATAGTTTGCGCATGCATCCGGAAATAAGAAAAGCTTACTTCCCCCGTTTTTTAAAATCACAGCTTCTAGAAGGTTTACATGATTTCTTAAAAAACACGAGTTTTTAGAAAATGTGTTTTATTTCATAAATGGAATCAACAAAGTATGCACATTCTACGTCATAACGACTTTCTATAGTTTATGTATGCGTTTGGAAATAAGAAAAGCTTACTTCCCCCGTTTTTTAAAACCACAGCTTCTAGAAGGTTTATATGATTTCTTAAAAAACATGAGTTTTTAGAAAATGTGTTTTATTTCATAAATAGAATCAACAAAGTATGCACATTCTACGTCATAACGACTTTCTATAGTTTGCGCATGCGTCCGGAAATAAGAAAAGCTTACTTCCACCGTTTTTTAAAATCACAGCTTCTAGAAGGTTTACATGATTTCGTAAAAAACACGAGTTTTTAGAAAATGTGTTTTATTTCATAAATGGAATCTACAAAGTATGCACGTTCTACGACATAACGATTTTCTATAGTTTGCGCATGCGTCCGGAAATAAGAAAAGCTTACTTCCACCGTTTTTTAAAATCACAGCTTCTAGAAGGTTTACATGATTTCGTAAAAAACATGAGTTTTTAGAAAATGTGTTTTATTTCATAAATGGAATCTACAAAGTATGCACATTCTACGTCATAACGACTTTCTATAGTTTGCGCATCCATTTGGAAATAAAAAAAACTTACTTCCCCCATTTTTTAAAATCACAGCTTCTAGAAGGTTTACATGATTTCTTAAAAAACACGAGTTTTTAGAAAATGTGTTTTATTTCAAAAATGGAATCAACAAAGTATGCACATTCTACGTCATAAGGACTTTCTATAGTTTGCGCATGCGTCTGGAAATAAGAAAAGCTTACTTCCACCGTTTTTTAAAATCACAGCTTCTAGAAGGTTTAGATTATTTGTTAAAAAACACGAGTTTTTAGAAAATGTGTTTTATTTCATAAATGGAATCAACAAAGTATGCACATTCTACGTCATAAGGACTTTCTATAGTTTGCGCATGCGTCTGGAAATAAGAAAAGCTTACTTCCACCGTTTTTTAAAATCACAGCTTCTAGAAGGTTTACATGATTTCGTAAAAAACACGAGTTTTTAGAAAATGTGTTTTATTTCATAAATGGAATCTACAAAGTATGCACATTCTACGTCATAACGACTTTCTATAGTTTGCGCATTCGTCCGAAAATAAGAAAAGCTTACTTCCACCGTTTTTTAAAATCACAGCTTCTAGAAGGTTTACATGATTTCTTAAAAAACACGAGTTTTTAGAAAATGTGTTTTATTTCATAAATGGAATCTACAAAGTATGCACGTTCTACGGCATAACGATTTTCTATAGTTTGCGCATGCGTCCGGAAATAAGAAAAGCTTACTTCCACCGTTTTTTAAAATCACAGCTTCTAGAAGGTTTACATGATTTCGTAAAAAACACGAGTTTTTAGAAAATGTGCTTTATTTCATAAATGGAATCTACAAAGTATGCACATTCTACGTCATAACTACTTTCTATAGTTTGTGCATGTGTCCGGAAATAAGAAAAGCTTACTTCCCCCATTTTTTAAAATCACAGCTTCTAGAAGGTTTACATGATTTCGAAAAAACACGAGTTTTTAGAAAATGTGTTTTATTTCATAAATGGAATCAACAAAGTATGCACATTCTACGTCATAACGACATTCTATACTTTGCGCATGCGTCCGGAAATAAGAAAAGCTTACTTCCACCGTTTTTTAAAATCACAGCTTCTAGAAGGTTTACATGATTTCTTAAAAAACACGAGTTTTTAGAAAATGTGTTTTATTTCATAAATGGAATCTACAAAGTATGCACGTTCTACGGCATAACGATTTTCTATAGTTTGCGCATGCGTCCGGAAATAAGAAAAGATTACTTCCACCTTTTTTAAAATCACAGCTTCTAGAAGGTTTACATGATTTCGTAAAAACACACGAGTTTTTAGAAAATGTGTTTTATTTCATAAATGGAATCAACAAAGTATGCACATTCTACGTGATAACGACTTTCTATGCTTTGCACATGCATCCGGAAATAAGAAAAGCTTACGTCTCCCGTTTTTTAAAATCACAGCATCTAGAAGGTTTACGTGATTTCGAAAAAACATGAGTTTTTAGAAAATGTGTTTTATTTCATAAATAGAATCAACAAAGTATGCACATTGTACGTCATAACGACATTCTATACTTTGCGCATGCGTCCGGAAATAAGAAAAGCTTACTTCCACCGTTTTTTAAAATCACAGCTTCTAGAAGGTTTACATGATTTCGTAAAAAACACGAGTTTTTAGAAAATGTGTTTTATTTCATAAATGGAATCTACAAAGTATGCACATTCTACGTCATAACGACTTTATATAGTTTGCGTATGCGTCTGGAAATAAGAAAAGCTTAATCAACCGTTTTTTAAAATCACAGCTTCTAGAAGGTTTACATGATTTCGTAAAAAACACGAGTTTTTAGAAAATGTGTTTTATTTCATAAATGGAATCTACAAAGTATGCACATTCTACGTCATAACGAAATTCTATAGTTTGCGAATGCGTCCGGAAATAAGAAAAGCTTACTTCCACCGTTTTTTAAAATCACAGCTTCTAGAAGGTTTACATGATTTCGTAAAAAACACGAGTTTTTAGAAAATGTGTTTTATTTCATAAATGGAATCTACAAAGTATGCATATTCTATGACATAACGACTTTCTATAGTTTGCGCATGCATCCGGAAATAAGAAAAGCTTACTTCCCCCGTTTTTTAAAATCACAGCTTCTAGAAGGTTTACATGATTTCTTAAAAAACACGAGTTTTTAGAAAATGTGTTTTATTTCATAAATGGAATCAACAAAGTATGCACATTCTACGTCATAACGACTTTCTATAGTTTATGTATGCGTTTGGAAATAAGAAAAGCTTACTTCCCCCGTTTTTTAAAACCACAGCTTCTAGAAGGTTTATATGATTTCTTAAAAAACATGAGTTTTTAGAAAATGTGTTTTATTTCATAAATAGAATCAACAAAGTATGCACATTCTACGTCATAACGACTTTCTATAGTTTGCGCATGCGTCCGGAAATAAGAAAAGCTTACTTCCACCGTTTTTTAAAATCACAGCTTCTAGAAGGTTTACATGATTTCGTAAAAAACACGAGTTTTTAGAAAATGTGTTTTATTTCATAAATGGAATCTACAAAGTATGCACGTTCTACGACATAACGATTTTCTATAGTTTGCGCATGCGTCCGGAAATAAGAAAAGCTTACTTCCACCGTTTTTTAAAATCACAGCTTCTAGAAGGTTTACATGATTTCGTAAAAAACATGAGTTTTTAGAAAATGTGTTTTATTTCATAAATGGAATCTACAAAGTATGCACATTCTACGTCATAACGACTTTCTATAGTTTGCGCATCCATTTGGAAATAAAAAAAACTTACTTCCCCCATTTTTTAAAATCACAGCTTCTAGAAGGTTTACATGATTTCTTAAAAAACACGAGTTTTTAGAAAATGTGTTTTATTTCAAAAATGGAATCAACAAAGTATGCACATTCTACGTCATAAGGACTTTCTATAGTTTGCGCATGCGTCTGGAAATAAGAAAAGCTTACTTCCACCGTTTTTTAAAATCACAGCTTCTAGAAGGTTTAGATTATTTGTTAAAAAACACGAGTTTTTAGAAAATGTGTTTTATTTCATAAATGGAATCAACAAAGTATGCACATTCTACGTCATAAGGACTTTCTATAGTTTGCGCATGCGTTTGGAAATAAGAAAAGCTTACTTCCCCCGTTTTTTAAAATCACAGCTTCTAGAAGGTTTACATGATTTCGTAAAAAACACGAGTTTTTAGAAAATTTGTTTTATTTCATAAATGGAATCAAGAAAGTATGCACATTCTACATCGTAAAGACTTTCTATAGTTTGCGCATGCGTTCGGAAATAAGAAAAGCTTACTTCTCCCGTTTTTTAAAATCACAACATCTGGAAGGTTTACATGATTTCGAAAAAACACGAGTTTTTAGAAAATGTGTTTTATTTCATAAATAGAATCAACAAAGTATGCACATTCTACGTCATAACGACATTCTATACTTTGTGCATCCGTCCGGAAATAAGAAAAGCTTACTTCCACCGTTTTTTAATATCCCAGCTTCTAGAAGGTTTACATGATTTCGTAAAAAACATGAGTTTTTAGAAAATGTGTTTTATTTCATAAATTGAATCTACAAAGTATGCACATTCTACGTCATAACGACTTTATATAGTTTGCGCATGCGTCCGGAAATAAGAAAAGCTTAATCAACCGTTTTTTAAAATCACAGCTTCTAGAAGGTTTACATGATTTCGTAAAAAACACGATTTTTTAGAAAATGTGTTTTATTTCATAAATGGAATCTACAAATTATGCACATTCTACGTCATAACGAAATTCTATAGTTTGTGAATGCGTCCGGAAATAAGAAAAGCTTACTTCCACCGTTTTTTAAAATCACAGCTTCTAGAAGGTTTACATGATTTCGTAAAAACACGAGTTTTTAGAAAATGTGTTTTATTTCATAAATGGAATCTACAAAGTATGCATATTCTATGTCATAACGACTTTCTATATTTTGCGCATGCGTACAGAAATAAGAAAAGCTTACTTCCCCCGTTTTTTAAAATCACAGCTTCTAGAAGGTTTACATGATTTCTTAAAAAACACGAGTTTTTAGAAAATGTGTTTTATTTCATAAATGGAATCTACAAAGTATGCACATTCTACGTCATAACGACTTTCTATAGTTTATGTATGCGTTTGGAAATAAGAAAAACTTACTTCCCCCGTTTTTTAAAATCACAGCTTCTAGAAGGTTTATATGATTTCTTAAAAAACACGAGTTTTTAGAAAATGTGTTTTATTTCATAAATAGAATCAACAAAGTATGCACATTCTACGTCATAACGACTTTATATAGTTTGCGCATGCATCCGGAAATAAGAAAAGCTTAATCAGCCGTTTTTTAAAATCACAGCTTCTAGAAGGTTTACATGATTTCGTAAAAACACGAGTTTTTAGAAAATGTGTTTTATTTGATAAATGGAATCTACAAAGTATGCACATTCTACGTCATAATGACATTCTATAGTTTGTGCATGCGTCCGGAAATAAGAAAAGCTTAATTCCACCATTTTTTAAAATCACAGCTTCTAGAAGGTTTACATGATTTCGTAAAAAACACGAGTTTTTAGAAAATATGTTTTATTTCATAAATGGAATCTACAAAGTATGCACATTCTACGTCATAACGACTTTCTATAGTTTGCGCATGCGTCCGGAAATAAGAAAAGCTTACTTCCACTGTTTTTTAAAATCACAGCTTCTAGAAGGTTTACATGATTTCGTAAAAAACACGAGTTTTTAGAAAATGTTTTTTATTTCATAAATGGAATCTACAAAGTATGCACATTCTACGTCATAAGGAATTTCTATAGTTTATCCATGCGTCCGGAAATAAGAAAAGCTTACTTCCACCGTTTTTTAAAATCACAGCTTCTAAAAGGTTTACATGATTTCGTAAAAAACACGAGTTTTTAGAAAATGTGTTTTATTTCATAAATGGAATCTACAAAGTATGCACATTCTACGTCATAACGACTTTCTATAGTTTGCGTATGCGTCCGAAAATAAGAAAAGCTTACTTCCCCCGTTTTTTAAAATCACAGCTTCTAGAAGGTTTACATGATTTCTTAAAAAACACGAGTTTTTAGAAAATTTGTTTTATTTCATAAATGGAATCAACAAAGTATGCACATTCTACATCGTATCGACTTTCTATAGTTTGCGCATGCGTCCGGAAATAAGAAAAGCTTACTTCCCCCGTTTTTTAAAATCACAGCTTCTAGAAGGTTTACAGGATTTTGTAAAAAACACGAGTTTTTAGAAAATGTGTTATATTTCATCAATGGAATCTACAAAGTATGCACATTCTACGTCATAACGACTTTCTATAGTTTGCGCATTTGTCCGGAAATAAGAAAAGCTTACTTCCACCGTTTTTTAAAATCACAGCTTCTCGAAGTGTTACATGATTTCGTAAAAAACACGGGTTTTTACAGAATGTGTTTTATTTCATAAATGGAATCAACAAAGTATGCACATTCTACGTCATAACGACTTTCTATAGTTTGTGCATACGTCCGGAAATAAGAAAAGCTTACTTCCACCATTTTTTAAAATCACAGCTTCTAGAAGGTTTACATGATTTCGTAAAAAACACGAGTTTTTAGATAATGTGTTTTATTTCATAAATGGAATCTACAAAGTATGTACATTCTACGTCATAACAACATTCTATAGTTTGTGCATGCGTCCAGAAATAAGAAAATCTTACTTCCCCCGTTTTTTAAAATCACATCTTTTAGAAGGTTTACATGATTTCTTAAAAAACATGAGTTTTTAGAAAATGTGTTTTATTTCATAAATGGAATCAACAAAGTATGCACATTCTACGTCATAACGACATTCTATAGTTTGCGCATACGTCCGGAAATAAGAAAAGCTTACTTCCACCGTTTTTTAAAATCACAGCTTCTAGAAGGTTTACGTGATTTCGTAAAAAACACGGGTTTTTAGAAAATGTGTTTTATTTCATAAATGGAATCTACAAAGTTATCACATAGTACGTCATAACGACTTTCTATAGTTTGCGCATCCGTCCGGAAATAAGAAAAGCTTACCTACCCCGTTTTTTAAAATCACAGCTTCTAGAAGGTTTACATGATTTCGTAAAAAACACGAGTTTTTAGAAAATGTGTTTTATTTCATAAATGGAATCAACAAAGTATGCACATTCTCCCTCATAACGAATTTCTATAGTTTGCGCATTCAGCCTGAAATAAGAAAAGCTTACTTCCACCGTTTTTTAAAATCACAGCTTCTAGAAGGTTTACATGATTTCGAAAAAAACACGAGTTTTTAGAAAATGTGTTTTATTTCATAAATGGAATCTACAAAGTTATCACATAGTACGTCATAACGACTTTCTATAGTTTGCGCATCCTTCCGGAAATAAGAAAAGCTTACCTACCCCGTTTTTTAAAATCACAGCTTCTAGAAGGTTTACATGATTTCGTAAAAAACTCGAGTTTTTAGAAAATGTGTTTTATTTCATAAATGGAATCAACAAAGTAAGCACATTCTACATCATAATGACTTTCTATAGTTTGCGCATTCGTCCGGAAATAAGAAAAGCTTACTTCCACCGTTTTTTTAAAATCACAGCTTCTAGAAGGTTTACATGATTTCGTAAAAAACACGAGTTTTTAGAAAATGTGTTTTATTTCATAAATGGAATCAACAAAGTATGCACATTCTACGTCATAACGACTTTCTATACTTTGCGCATGTGTCCGGAAATAAGAAAAGCTTACTTCCACCGTTTTTTAAAATCACAGCTTCTAGAAGGTTTACATGATTTCGTAAGAAACACGAGTTTTTAGAAAATGTGTTTTATTTCATAAATAGAATCAACAAAGTATCCACATTCTACGTCATAACGACTTTATATAGTTTGCGCATGCATCCGGAAATAGGAAAAGCTTAATCAACCGTTTTTTAAAATCACAGCTTCTAGAAGGTTTACATGATTTCGTAAAAAACTCGAGTTTTTAGAAAATGTGTTTTATTTCATAAATGAAATCTACAAAGTATGCACATTCTACGTCATAACGACATTCTATAGTTTGCGCATGCGTCCGGAAATAAGAAAAGCTTACTTCCACCATTTCTTAAAATCACATCTTCTAGAAGGTTTACATCATTTCGTAAAAAACACGAGTTTTTTGAAAATGTGTTTTATTTCGTAAATGGAATCTACAAAGTATGCACATTCTACGTCATAACGAATTTCTATAGTTTGTGCATCCGTCCGGAAATAAGAAAAGCTTACTTCCACCGTTTTTTAAAATCACAGCTTCTAGAAGGTTTACGTGATTTCGTAAAAAACACGGGTTTTTAGAAAATGTTTTTTATTTCATAATTGGAATCTACAAAGTATGCACATTCTACGGCATAACGACTTTCTATAGTTTGCGCATGCGTCCGGAAATAAGAAAAGCTTACTTCCCCCGTTTTTTAAAATCACACCTTCTAGAAGGTTTACATGATTTGTTAAAAAACACGAGTTTTTAGAAAATGTGTTTTATTTCATAAATGGAATCAACAAAGTATGCACATTCTACGTCATAACGACTTTCTATAGTTTGCGCATGCGTCCGGAAATAAGAAAAGCTTATTTCCCTCGTTTTTTAAAATCACAGCTTCTAGAAGGTTTACATGATTTCTTAAAAAACACGAGTTTTTAGAAAATGTGTTTTATTTCATAAATGGAATAAACAAAGTATGCACATTCTACATCATAATGACTTTCTATAGGTTGCGCATTCGTCCGGAAAAAAGAAAAGCTTACTTCCACCGTTTTTTAAAATCATAGCTTCTAAAAGGTTTACATGATTTCGTAAAAAACACAAGTTTTTAGAAAATGAGTTTTATTTCATAAATGGAATCAACAAAGTATGCACATTCTACGTCATAACAACTTTCTATAGTTTATGCATGCGTCCGGAAATAAGAAAAGCTTACTTCCCCAGTTTTTTAAAATCACGGCTTCTAGAAGGTTTACATGATTTCGTAAGAAACACGAGTTTTTAGAAAATGTGTTTTATTTCATAAATGGAATCTACAAAGTATGCACATTCTACGTCATAACGACATTCTATAGTTTGCGCATCCGTCCGGAAATAAGAAAAGCTTACTTCCACCGTTTTTTAAAATCACAGCTTCTAGAAGGTTTACATGATTTCGTAAACAACATGAGTTTTTAGAAAATGTGTTTTATTTCATAAATGGAATCAACAAAGTATGCACATTCTACGTCAGAACGAATTTCTATAGTTTTCGCATGCGTCCAGAAATAAGAAAAGCTTACTTCCCCCATTTTTTAAAATAACAGCTTCTAGAAGGTTTACATGATTTCTTAAAAAAAACGAGTGTTTAGAAAATGTGTTTTATTTCATAAATGGAATCAACAAAGTATGCACATTCTACGTCATAACGACTATCTATAGTTTGCGCATGTGTTTGGAAATAAGAAAAGCTTACTTCCCCCGTTTTTTAAAATCACAGCTTCTAGAAGGTTTACATGATTTCTTAAAAAACACGAGTTTTTAGAAAATGTGTTTTATTTCATAAATAGAATCAACAAAGTATGCACATTCTACGTCATAACGACTTTCTATAGTTTGCGCATGCGTTTGGAAATAAGAAAAGCTTACTTCCCCCGTTTTTTAAAATCATAGCTTCTAGAAGGTTTACATGATTTCTTAAAAACCACGAGTTTTTAGAAAATGTGTTTTATTTCATAATTGGAATCAACAAAGTATGCACATTCTACATCATAACGACTTTCTATAGTTTTCGCATTCGTCCGGAAATAAGAAAAGCTTACTTCCACCATTTTTTAAAATCACAGCTTCTAGAAGGTTTACATGATTTCGTAAAAAACACGAGTTTTTAGAAAATGTGTTTTATTTCAAAATGGAATCTACAAAGTATGCACATTCTACGTCATAATGACTTTCTATAGTTTGCGCATGCGTCCGGAAATAAGAAAAGCTTGATTACCCCGTTTTTTAAAATCACAGCTTCTAGAAGGTTTACATCATTTCGTAAAAAACACGAGTTTTTAGAAAATGTGTTTTATTTCATAAATGGAATCTACAAAGTATGCACATTCTACGTCATAACGACTTTCTATAGTTTGCGAATGCGTCCGGAAATAAGAAACGCTTACTTCCCCCGTTTTTTAAAATCACAGCTTCTAGAAGGTTTACATGATTTCGTAAAAAACCTGAGTTTTTAGAAAATGTGTTTTATTTCATAAATGGAATCTACAAAGTTTGCACATTCTACGTCATAACGACTTTCTATAGTTTGCGCATCTGTCCGGAAATAAGAAAAGCTTACTTCCCCCGTTTTTTAAAATCACAGCTTCTAGAAGGTTTACATGATTTGTTAAAAAACAGGAGGTTTTAGAAAATGTGTTTTATTTCTTAAATGGAATCAACAAAGTATGCACATTCTGCGTCATAACGACTTTCTATAGTTTGCGCATGCGTCCGGAAATAAGAAAAGCTTACTTCCACCATTTTTTAAAATCACATCTTCTAGAAGGTTTACATGATTTCGTAAAAAACACGAGTTTTTAGAAAATGTGTTTTATTCCATAAATGGAATCTACAAAGTATGCACATTCTACGGCATAACGACTTTCTATTGTTTGCGCATGCGTCCGGAAATAAGAAAAGCTTACTTCCACCGTTTTATAAAATCACAGCTTCTACAAGGTTTACATGATTTCGTAAAAAACACGAGTTTTTAGAAAATGTGTTTTATTTCATAAATGGAATCTACAAAATATGCACATTCTACGTCATAACTACTTTCTATAGTTTGCGCATGTGTCCGGAAATAAGAAAAGCTTCCTTCCCCCATTTTTTAAAATCACAGCTTCTAGAAGGTTTACATGATTTCTTAAAAAACACTAGTTTTTAGAAAATGTGTTTTATTTCATAAATGGAATCAACAAAGTATGCACATTCTACGTCATAACGACTTTCTATAGTTTGCACATGCATTTGGATATAAGAAAAGCTTACTTCCCCCGTTTTTTAAAATCACAGCTTCTAGAAGGTTTACATGATTTGTTAAAAAACACGAGTTTTTAGAAAATGTGTTTTATTTCATCAATGGAATCAACAAAGTATGCACATTCTCCCTCATAACGAATTTCTATAGTTTGCGCATTCGGCCTGAAATAAGAAAAGCTTACTTCCACCGTTTTTTAAAATCACAGCTTCTAGAAGGTTTACATGATTTCGTAAAAAACACGAGTTTTTAGAAAATGTGTTTTATTTCATAAATGGAATCTACAAAGTTTGCACATAGTACGTCATAACGAGTTTCTATAGTTTGCGCATCCGTCCAGAAATAAGAAAAGCTTACCTACCCCGTTTTTTAAAATCACAGCTTCTAGAAGGTTTACATGATTTCGTAAAAAACACGAGTTTTTAGAAAATGTGTTTTATTTCATAAATGGAATCAACAAAGTAAGTACATTCTACATCATAATGACTTTCTATAGTTTGCGCATTCGTCCGGAAATAAGAAAAGCTTACTTCCACCGTTTTTTTAAAATCACAGCTTCTAGAAGGTTTACATGATTTCGTAAAAAACACGAGTTTTTAGAAAATGTGTTTTATTTCATAAATGGAATCAACAAAGTATGCACATTCTACCTCATAACGACTTTCTATACTTTGCGCATGTGTCCAGAAATAAGAAAAGCTTACTTCCACCGTTTTTTAAAATCACAGCTTCTAGAAGGTTTACATGATTTCGTAAAAAACATGAGTTTTTAGAAAATGTGTTTTATTTCTTAAATGGAATCAACAAAGTATGCACATTCTACGTCATAACGACTTTCTATAGTTTGCGCATGCATCCAGAAATAAGAAAAGCTTACTTCCCCCGTTTTTTAAAATGACAGCTTCTAGAATGTTTACATGATTTCATAAAAAACACGAGTGTTTAGAAAATGTGTTTTATTTCATAAATGGAATCAACAAAGTATGCACATTCTACGTCATAACGACTTTCTATAGTTTGCGCATGTGTTTGGAAATAAGAAAAGCTTACTTCCCCCGTTTTTTAAAATCACAGCTTCAAGAAGGTTTACATGATTTCTTAAAAAACACGAGTTTTTAGAAAATGTGTTTTATTTCATAAATAGAATCAACAAAGTATGCACATTCTACGTCATAACGACTTTCTATAGTTTGCGCATGCGTTTGGAAATAAGAAAAGCTTACTTCCCCCGTTTTTTAAAATCATAGCTTCTAGAAGGTTTACATGATTTCTTAAAAACCACGAGTTTTTATAAAATGTGTTTTATTTCATAATTGGAATCAACAAAGTATGCACATTCTACATCATAACGACTTTCTATAGTTTTCGCATTCGTCCGGAAATAAGAAAAGCTTACTTCCACCATTTTTTAAAATCACAGCTTCTAGAAGGTTTACATGATTTCGTAAAAAACACGAGTTTTTAGAAAATGTGTTTTATTTCAAAATGGAATCTACAAAGTATGCACATTCTACGTCATAATGACTTTCTATAGTTTGCGCATGCGTCCGGAAATAAGAAAAGCTTGATTCCCCCGTTTTTTAAAATCACAGCTTCTAGAAGGTTTACATCATTTCGTAAAAAACACGAGTTTTTAGAAAATGTGTTTTATTTCATAAATGGAATCTACAAAGTATGCACATTCTACGTCATAACGACTTTCTATAGTTTGCGCATGCGTCCGGAAATAAGAAAAGCTTACTTCCACCATTTTTTAAAATCACATCTTCTAGAAGGTTTACATGATTTCGTAAAAAACACGAGTTTTTAGAAAATGTGTTTTATTCCATAAATGGAATCTACAAAGTATGCACATTCTACGGCATAACGAATTTCTATTGTTTGCGCATGCGTCCGGAAATAAGAAAAGCTTACTTCCCCCGTTTTTTAAAATCAGAGCTTCTAGAAGGTTTACATGATTTCTTAAAAAACACGAGTTTTTAGAAAATGTGTTTTATTTCATAAATGGAATCAACAAAGTATGCACGTTCTACGGCATAACGATTTTCTATAGTTTGCGCATGCGTCCGGAAATAAGAAAAGCTTACTTCCACCGTTTTTTAAAATCACAGCTTCTAGAAGGTTTACATGATTTCATAAAAAACACGAGTTTTTAGAAAATGTGCTTTATTTCATAAATGGAATCTACAAAGTATGCACATTCTACGTCATAACTACTTTCTATAGTTTGCGCATGTGTCCGGAAATAAGAAAAGCTTACTTCCCCCATTTTTTAAAATCACAGCTTCTAGAAGGTTTACATGATTTCGAAAAAACACGAGTTTTTAGAAAATGTGTTTTATTTCATAAATGGAATCAACAAAGTATGCACATTCTACGTCATAACGACATTCTATACTTTGCGCATGCGTCCGGAAATAAGAAAAGCTTACTTCCACCGTTTTTTAAAATCACAGCTTCTAGAAGGTTTACATGATTTCTTAAAAAACACGAGTTTTTAGAAAATGTGTTTTATTTTATAAATGGAATCTACAAAGTATGCACGTTCTACGGCATAACGATTTTCCATAGTTTGCGCATGCGTCCGGAAATAAGAAAAGCTTACTTCCACCGTTTTTTAAAATCACAGCTTCTAGAAGGTTTACATGATTTCGTAAAAAACACGAGTTTTTAGAAAATGTGTTTTATTTCATAAATGGAATCAACAAAGTATGCACATTCTACGTCATAACGACTTTCTATACTTTGCACATGCATCCGGAAATAAGAAAAGCTTACGTCTCCCGTTTTTTAAAATCACAGCATCTAGAAGGTTTACGTGATTTCGAAAAAACACGAGTTTTTAGAAAATGTGTTTTATTTCATAAATAGAATCAACAAAGTATGCACATTCTACGTCATAACGACATTCTATACTTTGCGCATGCGTCCGGAAATAAGAAAAGCTTACTTCCACCGTTTTTTAAAATCCCAACTTCTAGAAGGTTTACATGATTTCGTAAAAAACACGAGTTTTTAGAAAATGTGTTTTATTTCATAAATGGAATCTACAAAGTATGCACATTCTACGTCATAACGACTTTATATAGTTTGCGTATGCGTCTGGAAATAAGAAAAGCTTAATCAACCGTTTTTTAAAATCACAGCTTCTAGAAGGTTTACATGATTTCGTAAAAAACACGAGTTTTTAGAAAATGTGTTTTATTTCATAAATGGAATCTACAAAGTATGCACATTCTACGTCATAACGAAATTCTATAGTTTGCGAATGCGTCCGGAAATAAGAAAAGCTTACTTCCACCGTTTTTTAAAATCACAGCTTCTAAAAGGTTTACATGATTTCGTAAAAAACACGAGTTTTTAGAAAATGTGTTTTATTTCATAAATGGAATCTACAAAGTATGCATATTCTATGTCTTAACGACTTTCTATAGTTTGCGCATGCATCCGGAAATAAGAAAAGCTTACTTCCCCCGTTTTTTAAAATCAGAGCTTCTAGAAGGTTTACATGATTTCTTAAAAAACACGAGTTTTTAGAAAATGTGTTTTATTTCATAAATGGAATCAACAAAGTATGCACATTCTACGTCATAACGACTTTCTATAGTTTATGTATGCGTTTGGAAATAAGAAAAGCTTACTTCCCCCGTTTTTTAAAACCACAGCTTCTAGAAGGTTTATATGATTTCTTAAAAAACACGAGTTTTTAGAAAATGTGTTTTATTTCATAAATAGAATCAACAAAGTATGCACATTCTACGTAATAACGACTTTATATAGTTTGCGCATGCGTCCGGAAATAAGAAACGCTTACTTCCCCCGTTTTTTAAAATCACAGCTTCTAGAATGTTTACATGATTTCGTAAAAAACACGAGTTTTTAGAAAATGTGTTTTATTTCATAAATGGAATCAACAAAGTATGCACATTCTACATCATAACGACTTTCTATAGTTTATGTATGCGTTCGGAAATAAGAAAAGCTTACTTCCACCGTTTTTTAAAACCACAGCTTCTAGAAGGTTTATATGATTTCTTAAAAAACACGAGTTTTAGAAAATGTGTTTTATTTCATAAATGGAATCTACAAACTATGCACATTCTACGTCATAACGACTTTTTATAGTTTGCGAATGCGTCCGGAAATAAGAAACGCTTACTTCCCCCGTTTTTTAAAATCACAGCTTCTAGAAGGTTTACATGATTTCGTAAAAAACACGAGTTTTTAGAAAATTTGTTTTATTTCATAAATGGAATCAACAAAGTATGCACATTCTACGTCATAATGACTTTCTATAGTTTGCGCATGCGTCCGGAAATAAGAAAAGCTTACTTCCACCGTTTTTTAAAATCACAGCTTCTAGAAGGTTTACATGATTTCGTAAAAAAAAGAGTTTTTAGAAAATGTGTTTTATTTCATAAATGGAATCTACAAAGTATGCACGTTCTACGACATAACGATTTTCTATAGTTTGCGCATGCGTCCGGAAATAAGAAAAGCTTACTTCCACCGTTTTTTAAAATCACAGCTTCTAGAAGGTTTACATGATTTCGTAAAAAACATGAGTTTTTCGAAAATGTGTTTTATTTCATCAATGGAATCTACAAAGTATTCACATTCTACATCATAACTACTTTCTATAGTTTGCGCATGTGTCCGGAAATAAGAAAAGCTTACTTCCCCCATTTTTTAAAATCACAGCTTCTAGAAGGTGTACATGATTTCGAAAAAACACGAGTTTTTAGAAAATGTGTTTTATTTCATAAATAGAATCAACAAAGTATGCACATTCTACGTCATAACGACATTCTATACTTTGCGCATGCGTCCGGAAATAAGAAAAGCTTACTTCCACCGTTTTTTAAAATCACAGCTTCTGGAAGGTTTACATGATTTCTTAAAAAAAACGAGTTTTTAGAAAATGTGTTTTATTTCATAAATGGAATCTACAAAGTATGCACGTTCTACGGTATAACAATTTTCTATAGTTTGCGCATGCGTCCGGAAATAAGAAAAGCTTACTTCCACCGTTTTTTAAAATCACAGCTTCTAGAAGGTTTACATGATTTCGTAAAAAACACGAGTTTTTAGAAAATGTGTTTTATTTCATAAATGGAATCAACAAAGTATGCACATACTACGTCATAACGACTTTCTATACTTTGCACATGCATCCGGAAATAAGAAAAGCTTACGTCTCCCGTTTTTTAAAATCACAGCATCTAGAAGGTTTACATGATTTCGAAAAAACACGAGTTTTTAGAAAATGTGTTTTATTTCATAAATAGAATCAACAAAGTATGCACATTCTACGTCATAACAACATTCTATACTTTGCGCATGCGTCTGGAAATAAGAAAAGCTTACTTCCACCCTTTTTTAAAATCCCAGCTTCTAGAAGGTTTACATGATTTCGTAAAAAACATGAGTTTTTAGAAAATGTGTTTTATTTCATAAATGGAATCTAAAAAGTATGCACATTCTACGTCATAACGACTTTATATAGTTTGCGTATGCGTCTGGAAATAAGAAAAGCTTAATCAACCGTTTTTTAAAATCACAGCTTCTAGAAGGTTTACATGATTTCGTAAAAAACACGAGTTTTTAGAAAATGTGTTTTATTTCGTAAATGGAATCTACAAAGTATGCACATTCTACGTCATAACGAAATTCTATAGTTTGCGAATGCGTCCGGAAATAAGAAAAGCTTACTTCCACCGTTTTTTAAAATCACAGCTTCTAGAAGGTTTACATGATTTCGTAAAAAACACGAGTTTTTAGAAAATGTGTTTTATTTCATAAATGGAATCTACAAATTATGCATATTCTATGTCATAACGACTTTCTATAGTTTGCGCATGCATCCGGAAATAAGAAAAGCTTACCTCCCCCGTTTTTTAAAATCACAACTTCTAGAAGGTTTACATGATTTCTTAAAAAACACGAGTTTTTAGAAAATGTGTTTTATTTCATAAATGGAATCAACAAAGTATGCACATTCTACGTCATAACGACTTTCTATAGTTTATGTATGCATTTGGAAATAAGAAAAGCTTACTTCCCCCGTTTTTTAAAATCACAGCTTCTAGAAGGTTTATATGATTTCTTAAAAAACACGAGTTTTTAGAAAATGTGTTTTATTTCATAAATAGAATCAACAAAGTATGCACATTCTACGTCATAACGACTTTATATAGTTTGCGCATGCGTCCGGAAATAAGAAAAGCTTAATCAACCGTTTTTTAAAATCATAGCTTCTAGAAGGTTTACATGATTTCGTAAAAAACACGAGTTTTTAGAAAATGTGTTTTATTTCATAAATGGAATCTACAAAGTATGCACATTCTATGTCATAACGAAATTTTATAGTTTGTGAATGCATCCGGAAATAAGGAAAGATTACTTCCACCGTTTTTTAAAATCACCGCTTCTAGAAGGTTAACATGATTTCGTAAAAAACACGTGTTTTTAGAAAATGTGTTTTATTTCATAAATGGAATCTACAAAGTATGCATATTCTATGTCATAACGACTTTCTATAGGTTGCGCATGCGTCCGGAAATAAGAAAAGCTTACTTCCCCCGTTTTTTAAAATCACAGCTTCTAGAAGGTTTACATGATTTCTTAAAAAACACGAGTTTTTAGAAAATCTGTTTTATTTCATCAATGGAATCAACAAAGTATGCACATTCTATGTCATAACGACTTTCTATAGTTTATGTATGCGTTTGGAAATGAGAAAAGCTTACTTCCCCCGTTTTTTAAAATCACAGCTTCTAGAAGATTTACATGATTTCCTAAAAAACATGAGTTTTTAGAAAATGTGTTTTATTTCATAAATAGAATCAACAAAGTATGCACATTCTACGTCATAACGACTTTATATAGTTTGCGCATGCGTCCGGAAATAAGAAAAGCTTAATCAACCGTTTTTTAAAATCACAGCTTCTAGAAGGTTTACATGATTTCGTAAAAAACACGAGTTTTTAGAAAATGTGTTTTATTTCCTAAATGGAATCTACAAAGTATGCACATTCTACGTCATAACGACATTCTATAGTTTGCGCATGCGTCCGGAAATAAGAAAAGCTTACTTCCACCGTTTTTTAAAATCACAGCTTCTAGAAGGTTTACATGATTACGTAAAAAACACGAGTTTTTAGAAAATGTGTTTTATTTCATAAATGGAATCTACAAAGTATGCACATTCTACGTCATAAGGAATTTCTATAGTTTATCCATGCGTCCGGAAATAAGAAAAGATTACTTCCACCGTTTTTTAAAATCACAGCTTCTAAAAGGTTTACATGATTTCGTAAAAAACACGAGTTTTTAGAAAATGTGTTTTATTTCATAAATGGAATCAACAAAGTATGCACATTCTACGTCATAACGACTTTCTATAGTTTATGTATGCGTTTGGAAATAAGAAAAAGTTACTTCCCGCGTTTTTTAAAATCACAGCTTCTAGAAGGTTTATATGATTTCATAAAAAACACGAGTTTTTAGAAAATGTGTTTTATTTCATAAATAGAATCAACAAAGTATGCACATTCTACGTCATAACGACTTTATATAATTTGCGCATGCGTCCGGAAATAAGAAAAGCTTAATCAACCGTTTTTTAAAATCACAGCTTCTAGAAGGTTTACATGATTTCGTAAAAAACACGAGTTTTTAGAAAATGTGTTTTATTTCATAAATGGAATCTACAAAGTATGCACATTCTACGTCATAACGACATTCTATAGTTTGCGCATGCGTCCGGAAATAAGAAAAGCTTACTTCCACCATTTTTTAAAATCACAGCTTCTAGAAGGTTTACATGATTTCGTAAAAAACACGAGTTTTTAGAAAATGTGTTTTATTTCATAAATGGAATCTACAAAGTATGCAAATTCTACGTCATAACGACTTTCTATAGTTTGCGCATGCGTCCGGAAATAAGAAAAGCTCACTTCCACCGTTTTTTAAAATCACAGCTTCTAAAAGGTTTACATGATTTCGTAAAAAACACGAGTTTTTAGAAAATGTGTTTTATTTCATAAATAGAATCAACAAAGTATGCACATTCTATGTCATAACGACTTTATATAGGTTGCGCATGCGTCTGGAAATAAGAAAAGCTTAATCAACCGTTTTTTAAAATCACAGCTTCTAGAAGGTTTACATGATTTCGTAAAAAACACGAGTTTTTAGAAAATGTGTTTTATTTGATAAATGGAATCTACAAAGTATGTACATTCTACGTCATAACGACATTCTATAGTTTGCGCATGCGTCCGGAAATAAGAAAAGCTTACTTCCACCATTTTTTAAAATCACAGCTTCTAGAAGGTTTACATGATTTCGTAAAAAACATGAGTTTTTAGAAAATGTGTTTTATTTCATAAATGGAATCAACAAAGTATGCAAATTATACATCATAATGACTTTCTATAGATTGCGCATGCGTCCGGAAATAAGAAAAGCTTACTTCCACTGTTTTTTAAAATCACAGCTTCTAGAAGGTTTACATGATTTCGTAAAAAACACGAGTTTTTAGAAAATGTTTTTTATTTCATAAATGGAATCTACAAAGTATGCACATTCTACGTCATAAGGAATTTCTATAGTTTATCCATGCGTCCGGAAATAAGAAAATCTTACTTCCACCGTTTTTTAAAATCACAGCTTCTAAAAGGTTTACATGATTTCGTAAAAAATACGAGTTTTTAGAAAATGTGTTTTATTTCATAAATGGAATCTACAAAGTATGCACATTCTACGTCATAAAGACTTTCTATAGTTTGCGCATGCGTCCGAAAATAAGAAAAGCTTACTTCCCCCATTTTTTAAAATCATAGCTTCTAGAAGGTTTACATGATTTCTTAAAAAACACGAGTTTTTAGAAAATTTGTTTTATTTCATAAATGGAATCAACAAAGTATGCACATTCTACATCGTAACGACTTTCTATAGTTTGCGCATGCGTCTGGAAATAAGAAAAGCTTACTTCCCCTGTTTTTTAAAATCACAGCTTCTAGAAGGTTTACAGGATTTTGTAAAAAACACGAGTTTTTAGAAAATGTGTTATATTTCATCAATGGAATCTACAAAGTATGCACATTCTACGTCATAACGACTTTCTATAGTTTGCGCATTTGTCCGGAAATAAGAAAAGCTTACTTCCACCGTTTTTTAAAATCACAGCTTCTCGAAGTGTTACATGATTTCGTAAAAAACACGGGTTTTTACAAAATGTGTTTTATTTCATAAATGGAATCAACAAAGTATGCACATTCTACGTCATAACGACTTTCTATAGTTTGCGCATACGTCCGGAAATAAGAAAAGCTTACTTCCACCATTTTTTAAAATCACAGCTTCTAGAAGGTTTACATGATTTCGTAAAAAACATGAGTTTTTAGATAATGTGTTTTATTTCATAAATGGAATCTACAAAGTATGCACATTCTACGTCATAACAACATTCTATAGTTTGTGCATGCGTCCAGAAATAAGAAAATCTTACTTCCCCCGTTTTTTAAAATCACATCTTTTAGAAGGTTTACATGATTTCTTAAAAAACATGAGTTTTTAGAAAATGTGTTTTATTTCATAAATGGAATCAACAAAGTATGCACATTCTACGTCATAACGACATTCTATAGTTTGCGCATACGTCCGGAAATAAGAAAAGCTTACTTCCACCGTTTTTTAAAATCATAGCTTCTAGAAGGTTTACATGATTTCGTAAAAAACACGAGTTTTTAGAAAATGTGTTTTATTTCATAAATGGAATCTACAAATTATGCACATTCTACGTCATAACGACTTTCTATAGTTTGCGCATGCGTCCGGAAATAAGAAACGCTTACTTCCCCCGTTTTTAAAAATCACAGCTTCTAGAAGGTTTACATGATTTCTTAAAAAACACGAGTTTTTAGAAAATGTTTTTTAATTCATAAATGGAATCAACAAAGTATGCACATTCTACATCATAATGACTTTCTATAGTTTGCGCATTCGTCCGGAAATAAGAAAAGCTTACTTCCACCGTTTTTTAAAATCTTAGCTTCTAGAAGGTTTACATGATTTCGTAAAAAACACGAGTTTTTAGAAAATATGTTTTATTTCATAAATGGAATCTACAAAGTATACACATTCTACGTCATAACGACTTTCTATTGTTTGCGCATGAGTCCGGAAACAAGAAAAGCTTACTTCCCCCGTTTTTTAAAATCACAGCTTCTAGAAGGTTTATATGATTTCGTAAAAAACACGAGTTTTTAGAAAATGTGTTTTATTTCATAAATGGAATCTACAAAGTATGCACATTCTATGTCATAACGACATTCTATAGTTTGCGCATGCGTCCGGAAATAAGAAAAGCTTACTTCCCCCGTTTTTTAAAATCACAGCTTCTAGAAGGTTTACATGATTTCGTAAAAAACACGAGTTTTTAGAAAATGTGTTTTATTTCATAAATGGAATCTACAAATTATGCACATTCTACGTCATAACGACTTTCTATAGTTTATGTATGCGTTTGGAAATAAGAAAAGCTTACTTCCACCGTTTTTTAAAACCACAGCTTCTAGAAGGTTTATATGATTTCTTAAAAAACACGAGTTTTAGAAAATGTGTTTTATTTCATAAATGGAATCTACAAAGTATGCACGTTCTACGGCATAACGATTTTCTATAGTTTGCGCATGTGTCCGAAAATAAGAAAAGCTTACTTCCACCGTTTTTTAAAATCACAGCTTCTAGAAGGTTTACATGATTTCTTAAAAAACACGAGTTTTTAGAAAATGTGTTTTATTTCATAAATGGAATCTACAAAGTATGCACGTTCTACGGCATAACGATTTTCTATAGTTTGCGCATGCGTCCGGAAATAAGAAAAGCTTACTTCCACCATTTTTTAAAATCACAGCTTCTAGAAGGTTTACATGATTTCGTAAAAAACACGAGTTTTTAGAAAATGTGCTTTATTTCATAAATGGAATCTACAAAGTATGCACATTCTACGTCATAACTACTTTCTATAGTTTGCGCATGTGTCCGGAAATAAGAAAAGCTTACTTCCCCCATTTTTTAAAATCACAGCTTCTAGAAGGTTTACATGATTTCGAAAAAACACGAGTTTTTAGAAAATGTGTTTTATTTCATAAATGGAATCAACAAAGTATGCACATTCTACGTCATAACGACATTCTATACTTTGCGCATGCGTCCGGAAATAAGAAAAGCTTACTTCCACCGTTTTTTAAAATCACAGCTTCTAGAAGGTTTACATGATTTCTTAAAAAACACGAGTTTTTAGAAAATGTGTTTTATTTCATAAATGGAATATACAAAGTATGCACGTTCTACGGCATAACGATTTTCTATAGTTTGCGCATGCGTCCGGAAATAAGAAAAGCTTACTTCCACCGTTTTTTAAAATCACAGCTTCTAGAAGGTTTACATGATTTCGTAAAAAACACGAGTTTATAGAAAATGTGTTTTATTTCATAAATGGAATCAACAAAGTATGCACATTCTACGTCATAACGACTTTCTATACTTTGCACATGCATCCGGAAATAAGAAAAGCTTACGTCTCCCGTTTTTTAAAATCACAGCATCTAGAAGGTTTACGTGATTTCGAAAAAACACGAGTTTTTAGAAAATGTGTTTTATTTCATAAATAGAATCAACAAAGTATGCACATTCTACGTCATAACGACATTCTATACTTTGCGCATGCGTCCGGAAATAAGAAAAGCTTACTTCCACCGTTTTTTAAAATCCCAACTTCTAGAAGGTTTACATGATTTCGTAAAAAACACGAGTTTTTAGAAAATGTGTTTTATTTCATAAATGGAATCTACAAAGTATGCACATTCTACGTCATAACGACTTTATATAGTTTGCGTATGCGTCTGGAAATAAGAAAAGCTTAATCAACCGTTTTTTAAAATCACAGCTTCTAGAAGGTTTACATGATTTCTTAAAAAACACGAGTTTTTAGAAAATGTGTTTTATTTCATAAATGGAATCAACAAAGTATGCACATTCTACGTCATAACGACTTTCTATAGCTTATGTATGCGTTTGGAAATAAGAAAAGCTTACTTCCCCCGTTTTTTAAAACCACAGCTTCTAGAAGGTTTATATGATTTCTTAAAAAACACGAATTTTTAGAAAATGTGTTTTATTTCATAAATAGAATCAACAAAGTATGCACATTCTACGTAATAACGACTTTATATAGTTTGCGCATGCGTCCGGAAATAAGAAACGCTTACTTCCCCCGTTTTTTAAAATCACAGCTTCTAGAATGTTTACATGATTTCGTAAAAAAACACGAGTTTTTAGAAAATGTGTTTTATTTCATAAATGGAATCAACAAAGTATGCACATTCTACGTCATAACGACTTTCTATAGTTTATGTATGCGTTTGGAAATAAGAAAAGCTTACTTCCACCGTTTTTTAAAACCACAGCTTCTAGAAGGTTTATATGATTTCTTAAAAAACACGAGTTTTAGAAAATGTGTTTTATTTCATAAATGGAATCTACAAACTATGCACATTCTACGTCATAATGACTTTTTATAGTTTGCGAATGCGTCCGGAAATAAGAAACGCTTACTTCCCCCGTTTTTTAAAATCACAGCTTCTAGAAGGTTTACATGATTTCGTAAAAAACACGAGTTTTTAGAAAATTTGTTTTATTTCATAAATGGAATCAACAAAGTATGCACATTCTACGTCATAATGACTTTCTATAGTTTGCGCATGCGTCCGGAAATAAGAAAAGCTTACTTCCACCGTTTTTTAAAATCACAGCTTCTAGAAGGTTTACATGATTTCGTAAAAAAAAAGAGTTTTTAGAAAATGTGTTTTATTTCATAAATGGAATCTACAAAGTATGCACGTTCTACGACATAACGATTTTCTATAGTTTGCGCATGCGTCTGGAAATAAGAAAAGCTTACTTCCACCGTTTTTTAAAATCACAGCTTCTAGAAGGTTTACATGATTTCGTAAAAAACATGAGTTTTTCGAAAATGTGTTTTATTTCATAAATGGAATCTACAAAGTATTCACATTCTACATCATAACTACTTTCTATAGTTTGCGCATGTGTCCGGAAATAAGAAAAGCTTACTTCCCCCATTTTTTAAAATCACAGCTTCTAGAAGGTTTACATGATTTCGAAAAAACACGAGTTTTTAGAAAATGTGTTTTATTTCATAAATAGAATCAACAAAGTATGCACATTCTACGTCATAACGACATTCTATACTTTGCGCATGCGTCCAGAAATAAGAAAAGCTTACTTCCACCGTTTTTTAAAATCACAGCTTCTGGAAGGTTTACATGATTTCTTAAAAAAAACGAGTTTTTAGAAAATGTGTTTTATTTCATAAATGGAATCTACAAAGTATGCACGTTCTACGGTATAACGATTTTCTATAGTTTGCGCATGCGTCCGGAAATAAGAAAAGCTTACTTCCACCGTTTTTTAAAATCACAGCTTCTAGAAGGTTTACATGATTTCGTAAAAAACACGAGTTTTTAGAAAATGTGTTTTATTTCATAAATGGAATCAACAAAGTATGCACATACTACGTCATAACGACTTTCTATACTTTGCACATGCATCCAGAAATAAGAAAAGCTTACGTCTCCCGTTTTTTAAAATCACAGCATCTAGAAGGTTTACATGATTTCGAAAAAACACGAGTTTTTAGAAAATGTGTTTTATTTCATAAATAGAATCAACAAAGTATGCACATTCTACGTCATAACAACATTCTATACTTTGCGCATGCGTCTGGAAATAAGAAAAGCTTACTTCCACCGTTTTTTAAAATCCCAGCTTCTAGAAGGTTTACATGATTTCGTAAAAAACATGAGTTTTTAGAAAATGTGTTTTATTTCATAAATGGAATCTAAAAAGTATGCACATTCTACGTCATAACGACTTTATATAGTTTGCGTATGCGTCTGGAAATAAGAAAAGCTTAATCAACCGTTTTTTAAAATCACAGCTTCTAGAAGGTTTACATGATTTCGTAAAAAACACGAGTTTTTAGAAAATGTGTTTTATTTCGTAAATGGAATCTACAAAGTATGCACATTCTACGTCATAACGAAATTCTATAGTTTGCGAATGCGTCCGGAAATAAGAAAAGCTTACTTCCACCGTTTTTTAAAATCACAGCTTCTAGAAGGTTTACATGATTTCGTAAAAAACACGAGTTTTTAGAAAATGTGTTTTATTTCATAAATGGAATCTACAAATTATGCATATTCTATGTCATAACGACTTTCTATAGTTTGCGCATGCATCCGGAAATAAGAAAAGCTTACTTCCCCCGTTTTTTAAAATCACAACTTCTAGAAGGTTTACATGATTTCTTAAAAAACACGAGTTTTTAGAAAATGCGTTTTATTTCATAAATGGAATCAACAAAGTATGCACATTCTACGTCATAACGACTTTCTATAGTTTATGTATGCATTTGGAAATAAGAAAAGCTTACTTCCCCCGTTTTTTAAAATCACAGCTTCTAGAAGGTTTATATGATTTCTTAAAAAACACGAGTTTTTAGAAAATGTGTTTTATTTCATAAATAGAATCAACAAAGTATGCACATTCTACGTCATAACGACTTTATATAGTTTGCGCATGCGTCCGGAAATAAGAAAAGCTTAATCAACCGTTTTTTAAAATCATAGCTTCTAGAAGGTTTACATGATTTCGTAAAAAACACGAGTTTTTAGAAAATGTGTTTTATTTCATCAATGGAATCTACAAAGTATGCACATTCTATGTCATAACGAAATTTTATAGTTTGTGAATGCATCCGGAAATAAGGAAAGATTACTTCCACCGTTTTTTAAAATCACCGCTTCTAGAAGGTTTACATGATTTCGTAAAAAACACGTGTTTTTAGAAAATGTGTTTTATTTCATAAATGGAATCTACAAAGTATGCATATTCTATGTCATAACGACTTTCTATAGGTTGCGCATGCGTCCGGAAATAAGAAAAGCTTACTTCCCCCGTTTTTTAAAATCACAGCTTCTAGAAGGTTTACATGATTTCTTATAAAACACGAGTTTTTAGAAAATCTGTTTTATTTCATCAATGGAATCAACAAAGTATGCACATTCTATGTCATAACGACTTTCTATAGTTTATGTATGCGTTTGGAAATGAGAAAAGCTTACTTCCCCAGTTTTTTAAAATCACAGCTTCTAGAAGGTTTATATGATTTCCTAAAAAACACGAGTTTTTAGAAAATGTGTTTTATTTCATAAATAGAATCAACAAAGTATGCACTTTCTACGTCATAACGACTTTATATAGTTTGAGCATGCATCGGGAAATAAGAAAAGCTTAATCAACCGTTTTTTAAAATCACAGCTTCTAGAAGGTTTACATGATTTCGTAAAAAACACGAGTTTTTAGAAAATGTGTTTTATTTCATAAATGGAATCTACAAAGTATGCACATTCTACGTCATAACGACATTCTATAGTTTGCGCATGCGTCCAGAAATAAGAAAAGCTTACTTCCACCGTTTTTTAAAATCACAGCTTCTAGAAGGTTTACATGATTTCGTAAAAAACACGAGTTTTTAGAAAATGTGTTTTATTTCATAAATGGAATCTACAAAGTATGCACATTCTACGTCATAACGACTTTCTATAGTTTGCGAATGCGTCCAGAAATAAGAAACGCTTACTTCCCCCCGTTTTTTAAAATCACAGCTTCTAGAAGGTTTACATGATTTCCTAAAAAACACGAGTTTTTAGAAAATGTGTTTTATTTCATAAATGGAATCTACAAATTTTGCACATTCTACGTCATAACGACTTTCTATAGTTTGCGCATCCGTCCGGAAATAAGAAAAGCTTACTTCCCCCGTTTTTTAAAATCACAGTTTCTAGAAGGTTTACATGATTTGTTAAAAAACACAAGTTTTTAGAAAATGTGTTTTATTTCATAAATGGAATCAACAAAGTATGCACATTCTACATCATAATGACTTTCTATAGTTTGCGCATGCGTCCGGAAATAAGAAAAGCTTACTTCCACCGTTTTTTAAAATCACAGCTTCTAGAAGGTTTACATGATTTCGTAAAAAAAAAGAGTTTTTAGAAAATGTGTTTTATTTCATAAATGGAATCAACAAATTATGCACATTATACGTCATAACGACTTTCCATAGTTTGCGCATACGTCCGGAAATAAGAAAAGCGTACTTCCACCGTTTTTTAAAATCACAGCTTCTAGAAGGTTTACATGATTTCGTAAAAAACACGAGTTTTTGGAAAATGTGTTTTATTTCATAAATGGAATCGACAAAGTATGCACGTTCTACGGCATAACGATTTTCTATAGTTTGCGCATGCGTCCGGAAATAAGAAAAGCTTACTTCCACTGTTTTTTAAAATCACAGCTTCTAGAAGGTTTACATGATTTCGTAAAAAACACGAGTTTCTAGAAAATGTCCTTTATTTCATAAATGGAATCTACAAAGTATGCACATTCTACGTCATAACTACTTTCTATAGTTTGCGCATGTGTCCGGAAATAAGAAAAGCTTACTTCCCCCATTTTTTAAAATCACAGCTTCTAGAAGGTTTACATGATTTCTTTAAAAACACGAGCTTTTAGAAAATGTGTTTTATTTCATAAATGGAATCAACAAAGTATGCACATTCTACGTCATAACGACTTTCTATAGTTTGCGCATGCGTCCGGAAATAAGAAAAGCTTACTTCCCCCGTTTTTTAATATCACAGCTTCTAGAAGGTTTACATGATTTCTTAAAAAACACGAGTGTTTAGGAAATGTGTTTTATTTCATAAATGGAATCAACAAAGTATGAACATTCTATGTCATAACGGATTTCTACAGTTTGCGCATGCGTTTGGAAATAACAAAAGCTTACTTCCCCCGTTTTTTAAAATCACAGCTTCTAGAAGGTTTACATGATTTCTTAAAAAACACGAGTTTTTAGAAAATGTGTTTTATTTCATAAATAGAATCAACAAAGTATGCACATTCTACGTCATAATGACTTTCTATAGTTTGCGCATGCGTTTGGAAATAAGAAAAGCTTACTTCCCCCGTTTTTTAATATCACAGCTTCTAGAAGGTTTACATGATTTCGTAAAAAACACAAGTTTTTAGAAAATGTGTTTTATTTCATAAATGGAATCAACAAAGTATGCACATTCTACATCATAACAACTTTCTATAGTTTGCGCCATTGTCCGGAAATAAGAAAAGTGTACTTCCACCGTTTTTTAAAATCACAGCTTCTAGAAGGTTTACATGATTTCGTAAAAAACACGAGTTTTTAGAAAATGTGTTTTATTTCATAAATGGAATCTACAAAGTATGCACATTCTACGTCATAACGACTTTCTATAGTTTGCGAATGCGTCCAGAAATAAGAAAAGCTTACTTCCCCCCGTTTTTTAAAATCACAGCTTCTAGAAGGTTTACATGATTTCGTAAAAAACACGAGTTTTTAGAAAATGTGTTTTATTTCATCAATGGAATCTACAAAGTATGCACATTCTACGTCATAACGACATTCTATAGTTTGCGCATGCGTCCGGAAATAAGAAAAGCTTACTTCCACCGTTTTTTAAAATCATAGCTTCTAGAAGGTTTACATGATTTCGTAAAAAACACGAGTTTTTAGAAAATGTGTTTTATTTCATAAATGGAATCTACAAATTATGCACATTCTACGTCATAACGACTTTCTATAGTTTGCGCATGCGTCCGGAAATAAGAAACGCTTACTTCCCCCGTTTTTTAAAATCACAGCTTCTAGAAGGTTTACATGATTTCGTAAAAAACACGAGGTTTGAGAAAATATGTTTTATTTCATAAATGGAATCTACAAAGTATGCACATTCTACGTCATAACGACTTTCTACAGTTTGCGCATCCGTCCAGAAATAAGAAAAGCTTACTTCCCCCGTTTTTTAAAATCACAGCCTCTAGAAGGTTTACATGATTTGTTAAAAAACACGAGTTTTTAGAAAATGTGTTTTATTTCATAAATGGAATCAACAAAGTATGCACATTCTACGTCATAACGACATTCTATAGTTTGCGCATGCGTCCGGAAATAAGAAAAGCACTTCCACCGTTTTTTAAAATCACAGCTTCAAGAAGGTTTACATGATTTCGTAGAAAACACGAGTTTTTAGAAAATGTGTTTTATTTCATAAATGGAATCTACAAAGTATGCACATTCTACATCATAACGACTTTCTATAGTTTGCGCATATGTCCGGAAATAAGAAAAGCTTACTTCCACCGTTTTTTAAAATCACAGCTTCTAGAAGGTTTACATGATTTCGTAAAAAAGACGAGTTTTTAGAAAATGTGTTTTATTTCATAAATGGAATCTACAAAGTATGCACATTCTACGGCATAACGACTTTCTATAGTTTGCGCATGCGTCTGGAAATAAGAAAAGCTTACTTCTCCTATATTTTAAAATCACAGCTTCTAGAAGGTTTACATGATTTCCTAAAAAACACGAGTGTTTAGAAAATGTGTTTTATTTCATAAATGGAATGAACAAAGTATGCACATTCTACGTCATAACGACTTTCTATAGTTTGCGCATGCGTTTGGAAATAAGAAAAGCTTACTTCCCCCGTTTTTTAAAATCACAGCTTCTAGAAGGTTTACATGATTTCTTAAAAAACACTAGCTTTTAGAAAATGTGTTTTCTTTCATAAATAGAATCAACAAAGTATGCACATTCTACGTCATAACGACTTTCTATAGTTTGCGCATGCATTTGGAAATAAGAAAAGCTCACTTCCCCCGTTTTTTAAAATCACAGCTTCTAGAAGGTTTACATGATTTCTTAAAAAAGATGAGTTTTTTGAAACTGTGTTTTATTTCATAAATGGAATCAGCAAAGTATGCACATTCTACATCATAACGAATTTCTATAGTTTGTGCATTCGTCCGTAAATAAGAAAAGCTTACTTCCACCGTTTTTTAAAATCACAGCTTCTAGAAGGTTTACATGATTTCGTAAAAAACACGAGTTTTTAGAAAATGTGTTTTATTTCATATATGGAATATACAAAGTATGCACATTCTCCCTCATAACGACATTCTATAGTTTGCGCATGCGTCCGGAAATAAGAAAAGCTTACTTGCACCGTTTTTTAAAATCACAGCTTCTAGAAGGTTTACATGATTTCGCAAAAAACACGAGTTTTTAGAAAATGTGTTTTATTTCATAATTTGAATCTACAAAGTATGCACATTCTACGTCATAACGACTTTCTATAGTTTGCGCATGCGTCCGGAAATAAGAAAAGCTTACTTCCACCGTTTTTTAAAATCACAGCTTCTAGAAGGTTTACATGATTTCGTAAAAAACACGAGTTTTTAGAAAATGTTTTTTATTTCATAAATGGAATCTACAAAGTATGCACATTCTACGTCATAAGGACTTTCTATAGTTTATCCATGCGTCCGGAAATAAGAAAAGCTTACTTCCACAGTTTTTTAAACTCACAACTTCTAAAAGGTTTACATGATTTCGTAAAAAACACGAGTTTTTAGAAAATGTGTTTTATTTCATAAATGGAATCTACAAAGTATGCACATTCTACGGCATAACGACTTTCTATAGTTTTGCGCATGCGTCTGGAAATAAGAAAAGCTTACTTCTCCTGTATTTTAAAATCACAGCTTCTAGAAGGTTTACATGATTTCCTAAAAAACACGAGTGTTTAGAAAATGTGTTTTATTTCATAAATGGAATGAACAAAGTATGCACATTCTACATCATAACGACTTTCTATAGTTTGCGCATGCGTCCGGAAATAAGAAAAGCTTACTTCCACCGTTTTTTAAAATCACAGCTTCTAGAAGGTTTACATGATTTCGTAAAAAAAAAAAGTTTTTAGAAAATGTGTTTTATTTCATAAATGGAATCTATCAAAGTATGCACGTTCTACGACATAACGATTTTCTATAGTTTGCGCATGCGTCCGGAAATAAGAAAAGCTTACTTCCACCGTTTTTTAAAATCACAGCTTCTAGAAGGTTTACATGATTTCGTAAAAAACATGAGTTTTTCGAAAATGTGTTTTATTTCATAAATGGAATCAACAAAGTATGCACATTCTACGTCATAACGGACTTTCTATAGTTTGCGCATCTGTCCGGAAATAAGAAAAGCTTACTTCCCCCGTTTTTTAAAATCACAGCTTCTAGAAGGTTTACATGATTTCGTAAAAAACACGAGTTTTAGAAAATGTGTTTTATTTCATAAATGGAATCTACAAAGTATGCACATTCTACATCATAACGACTTTCTATAGTTTGCGCATATGTCCGGAAATAAGAAAAGCTTACTTCAACCGTTTTTTAAAATCACAGCTTTTAGAAGGTTTACATGATTCTTAAAAAACACGAGTTTTAGAAAATGTGTTTTATTTCATAAATGGAATCAACAAAGTATGCACAATCTACATCATAACGACTTTCTATAGTTTGCCGCATTCGTCCGGAAATAAGAAAAGCTTACTTCCACCGTTTTTTAAAATCACAGCTTCTAGAAGGTTTACATGATTTCGTAAAAAACACGAGTTTTTAGAAAATGTGTTTTATTTCATAAATGGAATCTACAAAGTATAAACATTCTACATCATAAAGACTTTCTATAGTTTGCGCATGAGTCCGGAAAATAAGAAAAGCTTACTTCCCCCCGTTTTTTAAAATCACAGCTTCTAGAAGGTTACATGATTTCGTAAAAAACACGAGTTTTTAGAAAATGTGTTTTATTTCATAAATGGAATCTACAAAGTATGCACATTCTACGTCATAACAACATTCTATAGTTTGCGCATGCGTCCGGAAATAAGAAAAGCTTACTTCAACCGTTTTTTTAAAATCACAGCTTCTAGAAGGTTTACATGATTTCGTAAAAAACACGAGTTTTTAGAAAATGTGTTTCATTTCATAAATGGAATCTACAAAGTATGCACATTCTACATCATAAAGACTTTCTATAGTTTGCGCATGAGTCCGGAAATAAGAAAAGCTTACTTCCCCCCCGTTTTTTAAAATCACAGCTTCTAGAAGGTTAACATGATTTCGTAAAAAACACGAGTTTTTAGAAAATGTGTTTTATTTCATAAATGGAATCTACAGAGTATGCACATTCTACGTCATAACGACATTCTATAGTTTGCGCATGCGTCCGGAAATAAGAAAAGATTACTTCCACCGTTTTTTAAATCACAGCTTCTAGAAGGTTTACATGATTTCGTAAAAAACACGAGGTTTGAGAAAATATGTTTTATTTCATAAATGGAATCTACAAAGTATGCACATTCTACGTCATAAACGACTTTCTACAGTTTGCGCATCTATCCAGAAATAAGAAAAGCTTACTTCCCCCGTTTTTTAAATCACAGCCTCTAGAAGGTTTACATGATTTGTTAAAAAACACGAGTTTTTAGAAAATGTGTTTTATTTCATAAATGGAATCAACAAAGTATGCACATTCTACGTCATAACGATATTCTATAGTTTGCGCATGCGTCCGGAAATAAGAAAAGCTTACTTCCACCGTTTTTTAAAATCACAGCTTCTAGAAGGTTTACATGATTTCGTAAAAAACACGAGTTTTTAGAAAAGTTGTTTTTATTTCATAAATGGAATCTACAAAGTATGAACATTCTACATCATAACGACTTTCTATAGTTTGCGCATGAGTCCGGAAATAAGAAAAGCTTACTTCCCCCGTTTTTTAAAATCACAGCTTCTAGAAGGTTTACATGATTTCGTAAAAAACACGAGTTTTTTAGAAAATTTGTTTTATTTCATAAATGGAATCTACAAAGTATGCACATTCTACGTCATAACGACATTCTATAGTTTGCGCATGCGTCCGGAAATAAGAAAAGCTTACTTCAACCGTTTTTTAAAATCACAGCTTCTAGAAGGTTTACATGATTTCGTAAAAAACACGAGTTTTTAGAAATGTGTTTCATTTCATAAATGGAATTTACAAAGTATGCACATTCTACATCATAAAGACTTTCTATAGTTTGCGCATGATTCCGGAAATAAGAAAAGCTTACTTCCCCCGTTTTTTAAAATCACAGCTTCTAGAAGGTTTACATGATTTCGTAAAAAACACGCGTTTTTAGAAAAATGTGTTTTATTTCATAAATGGAATCTACAAAGTATGCACATTCTACGTCATAACGACATTCTATAGTTTGCGCATGCGTCCGGAAATAAGAAAAGCTTTCTTCCACCGTTTTTTAAAATCACAGCTTCTAGAAGGTTTACATGATTTCGTAAAAAACACGAGGTTTGAGAAAATATGTTTTATTTCATAAATGGAATCTACAAAGTATGCACATTCTACATCATAACGACTTTCTACAGTTTGCGCATCCGTCCAGAAATAAGAAAAGCTTACTTCCCCCCGTTTTTTAAAATCGCAGCCTCTAGAAGGTTTACATGATTGTTAAAAAACACGAGTTTTTAGAAAATGTGTTTTATTTCATAAATGGAATCAACAAAGTATGCACTTCTACGTCATAACGATATTCTATAGTTTGCGCATCGCGTCCGGAAATAAGAAAAGCTTACTTCCCACCGTTTTTTAAAATCACAGCTTCTAGAAGGTTTACATGATTTCGTAAAAAACACGAGTTTTTAGAAAATGTGTTTTATTTCATAAATGGAATCTACAAAGTATGAACATTCTACATCATAACGGACTTTCTATAGTTTGCGCATATCTCCGGAAATAAGAAAAGCTTACTTCCAACCGTTTTTTAAAATCACAGCTTCTAGAAGGTTTACATGATTTCGTTAAAAAACACGAGTTTTTAGAAAATGTGTTTTATTTCATAAATGGAATCTACAAAGTATGCACATTCTACGCATACCGACTTTCTATAGTTTGCGCATGCGTCTGGAAATAAGAAAAGCTTACTTCCCCCGTATTTTAAAATCACAGCTTCTAGAAGGTTTACATGATTTCTTAAAAACACGAGTGTTTAGAAAATGTGTTTTATTTCATAAATGGAATGAACAAAGTATGCACATTCTACGTCATAACGACTTTCTATAGTTTGCGCATGCGTTTGGAAATAAGAAAAGCCTACTTCCCCCGTTTTTTAAAATCACAGCTTCTAGAAGGTTTACATGATTTGTTAAAAAACACGAGTTCTTAGAAAATGTGTTTTATTTCATGAATGGAATCAACAAAGTATGCACATTCTACATCATAACGACTTTCTATAGTTTGCGCATGCGTCCGGAAATAAGAAAAGCTTACTTCCATCGTTTTTTAAAATCACAGCTTCTAGAAGGTATACATGATTTCGTAAACAACACGAGTTTTTAGAAAATGTGTTTTATTTCATAAATGGAATCTACAAAGTATGCACATTCTACATCATAATGAATTTCTATAGTTTGCGCATATGTCCGGAATAAGAAAAGCTTACTTCCACCGTTTTTAAAATCACAGCTTCTAGAAGGTTTACATGATTTCGTAAAAAAACACGAGTTTTTAGAAATGTGTTTTATTTCATAAATGGAATCTACAAAGTATGCACATTCTACGGCATAACGACTTTCTATATAGTTTGCGCATGCGTCTGGAAATAAGAAAACCTTACTTCCCCCGTATTTTAAAATCACAGCTTCTAGAAGGTTTACATGATTTCTTAAAAAACACGAGTGTTTAGAAAATGTGTTTTATTTCATAAATGGAATGAACAAAGTATGCACATTCTACGTCATAACGACTTTCTATAGTTTACGCATGCGTTTGGAAATAAGAAAAGCTTACTTCCCCCGTTTTTTAAAATCACAGCTTCTAGAAGGTTTACATGATTTCTTAAAAAACACGAGCTTTTAGAAAATGTGATTTATTTCATAAATAGAATCAACAAAGTATGCACATTCTACGTCATAACGACTTTCTATAGTTTCCGCATGCATTTGGAAATAAGAAAAGCTTACTTCCCCCGTTTTTTAAAATCACAGCTTCTAGAAGGTTTACATGATTTGTTAAAAAACACGAGTTTTTAGAAAATGTGTTTTATTTCATAAATGGAATCAACAAAGTATGCACATTCTACATCATAACGACTTTCTATAGTTTGCGCATTCGTCCGGAAATAAGAAAAGCTTACTTCCCCCGTTTTTTAAAATCACAGCTTCTAGAAGGTTTACATGATTTCGTAAAAAACACGAGTTTTTAGAAAATGTGTTTTATTTCATAAATGGAATCTACAAAGTATGCACATTCTACATCATAAAGACTTTCTATAGTTTGCGCATGAGTCCGGAAATAAGAAAAGCTTACTTCCCCCGTTTTTTAAAATCACAGCTTCTAGAAGGTTTACATGATTTCGTAAAAAACACGAGGTTTTAGAAAATATGTTTTATTTCATAAATGGAATCTACAAGGTATGCACATTCTACGTCATAACGACTTTCTATAGTTTGCGCATCCGTCCAGAAATAAGAAAAGCTTACTTCCCCCGTTTTTTAAAATCACAGCCTCTAGAAGGTTTACATGATTTGTTAAAAACCACGAGTTTTTAGAAAATGTGTTTTATTTCATAAATGGAATCAACAAAGTATGCAAAATCTACGTCATAACGACTTTCTATAGTTTGTGAATGCGTCTGGAAATAAGAAAAGCTTACTTCCACCGTTTTTTAAAATCACAGCTTCTGGAAGGTTTACATGATTTCGTAAAAAACACGAGTTTTTAGAAAATGTGTTTTATTTCATAAATGGAATCTACAAAGCATGCACATTCTACATCATAACGACTTTCTATAGTTTGCGCATATGTCCGGAAATAAGAAAAGCTTACTTCCACCGTTTTTTAAAATTACAGCTTCTAGTAGGTTTACATGATTTCGTAAAAAACAGGAGTTTTTAGAAAATGTGTTTTATTTCATAAATGGAATCTACAAAGTATGCACATTCTACGTCATAACGACTTTCTATAGTTTGCGCATGCGTCTGGAAATAAGAAAAGCTTACTTCCCCCGTTTTTTAAAATCATAGCTTCTAGAAGGTTTACATGATTTCTTAAAAAACACAAGTTTTTAGAAATTGTGTTTTATTTCATAAATGGAATCAACAAAGTATGCACATTCTACATCATAACGACTTTCTATAGTTTGCGCATCTGTCCGGAAATAAGAAAAGCTTAGTTCCCCCGTTTTTTAAAATCACAGCATCTAGAAGGTTTACATGATTTGTTAAAAAACACGAGTTTTTAGAAAATGTGTTTTATTTCATAAATGGAATCAACAAAGTATGCACATTCTACATCATAACGACTTTCTATAGTTTGCACATGCATCCGGAAATAAGAAAAGCTTACTTCCACCGTTTTTTAAAATCACAGCTTCTAGAAGGTTTACATGATTTCATAAAAAACACGAGTTTTTAGAAAATGTGTTTTATTTCATAAATGGAATCTACAAAGTATGCACATTCTACGTCATAACGACTTTCTATAGTTTGCGCATACGTCCGGAAATAAGAAAAGCTTACTTCCACCGTTTTTTAAAATCACAGCTTCTTGAAGGTTTACACGATTTCGTAAAAAACACGAGTTTTTAGAAAATGTGTTTTATTTCATAAATGGAATCTACAAAGTATGCACATTATACGGCATAACGACTTTCTATAGTTTGTGCATGCATCCGGAAATAAGAAAAGCTTACTTCCCCCGTTTTTTAAAATCACAGCTTCTACAAGGTTTACATGATTTCTTAAAAAACACGTGTTTTTAGAAAATGTGTTTTATTTCATAAATGGAATCAACAAAGTATGCACATTCAATGTCATAACGACTTTCTATAGTTTGCGCATGCGTTTGGAAATAAGAAAAGCTTACTTCCCCCGTTTTTTAAAATCACAGCTTCTAGAAGGTTTACATGATTTCTTAAAAAACACAAGTTTTTAGAAAATGTGTTTTATTTCATAAATAGAATCAACAAAGTATGCACATTCTACATCATAACGACTTTCTATAGTTTGCGCATGCGTTTGGAAATAAGAAAAGCTTACTTCCCCCGTTTTTTAAAATCACAGCTTCTAGAAGGTTTACATGATTTCTTTAAAAACACGAGTTTTTAGAAAATTTGTTTTATTAAATAAATGGAATCTACAAAGTATGCACATTCTACGTCATAACAGCTTTCTATCGTTTGCGCATGCGTCCGAAAATAAGAAAAGCTTACTTCCACCGTTTTTTAAAATCACAGCTTCTAGAAGGTTTACATGATTTCGTAAAAAACACGAGTTTTTAGAAAATGTGTTTTATTTCATAAATGGAATCTACAAAGTATGCACATTCTACGTCATAACGACTTTCTATAGTTTGCGCATGCGTCCGGAAGTACGAAAAGCTTACTTCCCCCGTTTTTTAAAATCACAGCTTCTAGAAGGTTTACATGATATCTTAAAAAACACGAGTTTTTAGAAAATGTGTTTTATTTCATAAATGGAATCAACAAAGTATGCACATTCTACGTCATAATGACTTTCTATAGTTTGCGCATGCGTTTGGAAATAAGAAAAGCTTACTTCCCTCGTTTTTAAAAATCACAGCTTCTAGAAGGTTTACATGATTTGTTAAAAAACACGAGTTTTTAGAAAATGTGTTTTATTTCATAGATTGAATCAACAAAGTATGGACATTCTACGTCATAACGACTTTCTATAGTTTGCGCATGCGTCCGGAAATAAGAAAAGCTTTCTTCCACCGTTTTTTAAAATCACAGCTTCTAGAAGGTTTACATGATTTCGTAAAAAAAAAGAGTTTTTAGAAAATGTGTTTTATTTCATAAATGGAATCTACAAAGTATGCACATTCTACGGCATAACGACTTTCTATAGTTTGCGCATGCGTCCGGAAACTAGAAAAGCTTAGTTCCACCGTTTTTTAAAATCACAGCTTCTAGAAGGTTTACATGATTTTGTAAAAAACACGAGTTTTTAGAAAATGTGTTTTATTTCATAAATGGAATCTACAAAGTATGCACATTCTACATCATAAAAACTTTCTATAGTTTGCGCATGCGTCCGGAAATAAGAAAAGCTTATTTCCCCCATTTTTTAAAATCACAGCTTCTAGAAGGTTTACATGATTTCTTAAAAAACACGAGTTTTTAGAAAATGTGTTTTATTTCATAAATGGAATCAACAAAGTATGCACATTCAATGTCACAACGACTTTCTATAGTTTGCGCATGCGTTTGGAAATAAGAAAAGCTTTCTTCTCCCGTTTTTTAAAATCACAGCTTCTAGAAGGTTTACATGATTTCTTAAAAAACACGAGTTTTTAGAAAATGTGTTTTATTTCATAAATGGAATCAACAAAGTATACACATTCTACGTCATAACGAATTTCTATAGTTTGCGCATGCGTCCGGAAATAAGAAAATCTTACTTCCACTGTTTTTTAAAATCACAGCTTCTAGAAGGTTTACATGATTTCGTAAAAAACACGAGTTTTAAGAAGATGTGTTTTATTTCATAAATGGAATCTACAAATTATGCACATTCTACGTCATAACGACATTCTATAGTTTGCGCATGCGTCCGGAAATAAGAAAAGCTTACTTCCACCGTTTTTTAAAATCACAGCTTCTAGAAGGTTTACATGATTTCGTGAAAAACACGAGTTTTTAGAAAATGTGTTTTATTTCATAAATGGAATCAAAAAAGTATGCACAATCTACGTCATAACGACTTTCTATAGTTTGCGCATGCGTCCGGAAATAAGAAAAGCTTACTTCCACCATTTTTTAAAATCACAGCATCTAGAAGGTTTACATGATTTTGTAAAAAACACGAGTTTTTAGAAAATGTGTTTTATTTCATAAATGGAATCTACAAAGTATGCACATTCTACGTCATAACGACATTCTATAGTTTGCGCATGCCTCCGGAAATAAGAAAAGCTTACTTCCACCGTTTTTTAAAATCACAGCTTCTAGAAGGTTTACATGATTTCGTGAAAAACACGAGTTTTTAGAAAATGTGTTTTATTTCATAAATGGAATCTACAAAGTATGCACATTCTACGGCATAACGACTTTCTATAGTTTGCGCATGCGTCCGGAAATAAGAAAATCTTACTTCCCCCATTTTTTAAAATCACAGCTTCTAGAAGGTTTACATGATTTCGTAAAAAACACGAGTGTTTAGAAAATGTGTTTTATTTCATAAATGGAATCAACAAAGTATGCACATTCTACGTCATAACGACTCTCTATAGTTTGTGCATGCGTTTAGAAATAAGAAAAGCTTACTTCCCCCGTTTTTTAAAATCACAGCTTCTAGAAGGTTTACATGATTTCTTAAAAAACACGAGTTTTTAGAAAATGTGTTTTATTTCATAAATAGAATCAACAAAATATGCACATTCTACGTCATAACGACTTTCTATAGTTTGCGCATGCGTTTGGAAATAAGAAAAGCTTACTTCGCCCGTTTTTTAAAATCACAGCTTCTAGAAGGTTTACATGATTTCTTAAAAAACACGAGTTTTTAGAAAATGTGTTTTATTTCATAAATGGAATCAACAAAGTATGCACATTCTATTTCATAATGACTTTCTATAGTTTGCGCATACGTCCGGAAATAAGAAAAGCTTACTTCCACCGTTTTTTAAAATCACAGCTTCTAGAAGGTTTACATGATTTCGCAAAAAACACGAGTTTTTAAAAAATGTGTTTTATTTCATAAATGGAATCTACAAAGTATGCACATTCTACGTCATAACGACTTTCTATAGTTTGAGCATGCGTACGGAAATAAGAAAAGCTTACTTGCACCATTTTTTAAAATCACAGCTTCTAGAAGGTTTACATGATTTCTTAAAAAACACGAGTTTTTAGAAAATGTGTTTTATTTCATAAATATAATTAACAAAGTATGCACATTCTACGTCTTAACGACTTTCTATAGTTTGCGCATGCATCCGGAAATAAGAAAAGCTTACTTCCACCATTTTTTAAAATCACAGCATCTAGAAGGTTTACATGATTTCGTAAAAAACACGAGTTTTTAGAAAATGTGTTTTATTTCATAAATGGAATCTACAAAGTATGCACATTCTACATCATAACGACATTCTATAGTTTGCGCATGCATCCGGAAATAAGAAAAGCTTACTTCCACCGTTTTTTAAAATCATAGCTTCTAGAAGGTTTACATGATTTCGTAAAAAACAAGAGTTTTAAGAAAATGTGTTTTATTTCATAAATGGAATCTTTAAAGTTTGCACATAGTACATCATAACGACTTTCTATAGTTTGCGCATCCGTCCGGAAATAAGAAAAGCTTACCTCCCCCGTTTTTTAAAATCACAGCTTCTAGAAGGTTTACATGATTTGTTAAAAAACACGAGTTTTTAAAAAATGTGTTTTATTTGATAAATGGAATCAACAAAGTATGGACATTCTACGTCATAACGACTTTCTATAGTTTGCGCATGCGTCCGGAAATAAGAAAAGCTTTCTTCCACCCTTTTTTAAAATCACAGCTTCTAGAAGGTTTACATGATTTCGTAAAAAAAAAGAGTTTTTAGAAAATGTCTTTTATTTCATAAATGGAATCTACAAAGTATGCACATTCTACGTCATAACGAATTTCCATAGTTTGCGCATACGTCCGAAAATAAGAAAAGCTTACTTCCACCGTTTTTTAAAATCACAGCTTCTAGAAGGTTTACATGATTTCAAAAAAAACACGAGTTTTTAGAAAATGTGTTTTATTTCATAAATGGAATCTAAAAAGCATGCACATTCTACATCATAACGACTTTCTATAGTTTGCGCATATGTCCGGAAATAAGAAAAGCTTACTTCCACCGTTTTTTAAAATCACAGCTTCTAGAAGGTTTACATGATTTCGTAAAAAACACGAGTTTTTAGAAAATGTGTTTTATTTCATAAATGGAATCTACAAAGTATGCACATTCTACGTCATAACGACTTTCTATAGTTTGCGCATACGTCCGGAAATAAGAAAATCTTACTTCCCCCGTTTTTTAAAATCATAGCTTCTAGAAGGTTTACATGATTTCTTAAAAAACACGAGTTTTTAGAAATTGTGTTTTATTTCATAAATGGAATCAACAAAGTATGCACATTCTACGTCATAACGACTTTCTATTGTTTGCGCATGCGTTTAGAAATAATAAAAGCTTACTTCCCCCGTTTTTTAAAATCACAGCTTCTAGAAGGTTTACATGATTTCGTAAAAAACACGAGTTTTTAGAAAATGTGTTTTATTTCATAAATGGAATCTACAAAGTATGCACATTCTACGTCATAACGACTTTCTATAGTTTGTGCATCCGTCCGGAAATAAGAAAAGCTTACTTCCCCCGTTTTTTAAAATCACAGCTTCTAGAAGGTTTACATGATTTGTTAAAAAACACGAGTTTTTAGAAAATGTGTTTCATTTCATAAATGGAATCAACAAAGTATGCACATTCTACATCATAACGACTTTCTATAGTTTGCGCATGCATCCGGAAATAAGAAAAGCTTACTTCCACCGTTTTTTAAAATCACAGCTTCTAGAAGGTTTACATGATTTCATACAAAACACGAGTTTTTAGAAAATCTGTTTTATTTCATAAATGGAATCTACAAAGTATGCACATTCTACCTCATAACGACTTTTTATAGTTTGTGCATACGTCCGGAAATAAGAAAAGCTTACTTCCACCGTTTTTTAAAATCACAGCTTCTTGAAGGTTTACATGATTTCGTAAAAAACAAGAGTTTTTAGAAAATGTGTTTTATTTCATAAATGGAATCTAAAAAGTATGCACATTATATGGCATAACGACTTTCTATAGTTTGTGCATGCGTCCGGAAATAAGAAAAGCTTACTTCCCCCGTTTTTTAAAATCACAGCTTCTAGAAGGTTTACATGATTTCTTAAAAAACACGAGTTTTTAGAAAATGTGTTTTATTTCATAAATAGAATCAACAAAGTATTCACATTCTACATCATAACGACTTTCTATAGTTTGCGCATGCGTTTGGAAATAAGAAAAGCTTACTTCCCCCGTTTTTTAAAATCACAGCTTCTAGAAGGTTTACATGATTTCTTAAAAAACACGAGTTTTTAGAAAATGTGTTTTATTTCATAAATGGAATCTACAAAGTATGCACATTCTACGTCATAACAGCTTTCTATAGTTTGCGCATGCGTCCGAAAATAAGAAAAGCTTACTTCCACCGTTTTTTAAAATCACAGCTTCTAGAAGGTTTACATGATTTCGTAAAAAACACGAGTTTTTAGAAAATTGTTTTATTTCATAAATGGAATCTACAAAGTATGCACATTCGACGTCATAACGACTTTCTATAGTTTGCGCATGCGTCCGGAAGTAAGAAAAGCTTACTTCCCCCGTTTTTTAAAATCACAGCTTCTGGAAGGTTTACATGATTTCTTAAAAAACACGAGTTTTTAGAAAATGTGTTTTATTTCATAAATGGAATCAACAAAGTATGCACATTCTACGTCATAATGACTTTCTATAGTTTGCGCATGCGTTTGGAAATAAGAAAAGCTTACTTCCCCCGTTTTTTAAAATCACAGCTTCTAGAAGGTTTACATGATTTCGTAAAAAACACGAGTTTTTAGAAAATGTGTTTTATTTCATAAATGGAATCTACAAAGTATGCACATTCGACGTCATAACGACTTTCTATAGTTTGCGCATGCGTCCGGAAGTAAGAAAAGCTTACTTCCCCCGTTTTTTAAAATCACAGCTTCTAGAAGGTTTACATGATTTCTTAAAAAAAACGAGTTTTTAGAAAATGTGTTTTATTTCATAAATGGAATCAACAAAGTATGCACATTCTACGTCATAATGACTTTCTATAGTTTGCGCATGCGTTCGGAAATAAGAAAAGCTTACTTCCCCCGTTTTTTAAAATCACAGCTTCTAGAAGGTTTACATGATTTCGTAAAAAACACGAGTTTTAAGAAAATGTGTTTTATTTCATAAATGGAATCTACAAAGTATGCACATTCTACATCATAACGACATTCTATAGTTTGCGCATGCATCCGGAAATAAGAAAAGCTTACTTCCACCGTTTTTTAAAATCATAGCTTCTAGAAGGTTTACATGATTTCGTAAAAAACACGAGTTTTTAGAAAATGTGTTTTATTTCATAAATGGAATCTACAAAGTTTGCACATAGTACGTCATAACGACTTTCTATAGTTTGCGCATCCGTCCAGAAAGAAGAAAAGCTTACCTCCCCCGTTTTTTAAAATCATAGCTTCTAGAAGGTTTACATGATTTGTTAAAAAACACGAGTTTTTAGAAAATGTGTTTTATTTCATAAATGGAATCAACAAAGTATGGACATTCTACGTCATAACGACTTTTTATAGTTTGCGCATCCGTCTAGAAATAAGAAAAGCTTACCTCCCCCATTTTTTAAAATCACAGCTTCTAGAAGTTTTACATGATTTGTTAAAAAACACGAGTTTTTAGAAAATGTGTTTTATTTGATAAATGGAATCAACAAAGTATGGACATTCTACGTCATAACGACTTTCTATAGTTTGCGTATGCGTCCGGAAATAAGAAAAGCTTTCTTCCACCGTTTTTTAAAATCACAGCTTCTAGAAGGTTTACATGATTTCGTAAAAAAAAAAGAGTTTTTAGAAAATGTGTTTTATTTCATAAATGGAATCTACAAAGTATGCACATTCTACGTCATAACGAATTTCCATAGTTTGCGCATAAGTCCGGAAATAAGAAAAGCTTACTTCCACCGTTTTTTAAAATCACAGCTTCTAGAAGGTTTACATGATTTCGTAAAAAACACGAGTTTTTAGAAAATGTGTTGTATTTCATAAAGGGAATCTACAAAGTATACAAATTCTACATTATAACGACTTTCTATAGTTTGCGCATGCATGCGGAAATAAGAAAAGCTTACTTCCACCGTTTTTTAAAATCACAGCTTCTAGAAGGTTTACATGATTTCATAAAAAACACGAGTTTTTAGAAAATGTGTTTTATTTCATAAATGGAATCAACAAAGTATGCACATTCTACGTCATAACGAATTTCTATAGTTTGCGCATGCGTCCGGAAATAAGAAAATCTTACTTCCACCGTTTTTTAAAATCACAACTTCTAGAAGGTTTACGTGATTTCGTAAAAAACACGAGTTTTTAGAAGATGTGTTTTATTTCATAAATGGAATCTACAAAGTATGAAAATTCTACGTCATAACGACTTTCTATAGTTTGCGCATGCGTCCGGAAATAAGAAAAGCTTACTTCCCCCGTTTTTTAAAATCATAGCTTCTAGAAGGTTTACATGATTTCTTAAAAAACACGAGTTTTTAGAAATTGTGTTTTATTTTATAAATGTAATCAACAAAGTATGCACATTCTACGTCATAACGACTTTCTATAGTTTGCGCATCCGTTTAGAAATAATAAAAGCTTACTTCCCCCGTTTTTTAAAATCACAGCTTCTAGAAGGTTTACATGATTTCTTAAAAAACAGGAGTTTTTAGAAAATGTGTTTTATTTCATAAATAGAATCAACAAAGTATGCACATTCTACGTCATAACGACTTTCTATTGTTTGCGCATGCGTCCGGAAATAAGAAAAGCTTACTTCCACCATTTTTTAAAATCACAGCATCTAGAAGGTTTACATGATTTCGTAAAAAACACGAGTTTTTAGAAAATGTGTTTTATTTCATAAATGGAATCTACAAAGTATGCACATTCTACGTCATAACGACATTCTATAGTTTGCGCATGCGTCCGGAAATAAGAAAATCTTACTTCCACCGTTTTTTAAAATCACAGCTTCTAGAAGGTTTACATGATTTCGTAAAAAACACGAGTTTTTAGAAAATGTGTTTTATTTCATAAATGGAATCTACAAAGTATGCACATTCTACGTCATAACGACTTTCTATAGTTTGCGCATGCGTCCGGAAATAAGAAACGCTTACCTCCCCCGTTTTTTAAAATCACAGCTTCTAGAAGGTTTACATGATTTCGTAAAAAACACGAGTTTTTAGAAAATGTGTTTTAATTCATAAATGGAATCTACAAAGTATGCACATTCTACGGCATAACGACTTTCTATAGTTTGCGCATGCGTCCGGAAATAAGAAAATCTTACTTCCCCCATTTTTTAAAATCACAGCTTCTAGAAGGTTTACATGATTTCGTAAAAAACACGAGTGTTTAGAAAATGTGTTTTATTTCATAAATGGAATCAACAAAGTATGCAGATTCTACGTCATAACGACTCTCTATAGTTTGTGCATGCGTTTAGAAATAAGAAAAGCTTACTTCCCCCGTTTTTTAAAATCACAGCTTCTAGAAGGTTTACATGATTTCTTAAAAAACACGAGTTTTTAGAAAATGTGTTTTATTTCATAAATAGAATCAACAAAGTATGCACATTCTACGTCATAACGACTTTCTTTAGTTTGCGCATGCGTCCGGAAATAAGAAAAGCTTACTTCCACCATTTTTTAAAATCACAGCATCTAGAAGGTTTACATGATTTCGTAAAAAACACGAGTTTTTAGAAAATGTGTTTTATTTCGTAAATGGAATCTACAAAGTATGCACATTCTACATCATAACGACATTCTATAGTTTGCGCATGCATCCGGAAATAAGAAAAGCTTACTTCCACCGTTTTTTAAAATCATAGCTTCTAGAAGGTTTACATGATTTCGAAAAAAACACGAGTTTTTAGAAAATGTGTTTTATTTCATAAATGGAATCTTCAAAGTTTGCACATAGTACATCATAACGACTTTCTATAGTTTGCGCATGCGTCCGGAAATAAGAAAAGCTTACTTCCCCCGTTTTTTAAAATCAAAGCTTCTAGAAGTTTTACATGATTTCTTAAAAAACATGAGTTTTTAGAAAATGTGTTTTATTTCATAAATGGAATCAACAAAGTGTGCACATTCTACGTCATAACGAATTTCTATAGTTTGCGCATGCGTCCGGAAATAAGAAAATCTTACTTCCACCATTTTTTAAAATCACAGCATCTAGAAGGTTTATATGATTTCGTAAAAAACACGAGTTTTTAGAAAATGTGTTTTATTTCATAAATGGAATATACAAAGTATGCACATTCTACGTCATAACAACTTTCTATAGTTTATGCATGCGTCCGCAAATAAGAAAAGCTGACTTCCCCCGTTTTTTAAAATCACAGCTTCTAGAAGGTTTACATGATTTCGTAAGAAACACGAGTTTTTAGAAAATGTGTTTTATTTCATAAATGGAATCTACAAAGTATGCACATTCTACATCATAACGACATTCTATAGTTTGCGCATGCGTCCGGAAATAAGAAAAGCTTACTTCCCCCGTTTTTTGAAATCACAGCTTCTAGAAGGTTTACATGATTTCGTAAAAAACATGAGTTTTTAGAAAATGTGTTTTATTTCATTGATGGAATAAACAAAGTATGCACATTCTACATCATAACTACATTCTATAGTTTGCGCATGCGTCCGGAAATAAGAAAAGCTTACTTCCACGGTTTTTTAAAATCACAGCTTCTAGAAGGTTTACATGATTTCGTAAAAAACACGAGTTTTTAGAAAATGTGTTTTATTTCATAAATGGAATCTACAAAGTATGCACATTCTACGTCATAAAAACTTTCTATAGTTTGCGCATGTGTCCGGAAATAAGAAAAGCTTATTTCCCCCATTTTTTAAAATCACAGCTTCTAGAAGGTTTACAAGATTTCTTAAAAAACACGAGTTTTTAGAAAATGTGTTTTATTTCATAAATGGAATCAACAAAGTATGCACATTCAATGTCATAACGACTTTCTATAGTTTGCGCATGTGTTTGGAAATAAGAAAAGCTTACTTCCCCGTTTTTTAAAATCAAAGCTTCTAGAAGGTTTACATGATTTCTTAAAAAACACGAGTTTTTAGAAAATTTGTTTTATTTCATAAATGGAATCAACAAAGTATGCAAATTCTACGTCATAACGAATTTCTATAGTTTGCGCATGCGTCCGGAAATAAGAAAATCTTACTTCCACCGTTTTTTAAAATCATAGCTTCTAGAAGGTTTACATGATTCCGTAAAAAACACGAGTTTTTAGAAAATGTGTTTTATTTCATAAATGGAATCTTCAAAGTTTGCACATAGTACATCATAACGACTTTCTATAGTTTGCGCATCCGTCCGGAAATAAGAAAAGCTTACCTCCCCCGTTTTTTAAAATCACAGCTTCTAGAAGGTTTACATGATTTGTTAAAAAACATGAGTTTTTAGAAAATGTGTTTTATTTGATAAATGGAATCAACAAAGTATGGACATTCTACGTCATAACAACTTTCTATAGTTTGCGCATGCGTCCGGAAATAAGAAAAGCTTTCTTCCACCGTTTTTTAAAATCACAGCTTCTAGAAGGTTTACATGTTTTCGTAAGAAAAAAGAGTTTTTAGAAACTGTGTTTTATTTCATAAATGGAATCTACAAAGTATGCACATTCTACGTCATAACGAATTTCCATAGTTTGCGCATACGTCCGGAAATAAGAAAAGCTTACTTCCACCGTTTTTTAAAATCACAGCTTCTAGAAGGTTTACATGATTTCGTAAAAAACATGAGTTTTTAGAAAATGTGTTTTATTTCATTGATGGAATAAACAAAGTATGCACATTCTACATCATAACGACATTCTATAGTTTGCGCATGCGTCCGGAAATAAGAAAAGCTTACTTCCACCGTTTTTTAAAATCACAGCTTCTAGAAGGTTTACATGATTTCGTAAAAAACATGAGTTTTTAGAAAATGTGTTTTATTTCATAAATGGAATATACAAAGTATGCACATTCTACGTCATAACAACTTTCTATAGTTTATGCATGCGTCCGCAAATAAGAAAAGCTGACTTCCCCCGTTTTTTAAAATCACAGCTTCTAGAAGGTTTACATGATTTCGTAAGAAACACGAGTTTTTAGAAAATGTGTTTTATTTCATAAATGGAATCTACAAAGTATGCACATTCTACATCATAACGACATTCTATAGTTTGCGCATGCGTCCGGAAATAAGAAAAGCTTACTTCCCCCGTTTTTTGAAATCACAGCTTCTAGAAGGTTTACATGATTTCGTAAAAAACATGAGTTTTTAGAAAATGTGTTTTATTTCATTGATGGAATAAACAAAGTATGCACATTCTACATCATAACTACATTCTATAGTTTGCGCATGCGTCCGGAAATAAGAAAAGCTTACTTCCACGGTTTTTTAAAATCACAGCTTCTAGAAGGTTTACATGATTTCGTAAAAAACACGAGTTTTTAGAAAATGTGTTTTATTTCATAAATGGAATCTACAAAGTATGCACATTCTACGTCATAAAAACTTTCTATAGTTTGCGCATGTGTCCGGAAATAAGAAAAGCTTATTTCCCCCATTTTTTAAAATCACAGCTTCTAGAAGGTTTACAAGATTTCTTAAAAAACACGAGTTTTTAGAAAATGTGTTTTATTTCATAAATGGAATCAACAAAGTATGCACATTCAATGTCATAACGACTTTCTATAGTTTGCGCATGTGTTTGGAAATAAGAAAAGCTTACTTCCCCGTTTTTTAAAATCAAAGCTTCTAGAAGGTTTACATGATTTCTTAAAAAACACGAGTTTTTAGAAAATTTGTTTTATTTCATAAATGGAATCAACAAAGTATGCAAATTCTACGTCATAACGAATTTCTATAGTTTGCGCATGCGTCCGGAAATAAGAAAATCTTACTTCCACCGTTTTTTAAAATCACAGCTTCTAGAAGGTTTACATGATTTCGTAAAAAACACGAGTTTTTAGAAGATGTGTTTTATTTCATAAATGGAATCTACAAAGTATGCAAATTCTACGTCATAACGACTTTCTATAGTTTGCGCATGCGTCCGGAAATAAGAAAAGCTTACTTCCCCCGTTTTTTAAAATCATAGCTTCTAGAAGGTTTACATGATTTCTTAAAAAACATGAGTTTTTAGAAATTGTGTTTTATTTTATAAATGGAATCAACAAAGTATGCACATTCTACGTCATAACGAATTTCTATAGTTTGCGCACGCGTTTAGAAATAATAAAAGCTTACTTCCCCCGTTTTTTATAATCACAGCTTCTAGAAGGTTTACATGATTTCTTAAAAAACAGGAGTTTTTAGAAAATGTGTTTTATTTCATGAATAGAATCAACAAAGTATGCACATTCTGCGTCATAACGACTTTCTATTGTTTGCGCATGCGTCCGGAAATAAGAAAAGCTTACTTCCACAATTTTTTAAAATCACAGCATCTAGAAGGTTTACATGATTTCGTAAAAAACACGAGTTTTTAGAAAATGTGTTTTATTTCATAAATGGAATCTACAAAGTATGCACATTCTACATCATAACGACATTCTATAGTTTGCGCATGCGTCCGGAAATAAGAAAAGCTTACTTCCACCATTTTTTAAAATCACAGCTTCTAGAAGGTTTACATGATTTCGTAAAAAGCACGAGTTTTTAGAAAATGTGTTTTATTTCATAAATGGAATCTACAAAGTATGCACATTCTACGTCAGAACGACTTTCTATAGTTTGCGCATCCGTCCGGAAATAAGAAAAGCTTACTTCCCCCGTTTTTTAAAATCACAGCTTCTAGAAGGTTTACATGATTTGTTAAAAAACACGAGTTTTTAGAAAATGTGCTTTATTTCATAGATGGAATCAACAAAGTATGCACATTATACATCATAACGACTTTCTATAGTTTGCGCATGCGTCCGGAAATAAGAAAAGCTTACTTCCACCGTTTTTTAAAATCACTGTTTCTAGAAGGTTTACATGATTTCGTAAAAAACACAGTTTTTAGAAAATGTGTTTTATTTCATAAATGGAATCTACAAAGTATGCACATTCTATGTCATAGCGACTTTCTATAATTTGCGCATACGTCCGGCAATAAGAAAAGCTTACTTCCACCGTTTTTTAAAATCACAGCTTCTAGAAGGTTTACATGATTTCGTAAAAAACACAAGTTTTTAGAAAATGTGTTTTATTTGATAAATGGAATCTACAAAGTATGCACATTCTACGGCATAACGACTTTCTATAGCTTGCGCATGCGTCCGGAAATAAGAAAAGCTTACTTCCCCCGTTTTTTAAAATCACAGCTTCTAGAAGGTTTACATGATTTCTTAAAAAACATGAGTTTTTAGAAAATTTGTTTTATTTCATAAATGGAATCTACAAAGTATGCACATTCTACGTCATAACGAGTTTCTATAGTTTGCGCATGCGTCCGGAAATAAGAAAAGCTTACTACCACCGTTTTTTAAAATCACAGCTTCTAGAAGGTTTACATGATTTCGTAAAAAACACGAGTTTTTAGAAAATGTGTTTTATTTCATAAATGGAATCAACAAAGTATGCACATTCTACGTCATAATGACTTTCTATAGTTTGCGCATGCGTTTGGAAATAAGAAAAGCTTACTTCCCCGGTTTTTTAAAAGCACAGCTTCTAGAAGGTTTACATGATTTCGTAAGAAACACGAGTTTTTAGAAAATGTGTTTTATTTCATAAATGGAATCTACAAACTATGCACATTCTACGTCATAACGACTTTGTATAGTTTGCGCATGCATCCGGAAATAAGAAACTCTTAATTCCCCCGTTTTTTAAAATCACAGCTTCTAGAAGGTTTACATGATTTCGTAAAAAACAATAGTTTTTAGAAAATGTCTTTTATTTCATAAATGGAATCTACAAAGTATGCACATTCTACGTCATAACGACTTTCTATAGTTTGCGCATGCGTCCGGAAATAAGAAAATCTTACTTCCCCCATTTTTTAAAATCACAGCTTCTAGAAGGTTTACATGATTTCATAAAAAACACGAGTTTTTAGAAAATGTGTTTTATTTCATAAATGGAATCAACAAAGTATGCACATTCTACGTCATAATGACTTTCTATAGTTTGCGCATGCGTTTGGAAATAAGAAAAGCTTACTTCCCCGGTTTTTTAAAATCACACCTTCTAGAAGGTTTACATGATTTCGTAAAAAACACGAGTTTTTAGAAAATGTGTTTTATTTCATAAATGGAATCTACAAACTATGCACATTCTACGTCATAACGACTTTGTATAGTTTGTGCATTTATCCGGAAATAAGAAACGCTTAATTCCCCCGTTTTTTAAAATCACAGCTTCTAGAAGGTTTACATGATTTCGTAAAAAACAAGAGTTTTTAGAAAATGTGTTTTATTTCATAAATGGAATCTACAAAGTATGCACATTCTACGTCATAACGACTTTCTATAGTTTGCGCATGCGTCCGGAAAATAGAAAATCTTGCTTCCCCCATTTTTTAAAATCACAGCTTCTAGAAGGTTTACATGATTTCATAAAAAACACGAGTTTTTAGAAAATGTGTTTTATTTCATAAATGGAATCAACAAAGTATGCACATTCTACGTCATAAGGACTTTCTATAGTTTGCGCATGCGTTTGGAAATAAGAAAAGCTTACTGCCCCCGTTTTTTAAAATGACAGCTTCTAGAAGGTTTACATGATTTCTTTAAAAACACTAGTTTTTAGAAAAAATGTGTTTTATTTCATAAATGGAATCAACAAAGTATGCACATTCTACGTCATAACGACTTTCTATAATTTGCGCATGCGTCTGGAAATAAGAAAAGCTTACTTCCACCGTTTTTTAAAATCACAGCTTCTAGAAGGTTTACATGATTTCGTAAAAAACATGAGTTTTTAGAAAATGTGTTTTATTTCATACATGGAATCTACAAAGTATGCACATTCTACGTCATAACGACTTTCTATAGTTTGCGCATGCGTCCGGAAATAAGAAAAGCTTACTTCTCCCATTTTTTAAAATCACAGCTTCTAGAAGGTTTACATGATTTCTTAAAAAACATGAGTTTTTAGATATTGTGTTTTATTTCATAAATGGAATCAACAAAGTATGCACATTCTACGTCATAATGACTTTCTATAGTTTGCACATGCGTTTGGAAATAAGAAAAGCTTACTTCCCCCGTTTTTTAAAATAACAGCTTCTAGAAGGTTTACATGATTTCTTAAAAAACACGAGTTTTTAGAAAATGTGTTTTATTTCATAAATAGAATCAACAAAGTATGCACATTCTACGTCATAACAACTTTCTATAGTTTGCGCATGCGACCGGAAACTAGAAAAGCTTACTTCCACCATTTTTTAAAATCACAGCATCTAGAAGGTTTACATGATTTCGTAAAAAACACGAGTTTTTAGAAAATGTGTTTTATTTCATAAATCGAATCTACAAAGTATGCATATTCTACGTCATAACGACATTCTATAGTTTGCACATGCGTTTGTAAATAAGAAAAGCTTACTTCCCCCGTTTTTTAAAATCACAGCTTCTAGAAGGTTTACATGATTTCCTAAAAAACATGAGTTTTTAGAAAATGTGTTTTATTTCATAAATGGAATCAACAAAGTATGCACATTCTACGTCATGACGAATTTCTATAGTTTGCGCATGCATCCGGAAATAAGAAAATCTTACTTCCACCGTTTTTTAAAATCACAACTTCTAGAAGGTTTACATGATTTCGTAAAAAACACGAGTTTTTAGAAGATGTGTTTTATTTCATAAATGGATTCTACAAAGTATGCAAATTCTACGTCATAACGAATTTCTATAGTTTGCGTATGCGTCCGGAAATAAGAAAAGCTTACTTCCCCCGTTTTTTAAAATCATAGCTTCTAGAAGGTTTGCATGATTTCTTAAAAAACACGAGTTTTTAGAAATTGTGTTTTATTTCATAAATGGAATCAACAAAGTATGCACATTCTACGTCATAACGACTTTCTATAGTTTGCGCATGCGTTTAGAAATAATAAAAGCTTACTTCCCCCGTTTTTTAAAATCACAGCTTCTAGAAGGTTAACATGATTTCTTAAAAACAGGAGTTTTTAGAAAATGTGTTTTATTTCATAAATAGAATCAACAAAGTATGCACATTCTGCGTCATAACGACTTTCTATTGTTTGCGCATGCGTCCGGAAATAAGAAAAGCTTTCTTCCACCGTTTTTTAAAATCACAGCTTCTAGAAGGTTTACATGTTTTCGTAAGAAAAAAGAGTTTTTAGAAACTGTGTTTTATTTCATAAATGGAATCTACAAAGTATGCACATTCTACGTCATAACGAATTTCCATAGTTTGCGCATACGTCCGGAAATAAGAAAAGCTTACTTCCACCGTTTTTTAAAATCACAGCTTCTAGAAGGTTTAAATGATTTCGTAAAAAACACGAGTATGCACATTCTACATCATAACGACATTCTATAGTTTGCGCATGCGTCCGGAAATAAGAAAAGCTTACTTCCACCGTTTTTTAAAATCACAGCTTCTAGAAGGTTTACATGATTTCGTAAAAAACATGAGTTTTTAGAAAATGTGTTTTATTTCATAAATGGAATATACAAAGTATGCACATTCTACGTCATAACAACTTTCTATAGTTTATGCATGCGTCCGCAAATAAGAAAAGCTGACTTCCCCCGTTTTTTAAAATCACAGCTTCTAGAAGGTTTACATGATTTCGTAAGAAACACGAGTTTTTAGAAAATGTGTTTTATTTCATAAATGGAATCTACAAAGTATGCACATTCTACATCATAACGACATTCTATAGTTTGCGCATGCGTCCGGAAATAAGAAAAGCTTACTTCCCCCGTTTTTTGAAATCACAGCTTCTAGAAGGTTTACATGATTTCGTAAAAAACATGAGTTTTTAGAAAATGTGTTTTATTTCATTGATGGAATAAACAAAGTATGCACATTCTACATCATAACTACATTCTATAGTTTGCGCATGCGTCCGGAAATAAGAAAAGCTTACTTCCACGGTTTTTTAAAATCACAGCTTCTAGAAGGTTTACATGATTTCGTAAAAAACACGAGTTTTTAGAAAATGTGTTTTATTTCATAAATGGAATCTACAAAGTATGCACATTCTACGTCATAAAAACTTTCTATAGTTTGCGCATGTGTCCGGAAATAAGAAAAGCTTATTTCCCCCATTTTTTAAAATCACAGCTTCTAGAAGGTTTACATGATTTCTTAAAAAACACGAGTTTTTAGAAAATGTGTTTTATTTCATAAATGGAATCAACAAAGTATGCACATTCAATGTCATAACGACTTTCTATAGTTTGCGCATGTGTTTGGAAATAAGAAAAGCTTACTTCCCCGTTTTTTAAAATCAAAGCTTCTAGAAGGTTTACATGATTTCTTAAAAAACACGAGTTTTTAGAAAATTTGTTTTATTTCATAAATGGAATCAACAAAGTATGCAAATTCTACGTCATAACGAATTTCTATAGTTTGCGCATGCGTCCGGAAATAAGAAAATCTTACTTCCACCGTTTTTTAAAATCACAGCTTCTAGAAGGTTTACATGATTTCGTAAAAAACACGAGTTTTTAGAAGATGTGTTTTATTTCATAAATGGAATCTACAAAGTATGCAAATTCTACGTCATAACGACTTTCTATAGTTTGCGCATGCGTCCGGAAATAAGAAAAGCTTACTTCCCCCGTTTTTTAAAATCATAGCTTCTAGAAGGTTTACATGATTTCGTAAAAAACACGAGTTTTTAGAAAATGTGTTTTATTTCATAAATGGAATCAACAAAGTATGCACATTCTACGTCATAATGACTTTCTATAGTTTGCGCATGCGTTTGGAAATAAGAAAAGCTTACTTCCCCGGTTTTTTAAAAGCACAGCTTCTAGAAGGTTTACATGATTTCGTAAGAAACACGAGTTTTTAGAAAATGTGTTTTATTTCATAAATGGAATCTACAAACTATGCACATTCTACGTCATAACGACTTTGTATAGTTTGCGCATGCATCCGGAAATAAGAAACTCTTAATTCCCCCGTTTTTTAAAATCACAGCTTCTAGAAGGTTTACATGATTTCGTAAAAAACAATAGTTTTTAGAAAATGTCTTTTATTTCATAAATGGAATCTACAAAGTATGCATATTCTACGTCATAACGACTTTCTATAGTTTGCGCATGCGTCCGGAAATAAGAAAATCTTACTTCCCCCATTTTTTAAAATCACAGCTTCTAGAAGGTTTACATGATTTCATAAAAAACACGAGTTTTTAGAAAATGTGTTTTATTTCATAAATGGAATCAACAAAGTATGCACATTCTACGTCATAATGACTTTCTATAGTTTGCGCATGCGTTTGGAAATAAGAAAAGCTTACTTCCCCGGTTTTTTAAAATCACACCTTCTAGAAGGTTTACATGATTTCGTAAAAAACACGAGTTTTTAGAAAATGTGTTTTATTTCATAAATGGAATCTACAAACTATGCACATTCTACGTCATAATGACTTTGTATAGTTTGTGCATTTATCCGGAAATAAGAAACGCTTAATTCCCCCGTTTTTTAAAATCACAGCTTCTAGAAGGTTTACATGATTTCGTAAAAAACAAGAGTTTTTAGAAAATGTGTTTTATTTCATAAATGGAATCTACAAAGTATGCACATTCTACGTCATAACGACTTTCTATAGTTTGCCCATGCGTCCGGAAAATAGAAAATCTTGCTTCCCCCATTTTTTAAAATCACAGCTTCTAGAAGGTTTACATGATTTCATAAAAAACACGAGTTTTTAGAAAATGTGTTTTATTTCATAAATGGAATCAACAAAGTATGCACATTCTACGTCATAAGGACTTTCTATAGTTTGCGCATGCGTTTGGAAATAAGAAAAGCTTACTGCCCCCGTTTTTTAAAATGACAGCTTCTAGAAGGTTTACATGATTTCTTTAAAAACACTAGTTTTTAGAAAAAATGTGTTTTATTTCATAAATGGAATCAACAAAGTATGCACATTCTACGTCATAACAACTTTCTATAATTTGCGCATGCGTCTGGAAATAAGAAAAGCTTACTTCCACCGTTTTTTAAAATCACAGCTTCTAGAAGGTTTACATGATTTCGTAAAAAACATGAGTTTTTAGAAAATGTGTTTTATTTCATACATGGAATCTACAAAGTATGCACATTCTACGTCATAACGACTTTCTATAGTTTGCGCATGCGTCCGGAAATAAGAAAAGCTTACTTCTCCCATTTTTTAAAATCACAGCTTCTAGAAGGTTTACATGATTTCTTAAAAAACATGAGTTTTTAGATATTGTGTTTTATTTCATAAATGGAATCAACAAAGTATGCACATTCTACGTCATAATGACTTTCTATAGTTTGCACATGCGTTTGGAAATAAGAAAAGCTTACTTCCCCCGTTTTTTAAAATAACAGCTTCTAGAAGGTTTACATGATTTCTTAAAAAACACGAGTTTTTAGAAAATGTGTTTTATTTCATAAATAGAATCAACAAAGTATGCACATTCTACGTCATAACGACTTTCTATAGTTTGCGCATGCGACCGGAAACTAGAAAAGCTTACTTCCACCATTTTTTAAAATCACAGCATCTAGAAGGTTTACATGATTTCGTAAAAAACACGAGTTTTTAGAAAATGTGTTTTATTTCATAAATCGAATCTACAAAGTATGCACATTCTACGTCATAACGACATTCTATAGTTTGCACATGCGTTTGTAAATAAGAAAAGCTTACTTCCCCCGTTTTTTAAAATCACAGCTTCTAGAAGGTTTACATGATTTCCTAAAAAACATGAGTTTTTAGAAAATGTGTTTTATTTCATAAATGGAATCAACAAAGTATGCACATTCTACGTCATGACGAATTTCTATAGTTTGCGCATGCATCCGGAAATAAGAAAATCTTACTTCCACCGTTTTTTAAAATCACAGCTTCTAGAAGGTTTACATGATTTCGTAAAAAACACGAGTTTTTAGAAGATGTGTTTTATTTCATAAATGGATTCTACAAAGTATGCAAATTCTACGTCATAACGACTTTCTATAGTTTGCGCATGCGTCCGGAAATAAGAAAAGCTTACTTCCCCCGTTTTTTAAAATCATAGCTTCTAGAAGGTTTGCATGATTTCTTAAAAAACACGAGTTTTTAGAAATTGTGTTTTATTTCATAAATGGAATCAACAAAGTATGCACATTCTACGTCATAACGACTTTCTATAGTTTGCGCATGCGTTTAGAAATAATAAAAGCTTACTTCCCTCGTTTTTTAAAATCACAGCTTCTAGAAGGTTAACATGATTTCTTAAAAACAGGAGTTTTTAGAAAATGTGTTTTATTTCATAAATAGAATCAACAAAGTATGCACATTCTGCGTCATAACGACTTTCTATTGTTTGCGCATGCGTCCGGAAATAAGAAAAGCTTCCTTCCAACATTTTTAAAATCACAGCATCTAGAAGGTTTACATGATTTCGTAAAAAACACGAGTTTTTAGAAAATGTGTTTTATTTCATAAATGGAATCTACAAAGTATGCACATTCTATGTCATAACGACATTCTATAGTTTGCGCATGCGTCCGGAAATAAGAAAAGCTTACTTCCACCGTTTTTTAAAATCACAGCTTCTAGAAGGTTTACATGATTTCGTAAAAAACACGAGTTTTTAGAAAATGTGTTTTATTTCATCAATGGAATCTACAAAGTATGCACATTCTACGTCATAACGACTTTCTATAGTTTGTGCATCCGTCCGGAAATAAGAAAAGCTTACTTCCCCCGTTTTTTAAAATCATAGCTTCTAGAAGGTTTACATGATTTGTAAAAAAACACGAGTTTTTAGAAAATGTGTTTTATTTCATAAATGGAATCAACAAAGTATGCACATTCTACATCATAACGACTTTCTAAATTTTGCGCATGCGTCCGGAAATAAGAAAAGCTTACTTCCACCGTTTTTTAAAATTACTGTTTCTAGAAGGTTTACATGATTTCGTAAAAAACACGAGTTTTTAGAAAATGTGTTTTATTTCATAAATGGAATCTACAAAGTATGCAAATTCTACGTCATAACGACTTTCTATAGTTTGCGCATACGTCCGGAAATAAGAAAAGCTTACTTCTACCGTTTTATAAAATCACAGCTTCTAGAAGGTTTACATGATTTCGTAAAAAACACGAGTTTTTAGAAAATGTGTTTTATTTCATAAATGGAATCTAGAAAGTATGCACATTCTACGGCATAACGATTTTCTATAGTTTGCGCATGCGTCTGGAAATAAGAAAAGCTTACTTCCCCCATTTTTTAAAATCACAGCTTCTAGAAGGTTTACATGATTTCTTAAAACAAATGAGTTTTTAGAAAATGTGTTTTATTTCATAAATGGAATCAACAAACTATGCACATTCTACATCATAATGACTTTCTATAGTTTGCGCATGCATTTGGAAATAAGAAAAGCTTACTTCCCTCGTTTTTTAAAATCACAGCTTCTAGAAGGTTTACATGATTTCGTAAAAAACACGAGTTTTTAGAAAATATGTTTTATTTCATAAATGGAATCTACAAACTATGCACATTCTACATCATAACGACTTTGTATAGTTTGCGCATGCGTCCGGAAATAAGAAACGCTTAATTCCCCCGTTTTTTAAAATCACAGCTTCTAGAAGGTTTACATGATTTCGTAAAAAACCAGAGTTTTTAGAAAATGTGTTTTATTTCATAAATGGAATCAACAAAGTATGCACATTCAATGTCATAACGACTTTCTATAGTTTGCGCATGCATTTGGAAATAAGAAAAGCTTACTTCCCCCATTTTTTAAAATCACGGCTTCTAGAAGGTTTACATGATTTCTTAAAAAACACGAGTTTTTAGAAAATGTGTTTTATTTCATAAATAGAATCAACAAAGTATGCACATTCTACGTCATAACGACTTTCTATAGTTTGCGCATGCGTTTGGAAATAAGAAAAGCTTACTTCCCCTGTTTTTTAAAATCACAGCTTCTAGAATGTTTACATGATTTCTTAAAAAACACGAGTTTTTAGAAAATTTGTTTTATTTCATAAATGGAATCTACAAAGTATGCACATTCTACGTCATAACGACTTTCTATAGTTTGCGCATGCGTCCGGAAATAGGAAAAGCTTACTTCCACCGTTTTTTAAAATCACAGCTTCTAGAAGGTTTACATGATTTCGTAAAAAACACGAGTTTTTAGAAAATGTGTTTTATTTCATAAATGGAATCTACAAAGTATGCACATTCTACGTCATAACGAATTTCTATAGTTTGCGCATGCGTCCGGAAATAAGAAAAGCTTACTTCCCCCGTTTTTTAAAATCACAGCTTCTAGAAGGTTTACATGATTTCTTAAAAAGCACGAGTTTTTAGAAAATGTGTTTTATTTCATAAATGGAATCAACAAAGTATGCACATTCTACATCATAATGACTTTCTATAGTTTGCGCATGCGTTTGGAAATAAGAAAAGCTTACTTCCCCCGTTTTTTAAAATCACAGCTTCTAGAAGGTTTACATGATTTCGTAAAAAACACGAGTTTTTAGAAAATGTGTTTTATTTCATAAATGGAATCTAGAAACTATGCACATTCTACGTCATAACGACTTTGTATAGTTTGCGCATGCGTCCGGAAATAAGAAACGCTTAATTCCCCCGTTTTTTAAAATCACAGCTTCTAGAAGGTTTACATGATTTCGTGAAAAACAAGAGTTTTTAGAAAATGTGTTTTATTTCATAAATGGAATCTACAAAGTATGCACATTCTAAGTCATAACGACTTTCTATAGTTTGCGCATGCGTCCGGAAATAAGAAAAGCTTACTTCCCCCATTTTTTAAAATCACAGCTTCTAGAAGGTTTACATGATTTCATAAAAAACACGAGTTTTTAGAAAATGTGTTTTATTTCATAAATGGAATCAACAAAGTATGCGCATTCTACGTCATAACGACTTTCTATAGTTTGCGCATGCGTTTGGAAATAAGAAAAGATTACTTCCCCCATTTTTAAAATGACAGCTTCTAGAAGGTTTACATGATTTCTTTAAAAACACTAGTTTTTCGAAAATGTGTTTTATTTCATAAATGGAATCAACAAAGTATGCACATTCTACGTCATAACGACTTTCTATAGTTTGCGCATGCGTCTGGAAATAAGAAAAGCTTACTTCCACCGTTTTTTAAAATCACAGCTTCTAGAAGGTTTACATGATTTCGTAAAAAACATGAGTTTTTAGAAAATGTGTTTTATTTCATAAATGGAATCTAAAAAGTATGCACATTCTACGTCATATCTTCTTTCTATAGTTTGCGCATGCGTCCGGAAATAAGAAAAGCTTACTTCTCCCGTTTTTTAAAATCACAGCTTCTAGAAGGTTTACATGATTTCTTAAAAAACACGAGTTTTTAGAAATTGTGTTTTATTTCATAAATGGAATCAACAAAGTATGCACATTCTACGTCATAATGACTTTCTATAGTTTGCGCATGCGTTTGGAACTAAGAAAATCTTACTTCCCCCGTTTTTTAAAATCACAGCTTCTAGAAGGTTTACATGATTTCTTAAAAAACACGAGTTTTTAGAAAATGTGTTTTATTTCATAAATAGAATCAACAAAGTATGCACATTCTACGTCATAACGACTTTCTATAGTTTGCGCATGCGACCGGAAATAAGAAAAGCTTACTTCCACCATTTTTTAAAATCACAGCATCTAGAAGGTTTACATGATTTCGTAAAAAACACGAGTTTTTAGAAAATGTGTTTTATTTCATAAATCGAATCTACAAAGTATGCACATTCTACGTCATAACGACATTCTATAGTTTGCGCATGCGTCCGAAAATAAGAAAAGCTTACTTCCACCGTTTTTTAAAATCACAGCTTCTAGAAGGTTTACAAGATTTCGTAAAAAACACGAGTTTTTAGAAAATGTGTTTTATTTCATAAATGGAATCTACAAAGTATGCACATTCTACGTCATAACGACTTTCTATAGTTTGCGCATTCGTCCGGAAATAAGAAAAGCTTACTTCCCCCGTTTTTTAAAATCAAAGCTTCTAGAAGGTTTACATGATTTGTTAAAAAACATGAGTTTTTAGAAAATGTGTTTTCTTTCATAAATGGAGTCAACAAAGTATGCACATTCTACGTCATAACGACTTTCTATAGTTTGCGCATGCGTCGGGAAATAAGAAAAGCTTACTTCCACCGTTTTTTAAAATCACAGCTTCTAGAAGGTTTACATGATTTCGTAAAAAACATGAGTTTTTATAAAATGTGTTTTATTTCATAAATGGAATCTACAAAGTATGAACATTCTACGGCATAACGACTTTCTATAGTTTGCGCATGTGTCCGGAAATAAGAAAAGCTTACTTCCACCGTTTTTTAAAATCACAGCTTCTAGAAGGTTTACAGGATTTCGTACAAAACACGAATTTTTAGAAAATGTGTTTTATTTCATAAATGGAATCTACAAAGTATGCACATTCTACGTCATAACGATTTTCTATCGTTTGCGCATACGTCCGGAAATAAGAAAAGCTTACTTCCATCGTTTTTTAAAATCACAGCTTCTAGAAGGTTTACATGATTTCTTAAAAAACACGAGTTTCTAGAAAATGTGTTTTATTTCATAAATAGAATCAACAAAGTATGCACATTCTACATCATAACGACATTCTATACTTTGCGCATATGTCCGGAAATAAGAAAAGCTTACTTCCACCGTTTTTTAAAATCACAGCTTCTAGAAGGTTTACATGATTTCGTAAAAAACATGAGTTTTTAGAAAATGTGTTTTATTTCATAAATGGAATCTAAAAAGTATGCACATTCTACGTCATATCTACTTTCTATAGTTTGCGCATGCGTCCGGAAATAAGAAAAGCTTACTTCTCCCGTTTTTTAAAATCACAGCTTCTAGAAGGTTTACATGATTTCTTAAAAAACACGAGTTTTTAGAAATTGTGTTTTATTTCATAAATGGAATCAACAAAGTATGCACATTCTACGTCATAATGACTTTCTATAGTTTGCGCATTCGTTTGGAACTAAGAAAATCTTACTTCCCCCGTTTTTTAAAATCACAGCTTCTAGAAGGTTTACATGATTTCTTAAAAAACACGAGTTTTTAGAAAATGTGTTTTATTTCATAAATGGAATCAACAAAGTATGCACATTCTACGTCATAATGACTTTCTATAGTTTGCGCATGCGTTTGGAAATAAGAAAAGCTTACTTCCCCGGTTTTTTAAAATCACAGCTTCTAGAAGGTTTACATGATTTCGTAAGAAACACGAGTTTTTAGAAAATGTGTTTTATTTCATAAATGGAATCTACAAACTATGCACATTCTACGTCATAACGACTTTGTATAGTTTGCGCATGCATCCGGAAATAAGAAACGCTTAATTCCCCCGTTTTTTAAAATCACAGCTTCTAGAAGGTTTACATGATTTCATAAAAAACAAGAGTTTTTAGAAAATGTCTTTTATTTCATAAATGGAATCTACAAAGTATGCACATTCTACGTCATAACGACTTTCTATAGTTTACGCATGCGTCCGGAAATAAGAAAATCTTACTTCCCCCATTTTTTAAAATCACAGCTTCTAGAAGGTTTACATGATTTCATAAAAAACACGAGTTTTTAGAAAATGTGTTTTATTTCATAAATGGAATCAACAAAGTATGCACATTCTACGTCATAATGACTTTCTATAGTTTGTGCATGCGTTTGGAAATAAGAAAAGCTTACTTCCCCGGTTTTTTAAAATCACACCTTCTAGAAGGTTTACATGATTTCGTAAAAAACACGAGTTTTTAGAAAATGTGTTTTATTTCATAAATGGAATCTACAAACTATGCACATTCTACGTCATAACGACTTTGTATAGTTTGTGCATTTATCCGGAAATAAGAAACGCTTAATTCCCCCGTTTTTTAAAATCACAGCTTCTAGAAGGTTTACATGATTTCGTAAAAAACAAGAGTTTTTAGAAAATGTGTTTTATTTCATAAATGGAATCTACAAAGTATGCACATTCTACGTCATAACGACTTTCTATAGTTTGCGCATGCGTCCGGAAATAAGAAAATCTTGCTTCCCCCATTTTTTAAAATCACAGCTTCTAGAAGGTTTACATGATTTCATAAAAAACACGAGTTTTTAGAAAATGTGTTTTATTTCATAAATGGAATCAACAAAGTATGCACATTCTACGTCATAAGGACTTTCTATAGTTTGCGCATGCGTTTGGAAATAAGAAAAGCTTACTGCCCCCGTTTTTTAAAATGACAGCTTCTAGAAGGTTTACATGATTTCTTTAAAAACACTAGTTTTTAGAAAAAATGTGTTTTATTTCATAAATGGAATCAACAAAGTATGCACATTCTACGTCATAACGACTTTCTATAATTTGCGCATGCGTCTGGAAATAAGAAAAGCTTAGTTCCACCGTTTTTTAAAATCACAGCTTCTAGAAGGTTTACATGATTTCGTAAAAAACATGAGTTTTTAGAAAATGTGTTTTATTTCATACATGGAATCTACAAAGTATGCACATTCTACGTCATAACGACTTTCTATAGTTTGCGCATGCGTCCGGAAATAAGAAAAGCTTACTTCCCCCGTTTTTTAAAATCATAGCTTCTAGAAGGTTTGCATGATTTCTTAAAAAACACGAGTTTTTAGAAATTGTGTTTTATTTCATAAATGGAATCAACAAAGTATGCACATTCTACGTCATAACGACTTTCTATAGTTTGCGCATGCGTTTAGAAATAATAAAAGCTTACTTCCCCCGTTTTTTAAAATCACAGCTTCTAGAAGGTTAACATGATTTCTTAAAAACAGGAGTTTTTAGAAAATGTGTTTTATTTCATAAATAGAATCAACAAAGTATGCACATTCTGCGTCATAACGACTTTCTATTGTTTGCGCATGCGTCCGGAAATAAGAAAAGCTTCCTTCCAACATTTTTTAAAATCACAGCATCTAGAAGGTTTACATGATTTCGTAAAAAACACGAGTTTTTAGAAAATGTGTTTTATTTCATAAATGGAATCTACAAAGTATGCACATTCTATGTCATAACGACATTCTATAGTTTGCGCATGCGTCCGGAAATAAGAAAAGCTTACTTCCACCGTTTTTCAAAATCACAGCTTCTAGAAGGTTTACATGATTTCGTAAAAAACACGAGTTTTTAGAAAATGTGTTTTATTTCATAAATGGAATCTACAAAGTATGCACATTCTACGTCATAACGACTTTCTATAGTTTGTGCATCCGTCCGGAAATAAGAAAAGCTTACTTCCCCCGTTTTTTAAAATCACAGCTTCTAGAATGTTTACATGATTTGTAAAAAAACACGAGTTTTTAGAAAATGTGTTTTATTTCATAAATGGAATCAACAAAGTATGCACATTCTACATCATAACGACTTTCTAAATTTTGCGCATGCGTCCGGAAATAAGAAAAGCTTACTTCCACCGTTTTTTAAAATTACTGTTTCTAGAAGGTTTACATGATTTCGTAAAAAACACGAGTTTTTAGAAAATGTGTTTTATTTCATAAATGGAATCTACAAAGTATGCAAATTCTACGTCATAACGACTTTCTATAGTTTGCGCATACGTCCGGAAATAAGAAAAGCTTACTTCTACCGTTTTATAAAATCACAGCTTCTAGAAGGTTTACATGATTTCGTAAAAAACACGAGTTTTTAGAAAATGTGTTTTATTTCATAAATGGAATCTAGAAAGTATGCACATTCTACGGCATAACGATTTTCTATAGTTTGTGCATGCGTCTGGAAATAAGAAAAGCTTACTTCCCCCGTTTTTTAAAATCACAGCTTCTAGAAGGTTTACATGATTTCTTAAAACAAATGAGTTTTTAGAAAATGTGTTTTATTTCATAAATGGAATCAACAAACTATGCACATTCTACATCATAATGACTTTCTATAGTTTGCGCATGCATTTGGAAATAAGAAAAGCTTACTTCCCTCGTTTTTTAAAATCACAGCTTCTAGAAGGTTTACATGATTTCGTAAAAAACACGAGTTTTTAGAAAATGTGTTTTATTTCATAAATGGAATCTACAAACTATGCACATTCTACATCATAACGACTTTGTATAGTTTGCGCATGCGTCCGGAAATAAGAAACGCTTAATTCCCCCCGTTTTTTAAAATCACAGCTTCTAGAAGGTTTACATGATTTCGTAAAAAACCAGAGTTTTTAGAAAATGTGTTTTATTTCATAAATGGAATCAACAAAGTATGCACATTCAATGTCATAACGACTTTCTATAGTTTGCGCATGCATTTGGAAATAAGAAAAGCTTACTTCCCCCATTTTTTAAAATCACGGCTTCTAGAAGGTTTACATGATTTCTTAAAAAACACGAGTTTTTAGAAAATGTGTTTTATTTCATAAATAGAATCAACAAAGTATGCACATTCTACGTCATAACGACTTTCTATAGTTTGCGCATGCGTTTGGAAATAAGAAAAGCTTACTTCCCCTGTTTTTTAAAATCACAGCTTCTAGAATGTTTACATGATTTCTTAAAAAACACGAGTTTTTAGAAAATTTGTTTTATTTCATAAATGGAATCTACAAAGTATGCACATTCTACGTCATAACGACTTTCTATAGTTTGCGCATGCGTCCGGAAATAGGAAAAGCTTACTTCCACCGTTTTTTAAAATCACAGCTTCTAGAAGGTTTACATGATTTCGTAAAAAACACGAGTTTTTAGAAAATGTGTTTTATTTCATAAATGGAATCTACAAAGTATGCACATTCTACGTCATAACGACTTTCTATAGTTTGCGCATGCGTCTGGAAATAAGAAAAGCTTACTTCCCCCATTTTTTAAAATCACAGCTTCTAGAAGGTTTACATGATTTCATAAAAAACACGAGTTTTTAGAAAATGTGTTTTATTTCATAAATGGAATCAACAAAGTATGCACATTCTACGTCATAACGACTTTCTATAGTTTGCGCATGCGTTTGGAAATAAGAAAAGATTACTTCCCCCATTTTTAAAATGACAGCTTCTAGAAGGTTTACATGATTTCTTTAAAAACACTAGTTTTTCGAAAATGTGTTTTATTTCATAAATGGAATCAACAAAGTATGCACATTCTACGTCATAACGACTTTCTATAGTTTGCGCATGCATCTGGAAATAAGAAAAGCTTACTTCCACCGTTTTTTAAAATCACAGCTTCTAGAAGGTTTACATGATTTCGTAAAAAACATGAGTTTTTAGAAAATGTGTTTTATTTCATAAATGGAATCTAAAAAGTATGCACATTCTACGTCATATCTACTTTCTATAGTTTGCGCATGCGTCCGGAAATAAGAAAAGCTTACTTCTCCCGTTTTTTAAAATCACAGCTTCTAGAAGGTTTACATGATTTCTTAAAAAACACGAGTTTTTAGAAATTGTGTTTTATTTCATAAATGGAATCAACAAAGTATGCACATTCTACGTCATAATGACTTTCTATAGTTTGCGCATGCGTTTGGAACTAAGAAAATCTTACTTCCCCCGTTTTTTAAAATCACAGCTTCTAGAAGGTTTACATGATTTCTTAAAAAACACGAGTTTTTAGAAAATGTGTTTTATTTCATAAATAGAATCAACAAAGTATGCACATTCTACGTCATAACGACTTTCTATAGTTTGCGCATGCGACCGGAAATAAGAAAAGCTTACTTCCACCATTTTTTAAAATCACAGCATCTAGAAGGTTTACATGATTTCGTAGAAAACACGAGTTTTTAGAAAATGTGTTTTATTTCATAAATCGAATCTACAAAGTATGCACATTCTACGTCATAACGACATTCTATAGTTTGCGCATGCGTCCGAAAATAAGAAAAGCTTACTTCCACCGTTTTTTAAAATCACAGCTTCTAGAAGGTTTACAAGATTTCGTAAAAAACACGAGTTTTTAGAAAATGTGTTTTATTTCATAAATGGAATCTACAAAGTATGCACATTCTACGTCATAACGACTTTCTATAGTTTGCGCATTCGTCCGGAAATAAGAAAAGCTTACTTCCCCCGTTTTTTAAAATCAAAGCTTCTAGAAGGTTTACATGATTTGTTAAAAAACATGAGTTTTTAGAAAATGTGTTTTCTTTCATAAATGGAGTCAACAAAGTATGCACATTCTACGTCATAACGACTTTCTATAGTTTGCGCATGCGTCGGGAAATAAGAAAAGCTTACTTCCACCGTTTTTTAAAATCACAGCTTCTAGAAGGTTTACATGATTTCGTAAAAAACATGAGTTTTTATAAAATGTGTTTTATTTCATAAATGGAATCTACAAAGTATGAACATTCTACGGCATAACGACTTTCTATAGTTTGCGCATGCGTCCGGAAATAAGAAAAGCTTACTTCCACCGTTTTTTAAAATCACAGCTTCTAGAAGGTTTACAGGATTTCGTACAAAACACGAATTTTTAGAAAATGTGTTTTATTTCATAAATTGAATCTACAAAGTATGCACATTCTACGTCATAACGATTTTCTATCGTTTGCGCATACGTCCGGAAATAAGAAAAGCTTACTTCCACCGTTTTTTAAAATCACAGCTTCTAGAAGGTTTACATGATTTCGTAAAAAACACGAGTTTTTATAAAATGTGTTTTATGTCATAAATGGAATCTACAAAGTATGCACATTCTACGTCATAACGACATTCTATAGTTTGCGCATGCGTCCGAAAATAAGAAAAGCTTACTTCCACCATTTTTTAAAATCACAGCTTCTAGAAGGTTTACAAGATTTCGTAAAAAACACGAGTTTTTAGAAAATGTGTTTTATTTCATAAATGGAATCTACAAAGTATGCACATTCTACGTCATAACGACTTTCTATAGTTTGCGCATGCGTCTGGAAATAAGAAAAGCTTACTTCCACCGTTTTTTAAAATCACAGCTTCTAGAAGGTTTACATGATTTCGTAAAAAACATGAGTTTTTAGAAAATGTGTTTTATTTCATAAATGGAATCTAAAAAGTATGCACATTCTACGTCATATCTACTTTCTATAGTTTGCGCATGCGTCCGGAAATAAGAAAAGCTTACTTCTCCCGTTTTTTAAAATCACAGCTTCTAGAAGGTTTACATGATTTCTTAAAAAACACGAGTTTTTAGAAATTGTGTTTTATTTCATAAATGGAATCAACAAAGTATGCACATTCTACGTCATAATGACTTTCTATAGTTTGCGCATGCGTTTGGAACTAAGAAAATCTTACTTCCCCCGTTTTTTAAAATCACAGCTTCTAGAAGGTTTACATGATTTCTTAAAAAACACGAGTTTTTAGAAAATGTGTTTTATTTCATAAATGGAATCAACAAAGTATGCACATTCTACGTCATAATGACTTTCTATAGTTTGCGCATGCGTTTGGAAATAAGAAAAGCTTACTTTACCGGTTTTTTAAAATCACAGCTTCTAGAAGGTTTACATGATTTCGTAAGAAACACGAGTTTTTAGAAAATGTGTTTTATTTCATAAATGGAATCTACAAACTATGCACATTCTACGTCATAACGACTTTGTATAGTTTGCGCATGCATCCGGAAATAAGAAACGCTTAATTCCCCCGTTTTTTAAAATCACAGCTTCTAGAAGGTTTACATGATTTCGTAAAAAACAAGAGTTTTTAGAAAATGTCTTTTATTTCATAAATGGAATCTACAAAGTATGCACATTCTACGTCATAACGACTTTCTATAGTTTGCGCATGCGTCCGGAAATAAGAAAATCTTACTTCCCCCATTTTTTAAAATCACAGCTTCTAGAAGGTTTACATGATTTCATAAAAAACACGAGTTTTTAGAAAATGTGTTTTATTTCATAAATGGAATCAACAAAGTATGCACATTCTACGTCATAATGACTTTCTATAGTTTGCGCATGCGTTTGGAAATAAGAAAAGCTTACTTCCCCGGTTTTTTAAAATCACACCTTCTAGAAGGTTTACATGATTTCGTAAAAAACACGAGTTTTTAGAAAATGTGTTTTATTTCATAAATGGAATCTACAAACTATGCACATTCTACGTCATAACGACTTTGTATAGTTTGTGCATTTATCCGGAAATAAGAAACGCTTAATTCCCCCGTTTTTTAAAATCACAGCTTCTAGAAGGTTTACATGATTTCGTAAAAAACAAGAGTTTTTAGAAAATGTGTTTTATTTCATAAATGGAATCTACAAAGTATGCACATTCTACGTCATAACGACTTTCTATAGTTTGCGCATGCGTCCGGAAATAAGAAAATCTTGCTTCCCCCATTTTTTAAAATCACAGCTTCTAGAAGGTTTACATGATTTCATAAAAAACACGAGTTTTTAGAAAATGTGTTTTATTTCATAAATGGAATCAACAAAGTATGCACATTCTACGTCATAAGGACTTTCTATAGTTTGCGCATGCGTTTGGAAATAAGAAAAGCTTACTGCCCCCCGTTTTTTAAAATGACAGCTTCTAGAAGGTTTACATGATTTCTTTAAAAACACTAGTTTTTAGAAAAAATGTGTTTTATTTCATAAATGGAATCAACAAAGTATGCACATTCTACGTCATAACGACTTTCTATAATTTGCGCATGCGTCTGGAAATAAGAAAAGCTTAGTTCCACCGTTTTTTAAAATCACAGCTTCTAGAAGGTTTACATGATTTCGTAAAAAACATGAGTTTTTAGAAAATGTGTTTTATTTCATACATGGAATCTACAAAGTATGCACATTCTACGTCATAACGACTTTCTATAGTTTGCGCATGCGTCCGGAAATAAGAAAAGCTTACTTCTCCCATTTTTTAAAATCAGAGCTTCTAGAAGGTTTACATGATTTCTTAAAAAACATGAGTTCTTAGATATTGTGTTTTATTTCATAAATGGAATCAACAAAGTATGCACATTCTACGTCATAATGAATTTCTATAGTTTGCACATGCGTTTGGAAATAAGAAAAGCTTACTTCCCCCGTTTTTTAAAATAACAGCTTCTAGAAGGTTTACATGATTTCTTAAAAAACACGAGTTTTTAGAAAATGTGTTTTATTTCATAAATAGAATCAACAAAGTATGCACATTCTACGTCATAACGACTTTCTATAGTTTGCGCATGCGACCGGAAACTAGAAAAGCTTACTTCCACCATTTTTTAAAATCACAGCATCTAGAAGGTTTACATGATTTCGTAAAAAACACGAGTTTTTAGAAAATGTGTTTTATTTCATAAATCGAATCTACAAAGTATGCACATTCTACGTCATAACGACATTCTATAGTTTGCACATGCGTTTGTAAATAAGAAAAGCTTACTTCCCCCGTTTTATAAAATCACAGCATCTAGAAGGTTTACATGATTTCCTAAAAAACACGAGTTTTTAGAAAATGTGTTTTATTTCATAAATGGAATCAACAAAGTATGCACATTCTACGTCATGACGAATTTCTATAGTTTGCGCATGCATCCGGAAATAAGAAAATCTTACTTCCACCGTTTTTTAAAATCACAGCTTCTAGAAGGTTTACATGATTTCGTAAAAAACACGAGTTTTTAGAAGATGTGTTTTATTTCATAAATGGATTCTACAAAGTATGCAAATTCTACGTCATAACGACTTTCTATAGTTTGCGCATGCGTCCGGAAATAAGAAAAGCTTACTTCCCCCGTTTTTTAAAATCATAGCTTCTAGAAGGTTTGCATGATTTCTTAAAAAACACGAGTTTTTAGAAATTGTGTTTTATTTCATAAATGGAATCAACAAAGTATGCACATTCTACGTCATAACGACTTTCTATAGTTTGCGCATGCGTTTAGAAATAATAAAAGCTTACTTCCCCCATTTTTTAAAATCACAGCTTCTAGAAGGTTAACATGATTTCTTAAAAACAGTAGTTTTTAGAAAATGTGTTTTATTTCATAAATAGAATCAACAAAGTATGCACATTCTGCGTCATAACGACTTTCTATTGTTTGCGCATGCGTCCGGAAATAAGAAAAGCTTCCTTCCAACATTTTTTAAAATCACAGCATCTAGAAGGTTTACATGATTTCGTAAAAAACACGAGTTTTTAGAAAATGTGTTTTATTTCATAAATGGAATCTACAAAGTATGCACATTCTATGTCATAACGACATTCTATAGTTTGCGCATGCGTCCGGAAATAAGAAAAGCTTACTTCCACCGTTTTTTAAAATCACAGCTTCTAGAAGGTTTACATGATTTCGTAAAAAACACGAGTTTTTAGAAAATGTGTTTTATTTCATAAATGGAATCTACAAATTATGCACATTCTACGTCATAACGACTTTCTATAGTTTGTGCATCCGTCCGGAAATAAGAAAAGCTTACTTCCCCCGTTTTTTAAAATCACAGCTTCTAGAAGGTTTACATGATTTGTAAAAAAACACGAGTTTTTAGAAAATGTGTTTTATTTCATAAATGGAATCAACAAAGTATGCACATTCTACATCATAATGACTTTCTAAATTTTGCGCATGCGTCCAGAAATAAGAAAAGCTTACTTCCACCGTTTTTTAAAATTACTCTTTCTAGAAGGTTTACATGATTTCGTAAAAAACACGAGTTTTTAGAAAATGTGTTTTATTTCATAAATGGAAACTACAAAGTATGCAAATTCTACGTCATAACGACTTTCTATAGTTTGCGCATACGTCCGGAAATAAGAAAAGCTTACTTCTACCGTTTTATAAAATCACAGCTTCTAGAAGGTTTACATGATTTCGTAAAAAACACGAGTTTTTAGAAAATGTGTTTTATTTCATAAATGGAATCTAGAAAGTATGCACATTCTACGGCATAACGATTTTCTATAGTTTGCGCATGCGTCTGGAAATAAGAAAAGCTTACTTCCCCCGTTTTTTAAAATCACAGCTTCTAGAAGGTTTACATGATTTCTTAAAACAAATGAGTTTTTAGAAAATGTGTTTTATTTCATAAATGGAATCAACAAACTATGCACATTCTACATCATAATGACTTTCTATAGTTTGCGCATGCATTTGGAAATAAGAAAAGCTTACTTCCCTCGTTTTTTAAAATCACAGCTTCTAGAAGGTTTACATGATTTCGTAAAAAACACGAGTTTTTAGAAAATGTGTTTTATTTCATAAATGGAATCTACAAACTATGCACATTCTACATCATAACGACTTTGCATAGTTTGCGCATGCGTCCGGAAATAAGAAACGCTTAATTCCCCCGTTTTTTAAAATCACAGCTTCTAGAAGGTTTACATGATTTTGTAAAAAACCAGAGTTTTTAGAAAATGTGTTTTATTTCATAAATGGAATCAACAAAGTATGCACATTCAATGTCATAACGACTTTCTATAGTTTGCGCATGCATTTGGAAATAAGAAAAGCTTACTTCCCCCATTTTTTAAAATCACGGCTTCTAGAAGGTTTACATGATTTCTTAAAAAACACGAGTTTTTAGAAAATGTGTTTTCTTTCATAAATAGAATAAACAAAGTATGCACATTCTACGTCATAACGACTTTCTATAGTTTGCGCATGCGTTTGGAAATAAGAAAAGCTTACTTCCCCTGTTTTTTAAAATCACAGCTTCTAGAATGTTTACATGATTTCTTAAAAAACACGAGTTTTTAGAAAATTTGTTTTATTTCATAAATGGAATCTACAAAGTATGCACATTCTACGTCATAACGACTTTCTATAGTTTGCGCATGCGTCCGGAAATAGGAAAAGCTTACTTCCACCGTTTTTTAAAATCACAGCTTCTAGAAGGTTTACATGATTTCGTAAAAAACACGAGTTTTTAGAAAATGTGTTTTATTTCATAAATGGAATCTACAAAGTATGCACATTCTACGTCATAACGAATTTCTATAGTTTGCGCATGCGTCCGGAAATAAGAAAAGCTTACTTCCCCCGTTTTTTAAAATCACAGCTTCTAGAAGGTTTACATGATTTCTTAAAAAGCACGAGTTTTTAGAAAATGTGTTTTATTTCATAAATGGAATCAACAAAGTATGCACATTCTACATCATAATGACTTTCTATAGTTTGCGCATGCGTTTGGAAATAAGAAAAGCTTACTTCCCCCGTTTTTTAAAATCACAGCTTCTAGAAGGTTTACATGATTTCGTAAAAAACACGAGTTTTTAGAAAATGTGTTTTATTTCATAAATGGAATCTAGAAACTATGCACATTCTACGTCGTAACGACTTTGTATAGTTTGCGCATGCGTCCGGAAATAAGAAACGCTTAATTCCCCCGTTTTTTAAAATCACAGCTTCTAGAAGGTTTACATGATTTCGTGAAAAACAAGAGTTTTTAGAAAATGTGTTTTATTTCATAAATGGAATCTACAAAGTATGCACATTCTAATGCATAACGACTTTCTATAGTTTGCGCATGCGTCCGGAAATAAGAAAAGCTTACTTCCCCCATTTTTTAAAATCGCAGCTTCTAGAAGGTTTACATGATTTCATAAAAAACACGAGTTTTTAGAAAATGTGTTTTATTTCATAAATGGAATCAACAAAGTATGCACATTCTACGTCATAACGACTTTCTATAGTTTGCGCATGCGTTTGGAAATAAGAAAATCTTACTTCCCCCATTTTTAAAATGACAGCTTCTAGAAGGTTTACATGATTTCTTTAAAAACACTAGTTTTTCGAAAATGTGTTTTATTTCATAAATGGAATCAACAAAGTATGCACATTCTACGTCATAACGACTTTCTATAGTTTGCGCATGCGTCTGGAAATAAGAAAAGCTTACTTCCACCGTTTTTTAAAATCACAGCTTCTAGAAGGTTTACATGATTTCGTAAAAAACATGAGTTTTTAGAAAATGTGTTTTATTTCATAAATGGAATCTAAAAAGTATGCACATTCTACGTCATATCTACTTTCTATAGTTTGCGCATGCGTCCGGAAATAAGAAAAGCTTACTTCTCCCGTTTTTTAAAATCACAGCTTCTAGAAGGTTTACATGATTTCTTAAAAAACACGAGTTTTTAGAAATTGTGTTTTATTTCATAAATGGAATCAACAAAGTATGCACATTCTACGTCATAATGACTTTCTATAGTTTGCGCATGCGTTTGGAACTAAGAAAATCTTACTTCCCCCGTTTTTTAAAATCACAGCTTCTAGAAGGTTTACATGATTTCTTAAAAAACACGAGTTTTTAGAAAATGTGTTTTATTTCATAAATAGAATCAACAAAGTATGCACATTCTACGTCATAACGACTTTCTATAGTTTGCGCATGCGACCGGAAATAAGAAAAGCTTACTTCCACCATTTTTTAAAATCACAGCATCTAGAAGGTTTACATGATTTCGTAAAAAACACGAGTTTTTAGAAAATGTGTTTTATTTCATAAATCGAATCTACAAAGTATGCACATTCTACGTCATAACGACATTCTATAGTTTGCGCATGCGTCCGAAAATAAGAAAAGCTTACTTCCACCGTTTTTTAAAATCACAGCTTCTAGAAGGTTTACAAGATTTCGTAAAAAACACGAGTTTTTAGAAAATGTGTTTTATTTCATAAATGGAATCTACAAAGTATGCACATTCTACGTCATAACGACTTTCTATAGTTTGCGCATTCGTCCGGAAATAAGAAAAGCTTACTTCCCCCGTTTTTTAAAATCAAAGCTTCTAGAAGGTTTACATGATTTGTTAAAAAACATGAGTTTTTAGAAAATGTGTTTTCTTTCATAAATGGAGTCAACAAAGTATGCACATTCTACGTCATAACGACTTTCTATAGTTTGCGCATGCGTCGGGAAATAAGAAAAGCTTACTTCCACCGTTTTTTAAAATCACAGCTTCTAGAAGGTTTACATGATTTCGTAAAAAACATGAGTTTTTATAAAATGTGTTTTATTTCATAAATGGGATCTACAAAGTATGAACATTCTACGGCATAACGACTTTCTATAGTTTGCGCATGCGTCCGGAAATAAGAAAAGCTTACTTCCACCGTTTTTTAAAATCACAGCTTTTAGAAGGTTTACAGGATTTCGTACAAAACACGAATTTTTAGAAAATGTGTTTTATTTCATAAATGGAATCTACAAAGTATGCACATTCTACGTCATAACGATTTTCTATCGTTTGCGCATACGTCCGGAAATAAGAAAAGCTTACTTCCACCGTTTTTTAAAATCACAGCTTCTAGAAGGTTTACATGATTTCGTAAAAAACACGAGTTTTTATAAAATGTGTTTTATGTCATAAATGGAATCTACAAAGTATGCACATTCTACGTCATAACGACATTCTATAGTTTGCGCATGCGTCCGAAAATAAGAAAAGCTTACTTCCACCGTTTTTTAAAATCACAGCTTCTAGAAGGTTTACAAGATTTCGTAAAAAACACGAGTTTTTAGAAAATGTGTTTTATTTCATAAATGGAATCTACAAAGTATGCACATTCTACGTCATAAAGACTTTCTATAGTTTGCGCATGCGTCTGGAAATAAGAAAAGCTTACTTCCACCGTTTTTTAAAATCACAGCTTCTAGAAGGTTTACATGATTTCGTAAAAAACATGAGTTTTTAGAAAATGTGTTTTATTTCATAAATGGAATCTAAAAAGTATGCACATTCTACGTCATATCTACTTTCTATAGTTTGCGCATGCGTCCGGAAATAAGAAAAGCTTACTTCTCCCGTTTTTTAAAATCACAGCTTCTAGAAGGTTTACATGATTTCTTAAAAAACACGAGTTTTTAGAAATTGTGTTTTATTTCATAAATGGAATCAACAAAGTATGCACATTCTACGTCATAATGACTTTCTATAGTTTGCGCATGCGTTTGGAACTAAGAAAATCTTACTTCCCCCGTTTTTTAAAATCACAGCTTCTAGAAGGTTTACATGATTTCTTAAAAAACACGAGTTTTTAGAAAATGTGTTTTATTTCATAAATGGAATCTACAAAGTATGCACATTCTACGTCATAACGACTTTCTATATTTTGCGCATGCGTTTGGAAATAAGAAAAGATTACTTCCCCCGTTTTTTAAAATCACAGCTTCTAGAAGGTTTACATGATTTCTTAAAAAACACAAGTTTTTAGAAAATGTGTTTTATTTCATAAATAGAATCAACAAAGTATGCACATTCTATGTCATAACGACTTTCTATAGTTTGTGCATGCGTCCGGAAATAAGAAAAGCTTACTTCCACCATTTTTTAAAATCACAGCATCTAGAAGGTTTACATGATTTCGTAAAAAACACGAGTGTTTAGAAAATGTGTTTTATTTCATAAATGGAATCAACAAAGTATGCACATTCTACGTCATAACGACTTTCTATAGTTTGCGCATGCGTCCGGAAATAAGAAACGCTTAATTCCCCCGTTTTTTAAAATCACAGCTTCTTGAAGGTTTACATGATTTCGTAAAAAACAAGAGTTTTTAGAAAATGTGTTTTATTTCATAAATGGAATCTACAAAGTATGCACATTCTACGTCATAACGACTTTCTATAGTATGCGCATGCATCCGGAAATAAGAAAAGCTTACTTCCCCCATTTTTTAAAATCACAGCTTCTAGAAGGTTTACATAATTTCATAAAAAACACGAGTTTTTAGAAAATGTGTTTTATTTCATAAATGGAATCTACAAAGTATGCACATTCTACGTCATAAGTACTTTCTATAGTTTGCGCATGCGTTTGGAAATAAGAAAAGCTTACTGCCACCGTTTTTTAAAATGACAGCTTCTAGAAGGCTTACATGATTTCTTTAAAAACACTAGTTTTTGGAAAATGTGTTTTATTCCATAAATGGAATCAACAAAGTATGCACATTCTACGTCATAACGACTTTCTATAGTTTGCGCATGCGTCCGGAAATAAGAAAAGCTTACTTCCACCGTCTTTTAAAATCACAGCTTCTAGAAGGTTTACATGATTTCGTAAAAAACACGAGTTTTTAGAAAATGTGTTTTATTTCATAAATGGAATCTAAAAAGTATGCACATTCTACGTCATAACGAAATTCTATACTTTGCGCATGCGTCCGGAAATAAGAAAAGCTTACTTCTCCCGTTTTTTAAAATCACAGCTTCTAGAAGGTTTACATGATTTCTTAAAAAACACGAGTTTTTAGAAATTGTGTTTTATTTCATAAATGGAATCAACAAAGTATGCACATTCTACGTCATAATGACTTTCTATAGTTTGCGCATGCATTTGGAAATAAGAAAAGCTTACTTCCCCCGTTTTTTAAAATCACAGCTTCTAGAAGGTTTACATGATTTCTTAAAAAACAGGAGTTTTTAGAAAATGTGTTTTATTTCATAAATAGAATCAACAAAGTGTGCACATTCTACGTCATAACGACTTTCTATAGTTTGCGCATGCGACCGGAAATAAGAAAAGCTTACTTCCACCATTTTTTAAAATCACAGCATCTAGAAGGTTTACATGATTTCGTAAAAAACACGACTTTTTAGAAAATGTGTTTTATTTCATCAATCGAATCTACAAAGTATGCACATTCTACGTCATAACGACATTCTATAGTTTGCGCATGCGTCCGGAAATAAGAAAAGCTTACTTCCACCGTTTTTTAAAATCACAGCTTCTAGAAGGTTTACATGATTTCGCAAAAAACACGAGTTTATAGAAAATGTGTTTTATTTCATAAATAGAATCAACAAAGTATGCACATTCTACGTCATAACGACTTTCTATAGTTTGCGCATGCGTCCGGAAATAATCAAAGCTTACTTCCCCCGTTTTTTAAAATCACAGCTTTAGAAGGTTTACATGATTTCTTAAAAAACACGAGGTTTTAGAAAATGTGTTTTATTTCATAAATGAAATCAACAAAGTATGCACATTCTACGTCATAACAACTTTCTATAGTTTGCGCATTCGTCCGGAAATAAGAAAAGCTTACTTCCACCGTTTTTTAAAACCCCAGCTTCTAGAAGGTTTACATGATTTCGTAAAAAACAGGAGTTTTTAGAAAATGTGTTTTATTTCATAAATGGAATCTACAAAGTATGCACATTCTATGTCATAATGACTTTCTATAGTTTGCGCATGCGTCCGGAAATAAGAAAAGCTTACTTGCCCCGTTTTTTAAAATCACAGCTTCTAGAAGGTTTACATGATTTCTTAAAAAACACGAGTTTTTAGAAAATGTGTTTTATTTCATAATTGGAATCTACAAAGTATGCACATTCTACGTCATAACGACTTTCTATAGTTTGCGCATGCGTTTGGAAATAAGAAAAGCTTACTTCCCCCGTTTTTTAAAATCACAGCTTCTAGAAGGTTTACATGATTTCTTAAAAAACACAAGTTTTTAGAAAATGTGTTTTATTTCATAAATAGAATCAACAAAGTATGCACATTCTATGTCATAACGACTTTCTATAGTTTGTGCATGCGTCCGGAAATAAGAAAAGCTTACTTCCACCATTTTTTAAAATCACAGCATCTAGAAGGTTTACATGATTTCGTAAAAAACACGCGTTTTTAGAAAATGTGTTTTATTTCATCAATGGAATCAAAAAAGTATGCACATTCTACGTCATAACGACTTTCTATAGTTTGCGCATGCGTCTGGAAATAAGAAAAGCTTACTTCCACCGTTTTTTAAAATCTTAGCTTCTAGAAGGTTTACATGATTTCGTAAAAAACACGAGTTTTTAGAAAATATGTTTTATTTCATAAATAGAATCAACAAAGTATGCACATTCTACGTCATAACGAATTTCTATAGTTTGCGCATGCGTCCGGAAATAAGAAAAGCTTACTTCCCCCGTTTTTTAAAATCACAGCTTCTAGAAGGTTTACATGATTTCTTAAAAAACACGAGTTTTAAGAAAATGTGTTTTATTTCATTAATGGAATCAACAAAGTATGCACATTCTAAATCATAACGACTTTATATAGTTTGCGCATTCGTCCGGAAATAAGAAAAGCTTACTTCCACCGTTTTTTAAAATCACAGCTTCTAGAAGGTTTACATGATTTCGTAAAAAACACGACTTTTTAGAAAATGTGTTTTATTTCATAAATGGAATCTACAAAGTATGCACATTCTACGTCATAATGACTTTCTATAGTTTGCGCATGCGTCCGGAAAAAAGAAAAGCTTACTTCCCCCGTTTTTTGAAATCACAGCTTCTAGAAGGTTTACATGATTTCTTAAAAAACACTAGTTTTTAGAAAATGTGTTTTATTTCATAAATGGATTCAACAAAGTATGCACATTCTACGTCATAATGACTTTCTATAGTTTGCGCATGCGTTTGGAAATAAGAAAAGCTTACTTCCCCGGTTTTTTAAATTCACAGCTTCTAGAAGGTTTACATGATTTCGTAAAAAACACGAGTTTTTAGAAAATGTGTTTTATTTCATAAATGGAATCTACAAACTATGCACATTCTACGTCATAACGAATTTGTATAGTTTGCGCATGCATCCGGAAATAAGAAACGCTTAATTCCCCCCGTTTTTTAAAATCACAGCTTCTAGAAGGTTTACATGATTTCGTAAAAAACAAGAGTTTTTAGAAAATGTGTTTTATTTCATAAATGGAATCTACAAAGTATGCACATTCTACGTCATAACGACTTTCTATAGTTTGCGCATGCGTCCGGAAATAAGAAAATCTTACTTCCCCCATTTTTTAAAATCACAGCTTCTAGAATGTTTACATGATTTCATAAAAAACACGAGTTTTTAGAAAATGTGTTTTATTTCATAAATGGAATCAACAAAGTATGCACATTCTACGTCATAAGGACTTTCTATAGTTTGCGCATGCGTTTGGAAATAAGAAAGGCTTACTGCCCCCGTTTTTTAAAATGACAGCTTCTAGAAGGTTTACATGATTTCTTTAAAAACACTAGTTTTTAGAAAATGTGTTTTATTTCATAAATGGAATCAACAAAGTATGCACATTCTACGTCATAACGACTTTCTATAGTTTGCGCATGCGTCCGAAAATAAGAAAAGCTTACTTCCACCGTTTTTTAAAATCACAGCTTCTAGAAGGTTTACATGATTTCGTAAAAAACACGAGTTTTTAGAAAATGTGTTTTATTTCATAAATGGAATCTACAAAGTATGCACATTCTACGTCATAACGACTTTCTATAGTTTGCGCATGCGTCCGGAAATAAGAAAAGCTTACTTCTCCCGTTTTTTAAAATCACAGCTTCTAGAAGGTTTACATGATTTCTTAAAAAACACGAGTTTTTAGAAATTGTGTTTTATTTCATAAATGGAATCAACAAAGTATGCACATTCTACGTCATAATGACTTTCTATAGTTTTCGCATGCGTTTGGAAATAAGAAAAGCTTACTTCCCCCGTTTTTTAAAATCACAACTTCTAGAAGGTTTACATGATTTCTTAAAAAACACGAGTTTTTAGAAAATGTGTTTTATTTCATAAATTGAATCAACAAAGTATGCACATTCTACGTCATAATGACTTTCTATAGTTTTCGCATGCGTCCGGAAATAAGAAAAGCTTACTTCCCCCGTTTTTTAAAATCACAGCTTCTAGAAGGTTTACATGATTTCTTAAAAAACACGAGTTTTTATAAAATGTGTTTTATTTCATAAATGGAATCAACAAAGTATGCAAATTCTACATCATAACGACTTTCTATAGTTTGCACATTCGTCCTGAAATAAGAAAAGCTTACTTCCACCGTTTTTTAAAATCACAGCTTCTAGAAGGTTTACATGATTACGTAAAAAACACGAGTTTTTAGAAAATGTGTTTTATTTCATAAATGGAATCTACAAAGTATGCACATTCTACGTCATAACGACATTCTATAGTTTGCGCATGCGTCCGGAAATAAGAAAAGCTTACTTCCCCCGTTTTTTCAAATCACAGCTTCTAGAGGGTTTCCATGATTTCGAAAAAAACACGAGTTTTTTGAAAATGTGTTTTATTTCATAAATGGAATCTACAATGTATGCACATTCTACGGCATAACGACTTTCTATAGTTTGCGCATTAGTCCGGAAATAAGAAAAGCTTACTTCCACCGTTTTTTAAAATCACAGCTTCTAGAAGGTTTACATGATTTCGTAAAAAAGACGAGTTTTTAGAAAATGTGTTTTATTTCATGAATGGAATCTACAAACTATGCACATTCTACATCATAAAGACTTTCTATAGTTTGCGCATGCGTTCGGAAATAAGAAAAGCTTACTTCCACCGTTTTTAAAAATCACAGCTTCTAGAACGTTTACATGATTTCGTAAAAAACACGAGTTTTTAGAAAATGTGTTTTATTTCATAAATGGAATCTACAAAGTATGCACATTATACGTCATAACGACTTTCTATAGTTTGTGCATACTTCCGGAAATAAGAAAAGCTTACTTACCCCGTTTTTTAAAATCACAGCTTCTAGAAGGTTTACATGATTTCTTAAAAAACACGAGTTTTTAGAAAATGTGTTTTATTTCATAAATGGAATCAACAAAGTATGCACATTCTATGTCATAACGAATTTCTATAGTTTGCGCATGCGTTTGGAAATAAGAAAAGCTTACTTCTCCCGTTTTTTAAAATCAGAGCTTCTAGAAGGTTTACATGATTTTTTAAAAAACACGAGTTTTTAGAAAATGTGTTTTATTTCATAAATGGAATCAACAAAGTATGCACATTCTACGTCATAATGAATTTCTATAGTTTGCACATGCGTCCAGAAATAAGAAAAGCTTACTTCCGCCATTTTTTAAAATCACAGCTTCTAGAAGGTTTACATGATTTCTTAAAAAACACGAGTTTTTAGAAAATGTGTTTTATTTCATAAATGGAATCAACAAAGTATGCAAATTCTACATCATAATGACTTTCTATAGTTTGCGCATTCGTCCGGAAATAACAAAAGCTTACTTCCACCGTTTTTTAAAATCACGGCTTCTAGAGGGTTTACATGATTTCGTAAAAAACACGAGTTTTCAGAAAATGTGTTTTATTTCATAAATGGAATCTACAAAGTATGCACATTCTACGTCATAACGAATTTCTATAGTTTCCGCATGTGTCCGGAAATTAGAAACGCTTACTTCCCCCGTTTTTTAAAATCACAGCTTCTAGAAGGTTTACATGATTTAGTAAAAAACACGACTTTTTAGAAAATGTGTTTTATTTCATAAATGGAATCTACAAAGTATGCACATTCTACATCAAAACGACATTCTATAGTTTGCGCATGCGTCCGGAAATAAGAAAAGCTTACTTCCCCCGTTTTTTAAAATCACAGCTTCTAGAGGGTTTCCATGATTTCGTAAAAAACACGAGTTTTTAGAAAATGTGTTTTATTTCATAAATGGAATCTACAATGTATGCACATTCTACGGCATAACGACTTTCTATAGTTTGCGCATTCATCCGGAAATAAGAAAAGCTTACTTCCACCGTTTTTTAAAATCACAGCTTCTAGAAGGTTTACATGATTTCGTAAAAAACGAGAGTTTTTAGAAAATGTGTTTTATTTCATAAATGGAATCTACAAACTATGCACATTCTACGTCATAACGACATAAGAAAAGCTTACTTCCACCGTTTTTTAAAATCACAGCTTCTAGAACGTTTACATGATTTCGTAAAAAACACGAGTTTTTAGAAAATGTGTTTTATTTCATAAATGGAATCTACAAAGTATGCACATTCTACGTCATAACGACTTTCTATAGTTTGCGCATGCTTCCAGAAGTAAGAAAAGCTTACTTACCCCCGTTTTTTAAAATCACAGCTTCTAGAAGGTTTACACGATTTCTTAAAAAACACGATTTTTTAGAAAATGTGTTTTATTTCATTAATGGAATCTACAAAGTATGCACATTCTACGTCAGAACGACTTTCTATAGTTTGCACATGCGTCCGGAAATAAGAAATCTTACTTCCCCCATTTTTTAAAATCACAGCTTTTAGAAGGTTTAAATGATTTCTTAAAAAACACGAGTTTTTAGAAAATGTGTTTTATTTCATAAAAGGAATCTACAAAGTATGCACATTCTACGTCATAACGACATTCTATAGTTTGCACATGCGTCCGGAAATAAGAAAAGCTTACTTCCCCTGTTTTTTAAAATCACAGCTTCTACAAGATTTACATGATTACTTAAAAAACATGAGTTTTTGAAAATATGTTTTATTTCATAAATGGAATCTACAAAGTATGTACATTCTACGTCATAACGACTTTCTATGGTTTGCGCATGCGTTTGGAAATAAGAAAAGCTTACTTCCACCGTTCTTTAAAATCACGGCTTCTAGAAGGTTTACATGATTTCGTAAAAAACACGAGTTTTTGAAAATGTGTTTTATTTCATAAATGGAATCAACAAAGTATGCACATTCTATGTCATAACGACTTTCTATAGTTTGCGCATGCGTCCAGAAATAAGAAAAGCTTACTTCCACCGTTTTTTAAAATCACATCTTCTAGAAGGTTGACATGATTTCTTAAAAAACACGAGTTTTTAGAAAATGTGTTTTATTTCATAAATGGAATCAACAAAGTATGCAAATTCTACATCATAATGACTTTCTATAGTTTGCCCATTCGTCCGGAAATAACAAAAGCTTACTTCCACCATTTTTTAAAATCACAGCTTCTAGAAGGTTGACATGATTTCGTAAAAAACCCGAGTTTTCAGAAAATCTGTTTTATTTCATAAATGGAATCTACAAAGTATGCACATTCTACGTCATAACAAATTTCTATAGTTTGCGCATGTGTCCGGAAATTAGAAACGCTTACTTCCCCCGTTTTTTAAAATCACAGCTTCTAGAAGGTTTACATGATTTAGTAAAAAACACGAGTTTTTAGAAAATGTGTTTTATTTCATAAATGGAATCAACAAAGTATGCACATTCTACGTCATAACGACTTTCTATAGTTTGCGCATGCCTCCGGAAATAAGAAAAGCTTACCTCCACAGTTTTTTAAAATCACAGCTTCTAGAAGGTTTACATGATTTCTTAAAAAACAGGAGTTTTTAGAAAATGTGTTTTATTTCATAAATAGAATCAACAAAGTATGCACATTCTGCGTCATAACGACTTTCTATTGTTTGCGCATGCGTCCGGAAATAAGAAAAGCTTACTTCCACCATTTTTTAAAATCACAGCATCTAGAAGGTTTACATGATTTCATAAAAACACGAGTTTTTAGAAAATGTGTTTTATTTCATAAATGGAATCTACAAAGTATGCACATTCTACGTCATAACGACATTCTATAGTTTGTGCATGCGTCCGGAAATAAGAAAAGCTTTCTTCCCCCGTTTTTTAAAATAACAGCTTCTAGAAGGTTTACATGATTTCTTGAAAAACACGAGTTTTTAGAAAATGTGTTTTATTAGATAAATGGAATCAACAAAGTATGCACATTCTATGTCATAACGACTTTCTATACTTTGCGCATGCGTCCGGAAATAAGAAAAGCTTACTTCCCCCGTTTTTTAAAATCACAGCTTCTAGAAGGCTTACATGATTTCTTAAAAAACACGAGTTTTTAGAAACTGTGTTTTATTTCATAAATGGAATCTAGAAAGTATGCACATTCTATGTCATAACGACATTCTATAGTTTGCGCATGCCTCCTGAAATAAGAAAATCTTACTTCCACCGTTTTTTAAAATCACAGCTTCTAGAAGGTTTACATGATTTCGTAAAAAACACGAGTTTTTAGAAAATGTGTTTTATTTCATAAATGGAATCTACAAAGTGTGCACATTCTACGTCATAACGACTTTCTATAGTTTGCGCATGCATTTGGAAATAAGAAAAGCTTACTTCCCCCGTTTTTTAAAATCACAGTTTCTAGAAGGTTTACATGATTTCTTGAAAAACACGAGTTTTTAGAAAATGTGTTTTATTTCATAAATAGAATCAACAAAGTATGCACATTCTACGTCATAACGACTTTCTATAGTTTGCGCATGCGTTTGGAAATAAGAAAAGCTTACTTCCCCCATTTTTTAAAATCACAGCTTCTAGAAGGTTTACAAGATTTCTTAAAAAACACGAGTTTTTAGAAAATGTGTTTTATTTCATAAATGGAATCAACAAAGTATGCACATTCTACGTCATAGCGACTTTCTATAGTTTGCGCATGCGTTTGGAAATAAGAAAAGCTTACTTCCCCCGTTTTTTAAAATCATAGCTTCTAGAATGTTTACATGATTTCTTGAAAAACACCAGTTTTTAGAAAATGTATTTTATTTCATAAATAGAATCAACAAAGTATGCACATTCTACATCATAACGACTTTCTATAGTTTGCGCATTCGTCTGGAAATAAGAAAAGCTTACTTCGCCCGTTTTTCAAAATCACAGCTTCTAGAAGGTTTACATGATTTCGTAAAAAACATGAATTTTTAGAAAATGTGTTTTATTTCATTAATGGAATCTACAAAGTATGCACATTCTACGGCATAACGACTTTCTATAGTTTGCGCATGCGTCCGGAAATAAGAAAAGCTTACTTCCCCCGTTTTTTAAAATCACAGCTTTTAGAAGGTTTACATGATTTCGTAAAAAACACGAATTTTTAGAAAATGTGTTTTATTTCATTAATGTAATCTACAAAGTATGCACATTCTACGACATAACGACTTTCTATAGTTTGCGCATGCGTCCGGAAATAAGAAAAGCTTACTTCCCCCGTTTTTTAAAATCACAGCTTCTAGAAGGTTTACATGATTTCGTAAAAAACACGAGTTTTTAGAAAATGTGTTTTATTTCATAAATGGAATCTACAAATTATGCACATTCTACGTCATAACGACATTCTATAGTTTGCGCATGCGTCCGGAAATAAGAAAAGCTTACTTCCACCGTTTTTTAAAATCACAGCTTCTAGAAGGTTTACATGATTTCGTAAAAAACACGAGTTTTTAGAAAATGTGTTTTATTTCATAAATGGAATCAACAAAGTATGCACATTCTACGTCATAACCACTTTCTATAGTTTGCACATGCGTTTGCAAATAAGAAAAACTTACTTCCCCCGTTTTTTAAAATCATAGCGTCTAGAAGGTTTACATGATTTCTTAAAAAACACGAGTTTTTAGAAAATGTGTTTTATTTCATAAATGAAATCTACAAAGTATGCACATCCTACGGCATAATGAATTTCTATAGTTTGCGCATGCGTCCGGAAATAAGAAAAGCTTACTTCCCCCGTTTTTTAAAATCACAGCTTCTAGAAGGTTTACATGATTTCTTAAAAAACACGAGTTTTTAGAAAATGTGTTTTATTTCATAAATGGAATCTACAAACTATGCACATTCTACGTCATAACGACTGTCTATAGTTTGCGCATGCGTTTGGAATTAAGAAAAGCTTACTTCCCCCGTTTTTTAAAATCACAGCTTCTAGAAGGTTTACATGATTTCGTAAAAAACACGAGTTTTTAGAAAATGTGTTTTATTTTGTAAATGGAATCTACAAAGTATGCACATTCGACATCATAACGACATTCTATAGTTTGCGCATGCGTCCGGAAATAAGAAAAGCTTTCTTCCCCCGTTTTTTAAAATCACAGCTTCTAGAGGGTTTCCATGATTTCGTAAAAAACACAAGTTTTTAGAAAATGTGTTTTATTTCATAAATGGAATCTACAATGTATGCACATTCTACGTCATAACGACTTTCTATAGTTTGCGCATGCATCCGGAAATAAGAAACGCTTACTTCCCCCGTTTTTTAAAATCACAGCATCTAGAAGGTTTACATGATTTCGTAAAAAACACGAGTTTTTAGAAAATGTGTTTTATTTCATATATGGAATCTACAAAGTATGCACATTCTACATCATAATGACGTTCTATAGTTTGCGCATTCGTCCGGAAATAAGAAAAGCTTACTTCCACCATTTTTTAAAATCACAGCTTCTAGAAGGTTTACATGATTTCATAAAAAACACGAGTTTTTAGAAAATGTGTTTTATTTTATAAATGGAATCTATAAACTATGCACATTCTACATCATAAAGACTTTCTATAGTTTGCGCATGCGTTCGGAAATAAGAAAAGCTTACTTCCACCGTTTTTTAAAATCACAGCTTCTAGAACGTTTACATGATTTCGTAAAAAACACGAGTTTTTAGAAAATGTGTTTTATTTCATAAATGGAATCTACAAAATATGCACATTCTATGTCATAACGATTTTCTATAGTTTGCGCATGCTTCCGGAAATAAGAAAAGCTTACTTACCCCGTTTTTTAAAATCAAAGCTTCTAGAAGGTTTACATGATTTCTTAAAAAACACGAGCTTTTAGAAAATGTGTTTTATTTCATAAATGGAATCAACAAAGTATGCACATTCTATGTCATAACGACTTTCTATAGTTTGCGCATGCAGTTGTAAATAAGAAAAGCTTACTTCTCCCGTTTTTTAAAATCAGAGCTTCTAGAAGGTTTACATGATTTTTTAAAAAACACGAGTTTTTAGAAGATGTGTTTTATTTCATAAATGGAATCAACAAAGTATGCACATTCTACGTCATAACGAATTTCTATAGTTTGCGCATGCGTCCAGAAATAAGAAAAGCTTACTTCCACCATTTTTTAAAATCACGGCTTCTAGAAGGTTTACATGATTTCGTAAAAAACACGAGTTTTTAGAAAATGTGTTTTATTTCATAAATGGAATCTACAAAGTATGCACATTCTACATCATAACGACATTCTATAGTTTGCGCATGCGTCCGGAAATAACAAAAGCTTACTTCCACCGTTTTTTAAAATCACGGCTTCTAGAAGGTTTACATGATTTCGTAAAAAACACGAGTTTTCAGAAAATGTGTTTTATTTCATAAATGGAATCTACAAAGTATGCACATTCTACGTCATAACGAATTTCTATAGTTTTCGCATGTGTCCAGAAATTAGAAACGCTTACTTCCCCCGTTTTTTAAAATCACAGCTTCTAGAAGGTTTACATGATTTAGTAAAAAACACGAGTTTTTAGAAAATGTGTTTTATTTCATAAATGGAATCTACAAAGTATGCACATTCTACATCATAACGACATTCTATAGTTTGCGCATGCGTCCGGAAATAAGAAAAGCTTACTTCCCCCGTTTTTTAAAATCACAGCTTCTAGAGGGTTTCCATGATTTCGTAAAAAACACGAGTTTTTAGAAAATGTGTTTTATTTAATAAATGGAATCTACAATGTATGCACATTCTACGGCATAACGACTTTCTATAGTTTGCGCATTCGTCCGGAAATAAGAAAAGCTTACTTCCACCGTTTTTTAAAATCACAGCTTCTAGAAGGTTTACATGATTTCGTAAAAAGCACGAGTTTTTAGAAAATGTGTTTTATTTAATAAATGGAATCTACAATGTATGCACATTCTACATCATAACGACTTTCTATAGTTTGCGCATGCGTTCGGAAATAAGAAAAGCTTACTTCCACCGTTTTTTAAAATCACAGCTTCTAGAACGTTTACATGATTTCGTAAAAAACACGAGTTTTTAGAAAATGTGTTTTATTTCATAAATGGAATCTACAAAGTATGCACATTCTACGTCATAACGACTTTCTATAGTTTGCGCATGCTTCCGGAAGTAAGAAAAGCTTACTTACCCCGTTTTTTAAAATCACAGCTTCTAGAAGGTTTACATGATTTCTTAAAAAACACGAGTTTTTAGAAAATGTGTTTTATTTCATAAATGGAATCAACAAAGTATGCACATTCTATGTCATAACGACTTTCTATAGTTTGCGCATGCGTTTGGAAATAAGAAAAGCTTACTTCTCCCATTTTTTAAAATCAGAGCTTCTAGAAGGTTTACATGATTTTTTTAAAAACACGAGTTTTTAGAAAATGTGTTTTATTTCATAAATGGAATCAACAAAGTATTCACATTCTACGTCATAACGACTTTCTATAGTTTGCGCATGCGTCCAGAAATAAGAAAAGCTTACTTCCACCGTTTTTTAAAATCACATCTTCTAGAAGGTTGACATGATTTCTTAAAAAACACGAGTTTTTAGAAAATGTGTTTTATTTCATAAATGGAATCAACAAAGTATGCAAATTATACATCATAATGACTTTCTATAGTTTGCCCATTCGTCCGGAAATAACAAAAGCTTACTTCCACCATTTTTTAAAATCACAGCTTCTAGAAGGTTGACATGATTTCGTAAAAAACACGAGTTTTCAGAAAATCTGTTTTATTTCATAAATGGAATCTACAATGTATGCACATTCTACGGCATAACGACTTTCTATAGTTTGCACATTCGTCCGGAAATAAGAAAAGATTACTTCCACCGTTTTTTAAAATCACAGCTTCTAGAAGGTTTACATGATTTCGTAAAAAGCACGAGTTTTTAGAAAATGTGTTTTATTTCATAAATGGAATCTACAAACTATGCACATTCTACGTCATAACGACTTTCTATAGTTTGCGCATGCGTTCAGAAATAAGAAAAGCTTACTTCCACCGTTTTTTAAAATCACAGCTTCTAGAACGTTTACATGATTTCGTAAAAAACACGAGTTTTTAGACAATGTGTTTTATTTCATAAATGGAATCTACAAAGTATGCACATTCTACGTCATAACGACTTTCTATAGTTTGCGCATGCTTCCGGAAGTAAGAAAAGCTTACTTACCCCGTTTTTTAAAATCACAGCTTCTAGAAGGTTTACATGATTTCTTAAAAAACACGAGTTTTTAGAAAATGTGTTTTATTTCATAAATGAAATCAAGAAAGTATGCACATTCTATGTCATAACGACTTTCTATAGTTTGCGCATGCGTTTGGAAATAAGAAAAGCTTACTTCTCCCATTTTTTAAAATCAGAGCTTCTAGAAGGTTTACATGATTTTTTTAAAAACACGAGTTTTTAGAAAATGTGTTTTATTTCATAAATGGAATCAACAAAGTATTCAAGTTCTACGTCATAACGATTTTCTATAGTTTGCGCATGCGTCCAGAAATAAGAAAAGCTTACTTCCACCGTTTTTTAAAATCACATCTTCTAGAAGGTTGACATGATTTCTTAAAAAACACGAGTTTTTAGAAAATGTGTTTTATTTCATAAATGGAATCAACAAAGTATGCAAATTATACATCATAATGACTTTCTATAGTTTGCCCATTCGTCCGGAAATAACAAAAGCTTACTTCCACCATTTTTTAAAATCACAGCTTCTAGAAGGTTGACATGATTTCGTAAAAAACACGAGTTTTCAGAAAATCTGTTTTATTTCATAAATGGAATCTACAAAGTATGCACATTCTACGTCATAACGAATTTCTATAGTTTGCGCATGTGTCCGGAAATTAGAAACGCTTACTTCCCCCGTTTTTTAAAATCACAGCTTCTAGAAGGTTTACATGATTTAGTAAAAAACACGAGTTTTTAGAAAATGTGTTTTATTTCATAAATGGAATCAACAAAGTATGCACATTCTACGTCATAACGACTTTCTATAATTTGCGCATGCCTCCGGAAATAAGAAAAGCTTACTTCCACAATTTTTTAAAATCACAGCTTCTAGAAGGTTTACATGATTTCGCAAAAAACATGAGTTTTTAGAAAATGTGTTTTATTTCATAAATAAAATCAACAAAGTATCCACATTCTACGTCATAACGACTTTCTATAGTTTGCGCATGCGTCCGGAAAAAAGAAAAGCCTACTTCCCCCATTTTTTAAAATCACAGCTTCTAAAAGGTTTACATGATTTCTTTAAAAGCACGAGTTTTTAGAAAATGTGTTTTATTTCATAAATGGAATCAACAAAGTATGCACATTCTACATCATAACGACTTTATATAGTTTGCGCATGCGTCCGGAAATAAGAAAAGCTTACTTCCCCCGTTTTTTAAAATCACAGCTTCTAGAAGGTTTACATGATTTCTTAAAAAACACGAGTTTTTAGAAAATGTGTTTTATTTCATAAATGGAATCTACAAATTATGCACATTCTATGTCATAATGACTTTCTATAGTTTGCGCATGCGTCCGGAAATAAGAAAAGCTTACTTCCACCATTTTTTAAAATCACAGCTTCTAGAAGGTTTACATGATTTCGTAAAAAACAAGAGTTTTTAGAAAATGTGTTTTATTTCATAAATGGAATCTAGAAAGTATGCACATTCTACGTCATAACGAAATTCTATAGTTTGTGCATGCGTCTTGAAATAAGAAAAGCTTACTTCCACCGTTTTTTAAAATCACAGCTTCTAGAAGGTTTACATGATTTCGTAAAAAACACGAGTTTTTAGAAAATGTTTTTTATTTCATAAATGGAATCTACAATGTGTGCACATTCTACGTCATAACGACTTTCTATAGTTTGTGCATGCGTTTGGAAATAAGAAAAGCTTACTTCCCCCGTTTTTTAAAATCACAGTTTCTAGAAGGTTTACATGATTTCTTGAAAAACATGAGTTTTTAGAAAATGTGTTTTATTTCATAAATAGAATCAACAAAGTATGCACATTCTACGTCATAACGACTTTCTATAGTTTGCGCATGCGTTTGGAAATAAGAAAAGCTTACTTCCCCCGTTTTTTAAAATCACACTTCTAGAACGTTTACATGATTTCTTAAAAAACACGAGTTTTTAGAAAATGTGTTTTATTTCATAAATGGAATCAACAAAGTATGCACATTCTACGTCATAACGAATTTCTATAGTTTGCGCATGCGTTTGGAAATAAGAAAAGCTTACTTCCCCCGTTTTTTAAAATCACAGCTTCTAGAATGTTTACATGATTTCTTGAAAAACACGAGTTTTTAGAAAATGTATTTTATTTCATAAATGGAATCAACAAAGTATGCACATTCTACATCATAACGACTTTCTATAGTTTGCGCATTCGTCCGGAAATAAGAAAAGCTTACTTCCACCGTTTTTTAAAATCACAGCTTCTAGAAGGTTTACATGATTTCGTAAAAAACACGACGTTTTAGAAAATGTGTTTTATTTCATAAATGGAATCTACAAAGTAGGCACATTCTACGTCATAACGACTTTCTATAGTTTGCGCATGCATCCGGAAATAAGAAAAGCTTACTTCCACCGTTTTTTAAAATCACAGCTTCTAGAAAGTTTACATGATTTCGTAAAAAACACGAGTTTTTAGAAAATGTGTTTTACTTCATAAATGCAATCAACAAAGTATGCACATTCTACGTCATAACGACTTTCTATAGTTTGCTTATGCTTCCGGAAATAAGAAAAGCTTACTTCCCCCGTTTTTTAAAATCACAGCTTCTAGAAGGTTTACATGATTTCGTACAAAACACGAGTTTTTAGAAAATGTGTTTTATTTCATAAATGGAATCTACAAATTATGCACATTCTACGTCATAACGACATTCTATAGTTTGCGCATGCGTCTGGAAATAAGAAAAGCTTACTTCCACCGTTTTTTAGAATCACAGCTTCTAGAAGGTTTACATGATTTCGTAAAAAACACGAGTTTTTAGAAAATGTGTTTTATTTCATAAATGAAATCAACAAAGTATGCACATTCTACGTCATAACGACTTTATATAGTTTGCGCATGCGTCCGGAAATAAGAAACGCTTACTTTCCCCATTTTTTAAAATCACAGCTTCTAGAAGGTTTACATGATTTCTTGAAAAACATGAGTTTTTAGAAAATGTGTTTTATTTCATAAATAGAATCAACAAAGTATGCACATTCTACGTCATAACGACTTTCTATAGTTTGCGCATGCGTCCGGAAATAAGAAAAGCTTACTTCCCCCATTTTTTAAAATCACAGCTTCTAGAAGGTTTACATGATTTCGTAAAAAACACGAGTTTTTAGAAAATGTGTTTTATTTCATAAATGGAATCAACAAAGTATGCACATTCTACGTCATAACGACTTTCTATAGTTTGAACATGCATTTGCAAATAAGAAAAACTTACTTCCCCCGTTTTTTAAAATCACAGCGTCTAGAAGGTTTACATGATTTCTTAAAAAACAGGAGTTTTTAGAAAATGTGTTTTATTTCATAAATGAAATCTACAAAGTATGCACATTCTACGGCATAATGACTTTCTATAGTTTGTGCATGCGTCCAGAAATAAGAAAAGCTTACTTCCACCATTTTTTAAAATCACAGCTTCTAGAAGGTTTACATGATTTCTTAAAAAACACGAGTTTTTAGAAAATGTGTTTTATTTCATAAATGGAATCAACAAAGTATGCAAATTCTACATCATAATGACTTTCTATAGTTTGCGCATTCCTCCGGAAATAACAAAAGCTTACTTCCACCGTTTTTTTAAAATCACGGCTTCTAGAAGTTTTACATGATTTCGTAAAAAACACGAGTTTTCAGAAAATGTGTTTTATTTCATAAATGGAATCTACAAAGTATGCACATTCTTCGTCATAACGAATTTCTATAATTTGCGCATGTGTCCGGAAATTAGAAACGCTTACTTCCCCCGTTTTTTAAAATCACAGCTTCTAGAAGGTTTACATGATTTAGTAAAAAACATGAGTTTTTAGAAAATGTGTTTTATTTCATAAATGGAATCTACAAAGTATGCACATTCTACGTCATAATGACATTCTATAGTTTGCGCATGCGTCCGGAAATAAGAAAAGCTTACTTCCCCCGTTTTTTAAAATCACAGCTTTTAGAGGGTTTCCATGATTTCGTAAAAAACACGAGTTTTTAGAAAATGTGTTTTATTTCATAAATGGAATCTACAATGTATGCACATTCTACGGCATAACGACTTTCTATAGTTTGCGCATTCGTCCGGAAATAAGAAAAGCTTACTTCCACCGTTTTTTAAAATCACAGCTTCAAGAAGGTTTACATGATTTCGTAAAAAACACGAGTTTTTAGAAAATGTGTTTTATTTCATAAATGGAATCTACAAACTATGCACATTCTACGTCATAACGACTTTCTATAGTTTGCGCATGCGTTCGGAAATAAGAAAAGCTTACTTACCCCGTTTTTTAAAATCACAGCTTCTAGAAGGTTTACATGATTTCTTAAAAAACACGAGTTTTTAGAAAATGTGTTTTATTTCATAAATGGAATAAACAAAGTATGCACATTCTATGACATAACGACTTTCTATAGTTTGCGCATGCGTTTGGAAATAAGAAAAGCTTACTTCTCCCGTTTTTTAAAATCAGAGCTTCTAGAAGGTTTACATGATTTTTTTAAAAACACGAGTTTTTAGAAAATGTGTTTTATTTCATAAATGGAATCAACAAAGTATGCACATTCTACATCATAACGACTTTCTATAGTTTGCGCATGCGTCCAGGAATAAGAAAAGCTTACTTCCACCGTTTTTTAAAATCACATCTTCTAGAAGGTTGACATGATTTCTTAAAAAACACGAGTTTTTAGAAAATGTGTTTTATTTCATAAATGGAATCAACAAAGTATCCAAATTCTTCATCATAATGACTTTCTATAGTTTGCGCATTCGTCCGGAAATAACAAAAGCTTACTTCCACCATTTTTTAAAGTCACAGCTTCTAGAAGGTTGACATGATTTCGTAAAAAACACGAGTTTTCAGAAAATCTCTTTTATTTCATAAATGGAATCGACAAAGTATGCAAATTCTACGTCATAACGAATTTCTATAGTTTGCGCATGTGTCCGGAAATTAGAAACGCTTACTTCCCCCATTTTTTAAAATCACAGCTTCTAGAAGGTTTACATGATTTAGTAAAAAACACGAGTTTTTAGAAAATGTGTTTTATTTCATAAATGGAATCAACAAAGTATGCACATTCTACGTCATAACGACTTTCTATACTTTGCGCATGTGTCCCGAAATAAGAAAAGCTTACTTCCACAGTTTTTTAAAATCACAGCTTCTAGAAGGTTTACATGATTTCGCGAAAAACACGAGTTTTTAGAAAATGTGTTTTATTTCATAAATAGAATCAACAAAGTATGCACATTCTACATCATAACGACTTTCTATAGTTTGCGCATGCGTCCGGAAAAAAGAAAAGCTTACTTCCCCCATTTTTTAAAATCACAGCTTCTAGAAGGTTTACATGATTTCTTAAAAAGCACGAGTTTTTAGAAAATGTGTTTTATTTCATAAATGGAATCAACAAAGTATGCACATTCTACATCATAACGACTTTCTATAGTTTGCGCATTCGTCCGGAAATAAGAAAAGCTTACTTCCACAGTTTTTTTAAATCACAGCTTCTAGAAGGTTTACATGATTTCGTAAAAAACACAAGTTTTTAGAAAATGTGTTTTATTTCATAAATGGAATCAACAAAGTATGCACATTCTACGTCATAACGACTTTCTATAGTTTGCGCATGCGTACAGAAATAAGAAAAGCTTACTTCCACCGTTTTTTAAAATCACAACTTCTAGAAGGTTTACATAATTTCGTAAAAAACAAGAGTTTTCAGAAAATGTGTTTTATTTCATAAATGGAATCTACAAAGTATGCACATTCTACGTCATAATGACTTTCTATAGTTTGCGCATGCGTCCGGAAATAAGAAAAGCTTACTTCCACAGTTTTTTAAAATCACAGGTTCTAGAAGGTTTACATGATTTCTTAAAAAACATGATTTTTTAGAAAATGTGTTTTTTTTCATAAATGGAATCAACAAAGTATGGACATTCTACGTCATAACGATTTTTTATACTTTGCACATGCGTTCGGAAATAAGAAAATCTTACTTCCCTCGTTTTTCAAAATCACAGCTTCTAGAAGGTTTACATGATTTCTTAAAAAACACGAGCTTTTAGAAAATGTGTTTTATTTCATAAATAGAATCAACAGAGTATGCACATTCTACGTCATAACGACTTTCTATACTTTGCGCATGCATCCGGAAATAAGAAAAGCTTACTTCCACCGTTTTTTAAAATCACAGCTTCTAGAAGGTTTACATGATTTCTTAAAAAACTTGAGTTTTTAGAAAATGTGTTTTATTTCATAAATAGAATCAACAAAGTATGCACATTCTACGTCATAACGACTTGATATAGTTTGCGCATGCGTCCGGAAATAAGAAAAGCTTACTTCCCTCGTTTTTCAAAATCACAGCTTCTAGAAGGTTTACATGATTTCTTAAAAAACACGAGCTTTTAGAAAATGTGTTTTATTTCATTAATAGAATCAACAAAGTATGCACATTCTACGTCATAACGACTTTCTATAGTTTGCACATGCATCCGGAAATAAGAAAAGCTTACTTCGACAATTTTTTAAAATCACAGCATCTAGAAGGTTTACATGATTTCGTAAAAAACACGAGTTTTTAGAAAATGTGTTTTATTTCATAAATGGAATCTAAAAAGTATGCACATTCTACGTCATAACGACATTCTATAGATTGCGCATGGGTCCGGAAATAAGAAAAGCTTACTTCCACCGTTTTTTAAAATCACAGCTTCTAGAAGGTTTACATAATTTCGTAAAAAACAAGAGTTTTCAGAAAATGTGTTTTATTTCATAAATGGAATCTACAAAGTATGCACATTCTACGTCATAATGACTTTGTATAGTTTGCGCATGCGTCCGGAAATAAGAAAAGCTTACTTCCCCAGTTTTTTAAAATCACAGGTTCTAGAAGGTTTACATGATTTCTTAAAAAACATGAGTTTTTAGAAAATGTGTTTTTTTTCATAAATGGAATCAACAAAGTATGCACATTCTACGTCATAACGATTTTTTATACTTTGCGCATGCGTTCGGAAATAGGAAAATCTTACTTCCCTCGTTTTTCAAAATCACAGCTTCTAGAAGGTTTACATGATTTCTTAAAAAACACGAGCTTTCAGAAAATCTGTTTTATTTCATTAATAGAATCAACAAAGTATGCACATTCTACGTCATAACGACTTTCTATACTTTGCGCATGCGTCCAGAAATAAGAAAAGCTTACTTCCACCGTTTTTTAAAATCACAGCTTCTAGAAGGTTTACATGATTTCTTAAAAAACATGAGTTTTTAGAAAATGTGTTTTATTTCATAAATAGAATCAACAAAGTATGCACATTCTACGTCATAACGACTTTATATAGTTTGCGCATGCGTCCGGAAATAAGAAAAGCTTACTTCCCCCGTTTTTTAAAATCACAGCTTCTAGAAGGTTTACATGATTTCTTAAAAAACACGAGTTTTTAGAAAATGTGTTTTATTTCATAAATGGAATCTACAAAGTATGCACATTCTACATCATAACGACTTTCTATAGTTTGCGCATGCGTCCGGAAATAAGAAAAGCTTACTTCCCCCATTTTTTAAAATCACAGCTTCTAGAAGGTTTACATGATTACTTAAAAAACACGAGTTTTTAGAAAATGTGTTTTATTTCATAAATGGAATCTAAAAAGTATGCACATTCTACATCATAACGACATTCTATAGATTGCGCATGCGTCCGAAAATAAGAAAAGCTTACTTCCACCGTTTTTTAAAATCACAGCTTCTAGAAGGTTTACATAATTTCGTAAAAAACAAGAGTTTTCAGAAAATGTGTTTTATTTCATAAATGGAATCTACAAAGTATGCACATTCTACGTCATAATGACTTTCTATAGTTTGCGCATGCGTCCGGAAATAAGAAAAGCTTACTTCCCCAGTTTTTTAAAATCACAGGTTCTAGAAGGTTTACATGATTTCTTAAAAAACATGAGTTTTTAGAAAATGTGTTTTTTTTCATAAATGGAATCAACAAAGTATGCACATTCTACGTCATAACGATTTTTTATACTTTGTGCATGCGTTCGGAAATAAGAAAATCTTACTTCCCTTGTTTTTCAAAATCACAGCTTCTAGAAGGTTTACATGATTTCTAAAAAAAAACGAGCTTTTAGAAAATGTGTTTTATTTCATAAATAGAATCAACAAAGTATGCACATTCTACGTCATAACGACTTTATATAGTTTGCGCATGCGTCCGGAAATAAGAAAAGCTTACTTCCCTCGTTTTTTAAAATCACAGCTTCTAGAAGGTTTACATGATTTCTTAAAAGCCACGAGTTTTTAAAAAAATGTGTTTTATTTCATAAATGGAATCTACAAAGTATGCACTTTCTACATCATAACGACTTTCTATAGTTTGCGCATGCGTCCGGAAATAAGAAAAGCTTACTTCCCCCATTTTTTAAAATCACAGCTTCTAGAAGGTTTACATGATTTCTTAAAAAACACGAGTTTTTAGAAAATGTGTTTTATTTCATAAATAGAATCAACAAAGTATGCACATTCTACGTCATAACGACTTTCTATAGTTTGCGCATGCGTTTGGAAATAAGAAAAGCTTACTTCCTCCGTTTTTTAAAATCACAGCTTCTAGAAGGTTTACATGATTTCTTAAAAAACACGAGTTTTTAGAAAATGTGTTTTATTTCATAAATGGAATCAACAAAGTATGCACATTCTACATCATAACAACTTTCTATAGTTTGCGCATTCTTCCGTAAATAAGAAAAGCTTACTTCTCCCGTTTTTTTAAATCAGAGCTTCTAGATGGTTTACATGATTTTTTAAAAAACATGAGTTTTTAGAAAATGTGTTTTATTTCATAAATGGAATCAACAAACTATGCACATTCTACGGCATAACGACTTTCTATAGTTTGTGCATGCGTCAGGAAATAAGAAAAGCTTACTTCATCCGTTTTTTAAAATCACAGCTTCTAGAAGGTTTACATGATTTCTTAAAAAACACGAGTTTTTAGAAAATGTGTTTTATTTCATAAATGGAATCTACAAAGTATGCACATTCTACATCATAACGACTTTCTATAGTTTGCGCATGCGTCCGGAAATAAGAAAAGCTTACTTCCCCCGTTTTTTAAAATCACAGCTTCTAGAAGGTTTACATAATTTCTTAAAAAACACAAGTTTTTAGAAAATGTGTTTTATTTCATAAATGGAATCTACAAAGTATGCACATTCTACGTCATAACGAATTTCTATAGTTTGCGCATGTGTCCGGAAATTAGAAACGCTTACTTCCCCCGTTTTTTAAAATCACAGCTTCTAGAAGGTTTACATGATTTAGTAAAAAACATGAGTTTTTAGAAAATGTGTTTTATTTCATAAATGGAATCAACAAAGTATGCACATTCTACGTCATAATGACTTTCTATAGTTTGCGCATGCGTTTGAAATAAGAAAAGCTTACTTCCACCGTTTTTAAAAATCACAGCTTCTAGAAGGTTTACATAATTTCGTAAAAAACACGAGTTTTTAGAAAATGGGTTTTATTTCATAAATGGAATCTACAAAGTATGCACATTCTACATCATAACGACTTTCTATAGTTTGCGCATGCGTCCGGAAATAAGAAAAGCTTACTTCCCCAGTTTTTTAAAATCACAGGTTCTAGAAGGTTTACATGATTTCTTAAAAAACATGAGTTTTTAGAAAATGTGTTTTTTTTCATAAATGGAATCAACAAAGTATGCACATTCTACGTCATAACGATTTTTTATACTTTGCGCATGCGTTCGGAAATAAGAAAATCTTACTTCCCTCGTTTTTCAAAATCACAGCTTCTAGAAGGTTTACATGATTTCTTAAAAAACACGAGCTTTTAGAAAATGTGTTTTATTTCATTAATAGAATCAACAAAGTATGCACATTCTACGTCATAACGACTTTCTATACTTTGCGCATGCGTCCAGAAATAAGAAAAGCTTACTTCCACCGTTTTTTAAAATCACAGCTTCTAGAAGGTTTACATGATTTCTTAAAAAACATGAGTTTTTAGAAAATGTGTTTTATTTCATAAATAGAATCAACAAAGTATGCACATTCTACGTCATAACGACTTTATATTGTTTGCGCATGCGTCCGGAAATAAGAAAAGCTTACTTCCCCCATTTTTTAAAATCACAACTTCTAGAAGGTTTACATGATTTCTTAAAAAACACGAGTTTTTAGAAAATGTGTTTTATTTCATAAATGGAATCTACAAAGTATGCACATTCTACATCATAACTACTTTCTATAGTTTGCGCATGCGTCCGGAAATAAGAAAAGCTTACTTCCCCCATTTTTTAAAATCACAGCTTCTAGAAGGTTTACATGATTACTTAAAAAACACGAGTTTTTAGAAAATGTGTTTTATTTAATAAATGGAATCTAAAAAGTATGCAAATTCTACGTCATACCGACATTCTATAGATTGCGCATGCGTCCGGAAATAAGAAAAGCTTACTTCCACCGTTTTTTAAAATCACAGCTTCTAGAAGGTTTACATAATTTCGTAAAAAACAAGAGTTTTCAGAAAATGTGTTTTATTTCATAAATGGAATCTACAAAGTATGCACATTCTACGTCATAATGACTTTCTATAGTTTGCGCATGCGTCCGGAAATAAGAAAAGCTTACTTCCCCAGTTTTTTAAAATCACGGGTTCTAGAAGGTTTACATGATTTCTTAAAAAACATGAGTTTTTAGAAAATGTGTTTTTTTTCATAAATGGAATCAACAAAGTATGCACATTCTACGTCATAACGATTTTTTATACTTTGTGCATGCGTTCGGAAATAATAAAATCTTACTTCCCTCGTTTTTCAAAATCATAGCTTCTAGAAGGTTTACATGATTTCTAAAAAAAAACGAGCTTTTAGAAAATGTGTTTTATTTCATAAATAGAATCAACAAAGTATGCACATTCTACGTCATAACGACTTTCTATACTTTGCGCATGCGTCCAGAAATAAGAAAAGCTTACTTCCACCGTTTTTTAAAATCACAGCTTCTAGAAGGTTTACATGATTTCTTAAAAAACATGAGTTTTTAGAAAATGTGTTTTATTTCATAAATAGAATCAACAAAGTATGCACATTCTACGTCATAACGACTTTATATAGTTTGCGCATGCGTCCGGAAATAAGAAAAGCTTACTTCCCCCGTTTTTTAAAATCACAGCTTCTAGAAGGTTTACATGATTTCTTAAAAAACACGAGTTTTTAGAAAATGTGTTTTATTTCATAAATGGAATCTACAAAGTATGCACATTCTACATCATAACTACTTTCTATAGTTTGCGCATGCGTCCGGAAATAAGAAAAGCTTACTTCCCCCATTTTTTAAAATCACAGCTTCTAGAAGGTTTACATGATTACTTAAAAAACACGAGTTTTTAGAAAATGTGTTTTATTTAATAAATGGAATCTAAAAAGTATGCAAATTCTACGTCATAACGACATTCTATAGATTGCGCATGCGTCCGGAAATAAGAAAAGCTTACTTCCACCGTTTTTTAAAATCACAGCTTCTAGAAGGTTTACATAATTTCGTAAAAAACAAGAATTTTCAGAAAATGTGTTTTATTTCATAAATGGAATCTACAAAGTATGCACATTCTACGTCATAATGACTTTCTATAGTTTGCGCATGCGTCCGGAAATAAGAAAAGCTTACTTCCCCAGTTTTTTAAAATCACAGGTTCTAGAAGGTTTACATGATTTCTTAAAAAACATGAGTTTTTAGAAAATGTGTTTTTTTTCATAAATGGAATCAACAAAGTATGCACATTCTACGTCATAACTATTTTTTATACTTTGTGCATGCGTTCGGAAATAATAAAATCTTACTTCCCTCGTTTTTCAAAATCATAGCTTCTAGAAGGTTTACATGATTTCTAAAAAAAAAAGAGCTTTTAGAAAATGTGTTTTATTTCATAAATAGAATCAACAAAGTATGCACATTCTACGTCATAACGACTTTCTATACTTTGCGCATGCGTCCAGAAATAAGAAAAGCTTACTTCCACCGTTTTTTAAAATCACAGCTTCTAGAAGGTTTACATGATTTCTTAAAAGACATGAGTTTTTAGAAAATGTGTTTTATTTCATAAATAGAATCAACAAAGTATGCACATTCTACGTCATAACGACTTTATATAGTTTGCGCATGCGTCCGGAAATAAGAAAAGCTTACTTCCCCCGTTTTTTAAAATCACAGCTTCTAGAAGGTTTTCATGATTTCTTAAAAAACACGAGTTTTTGGAAAATGTGTTTTATTTCATAAATGGAATCTACAAAGTATGCACATTCTACATCATAACGACTTTCTATAGTTTGCGCATGCGTCCGGAAATAAGAAAAGCTTACTTCCCCCATTTTTTAAAATCACAGCTTCTAGAAGGTTTACATGATTACTTAAAAAACACGAGTTTTTAGAAGATGTGTTTTATTTCATAAATGGAATCTACAAAGTATGCACATTCTACGTCATAATGAATTTCTATAGTTTGCACATGCGTTTGGAAATAAGAAAAGCTTACTTCCCCCGTTTTTTAAAATCACAGCTTCTAGAAGGTTTACATGATTTCTTAAAAAACACGAGTTTTTAGAAAATGTGTTTTATTTCATAAATGGAATCTACAAACTATGCACATTCTACGTCAAAACGACTTTCTAAGGTTTGCGCATGCGTTTGGAAATAAGAAAAGCTTACTTTGCCCCTTTTTTAAAATCACAGGTTCTAGAAGGTTTTCATGATTTCGTAAAAAACATGAGTTTTTAGCAAATGTGTTTTATTTCATAAATGGAATCAACAAAGTATGCACATTCTATGTCATAACGACTTTCTATAGTTTGCGCATGCGTTTGGAGATAAGAAAAGCTTACTTCTCCCGTTTTTTTAAATCAGAGCTTCTAGAAGGTTTACATGATTTTTTAAAAAACATGAGTTTTTAGAAAATGTGTTTTATTTCATAAATGGAATCAACAAACTATGCACATTCTACGGCATAACGACTTTCTATAGTTTGTGCATGCGTCAGGAAATAAGAAAAGCTTACTTCCCCCGTTTTTTAAAATCACAGCTTCTAGAAGGTTTACATGATTTCTTAAAAAACACGAGTTTTTAGAAAATGTGTTTTATTTCATAAATGGAATCTACAAAGTATGCACATTCTACATCATAACGACTTTCTATAGTTTGCGCATGCGTCCGGAAATAAGAAAACCTTACTTCCCCCGTTTTTTAAAATCACAGCTTCTAGAAGGTTTACATGATTTCTTAAAAAACACGAGTTTTTAGAAAATGTGTTTTATTTCATAAATGGAATCTACAAAGTATGCACATTCTACGTCATAACGAATTTCTATAGTTTGCGCATGTGTCCGGAAATTAGAAACGCTTACTTCCCCCGTTTTTTAAAATCACAGCTTCTAGAAGGTTTACATGATTTAGTAAAAAACACGAGTTTTTAGAAAATGTGTTTTATTTCATAAATGGAATCAACAAAGTATGCACATTCTACGTCATAATGACTTTCTATAGTTTGCGCATGCGTTTGAAATAAGAAAAGCTTACTTCCCCCGTTTTTTAAAATCACAGCTTCTAGAAGGTTTACATGATTTCTTAAAAAACACGAGTTTTTAGAAAATGGGTTTTATTTCATAAATGGAATCTACAAAGTATGCACATTCTACATCATAACGACTTTCTATAGTTTGCGCATGCGTCCGGAAATAAGAAAAGCTTACTTCCCCCGTTTTTTAAAATCACAGCTTCTAGAAGGTTTACATGATTTCTTAAAAAACACGAGTTTTTAGAAAATGTGTTCTATTTCATAAATGGAATCTACAAAGTATGCAGATTCTACATCATAACAACTTTCTATAGTTTGCGCATTCTTCCGGAAATAAGAAAAGCTTACTTCCACCGTTTTTTAAAATCACAGCTTCTAGAAGGTTTACATGATTTAGTAAAAAACATGAGTTTTTAGAAAATGTGTTTTATTTCATCAATGGAATATACAAAGTATGCACATTCTACGTCATAATGACTTTCTATAGTTTGCGCATGCGTTTGAAATAAGAAAAGCTTACTTCCCCCGTTTTTTAAAATCACAGCTTCTAGAAGGTTTACATGATTTCTTAAAAAACACGAGTTTTTAGAAAATGTGTTTTATTTCTTAAATGGAATCAACAAAGTATGCACATTCTATGTCATAACAAATTTCTATAGTTTGCGCATTCGTCCGGAAATAAGAAAAGCTTGCTTCCACCGTTTTTTAAAATCACAGCTTCTAGAAGGTTTACATGATTTCGTAAAAAACACAAGTTTTTAAAAAAATGTGTTTTATTTCATAGATGGAATCTACAAAGTATGCACATTCTACGTCATAACGACTTTTTATAGTTTGCGCATGCGTTCGGAAATAAGAAAAGCTTACTTCCCCCGTTTTTTAAAATCACACCTTCTAGAAGTTTTACATGATTTCTTAAAAAACACGAGTTTTTAGAAAATGTGTTTTATTTCATAAATGGAATCAACAAAGTATGCACATTCTACGTCATAACGAATTTCTATAGTTTGCGCATGCGTTTGGAAATAAGAAAAGCTTACTTCCCCCGTTTTTTAAAATCACAGCTTCTAAAAGGTTTACATGATTTCTTAAAAAACACGAGTTTTTAGAAAATGTGTTTTATTTCATAAATAGAACCAACAAAGTATGCACATTCTACGTCATAACGACTTTCTATAGTTTGCGCATGCGTCCGGAAATAAGAAAAGCTTACTTCCACCCTTTTTTTAAAATCACAGCATCTAGAAGGTTTACATGATTTCGTAAAAAACACGAGTTTTTAGAAAATGTGTTTTATTTCATAAATGTAATCTACAAAGTATGCACATTCTACGTCATAACGACATTCTATAGTTTGCGCATGCGTCCGGAAATAAGAAAAGCTTACTTACACCGTTTTTTAAAATCACAGCTTCTAGAAGGTTTACATGATTTCGTAAAAAACAGGAGTTTTTAGAAAATATGTTTTATTTCTTAAATGGAATCAACAAAGTATGCACATTCTACGTCATAACGACTTTCTATAGTTTGCGCATGCGTCCGGAAATAAGAAAAGCTTACTTCCACCGCTTTTTAAAATCACAGCTTCTAGAAGGTTTACATGATTTCGTAAAAAACATGAGTTTTTAGAAAATATGTTTTATTTCTTAAATGGAATCAACAAAGTATGCACATTCTACGTCATAACGAATTTCTATAGTTTGCGCATGCGTCTGGAAGTAAGAAAAGCTTACTTCCATCGTTTTTTAAAATCACAGCTTCTAGAAGGTTTACATGATTTCGTAAAAAACACGAGTTTTTAGAAAATGTGTTTTATTTCATAAATGGAATGTACAAAGTATGCACATTCTACGTCATAACGAATTTCTATAGTTTGCGCATGCGTCCGGAAATAAGAAACGTTTACTTCCCCCGTTTTTTAAAATCACAGCTTCTAGAAGGTTTACATGATTTCGTAAAAAACACGAGTTTTCAGAAAATGTGTTTTATTTCATAAATGTAATCTACAAAGTATGCACATTCTACGTCATAATGACATTCTATAGTTTGCGCATGCGTCCGGAAATAAGAAACGCTTACTTCCCCCGTTTTTTAAAATCACAGCTTCTAGAAGGTTTACATGATTTCTTAAAAAACATGAGTTTCTAGAAAATGTGTTTTTTTTCATAAATGGAATCAACAAAGTATGCGCATTCTACGTCATAACGACTTTTTATACTTTGCGCATATGTTTGGAAATAAGAAAATCTTACTTCCCTCGTTTTTCAAAATCACAGCTTCTAGAAGGTTTACATGATTTCTTAAAAAACAAGAGTTTTTAGAAAATGTGTTTTATTTCATAAATAGAATCAACAAAGTATGCACATTCTACGTCATAACGACTTTCTATACTTTGCGCATGCGTCCGGAAATAAGAAACGCTTACTTCCACCGTTTTTTAAAATCACAGCTTCTACAAGGTTTACATGATTTCGTAAAAAACATGAGTTTTTAGAAAATGTGTTTCATTTCATAAATAGAATCAACAAAGTATGCACTTTCTACGTCATAACGACTTTATATAGTTTGCGCATGCGTTTGGAAATAAGAAAAGCTTACTTCCACCAATTTTTAAAATCACCGCTTCTAGAAGGTTTACATGATTTCGTAAAAAACACGAGTTTTTAGAAAATGTGTTTTATTTCATAAATGGAATCTACAAAGTATGCACATTCTACGTCATAACGAATTTCTATAGTTTGCGCATGCGTCCGGAAATAAGAAACGTTTACTTCCCCCGTTTTTTAAAATCACAGCTTCTAGAAGGTTTACATGATTTCTTAAAAAACACGAGTTTTTAGAAAATGTGTTTTATTTCATAAATGGAATCAACAAAGTATGCACATTCTATGTCATAACGACTTTCTATAGTTTGCGCATGCGTCCGGAAATAAGAAAAGCTTACTTCCACCGTTTTTTAAAATCACAGCTTCTAGAAGGTTTACATGATTTTGTAAAAAACACGAGTTTTTAGAAAATGTGTTTTATTTCATAAATGGAATCTACAAAGTATGCACATTCTACGTCATAACGAATTTATATAGTTTGCGCATGCGTCCGGAAATAAGAAAAGCTTACTTCCCCCGTTTTTTAAAATCACAGCTTCTAGAAGGTTTACATGATTTCTTAAAAAACACGAGTTTTTAGAAAATGTGTTTTATTTCATAAATGGAATCAACAAACTATGCACATTCTACGTCATAATGACTTTCTATAGTTTGCGCATGCGTTTGGAAATAAGAAAAGCTTACTTCCCCCGTTTTTTAAAATCACAGCTTCTAGAAGGTTTATATGATTTCTTAAAAAGCATGAGTTTTTAGAAAATGTGTTTTATTTCATAAATAGAATCAACAAAGTATGCACATTCTACATCATAACGACTTTCTATAGTTTGTGCATGTGTTTGGAAATAAGAAAAGTTTACTTCCCCCGTTTTTTAAAATCACAGCTTCTAGAAGGTTTACATGATTTCTTAAAAAACACGAGTTTTTAGAAAATGTGTTTTATTTCATAAATGGAATCAACAAAGTATGCACATTCTACATCATAACAACTTTCTATAGTTTGCGCATTCTTCCGGAAATAAGAAAAGCTTACTTCCACCGTTTTTTAAAATCACAGCTTCTAGAAGGTTTACATGATTTCGTAAAAAACACGAGTTTTTAGAAAATGTGTTTTATTTCATAAATGGAATCTGCAAAGTATGCACATTCTACGTCATAACGACTTTATATAGTTTGCGTATGCGTCCGGAAATAAGAATAGCTTACTTCCCCCGTTTTTTAAAATCACAGCTTCAAGAAGGTTTACATGATTTCTTAAAAAACACGAGTTTTTAGAAAATGTGTTTTATTTCTTAAATGGAATCAACAAAGTATGCACATTCTATGTCATAACGAATTTCTATAGTTTGCGCATTCGTCCGGAAATAAGAAAAGCTTACTTCCACCGTTTTTTAAAATCACAGCTTCTAGAAGGTTTACACGATTTCGTAAAAAACACGAGTTTTTAAAAAAATGTGTTTTATTTCATAAATGGAATCTACAAAGTATGCACATTCTCCGTCATAACGACTTTTTATAGTTTTCGCATGCGTTCGGAAATAAGAAAAGCTTACTTACCCCGTTTTTTAAAATCACACCTTCTAGAAGGTTTATATGATTTCTTAAAAAACACGAGTTTTTAGAAAATGTGTTTTATTTCATAAATGGAATCAACAAAGTATGCACATTCTACGTCATAACGAATTTCTATAGTTTGCGCATGCGTTTGGAAATAAGAAAAGCTTACTTCCCCCATTTTTTAAAATCACAGCTTCTAAAAGGTTTACATGATTTCTTAAAAAACATGAGTTTTTAGAAAATGTGTTTTATTTCATCAATAGAATCAACAAAGTATGCACATTCTACGTCATAACGACTTTCTATTATTTGCGCATGCATCCGGAAATAAGAAAAGCTTACTTCCACCATTTTTTAAAATCACAGCATCTAGAAGGTTTACATGATTTCGTAAAAAACACGAGTTTTTAGAAAATGTGTTTTATTTCATAAATGTAATCTACAAAGTATGCACATTCTACGTCATAACGACATTCTATAGTTTGCGCATTCGTCCGGAAATAAGAAAAGCTTACTTCCACGGTTTTTTAAAATCACAGCTTCTAGAAGGTTTACATGATTTCGTAAAAAACACGAGTTTTTAGAAAATGTGTTTTATTTCATAAATGGAATCTACAAAGTATGCACATTCTATGTCATAACGAATTTCTATAGTTTGCGCATGCGTCCGGAAATAAGAAAAGCTTACTTCCCCCGTTTTTTAAAATCACAGCTTCTAGAAGGTTTACAAGATTTCGTAAAAAACACGAGTTTTTAGAAAATGTGTTTTATTTCATAAATGGAATCTACAAAGTATGCACATTCTACGTCATAACAACTTTCTATAGTTTGCGCATGCGTCCGGAAAGAAAAAAGCTTACTTCCACCATTTTTTAAAATAACAGCTTCTAGAAGGTTTACATGATTTCTTAAAAAACACGAGTTTTTAGAAAAATGTGTTTTATTTCATAAATGGAATCAACAAAGTATGCACATTCTACGTCATAACGACTTTCTATAGTTTGCGCATGCGTTTGGAAATAAGAAAAGCTTACTTCCCCCGTTTTATAAAATCACAGCTTCTAGAAGGTTTACATGATTTCTAAAAAACACGAGTTTTTAAAAAATGTGTTTTATTTCTTCAATGGAATCAACAAAGTATGCACATTCTATGTCATAATGAATTTCTATAGTTTGCACATTCGTCCGGAAATAAGAAAAGCTTACTTCCACCGTTTTTTAAAATCACAGCTTCTAGAAGGTTTACATGATTTCTTAAATAGCACGAGTTTTTAAAAAATGTGTTTTATTTCATAAAAGGAATCTACAAAGTATGCACATTCTACGTCATAACGACTTTTTATAGTTTGCGCATGCGTCCGGAAATAATAAAAGCTTACTTCCCCCGTTTTTTAAAATCACAGCTTCTAGAAGGTTTACATGATTTCTTAAAAAACACGAGTTTTTAGAAAATGTGTTTTATTTCATAAATGGAATCAACAAAGTATGCACATTCTACGTTATAACAACTTTCTATAGTTTGCGCATGCGTTTGGAAATAAGAAAAGCTTACTTCCCCCGTTTTTTAAAATCACAGCTTCTAGAAGGTTTACATGCTTTCGTAAAAAACACGAGTTTTTAGAAAATGTGTTTTATTTCATAAATAGAATCAACAAAGTATGCACATTCTACGTCATAACGACTTTCTATAGTTTGCGCATGCGTTTGGAAATAAGAAAAGCTTACTTCCTCCGTTTTTTAAAATCACAACATCTAGAAGGTTTACATGATTTCTTAAAAAACACGAGTTTTTAGAAAATGTGTTTTATTTCATAAACGGAATCAACAAAGTATGCACATTCTACGTCATAACGACTTTCTATAGTTTGCGCATGCGTCCGGAAATAAGAAAAGCTTACTTCCACCGTTTTTTAAAATCACAGCTTCTAGAAGGTTTACATGATTTCGTAAAAAACACGAGTTTTTAGAAAATGTGTTTTATTTCATAAATGGAATCTACAAAGTATGCACATTCTACGTCATAACGAATTTCTATAGTTTGCGCATGCGTCCGGAAATAAGAAACGCTTACTTCCCCCGTTTTTTAAAATCACAGCTTCTAGAAGGTTTACATGATTTCGTAAAAAACACGAGTTTTTAGAAAATGTGTTTTATTTCATAAATGGAATCTACAAAGTATGCACATTCTACGTCATAACGAATTTCTATAGTTTGCGCATGCGTCCGGAAATAAGAAACGCTTACTTCCCCCGTTTTTTAAAATCACAGCTTCTAGAAGGTTTACACGATTTCTTAAAAAACACGAGTTTTTAGAAAATGTGTTTTATTTCATAAATGGAATCAACAAAGTATGCACATTCTACATCATAACGACTTTCTATATTTTGCGCATAAGTTTGGAAATAAGAAAAGCTTACTTCCCCCGTTTTTTAAAATCACAGCTTCTAGAAGGTTTACATGATTTCTTAAAAAACACGAGTTTTTAGAAAATGTGTTTTATTTCATAAATGGAATCAACAAAGTATGCACATTCTACATCATAACAACTTTCTATAGTTTGCGCATTCTTCCGGAAATAAGAAAAGCTTACTTCCACCTTTTTTTAAAATCACAGCTTCTAGAAGGTTTACATGATTTCGTAAAAAACACGAGTTTTTAGAAAATGTGTTTTATTTCATCAATGGAATCTACAAAGTATGCACATTCTACGTCATAACGACTTTATATAGTTTGCGCATGCGTCCGGAAATAAGAAAAGCTTACTTCCCCCGTTTTTTAAAATCACAGCTTCTAGAAGGTTTACATGATTTCTTAAAAAACACGAGTTTTTAGAAAATGTGTTTTATTTCTTAAATGGAATCAACAAAGTATGCACATTCTATGTCATAACAAATTTCTATAGTTTGCGCATTCGTCCGGAAATAAGAAAAGCTTACTTCCACCGTTTTTTAAAATCACAGCTTCTAGAAGGTTTACATGATTTCGTAAAAAACACAAGTTTTTAAAAAAATGTGTTTTATTTCATAAATGGAATCTACAAAGTATGCACATTCTACGTCATAACGACTTTTTATAGTTTGCGCATGCGTTCGGAAATAAGAAAAGCTTACTTCCCCCGTTTTTTAAAATCACACCTTCTAGAAGGTTTACATGATTTCTTAAAAAACAAGAGTTTTTAGAAAATGTGTTTTATTTCATAAATGGAATCAACAAAGTATGCACATTCTACGTCATAACGAATTTCTATAGTTTGCGCATGCGTTTGGAAATAAGAAAAGCTTACTTCCCCCGTTTTTTAAAATCACAGTTTCTACAAGGCTTACATGATTTCTTAAAAAACACGAGTTTTTAGAAAATGTGTTTTATTTCATAAATAGAATCAACAAAGTATGCACATTCTACGTCATAACGACTTTCTATAGTTTGCGCATGCGTTTGGAAATAAGAAAAGCTTACTTCCCCCATTTTTTAAAATCACAGCTTCTAGAAGGTTTACATGATTTCTTAAAAAACACGAGTTTTTAGAAAATGTGTTTTATTTCATAAATAGAATCAACAAAGTATGCACATTCTACGTCATAACGTCTTTCTATAGTTTGCGTATGCGTTTGGAAATAAGAAAAGCTTACTTCCTCCGTTTTTTAAAATCACAGCTTCTAGAAGGTTTACATGATTTCTTAAAAAACACGAGTTTTTAGAAAATGTGTTTTATTTCATAAATGGAATCAACAAAGTATGCACATTCTACATCATAACAACTTTCTATAGTTTGCGCATTCTTCCGTAAATAAGAAAAGCTTACTTCCACCGTTTTTTAAAATCACAGCTTCTAGAAGGTTTACATGATTTCGTAAAAAACACGAGTTTTTAGAAAATGTGTTTTATTTCATAAATGGAATGTACAAAGTATGCACATTCTACGTCATAACAAATTTCTATAGTTTGCGCATGCGTCCGGAAATAAGAAACGCTTACTTCCCCCGTTTTTTAAAATCACAGCTTCTAGAAGGTTTACATGATTTCGTAAAAAACACGAGTTTTTAGAAAATGTGTTTTATTTCATAAATGGAATCTACAAAGTATGCACATTCTACGTCATAACGAATTTCTATAGTTTGCGTATGCGTCCGGAAATAAGAAACGCTTACTTCCCCCGTTTTTTAAAATCACAGCTTCTCGAAGGTTTACACGATTTCTTAAAAAACACGAGTTTTTAGAAAATGTGTTTTATTTCATAAATGGAATCAACAAAGTATGCACATTCTACATCATAACGACTTTCTATATTTTGCGCATGCGTTTGGAAATAAGAAAAGCTTACTTCCCCCGTTTTTTAAAATCACAGCTTCTATAAGGTTTACATGATTTCTTAAAAAACATGAGTTTTTAGAAAATGTGTTTTATTTCATAAATGGAATCAACAAAGTATGCACATTCTACATCATAACAACTTTCTATAGTTTGCGCATTCTTCCGGAAATAAGAAAAGCTTACTTCCACCGTTTTTTAAAATCACAGCTTCTAGAAGGTTTACATGATTTCGTAAAAAACACGAGTTTTTAGAAAATGTGTTTTATTTCATCAATGGAATATACAAAGTATGCACATTCTACGTCATAACGACTTTATATAGTTTGCGCATGCGTCCGGAAATAAGAAAAGCTTACTTCCCCCGTTTTTTAAAATCACAGCTTCTAGAAGGTTTACATGATTTCTTAAAAAACACGAGTTTTTAGAAAATGTGTTTTATTTCTTAAATGGAATCAACAAAGTATGCACATTCTATGTCATAACAAATTTCTATAGTTTGCGCATTCGTCCGGAAATAAGAAAAGCTTACTTCCACCGTTTTTTAAAATCACAGCTTCTAGAAGGTTTACATGATTTCGTAAAAAACACAAGTTTTTAAAAAAATGTGTTTTATTTCATAGATGGAATCTACAAAGTATGCACATTCTACGTCATAACGACTTTTTATAGTTTGCGCATGCGTTCGGAAAAAAGAAAAGCTTACTTCCCCCGTTTTTTAAAATCACACCTTCTAGAAGGTTTACATGATTTCTTAAAAAACACGAGTTTTTAGAAAATGTGTTTTATTTCATAAATGTAATCAACAAAGTATGCACATTCTACGTCATAACGAATTTCTATAGTTTGCGCATGCGTTTGGAAATAAGAAAAGCTTACTTCCCCCGTTTTTTAAAATCACAGCTTCTAAAAGGTTTACATGATTTCTTAAAAAACACGAGTTTTTAGAAAATGTGTTTTATTTCATAAATAGAACCAACAAAGTATGCACATTCTACGTCATAACGACTTTCTATAGTTTGCGCATGCGTCCGGAAATAAGAAAAGCTTACTTCCACCCTTTTTTTAAAATCACAGCATCTAGAAGGTTTACATGATTTCGTAAAAAACACGAGTTTTTAGAAAATGTGTTTTATTTCATAAATGTAATCTACAAAGTATGCACATTCTACGTCATAACGACATTCTATAGTTTGCGCATGCGTCCGGAAATAAGAAAAGCTTACTTACACCGTTTTTTAAAATCACAGCTTCTAGAAGGTTTACATGATTTCGTAAAAAACAGGAGTTTTTAGAAAATATGTTTTATTTCTTAAATGGAATCAACAAAGTATGCACATTCTACGTCATAACGACTTTCTATAGTTTGCGCATGCGTCCGGAAATAAGAAAAGCTTACTTCCACCGCTTTTTAAAATCACAGCTTCTAGAAGGTTTACATGATTTCGTAAAAAACACGAGTTTTTAGAAAATATGTTTTATTTCTTAAATGGAATCAACAAAGTATGCACATTCTACGTCATAACGAATTTCTATAGTTTGCGCATTCGTCTGGAAGTAAGAAAAGCTTACTTCCATCGTTTTTTAAAATCACAGCTTCTAGAAGGTTTACATGATTTCGTAAAAAACACGAGTTTTTAGAAAATGTGTTTTATTTCATAAATGGAATGTACAAAGTATGCACATTCTACGTCATAACGAATTTCTATAGTTTGCGCATGCGTCCGGAAATAAGAAACGTTTACTTCCCCCGTTTTTTAAAATCACAGCTTCTAGAAGGTTTACATGATTTCGTAAAAAACACGAGTTTTTAGAAAATGTGTTTTATTTCATAAATGGAATCTACAAAGTATGCACATTCTACATCATAACGAATTTCTATAGTTTGCGCATGCGTCCGGAAATAAGAAACGCTTACTTCCCCCGTTTTTTAAAATCACAGCTTCTAGAAGGTTTACATGATTTCTTAAAAAACACGAGTTTTTAGAAAATGTGTTTTATTTCATAAATGGAATCAACAAAGTATGCACATTCTACGTCATAACGACTTTCTATAGTTTGCGCATGCGTTTGGAAATAAGAAAAGCTTACTTCCCCCGTTTTTTAAAATCACAGCTTCTAGAAGGTTTACATGATTTCTTAAAAAACACGAGTTTTTAGAAAATGTGTTTTATTTCATAAATAGAATCAACAAAGTATGCACATTCTACATCATAACGACTTTCTATAGTTTGCGCATGCGTTTGGAAATAAGAAAAGCTTACTTCCCCCGTTTTTTAAAATCACAGCTTCTAGAAGGTTTACATGATTCCTTAAAAAACAAGAGTTTTTAGAAAATGTGTTTTATTTCATAAATAGAATCAACAAAGTATGCACATTCTACATTATAATGACTTTCTATAGTTTGCGCATGCGTTTGGAAATAAGAAAAGCTTACTTCCACCGTTTTTTAAAATCACAGCTTCTAGAAGGTTTACATGATTTCGTAAAAAACACGAGTTTTTAGAAAATGTGTTTTATTTCATAAATGGAATCTACAAAGTATGCACATTCTACGTCATAACGAATTTCTATAGTTTGCGCATGCGTCCGGAAATAAGAAACGCTTACTTCCCTCGTTTTTTAAAATCATAGCTTCTAGAAGGTTTACATGATTTCTTAAAAAACACGAGTTTTTAGAAAATGTGTTTTATTTCATAAATGGAATCAACAAAGTATGCACATTCTATGTCATAACGACTTTCTATAGTTTGCGCATGCGTCTGGAAATAAGAAAAGCTTACTTCCACCGTTTTTTAAAATCACAGCTTCTAGAAGGTTTACATGATTTTGTAAAAAACACGAGTTTTTAGAAAATGTGTTTTATTTCATAAATGGAATCTACAAAGTATGCACATTCTACGTCATAACGAATTTATATAGTTTGCGCATGCGTCCGGAAATAAGAAAAGCTTACTTCCCCCGTTTTTTAAAATCACAGCTTCTAGAAGGTTTACATGATTTCTTAAAAAACACGAGTTTTTAGAAAATGTGTTTTATTTCATAAATGGAATCAACAAACTATGCACATTCTACGTCATAACGACTTTCTATAGTTTGCGCATGCGTTTTGAAATAAGAAAAGCTTACTTCCCCCGTTTTTTAAAATCACAGCTTCTAGAAGGTTTACATGATTTCTTAAAAAACACGAGTTTTTAGAAAATGTGTTTTATTTCATAAATAGAATCAACAAAGTATGCACATTCTACGTCATAACGACTTTCTATAGTTTGCGCATGCGTTTGGAAATAAGAAAAGCTTACTTCCCCCATTTTTTAAAATCACAGCTTCTAGAAGGTTTACATGATTTCTTAAAAATCACGAGTTTTTAGAAAATGTGTTTTATTTCATAAATAGAATCAACAAAGTATGCACATTCTACCTCATAACGACTTTCTATAGTTTGCGCATGCGTTTGGAAATAAGAAAAGCTTACTTCCTCCGTTTTTTAAAATCACAGCTTCTAGAAGGTTTACATGATTTCTTAAAAAACACGAGTTTTTAGAAAATCTGTTTTATTTCATAAATGGAATCAACAAAGTATGCACATTCTACATCATAACAACTTTCTATAGTTTGCGCATTCTTCCGTAAATAAGAAAAGCTTACTTCCACCGTTTTTTAAAATCACAGCTTCTAGAAGGTTTACATGATTTCGTAAAAAACACGAGTTTTTAGAAAATGTGTTTTATTTCATAAATGGAATGTACAAAGTATGCACATTCTACGTCATAACGAATTTCTATAGTTTGCGCATGCGTCCGGAAATAAGAAACGCTTACTTCCCCCGTTTTTTAAAATCACAGCTTCTAGAAGGTTTACATGATTTCGTAAAAAACACGAGTTTTTAGAAAATGTGTTTTATTTCATAAATGGAATCTACAAAGTATGCACATTCTACGTCATAACGAATTTCTATAGTTTGCGCATGCGTCCGGAAATAAGAAACGCTTACTTCACCCGTTTTTTAAAATCACAGCTTCTAGAAGTTTTACACGATTTCTTAAAAAACACGAGTTTTTAGAAAATGTGTTTTATTTCATAAATGGAATCAACAAAGTATGCACATTCTACATCATAACGACTTTCTATATTTTGCGCATGCGTTTGGAAATAAGAAAAGCTTACTTCCCCCGTTTTTTAAAATCACAGCTTCTAGAAGGTTTACATGATTTCTTAAAAAACACGAGTTTTTAGAAAATGTGTTTTATTTCATAAATGGAATCAACAAAGTATGCACATTCTACATCATAACAACTTTCTATAGTTTGCGCATTCTTCCGGAAATAAGAAAAGCTTACTTCCACCGTTTTTTAAAATCACAGCTTCTAGAAGGTTTACATGATTTCGTAAAAAACACGAGTTTTTAGAAAATGTGTTTTATTTCATCAATGGAATCTACAAAGTATGCACATTCTACGTCATAACGACTTTATATAGTTTGCGCATGCGTCCGGAAATAAGAAAAGCTTACTTCCCCCGTTTTTTAAAATCACAGCTTCTAGAAGGTTTACATGATTTCTTAAAAAACACGAGTTTTTAGAAAATGTGTTTTATTTCTTAAATGGAATCAACAAAGTATGCACATTCTATGTCATAACAAATTTCTATAGTTTGCGCATTCGTCCGGAAATAAGAAAAGCTTACTTCCACCGTTTTTTAAAATCACAGCTTCTAGAAGGTTTACATGATTTCGTAAAAAACACAAGTTTTTAAAAAAATGTGTTTTATTTCATAAATGGAATCTACAAAGTATGCACATTCTACGTCATAACGACTTTTTATAGTTTGCGCATGCGTTCGGAAATAAGAAAAGCTTACTTCCCCCGTTTTTTAAAATCACACCTTCTAGAAGGTTTACATGATTTCTTAAAAAACACGAGTTTTTAGAAAATGTGTTTTATTTCATAAATGGAATCAACAAAGTATGCACATTCTACGTCATAACGAATTTCTATAGTTTGCGCATGCGTTTGGAAATAAGAAAAGCTTACTTCCCCCATTTTTTAAAATCACAGCTTCTAAAAGGTTTACATGATTTCTTAAAAAACACGAGTTTTTAGAAAATGTGTTTTATTTCATAAATAGAATTAACAAAGTATGCACATTCTACGTCATAACAACTTTCTATAGTTTGCGCATGCGTTTGGAAATAAGAAAAGCTTACTTCCCCCATTTTTTAAAATCACAGCTTCTAGAAGGTTTACATGATTTCTTAAAAAACACGAGTTTTTAGAAAATGTGTTTTATTTCATAAATAAAATCAACAAAGTATGCACATTCTACGTCATAACGACTTTCTATAGTTTGCGCATGCGTTTGGAAATAAGAAAAGCTTACTTCCTCCGTTTTTTAAAATCACAGCTTCTAGAAGGTTTACATGATTTCTTAAAATACACGAGTTTTTAGAAAATGTGTTTTATTTCATAAATGGAATCAACAAAGCATGCACATTCTACATCATAACAACTTTCTATAGTTTGCGCATTCTTCCGTAAATAAGAAAAGCTTACTTCCACCGTTTTTTAAAATCACAGCTTCTAGAAGGTTTACATGATTTCGTAAAAAACACGAGTTTTTAGAAAATGTGTTTTATTTCATAAATGGAATGTACAAAGTATGCACATTCTACGTCATAACGAATTTCTATAGTTTGCGCATGCGTCCGGAAATAAGAAACGCTTACTTCCCCCGTTTTTTAAAATCACAGCTTCTAGAAGGTTTACATGATTTCGTAAAAAACACGAGTTTTTAGAAAATGTGTTTTATTTCATAAATGGAATCTACAAAGTATGCACATTCTACGTCATAACGAATTTCTATAGTTTGCGCATGCGTCCGGAAATAAGAAACGCTTACTTCCCCCGTTTTTTAAAATCACAGCTTCTAGAAGGTTTACATGATTTCGTAAAAAACACGAGTTTTTAGAAAATGTGTTTTATTTCATAAATGGAATCTACAAAGTATGCACATTCTACGTCATAACGAATTTCTATAGTTTGCGGATGCGTCCGGAAATAAGAAACGCTTACTTCCCCCGTTTTTTAAAATCACAGCTTCTAGAAGGTTTACATGATTTCGTAAAAAACACGAGTTTTTAGAAAATGTGTTTTATTTCATAAATAGAATCAACAAATTATGCACATTCTACGTCATAACGAATTTATATAGTTTGCGCATGCGTCCGGAAATAAGAAAAGCTTACTTCCCCCGTTTTTTAAAATCACAGCTTCTAGAAGGTTTACATGATTTCTTAAAAAACACGAGTTTTTAGAAAATGTGTTTTATTTCATAAATAGAATCAACAAAGTATGCACATTCTACGTCATAACGACTTTCTATAGTTTGCGCATGCGTTTGGAAATAAGAAAAGCTTACTTCCCCCATTTTTTAAAATCACAGCTTCTAGAAGGTTTACATGATTTCTTAAAAAACACGAGTTTTTAGAAAATGTGTTTTATTTCATAAATAGAATCAACAAAGTATGCACATTCTACGTCATAACGACTTTCTATAGTTTGCGCATGCGTTTGGAAATAAGAAAAGCTTACTTCCTCCGTTTTTTTAAAATCACAGCTTCTAGAAGGTTTACATGATCTCTTAAAAAACACGAGTTTTTAGAAAATGTGTTTTATTTCATAAATGGAATCAACAAAGTATGCACATTCTACATCATAACAACTTTCTATAGTTTGCGCATTCTTCCGTAAATAAGAAAAGCTTACTTCCACCGTTTTTTAAAATCACAGCTTCTAGAAGGTTTACATGATTTCGTAAAAAACACGAGTTTTTAGAAAATGTGTTTTATTTCATAAATGGAATGTACAAAGTATGCACATTCTACGTCATAACGAATTTCTATAGTTTGCGCATGCGTCCGGAAATAAGAAACGCTTACTTCCCCCGTTTTTTAAAATCACAGCTTCTAGAAGGTTTACATGATTTCGTAAAAAACACGAGTTTTTAGAAAATGTGTTTTATTTCATAAATGGAATCTACAAAGTATGCACATTCTACGTCATAACGAATTTCTATAGTTTGCGCATGCGTCCGGAAATAAGAAACGCTTACTTCCCCCGTTTTTTAAAATCACAGCTTCTCGAAGGTTTACACGATTTCTTAAAAAACACGAGTTTTTAGAAAATGTGTTTTATTTCATAAATGGAATCAACAAAGTATGCACATTCTACATCATAACGACTTTCTATATTTTGCGCATGCGTTTGGAAATAAGAAAAGCTTACTTCCCCCGTTTTTTAAAATCACAGCTTCTAGAAGGTTTACATGATTTCTTAAAAAACACGAGTTTTTAGAAAATGTGTTTTATTTCATAAATGGAATCAACAAAGTATGCACATTCTACATCATAACAACTTTCTATAGTTTGCGCATTCTTCCGGAAATAAGAAAAGCTTACTTCCACCGTTTTTTAAAATCACAGCTTCTAGAAGGTTTACATGATTTCGTAAAAAACACGAGTTTTTAGAAAATGTGTTTTATTTCATCAATGGAATCTACAAAGTATGCACATTCTACGTCATAACGACTTTATATAGTTTGCGCATGCGTCCGGAAATAAGAAAAGCTTACTTCCCCCGTTTTTTAAAATCACAGCTTCTAGAAGGTTTACATGATTTCTTAAAAAACACGAGTTTTTAGAAAATGTGTTTTATTTCTTAAATGGAATCAACAAAGTATGCACATTCTATGTCATAACAAATTTCTATAGTTTGCGCATTCGTCCGGAAATAAGAAAAGCTTACTTCCACCGTTTTTTAAAATCACAGCTTCTAGAAGGTTTACATGATTTCGTAAAAAACAAAAGTTTTTAAAAAAATGTGTTTTATTTCATAAATGGAATCTACAAAGTATGCACATTCTACGTCATAACGACTTTTTATAGTTTGCGCATGCGTTCGGAAATAAGAAAAGCTTACTTCCCCCGTTTTTTAAAATCACACCTTCTAGAAGGTTTACATGATTTCTTAAAAAACACGAGTTTTTAGAAAATGTGTTTTATTTCATAAATGGAATCAACAAAGTATGCACATTCTACGTCATAACGAATTTCTATAGTTTGCGCATGCGTTTGGAAATAAGAAAAGCTTACTTCCCCCATTTTTTAAAATCACAGCTTCTAAAAGGTTTACATGATTTCTTAAAAAACACGAGTTTTTAGAAAATGTGTTTTATTTCATAAATAGAATTAACAAAGTATGCACATTCTACGTCATAACGACTTTCTATAGTTTGCGCATGCGTTTGGAAATAAGAAAAGCTTACTTCCCCCATTTTTTAAAATCACAGCTTCTAGAAGGTTTACATGATTTCTTAAAAAACACGAGTTTTTAGAAAATGTGTTTTATTTCATAAATAGAATCAACAAAGTATGCACATTCTACGTCATAACGACTTTCTATAGTTTGCGCATGCGTTTGGAAATAAGAAAAGCTTACTTCCTCCGTTTTTTAAAATCACAGCTTCTAGAAGGTTTACATGATTTCTTAAAAAACACGAGTTTTTAGAAAATGTGTTTTATTTCATAAATGGAATCAACAAAGTATGCACATTCTACATCATAACAACTTTCTATAGTTTGCGCATTCTTCCGTAAATAAGAAAAGCTTACTTCCACCGTTTTTTAAAATCACAGCTTCTAGAAGGTTTACATGATTTCGTAAAAAACACGAGTTTTTAGAAAATGTGTTTTATTTCATAAATGGAATGTACAAAGTATGCACATTCTACGTCATAACGAATTTCTATAGTTTGCGCATGCGTCCGGAAATAAGAAACGCTTACTTCCCCCGTTTTTTAAAATCACAGCTTCTAGAAGGTTTACATGATTTCGTAAAAAACACGAGTTTTTAGAAAATGTGTTTTATTTCATAAATGGAATCTACAAAGTATGCACATTCTACGTCATAACGAATTTCTATAGTTTGCGCATGCGTCCGGAAATAAGAAACGCTTACTTCCCCCGTTTTTTAAAATCACAGCTTCTCGAAGGTTTACACGATTTCTTAAAAAACACGAGTTTTTAGAAAATGTGTTTTATTTCATAAATGGAATCAACAAAGTATGCACATTCTACATCATAACGACTTTCTATATTTTGCGCATGCGTTTGGAAATAAGAAAAGCTTACTTCCCCCGTTTTTTAAAATCACAGCTTCTAGAAGGTTTACATGATTTCTTAAAAAACACGAGTTTTTAGAAAATGTGTTTTATTTCATAAATGGAATCAACAAAGTATGCACATTCTACATCATAACAACTTTCTATAGTTTGCGCATTCTTCCGGAAATAAGAAAAGCTTACTTCCACCGTTTTTTAAAATCACAGCTTCTAGAAGGTTTACATGATTTCGTAAAAAACACGAGTTTTTAGAAAAAGTGTTTTATTTCATCAATGGAATCTACAAAGTATGCACATTCTACGTCATAACGACTTTATATAGTTTGCGCATGCGTCCGGAAATAAGAAAAGCTTACTTCCCCCGTTTTTTAAAATCACAGCTTCTAGAAGGTTTACATGATTTCTTAAAAAACACGAGTTTTTAGAAAATGTGTTTTATTTCTTAAATGGAATCAACAAAGTATGCACATTCTATGTCATAACAAATTTCTATAGTTTGCGCATTCGTCCGGAAATAAGAAAAGCTTACTTCCACCGTTTTTTAAAATCACAGCTTCTAGAAGGTTTACATGATTTCGTAAAAAACAAAAGTTTTTAAAAAAATGTGTTTTATTTCATAAATGGAATCTACAAAGTATGCACATTCTACGTCATAACGACTTTTTATAGTTTGCGCATGCGTTCGGAAATAAGAAAAGCTTACTTCCCCCGTTTTTTAAAATCACACCTTCTAGAAGGTTTACATGATTTCTTAAAAAACACGAGTTTTTAGAAAATGTGTTTTATTTCATAAATGGAATCAACAAAGTATGCACATTCTACGTCATAACGAATTTCTATAGTTTGCGCATGCGTTTGGAAATAAGAAAAGCTTACTTCCCCCATTTTTTAAAATCACAGCTTCTAAAAGGTTTACATGATTTCTTAAAAAACATGAGTTTTTAGAAAATGTGTTTTATTTCATAAATAGAATGAACAAAGTATGCACATTCTACGTCATAACGACTTTCTATAGTTTGCGCATGCGTTTGGAAATAAGAAAAGCTTACTTCCCCCATTTTTTAAAATCACAGCTTCTAGAAGGTTTACATGATTTCTTAAAAAACACGAGTTTTTAGAAAATGTGTTTTATTTCATAAATAGAATCAACAAAGTATGCACATTCTACGTCATAACGACTTTCTATAGTTTGCGCATGCGTTTGGAAATAAGAAAAGCTTACTTCCTCCGTTTTTTAAAATCACAGCTTCTAGAAGGTTTACATGATTTCTTAAAAAACACGAGTTTTTAGAAAATGTGTTTTATTTCATAAATGGAATCAACAAAGTATGCACATTCTACATCATAACAACTTTCTATAGTTTGCGCATTCTTCCGTAAATAAGAAAAGCTTACTTCCACCGTTTTTTAAAATCACAGCTTCTAGAAGGTTTACATGATTTCGTAAAAAACACGAGTTTTTAGAAAATGTGTTTTATTTCATAAATGGAATGTACAAAGTATGCACATTCTACGTCATAACGAATTTCTATAGTTTGCGCATGCGTCCGGAAATAAGAAACGCTTACTTCCCCCGTTTTTTAAAATCACAGCTTCTAGAAGGTTTACATGATTTCGTAAAAAACACGAGTTTTTAGAAAATGTGTTTTATTTCATAAATGGAATCTACAAAGTATGCACATTCTACGTCATAACGAATTTCTATAGTTTGCGCATGCGTCCGGAAATAAGAAACGCTTACTTCCCCTGTTTTTTAAAATCACGGCTTCTAGAAGGTTTACACGATTTCTTAAAAAACACGAGTTTTTAGAAAATGTGTTTTATTTCATAAATGGAACCAACAAAGTATGCACATTCTACATCATAACGACTTTCTATATTTTGCGCATGCGTTTGGAAATAAGAAAAGCTTACTTCCCCCGTTTTTTAAAATCACAGCTTCTAGAAGGTTTACATGATTTCTTAAAAAACACGAGTTTTTAGAAAATGTGTTTTATTTCATAAATGGAATCAACAAAGTATGCACATTCTACATCATAACAACTTTCTATAGTTTGCGCATTCTTCCGGAAATAAGAAAAGCTTACTTCCACCTTTTTTTAAAATCACAGCTTCTAGAAGGTTTACATGATTTCGTAAAAAACACGAGTTTTTAGAAAATGTGTTTTATTTCATCAATGGAATCTACAAAGTATGCACATTCTGCGTCATAACGACTTTATATAGTTTGCGCATGCGTCCGGAAATAAGAAAAGCTTACTTCCCCCGTTTTTTAAAATCACAGCTTCTAGAAGGTTTACATGATTTCTTAAAAAACACGAGTTTTTAGAAAATGTGTTTTATTTCTTAAATGGAATCAACAAAGTATGCACATTCTACGTCATAACGAATTTCTATAGTTTGCACATGCGTTTGGAAATAAGAAAAGCTTACTTCCCCCGTTTTTTAAAATCACAGCTTCTACAAGGCTTACATGATTTCTTAAAAAACACGAGTTTTTAGAAAATGTGTTTTATTTCATAAATAGAATCAACAAAGTATGCACATTCTACGTCATAACGACTTTCTATAGTTTGCGCATGCGTTTGGAAATAAGAAAAGCTTACTTCCCCCATTTTTTAAAATCACAGCTTCTAGAAGGTTTACATGATTTCTTAAAAAACACGAGTTTTTAGAAAATGTGTTTTATTTCATAAATAGAATCAACAAAGTATGCACATTCTACGTCATAATGACTTTCTATAGTTTGCGCATGCGTTTGGAAATAAGAAAAGCTTACTTCCTCCGTTTTTTAAAATCACAGCTTCTAGAAGGTTTACATGATTTCTTAAAAAACACGAGTTTTTAGAAAATGTGTTTTATTTCATAAATGGAATCAACAAAGTATGCACATTCTACGTCATAACAACTTTCTATAGTTTGCGCATTCTTCCGTAAATAAGAAAAGCTTACTTCCACCGTTTTTTAAAATCACAGCTTCTAGAAGGTTTACATGATTTCGTAAAAAACACGAGTTTTTAGAAAATGTGTTTTATTTCATAAATGGAATGTACAAAGTATGCACATTCTACGTCATAACGAATTTCTATAGTTTGCGCATGCGTCCGGAAATAAGAAACGCTTACTTCCCCCGTTTTTTAAAATCACAGCTTCTAGAAGGTTTACATGATTTCGTAAAAAACACGAGTTTTTAGAAAATGTGTTTTATTTCATAAATGGAATCTACAAAGTATGCACAATCTACGTCATAACGAATTTCTATAGTTTGCGCATGCGTCCGGAAATAAGAAACGCTTACTTCCCCTGTTTTTTAAAATCACAGCTTCTAGAAGGTTTACACGATTTCTTAAAAAACACGAGTTTTTAGAAAATGTGTTTTATTTCATAAATGGAATCAACAAAGTATGCACATTCTACATCATAACGACTTTCTATATTTTGCGCATGCGTTTGGAAATAAGAAAAGCTTACTTCCCCCGTTTTTTAAAATCACAGCTTCTAGAAGGTTTACATGATTTCTTAAAAAACACGAGTTTTTAGAAAATGTGTTTTATTTCATAAATGGAATCAACAAAGTATGCACATTCTACATCATAACAACTTTCTATAGTTTGCGCATTCTTCTGGAAATAAGAAAAGCTTACTTCCACCGTTTTTTAAAATCACAGCTTCTAGAAGGTTTACATGATTTCGTAAAAAACACGAGTTTTTAGAAAATGTGTTTTATTTCATCAATGGAATATACAAAGTATGCACATTCTACGTCATAACGACTTTATATAGTTTGCGCATGCGTCCGGAAATAAGAAAAGCTTACTTCCCCCGTTTTTCAAAATCACAGCTTCTAGAAGGTTTACATGATTTCTTAAAAAACACGAGTTTTTAGAAAATGTGTTTTATTTCTTAAATGGAATCAACAAAGTATGCACATTCTATGTCATAACGAATTTCTATAGTTTGCGCATTCGTCCGGAAATAAGAAAAGCTTACTTCCACCGTTTTTTAAAATCACAGCTTCTAGAAGGTTTATATGATTTCGTAAAAAACACAAGTTTTTAAAAAAATGTGTTTTATTTCATAAATGGAATCTACAAAGTATGCACATTCTACGTCATAACGACTTTTTATAGTTTGCGCATGCGTTCGGAAATAAGAAAAGCTTACTTCCCCCGTTTTTTAAAATCACACCTTCTAGAATGTTTACATGATTTCTTAAAAAACACGAGTTTTTAGAAAATGTGTTTTATTTCATAAATGGAATCAACAAAGTATGCACATTCTACGTCATAACGAATTTCTATAGTTTGCGCATGCGTTTGGAAATAAGAAAAGCTTACTTCCCCCGTTTTTTAAAATCACAGCTTCTACAAGGCTTACATGATTTCTTAAAAAACACGAGTTTTTAGAAAATGTGTTTTATTTCATAAATAGAATCAACAAAGTATGCACATTCTACGTCATAACGACTTTCTATAGTTTGCGCATGCGTTTGGAAATAAGAAAAGCTTACTTCCCCCATTTTTTAAAATCACAGCTTCTAGAAGGTTTACATGATTTCTTAAAAAACACAAGTTTTTAGAAAATGTGTTTTATTTCATAAATAGAATCAACAAAGTATGCACATTCTACGTCATAACGACTTTCTATAGTTTGCGCATGCGTTTGGAAATAAGAAAAGCTTACTTCCTCCGTTTTTTAAAATCACAGCTTCTAGAAGGTTTACATGATTTCTTAAAAAACACGAGTTTTTAGAAAATGTGTTTTATTTCGTAAATGGAATCAACAAAGTATGCACATTCTACATCATAACAACTTTCTATAGTTTGCGCATTCTTCCGTAAATAAGAAAAGCTTACTTCCACCGTTTTTTAAAATCACAGCTTCTAGAAGGTTTACATGATTTCGTAAAAAACACGAGTTTTTAGAAAATGTGTTTTATTTCATAAATGGAATGTACAAAGTATGCACATTCTACGTCATAACGAATTTCTATAGTTTGCGCATGCGTCCGGAAATAAGAAACGCTTACTTCCCCCGTTTTTTAAAATCACAGCTTCTAGAAGGTTTACATGATTTCGTAAAAAACACGAGTTTTTAGAAAATGTGTTTTATTTCATAAATGGAATCTACAAAGTATGCACATTCTACATCATAGCGAATTTCTATATTTTGCGCATGCTTCCGGAAATAAGAAACGCTTACTTCCCCCGTTTTTTAAAATCACAGCTTCTCGAAGGTTTACACGATTTCTTAAAAAACACGAGTTTTTAGAAAATGTGTTTTATTTCATAAATGGAATCAACAAAGTATGCACATTCTACATCATAACGACTTTCTATATTTTGCGCATGCGTTTGGAAATAAGAAAAGCTTACTTCCCCCGTTTTTTAAAATCACAGCTTCTAGAAGGTTTACATGATTTCTTAAAAAACACGAGTTTTTAGAAAATGTGTTTTATTTCATAAATGGAATCAACAAAGTATGCACATTCTACATCATAACAACTTTCTATAGTTTGCGCATTCTTCTGGAAATAAGAAAAGCTTACTTCCACCGTTTTTTAAAATCACAGCTTCTAGAAGGTTTACATGATTTCGTAAAAAACACGAGTTTTTAGAAAATGTGTTTTATTTCATCAATGGAATATACAAAGTATGCACATTCTACGTCATAACGACTTTATATAGTTTGCGCATGCGTCCGGAAATAAGAAAAGCTTACTTCCCCCGTTTTTCAAAATCACAGCTTCTAGAAGGTTTACATGATTTCTTAAAAAACACGAGTTTTTAGAAAATGTGTTTTATTTCTTAAATGGAATCAACAAAGTATGCACATTCTATGTCATAACAAATTTCTATAGTTTGCGCATTCGTCCGGAAATAAGAAAAGCTTACTTCCACCGTTTTTTAAAATCACAGCTTCTAGAAGGTTTACATGATTTCGTAAAAAACACAAGTTTTTAAAAAAATGTGTTTTATTTCATAAATGGAATCTACAAAGTATGCACATTCTACGTCATAACAACTTTTTATAGTTTGCGCATGCGTTCGGAAATAAGAAAAGCTTACTTCCACCGTTTTTTAAAATCACACCTTCTAGAAGGTTTACATGATTTCTTAAAAAACACGAGTTTTTAGAAAATGTGTTTTATTTCATAAATGGAATCAACAAAGTATGCACATTCTACGTCATAACGAATTTCTATAGTTTGCGCATGCGTTTGGAAATAAGAAAAGCTTACTTCCCCCGTTTTTTAAAATCACAGCTTCTAAAAGGTTTACATGATTTCTTAAAAAACACGAGTTTTTAGAAAATGTGTTTTATTTCATAAATAGAATCAACAAAGTATGCACATTCTACGTCATAACGACTTTCTATAGTTTGCGCATGCGTCCGGAAGTAAGAAAAGCTTACTTCCACCCTTTTTTTAAAATCACAGCATCTAGAAGGTTTACATGATTTCGTAAAAAACACGAGTTTTTAGAAAATGTGTTTTATTTCATAAATGTAATCTACAAAGTATGCACATTCTACGTCATAACGACATTCTATAGTTTGCGCATGCGTCCGGAAATAAGAAAAGCTTACTTACACCGTTTTTTAAAATCACAGCTTCTAGAAGGTTTACATGATTTCGTAAAAAAGAGGAGTTTTTAGAAAATATGTTTTATTTCTTAAATGGAATCAACAAAGTATGCACATTCTACGTCATAATGACTTTCTATAGTTTGCGCATGCGTCCGGAAATAAGAAAAGCTTACTTCCACCGCTTTTTAAAATCACAGCTTCTAGAAGGTTTACATGATTTCGTAAAAAACACGAGTTTTTAGAAAATATGTTTTATTTCTTCAATGGAATCAACAAAGTATGCACATTCTACGTCATAACGACTTTCTATAGTTTGCGCATTCGTCTGGAAATAAGAAAAGCTTACTTCCATCGTTTTTTAAAATCACAGCTAATAGAAGGTTTACATGATTTCGTAAAAAACACGAGTTTTTAGAAAATGTGTTTTATTTCATAAATGGAATGTACAAAGTATGCACATTCTACGTTATAACAAATTTCTATAGTTTGCGCATGCGTCCGGAAATAAGAAACGTTTACTTCCCCCGTTTTTTAAAATCACAGCTTCTAGAAGGTTTACATGATTTCGTAAAAAACACGAGTTTTTAGAAACTGTGTTTTATTTCATAAATGGAATCTACAAAGTATGCACATTCTACGTCATAACGAATTTCTATAGTTTGCGCATGCGTCCGGAAATAAGAAACGCTTACTTCCCCCGTTTTTTAAAATCACAGCTTCTAGAAGGTTTACATGATTTCTTAAAAAACACGAGTTTTTAGAAAATGTGTTTTATTTCATAAATGGAATCAACAAAGTATGCACATTCTACGTCATAACGACTTTCTGTAGTTTGCGCATGCGTTTGGAAATAAGAAAAGCTTACTTCCCCCGTTTTTTAAAATCACAGCTTCTAGAAGGTTTACATGATTTCTTAAAAAACACGAGTTTTTAGAAAATGTGTTTTATTTCATAAATAGAATCAACAAAGTATGCACATTCTACATCATAACGACTTTCTAAGGTTTGCGCATGCGTTTGGAAATAAGAAAAGCTTACTTCCCCCGTTTTTTAAAATCACAGCTTCTAGAAGGTTTACATGATTCCTTAAAAAACAAGAGTTTTTAGAAAATGTGTTTTATTTCATAAATAGAATCAACAAAGTATGCACATTCTACATCATAATGACTTTCTATAGTTTGCGCATGCGTTTGGAAATAAGAAAAGCTTACTTCCACCGTTTTTTAAAATCACAGCTTCTAGAAGGTTTACATGATTTCGTAAAAAACACGAGTTTTTAGAAAATGTGTTTTATTTCATAAATGGAATCTACAAAGTATGCACATTCTACGTCATAACGAATTTCTATAGTTTGCGCATGCGTCCAGAAATAAGAAACGCTTACTTCCCCCGTTTTTTAAAATCACAGCTTCTAGAAGGTTTACATGATTTCTTAAAAAACACGAGTTTTTAGAAAATGTGTTTTATTTCATAAATGGAATCAACAAAGTATGCACATTCTACGTCATAACGACTTTCTATAGTTTGCGCATGCGTCCGGAAATAAGAAAAGCTTACTTCCACCGTTTTTTAAAATCACAGCTTCTAGAAGGTTTACATGATTTTGTAAAAAACACGAGTTTTTAGAAAATGTGTTTTATTTCATAAATGGAATCTACAAAGTATGCACATTCTATGTCATAACGAATTTATATAGTTTGCGCATGCGTTTGGAAATAAGAAAAGCTTACTTCCCCCGTTTTTTAAAATCACAGCTTCTAGAAGGTTTACATGATTTCTTAAAAAACACGAGTTTTTAGAAAATGTGTTTTATTTCATAAATGGAATCAACAAACTATGCACATTCTACGTCATAATGACTTTCTATAGTTTGCGCATGCGTTTGGAAATAAGAAAAGCTTACTTCCCCCGTTTTTTAAAATCACAGCTTCTAGAAGGTTTATATGATTTCTTAAAAAGCACGAGTTTTTAGAAAATGTGTTTTATTTCATAAATAGAATCAACAAAGTATGCACATTCTACGTCATAACGACTTTCTATAGTTTGTGCATGTGTTTGGAAATAAGAAAATTTTACTTCCCCCGTTTTTTAAAATCACAGCTTCTAGAAGGTTTACATGATTTCTTAAAAAACACGAGTTTTTAGAAAATGTGTTTTATTTCATAAATGGAATCAACAAAGTATGCACATTCTACATCATAACAACTTTCTATAGTTTTGCGCATTCTTCCGGAAATAAGAAAAGCTTACTTCCACCGTTTTTTAAAATCACAGCTTCTAGAAGGTTTACATGATTTCGTAAAAAACACGAGTTTTTAGAAAATGTGTTTTATTTCATAAATGGAATCTGCAAAGTATGCACATTCTACGTCATAATGACTTTATATAGTTTGCGTATGCGTCCGGAAATAAGAATAGCTTACTTCCCCCGTTTTTTAAAATCACAGCTTCAAGAAGGTTTACATGATTTCTTAAAAAACACGAGTTTTTAGAAAATGTGTTTTATTTCGTAAATGGAATCAACAAAGTATGCACATTCTATGTCATAACGAATTTCTATAGTTTGCGCATTCGTCCGGAAATAAGAAAAGCTTACTTCCACCGTTTTTTAAAATCACAGCTTCTAGAAGGTTTACATGATTTCGTAAAAAACACGAGTTTTTAAAAAAATGTGTTTTATTTCATAAATGGAATCTACAAAGTATGCACATTCTACGTCATAACGACTTTTTATAGTTTTCGCATGCGTTCGGAAATAAGAAAAGCTTACTTACCCCGTTTTTTAAAATCACACCTTCTAGAAGGTTTATATCATTTCTTAAAAAACACGAGTTTTTAGAAAATGTGTTTTATTTCATAAATGGAATCAACAAAGTATGCACATTCTACGTCATAACGAATTTCTATAGTTTGCGCATGCGTTTGGAAAGAAGAAAAGCTTACTTCCCCCGTTTTTTAAAATCACAGCTTCTAAAAGGTTTACATGATTTCTTAAAAAACACGAGTTTTTAGAAAATGTGTTTTATTTCATCAATAGAATCAACAAAGTATGCACATTCTACGTCATAACGACTTTCTATTATTTGCGCATGCATCCGGAAATAAGAAAAGCTTACTTCCACCATTTTTTAAAATCACAGCATCTAGAAGGTTTACATGATTTCGTAAAAAACATGAGTTTTTAGAAAATGTGTTTTATTTTATAAATGTAATCTACAAAGTATGCACATTCTACGTCATAACGACATTCTATAGTTTGCGCATGCGTCCGGAAATAAGAAAAGCTTACTTCCACGGTTTTTTAAAATCACAGCTTCTAGAAGGTTTACATGATTTCGTAAAAAACACGAGTTTTTAGAAAATGTGTTTTATTTCATAAATGGAATCTACAAAGTATGCACATTCTATGTCATAACGACTTTCTATAGTTTGCGCATGCGTCCGGAAATAAGAAAAGCTTACTTCCCCCGTTTTTTAAAATCACAGATTCTAGAAGGTTTACAAGATTTCGTAAAAAACACGAGTTTTTAGAAAATGTGTTTTATTTCATAAATGGAATCTACAAAGTATGCACATTCTACGTCATAACAACTTTCTATAGTTTGCGCATGCGTCCGGAAATAAAAAAGCTTACTTCCACCATTTTTTAAAATAACAGCTTCTAGAAGGTTTACATGATTTCTTAAAAAACATGAGTTTTTAGAAAAATGTGTTTTATTTCATAAATGCAATCAACAAAGTATGCACATTCTACGTCATAACGACTTTCTATAGTTTGCGCATGCGTTTGGAAATAAGAAAAGCTTACTTCCCCCGTTTTATAAAATCACAGCTTCTAGAAGGTTTACATGATTTCTTAAAAAACACGAGTTTTTAAAAAATGTGTTTTATTTCTTCAATGGAATCAACAAAGTATGCACATTCTATGTCATAATGAATTTCTATAGTTTGCACATTCGTCCGGAAATAAGAAAAGCTTACTTCCACCATTTTTTAAAATCACAGCTTCTAGAAGGTTTACATGATTTCTTAAATAGCACGAGTTTTTAAAAAATGTGTTTTATTTCATAAAAGGAATCTACAAAGTATGCACATTCTACGTCATAACGACTTTCTATAGTTTGCGCATGCGTCTGGAAATAAGAAAAGCTTACTTCCCCCGTTTTTTAAAATCACAGCTTCTAGAAGGTTTACATGCTTTCTTAAAAAACACGAGTTTTTAGAAAATGTGTTTTATTTCATAAATAGAATCAACAAAGTATGCACATTCTACGTCATAACGACTTTCTATAGTTTGCGCATGCGTCCGAAATAAGAAAAGCTTACTTCCACCATTTTTTAAAATCACAGCATCTAGAAGGTTTACATGATTTCGTAAAAAACACGAGTTTTTAGAAAATGTGTTTTATTTCATAAATGGAATCTACAAAGTATGCACATTATACGGCATAACGACTTTCTATAGTTTGTGCATGCGTCCGGAAATAAGAAAAGCTTACTTCCCCCGTTTTTTAAAATCACAGCTTCTAGAAGGTTTACATGATTTCTTAAAAAACACGAGTTTTTAGAAAATGTGTTTTATTTCATAAATGGAATCAAAAAAGTATGCACATTCTACGTCATAACGAATTTCTATAGTTTGCGCATGCGTTCAGAAATAAGAAAAGATTACTTCCCCCGTTTTTTAAAATCACAGCTTCTAAAAGGTTTACATGATTTCTTAAAAAACACGAGTTCTTAGAAAATGTGTTTTATTTCATAAATAGAATCAACAAAGTATGCACATTCTACGTCATAACGAATTTCTATAGTTTGCGCATGCGTTTGGAAATAAGAAAAGCTTACTTCCCTCGTTTTTTAAAATCACAGCTTCTAGAAGGTTTACATGATTTCGTAAAAAACATGAGTTTTTAGAAAATGTGTTTTATTTCATAAATGGAATCAACAAAGTATGCACATTCTACGTCATAACGACTTTCTATAGTTTGCGCATGCGTCCGGAAATAAGAAAAGCTTACTTCCACCGTTTTTTAAAATCACAGCTTCTAGAAGGTTTACATGATTTCGTAAATAACACGAGTTTTTAGAAAATGTGTTTTATTTCATAAATGGAATCTACAAAGTATGCACATTCTACAGCATAACGACTTTCTATAGTTTGCGCATGCGTTTGGAAATAAGAAAAGCTTACTTCCCCCGTTTTTTAAAATCACAGCTTCTAGAAGGTTTACATGATTTCTTAAAAAACACGAGTTTTTAGAAAATGTGTTTTATTTCATAAATAGAATCAACAAAGTATGCACATTCTACATCATAATGACTTTCTATAGTTTGCGCATGCGTTTGGAAATAAGAAAAGCTTACTTCCACCGTTTTTTAAAATCACAGCTTCTAGAAGGTTTACATGATTTCGTAAAAAACACGAGTTTTTAGAAAATGTGTTTTATTTCATAAATGGAATCTACAAAGTATGCACATTCTACAGCATAACGACTTTTTATAGTTTGCGCATGCGTTTGGAAATAAGAAAAGCTTACTTCCCCCGTTTTTTAAATTCACACCTTCAAGAAGGTTTACATGATTTCTTAAAAAACACGAGTTTTTAGAAAATGTGTTTTATTTCATAAATGGAATCAACAAAGTATGCACATTCTACGTCATAACGACTTTCTATAGTTTGCGCATGCGTTTGGAAATAAGAAAAGCTTACTTCCCCCGTTTTTTAAAATCACAGCTTCTAGAAGGTTTACATGATTTCTTAAAAAACACGAGTTTTTAGAAAATGTGTTTTATTTCATAAATAGAATCAACAAAGTATGCACATTCTACGTCATAACGACTTTCTATAGTTTGCGCATGCGTTTGGAAATAAGAAAAGCTTACTTCCCCCGTTTTTTAAAATCACAGCTTCTAGAAGGTTTACATGATTTCTTAAAAAACACGAGTTTTTAGAAAATGTGTTTTATTTCATAAATGGAATCAACAAAGTATGCACATTCTACATCATAACAACTTTCTATAGTTTTTGCATTCTTCCGGAAATAAGAAAAGCTTACTTCCACCGTTTTTTAAAATCACAGCTTCTATAAGGTTTACATCATTTCGTAAAAAACACGAGTTTTTAGAAAATGTGTTTTATTTCATAAATGGAATCTACAAAGTATGCACATTCTACGTCATAACGACTTTCTATAGTTTGCGCATGCGTCCGGAAATAAGAAAAGCTTACTTCCCCCGTTTTTTAAAATCACAGCTTCTAGAAGGTTTACAAGATTTCGTAAAAAACACGAGTTTTTAGAAAATGTGTTTTATTTCATAAATGGAATCTACAAAGTATGCACATTCTACGTCATAACAACTTTCTATAGTTTGCGCATGCGTCCGGAAAGAAAAAAGCTTACTTCCACCATTTTTTAAAATAACAGCTTCTAGAATGTTTACATGATTTCTTAAAAAACACGAGTTTTTAGAAAAATGTGTTTTATTTCATAAATGGAATCAACAAAGTATGCACATTCTACGTCATAACGAATTTCTATAGTTTGCGCATGCGTTCGGAAATAAGAAAAGATTACTTCTCCCGTTTTTTAAAATCACAGCATCTAGAAGGTTTACATGATTTCTTAAAAAACACGAGTTTTTAAAAAATGTGTTTTATTTCTTCAATGGAATCTACAAAGTATGCACATTCAACGTCATAACGAATTTCTATAGTTTGCGCATGCGTTCAGAAATAAGAAAAGCTTACTTCCACCGTTTTTTAAAATCACAGCTTCTAGAAGGTTTACATGATTTCTTAAAAAACACGAGTTCTTAGAAAATGTGTTTTATTTCATAAATGGAATCAAAAAAGTATGCACATTCTACGTCATAACGAATTTCTATAGTTTGCGCATGCGTTCGGAAATAAGAAAAGAGTACTTCCCTCGTTTTTTAAAATCACAGCTTCTAAAAGGTTTACATGATTTCGTAAAAAACACGAGTTTTTAGAAAATGTGTTTTATTTCATAAATAGAATCAACAAAGTATGCACATTCTACGTCATAACGACTTTCTATAGTTTGCGCATGCGTTCAGAAATAAGAAAAGCTTACTTCCACCGTTTTTTAAAATCACAGCTTCTAGAAGGTTTACATGATTTCTTAAAAAACACGAGTTCTTAGAAAATGTGTTTTATTTCATAAATGGAATCTACAAAGTATGCACATTCTACGTCATAACGAATTTCTATAGTTTGCGCATGCGTTCAGAAATAAGAAAAGCTTACTTCCACCGTTTTTTAAAATCACAGCTTCTAGAAGGTTTACATGATTTCGTAAAAAACACGAGTTCTTAGAAAATGTGTTTTATTTCATAAATGGAATCAACAAAGTATGCACATTCTACGTCATAACGAATTTCTATAGTTTGCGCATGCGTCCGGAAATAAGAAACGCTTACTTCCCCCGTTTTTTAAAATCACAGCTTCTAGAAGGTTTACATGATTTCGTAAAAAACACGAGTTTTTAGAAAATGTGTTTTATTTCATAAATGTAATCTAAAAAGTATGCACATTCTACGTCATAACAACATTCTATAGTTTGCGCATGCGTCCGGAAATAAGAAAAGCTTACTTCCACGGTTTTTTAAAATCACAGCTTCTAGAAGGTTTACATGATTTCGTAAAAAACACGAGTTTTTAGAAAATGTGTTTTATTTCATAAATGGAATCTACAAAGTATGCACATTCTATGTCATCACGACTTTCTATAGTTTGCGCATGCATCCGGAAATAAGAAAAGCTTACTTCCCCCGTTTTTTAAAATCACAGCTTCTAGAAGGTTTACAAGATTTCGTAAAAAACACGAGTTTTTAGAAAATGTGTTTTATTTCATAAATGGAATCTACAAAGTATGCACATTCTACGTCATAACAACTTTCTATAGTTTGCGCATGCGTCCGGAAAGAAAAAAGCTTACTTCCACCATTTTTTAAAATAACAGCTTCTAGAAGGTTTACATGATTTCTTAAAAAACACGAGTTTTTAGAAAAATGTGTTTTATTTCATAAATGGAATCAACAAAGTATGCACATTCTACGTCATAACGACTTTCTATAGTTTGCGCATGCGTTTGGAAATAAGAAAAGCTTACTTCCCCCGTTTTATAAAATCACAGCTTCTAGAAGGTTTACATGATTTCTTAAAAAACACGAGTTTTTAAAAAATGTGTTTTATTTCTTCAATGGAATCAACAAAGTATGCACATTCTATTTTATAATGAATTTCTATAGTTTGCACATTCGTCCGGAAATAAGAAAAGCTTACTTCCACCGTTTTTTAAAATCACAGCTTCTAGAAGGTTTACATGATTTCGTAAAAAACACGAGTTTTTAGAAAATGTGTTTTATTTCCTAAATGGAATGTACAAAGTATGCACATTCTACGTCATAACGAATTTCTATAGTTTGCGCATGCGTCCGGAAATAAGAAACGCTTACTTCCCCCGTTTTTTAAAATCACAGCTTCTAGAAGGTTTACATGATTTCTTAAAAAAAACGAGTTTTTAGAAAATGTGTTTTATTTCATAAATGGAATCAACAAAGTATGCACATTCTACGTTATAACAACTTTCTATAGTTTGCGCATGCGTTTGGAAATAAGAAAAGCTTACTTCCCCCGTTTTTTAAAATCACAGCTTCTAGAAGGTTTACATGATTTCTTAAAAAACACGAGTTTTTAGAAAATGTGTTTTATTTCATAGATAGAATCAACAAAGTATGCACATTCTACGTCATAACGACTTTCTATAGTTTGCGCATGCGTCCGGAAATAAGAAAAGCTTACTTCCACCATTTTTTAAAATCACAGCTTCTAAAAGGTTTACATGAATTCGTAAAAAACATGAGTTTTTAGAAAATGTGTTTTATTTCATAAATGGAATCTACAAAGTATGCACATTCTACGTCATAACGACTTTCTATTATTTGCGCATGCATCCGGAAATAAGAAAAGCTTACTTCAACCATTTTTTAAAATCACACCTTCTAGAAGGTTTACATGATTTCGTAAAAAACACGAGTTTTTAGAAAATGTGTTTTATTTCATAAATGTAATCTAAAAAGTATGCACATTCTACGTCATAACAACATTCTATAGTTTGCGCATGCGTCCGGAAATAAGAAAAGCTTACTTCCACGGTTTTTTAAAATCACAGCTTCTAGAAGGTTTACATGATTTCGTAAAAAACACGAGTTTTTAGAAAATGTGTTTTATTTCATAAATGGAATCTACAAAGTATGCACATTCTATGTCATAACGACTTTCTATAGTTTGCGCATGCATCCGGAAATAAGAAAAGCTTACTTCCCCCGTTTTTTAAAATCACAGCTTCTAGAAGGTTTACAAGATTTCGTAAAAAACACGAGTTTTTAGAAAATGTGTTTTATTTCATAAATGGAATCTACAAAGTATGCACATTCTACGTCATAACAACTTTCTATAGTTTGCGCATGCGCCCGGAAAGAAAAAAGCTTACTTCCACCATTTTTTAAAATAACAGCTTCTAGAAGGTTTACATGATTTCTTAAAAAACACGAGTTTTTAGAAAAATGTGTTTTATTTCATAAATGGAATCAACAAAGTATGCACATTCTACGTCATAACGACTTTCTATAGTTTGCGCATGCGTTTGGAAATAAGAAAAGCTTACTTCCCCCGTTTTATAAAATCACAGCTTCTAGAAGGTTTACATGATTTCTTAAAAAACACGAGTTTTTAAAAAATGTGTTTTATTTCTTTAATGGAATCAACAAAGTATGCACATTCTATGTCATAATGAATTTCTATAGTTTGCACATTCGTCCGGAAATAAGAAAAGCTTACTTCCACCGTTTTTTAAAATCACAGCTTCTAGAAGGTTTACATGATTTCGTAAAAAACACGAGTTTTTAGAAAATGTGTTTTATTTCCTAAATGGAATGTACAAAGTATGCACATTCTACGTCATAACGAATTTCTATAGTTTGCGCATGCGTCCGGAAATAAGAAACGCTTACTTCCCCCGTTTTTTAAAATCACAGCTTCTAGAAGGTTTACATGATTTCGTAAAAAACACGAGTTTTTAGAAAATATGTTTTATTTCATAAATAGAATCAACAAAGTATGCACATTCTACGTCATAACGAATTTCTATAGTTTGCGCATGCGTTCGGAAATAAGAAAAGATTACTTCCCCCATTTTTTAAAATCACAGCTTCTAGAAGGTTTACATGATTTCTTAAAAAACACGAGTTTTTAGAAAATGTGTTTTATTTCATAAATAGAATCAACAAAGTATGCACATTCTACGTCATAACGAATTTCTATAGTTTGCGCATGCGTCCGGAAATAAGAAAAGCTTACTTCCCCCGTTTTTTAAAATCACAGCTTCTAGAAGGTTTACATGATTTCGTAAAAAACACGAGTTTTTAGAAAATGTGTTTTATTTCATAAATGGAATCAACAAAGTATGCACATTCTACATCATAATGACTTTCTATAGTTTGCGCATGCGTCCGGAAATAAGAAAAGCTTACTTCCACCGTTTTTTAAAATCACAGCTTCTAGAAGGTTTACATGATTTCGTAAAAAACACGAGTTTTTAGAAAATGTGTTTTATTTCATAAATGGAATGTACAAAGTATGCACATTCTACGTCATAACGAATTTCTATAGTTTGCGCATGCGTCCGGAAATAAGAAACGCTTACTTCCCCCGTTTTTTAAAATCACAACTTCTAGAAGGTTTACATGATTTCGTAAAAAACACGAGTTTTTAGAAAATGTGTTTTATTTCATAAATGTAATCTACAAAGTATGCACATTCTACGTCATAACAACTTTCTATAGTTTGCGCGTGCGTACGGAAAGAAAAAAGCTTACTTCCACCATTTTTTAAAATAATAGCTTCTAGAAGGTTTACATGATTTCTTAAAAAACACGAGTTTTTAGAAAATGTGTTTTTTTTCATAAATGGAATCAACAAAGTATGCACATTCTACATCAGAACGACTTTCTATAGTTTGCGCATGCGTTTGGAAATAAGAAAAGCTTACTTCCCCCGTTTTTTAAAATCACAGCTTCTAGAAGGTTTACATGATTTCGTAAAAAACACGAGTTTTTAGAAAATGTGTTTTATTTCATAAATGGAATCTACAAAGTATGCACATTCTACATCATAACAACTTTCTATAGTTTGCGCATGCGTCCGGAAAGAAAAAAGCTTACTTCCACCATTTTTTAAAATAACAGCTTCTAGAAGGTTTACATGATTTCTTAAAAAACACGAGTTTTTAGAAAATGTGTTTTATTTCATAAATGGAATCAACAAAGTATGCACATTCTACGTCATAACGACTTTCTATAGTTTGCGCATGCGTTTGGAAATAAGAAAAGCTTACTTCCCTCATTTTTTAAAATCACAGCTTCTAGAAGGTTTACATGATTTCTTAAAAAACACGAGTTTTTAGAAAATGTGTTTTATTTCTTAAATGGAATCAACAAAGTATGCACATTCTATGTCATAACGAATTTCTATAGTTTGTGCATTTGTCCGGAAATAAGAAAAGCTTACTTCCACCGTTTTTTAAAATCACAGCTTCTAGAAGGTTTACATGATTTCGTAAAAAGCACGAGCTTTTAAAAAATGTGTTTTATTTCATAAATGGAATCTACAAAGTATGCACATTCTACGTCATAACGACTTTTTATAGTTTGCGCATGCGTTTGGAAATAAGAAAAGCTTACTTCCCCCGTTTTTTAAAATCACACCTTCCAGAAGGTTTACATGATTTCTTAAAAAACACGAGTTTTTAGAAAATGTGTTTTATTTCATAAATGGAATCAACAAAGTATGCACATTCTACGTCATAACGAATTTCTATAGTTTGCGCATGCGTTTGGAAATAAGAAAAGCTTACTTCCCCCGTTTTTTAAAATCATAGCTTCTAGAAGGTTTACATGATTTCGTAAAAAACACGAGTTTTTAGAAAATATGTTTTATTTCTTAAATGGAATCAACAAATTATGCACATTCTACGTCATAACGACTTTCTATAGTTTGCGCATTCGTCTGGAAATAAAAAAAGCTTACTTCCACCTTTTTTTAAAATCACAGCTTCTAGAAGGTTTACATGATTTCGTAAAAAACACGAGTTTTTAGAAAATGTGTTTTATTTCATAAATGGAATCTACAAAGTATGCACATTCTACGTCATAACGAATTTCTATAGTTTGCGCATGCGTCCGAAATAAGAAACGCTTACTTCCCCCGTTTTTTAAAATCACAGCTTCTAGAAGGTTTACATGATTTCGTAAAAAACACGAGTTTTTAGAAAATGTGTTTTATTTCATAAATGGAATCTACAAAGTATGCACATTCTACGTCATAACAACTTTCTATAGTTTGCGCATGCGTCCGGAAAGAAAAAAGCTTACTTCCACCATTTTTTAAAATAACAGCTTCTAGAAGGTTTACATGATTTCTTAAAAAACACGAGTTTTTAGAAAATGTGTTTTATTTCATAAATGAAATCAACAAAGTATGCACATTCTACGTCATAACGACTTTCTATAGTTTGCGCATGCGTTTGGAAATAAGAAAAGCTTACTTCCCCCATTTTTTAAAATCACAGCTTCTAGAAGGTTTACATGATTTCTTAAAAAACACGAGTTTTTAGAAAATGTGTTTTATCTCTTAAATGGAATCAACAAAGTATGCACATTCTATGTCATAACGAATTTCTATAGTTTGCGCATTCGTCCGGAAATAAGAAAAGCTTACTTCCACCGTTTTTTAAAATCACAGCTTCTAGAAGCTTTACATGATTTCGTAAAAAGCACGAGTTTTTAAAAAATGTGTTTTATTTCATATATGGAATCTACAAAGTATGCACATTCTACGTCATAACGACTTTTTATAGTTTGCGCATGCGTCCGGAAATAAGAAAAGCTTACTTCCCCCGTTTTTTAAAATCACAGCTTCTAGAAGGTTTACATGATTTCTTAAAAAACACGAGTTTTTAGAAAATGTGTTTTATTTCATAAATGGAATCAACAAAGTATGCACATTCTACGTTATAACGACTTTCTATAGTTTGCGCATGCGTTTGGAAATAAGAAAAGCTTACTTCCCCCTTTTTTTTAAATCACAGCTTCTAGAAGGTTTACATGATTTCCTAAAAAACACGAGTTTTTAGAAAATGTGTTTTATTTCATAAATAGAATCAACAAAGTATGCACATTCTACGTCATAACGACTTTCTATATTTTGCGCATGCGTCCGGAAATAAGAAAAGCTTACTTCCACCATTTTTTAAAATCACAGCATCTAGAAGGTTTACATGATTTCGTAAAAAACACGAGTTTTTAGAAAATGTGTTTTATTTCATAAATGGAATCTACAAAGTATGCACATTCTACGTCATAACGACATTCTATAGTTTGCGCATGCGTCCAGAAATAAGAAAATCTTACTTCCACCGTGTTTTAAAATCACAGCTTCTAGAAGGTTTACATGATTTCTTAAAAAACACGAGTTTTTAGAAAATGTGTTTTATTTCATAAATGGAATCAAAAAAGTATGCACATTCTACGTCATAACGAATTTCTATAGTTTGCGCATGCGTTCGGAAATAAGAAAAGATTCCTTCCCCCGTTTTTTAAAATCACAGCTTCTAAAAGGTTTACATTATTTCTTAAAAAACACGAGTTTTTAGAAAATGTGTTTTATTTCATAAATAGAATCAACAAAGTATGCACATTCTATGTCATAACGAATTTCTATAGTTTGCGCCTGCGTTTGGAAATAAGAAAATCTTACTTCCCCCGTTTTTTAAAATCACAACTTCTAGAAGGTTTACATGATTTCGTAAAAAACACGAGTTTTTAGAAAATGTGTTTTATTTCATAAATGGAATCAACAAAGTATGCACATTCTACGTCATAACGACTTTCTATAGTTTGCGCATGCGTCAAGAAATAAGAAAAGCTTACTTCCACCGTTTTTTAAAATCACAGCTTCTAGAAGGTTTACATGATTTCGTAAAAAACACGAGTTTTTAGAAAATGTGTTTTATTTCATAAATGGAATCTACAAGGTATGCACATTCTACAGCATAACGACTTTCTATAGTTTGCGCATGCATTTGGAAATAAGAAAAGCTTACTTCCACCGTTTTTTAAAATCACAGCTTCTAGAAGGTTTACATGATTTCGTAAAAAACAGGATTTTTTAGAAAATGTGTTTTATTTCATAAATGGAATCTAAAAAGTATGGACATTCTACGTCATAACGACTTTCTATAGTTTGCGCATGCGTCCGGAAATAAGAAACGCTTACTTCCCCCGTTTTTTAAAATCACAGCTTCTAGAAGGTTTACATGATTTCTTAAAAAACACGAGTTTTTAGAAAATGTGTTTTATTTCATAAATGGAATCAACAAAGTATGCACATTCTACGTCATAACGACTTTCTATAGTTTGCGCATGCGTCCGGAAATAACAAAATCTTACTTCCACCGTTTTTTAAAATCACAGCTTCTAGAAGGTTTACATGATTTCGTAAAAAACACGAGTTTTTAGAAAATGTGTTTTATTTCATAAATGGAATCTACAAAGTATGCACATTCTACGTCATAACGAATTTATATAGTTTGCGCATGCATCCGTAAATAAGAAAAGCTTACTTCCCTTGTTTTTTAAAATCACAGCTTCTAGAAGGTTTACATGATTTCTTAAAAAACACGAGTTTTTAGAAAATGTGTTTTATTTCATAAATGGAATCAACAAAGTATGCACATTCTACGTGATAACGACTTTCTATAGTTTGCGCATGCGTTTGGAAATAAGATAAGCTTGATTCCCCCGTTTTTTAAAATCACAGGTTCTAGAAGGTTTACATGATTTCTTAAAAAACACGAGTTTTTAGAAAATGTGTTTTATTTCATAAATAGAATCAACAAAGTATGCACATTCTACGTCATAACGACTTTCTATAGTTTGCGCATGCGTTTGGAAATAAGAAAAGCTTACTTCCCCCGTTTTTTAAAATCACAGCTTCTAGAAGGTTTACATGATTTCGTAAAAAACATGAGTTTTGAGAAAATGTGTTTTATTTCATAACTGGAATCTACAAAGTATGCACATTCTACGTCATAACGACTTTATATAGTTTGCGCATGCGTCCGGAAATAAGAAAAGCTTACTTCCCCCGTTTTTTAAAATCACAGCTTCACGAAGGTGTACATGATTTCTTAAAAAACACGAGTTTTTAGAAAATGTGTTTTATTTCTTAAATGGAATCAACAAAGTATGCACATTCTATGTCATAACGAATTTCTATAGCTTGCGCATTCGTCTGAAAATAAGAAAAGCTTACTTGCACCGTTTTTTAAAATCACAGCTTCTAGAAGGTTTACATGATTTCGTAAAAAACACGAGTTTTTAAAAAAATGTGTTTTATTTCATAAATGGAATCTACAAAGTATGCACATTCTACGTCATAACGACTTTTTATAGTTTGCGCATGCGTTTGGAAATAAGAAAAGCTTACTTCCCCCGTTTTTTAAAATCACACCTTCAAGAATGTTTACATGATTTCTTAAAAAACACGAGTTTTTAGAAAATGTGTTTTATTTCATAAATGGAATCAACAAAGTATGCACATTCTACGTCATAACGAATTTCTATAGTTTGCGCATGCGTTTGGAAATAAGAAAAGCTTACTTCCCCCGTTTTTTAAAATCACAGCTTCTAAAAGGTTTACATGATTTCTTAAAAAAAACGAGTTTTTAGAAAATGTGTTTTATTTCATAAATAGAATCAACAAAGTATGCACATTCTACGTCATAACGACTTTCTATAGTTTGTGCATGCGTCCGGAAATAAGAAAAGCTTACTTCCACCATTTTTTAAAATCACAGCATCTAGAAGGTTTACATGATTTCGTAAAAAACACGAGTTTTTAGAAAATGTGTTTTATTTCATAAATGTTATCTACAAAGTATGCACATTCTACATCATAACGACATTCTATAGTTTGCGCATGCGTCCGGAAATAAGAAAAGCTTACTTCCACCGTTTTTTAAAATCACAGCTTCTAGAAGGTTTACATGATTTCGTAAAAAACACGAGTTTTTAGAAAATGTGTTTTATTTCATAAATGGAATCTACAAAGTATGCACATTCTATGTCATAACGACTTTCTATAGTTTGCGCATGCGTCCGGAAATAAGAAAAGATTACTTCCACCGTTTTTTAAAATCACAGCTTGTAGAAGGTTTACATGATTTCATAAAAAACAGGAGTTTTTAGAAAATATGTTTTATTTCTTAAATGGAATCAACAGAGTATGCACATTCTACGTCATAACGACTTTCTATAGTTTGCGCATTCGTCTGGAAATAAGAAAAGCTTACTTCAACAGTTTTTTAAAATCACAGCTTCTAGAAGGTTTACATGATTTCGTAAAAAACACGAGTTTTTAGAAAATGTGTTTTATTTCATAGATGGAATGTACAAAGTATGCACATTCTACGTCATAACGAATTTCTATAGTTTGCGCATGCGTCCGGAAATAAGAAACGCTTACTTCCCCCGTTTTTTAAAATCACAGCTTCTAGAAGGTTTACATGATTTCGTAAAAAACACGAGTTTTTAGAAAATGTGTTTTATTTCATAAATGGAATCTACAAAGTATGCACATTCTACGTCATAACGAATTTCTATAGTTTGCGCATGCGTCCGGAAATAAGAAACGCTTACTTCCCCCGTTTTTTAAAATCACAGCTTCTAGAAGGTTTACATGATTTCTTAAAAAACACGAGTTTTTAGAAAATGTGTTTTATTTCATAAATGGAATCAAAAAAGTATCCACATTCTACGTCACAACGACTTTATATAGTTTGCGCATGCGTTTGGAAATAAGAAAATCTTACTTCCCCCGTTTTTTAAAATCACAGCTTCTAGAAGATTTACATGATTTCTTAAAAAACACGAGTTTTTGGAAAATGTGTTTTACTTCTTAAATGGAATCAACAAAGTATGCACATTCTACGTCATAACGAATTTCTATAGTTTGCGCATTCGTCCGGAAATAAGAAAAGCTTACTTCCACCGTTTTTTAAAATCACAGCTTCTAGAAGATTTACATGATTTCGTAAAAAAAACGAGTTTTTAGAAAATGTGTTTTATTTCATAAATGGAATGTACAAAGTATGCACATTCTACGTCATAACGAATTTCTATAGTTTGCGCATGCGTCCGGAAAAAAGAAAAGCTTACTTCCCCCGTTTTTTAAAATCACAGCTTCTAGAAGGTTTACATGATTTCTTAAAAAACACGAGTTTTTAGAAAATGTGTTTTATTTCATAAATGGAATCAACAAAGTATGCACATTCTACGTGATAACGACTTTCTATAGTTTGCGCATGCGGTTGGAAATAAGAAAAGCTTACTTCCCTCGTTTTTTAAAATCACAGCTTCTAGAAGGTTTACATGATTTCTTAAAAAACACGAGTTTTTAGAAAATGTGTTTTATTTCATAAATGGAATCAACAAAGTATCCACATTCTACGTCACAACGACTTTCTATAGTTTGCGCATGCGTTTGGAAATAAGAAAAGCTTACTTCCCCCGTTTTTTAAAATCACAGCTTCTAGAAGGTTTACATGATTTCTTAAAAAACACGAGTTTTTAGAAAATATGTTTTATTTCTTAAATGGAATCAACAAAGTATGCACATTCTACGTCATAACGACTTTCTATAGTTTGCGCATTCGTCTGGAAATAAGAAAAGCTTACTTCCACCGTTTTTTAAAATCACAGCTTCTAGAAGGTTTACATGATTTCGTAAAAAACACGAGCTTTTAGAAAATGTGTTTTATTTCATAAATGGAATATACAAAGTATGCACATTCTACGTCATAACGAATTTATATAGTTTGCGCATGCATCCGGAAATAAGAAAAGCTTACTTCCCTTGTTTTTTAAAATCACATCTTCTAGAAGGTTTACATGATTTCTTAAAAAACACGAGTTTTTAGAAAATGTGTTTTATTTCATAAATGGAATCAACAAAGTATGCACATTCTACGTGATAACGACTTTCTATAGTTTGCGCATGCGTTTGGAAATAAGATAAGCTTGCTTCCCCCGTTTTTTAAAATCACAGGTTCTAGAAGGTTTACATGATTTCTTAAAAAACACGAGTTTTTAGAAAATGTGTTTTATTTCATAAATAGAATCAACAAAGTATGCACATTCTACGTCATAACGACTTTCTATAGTTTGCGCATGCGTTTGGAAATAAGAAAAGCTTACTTCCCCCGTTTTTTAAAATCACAGCTTCTAGAAGGTTTACATGATTTCGTAAAAAACATGAGTTTTTAGAAAATGTGTTTTATTTCATAACTGGAATCTACAAAGTATGCACATTCTACGTCATAACGACTTTATATAGTTTGCGCATGCGTCCGGAAATAAGAAAAGCTTACTTCCCCCGTTTTTTAAAATCACAGCTTCACGAAGGTGTACATGATTTCTTAAAAAACACGAGTTTTTAGAAAATGTGTTTTATTACTTAAATGGAATCAACAAAGTATGCACATTCTATGTCATAACGAATTTCTATAGTTTGCGCATTCGTCCGAAAATAAGAAAAGCTTACTTCCACCGTTTTTTAAAATCACAGCTTCTAGAAGGTTTACATGATTTCGTAAAAAACACGAGTTTTTAAAAAAATGTGTTTTATTTCATAAATGGAATCTACAAAGTATGCACATTCTACGTCATAACGACTTTTTATAGTTTGCGCAAGCGTTTGGAAATAAGAAAAGCTTACTTCCCCCGTTTTTTAAAATCACACCTTCAAGAATGTTTACATGATTTCTTAAAAAACACGAGTTTTTAGAAAATGTGTTTTATTTCATAAATGGAATCTACAAAGTATCCACATTCTACGTCATAATGACTTTCTATAGTTTGCGCATGCGGTTGGAAATAAGAAAATCTTACTTCCCCCGTTTTTTAAAATCACAGCTTCTAGAAGGTTTACATGATTTCTTAAAAAACACGAGTTTTTAGAAAATGTGTTTTATTTCATAAATGGAATCAACAAAGTATGCACATTCTACGTCATAACGAATTTCTATAGTTTGCGCATGCGTTTGGAAATAAGAAAAGCTTACTTCCCCCGTTTTTTTAAATCACAGCTTCTAAAAGGTTTACATGATTTCTTAAAAAAAACGAGTTTTTAGAAAATGTGTTTTATTTCATAAATAGAATCAACAAAGTATGCACATTCTACGTCATAACGACTTTTTATAGTTTGTGCATGCGTCCGGAAATAAGAAAAGCTTACTTCCACCATTTTTTAAAATCACAGCATCTAGAAGGTTTACATGATTTCATAAAAAACACGAGTTTTTAGAAAATGTGTTTTATTCCATAAATGTTATCTACAAAGTATGCACATTCTACATCATAACGACATTCTATAGTTTGCGCATGCGTCCGGAAATAAGAAAAGCTTACTTCCACCGTTTTTTAAAATCACAGCTTCTAGAAGGTTTACATGATTTCGTAAAAAACATGAGTTTTTAGAAAATGTGTTTTATTTCATAAATGGAATCTACAAAGTATGCACATTCTATGTCATAACGACTTTCTATAGTTTGCCCATGCGTCCGGAAATAAGAAAAGCTTACTTCCACCGTTTTTTAAAATCACAGCTTCTAGAAGGTTTACATGATTTCGTAAAAAACAGGAGTTTTTAGAAAATATGTTTTATTTCTTAAATGGAATCAACAGAGTATGCACATTCTACGTCATAACGACTTTCTATAGTTTGCGCATTCGTCTGGAAATAAGAAAAGCTTACTTCAACAGTTTTTTAAAATCACAGCTTCTAGAAGGTTTACATGATTTCGTAAAAAACACGAGTTTTTAGAAAATGTGTTTTATTTCATAGATGGAATGTACAAAGTATGCACATTCTACGTCATAACGAATTTCTATAGTTTGCGCATGCGTCCGGAAATAAGAAACGCTTACTTCCCCCGTTTTTTAAAATCACAGCTTCTAGAAGGTTTACATGATTTCGTAAAAAACACGAGTTTTTAGAAAATGTGTTTTATTTCATAAATGGAATCTACAAAGTATGCACATTCTACGTCATAACAAATTTCTATAGTTTGCGCATGCGTCCGGAAATAAGAAACGCTTACTTCCCCCGTTTTTTTAAATCACAGCTTCTAGAAGGTTTACATGATTTCTTAAAAAACACGAGTTTTTAGAAAATGTTTTTTATTTCATAAATGGAATCAACAAAGTATCCACATTCTACGTCATAACGACTTTCTATAGTTTGCGCATGCGTTTGGAAATAAGAAAATCTTACTTCCCCCGTTTTTTAAAATCACTGCTTCTAGAAGATTTACATGATTTCTTAAAAAACACGAGTTTTTGGAAAATGTGTTTTACTTCTTAAATGGAATCAACAAAGTATGCACATTCTACGTCATAACGAATTTCTATAGTTTGCGCATTCGTCTGGAAATAAGAAAAGCTTACTTCCACCGTTTTTTAAAATCACAGCTTCTAGAAGGTTTACATGATTTCGTAAAAAACACGAGTTTTTAGAAAATGTGTTTTATTTCATAAATGGAATGTACAAAGTATGCACATTCTACGTCATAACGAATTTCTATAGTTTGCGCATGCGTCCGGAAATAAGAAAAGCTTACTTCCCCCGTTTTTTAAAATCACAGCTTCTAGAAGGTTTACATGATTTCTTAAAAAACACGAGTTTTTAGAAAATGTGTTTTATTTCATAAATGGAATCAACAAAGTATCCACATTCTACGTCATAACGACTTTCTATAGTTTGCGCATGCGGTTGGAAATAAGAAAAGCTTACTTCCCTCGTTTTTTAAAATCACAGCTTCTAGAAGGTTTACATGATTTCTTTAAAAACACGAGTTTTTAGAAAATGTGTTTTATTTCATAAATAGAATCAACAAAGTATGCACATTCTACGTCATAACGACTTTCTATAGTTTGCCCATGCGTTTGGAAATAAGAAAAGCTTACTTCCCCCGTTTTTTAAAATCACAGCTTCTAGAAGGTTTACATGATTTCTTAAAAAACATGAGTTTTTAGAAAATATGTTTTATTTCTTAAATGGAATCAACAAAGTATGCACATTCTACGTCATAACGACTTTCTATAGTTTGCGCATTCGTCTGGAAATAAGAAAAGCTTACTTCCACCGTTTTTTAAAATCACAGCTTCTAGAAGGTTTACATGATTTCGTAAAAAACACGAGTTTTTAGAAAATGTGTTTTATTTCATAAATGGAATGTACAAATTATGCACATTCTACGTCATAACGAATTTCTATAGTTTGCGCATGCGTCCGGAAATAAGAAACGCTTACTTCCCCCGTTTTTTAAAATCACAGCTTCTAGAAGGTTTACATGATTTCGTAAAAAACACGAGTTTTTAGAAAATGTGTTTTATTTCATAAATAGAATCAACAAAGTATGCACATTCTACGTCATAACGAATTTCTATAGTTTGCGCATGCGTTCGGAAATAAGAAAAGATTACTTCCCCCGTTTTTTAAAATCACAGCTTCTAGAAGGTTTACATGATTTCTTAAAAAACACGAGTTTTTAGAAAATGTGTTTTATTTCATAAATAGAATCAACAAAGTATGCACATTCTACGTCATAACGACTTTCTATAGTTTGCGCATGCGTTTGGAAATAAGAAAAGCTTACTTCCCCCGTTTTTTAAAATCACAGCTTCTAGAAGGTTTACATGATTTCGTAAAAAACATGAGTTTTTAGAAAATGTGTTTTATTTCATAACTGGAATCTACAAAGTATGCACATTCTACGTCATAACGACTTTATATAGTTTGCGCATGCGTCCGGAAATAAGAAAAGCTTACTTCCCCCGTTTTTTAAAATCACAGCTTCACGAAGGTGTACATGATTTCTTAAAAAACACGAGTTTTTAGAAAATGTGTTTTATTACTTAAATGGAATCAACAAAGTATGCACATTCTATGTCATAACGAATTTCTATAGTTTGCGCATTCGTCCGAAAATAAGAAAAGCTTACTTCCACCGTTTTTTAAAATCACAGCTTCTAGAAGGTTTACATGATTTCGTAAAAAACACGAGTTTTTAAAAAAATGTGTTTTATTTCATAAATGGAATCTACAAAGTATGCACATTCTACGTCATAACGACTTTTTATAGTTTGCGCAAGCGTTTGGAAATAAGAAAAGCTTACTTCCACCGTTTTTTAAAATCACACCTTCAAGAATGTTTACATGATTTCTTAAAAAACACGAGTTTTTAGAAAATGTGTTTTATTTCATAAATGGAATCTACAAAGTATCCACATTCTACGTCATAATGACTTTCTATAGTTTGCGCATGCGGTTGGAAATAAGAAAATCTTACTTCCCCCGTTTTTTAAAATCACAGCTTCTAGAAGGTTTACATGATTTCTTAAAAAACACGAGTTTTTAGAAAATGTGTTTTATTTCATAAATGGAATCAACAAAGTATGCACATTCTACGTCATAACGAATTTCTATAGTTTGCGCATGCGTTTGGAAATAAGAAAAGCTTACTTCCCCCGTTTTTTTAAATCACAGCTTCTAAAAGGTTTACATGATTTCTTAAAAAAAACGAGTTTTTAGAAAATGTGTTTTATTTCATAAATAGAATCAACAAAGTATGCACATTCTACGTCATAACGACTTTTTATAGTTTGTGCATGCGTCCGGAAATAAGAAAAGCTTACTTCCACCATTTTTTAAAATCACAGCATCTAGAAGGTTTACATGATTTCATAAAAAACACGAGTTTTTAGAAAATGTGTTTTATTCCATAAATGTTATCTACAAAGTATGCACATTCTACATCATAACGACATTCTATAGTTTGCGCATGCGTCCGGAAATAAGAAAAGCTTACTTCCACCGTTTTTTAAAATCACAGCTTCTAGAAGGTTTACATGATTTCGTAAAAAACATGAGTTTTTAGAAAATGTGTTTTATTTCATAAATGGAATCTACAAAGTATGCACATTCTATGTCATAACGACTTTCTATAGTTTGCCCATGCGTCCGGAAATAAGAAAAGCTTACTTCCACCGTTTTTTAAAATCACAGCTTCTAGAAGGTTTACATGATTTCGTAAAAAACAGGAGTTTTTAGAAAATATGTTTTATTTCTTAAATGGAATCAACAGAGTATGCACATTCTACGTCATAACGACTTTCTATAGTTTGCGCATTCGTCTGGAAATAAGAAAAGCTTACTTCAACAGTTTTTTAAAATCACAGCTTCTAGAAGGTTTACATGATTTCGTAAAAAACACGAGTTTTTAGAAAATGTGTTTTATTTCATAGATGGAATGTACAAAGTATGCACATTCTACGTCATAACGAATTTCTATAGTTTGCGCATGCGTCCGGAAATAAGAAACGCTTACTTCCCCCGTTTTTTAAAATCACAGCTTCTAGAAGGTTTACATGATTTCGTAAAAAACACGAGTTTTTAGAAAATGTGTTTTATTTCATAAATGGAATCTACAAAGTATGCACATTCTACGTCATAACAAATTTCTATAGTTTGCGCATGCGTCCGGAAATAAGAAACGCTTACTTCCCCCGTTTTTTTAAATCACAGCTTCTAGAAGGTTTACATGATTTCTTAAAAAACACGAGTTTTTAGAAAATGTTTTTTATTTCATAAATGGAATCAACAAAGTATCCACATTCTACGTCATAACGACTTTCTATAGTTTGCGCATGCGTTTGGAAATAAGAAAATCTTACTTCCCCCGTTTTTTAAAATCACTGCTTCTAGAAGATTTACATGATTTCTTAAAAAACACGAGTTTTTGGAAAATGTGTTTTACTTCTTAAATGGAATCAACAAAGTATGCACATTCTACGTCATAACGAATTTCTATAGTTTGCGCATTCGTCTGGAAATAAGAAAAGCTTACTTCCACCGTTTTTTAAAATCACAGCTTCTAGAAGGTTTACATGATTTCGTAAAAAACACGAGTTTTTAGAAAATGTGTTTTATTTCATAAATGGAATGTACAAAGTATGCACATTCTACGTCATAACGAATTTCTATAGTTTGCGCATGCGTCCGGAAATAAGAAAAGCTTACTTCCCCCGTTTTTTAAAATCACAGCTTCTAGAAGGTTTACATGATTTCTTAAAAAACACGAGTTTTTAGAAAATGTGTTTTATTTCATAAATGGAATCAACAAAGTATCCACATTCTACGTCATAACGACTTTCTATAGTTTGCGCATGCGGTTGGAAATAAGAAAAGCTTACTTCCCTCGTTTTTTAAAATCACAGCTTCTAGAAGGTTTACATGATTTCTTTAAAAACACGAGTTTTTAGAAAATGTGTTTTATTTCATAAATAGAATCAACAAAGTATGCACATTCTACGTCATAACGACTTTCTATAGTTTGCCCATGCGTTTGGAAATAAGAAAAGCTTACTTCCCCCGTTTTTTAAAATCACAGCTTCTAGAAGGTTTACATGATTTCTTAAAAAACATGAGTTTTTAGAAAATATGTTTTATTTCTTAAATGGAATCAACAAAGTATGCACATTCTACGTCATAACGACTTTCTATAGTTTGCGCATTCGTCTGGAAATAAGAAAAGCTTACTTCCACCGTTTTTTAAAATCACAGCTTCTAGAAGGTTTACATGATTTCGTAAAAAACACGAGTTTTTAGAAAATGTGTTTTATTTCATAAATGGAATGTACAAATTATGCACATTCTACGTCATAACGAATTTCTATAGTTTGCGCATGCGTCCGGAAATAAGAAACGCTTACTTCCCCCGTTTTTTAAAATCACAGCTTCTAGAAGGTTTACATGATTTCGTAAAAAACACGAGTTTTTAGAAAATGTGTTTTATTTCATAAATAGAATCAACAAAGTATGCACATTCTACGTCATAACGAATTTCTATAGTTTGCGCATGCGTTCGGAAATAAGAAAAGATTACTTCCCCCGTTTTTTAAAATCACAGCTTCTAGAAGGTTTACATGATTTCTTAAAAAACACGAGTTTTTAGAAAATGTGTTTTATTTCATAAATAGAATCAACAAAGTATGCACATTCTACGTCATAACGAATTTCTATAGTTTGCGCATGCGTCCGGAAATAAGAAAAGCTTACTTCCCCCGTTTTTTAAAATCACAGCTTCTAGAAGGTTTACATGATTTCGTAAAAAACACGAGTTTTTAGAAAATGTGTTTTATTTCATAAATGGAATCAACAAAGTATGCACATTCTACATCATAATGACTTTCTATAGTTTGCGCATGCGTCCGGAAATAAGAAAAGCTTACTTCCACCGTTTTTTAAAATCACAGCTTCTAGAAGGTTTACATGATTTCGCAAAAAACACGAGTTTTTAGAAAATGTGTTTTATTTCATAAATGGAATGTACAAAGTATGCACATTCTACGTCATAACGAATTTCTATAGTTTGCGCATGCGTCCGGAAATAAGAAAAGCTTACTTCCCCCATTTTTTAAAATCACAGCTTCTAGAAGGTTTACATGATTTCTTAAAAAACACGAGTTTTTAGAAAATGTGTTTTATTTCATAAATAGAATCAACAAAGTATGCACATTCTACGTCATAACGACTTTCTATAGTTTGTGCATGCGTTTGGAAATAAGAAAAGCTTACTTCCCCCGTTTTTTAAAATCACAGCTTCTAGAAGGTTTACATGATTTCTTAAAAAACACGAGTTTTTAGAAAATGTGTTTTATTTCATAAATGGAATCAACAAAGTATGCACATTCTACGTTATAACAACTTTCTATAGTTTGCGCATGCGTTTGGAAATAAGAAAAGCTTACTTCCCCCGTTTTTTAAAATCACAGCTTCTAGAAGGTTTACATGATTTCTTAAAAAACACGAGTTTTTAGAAAATGTGTTTTATTTCATAAATAGAATCAACAAAGTATGCACATTCTACGTCATAACGACTTTCTATAGTTTGCGCATGCGTCCGGAAATAAGAAAAGCTTACTTCCACCATTTTTTAAAATCACAGCATCTAGAAGGTTTACATGATTTCGTAAAAAACACGAGTTTTTAGAAAATGTGTTTTATTTCATAAATGGAATCTACAAAGTATGCACATTCTACGTCATAACGACATTCTATAGTTTGCGCATGCGTCCAGAAATAAGAAAAGCTTACTTCCACCGTTTTTTAAAATCACAGCTTCTAGAAGGTTTACATGATTTCTTAAAAAACACGAGTTTTTAGAAAATGTGTTTTATTTCATAAATGGAATCAAAAAAGTATGGACATTCTACGTCATAACGAATTTCTATAGTTTGCGCATGCGTTCGGAAATAAGAAAAGATTACTTCCCCCGTTTTTTAAAATCACAGCTTCTAAAAGGTTTACATGATTTCTTAAAAAACACGAGTTTTTAGAAAATGTGTTTTATTTCATAAATAGAATCAACAAAGTATGCACATTCTACGTCATAACGAATTTCTATAGTTTGCGCATGCGTTTGGAAATAAGAAAAGCTTACTTCCCTCGTTTTTTAAAATCACAGCTTCTAGAAGGTTTACATGATTTCGTAAAAAACATGAGTTTTTAGAAAATGTGTTTTATTTCATAAATGGAATCAACAAAGTATGCACATTCTACGTCATAACGACTTTCTATAGTTTGCGCATGCGTCCGGAAATAAGAAAAGCTTACTTCCACCGTTTTTTAAAATCAAAGCTTCTAGAAGGTTTACATGATTTCGTAAAAAACACGAGTTTTTAGAAACTGTGTTTTATTTCATAAATGGAATCTACAAAGTATGCACATTCTACACAATAGCGACTTTTTATAGTTTGCGCATGCGTTTGGAAATAAGAAAAGCTTACTTCCCCCGTTTTTTAAAATCACACCTTCAAGAAGGTTTACATGATTTCTTAAAAAACACGAGTTTTTAGAAAATGTGTTTTATTTCATAAATGGAATCAACAAAGTATGCACATTCTACGTCATAATGACTTTCTATAGTTTGCGCATGCGTTTGGAAATAAGAAAAGCTTACTTCCCCCGTTTTTTAAAATCACAGCTTCTAGAAGGTTTACATGATTTCTTAAAAAACACGAGTTTTTAGAAAATGTGTTTTATTTCATAAATAGATTCAACAAAGTATGCACATTCTACGTCATAACGACTTTCTATAGTTTCTGCATGCGTTTGGAAATAAGAAAAGCTTACTTCCCCCGTTTTTTAAAATCACAGCGTCTAGAAGGTTTACATGATTTCTTAAAAAACACGAGTTTTTAGAAAATGTGTTTTATTTCATAAATGGAATCAAAAAAGTATGCACATTCTACATCATAACAACTTTCTATAGTTTGCGCATTCTTCCGGAAATAAGAAAAGCTTACTTCCACCGTTTTTTAAAATCACAGCTTCTAGAAGGTTTACATCATTTTGTAAAAAACACGAGTTTTTAGAAAATCTGTTTTATTTCATAAATGGAATCTACAAAGTATGCACATTCTACGTCATAACGACTTTCTATAGTTTGCGCATGCGTCCAGAAATAAGAAAAGCTTACTTCCCCCGTTTTTTAAAATCACAGCTTCTAGAAGGTTTACATGATTTCTTAAAAAACACGAGTTTTTTTAAAATGTGTTTTATTTCATAAATGGAATCAACAAAGTATGCAGATTCTACGTCATAACGACTTTCTATAGTTTGCGCATGCGTTTGGAATAAGAAAAGCTTACTTCCCCCGTTTTTTAAAATCACAGCTTCTAGAAGGTTTACATGATTTCTTAAAAAACACGAGTTTTTAGAAAATGTGTTTTATTTCATAAATGGAATCAACAAAGTATGCACATTCTACGTCATAACGACTTTCTATAGTTTGCGCATGTGTTTGGAAATAAAAAAGCTTACTTCCCCCGTTTTTTAAAATCACAGCTTCTAGAAGGTTTACATGATTTCTTAAAAAACACGAGTTTTTAGAAAATGTGTTTTATTTCATAAATGGAATCAACAAAGTATCCACATTCTACGTCATAACGACTTTCTATAGTTTGCGCATGCGTTTGGAAATAAGAAAATCTTACTTCCCCCGTTTTTTAAAATCACAGCTTCTAGAATATTTGCATGATTTCTTAAAAAACACGAGTTTTTGGAAAATGTGTTTTACTTCTTAAATGGAATCAACAAAGTATGCACATTCTACGTCATAACGAATTTCTATAGTTTGCGCATTCGTCCGGAAATAAGAAAAGCTTACTTCCACCGTTTTTTAAAATCACAGCTTCTAGAAGGTTTACATGATTTCGTAAAAAACACGAGTTTTTAGAAAATGTGTTTTATTTCATAAATGGAATGTACAAAGTATGCACATTCTACGTCATAACGAATTTCTATAGTTTGCGCATGCGTCCGGAAATAAGAAAAGCTTACTTCCCCCGTTTTTTAAAATCACAGCTTCTAGAAGGTTTACATGATTTCTTAAAAAAGACGAGTTCTTAGAAAATGTGTTTTATTTCATAAATGGAATCCACAAAGTATGCACATTCTACGTCATAACGACTTTCTATAGTTTGCGCATGCGGTTGGAAATAAGAAAAGCTTACTTCCCTCGTTTTTTAAAATCACAGCTTCTAGAAGGTTTACATGATTTCGTAAAAAACACGAGTTTTTAGAAAATGTGTTTTATTTCATAAATAGAATCAACAAAGTATGCACATTCTACGTCATAACAACTTTCTATAGTTTGCCCATGCGTTTGGAAATAAGAAAAGCTTACTTCCCCCGTTTTTTAAAATCACAGCTTCTAGAAGGTTTACATGATTTCTTAAAAAACACGAGTTTTTAGAAAATATGTTTTATTTCTTAAATGGAATCAACAAAGTATGCACATTCTACGTCATAACGAATTTCTATAGTTTGCGCATTCGTCCGGAAATAAGAAAAGCTTACTTCCACCGTTTTTTAAAATCACAGCTTCTATAAGGTTTACATGATTTCGTAAAAAACACGAGTTTTTAGAAAATGTGTTTTATTTCATAAATGGAATGTACAAAGTATGCACATTCTACGTCATAACGAATTTCTATAGTTTGCGCATGCGTCCGGAAATAAGAAACGCTTACTTCCCCCGTTTTTTAAAATCACAGCTTCTAGAAGGTTTACATGATTTCGTAAAAAACACGAGTTTTTAGAAAATGTGTTTTATTTCATAAATGTAATCTACAAAGTATGCACATTCTACGTCATAACAACTTTCTATAGTTTGCGCGTGCGTCCGGAAAGAAAAAAGCTTACTTCCACCATTTTTTAAAATAATAGCTTCTAGAAGGTTTACATGATTTCTTAAAAAACACGAGTTTTTAGAAAATGTGTTTTTTTTCATAAATGGAATCAACAAAGTATGCACATTCTACGTCATAACGACTTTCTATAGTTTGCGCATGCGTTTGGAAATAAGAAAAGCTTACTTCCCCCGTTTTTTAAAATCACAGCTTCTAGAAGGTTTACATGATTTCGTAAAAAACACGAGTTTTTAGAAAATGTGTTTTATTTCATAAATGGAATCTACAAAGTATGCACATTCTACGTCATAACAACTTTCTATAGTTTGCGCATGCGTCCGGAAAGAAAAAAGCTTACTTCCACCATTTTTTAAAATAACAGCTTCTAGAAGGTTTACATGATTTCTTAAAAAACACGAGTTTTTAGAAAATGTGTTTTATTTCATAAATGGAATGAACAAAGTATGCACATTCTACGTCATAACGACTTTCTATAGTTTGCGCATGCGTTTGGAAATAAGAAAAGCTTACTTCCCCTATTTTTTAAAATCACAGCTTCTAGAAGGTTTACATGATTTCTTAAAAAACACGAGTTTTTAGAAAATGTGTTTTATTTCTTAAATGGAATCAACAAAGTATGCACATTCTATGTCATAACGAATTTCTATAGTTTGCGCATTTGTCCGGAAATAAGAAAAGCTTACTTCCACCGTTTTTTAAAATCACAGTTTCTAGAAGGTTTACATGATTTCGTAAAAAACATGAGTTTTTAGAAAATGTGTTTTATTTCATAAATGGAATCTACAAAGTATGCACATTCTACAGCATAACGACTTTCTATAGTTTGCGCATGCGTTTGGAAATAAGAAAAGCTTACTTCCCCCGTTTTTTAAAGTCACAGCTTCTAGAAGGTTTACATGATTTCTTAAAAAACACGAGTTTTTAGAAAATGTGTTTTATTTCATAAATAGAATCAACAAAGTATGCACATTCTACATCATAATGACTTTCTATAGTTTGCGCATGCATTTGGAAATAAGAAAACCTTACTTCCACCGTTTTTTAAAATCACAGCTTCTAGAAGGTTTACATGATTTCGTAAAAAACATGAGTTTTTAGAAAATGTGTTTTATTTCATAAATGGAATCTAAAAAGTATGCACATTCTACGTCATAACGACTTTCTATAGTTTGCGCATGCGTCCGGAAATAAGAAACGCTTACTTCCCCCGTTTTTTAAAATCACAGCTTCTAGAAGGTTTACATGATTTCTTAAAAAACACGAGTTTTTAGAAAATGTGTTTTATTTCATAAATGGAATCAACAAAGTATGCACATTCTACGTCATAACGACTTTTTATAGTTTGCGCATGCGTCCGGAAATAACAAAATCTTACTTCCACCGTTTTTTAAAATCACAGCTTCTAGAAGGTTTACATGATTTCGTAAAAAACACGAGTTTTTAGAAAATGTGTTTTATTTCATAAATGGTATCTACAAAGTATGCACATTCTACGTCATAACGAATTTATATAGTTTGCGCATGCATCCGGAAATAAGAAAAGCTTACTTCCCTTGTTTTTTAAAATCACAGCTTCTAGAAGGTTTACATGATTTCTTAAAAAACACAAGTTTTTAGAAAATGTGTTTTATTTCATAAATGGAATCAACAAAGTATGCATATTCTACGTGATAACGACTTTCTATAGTTTGCGCATGCGTTTGGAAATAAGATAAGCTTGCTTCCCCCGTTTTTTAAAATCACAGGTTCTAGAAGGTTTACATGATTTCTTAAAAAACACGAGTTTTTAGAAAATGTGTTTTATTTCATAAATAGAATCAACAAAGTATGCACATTCTACGTCATAACGACTTTCTATAGTTTGCGCATGCGTTTGGAAATAAGAAAAGCTTACTTCCCCCGTTTTTTAAAATCACAGCTTCTAGAAGGTTTACATGATTTCGTAAAAAACATGAGTTTTTAGAAAATGTGTTTTATTTCATAACTGGAATCTACAAAGTATGCACATTCTACGTCATAACGACTTTATATAGTTTGCGCATGCGTCCGGAAATAAGAAAAGCTTACTTCCCCCGTTTTTTAAAATCACAGCTTCACGAAGGTTTACATGATTTCTTAAAAAACACGAGTTTTTAGAAAATGTGTTTTATTTCTTAAATGGAATCAACAAAGTATGCACATTCTATGTCATAACGAATTTCTATAGTTTGCGCATTCGTCCGAAAATAAGAAAAGCTTACTTCCACCGTTTTTTAAAATCACAGCTTCTAGAAGGTTTACATGATTTCGTAAAAAACACGAGTTTTTAAAAAAATGTGATTTATTTCATAAATGGAATCTACAAAGTATGCACATTCTACGTCATAACGACTTTTTATAGTTTGCGCATGCGTTTGGAAATAAGAAAAGCTTACTTCCCCCGTTTTTTAAAATCACACCTTCAAGAATGTTTACATGATTTCTTAAAAAACACGAGTTTTTAGAAAATGTGTTTTATTTCATAAATAGAATCAACAAAGTATGCACATTCTACATCATAATGACTTTCTATAGTTTGCGCATGCATTTGGAAATAAGAAAAGCTTACTTCCACCGTTTTTTAAAATCACAGCTTCTAGAAGGTTTACATGATTTCGTAAAAAACACGAGTTTTTAGAAAATGTGTTTTATTTCAGAAATGGAATCTAAAAAGTATGCACATTCTACGTCATAACGACTTTCTATAGTTTGCGCATGCGTCCGGAAATAAGAAACGCTTACTTCCCCCGTTTTTTAAAATCACAGCTTCTAGAAGGTTTACATGATTTCTTAAAAAACACGAGTTTTTAGAAAATGTGTTTTATTTCATAAATGGAATCAACAAAGTATGCACATTCTACGTCATAACGACTTTCTATAGTTTGCGCATGCGTCCGGAAATAACAAAATCTTACTTCCACCGTTTTTTAAAATCACAGCTTCTAGAAGGTTTACATGATTTCGTAAAAAACAGGAGTTTTTAGAAAATGTGTTTTATTTCATAAATGGAATCTACAAAGTATGCACATTCTACGTCATAACGAATTTATATAGTTTGCGCATGCATCCGGAAATAAGAAAAGCTTACTTCCCTTGTTTTTTAAAATCACAGCTTCTAGAAGGTTTACATGATTTCTTAAAAAACACGAGTTTTTAGAAAATGTGTTTTATTTCATAAATGGAATCAACAAAGTATGCACATTCTACGTGATAACGACTTTCTATAGTTTGCGCATGCGTTTGGAAATAAGATAAGCTTGCTTCCCCCGTTTTTTAAAATCACAGCTTCTAGAAGGTTTACATGATTTGGTAAAAAACACGAGTTTTTAGAAAATGTGTTTTATTTCATAAATGTTATCTACAAAGTATGCACATTCTACGTCATAACGACATTCTATAGTTTGCGCATGCGTCCGGAAATAAGAAAAGCTTACTTCCACCGTTTTTTAAAATCACAGCTTCTAGAAGGTTTACATGATTTCGTAAAAAACACGAGTTTTTAGAAAATGTGTTTTATTTCATAAATGGAATCTACAAAGTATGCACATTCTATGTCATAACGACTTTCTATAGTTTGCGCATGCGTCCGGAAATAAGAAAAGCTTACTTCCACCGTTTTTTAAAATCACAGCTTCTAGAAGGTTTACATGATTTCGTAAAAAACAGGAGTTTTTAGAAAATATGTTTTATTTCTTAAATGGAATCAACAAAGTATGCACATTCTACGTCATAACGTCTTTTTATAGTTTGCGCATGCGTTTGGAAATAAGAAAAGCTTACTTCCCCCGTTTTTTAAAATCACACCTTCAAGAATGTTTACATGATTTCTTAAAAAACACGAGTTTTTAGAAAATGTGTTTTATTTCATAAATAGAATCAACAAAGTATGCACATTCTACATCATAATGACTTTCTATAGTTTGCGCATGCATTTGGAAATAAGAAAAGCTTACTTCCACCGTTTTTTAAAATCACAGCTTCTAGAAGGTTTACATGATTTCGTAAAAAACACGAGTTTTTAGAAAATGTGTTTTATTTCATAAATGGAATCTAAAAAGTATGCACATTCTACGTCATAACGACTTTCTATAGTTTGCGCATGCGTCCGGAAATAAGAAACGCTTACTTCCCCCGTTTTTTAAAATCACAGCTTCTAGAAGGTTTACATGATTTCTTAAAAAACACGAGTTTTTAGAAAATGTGTTTTATTTCATAAATGGAATCAAAAAAGTATGCACATTCTACGTCATAACGACTTTCTATAGTTTGCGCATGCGTCCGGAAATAACAAAATCTTACTTCCACCGTTTTTTAAAATCACAGCTTCTAGAAGGTTTACATGATTTCGTAAAAAACAGGAGTTTTTAGAAAATGTGTTTTATTTCATAAATGGAATCTACAAAGTATGCACATTCTACGTCATAACGAATTTATATAGTTTGCGCATGCATCCGGAAATAAGAAAAGCTTACTTCCCTTGTTTTTTAAAATCACAGCTTCTAGAAGGTTTACATGATTTCTTAAAAAACACGAGTTTTTAGAAAATGTGTTTTATTTCATAAATGGAATCAACAAAGTATGCACATTCTACGTGATAACGACTTTCTATAGTTTGCGCATGCGTTTGGAAATAAGATAAGCTTGCTTCCCCCGTTTTTTAAAATCACAGGTTCTAGAAGGTTTACATGATTTCTTAAAAAACACGAGTTTTTAGAAAATGTGTTTTATTTCATAAATAGAATCAACAAAGTATGCACATTCTACGTCATAACGACTTTCTATAGTTTGCGCATGCGTTTGGAAATAAGAAAAGCTTACTTCCCCCGTTTTTTAAAATCACAGCTTCTAGAAGGTTTACATGATTTCGTAAAAAACATGAGCTTTTAGAAAATGTGTTTTATTTCATAACTGGAATCTACAAAGTATGCACATTCTACGTCATAACAACTTTATATAGTTTGCGCCTGCGTCCGGAAATAAGAAAAGCTTACTTCCCCCGTTTTTTAAAATCACAGCTTCACGAAGGTTTACATGATTTCTTAAAAAACACGAGTTTTTAGAAAATGTGTTTTATTTCTTAAATGGAATCAACAAAGTATGCACATTCTATGTGATAACGAATTTCTATAGTTTGCGCATTCGTCCGAAAATAAGAAAAGCTTACTTCCACCGTTTTTTAAAATCACAGCTTCTAGAAGGTTTACATGATTTCGTAAAAAACACGAGTTTTTAAAAAAATGTGTTTTATTTCATAAATGGAATCTACAAAGTATGCTCATTCTACGTCATAACGACTTTTTATAGTTTGCGCATGCGTTTGGAAATAAGAAAAGCTTACTTCCCCCGTTTTTTAAAATCACACCTTCAAGAATGTTTACATGATTTCTTAAAAAACACGAGTTTTTAGAAAATGTGTTTTATTTCATAAATGGAATCAACAAAGTATGCACATTCTACGTCATAACGAATTTCTATACTTTGCGCATGCGTTTGGAAATAAGAAAAGCTTACTTCCCCCTTTTTTTAAAAGCACAGCTTCTAAAAGGTTTACATGATTTCTTAAAAAAAACGAGTTTTTAGAAAATGTGTTTTATTTCATAAATAGAATCAACAAAGTATCCACATTCTACGTCATAACGAATTTCTATAGTTTGTGCATGCGTCCGGAAATAAGAAAAGCTTACTTCCACCATTTTTCAAAATCACAGCATCTAGAAGGTTTACATGATTTGGTAAAAAACACGAGTTTTTAGAAAATGTGTTTTATTTCATAAATGTTATCTACAAAGTATGCACATTCTACGTCATAACGACATTCTATAGTTTGCGCATGCGTCCGGAAATAAGAAAAGCTTACTTCCACCGTTTTTTTAAATCACAGCTTCTAGAAGGTTTACATGATTTCGTAAAAAACACGAGTTTTTAGAAAATGTGTTTTATTTCATAAATGGAATCTACAAAGTATGCACATTCTATGTCATAACAACTTTCTATAGTTTGCGCATGCGTCCGGAAATAAGAAAAGCTTACTTCCACCGTTTTTTAAAATCACAGCTTCTAGAAGGTTTACATGATTTCGTAAAAAACAGGAGTTTTTAGAAAATATGTTTTATTTCTTAAATGGAATCAACAAAGTATGCACATTCTACGTCATAACGACTTTCTATAGTTTGCGCATTCGTCTGGAAATAAGAAGAGCTTACTTCAACAGTTTTTTAAAATCACAGCTTCTAGAAGGTTTACATGATTAAGTAAAAAACATGAGTTTTTAGAAAATGTGTTTTATTTCATAGATGGAATGTACAAAGTATGCACATTCTACGTCATAACGAATTTCTATAGTTTGCGCATGCGTCCGGAAATAAGTAACGCTTACTTCCCCCGTTTTTTAAAATCACAGCTTCTAGAAGGTTTACATGATTTCGTAAAAAACACGAATTTTTAGAAAATGTGTTTTATTTCATAAATGGAATCTACAAAGTATGCACATTCTACGTCATAACAAATTTCTATAGTTTGCGCATGCGTCCGGAAATAAGAAACGCTTACTTCCCCCGTTTTTTAAAATCACAGCTTCTAGAAGGTTTACATGATTTCTTAAAAAACACGAGTTTTTAGAAAATGTGTTTTATTTCTTAAATGGAATCAACAAAGTATCCACATTCTACGTCCTAACGAATTTCTATAGTTTGCGCTTTCGTCCGGAAATTAGAAAAGCTTAATTCCACCGTTTTAAAATCACAGCTTCTAGAAGGTTTACATGATTTCGTAAAAAACACGAGTTTTTAGAAAATGTGTTTTATTTCATAAATGGAATCTACAAAGTATGCACATTCTACGTCATAACGAATTTCTATAGTTTGCGCATGCGTCCGGAAATAAGAAACGCTTACTTCCCCCGTTTTTTAAAATCACAGCTTCTGGAAGGTTTACATGATTTCTTAAAAAACACGAGTTTTTAGAAAATTTCTTTTATTTCATAAATGGAATCAACAAAGTATGCACATTCTACGTCATAACGACTTTCTATAGTTTGCACATGCGTCCGGAAATAAGAAAAGCTTACTTCCACCGTTTTTTAAAATCACAGCTTCTAGAAGGTTTACATGATTTCGTAAAAAACACGAGTTTTTAGAAAATGTGTTTTATTTCATAAATGGAATCTACAAAGTATGCAAATTATACGTCATAACGAATTTATATAGTTTGCGCATGCGTCCGGAAATAAGAAAAGCTTACTTCCCCCGTTTTTTAAAATCACAGCTTCTAGAAGGTTTACATGATTTCATAAAAAACACGAGTTTTTAGAAAATGTGTTTTATTTCATAAATGGAATCAACAAAGTATGCACATTCTACGTCATAACGACTTTCTATAGTTTGCGCATGCGTTTGGAAATAAGAAAAGCTTACTTCCCCCGTTTTTTAAAATCACATCTTCTAGAAGGTTTACATGATTTCTTAAAAAACACGAGTTTTTAGAAAATGTGTTTTATTTCATAAATGGAATCAACAAAGTATGCACATCCTACATCATAACAACTTTCTATAGTTTGCGCATTCTTCCGGAAATAAGAAAAGCTTACTTCCACCGTTTTTTAAAATCACAGCTTCTAGAAGGTTTACATGATTTCGTAAAAAACACGAGTTTTTAGAAAATGTGTTTTATTTCATAAATGGAATCTACAAAGTAAGCACATTCTACGTCATAACGACTTTATATAGTTTGCGTATGCATCCGAAAATAAGAAAAGCTTACTTCCCCCGTTTTTTAAAATCACAGCTTCAAGAATGTTTACATGATTTCTTAAAAAACACGAGTTTTTAGAAAATGTGTTTTATTTCTTAAATGGAATCAACAAAGTATGCACATTCTATGCCATAACGAATTTCTACAGTTTGCGCATTCGTCCGGAAATAAGAAAAGCTTACTTCCACCGTTTTTTAAAATCACAGCTTTTAGAAGGTTTACATGATTTCGTAAAAAACACGAGTTTTTAAAAAAATGTGTTTTATTTCATAAATGGAATCTACAAAGTATGCACATTCTACGTCATAACGACTTTTTATAGTTTGCGCATGCGTTTGGAAATAAGAAAAGCTTACTTCCCCCGTTTTTTAAAATCACACCTTCTAGAAGGTTTACATGATTTCTTAAAAAACACGAGTTTTTAGAAAATGTGTTTTATTTCATAAATGGAATCAACAAAGTATGCACATTCTATGTCATAACGAATTTCTATAGTTTGCGCATGTGTTTGGAAATAAGAAAAGCTTACTTCCCCCGTTTTTTAAAATCACAGCTTCTAAAAGGTTTACATGATTTCTTAAAAAACACGAGTTTTTAGAAAATGTGTTTTATTTCATAAATAGAATCAACAAAGTATGCACATTCTACGTCATAACAACTTTCTATAGTTTGCGCATGCGTCCGGAAATAAGAAAAGCTTACTTCCACCGTTTTTTAAAATCGCAGCTTCTAGAAGGTTTACATGATTTCGTAAAAAACAGGAGTTTTTAGAAAATGTGTTTTATTTCTTAAATGGAATCAAAAAAGTATGCACATTCTACGTCATAATGACTTTCTATAGTTTGCGCATTCTTCCGGAAATAAGAAATGCTTACTTCCCCCGTTTTTTAAAATCACAGCTTCTAGAAGGTTTACATGATTTCGTAAAAAACACGAGTTTTTAGAAAATGTGTTTTATTTCATAAATGGAATCTACAAAGTATGCACATTCTACGTCATGACGAATTTCTATAGTTTGCGCATGCGTCCGGAAATAAGAAACGCTTACTTCCCCCGTTTTTTAAAATCACAGCTTCTATAAGGTTTACACGATTTCTTAAAAAACACGAGTTTTTAGAAAATGTGTTTTATTTCATAAATGGAATCAAGAAAGTATGCACATTCTACGTCATAACGACTTTCTATAGTTTGCGCATGCGTTTGGAAATAAAAAAGCTTACTTCCCCCGTTTTTTAAAATCACAGCTTCTAGAAGGTTTACATGATTTCTTAAAAAACACGAGTTTTTAGAAAATGTGTTTTATTTCATAAATGGAATCAACAAAGTATGCACATTCTACATCATAAAAACTTTCTATAGTTTGCGCATTCTTCCGGAAATAAGAAAAGCTTTCTTCCACCGTTTTTTAAAATCACAGCTTCTAGAAGGTTTACATGATTTCGTAAAAAACACGAGTTTTTAGAAAATTTGTTTTATTTCATAAATGGAATCTACAAAGTATGCACATTCTACGTCATAACGACTTTATATATTTTGCGCATGCGTCCGGAAATAAGAAAAGCTTACTTCCCCCGTTTTTTAAAATCACAGCTTCTAGAAGGTTTACATGATTTCTTAAAAAACACGAGTTTTTAGAAAATGTGTTTTATTTCTTAAATGGATTCAACAAAGTATGCACATTCTATGTTATAACGAATTTCGATAGTTTGCGCATTCATCCGGAAATAAGAAAAGCTTACTTCCACCGTTTTTTAAAATCACAGCTTCTAGAAGGTTTACATGATTTCGTAAAAAACACGAGTTTTTAAAAAAATGTGTTTTATTTCATAAATGGAATCTACAAAGTATGCACATTCTATGTCATAACGACTTTTTATAGTTTACGCATGCGTTTGGAAATAAGAAAAGCTTACTTCCCCCGTTTTTTAAAATCACACCTTCTAGAAGGTTTACATGATTTCTTAAAAAACACGAGTTTTTAGAAAATGTGTTTTATTTCATAAATGGAATCATCAAAGTATGCACATTCTACGTCATAACGAATTTCTATAGTTTGCGCATGCGTTTGGAAATAAGAAAAGCTTACTTCCCCCGTTTTTTAAAATCACAGCTTCTAAAAGGTTTACATGATTTCTTAAAAAACACGAGTTTTTAGAAAATGTGTTTTATTTCATAAATAGAATCAACAAAGTATGCACATTCTACGTCATAACGACATTCTATAGTTTGCGCATGCGTCCGGAAATAAGAAAAGCTTACTTCCACCGTTTTTTAAAATCACAGCTTCTAGAAGGTTTACATGATTTCGTAAAAAACACGAGTTTTTAGAAAATGTGTTTTATTTCATAAATGGAATCTACAAAGTATGCACATTCTATGTCATAACGACTTTCTATAGTTTGCGCATGCGTCCGGAAATAAGAAAAGCTTACTTCCACCGTTTTTTAAAATCACAGCTTCTAGAAGGTTTACATGATTTCGTAAAAAACAGGAGTTTTTAGAAAATATGTTTTATTTCTTAAATGGAATCAACAAAGTATGCACATTCTACGTCATAACGACTTTCTATAGTTTGCGCATTCGTCTGGAAATAAGAAAAGCTTACTTCAATAGTTTTTTAAAATCACAGCTTCTAGAAGGTTTACATGATTTCGTAAAAAACACGAGTTTTTAGAAAATGTGTTTTATTTCATAGATGGAATGTACAAAGTATGCACATTCTACGTCATAACGAATTTCTATAGTTTGCGCATGCGTCCGGAAATAAGTAACGCTTACTTCCCCCGTTTTTTAAAATCACAGCTTCTAGAAGGTTTACATGATTTCGTAAAAAACACGAATTTTTAGAAAATGTGTTTTATTTCATAAAAGGAATCTACAAAGTATGCACATTCTACGTCATAACGAATTTCTATAGTTTGCGCATGCGTCCGGAAATAAGAAACGCTTACTTCCCCCGTTTTTTAAAATCACAGCTTCTAGAAGGTTTACATGATTTCTTAAAAAACACGAGTTTTTAGAAAATGTGTTTTATTTCATAAATGTAATCTACAAATTATGCACATTCTACGTCATAACGACATTCTATAGTTTGCGCATGCGTCCGGAAATAAGAAAAGCTTACTTCCACCATTTTTTAAAATCACAGCTTCTAGAAGGTTTACATGATTTCGTAAAAAACACGAGTTTTTAGAAAATGTGTTTTATTTCATAAATGGAATCTACAAAGTATGCACATTCTATGTCATAACGACTTTCTATAGTTTGCGCATGCGTCCGGAAATAAGAAAAGCTTACTTCCACCGTTTTTTAAAATCACAGCTTCTAGAAGGTTTACATGATTTCGTAAAAAACACGAGTTTTTGAAAAAATGTGTTTTATTTCATAAATGGAATCTACAAAGTATGCACATTCTATGTCATAACGACTTTTTATAGTTTACGCATGCGTTTGGAAATAAGAAAAGCTTACTTCCCCCGTTTTTTAAAATCACACCTTCTAGAAGGTTTACATGATTTCTTAAAAAACACGAGTTTTTAGAAAATGTGTTTTATTTCATCAATGGAATCATCAAAGTATCGGCACATTCTACGTAATAACGAATTTCTATAGTTTGCGCATGCGTTTGGAACTAAGAAAAGCTTACTTCCCCCGTTTTTTAAAATCACAGCTTCTAAAAGGTTTACATGATTTCTTAAAAAGCACGAGTTTTTAGAAAATGTGTTTTATTTCATAAATGGAATCAACAAAGTATGCACATTCTACGTCATAACGACTTTCTATAGTTTGCGCATGCGTTTGGAAATAAGAAAAGCTTACTTCCCCCGTTTTTTAAAATCACAGCTTCTAGAAGGTTTACATGATTTCGTAAAAAACACGAGTTTTTAGAAAATGTGTTTTATTTCATAAATGGAATCTACAAAGTATGCACATTCTACGTCATAACGACTTTATATAGTTTGCGCATGCGTCCGGAAATAAGAAAAGCTTACTTCCCCCGTTTTTTAAAATCACAGCTTCTAGAAGGTTTACATGATTTCTTAAAAAACACGAGTTTTTAGAAAATGTGTTTTATTTCTTAAATGGAATCAACAAAGTATGCACATTCTATGTCATAACGAATTTCTATAGTTTGCACATTCATCCGGAAATAAGAAAAGCTTACTTCCACCGTTTTTTAAAATCACAGCTTCTAGAAGGTTTACATGATTTCGTAAAAAACACGAGTTTTTAAAAAAATGTGTTTTATTTCATAAATGGAATCTACAAAGTATGCACATTCTATGTCATAACGACTTTTTATAGTTTACGCATGCGTTTGGAAATAAGAAAAGCTTACTTCCCCCGTTTTTTAAAATCACACCTTCTAGAAGGTTTACATGATTTCTTAAAAAACACGAGTTTTTAGAAAATGTGTTTTATTTCATAAATGGAATCATCAAAGTATGCACATTCTACGTCATAACGAATTTCTATAGTTTGCGCATGCGTTTGGAAATAAGAAAAGCTTACTTCCCCCGTTTTTTAAAATCACAGCTTCTAAAAGGTTTACATGATTTCTTAAAAAACACGAGTTTTTAGAAAATGTGTTTTATTTCATCAATAGAATCAACAAAGTATGCACATTCTACCTCATAACGACATTCTATAGTTTGCGCATGCGTCCGGAAATAAGAAAAGCTTACTTCCACCGTTTTTTAAAATCACAGCTTCTAGAAGGTTTACATGATTTCGTAAAAAACACGAGTTTTTAGAAAATGTGTTTTATTTCATAAATGGAATCTACAAAGTATGCACATTCTATGTCATAACGACTTTCTATAGTTTGCGCATGCGTCCGGAAATAAGAAAAGCTTACTTCCACCGTTTTTTAAAATCACAGCTTCTAGAAGGTTTACATGATTTCGTAAAAAACAGGAGTTTTTAGAAAATATGTTTTATTTCTTAAATGGAATCAACAAAGTATGCACATTCTACGTCATAACGACTTTCTATAGTTTGCGCATTCGTCTGGAAATAAGAAAAGCTTACTTCAACAGTTTTTTAAAATCACAGCTTCTAGAAGGTTTACATGATTTCGTAAAAAACACGAGTTTTTAGAAAATGTGTTTTATTTCATAGATGGAATGTACAAAGTATGCACATTCTACGTCATAACGAATTTCTATAGTTTGCGCATGCGTCCGGAAATAAGTAACGCTTACTTCCCCCGTTTTTTAAAATCACAGCTTCTAGAAGGTTTACATGATTTCGTAAAAAACACGAATTTTTAGAAAATGTGTTTTATTTCATAAAAGGAATCTACAAAGTATGCACATTCTACGTCATAACGAATTTCTATAGTTTGCGCATGCGTCCGGAAATAAGAAACGCTTACTTCCCCCATTTTTTAAAATCACAGCTTCTAGAAGGTTTACATGATTTCTTAAAAAACACGAGTTTTTAGAAAATGTGTTTTATTTCATAAATGTAATCTACAAAGTATGCACATTCTACGTCATAACGACATTCTATAGTTTGCGCATGCGTCCGGAAATAAGAAAAGCTTACTTCCACCATTTTTTAAAATCACAGCTTCTAGAAGGTTTACATGATTTCGTAAAAAACACGAGTTTTTAGAAAATGTGTTTTATTTCATAAATGGAATCTACAAAGTATGCACATTCTACGTCATAACGACTTTATATAGTTTGCGCATGCGTCCGGAAATAAGAAAAGCTTACTTCCCCCGTTTTTTAAAATCACAGCTTCTAGAAGGTTTACATGATTTCTTAAAAAACACGAGTTTTTAGAAAATGTGTTTTATTTCTTAAATGGAATCAACAAAGTATGCACATTCTATGTCATAACGAATTTCTATAGTTTGCGCATTCATCCGGAAATAAGAAAAGCTTACTTCCACCGTTTTTTAAAATCACAGCTTCTAGAAGGTTTACATGATTTCGTAAAAAACACGAGTTTTTAAAAAAATGTGTTTTATTTCATAAATGGAATTTACAAAGTATGCACATTCTATGTCATAACGACTTTTTATAGTTTACGCATGCGTTTGGAAATAAGAAAAGCTTACTTCCCCCGTTTTTTAAAATCACACCTTCTAGAAGGTTTACATGATTTCTTAAAAAACACGAGTTTTTAGAAAATGTGTTTTATTTCATAAATGGAATCATCAAAGTATGCACATTCTACGTCATAACGAATTTCTATAGTTTGCGCATGCGTTTGGAAATAAGAAAAGCTTACTTCCCCCGTTTTTTAAAATCACAGCTTCTAAAAGGTTTACATGATTTCTTAAAAAACACGAGTTTTTAGAAAATGTGTTTTATTTCATCAATAGAATCAACAAAGTATGCACATTCTACCTCATAACGACATTCTATAGTTTGCGCATGCGTCCGGAAATAAGAAAAGCTTACTTCCACCGTTTTTTAAAATCACAGCTTCTAGAAGGTTTACATGATTTCGTAAAAAACACGAGTTTTTAGAAAATGTGTTTTATTTCATAAATGGAATCTACAAGGTATGCACATTCTATGTCATAACGACTTTCTATAGTTTGCGGATGCGTCCGGAAATAAGAAAAGCTTACTTCCACCGTTTTTTAAAATCACAGCTTCTAGAAGGTTTACATGATTTCGTAAAAAACAGGAGTTTTTAGAAAATATGTTTTATTTCTTAAATGGAATCAACAAAGTATGCACATTCTACGTCATAATGACTTTCTATAGTTTGCGCATTCGTCTGGAAATAAGAAAAGCTTACTTCAACAGTTTTTTAAAATCACAGCTTCTAGAAGGTTTACATGATTTCGTAAAAAACACGAGTTTTTAGAAAATGTGTTTTATTTCATAAATGGAATCTACAAAGTATGCACATTCTACGTCATAACGACTTTATATAGTTTGCGCATGCGTCCGGAAATAAGAAAAGCTTACTTCCCCCGTTTTTTAAAATCACAGCTTCTAGAAGGTTTACATGATTTCTTAAAAAACACGAGTTTTTAGAAAATGTGTTTTATTTCTTAAATGGAATCAACAAAGTATGCACATTCTATGTCATAACGAATTTCTATAGTTTGCGCATTCATCCGGAAATAAGAAAAGCTTACTTCCACCGTTTTTTAAAATCACAGCTTCTAGAAGGTTTACATGATTTCGTAAAAAACACGAGTTTTTAAAAAAATGTGTTTTATTTCATAAATGGAATTTACAAAGTATGCACATTCTATGTCATAACGACTTTTTATAGTTTACGCATGCGTTTGGAAATAAGAAAAGCTTACTTCCCCCGTTTTTTAAAATCACACCTTCTAGAAGGTTTACATGATTTCTTAAAAAACACGAGTTTTTAGAAAATGTGTTTTATTTCATAAATGGAATCATCAAAGTATGCACATTCTACGTCATAACGAATTTCTATAGTTTGCGCATGCGTTTGGAAATAAGAAAAGCTTACTTCCCCCGTTTTTTAAAATCACAGCTTCTAAAAGGTTTACATGATTTCTTAAAAAACACGAGTTTTTAGAAAATGTGTTTTATTTCATCAATAGAATCAACAAAGTATGCACATTCTACCTCATAACGACATTCTATAGTTTGCGCATGCGTCCGGAAATAAGAAAAGCTTACTTCCACCGTTTTTTAAAATCACAGCTTCTAGAAGGTTTACATGATTTCGTAAAAAACACGAATTTTTAGAAAATGTGTTTTATTTCATAAAAGGAATCTACAAAGTATGCACATTCTACGTCATAACGAATTTCTATAGTTTGCGCATGCGTCCGGAAATAAGAAACGCTTACTTCCCCCGTTTTTTAAAATCACAGCTTCTAGAAGGTTTACATGATTTCTTAAAAAACACGAGTTTTTAGAAAATGTGTTTTATTTCATAAATGTAATCTACAAAGTATGCACATTCTACGTCATAACGACATTCTATAGTTTGCGCATGCGTCCGGAAATAAGAAAAGCTTACTTCCACCATTTTTTAAAATCACAGCTTCTAGAAGGTTTACATGATTTCGTAAAAAACACGAGTTTTTAGAAAATGTGTTTTATTTCATAAATGGAATCTACAAAGTATGCACATTCTATGTCATAACGACATTCTATAGTTTGCGCATGCGTCCGGAAATAAGAAAAGCTTACTTCCACCGTTTTTTAAAATCACAGCTTCTAGAAGGTTTACATGATTTCGTAAAAAACACGAGTTTTTGAAAAAATGTGTTTTATTTCATAAATGGAATCTACAAAGTATGCACATTCTATGTCATAACGACTTTTTATAGTTTACGCATGCGTTTGGAAATAAGAAAAGCTTACTTCCCCCGTTTTTTAAAATCACACCTTCTAGAAGGTTTACATGATTTCTTAAAAAACAGGAGTTTTTAGAAAATGTGTTTTATTTCATCAATGGAATCATCAAAGTATCGGCACATTCTACGTCATAACGAATTTTTATAGTTTGCGCATGCGTTTGGAACTAAGAAAAGCTTACTTCCCCCGTTTTTTAAAATCACAGCTTCTAAAAGGTTTACATGATTTCTTAAAAAGCACGAGTTTTTAGAAAATGTGTTTTATTTCATAAATGGAATCAACAAAGTATGCACATTCTACGTCATAACGACTTTCTATAGTTTGCGCATGCGTTTGGAAATAAGAAAAGCTTACTTCCCCCGTTTTTTAAAATCACAGCTTCTAGAAGGTTTACATGATTTCTTAAAAAACACGAGTTTTTAGAAAATGTGTTTTATTTCATAAATGGAATCAACAAAGTATGCACATTCTACATCATAAAAACTTTCTATAGTTTGCGCATTCTTCCGGAAATAAGAAAAGCTTTCTTCCACCGTTTTTTAAAATCACAGCTTCTAGAAGGTTTACATGATTTCGTAAAAAACACGAGTTTTTAGAAAATGTGTTTTATTTCATAAATGGAATCTACAAAGTATGCACATTCTACGTCATAACGACTTTATATAGTTTGCGCATGCGTCCGGAAATAAGAAAAGCTTACTTCCCCCGTTTTTTAAAATCACAGCTTCTAGAAGGTTTACATGATTTCTTAAAAAACACGAGTTTTTAGAAAATGTGTTTTATTTCTTAAATGGAATCAACAAAGTATGCACATTCTATGTCATAACGAATTTCTATAGTTTGCGCATTCATCCGGAAATAAGAAAAGCTTACTTCCACCGTTTTTTAAAATCACAGCTTCTAAAAGGTTTACATGATTTCGTATAAAACACGAGTTTTTAAAAAAATGTGTTTTATTTCATAAATGGAATCTACAAAGTATGCACATTCTATGTCATAACGACTTTTTATAGTTTACGCATGCGTTTGGAAATAAGAAAAGCTTACTTCCCCCGTTTTTTAAAATCACACCTTCTAGAAGGTTTACATGATTTCTTAAAAAACACGAGTTTTTAGAAAATGTGTTTTATTTCATAAATGGAGCATCAAAGTATGCACATTCTACGTCATAACGAATTTCTATAGTTTGCGCATGCGTTTGGAAATAAGAAAAGCTTACTTCCCCCGTTTTTTAAAATCACAGCTTCTAAAAGGTTTACATGATTTCTTAAAAAACACGAGATTTTAGAAAATGTGTTTTATTTCATCAATAGAATCAACAAAGTATGCACATTCTACCTCATAACGACATTCTATAGTTTGCGCATGCGTCCGGAAATAAGAAGAGCTTACTTCCACCGTTTTTTAAAATCACAGCTTCTAGAAGGTTTACATGATTTCGTAAAAAACACGAGTTTTTAGAAAATGTGTTTTATTTCATAAATGGAGTCTACAAAGTATGCACATTCTATGTCATAACGACTTTCTATAGTTTGCGCATGCGTCCGGAAATAAGAAAAGCTTACTTCCACCGTTTTTTAAAATCACAGCTTCTAGAAGGTTTACATGATTTCGTAAAAAAACAGGAGTTTTTAGAAAATATGTTTTATTTCTTAAATGGAATCAACCAAGTATGCACATTCTACGTCATAACGACTTTCTATAGTTTGCGCATTCGTCTGGAAATAAGAAAAGCTTACTTCAACAGTTTTTTAAAATCACAGCTTCTAGAAGGTTTACATGATTTCGTAAAAAACACGAGTTTTTAGAAAATCTGTTTTATTTCATAGATGGAATGTACAAAGTATGCACATTCTACGTCATAACGAATTTCTATAGTTTGCGCATGCGTCCGGAAATAAGTAACGCTTACTTCCCCCGTTTTTTAAAATCACAGCTTCTAGAAGGTTTACATGATTTCGTAAAAAACACGAATTTTTAGAAAATGTGTTTTATTTCATAAATGGAATCTACAAAGTATGCACATTCTACGTCATAACGAATTTCTATAGTTTGCGCATGCGTCCGGAAATAAGAAACGCTTACTTCCCCCGTTTTTTAAAATCACAGCTTCTAGAAGGTTTACATGATTTCTTAAAAAACACGAGTTTTTAGAAAATGTGTTTTATTTCATAAATGTAATCTACAAAGTATGCACATTCTACGTCATAACGACATTCTATAGTTTGCGCATGCGTCCGGAAATAAGAAAAGCTTACTTCCACCATTTTTTAAAATCACAGCTTCTAGAAGGTTTACATGATTTCGTAAAAAACACGAGTTTTTAGAAAATGTGTTTTATTTCATAAATGGAATCTACAAAGTATGCACATTCTATGTCATAACGACTTTCTATAGTTAGTGCATGCGTCCGGAAATAAGAAAAGCTTACTTCCACCGTTTTTTAAAATCACAGCTTCTAGAAGGTTTACATGATTTCGTAAAAAACACGAGTTTTTGAAAAAATGTGTTTTATTTCATAAATGGAATCTACAAAGTATGCACATTCTATGTCATAACGACTTTTTATAGTTTACGCATGCGTTTGGAAATAAGAAAAGCTTACTTCCCCCGTTTTTTAAAATCACACCTTCTAGAAGGTTTACATGATTTCTTAAAAAACACGAGTTTTTAGAAAATGTGTTTTATTTCATCAATGGAATCATCAAAGTATCGGCACATTCTACGTCATAACGAATTTCTATAGTTTGCGCATGCGTTTGGAAATAAGAAAAGCTTACTTCCCCCGTTTTTTAAAATCACAGCTTCTAAAAGGTTTACATGATTTCTTAAAAAACACGAGTTTTTAGAAAATGCACATTCTACGTCATAACGACTTTCTATAGTTTGCGTATGCGTCCGGAAATAAGAAAAGCTTTCTTCCACCATTTTTTAAAATCACAGCATCTAGAAGGTTTACATGATTTCGTAAAAAACACGAGTTTTTAGAAAATGTGTTTTATTTCATAAATGTAATCTACAAAGTATGCACATTCTACGTCATAACGACATTCTATAGTTTGCGCATGCGTCCGGAAATAAGAAAAGCTTACTTCCACCGTTTTTTAAAATCACAGCTTCTAGAAGGTTTACATGATTTCGTAAAAAACACGAGTTTTTTGAAAATGTGTTTTATTTCATAAATGGAATCTACAAAGTATGCACATTCTATGTCATAACGACTTTCTCTAGTTTGCGCATGCGTTCGGAAATAAGAAAAGCTTACTTCCACCGTTTTTTAAAATCACAGCTTCTAGAAGGTTTACATGATTTCGTAAAAAACATGAGTTTTTAGAAAATATGTTTTATTTCTTAAATGTAATCAACAAAGTATGCACATTCTACATCATAACGACTTTCTATAGTTTGCGCATTCGTCTGGAAATAAGAAAAGCTTACTTCCACCGTTTTTTAAAATCACAGCTTCTAGAAGGTTTACATGATTTCATAAAAAACACGAGTTTTTAGAAAATGTGTTTTATTTCATAAATGGAATGTACAAAGTATGCACATTCTACGTCATAACGAATTTCTATAGTTTGCGCATGCGTCCGGAAATAAGAAACGCTTACTTCCCCCGTTTTTTAAAATCACAGCTTCTAGAAGGTTTACATGATTTCATAAAAAACACGAGTTTTTAGAAAATGTGTTTTATTTCATAAATGGAATCTACAAAGTATGCACATTCTACATCATAACGAATTTCTATAGTTTGCGCATGCGTCCGGAAATAAGAAACGCTTACTTCCCCCATTTTTTAAAATCACAGCTTCTAGAAGGTTTACATGATTTCTTAAAAAACACGAGTTTTTAGAAAATGTGTTTTATTTCATAAATGGAATCAACAAAGTATGCACATTCTACGTCATAACGACTTTCTATAGTTTGCGCATGCGTCCGGAAATAAGAAAAGCTTACTTCCACCGTTTTTTAAAATCACAGCTTCTAGAAGGTTTACATGATTTCGTAAAAAACACGAGTTTTTAGAAAATGTATTTTATTTCATAAATGGATTCTACAAAGTATGCACATTCTACGGCATAACGACTTTCTATAGTTTGCGCATGCGTTTGGAAATAAGAAAAGCTTACTTCCCCCGTTTTTTAAAATCACAGCTTCTCGAAGGTTTACATGATTTCTTAAAAAACAGGAGTTTTTAGAAAATTTGTTTTATTTCATAAATAGAATCAACAAAGTATGCACATTCTACATCATAATGACTTTCTATAGTTTGCGCATGCGTTTGGAAATAAGAAAAGCTTACTTCCACCGTTTTTTAAAATCACAGCTTCTAGAAGGTTTACATGATTTCGTAAAAAACACGAGTTTTTAGAAAATGTGTTTTATTTCATAAATGGAATCTACAAACTATGCACATTCTACGTCATAACGACTTTCTATAGTTTGCGCATGCGTCCGGAAATAAGAAACGCTTACTTCCCCCGTTTTTTAAAATCACAGCTTCTAGAAGGTTTACATGATTTCTTAAAAAACACGAGTTTTTAGAAAATGTGTTTTATTTCATAAATGGAATCAACAAAGTATGCACATTCTACGTCATAACGAATTTCTATAGTTTGCGCATGCGTCCGGAAATAAGAAAAGCTTACTTCCATCGTTTTTTAAAATCACAGCTTCTAGAAGGTTTACATGATTTCGTAAAAAACACGAGTTTTTAGAAAATGTGTTGTATTTCATAAATGGAATCTACAAAGTATGCACATTCTACAGCATAACGAATTTCTATAGTTTGCGCATGCGTTTGGAAATAAGAAAAGCTTACTTCCCCCGTTTTTTAAAATCACAGCTTCTAGAAGGTTTCCATGATTTCTTTAAAAACACGAGTTTTTAGAAAATGTGTTTTATTTCATAAATAGAATCAACAAAGTATGCACATTCTACGTCATAATGACTTTCTATAGTTTGCGCATGCGTTTGGAAATAAGAAAAGCTTACTTCCCCCGTTTTTTAAAATCACAGCTTCTAGAAGGTTTACATGATTTCTTAAAAAACACGAATTTTTAGAAAATGTGTTTTATTTCATAAATGGAATCAACAAAGTATGCACATTCTACATCATAACGACTTTCTATAGTTTCCTCATTCGTCCGGAAATAAGAAAAGCTTACTTCCACCATTTTTTAAAATCACAGCTTCTAGAAGGTTTACATGATTTCGTAAAAAACACGAGTTTTTAGAAAATGTGTTTTATTTCAGAAATGGAATCTACAAAGTATGCACATTCTACGTCATAACAACTTTCTATAGTTTGCGCATGCGTCCGGTGTCATGTCCCAAATTTGGTATTGGGTCACAATGGCCTAATCACATTGGCCCTATTCATTAGAGTTTGTCAAATTCATGCTAAAGGTCAAATAATTGCCAAGGAGGAAAATTACTAGTTTCCTAGGTTTGGGGTGGAAGCTTTGGGATTTGGAATAATGGGGATAATAAATGATGTTTGAACATTAGAATGGCATAAATATTTAACAAAGGAGCTAAATAAATATATACAAGTGAAAATCAAAGTGGCATGAGGAAGTGGGACCCACATATGGCTAGATTTCCCCACTCCACTTGGCATCATTCTCTCACCAATTCGAATTCAAGGTGAATGGTAACATACTTGGGGGAGTCCAAAAGGTATTATTCATTTCATGAATCATCCAAGGTCGAAATATAGAGGAAGAGTAACTCCCGTGGAAGAGGAAGAGGCAATTTGGAGCTAGTGAGACACTTGGGCTAGATTCCCTAGCTCTATGACAACAATGATGAAGATGCTATGACACCTATGACACAAATCAGACCTGAAGGCTGACATATGACATATATGACATGTCAGGGCTTAAAATAGACTCCAAGAGGGCGCTCAAGGGTGTTAGGGAAGCTAAGCTGCTTCCACATGTGATTTGGTGGAAGTGGGAGACTAGGAATTGTTGTACAAGTGGCGTTCTTTGGAATCTCTTCCCAACTTGAGTTGGCATGAGTCTCTTGGAAGGAATTCGACCCATGGAGGACATTAGAACTTTATAAATGTCAATAACAAAAAATGAAACTGGCTTTTGATCATTTGTAGAATTTGCAATTGCATTTGTGAAGAGGGAGAGCTAGTGGATGACTAGTTTCTTGCCTTAGCCAATTTCGAGGGTGAAAGATTCCCATCCAAGTTGGTAATTGGAAAGGCCATTCAGACCTTTCATTTGGAGCTTTAATGGAGTCTTTATTTGCAGGTGTAAGCTATAGGGAAGCTCATGGTTTCTTCTATTGCAGCTCACTCCTTCAACCATTTCCAGTTTTGATGGCATATTCTTGATCCTTGAGGGAGGGCGTTTTTGATTTGAAGGCATTTGGAGTCAATTTGAGACCTAGAGACCAATACTAGTCAAAGGAAAATCACTAGTAAATTTACCTACATTGATCAGAATTGAAAGAGGATTTGCAGAAGTATTTTAAAGGTCCAAAGGCATCCCTGAAATACATATTTATGTTCTAATATCATTCATACACCTTCTCAGAAGATTTGGGATCATTTGGGGCAAATTTGGGACCTAGAGATCAAAACTAATCAAAGGTCGAACAAGGGAAAAAAAGTGGAAAATTGCAATTTTAATAAAATGCCTAATAAGGGACATTACAGTGGTATCAGAGCATGGTCCTTGCACCTGTGTATTAGGTACATACATTCAAGAATAATTGGCAGCCATGTCTTACTATTATGATGAATCCTATGAGTACAATTCTTATGAGGAATATGCAGATGCTTATGAGCAATATGAAGCAGAATGTGAATGGTATGAGGAAGAGGTGCCATCATGCAACACTTCTTACAATTTCAAGAGAAATGAAGATTATTCTTATGACTTTAAATCTGATGAATATGAGTGTGTCACACCAACCAAGGATAATTCTATGAGTGAGTTCCAAAGATGGAGAGCAAAATATAAAACCTTGCCCCAACAATATCAAAAATATCAAGAATATCTTGCTTTTAGCAAAAATACACAAAATGCCATGTCTTTTGAGTACTATGCTGAACATGTTTTTGAAAATAGGCCCAAAAATGAAGATGTGGAGTTAGTGAAGAAAGGTTTATGCCCTTCTTGTAAAAACCCTTGTAGCGAGTATCATATATGTGTGCATGAAATGATGTCCTCCTTGAGGAGAGATTTTGAGATTTATTCAAGAAGGGATTCCAAATATAATGATCCTAAGGAAAACAAGGGGAAAAATGAATCAGCTTGCTTGAAGGAGAAAAATGAAGAGGCATCACAAGAGCATGAAGAAGATTCTATTGAAAATATGGAAGATCATTTCGAGACACCTTCTAGCTTAGACATGAACCAAAGAGCATCTACTGATGGATGCTTAAACTATGAAGGAGTACCTACTGATGGGTGCTCACACCTCTATGTTGGTGACATAGAGATCACTTTTGAAAGTGTTGCTGCAAGCCCAAGTTCCATTAAGCATGATAATGAAGACCTTGTAGCAGTTGAAGAAGAACGAAGATCAACTTCCCCATCCCCACTTGAGCTTCATGAAGTTGGTCCAAGCAAAAATGAAGAAGATGAGGAGGTTCATTTGCAAGAGCCTCATTTTCTTGAAGGGTCCTTAAAGATGAATGAAAAGAAGATCCAAGAGTCCCTCAGCATTCTCCATGACACTCAAGCATTGGTGTCAAATTCTTGTTGGAGAGCTACTTCATTGGAGGAAACATCCTTCATTGAAGACATGGAGAAGATTCAAAGAGCAATGTGCAACATCAAAGGTAATTTCATGTCTTTGCTTTTTGATAGAAACCATTTGTTTGATCTTAATGAGTTGTTACATGATGCATACTTGAAGAATAATGAGGATATTCATAAGCTCACAATTCAAAATGAGCAACTTCTTGAAAAGTTGCAAGATACTTGTTTTTCCTCCTATGTTTCAGATTGTCAAATGGTAGATTATTTGGAGGATTCTCATGACATGGTGGATCATGAGAAATGTGGGAATTTGAATGTTCTTAATGTGTTTGAAGATGAACTTGAAGAGATCCAAACACTTGATGTGATGGAAGAGGAACTTGAATTGTATTTTGATGAAGGTTATGCAATTTTTAAAGAAGAGCATGATTCCTCTACATTGGAACCAATCTATGACAAAGGTTTCCCACTTTTGAAGGATCTGCATGATACTACCCACATGGCTACTTTCCATGATGAAAATTCTGCATTTTTTTATCATTTGGGTGAGTTAGTTCATTCTCCTACATCCTACAATTCCTTGTTTTGCAGTATTAGTCTCAATGAAGTATGGGTGAAAGGGTTCTTTTTGATGGTGCCACATGAGGAGTATGGAACTCCTAGATTTACCTTTTATGATGACATGGTTGGAGCACAATCTTCTTCACATTTGCAGCAGCATAATTTGTCACTTTATGATGATTCACATCTACATGGATGCACCTATGATATGGATTTGAGTCACTTGAATACTCATGGTTTTTCTTGCTCAACACTTGATTCATTTGATGTTGGAGTAACTTCATCCAACACTTGGGAGAATAGATTTATGATTGGAGAACATTTTTGTTGGCAACCACATACTTTGTTATATTTTTATGATTCTCACATTCATGGATGTATGGGTGAGACTTCTTTGAGTCATTTGAATTCTCCTTGTTTTATCTGCGCATTATTTGGTTCAGATTTTAGTGGAGATTCTTCATTCACTTCTTGGATGAAAGAATGCATGGCTGAATATTTTGATGCATATCACATCCTTTTGGAGCAGCATTATAGGACATGGGATCATCACTTATGTCATTGGAGCAGATTTGATTGGTCACTTGAAGCTTGTATGCACTTGGAAAATGGTGGTCTACTTGCTCGGAGGTATAATCACTTTCATGACTCTTTGATGAAGCATATCCTTGATGTACATTTTCATTATGTTGTTATGTACTTTGATGATATATATTTGGTACTCATGATGTTTGGAAGAAAGCATACAAGAAAATGGGATCCAGGAATCCTCTTATCTAATGGTGTGGGTTGGAGAGCACTCTTAATTTTTGGGGTGCAATACAAGCAATGGGACCCTGGAATAATTTTTATCTCATTGGTTTCAAATTTTTTGGGGAAACAAGCAGTATGGGATATGGATTTCCCCACTTAATAAAGTGATTTTTATCAGAGTAGTGCAGCAGCAAGAATGGTGGTTCCTCTCTAAAATCTTCATGGAAACTCAAAGACTCAAGGTTGGGCAATTCAATGGCAACTTCAAAGAATTATACAGAAAGCAGGTTCTTCAACACCCATGTTTAAAATTGCTTGAGGACAAGCAATATTGGGAAGGGAGGATTTGTCATGTCCCAAATTTGGTATTGGGTCACAATGGCCTAATCACATTGGCCCTATTCATTAGAGTTTGTCAAATTGATGCTAAAGGTCAAATAATTGCCAAGGAGGAAAATTACTAGTTTCCTAGGTTTGGGGTGGAAGCTTTGGGATTTGGAATAATGGGGATAATAAATGATGTTTGAACATTAGAATGGAATAAATATTTAACAAAGGAGATAAATAAATATATACAAGTGAAAATCAAAGTGGCATGAGGAAGTGGGACCCACATATGGCTAGATTTCCCCACTACACTTGGCATCATTCTCTCACCAATTCAAATTCAAGGTGAATGGTAACATACTTGGGGGAGTCCAAAAGGTATTATTCATTTCATGAATCATCCAAGGTCGAAATATAGAGGAAGAGTAACTCCCGTGGAACAGGAAGAGGCAATTTGGAGCTAGTGAGACACTTGGGCTAGATTCCCTAGCTCTATGACAACAATGATGAAGATGCTATGACACCTATGACACAAATAAGACCTGAAGGCTGACATATGACATATATGACATGTCAGGGCTTAAAATAGACTCCAAGAGGGCGCTCAAGGGTGTTAGGGCAACTAATATGCTTCCACATGTGATTTGGTGGAAGTGGGAGACTAGGAATTGTTGTACAAGTGGCGTTCTTTGGAATCTCTTCCCAACTTGAGTTGGCATGAGTCTCTTGGAAGGAATTCGACCCATGGAGGACATTAGAACTTTATAAATGTCAATAAAAAAAATGAAACTGGCTTTTGATCATTTGTAGAATTTGCAATTGCATTTGTGAAGAGGGAGAGCTAGTGGATGACTAGTTTCTTGCCTTAGCCAATTTCGAGGGTGAAAGATTCCCATCCAAGTTGGTAATTGGAAAGGCCATTCAGACCTTTCATTTGGAGCTTTAATGGAGTCTTTATTTGCAGGTGTAAGCTACAGGGCAGCTCATGGTTTCTTCTATTGCAGCTCACTCCTTCAACCATTTCCAGTTTTGATGGCATATTCTTGATCCTTGAGGGAGGGCATTTTTGATTTGAAGGCATTTGGAGTCAATTTGAGACCTAGAGACCAACACTAGTCAAAGGAAAATGACTAGTAAAGTTACCTACATTGATCGGAATTGAAAGAGGATTTGCAAAAGTATTTTAAAGGTCCAAAGGCATCCCTGAAATACATATTTATGTTCTAATATCATTCATACACCTTCTCAGAAGATTTGGGATCATTTGGGGCAAATTTGGGACCTAGAGATCAAAACTAGTCAAAGGTCGAACAAGGGAAAAAAAGTGGAAAATTGCAATTTTAATAAAATTCCTAATAAGGGACATTACATCCGGAAATAAGAAAAGCTTACTTCCCCCGTTTTTTAAAATCACAGCTCCTAGAAGGTTTACATGATTTCGAAAAAAACACGAGTTTTTAGAAAATGTGTTTTATTTCATAAATGGAATCTACAAAGTATGCACATTCTACGTCATAACGACATTCTATAGTTTGCGCATGCGTCCGGAAATAAGAAAAGCTTACTTCCACCGTTTTTTAAACTCACAGCATCTAGAAGGTTTACATGATTTCGTAAAAAACACGAGTTTTTAGAAAATGTGTTTTATTTCATAAATAGAATCAACAAAGTATGCACATTCTACGTCATAACGACTTTCTATAGTTTGCGCATGCGTTTGGAAATAACAAAAGCTTACTTCCCCCGTTTTTTAAAATCACGGCTTCCAAAAGGTTTACATGATTTCTTAAAAAACACGAGTTTTTAGAAAATGTGTTTTATTTCATAAATAGAATCAACAAAGTATGCACATTCTACGTCATAACGACTTTCTATAGTTTGCGCATGCGTCCGGAAATAAGAAAAGCTTACTTCCACCATTTTTTAAAATCACAGCATCTAGAAGGTTTACATGATTTCGTAAAAAACATGAGTTTTTAGAAAATGTGTTTTATTTCATCAATGTAATCTACAAAGTATGCACATTCTACGTCATAACGACATTCTATAGTTTGCGCATGCGTCCGGAAATAAGAAAAGCTTACTTCCACCGATTTTTAAAATCACAGCTTCTAGAAGGTTTACATGATTTCGTAAAAAACACGAGTTTTTAGAAAATGTGTTTTATTTCATAAATGGAATCTACAAAGTATGCACATTCTACGTCATAACGACTTTCTATAGTTTGCGCATGCGTCCGGAAATAAGAAAAGCTTACTTCCACCGTTTTCTAAAATCACAGCTTCTAGAAGGTTTACATGATTTCGTAAAAAAAACGAGTTTTTAGAAAAAATGTTTTATTTCTTAAATGGAATCAACAAAGTATGCACATTCTACATCATAACGACTTTCTATAGTTTGCGCATGCGTCCGGAAATAAGAAACAATTACTTCCCCCGTTTTTTAAAATCACAGCTTCTAGAAGGTTTACATGATTTCTTAAAAAACACGAGTTTTTAGAAAATGTGTTTTATTTCATAAATGTCATCTACAAAGTATGCACATTCTACGTCATAACAACTTTCTATAGTTTGCGCATGCGTCCGGAAATAAAAAAGCTTACTTCCACCATTTTTTAAAATAACAGCTTCTAGAAGGTTTACATGATTTCTTAAAAAACACGAGTTTTTAGAAAATGTGTTTTATTTCATAAATGGAATCAACAAAGTATGCACATTCTACGTCATAATGACTTTCTATAGTTTGCGCATGCGTTTGGAAATAAGAAAAGCTTAGTTCCCCCGTTTATTAAAATCACAGCTTCTAGAAGGTTTACATGATTTCTTAAAAAACACGAGTTTTTAGAAAATGTGTTTTATTTCTTAAATGGAATCAACAAAGTATGCACATTCTATGTCATAACGAATTTCTATAGTTTGCGCATTCGTCCGAAAATAAGAAAAGCTTACTTCCACCGTTTTTTAAAATCACAGCTTCTAGAAGGTTTACATGATTTCGTAAAAAACACGAGTTTTAAAAAAATGTGTTTTATTTCATAAATGGAATCTACAAAGTATGCACATTCTACGTCATAACGACTTTTTATAGTTTGCGCATGCATCCGGAAATAAGAAAAGCTTAGTTCCCCCGTTTTTTAAAATCACACCTTCTAGAAGGTTTACATGATTTCTTAAAAAACACGAGTTTTTAGAAAATGTGTTTTATTTCATAAATGGAATCAACAAAGTATGCACATTCTACGTCATAACGACTTTCTATAGTTTGCGCATGCGTTTGGAAATAAGAAAAGCTTACTTCCCCCGTTTTTTAAAATCACAGCTTCTAAAAGGTTTACATGATTCCTTATAAAACACGAGTTTTTAGAAAATGTGTTTTATTTCATAAATAGAATCAACAAAGTATGCACATTCTACGTCATAACGACTTTCTATAGTTTGCGCATGCGTCCAGAAATAAGAAAAGCTTACTTCCACCATTTTTTAAAATCACAGCATCTAGAAGGTTTACATGATTTCGTAAAAAACACGACTTTTTAGAAAATGTGTTTTATTTCATAAATGTAATCTACAAAGTATGCACATTCTACATCATAACGACATTCCATAGTTTGCGCATGTGTCCGGAAATAAGAAAAGCTTACTTCCACCGTTTTTTAAAATCACAGCTTCTAGAAGGTTTACATGATTTCGTAAAAAACACGAGTTTTTAGAAAATATGTTTTATTTCATAAATGGAATCTAGAAAGTATGCACATTCTACGTCATAACGACATTCTATAGTTTGCGCTTTCATCTGGAAATAAGAAAAGCTTACTTCCACCGTTTTTTAAAATCACAGCTTCTAGAAGGTTTACATGATTTCGTAAAAAAACACGAGTTTTTAGAAAATGTGTTTTATTTCATAAATGGAATGTACAAAGTATGCACATTCTACGTCATAACGAATTTCTATAGTTTGCGCATGCGTCCGGAAATAAGAAACGCTTACTTCCCCCGTTTTTTAAAATCACAGCTTCTAGAAGGTTTACATGATTTCGTAAAAAACACGAGTTTTTAGAAAATGTGTCTTATTTCATAAATGGAATCTACAAAGTATGCACATTCTACGTCATAACAACTTTCTATAGTTTGCGCATGCGTCCGGAAAGAAAAAAAGCTTACTTCCACAATTTTTAAAATAACAGCTTCTAGAAGGTTTACATGATTTCTTAAAAAACACGAGTTTTTAAAAAATGTGTTTTATTTCATAAATGGAATCAACAAAGTATGCACATTCTACGTCATAAAGACATTCTATAGTTTGCGTATGCGTCCAGAAATAAGAAAAGCTTACTTCCACCGTTTTTTAAAATCACAGCTTCTAGAAGGTTTACATGATTTCTTAAAAAACATGAGTTTTTAGAAAATGTGTTTTATTTCATAAATCGAATCAAAAAAGTATGCACATTCTACGTCATAACGAATTTCTATAGTTTGCGCATGCGTCCGGAAATAAGAAAAGCTTACATCCACCGTTTTTTAAACTCACAGCATCTAGAAGGTTTACATGATTTCGTAAAAAACACGAGTTTTTAGAAAATGTGTTTTATTTCATAAATAGAATCAACAAAGTATGCACATTCTATGTCATAACGAATTTCTATAGTTTGCGCATGCATTCGGAAATAAGAAAAGATTACTTCCCCCGTTTTTTAAAATCACAGCTTCTAAAAGGTTTACATGATTTCTTAAAAAACACGAGTTTTTAGAAAATGTGTTTTATTTCATAAATAGAATCAACAAAGTATCCACATTCTACGTCATAACGACTTTCTATAGTTTGCGCATGCATCCGGAAATAAGAAAAGCTTACTTCCACCATTTTTTAAAATCACAGCATCTAGAAGGTGTACATGATTTCGTAAAAAACACGAGTTTTTAGAAAATGTGTTTTATTTCATAAATGTAATCTACAAAGTATGCCCATTCTACGTCATAACGACATTCTATAGTTTGCGCATGCGTCCGGAAATAAGAAAATCTTACTTCCACCGTTTTTTAAAATCACAGCTTCTAGAAGGTTTACATGATTTCGTAAAAAACACGAGTTTTTAGAAAATGTGTTTTATTTCATAAATGGAATCTAAAAAGTTTGCTTATTCTACGTCATAACGACTTTCTATAGTTTGCGCATGCGTCCGGAAATAAGAAAAGCTTACTTCCACAGTTTTTTAAAATCACAGCTTCTAGAAGGTTTACATGATTTCGTAAAAAACACGAGTTTTTAGAAAATGTGTTTTATTTCATAAATGGAATCTACAAAGTATGCACATTCTACGTCATAACGACATTCTATAGTTTGCGAATGCGTCCAGAAATAAGAAAAGCTTACTTCCACCGTTTTTTAAAATCACAGCTTCTAGAAGGTTTACATGATTTCTTAAAAAACACGAGTTTTTAGAAAATGTGTTTTATTTCATAAATGGAATCAAAAAAGTATGGACATTCTACGTCATAACGAATTTGTATAGTTTGCGCATGCGTTCGGAAATAAGAAAAGATTACTTCCCCCGTTTTTTAAAATCACAGCTTCTAAAAGGTTTACATGATTTCTTAAAAAACACGAGTTTTTAGAAAATGTGTTTTATTTCATAAATAGAATCAACAAAGTATGCACATTCTACGTCATAACGAATTTCTATAGTTTGCGCATGCGTTTGGAAATAAGAAAAGCTTACTTCCCTCGTTTTTTAAAATCACAGCTTCTAGAAGGTTTACATGATTTCGTAAAAAACATGAGTTTTTAGAAAATGTGTTTTATTTCATAAATGGAATCAACAAAGTATGCACATTCTACGTCATAACGACTTTCTATAGTTTGCGCATGCGTCCGGAAATAAGAAAAGCTTACTTCCACCGTTTTTTAAAATCAAAGCTTCTAGAAGGTTTACATGATTTCGTAAAAAACACGAGTTTTTAGAAACTGTGTTTTATTTCATAAATGGAATCTACAAAGTATGCACATTCTACACAATAGCGACTTTTTATAGTTTGCGCATGCGTTTGGAAATAAGAAAAGCTTACTTCCCCCGTTTTTTAAAATCACACCTTCAAGAAGGTTTACATGATTTCTTAAAAAACACGAGTTTTTAGAAAATGTGTTTTATTTCATAAATGGAATCAACAAAGTATGCACATTCTACGTCATAACGACTTTCTATAGTTTGCGCATGCGTTTGGAAATAAGAAAAGCTTACTTCCCCCGTTTTTTAAAATCACAGCTTCTAGAAGGTTTACATGATTTCTTAAAAAACACGAGTTTTTAGAAAATGTGTTTTATTTCATAAATAGAATCAACAAAGTATGCACATTCTACGTCATAACGACTTTCTATAGTTTCTGCATGCGTTTGGAAATAAGAAAAGCTTACTTCCCCCGTTTTTTAAAATCACAGCTTCTAGAAGGTTTACATGATTTCTTAAAAAACACGAGTTTTTAGAAAATGTGTTTTATTTCATAAATGGAATCAAAAAAGTATGCACATTCTACATCATAACAACTTTCTATAGTTTGCACATTCTTCCGGAAATAAGAAAAGCTTACTTCCACCGTTTTTTAAAATCACAGCTTCTAGAAGGTTTACATCATTTTGTAAAAAACACGAGTTTTTAGAAAATCTGTTTTATTTCATAAATGGAATCTACAAAGTATGCACATTCTACGTCATAACGACTTTCTATAGTTTGCGCATGCGTCCAGAAATAAGAAAAGCTTACTTCCCCCGTTTTTTAAAATCACAGCTTCTAGAAGGTTTACATGATTTCTTAAAAAACACGAGTTTTTTTAAAATGTGTTTTATTTCATAAATGGAATCAACAAAGTATGCAGATTCTACGTCATAACGACTTTCTATAGTTTGCGCATGCGTTTGGAATAAGAAAAGCTTACTTCCCCCGTTTTTTAAAATCACAGCTTCTAGAAGGTTTACATGATTTCTTAAAAAACACGAGTTTTTAGAAAATGTGTTTTATTTCATAAATGGAATCAACAAAGTATGCACATTCTACGTCATAACGACTTTCTATAGTTTGCGCATGTGTTTGGAAATAAAAAAGCTTACTTCCCCCGTTTTTTAAAATCACAGCTTCTAGAAGGTTTACATGATTTCTTAAAAAACACGAGTTTTTAGAAAATGTGTTTTATTTCATAAATGGAATCAACAAAGTATCCACATTCTACGTCATAACGACTTTCTATAGTTTGCGCATGCGTTTGGAAATAAGAAAATCTTACTTCCCCCGTTTTTTAAAATCACAGCTTCTAGAATATTTGCATGATTTCTTAAAAAACACGAGTTTTTGGAAAATGTGTTTTACTTCTTAAATGGAATCAACAAAGTATGCACATTCTACGTGATAACGACTTTATATAGTTTGCGCATTCGTCCGGAAATAAGAAAAGCTTACTTCCACCGTTTTTTAAAATCACAGCTTCTAGAAGGTTTACATGATTTCGTAAAAAACACGAGTTTTTAGAAAATGTGTTTTATTTCATAAATGGAATGTACAAAGTATGCACATTCTACGTCATAACGAATTTCTATAGTTTGCGCATGCGTCCGGAAATAAGAAAAGCTTACTTCCCCCGTTTTTTAAAATCACAGCTTCTAGAAGGTTTACATGATTTCTTAAAAAAGACGAGTTCTTAGAAAATGTGTTTTATTTCATAAATGGAATCCACAAAGTATGCACATTCTACGTCATAACGACTTTCTATAGTTTGCGCATGCGGTTGGAAATAAGAAAAGCTTACTTCCCTCGTTTTTTAAAATCACAGCTTCTAGAAGGTTTACATGATTTCTTAAAAAACACGAGTTTTTAGAAAATGTGTTTTATTTCATAAATAGAATCAACAAAGTATGCACATTCTACGTCATAACGACTTTCTATAGTTTGCCCATGCGTTTGGAAATAAGAAAAGCTTACTACCCCCGTTTTTTAAAATCACAGCTTCTAGAAGGTTTACATGATTTCTTAAAAAACACGAGTTTTTAGAAAATATGTTTTATTTCTTAAATGGAATCAACAAAGTATGCACATTCTACGTCATAACGACTTTCTATAGTTTGCGCATTCGTCTGGAAATAAGAAAAGCTTACTTCCACCGTTTTTTAAAATCACAGCTTCTAGAAGGTTTACATGATTTCGTAAAAAACACGAGTTTTTAGAAAATGTGTTTTATTTCATAAATGGAATGTACAAAGTATGCACATTCTACGTCATAACGAATTTCTATAGTTTGCGCATGCGTCCGGAAATAAGAAACGCTTACTTCCCCCGTTTTTTAAAATCACAGCTTCTAGAAGGTTTACATGATTTCGTAAAAAACACGAGTTTTTAGAAAATGTGTTTTATTTCATAAATAGAATCAACAAAGTATGCACATTCTACGTCATAACGAATTTCTATAGTTTGCGCATGCGTTCGGAAATAAGAAAAGATTACTTCCCCCGTTTTTTAAAATCACAGCTTCTAGAAGGTTTACATGATTTCTTAAAAAACACGAGTTTTTAGAAAATATGTTTTATTTCTTAAATGGAATCAACAAAGTATGCACATTCTACGTCATAACGACTTTCTATAGTTTGCGCATTCGTCTGGAAATAAGAAAAGCTTACTTCCACCGTTTTTTAAAATCACAGCTTCTAGAAGGTTTACATGATTTCGTAAAAAACACGAGTTTTTAGAAAATGTGTTTTATTTCATAAATGGAATGTACAAAGTATGCACATTCTACGTCATAACGAATTTCTATTGTTTGCGCATGCGTCCGGAAATAAGAAACGCTTACTTCCCCCGTTTTTTAAAATCACAGCTTCTAGAAGGTTTACATGATTTCGTAAAAAACACGAGTTTTTAGAAAATGTGTTTTATTTCATAAATAGAATCAACAAAGTATGCACATTCTACGTCATAACGAATTTCTATAGTTTGCGCATGCGTTCGGAAATAAGAAAAGATTACTTCCCCCGTTTTTTAAAATCACAGCTTCTAGAAGGTTTACATGATTTCTTAAAAAACACGAGTTTTTAGAAAATGTGTTTTATTTCATAAATAGAATCAACAAAGTATGCACATTCTACGTCATAACGAATTTCTATAGTTTGCGCATGCGTCCGGAAATAAGAAAAGCTTACTTCCCCCGTTTTTTAAAATCACAGCTTCTAGAAGGTTTACATGATTTCTTAAAAAACACGAGTTTTTAGAAAATGTGTTTTATTTCATAAATGGAATCAACAAAGTATGCACATTCTACATCATAATGACTTTCTATAGTTTGCGCATGCGTCCGGAAATAAGAAAAGCTTACTTCCACCGTTTTTTAAAATCACAGCTTCTATAAGGTTTACATGATTTCGTAAAAAACACGAGTTTTTAGAAAATGTGTTTTATTTCATAAATGGAATGTACAAAGTATGCACATTCTACATCATAACGAATTTCTATAGTTTGCGCATGCGTCCGGAAATAAGAAACGCTTACTTCCCCCGTTTTTTAAAATCACAGCTTCTAGAAGGTTTACATGATTTCGTAAAAAACACGAGTTTTTAGAAAATGTGTTTTATTTCATAAATGTAATCTACAAAGTATGCACATTCTACGTCATAACAACTTTCTATAGTTTGCGCGTGCGTCCGGAAAGAAAAAAGCTTACTTCCACCATTTTTTAAAATAATAGCTTCTAGAAGGTTTACATGATTTCTTAAAAAACACGAGTTTTTAGAAAATGTGTTTTTTTTCATAAATGGAATCAACAAAGTATGCACATTCTACGTCATAACGACTTTCTATAGTTTGCGCATGCGTCCGGAAAGAAAAAAGCTTACTTCCACCATTTTTTAAAATAACAGCTTCTAGAAGGTTTACATGATTTCTTAAAAAACACGAGTTTTTAGAAAATGTGTTTTATTTCATAAATGGAATGAACAAAGTATGCACATTCTACGTCATAACGACTTTCTATAGTTTGCGCATGCGTTTGGAAATAAGAAAAGCTTACTTCCCCTATTTTTTAAAATCACAGCTTCTAGAAGGTTTACATGATTTCTTAAAAAACACGAGTTTTTAGAAAATGTGTTTTATTTCTTAAATGGAATCAACAAAGTATGCACATTCTATGTCATAACGAATTTCTATAGTTTGCGCATTTGTCCGGAAATAAGAAAAGCTTACTTCCACCGTTTTTTAAAATCACAGTTTCTAGAAGGTTTACATGATTTCGTAAAAAACATGAGTTTTTAGAAAATGTGTTTTATTTCATAAATGGAATCTACAAAGTATGCACATTCTACAGCATAACGACTTTCTATAGTTTGCGCATGCGTTTGGAAATAAGAAAAGCTTACTTCCCCCGTTTTTTAAAGTCACAGCTTCTAGAAGGTTTACATGATTTCTTAAAAAACACGAGTTTTTAGAAAATGTGTTTTATTTCATAAATAGAATCAACAAAGTATGCACATTCTACATCATAATGACTTTCTATAGTTTGCGCATGCATTTGGAAATAAGAAAACCTTACTTCCACCGTTTTTTAAAATCACAGCTTCTAGAAGGTTTACATGATTTCGTAAAAAACATGAGTTTTTAGAAAATGTGTTTTATTTCATAAATGGAATCTAAAAAGTATGCACATTCTACGTCATAACGACTTTCTATAGTTTGCGCATGCGTCCGGAAATAAGAAACGCTTACTTCCCCCGTTTTTTAAAATCACAGCTTCTAGAAGGTTTACACGATTTCTTAAAAAACACGAGTTTTTAGAAAATGTGTTTTATTTCATAAATGGAATCAAAAAAGTATGCACATTCTACGTCATAACGACTTTCTATAGTTTGCGCATGCGTCCGGAAATAACAAAATCTTACTTCCACCGTTTTTTAAAATCACAGCTTCTAGAAGGTTTACATGATTTCGTAAAAAACACGAGTTTTTAGAAAATGTGTTTTATTTCATAAATGGAATCTACAAAGTATGCACATTCTACGTCATAACGAATTTATATAGTTTGCGCATGCATCCGGAAATAAGAAAAGCTTACTTCCCTTGTTTTTTAAAATCACAGCTTCTAGAAGGTTTACATGATTTCTTAAAAAACACGAGTTTTTAGAAAATGTGTTTTATTTCATAAATGGAATCAACAAAGTATGCACATTCTACGTGATAACGACTTTCTATAGTTTGCGCATGCGTTTTAAAATAAGATAAGCTTGCTTCCCCTGTTTTTTAAAATCACAGGTTCTAGAAGGTTTACATGATTTCTTAAAAAACACGAGTTTTTAGAAAATGTGTTTTATTTCATAAATAGAATCAACAAAGTATGCACATTCTACGTCATAACGACTTTCTATAGTTTGCGCATGCGTTTGGAAATAAGAAAAGCTTACTTCCCCCGTTTTTTAAAATCACAGCTTCTAGAAGGTTTACATGATTTCGTAAAAAACATGAGTTTTTAGAAAATGTGTTTTATTTCATAACTGGAATCTACAAAGTATGCACATTCTACGTCATAACGACTTTATATAGTTTGCGCATGCGTCCGGAAATAAGAAAAGCTTACTTCCCCCGTTTTTTAAAATCACAGCTTCACGAAGGTTTACATGATTTCTTAAAAAACACGAGTTTTTAGAAAATGTGTTTTATTTCTTAAATGGAATCAACAAAGTATGCACATTCTATGTCATAACGAATTTCTATAGTTTGCGCATTCGTCCGAAAATAAGAAAAGCTTACTTCCACCGTTTTTTAAAATCACAGCTTCTAGAAGGTTTACATGATTTCGTAAAAAACACGAGTTTTTAAAAAAATGTGTTTTATTTCATAAATGGAATCTACAAAGTATGCACATTCTACGTCATAACGACTTTTTATAGTTTGCGCATGCGTTTGGAAATAAGAAAAGCTTACTTCCCCCGTTTTTTAAAATCACACCTTCAAGAATGTTTACATGATTTCTTAAAAAACACGAGTTTTTAGAAAATGTGTTTTATTTCATAAATAGAATCAACAAAGTATGCACATTCTACATCATAATGACTTTCTATAGTTTGCGCATGCATTTGGAAATAAGAAAAGCTTACTTCCACCGTTTTTTAAAATCACAGCTTCTAGAAGGTTTACATGATTTCGTAAAAAAACACGAGTTTTTAGAAAATGTGTTTTATTTCATAAATGGAATCTAAAAAGTATGCACATTCTACGTCATAACGACTTTCTATAGTTTGCGCATGCGTCCGGAAATAAGAAACGCTTACTTCCCCCGTTTTTTAAAATCACAGCTTCTAGAAGGTTTACATGATTTCTTAAAAAACACGAGTTTTTAGAAAATGTGTTTTATTTCATAAATGGAATCAACAAAGTATGCACATTCTACGTCATAACGACTTTCTATAGTTTGCGCATGCGTCCGGAAATAACAAAATCTTACTTCCACCGTTTTTTAAAATCACAGCTTCTAGAAGGTTTACATGATTTCGTAAAAAACAGGAGTTTTTAGAAAATGTGTTTTATTTCATAAATGGAATCTACAAAGTATGCACATTCTACGTCATAACGAATTTATATAGTTTGCGCATGCATCCGGAAATAAGAAAAGCTTACTTCCCTTGTTTTTTAAAATCACAGCTTCTAGAAGGTTTACATGATTTCTTAAAAAACACGAGTTTTTAGAAAATGTGTTTTATTTCATAAATGGAATCAACAAAGTATGCACATTCTACGTGATAACGACTTTCTATAGTTTGCGCATGCGTTTGGAAATAAGATAAGCTTGCTTCCCCCGTTTTTTAAAATCACAGGTTCTAGAAGGTTTACATGATTTCTTAAAAAACACGAGTTTTTAGAAAATGTGTTTTATTTCATAAATAGAATCAACAAAGTATGCACATTCTACGTCATAACGACTTTCTATAGTTTGCGCATGCGTTTGGAAATAAGAAAAGCTTACTTCCCCCGTTTTTTAAAATCACAGCTTCTAGAAGGTTTACATGATTTCGTCAAAAACATGAGTTTTTAGAAAATGTGTTTTATTTCATAACTGGAATCTACAAAGTATGCACATTCTACGTCATAACGACTTTATATAGTTTGCGCATGCGTCCGGAAATAAGAAAAGCTTACTTCCCCCGTTTTTTAAAATCACAGCTTCATGAAGGTTTACATGATTTCTTAAAAAACACGAGTTTTTAGAAAATGTGTTTTATTTCTTAAATGGAATCAACAAAGTATGCACATTCTATGTGATAACGAATTTCTATAGTTTGCGCATTCGTCCGAAAATAAGAAAAGCTTACTTCCACCGTTTTTTAAAATCACAGCTTCTAGAAGGTTTACATGATTTCGTAAAAAACACGAGTTTTTAAAAAAATGTGTTTTATTTCATAAATGGAATCTACAAAGTATGCTCATTCTACGTCATAACGACTTTTTATAGTTTGCGCATGCGTTTGGAAATAAGAAAAGCTTACTTCCCCCGTTTTTTAAAATCACACCTTCAAGAATGTTTACATGATTTCTTAAAAAACACGAGTTTTTAGAAAATGTGTTTTATTTCATAAATGGAATCAACAAAGTATGCACATTCTACGTCATAACGAATTTCTATAGTTTGCGCATGCGTTTGGAAATAAGAAAAGCTTACTTCCCCCGTTTTTTAAAAGCACAGCTTCTAAAAGGTTTACATGATTTCTTAAAAAAAACGAGTTTTTAGAAAATGTGTTTTATTTCATAAATAGAATCAACAAAGTATGCACATTCTACGTCATAACGACTTTCTATAGTTTGTGCATGCGTCCGGAAATAAGAAAAGCTTACTTCCACCATTTTTCAAAATCACAGCATCTAGAAGGTTTACATGATTTGGTAAAAAACACGAGTTTTTAGAAAATGTGTTTTATTTCATAAATGTTATCTACAAAGTATGCACATTCTACGTCATAACGACATTCTATAGTTTGCGCATGCGTCCGGAAATAAGAAAAGCTTACTTCCACCGTTTTTTAAAATCACAGCTTCTAGAAGGTTTACATGATTTCGTAAAAAACACGAGTTTTTAGAAAATGTGTTTTATTTCATAAATGGAATCTACAAAGTATGCACATTCTATGTCATAACGACTTTCTATAGTTTGCGCATGCGTCCGGAAATAAGAAAAGCTTACTTCCACCGTTTTTTAAAATCACAGCTTCTAGAAGGTTTACATGATTTCGTAAAAAACAGGAGTTTTTAGAAAATATGTTTTATTTCTTAAATGGAATCAACAAAGTATGCACATTCTACGTCATAACGACTTTCTATAGTTTGCGCATTCGTCTGGAAATAAGAAAAGCTTACTTCAACAGTTTTTTAAAATCACAGCTTCTAGAAGGTTTACATGATTTCGTAAAAAACACGAATTTTTAGAAAATGTGTTTTATTTCATAAATGGAATCTACAAAGTATGCACATTCTACGTCATAACAAATTTCTATAGTTTGCGCATGCGTCCGGAAATAAGAAACGCTTACTTCCCCCGTTTTTTAAAATCACAGCTTCTAGAAGGTTTACATGATTTCTTAAAAAACACGAGTTTTTAGAAAATGTGTTTTTATTTCATAAATGGAATCAACAAAGTATGCACATTCTACGTCATAACGACTTTCTATAGTTTGCGCATGCGTTTGGAAATAAGAAAAGCTTACTTCCCCCGTTTTTTAAAATCACAGCTTCTAGAAGGTTTACATGATTTCTTAAAAAACACGAGTTTTTAGAAAATGTGTTTTATTTCATAAATGGAATCAACAAAGTATGCACATTCTACATCATAACAACTTTCTATAGTTTGCGCATTCTTCCGGAAATAAGAAAAGCTTACTTCCACCGTTTTTTAAAATCACAGCTTCTAGAAGGTTTACATGATTTCGTAAAAAACACGAGTTTTTAGAAAATGTGTTTTATTTCATAAATGGAATCTACAAAGTATGCACATTCTACGTCATAACGACTTTCTATAGTTTGCGCATGCGTCCGGAAATAAAAAAGCTTACTTCCACCATTTTTTAAAATAACAGCTTCTAGAAGGTTTACATGATTTCTTAAAAAACACGAGTTTTTAGAAAATGTGTTTTATTTCATAAATGGAATCAACAAAGTATGCACATTCTACGTCATAACGACTTTCTATAGTTTGCCCATGCGTTTGGAAATAAGAAAAGCTTAGTTCCCCCATTTTTTAAAATCATAGCTTCTAGAAGGTTTACATGATTTCTTAAAAAACACGAGTTTTTAGAAAATGTGTTTTATCTCTTAAATGGAATCAACAAAGTATGCACATTCTACGTCATAACGAATTTCTATAGTTTGCGCTTTCGTCCGGAAATAAGAAAAGCTTAATTCCACCGTTTTAAAATCACAGCTTCTAGAAGGTTTACATGATTTCGTAAAAAACACGAGTTTTTAGAAAATGTGTTTTATTTCATAAATGGAATCTACAAAGTATGCACATTCTACGCTATAACGAATTTATATAGTTTGCGCATGCGTCCGGAAATAAGAAAAGCTTACTTCCCTCGTTTTTTAAAATCACAACTTCTAGAAGGTTTACATGATTTCTTAAAAAACACGAGTTTTTAGAAAATGTGTTTTATTTCATAAATGGAATCAACAAAGTATGCACATTCTACGTCATAACGACTTTCTATAGTTTGCGCATACGTTTGGAAATAAGAAAAACTTACTTCCCCCGTTTTTTAAAATCACAGCTTCTAGAAGGTTTACATGATTTCTTAAAAAACACGAGTTTTTAGAAAATGTGTTTTATTTCATAAATAGAATCAACAAAGTATGCACATTCTACGTCATAACGACTTTCTATAGTTTGCGCATGCGTTTGGAAATAAGAAAAGCTTACTTCCCCCGTTTTTTAAAATCACAGCTTCTAGAAGGTTTACATGATTTCTTAAAAAACACGAGTTTTTAGAAAATGTGTTTTATTTCATAAATGGAATCAACAAAGTATGCACATTCTACATCATAACAACTTTCTATAGTTTGCGCATTCTTCCGGAAATAAGAAAATCTTACTTCCACCGTTTTTTAAAATCATAGCTTCTAGAAGGTTTACATGATTTCGTAAAAAACACGAGTTTTTAGAAAATGTGTTTTATTTCATAAATAGAATCTACAAAGTATGCACATTCTACGTCATAACGACTTTCTATAGTTTGCGCATGCGTCCGGAAATAAGAAAAGCTTACTTCCCCCGTTTTTTAAAATTACAGCTTCTAGAAGTTTTACATGATTTCTTAAAAAACACGAGTTTTTAGAAAATTTGTTTTATTTCATAAATGGAATCAACAAAGTATCCACATTCTACGTCATAACGACTTTCTATAGTTTGCGCATGCGTTTGGAAATAAGAAAAGCTTACTTCCCCCGTTTTTTAAAATCACAGCTTCTAGAAGATTTACATGATTTCTTAAAAAACACGAGTTTTTGGAAAATGTGTTTTACTTCTTAAATGGAATCAACAAAGTATGCACATTCTACGTTATAACGAATTTCTATAGTTTGCGCATTCGTCCGGAAATAAGAAAAGCTTACTTCCACCGTTTTTTAAAATCACAGCTTCTAGAAGGTTTACATGATTTCGTAAAAAACACGAGTTTTTAGAAAATGTGTTTTATTTCATAAATGGAATGTACAAAGTATGCACATTCTACGTCATAACGAATTTCTATAGTTTGCGGATGCGTCCGGAAATAAGAAAAGCTTACTTCCCCCGTTTTTTAAAATCACAGCTTCTAGAAGGTTTACATGATTTCTTTAAAAACACGAGTTTTTAGAAAATGTGTTTTATTTCATAAATGGAATCAACAAAGTATGCACATTCTACATCATAACAACTTTCTATAGTTTGCGCATTCTTCCGGAAATAAGAAAAGCTTACTTCAACCGTTTTTTAAAATCACAGCTTCTAGAAGGTTTACATGATTTCGTAAAAAACACGAGTTTTTAGAAAATGTGTTTTATTTCATAAATGGAATCTACAAAGTATGCACATTCTACATCATAACGACTTTCTATAGTTTGCGCATGCGTCCGGAAATAAAAAAGCTTACTTCCACCATTTTTTAAAATAACATCTTCTAGAAGGTTTACATGATTTCTTAAAAAACACGAGTTTTTAGAAAATGTGTTTTATTTCATAAATGGAATCAACAAAGTATGCACATTCTACGTCATAACGACTTTCTATAGTTTGCCCATGCGTTTGGAAATAAGAAAAGCTTACTTCCCCCATTTTTTAAAATCATAGCTTCTAGAAGGTTTACATGATTTCTTAAAAAACACGAGTTTTTAGAAAATGTGTTTTATTTCTTAAATGGAATCAACAAAGTATCCACATTCTACATCCTAACGAATTTCTATAGTTTGCGCTTTCGTCCGGAAATAAGAAAAGCTTAATTCCACCGTTTTAAAATCACAGCTTCTAGAAGGTTTACATGATTTCGTAAAAAACACGAGTTTTTAGAAAATGTGTTTTATTTCATAAATGGAATCTACAAAGTATGCACATTCTACGTCATAACGAATTTCTATAGTTTGCGCATGCGTCCGGAAATAAGAAACGCTTACTTCCCCCGTTTTTTAAAATCACAGCTTCTGGAAGGTTTACATGATTTCTTAAAAAACACGAGTTTTTAGAAAATTTCTTTTATTTCATAAATGGAATCAACAAAGTATGCACATTCTACGTCATAACGACTTTCTATAGTTTGCACATGCGTCCGGAAATAAGAAAAGCTTACTTCCACCGTTTTTTAAAATCACAGCTTCTAGAAGGTTTACATGATTTCGTAAAAAACACGAGTTTTTAGAAAATGTGTTTTATTTCATAAATGGAATCTACAAAGTATGCAAATTATACGTCATAACGAATTTATATAGTTTGCGCATGCGTCCGGAAATAAGAAAAGCTTACTTCCCCCGTTTTTTAAAATCACAGCTTCTAGAAGGTTTACATGATTTCATAAAAAACACGAGTTTTTAGAAAATGTGTTTTATTTCATAAATGGAATCAACAAAGTATGCACATTCTACGTCATAACGACTTTCTATAGTTTGCGCATGCGTTTGGAAATAAGAAAAGCTTACTTCCCCCGTTTTTTAAAATCACAGCTTCTAGAAGGTTTACATGATTTCTTAAAAAACACGAGTTTTTAGAAAATGTGTTTTATTTCATAAATGGAATCAACAAAGTATGCACATTCTACATCATAACAACTTTCTATAGTTTGCGCATTCTTCCGGAAATAAGAAAAGCTTACTTCCACCGTTTTTTAAAATCACAGCTTCTAGAAGGTTTACATGATTTCGTAAAAAACACGAGTTTTTAGAAAATGTGTTTTATTTCATAAATGGAATCTACAAAGTATGCACATTCTACGTCATAACGACTTTATATAGTTTGCGTATGCATCCGAAAATAAGAAAAGCTTACTTCCCCCGTTTTTTAAAATCACAGCTTCAAGAATGTTTACATGATTTCTTAAAAAACACGAGTTTTTAGAAAATGTGTTTTATTTCTTAAATGGAATCAACAAAGTATGCACATTCTATGCCATAACGAATTTCTACAGTTTGCGCATTCGTCCGGAAATAAGAAAAGCTTACTTCCACCGTTTTTTAAAATCACAGCTTTTAGAAGGTTTACATGATTTCGTAAAAAACACGAGTTTTTAAAAAAATGTGTTTTATTTCATAAATGGAATCTACAAAGTATGCACATTCTACGTCATAACGACTTTTTATAGTTTGCGCATGCGTTTGGAAATAAGAAAAGCTTACTTCCCCCGTTTTTTAAAATCACACCTTCTAGAAGGTTTACATGATTTCTTAAAAAACACAAGTTTTTAGAAAATGTGTTTTATTTCATAAATGGAATGAACAAAGTATGCACATTCTATGTCATAACGAATTTCTATAGTTTGCGCATGCGTTTGGAAATAAGAAAAGCTTACTTCCAACGTTTTTTAAAATCACAGCTTCTAAAAGGTTTACATGATTTCTTAAAAAACACGAGTTTTTAGAAAATGTGTTTTATTTCATAAATAGAATCAACAAAGTATGCACATTCTACGTCATAACAACTTTCTATAGTTTGCGCATGCGTCCGGAAATAAGAAAAGCTTACTTCCACCGTTTTTTAAAATCGCAGCTTCTAGAAGGTTTACATGATTTCGTAAAAAACAGGAGTTTTTAGAAAATGTGTTTTATTTCTTAAATGGAATCAAAAAAGTATGCACATTCTACGTCATAATGACTTTCTATAGTTTGCGCATTCTTCCGGAAATAAGAAACGCTTACTTCCCCCGTTTTTTAAAATCACAGCTTCTAGAAGGTTTACATGATTTCGTAAAAAACACGAGTTTTTAGAAAATGTGTTTTATTTCATAAATGGAATCTACAAAGTATGCACATTCTACGTCATGACGAATTTCTATAGTTTGCGCATGCGTCCGGAAATAAGAAACGCTTACTTCCCCCGTTTTTTAAAATCACAGCTTCTATAAGGTTTACACGATTTCTTAAAAAACACGAGTTTTTAGAAAATGTGTTTTATTTCATAAATGGAATCAACAAAGTATGCACATTCTACGTCATAACGACTTTCTATAGTTTGCGCATGCGTTTGGAAATAAGAAAAGCTTACTTCCCCCGTTTTTTAAAATCACAGCTTCTAGAAGGTTTACATGATTTCTTAAAAAACACGAGTTTTTAGAAAATGTGTTTTATTTCATAAATGGAATCAACAAAGTATGCACATTCTACATCATAAAAACTTTCTATAGTTTGCGCATTCTTCCGGAAATAAGAAAAGCTTTCTTCCACCGTTTTTTAAAATCACAGCTTCTAGAAGGTTTACATGATTTCGTAAAAAACACGAGTTTTTAGAAAATGTGTTTTATTTCATAAATGGAATCTACAAAGTATGCACATTCTACGTCATAACGACTTTATATAGTTTGCGCATGCGTCCGGAAATAAGAAAAGCTTACTTCCCCCGTTTTTTAAAATCACAGCTTCTAGAAGGTTTACATGATTTCTTAAAAAACACGAGTTTTTAGAAAATGTGTTTTATTTCTTAAATGGATTCAACAAAGTATGCACATTCTATGTTATAACGAATTTCGATAGTTTGCGCATTCATCCGGAAATAAGAAAAGCTTACTTCCACCGTTTTTTAAAATCACAGCTTCTAGAAGGTTTACATGATTTCGTAAAAAACACGAGTTTTTAAAAAAATGTGTTTTATTTCATAAATGGAATCTACAAAGTATGCACATTCTATGTCATAACGACTTTTTATAGTTTACGCATGCGTTTGGAAATAAGAAAAGCTTACTTCCCCCGTTTTTTAAAATCACACCTTCTAGAAGGTTTACATGATTTCTTAAAAAACACGAGTTTTTAGAAAATGTGTTTTATTTCATAAATGGAATCATCAAAGTATGCACATTCTACGTCATAACGAATTTCTATAGTTTGCGCATGCGTTTGGAAATAAGAAAAGCTTACTTCCCCCGTTTTTTAAAATCACAGCTTCTAAAAGGTTTACATGATTTCTTAAAAAACACGAGTTTTTAGAAAATGTGTTTTATTTCATAAATAGAATCAACAAAGTATGCACATTCTACGTCATAACGACATTCTATAGTTTGCGCATGCGTCCGGAAATAAGAAAAGCTTACTTCCACCGTTTTTTAAAATCACAGCTTCTAGAAGGTTTACATGATTTCGTAAAAAACACGAGTTTTTAGAAAATGTGTTTTATTTCATAAATGGAATCTACAAAGTATGCACATTCTATGTCATAACGACTTTCTATAGTTTGCGCATGCGTCCGGAAATAAGAAAAGCTTACTTCCACCGTTTTTTAAAATCACAGCTTCTAGAAGGTTTACATGATTTCGTAAAAAACAGGAGTTTTTAGAAAATATGTTTTATTTCTTAAATGGAATCAACAAAGTATGCACATTCTACGTCATAACGACTTTCTATAGTTTGCGCATTCGTCTGGAAATAAGAAAAGCTTACTTCAACAGTTTTTTAAAATCACAGCTTCTAGAAGGTTTACATGATTTCGTAAAAAACACGAGTTTTTAGAAAATGTGTTTTATTTCATAGATGGAATGTACAAAGTATGCACATTCTACGTCATAACGAATTTCTATAGTTTTCGCATGCGTCCGGAAATAAGTAACGCTTACTTCCCCCGTTTTTTAAAATCACAGCTTCTAGAAGGTTTACATGATTTCGTAAAAAACACGAATTTTTAGAAAATGTGTTTTATTTCATAAAAGGAATCTACAAAGTATGCACATTCTACGTCATAATGAATTTCTATAGTTTGCGCATGCGTCCGGAAATAAGAAACGCTTACTTCCCCCGTTTTTTAAAATCACAGCTTCTAGAAGGTTTACATGATTTCTTAAAAAACACGAGTTTTTAGAAAATGTGTTTTATTTCATAAATGTAATCTACAAAGTATGCACATTCTACGTCATAACGACTTTCTATAGTTTGCGCATGCGTCCGGAAATAAGAAAAGCTTACTTCCACCATTTTTTAAAATCACAGCTTCTAGAAGGTTTACATGATTTCGTAAAAAACACGAGTTTTTAGAAAATGTGTTTTATTTCATAAATGGAATCTACAAAGTATGCACATTCTATGTCATAACGACTTTCTATAGTTTGCGCATGCGTCCGGAAATAAGAAAAGCTTACTTCCACCGTTTTTTAAAATCACAGCTTCTTGAAGGTTTACATGATTTCGTAAAAAACACGAGTTTTTGAAAAAATGTGTTTTATTTCATAAATGGAATCTACAAAGTATGCACATTCTATGTCATAACGACTTTTTATAGTTTACGCATGCGTTTGGAAATAAGAAAAGCTTACTTCCCCCGTTTTTTAAAATCACACCTTCTAGAAGGTTTACATGATTTCTTAAAAAACACGAGTTTTTAGAAAATGTGTTTTATTTCATCAATGGAATCATCAAAGTATCGGCACATTCTTCGTCATAACGAATTTCTATAGTTTGCGCATGCGTTTGGAACTAAGAAAAGCTTACTTCCCCCGATTTTTAAAATCACAGCTTCTAAAAGGTTTACATGATTTCTTAAAAAGCACGAGTTTTTAGAAAATGTGTTTTATTTCATAAATGGAATCAACAAAGTATGCACATTCTACGTCATAACGACTTTCTATAGTTTGCGCATGCGTTTGGAAATAAGAAAAGCTTACTTCCCCCGTTTTTTAAAATCACAGCTTCTAGAAGGTTTACATGATTTCGTAAAAAACACGAGTTTTTAGAAAATGTGTTTTATTTCATAAATGGAATCTACAAAGTATGCACATTCTATGTCATAACGACTTTCTATAGTTTGCGCATGCGTCCGGAAATAAGAAAAGCTTACTTCCACCGTTTTTTAAAATCACAGCTTCTAGAAGGTTTACATGATTTCGTAAAAAACAGGAGTTTTTAGAAAATATGTTTTATTTCTTAAATGGAATCAACAAAGTATGCACATTCTACGTCATAACGACTTTCTATAGTTTGCGCATTCGTCTGGAAATAAGAAAAGCTTACTTCAACAGTTTTTTAAAATCACAGCTTCTAGAAGGTTTACATGATTTCGTAAAAAACACGAGTTTTTAGAAAATGTGTTTTATTTCATAGATGGAATGTACAAAGTATGCACATTCTACGTCATAACGAATTTCTATAGTTTTCGCATGCGTCCGGAAATAAGTAACGCTTACTTCCCCCGTTTTTTAAAATCACAGCTTCTAGAAGGTTTACATGATTTCGTAAAAAACACGAATTTTTAGAAAATGTGTTTTATTTCATAAAAGGAATCTACAAAGTATGCACATTCTACGTCATAATGAATTTCTATAGTTTGCGCATGCGTCCGGAAATAAGAAACGCTTACTTCCCCCGTTTTTTAAAATCACAGCTTCTAGAAGGTTTACATGATTTCTTAAAAAACACGAGTTTTTAGAAAATGTGTTTTATTTCATAAATGTAATCTACAAAGTATGCACATTCTACGTCATAACGACTTTCTATAGTTTGCGCATGCGTCCGGAAATAAGAAAAGCTTACTTCCACCATTTTTTAAAATCACAGCTTCTAGAAGGTTTACATGATTTCGTAAAAAACACGAGTTTTTAGAAAATGTGTTTTATTTCATAAATGGAATCTACAAAGTATGCACATTCTATGTCATAACGACTTTCTATAGTTTGCGCATGCGTCCGGAAATAAGAAAAGCTTACTTCCACCGTTTTTTAAAATCACAGCTTCTTGAAGGTTTACATGATTTCGTAAAAAACACGAGTTTTTGAAAAAATGTGTTTTATTTCATAAATGGAATCTACAAAGTATGCACATTCTATGTCATAACGACTTTTTATAGTTTACGCATGCGTTTGGAAATAAGAAAAGCTTACTTCCCCCGTTTTTTAAAATCACACCTTCTAGAAGGTTTACATGATTTCTTAAAAAACACGAGTTTTTAGAAAATGTGTTTTATTTCATCAATGGAATCATCAAAGTATCGGCACATTCTTCGTCATAACGAATTTCTATAGTTTGCGCATGCGTTTGGAACTAAGAAAAGCTTACTTCCCCCGATTTTTAAAATCACAGCTTCTAAAAGGTTTACATGATTTCTTAAAAAGCACGAGTTTTTAGAAAATGTGTTTTATTTCATAAATGGAATCAACAAAGTATGCACATTCTACGTCATAACGACTTTCTATAGTTTGCGCATGCGTTTGGAAATAAGAAAAGCTTACTTCCCCCGTTTTTTAAAATCACAGCTTCTAGAAGGTTTACATGATTTCGTAAAAAACACGAGTTTTTAGAAAATGTGTTTTATTTCATAAATGGAATCTACAAAGTATGCACATTCTACGTCATAACGACTTTATATAGTTTGCGCATGCGTCCGGAAATAAGAAAAGCTTACTTCCCCCGTTTTTTAAAATCACAGCTTCTAGAAGGTTTACATGATTTCTTAAAAAACACGAGTTTTTAGAAAATGTGTTTTATTTCTTAAATGGAATCAACAAAGTATGCACATTCTATGTCATAACGAATTTCTATAGTTTGCGCATTCATCCGGAAATAAGAAAAGCTTACTTCCACCGTTTTTTAAAATCACAGCTTCTAGAAGGTTTACATGATTTCGTAAAAAACACAAGTTTTTAAAAAAATGTGTTTTATTTCATAAATGGAATCTACAAAGTATGCACATTCTATGTCATAACGACTTTTTATAGTTTACGCATGCGTTTGGAAATAAGAAAAGCTTACTTCCCCCGTTTTTTAAAATCACACCTTCTAGAAGGTTTACATGATTTCTTAAAAAACACGAGTTTTTAGAAAATGTGTTTTATTTCATAAATGGAATCATCAAAGTATGCACATTCTACGTCATAACGAATTTCTATAGTTTGCGCATGCGTTTGGAAATAAGAAAAGCTTACTTCCCCCGTTTTTTAAAATCACAGCTTCTAAAAGGTTTACATGATTTCTTAAAAAACACGAGTTTTTAGAAAATGTGTTTTATTTCATCAATAGAATCAACAAAGTATGCACATTCTACCTCATAACGACATTCTATAGTTTGCGCATTTGTCCGGAAATAAGAAAAGCTTACTTCCACCGTTTTTTAAAATCACAGCTTCTAGAAGGTTTACATGATTTCGTAAAAAACACGAGTTTTTAGAAAATGTGTTTTATTTCATAAATGGAATCTACAAAGTATGCACATTCTATGTCATAACAACTTTCTATAGTTTGCGCATGCGTCCGGAAATAAGAAAAGCTTACTTCCACCATTTTTTAAAATCACAGCTTCTAGAAGGTTTACATGATTTCGTAAAAAACAGGAGTTTTTAGAAAATATGTTTTATTTCTTAAATGGAATCAACAAAGTATGCACATTCTACGTCATAACGACTTTCTATAGTTTGCGCATTCGTCTGGAAATAAGAAAAGCTTACTTCAACAGTTTTTTAAAATCACAGCTTCTAGAAGGTTTACATGATTTCGTAAAAAACACGAGTTTTTAGAAAATGTGTTTTATTTCATAGATGGAATGTACAAAGTATGCACATTCTACGTCATAACGAATTTCTATAGTTTGCGCATGCGTCCGGAAATAAGTAACGCTTACTTCCCCCGTTTTTTAAAATCACAGCTTCTAGAAGGTTTACATGATTTCGTAAAAAACACGAATTTTTAGAAAATGTGTTTTATTTCATAAAAGGAATCTACAAAGTATGCACATTCTACGTCATAACGAATTTCTATAGTTTGCGCATGCGTCCGGAAATAAGAAACGCTTACTTCCCCCGTTTTTTAAAATCACAGCTTCTAGAAGGTTTACATGATTTCTTAAAAAACACGAGTTTTTAGAAAATGTGTTTTATTTCATAAATGTAATCTACAAAGTATGCACATTCTACGTCATAACGACATTCTATAGTTTGCGCATGCGTCCGGAAATAAGAAAAGCTTACTTCCACCATTTTTTAAAATCACAGCTTCTAGAAGGTTTACATGATTTCGTAAAAAACACGAGTTTTTAGAAAATGTGTTTTATTTCATAAATGGAATCTACAAAGTATGCACATTCTATGTCATAATGACTTTCTATAGTTTGTGCATCCGTCCGGAAATAAGAAAAGCTTACTTCCACCGTTTTTTAAAATCACAGCTTCTAGAAGGTTTACATGATTTCGTAAAAAACACGAGTTTTTGAAAAAATGTGTTTTATTTCATAAATGGAATCTACAAAGTATGCACATTCTATGTCATAACGACTTTTTATAGTTTACGCATGCGTTTGGAAATAAGAAAAGCTTACTTCCCCCGTTTTTTAAAATCACACCTTCTAGAAGGTTTACATGATTTCTTAAAAAACAGGAGTTTTTAGAAAATGTGTTTTATTTCATCAATGGAATCATCAAAGTATCGGCACATTCTACGTCATAACGAATTTCTATAGTTTGCGCATGCGTTTGGAAATAAGAAAAGCTTACTTCCCCCGTTTTTTAAAATCACAGCTTCTAAAAGGTTTACATGATTTCTTAAAAAACACGAGTTTTTAGAAAATGCACATTCTACGTCATAACGACTTTCTATAGTTTGCGCATGCGTCCGGAAATAAGAAAAGCTTTCTTCCACCATTTTTTAAAATCACAGCATCTAGAAGGTTTACATGATTTCGTAAAAAACACGAGTTTTTAGAAAATGTGTTTTATTTCATAAATGTAATCTACAAAGTATGCACATTCTACATCATAACGACATTCTATAGTTTGCGCATGCGTCCGGAAATAAGAAAAGCTTACTTCCACCGTTTTTTAAAATCACAGCTTCTAGAAGGTTTACATGATTTCGTAAAAAACACGAGTTTTTTGAAAATGTGTTTTATTTCATAAATGGAATCTACAAAGTATGCACATTCTATGTCATAACGACTTTCTATAGTTTGCGCATGCGTTCGGAAATAAGAAAAGCTTACTTCCACCGTTTTTTAAAATCACAGCTTCTAGAAGGTTTACATGATTTCGTAAAAAACATGAGTTTTTAGAAAATATGTTTTATTTCTTAAATGTAATCAACAAAGTATGCACATTCTACGTCATAACGACTTTCTATAGTTTGCGCATTCGTCTGGAAATAAGAAAAGCTTACTTCCACCGTTTTTTAAAATCACAGCTTCTAGAAGGTTTACATGATTTCGTAAAAAACACGAGTTTTTAGAAAATGTGTTTTATTTCATAAATGGAATGTACAAAGTATGCACATTCTACGTCATAACGAATTTCTATAGTTTGCGCATGCGTCCGGAAATAAGAAACGCTTACTTCCCCCGTTTTTTAAAATCACAGCTTCTAGAAGGTTTACATGATTTCGTAAAAAACACGAGTTTTTAGAAAATGTGTTTTATTTCATAAATGGAATCTACAAAGTATGCACATTCTACGTCATAACGAATTTCTATAGTTTGCGCATGCGTCCGGAAATAAGAAACGCTTACTTCCCCCATTTTTTAAAATCACAGCTTCTAGAAGGTTTACATGATTTCTTAAAAAACACGAGTTTTTAGAAAATGTGTTTTATTTCATAAATGGAATCAACAAAGTATGCACATTCTACGTCATAACGACTTTCTATAGTTTGCGCATGCGTCCGGAAATAAGAAAAGCTTACTTCCACCGTTTTTTAAAATCACAGCTTCTAGAAGGTTTACATGATTTCGTAAAAAACACGAGTTTTTAGAAAATGTATTTTATTTCATAAATGGATTCTACAAAGTATGCACATTCTACGGCATAACGACTTTCTATAGTTTGCGCATGCGTTTGGAAATAAGAAAAGCTTACTTCCCCCGTTTTTTAAAATCACAGCTTCTCGAAGGTTTACATGATTTCTTAAAAAACACGAGTTTTTAGAAAATTTGTTTTATTTCATAAATAGAATCAACAAAGTATGCACATTCTACATCATAATGACTTTCTATAGTTTGCGCATGCGTTTGGAAATAAGAAAAGCTTACTTCCACCGTTTTTTAAAATCACAGCTTCTAGAAGGTTTACATGATTTCGTAAAAAACACGAGTTTTTAGAAAATGTGTTTTATTTCATAAATGGAATCTACAAACTATGCACATTCTACGTCATAACGACTTTCTATAGTTTGCGCATGCGTCCGGAAATAAGAAACGCTTACTTCCCCCGTTTTTTAAAATCACAGCTTCTAGAAGGTTTACATGATTTCTTAAAAAACACGAGTTTTTAGAAAATGTGTTTTATTTCATAAATGGAATCAACAAAGTATGCACATTCTACGTCATAACGAATTTCTATAGTTTGCGCATGCGTCCGGAAATAAGAAAAGCTTACTTCCATCGTTTTTTAAAATCACAGCTTCTAGAAGGTTTACATGATTTCGTAAAAAACACGAGTTTTTAGAAAATGTGTTGTATTTCATAAATGGAATCTACAAAGTATGCACATTCTACAGCATAACGAATTTCTATAGTTTGCGCATGCGTTTGGAAATAAGAAAAGCTTACTTCCCCCGTTTTTTAAAATCACAGCTTCTAGAAGGTTTCCATGATTTCTTAAAAAACACGAGTTTTTAGAAAATGTGTTTTATTTCATAAATAGAATCAACAAAGTATGCACATTCTACGTCATAATGACTTTCTATAGTTTGCGCATGCGTTTGGAAATAAGAAAAGCTTACTTCCCCCGTTTTTTAAAATCACAGCTTCTAGAAGGTTTACATGATTTCTTAAAAAACACGAATTTTTAGAAAATGTGTTTTATTTCATAAATGGAATCAACAAAGTATGCACATTCTACATCATAACGACTTTCTATAGTTTCCTCATTCGTCCGGAAATAAGAAAAGCTTACTTCCACCATTTTTTAAAATCACAGCTTCTAGAAGGTTTACATGATTTCGTAAAAAACACGAGTTTTTAGAAAATGTGTTTTATTTCAGAAATGGAATCTACAAAGTATGCACATTCTACGTCATAACAACTTTCTATAGTTTGCGCATGCGTCCGGTGTCATGTCCCAAATTTGGTATTGGGTCACAATGGCCTAATCACATTGGCCCTATTCATTAGAGTTTGTCAAATTCATGCTAAAGGTCAAATAATTGCCAAGGAGGAAAATTACTAGTTTCCTAGGTTTGGGGTGGAAGCTTTGGGATTTGGAATAATGGGGATAATAAATGATGTTTGAACATTAGAATGGCATAAATATTTAACAAAGGAGCTAAATAAATATATACAAGTGAAAATCAAAGTGGCATGAGGAAGTGGGACCCACATATGGCTAGATTTCCCCACTCCACTTGGCATCATTCTCTCACCAATTCGAATTCAAGGTGAATGGTAACATACTTGGGGGAGTCCAAAAGGTATTATTCATTTCATGAATCATCCAAGGTCGAAATATAGAGGAAGAGTAACTCCCGTGGAAGAGGAAGAGGCAATTTGGAGCTAGTGAGACACTTGGGCTAGATTCCCTAGCTCTATGACAACAATGATGAAGATGCTATGACACCTATGACACAAATCAGACCTGAAGGCTGACATATGACATATATGACATGTCAGGGCTTAAAATAGACTCCAAGAGGGCGCTCAAGGGTGTTAGGGCAGCTAAGCTGCTTCCACATGTGATTTGGTGGAAGTGGGAGACTAGGAATTGTTGTACAAGTGGCGTTCTTTGGAATCTCTTCCCAACTTGAGTTGGCATGAGTCTCTTGGAAGGAATTCGACCCATGGAGGACATTAGAACTTTATAAATGTCAATAACAAAAAATGAAACTGGCTTTTGATCATTTGTAGAATTTGCAATTGCATTTGTGAAGAGGGAGAGCTAGTGGATGACTAGTTTCTTGCCTTAGCCAATTTTGAGGGTGAAAGATTCCCATCCAAGTTGGTAATTGGAAAGGCCATTCAGACCTTTCATTTGGAGCTTTAATGGAGTCTTTATTTGCAGGTGTAAGCTATAGGGAAGCTCATGGTTTCTTCTATTGCAGCTCACTCCTTCAACCATTTCCAGTTTTGATGGCATATTCTTGATCCTTGAGGGAGGGCGTTTTTGATTTGAAGGCATTTGGAGTCAATTTGAGACCTAGAGACCAATACTAGTCAAAGGAAAATCACTAGTAAATTTACCTACATTGATCAGAATTGAAAGAGGATTTGCAGAAGTATTTTAAAGGTCCAAAGGCATCCCTGAAATACATATTTATGTTCTAATATCATTCATACACCTTCTCAGAAGATTTGGGATCATTTGGGGCAAATTTGGGACCTAGAGATCAAAACTAATCAAAGGTCGAACAAGGGAAAAAAAGTGGAAAATTGCAATTTTAATAAAATTCCTAATAAGGGACATTACAGTGGTATCAGAGCATGGTCCTTGCACCTGTTTATTAGGTACATACATTCAAGAATAATTGGCAGCCATGTCTTACTATTATGATGAATCCTATGAGTACAATTCTTATGAGGAATATGCAGATGCTTATGAGCAATATGAAGCAGAATGTGAATGGTATGAGGAAGAGGTGCCATCATGCAACACTTCTTACAATTTCAAGAGAAATGAAGATTATTCTTATGACTTTAAATCTGATGAATATGAGTGTGTCACACCAACCAAGGATAATTCTATGAGTGAGTTCCAAAGATGGAGAGCAAAATATAAAACCTTGCCCCAACAATATCAAAAATATCAAGAATATCTTGCTTTTAGCAAAAATACACAAAATGCCATGTCTTTTGAGTACTATGCTGAACATGTTTTTGAAAATAGGCCCAAAAATGAAGATGTGGAGTTAGTGAAGAAAGGTTTATGCCCTTCTTGTAAAAACCCTTGTAGCGAGTATCATATATGTGTGCATGAAATGATGTCCTCCTTGAGGAGATATTTTGAGATTTATTCAAGAAGGGATTCCAAATATAATGATCCTAAGGAAAACAAGGGGAAAAATGAATCAGCTTGCTTGAAGGAGAAAAATGAAGAGGCATCACAAGAGCATGAAGAAGATTCTATTGAAAATATGGAAGATCATTTCGAGACACCTTCTAGCTTAGACATGAACCAAAGAGCATCTACTGATGGATGCTTAAACTATGAAGGAGTACCTACTGATGGGTGCTCACACCTCTATGTTGGTGACATAGAGATCACTTTTGAAAGTGTTGCTGCAAGCCCAAGTTCCATTAAGCATGATAATGAAGACCTTGTAGCAGTTGAAGAAGAACCAAGATCAACTTCCCCATCCCCACTTGAGCTTCATGAAGTTGGTCCAAGCAAAAATGAAGAAGATGAGGAGGTTCATTTGCAAGAGCCTCATTTTCTTGAAGGGTCCTTAAAGATGAATGAAAAGAAGATCCAAGAGTCCCTCAGCATTCTCCATGACACTCAAGCATTGGTGTCAAATTCTTGTTGGAGAGCTACTTCATTGGAGGAAACATCCTTCATTGAAGACATGGAGAAGATTCAAAGAGCAATGTGCAACATCAAAGGTAATTTCATGTCTTTGCTTTTTGATAGAAACCATTTGTTTGATCTTAATGAGTTGTTACATGATGCATACTTGAAGAATAATGAGGATATTCATAAGCTCACAATTCAAAATGAGCAACTTCTTGAAAAGTTGCAAGATACTTGTTTTTCCTCCTATGTTTCAGATTGTCAAATGGTAGATTATTTGGAGGATTCTCATGACATGGTGGATCATGAGAAATGTGGGAATTTGAATGTTCTTAATGTGTTTGAAGATGAACTTGAAGAGATCCAAACACTTGATGTGATGGAAGAGGAACTTGAATTGTATTTTGATGAAGGTTATGCAATTTTTAAAGAAGAGCATGATTCCTCTACATTGGAACCAATCTATGACAAAGGTTTCCCACTTTTGAAGGATCTGCATGATACTACCCACATGGCTACTTTCCATGATGAAAATTCTGCATTTTTTTATCATTTGGGTGAGTTAGTTCATTCTCCTACATCCTACAATTCCTTGTTTTGCAGTATTAGTCTCAATGAAGTATGGGTGAAAGGGTTCTTTTTGATGGTGCCACATGAGGAGTATGGAACTCCTAGATTTACCTTTTATGATGACATGGTTGGAGCACAATCTTCTTCACATTTGCAGCAGCATAATTTGTCACTTTATGATGATTCACATCTACATGGATGCACCTATGATATGGATTTGAGTCACTTGAATACTCATGGTTTTTCTTGCTCAACACTTGATTCATTTGATGTTGGAGTAACTTCATCCAACACTTGGGAGAATAGATTTATGATTGGAGAACATTTTTGTTGGCAACCACATACTTTGTTATATTTTTATGATTCTCACATTCATGGATGTATGGGTGAGACTTCTTTGAGTCATTTGAATTCTCCTTGTTTTATCTGCGCATTATTTGGTTCAGATTTTAGTGGAGATTCTTCATTCACTTCTTGGATGAAAGAATGCATGGCTGAATATTTTGATGCATATCACATCCTTTTGGAGCAGCATTATAGGACATGGGATCATCACTTATGTCATTGGAGCAGATTTGATTGGTCACTTGAAGCTTGTATGCACTTGGAAAATGGTGGTCTACTTGCTCGGAGGTATAATCACTTTCATGACTCTTTGATGAAGCATATCCTTGATGTACATTTTCATTATGTTGTTATGTACTTTGATGATATATATTTGGTACTCATGATGTTTGGAAGAAAGCATACAAGAAAATGGGATCCAGGAATCCTCTTATCTAATGGTGTGGGTTGGAGAGCACTCTTAATTTTTGGGGTGCAATACAAGCAATGGGACCCTGGAATAATTTTTATCTCATTGGTTTCAAATTTTTTGGGGAAACAAGCAGTATGGGATATGGATTTCCCCACTTAATAAAGTGATTTTTATCAGAGTAGTGCAGCAGCAAGAATGGTGGTTCCTCTCTAAAATCTTCAGGGAAACTCAAAGACTCAAGGTTGGGCAATTCAATGGCAACTTCAAAGAATTATACAGAAAGCAGGTTCTTCAACACCCATGTTTAAAATTGCTTGAGGACAAGCAATATTGGGAAGGGAGGATTTGTCATGTCCCAAATTTGGTATTGGGTCACAATGGCCTAATCACATTGGCCCTATTCATTAGAGTTTGTCAAATTGATGCTAAAGGTCAAATAATTGCCAAGGAGGAAAATTACTAGTTTCCTAGGTTTGGGGTGGAAGCTTTGGGATTTGGAATAATGGGGATAATAAATGATGTTTGAACATTAGAATGGAATAAATATTTAACAAAGGAGATAAATAAATATATACAAGTGAAAATCAAAGTGGCATGAGGAAGTGGGACCCACATATGGCTAGATTTCCCCACTACACTTGGCATCATTCTCTCACCAATTCAAATTCAAGGTGAATGGTAACATACTTGGGGGAGTCCAAAAGGTATTATTCATTTCATGAATCATCCAAGGTCGAAATATAGAGGAAGAGTAACTCCCGTGGAACAGGAAGAGGCAATTTGGAGCTAGTGAGACACTTGGGCTAGATTCCCTAGCTCTATGACAACAATGATGAAGATGCTATGACACCTATGACACAAATAAGACCTGAAGGCTGACATATGACATATATGACATGTCAGGGCTTAAAATAGACTCCAAGAGGGCGCTCAAGGGTGTTAGGGCAACTAATATGCTTCCACATGTGATTTGGTGGAAGTGGGAGACTACGAATTGTTGTACAAGTGGCGTTCTTTGGAATCTCTTCCCAACTTGAGTTGGCATGAGTCTCTTGGAAGGAATTCGACCCATGGAGGACATTAGAACTTTATAAATGTCAATAAAAAAAATGAAACTGGCTTTTGATCATTTGTAGAATTTGCAATTGCATTTGTGAAGAGGGAGAGCTAGTGGATGACTAGTTTCTTGCCTTAGCCAATTTCGAGGGTGAAAGATTCCCATCCAAGTTGGTAATTGGAAAGGCCATTCAGACCTTTCATTTGGAGCTTTAATGGAGTCTTTATTTGCAGGTGTAAGCTACAGGGAAGCTCATGGTTTCTTCTATTGCAGCTCACTCCTTCAACCATTTCCAGTTTTGATGGCATATTCTTGATCCTTGAGGGAGGGCATTTTTGATTTGAAGGCATTTGGAGTCAATTTGAGACCTAGAGACCAACACTAGTCAAAGGAAAATGACTAGTAAAGTTACCTACATTGATCGGAATTGAAAGAGGATTTGCAAAAGTATTTTAAAGGTCCAAAGGCATCCCTGAAATACATATTTATGTTCTAATATCATTCATACACCTTCTCAGAAGATTTGGGATCATTTGGGGCAAATTTGGGACCTAGAGATCAAAACTAGTCAAAGGTCGAACAAGGGAAAAAAAGTGGAAAATTGCAATTTTAATAAAATTCCTAATAAGGGACATTACATCCGGAAATAAGAAAAGCTTACTTCCCCCGTTTTTTAAAATCACAGCTCCTAGAAGGTTTACATGATTTCAAAAAAACACGAGTTTTTAGAAAATGTGTTTTATTTCATAAATGGAATCTACAAAGTATGCACATTCTACGTCATAACGACATTCTATAGTTTGCAAATGCGTCCGGAAATAAGAAAAGCTTACTTCCACCGTTTTTTAAACTCACAGCATCTAGAAGGTTTACATGATTTCGTAAAAAACACGAGTTTTTAGAAAATGTGTTTTATTTCATAAATAGAATCAACAAAGTATGCACATTCTACGTCATAACGACTTTCTATAGTTTGCGCATGCGTTTGGAAATAACAAAAGCTTACTTCCCCCGTTTTTTAAAATCACGGCTTCCAAAAGGTTTACATGATTTCTTAAAAAACACGAGTTTTTAGAAAATGTGTTTTATTTCATAAATAGAATCAACAAAGTATGCACATTCTACGTCATAACTTCTTTCTATAGTTTGCGCATGCGTCCGGAAATAAGAAAAGCTTACTTCCACCATTTTTTAAAATCACAGCATCTAGAAGGTTTACATGATTTCGTAAAAAACATGAGTTTTTAGAAAATGTGTTTTATTTCATCAATGTAATCTACAAAGTATGCACATTCTACGTCATAACGACATTCTATAGTTTGCGCATGCGTCCGGAAATAAGAAAAGCTTACTTCCACCGTTTTTTAAAATCACAGCTTCTAGAAGGTTTACATGATTTCGTAAAAAACACGAGTTTTTAGAAAATGTGTTTTATTTCATAAATGGAATCTACAAAGTATGCACATTCTACGTCATAACGACTTTCTATAGTTTGCGCATGCGTCCGGAAATAAGAAAAGCTTACTTCCACCGTTTTCTAAAATCACAGCTTCTAGAAGGTTTACATGATTTCGTAAAAAACATGAGTTTTTAGAAAAAATGTTTTATTTCTTAAATGGAATCAACAAAGTATGCACATTCTACATCATAACGACTTTCTATAGTTTGCGCATGCGTCCGGAATTAAGAAACAATTACTTCCCCCGTTTTTTAAAATCACAGCTTCTAGAAGGTTTACATGATTTCTTAAAAAACACGAGTTTTTAGAAAATGTGTTTTATTTCATAAATGTCATCTACAAAGTATGCACATTCTACGTCATAACAACTTTCTATAGTTTGCGCATGCGTCCGGAAATAAAAAAGCTTACTTCCACCATTTTTTAAAATAACAGCTTCTAGAAGGTTTACATGATTTCTTAAAAAACACGAGTTTTTAGAAAATGTGTTTTATTTCATAAATGGAATCAACAAAGTATGCACATTCTACGTCATAATGACTTTCTATAGTTTGCGCATGCGTTTGGAAATAAGAAAAGCTTAGTTCCCCCGTTTATTAAAATCACAGCTTCTAGAAGGTTTACATGATTTCTTAAAAAACACGAGTTTTTAGAAAATGTGTTTTATTTCTTAAATGGAATCAACAAAGTATGCACATTCTATGTCATAACGAATTTCTATAGTTTGCGCATTCGTCCGGAAATAAGAAAAGCTTACTTCCACCGTTTTTTAAAATCACAGCTTCTAGAAGGTTTACATGATTTCATAAAAAACACGAGTTTTTAAAAAATGTGTTTTATTTCATAAATGGAATCTACAAAGTATGCACATTCTACGTCATAACGACTTTTTATAGTTTGCGCATGCATCCGGAAATAAGAAAAGCTTAGTTCCCCCGTTTTTTAAAATCACACCTTCTAGAAGGTTTACATGATTTCTTAAAAAACACGAGTTTTTAGAAAATGTGTTTTATTTCATAAATGGAATCAACAAAGTATGCACATTCTACGTCATAACGACTTTCTATAGTTTGCGCATGCGTTTGGAAATAAGAAAAGCTTACTTCCCCCGTTTTTTAAAATCACAGCTTCTAAAAGGTTTACATGATTCCTTATAAAACACGAGTTTTTAGAAAATGTGTTTTATTTCATAAATAGAATCAACAAAGTATGCACATTCTACGTCATAACGACTTTCTATAGTTTGCGCATGCGTCCAGAAATAAGAAAAGCTTACTTCCACCATTTTTTAAAATCACAGCATCTAGAAGGTTTACATGATTTCGTAAAAAACACGACTTTTTAGAAAATGTGTTTTATTTCATAAATGTAATCTACAAAGTATGCACATTCTACATCATAACGACATTCCATAGTTTGCGCATGCGTCCGGAAATAAGAAAAGCTTACTTCCACCGTTTTTTAAAATCACAGCTTCTAGAAGGTTTACATGATTTCGTAAAAAACACGAGTTTTTAGAAAATATGTTTTATTTCATAAATGGAATCTAGAAAGTATGCACATTCTACGTCATAACGACATTCTATAGTTTGCGCATTCATCTGGAAATAAGAAAAGCTTACTTCCACCGTTTTTTAAAATCACAGCTTCTAGAAGGTTTACATGATTTCGTAAAAAACACGAGTTTTTAGAAAATGTGTTTTATTTCATAAATGGAATGTACAAAGTATGCACATTCTACGTCATAACGAATTTCTATAGTTTGCGCATGCGTCCGGAAATAAGAAACGCTTACTTCCCCCGTTTTTTAAAATCACAGCTTCTAGAAGGTTTACATGATTTCGTAAAAAACACGAGTTTTTAGAAAATGTGTCTTATTTCATAAATGGAATCTACAAAGTATGCACATTCTACGTCATAACAACTTTCTATAGTTTGCGCATGCGTCCGGAAAGAAAAAAGCTTACTTCCACAATTTTTAAAATAACAGCTTCTAGAAGGTTTACATGATTTCTTAAAAAACACGAGTTTTTAGAAAATGTGTTTTATTTCATAAATGGAATCAACAAAGTATGCACATTCTACGTCATAACGACATTCTATAGTTTGCGTATGCTTCCAGAAATAAGAAAAGCTTACTTCCACCGTTTTTTAAAATCACAGCTTCTAGAAGGTTTACATGATTTCTTAAAAAACATGAGTTTTTAGAAAATGTGTTTTATTTCATAAATCGAATCAAAAAAGTATGCACATTCTACGTCATAACGAATTTCTATAGTTTGCGCATGCGTCCGGAAATAAGAAAAGCTTACTTCCACCGTTTTTTAAACTCACAGCATCTAGAAGGTTTACATGATTTCGTAAAAAACACGAGTTTTTAGAAAATGTGTTTTATTTCATAAATAGAATCAACAAAGTATGCACATTCTATGTCATAACGAATTTCTATAGTTTGCGCATGCATTCGGAAATAAGAAAAGATTACTTCCCCCGTTTTTTAAAATCACAGCTTCTAAAAGGTTTACATGATTTCTTAAAAAACACGAGTTTTTAGAAAATGTGTTTTATTTCATAAATAGAATCAACAAAGTATCCACATTCTACGTCATAACGACTTTCTATAGTTTGCGCATGCATCCGGAAATAAGAAAAGCTTACTTCCACCATTTTTTAAAATCACAGCATCTAGAAGGTGTACATGATTTCGTAAAAAACACGAGTTTTTAGAAAATGTGTTTTATTTCATAAATGTAATCTACAAAGTATGCACATTCTACGTCATAACGACATTCTATAGTTTGCGCATGCGTCCGGAAATAAGAAAATCTTACTTCCACCGTTTTTTAAAATCACAACTTCTAGAAGGTTTACATGATTTCGTAAAAAACACGAGTTTTTAGAAAATGTGTTTTATTTCATAAATGGAATCTAAAAAGTTTGCTTATTCTACGTCATAACGACTTTCTATAGTTTGCGCATGCATCCGGAAATAAGAAAAGCTTACTTCCACAGTTTTTTAAAATCACAGCTTCTAGAAAGTTTACATGATTTCGTAAAAAAAAAGAGTTTTTAGAAAATGTGTTTTATTTCATAAATGGAATCTACAAAGTATGCACATTCTACGTCATAACGACTTTCCATAGTTTGCGCATACGCCCGGAAATAAGAAAAGCTTACTTCCACCGTTTTTTAAAATCACAGCTTCTAGAAGGTTTAGATAATTTCGTAAAAAACACGGGTTATTAGAAAATGTGTTTTATTTCATAAATGGAATCTACAAAGTATGCATATTCTATGGCATAACGACTTTCTATAGTTTGCGCATGCGTCCGGAAATAAGAAAAGCTTACTTCCACCGTTTTTTAAAATCACAGCTTCTAGAAGGTTTACATGATTTCGTAAAAAACACGAGTTTTTAGAAAATGTGTTTTATTTCATAAATGGAATCTACAAAGTATGCACATTCTACGTCATAACTACTTTCTATAGTTTGCGCATGCATCCGGAAATAAGAAAAGCTTACTTCCCCCATTTTTTAAAATCACAGTTTCTAGAAGGTTTACATGATTTCTTAAAAAACACTCGTTTTTAGAAAATGTGTTTTATTTCATAAATGGAATCAACAAAGTATGCACGTTCTACGTCATAACGACTTTCTATAGTTTGCGCATGCGTTTGGAAATAAGAAAAGCTTACTTCCCCCGTTTTTTAAAATGACAACTTCTAGAAGGTTTACATGATTTCTTAAAAAACACGAGTTTTTAGAAAATGTGTTTTATTTCATCAATGGAATCAACAAAGTATGCACATTCTACGTCATAACAAATTTCTATAGTTTGCGCATGCGTCCGGAAATAAGAAAAGCTTACTTCCACCGTTTTTTAAAATCACAGCTTCTAGAATGTTTACATGAATTCGTAAAAAACACGAGTTTTTAGAAAATGTGTTTTATTTCATAAGTGGAATCTACAAAGTATGCACATTCTACGTCATAACGACTTTATATAGTTTGCACATGCGTCCGGAAATAAGAAAAGCTTACTTCCCCCATTTTTTAAAATCACAGTTTCTAGAAGGTTTACATGATTTCCTAAAAAACACGAGTTTTTAGAAAATGTGTTTTATTTCATAAATGGAATCAACAAAGTATGCACATTCTACGTCATAACGACTTTCTATAGTTTGCGCATGCGTCTGGAAATAAGAAAAGCTTACTTCCCCCGTTTTTTAAAATCATAGCTTCTAGAAGGTTTGCATGATTTCTTAAAAAAAACGAGTTTTTAGAAAATGTGTTTTATTTCATAAATGGAATCAACAAAGTACGAACATTCTACGTCATAACGACTTTCTATAGTTTGCGCATGCGTTTAGAAATAAGAAAAGCTCACTTCCCCCGTTTTTTAAAATCACAGCTTCTAGAAGGTTTACATGATTTGTTAAAAAACACGAGTTTTTAGAAAATGTGTTTTATTTCATAAATGGAATCAACAAAGTATGCACATTCTACGTCATAACGACTTTCTATAGTTTGCGCATGCGTCCGGAAATAAGAAAAGCTTACTTCCACCGTTTTTTAAAATCACAGCTTCTAGAAGGTTTACATGATTTCGTAAAAAAAAAGAGTTTTTAGAAAATGTGTTTTATTTCATAAATGGAATCTACAAAGTATGCACATTCTACGTCATAACGACTTTCCATAGTTTGCGCATACGCCCGGAAATAAGAAAAGCTTACTTCCACCGTTTTTTAAAATCACAGCTTCTAGAAGGTTTAAATAATTTCGTAAAAAACACGAGTTTTCAGAAAATGCGTTTTATTTCATAAATGGAATCTACAAAGTATGCACATTCTACGTCATAACGACTTTCTATAGTTTGCGCATGCGTTTGGAAATAAGAAAAGCTTACTTCCCCCGTTTTTTAAAATCACAACTTCTAGAAGGTTTACATGATTTCTTAAAAAACACGAGTTTTTAGAAAATTTGTTTTATTTCATAAATGGAATCAACAAAGTATGCACATTCTACGTCATAACGAAGTTCTATAGTTTGCGTGTGCATCCGGAAAGAAGAAAAGCTTACTTCCACCGTTTTTTAAAATCACAGCTTCTAGAAGTTTTACATGAATTCGTAAAAAACACGAGTTTTTAGAAAATGTGTTTTATTTCATAAATGGAATCTACAAAGTATGCACATTCTACATCATAACGACTTTATATAGTTTGCGCATGCGTCCGGAAATAAGGAAAGCTTACTTCCCCTGTTTTTTAAAATCACAGCTTCTAGAAGGTTTACATGATTTATTAAAAAACACAAGTTTTTAGAAAATGTGTTTTATTTCATAAATGGAATCAACAAAGTATGCACATTCTACGTCATAACGACTTTCTATAGTTTGCGCATGCATCCGGAAATAAGAAAAGCTTACTTCCCCCGTTTTTTAAAATCACATCTTCTAGAAGGTTTACATGATTTCTTAAAAAACACGAGTTTTTAGAAAATGTGTTTTATTTCATAAATGGAATCAACAAAGTACGAACATTCTACGTCATAACGACTTTCTATAGTTTGCGCATGCATTTAGAAATAAGAAAAGCTTACTTCCCCCGTTTTTTAAAATCACAGCTTCTAGAAGGTTTATATGATTTCTTAAAAAACACGAGTTTTTAGAAAATGTGTTTTATTTCATAAATAGAATCAACAAAGTATGCACATTCTACGTCATAACGACTTTCTATAGTATGCGCATGCGTCCGGAAATAAGAAAAGCTTACTTCCACCATTTTTTAAAATCACAACATCTAGAAGGTTTACATGATTTTGTAAAAAACACGAGTTTTTAGAAAATGTGTTTTATTTCATAAATGTAATCTACAAAGTATGCACATTCTACGTCATAACGACATTCTATAGTTTGCGCATTCGTCCGGAAATAAGAAAAGCTTACTTCCACCGTTTTTTAAAATCGCACATTCTAGAAGGTTTACATGATTTCGTAAAAAACACGAGTTTTTAGAAAATGTGTTTTATTTCATAAATGGAATCTAAAAATTTTGCACATTCTACGTCATAACAACTTTCTATAGTTTGCGCATCTCTCCGGAAATAAGAAAAGCTTACTTCCCCCGTTTTTTAAAATCACAGCTTCTAGAAGGTTTACATGATTTGTTAAAAAACACGAGTTTTTAGAAAATCTGTTTTATTTCATAAATGGAATCAACAAAGTATGCACATTCTACGTCATAACGACTTTCTATAGTTTGTGCATGCGTCCGGAAATAAGAAAAGCTTACTTCCACTGTTTTTAAAAATCACAGCTTCTAGAAGGTTGACATGATTTCGTAAAAAAAAAGAGTTTTTATAAAATGTGTTTTATTTCATAAATGGAATCTACAAAGTATGCACATTCTACGTCATAACGACTTTCCATAATTTGCGCATACGCCCAGAAATAAGAAAAGTTTACTTCCACCGTTTTTTAAAATCACAGCTTCTAGAAGGTTTTCATAATTTCGTAAAAAACACGAGTTTTTAGAAAATGTGTTTTATTTCATAAATGGAATCTACAAAGTATGCACATTCTACGGCATAACGACTTTCTATAGTTTGCGCATGCGTCCGGAAATAAGAAAAGCTTACTTCCACCGTTTCTTAAAATCACAGCTTCTAGAAGGTGTACATGATTTCGTAAAAAACACAAGTTTTTAGAAAATGTGTTTTATTTCATAAATGGAATCAACAAAGTATGCACATTCTACGTCATAACGACTTTCTATAGTTTGCGCATGCATCCGGAAATAAGAAAATCTTACTTCCCCCGTTTTTTAAAATCACATCTTCTAGAAGGTTTACATGATTTCTTAAAAAACACGAGTTTTTAGAACATGTGTTTTATTTCATAAATGGAATCAACAAAGTACGAACATTCTACGTCATAACGACTTTCTATAGTTTTCGCATGCATTTAGAAATAAGAAAAGCTTACTTCCCCCGTTTTTTAAAATCACAGCTTCTAGAAGGTTTATATGATTTCTTAAAAAACACGAGTTTTTAGAAAATGTGTTTTATTTCATAAATAGAATCAACAAAGTATGCACATTCTACGTCATAACGACTTTCTATAGTATGCGCATGCGTCCGCAAATAAGAAAAGCTTACTTCCACCATTTTTTAAAATCACAACATCTAGAAGGTTTACATGATTTTGTAAAAAACACGAGTTTTTAGAAAATGTGTTTTATTTCATAAATGTAATCTACAAAGTATGCACATTCTACGTCATAACGACATTCTATAGTTTGCGCATTCGTCCGGAAATAAGAAAAGCTTACTTCCACCGTTTTTTAAAATCGCACATTCTAGAAGGTTTACATGATTTCGTAAAAAACACGAGTTTTTAGAAAATGTGTTTTATTTCATAAATGGAATCTAAAAATTTTGCACATTCTACGTCATAACGACTTTCTATAGTTTGCGCATCTGTCCGGAAATAAGAAAAGCTTACTTCCCCCGTTTTTTAAAATCACAGCTTCTAGAAGGTTTACATGATTTGTTAAAAAACACGAGTTTTTAGAAAATGTGTTTTATTTCATAAATGGAATCAACAAAGTATGCACATTCTACGTCATAACGACTTTCTATAGTTTGCGCATGCGTCCGGAAATAAGAAAAGCTTACTTCCACCGTTTTTAAAAATCACAGCTTCTAGAAGGTTGACATGATTTCGTAAAAAAAAAGAGTTTTTAGAAAATGTGTTTTATTTCATAATTGGAATCTACAAAGTATGCACATTCTACGTCATAACGACTTTCCATAATTTGCGCATACGCCCAGAAATAAGAAAAGCTTACTTCCACCGTTTTTTAAAATCACAGCTTCTAGAAGGTTTTCATAATTTCGTAAAAAACACGAGTTTTTAGAAAATGTGTTTTATTTCATAAATGGAATCTACAAAGTATGCACATTCTACGGCATAACGACTTTCTATAGTTTGCGCATGCGTCCGGAAATAAGAAAAGCTTACTTCCACCGTTTTTTAAAATCACAGCTTCTAGAAGGTGTACATGATTTCGTAAAAAACACGAGTTTTTAGAAAATGTGTTTTATTTCATAAATGGAATCTACAAAGTATGCACATTCTACGTCATAACTACTTTCTATAGTTTGTAGAATTCTCGACCCCGCCATTATAGAGCACCACATTGATACATGGCCTGAGGTACCCCCTGTTCGTCAGAAACAGCGACCCATTCACCCTTCCAAGCTACCCGCCGTTAAAGCTGAGGTCGAGAAACTCCGTCAAGCAGGATTCATTTATCCTATCCCGTACACCACCTGGGTGTCGAACCCCGTTCCGGTGAACAAAAAGCAAGGCACCCTTAGAGTATGCACTGACTTCCGAGATTTAAACCACGCTTGTCCAAAAGACAATTTCCCCACACCATTCATTGACCAACTCATTGATGAGTGTGCGGGCCATGAAGTCCTATCCTTCATGGATGGGTTTTCCGGATATAACCAGATTCACATCCGCAAGGAGGATCAGTACAAGACTGCCTTTACCACCCCATGGGGCACCTTTGCCTACCGCGTCATGCCATTTGGCCTTAAAAATGCTGGTGCCACTTTCCAGCGAGCCATGACCTATTGCTTCCACGACTTGGTCCATATCCTGCGAGTCTATCTTGACGACCTCACAGCTCGTTCCCGGAAACGATCAGACCACCTTAACGATCTCCGGCAAGTTTTCCTGCGTTGTCGCAAATATAAAATCCGCTTGAACCCACACAAGTGTGTCTTTTGCGTCCCGGCGGGCCGGTTGTTGGGTTTCATTGTTTCCCAAGACGGAATCACTGTCAATCCCCTGAAAGTCAAAGCCATCTTAGAACTTCCCCCTCCTCGCACGCTTCGACAGCTTCAGAGCTTGCAAGGGCGGTCCAATTTTCTTGGGCGCTTTGTTCCTGATTACGCCACCAAAGTCCATGGATTCTTACGCTTACTTCGTACCCACATACCCTTTGTTTGGGATGAGCAAGCAGACACGGCATTCGACGCCCTCAAGAAAGCTCTCACACAAGCCCCCTTGATATCCCCACCGGATTTCTCTAAAGACTTCACCCTGTATGTCTCGGCATCTGAATATTCTGTGTCCGGAGTTTTGGTCCAAGAAGATGCCTCCCACCAGGAGCATGTGATCTATTACGTCAGTCAGACCTTATCTGGCCCACCTCTACGTTACTCATACGAGGAAAGATTAGCTCTAGCTGTAGTCTTTTCCGTACAAAAATTGCGACACTACATTTTGCTTAGTCATACCACGGTTGTCGCCGACTCCAACCCCATGGTCTATCTCCTCACCTGGCGGCTCCTACAAGGTCGTGTTGCTAAATGGGTCATTATCCTCCAGGAATATGACCTCACTTTCAGAACTCCCAAAAGCACTAAATCCCTCACGCTTGCTCACCTCATCACGGACCTCCCATCCTCTTCAACATCACCCGTTATCCAAACGAACCTGATTGACGAACAGATCTTCATCATTTCGTCTGACGACCCTTGGTACGGAGACATTTTGACTTACCTTCGTACGCAAAAATTCCAACCACACATCGATCGTGATGGACGCCGTCGCATACGACACCACGCCCCCCTATACCTCCTGATTGGGGATGTACTTTACCGACGCGGTGTTGATACTATCTTACGCCGCTGCCTATCCCATAGTGAGGCACAACAAGTCCTCAATGATTGTCATAGTGGTGCCTGCGGAGGCCATTTCTCCGTCATGGCCACTGCCCAGAAAATCATTCGGGCCGGTTATTTTTGGCCATCATTGTTTACTGATTGCATCACCGCAGCCAAACATTGCCAGAAATGCCAACTATTTGCCCCCAAAGCAAGAACCCCCCCCGCCCCCCTTCATCCAGTCATCACTGTCGGACCATTCTGCAAATGGGCCATCGACTTCCTCGACTGCAACCCCCCGTCAGCCGGCGGTCACAAACACATCGTTGTGGCCGTAGATTATTTCACCAAGTGGGAAGAAGCCATGCCGACCTATAATTGCAAAGCCGACACTGCAGCACGATTTTTCTTCAACCATGTTATCGCTCGTTTCGGAGTGCCCAAGCAACTAGTCTCTGACCACGGCTCTCACTTCGAAGATGCCGTCTGGAAAGAATTATCAACCATGTTGAAATTTGAACACCATTTCTCTTCCGCTTACTATCCCCAAGGAAATGGCCAGGTCAAAGCGATCAATAAAATCTTGAAGACCATTCTCCAACGTACTGTAGACAAGCACAAATCCAATTGGCACCACATGCTTTTCCCGGCACTATGGGCCTACCGCACCTCAACCAAAACCGCCACCGGTTTTACCCCTTTCCATTTAGTTCACGGTGTCGAATCCGTCCTCCCTATTGAGTGCCAGATCACAGCCTTACATATCGCCGTTGAGCTCCTACCGTACACTTCCCCGATCGAGCAACGTTTACTACTCCTAGAGCAGGCCGATGAAGATCAGCGCACAGCCATTCAAAACATGGAAGCAGCTAAACAACGATCGAAATTAAGTTACGACAAACGCGTCCACCCAAGAACCTTTTCTGAGGGAGACCTTGTCCTCACTTATGATCAAGCTCATGACAAAACCGGGAAGGGAAAGTTCGTATCTATGTGGCAAGGCCCCTACATCATACACACCTGCCCTCACACATCAGGGGGCAATCTGTTAACACCTAAAAAGTGCTCACTAGCTCATTCCCTTATTCGCATGACCCATTTGTCCACTTTTCCACCATCTGAGCCTCTGAAACCAACAAAAGGTCACCAAAAGACCTTAGTACACCCCTTTTTCCATTAAAAAAGATTATTTTTCCAAGAAAATCATAAAAAACCCTCAAAAAGGGTCCAAATTCCCAAAAATATTAAAAAAGGAATTAAAATATTATTTTTATTCAAAAAAGGAAAAAGGAGGGAAAAGTACCTAAACCATGTTGGTCAATACCATTTGGTTTCCACAAAACCACAAATGGTATTTCCCACCACCAAAACCTATAAAAAGGTGGTAGGGGCTCCTCATTTCAGATCCATCCATTATCTCATTCTTATGCTGCTGAAATCTCCCCTGAGCATTTTAGCCATTGCAAACCACATTAGAGAAGAGACCATTGGAGATTGGAGTTGATCATCCTTGGATCCATTCAACCTAACCATTAGAGGTATTGATTCCGCAAGCACTTGCTTTCTCCATTCTTTCAATACAAATTTATTATTCTTATATGTTCTTGTTCTTGATTTTAAATTATCTTTGTTATTTGCTTAATATCTTTGCTTAGATCCATGAATAGTCTTGTTTAATTAGTTTATTGTTATTTATTCCCATTGAAACTGCTGCTACTAGTTAGCAGGTGCCCATAGCACTAAGCCTGGTTGCAAAACCGGGCCAACAGCATGCATCCGGAAAAAAGAAAAGCCTACTTCCCCCATTTTTTAAAATCACAGCTTCTAGAAGGTTTACATGATTTCATAAAAAACACAAGTTTTTAGAAAATGTGTTTTATTTCATAAATGGAATCAACAAAGTATGCACGTTCTACGTCATAACGACTTTCTATAGTTTGCGCATGCGTTTGGAAATAAGAAAAGCTTACTTCCCCCGTTTTTTAAAATCACAACTTCTAGAAGGTTTACATGATTTCTTAAAAAACACGAGTTTTTAGAAAATGTGTTTTATTTCATAAAGGGAATCAACAAAGTATGCACATTCTACGTCATAACGAATTTCTATAGTTTGCGCGTGTGTCCGGAAAGAAGAAAAGCTTACTTCCACCGTTTTTTAAAATCACAGCTTCTAGAAGGTTTACATGAATTCGTAAAAAACACGAGTTTTTAGAAAATGTGTTTTATTTCATAAATGGAATGTACAAAGTATGCACATTCTACGTCATAACGACTTTATATAGTTTGCGCATGCGTCCGGAAATAAGGAAAGCTTACTTCCCCCGTTTTTTAAAATCACAGCTTCTAGAAGGTTTACATGATTTCTTAAAAAACACGAGTTTTTAGAAAATGTGTTTTATTTCATAAATGGAATCAACAAAGTATGCACATTCTACGTCATAACGACTTTCTATAGTTTGCGCATGCGTCCGGAAATAAGAAAAGCTTACTTCCCCCGTTTTTTAAAATCACAGCTTCTAGAAGGTTTACATGATTTCTTAAAAAACACGAGTTTTTAGAAAATGTGTTTTATTTCATAAATGGAATCAACAAAGTACGAACATTCTACGTGATAACGAATTTCTATAGTTTACGCATGCGTTTAGAAATAAGAAAACTTACTTCCCCCATTTTTTAAAATCACAGCTTCTAGAAGGTTTACATGATTTCTTAAAAAACACGAGTTTTTAGAAAATGTGTTTTATTTCATAAATAGAATCAACAAAGTATGCACATTCTACGTCATAACGACTTTCTATAGTTTGCGCATGCGTCCGGAAATAAGAAAAGCTTACTTCCACCATTTTTTAAAATCACAGCATCTAGAAGGTTTACATGATTTCGTAAAAAACATGAGTTTTTAGAAAATGTGTTTTATTTCATAAATGGAATCAACAAAGTATGCACATTCTACGTCATAACGACTTTCTATAGTTTGCGCATGCGTTTGGAAATAAGAAAAGCTTACTTCCCCAGTTTTTTAAAATCACAGCTTCTAGAAGGTTTACATGATTTCTTAAAAAACATGAGTTTTTAGAAAATGTGTTTTATTTCATAAATAGAATCAACAAAGAATGCACATTCTACGTCATAACGACTGTCTATAGATTGCGCATGCGTCCGGAAATAAGAAAAGCTTACTTCCCCCGTTTTTTAAAATCACAGCTTCTAGAAGGTTTACATGATTTCTTAAAATACACGAGTTTTTAGAAAATGTGTTTTATTTCATAAATGGAATCAACAAAGTACGAACATTCTACGTCATAACGACTTTCTATAGTTTGCGCATGCGTTTAAAAATAAGAAAAGCTTACTTCCCCCATTTTTTAAAATCACAGCTTATAGAAGGTTTACATGATTTCTTAAAAAACACGAGTTTTTAGAAAATGTGTTTTATTTCATAAATAGAATCAACAAAGTATGCACATTCTACGTCATAACGACTTTCTATAGTTTGCGCATGCATCCAGAAATAAGAAAAGCTTACTTCCACCATTTTTTAAAATCACAGCATCTAGAAGGTTTACATGATTTCGTAAAAAACACGAGTTTTTAGAAAATGTGTTTTATTTCATAAATGGAATCAACAAAGTATGCACATTCTACGTCATAACGACTTTCTATAGTTTGCGCATGCGTTTGGAAATAAGAAAAGCTTACTTCCCCCGTTTTTTAAAATCACAGCTTCTAAAAGGTTTACATGATTTCTTAAAAAAAACACGAGTTTTTAGAAAATGTGTTTTATTTCATAAATGTAATCTACAAAGTATGCACATTCTACGTCATAACAACATTCTATAGTTTGCGCATGCGTCCGGAAATAAGAAAAGCTTACTTCCACCGTTTTTTAAAATCACAGCTTCTAGAAGGTTTACATGATTTCGTAAAATACACGAGTTTTTAGAAAATGTGTTTTATTTCATAAATGGAATCTACAAAGTATACACATTCTACGTCATAACGACATTCTATAGTTTGCGCATGCGTCCGGAAAGAAGAAAAGCTTACTTCCACAGTTTTTTAAAATCATAGCTTCTAGAAGGTTTACATAATTTGTTAAAAAACACGAGTTTTTAGAAAATGTGTTTTATTTCATAAATGGAATCAACAAAGTATGCACATTCTACGTCATAACGACTTTCTATAGTTTGCGCATGCGTCCGGAAATAAGAAAAGCTTACTTCCACCGTTTTTTAAAATCACAGCTTCTAGAAGGTTTACATGATTTCGTAAAAAAAAAGAGTTTTTAGAAAATGTGTTTTATTTCATAAATGGAATCTACAAAGTATGCACATTCTACGTCATAACGACTTTCCATAGTTTGCGCATACGCCCGGAAATAAGAAAAGCTTACTTCCACCGTTTTTTAAAATCACAGCTTCTAGAAGGTTTACATAATTTCGTAAAAAACACGAGTTTTTAGAAAATGTCTTTTATTTCATAAATGGAATCTAAAAAGTATGCACATTCTACTGCATAACGACTTTCTATAGTTTGCGCATGCGTCCGGAAATAAGAAAAGCTTACTTCCACCATTTTTTAAAATCACAGCTTCTAGAACGTTTACATGATTTCGTAAAAAAAAAGAGTTTTTAGAAAATGTGTTTTATTTCATAAATGGAATCAACAAAGTATGCACATTCTACGTCATAACGACTTTCTATAGTTTGCGCATGCGTCCGGAAATAAGAAAAACTTACTTCCACCGTTTTTTAAAGTCACATCTTCTAGAATGTTTACATGATTTCGTAAAAAAAAAGAGTTTTTAGAAAATGTGTTTTATTTCATAAATGGAATCTACAAAGTATGCACATTCTACGTCATAACGACTTTCCATTGTTTGCGCATACGCCCGGAAATAAGAAAAGCTTACTTCCACCATTTTTTAAAATCACAGCTTCTAGAAGGTTTCATCATTTCGTAATAAACACGAGTTTTTAGAAAATGTGTTTTATTTCATAAATTTAATCTACAAAGTATGCACATTCTACGGCATAACGACTTTCTATAGTTTGCGCATGCATCCGGAAATAAGAAAAGCTTACTTCCACCATTTTTTAAAATCACAGCTTCTAGAAGGTTTACATGATTTCTTAAAAAACACGAGATTTTAGAAAATGTGTTTTATTTCATAAATGGAATCAACAAAGTATGCACATTCTATGTCATAAAGAATTTCTATAGTTTGCGCATGCGTCCGGAAATAAGAAAAGCTTACTTCCACCGTTTTTTAAAGTCATAGCTTCTAGAAGGTTTACATGAATTCGTAAAAAACACGAGTTTTTAGAAAATGTGTTTTATTTCATAAATGGAATCTACAAAGTATGCACATTCTACGTCATAACGACTTTATATAGTTTGCGCATGCGTCTGGAAATAATAAAAGCTTACTTCCCCCGTTTTTTAAAATCACAGCTTCTAGAAGGTTTACATGATTTCTTAAAGAACACGAGTTTTTAGAAAATGTGTTTTATTTCATAAATGGAATCAACAAAGTATGCACATTCTTCGTCATAACGACTTTCTATAGTTTGCGCATGCGTCTGGAAATAAGAAAAGCTTACTTCCCCCGTTATTTAAAATCACAGCTTCTAGAATCTTTACATGATTTCGTAAAAAACACGAGTTTTTAGAAAATGTGTTTTATTTCATAAATGGAATCTACAAAGTATGCACATCCTACGTCATAACAACATTCTATAGTTTGCGCATGCGTCCGGAAATAATAAAAGCTTACTTCTACCGTTTTTTAAAATCACAGCTTCTAGAAGGTTTACATGATTTCGTAAAAAAAAGAGTTTTTAGAAAATGTGTTTTATTTCATAAATTGAATCTACAAAGTATGCACATTCTACGGCATAACGACTTTCTATAGTTTGCGCATGCATCCGGAAATAAGAAAAGCTTACTTCCACCATTTTTTAAAATCACAGCTTATAGAAGGTTTACATGATTTCGTAAAAAACACGAATTTTTAGAAAATGTGTTTTATTTCATAAATGGAATCTAAAAAAGTATGCACATTCTACGTCATAACGACTTTCTATAGTTTGCGCATCCGTCCGGAAATAAGAAAAGCTTACTTCCCCCGTTTTTTAAAATCACAGCTTCTAGAAGGTTCACATGATTTGTTAAAAAACACGAGTTTTTAGAAAATGTGTTTTATTTCATAAATGGAATCAACAAAGTATGCACATTCTACGTCATAACGACTTTCTATAGTTTGCGCATGCGTCCGGAAATAAGAAAACCTTACTTCGACCGCTTATTAAAATCACAGCTTCTAGAAGGTTTACATGATTTCGTAAAAAACACGAGTTTTTAGAAAATGTGTTTTATTTCATAAATGGAATCTACAAAGTATGCACATTCTACGTCATATCGACTTTCTATAGTTTGCGCATACGTCCGGAAATAAGAAAAGCTTACCTCCACCGTTTTTTAAAATCATAGCTTCCAGAAGCTTTACATGATTTCGTAAAAAACACGAGTTTTTAGAAAATGTGTTTTATTTCATAAATGGAATCTACAAAGTATACACATTCTACGGCATAACGACTTTCTATAGTTTGCGCATGCGTCCGGAAATAAGAAAAGCTTACTTCCCCCATTTTTTAAAATCACAGCTTCTAGAAGGTTTACATGATTTCTTAAAAAACACGAGTTTTTAGAAAATGTGTTTTATTTCATAAATGGAATCAACAAAGTACGCACGTTCTACGTCATAACGAATTTCTATAGTTTGCGCATGCGTTTCGAATTAAATAAAGCTTACTTCCCCCGTTTTTTAAAATCACAGCTTCTAGAAGGTTTACATGATTTCTTAAAAAACACTCGTTTTCAGAAAATGTGTTTTATTTCATAAATGGAATCAACAAAGTATGCACATTCTACATCATAACAACTTTCTATAGTTTGCACATTCCTCCGGAAATAATAAAAGCTTACTTCCACCGTTTTTTAAAATCACAGCTTCTATAAGGTTTACATGATTTCCTAAAAAACACAAGTTTTTAGAAAATGTGTTTTATTTCATAAATGGAATCTACAAAGTATGCACATTCTACGTCAAAACGACTTTCTACAGTTTGCGCATGCGTCCGGAAATAAGAAAAGGTTACTTCCCCCGTTTTTTAAAATCACAGCTTCTAGAAGGTTTACATGATTTCGTAAAAAACACGAGTTTTTAGAAAATGTGTTTTATTTCATCAATGGAATCCACAAAGTATGCACATTCTACGTCATAACGACATTCTATAGTTTGCGCATGCATCCGGAAATAAGAAAAGCTTACTTCCACCGTTTTTTAAAATCACAGCTTCTAGAAGGTTTACATGATTTCGTAAAAAACATGAGTTTTTAGAAAATGTATTTTATTTCATAAATGGAATCTACAAAGTATGCACATTCTACGTCATAAGGACTTTCTATAGTTTGCACATGCGTTTGGAAATAAGAAAAGCTTACTTCCCCCGTTTTTTAAAATCACAGCTTCTAGAAGGTTTACATGATTTCTTAAAAAACACGAGTTTTTAGAAAATGTGTTTTATTTCATAAACGGAATCAACAAAGTATGCACATTCTACGTCATAACGACTTTCTCTAGTTTGCGCATGCGTCCGGAAATAAGAAAAGCTTACTTCCACCACTTTTTAAAATCACAGCTTCTAGAAGGTTTACATGATTTCGCAAAAAACACGAGTTTTTAGAAAATGTGTTTTATTTAGTAAATGGAATCTACAAAGTATGCACATTCTACGTCATAACGACTTTCTATAGTTTGCGCATGCGTCCGGAAATAAGAAAAGCTTACTTCCCCCGTTTTTTAAAATCACAGCTTCTAGAAGGTTTACATGATTTCTTAAAAAACACGAGTTTTTAGAAAATAAGTTTTATTTCTCTAATGGAATCAACAAAGTATGCACATTCTACGTCATAACGACTTTCTATAGTTTGCGCATGCGTCTGGAAATAAGAAAAGCTTACTTCCCCCGTTTTTTAAAATCACAGCTTCTAGAATGTTTACATGATTTCTTAAAAAACACGAGTCTTTAGAAAATGTGTTTTATTTCATAAATAGAATCAACAAAGTATGCACATTCTACGTCATAACGACATTCTATAGTTTGCGCATGCGTCCGGAAATAAGAAAAGCTTACTTCGACCATTTTTTAAAATCACAGCATCTAGAAGGTTTACATGATTTCGTAAAAAACACGAGTTTTTAAAAAATGTGTTTTATTTCATAAATGGAATCTACAAAGTATGCACATCCTACGTCATAACGACATTCTATAGTTTGCGCATACGCCCGGAAATAAGAAAAGCTTACTTCCACCGTTTTTTAAAATGACAGCTTCTAGAAGGTTTCATCATTTCGTAAAAAACACGAGTTTTTAGAAAATGTGTTTTATTTCATAAATGGAATCTACAAAGTATGCACATTCTACGGCATAACGACTTTCTATAGGTTGCGCATGCGTCCAGAAATAAGAAAAGCTTACTTCCACCATTTTTTAAAATCACAGCTTATAGAAGGTTTACATGATTTCGTAAAAAACACGAATTTTTAGAAAATGTGTTTTATTTCATAAATGGAATCTAAAAAAGTATGCACATTATACGTGATAACGACTTTCTATAGTTTGCGCATCCGTCCGGAAATAAGAAAAGCTTACTTCCCCCGTTTTTTAAAATCACAGCTTCTAGAAGGTTCACATGATTTGTTAAAAAACACGAGTTTTTAGAAAATGTGTTTTATTTCATAGATGGAATCAACAAAGTATGCACATTCTACGTTATAACGACTTTCTATAGTTTGCGCATGCGTCCAGAAATAAGAAAAGTTTACTTCCACCGTTTATTAAAATCACAGCTTCTAGAAGGTTTACATGATTTCGTAAAAAACACGAGTTTTTAGAAAATGTGTTTTATTTCATAAATGGAATCTACAAAGTATGCACATTCTACGTCATAACGACTTTCTATAGTTTGCGCATACGTCCGGAAATAAGAAAAGCTTACTTCCACCGTTTTTTAAAATCACAGCTTCTAGAAGGTTTACATGATTTCGTAAAAAACACGAGTTTTTAGAAAATGTGTTTTATTTCATAAATGGAATCTACAAAGTATGCACATTCTACGTCATAACGACTTTCTATAGTTTGCGCATACGTCCGGAAATAAGAAAAGCTTACTTCCACCGTTTTTTAAAATCACAGCTTCTAGAAGGTTTACATGATTTCGTAAAAAACACGAGTTTTTAGAAAATGTGTTTTATTTCATAAATGGAATATACATAGTATGCACATTCTACGTCATAACTACTTTCTATAGTTTGCGCATGCATCCGGAAATAAGAAAAACTTACTTCCCCCATTTTTTGAAATCACAGCTTCTAGAAGGTTTACATGATTTCTTAAAAAACACGAGTTTTTAGAAAATGTGTTTTATTTCATAAATGGAATCAACAAAGTATGCACGTTCTACGTCATAACGACTTTCTATAGTTTGCGCATGCGTTTGGAAATAAGAAAAGCTTACTTCCCCCGTTTTTTAAAATCACAACTTCTAGAAGGTTTACATGATTTCTTAAAAAAAACGAGTTTTTAGAAAATGTCTTTTATTTCATAAATGGAATCAACAAAGTATGCACATTCTACGTCATAACGAATTTCTATAGTTTGCGCATGCGTCCGGAAATAAAAAAGCTTACTTCCACCGCTTTTTAAAATCACAGCTTCTAGAAGGTTTACATGAATTCGTAAGAAACACTAGTTTTTAGAAAATGTGTTTTATTTCATAAATGGAATCTACAAAGTATGCACATTCTATGTCATAACGACTTTTTATAGTTTGCGCATGCGTCCGGAAATAAGAAAATCTTACTTCCCCCGCTTTTTAAAATCACAGCTTCTAGAAGGTTTACATGATTTCTTAAAAAACACGAGTTTTTAGAAAATGTGTTTTATTTCATAAATGGAATCAACAAAGTATGCACATTCTACGTCATAACGACTTTCTATAGTTTGCGCATGCGTCCGGAAATAAGAAAAGCTTACTTCCCCCGTTTTTTAAAATCACAGCTTCTAGAAGGTTTACATGATTTCTTAAAAAACACGAGTTTTTAGAAAATGTGTTTTATTTCATAAATGGAATCAACAAAGTATGAACATTCTACATCATAACGACTTTCTATAGTTTGCGCATGTGTTTAGAAATAATAAAAGCTTACTTGCTCCGTTTTTTAAAATCATAGCTTCTAGAAGGTTTACATGATGTCTTAAAAAACACGAGTTTTTAGAAAATGTGTTTTATTTCATAAATGGAATCAACAAAGTATGCACATTCTACGTCATAACGACTTTCTATAGTTTGCGCATGCGTCCGGAAATAAGAAAAGCTTACTTCCACCGTTTTTTAAAATCACAGCTTCTAGAAGGTTTACATGATTTCGTAAAAAAAAAGAGTTTTTAGAAAATGTGTTTTATTTCATAAATGGAATCAACAAAGTATGCACATTCTACGTCATAACGACTTTCTATAGTTTGCGCATGCGTCCGGAAATAAGAAAAACTTACTTCCACCGTTTTTTAAAGTCACAGCTTCTAGAATGTTTACATGAATTCGTAAAAAACACGAGTTTTTAGAAAATGTGTTTTATTTCATAAATGGAATCTACAAAGTATGCACATTCTACGTCATAACGACTTTATATAGTTTGCGCATGCGTCTGGAAAAAAGAAAAGCTTACTTCCCCCGTTTTTTAAAATCACAGCTTCTAGAAGGTTTACATGATTTCTTAAAAAACACGAGTTTTTAGAAAATGTGTTTTATTTCATAAATGGAATCAACAAAGTATGCACATTCTACGTTATAACGACTTTCTATAGTTTGCGCATGCGTCCAGAAATAAGAAAAGCTTACTTCCCCCGTTTTTTAAAATCACAGCTTGTAGAAGGTTTACATGATTTCTTAAAAAACACGAGTTTTTAGAAAATGTGTTTTATTTCATAAATGGAATAAACAAAGTACGAACTTTCTACGTCATAACGACTTTCTATAGTTTGCGCATGCGTTTAGAAATAAGAAAAGCTTACTTCCCCCGGTTTTTAAAATCACAGCTTCTAGAAGGTTTACATGATTTCTTAAAAAACATGAGTTTTTAGAAAATGTGTTTTATTTCATAAATAGAATCAACAAAGTATGCACATTCTACGTCATAACGACTTTCTATAGTTTGCGCAAGTGTCCGGAAATAAGAAAAGCTTACTTCCACCATTTTTTAAAATCACAGCATCTAGAAGGTTTACATGATTTCGTAAAAAACACGAGTTTTTAGAAAATGTGTTTTATTTCATAAATGGAATCTACAAAGTATGCGCATCCTACGTCATAACGACATTCTATAGTTTGCGCATGCATCCGGAAAAAAGAAAAGCTTACTTCTACCGTTTTTTAAAATCACAGCTTCTAGAAGGTTTACATGATTTCGTAAAAAACACGAGTTTTTAGAAAATGTGTTTTATTTCATAAATGGAATCCACAAAGTATGCACATTATACGTCATAACGACATTCTATAGTTTGCGCATGCATCCGGAAATAAGAAAAGCTTACTTCCACTGTTTTTTAAAATCACAACTTCTAGAAGGTTTACATGATTTCGTAAAAAAAAAGAGTTTTTAGAAAATGTGTTTTATTTCATAAATGGAATCTACAAAGTATGCACATTCTACGTCATAACGAATTTCCATAGTTTGCGCATACGCCCGGAAATAAGAAAAGCTTACTTCCACCGTTTTTTAAAATCACAGCTTCTAGAAGGTTTACACGATTTCGTAAAAAACAAGAGTTTTTAGAAAATGTGTTTTATTTCATAAATGGAATCTACAAAGTATGCACATTCTACGGCATAACGACTTTCTATAGTTTGCGCATGCGTCAAGAAATAAGAAAAGCTTACTTCCACCATTTTTTAAAATCACAGCTTCTAGAAGGTTTACATTATTTCGTAAAAAAGACGAGTTTTTAGAAAATGTGTTTTATTTCATAAAAGGAATCTACAAAGTATGCACATTCTACGTCATAACTACCTTCTATAGTTTGCGCATGCATCCGGAAATAAGAAAAGCTTACTTCCCCCATTTTTTAAAATCACAGCTTCTAGAAGGTTTACATGATTTCTTAAAAAACACGAGTTTTTAGAAAATAAGTTTTATTTCTCTAATGGAATCAACAAAGTATGCACATTCTACGTCATAACGACTTTCTATAGTTTGCGCATGCGTCTGGAAATAAGAAAAGCTTACTTCCCCCGTTTTTTAAAATCACAGCTTCTAGAATGTTTACATGATTTCTTAAAAAACACGAGTCTTTAGAAAATGTGTTTTATTTCATAAATAGAATCAACAAAGTATGCACATTCTACGTCATAACGACATTCTATAGTTTGCGCATGCGTCCGGAAATAAGAAAAGCTTACTTCGACCATTTTTTAAAATCACAGCATCTAGAAGGTTTACATGATTTCGTAAAAAACACGAGTTTTTAAAAAATGTGTTTTATTTCATAAATGGAATCTACAAAGTATGCACATCCTACGTCATAACGACATTCTATAGTTTGCGCATACGCCCGGAAATAAGAAAAGCTTACTTCCACCGTTTTTTAAAATGACAGCTTCTAGAAGGTTTCATCATTTCGTAAAAAACACGAGTTTTTAGAAAATGTGTTTTATTTCATAAATGGAATCTACAAAGTATGCACATTCTACGGCATAACGACTTTCTATAGGTTGCGCATGCGTCCAGAAATAAGAAAAGCTTACTTCCACCATTTTTTAAAATCACAGCTTATAGAAGGTTTACATGATTTCGTAAAAAACACGAATTTTTAGAAAATGTGTTTTATTTCATAAATGGAATCTAAAAAAGTATGCACATTATACGTGATAACGACTTTCTATAGTTTGCGCATCCGTCCGGAAATAAGAAAAGCTTACTTCCCCCGTTTTTTAAAATCACAGCTTCTAGAAGGTTCACATGATTTGTTAAAAAACACGAGTTTTTAGAAAATGTGTTTTATTTCATAGATGGAATCAACAAAGTATGCACATTCTACGTTATAACGACTTTCTATAGTTTGCGCATGCGTCCGGAAATAAGAAAAGTTTACTTCCACCGTTTATTAAAATCACAGCTTCTAGAAGGTTTACATGATTTCGTAAAAAACACGAGTTTTTAGAAAATGTGTTTTATTTCATAAATGGAATCTACAAAGTATGCACATTCTACGTCATAACGACTTTCTATAGTTTGCGCATACGTCCGGAAATAAGAAAAGCTTACTTCCACCGTTTTTTAAAATCACAGCTTCTAGAAGGTTTACATGATTTCATAAAAAACACGAGTTTTTAGAAAATGTGTTTTATTTCATAAATGGAATATACATAGTATGCACATTCTACGTCATAACTACTTTCTATAGTTTGCGCATGCATCCGGAAATAAGAAAAACTTACTTCCCCCATTTTTTGAAATCACAGCTTCTAGAAGGTTTACATGATTTCTTAAAAAACACGAGTTTTTAGAAAATGTGTTTTATTTCATAAATGGAATCAACAAAGTATGCACGTTCTACGTCATAACGACTTTCTATAGTTTGCGCATGCGTTTGGAAATAAGAAAAGCTTACTTCCCCCGTTTTTTAAAATCACAACTTCTAGAAGGTTTACATGATTTCTTAAAAAAAACGAGTTTTTAGAAAATGTCTTTTATTTCATAAATGGAATCAACAAAGTATGCACATTCTACGTCATAACGAATTTCTATAGTTTGCGCATGCGTCCGGAAATAAAAAAGCTTACTTCCACCGCTTTTTAAAATCACAGCTTCTAGAAGGTTTACATGAATTCGTAAGAAACACTAGTTTTTAGAAAATGTGTTTTATTTCATAAATGGAATCTACAAAGTATGCACATTCTATGTCATAACGACTTTTTATAGTTTGCGCATGCGTCCGGAAATAAGAAAATCTTACTTCCCCCGCTTTTTAAAATCACAGCTTCTAGAAGGTTTACATGATTTCTTAAAAAACACGAGTTTTTAGAAAATGTGTTTTATTTCATAAATGGAATCAACAAAGTATGCACATTCTACGTCATAACGACTTTCTATAGTTTGCGCATGCGTCCGGAAATAAGAAAAGCTTACTTCCCCCGTTTTTTAAAATCACAGCTTCTAGAAGGTTTACATGATTTCTTAAAAAACACGAGTTTTTAGAAAATGTGTTTTATTTCATAAATGGAATCAACAAAGTATGAACATTCTACATCATAACGACTTTCTATAGTTTGCGCATGTGTTTAGAAATAATAAAAGCTTACTTGCTCCGTTTTTTAAAATCATAGCTTCTAGAAGGTTTACATGATGTCTTAAAAAACACGAGTTTTTAGAAAATGTGTTTTATTTCATAAATGGAATCAACAAAGTATGCACATTCTACGTCATAACGACTTTCTATAGTTTGCGCATGCGTCCGGAAATAAGAAAAGCTTACTTCCACCGTTTTTTAAAATAACAGCTTCTAGAAGGTTTACATGATTTCGTAAAAAAAAAGAGTTTTTAGAAAATGTGTTTTATTTCATAAATGGAATCAACAAAGTATGCACATTCTACGTCATAACGACTTTCTATAGTTTGCGCATGCGTCCGGAAATAAGAAAAACTTACTTCCACCGTTTTTTAAAGTCACAGCTTCTAGAATGTTTACATGAATTCGTAAAAAACACGAGTTTTTAGAAAATGTGTTTTATTTCATAAATGGAATCTACAAAGTATGCACATTCTACGTCATAACGACTTTATATAGTTTGCGCATGCGTCTGGAAAAAAGAAAAGCTTACTTCCCCCATTTTTTAAAATCACAGCTTCTAGAAGGTTTACATGATTTCTTAAAAAACACGAGTTTTTAGAAAATAAGTTTTATTTCTCTAATGGAATCAACAAAGTATGCACATTCTACGTCATAACGACTTTCTATAGTTTGCGCATGCGTCTGGAAATAAGAAAAGCTTACTTCCCCCGTTTTTTAAAATCACAGCTTCTAGAATGTTTACATGATTTCTTAAAAAACACGAGTCTTTAGAAAATGTGTTTTATTTCATAAATAGAATCAACAAAGTATGCACATTCTACGTCATAACGACATTCTATAGTTTGCGCATGCGTCATGAAATAAGAAAAGCTTACTTCGACCATTTTTTAAAATCACAGCATCTAGAAGGTTTACATGATTTCGTAAAAAACACGAGTTTTTAAAAAATGTGTTTTATTTCATAAATGGAATCTACAAAGTATGCACATCCTACGTCATAACGACATTCTATAGTTTGCGCATACGCCCGGAAATAAGAAAAGCTTACTTCCACCGTTTTTTAAAATGACAGCTTCTAGAAGGTTTCATCATTTCGTAAAAAACACGAGTTTTTAGAAAATGTGTTTTATTTCATAAATGGAATCTACAAAGTATGCACATTCTACGGCATAACGACTTTCTATAGGTTGCGCATGCGTCCAGAAATAAGAAAAGCTTACTTCCACCATTTTTTAAAATCACAGCTTATAGAAGGTTTACATGATTTCGTAAAAAACACGAATTTTTAGAAAATGTGTTTTATTTCATAAATGGAATCTAAAAAAGTATGCACATTATACGTGATAACGACTTTCTATAGTTTGCGCATCCGTCCGGAAATAAGAAAAGCTTACTTCCCCCGTTTTTTAAAATCACAGCTTCTAGAAGGTTCACATGATTTGTTAAAAAACACGAGTTTTTAGAAAATGTGTTTTATTTCATAGATGGAATCAACAAAGTATGCACATTCTACGTTATAACGACTTTCTATAGTTTGCGCATGCGTCCGGAAATAAGAAAAGTTTACTTCCACCGTTTATTAAAATCACAGCTTCTAGAAGGTTTACATGATTTCGTAAAAAACACGAGTTTTTAGAAAATGTGTTTTATTTCATAAATGGAATCTACAAAGTATGCACATTCTACGTCATAACGACTTTCTATAGTTTGCGCATGCGTCCGGAAATAAGAAAAACTTACTTCCACCGTTTTTTAAAGTCACAGTTTCTAGAATGTTTACATGAATTCGTAAAAAACACGAGTTTTTAGAAAATGTGTTTTATTTCATAAATGGAATCTAAAAAGTATGCACATTCTACGTCATAACGACTTTATATAGTTTGCGCATGCGTCTAGAAATAAGAAAAGCTTACTTCCCCCGTTTTTTAAAATCACAGCTTCTAGAAGGTTTACATGATTTCTTAAAAAACACGAGTTTTTAGAAAATGTGTTTTATTTCATAAATGGAATCAACAAAGTATGCACATTCTACAATATAACGACTTTCTATAGTTTGCGCATGCGTCCAGAAATAAGAAAAGCTTACTTCCCCCGTTTTTTAAAATCACAGCTTGTAGAAGGTTTACATGATTTCTTAAAAAACACGAGTTTTTAGAAAATGTGTTTTATTTCATAAATGGAATCAACAAAGTACGAACATTCTACGTCATAACGACATTCTATAGTTTGCGCATGCGTCCGGAAAAAAAAAAATCTTACTTCTACTGTTTTTTAAAATCACAGCTTCTAGAAGGTTTATATGATTTCGTAAAAAAAACGAGTTTTTAGAAAATGTGTTTTATTTCATAAATGGAATCCACAAAGTATGCACATTATACGTCATAACGACATTCTATAGTTTGCGCATGCATCCGGAAATAAGAAAAGCTTACTTCCACTGTTTTTTAAAATCACAACTTCTAGAAGGTTTACATGATTTCGTAAAAAAAAAGAGTTTTTAGAAAATGTGTTTTATTTCATAAATGGAATCTACAAAGTATGCACATTCTACGTCATAACGACTTTCCATAGTTGGCGCATACGCCCGGAAATAAGAAAAGCTTACTTCCACCGTTTTTTAAAATCACAGCTTCTAGAAGGTTTACATGATTTCGTAAAAAACAAGAGTTTTTAGAAAATGTGTTTTATTTCATAAATGGAATCTACAAAGTATGCACATTCTACGGCATAACGACTTTCTATAGTTTGCGCATGCGTCAAGAAATAAGAAAAGCTTACTTCCACCATTTTTTAAAATCACAGCTTCTACAAGGTTTACATGATTTCGTAAAAAAGACGAGTTTTTAGAAAATGTGTTTTATTTCATAAAAGGAATCTACAAAGTATGCACATTCTACGTCATAACTACCTTCTATAGTTTGCGCATGCATCCGGAAATAAGAAAAGCTTACTTCCCCCATTTTTTAAAATCACAGCTTCTAGAAGGTTTACATGATTTCTTAAAAAACACGAGTTTTTAGAAAATATGTTTTATTTCTCTAATGGAATCAACAAAGTATGCACATTCTACGTCATAACGACTTTCTATAGTTTGCGCATGCGTCTGGAAATAAGAAAAGCTTACTTCCCCCATTTTTTAAAATCACAGCTTCTAGAATGTTTACATGATTTCTTAAAAAACACGAGTCTTTAGAAAATGTGTTTTATTTCATAAATAGAATCAACAAAGTATGCACATTCTACGTCATAACGACATTCTATAGTTTGCGCATGCGTCCGGAAATAAGAAAAGCTTACTTCCACCATTTTTTAAAATCACAGCATCTAGAAGGTTTACATGATTTCGTAAAAATCACGAGTTTTTAGAAAATGTGTTTTATTTCATAAATGGAATCTACAAAGTATGCACATCCTACGTCATAACGACATTCTATAGTTTGCGCATACGCCCGGAAATAAGAAAAGCTTACTTCCACCGTTTTTTAAAATGACAGCTTCTAGAAGGTTTCATCATTTCGTAAAAAACACAAGTTTTTATAAAATGTGTTTTATTTCATAAATGGAATCTACAAAGTATGCACATTCTACGGCATAACGACTTTCTATAGGTTGCGCATGCGTCCAGAAATAAGAAAAGCTTACTTCCACCATTTTTTAAAATCACAGCTTATAGAAGGTTTACATGATTTCGTAAAAAACACGAATTTTTAGAAAATGTGTTTTATTTCATAAATGGAATCTAAAAAAGTATGCACATTATACGTCATAACGACTTTCTATAGTTTGCGCATCCGTCCGGAAATAAGAAAAGCTTACTTCCCCCCGTTTTTTAAAATCACAGCTTCTAGAAGGTTCACATGATTTGTTAAAAAACACGAGTTTTTAGAAAATGTGTTTTATTTCATAAATGGAATCAACAAAGTATGCACATTCTACGTCATAACGACTTTCTATAGTTTGCGCATGCGTCCGGAAATAAGAAAACCTTACTTCGACCGCTTATTAAAATCACAGCTTCTAGAAGGTTTACATGATTTCGTAAAAAACACGAGTTTTTAGAAAATGTGTTTTATTTCATAAATGGAATCTACAAAGTATGCACATTCTACGTCATAACGACTTTCTATAGTTTGCGCATACGTCCGGAAATAAGAAAAGCTTACTTCCACCGTTTTTTAAAATCACAGCTTCTAGAAGCTTTACATGATTTCGTAAAAAACACGAGTTTTTAGAAAATGTGTTTTATTTCATAAATGGAATCTACAAAGTATGCACATTCTACGGCATAACGAATTTCTATAGTTTGCGCATGCGTCCGGAAATAAGAAAAGCTTACTTCCCCCATTTTTTAAAATCACAGCTTCTAGAAGGTTTGCATGATTTCTTAAAAAACACGAGTTTTTAGAAAATGTGTTTTATTTCATAAATGGAATCAACAAAGTATGCACGTTCTACGTCATAACGACTTTCTATAGTTTGCGCATGCGTTTCGAATTAAGAAAAGCTTACTTCCCCCGTTTTTTAAAATCACAGCTTCTAGAAGGTTTACATGATTTCTTAAAAAACACGAGTTTTTAGAAAATGTGTTTTATTTCATAAATGGAATCAACAAAGTATGCACATTCTACATCATAACGACTTTCTATAGTTTGCGCATTCCTCCGGAAATAAGAAAAGCTTACATCCACCGTTTTTTAAAATCACAGCTTCTATAAGGTTTACATGATTTCGTAAAAAACACGAGTTTTTAGAAAATGTGTTTTATTTCATAAATGGAATCTACAAAGTATGCACATTCTACGTCAAAACGACTTTCTACAGTTTGCGCATGCGTCCGGAAATAAGAAAAGGTTACTTCCCCCGTTTTTTAAAATCACAGCTTCTAGAAGGTTTACATGATTTCGTAAAAAACACGAGTTTTTAGAAAATGTGTTTTATTTCATAAATGGAATCCACAAAGTATGCACATTCTACATCATAACGACATTCTATAGTTTGCGCATGCATCCGGAAATAAGAAAAGCTTACTTCCACCGTTTTTTAAAATCACAGCTTCTAGAAGGTTTACATGATTTCGTAAAAAACACGAGTTTTTAGAAAATGTGTTTTATTTCATAAATGGAATCAACAAAGTATGCATATTCTACGTCATAACGACTTTCTATAGTTTGCGCATGCGTCCGGAAATAAGAAAAGCTTACTTCCCCCGTTTTTTAAAATCACAGCTTCTAGAAGGTTTACATGATTTCTTAAAAAACACGAGTTTTTAGAAAATGTGTTTTATTTCATAAATGGAGTCAACAAAGTACGAACATTCTACGTCATAACGACTTTCTATAGTTTGCGCATGCGTTTAGAAGTAAGAAAAGCTTACTTCCCCCGTTTTTTAAAATCACAGCTTCTAGAAGCTTTACATGATTCCTTAAAAAACACGAGTTTTTAGAAAATGTGTTTTATTTCATAAATGGAATCAACAGAGTATGCACATTCTACGTCATAAAGAATTTCTATAGTTTGCGCATGCGTTTGGAAATAAGAAAAGCTTACTTCCCCCGTTTTTTAAAACCACAGCTTCTAAAAGGTTTACATGATTTCTTCGACAACACGAGTTTTTAGAAAATGTGTTTTATTTCATAAATAGAATCAACAAAGTATGCACATTCTACATCATAACGACATTCTATAGTTTGCGCATGCGTCCGGAAATAAGAAAAGCTTACTTCCACCGTTTTTTAAAATCACAGCTTCTAGAAGGTTTACATGATTTCGTAAAAAACACGTTTTAGAAAATGTGTTTTATTTCATAAATGGAATCTAAAAAGTTTCCACATTCTACGTCATAACGACTTTCTATAGTTTACGCATCCGTCCGAAAATAAGAAAAGCTTACTTCCCCCGTTTTTTAAAATCACAGCTTCGAGAAGGTTTACATGATTTGTTAAAAAACACGAGTTTTTAGAAAATGTATTTTATTTCATGAATGGAATCAACAAAGTATGCACATTCTACGTCATAACGACCTTCTATAGTTTGCGCATGCATCCGGAAATAAGAAAAGCTTACTTCCACCGTTTTTTAAAATCACAGCTTCTAGAAGGTTTACATGATTTCGTAAAAAAAAAGAGTTTTTAGAAAATGTGTTTTATTTCATTAATGGAATCAACAAAGTATGCACATTCTACGTCATAAAGAATTTCTATAGTTTGCGCATGCGTCCGGAAATAAGAAAAGCTTACTTCCACCGTTTTTTAAAGTCACAGCTTCTAGAATGTTTACATGAATTCGTAAAAAACACGAGTTTTTAGAAAATGTGTTTTATTTCATAAATGGAATCTACAAAGTATGCACATTCTACGTCATAACGACTTTATATAGTTTGCGCATGCGTCTGGAAATAAGAAAAGCTTACTTCCCCCATTTTTTAAAATCACATCTTCTAGAAGGTTTACATGATTTCTTAAAAAACACGAGTTTTTAGAAAATGTGTTTTATTTCATAAATGGAATCAACAAAGTATGCACATTCTATGTCATAACGAATTTCTATAGTTTGCGCATGCGTCCGGAAATAAGAAAAGCTTACTTCCCCCGTTTTTTAAAATCACAGCTTCTAGAAGGTTTACATGATTTCTTAAAAAGCACGAGTTTTTAGAAAATGTGTTTTATTTCATAAATGGAATCAACAAAGTATGAACATTCTACGTCATAACGACTTTCTATAGTTTGCGCATGCGTTTAGAAATAAGAAAAGCTTACTTCCCCCGTTTTTTAAAATCACAGCTTCTAGAAGGTTTACATGATTTCTTAAAAAACATGAGTTTTTAGAAAATGTGTTTTATTTCATAAATAGAATCAACAAAGTATGCACATTCTACGTCATAACGACTTTCTATAGTTTGCGCACCTGTCCGGAAATAAGAAAAGCTTACTTCCACCTTTTTTTAAAATCACAGCATCTAGAAGGTTTACATGATTCCGGAAAAAACACGAGTTTTTATAAAATGTGTTTTATTTCATAAATGGAATCTACAAAGTATGCACATCCTACGTCATAACGACATTCTATAGTTTGCGCATGCGTCCGGAAATAAGAAAAGCTTACATCCACCGTTTTTTAAAATCACAGCTTCTATAAGGTTTACATGATTTCGTAAAAAACACGAGTTTTTAGAAAATGTGTTTTATTTCATAAATGGAATCTAAAAAGTATGCACATTCTACGTCAAAACGACTTTCTACAGTTTGCGCATGCGTCCGGAAATAAGAAAAGGTTACTTCCCCCGTTTTTTAAAAACACAGCTTCTAGAAGGTTTACATGATTTCGTAAAAAACACGAGTTTTTAGAAAATGTGTTTTATTTCATAAATGGAATCCACAAAGTATGCACATTGTACGTCATAACGACATTCTATAGTTTGCGCATGCATCCGGAAATAAGAAAAGCTTACTTCCACCGTTTTTTAAAATCACAGCTTCTAAAAGGTTTACATGATTTCGTAAAAAACACGAGTTTTTAGAAAATGTGTTTTATTTCATAAATGGAATCAACAAAGTATGCACATTCTACGTTATAACGACTTTCTATAGTTTGCGCATGCGTCCGGAGATAAGAAAAGCTTACTTCCCCCGTTTTTTAAAATCACAGCTTCTAGAAGGTTTACATGATTTCTTAAAAAACACGAGTTTTTAGAAAATGTGTTTTATTTCATAAATGTAATCTACAAAGTATGCACATTCTACGGCATAACGACTTTCTATAGTTTGCGCATGCGTCCGGAAATAAGAAAAGCTTACTTCCACCATTTTTTAAAATCACAGCTTCTAGAATGTTTACATGATTTCATAAAAAAAAAGAGTTTTTAGAAAATGTGTTTTATTTCATAAATGGAATCTACAAAGTATGCACATTCTACGTCATAACTACTTTCTATAGTTTGCGCATGCATCCGGAAATAAGAAAAGCTTACTTCCCCCATTTTTTAAAATCACAGCTTCTAGAAGGTTTACATGATTTCTTAAAAACACGAGATTTTAGAAAATGTGTTTTATTTCATAAATGGAATCAACAAAGTATGCACATTCTACGTCATAACGACTTTATATAGTTTGCGCATGCGTCTGGAAATAAGAAAAGCTTACTTCCCCCATTTTTTAAAATCACATCTTCTAGAAGGTTTACATGATTTCTTAAAAAACACGTGTTTTTAGAAAATGTGTTTTATTTCATAAATGGAATCAACAAAGTATGCACATTCTATGTCATAAAGAATTTCTATAGTTTGCGCATGCGTCCGGAAATAAGAAAAGCTTACTTCCACCGTTTTTTAAAGTCACAGCTTCTAGAAGGTTTACATGAATTCGTAAAAAACACGAGTTTTTAGAAAATGTGTTTTATTTCATAAATGGAATCTACAAAGTATGCACATTCTACGTCATAACAACTTTATATAGTTTGCGCATGCGTCTGGAAATAATAAAAGCTTACTTCCCCCGTTTTTTAAAATCACAGCTTCTAGAAGGTTTACATGATTTCTTAAAAAACATGAGTTTTTAGAAAATGTGTTTTATTTCATAAATGGAATCAACAAAGTATGCACATTCTACGTCATAACGACTTTCTATAGTTTGCGCATGCGTCTGGAAATAAGAAAAGCTTACTTCCCCCGTTTTTTAAAATCACAGCTTCTAGAATGTTTACATGATTTCTTTAAAAACACGAGTTTTTAGAAAATGTGTTGTATTTATTAAATGGAATCAACAAAGTATGCACATTCCATGTCATAACGACATTCTATAGTTTGCGCATGCGTCCGGAAATAAGAAAAGCTTACTTCCACCGTTTTTTAAAGTCACAGCTTCTAGAAGGTTTACATGAATTCGTAAAAAACACGAGTTTTTAGAAAATGTGTTTTATTTCATAAATGGAATCTACAAAGTATGCACATTCTACGTCATAACAACTTTATATAGTTTGCGCATGCGTCTGGAAATAATAAAAGCTTACTTCCCCCGTTTTTTAAAATCACAGCTTCTAGAAGGTTTACATGATTTCTTAAAAAACACGAGTTTTTAGAAAATGTGTTTTATTTCATAAATGGAATCAACAAAGTATGCACATTCTATGTCATAAAGAATTTCTATAGTTTGCGCATGCGTCCGGAAATAAGAAAAGCTTACTTCCACCGTTTTTTAAAGTCACAGCTTCTAGAAGGTTTACATGAATTCGTAAAAAACACGAGTTTTTAGAAAATGTGTTTTATTTCATAAATGGAATCTACAAAGTATGCACATTCTACGTCATAACAACTTTATATAGTTTGCGCATGCGTCTGGAAATAATAAAAGCTTACTTCCCCCGTTTTTTAAAATCACAGCTTCTAAAAGGTTTACATGATTTCGTAAAAAAAAAAGAGTTTTTAGAAAATGTGTTTTATTTCATAAATGGAATCTACAAAGTATGCACATTCTACGTCATAACGACTTTCCATAGTTTGCGCATATGCCCGGAAATAAGAAAAGCTTACTTCCACCGTTTTTTAAAATCACAGCTTCTAGAAGCTTTACATGATTTCGTAAAAAACACGAGTTTTTAGAAAATGTGTTTTATTTCATAAATGGAATCTACAAAGTATGCACATTCTACGGCATAACGAATTTCTATAGTTTGCGCATGCGTCCGGAAATAAGAAAAGCTTACTTCCCCCATTTTTTAAAATCACAGCTTCTAGAAGGTTTGCATGATTTCTTAAAAAACACGAGTTTTTAGAAAATGTGTTTTATTTCATAAATGGAATCAACAAAGTATGCACGTTCTACGTCATAACGACTTTCTATAGTTTGCGCATGCGTTTCGAATTAAGAAAAGCTTACTTCCCCCGTTTTTTAAAATCACAGCTTCTAGAAGGTTTACATGATTTCTTAAAAAACACGAGTTTTTAGAAAATGTGTTTTATTTCATAAATGGAATCAACAAAGTATGCACATTCTAAATCATAACGACTTTCTATAGTTTGCGCATTCCTCCGGAAATAAGAAAAGCTTACATCCACCATTTTTTAAAATCACAGCTTCTATAAGGTTTACATGATTTCGTAAAAAACACGAGTTTTTAGAAAATGTGTTTTATTTCATAAATGGAATCTACAAAGTATGCACATTCTACGTCAAAACGACTTTCTACAGTTTGCGCATGCGTCCGGAAATAAGAAAAGGTTACTTCCCCCGTTTTTTAAAATCACAGCTTCTAGAAGGTTTACATGATTTCGTAAAAAACACGAGTTTTTAGAAAATGTGTTTTATTTCATAAATGGAATCCACAAAGTATGCACATTCTACATCATAACGACATTCTATAGTTTGCGCATGCATCCGGAAATAAGAAAAGCTTACTTCCACCGTTTTTTAAAATCACAGCTTTTAGAAGGTTTACATGATTTCGTAAAAAACACGAGTTTTTAGAAAATGTGTTTTATTTCATAAATGGAATCAACAAAGTATGCACATTCTACGTCATAACGACTTTCTATAGTTTGCGCATGCGTCCGGAAATAAGAAAAGCTTACTTCCCCCGTTTTTTAAAATCACAGCTTCTAGAAGGTTTACATGATTTCTTAAAAAACACGAGTTTTTAGAAAATGTGTTTTATTTCATAAATGGAGTCAACAAAGTACGAACATTCTACGTCATAACGACTTTCTATAGTTTGCGCATGCGTTTAGAAGTAAGAAAAGCTTACTTCCCCCGTTTTTTAAAATCACAGCTTCTAGAAGGTTTACATGATTTCTTAAAAAACACGAGTTTTTAGAAAATGTGTTTTATTTCATAAATGGAATCAACAGAGTATGCACATTCTACGTCATAAAGAATTTCTATAGTTTGCGCATGCGTTTGGAAATAAGAAAAGCTTACTTCCCCCGTTTTTTAAAACCACAGCTTCTAAAAGGTTTACATGATTTCTTCGACAACACGAGTTTTTAGAAAATGTGTTTTATTTCATAAATAGAATCAACAAAGTATGCACATTCTACATCATAACGACATTCTATAGTTTGCGCATGCGTCCGGAAATAAGAAAAGCTTACTTCCACCGTTTTTTAAAATCACAGCTTCTAGAAGGTTTACATGATTTCGTAAAAAACACGTTTTAGAAAATGTGTTTTATTTCATAAATGGAATCTAAAAAGTTTCCACATTCTACGTCATAACGACTTTCTATAGTTTACGCATCCGTCCGAAAATAAGAAAAGCTTACTTCCCCCGTTTTTTAAAATCACAGCTTCGAGAAGGTTTACATGATTTGTTAAAAAACACGAGTTTTTAGAAAATGTATTTTATTTCATGAATGGAATCAACAAAGTATGCACATTCTACGTCATAACGACCTTCTATAGTTTGCGCATGCATCCGGAAATAAGAAAAGCTTACTTCCACCGTTGTTTAAAATCACAGCTTCTAGAAGGTTTACATGATTTCGTAAAAAAAAAGAGTTTTTAGAAAATGTGTTTTATTTCATTAATGGAATCAACAAAGTATGCACATTCTACGTCATAAAGAATTTCTATAGTTTGCGCATGCGTCCGGAAATAAGAAAAGCTTACTTCCACCGTTTTTTAAAGTCACAGCTTCTAGAATGTTTACATGAATTCGTAAAAAACACGAGTTTTTAGAAAATGTGTTTTATTTCATAAATGGAATCTACAAAGTATGCACATTCTACGTCATAACGACTTTATATAGTTTGCGCATGCGTCTGGAAATAAGAAAAGCTTACTTCCCCCATTTTTTAAAATCACATCTTCTAGAAGGTTTACATGATTTCTTAAAAAACACGAGTTTTTAGAAAATGTGTTTTATTTCATAAATGGAATCAACAAAGTATGCACATTCTATGTCATAACGAATTTCTATAGTTTGCGCATGCGTCCGGAAATAAGAAAAGCTTACTTCCCCCGTTTTTTAAAATCACAGCTTCTAGAAGGTTTACATGATATCTTAAAAAGCACGAGTTTTTAGAAAATGTGTTTTATTTCATAAATGGAATCAACAAAGTACGAACATTGTACGTCATAACGACTTTCTATAGTTTGCGCATGCGTTTAGAAATAAGAAAAGCTTACTTCCCCCGTTTTTTAAAATCACAGCTTCTAGAAGGTTTACATGATTTCTTAAAAAACATGAGTTTTTAGAAAATGTGTTTTATTTCATAAATAGAATCAACAAAGTATGCACATTCTTCGTCACAACGACTTTCTATAGTTTGCGCACCTGTCCGGAAATAAGAAAAGCTTACTTCCACCTTTTTTTAAAATCACAGCATCTAGAAGGTTTACATGATTCCGGAAAAAAAACGAGTTTTTATAAAATGTGTTTTATTTCATAAATGGAATCTACAAAGTATGCACATCCTACGTCATAACGACATTCTATAGTTTGCGCATGCGTCCGGAAATAAGAAAAGCTTACATCCACCGTTTTTTAAAATCACAGCTTCTATAAGGTTTACATGATTTCGTAAAAAACACGAGTTTTTAGAAAATGTGTTTTATTTCATAAATGGAATCTAAAAAGTATGCACATTCTACGTCAAAACGACTTTCTACAGTTTGCGCATGCGTCCGGAAATAAGAAAAGGTTACTTCCCCCGTTTTTTAAAAACACAGCTTCTAGAAGGTTTACATGATTTCGTAAAAAACACGAGTTTTTAGAAAATGTGTTTTATTTCATAAATGGAATCCACAAAGTATGCACATTGTACGTCATAACGACATTCTATAGTTTGCGCATGCATCCGGAAATAAGAAAAGCTTACTTCCACCGTTTTTTAAAATCACAGCTTCTAAAAGGTTTACATGATTTCGTAAAAAACACGAGTTTTTAGAAAATGTGTTTTATTTCATAAATGGAATCAACAAAGTATGCACATTCTACGTTATAACGACTTTCTATAGTTTGCGCATGCGTCCGGAGATAAGAAAAGCTTACTTCCCCCGTTTTTTAAAATCACAGCTTCTAGAAGGTTTACATGATTTCTTAAAAAACACGAGTTTTTAGAAAATGTGTTTTATTTCATAAATGTAATCTACAAAGTATGCACATTCTACGGCATAACGACTTTCTATAGTTTGCGCATGCGTCCGGAAATAAGAAAAGCTTACTTCCACCATTTTTTAAAATCACAGCTTCTAGAATGTTTACATGATTTCATAAAAAAAAAGAGTTTTTAGAAAATGTGTTTTATTTCATAAATGGAATCTACAAAGTATGCACATTCTACGTCATAACTACTTTCTATAGTTTGCGCATGCATCCGGAAATAAGAAAAGCTTACTTCCCCCATTTTTTAAAATCACAGCTTCTAGAAGGTTTACATGATTTCTTAAAAACACGAGATTTTAGAAAATGTGTTTTATTTCATAAATGGAATCAACAAAGTATGCACATTCTACGTCATAACGACTTTATATAGTTTGCGCATGCGTCTGGAAATAAGAAAAGCTTACTTCCCCCATTTTTTAAAATCACATCTTCTAGAAGGTTTACATGATTTCTTAAAAAACACGAGTTTTTAGAAAATGTGTTTTATTTCATAAATGGAATCAACAAAGTATGCACATTCTATGTCATAAAGAATTTCTATAGTTTGCGCATGCGTCCGGAAATAAGAAAAGCTTACTTCCACCGTTTTTTAAAGTCACAGCTTCTAGAAGGTTTACATGAATTCGTAAAAAACACGAGTTTTTAGAAAATGTGTTTTATTTCATAAATGGAATCTACAAAGTATGCACATTCTACGTCATAACAACTTTATATAGTTTGCGCATGCGTCTGGAAATAATAAAAGCTTACTTCCCCCGTTTTTTAAAATCACAGCTTCTAGAAGGTTTACATGATTTCTTAAAAAACATGAGTTTTTAGAAAATGTGTTTTATTTCATAAATGGAATCAACAAAGTATGCACATTCTACGTCATAACGACTTTCTATAGTTTGCGCATGCGTCTGGAAATAAGAAAAGCTTACTTCCCCCGTTTTTTAAAATCACAGCTTCTAGAATGTTTACATGATTTCTTTAAAAACACGAGTTTTTAGAAAATGTGTTGTATTTATTAAATGGAATCAACAAAGTATGCACATTCCATGTCATAACGACATTCTATAGTTTGCGCATGCGTCCGGAAATAAGAAAAGCTTACTTCCACCGTTTTTTAAAGTCACAGCTTCTAGAAGGTTTACATGAATTCGTAAAAAACACGAGTTTTTAGAAAATGTGTTTTATTTCATAAATGGAATCTACAAAGTATGCACATTCTACGTCATAACCACTTTATATAGTTTGCGCATGCGTCTGGAAATAATAAAAGCTTACTTCCCCCGTTTTTTAAAATCACAGCTTCTAGAAGGTTTACATGATTTCTTAAAAAACACGAGTTTTTAGAAAATGTGTTTTATTTCATAAATGGAATCAACAAAGTATGCACATTCTATGTCATAAAGAATTTCTATAGTTTGCGCATGCGTCCGGAAATAAGAAAAGCTTACTTCCACCGTTTTTTAAAGTCACAGCTTCTAGAAGGTTTACATGAATTCGTAAAAAACACGAGTTTTTAGAAAATGTGTTTTATTTCATAAATGGAATCTACAAAGTATGCACATTCTACGTCATAACAACTTTATATAGTTTGCGCATGCGTCTGGAAATAATAAAAGCTTACTTCCCCCGTTTTTTAAAATCACAGCTTCTAAAAGGTTTACATGATTTCGTAAAAAAAAAAGAGTTTTTAGAAAATGTGTTTTATTTCATAAATGGAATCTACAAAGTATGCACATTCTACGTCATAACGACTTTCCATAGTTTGCGCATATGCCCGGAAATAAGAAAAGCTTACTTCCACCGTTTTTTAAAATCACAGCTTCTAGAAGCTTTACATGATTTCGTAAAAAACACGAGTTTTTAGAAAATGTGTTTTATTTCATAAATGGAATCTACAAAGTATGCACATTCTACGGCATAACGAATTTCTATAGTTTGCGCATGCGTCCGGAAATAAGAAAAGCTTACTTCCCCCATTTTTTAAAATCACAGCTTCTAGAAGGTTTGCATGATTTCTTAAAAAACACGAGTTTTTAGAAAATGTGTTTTATTTCATAAATGGAATCAACAAAGTATGCACGTTCTACGTCATAACGACTTTCTATAGTTTGCGCATGCGTTTCGAATTAAGAAAAGCTTACTTCCCCCGTTTTTTAAAATCACAGCTTCTAGAAGGTTTACATGATTTCTTAAAAAACACGAGTTTTTAGAAAATGTGTTTTATTTCATAAATGGAATCAACAAAGTATGCACATTCTAAATCATAACGACTTTCTATAGTTTGCGCATTCCTCCGGAAATAAGAAAAGCTTACATCCACCATTTTTTAAAATCACAGCTTCTATAAGGTTTACATGATTTCGTAAAAAACACGAGTTTTTAGAAAATGTGTTTTATTTCATAAATGGAATCTACAAAGTATGCACATTCTACGTCAAAACGACTTTCTACAGTTTGCGCATGCGTCCGGAAATAAGAAAAGGTTACTTCCCCCGTTTTTTAAAATCACAGCTTCTAGAAGGTTTACATGATTTCGTAAAAAACACGAGTTTTTAGAAAATGTGTTTTATTTCATAAATGGAATCCACAAAGTATGCACATTCTACATCATAACGACATTCTATAGTTTGCGCATGCATCCGGAAATAAGAAAAGCTTACTTCCACCGTTTTTTAAAATCACAGCTTCTAGAAGGTTTACATGATTTCGTAAAAAACACGAGTTTTTAGAAAATGTGTTTTATTTCATAAATGGAATCAACAAAGTATGCACATTCTACGTCATAACGACTTTCTATAGTTTGCGCATGCGTCCGGAAATAAGAAAAGCTTACTTCCCCCGTTTTTTAAAATCACAGCTTCTAGAAGGTTTACATGATTTCTTAAAAAACACGAGTTTTTAGAAAATGTGTTTTATTTCATAAATGGAGTCAACAAAGTACGAACATTCTACGTCATAACGACTTTCTATAGTTTGCGCATGCGTTTAGAAGTAAGAAAAGCTTACTTCCCCCGTTTTTTAAAATCACAGCTTCTAGAAGGTTTACATGATTTCTTAAAAAACACGAGTTTTTAGAAAATGTGTTTTATTTCATAAATGGAATCAACAGAGTATGCACATTCTACGTCATAAAGAATTTCTATAGTTTGCGCATGCGTTTGGAAATAAGAAAAGCTTACTTCCCCCGTTTTTTAAAACCACAGCTTCTAAAAGGTTTACATGATTTCTTCGACAACACGAGTTTTTAGAAAATGTGTTTTATTTCATAAATAGAATCAACAAAGTATGCACATTCTACATCATAACGACATTCTATAGTTTGCGCATGCGTCCGGAAATAAGAAAAGCTTACTTCCACCGTTTTTTAAAATCACAGCTTCTAGAAGGTTTACATGATTTCGTAAAAAACACGTTTTAGAAAATGTGTTTTATTTCATAAATGGAATCTAAAAAGTTTCCACATTCTACGTCATAACGACTTTCTATAGTTTACGCATCCGTCCGAAAATAAGAAAAGCTTACTTCCCCCGTTTTTTAAAATCACAGCTTCGAGAAGGTTTACATGATTTGTTAAAAAACACGAGTTTTTAGAAAATGTATTTTATTTCATGAATGGAATCAACAAAGTATGCACATTCTACGTCATAACGACCTTCTATAGTTTGCGCATGCATCCGGAAATAAGAAAAGCTTACTTCCACCGTTGTTTAAAATCACAGCTTCTAGAAGGTTTACATGATTTCGTAAAAAAAAAGAGTTTTTAGAAAATGTGTTTTATTTCATTAATGGAATCAACAAAGTATGCACATTCTACGTCATAAAGAATTTCTATAGTTTGCGCATGCGTCCGGAAATAAGAAAAGCTTACTTCCACCGTTTTTTAAAGTCACAGCTTCTAGAATGTTTACATGAATTCGTAAAAAACACGAGTTTTTAGAAAATGTGTTTTATTTCATAAATGGAATCTACAAAGTATGCACATTCTACGTCATAACGACTTTATATAGTTTGCGCATGCGTCTGGAAATAAGAAAAGCTTACTTCCCCCATTTTTTAAAATCACATCTTCTAGAAGGTTTACATGATTTCTTAAAAAACACGAGTTTTTAGAAAATGTGTTTTATTTCATAAATGGAATCAACAAAGTATGCACATTCTATGTCATAACGAATTTCTATAGTTTGCGCATGCGTCCGGAAATAAGAAAAGCTTACTTCCCCCGTTTTTTAAAATCACAGCTTCTAGAAGGTTTACATGATTTCTTAAAAAGCACGAGTTTTTAGAAAATGTGTTTTATTTCATAAATGGAATCAACAAAGTACGAACATTCTACGTCATAACGACTTTCTATAGTTTGCGCATGCGTTTAGAAATAAGAAAAGCTTACTTCCCCCGTTTTTTAAAATCACAGCTTCTAGAAGGTTTACATGATTTCTTAAAAAACATGAGTTTTTAGAAAATGTGTTTTATTTCATAAATAGAATCAACAAAGTATGCACATTCTTCGTCATAACGACTTTCTATAGTTTGCGCACCTGTCCGGAAATAAGAAAAGCTTACTTCCACCTTTTTTTAAAATCACAGCATCTAGAAGGTTTACATGATTCCGGAAAAAAAAACGAGTTTTTATAAAATGTGTTTTATTTCATAAATGGAATCTACAAAGTATGCACATCCTACGTCATAACGACATTCTATAGTTTGCGCATGCGTCCGGAAATAAGAAAAGCTTACATCCACCGTTTTTTAAAATCACAGCTTCTATAAGGTTTACATGATTTCGTAAAAAACACGAGTTTTTAGAAAATGTGTTTTATTTCATAAATGGAATCTAAAAAGTATGCACATTCTACGTCAAAACGACTTTCTACAGTTTGCGCATGCGTCCGGAAATAAGAAAAGGTTACTTCCCCCGTTTTTTAAAAACACAGCTTCTAGAAGGTTTACATGATTTCGTAAAAAACACGAGTTTTTAGAAAATGTGTTTTATTTCATAAATGGAATCCACAAAGTATGCACATTGTACGTCATAACGACATTCTATAGTTTGCGCATGCATCCGGAAATAAGAAAAGCTTACTTCCACCGTTTTTTAAAATCACAGCTTCTAAAAGGTTTACATGATTTCGTAAAAAACACGAGTTTTTAGAAAATGTGTTTTATTTCATAAATGGAATCAACAAAGTATGCACATTCTACGTTATAACGACTTTCTATAGTTTGCGCATGCGTCCGGAGATAAGAAAAGCTTACTTCCCCCGTTTTTTAAAATCACAGCTTCTAGAAGGTTTACATGATTTCTTAAAAAACACGAGTTTTTAGAAAATGTGTTTTATTTCATAAATGTAATCTACAAAGTATGCACATTCTACGGCATAACGACTTTCTATAGTTTGCGCATGCGTCCGGAAATAAGAAAAGCTTACTTCCACCATTTTTTAAAATCACAGCTTCTAGAATGTTTACATGATTTCATAAAAAAAAAGAGTTTTTAGAAAATGTGTTTTATTTCATAAATGGAATCTACAAAGTATGCACATTCTACGTCATAACTACTTTCTATAGTTTGCGCATGCATCCGGAAATAAAAAAGCTTACTTCCCCCATTTTTTAAAATCACAGCTTCTAGAAGGTTTACATGATTTCTTAAAAACACGAGATTTTAGAAAATGTGTTTTATTTCATAAATGGAATCAACAAAGTATGCACATTCTACGTCATAACGACTTTATATAGTTTGCGCATGCGTCTGGAAATAAGAAAAGCTTACTTCCCCCATTTTTTAAAATCACATCTTCTAGAAGGTTTACATGATTTCTTAAAAAACACGAGTTTTTAGAAAATGTGTTTTATTTCATAAATGGAATCAACAAAGTATGCACATTCTATGTCATAAAGAATTTCTATAGTTTGCGCATGCGTCCGGAAATAAGAAAAGCTTACTTCCACCGTTTTTTAAAGTCACAGCTTCTAGAAGGTTTACATGAATTCGTAAAAAACACGAGTTTTTAGAAAATGTGTTTTATTTCATAAATGGAATCTACAAAGTATGCACATTCTACGTCATAACAACTTTATATAGTTTGCGCATGCGTCTGGAAATAATAAAAGCTTACTTCCCCCGTTTTTTAAAATCACAGCTTCTAGAAGGTTTACATGATTTCTTAAAAAACATGAGTTTTTAGAAAATGTGTTTTATTTCATAAATGGAATCAACAAAGTATGCACATTCTACGTCATAACGACTTTCTATAGTTTGCGCATGCGTCTGGAAATAAGAAAAGCTTACTTCCCCCGTTTTTTAAAATCACAGCTTCTAGAATGTTTACATGATTTCTTTAAAAACACGAGTTTTTAGAAAATGTGTTGTATTTATTAAATGGAATCAACAAAGTATGCACATTCCATGTCATAACGACATTCTATAGTTTGCGCATGCGTCCGGAAATAAGAAAAGCTTACTTCCACCATTTTTTAAAATCACAGCATCTAGAAGGTTTACATGATTTCGTAAAAAACACGAGTTTTTAGAAAATGTGTTTTATTTCATAAATGGAATCTACAAAGCATGCACATCCTACGTCATAACGACATTCTATAGTTTGCGCATGCGTCCGGAAATAAGAAAAGCTTACTTCTACCGTTTTTTAAAATCACAGCTTCTAGAAGGTTTACATGATTTCGTAAAAAACACGAGTTTTTAGAAAATGTGTTTTATTTCATAAATGGAATCCACAAAGTATGCACATTCTACGTCATAACGACATTCTATTGTTTGCGCATGCATCCGGAAATAAGAAAAGCTTACTTCCACCGTTTTTTAAAATCACAGCTTCTAGAAGGTTTACATGATTTCGTAAAAAAAAAGAGTTTTTAGAAAATGTGTTTTATTTCATAAATGGAATCTACAAAGTATGCACATTCTACGTCATAACGACTTTCCATAGTTTGCGCATATGCCCGGAAATAAGAAAAGCTTACTTCCACCGTTTTTTAAAATCACAGCTTCTAGAAGCTTTACATGATTTCGTAAAAAACACGAGTTTTTAGAAAATGTGTTTTATTTCATAAATGGAATCTACAAAGTATGCACATTCTACGGCATAACGAATTTCTATAGTTTGCGCATGCGTCCGGAAATAAGAAAAGCTTACTTCCCCCATTTTTTAAAATCACAGCTTCTAGAAGGTTTGCATGATTTCTTAAAAAACACGAGTTTTTAGAAAATGTGTTTTATTTCATAAATGGAATCAACAAAGTATGCACGTTCTACGTCATAACGACTTTCTATAGTTTGCGCATGCGTTTCGAATTAAGAAAAGCTTACTTCCCCCGTTTTTTAAAACCACAGCTTCTAGAAGGTTTACATGATTTCTTAAAAAACACGAGTTTTTAGAAAATGTGTTTTATTTCATAAATGGAATCAACAAAGTATGCACATTCTAAATCATAACGACTTTCTATAGTTTGCGCATTCCTCCGGAAATAAGAAAAGCTTACATCCACCGTTTTTTAAAATCACAGCTTCTATAAGGTTTACATGATTTCGTAAAAAACACGAGTTTTTAGAAAATGTGTTTTATTTCATAAATGGAATCTACAAAGTATGCACATTCTACGTCAAAACGACTTTCTACAGTTTGCGCATGCGTCCGGAAATAAGAAAAGGTTACTTCCCCCCGTTTTTTAAAATCACAGCTTCTAGAAGGTTTACATGATTTCGTAAAAAACACGAGTTTTTAGAAAATGTGTTTTATTTCATAAATGGAATCCACAAAGTATGCACATTCTACATCATAACGACATTCTATAGTTTGCGCATGCATCCGGAAATAAGAAAAGCTTACTTCCACCGTTTTTTAAAATCACAGCTTCTAGAAGGTTTACATGATTTCGTAAAAAACACGAGTTTTTAGAAAATGTGTTTTATTTCATAAATGGAATCAACAAAGTATGCACATTCTACGTCATAACGACTTTCTATAGTTTGCGCATGCGTCCGGAAATAAGAAAAGCTTACTTCCCCCGTTTTTTAAAATCACAGCTTCTAGAAGGTTTACATGATTTCTTAAAAAACACGAGTTTTTAGAAAATGTGTTTTATTTCATAAATGGAGTCAACAAAGTACGAACATTCTACGTCATAACGACTTTCTATAGTTTGCGCATGCGTTTAGAAGTAAGAAAAGCTTACTTCCCCCGTTTTTTAAAATCACAGCTTCTAGAAGGTTTACATGATTTCTTAAAAAACACGAGTTTTTAGAAAATGTGTTTTATTTCATAAATGGAATCAACAGAGTATGCACATTCTACGTCATAAAGAATTTCTATAGTTTGCGCATGCGTTTGGAAATAAGAAAAGCTTACTTCCCCCGTTTTTTAAAACCACAGCTTCTAAAAGGTTTACATGATTTCTTCGACAACACGAGTTTTTAGAAAATGTGTTTTATTTCATAAATAGAATCAACAAAGTATGCACATTCTACATCATAACGACATTCTATAGTTTGCGCATGCGTCCGGAAATAAGAAAAGCTTACTTCCACCGTTTTTTAAAATCACAGCTTCTAGAAGGTTTACATGATTTCGTAAAAAACACGTTTTAGAAAATGTGTTTTATTTCATAAATGGAATCTAAAAAGTTTCCACATTCTACGTCATAACGACTTTCTATAGTTTACGCATCCGTCCGAAAAAAAGAAAAGCTTACTTCCCCCGTTTTTTAAAATCACAGCTTCGAGAAGGTTTACATGATTTGTTAAAAAACACGAGTTTTTAGAAAATGTATTTTATTTCATCAATGGAATCAACAAAGTATGCACATTCTACGTCATAACGACCTTCTATAGTTTGCGCATGCGTCCGGAAATAAGAAAAGCTTACTTCCACCGTTTTTTAAAATCACAGCTTCTAGAAGGTTTACATGATTTCGTAAAAAAAAAGAGTTTTTAGAAAATGTGTTTTATTTCATTAATGGAATCAACAAAGTATGCACATTCTACGTCATAAAGAATTTCTATAGTTTGCGCATGCGTCCGGAAATAAGAAAAGCTTACTTCCACCGTTTTTTAAAGTCACAGCTTCTAGAATGTTTACATGAATTCGTAAAAAACACGAGTTTTTAGAAAATGTGTTTTATTTCATAAATGGAATCTACAAAGTATGCACATTCTACGTCATAACGACTTTATATAGTTTGCGCATGCGTCTGGAAATAAGAAAAGCTTACTTCCCCCATTTTTTAAAATCACATCTTCTAGAAGGTTTACATGATTTCTTAAAAAACACGAGTTTTTAGAAAATGTGTTTTATTTCATAAATGGAATCAACAAAGTATGCACATTCTATGTCATAACGAATTTCTATAGTTTGCGCATGCGTCCGGAAATAAGAAAAGCTTACTTCCCCCGTTTTTTAAAATCACAGCTTCTAGAAGGTTTACATGATTTCTTAAAAAGCACGAGTTTTTAGAAAATGTGTTTTATTTCATAAATGGAATCAACAAAGTACGAACATTCTACGTCATAACGACTTTCTATAGTTTGCGCATGCGTTTAGAAATAAGAAAAGCTTACTTCCCCCGTTTTTTAAAATCACAGCTTCTAGAAGGTTTACATGATTTCTTAAAAAACATGAGTTTTTAGAAAATGTGTTTTATTTCATAAATAGAATCAACAAAGTATGCACATTCTACGTCATAACGACTTTCTATAGTTTGCGCACCTGTCCGGAAATAAGAAAAGCTTACTTCCACCATTTTTTAAAATCACAGCATCTAGAAGGTTTACATGATTCCGGAAAAAACACGAGTTTTTATAAAATGTGTTTTATTTCATAAATAGAATCTACAAAGTATGCACATCCTACGTCATAACGACATTCTATAGTTTGCGCATGCGTCCGGAAATAAGAAAAGCTTACATCCACCGTTTTTTAAAATCACAGCTTCTATAAGGTTTACATGATTTCGTAAAAAACACGAGTTTTTAAAAAATGTGTTTTATTTCATAAATGGAATCTAAAAAGTATGCACATTCTACGTCAAAACGACTTTCTACAGTTTGCGCATGCGTCCGGAAATAAGAAAAGGTTACTTCCCCCGTTTTTTAAAAACACAGCTTCTAGAAGGTTTACATGATTTCGTAAAAAACACGAGTTTTTAGAAAATGTGTTTTATTTCATAACTGGAATCCACAAAGTATGCACATTGTACGTCATAACGACATTCTATAGTTTGCGCATGCATCCAGAAATAAGAAAAGCTTACTTCCACCGTTTTTTAAAATCACAGCTTCTAAAAGGTTTACATGATTTCGTAAAAAAACACGAGTTTTTAGAAAATGTGTTTTATTTCATAAATGGAATCAACAAAGTATGCACATTCTACGTCATAACGACTTTCTATAGTTTGCGCATGCGTCCGGAAATAAGAAAAGCTTACTTCCACCGTTTTTTAAAGTCACAGCTTCTAGAATGTTTACATGAATTCGTAAAAAACACGAGTTTTTAGAAAATGTGTTTTATTTCATAAATGGAATCTACAAAGTATGCACATTCTACGTCATAACGACTTTATATAGTTTGCGCATGCGTCCGGAAATAAGAAAAGCTTACTTCCACCATTTTTTAAAATCACAGCTTCTAGAATGTTTACATGATTTCATAAAAAAAAAGAGTTTTTAGAAAATGTGTTTTATTTCATAAATGGAATCTACAAAGTATGCACATTCTACGTCATAACTACTTTCTATAGTTTGCGCATGCATCCGGAAATAAGAAAAGCTTACTTCCCCCATTTTTTAAAATCACAGCTTCTAGAAGGTTTACATGATTTCTTAAAAACACGATATTTTAGAAAATGTGTTTTATTTCATAAATGGAATCAACAAAGTATGCACATTCTACGTCATAACGACTTTATATAGTTTGCGCATGCGTCTGGAAATAAGAAAAGCTTACTTCCCCCATTTTTTAAAATCACATCTTCTAGAAGGTTTACATGATTTCTTAAAAAACACGAGTTTTTAGAAAATGTGTTTTATTTCATAAATGGAATCAACAAAGTATGCACATTCTATGTCATAAAGAATTTCTATAGTTTGCGCATGCGTCCGGAAATAAGAAAAGCTTACTTCCACCGTTTTTTAAAGTCACAGCTTCTAGAAGGTTTACATGAATTCGTAAAAAACACGAGTTTTTAGAAAATGTGTTTTATTTCATAAATGGAATCTACAAAGTATGCACATTCTACGTCATAACAACTTTATATAGTTTGCGCATGCGTCTGGAAATAATAAAAGCTTACTTCCCCCGTTTTTTAAAATCACAGCTTCTAGAAGGTTTACATGATTTCTTAAAAAACACGAGTTTTTAGAAAATGTGTTTTATTTCATAAATGGAATCAACAAAGTATGCACATTCTACGTCATAACAACTTTCTATAGTTTACGCATGCGTCTGGAAATAAGAAAAGCTTACTTCCCCCGTTTTTTAAAATCACAGCTTCTAGAATGTTTACATGATTTCTTAAAAAACACGAGTTTTTAGAAAATGTGTTGTATTTATTAAATGGAATCAACAAAGTATGCACATTCCACGTCATAACGACATTCTATAGTTTGCGCATGCGTCCGGAAATAAGAAAAGCTTACTTCCACCATTTTTTAAAATCACAGCATCTAGAAGGTTTACATGATTTCGTAAAAAACACGAGTTTTTAGAAAATGTGTTTTATTTCATAAATGGAATCTACAAAGCATGCACATCCTACGTCATAACGACATTCTATAGTTTGCGCATGCGTCCGGAAATAAGAAAAGCTTACTTCTACCGTTTTTTAAAATCACAGCTTCTAGAAGGTTTACATGATTTCGTAAAAAACACGAGTTTTTAGAAAATGTGTTTTATTTCATAAATGGAATCCACAAAGTATGCACATTCTACGTCATAACGACATTCTATTGTTTGCGCATGCATCCGGAAATAAGAAAAGCTTACTTCCACCGTTTTTTAAAATCACAGCTTCTAGAAGGTTTACATGATTTCGTAAAAAAAAAAGAGTTTTTAGAAAATGTGTTTTATTTCATAAATGGAATCTACAAAGTATGCACATTCTACGTCATAACGACTTTCCATAGTTTGCGCATATGCCCGGAAATAAGAAAAGCTTACTTCCACCGATTTTTAAAATCACAGCTTCTAGAAGGTTTCATCATTTCGTAAAAAAATCGAGTTTTTAGAAAATGTGTTTTATTTCATAAATTGAATCTACAAAGTATGCACATTCTACGGCATAACGACTTTCTATAGTTTGCGCATGCATCCGGAAATAAGAAAAGCTTACTTCCACCATTTTTTAAAATCACAGCTTATAGAAGGTTTACATGATTTTGTAAAAAACACGAATTTTTAGAAAATGTGTTTTATTTCATAAATGGAATCTAAAAAAGTATGCACATTCTACGTCATAACGACTTTCTATAGTTTGCGCATCCGTCCGGAAATAAGAAAAGCTTACTTCCCCCGTTTTTTAAAATCACAGCTTCTAGAAGGTTCACATGATTTGTTAAAAAACACGAGTTTTTAGAAAATGTGTTTTATTTTCATAAATGGAATCAACAAAGTATGCACATTCTACGTCATAACGACTTTCTATAGTTTGCGCATGCGTCCGGAAATAAAAAAAGCTTACTTCCACCGTTTTTTAAAATCACAGCTTCTAGAAGGTTTACATGATTTCGTAAAAAACACGACTTTTTAGAAAATGTGTTTTATTTCATAAATGGAATCTACAAAGTATGCACATTCTACGTCATAACGACTTTCTATAGTTTGCGCATACGTCCGGAAATAAGAAAAGCTTACTTCCACCGTTTTTTAAAATCACAGCTTCTAGAAGCTTTACATGATTTCGTAAAAAACACGAGTTTTTAGAAAATGTGTTTTATTTCATAAATGGAATCTACAAAGTATACACATTCTACAGCATAACGACTTTCTATAGTTTGCGCATGTGTCCGGAAATAAGAAAAGCTTACTTCCCCCATTTTTTAAAATCACAGCTTCTAGAAGGTTTACATGATTTCTTAAAAAACACGAGTTTTTAGAAAATGTGTTTTATTTCATAAATGGAATCAACAAAGTACGCACGTTCTTCGTCATAACGACTTTCTATAGTTTGCGAATGCGTTTCGAATTAAATAAAGCTTACTTCCCCCGTTTTTTAAAATCACAGCTTCTAGAAGGTTTACATGATTTCTTAAAAAACACGAGTTTTCAGAAAATGTGTTTTATTTCATAAATGGAATCAACAAAGTATGCACATTCTACATCATAACGACTTTCTATAGTTTGCGCATTCCTCCGGAAATAAGAAAAGCTTACTTCCACCGTTTTTTAAAATCACAGCTTCTATAAGGTTTACATGATTTCGTAAAAAACACGAGTTTTTAGAAAATGTGTTTTATTTCATCAATGGAATCCACAAAGTATGCACATTCTACGTCATAACGACATTCTATAGTTTGCGCATGCATCCGGAAATAAGAAAAGCTTACTTCCACCGTTTTTTAAAATCACAGCTTCTATAAGGTTTACATGATTTCGTAAAAAACACGAGTTTTTAGAAAATGTGTTTTATTTCATCAATGGAATCCACAAAGTATGCACATTCTACGTCAAAACGACTTTCTACAGTTTGCGCATGCGTCCGGAAATAAGAAAAGGTTACTTCCCCCGTTTTTTAAAATCACAGCTTGTAGAAGGTTTACATGATTTCGTAAAAAACACGAGTTCTTAGAAAATGTGTTTTATTTCATCAATGGAATCCACAAAGTATGCACATTCTACGTCATAACGACATTCTATAGTTTGCGCATGCATCCGGAAATAAGAAAAGCTTACTTCCACCGTTTTTTAAAATCACAGCTTCTAGAAGGTTTACATGATTTCGTAAAAAACATGAGTTTTTAGAAAATGTATTTTATTTCATAAATGGAATCTAAAAAGTATGCACATTCTACGTCATAAGGACTTTCTATAGTTTGCGCATGCGTTTGGAAATAAGAAAAGCTTACTTCCCCCGTTTTTTAAAATCACAGCTTCTAGAAGGTTTACATGATTTCTTAAAAAACACGAGTTTTTAGAAAATGTGTTTTATTTCATAAACGGAATCAACAAAGTATGCACATTCTACGTCATAACGACTTTCTCTAGTTTGCGCATGCGTCCGGAAATAAGAAAAGCTTACTTCCACTACTTTTTAAAATCACAGCTTCTAGAAGGTTTACATGATTTCGCATAAAACACGAGTTTTTAGAAAATGTGTTTTATTTAGTAAATGGAATCTACAAAGTATGCACATTCTACGTCATAACGACTTTATATAGTTTGCGCATGCGTCTGGAAATAAGAAAAGCTTACTTCCCCCGTTTTTTAAAATCACAGCTTCTAGAAGGTTTACATGATTTCTTAAAAAACACGAGTTTTTAGAAAATGTGTTTTATTTCATAAATGGAATCAACAAAGTATGCACATTCTACGTTATAACGACTTTCTATAGTTTGCGCATGCGTCCAGAAATAAGAAAAGCTTACTTCCCCCGTTTTTTAAAATCACAGCTTGTAGAAGGTTTACATGATTTCTTAAAAAACACGAGTTTTTAGAAAATGTGTTTTATTTCATAAATGGAATCTACAAAGTATGCACATCCTACGTCATAACGACATTCTATAGTTTGCGCATGCGTCCGGAAAAAAGAAAAGCTTACTTCTACCGTTTTTTAAAATCACAGCTTCTAGAAGGTTTACATGATTTCGTAAAAAACACGAGTTTTTAGAAAATGTGTTTTATTTCATAAATGGAATCCACAAAGTATGCACATTATACGTCATAACGACATTCTATAGTTTGCGCATGCATCCGGAAATAAGAAAAGCTTACTTCCACTGTTTTTTAAAATCACAACTTCTAGAAGGTTTACATGATTTCGTAAAAAAAAAGAGTTTTTAGAAAATGTGTTTTATTTCATAAATGGAATCTACAAAGTATGCACATTCTACGTCATAACGACTTTCCATAGTTTGCGCATACGCCCGGAAATAAGAAAAGCTTACTTCCACCGTTTTTTAAAATCACAGCTTCTAGAAGGTTTACATGATTTCGTAAAAAACAAGAGTTTTTAGAAAATGTGTTTTATTTCATAAATGGAATCTACAAAGTATGCACATTCTACGGCATAACGACTTTCTATAGTTTGCGCATGCGTCAAGAAATAAGAAAAGCTTACTTCCACCATTTTTTAAAATCACAGCTTCTAGAAGGTTTACATGATTTCGTAAAAAAGACGAGTTTTTAGAAAATGTGTTTTATTTCATAAAAGGAATCTACAAAGTATGCACATTCTACGTCATAACTACCTTCTATAGTTTGCGTATGCATCCGGAAATAAGAAAAGCTTACTTCCCCCATTTTTTAAAATCACAGCTTCTAGAAGGTTTACATGATTTCTTAAAAAACACGAGTTTTTAGAAAATATGTTTTATTTCTCTAATGGAATCAACAAAGTATGCACATTCTACGTCATAACGACTTTCTATAGTTTGCGCATGCGTCCGGAAATAAGAAAAACTTACTTCCACCGTTTTTTAAAGTCACAGCTTCTAGAATGTTTACATGAATTCGTAAAAAACACGAGTTTTTAGAAAATGTGTTTTATTTCATAAATGGAATCTACAAATTATGCACATTCTACGTCATAACGACTTTATATAGTTTGCGCATGCGTCTGGAAATAAGAAAAGCTTACTTCCCCCATTTTTTAAAATCACAGCTTCTAGAAGGTTTACATGATTTCTTAAAAAACACGAGTTTTTAGAAAATGTGTTTTATTTCATAAATGGAATCAACAAAGTATGCACATTCTATGTTATAACGACTTTCTATAGTTTGCGCATGCGTCCAGAAATAAGAAAAGCTTACTTCCCCCGTTTTTTAAAATCACAGCTTGTAGAAGGTTTACATGATTTCTTAAAAAACACGAGTTTTTAGAAAATATGTTTTATTTCATAAATGGAATCAACAAAGTACGAACATTCTACGTCATAACGACTTTCTATAGTTTGCGCACGCGTTTAGAAATAAGAAAAGCTTACTTCCCCCGGTTTTTAAAATCACAGCTTCTAGAAGGTTTACATGATTTCTTAAAAAACATGAGTTTTTAGAAAATGTGTTTTATTTCATAAATAGAATCAACAAAGTATGCACATTCTACGTCATAACGACTTTCTATAGTTTGCGCACGTGTCCGGAAATAAGAAAAGCTTACTTCCACCATTTTTTAAAATCACAGCATCTAGAAGGTTTACATGATTTCGTAAAAAACACGAGTTTTTAGAAAATGTGTTTTATTTTGATAAATGGAATCTACAAAGTATGCACATCCTACGTCATAACGACATTCTATAGTTTGCGCATGCGTCCGGAAAAAAGAAAAGCTTACTTCTACCGTTTTTTAAAATCACAGCTTCTAGAAGGTTTACATGATTTCGTAAAAAACACGAGTTTTTAGAAAATGTGTTTTATTTCATAAATGGAATCCACAAAGTATGCACATTATACGTCATAACGACATTCTATAGTTTGCGCATGCATCCGGAAATAAGAAAAGCTTACTTCCACTGTTTTTTAAAATCACAACTTCTAGAAGGTTTACATGATTTCGTAAAAAAAAAGAGTTTTTAGAAAATGTGTTTTATTTCATAAATGGAATCTACAAAGTATGCACATTCTACGTCATAACGACTTTCCATAGTTTGCGCATACGCCCGGAAATAAGAAAAGCTTACTTCCACCGTTTTTTAAAATCACAGCTTCTAGAAGGTTTACATGATTTCGTAAAAAACAAGAGTTTTTAGAAAATGTGTTTTATTTCATAAATGGAATCTACAAAGTATGCACATTCTACGGCATAACGACTTTCTATAGTTTGCGCATGCGTCAAGAAATAAGAAAAGCTTACTTCCACCATTTTTTAAAATCACAGTTTCTAGAAGGTTTACATGATTTCGTAAAAAAGACGAGTTTTTAGAAAATGTGTTTTATTTCATAAAAGGAATCTACAAAGTATGCACATTCTACGTCATAACTACCTTCTATAGTTTGCGTATGCATCCGGAAATAAGAAAAGCTTACTTCCCCCATTTTTTAAAATCACAGCTTCTAGAAGGTTTACATGATTTCTTAAAAAACACGAGTTTTTAGAAAATATGTTTTATTTCTCTAATGGAATCAACAAAGTATGCACATTCTACGTCATAACGACTTTCTATAGTTTGCGCATGCGTCCGGAAATAAGAAAAACTTACTTCCACCGTTTTTTAAAGTCACAGCTTCTAGAATGTTTACATGAATTCGTAAAAAACACGAGTTTTTAGAAAATGTGTTTTATTTCATAAATGGAATCTACAAATTATGCACATTCTACGTCATAACGACTTTATATAGTTTGCGCATGCGTCTGGAAATAAGAAAAGCTTACTTCCCCCGTTTTTTAAAATCACAGCTTCTAGAAGGTTTACATGATTTCTTAAAAAACACGAGTTTTTAGAAAATGTGTTTTATTTCATAAATGGAATCAACAAAGTATGCACATTCTATGTTATAACAACTTTCTATAGTTTGCGCATGCGTCCAGAAATAAGAAAAGCTTACTTCCCCCGTTTTTTAAAATCACAGCTTGTAGAAGGTTTACATGATTTCTTAAAAAACACGAGTTTTTAGAAAATATGTTTTATTTCATAAATGGAATCAACAAAGTACGAACATTCTACGTCATAACGACTTTCTATAGTTTGCGCACGCGTTTAGAAATAAGAAAAGCTTACTTCCCCCGGTTTTTAAAATCACAGCTTCTAGAAGGTTTACATGATTTCTTAAAAAACATGAGTTTTTAGAAAATGTGTTTTATTTCATAAATAGAATCAACAAAGTATGCACATTCTACGTTATAACGACTTTCTATAGTTTGCGCACGTGTCCGGAAATAAGAAAAGCTTACTTCAACCATTTTTTAAAATCACAGCATCTAGAAGGTTTACATGATTTCGTAAAAAACACGAGTTTTTAGAAAATGTGTTTTATTTCATAAATGGAATCTACAAAGTATGCACATCCTACGTCATAACGACATTCTATAGTTTGCGCATGCGTCCGGAAAAAAGAAAAGCTTACTTTTACCGTTTTTTAAAATCACAGCTTCTAGAAGGTTTACATGATTTCGTAAAAAACACGAGTTTTTAGAAAATGTGTTTTATTTCATAAATGGAATCCACAAAGTATGCACATTATACGTCATAACGACATTCTATAGTTTGCGCATGCATCCGGAAATAAGAAAAGCTTACTTCCACTGTTTTTTAAAATCACAACTTCTAGAAGGTTTACATGATTTCGTAACAAAAAAGAGTTTTTAGAAAATGTGTTTTATTTCATAAATGGAATCAACAGAGTATGCACATTCTACGTCATAACGACTTTCTATAGTTTGCGCATGCGTCCGGAAATAAGAAAAGCTTACTTCCACCGTTTTTTAAAATCACAGCTTCTAGAAGGTTTACATGATTTCTTAAAAAACACGAGTTTTTAGAAAATGTGTTTTATTTCATAAATGGAGTCAACAAAGTACGAACATTCTACGTCATAACGACTTTCTATAGTTTGCGCATGCGTTTAGAAGTAAGAAAAGCTTACTTCCCCCGTTTTTTAAAATCACAGCTTCTAAAAGGTTTACGTGATTTCTTAAACAACACGAGTTTTTAGAAAATGTGTTTTATTTCATAAATAGAATCAACAAAGTATGCACATTCTACGTCATAACGACATTCTATAGTTTGCGCATGCGTCCGGAAATAAGAAAAGCTTACTTCCACCGTTTTTTAAAATCACAGCTTCTAGAAGGTTTACATGATTTCGTAAAAAACACGTTTTAGAAAATGTGTTTTATTTCATAAATGGAATCTAAAAAGTTTGCACATTCTACGTCATAACGACTTTCTATAGTTTACGCATCCGTCCGAAAATAAGAAAAGCTTACTTCCCCCGTTTTTTAAAATCACAGCTTCGAGAAGGTTTACATGATTTGTTAAAAAACACGAGTTTTTAGAAAATGTGTTTTATTTCATCAATGGAATCAACAAAGTATGCACATTCTACGTCATAACGACCTTCTATAGTTTGCGCATGCGTCCGGAAATAAGAAAAGCTTACTTCCACCGTTTTTTAAAATCACAGCTTCTAGAAGGTTTACATGATTTCGTAAAAAAAAAGAGTTTTTAGAAAATGTGTTTTATTTCATAAATGGAATCAACAAAGTATGCACATTCTACGTCATAAAGAATTTCTATAGTTTGCGCATGCGTCCGGAAATAAGAAAAGCTTACTTCCACCGTTTTTTAAAGTCACAGCTTCTAGAATGTTTACATGAATTCGTAAAAAACACGAGTTTTAAGAAAATGTGTTTTATTTCATAAATGGAATCTACAAAGTATGCACATTCTACGTCATAACGACTTTATATAGTTTGCGCATGCGTCTGGAAATAAGAAAAGCTTACTTCCCCCATTTTTTAAAATCACAGCTTCTAGAAGGTTTACATGATTTCTTAAAAAACACGAGTTTTTAGAAAATGTGTTTTATTTCATAAATGGAATCAACAAAGTATGCACATTCTACGTCATAACGAATTTCTATAGTTTGCGCATGCGTCCGGAAATAAGAAAAGCTTACTTCCCCCATTTTTTAAAATCACAGCTTCTAGAAGGTTTACATGATTTCTTAAAAAGCACGAGTTTTTAGAAAATGTGTTTTATTTCATAAATGGAATCAACAAAGTACGAACATTCTACGTCATAACGACTTTCTATAGTTTGCGCATGCGTTTAGAAATAAGAAAAGCTTACTTCCTCCGTTTTTTAAAATCACAGCTTCTAGAAGGTTTACATGATGTCTTAAAAAACATGAGTTTTTAGAAAATGTGTTTTATTTCATAAATAGAATCAACAAAGTATGCACATTCAACGTCATAACGACTTTCTATAGTTTGCGCACGTGTCGGGAAATAAGAAAAGCTTACTTCCACCATTTTTTAAAATCACGGCATCTAGAAGGTTTACATGATTCCGTAAAAAACACGAGTTTTTATAAAATGTGTTTTATTTCATAAATGGAATCTACAAAGTATGCACATCCTACGTCATAACGACATTCTATAGTTTGCGCATGCGTCCGGAAATAAGAAAAGCTTACTTCTACCGTTTTTTAAAATCACAGCTTCTAGAAGGTTTACATGATTTCGTAAAAAACACGAGTTTTTAGAAAATGTGTTTTATTTCATAAATGGAATCCACAAAGTATCCACATTCTACGTCATAACGACATTCTATAGTTTGCGCATGCATCTGGAAATAAGAAAAGATTACTTCCACCGTTTTTTAAAATCACAACTTCTAGAAGGTTTACATGATTTCGTAAAAAACACGAGTATTTAGAAAATGTGTTTTATTTCATAAATGGAATCTACAAAGTATGCACATTCTACGTCATAACGAATTTCCATAGTTTGCACATACGCCCGAAAATAAGAAAAGCTTACTTCCACCGTTTTTTAAAATCACAGCTTCTAGAAGGTTTACATGATTTCGTAAAAAAAAAGAGTTTTTAGAAAATGTGTTTTATTTCATAAATGGAATCAACAAAGTATGCACATTCTACGTCATAAAGAATTTCTATAGTTTGCACATGCGTCCGGAAATAAGAAAAGCTTACTTCCACCGTTTTTTAAAGTCACAGCTTCTAGAATGTTTACATGAATTCGTAAAAAACACGAGTTTTTAGAAAATGTGTTTTATTTCATAAATGGAATCTACAAAGTATGCACATTCTACGTCATAACGACTTTATATAGTTTGCGCATGCGTCTGGAAATAAGAAAAGCTTACTTCCACCATTTTTTAAAATCACAGCATCTAGAAGGTTTACATGATTTCGTAAAAAACATGAGTTTTTAGAAAATGTGTTTTATTTCATAAATGGAATCTACAAAGTATGCACATCCTACGTCATAACGACATTCTATAGTTTGCGCATGTGTCCGGAAAAAAGAAAAGCTTACTTTTACCGTTTTTTAAAATCACAGCTTCTAGAAGGTTTACATGATTTCGTAAAAAACACGAGTTTTTAGAAAATGTGTTTTATTTCATAAATGGAATCCACAAAGTATGCACATTATACGTCATAACGACATTCTATAGTTTGCGCATGCATCCGGAAATAAGAAAAGCTTACTTCCACTGTTTTTTAAAATCACAACTTCTAGAAGGTTTACATGATTTCGTAACAAAAAAGAGTTTTTAGAAAATGTGTTTTATTTCATAAATGGAATCAACAGAGTATGCACATTCTACGTCATAACGACTTTCCATAGTTTGCGCATGCGTCCGGAAATAAGAAAAGCTTACTTCCACCGTTTTTTAAAATCACAGCTTCTAGAAGGTTTACATGATTTCTTAAAAAACACGAGTTTTTAGAAAATGTGTTTTATTTCATAAATGGAGTCAACAAAGTACGAACATTCTACGTCATAACGACTTTCTATAGTTTGCGCATGCGTTTAGAAGTAAGAAAAGCTTACTTCCCCCGTTTTTTAAAATCACAGCTTCTAGAAGGTTTACATGATTTCTTAAAAAACACGAGTTTTTAGAAAATGTGTTTTATTTCATAAATGGAATCAACAGAGTATTCACATTCTACGTCATAAATAATTTCTATAGTTTGCGCATGCGTTTGGAAATAAGAAAAGCTTACTTCCCCCGTTTTTTAAAATCACAGCTTCTAAAAGGTTTACGTGATTTCTTAAACAACACGAGTTTTTAGAAAATGTGTTTTATTTCATAAATAGAATCAACAAAGTATGCACATTCTACGTCATAACGACATTCTATAGTTTGCGCATGCGTCCGGAAATAAGAAAAGCTTACTTCCACCGTTTTTAAAAATCACAGCTTCTAGAAGGTTTACATGATTTCGTAAAAAACACGTTTTAGAAAATGTGTTTTATTTCATAAATGGAATCTAAAAAGTTTGCACATTCTACGTCATAACGACTTTCTATAGTTTACGCATCCGTCCGAAAATAAGAAAAGCTTACTTCCCCCATTTTTTAAAATCACAGCTTCGAGAAGGTTTACATGATTTGTTAAAAAACACGAGTTTTTAGAAAATGTGTTTTATTTCATCAATGGAATCAACAAAGTATGCACATTCTACGTCATAACGACCTTCTATAGTTTGCGCATGCGTCCGGAAATAAGAAAAGCTTACTTCCACCGTTTTTTAAAATCACAGCTTCTAGAAGGTTTACATGATTTCGTAAAAAAAAAGAGTTTTTAGAAAATGTGTTTTATTTCATAAATGGAATCAACAAAGTATGCACATTCTACGTCATAAAGAATTTCTATAGTTTGCGCATGCGTCCGGAAATAAGAAAAGCTTACTTCCACCGTTTTTTAAAGTCACAGCTTCTAGAATGTTTACATGAATTCGTAAAAAACACGAGTTTTAAGAAAATGTGTTTTATTTCATAAATGGAATCTACAAAGTATGCACATTCTACGTCATAACGACTTTATATAGTTTGCGCATGCGTCTGGAAATAAGAAAAGCTTACTTCCCCCATTTTTTAAAATCACAGCTTCTAGAAGGTTTACATGATTTCTTAAAAAACACGAGTTTTTAGAAAATGTGTTTTATTTCATAAATGGAATCAACAAAGTATGCACATTCTACGTCATAACGAATTTCTATAGTTTGCGCATGCGTCCGGAAATAAGAAAAGCTTACTTCCCCCATTTTTTAAAATCACAGCTTCTAGAAGGTTTACATGATTTCTTAAAAAGCACGAGTTTTTAGAAAATGTGTTTTATTTCATAAATGGAATCAACAAAGTACGAACATTCTACGTCATAACGACTTTCTATAGTTTGCGCATGCGTTTAGAAATAAGAAAAGCTTACTTCCTCCGTTTTTTAAAATCACAGCTTCTAGAAGGTTTACATGATGTCTTAAAAAACATGAGTTTTTAGAAAATGTGTTTTATTTCATAAATAGAATCAACAAAGTATGCACATTCAACGTCATAACGACTTTCTATAGTTTGCGCACGTGTCGGGAAATAAGAAAAGCTTACTTCCACCATTTTTTAAAATCACGGCATCTAGAAGGTTTACATGATTCCGTAAAAAACACGAGTTTTTATAAAATGTGTTTTATTTCATAAATGGAATCTACAAAGTATGCACATCCTACGTCATAACGACATTCTATAGTTTGCGCATGCGTCCGGAAATAAGAAAAGCTTACTTCTACCGTTTTTTAAAATCACAGCTTCTAGAAGGTTTACATGATTTCGTAAAAAACACGAGTTTTTAGAAAATGTGTTTTATTTCATAAATGGAATCCACAAAGTATCCACATTCTACGTCATAACGACATTCTATAGTTTGCGCATGCATCTGGAAATAAGAAAAGATTACTTCCACCGTTTTTTAAAATCACAACTTCTAGAAGGTTTACATGATTTCGTAAAAAACACGAGTATTTAGAAAATGTGTTTTATTTCATAAATGGAATCTACAAAGTATGCACATTCTACGTCATAACGAATTTCCATAGTTTGCACATACGCCCGGAAATAAGAAAAGCTTACTTCCACCGTTTTTTAAAATCACAGCTTCTAGAAGGTTTACATGATTTCGTAAAAAAAAAGAGTTTTTAGAAAATGTGTTTTATTTCATAAATGGAATCAACAAAGTATGCACATTCTACGTCATAAAGAATTTCTATAGTTTGCACATGCGTCCGGAAATAAGAAAAGCTTACTTCCACCGTTTTTTAAAGTCACAGCTTCTAGAATGTTTACATGAATTCGTAAAAAACACGAGTTTTTAGAAAATGTGTTTTATTTCATAAATGGAATCTACAAAGTATGCACATTCTACGTCATAACGACTTTATATAGTTTGCGCATGCGTCTGGAAATAAGAAAAGCTTACTTCCACCATTTTTTAAAATCACAGCATCTAGAAGGTTTACATGATTTCGTAAAAAACATGAGTTTTTAGAAAATGTGTTTTATTTCATAAATGGAATCAACAAAGTATGCACATTCTACGTCATAACGACATTCTATAGTTTGCGCATGCGTCCGGAAATAAGAAAAGCTTACTTCCACCGTTTTTTAAAATCACAGCTTCTAGAAGGTTTACATGATTTCGTAAAAAACACGTTTTAGAAAATGTGTTTTATTTCATAAATGGAATCTAAAAAGTTTGCACATTCTATGTCATAACGACTTTCTATAGTTTACGCATCCGTCCGAAAATAAGAAAAGCTTACTTCCCCCGTTTTTTAAAATCACAGCTTTGAGAAGGTTTACATGATTTGTTAAAAAACACGAGTTTTTAGAAAATGTGTTTTATTTCATCAATGGAATCAACAAAGTATGCACATTCTACGTCATAACGACCTTCTATAGTTTGCGCATGCGTCCGGAAATAAGAAAAGCTTACTTCCACCGTTTTTTAAAATCACAGCTTCTAGAAGGTTTACATGATTTCGTAAAAAAAAAGAGTTTTTAGAAAATGTGTTTTATTTCATAAATGGAATCAACAAAGTATGCACATTCTACGTCATAAAGAATTTCTATAGTTTGCGCATGCGTCCGGAAATAAGAAAAGCTTACTTCCACCGTTTTTTAAAATCACAGCTTCTAGAAGGTTTACATGATTTCGTAAAAAACACGTTTTAGAAAATGTGTTTTATTTCATAAATGGAATCTAAAAAGTTTGCACATTCTACGTCATAACGACTTTCTATAGTTTACGCATCCGTCCGAAAATAAGAAAAGCTTACTTCCCCCGTTTTTTAAAATCACAGCTTCGAGAAGGTTTACATGATTTGTTAAAAAACACGAGTTTTTAGAAAATGTGTTTTATTTCATCAATGGAATCAACAAAGTATGCACATTCTACGTCATAACGACCTTCTATAGTTTGCGCATGCGTCCGGAAATAAGAAAAGCTTACTTCCACCGTTTTTTAAAATCACAGCTTCTAGAAGGTTTACATGATTTCGTAAAAAAAAAGAGTTTTTAGAAAATGTGTTTTATTTCATAAATGGAATCAACAAAGTATGCACATTCTACGTCATAAAGAATTTCTATAGTTTGCGCATGCGTCCGGAAATAAGAAAAGCTTACTTCCACCGTTTTTTAAAGTCACAGCTTCTAGAATGTTTACATGAATTCGTAAAAAACACGAGTTTTTAGAAAATGTGTTTTATTTCATGAATGGAATCTACAAAGTATGCACATTCTACGTCATAACGACTTTATATAGTTTGCGCATGCGTCTGGAAATAAGAAAAGCTTACTTCCCCCATTTTTTAAAATCACAACTTCTAGAAGGTTTACATGATTTCTTAAAAAACACGAGTTTTTAGAAAATGTGTTTTATTTCATAAATGGAATCAACAAAGTGTGCACATTCTACGTCATAACGAATTTCTATAGTTTGCGCATGCGTCCGGAAATAAGAAAAGCTTACTTCCCCCGTTTTTTAAAATCACAGCTTCTAGAAGGTTTACATGATTTCTTAAAAAGCACGAGTTTTTAGAAAATGTGTTTTATTTCATAAATGGAATCAACAAAGTACGAACATTCTACGTCATAACGACTTTCTATAGTTTGCGCATGCATTTAGAAATAAGAAAACCTTACTTCCCCCGTTTTTTAAAATCACAGCTTCTAGAAGGTTTACATGATTTGTTAAAAAACATGAGTATTTAGAAAATGTGTTTTATTTCATAAATGGAATCAACAAAGTATGCACATTCTACGTCATAACGACTTTCTATAGTTTGCGTATGCGTCCGGAAATAAGAAAAGCTTACTTCCAAAATTTTTTAAAATCACAGCTTCTAGAAGGTTTACATGATTTCGTAAAAAACACGAGTTTTTAGAAAATGTGTTTTATTTCATAAATGGAATCTACAAAGTATGCACATTCTACGTCATAACGAATTTATATAGTTTGCACATGCGTCTGGAACTAAGAAAAGCTTACTTCCCCCGTTTTTTAAAATCACAGCTTCTAGAAGGTTTACATGATTTGTTAAAAAACACGAGTTTTTAGAAAATGTGTTTTATTTCATAAACGGAATCAACAAAGTATGCACATTCTACGTCATAATGACTTTCTCTAGTTTGCGCATGCGTCCGGAAATAAGAAAAGCTTACTTCCACCGTTTTTTAAAATCACAGCTTCTAGAAGGTTTACATGATTTCGCAAAAAACACGAGTTTTTAGAAAATGTGTTTTATTTCATAAATGGAATCTACAAAGTATGCACATTCTACGTCATAATGACTTCCTATAGTTTGCGCATGCGTCCGGAAATAAGAAAATCTTACTTCCCCCGTTTTTTAAAATCACAGCTTCTAGAAGGTTTACATGATTTCGCAAAAAACACGAGTTTTTTTAAAATGTGTTTTATTTCATAAATGGAATGAACAAAGTATGCACATTCTACGTCATAACTAATTTCTATGGTTTGCGCATGCGTCCGGAAATAAGAAAAGCTTACTTCCACCGTTTTTTAAAATCACAGCTTTTAGAAGCTTTACATGAATTCGTAAAATACACGAGTTTTTAGAAAATGTGTTTTATTTCATAAATGGAATCTACAAAGTATGCACATTCTACGTCATAACGACTTTATATAGTTTGTGCATGCGTCTGGAAATAAGAAAAGCTTACTTCCCCCGTTTTTTAAAATCACAGCTTCTAGAAGCTTTACATGATTTCTTAAAAAACACGAGTTTTTAGAAAATGTGTTTTATTTCATAAATTGAATCAACAAAGTATGCACATTCTACGTCATAACGACTTTCTATAGTTTGCACATGCGTCCGGAAATAAGAAAAGCTTACTTACCCCGTTTTTTAAAATCACAGCTTCTAGAAGGTTTACATGATTTGTTAAAAAACATGAGTTTTTGGAAAATGAGTTTTATTTCATAAATGAAATCTACAAAGTATGCACATTCTACGTCATAACGACATTCTATAGTTTGCGCATGCGTCCGAAAATAAGAAAAGCTTACTTCCACCGTTTTTTAAAATCAAAGCTTCTAGAAGGTTTACATGATTTCATAAAAAACACGAGTTTATAAAAATGTGTTTTATTTCATAAATGGAATCTACAAAGTATGCACATTCTACGTCATAACGACTTTCTATAGTTTGCGCATCCGTCCGGAAATAAGAAAACCTTACTTCCCCCGTTTTTTAAAATCACAGCTTCAAGAAGGTTTACATGATTTGTTAAAAACATGAGTTTTTAGAAAATGTGTTTTATTTCATAAATGGAATCAACAAAGTATGCACATTCTACGTCATAACGACTTTCTATAGTTTGCGTATGCGTCCGGAAATAAGAAAAGCTTACTTCCACAGTTTTTTAAAATCACAGCTTCTAGAAGGTTTACATGATTTCGTAAAAAACATGAGTTTTTAGAAAATGTGTTTTATTTCATAAATGGAATCTACAAAGTATGCACATTCTACGTCATAACGACTTTATATAGTTTGCGCATGCGTCTGGAAATAAGAAAAGCTTACTTCCCCGTTTTTTTAAAATCACAGCTTCTAGAAGGTTTACATGATTTGTTAAAAAACACGAGTTTTAAGAAAATGTATTTTATTTCATAAACGGAATCAAAAAAGTATGCACATTCTATGTCATAACGACTTTCTCTAGTTTGCGCATGCGTCCGGAAATAAGAAAAGCTTACTTCCACCGTTTTTTAAAATCACAGCTTCTAGAAGGTTTACATGATTTCTTAAAAAACACGAGTTTTTAGAAAATGTGTTTTATTTCATAAATGGAATCAACAAAGTATGCACATTCTACGTCATAACGAATTTCTATGGTTTGCGCATGCGTCCGGAAATAAGAAAAGCTTACTTCCACCGTTTTCTAAAATCACAGCTTCTAGAAGCTTTACATGAATTCGTAAAAAACACGAGTTTTTATAAAATGTGTTTTATTTCATAAATGGAATCTACAAAGTATGCACATTCTACGTCATAACGAGTTTATATAGTTTGCGCATGCGTCTAGAAATAAGAAAAGCTTACTTCCCCCGTTTTTTAAAATCACATCTTCTAGAAGGTTTACATGATTTCTTAAAAAACACGAGTTTTTAGAAAATGTGTTTTATTTCATAAATGGAATCAACAAAGTATGCACATTCTACGTCATAACGACTTTCTATTGTTTGCGCATGCGTCCGGAAATAAGAAAAGCTTACTTACCCTGTTTTTTAAAATCACAGCTTCTAGAAGGTTTACATGATTTCTTAAAAAACACGAGTTTTTAGAAAATGTGTTTTATTTCATAAATGGAATCAACAAAGTACGAACATTCTACGTCATAACGACTTTCTATAGTTTGCCCATGCGTTTAGAAATAAGAAAAGCTTACTTCCCCCGTTTTTTAAAATCACAGCTTCTAGAAGGTTTACATGATTTGTTAAAAAACACGAGTTTTTAGAAAATGTGTTTTATTTCATAAACGGAATCAACAAAGTATGCACATTCTACGTCATAACGAATTTCTATAGTTTGCGCATGCGTCCGGAAATAAGAAAAGCTTACTTCCACCGTTTTTTAAAATCACAGCTTCTAGAAGGTTTACATGATTTCGCAAAAAAAATGAGTTTTTAGAAATTGTGTTTTATTTCATAAATGGAATCTACAAAGTATGCACATTCTACGTCATAATGACTTCCTATAGTTTGCACATGCGTCCGGAAATAAGAAAAGCTTACTTCCCCCGTTTTTTAAAATCACAGCTTCTAGAAGGTTTACATGATTTCTTAAAAAACACGAGTTTTTTGAAAATGTGTTTTATTTCATAAATGGAATGAACAAAGTATGCACATTCTACGGCATAACGATTTCTATAGTTTGCGCAGGCGTCCGGAAATAAGAAAAGCTTACTTCCACCGTTTTTTAAAATCACAGCTTATAGAAGGTTTACATGATTTCGTAAAAAACACGAGTTTTTAGAAAATGTGTTTTATTTCATAAATTGAATCTACAAAGTATGCACATTCTACGTCATAACTACTTTCTATAGTTTGCGCATCCGTGCGGAAATAAGAAAAGCTTACTGCCCCCGTTTTTTAAAATCACAGCTTCTAGAAGGTTCACATGATTTGTTAAAAAACACGAGTTTTTAGAAAATGTGTTTTATTTCATAAATGGAATCAACAAAGTATGCACATTCTATATCATAACAACTTTCTATAGTTTGCGCATGCGTCCGGAAATAAGAAAAGCTTACTTCCACCGTTTTTTAAAATCACAGCTTCTAGAAGGTTTACATGATTTCGTAAAAAACACGAGTTTTTAGAAAATGTGTTTTATTTCATAAATGGAATCTACAAAGTATGCACTATCTACGTCATAACGACTTTCTATAGTTTGCGCATACGTCCGGAAATAAGAAAATCTTACTTCCACCGTTTTTTAAAATCACAGCTTCTACAAGCTTTACATGATTTCGTAGAAAACACGAGTTTTTAGAAAATGTGTTTTATTTCATAAATGGAATCTACAAAGTATGCACATTCTATGGCATAACGACTTTCTATAGTTTGCGCATGCGTCCGGAAAAAAGAAAAGCTTACTTCCCCCATTTTTTAAAATCACAGCTTCTAGAAGGTTTACATGATTTCTTAAAAAACATGAGTTTTTAGAAAATGTGTTTTATTTCATAAATGGAATCTACAAAGTATGCCATTCTACGTCATAACGAATTTCCATAGTTTGTGCATACGCCCGGAAATAAGAAAAGCTTACTTCCACCATTTTTTAAAATCACAGCTTCTAGAAGGTTTACATGATTTCGTAAAAAACACGAGTTTTTGGAAAATGAGTTTTATTTCATAAATGAAATCTACAAAGTATGCACATTCTACGTCATAACGACATTCTATAGTTTGCGCTTGCGTCCGGAAATAAGAAAAGCTTACTTCCACCGTTTTTTAAAATCAAAGCTTCTAGAAGGTTTACATGATTTCATAAAAAACACGAGTTTATAAAAATGTGTTTTATTTCATAAATGGAATCTACAAAGTATGCACATTCTACGTCATAACGACTTTCTATAGTTTGCGCGTCCGTCCGGAAATAAGAAAACCTTACTTCCCCCGTTTTTTAAAATCACAGCTTCTAGAAGGTTTACATGATTTGTTAAAAAACATGAGTTTTTAGAAAATGTGTTTTATTTCATAAATGGAATCAACAAAGTATGCACATTCTACGTCATAACGACTTTCTATAGTTTGCGTATGCGTCCGGAAATAAGAAAAGCTTACTTCCACAGTTTTTTAAAATCACAGCTTCTAGAAGGTTTACATGATTTCGTAAAAAACACGAGTTTTTAGAAAATGTGTTTTATTTCATAAATGGAATCTACAAAGTATGCACATTCTACGTCATAACGACTTTGTATAGTTTGCGCATGCGTCTGGAAATAAGAAAAGCTTACTTCCCCCGTTTTTTAAAATCACAGCTTCTAGAAGGTTTACATGATTTGTTAAAAAATACGAGTTTTTATAAAATGTGTTTTATTTCATAAACGGAATCAACAAAGTATGCACATTCTACGTCATAACGACTTTCTCTAGTTTGCGCATGCGTCCGGAAATAAGAAAAGCTTACTTCCACCGTTTTTTAAAATCACAGTTCTAGAAGGTTTACATGATTTCGCAAAAAACACGAGTTTTTAGAAAATATGTTTTATTTCATAAATGGAATCTACAAAGTATGCACATTCTACGTCATAATGACTTCCTATAGTTTGCGCATGCGTCCGGAAATAAGAAAATCTTACTTCCCCCGTTTTTTAAAATCACAGCTTCTAGAAGTTTTACATGATTTCGCAAAAAACACGAGTTTTTTTAAAATGTGTTTTATTTCATAAATGGAATGAACAAAGTATGCACATTCTACGTCATAACTAATTTCTATGGTTTGCGCATGCGTCCGGAAATAAGAAAAGCTTACTTCCACCGTTTTTTAAAATCACAGCTTCTAGAAGCTTTACATGAATTCGTAAAAAACACGAGTTTTTAGAAAATGTGTTTTATTTCATAAATGGAATCTACAAAGTATGCACATTCTACGTCATAACGACTTTATATAGTTTGTGCATGCGTCTGGAAATAAGAAAAGCTTACTTCCCCCGTTTTTTAAAATCACAGCTTCTAGAAGCTTTACATGATTTCTTAAAAAACACGAGTTTTTAGAAAATGTGTTTTATTTCATAAATGGAATCAACAAAGTATGCACATTCTACGTCATAACGACTTTCTATAGTTTGCGCATGCGTCCGGAAATAAGAAAAGCTTACTTACCCCGTTTTTTAAAATCATAGCTTCTAGAAAGTTTACATGATTTGTTAAAAAACATGAGTTTTTGGAAAATGAGTTTTATTTCATAAATGAAATCTACAAAGTATGCACATTCTACGTCATAACGACATTCTATAGTTTGCGCATGCGTCCGGAAATAAGAAAAGCTTACTTCCACCGTTTTTTAAAATCAAAGCTTCTAGAAGGTTTACATGATTTCATAAAAAACACGAGTTTATAAAAATGTGTTTTATTTCATAAATGGAATCTACAAAGTATGCACATTCTACGTCATAACGACTTTCTATAGTTTGCGCATCCGTCCGGAAATAAGAAAACCTTACTTCCCCCGTTTTTTAAAATCACAGCTTCTAGAAGGTTTACATGATTTGTTAAAAAACATGAGTTTTTAGAAAATGTGTTTTATTTCATAAATGGAATCAACAAAGTATGCACATTCTACGTCATAACGACTTTCTATAGTTTGCGTATGCGTCCGGAAATAAGAAAAGCTTACTTCCACAGTTTTTTAAAATCACAGCTTCTAGAAGGTTTACATGATTTCGTAAAAAACACGAGTTTTTAGAAAATGTGTTTTATTTCATAAATGGAATCTACAAAGTATGCACATTCTACGTCATAACGACTTTATATAGTTGGCGCATGCGTCTGGAAATAAGAAAAGCTTACTTCCCCCTTTTTTTAAAATCACAGCTTCTAGAAGGTTTACATGATTTGTTAAAAAACACGAGTTTTAAGAAAATGTGTTTTATTTCATAAACGGAATCAACAAAGTATGCACATTCTATGTCATAACGACTTTCTCTAGTTTGCGCATGCGTCCGGAAATAAGAAAAGCTTACTTCCACCGTTTTTTAAAATCACAGCTTCTAGAAGGTTTACATGATTTCGCAAAAAACACGAGTTTTTAGAAAATGTGTTTTATTTCATAAATGGAATCTACAAAGTATGCACATTCTACGTCATAATGACTTCCTATAGTTTGCGCATGCGTCCGGAAATAAGAAAATCTTACTTCCCCCGTTTTTTAAAATCACAGCTGGGTGAAAACGTGAAGGTGGGTAACACTTTCGTGAGAAATCAGTGCAAAATCGTCTTAGCGGAAGTTATTCGGCCGAATAAAAATATTATTCGGCCGAATAAAAATAATTGTTCGGCCGAATAATTGAAATTATTCGGCCGAATAATTTTGAAGTTATTCGGCCGAATAACCACAAACAGTTCTCCGTCCCGTTTAACGGAGACTCTTGAAATTTGTGCAAACGGTTGCCGGACGAAAAAAAATTTCGGGCAATAGTTTATTCGGCCGAACAATTATTCGGCCGAATAATTGTTCGGCGGAATAATTGTTCGGCCGCATAATTGTTCGGCCGAATATTTATTCGGCCGAGTAATTGTTCGGCCGAATATATATTCGGCCGAATAATTATTCGGCCGAATAATTATTCTGCATAAAAAGACAGCATCGACTGCCATTTGTCATTCCCTGTTGGAATTATTTGGACCCCGCATGGGCCCGCTGTAGTCCTCTGCCACCCTGCCGACGCCCCAACCTGCTGCTCGCCACCCCGCTGCTCGCCGCGCTGCTTGTGTTTCACGGCTGGCTATTTTTCCGCGACTCGCGTCTGCTCTATTGCTGCTGTCGTTCGTCTTTTCTTACGTTTCTTCGGGGTGTGATCTGCCCTTGCTCTGTTCGTTTTTAGCAGCGAGTTTGTTGGTTGTCATTTCTGCTGTCGATTGTCGGTTTTCACGTTTCGTCGGGTTGTGATTTCTGCTAGTTGCTGCTCGTTGGTGGTAGCGTGACGGTTGGTCTGTGTTCGTTGTCAGGTGTGTGTTGGTAGGTGGCTGCTTTGAAGGTGTTGCGGTTTTATCTGAACGGTTGAAGGTGCGTTTTCGCCTTTGTTTTTACTTAATATTTCTGTTTGTTAATGTTATAGGGCTTATGTAATGACGTTCGTTGTTGTTTGTGAAGGAAATAGGTGTTGTTTTGAGCGTTGCTGGGTTGAATAGAGGCGGCGTTGGGATCGACGATTCTTCACTGCATTTTTATATACAGGTATGCATCGTCGTAAACTTTGTTTTTATGTTGTTGGCAGTATTAGAATTCAAAAAATCTGTAGTGCTTTTTAATATTGGAAGGTTAAATGTTTTAAAATGCAGTTTTTATTTTAGAGAATCAGTTTTCTGTCCATGAACTCTGTTCATGAACAGTTCAGTTCGTGAACTCTGTTCATGAACAGTTCAGTTCGTGAACTCTGTTCATGAACAGTTCAGTTCGTGAACTGAGTTCATGAACAGAGTTCTGTTCGTGGACTGAGTTCATGAACAGAGTTCTGTTCGTGGACTGAGTTCATGAACAGAGTTCTGTTCTTGAACTCTGTTCATGAACAGAACTCTGTTCATGAACAGAATACCATTACTTATAGGTTAGATATGAATATGAATAATATAATAGTACTAGCTATGATTAGTTAATGATCTTTAGCTGTAATAATGTTGTTATCATTGTTCAAAGGGTATTGGTTCTCTGATTGACGTAAGCTTTTAGATAATTGAGATGAACTAACCCCATTAAAGTAGGCGGTCGTTTCGATTCAATCTAATCACATGTATTCAACAATGAATCTCAACCTCCTACTTGGAATTGGGTATCTGTATAATATTATGAAAACTATGAACTTACTACCACTCCATCAACCATGAATGTTCATTTGCTATCATAGAAGTTCTGTTCATGAACAGAGTTCTGTTCATGAACAGAGTTCTGTTCATGAACAGAGTTCTGTTCATGAACAGAGTTCTGTTCATGATATGCTATGATATGCATGAAATTATTGCTTCTTTATATATATGGATATTTAAACCTTAATCCCTGACGAGTTTCATATTAAGTTTTCCAAATTCTCAATAAAGTGATGATAAAGGATATATTAAACAACTTTATAAATGATCAACATGTGGTGTGACGATGTTAAGTCAGGTACAAGAATGTCAATTGAGTTCATGAACTCTGTTCATGAACTTTGTTCATGAACAGAGTTAACTTAGAAAGTCACTTAAAAATTCAATATTGTAAGTTATTAAGTATTTTTTTTATAAAAATTAAGGAATGTTTGTTTATTGAGATATAGAATGAAAACATAAGTGATAGTTTAAAAATTAGGAAGGTGATTGAACTATTACAATATGGGATGATTATTGATGTCATGTTTATGCTGCAATATTGTTCTTAGAGTTAGGAGAGTAACTTACAAAAGAAAGTAAGTTATAATATTTTAGGTGGCTCTACATTTTTTACGCAGATCTTAAGAGATATGTTTTTAATTTTGTAGAATGAACATGTACAACATCAATGTTTGTAAATTGTTTTATCAAAGATCTTAACTAGAAGTTTCTTAATAAGGGTATATTTATGTTATACTATTTGAGGAAGCTCTGCATTTTGTATGCAGATTTTTAATATATATGTTTTGAGTTTGTAGAGTTAACATGTACAACTTCAATGTGTGTAAATTGTATTATCATAAATATAAGTTAGAATTCTTTTAATAAGAATACATATATATGTTTAGTGAGATGTTTGTTTGTTGACATATATAATTCAAACATATTTGTTGGATTAAAAGTTTTTAAGGTTATTATACTATTTCAATTAATTGTGTTTTATAATGAAATGATTATTAGATATGTTCTTTATGTTGCAATATTAGGTAGGGTAAGGAATTTTAGTTAATTAATTAGAGTTAGGAGGGGGACTTAAATTTTGTTGGAGTTTTTAATCAAATATTGGCTTGATGCTTGTAGTGGTAGTTATGTACATTTTCAATATGTTAATGTTTGTGTAAATTTAGAAGTTATATCAAATGGAAAGAGAGTCTGCGAAGGGAAAGCGTAGGAGGTCATCACAATCTTCAGGAATTGGTGTTCCAATTGGTAGTCGAAGGTTGTCGAATTCACCGCAGGGTTCAAGTTTATTGCATGGGTCCGAGTCGTTTGATCACCAACAAGTTCGAGGGGGTACAAATGATTCTCCTTTGTCTTCTGTGGGAGAGCGTCGATCCCAACGTTCTGTTGGTATGAACATTAATGTTTAATAATGTATAATTTGTATTTTTTGTGTGTTGAATTTATGGAAAAAGTTAATTTTTGACTACGGCTATATTTGAAGCAGAGCGATGTTCAGAAGATGTGCGTAATTCGATGGAGCGAGGGGAAGATCAAGATAGGAATATAGATGATGGAATAGGTGTGGGTGGAGAGCAGGGTCCTGAAGTTCCTCCTAGAGCTAGGACGACATATGTTCCACTAGCTGAGGGGTGTACACCCATATCAACGTATCCGTCTGATTTACCTGATGAGCTTCCATGGCGAGGTGTTGTGCAACAAACTATTCTTGAAAGTTGTAAATCCCACTATGACAGGTTGAACAATGATCTTTGTTCTTTGGATCTCCCTCCAGAGAGTCGACAAAGTCTAGAGGTTGTTTTGGCATCTTTGCAAAAATTCATTGATGCATACGATGAACTTGGACCAACTACAAATAGTTTTGTTCATTTGATGCGGATGCGAAAGGAGCAAGTTATGGGTCCAGATAAGTGGGAGGTTGTGAAGGAGAGAGTCAGTAGAGAACAAGCCAATTCAATGTTCAATTTCAAAGAAGGCCTTAAGCGAAAAATGTTGAAAGTGCAATATTTCAAGCATCCTCAAATTGCACATTTCATATATGATCGATTTCTTGCAGCTTATGGTCGATTGCCTTGGAACGATGAGGTTCCTAATTATTTTGCTAGATTTTTTTATGCGGAGTTTTTTCTAGGTATGAAGCCTAACTATACCGATGTTCCCTCTGACTTTTATGGAGCTGGAAAGGGTAGAATATATAATCGAAAAGGTGCTCTTAGAGACCCTGCCACTATACAACCTCCACCTGAGATACCTCGTCCACCAAGGGTTGTGGCTTTAAGATCAGAGATGGAGACAACATCTCAACTAGGGACAATTGGAAGGGAATCAGTAGGTGATGGTTTAGCTTCAGCTCTTGCAGGAGTAGAAGTTGGTTTGGGGCGAGAGAAGGCTCGCGCTATTCTTCGTCAGAGTTTTGTCTACAAGACGAATGACGAGGTAGATGCATTGAGCATTGATGATCTCAGGGCTTATGCTAAGTTTTGTCGAGATATAGCTTCAGATGTGTTATCTAATGACACATCGAGCATGGGAGAGGTTTGTTGATTATGCTATGATAATCTATTTGATTTTTTATTAATCATTTTGAATTGAATATTTTGCTACATGGGAATAAGTATATTAAGCAAATGTATTTTGTTTGTAGTTTACGAGAATGTTAAATGCAAATAATTTTCGATTCTCCAGTAGTCAAAATCAAGAGCATCCTAGTCAAAATGAAGAGCGCTCAGGAGAGGTATTTTAATTATAATATTTATGATTGAACATGATATTTTTTTTGTTTACTTGAATTTTAATAAATATCAATGTATCTTATTGTTAATTTGACTTATTTATGCAGGTTTCATTAGATTCCAACTTTTTAGATGGTTTACCATCTCTTGTGAGCTAATGATTTTAATTTTTTTGTTTTGGTTTTAAGTTAATTTGCTTAATTTATTATTTGTATCTACTATGTTTTATTTACTAACAAAATTTAAATTTTAGGAAAGAGACCACTTGGAAATTGGGGGCGAAGATGTGGGGTCTTTAATGAATGCCGATATTGGCACTGAGGTAATTTTGTCGAACTAGAAATGATTTTTGACATAAGTTTAATGTTTTATATTTTTTTGATTTATTTGAAAATTGTTTTTGTACATGTTGCAGCTTGGCTCTTTTAGATCTTTTGGAGCCAAAGGAAAGTCTCTAGGGGAAAAAAGTGGTGGACATGCATCCAAAGAATTTGATGTACGATTTTTTAATAATTGAATTGTTTTGTAGATGAGTTTAATATCTTAATATTTTGAATTTAGTTTAAAATTGTTTAAATAATTTATGATCTAAATTTATAATTTGTTTTTCTGTGTGTTGTAGGTGGAGTTGAGTCCCAGGGAAGGTCCTAGTGGAAAATAGTGGAAAGATATTGGTCGAGATGGATAGTGGTTCATATTTTATAGTTTTTGTTGATATCTATATATTGGTGTTGTTTTGAACATGGAGGGTATTTATTTTTTGATTATATATATATGTACATTGAATTCACAAGTTCATCAACTCTTTTTTGGATTATATACATGAGTACATGTCCATTATTTCTCATTTGGTAAATGTTTAGAATATGTTTTGCATGAGTTTTGATAATATTTATAATATGTTTTGCATGAATGTTTGAAATGTTTTTATAGGTGCAATCCAAGGTTAGGAAATGTTGAATGATGACAATGAATGTTATGAAGTTAGAAAATGGGAAGTGTTAGGAATGTTTGAAATGTTATTTCAAGTTGGGAAATGTTGAATGTTGAGAATGAATGTGATGGTAAGAATCAATGTTGGAAAAAAATGAATGGGAGGTGTTAGAGAAAAAGAAATGTTGGGAAAGAATGAATGGGAGGTGTTATGGAAGAATGAATGTTTTCAATTTGTTATGTTGAGAATAAGTGTTATTATAATATGTTTTGCATGAATGTTTAAAATGTCTTGATAGGTGCAACCCAAGGGTAGGAATGAATGGGAGGTGTTGGAAATGTTTTTAAAATGATAATCTAAGTTATGAAATATTCAATGTTGAAAATGAATGTTATGGTAAGAATTAATGTTGGGAAAAATTAATGGATTTTTAATTAATTTAATTTTTATTTTCAATGTTCAGGTACATTTGATGAAGGCTGAAATCATGGAAAATGGGGGTAACGGTTTTTTGTTTTTTAATCATAAGCGAAGATTCCAGGATTGTGAAGTTTGTGCTAAATTAGAGCAATGATTTTAAACAACAATTTGATGAATTTTCATTGATTTGTTGTAAATAATCATTTCTCTAATTTAGCATAAGCTTCACAATCCTGGAATCCTTGCTTGTGATTAAAAATCAAATGATCGTTATCTCCATTTGCCATGATTTCAGTTATGTGAATTTGCACAAGCGATATTTTAAATTAAAGATTTGGGACGGAGAACTTGGTTACAATTTTAAGACATCTATTTAAGATCATATTTATGGTGAAGTATGTATTAAAGAAACATGTTCGATGGATTAATATACTACAAAATTTAATAGGTCTTTTTGTATTTTTTCGTTAGTATTAATCAACCAAAAGTAAAAATTCGGGGCGGAGTGGGCATAGCCACATCCGTTATCTCATCCCTTAGTGGTCTAATAGACATATGGGGACCCGAATAAAGTACTTTTGAATTTTTAAATTATATTTGAATTCATTTTTAAGCATGTTAAAGTACAATCATTTAAGCTTAGTTGTCATTCAAGAAAATATTCATAAAATCTCAATGAAAAAATATATTGGGCACAACAATTTTGATAATTGGACAAAAAATATATTGCACACAACAATTGACATGGACAAAAATATAGATCAATTTATTTTTGATATATAGTTAAAAACATCGTAATGGAATACCATCTTCAACTATCCGTTCATGGTCACATATGGATAGTTTCCATTTTTTGGTTTTCAATTGTTTTTTTGATGGAACTTGTATCAATTTTATTCGAGATGCACATACTAAATGACTATATTGACAACATATAACATCAGGCTCATAATCCTGAAAGTATACATAATTTTTAGTCATATGCGTCTGCTGAAAAAAGTAGCCTTTTAAAATGATGGATCCTCTTTCGTATGTAAATCCGTTGTCGTTGTAGTCCTCCAATAATTTCATTTTTCCTTCGGTGCATCGCATCAAATAATATTTGACATTTTCGTTGTTGTCTATAGGTGCAATCACAGCGAAAACATCTCCTGTGCAAGTTATGATTGGTGTTAGCGTATTTAAATGAATTGAATTGACCACTTATGGCGAAGGATTAGAATGAACAATTGATTAAAAAGTCAAAAACAAGTTTATTACCTTCTCTTACGAGATCTGAAATTCTATCGCCATCAGACGATATTGCTATTTCTTCTGATTCTAATTCTTCAACACTTGCCAGTGGCATTTTTCCTTTTGGATTAATCTCTGTGTGTCTCCAAGCTTTTACGTAGTTGTTTGTTATGTTTTCACAAACTTCTGTAGATTCGACATTTTCAATGCAAATATGACAAAAGCATGATTGCTTTCTACTGTCAAATGCAAACACGTTGTGAAATGATTTTGTTTGAATAGAGTGAAGATCTCTAGTTCCATGTATGGTGCTAGCGTCATATGGTATTGATCTATTTATATCTTGGACCCCAACAAGCCAAAAAAACCTACACAATAAATAGTGTACATGTGTACTTAAATGTTAGTATATACATTTTTTTTAATTTTAAGAAATAATATAAATTAAAAAAATAGTGGACATACCTGCGCACGTCTTTTGATTGTTGATTATAATCATGGCTTAGATTTAATTGACACCATTGGACAACCTCTGCAGCTGAATGAAACCGTGCTGAAGAATAGTTCATTTGCCATCTTCGAAGTGCTCTTTTCACGCATGCTCCTGCACCATCATGCTCACCTTTTCCATGCCCAGTTTCAAAGAAATTCCAGCGATGTTTGATGTTCAGCGCTTTATGAAGTCGACATAACCAAAAAAATGATCGTGAAGATTTAAATTGACCCGCACATCCATCAGACCATCAGACCATATTTCGCAAAAAACACGAGTTTTTTTAAAATGTGTTTTATTTCATAAATGGAATGAACAAAGTATGCACATTCTACGTCATAACGAATTTCTATGGTTTGCGCATGCGTCCGGAAATAAGAAAAGCTTACTTCCACCGTTTTTTAAAATCACAGCTTCTAGAAGCTTTACATGAATTCGTAAAAAACACGAGTTTTTAGAAAATGTGTTTTATTTCATAAATGGAATCTACAAAGTATGCACATTCTACGTCATAACGACTTTATATAGTTTGTGCATGCGTCTGGAAATAAGAAAAGCTTACTTCCCCCGTTTTTTAAAATCACAGCTTCTAGAAGGTTTACATGATTTCTTAAAAAACACGAGTTTTTAGAAAATGTGTTTTATTTCATAAATGGAATCAACAAAGTATGAACATTCTACGTCATAACGACTTTCTATAGTTTGCTCATGCGTTTAGAAATAAGAAAAGCTTACTTCCCCCGTTTTTTAAAATCACAGCTTCTAGAAGGTTTACATAATTTCTTTAAAAACGCGAGTTTATAGAAAATGTGTTTTATTTCGTAAATAGAATAAAAAAAGTATGCACTTTCTACGTCATAACGACTTTCTATAGTTTGCGCATGCGTCCGGAAATAAGAAAAGCTTACTTCAACTATTTTTTAAAATCACAGCATCCAGAAGGTTTACATGATTTCGTAAAAAACACGAGTTTTTAGAAAATGTGTTTTATTTCATCAATGGAATCTACAAAGTATGCACATTCTACGTCATAACGACTTTCTATAGTTTGTGCATCCGTCAGGAAATAAGAAAAGCTTACTGCCCCCGTTTTTTAAAATCACAGCTTCTAGAAGGTTTACATGATTTGTTAAAAAACACGAGTTTTTAGAAAATGTGTTTTATTTCATAAATGGAATCAACAAAGTATGCACATTCTATATCATAACAACTTTCTATAGTTTGCGCATGCGTCCGGAAATAAGAAAAGCTTACTTCCACCGTTTTTTAAAATCACAGCTTCTAGAAGGTTTACATGATTTCGTAAAAAACACGAGTTTTTAGAAAATGTGTTTTATTTCATAAATGGAATCTACAAAGTATGCACATTCTATGGCATAACGACTTTCTATAGTTTGCGCATGCGTCCGGAAATAAGAAAAGCTTACTTCCCCCATTTTTTAAAATCACAGCTTCTAGAAGGTTTACATGATTTCTTAAAAAACATGAGTTTTTAGAAAATTTGTTTTATTTCATAAATGGAATCAACAAAATATGCACATTCTACGTCATAATGACTTTCTATAGTTTGCGCATGCGTTTGGAAATAAGAAAAGCTTACTTCCCCCATTTTTAAAAAATCACAGCTTCTAGAAGGTTTACATGATTTCTTAAAAAACACGAGTTTTTAGAAAATCTGTTTTATTTCATAAATAGAATCAACAAAGTATGCACATTCTACGTCATAACGAATTTCTATAGTTTGCGCATGCATTTCGAATTAAGAAAAGCTTACTTCCCCCGTTTTTTAAAATCACAGCTTCTAGAAGGTTTACATGATTTCTTAAAAAACACGAGTTTTTAGAAAATGTGTTTTATTTCATAAATGGAATCCACAACGTATGCACATTCTACGTCATAACGACATTCTATAGTTTGCGCATGCATCCGGAAATAAGAAAAGCTTACTTCCACCGTTTTTTAAAATCACAGCTTCTAGAAGGTTTACATGATTTCGTAAAAAACATGAGTTTCTAGAAAATGTGTTTTATCTCATAAATGGAATCTACAAAGTATGCACATTCTACGTCATAAGGACTTTCTATAGTTTGCGCATGGGTTTGGAAATAAGAAAAGCTTACTTCCCCCGTTTTTTAAAATCACAGCTTCTAGAAGGTTTACATGATTTCTTAAAAAACACGAGTTTTTAGAAAATGTGTTTTATTTCATAAACGAAATCAACAAAGTATGCACATTCTACGTCATAACGACTTTCTATAGTTTGCGCATGCGTCCGGAAATAAAAAAAGCTTACTTCAACCGTTTTTTAAAATCACACCTTCTAGAAGGTTTACATGATTTCGCAAAAAACACGAGTTTTTAGAAAATGTGTTTTATTTCATAAATGGAATCTACAAAGTATGCACATTCTGAGTCATAACGACTTTCTATAGTTTGCGCATGCGTCCGGAAATAAGAAAAGCTTACTTCCACCGTTTTTTAAAATCACAGCTTCTAGAAGGTTTACATGATTTCGTAAAAAACACGAGTTTTTAGAAAATGTGTTTTATTTCATAAATGGAATCTACAAAGTATGCAAATTCTACATCATAACGACTTTCTATAGTTTGCACATCCGTCCGGAAATAAGAAAAGCTTACTTGCCCTGTTTTTTAAAATCACAGCTTCTAGAAGGTTTACATGATTTCGTAAAAAACACGAGTTTTTGGAAAATGAGTTTTATTTCATAAATGAAATCTACAAAGTATGCACATTCTACGTCATAACGACATTCTATAGTTTGCGCATGCGTCCGGAAATAAGAATAGCTTACTTCCACCGTTTTTTAAGATCAAAGCTTCTAGAAGGTTTACATGATTTCATAAAAAACACGAGTTTATAAAAATGTGTTTTATTTCATAAATGGAATCTACAAAGTATGCACATTCTACGTCATAACGACTTTCTATAGTTTGCCCATCCGTCCGGAAATAAGAAAACCTTACTTCCCCCGTTTTTTAATATCACAGCTTCTAGAAGGTTTACATGATTTGTTAAAAAACATGAGTTTTTAGAAAATGTGTTTTATTTCATAAATGGAATCAACAAAGTATGCACATTCTACGTCATAACGACTTTCTATAGTTTGCGTATGCGTCCGGAAATAAGAAAAGCTTACTTCCACAGTTTTTTAAAATCACAGCTTCTAGAAGGTTTACATGATTTCGTAAAAAAAAAGAGTTTTTAGAAAATGTGTTCTTTTTCATAAATGGAATCTACAAAGTATGCACATTCTACGTCATAACGACTTTCTACAGTTTGTGCATACGTCCGGAAATAAGAAAAGCTTACTTCCCCCGTTTTTTAAAATCACAGCTTCTAGAAGGTTTACATGATTTCGTAAAAAACACGAGTTTTTAGAAAATGTGTTTTATTTCATAAATGGAATCTACAAAGTTTGCCCATTCTACGTCATAACGAATTTATATAGTTTGCGCATGCGTCTGGAAATAAGAAAAGCTTACTTCCCCCGTTTTTTAAAATCACAGCTTCTAGAAGGTTTACATGATTTGTTAAAAAACACGAGTTTTTAGAAAATGTGTTTTATTTCATAAATGGAATCAACAAAGTATGCACATTCTACGTCATAACGACTTTCTCTAGTTTGCGCATGCGTCCGGAAATAAGAAAAGCTTACTTCCACCGTTTTTTAAAATCACAGCTTCTAGAAGGTTTACATGATTTCGTAAAAAACACGAGTTTTTAGAAAATGTGTTTTATTTCATAAATGGAATCTACAAAGTATGCACATTCTACGTCATAATGACTTCCTATAGTTTGCGCATGCGTCCGGAAATAAGAAAAGCTTACTTCCCCCGTTTTTTAAAACCACAGCTTCTAGAAGGTTTACATGATTTCTTAAAAAACACGAGTTTTTTGAAAATGTGTTTTATTTCATAAAAGGAATGAACAAAGTATGCACATTCTACGGCATAACGACTTTCTATAGTTTGCGCATGCGTCCGGAAATAAGAAAAGCTTACTTCCACCGTTTTTTAAAATCACAGCTTCTAGAAGGTTTACATGATTTCGTAAAAAACACGAGTTTTTAGAAAATGTGTTTTATTTCATAAATGGAATCGACAAAGTATGCACATTCTAAGTCAAAACGAATTTCTACAGTTTGCGCATGCGTCCGGATATAAGAAAAGGTTACTTCCCCCGTTTTTTAAAATCACAGCTTCTAGAAGGTTTACATGATTTCGTAAAAAACACGAGTTTTTAGAAAATGTGTTTTATTTCATAAATGGAATCCAAAAAGTATGCGCATTCTACGTCATAACGACATTCTATAGTTTGCGCATGCATCCGGAAATAAGAAAAGATTACTTCCACCGTTTTTTAAAATCACAGCTTCTAGAAGGTTTACATGATTTCGTAAAAAACATGAGTTTTTAGAAAATATGTTTTATCTCATAAATGGAATCTACAAAGTATGCACATTCTACGTCATAAGGACTTTCTATAGTTTGCGCATGGGTTTGGAAATAAGAAAAGCTTACTTCCACCGTTTTTTAAAATCACAGCTTCTAGAACGTTTACATGATTTCGTAAAAAATAGGAGTTTTTAGAAAATGTGTTTTATTTCATAAATGGAATCAACAAAGTATGCACATTCTACGTCATAACGACTTTCTATAGTTTGCGCATTCGTCTGGAAATAAGAAAAGCTTACTTCCACCGTTTTTTAAAATCACACCTTCTAGAAGGATTACATGATTTCGCAAAAAACACGAGTTTTTAGAAAATTTGTTTTATTTCATAAATGGAATGTACAAAGTATGCACATTCTACGTCATAACGAATTTCTATAGTTTGCGCATGCGTCCGGAAATAAGAAACGCTTACTTCCCCCGTTTTTTAAAATCACAGCTTCTAGAAGGTTTACATGATTTCGTAAAAAACACGAGTTTTTAGAAAATGTGTTTTATTTCATAAATGGAATCTACAAAGTATGCACATTCTACGTCATAACGAATTTCTATAGTTTGCGCATGCGTCCGGAAATAAGAAACGCTTACTTCCCCCGTTTTTTAAAATCACAGCTTCTAGAAGGTTTACATGATTTCTTAAAAAACACGAGTTTTTAGAAAATGTGTTTTATTTCATAAATGGAATCAACAAAGTATGCACATTATACGTCATAACGACTTTCTATAGTTTGCGCATGCGTCCGGAAATAAGAAAAGCTTACTTCCACCGTTTTTTAAAATCACAGCTTCTAGAAGGTTTACATGATTTCGTAAAAAACACGAGTTTTTAGAAAATGTATTTTATTTCATAGATGGATTCTACAAAGTATGCACATTCTACGGCATAACGACTTTCTATAGTTTGCGCATGCGTTTGGAAATAAGAAAAGCTTACTTCCCCCATTTTTTAAAATCACAGCTTCTCGAAGGTTTACATGATTTCTTAAAAAACACGAGTTTTTAGAAAATGTGTTTTATTTCATAAATAGAATCAACAAAGTATGCACATTCTACATCATAATGACTTTCTATAGTTTGCGCATGCGTTTGGAAATAAGAAAAGCTTACTTCCCCCGTTTTTTAAAATCGAACCTTCTAGAAGGTTTACATGATTTCTTAAAAAACACGAGTTTTTAGAAAATGTGTTTTATTTCATAAATGGAATCATCAAAGTATCGGCACATTCTACGTCATAACGAATTTCTATAGTTTGCGCATGCGTTTGGAAATAAGAAAAGCTTACTTCCCCCGTTTTTTAAAATCACAGCTTCTAAAAGGTTTACATGATTTCTTAAAAAACACGAGTTTTTAGAAAATTTGTTTTATTTCATAAATAGAATCAACAATGTATGCGCATTCTAAGTCATAACGACTTTCTATAGTTTGCGCATGCGTCCGGAAATAAGAAAAGCTTTCTTCCACCATTTTTTAAAATCACAGCATCTAGAAGGTTTACATGATTTCGTAAAAAACACGAGTTTTTAGAAAATGTTTTTTATTTCATAAATGTAATCTACAAAGTATGCACATTCTACGTCATAACGACATTCTATAGTTTGCGCATGCGTCCGGAAATAAGAAAAGCTTACTTCCACCGTTTTTTAAAATCATAGCTTCTAGAAGGTTTACATGATTTCGTAAAAAACACGAGTTTTTAGAAAATGTGTTTTATTTCATAAATGGAATCTACAAAGTATGCACATTCTATGTCATAACGACTTTCTATAGTTTGCGCATGCGTTCGGAAATAAGAAAAGCTTACTTCCACCGTTTTTTAAAATCACAGCTTCTAGAACGTTTACATGATTTCGTAAAAAACAGGAGTTTTTAGAAAATGTGTTTTATTTCATAAATGGAATCTACAAAGTATGCACATTCTACGTCATAACGACTTTTTATAGTTTGCGCATGCGTTTGGAAATAAGAAAAGCTTACTTCCCCCGTTTTTTAAAATCACACCTTCAAGAAGGTTTACATGATTTCTTAAAAAACATGAGTTTTTAGAAAATGTGTTATATTTCATAAATGGAATCAACAAAGTATGCACATTCTACGTCATAACGAATTTCTATAGTTTGCGCATGCGTTTGGAAATAAGAAAAGCTTACTTCCCCCGTTATTTAAAATCACAGCTTCTAAAAGGTTTCCATGATTTTTTTAAAAAACACGAGTTTTTAGAAAATGTGTTTTATTTCATAAATAGAATCAACAAATTATGCACATTCTACGTCATAACGACTTTCTATAGTTTGCGACTGCGTCCGGACATAAGAAAAGCTTACTTCCACCATTTTTTAAAATCACAGCATCTAGAAGGTTAACATGATTTCGTAAAAAACATGAGTTTTTAGAAAATGTGTTTTATTTCATAAATGTAATCTACAAAGTATGCACATTCTACGTCATAACGACATTCTATAGTTTGCGCATGCGTCCGGAAATAAGAAAAGCTTACTTCCACCGTTTTTTAAAATCACAGCTTCTAGAAGGTTTACATGATTTCGTAAAAAACACGAGTTTTTAGAAAATGTTTTTTATTTCATAAATGGAATCTACAAAGTATGCACATTCTATGTCATAACGACTTTCTATAGTTTGCGCATGCGTCCGGAAATAAGAAAAGCTTACTTCCACCGTTTTTTAAAATCACAGCTTCTAGAAGGTTTACATGATTTCGTAAAAAACACGAGTTTTTGAAAAAATGTGTTTTATTTCATAACTGGAATCTACAAAGTATGCACATTCTATGTCATAACGACTTTTTATAGTTTACGCATGCGTTTGGAAATAAGAAAAGCTTACTTCCCCCGTTTTTTAAAATCGAACCTTCTAGAAGCTTTACATGATTTCTTAAAAAACACGAGTTTTTAGAAAATGTGTTTTATTTCATAAATGGAATCATCAAAGTATCGGCACATTCTACGTCATAACGAATTTCTATAGTTTGCGCATGTGTTTGGAAATAAGAAAAGCTTACTTCCCCCGTTTTTTAAAATCACAGCTTCTAAAAGGTTTACATGATTTCTTAAAAAACACGAGTTTTTAAAAAATTTGTTTTATTTCATAAATAGAATCAACAATGTATGCACATTCTACGTCATAACGACTTTCTATAGTTTGCGCATGCGTCCGGAAATAAGAAAAGCTTTCTTCCACCATTTTTTAAAATCACAGCATCTAGAAGGTTTACATGATTTCGTAAAAAACACGAGTTTTTAGAAAATGTTTTTTATTTCATAAATGTAATCTACAAAGTATGCACATTCTACGTCATAACGACATTCTATAGTTTGCGCATGCGTCCAGAAATAAGAAAAGCTTACTTCCACCGTTTTTTAAAATCATAGCTTCTAGAAGGTTTACATGATTTCGTAAAAAACACGAGTTTTTAGAAAATGTGTTTTATTTCATAAATGGAATCTACAAAGTATGCACATTCTATGTCATAACGACTTTCTATAGTTTGCGCATGCGTTCGGAAATAAGAAAAGCTTACTTCCACCGTTTTTTAAAATCACAGCTTCTAGAAGGTTTACATGATTTCGTAAAAAACAGGAGTTTTTAGAAAATATGTTTTATTTCTTAAATGGAATCAACAAAGTATGCACATTCGATGTCATAACGACTTTCTATAGTTTGCGCATTCGTCTGGAAATAAGAAAAGCTTACTTCCACCGTTTTTTAAAATCACAGCTTCTAGAAGGATTACATGATTTCGTAAAAAACACGAGTTTTTAGAAAATGTGTTTTATTTCATAAATGGAATGTACAAAGTATGCACATTCTACGTCATAACGAATTTCTATAGTTTGCGCATGCGTCCGGAAATAAGAAACGCTTACTTCCCCCGTTTTTTAAAATCACAGCTTCTAGAAGGTTTACATGATTTCGTAAAAAACACGAGTTTTTAGAAAATGTGTTTTATTTCATAAATGGAATCTACAAAGTATGCACATTCTACGTCATAACGAATTTCTATAGTTTGCGCATGCGTCCGGAAATAAGAAACGCTTACTTCCCCTGTTTTTTAAAATCACAGCTTCTAGAAGGTTTACATGATTTCTTAAAAAACACGAGTTTTTAGAAAATGTGTTTTATTTCATAAATTGAATCAACAAAGTATGCACATTCTATGTCATAACGACTTTCTATAGTTTGCGCATGCGTCCGGAAATAAGAAAAGCTTACTTCCACCGTTTTTTAAAATCACAGCTTCTAGAAGGTTTACATGATTTCGTAAAAAACACGAGTTTTTAGAAAATGTATTTTATTTCATAGATGGATTCTACAAAGTATGCACATTCTACGGCATAACGACTTTCTATAGTTTGCGCATGCATTTGGAAATAAGAAAAGCTTACTTCCCCCATTTTTTAAAATCACAGCTTCTCGAAGGTTTACATGATTTCTTAAAAAACACGAGTTTTTAGAAAATGTGTTTTATTTCATAAATAGAATCAACAAAGTATGCACATTCTACATCATAATGACTTTCTATAGTTTGCGCATGCGTTTGGAAATAAGAAAAGCTTACTTCCCCCGTTTTTTAAAATCGAACCTTCTAGAAGGTTTACATGATTTCTTAAAAAACACGAGTTTTTAGAAAATGTGTTTTATTTCATAAATGGAATCATCAAAGTATCGGCACATTCTACGTCATAACGAATTTCTATAGTTTGCGCATGCGTTTGGAAATAAGAAAAGCTTACTTCCCCCGTTTTTTAAAATCACAGCTTCTAAAAGGTTTACATGATTTCTTAAAAAACACGAGTTTTTAGAAAATTTGTTTTATTTCATAAATAGAATCAACAATGTATGCACATTCTACGTCATAACGACTTTCTATAGTTTGCGCATGCGTCCGGAAATAAGAAAAGCTTTCTTCCACCATTTTTTAAAATCACAGCATCTAGAAGGTTTACATGATTTCGTAAAAAACACGAGTTTTTAGAAAATGTTTTTTATTTCATAAATGTAATCTACAAAGTATGCACATTCTACGTCATAACGACATTCTATAGTTTGCGCATGCGTCCGGAAATAAGAAAAGCTTACTTCCACCGTTTTTTAAAATCATAGCTTCTAGAAGGTTTACATGATTTCGTAAAAAACACGAGTTTTTAGAAAATGTGTTTTATTTCATAAATGGAATCTACAAAGTATGCACATTCTATGTCATAACGACTTTCTATAGTTTGCGCATGCGTTCGGAAATAAGAAAAGCTTACTTCCACCGTTTTTTAAAATCACAGCTTCTAGAACGTTTACATGATTTCGTAAAAAACAGGAGTTTTTAGAAAATGTGTTTTATTTCATAAATGGAATCTACAAACTATGCACATTCTACGTCATAACGACTTTTTATAGTTTGCGCATGCGTTTGGAAATAAGAAAAGCTTACTTCCCCTGTTTTTTAAAATCACACCTTCAAGAAGGTTTACATGATTTCTTAAAAAACATGAGTTTTTAGAAAATGTGTTATATTTCATAAATGGAATCAACAAAGTATGCACATTCTACGTCATAACGAATTTCTATAGTTTGCGCATGCGTTTGGAAATAAGAAAAGCTTACTTCCCCCGTTATTTAAAATCACAGCTTCTAAAAGGTTTCCATGATTTTTTTTAAAAACACGAGTTTTTAGAAAATGTGTTTTATTTCATAAATAGAATCAACAAATTATGCACATTCTACGTCATAACGACTTTCTATAGTTTGCGACTGCGTCCGGAAATAAGAAAAGCTTACTTCCACCATTTTTTAAAATCACAGCATCTAGAAGGTTAACATGATTTCGTAAAAAACATGAGTTTTTAGAAAATGTGTTTTATTTCATAAATGTAATCTACAAAGTATGCACATTCTACGTCATAACGACATTCTATAGTTTGCGCATGCGTCCGGAAATAAGAAAAGCTTACTTCCACCGTTTTTTAAAATCACAGCTTCTAGAAGGTTTACATGATTTCGTAAAAAACACGAGTTTTTAGAAAATGTGTTTTATTTCATAAATGGAATCTACAAAGTATGCACATTCTATGTCATAACGACTTTCTATAGTTTGCGCATGCGTCCGGAAATAAGAAAAGCTTACTTCAACCGTTTTTTAAAATCACAGCTTCTAGAAGGTTTACATGATTTCGTAAAAAACACGAGTTTTTGAAAAAATGTGTTTTATTTCATAACTGGAATCTACAAAGTATGCACATTCTATGTCATAACGACTTTTTATAGTTTACGCATGCGTTTGGAAATAAGAAAAGCTTACTTCCCCCGTTTTTTAAAATCGAACCTTCTAGAAGGTTTACATGATTTCTTAAAAAACACGAGTTTTTAGAAAATGTGTTTTATTTCATAAATGGAATCATCAAAGTATCGGCACATTCTACGTCATAACGAATTTCTATAGTTTGCGCATGCGTTTGGAAATAAGAAAAGCTTACTTCCCCCGTTTTTTAAAATCACAGCTTCTAAAAGGTTTACATGATTTCTTAAAAAACACGAGTTTTTAGAAAATTTGTTTTATTTCATAAATAGAATCAACAATGTATGCACATTCTACGTCATAACGACTTTCTATAGTTTGCGCATGCGTCCGGAAATAAGAAAAGCTTTCTTCCACCATTTTTTAAAATCACAGCATCTAGAAGGTTTACATGATTTCGTAAAAAACACGAGTTTTTAGAAAATGCTTTTTATTTCATAAATGTAATCTACAAAGTATGCACATTCTACGTCATAACGACATTCTATAGTTTGCGCATGCGTCCGGAAATAAGAAAAGCTTACTTCCACCGTTTTTTAAAATCATAGCTTCTAGAAGGTTTACATGATTTCGTAAAAAACACGAGTTTTTAGAAAATGTGTTTTATTTCATAAATGGAATCTACAAAGTATGCACATTCTATGTCATAACGACTTTCTATAGTTTGCGCATGCGTTCGGAAATAAGAAAAGCTTACTTCCACCGTTTTTTAAAATCACAGCTTCTAGAAGGTTTACATGATTTCGTAAAAAACAGGAGTTTTTAGAAAATATGTTTTATTACTTAAATGGAATCAACAAAGTATGCACATTCGATGTCATAACGACTTTCTATAGTTTGCGCATTCGTCTGGAAATAAGAAAAGCTTACTTCCACCGTTTTTTAAAATCACAGCTTCTAGAAGGATTACATGATTTCGTAAAAAACACGAGTTTTTAGAAAATGTGTTTTATTTCATAAATGGAATGTACAAAGTATGCACATTCTACGTCATAACGAATTTCTATAGTTTGCGCATGCGTCCGGAAATAAGAAACGCTTACTTCCCCCGTTTTTTAAAATCACAGCTTCTAGAAGGTTTACATGATTTCGTAAAAAACACGAGTTTTTAGAAAATGTGTTTTATTTCATAAATGGAATCTACAAAGTATGCACATTCTACGTCATAACGAATTTCTATAGTTTGCGCATGCGTCCGGAAATAAGAAACGCTTACTTCCCCTGTTTTTTAAAATCACAGCTTCTAGAAGGTTTACATGATTTCTTAAAAAACACGAGTTTTTAGAAAATGTGTTTTATTTCATAAATGGAATCAACAAAGTATGCACATTCTACGTCATAACGACTTTCTATAGTTTGCGCATGCGTCCGGAAATAAGAAAAGCTTACTTCCACCGTTTTTTAAAATCACAGCTTCTAGAAGGTTTACATGATTTCGTAAAAAACACGAGTTTTTAGAAAATGTATTTTATTTCATAGATGGATTCTACAAAGTATGCACATTCTACGGCATAACGACTTTCTATAGTTTGCGCATGCGTTTGGAAATAAGAAAAGCTTACTTCCCCCATTTTTTAAAATCACAGCTTCTCGAAGGTTTACATGATTTCTTAAAAAACACGAGTTTTTAGAAAATGTGTTTTATTTCATAAATAGAATCAACAAAGTATGCACATTCTACATCATAATGACTTTCTATAGTTTGCGCATGCGTTTGGAAATAAGAAAAGCTTACTTCCACCGTTTTTTAAAATCACAGCTTCTAGAAGGTTTACATGATTTCGTAAAAAACACGAGTTTTTAGAAAATGTGTTTTATTTCATAAATGGAATCTACAAAGTATGCACATTCTACGTCATAACGACTTTCTATAGTTTGCGCATGCGTCCGGAAATAAGAAATGCTTACTTCCCCCGTTTTTTAAAATCACAGCTTCTAGAAGGTTTACATGATTTCTTAAAAAACACGAGTTTTTAGAAAATGTGTTTTATTTCATAAATGGAATCAACAAAGTATGCACATTCTACGTCATAACGACTTTCTATAGTTTGCGCATGCGTCCGGAAATAAGAAAAGCTTACTTCCATCGTTCTTTAAAATCACAGCTTCTAGAAGGTTTACATGATTTCGTAAAAAACACGAGTTTTTAGAAAATGTGTTTTATTTCATAAATGGAATCTACAAAGTATGCACATTCTACAGCATAACGAATTTCTATAGTTTGCGCATGCGTTTGGAAATAAGAAAAGCTTACTTCCCCCGTTTTTTAAAATCACAGCTTCTAGAAGGTTTCCATGATTTCGTAAAAAACACGAGTTTTTAGAAAATGTGTTTTATTTCATAAATAGAATCAACAAAGTATGCACATTCTACGTCATAATGAATTTCTATAGTTTGCGCATGCGTTTGGAAATAAGAAAAGCTTACTTCCCCCGTTTTTTAAAATCACAGCTTCTAGAAGGTTTACATGATTTCTTAAAAAACACGAATTTTTAGAAAATGTGTTTTATTTCATAAATGGAATCAAAAAAGTATGCACATTCTACATCATAACGACTTTCTATAGTTTGCGCATTCGTCCGGAAATAAGAAAAGCTTACTTCCACCATTTTTTAAAATCACAGCTTCTAGAAGGTTTACATGATTTCGTAAAAAACACGAGTTTTTAGAAAATGTGTTTTATTTCATAAATGGAATCTACAAAGTATGCACATTCTACGTCATAACGACTTTCTATATTTTGCGCATGCGTCCGGTGTCATGTCCCAAATTTGGTATTGGGTCACAATGGCCTAATCACATTGGCCCTATTCATTAGAGTTTGTCAAATTGATGCTAAAGGTCAAATAATTGCCAAGGAGGAAAATTACTAGTTTCCTAGGTTTGGGGTGGAAGCTTTGGGATTTGGAATAATGGGGATAATAAATGATGTTTGAACATTAGAATGGCATAAATATTTAACAAAGGAGCTAAATAAATATATACAAGTGAAAATCAAAGTGGCATGAGGAAGTGGGACCCACATATGGCTAGATTTCCCCACTCCACTTGGCATCATTCTCTCACCAATTCGAATTCAAGGTGAATGGTAACATACTTGGGGGAGTCCAAAAGGTATTATTCATTTCATGAATCATCCAAGGTCGAAATATAGAGGAAGAGTAACTCCCGTGGAAGAGGAAGAGGCAATTTGGAGCTAGTGAGACACTTGGGCTAGATTCCCTAGCTCTATGACAACAATGATGAAGATGCTATGACACCTATGACACAAATCAGACCTGAAGGCTGACATATGACATATATGACATGTCAGGGCTTAAAATAGACTCCAAGAGGGTGCTCAAGGGTGTTAGGGCAGCTAAGATGCTTCCACATGTGATTTGGTGGAAGTGGGAGACTAGGAATTGTTGTACAAGTGGCGTTCTTTGGAATCTCTTCCCAACTTGAGTTGGCATGAGTCTCTTGGAAGGAATTCGACCCATGGAGGACATTAGAACTTTATAAATGTCAATAACAAAAAATGAAACTGTCTTTTGATCATTTGTAGAATTTGCAATTGCATTTGTGAAGAGGGAGAGCTAGTGGATGACTAGTTTCTTGCCTTAGCCAATTTCGAGGGTGAAAGATTCCCATCCAAGTTGGTAATTGGAAAGGCCATTCAGACCTTTCATTTGGAGCTTTAATGGAGTCTTTATTTGCAGGTGTAAGCTATAGGGCAGCTCATGGTTTCTTCTATTGCAGCTCACTCCTTCAACCATTTCCAGTTTTGATGGCATATTCTTGATCCTTGAGGGAGGGCGTTTTTGATTTGAAGGCATTTGGAGTCAATTTGAGACCTAGAGACCAATACTAGTCAAAGGAAAATCACTAGTAAATTTACCTACATTGATCAGAATTGAAAGAGGATTTGCAGAAGTATTTTAAAGGTCCAAAGGCATCCCTGAAATACATATTTATGTTCTAATATCATTCATACACCTTCTGAGAAGATTTGGGATCATTTGGGGCAAATTTGGGACCTAGAGATCAAAACTAGTCAAAGGTCGAACAAGGGAAAAAAAGTGGAAAATTGCAATTTTAATAAAATTCCTAATAAGGGACATTACAGTGGTATCAGAGCATGGTCCTTGCACCTGTGTATTAGGTACATACATTCAAGAATAATTGGCAGCCATGTCTTACTATTATGATGAATCCTATGAGTACAATTCTTATGAGGAATATGCAGATGCTTATGAGCAATATGAAGCAGAATGTGAATGGTATGAGGAAGAGGTGCCATCATGCAACACTTCTTACAATTTCAAGAGAAATGAAGATTATTCTTATGACTTTAAATCTGATGAATATGAGTGTGTCACACCAACCAAGGATAATTCTATGAGTGAGTTCCAAAGATGGAGAGCAAAATATAAAACCTTGCCCCAACAATATCAAAAATATCAAGAATATCTTGCTTTTAGCAAAAATACACAAAATGCCATGTCTTTTGAGTACTATGCTGAACATGTTTTTGAAAATAGGCCCAAAAATGAAGATGTGGAGTTAGTGAAGAAAGGTTTATGCCCTTCTTGTAAAAACCCTTGGAGCGAGTATCATATATGTGTGCATGAAATGATGTCCTCCTTGAGGAGAGCTTTTGAGATTTATTCAAGAAGGGATTCCAAATATAATGATCCTAAGGAAAACAAGGGGAAAAATGAATCAGCTTGCTTGAAGGAGAAAAATGAAGAGGCATCACAAGAGCATGAAGAAGATTCTATTGAAAATATGGAAGATCATTTCGAGACACCTTCTAGCTTAGACATGAACCAAAGAGCATCTACTGATGGATTCTTAAACTATGAAGGAGTACCTACTGATGGGTGCTCACACCTCTATGTTGGTGACATAGAGATCACTTTTGAAAGTGTTGCTGCAAGCCCAAGTTCCATTAAGCATGATAATGAAGACCTTGTAGCAGTTGAAGAAGAACCAAGATCAACTTCCCCATCACCACTTGAGCTTCATGAAGTTGGTCCAAGCAAAAATGAAGAAGATGAGGAGGTTCATTTGCAAGAGCCTCATTTTATTGAAGGGTCCTTAAAGATGAATGAAAAGAAGATCCAAGAGTCCCTCAGCATTCTCCATGACACTCAAGCATTGGTGTCAAATTCTTGTTGGAGAGCTACTTCATTGGAGGAAACATCCTTCATTGAAGACATGGAGAAGATTCAAAGAGCAATGTGCAACATCAAAGGTAATTTCATGTCTTTGCTTTTTGATAGAAACCATTTGTTTGAGCTTAATGAGTTGTTACATGATGCATACTTGAAGAATAATGAGGATATTCATAAGCTCACAATTCAAAATGAGCAACTTCTTGAAAAGTTGCAAGATACTTGTTTTTCCTCCTATGTTTCAGATTGTCAAATGGTAGATTATTTGGAGGATTCTCATGACATGGTGGATCATGAGAAATGTGGGAATTTGAATGTTCTTAATGTGTTTGAAGATGAACTTGAAGAGATCCAAACACTTGATGTGGTGGAAGAGGAACTTGAATTGTCTTTTGATGAAGGTTATGCAATTTTTAAAGAAGAGCATGATTCCTCTACATTGGAACCAATCTATGACAAAGGTTTCCCACTTTTGAAGGAGCTGCATGATACTACCCACATGGCTACTTTCCATGATGAAAATTCTGCATTTTTTTATCATTTGGGTGAGTTAGTTCATTCTCCTACATCCTACAATTCCTTGTTTTGCAGTATTAGTCTCAATGAAGTATGGGTGAAAGGGTTCTTTTTGATGGTGCCACATGAGGAGTATGGAACTCCTAGATTTACCTTTTATGATGACATGGTTGGAGCACAATCTTCTTCACATTTGCAGCAGCATAATTTGTCACTTTATGATGATTCACATCTACATGGATGCACCTATGATATGGATTTGAGTCACTTGAATACTCATGGTTTTTCTTGCTCAACACTTGATTCATTTGATGTTGGAGTAACTTCATCCAACACTTGGGAGAATAGATTTATGATTAGAGAACATTTTTGTTGGCAACCACATACTTTGTTATATTTTTATGATTCTCACATTCATGGATGTATGGGTGAGACTTCTTTGATTCATTTGAAGTCTCCTTGTTTTATCTGCGCATTATTTGGTTCAGATTTTAGTGGAGATTCTTCATTCACTTCTTGGATGAAAGAATGCATGGCTGAATATTTTGATGCATATCACATCCTTTTGGAGCAGCATTATAGGACATGGGATCCTCACTTATGTCATTGGAGCAGATTTGATTGGTCACTTGAAGCTTGTATGCACTTGGAAAATGGTGGTCTACTTGCTCGGAGGTATAATCACTTTCATGACTCTTTGATGAAGCATATCCTTGATGTACATTTTCATTATGTTGTTATGTACTTTGATGATATATATTTGGTACTCATGATGTTTGAAAGAAAGCATACAAGAAAATGGGATCCAGGAATCCTCTTATCTAATGGTGTGGGTTGGAGAGCACTCTTACTTTTTGGGGTGCAATACAAGCAATGGGACCCTGGAATAATTTTTATCTCATTGGTTTCAAATTTTTTGGGGAAATAAGTAGTATGGGATATGGATTTCCCCACTTAATAAAGTGATTTTTATTAGAGTAGTGCAGCAGCAAGAATGGTGGTTCCTCTCTAAAATCTTCATGGAAACTCAAAGACTCAAGGTTGGGCAATTCAATGGCAACTTCAAAGAATTATACAGAAAGCAGGTTCTTCAACACCCATGTTTAAAATTGCTTGAGGACAAGCAATATTGGGAAGGGAGGATTTGTCATGTACCAAATTTGGTATTGGGTCACAATGGCCTAATCACATTGGCCCTATTCATTAGAGTTTGTCAAATTGATGCTAAAGGTCAAATAATTGCCAAGGAGGAAAATTACTAGTTTCCTAGGTTTGGGGTGGAAGCTTTGGGATTTGGAATAATGGGGATAATAAATGATGTTTGAACATTAGAATGGAATAAATATTTAACAAAGGAGCTAAATAAATATATACAAGTGAAAATCAAAGTGGCATGAGGAAGTGGGACCCACATATGGCTAGATTTCCCCACTACACTTGGCATCATTCTCTCACCAATTCAAATTCAAGGTGAATGGTAACATACTTGGGGGAGTCCAAAAGGTATTATTCATTTCATGAATCATCCAAGGTCGAAATATAGAGGAAGAGTAACTCCCGTGGAAGAGGAAGAGGCAATTTGGAGCTAGTGAGACACTTGGGCTAGATTCCCTAGCTCTATGACAACAATGACGAAGATGCTATGACACCTATGACACAAATCAGACCTGAAGGCTGACATATGACATATATGACATGTCAGGGCTTAAAATAGACTCCAAGAGGGCGCTCAAGGGTGTTAGGGCAGCTAATATGCTTCCACATGTGATTTGGTGGAAGTGGGAGACTAAGAATTGTTGTACAAGTGGCGTTCTTCGGAATCTCTTCCCAACTTGAGTTGGCATGAGTCTCTTGGAAGGAATTCGACCCATGGAGGACATTAGAACTTTATAAATGTCAATAAAAAAAATGAAACTGGCTTTTGATCATTTGTAGAATTTGCAATTGCATTTGTGAAGAGGGAGAGATAGTGGATGACTAGTTTCTTGCCTTAGCCAATTTCGAGGGTGAAAGATTCCCATCCAAGTTGGTAATTGGAAAGGCCATTCAGACCTTTCATTTGGAGCTTTAATGGAGTCTTTATTTGCAGGTGTAAGCTACAGGGCAGTTCATGGTTTCTTCTATTGCAGCTCACTCCTTCAACCATTTCCAGTTTTGATGGCATATTCTTGATCCTTGAGGGAGGGCATTTTTGATTTGAAGGCATTTGGAGTCAATTTGAGACCTAGAGACCAATACTAGTCAAAGGAAAATCACTAGTAAAGTTACCTACATTGATCAGAATTGAAAGAGGATTTGCAGAAGTATTTTAAAGGTCCAAAGGCATCCCTGAAATACATATTTATGTTCTAATATCATTCATACACCTTCTCAGAAGATTTGGGATCATTTGGGGCAAATTTGGGACCTAGAGATCAAAACTAGTCAAAGGTCGAACAAGGGAAAAAAAGTGGAAAATTGCAATTTTAATAAAATTCCTAATAAGGGACATTACATCCGGAAATAAGAAAAGCTTACTTCCCCCGTTTTTTAAAATCGCAGCTCCTAGAAGGTTTACATGATTTCGAAAAAACACGAGTTTTTAGAAAATGTGTTTTATTTCATAAATGGAATCTACAAAGTATGCACATTCTACGTCATAACGACATTCTATAGTTTGCGCATGCGTCCGGAAATAAGAAAAGCTTACTTCCACCGTTTTTTAAAATCACAGCATCTAGAAGGTTTACATGATTTCGTAAAAAACACGAGTTTTTAGAAAATGTGTTTTATTTCATAAATAGAATCAACAAAGTATGCACATTCTACGTCATAACGACTTTCTATAGTTTGCGCATGCGTTTGGAAATAAGAAAAGCTTACTTCCCCCATTTTTTAAAATCACGGCATTCAAAAGGTTTACATGATTTCTTAAAAAACACGAGTTTTTAGAAAATGTGTTTTATTTCATAAATAGAATCAACAAAGTATGCACATTCTACGTCATAACGACTTTCTATAGTTTGCGCATGCGTCCGGAAATAAGAAAAGCTTACTTCCACCATTTTTTAAAATCACAGCATCTAGAAGGTTTACATGATTTTGTAAAAAACATGAGTTTTTAGAAAATGTGTTTTATTTCATAAATGTAATCTACAAAGTATGCACATTCTACGTCATAACGACATTCTATAGTTTGCGCATGCGTCCGGAAATAAGAAAAGCTTACTTCCACCGTTTTTTAAAATCACAGCTTCTAGAAGGTTTACATGATTTCGTAAAAAACACGAGTTTTTAGAAAATGTGTTTTATTTCATAAATGGAATCTACAAAGTATGCACATTCTACGTCATAACGACTTTCTATAGTTTGCGCATGCGTCCGGAAATAAGAAAAGCTTACTTCCACCGTTTTCTAAAATCACAGCTTCTAGAAGGTTTACATGATTTCGTAAAAAACACGAGTTTTTAGAAAATATGTTTTATTTCTTAAATGGAATCAACAAAGTATGCACATTCTACATCATAACGACATTCTATAGTTTGCGCATTCGTCTGGAAATAAGAAAAGCTTACTTCCACCGTTTTTTAAAATCACAGCTTCTAGAAGGTTTACATGATTTCGTAAAAAACATGAGTTTTTAGAAAATGCGTTTTATTTCATAAATGGAATCTACAAAGTATGCACATTCTACGTCATAACGAATTTCTATAGTTTGCGCATGCGTCCGGAAATAAGAAACGCTTACTTCCCCCGTTTTTTAAAATCACAGCTTCTAGAAGGTTTACAAGATTTCTTAAAAAACACGAGTTTTTAGAAAATGTGTTTTATTTCATAAATGTCATCTACAAAGTATGCAAATTCTACGTCATAACAAATTTCTATAGTTTGCGCATGCGTCCGGAAATAAAAAAGCTTACTTCCACCATTTTTTAAAATAACAGCTTCTAGAAGGTTTACATGATTTCTTAAAAAACACGAGTTTTTAGAAAATGTGTTTTATTTCATAAATGGAATCAACAAAGTATGCACATTCTACGTCATAATGACTTTCTATAGTTTGCGCATGCGTTTGGAAATAAGAAAAGCTTAGTTCCCCCGTTTATTAAAATCACAGCTTCTAGAAGGTTTACATGATTTCTTAAAAAACACGAGTTTTTAGAAAATGTGTTTTATTTCTTAAATGGAATCAACAAAGTATGCACATTCTATGTCATAACGAATTTCTATATTTTGCGCATTCGTCCGGAAATAAGAAAAGCTTACTTCCACCGTTTTTTAAAATCACAGCTTCTAGAAGGTTTACATGATTTCGTAAAAAACACGAGTTTTTAGAAAATGTGTTTTATTTCATAAATGGAATCTACAAAGTATGCACATTCTACGTCATAACTACTTTTTATAGTTTGCGCATGCGTCCGGAAATAAGAAAAGCTTAGTTCCCCCGTTTTTTAAAATCACAGCTTCTAGAAGGTTTACATGATTTCTTAAAAAACACGAGTTTTTAGAAAATGTGTTTTATTTCATAAATGGAATCAACAAAGTATGCACGTTCTACGTCATAACGACTTTCTATAGTTTGCGCACGCGTTTGGAAATAAGAAAAGCTTACTTCCCCCGTTTTTTAAAATCACAGCTTCTAGAAGGTTTACATGATTTCTTAAAAAACATGAGTTTTTAGAAAATGTGTTTTATTTCATAAATGGAATCAACAAAGTATGCACATTCTACGTCATAACGACTTTCTATAGTTTGCGCATGCGTCCGGAAAAAAGAAAAGCTTACTTCCACCGTTTTTTAAAATCACAGCATCTACAAGGTTTACATGAATTCGTAAAAAACACGAGTTTTTAGAAAATGTGTTTTATTTCATAAATGGAATCTACAAAGTATGCACATTCTACATCATAACGACTTTATATAGTTTGCGCATGCGTCCGGAAATAAGGAAAGCTTACTTCCCCCGTTTTTTAAAATCACAGCTTCTAGAAGGTTTACATGATTTCTTAAAAAACACGAGTTTTTAGAAAATGTGTTTTATTTCATAAATGGAATCAACAAAGTATGCACATTCTACGTCATAACGACTTTCTATAGTTTGCGCATGCATCCGGAAATAAGAAAAGCTTACTTCCCCCGTTTTTTAAAATCACATCTTCTAGAAGGTTTACATGATTTCTTAAAAAACACGAGTTTTTAGAAAATGTGTTTTATTTCATAAATGGAATCAACAAAGTATGCACATTCTACGTCATAACGACTTTCTATAGTTTGCGCATGCATTTAGAAATAAGAAAAGCTTACTTCCCCCGTTTTTTAAAATCACAGCTTCTAGAAGGTTTATATGATTTCTTAAAAAACACGAGTTTTTAGAAAATGTGTTTTATTTCATAAATAGAATCAACAAAGTATGCACATTCTACGTCATAACGACTTTCTATAGTATGCGCATGCGTCCGCAAATAAGAAAAGCTTACTTCCACCATTTTTTAAAATCACAACATCTAGAAGGTTTACATGATTTTGTAAAAAACACGAGTTTTTAGAAAATGTGTTTTATTTCATAAATGTAATCTACAAAGTATGCACATTCTACGTCATAACGACATTCTATAGTTTGCGCATTCGTCCGGAAATAAGAAAAGCTTACTTCCACCGTTTTTTAAAATCGCACATTCTAGAAGGTTTACATGATTTCGTAAAAAACACGAGTTTTTAGAAAATGTGTTTTATTTCATAAATGGAATCTAAAAATTTTGCACATTCTACGTCATAACGACTTTCTATAGTTTGCGCATCTGTCCGGAAATAAGAAAAGCTTACTTCCCCCGTTTTTTAAAATCACAGCTTCTAGAAGGTTTACATGATTTGTTAAAAAACACGAGTTTTTAGAAAATGTGTTTTATTTCATAAATGGAATCAACAAAGTATGCACATTCTACGTCATAACGACTTTCTATAGTTTGCGCATGCGTCCGGAAATAAGAAAAGCTTACTTCCACCGTTTTTTAAAATCACAGCTTCTAGAAGGTTGACATGATTTCGTAAAAATAAGAGTTTTTAGAAAATGTGTTTTATTTCATAAATGGAATCTACAAAGTATGCACATTCTACGTCATAACGACTTTCCATAATTTGCGCATACGCCCAGAAATAAGAAAAGCTTACTTCCACCGTTTTTTAAAATCACAGCTTCTAGAAGGTTTTCATAATTTCGTAAAAAACACGAGTTTTTAGAAAATGTGTTTTATTACATAAATGGAATCTACAAAGTATGCACATTCTACGGCATAACGACTTTCTATAGTTTGCGCATGCGTCCGGAAATAAGAAAAGCTTACTTCCACCGTTTTTTAAAATCACATCTTCTAGAAGGTGTACATGATTTCGTAAAAAACACGAGTTTTTAGAAAATGTGTTTTATTTCATAAATGGAATCTAAAAAGTATGCACATTCTACGTCATAACTACTTTCTATAGTTTGTAGAATTCTTGACCCCGCCATTATAGAGCACCACATTGATACATGGCCTGAGGTACCCCCTGTTCGTCAGAAACAGCGACCCATTCACCCTTCCAAGCTACCCGCCGTTAAAGCTGAGGTCGAGAAACTCCGTCAAGCAGGATTCATTTATCCTATCCCGTACACCACCTGGGTGTCGAACCCCGTTCCGGTCAACAAAAAGCAAGGCACCCTTAGAGTATGCACTGACTTCCGAGATTTAAACCACGCTTGTCCAAAAGACAATTTCCCCTCACCATTCATTGACCAACTCATTGATGAGTGTGCGGGCCATGAAGTCCTATCCTTCATGGACGGGTTTTTCGGATATAACCAGATTCACATCCGCAAGGAGGATCAGTACAAGACTGCCTTTACCACCCCATGGGGCACCTTTGCCTACCGCGTCATGCCATTTGGCCTTAAAAATGCTGGTGCCACTTTCCAGCGAGCCATGACCTATTGCTTCCACGACTTGGTCCATATCCTGCGAGTCTATCTTGACGACCTCACAGCTCGTTCCCGAAAACGATCAGACCACCTTAACGATCTCCAGCAAGTTTTCCTGCGTTGTCGCAAATATAAAATCCGCTTGAACCCACACAAGTGTGTCTTTTGCGTCCCGGCGGGCCGGTTGTTAGGTTTCATTGTTTCCCAAGACGGAATCACTGTCAATCCCCTGAAAGTCAAAGCCATCTTAGAACTTCCCCCTCCTCACACGCTTCGGCAGCTTCAGAGCTTGCAAGGGCGGTCCAATTTTCTTAGGCGCTTTGTTCCTGATTACGCCACCAAAGTCCATGGATTCTTACGCTTACTTCGTACCCACATACCCTTTGTTTGGGATGAGCAAGCAGACACGGCATTCGGCGCCCTCAAGAAAGCTCTCACACAAGCCCCCTTGATATCCCCACCGGATTTCTCTAAAGACTTCACCCTGTATGTCTCGGCATCTGAATATTCTGTGTCCGGAGTTTTGGTCCAAGAAGATGCCTCCCACCAGGAGCATGTGATCTATTACGTCAGTCAGACCTTATCTGGCCCACCTCTACGTTACTCATACGAGGAAAGATTAGCTCTAGCTGTAGTCTTTTCCGTACAAAAATTGCGACACTACATTTTGCTTAGTCATACCACGGTTGTCGCCGACTCCAACCCCATGGTCTATCTCCTCACCCGGCGGCTCCTACAAGGTCGTGTTGCTAAATGGGTCATTATCCTCCAGGAATATGACCTCACTTTCAGAACTCCCAAAAGCACTAAATCCCTCACGCTTGCTCACCTCATCACGGACCTCCCATCCTCTTCAACATCACCCGTTATCCAAACGAACCTGATTGACGAACAGATCTTCATCATTTCGTCTGACGACCCTTGGTACGGAGACATTTTGACTTACCTTCGTACGCAAAAATTCTGACCACACATCGATCGTGATGGACGCCATCGCATACGACACCACGCCCCCCTATACCTCCTGATTGGGGATGTACTTTACCGACGCGGCGTTGATACTATCTTACGTCGCTGCCTATCCCATAGTGAGGCACAACAAGTCCTCAATGATTGTCATAGTGGTGCCTGCGGAGGCCATTTCTCCGGCATGGCCACTGCCCAGAAAATCATTCGGGCCGGTTATTTTTGGCCATCATTGTTTACTGATTGCATCACCGCAGTCAAACATTGCCAGAAATGCCAATTATTTGCCCCCAAAGCAAGAACTCCCCCCGCCCCCCTTCATCCAGTCATCACTGTCGGACCATTCTGCAAATGGGCCATCGACTTCCTCGACTGCAACCCCCCGTCAGCCGGCGGTCACAAACACATCGTTGTGGCCGTAGATTATTTCACCAAGTGGGCAGAAGCCATGCCGACCTATAATTGCAAAGCCGACACTGCAGCACGATTTTTCTTCAACCATGTTATCGCTCGTTTCGGAGTGCCCAAGCAACTAGTCTCTGACCACGGCTCTCACTTCGAAGATGCCGTCTGGAAAGAATTATCAACCATGTTGAAATTTGAACACCATTTCTCTTCCGCTTACTATCCCCAAGGAAATGGCCAGGTCGAAGCGATCAATAAAATCTTGAAGACCATTCTCCAACGTACTGTAGACAAGCACAAATCCAATTGGCACCACATGCTTTTCCCGGCACTATGGTCCTAACGCACCTCAACCAAAACCGCCACCGGTTTTACCCCTTTCCATTTAGTTCACGGTGTCGAATCCGTCCTCCCTATTGAGTGCTAGATCACAGCCTTACATATCGCCGTTGAGCTCCTACCGGACACTTCCCCGATCGAGCAACGTTTACTACTCCTAGAGCAGGCCGATGAAGATCGGCGCACAGCCATTCAAAACATGGAAGCAACTAAACAACGATCGAAATTAAGTTACGACAAACGCGTCCACCCAAGAACCTTTTCTGAGGGAGACCTTGTCCTCACTTACGATCAAGCTCATGACAAAACCGGGAAGGGAAAGTTCGTATCTATGTGGCAAGGCCCCTACATCATACACACCTGCCCTCACACATCAGGGGGCAATCTGTTAACACCTAAAAAGTGCTCACTAGCTCATTCCCTTATTCGCATGACCCATTTGTCCACTTTTCCACCATCTGAGCCTCTGAAACCAACAAAAGGTCACCAAAAGACCTTAGTACACCCCTTTTTCCATTAAAAAAGATTATTTTTCCAAGAAAATCATAAAAAACCCTAAAAAAGGGTCCAAATTCCCAAAAATATTAAAAAAGGAATTAAAATATTATTTTTATTCAAAAAAGGAAAAAGGAGGGAAAAGTACCTAAACCATGTTGGTCAATACCATTTGGTTTCCACAAAACCACAAATGGTATTTCCCACCACCAAAACCTATAAAAAGGTGGTAGGGGCTCCTCATTTCAGATCCATCCATTATCTCATTCTTATGCTGCTGAAATCTCCCCTGAGCATTTTAGCCATTGCAAACCACATTAGAGAAGAGACCATTGGAGATTGGAGTTGATCATCCTTGGAGCCATTCAACCTCACCATTAGAGGTATTGATTCCGCAAGCACTTGCTTGCTCCATTCTTTCAATACAAATTTATTATTCTTATATGTTCTTGTTCTTGATTTTAAATTATCTTTGTTATTTGCTTAATATCTTTGCTTAGATCCATGAATAGTCTTGTTTAATTAGTTTATTGTTATTTATTCCCATTGAAACTGCTGCTACTAGTTAGCAGGTGCCCATAGCACTAAGCCTGGTTGCAAAACCGGGCCAACAGCATGCATCCGGAAAAAAGAAAAGCCTACTTCCCCCATTTTTTAAAATCACAGCTTCTAGAAGGTTTACATGATTTCATAAAAAACACAAGTTTTTAGAAAATGTGTTTTATTTCATAAATGGAATCAACAAAGTATGCACGTTCTACGTCATAACGACTTTCTATAGTTTGCGCATGCGTTTGGAAATAAGAAAAGCTTACTTCCCCCGTTTTTTAAAATCACAACTTCTAGAAGGTTTGCATGATTTCTTAAAAAACACGAGTTTTTAGAAAATGTGTTTTATTTCATAAAGGGAATCAACAACGTATGCACATTCTACGTCATAACGAATTTCTATAGTTTGCGCGTGCGTCCGGAAAGAAGAAAAGCTTACTTCCACCGTTTTTTAAAATCACAGCTTCTAGAAGGTTTACATGAATTCGTAAAAAACACGAGTTTTTAGAAAATGTGTTTTATTTCATAAATGGAATCTACAGAGTATGCACATTCTACGTCATAACGACTTTATATAGTTTGCGCATGCGTCCGGAAATAAGGAAAGCTTACTTCCCCCGTTTTTTAAAATCACAACTTCTAGAAGGTTTACATGATTTCTTAAAAAACACGAGTTTTTAGAAAATGTGTTTTATTTCATAAATGGAATCAACAAAGTATGCACATTCTACGTCATAACGACTTTATATAGTTTGCGCATGCGTCTGGAAATAAGAAAAGCTTACTTCCCCCGTTTTTTAAAATCACAGCTTCTAGAAGGTTTACATGATTTCTTAAAAAACACGAGTTTTTAGAAAATGTGTTTTATTTCATAAATGGAATCAACAAAGTACGAACATTCTACGTGATAACGACTTTCTATAGTTTGCGCATGCGTTTAGAAATAAGAAAAGCTTACTTCCCCCATTTTTTAAAATCACAGCTTCTAGAAGGTTTACATGATTTCTTAAAAAACACGAGTTTTTAGAAAATGTGTTTTATTTCATAAATAGAATCAACAAAGTATGCACATTCTACGTCATAACGACTTTCTATAGTTTGAGCATGCGTCCGGAAATAAGAAAAGCTTACTTCCACCATTTTTTAAAATCACAGCATCTAGAAGGTTTACATGATTTCGTAAAAAACATGAGTTTTTAGAAAATGTGTTTTATTTCATAAATGGAATCAACAAAGTATGCACATTCTACGTCATAACGACTTTCTATAGTTTGCGCATGCGTTTGGAAATAAGAAAAGCTTACTTCCCCCGTTTTTTAAAATCACAGCTTCTAGAAGGTTTACATGATTTCTTAAAAAACATGAGTTTTTAGAAAATGTGTTTTATTTCATAAATAGAATCAACAAAGTATGCACATTCTACGTCATAACGACTGTCTATAGATTGCGCATGCGTCCGGAAATAAGAAAAGCTTACTTCCCCCGTTTTTTAAAATCACAGCTTCTAGAAGGTTTACATGATTTCTTAAAATACACGAGTTTTTAGAAAATGTGTTTTATTTCATAAATGGAATCAACAAAGTACGAACATTCTACGTCATAACGACTTTCTATAGTTTGCGCATGCGTTTAGAAATAAGAAAAGCTTACTTCCCCCGTTTTTTAAAATCACAGCTTCTAGAAGGTTTACATGATTTCTTAAAAAACACGAGTTTTTAGAAAATGTGTTTTATTTCATAAATGGAATCAACAAAGTATGCACGTTCTACGTCATAACGACTTTCTATAGTTTGCGCACGCGTTTGGAAATAAGAAAAGCTTACTTCCCCCGTTTTTTAAAATCACAGCTTCTAGAAGGTTTACATGATTTCTTAAAAAACACGAGTTTTTAGAAAATGTGTTTTATTTCATAAATGGAATCAACAAAGTATGCACATTCTACGTCATAACGACTTTCTATAGTTTGCGCATGCGTCCGGAAATAAGAAAAGCTTACTTCCACCGTTTTTTAAAATCACAGCATCTAGAAGGTTTACATGAATTCGTAAAAAACACGAGTTTTTAGAAAATGTGTTTTATTTCATAAATGGAATCTACAAAGTATGCACATTCTACATCATAACGACTTTATATAGTTTGCGCATGCGTTTAGAAATAAGAAAAGCTTACTTCCCCCGTTTTTTAAAATCACAGCTTCTAGAAGGTTTACATGAATTCTTAAAAAACACGAGTTTTTAGAAAATGTGTTTTATTTCATAAATAGAATCAACAAAGTATGCACATTCTACGTCATAACGACTTTCTATAGTTTGCGCATGCATCCAGAAATAAGAAAAGCTTACTTCCACCATTTTTTAAAATCACAGCATCTAGAAGGTTTACATGATTTCGTAAAAAACACGAGTTTTTAGAAAATGTGTTTTATTTCATAAATGGAATCAACAAAGTATGCACATTCTACGTCATAACGACTTTCTATAATTTGCGCATGCGTTTGGAAATAAGAAAAGCTTACTTCCCCCGTTTTTTAAAATCACAGCTTCTAAAAGGTTTACATGATTTCTTAAAAAACACGAGTTTTTAGAAAATGTGTTTTATTTCATAAATGTAATCTACAAAGTATGCACATTCTACGTCATAACAACATTCTATAGTTTGCGCATGCGTCCGGAAATAAGAAAAGCTTACTTCCACCGTTTTTTAAAATCACAGCTTCTAGAAGGTTTACATGATTTCGTAAAATACACGAGTTTTCAGAAAATGTGTTTTATTTCATAAATGGAATCTACAAAGTATACACATTCTACGTCATAACGACATTCTATAGTTTGCGCATGAGTCCGGAAAGAAGAAAAGCTTACTTCCACAGTTTTTTAAAATCATAGCTTCTAGAAGGTTTACATGATTTCGTAAAAAAACACGAATTTTTAGAAAATGTGTTTTATTTCATTAATGTAATCTACAAAGTATGCACATTCTACGTCATAACGACATTCTATAGTTTGCGGATGCGTCCGGAAATAAGAAAAGCTTACTTCCACCGTTTTTTAAAATCACAGCTTCTAGAAGGTTTACATGATTTCGTAAAAAACACGAGTTTTTAGAAAATGTGTTTTATTTCATTAATGGAATCTAAAAAGTTTGCACATTCTACGTCATAACAACTTTCTGTAGTTTGCGCATCCGTCCGGAAATAAGAAAAGCTTACTTCCCCCGTTTTTTAAAATCACAGCTTCTAGAAGGTTTACATGATTTGTTAAAAAACACGAGTTTTTAGAAAATGTAATTTATTTCATAAATGGAATCAACAAAGTATGCACATTCTACGTCATAACGACTTTCTATAGTTTGCGCATGCGTCCGGAAATAAGAAAACCTTACTTCCACCATTTTTTAAAATCACAGCTTCTAGAAGGTTTACATGATTTCGTAAAAAAAATGAGTTTTTAGAAAATGTGTTTTATTTCATAAATGGAATCAAAAAAGTATGCACATTCTACGTCATAACGACTTTCCATAGTTTGCGCATACGCCCGGAAATAAGAAAAGCTTACTTCCACCGTTTTTTAAAATCACAGCTTTTAGAAGGTTTACATAATTTCGTAAAAAACACGAGTTTTTAGAAAATGTCTTTTATTTCATAAATGGAATCTACAAAGTATGCACATTCTATGGCATAACGACTTTCTATAGTTTGCGCATGCGTCCGGAAATAAGAAAAGCTTACTTCCACCATTTTTTAAAATCACAGCTTCTAGAAGGTTTACATGATTTCGTAATAAACACGAGTTTTTAGAAAATGTGTTTTATTTCATAAATGGAATCTACAAAGTATGCATATTCTACGTCATAACTACTTTCTATAGTTTGCGCATGCATCCGGAAATAAGAAAAGCTTACTTCCCCCATTTTTTAAAATCACAGCTTCTAGAAGGTTTACATGATTTCTTAAAAAACACGAGATTTTAGAAAATGTGTTTTATTTCATAAATGGAATCAACAAAGTATGCACATTCTACGTCATAACGACTTTATATAGTTTGTGCATGCATTTGGAAATAAGAAAAGCTTACATCCCCCGTTTTTTAAAATCACAGCTTCTAGAAGGTTTACATGATTTCTTAAAAAACACGAGTTTTTAGAAAATGTGTTTTATTTCATAAATGGAATCAACAAAGTATGCACATTCTATGTCATAAAGAATTTCTATAGTTTGCGCATGCGTCCGGAAATAAGAAAAGCTTACTTCCACCGTTTTTTAAAAGTCATAGCTTCTAGAAGGTTTACATGAATTCGTAAAAAACACGAGTTTTTAGAAAATGTGTTTTATTTCATAAATGGAATCTACAAACTATGCACATTCTACGTCATAACGACTTTATATAGTTTGCGCATGCGTCTGGAAATAATAAAAGCTTACTTCCCCCGTTTTTTAAAATCACAGCTTCTAGAAGGTTTACATGATTTCTTAAAAAACACGAGTTTTTAGAAAATGTGTTTTATTTCATAAATGGAATCAACAAAGTATGCACATTCTACGTCATAACGACTTTCTATAGTTTGCGCATGCGTCTGGAAATAAGAAAAGCTTACTTCCCCTGTTTTTTAAAATCACAGCTTCTAGAATGTTTACATGATTTCTTAAAAAACACGAGTTTTTAGAAAATGTGTTTTATTTCATAAATGGAATCAACAAAGTATGCACATTCTACATCATAACGACATTCTATAGTTTGTGCATGCGTCCGGAAATAAGAAAAGCTTACTTCCACCATTTTTTAAAATCACAGCATCTAGAAGGTTTACATGATTTCGTAAAAAACACGAGTTTTTAGAAAATGTGTTTTATTTCATAAATGGAATATACAAAGTATGCACATCCTACGTCATAACGACATTCTATAGTTTGCGCATGCGTCTGGAAATAAGAAAAGCTTACTTCTACCGTTTTTTAAAATCACAGCTTCTAGAAGGTTTACATGATTTCGTAAAAAACACGAGTTTTTAGAAAATGTGTTTTATTTCATAAATGGAATCCACAAAGTATGCACATTCTACGTCATAACGACATTCTATAGTTTGCGCATGCATCCGGAAATAAGAAAAGCTTACTTCCACCGTTTTTTAAAATCACAGCTTCTAGAAGGTTTACATGATTTCGTAAAAAAAAAGAGTTTTTAGAAAATGTGTTTTATTTCATAAATGGAATCTACAAAGTATGCACATTCTACGTCATAACGACTTTCCATAGTTTGTGCATACGCCCGGAAATAAGAAAAGCTTACTTCCACCGTTTTTTAAAATCACAGCTTCTAGAAGGTTTCATCATTTCGTAAAAAACACGAGTTTTTAGAAAATGTGTTTTATTTCATAAATGGAATCTACAAAGTATGCACATTCTACGGCATAACGACTTTCTATAGTTTGCGCATGCATCCGGAAATAAGAAAAGCTTACTTCCACCATTTTTTAAAATCACAGCTTATAGAAGGTTTACATGATTTCGTAAAAAACACGAATTTTTAGAAAATGTGTTTTATTTCATAAATGGAATCTAAAAAAGTATGCACATTCTACGTCATAATGACTTTCTATAGTTTGCGCATCCGTCCGGAAATAAGAAAAGCTTACTTCCCCCGTTTTTTAAAATCACAGCTTCTAGAAGGTTTACATGATTTCGTAAAAAACACGAGTTTTTAGAAAATGTGTTTTATTTCATAAATGGAATCTACAAAGTATGCACATTCTACGTCATAACGACTTTCTATAGTTTGCGCATACGTCCGGAAATAAGAAAAGCTTACTTCCACCGTTTTTTAAAATCACAGCTTCTAGAAGCTTTACATGATTTCGTAAAAAACACGAGTTTTTAGAAAATGTGTTTTATTTCATAAATGGAATCTACAAAGTATACACATTCTACGGCATAACGAATTTCTATAGTTTGCGCATGCGTCAGGAAATAAGAAAAGCTTACTTCCCCCATTTTTTAAAATCACAGCTTCTAGAAGGTTTACATGATTTCCTAAAAAACACGAGTTTTTAGAAAATGTGTTTTATTTCATAAATGGAATCAACAAAGTACGCACGTTCTACGTCATAACGACTTTCTATAGTTTGCGCATGCGTTTCGAATTAAATAAAGCTTACTTCCCCCGTTTTTTAAAATCACAGCTTCTAGAAGGTTTACATGATTTCTTAAAAAACACGAGTTTTCAAAAAATGTGTTTTATTTCATAAATGGAATCAACAAAGTATGCACATTCTACATCATAACGACTTTCTATGGTTTGCGCATTCCTCCGGAAATAAGAAAAGCTTACTTCCACCGTTTTTTAAAATCACAACTTCTATAAGGTTTACATGATTTCGTAAAAAACACGAGTTTTTAGAAAATGTGTTTTATTTCATAAATGGAATCTACAAAGTATGCACATTCTACGTCAAAACGACTTTCTACAGTTTGCGCATGCGTCCGGAAATAAGAAAAGGTTACTTCCCTCGTTTTTTAAAATCACAGCTTCTAGAAGGTTTACATGATTTCGTAAAAAACACGAGTTTTTAGAAAATGTGTTTTATTTCATCAATGGAATCCACAAAGTATACACATTCTACGTCATAACGACATTCTATAGTTTGCGCATGCATCCGGAAATAAGAAAAGCTTACTTCCACCGTTTTTTAAAATCACAGCTTCTAGAAGGTTTACATGATTTCGTAAAAAACATGAGTTTTTAGAAAATGTATTTTATTTCATAAATGGAATCTACAAAGTATGCACATTCTACGTCATAAGGACTTTCTATAGTTTGCGCATGCGTTTGGAAATAAGAAAAGCTTACTTCCCCCGTTTTTTAAAATCACAGCTTCTAGAAGGTTTACATGATTTCTTAAAAAACACGAGTTTTTAGAAAATGTGTTTTATTTCATAAACGGAATCAACAAAGTATGCACATTCTACGTCATAACGACTTTCTCTAGTTTGCGCATGCGTCCGGAAATAAGAAAAGCTTACTTCCACCGTTTTTTAAAATCACAGCTTCTAGAAGGTTTACATGATTTCGCAAAAAACACGAGTTTTTAGAAAATGTGTTTTATTTAGTAAATGGAATCTACAAAGTATGCACATTCTACGTCATAACGACTTTCTATAGTTTGCGCATGCGTCCGGAAATAAGAAAAGCTTACTTCCCCCGTTTTTTAAAATCACAGCTTCTAGAAGGTTTACATGATTTCTTAAAAAACACGAGTTTTTAGAAAATGTGTTTTATTTCATAAATGGAATCAACAAAGTATGCACATTCTACGGCATAACGACTTTCTATAGTTTGCGCATGCGTCCGGAAATAAGAAAAGCTTACTTCCACCGTTTTTTAAAATCACAGCTTCTAGAAGGTTTACATGATTTCGTAAAAAACACGAGTTTTTAGAAAATGTGTTTTATTTCATAAATGGAATCTACATAGTATGCACATTCTACGTCATAACTACTTTCTATAGTTTGCGCATGCATCCGGAAATAAGAAAAGCTTACTTCCCCCATTTTTTAAAATCACAGCTTCTAGAAGATTTACATGATTTCTTAAAAAACACGAGTTTTTAGAAAATGTGTTTTATTTCATAAATGGAATCAACAAAGTATGCACGTTCTACGTCATAACGACTTTCTATAGTTTGCGCATGGGTTTGGAAATAAGAAAAGCTTACTTCCCCCGTTTTTTAAAATCACAACTTCTAGAAGGTTTACATGATTTCTTAAAAAAAACGAGTTTTTAGAAAATGTCTTTTATTTCATAAATGGAATCAACAAAGTATGCACATTCTACGTCATAACGAATTTCTATAGTTTGCGCATGCGTCCGGAAATAAAAAAGCTTACTTCCACCGTTTCTTAAAATCACAGCTTCTAGAAGGTTTACATGAATTCGTAAAAAACACTAGTTTTTAGAAAATGTGTTTTATTTCATAAATGGAATCTACAAAGTATGCACATTCTACGTCATAACGACTTTCTATAGTTTGCGCATGCGTCCGGAAATAAGAAAAGCTTACTTCCACCGTTTTTTAAAATCACAGCTTCTAGAAGGTTTATATGATTTCGTAAAAAAAAAGAGTTTTTAGAAAATGTGTTTTATTTCATAAATGGAATCAACAAAGTATGCACATTCTACGTGATAACGACTTTCTATAGTTTGCGCATGCGTCTGGAAATAAGAAAAGCTTACTTCCCCTGTTTTTTAAAATCACAGCTTCTAGAATGTTTACATGATTTCTTAAAAAACACGAGTTTTTAGAAAATGTGTTTTATTTCATAAATGGAATCAACAAAGTATGCACATTCTACATCATAACGACATTCTATAGTTTGCGCATGCGTCCGGAAATAAGAAAAGCTTACTTCCACCATTTTTTAAAATCACAGCATCTAGAAGGTTTACATGATTTCGTAAAAAACACGAGTTTTTACAAAATGTGTTTTATTTCATAAATGGAATATACAAAGTATGCACATCCTACGTCATAACGACATTCTATAGTTTGCGCATGCGTCTGGAAATAAGAAAAGCTTACTTCTACCGTTTTTTAAAATCACAGCTTCTAGAAGGTTTACATGATTTCGTAAAAAACACGAGTTTTTAGAAAATGTGTTTTATTTCATAAATGGAATCCACAAAGTATGCACATTCTACGTCATAACGACATTCTATAGTTTGCGCATGCATCCGGAAATAAGAAAAGCTTACTTCCACCGTTTTTTAAAATCACAGCTTCTAGAAGGTTTACATGATTTCGTAAAAAAAAAGAGTTTTTAGAAAATGTGTTTTATTTCATAAATGGAATCTACAAAGTATGCACATTCTACGTCATAACGACTTTCCATAGTTTGTGCATACGCCCGGAAATAAGAAAAGCTTACTTCCACCGTTTTTTAAAATCACAGCTTCTAGAAGGTTTCATCATTTCGTAAAAAACACGAGTTTTTAGAAAATGTGTTTTATTTCATAAATGGAATCTACAAAGTATGCACATTCTACGGCATAACGACTTTCTATAGTTTGCGCATGCATCCAGAAATAAGAAAAGCTTACTTCCACCATTTTTTAAAATCACAGCTTAGAGAAGGTTTACATGATTTCGTAAAAAACACGAATTTTTAGAAAATGTGTTTTATTTCATAAATGGAATCTACAAAGTATGCACATTCTACGTCAAAACGACTTTCTACAGTTTGCGCATGCGTCCGGAAATAAGAAAAGGTTACTTCCCTCGTTTTTTAAAATCACAGCTTCTAGAAGGTTTACATGATTTCGTAAAAAACACGAGTTTTTAGAAAATGTGTTTTATTTCATCAATGGAATCCACAAAGTATACACATTCTACGTCATAACGACATTCTATAGTTTGCGCATGCATCCGGAAATAAGAAAAGCTTACTTCCACCGTTTTTTAAAATCACAGCTTCTAGAAGGTTTACATGATTTCGTAAAAAACATGAGTTTTTAGAAAATGTATTTTATTTCATAAATGGAATCTACAAAGTATGCACATTCTACGTCATAAGGACTTTCTATAGTTTGCGCATGCGTTTGGAAATAAGAAAAGCTTACTTCCCCCGTTTTTTAAAATCACAGCTTCTAGAAGGTTTACATGATTTCTTAAAAAACACGAGTTTTTAGAAAATGTGTTTTATTTCATAAACGGAATCAACAAAGTATGCACATTCTACGTCATAACGACTTTCTCTAGTTTGCGCATGCGTCCGGAAATAAGAAAAGCTTACTTCCACCGTTTTTTAAAATCACAGCTTCTAGAAGGTTTACATGATTTCGCAAAAAACACGAGTTTTTAGAAAATGTGTTTTATTTAGTAAATGGAATCTACAAAGTATGCACATTCTACGTCATAACGACTTTCTATAGTTTGCGCATGCGTCCGGAAATAAGAAAAGCTTACTTCCCCCGTTTTTTAAAATCACAGCTTCTAGAAGGTTTACATGATTTCTTAAAAAACACGAGTTTTTAGAAAATGTGTTTTATTTCATAAATGGAATCAACAAAGTATGCACATTCTACGGCATAACGACTTTCTATAGTTTGCGCATGCGTCCGGAAATAAGAAAAGCTTACTTCCACCGTTTTTTAAAATCACAGCTTCTAGAAGGTTTACATGATTTCGTAAAAAACACGAGTTTTTAGAAAATGTGTTTTATTTCATAAATGGAATCTACATAGTATGCACATTCTACGTCATAACTACTTTCTATAGTTTGCGCAAGCATCGGGAAATAAGAAAAGCTTACTTCCCCCATTTTTTAAAATCACATCTTCTAGAAGGTTTACATGATTTCTTAAAAAACACGAGTTTTTAGAAAATGTGTTTTATTTCATAAATGGAATCAACAAAGTATGCACGTTCTACGTCATAACGACTTTCTATAGTTTGCGCATGGGTTTGGAAATAAGAAAAGCTTACTTCCCCCGTTTTTTAAAATCACAACTTCTAGAAGGTTTACATGATTTCTTAAAAAAAATGAGTTTTTAGAAAATGTCTTTTATTTCATAAATGGAATCAACAAAGTATGCACATTCTACGTCATAACGAATTTCTATAGTTTGCGCATGCGTCCGGAAATAAAAAAGCTTACTTCCACCGTTTCTTAAAATCACAGCTTCTAGAAGGTTTACATGAATTCGTAAAAAACACTAGTTTTTAGAAAATGTGTTTTATTTCATAAATGGAATCTACAAAGTATGCACATTCTACGTCATAACGACTTTCTATAGTTTGCGCATGCGTCCGGAAATAAGAAAAGCTTACTTCCACCGTTTTTTAAAATCACAGCTTCTAGAAGGTTTATATGATTTCGTAAAAAAAAGGAGTTTTTAGAAAATGTGTTTTATTTCATAAATGGAATCAACAAAGTATGCACATTCTATGTCATAACGACTTTCTATAGTTTGCGCATGCGTCCGGAAATAAGAAAAACTTACTTCCACCGTTTTTTAAAGTCACAGCTTCTAGAATGTCTACATGAATTCGTAAAAAACACGAGTTTTTAGAAAATGTGTTTTATTTCATAAATGGAATCAACAAAGTATGCACATTCTACGTCATAACGACTTTATATAGTTTGCGCATGCGTCTGGAAATAAGAAAAGCTTACTTCCCCCGTTTTTTAAAATCACAGCTTCTAGAAGGTTTACATGATTTCTTAAAAAACACGAGTTTTTAGAAAATGTGTTTATTTCATAAATGGAATCAACAAAGTATGCACATTCTACGTTATAACGACTTTCTATAGTTTGCGCATGCGTCCAGAAATAAGAAAAGCTTACTTCCCCCGTTTTTTAAAATCACAGCTTGTAGAAGGTTTGCATGATTTCTTAAAAAACACGAGTTTTTAGAAAATGTGTTTTATTTCATAAATGGAATCAACAAAGTACGAACATTCTACGTCATAACGACTTTCTATAGTTTGCGCATGCGTTTAGAAATAAGAAAAGCTTACTTCCCCCGTTTTTTAAAATAACAGCTTCTAGAAGGTTTACATGATTTCTTAAAAAACAGGAGTTTTTAGAAAATGTGTTTTATTTCATAAATAGAATCAACAAAGTATGCACATTCTACGTCATAACGACTTTCTATAGTTTTGCGCACGTGTCCGGAAATAAGAAAAGCTTACTTCCACCATTTTTTAAAATCGCAGCATCTAGAAGGTTTACATGATTTCGTAAAAAACACGAGTTTTTAGAAAATGTGTTTTATTTCATAAATGGAATCTACAAAGTATGCACATCCTACGTCATAACGACATTGTATAGTTTGCGCATGCATCCGGAAAAAAGAAAAGCTTACTTCTACCGTTTTTTAAAATCACAGCTTCTAGAAGGTTTACATGATTTCGTAAAAAACACGAGTTTTTAGAAAATGTGTTTTATTTCATAAATGGAATCCACAAAGTATGCACATTATACGTCATAATGACATTCTATAGTTTGCGCATGCATCCGGAAATAAGAAAAGCTTACTTCCACTGTTTTTTAAAATCACAACTTCTAGAAGGTTTACATGATTTCGTAAAAAAAAAGAGTTTTTAGAAAATGTGTTTTATTTCATAAATGGAATCTACAAAGTATGCACATTCTACGTCATAACGACTTTCCATAGTTTGCGCATACGCCCGGAAATAAGAAAAGCTTACTTCCACCGTTTTTTAAAATCACAGCTTCTAGAAGGTTTACATGATTTCGTAAAAAACAAGAGTTTTTAGAAAATGTGTTTTATATCATAAATGGAATCTACAAAGTATGCACATTCTACGGCATAACGACTTTCTATAGTTTGCGCATGCGTCAAGAAATAAGAAAAGCTTACTTCCACCATTTTTTAAAATCACAGCTTCTAGAAGGTTTACATGATTTCGTAAAAAAGATGAGTTTTTAGAAAATGTGTTTTATTTCATAAAAGGAATCTACAAAGTATGCACATTCTACGTCATAACTACCTTCAATAGTTTGCGCATGCATCCGGAAATAAGAAAAGCTTACTTCCCCCATTTTTTAAAATCACAGCTTCTAGAAGGTTTACATGATTTCTTAAAAAACACGAGTTTTTAGAAAATGTGTTTTATTTCTCTAATGGAATCAACAAAGTATGCACATTCTACGTCATAACAACTTTCTATAGTTTGCGTATGCGTCTGGAAATAAGAAAAGCTTACTTCCACCGTTTTTTAAAATCACAGCTTCTAGAAGGTTTATATGATTTCGTAAAAAAAAAGAGTTTTTAGAAAATGTGTTTTATTTCATAAATAGAATCAACAAAGTATGCACATTCTACGTCATAACGACATTCTATACTTTGCGCATGCGTCCGGAAATAAGAAAAGCTTACTTCCACCATTTTTTAAAATCACAGCATCTAGAAGGTTTACATGATTTCGTAAAAAACACGAGTTTTTAGAAAATGTGTTTTATTTCATAAATGGAATCTACAAAGTATGCACATCCTACGTCATAACGACATTCTATAGTTTGCACATACGCCCGGAAATAAGAAAAGCTTACTTCCACCGTTTTTTAAAATGACAGCTTCTAGAAGGTTTCATCATTTCGTAAAAAACACGAGTTTTTAGAAAATGTGTTTTATTTCATAAATGGAATCTACAAAGTATGCACATTCTACGGCATAACAACTTTCTATAGGTTGCGCATACGTCCAGAAATAAGAAAAGCTTACTTCCACCATTTTTTAAAATCACAGCTTATAGAAGGTTTACATGATTTCGTAAAAAACACGAATTTTTAGAAAATGTGTTTTATTTCATAAATGGAATCTAAAAAAGTATGCACATTATACGTCATAACGACTTTCTATAGTTTGCGCATCCGTCCGGAAATAAGAAAAGCTTACTTCCCCCGTTTTTTAAAATCACAGCTTCTAGAAGGTTCACATGATTTGTTAAAAAACACGAGTTTTTAGAAAATGTGTTTTATTTCATAAATGGAATCAACAAAGTATGCACATTCTACGTCATAACGACTTTCTATAGTTTGCGCATGCGTCCGGAAATAAGAAAAGCTTACTTCCACCGTTTATTAAAATCACAGCTTCTAGAAGGTTTATATGATTTCGTAAAAAACACGAGTTTTTAGAAAATGTGTTTTATTTCATAAATGGAATCTACAAAGTATGCACATTCTACGTCATAACGACTTTCTATAGTTTGCGCATACGTCCGGAAATAAGAAAAGCTTACTTCCACCGTTTTTTAAAATCACAGCTTCTAGAAGCTTTACATGATTTCGTAAAAAACACGAGTTTTTAGAAAATGTGTTTTATTTCATAAATGGAATCTACAAAGTATGCACATTCTACGGCATAACGACTTTCTATAGTTTGCGCATGCGTCCGGCAATAAGAAAAGCTTACTTCCCCCATTTTTTAAAATCACAGCTTCTAGAAGGTTTACATGATTTCTTAAAAAACACGAGTTTTTAGAAAATGTGTTTTATTTCATAAATGGAATCAACAAAGTATGCACGTTCTACGTCATAACGACTTTCTATAGTTTGCGCATGCGTTTCGAATTAAGAAAAGCTTACTTCCCCCGTTTTTTAAAATCACAGCTTCTAGAAGGTTTACATGATTTCTTAAAAAACATGAGTTTTTAGAAAATGTGTTTTATTTCATAAATGGAATCAACAAATTATGCACATTCTACATCATAACGACTTTCTATAGTTTGCGCATTCCTCCGGAAATAAGAAAAGCTTACATCCACCGTTTTTTAAAATCACAGCTTCTATAAGGTTTACATGATTTCGTAAAAAACACGAGTTTTTAGAAAATGTGTTTTATTTCATAAATGGAATCTACAAAGTATGCACATTCTACGTCAAAGCGACTTTCTACAGTTTGCGCATGCGTCCGGAAATAAGAAAAGGTTACTTCCCCCGTTTTTTAAAATCACAGCTTCTAGAAGGTTTACATGATTTCGTAAAAAACACGAGTTTTTAGAAAATGTGTTTTATTTCATAAATGGAATCCACAAAGAATGCACATTCTACGTCATAACGACATTCTATAGTTTGCGCATGCATCCGGAAATAAGAAAAGCTTACTTCCACCGTTTTTTAAAATCACAGCTTCTAGAAGGTTTACATGATTTCGTAAAAAACACGAGTTTTTAGAAAATGTGTTTTATTTCATAAATGGAATCAACAAAGTATGCACATTCTACGTCATAACGACTTTCTATAGTTTGCGCATGCGTCCGGAAATAAGAAAAGCTTACTTCCCCCGTTTTTTAAAATCACAGCTTCTAGAAGGTTTACATGATTTCTTAAAAAACACGAGTTTTTAGAAAATGTGTTTTATTTCATAAATGGAGTCAACAAAGTACGAACATTCTACGTCATAACGACTTTCTATAGTTTGCGCATGCGTTTAGAAGTAAGAAAAGCTTACTTCCCCAGTTTTTTAAAATCACAGCTTCTAGAAGGTTTACATGATTTCTTAAAAAACACGAGTTTTTAGAAAATGTGTTTTATTTCATAAATAGAATCAACAAAGTATGCAAATTCTACGTCATAACTTCTTTCTATAGTTTGCGCATGCGTCCGGAAATAAGAAAAGCTTACTTCCACAATTTTTTAAAATCACAGCATCTAGAAGGTTTACATGATTTCGTAAAAAACACGAGTTTTTAGAAAATGTGTTTTATTTCATAAATGGAATCAACAGAGTATGCACATTCTACGTCATGAAGAATTTCTATAGTTTGCGCATGCGTTTGGAAATAAGAAAAGCTTACTTCCCCCGTGTTTTAAAATCACAGCTTCTAAAAGGTTTACATGATTTCTTAAACAACATGAGTTTTTAGAAAATGTGTTTTATTTCATAATAGAATCAACAAAGTATGCACATTCTACGTCATAACGACATTCTATAGTTTGCGCATGCGTCCGGAAATAAGAAAAGCTTACTTCCACCGTTTTTTAAAATCACAGCTTCTAGAAGGTTTACATGATTTCGTAAAAAACACGTTTTAGAAAATGTGTTTTATTTCATAAATGGAATCTAAAAAGTTTGCACATTCTACGTCATAACGACTTTCTATAGTTTACGCATCCGTCCGAAAATAAGAAAAGCTTACTTCCCCCGTTTTTTAAAATCACAGCTTCGAGAAGGTTTACATGATTTGTTAAAAAACACGAGTTTTTAGAAAATGTGTTTTATTTCATCAATGGAATCAACAAAGTATGCACATTCTACGTCATAACGACCTTCTATAGTTTGCGCATTCGTCCGGAAATAAGAAAAGCTTACTTCCCCCGTTTTTTAAAATCACAGCTTCTAGAAGGTTTACATGAATTCGTAAAAAACATGAGTTTTTAGAAAATGTGTTTTATTTCATAAATGGAATCTACAAAGTATGCACATTCTACGTCATAACGACTTTATATAGTTTGCGCATGCGTCTGGAAATAAGAAAAGCTTACTTCCCCCATTTTTTAAAATCACAGCTTCTAGAAGGTTTACATGATTTCTTAAAAAACACGAGTTTTTAGAAAATGTGTTTTATTTAATAAATGGAATCAACAAAGTATGCACATTCTACGTCATAACGACTTTCTATAGTTTGCGCATGCGTCCGGAAATAAGAAAAGCTTACTTCCCCCGTTTTTTAAAATCACAGCTTCTAGAAGGTTTACATGATTTCTTAAAAAACACGAGTTTTTAGAAAATGTGTTTTATTTCATAAATAGAATCAACAAAGTATGCACATTCTACGTCATAACGACTTTCTATAGTTTGCGCATGCGTCCGGAAATAAGAAAAGCTTACTTCCACAATTTTTTAAAATCACAGCATCTAGAAGGTTTACATGATTTCGTAAAAAACACGAGTTTTTAGAAAATTTGTTTTATTTCATAAATGGAATCAACAAAGTATGCACATTCTACGTCATAATGACTTTCTATAGTTTGCGCATGCGTTTGGAAATAAGAAAAGCTTACTTTCCCCGTTTTTTAAAATCATAACTTCTAAGAGGTTTACATGATTTCTTAAACAACACGAGTTTTTAGAAAATGTGTTTTATTTCATAAATAGAATCAACAAAGTATGCACATTCTACGTCATAACGAATTTCTATAGTTTGCGCATGCGTCCGGAAATAAGAAAAGCTTACTTCCACCATTTTTTAAAATCACAGCATCTAGAAGGTTTACATGATTTCGTAAAAAACACGAGTTTTTAGAAAATGTGTTTTATTTCATAAATGTAATCTACAAAGTATGCACATTCTACGTCATAACGACATTCTATAGTTTGCGCATGTGTCCGGAAATAAGAAAAGCTTTCTTCCACCGTTTTTTAAAATCACAGCTTCTAGAAGGTTTACATGATTTCGTAAAAAACACGAGTTTTTAGAAAATGTGTTTTATTTCATAAATGGAATCTAAAAAGTTTGCACTTTCTACGTCATAATGACTTTCTATAGTTTTCGCATCCGTCCGGAAATAAGAAAAGCTTACTTCCCCCGTTTTTTAAAATCACAGCTTCTAGAAGGTTGACATGATTTCTTAAAAAACACAAGTTTTTAGAAAATGTGTTTTATTTCATAAATGGAATCAACAAAGTATGCAGATTCTACGTCATAACAACTTTCTATAGTTTGCGCATGCGTCCGGAAATAAGAAAAGCTTACTTCCACCGTTTTTTAAAATCAAAGCTTCTAGAAGGTTTACATGATTTCGTAAAAAAAAAAAGTTTTTAGAAAATGTGTTTTATTTCATAAATGGAATCTACAAAGTATGCACAGTCTACGTCATAACGACTTTCCATAGTTTGCGCATACGCCCGGAAATAAGAAAAGCTTACTTCCACCGTTTTTTAAAACCACAGCTTCTAGAAGGTTTACATAATTTCGTAAAAAACACGAGTTTTTAGAAAATGTGTTTTATTTCATAAATGGAATCTAAAAAGTTTGCACATTCTACGTCATAACGACTTTCTATAGTTTGCGCATCCGTCCGGAAATAAGAAAAGCTTACTTCCCCCGTTTTTTAAAATCACAGCTTCTAGAAGGTTTACATGATTTCTTAAAAAACACGAGTTTTTAGAAAATGTGTTTTATTTCATAAATGGAATCTAAAAAGTTTGCACTTTCAACGTCATAATGACTTTCTATAGTTTGCGCATCCGTCCGGAAATAAGAAAAGCTTACTTCCTCCGTTTTTTAAAATCACAGCTTCTAGAAGGTTTACATGATTTCTTAAAAAACACGAGTTTTTAGAAAATGTGTTTTATTTCATAAATGGAATCAACAAAGTATGCAGATTCTACGTCATAACAACTTTCTATAGTTTGCGCATGCGTCCGGAAATAAGAAAAGCTTACTTCCACCATTTTTTAAAATCACAGCTTCTAGAAGGTTTACATGATTTCTTAAAAAACACGAGTTTTTAGAAAATGTGTTTTATTTAATAAATGGAATCAACAAAGTATGCACATTCTACATCATAACGACTTTCTATAGTTTGCGCATGCGTCCGGAAATAAGAAAAGCTTACTTCCCCCATTTTTTAAAATCACAGCTTCTAGAAGGTTTACATGATTTCTTAAAAAACACGAGTTTTTAGAAAATGTGTTTTATTTCATAAATGGAATCCACAAAGTATGCACATTCTACGTCATAACGACATTCTATAGTTTGCGCATACATACGGAAATAAGAAAAGCTTACTTCCACCGTTTTTTAAAATCACAGCTTCTAGAAGGTTTACATGATTTCGTAAAAAACATGAGTTTTTAGAAAATGTGTTTTATTTCATAAATGGAATCTACAAAGTATGCACATTCTACGTCATAAGGACTTTCTATAGTTTGCGCATGCGTTTGGAAATAAGAAAAGCTTACTTCCCCGTTTTTTAAAATCACAACTTCTAGAAGGTTTACATGATTTCTTAAAAAACACGAGTTTTTAGAAAATGTGTTTTATTTCATAAACGGAATCAACAAAGTATGCACATTCTACGTCATAACGACTTTCTCTAGTTTGCGCATGCGTCCGGGAATAAGAAAAGCTTACTTCCACCGTTTTTTAAAATCACAGCTTCTAGAAGGTTTACATGATTTCGCAAAAAACACGAGTTTTTAGAAAATGTGTTTTATTTCATAAATGGAATCTATAAACTATGCACATTCTACGTCATAACGACTTCCTATAGTTTGCGCATGCGTCCGGAAATAAGAAAAGCTTACTTCCCTCGTTTTTTAAAATCACAGCTTCTAGAAGGTTTACATGATTTCTTAAAAAACACGAGTTTTTAGAAAATGTGTTTTATTTCATAAATGGAATGAACAAAGTATGCACATTCTACGGCATAACAACTTCCTATAGTTTGCGCATGCGTCTGGAAATAAGAAAAGCTTACTTCCACCGTTTTTTAAAATCACAGCTTCTAGAAGGTTTACATGATTTCATAAAAAACAAGAGTTTTTAGAAAATGTGTTTTATTTCATAAATAGAATCAACAAAGTATGAACATTCTACGTCATAACGACTTTCTATAGTTTGCGCATGCGTCCGGAAATAAGAAAAGCTTACTTCCACCATTTTTTAAAATCACAGCATCTAGAAGGTTTACATGATTTCGTAAAAAACACGAGTTTTTAGAAAATGTGTTTTATTTCATAAATATAATCTACAAAGTATGCACATTCTACGTCATAACGACATTCTATAGTTTGCGCATGCATCCGGAAATAAGAAAAGCTTACTTCCACCGTTTTTTAAAATCACAGCTTCTAGAAGGTTTACATGATTTCGTAAAAAACACGAGTTTTTAGAAAATGTGTTTTATTTCATAAATGGAATCTACAAAGTATGCACATTCTACGTCAAAATGACTTTCTACAGTTTGCGCATGCGTCCGGAAATAAGAAAAGGTTACTTCCCCCGTTTTTTAAAATCACAACTTCTAGAAGGTTTACATGATTTCGTAAAAAACATGACTTTTTAGAAAATGTGTTTTATTTCATAAATGGAATCCACAAAGTATCCACATTCTACATCATAACGACATTCTATAGTTTGCGCATGGATCTGGAAATAAGAAAAGCTTACTTCCACCGTTTTTTAAAATCACAGCTTCTAGAAAGTTTACATGATTTCGTAAAAAACATGAGTTTTTAGAAAATGTGTTTTATTTCATAAATGGAATCTACAAAGTATGCACATTCTACGTCATAAGGAATTTCTATAGTTTGCGCATGGTTTTGGAAATAAGAAAAGCTTACTTCCCCCGTTTTTTAAAATCACAGCTTCTAGAAGGTTTACATGATTTCTTAAAAAACATGAGTTTTTAGAAAATGTGTTTTATTTAATAAACGGAATCAACAAAGTATGCACATTCTACGTCATAACGACTTTCTATAGTTTGCGCATGCGTCCGGAAATAAGAAAAGTTTACTTCCACCGTTTTTTAAAATCACAGCTTCTAGAAGGTTTACATGATTTTGCCTAAAACACGAGTTTTTAGAAAATGTGTTTTATTTCATAAATGGAATCTACAAAGTATGCACATTCTACATCATAACGACTTTCTATAGTTTGCGCATGCGTCCGGAAATAAGAAAAGCTTACTTCCACCGTTTTTTAAAATCACAGCTTCTAGAAGGTTTACATGATTTCGTAAAAAACACGAGTTTTTAGAAAATGTGTTTTATTTCATAAATGGAATCAACAAAGTATGCACATTCTACGTCATAACGACTTTCTATAGTTTGCGCATGCGTCCGGAAATAAGAAAAGCTTACTTCCCCTGTTTTTTAAAATCACAGCTTCTAGAAGGTTTACATGATTTCTTAAAAAACACGAGTTTTTAGAAAATCTGTTTTATTTCATAAACGGAATCAACAAAGTATGCACATTCTACGTCATAACGACATTCTATAGTTTGCGCATGCATCCGGAAATAAGAAAATCTTACTTCCACCGTTTTTTAAAATCACAGCTTCTAGAAGGTTTACATGATTTCGTAAAAAACATGAGTTTTTAGAAAATGTGTTTTATTTCATAAATGGAATCTACAAAGTATGCACATTCTACGTCATAAGGACTTTCTATAGTTTGCGCATGCGTTTGGAAATAAGAAAAGCTTACTTCCCCCGTTTTTTAAAATCACAGCTTCTAGAAGGTTTACATGATTTCTTAAAAAACACGAGTTTTTAGAAAATGTGTTTTATTTCATAAACGGAATCAACAAAGTATGCACATTCTACGTCATAACGACTTTCTATAGTTTGCGCATGCGTCCGGAAATAAGAAAAGTTTACTTCCACCGTTTTTTAAAATCACAGCTTCTAGAAGGTTTACATGATTTTGCCTAAAACACGAGTTTTTAGAAAATGTGTTTTATTTCATAAATGGAATCTACAAAGTATGCACATTCTACATCATAACGACTTTCTATAGTTTGCGCATGCATCCGGAAATAAGAAAAGCTTACTTCCCCCGTTTTTTAAAATCACAGCTTCTAGAAGGTTTACATGATTTCTTAAAAAACACGAGTTTTTAGAAAATGTGTTTTATTTCATAAATGGAATCAACAAAGTATGCACATTCTACATCATAACGACATTCTATAGTTTGCGCATGCGTCCGGAAATAAGAAAAGCTTACTTCCACCGTTTTTTAAAATCACAGCTTCTAGAAGGTTTACATGATTTCGTAAAAAACACGAGTTTTTAGAAAATGTGTTTTATTTCATAAATGGAATCTACAAAGTATGCACATTCTACGTCATAACGACTTTCTATAATTTGCGCATCCGTCCGGAAATAAGAAAAGCTTACTTCCCCCGTTTTTTAAAATCACAGCTTCTAGAAGGTTTGCATGATTTCGTAAAAAACACGAGTTTTTAGAAAATGTGTTTTATTTAATAAATGGAATCCACAAAGTATGCACATTCTACGTCATAAGGACTTTCTATAGTTTGCGCATGCGTTTGGAAATAAGAAAAGATTACTTCCCCCGTTTTTTAAAATCACAGCTTCTAGAAGGTTTACATGATTTCTTAAAAAACACGAGTTTTTAGAAAATGTGTTTTATTTCATAAACGGAATCAACAAAGTATGCACATTCTACGTCATAACGACTTTCTATAGTTTGCGCATGCGTTTGGAAATAAGAAAAGCTTACTTCCCCCTTTTTTTAAAATCACAGCTTCTAGAAGGTTTACATGATTTCTTAAAAAACACGAGTTTTTAGAAAATCTGTTTTATTTCATAAATAGAATCAACAAAGTATGCACATTCTACCTCATAACGACTTTCTATAGTTTGCGCATGCGTTTCGAATTAAGAAAAGCTTACTTCCCCCGTTTTTTAAAATCACAGCTTCTAGAAGGTTTACATGATTTCTTAAAAAACACGAGTTTTTAGAAAATGTGTTTTATTTCATAAATGGAATCAACAAAGTATGCACATTCTACATCATAACGACTTTCTATAGTTTGCGCATTCGTCCGAAAATAAGAAAAGCTTACTTCCACCGTTTTTTAAAATCACAGCTTCTAGAAGGTTTACATGATTTCGTAAAAAACACAAGTTTTTTAGAAAATGTGTTGTATTTGATAAATGGAATCTACAAAGTATGCACATTCTAAGTCATAACGACTTTCTATAGTTTGCGCATGCGCCCGGAAATAAGAAAAGCTTACTTCCACCGTTTTTTAAAATCACAGCTTCTAGAAGGTTTACATGATTTCTTAAAAAACACGAGTTTTTAGAAAATGTGTTTTATTTCATAAAAGGAATCAACAAAGTATGCACGTTCTACGTCATAACGAAATTCTATAGTTTGCGCATGCATCCGGAAATAAGAAAAGCTTACTTCCACCGTTTTTTAAAATCACAGCTTCTAGAAGGTTTACATGATTTCGTAAAAAACATGAGTTTTTAGAAAATGTGTTTTATTTCATAAATGGAATCTACAAAGTATGCACATTCTACGTCATAAGGACCTTCTATAGTTTGCGCATGCGTTTGGAAATAAGAAAAGCTTACTTCCCCCGTTTTTTAAAATCACAGCTTCTAGAAGGTTTACATGATTTCTTAAAAAACACGAGTTTTTAGAAAATGTGTTTTATTTCATAAACGGAATCAACAAAGTATGCACATTCTACGTCATAACGACTTTCTCTAGTTTGCGCATGCGTCCGGAAATAAGAAAAGCTTACTTCCACCGTTTTTTAAAATCACAGCTTCTAGAAGGTTTACATGATTTCGGAAAAAACACGAGTTTTTAGAAAATGTGTTTTATTTCATAAATGGAATCTACAAAGTATGAACATTCTACGTCATAAGGACTTTCTATAGTTTGCGCATGCGTTTGGAAATAAGAAAAGCTTACTTCCCCCGTTTTTTAAAATCACAGCTTCTAGAAGGTTTACATGATTTCTTAAAAAACACGAGTTTTTAGAAAATGTGTTTTATTTCATAAACGGAATCAACAAAGTATGCACATTCTACGTCATAACGACTTTCTCTAGTTTGCGGATGCGTCCGGAAATAAGAAAAGCTTACTTCCACCGTTTTTTAAAATCACAGCTCCAAGACATTTTACATGATTTCGCAAAAAACACGAGTTTTTAGAAAATGTGTTTTATTTCATAAATGGAATCTACAAAGTATGAACATTCTACGTCATAACGACTTCCTATAGTTTGCGCATGCGTCCGGAAATAAGAAAAGCTTACTTCCCCCGTTTTTTAAAATCACAGCTTCTAGAAGGTTTACATGATTTCTTAAAAAACACAAGTTTTTAGAAAATGTGTTTTATTTCATAAATGGAATGAACAAAGTATGCACATTCTACGGCATAACAACTTTCTATAGTTTGCGCATGCGTCCGGAAATAAGAAAAGCTTACTTCCACCGTTTTTTAAAATCACAGCTTCTAGAAGGTTTACATGATTTCGTAAAAAACACGAGTTTTTAGAAAATGTGTTTTATTTCTTAAATGGAATCAACAAAGTATGCACATTCTACGTCGTAACGACTTTCTATAGTTTGCGCATGCGTCCGGAAATAAGAAAAGCTTACTTCCACCGTTTTTTAAAATCACAGCTTCTAGAAGGTTTACATGATTTCGTAAAAAACACGAGTTTTTAGAAAATGTGTTTTATTTCATAAATGGAATCAACAAAGTATGCACATTCTACGTCATAACGACTTTCTATAGTTTGCGCATGCGTCCGGAAATAAGAAAAGCTTACTTCGCTGTTTTTTAAAATCACAACTTCTAGAAGGTTTACATGATTTCTTAAAAAACACGAGTTTTTAGAAAATCTGTTTTATTTCATAAACGGAATCAACAAAGTATGCACATTCTACGTCATAACGACATTCTATAGTTTGCACATGCATCCGGAAATAAGAAAAGCTTACTTCCACCGTTTTTTAAAATCACAGCTTCTAGAAGGTTTACATGATTTCGCAAAAAACACGAGTTTTTAGAAAATGTATTTTATTTCATAAATGGAACCTACAAAGTATGAACATTCTACGTCATAACGACTTCCTATAGTTTGCGCATACGTCCGGAAATAAGAAAAGCTTACTTCCACCGTTTTTTAAAAAACACGAGTTTTTAGAAAATCTGTTTTATTTCATAAACGGAATCAACAAAGTATGCACATTCTACATCATAACGACATTCTATAGTTTGCGCATGCATCCGGAAATAAGAAAATCTTACTTCCACCGTTTTTTAAAATCACAGCTTCTAGAAGGTTTACATGATTTCGTAAAAAACATGAGTTTTTAGAAAATGTGTTTTATTTCATAAATGGAATCTACAAAGTATGCACATTCTACGTCATAAGGACTTTCTATAGTTTGCGCATGCGTTTGGAAATAAGAAAAGCTTACTTCCCCCGTTTTTTAAAATCACAGCTTCTAGAAGGTTTACATGATTTCTTAAAAAACACGAGTTTTTAGAAAATGTGTTTTATTTCATAAACGGAATCAACAAAGTATGCACATTCTACGTCATAACGAATTTCTCTAGTTTGCGCATGCGTCCGGAAATAAGAAAAGCTTACTTCCACCGTTTTTTAAAATCACAGCTTCTAGAAGGTTTACATGATTTCGCAAAAAACACGAGTTTTTAGAAAATGTATTTTATTTCATAAATGGAACCTACAAAGTATGAACATTCTACGTCATAACGACTTCCTATAGTTTGCGCATACGTCCGGAAATAAGAAAAGCTTACTTCCACCGTTTTTTAAAATCACAGCTTCTAGAAGGTTTACATGATTTCGTAAAAAACACGAGTTTTTAGAAAATGTGTTTTATTTCATAAATGGAATCTACAAAGTATGCACATTCTACGTCATAACTACTTTCTATAGTTTGCGCATGCATCCGGAAATAAGAAAAGCTTACTTCCCCCATTTTTTAAAATCACAGCTTCTATTAGGTTTACATGATTTCTTAAAAAACATGAGTTTTTAGAAAATGTGTTTTATTTCATAAATGGAATCAACAAAGTATGCACGTTCTACGTCATAACGACTTTCTATAGTTTGCGCATGCGTTTGGAAATAAGAAAAGATTACTTCCACCGTTTTTTAAAATCACAGCTTCTAGAAGGTTTACATGATTTCTTAAAAAACACGAGTTTTTAGAAAATGTGTTTTATTTCATAAATGGAATCAACAAAGTATGCACATTCTACGTCATAACGACTTTCCATAGTTTGCGCATACGCCCGGAAATAAGAAAAGCTTACTTCCACCATTTTTTAAAATCACAGCTTCTAGAAGGTTTACATGAATTCGTAAAAAACACTAGTTTTTAGAAAATGTGTTTTATTTCATAAATGGAATCTACAAAGTATGCACATTCTATGTCATAACGACTTTATATAGTTTGCGCATGCGTCCGGAAATAAGAAAAGCTTACTTCCCCCGGTTTTTAAAATCACAGCTTCTAGAAGGTTTACATGATTTCTTAAAAAACACGAGTTTTTAGAAAATGTGTTTTATTTAATAAATGGAATCAACAAAGTATGCACATTCTACGTCATAACGACTTTCTATAGTTTGCGCATGCGTCCGGAAATAAGAAAAGCTTACTTCCCCTGTTTTTTAAAATCACAGCTTCTAGAAGGTTTACATGATTTCTTAAAAAACACGAGTTTTTAGAAAATCTGTTTTATTTCATAAATGGAATCAACAAAGTACGAACATTCTACGTCATAACGACTTTCTATAGTTTGCGCATGCGTTTAGAAATAAGAAAAGCTTACTTCCCCCGTTTTTTAAAATCACAGCTTCTAGAAGGTTTACATGATTTCTTAAAAAACATGAGTTTTTAGAAAATGTGTTTTATTCCATAAATAGAATCAACAAAGTATGCACATTCTACGTCATAACGACTTTCTATAGTTTGCGCATGCGTCCGGAAATAAGAAAAGCTTACTTCCACAATTTTTTAAAATCACAGCATCTAGAAGGTTTACATGATTTCGTAAAAAACACGAGTTTTTAGAAAATGTGTTTTATTTCATAAATGGAATCAACAAAGTATGCACATTCTACGTCATATAGACTTTCTATAGTTTGCGCATGCGTTTGGAAATAAGAAAAGATTACTTTCCCCGTTTTTTAAAATCACAGCTTCTAAAAGGTTTACATGATTTCTTAAACAACACGAGTTTTTAGAAAATGTGTTTTATTTCATAAATAGAATCAACAAAGTATGCACATTCTACGTCATAACGACTTTCTATAGTTTGCGCATGCGTCCGGAAATAAGAAAAGCTTACTTCCACGATTTTTTAAAATCACAGCATCTAGAAGGTTTACATGATTTCGTAAAAAACACAAGTTTTTAGAAAATGTGTTTTATTTCATAAATGTAATCTACAAAGTATGCACATTCTACGTCATAACGACATTCTATAGTTTGCGCATGCGTCCGGAAATAAGAAAAGCTTACTTCCACCGTTTTTTAAAATCACAGCTTCTAGAAGGTTTACATGATTTCGTAAAAAACACGAGTTTTTAGAAAATGTGTTTTATTTCATAAATGGAATCTAAAAAGTTTGCACTTTCTACGTCATAATGACTTTCTATAGTTTGCGCATCCGTCCGGAAATAAGAAAAGCTTACTTCCCCCGTTTTTTAAAATCACGGCTTCTAGAAGGTTTACATGATTTGTTAAAAAACACGAGTTTTTAGAAAATGTGTTTTATTTCATAAATGGAATCAACAAAGTATGGCCATTCTACGTCATAACGACTTTCTATAGTTTGCGCATGCGTGCGGAAATAAGAAAAGCTTACTTCCACCGTTTTTTAAAATCACAGCTTCTAGAAGGTTTACATCATTTCGTAAAAAAAAAGAGTTTTTAGAAAATGTGTTTTATTTCATAAATGGAATCTACAAAGTATGCACAGTCTACGTCATAACGACTTTCCATAGTTTGCGCATACGCCCGGAAATAAGAAAAGCTTACTTCCACCGTTTTTTAAAATCATAGCTTCTAGAAGGTTTACATAATTTCGTAAAAAACACGAGTTTTTAGAAAATGTGTTTTATTTCATAAATGGAATCTAAAAAGTTTGCACATTCTACGTCATAACGACTTTCTATAGTTTGCGCATCCGTCCGGAAATAAGAAAAGCTTACTTCCCCCGTTTTTTAAAATCACAGCTTCTAGAAGGTTTACATGATTTGTTAAAAAACACGAGTTTTTAGAAAATGTGTTTTATTTCATAAATGGAATCTACAAAGTATGCACATTCTACGGCATAACTACTTTCTATAGTTTGCGCATGCGTCAAGAAATAAGAAAAGCTTACTTCCAACATTTTTTAAAATCACAGCTTCTAGAAGGTTTACATGATTTCGTAAAAAACACGAGTTTTTAGAAAATGTGTTTTATTTCATAAAGGGAATCTACAAAGTATGCACATTCTACGTCATAACTACTTTCTATAGTTTGCGCATGCATCCGGTAATAAGAAAAGCTTACTTCCCCCATTTTTTAAAATCACAGCTTCTAGAAGGTTTACATGATTTCTTAAAAAACACGAGTTTTTAGAAAATGTGTTTTATTTCTCTAATGGAATTAACAAAGTATGCACATTCTACGTCATAACGACTTTCTATAGTTTGCGCATGCGTTTGGAAATAAGAAAATCTTACTTCCCCCGTTTTTTAAAATCACAGCTTCTAGAAGGTTTACATGATTTCTTAAAAAACACGAGTTTTTAGAAAATGTGTTTTATTTCATAAATGGAATCAACAAAGTATGCACATTCTATGTCATAACGAATTTCTATGGTTTCCGCATGCGTCCGGAAATAAGAAAAGCTTACTTCCCCCATTTTTTAAAATCACAGCTTCTAGAAGGTTTACATGATTTCTTAAAAAACACGAGTTTTTAGAAAATGTGTTTTATTTCATAAATGGAATGAACAAAGTATGCACATTCTACGGCATAACAAATTTCTATAGTTTGCGCATGCGTCTGGAAATAAGAAAAGCTTACTTCCACCGTTTTTTAAAATCACAGTTTATAGAAGGTCTACATGATTTCGTAAAAAACACGAGTTTTTAGAAAATGTGTTTTATTTCATAAATGGAATCTACAAAGTATGCACATTCTACGTCATAACTACTTTCTATAGTTTGCGCATGCATCCGGAAATAAGAAAAGCTTACTTCCCCCATTTTTTAAAATCACAGCTTCTAGAAGGTTTACATGATTTCTTAAAAAACACGAGTTTTTAGAAAATGTGTTTTATTTCATAAATGGAATCAACAAAGTATGCACGTTCTACGTCATAACGACTTTCTATAGTTTGCGCATGCGTTTGGAAATAAGAAAAGCTTACTTCCACCGTTTTTTAAAATCACAGCTTCTAGAAGGTTTACATGATTTCGTAAAAAAAAAGAGTTTTTAGAAAATGTGTTTTATTTCATAAATGGAATCTACAAAGTATGCACATTCTACGTCATAACGACTTTCCATAGTTTGCGCATACGCCCGGAAATAAGAAAAGCTTACTTCCACCGTTTTTTAAAATCACAGCTTCTAAAAGGTTTACATGATTTCTTAAACAACACGAGTTTTTTGAAAATGTGTTTTATTTCATAAAGGGAATCTACAAAGTATGCACATTCTACGTCATAACTACTTTCTATAGTTTGCGCATGCATCCGGAAATAAGAAAAGCTTACTTCCCCCATTTTTTAAAATCACAGCTTCTAGAAGGTTTACATGATTTCTTAAAAAACACGAGTTTTTAGAAAATGTGTTTTATTTCTCTAATGGAATTAACAAAGTATGCACATTCTACGTCATAACGACTTTCTATAGTTTGCGCATGCGTTTGGAAATAAGAAAAGCTTACTTCCCCCGTTTTTTAAAATCACAGCTTCTAGAAGGTTTACATGATTTCTTAAAAAACACGAGTTTTTAGAAAATGTGTTTTATTTCATAAATGGAATCAACAAAGTATGCACATTCTACGTCATAACGAATTTCTATGGTTTGCGCATGCGTCCGGAAATAAGAAAAGCTTACTTCCACCGTTTTTTAAAATCACAGCTTCTAGAAGGTTTACACGAATTCGTAAAAAACACGAGTTTTTAGAAAATGTGTTTTATTTCATAAACGGAATATACAAAGTATGCACATTCTACGTCATAACGACTTTATATAGTTTGCGCATGCGTCTGGAAATAAGAAAAGTTTACTTCCCCCTTTTTTTAAAATCACAGCTTCTAGAAGGTTTACATGATTTCTTAAAAAACACGAGTTTTTAGAAAATGTGTTTTATTGCATAAATGGAATCAACAAAGTATGCACATTCTACGTCATAACGACTTTCTATAGTTTGCGCATGCGTCCGGAAATAAGAAAAGCTTACTTCCCCCGTTTTTTAAAATCATAGCTTCTAGAAGGTTTACATGATTTCTTAAAAAACACGAGTTTTTAGAAAATGTGTTTTATTTCATAAATGGAATCAACAAAGTACGAACATTCTACGTCATAACGACTTTCTATAGATTTCCCATGCGTTTAGAAATAAGAAAAGCTTACTTCCCTCGTTTTTTAAAATCACAACTTCTATAAGGTTTACATGATTTCTTAAAAAACACGAGTTTTTTGAAAATGTGTTTTATTTCATAAATGGAATGAACAAAGTATGCACATTCTACGTCATAACGAATTTCTATGGTTTGCGCATGCGTCCGGAAATAAGAAAAGCTTACTTCCACCGTTTTTTAAAATCACAGCTTCTAGAAGCTTTACATGATTTCGTAAAAAACACGAGTTTTTAGAAAATGTGTTTTATTTCATAAATGGAATCTCCAAAGTATGCACATTCTACGGCATAATGACTTTCTATAGTTTGCGCATGCATCCGGAAATAAGAAAAGCTTACTTCCCCCATTTTTTAAAATCACAGCTTCTAGAAGGTTTACATGATTTTTTAAAAAACACGAGTTTTTAGAAAATTTGTTTTATTTCATAAATGGAATCAACAAAGTATGCACATTCTACGTCATAACGGCTTTCTATAGTTTGCGCATGCGTTTGGAAATAAGAAAACCTTACTTCCCCCTTTTTTTAAAATCACAGCTTCTAGAAGGTTTACATGATTTCTTAAAAAACACGAGTTTTTAGAAAATGTGCTTTATTTCATAAATGGAATCAACAAAGTATGCACATTCTACATCATAACGACTTTCTATAGTTTGCGCATTCGTCCGGAAGTAAGAAAAGCTTACTTCCACCGTTTTTTAAAATTACAGCTTCTATAAGGTTTAGATGATTTCGTAAAAAACATGAGTTTTTAGAAAATGTGTTTTATTTCATAAATGGAATCTACAAAGTATGCACATTCTATGTCAAAACGACTTTCTACAGTTTGCGCATGCGTCCGGAAATAAGAAAAGGTTACTTCCCCCGTTTTTTAAAATCACAACTTCTAGAAGGTTTACATGATTTCATAAAAAACACGAGGTTTTAGAAAATGTGTTTTATTTCATAAATGGAATCCACAAAGTATGCACATTCTACGTCATAACGACTTCCTATAGTTTGCGCATGCGTCCGGAAATAAGAAAAGCTTACTTCCCCCGTTTTTTAAAATCACAGCTTCTAGAAGGTTTACATGATTTCTTAAAAAACACGAGTTTTTAGAAAATGTGTTTTATTTCATAAATGGAATGAACAAAGTATGCACATTCTATGGCATAACAACTTTCTATAGTTTGCGCATGCATCCGGAAATAAGAGAAGCTTACTTCCACCATTTTTTAAAATCACAGCTTCTAGAAGGTTTACATGATTTCATAAAAAACATGAGTTTTTAGAAAATGTGTTTTATTTCATAAATGGAATCTACAAAGTATGCACATTCTACGTCATAACGACTTTCTATAGTTTGCGCATGCGTTTGGAAATAAGAAAAGCTTACTTCCCCCGTTTTTTAAAATCACGGCTTCTAGAAGGTTTACATGATTTCTTAAAAAACACGAGTTTTTACAAAATGTGTTTTATTTCATCAATGGAATCTACAAAGTATGCACATTCTACGTCAAAACAACTTTCTACAGTTTGCGCATGCGTCCGGAAATAAGAAAAGGTTACTTCCCCCGTTTTTTAAAATCACAGCTTCTAGAAGGTTTACATGATTTCGTAAAAAACATGAGTTTTTAGAAAATGTGTTTTATTTCATAAATGGAATCCACAAAGTATGCACATTCTACGTCATAACGACATTCTATAGTTTGCGCATGCATCCGGATATAAGAAAAGCTTACTTCCACCGTTTTTTAAAATCACAGCTTCTAGAAGGTTTACATGATTTCGTAAAAAACATGAGTTTTTAGAAAATTTGTTTTATTTCATAAATGGAATCTACAAAGTATGCACATTCTACGTCATAACGACTTTCTATAGTTTACGCATGGGTTTGGAAATAAGAAAAGCTTACTTCCCCCGTTTTTTAAAATCACAGCTTCTAGAAGGTTTACATGATTTCTTAAAAAACACGAGTTTTTAGAAAATTTCGTTTTATTTCATAAATGGAATCCACAAAGTATGCACATTCTACGTCATAACGACATTCTATAGTTTGCGCATGCATCCGGAAATAAGAAAAGCTTACTTCCACAGTTTTTTAAAATCACAGCTTCTAGAAGGTTTACTGATTTCGTAAAAAACATGAGTTTTTAGAAAATGTGTTTTATTTCATAAATGGAATCTACAAAGTATGCACATTCTACGTCATAAGGACTTTCTATAGTTCGCGCATGCGTTTGGAAATAAGAAAAGCTTACTTCCCCCGTTTTTTAAAATCACAACTTCTAGAAGGTTTACATGATTTCTTAAAAAACACGAGTTTTTAGAAAATGTGTTTTATTTCATAAACGGAATCAACAAAGTATGCACATTCTACGTCATAACGACTTTCTCTAGTTTGCGCATGCGTCCGGAAATAAGAAAAGCTTACTTCCACCGTTTTTTAAAATCACAGCTTCTAGAAGGTTTACATGATTTCGCAAAAAACACGAGTTTTTAGAAAATGTGTTTTATTTCATAAATGGAATCTACAAAGTATGCACATTCTACGTCATAACGACTTCCTATAGTTTGCGCATGCGTCCGGAAATAAGAAAAGCTTACTTCCCCCGTTTTTTAAAATCACAGCTTCTAGAAGGTTTACATGATTTCTTAAAAAACACGAGTTTTTAGAAAATGTGTTTTATTTCATAAATGGAATGAACAAAGTATGCACATTCTATGGCATAACAACTTTCTATAGTTTGCGCATGCGTCCGGAAATAAGAAAAGCTTACTTCCACCATTTTTTAAAATCACAGCTTCTAGAAGGTTTACATGATTTCGTAAAAAACACGAGTTTTTAGAAAATGTGTTTTATTTCATAAATATAATCTACAAAGTATGCACATTCTACGTCATAACGACATTCTATAGTTTGCGCATGCGTCCGGAAATAAGAAAAGCTTACTTCCACCGTTTTTTAAAATCACAGCTTCTAGAAGGTTTACATGATTTCGTAAAAAACACGAGTTTTTAGAAAATGTGTTTTATTTCATAAATGGAATCTACAAAGTATGCACATTCTACGTCAAAATGACTTTCTACAGTTTGCGCATGCGTCCGGAAATAAGAAAAGGTTACTTCCCCCATTTTTTAAAATCACAACTTCTAGAAGGTTTACATGATTTCGTAAAAAACACGACTTTTTAGAAAATGTGTTTTATTTCATAAATGGAATCCACAAAGTATCCACATTCTACGTCATAACGACATTCTATAGTTTGCGCATGCATCCGGAAATAAGAAAAGCTTACTTCCACCGTTTTTTAAAATCACAGCTTCTAGAAGGTTTACATGATTTCGTAAAAAACATGAGTTTTTAGAAAATGTGTTTTATTTCATAAATGGAATCTACAAAGTATGCACATTCTACGTCATAAGGAATTTCTATAGTTTGCGCATGGTTTTGGAAATAAGAAAAGCTTACTTCCCCCGTTTTTTAAAATCACAGCTTCTAGAAGGTTTACATGATTTCTTAAAAAACACGAGTTTTTAGAAAATGTGTTTTATTTAATAAATGGAATCAACAAAGTATGCACATTCTACGTCATAACGACTTTCTATAGTTTGAGCATGCGTCCGGAAATAAGAAAAGTTTACTTCCACCGTTTTTTAAAATCACAGCTTCTAGAAGGTTTACATGATTTTGCCTAAAACACGAGTTTTTAGAAAATGTGTTTTATTTCATAAATGGAATCTACAAAGTATGCACATTCTACATCATAACGACTTTCTATAGTTTGCGCATGCATCCGGAAATAAGAAAAGCTTACTTCCCCCGTTTTTTAAAATCACAGCTTCTAGAAGGTTTACATGATTTCTTAAAAAACACGAGTTGTTAGAAAATCTGTTTTATTTCATAAATGGAATCAACAAAGTATGCACATTCTACGTCATAACGACATTCTATAGTTTGCGCATGCGTCCGGAAATAAGAAAAGCTTACTTCCACCGTTTTTTAAAATCACAGCTTCTAGAAGGTTTACATGATTTCGTAAAAAACACGAGTTTTTAGAAAATGTGTTTTATTTCATAAATGGAATCTACAAAGTATGCACATTCTACGTCATAACGACATTCTATAGTTTGCGCATGCGTCCGGAAATAAGAAAAGCTTACTTCCACCGTTTTTTAAAATCACAGCTTCTATAAGGTTTACATGATTTCGTAAAAAACACGAGTTTTTAGAAAATGTCTTTTATTTCATCAATGGAATCTACAAAGTATGCACATTCTACGTCAAAATGACTTTCTACAGTTTGCGCATGCGTCCGGAAATAATAAAAGGTTACTTCCCCCGTTTTTTAAAATCACAGCTTCTAGAAGGTTTACATGATTTCGTAAAAAACACGAGTTTTTAGAAAATGTGTTTTATTTCATAAATGGAATCCACAAAGTATGCACATTCTACGTCATAACGACATTCTATAGTTTGCGCATGCATCCGGAAATAAGAAAAGCTTACTTCTACCGTTTTTTAAAATCACAGCTTCTAGAAGGTTTACATGATTTCGTAAAAAACATGAGTTTTTAGAAAATGTGTTTTATTTCATAAATGGAATCTACAAAGTATGCACATTCTAAGTCATAAGGACTTTCTATAGTTTACGCATGGGTTTGGAAATAAGAAAAGTTTACTTCCCCCGTTTTTTAAAATCACGGCTTCTAGAAGGTTTACATGATTTCTTAAAAAACACGAGTTTTTAGAAAATGTGTTTTATTTCATAAATGGAATCCACAAAGTATGCACATTCTACGTCATAACGACATTCTATAGTTTGCGCATGCATCCGGAAATAAGAAAAGCTTACTTCCACCGTTTTTTAAAATCACAGCTTCTAGAAGGTTTACATGATTTCGTAAAAAACATGAGTTTTTAGAAAATGTGTTTTATTTCATAAATGGAATCTACAAAGTATGCACATTCTACGTCATAAGGACTTTCTATAGTTTGCGCATGCGTTTGGAAATAAGAAAAGCTTACTTCCCCCGTTTTTTAAAATCACAGCTTCTAGAAGGTTTACATGATTTCTTAAAAAACACGAGTTTTTAGAAAATGTGTTTTATTTCATAAACGGAATCAACAAAGTATGCACATTCTACGTCATAACGACTTTCTCTAGTTTGCGCATGCGTCCGGAAATAAGAAAAGCTTACTTCCACCGTTTTTTAAAATCACAGCTTCTAGAAGGTTTACATGATTTCGCAAAAAACACGAGTTTTTAGAAAATGTGTTTTATTTCATAAATGGAATCTACAAAGTATGAAAATTCTACGTCATAACGACTTCCTATAGTTTGCGCATGCGTCCGGAAATAAGAAAAGCTTACTTCCCCCGTTTTTTAAAATCACAGCTTCTAGAAGGTTTACATGATTTCTTAAAAAACACGAGTTTTTAGAAAATGTGTTTTATTTCATAAATGGAAGGAACAAAGTATGCACATTCTACGGCATAACAACTTTCTATAGTTTGCGCATGCGTCCGGAAATAAGAAAAGCTTACTTCCACCGTTTTTTAAAATCACAGCTTCTAGAAGTTTTACATGATTTCGTAAAAAACACGAGTTTTTAGAAAATGTGTTTTATTTCATAAATGGAATCTACAAAGTATGCACATTCTACGTCATAACTACTCTCTATAGTTTGCGCATGCATCCGGAAATAAGAAAAGCTTACTTCCCCCATTTTTTAAAATCACAGCTTCTAGAAGGTTTACATGATTTCTTAAAAAACACGAGTTTTTAGAAAATGTGTTTTATTTCATAAATGGAATCAACAAAGTATGCACGTTCTACGTCATAACGACTTTCTATAGTTTGCGCATGCGTTTGGAAATAAGAAAAGCTTTCTTCCACCGTTTTTTAAAATCACAGCTTCTAGAAGGTTTACATGATTTCGTAAAAAACATGAGTTTTTAGAAAATGTGTTTTATTTCATAAATGGAATCTACAAAGTATGCACATTCTACGTCATAAGGACTTTCTATAGTTTGCGCATGCGTTTGGAAATAAGAAAAGCTTACTTCCCCCGTTTTTTAAAATCACAGCTTCTAGAAGGTTTACATGATTTCTTAAAAAACACGAGTTTTTAGAAAATGTGTTTTATTTCATAAATGGAATCAACAAAGTATGCACGTTCTACGTCATAACGACTTTCTATAGTTTGCGCATGCGTTTGGAAATAAGAAAAGCTTACTTCCACCGTTTTTTAAAATCACAGCTTCTAGAAGGTTTACATGATTTCTTAAAAAACACGAGTTTTTAGAAAATGTGTTTTATTTCATAAATGGAATCAACAAAGTATGCACATTCTACGTCATAACGACTTTCCATAGTTTGCGCATACGCCCGGAAATAAGAAAAGCTTACTTCCACCATTTTTTAAAATCACAGCTTCTAGAAGGTTTACATGAATTCGTAAAAAACACTAGTTTTTAAAAAATGTGTTTTATTTCATAAATGGAATCTACAAAGTATGCACATTCTATGTCATAACGACTTTATATAGTTTGCGCATGCGTCCGGAAATAAGAAAAGCTTACTTCCCCGGTTTTTAAAATCACAGCTTCTAGAAGGTTTACATGATTTCTTAAAAAACACGAGTTTTTAGAAAATGTGTTTTATTTAATAAATGGAATCAACAAAGTATGCACATTCTACGTCATAACGACTTTCTATAGTTTGCGCATGCGTCCGGAAATAAGAAATGCTTACTTCCCCTGTTTTTTAAAATCACAGCTTCTAGAAGGTTTACATGATTTCTTAAAAAACACGAGTTTTTAGAAAATCTGTTTTATTTCATAAATGGAATCAACAAAGTACGAACATTCTACGTCATAACGACTTTCTATAGTTTGCGCATGCGTTTAGAAATAAGAAAAGCTTACTTCCCCCGTTTTTTAAAATCACAGCTTCTAGAAGGTTTACATGATTTCTTAAAAAACATGAGTTTTTAGAAAATGTGTTTTATTCCATAAATAGAATCAACAAAGTATGCACATTCTACGTCATAACGACTTTCTATAGTTTGCGCATGCGTCCGGAAATAAGAAAAGCTTACTTCCACAATTTTTTAAAATCACAGCATCTAGAAGGTTTACATGATTTCGTAAAAAACACGAGTTTTTAGAAAATGTGTTTTATTTCATAAATGGAATCAACAAAGTATGCACATTCTACGTCATATAGACTTTCTATAGTTTGCGCATGCGTTTGGAAATAAGAAAAGCATACTTTCCCCGTTTTTTAAAATCACAGCTTCTAAAAGGTTTACATGATTTCTTAAACAACACGAGTTTTTAGAAAATGTGTTTTATTTCATAAATAGAATCAACAAAGTATGCACATTCTACGTCATAACGACTTTCTATAGTTTGCGCATGCGTCCGGAAATAAGAAAAGCTTACTTCCACGATTTTTTAAAATCACAGCATCTAGAAGGTTTACATGATTTCGTAAAAAACACGAGTTTTTAGAAAATGTGTTTTATTTCATAAATGTAATCTACAAAGTATGCACATTCTACGTCATAACGACATTCTATAGTTTGCGCATGCGTCCGGAAATAAGAAAAGCTTACTTCCACCGTTTTTTAAAATCACAGCTTCTAGAAGGTTTACTTGATTTCGTAAAAAACACGAGTTTTTAGAAAATGTGTTTTATTTCATAAATGGAATCTAAAAAGTTTGCACTTTCTACGTCATAATGACTTTCTATAGTTTGCGCATCCGTCCGGAAATAAGAAAAGCTTACTTCCCCCGTTTTTTAAAATCACGGCTTCTAGAAGGTTTACATGATTTGTTAAAAAACACGAGTTTTTAGAAAATGTGTTTTATTTCATAAATGGAATCAACAAAGTATGGACATTCTACGTCATAACGACTTTATATAGTTTGCGCATGCGTGCGGAAATAAGAAAAGCTTACTTCCACCGTTTTTTAAAATCACAGCTTCTAGAAGGTTTACATCATTTCGTAAAAAAAAAGAGTTTTTAGAAAATGTGTTTTATTTCATAAATGGAATCTACAAAGTATGCACAGTCTACGTCATAACGACTTTCCATAGTTTGCGCATACGCCCGGAAATAAGAAAAGCTTACTTCCACCGTTTTTTAAAATCATAGCTTCTAGAAGGTTTACATAATTTCGTAAAAAACACGAGTTTTTAGAAAATGTGTTTTATTTCATAAATGGAATCTAAAAAGTTTGCACATTCTACGTCATAACGACTTTCTATAGTTTGCGCATCCGTTCGGAAATAAGAAAAGCTTACTTCCCCCGTTTTTTAAAATCACAGCTTCTAGAAGGTTTACATGATTTGTTAAAAAACACGAGTTTTTAGAAAATGTGTTTTATTTCATAAATGGAATCTACAAAGTAAGCACATTCTACGGCATAACGACTTTCTATAGTTTGCGCATGCGTCAAGAAATAAGAAAAGCTTACTTCCAACATTTTTTAAAATCACAGCTTCTAGAAGGTTTACATGATTTCGTAAAAAACACGAGTTTTTAGAAAATGTGTTTTACTTCATAAAGGGAATCTACAAAGTATGCACATTCTACGTCATAACTACTTTCTATAGTTTGCGCATGCATCCGGTAATAAGAAAAGCTTACTTCCCCCATTTTTTAAAATCACAGCTTCTAGAAGGTTTACATGATTTCTTAAAAAACACGAGTTTTTAGAAAATGTGTTTTATTTCTCTAATGGAATTAACAAAGTATGCACATTCTACGTCATAACGACTTTCTATAGTTTTCGCATGCGTTTGGAAATAAGAAAATCTTACTTCCCCCGTTTTTTAAAATCACAGCTTCTAGAAGGTTTACATGATTTCTTAAAAAACACGAGTTTTTAGAAAATGTGTTTTATTTCATAAATGGAATCAACAAAGTATGCACATTCTATGTCATAACGAATTTCTATGGTTTGCGCATGCGTCCGGAAATAAGAAAAGCTTACTTCCCCCGTTTTTTAAAATCACAGCTTCTAGAAGGTTTACATGATTTCTTAAAAAACACGAGTTTTTAGAAAATGTGTTTTATTTCATAAATGGAATGAACAAAGTATGCACATTCTACGGCATAACAACTTTCTATAGTTTGCGCATGCGTCCGGAAATAAGAAAAGCTTACTTCCACCGTTTTTTAAAATCACAGTTTATAGAAGGTCTACATGATTTCGTAAAAAACACGAGTTTTTAGAAAATGTGTTTTATTTCATAAATGGAATCTACAAAGTATGCACATTCTACGTCATAACTACTTTCTATAGTTTGCGCATGCATCCGGAAATAAGAAAAGCTTACTTCCCCCATTTTTTAAAATCACAGCTTCTAGAAGGTTTACATGATTTCTTAAAAAACACGAGTTTTTAGAAAATGTGTTTTATTTCATAAATGGAATCAACAAAGTATGCACGTTCTACGTCATAACGACTTTCTATAGTTTGCGCATGCGTTTGGAAATAAGAAAAGCTTACTTCCACCGTTTTTTAAAATCACAGCTTCTAGAAGGTTTACATGATTTCGTAAAAAAAAAGAGTTTTTAAAAAATGTGTTTTATTTCATAAATGGAATCTACAAAGTATGCACATTCTACGTCATAACGACTTTCCATAGTTTGCGCATACGCCCGGAAATAAGAAAAGCTTACTTCCACCGTTTTTTAAAATCACAGCTTCTAAAAGGTTTACATGATTTCTTAAACAACACGAGTTTTTTGAAAATGTGTTTTATTTCATAAAGGGAATCTACAAAGTATGCACATTCTACGTCATAACTACTTTCTATAGTTTGCGCATGCATCCGGAAATAAGAAAAGCTTACTTCCCCCATTTTTTAAAATCACAGCTTCTAGAAGGTTTACATGATTTCTTAAAAAACACGAGTTTTTAGAAAATGTGTTTTATTTCTCTAATGGAATTAACAAAGTATGCACATTCTACGTCATAACGACTTTCTATAGTTTGCGCATGCGTTTGGAAATAAGAAAAGCTTACTTCCCCCCGTTTTTTAAAATCACAGCTTCTAGAAGGTTTACATGATTTCTTAAAAAACACGAGTTTTCAGAAAATGTGTTTTATTTCATAAATGGAATCAACAAAGTATGCACATTCTACGTCATAACGAATTTCTATGGTTTGCGCATGCGTCCGGAAATAAGAAAAGCTTACTTCCACCGTTTTTTAAAATCACAGCTTCTAGAAGGTTTACACGAATTCGTAAAAAACACGAGTTTTTAGAAAATGTGTTTTATTTCATAAACGGAATATACAAAGTATGCACATTCTACGTCATAACGACTTTATATAGTTTGCGCATGCGTCTGGAAATAAGAAAAGTTTACTTCCCCCTTTTTTTAAAATCACAGCTTCTAGAAGGTTTACATGATTTCTTAAAAAACACGAGTTTTTAGAAAATGTGTTTTATTGCATAAATGGAATCAACAAAGTATGCACATTCTACGTCATAACGACTTTCTATAGTTTGCGCATGCGTCCGGAAATAAGAAAAGCTTACTTCCCCCGTTTTTTAAAATCACAGCTTCTAGAAGGTTTACATGATTTCTTAAAAAACACGAGTTTTTAGAAAATGTGTTTTATTTCATAAATGGAATCAACAAAGTACGAACATTCTACGTCATAACGACTTTCTATAGTTTTCCCATGCGTTTAGAAATAAGAAAAGCTTACTTCCCTCGTTTTTTAAAATCACAACTTCTATAAGGTTTACATGATTTCTTAAAAAACACGAGTTTTTTGAAAATGTGTTTTATTTCATAAATGGAATGAACAAAGTATGCACATTCTACGTCATAACGAATTTCTATGGTTTGCGCATGCGTCCGGAAATAAGAAAAGCTTACTTCCACCGTTTTTTAAAATCACAGCTTCTAGAAGCTTTACATGATTTCGTAAAAAACATGAGTTTTTAGAAAATGTGTTTTATTTCATAAATGGAATCTCCAAAGTATGCACATTCTACGGCATAATGACTTTCTATAGTTTGCGCATGCATCCGGAAATAAGAAAAGCTTACTTCCCCCATTTTTTAAAATCACAGCTTCTAGAAGGTTTACATGATTTTTTAAAAAACACGAGTTTTTAGAAAATTTGTTTTATTTCATAAATGGAATCAACAAAGTATGCACATTCTACGTCATAACGGCTTTCTATAGTTTGCGCATGCGTTTGGAAATAAGAAAACCTTACTTCCCCCTTTTTTTAAAATCACAGCTTCTAGAAGGTTTACATGATTTCTTAAAAAACACGAGTTTTTAGAAAATGTGCTTTATTTCATAAATGGAATCAACAAAGTATGCACATTCTACATCATAACGACTTTCTATAGTTTGCGCATTCGTCCGGAAGTAAGAAAAGCTTACTTCCACCGTTTTTTAAAATTACAGCTTCTATAAGGTTTACATGATTTCGTAAAAAACACGAGTTTTTAGAAAATGTGTTTTATTTCATAAATGGAATCTACAAAGTATGCACATTCTACGTCAAAACGACTTTCTACAGTTTGCGCATGCGTCCGGAAATAAGAAAAGGTTACTTCCCCCGTTTTTTAAAATCACAACTTCTAGAAGGTTTACATGATTTCATAAAAAACACGAGGTTTTAGAAAATGTGTTTTATTTCATAAATGGAATGCACAAAGTATGCACATTCTACGTCATAACGACATTCTATAGTTTTCGCATGCATCCGGAAATAAGAAAAGCTTACTTCCACCGTTTTTTAAAATCACAGCTTCTAGAAGGTTTACATGATTTCATAAAAAACATGAGTTTTTAGAAAATGTGTTTTATTTCATAAATGGAATCTACAAAGTATGCACATTCTACGTCATAACGACTTTCTATAGTTTGCGCATGCGTTTGGAAATAAGAAAAGCTTACTTCCCCCGTTTTTTAAAATCACAGCTTCTAGAAGGTTTACATGATTTCTTAAAAAACACGAGTTTTTACAAAATGTGTTTTATTTCATCAATGGAATCTACAAAGTATGCACATTCTACATCAAAACAACTTTCTACAGTTTGCGCATGCGTCCGGAAATAAGAAAAGGTTACTTCCCCCGTTTTTTAAAATCACAGCTTCTAGAAGGTTTACATGATTTCGTAAAAAACATGAGTTTTTAGAAAATGTGTTTTATTTCATAAATGGAATCCACAAAGTATGCACATTCTACGTCATAACGACATTCTATAGTTTGCGCATGCATCCGGATATAAGAAAAGCTTACTTCCACCGTTTTTTAAAATCACAGCTTCTAGAAGGTTTACATGATTTCGTAAAAAACATGAGTTTTTAGAAAATTTGTTTTATTTCATAAATGGAATCTACAAAGTATGCACATTCTACGTCATAACGACTTTCTATAGTTTACGCATGGGTTTGGAAATAAGAAAAGCTTACTTCCCCCGTTTTTTAAAATCACAGCTTCTAGAAGGTTTACATGATTTCTTAAAAAACACGAGTTTTTAGAAAATTTCGTTTTATTTCATAAATGGAATCCACAAAGTATGCACATTCTACGTCATAACGACATTCTATAGTTTGCGCATGCATCCGGAAATAAGAAAAGCTTACTTCCACAGTTTTTTAAAATCACAGCTTCTAGAAGGTTTACATGATTTCGTAAAAAACATGAGTTTTTAGAAAATGTGTTTTATTTCCTAAATGGAATCTACAAAGTATGCACATTCTACGTCATAAGGACTTTCTATAGTTCGCGCATGCGTTTGGAAATAAGAAAAGCTTACTTCCCCCGTTTTTTAAAATCACAACTTCTAGAAGGTTTACATGATTTCTTAAAAAACACGAGTTTTTAGAAAATGTGTTTTATTTCATAAACGGAATCAACAAAGTATGCACATTCTACGTCATAACGACTTTCTCTAGTTTGCGCATGCGTCCGGAAATAAGAAAAGCTTACTTCCACCGTTTTTTAAAATCACAGCTTCTAGAAGGTTTACATGATTTCGCAAAAAACACGAGTTTTTAGAAAATGTGTTTTATTTCATAAATGGAATCTACAAAGTATGCACATTCTACGTCATAACGACTTCCTATAGTTTGCGCATGCGTCCGGAAATAAGAAAAGCTTACTTCCCCCGTTTTTTAAAATCACAGCTTCTAGAAGGTTTACATGATTTCTTAAAAAACACGAGTTTTTAGAAAATGTGTTTTATTTCATAAATGGAATGAACAAAGTATGCACATTCTATGGCATAACAACTTTCTATAGTTTGCGCATGCGTCCGGAAATAAGAAAAGCTTACTTCCACCATTTTTAAAATCACAGCTTCTAGAAGGTTTACATGATTTCGTAAAAAACACGAGTTTTTAGAAAATGTGTTTTATTTCATAAATATAATCTACAAAGTATGCACATTCTACGTCATAACGACATTCTATAGTTTGCGCATGCGTCCGGAAATAAGAAAAGCTTACTTCCACCGTTTTTTAAAATCACAGCTTCTAGAAGGTTTACATGATTTCGTAAAAAACACGAGTTTTTAGAAAATGTGTTTTATTTCATAAATGGAATCTACAAAGTATGCACATTCTACGTCAAAATGACTTTCTACAGTTTGCGCATGCGTCCGGAAATAAGAAAAGGTTACTTCCCCCGTTTTTTAAAATCACAACTTCTAGAAGGTTTACATGATTTCGTAAAAAACACGACTTTTTAGAAAATGTGTTTTATTTCATAAATGGAATCCACAAAGTATCCACATTCTACGTCATAACGACATTCTATAGTTTGCGCATGCATCCGGAAATAAGAAAAGCTTACTTCCACCGTTTTTTAAAATCACAGCTTCTAGAAGGTTTACATGATTTCGTAAAAAACATGAGTTTTTAGAAAATGTGTTTTATTTCATAAATGGAATCTACAAAGTATGCACATTCTACGTCATAAGGAATTTCTATAGTTTGCGCATGGTTTTGGAAATAAGAAAAGCTTACTTCCCCCGTTTTTTAAAATCACAGCTTCTAGAAGGTTTACATGATTTCTTAAAAAACACGAGTTTTTAGAAAATGTGTTTTATTTAATAAACGGAATCAACAAAGTATGCACATTCTACGTCATAACGACTTTCTATAGTTTGCGCATGCGTCCGGAAATAAGAAAAGTTTACTTCCACCGTTTTTTAAAATCACAGCTTCTAGAAGGTTTACATGATTTTGCCTAAAACACGAGTTTTTAGAAAATGTGTTTTATTTCATAAATGGAATCTACAAAGTATGCACATTCTACATCATAACGACTTTCTATAGTTTGCGCATGCATCCGGAAATAAGAAAAGCTTACTTCCCCCCGTTTTTTAAAATCACAGCTTCTAGAAGGTTTACATGATTTCTTAAAAAACACGAGTTGTTAGAAAATCTGTTTTATTTCATAAATGGAATCAACAAAGTATGCACATTCTACGTCATAACGACATTCTATAGTTTGCGCATGCGTCCGGAAATAAGAAAAGCTTACTTCCACCGTTTTTTAAAATCACAGCTTCTAGAAGGTTTACATGATTTCGTAAAAAACACGAGTTTTTAGAAAATGTGTTTTATTTCATAAATGGAATCTACAAAGTATGCACATTCTACGTCATAACGACATTCTATAGTTTGCGCATGCGTCCGGAAATAAGAAAACTTTACTTCCACCGTTTTTTAAAATCACAGCTTCTATAAGGTTTACATGATTTCGTAAAAAACATGAGTTTTTAGAAAATGTGTTTTATTTCATCAATGGAATCTACAAAGTATGCACATTCTACGTCAAAATGACTTTCTACAGTTTGCGCATGCGTCCGGAAATAATAAAAGGTTACTTCCCCCGTTTTTTAAAATCACAGCTTCTAAAAGGTTTACATGATTTCGTAAAAAACACGAGTTTTTAGAAAATGTGTTTTATTTCATAAATGGAATCCACAAAGTATGCACATTCTACGTCATAACGACATTCTATAGTTTGCGCATGCATCCGGAAATAAGAAAAGCTTACTTCTACCGTTTTTTAAAATCACAGCTTCTAGAAGGTTTACATGATTTCGTAAAAAACATGAGTTTTTAGAAAATGTGTTTTATTTCATAAATGGAATCTACAAAGTATGCACATTCTAAGTCATAAGGACTTTCTATAGTTTACGCATGGGTTTGGAAATAAGAAAAGTTTACTTCCCCCGTTTTTTAAAATCACGGCTTCTAGAAGGTTTACATGATTTCTTAAAAAACACGAGTTTTTAGAAAATGTGTTTTATTTCATAAATGGAATCCACAAAGTATGCACATTCTACGTCATAACGACATTCTATAGTTTGCGCATGCATCCGGAAATAAGAAAAGCTTACTTCCACCGTTTTTTAAAATCACAGCTTCTAGAAGGTTTACATGATTTCGTAAAAAACATGAGTTTTTAGAAAATGTGTTTTATTTCATAAATGGAATCTACAAAGTATGCACATTCTACGTCATAAGGACTTTCTATAGTTTGCGCATGCGTTTGGAAATAAGAAAAGCTTACTTCCCCCGTTTTTTAAAATCACAGCTTCTAGAAGGTTTACATGATTTCTTAAAAAACACGAGTTTTTAGAAAATGTGTTTTATTTCATAAACGGAATCAACAAAGTATGCACATTCTACGTCATAACGACTTTCTCTAGTTTGCGCATGCGTCCGGAAATAAGAAAAGCTTACTTCCACCGTTTTTTAAAATCACAGCTTCTAGAAGGTTTACATGATTTCGCAAAAAACACGAGTTTTTAGAAAATGTGTTTTATTTCATAAATGGAATCTACAAAGTATGAAAATTCTACGTCATAACGACTTCCTATAGTTTGCGCATGCGTCCGGAAATAAGAAAAGCTTACTTCCCCCGTTTTTTAAAATCACAGCTTCTAGAAGGTTTACATGATTTCTTAAAAAACACGAGTTTTTAGAAAATGTGTTTTATTTCATAAATGGAAGGAACAAAGTATGCACATTCTACGGCATAACAACTTTCTATAGTTTGCGCATGCGTCCGGAAATAAGAAAAGCTTACTTCCACCGTTTTTTAAAATCACAGCTTCTAGAAGTTTTACATGATTTCGTAAAAAACACGAGTTTTTAGAAAATGTGTTTTATTTCATAAATGGAATCTACAAAGTATGCACATTCTACGTCATAACTACTGTCTATAGTTTGCGCATGAATCCGGAAATAAGAAAAGCTTACTTCCCCCATTTTTTAAAATCACAGCTTCTAGAAGGTTTACATGATTTCTTAAAAAACACGAGTTTTTAGAAAATGTGTTTTATTTCATAAATGGAATCAACAAAGTATGCACGTTCTACGTCATAACGACTTTCTATAGTTTGCGCATGCGTTTGGAAATAAGAAAAGCTTACTTCCACCGTTTTTTAAAATCACAGCTTCTAGAAGGTTTACATGATTTCGTAAAAAACATGAGTTTTTAGAAAATGTGTTTTATTTCATAAATGGAATCTACAAAGTATGCACATTCTACGTCATAAGGACTTTCTATAGTTTGCGCATGCGTTTGGAAATAAGAAAAGCTTACTTCCCCCGTTTTTTAAAATCACAGCTTCTAGAAGGTTTACATGATTTCTTAAAAAACACGAGTTTTTAGAAAATGTGTTTTATTTCATAAACGGAATCAACAAAGTATGCACATTCTATGTCATAACGACTTTCTCTAGTTTGCGCATGCGTCCGGAAATAAGAAAAGCTTACTTCCACCGTTTTTTAAAATCACAGCTTCTAGAAGGTTTACATGATTTCGCAAAAAACACGAGTTTTTAGAAAATGTGTTTTATTTCATAAACGGAATCAACAAAGTATGCACATTCTACGTCATAACGACTTTCTCTAGTTTGCGGATGCGTCCGGAAATAAGAAAAGCTTACTTCCACCGTTTTTTAAAATCACAGCTTCTAGACATTTTACATGATTTCGCAAAAAACACGAGTTTTTAGAAAATGTGTTTTATTTCATAAATGTAATCTACAAAGTATGAACATTCTACGTCATAACGACTTCCTATAGTTTGCGCATGCGTCCAGAAATAAGAAAAGCTTACTTCCCCCGTTTTTTAAAATCACAGCTTCTAGAAGGTTTACATGATTTCTTAAAAAACACGAGTTTTTAGAAAATGTGTTTTATTTCATAAATGGAATGAAGTAAGTATGCACATTCTACGGCATAACAACTTTCTATAGTTTGCGCATGCGTCCGGAAATAATAAAAGCTTACTTCCACCGTTTTTTAAAATCACAGCTTCTAGAAGGTTTACATGATTTCGTAAAAAACACGAGTTTTTAGAAAATGTGTTTTATTTCATAAATGGAATCAACAAAGTATGCACATTCTACGTCATAACGACTTTCTATAGTTTGCGCATGCGTCCGGAAATAAGAAAAGCTTACTTCCCCTGTTTTTTAAAATCACAGCTTCTAGAAGGTTTACATGATTTCTTAAAAAACACGAGTTTTTAGAAAATCTGTTTTATTTCATAAACGGAATCAACAAAGTATGCACATTCTACGTCATAACGACATTCTATAGTTTGCGCATGCATCCGGAAATAAGAAAATCTTACTTCCACCGTTTTTTAAAATCACAGCTTCTAGAAGGTTTACATGATTTCGTAAAAAACATGAGTTTTTAGAAAATGTGTTTTATTTCATAAATGGAATCTACAAAGTATGCACATTCTACGTCATAAGGACTTTCTATAGTTTGCGCATGCGTTTTGAAATAAGAAAAGCTTACTTCCCCCGTTTTTTAAAATCACAGCTTCAAGAAGGTTTACATGATTTCTTAAAAAACACGAGTTTTTAGAAAATGTGTTTTATTTCATAAACGGAATCAACAAAGTATGCACATTCTACGTCATAACGACTTTCTCTAGTTTGCGCATGCGTCCGGAAATAAGAAAAGTTTACTTCCACCGTTTTTTAAAATCACAGCTTCTAGAAGGTTTACATGATTTTGCCTAAAACACGAGTTTTTAGAAAATGTGTTTTATTTCATAAATGGAATCTACAAAGTATGCACATTCTACATCATAATGACTTTCTATAGTTTGCGCATGCATCCGGAAATAAGAAAAGCTTACTTCCCCCGTTTTTTAAAATCACAGCTTCTAGAAGGTTTACATGATTTCTTAAAAAACACGAGTTTTTAGAAAATGTGTTTTATTTCATAAATGGAATCAACAAAGTATGCACATTCTACGTCATAACGACATTCTATAGTTTGCGCATGCGTCCGGAAATAAGAAAAGCTTACTTCCACCGTTTTTTAAAATCACAGCTTCTAGAAGGTTTACATGATTTCGTAAAAAACACGAGTTTTTAGAAAATGTGTTTTATTTCATAAATGGAATCTACAAAGTATGCACATTCTACGTCATAACGACTTTCTATAATTTGCGCATCCGTCCGGAAATAAGAAAAGCTTACTTCCCCCGTTTTTTAAAATCACAGCTTCTAGAAGGTTTGCATGATTTCGTAAAAAACACGAGTTTTTAGAAAATGTGTTTTATTTCATAAATGGAATCAACAAAGTATGCACGTTCTACGTCATAACGACTTTCTATAGTTTGCGCATGCGTTTGGAAATAAGAAAAGCTTACTTCCACCGTTTTTTAAAATCACAGCTTCTAGAAGGTTTACATGATTTCGCAAAAAACACGAGTTTTTAGAAAATGTGTTTTATTTCATAAACGGAATCAACAAAGTATGCACATTCTACGTCATAACGACTTTCTCTAGTTTGCGGATGCGTCCGGAAATAAGAAAAGCTTACTTCCACCGTTTTTTAAAATCACAGCTTCTAGACATTTTACATGATTTCTTAAAAAACACGAGTTTTTAGAAAATGTGTTTTATTTCATAAACGGAATCAACAAAGTATGCACATTCTATGTCATAACGACTTTCTCTAGTTTTCGCATGCGTCCGGAAATAAGAAAAGCTTACTTCCACCGTTTTTTAAAATCACAGCTTCTAGAAGGTTTACATGATTTCGCAAAAAACACGAGTTTTTAGAAAATGTGTTTTATTTCATAAACGGAATCAACAAAGTATGCACATTCTACGTCATAACGACTTTCTCTAGTTTGCGGATGAGTCCGGAAATAAGAAAAGCTTACTTCCACCGTTTTTTAAAATCACAGCTTCTAGACATTTTACATGATTTCGCAAAAAACACGAGTTTTTAGAAAATGTGTTTTATTTCATAAATGTAATCTACAAAGTATGAACATTCTACGTCATAACGACTTCCTATAGTTTGCGCATGCGTCCGGAAATAAGAAAAGCTTACTTCCCCCGTTTTTTAAAATCACAGCTTCTAGAAGGTTTACATGATTTCTTAAAAAACACGAGTTTTTAGAAAATGTGTTTTATTTCATAAATGGAATGAACAAAGTATGCACATTCTACGGCATAACAACTTTCTATGGTTTGCGCATGCGTCCGGAAATAAGAAAAGCTTACTTCCACCGTTTTTTAAAATCACAGCTTCTAGAAGGTTTACATGATTTCGTAAAAAAACACGAGTTTTTAGAAAATGTGTTTTATTTCATAAATGGAATCAACAAAGTATGCACATTCTACGTCATAACGACTTTCTATAGTTTGCGCATGCGTCCAGAAATAAGAAAAGCTTACTTCCCCTGTTTTTTAAAATCACAGCTTCTAGAAGGTTTACATGATTTCTTAAAAAACACGAGTTTTTAGAAAATCTGTTTTATTTCATAAACGGAATCAACAAAGTATGCACATTCTACGTCATAACGACATTCTATAGTTTGCGCATGCATCCGGAAATAAGAAAATCTTACTTCCACCGTTTTTTAAAATCACAGCTTCTAGAAGGTTTACATGATTTCGTAAAAAACATGAGTTTTTAGAAAATGTGTTTTATTTCATAAATGGAATCTACAAAGTATGCACATTCTACGTCATAAGGACTTTCTATAGTTTGCGCATGCGTTTGGAAATAAGAAAAGCTTACTTCCCCCGTTTTTTAAAATCACAGCTTCTAGAAGGTTTACATGATTTCTTAAAAAACACGAGTTTTTAGAAAATGTGTTTTATTTCATAAACGGAATCAACAAAGTATGCACATTCTACGTCATAACGACTTTCTATAGTTTGCGCATGCGTCCGGAAATAAGAAAAGTTTACTTCCACCGTTTTTTAAAATCACAGCTTCTAGAAGGTTTACATGATTTTGCCTAAAACACGAGTTTTTAGAAAATGTGTTTTATTTCATAAATGGAATCTACAAAGTATGCACATTCTACATCATAACGACTTTCTATAGTTTGCGCATGCATCCGGAAATAAGAAAAGCTTACTTCCCCCGTTTTTTAAAATCACAGCTTCTAGAAGGTTTACATGATTTCTTAAAAAACACGAGTTTTTAGAAAATGTGTTTTATTTCATAAATGGAATCAACAAAGTATGCACATTCTACGTCATAACGACATTCTATAGTTTGCGCATGCGTCCGGAAATAAGAAAAGCTTACTTCCACCGTTTTTTAAAATCACAGCTTCTAGAAGGTTTACATGATTTCGTAAAAAACAGGAGTTTTTAGAAAATGTGTTTTATTTCATAAATGGAATCTACAAAGTATGCACATTCTACGTCATAACGACTTTCTATAATTTGCGCATCCGTCCGGAAATAAGAAAAGCTTACTTCCCCCGTTTTTTAAAATCACAGCTTCTAGAAGGTTTGCATGATTTCGTAAAAAACACGAGTTTTTAGAAAATGTGTTTTATTTAATAAATGGAATCCACAAAGTATGCACATTCTACGTCATAACGACATTGTATAGTTTGCGCATGCATCCGGAAATAAGAAAAGCTTACTTCCACCGTTTTTTAAAATCACAGCTTCTAGAAGGTTTACATGATTTCGTAAAAAACATGAGTTTTTAGAAAATGTGTTTTATTTCATAAATGGAATCTACAAAGTATGCACATTCTACGTCATAAGGACTTTCTATAGTTTGCGCATGCGTTTGGAAATAAGAAAAGATTACTTCCCCCGTTTTTTAAAATCACAGCTTCTAGAAGGTTTACATGATTTCTTAAAAAACACGAGTTTTTAGAAAATGTGTTTTATTTCATAAACGGAATAAACAAAGTATGCACATTCTACGTCATAACGACTTTCTCTAGTTTGCGCATGCGTTTGGAAATAAGAAAAGCTTACTTCCCCCTTTTTTTAAAATCACAGCTTCTAGAAGGTTTACATGATTTCTTAAAAAACACGAGTTTTTAGAAAATCTGTTTTATTTCATAAATAGAATCAACAAAGTATGCACATTCTACCTCATAACGACTTTCTATAGTTTGCGCATGCGTTTCGAATTAAGAAAAGCTTACTTCCCCCCGTTTTTTAAAATCACAGCTTCTAGAAGGTTTACATGATTTCTTAAAAAACACGAGTTTTTAGAAAATGTGTTTTATTTAATAAATGGAATCAACAAAGTATGCACATTCTACATCATAACGACTTTCTATAGTTTGCGCATTCGTCCAAAAATAAGAAAAGCTTACTTCCACCGTTTTTTAAAATCACAGCTTCTAGAAGGTTTACATGATTTCGTAAAAAACACGAGTTTTTTAGAAAATGTGTTTTATTTGATAAATGGAATCTACAAAGTATGCACATTCTACGTCATAACGACTTTCTATAGTTTGCGCATGCGTCCGGAAATAAGAAAAGCTTACCTCCACCGTTTTTTAAAATCACAGCTTCTAGAAGGTTTACATGATTTCGTAAAAAACATGAGTTTTTAGAAAATGTGTTTTATTTCATAAATGGAATCTACAAAGTATGCACATTCTACGTCATAAGGACCTTCTATAGTTTGCGCATGCGTTTGGAAATAAGAAAAGCTTACTTCCCCCCGTTTTTTAAAATCACAGCTTCTAGAAGGTTTACATGATTTCTTAAAAAACACGAGTTTTTAGAAAATGTGTTTTATTTCATAAACGGAATCAACAAAGTATGCACATTCTACGTCATAACGACTTTCTCTAGTTTGCGCATGCGTCCGGAAATAAGAAATGCTTACTTCCACCGTTTTTTAAAATCACAGCTTCTAGAAGGTTTACATGATTTCGGAAAAAACACGAGTTTTTAGAAAATGTGTTTTATTTCATAAATGGAATCTACAAAGTATGAACATTCTACGTCATAAGGACTTTCTATAGTTTGCGCATGCGTTTGGAAATAAGAAAAGCTTACTTCCCCCGTTTTTTAAAATCACAGCTTCTAGAAGGTTTACATGATTTCTTAAAAAACACGAGTTTTTAGAAAATGTGTTTTATTTCATAAACGGAATCAACAAAGTATGCACATTCTACGTCATAACGACTTTCTCTAGTTTGCGGATGCGTCCGGAAATAAGAAAAGCTTACTTCCACCGTTTTTTAAAATCACAGCTCCTAGACATTTTACATGATTTCGCAAAAAACACGAGTTTTTAGAAAATGTGTTTTATTTCATAAATGGAATCTACAAAGTATGAACATTCTACGTCATAACGACTTCCTATAGTTTGCGCATGCGTCCGGAAATAAGAAAAGCTTACTTCCCCCGTTTTTTAAAATCACAGCTTCTAGAAGGTTTACATGATTTCTTAAAAAACACGAGTTTTTAGAAAATGTGTTTTATTTCATAAATGGAATGAACAAAGTATGCACATTCTACGGCATAACAACTTTCTATAGTTTGCGCATGCGTCCGGAAATAAGAAAAGCTTACTTCCACCGTTTTTTAAAATCACAGCTTCTAGAAGGTTTACATGATTTCGTAAAAAACACGAGTTTTTAGAAAATGTGTTTTATTTCATAAATGGAATCAACAAAGTATGCACATTCTACGTCATAACGACTTTCTATAGTTTGCGCATGCGTCCGGAAATAAGAAAAGCTTACTTCCACCGTTTTTTAAAATCACAGCTTCTAGAAGGTTTACATGATTTCGTAAAAAACACGAGTTTTTAGAAAATGTGTTTTATTTCATAAATGGAATCAACAAAGTATGCACATTCTACGTCATAACGACTTTCTACAGTTTGCGCATGCGTCCGGAAATAAGAAAAGCTTACTTCCCTGTTTTTTAAAATCACAGCTTCTAGAAGGTTTACATGATTTCTTAAAAAACACGAGTTTTTAGAAAATCTGTTTTATTTCATAAACGGAATCAACAAAGTATGCACATTCTACGTCATAACAACTTCCTATAGTTTGCGCATACGTCCGGAAATAAGAAAAGCTTACTTCCACCGTTTTTTAAAATCACAGCTTCTAGAAGGTTTACATGATTTCGTAAAAAACACGAGTTTTTAGAAAATGTGTTTTATTTCATAAATGGAATCTACAAAGTATGCACATTCTACGTCATAACTACTTTCTATAGTTTGCGCATGCATCCGGAAATAAGAAAAGCTTACTTCCCCCCATTTTTTAAAATCACAACTTCTAGAAAGTTTACATGATTTCTTAAAAAACATGAGTTTTTAGAAAATGTGTTTTATTTCATAAATGGAATCAACAAAGTATGCACGTTCTACGTCATAACGACTTTCTATAGTTTGCGCATGCGTTTGGAAATAAGAAAAGCTTACTTCCACCGTTTTTTAAAATCACAGCTTCTAGAAGGTTTACATGATTTCTTAAAAAACACGAGTTTTTAGAAAATGTGTTTTATTTCATAAATGGAATCAACAAAGTATGCACATTCTACGTCATAACGACTTTCCATAGTTTGCGCATACGCCCGGAAATAAGAAAAGCTTACTTCCACCATTTTTTAAAATCACAGCTTCTAGAAGGTTTACATGAATTCGTAAAAAACACTAGTTTTTAGAAAATGTGTTTTATTTCATAAATGGAATCTACAAAGTATGCACATTCTATGTCATAACGACTTTATATAGTTTGCGCATGCGTCCGGAAATAAGAAAAGCTTACTTCCCCCGGTTTTTAAAATCACAGCTTCTAGAAGGTTTACATGATTTCTTAAAAAACAAGAGTTTTTAGAAAATGTGTTTTATTTAATAAATGGAATCAACAAAGTATGCACATTCTACGTCATAACGACTTTCTATAGTTTGCGCATGCGTCCGGAAATAAGAAAAGCTTACTTCCCCTGTTTTTTAAAATCACAGCTTCTAGAAGGTTTACATGATTTCTTAAAAAACACGAGTTTTTAGAAAATCTGTTTTATTTCATAAATGGAATCAACAAAGTACGAACATTCTACGTCATAACGACTTTCTATAGTTTGCGCATGCGTTTAGAAATAAGAAAAGCTTACTTCCCCCGTTTTTTAAAATCACAGCTTCTAGAAGGTTTACATGATTTCTTAAAAAACATGAGTTTTTAAAAAATGTGTTTTATTCCATAAATAGAATCAACAAAGTATGCACATTCTACGTCATAACGACTTTCTATAGTTTGCGCATGCGTCCGGAAATAAGAAAAGCTTACTTCCACAATTTTTTAAAATCACAGCATCTAGAAGGTTTACATGATTTCGTAAAAAACACGAGTTTTTAGAAAATGTGTTTTATTTCATAAATGGAATCAACAAAGTATGCACATTCTACGTCATATAGACTTTCTATAGTTTGCGCATGCGTTTGGAAATAAGAAAAGCTTACTTTCCCCGTTTTTTAAAATCACAGCTTCTAAAAGGTTTACATGATTTCTTAAACAACACGAGTTTTTAGAAAATGTGTTTTATTTCATAAATAGAATCAACAAAGTATGCACATTCTACGTCATAACGACTTTCTATAGTTTGCGCATGCGTCCGGAAATAAGAAAAGCTTACTTCCACGATTTTTCAAAATCACAGCATCTAGAAGGTTTACATGATTTCGTAAAAAACACGAGTTTTTAGAAAATGTGTTTTATTTCATAAATGTAATCTACAAAGTATGCACATTCTACGTCATAACGACATTCTATAGTTTGCGCATGCGTCCGGAAATAAGAAAAGCTTACTTCCACCGTTTTTTAAAATCACAGCTTCTAGAAGGTTTACTTGATTTCGTAAAAAACACGAGTTTTTAGAAAATGTGTTTTATTTCATAAATGGAATCTAAAAAGTTTGCACTTTCTACGTCATAATGACTTTCTATAGTTTGCGCATCCGTCCGGAAATAAGAAAAGCTTACTTCCCCCGTTTTTTAAAATCACGGCTTCTAGAAGGTTTACATGATTTGTTAAAAAACACGAGTTTTTAGAAAATGTGTTTTATTTCATAAATGGAATCAACAAAGTATGGACATTCTACGTCATAACGACTTTCTATAGTTTGCGCATGCGTGCGGAAATAAGAAAAGCTTACTTCCACCGTTTTTTAAAATCACAGCTTCTAGAAGGTTTACATCATTTCGTAAAAAAAAAGAGTTTTTAGAAAATGTGTTTTATTTCATAAATGGAATCTACAAAGTATGCACAGTCTACGTCATAACGACTTTCCATAGTTTGCGCATACGCCCGGAAATAAGAAAAGCTTACTTCCACCGTTTTTTAAAATCATAGCTTCTAGAAGGTTTACATAATTTCGTAAAAAACACGAGTTTTTAGAAAATGTGTTTTATTTCATAAATGGAATCTACAAAGTATGCACATTCTACGTCATAACGACTTTCTATAGTTTGCGCATGCGTTTGGAAATAAGAAAAGCTTACTTCCCCCGTTTTTTAAAATCACAGCTTCTAGAAGGTTTACATGATTTCTTAAAAAACACGAGTTTTTACAAAATGTGTTTTATTTCATCAATGGAATCTACAAAGTATGCACATTCTACGTCAAAACAACTTTCTACAGTTTGCGCATGCATCCGGAAATAAGAAAAGGTTACTTCCCCCGTTTTTTAAAATCACAGCTTCTAGAAGGTTTACATGATTTCGTAAAAAACACGAGTTTTTAGAAAATGTGTTTTATTTCATAAATGGAATCTACAAAGTATGCACATTCTACGTCATAACGACATTCTATAGTTTGCGCATGCATCCGGATATAAGAAAAGCTTACTTCCACCGTTTTTTAAAATCACAGCTTCTAGAAGGTTTACATGATTTCGTAAAAAACATGAGTTTTTAGAAAATTTGTTTTATTTAATAAATGGAATCTACAAAGTATGCACATTCTACGTCATAACGACTTTCTATAGTTTACGCATGGGTTTGGAAATAAGAAAAGCTTACTTCCCCCGTTTTTTAAAATCACAGCTTCTAGAAGGTTTACATGATTTCTTAAAAAACACGAGTTTTTAGAAAATTTCGTTTTATTTCATAAATGGAATCCACAAAGTATGCACATTCTACGTCATAACGACATTCTATAGTTTGCGCATGCATCCGGAAATAAGAAAAGCTTACTTCCACAGTTTTTTAAAATCACAGCTTCTAGAAGGTTTACATGATTTCGTAAAAAACATGAGTTTTTAGAAAATGTGTTTTATTTCATAAATGGAATCTACAAAGTATGCACATTCTACGTCATAAGGACTTTCTATAGTTTGCGCATGCGTTTGGAAATAAGAAAAGCTTACTTCCCCCGTTTTTTAAAATCACAACTTCTAGAAGGTTTACATGATTTCTTAAAAAACACGAGTTTCTAGAAAATGTGTTTTATTTCATAAACGGAATCAACAAAGTATGCACATTCTACGTCATAACGACTTTCTCTAGTTTGCGCATGCGTCCGGAAATAAGAAAAGCTTACTTCCACCGTTTTTTAAAATCACAGCTTCTAGAAGGTTTACATGATTTCGCAAAAAACACGAGTTTTTAGAAAATGTGTTTTATTTCATAAATGGAATCTACAAAGTATGCACATTCTACGTCATAACGACTTCCTATAGTTTGCGCATGCGTCCGGAAATAAGAAAAGCTTACTTCCCCCGTTTTTTAAAATCACAGCTTCTAGAAGGTTTACATGATTTCATAAAAAACACGAGTTTTTAGAAAATGTGTTTTATTTCATAAATGGAATGAACAAAGTATGCACATTCTATGGCATAACAACTTTCTATAGTTTGCGCATGCGTCCGGAAATAAGAAAAGCTTACTTCCACCATTTTTTAAAATCACAGCTTCTAGAAGGTTTACATGATTTCGTAAAAAACACGAGTTTTTAGAAAATGTGTTTTATTTAATAAATGGAATCTACAAAGTATGCACATTCTACGTCATAACTACTTTCTATAGTTTGCGCATGCATCCGGAAATAAGAAAAGCTTACTTCCCCCATTTTTTAAAATCACAGCTTCTAGAAGGTTTACATGATTTCTTAAAAAACACGAGTTTTTAGAAAATGTGTTTTATTTCATAAATGGAATCAACAAAGTATGCACGTTCTACGTCATAACGACTTTCTATAGTTTGCGCATACGTTTGGAAATAAGAAAAGCTTACTTCGACCGTTTTTTAAAATCACAGCTTCTAGAAGGTTTACATGATTTCGTAAAAAAAAAGAGTTTTTAGAAAATGTGTTTTATTTCATAAATGGAATCTACAAAGTATGCACATTCTACGTCATAACGACTTTCCATAGTTTGCGCATACGCCCGGAAATAAGAAAAGCTTACTTCCACCGTTTTTTAAAATCACAGCTTCTAGAAGGTTTACATGATTTCGTAAAAAACACGAGTTTTTAGAAAATGTGTTTTATTTCATAAATGGAATCTACAAAGTATGCACATTCTACGTCATAACTACTTTCTATAGTTTGCGCATGCATCCGGAAATAAGAAAAGCTTACTTCCCCCATTTTTTAAAATCACAGCTTCTAGAAGGTTTACATGATTTCTTAAAAAACACGAGTTTTTAGAAAATGTGTTTTATTTCATAAATGGAATCAACAAAGTATGCACGTTCTACGTCATAACGACTTTCTATAGTTTGCGCATACGTTTGGAAATAAGAAAAGCTTACTTCCACCGTTTTTTTAAATCACAGCTTCTAGAAGGTTTACATGAATTCGTAAAAAACACGAGTTTTTAGAAAATGTGTTTTATTTCATAAACAGAATCGACAAAGTATGCACATTCTACGTCATAACGACTTTATATAGTTTGCGCATGCGTCTGGAAATAAGAAAAGCTTACTTCCCCCCTTTTTTTAAAATCACAGCTTCTAGAAGGTTTACATGATTTCTTAAAAAACACGAGTTTTTAGAAAATGTGTTTTATTTCATAAATGGAATCAACAAAGTATGCACATTCTACGTCATAACGACTCTCTATAGTTTGCGCATGCGTCCGGAAATAAGAAAAGCTTACTTCCCCCGTTTTTTAAAATCACATCTTCTAGAAGGTTTACATGATTTCTTAAAAAACACGAGTTTTTAGAAAATGTGTTTTATTTCATAAATGGAATCAACAAAGTACGAACATTCTACGTCATAACGAGTTTCTATAGTTTGCCCATGCGTTTAGAAATAAGAAAAGCTTACTTCCCTCGTTTTTTAAAATCACAGCTTCTAGAAGGTTTACATGATTTCTTAAAAAACACGAGTTTTTCTAAAATGTGTTTTATTTCATAAATGGAATCTAAAAAGTTTGCACTTTCTACGTCATAATAACTTTCTATAGTTTGCGCATCCGTCCGGAAATAAGAAAAGCTTACTTCCCCCCGTTTTTTAAAATCACAGCTTCTAGAAGGTTTACATGATTTGTTAAAAAACACGAGTTTTTAGAAAATGTGTTTTATTTCATAAATGGAATCTACAAAGTATGCACAGTCTACGTCATAACGACTTTCCATAGTCTGCGCATACGCCCGGAAATAAGAAAAGCTTACTTCCACCGTTTTTTAAAATCACAGCTTCTAGAAGGTTTACATAATTTCGTAAAAAACACGAGTTTTTAGAAAATGTGTTTTATTTCATAAATGGAATCTAAAAAGTTTGCACATTCTACGTCATAACGACTTTCTATAGTTTGCGCATTCGTCCGGAAATAAGAAAAGCTTACTTCCCCCGTTTTTTAAAATCACAGCTTCTAGAATTTTTACATGATTTGTTAAAAAACACGAGTTTTTAGAAAATGTGTTTTATTTCATAAATGGAATCTACAAAGTATGCACATTCTACGGCATAACGAATTTCTATAGTTTGCGCATGCGTCAAGAAATAAGAAAAGCTTACTTCCACCATTTTTTAAAATCACAGCTTCTAGAAGGTTTACATGGTTTCGTAAAAAACACAAGTTTTTAGAAAATGTGTTTTATTTCATAAAATGAATCTACAAAGTATGCACATTCTACGTCATAACTACTTTCTATAGTTTGCGCATGCATCCGGAAATAAGAAAAGCTTACTTCCCCCATTTTTTAAAATCACAGCTTCTAGAAGGTTTACATGATTTCTTAAAAACCACGAGTTTTTAGAAAATGTGTTTTATTTCTCTAATGGAATCAAAAAAGTATGCACATTCTACGTCATAACGACTTTCTATAGTTTGCGCATGTGTTTGGAAATAAGAAAAACTTACTTCCCCCGTTTTTTAAAATCACAGCTTCTAGAAGGTTTACATGATTTCTTAAAAAACACGAGTTTTTAGAAAATGTGTTTTATTTCATAAATGGAATCAACAAAGTATGCACATTCTACGTCATAACGACTTTCTATAGTTTACGCATGGGTTTGGAAATAAGAAAAGCTTACTTCCCCCGTTTTTTAAAATCACAGCTTCTAGAAGATTTACATGATTTCTTAAAAAACATGAGTTTTTAGAAAATGTGTTTTATTTCATAAATGGAATCCACAAAGTATGCACATTCTACGTCATAACGACATTCTATAGTTTGCGCATGCATCCGGAAATAAGAAAAGCTTACTTCCACCGTTTTTTAAAATCACAGCTTCTAGAAGGTTTACATGATTTCGTAAAAAACATGAGTTTTTAGAAAATGTGTTTTATTTCATAAATGGAATCTACAAAGTATGCACATTCTACGTCATAAGGACTTTCTATAGTTTGCGCATGCGTTTGGAAATAAGAAAAGCTTACTTCCCCCGTTTTTTAAAATCACAACTTCGAGAAGGTTTACATGATTTCTTAAAAAACACGAGTTTTTAGAAAATGTGTTTTATTTCATAAACGGAATCAACAAAGTATGCACATTCTACGTCATAACGACTTTCTCTAGTTTGCGCATGCGTCCGGAAATAAGAAAAGCTTACTTCCACCGTTTTTTAAAATCACAGCTTCTAGAAGGTTTACATGATTTCGCAAAAAACACGAGTTTTTAGAAAATGTGTTTTATTTCATAAATGGAATCTACAAAGTATGCACATTCTACGTCATAATGACTTCCTATAGTTTGCGCATGCGTCCGGAAATAAGAAAAGCTTACTTCCCCCGTTTTTTAAAATCACAGCTTCTAGAAGGTTTACATGATTTCCTAAAAAACACGAGTTTTTAGAAAATGTGTTTTATTTCATAAATGGAATGAACAAAGTATGCACATTCTACGGCATAACAACTTTCTATAGTTTGCGCATGCGTCCGGAAATAAGAAAAGCTTACTTCCACCGTTTTTTAAAATCACAGCTTCTAGAAGGTTTACATGATTTCGTAAAAAACACGAGTTTTTAGAAAATGTGTTTTATTTCATAAATGGAATCTACAAAGTATGCACATTCTACGTCATAACTACTTTCTATAGTTTGCGCATGCATCCGGAAATAAGAAAAGCTTACTTCCCCCATTTTTTAAAATCACAGCTTCTAGAAGGTTTACATGATTTCTTAAAAAACACGAGTTTTTAGAAAATGTGTTTTATTTCATAAATGGAATCAACAAAGTATGCACATTCTACGTCATAATGACTTTCTATAGTTTGCGCATGCGTTTGGAAATAAGAAAAGCTTACTTCCACCGTTTTTTAAAATCACAGCTTCTAGAAGGTTTACATGATTTCATAAAAAACACGAGTTTTTAGAAAATGTGTTTTATTTCATAAATGGAATCAACAAAGTATGCAGATTCTACGTCATAACAACCTTCTATAGTTTGCGCATGCGTTCGGAAATAAGAAAAGCTTACTTCCACCGTTTTTTAAAATCACAGCTTCTAGAAGGTTTACATGATTTCGTTAAAAAAAAGAGTTTTTAGAAAATGTGTTTTATTTCATAAATGGAATCTACAAAGTATGCACAGTCTACGTCATAACGATTTTCCATAGTTTGCGCATACGCCCGGAAATAAGAAAAGCTTACTTCCACCGTTTTTTAAAACCACAGCTTCTAGAAGGTTTACATAATTTCGTAAAAAACACGAGTTTTTAGAAAATGTGTTTTATTTCATAAATGGAATCTAAAAAGTTTGCACTTTCTACGTCATAATGACTTTCTATAGTTTGCGCATCCGTCCGGAAATAAGAAAAGCTTACTTCCCCCGTTTTTTAAAATCACAGCTTCTAGAAGGTTCACATGATTTCTTAAAAAACACGAGTTTTTAGAAAATGTGTTTTATTTCATAAATGGAATCTACAAAGTATGCAAATTCTACGTCATAACGACTTTCCATAGTTTGCGCATACGCCCGGAAATAAGAAAAGCTTACTTCCACCGTTTTTTAAAATCACAGCTTCTAGAAGGTTTACATGAATTCGTAAAAAACACTAGTTTTTAGAAAATGTGTTTTATTTCATAAATGGAATCTACAAAGTATGCACATTCTATGTCATAACGACTTTATATAGTTTGCGCATGCGTCCGGAAATAAGAAAAGCTTACTTCCCCCGGTTTTTAAAATCACAGCTTCTAGAAGGTTTACATGATTTCTTAAAAAACATGAGTTTTTAGAAAATTTGTTTTATTTAATAAATGGAATCAACAAAGTATTCACATTCTACGTCATAACGACTTTCTATAGTTTGCGCATGCGTCCGGAAATAAGAAAAGCTTACTTCCCCCGTTTTTTAAAATCACAGCTTCTAGAAGGTTTACATGATTTCTTAAAAAACACGAGTTTTTAGAAAATGTGTTTTATTTCATAAATAGAATCAACAAAGTATGCACATTCTACGTCATAACGACTTTCTATAGTTTGCGCATGCGTCCGGAAATAAGAAAAGCTTACTTCCCTCGTTTTTTAAAATCACAGCTTCTAGAAGGTTTACATGATTTCTTAAAAAACACGAGTTTTTACAAAATGTGTTTTATTTCATAAATGGAATCAACAAAGTATGCACATTCTACGGCATAACGACTTTCTATAGTTTGCGCATGTGTTTGGAAATAAGAAAAGCTTACTTTCCCCGTTTTTTAAAATCACAGCATCTAAAAGGTTTACATGATTTCTTAAACAACACGAGTTTTTAGAAAATGTGTTTTATTTCATAAATAGAATCAACAAAGTATGCACATTCTACGTCATAACGACTTTCTATAGTTTGTGCATGCGTCCGGAAATAAGAAAAGCTTACTTCCACCATTTTTTAAAATCACAGCATCTAGAAGGTTTACATGATTTCGTAAAAAACACGAGTTTTTAGAAAATGTGTTTTATTTCATAAATGTAATCTACAAAGTATGCACATTCTACGTCATAACGACATTCTATAGTTTGCGCATGCGTCCGGAAATAAGAAAAGCTTACTTCCACCGTTTTTTAAAATCACAGCTTCTAGAAGGTTTACATGATTTCGTAAAAAACACGAGTTTTTAGAAAATGTGTTTTATTTCATAAATGGAATCTAAAAAGTTTGCACTTTCTACGTCATAATGACTTTCTATAGTTTGCGCATCCGTCCGGAAATAAGAAAAGCTTACTTCCCCCGTTTTTTAAAATCACAGCTTCTAGAAGGTTTACATGATTTCTTAAAAAACACGAGTTTTTAGAAAATGTGTTTTATTTCATAAATGGAATCAACAAAGTATGCAGATTCTACGTCATAACAACCTTCTATAGTTTGCGCATGCGTCCGGAAATAAGAAAAGCTTACTTCCACCGTTTTTTAAAATCACAGCTTCTAGAAGGTTTACATGATTTCGTAAAAAAAAAGAGTTTTTAGAAAATGTGTTTTATTTCATAAATGGAATCTACAAAGTATGCACAGTCTACGTCATAACGATTTTCCATAGTTTGCGCATACGCCCGAAAATAAGAAAAGCTTACTTCCACCGTTTTTTAAAACCACAGCTTCTAGAAGGTTTACATAATTTCGTAAAAAACACGAGTTTTTAGAAAATGTGTTTTATTTCATAAATGGAATCTAAAAAGTTCGCACATTCTACGTCATAACGACTTTCTATAATTTGCGCATCCGTCCGGAAATAAGAAAAGCTTACTTCCCCCGTTTTTTAAAATCACAGCTTCTAGAAGGTTTACATGATTTCTTAAAAAACACGAGTTTTTAGAAAATGTGTTTTATTTCATAAATGGAATCTAAAAAGTTTGCACTTTCTACGTCATAATGACTTTCTATAGTTTGCGTATCCGTCCGGAAATAAGAAAAGCTTACTTCCCCCGTTTTTTAAAATCACAGCTTCTAGAAGGTTCACATGATTTCTTAAAAAACACGAGTTTTTAGAAAATGTGTTTTATTACATAAATGGAATCAACAAAGTATGCAGATTCTACGTCATAACGACTTTCTATAGTTTGCGCATGCGTCCGGAAATAAGAAAAGCTTACTTCCCCCGTTTTTTAAAATCACAGCTTCTAGAAGGTTTACATGATTTCTTAAAAAACACGAGTTTTTAGAAAATGTGTTTTATTTCATAAATGGAATCCACAAAGTATCCACATTCTACGTCATAACGACATTCTATAGTTTGCGCATACATCCGGAAATAAGAAAAGCTTACTTCCACCGTTTTTTAAAATCACAGCTTCTAGAAGGTTTACATGATTTCGTAAAAAACATGAGTTTTTAGAAAATGTGTTTTATTTCAAACAATGGAATCTACAAAGTATGCACATTCTACGTCATAAGGACTTTCTATAGTTTGCGCATGCGTTTGGAAATAAGAAAAGCTTACTTCCCCCGTTTTTTAAAATCACAACTTCTAGAAGGTTTACATGATTTCTTAAAAAACACGAGTTTTTAGAAAATGTGTTTTATTTCATAAACGGAATCAACAAAGTATGCACATTCTACGTCATAACGACTTTCTCTAGTTTGCGCATGCGTTTGGAAATAAGAAAAGCTTACTTCCACCGTTTTTTAAAATCACAGCTTCTAGAAGGTTTACATGATTTCGCAAAAAACACGAGTTTTTAGAAAATGTGTTTTATTTCATAAATGGAATCTACAAAGTATGCACATTCTACGTCATAACGACTTCCTATAGTTTGCGCATGCGTCCGGAAATAAGAAAAGCTTACTTCCCTCGTTTTTTAAAATCACAGCTTCTAGAATGTTTACATGATTTCTTAAAAAACACGAGTTTTTAGAAAATGTGTTTTATTTCATAAATGGAATGAACAAAGTATGCACATTCTACGGCATAACAACTTCCTATAGTTTGCGCATGCGTCCGGAAATAAGAAAAGCTTACTTCCACCGTTTTTTAAAATCACAGCTTCTAGAAGGTTTACATGATTTCGTAAAAAACACGAGTTTTTAGAAAATGTGTTTTATTTCATAAATAGAATCAACAAAGTATGCACATTCTACGTCATAACGACTTTCTATAGTTTGCGCATGCGTCCGGAAATAAGAAAAGCTTACTTCCACCATTTTTTAAAATCACAGCATCTAGAAGGTTTACATGATTTCGTAAAAAACACGAGTTTTTAGAAAATGTGTTTTATTTCATAAATGTAATCTACAAAGTATGCACATTCTATGTCATAACGACATTCTATAGTTTGCGCATGCGTCCGGAAATAAGAAAAGCTTACTTCCACCGTTTTTTAAAATCACAGCTTCTAGAAGGTTTACATGATTTCGTAAAAAACACGAGTTTTTAGAAAATGTGTTTTATTTCATAAATGGAATCTAAAAAGTTTGCACATTCTACGTCATAACGACTTTCTATAGTTTGCGCATCCGTCCGGAAATAAGAAAAGTTTACTTCCCCCGTTTTTTAAAATCACAGCTTCTAGAAGGTTTACATGATTTGTTAAAAAACACGAGTTTTTAGAAAATGTGTTTTATTTCATAAATGGAATCAACAAAGTATGCACATTCTACCTCATAACGACTTTCTATAGTTTGAGCATGCGTCCGGAAATAAGAAAAGCTTACTTCCACCGTTTTTTAAAATCACAGCTTCTAGAAGGTTTACATGATTTCATAAAAAAAAAGAGTTTTTAGAAAATGTGTTTTATTTCATAAATGGAATCTACAAAGTATGCACATTCTACGTCATAACGACTTTCCATAGTTTGCGCATACGCCCGGAAATAAGAAAAGCTTACTTCCACCGTTTTTTAAAATCACAGCTTCTAGAAGGTTTACATAATTTCGTAAAAAACACGAGTTTTTAGAAAATGTGTTTTATTTCATAAATGGAATCTACAAAGTATGCACATTCTACGGCATAATGACTTTCTATAGTTTGCGCATGCGTCAAGAAATAAGAAAAGCTTACTTCCACCATTTTTTAAAATCACATCTTCTAGAAGGTTTACATGATTTCGTAAAAAACACGAGTTTTTAGAAAATGTGTTTTATTTCATAAATGGAATCTACAAAGTACGCACATTCTACATCATAACTACTTTCTATTGTTTGCGCATGCATCCGGAAATAAGAAAAGCTTACTTCCCCCATTTTTTAAAATCACAGCTTCTAGAAGGTTTACATGATTTCTTAAAAAACACGAGTTTTTAGAAAATGTGTTTTATTTCTCTAATAGAATCAACAAACTATGCACATTCTACGTCATAACGACTTTCTATAGTTTGCGCATGCGTTTGGAAATAAGAAAAGTTTACTTCCCCCGTTTTTTAAAATCACAGGATCTAGAAGGTTTACATGATTTCTTAAAAAACACGAGTTTTTAGAAAATGTGTTTTATTTCATAAATAGAATCAACAAAGTATGCACATTCTACGTCATAACGACTTTCTATAGTTTGCGCATGCGTCCGGAAATAAGAAAAGCTTACTTCCACTATTTTTTAAAATCACAGCATCTAGAAGGTTTACATGATTTCGTAAAAAACGCGAGTTTTTAGAAAATGTGTTTTATTTCATAAATGGAATCTACAAAGTATGCACACTCTACGTCATAACAACTTTCTATATTTTGCGCATGTGTTTGGAAATAAGAAAAGCTTACTTCCCCGATTTTTTAAAATCACAACTTCTAGAAGATTCACATGATTTTGTAAAAAACACGAGTTTTTAGAAAATGTGTTTTATTTCATAAATGGAATCAACAAAGTATTCACATTGTACCTCATAACGACTTTGTATAGTTTGAGCATGCGTTTGGAAATAAGAAAAGCTTACTTCCCCCGTTTTTTAAAATCACAGATTCTAGAAGATTTACATGATTTCTTAAAAAACACAAGTCTTTGGAAAATGTGTTTTATTTCATAAATGGAATCAACAAAGTATGCACATTCTACGTCATAAGAACTTTCTATAGTTTGCGCATGCGTTTTGAAATAAGAAAAGGTTACTTCCCCCGTTTTTTAAAATCACAGCTTCTAGAAGGTTTACATGATTTCTTAAAAAACAAGAGTTTTTAGAAATTGTGTTTTATTTCAGAAATGGAATCTACAAAGTATGCACATTCTATGTCAGAACGAATTTCTATAGTTTGCGCATGCGTCCGGAAATAAGAAATCTTACTTCCCCTGTTTTTTAAAATCACAGCTTCTAGAAGGTTTACATGATTTCTTAAAAAACACGAGTTTTTAGAAAATGTGTTTTATTTCATCAATGGAATCTACAAAGTATGCACATTCTACGTCATAACGACATTCTATAGTTTTTGCATGCGTCCGGAAATAAGAAAAGCTTACTTCCCTCGTTTATTAAAATCACAGCTTCTAGAAGATTTACATGATTTCTTAAAAAACACGAGTCTTTGGAAAATGTGTTTTATTTCATAAATGGAATCAACAAAGTATGCACATTCTATGTCATAAGAACTTTCTATAGTTTGCGCATGCGTTTGGAAATAATAAAAGCTTACTTCCCCCGTTTTTTAAAATCACAGCTTCTAGAAGGTTTACATGATTTCTTAAAAAACACGAGTTTTTAGAAAATGTGTTTTATTTCATAAATGGAATCAAGAAAGTATGCACATTCTACGTCATAACGACTTTCTATAATTTGCGCATGCGTTTGGAAATAAGAAAAGCTTACTTCCACCGTTTTTTAAAATCACAGCTTCTAGAAGGTTTACATGATTTGTTAAAAAACATGAGTTTTTAGAAAATGTGTTTTCTTTCATAAATGGAATCAACAAAGTATGCACATTCTACGTCATAACGAATTTCTATAGTTTGCGCATGCGTCCGGAAATAAGAAAAGCTTACTTCCACCGTTTTTTAAAATCACAGCTTCTAGAAGGTTTACATGATTTCTTAAAAAACACGAGTTTTTAGAAAATGTGTTTTATTTCATAAATGGAATCAACAAAGTATGCACATTCTACATTATAACGACTTTCTATAGTTTGTACATTCGTCCGGAAATAATAAAAGCTTACTTCCACCGTTTTTTAAAATCACAGCTTCTAGAAGGTTTACATGATTTCGTAAAAAACACGAGTTTTTAGAAAATGTGTTTTATTTCATAAATGGAATCTACAAAGTATGCACATTCTACGTCATAACGACTTTCTATTGTTTGCGCATGCGTCCGGAATTAAGAAAAGCTTACTTCCACCGTTTTTTAAAATCACAGCTTCTAGGATGTTTACATGATTTCGTAAAAAACACGAGTTTTTAGAAAATGTGTTTTATTTCATAAATGGAATCTACAAAGTATGCACAATCTACGTCAGAATGACATTCTATAGTTTGAGAAAGCGTCTGGAAATAAGAAATCTTACTTCCCCCGTTTTTTAAAATCACAGCTTCTAGAAGGTTTACATGGTTTCGTAAAAAACACGAGTTTTTAGAAAATGTGTTTTATTTCATAAATGGAATCTACAAAGTATGCACATTCTACATCATAATGACTTTCTATAGTTTGTGCGTGCATCCGGAAATAAGAAAAGCTTACTTCCACCGTTTTTTAAAATCACGGCTTCTAGAAGGTTTACATGATTTCGTAAAAAACACGAGTTTTTAGAAAATGTGTTTTATTTCATAAATGGAATCTACAAAGTATGCACATTCTACGTCAGAACGACTTTCTATAGTTTGCGCATGTGTCCGGAAATAAGAAATCTTACTTTCCTCGCTTTTTAAAATCACAGCTTCTAGAAGGTTTACATGATTTCTTAAATAACATGAGTTTTTAGAAAATGTGTTTTATTTCATAAATGGAATCTATAAAGTATGCACATTCTACGTCATAACGACATTGTATAGTTTGCGCATGCGTCCGGAAATAAGAAAAGCTTACTTCCCCCGTTTTTTAAAATCACAGCTTCTAGAAGATTTACATGATTTCTTAAAAAACACGAGTCTTTGGAAAATGTGTTTTATTTCATAAATGGAATCAAATAAGTATGCACATTCTAAGTCATAAGAAAAGCTTACTTCCCCCGTTTTTTAAAATCACAGCTTCTAGAATGTTTACATGATTTCTTAAAAAACACGAGTTTTTAGAAAATGTGTTTTCTTTCATAAATGGAATCAACAAAGTATGCACATTCTACGTCATAACGAATTTCTATAGTTTGCGCATGCGTCCGGAAATAACAAAAGCTTACTTCCACAGTTTTTTAAAATCACAACTTCTAGAAGGTTTACATGATTTCTTAAAAAACACGAGTTTTTAGAAAATGTGTTTTATTTCATAAATGGAATCAACAAAGTATGGACATTCTACATCATAACGACTTTCTATAGTTTGTGGATTCGTCCGGAAATAAGAAAAGCTTACTTCGACCGTTTTTTAAAATCACAGTTTCTAGAAGGTTTACATGATTTCGTAAAAAACACGAGTTTTTGAAAATGTGTTTTATTTCATAAATGGAATCTACAAAGTATGCACATTCTACGTCATAACGAATTTCTATGGTTCGCGCATGCGTTTGGAAATAAGAAAAGCTTACTTCCCCCGTTTTTTAAAATCACAGCTTCTAGAAGGTTTACATGATTTCGTAAAAAACACGAGTTTTTACAAAATGTGTTTTATTTCATAAATGGAATCTACAAAGTATGCACATTTAACGTCATAACGAATTTCTATTCTTTCCGCATGCGTCTGGAAATAAGAAAAGCTTACTTCCACCGTTTTTTAAAATCACAGCTTCTAGAAGGTTTACATGATTTCGTAAAAAACACGAGTTTTTAGAAAATGTGTTTTATTTCATAAATGGAATCTACAAAGTATGCACATTCTAAGTCAGAACGACTTTCTATAGTTTGAGCATGCGTCCGGAAATAAGAAATCTTACTTCACCTGTTTTTTAAAATCACAGCTTCTAGAAGGTTTACATGATTTCGTAAAAAACACGAGTTTTTAGAAAATGTGTTTTATTTCATAAATGGAATCTACAAAGTATGCACATTCTGCATCATAACGACTTTCTATAGTTTGCGCATGCGTCCGGAAATAAGAAAAGCTTACTTCCACCGTTTTTTAAAATCACAGCTTCTAGAAGGTTTACATGATTTCGTAAAAAACACGAGTTTTTAGAAAATGTGTTTATTTCATAAATGGAATCAACAAAGTATGTACATTCTACGTCATAACGACTTTCTATACTTTGCGCATGCGTTTCGAAATAAGAAAAGCTTACTTCCTCCATTTTTTAAAATCACAGCTTCTAGAAGGTTTACATGATTTCTTAAAAAACACGAGTTTTTAGAAAATGTGTTTTATTTCATAAATAGAATCAACAAAGTATGCATATTCTATGTCATAACGACTTTATATAGATTGCGCATGCGTCTGGAAATAAGAAAAGCTTACTTCCACCGTTTTTTAAAATCACAGCTTCTAGAAGGTTTACATGATTTCGTAAAAAACACGAGTTTTTAGAAAATGTGTTTTATTTCATAAATGGAATCTACAAAGTATGCACATTCTACATCAGAACGACTTTCTATAGTGTGCACATGCGTCCGTAAATAAGAAATCTTAGTTCCCCCCGTTTTTTAAAATCACAGCTTCTAGAAGGTTTACATGATTTCTTAAAAAACACGAGTTTTTAGAAAATGTGTTTTATTTCATAAATGGAATCAACAAAGTATGCACATTCTACATCATAACGACTTTCTATAGTTTGTGGATTCGTCCGGAAATAAGAAAAGCTTACTTCGACCGTTTTTTAAAATCACAGTTTCTAGAAGGTTTACATGATTTCGTAAAAAACACGAGTTTTTGAAAATGTGTTTTATTTCATAAATGGAATCTACAAAGTATGCACATTCTACGTCATAACGACTTTCTATGGTTTGCGCATGCGTTTGGAAATAAGAAAAGCTTACTTCCCCTGTTTTTTAAAATCACAGCTTCTAGAAGGTTTACATGATTTCGTAAAAAACACGAGTTTTTAGAAAATGTGTTTTATTTCATAAATGGAATCTACAAAGTATGCACATTCTGTGTCATAATGACTTTCTATAGTTTGCGCATGCGTCCGGAAATAAGAAAAGCTTACTTCCACCGTTTTTTAAAATCACAGCTTCTAGAAGGTTTACATGATTTCGTAAAAAACACGAGTTTTTAGAAAATCTGTTTTATTTCATAAATGGAATCAACAAAGTATGTACATTCTACGTCATAACGACTTTCTATAATTTGCGCATGCGTTTCGAAATAAGAAAAGCTTACTTCCTCCATTTTTTAAAATCACAGCTTCTAGAAGGTTTACATGATTTCTTAAAAAACACGAGTTTTTAGAAAATGTGTTTTATTTCATAAATAGAATCAACAAAGTATGCATATTCTATGTCATAACGACTTTATATAGATTGCGCATGCGTCCGGAAATAAGAAAAGCTTACTTCCCTCATTTTTTAAAATCACAGCTTCTAGAAGATTTACATGATTTCTTAAAAAACACGAGTCTTTGGAAAATGTGTTTTATTTCATAAATGGAATCAACAAAGTATGCACATTCTACGTCATAAGAACTTTCTATAGTTTGCGCATGCCTTTGGAAATAAGAAAAGCTTACTTCCCCCGTTTTTTAAAATCACAGCTTCTAGAATGTTTACATGATTTCTTAAAAAACACGAGTTTTTAGAAAATGTGTTTTCTTTCATAAATGGAATCAACAAAGTATGCACATTCTACGTCATAACGAATTTCTATAGTTTGCGCATGCGTCCGGAAATAACAAAAGCTTACTTCCACCGTTTTTTAAAATCACAGCTTCTGGAAGGTTTACATGATTTCTTAAAAAACACGAGTTTTTAGAAAATGTGTTTTATTTCATAAATGGAATCAACAAAGTATGCACATTCTACATCATAACGACTTTCTATAGTTTGTGGATTCGTCCGGAAATAAGAAAAGCTTACTTCGACCGTTTTTTAAAATCACAGTTTCTAGAAGGTTTACATGATTTCGTAAAAAACACGAGTTTTTGAAAATGTGTTTTATTTCATAAATGGAATCTACAAAGTATGCAAATTCTACGTCATAACGACTTTCTATGGTTTGCGCATGCGTTTGGAAATAAGAAAAGCTTACTTCCCCCGTTTTTTAAAATCACAGCTTCTAGAAGGTTTACATGATTTCGTAAAAAACACGAGTTTTTACAAAATGTGTTTTATTTCATAAATGGAATCTAGAAAGTATGCACATTTAACGTCATAACGAATTTCTATTCTTTCCGCATGCGTCCGGAAATAAGAAAAGCTTACTTCCACCGTTTTTTAAAATCACAGCTTCTAGAAGGTTTACATGATTTCGTAAAAAACACGAGTTTTTAGAAAATGTGTTTTATTTCATAAATGGAATCTACAAAGTATGCATATTCTAAGTCAGAACGACTTTCTATAGTTTGAGCATGCGTCCGGAAATAAGAAATCTTACTTCACCTGTTTTTTAAAATCACAGCTTCTAGAAGGTTTACATGATTTCGTAAAAAACACGAGTTTTTAGAAAATGTGTTTTATTTCATAAATGGAATCTACAAAGTATGCACATTCTGCGTCATAACGACTTTCTATAGTTTGCGCATGCGTCCGGAAATAAGAAAAGCTTACTTCCACCGTTTTTTAAAATCACAGCTTCTAGAAGGTTTACATGATTTCGTAAAAAACACAAGTTTTTAGAAAATGTGTTTATTTCATAAATGGAATCAACAAAGTATGTACATTCTACGTCATAACGACTTTCTATACTTTGCGCATCCATTTCGAAATAAGAAAAGCTTACTTCCTCCATTTTTTAAAATCACAGCTTCTAGAAGGTTTACATGATTTCTTAAAAAACATGAGTTTTTAGAAAATGTGTTTTATTTCATAAATAGAATCAACAAAGTATGCATATTCTATGTCATAACGACTTTATATAGATTGCGCATGCGTCCGGAAATAAGAAAAGCTTACTTCCACCGTTTTTTAAAATCACAGCTTCTAGAAGGTTTACATGATTTCGTAAAAAACACGAGTTTTTAGAAAATGTGTTTTATTTCGTAAATGGAATCTACAAAGTATGCACATTCTACATCAGAACGACTTTCTATAGTTTGCGCATGCATCCGGAAATAAGAAATCTTAGTTCCCCCGTTTTTTAAAATCACAGCTTCTAGAAGGTTTACATGATTTCTTAAAAAACACGAGTTTTTAGAAAATGTGTTTTATTTCATAAATGGAATCAACAAAGTATGCACATTCTACATCATAACGACTTTCTATAGTTTGTGGATTCGTCCGGAAAAAAGAAAAGCTTACTTCGACCGTTTTTTAAAATCACAGTTTCTAGAAGGTTTACATGATTTCGTAAAAAACACGAGTTTTTAGAAAATGTGTTTTATTTCATAAATGGAATCTACAAAGTATGCACATTCTACGTCATAACGACTTTCTATGGTTTGCGCATGCGTTTGGAAATAAGAAAAGCTTACTTCCCCCGTTTTTTAAAATCACAGCTTCTAGAAGGTTTACATGATTTCGTAAAAAACACGAGTTTTTACAAAATGTGTTTTATTTCATAAATGGAATCTACAAAGTATGCACATTTAACGTCATAACGAATTTCTATTCTTTCCGCATGCGTCCGGAAATAAGAAAAGCTTACTTCCACCGTTTTTTAAAATCACAGCTTCTAGAAGGTTTACATGATTTCGTAAAAAACACGAGTTTTTAGAAAATGTGTTTTATTTCATAAATGGAATCTACAAAGTATGCACATTCTAAGTCAGAACGACTTTCTATAGTTTGAGCATGCGTCCGGAAATAAGAAATCTTACTTCCACCGTTTTTTAAAATCACAGCTTCTAGAAGGTTTACATGATTTCGTAAAAAACACAAGTTTTTAGAAAATGTGTTTATTTCATAAATGGAATCAACAAAGTATGTACATTCTACGTCATAACGACTTTCTATACTTTGCGCATGCGTTTCGAAATAAGAAAAGCTTACTTCCTCCATTTTTTAAAATCACAGCTTCTAGAAGGTTTACATGATTTCTTAAAAAACACGAGTTTTTAGAAAATGTGTTTTATTTCATAAATAGAATCAACAAAGTATGCATATTCTATGTCATAACGACTTTATATAGATTGCGCATGCGTCCGGAAATAAGAAAAGCTTACTTCCACCGTTTTTTAAAATCACAGCTTCTAGAAGGTTTACATGATTTCGTAAAAAACACGAGTTTTTAGAAAATGTGTTTTATTTCGTAAATGGAATCTACAAAGTATGCACATTCTACATCAGAACGACTTTCTATAGTGTGCGCATGCGTCCGGAAATAAGAAATCTTAGTTCCCCCGTTTTTTAAAATCACAGCTTCTAGAAGGTTTACATGATTTCTTAAAAAACACGAGTTTTTAGAAAATGTGTTTTATTTCATAAATGGAATCAACAAAGTATGCACATTCTACATCATAACGACTTTCTATAGTTTGTGGATTCGTCCGGAAATAAGAAAAGCTTACTTCGACCGTTTTTTAAAATCACAGTTTCTAGAAGGTTTACATGATTTCGTAAAAAACACGAGTTTTTGAAAATGTGTTTTATTTCATAAATGGAATCTACAAATTATGCACATTCTACGTCATAACGACTTTCTATGGTTTGCGCATGCGTTTGGAAATAAGAAAAGCTTACTTCCCCCGTTTTTTAAAATCACAGCTTCTAGAAGGTTTACATGATTTCGTAAAAAACATGAGTTTTTACAAAATGTGTTTTATTTCATAAATGGAATCTACAAAGTATGCACATTTAACGTCATAACGAATTTCTATTCTTTCCGCATGCGTCTGGAAATAAGAAAAGCTTACTTCCATCGTTTTTTAAAATCACAGCTTCTAGAAGGTTTACATGATTTCGTAAAAAACACGAGTTTTTAGAAAATGTGTTTTATTTCATAAATGGAATCTACAAAGTATGCACATTCTAAGTCAGAACGACTTTCTATAGTTTGAGCATGCGTCCGGAAATAAGAAATCTTACATCACCTGTTTTTTAAAATCACAGCTTCTAGAAGGTTTACATGATTTCGTAAAAAACACGAGTTTTTAGAAAATGTGTTTTATTTCATAAATGGAATCTACAAAGTATGCACATTCTGCGTCATAATGACTTTCTATAGTTTGCGCATGCGTCCGGAAATAAGAAAAGCTTACTTCCACCGTTTTTTAAAATCACAGCTTCTAGAAGGTTTACATGATTTCGTAAAAAACACAAGTTTTTAGAAAATGTGTTTTATTTCATAAATGGAATCAACAAAGTATGTACATTCTACGTCATAACGACTTTCTATAATTTGCGCATGCGTTTCGAAATAAGAAAAGCTTACTTCCTCCATTTTTTAAAATCACAGCTTCTAGAAGGTTTACATGATTTCTTAAAAAACACGAGTTTTTAGAAAATGTGTTTTATTTCATAAATAGAATCAACAAAGTATGCATATTCTATGTCATAACGACTTTATATAGATTGCGCATGCGTCCGGAAATAAGAAAAGCTTACTTCCCCCGTTTTTTAAAATCACAGCTTCTAGAAGATTTACATGATTTCTTAAAAAACACGAGTCTTTGGAAAATGTGTTTTATTTCATAAATGGAATCAACAAAGTATGCACATTCTACGTCATAAGAACTTTCTATAGTTTGCGCATGCCTTTGGAAATAAGAAAAGCTTACTTCCCCCGTTTTTTAAAATCACAGCTTCTAGAATGTTTACATGATTTCTTAAAAAACACGAGTTTTTAGAAAATGTGTTTTCTTTCATAAATGGAATCAACAAAGTATGCACATTCTACGTCATAACGAATTTCTATAGTTTGCGCATGCGTCCGGAAATAACAAAAGCTTACTTCCACCGTTTTTTAAAATCACAGCTTCTGGAAGGTTTACATGATTTCTTAAAAAACACGAGTTTTTAGAAAATGTGTTTTATTTCATAAATGGAATCAACAAAGTATGCACATTCTACATCATAACGACTTTCTATAGTTTGTGGATTCGTCCGGAAATAAGAAAAGCTTACTTCGACCGTTTTTTAAAATCACAGTTTCTAGAAGGTTTACATGATTTCGTAAAAAACACGAGTTTTTGAAAATGTGTTTTATTTCATAAATGGAATCTACAAAGTATGCACATTCTACGTCATAACGACTTTCTATGGTTTGCGCATGCGTTTGGAAATAAGAAAAGCTTACTTCCCCCGTTTTTTAAAATCACAGCTTCTAGAAGGTTTACATGATTTCGTAAAAAACACGAGTTTTTACAAAATGTGTTTTATTTCATAAATGGAATCTAGAAAGTATGCACATTTAACGTCATAACGAATTTCTATTCTTTCCGCATGCGTCCGGAAATAAGAAAAGCTTACTTCCACCGTTTTTTAAAATCACAGCTTCTAGAAGGTTTACATGATTTCGTAAAAAACACGAGTTTTTAGAAAATGTGTTTTATTTCATAAATGGAATCTACAAAGTATGCACATTCTAAGTCAGAACGACTTTCTATAGTTTGAGCATGCGTCCGGAAATAAGAAATCTTACTTCACCTGTTTTTTAAAATCACAGCTTCTAGAAGGTTTACATGATTTCGTAAAAAACACGAGTTTTTAGAAAATGTGTTTTATTTCATAAATGGAATCTACAAAGTATGCACATTCTGCATCATAACGACTTTCTATAGTTTGCGCATGCGTCCTGAAATAAGAAAAGCTTACTTCCACCGTTTTTTAAAATCACAGCTTCTAGAAGGTTTACATGATTTCGTAAAAAACATAAGTTTTTAGAAAATGTGTTTATTTCATAAATGGAATCAACAAAGTATGTACATTTTACGTCATAACGACTTTCTATACTTTGCGCATCCATTTCGAAATAAGAAAAGCTTACTTCCTCCATTTTTTAAAATCACAGCTTCTAGACGGTTTACATGATTTCTTAAAAAACACGAGTTTTTAGAAAATGTGTTTTATTTCATAAATAGAATCAACAAAGTATGCATATTCTATGTCATAACGACTTTATATAGATTGCGCATGCGTCCGGAAATAAGAAAAGCTTACTTCCACCGTTTTTTAAAATCACAGCTTCTAGAAGGTTTACATGATTTCGTAAAAAACACGAGTTTTTAGAAAATGTGTTTTATTTCGTAAATGGAATCTACAAAGTATGCACATTCTACATCAGAACGACTTTCTATAGTTTGCGCATGCGTCCGGAAATAAGAAATCTTAGTTCCCCCGTTTTTTAAAATCACAGCTTCTAGAAGGTTTACATGATTTTTTAAAAAACACGAGTTTTTAGAAAATGTGTTTTATTTCATAAATGGAATCAACAAAGTATGCACATTCTACATCATAACGACTTTCTATAGTTTGTGGATTCGTCCGGAAAAAAGAAAAGCTTACTTCGACCGTTTTTTAAAATCACAGTTTCTAGAAGGTTTACATGATTTCGTAAAAAACACGAGTTTTTGAAAATGTGTTTTATTTCATAAATGGAATCTACAAATTATGCACATTCTACGTAATAACGACTTTCTATGGTTTGCGCATGCGTTTGGAAATAAGAAAAGCTTACTTCCCCCGTTTTTTAAAATCACAGCTTCTAGAAGGTTTACATGATTTCGTAAAAAACACGAGTTTTTACAAAATGTGTTTTATTTCATAAATGGAATCTAGAAAGTATGCACATTTAACGTCATAACGAATTTCTATTCTTTGCGCATGCGTCCGGAAATAAGAAAAGCTTACTTCCACCGTTTTTTAAAATGACAGCTTCTAGAAGGTTTAAATGATTTCGTAAAAAACACGAGTTTTTAGAAAATGTGTTTTATTTCATAAATGGAATCTACAAAGTATGCACATTCTACATCAGAACGACTTTCTATAGTTTGCACATGCGTCCGGAAATAAGAAATCTTAGTTCCCCTGTTTTTTAAAATCACAGCTTCTAGAAGGTTTACATGATTTCTTAAAAAACACGAGTTTTTAGAAAATGTGTTTTATTCCATAAATGGAATCTACAAAGTATGCACATTCTATGTCATAACGACATTCTATAGTTTGCACATGCGTCAGGAAATAAGAAATCTTACTTCCCCCGTTTTTAAAATCACAGCTTCTAGAAGGTTTACATGATTTCGTAAAAAACACGAGTGTTTAGAAAACGTGTTTTATTTCATAAATGGAATCTACAAAGTATGCACATTCTACATCATAACGACTTTCTATAGTTTGTGCATGCGTCCTGAAATAAGAAAAGCTTACTTCCACCGTTTTTTAAAATCACAGCTTCTAGAAGGTTTACATGATTTCGTAAAAAACACGAGTTTTAAGAAAATGTGTTTTATTTCATAAATGGAATCAACAAAGTATGTTAATTCTACGTCATAATGACTTTCTATAGTTTGTGCATCCGTCCGGAAATAAGAAAAGCTTACTTCCCCCGTTTTTTAAAATCACAGCTTCTAGAAGGTTTACATGATTTCTTAAAAAACACGAGTTTTTAGAAAATGTGTTTTATTTCATAAATAGAATCAACAAAGTATGCATATTCTATGTCATAACGGCTTTATATAGATTGCGCATGCGTCCGGAAATCAGAAAAGCTTACTTCCACCATTTTTTAAAATCACAGCTTCTAGAAGGTTTACATGATTTCGTAAAAAACACGAGTTTTTAGAAAATGTGTTTTATTTCATAAATGGAATCTACAAAGTATGCACATTCTACGTCAGAACGACTTTCTATAGTTTGCCCATGCGTCCGGAAATATGAAATCTGACTTCCCCCGTTTTTTAAAATCACAGCTTCTAGAAGGTTTACATGATTTCTTAAAAAACACGAGTTTTTAGAAAATGTGTTTTATTTCCTAAATGGAATCTACAAAGTATGCACATTCTACGTCATAACGACATTCTATAGTTTGCGCATGCGTCCGGAAATAAGAAAAGCTTACTTCCCCCCGTTTTTTAAAATCACAGCTTCTAGAAGATTTACATGATTTCTTAAAAAACACGAGTCTTTGGAAAATGTGTTTTATTTCATAAATGGAATCAACAAAGTATGCACATTCTACGTCATAAGAACTTTCTATAGTTTGCACATGCGTTTGGAAATAAGAAAAGCTTACTTCCCCCGTGTTTTAAAATCACAACTTCTAGAAGGTTTATGTTAAATTTTCAGAATTTACTTCAATATGATCTAGGATCTTAACTGAGAGAACAACATGTACAGCATATCTACAGCATATCAATCATGGAGACAGTAATGCAAGCACACAAGAGACACAAAGATTTACTTGGGGAAAACCATAAAGGTGAAAAACCCCAATAACTTCCTCAGAGATAGATAGAGCAATGATACAACCAACCAAGAGAGATAGCCATAACCTAGCAGCAGATCCTCCTCCTCCATAAGTGCGCCACTCCTCCTTGAGTGCATGTGTGAGAAGTGAGTGAGTAAATAGAGTGCCTCCCGCACTCTATTTATACTTGACTTGACTTGCCTTTTTACCTAACTCATGTAGGCTCGAACTTAACCACATAATATAATGCTGACTGGGCCGACCCCCAATAGGGTGGTCTAATAACCCTTTGAACCACATGGCCGACCCCCAATAGGGTGGTCTAATAACCCTTCGACCCACATGACTTATACAGAGCCGACCCCAACAAGGTGGTCTAATAACCCATCAAGTATAAGTTACGACACTTACAATATAAATGACGACACTTCCGTATAGAGGAATAATACCATCTCTATAGGAGTACATACAACATACATATATGAAATACATTCCGAAGTTACATATACATCAACAGTTTACATGATTTCTTAAAAAACACGAGTTTTTAGAAAATGTGTTTTATTTCATAAATGGAATCAAGAAAGTATGCACATTCTACTTCATAACGACTTTCTATAATTTGCGCATGTGTTTGGAAATAAGAAAAGCTTACTTCCACCGTTTTTTAAAATCAAAACTTCTAGAAGGTTTACATGATTTCTTAAAAAACACGAGTTTTTAGAAAATGTGTTTTTCTTTCATAAATGGAATCAACAAAGTATGCACATTCTACGTCATAACAAATTTCTATAGTTTGCGCATGCGTCCGGAAATAAGAAAAGCTTACTTCCACCGTTTTTTAAAATCACAGCTTCTAGAAGGTTTACATGATTTCTTAAAAAACACGAGTTTTTAGAAAATGTGTTTTATTTCAAAAATGGAATCAACAAAGTATGCACATTCTACATCATAACGACTTTCTATAGTTTGTGCGTTCGTCCGGAAATAAGAAAAGCTTACTTCCACCGTTTTTTAAAATCACAGCTTCTAGAAGGTTTACATGATTTCGTAAAAAACACGAGTTTTTGAAAATGTGTTTTATTTCATAAATGGTATCTACAAAGTATGCACATTATATGTCATAACGACTTTCTATGGTTTGCGCATACGTTTGGAAATAAGAAAAGCTTACTTCCCCCTTTTTTTAAAATCACAGCTTCTAGAAGGTTTACATGATTTCGTAAAAAACACGAGTTTTTAGAAAATATGTTTTATTTCATCAATGGAATCTACAAAGCATGCACATTCTACGTCATAACGACTTTCTATTGTTTGCGCATGCGTCCGGAAATAAGAAAAGCTTACTTCCACCGTTTTTTAAAATCACAGCTTCTAGAAGGTTTACATGATTTCGTAAAAAAAAAGAGTTTTTAGAAAATGTGTTTTATTTCAAAAATGGAATCTACAAAGTGTCCACATTCTACGTCAGAACGACGTTCTATAGTTTGAGCATGCATCCGGAAATAAGAAATCTTACTTCCCCCGTTTTTTAAAATCACAGCTTCTAGAAGGTTTACATGATTTCGTAAAAAACACGAGTTTTTAGAAAATGTGTTTTATTTCATAAATGGAATCTACAAAGTATGCACATTCTAGGTCATAACGACTTTCTATAGTTTGTGCATGCATCCGGAAATAAGAAAAGCTTACTTCCACCGTTTTTTAAAATCACAGCTTCTAGAAGGTTTACATGATTTCGTAAAAAACACGAGTTTTTAGAAAATGTGTTTTATTTCATAAATGGAATCTACAAAGTATGCACATTCTACGTCAGAATGACTTTCTATAGTTTGCGCATGCGTCCGGAAATAAGAAATCTTACTTCCCCCGTTTTTTAAAATCACAGCTTCTAGAAGGTTTACATGATTTCTTAAAAAACACGAGTTTTTAGAAAATGTGTTTTATTTCATAAATGGAATCTACTAAGTATGCACATTCTACGTCATAACGACATTCTATAGTTTGCGCATGCGTCCGGAAATAAGAAAAGCTTACTTCTCCCGTTTTTTAAAATCACAGTTTCTAGAAGATTTACATGATTTCTTAAAAAACACGAGTCTTTGGAAAATGTGTTTTATTTCATAATTGGAATAAACAAAGTATGCACATTCTACGTCATAATAACTTTCTATAGTTTGCGCATGCGTTTGGAAATAAGAAAAGCTTACTTCCCCCGTTTTTTAAAATCACAACTTCTAGAAGGTTTACATGATTTCTTAAAAAACACGAGTTTTTAGAAAATGTGTTTTATTTCATAAATGGAATCAAGAAAGTATGCACATTCTACGTCATAACGACTTTCTATAATTTGCGCATGCGTTTCGAAATAAGAAAAGCTTACTTCCACCGTTTTGTAAAATCACAGCTTCTAGAAGGTTTGTATGATTTCTTAAAAAACACGAGTTTTTAGAAAATGTGTTTTCTTTCGTAAATGGAATCAACAAAGTATGCACATTCGACGTCATAACGAATTTCTATAGTTTGCGCATGCGTCCGGAAATAAGAAAAGCTTACTTCCACCGTTTTTTAAAATCACAGCTTCTAGAATGTTTACATGGTTTCTTAAAAAACACGAGTTTTTAGAAAATGTGTTTCATTTCATAAATGGAATGAACAAAGTATGCATATTCTACATCATAACGACTTTCTATAGTTTGTGCATTCATCCGGAAATAAGAAAAGCTTACTTCCACCGTTTTTTAAAATCACAGCTTCTAGAAGGTTTACATGATTTCGTAAAAAACACGAGTTTTTGAAAATGTGTTTTATTTCATCAATGGAATCTACAACGTATGCACATTCTACGTCATAATGACTTTCTATGGTTTGCGCATGCGTTTGGAAATAAGAAAAGCTTACTTCCCCCGTTTTTTAAAATCACAGCTTCTAGAAGGTTTACATGATTTCGTAAAAAACACGAGGTTTTAGAAAATGTTTTTTATTTCATAAATGGAATCTATAAAGTATGCACATTCTACGTCATAACGACTTTCTATTGTTTGCGCATGCGTCCGGAAATAAGAAAAGCTTACTTCCACCGTTTTTTAAAATCACAGCTTCTAGAAGGTTTACATGATTTCGTAAAAAACACGAGTTTTTCGAAAATGTGTTTTATTTCATAAATGGAATCTACAAAGTATGCACATTCTACGTCATAACGACATTCTATAGTTTGCACATGCGTCCGGAAATAAGAATAGCTTACTTCCCCCGTTTTTTAAAATCACAGCTTCTAGAAGGTTTACATGATTTCTTAAAAAACACGAGTTTTTAGAAAATGTGTTTTATTTCATAAATTGAATCTACAAAGTATGCACATTCTACGTCATAACAACATTCTATAGTTTGCACATGCGTCCGGAAATAAGAAAATCTTACTTCCCCCATTTTTTAAAATCATAGCTTCTAGAAGGTTTACATGATTTCCTAAAAAACACGAGGTTTTAGAAAATGTGTTTTATTTCATAAATGGAATCTACAAAGTATGCACATTCTAGATCATAACGACTTTCTATTGTTTGCACATGCGTCCAGAAATAAGAAAAGCTTACTTCCACCGTTTTTTAAAATCGCAGCTTCTAGAAGGTTTACATGATTTCGTAAAAAACACGAGTTTTTAGAAAATGTGTTTTATTTCATAAATGGAATCTACAAAGTATGCACATTCTACGTCGGAACGACTTTCTATAGTTTGAGCATGCGTCCGGAAATAAGAAATCTTACTTCCCCCGTTTTTTTAAATCATAGCTTCTAGAAGGTTTACATGATTTCGTAAAAAACACGAGTTTTTAGAAAATGTGTTTTATTTCATAAATGGAATCTACAAAGTATGCACATTCTATGTCATAACGACTTTATATAGTTTGCGCATGCGTCTGGAAATAAGAAAAGCTTACTTCCCCCGTTTTTTAAAATCACAGCTTCTAGAAGGTTTACATGATTTCTTAAAAAACACGAGTTTTTAGAAAATGTGTTTTATTTCATAAATGGAATCAACAAAGTATGCACATTCTACGTCATAACGACTTTCTATAGTTTGCGCATGCATCCGGAAATAAGAAAAGCTTACATCCCCCATTTTTTAAAATCACAGCTTCTAGAAGCTTTACATGATTTCGTAAAAAACACGAGTTTTTAGAAAATGTGTTTTATTTCATAAATGGAATCGACAAAATATGCACATTCTATGGCATAACGACTTTCTATAGTTTGCGCATGCATCCGGAAATAAGAAAAGCTTACTTCCCCCATTTTTTAAAATCACAGCTTCTAGAAGGTTTACATGATTTCTTAAAAAACACGAGTTTTTAGAAAATGTGTTTTATTTCATAAATGGAATCAACAAAGTATGCACATTCTACGTCATAACGACTTTCTATAGTTTGCGCATGCGTTTGGAAATAAGAAAAGCTTAGTTCCCCCTTTTTTTAAAATCACAGCTTCTAGAAGGTTTACATGATTTCGTAAAAAACACGAGTTTTTAGAAAATGTGTTTTATTTCATAAATGGAATCTACAAAGTATGCACATTCTACGTCAGAACGACTTTCTATAGTTTGAGCATGCGTCCGGAAATAAGAAATCTTACTTTCCCCATTTTTTAAAATCACAGTTTCTAGAAGGTTTACATGATTTCGTAAAAAACACGAGTTTTTAGAAAATGTGTTTTATTTCAGAAATGGAATCTACAAAGTATGCACATTCTAGGTCATAACGACTTTCTATAGTTTGTGCATGCATCCGGAAATAAGAAAAGCTTACTTCCACCGTTTTTTAAAATCACAGCTTCTAGAAGGTTTACATGATTTCGTAAAAAAGACGAGTTTTTAGAAAATGTGTTTTATTTCATAAATGGAATCTACAAAGTATGCACATTCTACGTCAGAACGACTTTCTATAGTTTGAGCATGCGTCCGGAAATAAGAAATCTTACTTCCCCCATTTTTTAAAATCACAGTTTCTAGAAGGTTTACATGATTTCGTAAAAAACACGAGTTTTTAGAAAATGTGTTTTATTTCATAAATGGAATCTACAAAGTATGCACATTCTAGGTCATAACGACTTTCTATAGTTTGGGCATGCATCCGGAAATAAGAAAAGCTTACTTCCACCGTTTTTTAAAATCACAACTTCTAGAAGGTTTACATGATTTCGTAAAAAACACGAGTTTTTAGAAAATGTGTTTTATTTCATAAATGGAATCTACAAAGTATGCACTTTCTAAGTCAGAACGACTTTCTATAGTTTGCGCATGCGTCTGTAAATAAGAAATCTTACTTCCCGCGTTTTTTAAAATCACAACTTCTATAAGGTTTACATGATTTCTTAAAAAACACGAGTTTTTAGAAAATGTGTTTTATTTCATAAATGGAATCAAGAAAGTATGCACATTCTACGTCATAACGACTTTCTATAATTTGCGCATGCGTTTGGAAATAAGAAAAGCTTACTTCCACCGTTTTTTAAAATCACAGCTTCTAGAAGGTTTACATGATTTCTTAAAAAACAGGAGTTTTTAGAAAATGTGTTTTCTTTCATAAATGGAATCAACAAAGTATGCACATTCTAAGTCATAACGACTTTCTATAGTTTGCGCATGCGTTTGGAAATAAGAAAAGCTTACTTCCCCCGTTTTTTAAAATCACAGCTTCTAGAAGGTTTACATGATTTCGTAAAAAACACGAGTTTTTAAAAAATGTGTTTTATTTCATAAATGGAATCTACAAAGTATGCACATTCTACGTTATAACGACTTTTTATAGTTTGCGCATGCGTCTGGAAATAAGAAAAGCTTACTTCCCCCGTTTTTTAAAATCACAGCTTCTAGAAGGTTTACATGATTTCTTAAAAAACACTAGTTTTTAGAAAATGTGTTTTATTTCATAAATGGAATCAACAAAGTATACACATTCTACGTCATAACGACTTCCTGTAGTTTGCGCATGCGTTTGCAAATAAGAAAAGCTTACTTACCCCGTTTTTTAAAATCACAGTTTTTGAAGGTTTACATGATTTCTTAAAAAACACGAGTTTTTAGAAAATGTGTTTTATTTCAGAAATGGAATCAACAAAGTATGCACATTCTACGTCATAACGACTTTCTATAGTTTGCGCATGCGTCCGGAAATAAGAAAAGCTTACTTCCACCGTTTTTTAAAATCACAGCTTCTAGAAGGTTTACATGATTTCGTAAATAACACGAGTTTTTAGAAAATGTGTTTTATTTCATAAATGGAATCTACAAAGTATGCACATTCTACGTCATAACGACTTTCTATAGTTTGCACATTCGTCCGTAAATAAGAAAAGCTTACTTCCGCCGTTTTTTAAAATCACAGCTTCCAGAAGGTTTACATGATTTCATAAAAAACACGAGTTTTTAGAAAATGTGTTTTATTTCATAAATGGAATCTACAAAGTATGCACATTCTACGGCATAACGACTTTCTATAGTTTGCGCATGCGTCCGGAAATAAGAAAAGCTTCCTTTCCCCGTTTTTTAAAATCACAGCTTCTAGAAGGTTTACATGATTTCTTAAAAAACACGAGTTTTTTGAAAATTTGTTTTATTTCATAAATGGAATCAACAAAGTATGCACATTCTACGTCATAAAGAATTTCTATAGTTTGCGCATGCGTTTGGAAATAAGAAAAGCTTACTTCCCCCGTTTTTTAAAATCACAGCTTCTAGAAGGTTTCCATGATTTCTTAAAAAACACGAGTTTTTAGAAAATGTGTTTTATTTCATAAATAGAATCAACAAAGTATGCACATTCTACGTCATAACGACTTTCTATAGTTTGCGCATGCGTTTGGAAATAAGAAAAGCTTACTTCCCCCGTTTTTTAAAATTACAGCTTCTAGAAGGTTTACATGATTTCTTAAAAAACACGAGTTTTTAGAAAATGTGTTTTATTTCATAAATGGAATCAACAAAGTATGCACATTCTACATCATAACGACTTTCTATAGTTTGCGCATTCGTCCGGAAATAAGAAAAGCTTACTTCCAACGTTTTTTAAAATCACAGCTTCTAGAAGGTTTACATGATTTCTTAAAAAACACGAGTTTTTAGAAAATTTGTTTTATTTCATAAATCCAATCAACAAAGTATGTACATTCTACGTCATAATGACTTTCTATAGTTTGCGCATGCGTTTGGAAGTAAGAAAAGCTTACATCCCCCGTTTTTTAAAATCACAGCTTCTAAAAGGTTTACATGATTTCTTAAAAAACAAGAGTTTTTAGAAAATGTGTTTTATTTCATAAATAGAATCAACAAAGTATGCACATTCTACGTTATAACGACTTTCTATAGTTTGCGCATGCGTCCGGAAATAAGAAAAGCTTACTTCCACCATTTTTTAAAATCACAACATCTAGAAGGTTTACATGATTTTGTAAAAAACAAGAGTTTTTAGAAAATGTGTTTTATTTCATAAATGTAATCTACAAAGTATGTACATTCTACGTCGTAACGACATTCTGTAGTTTGCGCATGCGTCCGGAAATAAGAAAAGCTTACTTCAACCGTTTTTTAAAATCGCACATTCTAGAATGTTTACATGATTTCGTAAAAAACATGAGTTTTTAGAAAATGTGTTTTATTTCATAAATGGAATCTAAAAATTTTGCACATTCTACGTCATAACGACTTTCTATAGTTTGCGCATCCGTCCGGAAATAAGAAAAGCTTACTTCCCCCGTTTTTTAAAATCACAGCTTCTAGAAGGTTTACATGATTTGTTAAAAAACACGACTTTTTAGAAAATGTGTTTTATTTCATAAATGGAATCAACAAAGTATGCACATTCTACGTCATAACGACTTTCTATAGTTTGCGCATGCGTCCGGAAATAAGAAAAGCTTACTTCCACCGTTTTTAAAAATCAGAGCTTCTAGAAGGTTTACATGATTTCGTAAAAAAAGAGAGTTTTTAGAAAATGTGTTTTATTTCATAAATGGAATCTACAAAGTATGCACATTCTACGTCATAACGACTTTCCATAGTTTGCGGATATGCCCGGAAATAAGAAAATCTTACTTCCACCATTTTTTAAAATCACAGCTTCTAGAAGGTTTACATAATTTCGTAAAAAACACGAGTTTTTAGAAAATGTGTTTTATTTCATAAATGGAATCTACAAAGTATGCATATTCTACGTCATAACGACTTTCTATAGTGTGCGCATGCGTCCGGAAATAAGAAAAGCTTACTTCCACCGTTTTTTAAAATCACAGCTTCTAGAAGGTTTACATGATTTCTTAAAAAACACGAGTTTTTAGAAAATGTGTTTTATTTCATAAATGGAATCTACAAAGTATGCACATTCTACGTCATAACTACTTTCTATAGTTTGCGCATGCATCCGGAAATAAGAAAAGCTTACATCCCCCATTTTTTAAAATCACAGCTTCCAGAAGGTTTACATGATTTCTTAAAAAACACGAGTTTTTAGAAAATGTGTTTTATTTCATAAATGGAATCTACAAAGTATGCACATTCTATGTCATAACGACTTTCTATAGTTTGTGCATGCGTCTGGAAATAAGAAAAGCTTACTTGCCCCGTTTTTTAAAATCACAGCTTCTAGAAGGTTTAAATGATTTCTTAAAAAACACGAGTTTTTAGAAAATGTGTTTTATTTCATAAATGGAATCAACAAAGTATGCACATTCTACGTCATAAAGAATTTCTATAGTTTGCGCATGCGTCCGGAAATAAGAAAAGCTTACTTCCACCGTTTTTTAAAGTCACAGCTTCTAGAAGCTTTACATGAATTCGTAAAAAACACGAGTTTTTAGAAAATGTGTTTGATTTCATAAATGGAATCTACAAAGTATGCACATTCTACGTCATAACGAATTTATATAGTTTGCAAATGCGTCTGGAAATAAGAAAAGCTTACTTCCCCCGTTTTTTAAAATCACAGCTTCTAGAAGGTTTACATGATTTCTTAAAAAACACGAGTTTTTAGAAAATGTGTTTTATTTCATAAATGGAATCAACAAAGTACGCACATTCTACGTCATAACGACTTTCTATAGTTTGCGCATGCGTTTAGAAATAAGAAAAGCTTACTTCCCCCGTTTTTTAAAATCACAGCTTCTAAAAGGTTTACATGATTTCTTAAAAAACACGAGTTTTTAGAAAATGTGTTTTATTTCATAAATAGAATCAACAAAGTATGCACATTCTATGTCATAACGACTTTACATAGTTTGCGCATGCGTCTGGAAATAAGAAAAGCTTACTTCCCCCGTTTTTTAAAATCACAGCTTCTAGAAGGTTTACATGATTTCTTAAAAAACACGAGTTTTTAGAAAATGTGTTTTATTTCATAAATTGAATCTACAAAGTATGCACATTCTACGGCATAACGACTTTCTATAGTTTGCGCATGCATCCGGAAATAAGAAAAGCTTACTTCCACCGTTTTTTAAAATCACAGCTTCTAGAAGGTTTACATGATTTCGTAAAAAAAAGAGTTTTAGAAAATGTGTTTTATTTCATAAATGGAATCTACAAAGTATGCACATTCTACGTCATAACGAATTTCTATAGTTTGCGCATGCGTTTGGAAATAAGAAAAGCTTACTTCCCCCGTTTTTTAAAATCACAGCTTCTAGAAGGTTTACATGATTTCTTAAAAAACACGAGTTTTTAGAAAATGTGTTCTATTTCATAAATGGAATCAACAAAGTATGCACATTCTACGTCATAAAGAATTTCTATAGTTTGCGCATGCGTCCGGAAATAAGAAAAGCTTACTTCCAACGTTTTTTAAAGTCACAGCTTCCAGAAGGTTTACATGAATTCGTAAAAAACACAAGTTTTTAGAAAATGTGTTTGATTTCATAAATGGAATCTAAAAAGTATGCACATTCTACGTCATAACGACTTTATATAGTTTGCAAATGCGTCTGGAAATAAGAAAAGCTTACTTCCCCCGTTTTTTAAAATCACAGCTTCTAGAAGGTTTACATGATTTCTTAAAAAACACGAGTTTTTAGAAAATGTGTTTTATTTCATAAATGGAATCAACAAAGTACGAACATTCTACGTCATAACGACTTTCTATAGTTTGCGCATGCGTTTAGAAATAAGAAAAGCTTACTTCACCCGTTTTTTAAAATCACAGCTTCTAAAAGGTTTACATGATTTCTTAAAAAACACGAGTTTTTAGAAAATGTGTTTTATTTCATAAATAGAATCAACAAAGTATGCACATTCTATGTCATAACGACTTTATATAGTTTGCGCATGCGTCTGGAAATAAGAAAAGCTTACTTCCCCCGTTTTTTAAAATCACAGCTTCTAGAAGGTTTACATGATTTCTTAAAAAACACGAGTTTTTAGAAAATGTGTTTTATTTCATAACTGGAATCTACAAAGTATGCACATTCTACCGCATAACGACTTTCTATAGTTTGCGCATGCATCAGGAAATAAGAAAAGCTTACTTCCACCGTTTTTTAAAATCACAGCTTCTAGAAGGTTTACATGATTTCGTAAAAAAAAAGAGTTTTAGAAAATGTGTTTTATTTCAGAAATGGAATCTACAAAGTATGCACATTCTAGGTCATAACGACTTTCTATAGTTTGTGCATGCATCCGGAAATAAGAAAAGCTTACTTCCACCGTTTTTTAAAATCACAGCTTCTAGAAGGTTTACATGATTTCGTAAAAAAGACGAGTTTTTAGAAAATGTGTTTTATTTCATAAATGGAATCTACAAAGTATGCACATTCTACGTCAGAACGACTTTCTATAGTTTGAGCATGCGTCCGGAAATAAGAAATCTTACTTCCCCCATTTTTTAAAATCACAGTTTCTAGAAGGTTTACATGATTTCGTAAAAAACACGAGTTTTTAGAAAATGTGTTTTATTTCATAAATGGAATCTACAAAGTATGCACATTCTAGGTCATAACGACTTTCTATAGTTTGGGCATGCATCCGGAAATAAGAAAAGCTTACTTCCACCGTTTTTTAAAATCACAACTTCTAGAAGGTTTACATGATTTCGTAAAAAACACGAGTTTTTAGAAAATGTGTTTTATTTCATAAATGGAATCTACAAAGTATGCACTTTCTAAGTCAGAACGACTTTCTATAGTTTGCGCATGCGTCTGTAAATAAGAAATCTTACTTCCCGCGTTTTTTAAAATCACAACTTCTATAAGGTTTACATGATTTCTTAAAAAACACGAGTTTTTAGAAAATGTGTTTTATTTCATAAATGGAATCAAGAAAGTATGCACATTCTACGTCATAACGACTTTCTATAATTTGCGCATGCGTTTGGAAATAAGAAAAGCTTACTTCCACCGTTTTTTAAAATCACAGCTTCTAGAAGGTTTACATGATTTCTTAAAAAACAGGAGTTTTTAGAAAATGTGTTTTCTTTCATAAATGGAATCAACAAAGTATGCACATTCTAAGTCATAACGACTTTCTATAGTTTGCGCATGCGTTTGGAAATAAGAAAAGCTTACTTCCCCCGTTTTTTAAAATCACAGCTTCTAGAAGGTTTACATGATTTCGTAAAAAACACGAGTTTTTAAAAAATGTGTTTTATTTCATAAATGGAATCTACAAAGTATGCACATTCTACGTTATAACGACTTTTTATAGTTTGCGCATGCGTCTGGAAATAAGAAAAGCTTACTTCCCCCGTTTTTTAAAATCACAGCTTCTAGAAGGTTTACATGATTTCTTAAAAAACACTAGTTTTTAGAAAATGTGTTTTATTTCATAAATGGAATCAACAAAGTATACACATTCTACGTCATAACGACTTCCTGTAGTTTGCGCATGCGTTTGGAAATAAGAAAAGCTTACTTACCCCGTTTTTTAAAATCACAGTTTTTGAAGGTTTACATGATTTCTTAAAAAACACGAGTTTTTAGAAAATGTGTTTTATTTCAGAAATGGAATCAACAAAGTATGCACATTCTACGTCATAACGACTTTCTATAGTTTGCGCATGCGTCCGGAAATAAGAAAAGCTTACTTCCACCGTTTTTTAAAATCACAGCTTCTAGAAGGTTTACATGATTTCGTAAATAACACGAGTTTTTAGAAAATGTGTTTTATTTCATAAATGGAATCTACAAAGTATGCACATTCTACGTCATAACGACTTTCTATAGTTTGCACATTCGTCCGTAAATAAGAAAAGCTTACTTCCGCCGTTTTTTAAAATCACAGCTTCCAGAAGGTTTACATGATTTCATAAAAAACACGAGTTTTTAGAAAATGTGTTTTATTTCATAAATGGAATCTACAAAGTATGCACATTCTACGGCATAACGACTTTCTATAGTTTGCGCATGCGTCCGGAAATAAGAAAAGCTTCCTTTCCCCGTTTTTTAAAATCACAGCTTCTAGAAGGTTTACATGATTTCTTAAAAAACACGAGTTTTTTGAAAATTTGTTTTATTTCATAAATGGAATCAACAAAGTATGCACATTCTACGTCATAAAGAATTTCTATAGTTTGCGCATGCGTTTGGAAATAAGAAAAGCTTACTTCCCCCGTTTTTTAAAATCACAGCTTCTAGAAGGTTTCCATGATTTCTTAAAAAACACGAGTTTTTAGAAAATGTGTTTTATTTCATAAATAGAATCAACAAAGTATGCACATTCTACGTCATAACGACTTTCTATAGTTTGCGCATGCGTTTGGAAATAAGAAAAGCTTACTTCCCCCGTTTTTTAAAATTACAGCTTCTAGAAGGTTTACATGATTTCTTAAAAAACACGAGTTTTTAGAAAATGTGTTTTATTTCATAAATGGAATCAACAAAGTATGCACATTCTACATCATAACGACTTTCTATAGTTTGCGCATTCGTCCGGAAATAAGAAAAGCTTACTTCCAACGTTTTTTAAAATCACAGCTTCTAGAAGGTTTACATGATTTCTTAAAAAACACGAGTTTTTAGAAAATTTGTTTTATTTCATAAATCCAATCAACAAAGTATGTACATTCTACGTCATAATGACTTTCTATAGTTTGCGCATGCGTTTGGAAGTAAGAAAAGCTTACATCCCCCATTTTTTAAAATCACAGCTTCTAAAAGGTTTACATGATTTCTTAAAAAACAAGAGTTTTTAGAAAATGTGTTTTATTTCATAAATAGAATCAACAAAGTATGCACATTCTACGTTATAACGACTTTCTATAGTTTGCGCATGCGTCCGGAAATAAGAAAAGCTTACTTCCACCATTTTTTAAAATCACAACATCTAGAAGGTTTACATGATTTTGTAAAAAACAAGAGTTTTTAGAAAATGTGTTTTATTTCATAAATGTAATCTACAAAGTATGTACATTCTACGTCGTAACGACATTCTGTAGTTTGCGCATGCGTCCGGAAATAAGAAAAGCTTACTTCAACCGTTTTTTAAAATCGCACATTCTAGAATGTTTACATGATTTCGTAAAAAACATGAGTTTTTAGAAAATGTGTTTTATTTCATAAATGGAATCTAAAAATTTTGCACATTCTACGTCATAACGACTTTCTATAGTTTGCGCATCCGTCCGGAAATAAGAAAAGCTTACTTCCCCCGTTTTTTAAAATCACAGCTTCTAGAAGGTTTACATGATTTGTTAAAAAACACGACTTTTTAGAAAATGTGTTTTATTTCATAAATGGAATCAACAAAGTATGCACATTCTACGTCATAACGACTTTCTATAGTTTGCGCATGCGTCCGGAAATAAGAAAAGCTTACTTCCACCGTTTTTAAAAATCAGAGCTTCTAGAAGGTTTACATGATTTCGTAAAAAAAGAGAGTTTTTAGAAAATGTGTTTTATTTCATAAATGGAATCTACAAAGTATGCACATTCTACGTCATAACGACTTTCCATAGTTTGCGGATATGCCCGGAAATAAGAAAATCTTACTTCCACCATTTTTTAAAATCACAGCTTCTAGAAGGTTTACATAATTTCGTAAAAAACACGAGTTTTTAGAAAATGTGTTTTATTTCATAAATGGAATCTACAAAGTATGCATATTCTACGTCATAACGACTTTCTATAGTGTGCGCATGCGTCCGGAAATAAGAAAAGCTTACTTCCACCGTTTTTTAAAATCACAGCTTCTAGAAGGTTTACATGATTTCTTAAAAAACACGAGTTTTTAGAAAATGTGTTTTATTTCATAAATGGAATCTACAAAGTATGCACATTCTACGTCATAACTACTTTCTATAGTTTGCGCATGCATCCGGAAATAAGAAAAGCTTACATCCCCCATTTTTTAAAATCACAGCTTCCAGAAGGTTTACATGATTTCTTAAAAAACACGAGTTTTTAGAAAATGTGTTTTATTTCATAAATGGAATCTACAAAGTATGCACATTCTATGTCATAACGACTTTCTATAGTTTGTGCATGCGTCTGGAAATAAGAAAAGCTTACTTGCCCCGTTTTTTAAAATCACAGCTTCTAGAAGGTTTAAATGATTTCTTAAAAAACACGAGTTTTTAGAAAATGTGTTTTATTTCATAAATGGAATCAACAAAGTATGCACATTCTACGTCATAAAGAATTTCTATAGTTTGCGCATGCGTCCGGAAATAAGAAAAGCTTACTTCCACCGTTTTTTAAAGTCACAGCTTCTAGAAGCTTTACATGAATTCGTAAAAAACACGAGTTTTTAGAAAATGTGTTTGATTTCATAAATGGAATCTACAAAGTATGCACATTCTACGTCATAACGAATTTATATAGTTTGCAACTGCGTCTGGAAATAAGAAAAGCTTACTTCCCCCGTTTTTTAAAATCACAGCTTCTAGAAGGTTTACATGATTTCTTAAAAAACACGAGTTTTTAGAAAATGTGTTTTATTTCATAAATGGAATCAACAAAGTACGCACATTCTACGTCATAACGACTTTCTATAGTTTGCGCATGCGTTTAGAAATAAGAAAAGCTTACTTCCCCCGTTTTTTAAAATCACAGCTTCTAAAAGGTTTACATGATTTCTTAAAAAACACGAGTTTTTAGAAAATGTGTTTTATTTCATAAATAGAATCAACAAAGTATGCACATTCTATGTCATAACGACTTTACATAGTTTGCGCATGCGTCTGGAAATAAGAAAAGCTTACTTCCCCCGTTTTTTAAAATCACAGCTTCTAGAAGGTTTACATGATTTCTTAAAAAACACGAGTTTTTAGAAAATGTGTTTTATTTCATAAATTGAATCTACAAAGTATGCACATTCTACGGCATAACGACTTTCTATAGTTTGCGCATGCATCCGGAAATAAGAAAAGCTTACTTCCACCGTTTTTTAAAATCACAGCTTCTAGAAGGTTTACATGATTTCGTAAAAAAAAGAGTTTTAGAAAATGTGTTTTATTTCATAAATGGAATCTACAAAGTATGCACATTCTACGTCATAACGAATTTCTATAGTTTGCGCATGCGTTTGGAAATAAGAAAAGCTTACTTCCCCCGTTTTTTAAAATCACAGCTTCTAGAAGGTTTACATGATTTCTTAAAAAACACGAGTTTTTAGAAAATGTGTTCTATTTCATAAATGGAATCAACAAAGTATGCACATTCTACGTCATAAAGAATTTCTATAGTTTGCGCATGCGTCCGGAAATAAGAAAAGCTTACTTCCAACGTTTTTTAAAGTCACAGCTTCCAGAAGGTTTACATGAATTCGTAAAAAACACAAGTTTTTAGAAAATGTGTTTGATTTCATAAATGGAATCTAAAAAGTATGCACATTCTACGTCATAACGACTTTATATAGTTTGCAAATGCGTCTGGAAATAAGAAAAGCTTACTTCCCCCGTTTTTTAAAATCACAGCTTCTAGAAGGTTTACATGATTTCTTAAAAAACACGAGTTTTTAGAAAATGTGTTTTATTTCATAAATGGAATCAACAAAGTACGAACATTCTACGTCATAACGACTTTCTATAGTTTGCGCATGCGTTTAGAAATAAGAAAAGCTTACTTCACCCGTTTTTTAAAATCACAGCTTCTAAAAGGTTTACATGATTTCTTAAAAAACACGAGTTTTTAGAAAATGTGTTTTATTTCATAAATAGAATCAACAAAGTATGCACATTCTATGTCATAACGACTTTATATAGTTTGCGCATGCGTCTGGAAATAAGAAAAGCTTACTTCCCCCGTTTTTTAAAATCACAGCTTCTAGAAGGTTTACATGATTTCTTAAAAAACACGAGTTTTTAGAAAATGTGTTTTATTTCATAACTGGAATCTACAAAGTATGCACATTCTACCGCATAACGACTTTCTATAGTTTGCGCATGCATCAGGAAATAAGAAAAGCTTACTTCCACCGTTTTTTAAAATCACAGCTTCTAGAAGGTTTACATGATTTCGTAAAAAAAAATAGTTTTAGAAAATGTGTTTTATTTCATAAATGGAATCTACAAAGTATGCACATTCTACGTCATAACGAATTTCTATAGTTTGCGCATGCGTTTGGAAATAAGAAAAGCTTACTTCCCCCGTTTTTTAAAATCACAGCTTCTAGAAGGTTTACATGATGTCGTAAAAAACACGAGTTTTTAGAAAATGTGTTTTATTTCATAAATGCAATCTAAAAAGTTTGCACATTCTATGTTATAACGACTTTCTATAGTTTGCGCATCCGTCCGGAAATAAGAAAAGCTTACTTCCCCCGTTTTTTAAAATCACAGCTTCTAGAAGGTTTACATGATTTTTTAAAAAACTCGAGTTTTTAGAAAATGTGTTTTATTTCATAAATGGAATCAACAAAGTATGCACATTCTACGTCATAACGACTTTCTATAGTTTGCGCATGCGTCCGGAAATAAGAAAAGCTTACTTCCACCGTTTTTTAAAATCACAGCTTCTAGAAGGTTTACATGATTTCGTAAAAAAAAAGAGTTTTAGAAAATGTGTTTTATTTCATAAATGGAATCTACAAAGTATGCACATTCTACGTCATAACGAATTTCCATAGTTTGCGCATACGCCCAGAAATAAGAAAAGCTTACTTCCACCGTTTTTTAAAATCACAGCTACTAGAAGGTTTACATAATTTCGTAAAAAACACGAGTTTTTAGAAAATGTCTTTTATTTCATAAATGGAATCTACAAAGTATCCACATTCTATGGCATAACGAATTTCTATAGTTTGCGCATGCGTCCGGAAAGAAGAAAAGCTTACTTCCACCATTTTTTAAAATCACAGCTTCGAGAAGGTTTACATGATTTCGTAATAAACACGAGTTTTTAGAAAATGTGTTTTATTTCATAAATGGAATCTACAAAGTATGCACATTCTACGTCATAACTACTTTCTATAGTTTGCGCATGCATCCGGAAATAAGAAAAGCTTACATCCCCCATTTTTTAAAATCACAGCTTCTAGAAGGTTTACATGATTTCTTAAAAAACACGAGTTTTTAGAAAATGTGTTTTATTTCATAAATGGAATCAAGAAAGTATGCACATTCTACGTCATAACGACTTTCTATAGTTTGCGCATGCGTTTGGAAATAAGAAAAGCTTACTTCCCCCGTTTTTTAAAATCACAGCTTCTAGAAGGTTTACATGATTTCTTAAAAAACACGAGTTTTTAGAAAATGTGTTTTATTTCATAAATGGAATCAACAAAGTATGCACATTCTACGTCATAAAGAATTTCTATAGTTTGCGCATGCGTCCGGAAATAAGAAAAGCTTACTTCCACCGTTTTTTAAAGTCACAGCTTCTAGAAGGTTTACATGAATTCGTAAAAAACACGAGTTTTTAGAAAATGTGTTTTATTTCATAAATGGAATCTACAAAGTATGCACATTCTACGTCATAACGACTTTATATAGTTTGCGCATGCGTCTGGAAATAAGAAAAGCTTACTTCCCCCATTTTTTAAAATCACAGCTTCTAGAAGGTTTACATGATTTCTTAAAAAACACGAGTTTTTAGAAAATGTGTTTTATTTCATAAATGGAATCAACAACGTACGAACATTCTACGTCATAACGACTTTCTATAGTTTGCGCATGCGTTTAGAAATAAGAAAAGCTTACTTCCCCCGTTTTTTAAAATCACAGCTTCTAAAAGGTTTACATGATTTCTTAAAAAACACGAGTTTTTAGAAAATGTGTTTTATTTCATAAATCGAATCAACAAAGTATGCACATTCTATGTCATAACGACTTTATATAGTTTGCGCATGCGTCTGGAAATAAGAAAAGCTTACTTCCCCCGTTTTTTAAAATCACAGCTTCTAGAAGGTTTACATGATTTCTTAAAAAACACGAGTTTTTAGAAAATGTGTTTTATTTCATAAATGGAATCTACAAAGTATGCACATTCTACGGCATAACGACTTTCTATAGTTTGTGCATGCATCCGGAAATAAGAAAAGCTTACATCCCCCATTTTTTAAAATCACAGCTTCTAGAACCTTTACATGATTTCGTAAAAAACACGAGTTTTTAGAAAATGTGTTTTATTTCATAAATGGAATCTACAAAGTATGCACATTCTACGGCATAACGACTTTCTATAGTTTGCGCATGCGTCCGGAAATAAGAAAAGCTTACTTCCCCCATTTTTTAAAATCACAGCTTCTAGAAGGTTTACATGATTTCTTAAAAAACACGAGTTTTTAGAAAATGTGTTTTATTTCATAAATGGAATCAACAAAGTATGCACATTCTACGTCATAACGACTTTCTATAGTTTGCGCATGCGTTTGGAAATAAGAAAAGCTTACTTCCCCCTTTTTTTAAAATCACAGCTTCTAGAAGGTTTACATGATTTCGTAAAAAACACGAGTTTTTAGAAAATGTGTTTTATTTCATAAATGGAATCAACAAAGTATGCACATTCTACGTCATAACGACTTTCTATAGTTTGCGCATGCGTTTAGAAATAAGAAAAGCTTACTTCCCCCGTTTTTTAAAATCACAGCTTCTAAAAGGTTTACATGATTTCTTAAAAAACACGAGTTTTTAGAAAATGTGTTTTATTTCATAAATCGAATCAACAAAGTATGCACATTCTATGTCATAACGACTTTATATAGTTTGCGCATGCGTCTGGAAATAAGAAAAGCTTACTTCCCCCATTTTTTAAAATCACAGCTTCTAGAAGGTTTACATGATTTCTTAAAAAACACGAGTTTTTAGAAAATGTGTTTTATTTCATAAATGGAATCTACAAAGTATGCACATTCTACGGCATAACGACTTTCTATAGTTTGTGCATGCATCCGGAAATAAGAAAAGCTTACATCCCCCATTTTTTAAAATCACAGCTTCTAGAACCTTTACATGAATTCGTAAAAAACACGAGTTTTTAGAAAATGTGTTTTATTTCATAAATGGAATCTACAAAGTATGCACATTCTACGTCATAACGACTTTATATAGTTTGCGCATGCGTCTGGAAATAAGAAAAGCTTACTTCCCCCGTTTTTTAAAATCACAGCTTCTAGAAGGTTTACATGATTTCTTAAAAAACACGAGTTTTTAGAAAATGTGTTTTATTTCATAAATGGAATCAACAAAGTACGAACATTCTACGTCATAACAACTTCCTATACTTTGCGCATGCGTTTAGAAATAAGAAAAGCTTACTTCCCCCGTTTTTTAAAATCACAGCTTCTAAAAGGTTTACATGATTTCTTAAAAAACACGAGTTTTTAGAAAATGTGTTTTATTTCATAAATAGAATCAACAAAGTATGCACATTCTATGTCATAACGACTTTATATAGTTTGCGCATGCGTCTGGAAATAAGAAAAGCTTACTTCCCCCATTTTTTAAAATCACAGCTTCTAGAAGGTTTACATGATTTCTTAAAAAACACGAGTTTTTAGAAAATGTGTTTTATTTCATAAATGGAATCAACAAAGTACGAACATTCTACGTCATAACAACTTCCTATAGTTTGCGCATGCGTTTAGAAATAAGAAAAGCTTACTTCCCCCGTTTTTTAAAATCACAGCTTCTAAAAGGTTTACATGATTTCTTAAAAAACACGAGTTTTTAGAAAATGTGTTTTATTTCATAAATAGAATCAACAAAGTATGCACATTCTATGTCATAACGACTTTATATAGTTTGCGCATGCGTCTGGAAAGAAGAAAAGCTTACTTCCACCGTTTTTCAAAATCACAGCTTCTAGAAGGTTTACATGAATTCGTAAAAAACACGAGTTTTTAGAAAATGTGTTTTATTTCATAAATCGAATCTACAAATTATGCACATTCTATGTCATAACGACTTTATATAGTTTGCGCTTGCGTCCGGAAATAAGAAAAGCTTACTTCCCCCTTTTTTAAAATCACAGCTTTTAGAAGGTTTACATGATTTCTTAAAAAACACGAGTTTTTAGAAAATGTGTTTTATTTCATAAATGGAATCAAAAAAGTATGCACATTCTACGTCATAACGACTTTCTATATTTTGCGCATGCATTTGGAAATAAGAAAAGCTTACTTCCACCGTTTTTTAAAATCACAGCTTCTAGAAGGTTTACATGATTTCTTAAAAAACACGAGTTTTTAGAAAATGTGTTTTATTTCATAAATGGAATCAACAAAGTATGCACATTCTACGTCATAACGAATTTCTATAGTTTGCGCATGCGTTCGGAAATAAGAAAAGCTTAATCCCCCGTTTTTTAAAATCACAGCTTCTAGAAGGTTTACATGATTTCTTAAAAAACACGAGTTTTTAGAAAATGTGTTTTATTTCATAAATTGAATTAACAAAGTATGCACATTCTACGTCATAACGAATTTCTATAGTTTGCGCATGCGTCCGGAAATAAGAAAAGCATACTTCCCCCGTTTTTTTAAAATCACAGCTTCTAGAAGGTTTACATAATTTCTTAAAAAACACGAGTTTTTAGAAAATGTGTTTTATTTCATAAATGAAATCAACAAAGTACGAACATTCTACGTCATAACGACTTTCTATAGTTTGCCCATGCGTTTAGAAATAAGAAAAGCTTACTTCCCCCGTTTTTTAAAATCACAGCTTCTAGAAGGTTTACATGATTTCTTAAAAAACACGAGTTTTTAGAAAATGTGTTTTATTTCATAAATAGAATCAACAAGGTATGCACATTCTATGTCGTAACGACTTTCATAAATAGAATCTACAAAGTATCCACATTCTATGGCATAACGAATTTCTATAGTTTGCGCATGCGTCCGGAAAGAAGAAAAGCTTACTTCCACCATTTTTTAAAATCACAGCTTCTAGAAGGTTTACATGATTTCGTAATAAACACGAGTTTTTAGAAAATGTGTTTTATTTCATAAATGGAATCTACAAAGTATGCACATTCTACGTCATAACGACTTTCTATAGTTTGCGCATGCATCCGGAAAGAAGAAAAGCTTACTTCCCCCTTTTTTAAAATCACAGCTTTTAGAAGGTTTACATGATTTCTTAAAAAACACGAGTTTTTAGAAAATGTGTTTTATTTCATAAATGGAATCAACAAAGTATGCACATTCTACGTCATAACGGCTTTCTATATTTTGCGCATGCATTTGGAAATAAGAAAAGCTTACTTCCACCGTTTTTTAAAATCACAGCTTCTAGAAGGTTTACATGATTTCTTAAAAAACACGAGTTTTTAGAAAATGTGTTTTATTTCATAAATGGAATCAACAAAGTATGCACATTCTACGTCATAACGAATTTCTATAGTTTGCGCATGCGTTCGGAAATAAGAAAAGCTTACTTCCCCCGTTTTTTAAAATCACAGCTTCTAGAAGGTTTACATGATTTCTTAAAAAACACGAGTTTTTAGAAAATGTGTTTTATTTCATAAATGGAATCAACAAAGTATGCACATTCTACGTCATAACGAATTTCTATAGTTTGCGCATGCGTCCGGAAATAAGAAAAGCTTACTTCCCCCGTTTTTTAAAATCACAGCTTCTAGAAGGTTTACATGATTTCGCAAAAAACATGAGTTTTTAGAAAATGTGTTTTATTTAATAAATGGAATCAACAAAGTATGCACGTTCTACGTCATAACGACTTTCTATAGTTTGCGCATGCGTCAAGAAATAAGAAAAGCTGACTCCCACCGTTTTTTAAAATCACAGCTTCTAGAAGGCATACATGATTTCTTAAAAAACACGAGTTTTTAGAAAATGTGTTTTATTTCATAAATGGAATCAACAAAGTACGAACATTCTACGTCATAACGACTTTCTATAGTTTGCCCATGCGTTTAGAAATAAGAAAAGCTTACTTCCACCGTTTTTTAAAATCACAGCTTCTAGAAGGTTTACATGATTTCGTAAGAAACACGAGTTTTTAGAAAATGTGTTTTATTTCATAAATGGAATCAACAAAGTATGCACATTCTACGTCATAACGACTTTCTATAGTTTGCGCATGCGTTTGGAAATAAGAAAAGCTTACTTCCCCCGTTTTTTAAAATCACTGCTTCTAAAAGGTTTACATGATTTCTTAAACAACACGAGTTTTTAGAAAATGTGTTTTATTTCATAAATAGAATCAACAAAGTATGCACATTCTACGTCATAACGACTTTCTATAGTTTGCGCATACGTCCGGAAATAAGAAAAGCTTACTTCCACCATTTTTTAAAATAACAGCATCTAGAAGGTTTACATGATTTCGTAAAAAACACGAGTTTTTAGAAAATGTGTTTTATTTCATAAATGTAATCTACAAAGTATGCACATTCTACGTCATAACGACATTCTATAGTTTGCGCATGCGTCCGGAAATAAGAAAAGCTTACTTCCACCGTTTTTTAAAATCACAGCTTCTAGAAGGTTTACATGATTTCGTAAAAACACGAGTTTTTAGAAAATGTGTTTTATTTCATAAATGGAATCAAAAAAGTTTGCACATTCTACGTCATATAGACTTTCTATAGTTTGCGCATTCGTCCGGAAATAAGAAAAGCTTAGTACCCCCGTTTTTTAAAATCACAGCTTCTAGAAGGTTTACATGATTTCTTAAAAAACATGAGTTTTTAGAAAATGTGTTTTATTTCATAAATGGAATCAACAAAGTATGCACATTCTACGTCATAACGACTTTCTATAGTTTGCGCATGCGTCCGGAAATAAGAAAAGCTTACTTCCCCCATTTTTTAAAATCACAGCTTCTAGAAGGTTTACATGATTTCGTAAAAAACACGAGTGTTTAGAAAATGTGTTTTATTTCATAAATGGAAACTACAAAGTATGCACATTCTACGTCATAACGACTTTATATAGTTTGCGCATTGATCTGGAAATAATAAAAGCTTACTTCCACCATTTTTTAAAATCACAGCTTCTAGAAGGTTTACATGATTTCGTAAAAAACACGAGTGTTTAGAAAATGTGTTTTATTTCATAAATGGAAACTACAAAGTATGCACATTCTACGTCATAACGACTTTATATAGTTTGCGCATTGATCTGGAAATAAGAAAAGCTTACTTCCACCGTTTTTTAAAATCACAGCTTCTAGAAGGTTTATAGATTTCGTAAAAAACACGAGTGTTTAGAAAATGTGTTTTATTTCATAAATGGAAACTACAAAGTATGCACATTCTATGTCATAACGACTTTCTATAGTTTCCGCATTCGTCCAAAAATAAGAAAAGCTTACTTCCACTGTTTTTTAAAATCACAGCTTCTAGAAGGTTTACATGATTTCGTAAAAAAAAAGAGTTTTTAGAAAATATGTTTTATTTCATAAATGGAATCTAAAAAGTATGCACATTCTACGTCATAACGACTTTCTATAGTTTGCGCATACGTCTGGAAATAAGAAAAGCTTACTTCCACCGTTTTTTTAAAATCACAGCTTCTAGAAGGTTTACATGATTTCGTAAAAAACACGAGTTTTTAGAAAATGTGTTTTATTTCATAAATGGAATCTACAAAGTATGCGCATTCTACGTCATAACTACTTTGTATAGTTTGCGCATGCGTCCGGTAATAAGAAAAGCTTACTTCCCCCATTTTTTAAAATCACAGCTTCTAGAAAGTTTACATGATTTCGTAAAAAACACGCGTGTTTAGAAAATGTGTTTTATTTCATAAATGGAAACTACAAAGTATGCACATTCTATGTCATAACGACTTTCTATAGTTTCCGCATTCGTCCGGAAATAAGAAAAGCTTTCTTCCACTGTTTTTTAAAATCACAGCTTCTAGAAGGTTTACATGATTTCGTAAAAAAAAAAGAGTTTTTAGAAAATATGTTTTATTTCATAAATGGAATCTAAAAAGTATGCGCATTCTATGTCATAACGACTTTCTATAGTTTGCGCATACGTCTGGAAAAAAGAAAAGCTTACTTCCACCGTTTTTTAAAATCACAGCTTCTAGAAGGTTTACATGATTTCGTAAAAAACACGAGTTTTTAGAAAATGTGTTTTATTTCATAAATGGAATCTACAAAGTATGCGCATTCTACGTCATAACTACTTTCTATAGTTTGCGCATGCGTCCGGAAATAAGAAAAGCTTACTTCCCCCATTTTTTAAAATCACAGCTTCTAGAAGGTTTACATGATTTCGTAAAAAACACGAGTGTTTATAAAATGTGTTTTATTTCATAAATGGAAACTACAAAGTATGCGCATTCTATGGCATAACGACTTTCTACAGTTTGCGCATGTGTCCGGAAATAAGAAAAGCTTACTTCTACCGTTTTTTAAAATCACAGCTTCTAGATGGTTTACATGATTTCGTAAAAAACACGAGTTTTTAGAAAATGTGTTTTATTTCATAAATGGAATCAAGAAAGTATGCACATTCTACGTCATAACGACTTTCTATAATTTGCGCATGCGTTTGGAAATAAGAAAAGCTTACTTCCACCGTTTTTTAAAATCACAGCTTCTAGAAGGTTTACATGATTTCTTAAAAAACACGAGTTTTTAGAAAATGTGTTTTCTTTCATAAATGGAATAAACAAAGTATGCACATTCCACGTCATAACGAATTTCTATAGTTTGCGCATGCGTCCGGAAATAAGAAAAGCTTACTTCCACCGTTTTTTAAAATCACAGCTTCTAGAAGGTTTACATGATTTCTTAAAAAACACGAGTTTTTAGAAAATGTGTTTCATTTCATAAATGGAATAAACAAAGTATGCACATTCTACATCATAACGACTTTCTATAGTTTGTGCATTCGTCCGGAAATAAGAAAAGCTTACTTCCACCATTTTTTAAAATCACAGCTTCTAGAAGGTTTACGTGATTTCGTAAAAAACACGAGTTTTTGAAAATGTATTTTATTTCATAAATGGAATCTACAAAGTATGCACATTCTACGTCATAATGACTTTCTATGGTTTGCGCATGCGTTTGGAAATAAGAAAAGGTTACTTCCCCCGTTTTTTAAAATCACAGCTTCTAGAAGGTTTACATGATTTTGTAAAAAACACGAGGTTTTAGAAAATGTGTTTTATTTCATAAATGGAATCTGCAAAGTATGCACATTCAACGTCATAACGACTTTCTATTGTTTGCGCATGCGTCACGAAATAAGAAAAGCTTACTTCCACTGTTTTTTAAAATCACAGCTTCTAGAAGGTTTACATGATTTCGTAAAAAACACGAGTTTTTAGAAAATGTGTTTTATTTCATAAATGGAATCTACAAAGTATGCACATTCTACATCAGAACGAATTTCTATAGTTTGAGCATGCGTCCGGTAATAAGAAATCTTACTTCCCCCGTTTTTTAAAATCATAGCTTCTAGAAGGTTTACATGATTTCGTAAAAAACATGAGTTTTTAGAAAATGTGTTTTATTTCATAAATGGAATCTACAAAGTATGCACATTCTACGTCATAACGACTTTCTATAGTTTGCGCATGCATCTGGAAATAAGAGAAGCTTACTTCCATCGTTTTTTAAAATCACAGCTTCTAGAAGGTTTACATGAATTCGTAAAAAACACGATTTTTTAGAAAATGTTTTTTATTTCATAAATGGAATCTACAAAGTATGCACATTCTACGTCATAACGACTTTCTATAGTTTGCGCATGCGTCCGGAAATTAGAAATCTTACTTCCCCCGTTTTTTAAAATCACAACTTTTAGAAGGTTTAAATGATTTCTTAAAAAACACGAGTTTTTAGAAAATGTGATTTATTTCATAAATGGAATCTAGAAAGTATGCACATTCTACTTTATAACGACATTCTATAGTTTGCACATGCATCCGGAAATAACAAAAGCTTACTTCCCCCGTTTTTTAAAATCACAGCTTCTAGAAGGTTTACATGATTTCTTAAAAAACACGAGTTTTTAGAAAATGTGTTTTATTTCATAAATGGAATCAACAAAGTATGCACATTCTACGTCATAACGAATTTCTATGGTTTGCGCATGCGTCCGGAAATAAGAAAAGCTTACTTCCACCGTTTTTTAAAATCACAGCTTCTAGAAGGTTTACATGAATTCGTAAAAAACACGGGTTTTTAGAAAATGTGTTTTATTTCATAAATGGAATCTACAAAGTATGCACATTCTACGTCATAACGACTTTATATAGTTTGCGCATACGTCTGGAAATAAGAAAAGTTTACTTCCACCGTTTTTTAAAATCACAGCTTCTAGAAGGTTTACATGATTTCGTAAAAAACACGAGTTTTTAGAAAATGTGTTTTATTTCATAAATGGAAGCTACAAAGTATGCACATTCTATGGCATAACGACTTTCTATAGTTTGCGCATCCGTCCGGAAATAAGAAAAGCTTACTTCCCCCGTTTTTTAAAATCACAGCTTCTAGAAGGTTTACATGATTTGTTAAAAAACATGAGTTTTTAGAAAATGTGTTTTATTTCATAAATGGAATCAACAAAGTATGCACATTCTATGTCATAACGACTTTCTATAGTTTCCGCATTCGTCTGGAAATAAGAAAAGCTTACTTCCACTGTTTTTTAAAATCACAGCTTCTAGAAGGTTTACATGATTTCGTAAAAAAAAAGAGTTTTTAGAAAATGTGTTTTATTTCATAAATGGAATCTACAAAGTATGCACATTCTACATCATAACGACTTTCTATAGTTTGCGCATACGTCTGGAAATAAGAAAAGCTTACTTCCACCGTTTTTTAAAATCACAGCTTCTAGAAGGTTTACATAATTTCGTAAAAAACACGAGTTTTTAGAAAATGTGTTTTATTTCATAAATGGAAGCTACAAAGTATGCACATTCTATGGCATAACGAATTTCTACAGTTTGCGCATGCGTCCGGAAATAAGAAAAGCTTACTTCTACCATTTTTTAAAATCACAGCTTCTAGAAGGTTTACATGATTTCGTAAAAAACACGAGTTTTTAGAAAATGTGTTTTATTTCATAAATGGAAGCTACAAAGTATGCACATTCTATGGCATAACGACTTTCTATAGTTTGCGCATCTGTCCGGAAATAAGAAAAGCTTACTTCCCCCGTTTTTTAAAATCACAGCTTCTAGAAGGTTTACATGATTTGTTAAAAAACATGAGTTTTTAGAAAATGTTTTTTATTTCATAAATGGAATCAACAAAGTATGCACATTCTACGTCATAACGACTTTCTATAGTTTGCGCATACGTCCGGAAATAAGAAAAGCTTACTTCCCCCGTTTTTTAAAATCACAGCTTCTAGAAGGTTTACATGATTTCTTAAAAAACACGACTTTTTAGAAAATGTGTTTTATTTCATAAATAGAATCAACAAAGTATGCATATTCTATGTCATAACGACTTTATATAGATTGAGCATGCGTCCGGAAATAAGAAAAGCTTACTTCCACCGTTTTTTAAAATCACAGCTTCTAGAAGGTTTACATGATTTCGTAAAAAACACGAGTTTTTAGAAAATGTGTTTTATTTCATAAATGGAATCTACAAAGTATGCACATTCTACGTCAGAACGACTTTCTATAGTTTACGCATGCGTCCGGAAATAAGAAAAGCTTACTTCCACCGTTTTTTAAAATCACAGCTTCTAGAAGGTTTACATGATTTCGTAAAAAACACGAGTTTTTAGAAAATGTGTTTTATTTCATAAATGGAATCAACAAAGTATGTACATTCTACGTCATAACGACTTTCTATAGTTTGCGCATGCGTCCGGAAATAAGAAAAGCTTACTTCCCCCGTTTTATTTCATAAATAGAATCAACAAAGTATGCATATTCTATGTCATAACGACTTTCTATAGATTGCGCATGCGTCCGAAAATAAGAAAAGCTTACTTCCCCCATTTTTTAAAATCACAGCTTCTAGAAGGTTTAAATGATTTCTTAAAAAACACGAGTTTTTAGAAAATGTGTTTTATTTCATAAATGGAATCTACAAAGTATGCACATTCTACTTCAGAACGACTTTCTATAGTTTGCGCATGCATCCGGAAATAAGAAATCTTACTTCCCCCGTTTTTTAAAATCACAGCTTCTAGAAAGTTTACATGATTTCGTAAAAAACACGAGTTTTTAGAAAATGTGTTTTATTTCATAAATGGAATCTACAAAGTATGCACATTCTACGTCATAACGACATTCTATATTTTGCGCATGCGTCCGGAAATAAGAAAAGCTTACTTCCCCCGTTTTTTAAAATCACAGCTTCTAGAAGATTTACATGATTTCGTAAAAAACACGAGTCTTTGGAAAATGTGTTTTATTTCATAAATGGAATCAACAAAGTATGCACATTCTACGTCATAAGAACTTTCTATAGTTTGAGCATGCGTTCGGAAATAAGAAAAGCTTACTTCCCCCGTTTTTTAAAATCACAGCTTCTAGAAGGTTTACATGATTTCCTGAAAAACACGAGTTTTTGAAAATGTGTTTTATTTCATAAATGGAATCTACAAAGTATGCACATTCTACGTCATAACGACTTTCTATAGTTTGCGCATGCGTCCAGAAATAAGAAAACCTTACTTCCATCGTTTTTTAAAATCACAGCTTCTAAAAGGTTTAAATGATTTCTTAAAAAACACGAGTTTTTAGAAAATGTGTTTTATTTCATAAATGGAATATACAAAGTATGCACATTCTACTTCAGAACGACTTTCTATAGTTTGTGCATACGTCCGGAAATAAGAAATCTTACTTCCCCCGTTTTTTAAAATCACAGCTTCTAGAAGGTTTACATGATTTCTTAAAAAACACGAGTTTTTAGAAAATGTGTTTTATTTCATAAATGGAATCTACAAACTATGCACATTCTACGTCATAACGACATTCTATAGTTTGCGCATGCATCCGGAAATAAGAAAAGCTTACTTCCCCTGTTTTTTAAAATCACAGCTTCTAGAAGATTTACATGATTTCTTAAAAAACACCAGTCTTTGGAAAATGTGTTTTATTTCATAAATAGAATCAACAAAGTATGCACATTCTACGTCATAAGAAATTTCTATAGTTTGCGCATGCTTTTGGAAATAAGAAAAGCTTACTTCCCCCGTTTTTTAAAATCACAGCTTCTAGAAGGTTTACATGATTTCTTAAAAAACACGAGTTTTTAGAAAATGTGTTTCATTTCATAAATGGAATCAAGAAATTATGCACATTCTACGTCATAACGACTTTCTATAATTTGCGCATGCGTTTGGAAATAAGAAAAGCTTACTTCCACCGTTTTTTAAAATCACAGCTTCTAGAAGGTTTACATGATTTCTTAAAAAACACGAGTTTTTAGAAAATGTGTTTTTCTTTCATAAATGGAATCAACAAAGTATGCACATTCTACGTCATAACGAATTTCTATAGTTTGCGCATGCGTCCGGAAATAAGAAAAGCTTACTTCCACCGTTTTTTAAAATCACAGCTTTTAGAAGGTTTACATGATTTCTTAAAAAACACGAGTTTTTAGAAAATGTGTTTTATTTCATAAATGGAATCAACAAAGTATGCACATTCTACATCATAACGACTTTCTATAGTTTGTGCATTCGTCCGGAAATAAGAAAACCTTACTTCCACCGTTTTTTAAAATCACAGCTTCTAGAAGGTTTACATGATTTCGTAAAAAACACGAGTTTTTGAAAATATGTTTTATTTCATAAATGGAATTTACAAAGTATGCACATTCTACGTCATAACGACTTTCTATTGTTTGCGCATGCGTTTGGAAATAAGAAAAGCTTACTTCCACCGTTCTTTAAAATCACGGCTTCTAGAAGGTTTACATGATTTCGTAAAAAACACGAGTTTTTGAAAATGTGTTTTATTTCATAAATGGAATCTACAAAGTATGCACATTCTACGTCATAATGACTTTCTATGGTTTGCGCATGCGTTTGGAAATAAGAAAAGCTGACTTCCCCCGTTTTTTAAAATCACAGCTTCTAGAAGGTTTACATGATTTCGTAAAAAACACGAGGTTTTAGAAAATGTGTTTTATTTCATAAATGGAATCTACAAACTATGCACATTCTACGTCATAACCACTTTCTATTGTTTGCGCATGCGTCCGGAAATAAGAAAAGCTTACTTCCACCGTTTTTTAAAATCACAGCTTCTAGAAGGTTTACATGATTTCATAAAAAACACGAGTTTATAGAAAATGTGTTTTATTTCATAAATGGAATCTACAAAGTATGCACATTCTATGTCAGAACAACTTTCTCTAGTTTGAGCATGCGTCCGGAAATAAGAAATCTTACTTCCCCCGTTTTTTAAAATCACAGCTTCTAGAAGGTTTACATGATTTCGTAAAAAACACGAGTGTTTAGAAAATGTGTTTTATTTCATAAATGGAATCTACAAAGTATGCACATTCTACGTCATAACGACTTTATATAGTTTGCGCATGCATCTGGAAATAAGAAAAGCTTACTTCCACCGTTTTTTAAAATCACAGCTTCTAGAAGGTTTACATGATTTCGTAAAAAACACGATTTTTTAGAAAATGTGTTTTATTTCATTAATGGAATCTACAAAGTATGCACATTCTACATCAGAACAAATTTCTATAGTTTGCGCATGCGTCCGGAAGTAAGAAATCTTACTTCCCCCGTTTTTTAAAATCACAGCTTTTAGAAGGTTTAAATGATTTCTTAAAAAACACGAGTTTTTAGAAAATGTGTTTTATTTCATAAAAGGAATCTACAAAGTATGCACATTCTACGTCATAACGACATTCTATAGTTTGCACATGCGTCCGGAAATAAGAAAAGCTTACTTCCCCCGTTTTTTAAAATCACAGCTTCTACAAGATTTACATGATTTCTTAAAAAACACGAGTCTTTGGGAAATGTGTTTTATTTCATAAATGAAATCAACAAAGTATGCACATTCTACGTCATATGAACTTTCTATAGTTTGCGCATGCGTTTGGAAATAAGAAAAGCTTACTTCCCCCGTTTTTTAAAATCACAGCTTCTAGAAGGTTTACATGATTTCTTAAAAAACACGAGTTTTTAGAAAATGTGTTTTATTTCATAAATGGAATCAAGAAAGTATGCACATTCTACGTCATAATGACTTTCTATAATTTGCGCATGCGTTTGGAAATAAGAAAAGCTTACTTCCACCGTTTTTTAAAATAACAGCTTCTAGAAGGTTTACATGATTTCTTAAAAAACACGAGTTTTTAGAAAATGTTTTTTCTTTCATAAATGGAATCAACAAAGTATGCACATTCTTCGTCATAACGAATTTCTATAGTTTGCGCATGCGTCCGGAAATAAGAAAAGCTTACTTCCACCGTTTTTTAAAATCACAGCTTCTAGAAGGTTTACATGATTTCTTAAAAAACACGAGTTTTTAGAAAATGTGTTTTATTTCATAAATTTTATCAACAAAGTATACACATTCTACATCATAACGACTTTCTATAGTTTGTGCATTCGTCCGGAAATAAGAAAAGCTTACTTCCACCGTTTTTTAAAATCACAGCTTCTAGAAGGTTTACATGATTTCGTAAAAAACACGAGTTTTGGAAAATGTGTTTTATTTCATAAATGGAATCTACAAAGTATACACATTCTACGTCATAACGACTTTCTATTGTTTGCGCATACGTCCGAAAATAAGAAAAGCTTACTTCCACCGTTTTTTAAAATCACAGCTTCTAGAAGGTTTACATGATTTCGTAAAAAACACGAGTTTTTGAAAATGTGTTTTATTTCATAAATGGAATCTACAAAGTATGCACATTCTACGTCATAACGACTTTCTATTCTTTGCGCATGCGTCCGGAAATAAGAAAAGCTTACTTCCACTATTTTTTAAAATCACAGCTTCTAGAAGGTTTACTTGATTTCGTAAAAAACATGAGTTTTTAGAAAATGTGTCTTATTTCATAAATGGAATCTACAAAGTATGCACATTCTACGTCATAACGACTTTCTATAGTTTGCGCATACGTCTGGAAATAAGAAAATTTTACTTCCACCGTTTTTTAAAATCATAGCTTCTAGAAGGTTTACATGATTTCGTAAAAAACACGAGTTTTTAGAAAATGTGTTTGATTTCATAAATGGAAGCTACAAAGTATGCACATTCTATGGCATAACGACTTTCTATAGTTTGCCCCTTCGTCCGGAAATAAGAAAAGCTTACTTCCCCCGTTTTTTAAAATCACTGCTTCTAGAAGGTTTACATGATTTGTTAAAAAACATGAGTTTTTAGAAAATGTGTTTTATTTCATAAATGGAATCAACAAAGTATGCACATTCTACGTCATAACGACTTTCTATAGTTTCCGCATTCGTCCGGAAATAAGAAAAGCTTACTTCCTGTTGAGATATTGTAACTTCAAAGAATATTATAATTGTACTTTTGTATATCCGGAGATGTTTATTCCTCCGTCGGAATGTGGTAACTCGGGTTATTAGACTTCCCTAGTGGAGGTCGGCCCTTTATGTGTTATGTGGGTCAAAGGGTTATTAGACCACCCTAGAGGGGTCGGCCCAGTTAGTTGTAATGGGGTATTTAACCCATTGGTTAAATACGAGCCTACGTGTACTTGTGTAAAATACATATGAGTGAAGTGTATAAATAGAGGAGGTGTGTTCCTCATTTGACACACTCACTCACTTGAGAAAGGCGCATTTGTGGAGGAGAGGTCTGCTATGGAGGAGAAGGAGCTTATGCTCAGGGTTTGCATCTTTGTATATTGCTGGTCATCTATATTGAAGAAGCTTTGCTGGGTTTTCTACCCCATGAGGGTTTCCGAGGATAAATCTCTGTCTCTTGTGTTTATGTTATGCTTGTTGTTTCTTCAGTGATCCTGTATGTGCTATTATTGTGAAATGGAATGTAATGCTGCTATTTTCTGTCTTAGCATATTGAATTATAACATGGTATCAGAGCTAACTTGAAGGAAGACAAGGTATGGCACTAAAGACACTTGCTTTACTTACGACAATTTGAAGGTTAGGGTTTTACATAGCAAAAACCAGTCATCATAGCACTTTCGCTATAAATCCGTTTTGGAGAAGTTTTCGGATCTGAAATTGTTACAGGACGAAGCTAAGATCTCCAGGTACCTTGTGTCCAAAGGAAAACCTCTAATTCGTTGTACTTTGTGATTTATGATCTGTACAATATAGGGTTTCTGCCTCTTCCAGATCTGAGTCAAAATCAGGTGACCTTGGGAAAAAGGTCATAACTTGGGCTAGGAAGCTCCAAATGAAATTTCGTGAAAAGTGACAGGTAGTACACAGACTGTACTATCTTATAAAATGTTTTCAGAGGCCGAAGTTGAACCAATGACACGTGGCACGCCGTACAAGTTCTCTCTCCTGTATTATCCCATAAACAGGTCACGTTGCGACACTTGGCATAACTCTCTCTCAGAGAATCCAATTGAGGTCAGACCTGTCAGGATGGAAAGATAACAGGCCGAGATATCTCATAAAACTTGTTCAGAGGCCGAAGGTCAAATAGTGACACGTGGCATGCCGTACAAGTTCGCTCTCCTGTATTTTCCCAAAACAGGTCACGTTGCGACATTTGGAATAACTCTCTCTCAGAACATCCAATTGAGGTCAGACCTGTCAGGATGGAAAGCTAACAGGTCAGGCTTTCTCAGAAAACTTTTTCAGACCCTGTGGATCAAAAATTTCGGAGTTACACCAGAAACAATCAGGTACATATTTCTATTAAAACAGAATTATTTTTTGGTACCTTCATTCATGGCTTCCGGAATTTAGGGCTTTGAAGAAAGTTGAAATTTTTTGTAATCGGATACCATGGCTGGATGCTACTCATCAAAATAGAAATTTAGAGACCAAGATCAGAATTTTTGGTTGGGCAGAAGGCCGGGCTTGATTAGACCCTAGTTCGGGACTTTGATCAGAAAAGTGGAAAATTAGGGCTTCTGTAAAAATGGGAATTTTTGAAATCTGTGACCACGGCTGGAAGCTCCTCAGAAAAATAGAAGCTTAGAGCTTTGGATCAAACTTTTTGATGGGGAAAAAGAGTGGGCTTCATCAAACCCCAGTTCAGGGTCACGTCCAGTGAATCCGAAAGTTTCAAAGGCAAAATTGAGGAGTAAAACTTTGCAGTTTTCAAATTCTAAATATATCAGTTTGATCAGCTCATCAAGGCGCATATTTCTATCCTTTCGGAAGTTTGAAATTCAAAGTTTGAATTTTTGGGGTTTCTCTGACAAACCCATATCCAGCTCCAGGTCCAGTTCTTGCAAATCAAGTGGATAGGGTTAATCCTAGAAGAAGATGGATTGGTCACCTACATAAGTGAAGGAGTTCATGTTTCAGAGGGAGATGAGGCTAAGGCTTTACATAAGGAGATTACAAGCGATCTCGATAGGTATGACTCATCGAGGTATGTTTTGAGATTTGTTCATGATTAAGTTTATGGTATGTTTGTCTTCATGTTATTACAGTTAGTACAATCTTGATTTTAGATTTGTTGTATCACCTTAACAAAATTATGAATGCATGATAGAAGATATTCATTGGTTAGGGTGTTGACACTTATGATTGTACTAATGCATTATGGTGTTGTGTGAGGTTGAGGTTGTCTGCTAACAAGATACAGGTACATCACAAAAGACAAATCAGGCTCCATGACCATGAAAACATGAAGATAAAGACTCATCCATAATCTTTGTTCTACTTACGAGGTATGTATGACTTTGTTATATTATGCTTAACCTATGAGACATGCAGGTTCTAGCTCAGGATCTCTAAATCATTGAAGAGGTTGTTTAGGTATGTTGTACATAACCAAGTAGGTATACTAATCCAGGTATGTTTCCCATGAATCTTACCTTGTGTTAAGATCCCTTATTTAAGTATACTTGAAATGATTGGTTATGCTTATTCATAAAGTTAGTAATCAAGGGATTATGCATATTATATCTTTTATCAATGATATGCATGAGTAAAAGAAGACTTCCCTGAAATCTTGAATACTAATGTTTATTAACTATAATCATGACTATACGTTTTCAAGATTATTTAGTACTATAATGTTTTGATAGCATATACTAATGAGTGTATGTTTGTGTATGAGATCATGAGGATGACGCTTGAGCATGCTCAGTGGTACAGAATGAATAGAAGTTCAAAAGACATACAGAAGATCAAGCGGGAGGCAGCCACACAAACATAAAAGATAAGTATTTGAGTTGCTATTTGAAATAGTAATGATATTTCCTGCATGCATATTTGTATTCCTAGAATATATAATGCTGAGTGTAAACATTCATAGAGCATTGAACAGTATACAACTAATGTGCATATGTTTGGACAAACATTCCATTGTTGCTTGTCTAGAATGAAACCTCTTTGCTGACATGCTGAGAGTTGTGCACACTCTCGATAGTATGTTCTGGTAGAGATGGAAGGCATCTAGATAGCCACTGTATGCATACAGGATATGGGAAAGTGTTGTGCCAAAGTATTGGTCAAAATAGTTGCATCACTATGTAAATGATATCTGTATGCATAATGGGTTATCTTTTGATGATTATGAAGTTTTACTAATCATGTACTTAATTTTGATTTGTAGGAAAGGTCATGAAGAATGATGGACACCGTACAAGTGGTGGATGTTCAAACAAGAATATTTATAAATCAAACAAAATATAGAAGGCTCATGGCTAGAAGATTCTCTTAGAAAGGGGAAGAGAATCACGACAAGATGTTTGCTCCAAGTATGGTGTAATTAAAGAAGAAGTATGAATCAAGTTCTGTATAGGTACCTAGGATCGATAATAATTTGATAAGCTTAATGATCACCATGGGTGATGTGGATCTCAACCTTTGCTACAAGGTTGAATATGATACACATATGACATGGATGCAAGAAGGAACTCACCACAGAGTTCGAATGATATTGAGGCTCATATCAGTAGACCCATCTAACGAGAGATGGCACAGATAGATATGCAGAAATTCATTCAATGCAGAAATGAAAAATGAAAGATCTCAAATTGATGCTTTACTTCCTAGGTCCGGAAGTATAGCAAGGCTCAGAAGGAATATTTCTCAACCAGGGAAAGTATGATGAGAAATATGACTTGAGGTGTTGGAATGGCCACTCTTATGGATTCCAACTTGAAGCTGTTAGGGGATAACTCATCAGAGTTAGTGGATATAACTCTGTATAGTCAATTTATTGGGTCTTTGATATATCTAACATATACTAGGTTAGATATATGCTTTGTTATGAACACCTTGAGTTAGTATCTAGTGGAAACTAGATGTGTTTACCTGATAGTTGCAAAGTATGTGATGAGGCACATAAAGGACACGATAGAATTTGATCTATGCTATCTTGAAGATCATGACTTCAGATGGCTATTTAGATTCTGTTTGGGCAGGAAGTGTATCAGACAAGAAGAACACATCGAGAGGATGTTATTGTCTGGGTTTAGCCATGATCTCGTGGTTTAGCTGGAAGCAGTCTAGTGTGGCTCTCAGCACAAGCGGAATATATGGCTGCTTGCTCTGCTAGTTGTGAAGAAGTTTGGCTTTAAGATTGTTTGACTTAGAGATAGAACCAACTGAGATCCTATGTGATAATTAGAGTTGTATCAAGATGACATAGAATCTAGTGTTCCATGATAAGTCAAAGAACATAGGGAACTAACAAGATATGACACAGAAAGGAACTCTAAAAGTTTGAATTTGTAACAGGTTACCGTTGTACTAACCAAGCCTCTACGTCAAGTGAAGAAGTTACCAACCAAACCTCTGTCTCGAGTGAAGTTTGAATACTTCCGAGACAAGCTTGGTGTAGTTCAAAAGGACCCTCCTCGAAAGGGGGAGTAGTATAGTCACTACTGATGAGATTGTCTCATCAAACAACAAGGTCGTTGATGAGGTAACCTGTTCTCTACACCCAGTTACTTAGAAATATTTAGATTTAGGACTCTTATACTTAGAATACTTAGCCTTACTTATACATGCTTTTGATGATAGATTTATTGGTGAGAATACATGCTAGATGTATACATGTTTTGGTGTGATGTATACATGTTTTGATGTATTAGTAAGAATACATGCTAGTTGTGATGTATACATGTTTTGATATTAGATGTATTAGTAAGAATACATGCTAGTTGTGATGTATACATGTTTTGGTGTGATGTATACATGTTTTGGTGTATTAGTAAGAATACATGCTAGTTGTGATGTATACATGCTTTTGATGTTAGATGCTTTTGATGATTAGATGTATACATGCTTTTGATGATAGATATATACATGTTTTGATGATGATGATACATGTTGTGATTATACATGTTTTGATGATGATGATACATGTTGTGGTTATACATGTTTTGATGATGATGATACATGTTGTGGTTATACATGTTTTGATGAGGATACATGTTCTTGATGAACATGTGAAGGGATTGGATCATCCCTGGACTTTCAGTCCTAAAGAGAACCGTAGACGTGAGGTCTCCGAGAATGAAGTCCTTAGTGGACAGTTGAGGGGATTGGATCATCCCTGGACTTTCAGTCCTAAAGAGAGCCGTAGACGTGAGGTCTCCGAGAATGAAGTCCTTAGTGGACAGTTGAGGGGATTGGATCATCCCTGGACTTTCAGTCCTAAAGAGAGCCGTAGACGTGAGGTCTCCGAGAATGAAGTCCTTAGTGGACAGTTGAGGGGATTGGATCATCCCTGGACTTTCAGTCCTAAAGAGAGCCGTAGATGTGAGGTCTCCGAGAATGAAGTCCTTAGTGGACAGTTGAGGGGATTGGATCATCCCTGGACTTTCAGTCCTAAAGAGAGCCGTAGACGTGAGGTCTCCGAGAATGAAGTCCTTAGTGGACAGTTGAGGGGATTGGGATCATCCCTGGACTTTCAGTCCTAAAGAGAGCCGTAGACGTGAGGTCTTCGAGAATGAAGGGATTGGGATCATCCCTGGACTTTCAGTCCTAAAGAGAGCCGTAGACGTGAGGTCTTCGAGAATGAAGGGATTGGGATCATCCCTGGACTTTCAGTCCTAAAGAGAGCCGTAGACGTGATGTCTCCGATAATGAAGGGATTGGGATCATTCCTGGACTTCGGTCCGAAAGAAGAGCCGTAGACGTATGTCTCCGATAATGAAGGGATTGGGATCATTCCTGGACTTCGGTCCGAAAGAAGAGCCGTAGACGTTTGTCTCCGATAATGAAGGGATTGGGATCATTCCTGGACTTCGGTCCGAAAGAAGAGCCGTAGACGTATGTCTCCGATAATGAAGGGATTGGGATCATTCCTGGACTTCGGTCCGAAAGAAGAGCCGTAGACGTTTGTCTCCGATAATGAAGGGATTGGGATCATTCCTGGACTTCGGTCCGAAAGAAGAGCCGTAGACGTATGTCTCCGATAATGAAGGGATTGGGATCATTCCTGGACTTCGGTCCGAAAGAAGAGCCGTAGACGTTTGTCTCCGATAATGAAGGGATTGGGATCATTCCTGGACTTCGGTCCGAAAGAAGAGCCGTAGACGTATGTCTCCGATAATGAAGGGATTGGGATCATTCCTAGACTTCAGTCTGAAAGAAGAGCCGTAGACGTATGTCTCCGATAATGAAGGGATTGGATCATTCCTGGACTTAAGTCCGAAAGAAGAGCCGTAGACGTATGTCTTCGATAAAGATAGGACTGGATCGTCCCTGGACTTTGGTTCAAAAGGTACATGACTGGTTTACATCATTCCTTGATGATGCCGATGATCATGTGATGACGATGCTAATGATTGTATGATGATGCTGATGATCGTGTGATGACGATGCTGATGATCGTATGATGATGATGCTGATGATCATGTGATGACGATGTTGATCATCGTGTGATGATGATGTTGATCGTGATGCTAATGACGATTTTGATAATCGTGTGATGATGACGCTGATGATCATGTGATGATTATGTTGACCGTGATGCTGATGATCGTATGATGACGATGCTGTTGATCGTGTGTTGAAGATGCTGATGATTGAGTACTATCAACTCTGATGATGTTGATGTTCCAGTATTGAAGATGTTCCAGTAACTGGTTGAGTTACTGATGATGTTGAGAAAGCTTCCAATGATTTATAGATGTATCATGTATGATGTTGATGACTCCTTGCTCTTGAAGGTGCTGTTATAATATCCTTCTTGTTAAGGGGGAGTGTTGAGATATTGTAACTTCAAAGAATATTATAATTGTACTTTTGTATATCCGGAGATGTTTATTCCTCCGTCGGAATGTGGTAACTCGGGTTATTAGACTTCCCTAGTGAGGTCGGCCCTTTATGTGTTATGTGGGTCAAAGGGTTATTAGACCACCCTAGAGGGGTCGGCCCAGTTAGTTGTAATGGGGTATTTAACCCATTGGTTAAATACGAGCCTACGTGTACTTGTGTAAAATACATATCAGTGAAGTGTATAAATAGAGGAGGTGTGTTCCTCATTTGACACACTCACTCACTTGAGAAAGGCGCATTTGTGGAGGAGAGGTCTGCTATGGAGGAGAAGGAGCTTATGCTCAGGGTTTGCATCTTTGTATATTGCTGGTCATCTATATTGAGGAAGCTTTGCTGGGTTTTCTACCCCGTGAGGGTTTCCCAGGATAAATCTCTGTCTCTTGTCTTTATGCTATGCTTGTTGTTTCTTTAGTGATCCTGTATATGCTATTATTGTGAAATGGAATGTAATGCTGCTATTTTCTGTCTTAGCATATTGAATTATAACACTTCCACCATTTTTTAAAATCACAGCTTCTAGAAGGTTTACATAATTTCGTAAAAAACACGAGTTTTTAGAAAATGTGTTTTATTTCATAAATGGAATCTACAAAGTATGCACATTCTACGGCATAACGACTTTCTATAGTTTGCGCATGCGTCAAGAAATAAGAAAAGCTTACTTCCACCATTTTTTAAAATCACAGCTTCTAGAAGGTTTACATGATTTCGTAAAAAACACGAGTTTTTAGAAAATTTGTTTTATTTGATAAATGGAATCTACAAAGTATGCACATTCTACATCATAACTACTTTCTATAGTTTGCGCATGCATCCGAAAATAAGAAAAGCCTACTTCCCCCATTTTTTAAAATCACAGCTTCTAGAAGGCTTACATGATTTCTTAAAAAACACGAGTTTTTAGAAAATGTGTTTTATTTCTCTAATGGAATCAACAAAGTATGCACATTCCACGTCATAACGACTTTCTATAGTTTGCGCATGCGTTTGGAAATAAGAAAAGCTTACTTCCCCCATTTTTTAAAATCACAGCTTCTAGAAGGTTTACATGATTTCTTAAAAAACACGAGTTTTTAGAAAATGTGTTTTATTTCATAAATGGAATCAACAAAGTATGCACATTCTACGTCATAACGAATTTCTATGGGTTGCGCATGCGTCTGGAAATAAGAAAAGCTTACTTCCACCGTTTTTTAAAATCACAGCTTCTAGAAGGTTTACATGAATTCGTAAAAAACACGAGTTTTTAGAAAATGTGTTTTATTTCATAAATGGAATCTACAAAGTATGCACATTCTACGTCATAACGACTTTATATAGTTTGCGCATACGTCTGGAAATAAGAAAAGTTTACTTCCACCGTTTTTTAAAATCACAGCTTCTAGAAGGTTTACATGATTTCGTAAAAAACACAAGTTTTTAGAAAATGTCTTTTATTTCATAAAAGGAAGCTACAAAGTATGCACATTCTATGGCATAACGACTTTCTATAGTTTGCGCATCCGTCCGGAAATAAGAAAACCTTACTTCCCCCGTTTTTTAAAATCACAGCTTCTAGAAGGTTTACATGATTTGTTAAAAAACATGAGTTTTTAGAAAATGTGTTTTATTTCATAAATGGAATCAACAAAGTATGCACATTCTATGTCATAACGACTTTCTATAGTTTCCCCATTCGTCCGGAAATAAGAAAAGCTTACTTCCACTGTTTTTTAAAATCACAGCTTCTAGAAGGTTTACATGATTTCGTAAAAAAAAAGAGTTTTTAGAAAATGTGTTTTATTTCATAAATGGAATCTACAAAGTATGCACATTCTAAGTCATAACGACTTTCTATAGTTTGCGCATACGTCTGGAAATAAGAAAAGCTTACTTCCACCGTTTTTTAAAATCACAGCTTCTAGAAGGTTTACATGATTTCGTAAAAAACATGAGTTTTTAGAAAATGTGTTTTATTTCATAAATGGAAGCTACAAAGTATGCACATTCTATGGCATAACGACTTTCTACAGTTTGCGCATGCGTCCGGAAATAAGAAAAGCTTACTTCTACCATTTTTTAAAATCACAGCTTCTAGAAGGTTTACATGATTTCGTAAAAAACACGAGTTTTTAGAAAATGTGTTTTATTTCATAAATGGAATCTACAAAGTATGCGTACTCTACGTCATAACTACTTTCTATAGTTTGCGCATGCGTCCGGAAATAAGAAAAGCTTACTTCCCCCATTTTTTAAAATCACAGCTTCTAGAAGGTTTACATGATTTCTTAAAAAACACGAGTTTTTAGAAAATGTGTTTTATTTCATAAATGGAATCAACAAAGTATGCACATTCTACGTCATAACGAATTTCTATGGGTTGCGCATGCGTCCGGAAATAAGAAAAGCTTACTTCCACCGTTTTTTAAAATCACAGCTTCTAGAAGGTTTACATGAATTCGTAAAAAACACGAGTTTTTAGAAAATGTGTTTTATTTCATAAATGGAATCTACAAAGTATGCACATTCTACGTCATAACGACTTTATATAGTTTGCGCATACGTCTGGAAATAAGAAAAGTTTACTTCCACCGTTTTTTAAAATCACAGCTTCTAGAAGGTTTACATGATTTCGTAAAAAACACGAGTTTTTAGAAAATGTCTTTTATTTCATAAATGGAAGCTACAAAGTATGCACATTCTATGGCATAACGACTTTCTATAGTTTGCGCATCCGTCCGGAAATAAGAAAACCTTACTTCCCCCGTTTTTTAAAATCACAGCTTCTAGAAGGTTTACATGATTTGTTAAAAAACATGAGTTTTTAGAAAATGTGTTTTATTTCATAAATGGAATCAACAAAGTATGCACATTCTATGTCATAACGACTTTCTATAGTTTCCCCATTCGTCCGGAAATAAGAAAAGCTTACTTCCACTGTTTTTTAAAATCACAGCTTCTAGAAGGTTTACATGATTTCGTAAAAAAAAAGAGTTTTTAGAAAATGTGTTTTATTTCATAAATGGAATCTACAAAGTATGCACATTCTAAGTCATAACGACTTTCTATAGTTTGCGCATACGTCTGGAAATAAGAAAAGCTTACTTCCACCGTTTTTTAAAATCACAGCTTCTAGAAGGTTTACATGATTTCGTAAAAAACATGAGTTTTTAGAAAATGTGTTTTATTTCATAAATGGAAGCTACAAAGTATGCACATTCTATGGTATAACGACTTTCTACAGTTTGCGCATGCGTCCGGAAATAAGAAAAGCTTACTTCTACCATTTTTTAAAATCACAGCTTCTAGAAGGTTTACATGATTTCGTAAAAAACACGAGTTTTTAGAAAATGTGTTTTATTTCATAAATGGAATCTACAAAGTATGCGCACTCTACGTCATAACTACTTTCTATAGTTTGCGCATGCGTCCGGAAATAAGAAAAGCTTACTTCCCCCATTTTTTAAAATCACAGCTTCTAGAAGGTTTACATGATTTCTTAAAAAACACGAGTTTTTAGAAAATGTGTTTTATTTCATAAATGGAATCAACAAAGTATGCACATTCTATGGCATAACGACTTTCTACAGTTTGCGCATGTGTCCGGAAATAAGAAAAGCTTACTTCTACCGTTTTTTAAAATCACAGCTTCTAGATGGTTTACATGATTTCGTAAAAAACACGAGTTTTTAGAAAATGTGTTTTATTTCATAAATGGAATCAAGAAAGTATGCACATTCTACGTCATAACGACTTTCTATAATTTGCACATGCGTTTGGAAATAAGAAAAGCTTACTTCCACCGTTTTTTAAAATCACAGCTTCTAGAAGGTTTACATGATTTCTTAAAAAACATGAGTTTTTAGAAAATGTGTTTTCTTTCATAAATGGAATAAACAAAGTATGCACATTCCACGTCATAACGAATTTCTATAGTTTGCGCATGCGTCCGGAAATAAGAAAAGCTTACTTCCACCGTTTTTTAAAATCACAGCTTCTAGAAGGTTTACATGATTTCTTAAAAAACACGAGTTTTTAGAAAATGTGTTTCATTTCATAAATGGAATAAACAAAGTATGCACATTCTACATCATAACGACTTTCTATAGTTTGTGCATTCGTCCGGAAATAAGAAAAGCTTACTTCCACCGTTTTTTAAAATCACAGCTTCTAGAAGGTTTCCGTGATTTCGTAAAAAACACGAGTTTTAGAAAATGTGTTTTATTTCATAAATGGAATCTACAAAGTATGCACATTCTACGTCATAATGACTTTCTATGGTTTGCGCATGCGTTTGGAAATAAGAAAAGCTTACTTCCCCCGTTTTTTAAAATCACAGCTTCTAGAAGGTTTACATGATTTCGTAAAAAACACGAGGTTTTAGAAAATGTGTTTTATTTCATAAATGGAATCTACAAAGTATGCACATTCTACGTCATAACGAATTTCTATTGTTTGCGCATGCGTCCGGAAATAAGAAAAGCTTAATTCCACTGTTTTTTAAAATCACAGCTTCTAGAAGGTTTACATGATTTCGTAAAAAACACGAGTTTTTAGAAAATGTGTTTTATTTCATAAATGGAATCTACAAAGTATGCACATTCTACGTCAGAACGAATTTCTATAGTTTGAGCATGCGTCCGGTAATAAGAAATCTTACTTCCCCCGTTTTTTAAAATCACAGCTTCTAGAAGGTTTACATGATTTCGTAAAAAACACGAGTTTTTAGAAAATGTGTTTTATTTCATAAATGGAATCTACAAAGTATGCACATTCTACGTCATAACGACTTTCTATAGTTTGCGCATGCATCTGGAAATACGAGAAACTTACTTCCATCGTTTTTTAAAATCACAGCTTCTAGAAGGTTTACATGATTTCGTAAAAAACACGATTTTTTAGAAAATGTTTTTTATTTCATAAATGGAATCTACAAAGTATGCACATTCTACGTCAGAATGACTTTCTATAGTTTGCGCATGCGTCCGGAAATTAGAAATCTTACTTCCCCCGTTTTTTAAAATCACAGCTTTTAGAAGGTTTAAATGATTTCTTAAAAAACACGAGTTTTTAGAAAATGTGATTTATTTCATAAATCGAATCTAGAAAGTATGCACATTCTACGTCATAACAACATTCTATAGTTTGCACATGCATCCGGAAATAACAAAAGCTTACTTCCCCCGTTTTTTAAAATCACAGCTTCTAGAAGGTTTACATGATTTCTTAAAAAACACGAGTTTTTAGAAAATGTGTTTTATTTCATAAATGGAATCAACAAAGTATGCACATTCTACGTCATAATGAATTTCTATGGTTTCCGCATGCGTCCGGAAATAAGAAAAGCTTACTTCCACCATTTTTTAAAATCAAAGCTTCTAGAAGGTTTACATGAATTCGTAAAAAACACGAGTTTTTAGAAAATGTGTTTTATTTCATAAATGGAATCTACAAAGTATGCACATTCTACGTCATAACGACTTTATATAGTTTGCGCATACGTCTGGAAATAAGAAAAGTTTACTTCCACCGTTTTTTAAAATCACAGCTTCTAGAAGGTTTACATGATTTCGTAAAAAACACGAGTTTTTAGAAAATGTGTTTTATTTCATAAATGGAAGCTACAAAGTATGCACATTCTATGGCATAACGACTTTCTATAGTTTGCGCATCCGTCCGGAAATAAGAAAAGCTTACTTCCCCCGTTTTTTAAAATCACAGCTTCTAGAAGGTTTACATGATTTGTTAAAAAACATGAGTTTTTAGAAAATGTGTTTTATTTCATAAATGGAATCAACAAAGTATGCACATTCTACATCATAACGACTTTCTATAGTTTGTGCATGCGTCCGGAAATAAGGAAAGCTTACTTCCCCCGTTTTTTAAAATCACAGGTTCTAGAAGGTTTACATGATTTCTTAAAAAACACGAGTTTTTAGAAAATGTGTTTTATTTCATAAATAGAATCAACAAAGTATGCATATTCTATGTCATAACGACTTTATATAGATTGCGCATGCGTCCGGAAATAAGAAAAGCTTACTTCCACCGTTTTTTAAAATCACAGCTTCTAGAAGGTTGACATGATTTCGTAAAAAACACGAGTTTTTAGAAAATGTGTTTTATTTCATAAATGGAATCTACAAAGTATGCACATTCTACGTCAGAACGACTTTCTATAGTTTCGCATGCGTCCGGAAATAAGAAAAGCTTACTTCCACCGTTTTTTAAAATCACAGCTTCTAGAAGGTTTACATGATTTCATAAAAAACACGAGTTTTTAGAAAATGTGTTTTATTTCATAAATGGAATCAACAAAGTATGTACATTCTACGTCATAACGAATTTCTATAGTTTGCGTATGCTTCTGGAAATAAGAAAAGCTTACTTCCCCCGTTTTTTAAAATCACAGCTTCTAGAAGGTTTACATGATTTCTTAAAAAACACGAGTTTTTAGAAAATGTGTTTTATTTTATAAATGGAATCTACAAAGTATGCACATTCTACGTCATAACGACATTCTATAGTTTGCGCATGCGTCCGGAAATAAGAAAAGCTTACTTCCCCCATTTTTTAAAATCACAGCTTCTAGAAGATTTACATGATTTCGTAAAAAACACGAGTCTTTGGAAAATGTGTTTTATTTCATAAATGGAATCAACAAAGTATGCACATTCTACGTCATAAGAACTTTCTATAGTTTGAGCATTAGTTTGGAAATATGAAAAGCTTACTTCCCCCGTTTTTTAAAATCACAGCTTCTAGAAGGTTTACATGATTTCCTGAAAAACACGAGTTTTTAGAAAATGTGTTTTATTTCATAAATGGAATCTACAAAGTATGCACATTCTACGTCATAACAACTTTCTATAGTTTGCGCATGCGTCCAGAAATAAGAAAACCTTACTTCCACCGTTTTTTAAAATCACAGCTTCTAGAAGGTTTACATGATTTCGTAAAAAACATGAGTTTTTAGAAAATGTGTTTTATTTCATAAATGGAATCAACAAAGTATGTACATTCTACGTCATAACGACTTTCTATAGTTTGCGCATGCGTCCGGAAATAAGAAAATCTTACTTCCCCAATTTTTTAAAATCACAGCTTCTAGAAGGTTTACATGATTTCTTAAAAAACACGAGTTTTTAGAAAATGTGTTTTATTTCATAAATAGAATCAACAAAGTATGCATATTCTATGTCATAACGACTTTATATAGATTGCGCATGCGTCCGGAAATAAGAAAAGCTTACTTCCACCGTTTTTTAAAATCACAGCTTCTAGAAGGTTTACATGATTTCGTAAAAAACACGAGTTTTTAGAAAATGTGTTTTATTTCATAAATGGAATCTACAAAGTATGCCCATTCTACTTCAGAACGACTTTCTATAGTTTGCGCATGCGTCCGGAAATAAGAAATCTTACTTCCCCCGTTTTTTAAAATCACAGCTTCTAGAAGGTTTACATGATTTCTTAAAAAACACGAGTTTTTAGAAAATGTGTTTTATTTCATAAATGGAATCTACAAAGTATGCACATTCTACGTCATAACGACATTCTATAGTTTGCGCATGCATCCGGAAATAAGAAAAACTTACTTCCCCTGTTTTTTAAAATCACAGCTTCTAGAAGATTTACATGATTTCTTAAAAACACGAGTCTTTGGAAAATGTGTCTTATTTCATAAATGGAATCAACAAAGTATGCACATTCTACGTCATAAGAAATTTCTATAGTTTGCGCATGCGTTTGGAAATAAGAAAAGCTTACTTCCCCCGTTTTTTAAAATCAAAGCTTCTAGAAGGTTTACATGATTTCTTAAAAAACACGAGTTTTTAGAAAATGTGTTTCATTTCATAAATGGAATGAAGAAAGTATGCACATTCTACGTCATAATGACTTTCTATAATTTACGCATGCGTTTGGAAATAAGAAAAGCTTACTTCCACCGTTTTTTAAAATCACAGCTTCTAGAAGGTTTACATGATTTCTTAAAAAACACGAGTTTTTAGAAAATGTGTTTTTCTTTCATAAATGGAATCAACAAAGTATGCACATTCTACGTCATAACGAATTTCTATAGTTTGCGCATGCGTCCGGAAATAAGAAAAGCTTACTTCCACCGTTTTTTAAAATCACAGCTTTTAGAAGGTTTACATGATTTCTTAAAAAACACGAGTTTTTAGAAAATGTGTTTTATTTCATAAATGGAATCAACAAAGTATGCACATTCTACATCATAACGACTTTCTATAGTTTGTGCATTCGTCCGGAAATAAGAAAACCTTACTTCCACCGTTTTTTAAAATCTCAGCTTCTAGAAGGTTTACATGATTTTGTAAAAAACACGAGTTTTTGAAAATATGTTTTATTTCATAAATGGAATCTACAAAGTATGCACATTCTACTTCATAACGACTTTCTATGGTTTGCGCATGCGTTTGGAAATAAAAAAAGCTTACTTCCACCGTTCTTTAAAATCACGGCTTCTAGAAGGTTTACATGATTTCGTAAAAAACATGAGTTTTTGAAAATGTGTTTTATTTCATAAATGGAATCTACAAAGTATGCACATTCTACGTCATAATGACTTTCTATGGTTTGCGCATGCATTTGGAAATAAGAAAAGCTTACTTGCCCCGTTTTTTAAAATCACAGCTTCTAGAAGGTTTACATGATTTCGTAAAAAACACGAGGTTTTAGAAAATGTGTTTTATTTCATCAATGGAATCTACAAACTATGCACATTCTACGTCATAACCACTTTCTATTGTTTGGGCATGCGTCGGGAAATAAGAAAAGCTTACTTCCACCGTTTTTTAAAATCACAGCTTCTAGAAGGTTTACATGATTTCGTAAAAAACACGAGTTTATAGAAAATGTGTTTTATTTCATAAATGGAATCTACAAAGTATGCACATTCTATGTCAGAACAACTTTCTCTAGTTTGAGCATGCGTCCGGAAATAAGAAATCTTACTTCCCCCGTTTTTTAAAATCACAGCTTCTAGAAGGTTTACATGATTTCGTAAAAAACACGAGTGTTTAGAAAATGTGTTTTATTTCATAAATGGAATCTACAAAGTATGCACATTCTACGTCATAACAACTTTATATAGTTTGCGCATGCATCTGGAAATAAGAAAAGCTTACTTCCCCCGTTTTTTAAAATCACAGCTTTTAGAAGGTTTAAATGATTTCTTAAAAAACACGAGTTTTTAGAAAATGTGTTTTATTTCATAAAATGAATCTACAAAGTATGCACATTCTATGTCATAACGACATTCTATAGTTTGCACATGCGTCCGGAAATAAGAAAAGCTTACTTCCTCCATTTTTTAAAATCACAGCTTCTACAAGATTTACATGATTTCTTAAAAAACACGAGCCTTTGGAAAATGTGTTTTATTTCATAAATGAAATCAACAAAGTATGCACATTCTACGTCATATGAACTTTCTATAGTTTGCGCATGCGTTTGGAAATAAGAAAAGCTTACTTCCCCCGTTTTTTAAAATCACAGCTTCTAGAGGGTTTACATGATTTCTTAAAAAACACGAGTTTTTAGAAAATGTGTTTTATTTCATAAATGGAATCAAGAAAGTATGCACATTCTACGTCATAACGACTTTCTATAATTTGCGCATGCGTTTGGAAATAAGAAAAGCTTACTTCCACCGTTTTTTAAAATAACAGCTTCTAGAAGGTTTACATGATTTCTTAAAAAACACGAGTTTTTAGAAAATGTTTTTTCTTCCATAAATGGAATCAACAAAGTATGCACATTCTACGTCGTAACGAATTTCTATAGTTTGCGCATGCGTCCGGAAATAAGAAAAGCTTACTTCCACCGTTTTTTAAAATCATAGCTTCTAGAAGGTTTACATGATTTCTTAAAAAACACGAGTTTTTAGAAAATGTGTTTTATTTCATAAATGGAATCAACAAAGTATACACATTCTACATCATAACGACTTTCTATAGTTTGTGCATTCGTCCGGAAATAAGAAAAGCTTACTTCCACCGTTTTTTAAAATCACAGCTTCTAGAAGGTTTACATGATTTCGTAAAAAACACGAGTTTTTGAAAATGTGTTTTATTTCATAAATGGAATCTACAAAGTATACACATTCTACGTCATAACGACTTTCTATTGTTTGCGCATATGTCCGGAAATCAGAAAAGCTTACTTCCACCGTTTTTTAAAATCACAGCTTCTAGAAGGTTTACATGATTTCTTAAAAAACACGAGTTTTTAGAAAATGTGTTTTATTTCATAAATGGAATCAACAAAGTATGCACATTCTATGTCATAACGACTTTCTATAGTTTCCGCAATCGTCCGGATATAAGAAAAGCTTACTTCCACTGTTTTTTAAAATCACAGCTTTTAGAAGGTTTACATGATTTCGTAAAAAAAAAGAGTTTTTAGAAAATGTGTTTTATTTCATAAATGGAATCTACAAAGTATGCACATTCTATGTCATAACAACTTTCTATAGTTTGCGCATACGTCTGGAAATAAGAAAAGCTTACTAACACCGTTTTTTAAAATCACAGCTTCTAGAAGGTTTACATGATTTCGTAAAAAACACGAGTTTTTAGAAAATGTGTTTTCTTTCATAAATGGAAGCTACAAAGTATGCACATTCTATGGCATAACGACTTTCTACAGTTTGCGCATGCCTCCGGAAATAAGAAAAGCTTACTTCTACCGTTTTTTAAAATCACAGCTTCTAGAAGGTTTACATGATTTCGTAAAAACCACGAGTTTTTAGAAAATGTGTTTTATTTCATAAATGGAATCTACAAAGTATGCGCATTCTACGTCATAACGACATTCTATAGTTTGCACATGCGTCCGGAAATAAGAAAAGCTTACTTCCACCGTTTTTTAAAATCACAGCTTCTAGAAGGTTTACATGATTTCGTAAAAAACACGAGTTTTTAGAAAATGTGTTTTATTTCATAAATGGAATCTACAAAGTATGCACATTCTATGGCATAACGACTTTCTACCGTTTGCGCATGTGTCCGGAAATAAGAAAAGCTTACTTCTACCGTTTTTTAAAATCACAGCTTCTAGATGGTTTACATGATTTCGTAAAAAACACGAGTTTTTAGAAAATGTGTTTTATTTCATAAATGGAATCAAGAAAGTATGCACATTCTACGTCATAACGACTTTCTATAATTTGCGCATGCATTTGGAAATAAGAAAAGTTTACTTCCACCGTTTTTTAAAATCACAGCTTCTAGAAGGTTTACATGATTTCTTAAAAAACACGAGTTTTTAGAAAATGTGTTTTCTTTCATAAATGGAATAAACAAAGTATGCACATTCCACGTCATAACGAATTTCTATAGTTTGCGCATGCGTCCGGAAATAAGAAAAGCTTACTTCGACCGTTTTTTAAAATCACAGCTTCTAGAAGGTTTACATGATTTCTTAAAAAACACGAGTTTTTAGAAAATGTGTTTCATTTCATAAATGGAATCAACAAAGTATGCACATTCTACATCATAACGAATTTCTATAGTTTGTGCATTCGTCCGGAAATAAGAAAAGCTTACTTCCATCGTTTTTTAAAATCACAGCTTCTAGAAGGTTTACGTGATTTCGTAAAAAACACGAGTTTTTGAAAATGTGTTTTATTTCATAAATGGAATCTACAAAGTATGCACATTCTACGTCATAATGACTTTCTATGGTTTGCGCATGCGTTTGGAAATAAGAAAAGCTTACTTCCCCCGTTTTTTAAAATCACAGCTTCTAGAAGGTTTACATGATTTCGTAAAAAACACGAGGTTTTAGAAAATGTGTTTTATTTCATAAATGGAATCTACAAAGTATGCACATTCTACGTCATAACGACTTTCTATTGTTTGCGCATGCGTCCAGAAATAAGAAAAGCTTAATTCCACTGTTTTTTAAAATCACAGCTTCTAGAAGGTTTACATGATTTCGTAAAAAACACGAGTTTTTAGAAAATGTGTTTTATTTCATAAATGGAATATACAAAGTGTGCACATTCTACGTCAGAACGAATTTCTATAGTTTGAGCATGCGTCCGGTAATAAGAAATCTTACTTCCCCCGTTTTTTAAAATCACAGCTTCTAGAAGGTTTACATGATTTCGTAAAAAACACGAGTTTTTAGAAAATGTGTTTTATTTCATAAATGGAATCTACAAAGTATGCACATTCTACGTCATATCGACTTTCTATAGTTTGCGCATGCATCTGGAAATAAGAGAAGCTTACTTCCATCGTTTTTTAAAATCACAGCTTCTAGAAGGTTTACATGATTTCGTAAAAAACACGATTTTTTAGAAAATGTTTTTTATTTCATAAATGGAATCTACAAAGTATGCACATTCTACGTCAGAACGACTTTCTATAGTTTGCGCATGCGTCCGGAAATAAGAAATCTTACTTCCCCCGTTTTTTAAAATCACAGCTTTTAGAAGGTTTAAATGATTTCTTAAAAAACACGAGTTTTTAGAAAATGTGTTTTATTTCATAAATGGAATCTAGAAAGTATGCACATTCTACGTCATAACGACATTCTATAGTTTGCACATGCATCCGGAAATAACAAAAGCTTACTTCCCCCGTTTTTTAAAATCACAGCTTCTAGAAGGTTTACATGATTTCTTAAAAAACACGAGTTTTTAGAAAATGTGTTTTATTTCATAAATGGAATCAACAAAGTATGCACATTCTACGTCATAACAAATTTCTATGGTTTGCGCATGCGTCCGGAAATAAGAAAAGCTTACTTCCACCGTTTTTTTAAATCACAGCTTCTAGAAGGTTTACATGAATTCGTAAAAAACACGAGTTTTTAGAAAGTGTGTTTTATTTCATAAATGGAATCTACAAAGTATGCACATTCTACGTCATAACGACTTTATATAATTTGCGCATACATCTGGAAATAAGAAAAGTTTACTTCCACCGTTTTTTAAAATCACAGCTTCTAGAAGGTTTACATGATTTCGTAAAAAACACGAGTTTTTAGAAAATGTGTTTTATTTCATAAATGGAAGCTACAAAGTATGCAAATTCTATGGCATATCGACTTTCTATAGTTTGCGCATCCGTCCGGAAATAAGAAAAGCTTACTTCCCTCGTTTTTTAAAATCACAGCTTCTAGAAGGTTTACATGATTTGTTAAAAAACATGAGTTTTTAGAAAATGTGTTTTATTTTATAAATGGAATCAACAAAGTATGCACATTCTACGTCATAACGACTTTCTATAGTTTGCGCATGCGTCCGGAAATAAGAAAAGCTTACTTCCACCATTTTTTAAAATCACAGCTTCTAGAAGGTTTACATGATTTCTTAAAAAACACGAGTTTTTAGAAAATGTGTTTTCTTTCATAAATGGAATAAACAAAGTATGCACATTCCACGTCATAACGAATTTCTATAGTTTGCGCATGCGTCCGGAAATAAGAAAAGCTTACTTCGACCGTTTTTTAAAATCACAGCTTCTAGAAGGTTTACATGATTTCTTAAAAAACACGAGTTTTTAGAAAATGTGTTTCATTTCATAAATGGAATCAACAAAGTATGCACATTCTACATCATAACGAATTTCTATAGTTTGTGCATTCGTCCGGAAATAAGAAAAGCTTACTTCCACCGTTTTTTAAAATCACAGCTTCTAGAAGGTTTACGTGATTTCGTAAAAAACACGAGTTTTTGAAAATGTGTTTTATTTCATAAATGGAATCTACAAAGTATGCACATTCTACGTCATAATGACTTTCTATGGTTTGCGCATGCGTTTGGAAATAAGAAAAGCTTACTTCCCCCGTTTTTTAAAATCACAGCTTCTAGAAGGTTTACATGATTTCGTAAAAAACACGAGGTTTTAGAAAATGTGTTTTATTTCATAAATGGAATCTACAAAGTATGCACATTCTACGTCATAACGACTTTCTATTGTTTGCGCATGCGTCCGGAAATAAGAAAAGCTTAATTCCACTGTTTTTTAAAATCACAGCTTCTAGAAGGTTTACATGATTTCGTAAAAAACACGAGTTTTTAGAAAATGTGTTTTATTTCATAAATGGAATATACAAAGTGTGCACATTCTACGTCAGAACGAATTTCTATAGTTTGAGCATGCGTCCGGTAATAAGAAATCTTACTTCCCCCGTTTTTTAAAATCACAGCTTCTAGAAGGTTTACATGATTTCGTAAAAAACACGAGTTTTTAGAAAATGTGTTTTATTTCATAAATGGAATCTACAAAGTATGCACATTCTACGTCATATCGACTTTCTATAGTTTGCGCATGCATCTGGAAATAAGAGAAGCTTACTTCCATCGTTTTTTAAAATCACAGCTTCTAGAAGGTTTACATGATTTCGTAAAAAACACGATTTTTTAGAAAATGTTTTTTATTTCATAAATGGAATCTACAAAGTATGCACATTCTACGTCAGAACGACTTTCTATTGTTTGCGCATGCGTCCGGAAATAAGAAATCTTACTTCCCCCGTTTTTTAAAATCACAGCTTTTAGAAGGTTTAAATGATTTCTTAAAAAACACGAGTTTTTAGAAAATGTGTTTTATTTCATAAATGGAATCTAGAAAGTATGCACATTCTACGTCATAACGACATTCTATAGTTTGCACATGCATCCGGAAATAACAAAAGCTTACTTCCCCCGTTTTTTAAAATCACAGCTTCTAGAAGGTTTACATGATTTCTTAAAAAACACGAGTTTTTAGAAAATGTGTTTTATTTCATAAATGGAATCAACAAAGTATGCACATTCTACGTCATAACAAATTTCTATGGTTTGCGCATGCGTCCGGAAATAAGAAAAGCTTACTTCCACCGTTTTTTTAAATCACAGCTTCTAGAAGGTTTACATGAATTCGTAAAAAACACGAGTTTTTAGAAAGTGTGTTTTATTTCATAAATGGAATCTACAAAGTATGCACATTCTACGTCATAACGACTTTATATAATTTGCGCATACATCTGGAAATAAGAAAAGTTTACTTCCACCGTTTTTTAAAATCACAGCTTCTAGAAGGTTTACATGATTTCGTAAAAAACACGAGTTTTTAGAAAATGTGTTTTATTTCATAAATGGAAGCTACAAAGTATGCAAATTCTATGGCATAACGACTTTCTATAGTTTGCGCATCCGTCCGGAAATAAGAAAAGCTTACTTCCCTCGTTTTTTAAAATCACAGCTTCTAGAAGGTTTACATGATTTGTTAAAAAACATGAGTTTTTAGAAAATGTGTTTTATTTTATAAATGGAATCAACAAAGTATGCACATTCTACGTCATAACGACTTTCTATAGTTTGCGCATGCGTCCGGAAATAAGAAAAGCTTACTTCCACCATTTTTTAAAATCACAGCTTCTAGAAGGTTTACATGATTTCTTAAAAAACATGAGTTTTTAGAAAATGTGTTTTATTTCATAAATGGAATCTACAAAGTATGCACATTCTACTTCAGAACGACTTTCTATAGTTTGCGCATGCGTCCGGAAATAAGAAATCTTACTTCCCCCGTTTTTTAAAATCACAGCTTCTAGAAGGTTTACATGATTTCGTAAAAAACACGAGTTTTTAGAAAATGTGTTTTATTTCATAAATGGAATCTACAAAGTATGCACATTCTACTTCAGAACGACTTTCTATAGTTTGCGCATGCGTCCGTAAATAAGAAATGTTACTTCCCCCGTTTTTTAAAATCACAGCTTCTAGAAGGTTTACATGATTTCTTAAAAAACACGAGTTTTTAGAAAATGTGTTTTATTTCATAAATGGAATCAACAAAGTATGCACATTCTACATCATAACGACTTTCTATAGTTTGCGCATGCATCCGGAAATAAGAAAAGCTTACTTCCCCTGTTTTTTAAAATCACAGCTTCTAGAAGATTTACATGATTTCTTAAAAAACACGAGTCTTTGGAAAATGTGTTTTATTTCATAAATGGAATCAACAAAGTATGCACATTCTAAGTCATAAGAAATTTCTATAGTTTGCGCATGCGTTTGGAAATAAGAAAAGCTTACTTCCACCGTTTTTTAAAATCACAGCTTCTAGAAGGTTTACATGATTTCTTAAAAAACACGAGTTTTTAGAAAATGTGTTTCATTTCATAAATGGAATCAAGAAAGTATGCACATTCTACGTCATAACGACTTTCTATAATTTGCGCATGCGTTTGGAAATAAGAAAAGCTTACTTCCACCGTTTTTTAAAATCACAGCTTCTAGAAGGTTTACATGATTTCTTAAAAAACACGAGTTTTTAGAAAATGTGTTTTTCTTTCATAAATGGAATCAACAAAGTATGCACATTCTACGTCATAACGACTTTATATAATTTGCGCATACATCTGGAATTAAGAAAAGTTTACTTCCACCGTTTTTTAAAATCACAGCTTCTAGAAGGTTTACATGATTTCGTAAAAAACACGAGTTTTTAGAAAATGTGTTTTATTTCATAAATGGAAGCTACAAAGTATGCAAATTCTATGGCATAACGACTTTCTATAGTTTGCGCATCCGTCCGGAAATAAGAAAAGCTTACTTCCCCCGTTTTTTAAAATCGCAGATTCTAGAAGGTTTACATGATTTGTTAAAAAACATGAGTTTTTAGAAAATGTGTTTTATTTTATAAATGGAATCAACAAAGTATGCACATTCTACGTCATAACGACTTTCTATAGTTTGCGCATGCGTCCGGAAATAACAAAAGCTTACTTCCACCATTTTTTAAAATCACAGCTTCTAGAAGGTTTACATGATTTCTTAAAAAACATGAGTTTTTAGAAAATGTGTTTTATTTCATAAATGGAATCTACAAAGTATGCACATTCTACTTCAGAATGACTTTCTATAGTTTGCGCATGCGTCCGGAAATAAGAAATCTTACTTCCCCCGTTTTTTAAAATCACAGCTTCTAGAAGGTTTACATGATTTCGTAAAAAACACGAGTTTTTAGAAAATGTGTTTTATTTCATAAATGGAATCTACAAAGTATGCACATTCTACTTCAGAACGACTTTCTATAGTTTGCGCATGCGTCCGTAAATAAGAAATCTTACTTCCCCCGTTTTTTAAAATCACAGCTTCTAGAAGGTTTACATGATTTCTTAAAAAACACGAGTTTTTAGAAAATGTGTTTTATTTCATAAATGGAATCTACAAAGTATGCACATTCTACGTCATAACGACTTTCTATTGTTTGCGCATGCGTCCGGAAATAAGAAAAGCTTAATTCCACTGTTTTTTAAAATCACAGCTTCTAGAAGGTTTACATGATTTCGTAAAAAACACGAGTTTTTAGAAAATGTGTCTTATTTCATAAATGGAATATACAAAGTGTGCACATTCTACGTCAGAACGAATTTCTATAGTTTGAGCATGCGTCCGGTAATAAGAAATCTTACTTCCCCCGTTTTTTAAAATCACAGCTTCTAGAAGGTTTACATGATTTCGTAAAAAACACGAGTTTTTAGAAAATGTGTTTTATTTCATAAATGGAATCTACAAAGTATGCACATTCTACGTCATATCGACTTTCTATAGTTTGCGCATGCATCTGGAAATAAGAGAAGCTTACTTCCATCGTTTTTTAAAATCACAGCTTCTAGAAGGTTTACATGATTTCGTAAAAAACACGATTTTTTAGAAAATGTTTTTTATTTCATAAATGGAATCTACAAAGTATGCACATTCTACGTCAGAACGACTTTCTATAGTTTGCGCATGCGTCCGGAAATAAGAAATCTTACTTCCCCCGTTTTTTAAAATCACAGCTTTTAGAAGGTTTAAATGATTTCTTAAAAAACACGAGTTTTTAGAAAATGTATTTTATTTCATAAATGGAATCTAGAAAGTATGCACATTCTACGTCATAACGACATTCTATAGTTTGCACATGCATCCGGAAATAACAAAAGCTTAATTCCCCCGTTTTTTAAAATCACAGCTTCTAGAAGGTTTACATGATTTCTTAAAAAACACGAGTTTTTAGAAAATGTGTTTTATTTCATAAATGGAATCAACAAAGTATGCACATTCTACGTCATAACAAATTTCTATGGTTTGCGCATGCGTCCGGAAATAAGAAAAGCTTACTTCCACCGTTTTTTTAAATCACAGCTTCTAGAAGGTTTACATGAATTCGTAAAAAACACGAGTTTTTAGAAAGTGTGTTTTATTTCATAAATGGAATCTACAAAGTATGCACATTCTACGTCATAACGACTTTATATAATTTGCGCATACATCTGGAAATAAGAAAAGTTTACTTCCACCGTTTTTTAAAATCACAGCTTCTAGAAGGTTTACATGATTTCGTAAAAAACACGAGTTTTTAGAAAATGTGTTTTATTTCATAAATGGAAGCTACAAAGTATGCAAATTCTATGGCATAACGACTTTCTATAGTTTGCGCATCCGTCCGGAAATAAGAAAAGCTTACTTCCCTCGTTTTTTAAAATCACAGCTTCTAGAAGGTTTACATGATTTGTTAAAAAACATGAGTTTTTAGAAAATGTGTTTTATTTTATAAATGGAATCAACAAAGTATGCACATTCTACGTCATAACGACTTTCTATAGTTTGCGCATGCGTCCGGAAATAAGAAAAGCTTACTTCCACCATTTTTTAAAATCACAGCTTCTAGAAGGTTTACATGATTTCTTAAAAAACATGAGTTTTTAGAAAATGTGTTTTATTTCATAAATGGAATCTACAAAGTATGCACATTCTACTTCAGAACGACTTTCTATAGTTTGCGCATGCGTCCGGAAATAAGAAATCTTACTTCCCCCGTTTTTTAAAATCACAGCTTCTAGAAGGTTTACATGATTTCGTAAAAAACACGAGTTTTTAGAAAATGTGTTTTATTTCATAAATGGAATCTACAAAGTATGCACATTCTACTTCAGAACGACTTTCTATAGTTTGCGCATGCGTCCGTAAATAAGAAATCTTACTTCCCCCGTTTTTTAAAATCACAGCTTCTAGAAGGTTTACATGATTTCTTAAAAAACACGAGTTTTTAGAAAATGTGTTTTATTTCATAAATGGAATCAACAAAGTATGCACATTCTACATCATAACGACTTTCTATAGTTTGCGCATGCATCCGGAAATAAGAAAAGCTTACTTCCCCTTTTTTTTAAAATCACAGCTTCTAGAAGATTTACATGATTTCTTAAAAAACACGAGTCTTTGGAAAATGTGTTTTATTTCATAAATGGAATCAACAAAGTATGCACATTCTAAGTCATAAGAAATTTCTATAGTTTGCGCATGCGTTTGGAAATAAGAAAAGCTTACTTCCACCGTTTTTTAAAATCACAGCTTCTAGAAGGTTTACATGATTTCTTAAAAAACACGAGTTTTTAGAAAATGTGTTTCATTTCATAAATGGAATCAAGAAAGTATGCACATTCTACGTCATAACGACTTTCTATAATTTGCGCATGCGTTTGGAAATAAGAAAAGCTTACTTCCACCGTTTTTTAAAATCACAGCTTCTAGAAGGTTTACATGATTTCTTAAAAAACACGAGTTTTTAGAAAATGTGTTTTTCTTTCATAAATGGAATCAACAAAGTATGCACATTCTACGTCATAACGACTTTATATAATTTGCGCATACATCTGGAAATAAGAAAAGTTTACTTCCACCGTTTTTTAAAATCACAGCTTCTAGAAGGTTTACATGATTTCGTAAAAAACACGAGTTTTTAGAAAATGTGTTTTATTTCATAAATGGAAGCTACAAAGTATGCAAATTCTATGGCATAACGACTTTCTATAGTTTGCGCATCCGTCCGGAAATAAGAAAAGCTTACTTCCCCCGTTTTTTAAAATCACAGCTTCTAGAAGGTTTACATGATTTGTTAAAAAACATGAGTTTTTAGAAAATGTGTTTTATTTTATAAATGGAATCAACAAAGTATGCACATTCTACGTCATAACGACTTTCTATAGTTTGCGCATGCGTCCGGAAATAAGAAAAGCTTACTTCCACCATTTTTTAAAATCACAGCTTCTAGAAGGTTTACATGATTTCTTAAAAAACATGAGTTTTTAGAAAATGTGTTTTATTTCATAAATGGAATCTACAAAGTATGCACATTCTACTTCAGAACGACTTTCTATAGTTTGCGCATGCGTCCGGAAATAAGAAATCTTACTTCCCCCGTTTTTTAAAATCACAGCTTCTAGAAGGTTTACATGATTTCGTAAAAAACACGAGTTTTTAGAAAATGTGTTTTATTTCATAAATGGAATCTACAAAGTATGCACATTCTACTTCAGAACGACTTTCTATAGTTTGCGCATGCGTCCGTAAATAAGAAATCTTACTTCCCCCGTTTTTTAAAATCACAGCTTCTAGAAGGTTTACATGATTTCTTAAAAAACACGAGTTTTTAGAAAATGTGTTTTATTTCATAAATGGAATCAACAAAGTATGCACATTCTACATCATAACGACTTTCTATAGTTTGCGCATGCATCCGGAAATAAGAAAAGCTTACTTCCCCTGTTTTTTAAAATCACAGCTTCTAGAAGATTTACATGATTTTTTAAAAAACATGAGTCTTTGGAAAATGTGTTTTATTTCATAAATGGAATCAACAAAGTATGCACATTCTAAGTCATAAGAAATTTCTATAGTTTGCGCATGCGTTTGGAAATAAGAAAAGCTTACTTCCACCGTTTTTTAAAATCACAGCTTCTAGAAGGTTTACATGATTTCTTAAAAAACACGAGTTTTTAGAAAATGTGTTTCATTTCATAAATGGAATCAAGAAAGTATGCACATTCTACGTCATAACGACTTTCTATAATTTGCGCATGCGTTTGGAAATAAGAAAAGCTTACTTCCACCGTTTTTTAAAATCACAGCTTCTAGAAGGTTTACATGATTTCTTAAAAAACACGAGTTTTTAGAAAATGTGTTTTTCTTTCATAAATGGAATCAACAAAGTATGCACATTCTACGTCATAACGAATTTCTATAGTTTGCGCATGCGTCCGGAAATAGGAAAAGCTTACTTCCACCGTTTTTTAAAATCACAGCTTTTAGAAGGTTTACATGATTTCTTAAAAAACACGAGTTTTTAGAAAATGTGTTTTATTTCATAAATGGAATCAACAAAGTATGCACATTCTACATCATAACGACTTTCTATAGTTTATGCATTCGTCCGGAAATAAGAAAACCTTACTTCCACCGTTTTTTAAAATCACAGCTTCTAGAAGGTTTACATGATTTCGTAAAAAACACGAGTTTTTGAAAATATGTTTTATTTCATAAATGGAATCTACAAAGTATGCACATTCTACGTCATAACGACTTTCTATGGTTTGCGCATGCGTTTGGAAATAAGAAAAGCTTACTTCCACCGTTCTTTAAAATCACAGCTTCTAGAAGGTTTACATGATTTCGTAAAAAACACGAGTTTTTGAAAATGTGTTTTATTTCATAAATGGAATCTACAAAGTATGCACATTCTACGTCATAATGACTTTCTATGGTTTGCGCATGCGTTTGGAAATAAGAAAAGCTTACTTCCCCCGTTTTTTAAAATCACAGCTTCTAGAAGGTTTACATGATTTCGTAAAAAACACGAGGTTTTAGAAAATGTGTTTTATTTCATAAATGGAATCTAAAAACTATGCACATTATAAATCAGAACCACTTTCTATTGTTTGCGCATGCGTCCGGAAATAAGAAAAGCTTACTTCCACCGTTTTTTAAAATCACAGCTTCTAGAAGGTTTACATGATTTCGTAAAAAACACGAGTTTATAGAAAATGTGTTTTATTTCATAAATGGAATCTACAAAGTATGCACATTCTATGTCAGAACAACTTTCTCTAGTTTGAGCATGCGTCCGGAAATAAGAAATCTTACTTCCCCCGTTTTTTAAAATCACAGCTTCTAGAAGGTTTACATGATTTCGTAAAAAACACGAGTGTTTAGAAAATGTGTTTTATTTCATAAATGGAAACTACAAAGTATGCACATTCTACGTCATAACGACTTTATATAGTTTGCGCATGCATCTGGAAATAAGAAAAGCTTACTTCCACCGTTCTTTAAAATCACAGCTTCTAGAAGGTTTACATGATTTCGTAAAAAACACGATTTTTTAGAAAATGTGTTTTATTTCATTAATGGAATCTACAAAGTATGCACATTCTACGTCAGAACGACTTTCTATAGTTTGCACATGCGTCCGGAAATAAGAAATCTTACTTCCCCCGTTTTTTAAAATCACAGCTTTTAGAAGGTTTAAATGATTTCTTAAAAAACACGAGTTTTTAGAAAATGTGTTTTATTTCATAAAAGGAATCTACAAAGTATGCACATTCTACGTCATAACGACATTCTATAGTTTGCACATGCGTCCGGAAATAAGAAAAGCTTACTTCCCCCGTTTTTTAAAATCACAGCTTCTACAAGATTTACATGATTTCTTAAAAAACATGAGTTTTTGAAAATATGTTTTATTTCATAAATGGAATCTACAAAGTATGCACATTCTACGTCTTAACGACTTTCTATGGTTTGCGCATGCGTTTGGAAATAAGAAAAGCTTACTTCCACCGTTCTTTAAAATCACGGCTTCTAGAAGGCTTACATGATTTCGTAAAAAACACGACTTTTTGAAAATGTGTTTTATTTCATAAATGGAATCTACAAAGTATGCACATTCTACGTCATAATGACTTTCTATGGGTTGCGCATGCGTTTGGAAATAAGAAAAGCTTACTTCCCCCTTTTTTTAAAATCACAGCTTCTAGAAGGTTTACATGATTTCGTAAAAAACACGAGGTTTTAGAAAATGTGTTTTATTTCATAAATGGAATCTACAAACTATGCACATTATACATCAGAACCACTTTCTATTGTTTGTGCATGCGTCCGGAAATAAGAAAATCTTACTTCCACCATTTTTTAAAATCACAGCTTCTAGAAGGTTTATATGATTTCGTAAAAAACACGAGGTTTTAGAAAATGTGTTTTATTTCATAAATGGAATCTACAAACTATGCACATTATACATCAGAACCACTTTCTATTGTTTGCGCATGCGTCCTGAAATAAGAAAAGCTTACTTCCACCGTTTTTTAAAATCACAACTTCTAGAAGGTTTACATGATTTCGTAAAAAACACGAGTTTATAGAAAATGTGTTTTATTTCATAAATGGAATCTACAAAGTATGCACATTCTATGTCAGAACAACTTTCTCTAGTTTGAGCATGCGTCCGGAAATAAGAAATCTTACTTCCCCCGTTTTTTAAAATCACAGCTTCTAGAAGGTTTACATGATTTCGTAAAAAACACGAGTGTTTAGAAAATGTGTTTTATTTCATAAATGGAATCTACAAAGTATGCACATTCTACGTCATAACGACTTTATATAGTTTACGCATGCATCTGGAAATAAGAAAAGCTTACTTCCACCATTTTTTAAAATCACAGCTTCTAGAAGGTTTACATGATTTTGTAAAAAACACGATTTTTTAGAAAATGTGTTTTATTTCATTAATGGAATCTACAAAGTATGCACATTCTACGTCAGAACGACTTTCTATAGTTTGCGCATGCGTCCGGAAATAAGAAATCTTACTTCCCCCGTTTTTTAAAATCACAGCTTTTAGAAGGTTTAAATGATTTCTTAAAAAACACGAGTTTTTAGAAAATGTGTTTTATTTCATAAAAGGAATCTACAAAGTATGCACATTCTACGTCATAACGACATTCTATAGTTTGCACATGCGTCCGGAAATAAGAAAAGCTTACTTCCACCGTTTTTTAAAATCACAGCTTCTAAAAGATTTACATGATTTCTTAAAAAACACGAGTCTTTGGAAAATGTGTTTTATTTCATAAATGAAATCAACAAAGTATGCACATTCTACGTCATATGAACTTTCTATAGTTTGCGCATGCATTTGGAAATAAGAAAAGCTTACTTCCCCCGTTTTTTAAAATCACAGCTTCTAGAAGGTTTACATGATTTCTTAAAAAACACGAGTTTTTAGAAAATGTGTTTTATTTCATAAATGGAATCAAGAAAGTATGCACATTCTACGTCATAACGACTTTCTATAATTTGCGCATGCGTTTGGAAATAAGAAAAGCTTACTTCCACCGTTTTTTAAAATAACAGCTTCTAGAAGGTTTACATGATTTCTTAAAAAACACGAGTTTTTAGAAAATGTTTTTTCTTTCATAAATGGAATCAACCAAGTATGCACATTCTACGTCATAACGAATTTCTATAGTTTGCGCATGCGTCCGGAAATAGGAAAAGCTTACTTCCACCGTTTTTTAAAATCACAGCTTCTAGAAGGTTTACATGATTTCTTAAAAAACACGACTTTTTAGAAAATGTGTTTTATTTCATAAATGGAATCAACAAAGTATACACATTCTACATCATAACGACTTTCTATAGTTTGTGCATTCGTCCGGAAATAAGAAAAGCTTACTTCCACCGTTTTTTAAAATCACAGCTTCTAGAAGGTTTACATGATTTCGTAAAAAACACGAGTTTTTGAAAATGTGTTTTATTTCATAAATGTAATCTACAAAGTATGCACATTCTACGTCATAACGACTTTCTATTCTTTGCGCATGCGTCCGGAAATAAGAAAAGCTTACTTCCACTATTTTTTAAAATCACAGCTTCTAGAAGGTTTACTTGATTTCGTAAAAAACACGAGTTTTTAGAAAATGTGTTTTATTTCATAAATGGAATCTACAAAGTATGCACATTCTACGTCAGAACGACTTTCTATAGTTTGAGCATGCGTCCGGAAATAAGAAATCTTACTTCCACCGTTTTTTAAAATCACAGCTTCTAGAAGGTTTACATCATTTCGTAAAAAACACGAGTTTTTAGAAAATGTGTTTTATTTCTTAAATGGAATCTACAAAGTATGCACATTCTACATCATAACGACTTTTTATAGTTCGTGCATTCGTTCGGAAATAAGAAAAGCTTACTTCCACTGTTTTTTAAAATCACAGCTTCTAGAAGGTCTACATGATTTCGTAAAAAACACGAGTTTTTTAAAATGTGTTTTATTTCATAAATGGAATCTACAAAGTATGCATAATCTACGTCAGAACGATTTTCTATAGTTTGAGCATGCGTCCGGAAATAAGAAATCTCACTTCCCCCGTTTTTTAAAATCACAGCTTCAAGAAGGTTTACATGATTTCGTAAAAAACACAAGTTTTTAGAAAATGTTTTTTATTTCATAAATGGAATCTACAAAGTATGCACATTCTACGTCATAACGACTTTCTATAGTTTGCGCATGCATCCGGAAATAAGAAAAGCTTACTTCCACCGTTTTTTAAAATCACAGTTTCTAGAAGGTTTACATGATTTCGTTAAAAACACGAGTTTTTAGAAAATGTGTTTTATTTCATAAATGGAATCTACAAAGTATGCACATTCTACGTCAGAACGACTTTCTATAGTTTGCGCATGTGTCCGGAAATAAGAAATGTTACTTCCCCCGTTTTTTAAAATCACAGCTTCTAGAAGGTTTACATGATTTCTTAAAAAACACGAGTTTTTAGAAAATGTGTTTTATTTCATCAATGGAATCTACAAAGTATGCACATTCTACGTCATAATGACATTCTATAGTTTGCGCATGCGTCCAGAAATAAGAAAAGCTTACTTCCCCCATTTTTTAAAATCACAGCTTCTAGAAGGTTTACATGATTTCGTAAAAAACACGAGGTTTTAGAAAATGTGTTTTATTTCATAAATGGAATCTACAAACTATGCACATTATACATCAGAACCACTTTCTATTGTTTGCGCATGCGTCCGGAAATAAGAAAAGCTTACTTCCACCGTTTTTTAAAATCACAGCTTCTAGAAGGTTTACATGATTTCGTAAAAAACACGAGTTTATAGAAAATGTGTTTTATTTCATAAATGGAATCTATAAAGTATGCACATTCTATGTCAGAACAACTTTCTCTAGTTTGAGCATGCGTCCGGAAATAAGAAATCTTACTTCCCCCGTTTTTTAAAATCACAGCTTCTAGAAGGTTTACATGATTTCGTAAAAAACACGAGTGTTTAGAAAATGTGTTTTATTTCATAAATGGAATCTACAAAGTATGCACATTATACGTCATAACGACTTTATATAGTTTGCGCATGCATCTGGAAATAAGAAAAGCTTACTTCCACCGTTTTTTAAAATCACAGCTTCTAGAAGGTTTACATGATTTCGTAAAAAACACGATTTTTTAGAAAATGTGTTTTATTTCATTAATGGAATCTACAAAGTATGCACATTCTACGTCAGAACGACTTTCTATAGTTTGCGCATGCGTCCGGAAATACGAAATCTTACTTCCCCCGTTTTTTAAAATCACAGCTTTTAGAAGGTTTAAATGATTTCTTAAAAAACACGAGTTTTTAGAAAATGTGTTTTATTTCATAAAAGGAATCTACAAAGTATGCACATTCTACGTCATAACGACATTCTATAGTTTGCACATGCGTCCGGAAATAAGAAAAGCTTACTTCCCCCGTTTTTTAAAATCACAGCTTCTAGAAGGTTTACATGATTCCTTAAAAAACACGAGTTTTTAGAAAATGTGTTTGATTTCATAAATGGAATCAAGAAAGTATGCACATTCTACGTCATAACGACTTTCTATAATTTGCGCATGCGTTTAGAAATAAGAAAAGCTTACTTCCACCGTTTTTTAAAATAACAGCTTCTAGAAGGTTTACATGATTTTGTAAAAAACACGAGTTTTTGAAAATATGTTTTATTTCATAAATGGAATCTACAAAGTATGCACATTCTACGTCATAACGACTTTCTATGGTTTGCGCATGCGTTTGGAAATAAGAAAAGCTTACTTCCACCGTTCTTTAAAATCACGGCTTCTAGAAGGTTTACATGATTTCGTAAAAAACACGAGTTTTTGAAAATGTGTTTTATTTCATAAATGGAATCTACAAAGTATGCACATTCTACGTCAAAATGACTTTCTATGGTTTGCGCATGCGTTTGGAAATAAGAAAAGCTTACTTGCCCCGTTTTTTAAAATCACATCTTCTAGAAGGTTTACATGATTTCGTAAAAAACACGAGGTTTTAGAAAATGTGTTTTATTTCATAAATGGAATCTACAAACTATGCACATTCTACGTCATAACCAGTTTCTATTGTTTGCGCATGCGTCCGGAAATAAGAAAAGCTTACTTCCACCGTTTTTTAAAATCACAGCTTCTAGAAGGTTTACATGATTTCGTAAAAAACACGAGATTATAGACAATGTGTTTTATTTCATAAATGGAATCTACAAAGTATGCACATTCTATGTCAGAACAACTTTCTCTAGTTTGAGCATGCGTCCGGAAATAAGAAATCTTACTTCCCCCGTTTTTTAAAATCACAGCTTCTAGAAGGTTTACATGATTTCGTAAAAAACACGAGTGTTTAGAAAATGTGTTTTATTTCATAAATGGAATCTACAAAGTATGCACATTCTACGTCATAACGACTTTATATATTTTGCGCATGCATCTGGAAATAAGAAAAGCTTACTTCCACCGTTTTTTAAAATCACAGCTTCTAGAAGGTTTACATGATTTCGTAAAAAACACGATTTTTTAGAAAATGTGTTTTATTTCATTAATGGAATCTACAAAGTATGCACATTCTATGTCAGAACGACTTTCTATAGTTTGCGCATGCGTCCGGAAATAAGAAATCTTACTTCCCCCGTTTTTTAAAATCACAGCTTTTAGAAGGTTTAAATCATTTCTTAAAAAACACGAGTTTTTAGAAAATGTGTTTTATTTCATAAAAGGAATCTACAAAGTATGTACATTCTACGTCATAACGACATTCTATAGTTTGCACATGCGTCCGGAAATAAGAAAAGCTTACTTCCTCCGTTTTTTAAAATCACAGCTTCTACAAGATTTACATGATTTCTTAAAAAACACGAGCCTTTGGAAAATGTGTTTTATTTCATAAATGAAATCAACAAAGTATGCACATTCTACGTCATATGAACTTTCTATAGTTTGCGCATGCGTTTGGAAATAAGAAAAGCTTACTTCCCCTGTTTTTTAAAATCACAGCTTCTAGAAGGTTTACATGATTTCTTAAAAAACACGAGTTTTTAGAAAATGTGTTTTATTTCATAAATGGAATCAAGAAAGTATGCACATTCTACGTCATAACGACTTTCTATAATTTGCGCATGCGTTTGGAAATAAGAAAAGCTTACTTCCACCGTTTTTTAAAATAACAGCTTCTAGAAGGTTTACATGATTTCTTAAAAAACACGAGTTTTTAGAAAATGTTTTTTCTTTCATAAATGGAATCAACAAAGTATGCACATTCTACGTCATAACGAATTTCTATAGTTTGCGCATGCGTCCGGAAATAAGAAAAGCTTACTTCCACCGTTTTTTAAAATCACAGCTTCTAGAAGGTTTACATGATTTCTTAAAAAACACGAGTTTTTAGAAAATGTGTTTTATTTCATAAATGGAATCAACAAATTATACACATTCTACATCATAACGACTTTCTATAGTTTGTGCATTCGTCCGGAAATTAGAAAAGCTTACTTCCACCGTTTTTTAAAATCACAGCTTCTAGAAGGTTTACATGATTTCGTAAAAAACACGAGTTTTGGAAAATGTGTTTTATTTCATAAATGGAATCTACAAAGTATACACATTCTACGTCATAATGACTTTCTATTGTTTGCGCATATGTCCGGAAATAAGAAAAGCTAACTTCCACCGTTTTTTAAAATCACAGCTTCTAGAAGGTATACATGATTTGTTAAAAAACATGAGTTTTTAGAAAATGTGTTTTATTTCATAAATGGAATCAACAAAGTATGCACATTCTATGTCATAACGACTTTCTATAGTTTCTGCATTCGTCCGGATATAAGAAAAGCTTACTTCCACTGTTTTTTAAAATCACAGCTTCTAGAAGGTTTCCATGATTTCGTAAAAAAAAAGAGTTTTTAGAAAATGTGTTTTATTTCATAAATGGAATCTACAAAGTATGCGCATTCTATGTCATAACGACTTTCTATAGTTTGCGCATTCGTCTGGAAATAAGAAAAGCTTACTTCCACCGTTTTTTAAAATCACAGCTTCTAGAAGGTTTACATGATTTCGTAAAAAACACGACTTTTTAGAAAATGTGTTTTCTTTCATAAATGGAAGCTACAAAGTATGCACATTCTATGGCATAACGACTTTCTACAGTTTGCGCATGCGTCCGGAAATAAGAAAAGCTTACTTCTACCGTTTTTTAAAATCACAGCTTCTAGAAGGTTTACATGATTTCGTAAAAAACACGAGTTTTTAGAAAATGTGTTTTATTTCATAAATGAAATCTACAAAGTATGCGCATTCTACGTCATAACTACTTTCTATAGTTTGCGCATGCGTCCGGAAATAAGAAAAGCTTACTTCCCCCATTTCTTAAAATCACAGCTTCTAGAAGGTTTACATGATTTCTTAAAAAACACGAGTTTTTAGAAAATGTGTTTTATTTCATAAATGGAATCAACAAAGTATGCACATTCTATGGCATAACGACTTTCTACAGTTTGCGCATGTGTCCGGAAATAAGAAAAGCTTACTTCTACCGTTTTTTAAAATCACAGCTTCTAGATGATTTACATGATTTCGTAAAAAACACGAGTTTTTAGAAAATGTGTTTTCTTTCATAAATGGAATAAACAAAGTATGCACATTCTACGTCATAATGACTTTCTATTGTTTGCGCATGCGTCTGGAAATAAGAAAAGCTTACTTCCACTGTTTTTTATAATCACAGCTTCTAGAAGGTTTACATGATTTCGTAAAAAACACGAGTTTTTAGAAAATGTGTTTTATTTCATAAATGGAATCTACAAAGTATGCACATTCTACGTCAGAACGAATTTCTATAGTTTGAGCATGCGTCCGGTAATAAGAAATCTTACTTCCCCCGTTTTTTAAAATCACAGCTTCTAGAAGGTTTACACGATTTCGTAAAAAACACGAGTTTTTAGAAAATGTGTTTTATTTCATAAATGGAATCTACAAAGTATGCACATTCTACGTCATAACGACTTTCTATACTTTGCGCATGCATCTGGAAATAAGAGAAGCTTACTTCCATCGTTTTTTAAAATCACAGCTTCTAGAAGGTTTACATGATTTCGTAAAAAACACGATTTTTTAGAAAATGTTTTTTATTTCATAAATGGAATCTACAAAGTATGCACATTCTACGTCAGAACGACTTTCTATAGTTTGCGCATGCGTCCGGAAATAAGAAATCTTACTTCCCCCGTTTTTTAAAATCACAGCTTTTAGAAGGTTTAAATGATTTCTTAAAAAACACGAGTTTTTAGAAAATGTGTTTTATTTCATAAATGGAATCTAGAAAGTATGCACATTCTACGTCATAACGACATTCTATAGTTTGCACATGCATCCGGAAATAACAAAAGCTTACTTCCCCCATTTTTTAAAATCACAGCTTCTAGAAGGTTTACATGATTTCTTAAAAAACACGAGTTTTTAGAAAATGTGTTTTATTTCATAAATGGAATCAACAAAGTATGCACATTCTACGTCATAACGAATTTCTATGGTTTGCGCATGCGTCCGGAAATAAGAAAAGCTTACTTCCACCGTTTTTTAAAATCACAGCTTCTAGAAGGTTTACATGATTTCGTAAAAAACACGAGTTTTTAGAAAATGTGTTTTATTTCATAAATGGAAGCTACAAAGTATGCACATTCTATGGCATAACAACTTTCTATAGTTTGCGCATCCGTCCGGAAATAAGAAAAGCTTACTTCCCCCGTTTTTTAAAATCACAGCTTCTAGAAGGTTTACATGATTTGTTAAAAAACATGAGTTTTTAGAAAATGTGTTTTATTTCATAAATGGAATCAACAAAGTATCCACATTCTATGTCATAACGACTTTCTATAGTTTCCGCATTCGTCCGGAAATAAGAAAAGCTTACTTCCACTGTTTTTTAAAATCACAGCTTCTAGAAGGTTTACATGATTTCGTAAAAAAAAAGAGTTTTTAGAAAATGTGTTTTATTTCATAAATGGAATCTACAAAGTATGCACATTCTACGTCATAACGACTTTCTATAGTTTGCGCATACATCTGGAAATAAGAAAAGCTTACTTCCACCGTTTTTTAAAATCACAACTTCTAGAAGGTTTACATGATTTCGTAAAAAACACGAGTTTTTAGAAAATGTGTTTTCTTTCATAAATGGAAGCTACAAAGTATGCACATTCTATGGCATAACGACTTTCTACAGTTTGGGCATGCGTCCGGAAATAAGAAAAGCTTACTTCTACCGTTTTTTTAAATCACATCTTCTAGAAGGTTTACATGATTTCGTAAAAAACACGAGTTTTTAGAAAATGTGTTTTATTTCATAAATGGAATCTACAAAGTATGCGGATTCTACGTCATAACTAATTTCTATAGTTTGCGCATGCGTCCGGAAATAAGAAAAGCTTACTTCCCCCATTTTTTAAAATCACAGCTTCTAGAAGGTTTACATGATTTCTTAAAAAACACGAGTGTTTAGAAAATGTGTTTCATTTCATAAATTGAATCAACAAAGTATGCACATTCTACATCATAACGACTTTCTATAGTTTGTGCATTCGTCCGGAAATAAGAAAAGCTTACTTCCACCGTTTTTTAAAATCACAGCTTCTAGAAGGTTTACGTGATTTCGTAAAAAACACGAGTTTTTGAAAATGTGTTTTATTTCATAAATGGAATCTACAAAGTATGCACATTCTACGTCATAATGACTTTCTATGGTTTGCGCATGCGTTTGGAAATAAGAAAAGCTTACTTTCCCCGTTTTTTAAAATCACAACATCTAGAAGGTTTACATGATTTCGTAAAAAACACGAGTTTTTAGAAAATGTGTTTTCTTTCATAAATGGAATAAACAAAGTATCCACATTCCACGTCATAACGAATTTCTATAGTTTGCGCATGCGTCCGGAAATAAGAAAAGCTTACTACCACCGTTTTTTAAAATCACAGCTTCTAGAAGGTTTACATGATTTCTTAAAAAACACGAGTGTTTAGAAAATGTGTTTCATTTCATAAATTGAATCAACAAAGTATGCACATTCTACATCATAACGACTTTCTATAGTTTGTGCATTCGTCCGGAAATAAGAAAAGCTTACTTCCACCGTTTTTTAAAATCACAGCTTCTAGAAGGTTTACGTGATTTCGTAAAAAACACGAGTTTTTGAAAATGTGTTTTATTTCATAAATGGAATCTACAAAGTATGCACATTCTACGTCATAATGACTTTCTATGGTTTGCGCATGCGTTTGGAAATAAGAAAAGCTTACTTTCCCCGTTTTTTAAAATCACAGATTCTAGAAGGTTTACATGATTTCGTAAAAAACACGAGGTTTTAGAAAATGTGTTTTATTTCATAAATGGAATCTACAAAGTATGCACATTCTACGTCATAACGACTTTCTATAGTTTGCGCATCCGTCCGGAAATAAGAAAAGCTTACTTCCACCGTTTTTTAAAATCACAGCTTCTAGAAGGTTTACATGATTTCTTAAAAAACACGAGTTTTTAGAAAATGTGTTTTATTTCATAAATGGAATCAACAAAGTATGCACATTCTACGTCATAACAAATTTCTATGGTTTGCGCATGCGTCCGGAAATAAGAAAAGCTTACTTCCACCGTTTTTTAAAATCACAGCTTCTAGAAGGTTTACATGAATTCGTAAAAAACACGAGTTTTTAGAAAATGTGTTTTATTTCATAAATGGAATCTACAAAGTATGCAAATTCTATGGCATAACGACTTTCTATAGTTTGCGCATCCGTCCGGAAATAAGAAAAGCTTACTTCCACCGTTTTTTAAAATCACAACTTCTAGAAGGTTTACATGATTTCGTAAAAAACACGAGTTTTTAGAAAATGTGTTTTCTTTCATAAATGGAATAAACAAAGTATCCACATTCCACGTCATAACGAATTTCTATAGTTTGCGCATGCGTCCGGAAATAAGAAAAGCTTACTACCACCGTTTTTTAAAATCACAGCTTCTAGAAGGTTTACATGATTTCTTAAAAAACACGAGTGTTTAGAAAATGTGTTTCATTTCATAAATTGAATCAACAAAGTATGCACATTCTACATCATAACGACTTTCTATAGTTTGTGCATTCGTCCGGAAATAAGAAAAGCTTACTTCCACCGTTTTTTAAAATCACAGCTTCTAGAAGGTTTACGTGATTTCGTAAAAAACACGAGTTTTTGAAAATGTGTTTTATTTCATAAATGGAATCTACAAAGTATGCACATTCTACGTCATAATGACTTTCTATGGTTTGCGCATGCGTTTGGAAATAAGAAAAGCTTACTTTCCCCGTTTTTTAAAATCACAGATTCTAGAAGGTTTACATGATTTCGTAAAAAACACGAGGTTTTAGAAAATGTGTTTTATTTCATAAATGGAATCTACAAAGTATGCACATTCTACGTCATAACGACTTTCTATAGTTTGCGCATCCGTCCGGAAATAAGAAAAGCTTACTTCCACCGTTTTTTAAAATCACAGCTTCTAGAAGGTTTACATGATTTCTTAAAAAACACGAGTTTTTAGAAAATGTGTTTTATTTCATAAATGGAATCAACAAAGTATGCACATTCTACGTCATAACAAATTTCTATGGTTTGCGCATGCGTCCGGAAATAAGAAAAGCTTACTTCCACCGTTTTTTAAAATCACAGCTTCTAGAAGGTTTACATGAATTCGTAAAAAACACGAGTTTTTAGAAAATGTGTTTTATTTCATAAATGGAATCTACAAAGTATGCAAATTCTATGGCATAACGACTTTCTATAGTTTGCGCATCCGTCCGGAAATAAGAAAAGCTTACTTCCACCGTTTTTTAAAATCACAGCTTCTAGAAGGTTTACATGATTTGTTAAAAAACATGAGTTTTTACAAAATGTGTTTTATTTCATAAATGGAATCAACAAAGTATGCACATTCTACGTCATAACGACTTTCTATGGTTTGCGCATGCGTCCGGAAATAAGAAAAGCTTACTTCCACCGTTTTTTAAAATCACAGCTTTTAGAAGGTTTACATGATTTCTTAAAAAACACGAGTTTTTAGAAAATGTGTTTTATTTCATAAATGGAATCAACAAAGTATGCACATTCTACATCATAACGACTTTCTATAGTTTGCGCATACGTCTGGAAATAAGAAAAGTTTACTTCCACCGTTTTTTAAAATCACAGCTTCTAGAAGGTTTACATGATTTCGTAAAAAACACGAGTTTTTAGAAAATGTGTTTTATTTCATAAATGGAAGCTACAAAGTATGCAAATTCTATGGGATAACGACTTTCTATAGTTTGCACATCCGTCCGGAAATAAGAAAAGCTTACTTCCACCGTTTTTTAAAATCACGGCTTCTAGAAGGTTTACATGATTTGTTAAAAAACATGAGTTTTTACAAAATGTGTTTTATTTCATAAATGGAATCAACAAAGTATGCACATTCTACGTCATAACGACTTTCTATGGTTTGCGCATGCGTCCGGAAATAAGAAAAGCTTACTTCCACCATTTTTTAAAATCACAGCTTCTAGAAGGTTTACATGATTTCTTAAAAAACATGAGTTTTTAGAAAATGTGTTTTATTTCATAAATGGAATCTACAAAGTATGCACATTCTACTTCAGAACGACTTTCTATAGTTTGCGCATGCGTCCGGAAATAAGAAATCTTACTTCCCCCGTTTTTTAAAATCACAGCTTCTAGAAGGTTTACATGATTTCGTAAAAAACACGAGTTTTTAGAAAATGTGTTTTATTTCATAAATGGAATCTACAAAGTATGCACATTCTACTTCAGAACGACTTTCTATAGTTTGCGCATGCGTCCAGAAATAAGAAATCTTACTTCCCCCGTTTTTTAAAATCACAGCTTCTAGAAGGTTTACATGATTTCTTAAAAAACACGAGTTTTTAGAAAATGTGTTTTATTTCATAAATGGAATCTACAACGTATGCAAATTCTACGTCATAACGACATTCTATAGTTTGCGCATGCATCCGGAAATAAGAAAAGCTTACTTCCCCTGTTTTTTAAAATCACAGCTTCTAGAAGATTTACATGATTTCTTAAAAAACACGAGTCGTTGGAAAATGTGTTTTATTTCATAAATGGAATCAACAAAGTATGCACATTCTAAGTCATAAGAAATTTCTATAGTTTGCGCATGCGTTTGGAAATAAGAAAAGCTTACTTCCCCCGTTTTTTAAAATCACAGCTTCTAGAAGGTTTACATGATTTCTTAAAAAACACGAGTTTTTAGAAAATGTGTTTCATTTCATAAATGGAATCAAGAATGTATGCACATTCTACGTCATAACGACTTTCTATAATTTGCGCATGCGTTTGGAAATAAGAAAAGCTTACTTCCACCGTTTTTTAAAATCACAGCTTCTAGAAGGTTTACATGATTTCTTAAAAAACACGAGTTTTTAGAAAATGTGTTTTTCTTTCATAAATGGAATCAACAAAGTATGCACATTCTACGTCATAACGAATTTCTATAGTTTGCGCATGCGTCCGGAAATAAGAAAAGCTTACTTCCACCGTTTTTTAAAATCACAGCTTTTAGAAGGTTTACATGATTTCTTAAAAAACACGAGTTTTTAGAAAATGTGTTTTATTTCATAAATGGAATCAACAAAGTATGCACATTCTACATCATAACGACTTTCTATAGTTTGTGCATTCGTCCGGAAATAAGAAAACCTTACTTCCACCGTTTTTTAAAATCACAGCTTCTAGAAGGTTTACATGATTTCGTAAAAAACACGAGTTTTTGAAAATATGTTTTATTTCATAAATGGAATCTACAAAGTATGCACATTCTACGTCATAACGACTTTCTATGGTTTGCGCATGCGTTTGGAAATAAGAAAAGCTTACTTCCACCGTTCTTTAAAATCACGGCTTCTAGAAGGTTTACATGATTTCGTAAAAAACACGAGTTTTTGAAAATGTGTTTTATTTCATAAATGGAATCTACAAAGTATGCACATTCTACGTCATAATGACTTTCTATGGTTTGCGCATGCGTTTGGAAATAAGAAAAGCTTACTTTCCCCGTTTTTTAAAATCACAGCTTCTAGAAGGTTTACATGATTTCGTAAAAAACACGAGGTTTTAGAAAATGTGTTTTATTTCATAAAAGGAATCTACAAACTATGCACATTATACATCAGAACCACTTTCTATTGTTTGCGCATGCGTCCGGAAATAAGAAAAGCTTACTTCCACCGTTTTTTAAAATCACAGCTTCTAGAAGGTTTACATGATTTCGTAAAAAACACGAGTTTATAGAAAATGTGTTTTATTTCATAAATGGAATCTACAAAGTATGCACATTCTATGTCAGAACAACTTTCTCTAGTTTGAGCATGCGTCCGGAAATAAGAAATCTTACTTCCCCCGTTTTTTAAAATCACAGCTTCTAGAAGGTTTACATGATTTCGTAAAAAACATGAGTGTTTAGAAAATGTGTTTTATTTCATAAATGGAATCTACAAAGTATGCACATTCTACGTCATAACGACTTTATATAGTTTGCGCATGCATCTGGAAATAAGAAAAGCTTACTTCCACCGTTTTTTAAAATCACAGCTTCTAGAAGGTTTACATGATTTCGTAAAAAACACGATTTTTTAGAAAATTTGTTTTATTTCATTATTGGAATCTACAAAGTATGCACATTCTACGTCAGAACGACTTTCTATAGTTTGCGCATGCGTCCGGAAATAAGAAAAGCTTACTTCCACCGTTTTTTAAAATCACAGCTTCTAGAAGGTTTACATGATTTCGTAAAAAACACGAGGTTTTAGAAAATGTGTTTTATTTCATAAATGGAATCTACAAACTATGCACATTATACATCAGAACCACTTTCTATTGTTTGCGCATGCGTCCGGAAATAAGAAAAGCTTACTTCCACCGTTTTTTAAAATCACAGCTTCTAGAAGGTTTACATGATTTCGTAAAAAACACGAGTTTATAGAAAATGTGTTTTATTTCATAAATGGAATCTACAAAGTATGCACATTCTATGTCAGAACAACTTTCTCTAGTTTGAGCATGCGTCCGGAAATAAGAAATCTTACTTCCCCCGTTTTTTAAAATCACAGCTTCTAGAAGGTTTACATGATTTCGTAAAAAACACGAGTGTTTAGAAAATGTGTTTGGAAATAAGAAAAGCTTACTTCCACCGTTCTTTAAAATCACGGCTTCTAGAAGGTTTACATGATTTCGTAAAAAAGACGAGTTTTTGAAAATGTGTTTTATTTCATAAATGGAATCTACAAAGTATGCACATTCTACGTCATAATGACTTTCTATGGTTTGCGCATGCGTTTGGAAATAAGAAAAGCTTACTTCCCCCGTTTTTTAAAATCACAGCTTCTAGAAGGTTTACATGATTTCGTAAAAAACACGAGGTTTTAGAAAATGTGTTTTATTTCATAAATGGAATCTACAAACTATGCACATTATACATCAGAACCACTTTCTATTGTTTGTGCATGCATCCGGAAATAAGAAAAGCTTACTTCCACCATTTTTTAAAATCACAGCTTCTAGAAGGTTTACATGATTTCGTAAAAAACACGAGGTTTTAGAAAATGTGTTTTATTTCATAAATGGAATCTACAAACTATGCACATTATACATCAGAACCACTTTCTATTGTTTGCGCATGCGTCCGGAAATAAGAAAAGCTTACTTCCACCGTTTTTTAAAATCACAGCTTCTAGAAGGTTTACATGATTTCGTAAAAAACACGAGTTTATAGAAAATGTGTTTTATTTCATAAATGGAATCTACAAAGTATGCACATTCTATGTCAGAACAACTTTCTCTAGTTTGAGCATGCGTCCGGAAATAAGAAATCTTACTTCCCCCGTTTTTTAAAATCACAGCTTCTAGAAGGTTTACATGATTTCGTAAAAAACACGAGTGTTTAGAAAATGTGTTTTATTTCATAAATGGAATCTACAAAGTATGCACATTCTACGTCATAACGACTTTACATAGTTTGCGCATGCATCTGGAAATAAGAAAAGCTTACTTCCACCGTTTTTTAAAATCACAGCTTCTAGAAGGTTTACATGATTTCGTAAAAAACACGATTTTTTAGAAAATGTCTTTTATTTCATTAATGGAATCTACAAAGTATGCACATTCTACGTCAGAACGACTTTCTATAGTTTGCGCATGCGTCCGGAAATAAGAAATCTTACTTCCCACGTTTTTTAAAATCACAGCTTTTAGAAGGTTTAAATGATTTCTTAAAAAACACGAGTTTTTAGAAAATGTGTTTTATTTCATAAAAGGAATCTACAAAGTATGCACATTCTACGTCATAACGACATTCTATAGTTTGCACATGCGTCCGGAAATAAGAAAAGCTTACTTCCCCCGTTTTTTAAAATCACAGCTTCTACAAGATTTACATGATTTCTTAAAAAACACGAGTCTTTGGAAAATGTGTTTTATTTCATAAATGAAATCAACAAAATATGCACTTTCTATAATTTGCGCATGCGTTTGGAAATAAGAAAAGCTTACTTCCACCGTTTTTTAAAATAACAGCTTCTAGAAGGTTTACATGATTTCTTAAAAAACACGAGTTTTTAGAAAATGTTTTTTCTTTCATAAATGGAATCAACAAAGTATGCACATTCTACGTCATAACGAATTTCTATAGCTTGCGCATGCGTCCGGAAATAAGAAAAGCTTACTTCCACCGTTTTTTAAAATCACAGCTTCTAGAAGGTTTACATGATTTCTTAAAAAACCCGACTTTTTAGAAAATGTGTTTTATTTCATAAATGGAATCAACAAAGTATACACATTCTACATCATAACGACTTTCTATAGTTTGTGCATTCGTCCAGAAATAAGAAAAGCTTACTTCCACCGTTTTTTAAAATCACAGCTTCTAGAAGGTTTACATGATTTCGTAAAAAACACGAGTTTTGGAAAATGTGTTTTATTTCATAAATGGAATCTACAAAGTATACACATTCTACGTCATAACGACTTTATATTGTTTGCGCATACGTCCGGAAATAAGAAAAGCTTACTTCCACCGTTTTTTAAAATCACAGCTTCTAGAAGGTTTACATGATTTCGTAAAAAACACGAGTTTTTGAAAATGTGTTTTATTTCATAAATGTAATCTAAGAAGTATGCACATTCTACGTCATAACGACTTTCTATTCTTTGCGCATGCGTCCGGAAATAAGAAAAGCTTACTTCCACTATTTTTTAAAATCACAGCTTCTAGAAGGTTTACTTGATTTCGTAAAAAACATGAGTTTTTAGAAAATGTGTTTTATTTCATCAATGGAATCTACAAAGTATGCACATTCTACGTCAGAACGCCTTTCTATAGTTTGAGCATGCGTCCGGAAATAAGAAATCTTACTTCCCCCGTTTTTTAAAATCACAGCTTCTAGAAGGTTTACATGATTTCGTAAAAAACACGAGTTTTTAGAAAATGTGTTTTATTTCTTAAATGGAATCTACAAAGTATGCACATTCTACATCATAACGACTTTCTATAGTTCGTGAATTCGTTCGGAAATAAGAAAAGCTTACTTCCACTGTTTTTTAAAATCACAGCTTCTAGAAGGTCTACATGATTTCGTAAAAAACACGAGTTTTTGAAAATGTGTTTTATTTCATAAATGGAATCTACAAAGTATGCACAATCTACGTCAGAACGATTTTCTATAGTTTGAGCATGCGTCCGGAAATAAGAAATCTCACTTCCCCCGTTTTTTAAAATCACAGCTTCAAGAAGGTTTACATGATTTCGTAAAAAACACGAGTTTTTAGAAAATGTTTTTTATTTCATAAATGGAATCTACAAAGTATGCACATTCTACGTCATAACGACTTTCTATAGTTTGCGCATGCATCCGGAAATAAGAAAAGCTTACTTCCACCGTTTTTTAAAATCACAGTTTCTAGAAGGTTTACATGATTTCGTTAAAAACACGAGTTTTTAGAAAATGTGTTTTATTTCATAAATGGAATCTACAAAGTATGCACATTCTACGTCAGAACGACTTTCTATAGTTTGCGCATGTGTCCGGAAATAATAAATGTTACTTCCCCCGTTTTTTAAAATCACAGCTTCTAGAAGGTTTACATGATTTATTAAAAATAACGAGTTTTATGAAAATGTGTTTTATTTCATCAATGGAATCTACAAAGTATGCACATTCTACTTCATAATGACATTCTATAGTTTGCACATGCGTCCGGAAATAAGAAAAGCTTACTTCCCCCGTTTTTTAAAATCACAGCTTCTAGAAGGTTTACATGATTTCGTAAAAAACACGAGGTTTTAGAAAATGTGTTTTATTTCATAAATGGAATCTACAAACTATGCACATTATACATCAGAACCACTTTCTATTTTTGCGCATGCGTCCGGAAATAAGAAAAGCTTACTTCCACCGTTTTTTAAAATCACAGCTTCTAGAAGGTTTACATGATTTCGTAAAAAACACGAGGTTTTAGAAAATGTGTTTTATTTCATTAATGGAATCTACAAAGTATGCACATTCTACGTCAGAACGACTTTCTATAGTTTGCGCATGCGTCCGGAAATAAGAAATCTTACTTCCCCCGTTTTTTAAAATCACAGCTTTTAGAAGGTTTAAATGATTTCTTAAAAAACACGAGTTTTTAGAAAATGTGTTTTATTTCATAAAAGGAATCTACAAAGTATGCACATTCTACGTCATAACGACATTCTATAGTTTGCACATGCGTCCGGAAATAAGAAAAGCTTACTTCCCCCGTTTTTTTTAAATCACAGCTTCTAGAAGGTTTACATGATTCCTTAAAAGACACGAGTTTTTAGAAAATGTGTTTTATTTCATAAATGGAATCAAGAAAGTATGCACATTCTATGTCATAACGACTTTCTATAATTTGCGCATGCGTTTGGAAATAAGAAAAGCTTACTTCCACCGTTTTTTAAAATAACAGCTTCTAGAAGGTTTACATGATTTCTTAAAAAACACGAGTTTTTAGAAAATGTTTTTTCTTTCATAAATGGAATCAACAAAGTATGCACATTCTACGTCATAACGAATTTCTATAGTTTGCGCATGCGTCCGGAAATAAGAAAAGCTTACTTCCACCGTTTTTTAAAATCACAGCTTCTAGAAGGTTTACATGATTTCTTAAAAAACATGAATTTTAGAAAATGTGTTTTATTTCATAAATGGAATCAACAAAGTATACACATTCTACATCATAACGACTTTTTATAGTTTGTGCATTCGTCCGGAAATAAGAAAAGCTTACTTCCACCGTTTTTTAAAATCACAGCTTCTAGAAGGTTTACATGATTTCGTAAAAAACACGAGTTTTGGAAAATGTGTTTTATTTCATAAATGGAATCTACAAAGTATACACATTCTACGTCATAACGACTTTCTATTGTTTGCGCATACGTCCGGAAATAAGAAAAGCTTACTTCCACCGTTTTTTAAAATCACAGCTTCTAGAAGGTTTACATGATTTCGTAAAAAACACGAGTTTTTGAAAATGTGTTTTATTTCATAAATGGAATCTACAAAGTATGCACATTCTATGTCTGAACAACTTTCTCTAGTTTGAGCATGCGTCCGGAAATAAGAAATCTTACTTCCCCCGTTTTTTAAAATCACAGCTTCTAGAAGGTTTACATGATTTCGTAAAAAACACGAGTGTTTAGAAAATGTGTTTTATTTCATAAATGGAATCTACAAAGTATGCACATTCTACGTCATAACGACTTTATATAGTTTGCGCATGCATCTGGAAATAAGAAAAGCTTACTTCCACCGTTTTTTAAAATCACAGCTTCTAGAAGGTTTACATGATTTCGTAAAAAACACGATTTTTTAGAAAATGTGTTTTATTTCATTAATGGAATCTACAAAGTATGCACATTCTACGTCAGAACGACTTTCTATAGTTTGCGTATGCGTCCGGAAATAAGAAATCTTACTTCCCCCGTTTTTTAAAATCACAGCTTTTAGAAGGTTTAAATGATTTCTTAAAAAACACGAGTTTTTAGAAAATGTGTTTTATTTCATAAAAGGAATCTACAAAGTATGCACATTCTACGTCATAACGACATTCTATAGTTTGCACATGCGTCCGGAAATAAGAAAAGCTTACTTCCCCCGTTTTTTAAAATCACAGCTTCTAGAAGGTTTACATGATTCCTTAAAAGACACGAGTTTTTAGAAAATGTGTTTTATTTCATAAATGGAATCAAGAAAGTATGCACATTCTACGTCATAACGACTTTCTATATTTTGCGCATGCGTTTGGAAATAAGAAAAGCTTACTTCCACCGTTTTTTAAAATAACAGCTTCTAGAAGGTTTACATGATTTCTTAAAAAACACGAGTTTTTAGAAAATGTTTTTTCTTTCATAAATGGAATCAACAAAGTATGCACATTCTACGTCATAACGAATTTCTATAGTTTGCGCATGCGTCCGGAATTAAGAAAAGCTTACTTCCACCGTTTTTTAAAATCACAGCTTCTAGAAGGTTTACATGATTTCTTAAAAAACATGACTTTTTAGAAAATGTGTTTTATTTCATAAATTTAATCAACAAAGTATACACATTCTACATCATAACGACTTTCTATAGTTTGTGCATTCGTCCGGAAAATAAGAAAAGCTTACTTCCACCGTTTTTTAAAATCACAGCTTCTAGAAGGTTTACATGATTTCGTAAAAAACACGAGTTTTGGAAAATGTGTTTTATTTCATAAATGGAATCTACAAAGTATACACATTCTACGTCATAACGACTTTCTATTGTTTGCGCATACGTCCGGAAATAAGAAAAGCTTACTTCCACCGTTTTTTAAAATCACAGCTTCTAGAAGGTTTACATGATTTCGTAAAAAACACGAGTTTTTGAAAATGTGTTTTATTTCATAAATGGAATCTACAAAGTATGCACATTCTATGTCAGAACAACTTTCTCTAGTTTGAGCATGCGTCTGGAAATAAGAAATCTTACTTCCCCCGTTTTTTAAAATCACAGCTTCTAGAAGGTTTACATGATTTCGTAAAAAACACGAGTGTTTAGAAAATGTGTTTTATTTCATAAATGGAATCTACAAAGTATGCACATTCTACGTCATAACGACTTTATATAGTTTGCGCATGCATCTGGACATAAGAAAAGCTTACTTCCACCATTTTTTAAAATCACAGCTTCTAGAAGGTTTACATGATTTCGTAAAAAACACGATTTTTTTGAAAATGTGTTTTATTTCATTAATGGAATCTACAAAGTATGCACATTCTACGTCAGAACGAATTTCTATAGTTTGCACATGCGTCCGGAAATAAGAAATCTTACTTCCCCCGTTTTTTAAAATCACAGATTCTACAAGATTTACATGATTTTTTAAAAAACACGAGTTTTTGAAAATATGTTTTATTTCATAAATGGAATCTACAAAGTATGCACATTCTACGTCATAACGACTTTCTATGGTTTGCGCATGCGTTTGGAAATAAGAAAAGCTTACTTCCACCGTTCTTTAAAATCACAGCTTCTAGAAGGTTTACATGATTTCGTAAAAAACACGAGTTTTTGAAAATGTGTTTTATTTCATAAATGGAATCTACAAAGTATGTACATTCTACGTCATAATGATTTTCTATGGTTTGCGCATGCGTTTGGAAATAAGAAAAGCTTACTTCCCCCGTTTTTTAAAATCACAGCTTCTAGAAGGTTTACATGATTTCGTAAAAAACACGAGGTTTTAGAAAATGTGTTTTATTTCATAAATGGAATCTACAAACTATGCACATTATACATCAGAACCACTTTCTATTGTTTGTGCATGCGTCCGGAAATAAGAAAAGCTTACTTCCACCATTTTTTAAAATCACAGCTTCTAGAAGGTTTACATGATTTCGTAAAAAACACGATGTTTTAGAAAATGTGTTTTATTTCATAAATGGAATCTACAAACTATGCACATTATACATCAGAACCACTTTCTATTGTTTGCGCATGCGTCCGGAAATAAGAAAAGCTTACTTCCACCGTTTTTTAAAATCACAGCTTCTAGAAGGTTTACATGATTTCGTAAAAAACACGAGTTTATAGAAAATGTGTTTTATTTCATAAATGGAATCTACAAAGTTTGCGCATTCTATGTCAGAACAACTTTCTCTAGTTTGAGCATGCGTCCGGAAATAAGAAATCTTACTTCCCCCGTTTTTTAAAATCACAGCTTCTAGAAGGTTTACATGATTTTGTAAAAAACACGAGTGTTTAGAAAATTTGTTTTATTTCATAAATGGAATCTACAAAGTATGCACATTCTACGTCATAACGACTTTATATAGTTTGCGCATGCATCTGGAAATAAGAAAAGCTTACTTCCACCGTTTTTTAAAATCACAGCTTCTAGAAGGTTTACATGATTTCGTAAAAAACATGATTTTTTAGAAAATGTGTTTTATTTCATTAATGGAATCTACAAAGTATGCACATTCTACGTCAGAACGACTTTCTATAGTTTGCGCATGCGTCCGGAAATAAGAAATCTTACTTTCCCCCGTTTTTTAAAATCACAGCTTTTAGAAGGTTTAAATGATTTCTTAAAAAACACGAGTTTTTAGAAAATGTGTTTTATTTCATAAAAGGAATCTACAAAGTATGCACATTCTACGTCATAACGACATTCTATAGTTTGCACATGCGTCCGGAAATAAGAAAAGCTTACTTCCCCCGTTTTTTAAAATCACAGCTTCTACAAGATTTACATGATTTCTTAAAAAACACGAGTCTTTGGAAAATGTGTTTTATTTCATAAATGAAATCAACAAAGTATGCACATTCTACGTCATATGAACTTTCTATAGTTTGCGCATGCATTTGGAAATAAGAAAAGCTTACTTCCCCCGTTTTTTAAAATCACAGCTTCTAGAAGGTTTACATGATTTCTTAAAAAACACGAGTTTTTAGAAAATGTGTTTTATTTCATAAATGGAATCAAGAAAGTATGCACATTCTACGTCATAACGACTTTCTATAATTTGCGCATGCGTTTGGAAATAAGAAAAGCTTACTTCCACCGTTTTTTAAAATAACAGCTTCTAGAAGGTTTACATGATTTCTTAAAAAACACGAGTTTTTAGAAAATGTTTTTTCTTTCATAAATGGAATCAACAAAGTATGCACATTCTACGTCATAACAAATTTCTATAGTTTGCGCATGCGTCCGGAAATAAGAAAAGCTTACTTCCACCGTTTTTTAAAATCACAGCTTCTAGAAGGTTTACATGATTTCTTAAAAAACACGACTTTTTAGAAAATGTGTTTTATTTCATAAATGGAATCAACAAAGTATACACATTCTACATCATAACGACTTTCTATAGTTTGTGCATTCGTCCGGAAATAAGAAAAGCTTACTTCCACCGTTTTTTAAAATCACAGCTTCTAGAAGGTTTACATGATTTCGTAAAAAACACGAATTTTGGAAAATGTGTTTTATTTCATAAATGGAATCTACAAAGTATACACATTCTACGTCATAACGACTTTCTATTGTTTGCGCATACGTCCGGAAAGAAGAAAAGCTTACTTCCACCGTTTTTTAAAATCACAGCTTCTAGAAGGTTTACATGATTTCGTAAAAAACACGAGTTTTTGAAAATGTGTTTTATTTCATAAATGTAATCTACAAAGTATGCACATTCTACGTCATAACGACTTTCTATTCTTTGCGCATGCGTCCGGAAATAAGAAAAGCTTACTTCCACTATTTTTTAAAATCACAGCTTCTAGAAGGTTTACTTGATTTCGTAAAAAACACGAGTTTTTAGAAAATGTGTTTTATTTCATAAATGGAATCTACAAAGTATGCACATTCTACGTCAGAACGACTTTCTATAGTTTTAGCATGCGTTCGGAAATAAGAAATCTTACTTCCCCCGTTTTTTAAAATCACAGCTTCAAGAAGGTTTACATGATTTCGTAAAAAACACGAGTTTTTAGAAAATGTTTTTTATTTCATAAATGGAATCTACAAAGTATGCACATTCTACGTCATAACGACTTTCTATAGTTTGCGCATGCATCCGGAAATAAGAAAAGCTTACTTCCACCGTTTTTTAAAATCACAGTTTCTAGAAGGTTTACATGATTTCGTTAAAAACACGAGTTTTTAGAAAATGTGTTTTATTTCATAAATGGAATCTACAAAGTATGCACATTCTACGTCAGAACGACTTTCTATAGTTTGCGCATGTGTCCGGAAATAAGAAATGTTACTTCCCCCCGTTTTTTAAAATGACAGCTTCTAGAAGGTTTACATAATTTCTTAAAAAACACGAGTTTTTAGAAAATGTGTTTTATTTCATCAATGGAATCTAGAAAGTATGCACATTCTACGTCATAATGACATTCTATAGTTTGCACATGCGTCCGGAAATAAGAAAAGCTTACTTCCCCCGTTTTTTAAAATCACAGCTTCTAGAAGGTTTACATGATTTCGTAAAAAACACGAGGTTTTAGAAAATGTGTTTTATTTCATAAATGGAATCTACAAACTATGCACATTATACATCAGAACCACTTTCTATTGTTTGCGCATGCGTCCGGAAATAAGAAAAGCTTACTTCCACCGTTTTTTAAAATCACAGCTTCTAGAAGGTTTACATGATTTCGTAAAAAACACGAGGTTTTAGAAAATGTGTTTTATTTCATAAATGGAATCTACAAACTATGCACATTATACATCAGAACCACTTTCTATTGTTTGCGCATGCGTCCGGAAATAAGAAAAGCTTACTTCCACCGTTTTTTAAAATCACAGCTTCTAGAAGGTTTACATGATTTCGTAAAAAACACGAGTTTATAGAAAATGTGTTTTATTTCATAAATGGAATCTATAAAGTATGCACATTCTATGTCAGAACAACTTTCTCTAGTTTGAGCATGCATCCGGAAATAAGAAATCTTACTTCCCCCGTTTTTTAAAATCACAGCTTCTAGAAGGTTTACATTATTTCGTAAAAAACACGAGTGTTTAGAAAATGTGTTTTATTTCATAAATGGAATCTACAAAGTATGCACATTCTACTTCATAACGACTTTATATAGTTTGCGCATGCATCTGGAAATAAGAAAAGCTTACTTCCACCGTTTTTTAAAATCACAGCTTCTAGAAGGTTTACATGATTTCGTAAAAAACATGATTTTTTAGAAAATGTGTTTTATTTCATTAATGGAATCTACAAAGTATGCACATTCTACGTCAGAACGACTTTCTATAGTTTGCGCATGCGTCCGAAAATAAGAAATCTTACTTCCCCCGTTTTTTAAAATCACAGCTTTTAGAAGGTTTAAATGATTTCTTAAAAAACACGAGTTTTTAGAAAATGTGTTTTATTTCATAAAAGGAATCTACAAAGTATGCACATTCTACGTCATAACGACATTCTATAGTTTGCACATGCGTCCGGAAATAAGAAAAGCTTACTTCCCCCGTTTTTTAAAATCACAGCTTCTAGAAGGTTTACATGATTCCTTAAAAAACACGAGTTTTTAGAAAATGTGTTTTATTTCATAAATGGAATCAAGAAAGTATGCACATTCTACGTCATAACGACTTTCTATAATTTGCGCATGCGTTTGGAAATAAGAAAAGCTTACTTCCACTGTTTTTTAAAATAACAGCTTCTAGAAGGTTTACATGATTTCTTAAAAAACACGAGTTTTTAGAAAATGTTTTTTCTTTCATAAATGGGATCAACAAAGTATGCACATTCTACGTCATAACGAATTTCTATAGTTTGCGCATGCGTCCGGAAATAAGAAAAGCTTACTTCCACCGTTTTTTAAAATCACAGCTTCTAGAAGGTTTACATGATTTCTTAAAAAACACGACTTTTTAGAAAATGTGTTTTATTTCATAAATGGAATCAACAAAGTATGCACATTCTACGTCATAACGACTTTCTATAGTTTGCGCATGCGTCCGGAATAAGAAAAGCTTACTTCCACCGTTTTTTAAAATCACAGCTTCTAGAAGGTTTACATGATTTTGTAAAAAACACGAGTTTTTACAAAATGTGTTTTATTTCATAAATGGAATCTACAAAGTATGCACATTCTACGTCATAACGACTTTCTACAGTTTGCGCATTCGTCCGAAAATAAGAAAAGCTTACTTACACTGTTTTTTAAAATCACAGCTTCTAGAAGGTTTACATGATTTCGTAAAAAACACGAGTTTTTAGAAAATGTGTTTTATTTCATAAATGGAATCAACAGAGTATGCACATTCTACGTCATAACGACTTTTTATAGTTTGCGCATGCGTTTGGAAATAAGAAAAGCTTACTTACCCCGTTTTTAAAAATCACAGCTTCTAGAAGGTTTACATGATTTCTTAAAAAACACGAGTTTTTAGAAAATGTGGTTTATTTCATAAATGGAATCAACAAAGTATGCACATTCTACTTCATAACGACTTTCTATAGTTTGCGCATGCGTTTGGAAATAAGAAAAGCTTACTTCCCGCGTTTTTTAAAATCACAGCTTCTAGAAGGTTTACATGATTTCTTAAAAAACACGAGTTTTTAGAAAATCTGTTTTATTTCATAAATGGAATCAGCAAAGTATGCACATTCTACGTCATAACGACTTTCTATAGTTTGCGCATGCGTCCGGAAATAAGAAAAGCTTACTTCCACCGTTTTTTAAAATCACAGCTTCTAGAAGGTTTACATGATTTCTTAAAAAACACGAGTTTTTAGAAAATGCGTTTTATTTCGTAAATGGAATCAACAAAGTATGCGCATTCTAAGTCATAACGACTTTCTATAGTTTGCGCATTCGTCCGGAAATAAGAAAAGCTTACTTCCACCGTTTTTTAAAATCAAAGCTTCTAGAAGGTTTACATGATTTCGTAAAAAACACGAGTTTTTAGAAAATGTGTTTTATTTCATAAATGGAATCTACAAAGTATGCACATTCTACGTCATAATGACTTTCTATGGTTTGCGCATGCGTTTGGAAATAAGAAAAGCTTACTTCCCCCGTTTTTTAAAATCACAGATTCTAGAAGGTTTACATGATTTCGTAAAAAACACGAGGTTTTAGAAAATGTGTTTTATTTCATAAATGGAATCTACAAAGTATGCACATTCTACGTCATAACGACTTTCTATAGTTTGCGCATCCGTCCGGAAATAAGAAAAGCTTACTTCCACCGTTTTTTAAAATCACAGCTTCTAGAAGGTTTACATGATTTCTTAAAAAACACGAGTTTTTAGAAAATGTGTTTTATTTCATAAATGGAATCAACAAAGTATGCACATTCTACGTCATAACAAATTTCTATGGTTTGCGCATGCGTCCGGAAATAAGAAAAGCTTACTTCCACCGTTTTTTAAAATCACAGCTTCTAGAAGGTTTACATGAATTCGTAAAAAACACGAGTTTTTAGAAAATGTGTTTTATTTCATAAATGGAATCTACAAAGTATGCACATTCTACGTCATAACGACTTTATATAGTTTGCGCATACGTCTGGAAATAAGAAAAGTTTACTTCCACCGTTTTTTAAAATCACAGCTTCTAGAAGGTTTACATGATTTCGTAAAAAACACGAGTTTTTAGAAAATGTGTTTTATTTCATAAATGGAAGCCACAAAGTATGCAAATTCTATGGCATAACGACTTTCTATAGTTTGCCCATCCGTCCGGAAATAAGAAAAGCTTACTTCCACCGTTTTTTAAAATCACAGCTTCTAGAAGGTTTACATGATTTGTTAAAAAACATGAGTTTTTACAAAATGTGTTTTATTTCATAAATGGAATCAACAAAGTATGCACATTCTACGTCATAACGACTTTCTATAGTTTGCGCATGCGTCCGGAAATAAGAAAAGCTTACTTCCACCATTTTTTAAAATCACAGCTTCTAGAAGGTTTACATGATTTCTTAAAAAACATGAGTTTTTAGAAAATGTGTTTTATTTCATAAATGGAATCTACAAAGTATGCACATTCTACTTCAGAACGACTTTCTATAGTTTGCGCATGCGTCCGGAAATAAGAAATCTTACTTCCCCCGTTTTTTAAAATCACAGCTTCTAGAAGGTTTACATGATTTCGTAAAAAACACGAGTTTTTAGAAAATGTGTTTTATTTCATAAATGGAATCTACAAAGTATGCACATTCTACTTCAGAACGACTTTCTATAGTTTGCGCATGCGTCCGGAAATAAGAAATCTTACTTCCCCCGTTTTTTAAAATCACAGCTTCTAGAAGGTTTACATGATTTCTTAAAAAACACGAGTTTTTAGAAAATGTGTTTTATTTCATAAATGGAATCTTCAAAGTATGCAAATTCTACGTCATAACGACATTCTATAGTTTGCGCATGAATCCGGAAATAAGAAAAGCTTACTTCCCCTGTTTTTTAAAATCACAGCTTCTAGAAGATTTACATGATTTCTTAAAAAACACGAGTCTTTGGAAAATGTGTTTTATTTCATAAATGGAATCAACAAAGTATGCACATTCTAAGTCATAAGAAATTTCTATAGTTTGCGCATGCGTTTGGAAATAAGAAAAGCTTACTTCCCCCGTTTTTTAAAATCACAGCTTCTAGAAGGTTTACATGATTTCTTAAAAAACACGAGTTTTTAGAAAATGTGTTTCATTTCATAAATGGAATCAAGAAAGTATGCACATTCTACGTCATAACGACTTTCTATAATTTGCGCATGCGTTTGGAAATAAGAAAAGCTTACTTCCACCGTTTTTTAAAATCACAGCTTCTAGAAGGTTTACATGATTTCTTAAAAAACACGAGTTTTTAGAAAATGTGTTTTTCTTTCATAAATGGAATCAACAAAGTATGCACATTCTACGTCATAACGAATTTCTATAGTTTGCGCATGCGTCCGGAAATAAGAAAAGCTTACTTCCACCGTTTTTTAAAATCACAGCTTTTAGAAGGTTTACATGATTTCTTAAAAAACACGAGTTTTTAGAAAATGTGTTTTATTTCATAAATGGAATCAACAAAGTATGCACATTCTACATCATAACGACTTTCTATAGTTTGTGCATTCGTCCGGAAATAAGAAAACCTTACTTCCACCGTTTTTTAAAATCACAGCTTCTAGAAGGTTTACATGATTTCGTAAAAAACACGAGTTTTTGAAAATATGTTTTATTTCATAAATGGAATCTACAAAGTATGCACATTCTACGTCATAACGACTTTCTATGGTTTGCGCATGCGTTTGGAAATAAGAAAAGCTTACTTCCACCGTTCTTTAAAATCACGGCTTCTAGAAGGTTTACATGATTTCGTAAAAAACACGAGTTTTTGAAAATGTGTTTTATTTCATAAATGGAATCTACAAAGTATGCACATTCTACGTCATAATGACTTTCTATGGTTTGCGCATGCGTTTGGAAATAAGAAAAGCTTACTTTCCCCGTTTTTTAAAATCACAGCTTCTAGAAGGTTTACATGATTTCGTAAAAAACACGAGGTTTTAGAAAATGTGTTTTATTTCATAAATGGAATCTACAAACTATGCACATTATACATCAGAACCACTTTCTATTTTTTGCGCATGCGTCCGGAAATAAGAAAAGCTTACTTCCACCGTTTTTTAAAATCACAGCTTCTAGAAGGTTTACATGATTTCGTAAAAAACACGAGTTTATAGAAAATGTGTTTTATTTCATAAATGGAATCTACAAAGTATGCACATTCTATGTCAGAACAACTTTCTCTAGTTTGAGCATGCGTCCGGAAATAAGAAATCTTACTTCCCCCGTTTTTTAAAATCACAGCTTCTAGAAGGTTTACATGATTTCGTAAAAAACATGAGTGTTTAGAAAATGTGTTTTATTTCATAAATGGAATCTACAAAGTATGCACATTCTACGTCATAACGACTTTATATAGTTTGCGCATGCATCTGGAAATAAGAAAAGCTTACTTCCACCGTTTTTTAAAATCACAGCTTCTAGAAGGTTTACATGATTTCGTAAAAAACACGATTTTTTAGAAAATTTGTTTTATTTCATTATTGGAATTTACAAAGTATGCACATTCTACGTCAGAACGACTTTCTATAGTTTGCACATGCGTCTGCAAATAAGAAATCTTACTTCCCCCGTTTTTTAAAATCACAGCTTTTAGAAGGTTTAAATGATTTCTTAAAAAACACGAGTTTTTAGAAAATGTGTTTTATTTCATAAAAGGAATCTACAAAGTATGCACATTCTACGTCATAACGACATTCTATAGTTTGCACATGCGTCCGGAAATAAGAAAAGCTTACTTCCCCCGTTTTTTAAAATCACAGCTTCTACAAGATTTACATGATTTCTTAAAAAACACGAGTTTTTGAAAATATGTTTTATTTCATAAATGGAATCTACAAAGTATGCACATTCTACGTCATAACGACTTTCTATAGTTTGCGCATGCGTTTGGAAATAAGAAAAGCTTACTTCCACCGTTCTTTAAAATCACGGCTTCTAGAAGGTTTACATGATTTCGTAAAAAAGACGAGTTTTTGAAAATGTGTTTTATTTCATAAATGGAATCTACAAAGTATGCACATTCTACGTCATAATGACTTTCTATGGTTTGCGCATGCGTTTGGAAATAAGAAAAGCTTACTTCCCCCGTTTTTTAAAATCACAGCTTCTAGAAGGTTTACATGATTTCGTAAAAAACACGAGGTTTTAGAAAATGTGTTTTATTTCATAAATGGAATCTACAAACTATGCACATTATACATCAGAACCACTTTCTATTGTTTGTGCATGCATCCGGAAATAAGAAAAGCTTACTTCCACCATTTTTTAAAATCACAGCTTCTAGAAGGTTTACATGATTTCGTAAAAAACACGAGGTTTTAGAAAATGTGTATTATTTCATAAATGGAATCTACAAACTATGCACATTATACATCAGAACCACTTTCTATTGTTTGTGCATGCGTCCGGAAATAAGAAAAGCTTACTTCCACCGTTTTTTAAAATCACAGCTTCTAGAAGGTTTACATGATTTCGTAAAAAACACGAGTTTATAGAAAATGTGTTTTATTTCATAAATGGAATCTACAAAGTATGCACATTCTATGTCAGAACAACTTTCTCTAGTTTGAGCATGCGTCCGGAAATAAGAAATCTTACTTCCCTCGTTTTTTAAAATCACAGCTTCTAGAAGGTTTACATGATTTCGTAAAAAACACGAGTGTTTAGAAAATGTGTTTTATTTCATAAATGGAATCTACAAAGTATGCACATTCTACGTCATAACGACTTTACATAGTTTGCGCATGCATCTGGAAATAAGAAAAGCTTACTTCCACCGTTTTTTAAAATCACAGCTTCTAGAAGGTTTACATGATTTCGTAAAAAACACGATTTTTTAGAAAATGTCTTTTATTTCATTAATGGAATCTACAAAGTATGCACATTCTACGTCAGAACGACTTTCTATAGTTTGCGCATGCGTCCGGAAATAAGAAATCTTACTTCCCACGTTTTTTAAAATCACAGCTTTTAGAAGGTTTAAATGATTTCTTAAAAAACACGAGTTTTTAGAAAATGTGTTTTATTTCATAAAAGGAATCTACAAAGTATGCACATTCTACGTCATAACGACATTCTATAGTTTGCACATGCGTCCGGAAATAAGAAAAGCTTACTTCCCCCGTTTTTTAAAATCACAGCTTCTACAAGATTTACATGATTTCTTAAAAAACACGAGTCTTTGGAAAATGTGTTTTATTTCATAAATGAAATCAACAAAATATGCACATTCTACGTCATATGAACTTTCTATAGTTTGCGCATGCATTTGGAATTAAGAAAAGCTTACTTCCCCCGTTTTTTAAAATCACAGCTTCTAGAAGGTTTACATGATTTCTTAAAAAACACTAGTTTTCAGAAAATGTGTTTTATTTCATAAATGGAATCAAGAAAGTATGCACATTCTACGTCATAACGACTTTCTATAATTTGCGCATGCGTTTGGAAATAAGAAAAGCTTACTTCCACCGTTTTTTAAAATAACAGCTTCTAGAAGGTTTACATGATTTCTTAAAAAACACGAGTTTTTAGAAAATGTTTTTTCTTTCATAAATGGAATCAACAAAGTATGCACATTCTACGTCATAACGAATTTCTATAGTTTGCGCATGCGTCCGGAAATAAGAAAAGCTTACTTCCACCGTTTTTTAAAATCACAGCTTCTAGAAGGTTTACATGATTTCTTAAAAAACCCGACTTTTTACAAAATGTGTTTTATTTCATAAATGGAATCAACAAAGTATACACATTCTACATCATAACGACTTTCTATAGTTTGTGCATTCGTCCAGAAATAAGAAAAGCTTACTTCCACCGTTTTTTAAAATCACAGCTTGTAGAAGGTTTACATGATTTCGTAAAAAACATGAGTTTTGGAAAATGTGTTTTATTTCATAAATGGAATCTACAAAGTATACACATTCTACGTCATAACGACTTTCTATTGTTTGCGCATGCGTCCGGAAATAAGAAAAGCTTACTTCCACCGTTTTTTAAAATCACAGCTTCTAGAAGGTTTACATGATTTCGTAAAAAACACGAGTTTTTGAAAATGTGTTTTATTTCATAAATGTAATCTAAGAAGTATGCACATTCTACGTCATAACGACTTTCTATTCTTTGCGCATGCGTCCGGAAATAAGAAAAGCTTACTTCCACTATTTTTTAAAATCACAGCTTCTAGAAGGTTTACTTGATTTCGTAAAAAACACGAGTTTTTAGAAAATGTGTTTTATTTCATAAATGGAATCTACAAAGTATGCACATTCTACGTCAGAACGCCTTTCTATAGTTTGAGCATGCGTCCGGAAATAAGAAATCTTACTTTCCCCGTTTTTTAAAATCACAGCTTCTACAAGGTTTACATGATTTCGTAAAAAACACGAGTTTTTAGAAAATGTGTTTTATTTCTTAAATGGAATCTACAAAGTATGCACATTCTACATCATAACGACTTTCTATAGTTCGTGCATTCGTTCGGAAATAAGAAAAGCTTACTTCCACTGTTTTTTAAAATCACAGCTTCTAGAAGGTCTACATGATTTCGTAAAAAACACGATTTTTTGAAAATGTGTTTTATTTCATAAATGGAATCTACAAAGTATGCACAATCTACGTCAGAACGATTTTCTATAGTTTGAGCATGCGTCCGGAAATAAGAAATCTCACTTCCCCCGTTTTTTAAAATCACAGCTTCAAGAAGGTTTACATGATTTCGTAAAAAACACGAGTTTTTAGAAAATGTTTTTTATTTCATAAATGGAATCTACAAAGTATGCACATTCTACGTCATAACGACTTTCTATAGTTTGCGCATGCATCCGGAAATAAGAAAAGCTTACTTCCACCGTTTTTTAAAATCACAGTTTCTAGAAGGTTTACATGATTTCGTTAAAAACACGAGTTTTTAGAAAATGTTTTTTATTTCATAAATGGAATCTACAAAGTATGCACATTCTACGTCAGAACGACTTTCTATAGTTTGCGCATGTGTCCGGAAATAAGAAATGTTACTTCCCCCGTTTTTTAAAATCACAGCTTCTAGAAGGTTTACATGATTTCTTAAAAAACACGAGTTTTATGAAAATGTGTTTTATTTCATCAATGGAATCTACAAAGTATGCACATTCTACGTCATAATGACATTCTATAGTTTGCACATGCGTCCGGAAATAAGAAAAGCTTACTTCCCCCGTTTTTTAAAATCACAGCTTCTAGAAGGTTTACATGATTTCGTAAAAAACACGAGGTTTTAGAAAATGTGTTTTATTTCATAAATGGAATCTACAAACTATGCACATTATACATCAGAACCACTTTCTATTTTTGCGCATGCGTCCGGAAATAAGAAAAGCTTACTTCCACCGTTTTTTAAAATCACAGCTTCTAGAAGGTTTACATGATTTCGTAAAAAACACGAGGTTTTAGAAAATGTGTTTTATTTCATAAATGGAATCTACAAACTATGCACATTATACATCAGAACCACTTTCTATTGTTTGCGCATGCGTCCGGAAATAAGAAAAGCTTACTTCCACCGTTTTTTAAAATCACAGCTTCTAGAAGGTTTACATGATTTCGTAAAAAACACGATTTTTTAGAAAATGTGTTTTATTTCATTAATGGAATCTACAAAGTATGCACATTCTACGTCAGAACGACTTTCTATAGTTTGCGCATGCGTCCGGAAATAAGAAATCTTACTTCCCCCGTTTTTTAAAATCACAGCTTTTAGAAGGTTTAAATGATTTCTTAAAAAACACGAGTTTTTAGAAAATGTGTTTTATTTCATAAAAGGAATCTACAAAGTATGCACATTCTACGTCATAACGACATTCTATAGTTTGCACATGCGTCCGGAAATAAGAAAAGCTTACTTCCCCCGTTTTTTTTAAATCACAGCTTCTAGAAGGTTTACATGATTCCTTAAAAGACACGAGTTTTTAGAAAATGTGTTTTATTTCATAAATGGAATCAAGAAAGTATGCACATTCTACGTCATAACGACTTTCTATAATTTGCGCATGCGTTTGGAAATAAGAAAAGCTTACTTCCACCGTTTTTTAAAATAACAGCTTCTAGAAGGTTTACATGATTTCTTAAAAAACACGAGTTTTTAGAAAATGTTTTTTCTTTCATAAATGGAATCAACAAAGTATGCACATTCTACGTCATAACGAATTTCTATAGTTTGCGCATGCGTCCGGAAATAAGAAAAGCTTACTTCCACCGTTTTTTAAAATCACAGCTTCTAGAAGGTTTACATGATTTCTTAAAAAACATGACTTTTTAGAAAATGTGTTTTATTTCATAAATGGAATCAACAAAGTATACACATTCTACATCATAACGACTTTCTATAGTTTGTGCATTCGTCCGGAAATAAGAAAAGCTTACTTCCACCGTTTTTTAAAATCACAGCTTCTAGAAGGTTTACATGATTTCGTAAAAAACACGAGTTTTGGAAAATGTGTTTTATTTCATAAATGGAATCTACAAAGTATACACATTCTACGTCATAACGACTTTCTATTGTTTGCGCATACGTCCGGAAATAAGAAAAGCTTACATCCACCGTTTTTTAAAATCACAGCTTCTAGAAGGTTTACATGATTTCGTAAAAAACACGAGTTTTTGAAAATGTGTTTTATTTCATAAATGGAATCTACAAAGTATGCACATTCTATGTCAGAACAACTTTCTCTAGTTTGAGCATGCGTCCGGAAATAAGAAATCTTACTTCCCCCGTTTTTTAAAATCACAGCTTCTAGAAGGTTTACATGATTTCGTAAAAAACACGAGTGTTTAGAAAATGTGTTTTATTTCATAAATGGAATCTACAAAGTATGCACATTCTACGTCATAACGACTTTATATAGTTTGCGCATGCATCTGGAAATAAGAAAAGCTTACTTCCACCGTTTTTTAAAATCACAGCTTCTAGAAGGTTTACATGATTTCGTAAAAAACACGATTTTTTAGAAAATGTGTTTTATTTCATTAATGGAATCTACAAAGTATGCACATTCTACGTCAGAACGACTTTCTATAGTTTGCGCATGCATCCGGAAATAAGAAATCTTACTTCCCCCGTTTTTTAAAATCACAGCTTTTAGAAGGTTTAAATGATTTCTTAAAAAACACGAGTTTTTAGAAAATGTGTTTTATTTCATAAAAGGAATCTACAAAGTATGCACATTCTACATCATAACGACATTCTATAGTTTGCACATGCGTCCGGAAATAAGAAAAGCTTACTTCCCCCGTTTTTTAAAATCACAGCTTCTAGAAGGTTTACATGATTCCTTAAAAGACACGAGTTTTTAGAAAATGTGTTTTATTTCATAAATGGAATCAAGAAAGTATGCACATTCTACGTCATAACGACTTTCTATAATTTGCGCATGCGTTTGGAAATAAGAAAAGCTTACTTCCACCGTTTTTTAAAATAACAGCTTCTAGAAGGTTTACATGATTTCTTAAAAAACACGAGTTTTTAGAAAATGTTTTTTCTTTCATAAATGGAATCAACAAAGTATGCACATTCTACGTCATAATGAATTTCTATAGTTTGCGCATGCGTCCGGAATTAAGAAAAGCTTACTTCCACCGTTTTTTAAAATCACAGCTTCTAGAAGGTTTACATGATTTCTTAAAAAACATGACTTTTTAGAAAATGTGTTTTATTTCATAAATGGAATCAACAAAGTATACACATTCTACATCATAACGACTTTCTATAGTTTGTGCATTCGTCCGGAAATAAGAAAAGCTTACTTCCACCGTTTTTTAAAATCACAGCTTCTAGAAGGTTTACATGATTTCGTAAAAAACACGAGTTTTGGAAAATGTGTTTTATTTCATAAATGGAATCTACAAAGTATACACATTCTACGTCATAATGACTTTCTATTGTTTGTGCATACGTCCGGAAATAAGAAAAGCTTACTTCCACCGTTTTTTAAAATCACAGCTTCTAGAAGGTTTACATGATTTCGTAAAAAACACGAGTTTTTGAAAATGTGTTTTATTTCATAAATGGAATCTACAAAGTATGCACATTCTATGTCAGAACAACTTTCTCTAGTTTGAGCATGCGTCTGGAAATAAGAAATCTTACTTCCCCCGTTTTTTAAAATCACAGCTTCTAGAAGGTTTACATGATTTCGTAAAAAACACGAGTGTTTAGAAAATGTGTTTTATTTCATAAATGGAATCTACAAAGTATGCACATTCTACGTCATAACGACTTTATATAGTTTGCGCATGCATCTGGACATAAGAAAAGCTTACTTCCACCGTTTTTTAAAATCACAGCTTCTAGAAGGTTTACATGATTTCGTAAAAAACACGATTTTTTTGAAAATGTGTTTTATTTCATTAATGGAATCTACAAAGTATGCACATTCTACGTCAGAACGAATTTCTATAGTTTGCACATGCGTCCGGAAATAAGAAATCTTACTTCCCCCGTTTTTTAAAATCACAGCTTTTAGAAGGTTTAAATGATTTCTTAAAAAACACGAGTTTTTAGAAAATGTGTTTTATTTCATAAAAGGAATCTACAAAGTATGCACATTCTACGTCATAACGACATTCTATAGTTTGCACATGCGTCCGGAAATAAGAAAAGCTTACTTCCCCCGTTTTTTAAAATCACAGCTTCTACAAGATTTACATGATTTCTTAAAAAACACGAGTTTTTGAAAATATGTTTTATTTCATAAATGGAATCTACAAAGTATGCACATTCTACGTCATAACGACTTTCTATGGTTTGCGCATGCGTTTGGAAATAAGAAAAGCTTACTTCCACCGTTCTTTAAAATCACAGCTTCTAGAAGGTTTACATGATTTCGTAAAAAACACGAGTTTTTGAAAATGTGTTTTATTTCATAAATGGAATCTACAAAGTATGTACATTCTACGTCATAATGACTTTCTATGGTTTGCGCATGCGTTTGGAAATAAGAAAAGCTTACTTCCCCCGTTTTTTAAAATCACAGCTTCTAGAAGGTTTACATGATTTCGTAAAAAACACGAGGTTTTAGAAAATGTGTTTTATTTCATAAATGGAATCTACAAACTATGCACATTATACATCAGAACCACTTTCTATTGTTTGTGCATGCGTCCGGAAATAAGAAAAGCTTACTTCCACCATTTTTTAAAATCACAGCTTCTAGAAGGTTTACATGATTTCGTAAAAAACACGATGTTTTAGAAAATGTGTTTTATTTCATAAATGGAATCTACAAACTATGCACATTATACATCAGAACCACTTTCTATTGTTTGCGCATGCGTCCGGAAATAAGAAAAGCTTACTTCCACCGTTTTTTAAAATCACAGCTTCTAGAAGGTTTACATGATTTCGTAAAAAACACGAGTTTATAGAAAATGTGTTTTATTTCATAAATGGAATCTACAAAGTTTGCACATTCTATGTCAGAACAACTTTCTCTAGTTTGAGCATGCGTCCGGAAATAAGAAATCTTACTTCCCCCGTTTTTTAAAATCACAGCTTCTAGAAGGTTTACATGATTTCGTAAAAAACACGAGTGTTTAGAAAATTTGTTTTATTTAATAAATGGAATCTACAAAGTATGCACATTCTACGTCATAACGACTTTATATAGTTTGCGCATGCATCTGGAAATAAGAAAAGCTTATTTCCACCGTTTTTTAAAATCACAGCTTCTAGAAGGTTTACATGATTTCGTAAAAAACACGATTTTTTAGAAAATGTCTTTTATTTCATTAATGGAATCTACAAAGTATGCACATTCTACGTCAGAACGACTTTCTATAGTTTGCGCATGCGTCCGGAAATAAGAAATCTTACTTTCCCCGTTTTTTAAAATCACAGCTTTTAGAAGGTTTAAATGATTTCTTAAAAAACACGAGTTTTTAGAAAATGTGTTTTATTTCATAAAAGGAATCTACAAAGTATGCACATTCTACGTCATAACGACATTCTATAGTTTGCACATGCGTCCGGAAATAAGAAAAGCTTACTTCCCCCGTTTTTTAAAATCATAGCTTCTACAAGATTTACATGATTTCTTAAAAAACATGAGTCTTTGGAAAATGTGTTTTATTTCATAAATGAAATCAACAAAGTATGCACATTCTACGTCATATGAACTTTCTATAGTTTGCGCATGCATTTGGAAATAAGAAAAGCTTACTTCCCCCGTTTTTTAAAATCACAGCTTCTAGAAGGTTTACATGATTTCTTAAAAAACACGAGTTTTTAGAAAATGTGTTTTATTTCATAAATGGAATCAAGAAAGTATGCACATTCTACGTCATAACGACTTTCTATAATTTGCGCATGCGTTTGGAAATAAGAAAAGCTTACTTCCACCGTTTTTTAAAATAACAGCTTCTAGAAGGTTTACATGATTTCTTAAAAAACACGAGTTTTTAGAAAATGTTTTTTCTTTCATAAATGGAATCAACAAAGTATGCACATTCTACGTCATAACGAATTTCTATAGTTTGCGCATGCGTCCGGAAATAAGAAAAGCTTACTTCCACCGTTTTTTAAAATCACAGCTTCTAGAAGGTTTACATGATTTCTTAAAAAACACGACTTTTTAGAAAATGTGTTTTATTTCATAAATGGAATCAACAAAGTATACACATTCTACATCATAACGACTTTCTATAGTTTGTGCATTCGTCCGGAAATAAGAAAAGCTTACTTCCACCGTTTTTTAAAATCACAGCTTCTAGAAGGTTTACATGATTTCGTAAAAAACACGAGTTTTGGAAAATGTGTTTTATTTCATAAATGGAATCTACAAAGTATACACATTCTACGTCATAACGACTTTCTATTGTTTGCGCATACGTCCGGAAATAAGAAAAGCTTACTTCCACCGTTTTTTAAAATCACAGCTTCTAGAAGGTTTACATGATTTCGTAAAAAACACGAGTTTTTGAAAATGTGTTTTATTTCATAAATGTAATCTACAAAGTATGCACATTCTACGTCATAACGACTTTATATTCTTTGCGCATGCGTCCGGAAATAAGAAAAGCTTACTTCCACTATTTTTTAAAATCACAGCTTCTAGAAGGTTTACTTGATTTCGTAAAAAACACGAGTTTTTAGAAAATGTGTTTTATTTCATAAATGGAATCTACAAAGTATGCACATTCTACGTCAGAACGACTTTCTATAGTTTTAGCATGCGTCCGGAAATAAGAAATCTTACTTCCCCCGTTTTTTAAAATCACAGCTTCTAGAAGGTTTACATGATTTCGTAAAAAACACGAGTTTTTAGAAAATGTGTTTTATTTCTTAAATGGAATCTACAAAGTATGCACATTCTACATCATAACGACTTTCTATAGTTGGTGCATTCGTTCGGAAATAAGAAAAGCTTACTTCCACTGTTTTTTAAAATCACAGCTTCTAGAAGGTCTACATGATTTCGTAAAAAACACGAGTTTTTGAAAATGTGTTTTATTTCATAAATGGAATCTACAAAGTATGCACAATCTACGTCAGAACGATTTTCTATAGTTTGAGCATGCGTCCGGAAATAAGAAATCTCACTTCCCCCGTTTTTTAAAATCACAGCTTCAAGAAGGTTTACATGATTTCGTAAAAAACACGAGTTTTTAGAAAATGTTTTTTATTTCATAAATGGAATCTACAAAGTATGCACATTCTACGTCATAACGACTTTCTATAGTTTGCGCATGCATCCGGAAATAAGAAAAGCTTACTTCCACCGTTTTTTAAAATCACAGTTTCTAGAAGGTTTACATGATTTCGTTAAAAACACGAGTTTTTAGAAAATGTGTTTTATTTCATAAATGGAATCTACAAAGTATGCACATTCTACGTCAGAACGACTTTCTATAGTTTGCGCATGTGTCCGGAAATAAGAAATGTTACTTCCCCCGTTTTTTAAAATGACAGCTTCTAGAAGGTTTACATGATTTCTTAAAAAACACGAGTTTTTAGAAAATGTGTTTTATTTCGTCAATGGAATCTAGAAAGTTGCACATTCTACGTCATAATGACATTCTATAGTTTGCACATGCGTCCGGAAATAAGAAAAGCTTACTTCCCCCGTTTTTTAAAATCACAGCTTCTAGAAGGTTTACATGATTTCGTAAAAAACACGAGGTTTTAGAAAATGTGTTTTATTTCATAAATGGAATCTACAAACTATGCACATTATACATCAGAACCACTTTCTATTGTTTGCGCATGCGTCCGGAAATAAGAAAAGCTTACTTTCACCGTTTTTTAAAATCACAGCTTCTAGAAGGTTTACATGATTTCGTAAAAAACACGAGGTTTTAGAAAATGTGTTTTATTTCATAAATGGAATCTACAAACTATGCACATTATACATCAGAACCACTTTCTATTGTTTGCGCATGCGTCCGGAAATAAGAAAAGCTTACTTCCACCGTTTTTTAAAATCACAGCTTCTAGAAGGTTTACATGATTTCGTAAAAAACACGAGTTTATAGAAAATATGTTTTATTTCATAAATGGAATCTATAAAGTATGCACATTCTATGTTAGAACAACTTTCTCTAGTTTGAGCATGCATCCGGAAATAAGAAATCTTACTTCCCCCGTTTTTTAAAATCACAGCTTCTAGAAGGTTTACATGATTTCGTAAAAAACACGAGTGTTTAGAAAATGTGTTTTATTTCATAAATGGAATCTACAAAGTATGCACATTCTACGTCATAACGACTTTATATAGTTTGCGCATGCATCTGGAAATAAGAAAAGCTTACTTCCACCGTTTTTTAAAATCACAGCTTCTAGAAGGTTTACATGATTTCGTAAAAAACATGATTTTTTAGAAAATGTGTTTTATTTCATTAATGAAATCTACAAAGTATGCACATTCTACGTCAGAACGACTTTCTATAGTTTGCGCATGCGTCCGAAAATAAGAAATCTTACTTCCCCCGTTTTTTAAAATCACAGCTTTTAGAAGGTTTAAATGATTTCTTAAAAAACACGAGTTTTTAGAAAATGTGTTTTATTTCATAAAAGGAATCTACAAAGTATGCACATTCTACGTCATAACGACATTCTATAGTTTGCACATGCGTCCGGAAATAAGAAAAGCTTACTTCCCCCGTTTTTTAAAATCACAGCTTCTAGAAGGTTTACATGATTCCTTAAAAAACACGAGTTTTTAGAAAATGTGTTTTATTTCATAAATGGAATCAAGAAAGTATGCACATTCTACGTCATAACGACTTTCTATAATTTGCGCATGCGTTTGGAAATAAGAAAAGCTTACTTCCACTGTTTTTTAAAATAACAGCTTCTAGAAGGTTTACATGATTTCTTAAAAAACACGAGTTTTTAGAAAATGTTTTTTCTTTCATAAATGGGATCAACAAAGTATGCACATTCTACGTCATAACGAATTTCTATAGTTTGCGCATGCGTCCGGAAATAAGAAAAGCTTACTTCCACCGTTTTTTAAAATCACAGCTTCTAGAAGGTTTACATGATTTCTTAAAAAACACGACTTTTTAGAAAATGTGTTTTATTTCATAAATGGAATCAACAAAGTATACACATTCTACATCATAACGACTTTCTATAGTTTGTGCATTCGTCCGGAAATAAGAAAAGCTTACTTCCACCGTTTTTTAAAATCACAGCTTCTAGAAGGTTTACATGATTTCGTAAAAAACACGAGTTTTGGAAAATGTGTTTTATTTCATAAATGGAATCTACAAAGTATACACATTCTACGTCATAACGACTTTCTATTGTTTGCGCATACGTCCGGAAATAAGAAAAGCTTACTTCCACCGTTTTTTAAAATCACAGCTTCTAGAAGGTTTAGATGATTTCGTAAAAAACACGAGTTTTTGAAAATGTGTTTTATTTCATAAATGGAATCTACAAAGTAAGCAGATTCTACGTCATAACGACTTTTTATTCTTTGCGCATGCGTCCGGAAATAAGGAAAGCTTACTTCCACTATTATTTAAAATCACAGCTTCTAGAAGGTTTACTTGATTTCGTAAAAAACACGAGTTTTTAGAAAATGAGTTTTATTTCATAAATGGAATCTACAAAGTATGCACATTCTACGTCAGAACGACTTTCTATAGTTTGAGCATGCGTCCGGAAATAAGAAATCTTACTTCCCCCGTTTTTTAAAATCACAGCTTCTAGAAGGTTTACATGATTTCGTAAAAAACACGAGTTTTTAGAAAATGTGTTTTATTTCTTAAATGGAATCTACAAAGTATGCACATTCTACATCATAACGACTTTCTATAGTTCGTGCATTCGTCCGGAAATAAGAAAACTTACTTCCACCGTTTTTTAAAATCACAGCTTCTAGAAGGTCTACATGATTTCGTAAAAAACACGAGTTTTTGAAAATGTGTTTTATTTCATAAATGGAATCTACAAATTATGCACAATCTACGTCAGAACGATTTTCTATAGTTTGAGCATGCGTCCGGAAATAAGAAATCTTACTTCCCCCGTTTTTTAAAATCACAGCTTCAAGAAGGTTTACATGATTTCGTAAAAAACACGAGTTTTTAGAAAATGTTTTTTATTTCATAAATGGAATCTACAAAGTATGCACATTCTACGTCATAACGACTTTCTATAGTTTGCGCATGCATCCGGAAATAAGAAAAGCTTACTTCCACCGTTTTTTAAAATCACAGCTTCTAGAAGGTTTACATGATTTCGTTAAAAACACGAGTTTTTAGAAAATGTGTTTTATTTCATAAATGGAATCTACAAAGTATGCACATTCTACGTCAGAACGACTTTCTATAGTTTGCGCATGTGTCCGGAAATAAGAAATGTTACTTCCCCCGTTTTTTAAAATCATAGCTTCTAGAAGGTTTACATGATTTCTTAAAAAACACGAGTTTTTAGAAAATGTGTTTTATTTCATCAGTGGAATCTACAGAGTATGCACATTCTACGTCATAACGACATTCTATAGTTTGCGCATGCGTCCGGAAATAAGAAAAGCTTACTTCCCCCGTTTTTTAAAATCACAGCTTCTAGAAGGTTTACATGATTTCTTAAAAAACACGAGTTTTTATAAAATTTTGTTTTATTTCATAAATGGAATCAAGAAAGTATGCACATTCTACGTCATAATGACTTTCTATAATTTGCGCATGCGTTTGGAAATAAGAAAAGCTTACTTCCACCGTTTTTTAAAATAACAGCTTCTAGAAGGTTTACATGATTTCTTCAAAAACACGAGTTTTTAGAAAATGTGTTTTCTTTCATAAATGGAATCAACAAACTATGCACATTCTACGTCATAACGAATTTCTATAGTTTGCGCATGCGTCCAGAAATAAGAAAAGCTTACTTCCACCGTTTTTTAAAATCACAGCTTCTAGAAGGTTTACATGATTTCTTAAAAAACACGAGTTTTTAGAAAATGTGTTTTATTTCATAAATGGAATCAACAAAGTATGCACATTCTACGTCATAACGACTTTCTATAGTTTGTGCATTCGTCCGGAAATAAGAAAAGCTTACTTCCACCGTTTTTTAAAATCACAGCTTCTAGAAGGTTTACATGATTTTGTAAAAAACATGAGTTTTTTAAAATGTGTTTTATTTCATAAATGGAATCTACAAAGTATGCACATTCTACGTCATAACGATTTTCTATAGTTTGCGCATTCGTCCCTAAATAAGAAAAGCTTACTTCCCCCGTTTTTTAAAATCACAGCTTCTAGAAGGTTTAGATGATTTCGTAAAAAACACGAGTTTTTAGAAAATGTGTTTTATTTCATAAATGGAATCAACAACGTATGCACATTCTACATCATAACGACTTTCTATAGTATTCGCATTCGTCCGGAAATAGGAAAAGCTTACTTCCACCGTTTTTTAAAATCACTGCTTCTAGAAGGTTTACATGATTTCTTAAAAAACACGAGTTTTTAGAAAATGTGTTTTATTTCATAAATGGAATCAACAAAGTATGTACATTCTTCGTCATAACGACTTTCTATAGTTTGCGCATGCGTTTGGAAATAAGAAAAGCTTCCTTCCCCCTTTTTTTAAAATCACATCTTCTAGAAGGTTTACATGATTTCTTAAAAAACACGAGTTTTTTGAAACTGTGTTTTATTTCATAAATGGAATCAACAAAGTATGCACATTCTACGTCATAACGACTTTCTATAGTTTGCGCATGCGTCCGGAAATAAGAAAAGCTTAATTCCGCCGTTTTTTAAAATCACAGCTTCTAGAAGGTTTACATGATTTCTTAAAAAACACGAGTTTTTGGAAACTGTGTTTTATTTCATAAATGGAATCAACAAAGTATGCACATTCTACGTCATAACGACTTTCTATAGTTTGCGCATGCGTCTGGAAATAAGAAAAGCTTACTTCCACTGTTTTTTAAAATCACAGCTTCTAGAAGGTTTACATGATTTCGTAAAAAACATGAGTTTTTAGAAATTGTGTTTTATTTCATAAATGGAATCTACAAAGTATGCACATTCTGCGTCATAACGACTTTCTATAGTTTGCGCATTCGTCTGGAAATAAGAAAAGCTTTCTTCCACCGTTTTTTAAAATCACAGCTTCAAGAAGGTTTACATGATTTCGTAAAAAAACATGATTTTTTAGAAAATGTGTTTTATTTCATAAATAGAATCTACAAAGTATGCACATTCTACGTCATAACGAATTTATATAGTTTGTGCATTCGTCCGGAAATAAGAAAAGCTTACTTCCACCGTTTTTTAAAATCACAGCTTCAAGAAGGTTTACGTGATTTCGTAAAAAACACGAGTTTTTAGAAAATGTGTTTTATTTCATAAATGGAATCAACAAAGTATGAACATTCTACGTCATAACGACTTTCTATAGTTTGCGCATGCGTCCGGAATAAGAAAAGCTTACTTCCACCGTTTTTTAAAATCACAGCTTCTAGATGGTTTACATGATTTCGTAAAAAACACGAGTTTTTAGAAAATGTGTTTTATTTCATAAATGGAATCTACGAAGTATGCACATTCTACGTCATAACGACTTTCTATAGTTTGTGCATGCATCCGGAAAAAAGAAAAACTTACTTCCACTGTTTTTTAAAATCACAGCTTCTAGAAGGTTTACATGATTTCGTAAAAAACACGAGTTTTTAGAAAATGTGTTTTATTACATAAATGGAATCAACAAAGTATGCACATTCTACGTCATAACGACTTTCTATAGTTTGCACATGCGTCCAGAAATAAGAAAAGCTTACTTCCACCGTTTTTTAAAATCACAGCTTCTAGAAGGTTTACATGACTTCTTAAACTACACGAGTTTTTAGAAGATATGTTTTATTTCATAAATGGAATCAAGAAAGTATGCACATTCTACGTCATAACGACTTTCTATAGTTTGCGCATGCGTCCGGAAATAAGAAAAGCTTACTTCCCCTGTTTTTTAAAATCACAGCTTCTAGAAGGTTTACATGATTTCTTAAAAAACACGAGTTTTTAGAAAATGTGTTTTATTTCATAAATGGAATCTACAAAGTATGCACATTCTACGTCATAACGACTTTCTATAGTTTGCACATTCGTCCGGAAACAAAAAAAGTTTACTTCCACCGTTTTTTAAAATCACAGCTTCAAGAAGGTTTACATGATTTCGTAAAAAACACGATTTTTTAGAAAATGTGTTTTATTTCGTAAATGGAATCAACAAAGTATGCACATTCTACGTCATAACGACTTTCTATAGTTTGCACATGCGTCCGGAAATAAGAAAAGCTTACTTCCACCGTTTTTTAAAATCACAGCTTCTAGAAGGTTTACATGACTTCTTAAAAAACACGAGTTTTTAGAAAATGTGTTTTATTTCATAAATGGAATCAACAAAGTATGCACATTCTATGTCATAACGACTTTCTACAGTTTGCGCATTCGTCCGGAAATAAGAAAAGCTTACTTCCACCATTTTTTAAAATCATGGATTCTAGAAGGTTTACATGATTTCGTAAAAAACACGACTTTTTAGAAAATGTGTTTTATTTAATAAATGGAATCAACAAAGTATGCACATTCTACGTCATAACGACTTTCTATAATTTGCTCATGCATTTGGAAATAAGAAAAGCTTACTTCCCCCGTTTTTTAAAATCCAGCTTCTAGAAGGTTTACACGATTTCTTAAAAAACACGAGTTTTAAGAAAATGTGTTTTATTTCATAAATGGAATCAACAAAGTATGCACATTCTACGTCATAACGACTTTCTATAGTTTGCGCATTCGTCCGGAAATAAGAAAAGCTTACGTCCACCGTTTTTTAAAATCACAGCTTCTAGAAGGTTTACATGATTTCTTAAAAAACACGAGTTTTTAGAAACTGTGTTTTATTTCATAAATGGAATCAAGAAAGTACGCACATTCTACGTCATAACGACTTTCTATAGTTTGCGCATGCGTCCGGAAATAAGAAAAGATTACTTCCACTGTTTTTTAAAATCACAGCTTCTAAAAGGTTTACATGATTTCGTAAAAAACACGAGTTTTTAGAGAATGTGTTTTATTTGATAAATGGAATCTACAAAGTATGCACATTCTACGTCATAACGACTTTCTATAGTTTGCGCATGCGTCCGCAAATAAGAAAAGCTTACTTCCCCCGTTTTTTAAAATCACAGCTTCTAGAAGGTTTACATGATTTGTTAAAAAACACGAGTTTTTAGAAACTATGTTTTATTTCATAAATGGAATCAAAAAAGTATGCACATTGTATGTCATAACGACTTTCTATAGTTTGCGCATTCGTCCGGAAATAAGAAAAGCTTACTTCCACTGTTTTTTAAAATCACAGCTTCTAGAAGGTTTACATGATTTCATAAAAAACACGAGTTTTTAGAAAATGTGTTTTATTTAATAAATGGAATCAACAAAGTATGCAAATTCTACATCATAACGACTTTTTATAGTTTGCGCATGCGTCCGGAAATAAGAAAAGCTTACTTCCCCCGTTTTTTAAAATCACAGCTTCTAGAAGGTTTACATGATTTCTTAAAAAATACGAGTTTTTAGAAAATGTGGTTTATTTCATAAATGGAATCAACAAAGTATGCACATTCTACGACATAACGACTTTCTATAGTTTGCACATGCATCCGGAAATAAGAAAAGCTTACTTCCACCGTTTTTTAAAATCACAGCTTCTAGAAGGTTTACATGACTTCTTAAAAAACACGAGTTTTTAGAAAATCTGTTTTATTTCATAAATGGAATCAACAAAGTATGCACATTCTACGTCATAACGACTTTCTACAGTTTGCGCATTCGTCCGGAAATAAGAAAAGCTTACTTCCACCATTTTTTAAAATCACGGATTCTAGAAGGTTTACATGATTTCTTAAAAAACACGACTTTTTAGAAAATGTGTTTTATTTAATAAATGGAATCAACAAAGTATACACATTCTACGTCATAACGACTTTCTATAGTTTGCGCATTCGTCCGGAAATAAGAAAAGCTTACTTCCACCGTTTTTTAAAATCACAGCTTCGAGAAGGTTTACATGATTTCGAAAAAAACACGAGTTTTTAGAAAATATGTTTTATTTCATAAATGGAATCTACAAAGTATGCACATTCTACGTCATAACGACTTTATATAGTTTGCGCATGCATCCGGAAATAAGAAAAGCTTACTTCCCCCGTTTTTTAAAATCACAGCTTCTAGAAGGTTTACATGATTTCTTAAAAAACACGAGTTTTTAGAAAATGTGTTTTATTTCATAAATGGAATCAACAAAGTATGCACATTCTACGTCATAACGACTTTCTATAGTTTGCGCATGCGTTTGGAAATAAGAAAAGCTTACTTCCCCCGTTTTTTAAAATCACAGCTTCTAGAAGGTTTACATGATTTGTTAAAAAACATGAGTTTTTAGAAAATGTGTTTTATTTCATAAATGTAATCAACAAAGTATGCACATTCTACGTCATAACGACTTTCTATAGTTTGCGCATGCGTCCGGAATAAGAAAAGCTTACTTCCACCGTTTTTTAAAATCACAGCTTCTAGAAGGTTTACATGATTTTGTAAAAAACACGAGTTTTTACAAAATGTGTTTTATTTCATAAATGGAATCTACAAAGTATGCACATTCTACGTCATAACGACTTTCTACAGTTTGCGCATTCGTCCGAAAATAAGAAAAGCTTACTTCCACTGTTTTTTAAAATCACAGCTTCTAGAAGGTTTACATGATTTCGTAAAAAACACGAGTTTTTAGAAAATGTGTTTTATTTCATAAATGGAATCAACAGAGTATGCACATTCTACGTCATAACGACTTTTTATAGTTTGCGCATGCGTTTGGAAATAAGAAAAGCTTACTTACCCCGTTTTTAAAAATCACAGCTTCTAGAAGGTTTACATGATTTCTTAAAAAACACGAGTTTTTAGAAAATGTGGTTTATTTCATAAATGGAATCAACAAAGTATGCACATTCTACTTCATAACGACTTTCTATAGTTTGCGCATGCGTTTGGAAATAAGAAAAGCTTACTTCCCGCGTTTTTTAAAATCACAGCTTCTAGAAGGTTTACATGATTTCTTAAAAAACACGAGTTTTTAGAAAATCTGTTTTATTTCATAAATGGAATCAGCAAAGTATGCACATTCTACGTCATAACGACTTTCTATAGTTTGCGCATGCGTCCGGAAATAAGAAAAGCTTACTTCCACCGTTTTTTAAAATCACAGCTTCTAGAAGGTTTACATGATTTCTTAAAAAACACGAGTTTTTAGAAAATGCGTTTTATTTCGTAAATGGAATCAACAAAGTATGCGCATTCTAAGTCATAACGACTTTCTATAGTTTGCGCATTCGTCCGGAAATAAGAAAAGCTTACTTCCACCGTTTTTTAAAATCAAAGCTTCTAGAAGGTTTACATGATTTCGTAAAAAACACGAGTTTTTAGAAAATGTGTTTTATTTCATAAATGGAATCTACAAAGTATGCACATTCTACGTCATAACGACTTTCTATAGTTTGTGCATGCGTTTGGAAATAAGAAAAGCTTACTTCCCCCCGTTTTTTAAAATCACAGCTTCTAGAAGGTTTACATGATTTCTTAAAAAACACGAGTTTTTAGAAACTGTGTTTTATTTCATAAATGGAATAAAAAAAGTATGCACATTCTACGTCATAACGATTATCTATAGTTTGTGCATGCGTCCGGAAATAAGAAAAGCTTACCTCCCCAGTTTTTTAAAATCACAGATTCTAGAAGTTTTGCATGATTTCTTAAAAAACACGAGTTTTTAGAAAATGTGTTTTATTAAATAAATGGAGTCAACAAAGTATGCACATTCTACGTCATAACGACTTTCTATAGTTTGCGCATGCGTTTGGAAATTAGAAAAGCTTACTTTCCCCGTTTTTTAAAATCACAACTTCTAGAAGTTTTACATGATTTCTTAAAAAACACGAGTTTTTAGAAAATGTGTTTTATTTCAGAAATGGAATCAACAAAGTATGGAAATTCTATGTCATAGCGACTTTCTATATTTTGCGCATGTGTTTGGAAATAAGAAAAGCTTACTTCCACCGTTTTTTAAAATCACAGCTTCTAGAAGGTTTAAATGATTTCTTAAAAAACACGAGTTTTTAGAAAATGTGTTTTATTTCATAAATGGAATCCACAAAGTATGCACATTCTACGTCATAACGACTTTCTATAGTTTGCGCATGCGTCCGAAAATAAGAAAAGCTTGCTTCCCCCGTTTTTTAAAATCACAGCTTCTAGAAGGTTTACATGATTTCTGAAAAAACACGAGTTTTTAGAAAATGTGTTTTATTTCATAAATGGAATCAACAAAGTATGCACATTCTACGTCATAACGACTTTATAGAGTTTGTGTTGATGTATATGTAACTTCGGAATGTATTTCACATATATTTATATTGTATTCCTATAGAGATGGTATTATTCCTCTATAAGGAAGTGTCGTCATTTATATTGTAAGTGTCGTAACTTATACTTGATGGGTTATTAGACCACCTTGTTTGGGGTCGGCCCTGTATAAGTCATGTGGGTCAAAGGGTTATTAGACCACCCTATTGGGGGTCGGCCCACTCAGCATTATGTTATGTGGTTAAGTTCGAGCCTGCATGAGTTAGGTAAAAAGGCAAGTCAAGTCAAGTATAAATAGAGTGCGGGAGGCACTCTATTTACTCACTCACTTCTCTCTCATGCACTCAAGGAGGTGTGGCGCACTTATGGAGGAGGAGGATCTGCTGCTAGGTTGTGTCTATCTCTTATGGTTGGTTGTATCATTGCTCTATCTATCTCTGAGGAAGTTATTGGGGTTTTTCACCTTTATGGTTTTCCCCAAGTAAATCTTTGTGTCTCTTGTGTGCTTACATTATTGTCTCCATGATTGATATGCTATAGATATGTTGTACATGTTGTTCTCTCAGTTAAGATCCTAGATCAGATTGAATTAAATTCTGAAAATTTAACATGGTATCAGAGCTAGCCTGAAAGAAGGCATGATATGGCATGTATGACACTTGTTGCACTTACGATGCTAGGGCTTGATATAGCAAAAACCTGTCATCGTAGCACTTTCGCTATAAATCCGTTTTGGCGAAGTTTTCGGATCTGAAATTGTTATACGACGAAGATTAAATCTCCAGGTACCTTGTGTCCAAAGGAAAACCTCTAATTAGTTGTACTTTGTGATTTATGATCTGTGCAATATAGGGTTTCTGCCTCTTCCAGATCTGAATCAAAATCAGGTGACCTTGGAAAAAAGGTCATAACCTGGGCTAGGAAGCTCCAAATCAAATTTCGTAAAAATTTTCAGGTAGTACACAGACTGAGCTATCTCAGGAAACGTTTTCACCGGCCGAAGTTGAACCAGTGACACGTGGCACTCCGTACAAGTTTGCTCTCATGTATTATCCCATAAACAGGTCACGTTGCGACACTTGGCATAACTCTCTCTCAGTGAGTCCAATTGAGGTCAGACCTGTCAGGATGGAAATATAACAGGCTGAGCTATCTTAGGAAACGTTTTTAGAGGCTGAAGTTGAACCAGTGACATGTGGCACGCCATACAAGTTCGCTCTACTGTTTTATCCCATAAACAGGTCACGTTGCGAAATTTGGCATAACTCTCTCTCAGAGAATCCAATTGAGGTCAGAACTATCAGGATGGAAATATAACAGGTCAGGCTATCTCAGGAAACTTTTTCAGACCCTGTGGATTGAAAATTTCAGAGTTATACCAGAAACAATCAGGTACATATTTCTGTCAAAACAGAATTATTTTTGAGTACCTTCATTCATGGCTTCCGGAATTTAGGGCTTTGGATAAAGTTGGAATTTTTGTAATTGGAGACTACGGCTGAATTATACTCATCAAAATAAAAATTTAGAGACCAAAATTAGAATTTTTGGTTGGGCAGAAGGCTGGGTTTGATCAGACCCTAGTTCGGGACTTTGATCAGAAAAGTGGAAAATTTAGGGCTTCTGTAAAAATGAGAATTTTTGAAATCTGTGACCATGGCTGGAAGCTTCTTAGAAAAATAGAAGCTTAGAGCTTTGGATCAAAAATTTTGATTGGGCAGAAGAGTGGGCTTCATCAATCCCCAGTTCAGGGTCACGTCCAGTGAATCTGGAAGTTTCAAAGGCAAAATTGAGGAGTGAAACTTTGCAGTTTTCAAATTCTGAATATACCAGTTTGATCAGCTCATCAAGGCGCATATCTCTATCCTTTCGGAAGTTTGAAATTCAAAGTTTGAACTTTTGGGGTTTCTCTGACAAACCCATATCCAGCTCCAAGTCCAGTTCTTTCAAATCAAGTGGATAGGGTTAATCCTAGAAGAAGATGGATTGGTCACCTGCATAAGTGAAGGAGTTCCTGTTTCAGAGGGAGATGAGGCTAAGGCTTTACATAAGGAGATTACAAGCGATCTCGACAGGTATGACTCATCGAGGTATGTTTTGAGATTTGTTCATGATTAAGTTTATGGTATGTTTGTCTTCATGTTATTACGGTTAGTACAATCTTGATTTTAGATTTGTCGCATCACCTTAACAAAATTATGAATGCATGATAGAAGATATTCATTGGTTAGGGTGTTGACACTTATGATTGTACTAATGCATTATGGTGTTGTATGAGGTTTATGTTGTCTACTAACATGAAAGGTACACCAAGAAAAACAAATCATGTTCCAGTTCAAGAACATATGATCATGATGACATAAGGATAAAGACTCATCCATTGTCATGGATCTCATAGAAGATCCATTTACGAGGTATGTATAACTTGGTTTTATAATGGCTAACCTATGAGATATACAGGTTACTAGCACAAGTCATTGAAGAAGAACAAGAAGACATCATGTGAGTATGTTAGACATAAATAGTTAGCATGCTAATCCAGGTATGTTTTTCCTATATCAAGCTAGAATCCTACCTTGTGTTAGGATCTTATATAATTGATGATATGACTAACCAGAAGAATCATGAAGGTATAGGTTTGAATAATCATGGTTGTATGCATATTATGTTTCTTACCATAATTGATGATATGACTAACCAGAAGAATCATGAAGGTATAGGTTTGAATAATCACAGGTTTTATGCATATTATATCTCTTATCTTGATTGATGATTCAACTAACCTGAAGAGTCATAGGTTTGAGTAATTACAAGTTTAGACATGTTATGCTTCTTATGATTTGACTAACCATAAGAATCCCACATAAACCTTGAATGCTAATGCTTATTATTCTGTTTGAAATGATCATGACTATACATGCTTGAAATTATTGTGTTTTAATAGTATACTAATGAATGTATGATTTTATATGAGATCACAAGGATAACACAATCATGATACTAATAAGCATGCATAGGGACCAAGGATGAATATGAGTTCAAGAACAGGTAACTCAGGAAGCAAAGATCAAGAGGGAGCACACTCCAGTTGCTCCTGCAAGAAAGCAAAGGAGCACACTCCAGTTGTTCCTGCAAGAAAGAAAAGGAGCACACTTCAGTAGTCTCTGCAAGGATGCAGATATTCAGAGGGAGTTGACCATCTTTCTACATTCCACAACAGAAAGGTGTAGAAGAAGCTACTTCAGATTAGGACTCCAGCATCTCCTGCAAGGAAGCGAAGACTCAGAGGGAGTCCACCCAACGAACAAACAAAGATAAGTATTTTAATTATCATTTCTTGCATATTTGTTTGTTTAAGTAAAATTGTTCAATGATGTATATGCTCATGTTCCTAGACTTAGGATATGTATTGTGCATATTAGAATAGTTGCATTGATGAACGGTATACTACTAATATACATGGGTAAGTGGCCTATGGCACTGTACAACATTTCATTGCTACTTATCTAGAATGAAACCTCTTTGCTGATATGTTGGGAGTTGTGCACACTCTTAACAATGTTCTGGTAGAGATTGGAAGGCATCTAGAAAGTTACGGGATATGGATAAATGTTGTATTGAAACATTGGCTAAGATAATTGCATGACTGTATGACATATTTCTTTATGTGTAAGAATCTGTTCTAAAAACTATGAGATGTTTTCTAATCATGCAATTTAACTTGTTGTGTAGGAAAAATCGTATGCCATCTCCTACAAAAGAAGAACTACAACATTTGTTCAACAACAAAATTATCTATTGAAGATATTGAAGTTCCCAGGATACGGGAAGAATGCCATGATCCGTCGATCATGAAGAACGATGTTTGGGATGCGGTCCCAAGAGCTAAAGGGAAGTATGTTGTGACTTCCATATGGAACTATCAGATCAAGCATGTTGCAGATGGCAGCATTGAGAAATATAAAAGTGATGAAATAGAAGATGCACCAGATGGATTTCAAGACAGCATGGTGTAGTCATTTATGTGTGCAGAACTTGGTATGGTAGGATAGACAACTTTCTATCCAGTTTGGGCTATACCAAGAATAAAGCGGATTCCAATCTTTTCTACAAGGTTGAGGAAGACAATCCAGTGATACTACTTTTGTATGCGGATAACCTATTTGTATCAGGTGAAGATAGATTGATTGTCGACACGCAGCGGAAGCTTACTACCGAGTTCGAGATGAAGAACTTGGGGATGATGCACTATTTGTTTTTGGCATGGAGGTGTGGCAGAGTGTAGATGGAATCTTCCTTGGACAAGGGAAGTATGCGGTAAGAGATCTTGAAGAGGTTCGGGATGATGAATTGCAAGGCCATGGCCACACCTATGACATTGAATCTAAAGCTTCTATGTGATGCTTCATCTGAGCCAGTTGATGTCTCTATGTATCGTCAGATGATTGGGTCCTTGATGTACCTGACGAACACGAGACCAGACATTTGCTTTGCTGTGAACACATTGATCCAGTTCCTGACGGATCCGAGGAGTGTTCACCTGGTTGCTGTAAAGCATGTTCCGAGGTACCTGAAGGGTACAGTGGATTATGGTCTCAAGTATGAAGCGAATCAAAAGTTTAACCTACAGGGTTATGTTGATTCAGATTGGGCTGGCAGTGCTGCAGACAGGAAGAGCACATCTGGGTGCTGCTTCAGTATGAGATTAGGTGTGATCTCTTGGTTCAGCAGGAAGCAGTCCTGCGTGGCACTGAGTACAGTTGAGGCAGAGTATGTTGCAGCCTGTTCAGCTAGTTGTGAGGCAGTATGGCTACGGAAGCTACTGTCTGAGTTATTTGATCTTCCGTTGGAGGCTACTGGTATCTTCTGTGATAACCAAAGTTGTGTGAAGCTGTCCGAGAACCCATTATTTCATGACAGGTCGAAACACATAGAGAACAAATATCACCATATCAGGGATATGGTGCAGAGAGGAGCTGTGAAGCTCCTATATGTTGCGATGGACGAGCAGATTGCAGATGTGCTGACGAAGCCACTAGCCAGGGTGAAGTTCGAGTACTTCAGAGAGAGGCTTGGCGTTCTTCAGATCGAGGACACTTCGAGGAAGAAGTGATGGACACATTTGCTGAAGCCATTCCAAGCATGTTGGAAGGAGGATCCTTCACATGGTTGTGGATGTAAGCGCTGGATGATGAACATCAGGATGATGTTCTGGTTTCTGCTTGGATATGATCAGTTGGATCATTTTTATGTATGTATGTATGCATCATGTTGGATGCTTGATATGACCAGTTGGATCATTTTTATGTATGTATGTACGCATCATGTTGGATGCTGGATATGATCAGTTGGATCATGTGTATGTATTTTGTATATGCATCATGTTGGATGCTTGGACCATGTATTTGTATATGTATCAGGTGGATACATTGTATGATCATGTGGATCATGTATGGTGATATGTATCATGTATTTGTATTTGTATCAGGTGGATACATTGATGATCAAGAGGATCATGTATGATGATATGTATCAGGTAGATACTTGGTATGCATCAGGTAGATGCATTGATGATCAGGAGGATCATGTATGATGATATGTATCAGGTAGATACTTGGTATGCATCAGGTATATGCATTGATGATCAGGAGGATCATGTATGATGATATGTATCAAGTAGATACTTGGTATGCATCAGGTAGATGCATTGATGATCAGGATGATCATAGATGGCGAGCTTCAGGATGTTGTAGTGATGATCAGGATGATCATAGATGACGATCTTCAGGATGTTGCTCTAGATGACATGCAGCAGGATGTTGCAGTGATGATCAGGATCATCATAGATGACGAGCTTCAGGATGTTGCTCCAGATGACATGCAGCAGGACGTTGCAGTGATGATGATCAGGATGATCATGGATACATCAGGATGATGTATGATGAGTATCAGGTTGATACTCTGTGGCCGTGGATCAGGTTGTGCAGATGAGCATGTAATCCGGTGCCCTGGGAGATTTGCAGATGGTATTTCGAGGTTTTTCCTATGGCATGTAATTCGGTGCCCTGGGACATCTGGCAAATGCTCTTTCGAGGTTTTGCTCTGGGAGGACATGTAATTCGGTGCCCTGGGAGATCTGCAGATAGTCTTTCGAGGTTTTTCCTATGGCATGTAATTCGGTTCCCTGGGATATCTGGCAGATGCTCTTTCGAGGTTTTGTCCTATGGCATGTAATTCGTTTCCCTGGGAGATCCGATAGGTTGGGCTATGTGCCCGTAATCAGTCCTTGGATGCTCTTGCGAGGTTTTTCCATGACCACATGTAATTCGTTGCCCTGGGAGATCCTATAGGTAGAGCTGTGTGCTCGTAACAGCCTGGGATGCTCTTGCGAGGTTTTGTGGTGAGGTCACATGTAATTCGGTGCCCTGGGAGATCCTATAGGTAGATCTGTGTGCTCGTAACAGCCTGGGATGCTCTTTCAAGGTTTTGTGACGCACGTAATAAGTCCTGAGGATTCCACAGTATGGCCAGTGATGATGAAGACCTGCAGGTGGTGGGCCTACATCCAGTATGAAAAAGGATTGGCTCTGTAGAACTTCCTATGACGAGTAGATTCAGAGATTGATTGAGATAGCAGCAGTAGTGACGATGATGATGACTCGATGACGATTATCCAGTGTCGATAATCCAGAGAAGATGACTTGTGCTAGAAGAACTGTGCTGAGAAATACCTTCCTGGTTAAGAGGGAGTGTTGATGTATATGTAACTTCGGAATGTATTTCACATATATGTATATTGTATTCCTATAGAGATGGTATTATTCCTCTATAAGGAAGTGTCGTCATTTATATTGTAAGTGTCCTAACTTATACTTGATGGGTTATTAGACCACCTTGTTTGGGGTCGGCCCTGTATAAGTCATGTGGGTCAAAGGGTTATTAGACCACCCTATTGGGGGTCGGCCCACTCAGCATTATGTTATGTGGTTAAGTTCGAGCCTACATGAGTTAGGTAAAAAGGCAAGTCAACTCAAGTATAAATAGAGTGCGGGAGGCACTCTATTTACTCACTCACTTCTCTCTCATGCACTCAAGGAGGAGTGGCGCACTTATGAAGGAGGAGGATCTGCTGCTAGGTTGTGTCTATCTCTTATGGTTGGTTGTATCATTGCTCTATCTATCTCTGAGGAAGTTATTGGGGTTTTTCACCTTTATGGTTTTCCCCAAGTAAATTTTTGTGTCTCTTGTGTGCTTGCATTATTGTCTCCATGATTGATATGCTGTAGATATGCTGTACATGTTGTTCTCTCAGTTAAGATCCTAGATCATATTGAAGTAAATTCTGAAAATTTAACAGTTTGCGCATGCGTTTGGAAATAAGAAAAGCTTACTTCCCCCGTTTTTTAAAATCACAGGTTCTAGAAGGTTTACATGATTTCTTAAAAAACATGAGTTTTTAGAAAATGTGTTTTATTTCATAAATAGAATCAAGAAACTATGCACATTCTACGTCATAATGACTTTCTATAGTTTGCGCATGCATCCAGAAATAAGAAAAGCTTACTTCCACCATTTTTTAAAATCACGGCTTCTAGAAGGTTTACATGATTTCTTAAAAAACACGAGTTTTTAGAAAATGTGTTTTATTTCATAAATGGAATCAACAAAGTATGCACATTCTACGTCATAACGACTTTCTATAGTTTTCGCATGCGTTTGGAAATAAGAAAAGCTTACTTCCCCCGTTTTTTAAAATCACAGCTTCTAGAAGGTTTACATGATTTCTTAAAAAACACGAGTTTTAAGAAAATTTGTTTTATTTCATAAATGGAACCAACAAAGTATGCACATTCTACTTCATAACAACTTTCTATAGTTTGCGCATGCGTCCAGAAATAAGAAAAGCTTACTTCCACCGTTTTTTAAAATCACAACTTCTAGAAGGTTTACATGATTTCTTAAAAAACACGAGTTTTTAGAAAATGTGTTTTATTTCATAAATGGAATCAACAAAGTATGCACATTCTAAGTCATAACGATTTTCTATAGTTTGCGCATTCGTCCGGAAATAAGAAAAACTTACTTCCACCGTTTTTTAAAATCACAGCTTCTAGAAGGTTTGCATGATTTCTTAAAAAACAAGAGTTTTTAGAAAATGTGTTTTATTTCATAAATGGAATCTACAAAGTATGCACATTCTACGTCATAACGACTTTCTATAGTTTGCGCATGCGTTTGGAAATAAGAAAAGCTTACTTCCCCCGTTTTTTAAAATCACAGCTTCTAGAAGGTTTACATGATTTCTTAAAAAACACGAGTTTTTAGAAAATGTGTTTTATTTCATAAATGGAACCAACAAAGTATGCACATTCTACTTCATAACAACTTTCTAGAGTTTGCGCATGCGTCCAGAAATAACAAAAGCTTACTTCCACCGTTTTTTAAAATCACAACTTCTAGAAGGTTTACATGATTTCTTAAAAAACACGAGTTTTTAGAAAATGTGTTTTATTTCATAAATGGAATCAACAAAGTATGCACATTCTATGTCATAACGATTTTCTATAGTTTGCGCATGCGTCCGGAAATAAGAAAAGCTTACTTCCACCATTTTTTTAAAATCACAGCTTCTAGAAGGTTTGCATGATTTCTTAAAAAACAAGAGTTTTCAGAAAATGTGTTTTATTTCATAGATGGAATCTACAAAGTATGCACATTCTACGTCATAACGACTTTCTATAGTTTGCGCATGCGTTTGGAAATAAGAAAAGCTTACTTCCCCCGTTTTTTAAAATCATAGCTTCTAGAAGGTTTACATGATTTCGTAAAAAACACGAGTTTTTAGAAAATGTGTTTTATTTCATAAATGGAATCAACAAAGTATGCACATTCTACGTCATAACGACTTTCTAGAGTTTGCGCATGCGTTTGGAAATAAGAAAAGCTTACTTCCCCCGTTTTTTAAAATCACAGCTTCTAGAAGGTTTACATGATTTCTTAAAAAACACGAGTTTTTAGAAAATATGTTTTATTTCGTAAATGGAATCAACAAAGTATGCACATTCTACGTCATAGCGAATTTCTATAGTTTGTGCATGCGTTTGGAAATAAGAAAAGCTTACTTCCACCGTTTTTTAAAATCACAGCTTCTAGAAGGTTTACATGATTTCCTAAAAAACACGAGTTTTCAGAAAATGTGTTTTATTTCATAGATGGAATCAACAAAGTATGCACATTCGACATCATAAAGACTTTCTATAGTTTGCACATGCGTCCGGAAATAAGAAAAGCTTACCTCCCCCGTTTTTTAAAATCACAGCTTCTAGAAGGTTTACATGATTTCGTAAAAAACACGAGTTTTTAGAAAATCTGTTTTATTTCATAAATGGAATCAACAAAGTATGCACATTCTACGTCATACTGATTTTCTACAGTTTGCGCATTCGTCCGGAAATAAGAAAAGCTTACTTCCACCATTTTTTAAAATCACGGATTCTAGAAGGTTTACATGATTTCTTAAAAAACACGAATTTTTAGAAAATGTGTTTTATTTGATAAATGGATTCAACAAAGTATGCACATTCTACGTCATAACGACTTTCTATATTTTGTGCATGCGTTTGGAAATAAGAAAAGCTTACTTCCACCGTTTTTTAAAATCACAGCTTCTAGAAGGTTTACATGATTTCTTAAAAAACACGAGTTTTTAGAAAATGTGTTTTATTTAATAAATGGAATCAACAAAGTATGCACATTCTATGTCATAACGACTTTCTATATTTTGCGCATGCGTTTGGAAATAAGAAAAGCTTACTTCCCCCGTTTTTTAAAATCACAGCTTCTAGAAGGTTTACATGATTTCTTAAAAAACACGAGTTTTTAGAAAATGTGTTTGATTTCATAAATGGAATCAACAAACTATGCACATTCTACGTCATAACGACTTTCTATAGTTTGCGCATGCATCCGGAAATAAGAAAAGCTTACTTCCACCATTTTTTAAAATCACGGCTTCTAGAAGGTTTACATGATTTGTTAAAAAACACGAATTTTTAGAAAATGTGTTTTATTTCATAAATGGAATCAACAAAGTATGCACATTCTACGTCATAACGACTTTCTATAGTTTGCGCATTCGTCCAGAAATAAGAAAAGCTTACTTCCCCCGTTTTTTAAAATCACAGCTTCTGGAAGGTTTACATGATTTCTTAAAAAACACGAGTTTTTAGAAAATGTGTTTTATTTCATAAATAGAATCAACAAAGTATGCACATTCTACGTCATAACGACTTTCTATAGTTTGGGCATGCGTTTGGAAATAAGAAAAGCTTGCTTCCACCATTTTTTAAAATCACGGATTCTAGAAGGTTTACATGATTTCTTAAAAAAAACGAGTTTTTAGAAAATGTGTTTTATTTCATAAATGGAATCAACAAAGTATGCACATTCTACGTCATAACGACTTTCTATAGTTTGCGCATGCATCCGCAAATAAGAAAAGCTTACTTCCACCGTTTTTTAAAATCACAGCTTCTAGAAGGTTTACATGATTTGTTAAAAAACACGAGTTTTTGGAAAATGTGTTTTATTTCATAAATGGAATCGACAAAGTATGCATATTCTAAGTCATAACGACTTTCTATAGTTTGCGCATTCGTCCGGAAATAAGAAAAGCTTACTTCCCCCGTTTTTTAAAATTACAGCTTCTAGAAGGTTTACATGATTTCTTAAAAAACACGAGTTTTTAGAAAATGTGTTTTATTTCATAAATGGAATCAACAAAGTATGCATATTCTACGTCATAACGACTTTCTATAGTTTGCGCATTCATCCGGAAATAAGAAAAGCTTACTTCCCCCGTTTTTTAAAATCACAGCTTCTAGCAGGTTTACATGATTTCGTAAAAACACGAGTTTTAAGAAAATGTGTTTTATTTCATAAATGGAATCTACAAATTATGCACATTCTACGTCATAATGACCTTCTATAGTTTGCGCATGCGTCCGGAAATAAGAAAAGCTTACTTCCACCGTTTTTTAAAATCACAGCTTCTAGAAGGTTTACATGATTTCTTAAAAAACACGACTTTTTAGAAAATGTGTTTTATTTAATAAATGGAATCAACAAAGTATGCACATTCTACGTCATAACGACTTTCTATAGTTCGCTCATGCGTCCGGAAATAAGAAAAGCTTACTTCCCCAGTTTTTTAAAATCACAGCTTCCAGAAGGTTTACATGATTTCTTAAAAAACACGAGTTTTTAGAAAATGTGTTTTATTTCATAAATGGAATCAACAAAGTATGCACATTCTACGTCATAACGATAGTCTATAGTTTGCGCATGCGTTCGGAAATAAGAAAAGCTTACTTCCCCCGTTTTTTAAAATCACAGCTTCTAGAAGGTTTACATGATTTCGTAAAAAACACGAGTTTTTAGAAAATTTGTTTTATTTCATAAATGGAATCAACAAAGTATGCACATTCTACGTCATAACGACTTTATATAGTTTGCGCATGCGTCCGGAAATAAGAAAAGCTTACTTCCCCCGTTTTTTAAAATCACAGCTTCTAGAAGGTTTACATGATTTCGTAAAAAACACGAGTTTTTAGAAAATGTGTTTTATTTCATAAATGGAATCAACAAAGTATGCACATTCTACGTCATAACGATAGTCTATAGTTTTCGCATGCGTCCGGAAATAAGAAAAGCTTACTTCCCCCGTTTTTTAAAATCACAGCTTCTAGAAGGTTTACATGATTTCGTAAAAAACACGAGTTTTTAGAAACTGTGTTTTATTTCATAAATGGAATCTACAAAGTATGCACATTCTATGTCATAACTACTTTCTATAGTTTGCGCATAGGTCCGGAAATAAGAAAAGCTTACTTCCACCGTTTTTTAAAATCACAGCTTCTAGCAGGTTTACATGATTTCGTAAAAAACACGAGTTTTTAGAAAATGTGTTTTATTTCATAAATGGAATCTACAAAGTATGCACATTCTACGTCATAACGACTTTCTATAGTTTGCGTATGCGTCCAGAAATAAGAAAAGCTTACTTCCACCGTTTTTTAAAATCACAGCTTCTAGAAGGTTTACATGATTTGGTAAAAAACACGAGTTTTTAGAAAATGTGTTTTATTTCATAAATGGAATCAACAAAGTATGCACATTCTACGTCATAACGACTTTCTATAGTTTGCACAAGCGTCCGGAAATAAGAAAAGCTTACTTCCCCAGTTTTTTAAAATCACAGCTTCTAGAAGGTTGACATGATTTGTTAAAAAACACGAGTTTTTAGAAAATGTGTTTTATTTCATAAATGGAATCAACAAAGTATGCATATTCTACGTCATAACGACTTTCTATAGTTTGCGCATGCGTCCGGAAATAAGAAAAGCTTACTTCCACCGTTTTTTAAAATCACAGCTTCTAGAAGGTTTACATGATTTCTTAAAAAACACGAGTTTTTAGAAAATGTGTTTTATTTCGTAAATGGATTCAACAAAGTATGCACATTCTATGTCATAGCGACTTTCTATAGTTTGCGCATGCGTCCGGAAATAAGAAAAGCTTACTTCCACCGTTTTTTAAAATCACAGCTTCTAGAAGGTTTACATGATTTCTTAAAAAACATGAGTTTTTAGAAAATGTGTTTTATTTCATAAATAGATTCAACAAAGTATGCACATTTTAAGTCATAACGACTTTCTATAGTTTGCGCATTCGTCCGGAAATAAGAAAAGCTTACTTCCACCGTTTTTTAAAATCACAGCTTCTAGAAGGTTTACATTATTTCGTAAAAAACAGGAGTTTTTAGAAAATGTGTTTTGTTTCATAAATGGAATCTACAAAGTATGCACATTCTACATCATAACGACTTTCTATAGTTTGCGCATGCGTTTGGAAATAAGAAAAGCTTACTTCCCCTGTTTTTTAAAATCACAGCTTCTAGAAGGTTTACATGATTTCTTAAAAAACATGAGTTTTTAGAAACTGTGTTTTATTTCATAAATGGAATCAACAAAGTATGCACATTCTATGTCATAACGACTTTCTATAGTTTGCGCATGCGTCCGGAAATAAGAAAACCTTACTTCCACCGTTTTTTAAAATCACAGCTTCTAGAAGGTTTACACGATTTCTTAAAAAACACGAGTTTTTAGAAAATGTGTTTTATTTCATAAATGGAATCAACAAAGTATGCAAATTCTACGTCATAACGACTTTCTATAGTTTGCGCATTCGTCTGGAAATAAGAAAAGCTTACTTCCACCGTTTTTTAAAATCACAGCTTCTAGAAGGTTTACATGATTTCGTAAAAAACACGAGTTTTTAGAAAATGTGTTTTATTTCCTAAATGGAATCTACAAAGTATGCACATTCTACGTCATAACGACTTTCTATAGTTTGCGCATGCGTCCGGAAATAAGAAAAGCTTACTTCCCCCATTTTTGAAAATCACAGCTTCTAGAAGGTTTACATGATTTCTTAAAAAACATGAGTTTTTAGAAAATGTGTTTTATTTCATAAATGGAATCTACAAAGTATGCACATTCTACGTCATAACGACTTTCTATAGTTTGCGCATGCGTTTGGAAATAAGAAAAGCTTACTTCCCCTGTTTTTTAAAAACACAGCTTCTAGAAGGTTTACATGATTTGTTAAAAAACATGAGTTTTTAGAAAATGTGATTTATTTCAACAATGGAATCAACAAAGTATGCACATTCTATGTCATAACGACTTTCTATAGTTTGCGCATGCGTCCGCAAATAAGAAAAGCTTACTTCCACCGTTTTTTTAAATCACAGCTTCTAGAAGGTTTACACGATTTCGTAAAAAACATGAGTTTTTAGAAAATGGGTTTTATTTCATAAATGGAATCAACAAAGTATGCACATTCTACGTCATAACGACTTTCTATAGTTTGCGCATTCGTCTGGAAATAAGAAAAGCTTACTTCCGCCGTTTTTTAAAATCACAGCTTCTAGAAGGTTTACATGATTTCGTAAAAAACACGAGTTTTTAGAAAATGTGTTTTATTTCCTAAATGGAATCTACAAAGTATGCACATTCTACGTCATAACGACTTTCTATAGTTTTCGCATGCGTCCGGAAATAAGAAAAGCTTACTTCCCCCGTTTTTGAAAATCACAGCTTCTAGAAGGTTTACATGATTTCTTAAAAAACACGAGTTTTTAGAAAATGTGTTTTATTTCATAAATGGAATCAACAAAGTATGCACATTCTACGTCATAACAACTTTCTATAGTTTGCACATGCGTTTGGAAATAAGAAAAGCTTACTTCCCCCATTTTTTAAAATCACAGCTTCTAGAAGGTTTACATGATTTGTTAAAAAACACGAGTTTTTAGAAAATGTGATTTATTTAATATATGGAATCAACAAAGTATGCACATTCTACGTGATAACGACTTTCTATAGTTTGCGCATGCATTCGGAAATAAGAAAAGCTTACTTCCACCGTTTTTTTAAATCACAGCTTCCAGAAGGATTACATGATTTCGTAAAAAACACGAGTTTTTAGAAAATGTGTTTTATTTCATAAATGGAATCAACAAAGTATGCACATTCAACGTCATAACGATAGTCTATAGTTTGAGCATGCGTCCGGAAATAAGAAACGCTTACTTCCCCCGTTTTTTAAAATCACTACTTCTAGAAGGTTTACATGATTTATTAAAAAACACGAGTTTTTGGAAAATGTGTTTTATTTCATAAATGGAATCAACAAAGTATGTACATTCTACGTCATAACGACTTTATATAGTTTCCGCATGCGTCCGGAAATAAGAAAAGCTTACTTCCCCCGTTTTTTAAAATCACAGCTTCTAGAAGGTTTACATGATTTCGTAAAAAACACGAGTTTTTAGAAAATGTGTTTTATTTCATAAATGGAATCAACAAAGTATGCACATTCTACATCATAACGATAGTCTATAGTTTGCGCATGCGTTCGGAAATAAGAAAAGCTTACTTCCCCCGTTTTTTAAAATCACAGCTTCTAGAAGATTTACATGATTTCTTAAAAAACACGAGTTTTTAGAAAATGTGTTTTATTTCATAAATGGAATCAACAAAGTATGCACATTCTACGTCATAACAATATTCTATAGTTTGCGCATGCGTCCGGAAATAAGAAAAGCTTACTTCCACCGTTTTTTAAAATCACAGCTTCTAGAAGGTTTACATGATTTCGTAAAAAACACGAGTTTTTAGAAAATGTGTTTTATTTCGTAAATAGAATCAACAAAGTATGCACATTCTATGTCATAGCGACTTTCTATAGTTTGCGCATGCGTCCAGAAATAAGAAAAGCTTACTTCCACCGTTTTTTAAAATCACAGCTTCTAGAAGGTTTACATGATTTCTTAAAAAACACGAGTTTTTAGAAAATGTGTTTTATTTCATAAATAGAATCAACAAAGTATGCACATTTTAAGTCATAACGACTTTCTATAGTTTGCGCATTCGTCCGGAAATAAGAAAAGCTTACTTCCACCGTTTTTTAAAATCACAGCTTCTAGAAGGTTTACATGATTTCGTAAAAAACACGATTTTTTAGAAAATGTGTTTTGTTTCATAAATGGAATCTACAAAGTATGCACATTCTACATCATAACGACTTTATATAGTTTGCGCATGCGTTTGGAAATAAGAAAAGCTTACTTCCCCTGTTTTTTAAAATCACAGCTTCTAGAAGGTTTACATGATTTCTTAAAAAACATGAGTTTTTAGAAACTGTGTTTTAATTCATAAATGGAATCAACAAAGTATGCACATTCTATGTCATAACGACTTTCTATAGTTTGCGCATGCGTCCGGAAATAAGAAAAGCTTACTTCCACCGTTTTTTAAAATCACAGCTTCTAGAAGGTTTACACGATTTCTTAAAAAACACGAGTTTTTAGAAAATGTGTTTTATTTCATAAATGGAATCAACAAAGTATGCACATTCTACGTCATAACGACTTTATATAGTTTGCGCATTCGTCTGGAAATAAGAAAAGCTTACTTCCACCGTTTTTTAAAATCACAGCTTCTAGAAGGTTTACATGAGTTCGTAAAAAACATGAGTTTTTAGAAAATGTGTTTTATTTCATAAATGGAATCAACAAAGTATGCACATTCTACGTCATAACAACTTTCTATAGTTTGCGCATGCGTCCGGAAATAAGAAAAGCTTACTTCCCCCGTTTTTGAAAATCACAGCTTCTAGAAGGTTTACATGATTTCTTAAAAAACACGAGTTTTTAGAAAATGTGTTTTATTTCATAAATGGAATCAACAAAGTATGCACATTCTACGTCATAACGACTTTCTATAGTTTGCGCATGCGTCCGGAACTAAGAAAAGCTTACTTCCACCGTTTTTTAAAATCACAGCTTCTAGAAGGTTTACATGATTTCTTAAAAAACACGAGTTTTTAGAAAATGTGTTTTATTTCGTAAATGGAATCAACAAATTATGCACATTCTATGTCATAGCGACTTTCTATAGTTTGCGCATGCGTCCAGAAATAAGAAAAGCTTACTTCCACCGTTTTTTAAAATCACAGCTTCTAGAAGGTTTACATGATTTCTTAAAAAACATGAGTTTTTAGAAAATGTGTTTTATTTCATAAATAGAATCAACAAAGTATGCACATTTTAAGTCATAACGACTTTCTATAGTTTGCGCATTCGTCCGGAAATAAGAAAAGCTTACTTCCACCGTTTTTTAAAATCACAGCTTCTAGAAGGTTTACATGATTTCGTAAAAAACACGAGTTTTTAGAAATTGTGTTTTGTTTCATAAATGGAATCTACAAAGTATGCACATTCTACATCATAACGACTTTATATAGTTTGCGCATGCGTTTGGAAATAAGAAAAGCTTACTTCCCCTGTTTTTTAAAATCACAGCTTCTAGAAGGTTTACATGATTTCTTAAAAAACATGAGTTTTTAGAAACTGTGTTTTATTTCATAAATGGAATCAACAAAGTATGCACATTCTACGTCATAACAACTTTCTATAGTTTGCGCATGCGTCCGGAAATAAGAAAAGCTTACTTCCACCGTTTTTAAAAATCACAGCTTCTAGAAGGTTTACACGATTTCTTAAAAAACACGAGTTTTTAGAAAATGTGTTTTATTTCATAAATGGAATCAACAAAGTATGCACATTCTACGTCATAACGACTTTCTATAGTTTGCGCATTCGTCTGGAAATAAGAAAAGCTTACTTCCACCGTTTTTTAAAATCACAGCTTCTAGAAGGTTTACATGAGTTCGTAAAAAACACGAGTTTTTAGAAAATGTGTTTTATTTCCTAAATGGAATCTACAAAGTATGCACATTCTACGTCATAACGAATTTCTATAGTTTGCGCATGCGTCCGGAAATAAGAAAAGCTTACTTCCCCCGTTTTTGAAAATCACAGCTTCTAGAAGGTTTACATGATTTCTTAAAAAACACGAGTTTTTAGAAAATGTGTTTTATTTCATAAATGGAATCAACAAAGTATGCACATTCTACGTCATAACGACTTTCTATAGTTTGCGCATGCGTTTGGAAATAAGAAAAGCTTACTTCCCCCGTTTTTTAAAATCACAGCTTCTAGAAGGTTTACATGATTTGTTAAAAAACACGAGTTTTTAGAAAATGTGTTTTATTTCGTATATGGAATAAACAAAGTATGCACATTCTATATCATCGCGACTTTCTACAGGTTGCGCATGCATTCGGAAATAAGAAAATCTTACTTCCACCGTTTTTTAAAATCACAGCTTCTAGAAGGTTTACATGATTTCTTAAAAAACATGAGTTTTGAGAAAATGTGTTTTATTTAATAAATGGAATCAACAAAGTATGCACATTCTACGTCATAACGACTTTCTATAGTTCGCTCATCCGTCCGGAAATAAGAAAAGCTTACTTCCCCAGTTTTTTAAAATCACAGCTTCCAGAAGGTTTACATGATTTCTTAAAAAACACGAGTTTTTAGAAAAAGTGTTTTATTTCATAAATGGAATCAACAAAGTATGCACATTCTACGTCATAACGATAGTCTATAGTTTGCGCATGCGTTCGGAAATAAGAAAAGCTTACTTCCCCCGTTTTTTAAAATCACAGCTTCTAGAAGGTTTACATGATTCCGTAAAAAACACGAGTTTTTAGAAAATGTGTTTTATTTCATAAATGGAATCAACAAAGTATGCACATTCTACGTCATAACAACTTTATATAGTTTGCACATGCGTCCGGAAATAAGAAAAGCTTACTTCCACCGTTTTTTAAAATCACAGCTTCTAGAAGGTTTACATGACTTCTTAAAAAACACGAGTTTTTAGAAAATGTGTTTTATTTCATAAATGGAATCAACAAAGTATGCACATTCTACATCATAACGACTTTCTACTATTTGCGCATGCGTTCGGAAATAAGAAAAGCTTACTTCCACCGTTTTTTAAAATCACAGCTTCTAGAAGGTTTACATGATTTCGTAAAAAACACAAGTTTTTAGAAACTGTGTTTTATTTCATAAATGGAATCTACAAAGTATGCACATTCTACATCATAACGATTTTCTATAGTTTGCGCATGCGTCCGGAAATAAGAAAAGTTTACCTCCCCCGTTTTTTAAAATCACAGATTCTAGAAGTTTTGCATGATTTCTTAAAAAACACGAGTTTTTAGAAAATGTGTTTTATTAAATAAATGGAATCAACAAAGTATGCACATTCTACGTCATAACGACTTTCTATAATTTGCGCATGCGTTCGGAAATAAGAAAAGCTTACTTCCCCCGTTTTTTAAAATCACAGCTTCTAGAAGATTTACATGATTTCTTAAAAAACACGAGTTTTTAGAAAATGTGTTTTATTTCGTAAATGGAATAAACAAAGTATGCACATTCTATATCATAGCGACTTTCTATAGGTTGCGCATGCGTTTGAAATAAGAAAATCTTACTTCCACCGTTTTTTAAAATCACAGCTTCTAGAAGGTTTACATGATTTCTTAAAAAACACGACTTTTTAGAAAATGTGTTTTATTTAATAAATGGAATCAACAAAGTATGCACATTCTACGTCATAACGACTTTCTATAGTTTGCGCATAGGTCCGGTAATAAGAAAAGCTTACTTCCCCAGTTTTTTAAAATCACAGCTTCCAGAAGGTTTACATGATTTCTTAAAAAACACGAGTTTTTAGAAAATGTGTTTTATTTCATAAATGGAATCAACAAAGTATGCACATTCTACGTCATAACGATAGTCTATAGTTTGCGCATGCGTCCGGAAATAAGAAAAGCTTACTTCCCCCGTTTTTAAAAATCACAGCTTCTAGAAGGTTTACATGATTTGTTAAAAAACACGAGTTTTTAGAAAATGTGTTTTATTTAATAAATGGAATCAACAAAGTATGCACATTCTACGTCATAACGACTTTATATAGTTTGCGCATGCGTCCGGAAATAAGAAAAGCTTACTTCCCCCGTTTTTTAAAATCACAGCTTCTAGAAGGTTTACATGATTTCTTAAAAAACACGAGTTTTTAGAAAATGTGTTTTATTTCATAAATGGAATCAACAAAGTATGCACATTCTACGTCATAACGATAGTCTATAGTTTGCGCATGCGTCCGGAAATAAGAAAAGCTTACTTCCACCGTTTTTTAAAATCACAGCTTCTAGAAGGTTTACATGATTTCGTAAATAACATGAGTTTTTAGAAACTGTGTTTTATTTCATAAATGGAATCTACAAAGTATGCACATTCTACGTCATAACGACTTTCTATAGTTTGCGTATGCGTCCGGAAATAAGAAAAGCTTACTTCCACCGTTTTTTAAAATCACAGCTTCTAGAAGGTTTACATGATTTGGTAAAAAACACGAGTTTTTAGAAAATGTGTTTTATTTCATAAATGGAATCAACAAAGTATGCACATTCTACGTCATAACGACTTTCTATAGTTTGCGCAAGCGTTTGGAAATAAGAAAAGCTTACTTCCCCAGTTTTTTAAAATCACAGCTTCTAGAAGGTTGACATGATTTCTTAAAAAACACGAGTTTTTAGAAAATGTGTTTTATTTCATAAATGGAATCAACAAAGTATGCACATTCTACGTCATAACGACTTTCTATAGTTTGCGCATGCGTCCGGAAATAAGAAAAGATTACTTCCACCGTTTTTTAAAATCACAGCTTCTAGAAGGTTTACATGATTTCTTAAAAAACACGAGTTTTTAGAAAATGTGTTTTATTTCGTAAATGGAATCAACAAAGTATGCACATTCTATGTCATAGCGAGTTTCTATAGTTTGCGCATGCGTCCGGAAATAAGAAAAGCTTACTTCCACCGTTTTTTAAAATCACAGCTTCTAGAAGGTTTACATGATTTCTTAAAAAACATGAGTTTTTAGAAAATGTGTTTTATTTCATAAATAGATTCAACAAAGTATGCACATTTTAAGTCATAACGACTTTCTATAGTTTTCGCATTCGTCCGGAAATAAGAAAAGCTTACTTCCACCGTTTTTTAAAATCACAGCTTCTAGAAGGTTTACATTATTTCGTAAAAAACAGGTGTTTTTAGAAAATGTGTTTTGTTTCATAAATGGAATCTACAAAGTATGCACATTCTACATCATAACGACTTTATATAGTTTGCGCATGCGTTTGGAAATAAGAAAAGCTTACTTCCCCTGTTTTTTAAAATCACGGCTTCTAGAAGGTTTACATGATTTCTTAAAAAACATGAGTTTTTAGAAACTGTGTTTTATTTCATAAATGGAATCAACAAAGTATGCACATTTTATGTCATAACGACTTTCTATAGTTTGCGCATGCGTCCGGAAATAAAAAAAGCTTACTTCCACCGTTTTTTAAAATCACAGCTTCTAGAAGGTTTACACGATTTCTTAAAAAACACGAGTTTTTAGAAAATGTGTTTTATTTCATAAATGGAATCAACAAAGTATGCACATTCTACGTCATAACGACTTTCTATAGTTTGCGCATTCGTCTGGAAATAAGAAAAGCTTACTTCCACCGTTTTTTAAAATCACAGCTTCTAGAAGGTTTACATGATTTCGTAAAAAACACGAGTTTTTAGAAAATGTGTTTTATTTCCTAAATGGAATCTACAAAGTATGCACATTTTACGTCATAACGACTTTCTATAGTTTGCGCATGCGTCCGGAAATAAGAAAAGCTTACTACCCCCGTTTTTTAAAATCACAGCTTCTAGAAGGTTTACATGATTTCTTAAAAAGCACGAGTTTTTAGAAAATGTGTTTTATTTCAGAAATGGAATCAACAAAGTATGCACATTCTACGTCATAACGACTTTCTATAGTTTGCACATTCTACGTCATAAAGACTTTTTATAGTTTGCGCATGCATCCGGAAATAAGAACCGCTTACTTCCCCTATTTTTTAAAATCACAGCTTCTAGAAGGTTTACATGATTTATTAAAAAACACGAGTTTTTATAAATTGTGTTTTATTTCATAAATGGAATCAACAAAGTATGTACATTCTATGTCATAACGACTTTCTATAGTTTGCGCATCCGTCCGGAAATAAGAAAAGCTTACTTCCACCGTTTTTTAAAATCACAGCTTCTAGAAGGTTTACATGATTTCGTAAAAAACACGAGTTTTTAGAAAATGTGTTTTATTTCATAAATGGAATCTACAAAGTATGCACATTCTACGTCATAACGACTTTCTATAGTTTGCGCATGCGTCCGGAAATAAGAAAAGCTTACTTCCACCGGTTTTTAAAATCACAGCTTCTAGAAGGTTTACATGATTTCGTAGAAAACATGAGTTTTTAGAAAATATGTTTTATTTCTTAAATGGAATCAACAAAGTATGCACATTCTACGTCATAACGACTTTCTATAGTTTGCGCATTCGTCTTGAAATAAGAAAAGCTTACTTCCACCGTTTTTTAAAATCACAGCTTCTAGAAGGTTTACATGATTTCGTAAAAAACACGAGTTTTTAGAAAATGTGTTTTATTTCATAAATGGAATCTACAAAGTATGCACATTCTACGTCATAACGAATTTCTATAGTTTGCGCATGCGTCTGGAAATAAGAAACGCTTACTTCCCCCGTTTTTTAAAATCACAGCTTCTAGAAGGTTTACATGATTTCGTAAAAAAGACGAGTTTGTAGAAAATGTGTTTTATTTCATAAATGGAATCTACAAAGTATGCACATTCTATGTCATAACAACTTTCTATAGTTTGCGCATGCGTCCGGAAATAACTAAGCTTACTTCCACCATTTTTTAAAATAACAGCTTCTAGAAGGTTTACATGATTTCTTAAAAAACACGAGTTTTTAGAAAATGTGTTTTATTTCATAAATGGAATCAACAAAGTATGCACATTCTACGTCATAACGACTTTCTATAGTTTGCGCATGCGTTTGGAAATAAGAAAAGCTTACTTCCCCCATTTTTTAAAATCACAGCTTCTAGAAGGTTTACATGATTTGTTAAAAAACACGAGTTTTTAGAAAATGTTTTTTATTTCATAAATGGAATCTACAAAGTATGCACATTCTACGTCATAAAGACTTTTTATAGTTTCCGCATCCATCCGGAAATAAGAACCGCTTACTTCCCCTATTTTTTAAAATCACAGCTTCTAGAAGGTTTACATGATTTATTAAAAAAAACGAGTTTTTATAAATTGTATTTTATTTCATAAATGGAATCAACAAAGTATGTACATTCTATGTCATAACGACTTTCTATAGTTTACGCATCCGTCCGGAAATAAGAAAAGCTTACTTCCACCATTTTTTAAAATCACAGCTTCTAGAAGGTTTACATGATTTCGTAAAAAACACGAGTTTTTAGAAAATGTGTTTTATTTCATAAATGGAATCTACAAAGTATGCACATTCTACGTCATAACGACTTTCTATAGTTTGCGCATGCGTCCGGAAATAAGAAAAGCTTACTTCCACCGTTTTTTAAAATCACAGCTTCTAGAAGGTTTACATGATTTCGTAGAAAACACGAGTTTTTAGAAAATATGTTTTATTTCTTAAATGGAATCAACAAAGTATGCACATTCTACGTCATAACGACTTTCTATAGTTTGCGCATTCGTCTTGAAATAAGAAAAGCTTACTTCCACCGTTTTTTAAAATCACAGCTTCTAGAAGGTTTACATGATTTCGTAAAAAACATGAGTTTTTAGAAAATGTGTTTTATTTCATAAATGGAATCTACAAAGTATGCACATTCTACGTCATAACGAATTTCTATAGTTTGCGCATGCGTCTGGAAATAAGAAACGCTTACTTCCCCCGTTTTTTAAAATCACAGCTTCTAGAAGGTTTACATGATTTCGTAAAAAAGACGAGTTTGTAGAAAATGTGTTTTATTTCATAAATGGAATCTACAAAGTATGCACATTCTACGTCATAACAACTTTCTATAGTTTGCGCATGCGTCCGGAAATAACTAAGCTTACTTCCACCATTTTTTAAAATAACAGCTTCTAGAAGGTTTACATGATTTCTTAAAAAACACGAGTTTTTAGAAAATGTGTTTTATTTCATAAATGGAATCAACAAAGTATGCACATTCTACGTCATAACGACTTTCTATAGTTTGCGCATGCGTTTGGAAATAAGAAAAGCTTACTTCCCCCATTTTTTAAAATCACAGCTTCTAGAAGGTTTACATGATTTCTTAAAAAACACGAGTTTTTAGAAAATGTGTTTTATTTCTTAAATGGAATCAACAAAGTATGCACATTCTATGTCATAACGAATTTCTATAGTTTGCGCATTCGTCCGGAAATAAGAAAAGCTTACTTCCACCGTTTAGCTTCTAGACGGTTTACATGATTTCGTAAAAAACACGAGTTTTTAAAAAATGTGTTTTATTTCATAAATGGAATCTACAAAGTATGCACATTCTACGTCATAACGACTTTTTATAGTTTGCGCAGGCGTCTGGAAATAAGAAAAGCTTACTTCCCCCGTTTTTTAAAATCACAGCTTCTAGAAGGTTTACATGATTTCTTAAAAAACACGAGTTTTTAGAAAATGTGTTTTATTTCATAAATGGAATCAACAAAGTATGCACATTCTACGTCATAACGACTTTCTATAGTTTGCGCATGCGTTTGGAAATAAGAAAAGCTTACTTCCCCCGTTTTTTAAAATCACAGCTTCTAAAAGGTTTACATGATTTCTTAAAAAACACGAGTTTTTAGAAAATGTGTTTTATTTCATAAATAGAATCAACAAAGTATGCACATTCTACGTCATAATGACATTCTATAGTTTGCGCATGCGTCCGGAAATAAGAAAAGCTTACCTCCACCATTTTTTAAAATCACAGCGTCTAGAATGTTTACATGATTTCGTAAAAAACATGAGTTTTTAGAAAATGTGTTTTATTTCATAAATGTAATCTACAAAGTATGCACATTCTACGTCATAACGACATTCTATAGTTTGCGCATGCGTCCGGAAATAAGAAAAGCTTACTTCCCCCGTTTTTTAAAATCACAGCTTCTAGAAGGTTTACATGATTTCGTAAAAAACACGAGTTTTTAGAAAATATGTTTTATTTCTTAAATGGAATCAACAAAGTATACACATTCTACGTCATAACGACTTTCTATAGTTTGCGCATCCGTCCGGAAATAAGAAAAGCTTACTTCCACCGTTTTTTAAAATCACAGCGTCTAGAAGGTTTACATGATTTCGTAAAAAACACGAGTTTTTAGAAAATGTGTTTTATTTCATAAATGGAATCAACAAAGTATGCACATTCTATGTGTAGTGCCCCTAGACTTGTGTAGACATTGAGGGCACCTGCTGAGTGACCCGGCTGATTGAAACATTAATTAAATAACCTTTTGACCTTATTTTTTGAGTATGTGTATCTGAACTGTTGAGGTAAATGAATAATGGCATATGTTAAATGATTAGCTATGACTATGGAAAATTATGTTGATGGATAATGCTTAACGACTAGCTGTATGGTGATTATGTATTTGGCGACGAAATGTATATTGGATAAGATGAATGAGCAGTTTGAATAAATCATAAATGTTTAACAATGCTAGAGTTAGAAACCAGATGATGATTGTTGAGAACAGTGCTACTAATAATTTGTTATGAGAAGTGTGTGTAGAAACAAGTGAGACGGTTCACCAACGGACACACAAAGGAACATGGAGGGTCGTAGAGTATGGGTAAATCACACACAGGGGGAGCGACGACGATGTCGACTTCCGACGAGAATACCACGCATGAGCAGATAAGCATTGATCCGCTTGCTCAAGAGGAATGTGTGAGGGCGTACGAGGTGGGCCACGACGGAGCTGGTCACGTACGAGTTGAGGGGCGCGCAGTGAGAACGGACTCACTCCTCAGCGCCATTAGTCCCTAGATAGCATGTAGACGGAGGATGGATGGTAACGATTCCTAAAATCCCTACAAGAGTTCCCGCAAGTCAAAACGGAAAGATGGTGGCAGAAGGGCCCAACGATGAGGTACCCTGTCGAGAACAGAAAGAATGGACGTAAGGACCCAACGATGCGGGTACCATGCCAAGGAATGGAAACCATGGATGATTGGACCCAACGGAGTGGTGCCATGTCAGGGAATGTAAAATTAAGGAACCAGGAGCCCAACGGCGCGGCATCGAGATCCTAGTGAGTTTGATTGTTAAATTAAGCTGCTTAAAAACTTAGGAGAATAACTCTAGATTATTACTTAGCAAATGCATAAAAATAGCTAAGACATTTGCACATGAATAGTTATATTTTGTTGAGCATTTAAAATAATAGAAATTATTATTTAGGAGCAAAATAGATTAGACACCTAGTCAACTAAAAGATAGGAGTTGATTAAAATATCTGGGGGACAAACTTGAGCAAACTTAGGGATGTAGGTGCACTTCCCAGAGAAACTGACACTTGGATGGGTGAGTGTTTTAATTAAATAAATTATTAAAAATATTTAATTATGCATGAAGCGACATGTGTCGCAGGAGATTTCCCTTTATAAGGAAGGCTTAAGGAATGGGCAAAGGGCCCATAATTTGGACGATTGTCGTAATTTTCGAATACCTCAAAGACTTGCTGCTATCTAAGGGTTTGGCTTAGAAATCCTGGTGGGAAGGGAAGCCCAAGCTGAATTTCTGAAATACTTGTGTGAGATCTACGACCCAAAGCTCGGGGGAGGCCATGCGACCGAAAGCATGAGCCTATGGTTGGGTGGCGAAGCTAACGGTTGCTTCGCCTATGGTTAAACGAGCTTTGCTGGAGGGGTCCTACGGAAGACGCAGACAACAATGGACCAGCTGGATCGGGTTGACAGGTTAAGGTTTGCTTATTTTTGTTAAGTTATTCACTCTTTTAATTTATTTTTCCAATAACTATAATGGCTAATTTGTTTGTATGAAGTTTTTAAAGTTTCAGGTTCAGTTCAAGGGGACCCTAAAGGAGGGGACGCTACATATGGTATCAGAGCGGGTCGAACCTTGAGGGCACCATAGCAACGATTGGAACATCAAATAATCAACAACCGTCTAAATAGGTCAGATGTCTTATTTACTGTTATATTTGTATGAAAAATGTAAAATGTATTCACTGTTGTTAAAGTTTTGAGAATGTTAATAAAGTTGCAGCCACGGATATCTGGATATACATTTTAAATAAACTATTGTCTGTGCTTAAATTTTATTTAAGAGGTCTCATATTATAGATCGTATTTCCTGAACAAATAGAAGACCTCTGCGCGTTGGTGTTTTCAAAAATTGTTTTCTATGAAATTTTATTTAAGGATCTCAGCTATCAGATCGTACTCCTAAGCATACCTACCGTTGAGGTAGAAACTGCGAGGGTATATTTCATTTTTAAGTCAGACTGTGGGTTAGAAATTATAAAGGGTTGCGGATCTATGTCCATGCTGCTTATTGTATGACCTCAGATCTGTGTACATTCATTTTGGATCTCAAAATTGTGCGGTAGCATTGTATATTTGTTTGGATTTCAAATCTGTGTGGTACATAGACTAATTGGTCTGTTTCAGATCGGTTCACTGGAGGATTTTAAATCAATACTCTCAATGTATCTCTGTAATTATAGGTTTTTCTTTCTGCATTATTTTGAGTCGATATGCGATCGAAGAGATCTGCGTAACTTGGGTGATTTATATATAGGGCATGTTGGTTGTAATTCTTTACAAAGTCGTTGGAATTTATGCATGAATTAGAATGTGCACCACCGGTTTTGTTTTGTTTTTTTTTTTTTTTTTTTTTTTTTTTTTTTTTTTTTTTTTTTTTTTTTTTTTTTTTTTTTTTTTTTTTTTTTTTTTTTTTTTCTGGTCTACGGTTGTGCTTATATACAGCCGCGCAATTCTGTAAACCATTGGGGAGAATTATTTAGGCCAGAAGTAGGTCTATATTGAGACCCCAGAGAACAGTCTGCTTAATAGACTGCTTCCTAGGCGATCTGAGTGACCATGACTTGACATTCCTTGCATATTTCAGTTATTGTGATATGTGATCCTCGGATTGATCCCGGATTTGGCTATCTAAAGAAATTATTGCCCTGCTTGCTTAGATGCTGCTGTATGGGATCCATTATTTAATTTCTTTGTTGGTCGGTTCATGATATCGGTAGCTTGAATGCCTCTCACATGTCATATGTCTAATCATTCTTCTCTTTTCTGCAATAAATTCCACTGGATCTTACATTGTCTCTACGATTCATCCAAACCCTGGGATCTGTCATGACCGTGTTTTCTTCCTCTGACGAGTTGTTATCCTTTATTTTTATTTTTTTTCACCAATATGGATCGGTGCTGCGATCAAACGTGGTAATGCCAGAATTGGCGAATCGAATCCATGTAACTAGGTCTGTACAAAAGTATATTATTTTAACTTTTGTGCACCATAATTTGTTATTAGAGTGAATTGAACGAATCCTGGAATCTCAGTACAGGCCTTAATGGTAGATCTGTAATTTGATTGTTAAGGCATTATCAAATTTTTGTAAATAATAAACCCTGTGCACCCACGTGGTGGCGAATCCTTGCCATTCTCATTCATTCATATCTGTATCGGTCGATTTCTTCATATCTAGATCACAGCTGACCCGGCCACGGAGACATCTCTCATCACATCTTTAAGATCTCTAAAATTCAATCCCCAGCGCAGAATTGGATCTGTTTAATCCATCTCAGAATTGGATCGTATCCTGAGTTTAATCCCTATCATTGCGTGTTGTTGATTTCGACTATTGTTTCTAACATTTAAATTTCATTTAAAACAATCACAGATTGAGATTGTATTCTAATGTTAAACTACATACCTCGCCGTGTCGACGATTTCGACCACTGTTTTCCACATTTACTTTTCATTTAAAAATACCGCTGATTTTGGATCGTGTTCTAAATTTGTTGTGGTATTATCGGTGAATAGGACAGCTGAGATATGCCAATCCCAGATATTTAAATCATTTTTGCGTATGGTCATATAGTATGGTCTATCTGAAATTGATCAGTGTTAACTCAGTAAACGAGTCTAGTATTCGAGCTTGATTCCTGAATCCACAACTTTGTTGTTTTTTTTTTATCATTATAGATCTCCCTAATCTGTGTTAATCTAGATCTGCGCACCATGGCACTGGTGGGAAATCACAATGGTGATCTTCTGGGGTTCGAGGTAGTGCTGGGTTAGGTTTTGATTCTCTGGTATTTGATAGAATTTATTGTATATTATGTGTTAATATTCTAGATCTGCGTACAGTAGCACTGGTGGGAAGTTATGTTGCACAGATCTCCTTGGTTTATTTATTATTGCATGTCCTGTGTGGAAAGGTATGTTGCACAGATTTCCATATTTTATTGGATGCATCACAGATCCCTCTTGAATTTATGACACTTGAATCTCTGTCTTAAACTTCAGATCTCCAGCGCGGATCTCTTGGTAGTAAAAGCGTTTTATAAGTCTTTGTATTTGCATACTGTCAAACGTGATCTCTACATGATAGGTAGAACGTTAAGACCCTATTGTATTTCTCTGCATTCGCATACTTTCAACGAGATCTCTGCATGTTAGGTAGAGTGTTAAATTTCTGAATATTTTGGTAATATCTAGCTGGAGAATAACTCACATCGTGAGCTTGATCATAATTTTTATACTGAAATCAGATATATCTCTGGTATGATTGTATAATCCTTCCTGAGACGTGAGCCTTTCTGGTATGACTGTTTAATCCTTCCCGAGGCATGAATCTCTTTTATGGTTGCGAAATACTCTATGAGGCATGAGCTTTTCTTGTGTGAATGCCCAGGTTTGTGTTCATGTAATATGTTAAATATATCTGTCGGATCTGTAGTAGCTATCTGATAATAGAACCATTGTGTTAATTTGCTTATCGCTAGTGGTTTAAGGGAAAGGCGATCAGATCAAAGCCTTGATCTAAGTTTTTTGTTATATTCATATAACACTAACTTGGTTTCAAGATGTGGGTATGTTACATTATCTATGATGCTATCAGTATATATATATAATTCCGGTAAGGCTCTAACGACCATACTTATTATGCTTACTGTATATTAAGTCTTGATACTACCTATATGTGTAACTTGATCACCCACCGTAATCCTGATAACGCACATGTACACTGTACACACCCCTGATAACGTCTAGGTGTAATCCTGTGATCTCAAGTCTGCCATATTCTGCAATTTTAACTATGATGAAGTAGTGTCTCTGTATTCCAACGTCCGGAACAACCCATCGCCATGTCGTCGAACTCCCAACTCGCATCAGTAAATATTGGTGGGGAATTTCAGCGAGACACTGCATTAAAATGCCTCTCTCCAAGTCGGCGTAGAAGCGTTGAACACGCAGTAAACCTAGTCAACCGAGATCAACACTTATTAACTACTGTGTAACCGACATTTAAGTCTAGAACGTGTTGCTGTTGTAGCTGAGACACCCGAATCCTCAAACGCCTAGTACAGTAATGACCCTGCCAGTTCAGCCGACTCGCCGACTGTTGAGTAGGGAAAACGACTGGAGTTTTGTCCAACACGTAATACTGTATTACATTACTTCCCATGAGCAGTGATGCCTTGGCCTTGTTTGTACACATGCAGCAGACTGAGAGTAATGCTGGGAAAGCCTTAATAGTCAAACGTCTGGTAGGTGAGCCATCTATGCGCACAGGTGTCATAATACTCACACTTTAGTTAGGGAGTACTGCAAATTTGAGGTGGGTCGTTGATTGTGCCTTACCCAACGAGTCTGGTGGGTAGGTGTCGAGTAGGTACCTTGGGTGTCAACTCAGCTGGAAGGTGTAGTATTACTTCAAGTCAACTGGATGAGGTAGTTCTTACTAACAACTATCGCGAATAGAGAATGACCGAGTGTAGATAACCGTGTTATGGATGCCAACAGCCTTGATCAGAAAACCATTTAAAATCGGTGATACTTGTGTATGGATATTTTGATTACATATAATTTTATAGGATCTGAGCTAAACCTTAAAGTATGATTAAAAGTGTTGAAGGCCTTAATAAACTATGTGGATAAGTGTAGCCCAGAATTTACTCGATCCGGCGACAGGAAATCCTGTATGATAATTCCAATGCGGTTAATATTTATGGACTTATACTTTTAGATAAGCAGAAGTCCATGTTCCTATATCCATGTAGTTAGATTTATGAGTAATTTCATATATATATATATTGAAATAGTAGTATTAGTTGTTGAAATACTTTCACGATGATAGTAAGGTCTTGTAGTTATGTCCTTAGCTTAGTAATAATCTAAGTCACTGATTACTTCCAGTTCAACCCAGTAATATAGTAAAGTGGTTATTTAACTTCTTATTCCGTTTGTAATGGGACAAAATTTTAATTAGAGGCATGGAGAATAAACACAATTTCATACGACATACATAGGTTTAGTGTTAAATGAATTTTATGACAAAATTATAACTAATTCCTGAAAATTTACATGAATAATTCGGGTTGATTTAGAAAATAGTTAATTGCCCTTCAATATGGATTAAAGAGATGAATGGTATATTATAGTTGAATATAAAGCTTATATAAGTTTGCAAGGAAAGCAAACGTAGTTGTTTAAGCTAGTTATAAAATCATTACAATGTGTTACTTAAGAACATATGCTTTTTAAAAAAAAATGGTTGTAATTTTTTTTTATATATGTTAGTTGGCTAAGAATGGAAAGTATATCTAATTTGTAATTATTTGTAGGATTAATTTCTGCATATAAATAAGGTCTCCTATAGTTAACCCTCATGTACAGAGTGCTGGCTATTTATGGTAACTTTTTAGTTGATTGCTTGTGATAAACAGTCTATACGATTGCTACAATATTTATGTTTCCTGAGTTGGATTATGAACAATTTCCCAATGTACTGGTATAGTAACCCTATTGCCTCAAACATAGAATTTCATGTGCATTTTATGATAGGATTTAAGAGGCTTATTGATCTCGCTAGAGACCGGTAGATAAGAACCAAATTTGTTTTTATTTTGTTTTGGATAGATGTTGTTGTTGTATTTATCAGCCCGTGTATCTCTTGTAGGGACGGATCACTGTACTTTATGTTTCCTAATCTAAAATGTTTTCACACTTGAAAGGTCTTACTTCACCTCTATATATATATAATTTTTTATAGTTGCTTTAAGAGAATGTTTATGTACATATAATGTGGAGTTGAGAAATTATAAATATATAAACTATGAATTATAGGTAAATATTATTATATATATGTGTGTATATGTAGTACTTAATGGGGTTGATTTAATATGTGAAACTTGAGGTTGTATGGAATCGTTTACATGGACATCTTATTGGATGGGACAAGGAATTTACTACATGTGTATTGTATTGTATATATCAAGGATTGATTATATGTATATTAAAACGTGGATTCAAAAATTACTTACAGCTGTAGTACATTCGTACATATTATATTTAATGTATATAAAAAAAAAAAGGTATGGATATCTTGTTGGTAAGAAATAACAATTATTGATAAATACATATAGAGGAGATATACGGTATTATATACATTTATTTGAAGATACAAATTTAGGCATATATAAATAAATGTAATATTGATGATCCTCTTTATTTATACCGATAGACATGGGAAGAAGACATTTTGTTGCATGACAATGTTGTTAAAGAGAACGAAGAAGTACAAAATCGACATGACCAGGACAACTGTAAAATAAGATATCTCAATTAGGAAAGACCACTGAAGGGGCCAAATGATGACGATTTTAGTAAAATGATGTATGAATTTGATAAACGCAATGAACTAAATGTAATGCAGCTAGCCAAAGGACATGGAAAAACCTTGATGAAAATTGGAATAACCCTAGATATGGAATACAATACTTAGCGTGACTTGATGAGTTTGTTGAAGTGGTCATATGGCAATGGAAATGATGTAATGAGGTAGGAATGTGATAAGCTCATTGACTTGGACATGATGTTAATAATGAAAGGACTAAGTGATAAATTCAGATACGTTCGAATGAGCCACTAAGTCTCAATGCCTCGAATCCTATCATATTAAAAACTTTTAGGGATTTGGGAGTAGTCTTTTGGGAATTGGACTTTGGAATATTTCGTAGTCGCTCTTGATTTGTTAATTCATGATTATAACTTACCCATTTGTATTCTAAGGAAGATTGTATAATCTTTACTTCCTCGTCTTGGAGGAAAGGACATCCATTAGATTTGAAATCTCATTCGGATTTGTTATGCAAAAAGATGATTGGATAACTAAGGTGTGGCTTTTGATGCAATATAACTTGTGGTTAGATCAGATACCGTGAGTCTTTGAAGATGAATAGGAGATATAGTCCAAATCTAAGTAGAGAATGACAGTTATTAAAAGAATTATTAAATTTGCATTACGCAAAGCTTATGATTGAAATTCCTGAGGAGGTATTGGAACCGTGTTGGATGAACAAATTATTAGAACCACTTGTGCTTATAGCTATCATTGTTGGAGAAAAATAGAATAGAATGACAGAAGATGAGAATAGAAATTAAGATAAGGCCTAGCATCAAAAGTACAAGAACACAAATTAACTTCGGGACGAAGATCTATTTAAGAGGGGGTGTATGCAATGCCCCTAGAATGACTGTGGACCTTAAGGGCACCTTTCGAGTGACCCGACTGAACAACTTCGATATAATGGTCTCTTGAGCCGTCTTATGCCTTAAATGATTGAGGACAACCTGAAGATGTAAATGACGACAATAATTGATAAATGAATTAAGGAATTAAATTCTATGGGTGGAGAGGGATAATTGATTGATTACATCTTGATTAATGATTAGCCCTGATTGATCAAGTCAAAGTGCAGTAGGACAATTACAGTCCTAGCTCTGCGACTTGGGAGGACGCAACTGAAATGCGTCGTAGCTTTCCATTTTGTTTTCTCTGAACTTCGGGATGAAGTTCTAAATAAGTAGGGGTGTATGTAGTGCCCCTAGACTTGTGTAGACATTGAGGGCACCTACTGAGTGACCCAGTTGATTGAAACATTAATTAAATAAACTTTTGACCTTATTTTTTGAGTATGTGTATCTGAACTGTTGAGGTAAATGAATAATGGCATATGTTAAATGATTAGCTATGACTATGGAAAATTATGTTGATGGATAATGCTTAACGACTAGCTGTATGGTGATTATGTATTTGGCGACGAAATGTATATTGGATAAGATGAATGAGCAGTTTGAATAAATCATAAATGTTTAACAATGCTAGAGTTAGAAACCAGATGATGATTGTTGAGAACAGTGCTACTAATAATTTGTTATGAGAAGTGTGTGTAGAAACAAGTGAGACGGTTCACCAACGGACACACAAAGGAACATGGAGGGTCGTAGAGTACGGGTAAATCACACACAGGGGGAGCGACGACGATGTCGACTTCCGACGAGAATACCACGCATGAGCAGATAAGCATTGATCCGCTTGCTCAAGAGGAATGCGTGAGGGCGTACGAGGTGGGCCAAGACGGAGCTGGTCACGTACGAGTTGAGGGGCGCGCAGTGAGAACGGAATCACTCCTCAGCGCCATTAGTCCCTAGATAGCATGTAGACGGAGGATGGATGGTAACGATTCCTAAAATCCCTACAAGAGTTCCCGCAAGTCAAAACGGAAAGATGGTGGCAGAAGGGCCCAACGATGAGGTACCCTATCGAGAACAGAAAGAATGGACGCAAGGACCCAACGATGCGGTACCATGCCAAGGAATGGAAACCATGGATGATTGGACCCGACGGAGTGGTGCCATGTCAGGGAATGTAAAATTAAGGAACCAGGAGCCCAACGGCGCGGCATCGAGATCCTAGTGAGTTTGATTGTTAAATTAAGCTGCATAAAAACTTAGGAGAATAACTCTAGATTATTACTTAGCAAATGCATAACAATAGCTAAGACATTTGCACATGAATAGTTATATTTTGTTGAGCATTTAAAATAATAGAAATTAATATTTAGGAGCAAAATAGATTAGACACCTAGTCAACTAAAAGATAGGAGTTGATTAAAATATCTGGGGGACAAACTTGAGCAAACTTAGGGATGTAGGTGCACTTCCCAGAGAAACTGACACTTGGATGGGTGAGTGTTTTAATTAAAAGAATTATTAAAAATATTTAATTATGCATGAAGCGACATGTGTCGTAGGAGATTTCCCTTTATAAGGAAGGCTTAAGGAATGGGCAAAGGGCCCATAATTTGGACGATTGTCGTAATTTTCGAATACCTCAAACACTTGCTGCTATCTAAGGGTTTGGCTTAGAAATCCTGGTGGGAAGGGAAGCCCAAGCTGAATTTCTGAAATACTTGTGTGAGCTCTACGACCCAAAGCTCGGGGAAGGACATGCGACTGAAAGCATGAGGCTATGGTTGGGTGGCGAAGCTAACGGTTACTTCGCCTATGGTTAAACGAGCTTTGCTGGAGGGGTCCTACGGAAGACGCAGACAACAATGGACCAGCTGGATCGGGTTGACAGGTTAAGGTTTGCTTATTTTTGTTAAGTTATTCACTCTTTTAATTTATTTTTCCAATAACTATAATGGCTAATTTGTTTGTATGAAGTTTTTAAAGTTTCAGGTTCAGTTCAAGGGGACCCTAAAGGAGGGGACGCTACACTATGTCATAACGACTTTCTATAGTTTGCACATGCGTCCGGAAATAAGAAAAGCTTACTTCCACCGTTTTTTAAAATCACAGCTTCTAGAAGGTTTACATGATTTCGTAAAAAACACGAGTTTTTAGAAAATGTGTTTTATTTCATAAATGGAATCTAGAAAGTATGCACATTCTACGTCATAACGACTTTCTATAGTTTGCGCATGCGTCCGTAAATAAGAAAAGCTTACTTCCACCATTTTTTAAAATCACAGCTTCTAGAAGGTTTACATGATTTCGTAAATACCACGAGTTTTTAGAAAATATGTTTTATTTCTTAAATGGAATCAACAAAGTATGCACATTCTACATCATAACGACTTTCTATAGTTTGCGCATTCGTCTGGAAATAAGAAAAGCTTACTTTCACCGTTTTTTAAAATCACAGCTTCTAGAAGGTTTACATGATTTCGTAAAAAACATGAGTTTTTAGAAAATGTGTTTTATTTCATAAATGGAATCTACAAAGTATGCACATTCTACGTCATAACGAATTTCTATAGTTTGCGCATGCGTCCGGAAATAAGAAACGCTTACTTCCCCCGTTTTTTAAAATCACAGCTTCTAGAAGGTTTACATGATTTCGTAAAAAACACGAGTTTTTAGAAAATGTGTTTTATTTCATAAATGGAATCTACAAAGTATGCACATTCTACGTCATAACAAATTTCTATAGTTTGCGCATGCGTCCGGAAATAAGAAACGCTTACTTCCCCCGTTTTTTAAAATCACAGCTTCTAGAAGGTTTACATGATTTCGTAAAAAACATGAGTTTTTAGAAAATGTGTTTTATTTCATAAATGGAATCTACAAACTATGCACATTCTATGTCATAACAACTTTCTATAGTTTGCGCATGCATCCGGAAATAAAAAAGCTTACTTCCACCATTTTTTAAAATAACAGCTTCTAGAAGGTTTACATGATTTCGTAAAAAACACGAGTTTTTAAAAAATGTGTTTTATTTCATAAATGGAATCTACAAAGTATGCACATTCTACGTCATAACGACTTTTTATAGTTTGCGCATGCGTCCGGAAATAAGAAAAGCTTACTTTTCCCGTTTTTTAAAATCACAGCTTCTAGAAGGTTTACATGATTTCTTAAAAAACACGAGTTTTTAGAAAATGTGTTTTATTTCATAAATGGAATCTACAAAGTATGCACATTCTATGTCATAACGACTTTTTATAGTTTGCGCATGCATCCGGAAATAAGAAAAGCTTACTTCCACCGTTTTTTAAAATCACAGCTTCTAGAAGGTTTACATGATTTCGTAAAAAATACGAGTTTTTAGAAAATGTGTTTTATTTCATAAATGGAATCTACAAAGTATGCACATTCTACGTCATAACGAATTTCTATAGTTTGCGCATGCGTCCGGAAATAAGAAACGCTTACTTCCCCCGTTTTTTAAAATCACAGCTTCTAGAAGGTTTACATGATTTCGTAAAAAACACGAGTTTTTAGTAAATGTGTTTTATTTCATAAATGGAATCTACAAAGTATGCACATTCTACGTCATAACAACTTTCTATAGTTTGCGCATGCGTCCGGAAATAAAAAAGCTTACTTCCACCATTTTTTAAAATAACAGCTTCTAGAAGGTTTACATGATTTCGTAAAAAACACGAGTTTTTAAAAAATGTGTTTTATTTCATAAATGGAATCTACAAAGTATGCACATTCTACGTCATAACGACTTTTTATAGTTTGCGCATGCGTCCGGAAATAAGAAAAGCTTACTTCCCCCGTTTTTTAAAATCACAGCTTCTAGAAGGTTTACATGATTTCTTAAAAAACACGAGTTTTTAGAAAATGTGTTTTATTTCATAAATGGAATCTACAAAGTATGCACATTCTACGTCATAACGACTTTTTATAGTTTGCGCATGCGTCCGGAAATAAGAAAAGCTTACTTCCCCCGTTTTTTAAAATCACAGCTTCTAGAAGGTTTACATGATTTCTTAAAAAACACGAGTTTTTAGAAAATGTGTTTTATTTCATAAATGGAATCTACAAAGTATGCACATTCTACGTCATAACAACTTTTGATAGTTTGCGCATGCGTCCGGAAATAAGCAAAGCTTACTTCCACCGTTTTTTAAAATCACAGCTTCTAGAAGGTTTACATGATTTCGTAAAAAACATGAGTTTTTAGAAAATGTGTTTTATTTCATAAATGGAATCTACAAAGTATGCACATTCTACGTCATAACGACTTTCTATAGTTTGCGCATGCGTCCGGAAATAAGAAAAGCTTACTTCCACCATTTTTTAAAATCACAGCTTCTAGAAGGTTTACATGATTTCGTAAAAAACACGAGTTTTTAGAAAATGTGTTTTATTTCATAAATGGAATCAACAAAGTATACACATTCTACGTCATAACAACTTTCTATAGTTTGCGCATTCGTCCGGAAATAAGAAAAGCTTACTTCCACTGTTTTTTAAAATCACAGCTTCTAGAAGGTTTACATGATTTCGTAAAAAACACGAGTTTTTAGAAAATGTGTTTTATTTCCTAAATGGAATCTACAAAGTATGCACATTCTACGTCATAACGACTTTCTATAGTTTGCGCATGCGTCCGGAAATAAGAAAAGCTTACTTCCCCCGTTTTTTAAAATCACAGCTTCTAGAAGGTTTACATGATTTCTTAAAAAGCACGAGTTTTTAGAAAATGTGTTTTATTTCAGAAATGGAATGAACAAAGTATGCACATTCTACGTCATAACGACTTTCTATAGTGTGCGCATGCGTTTGGAAATAAGAAAAGCTTACTTCCATCGTTTTTTAAAATCACAGCTTCTAGAAGGTTTACATGATTTGTTAAAAAACACGAGTTTTTAGAAAATGTTTTTTATTTCATAAATGGAATCTACAAAGTATGCACATTCTACGTCATAACGACTTTTTATAGTTTGCACGTGCCTCCGGAAATAAGAACCGCTTACTTCCCCTGTTTTTTAAAATCACAGCTTCTAGAAGGTTTACATGATTTATTAAAAAACACGAGTTTTTATAAATTGTGTTTTATTTCATAAATGGAATCAACAAAGTATGTACATTCTACGTCATAACGACTTTCTATAGTTTGCGCATCCGTCCGGAAATAAGAAAAGCTTACTTCCACCATTTTTTAAAATCACAGCTTCTAGAAGGTTTACATGATTTCTTAAAAAACACGAGTTTTTAGAAAATGTGTTTTATTTCATAAATGGAATCAACAAAGTATGCACATTCTACGTCATAACGACTTTCTATAGTTTGCGCATTCGTCCGGAAATAAGAAGAGCTTACTTCCACCGTTTTTTAAAATCACAGCATCTAGAAGGTTTACATGATTTCGTAAAAAACATGAGTTTTTAGAAAATGTGTTTTATTTCATAAATGTAATCTACAAAGTATGCACATTCTATGTCATAACGACATTCTATAGTTTGCGCATGCGTCAGGAAATAAGAAAAGATTACTTCCACCGTTTTTTAAAATCACAGCTTCTAGAAGGTTTACATGATTTCGTAAAAAATACGAGTTTTTAGAAAATATGTTTTATTTCTTAAATGGAATCAACAAAGTATGCACATTCTACGTCATAACGACTTTCTAGAGTTTGCGCATGCGCCCGGAAATAAGAAAAGCTTACTTCCCCCATTTTTTAAAATCACAGCTTCTAGAAGGTTTACATGATTTCGTAAAAAACATGAGTTTTTAGAAAATGTGTTTTATTTCATAAATGGAATCAACAAAGTATGCACATTCTATGTCATAACGACTTTCTATAGTTTGCACATGCGTCCGGAAATAAGAAAAGCTTACTTCCACCGTTTTTTAAAATCACAGCTTCTAGAAGGTTTACATGATTTCGTAAAAAACACGAGTTTTTAGAAAATGTGTTTTATTTCATAAATGGAATCAACAAAGTATACACATTCTACGTCATAACGACTTTCTATAGTTTGCGCATTCGTCCGGAAATAAGAAAAGCTTACTTACACCGTTTTTTAAAATCACAGCTTCTAGAAGGTTTACATGATTTCTTAAAAAGCACGAGTTTTTAGAAAATGTGTTTTATTTCAGAAATGGAATCAACAAAGTATGCACATTCTACGTCATAACGACTTTCTATAGTGTGCGCATGCGTTTGGAAATAAGAAAAGCTTACTTCCATCGTTTTTTAAAATCACAGCTTCTAGAAGGTTTACATGATTTGTTAAAAAACACGAGTTTTTAGAAAATGTTTTTTATTTCATAAATGGAATCTACAAAGTATGCACATTCTACGTCATAACGACTTTTTATAGTTTGCGCATGCGTCCGGAAATAAGAACCGCTTACTTCCCCTGTTTTTTAAAATCACAGCTTCTAGAAGGTTTACATGATTTATTAAAAAACACGAGTTTTTATAAATTGTGTTTTATTTCATAAATGGAATCAACAAAGTAGGTACATTCTACGTCATAACGACTTTCTATAGTTTGCGCATCCCTCCGGAAATAAGAAAAGCTTACTTCCACCATTTTTTAAAATCACAGCTTCTAGAAGGTTTACATGATTTCTTAAAAAACACGAGTTTTTAGAAAATGTGTTTTGTTTCATAAATGGAATCAACAAAGTATGCACATTCTACGTCATAACGACTTTCTATAGTTTGAGCATGCGTCCGGAAATAAGAAACGCTTACTTCCCCCGTTTTTTAAAATCACTGCTTCTAGAAGGTTTACATGATTTATTAAAAAACACGAGTTTTTAGAAATTGTGTTTTATTTCATAAATGGAATCAACAAAGTATGTACATTCTACGTCATAATGACTTTCTATAGTTTGCGCATCCGTCCGGAAATAACAAAAGATTACTTCGACCGTGTTTTAAAATCACAGCTTCTAGAAGGTTTACATGATTTCGTAAAAAACACGAGTTTTTAGAAAATGTGTTTTATTTCATAAATGGAATCTACAAAGTATGCACATTCTACGTCATAACGACTTTCTGTAGTTTGCGCGTGCGTTTGGAAATAAGAAAAGCTTACTTCCCCCGTTTTTTAAAATCACAGCTTCTAGAAGGTTTACATGATGTCCTAAAAAACACGAGTTTTTAGAAACTGTGTTTTATTTGATAAATGGAATCAACAAAGTATGCACATTCTACGTCGTAACGACTTTCTATAGTTTGCGCATGCGTCCGGAAATAAGAAAAGCTTAATTCCACCGTTTTTTAATATCACAGCTTCTAGAAGGTTTACACGATTTCTTAAAAAACATGAGTTTTTGGAAAATGTGTTTTATTTCGTAAATGGAGTCAACAAAGTATGCACATTCTACGTCATAACGACTTTCTATAGTTTGCGCATTCGTCCGGAAATAAGAAAAGCTTACTTCCACCGTTTTTTAAAATCACAGCTTCTAGAAGGTTTACATGATTTTGTAAAAAAACACGAGTTTTTAGAAAATGTGTTTTATTTCCTAAATGGAACCTAAAAGGTATGCACATTCTACGTCATAACGACTTTCTGTAGTTTGCGCATGCGTCCGGAAATAAGAAAAGCTTTCTTCCTCCATTTTTTAAAATCACAGCTTCTAGAAGGTTTACATGATTTCTTAAAAAACACGAGTTGTTAGAAAATATATTTTATTTCATAAATGGAATTAACAAAGTATGCACATTCTACGTCATAACGACTTTCTATAGTTTGCGCATGCGTTTGGAAATAAGAAATGCTTACTTCCCCCGTTTTTTAAAATCACAGATTCTAGAAGGTTTACTTGATTTGTTAAAAAACACAAGTTTTTAGAAAATGTGTTTTATTTAATAAATGGAATCAACAAAGTATGCACATTCTATGTCATTACGACATTCTATAGTTTGCGCATGCGTCCGGAAATAAGAAAAGCTTACTTCCACCATTTTTTAAAATCACAGCTTCGAGAAGGTTTACATGATTTCGTAAAAAACATGAGTTTTTAGAAAATGTGTTTTATTTCATAAATGGAATCTACAAAGTATGCACATTCTACGTGATAACGACTTTCTATAGTTTGCGCATGCGTCCGGAAATAAGAAAAGCTTACTTCCCCCGTTTTTTAAAATCACAGCTTCTAGAAGGTTTACATGATTTCTTAAAAAACACGAGTTTTTAGAAAATATGTTTTATTTCATAAATGGAATCTACAAAGTATGCACATTCTACATCATAACGACTTTTTATAGTTTGCGCATGCGTCCGGAAATAAGAACCGCTTACTTCCCCCGTTTTTTAAAATCACAGCTTCTAGAAGGTTTACATGATTTATTAAAAAACACGAGTTTTTATAAATTGTGTTTTATTTCATAAATGGAATCAACAAAGTATGTACATTCTACGTCATAACGACTTTCTATAGTTTGCGCATCCGTCCGGAAATAAGAAAAGCTTACTTCCACCATTTTTTAAAATCACAGCTTCTAGAAGGTTTACATGATTTCGTAAAAAACACGAGTTTTTAGAAAATGTGTTTTATTTCATAAATGGAATCTACAAAGTATGCACATTCTACGTCATAACGACTTTCTATAGTTTGCGCATGCGTCCGGAAATAAGAAAAGCTTACTTCCACTGTTTTTTAAAATCACAGCTTCTAGAAGGTTTACACGATTTCTTAAAAAACATGAGTTTTCAGAAAGTGTGTTTTATTTCGTAAATGGAATCAACAAAGTATGCACATTCTTCGTCATAACGACTTTCTATAGTTTGCGCATTCGTCCGGAAATAAGAAAAGCTTACTTCCACCGTTTTTTAAAATCACAGCTCCTAGAAGGTTTACATGATTTCGTAAAAAAACACGAGTTTTTAGAAAATCTGTTTTATTTCCTAAATGGAATCTAAAAAGTATGCACATTCTACGTCATAACGACTTTCTATAGTTTGCGCATGCGTCCGAAAATAAGAAAAGCTTACTTCCCCTGTTTTTTAAAATCACAGCTTCTAGAAGGTTTACATGATTTCTTAAAAAACACGTGTTTTTAGAAAATGTGTTTTATTTCCTAAATGGAATCTAAAAAGTATGCACATTATACATCATAACGACTTTCTATAGTTTGCGCATGCTTCCGAAAATAAGAAAAGCTTACTTCCCCCGTTTTTTAAAATCACAGCTTCTAGAAGGTTTACATGATTTCTTAAAAAACACGAGTTTTTAGAAAATGTGTTTTATTTCATAAATGGAATCAACAAAGTATGCACATTCTACATCATAACGACTTTCTATAGTTTGCGCATGCGTTTGGAAATAAGAAAAGCTTACTTCCCCCATTTTTTAAAATCACAGCTTCTAGAAGGTTTACATGATTTTTTAAAAAACACGAGTTTTTAGAAAATGTGTTTTATTTAATAAACGGAATCAACAAAGTATGCACATTCTACGTCATAATGACTTTCTATAGTTTGCGCATGCGTCCGGAAATAAGAAAAGCTTACTTCCACCATTTTTTAAAATCACAGCTTCTAGAAGGTTTACATGATTTCGTAAAAAACACGAGTTTTTAGAAAATGTGTTTTATTTCATAAATGGAATCTACAAAGTATGCACATTCTACGTCATAACGACTTTCTATAGTTTGCGCATGCGTCTGGAAATAAGAAAAGCTTACATCCACCGTTTTTTAAAATCACAACTTCTAGAAGGTTTACCCGATTTCGTAAAAAACATGAGTTTTTAGAAAATGTGTTTTATTTCATAAATGGAATATACAAAGTATGCACATTCTACGTCATAACGACTTTCTATAGTTTGCGCATTCGTATGGAAATAAGAAAAGCTTACTTCCCCCGTTTTTTAAAATCACAGCTTCTAGAAGGTTTACATGATTTTTTAAAAAACACGAGTTTTTAGAAAATGTGTTTTATTTCATAAATTGAATCAACAAAGATTGCACATTCTACGTCATAACGACTTTCTATAGTTCGCTCATGCGTCCGGAAATAAGAAAAGCTTACTTCCCCAGTTTTTTAAAATCACAGCTTCCTGAAGGTTTACATGATTTCTTAAAAAACACGAGTTTTTAGAAAATATGTTTTATTTCATAAATGGAATCAACAAAGTTTGCACATTCTACATCATAACGACTTTTTATTGTTTGCGCATGCGTTTGGAAATAAGAAAAGCTTATTTCCCCCGTTTTTTAAAATCACTGCTTCTAGAAGGTTTACATGATTTCTTAAAAAACACGAGTTTTTAGAAAATGTCTTTTATTTCATAAATGGAATCAACAAAGTATGCACATTCTACGTCATAACGACTTTCTATAGTTTGCGCATGCGTCCGGAAATAAGAAAAGCTTACTTCCACCGTTTTTTAAAATCAAAGCTTCTAGAACGTTTACATGATTTCTTAAAAAACACGAGTTTTTAGAAAATGTGTTTTATTTCATAAATGGAATCAACAAAGTATGCACATTGTACGTCATAACGACTTTCTATAGTTTGCGCATTCGTCCGTAAATAAGAAAAGCTTACTTCCACCGTTTCATAAAATCACAGCTTCTAGAAGGTTTACATGATTTCGTAAAAAACATGAGTTTTTAGAAAATGTGTTTTATTTAATAAATGGAATCAACAAAGTATGCACATTCTACGTCATAACGACTTTCTATAGTTTGCGCATGCGTCCGGAAATAAGAAAAGCTTACTTCCACCGTTTTTTAAAATCACAGCTTCTAGAAGGTGATTTCGTAAAAAACATGAGTTTTTAGAAAATGTGTTTTATTTCATCAATGGAATCTACAAAGTATGCACATTCTACGTCATAACGAATTTCTATAGTTTCAGCATGCGTCCGGAAATAAGAAAAGCTTACTTCCACCGTTTTTTAATATCACAGCTTCTAGAAGGTTTACACGATTTCTTAAAAAACATGAGTTTTTGGAAAATGTGTTTTATTTCGTAAATGGAGTCAACAAAGTATGCACATTCTACGTCATAACGACTTTCTATAGTTTGCGCATTCGTCCGGAAATAAGAAAAGCTTACTTCCACCGTTTTTTAAAATCACAGCTTCTAGAAGGTTTACATGATTTTGTAAAAAAACACGAGTTTTTAGAAAATGTGTTTTATTTCCTAAATGGAACCTAAAAGGTATGCACATTCTACGTCATAACGACTTTCTGTAGTTTGCGCATGCGTCCGGAAATAAGAAAAGCTTTCTTCCTCCATTTTTTAAAATCACAGCTTCTAGAAGGTTTACATGATTTCTTAAAAAACACGAGTTGTTAGAAAATATATTTTATTTCATAAATGGAATTAACAAAGTATGCACATTCTACGTCATAACGACTTTCTATAGTTTGCGCATGCGTTTGGAAATAAGAAATGCTTACTTCCCCCGTTTTTTAAAATCACAGATTCTAGAAGGTTTACTTGATTTGTTAAAAAACACAAGTTTTTAGAAAATGTGTTTTATTTAATAAATGGAATCAACAAAGTATGCACATTCTATGTCATTACGACATTCTATAGTTTGCGCATGCGTCCGGAAATAAGAAAAGCTTACTTCCACCATTTTTTAAAATCACAGCTTCGAGAAGGTTTACATGATTTCGTAAAAAACATGAGTTTTTAGAAAATGTGTTTTATTTCATAAATGGAATCTACAAAGTATGCACATTCTACGTGATAACGACTTTCTATAGTTTGCGCATGCGTCCGGAAATAAGAAAAGCTTACTTCCCCCGTTTTTTAAAATCACAGCTTCTAGAAGGTTTACATGATTTCTTAAAAAACACGAGTTTTTAGAAAATATGTTTTATTTCATAAATGGAATCTACAAAGTATGCACATTCTACATCATAACGACTTTTTATAGTTTGCGCATGCGTCCGGAAATAAGAACCGCTTACTTCCCCCGTTTTTTAAAATCACAGCTTCTAGAAGGTTTACATGATTTATTAAAAAACACGAGTTTTTATAAATTGTGTTTTATTTCATAAATGGAATCAACAAAGTATGTACATTCTACGTCATAACGACTTTCTATAGTTTGCGCATCCGTCCGGAAATAAGAAAAGCTTACTTCCACCATTTTTTAAAATCACAGCTTCTAGAAGGTTTACATGATTTCGTAAAAAACACGAGTTTTTAGAAAATGTGTTTTATTTCATAAATGGAATCTACAAAGTATGCACATTCTACGTCATAACGACTTTCTATAGTTTGCGCATGCGTCCGGAAATAAGAAAAGCTTACTTCCACTGTTTTTTAAAATCACAGCTTCTAGAAGGTTTACACGATTTCTTAAAAAACATGAGTTTTCAGAAAGTGTGTTTTATTTCGTAAATGGAATCAACAAAGTATGCACATTCTTCGTCATAACGACTTTCTATAGTTTGCGCATTCGTCCGGAAATAAGAAAAGCTTACTTCCACCGTTTTTTAAAATCACAGCTCCTAGAAGGTTTACATGATTTCGTAAAAAAACACGAGTTTTTAGAAAATCTGTTTTATTTCCTAAATGGAATCTAAAAAGTATGCACATTCTACGTCATAACGACTTTCTATAGTTTGCGCATGCGTCCGAAAATAAGAAAAGCTTACTTCCCCTGTTTTTTAAAATCACAGCTTCTAGAAGGTTTACATGATTTCTTAAAAAACACGTGTTTTTAGAAAATGTGTTTTATTTCCTAAATGGAATCTAAAAAGTATGCACATTATACATCATAACGACTTTCTATAGTTTGCGCATGCTTCCGAAAATAAGAAAAGCTTACTTCCCCCGTTTTTTAAAATCACAGCTTCTAGAAGGTTTACATGATTTCTTAAAAAACACGAGTTTTTAGAAAATGTGTTTTATTTCATAAATGGAATCAACAAAGTATGCACATTCTACATCATAACGACTTTCTATAGTTTGCGCATGCGTTTGGAAATAAGAAAAGCTTACTTCCCCCATTTTTTAAAATCACAGCTTCTAGAAGGTTTACATGATTTTTTAAAAAACACGAGTTTTTAGAAAATGTGTTTTATTTAATAAACGGAATCAACAAAGTATGCACATTCTACGTCATAATGACTTTCTATAGTTTGCGCATGCGTCCGGAAATAAGAAAAGCTTACTTCCACCATTTTTTAAAATCACAGCTTCTAGAAGGTTTACATGATTTCGTAAAAAACACGAGTTTTTAGAAAATGTGTTTTATTTCATAAATGGAATCTACAAAGTATGCACATTCTACGTCATAACGACTTTCTATAGTTTGCGCATGCGTCTGGAAATAAGAAAAGCTTACATCCACCGTTTTTTAAAATCACAACTTCTAGAAGGTTTACCCGATTTCGTAAAAAACATGAGTTTTTAGAAAATGTGTTTTATTTCATAAATGGAATATACAAAGTATGCACATTCTACGTCATAACGACTTTCTATAGTTTGCGCATTCGTATGGAAATAAGAAAAGCTTACTTCCCCCGTTTTTTAAAATCACAGCTTCTAGAAGGTTTACATGATTTTTTAAAAAACACGAGTTTTTAGAAAATGTGTTTTATTTCATAAATTGAATCAACAAAGATTGCACATTCTACGTCATAACGACTTTCTATAGTTCGCTCATGCGTCCGGAAATAAGAAAAGCTTACTTCCCCAGTTTTTTAAAATCACAGCTTCCTGAAGGTTTACATGATTTCTTAAAAAACACGAGTTTTTAGAAAATATGTTTTATTTCATAAATGGAATCAACAAAGTTTGCACATTCTACATCATAACGACTTTTTATTGTTTGCGCATGCGTTTGGAAATAAGAAAAGCTTATTTCCCCCGTTTTTTAAAATCACTGCTTGTAGAAGGTTTACATGATTTCTTAAAAAACACGAGTTTTTAGAAAATGTCTTTTATTTCATAAATGGAATCAACAAAGTATGCACATTCTACGTCATAACGACTTTCTATAGTTTGCGCATGCGTCCGGAAATAAGAAAAGCTTACTTCCACCGTTTTTTAAAATCAAAGCTTCTAGAACGTTTACATGATTTCTTAAAAAACACGAGTTTTTAGAAAATGTGTTTTATTTCATAAATGGAATCAACAAAGTATGCACATTGTACGTCATAACGACTTTCTATAGTTTGCGCATTCGTCCGTAAATAAGAAAAGCTTACTTCCACCGTTTCATAAAATCACAGCTTCTAGAAGGTTTACATGATTTCGTAAAAAACATGAGTTTTTAGAAAATGTGTTTTATTTAATAAATGGAATCAACAAAGTATGCACATTCTACGTCATAACGACTTTCTATAGTTTGCGCATGCGTCCGGAAATAAGAAAAGCTTACTTCCACCGTTTTTTAAAATCACAGCTTCTAGAAGGTGATTTCGTAAAAAACATGAGTTTTTAGAAAATGTGTTTTATTTCATCAATGGAATCTACAAAGTATGCACATTCTACGTCATAACGAATTTCTATAGTTTCAGCATGCGTCCGGAAATAAGAAAAGCTTACTTCCACCGTTTTTTAAAATCACAGCTTCTAGAACGTTTACATGATTTCGTAAAAAACACGAGTTTTTAGAAAATGTGTTTTATTTCATAAATGGAATCTACAAAGTATGAACATTCTATGTCATAACGACTTTCTATAGTTTGCGCATGCATCCGGAAATAAGAAAATCTTACTTCCCCCGTTTTTTAAAATCACAGCTTCTAGAAGGTTTACATGATTTTTGAAAAAACATGAGTTTTTAGAAAATGTGTTTTATTTCATAAATGGAATCAACTAAGTATGCACATTCTACGTCATAACGACTTTCTATAGTTTGCGCATATGTCCGGAAATAAGAAAAGCTTACTTCCACCGTTTTTTAAAATCACAGCTTCTAGAAGGTTTACATTATTTCGTAAAAAACACGAGTTTTTAGAAAATTTGTTTTATTTCATAAATGGAATCTACAAAGTATGCACATTCTACGGCATAACGACTTTCTATAGTTTGCGCATGCGTCCGGAAATAAGAAAAGCTTCCTTCCCCCTTTTTTTAAAATCACAGCTTCTAGAAGGTTTCCATGATTTCTTAAAAAACACGGGTTTTTAGAAAATGTGTTTTATTTCATAAATGGAATCTACAAAGTATGCACATTCTACGTCATAACGACTTTCTATGGTTTGCGCATGCGTCCGGAAATAAGAAAAGCTTACTTCCATCGTTTTTTAAAATCACAGCTTCTAGAAGGTTTACATGATTTCGCAAAAAACACGAGTTTTTAGAAAATGTGTTTTATTTCATAAATGGAATCTACAAAGTATGCACATTCTACGTCATAACGACTTTCTATAGTTTGCACATGCGTCCGGAAATAAGAAAAGCTTACTTCCCCCATTTTTTAAAATCACAGCTTCTAGAAGGTTTACATGATTTCTTAAATAACACGAGTTTTTAGAAAATGTGTTTTATTTAATAAATGGAATCAAAAAAGTACGCACATTCTACGTCATAACGACTTTCTATAGTTTGCGCATGCGTTTGGAAATAAGAAAAGCTTACTTCCCCCGTTTTTTAAAATCACAGCTTCTAAAAGGTTTACATGATTTCTTAAAAAACACGAGTTTTTAGAAAATGTGTTTTATTTCATAAATAGAATCAACAAAGTATGCACATTCTACGTCATAACGACTTTCTATAGTTTGCGCATGCGTCCGGAAATAAGAAAAGCTTACTTCCACCATTTTTTAAAATCACAGCATCTAGAAGGTTTACATGATTTCGTAAAAAACACGAGTTTTTAGAAAATGTGTTTTATTTCATAAATGTAATCTACAAAGTACGCACATTCTACGTCATAACGACATTCTATAGTTTGCGCATGCGTCCGGAAATAAGAAACGCTTACTTCCCCCGTTTTTTAAAATCACAGCTTCTAGAAGGTTTACATGATTTCGTAAAAAACACGAGTTTTTAGAAAATGTGTTTTATTTCATAAATGGAATCTACAAAGTATGCACATTCTACGTCATAACAACTTTCTATAGTTTGCGCATGCGTCCGGAAATAAAAAAGCTTACTTCCACCATTTTTTAAAATAACAGCTTCAAGAAGGTTTACATGATTTCTTAAAAAACATGAGTTTTTAGAAAATGTGTTTTATTTCATAAATGCAATCAACAAAGTATGCACATTATACGTCATAACGACTTTCTATAGTTTGCGCATGCGTTTGGAAATAAGAAAAGCTTACTTCCTCCATTTTTTAAAATCACAGCTTCTAGAAGGTTTACATGATTTCTTAAAAAACACGAGCTTTTAGAAAATGTGTTTTATTTCTTAAATGGAATCAACAAAGTATGCACATTCTATGTCATAACGAATTTCTATAGTTTGCGCATTCGTCCGGAAATAAGAAAAGCTTACTTCCACCGTTTTTTAAAATCACAGCTTCTAGAAGGTTTACATGATTTCGTAAAAAACACGAGTTTTTAAAAAATGTGTTTTATTTCATAAATGGAATCTACAAAGTATGCACATTCTACGTCATAACGACTTTTTATAGTTTGCGCATGCGTCTGGAAATAAGAAAAGCTTACTTCCCCCGTTTTTTAAAATCACAGCTTCTAGAAGGTTTACATGATTTCTTAAAAAACACGAGTTTTTAGAAAATGTGTTTTATTTCATAAATGGAATCAACAAAGTATGCACATTCTACGTCATAACAACTTTCTATAGTTTGCGCATGCGTTTGGAAATAAGAAAAGCTTACTTCCCCCGTTTTTTAAAATCACAGCTTCTAGAAGGTTTACATGATTTTTGAAAAAACATGAGTTTTTAGAAAATGTGTTTTATTTCATAAATGGAATCAACTAAGTATGCACATTCTACGTCATAACGACTTTCTATAGTTTGCGCATATGTCCGGAAATAAGAAAAGCTTACTTCCACCGTTTTTTAAAATCACAGCTTCTAGAAGGTTTACATTATTTCGTAAAAAACACGAGTTTTTAGAAAATGTGTTTTATTTCATAAATGGAATCTACAAAGTATGCACATTCTACGGCATAACGACTTTCTATAGTTTGCGCATGCGTCCGGAAATAAGAAAAGCTTCCTTCCCCCTTTTTTTAAAATCACAGCTTCTAGAAAGTTTCCATGATTTCTTAAAAAACACGGGTTTTTAGAAAATGTGTTTTATTTCATAAATGGAATCTACAAAGTATGCACATTCTACGTCATAACGACTTTCTATGGTTTGCGCATGCGTCCGGAAATAAGAAAAGCTTACTTCCATCGTTTTTTAAAATCACAGCTTCTAGAAGGTTTACATGATTTCTTAAAAAACATGAGTTTTTAGAAAATGTGTTTTATTTCATAAATAGAATCAACAAAGTATGCACATTCTACGTCATAACGACATTCTATAGTTTGCGCATGCGTCCGGAAATAAGAAAAGCTTACTTCCACCATTTTTTAAAATCACAGCATCTAGAAGGTTTACATGATTTCGTAAAAAACATGAGTTTTTAGAAAATGTGTTTTATTTTATAAATGGAATCTACAAAGTATGCACATTCTACGTCATAACGACTTTCTATAGTTTGCGCATGCGTCCGGAAATAAGAAAAGCTTACTTCCCCCGTTTTTTAAAATCACAGCTTCTAGAAGGTTTACATGATTTCGTAAAAAACACGAGTTTTTAGAAAATATGTTTTATTTCTTAAATGGAATCAACAAAGTATAAACATTCTACGTCATAACGACTTTCTATAGTTTGCGCATTCGTCCGGAAATAAGAAAAGCTTACTTCCACCGTTTTTTAAAATCACAGCTTCTAGAAGGTTTACATGATTTCGTAAAAAACACGAGTTTTTAGAAAATGTGTTTTATTTCATAAATGGAATCTACAAAGTATGCAAATTCTACGTCATAACGAATTTCTATAGTTTGCGCATGCGTCCGGAAATAAGAAACGCTTACTTCCCCCGTTTTTTAAAATCACAGCTTCTAGAAGGTTTACATGATTTCGTAAAAAACACGAGTTTTTAGAAAATGTGTTTTATTTCATAAATGGAATCTACAAAGTATGCACATTCTACGTCATAACAACTTTCTATAGTTTGCGCATGCGTCCGGAAATAAAAAAGCTTACTTCCACCATTTTTTAAAATAACAGCTTCTAGAAGGTTTACATGATTTCTTAAAAAACACGAGTTTTTAGAAAATGTGTTTTATTTCATAAATGGAATCAACAAAGTATGCACATTCTACGTCATAACGACTTTCTATAGTTTGCGCATGCGTTTGGAAATAAGAAAAGCTTACTTCCTCCATTTTTTAAAATCACAGCTTCTAGAAGGTTTACATGATTTCTTAAAAAACACGAGTTTTTAGAAAATGTGTTTTATTTCCTAAATGGAATCAACAAAGTATGCACATTCTATGTCATAACGAATTTCTATAGTTTGCGCATTAGTCCGGAAATAAGAAAAGCTTACTTCCACCGTTTTTTAAAATCACAGCTTCTAGAAGGTTTACATGATTTCGTAAAAAACAAGAGTTTTTGAAAAATGTGTTTTATTTCATAAATGGAATCTACAAAGGATGCACATTCTACGTCATAACGACTTTTTATAGTTTGCGCATGCGTCCGGAAATAAGAAAAGCTTACTTCCCCCGTTTTTTAAAATCACAGCTTCTAGAAGGTTTACATGATTTCTTAAAAAACACGAGTTTTTAGAAAATGTGTTTTATTTCATAAATGAAATCAACAAAGTATGCACATTCTACGTCATAACGAATTTCTATAGTTTGCGCATGCGTGCGGAAATAAGAAAAGCTTACCTCCCCCGTTTTTTAAAATCACAGCTTCTAGAAGGTTTACATGATTTCTTAAAAAGCACGAGTTTTTAGAAAATGTGTTTTATTTCAGAAATGGAATCAACAAAGTATGCACATTCTACGTCATAACGACTTTCTATAGTTTGCGCATGCGTTTGGAAATAAGAAAAGCTTACTTCCATCGTTTTTTAAAATCACAGCTTCTAGAAGGTTTACATGATTTGTTAAAAAACACGAGTTTTTAGAAAATGTTTTTTATTTCATAAATGGAATCTACAAAGTATGCACATTCTACGTCATAATGACTTTTTATAGTTTGCGCATGCGTCCAGAAATAAGAACCGCTTACTTCCGTTGTTTTTTAAAATCACAGTTTCTAGAAGGTTTACATGATTTATTAAAAAACACGAGTTTTTATAAATTGTGTTTTATTTCATAAATGGAATCAGCAAAGTATGTACATTCTACATCATAACAACTTTCTATAGTTTGCGCATCCGTCCGGAAATAAGGAAAGCTTACTTCCACCGTTTTTTAAAATCACAGCTTCTAGAAGGTTTACATGATTTCTTAAAAAACACGAGTTTTTAGAAAATGTGTTTTATTTCATAAATGGAATCAACAAAGTATGCAAATTCTACGTCATAACGACTTTCTATAGTTTGCGCATGCCTTTAGAAATAAGAAAAGCTTACTTCCCCCGTTTTTTAAAATCACAGCTTCTAAAAGGTTTACATGATTTCTTAGAAAACACGAGTTTTTAGAAAATGTGTTTTATTTCATAAATAGAATCAACAAAGTATGCACATTCTACGTCATAACAACTTTCTATAGTTTGCGCATGCATCCCGAAATAAGAAAAGCTTACTTCCACCATTTTTTAAAATCACAGCATCTAGAAGGTTTACATGATTTCGTAAAAAACATGAGTTTTTAGAAAATGTGTTTTATTTCATAAATGTAATCTACAAAGTATGCACATTCTACGTCATAACGACATTCTATAGTTTGCGCATGCGTCCGGAAATAAGAAAAGCTTACTTCCACAGTTTGTTAAAATCACAGCTTCTAGAAGATTTACATGATTTCGTAAAAAACACGAGTTTTTAGAAAATGTGTTTTATTTCATAAATGGAATCTACAAAGTATGCACTTTCTACGTCATAACGACTTTCTATAGTTTGCGCATGCGTCCGGAAATAAGAAAAGCTTACTTCCACCGTTTTGTAAAATCACAGCTTCTAGAAGGTTTACATGATTACGTAAAAAACACGAGTTTTTAAAAAATATGTTTTATTTCTTAAATGGAATCAACAAAGTATGCACATTCTACGTCATAACGACTTTCTATAGCTTGCGCATGCGCCCGGAAATAAGAAAAGCTTACTTCCCCCGTTTTTTAAAATCACAGCTTCTAGAAGGTTTACATGATTTCGTAAAAAACACGAGTTTTTAGAAAATGTGTTTTATTTCATAAATGGAATCAACAAAGTATGCACATTCTATGTCATAACGACTTTCTATAGTTTGCACATGCGTCCGGAAATAAGAAAAGCTTACTTCCACCGTTTTTTAAAATCACAGCTTTTAGAAGGTTTACATGATTTCGTAAAAAACACGAGTTTTTAGAAAATGTGTTTTATTTCATAAATGGAATCTACAAAGGATGAACATTCTACGTCATAACGACTTTCTAGAGTTTGCGCATGCGTCCGGAAAGAAGAAAAGCTTACTTCCACCGTTTTTTAAAATCACAGCTTCTAGAAGGTTTACATGATTTCGTAAAAAACACGAGTTTTTAGAAAATATGTTTTATTTCTTAAATGGAATCAACAAAGTATGCACATTCTACGTCATAACGACTTTCTATAGTTTGCGCATTCGTCTGGAAATAAGAAAGGCTTACTTTCACCGTTTTTTAAAATCACAGCTTCTAGAAGGTTTACATGATTTCCTAAAAAACACGAGTTTTTAGAAAATGTGTTTTATTTCATAAATGGAATCTACAAAGTATGCACATTCTACGTCATAACGAATTTCTATAGTTTGCACATGCGTCCGGAAATAAGAAACGCTTACTTCCCCCGTTTTTTAAAATCACAGCTTCTAGAAGGTTTACATGATTTCGTAAAAAACACGAGTTTTTAGAAAATGTGTTTTATTTCATAAATGGAATCTACAAAGTATGCACATTCTACGTCATAACAACTTTCTATAGTTTGCGCATGCGTCCGGAAATAAAAAAGCTTACTTCCACCATTTTTTAAAATAACAGCTTTTAGAAGGTTTACATGATTTCTTAAAAAACACGAGTTTTTAGAAAATGTGTTTTATTTCATAAATGGAATCAACAAAGTATGCACATTCTACGTCAGAACGAATTTCTATAGTTTGCGCATGCGTTGGGAAATAAGAAAAGCTTACTTCCACCATTTTTTAAAATCACAGCTTCTAGAAGGTTTACATGATTTCTTAAAAAACACGAGTTTTTAGAAAATGTGTTTTATTTCATAAATGGAATCAACAAAGTATGCACATTCTATGTCATAACGAATTTCTATAGTTTGCGCATTCGTCGGCAAATAAGAAAAGCTTACTTCCACCGTTTTTTAAAATCACATCTTCTAGAAGGTTTACAGGATTTCGTAAAAAACACGAGTTTTTAAAAAATATGTTTTATTTCATAAATGGAATCTACAAAGTATGCACTTTCTACGTCATAACGACTTTTTATAGTTTGCGCATGCGTCCGGAAATAAGAAAAGCTTACTTCCCCCGTTTTTTAAAATCACAGCTTCTAGAAGGTTTACATGATTTCTTAAAAAACACAAGTTTTTAGAAAATGTGTTTTATTTCATAAATGGAATCAACAAAGTATGCATATCTACGTCATAACGACTTTCTGTAGTTTGCGCATGCGTTCGCAAATAAGAAAAGCTTACTTCCCCCGTTTGTTAAAATCGCAGCTTCTAGAAGGTTTACATGATTTCGTAAAAAACACGAGTTTTTAGAAAATGTGTTTTATTTCTTAAATGGAATCAACAAAGTATGCACATTCTACGTCATAACGACTTTCTATTGTTTGCGAATGCGTTTGGAAACAAGAAAAGCTTACTTCCCCCGTTTTTTAAAATCAAAGCATCTAGAAGGTTTACATGATTTCTCAAAAAACACGAGTTTTTAGAAAATGTGTTTTATTTCTTAAATGGAATCTACAAAGTATGCACATTCTACGTCATAACAAATTTCTATAGTTTGCGCATTCGTTCAGAAATAAGAAAAGCTTAATTCCCCGGTTTTTAAAATCACAACTTCTAGAAGGTTTACATGATTTCGTAAAAAACACGAGTTTTTAGAAAATGTGTTTTATTTCATAAATGGAATCAACAAATATGCACATTCTACGTCATAACGACTTTCTATAGTTTGCGCATGCGTCCGGAAATAAGAAAAGCTTACTTCCACCGTTTTGTAAAATCACAGCTTCTAGAAGGTTTACATGATTTCGTAAAAAACACGAGTTTTTAGAAAATGTGTTTTATTTCTTAAATGGAATCTACAAAGTATGCACATTCTACGTCATAACGACTTTATATAGTTTGCGCATGCGTCCGGAAATAAGAAAAGCTTACTTCCCCCGTTTTTTAAAATCACAGCTTCTAGAAGGTTTACATGATTTCGTAAAAAACACGAGTTTTTAGAAAATGTGTTTTATTTCATAAATGGAATCAACAAAGTATGCACATTCTATGTCATAACGACTTTCTATAGTTTGCACATGCGTCCGGAAATAAGAAAAGCTTACTTCCACCGTTTTTTAAAATCACAGCTTCTAGAAGGTTTACATGATTTCGTAAAAAACACGAGTTTTTAGAAAATGTGTTTTATTTTTATAAATGGAATCTACAAAGTATGCACATTCTACGTCATAACAACTTTCTAGAGTTTGCGCATGCGTCCGGAAATAAGAAAAGCTTACTTCCACCGTTTTTTAAAATCACAGCTTCTAGAACGTTTACATGATTTCGTAAAAAATACGAGTTTTTAGAAAATATGTTTTATTTCTTAAATGGAATCTACAAAGTATTCTTCCCCCTTTTTTTAAAATCACAGCTTCTAGAAGGTTTACACGATTTCTTAAAAAACATGACTTTTTAGAAAATGTGTTTTATTTCGTAAATGGAGTCAACAAAGTATTCACATTCTACGTCATAACGACTTTCTATAGTTTGCGCATTCGTCCAGAAATGAGAAAAGCTTACTTCCACCGTTTTTTAAAATCACAGCTTCTAGAAGGTTTACATGATTTCTATAAAAACAAGAGTTTTTAGAAAATGTGTTTTATTTCATAAATGGAATAAAAAAAGTACGCACATTCTACGTCATAACGAATTTCTATAGTTTGCGCATGCGTCTGGAAATAAGAAAACCTTACTTCCACCGTTTTTTAAAATCACAGCTTTAGAAGGTTTACATGATTTCTCAAAAAACACAATTTTTTTAGAAAATGTGTTTTATTTCATAAATGGAATCTAAAAAGTATGCACATTCTACGTCATAACGACTTTCTGTACTTTGCGCATGCGTCCGGAAATAAGAAAAGCTTACTTCCCCCATTTTTTAAAATCACAGCTTCTAGAAGGTTTACATGATTTCGAAAAAAACACGAGTTTTTAGAAAATTTGTTTTATTTCATAAATGGAATCTACAACGTATGCACATTCTACATCATAACGACTTTCTATAGTTTGCGCATGCGTCCGGAAATAAGAAAAGCTTACTTCCCCCATTTTTTAAAATCACAGCTTCTAGAAGGTTTACATGATTTTGTAAAAAACACGAGTTTTTAGAAAATGTGTTTTATTTCATAAATGGAATCTATAAAGTATGCACATTATAGGTCATAACGACTTTCTATAGTTTGCGCATGCGTCCGGAAATAAAAAAGCTTACTTCCACCATTTTTTAAAATAACAGCTTCTAGAAGGTTTACATGATTTCTTAAAAAACACGAGTTTTTAGAAAATGTGTTTTATTTCATAAATGGAATCAACAAAGTATGCACATTCTACGTCATAACGACTTTCTATAGTTTGCGCATGCGTTTGGAAATAAGAAAAGCTTAGTTCCCCCGTTTTTTAAAATCACAGCTTCTAGAAGGTTTACATGATTTCTTAAAAAACACAAGTTTTTAGAAAATGTGTTTTATTTCATAAATGGAATCAACAAAGTATGCACATTCTACGTCATAACGACTTTCTATAGTTTGCGCATGCATTTGGAAATAGGAAAAGCTTACTTCCCCCGTTTTTTAAAATCACAGCTTCTAGAAGGTTTACATGATTTCGTAAAAAATACGAGTTTTTAGAAAATGTGTTTTATTTCATAAATGGAATCTACAAAGTATGCACATTCTACGTCATAATGACTTTCTATAGTTTGCGCATGCGTCTGGAAATAAAAAAGCTTACTTCCACCATTTTTTAAAATAACAGCTTCTAGAAGGTTTACATGAGTTCTTAAAAAACACGAGTTTTTAGAAAATGTGTTTTATTTGATAAATAGAATCAACAAAGTATGCACATTCTACGTCATAACGACTTTCTATAGTTTGCGCATGCGTTTGGAAATAAGAAAAGCTTACTTCCCCCGTTTTTTAAAATCACAGCTTCTAGAAGGTTTACATGATTTCTTAAAAAACAAGAGTTTTTCGAAAATGTGTTTTATATCTTAAATGGAATCAACAAAGTATGCACATTCTACGTCATAACGACTTTCTATAGTTTGCGCATGCGTTTGGAAATAAGAAAAGCTTACTTCCCCCGTTTTTTAAAATCACAGCTTCTAGAAGGTTTACATGATTTCTTAAAAAACACGAGTTTTTAGAAACTGTGTTTTATTTCATAAATTGAATCAACAAAGTATGCACATTCTACGTCGTAACGACTTTCTATAGTTTGCGCATGCGTCCGGAAATAAGAAAAGCTTACTTCCACCGTTTTTTAAAATCACCGCTTCTAGAAGGTTTACACGATTTCTTAAAAAACATGAGTTTTTAGAAAATGTGTTTTATTTCGTAAATGGAGTCAACAAAGTATGCACATTCTACGTCATAACGACTTTCTATAGTTTGCGCATTCGTCCGGAAATAAGAAAAGCTTACTTCCACCGTTTTTAAAATCACAGCTTCTAGAAGGTTTACATGATTTCGTAAAAAAATACGAGTTTTTAGAAAATGTGTTTTATTTCCTAAATGGAATCTAAAAAGTATGCACATTCTACGTCATAACGACTTTCTGTAGTTTGCGCATGCGTCCGGAAATAAGAAAAGCTTACTTCCCCCATTTTTTAAAATCACAGCTGCTAGAAGGTTTACATGATTTCGTAAGAAACACGAGTTTTTAGAAAATGTGTTTTATTTCATAAATGGAATCTACAAAGTATGCACATTCTACGTCATAACGACTTTCTATAGTTTGCGCATGCGTTCGGAAATAAAAAAGCTTACTTCCACCATTTTTTAAAATAACAGCTTCTAGAAGGTTTACATGATTTCTTAAAAAACACGAGTTTTTAGAAAATGTGCTTTATTTCATTAATGGAATCAACAAAGTATGCACATTCTACGTCATAACGACTTTCTATAGTTTGCACATGCGTTTGGAAATAAGAAAAGCTTACTTCCCCCGTTTTTTAAAATCACAGCTTCTAGAAGGTTTACATGATTTCTTAAAAAACACGAGTTTTTTGATTATGTGTTTTATTTCTTAAATGGAATCAACAAAGTATGCACATTCTATGTCATAACGAATTTCTATAGTTTGCGCATTTGTCCAGAAATAAGAAAAGCTTACTTCCACCGTTTTTTAAAATCACAGCTTCTAGAAGGTTTACATGATTTCGTAAAAAACACAAGTTTTTAGAAAATGTTTTTTATTTCATAAATGGAATCTACAAAGTATGCACATTCTACGTCATAACGACTTTCTATAGTTTGTGCATGCGTCCGGAAATAAGAAAAGCTTACTTCCACCGTTTTTTAAAATCACAGCTTCTAGAAGGTTTACATGATTTCGTAAAAAACACGAGTTTTTAGAAAATGTGTTTTATTTCATAAATGGAATCAACAAAGTATGCACATTCTACATCATAACGACTTTCTATAGCTTGCGCATTCGTCCGGAAATAAGAAAAGCTTACTTCCACCGTTTTTTAAAATCACAGCTTCTAGAAGGTTTACATGATTTCGTAAAAAACACAAGTTTTTAGAAAATGTGTTTTATTTCATAAATGGAATCAACAAAGTATGCAGATTCTACGTCATAATGACTTTCTATAGTTTGCGCATGCGTTTGGAAATAAGAAAAGCTTACTTCCCCCGTTTTTTAAAATCACAGCTTCTAGAAGGTTTACATGATTTCTTAAAAAACACGAGTTTTTAGAAAATGTGTTTTATTTCATAAATGGAATCAAAAAAGTATGCACATTCGACGTCATAACGACTTTCTATAGTTTGCGCATGCGTTTGGAAATAAGAAAAGCTTACTTCCCCCGTTTTTTAAAATCACAGCTTCTAGAAGGTTTACATGATTTCTTAAAAAACACGAGTTTTTAGAAAATGTGTTTTATTTCATAAATGGAATCAACAAAGTATGCACATTCTACGTCATAACGAATTTCTATAGTTTGCGCATGCGTCCGGAAATAAGAAAAGCTTACTTCCATCGTTTTTTAAAATCACAGCTTCTAGAAGGTTTACATGATTTCGTAAAAAACACGAGTTTTTAGAAAATGTGTTTTATTTCATAAATGGAATCTACAAAGTATGCACATTCTACGTCATGACGACTTTATATAGTTTGCGCATGCGTCCGGAAATAAGAAAAGCTTACTTCCCCCGTTTTTTAAAATCACAGCTTCTAGAAGGTTTACATGATTTCGTAAAAAACACGAGTTTTTAGAAAATGTGTTTTATTTCATAAATGGAATCAACAAAGTATGCACATTCTACATCATAACGACTTTCTATAGCTTGCGCATTCGTCCGGAAATAAGAAAAGCTTACTTCCACCATTTTTTAAAATCACAACATCTAGAAGGTTTACATGATTTCGTAAAAAACACGAGTTTTTAGAAAATGTGTGTTTTTTCATAAATGGAATCTATAAAGTATGCACATTCTACGTCCTAACGACTTTCTATAGTTTGCGAATCCGTCTGGAAATAAGAAAAGCTTACTTCCCCCGTTTTTTAAAATCACAGCTTCTAGAAGGTTTACATGATTTCTTAAAAAACATGAGTTTTTAGAAAATGTGTTTTATTTCATAAAGGGAATCAACAAAGTATGCACATTCTACGTCATAACGACTTTCTATAGTTTGCGCATGCGTTTGGAAATAAGAAAAGCTTACTTCCCCCGTTTTTTAAAATCACAGCTTCTAGAAGGTTTACATGATATCTTAAAAAACACGAGTTTTTAGAAAATGTGTTTTATTTCATAAATAGAATCAACAAAGTATGCACATTCTACGTCATAACGACTTTCTATAGTTTGCGCATGCGTCCAGAAATAAGAAAAGCTTACTTCCACCATTTTTTAAAATCACAGCATCTAGAAGGTTTACATGATTTCGTAAAAAACACGAGTTTTTAGAAAATGTGTGTTATTTCATAAATTGAATCTATAAAGTATGCACATTCTACGTCATAACGACTTTCTATAGTTTGCGAATCCGTCTGGAAATAAGAAAAGCTTACTTCCCCCGTTTTTTAAAATCACAGCTTCTAGAAGGTTTACATGATTTGTTAAAAAACACGAGTTTTTAGAAAATGTGTTTTATTTCATAAATGGAATCAACAAAGTATGCACATTCTACGTCATAACGACTTTCTATAGTTTGTGCATGCGTCCGGAAATAAGAAAAGCTTACTTCCACCGTTTTTTAAAATCACAGCTTCTAGAAGGTTTACATGATTTCGTAAAAAACACGAGTTTTTAGAAAATGTGTTTTATTTCATAAATGGAATCAACAAAGTATGCACATTCTACATCATAACGACTTTCTATAGCTTGCGCATTCGTCCGGAAATAAGAAAAGCTTACTTCCACCGTTTTTTAAAATCACAGCTTCTAGAAGGTTTACATGATTTCGTAAAAAACACAAGTTTTTAGAAAATGTGTTTTATTTCATAAATGGAATCAACAAAGTATGCAGATTCTACGTCATAATGACTTTCTATAGTTTGCGCATGCGTTTGGAAATAAGAAAAGCTTACTTCCCCCGTTTTTTAAAATCACAGCTTCTAGAAGGTTTACATGATTTCTTAAAAAACACGAGTTTTTAGAAAATGTGTTTTATTTCATAAATGGAATCAAAAAAGTATGCACATTCGACGTCATAACGACTTTCTATAGTTTGCGCATGCGTTTGGAAATAAGAAAAGCTTACTTCCCCCGTTTTTTAAAATCACAGCTTCTAGAAGGTTTACATGATTTCTTAAAAAACACGAGTTTTTAGAAAATGTGTTTTATTTCATAAATGGAATCAACAAAGTATGCACATTCTACGTCATAACGAATTTCTATAGTTTGCGCATGCGTCCGGAAATAAGAAAAGCTTACTTCCATCGTTTTTTAAAATCACAGCTTCTAGAAGGTTTACATGATTTCGTAAAAAACACGAGTTTTTAGAAAATGTGTTTTATTTCATAAATGGAATCTACAAAGTATGCACATTCTACGTCATGACGACTTTATATAGTTTGCGCATGCATCCGGAAATAAGAAAAGCTTACTTCCCCCGTTTTTTAAAATCACAGCTTCTAGAAGGTTTACATGATTTCGTAAAAAAACACGAGTTTTTAGAAAATGTGTTTTATTTCATAAATGGAATCAACAAAGTATGCACATTCTACATCATAACGACTTTCTATAGCTTGCGCATTCGTCCGGAAATAAGAAAAGCTTACTTCCACCATTTTTTAAAATCACAACATCTAGAAGGTTTACATGATTTCGTAAAAAACACGAGTTTTTAGAAAATGTGTGTTTTTTCATAAATGGAATCTATAAAGTATGCACATTCTACGTCATAACGACTTTCTATAGTTTGCGAATCCGTCTGGAAATAAGAAAAGCTTACTTCCCCCGTTTTTAAAAATCACAGCTTCTAGAAGGTTTAAATGATTTGTTAAAAAACACGAGTTTTTAGAAAATGTGTTTTATTTCATAAATGGAATCAACAAAGTATGCACATTCTACGTTATAACGACTTTCTATAGTTTGTGCATGCGTCCGGAAATAAGAAAAGCTTACTTCCCCCGTTTTTTAAAATCACAGCTTCGAGAAGGTTTACATGATTTCTTAAAAAACATGAGTTTTTAGAAAATGTGTTTTATTTCATAAAGGGAATCAACAAAGTATGCACATTCTACGTCATAACGACTTTCTATAGTTTGCGCATGCGTTTGGAAATAAGAAAAGCTTACTTCCCCCGTTTTTTAAAATCACAGCTTCTAGAAGGTTTACATGATTTCGTAAAAAACACAAGTTTTTAGAAAATGTTTTTTATTTCATAAATGGAATATACAAAGTATGCACATTCTACGTCATAACGACTTTATATAGTTTGCGCATGCGTCCGGAAATAAGAAAAGCTTACTTCCCCCGTTTTTTAAAATCACAGCTTCGAGAAGGTTTACATGATTTCTTAAAAAACATGAGTTTTTAGAAAATGTGTTTTATTTCATAAAGGGAATCAACAAAGTATGCACATTCTACGTCATAACGACTTTCTATAGTTTGCGCATGCGTTTGGAAATAAGAAAAGCTTACTTCCCCCGTTTTATAAAATCACAGCTTCTAGAAGGTTTACATGATTTCTTAAAAAACACGAGTTTTTAAAAAATGTGTTTTATTTCTTCAATGGAATCAACAAAGTATGCACATTCTACGTCATAACGACTTTCTATAGTTTGTGCATGCGTCCGGAAATAAGAAAAGCTTACTTCCACCGTTTTTTAAAATCACAGCTTCTAGAAGGTTTACATGATTTCGTAGAAAACACGAGTTTTTAGAAAATGTGTTTTATTTCATAAATGGAATGAACAAAGTATGCACATTCTACATCATAACGACTTTCTATAGCTTGCGCATTCGTCCGGAAATAAGAAAAGCTTACTTCCACCGTTTTTTAAAATCACAGCTTCTAGAAGGTTTACATGATTTCGTAAAAAACACAAGTTTTTAGAAAATGTGTTTTATTTCATAAATGGAATCAACAAAGTATGCAGATCCTACGTCATAATGACTTTCTATAGTTTGCGCATGCGTTTGGAAATAAGAAAAGCTTACTTCCCCCGTTTTTTAAAATCACAGCTTCTAGAAGGTTTACATGATTTCTTAAAAAACACGAGTTTTTAGAAAATGTGTTTTATTTCATAAATGGAATCAACAAAGTATGCACATTCTACGTCATAACGACTTTCTATAGTTTGCGCATGCGTTTGGAAATAAGAAAAGCTTACTTCCCCCGTTTTTTAAAATCACAGCTTCTAGAAGGTTTACATGATTTCTTAAAAAACACGAGTTTTTAGAAAATGTGTTTTATTTCATAAATGGAATCAACAAAGTATGCACATTCTACATCATAACGAATTTCTATAGTTTGCGCATGCGTCCGGAAATAAGAAAAGCTTACTTCCATCGTTTTTTAAAATCACAGCTTCTAGAAGGTTTACATGATTTCGTAAAAAACACGAGTTTTTAGAAAATGTGTTTTATTTCATAAATGGAATCTACAAAGTATGCACATTCTACGTCATGACGACTTGATATAGTTTGCGCATGCGTCCGGAAATAGGAAAAGCTTACTTCCCCCGTTTTTTAAAATCACAGCTTCTAGAAGGTTTACATGATTTCTTAAAAAACACAAGTTTTTAGAAAATGTGTTTTATTTCATAAATGGAATCAACAAAGTATGCATATTCTACGTCATAACGACTTTCTATAGTTTGCGCATGCGTTTGCAAATAAGAAAATCTTACTTCCCCCATTTTTTAAAATCACAGCTTCTAGAAGGTTTACATGATTTCGTAAAAAACACGAGTTTTTAGAAAATCTGTTTTATTTCATAAATGGAATCTACAAAGTATGCACATTCCATGTCATAACGACTTTCTATAGTTTGCGCATGCGTCCGGAAATAAAAAAGCTTACTTCCACCATTTTTTAAAATAACAGCTTCTAGAAGTTTTACATGATTTCTTAAAAAACACGAGTTTTTAGAAAATGTGTTTTATTTCATAAATGGAATCAACAAAGTATGCACATTCTACGTCATAACGACTTTCTATAGTTTGCGCATGCGTTTGGAAATAAGTAAAGCTTACTTCCCCCGTTTTTTAAAATCACAGCTTCTAGAAGGTTTACGTGATTTCTTAAAAAACACAAGTTTTTAGAAAATGTGTTTTATTAGATAAATGGAATCAACAAAGTATGCACATTCTACATCATAACGACTTTCTATAGTTTGCGCATGCGTTTCGAAATAGGAAAATCTTACTTCCCCCGTTTTTTAAAATCACAGCTTCTAGAAAGTTTACATGATTTCGTAAAAAATACGAGTTTTTAGAAAATGTGTTTTATTTCATAAATGGAAACTACAAAGTATGCACATTCTACGTCATAACGACTTTCTATAGTTTGCGCATGCGTCTGGAAATAAAAAAGCTTACTTCCACCATTTTTTAAAATAACAGCTTCTAGAAGGTTTACATGATTTCTTAAAAAACACGAGTTTTTAGAAAATGTGTTTTATTTCATAAATGGAATCAACAAAGTATGCACATTCTACGTCATAACGAATTTCTATAGTTTGCGCATGCGTCCGGAAATAAGAAAAGCTTACTTCCACCGTTTTTTTAAATCACAGCTTCTAGAAGGTTTACATGATTTCGTAAAAAACACGAGTTTTTAGAAATTGTGTTTTATTTGATAAATGGAATCTACAAAGTATGCATATTCTACGTCATGACGACTTTGTATAGTTTGCGCATTCGTCCGGAAATAAGAAAAGCTTACTTCCCCCGTTTTTTAAAATCACAGCTTCTAGAAGGTTTACATGATTTCTTAAAAAACACAAGTTTTTAGAAAATGTGTTTTAGTTCATAAATGGAATCAACAAAGTATGCACATTCTACGTCATAACGACTTTCTATAGTTTGTGCATGCGTTTGGAAATAAGAAAAGCTTACTTCCCCCGTTTTTTAAAATCACAGCTTCTAGAAGGTTTACATGATTTCGTAAAAAACACGACTTTTTAGAAAATGTGTTTTATTTCAAAATGGAATCTACAAAGTATGCACATTCTACGTCATAACTACTTTCTATAGTTTGCGCATGCGTCCGGAAATAAAAAAGCTTACTTCCCCCGTTTTTTAAAAACACAGCTTCTAGAAGGTTTACATGATTTCTTAAAAAGCACGAGTTTTTAGAAAATGTGTTTTATTTCATAAATGGAAACTACAAAGTATGCACATTCTACGTCATAACGACTTTCTATAGTTTGCGCATGCGTCTGGAAATAAAAAAGCTTACTTCCACCATTTTTTAAAATAACAGCTTCTAGAAGGTTTACATGATTTCTTAAAAAACACGAGTTTTTAGAAAATGTGTTTTATTTCATAAATGGAATCAACAAAGTATGCACATTCTACGTCATAACGAATTTCTATAGTTTGCGCATGCGTCCGGAAATAAGAAAAGCTTACTTCCACCGTTTTTTTAAATCACAGCTTCTAGAAGGTTTACATGATTTCGTAAAAAACACGAGTTTTTAGAAATTGTGTTTTATTTGATAAATGGAATCTACAAAGTATGCATATTCTACGTCATGACGACTTTGTATAGTTTGCGCATTCGTCCGGAAATAAGAAAAGCTTACTTCCCCCGTTTTTTAAAATCACAGCTTCTAGAAGGTTTACATGATTTCTTAAAAAACACAAGTTTTTAGAAAATGTGTTTTAGTTCATAAATGGAATCAACAAAGTATGCACATTCTACGTCATAATGACTTTATATAGTTTGCGCATGCGTCTGGAAATAAGAATAGCTTACTTCCCCCGTTTTTTAAAATCACAGCTTCTAAAAGGTTTACATGATTTCTTAAAAAACACGAGTTTTTAGAAAATGTGTTTTATTTCATTAATGGAATCAACAAAGTATGCACATTCTACGTCATAACGACTTTCTATAGTTTGCGCATGCGTCCGGAAATAAGAAAAGCTTACTTCCCCCGTTTTTTAAAAACACAGCTTCTAGAAGGTTTACATGATTTCTTAAAAAGCACGAGTTTTTAGAAAATGTGTTTTATTTCATAAATGGAATCAACAAAGTGCGTACATTCTACGTCATAACGAATTTCTATAGTTTGCGCATGCGTTTGGAAATAAGAAAAGCTTATTTCCCCCGTTTTTTAAAATCACAGCTTCTAGAAGGTTTACATGATTTCTTAAAAAACACGAGTTTTTAGAAAATGTGTTTTATTTCATAAATAGAATCAACCAAGTATGCACATTCTACGTCATAACGACTGTCTATAGTTTGCGCATGCGTCCGGAAAGAAGAAAAGCTTACTTCCCCCGTTTTTTAAAATCACAGCTTCTAGAAGGTTTACATGATTTCTTAAAAAACACGAGTTTTTAGAAAATGTGTTTTATTTCATAAATGGAATCAACAAAGTACGAACATTCTACGTCATAACGACTTTCTATAGTTTGCGCATGCGTTTAGAAATAAGAAAAGCTTACTTCCCCCGTTTTTTAAAATCACAGCTTCTAGAAGGTTTACATGATTTCTTAAAAAACACGAGTTTTTAGAAAATGTCTTTTATTTCATAAATAGACTCAACAAAGTATGCACATTCTACGTCATAACGATTTTCTATAGTTTGCGCATGCGTCCAGAAATAAGAAAAGCTTACTTCCACCATTTTTAAAAATCACAGCATCTAGAAGGTTTACATGATTTCGTAAAAAACACGAGTTTTTAGAAAATGTGTTTTATTTCATAAATGGAATAAACAAAGTATGCACATTCTACGTCATAACGACTTTCTATAGTTTGCGCATGCGTTTGGAAATAAGAAAAGCTTACTTCCCCCGTTTTTTAAAATCACAGCTTCTAAAAGGTTTACATGATTTCTTAAAAAACACAAGTTTTTAGAAAATGTGTTTTATTTCATAAATGTAATCTACAAAGTATGCACATTCTACGTCATAACGACATTATATAGTTTGCGCATGCGTCCGGAAATAAGAAAAGATTACTTCCACCGTTTTTTAAAATCACAGCTTCTAGAAGGTTTACATGATTTCGTAAAATACACGAGTTTTTAGAAAATGTGTTTTATTTCATAAATGAAATCTACAAAGTATACACATTCAACGTCATAACGACATTCTATAGTTTGCGCATGCGTCCGGAAAGAAGAAAAGCTTACTTCCACAGTTTTTTAAAATCATAGCTTCTAGAAGGTTTACATGATTTCGTAAAAAAACATGAGTTTTTAGAAAATGTGTTTTATTTCATAAATGTAATCTACAAAGTATGCACATTCTACGTCATAACGACATTCTATAGTTTGCGCATGCGTCCGGAAATAAGAAAAGCTTACTTCCACCGTTTTTTAAAATCACAGCTTCTAGAAGGTTTACATGATTTCGTAAAGACCACGAGTTTTTAGAAAATGTGTTTTATTTCATTAATGGAATCTAAAAAGTTTGCACATTCTACGTCATAACGACTTTCTGTAGTTTGCGCATCCGTCCGGAAATAAGAAAAGCTTACTTCCCCCGTTTTTTAAAATCACAGCTTCTAGAAGGTTTACATACGAGTTTTTAGAAAATGTGTTTTATTTCATAAATGGAATCAACAAAGTATGCACATTCTACGTCATAACGACTTTCTATAGTTCGCGCATGCGTTTAGAAATAAGAAAAGCTTACTTCCCCCGTTTTTTAAAATCACAGCTTCTAGAAGGTTTACATGATTTGTTAAAAAACACGAGTTTTTAGAAAATGTGTTTTATTTCATAAATGGAATAAGCAAAGTATGCACATTCTACGTCATAACGACTTTCTATAGTTTGCGCATGCGTCCGGAAATAAGAAAAGCTTACTTCCACCGTTTTTTAAAATCACAGCTTCTAGAACGTTTACATGATTTCGTAAAAAAAAAGAGTTTTTAGAAAATATGTTTTATTTCATAAATGGAATCTACAAAGTATGCACATTCTACGTCATAACGACTTTCTATAGTTTGCGCATGCGTCCGGAAATAAGAAAAGCTTACTTCCACCGTTTTTTAAAATCACAGCTTCTAGAAGGTTTACATGATTTCGTAAAAAACACGAGTTTTTAGAAAATGTGTTTTATTTCATAAATGGAATCTACAAAGTATGCACATTCTACGTCATAACGACTTTCTATAGTTTGCGCATCCGTCCGTAAATAAGAAAAGCTTACTTCCCTCGTTTTTTAAAATCACAGCTTCTAGAAGGTTTACATGATTTGTTAAAAAACACGAGTTTTTAGAAAATGTTTTTTATTTCATAAATGGAATCAACAAAGTATGCACATTCTACGTCATAACGACTTTCTATAGTTTGCGCATGCGTCCGGAAATAAGAAAAGCTTACTTCCCCCGTTTTTTAAAATCACAGCTTCTAGAAGGTTTACATGATTTCTTAAAAAACACGAGTTTTTAGAAAATGTGTTTTATTTCATAAATGGAATCAACAAAGTATGCACATTCTACGTCATAACGACTTTCTATAGTTTGCGCATGCGTCCGGAAATAAGAAAAGCTTACTTCCCCCGTTTTTTAAAATCACAGCTTCTACAAGGTTTACATGATTTCTTAAAAAACACGAGTTTTTAGAAAATGTGTTTTATTTCATAAATGGAATCAACAAAGTACGAACATTCTACGTCATAACGACTTTCTATAGTTTGCACATGCGTTTAGAAATAGGAAAAGCTTATTTCCCCGGTTTTTTAAAATCACAGCTTCTAGAAGGTTTACATGATTTCTTAAAAAACACGAGTTTTTAGAAAATGTGTTTTATTTCATAAATAGAATCAACAAAGTATGCACATTCTACGTCATAACGACTTTCTATAGTTTTCGCATGCGTCCGGAAATAAGAAAAGCTTACTTCCACAATTTTTTAAAATCACAGCATCTAGAAGGTTTACATGATTTCGTAAAAAACATGAGTTTTTAGAAAATGTGTTTTATTTCATAAATGGAATCAACAAAGTATGCACATTCTACGTCATAACGACTTTCTATAGTTTGCGCATGCGTTTGGAAATAAGAAAAGCTTACTTCCCCCGTTTTTTAAAAGCACGGCTTCTAGAAGGTTTACATGATTTCTTAAAAAACACGAGTTTTTAGAAAATGTGTTTTATTTCATAAATGGAATCAACAAAGCATGCACATTCTACGTTATAACGACTTTTTATAGTTTGCGCATGCGTCCGGAAATAAGAAAAGCTTAGTTCCACCATTTTTTAAAATCACAGCATCTAGAAGGTTTACATGATTTCGTAAAAAACACGAGACTTTAGAAAATGTGTTTTATTTCATAAATGAAATCTACAAAGTATGCACATTCTACGTCATAACCACATTCTATAGTTTGCGGATTCGTCCGGAAATAAGAAAAGCTTACTTCCACCGTTTTTTAAAATCACAGCTTCTAGAAGGTGTACATGATTTCGTAAAAAACACGAGTTTTTAGAAAATGTGTTTTATTTCATAAATGGAATCTAAAAAGTTTGCACATTCTACGTCATAATGACTTTCTATAGTTTGCGCATCCGTCTCGAAATAAGAAAAGCTTACTTCCCCGTTTTTTAAAATCACATCTTCTAGAAGGTTTACATGATTTGTTAAAAAACACAAGTTTTTAGAAAATGTGTTTTATTTCATAAATGGAATCAACAAAGTATGCACATTCTACGTCATAACGACTTTCTATAGTTTGCGCATGCGTCCGGAAATAAGAAAAGCTTACTTCCACCGTTTTTTAAAATCACAGCTTCTAGAAGGTTTACATGAATTCTTAAAAAACATGAGTTTTTAGAAAATGTGTTTTATTTCTCTAATGGAATCAACAAAGTATGCACATTCTACGTCATAACGACTTTCTATAGTTTGCGCATGCGTTTGGAAATAAGAAAAGCTTACTTCCCCCGTTTTTTAAAATCACAGCTTCTAGAAGGTTTACATGATTTCTTAAAAAACACGAGTTTTTAGAAAATGTGTTTTATTTCATAAATGGAATCAACAAAGTACGAACATTCTACGTCATAACGACTTTCTATAGTTTGCAAGTGCATTTAGAAATAAGAAAAGCTTACTTTCCCCGTTTTTTAAAATCACAGCTTCTAGAAGGTTTACATGATTTATTAAAAAACACGAGTTTTTAGAAAATGTGTTTTATTTCATAAATAGAATCAACAAAGTATGCACATTCTACGTCATAACGACTTTCTATAGTTTGCGCATGCGTCCGGAAATAAGAAAAGCTTACTTCCACTATGTTTTAAAATCACAGCATCTAGAAGGTTTACATGATTTCGTAAAAAACACGAGTTTTTAGAAAATGTGTTTTATTTCATAAATGGAATCTACAAAGTATGCACATTCTACGTCATAACAACTTTCTATAGTTTGCGCATCCGTCCGGAAATAAGAAAAGCTTACTTCCCCCGTTTTTTAAAATCACAGCTTCTAGAAGGTTCACATGATTTGTTAAAAAACACGAGTTTTTAGAAAATGTGTTTTATTTCATAAATGGAACCAACAAAGTATGCACATTTTACATCATAACGACTTTCTATAGTTTGCGCATGCGTCCGGAAATAAGAAAAGTTTACTTCCACCGTTTTTTAAAATCACAGCTTCTAGAAGGTTTACATGATTTCGTAAAAAACACGAATTTTTAGAAAATGTGTTTTATTTCATAAATGGAATCTACAAAGTATGCACATTCTAAGTCATAACGACTTTCTATAGTTTGCGCATGTGTCCGGAAATAAGAAAAGCTTACTTCCACCGTTTTTTAAAATCACGGCTTCTAGAAGGTTTACATGATTTCGTAAAAAACACGAGTTTTTGGAAAATGTGTTTTATTTCATAAATGAAATCTACAAAGTATGCACATTCTACGTCATAATGACATTCTATAGTTTGCGCATGCGTCCGGAAATAAGAAAAGCTTACTTCCACCGTTTTTTAAAATCAAAGCTTCTAGAAGGTTTACATGATTTCGTAAAAAACACGAGTTTATAAAAATGTGTTTTATTTCATAAATGGAATCTACAAAGTATGCACATTCTACGTCATAACGAATTTCTATAGTTTGCGTATCCTTCCGGAAATAAGAAAACCTTACTTCCCCCGTTTTTTAAAATCACAGCTTCTAGAAGGTTTACATGATTTGTTAAAAACATGAGTTTTTAGAAAATGTGTTTTATTTCATAAATGGAATCAAGAAAGTATGCACATTCTACGTCGTAACGACTTTCTATAGTTTGTGTATGCGTCCGGAAATAAGAAAAGCTTACTTCCACCGTTTTTTAAAATCACAGCTTCTAGAAGGTTTACATGATTTCGTAAAAAAAAAAGAGTTTTTAGAAAAATTGTTTTATTTCATAAATAGAATCAACAAAGTATGCACATTCTACGTCATAACGACTTTCTATAGTTTGCGCATGCGTTTCGAATTAAGAAAAGATTACTTCCCCCGTTTTTCAAAATCACAGCTTCTAGAAGGTTTACATGATTTCTTAAAAAACACGAGTTTTTAGAAAATGTGTTTTATTTCATGAATGGAATCAACAAAGTATGCACATTCTACATCATAACGACTTTCTATAGTTTGCGCATTCGTCCGGAAATAAGAAAAGCTTACTTCCACCGTTTTTTAAAATCACAGCTTCTATAAGGTTTACATGATTTCGTAAAAAACACGAGTTTTTAGAAAATGTGTTTTATTTCATAAATGGAATCTACAAAGTATGCGCATTCTACGTCAAAAGGACTTTCTACAGTTTGCGCATGCGTCCGGAAATAAGAAAAGGTTACTTCCCCCGTTTTTTAAAATCACAGCTTCTAGAAGGTTTACATGATTTCGTAAAAAACACGAGTTTCTAGAAAATATGTTTTATTTCATAAATGGAATCCACAAATTATGCACATTCTACATCATAACGACATTCTATAGTTTGTGCATGCATCCGGAAATAAGAAAAGCTTACTTCCACCGTTTTTTAAAATCACAGCTTCTAGAAGGTTTACATGATTTCGTAAAAAACATGAGTTTTTAGAAAATGTGTTTTATTTCATAAATGGAATCTACAAAGTATGCACATTCTACGTCATAAGGACTTTCTATAGTTTGCGCATGCATTTGGAAATAAGAAAAGCTTACTTCCCCCGTTTTTTAAAATCACAGCTTCTAGAAGGTTTACATGATTTCTTAAAAAACACGAGTTTTTAGAAAATGTATTTTATTTCATAAACGGAATCAACAAAGTATGCACATTCTACGTCATAACGACTTTCTCTAGTTTGCGCATGCGTCCGGAAATAAGAAAAGCTTACTTCCACCGTTTTTTAAAATCACAGCTGCTAGAAGGTTTACATGATTTCGCAAAAAACACGAGTTTTTAGAAAATGTGTTTTATTTCATAAATGGAATCTACAAAGTATGCACATTCTACGTCATAACGACTTTCTATAGTTTGCGCATCCGTCCGGAAATAAGAAAACCTTACTTCCCCCGTTTTTTAAAATCACAGCTTCTAGAAGGTTTACATGATTTGTTAAAAAACATGAGTTTTTAGAAAATGTGTTCTTTTTCATAAATGGAATCTACAAAGTATGCACATTCTACGTCATAACGACTTTCTACAGTTTGTGCATACGTCTGGAAATAAGAAAAGCTTACTTCCCCCGTTTTTTAAAATCACAGCTTCTAGAAGGTTTACATGATTTCGTAAAAAACACTAGTTTTTAGAAAATGTGTTTTATTTCATAAATGGAATCTAGAAAGTATGCACATTCTACGTCATAACGACTTTATATAGTTTGCGCATGCGTCTGGAAATAAGAAAAGCTTACTTCCCCCGTTTTTTAAAATCACAGCTTCTAGAAGGTTTACATGATTTGTTAAAAAACACGAGTTTTTAGAAAATGTGTTTTATTTCATAAATGGAATCAACAAAGTATGCACATTCTACGTCATAACGACTTTCTACAGTTTGTGCATCCGTCCAGAAATAAGAAAATCTTACTTCCCTCGTTTTTTAAAATCACAGCTTCTAGAAGGTTTACATGATTTCTTAAAAAACACGAGTTTTTAGAAAATGTGTTTTATTTCATAAATGGAATCAACAAAGTATGCACATTCTACGTCATAACGACTTTCTATAGTTTGCGCATGCGTCCGGAAATAAGAAAAGCTTACTTCCACCGTTTTTTAAAATCACAGCTTCTAGAAGGTTTACATGATCTCGTAAAAAAAAAGAGTTTTTAGAAAATGTGTTTTATTTCAAAAATGGAATCTACAAAGTATGCACATTCTACGTCATAACGACTTTCCATAGTTTGCGCATATGCCCGGAAATAAGAAAAGCTTACTTCCACCGTTTTTTAAAATCACAGCTTCTAGAAGGTTTACATAATTTCGTAAAAAACACGAGTTTTTAGAAAATGTCTTTTATTTCATAAATGGAATCTACAAAGTATGCACATTCTACGGCATAACGATTTTCTATAGTTTGCGCATGCGTCCGGAAATAAGAAAAGCTTACTTCCACCATTTTTTAAAATCACATCTTCTAGAAGGTTTACATGATTTCGTAATAAACACGAGTTCTTAGAAAATGTGTTTTATTTCATAAAAGGAATCTACAAAGTATGCACATTCTACGTCATAACTACTTTCTATAGTTTGCGCATGCATCCGGAAATAAGAAAAGCTTACTTCCCCCTTTTTTTAAAATCACAGCTTCTAAAAGGTTTACATGATTTCTTAAAAAACACGACTTTTTAGAAAATGTGTTTTATTTCTCTAATGGAATCAACAAAGTATGCACATTCTACGTCATAACGACTTTCTATAGTTTGCGCATGCGTTTGGAAATAACAAAAGCTTACTTCCCCCGTTTTTTAAAATCACAGCTTCTAGAAGGTTTACATGATTTCTTAAAAAACACGAGTTTTTAGAAAATGTGTTTTATTTCATAAATGGAATCAAGAAAGTATGCACATTCTACCTCATAACGAATTTCTATGGTTTGCGCATGCGTCCGGAAATAAGAAAAGCTTACTTCCACCGTTTTTTAAAATCACAGCTTCTAGAAGCTTTACATGAATTCGTAAAAAAAACGAGTTTTTAGAAAATGTGTTTTATTTCATAAATGGAATCTACAAAGTATGGACATTCTACGTCATAACGACTTTATATAGTTTGCGCATGCGTCTGGAAATAAGAAAAGCTTACTTCCCCCGTTTTTTAAAATCACAGCTTCTAGAAGGTTTACATGATTTCTTAAAAAACACGAGTTTTTAGAAAATGTGTTTTATTTTATAAATGGAATCAACAAAGTATGCACATTCTACGTCATAACGACTTTCTATAGTTTGCGCATGCGTCCGGAAATAAGAAAAGCTTACTTCCCCCGTTTTTTAAAATCACAGCTTCTAGAAGGTTTACATGATTTCTTAAAAAACACGAGTTTTTAGAAAATGTGTTTTATTTCATAAATGGAATCAACAAAGTACGAACATTCTACGTCATAACGACTTTCTATAGTTTGCGCATCCGTCCGTAAATAAGAAAAGCTTACTTCCAACATTTTTTAAAATCACAGCATCTAGAAGGTTTACATGATTTCGTAAAAAACACGAGTTTTCAGAAAATGTGTTTTATTTCATAAATTGAATCTACAAAGTATGCACATTCTACGTCATAACGATTTTCTATAGTTTGCGCATGCGTCCGGAAATAAAAAAAGCTTACTTCCCCCGTTTTTTAAAATCACAGCTTCTAGAAGGTTTACATGATTTCTTAAAAAACAATAGTTTTTAGAAAATGTGTTTTATTTCATAAATGGAAGCTACAAAGTATGCACATTCTACGTCATAACGACTTTCTATAGTTTGCGCATGCGTTTGGAAATAAGAAAAGCTTACTTCCCCCGTTTTTTAAAATCACAGCTTCTAGAAGGTTTACATGATTTCTTAAAAAACATGAGTGTTTAGAAATTGTGTTTTATTTCAGAAATGGAATCTACAAAGTATGCACATTCTATGTCAGAACGAATTTCTATAGTTTGCGCATGCGTCCGGAAATAAGAAATCTTACTTCCCCCGTTTTTTAAAATCACAGCTTCTAGAAGGTTTACATGATTTCTTAAAAAACACGAGTTTTTAGAAAACGTGTTTTATTTCATCAATGGAATCTACAAAGTATGCACATTCTACGTCATAACGGCTTTCTATAGTTTGCGCATGCGTCCGGAAATAAGAAAAGCTTACTTCCACCGTTTTTTAGAATCACAGCTTCTAGAAGGTTTACATGATTTCTTAAAAAACACGAGTTTTTAGAAAATGTGTTTTATTTCATAAATGGAATCAACAAAGTATGCACATTCTACATCATAACGAATTTCTATACTTTGTGCATTCGTCCGAAAATAAGAAAAGCTTACTTCCACCGTTTTTTAAAATCACAGCTTCCAGAAGGTTTACATGATTTCGTAAAAAACACGAGTTTTTAGAGAATGTGTTTTATTTCATAAATGGAATCTACAAAGTATGCACATTCTACGTCATAATGACTTTCTATAGTTTGCGCATGCGTCCGGAAATAAGAAAAGCTTACTTCCACCGTTTTTTAAAATCACAGCTTCTAGAAGGTTTACATGATTTCGTAAAAAACACGAGTTTTTAGAAAATGTATTTTATTTCATAAATGGAATCAAGAAAGTATGCACATTCTACCTTATAACGACTTTGTATAGTTTGCGCATGCGTCCGGAAATAAGAAAAGCTTACTTCCCCCGTTTTTTTAAATCACAGCTTCTAGAAGGTTTACATGATTTCGTAAAAAACACGAGTTTTTAGAAAATGTATTTTATTTCATAAATGGAATCAAGAAAGTATGCACATTCTACCTTATAACGACTTTGTATAGTTTGCGCATGCGACCGGAAATAAGAAAAGCTTACTTCCCCCGTTTTTTTAAATCACAGCTTCTAGAAGGTTTACATGATTTCCTAAAAAACACGAGTTTTTAGAAAATGTGTTTTATTTAATAAATGGAATCTACAAAGTATGCACATTCTACTTCATAACGACTTTCTATAGTTTGCGCATCCGTCCGTAAATAAGAAAAGCTTACTTCCAACATTTTTTAAAATCACAGCATCTAGAAGGTTTACATGATTTCGTAAAAAACACGAGTTTTCAGAAAATGTGTTTTATTTCATAAATTGAATCTACAAAGTATGCACATTCTACGTCATAATGATTTTCTATAGTTTGCGCATGCGTCCGGAAATAAAAAAAGCTTACTTCCCCCGTTTTTTAAAATCACAGCTTCTAGAAGGTTTACATGATTTCTTAAAAAACAAGAGTTTTTAGAAAATGTGTTTTATTTCATAAATGGAAGCTACAAAGTATGCACATTCTACGTCATAACGACTTTCTATAGTTTGCGCATGCGTTTGGAAATAAGAAAAGCTTACTTCCCCCGTTTTTTAAAATCACAGCTTCTAGAAGGTTTACATGATTTCTTAAAAAACATGAGTTTTTAGAAATTGTGTTTTATTTCAGAAATGGAATCTACAAAGTATGCACATTCTATGTCAGAACGAATTTCTATAGTTTGCGCATGTGTCCGGAAATAAGAAATCTTACTTCCCCCGTTTTTTAAAATCACAGCTTCTAGAAGGTTTACATGATTTCTTAAAAAACACGAGTTTTTAGAAAACGTGTTTTATTTCATCAATGGAATCTACAAAGTATGCACATTCTACGTCATAACGGCTTTCTATAGTTTGCGCATGCGTCCGGAAATAAGAAAAGCTTACTTCCACCGTTTTTTAGAATCACAGCTTCTAGAAGGTTTACATGATTTCTTAAAAAACACGAGTTTTTAGAAAATGTGTTTTATTTCATAAATGGAATCAACAAAGTATGCACATTCTACATCATAACGAATTTCTATACTTTGTGCATTCGTCCGAAAATAAGAAAAGCTTACTTCCACCGTTTTTTAAAATCACAGCTTCCAGAAGGTTTACATGAGTTCGTAAAAAACACGAGTTTTTAGAGAATGTGTTTTATTTCATAAATGGAATCTACAAAGTATGCACATTCTACGTCATAATGACTTTCTATTGTTTGCGCATGCGTCCGGAAATAAGAAAAGCTTACTTCCACCGTTTTTTAAAATCACAGCTTCTAGAAGGTTTACATGATTTCGTAAAAAACATGAGTTTTTAGAAAATGTATTTTATTTCATAAATGGAATCAAGAAAGTATGCACATTCTACCTTATAACGACTTTGTATAGTTTGCGCATGCGTCCGGAAATAAGAAAAGCTTACTTCCCCCGTTTTTTTAAATCACAGCTTCTAGAAGGTTTACATGATTTCGTAAAAAACACGAGTTTTTAGAAAATGTATTTTATTTCATAAATGGAATCAAGAAAGTATGCACATTCTACCTTATAACGACTTTGTATAGTTTGCGCATGCGTCCGGAAATAAGAAAAGCTTACTTCCCCCGTTTTTTTAAATCACAGCTTCTAGAAGGTTTACATGATTTCCTAAAAAACACGAGTTTTTAGAAAATGTGTTTTATTTAATAAATGGAATCTACAAAGTATGCACATTCTACTTCATAACGACTTTCTATAGTTTGGGCATCCGTCCGTAAATAAGAAAAGCTTACTTCCAACATTTTTTAAAATCACAGCATCTAGAAGGTTTACATGATTTCGTAAAAAACACGAGTTTTCAGAAAATGTGTTTTATTTCATAAATTAAATGTACAAAGTATGCACATTCTACATCATAACGATTTTCTATAGTTTGCGCATGCGTCCGGAAATAAGAAAAGCTTACTTCCCCCGTTTTTTAAAATCACAGCTTCTAGAAGGTTTACATGATTTCTTAAAAAACAAGAGTTTTTAGAAAATGTGTTTTATTTCATAAATGGAAGCTACAAAGTATGCACATTCTACGTCATAACGACTTTCTATAGTTTGCGCATGCGTTTGGAAATAAGAAAAGCTTACTTCCCCAGTTTTTTAAAATCACAGCGTCTAGAAGGTTTACATGATTTCTTAAAAAACACGAGTTTTTAGAAAATGTGCTTTATTTCATAAATAGAATCAACAAAGTATGCACATTCTACGTCATAACAATTTTCCATAGTTTGCGCATGCGTCCGGAAATAAGAAAAGCTTACTTCCACCATTTTTTAAAATCACAGCATCTAGAAGGTTTACATTATTTCGTAAAAAACACGAGTTTTTAGAAAATGTGTTTTATTTCATAAATGTAATCTACAAAGTATGCACATTCTACGTCATAACGATATAGTTTGCGCATGCGTCCGGAAATAAGAAAAGCTTACTTCCACCGTTTTTTAAAATCACAGCTTCTAGAAGGTTTACATGATTTCGTAAAAAACACGAGTTTTTAGAAAATGTGTTTTATGCACATTCTACGTCATAACGACTTTCTATAGTTTGCGCATCCGTCCGGAAATAAGAAAAGTTTACTTCCCCCGTTTTTTAAAATCACAGCTTCTAGAAGGTTTACATGATTTGTTAAAAAACATGTGTTTTTAGAAAATATGTTTTATTTCATAAATGGAATCAACAAAGTATGCACATTCTACGTCATAAAGACTTTCTATAGTTTGCGCATGCGTCCGGAAATAAGAAAAGCTTACTTCCACCGTTTTTTAAAATCACAGCTTCTAGAAGGTTTACATGATTTCGTAAAAAAAAAAAGTTTTTAGAAAATGTGTTTTATTTCATAAATGGAATCTACAAAGTATGCACATTCTACGTCATAACGACTTTCCATAGTTTGCGCATACGCCCGGAAATAAGAAAAGCTTACTTCCACCGTTTTTTAAAATCACAACTTCTAGAAGGTTTACCTAATTTCGTAAAAAACACGAGTTTTTAGAAAATGTGTTTTATTTCATAAATGGAATCTACAAAGTATGCACATTCTACGGCATAACGACTTTCTATAGTTTGCGCATGCGTTTGGAAATAAGAAAAGCTTACTTCCCCCGTTTTTTAAAATCACAGCTTCTAGAAGGTTTACATGATTTCTTAAAAAACACGAGTTTTTAGAAAATGTGTTTTATTTTATAAATGGAATCAACAAACTATGCACATTCTACATCATAACGAATTTCTATGGTTTGCGCATGCGTCCGGAAATAAGAAAAGCTTACTTCCACCGTTTTTTAAAATCACAGCTTCTAGAAGGTTTACATGATTTCGTAAAAAACACGAGTTTTTAGAAAATGTGTTTTATTTCATAAATGGAAGCTACAAAGCATGCACATTCTATGGCATAACGACTTTCTATACTTTGCGCATCCGTTCGGAAATAAGAAAATCTTACTTCCCCCCGTTTTTTAAAATCACAGCTTCTAGAAGGTTTACATGATTTGTTAAAAAACACGAGTTTTTAGAAAATGTGTTTTATTTCATAAATGGAATCAACAAAGTATGCACATTCTACGTCATAACGACTTTCTATAGTTTCCGCATTCGTCCGGAAATAAGAAAAGCTTACTTCCACCGTTTTTTAAAATCACAGCTTCTAGAAGGTTTACATGATTTCGTATAAAAAAAGAGTTTTTAGAAAATGTGTTTTATTTCATAAATGGAATCTACAAAGTATGCACATTCTACGTCATAACGACTTTATATAGTTTGCGCATACGTCTGGAAATAAGAAAAGCTTACTTCCACCGTTTTTTAAAATCATAGCTTCGAGAAGGTTTACATGATTTCGTAAAAAACACGAGTTTTTAGAAAATTTGTTTTATTTCATAAATGGAAGCTACAAAGTATGCACATTCTATGTCATAACGACTTTCTATAGTTTGCGCATGCGTCCGGAAATAAGAAAAGCTTACTTCTACCGTTTTTTAAAATCAGAGCTTCTAGAAGGTTTACATGATTTCGTAAAAAACACGAGTTTTTAGAAAATGTGGTTTATTTCATAAATGGAATCTACAAAGTATGCACATTCTATGTCATAACTACTTTCTATAGTTTGCACATGCGTCCGGAAATAAGAAAAGATTACTTCCCCCATTTTTTAAAATCACAGCTTCTAGAAGGTTTACATGATTTCTTAAAAAACACGAGTTTTTAGAAAATGTGTTTTATTTCATAAATGGAATCAAGAAAGTATGCACATTCTACGTCATAACGACTTTCTATAGTTTGCGCATGTGTTTGGAAATAAGAAAAACTTACTTCCCCCGTTTTTTAAAATCACATCTTCTAGAAGGTTTACATGATTTCGTAAAAAACATGAGTTTTTAGAAAATGTGTTTTATTTCATAAATGGAATCAAGAAAGTATGCACATTCTACATCATAACGACCTTCTATAGTTTGTGCATCCGTCCGGAAATAAGAAAAGCTTACTTCCCCCGTTTTTTAAAATCACAGCTTCTAGTAGGTTCACATGATTTGTTAAAAAATATGAATTTTTAGAAAATGTGTTTTATTTCATAAATGGAATCAACAAAGTATGCACATTCTACGTCATAACGACTTTCTATAGTTTGCGCTTGCGTTCCGAAATAAGAAATGCTTACTTCCACCGTTTTTTAAAATCACAGCTTCTAGAAGGTTTACATGATTTCGTAAAAAAAAAGAGTTTTTAGAAAATGTGTTTTATTTCATAAGTGGAATCTACAAAGTAAGCACATTCTACGTCATAACGACTTTCTACAGTTTGCGCATACGTCCGGAAATAAGAAAAGCTTACTTCCACCGTTTTTTAAAATCACAGCTTCTAGAAGGTTTACATGATTTCGTAAAAAACACAAGTTTTTAGAAAATGTGTTTTATTTCATAAATGGAATCTACAAAGTATGCACATTCTACGGCATAACGACTTTCTATAGTTTGCGCATGCGTCCGGAAATAAAAAAAGCTTACTTGCACCGTTTTTTAAAATCACAGCTTCTAGAAGGTTTACATGATTTCGTAAAAAACATGAGTTTTTGGAAAATGTGTTTTATTTCATAAATGGAATCTACAAAGTATGCACATTTTATGTCATAACGACTTTCTATAGTTTGCGCATCCGTCCGTAAATAAGAAAAGCTTACTTCCCCCGTTTTTTAAAATCACAGCTTCTAGAAGGTTTACATGATTTGTTAAAAAACACGAGTTTTTAGAAAATGTTTTTTATTTCATAAATGGAATCAACAAAGTATGCACATTCTATGTCATAACGACTTTCTATAGTTTGCGCATGCGTTTGGAAATAAGAAAACCTTACTTCCCCCGTTTTTTAAAATCACAGCTTCTAGAAGGTTTACATGATTTCTTAAAAAACACGAGTTTTTAGAAAATGTGTTTTATTTCATAAATAGAATCAACAAAGTATGCACATTCTACGTCATAACGACTTTCTATAGTTTGCGCATGCATCCGGAAATAAGAAAAGCTTACTTCCACCATTTTTTAAAATCACAGCTTCTAGAAGGTTTACATGATTTCGTAAAAAAAAAGAGTTTTTAGAAAATGTGTTTTATTTCATAAATGGAATCTACAAAGTATGCACATTCTACGTCATAATGACTTTCTATAGTTTGCGCATACGTCTGGAAATAAGAAAAGTTTACTTCCACCATTTTTTAAAATCACAGCTTCTAGAAGGTTTACATGATTTTGTAAAAAACACGAGTTTTTAGAAAATGTGTTTGATTTCATAAATGGAAGCTACAAAGTATGCACATTCTATGGCATAACGAATTTCTATAGTTTGCGCATCCGTCCGGAAATAAGAAAAGCTTACTTCCCCATTTTTTAAAATCACAGCTTCTAGAAGGTTAACATGATTTGTTAAAAAACACGAGTTTTTAGAAAATGTGTTTTATTTCATAAATGGAATCAACAAAGTATGCACATTCTACGTCATAACGACTTTCTATAGTTTCCGCATTCGTCCGGAAATAAGAAAAGCTTACTTCCACGTTTTTTAAAATCACAGCTTCTAGAAGGTTTACATGATTTCGTAAAAAAAAAGAGTTTTTAGAAAATGTGTTTTATTTCATAAATGGAATCTACAAAGTATACACATTCTACGTCATAACGACTTTCTATAGTTTGCGCATACGTCTGGAAATAAGAAAAGCTTACTTCCACCGTTTTTTAAAATCACAGCTTCTAGAAGGTTTACATGATTTCGTAAAAAACACGAGTTTTTAGAAAATGTGTTTTATTTCATAAATGGAAGCTACAAAGTATGCACATTCTATGGCATAACGACTTTCTACAGTTTGCGCATGCATCCGGAAATAAGAAAAGCTTACTTCTACCGTTTTTTAAAATCACAGCTTCTAGAAGGTTTACATGATTTCGTAAAAAACACGAGTTTTTAGAAAATGTGTTTTATTTCATAAATGGAATCTACAAAGTATGCACATTCTACGTCATAACTACTTTCTATAGTTTGCGCATGCGTCCGGAAATAAGACAAGCTTACTTCCCCCATTTTTTAAAATCACAGCTTCTAGAAGGTTTACATAATTTCTTAAAAAACACGAGTTTTTAGAAAATGTGTTTTATTTCATAAATGGAATCAACAAAGTATGCACATTCTACGTCATAACGACTTTCTATAGTTTGCGCATGTGTTTGGAAATAAGAAAAACTTACTTCCCCCGTTTTTTAAAATCACAGCTTCTAGAAGGTTTACATGATTTCGTAAAAAACACGAGTTTTTAGAAAATGTGTTTTATTTCATAAATGAAATCTACAAAGTATGCACATTCTACATCATAAAGACATTCTATAGTTTGCGCATGCGTCCGGTAATAAGAAAAGCTTACTTCCACCGTTTTTTAAAATCACAACTTCTAGAAGGTTTACATGATTTCGTAAAAAACACGAGTTTTTAGAAAATGTGTTTTATTTCATAAATGGAATCAAGAAAGTATGCACATTCTACCTTATAACGACTTTGTATAGTTTGCCCATGCGTTTGGAAATAAGAAAAGCTTACTTCCCCCGTTTTTTTAAATCACAGCTTCTAGAAGGTTTACATGATTTCCTAAAAAACACGAGTTTTTAGAAAATGTGTTTTATTTCATAAATGGAATCTACAAAGTATGCACATTCTACGTCATAACGACATTCTATAGTTTGCGCATGCGTCCGGAAATAAAAAAAGCTTACTTCCCCCGTTTTTTAAAATCACAGATTCTAGAAGATTTACATGATTTCTTAAAAAACACAAGTCTTTGGAAAATGTGTTTTATTTCATAAATGGAATCAACAAAGTATGCACATTCTACGTCATAAGAACTTTCTATAGTTTGCGCATGCGTTTGGAAATAATAAAAGCTTACTTCCCCCGTTTTTTAAAATCACAGCTTCTAGAAGGTTTACATGATTTCTTAAAAAACATGAGTTTTTAGAAATTGTGTTTTATTTAAGAAATGGAATCTAGAAAGTATGCACATTCTATGTCAGAACGACTTTCTATAGTTTGCGCATGCGTCCGGAAATAAGAAATCTTACTTCCCCCATTTTTTAAAATCACAGCTTCTAGAAGGTTTACATGATTTCTTAAAAAACACGAGTTTTTAGAAAATGTGTTTTATTTCATCAATGGAATCTACAAAGTATGCACATTCTACGTCATAACGACTTTCTATAGTTTGCGCATGCGTCCGGAAATAAGAAAAGCTTACTTCCACCGTTTTTTAGAATCACAGCTTCTGGAAGGTTTACATGATTTTTTAAAAAACACGAGTTTTTAGAAAATGTGTTTTATTTCATAAATGGAATCAACAAAGTATGCACATTCTACATCATAACGAATTCCTATACTTTGTGCATTCGTCCGAAAATAAGAAAAGCTTACTTCCACCGTTTTTTAAAATCACAGCTTCCAGAAGGTTTACATGATTTCGTAAAAAACACGAGTTTTTAGAGAATGTGTTTTATTTCATAAATGGAATCTACAAAGTATGCACATTCTACGTCATAATGACTTTCTATTGTTTGCGCATGCGTCCGGAAATAAGAAAAGCTTTCTTCCACCGTTTTTTAAAATCACAGCTTCTAGAAGGTTTACATGATTTCGTAAAAAACACGAGTTTTTAGAAAATGTGTTTTATTTCATAAATGGAATCAAGAAAGTATGCACATTCTACCTTATAACGACTTTGTATAGTTTGCGCATGCGTTTGGAAATCAGAAAAGCTTACTTCCCCCGTTTTTTTAAATCACAGCTTCTAGAAGGTTTACATGATTTCCTAAAAAACACGAGTTTTTAGAAAATTTGTTTTATTTCATAAATGGAATCTACAAAGTATGCACATTCTACGTCATAAAGACATTCTATAGTTTGCGCATGCGTCTGGAAATAAAAAAAGCTTACTTCCCCCGTTTTTAAAATCACAGATTCTAGAAGATTTACATGATTTCTTAAAAAACACAATTCTTTGGAAAATGTGTTTTATTTCATAAATGGAATCTACAAAGTATGCACATTCTATGTCAGAACGACTTTCTATAGTTTGCGCATGCGTTTGGAAATAAGAAAAGCTTACTTCCACCGTTTTTTGAAATCACAGCTTCTAGAAGGTTTACATGATTTCGTAAAAAACACGAGTTTTTAGAAAATGTGTTTTATTTCATAAATGGAATCTACAAAGTATGCACATTCTACGTCATAACGACTTTCTATTGTTTGCGCATGCGTCCGGAATTAAGAAAAGCTTACTTCCACCGTTTTTTAAAATCATAGCTTCTAGGATGTTTACATGATTTCGTAAAAAACACGAGTTTTTAGAAAATGTGTTTTATTTCATAAATGGAATCTACAAAGTATGCACAATCTACATCAGAATGACATTCTATAGTTTGAGCATGCGTTCGGAAATAAGAAATCTTACTTCACCTGTTTTTTAAAATCACAGCTTCTAGAAGGTTTACATGATTTCGTAAAAAACACGAGTTTTTAGAAAATGTGTTTTATTTCATAAATGGAATCTACAAAGTATGCACATTCTACATCATAACGACTTTCTATAGTTTGTGCATGCATCCGGAAATAAGAAAAGCTTACTTCCACCGTTTTTTAAAATGACAGCTTCTAGAAGGTTTACATGATTTCGTAAAAAACACGAGTTTTTAGAAAATGTTTTTTATTTCATAAATGGAATCTACAAAGTATGCACATTCTACGTCAGAACGACTTTCTATAGTTTGCGCATGTGTCCGGAAATAAGAAATCTTACTTTCCCCGTTTTTTAAAATCACAGCTTCTAGAAGGTTTACATGATTTCTTAAAAAACACGAGTTTTTAGAAAATGTGTTTTATTTCATAAATGGAATCTATAAAGTATGCACATTCTACGTCATAACGACATTGTATAGTTTGCGCATGTGTCCGGAAATAAGAAAGGATTACTTCCCCCGTTTTTTAAAATCACAGCTTCTAGAAGATTTACATGATTTCTTAAAAAACACGAGTCTTTGGAAAATGTGTTTTATTTCAAAAATGGAATCAACAAAGTATGCACATTCTACGTCATAAGAACTTTCTATAGTTTGCGCATGCGTTTGGAAATAAGAAAAGCTTACTTCCCCCGTTTTTTAAAATCACAGCTTCTAGAATGTTTACATGATTTCTTAAAAAACACGAGTTTTTAGAAAATGTGTTTTATTTGATAAATGGAATCAAGAAAGTATGCACATTCTACGTCATAACGACTTTCTATAATTTGCGAATGCGTTTGGAAATAAGAAAAGCTTACTTCCACCTTTTTTTAAAATCACAGCTTCTAGAAGGTTTACATGATTTCTTAAAAAACATGAGTTTTTAGAAAATGTGTTTTCTTTCATAAATGGAATCAACAAAGTATGCACATTCTACGTAATAACGAATTTCTACAGTTTGCGCATGCGTCCGGAAATAACAAAAGCTTACTTCCACCGTTTTTTAAAATCACAGCTTCTAGAAGGTTTACATGATTTTTTAAAAAACACGAGTTTTTAGAAAATGTGTTTTATTTCATAAATGGAATCAACAAAGTATGCACATTCTACATCATAACGACTTTCTATAGTTTGTGGATTCGTCCGGAAATAAGAAAAGCTTACTTCCACCGTTTTTTAAAATCACAGCTTCTAGAAGGTTTACATGATTTCGTAAAAAACACGAGTTTTTGAAAATGTGTTTTATTTCATAAATGGAATCTACAAAGTATGCACATTCTACGTCATAACGAATTTCTATGGTTTGCGCATGCGTTTGGAAATAAGAAAAGCTTACTTCCCCCGTTTTTTAAAATCACAGCTTCTAGAAGGTTTACATGATTTCGTAAAAAACACGAGTTTTTACAAAATGTGTTTTATTTCATAAATGGAATCTACAAAGTATGCACATTCTACGTCATACTGAATTTCTATTCTTTGCGCATGCGTCCGGAAATAAGAAAAGCTTACTTCCACCGTTTTTTAAAATCACAGCTTCTAGAAGGTTTACATGATTTCGTAAAAAACACGAGTTTTTAGAAAATGTGTTTTATTTCATAAATGGAATCTACAAAGTATGCACATTCTAAGTCAGAATGACTTTCTATAGTTTGAGCATGTGTCCGGAAATAAGAAATCTTACTTCACCTGCTTTTTAAAATCACAGCTTCTAGAAGGTTTACATGATTTCGTAAAAAACATGAGTTTTTAGAAAATGTGTTTTATTTCATAAATGGAATCTACAAAGTATGCACATTTTGCGTCATAACGACTTTCTATATTTTGCGCATGCGTCCGGAAATAAGAAAAGCTTACTTCCACCGTTTTTTAAAATCGCAGCTTCTAGAAGGTTTACATGATTTCGTAAAAAACACGAGTTTTTAGAAAATGTGTTTTATTTCATAAATGGAATCAACAAAGTATGTACATTCTACGTCATAACGACTTTCTATACTTTGCGCATGCGTTTCGAAATAAGAAAAGCTTACTTCCTCCATTTTTTAAAATCACAGCTTCTAGAAGGTTTACATGATTTCTTAAAAAACACGAGTTTTTAGAAAATGTGTTTTATTCCATAAATGGAATCTACAAAGTATGCACATTCTACGTCATAACGACATTCTATAGTTTGCGCATGCGTTAGGAAATAAGAAATCTTACTTCCCCCGTTTTTAAAATCACAGCTTCTAGAAGGTTTACATGATTTCGTAAAAAACACGAGTCTTTAGAAAACGTGTTTTATTTCATAAATGGAATCTACAAATTATGCACATTCTACGTCATAACGACTTTCTATAGTTTGCGCATGCGTCCTGAAATAAGAAAAGCTTACTTCCACCGTTTTTTAAAATCACAGCTTCTAGAAGGTTTACATGATTTCTTAAAAAACACGAGTTTTAAGAAAATGTGTTTTATTTCATAAATGGAATCAACAAAGTATGTACATTCTACGTCATAACTACTTTCTATAGTTTGCGCATGCGTCCGGAAATAAGAAAAGCTTACTTCCCCCGTTTTTTAAAATCACAGCTTCTAGAAGGTTTACATGATTTCTTAAAAAACACGAGTTTTTACAAAATGTGTTTTATTTCATAAATAGATTCAACAAAGTATGCATATTCTATGTCATAACGGCTTTATATAGATTGCGCATGCGTCTGGAAATAAGAAAAGCTTACTTCCACCATTTTTTAAAATCACAGCTTCTAGAAGGTTTACATGATTTCGTAAAAAACACAAGTTTTAAGAAAATGTGTTTTATTTCATAAATGGAATCTACAAAGTATGCACATTCTACGTCAGAACGACTTTCTATAGTTTGCGCATGCGTCCGGAAATAATAAATCTTACTTCCCCCGTTTTTTAAAATCACAGCTTCTAGAAGGTTTACATGATTTCTTAAAAAACACGAGTTTTTAGAAAATGTGTTTTATTTCATAAATGGAATCTACAAAGTATGCACATTCTACGTCATAACGACATTCTATAGTTTGCGCATGCGTCCGGAAATAAGAAAAGCTTACTTCCCCCGTTTTTTAAAATCACAGCTTCTAGAAGATTTACATGATTTCTTAAAAAACACGAGTCTTTGGAAAATGTGTTTTATTTCATAAATGGAATCAACAAAGTATGGACATTCTACGTCATAAGAACTTTCTATAGTTTGTGTTAAATTTTTAGTATTAAATCACAATACTATAGGATCTTTGCTGAGAGAATAACATCTACAATATATCAATGCATGACAATCATAATATGACAAGCATCACAAGCATCACAAGAATCAAAAGCATAGAGACAAGAGACACAGAGTTTCCGTGGGGAAAACCCTAAGGTGAAAAACCCCACAACTTCCTCAGAGATAGAGAGAGCAATGGCTCAACCAAAATACAACCAAATAATACAGAGATAGTCTCCTAGCAGATGATCCTCCTCCTCCTCACTAGTGCGCCACTTTTCAGAGAGAGAGATAGATACTTTTCCGAGTGAGTAAAATAGAGATCTCCTATCTCTATTTATACTCACCTTTTTGCCCAGTGACCTACTGGGGCTGACTTGTCTACTTGAGTACATCCACATTATATTATATATTAAATAGGGCCGACCCCATAAGGTGGTCTAATAACCCATCGGCAAGTACACATACTTGCGACACTTGTCAATCCACATGATGACACTTCCTTATAGAGGAATAACACATCTCTTATAAGGGTACAATAAATATATATATAATACAATGATGAAATACATTCCGAAGTTACATATACATCAACACTCCCTCTTAACTAGGAAGGTATTTCTCGACACAGATCTGCTAGACAAGTCTTCTTCTCTGGATCATCGTCATCGATGCATCGTCATCATCATCGTCACTGCTACTGCTGTCTCAACCAATATCTGTCTCTACTCGTCATAGGAAGTTCTACAGAGCCAGTCCTTTTTCATACTGGATGTAGGCCCACCCCCTGCAGGTCTTCGTCATCACTGGCCATACTGTGGAATCCTCAGGAATTTTACGTGCGTCACAAAACCTCGAAAGAGCATTTTCCAGATGTCCCAGGGCACAGATTACATGCCATAGGCAAAACCTCGAAAGACCATCTGCAAATCTCCCAGGGCACAAATTATATGTGACCTCACCACAAAACCTCGAAAGAGAATTCCAGGCTGTTATGAGCACACAGCTCTACCTATAGGATCTCCCAGGGCACAAATTACATGTGGTCACCACAAAACCTCGCAAGAGCATCCCAGGACTGATTACGAGCACACAGCTCAACCTATCGGATCTCCCAAGGCACAAATTACATGTGGTCATGGCAAAACCTCGCAAGAGCATCCCAGGACTGATTACGAGCACACAGCTCAACCTATCGGATCTCCCAGGGTACAAATTACATGCCATAGGACAAAACCTCGAAAGAGCATCTGCCAGATATCCCAGGGCACAAATTACATGCCATAGGAAAAACCTCGAAAGACTATCTGCATATCTCCCAGGGCACAAATTATATGTCCTCCCAAGCAAAACCTCGAAAGAGCATTTTCCAGATGTCCCAGGGCACAAATTACATGCCATAGGCAAAACCTCGAAAGACCATCTGCAAATCTCCCAGGGCACAAATTACATGCTTATCTGCACAACCTGATCCACGACCACAGAGTATCAAACTGATACTCACCATACATCATCCTGATGTATCCATGATCATCCTGATCATCATCACTGCAACATCCTGTTGCATGTCATCTGGAGCAACATCCTGAAGCTCGTCATCTATGATCATCCTGATCATCAATGCATCTACCTGATGCATACCAAGTATCTACCTGATACATATCATCATACATGATCCTCCTGATCATCAATGCATCTATTTGATGCATACCAAGTATCTACCTGATACATATCATCATACATGATCCTCCTGATCATCAATGTATCCACCTGATACAAATACATGATACATATCACCATACATGATCCACCTGATCATACAATGTACCCACCTGATACATATACAGATACATGGTCCAAGCATCCAACATGATGCATATACAAAATACATACACATGATCCAACTGATCATATCCAGCATCTACATGATGCATACATACATACAAAAATGATCCAACTGATCATACCCAGCATCCAACATGATGCTTACATACATACAAAAATGATCCAACTGATCATATCCAGCATCCAACATGATGCGTACATACATACAAAAATGATCCAACTGATCATATCCAGCAGAAACCAGAACATCATCCTGCGCTTACATCCACAGCCATGTGAAGGATCCTCCTTCCAACATGCTTGGAATGGCTTCAGCAAATGTGTCCATCACTTCTTCCTCGAAGTGTCCTCGACCTGAAGAACGCCAAGCCTCTCTCTGAAGTACTCGAACTTCACCCTGGCTAGTGGCTTCGTCAACACATCTGCAATCTGCTCGTCCGTCGCAACATACAGGAGCTTCACAGCTCCTCTTTGCACCATATCCCTGATATAGTGATATTTGATCTCTATGTGTTTCGACCTGTCATGAAACACTGGTTTCTCGGACAGCTTCACACAACTCTGGTTATCACAGAAGATACCAGTAGCCTCCAACGGGAGATCAAATAACTCAGACAGTAGCTTCCGTAGCCATACTGCCTCACAACTAGCTGAACAGGCTGCAACATACTCTGCCTCAGCTGTACTCAGTGCTACGCAGGACTGCTTCCTGCTAAACCAAGAGATCACACCTGATCCCATACTGAAGCAATACCCAGATGTGCTCTTCCTATCTGCAGCACTGCCAGCCCAATCTAAATCAACATAACCCAGCAGGTTAAACTTTTGATTTGCCTCATATCTGAGCCCATAATCCACTGTACCCTTTAGGTACCTCATAACATGCTTTACAGCAACCAGGTGAACACTCCTCGGATCCGTTAGGAATTGGCTCAATGTGTTCACAGCAAAGCAAATATCTGGTCTCGTGTTCGTCAGGTACATCAAGGACCCAATAATCTGACGATACATAGAAACATCAACTGGCTCAGATGAAGCATCACAAAGAAGCTTCAGATTCGATGCCATAGGTGTGGCCATGGCTTTGCAATCCATCATCCCAAATCTCTTCAGGATATCTACTATGTACTTCCCTTGACCAAGGAAGATCCCACCTGCATTCTGCCACACCTCCATACCTAGGAAATAGTGCATCATTCCCAAATGTTTCATATCGAATTCAGCTGCAAGCTTCCTCTTGGTATCTGCAATCATTCTGTCATCTCCTGTCACAAATAGGTCATCCACATATAGTAGTAGAATCACAGGATGCCCTTCCTCAACCTTGTAGTAAAGGTTGGAATCCGCTTTACTCTTGGTAAAGCCCAAACTAGATAGGAAACTGTCCATCCTACCATACCAGGTTCTGGGAGCTTGCTTCAAGCCATACAAGGCTTTCTTCAATCTGCATACATAAGATTCCCTGTCATGTATTTCAAAGCCCAGTGGCTGTTCCACATATACTTCCTCTTCTACTACACCGTTCAGGAAAGTAGTCTTGACATCCATCTGGTGTATCTTCCATTTCATTGCTGCAGCCAGGGCAAGTACTGTTCTGATGGAAGTATATCTGGCTACATGTGCAAAGATTTCTTCATAGTCTATTCCTTCCTTCTGAGAGAAACCACGAGCTACGAATCTTGCTTTATATTTTTCCACACTGCCATCTGCAGCATGCTTGATTTTGTAGATCCACTTGGAAGTCACAACAGAGTTCCCTTTAGGTCTTGGGACAACATCCCAAACATCATTCTTCATAATTGATTGGTATTCCTCAACCATAGCATCCTTCCATTCTTTCTTTTCTGCTGCCTCTTCATAACTGGAAGGCTCTTTGTTCATGATGTCACAGAGTAAAGCAACATAACTGGTGTGTGATCTGGTTCTCTTCTTTGCTCTGTGTTCTTCTTCTGGAATGCCAAATCTTTCTGCATCATGAATGAGCTCTCTAGCCCATACAGGTTTCCTCTTGTGAGAGTTATCCTCATGGGGTGGATCTACAGGTTCTTGTGGATCTTCAAACTCACGAGCAGTTTCTGGAACTGCTTCAGTCATGGTAGTGTCCTGAAATCTTGTTTCCTTAGGTTCTTCATAAATTTCGGTAGGTGCCTTTCTTGATTTGATGAATGCTGAATTCTCATCAAATGTTACATCCCCGCTGACATCAATCTTCTTGAACCCTGGAAAATATATTCTGTAAGCCTTCGAGCTTTCACTATAACCCACAAAGATACCCTTCTTTTCTGAAGGATCTAGTTTAGTCCTCTTCTCCTTTGGGACATGAGTGTATACTGGACAACCAAATATTCTGAGATGGCTGACTTCAGGTTTCTTACCAGAAAAGACTTCTTCTGGTGTCTTGTTGTCCAATATCTTGTGGGGTGTTCTGTTCTGCACATATACAGCTGTTCTAGCTGCTTCTGCCCATAGATGCATAGGAAGATCCTGGTCATGCAACATTGCCCTTGCTGCTTCCATGATAGTTCTGTTCTTCCTTTCTGCAACTCCATTCTGTTGAGGATTATAAGGAGCAGTCAACTCCCTCTTAATCCCTGAATCACTGCAAAGCTTCTTGAAGTCATTTGAGGTGAATTCTCCACCATTGTCAGATCTGAATGTCTTGATTTTCTTGTCAGTTTGATTCTCCATCAAGGTTTTGAATTCCTTGAATTTATCAAGCACCTCATCTTTGCCCTTCAAGAAGTATACCCAAGTCTTCCTGGAGAAGTCATCAATAAATGACACATAGTAAACATACCCACTTAGGGAACTGGATGACATGGGGCCACATACATCTGAGTGGATGATTTCCAGGATGTCTTTTGCCTTGCTTTCACTGCTTGGGAAAGCCTTCTTAATGTTCTTACCTTTTGCACATCCTTTGCAAACACCTTCATGTTTGGTCTTGATTTCAGGAAGACCTTCTACAGCCTTGCTTGCAATTGGAAGTGCTCTATAGTGCATGTGAGCAAGTCTCCTATGCCAAAGTTCACTTGGCTCCATGGATTCATGTATCATGGCATGTTCAGGTTGACCCTTTAGTTTATACAAGCCTCCCTCTTGCTCTCCAATCACTACTGCATCATCCATGGTCTTTCCCTTTGGCCACATTAGTACTTGGCCATCAACAAATGCAACCCTCATACCTTTTGCATCTAAAGCAAAGATGGAGAGTAAGTTCTTCTTGAGTCCAGGTACATAGAGGACTTCCTTCATCTTCAGAGATTTTCCAGAATCTAGGTTGTAAGAAGCTTCACCACTTCCTTTGATTGGATATTGATAATCATCCCCAAGTTTCACCTTATGGGGTGATTCATGTTCAGAAAGGTTCATAAAAGATTCCTTGAACCCAGTCATGTGTTTGGAAGCCCCACTATCAATCAACCAATCATTACAACCATGGGAGATGGTACCAGTGAGTGCAGAGATTAAAACATACTCTTCTTCACTTGATGAGTCATCATCACTACTGCTTTCTGCCTTAGCCTTCTTCTTTGGGGGTTCATCATCTTCGGCAGCATGAGCATGAAATCTTCTTTTGTTGCCCTTCTTCTTCTTACTGAAGTTGTTGTTGTTGTCTTTCTTCTTCTTGGGACAATCTGAAGCAAAATGTCCCTTCTCATTGCAAGTTAAGCATCTGAGATCTTTCTTATCTTTATGATAATGATGATGGTGAGAGAATCTTCTATTATGAGATGATTCCTTCTTGGATTTACTTCTTTTGGTGTGAGCTGCAAGAGCTTGATCTTCACCTCCCATCTTTTCCTCACGAGCTATAAGTCTAGCTTCTTCCTGAGAACATTCTTCCCGAAGCCTACTGAAAGAGATCAACTTCTTCCTTGCACAAATTCCTTGAATAAAGGAATCCCATGACCTAAGTAGGCCATTTAGAGTGGTCATCACCACCTCACCATTCTCCACCATTTCATCTACTCCTTCTAATTGTTCCTTGATCTGAGAGACCCTTGAAAAGTAAAATTGAATGGTTTCTCCATTCTGAAACTTCACTGCTTTCAATTGGTTCCACAGGGTCATCTTCCGATTTATGTTCTTTCCTTCAAATAGCTTGGTCAAAGATTCAAACATCTCTTTGGGTGTCTTGAGAGAAGACACATGGGGAATGAGATGATCTTTGATAGAATCAGCAATGATTCTCTTTGCCTTGACCAAGTTCTTCTTGTGAAATACCTTGGCCTCTTCATCCTCTGGGATAGGGATGTCTTCTTTCACATATGAGTCCAACTCATTCTCTTCCAGAATTAGCCCAATCCTATACTTCTAGGCTTGGAAGTTATCAGCCCCTTCAAGCTTATCCTCAAGCTTGGTGTGAAGAGACATCTTTTAAGAGTACTTCAAATGGAAATAGAAAAGATTTAGAACTTACCACTTGAAGTGCTGAAAACTGGATCTGGTCCCGGATTAGGGTTTGTCAGAGAAACCCTAAAAATTCAAAATGTGAATTTCAAAATTCCGAAAGGATAGAAAGATGCACCTTGGAGAGCTGATCAGCCTAGTACATTCAGATTTTGAGATCAGCAAAGTCTTGCCCTTCAGAATTGCCTTTTTGTCCTCCCGGGTTCACTAGGGAGAGCCCTGAATTAGGGTTTGAGTTTCCCGGAGATATACCCAACCAAAAATCTCGATCCAAAGCTCAAACCTTCGATTTTTGCAAGGAGCTTCCAGCTGTACCTTCAATTTCCAGAAATTCCTATTTTTGTGGAAACCCTAATTTTTAGGGCCAAAACTGAAAATGCTCGGAACCGAAATCTGATTGGACATAAAGATGCGCCTTGATGAGTAGATCCAATCTACTATACTGAATTTCAAAAATCTGTGGAGAGAAACCCAATAAACAAGGAATACAAGCTTCCGTCACTGCAAAATGTCTTCTTCTCAGTTAGGCTCTGATACCATGTTAAATTTTTAGTATTAAATCACAATACTATAGGATCTTTGCTGAGAGAATAACATCTACAGTATATCAATGCATGACAATCATAATATGACAAGCATCACAAGCATCACAAGAATCAAAAGCATAGAGACAAGAGACACAGAGTTTCCGTGGGGAAAACCCTAAGGTGAAAAACCCCACAACTTCCTCAGAGATAGAGAGAGCAATGGCTCAACAAAAATACAACCAAATAATACAGAGATAGTCTCCTAGCAGATGATCCTCCTCCTCCTCACTAGTGCACCACTTTTCAGAGAGAGAGATAGATACTTTTCCGAGTGAGTAAAATAGAGATCTCCTATCTCTATTTATACTCACCTTTTTGCCCAGTGACCTACTGGGGCCGACTTGTCTACTTGAGTACATCCACATTATATTATATATTAAATAGGTCCGACCCCATAAGGTGGTCTAATAACCCATTGATAAGTACACATACTTGCGACACTTGTCAATCCACATGACGACACTTCCTTATAGAGGAATAACACATCTCTTATAAGGGTACAATAAATATATATATAATACACTAATGAAATACATTCCGAAGTTACATATACATCAACAGTTTGCACATGCGTTTGGAAATAAGAAAAGCTTACTTCCCCCGTTTTTTAAAATCACAACTTCTAGAAGGTTTACACGATTTCTTAAAAAACACGAGTTTTTAGAAAATGTGTTTTATTTCATAAATGGAATCAAGAAAGTATGCACACTCTACGTCATAACGACTTTCTATAATTTGCGCATGTGTTTGGAAATAAGAAAAGCTTACTTCCACCGTTTTTTTAAATCACAGCTTCTAGAAGGTTTACATGATTTCTTAAAAAACATGAGTTTTTAGAAAATGTGTTTTTCTTTCATAAATGGAATCAACAAAGTATGCACATTCTACGTCATAACGAATTTCTATAGTTTGCGCATGCGTCCGGAAATAAGAAAAGCTTACTTCCACCGTTTTTTAAAATCACAGCTTCTAGAAGGTTTACATGATTTCTTAAAAAACACGAGTTTTTAGAAAATGTGTTTTATTTCATAAATGGAATCAACAAAGTATGTACATTCTACGTCATAACGAATTTCTATAGTTTGCGCATGCGTCCGGAAATAAGAAATCTTACTTCCCCCATTTTTTAAAATCACAGCTTCTAGAAGGTTTACATGATTTCGTAAAAAACACGAGTTTTTAGAAAATGTGTTTTATTTCATAAATGAAATCTACAAAGTATGCACATTCTAGGTCATAACGACTTTCTATAATTTCTGCATGCATCCGGAAATAAGAAAAGCTTACTTCCACCGTTTTTTAAAATCACAGCTTCTAGAAGGTTTACATGATTTCGTAAAAAACACGATTTTTTAGAAAATGTGTTTTATTTCATAAATGGAATCTACAAAGTATGCACATTCTACGTCAGAATGACTTTCTATAGTTTGCGCATGCGTCCGAAAATAAGAAATCTTACTTCCCCCGTTTTTTAAAATCACATCTTCTAGAAGGTTTACATGATTTCTTAAAAAACACGAGTTTTTAGAAAATGTGTTTTATTTCATAAATGGAATCTACAAAGTAATCACATTCTACGTCATAACGACATTCTATAGTTTGCGCATGCGTCCGGAAATAAGAAAAGCTTACTTCTCCCGTTTTTTAAAATCACAGCTTCTAGAAGATTTACATGATTTCTTAAAAAACACGAGTCTTTGGAAAATGTGCTTTATTTCATAATTGGAATAATCAAAGTATGCACATTCTACGTCATAAGAACTTTCTATAGTTTGCGCATGCGTTTGGAAATAAGAAAAGCTTACTTCCCCCGTTTTTTAAAATCACAACTTCTAGAAGGTTTACATGATTTCTTAAAAAACACGAATTTTTAGAAAATGTGTTTTATTTCATAAATGGAATCAAGAAAGTATGCACATTCTACGTCATAACGACTTTCTATAATTTGCGCATGCGTTTCGAAATAAGAAAAGCTTACTTCCACCGTTTTGTAAAATAACAGCTTCTAGAATGTTTACATGATTTCTTAAAAAACACGAGTTTTTAGAAAATGTGTTTTATTTCATAAATGGAATCTACAAAGTATGCACATTCTACATCATAACGACTTTCTATTGTTTGCGCATGCGTTCGGAAATAAGAAAAGCTTACTTCCACCGTTTTTTAAAATCGCAGCTTCTAGAAGGTTTACATGATTTCGTAAAAAACACGAGTTTTTAGAAAATGTGTTTTATTTCATAAATGGAATCTACAAAGTATGCACATTCTATGTCGGAACGACTTTGTATAGTTTGAGCATGCGTCCGGAAATAAGAAATCTTACTTCCCCCGTTTTTTAAAATCACAGCTTCTAGAAGGTTTACATGATTTCGTAAAAAACACGAGTTTTGAGAAAATGTGTTTTATTTCATAAATGGAATCTACAAAGTATGCACATTCTACGTCATAACGACTTTCTATAGTTTGCGCATGCGTCCGGAAATAAGAAAAGCTTACTTCCACCGTTTTTTAAAATCACAGCTTCTACAAGGTTTACATGATTTCGTAAAAAACACGAGTTTTTAGAAAATGTGTATTTATTTCATAAATGGAATCAACAAAGTATGTACATTCTACGTCATAACGAATTTCTATAGTTTGCGCATGCGTCCGGAAATAAGAAAAGCTTACTTCCCCCGTTTTTTAAAATCACAGTTTCTAGAAGGTTTACATGATTTCTTAAAAAACACGAGTTTTTAGAAAATGTGTTTTATTTCATAAATAGAATCAACAAAGTATGCATATTCTATGTCATAACGACTTTATATAGATTGCGCATGCGTCCGGAAATAAGAAAAGCTTACTTCCACCGTTTTTTAAAATCACAGCTTCTAGAAGGTTTACATGATTTCGTAACAAACACGAGTTTTTAGAAAATGTGTTTTATTTCATAAATGGAATCTACAAAGTATGCACATTCTACTTCAGAATGACTTTCTATAGTTTGCGCATGCGTCCGGAAATAAGAAATCTTACTTCCCCCGTTTTTTAAAATCACAGCTTCTAGAAGGTTTACATGATTTCTTAAAAAACACGAGTTTTTAGAAAATGTGTTTTATTTCATAAATGGAATCTACAAAGTATGCACATTCTACGTCATAACGACATTCTATAGTTTGCGCATGCGTCCGGAAATAAGAAAAGCTTACTTCCCCCATTTTTTAAAATCACAGCTTCTAGAAGATTTACATGATTTCTTAAAAAACACGAGTCTTTGGAAAATGTGTTTTATTTCATAAATGGAATCAACAAAATATGCACATTCTACGTCATAAGAACTTTCTATAGTTTGCGCATGCGTTTGGAAATAAGAAAAGCTTACTTCCCCCGTTTTTTAAAATCACAACTTCTAGAAGGTTTACATGATTTCTTAAAAAACACGAGTTTTTAGAAAATCTGTTTCATTTCATAATTGGAATCAAGAAATTATGCACATTCTACGTCATAACGAATTTCTATAATTTGCGCATGCGTTTGGAAATAAGAAAAGCTTACTTCCACCGTTTTTCAAAATCACAGTTTCTAGAAGGTTTACATGATTTCTTAAAAAACACGAGTTTTTAGAAAATGTGTTTTTCTTTCATAAATGGAATCAACAAAGTATGCACATTCTACGTCATAACGAATTTCTATAGTTTGCACATGCGTCCGGAAATAAGAAAAGCTTACTTCCACCATTTTTTAAAATCACAGCTTTTAGAAGGTTTACATGATTTCTTAAAAAACACGAGTTTTTAGAAAATGTGTTTTATTTCATAAATGGAATCAACAAAGTATGCACATTCTACATCATAACGACTTTCTATAGTTTGTGCATTCGTCCGGAAATAAGAAAAGCTTACTTCCACCGTTTTTTAAAATCACAGCTTCTAGAAGGTTTACATGATTTCGTAAAAAACATGAGTTTTTGAAAATGTGTTTTATTTCATAAATGGACTCTACAAAGTATGCACATTCTACGTCATAACGACTTTCTATGGTTTGCGCATGCGTTTGGAAATAAGAAAAGCTTACTTCCCCTATTTTTAAAATCACAGCTTCTAGAAGGTTTACATGATTTCGTAAAAAAGACGAGTTTTTAGAAAATGTGTTTTATTTCATAAATGGAATCTACAAAGTATGCACATTCTACGTCATAAGGACTTTCTATAGTTTGTGCATTCGTTTGGAAATAAGAAAAGCTTACTTCCCCCGTTTTTTAAAATCAAAGCTTCTAGAAGGTTTACATGATTTCTTAAAAAACACGAGTTTTTAGAAAATGTGTTTTATTTCTTAAATGGAATCAACAAGTATGCACATTCTATGTCATAACGAATTTCTATAGTTTGCGCATTCGTCCGGAAATAAGAAAAGCTTAGTTCCACCATTTTTTAAAATCACAGCTTCTAGAAGGTTTACATGATTTCGTAAAAAACACGAGTTTTTAAAAAATGTGTTTTATTTCATAAATGGAATCTACAAAGTATGCACATTCTACGTTATAACGACCTTCTATAGTTTGCGCATGCATCCAGAAATAAGAAAAGCTTCCTTCCCCCGTTTTTTAAAATCACAGCTTCTAGAAGGTTTACATGATTTCGTAAAAAACACGAGTTTTTAGAAAATGTGTTTAATTTCATAAATGGAATCAACAAAGTATGCACATTCTACGTCATAATGACTTTCTATAGTTTGCGCATGCGTCCGGAAATAAGAAAAGCTTACTTCCACCGTTTTTTAAAATCACAGCTTCTAGAAGGTTTACATGATTTCGTAAAAAACACGAGTTTTTGGAAAATGTGTTTTATTTCATAAATGGAATCTACAAAGTATGCACATTCTACGTCATAACAACTTTGTATAGTTTGCGCATTCGTCCGTAAATAAGAAAAGCTTACTTCCGCCGTTTTTTAAAATCACAGCTTCTGGAAGGTTTACATGATTTCGTAAAAAACACGAGTTTTTAGAAAATGTGCTTTATTTCATAAATGGAATCTACAAAGTATGCACATTCTACGGCATAACGACTTTCTATAGTTTGCGCATGCGTCCGGAAATAAGAAAAGCTTCCTTCCCCCGTTTTTTAAAATCATAGCTTCTAGAAGGTTTACATGATTTCTTAAAAAACACGAGTTTTTAGAAAATGTGTTTTATTTCATAAATGGAATCAACAAAGTATGCACATTCTACGTCATAACGAATTTCTATAGTTTGCGCATGCGTTTGGAAATAAGGAAAGCTTACTTCCCCCGTTTTTTAAAATCACAGCTTCTAGAAGGTTTCCATGATTTCTTAAAAAACACGAGTTTTTAGAAAATGTGTTTTATTTCATAAATAGAATCAACAAAGTATGCACATTCGACGTCATAACGACTTTCTATAGTTTGCGCATGCGTTTGGAAATAATAAAAGCTTACTTCCCCCGTTTTTTAAAATCACAGCTTCTAGAAGGTTTACATGATTTCTTAAAAAACACGAGCTTTTAGAAAATGTGTTTTATTTCATAAATTGAATCAAGAAAGTATGCACATTCTAAATCATAATGACTTTCTATAGTTTGCGCATTCGTCCAGAAATAAGAAAAGCTTACTTCCAACGTTTTTTAAAATCACAGCTTCTAGAAGGTTTACATGATTTCCTAAAAAACACGAGTTTTTAGAAAATTTGTTTTATTTCATAAATGGAATCAACAAAGTATGCACATTCTACATCATAACGACTTTCTATAGTTTGCGCATGCGTTCGGAAATAAGAAAAGCTTACTTCCCCCTTTTTTTAAAATCACAGCTTCTAGAAGGTTTCCATGATTTCTTAAAAAACATGAGTTTTTAGAAAATGTATTTTTTTTCATAAATGGAATCTACAAAGTATGTACATTCTACGTCATAACGACTTTCTATGGTTTGCGCATGCGTCCGGAAATAAGAAAAGCTTACTTCCACCGTTTTTTAAAATCACAGCTTCTAGAAAGTTTACATGATTTCGTAAAAAACACGAGTTTTTAGAAAATGTGTTTTATTTCATAAATGGAGTCTACAAAGTATGCACATTCTACGTCATAACTAGTTTCTATAGTTTGCGCATGCATCCGGAAATAAGAAAAGCTTACATCCCCCATTTTTTAAAATCACAGTTTCTAGAAGGTTTACATGATTTCTTAAAAAACACGAGTTTTTAGAAAATGTGTTTTATTTCATAAATGGAATCAACAAAGTATGCACGTTCTACGTCATAACGACTTTCTATAGTTTGCGCATGCGTTTGGAAATAAGAAAAGCTTACTTCCCCCGTTTTTTAAAATCACAACTTCTAGAAGGTTTACATGATTTCTTAAAAAACACGAATTTTTAGAAAATGTGTTTTATTTCATCAATGGAATCAACAAAGAATGCACATTCTACGTCATAACGAATTTCTATAGTTTGCGCATGCGTCCGGAAATAAGAAAAGCTTACTTCCACCATTTTTTAAAATCACAGCTTCTAGAAGGTTTACATGAATTCGTAAAAAACACGAGTTTTTAGAAAATGTGTTTTATTTCATAGGTGGAATCAACAAAGTATGCACATTCTAAGTCATAACGACTTTATCTAGTTTGCGCATGCGTCCGGAAATAAGAAAAGCTTACTTCCCCCGTTATTTAAAATCACATCTTCTAGAAGGTTTACATGATTTCTTAAAAAACACAAGTTTTTAGAAAATGTGTTTTATTTCATAAATGGAATCAACAAAGTATGCACATTCTGCGTCATAACGACTTTCTATAGTTTTCGCATGCGTCCGGAAATAAGAAAAGCTTACTTCCCCCGTTTTTTAAAATCACAGCTTCTAGAAGGTTTAGATGATTTCTTAAAAAACACGAGTTTTTAGAAAATATGTTTTATTTCATAAATGGAATCAACAAAGTACGAACATTCTACGTCATAACGACTTTCTATAGTTTGCGCATCCGTTTAGAAATAAGAAAAGCTCACTTCCCCCGTTTTTTAAAATCACAGCTTCTAGAAAGTTTACATGATTTCTTAAAAAACACGAGTTTTAAGAAAATATGTTTTATTTCATAAATAGAATCAACAAAGTATGCACATTCTACGTCATAACGACTTTCTATAGTTTGCGCATGCGTTTGGAAGTAAGAAAATCTTACATCCCCCGTTTTTTAAAATCACAGCTTCTAAAAGGTTTACATGATTTCTTAAAAAACACGAGTTTTTAGAAAATGTGTTTTATTTCATAAATAGAATCAACAAAGTATGCACATTCTACGTCATAACGACTTTCTATAGTTTGCGCATGCGTCCGGAAATAAGAAAAGCTTACTTCCACCATTTTTTAAAATCACAACATCTAGAAGGTTTACATGATTTTGTAAAAAAAACGATTTTTTAGAAAATGTGTTTTATTTCATAAATGTAATCTACAAAGTATGCACATTCTACGTCGTAACGACATTCTATAGTTTGCGCATGCGTCCGGAAATAAGAAAAGCTTACTTCCACCGTTTTTTAAAATCGCACATTCTAGAATGTTTACATGATTTCGTAAAAAACACGAGTTTTTAGAAAATGTGTTTTATTTCATAAATGGAATCTAAAAATTTTGCACATTCTACGTCATAACGACTTTCTATAGTTTGCGCATGCGTCCGGAAATAAGAAAAGCTTACTTCCCCCGTTTTTTAAAATCACAGCTTCTAGAAGGTTTACATGATTTGTTAAAAAACACGAGTTTTTAGAAAATGTGTTTTATTTCATAAATGGAATCAACAAATTATGCACATTCTACGTCATAACGACTTTCTATAGTTTGCGCATGCGTCCGGAAATAAGAAAAGCTTACTTCCACCGTTTTTAAAAATCACAGCTTCTAGAAGGTTTACATGATTTCGTAAAAAAAAAGAGTTTTTAGAAAATGTGTTTTATTTCATCAATGGAATCTACAAAGTATGCACATTCTACGTCATAACGACTTTCAATAGTTTGCGGATACGCCCGGAAATAAGAAAAGCTTACTTCCACCGTTTTTTAAAATCACAGCTTCTAGAAGGTTTACATAATTTCGTAAAAAACACAAGTTTTTAGAAAATGTGTTTTATTTCATAAATGGAATCTACAAAGTATGCACATTCTACGGCATAACGACTTTCTATAGTTTGCGCATGCGTCCGGAAATAAGAAAAGCTTACTTCCACCGTTTTTTAAAATCACAGCTTCTAGAAGGTTTACATGATTTCGTAAAAAACACGAGTTTTTAGAAAATGTGTTTTATTTCATAAATGGAATCTACAAAGTATGCACATTCTACGTCATAACTAATTTCTATAGTTTGCGCATGCATCCGGAAATAAGAAAAGCTTACTTCCCCCATTTTTTAAAATCACAGCTTCTAGAAGGTTTACATGATTTCTTAAAAAACACGAGTTTTTAGAAAATGTGTTTTATTTCATAAATAGAATCAACAAACTATGCACATTCTATGTCATAACGACTTATATAGTTTGCGCATGCGTCTGGAAATAAGAAAAGCTTACTTCCCCCGTTTTTTAAAATCACAGCTTCTAGAAGGTTTACATGATTTCTTAAAAAACACGAGTTTTTAGAAAATGTGTTTTATTTCATAAATGGAATCTACAAAGTATGCACATTCTACGGCATAATGAATTTCTATAGTTTGCGCATGGATCCGGAAATAAGAAAAGCTTACTTCCACCATTTTTTAAAATCACGGCTTATACAAGGTTTACATGATTTCGTAAAAAACACGAGTTTTTAGAAAATGTGTTTTATTTCATAAATGGAATCAACAAAGTATGCACATTCTACGTCATAACGACTTTCTATAGTTTTCGCATGCGTTTGGAAATAAGAAAAGCTTACTTCCCCCTTTTTTTAAAATCACAGCTTCTAGAAGGTTTACATGAATTCTTAAAAAACACGAGTTTTTAGAAAATCTGTTTTATTTCATAAATAGAATCAACAAAGTATGCACATTCTACGTCATAACGACTTTCTATAGTTTGCGCATGCGTTTCGAATTAAGAAAAGCTTACTTCCCCCGTTTTTTAAAATCACAGCTTCTAGAAGGTTTACATGATTTCTTAAAAAACACGAGTTTTTAGAAAATGTGTTTTATTTCATAAATGGAATCAACAAAGTATGCACATTCTACATCATAACGACTTTCTATAGTTTGCGCATTTGTCCGGAAATAAGAAAAGCTTACTTCCACTGTTTTTTAAAATCACAGCTTCTATAAGGTTTACATGATTTCGTAAAAAACACGAGTTTTTAGAAAATGTGATTTATTTCATAAATGGAATCTATAAAGTATGCACATTCTACGTCAAAACGACTTTCTACAGTTTCCGCATGCGTCCGGAAATAAGAAAAGGTTACTTCCCCCGTTTTTTAAAATCACAGCTTCTAGAAGGTTTACATGAATTCTTAAAAAACACGAGTTTTTAGAAAATCTGTTTTATTTCATAAATAGAATCAACAAAGTATGCACATTCTACGTCATAACGACTTTTTATAGTTTGCGCATGCGTTTCGAATTAAGAAAAGCTTACTTCCCCCGTTTTTTAAAATCACAGCTTCTAGAAGGTTTACATGATTTCTTAAAGAACACGAGTTTTTAGAAAATGTGTTTTATTTCATAAATAGAATCAACAAAGTTTGCACATTCTACGTGATAACGACTTTCTATAGTTTGCGCATGCGTCCGGAAATAAGAAAAGCTTACTTCCACCATTTTTTAAAATCACAGCATCTAGAAGGTTTACATGATTTCGTAAAAAACACGAGTTTTTAGAAAATGTGTTTTATTTCATAAATGTAATCTACAAAGTATGCACATTCTACGTCATAACGACATTCTATAGTTTGCGCATGCGTCCGGAAATAAAAAAAGCTTACTTCCACGGTTTTTTAAAATCACAGCTTCTAGAAGGTTTACATGATTTCGTAAAAATCATGAGTTTTTAGAAAATGTGTTTTATTTCATAAATGGAATCTAAAAAGTTTGCACATTCTACGTCATATAGACATTCTATAGTTTGTGCATCCGTCAGGAAATAAGAAAAGCTTACTTCCCCCGTTTTTTAAAATCACAGCTTCTAGAAGGTTTACATTATTTGTTAAAAAACACGAGTTTTTAGAAAATGTGTTTTATTTCATAAATGGAATCAACAAAGTCTGCACATTCTACGTCATAACGACTTTCTATAGTTTCCGCATTTGTCCGGAAATAAGAAAAGCTTACTTCCACCGTTTTTTAAAATCACAGTTTCTAGAAGGTTTACATGATTTCGTAAAAAAAAAGAGTTTTTAGAAAATGTGTTTTATTTCATAAATGGAATCTACAAAGTATGCACATTCTACGTCATAACGACTTTCTATAGTTTTCCCATGCGTTTAGAAATAAGAAAAGCTTACTTCCCCCGTTTTTTAAAATCACAGCTTCTAGAAGGTTTACATGATTTCTTAAAAAACACGAGTTTTTAGAAAATGTGTTTTATTTCATAAATGGAATCTACAAAGTATGCACATTCTACGTCATAACGACTTTCTATAGTTTTCGAATCCGTCCGAAAATAAGAAAAGCTTACTTCCCCCGTTTTTTAAAATCACAGCTTCTAGAAGGTTTACATGATTTCGTAAAAAAAAAGAGTTTTTAGAAAATGTGTTTTATTTCATAAATGGAATCTACAAAGTAAGCACATTCTACGTCATAACGACTTTCTAAAGTTTGCGCATATATCCGGAAATAAGAAAAGCTTAATTCCACCGTTTTTTAAAATCACAGCTTCTAGAAGGTTTACATGATTTGTTAAAAAACACGAGTTTTTAGAAAATGTGTTTTATTTCATAAATGGAATCAACAAAGTATGCACATTATACGTCATAACGACTTTCTATAGTTTGCGCATGCATCGGGAAATAAGAAAAGCTTACTTCCACCGTTTTTTAAAATCACAGCTTCTAGAAGGTTTACATGAATTCGTAAAAAACAAGAGTTTTTAGAAAATGTGTTTTATTTCATAAATGGAATCAACAAAGTATGCACATTCTACGTCATAACGACTTTCTATAGTTTGCGCATCCGTCCGAAAATAAGAAAAGCTTACTTCCCCCGTTTTTTAAAATCACAGCTTCTAGAAGGTTCACATGATTTGTTAAAAAACACGAGTTTTTAGAAAATGTGTTTTATTTCATAAATGGAATAAACAAAGTATGCACATTCTACGTCATAACGACTTTCTATTGTTTGCGCATGCGTCCGGAAATAAGAAAAGCTTACTTCCACCGTTTTTTAAACTCACAGCTTCTAGAAGGTTTAAATAATTTCGTAAAAAACACGAGTTTTTAGAAAATGTGTTTTATTTCATAAAAGGAATCTACAAAGTATGCACATTCTACGTCATAACTACTTTCTATAGTTTGCGCATGCATCCGGAAATAAGAAAAGCTTACTTCCCCCATTTTTTAAAATCACAGCTTCTAGAAGGTTTACATGATTTCTTAAAAAACACGAGTTTTTAGAAAATGTGTTTTATTTCTCTAATAGAATCAACAAAGTATTCACATTCTACGTCATAACGACTTTCTATAGTTTGCGCATGCGTTTGGAAATAAGAAAAGCTTACTTCCCCCGTTTTTTAAAATCACAGCTTCTAGAAGGTTTACATGATTTCTTAAAAAACACGAGTTTTTAGAAAATGTGTTTTATTTCATAAATGGAATCAACAAAGTATGCACATTCTACGTCATAACGAATTGCAATGGTTTGCGCATGCGTCCGGAAATAAGAAAAGCTTACTTCCACCGTTTTTTAAAATCACAGCTTCTAGAAGGTTTACATGAATTCGTAAAAAACACGAGTTTTTAGAAAATGTGTTTTATTTCATAAATGGAATCCACAAAATATGCACATTCTACGTCATAACGACTCTATATAGTTTGCGCATGCGTCTGGAAATAAGAAAAGCTTACTTCCCCCGTTTTTTAAAATCACAACTTCTAGAAGGTTTACATGATTTCTTAAAAAACATGAGTTTTTAGAAAATGTGTTTTATTTCATAAATGGAATCAACAAAGTATGCACATTCTACGTCATAACGACCTTCTATAGTTTGCGCATGCGTCCGGAAATAAGAAAAGCTTACTTCCCCCGTTTTTTAAAATCACAGCTTCTAGAAGGTTTACATGATTTCTTAAAAAACACGAGTTTTTAGAAAATGTGTTTTATTTCATAAATGGAATCAACAAAGTATGCACATTCTACATCATAACGACCTTCTATAGTTTGCGCATGCGTCCGGAAATAAGAAAAGCTTACTTCCCCCATTTTTTAAAATCACAGCTTCTAGAAGGTTTACATGAATTCGTAAAAAACACGAGTTTTTAGAAAATGTGTTTTATTTCATAAATGGAATCAACAAAGTATAAACATTCTACATCATAACGACTTTCTATAGTTTGTGCATTCGTCCGGAAATAAGAAAAGCTTACTTCCACCGTTTTTTAAAATCACAGCTTCTAGAAGGTTTACATGATTTCGTAAGAAACACGAGTTTTTGAAAATGTGTTTTATTTCATAAATGGAATCTACAAAGTATGCACATTCTACGTCATAACGAATTTCTATGGTTTGCGCATGCGTTTGGAAATAAGAAATCTTACTTCCCCCGTTCTTTAAAATCACAGCTTTTAGAAGGTTTACATGATTTCTTAAAAAACACGAGTATTTAGAAAATGTGTTTTATTTCATAAATAGAATCAACAAAGTATGCACATTCTACGTCGTAACGACTTTCTATAGTTTGCGCATGCATCCGGAAATAAGAAAAGCTTACTTCCACTATTTTTTAAAATCACAGCATCTAGAAGGTTTACATGATTTCGTAAAAAACACGAGTTTTTAGAAAATGTGTTTTATTTCATAAATGGAATCTACAAAGTATGCACATTCTACGTCATAACGACTTTCTATAGTTTGCGCATCCGTCCGGAAATAAGAAAAGCTTACTTCCCCCGTTTTTTAAAATCACAGCTTCTAGAAGTTTTACATGATTTCGTAAAAAAAAAGAGTTTTTAGAAAAGGTGTTTTATTTCACAAATGGAATCTACAAAGTAAGCACATTCTACGTCATAACGACTTTCTACAGTTTGCGCATACATCCGGAAATAAGAAAAGCTTACTTCCACCGTTTTTTAAAATCACAGCTTCTAGAAGGTTTACATGATTTGTTAAAAAACACCAGTTTTTAGAAAATGTGTTTTATTTCATAAATGGAATCAACAAAGTATGCACATTCTATGTCATAACGACTTTCTATAGTTTGCGCATGCGTCCGGAAATAAGAAAAGCTTACTTCCACCGTTTTTTAAAATCACAGCTTCTAGAAGGTTTACATGAATTCGTAAAAAACAAGAGTTTTTAGAAAATGTGTTTAATTTCATAAATGGAATCTACAAAGTATGCACATTCTACGTCATAACGACTTTATATAGTTTGCGCATGCGTCTGGAAATAAGAAAAGCTTACTTCCCCCGTTTTTTAAAATCACAGCTTCTAGAAGGTTTACATGATTTCTTAAAAAACACGAGTTTTTAGAAAATGTGTTTTATTTCATAAATGGAATCTAAAAAAGTATGCACATTCTACGTCATAACGACTTTCTATAGTTTGCGTATCCGTCCCGAAATAACAAAAGCTTACTTCCCCCGTTTTTTAAAATCACAGCTTCTAGAAGGTTCACATGATTTGTTAAAAAACACGAGTTTTTAGAAAATGTGTTTTATTTCATCAATGGAATCAACAAAGTATGCACATTCTACGTCATAACGACTTTCTATAGTTTGCGCATGCGTCCGGAAATAAGAAAAGCTTACTTCCACCGTTTTTTAAAATCACAGCTTCTAGAAGGTTTAAATAATTTCGTAAAAACCATGAGTTTTTAGAAAATGTGTTTTATTTCAAAAATGGAATCTACAAAGTATGCACATTCTACGTCATAACGACTTTCTATAGTTTGCGCATACGTCCGGAAATAAGAAAAGCGTACTTCCACCGTTTTTTAAAATCACAGCTTCTAGAAGCTTTACATGATTTCGTAAAAAACACGAGTTTTTAGAAAATGTGTTTTATTTCATAAATTGAATCTACAAAGTATGCACATTCTACGGCATAACAACTTTCTATAGTTTGCGCATGCGTCCGGAAATAAGAAAAGCTTACTTCCCCCATTTTTTAAAATCACAGCTTCTAGAAGGTTTACATGATTTCTTAAAAAACACGAGTTTTTAGAAAATGTGTTTTATTTCATAAATGGAATCAACAAAGTATGCACACTCTACGTCATAACGACTTTCTATAGTTTTCGCATGCGTTTGGAAATAAGAAAAGCTTACTTCCCCCTTTTTTTAAAATCACAGCTTCTAGAAGGTTTACATGAATACTTAAAAAACACGAGTTTTTAGAAAATCTGTTTTATTTCATAAATAGAATCAACAAAGTATGCACATTCTACGTCATAACGACTTTCTATAGTTTGCGCATGCGTTTCGAATTAAGAAAAGCTTACTTCCCCCGTTTTTTAAAATCACAGCTTCTAGAAGGTTTACATGATTTCTTAAAAAACACGAGTTTTTAGAAAATGTGTTTTATTTCATAAATGGAATCCACAAAGTATGCACATTCTACGTCATAACGACATTCTATAGTTTGCGCATGCATCCGGAAATAAGAAAAGCTTACTTCCACCGTTTTTTAAAATCACAGCTTCTAGAAGGTTTACATGATTTCGTAAAAAACATGAGTTTTTAGAAAATGTGTTTTATTTCATCAATGGAATCTACAAAGTATGCACATTCTACGTCATAAGGACTTTCTATAGTTTGCGCATGCGTTTGGAAATAAGAAAAGCTTACTTCCACCGTTTTTAAAAATCACAGCTTCTAGAAGATTTACATGATTTCTTAAAAAACACGAGTTTTTAGAAAATGTGTTTTATTTCATAAACGGAATCAACAAAGTATGCACATTCTACGTCATAACGACTTTCTCTAGTTTGCGCATGCGTCCGGAAATAAGAAAAGCTTACTTCCACCGTTTTTTAAAATCACAGCTTCTAGAAGGTTTACATGATTTCGCAAAAAACACGAGTTTTTAGAAAATGTGTTTTATTTAATAAATGGAATCAACAAAGTATGCACGTTCTACGTCATAACGACTTTCTATAGTTTGCGCATGCGTCCGGAAATAAGAAAAGCTTACTTCCCCCGTTTTTTAAAATCACAACTTCTCGAAGGTTTACATGATTTCTTAAAAAAAACGAGTTTTTAGAAAATGTGTTTTATTTCATAAATGGAATCAACAAAGTATGCACATTCTATGTCATAACGAATTTCTATAGTTTGTGCATGCATCCGGAAATAAGAAAAGCTTACTTTCACCGTTTTTTAAAATCACAGCTTCTAGAAGGTTTACATGAATTCGTAAAAAACACGAGTTTTTAGAAAATGTGTTTTATTTCATAAATCGAATCTACAAAGTATGCACATTCTATGTCATAACGACTTTATATAGTTTGCGCATGCGTCCGGAATTAAGAAAAGCTTACTTCCCCCGTTTTTTAAAATCACAACTTCTAGAAGGTTTACATGATTTCTTAAAAAACACGAGTTTTTAGAAAATGTGTTTTATTTCATAAATGGAATCAACAAAGTATGCACATTCTACGTCATAACGACTTTCTATAGTTTGCGCATGCGTCCGGAAATAAGAAAAGCTTACTTCCCCCGTTTTTTAAAATCACAACTTCTAGAAGGTTTACATGATTTCTTAAAAAACACGAGTTTTTAGAAAATGTGTTTTATTTCATAAATAGAATCAACAAAGTATGCACATTCTACGTCATAACGACTTTCTATAGTTTGAGCATGCGTCCGGAAATAAGAAAAGCTTACTTCCACCGTTTTTTAAAATCACAGCTTCTAGAAGGTTTACATGATTTCGTAAAAAAAAAGAGTTTTTAGAAAATGTGTTTTATTTCAGAAATGGAATCTACAAAGTATGCACATTCTACGTCATAACGACTTTCTATAGTTTGCGCATATGTCTGGAGATAAGAAAAGTTTACTTCCACCGTTTTTTAAAATCACAGCTTCTAGAAGGTTTACATGATTTCGTAAAAAACACGAGTTTTTAGAAAATGTGTTTTATTTCATAAATAGAATCAACAAAGTATGCACATTCTACGTCATAACAATTTTCTATAGTTTGCGCATGCGTCCGGAAATAAGAAAAGCTTACTTCCACCATTTTTTAAAATCACAGCCTCTAGAAGGTTTACATTATTTCGTAAAAAACACGAGTTTTTAGAAAATGTGTTTTATTTCATAAATGGAATCTACAAAGTATGCACATTCTACGTCATAACGACATTCTATAGTTTTTGCATGCGTCCGGAAATAAGAAAAGCTTACTTCCACCGTTTTTTAAAATCACAGCTTCTAGAAGGTTTACATGATTTCGTAACAACCACGAGTTTTTAGAAAATGTGTTTTATTTTATAAATGGAATCTATAAAGTATGCACATTCTACGACATAACGACTTTCTATACTTTGTGCATGCGTCCGGAAATAAGAAAAGCTTACTTCCACCGTTTTTTAAAATCACAGCTTCTAGAAGGTTTACATGATTTCGTAAAAAACACGAGTTTTTAGAAAATGTGTTTTATTTCATAAATGGAATCAAAAAAGTATGCACATTCTACGTCATAACGACTTTACATAGTTTGGGCATGCGTCTGGAAATAAGAAAAGCTTACTTCCAACATTTTTTAAAATAACAGCATCTAGAAGGTTTACATGATTTCGTAAAAAATACGAGTTTTCAGAAAATGTGTTTTATTTCATAAATTGAATCGACAAAGTATGCACATTCTACGTCATAATGACTTTCTATAGTTTGCGCATGTGTCCGGAAATAAGAAAATCTTACTTCCCCCGTTTTTTAAAATCACAGCTTCTAGAAGGTTTACATGATTTCTTAAAAAACATGAGTTTTTAGAAAATGTGTTTTATTTCATAAATGGAATCAACAAAGTATGCACATTCTACATCATAACGACTTTCTATAGTTTGTGCATTCGTCCAGAAATAAGAAAAGCTTACTTCCACAGTTTTTTAAAATCACAGCTTGCAGAAGGTTTACATGATTTCGTAAAAAACGTGAGTCTTTGGAAAATGTGTTTTATTTCATAAATGGAATCTACAAAGTATGCACATTCTACATCATAACGACTTTCTATAGTTTGCGCATCCGTCCGGAAATAAGAAAAGCTTACTTCCCCCGTTTTTTAAAATCACAACTTCTAGAAGGTTTACATGATTTCTTAAAAAACACGAGTTTTTAGAAAATGTGTTTTATTTCATAAATGGAATCAACAAAGTATGCACATTCTACATCAGAATGATTTTCTATAGTTTGCGCATGCGTCCGGAAATAAGAGAAGCTTACTTCCACAATTTTTTAAAATCACAGCATCTAGAAGGTTTACATGATTTCGTAAAAAACACGAGTTTTTAGAAAATGTGTTTTATTTCATAAATGGAATCAACAATGTATGCACATTATACATCATAACGACTTTCTATAGTTTGCGCATGCGTTTGGAAATAAGAAAAGCTTACTTCCCCCGTTTTTTAAAATCACAGCTTCTAAAAGGTTTACATGATTTCTTAAACAACACAAGTTTTTAGAAAATGTGTTTTATTTCATAAATAGAATCAACAAAGTATGCACATTCTACGTCATAACGACTTTCTATAGTTTGCGCATGCGTCCGGAAATAAGAAAAGCTTACTTCCACCATTTTTTAAAATCACAGCATCTAGAAGGTTTACATGATTTCGTAAAAAACACGAGTTTTTAGAAAATGTGTTTTATTTCATAAATGTAATCTACAAAGTATGCACATTCTACGTCATAACGACATTCTATAGTTTGCGCATGCGTCCGGAAATAAGAAAAGCTTACTTCCACCGTTTTTTAAAATCACAGCTTCTAGAAGGTTTACATGATTTCGTAAAAAACATGAGTTTTTAGAAAATGTGGTTTATTTGAAAAATGGAATCTACAAAGTATGCACATTCTACGTCATAATGACTTTCTATAGTTTGCGCATCCGCCCGGAAATAATAAAAGCTTACTTCCCCCGTTTTTTAAAATCACAGCTTCTAGAAGGTTTACATGATTTCTTAAAAAACACGAGTTTTTAGAAAATGTGTTTTATTTCATAAATGGAATTAACAAAGTATGCACATTCTACGTCATAACGACTTTCTATAGTTTGCGCATGCGTCCGGAAATAAGAAAAGCTTACTTCCCTCGTTTTTTAAAATCACAGCTTCTAGAAGGTTTACATGATTTCTTAAAAAACACGAGTTTTTAGAAAATGTGTTTTATTTCATAAATGGAATCAACAAAGTACGAACATTCTACGTCATAACGACTTTCTATAGTTTTCCCATGCGTTTAGAAATAATAAAAGCTTACTTCCCCCGTTTTTTAAAATCACAGCTTCTAGAAGGTTTACATGATTTCTTAAAAAACACGAGTTTTTAGAAAATGTGTTTTATTTCATAAATAGAATCAACAAAGTATGCACATTCTACGTCGTAACGACTTTCTATAGTTTGCGCATGCGTCCGGAAATAAGAAAAGCTTACTTCCACTATTTTTTAAAATCACGGCATCTAGAAGGCTTACATGATTTCGTAAAAAACACGAGTTTTTAGAAAATGTGTTTTATTTCATAAATGGAATCTACAAAGTCTGCACATTCCACGTCATAACGACTTTCTATAGTTTGCGCATCCGTCCGGAAATAAGAAAAGCTTACTTCCCCCGTTTTTTAAAATCACAGCTTCTAGAAGGTTTACATGATTTCGTAAAAAAAAAGAGTTTTTAGAAAATTTGTTTTATTTCATAAATGGAATCTTCAAAGTAAGCACATTCTACGTCATAACGACTTTCTATAGTTTGCGCATACGTCCGGAAATAAGAAAAGCTTACTTGCACTGTTTTTTAAAATCACAGCTTCTAGAAGGTTTACATGATTTGTTAAAAAACACAAGTTTTTAGAAAATGTGTTTTATTTCATAAGTGGAATCAACAAAGTATGCACATTCTACGTCATAACGACTTTCTATAGTTTCCGCATGCTTCCGGAAATAAGAAAAGCTTACTTCCACCGTTTTATAAAATCACAGCTTCTAGAAGGTTTACATGATTTCGTAAAAAAAAAGAGTTTTTAGAAAATGTGTTTTATTTCGTAAATGGAATCTACAAAGTATGCATATTATACGTCATAACGACTTTCTATAGTTTGCGCATACGTCTGGAAATAAGAAAAGCTTACTTCCACCGTTTTTTAAAATCACAGCTTCTAGAAGGTTTACATGATTACGTAAAAAACACGAGTTTTTGGAAAATGTGTTTTATTTCATAAATGGAAGCTACAAAGTATGCACATTCTATGGCATAACGACTTTCTATAGTTTGCGCATTCGTCCGGAAATAAGAAAAGCTTACTTCCACCGTTTTTTAAAATCACAGCTTCTAGAAGGTTTACATGATTTCGTAAAAAAAAAGAGTTTTTAGAAAATGTGTTTTATTTCAGAAATGGAATCTACAAAGTATGCACATTCTACGTCATAACGACTTTCTATAGTTTGAGCATATGTCTGGAAATAAGAAACGTTTACTTCCACCGTTTTTTAAAATCACAGCTTCTAGAAGGTTTACATGATTTCGTAAAAAACATGAGTTTTTAGAAAATGTGTTTTATTTCATAAATGGAAGCTACAAAGTATGCACATTCTATGGCATAACGACTTTCTATAGTTTGCGCATCCGTCAGGAAATAAGAAAAGCTTACTTCCCCCGTTTTTTAAAATCACAGCTTCTAGAAGGTTTACATTATTTGTTAAAAAACACGAGTTTTTAGAAAATGTGTTTTATTTCATAAATGGAATCAACAAAGTATGCACATTCTACGTCATAACGACTTTCTATAGTTTCCGCATTCGTCCGGAAATAAGAAAAGCTTACTTCCACTGTTTTTTAAAATCACAGTTTCTAGAAGGTTTACATGATTTCGTAAAAAAAAAGAGTTTTTAGAAAATGTGTTTGATTTCATAAATGGAATCTACAAAGTATGCACATTCTACGTCATAACGACTTTCTATAGTTTGCGCATACGTCTGTAAATAAGAAAAGCTTACTTCCACCGTTTTTTAAAATCACAGCTTCTAGAAGGTTTACATGATTTCGTAAAAAACACGAGTTTTTAGAAAATGTGTTTTATTTCATAAATGTAATCTACAAAGTATGCACATTCTACGTCATAACGACATTCTATAGTTTGCGCATGCGTCCGGAAATAGGAAAAGCTTACTTCTACCGTTTTTTAAAATCACAGCTTCTAGAAGGTTTACATGATTTCGTAAAAAACATGAGTTTTTAGAAAATGATTTTTATTTCATAAATGGAATCTACAAAGTATGCACATTCTACTTCATAACTACTTTCTATAGTTTGCGCATGCGTCCGGAAATAAGAAAAGCTTACTTCCCCCATTTTTTAAAATCACAGCTTCTAGAAGGTTTACATGATTTCTTAAAAAACACGAGTTTTTAGAAAATGTGTTTTATTTCATAAATGGAATCAACAAAGTATGCACATTCTACGTCATAACGACTTTCTATAGTTTGCGCATGCGTCCGGAAATAAGAAAAGCTTACTTCCACCGTTTTTTAAAATCACGGCTTCTAGAAGGTTTACATGAATTCGTAAAAAACAAGAGTTTTTAGAAAATGTGTTTAATTTCATAAATGGAATCTACAAAGTATGCACATTCTACGTCATAACGACTTTATATAGTTTGCGCATGCGTCTGGAAATAAGAAAAGCTTACTTCCCCCGTTTTTTAAAATCACAGCTTCTAGAAGGTTTACATGATTTCTTAAAAAACACGAGTTTTTAGAAAATGTGTTTTATTTCATAAATGGAATCAACAAAGTATGCACATTCTACGTCATAACGACTTTCTATAGTTTGCGCATCCGTCCGGAAATAAGAAAAGCTTACTTCCCCCGTTTTTTAAAATCACAGCTTCTAGAAGGTTCACATGATTTGTTAAAAAACACGAGTTTTTAGAAAATGTGTTTTATTTCATAAATGGAATAAACAAATTACGCACATTCTACGTCATAACGACTTTCTATTGTTTGCGCATGCGTCCGGAAATAAGAAAAGCTTACTTCCACCGTTTTTTAAAATCACAGCTTCTAGAAGGTTTAAATAATTTCGTAAAAAACACGAGTTTTTAGAAAATGTGTTTTATTTCATAAAAGGAATCTACAAAGTATACACATTCTACGTCATAACTACTTTCTATAGTTTGCGCATGCATCCGGAAATAAGAAAAGCTTACTTCCCCGATTTTTTAAAATCACAGCTTCTAGAAGGTTTACATGATTTCTTAAAAAACATGAGTTTTTAGATATTGTGTTTTATTTCATAAATGGAATCAACAAAGTATGCACATTCTACGTCATAACGACTTTCTATAGTTTGCGCATGCGTTTGGAAATAAGAAAAGCTTGCTTCACCCGTTTTTTAAAATCACAGCTTCTAGAAGGTTTACATGATTTCTTAAAAAACACGAGTTTTTAGAAAATGTGTTTTATTTCATAAATGGAATGTAAAAAAGTATGCACATTCTACGTCATAACGACTTTCTATAGTTTGCGCATGCGTCCGGAAATAAGAAAAGCTTACTTCCACCATTTTTTAAAATCACAACATCTAGAAGGTTTACATGATTTTGTAAAAAAAACGATTTTTTAGAAAATGTGTTTTATTTCATAAATGTAATCTACAAAGTATGCACATTCTACGTCGTAACGACATTCTATAGTTTGCGCATGCGTCCGGAAATAAGAAAAGCTTACTTCCACCGTTTTTTAAAATCGCACATTCTAGAATGTTTACATGATTTCGTAAAAAACACGAGTTTTTAGAAAATGTGTTTTATTTCATAAATGGAATCTAAAAATTTTGCACATTCTACGTCATAACGACTTTCTATAGTTTGCGCATGCGTCCGGAAATAAGAAAAGCTTACTTCCCCCGTTTTTTAAAATCACAGCTTCTAGAAGGTTTACATGATTTGTTAAAAAACACGAGTTTTTAGAAAATGTGTTTTATTTCATAAATGGAATCAACAAATTATGCACATTCTACGTCATAACGACTTTCTATAGTTTGCGCATGCGTCCGGAAATAAGAAAAGCTTACTTCCACCGTTTTTAAAAATCACAGCTTCTAGAAGGTTTACATGATTTCGTAAAAAAAAAGAGTTTTTAGAAAATGTGTTTTATTTCATCAATGGAATCTACAAAGTATGCACATTCTACGTCATAACGACTTTCAATAGTTTGCGGATACGCCCGGAAATAAGAAAAGCTTACTTCCACCGTTTTTTAAAATCACAGCTTCTAGAAGGTTTACATAATTTCGTAAAAAACACAAGTTTTTAGAAAATGTGTTTTATTTCATAAATGGAATCTACAAAGTATGCACATTCTACGGCATAACGACTTTCTATAGTTTGCGCATGCGTCCGGAAATAAGAAAAGCTTACTTCCACCGTTTTTTAAAATCACAGCTTCTAGAAGGTTTACATGATTTCGTAAAAAACACGAGTTTTTAGAAAATGTGTTTTATTTCATAAATGGAATCTACAAAGTATGCACATTCTACGTCATAACTAATTTCTATAGTTTGCGCATGCATCCGGAAATAAGAAAAGCTTACTTCCCCCATTTTTTAAAATCACAGCTTCTAGAAGGTTTACATGATTTCTTAAAAAACACGAGTTTTTAGAAAATGTGTTTTATTTCATAAATAGAATCAACAAACTATGCACATTCTATGTCATAACGACTTATATAGTTTGCGCATGCGTCTGGAAATAAGAAAAGCTTACTTCCCCCGTTTTTTAAAATCACAGCTTCTAGAAGGTTTACATGATTTCTTAAAAAACACGAGTTTTTAGAAAATGTGTTTTATTTCATAAATGGAATCTACAAAGTATGCACATTCTACGGCATAATGAATTTCTATAGTTTGCGCATGGATCCGGAAATAAGAAAAGCTTACTTCCACCATTTTTTAAAATCACGGCTTATACAAGGTTTACATGATTTCGTAAAAAACACGAGTTTTTAGAAAATGTGTTTTATTTCATAAATGGAATCAACAAAGTATGCACATTCTACGTCATAACGACTTTCTATAGTTTTCGCATGCGTTTGGAAATAAGAAAAGCTTACTTCCCCCTTTTTTTAAAATCACAGCTTCTAGAAGGTTTACATGAATTCTTAAAAAACACGAGTTTTTAGAAAATCTGTTTTATTTCATAAATAGAATCAACAAAGTATGCACATTCTACGTCATAACGACTTTCTATAGTTTGCGCATGCGTTTCGAATTAAGAAAAGCTTACTTCCCCCGTTTTTTAAAATCACAGCTTCTAGAAGGTTTACATGATTTCTTAAAAAACACGAGTTTTTAGAAAATGTGTTTTATTTCATAAATGGAATCAACAAAGTATGCACATTCTACATCATAACGACTTTCTATAGTTTGCGCATTTGTCCGGAAATAAGAAAAGCTTACTTCCACTGTTTTTTAAAATCACAGCTTCTATAAGGTTTACATGATTTCGTAAAAAACACGAGTTTTTAGAAAATGTGATTTATTTCATAAATGGAATCTATAAAGTATGCACATTCTACGTCAAAACGACTTTCTACAGTTTCCGCATGCGTCCGGAAATAAGAAAAGGTTACTTCCCCCGTTTTTTAAAATCACAGCTTCTAGAAGGTTTACATGAATTCTTAAAAAACACGAGTTTTTAGAAAATCTGTTTTATTTCATAAATAGAATCAACAAAGTATGCACATTCTACGTCATAACGACTTTTTATAGTTTGCGCATGCGTTTCGAATTAAGAAAAGCTTACTTCCCCCGTTTTTTAAAATCACAGCTTCTAGAAGGTTTACATGATTTCTTAAAGAACACGAGTTTTTAGAAAATGTGTTTTATTTCATAAATAGAATCAACAAAGTTTGCACATTCTACGTGATAACGACTTTCTATAGTTTGCGCATGCGTCCGGAAATAAGAAAAGCTTACTTCCACCATTTTTTAAAATCACAGCATCTAGAAGGTTTACATGATTTCGTAAAAAACACGAGTTTTTAGAAAATGTGTTTTATTTCATAAATGTAATCTACAAAGTATGCACATTCTACGTCATAACGACATTCTATAGTTTGCGCATGCGTCCGGAAATAAAAAAAGCTTACTTCCACGGTTTTTTAAAATCACAGCTTCTAGAAGGTTTACATGATTTCGTAAAAATCATGAGTTTTTAGAAAATGTGTTTTATTTCATAAATGGAATCTAAAAAGTTTGCACATTCTACGTCATATAGACATTCTATAGTTTGTGCATCCGTCAGGAAATAAGAAAAGCTTACTTCCCCCGTTTTTTAAAATCACAGCTTCTAGAAGGTTTACATTATTTGTTAAAAAACACGAGTTTTTAGAAAATGTGTTTTATTTCATAAATGGAATCAACAAAGTCTGCACATTCTACGTCATAACGACTTTCTATAGTTTCCGCATTTGTCCGGAAATAAGAAAAGCTTACTTCCACCGTTTTTTAAAATCACAGTTTCTAGAAGGTTTACATGATTTCGTAAAAAAAAAGAGTTTTTAGAAAATGTGTTTTATTTCATAAATGGAATCTACAAAGTATGCACATTCTACGTCATAACGACTTTCTATAGTTTTCCCATGCGTTTAGAAATAAGAAAAGCTTACTTCCCCCGTTTTTTAAAATCACAGCTTCTAGAAGGTTTACATGATTTCTTAAAAAACACGAGTTTTTAGAAAATGTGTTTTATTTCATAAATGGAATCTACAAAGTATGCACATTCTACGTCATAACGACTTTCTATAGTTTTCGAATCCGTCCGAAAATAAGAAAAGCTTACTTCCCCCGTTTTTTAAAATCACAGCTTCTAGAAGGTTTACATGATTTCGTAAAAAAAAAGAGTTTTTAGAAAATGTGTTTTATTTCATAAATGGAATCTACAAAGTAAGCACATTCTACGTCATAACGACTTTCTAAAGTTTGCGCATATATCCGGAAATAAGAAAAGCTTAATTCCACCGTTTTTTAAAATCACAGCTTCTAGAAGGTTTACATGATTTGTTAAAAAACACGAGTTTTTAGAAAATGTGTTTTATTTCATAAATGGAATCAACAAAGTATGCACATTATACGTCATAACGACTTTCTATAGTTTGCGCATGCATCCGGAAATAAGAAAAGCTTACTTCCACCGTTTTTTAAAATCACAGCTTCTAGAAGGTTTACATGAATTCGTAAAAAACAAGAGTTTTTAGAAAATGTGTTTTATTTCATAAATGGAATCTACAAAGTATTCACATTCTACGTCATAACGACTTTATATAGTTTGCGCATGCGTCTGGAAATAAGAAAAGCTTACTTCCCCCATTTTTTAAAATCACAGCTTCTAGAAGGTTTACATGATTTCTTAAAAAACACGAGTTTTTAGAAAATGTGTTTTATTTCATAAATGGAATCAACAAAGTATGCACATTCTACGTCATAACGACTTTCTATAGTTTGCGCATGCGTCCGGAAATAAGAAAAGCTTACTTTCCCCGTTTCGTAAAATCACAGCTTCTAGAAGGTTTTCATGATTTATTAAAAAACACGAGTTTTTAGAAAATGTGTTTTATTTCATAAATGAAATCAACAAAGTATGCACATTCTACGTCATAACGACTTTCTATAGTTTGCGCATGCGTCCGGAAATAAGAAAAGCTTACTTCCCCCGTTTTTTAAAATCACAGCTTCTAGAAGGTTTACATGATTTCTTAAAAAACACGAGTTTTTAGAAAATGTGTTTTATTTCATAAATGGAATCAACGAAGTACGAACATTCTACGTCATAACGACTTTCTATAGTTTGCCCATGAGTTTAGAAATAAGAAAAGCTTACTTCCCCCGTTTTTTAAAATCACAGCTTCTAGAAGGTTTACATGATTTCTTAAAAAACACGAGTTTTTAGAAAATGTGTTTTATTTCATAAATAGAATCAACAAAGTATGCACATTCTACGTCGTAACGACTTTCTATAGTTTGCGCATGCGTCCGGAAATAAGAAAAGCTTACTTCCACTATTTTTTAAAATCACAGCATTTAGAAGGCGTACATGATTTCGTAAAAAAAACGAGTTTTTAGAAAATGTGTTTTATTTCATAAATGGAATCTACAAAGTATGCACATTCTACGTCATAACGACTTTCTATAGTTTGCGCATCCGTCCGGAAATAAGAAAAGCTTACATCCCCCGTTTTTTAAAATCACAGCTTCTAGAAGGTTTACATGATTTCGTAAAAAAAAAGAGTTTTTAGAAAATGTGTTTTATTTCATAAATGGAATCTACAAAGTAAGCACATTCTACGTCATAACGACTTTCTACAGTGTGCGCATACGTCCGGAAATAAGAAAAGCTTACTTCCACCGTTTTTTAAAATCACAGCTTCTAGAAGGTTTACATGATTTGTTAAAAAACACAAGTTTTTAGAAAATGTATTTTATTTCATTAATGGAATCAAAAAAGTATGCACAGTCTACGTCATAACGACTTTCTATAGTTTCCGCATGCGTCCGGAAATAAGAAAAGCTTACTTCCACCGTTTTTTAAAATCACAGCTTCTAGAAGGTTTACATTATTTCGTAAAAAAAAAGAGTTTTTAGAAAATGTGTTTTATTTCATAAATTGAATCTACAAACAATGAATATTATACATCATAATGACTTTCTATAGTTTGCGCATACGTCTGGAAATAAGAAAAGCTTACTTCCACCGTTTTTTAAAATCACAGCTTCTAGAAGGTTTACATGATTACGTAAAAAACACGAGTTTTTAGAAAATGTGTTTTATTTCATAAATGGAAGCTACAAAGTATGCACATTCTATGGCATAACGACTTTCTATAGTTTGCGCATGCGTCCGGAAATAAGAAAAGCTTACTTCCACCGTTTTTTAAAATCACAGCTTCTAGAAGGTTTACATGATTTCGTAAAAAAAAAGAGTTTTTAGAAAATGTGTTTTATTTCAGAAATGGAATCTACAAAGTATGCACATTCTACGTCATAACGACTTTCTATAGTTTGCGCATATGTCTGGAGATAAGAAAAGTTTACTTCCACCGTTTTTTAAAATCACAGCTTCTAGAAGGTTTACATGATTTCGTAAAAAACACGAGTTTTTAGAAAATGTGTTTTATTTCATAAATAGAATCAACAAAGTATGCACATTCTACGTCATAACAATTTTCTATAGTTTGCGCATGCGTCCGGAAATAAGAAAAGCTTACTTCCACCATTTTTTAAAATCACAGCCTCTAGAAGGTTTACATTATTTCGTAAAAAACACGAGTTTTTAGAAAATGTGTTTTATTTCATAAATGGAATCTACAAAGTATGCACATTCTACGTCATAACGACATTCTATAGTTTTTGCATGCGTCCGGAAATAAGAAAAGCTTACTTCCACCGTTTTTTAAAATCACAGCTTCTAGAAGGTTTACATGATTTCGTAAAAACCACGAGTTTTTAGAAAATGTGTTTTATTTTATAAATGGAATCTATAAAGTATGCACATTCTACGGCATAACGACTTTCTATACTTTGTGCATGCGTCCGGAAATAAGAAAAGCTTACTTCCACCGTTTTTTAAAATCACAGCTTCTAGAAGGTTTACATGATTTCGTAAAAAACACGAGTTTTTAGAAAATGTGTTTTATTTCATAAATGGAATCAAAAAAGTATGCACATTCTACGTCATAACGACTTTACATAGTTTGGGCATGCGTCTGGAAATAAGAAAAGCTTACTTCCAACATTTTTTAAAATAACAGCATCTAGAAGGTTTACATGATTTCGTAAAAAACACGAGTTTTCAGAAAATGTGTTTTATTTCATAAATAGAATCGACAAAGTATGCACATTCTACGTCATAATGACTTTCTATAGTTTGCGCATGCGTCCGGAAATAAGAAAATCTTACTTCCCCCGTTTTTTAAAATCACAGCTTCTAGAAGGTTTACATGATTTCTTAAAAAACATGAGTTTTTAGAAAATGTGTTTTATTTCATAAATGGAATCAACAAAGTATGCACATTCTACATCATAACGACTTTCTATAGTTTGTGCATTCGTCCAGAAATAAGAAAAGCTTACTTCCACAGTTTTTTAAAATCACAGCTTGCAGAAGGTTTACATGATTTCGTAAAAAACGTGAGTCTTTGGAAAATGTGTTTTATTTCATAAATGGAATCTACAAAGTATGCACATTCTACATCATAACGACTTTCTATAGTTTGCGCATCCGTCCGGAAATAAGAAAAGCTTACTTCCCCCGTTTTTTAAAATCACAACTTCTAGAAGGTTTACATGATTTCTTAAAAAACACGAGTTTTTAGAAAATGTGTTTTATTTCATAAATGGAATCAACAAAGTATGCACATTCTACATCAGAACGACTTTCTATAGTTTGCGCATGCGTCCGGAAATAAGAGAAGCTTACTTCCACAATTTTTTAAAATCACAGCATCTAGAAGGTTTACATGATTTCGTAAAAAACACGAGTTTTTAGAAAATGTGTTTTATTTCATAAATGGAATCAACAATGTATGCACATTATACATCATAACGACTTTCTATAGTTTGCGCATGCGTTTGGAAATAAGAAAAGCTTACTTCCCCCGTTTTTTAAAATCACAGCTTCTAAAAGGTTTACATGATTTCTTAAACAACACAAGTTTTTAGAAAATGTGTTTTATTTCATAAATAGAATCAACAAAGTATGCACATTCTACGTCATAACGACTTTCTATAGTTTGCGCATGCGTCCGGAAATAAGAAAAGCTTACTTCCACCATTTTTTAAAATCACAGCATCTAGAAGGTTTACATGATTTCGTAAAAAACACGAGTTTTTAGAAAATGTGTTTTATTTCATAAATGTAATCTACAAAGTATGCACATTCTACGTCATAACGACATTCTATAGTTTGCGCATGCGTCCGGAAATAAGAAAAGCTTACTTCCACCGTTTTTTAAAATCACAGCTTCTAGAAGGTTTACATGATTTCGTAAAAAACATGAGTTTTTAGAAAATGTGTTTGATTTCATAAATGGAATCTAAAAAGTTTGCACATTCTACGTCATAACGACTTTCTATAGTTTGCGCATCCGTCCGGAAATAAGAAAAGCTTACTTCCCCCGTTTTTTAAAATCACAGCTTCTAGAAGGTTTACATGATTTGTTAAAAAACACGAGTTTTTAGAAAATGTGTTTTATTTCATAAATGGAATCAACAAAGTATGCACATTCTACGTCATAACGACTTTCTATAGTTTGCGCATGCGTCCGGAAATAAGAAAAGCTTACTTCCTCCGTTTTTTAAAATCACAGCTTCTAGAAGGTTTACATGATTTCGTAAAAAAAAAGAGTTTTTAGAAAATGTGTTTTATTTCATAAATGGAATCTACAAAGTATGCACATTCTGTTAAAATTCAATATGCTAAGACAGAAAATAGCAGCATTACATTCCATTTCACAATAATAGCAGATACAGGATCACTGAAGAAACAACAAGCATAGCATAAACACAAGAGACAGAGATTTATCCTGGGAAACCCTCATGGGGTAGAAAACCCAGCAAAGCTTCCTCAATATAGATGACCAGCAATATACAAAGATGAAACCCTGAGACATGATCTCCTCCTCCACAATATCAGACCTCTTCTCCACAAGTGCACTATCCTCAAGTGAGTGAGTGTGTCAAATGAGGAACACACCTCCTCTATTTATACACTACACTGACATATCTTTTACACAAGTACACGTAGGCTCGTATTTAACCAATGGGTTAAATACCCCACTACAACTGACTGGGCCGACCCCCACATGGTGGGTCTAATAACCCTAGTTACCACAACCAACTTGGAGGAATAAACATCTCCGGATTTATAGTATAATCACATCGGAGGTATGGAACATCTCCGGAATAAATAATATACAAATATAATATTCTTTGAAGTTACAATATTTCAACACTCCCCCTTAACGAGAAGGATATTATAACAGTATCTGCACGAGCAAGGAGTCATCAACATCATACATGATACATCTATAAATCATTGGAAGCTTTCTTATCATCATCAGTAACTCAACCAGTTACTGGAACATCAACATCTTCAGTACTGAGTCTTTATCTTATGCAGCACTCGAACAACTATAGCAACATCAACGTCTGGATCCTCACGATCATCAACATCGTCATCTAGACCATCACGATCAGCATCATCGTCATCATACGATCATCAGCATCGTCATTACACGATCATCAGCATCGTCATCACACGATCAGCAGCATCGTCATCACACAATCAGCAACATCGTCATCACACAATCAGCAGCATCGTCATCACACGATCAGCAGCATCGTCATCACACGATCATCAGCATCGTCATCACACGATCAGCAACATCGTCATCACACGATCATCAGCATCGTCATATCACGATTAACAGCATCGTCATCACACGATCAGCAACATCATCATCACACGATCATCAGCATCGTCATCACATGATCAGTAGCATCGTCATCACACAATCAGTAGCATCGTCATCTATATACATGATCCTTCCTTTCGGAATTACTGGATCAATCTCATCACAATCATATTTAAGACTATCCTTCCTTTCGGAATTACTGGATTTACTGTCTAAGGATGATTAGTCCAACCACAATCATATTTTAAGACTATCCTCCTTTCGGAATTACTGGATTTACTGTCTAAGGATGATCAATCCAACCACAATCGCATTTAAGACTATCCTTCCTGGATTTACTGTCTAAGGATGATTAATCCAACCACAATCGCATTTAAGACTATCCTTCCTAGATTTACTGTCTAAGGATGATTAATCCAACCACAATCGCATTTAAGACTATCCTTCCTGGATTTACTGTCTAAGGATGATTAATCCAACCACAATCGCATTTAAGACTATCCTTCCTGGATTTACTGTCTAAGGATGATTAATCCAACCACAATCGCATTTAAGACTATCCTTCTTGGATTTACTGTCTAAGGATGATTAATCCAACCACAATCGCATTTAAGACTATCCTTCCTGGATTTACTGTCTAAGGATGATTAATCCAACCACAATCGCATTTAAGACTATCCTTCCTGGATTTACTGTCTAAGGATGATTAATCCAATCACAATCACATTTAAGACTATCCTTCCTGGATTTACTGTCTAAGGATGATTAATCCAATCACGTGCATTTTGAACCAAGGTCCAGGGACGATGCAGTCCTATCCTCTATTCTCGGAGACACCTGTCTACGGCTCACTTTAGAACTTGAGTTCAAGGATGATCCAATTCTCTCAAGTCCACCAAGGACTTCATTCTCGGAGACCTCACGTCTACGGCTCTCTTTAGGACTGAAAGTCCAGGGATGATCCAATCCCCTCAAGTCCACCAAGGACTTCATTCTCGGAGACCTCACGTCTACGGCTCTCTTTAGGACTGAAAGTCCAGGGATGATCCAATCCCCTCAAGTCCACCAAGGACTTCATTCTCGGAGACCTCACGTCTATGGCTCTCTTTAGGACTGAAAGTCCAAGGATGATCCAATCCCCTCAATTCCACCAAGGACTTCATTCTCGGAGACCTCACGTCTACGGCTCTCTTTAGGACTGAAAGTCCAGGGATGATACAATCCCCTCAATTCCACCAAGGACTTCATTCTCGGAGACCTCACGTCTACGGCTCTCTTTAGGACTGAAAGTCCAGGGATGATCCAATCCCCTCAAGTCCACCAAGGACTTCATTCTCGGAGACCTCACGTCTACGGCTCTCTTTAGGACTGAAAGTCCAGGGATGATCCGATCCCCTCAAGTCCACCAAGGACTTCATTCTCGGAGACCTCACGTCTACGGCTCTCTTTAGGACTGAAATTCCAGGGATGATCCAATCCCCTCAAGTCCACCAAGGACTTCATTCTCGGAGACCTCACGTCTACGGCTCTCTTTAGGACTGAAAGTCCAGGGATGATCCAATCCCCTCAAGTCCACCAAGGACTTCATTCTCGGAGACCTCACGTCTACGGCTCTCTTTAGGACTGAAAGTCCAGGGATGATCCAATCCCCTCAAGTCCACGAAGGACTTCATTCTCGGAGACCTCACGTCTACGGCTCTCTTTAGGACTGAAAGTCCAGGGATGATCCAATCCCCTCAACTGTCCACTAAGGACTTCATTTTCGGAGACCTCACGTCTACGGCTCTCTTTAGGACTGAAAGTCCAGGGATGATCCAATCCTCATCTGTATTCACATCTATACAAGTACAAATTTCCAAGAGCATGTATCACATCAAAACATGTATACATTACTAATCAAAACATGTATACATCTAGCATGTATTCTCACTAATACATCTAACATCAAAACATGTATACATCACATCAAAACATGTATACATCTAGCATTTATTCTCACTAATACATCAAAGCATGTATACATCACCTCAAAACATGTATACATCTATCATGTATTCTCACTAATACATCTAACATCAAAACATGTATACATCACATCAAAACATGTATACATCTAGCATGTATTCTCACTAATACATCTAACATCAAAGCATGTATACATCACCTCAAAACATGTATACATCTATCATGTATTCTCACTAGTACATCTAACATCAAAACATGTATACATCACATCAAAACATGTATACATCTAAAATAAAAGATATATAAGAGTTCTAAATCTAAATATTTGTAAGTAGCTAAGTACAACAAAATAAAATTTAAGGGATAGAATTGTTATCAAATACTATACTACTCCCCCTTTCGAGGAGGGTCCTTCTGGACTATACCAAGCTTGTCTCGTAAGTATTCAAACTTTACTCGAGACAAAGGTTTAGTCAGAATATCGGCAATCTGATCCTTAGTGCTTATATACTCGAGCTTGATAGCTCCTCTCTGCACCATATCTTGTATATAGAAGTATCAGATCTCTATGTGTTATTGACTTATCGTGGCATACAAGATTTTCTATCTTGATTCATTTCTAAGTCAAACACTCCATATAATAGCTTCTGAAGCCACACTGCTTCACAGCTGGCAGAGCAGACAGCTATATATATATATTCTGCTTCAGTAGTACTGAGAGCCACACTAGATTGTTCCTTGCTGAACCATGAGATCATGGCAGATTCAAGACTATAACATCCACCTGATGTACTCTTTCTGTCTGAGGCACTTCCTGCCCAATCAGAATCTGAGTAACCATGTAAACGGAGTTCATGACCTCCAAGATAATATAGACCAAAATCTAATGTACCTTTTAGGTACCTCACTACATGCTTTGTAGCTATTAAGTGCACCTTTCTAGGTTCTACTAGATACTGACTTAGGGTATTTACAGCAAAGCATATATCTAGCCTAGTATTTGTTAAGTACATCAATGATCCAATGATTTGTCTATATAGGGTTAGGTCCATTAAATACAATGAGTCATTAACTAACAACTTCAAGTTGGAGTCCATGGGAGTGGCCATGGCTTTATATTCCAACATATCAAATCTTTTTAGAAACTTCACAGCATACTTACCTTGATTTAAAAGATTCCTTTTGGATCTTGCCATACTTCTAGACCTAAGAAGTAGTGCATTAATCTGAGATCTTTCATTTTCATTTTTGCAGCCATTTTCATGACCTGTTTCTCATTCCTTGTCAGAAAGAGATCATCGTCATACAATAATGGTATGATAGGTTCATCATCCACAACCTTAAGGTAAAGGTTAGGAACAACTTTACTTCTGGTAAAGCCCAAGCTTTGTCATGAAGCTGTCAATTGTCCATTATTCACACTCAGCATTGAATGATCTTCTGCATATCTTTTGAACTTCTATTCATTCTGTACCACTGTGCATGCTCAAGAGTCATCCTCACAAACATATACTCATTAGTATATTCTAAATGCTATCAAAACATTATAGTACTAAATAATCTTGAAAATGTATAGTCATGATTATAGTTAATAAACATTAGTATTCAAGATTTCAGGGAAGTCTTCTTTTACTCATGCATATCATCAATCAAGATAAAAGATATAATATGCATAATCCCTTGATTACTAACTTTATGAATAAGCATAACCAATCATTCCAAGTATACTTATATAAGGGATCCTAACACAAGGTAAGATTCATGGGAAACATACTTGGATTAGTATACCTACTTGGTTATGTACAACATACCTAAACAATCTCTTCAATGATTTAGAGATCCTGAGCTAGAACCTGCATGTCTCATAGGTTCAGCATAATATAACAAAGTCATACATACGTCGTAAGTAGAACAAAGATTGTGGATGAGTCTTTGTCTTCATGTTTTCATGGTCATGGAACCTGATTTGTCTTTTGTGATGTACCTGTATCTTGTTAGCAGACAACATCAACCTCACACAACATCATATTAGTACAATCATAAGTGTCAACACCCTAACCAATGAATATCTTCTATCATGCATTCATAATTTTGTTAAGGTGATACAACAAATCTAAAATCAAGATTGTACTAACCGTAATAACATGAAGACAAACATACCATAAACTTAATCATGAACAAATCTCAAAACATACCTCGATGAGTCATACCTGTCGAGATCGCTTGTAATCTCCTTATGTAAAGCCTTAGCCTCATCTCCCTCTGAAATAGGAACTCCTTCACTTATGCAGGTGACCAATCCATCTTCTTCTAGGATTAACCCTATCCACTTGATTTGCAAGAACTGGACCTGGAGCTGGATATGGGTTTGTCAGAGAAACCCCAAAAATTCAAACTTTGAATTTCAAACTTCTGAAAGGATAGAAATATGCGCCTTGATGAGATGATCAAACTGATATATTCAGAATTTGAAAACTGCAAAGTTTCACTCCTCAATTTTTCCTTTGAAACTTCCGGATTCACTTGACGTGACCCTGAAATGGGGTTTGATGAATCCCACTCTTTTTCTCAATCAAAATGTTTGATCCAAATCTCTAAGCTTCTATTTTTCTGAGGATCTTCCAGCCATGGTCACAGATTTCAAAAATTCCCATTTTTGCAGAAGCCCTAATTTTCCACTTTTCTGATCAAAGTCCCGAACTAGGGTTTGATCAAGCCCGGCCTTCTGCCCAACCAAAAAATCTGATCTTGTTCTCTAAATTTCTATTTTGATGAGTAGCATTCAGCCGTGGTCTCCGTTTACAAAAATTCCAACTTTCTTCAAAGCCCTAAATTTCGGAAGCCATGAAGGTACTCAAAAATAATTTAGTTTTGACAGAAATATGTACCTGATTGTTTCTGGTGTAACTCCAAACTTTTCAATCCACGGGGTCTGAAAAAGTTTTCTGAGATAACATGACCTGTTATCTTTCCATCCTGACAGGTCTGACCTCAATTGGATTCTCTGAGAGAGAGTTATGTCAAATGTCGCAACGTGACCTGTTTTGGGATAAAACAGAAGAGCGAACTTGTACAGCATGCCACGTGTCACTGTTTGAACTTCGTCCTCTAAAAAAAATTTCTGAGGTAGCTCGGTCTGTTATATTTCCATCCTGACAGGTTTGAATTCAATTGGACTCTCTGAGAGAGAGTTATGCCAAGTGTCTCAACATGACCTGTTTATGGGATAATACAGGAGAGCGAAATTGTACGGAGTTCCACGTGTCACTGGTTCAACTTCGGCCTCTGAAAACGTTTTCTGAGATAGTACAGACTATGTACTACCTGTCACTTTTTACGAAATTTCATTTGGAGCTTCCTAGCCCAAGATATGACCTTTTTCCCAAGGTCACCTGATTTTGACTCAGATTTGGAAGAGGCAGAAACCCTATATTGTACAGATCATAAATGACAAAGTACAACGAATTAGAGGTTGTCCTTTGGACACAAGGTATCTGGAGATTTAATCTTCATCCTGTAACAATTTCAGATCCGAAAACGTCGCCAAAACGGATTTATAGCGAAAGTGCTACGATGACTGGTTTTTGCTATGTAAAACCCTAACCTTCAAATTGTCGTAAGTAAAGCAAGTGTCGTTAGTGCCATACCTTGTCTTCCTTCAGGTTAGCTCTGATACCATGTTAAAATTCAATATGCTAAGACAGAAAATAGCAGCATTACATTCCATTTAACAATAATAGCATATACAGGATCACTGAAGAAACAACAAGCATAGCATAAACACAAGAGACAGAGATTTATCCTCGGAAACCCTCATGGGGTGGAAAACTCAGCAAAGCTTCCTCAATATAGATGACCAGCAATATACAAAGATGAAACCCTGAGACATGATCTCCTCCTCCACAATATCGGACCTCTTCTCCACAAGTGCACTATCCTCAAGTGAGTGAGTGTGTCAAATGAGGAACACACCTCCTCTATTTATACACTACACTGACATATCTTTTACACAACTACACGTAGGCTCGTATTTAACCAATGGGTTAAATACCCCACTACAACTGACTAGGCCGACCCCCACATGGTGGGTCTAATAACCCTAGATACCACAACCAACTTGGAGGAATAAACATCTCCGGATTTATAGTATAATCACATCGGAGGTATGGAACATCTCCGGAATAAATAATATACAAATATAATATTCTTTGAAGTTACAATATTTCAACACATTCTACGTCATAACGACTTTCCATAGTTTGCGCATACGCCCGGAAATAAGAAAAGCTTACTTCCACCGTTTTTTAAAATCATAGCTTCTAGAAGGTTTACATAATTTCGTAAAATACACGAGTTTTTAGAAAATGTGTTTTATTTCATAAATGGAATCTACAAAGTATGCACATTCTACGGCATAATGACTTTCTATAGTTTGCGCATGTGTCAAGAAATAAGAAAAGCTTACTTCCACCGTTTTTTAAAATCACAGCTTCTAGAAGGTTTACATGATTTCTTAAAAAACATGACTTTTTAGAAAATATGTTTTATTTCATCAATGGATTCGACAAAGTATGCACATTCTACGTCATAACGACATTCTATAGTTTGCGCATTCGTCCGGAAATAAGAAAAGCTTACTTCCACCGTTTTTTAAAATCACAGCTTCTAGAAGGTTTACATGATTTCGTAAAAAACACGAGTTTTTAGAAAATGTGCTTTATTTCATAAATGGAATCTACAAAGTATGCACATTCTACGTCATAACGACTTTCTATAGTTTGCGCATGCGTCCGGAAATAAGAAAAGCTTACTTCCCCCGTTTTTTAAAATCACAGCTTCTAGAAGGTTTACATAATTTCTTAAAAAACACGAGTTTTTAGAAAATGTGTTTTATTTCATAAATGGAATCAACAAAGTATGCACATTCTACGTCATAACGACTTTCTATAGTTTGCGCATGCGTTTGGAAATAAGAATAGTTTACTTCCCCTGTTTTTTAAAATCACAGCTTCGAGAAGGTTTACATGATTTCTTAAAAAACACGAGTTTTTAGAAAATGTGTTTTATTTCATAAATGGAAACAACAAATTATGCACATTCTACGTCATAACGACTTTCTATAGTTTGCGCATGCGTCCAGAAATAAGAAAAGCTTACTTCCACCGTTTTTTAAAATCACAGCTTCTAGAAGGTTTACATGATTTCTTAAAAAACACGACTTTTTAGAAAATGTGTTTTATTTCATCAATGGATTCGACAAAGTATGCACATTCTACGTCATAACAACATTCTATAGTTTGCGCATTCGTCCGGAAATAAGAAAAGCTTAATTCCACCGTTTTTTAAAATCACAGCTTCTAGAAGGTTTACATGATTTCGTAAAAAACACGAGTTTTTAGAAAATGTGCTTTATTTCATAAATGGAATCTACAAAGTATGCACATTCTATGTCATAACGACTTTATATAGTTTGCGCATGCGTCCGGAAATAAGAAAAGCTTACTTCCACCATTTTTTAAAATCACAACTTCTAGAAGGTTTACATAATTTCTTAAAAAACACGAGTTTTTAGAAAATGTGTTTTATTTCATAAATGAAATCAACAAAATATGCACATTCTACGTCATAACGACTTTCTATAGTTTGCGCATGCGTCCGGAAATAAGAAAAGCTTACTTCCACCATTTTTTAAAATCACAGCTTCTAGAAGGTTTACATGATTTCTTAAAAAACACGAGTTTTTAGAAAATGTGTTTTATTTCATCAATGGAATCGACAAAGTATGCACATTCTACATCATAATGAATTTCTATAGTTTGCGCATTCGTCCAGAAATAAGAAAAGCTTACTTCTACCGTTTTTTAAAATCACAGCTTCTAGAAGGTTTACATAATTTCTTAAAAAACACGAGTTTTTAGGAAATTTGTTTTATTTCATAAATGAAATCAACAAAATATGCACATTCTACGTCATAACGACTTTCTATAGTTTGCGCATGCGTTTGGAAATAAGAAAAGCTTACTTCCCTCGTTTTTTAAAATCAGAGCTTCTAGAAGGTTTACATGATTCTCAAAAAACACGAGTTTTTAGAAAATGTGTTTTATTTCATAAATGGAATCTACAAAGTATGCACATTCTACGTGATAACCACTTTACATAGTTTGCGCATGCGTCCGGAAATAAGAAAAGCTTACTTCCCCCGTTTTTTAAAATCACAGCTTCTAGAAGGTTTACATGATTTCTTAAAAAACACGAGTTTTTAGAAAATGTGTTTTATTTCATAAATGGAATCAACAAAGTATGCACATTCTATGTCATAACGACTTTCTATAGTTTGCGCATGCGTTTGGAAATAAGAAAAATTTACTTCTGCCGTTTTTTAAAATCACAGCTTCTAGAAGGCTTACATGATTTCTTAAAAAACACGAGTTTTTAGAAAATGTGTTTTATTTCATAAATGGAATCAAAAAAGTATGCACATTCTACGTCATAACTACTTTCTATAGTTTGCGCATTCGTCCGGAAATAAGAAAAGCTTACTTCCACCGTTTTTTAAAATCACAGCTTCTAGAAGGTTTACATGATTTTGTAAAAAACACGAGTTTTTTAGAAAATGTGATTTATTTCATAAATGGAATCTACAAAGTATGCACATTCTACGTCATAACGACTTTCTATAGTTTGCGCATGCGTTTGGAAATAAGAAAAGCTTACTTCCCCGGTTTTTTAAAATCACAGCTTCTAGAAGGTTTACATAATTTCTTAAAAACCACGAGTTTTTAGAAAATGTGTTTTATTTCATAAATGGAATCAACAAAGTACGCACATTCTACGTCATAACGACTTTCTATTGTTTGCGCATGCGTTTGGAAATAAGAAAAGCTTACTTCCCTCGTTTTTTAAAATCACAGCTTCTAGAAGGTTCACATGATTTCTTAAAAAACACGAATTTTTAGAAAATGTGTTTTATTTCATAAATGGAATCAACAAAGTATACACATTCTACGTCATAACGACTTTCTATATTTTGCGCATGCGTCCGGAAATAAGAAAAGCTTACTTCCCCCGTTTTTTAAAATCACAGCTTCTAGAAGGTTTACATGATTTGTTAAAAAACACGAGTTTTTAGAAAATGTGTTTTATTTCATAAATGGAATCAACAAAGTATGCACATTTTACGTCATAAAGATTTTCTATAGTTTGCGCATGCGTCCGCAAATAAGAAAAGCTTACTTCCACCGTTTTTTAAAATCACAGCTTCTAGTAGGTTTACATGATTTCGTAAAAAACACGAGTTTTTAGAAAATGTGTTTTATTTCATAAATGGAATCTACAAAGTTTGCACATTCTACATCATAACGACTTTCTATAGTTTGCCTATTCGTCAGGAAATAAGAAAAGCTTACTTCCACCGTTTTTTAAAATCACAGCTTCTAGAAGGTTTACAAGATTTCTTAAAAAACACGAGTTTTTAGAAAATGTGTTTTATTTCATAAATGGAATCAACAAAGTATGCGCATTCTACGTAATAACGACTTTCTATAGTTTCCGCATTCGATCGGAAATAAGAAAAGCTTACTTCCACCGTTTTTTAAAATCACAGCTTCTAGAAGGTTTACATGATTTCGTGAAAAACACGAGTTTTTAGAAAATGTGTTTTATTTCATCAATGGAATCAACAAAGTATGCACATTCTACATCAAAAGGACTTTCTATAGTTTGCGCATGCGTCCGGAAATAAGAAAAGCTTACTTCCACCGTTTTTTAAAATCACAGCTTCAAGAAGGTTTACATGATTTGTTAAAAAACACGAGTTTTTAGAAAATGTGTTTTATTTCATAAATGGAATCAACAAAGTATGCACATTCTACGTCATAATGAGTTTCTATAGTTTGAGTACGCGTCCGGAAATAAGAAAAGCTTACTTCCACCGTTTTTTAAAATAATAACTTCTAGAAGGTTTACATGATTTGTTAAAAAACACGAGTTTTTACAAAATGTTTTTTATTTCATAAATGGAATCAACAAAGTATGCACACTCTATTTCATAACGACTTTCTATAGTTTGCGCATGCAACCGGAAATAAGAAAAGCTTACTTCCACCGTTTTTTAAAATCACACCTTCCAGAAGCTTTACATGATTTCGTAAAAAACAAGAGTTTTTAGAAAATGTGCTTTATTTCATAAATGGAATCTACAAAGTATGCACATTCTACGTCATAATGACTTTCTATAGTTTGCGCATGCGTCCGGAAATAAGAAAAGCTTACTTCCCCCGTTTTTCAAAATCACAGCTTCTAGAAGGTTTACATAATTTCTTAAAAAACAAGAGTTTTTAGAAAATGTGCTTTATTTCATAAATGGAATCTACAAAGTATGCACATTCTACGTCATAACGACTTTCTATAGTTTGCACATGCGTCCGGAAATAAGAAAAGCTTACTTCCCTCATTTTTTAAAATCACAGCTTCTAGAAGGTTTACATGATTTCTTAAAAAACACGAGTTTTTAGAAAATGTGTTTTATTTCGTAACTGAAATCAACAAAGTATGCACATTCTACGTCGTAACGACTTTCTATAGTTTGCGCATGCGTCCGGAAATAAGAAAAGCTTACTTCCACCATTTTTTAAAATCACAGCTTCTAGAAGGTTTACATGATTTCTTAAAAAACATGAGTTTTTAGAAAATGTGTTTTATTTCATCAATGGAATCGACAAAGTATGCACATTCTACCTCATAATGACTTTCTATAGTTTGCGCATTCGTCCAGAAATAAGAAAAGCTTACTTCCACCGTTTTTTTAAATCACAGCTTCTAGAAGGTTTACATGATTTCGTAAAGAACGCGAGTTTTTAGAAAATGTGCTTTATTACATAAATGGAATCTAGAAAGTATGCACATTCTACGTCATAACGACTTTCTATAGTTTGCGCATGCGTCCGGAAATAAGAAAAGCTTACTTCCCCCGTTTTTTAAAATCACAGCTTCTAGAAGGTTTACATAATTTCTTAAAAAACACGAGTTTTTAGAAAATGTGTTTTATTTCATAAATGGAATCAACAAAGTATGCACATTCTACATCATAACGACTTTCTATAGTTTGCGCATGCGTTTGGAAATAAGAAAAGTTTACTTCCCCCGTTTTTAAAAATCACAGCTTTGAGAAGGTTTACATGATTTCTTAAAAAACACGAGTTTTTAGAAAATGTGTTTTATTTCATAAATGGAAACAACAAATTATGCACATTCTACATCATAACGACTTTCTATAGTTTGCGCATGCGTCCAGAAATAAGAAAAGCTTACTTCCACCATTTTTTAAAATCACAGCTTCTAGAAGGTTTACATGATTTCTTAAAAAACATGACTTTTTAGAAAATGTGTTTTATTTCATCAATGGATTCGACAAAGTATGCACATTCTACGTCATAACGACATTCTATAGTTTGCGCATTCGTCCGGAAATAAGAAAAGCTTACTTCCACCGTTTTTTAAAATCACAGCTGCTAGAAGGTTTACATGATTTCGTAAAAAACACGAGTTTTTAAAAAATGTGCTTTATTTCATAAATGGAATCTACAAAGTATGCACATTCTATGTCATAACGACTTTCTATAGTTTGCGCATGCATCCGGAAATAAGAAAAGCTTACTTCCCCCGTTTTTTAAAATCACAGCTTCTAGAAGGTTTATACATGTTTTCTTAAAAAACACGAGTTTTTAGAAAATGTGTTTTATTTCATAAATGAAATCAACAAAATATGCACATTCTACGTCATAACGACTTTCTATAGTTTGCGCATGCGTTTGGAAATAAGAAAAGTTTACTTCCCTCGTTTTTTAAAATCACAGCTTCTAGAAGGTTTACATGATCTCTCAAAAAACACGAGTTTTTAGAAAATGTGTTTTATTTCATAAATGGAATCTACAAAGTATGCACATTCTACGTCATAACGACTTTACATAGTTTGCGCATGCGTCCGGAAATAAGAAAAGCTTACTTCCCCCGTCTTTTAAAATCACAGCTTCTAGAAGGTTTACATGATTTCTTAAAAAACACGAGTTTTTAGAAAATGTGTTTTATTTCATAAATGGAATCAACAAAGTATGCACATTCTATGTCATAACGACTTTCTATAGTTTGCGCATGCGTTTGGAAATAACAAAAATTTACTTCCGCCGTTTTTTAAAATCACAGCTTCTAGAAGGTTTACATGATTTCTTAAAAAACACGAGTTTTTAGAAAATGTGTTTTATTTCATAAATGGAATCAACAAAGTATGGACATTCTACGTCATAACTACTTTCTATAGTTTGCGCATTCGTCCGGAAATAAGAAAAGCTTACTTCCATCGTTTTTTAAAATCACAGCTTCTAGAAGGTTTACATGATTTCTTAAAAAACACGAGTTTTTAGAAAATGTTTTTTATTTCATAAATGGAATCAACAAAGTATGCACATTCTACGTCATAACTACTTTCTATAGTTTGCGCATTCGTCCGGAAATAAGAAAAGCTTACTTCCACCGTTTTTTAAAATCACAGCTTCTAGAAGGTTTTCATGATTTTGTAAAAAACACGAGTTTTTTAGAAAATGTGATTTATTTCATAAATGGAATCTACAAAGTTTGCACATTCTACGTCATAACGACTTTATATAGTTTGCGCATGCGTCCGGAAATAAGAAAAGCTTACTTCCCCCGTTTTTTAAAATCACGGCTTCTAGAAGGTTTACATTATTTCTTAAAATACACGAGTTTTTAGAAAATGTGTTTTATTTCATAAATGGAATCAACAAATTACGCACATTCTATGTCATAACGACTTTCTATAGTTTGCGCATGCGTTTGGAAATAAGAAAAGCTTACTTCCCTCGTTTTTTAAAATCACAGCTTCTAGAAGGTTCACATGATTTCTTAAAAAACACGAATTTTTAGAAAATGTGTTTTATTTCATAAATGGAATCAACATAGTATGCACATTCTACGTCATAACGACTTTCTATAGTTTGCGCATGCGTCCGGAAATAAGAAAAGCTTACTTCCCCCGTTTTTTAAAATCACAGCTTCTAGAAGGTTTACATGATTTGTTAAAAAACACGAGCTTTTAGAAAATGTGTTTTATTTCATAAATGGAATCAACAAAGTATGCACATTTTACGTCATAACGACTTTCTCTAGTTTGTGTATGCGTCCAGAAATAAGAAAAGCTTACTTCCACCGTTTTTTAAAATCACAGCTTCTAAAAGGTTTACATGATTTCGTAAAAAACACGAGTTTTTAGAAAATGTGTTTTATTTCATAAATGGAATCTACAAAGTTTGCACATTCTACATCATAACGACTTTCTATAGTTTGCGCATTCGTCAGGAAATAAGAAAAGCTTACTTCCACCGTTTTTTTAAATCACAGCTTCTAGAAGGTCTACAAGATTTCTTAAAAAACACGAGTTTTTAGAAAATGTGTTTTATTTCATAAATGAAATCAACAAAGTATGCGCATTCTACGTAATAACGACTTTCTATAGTTTCCACATTCGACCGGAAATAAGAAAAGCTTACTTCCACCGTTTTTTAAAATCACAGCTTCTAGAAGGTTTACATGATTTCGTGAAAAACATGAGTTTTTAGAAAATGTGTTTTATTTCATAAATGGAATCAACAAAGTATGCACATTCTACATCATAAGGACTTTCTATAGTTTGCGCATGCGTCCGGAAATAAGAAAAGCTTACTTCCACCGTTTTTTAAAATCACAGCTTCAAGAAGGTTTACATGATTTGTTAAAAAACACGAGTTTTTAGAAAATGTGTTTTATTTCATAAATGGAATCAACAAAGTATGCACATTCTACGTCATAATGAGTTTCTATAGTTTGCGCATGCGTCCGGAAATAAGAAAAGCTTACTTCCACCGTTTTTTAAAATAATAGCTTCTAGAAGGTTTACATGATTTGTTAAAAAACACGAGTTTTTACAAAATGTGTTTTATTTCATAAATGGAATCAACAAAGTATGCACACTCTATTTCATAACGACTTTCTATAGTTTGCGCATGCGTCCGGAAATAAGAAAAGCTTACTTCCACCGTTTTTCAAAATCACAGCTTCTAGAAGCTTTACATGATTTCTTAAAAAACACGTGTTTTTAGAAAATGTGTTTTATTTCATAAATTGAATCAACAAAGTATGCACATTCTACGTTATAACGACTTTCTATAGTTTGCGCATGCGTTTCGAAATAAGAAAAACTTACTTCCCCCGTTTTTTAAAATCACAGCTTCTAGAAGGTTTACATGATTTGTTAAAAAACACGAGTTTTTAGAAAATGTGTTTTATTTCATAAATGGAATCAACAAAGTATGCACAGTCTACATCATAACGACTTTCTAAAGTTTGCGCATGCGTTTGGAAATAAGAAAAGCTTACTTCCATCGTATTTTAAAATCACAGCTTCTAGTAGGTTCACATGATTTCGTAAAAAACACGAGTTTTTAGAAAATGTGTTTTATTTCATAAATGGAATCTACAAAGTATGCACATTCTTCGTCATAACGACTTTCTATAGTTTGCGCATGCGTCCGGAAATACGAAAAGCTTACTTCCCCCATTTTTTAAAATCACAGCTTCTAGAAGGTTTACATGATTTTGTAAAAAACACGAGTTTTTAGAAAATGTGTTTTATTTCATAAATGGAATCTACAAAGTATGCACATTCTACGTCATAACGACTTTCTATAGTTTGCGCATGCGTCCGGAAATAAGAAAAGCTTACTTCCCCCGTTTTTTAAAATCACAGCTTCTAGAAGGTTTACATGATTTCTTAAAAAACACGAGTTTTTAGTGTTGATGTATATGTAACTTCGGAATGTATTTCATCAGTTTACTATATATATATTTACTGTACCCTTATAAGAGATGTCATATTCCTCTATAAGGAAGTGTCGTCATGTGGATTGACAAGTGTCGCAAGTGTGTGTACTTGCCAATGGGTTATTAGACCACCTTATGGGGTCGGCCCTATTTAATATATAATATAATGTGGATTTACTCAAGTAGACATGTCGGCCCCAGTAGGTCACTGGGAAAAAAGGTGAGTATAAATAGAGATAGGAGATCTCTATTTTACTCGCTCGGAAAAGTATCTATCTCTCTCTTTGAAAAGTGGCGCACTAGTGAGGAGGAGGAGGATCATCTGCTAGGAGACTATCTCTGTATTATTTGGTTGTATTTTGGTTGAGCCATTGCTCTCTCTATCTCTGAGGAAGTTGTGGGGTTTTTCACCTTAGGGTTTTTCCCACGGAAACTCTGTGTCTCTTGTCTCTATGCTTTTGATTCTTGTGATGCTTGAGATGCTTTTCATATTATGATTGTCATGCATTGATATACTGTAGATGTTATTCTCTCAGCAAAGATCCTATAGTATTGTGATTTAATACTAAAAATTTAACATGGTATCAGAGCCTAACTGAGAAGAAGACATTTTGCAGTGACGGAAGCTTGTATTCCTTGTTTATTGGGTTTCTCTCCACAGATTTTTTAAATTCAGTATAGTAGATTGGATCTACTCATCAAGGCGCATCTTTCTGTCCAATCAGATTTCAGTTCCAAGCATTTTCAGTTTTGGCCCTAAAAATTAGGGTTTCCACAATAATAGAAATTTCTGGAAACTGAAGGTACAGCTGGAAGCTCCTTGCAAAAATCGAAGGTTTGAGCTTTGGATCGAGATTTTTGGTTGGGTATATCTCCGGGAAACTCAAACCCTAATTCAAGGCTCTCCCTAGTGAACCCGGGAGGACAAAAAGGCAATTCTGAAGGGCAAGACTTTGCTGATCTCAAAATCTGAATGTACTAGGCTGATCAGCTCTCCAAGGCGCATCTTTCTATCCTTTCGGAATTTTGAAATTCACATTTTGAATTTTTAGGGTTTCTCTGACAAACCCTAATCCGGGACCAGATCCAGTTTTCAACACTTCAAGTTGTAAGTTCTAAATCTTTTCTATTTCCATTTGAAGTACTCTTAAAGATGTCTCTTCACACCAAGCTTGAGGATAAGCTTGAAGGGGCTGATAACTTCCGATCCTGGAAGTATAGGATTGGGCTAATCCTGGAAGAGAATGAGTTGGACTCATATGTGAAAGAAGACATCCCTATCCCAGAGGATGAAGAGGCCAAGGTATTGCACAAGAAGAACTTGGTCAAGGCAAAGAGAATCATTGTTGATTCTATCAAAGATCATCTCATTCCCCATGTGTCTTCTCTCAAGACACCCAAAGAGATGTTTGAATCTTTGACCAAGCTATTTGAAGGAAAGAACATAAATCGGAAGATGACCCTGCGGAACCAATTGAAAGCAGTGAAGTTTCACAATGGAGAAACCATTCAATATTACTTTTCAAGGGTCTCTCAGATCAAGGAACAATTAGAAGCAGTAGATGAAATGGTGGAGAATGGTGAGGTGGTGATGACTACTCTAAATGGCCTACCTAGGTCATGGGATTCCTTTATTCAAGGAATTTGTGCAAGGAAGAAGTTGATCTCTTTCAGTAGGCTTCGGGAAGAATGTTCTCAAGAAGAAGCTAGACTTATAGCTCGTGAGGAAAAGATGGGAGGTGAAGATCAAGCTCTTGCAGCTCACACCAAAAGAAGTAAATCCAAGAAGGAATCATCTCATAATAGAAGATTCTCTCACCATCATCATTATCATAAAGATAAGAAAGATCTCAGATGCTTCACTTGCAATGAGAAGGGACATTTTGCTTCAGATTGTCCCAAGAAGAAGAAAGACAACAACAACAACTTCAGTAAGAAGAAGAAGGGCAGCAAAAGAAGATTTCATGCTCATGCTGCCGAAGATGATGAACCCCCAAAGAAGAAGGCTAAGGCAGAAAGTAGTAGTGATGATGACTCATCAAGTGAAGAAGAGTATGTTTTAATCTCTGCACTCACTGGTACCATCTCCCATGGTTGTAATGATTGGTTGATTGATAGTGGGGCTTCCAAACACATGACTGGGTTCAAGGAATCTTTTATGAACCTTTCTGAACATGAATCACCCCATAAGGTGAAACTTGGGGATGATTATCAATATCCAATCAAAGGAAGTGGTGAAGCTTCTTACAACCTAGATTCTGGAAAATCTTTGAAGATGAAGGAAGTCCTCTATGTACCTGGACTCAAGAAGAACTTACTCTCCATCTCTGCTTTAGATGCAAAAGGTATGAGGGTTGCATTTGTTGATGGCCAAGTACTAATGTGGCCAAAGGGAAAGACTATGGATGATGCAGTAGTGATTGGAGAGCAAGAGGGAGGCTTGTATAAACTAAAGGGTCAACCTGAACATGCCATGATACATGAATCCATGGAGCCAAGTGAACTTTGGCATAGGAGACTTGCTCACATGCACTATAGAGCACTTCCAATTGCAAGCAAGGCTGTAGAAGGTCTTCCTGAAATCAAGACCAAACATGAAGGTGTTTGCAAAGGATGTGCAAAAGGTAAGAACATTAAGAAGGCTTTCCCAAGCAGTGAAAGCAAGGCAAAAGACATCCTGGAAATCATCCACTCAGATGTATGTGGCCCCATGTCATCCAGTTCCCTAAGTGGGTATGTTTACTATGTATCATTTATTGATGACTTCTCCAGGAAGACTTGGGTATACTTCTTGAAGGGAAAAGATGAGGTGCTTGATAAATTCAAGGAATTCAAAACCTTGATGGAGAATCAAACTGACAAGAAAATCAAGACATTCAGATCTGACAATGGTGGAGAATTCACCTCAAATGACTTCAAGAAGCTTTGCAGTGATTCAGGGATTAAGAGGGAGTTGACTGCTCCTTATAATCCTCAACAGAATGGAGTTGCAGAAAGGAAGAACAGAACTATCATGGAAGCAGCAAGGGCAATGTTGCATGACCAGGATCTTCCTATGCATCTATGGGCAGAAGCAGCTAGAACAGCTGTATATGTGCAGAACAGAACACCCCACAAGATATTGGACAACAAGACACCAGAAGAAGTCTTTTCTGGTAAGAAACCTGAAGTCAGCCATCTCAGAATATTTGGTTGTCCAGTATACACTCATGTCCCAAAGGAGAAGAGGACTAAACTAGATTCTTCAGGAAAGAAGGGTATCTTTGTGGGTTATAGTGAAAGCTCGAAGGCTTACAGAATATATTTTCCAGGGTTCAAGAAGATTGATGTCAGCAGGGATGTAACATTTGATGAGAATTCAGCATTCATCAAATCAAGAAAGGCACCTACCGAAGTTTATGAAGAACCTAAGGAAACAAGATTTCAGGACACTACCATGACTGAAGCAGTTCCAGAAACTGCTCGTGAGTTTGAAGATCCACAAGAACCTGTAGATCCACCCCGTGAGGATAACTCTCACAAGAGGAAACCTGTATGGGCTAGAGAGCTCATTCATGATGCAGAAAGATTTGGCATTCCAGAAGAAGAACACAGAGTAAAGAAGAGAACCAGATCACACACAAGTTATGTTGCTTTACTCTGTGACATCATGAACAAAGAGCCTTCCAGTTATGAAGAGGCAGCAGAAAATAAAGAATGGAAGGATGCTATGGTTGAGGAATACCAATCAATTATGAAGAATGATGTTTGGGATGTTGTCCCAAGACCTAAAGGGAAGTCTGTTGTGACTTCCAAGTGGATCTACAAAATCAAGCATGCTGCAGATGGCAGTGTGGAAAAATATAAAGCAAGATTCGTAGCTCGTGGTTTCTCTCAGAAGGAAGGAATAGACTATGAAGAAACTGTTGCACCTGTAGCCAGATATACTTCCATCAGAACAGTACTTGCCCTGGCTGCAGCAATGAAATGGAAGATACACCAGATGGATGTCAAGACTGCTTTCCTGAACGGTGTAGTAGAAGAGGAAGTATATGTGGAACAACCACTCGGCTTTGAAATACATGACAGGGAATCTTATGTATGCAGATTGAAGAAAGCCTTGTATGGCTTGAAGCAAGCTCCCAGAACCTGGTATGGTAGGATGGACAGTTTCTTATCTAGTTTGGGCTTTACCAAGAGTAAAGCGGATTCCAATCTTTACTACAAGGTTGAGGAAGGGAATCCTGTGATTCTACTACTATATGTGGATGACCTATTTGTGACAGGAGATGACAGAATGATTGCAGATACCAAGAGGAAGCTTGCAGCTGATTTCGATATGAAAGATTTGGGAATGATGCACTATTTCCTAGGTATGGAGGTGTGGCAGAATGCAGGTGGGATCTTCCTTGGTCAAGGGAAGTACACAGTAGATATCCTGAAGAGATTTGGGATGATGGATTGCAAAGCCATGGCCACACCTATGGCATCGAATCTGAAGCTTCTTTGTGATGCTTCATCTGAGCCAGTTGATGTTTCTATGTATCGTCAGATTATTGGGTCCTTGATGTACCTGACGAACACGAGACCAGATATTTGCTTTGCTGTGAACACATTGAGCCAGTTCCTGACGGATCCGAGGAGTGTTCACCTGGTTGCTGTAAAGCATGTTCTGAGGTACCTAAAGGGTACAGTGGATTATGGGCTCAGATATGAGGCAAATCAAAAGTTTAACCTGCTGGGTTATGTTGATTCAGATTGGGCTGGCAGTGCTGCAGATAGGAAGAGCACATCTGGGTGTTGCTTCAGTATGGGATCAGGTGTGATCTCTTGGTTTAGCAGGAAGCAGTCCTGCGTAGCACTGAGTACAGCTGAGGCAGAGTATGTTGCAGCCTGTTCAGCTAGTTGTGAGGCAGTATGGCTACGGAAGCTACTGTCTGAGTTATTTGATCTCCCGTTGGAGGCTACTGGTATCTTCTGTGATAACCAGAGTTGTGTGAAGCTGTCCGAGAACCCAGTGTTTCATGACAGGTCGAAACACATAGAGATCAAATATCACTATATCAGGGATATGGTGCAGAGAGGAGCTGTGAAGCTCCTGTATGTTGCGACGGATGAGCAGATTGCAGATGTGTTGACGAAGCCACTAGCCAGGGTGAAGTTCGAGTACTTCAGAGAGAGGCTTGGCATTCTTCAGATCGAGGACACTTCGAGGAAGAAGTGATGGACACATTTGCTGAAGCCATTCCAAGCATGTTGGAAGGAGGATCCTTCACATGGCTGTGGATGTAAGCGCTGGATGATGAGCATCAGGATGATGTTCCGGTTTCTGCTGGATATGATCAGTTGGATCATTTTTGTATGTATGTACGCATCATGTTGGATGCTGGATATGATCAGTTGGATCATTTTTGTATGTATGTACTCATCATGTTGGATGCTGGATATGATCAGTTGGATCATTTTTGTATGTATGTATGCATCATGTAGATGCTGGATATGATCAGTTGGATCATGTGTATGTATTTTGTATATGCATCATGTTGGATGCTTCGACCATGTATCTGTATATGTATCAGGTGGGTACATTGTATGATCAGGTGGATCATGTATGGTGATATGTATCATGTATTTGTATTTGTATCAGGTGGATACATTGATGATTAGGAGGATCATGTATGATGATATGTATCAGGTAGATACTTGGTATGCATCAGGTAGATGCATTGATGATCAGGAGGATCATGTATGATGATATGTATCAGGTAGATACTTGGTATGCATCAGGTAGATGCATTGATGATCATGATGATCATAGATGACGAGCTTCAGGATGTTGCTCCAGATGACATGCAGCAGGATGTTGCAATGATGATGATCAGGATGATCATGGATACATCAGGATGATGTATGGTGAGTATCAGTTTGATACTCTGTGGCCGTGGATCAGGTTGTGCAGATAAGCATGTAATTTGTGCCCTGGGAGATTTGCAGATGGTCTTTCGAGGTTTTGCCTATGGCATGTAATTTGTGCCCTGGGACATCTGGCAAATGCTCTTTCGAGGTTTTGCTAGGGAGGACATATAATTTGTGCCCTGGGAGATCTGCAGATAGTCTTTCGAGGTTTTTCCTATGGCATGTAATTTGTGCCCTGGGATATCTGGCAGATGCTCTTTCGAGGTTTTGTCCTATGGCATGTAATTTGTACCCTGGGAGATCTGATAGGTTGAGCTGTGTGCTCGTAATCAGTCCTGGGATGCTCTTGCAAGGTTTTGCCATGACCACATGTAATTTGTGCCCTGGGAGATCCGATAGGTTGAGCTGTGTGCTCGTAATCAGTCCTGGGATGCTCTTGCGAGGTTTTGTGGTGACCACATGTAATTGTTTCCCTGGGAGATACGATAGGTTGAGCCGTGTGCTCGTAATCAGTCCTGGGATTCTCTTTCGAGGTTTTGTGATGAGGTCACATATAATTTGTGCCCTGGGAGATTTGCAGATGGTCTTTCAAGGTTTTGCCTATGGCATGTAATCTGTGCCCTGGGACATCTGGAAAATGCTCTTTCGAGGTTTTGTGACGCACGTAAAAGTCCTGAGGATTCCACAGTATGGCCAGTGATGACGAAGACCTGCAGGTGGTGGGCCTACATCCAGTATGAAAAAGGACTGGCTCTGTAGAACTTCCTATGACGAGTAGAGACAGATATTGGATGAGATAGCAGCAGCAGTGACGATGATGATGACGATGATCCAGACAAGAAGACTTGTCTAGCAGATCTGTGTCGAGAAATACCTTCCTAGTTAAGAGGGAGTGTTGATGTATATGTAACTTCGGAATGTATTTCATCAGTGTACTATATATATATTTATTGTACCCTTATAAGAGATGTGTTATTCCTCTATAAGGAAGTGTCGTCATGTGGATTGACAAGTGTCGCAAGTGTGTGTACTTGCCGATGGGTTATTAGACCACCTTATGGGGTCGGCCCTATTTAATATATAATATAATGTGGATGTACTCAAGTAGACAAGTCGGCCCCAGTAGGTCACTGGGCAAAAAGGTGAGTATAAATAGAGATAGGAGATCTCTATTTTACTCACTCGGAAAAGTATCTATCTCTCTCTCTGAAAAGTGGCGCACTAGTGAGGAGGAGGAGGATCATCTGCTAGGAGACTATCTCTGTATTATTTGGTTGTATTTTGGTTGAGCCATTGCTCTCCCTATCTCTGAGGAAGTTGTGGGGTTTTTCACCTTAGGGTTTTCCCCACGGAAACTCTGTGTCTCTTGTCTCTATGCTTTTGATTCTTGTGATGCTTGTGATGCTTGTCATATTATGATTGTCATGCATTGATATACTGTAGATGTTATTCTCTCAGCAAAGATCCTATAGTATTGTGATTTAATACTAAAAATTTAACATTTAGAAAATGTGTTTTATTTCATAAATGGAATCAACAAAGTATGCACATTCTACGTCATAACGACTTTCTATAGTTTGTGCATGCCTTTGGAAATAAGAAAAGCTTACTTCCCCCGTTTATTAAAATCACAGCTTCTAGAAGGTTTACATGATTTCGTAAAAAACACGAGTTTTTAGAAAATGTGTTTTATTTCATAAATGGAATCAACAAAGTATGCACATTCTACGTCATAACGACTTTCTATAGTTTGCGCATGCGTCCGGAAATAAGAAATGCTTACTTCCACCATTTTTTAAAATCACAGCTTCTAGAAGGTTTACATGATTTCGTAAAAAACACGAGTTTTTAGAAAATGTGTTTTATTTCATAAATGGAATCTACAAAGTATGCACATTCTACATCATAACAACTTTCTATAGTTTGCGCATTCGTCCAGAAATAAGAAAAGCTCACTTCCACCGTTTTTTAAAATCACAGCTTCTAGAAGGTTTACATGATTTCTTAAAAAACACGAGTTTTTAGAAAATGTGTTTTATTTCATAAATGGAATCAACAAAGTATGCACATTCTACGTAATAACGACTTTCTATAGTTTCCGCATTCGACCGGAAAAAAGAAAAGCTTACTTCCACCGTTTTTTAAAATCACAACTTCTAGAAGGTTTACATGATTTCGCAAAAAACACGAGTTTTTAGAAAATGTGTTTTATTTCATAAATGGAATCAACAAAGTATGCGCATTCTACGTCATAAGGACTTTCTATAGTTTGCGCATGCGTCCGGATATAAGAAAAGCTTACTTCCACCGTTTTTCAAAATCACAGCTTCTAGAAGGTTTACATGATTTCTTAAAAAACACGACTTTTTAGAAAATGTGTTTTATTTCATAAATGAATTCAACAAAGTATGCACATTCTACGTCATAACGACTTTCTATAGTTTGCGCATGCGTTTGGAAATAAGAAAAGCTTACTTCCCCCGTTTTTTAAAATCACAGCTTCTAGAAGGTTTACATGATTTGTTAAAAAACACGAGTTTTTAGAAACTGTGTTTTATTTCATAAATAAAATCAACAAAGTATGCACATTCTACGTAATAACGACTTTCTATAGTTTCCGCATTCGACCGGAAATAAGAAAAGCTTACTTCCACCGTTTTTTAAAATCACAGCTTCTAGAAGGTTTACATGATTTCTTAAAAAACACGACTTTTTAGAAAATGTGTTTTATTTCATAAATGGAATCAACAAAGTATGCACATTCTACGTCATAAGGACATTTTATAGTTTGCGCATGCGTCCGGAAATAAGAAAGGCTTACTTCCACCGTTTTTTAAAATCACAGCTTCTAGAAGGTTTACATGATTTGTTAAAAAACACGAGTTTTTAGAAAATGTGTTTTATTTCATAAATGGAATCAACAAAGTATGCACATTCTACGTCATAATGAGTTTTCTATAGTTTGCGCATGCGTCCGGAAATAAGAAAAGCTTACTTCCACCATTTTTTAAAATAATAGCTTCTAGAAGGTTTAGATGATTTGTTAAAAAACACGAGTTTTTACAAAATGTGTTTTTTTTCATAAATGGAATCAACAAAGTATGCACATTCTATTTCATAACGACTTTCTATAGTTTCCGCATGCGTCCGGAAATAAGAAAAGCTTACTTCCACCATTTTTCAAAATCACAGCTTCTATAAGCTTTACATGATTTCTTAAAAAACACGGGTTTTTAGAAAATGTGTATTATTTCATAAATGGAATCAACAAAGTATGCACATTCTACGTCATAACGAATTTCTATAGTTTGCGCATGCGTCCAGAAATAAGAAAAGCTTACTTCCCACGTTTTTTAAAGTCACAGCTTCTAGAAGGTTTACATGATTTCTTAAAAAACACGAGTTTTTAGAAAATGTGTTTTATTTCATAAATGGAATCAACAAAGTATGCATATTCTACGTCATAACGACTTTCTATAGTTTGTGCATGTGTTTGGAAATAAGAAAAGCTAACTTCCCCCGTTTTTTAAAATCACAGCTTCTAGAAGGTTTACATGATTTCGTAAAAAACACGAGTTTTTAGAAAATGTGTTTTATTTCATAAATGGAATCAACAAAGTATGCACATTCTACGTCATAACGATTTTCTATAGTTTGCGCATGCGTCCAGAAATAAGAAAAGCTTACTTCCCCCGTTTTTTAAAATCACAGCTTCTAGAAGGTTTACATGATTTCTTAAAAAACATGACTTTTTAGAAAATGTGTTTTATTTCATAAATGGAATCAACAAAGTATGCACATTCTACCTCATAATGACTTTCTATAGTTTGCGCATGCGTTTGGAAATAAGAAAAGCTTACTTCCCCCGTTTTTTAAAATCACAGCTTCTAGAAGGTTTACATGATTTCTTAAAAAACACGAGTTTTTAGAAAATGTGTTTTATTTCATAAATGGAATCAACAAAGTATGCACATTCTACGTAATAACGACTTTCTATAGTTTCCGCATTCGACCGGAAAAAAGAAAAGCTTACTTCAACCGTTTTTTAAAATCACAACTTCTAGAAGGTTTACATGATTTTGCAAAAAACACGAGTTTTTAGAAAATGTGTTTTATTTCATAAATGGAATCAACAAAGTATGCACATTCTACGTAATAACGACTTTCTATAGTTTCCGCATTCGACCGAAAAAAAGAAAAGCTTACTTCCACCGTTTTTTAAAATCACAACTTCTAGAAGGTTTACATGATTTCGCAAAAAACACGAGTTTTTAGAAAATGTGTTTTATTTCATAAATGGAATCAACAAAGTATGCGCATTCTACGTCATAAGGACTTTCTATAGTTTGTGCATGCTTCCGGATATAATAAAAGCTTACTTCCACCGTTTTTCAAAATCACAGCTTCTAGAAGGTTTACATGATTTCTTAAAAAACACGACTTTTTAGAAAATGTCTTTTATTTCATAAATGTAATCAACAAAGTATGCACATTCTACGTCATAACGACTTTCTATAGTTTGCACATGCATTTGGAAATAAGAAAATATTACTTCCCCCATTTTTTAAAATCACATCTTCTAGAAGGTTTACATGATTTCGTAAAAAACACGAGTTTTTAGAAAATGTGTTTTATTTCATAAATGTAATCAACAAAGTATGCACATTTTACGTCATAACGACTTTCTATAGTTTGCGCATCCGTTTGGAAATAAGAAAAGCTTACTTCCCCCGTTTTTTAAAATCACAGCTTCTAGAAGCTTTACATGATTTCGTAAAAAAAACGAGTTTTTAGAAAATGTGTTTTATTTAATAAATGGAATCAACAAAGTATGCACATTCTACGTTATAACGACTTTATATAGTTTTCGCATGCGTCCGGAAATAAGAAAAGCTTACTTCCACCGTTTTTTAAAATAATAGATTCTAGAAGGTTTACATGATTTGTAGAAAATTACGAGTTTTTACAAAATGTGTTTTTTTTCATAAATGGAATCAACAAAGTATGCACATTCTATTTCATAACGACTTTCTATAGTTTCCGCATGCGTCCGGAAATAAGAAAAGCTTACTTCCATCGTTTTTCAAAATCACAGCTTCTATAAGCTTTACACGATTTCTTAAAAAACACGAGTTTTTAGAAAATGTGTTTTATTTCATAAATGGAATCAACAAAGTATGCACATTCTACGTCATAACGAATTTCTATAGTTTGCGCATGCGTCCGGAAATAAGAAAAGCTTACTTCCCCCGTTTTTTAAAGTCACAGCTTCTAGAAGGTTTACATGATTTCTTAAAAAACACGAGTTTTTAGAAAATGTGTTTTATTTCATAAATGGAATCGTCAAAGTATGCATATTCTACGTCATAACGACTTTCTATAGTTTGCGCATGTGTTTGGAAATAAGAAAAGCTAACTTCCCCCGTTTTTTAAAATCACAGCTTCTAGAAGGTTTACATGATTTCGTAAAAAACACGAGTTTTTAGAAAATGTGTTTTATTTCATAAATGGAATCAACAAAGTATGCACATTCTACGTCATAACGATTTTCTATAGTTTGCGCATGCGTCCGGAAATAAGAAAAGCTTACTTCCCCCGTTTTTTAAAATCACAGCTTCTAGAAGGTTTACATGATTTCTTAAAAAACACGACTTTTTAGAAAATGCTTTTTATTTCATAAATGGAATCAACAAAGTATGCACATTCTACCTCATAATGACTTTCTATAGTTTGCGCATGCGTTTGGAAATAAGAACAGCTTACTTCCCCCGTTTTTTAAAATCACAGCTTCTAGAAGGTTTACATGATTTGTTAAAAAACACGAGTTTTTAGAAAATGTGTTTTATTTCGTAAATGGAATCAACAAAGTATGCACATTCTACGTCATAACGACTTTCTATAGTTTGTGGATGCGTCCGGATATAAGAAAAGCTTACTTCCACCGTTTTTTAAAATAATAGCTTCTAGAAGGTTTACATTATTTTGTACAAAACACGAGTTTTTAGAAAATGTGTTTTATTTCATAAATGGAATCTACAAAGTAGGCACATTCTACGTCATAACGACTTTCTATAGTTTGCGCATGCGTCTGGAAATAAGAACAGCTTACTTCCCCCGTTTTTTAAAATCACAGCTTCTAGAAGGTTTACATGATTTCGTAAAAATCAGGAGTTTTTAGAAAATGTGTTCTATTTCATAGATGGAATCTACAAAGTATGCACATTCTACGTCATAACGACTTTCTATAGTTTGCGCATGCGTCCTGAAATAAGAAAAGCTTACTTACCTCGTTTTTTAAAATCACAGCTTCTAGAAGGTTTACATGATTTCTAAAAAAACACAAGTTTTTAGAAAATGTGTTTTATTTCATAAATGGAATCTACAAAGTATGCACATTCTACGTCATAACGACTTTCTATAGTTTGCGCATGCGTCCGGAAATAAGAAAAGCTTACTTCCCCCGTTTTTTAAAATCACTGCTTCTAGAGGGTTTACATGATTTCGTAAAATACACGAGTTTTTAGAAAATGTGTTTTATTTCATAAATGGAATCTACAAAGTTTGCACATTCTACGTCATAAGGACTTTCTATACTTTGCGCATGCGTTTGGAAATAAGAAAAGCTTACTTCCACTGTTTTTTAAAATCACAGCTTCTATAGGGTATACATGATTTCGTAAAAAACACGAGTTTTTAGAAAATGTGCTTTATTTCATTAATGGAATCTACAAAGTATGCACATTCTACGTCATAACGACTTTCTATAGTTTGTGCATGCGTCCGGAAATAAGAAAAGCTTACTTCCACCGCTTTTTAAAATCACAGCTTCTAGAAGGTTTACATGATTTGTTAAAAAACACGAGTTTTTAGAAAATGTGTTTTATTTCATAAATGGAATCAACAAAGTATGCACATTATTCGTCATAACAACTTTCTATAGTTTGCGCATCCCTCCGGAAATAAGAAAAGCTTACTTCCCCCGTTTTTTAAAATCACAGCTTCTAGAAGGTTTACATGATCTCTTAAAAAACACGAGTTTTTAGAAAATGTGTTTTATTTCATAAATGGAATCAACAAAGTATGCACATTTTACGTCATAACGACTTTCTATAGTTTGCTCATCCGTTTGGAAATAAGAAAAGCTTACTTCCACTGTTTTTTAAAGTCACAGCTTCTAGAAGGTTTACATGATTTCGTAAAAAACACGAGTTTTTAGAAAATGTGTTTTATTTCATAAATGGAATCAACAAAGTATGCACATTCTACGTCATAACGACTTTCTATAGTTTGCGCATTCGTATGGAAATAAGAAAAGCTTACTTCCCCCGTTTTTTAAAATCACAGCTTCTAGAAGGTTTACATGATTTCGTAAAAAAAACGAGTTTTTAGAAAATGTGTTTTATTTAATAAATGGAATCAACAAAGTATGCACATTCTACGTTCTAACGACTTTCTATAGCTTTCGCATGCGTCCGGAAATAAGAAAAGCTTACTTCCACCGTTTTTTAAAATCACAGCTTCTAGAAGGTTTACATGATTTCTTAAAAAACACGAGTTTTTAGAAAATGTGTTTTATTTCATAAATGGAATAAAAAAAGTATGCACATTCTACGTCATAACGACTTTCTATAGTTTCCGCATTCGTCCAGAAATAAGAAAAGCTTACTTCCACCGTTTTTTAAAATCACAGCTTCTAGAGGGTTTACATGATTTCTTAAAAAACACGAGTTTTTAGAAAATGTGTTTTATTTCCTAAATGGAATAAAAAAAGTATGCACATTCTACGTCATAACGACTTTCTATAGTTTGCGCATGCATCCGGAAATAAGAAAAGCTTACTTTCACCGTTTTTTAAAATCACTGCTTCTAGAAGGTTTACATGATTTCTTAAAAAACACGAGTTTTAAGAAAATGTGTTTTATTTCATAAATGGAATCAACAAATTATGCACATTCTACGTCATAACGACTTTCTATAGTTTGCGCATTCGACCGGAAATAAGAAAAGCTTACTTCCACCGTTTTTTAAAATCACAACTTCTAGAAGGTTTACATGTTTTCGTAAAAAACACGAGTTTTTAGAAAATGTGTTTTATTTCATAAATTGAATCTACAAAGTATCCACATTCTACATCATAACGACTTTCTATAGTTTGTGCATGCATTTCGAAATAAGAAAAGCTTACTTCCCCCGTTTTTTGAAATCATAGCTTCTAGAAGGTTTACATGATTTCGTAAAAAACACGAGTTTTTAGAAAATGTGTTTTATTTCATAAATGTAATCTACAAAGTATGCATATTCTATGTCATAACGACTTTCTATAGTTTGCGCATGCGTCCGGAAATAAGAAAAGCTTACTTCCACCGTTTTTTAAAATCACAGCTTCTAGAAGGTTTACATGATTTCTTAAAAAACACGAATTTTTAGAAAATGTGTGTTATTTCATAAATGGAATCAACAAAGTATGCACATTCTACGTCATAACGACATTCTATAGTTTGCGCATTCGTCCGGAAATAAGAAAAGCTTACTTCCGCCGTTTTTTAAAATCACAGCTTCTAGAAGGTTTACATGATTTCTTAAAAAACACGAGTTTTTAGAAAATGTGTTTTATTTCATAAATGGAATCAACAAAGTATGCACATTTTACGTCATAACGACTTTCTATAGTTTGCGCATGCGTTTGGAAATAAGAAAATCTTACTTCCCCCGTTTTTTAAAATCACAGCTTCTAGAATGTTTACATGATTTCGTAAAAAAAACGAGTTTTTAGAAAATGAGTTTTATTTCATAAATGGAATCAACAAACTATGCATATTCTACGTCATAACGATTTCTATAGTTTGCGCATTGGTCCGAAAATAAGAAAAGCTTACTTCCACCGTTTTTTAAAATCACAGCTTCTAGAAGGTTTACATGATTTCGTAAAAAACACGAGTTTTTAGAATATGTGTTTTATTTCATGAATGGAATCTACAAAGTATGCACATTCTACGTCATAACGACTTTCTATAGTTTGCGCATGCGTCCGGAAATAAGAAAAGCTTACTTCCACCGTTTTTTAAAATCACAGCTTCTAGAAGGTTTACATGATTTCGTAAAAAACACGAGTTTTTAGAAAATGTGTTTTGTTTCATAAATGTAATCTACAAAGTATGCACATTCTACATCATAACGACTTTCTATAGTTTGCGCATGCATCCGGAAATAATAAAAGCTTACTTCCCCCGTTTTTAAAAATCACAGCTTCTAGGAGGTTTACATGATTTCTGAAAAAACACGAGTTTTTAGAAAATGTCTTTTATTTCATAAATGGAATCAACAAAGTATGCACATTCTATGTCATAACGACTTTCTATAGTTTGCGCATGCGTCCGGAAATAAGAAAAGCTTACTTCCACCATTTTGTAAAATCACAGCTTCTAGAACGTTTACATGATTTCTTAAAAAACACGAGTTTTTAGAAAATGTGTTTTATTTCATAAATGGAATCAACAAAGTATGCACATTCTACGTCATAACGACTTTCTATAGTTTGCGCATGTGTCCGGAAATAAGAAAAGCTTACTTCCCACGTTTTTTAAAGTCACAGCTTCTAGAAGGTTTACATGATCTCTTAAAAAACATGAGTTTTTAGAAAATGTGTTTTATTTCATAAATGGAATCAACAAAGTATGCACATTCTACGTCATAACGACTTTCTATAGTTTGGGCATGCGTCCAGAAATAAGAAAAGCTTACTTCCACCGTTTTTTAAAATCACTGCTTCTAGAGGGTTTACATGATTTCGTAAAATACACGAGTTTTTAGAAAATGTGTTTTATTTCATAAATGGAATCTACAATGTTTGCACATTCTACGTCATAAGGACTTTCTATAGTTTGCGCATGCGTTTGGAAATAAGAAAAGCTTACTTCCACTGTTTTTTAAAATCACAGCTTCTATAGGGTTTACATGATTTCGTAAAAAACACGAGTTTTTAGAAAATGTGCTTTATTTCATTAATGGAATCTACAAAGTATGCACATTCTACGTCATAACGACTTTCTATAGTTTGTGCATGCGTCCGGAAATAAGAAAAGCTTACTTCCACCGCTTTTTAAAATCACAGCTTCTAGAAGGTTTACATGATTTGTTAAAAAACACGAGTTTTAGAAAATGTGTTTTATTTCATAAATGGAATCAACAAAGTATGCACATTCTTCGTCATAACGACATTCTATAGTTTGCGCATCCCTCCGGAAATAAGAAAAGCTTACATCCCCCGTTTTTTAAAATCACAGCTTCTAGAAGGTTTACATGATTTGTTAAAAAACACGAGTTTTTAGAAAATGTGTTTTATTTCATAAATGGAATCAACAAAGTATGCACATTCTTCGTCATAACGACTTTCTATAGTTTGCGCATGCCTCCGGAAATAACTAAAGCTTACTTCCCCCGTTTTTTAAAATCACAGCTTCTAGAAGGTTTACATGATTTCATAAAAAACATGAGTTTTTAGAAAATGTGTTTTATTTCATAAATGGAATCAACAAAGTATGCACATTTTGCGACTTTCATAAGAAAAGCTTACTTCCCCCGTTTTTTAAAGTCACAGCTTCTAGAAGGTTTACATGATCTCTTAAAAAACACGAGTTTTTAGAAAATGTGTTTTATTTCATAAATGGAATCAACAAAGTATGCACATTTTACGTCATAACGACTTTCTATAGTTTGCGCTTCCGTTTGGAAATAAGAAAAGCTTACTTCCACTGTTTTTTAAAATCACAGCTTCTAGAAGGCTTACATGATTTCGTAAAAAACACGAGTTTTTAGAAAATGTGTTTTATTTCATAAATGGAATCAACAAAGTATACACATTCTACGTCATAACGACTTTCTATAGTTTGCGCATTCGTATGGAAATAAGAAAAGCTTACTTCCCCCCGTTTTTTAAAATCACAGCTTCTAGAAGGTTTACATGATTTCGTAAAAAAAATGAGTTTTTAGAAAATGTGTTTTATTTAATAAATGGAATCAACAAAGTATGCACATTCTACGTTATAACGACTTTCTATAGTTTTCACATGCGTCCGGAAATAAGAAAAGCTTACTTCCACCGTTTTTTAAAATCACAGCTTCTAGAAGGTTTACATGATTTCTTAAAAAACACGAGTTTTTAGAAAATGTGTTTTATTTCATAAATGGAATAAAAAAAGTATGCACATTCTACGTCATAATGACTTTCTATAGTTTCGCATTCGTCCAGAAATAAGAAAAGCTTACTTCCACCGTTTTTTAAAATCACAGCTTCTAGAAGGTTTACATGATTTCTTAAAAAACACGAGTTTTTAGAAAATGTGTTTTATTTCCTAAATGGAATAAAAAAAGTATGCACATTCTACGTCATAACGACTTTCTATAGTTTGCGCATTCGTCCAGAAATAAGAAAAGCTTACTTCCACCGTTTTTTAAAATCACTGCTTCTAGAAGGTTTACATGATTTCTTAAAAAACACGAGTTTTAAGAAAATGTGTTTTATTTCATAAATGGAATCAACAAAGTATGCTTATTCTACGTCATAACGACTTTCTATAGTTTGCGCATTCGACCGGAAATAAGAAAAGCTTACTTCCACCGTTTTTTAAAATCACAACTTCTAGAAAGGTTTACATGATTTCGTAAAAAACACGAGTTTTTAGAAAATGTGTTTTATTTCATAAATGGAATCTACAAAGTATGCACATTCTATGTCATAACGACTTTCTATAGTTTGCGCATGCGTCCGGAAATAAGAAAAGCTTACTTCCACCGTTTTTTAAAATCACTGCTTCTAGAAGGTTTACATGATTTCTTAAAAAACACGAGTTTTTAGAAAATGTGTGTTATTTCATAAATGTAATCAACAAAGTATGCACATTCTACGTCATAATGACATTCTATAGTTTGCGCATTCGTCCGGAAATAAGAAAAGCTTACTTCCGCCGTTTTTTAAAATCACAGCTTCTAGAAGGTTTACATGATTTCTTAAAAAACACGAGTTTTTAGAAAATGAGTTTTATTTCATAAATGGAATCAACAAACTATGCATATTCTACGTCATAACGATTTCTATAGTTTGCGCCTTCGTCCGAAAATAAGAAAAACTTACTTCCACCGTTTTTTAAAATCACAGCTTCTAGAAGGTTTACATGATTTCGTAAAAAACACGAGTTTTTAGAAAATGTGTTTTATTTCATAAATGGAATCTACAAAGTATGCACATTCTACGTCATAACGACTTTCTATAGTTTGCGCATGCGTCCGGCAATAAGAAAAGCTTACTTCCACCATTTTTTAAAATCACAGCTTCTAGAAGGTTTACATGATTTCGTAAAAAACACGAGTTTTTAGAAAATGTGCTTTGTTTCATAAATGTAATCTACAAAGTATGCACATTCTACATCATAACGACTTTCTATAGTTTGCGCATGCATCCGGAAATAACAAAAGCTTACTTCCCCCGTTTTTAAAAATCACAGCTTCTAGGAGGTTTACATGATTTCTGAAAAAACACGAGTTTTTAGAAAATGTGTTTTATTTCATAAATGGAATCAACAAAGTATGCACATTCTACGTAATAACGACTTTCTATAGTTTGCGCATGCGTCCGGAAATAAGAAAAGCTTACTTCCACCGTTCTGTAAAATCACAGCTTCTAGAAGGTTTACATGATTTCTTAAAAAACACGAGTTTTTAGAAAATGTGTTTTATTTCATAAATGGAATCAACAAAGTATGCACATTCTACGTCATAACGACTTTCTATAGTTTGCGCATGTGTCCGGAAATAAGAAAAGCTTACTTCCACCGTTCTTTTAAAATCACAGCTTCTAGAAGGTTTACATCATTTCTTAAAAAACACGAGTTTTTAGAAAGTTTGTTTTATTTCATAAATGGAATCATAAAAGTATGCACATTCTATGTCATAACGACTTTCTATAGGTTGCGCATTCGTCATGAAATAAGAAAAGTTTACTTCCACCGTTTTTTAAAATCAGAGCTTCTAGAAGGTTTACATGATTTCATAAAAACACGAGTTTTTAGAAAATGTGCTTTATTTTATAAATGGAATCTAAAAAGTATGCACATTCTACGTCATAACGAATTTCTATAGTTTGCGCATGCGTCCGGAAATAAGAAAAGCTTACTTCCCTCGTTTTTTAAAATCACAGCTTCTAGAAGGTTTACATGATTTGTTAAAAAACACAAGTTTTTAGAAAATGTGTTTTATTTCATAAATAGAATCAACAAAGTATGCACATTCTAGGTCATAACGACTTTCTATAGTTTTCGCATGCATTTGGAAATAAGAAAAGCTTACTTCCACCGGTTTTTAAAATCACAGCTTCTAGAGGGTTTACATGATTTCGTAAAAAACATGATTTTTTAGAAAATGTGCTTTATTTCATTAATGGAATCTACAAAGTATGCACATTCTACGTCATAACGACTTTCTATAGTTTGTGCATGCGTCCGGAAGTAAGAAAAGCTTACTTCCCCCGTTTTTTAAAATCACAGCTTCTTGAAGGTTTACATGATTTCTTAAAAAACACGAGTTTTTAGAAAATGTGTTTTATTTCATAAATGGAATCAACAAAGTATGCACATTCTACATCATAACGACTTTCTATAGTTTCCGCATGCGTTTGGAAATAAGAAAAGCTTACTTCCCCCGTTTTTTAAAGTCACAGCTTCTAGAAGGTTTACATGATCTCTTAAAAAACACGAGTTTTTAGAAAATGTGTTTTATTTCATAAATGGAATCAACAAAGTATGCACATTTTACGTTATAACGACTTTCTATAGTTTGCGCATCCGTTTGGAAATAAGAAAAGCTTACTTCCACTGTTTTTTAAAATCACAGCTTCTAGAAGGTTTACATGATTTCGTAAAAAACACGAGTTTTTAGAAAATGTGTTTTATTTCATAAATGGAATGAACAAAGTATGCACATTCTACGTCATAACGACTTTCTATAGTTTGCGCATTCGTATGGAAATAAGAAAAGCTTACTTCCCCCGTTTTTTAAAATCACAGCTTCTAGAAGGTTTACATGATTTCGTAAAAAAAACGAGTTTTTAGAAAATGTGTTTTATTTAATAAATGGAATCAACAAAGTATGCACATTCTACGTCATAACGACTTTCTATAGTTTTCGCATGCGTCCGGAAATAAGAAAAGCTTACTTCCACCGTTTTTTAAAATCACAGCTTCTAGAAGGTTTACATGATTTCTTAAAAAACACGAGTTTTTAGAAAATGTTTTTTATTTCATAAATGGAATAAAAAAAGTATGCATATTCTACGTCATAACAACTTTCTATAGTTTGCGCATTCGACCGGAAATAAGAAAATCTTACTTCCACCGTTTTTTGAAATCACAGCTTCTAGAAGGTTTACATGATTTCGTAAAAAACACGGGTTTTTAGAAAATGTGTTTTATTTCATAAATGTAATCTACAAAGTATTCACATTCTACGTCATAACGACTTTCTATAGTTTGCGCATGCGTCCGGAAATAAGAAAAGCTTACTTCCACCGTTTTTTAAAATCACAGCTTCTAGAAGGTTTACATGATTTCGTAAAAAACACGAGTTTTTAGAATATGTGTTTTATTTCATGAATGGAATCAACAAACTATGCACATTCTACGTCATAATGATTTCTATAGTTTGCGCATTCGTCCGAAAATAAGAAAATCTTACTTCCACCGTTTTTTAAAATCACAGCTTCTAGAAGGTTTAGATGATTTCGTAAAAAACACGAGTTTTTAGAAAATGTGTTTTATTTCATAAATGGAATCTACAAACTATGCACATTCTACGTCATAACGACTTTCTATAGTTTGCGCATGCATCCGGAAATAAGAAAAGCTTACTTCCACCGTTTTTTAAAATCACAGCTTCTAGGAGGTTTACATGATTTCTTAAAAAACATGAGTTTTTAGAAAATGTTTTTTATTTCATAAATGGAATCTACAAAGTATGCACATTCTACGGCATAACGACTTTCTATAGTTTGCGCATTCATCCGGAAATAAGAAAAGCTTACTTCCACCGTTTTTTAAAATCACAGCTTCTAGAAGGTTTACATGATTTCGTAAAAAACACGAGTTTTTATAAAATGTACTTTATTTCATAAATGGAATCTACAATGTATGCACATTCTACGCCATAACGACTTTCTATAGTTTGCACATGCGTCCGGAAATAAGAAAAGCTTACTTCCCCCGTTTTTTAAAATCACAGCTTCTAGAAGGTTTACATGATTTGTTAAAAAACATGAGTTTTTAGAAAATGTGTTTTATTTCATAAATGGAATCAACAGAGTATGCACATTCTACGTCATAACGACTTTCTATAGTTTACGCATGCGTTTGGAAATAAGAAAAGCTTACTTCCCCCGTTTTTTAAAATCACAGCTTCTAGAAGGTTTACATGAATTCTTAAAAAACACGAGTTTTTAGAAAATGTGTTTTATTTGAGAAATGGAATCAACAAACTATGCACATTCTACATTATAACGACTTTCTATAGTTTGCGCATGCGTCCGGAAATAAGAAAAGCTTACTTCAACCATTTTTTAAAATAACAGCTTCTAGAAGGTTTACATGATTTCTTAAAACACACGAATTTTTAGAAAATGTGTTTTATTTCACAAATGGAATCAACAAAGTATGCACATTCTACGTCATAACGACTTTCTATACTTTGCGCATTCGTCCGGAAATAAGAAAATCTTTCTTCCACCGTTTTTTAAAATCACAGCTTCTAGAAGGTTTACATGATTTCGTAAAAAACACGAGTTTTTAGAAAATGTGTTTTATTTCATAAATGGAATATACAAAATATGCACATTCTACGTCATAACGACTTTCTATAGTTTGCGCTTGCGTCCGGAAATAAGAAAAGCTTATTTCCACCTTTTTTTGAAATCACAGCATCTAGAAGGTTTACATGATTTCGTAAAAAACACGAGTTTTTAGAAAATGTCTTTTATTTCATAAATGGAATCAACAAAGTATGCACATTCTACGTCATAACGAATTTCTATAGTTTCCGCATGCGTTTGGAAATAAGAAAAGCTTACTTCCCCCGTTTTTTAAAATCAGAGCTTCTAGAAGGTTTACATGATTTCTTAAAAAACACGAGTTTTTAGAAAATGTGTTTTATTTCATAAATGGAATCAACAAAGTATGCACATTCTACGTCATAAGGACTTTCTATAGTTTGCGCCTGCGTACGGAAATAAGAAAAGCTTATTTCCACCGTTTTTTGAAATCACAGCTTCTAGAAGGTTTACATGATTTCCTAAAAAACACGAGTTTTTAGAAAATGTGTTTTATTTCATAAATGGAATCAACAAAGTATGCACATTCTACGTCATAACGACTTTATTTGTTTGCGCATTCATCCGGAAATAAGAAAAGCTTACTTCCACCGTTTTTTAAAATCACAGCTTCTAAAAGGTTTACATGATTTCGTAAAAAACACGAGTTTTTATAAAATGTACTTTATTTCATAAATGGAATCTACAAAGTATGCACATTCTACGCGATAACGACTTTCTATAGTTTGCACATGCGTCCAGAAATAACAAAAGCTTTCTTCCCCCGTTTATTAAAATCAGAGCTTCTAGAAGGTTTACATGATTTCTTAAAAAACAGGAGTTTTTAGAAAATGTGTTTTATTTCATAAATGGAATCAACAGAGTATGCATATTCTACGTCATAACGACTTTCTATAGTTTACGCATGCATTTGGAAATAAGAAAAGCTTACTTCCCCCGTATTTTAAAATCACAGCTTCTAGAAGGTTTACATGATTTGTTAAAAAACACGAGTTTTTAGAAAATGTGTTTTATTTCATAAATGGAATCAACAAACTATGCACATTCTACATCATAACGACTTTCTATAGTTTGTGCATGCATCCGGAAATAAGAAAAGCTTACTTCAACCGTTTTTTAAAATAACAGCTTCTAGAAGGTTTACATGATTTCTTAAAACAAACGAGTTTTTAGAAAATGTGTTTTATTTCATGAATGGAATCAACAAAGTATGCACATTCTACGTCATAACGACTTTCTATAGTTTGCGCATTCATCCGGAAATAAGAAAATCTTACTTCCACCGTTTTTTAAAATCACAGCTTCTAGAAGGTTTACATGATTTCGTAAAAAACACAAGTTTTTAGAAAATGTGTTTTATTTCATAAATGGAATATACAAAGTATGCACATTTTACATCATAATGACTTTCTATAGTTTGCGCTTGCGTCCGGAAATAAGAAAAGCTTACTTCCACCGTTTTTTGAAATCACAGCTTCTAGAAGGTTTACATGATTTCGTAAAAAACACGAGTTTTTAGAAAATGTGTTTTATTTCATAAATGGAATCAACAAAGTATGCACATTCTACGTCATAACGACTTTCTATACTTTGCACATTCGTCCGGAAATAAGAAAATCTTACTTCCACCATTTTTTAAAATCACAGCTTCTAGATGGTTTACATGATTTCGTAAAAAAACGTGTTTTTAGAAAATGTGTTTTATTTCATAAATGGAATCTACAAAGTATGCACATTCTACGTCATAATGACTTTCTATAGTTTGCGCATGCGTCTGGAAATAAGAAAAGCTTACTTCCACAGTTTTTTGAAATCACAGCTTCTAGAAGGTTTACATGATTTCGTAAAAAACACGAGTTTTTAGAAAATGTGTTTTATTTCATAAATGGAATCAACAAAGTATGCACATTCTACGTCGTAACGACGTTCTATAATTTGCGCATGCGTTTGGAAATAAGAAAAGCTTACTTCCCCCGTTTTTTAAAATCACAGCTTCTAGAAGGTTTACATGATTTCCTAAAAAAAACGAGTTTTTAGAAATTGTGTTTTATTTCATAAATGGAATCAACAAACTATGCACATTCTACATCATAATGACTTTCTATAGTTTGTGCATGCATCCGGAAATAAGAAAAGCTTACTTCAACCGTTTTTTAAAATAACAGCTTCTAGAAGGTTTACATGATTTCTTAAAACAAACGAGTTTTTAGAAAATGTGTTTTATTTAATAAATGGAATCTACAAAGTATGCACATTCTACGTCATAACGACTTTCTATAGTTTGTGCATGCGTCCGGAAATAAGAAAAGCTTACTTCCCCCGTATTTTAAAATCACAGCTTCTAGAAGGTTTACATGATTTCGTAAAAAACATGAGTTTTTAGAAAATGTGTTTTATTTCATAAATGGAATCAACAAAGTATGCACATTCTACGTCATAACGACTTTATATAGTTTGTGCATGCATCCGGAAATAAGAAAAGCTTACTTCCACCGTTTTTTAAAATCACACCTTTTAGAAGATTTACATGATTGCTTAAAAAACATGAGTTTTTAGAAAATGTGTTTTATTTCATAAATGGAATCAACAAAGTATGCACATTCTACGTCATAACGACTTTCTATACTTTGCACATTCGTCCGGAAATAAGAAAATCTTACTTCCACCATTTTTTAAAATCACAGCTTCTAGATGGTTTACATGATTTCGTAAAAAACACGTGTTTTTAGAAAATGTGTTTTATTTCATAAATGGAATCTACAAAGTATGCACATTCTACGTCATAATGACTTTCTATAGTTTGCGCATGCGTCTGGAAATAAGAAAAGCTTACTTCCACCGTTTTTTGAAATCACAGCTTCTAGAAGGTTTACATGATTTCGTAAAAAAAACGAGTTTTTAGAAAATGTGTTTTATTTCATAAATGGAATCAACAAAGTATGCACATTCTACGTCGTAACGACTTTCTATAATTTGCGCATGCGTTTGGAAATAAGAAAAGCTTACTTCCCCCGTTTTTTAAAATCACAGCTTCTAGAAGGTTTACATGATTTCCTAAAAAAAACGAGTTTTTAGAAATTGTGTTTTATTTCATGAATGGAATCAACAAAGTATGCACATTCTACGTCATAACGACTTTCCATAGTTTGCACATGCGTCCGGAAATAAGAAAAGCTTACTTCCCCCGTTTTTTAAAATCACAGCTTCTAGAGGGTTTACATGATTTCTTAAAAAACACGAGTTTTTAGAAAATGTGTTTTATTTCATAAATGGAATCAACAAAGTATGCACATTCTACGTCATAACGACTTTCTATAGTTTACGCATGCGTTTGGAAATAAGAAAAGCTTACTTCCCCCGTTTTTTAAAATCACAGCTTCTAGAAGGTTTACATGATTTCTTAAAAAACACGAGTTTTTAGAAAATGTGTTTTATTTGAGAAATGGAATCAACAAACTATGCACATTCTACATTATAACGACTTTCTATAGTTTGCGCATGCGTCCGGAAATAAGAAAAGCTTACTTCAACCATTTTTTAAAATAACAGCTTCTAGAAGGTTTACATGATTTCTTAAAACACACGAATTTTTAGAAAATGTGTTTTATTTCACGAATGGAATCAACAAAGTATGCACATTCTACGTCATAACGACTTTCTATACTTTGCGCATTCGTCCGGAAATAAGAAAATCTTTCTTCCACCGTTTTTTAAAATCACAGCTTCTAGAAGGTTTACATGATTTCGTAAAAAACACGAGTTTTTAGAAAATGTGTTTTATTTCATAAATGGAATATACAAAGTATGCACATTCTACGTCATAACGACTTTCTATAGTTTGCGCTTGCGTCCGGAAATAAGAAAAGCTTATTTCCACCTTTTTTTGAAATCACAGCTTCTAGAAGGTTTACATGATTTCGTAAATAACACGAGTTTTTAGAAAATGTCTTTTATTTCATAAATGGAATCAACAAAGTATGCACATTCTACGTCATAACGAATTTCTATAGTTTCCGCATGCGTTTGGAAATAAGAAAAGCTTACTTCCCCCGTTTTTTAAAATCACAGCTTCTAGAAGGTTTACATGATTTCTTAAAAAACACGAGTTTTTAGAAAATGTGTTTTATTTCATAAATGGAATCAACAAAGTATGCACATTCTACGTCATAAGGACTTTCTATAGTTTGCGCCTGCGTACGGAAATAAGAAAAGCTTATTTCCACCGTTTTTTGAAATCACAGCTTCTAGAAGGTTTACATGATTTCCTAAAAAACACGAGTTTTTAGAAAATGTGTTTTATTTCATAAATGGAATCAACAAAGTATGCACATTCTACGTCATAACGACTTTATTTGTTTGCGCATTCATCCGGAAATAAGAAAAGCTTACTTCCACCGTTTTTTAAAATCACAGCTTCTAAAAGGTTTACATGATTTCGTAAAAAACACGAGTTTTTATAAAATGTACTTTATTTCATAAATGGAATCTACAAAGTATGCACATTCTACGCGATAACGACTTTCTATAGTTTGCACATGCGTCCAGAAATAACAAAAGCTTTCTTCCCCCGTTTATTAAAATCAGAGCTTCTAGAAGGTTTACATGATTTCTTAAAAAACAGGAGTTTTTAGAAAATGTGTTTTATTTCATAAATGGAATCAACAGAGTATGCATATTCTACGTCATAACGACTTTCTATAGTTTACGCATGCATTTGGAAATAAGAAAAGCTTACTTCCCCCGTATTTTAAAATCACAGCTTCTAGAAGGTTTACATGATTTGTTAAAAAACACGAGTTTTTAGAAAATGTGTTTTATTTCATAAATGGAATCAACAAACTATGCACATTCTACATCATAACGACTTTCTATAGTTTGTGCATGCATCCGGAAATAAGAAAAGCTTACTTCAACAGTTTTTTAAAATAACAGCTTCTAGAAGGTTTACATGATTTCTTAAAACAAACGAGTTTTTAGAAAATGTGTTTTATTTCATGAATGGAATCAACAAAGTATGCACATTCTACGTCATAACGACTTTCTATAGTTTGCGCATTCATCCGGAAATAAGAAAATCTTACTTCCACCGTTTTTTAAAATCACAGCTTCTAGAAGGTTTACATGATTTCGTAAAAAACACAAGTTTTTAGAAAATGTGTTTTATTTCATAAATGGAATATACAAAGTATGCACATTTTACATCATAATGACTTTCTATAGTTTGCGCTTGCGTCCGGAAATAAGAAAAGCTTACTTCCACCGTTTTTTGAAATCACAGCTTCTAGAAGGTTTACATGATTTCGTAAAAAACACGAGTTTTTAGAAAATGTGTTTTATTTCATAAATGGAATCAACAAAGTATGCACATTCTACGTCATAACGACTTTCTATACTTTGCACATTCGTCCGGAAATAAGAAAATCTTACTTCCACCATTTTTTAAAATCACAGCTTCTAGATGGTTTACATGATTTCGTAAAAAAACGTGTTTTTAGAAAATGTGTTTTATTTCATAAATGGAATCTACAAAGTATGCACATTCTACGTCATAATGACTTTCTATAGTTTGCGCATGCGTCTGGAAATAAGAAAAGCTTACTTCCACAGTTTTTTGAAATCACAGCTTCTAGAAGGTTTACATGATTTCGTAAAAAACACGAGTTTTTAGAAAATGTGTTTTATTTCATAAATGGAATCAACAAAGTATGCACATTCTACGTCGTAACGACGTTCTATAATTTGCGCATGCGTTTGGAAATAAGAAAAGCTTACTTCCCCCGTTTTTTAAAATCACAGCTTCTAGAAGGTTTACATGATTTCCTAAAAAAAACGAGTTTTTAGAAATTGTGTTTTATTTCATAAATGGAATCAACAAACTATGCACATTCTACATCATAATGACTTTCTATAGTTTGTGCATGCATCCGGAAATAAGAAAAGCTTACTTCAACCGTTTTTTAAAATAACAGCTTCTAGAAGGTTTACATGATTTCTTAAAACAAACGAGTTTTTAGAAAATGTGTTTTATTTAATAAATGGAATCTACAAAGTATGCACATTCTACGTCATAACGACTTTCTATAGTTTGTGCATGCGTCCGGAAATAAGAAAAGCTTACTTCCCCCGTATTTTAAAATCACAGCTTCTAGAAGGTTTACATGATTTCGTAAAAAACATGAGTTTTTAGAAAATGTGTTTTATTTCATAAATGGAATCAACAAAGTATGCACATTCTACGTCATAACGACTTTATATAGTTTGTGCATGCATCCGGAAATAAGAAAAGCTTACTTCCACCGTTTTTTAAAATCACACCTTTTAGAAGATTTACATGATTGCTTAAAAAACATGAGTTTTTAGAAAATGTGTTTTATTTCATAAATGGAATCAACAAAGTATGCACATTCTACGTCATAACGACTTTCTATACTTTGCACATTCGTCCGGAAATAAGAAAATCTTACTTCCACCATTTTTTAAAATCACAGCTTCTAGATGGTTTACATGATTTCGTAAAAAACACGTGTTTTTAGAAAATGTGTTTTATTTCATAAATGGAATCTACAAAGTATGCACATTCTACGTCATAATGACTTTCTATAGTTTGCGCATGCGTCTGGAAATAAGAAAAGCTTACTTCCACCGTTTTTTGAAATCACAGCTTCTAGAAGGTTTACATGATTTCGTAAAAAAAACGAGTTTTTAGAAAATGTGTTTTATTTCATAAATGGAATCAACAAAGTATGCACATTCTACGTCGTAACGACTTTCTATAATTTGCGCATGCGTTTGGAAATAAGAAAAGCTTACTTCCCCCGTTTTTTAAAATCACAGCTTCTAGAAGGTTTACATGATTTCCTAAAAAAAACGAGTTTTTAGAAATTGTGTTTTATTTCATGAATGGAATCAACAAAGTATGCACATTCTACGTCATAACGACTTTCCATAGTTTGCACATGCGTCCGGAAATAAGAAAAGCTTACTTCCCCCGTTTTTTAAAATCACAGCTTCTAGAGGGTTTACATGATTTCTTAAAAAACACGAGTTTTTAGAAAATGTTATTTATTTCATAAATGGAATCAACAAAGTATGCACATTCTACGTCATAACGACTTTCTATAGTTTGCGCAAGCGTTTGGAAATAAGAAAAGCTTACTTCCCCCGTTTTTTAAAATCACAGCTTCTAGAAGGTTTACATGATTTGTTAAAAAACACAAGTTTTTAGAAAATGTGTTTTATTTGATAAATGGAATCAACAAAGTATGCACATTCTACGTCAAAACGACTTTCTATAGGTTATGCATGCGTCCGGAAATAAGAAAAGCTTACTTCCACCGTTTTTTAAAATAATAGCTTCTAGAAGGTTTACATGATTTCGTAAAAAATACGAGTTTTTAGAAAATGTGTTTTATTTCATAAATGGAATCAACAAAGTATGCACATTCTACGTCATAACGACTTTCTATAATTTGCGCATGCGTTTGGAAATAAAAAAAGCTTACTTCCCCCGTTTTTTAAAATCACAGCTTCTAGAAGGTTTACATGATTTGTTAAAAAACACGAGTTTTTAGAAAATGTGTTTTATTTGATAAATGGAATCAACAAAGTATGCACATTCTACGTCAAAACGACTTTCTATAGTTTGTGCATGCGTCCGGAAATAAGAAAAGCTTACTTCCACCGTTTTTTAAAATAATAACTTCTAGAAGGTTTACATGATTTCGTAAAAAATACGAGTTTTTAGAAAATGTGTTTTATTTCATAAATGGAATCTACAAAGTATGCACATTCTACGTCATAACGACTTTCTATAGTTTGCGCATGCATCCGGAAATAAGAAAAGCTTACTTCCACTGTTTTTCAAAATCTCTAGAAGGTTTACATGATTTCTTAAAAAACACGAGTTTTTAGAAATCGTGTTTTATTTCATAAATGGAATCAACAAAGTATGCACATTCTACGTCACAACGACTTTCTATAGTTTGCGCATGCGTTTGGAAAAAAGAAAAGCTTACTTCCCCCGTTTTTTAAAATCACAGCTTCTAGAAGGTTTACATGATTTGTTAAAAAACACGAGTTTTTAGAAAATGTGTTTTATTTCATAAATGGAATCAACAAAGTATGCACATTCTACGTCATAACGACTTTCTATATTTTGCGCATGCGTCCGGAAATAAGAAAAGCTTACTTCCACCGTTTTTTAAAATAAGAGCTTCTAGAAGGTTTACATGATTTCGTAAAAAACACGAGTTTTTAGAAAATTTGTTTTATTTCATAAATGGAATCTACAAAGTATGCACATTCTTCGTCATAACGACTTTCTATAGTTTGCGCATGCGTCCGGAAATAAGAAAAGCTTACTTCCCCCGTTTTTTAAAATCACAGCTTCTAGAAGGTTTACATAATTTCTTAAAAAACACGAGTTTTTAGAAAATGTGTTTTACTTCATAAATGGAATCAACAAAGTATGCACATTCTACATCATAACGACTTTCTATACTTTGCGCATGCGTTTGGAAATAAGAAAAACTTACATCCCTCGTTTTTTAAAATCACTGCTTCTAGAAGGTTTACATGATTTCTTAAGAAACATGAGTTTTTAGAAAATGTGTTTTATTTCATAAATGGAATCAACAAAGTTTGCACATTCTACGTCATAACGGCTTTCTATAGTTTGCGCATGCGTCCGGAAATAAAAAAATGTTACTTCCCCCGTTTTTTAAAATCACAGCTTCTAGAAGGTTTACATGATTTCGTAAAAAACATGAGTTTTTAGAAAATGTGTTTTATTTCATAAATGGAATCAACAAACTATGCACATTCTACCTCATAACGACTTTCTATAGTTTGCTCATGTGTCCGGAAATAAGAAAAGCTTACTTCCACCGTTTTTTAAAATAACAGCTTCTAGAAGGTTTACATGATTTCTTAAAAAACACGAGTTTTTAGAAAATGTGTTTTATTTCATAAATGGAATCTACAAAGTATGCACATTCTACGTCATAACGACTTTCTATAGTTTGCGCATTCGTCCGGAAATAAGAAAAGCTTACTTCCACCGTTTTTTAAAATCACAGCTTCTAGAAGGTTTACATCATTTCGTAAAAAACACGAGTTTTTAGAAAATGTGTTTTATTTCATAAATGGAATCAGCAAAGTATGCACATTCTACGTCATAACGACTTTCTATAGTTTGCGCATGCATCCGGAAATAAGAAAAGCTTACTTCCCCCGTTTTTTAAAATCACAGCTTCTTGAAGGTTTACATGATTTCTTAAAAAGCATGAGTTTTTAGAAAATGTGTTTTATTTCATAAATGGAATCAACAAATTATGCACGTCCTACGTCATAACGACTTTCTATAGTTTGCGGATTCGTCCGAAAATAAGAAAATCTTACTTCCGTCGTTTTTCAAAATCACAGCTTCTAGAAGGTTTACATTATTTCGTAAAAAACACGAGTTTTTAGAAAATGTGTTTTATTTCATAAATGGAATCAACAAACTATGCACATTCTACCTCATAACGAATTTCTATAGTTTGCGCATGCGTCCGGAAATAAGAAAAGCTTACTTCCACCGTTTTTTAAAATAACAGCTTCTAGAAGGTTTACATGATTTCTTAAAAAACACGAGTTTTTAGAAAATGGGTTTTATTTCATAAATGGAATCAACAAAGTATGCAAATTCTACGTCATAACGACTTTCTATAGTTTGCGCATGCGTTTGGAAATAAAAAAAGCTTACTTCCCCCGTTTTTTAAAATCACAGCTTCTAGAAGGTTTACATGATTTGTTAAAAAACACGAGTTTTTAGAAAATGTGTTTTATTTCATAAATGGAATCTACAAAGTATGCACATTCTACATCATAACGACTTTCTATAGTTTGCTCATGCGTCCGGAAATAAGAAAAGCTTACTTCCACCGTTTTTTAAAATCACAGCTTCTAGAAGGTTTACATGATTTCTTAAAAAACATGAGTTTTTAGAAAATGTGTTTTATTTCATAAAAGGAATCTAAATAGTATGCACATTCTACGTCATAACAACTTTCTATATTTTGCGCATTCGTCCGGAAATAAGAAAAGCTTACTTCCACCGTTTTTTAAAATCACAGCTTCTAGAAGGTTTACATGATTTCTTAAAAAACACGAGTTTTTAGAAAATGTGTTTTATTTCATAAATGGAATCAACAAAGTATGCACATTCTACGTAATAACGACTTTCTATAGTTTCCGCATTCGACTGGAAATAAGAAAAGCTTACTTCCACCGTTTTTTAAAATCACAACTTCTAGAAGGTTTACATGATTTCGTAAAAAACACGAGTTTTTAGAAAATGTGTTTTATTTCATAAATGGAATCAACAAAGCATGCACATTCTACGTCATAACGACTTTCTATAGTTTGCGCATGCATTTGGAAATAAGAAAATCTTACTTCCCCCGTTTTTTAAAATCACAGCTTCTAGAAGGTTTACATGATTTGTTAAAAAACTCGAGTTTTTAGAAAATGTGTTTTAGTTCATAAATGGAATCAACAAAGTATGCACATTCTACGTCATAACGACTTTCTATAGTTTGCGCATGCGTCCGGAAATAAGGAAAGCTTACTTCCACCGTTTTTTAAAATAATAGCTTCTAGAAGGTTTAGATGATTTCGTAAAAAACCCGAGTTTTTAGAAAATGTGTTTTATTTAATAAATGGAATCTACAAAGTATGCACATTCTACGTCATAACGACTTTCTATAGTTTGCGCATGCGTCCAGAAATAAGAAAATCTTACTTCCCCCGTTTTTTAAAATCGCAGCTTCTAGAAGGTTTACATGATTTCGTAAAAGGCACGAGTTTTTAGAAAATGTGTTCTATTTCATAAATGGAATCTACAAAGTATGCACATTCTACGTCATAACAACTTTCTATAGTTTGCGCATGGGTCCGGAAATAAGAAAAGCTTACTTCCACCGTTTTTTAAAATAATAGCTTCTAGAAGGTTTACATGATTTCGTAAAAAACACGAGTTTTTAGAAAATGTGTTTTATTTCATAAATGGAATCTACAAAGTATGCACATTCTTCGTCATAACGACTTTCTATAGTTTGCGCATGCATTCGGAAATAATAAAACCTTACTTCCCCCGTTTTTTAAAATCACAGCTTCTAGAAGGTTTACATGCTTTCGTAAAAAACACGAGTTTTTAGAAAATGTGTTTTATTTCATAAATGGAATCAACAAAGTATGCACATTCTACGTCATAACGGCTTTCTATAGTTTGCGCATGCGTCCGAAAATAAAAAAATGTTACTTCCCCCGTTTTTTAAAATCACAGCTTCTAGAAGGTTTACATGATTTCGTAAAAAACATAAGTTTTTAGAAAACGTGTTTTATTTAATAAATGGAATCAACAAAGTATGCACATTCTATGTCATAACGACTTTCTATAGTTTTCGCATGCGTCCGGAAATAAGAAAAGCTTACTTCCCCCGTTTTTTAAAATCACAGCTTCTTGAAGGTTTACATTATTTCGTAAAAAACACGAGTTTTTAGAAAATGTGTTTTATTTCATAAATGGAATCTACAAAGTATGCACATTCTACGTCATAACGACTTTCTATAGTTTGCGCATGCATCCGGAAATAAGAAAAGCTTACTTCCACCGTTTTTTAAAATAACAGCTTCTAGAAGGTTTACATGATTTCTTAAAAAACATGAGTTTTTAGAAAATGTGTTTTATTTCATCAATGGAATCAACAAAGTATTCACATTCTACGTCATAACGACTTTCTATAGTTTGCCCATTCGTCCGGAAATAAGAAAATCTTACTTCCACCGTTTTTTAAAATCACAGCTTCTAGAAGGTTTACATAATTTCGTAAAAAACACAAGTTTTTAGAAAATGTTTTTTATTTCATAAATGGAATCTACAAAGTATGCACATTCTACGTCATAATGACTTTCTATAGTTTGGGCATTCGTCCGAAGATAAGAAAAGCTTACTTCCACTGTTTTTTAAAATCACAGCTTCTAGAAGGTTTACATGATTTCGTAAAAAACACGAGTTTTTAGAAAATGTGCCTTATTTCATAAATTCGATCTACAAAGTATGCACATTCTACGTCATAACGAATTTCTCTAGTTTGCGCATTCGTCTGGAAATAAGAAAAGCTTACTTCCACCGTTTTTAAAATGACAGCTTCTAGAAGGTTTACATGATTTCGTAAAAAAACACGATTTTTTAGAAAATGTGTTTTATTTCATAAATGGAATCAACAAAGTATGCACATTCTACGTCATAACGACATTCTATAGTTTGTGCATGCGTCCGGAAATAAGAAAAGCTTACTTCCCCCGTTTTTTAAAATCACAGCTTCTTGAAGGTTTACATGATTTCTTTAAAAACATGAGTTTTTAGAAAATGTGTTTTATTTCATCAATGGAATCAACAAAGTATGCACGTCCTACGTCATAACGACTTTCTATAGTTTGCGGATTCGTCCGGAAATAAGAAAATCTTACTTCCGTCATTTTTTAAAATCACAGCTTCAAGAAGGTTTACATTATTTCGTAAAAAACACGAGTGTTTAGAAAATGTGTTTTATTTCATAAATGGAATCAACAAAGTATGCACATTCTACGTCATAACGACTTTCTATAGTTTGCGCAAGCGTCCAGAAATAAGAAAAGCTTACTTCAACAGTTTTTTAAAATCACAGCTTCTAGAAGGTTTACATGATTTCTTAATAAACCCAAGTTTTTAGAAAATGTGTTTTATTTCATAAATGGAATCTACAAAGTATGCACATCCTACGTCATAACGACTTTCTATAGTTTGCGAATGCGTCAAGAAATAAGAAAAGCTTACTTCCCCCGGTTTTTAAAATCACAGCTTCTAGAAGATTTACATGATTTCTTAAAAAACACCAGTTTTTAGAAAATGTGTTTTATTTCATAAATGGAATCAACAATGTATGCACATTCTACGTCATAATGACTTTCTATAGTTTCCGCATGCATTTGGAAATAAGAAAATCTTACTTCCCCCGTTTTTTAAAATCACAGCTTCTAGAAGGTTTACATGATTTCTTAAAAAACATGAGTTTTTAGAAAATGTGTTTTATTTCAGAAATGGAATCAACAAATTATGCATATTCTACGTCATAACGACTTTCTATAGTTTGCACATGCGTCCGGAAATAAGAAAAGCTTACTTCCCCCGTTTTTTTAAAATCACAGCTTCTAGAAGGTTTACATGATTTCTTAAAAAACACGAGTTTTTAGAAAATGTGTTTTATTTCAAAAATAGAATCTACAAAGTATGCACATTCTACGTCATAACGACTTTCTATAGTTTGCGCATGCATCCGGAAATAAGAAAAGCTTACTTCCACCGTTTTTTAAAATCACAGCTTCTAGAAGGTTTACATGATTTCTTAAAAAACACGAGTTTTTAGAAAATGTGTTTTATTTCATAAATGGAATAAACAAAGTATGCACATTCTACGTCATAATGACTTTCTATAGTTTGCACATTCGTCCGGAAATAAGAAAAGCTTACTTCCACCGTTTTTTAAAATCACAGCTTCTAGAAGGTTTACATGATTTCTTAAAAAACACGAGTTTATAGAAAATGTGTTTTATTTCATAAATGGAATCTACAAAGTATTCACATTCTACGTCATAACGACTTTCTATAGTTTGTGCCTTTGTCGGGAAATAGGAAAAGCTTACTTACACCGTTTTTTAAAATCACAGCTTCTAGAAGGTTTACATTATTTCATAAAAAAACACAAGTTTTTAGAAAATGTACATTATTTCATAAATGGAATCTACAAAGTATGCACATTCTACGTCATAACGACTTTCTATAGTTTGCGCATGCGTTTGGAAATAAGAAAAGCTTACTTCCCCCGTTTTTTAAAATCACAGCTTCTAGAAGGTTTACATGATTTCTTAAAAAACACGAGTTTTTAGAAAATGTGTTTTATTTCATAAATGGAATGAACAAAGTATGCACATTCTACGTCATAACGACTTTCAATAGTTTGTGCATGCGACTGGAAATAAGAAAAGCTTACTTCCACCATTTCTTAAAATCACAACTTCTAGAAGGTTTACATGATTTCTTAAAAAAGACGAGTTTTTACAAAATGTGTTTTTTTACATAAATTGAAGCAACAAAGTATGCACATTCTACATCATAACGACTTTCTATTGTTTGTGCCTTCGTCCGGAAATAAGATAAGCTTACTTCCACCGTTTTTTAAAATCACAGCTTCTAGAAGGTTTACATTATTTCGTAAAAAACACGAGTTTTTAGAAAATGTGCATTATTTCATAAAAGGAATCTACAAAGTATGCACATTCTACGTCATAACGACTTTCTATAGTTTGCGCATGCGTCCGGAAATAACAAAAGCTTACTTCCCCCGTTTTTTAAAATCACAGCTTCTAGAAGGTTTACATGATTTCTTAAAAAACACGAGTTTTTAGAAAATGTGTTTTATTTCATAAATGGAATCAACAAAGTATGCACATTCTACGTCATAACGACTTTCTATAGTTTGTGCATGCGTTTGGAAATAAGAAATGCTTACTTCCCCCGTTTTTTAAAATCACAGCTTCTAGAAGGTTTACATGATTTGTTAAAAAACATGAGTTTTTAGAAAATGTTTTTATTTCATAAATGGAATTAACAAAGTATGCACATTCTACATCATAACGACTTTCTATAGTTTGCGCATGCATCCAGAAATAAGAAAAGCTTACTTCCACCGTTTTTTAAAATCACAGCTTCTAGAAGGTTTACATGATTTCGTAAAAAACACGTGTTTTTAGAAAATGTGTTTTACTTCATAAATCAAATCAACAAAGTATACACATTCTACGTCATAATGACTTTCTATAGTTTGCGAATGCATTTGGAAATAACAAAAGCTTACTTATACCGTTTTTTTAAATCACAGCTTCTAGAAAGTTTACATGATTTCTTAAAAAACACGAGTTTTTAGAATATGTGTTATATTTCATAAATGGAATCAACAAAGTATGCACATTCTACGTCATAACGACTATCTATAGTTTGCGCATTCGTCCGGAAATAAGAAAAGCTTACTTCCACCGTTTTTTAAAATCACAACTTTTAGAAGGTTTACATGATTTCGTAAAAAACACGAGTTTTTAAAAAATGTGTTTTATTTGATAAATGGAATCTACAAAGTATGCACTTTCTACGTCATAACGACTTTCTATAGTTTGCGCATGCGTCCGGAAATAAGAAAATCTTACTTCCACCGTTTTTTAAAATCACAACTCCTAGAAGGTTTACATGATTTCGTAAAAAACACGAGTTTTTAGAAAATGTGTTTTATTTCATAAATGTAATCTAAAAAGTATGCACACTCTACGTCATAATGACTTTCTATAGTTTGCGCATGCGTCTGGAAATAAGAAAAGCTTACTTCACCTATTTTTTAAAATCACAGCTTCTAGAAGGTTTACATGATTTCGTAAAAAACACGAGTTTTTAGAAAATGTGTTTTATTTCATAAATGGAATCAACAAAGTATGCACATTCTACGTCATAACGACTTTCTATAGTTTGCGCATGCGTTTGGAAATAAGAAAAGCTTATTTCCCCCGTTTTTTAAAATCACAGCTTCTAGAAGGTTTACATGATTTCTTTAAAAACACGAGTTTTTAGAAAATGTGTTTTATTTAATAAATGGAATCAACAAAGTATGCACATTCTACGTCATAACGACTTTCTATAGTTTTTGCATGCGTCCGGAAATAAGAAAAGCTTACTTCCACCGTTTTTTAAAATCACAGCTTCTAGAAGGTTTACAGGATTTCTTAAAAAACACGAGTTTTTAGAAAATGTTTTTTATTTCACAAATGGAATCAACAAAGTATGCACATTCTACATCATAACGACTTTCTATAGTTTGCGCATTCGTCCGGAAATAAGAAAAGCTTACTTCCACCGTTTTTTAAAATCACAGCTTCTAGAAGGTTTACATTATTTCGTAAAAAACATGAGTTTTTGGAAAATGTGTTTTATTTCATAAATGGAATCTACAAATTATGCACATTCTACGTCAAAACAACTTTCTATAGTTGGGCATGCGTCCAAAAATTAGAAAAGCTTACTTTCACCGTTTTTTGAAATCACAGCTTCTAGAAGGTTTACATGATTTCGTAAAAAACACGAGTTTTTAGAAAATGTGTTTTATTTCATAAATGGAATCAATTAAGTATGCACATTCTACGTCATAACGACTTTCTATAGTTTGCGCATGCGTCCGGAAATAAGAAAAGCTTACTTCCACCGTTTTTTAAAATCACAGCTTCTAGAAGGTTTACATGATTTCGAAAAAAACACGAGTTTTTAGAAAATGTGTTTTATTTAATAAATGGAATCTACAAAGTATGCACATTCTACGTCATAACGACTTTCTATAGTTTGTGCATGCGTCCGGAAATAAGAAAAGCTTACTTCCCCCGTATTTTAAAATCACAGCTTCTAGAAGGTTTACATGATTTCGTAAAAAACATGAGTTTTTAGAAAATGTGTTTTATTTCATAAATGGAATCAAAAAAGTATGCACATTCTACGTCATAACGACTTTATATAGTTTGTGCATGCATCCGGAAATAAGAAAAGCTTACTTCCACCGTTTTTTAAAAACACACCTTTTAGAAGGTTTACATGATTGCTTAAAAAACATGAGTTTTTAGAAAATGTGTTTTATTTCATAAATGGAATCAACAAAGTATGCACATTCTAAGTCATAACGACTTTCTATAGTTTGCGCATGCACCCAGAAATAAGAAAATCTTACTTCCACCGTTTTTTAAAATCACAGCTTCTAGAAGGTTTACATGATTTCGTAAAAAACATGAGTTTTTAGAAAATGTGTTTTATTTCATAAATGGAATCTACAAAGTATGCACATTCTACGTCATAACGACTTTCTATAGTTTGAGCATCAGTCCGGAAATAAGAAAAGCTTACTTCCACCGTCTTTTAAAATCACAGCTTCTAGAAGGTTTACATGATTTCGTAAAAAACAGGAGTTTTTAGAAAATGTGTTTTATTTCATAAATGGAATCAACAAAGTATGCACATTCTACGTCATAACGACTTTCTATAGTTTGCGCATGCGTCCGGAAATAAGAAAAGCTTACTTCCCCCGTATTTTAAAATCACAGCTTCTAGAAGGTTTACATGATTTCTTAAAAAACATGAGTTTTTAGAAAATGTGTTTTATTTCATAAATGGAATCAACAAAGTATGCACATTCTACGTCATAACGACTTTCTATAGTTTGCGCATGCGTCCGGAAATAAGAAAAGCTTACTTCCCCCGTTTAATAAAACCACAGCTTCTAGAAGGTTTACATGATTTCTTAAAAAACACGAGTTTTTAGAAAATGTGTTTTATTTCATAAATGGAATCAACAAAGTATACAAATTCTACGTCATAACGACTTTCTATAGTTTTCCTATGCGTCCGGAAATAAGAAAAGCTTACCTCCACCGTTTTTTAAAATCACAGCTTCTAGAAGGTTTACATGATTTCGTAAAAAACATGAGTTTTTAGAAAATGTGTTTTATTTCATAAATGGAATCTACAAAGTATGCACATTCTACGTCATAACGACTTTCTATAGTTGGGCATGCGTTTGGAAATAAGAAAAGCTTACTTCCGCCGTTTTTTGAAATCACAACTTCTAGAAGGTTTACATGATTTTGTAAAAAACACGAGTTTTTAGAAAATGTGTTTTATTTCATAAATGGAATCAACAAAGTATGCACATTCTACGTCATAACGACTTTCTATAGTTTGCGCATGTGTCCAGAAATAAGAAAAGCTTACTTCCACCATTTTTTAAAATCACCGTTTCTAGAAGGTTTACATGATTTCGTAAAAAACACGAGTTTTTATAAAATGTGTTTTATTTCATAAATGGAATCTACAAATTATGCAGATTCTACGTCATAATGACTTTCTATAGTTTGCGCATGCGTCCGGAAATAAGAAAAGCTTACTTCCACAGTTTTTTAAAATCACAGCTTCTAGAACGTTTACATGATTTCGTAAAAAACACGAGTTTTTAGGAAATGTGTTTTATTTCATAAATGGAATCTACAAAGTATGCACATTCTACATCATAACGACTTTCTATAGTTTGCGCATGCGTCCGGAAATAAGAAAAGCTTACTTCCACCATTTTTTAAAATCACAGCTTCTAGAAGGTTTACATGATTTCATAAAAAAAGGAGTTTTTAGAAAATGTGTTTTATTTCATAAATAGAATCTACAAAGTATGCACATTCTACGTCATAATGACTTTCTATAGTTTGCACATTCGTCCGGAAATAAGAAAAGCTTACTTCCACCGTTTTTTAAAATCACAGCTTCTAGAAGGTTTACATGATTTCGTAAAAAACACGAGTTTATAGAAAATGTGTTTTATTTCATAAATGGAATCTACAAAGTATTCACATTCTACGTCATAACGACTTTCTATAGTTTGTGCCTTCGTCGGGAAATAGGAAAAGCTTACTTACACCGTTTTTTAAAATCACAGCTTCTAGAAGGTTTACATTATTTCATAAAAAAAAACAAGTTTTTAGAAAATGTACATTATTTCATAAATGGAATCTACAAAGTATGCACATTCTACGTCATAACGACTTTCTGTAGTTTGCGCATGCATCCAGAAATAAGAAAAGCTTACTTCCACCATTTTTTAAAATCACAGCTTCTAGAAGGTTTACATGATTTCGTAAAAAACACGTGTTTTTAGAAAATGTGTTTTACTTCATAAATCGAATCAACAAAGTATGCACATTCTACGTCATAATGACTTTCTATAGTTTGCGAATGCATTTGGAAATAACAAAAGCTTACTTATGCCGTTTTTTTAAATCACAGCTTCTAGAAAGTTTACATGATTTCTTAAAAAACACGAGTTTTTAGAATATGTGTTATATTTCATGAATGGAATCAACAAAGTATGCACATTCTACTTTATAACGACTATCTATAGTTTGCGCATTCGTCCGGAAATAAGAAAAGCTTACTTCCACCGTTTTTTAAAATCACAGCTTTTAGAAGGTTTACATGATTTCGTAAAAAACACGAGTTTTTTAAAAATGTGTTTTATTTGATAAATGGAATCTACAAAGTATGCACTTTCTACGTCATAACGACTTTCTATAGTTTGCGCATGCGTCCGGAAATAAGAAAAGCTTACTTCCACCGTTTTTTAAAATCACAACTCCTAGAATGTTTACATGATTTCGTAAAAAACACGAGTTTTTAGAAAATGTGTTTTATTTCATAAATGTAATCTACAAAGTATGCACATTCTACGTCATAATGACTTTCTATAGTTTGCGCATGCGTCCGGAAATAAGAAAAGCTTACTTCACCTGTTTTTTAAAATCACAGCTTCTAGAAGGTTTACATGATTTCATAAAAAACACGAGTTTTTAGAAAATGTGTTTTATTTCATAAATGGAATCAACAAAGTATGCACATTCTACGTCATAATGAATTTCTATAGTTTGCGCATGCGTTTGGAAATAAGAAAAGCTTACTTCCCCCGTTTTTTAAAATCACAGCTTCTAGAAGGTTTACATGATTTCTTAAAAAACACGAGTTTTTAGAAAATGTGTTTTATTTAATAAATGGAATCAACAAAGTATGCACATTCTACGTCATAACGACTTTCTATAGTTTTTGCATGCGTCCGGAAATAAGAAACGCTTACTTCCACCGTTTTTTAAAATCACAGCTTCTAGAAGGTTTACAGGATTTCTTAAAAAACACGAGTTTTTAGAAAATGTTTTTTATTTCACAAATGGAATCAACAAAGTATGCACATTCTACATCATAACGACTTTCTATAGTTTGCGCATTCGTCCAGAAATAAGAAAACCTTACTTCCACCGTTTTTTAAAATCACAGCTTCTAGAAGGTTTACATTATTTCGTAAAAAACATGAGTTTTTAGAAAATGTGTTTTATTTCATAAATGGAATCTACAAAGTATGCACATTCTACGTCATAACAACTTTCTATAGTTGGGCATGCGTCCAAAAATTAGAAAAGCTTACTTTCACCGTTTTTTGGAATCACAGCTTCTAGAAGGTTTACATGATTTTGTAAAAAACAGGAGTTTTTAGAAAATGTGTTTTATTTCATAAATGGAATCAACAAAGTATGCACATTCTACGTCATAACGACTTTCTATAGTTTGCGCATGCGTCCGGAAATAATAAAAGCTTACTTCCCCCGTATTTTAAAATCACAGCTTCTAGAAGGTTTACATGATTTCTTAAAAAACATGAGTTTTTAGAAAATGTGTTTTATTTCATAAATGGAATCAACAAAGTATGCACATTCTACGTCATAACGACTTTCTATAGTTTGCGCATGCGTCCGGAAATAAGAAAAGCTTACTTCCCCCGTATTTTAAAATCACAGCTTCTAGAAGGTTTACATGATTTCTTAAAAAACATGAGTTTTTAGAAAATGTGTTTTATTTCATAAATGGAATCAACAAAGTATGCACATTCTACGTCATAACGACTTTCTATAGTTTGCGCATGCGTCCGGAAATAAGAAAAGCTTACTTCCCCCGTTTAATAAAACCACAGCTTCTAGAAGGTTTACATGATTTCTTAAAAAACACGAGTTTTTAGAAAATGTGTTTTATTTCATAAATGGAATCAACAAAGTATACACATTCTACGTCATAACGACTTTCTATAGTTTGCGCATGCGTCCGGAAATAAGAAAAGCTTACCTCCACCGTTTTTTAAAATCACAGCTTCTAGAAGGTTTACATGATTTCATAAAAAACATGAGTTTTTAGAAAATGTGTTTTTTTTCATCAATGGAATCTACAAAGTATGCACATTCTACGTCATAACGACTTTCTATAGTTGGGCATGTGTTTGGAAATAAGAAAAGCTTACTTCCCCCGTTTTTTGAAATCACAACTTCTAGAAGGTTTACATGATTTTGTAAAAAACACGAGTTTTTAGAAAATGTGTTTTATTTCATAAATGGAATCAACAAAGTATGCACATTCTACGTCATAACGACTTTCTATAGTTTGCGCATGTGTCCGGAAATAAGAAAAGCTTACTTCCACCATTTTTTAAAATCACCACTTCTAGAAGGTTTACATGATTTCGTAAAAAACACGAGTTTTTATAAAATGTGTTTTATTTCAAAAATGGAATCTACAAATTATGCACATTCTAAGTCATAATGACTTTCTATAGTTTGCGCATGCGTCCGGAAATAAGAAAAGCTTACTTCCACAGTTTTTTAAAATCACAGCTTCTAGAACGTTTACATGATTTCATAAAAAAGGAGTTTTTAGAAAATGTGTTTTATTTCATAAATAGAATCTACAAAGTATGCATATTCTACGTCATAATGACTTTCTATATTTTGCGCATGCATCCGGAAATAAGAAAAGCTTACTTCCACCGTTTTTTAAAATCACAGCTTCTAGAAGCTTTACATGATTTCGTAAAAAACACGAGTTTTTAGAAAATGTGTTTATTTCATAAATGGAATCTACAAAGTATGCACATTCTACGTCATAACAACTTTCTATAGTTTGCGCATGCGTCCGGAAATAAAAAAAGCTTATTCCACCGTTTTTTAAAATCACAGCTTCTAGAAGGTTTACATGATTTCGTAAAAAACATGAGTTTTTAGAAAATGTGTTTTATTTCATAAATGGAATCTACAAAGTATGGACATTCTACGTCATAACGACTTTCTATAGTTTGCGCATGTGTCCTGAAATAAGAAAAGCTTACTTCCACCGTTTTTTAAAATCACAGCTTCTAGAAGGTTTACATGATTTCGTAAAAAACACAATTTTTTAGAAAATGTGTTTTATTTGATAAATGGAATCAACAAAGTATGCACGTTCTACGTCATAACGACTTTCTATAGTTTGTGCATGCGTCCGGAAATAAGAAAAGCTTACTTCCACCGTTTTTTAAAATCACAGCTTCTAGAAGGTTTACATGATTTATTAAAAAACACGAGTTTTTAGAAAATGTGTTTTATTTCATAAATGGAATCAACAAAGTATGCACATTCTACGTCATAACGACTTTCTATAGTTTGCGCATGCGTCCGGAAATAAGAAAAGCTTACTTCCCCCGTTTAATAAAACCACAGCTTCTAGAAGGTTTACATGATTTCTTAAAAAACACGAGTTTTTAGAAAATGTGTTTTATTTCATAAATGGAATCAACAAAGTATACACATTCTACGTCATAACGACTTTCTATAGTTTGCGCATGCGTCCGGAAATAAGAAAAGCTTACCTCCACCGTTTTTTAAAATCACAGCTTCTAGAAGGTTTACATGATTTCGTAAAAAACATGAGTTTTTAGAAAATGTGTTTTTTTTCATCAATGGAATCTACAAAGTATGCACATTCTACGTCATAACGACTTTCTATAGTTGGGCATGTGTTTGGAAATAAGAAAAGCTTACTTCCCCCGTTTTTTGAAATCACAACTTCTAGAAGGTTTACATGATTTTGTAAAAAACACGAGTTTTTAGAAAATGTGTTCTATTTCATAAATGGAATCTACAAAGTATGCACATTCTACGTCATAACGATTTTCTATAGTTTGCGCATGTGTCCTGAAATAAGAAAAGCTTACTTCCACCGTTTTTTAAAATCACATCTTCTAGAAGGTTTACATGATTTCGTAAAAAACACAATTTTTTAGAAAATGTGTTTTATTTCATAAATGGAATCTACAAAGTATGCACATTCTACGTCATAACGATTTTCTATAGTTTGCGCATGTGTCCTGAAATAAGAAAAGCTTACTTCCACCGTTTTTTAAAATCACATCTTCTAGAAGGTTTACATGATTTCGTAAAAAACACAATTTTTTAGAAAATGTGTTTTATTTCATAAATGGAATCAACAAAGTATGCACATTCTATGTCATAACGACTTTCTATAGTTTGCGCATGCGTCCAGAAATAAGAAAAGCTTACTTCCACCGTTTTTTAAAATCACAGCTTCTAGAAGGTTTACATGATTTCTTAAAAAACACGAGTTTTTAGAAAATGTGTTTTATTTCATAAATGGAATCAACAAAGTATGCACATTCTACCTCATAACGACTTTCTATAGTTTGCGCATGCGTCCGGAAATAAGAAAAGCTTACTTCCCCCGTTTTTTGAAATCACAACTTCTAGAAGGTTTACATGATTTTGTAAAAAACACGAGTTTTTAGAAAATGTGTTTTATTTCATAAATGGAATCAACAAAGTATGGACATTCTACGTCATAACGACTTTCTATAGTTTGCGCATGTGTCCTGAAATAAGAAAAGCTTACTTCCACCGTTTTTTAAAATCACAGCTTCTAGAAGGTTTACATGATTTCGTAAAAAACACAATTTTTTAGAAAATGTGTTTTATTTGATAAATGGAATCAACAAAGTATGCACGTTCTACGTCATAACGACTTTCTATAGTTTGTGCATGCGTCCGGAAATAAGAAAAGCTTACTTCCACCGTTTTTTAAAATCACAGCTTCTAGAAGGTTTACATGATTTATTAAAAAACACGAGTTTTTAGAAAATGTGTTTTATTTCATAAATGGAATCAACAAAGTATGCACATTCTACGTCATAACGACTTTCTATAGTTTGCGCATGCGTCCGGAAATAAGAAAAGCTTACTTCCACCATTTTTTAAAATCACCGTTTCTAGAAAGTTTACATGATTTCGTAAAAAACACGAGTTTTTAGAAAATGTGTTTTATTTCATAAATGGAATCTACAAAGTATGCACATTCTACGTCATAACGATTTTCTATAGTTTGCGCATGTGTCCTGAAATAAGAAAAGCTTACTTCCACCGTTTTTTAAAATCACATCTTCTAGAAGGTTTACATGATTTCGTAAAAAACACAATTTTTTAGAAAATGTGTTTTATTTCATAAATGGAATCCACAAAGTATGCACATTCTACGTCATAATGACTTTCTATATTTTGCGCATGCGTCCGGAAATAAGAAAAGCTTACTTCCACCATTTTTTAAAATCAAAGCTTCTAGAAGGTTTACATGATTTCTTAAAAAACACGAGTTTTTAGAAAATGTGTTTTATTTCATAAACGGAATGTACAAAGTATGCACATTCTACGTCATAATGACTTTCTATAGTTTGCGCATGCGTCCGGAAATAAGAAAAGCTTACTTCCACCGTTTTTTTAAAATCACAGCTTCTAGAAGGTTTACATGATTTCGTAAAAAACAGGAGTTTTTAGAAAATGTGTTTTATTTCATAAATGGAATCAACAAAGTATGCACATTCTACCTCATAACGACTTTCTATAGTTTGCGCATGCGTCCGGAAATAAGAAAAGCTTACTTCCACCGTTTTTTGAAATCACAGCATCTAGAAGGTTTACATGATTTCGTAAAAAACACGAATTTTTAGAAAATGTGTTTTATTTCATAAATGGAATCTACAAAGTATGCACATTCTACGTCATAACGACTTTCTATAGTTTGCACATGAGTCCGGAAATAAGAAAAGCTTACTTCCACCGTCTTTTAAAATCACAGCTTCTAGAAGCTTTACATGATTTCGTAAAAAACACGAGTTTTTAGAAAATGTGTTTATTTCATAAATGGAATCTACAAAGTATGCACATTCTACGTCATAACGACTTTCTATAGTTTGCGCATGCGTCCGGAAATAAAAAAAGCTTATTCCATCGTTTTTTAAAATCACAGCTTCTAGAAGGTTTACATGATTTCGTAAAAAACATGAGTTTTTAGAAAATGTGTTTTATTTCATAAATGGAATCTACAAAGTATGCACATTCTACGTCATAACGATTTTCTATAGTTTGCGCATGTGTCCTGAAATAAGAAAAGCTTACTTCCACCGTTTTTTAAAATCACAGCTTCTAGAAGGTTTACATGATTTCGTAAAAAACACAATTTTTTAGAAAATGTGTTTTATTTCATAAATGGAATCCACAAAGTATGCACATTCTACGCCATAACAACTTTCTATAGTTTTCGCATGCGTCCGGAAATAAGAAAAGCTTACTTCCACCGTTTTTTAAAATCACAGCTTCTAGAAGGTTTACATGATTTCGTAAAAAAGATGAGTTTTTATAAAATGTGTTTTATTTCATAAATGGAATCTAGAAAGTATGCAAATTCTACGTCATAACGACTTTCTATAGTTTGCGCATGCGTTCGGAAATAAGAACAGCTTACTTTCCCCGTTTTTTAAAATCACACTTTCTAGAAGGTTTACATGAGTTCTTAAAAAACACGATTTCTTAGAAAATGTGTTTTATTTCAAAAATGGAATCAACAAAGTATGCACATTCTACGTCATAATGAGTTTCTATAGTTTGCGCATGCTTTTATAAATAAGAAAAGCTTACTTCCCCCGTTTTTTAAAATCACGGCTTCTAGAAGGTTTACATGATTTCTTAAAAAATAAGAATTTAGAAAATGTGTTTTATTTCATAAATGGAAACAACAAAGTATGCACATTCTACGTCATAACGACTTTCTATAGTTTGCGCATGCGTCCGGAAATATGAAAAGCTTACTTCCACCGCTTTTTAAAATCACAGCTTCTAGAAGGTTTACTTGATTTGTTAAAAAACACGAGTTTTTAGAAAATGTGTTTTATTTCATAAATGGGATCAACAAAGTATGCACATTCTACGTCATAACGACTTTCTATAGTTTGCGCTTTCGTCCGGAAATAAGAAAAGCTTACTTCCACCGTTTTTTAAAATCACAGCTTCTAGAAGGTTTACATGATTTCGTAAAAAACACGAGTTTTTAGATAATGTGCTTTATTTCACAAATGGAATCTACAAATTATGCACATTCTACATCATAACGACTTTCTATAGTTTGTGCATGCGTCCGGAAATAAGAAAAGCTTAGTTCCCCCGTTTTTTAAAATCACAGCTTTTAGAAGGTTTACATGATTTCTTAAAAAACACATGTTTTTAGAAAATGTGTTTTATTTCATAAATGGAATCAACAAAGTATGCACATTCTACGTCATAAAGACTTTCTATAGTTTGCGCCTGCGTTTGGAAATAAGAAAAGCTTACTTCCCCCGTTTTTTAAAATCACAGCTTCTAGAAGGTTTACATGATTTCTTAAAAAATACGAGTTTTTAGAAAATGTGCATTATTTCATAAATGGAATCAACAAAGTATGCACATTCTACGTCAAAACGACTTTCTATAGTTTGCGCATGCGTCCGGAAATAAGAAAAGCTTACTTCCACCGTTTTTTTAAATCACATCTTCTAGAAGGTTTACATTATTTCGTAAAAAACACGAGTTTTTAGAAAATGTGCATTATTTCATAAATGGAATCTACAAAGTATGCACATTCTATGTCATAATGACTTTCTATAGTTTGCGCATGCGTCCGGAAATAACAAAAGCTTACTTCCCCTGTTTTTTAAAATCACAGCTTCTAGAAGGTTTACATGATTTCTTAAAAACCACGAGTTTTTAGAAAATGTGTTTTATTTCATAAATGGAATCAACAAAGTATGCACATTCTACGTCATAACGACTTTCTATAGTTTGTGCATGCGTTTGGAAATAAGAAATGTTTACTTCCCCCATTTTTTAAAATCACAGCTTCTAGAAGGTTTACATGATTTCGTAAAAAACACGATTTTTTAGAAAATGTGTTTTATTTCATAAATGGAATCAACAAAGTATGCAAATTCTACGTCATAACGACTTTCTATAGTTTGCGCATGTGTCCAGAAATAAGAGAAGCTTACTTCCACCGTTTTTTAAAATCACAGCTTCTAGAAGGTTTACATGATTTCCTAAAAAACACGAGTTTTTACAAAATGTGTTTTATTTCATAAATGGAAGCAAAAAGGTATGCACATTCTACGTCATAAAGACTTTCTATAGTTTGCGCCTGCGTTTGGAAATAAGAAAAGCTTACTTCCCCCGTTTTTTAAAATCACAGCTTCTAGAAGGTTTACATGATTTCTTAAAAAACACGAGTTTTTAGAAAATGTGCATTATTTCATAAATTGAATCAACAAAGTATGCACATTCTACGTCATAACGACTTTCTATAGTTTGCGCATGCGTCCGGAAATAAGAAAAGCTTACTTCCACCGTTTTTTTAAATCACATCTTCTAGAAGGTTTACATTATTTCGTAAAAAACACGAGTTTTTAGAAAATGTGCATTATTTCATAAATGGAATCTACAAAGTATGCACATTCTATGTCATAATGACTTTCTATAGTTTGCGCATGCGTCCGGAAATAACAAAAGCTTACTTCCCCTGTTTTTTAAAATCACAGCTTCTAGAAGGTTTACATGATTTCTTAAAAACCACGAGTTTTTAGAAAATGTGTTTTATTTCATAAATGGAATCAACAAAGTATGCACATTCTACGTCATAACGACTTTCTATAGTTTGTGCATGCGTTTGGAAATAAGAAATGTTTACTTCCCCCATTTTTTAAAATCACAGCTTCTAGAAGGTTTACATGATTTCGTAAAAAACACGATTTTTTAGAAAATGTGTTTTATTTCATAAATGGAATCAACAAAGTATGCAAATTCTACGTCATAACGACTTTCTATAGTTTGCGCATGTGTCCAGAAATAAGAGAAGCTTACTTCCACCGTTTTTTAAAATCACCGCTTCTAGAAGGTTTACATGATTTCTTAAAAAACACGAGTTTTTATAAAATGTGTTTTATTTCATAAATGGAATAAACAAAGTATGCACATTCTACGTCATAACAACTTTCTATAGTTTGCGCATTCGTCCGGAAATAAGGAAAGCTTACTTCCACCGTTTTTTAAAATCACAGCTTTTAGAAGGTTTACATGATTTCGTAAAAAACATGAGTTTTTAGAAAATGTGTTTTATTTCATAAATGGAATCTACAAAGTATGCACATTCTACGTCATAACGACTTTCTATAGTTGGGCATGCGTCCGAAAATTAGAAAAGCTTACTTCCACCGTTTTTTTAAATCACAGCTTCTAGGAGGTTTACATGATTTCGTAAAAAACACGAGTTTTTAGAAAATGTGTTTTATTTCATAAATGGAATCAACAAAGTATGCACATTCTACGTCATAACGACTTTCTATAGTTTGCGCATGCGTCCGGAAATAAGAAAAGCTTACTTCCACCATTTTTTAAAATCACCGTTTCTAGAAGCTTTACATGATTTCGTAAAAAACACGAGTTTTTAGAAAATATGTTTTATTTCATAAATGGAATCTACAAAGTATGCACATTCTACGTCATAATGACTTTCTATAGTTTGCGCATGCGTCCGGAAATAAGAAAAGCTTACTTCCCCCATTTTTTAAAATCACAGCTTCTAGAAGGTTTACATGATTTCTTAAAAAACACGAGTTTTTAGAAAATGTGTTTTATTTCATAAATGGAATCTACAAAGTATGCACATTCTACGTCATAATGACTTTCTATAGTTTGCGCATGCGTCCGGAAATAAGAAAAGCTTACTTCCACCGTTTTTTAAAATCACAGCTTCTAGAAGGTTTACATGATTTCTTAAAAAACATGAGTTTTTAGAAAATGTGTTTTATTTCATAAATGGAATCAACAAAGTATGCACATTCTACGTCATAACGACTTTCTATAGTTTGCGCATGCGTCCGGAAATAAGAAAAACTTACTTCCCCCGTTTTTTAAAATCACAGCTTCTAGAAGGTTTACATGATTTCTTAAAAAACACGAGTTTTTAGAAAATGTGTTTTATTTCATAAATGGAATCAAAAAAGTATGCACATTCTACGTCATAACGACTTTCTATAGTTTGCGCATGCGTCCGGAAATAAGAAAAGCTTACTTCCACCGTTGTTTAAAATCACAGCTTCTAGAAGGTTTACATGATTTCGTAAAAAACACAATTTTTTAGAAAATGTGTTTTTTTTCATAAATGGAATCAACAAAGTATGCACATTCTACGTCATAACGACTTTCTATAGTTTGCGCATGCGTCCGGAAATAAGAAAAGCTAACTTCCACCATTTTTTAAAATCACCGTTTCAGAAGGTTTACATGATTTCGTAAAAAACACGAGTTTTTAGAAAATGTGTTTTATTTCATAAATGGAATCTACAAAGAATGCACATTCTACGTCATAATGACTTTCTATAGTTTGCGCATGCGTCCGGAAATAAGAAAAGCTTACTTCCCCCGTTTTTTAAAATCACAGCTTCTAGAAGGTTTACATGATTTCGTAAAAAACATGAGTTTTTAGAAAATGTGTTTTATTTCATAAATGGAATCAACAAAGTATGCACGTTCTACGTCATAACGACTTTCTATAGTTTGTGCATGCGTCCGGAAATAAGAAAAGCTTACTTCCACCGTTTTTTAAAATCACAGCTTCTAGAAGGTTTACATGATTTATTAAAAAACTCGAGTTTTTAGAAAATGTGTTTTATTTCTTAAATGGAATCAACAAAGTATGCACATTCTACGTCATAACGACTTTCTATAGTTTGCGCATGCGTCCGGAAATAAGAAAAGCTTACTTCAACCATTTTTTAAAATCACCGTTTCTAGAAGGTTTACATGATTTCGTAAAAAACACGAGTTTTTAGAAAATGTGTTTTATTGGATAAATGGAATCTACAAAGTATGCACATTCTACGTCATAATGACTTTCTATAGTTTGCGCATGCGTCCGGAAATAAGAAAAGCTTACTTCCCCCGTTTTTTAAAATCACAGCTTCTAGAAGGTTTACATGATTTCTTAAAAAACACGAGTTTTTAGAAAATGTGTTTTATTTCATAAATGGAATCAACAAAGTATTCACATTCTACGTCATAACGACTTTCTATAGTTGGGCATGCGTCCGAAAATTAGAAAAGCTTACTTCCACCGTTTTTTTAAATCACAGCTTCTAGGAGGTTTACATGATTTCGCAAAAAACACGAGTTTTTAGAAAATGTGTTTTATTTCATAAATGGAATCAACAAAGTATGCACATTCTACGTCATAACGACTTTCTATAGTTTGCGCATGCGTCCGGAAATAAGAAAAGCTTACTTCCACCATTTTTTAAAATCACCGTTTCTAGAAGGTTTACATGATTTCGTAAAAAACACGAGTTTTTAGAAAATGTGTTTTATTTCATAAATGGAATCTACAAAGTATGCACATTCTACGTCATAATGACTTTCTATAGTTTGCGCATGCGTCCGGAAATAAGAAAAGCTTACTTCCCCCGTATTTTAAAATCACAGCTTCTAGAAGGTTTACATGATTTCTTAAAAAACATGAGTTTTTAGAAAATATGTTTTATTTCATAAATGGAATCAACAAAGTATGCACATTCTACGTCATAACGACTTTCTATAGTTTGCGCATGCATCCGGAAATAAGAAAAGCTTACTTCCCCCGTTTTTTAAAATCACAGCTTCTAGAAGGTTTACATGATTTCTTAAAAAACACGAGTTTTTAGAAAATGTGTTTTATTTCATAAATGGAATCAACAAAGTATGCACATTCTACGTCATAACGACTTTCTATAGTTTGCGCATGCGTCCGGAAATAAGAAAAGCTTACTTCCACCGTTTTTTAAAATCACAGCTTCTAGAAGGTTTACATGATTTCGTAAAAAACACGAGTTTTTTGAAAATGTGTTTTATTTCATAAATAGAATCTACAAAGTATGCACATTCTACGTCATAATGACTTTCTATAGTTTGCGCATGCGTCCGGAAATAAGAAAAGCTTACTTGCACCGTTTTTTAAAATCACAGCTTCTAGAAGGTTTACATGATTTCGTAAAAAACATGAGTTTTTAAATAATGTGTTTTATTTCATAAATGGAATCTACAAAGTATGCACATTCTACGTCATAACGATTTTTTATAGTTTGCGCATGCGTCCGCAAATAAGAAAAGTTTACTTCCACCGTTTTTTAAAATCACAGCTTCTAGAAGGTTTACATGATTTCGTAAAAAACACGAGTTTTTAGAAAATGTGTTTTATTTCATAAATGAAATCTACAAAGTATGCACATTCTACGTCATAACGACTTTCTATAGTTTGCGCATGCGTCTGGAAATAAGAAAAGCTTACTTCCCCCGTTTTTTAAAATCACAGCTTCTAGAAGGTTTACATGATTTCTTAAAAAACATGAGTTTTTAGAAAATGTGTTTTATTTCACAAATGGAATCAACAAAGTATTCACATTCTACGTCATAACGAATTTCTATAGTTTGCGCATGCGTCCGGAAATAAGAAAAGCTTACTTCCACCGTTTTTTAAAATCACGGCTTCTAGAAGGTTTACATGATTTCTTAAAAAACACGAGTTTCTAGAAAATTTATTATATTTCGTAAGTGGAATCAACAAAGTATGCACATTCTACATCATAACGACATTCTATAGTTTGCGCATTCGTCGGGAAATAAGAAAAGCTTACTTCCACCGTTTTTTAAAGTCACAGCTTCTAGAAGGTTTACATGATTTCGAATGAACACGAGTTTTTAGAAAATGTGTTTTATTTCATAAATGTAATCTACAAAGTATGCACATTCTACGTCATAAGGACTTTCTATAGTTTGCGCATGCGTCCGGAAATAAGAAAAGCTTACTACCCCCGTTTTTTAAAATCACAGCTTCTAGAAGGTTTACATGATTTCATAAAAAACACGAGTTTTTAGAAAATGTGTTTTATTTCATAAATGGAATCAACAAAGTATGCACATTCTACGTCATAACGACTTTCTACAGTTTGCGCATGCATTTGGAAATAAGAAAAGCTTACTTCCCCCGTTTTTTAAAATCACCACTTCTAGAAGGTTTACATGATTTCTTAAAAAACACGAGTTTTTAGAAAATGTGTTTTATTTCATTAATGGAATCTACAAAGTATGCACATTCTATGTCATAACGACTTTCTTTAGTTTGCGCATGCGTCCGGAAATAAGAAAAGCTTACTTCCACCATTTTTTAAAATCACAGCTTCTAGAAGGTTTACATGATTTCTTAAAAAACACGAGTTTTTAGAAAATGTGTTTTATTTCATAAATGGAATCAACAAAGTATGCACATTCTACGTCATAACGACTTTCTATAGTTTCCGCATTCGTCCGGAAATAAGAAAATCTTACTTCCACCGTTTTTTAAAATCACAGCTTCTAGAAGGTTTACATGATTTCGTAAAAAACACGAGTTTTTAGAAAATGTGTTTTATTTCATAAATGGAATCTACAAAGTATGCACATTCTACGTCATAACGAGTTTCTATAGTTGGGCATGCGTCCGGAAATAACAGAAGCTTACTTCCACCTTTTTTTGAAATCACAGCTTCTAGAAGGTTTACATGATTTCGTAAAAAACAGGAGTTTTTAGAAAATGTGTTTTATTTCATAAATGGAATCAACAAAGTATGCACATTCTACGTCATAACGACTTTCTACAGTTTGCGCATGCATTTGGAAATAAGAAAAGCTTACTTCCCCCGTTTATTAAAATCACAACTTCTAGAAGGTTTACATGATTTCTTAAAAAACACGACTTTTTAGAAAATGTGTTTTATTTCATAAATGGAATCAACAAAGTATGCACATTCTAAGTCATAACGACTTTCTATAGTTTGCGCATGCGTCCGGAAATAAGAAAAGTTTCCTTCCACCATTTTTTAAAATCACAGCTTCTAGAAGGTTTACATGATTCCGTAAAAAACATGAGTTTTTAAAAAATGTGTTTTATTTCATAAATGGAATCTACAAAGTATGCACATTCTACGTCATAATGACTTTCTATAGTTTGCGCATGCGTCCGAAAATAAGAAAAGCTTACTTCCACCGTTTTTTAAAATCACAGCTTCTAGAAGGTTTACATGATTTCGTAAAAAACACGAGTTTTTAGAAAATGTGTTTTATTTCATCAATGGAATCTACAAAGTATGCACATTCTACGTCATAATGACTTTCTATAGTTTGTGCATGCGTCTGGAAATAAGAGAAGCTTACTTTCCGCGTATTTTAAAATCACAGCTTTTAGAAGGTTTACATGATTTCTTAAAAAACACGAGTTTTTAGAAAATGTGTTTAATTTCATAAATGGAATCAACAAAGTATGCAGATTCTACGTCATAACGACTTTCTATAGTTTGCGCATGCGTCCAGAAATAAAAAAAGCTTACTTCCCCCGTTTTTTAAAATCACAGCTTCTAGAAGGTTTACATGATTTCTTAAAAAACACGAGTTTTTAGAAAATGTGTTTTATTTCATCAATGGAATCTACAAAGTATGCACATTCTACGTCATAACGACTTTCTATAGTTTGCACATGCGTCCGGAAATAAGAAAAGCTTACTCCCACCGTTTTTTAAAATCACAGCTTCTAGAAGGTTTACATGATTTCGTAAAAAACACGAGTTTTTAGAAAATGTGTTTTATTTCATAAATGTAATCTACAAAGTATGCACATTCTACGTCATAAAGACTTTCTATAGTTTGTGCATGCGTTTGGAAATAAGAAAAGCTTACTTCCCCCATTTTTTAAAATCACAGCTTCTAGAAGGTTTACATGATTTCGTAAAAAACACGAGTTTTTAGAAAATGTGTTTTATTTCATAAATGGAATCTACAAAGTATGCACATTCTACGTCATAACGAGTTTCTATAGTTGGGCATGCGTCCGGAAATAAGAAAAGCTTACTTCCACCGTTTTTTAAAATCACAGCTTCTAGAAGGTTTACATGATTTCGTAAAAAACACGAGTTTTTAGAAAATGTGTTTTATTTCATAAATGGAATATACAAAGTATGCACATTCTACGTCATAATGACTTTCTATAGTTTGCGCATGCGTCCGGAAATAAGAAAAGCTTACTTGCACCGTTTTTTAAAATCACAGCTTCTAGAAGGTTTACATGATTTCGTAAAAAACAGGAGTTTTTAGAAAATGTGTTTTATTTCATAAATGGAATCAACAAAGTATGCACATTCTACGTCATAACGACTTTCTATAGTTTGTGCATGCGTTTGGAAATATGAAAAGCTTACTTCACCCTTTTTTTAAAATCACAGCTTCTAGAAGGTTTACATGATTTCTTAAAAAACACGAGTTTTTAGAGAATGTATTTTATTTCATAAACGGAATCTACAAAGTATGCACATTCTACGCCATAACGACTTTCTATAGTTTGCGCATGCGTCCGGAAATAGGAAAAACTTACTTCCACCGTTTTTTAAAATCACAGCTTCTAGAAGGTTTACATGATTTCGTACAAAACACGAGTTTTTAGAAAATGTGTTTTATTTCATAAATGGAATCAACAAAGTGTGCACATTCTACGTTATAACGACTTTCTATAGTTTGCGCATTCATCCGGAAATAAGAAAAGCTTACTTCCTTCGTTTTTTCAAATCACAGCTTCTAAAAGGTTTACATGATTTCTTTAAATACACAAGTTTTTAGAAAATGTGTTTTATTTCATAAATGGAATCTACAAAGTATGCAAATTCTACGTCATAACGACTTTCTATAGTTTGCGCATGCGTCCGGAAATAAGAAAAGCTTACTTCCACTGTTTTTTAAAATCACAGCTTCTAGAAGGTTTACATGATTTCGTAAAAAACCTGAGTTTTTAGGAAATGTGTTTTATTTCATAAATGGAATCAACAAAGTATGTACATTCTACATCATAACGACTTTCTATAGTTTGCGCATTCGTCCGGAAATAAGAAAAGCTTACTTCCACTGTTTTTTAAAATCACAGCTTCTAGAAGGTTTACATGATTTTGTAAAAAACATGAGTTTTTAAAAAATGTGTTTTATTTCATAAATGGAATCTACAAAGTATGCACATTCTACGTCATAACGATTTTCTATAGTTTGCGCATGCGTCCGGAAATAAGAAAAGCTTACTTCTACCGTTTTTTAAAATCACAGCTTCTAGAAGGTTTACATGATTTCATAAATGGAATCTACAAAGTATGCACATTCTACGTCATAACGACTTTCTATAGTTTGGGCATGCGTCCGGAAATAAGAAAAGCTTACTTCCACCGTTTTTTAAAATCACAGCTTCTAGAAGGTTTACATGATTTCGTAAAAAACAGGAATTTTTAGAAAATGTGTTTTATTTCATAAATGGAATCTACAAAGTATGCACATTCTACGTCATAACGACTTTCAATAGTTTGCGCATTCGTTTGGAAATAAGAAAAGCTTACTTCCCCCGTTTTTTAAAATTACAGCTTCTAGAAGGTTTACATGATTTCTTAAAAAACACGAGTTTTTAGAAAATGTGTTTTATTTCATAAATGGAATCAACAAAGTATGCACATTCTACGTCATAACGACTTTCTATAGTTTGCGCATTCGTCCGAAAATAAGAAAAGCTTACTTCCACTGTTTTTTAAAATCACAGCTTCTACAAGGTTTACATGATTTCGTAAAAAACACGAGTTTTTAAAAAATGTGTTTTATTTCATAAATGGAATCTACAAAGTATGCACATTCTACGTCATAACGATTTTCTATAGTTTGCGCATGCGTCCGGAAATAAGAAAAGATTACTTCCCCCGTTTTTTAAAATCACAGCTTCTAAAAGGTTTACATGATTTCGTAAAAAACATGAGTTTTTAGAAAATGTGTTTTATTTCATAAATGGAATCTACAAAGTATGCACATTCTACGTCATAACGAATTTCTATAGTGTGCGCATGCGTCCGGAAATAAGAAAAGCTTACTTCCACCGTTTTTTAAAATCACAGCTTATAGAAGGTTTACATGATTTCTTCAAAAACACGAGTTTTTAGAAAATGTGTTTTATTTCATAAATGGAATCAACAAAGTGTGCACATTCTACGTCATAAGGACTTTCTATAGTTTGCGCATTCGTTTGGAAATAAGAAAAGCTTACTTCCCCCGTTTTTTAAAATTACAGCTTCTAGAAAGTTTACATGATTTCTTAAAAAACACGAGTTTTTAGAAAATGTGTTTTATTTCATAAATGGAATCAACAAAGTATGCACATTCTACGTCATAACGACTTTCTCTAGTTTGCGCATTCATCCGGAAATAAGAAAAGCTTACTTCCACCGTTTTTTAAAATCACAGCTTCTAAAAGGTTTACATGATTTCTTCAAAAACACGAGTTTTTAGAAAATGTGTTTTATTTCATAAATGGAATCAACAAAGTATGCACATTCTACGTCATAATGACTTTCTATAGTTGGGCATGCGTCCGGAAATAAGAAAAGCTTACTTCCACCATTTTTTGAAATCACAGCTTCTAGAAGGTTTACATGATTTCGTAAAAAACACGAGTTTTTAGAAAATGTGTTTTATTTCATAAATGGAATCAACAAAGTATGCACATTCTACATCATAACGACATTCTATAGTTTGCGCATTCGTCCGGAAATAAGAAAAGCTTACTTCCACCGTTTTTTAAAATCGCAGCTTCTAGAAGGTTTACATGATTTCGAAAAAACACGAGTTTTTAGAAAATGTGTTTTATTTCATAAATGTAATCTACAAAGTATGCACATTCTGCGTCATAACGACTTTCTATAGTTTGCACATGCGTCCGGAAATAAGAAAAGCTTACTTCCCCCGTTTTTTAAAATCAGAGCTTCTAGAAGGTTTACATGATTTCTTAAAAAACATGAGTTTTTAGAAAATGTGTTTTATTTCATAAATGGAATCAACAAAGTATGCACATTCTACGTCATAACGACTTTCTACAGTTTGCGGATGCATTTGGAAATAAGAAAAGCTTACTTCCCCCGTTTTTTAAAATCACCACTTCTAGAAGGTTTACATGATTTCTTAAAAAACACAAGTTTTTAGAAAATGTGTTTTATTTCATAAATGGAATCAACAAAGTATGCACATTCTAAGTCATAACGACTTTCTATAGTTTGCGCATGCGTCCGGAAATACGAAAAGCTTACTTCCACCATTTTTTAAAATCACGCTTCTAGAAGGTTTACATGATTTCGTAAAAAACACGTGTTTTTAGAAAATGTGTTTTATTTCATTAATGGAATCTACAAAGTATGCACATTCTATGTCATAACGACTTTCTATAGTTTGCGCATGCGTCCGGAAATAAGAAAAGCTTACTTCCACCATTTTTTAAAATGACAGCTTCTAGAAGGTTTACATGATTTCTTAAAAAACACGAGTTTTTAGAAAATGTGTTTTATTTCATAAATGGAATCAACAAAGTATGCACATTCTACGTCATAGCGACATTCTATAGTTTGCGCATTCGTCCGAAATAAGAAAAGCTTACTTCCACCGTTTTACTAAATTACAGCTTCTAGAAGGTTTACATGATTTCATGAAAAACACGAGTTTTTAGAAAATGTGTTTTATTTCATAAATGGAATCTACAAAGTATGCACATTCTACGTCATAACGAGTTTCTATAGTTGGGCATGCGTCCGGAAATAAGAAAATTTTACTTCCACCTTTTTTGAAATCACAGCTTCTAGAAGGTTTACATGATTTCGTAAAAAACAGGAGTTTTTAGAAAATGTGTTTTATTTCATAAATGGAATCAACAAAGTATGCACATTCTACGTCATAACGACTCTCTATAATTTGCGCATGCGTCCAGAAATAATAAAAGCTTACTTCCACCATTTTTTTAAATCACAGCTTCTAGAAGGTTTACATGATTTCGTAAAAAACACGAGTTTTTAGAAAATGTGTTTTATTTCATAAATGGAATCAACAAAGTATGCACATTCTACGTCATAACGACTTTCTATAGTTTGCGCATGCCTCCGGAAATAAGAAAAGCTTACTTCCACCTTTTTTGAAATCACAGCTTCTAGAAGGTTTACATGATTTCGTAAAAAACACGAGTTTTTAGAAAATGTGTTATATTTCATAAATGGAATCTACAAAGTATGCACATTCTACGTCATAACGACTTTCTATAGTTTGCGCATGCGTCTGGAAATAAGAAAAGCTTACTTCCCCCGTTTTTTAAAATCACAGCTTCTAGAAGGTTTACATGATTTCTTAAAAAACACGAGTTTTTAGAAAATGTGTTTTATTTCATAAATGGAATCAACAAAGTATTCACATTCTACGTCATAACGAATTTCTACAGTTTGCGCATGCATTTGGAAATAAGAAAAGCTTACTTCCCCCGTTTATTAAAATCACAACTTCTAGAACGTTTACATGATTTCTTAAAAAACACGAGTTTTTAGAAAATGTGTTTTATTTCATAAATGGAATCAACAAAGTATGCACATTCTAAGTCATAACGACTTTCTATAGTTTGCTCATGCGTCCGGAAATAAGAAAAGCTTACTTCCACCATTTTTTTAAATCACGCTTCTAGAAGGTTTACATGATTTCTTAAAAAACATGAGTTTTTTGAAAATGTGTTTTATTTCATAAATGGAATCAACAAAGTAGGCACATTCTACGTCATAACGACATTCTATAGTTTGCGCATTCGTCCGGAAATAAGAAAAGCTTACTTCCCCCATTTTTTAAATTCACAGCTTCTAGAAGGTTTACATGATTTCTTAAAAAACACGAGTTTTTAGAAAATGTGTTATATTTCGTAAATGGAATCAACAAAGTATGCACATTCTACGTTATAACGACTTTCTATAGTTTGCGTATTCGTCCGGAAATAAGAAAAGTTTCCTTCCACCATTTTTTAAAATCACAGCTTCTAGAAGGTTTACATGATTCCGTAAAAAACATGAGTTTTTAAAAAATGTGTTTTATTTCATAAATGGAATCTACAAAGTATGCACATTATACGTCATAACGACTTTCTATAGTTTGCGCATGCATCCGGAAATAAGAAAAGCTTACTTCCACCGTTTTTTAAAATCACAGCTTCTAGAAGGGTTACATGATTTCGTAAAAAACACGAATTTTTAGAAAATGTGTTTTATTTCATCAATGGAATCTACAAAGTATGCACATTCTACGTCATAATGACTTTCTATAGTTTGTGCATGCGTCCGGAAATAAGAAAAGCTTACTTCCCCCGTATTTTAAAATCACAGCTTTTAGAAGGTTTACATGATTTCTTAAAAAACACGAGTTTTTAGAAAATGTGTTTTATTTCATAAATGGAATCAACAAAGTATGCAGATTCTACGTCATAACGACTTTCTATAGTTTGCGCATGCGTCCGGAAATAAAAAAAGCTTACTTCCCCCGTTTTTTAAAATCACAGCTTCTAGAAGGTTTACATAATTCCTTAAAAAACACGAGTTTTTAGAAAATGTGTTTTATTTAATAAATGGAATCTACAAAGTATGCACATTCTACGTCATAACGACTTTCTATAGTTTGCACATGCGTCCGGAAATAAGAAAAGCTTACTTCCACCGTTTTTTAAAATCACAGCTTCTAGAAGGTTTACATGATTTCGTAAAAAACATGAGTTTTTAGAAAATGTGTTTTATTTCATAAATGTAATCTACAATGTATTCACATTCTACGTCATAACGACTTTCTATAGTTTGTGCATGCATCCGGAAATAAGAAAAGCTTACTTCCCCCGTTTTTTAAAATCACGGCTTCTAGAAGGTTTACTTGATTTCTTAAAAAACACGAGTTTTTAGAAAATGTGTTTTATTTCATAAATGGAATCAACAAAGTATGCACATTCTACGTCATAACGACTTTCTATAGTTTACGCATGCATTTGGAAATAAGAAAAGCTTACTTCCCCCATTTTTTAAAATCACAGCTTCTAGAAGGTTTACATGATTTCTTAAAAAACACGAGTTTTTAGAAAATGTGTTTTATTTCATAAATGGAATCAACAAAGTATGCACATTCTACGTCATAACGACTTTCTATAGTTTGCGCATGCGTCCGGAAATAAGAAAAGCTTACTTCCACCGTTTTATAAAATCACAGCTTCTAGAAGGTTTACATGATTTCGTAAAAAACACGAGTTTTTAGAAAATGTGTTTTATTTCATAAATGGAATCTACAAAGTATGCACATTCTACGTCATAATGACTTTCTATAGTTTGCGCATGCGTCCGGAAATAAGAAAAGCTTACTTCCACCGTTTTTTTAAAATCACAGCTTCTAGAAGGTTTACATGATTTCGTAAAAAACAGGAGTTTTTAGAAAATGTGTTTTATTTCATAAATGGAATCAACAAAGTATGCACATTCTACGTCATAACGACTTTCTATAGTTTGCGCATGCGTTTGGAAATAAGAAAAGCTTACTTCCCCCGTTTTTTAAAATCACAGCTTCTAGAAGGTTTACATGATTTCTTAAAAAACACGAGTGTTTAGAGAATGTCTTTTATTTCATAAATGGAATCTACAAAGTATGCACATTCTACGCCATAACGACTTTCTATAGTTTGCGCATCCGTCCGGAAATAAAAAAAGCTTACTTCCACCGTTTTTTAAAATCACAGCTTCTAGAAGGTTTACATGATTTCGTACAAAACACGCGTTTTTAGAAACTGTGTTTTATTTCATAAATGGAATCTACAAAGTATGCACATTCTATGTCATAATGACTTTCTATAGTTGGGCATGCGTCCGGAAATAAGAAAAGCTTACTTCCACCATTTTTTGAAATCACAACTTCTAGAAGGTTTACATGATTTCTTAAAAAACACGAGTTTTTAGAAAATGTGTTTTATTTCATAAATGGAATCAACAAAGTATGCACATTCTAAGTCATAACGACTTTCTATAGTTTGCGCATGGGTCCGGAAATAAGAAAAGCTTACTTCCACCATTTTTTTAAATCACGCTTCTAGAAGGTTTACATGATTTCTTGAAAAACACGAGTTTTTAGAAAATGTGTTTTATTTCATAAATGGAATCAACAAAGTATGCACATTCTACGTCATAACGACATTCTATAGTTTGCGCATTCGTCCGGAAATAAGAAAAGCTTACTTCCCTCGTTTTTTAAAATCACAGCTTCTAGAAGGTTTACATGATTTCTTAAAAAACACGAGTTTTTAGAAAATGTGTTATATTTCGTAAATGGAATCAACAAAGTATGCACATTCTACGTTATAACGACTTTCTATAGTTTGCGTATTCGTCCGGAAATAAGAAAAGTTTCCTTCCACCATTTTTTAAAATCACAGCTTCTAGAAGGTTTACATGATTCCGTAAAAAACATGAGTTTTTAAAAAATGTGTTTTATTTCATAAATGGAATCTACAAAGTATGCACATTCTACGTCATAACGACTTTCTATAGTTTGCGCATGTGTCCGGAAATAAGAAAAGCTTACTTCCACCGTTTTTTAAAATCACAGCTTCTAGAAGGTTTACATGATTTCGTAAAAAACATGAATTTTTAGAAAATGTGTTTTATTTCATCAATGGAATCTACAAAGTATGCACATTCTACATCATAATGACTTTCTATAGTTTGTGCATGCGTCGAGAAATAAGAAAAGCTTACTTCCCCCGTATTTTAAAATCACAGCTTTTAGAAGGTTTACATGATTTCTTAAAAAACACGAGTTTTTAGAAAATGTGTTTTATTTCATAAATGGAATCAACAAAGTATGCAGATTCTACGTCATAACGACTTTCTATAGTTTGCGGATGCGTCCGGAAATAAAAAAAGCTTACTTCCCCCGTTTTTTAAAATCACAGCTTCTAGAAGGTTTACATAATTTCTTAAAAAACACGAGTTTTTAGAAAATGTGTTTTATTTAATAAATGGAATCTACAAAGTATGCACATTCTACGTCATAACGACTTTCTATAGTTAGCACATGCGTCCGGAAATAAGAAAAGCTTACTTCCACCGTTTTTTAAAATCACAGCTTCTAGAAGGTTTACATGATTTCGTAAAAAACACGAGTTTTTAGAAAATGTGTTTTATTTCATAAATGTAATCTACAATGTATGCACATTCTACGTCATAACGACTTTCTATAGTTTGTGCATACATCCGGAAATAAGAAAAGCTTACTTCCCCCGTTTTTTAAAATCACAGCTTCTAGAAGGTTTACTTCATTTCTTAAAAAACACGAGTTCTTAGAAAATGTGTTTTATTTCATAAATGGAATCAACAAAGTATGCACATTCTACGTCATAACGACTTTCTATAGTTTACGCATGCGTTTGGAAATAAGAAAAGCTTACTTCCCCCATTTTTTAAAATCACAGCTTCTAGAAGGTTTACATGATTTCTTAAAAAACACGAGTTTTTAGAAAATGTGTTTTATTTCATAAATGGAATCTACAAAGTATGCACATTCTACGTGATAACGACTTTCTATAGTTTGCGCATGCGTCCGGAAATAAGAAAAGCTTACTTCCACCGTTTTATAAAATCACAGCTTCTAGAAGGTTTACATGATTTCGTAAAAAACACGAGTTTTTAGAAAATGTGTTTTATTTCATAAACGGAATGTACAAAGTATGCACATTCTACGTCATAATGACTTTCTATAGTTTGCGCATGCGTCCGGAAATAAGACAAGCTTACTTCCACCGTTTTTTTAAAATCACAGCTTCTAGAAGGTTTACATGATTTCGTAAAAAACAGGAGTTTTTAGAAAATGTGTTTTATTTCATAAATGGAATCAACAAAGTATGCACATTCTACGTCATAACGACTTTCTATAGTTTTGCACATTCTACGTCATAACGACTTTCTATAGTTTGCGCATGCGTTTGGAAATAAGAAAAGCTTACTTCCCCCGTTTTTTAAAATCACAGCTTCTAGAAGGTTTACATGATTTCTTAAAAAACACGAGTTTTTAGAGAATGTCTTTTATTTCATAAATGGAATCTACAAAGTATGCACATTCTACGCCATAACGACTTTCTATAGTTTGCGCATCCGTCCGGAAATAAGAAAAGCTTACTTCCACCGTTTTTTAAAATCACAGCTTCTAGAAGGTTTACATTATTTCGTACAAAACACGAGTTTTTAGAAAATGTGTTTTATTTCATAAATGGAATCTACAAAGTATGCACATTCTACGTCATAACGAATTTCTATAGTTTGCACACGCGTCCGGAAATAAGAAAAGCTTACTTCCCCCGTTTTTTTAAATCACAACTTCTAGAAGGTTTACATGATTTCTTAAAAAACACGAGTTTTTAGAAAATGTGTTTTATTCCATAAATGGAATCTACAAAGTATGCACATTCTACGTCATAACGAATTTCTATAGTTTGCGCATGCGTCCGGAAATAAGAAAAACTTACTTCCACCGTTTTTTAAAATCACAGCTTCTAGACGGTTTACATGATTTCGTAAAAAACACGAGTTTTTAAAAAATGTGTTTTATTTCATAAATGGAATCAACAAAGTATGCACATTCTACATCATAACGACTTTCTATAGTTTGCGCATTCGTCCGAAAATAAGAAAAGCTTACTTCCACTGTTTTTTAAAATCACAGCTTCTACAAGGTTTACATGATTTCGTAAAAAACACGAGTTTTTAAAAAATGTGTTTTATTTCATAAATGGAATCTACAAAGTATGCACATTCTACGTCATAACGATTTTCTATAGTTTGCGCATGCGTCCGGAAATAAGAAAAGATTACTTCCCCCGTTTTTTAAAATCACAGCTTCTAAAAGGTTTACATGATTTCGTAAAAAACATGAGTTTTTAGAAAATGTGTTTTATTTCATAAATGGAATCTACAAAAGATGCACATTCTACGTCATAACGAATTTCTATAGTGTGCGCATGCGTCCGGAAATAAGAAAAGCTTACTTCCACCGTTTTTTAAAATCACAGCTTATAGAAGGTTTACATGATTTCTTAAAAAACACGAGTTTTTAGAAAATGTGTTTTATTTCATAAATGGAATCAACAAAGTGTGCACATTCTACGTCATAAGGACTTTCTATAGTTTGCGCATTCGTTTGGAAATAAGAAAAGCTTACTTCCCCCGTTTTTTAAAATTACAGCTTCTAGAAAGTTTACATGATTTCTTAAAAAACACGAGTTTTTAGAAAATGTGTTTTATTTCATAAATGGAATCAACAAAGTATGCACATTCTACGTCATAACGACTTTCTATAGTTTGCGCATGCGTCCGGAAATAAGAAAAGCTTACTTCCACCGTTTTTTAAAATCACAGCTTCTAGAAGGTTTACATGATTTCTTAAAAAACACGAGTTTTTAGAAAATGTGTTTTATTTCACAAATGGAATCAACAAAGTATTCACATTCTACGTCATAACGACTTTATATAGTTTTCCCATGCGTCCGGAAATAAGAAAAGCTTACTTCCACCATTTTTTAATATCACAGCTTCTAGAAGGTTTACATGATTTCATAAAAAACACGAGTTTTTAGAAAATGTGTTTTATTTCATAAATGGAATCAACAAAGTATGCACATTCTACGTCATAAGGAATTTCTATAGTTTGCGCATTCGTTTGGAAATAAGAAAAGCTTACTTCCCCCGTTTTTTAAAATTACAGCTTCTAGAAAGTTTACATGATTTCTTAAAAAACACGAGTTTTTAGAAAATGTGTTTTATTTCGTAAATGGAATCAACAAAGTATGCACATTCTACGTCATAACGACTTTCTATAGTTTGCGCATGCGTCCGGAAATAAGAAAAGCTTACTTCCACCGTTTTTAAAATCACAGCTTCTAGAGGGTTTACATGATTTCTTAAAAAACACGAGTTTTTAGAAAATGTGTTTTATTTCATAAATGGAATCTACAAAGTATGCACATTCTACGTCATAACGACTTTCTATAGTTTGCGCATGCGTCCGGAAATAAGAAAAGCTTACTTCCCCCGTTTTTTAAAATCACAGCTTCTAGAAGGTTTACATGATTTCGTAAAAAACACGAGTTTTTAGAAAATGTGTTTTATTTCATCTTTGGAATAATCAAAGTATGCACATTCTACGTCATAACGACTTTCTATAGTTTTCGCATTCGTCCGGAAATAAGAAAAGCTTACTTCCCCCGTTTTTTAAAATCACGGCTTCTAGAAGGTTTACATGATTTCTTAAAAAACATGAGTTTTAGAAAATGTGTTTTATTTCACAAATGGAATCAACAAAGTATTCACATTCTACGTCATAATGACTTTATATAGTTTGCCCATGCGTCCGGAAATAAGAAAAGCTTACTTCCACCATTTTTTAATATCACAGCTTCTAGAAGGTTTACATGATTTCATAAAAAACACGAGTTTTTAGAAAATGTGTTTTATTTCATAAAGGGAATCAACAAAGTATGCACATTCTATGTCATAACGACATTCTATAGTTTGCGCATTCGTCCGGAAATAAGAAAAGCTTACTTCCACCGTTTTTTAAAATCACAGCTTCTAGAAGGTTTACATGATTTCTTAAAAAACATGAGTTTTTAGAAAATTTGTTATATTTCGTAAATGGAATCAACAAAGTATGCACATTCTACGTCATAACGACTTTCTATAGTTTGCGCATTCATCCAGAAATAAGAAAGGCTGACTTCCACCGTTTTTTAAAATCACAGCTTCTAGAAGGTTTACATGATTTCGTACAAAACACGAGTTTTTAGAAAATGTGTTTTATTTCATAGATGGAATCAACAAAGTATGCACATTCTACGTCATAACGACTTTCTATAGTTTGCGCATTCATCCGGAAATAAGAAAAGCTTACTTCCACCGTTTTTTAAAATCACAGCTTGAAAAAGGTTTACATGATTTATTTAAATACACGAGTTTTTAGAAAATGTGTTTTATTTCATAAATGGAATCAACAAAGTATGCACATTCTACGTCATAACGACTTTCTATAGTTTGCGCATGCGTCCGGAAATAAGAAAAGCTTACTTCCACCGTTTTTTAAAATCACAGCTTCTAGAAGGTTTACATGATTTCTTAAAAAACACGAGTTTTTAGAAAATGTGTTTTATTTCATAAATAGAATCAACAAAGTATGCACATTCTACGTCATAACGAATTTCTATAGTTTGCGCATTCGTCCGGAAATAAGAAAAGCTTACTTCCACCGTTTTTTAAAATCACAGCTTCTAGAAGGTTTACATGATTTGAGGAACGGAGTTGTGGAAGCCCATCTACCATGGATTTATTTGATAGCAGCAGCAAATACTTATAATTTAGATGTCCAAATATTTCATGCCAAAGCCTACTGACCTCATTACCATGTGTGCGAAGAGCAGTGGGCTTTGCAAGCAGAATAAAGTGCGAAAACTCATAGCATTTTGCAGTGTGGTTTGCCTTTCCAACCGCAACTAGTCTTCCACTTTTGATATCAGAAATTTCAACTATATTAGGGATGAATGTGACTTTCTTTGGATCACCAGTATGTGTCCTTTGATACACAGAAAGGAGATTCGAAGCTAAGGAAGGCACATAGAGAACATTCTGAAAGCTTCCATGTTCAACATGAATCGTACCTTTGCCCTTTGAAGAAAGTTTTGAGTCATCTCCCAAATGGATGGGGATGGAGCTGTTTGGATCGAATGAGGAAAAAGAATCAATATTTGCAGCCATATGATTTGATGCACCCGAATCTATCAAGAGAGTAGTGGGCTTCGAAACCGTTTCCATGAGTGCTTGTCCTCTTTCATGATCATCATTCCGATCTTTCTTCCTTGCACCGTCAGGAAGGGTTATGTTGTTCTTTTCCAAAAGGAGGGCCATTTGATCTATAGTCTTCTTCATGCATGAAATTTCGGGATGAAAGCCACGGTTACAATAAGTACATTTAGATTTTTGGTTACCTTCTTTGCCCTTTTGCTTGGATTTCGTACTGGATGGTGCATCCGTTTGCTTGCCTTTGTCTTTTTGCTTGTGAGGCTCGAATTTGGGCTTCTCCTTCTTTAGCTTTCCTTTACCATTCGAGATCTTGGGTCCTTGAACAAATAGGGTTGAATCTTTGGAGCTTATGGACCCCATTTGAATCAACTTGTCATGCTCTTTCGTAACGGACTCAGTGAAGGCATTCAAGGTAGGCATCTTCCAATTCGGGGTAGTTAGCCGACCGGAATTGAAAGTGGAGACAAATACCGAATAATATTTCCCAAGCTTGCTTAGAATGGAGAGGATCAACTGTTTATCCTGTTTGATAACACCACTGTTCTTCAATTGCAAGTTCAAGTTCTTGAATTTTGTGAAGAATTCATTGATGGTCTCGAAATTCTCAGGATTAAGGCCAATCAATTCATTCTCTAATTGAAAAGCCCTAAGCTCATCCTGCTTGCCGAATAGTGTTTCAAGTTGCTCCCATATGGCTTTTGGAGTCTTCAATCCGCTGAGATGGAAGTGAAGATCCTTGGAGATGGAGAGACAAAGAAGACCATAAGCTTCATCAAGCTTGTTGTAGTGTTTGGTTCGATCTGATACATTGTTTGGCTCCAATTCAAGACCAAGAGTGACTCGGTAGTAACCTTTTGAACGTAATATGATCTCCATATCATCTTTCCAATCAAAATAATTGAATGGGGTGAGGATAGGCTTTGAAGAAGAGTATTCCATTGCAAGGATTGAGTCAACTGATGAAGAGGAAGCTTGCATGCAAACTATAGCGAATGCAATTGCTGTAGAAAGGCTTGCATGCACAAGATAGCGAGTGCAATTGGAGCAGACAATAAACCTGCAAATCACATCAAAACAACCACAATAAGGTCGAACAATCCACCCTTTGAGAGTTGCATCACACCTGGGATTGGATTTCAAGCAATGTTGAATAGGTCCAATGTATCAGATACAGGAATTATGTGGTAACTCAAGCTTCTGGAGTGGTATTGGAATATTTTTCAAGCTTTGCATGCACAGGAGCGAATGCCCTTGAGATATTTCATGCCAAACTTTTTGCAATTTTTAGCAATTCAGTCAAATCTTCTTGTATAAACACCTGTAGAAAAGAGATCTTGTCCCTGCAATGGCTCTGATACCATGTAAAATTAGTCACAACAGATCTAATGAACAAGTAAATCAATCACAACAGATGAACATAGAAAATATGGTGCAAAACTGTGCAAAACATGCAGCAGTGCTCTCTATCCCAGAAAGGGTGAATGAATTACAATACAAACTGTCACAATGACTGAGCAATTCGAATTACCTAAGGAGGTCATTCAAATCACTGAATGGAGTAGCTTGACTCTATGTAGGAGTCCTCATCAATCATCGGTGGTGCTCATCAATCACAACAACCAGTCATCCAGGTGTCAAACTGAGTCTAACTAAGTGTAATAAATGTAACTGAAGTGTGTAGCACTGATATAGGATCTGGAGGCTCAGTGGGGGCGCATGGGAGGCTAACTGAAGTCAGAACAAGTCACCTAATCAAACTGGAGGTCAAACGGAAGTGATACAGTCAGTCGGGAGTGAAACTAGCCTCAAATCAGGGAGAATCGGAGCTAACTGAATGTAACTGAAGTGGAACTGCAGTGGTAGGTGAACAAGTGCGCCCTTCTCTGGCAGTAGGTGAGAAGTGGGCACCTTTCAGCTTAGGAGGGCTAAAACTCTGTGGTAGGTGGCTCCCGAGTGCTAGAAGAAGGTGGATAAGGTGCTGGAGGCATCAAACTGGTGACTGGGATGCATGCCTATGCATGCAAAACCCTAGATTCTGCATATCCTGAAATAGATCATGCAGGATCCCGAAATAGATGATGTATCCCGAAATAGATGATGTGGATATCCGAACACCCCCCCTCAAGCTAGACTATGATGTGCTAATAAAAGTAATGTGGGGCCCTGGTAACTAAGACCAAAGGTCACCCCAATACAATAATCCAAAAAATGCTGAAAATAAACTAAGTGAGGAAAGAGGGAAAACCCAGTGGGAAGAAAGCCCCCCCTCAAGCTAAAGCATAATAATGAATCAATCTGTCTCCACCATGATGGAACTCACCCCCAACAGTGAACGGAGGTAAGAGAACTTCTTCTCAGTGAAGCTCTTGGTGAAGATGTCTGCAATTTGCTCATCAGTAGGGCAATATTGCAGAATGATGGTGCGGTCATGCACCAACTGTCGAATGTAATGCATATGAATCTCAATGTGTTTGGTCCTCTGCCGCTGAACTGGATCTGTGGAGATCTTGATAGCACTTTGATTGTCACAAAATAGGACAGTCGAAGTAGTGCCACCAAAACCAAACTCGGAAAGAATACCCTGCAACCAAACTGCCTGAATGCAGGCATTGACTGCCCCTCAATACTCTGCCTCTGCTGAATAAAGTGCAATGGCTGCCTGCTTTTTGCTGGACCAGAAAATAGAACCATGACCAATCATGAAAACATAACCGGAAGTGGACTTCCGATCAATGCTATCACCTGCCCAATCTGAATCAGTAAAACCAATGAAATCTAGCTCAGAATCTGCAGCATAGTGTATGCCAAACTGTCTCGTACCTTGCACATACTGCAAGATCCGCTTGGCTGCTCGCCAATGAAGCTCATGTGACTGCTGCATATATCTTGACACGGCACTCATGGCATATGAGATATCAGGCCGTGAATGTGTCAAATAAAGTAGTGAACCAATCAACTGTCGATACATACTGCAATCTGCAAGCGGTGTGGAATCTCCCTCCTCAAGACTGATTCCTGAGAGGAATGGGAATGGGGCTGCCTTACATTCAGCCATATTAAACTTCAATAACAGGTCGGAAGCATATTTTTGCTGAGATATAGTGATCCCATCAAAATTTTGAGCTATCTCCAAGCCCAAAAAGTGACTCAGCAAGCCCAAATCGCTCATGTCAAAAGCTAGATTTAAGGCAGATTTTAGCTTGTTTATTGAAGTAAGTGTGCTACCAGTAATAAGCATATCATCAACATAAAGTACAATAACCAACAAATTACCTTTAACTCGCTGAAGATAGACATTCGGATCAGATTTGCATCTTTGGAAATTCTGAGAAAGAAGGAAGGAGTCCATCTTTGCGTACCAAGCTCTTGGGGCCTGTTTTAACCCGTACAAAGATTTCTTCAATCTACAAACCAATGATGGATCTGATGTATAACCCTCTGGATGCTGCATATAGACCTCTTCAGCAAGGTCTCCATGTAAAAATGCACTCTTCACATCCATATGGTGCACTTCCCAGTGCTTGGATGCGGCAATAGCTAAAACAAGGCGGATGGAATCCATCTTTGCAACCGGTGCAAAAGTCTCTGTGTAGTCCACTCCTTGGAATTGGGAAAAACCTTTTGCCACCAACCTTGCTTTATATTTGCTGATAGTGCCATCAGCAGCAACTTTAGTACGGTAGACCCATTTACACTTCACTAATTTTCTTCCAGGTGGAAGAGAAACTAGCTCCCATGTATTGTTCTTTTGAAGAGAACTATACTCTTCGTCCATGGCACTTTTCCATCTCGGATCTCGATGGGATGAATAGAATGATGTAGGATCTGAACCAGCCATCAAATAAAAAATCTTAGGAAGAAATGGATCAGCAATAGAAAGAGCCATACCTGCTCTTTGAAAGTCTCCTCTTGTTCGTCTCGGATCAGCAGGATTTCCAAGACTAGAACCAGCAGATTGTAGAGTGTTTTGGGCCCACTTTGGTAACTGAGGAGGATCATAATGATCGGATTCCGAACCTGATATGTCATGATCATCATATGCTGCTACAATATCAGAAATATCAGAACTCATACCTTCATTATCGCTGCTCGGATCTTCTTCTGGTGAAGGCGGTGAATCGACAGTCTTTTCCTCGACTAGTTGCAATTCTTGAAGCGGTTCTTCAAACTGCACACTGCGCTCTATGAATATCTTTTTATATCTGATATCCATGAGTTTATATGCTTTTGATTCTTCCCCATATCCTATCAATATGCACTTGATACTTTGTGGATCCAAAGCTCGTCTCTTCTCAGAAGGAATTCTAGCCCATGCAGTAGAGCCAAAAACTCTCAAATTTGACACATCCGGTTTGTGACCAAAGAATGCTTCGAAAGGAGTCATACCTTTCACGGATGAATGTGGAACACGGTTCTTTATATATGAAGCAACATTGATTGCTTCAGCCCAAAGATTTGCAGCCAAACCTTTCGATTCAATCATGCATGTAGCCATCTCTTTCAGTGACCGGTTTTTCCTTTCCGCTACACCGTTCTGCTGGGGTGTGTAGGGAACTGTATGTTGGATCTTGATTCCGCTTTGGGAAAAAAGTTGCAGCAACTCGGACTTGATATATTCCCCACCATTATCAGATCTAAGAGATTTGATCTTGCTCTCAGTGGTGGTCTCAACAGAAGCCTTAAAATCCTTGAATTTTCCAAGCACTTCTGACTTGTTTTTGAGAAAGAATACCCATGTAAAGCGGGAAAAATCGTCAATAAATGTCAAAACATACCTTGATCCATTTAATGACATATGGGGCAGCGGACCACTGATATCAGAATGGATCAATCCCAAAATAGTAGAGGCTCTGCTAGCCTTGCCGCGGTCGAATCTGTGCTCGGGGTGCTTCCCAATAATGCAACCAGTGCATATTCCCTTCGAGGAACGGAGTTGTGGAAGCCCATCTACCATGGATTTATTTGATAGCAGCAGCAAATACTTATAATTTAGATGTCCAAATCTTTCATGCCAAAGCCTACTGACCTCATTACCATGTGTGCGAAGAGCAGTGGGCTTTGCAAGCAGAATAAAGTGCGAAAACTCATAGCATTTTGCAGTGTGGTTTGCCTTTCCAACCGCAACTAGTCTTCCACTTTTGATATCAGAAATTTCAACTGTATTAGGGCTGAATGTGACTTTCTTTGGATCACCAGTATGTGTCATTTGATACACAGAAAGGACATTCGAAGCTAAGGAAGGCACATAGAGAACATTCTGAAAGCTTCCATGTTCAACATGAATCGTACCTTTGCCCTTTGAAGAAATTTTTGAGTCATCTCCCAAATGGATGGGGATGGAGCCGTTTGGATCGAATGAGGAAAAAGAATCAATATTTGCAGCCATATGATTTGATGCACGCGAATCTATCAAGAGAGTAGTGGGCTTCGAAACCGTTGCCATGAGTGCTTGTCCTCTTTCATGATCATCATTCCGATCTTTCTTCCTTGCACCGTCAGGAAGGGTTATGTTGTTCTTTTCCAAAAGGAGGACCATTTGATCTATAGTCTTCTTCATACATGAACTTTCGGGATGAAATCCACGGTTACAATAAGTACATTTAGATTTTTGGTTACCTTCTTTGCCCTTTTGCTTGGATTTCGAACTGGATGGTGCATCCGTTTGCTTGCCTTTGTCTTTTTGCTTGTGAGGCTTGAATTTGGGCGTCTCCTTCTTTAGCTTTCCTTTACCATTCGAGATCTTGGGTCCTTGAACAAATAGGGCTGAATCTTTGGAGCTTATGGACCCCATTTGAATCAACTTGTCATGCTCTTTCGTAACGGACTCAATGAAGGCATTCAAGATAGGCATCTTCCAATTCGGGGTAGTTAGCCGACCGGAATTGAAAGTGGAGACAAATACCGAATAATCTTTCCCAAGCTTGCTGAGAATGGAGAGGATCAACTGTTTATCCTCTTTGATAACACCACTGTTCTTCAATTGCAAGTTCAAGTTCTTGAATTTTGTGAAGAATTCATTGATGGTCTCGAAATTCTCAGGATTAAGGCCAATCAATTCATTCTCTAATTGAAAAGCCCTAAGCTCATCCTGCTTGCCGAATAGTGTTTCAAGTTGCTCCCATATGGCTTTTGGAGTCTTCAATCCGCTGAGATGGAAGTGAAGATCCTTGGAGATGGAGAGACAAAGAAGACCATAAGCTTCATCAAGCTTGTTGTAGTGTTTGGTTCGATCTGATACATTGTTTGGCTCCAATTCAAGACCAAGAGTGACTTGGTAGTAACCTTTTGAACGTAATATGATCTCCATATCATATTTCCAATCAAAATAATTGAATGGGGTGAGGATAGGCTTTGAAGAAGAGTATTCCATTGCAAGGATTGAGTCAACTGATGAAGAGGAAGCTTGCATGCAAACTATAGCGAATGCAATTGCTGTAGAAAGGCTTGCATGCACAAGATAGCGAGTGCAATTGGAGCAGACAATAAACCTGCAAATCACATCAAAACAACCACAATAAGGTCGAACAATCCACCCTTTGAGAGTTGCATCACACCTGGGATTGGATTTCAAGCAATGTTGAATAGGTCCAATGTATCAGATCCAGGAATTATGTGGTAACTCAAGCTTCTGGAGTGGTATTGGAATATTTTTCAAGCTTTGCATGCACAGGAGCGAATGCCCTTGAGATATTTCATGCCAAACTTTTTGCAATTTTTAGCAATTCAGTCAAATCTTCTTGTATAAACACCTGTAGAAAAGAGATCTTGTCCCTGCAATGGCTCTGATACCATGTAAAATTAGTCACAGCAGATCTAATGAACAAGTAAATCAATCACAACAGATGAACATAGAAAATATGGTGCAAAACTGTGCAAAACATGCAGCAGTGCTCTCTATCCCAGAAAGGGTGAATGAATTACAATACAAACTGTCACAATGACTGAGCAATTCGAATTACCTAAGGAGGTCATTCAAATCACTGAATGGAGTAGCTTGACTCTATCTAGGAGTCCTCATCAATCATCGGTGGTGCTCATCAATCACAACAACCAGTCATCCAGGTGTCAAACTGAGTCTAACTGAGTGTAATAAATGTAACTGAAGTGTGTAGCACTGATATAGGATCTGGAGGCTCAGTGGGGGCGCATGGGAGGCTAACTGAAGTCAGAACAAGTCACCTAATCAAACTGGAGGTCAAACGGAAGTGATACAGTCAGTCGGGAGTGAAACTAGCCTCAAATCAGGGAGAATCGGAGCTAACTGAATGTAACTGAAGTGGAACTGCAGTGGTAGGTGAACAAGTGCGCCCTTCTCTGGCAGTAGGTGAGAAGTGGGCGCCTTTCAGCTTAGGAGGGCTAAAACTCTGTGGTAGGTGGCTCCCGGGTGCTAGAAGAAGGTGGATAAGGTGCTGGAGGCATCAAACTGGTGACTGGGATGCATGCCTTTGCATGCAAAACCCTAGATTCTGCATATCCTGAAATAGATCATGCAGGATCCCGAAATAGATGATGTGGATATCCGAACACTTCCACCGTTTTTTAAAATCGCAGCTTCTAGAAGGCTTACATGATTTCGTAAAAAACAGAAGTTTTGAGAAAATGTGTTTTATTTCATAAATGGAATCTACAAAGTATGCACATTCTACGTCATAACGACTTTCTATAGTTTGCGCATGCGTCCGGAAATAATAAAAGCTTACTGCCACCGTCTTTTAAAATCACAGCTTCTAGAAGGTTTACATGATTTCGTAAAAAACACGAGTTTTTAGAAAATGTGTTTTATTTCATAAATGGAATCTACAAAGTATGCACATTCTACGTCATAATGACTTTCTATAGTTTGCGCATGCGTCCGGAAATAAGAAAAGTTACTTCCACCGTTTTTTAAAATCACAGCTTCTAGAAGGTTTACATGATTTCGTAAAAAATACGAGTTTTTAGAAAATGTGTTTTACTTCATAAATGGAATCTACAAAGTATGCACATTCTACGTCATAACGACTTTCTATAGTTTGCGCACGCGTCCGGAAATAAGAAAAGCTTACTTTCCCCGTTTTTTAAAATCACAGGTTCTAGAAGGTTTACATGATTTCTTAAAAAACACGAGTTCTTAGAAAATGTGTTTTATTTCATAAATGGAATCTACAAAGTATGCACATTCTACGTCATAACGACTTTCTATAGTTTGCGCATGCGTCCGGAAATAAGAAAAGCTTACTTCCACCGTTTTTTAAAATCACAGCTTCTAGAAGGTTTACATGATTTCGTAAAAAACACGAGTTTTTAGAAAATGAGTTTTATTTCATAAATGGAATCAACAAAGTATGCACATTCTACGTCATAACGACTTTCTATAGTTTGCGCATTCGTCCGGAAATAAGAAAAGCTTACTTCCACTGTTTTTTAAAATCACAGCTTCTAGAAGGTTTACATGATTTCGTAAAAAACACGAGTTTTTAAAAAATGTGTTTTATTTCATAAATGGAATCTACAAAGTATGCACATTCTACGTCATAACGATTTTCTATAGTTTGCGCATGCGTCCGGAAATAAGAAAAGCTTACTTCCACCGTTTTTTAAAATCACAGCTTCTAAAAGGTTTACATGATTTCGTAAAAAACACGAGTTTTTAGAAAATGTGTTTTATTTCATAAATGGAATCTACAAAGTATGCACATTCTACGTCATAACGAATTTCTATAGTTTGCGCATGCGTCCGGAAATAAGAAAAGCTTACTTCCACCGTTTTTTAAAATCACAGCTTGTAGAAGGTTTACATGATTTCTTAAAAAACACGAGTTTTTAGAAAATGTGTTTTATTTCATAAATGGAATCAACAAAGTGTGCACATTCTACGTCATAACGACTTTGTATAGTTTGCGCATTCGTTTGGAAATAAGAAAAGCTTACTTCCCCCGTTTTTTAAAATTACAGCTTCTAGAAGGTTTACATGATTTCTTAAAAAACACGAGTTTTTAGAAAATGTGTTTTATTTCATAAATGGAATAACCAAAGTATGCACATTCTACGTCATAACGACTTTCTATAGTTTGCGCATGCGTCCGGAAATAAGAAAAGCTTACTTCCACCGTTTTTTAAAATCACAGCTTCTAGAAGGTTTACATGATTTCTTAAAAAACACGAGTTTTTAGAAAATGTGTTTTATTTCATAAATGGAATCAACAAAGTATGCACATTCTACGTCATAACGACTTTCTATAGTTTGCGCATTCGTCCAGAAATAAGAAAATCTTACTTCCACCGTTTTTTAAAATCACAGCTTCTAGAAGGTTTACATGATTTCATAAAAAACATGAGTTTTTAGAAAATGTGTTTTATTTCATAAATGGAATCTACAAAGTATGCACATTCTATGTCATAACGACTTTCTATAGTTGGGCATGCGTACGGAAATAAGAAAAGCTTACTTCCACCCTTTTTTGAAATCACAGCTTCTAGAAGGTTTACATGATTTCGTAAAAAACACGAGTTTTTAGAAAATGTGTTTTATTTCATAAATGGAATCAACAAAGTATGCACATTCTACATCATAACGACTTTCTATAATTTGCGCATGCATTTGGAAATAAGAAAATCTTACTTCCCCCATTTTTTAAAATCACAGCTTCTAGAAGGTTTACATGATTTCTTAAAACGACCAGTTTTTAGAAAATGTGTTTTATTTCATCAATGGAATCTACAAAGTATGCACATTCTACGTCATAATGACTTTCTATAGTTTGCGCATGCGTCCGGAAATAAGAAAAGCTTACTTCCACCGTTTTTTAAAATCACAGCTTCTGGAAGGTTTACATGATTTCGTAAAAAACATGAGTTTTTAGAAAATGTGTTTTATTTCATAAATGGAATCTACAAAGTATGCACATTCTACCTCATAACGAATTTCTATAGTTTGCGCACGCGTCCGGAAATAAGAAAAGCTTACTTCCCTCGTTTTTTAAAATCACAGCTTCTAGAAGGTTTACATGATTTCTTAAAAAACACGACTTTTTAGAAAATGTGTTTTATTTCATAAATGGAATCTACAAAGTATGCACATTCTACGTCATAACGACTTTCTATAGTTTGCGCATGCGTCCGGAAATAAGAAAAGCTTACTTCCACCGTTCTTTAAAATCACAGCTTCTAGACGGTTTACATGATTTCGTAAAAAACACGAGTTTTTAAAAAATGTGTTTTATTTCATAAATGGAATCAACAAAGTATGCACATTCTACGTCATAATGACTTTCTATAGTTTGCGCATTCGTCCGGAAATAAGAAAATCTTACTTCCACTGTTTTTTAAAATCACAGCTTCTAGAAGGTTTACATGATTTCGTAAAAAACACGAGTTTTTAAAAAATGTGTTTTATTTCATAAATGGAATCTACAAAGTATGCACATTCTACGTCATAACGATTTTCTATAGTTTGCGCATGCGTCCGGAAATAAGAAAAGCTTACTTCCACCGTTTTTTAAAATCACAGCTTCTAGAAGGTTTACATGAATTCTTAAAAACGCGAGTTTTTAGAAAATGTGTTTTATTTCATAAATGGAATCAACAAAGTGTGCACATTCTACGTCATAACGACTTTCTATAGTTTGCGCATTCGTTTGGAAATAAGAAAAGCTTACTTCCCCCGTTTTTTAAAATTACAGCTTCTAGAAGGTTTACATGATTTCTTAAAAAACACGAGTTTTTAGAAAATGTGTTTTATTTCATAAATGGAATCAACAAAGTATGCACATTCTACGTCATAACGACTTTCTATAGTTTGCGCATGCGTCCGGAAATAAGAAAAGCTTACTTCCACCGTTTTTTTAAAACACAGCTTCTAGAAGGTTTACATGATTTCTTAAAAAACACGAGTTTTTAGAAAATGTGTTTTATTTCATAAATGGAATCAACAAAGTATGCACATTCTACGTCATAACGACTTTCTATAGTTTGCGCATTCGTCCAGAAATAAGAAAATCTTACTTCCACCGTTTTTTAAAATCACAGCTTCTAGAAGGTTTACATGATTTCATAAAAAACATGAGTTTTTAGAAAATGTGTTTTATTTCATAAATGGAATCTACGAAGTATGCACATTCTATGTCATAACGACTTTCTATAGTTGGGCATGCGTACGGAAATAAGAAAAGCTTACTTCCACCCTTTTTTGAAATCACAGCTTCTAGAAGGTTTACATGATTTCGTAAAAAACACGAGTTTTTAGAAAATGTGTTTTATTTCATAAATGGAATCAACAAAGTATGCACATTCTACATCATAACGACTTTCTATAATTTGCGCATGCATTTGGAAATAAGAAAATCTTACTTCCCCCGTTTTTTAAAATCACAGCTTCTAGAAGGTTTACATGATTTCTTAAAACGACGAGTTTTTAGAAAATGTGTTTTATTTCATCAATGGAATCTACAAAGTATGCACATTCTACGTCATAATGACTTTCTATAGTTTGCGCATGCGTCCGGAAATAAGAAAAGCTTACTTCCACCGTTTTTTAAAATCACAGCTTCTGGAAGGTTTACATGATTTCGTAAAAAACATGAGTTTTTAGAAAATGTGTTTTATTTCATAAATGGAATCTACAAAGTATGCACATTCTACCTCATAACGAATTTCTATAGTTTGCGCACGCGTCCGGAAACAAGAAAAGCTTACTTCCCTCGTTTTTTAAAATCACAGCTTCTAGAAGGTTTACATGATTTCTTAAAAAACATGACTTTTTAGAAAATGTGTTTTATTTCATAAATGGAATCTACAAAGTATGCACATTCTACGTCATATCGACTTTCTATAGTTTGCGCATGCGTCCGGAAATAAGAAAAGCTTACTTCCACCGTTCTTTAAAATCACAGCTTTTAGACGGTTTACATGATTTCGTAAAAAACACGAGTTTTTAAAAAATGTGTTTTATTTCATAAATGGAATCAACAAAGTATGCACATTCTACGTCATAACGACTTTCTATAGTTTGCGTATGCGTCCGGAAATAAGAAAAGCTTACTTCCACCGTTTTTTAAAATCACAGCTTCTAGAAGGTTTACATGATTTCTTAAAAAACACGAGTTTTTAGAAAATGTGTTTTATTTCATAAATGGAATCTACAAAGTATGCACATTCTATGTCATAACAACTTTCTATAGTTTGCGCATGCGTCCGGAAATAAGAAAAGCTTACTTCCCTCGTTTTTTAAAATCACAGCTTCTAGAAGGTTTACATGATTTCGTAAAAAACACGAGTTTTTAGAAAATGTGTTTTATTTCATCAATGGAATCATCAAAGTATGCACATTCTACGTCATAACGACTTTCTATAGTTTTCGCATTCGTCCGGTAATAAGAAAAGCTTACTTCCCCCGTTTTTTAAAATCACAGCTTCTAGAAGGTTTACATGATTTCTTAAAAAACATTTTTTTTTAGAAAATGTGTTTTATTTCACAAATAGAATCAACAAAGTATTCACATTCTACGTCATAACGACTTTCTATAGTTTGCGCATGCGTCCGGAAATAAGAAAAGATTACTTCCCTCGTTTTTTGAAATCACAGCTTCTAGAAGGTTTACATGATTTCGTAAAAAACACGAGTTTTTAGAAAATGTGTTTTATTTCATAAATGGAATCTACAAAGTATGCATATTCTACGTCATAATGACTTTCTATAGTTTGCGCATGCGACCGGAAATAAGAAAAGCTTACTGCCCCCGTTTTTTAAAATCACAGCTTCTAGAAGGTTTACATGATTTCGTAAAAAACATGAGTTTTTAGAAAATGTGTTTTATTTCATAAATGGAATCTACAAAGTATGCACATTCTATATCATAATGACTTTCTATAGTTTGCGCATGCGTCCGGAAATAAGAAAAGCTTACTTCCACCGTTTTTTAAAATCACAGCTTCTAGAAGGCTTACATGATTTCGTAAAAAACAGGAGTTTTTAGAAAATGTGTTTTATTTCATAAATGGAATCTACAAAGTATGCATATTCTACGTCATAATGACTTTCTATAGTTTGCGCATCCGTCCGGAACTAAGAAAAGCTTACTGCCCCCGTTTTTTAAAATCACAGCTTCTAGAAGGTTTACATGATTTCGTAAAAAACATGAGTTTTTAGAAAATGTGTTTTATTTCATAAATGGAATCTACAAAGTATGCACATTCTATATCATAATGACTTTCTATAGTTTGCGCATGCGTCCGGAAATAAGAAAAGCTTACTTCCACCGTTTTTTAAAATCACAGCTTCTAGAAGGTTTACATGATTTCTTAAAAAACACGAATTTTTAGAAAATGTGTTTTATTTCATAAATGGAATCAACAAAGTATGCACATTCTACGTCATAACGACTTTCTATAGTTTTCGCATTCGTCCAGAAATAAGAAAATCTTACTTCCACCGTTTTTTAAAATCACAGCTTCTAGAAGGTTTACATGATTTCATAAAAAACATGAGTTTTTAGAAAATGTGTTTTATTTCATAAATGGAATCTACAAAGTATGCACATTCTATGTCATAACGACTTTCTATAGTTGGGCATGCGTACGGAAATAAGAAAAGCTTATTTCCACCCTTTTTTGAAATCACAGCTTCTAGAAGGTTTACATGATTTCGTAAAAAACACGAGTTTTTAGAAAATGTGTTTTATTTCATAAATGGAATCAACAAAGTATGCACATTCTACATCATAACGACTTTCTATAATTTGCGCATGCATTTGGAAATAAGAAAATCTTACTTCCCCCGTTTTTTAAAATTACAGCTTCTAGAAGGTTTACATGATTTCTTAAAAAACACGAGTTTTTAGAAAATGTGTTTTATTTCATAAATGGAATCAACAAAGTATGCACATTCTACGTCATAACGACTTTCTATAGTTTGCGTATGCGTCCGGAAATAAGAAAAGCTTACTTCCACCGTTTTTTAAAATCACAGCTTCTAGAAGGTTTACATGATTTCTTAAAAAACACGAGTTTTTAGAAAATGTGTTTTATTTCATAAATGGAATCTACAAAGTATGCACATTCTATGTCATAACAACTTTCTATAGTTTGCGCATGCGTCCGGAAATAAGAAAAGCTTACTTCCCTCGTTTTTTAAAATCACAGCTTCTAGAAGGTTTACATGATTTCGTAAAAAACACGAGTTTTTAGAAAATGTGTTTTATTTCATCAATGGAATCATCAAAGTATGCACATTCTACGTCATAACGACTTTCTATAGTTTTCGCATTCGTCCGGTAATAAGAAAAGCTTACTTCCCCCGTTTTTTAAAATCACAGCTTCTAGAAGGTTTACATGATTTCTTAAAAAACATTTTTTTTTAGAAAATGTGTTTTATTTCACAAATAGAATCAACAAAGTATTCACATTCTACGTCATAACGACTTTCTATAGTTTGCGCATGCGTCCGGAAATAAGAAAAGATTACTTCCCTCGTTTTTTGAAATCACAGCTTCTAGAAGGTTTACATGATTTCGTAAAAAACACGAGTTTTTAGAAAATGTGTTTTATTTCATAAATGGAATCTACAAAGTATGCATATTCTACGTCATAATGACTTTCTATAGTTTGCGCATGCGACCGGAAATAAGAAAAGCTTACTGCCCCCGTTTTTTAAAATCACAGCTTCTAGAAGGTTTACATGATTTCGTAAAAAACATGAGTTTTTAGAAAATGTGTTTTATTTCATAAATGGAATCTACAAAGTATGCACATTCTATATCATAATGACTTTCTATAGTTTGCGCATGCGTCCGGAAATAAGAAAAGCTTACTTCCACCGTTTTTTAAAATCACAGCTTCTAGAAGGCTTACATGATTTCGTAAAAAACAGGAGTTTTTAGAAAATGTATTTTATTTCATAAATGGAATCTACAAAGTATGCACATTCTACGTCATAACGACTTTCTATAGTTTGCGCATGCGTCCGGAAATAAGAGAAGCTTACTGCCACTGTTTTTTAAAATCACAGCTTCTAGAAGGTTTACATGATTTCGTAAAAAACACGAGTTTTTAGAAAATGTGTTTTATTTCATAAATGGAATCTACAAAGTATGCATATTCTACGTCATAATGACTTTCTATAGTTTGCGCATCCGTCCGGAACTAAGAAAAGCTTACTGCCCCCGTTTTTTAAAATCACAGCTTCTAGAAGGTTTACATGATTTCGTAAAAAACATGAGTTTTTAGAAAATGTGTTTTATTTCATAAATGGAATCTACAAAGTATGCACATTCTATATCATAATGACTTTCTATAGTTTGCGCATGCGTCCGGAAATAAGAAAAGCTTACTTCCACCGTTTTTTAAAATCACAGCTTCTAGAAGGTTTACATGATTTCTTAAAAAACACGAATTTTTAGAAAATGTGTTTTATTTCATAAATGGAATCAACAAAGTATGCACATTCTACGTCATAACGACTTTCTATAGTTTTCGCATTCGTCCAGAAATAAGAAAATCTTACTTCCACCGTTTTTTAAAATCACAGCTTCTAGAAGGTTTACATGATTTCATAAAAAACATGAGTTTTTAGAAAATGTGTTTTATTTCATAAATGGAATCTACAAAGTATGCACATTCTATGTCATAACGACTTTCTATAGTTGGGCATGCGTACGGAAATAAGAAAAGCTTACTTCCACCCTTTTTTGAAATCACAGCTTCTAGAAGGTTTACATGATTTCGTAAAAAACACGAGTTTTTAGAAAATGTGTTTTATTTCATAAATGGAATCAACAAAGTATGCACATTCTACATCATAACGACTTTCTATAATTTGCGCATGCATTTGGAAATAAGAAAATCTTACTTCCCCCGTTTTTTAAAATCACAGCTTCTAGAAGGTTTACATGATTTCTTAAAACGACGAGTTTTTAGAAAATGTGTTTTATTTCATCAATGGAATCAACAAAGTATGCACATTCTACGTCATAATGACTTTCTATAGTTTGCGCATTCGTCCGGAAATAAGAAAAGCTTACTTCCACTGTTTTTTAAAATCACAGCTTCTAGAAGGTTTACATGATTTCGTAAAAAACACGAGTTTTTAAAAAATGTGTTTTATTTCATAAATGGAATCTACAAAGTATGCACATTCTACGTCATAACGATTTTCTATAGTTTGCGCATGCGTCCGGAAATAAGAAAAGCTTACTTCCACCGTTTTTTAAAATCACAGCTTCTAAAAGGTTTACATGATTTCGTAAAAAAAATGAGTTTTTAGAAAATGTGTTTTATTTCATAAATGGAATCTACAATGTATGCACATTCTACGTCATAACGAATTTCTATAGTTTGCGCATGCGTTCGGAAATAAGAAAATCTTACTTCCACCGTTTTTTAAAATCACAGCTTCTAGAAGGTTTACATGATTTCTTAAAAAACACGAGTTTTTAGAAAATGTGTTTTATTTCATAAATGGAATCAACAAAGTGTGCACATTCTACGTCATAACGACTTTCTATAGTTTGCGCATTCGTTTGGAAATAAGAAAAGCTTACTTCCCCCGTTTTTTAAAATTACAGCTTCTAGAAGGTTTACATGATTTCTTAAAACACACGAGTTTTTAGAAAATGTGTTTTATTTCATAAATGGAATCTACAAAGTATGCACATTCTACGTCATAACGACTTTCTATAGTTGGGCATGCGTTTGGAAATAAGAAAAGCTTACTTCCCCCGTTTTTTAAAATCACAACTTCTAGAAGGTTTACATGATTTCGTAAAAAACACGAGTTTTTAGAAAATGTGTTTTATTTCATAAATGGTATCAACAAAGTATGCACATTCTACGTCATAACGACTTTCTATAGTTTGCGCATGCGTCCGGAAATAAGAAAAGATTACTTCCCTCGTTTTTTGAAATCACAGCTTCTAGAAGGTTTACATGATTTCGTAAAAAACATGAGTTTTTAGAATATGTGTTTTATTTCATAAATGGAATCTACAAAGTATGCATATTCTACGTCATAATGACTTTCTATAGTTTGCGCATGCGTCCGGAAATAAGAAAATCTTACTGCCCCCGTTTTTTAAAATCACAGCTTCTAGAAGGTTTACATGATTTCGTAAAAAACATGAGTTTTTAGAAAATGTGTTTTATTTCATAAATGGAATCTACAAAGTATGCACATTCTATATAATAATGACTTTCTATAGTTTGCGCATGCGTCTGGAATTAAGAAAAGCTTACTTCCACCGTTTTTTAGAATCACAGCTTCTAGAAGGCTTACATGATTTCGTAAAAAACAGGAGTTTTTAGAAAATGTATTTTATTTCATAAATGGAATCTACAAAGTATGCACATTCTATGTCATAACGAATTTCTATAGTTTGCGCATGCGTCCGGAAATAAGAGAAGCTTACTGCCACCGTTTTTTAAAATCACAGCTTCTAGAAGGTTTACATGATTTCGTAAAAAACACGAGTTTTTAGAAAATGTGTTTTATTTCATAAATGGAATCTACAAAGTATGCACATTCTACGTCATAATGACTTTCTATAGTTTGCGCATGCGTCCGGAAATAAGAAAAGCTTACTTCCACCGTTTTTTAAAATCACAGCTTCTGGAAGGTTTACATGATTTCGTAAAAAACATGAGTTTTTAGAAAATGTGTTTTATTTCATAAATGGAATCTACAAAGTATGCACATTCTACCTCATAACGAATTTCTATAGTTTGCGCACGCGTCCGGAAATAAGAAAAGCTTACTTCCCCCGTTTTTGAAAATCACAGCTTCTAGAAGGTTTACATGATTTCTTAAAAAACATGACTTTTTAGAAAATGTGTTTTATTTCATAAATGGAATCTACAAAGTATGCACATTCTACGTCATAACGACTTTCTATAGTTTGCGCATGCGTCCGGAAATAAGAAAAGCTTACTTCCACCGTTTTTTAAAATCACAGCTTCTAGACGGTTTACATGATTTCGTAAAAAACACGAGTTTTTAAAAAATGTGTTTTATTTCCTAAATGGAATCAACAAAGTATGCACATTCTACGTCATAATGACTTTCTATAGTTTGCGCATTCGTCCGGAAATAAGAAAAGCTTACTTCCACCGTTTTTTAAAATCACAGCTTCTAGAAGGTTTACATGATTTCGTAAAAAACACGAGTTTTTAAAAAATGTGTTTTATTTCATAAATGGAATCTACAAAGTATGCACATTCTACGTCATAACGATTTTCTATAGTTTGCGCATTCGTCCGGGAATAAGAAAAGCTTACTTCCACTGTTTTTTAAAATCACAGCTTCTAGAAGGTTTACATGATTTCTTAAAAAACACGAGTTTTTAGAAAATGTGTTTTATTTCATAAATGGAATCAACAAAGTATGCACAATCTACGTCATAACGAATTTATATAGTTTGCGCATGCGTCCGGAAAGAAGAAAATCTTACTTCTACCGTTTTTTAAAATCACAGCTTCTAGAAGGTTTACATGATTTCTTAAAAAACACGAGTTTTTAGAAAATGTGTTTTATTTCATAAATGGAATCTACAAAGTATGCACATTCTACGTCATAACGACTTTCTATAGTTTGCGCATTCGTCCGGAAATAAGAAAAGCTTACTTCCACCATTTTTTAAAATCACATCTTCTAGAAGGTTTACATGATTTCGTAAAAAACATGAGTTTTTAGAAAATGTGTTTTAGTTCATCAATGGAATCTAAAAAGTATGCCCATTCTACGTCATAATGAGTTTCTATAGTTGGGCATGCGTCCGGAAATAAGAAAAGCTTACTTCCACCGTTTTTTGAAATCACAGCTTCTAGAAGGTTTACATGATTTCGTAAAAAACACGAGTTTTTAGAAAATGTGTTTTATTTCATAAAAGGAATCAACAAAGTATGCACATTCTACGTCATAACGACTTTCTATAATTTGCGCATGCTTCCGGAAATAAGAAAAGCTTACTTCCACAGTTTTTTTAAATCATAGCTTCCAGAAGGTTTACATGATTTCGTAAAAAACACGAGTTTTTAGAAAATGTGTTTTATTTCATAAAAGGAATCTACAAAGTATGCACATTTTATGTCATAACGACTTTCTATAGTTGGGGATGCGTCCGGAAATAAGAAAAGCTTACTTCCACCGTTTTTTGAAATCACAGCTTCTAGAAGGTTTACATGATTTCATAAAAAACACAAGTTTTTAGAAAATGTGTTTTATTTCATAAATGGAATCTACAAAGTATGCACATTCTACATCATAACGACTTTCTATAGTTTGCGCATGCGTCCAGAAATAAGAAAAGCTTACTTCCACCGTTTTTTAAAATCACAGCTTCTAGAAGTTTTACATGATTTCTTAAAAAACACGAGTTTTTAGAAAATGTGTTTTATTTCATAAATGGAATCAACAAAGTATGCACATTCTACGTCATAGCGACATTCTATAGTTTGCACATTCATCCGGAAATAAGAAAAGCTTACTTCCACCGTTTTACTAAATCACAGCTTCTAGAAGGTTTACATGATTTCATGAAAAACACGAGTTTTTAGAAAATGTGTTTTATTTCATAAGTGGAATCTACAAAGTATGCACATTCTACGTCATAACGAGTTTCTATAGTTGGGCATGCGTCCGGAAATAAGAAAAGCTTACTTCCACCGTTTTTTAAAATCACAGCTTCTAGAAGGTTTACATGATTTCGTAAAAAACACGAGCTTTTAGAAAATGTGTTATATTTCATAAATGGAATCTACAAAGTATGCACATTCTACGTCAAAACGACTTTCTATAGTTTGCGCATGCGTCTGGAAATAAGAAAAGCTTACTTCCCCCGTTTTTAAAAATCACAGCTTCTAGAAGGTTTACATGATTGCTTAAAAAACATGAGTTTTTAGAAAATGTGTTTTATTTCATAAATGGAATCTACAAAGTATGCACATTCTACGTCATAACGACTTTCTATAGTTTGCGCATGCATCCGGAAATAAGAAAAGCTTACTTCCACCGTTTTTTAAAATCACAGCTTCTAGAAGGTTTACATGATTTCGTAAAAAACACGAGTTTTTAGAAAATGTGTTTTATTTCATAAATTGAATCTACAAAGTATGTACATTCTACGTCATAATGACTTTCTATAGTTTGCGCATGCGTCCAGAAAGAAGAAACGCTTACTTCCCCCGTTTTTTAAAATCACAGCTTCTAGAAGGTTTACATGAATTCTTAAAAAACACGAGTTTTTAGAAAATGTGTTTTATTTCATAAATGGAATCAACAAAGTATGCACATTCTACATCATAACGACTTTCTATATTTTGTGCATGCATTTGGAAATAAGAAAAGCTTACTTCCCCCGTTTTTTAAAATCACAGCTTCTAGAAGGTTTACATGATTTCTTAAAAAACACGAGTTTTTAGAAAATGTGTTTTATTTCATAAATGTAATCAACAAAGTATGCACATTCTACGTCATAACGACTTTCTATAGTTTGCGCATGCGTCCAGAAATAAGAAAAGCTTACTTCCCTCGTTTTTTAAAATCACAGCTTCTAGAAGGTTTACATGATTTCTTAAAAAACAAGACTTTTTAGAAAATGTGTTTTATTTCATAAATTGAATCAACAAAGTATGCACATTCTACATCATAACGACTTTCTATAGTTTGCGCATGCGTTTGGAAATAAGAAAAGCTTACTTCCCCCGTTTTTTAAAATCACAGCTTCTAGAAGGTTTACATGATTTCTTAAAAAAACACGAGTTTTTAGAAAATGTGCTTTATTTCATAAATGGAATGTACAAAGTATGCACATTCTACGTCATAGCGACTTTCTATAGTTGGGGATGCGTCCGGAAATAAGAAAAGCTTACTTCCACCGTTTTTTGAAATCACAGCTTCTAGAAGGTTTACATGATTTCGTAAAAAACACGAGTTTTTAGAAAATGTGTTTTATTTCATAAATGGATTCTACAAAGTATGCACATTCTACGTCATAACGACTTTCTATTGTTTGCGCATGCGTCTGGAAATAAGAAAAGCTTACTTCCCCCGTTTTTTAAAATCACAGCTTCTAGAAGGTTTATATGATTTCTTAAAAAACACGAGTTTTTAGAAAATGTGATTAATTTCATAAATGGAATCAACAAAGTATGCACATTCTACTTCATAACGACTTGCTATAGTTTGCGCATGCGTCTGGAAATAAGAAAAGCTTACTTCCACCGTTTTTTAAAATCATAGCTTCTAGAAGGTTTACATGATTTCGTAAAAAACACGAGTTTTTAGAAAATGTGTTTTATTTCATAAATGGAATCTACAAAGTATGCACATTCTACGCCATAATGGCTTTCTATAGTTTGCGCATGCGTCCGAAAATAAGAAAAGCTTACTTCCACCGTTTTTTAAAATCACAGCTTCTAGAAGGTTTACATGAATTCTTAAAAAACACGAGTTTTTAGAAAATGTGTTTTATTTCATAAATGGAATCAACAAAGTATGAACATTCTACATCATAACGACTTTCTATATTTTGTGCATGCATTTGGAAATAAGAAAAGCTTACTTCCCCCGTTTTTTAAAATCACAGCTTCTAAGAGGTTTACATGATTTCTTAAAAAACACGAGTTTTTAGAAAATGTGTTTTATTTCATAAATGGAATCAACAAAGTATGCACATTCTACGTCATAACGACTTTCTATAGTTTGCGCATGCGTCCGGAAATAAGAAAAGCTTACTTCCCCCGTTTTTTAAAATCACAGCTTCTAGAAGGTTTACATGATTTCGTAAAAAACACGAGTTTTTAGAAAATGTGTTTTATTTCATAAATTGAATCTACAAAGTATGCACATTCTACGTCATAACGACTTTCAATAGTTTGCGCATGCGTTTGGAAATAAGAAAAGCTTATTTCCCCCGTTTTTTAAAATCACAGCTTCTAGAAGGTTTACATGATTTCTTAAAAAACACGAGTTTTTAGAAAATGTGTTTTATTTCTTAAATGGAATCAACAAAGTATGCACATTCTACGTCATAACGAATTTCTATAGTTTGCGCATTCGTCCAGAAATAAGAAAAGCTTACTTCCACCGTTTTTTGAAATCACAGCTTCTAGAAGGTTTACATGATTTCGTAAAAAACACGAGTTTTTAGAAAATGTGTTTTATTTCATAAATGGAATCTACAAAGTATGCACATTCTACGTCATAACGACTTTCTATAGTTGGGGATGCATCCGGAAATAAGAAAAGCTTACTTCCACTGTTTTTTGAAATCACAGCTTCTAGAAGGTTTACATGATTTCGTAAAAAACACAAGTTTTTAGAAAATGTGTTTTATTTCATAAATGGAATCTACAAAGTATGCACATTCTACGTCATAACGACTTTCTATAGTTTGCGCATGCGTCCGGAAATAAGAAAAGCTTACTTCCCCCGTTTTTTAAAATCACAGCTTCTAGAAGGTTTACATGATTTCTTAAAAAACACGAGTTTTTAGAAAATGTGTTTTATTTCATAAATGGAATCAACAAAGTATGCACATTCTACGTCATAAGGATTTTCTATAGTTTGCGCATGCGTCCGGAAATAAGAAAAGCTTACTTCCACCGTTTTTTAAAATCACAGCTTCTACAAGGTTTACATGATTTCTTAAAAAACACGAGTTTTTAGAAAATGTGTTTTATTTCATAAATGGAATCAACAAACTATGCACATTCTACGCCATAAAGACTTTCTATAGTTTGCGCATGCGTTTGGAAATAAGAAAAGCTTACTTCCCCCGTTTTTTAAAATCACAGCTTCTAGAAGGTTTACATGATTTCGTAAAAAACACGAGTTTTTAGAAAATGTGTTTTATTTCATAAATTGAATCTACAAAGTATGCACATTCTACGTCATAACGACTTTCAATAGTTTGCGCATGCGTTTGGAAATAAGAAAAGCTTACTTCCCCCGTTTTTTAAAATCACAGCTTCTAGAAGGTTTACATGATTTCTTAAAAACACGAGTTTTTAGAAAATGTGTTTTATTTCTTAAATGGAATCAACAAAGTATGCACATTCTACGTCATAACGAATTTCTATAGTTTGCGCATTCGTCCAGAAATAAGAAAAGCTTACTTCCACCGTTTTTTAAAATCACAGCTTCTAGAAGGTTTAAATGATTTCGTAAAAAACACGAGTTTTTAGAAAATGTGTTTTATTTCATAAATGGAATCTACAAAGTATGCACATTCTACGTCATAACGACTTTCTATAGTTGGGGATGCGTCCGGAAATAAGAAAAGCTTACTTCCACCGTTTTTTGAAATCACAGCTTCTAGAAGGTTTACATGATTTCGTAAAAAACACAAGTTTTTAGAAAATGTGTTTTATTTCATAAATGGAATCTACAAAGTATGCACATTCTACGACATAACGACTTTCTATATTTTGCGCATGCGTCCGGAAATAAGAAAAGCTTACTTCCCCCGTTTTTTAAAATCACAGCTTCTAGAAGGTTTACATGATTTCTTAAAAAACACGAGTTTTTAGAAAATGTGTTTTATTTCATAAATGGAATCAACAAAGTATGCACATTCTACGTCATAAGGATTTTCAATAGTTTGCGCATGCGTCCAGAAATAAGAAAAGCTTACTTCCACCGTTTTTTAAAATCACAGCTTCTAGAAGGTTTACATGATTTCTTAAAAAACACGAGTTTTTAGAAAATGTGTTTTATTTCATAAATGTTATCAACAAACTATGCACATTCTACGCCATAAAGACTTTCTATAGTTTGCGCATGCGTTTGGAAATAAGAAAAGCTTACTTCCCCCGTTTTTTAAAATCACAGCTTCGAGAAGGTTTACATGATTTCGTAAAAAACACGAGTTTTTAGAAAATGTGTTTTATTTCATAAATTGAATCTACAAAGTATGCACATTCTACGTCATAACGAATTTCTATAGTTTGCGCATTCGTCCAGAAATAAAAAAAGCTTACTTCCACTATTTTTTAGAATCACAGCTTCTAGAAGGTTTACATGATTTCGTAAAAAACACGAGTTTTTAGAAAATGTGTTTTATTTCATAAATGGAATCTACAAAGTATGCACATTCTACGTCATAACGACTTTCTATAGTTGGGGATGCGTCCGGAAATAAGAAAAGCTTACTTCCACCGTTTTTTGAAATCACAGCTTCTAGAAGGTTTACATGATTTCGTAAAAAACACAAGTTTTTAGAAAATGTGTTTTATTTCATAAATGGATTCTACAAAGTATGCACATTCTACGTCATAACGACTTTCTATTGTTTGCGCATGCGTCTGGAAATAAGAAAAGCTTACTTCCCCCGTTTTTTAAAATCACAGCTTCTAGAAGGTTTATATGATTTCTTAAAAAACACGAGTTTTTAGAAAATGTGATTAATTTCATAAATGGAATCAACAAAGTATGCACATTCTACTTCATAACGAGTTTCTATATTTTGCGCATGCGTTTGGAAATAAGATTTTCTTATTTCCCCCGTTTTTTAAAATCACAGCTTCTAGAAGGTTTACATGATTTCTTAAAAAACACGAGTTTTTAGAAAATGTGTTTTATTTCATAAATGGAATCAACAAAGTATGCACAATGTACGTCATAACAACTTTCTATAGTTTGCGCATGCGTCCGGAAACAAGAAAAGCTTACTTCCACCGTTTTTTAAAATCACACCTTCTAGAAGGTTTACATGATTTCTTAAAAACCAAGAGTTTTTAGAAAATCTGTTTTATTTCATAAACGAAATCTACAAAGTATGCACATTCTACGTCATAACGACTTTCTATAGTTTGCGCATGCGTACGGAAATAAGAAAAGCTTACTTCCCCCATTTTTTAAAATCACAGCTTCTAAAAGGTTTACATGATTTCTTAAAAAACACGAGTTTTTAGAAAATGTGTTTTATTTCATAAATGGAATCAACAAACTATGCACATTCTACGCCATAACGACTTTCTATAGTTTGCGCACTCGTTTGGAAATAAGAAAAGCTTACTTCCACCGTTTTTTAAAATCACAGCTTCTAGAAGGTTTACATGATTTCGTAAAAAACACGAGTTTTTAGAAAATGTGTTTTATTTCATCAATGGAATCTCCAAAGTATGCACATTCTGCGTCATAACGACTTTCTATAGTTTGCGCATGCGTTTGGAAAGAAGAAAAGTACTTCCCCCATCTTTTAAAATCAGAGCTTCTAGAAGGTTTACATGATTTCTTAAAAAACACGAGTTTTTAGAAAATGTGTTTTATTTCATAAATGGAATCAACAAAGTATGCACATTCTACGTCATAACGACTTTCAATAGTTTGCGCATGCGTTTGGAAATAAGAAAAGCTTACTTCCCCCGTTTTTTAAAATCACAGCTTCTAGAAGGTTTACATGATTTCTTAAAAACAAGATTTTTTAGAAAATGTGTTTTATTTCATAAATGGTATCAACAAAGTATGCACATTCTACGTCATAACGACTTTCTACAGTTTGCGCATGAGTTTGGAAATAAGAAAAGCTTACTTCCGTCGTTTTTAAAATCACAGCTTCTAGAAGGTTTACATGATTTCTTTAAAAACACGAGTTTTTAGAAAATGTGTTTTATTTCATAAATAGAATCAACAAAGTATGCACATTCTACGTCATAACGACTTTCTATAGTTTGCGCATCCGTCTGGAAATAAGAAAAGCTTACTTCCCCCGTTTTTTAAAATCACATCTTCTAGAAGGTTTACATGATTTCGTAAAAAACATGAGTTTTTAGAAAATGTGTTTTATTTCATAAATGGAATCAACAAAGTATGCACATTCTATGTCATAACGACTTTCTATAGTTTGCGCATGCGTCCGGAAATAAGAAAAGCTTACTTCCACCATTTTTTAAAATCACAGCTTCTAGAAGGTTTACATGATTTCGTAAAAAACACGAGTTTAGAGAAAATGTGTTTTATTTCATAAATGGAATCTACAAAGTATGCACATTCTACGCCATAACGGCTTTCTATAGTTTGTGCATGCATCCGGAAATAAGAAAAGCTTACTTCCACCGTTTTTTAAAATCACAGCTTCTAGAAGGTTTACATGATTTCGTAAAAAACACGAGTTTTTAGAAAATGTGTTTTATTTCATTAATGGAATCTACAAAGTATGCACATTCTAAGTCATAACGACTTTCTATAGTTTGTGCATGCGTCCGGAAACAAGAAAAGCTCACTTCCCCCGTTTTTTAAAATCACAGCTTCTAGAAGGTTTACATGATTTCTTAAAAAACACGAGTTTTTAGAAAATGTGTTTTATTTCATAAATGGAATCAACAAAGTATGCACATTCTACGTCATAATGACTTTCTATAATTTGCGCATGCCTTTGGAAATAAGAAAAGCTTACTTCCCCCGTTTTTTAAAATCACAGCTTCTAGATCCTTTACATGATTTCGTAAAAAACACGAGTTTTTAGAAAATGTGTTTTATTTCATAAATTGAATCTACAAAGTATGCACATTCTACGTCATAACGACTTTCAATAGTTTGCGCATGCGTTTGGAAATAAGAAAAGCTTACTTCCCCCGTTTTTTAAAATCACAGCTTCTAGAAGGTTTACATGATTTCTTAAAAACACGAGTTTTTAGAAAATGTGTTTTATTTCTTAAATGGAATCAACAAAGTATGCACATTCTACGTCATAACGAATTTCTATAGTTTGCGCATTCGTCCAGAAATAAGAAAAGCTTACTTCCACCGTTTTTTAAAATCACAGCTTCTAGAAGGTTTAAATGATTTCGTAAAAAACACGAGTTTTTAGAAAATGTGTTTTATTTCATAAATGGAATCTACAAAGTATGCACATTCTACGTCATAACGACTTTCTATAGTTGGGGATGCGTCCGGAAATAAGAAAAGCTTACTTCCACCGTTTTTTGAAATCACAGCTTCTAGAAGGTTTACATGATTTCGTAAAAAACACAAGTTTTTAGAAAATGTGTTTTATTTCATAAATGGAATCTACAAAGTATGCACATTCTACGACATAACGACTTTCTATATTTTGCGCATGCGTCCGGAAATAAGAAAAGCTTACTTCCCCCGTTTTTTAAAATCACAGCTTCTAGAAGGTTTACATGATTTCTTAAAAAACACGAGTTTTTAGAAAATGTGTTTTATTTCATAAATGGAATCAACAAAGTATGCACATTCTACGTCATAAGGATTTTCAATAGTTTGCGCATGCGTCCAGAAATAAGAAAAGCTTACTTCCACCGTTTTTTAAAATCACAGCTTCTAGAAGGTTTACATGATTTCTTAAAAAACACGAGTTTTTAGAAAATGTGTTTTATTTCATAAATGTTATCAACAAACTATGCACATTCTACGCCATAAAGACTTTCTATAGTTTGCGCATGCGTTTGGAAATAAGAAAAGCTTACTTCCCCCGTTTTTTAAAATCACAGCTTCGAGAAGGTTTACATGATTTCGTAAAAAACACGAGTTTTTAGAAAATGTGTTTTATTTCATAAATTGAATCTACAAAGTATGCACATTCTACGTCATAACGAATTTCTATAGTTTGCGCATTCGTCCAGAAATAAAAAAAGCTTACTTCCACTATTTTTTAGAATCACAGCTTCTAGAAGGTTTACATGATTTCGTAAAAAACACGAGTTTTTAGAAAATGTGTTTTATTTCATAAATGGAATCTACAAAGTATGCACATTCTACGTCATAACGACTTTCTATAGTTGGGGATGCGTCCGGAAATAAGAAAAGCTTACTTCCACCGTTTTTTGAAATCACAGCTTCTAGAAGGTTTACATGATTTCGTAAAAAACACAAGTTTTTAGAAAATGTGTTTTATTTCATAAATGGATTCTACAAAGTATGCACATTCTACGTCATAACGACTTTCTATTGTTTGCGCATGCGTCTGGAAATAAGAAAAGCTTACTTCCCCCGTTTTTTAAAATCACAGCTTCTAGAAGGTTTATATGATTTCTTAAAAAACACGAGTTTTTAGAAAATGTGATTAATTTCATAAATGGAATCAACAAAGTATGCACATTCTACTTCATAACGAGTTTCTATATTTTGCGCATGCGTTTGGAAATAAGATTTTCTTATTTCCCCCGTTTTTTAAAATCACAGCTTCTAGAAGGTTTACATGATTTCTTAAAAAACACGAGTTTTTAGAAAATGTGTTTTATTTCATAAATGGAATCAACAAAGTATGCACAATGTACGTCATAACAACTTTCTATAGTTTGCGCATGCGTCCGGAAACAAGAAAAGCTTACTTCCACCGTTTTTTAAAATCACACCTTCTAGAAGGTTTACATGATTTCTTAAAAACCAAGAGTTTTTAGAAAATCTGTTTTATTTCATAAACGAAATCTACAAAGTATGCACATTCTACGTCATAACGACTTTCTATAGTTTGCGCATGCGTACGGAAATAAGAAAAGCTTACTTCCCCCATTTTTTAAAATCACAGCTTCTAAAAGGTTTACATGATTTCTTAAAAAACACGAGTTTTTAGAAAATGTGTTTTATTTCATAAATGGAATCAACAAACTATGCACATTCTACGCCATAACGACTTTCTATAGTTTGCGCACTCGTTTGGAAATAAGAAAAGCTTACTTCCACCGTTTTTTAAAATCACAGCTTCTAGAAGGTTTACATGATTTCGTAAAAAACACGAGTTTTTAGAAAATGTGTTTTATTTCATCAATGGAATCTCCAAAGTATGCACATTCTGCGTCATAACGACTTTCTATAGTTTGCGCATGCGTTTGGAAAGAAGAAAAGTACTTCCCCCATCTTTTAAAATCAGAGCTTCTAGAAGGTTTACATGATTTCTTAAAAAACACGAGTTTTTAGAAAATGTGTTTTATTTCATAAATGGAATCAACAAAGTATGCACATTCTACGTCATAACGACTTTCAATAGTTTGCGCATGCGTTTGGAAATAAGAAAAGCTTACTTCCCCCGTTTTTTAAAATCACAGCTTCTAGAAGGTTTACATGATTTCTTAAAAACAAGATTTTTTAGAAAATGTGTTTTATTTCATAAATGGTATCAACAAAGTATGCACATTCTACGTCATAACGACTTTCTACAGTTTGCGCATGAGTTTGGAAATAAGAAAAGCTTACTTCCGTCGTTTTTAAAATCACAGCTTCTAGAAGGTTTACATGATTTCTTTAAAAACACGAGTTTTTAGAAAATGTGTTTTATTTCATAAATAGAATCAACAAAGTATGCACATTCTACGTCATAACGACTTTCTATAGTTTGCGCATCCGTCTGGAAATAAGAAAAGCTTACTTCCCCCGTTTTTTAAAATCACATCTTCTAGAAGGTTTACATGATTTCGTAAAAAACATGAGTTTTTAGAAAATGTGTTTTATTTCATAAATGGAATCAACAAAGTATGCACATTCTATGTCATAACGACTTTCTATAGTTTGCGCATGCGTCCGGAAATAAGAAAAGCTTACTTCCACCATTTTTTAAAATCACAGCTTCTAGAAGGTTTACATGATTTCGTAAAAAACACGAGTTTAGAGAAAATGTGTTTTATTTCATAAATGGAATCTACAAAGTATGCACATTCTACGCCATAACGGCTTTCTATAGTTTGTGCATGCATCCGGAAATAAGAAAAGCTTACTTCCACCGTTTTTTAAAATCACAGCTTCTAGAAGGTTTACATGATTTCGTAAAAAACACGAGTTTTTAGAAAATGTGTTTTATTTCATTAATGGAATCTACAAAGTATGCACATTCTAAGTCATAACGACTTTCTATAGTTTGTGCATGCGTCCGGAAACAAGAAAAGCTCACTTCCCCCGTTTTTTAAAATCACAGCTTCTAGAAGGTTTACATGATTTCTTAAAAAACACGAGTTTTTAGAAAATGTGTTTTATTTCATAAATGGAATCAACAAAGTATGCACATTCTACGTCATAATGACTTTCTATAATTTGCGCATGCCTTTGGAAATAAGAAAAGCTTACTTCCCCCGTTTTTTAAAATCACAGCTTCTAGATCCTTTACATGATTTCGTAAAAAACACGAGTTTTTAGAAAATGTGTTTTATTTCATAAATAGAATCTAAAAAGTATGCACATTCTACGTCATAAGGATTTTCTATAGTTTGCGCATGCGTCCGGAAATAAGAAAAGCTTACTTCCACCATTTTTTAAAATCACAGCTTCTAGAAGTTTTACATGATTCCTTAAAAAACACGAGTTTTTAGAAAATGTGTTTTATTTCATAAATGGAATTTACAAAGTATGCAGATTCTACGTCATAACGACTTTCTATAGTTTGCGCATGCGTCCGGAAATAAGAAAAGCTTACTTCCACCGTTTTTTAGAATCACAGCTTCTAGAAGGTTTACATGATTTCGTAAAAAACACGAGTTTTTAGAAAATCTGTTTTATTTCATAAATGGAATCAACAAAGTATGCACATTCTACGTCATAACGACTTTCAATAGTTTGCGCATGCGTTTGGAAATAAGAAAAGCTGACTTCCCCCGTTTTTTAAAATCACAGCTTCTAGAAGGTTTACATGATTTCGTAAAAAACAAGAGTTTTTAGAAAATGTGTTTTATTTCATAAATGGTATCAACAAAGTATGCACATTCTACGTCATAACGACTTTCTATAGTTTGCACATGCGTTTGGAAATAAGAAAAGCTTACTTCCCTCGTTTTTAAAATCACAGCTTCTAGAAGGTTTACATGATTTCTTTAAAAACACGAGTTTTTAGAAAATGTGTTTTATTTCATAAATAGAATCGAAAAAAGTAGGCACATTCTACGTCATAACGAATTTCTATAGTTTGCGCATCCGTCCGGAAATAAGAAAAGCTTACTTCCCCCGTTTTTTAAAATCACAGCTTGTAGAAGGTTTACATGATTTCTCAAAAAACACGAGTTTTTAGAAAATGTGTTTTATTTCATAAATGGAATCAACAAAGTATGCACATTCTACGTCATAACGACTTTCTATAATTTGTGCATGCGTCCGGAAATAACAAAAGCTTACTTCCACTGTTTTTTAAAATCACAGCTTCTAGAAGGTTTACATGATTTCGTAAAAAACACGAGTTTTTAGAAAATGGGTTTTATTTCATAAATGGAATCTACAAAGTATGCACATTCTACGTCATAACGACTTTCTATAGTTTGCGCATGCGTCCGGAAATAAGAAAAGCTTACTTCCACCGTTTTTTAAAATCACAGCTTCTAGAAGGTTTACATGATTTCGTAAAAAACACGAGTTTTTAGAAAATGTATTTTACTTCATAAATGGAATCTACAAAGTATGCACATTCTACGTCATAACAACTTTCTATAGTTTGCGCATGCGTCCGGAAAGAAGAAAAGCTTACTTCCCCCTTTTTTAAAATCACAGCTTCTAGAAGGTTTACATGATTGCTTAAAAAACATGAGTTTTTAGAAAATGTGTTTTATTTCATAAATGGAATCTAGAGAGTATGCAGATTCTACGTCATAACGACTTTCTATAGTTTGCGCATGCGTCCGGAAATAAGAAAAGCTTACTTCCACCGTTTTTTAAAATCACAGCTTCTAGAAGGTTTACATGATTTCGTAAAAAACACGAGTTTTTAGAAAATGTGTTTTATTTCATAAATGGAATCTACAAAGTATGCACATTCTACGTCATAACGAGTTTCTATAGTTTGCGCATGCGTCCGGAAAGAAGAAAAGCTTACTTCCCCCATTTTTTAAAATCACAGCTTCTAGAAGGTTTACATGAATTCTTAAAAAACACGAGTTTTTAGAAAATGTGTTTTATTTCATAAATGGAATCAACAAAGTATGCACATTCTACGTCATAACGACTTTCTATAGTTTGCGCATTCGTTTGGAAATAAGAAAAGCTTACTTCCCTCGTTTTTAAAATCACAGCTTCTAGAAGGTTTACATGATTTCTTTAAAAACACGAGTTTTTAGAAAACGTCTTTTATTTCATCAATAGAATCAACAAAGTATGCACATTCTACGTCATAACGACTTTCTATAGTTTGCGCATGCGTTTGGAAATAAGATTTTCTTATTTCCCCCGTTTTTTAAAATCACAGCGTCTAGATGGTTTACATGATTTCTTAAAAAACACGAGTTTTTAGAAAATGTGTTTTATTTCATAAATGGAATCAACAAAGTATGCACATTCTCCGTCATAAGGACTTTCTATAGTTTGTGCATGCGTCCGGAAATAAGAAAAGCTTACTTCCCCCGTTTTTTAAAATCACAGCTTGTAGAAGGTTTACATGATTTCGTAAAAAACACGAGTTTTTAGAAAATGTGATTTATTTCATAAATGGAATCAAAAAAGTATGCACATTCTACGTCATAACGAATTTCTATAGTTTGCGCATCCGTCCGGAAATAAGAAATGCTTACTTCCCCCGTCTTTTAAAATCACAGCTTCTAGAAGGTTTACATGATTTCTTAAAAAACATGAGTTTTTAGAAAATGTGTTTTATTTCATAAATGAAATCAACAAAGTATGCACATTCTACGTCATAACGACTTTCTATAGTTTGCGCATGCGTCCGGAAATAAGAAAAGCTTACTTCCACCGTTTTTTAAAATCACAGCTTCTAGAAGGTTTACATGATTTCTTAAAAAACATGAGTTTTTAGAAAATGTGCTTTATTTCATAAATGGAATCTACAAAGTATGCACATTCTACGTCATAACGACTTTATATAGTTTGCGCATGCGTACGGAAATAAGAAAAGGTTACTTCCCCCGTTTTTTAAAATCACAACTTCTAAAAGGTTTACATGATTACTTAAAAAACACGAGTTTTTAGAAAATGTGTTTTATTTCATAAATGGAATCAACAAACTATGCACATTCTACGCCATAACGACTTTCTATAGTTTGCGCACGCGTTTGGAAATAAGAAAAGCTTACTTCCACCATTTTTTAAAATCACAGCTTCTAGAAGGTTTACATGATTTCGTAAAAAACACGAGTTTTTAGAAAATGTGTTTTATTTCATAAATGGAATCTACAAAGTATGCACATTCTGCGTCATAACGACTTTCTATAGTTTGCGCATATGTTTGGAAATAAGAAAAGCTTACTTCCCCCGTCTTTTAAAATCAGAGCTTCTAGAAGGTTTACATGATTTCTTAAAAAACATGAGTTTTTAGAAAATGTGTTTTATTTGATAAATGGAATCAACAAAGTATGCACATTCTACGTCATAACGACTTTCAATAGTTTGCGCATGCGTTTGGAAATACGAAAAGCTTACTTCCCCCGTTTTTTAAAATCACAGCTTCTAGAAGGTTTACATGATTTCTTAAAAAACAAGAGTTTTTAGAAAATGTGTTTTATTTCATAAATGGTATCAACAAAGTATGCACATTCTACGTCATAACGGCTTTCTATAGTTTGCGCATGCGTTTGGAAATAAGAAAAGCTTACTTCCCTCGTTTTTAAAATCACAGCTTCTAGAAGGTTTACATGATTTCTTTAAAAACACGAGTTTTTAGAAAATGTGTTTTATTTCATAAATAGAATCAACAAAGTATGCACATTCTACGTCATAACGACTTTCTATAGTTTGCGCATCCGTCCGGAAATAAGAAAAGCTTACTTCCCCCGTTTTTTAAAATCACAGCTTCTAGAAGGTTTAAATGATTTCGTAAAAAACATGAGTTTTTAGAAAATGTGTTTTATTTCATAAATGGAATCAACAAAGTATGCACATTCTACGTCATAACGACTTTCTATAGTTTGCGCATGCGTCCGGAAATAAGAAAAGCTTACTTCCCCCGTTTTTTAAAATCACAGCTTCTAGAAGGTTTACATGATTTCATAAAAAACACGAGTTTTTAGAAAATGTGTTTTATTTCATAAATGGAATCTACAAAGTATGTACATTCTACGCCATAACAGCTTTCTATAGTTTGCGCATGCGTCGGGAAATAAGAAAAACTTACTTCCACCATTTTTTAAAATCACAGCTTCTAGAAGGTTTACATGATTTCGTAAAAAACACGAGTTTTTAGAAAATGTGTTTTATTTCATAAATGGAATCTACAAAGTATGCACATTCTACGGCATAACGACTTTCTATAGTTTGCGCATGTGTCTGGAAATAAGAAAAGCTTACTTCCCCCTTTTTTTTTAAATCACGGCTTCTAGAAGGTTTACATGATTTCTTAAAAAACACGAGTTTTTAGAAAATGTGTTTTATTTCATAGATGGAATCTACGAAGTATGCACATTCTACGTCATAACGACTTTCAATAGTTTGCGCATGCATTTGGAAATAAGAAAAGCTTACTTCCCCCATTTTTTAAAATTACAGCTTCTAGAAGGTTTACATGATTTCTTAAAAAACACGAGTTTTTAGAAAATGTGTTTGATTTCCTAAATGGAATCTACAAAGTATACACATTCTACATCATAACGAATTTCTATAGTTTGCGCATGCGTCCGGAAATAAGAAAAGCTTACATCCACCGTTTTTTAAAATCACAGCTTCTAGAAGGTTTACATGAATTCTTAAAAAACACGAGTTTTTAGAAAATGTGTTTTATTTCATAAATGGAATCAACAAAGTATGCACATTCTACGTGTTGATGTATATGTAACTTCGGAATGTATTTCACATATATGTATATTGTATTCCTATAGAGATGGTATTATTCCTCTATAAGGAAGTGTCGTCATTTATATTGTAAGTGTCGTAACTTATACTTGATGGGTTATTAGACCACCTTATTTGGGGTCGGCCCTGTATAAGTCATGTGGGTCAAAGGGTTATTAGACCACCCTATTGGGGTTCGGCCATGTGGGTCAAAGGGGTATTAGACCACCCTATTGGAGGTCGGCCCACTCAGCATTATGTTATGTGGTAAAGTTCGAGCCTACATGAGTTAGGTAAAAAGGCAAGTCAAGTCAAGTATAAATAGAGTGCGGGAGGCATTCTATTTGCTCACTCACTTCTCACACATGCTCTCAAGGAGGAGAGGTGCACTTATGGAGGAGGAGGATTGCTGCTAGGTTATGGCTATCTCTCTTGGTTGGTTGTATAATTGCTCTATCTATCTCTGAGGAAGTTATTGGGGTTTTTCACCTTTATGGTTTTCCCCAAGTAAATCTTTGTGTCTCTTGTGTGCTTGCATTATTGTCTCCATGTTTGATATGCTGTAGATATGCTGTACATGTTGTTCTCTCAGATAAGATCCTAGATCATATTGAAGTAAATTCAGAAAATTTAACATGGTATCAGAGCTAGCCTGAAAGAAGGCATGATATGGCATGTATGACACTTGTTGCACTTACGATGCTAGGGCTTGATATAGAAAAAACTAGTCATCGTAGCACTTTCGCTATAAATCCGTTTTGGCGAAGTTTTCAGATCTGAAATTGTTACAGGACGAAGCTAAGATCTCCAGGTATCTTGTGTCCAAAGGACAACCTCTAATTCGTTGTACTTTGTGATTTATGATCTGTACAATATAGGGTTTCTGCCTCTTCCAGATATGAGTCAAAATCAGGTGACCTTGGGAAAAAGGTCATATCTTGGGCTAGGAAGCTCCAAATGAAATTTTGTAAAAAGTGACAGGTAGTACACAGTCTGTAATATCTCAGAAAACGTTTTCAGAGGCCGAAGTTTAACCAGTGACACGTGGCACGCCGTACAAGTTCACTCTCCTGTATTATACCATAAACAGGTCACGTTGCGACATTTGGCATAACTCTCTCTCAGAGAATCCAATTGAGGTCAGACCTGTCAGGATGGAAAGGTAACAGGCCGAGATATCTCAGAAAAAGTTTTCAGAGGCCGAAGTTAAAACAGTGACACGTGGCACGCCGTACAATTTCACTCTCCTGTTTTATCCCAAAACAGGTCACGTTGGGACATTTGGCATAACTCTCTCTCAGAGAATCCAATTGAGGTCAGACCTGTCAGGATGGAAAGATAACAGGTCAGGCTATCTTAGGAAACTTTTTCAGACCCTTTGGATCAAAAATTTCGGAGTTACACCAGAAACAATCAGGTACATATTTCTGTCAAAACAGAATTATTTTTTGGTACCTTCATTCATGGCTTCCGGAATTTAGGGCTTTGGAGAAAGTTGGAATTTTTGTAATCGGAGACCACGGCTGGATGCTACTGATCAAAATAGAAATTTAGAGACCAAGATCAGAATTTTTGGTTGGGCAGAAGGCCGGGCTTGATTAGACCCTAGTTCGGGACTTTGATCAGAAAAGTGGAAAATTAGGGCTTCTGTAAAAATGGAAATTTTTGAAATCTGTGACCACGGCTGGAAGCTCCTTAGAAAAATAGAAACTTAGAGCTTTGGATCAAACATTTTGATGGGGCAAAAGAGTGGGATTCATCAAACCCCATTTCAGGGTCATGTACAGTGATTCCGGAAGTTTCAAAGGCAAAATTGAGGAGTGAAACTTTGCAGTTTTCAAATTCTGAATATACCAGTTTGATCAGCTCATCAAGGCGCATATTCCTATCCTTTCGGAAGTTTGAAATTCAAAGTTTGAATTTTTGGGGTTTCTCTGACAAACCCATATCCAGCTCCAGGTCCAGTTCTTGCAAATCAAGTGGATTGGGTTAATCCTAGAAGAAGATGGATTGATCATCTGCATGAGTGAAGAAGTTCCTGTTTCAGAAGGAGATGAGGCTAAGGTCTTACATAAGAAGATTACAAGCGACCTTAACAGGTATGACTCATCGAGGTATGTTTCGATATTTGTCCATGATTAATTTTATGGTATGTTTGTCTTCATGTTATTATGGTTAGTACAATTTTGATTTTAGATTTGTCGTATCACCTTAACAAAATTATGAATGCATGATAGAAGATATTCATTGGTTAGGGTGTTGACACTTATGATTGTACTAATGCATTATGGTGTTGTATGAGATTTATGTTGTCTACTAACATGAAAGGTACACCAAGAAAGACAAATCATGTTCTGGTCCAAGAACATATGATCATGATAACATGAGGAAAAAGATTCATCCATTATCATGGATCTCATAGAAGATCCATTTACGAGGTATGTATAACTTGGTTTTATAATGGCTAACCTATGAGATATACAGGTTACTAGCACAAGTCATTGAAGAAGAACAAGGAGACATCATGTGAGTATGTTAAGACATAACTAGCTAGCATGCTAATCCAGGTATGTTTTTCCTATATCAAGTTACAATCTCATCTTGTGATAAGATCCTTTATATAAGTATACTTGGCATGATTGATTATGATTATTCATTGAAGTTAGTAATCATGGGTTTAGGCATATTATGCTTTTTACTTTGTTTAATGATATGACTAACCAGAAAAGTCCTATGGTCAAATAGGAATATAAGTAAAATAATATGTCTCTTATATCGATTGATTTGACTAACCAGAAGAATCATGAAACCATAGGTTTGAATAGTCATGGTTTTATGCATATTATATCTCTTCTCTTGATTGATGATATGACTAACCCGAAGAGTCATAGCTTTGAGTAATTATAGGTTTAGACACGTTATGTTTCTTATGCTTTAACTAACCATAAGAATCCTACATAAACCTTGAATGCTAATGCTTATTATTTCTGTTTGAAATGATCATGACTATACATGCTTGAGATTATTGTGCTTTAATAGTATATGTATGATTTAATCATGATACTAATAAGCATGCATAGGGACCAAGGATGAATATGAGTTCAAGAACAGGTAATCCAGGAAGCAAAGATCAAGAGGGAGTACACTCCAGTGGTTTATTCAAGGATGCAAATATTCAGAGGGATTTGACCATCTCTCTACATTCCACATCAAAAGATGTAGAAGAAGCTACTTCAGATTAGGTCTCCAGTAGCTCCTGCAAGGAAGCAAAGACTCAGAGGGAGTCCACCCAACGAACAAACAAAGATAAGTATTTGAATTGTCATTTCGTAAATAATACTGTTCAATAATGTATATACTGATGTTCCTAGAATTAGGTTGTGTATTATGCATATTAGAATAATTGCATTAATGAATAGTATACTCCTAATATGCATGGGTAAGTGGCCTATGGCACTGTACAACATTCCATTGCTACTTATCTAGTATGAAACCTCTTTGCTGACATGTTGGGAGTTGTGCACACTCTTAACAATGTTCTGGTAGAGATTGGAAGGCATCTAAAAAGTTACGGAATATGGATAAATGTTGTATTGAAGCATTGGCTAAGATAATTGCATGACTGTATGGCATATTTCTTTATGTGTAAGAATTTGTTCTGAAAACTATGAGATGTTCTCTAATCATGCAATTTAACTTGTTGTGTAGGAAAGATCGTATGCCATCTCCTACAAAAGAAGAATTACAACATTTGTTCTAGCAACAAAGATATCTATTGAAGATATTGAAGATATTGAAGTTCCCAGGATCTGGGATGAAGAAATGGAATGCCATGATCCGTCGATCATGAAGAATGATGTTTGGGATGTAATCCCAAGACATGAGGGGAAGTTTTCTATGAATTCCAAATGGAACTATCAGATCAAGCATGTTGCAGATGGCAGCATTGAGAAATATAAAAGTGATGAAATAGAAGATACACCAGATGGATTCAAGACAGCTTTCTTGAATAGTGTAGTTGAAGAAGAAGTGTATGTGGAGCAGCCACTTGGTTCTGAGACACATGATAGGAAATCATATATGTGCAGAACTTGGTATGGTGAAGATAGATTGATTGCCGACACGCAGCGAAAGCTTAGTATCGAGTTCGAGATGAAGAACTTGGGGATGATGCACTATTTGGTTTTGGCATGGAGGTGTGGCAGAGTGCAGAAGGAATCTTCCTTGGACAAGGGAAGTATGCAGTAGAGATCCTGAAGAGGTTCAGGATGATGGATTGCAAGGCCATGACCACACCTATGGCATCGAATCTGAAGCTTCTTTGTGATGCTGATGTTTCTATGTATCGTCAGATTATTGGGTCCTTGATGTACCTGACGAACACGAGACCAGATATTTGCTTTGCTGTGAACACATTGAGCCAGTTCCTGACGGATCCGAGGAGTGTTCACCTGGTTGCTGTAAAGCATGTTCTGAGGTACCTGAAGGGTACAGTGGATTATGGGCTCAGATATGAGGCGAATCAAAAGTTTAACCTGCAGGGTTATGTTGATTCAGATTGGGCTGGCAGTGCTGCAGATAGGAAGAGCACATCTAGGTGTTGCTTCAGTATGGGATCAGGTGTGATCTCTTGGTTTAGCAGGAAGCAATCCTGCGTAGCACTGAGTACAGCTGAGGCAGAGTATGTTGCAGCTTGTTCAGCTAGTTGTGAGGCAGTATGGCTACGGAAGCTACTGTCTGAGTTATTTGATCTCCCGTTGGAAGCTACTGGTATCTTCTATGATAACCAGAGTTGTGTGAAGCTGTCCGAGAACCCAGTGTTTCATGACAGGACGAAACACATAGAGATCAAATACCACTATATCAGGGATATGGTGCAGAGAGGAGCTGTGAAGCTCCTGTATGTTGCGACGGACGAGCAGATTGCAGATGTGTTGACGAAGCCACTAGCCAGGGTGAAGTTCGAGTACTTCAGAGAGAGGCTTGGCGTTATTCAGATCGAGGACACTTCGAGGAAGAAGTGATGGACACATTTGCTGAAGCCATTCCAAGCATGTTGGAAGGAGGATCCTTCACATGGCTGTGGATGTAAGCGCTGGATGATGAACATCAGGATGATGTTCTAGTTTTTGCTGGATATGATCAGTTGGATCATTTTATGTATGAATGTATGCATCATGTTGGATGCTGGATATGATCAGTTGGATCATTTTATGTATGTATGTATGCATCATGTTGGATGCTTGGACCATGTATCTGTATATGTATCAGGTGGATCATGTATGGTGATATATATCATATGTTCTGTATATGTATCAGGTGGATACATTGTATGATCAGGTGGATCATGTATGGTGATATATATCATATGTTCTGTATATGTATCAGGTGGATACATTGTATGATCAGGTGGATCATGTATGGTGATATATATATCATATGTTTTGTATTTGTATCAGGTGGATACATTGATGATCAGGAGGATCATGTATGATGATATGTATCAGGTAGATACTTGGCATGCAGCAGGATGTTGCATTGATGATCAGGAGGATCATGGATCATGATATGTATCAGGTAGATACTTGGTATGCAGCAGGATGTTGCATTGATGATCAGGATGATCATAGATGACATGCAGCAGGATGTTGCATTGATAATCAGGATGATCATAGATGACGAGCTTCAGGATGTTGCTCCAGATGACATGCAGCAGGATGTTGCATTGATGATCAGGATGATCATAGATGACGAGCTTCAGGATGTTGCTCCAGATGACATGCAGCAGGATGTTGCATTGATGATCAGGATGATCATAGATGACGAGCTTCAGGATGTTGCTCCAGATGACATGCAGCAGGATGTTGCAATGATGATCAGGACGATCATAGATGACGAGCTTCAGGATGTTGCTCCAGATGACATGCAGCAGGACGTTGCAGTAATGATGATCAGGATGATCATGGATACATCAGGATGATGTATGGTGAGTATCAGGTTGATACTCTGTGGCCGTGGATCAGGTTGTGCAGATGAGCATGTAATTCGTTGCCCTGGGAGATTTGCAGATGGTCTTGCGAGGTTTTGCCTATGGCATGTAATTCGTTGCCCTAGGACATCTGGCAAACGATCTTTCGAGGTTTTGCTCTGGGAGGACATGTAATTCGTTGCCCTGGGAGATCTGCAGATAGTCTTTCGAGGTTTTGCCTATGGCATGTAATTCGTTGCCCTGAGATATCTGGCAGATGCTCTTGCGAGGTTTTGTCCTATGGCATGTAATTCGTTTCCCTGGGAGATCCGATAGGTTGGGCTGTGTGCCCGTAATCAGTCCTGGGATGCTCTTGCGAGGTTTTGCCATGACCACATGTAATTCGTTGCCCTGGGAGATCCTATAGGTAGAGCTGTGTGCTCGTAACATCCTGGGATGCTCTTGCGAGGTTTTGTGGTGACCACATGTAATTTGTGCCCTGGGAGATCCGATAGGTTGAGCCGTGTGCTCGTAATCAGTCCTGGGATTCTCTTTCGAGGTTTTGTGGTGAGGTCACATATAATTTGTGCCCTGGGAGATTTGCAGATGGTCTTTCGAGGTTTTTCCTATGGCATGTAATCTGTGCCCTGGGACATCTAGCAAATGCTCTTTCGAGGTTTTGTGACGCACGTAAAAGTCCTGAGGATTCCACAGTATGGCCAGTGATGACGAAGACCTGCAGGTGGTGGGCCTACATCCAGTATGAAAAAGGACTGGCTCTGTAGAACTTCCTATGACGAGTAGATTCAGAGATTGATTGAGATAGCAGCAGCAGTGACGATGATGATGACTCGATGACGATTATCCAGTGACGATGATCCAGAGAAGATGACTTGTGCTAGAAGAACTGTGCTGAGAAATACCTTCCTAGTTAAGAGGGAGTGTTGATGTATATGTAACTTCGGAATGTATTTCACATATATGTATATTGTATTCCTATAGAGATGGTATTATTCCTCTATAAGGAAGTGTCGTCATTTATATTGTAAGTGTCGTAACTTATACTTGATGGGTTATTAGACCACCTTATTTGGGGTCGGCCCTGTATAAGTCATGTGGGTCAAAGGGTTATTAGACCACCCTATTGGGGTTCGTCCATGTGGGTCAAAGGGTTATTAGACCACCCTATTGGAGGTCGACCCACTCAGCATTATGTTATGTGGTAAAGTTTGAGCCTACATGAGTTAGGTAAAAAGGCAAGTCAAGTCAAGTATAAATAGAGTGCGGGAGGCATTCTATTTGCTCACTCACTTCTCACACATGCTCTCAAGGAGGAGAGGCGCACTTATGGAGGAGGAGGATTGCTGCTAGGTTATGGCTATCTCTCTTGGTTGGTTGTATCATTGCTTTATCTATCTCTGAGGAAGTTATTGGGGTTTTTCACCTTTATGGTTTTCCCCAAGTAAATCTTTGTGTCTCTTGTGTGCTTGCATTATTGTCTGCATGTTTGATATGCTGTAGATATGCTGTACATGTTGTTCTCTCAGATAAGATCCTAGAACATATTGAAGTAAATTCAGAACATTTAACACTACGTCATAACGACTTTCTATATTTTGCGCATGCATTTGGAAATAAGAAAAGCTTACTTCCCCCGTTTTTTAAAATCACAGCTTCTAGAAGGTTTACATGATTTCTTAAAAAACACGAGTTTTTAGAAAATGTGTTTTATTTCATAAATGGAATCAACAAAGTATGCACATTCTACGTCATAACAAATTTCTATAGTTTGCGCATGCGTTTGGAAATAAGAAAAGCTTACTTCCCCCGTTTTTTAAAATCACAGCTTCTAGAAGGTTTACATGATTTCTTAAAAAACACGACTTTTTAGAAAATGCGTTTTATTTCATAAATGGAATCAAAAAAGTATGCACATTCTACGTCATAACGACTTTCTATAGTTTGCGCATGCGTTTGGAAATAAGAAAAGCTTACTTCCCCCGTTTTTTAAAATCACAGCTTCTAGAAGGTTTACATGATTTCTTAAAAAACACGAGTTTTTAGAAAATGTGTTTTATTTCATAAATGGTATCAACAACGTATGCACATTCTACGTCATAACGACTTTCTATAGTTTGCGCATGCGTTTGGAAATAAGAAAAGCTTACTTCCCTCGTTTTTAAAATCACAGCTTCTAGAAGGCTTACATGATTTCTTTAAAAACATGAGTTTTTAGAAAATGTGTTTTATTTCATAAATAGAATCAACAAAGCATGCACATTCTACGTCATAACAACTTTCTATAGTTTGCGCATCCGTCCGGAAATAAGAAAAGCTTACTTCCCCCGTTTTTTAAAATCACAGCTTCTAGAAGGTTTACATGCCTTCTTAAAAAACACGACTTTTTAGAAAATGTGTTTTATTTCATAAATGGAATCAACAAAGTATGCACATTCTACATCATAACGACTTTCTATAATTTGCGCATGCGTCCAGAAATAAGAAAAGCTTACTTCCACTCTTTTTTAAAATCACAGCTTCTAGAAGGTTTACATGATTTCGTAAAAAACACGAGTTTTTAAAAAATGTGTTTTATTTCATAAATGGAATCTACAAAGTATGCACATTCTACGTCATAACGACTTTCTATAGTTTGCGCATGCGTCCGGAAATAAGAAAAGCTTACTTCCACAGTTTTTTAAAATCACAGCTTCTAGAAGGTTTACATGATTTCGTAAAAAACACGAGTTTTTAGAAAATGTGTTTTATTTCATAAATGGAATCTACAAAGTATGCACATTCTACGTCATAACGACTTTCTATAGTTTGCGCATGCGTCCGGAAAGAAGAAAAGCTTACTTCCCCCTTTTTTAAAATCACAGCATCTAGAAGGTTTACATGAATTCTTAAAAAACATGAGTTTTTAGAAAATGTGTTTTATTTCATAAATGGAATCAACAAAGTATGCACATTCTACGTCATAACGACTTTCTATATTTTGAGCATGCATTTGGACATAAGAAAAGCTTACTTCCCCCGTTTTTTAAAATCACAGCTTCTAGAAGGTTTACATGATTTCTTAAAAAACACGAGTTTTTAGAAAATGTGTTTTATTTTATAAATGGAATCAACAAAGTATGCACATTCTTCATCATAACGAATTTCTATAGTTTGCGCATGCGTTCGGAAATAAGAAAAGCTTACTTCCCCCGTTTTTTAAAATCACAGCTTCTAGAAGGTTTACATGATTTCTTAAAAAACACGACTTTTTAGAAAATGTGTTTTATTTCATAAATGGAATCAACAAAGTATGCACATTCTACGTCATAACGACTTTCTATAGTTTGCGCATGCGTTTGGAAATAAGAAAAGCTTACTTCCCCCGTTTTTTAAAATCACAGCTTCTAGAAGGTTTACATGATTTCTTAAAAAACAAGAGTTTTTAGAAAATGTGATTTATCTCATAAATGGAATCAACAAATTATGCACAATGTACATCATAACGACTTTCTATAGTTTGCGCATGCGTCTGGAAATAAGAAAACCTTACTTCCACCGTTTTTTAAAATCACAGCTTCTAGAAGGTTTACATGATTTATTAAAAAACACGAGTTTTTAGAAAATCTGTTTTATTTCATAAATAGAATCAACAAAGTATGCACATTCTACGTCATAACGACTTTCTATAGTTTGCGCATTCGTCCGGAAATAAGAAAAGCTTACTTCCACCGTTTTTTAAAATCAGAGCTTCTAGAAGGTTTACATGATTTCGTAAAAAACATGAGTTTTTTGAAAATGTGTTTTATTTCATAAATGGAATCTACAAAGTATGCACATTCTACGTCATAACGATTTTCTATGGTTGGGCATGCGTCTGGAAATAAGAAAAGCTTACTTCCACCGTCTTTTAAAATCAGAGCTTCTAGAAGGTTTACATGATTTCGTAAAAAACACGAGTTTTTAGAAAATGTGTTTTATTTCATAAATGGAATCAACAAAGTATGCACATTCTACATCATAACGACTTTCTATAATTTGCGCATGCGTCCGGAAATAAGAAAAGCTTACTTCCACTGTTTTTTAAAATCACAGCTTCTAGAAGGTTTACATGATTTCGTAAAAAACACGAGTTTTTAGAAAATGTGTTTTATTTCATAAATGGAATCTACAAAGTATGCACATTTTACGTCATAACGACTTTCTATAGTTTGCGCATGCGTCCGGAACTAAGAAAAGCTTACTTCCACCGTTTTTTAAAATCACAGCTTCTAGAAGGTTTACATGATTTCTTAAAAAACACGAGTTTTTAGAAAATGTGTTTTATTTCATAAATGGAATCTACAAAGTATGCACATTCTACGCCATAACGGCTTTCTATAGTTTGCGCATTCGTCCGGAAATAAGAAAAGCTTACTTCCCCCTTTTTTTAAAATCACAGCTTCTAGAAGGTTTACATGATTTCTTAAAAAACCACGAGTTTTTAGAAAATGTGTTTTATTTGATAAATGGAATCAACAAAGTATGCACATTCTACATCATAACGACTTTCTATAATTTGCGCATGCATCCGGAAATAAGAAAAGCTTACATCGACTGTTTTTTAAAATCACAGCTTCTAGAAGGTTTACATGATTTCGTAAAAAACACGAGTTTTTAGAAAATGTGTTTTATTTCATAAATGGAATCTACAAAGTATGCACATTCTACGTCATTACGACTTTCTATAGTTTGCGCATGCGTCCAGAAATAAGAAAAGCTTACTTCCCCCTTTTTTTAAAATCACAGCTTCTAGAAGGTTTACATGATTTCTTAAAAAACCACGAGTTTTTACAAAATGTGTTTTATTTGATAAATGGAATCAACAAAGTATGCACATTCTACATCATAACGACTTTCTATAGTTTGCGCATGCGTCCGAAAATAAGAAAAGCTTACTTCCCCCATTTTTTAAAATCACAGCTTCTAGAAGGTTTACATGATTTCTTAAAAAACACGAGTTTTTAGAAAATGTGTTTTATTTCATAAATGGAATCAACAAAGTATGCACATTCTACGTCATAACGACTTTCTATAGTTTGCGCATGCGTTTGGAAACAAGAAAAGCTTACTTCCACCGTTTTTTAAAATCACACCTTCTAGAAGGTTTACATGATTTCTTAAAAAACAAGAGTTTTTAGAAAATGTGTTTTATTTCATAAATGGAATCAACAAAGTATGCACAATGTACGTCATAAAGACTTTCTATAGTTTGCGCATGCGTCCGGAAATAAGAAAAGCTTACTTCCACCGTTTTTTAAAATCACAGCTTCTAGAAGGTTTACATGATTTCTTAAAAAACATGAGTTTTTAGAAAATCTGTTTTATTTCATAAATAGAATCAACACACTATGCACATTCTACGTCATAACAACTTTCTATAGTTTGCGCATTCGTCCGGAAATAAGAAAAGCTTACTTCCACCGTTTTTTAAAATCACAGCTTCTAGAAGGTTTACATGATTTCGTAAAAAGCATGAGTTTTTAGAAAATGTGTTTTATTTCATAAATGGAATCTACAAAGTATGCACATTCTACGTCATAACGACTTTCAATAGTTGGGCATGCGTCTGGAAATAAGAAAAGCTTATTTCCACCTTTTTTTAAAATCAGAGCTTCTAGAAGGTTTACATGATTTCGTAAAAAACACGAGTTTTTAGAAAATGTGTTTTATTTCATAAATGGAATCAACAAAGTATGCACATTCTATGTCATAATGACTTTCTATAATTTGTGCATGCGTCCGGAAATAAGAAAAGCTTACTTCCCCCGTTTTTTAAAATCACAGCTTCTAGAAGGTTTACATGATTTCTTAAAAAACACGAGTTTTTAGAAAATGTGTTTTATTTCATAAATGGAATCTACAAAGTATGCACATTCTACGTCATAACGACTTTCTATAGTTTGTGCATGCGTCCGGAAATAAGAAAAGCTTACTTCCACCGTTTTTTAAAATCACAGCTTCTAGAAGGTTTACATGATTTCGTAAAAAACACGAGTTTTTGGAAAATGTGTTTTATTTCATTTATGGAATCTACAAAGTATGCACATTCTACGTCATAATGAATTTCTATAGTTTCCGCATGCGTCCGGAAATAAGAAAAGCTTACTTCCCCCGTTTTTTAAAATCACAGCTTCTAGAAGGTTTACATGATTTCTTAAAAAACACGAGTTTTTAGAAAATGCGCTTTATTTCATAAATGGAATCTACAAAGTATGCACATTCTACGTCATAATGACTTTCTATAGTTTCCGCATGCGTCCGGAAATAAGAAAAGCTTACTTCCCCCGTTTTTTAAAATCACAGCTTCTAGAAGGTTTACATGATTTCTTAAAAAACACGAGTTTTTAGAAAATGTGTTTTATTTCATAAATGGAATCTACAAAGTATGCACATTCTACGTCATAACGACTTTCTATAGTTTGTGCATGCGTCCGGAAATAAGAAAAGCTTACTTCCACCGTTTTTTAAAATCACAGCTTCTAGAAGGTTTACATGATTTCGTAAAAAACACGAGTTTTTGGAAAATGTGTTTTATTTCATAAATGGAATCAACAAAGTATGCACATTCTACGTCATAACGACATTCTATAGTTTGCGCATTCATCCCGAAATAAGAAAAGCTTACTTCCACCGTTTTTTAAAATCACAGCTTCTAGAAGGTTTACATGATTTCGTAAAAAAACACGAGTTTTTAGAAAATGCGCTTTATTTCATAAATGGAATCTACAAAGTATGCACATTCTACGTCATAATGACTTTCTATAGTTTCCGCATGCGTCCGGAAATAAGAAAAGCTTACTTCCCCCGTTTTTTAAAATCACAGCTTCTAGAAGGTTTACATGATTTCTTAAAAAACACGAGTTTTTAGAAAATGTGTTTTATTTCATAAATGGAATCTACAAAGTATGCACATTCTACGTCATAACGACTTTCTATAGTTTGTGCATGCGTCTGGAAATAAGAAAAGCTTACTTCCACCGTTTTTTAAAATCACAGCTTCTAGAAGGTTTACATGATTTCGTAAAAAACACGAGTTTTTGGAAAATGTGTTTTATTTCATTTATGGAATCTACAAAGTATGCACATTCTACGTCATAATGAATTTCTATAGTTTCCGCATGCGTCCGGAAATAAGAAAAGCTTACTTCCCCCGTTTTTTAAAATCACAGCTTCTAGAAGGTTTACATGATTTCTTAAAAAACACGAGTTTTTAGAAAATGCGCTTTATTTCATAAATGGAATCTACAAAGTATGCACATTCTACGTCATAATGACTTTCTATAGTTTCCGCATGCGTCGGGAAATAAGAAAAGCTTACTTCCCCCGTTTTTTAAAATCACAGCTTCTAGAAGGTTTACATGATTTCTTAAAAAACACGAGTTTTTAGAAAATGTGTTTTATTTCATAAATGGAATCTACAAAGTATGCACATTCTACGTCATAACGACTTTCTATAGTTTGTGCATGCATCCGGAAATAAGAAAAGCTTACTTCCACCGTTTTTTAAAATCACAGCTTCTAGAAGGTTTACATGATTTCGTAAAAAACACGAGTTTTTGGAAAATGTGTTTTATTTCATTAATGGAATCTACAAAGTATGCACATTCTACGTGATAACGATTTTCTATAGTTTGCGCATGCGTCCGGAAATAAGAAAAGCTTACTTCCCCCGTTTTTTAAAATCACAGCTTCTAGAAGGTTTACATGATTTCTTAAAAAATACGAGTTTTTAGAAAATGTGTTTTATTTCATAAATGGAATCAACAAAGTATGCAGATTCTACGTCATAACGACTTTCTATAGTTTGCGCATGCATTTGGAAATAAGAAAAGCTTACTTCCCCCATTTTTTAAAATCACAGCTTCTAGATCGTTTACATGATTTCGTGAAAAACACGAGTTTTTAGAAAATGTGTTTTATTTCATAAATGGAATCTACAAAGTATGCACATTCTACGTCATAACAACTTTCTATAGTTTGCGCATGCGTCCGGAAATAAGAAAAGCTTACTTCCACCATTTTTTAAAATCACAGCTTCTAGAAGGTTTACATGATTTCTTTAAAAACACGAGTTTTTAGAAAATGTGTTTTATTTCATAAATGGAATCAACAAAGTATGCAGATTCTACGTCATAACGACATTCTATAGTTTGCGTATTCATCCGGAAATAAGAAAAGCTTACTTCCACCGTGTTTTAAAATCACAGCTTCCAGAAGGTTTAGATGATTTCTTAAAAAACATGAGTTTTTAGAAAATGTGTTTTCTTTCATAAATGGAATCAACAAAGTATGCACATTCTACGTCATAACGACTTTCTATAGATTGCGCATGCGTCCGGAAATAAGAAAAGCTTACTTCCCCCGTTTTTTAAAATCACAGCTCATAGGAGGTTTACATGATTTCTTAAAAAACACGAGTTTTTAGAAAATGTGTTTTATTTCATAAATAGAATCAACAAAGTATGCACATTCTACGTCATAACGACATTCTATAGTTTGCGCATTCGTCCTAAAATAAGAAAAGCTTACTTCCACCGTTTTTTAAAATCACAGCTTCTAGAAGGTTTACATGATTTCGTTAAAAACACGAGTATTTTGAAAATGTGCATTATTTCATAAATGGAATCTACAAAGTATGCACATTCTACGTCATAACGAATTTTTATAGTTTGCGCATGCGTCCGGAAATAAGAAAAGCTTACTTCCCCCGTTTTTTAAAATCACAGCTTCCAGAAGGTTTAGATGATTTCTTAAAAAACATGAGTTTTTAGAAAATGTGTTTTATTTCATAAATGGAATCTACAGAGTATGCATATTCTACGTCATAAGGACTTTCTATAGTTTGTGCATGCGTCCGGAAATAAGAAAAGCTTACTTCCCCCGTTTTTTAAAATCACAGCTTCTAGAAGGTTTACATGATTTCCTAAAAAACATGAGTTTTTAGAAAATGTGTTTTATTTCATAAATGGAATCAACAAAGTACGCACATTCTATGTCATAACGACTTTCTATAGTTTGCGCATGCATTTGGAAATAAGAAAAGCTTACTTCCGCCGTTTTTTAAAATCACAGCTTCTAGAAGGTTTACATGATTTCTTAGAAAACACGAGTTTTTAGAAAATGTGTTTTATTTCATAAATGGAATCAACAAAGTATGCAGATTCTACGTCATAACGACTTTCTATAGTTTGCGCATGCATTTGGAAATAAGAAAAGCTTACTTCCCCCATTTTTTAAAATCACAGCTTCTAGATCGTTTACATGATTTCGTGAAAAACACGAGTTTTTAGAAAATGTGTTTTATTTCATAAATGGAATCTACAAAGTATGCACATTCTACGTCATAACGACATTCTATAGTTTGCGCATTCGTCCTGAAATAAGAAAAGCTTACTTCCCCCGTTTTTTAAAATCACAGCTCATAGGAGGTTTACATGATTTCTTAAAAAACACGAGTTTTTAGAAAATGTGTTTTATTTCATAAATAGAATCAACAAAGTATGCACATTCTACGTCATAACGACATTCTATAGTTTGCGCATTCGTCCTGAAATAAGAAAAGCTTACTTCCACCGTTTTTTAAAATCACAGCTTCTAGAAGGTTTACATGATTTCGTAAAAAACACGAGTATTTTGAAAATGTGCATTATTTCATAAATGGAATCTACAAAGTATGCACATTCTACGTCATAACGACTTTCTATAGTTTGCGCATGCGTCCGGAAATAAGAAAAGCTTACTTCCCCCGTTTTTTAAAATCACAGCTTCCAGAAGGTTTAGATGATTTCTTAAAAAACATGAGTTTTTAGAAAATGTGTTTTATTTCATAAATGGAATCTACAGAGTATGCATATTCTACGTCATAAGGACTTTCTATAGTTTGTGCATGCGTCCGGAAATAAGAAAAGCTTACTTCCCCCGTTTTTTAAAATCACAGCTTCTAGAAGGTTTACATGATTTCTTAAAAAACATGAGTTTTTAGAAAATGTGTTTTATTTCATAAATGGAATCAACAAAGTACGCACATTCTATGTCATAACGACTTTCTATAGTTTGCTCATGCATTTGGAAATAAGAAAAGCTTACTTCCCCCGTTTTTTAAAATCACAGCTTCTAGAAGGTTTACATGATTTCTTAAAAAATACGAGTTTTTAGAAAATGTGTTTTATTTCATAAATGGAATCAACAAAGTATGCAGATTCTACGTCATAACGACTTTCTATAGTTTGCGCATGCATTTGGAAATAAGAAAAGCTTACTTCCCCCATTTTTTAAAATCACAGCTTCTAGATCGTTTACATGATTTCGTGAAAAACACGAGTTTTTAGAAAATGTGTTTTATTTCATAAATGGAATCTACAAAGTATGCACATTCTACGTCATAACAACTTTCTATAGTTTGCGCATGCGTCCGGAAATAAGAAAAGCTTACTTCCACAATTTTTTAAAATCACAGCTTCTAGAAGGTTTACATGATTTCTTTAAAAACACGAGTTTTTAGAAAATGTGTTTTATTTCATAAATGGAATCAACAAAGTATGCAGATTCTACGTCATAACGACATTCTATAGTTTGCGCATTCATCCGGAAATAAGAAAAGCTTACTTCCACCGTGTTTTAAAATCAAAGCTTCCAGAAGGTTTAGATGATTTCTTAAAAAACATGAGTTTTTAGAAAATGTGTTTTCTTTCATAAATGGAATCAACAAAGTATGCACATTCTACGTCATAACGACTTTCTATAGATTGCGCATGCGTCCGGAAATAAGAAAAGCTTACTTCCCCCGTTTTTTAAAATCACAGCTCATAGGAGGTTTACATGATTTCTTAAAAAACACGAGTTTTTAGAAAATGTGTTTTATTTCATAAATAGAATCAACAAAGTATGCACATTCTACGTCAGAACGACATTCTATAGTTTGCTCATTCTCCCTGAAATAAGAAAAGCTTACTTCCACCGTTTTTTAAAATCACAGCTTCTAGAAGGTTTACATGATTTCGTAAAAAACACGAGTATTTTGAAAATGTGCATTATTTCATAAATGGAATCAACAAAGTATGCAGATTCTACGTCATAACGACATTCTATAGTTTGCGCATTCATCCGGAAATAAGAAAAGCTTACTTCCACCGTGTTTTAAAATCACAGCTTCCAGAAGGTTTAGCTGATTTCTTAAAAAACATGAGTTTTTAGAAAATGTGTTTTATTTCATAAATGGAATCTACAGAGTATGCATATTCTACGTCATAAGGACTTTCTATAGTTTGTGCATGCGTCCGGAAATAAGAAAAGCTTACTTCCCCCGTTTTTTAAAATCACAGCTTCTAGAAGGTTTACATGATTTCTTAAAAAACATGAGTTTTTAGAAAATGTGTTTTATTTCATAAATGGAATCAACAAAGTACGCACATTCTATGTCATAACGACTTTCTATAGTTTGCGCATGCATTTGGAAATAAGAAAAGCTTACTTCCGCCGTTTTTTAAAATCACAGCTTCTAGAAGGTTTACATGATTTCTTAGAAAACACGAGTTTTTAGAAAATGTGTTTTATTTCATAAATTGAATCAACAAAGTATGCACATTCTACGTCATAACGACTTTCTATAGTTTGCGCATGCGTTTGGAAGTAAGAAAAGCTTACTTCCCCCGTTTTTTTAAATCATAGCGTCTAGTAGGTTTACATGATTTCTTAAAAAACACGAGTTTTTAGAAAATGTGTTTTATTTAATAAATGGAATCAACAAAGTATGCACATTCTACGTCATAAGGACTTTCTATAGTTTGTGCATGCGTCCGGAAATAAGAAAAGCTTACTTACCCCGTTTTTTAAAATCACAGCTTCCAGAAGGTTTACATGATTTCGTAAAAAACACGAGTTTTTAGAAAATGTGTTTTATTTCATCAATGGAATCAACATAGTATGCACATTCTACATCATAACGACTTTCTATAGTTTGCGCATGCGTCCGGAAATAAGAAAAGCTTACTTCCCCCTTTTTTTAAAATTGCAGCTTCTAGAAGGTTTACATGATTTCTTAAAAAACACAAGTTTTTAGAAAATGTGTTTTATTTCATAAATGGAATTAACAAAGTATGCACATTCTACGTCATAACGACTTTCTATAGTTTGCGCATGCGTTCGGAAATAAGAAAAGCTTACTTCCCCCATTTTTTAAAATCACAGCTTCTAGAAGGTTTACATGATTTCTTAAAAAACACGAGTTTTTAGAAAATGTGTTTTATTTCATAAATAGAATCAACAAAGTATGCACATTCTACGTAATAACGACTTTCTATAGTTTGCGCATTCGACCGGAAATAAGAAAAGCTTACTTGCACCGTTTTTTAAAATCACAGCATCTAGAAGGTTTACATGATTTCGTAAAAAACACGAGTTTTTAGAAAATGTGTTTTATTTCATAAATGGAATCAACAAAGCATGCACATTCTACGTCATAAGGAATTTCTATAGTTTGCGCATGCGTCCGGAAATAAGAAAAGCTTACTTCCACGGTTTTTTAAAATCACAGCTTCTAGAAGGTTTACATGATTTCTTAAAAAACACGAGTTTTTAGAAAATGTGTTTTATTTCATAAATGGAATCAACAAAGTATGCACATTCTACGTAATAACGACTTTCTATAGCTTGCACATTCGACCAAAAATAAGAAAAGCTTACTTGCACCGTTTTTTAAAATCACAGCATCTAGAAGGTTTACATGATTTCGTAAAAAACACGAGTTTTTAGAAAATGTGTTTTATTTCATAAATGGAATCAAAGAAGTATGCACATTCTACGTAATAAGGAATATCTATAGTTTGCGCATGCGTCCGTAAATAACAAAAGCTTACTTCCACCGTTTTTCAAAATCACAGCTTCTAGAAGGTTTACATGATTTCGTAAAAAACACGAGTTTTTAGAAAATGTGTTTCATTTCATAAATGGAATCAAGAAAGTATGCACATTCTACATCATAACGACGTTCTATAGTTTGCGCATGCGTCCGGAAATAAGAAAAGCTTACTTCCCCCGTTTTTTAAAATCACAGCTTCTAGAAGGTTTACATGCTTTCTTAAAAAACATGAACTTTTAGAAAATGTGTTTTATTTCATAAATGAAATCAACAAAGTATGCACATTCTAGGTCATAACGACTTTCTATAGTTTGCGCATGCGTTGGAAATAAGAAAAGCTTACTTCCTCTGTTTTTTAAAATCACAGCGTCTAGAAGGTTTACATGATTTCTTAAAAAACACGAGTTTGTAGAAAATGTGTTTTATTTCATAAATGGAATCAACAAAGTATGCACATTCTACGTAATGAGGACTTTCTATAGTTTGTGCATGCGTCCGGAAATAAGAAAAGCTTACTTCCCCCGTTTTTTAAAATCACAGCTCCTAGAAGGTTTACATGATTTCTTAAAAAACACGAGTTTTTAGAAAATGTGTTTTATTTCATAAATGGAATCAACAAAGTACGCACATTCTATGTCATAACGACTTTCTATAGTTTGCGCATGCATTTGGAAATAAGAAAAGCTTACTTCCACTGTTTTTCAAAATCACAGCTTCTAGAAGGTTTACATGGTTTCTAAGAAAACACGAGTTTTTAGAAAATGTGTTTTATTTCATAAATGGAATCAACAAAGTATACACATTCTACTTCATAACAACTTTCTATATTTTGCGCATGCATCCGGAAATAAGAAAAGCTTACTTCCCCCCTTTTTTAAAATCATAGCTTCTAGAAGGTTTACATGATTTCTTAAAAAACACGAGTTTTTAGAAAATGTGTTTTATTTCATAGATGGAATCAACAAAGTATGCACATTCTACTTCATAACGACTTTCTATAGTTTGCGCATGCGTTTGGAAATAACAAAAGCTTACTTCCCCCGTTTTTTAGAATCACAGCGTCTAGAAGGTTTACATGATTTCTTAAAAAACACGAGTTTTTAGAAAATGTGTTTTATTTCATAAACGAAATCAACAAAGTATGCACATTCTACGTCATAACGACTTTCTATAGTTTGCGCATGAGTTTGGAACTAAGAAAAGCTTACTTCCCCCGTTTTTTTAAATCATAGCGTCTAAAAGATTTACATCATTTCATAAAAAACACGAGTTTTTAGAAAATGTGTTTTATTTCATAAATGGAATCTACAAAGTATGCACATTCTACGTCATAACGATTTTCTATAGTTGGGCATGCGTCTGCAAATAAGAAAAGCTTACTTCCACCGTTTTTTAAAATCAGAGCTTCTAGAAGGTTTACATGATTTCGTAAAAAACACGAGTTTTCAGAAAATGTGTTTTATTTCGTAAATTGAATCAACAAAGTGTGCACATTCTATGTCATAACGACTTTCTATAATTTGCGCATGCGTCCGGAAATAAGAAAAGCTTACTTCCACTGTTTTTTAAAATCACAGCTTCTAGAAGGTTTACATGATTTCTAAAAAAACACGAGTTTTTAGAAAATGTCTTTTATTTCGTAAATGGAATCAACAAAGTATGCACATTCTATGTCATAACGACATTCTATAGTTTGCGCATTCGTCCCGAAATAAGAAAAGCTTACTTCCACCGTTTTTTAAAATCACAGCTTCTAGAAGGTTTACATGATTTCGTAAAAAACACGAGTTTTTAGAAAATGCGCTTTATTTCATAAATGGAATCTACAAAGTATGCACATTCTACGTCATAATGACTTTCTATAGTTTGCGCATGCGTCCGGAAATAAGAAAAGCTTACTTCCCCCGTTTTTTAAAATCACCGCTTCTAGAAGGTTTACATGATTTCTTAAAAAACACGAGTTTTTAGAAAATGTGTTTTATTTCATAAATGGAATCTACAAAGTATGCACATTCTACGTCATAACGACTTTCTATAGTTTGTGCATGCATCTGGAAATAAGAAAAGCTTACTTCCACCGTTTTTTAAAATCACAGCTTCTAGAAGTTTTACATGATTTCGTAAAAAACACGAGTTTTTAGAAAATGTGTTTTGTTTCATTAATGGAATCTACAAAGTATGCACATTCTACGTCATAACGATTTTCTATAGTTTGCGCATGCGTCCAGAAATAAGAAAAGCTTACTTCCCCCGTTTTTTAAAATCACAGCTTCTAGAAGGTTTACATGATTTCTTAAAAAATACGAGTTTTTAGAAAATGTGTTTTATTTCATAAATGGAATCAACAAAGTATGCAGATTCTACGTCATAACGACTTTCTATAGTTTGCGCATGCATTTGGAAATAAGAAAAGCTTACTTCCCCCGTTTTTTAAAATCACAGCTTCTAGATCGTTTACATGATTTCGTAAAAAACACGAGTTTTTAGAAAATGTGTTTTATTTCATAAATGGAATCTACAAAGTATGCACATTCTACGTCATAATGAATTTCTATAGTTTACGCATGCGTCCGGAAATAAGAAAAGCTTACTTCCACTGTTTTTTAAAATCACAGCTTCTAGAAGGTTTACATGATTTCGTAAAAAACACGAGTTTTTAGAAAATGTGTTTTATTTCATAGATGGAATCTACAAAGTATGCACATTCTACGCCATAACGGCTTTCTATAGTTTGCGCATTCGTCCGGAAATAAGAAAAGCTTACTTCCACCGTTTTTTAAAATCACAGCTTCTAGAAGGTTTACATGATTTCGTAAAAAACACGAGTTTTTAGAAAATGTGCTTTATTTCATAAATGGAATCTACAAAGTATGCACATTCTACGTCATAAGGAATTTCTATAGTTTGCGCATGCGTCCGTAAATAACAAAAGCTTACTTCCACCGTTTTTCAAAATCACAGCTTCTAGAAGGTTTACATGATTTCGTAAAAAACACGAGTTTTTAGAAAATGTGTTTCATTTCATAAATGGAATCAAGAAAGTATGCACATTCTACATCATAACGACGTTCTATAGTTTGCGCATGCGTCCGGAAATAAGAAAAGCTTACTTCCCCCGTTTTTTAAAATCACAGCTTCTAGAAGGTTTACATGCTTTCTTAAAAAACATGAGTTTTTAGAAAATGTGTTTTATTTCATAAATGAAATCAACAAAGTATGCACATTCTAGGTCATAACAACTTTCTATAGTTTGCGCATGCGTTTGGAAATAAGAAAAGCTTACTTCCTCCGTTTTTTAAAATCACAGCGTCTAGAAGGTTTACATGATTTCTTAAAAAACACGAGTTTGTAGAAAATGTGTTTTATTTCATAAATGGAATCAACAAAGTATGCACATTCTACGTCATAAGGACTTTCTATAGTTTGTGCATGCGTCCGGAAATAGGAAAAGCTTACTTCCCCCGTTTTTTAAAATCACAGCTCCTAGAAGGTTTACACGATTTCTTAAAAAACACGAGTTTTTAGAAAATGTGTTTTATTTCATAAATGGAATCAACAAAGTACGCACATTCTATGTCATAACGACTTTCTATAGTTTGCGCATGCATTTGGAAATAAGAAAAGCTTACTTCCACTGTTTTTAAAAATCACAGCTTCTAGAAGGTTTACATGGTTTCTTAGAAAACACGAGTTTTTAGAAAATGTGTTTTATTTCATAAATGGAATCAACAAAGTATGCACATTGTACGTCATAAAGACTTTCAATAGTTTGCACATGCCTTTGGAAATAAGAAAAACTTACTTCCCTCGTTTTTTAAAATCACAGCTTCTAGAAGGTTTACATGATTTCTTAAAAAACACGAGTTTTTAGAAAATGTGTTTTATTTCATAAATGGAATCAACAAAGTATGCACATTCTACGTCATAACGACTTTCTATAGTTTGCGCATGCGTCCGGAAATAAGAAAAGCTTACTTCCACCGTTTTTTAAAATCACAGCTTCTAGAAGTTTTACATGATTTCTTAATTAACACAAGTTTTTAGAAAATGTGTTTTATTGCATAAATGGAATCAACAAATTATGGACATTCTACGTCATAACGACTTTCTATAGTTTGCGCATGCGTTTGGAAATAAGAAAAGCTTACTTCCCTCGTTTTTAAAATCACAGCTTCTAGAAGGTTTACATGATTTCTTTAAAAACACGAGTTTTTAGAAAATGTGTTTTATTTCATCAATAGAATCAACAAAGTATGCACATTCTACGTCATAACGACTTTCTTCAGTTTGCGCATGCGTTTGGAAATAAGATTTTCTTATTTCCCCAGTTTTTTAAAATCACAGCGTCTAGATGGTTTACATGATTTCTTAAAAAACACGAGTTTTTAGAAAATGTGTTTTATTTCATAAATGGAATCAACAAAGTATGCACATTCTCCGTCATAAGGACTTTCTATAGTTTGTGCATGCGTCCGGAAATAAGAAAAGCTTACTTCCCCCGTTTTTTAAAATCACAGCTTCTAGAAGGTTTACATGATTTCTTAAAAAACACGAGTTTTTAGAAAATGTGTTTTATTTCATAAATGGAATCAACAAAGTATGCACATTCTACGTCATAACGACTTTCTATAGTTTGCGCATGCGTTTGGAAATAAGAAAAGCTTACTTCCACCGTTTTTTAAAATCAGAGCTTCTAGAAGGTTTACATGATTTCGTAAAAAACATGAGTTTTTAGAAAATGTGTTTTATTTCATAAATGAAATCAACAAAGTATGCACATTCTACATCATAACGTCTTTCTATAATTTGCGCATGCGTCCGGAAATAAGAAAAGCTTACTTGCACTGTTTTTTAAAATCATAGCTTCTAGAAGGTTTACATGATTTCGTAAAAAACACGAGTTTTTAGAAAATGTGTTTTATTTCATAACTGGAATCTACAAAGTATGCACATTCTACGTCATAACGAATTTCTATAGTTTGCGCATGCGTCCGGAAATAAGAAAAGCTTACTTCCACGGTTTTTTAAAATCACAGCTTCTAGAAGGTTTACATGATTTCGTAAAAAACATGAGTTTTCAGAAAATGTGTTTTATTTCATAAATGGAATCTACAAAGTATGCCCATTCTACGCCATAACGGCTTTCTATAGTTTGCGCATGCGTCCGGAAAACAGAAAAGCTTACTTCCACCATTTTTTAAAATCACAGCTTCTAGAAGGTTTACATGATTTCGTAAAAAACACGAGTTTTTAGAAAATGTGTTTTATTTCATTAATGGAATCTACAAAGTATGCACATTCTACGTCATAACGACTTTCTATAGTTTGCGCATGCGTCTGGAAATAATAAAAGCTTAGTTCTCCCGTTTTTTAAAATCACAGCTTCTGGAAGGTTTACATGATTTCTTAAAAAACACGAGTTTTTAGAAAATGTGTTTTATTTCATAAATGGAATCTACAAAGTATGCACATTCTACGTCATAACGACTTTCTATAGTTTCCGCATGCGTTTGGAAATAAGAAAAGCTTACTTCCCTCGTTTTTAAAATCACAGCTTCTAGAAGGTTTACATGATTTCTTTAAAAACACGAGTTTTTAGAAAATGTGTTTTATTTCATAAATAGAATCAACAAAGTATGCACATTCTACGTCATAACGACTTTCTATAGTTTGCGCATGCGTTTGGAAATAAGAAAAGCTTACTTCCCCCGTTTTTAAAATCACAGCTTCTAGAAGGTTTACATGATTTCTTAAAAAACATGAGTTTTTTTAAAATGTGTTTTATTTCATAAATAGAATCAACAAACTATGCACATTGTACGCCATAAAGACTTTCTATAGTTTGCGCATGCGTTTGGAAATAAGAAAAGCTTATTTCCCTCGTTTTTAAAATCACAGCTTCTAGAAGGTTTACATGATTTCTTTAAAAACACGAGTTTTTAGAAAATGTGTTTTATTTCATAAATAGAATCAACAAACTATGCACATTCTACGCCATAAAGACGTTCTATAGTTTGCGCATGCGTTTGGAAATAAGAAAACTTACTACCCCGTATTTTAAAATCACAGCTTCTAGAAGGTTTACATGATTTCTTAAAAAACATGAGTTTTTTGAAAATGTGTTTTATTTCATAAATAGAATCAACAAACTATGCACATTCTACGCCATAAAGACTTTCTATAGTTTGCGCATGCGTTTGGAAATAAGAAAAGCTTATTTCCCTCGTTTTTAAAATCACAGCTTCTAGAAGGTTTACATGATTTCTTTAAAAACACGAGTTTTTAGAAAATGTGTTTTATTTCATAAATGGAATCAACAAAGTATGCACATTGTACGTCATAAAGACTTTCAATAGTTTGCACATGCCTTTGGAAATAAGAAAAACTTACTTCCCTCGTTTTTTAAAATCACAGCTTCTAGAAGGTTTACATGATTTCTTAAAAAACACGAGTTTTTAGAAAATGTGTTTTATTTCATAAATGGAATCAACAAAGTATGCACATTCTACGTCATAACGACTTTATATACCTTGCGCATGCGTTTGGAAATAAGAAAAGCTTACTTCCCCCGTTTTTTAAAATCACAACTTCTAGAAGGTCTACATGATTACTTAAAAAACACAAGTTTTTAGAAAATGTGTTTTATTTCATAAATGGAATCAACAAAGTATGCACATTCTACGTCATAACGACTTTCTATAGTTTGTGCATGCGTCTGGAAATAAGAAAAGCTTATTTCCCCCGTTTTTTAAAATCACAACTTCTACAAGGTTTACATGATTTCTTAAAAAACACGAGTTTTTAGAAAATGTGTTTTATTTCATAAATGGAATCTACAAAGGATGCACATTCTACATCATAACGACTTTCTATAGTTTGCGCATGCGTCCGGAAATAAGAAAAGCTTATTTCCACCATTTTTTAAAATCACAGCTTCTCGAAGGTTTACAAGATTTCTTTAAAAACACGAGTTTTTAGAAAATGTGTTTTATTTCATAAATGGAATCAACAAAGTATTCACATTCTACGTCATAACGACTTTCTATAGTTTGCGCATACGTTTGGAAATAAGAAAAGCTTACTTCCCCCGTTTTTTAAAATCACAGCTTCTAGAAGGTTTACATGATTTCTTAAAAAACATGAGTTTTTATAAAATGTGTTTTATTTCCTAAATGGATCTACAAAGTATGCACATTCTATGTCATAACGACTTTCTATAGTTTGCGCATGCGTCCGAAAATAAGAAAAGCTTACTTCCACCGTTTTTTAAAATCACAGCTTCTAGAAGTTTTACATGATTTCTTAAAAAACACAAGTTTTTAGAAAATGTGTTTTATTGCATAAATGGAATCAACAAATTATGGACATTCTACGTCATAACGACTTTCTATAGTTTGCGCATGCGTTTGGAAATAAGAAAAGCTTACTTCCCTCGTTTTTAAAATCACAGCTTCTAGAAGGTTTACATGATTTCTTTAAAAACACGAGTTTTTGAAAATGTGTTTTATTTCATCAATAGAATCAACAAAGTATGCACATTCTACGTCATAACGACTTTCTTCAGTTTGCGCATGCGTTTGGAAATAAGATTTTCTTATTTCCCCAGTTTTTTAAAATCACAGCGTCTAGATGGTTTACATGATTTCTTAAAAAACACGAGTTTTTAGAAAATGTGTTTTATTTCATAAATGGAATCAACAAAGTATGCACATTCTCCGTCATAAGTACTTTCTATAGTTTGTGCATGCGTCCGGAAATAAGAAAAGCTTACTTCCCCCGTTTTTTAAAATCACAGCTTCTAGAAGGTTTACATGATTTCTTAAAAAACACGAGTTTTTAGAAAATGTGTTTTATTTCATAAATGGAATCAACAAAGTATGCACATTCTACGTCATAACGACTTTCTATAGTTTGCGCATGCGTTTGGAAATAAGAAAAGCTTACTTCCACCGTTTTTTAAAATCAGAGCTTCTAGAAGGTTTACATGATTTCGTAAAAAACATGAGTTTTTAGAAAATGTGTTTTATTTCATAAATGAAATCAACAAAGTATGCACATTCTACGTCATAACGTCTTTCTATAATTTGCGCATGCGTCCGGAAATAAGAAAAGCTTACTTGCACTGTTTTTTAAAATCACAGCTTCTAGAAGGTTTACATGATTTCGTAAAAAACACGAGTTTTTAGAAAATGTGTTTTATTTCATAACTGGAATCTACAAAGTATGCACATTCTACGTCATAACGACTTTCTATAGTTTGCGCATGCGTACGGAAATAAGAAAAGCTTACTTCCACCGTTTTTTAAAATCACAGCTTCTAGAAGGTTTACATGATTTCGTAAAAAACATGAGTTTTTAGAAAATGTGTTTTATTTCATAAATGGAATCTACAAAGTATGCACATTCTACGCCATAACGGCTTTCTATAGTTTGCGCATGCGTCCGGAAAACAGAAAAGCTTACTTCCACCATTTTTTAAAATCACAGCTTCTAGAAGGTTTACATGATTTCGTAAAAAACACGAGTTTTTAGAAAATGTGTTTTATTTCATTAATGGAATCTACAAAGTATGCACATTCTACGTCATAACGACTTTCTATAGTTTGCGCATGCGTCCGGAAATAAGAAAAGCTCACTTCCCCCGTTTTTTAAAATCACAGCTTCTAGAAGGTTTACATGATTTCTTAAAAAACACGAGTTTATAGAAAATGTGTTTTATTTCAGAAATGGAATTAACAAAGTATGCACATTCTACGTCATAACGACTTTCTATAATTTGCGCATGCATTTGGAAATAAGAAAAGCTTACTTCCCCCGTTTTTTAAAATCACAGCTTCTAGATCGTTTACATGATTTCGTAAAAAACACGAGTTTTTATAAAATCTGTTTTATTTCATTAATGGAATCTACAAAGTATGCAGATTCTACGTCATAACGACTTTCTATAGTTTGCGCATGCGTCTGGAAATAAGAAAAGCTTACTTCCACCGTTTTTTAAAATCACAGCTTCTAGAAGATTTACATGATTTCGTAAAAAAAAACGAGTTTTTAGAAAATGTGTTTTATTTCATAAATGGAATCTACAAAGTATGCACATTCTACGTCATAACGACTTTCTATAGTTTGCGCTTGCGTCCAGAAAGAAGAAAAGCTTACTTCCCCCGTTTTTTACAATCACAGCTTCTAGAAGGTTTACATGAATTGTTAAAAAACACGAGTTTTTAGAAAATGTGTTTTATTTCATAAATGGAATCAACAAAGTATGCACATTCTACATCATAACGACTTTCTATAGTTTGCGCATGCGTTTGGAAATAAGAAAAGCTTACTTCCCTCGTTTTTAAAATCACAGCTTCTAGAAGGTTTACATGATTTCTTTAAAAACACGAGTTTTTAGAAAATGTGTTTTATTTCATCAATAGAATCAACAAAGTATGCATATTCTACGTTATAACGACTTTCTATAGTTTGCGCATGCGTTTGGAAATAAGATTTTCTTATTTCCCCCGTTTTTTAAAATCATAGCGTCTAGATGGTTTACATGATTTCTTAAAAAACACGAGTTTTTAGAAAATGTGTTTTATTTCATAAATGGAATCAACAAAGTATGCACATTCTCCGTCATAAGGACTTTCTATAGTTTGTGCATGCGTCCGGAAATAAGAAAAGCTTACTTCCCCCGTTTTTTAAAATCACAGCTTCTAGAAGGTTTACACGATTTCTTAAAAAACACGAGTTTTTAGAAAATGTGTTTTATTTCATAAATGGAATCAACAAAGTATGCACATTCTACGTCATAACGACTTTCTATAGTTTGCGCATGCGTTTGGAAATTAGAAAAGCTTGCTTCCCCCATTTTTTAAAATCACAGCTTCTAGAAGGTTTACATGATTTCGTAAAAAACACGAGTTTTTAGAAAATGTGATTTATTTCATAAATGGAATCAAAAAAGTATGCACATTCTACGTCATAACGACTTTCTATAGTTTGTGCATGCGTCCGGAAATAAGAAAAGCTTACTCCCCCCATCTTTTAAAACCACAGCTTCTAGAAGGTTTACATGATTTCTTAAAAAACATGAGTTTTTAGAAAATGTGTTTTATATCATAAATGGAATCAACAAAGTATGCACATTCTACGTCATAACGACTTTCTATAGTTTGCGCATGCGTCCGGAAATAAGAAAAGCTTACTTCCACCGTTTTTTAAAATCACAGCTTCTAGAAGGTTTACATGATTTCGTAAAAAACACGAGTTTTTAGAAAATGTGCTTTATTTCATAAATGGAATCTACAAAGTATGCACATTCTACGTCATAACGGCTTTCTATAGTTTGCGCATGCGTACGGAAATAAGAAAAGCTTACTTCCCCCGTTTTTTAAAATCACAGCTTCTAAAAGGTTTACATGATTTCTTAAAAAACACGAGTTTTTAGAAAATGTGCTTTATTTCATAAATGGAATCAACAAACTATGCACATTCTACGCCATAACGACTTTCTATAGTTTGCGCACGCGTTAGGAAATAAGAAAAGCTTACTTCCACCGTTTTTTAAAATCACACATTCTAGAAGGTTTACATGATTTCGTAAAAAACACGAGTTTTTAGAAAATGTGTTTTATTTCATAAATGGAATCGACAAAGTATGCACATTCTGCATCATAACGACTTTCTATAGTTTGCGCATGCGTTTGGAAATAAGAAAAGCTTACTTCCCCCGTCTTTTAAAATCAGAGCTTCTAGAAGGTTTACATGATTTCTTAAAAAACACGAGTTTTTAGAAAATGTGTTTTATTTCATAAATGGAATCAACAAAGTAAGCACATTCTATGTCATAACGACTTTCAATAGTTTGCGCATGCGTTTGGAAATAAGAAAAGCTTACTTCCCCCGTTTTTTAAAATCACAGCTTCTAGAAGGTTTACATGATTTCTTAAAAAACACGAGTTTTTAGAAAATGTGTGTTATTTCATAAATGGTATCAAAAAAGTATGCACATTCTACGTCATAAGGACTTTCTATAGTTTGCGCATGCGTTTGGAAATAAGAAAAGCTTACTTCCCTCGTTTTTAAAATCACAGCTTCTAGAAGGTTTACATGATTTCTTTAAAAACACGAGTTTTTAGAAAATGTGTTTTATTTCATAAATAGAATCAACAAAGTATGCACATTCTACGTCATAACGACTTTCTATAGTTTGCGCATCTGTCCGGAAATAAGAAAAGCTTACTTCCCCCGTTTTTTAAAATCACAGCTTCTAGAAGGTTTACATGATTTCGTAAAAAACATGAGTTTTTAGAAAATGTGTTTTATTTCATAAATGGAATCAAAAAATTATGCACATTCTACGTCATAACGACTTTCTATAGTTTGTGCATGCGTCCGGAAATAAGAAAAGCTTACTTCCCCCGTCTTTTAAAACCACAGCTTCTAGAAGGTTTACATGATTTCTTAAAAAACATGAGTTTTTAGAAAATGTGTTTTATTTCATAAATGGAATCAACAAAGTATGCACATTCTACGTCATAACGACTTTCTATAGTTTGCGCATGCGTCCGGAAATAAGAAAAGCTTACTTCCACCGTTTTTTAAAATCACAGCTTCTAGAAGGTTTACATGATTTCGTAAAAAACACGAGTTTTTAGAAAATGTGTTTTATTTCATAAATGGAATCTACAAAGTATGCACATTCTGCGTCATAACGACTTTCTATAGTTTGCGGATGCGTTTGGAAATAAGAAAAGCTTACTTCCCCCGTCTTTTAAAATCAGAGCTTCTAGAAGGTTTACATGATTTCTTAAAAAACACGAGTTTTTAAAAAATGTGTTTTATTTCATAAATGGAATCAACAAAGTATGCACATACTATGTCATAACGACTTTCAATAGTTTGCGCATGCGTTTGGAAATAAGAAAAGCTTACTTCCCCCGTTTTTCAAAATCACAGCTTCTAGAAGGTTTACATGATTTCTTAAAAAACACGAGTTTTTAGAAAATGTGTTTTATTTCATAAATGGTATCAACAAAGTATGCACATTCTACGTCATAACGACTTTCTATAGTTTGCGCATGCGTTTGGAAATAAGAAAAGCTTACTTCCCTCGTTTTTAAAATCACAGCTTCTAGAAGGTTTACATGATTTCTTTAAAAACACGAGTTTTTAGAAAATGTGTTTTATTTCATAAATAGAATCAACAAAGTATGCACATTCTACGTCATAACGACTTTCTATAGTTTGCGCATCCGTCCGGAAATAAGAAAAGCTTACTTCCCCCGTTTTTTAAAATCACAACTTCTAGAAGGTTTACATGATTTCGTAAAAAACATAAGTTTTTAGAAAATGTGTTTTATTTCACAAATGGAATTAACAAAGTATGCACATTCTACGTCATAACGACTTTCTATAGTTTGCGTATGCGTCCGGAAATAAGAAAAGCTTACTTCCCCCGTTTTTTAAAATCACAGCTTCTAGAAGGTTTACATGATTTCGTAAAAAACACGAGTTTTTAGAAAATGTGTTTTATTTCATAAATGGAATATACAAAGTATGTACATTCTACGCCATAACGGCTTTCTATAGTTTGCGCATGCGTCCGGAAATAAGAAAAACTTACTTCCACCATTTTTTAAAATCACAGCTTCTAGAAGGTTTACATGATTTCGTAAAAAACACGAGTTTTTAGAAAATGTGTTTTATTTCATAAATGGAATCTACAAAGTATGCACATTCTACAGCATAACGACTTTCTATAGTTTGTGCATGTGTCCGGAAATAAGAAAAGCTTACTTCACCCTTTTTTTAAAATCACAACTTCTAGAAGGTTTACATGATTTCTAAAAAAACACGAGTTTTTAGAAAATGTGTTTTATTTCATAAATGGAATCTACAAAGTATGCACATTCTACATCATAACGAATTTCTACAGTTTGCGCATGCGTCCGGAAATAAGAAAAGCTTACATCCACCGGTTTTTTAAAATCACAGCTTCTAGAAGGTTTACATGATTTCTTAAAAAACACGACTTTTTAGAAAATGTGTTTTATTTCATAAATGGAATCAACAAAGTATGCACATTCTACGTCATAACGACTTTCTATAGTTTGCGCATGCGTTTGGAAATAAGAAAAGCTTACTTCCACCGTTTTTTAAAATCACAGCTTCTAGAAGGTTTACATGATTTCGTAAAAAACACGAGTTTTTAGAAAATGTGCTTTATTTCATAAATGGAATCTACAAAGTATGCACCTTCTACGTCATAACGACTTTCTATAGTTTGCGCATGCGTACGGAAATAAGAAAAGCTTACTTCCCCCGTTTTTTAAAATCAACGCTTCTAAAAGGTTTACATGATTTCTTAAAAAACACGAGTTTTTAGAAAATGTGCTTTATTTCATAAATGGAATCAACAAACTATGCACATTCTACGCCATAACGACTTTCTATAGTTTGCGCACGCGTTTGGAAATAAGAAAGGCTTACTTCCCCCGTTTTTTAAAATCACAACTTCTAGAAGGTTTACATGATTTCTTTAAAAACACGAGTTTTTAGAAAATGTGTTTTATTTCATAAATAGAATCAACAAAGTATGCACATTCTACGTCATAACGACTTTCTATAGTTTGCGCATCCGTCCGGAAATAAGAAAAGCTTACTTCCCCCGTTTTTTAAAATCACAACTTCTAGAAGGTTTACATGATTTCGTAAAAAACATGAGTTTTTAGAAAATGTGTTTTATTTCACAAATGGAATTAACAAAGTATGCACATTCTACGTCATAACGACTTTCTATAGTTTGCGCATGCGTCCGGAAATAAGAAAAGCTTACTTCCCCCGTTTTTTAAAATCACAGCTTCTAGAAGGTTTACATGATTTCGTAAAAAACACGAGTTTTTAGAAAATGTGTTTTATTTCATAAATGGAATATACAAAGTATGTACATTCTACGCCATAACGGCTTTCTATAGTTTGCGCATGCGTCCGGAAATAAGAAAAACTTACTTCCACCATTTTTTAAAATCACAGCTTCTAGAAGGTTTACATGATTTCGTAAAAAACACGAGTTTTTAGAAAATGTGTTTTATTTCATAAATGGAATCTACAAAGTATGCACATTCTACAGCATAACGACTTTCTATAGTTTGTGCATGTGTCCGGAAATAAGAAAAGCTTACTTCACCCTTTTTTTAAAATCACAACTTCTAGAAGGTTTACATGATTTCTAAAAAAACACGAGTTTTTAGAAAATGTGTTTTATTTCATAAATGGAATCTACAAAGTATGCACATTCTGCGTCATAACGACTTTCTATAGTTTACGCATGCGTTTGGAAATAAGAAAAGCTTACTTCCCCCATCTTTTAAAATCAGAGCTTCTAGAAGGTTTACATGATTTCTTAAAAAACACGAGTTTTTAGAAAATGTGTTTTATTTCATAAATGGAATCAACAAAGTATGAACATTCTACGTCATAACGACTTTCAATAGTTTGCGCATGCGTTTGGAAATAAGAAAAGCTTACTTCCCCCGTTTTTTAAAATCACAGCTTCTAGAAGGTTTACATGATTTCTTAAAAAACACGAGTTTTTAGAAAAATGTGTTTTATTTCATAAATGGTATCAACAAAGTATGCACATTCTACGTCATAACGACTTTCTATAGTTTGCGCATGCGTTTGGAAATAAGAAAAGCTTACTTCCCTCGTTTTTAAAATCACAGCTTCTAGAAGGTTTACATGATTTCTTTAAAAACACGAGTTTTTAGAAAATGTGTTTTATTTCATCAATAGAATCAACAAAGTATGCACATTCTACATCATAACGACTTTCTATAGTTTGCGCATCCGTCCGGAAATAAGAAAAGCTTACTTCCCCCGTTTTTTAAAATCACAGCTTCTAGAAGGTTTACATGATTTCCTAAAAAACATGAGTTTTTAGAAAATGTGTTTTATTTCATAAATGGAATCAACAAAGTATGCACATTCTACGTCATAACGACTTTCTATAGTTTGCGCATGCGTCCGGAAATAAGAAAAGCTTACTTCCCCCGTTTTTTAAAATCACAGCTTCTAGAAGGTTTACATGATTTCGTAAAAAACACGAGTTTTTAGAAAATGTGTTTTTTTTCATAAATGGAATCTACAAAGTATGTACATTCTACGCCATAACGGCTTTCTATAGTTTGCGCATGCGTCCGGAAATAAGAAAAACTTACTTCCACCATTTTTTAAAATCACAGCTTCTAGAAGGTTTACATGATTTCGTAAAAAACACGAGTTTTTAGAAAATGTGTTTTATTTCATAAATGGAATCTACAAAGTATGCACATTCTATGGCATAACGACTTTCTATAGTTTGTGCATGTGTCCGGAAATAAGAAAAGCTTACTTCCCCCTTTTTTTAAAATCACAGCTTCTAGAAGGTTTACATGATTTCTTAAAAAACACGAGTTTTTAGAAATGTGTTTTATTTCATAAGCGGAATCTACAAACTATGCACATTCTACATCATAACGAATTTCTATAGTTTGCGCATGCGTCCGGAAATAAGAAAAGCTTACATCCACCGTTTTTTAAAATCACAGCTTCTAGAAGGTTTACATGATTTCTTAAAAAACACGACTTTTTAGAAAATGTGTTTTATTTCATAAATGGAATCAACAAAGTATGCACATTCTACGTCATAACGACTTTCTATAGTTTGCGCATGCGTCCGGAAATAAGAAAAGCTTACTTCCACCGTTTTTTAAAATCACAGCTTCTAGAAGGTTTACATGATTTCGTAAAAAACATGAGTTTTTAGAAAATGTGTTTTATTTCATAAATGGAATCTACAAAGTATGCACATTCTACGCCATAACGGCTTTCTATAGTTTGCGCATGCGTCCGGAAAAAAGAAAAGCTTACTTCCACCGTTTTTTAAAATCACAGCTTCTAGAAGGTTTACATGATTTCGTAAAAAACACGAGTTTTTAGAAAATGTGTTTTATTTCATTAATGGAATCTACAAAGTATGCACATTCTACGTCATAACGACTTTCTATAGTTTGCGCATGCGTCCGGAAATAAGAAAAGCTCACTTCCCCCGTTTTTTAAAATCACAGCTTCTAGAAGGTTTACATGATTTCTTAAAAAACATGAGTTTTTAGAAAATGTGTTTTATTTCAGAAATGGAATCAACAAAGTATGCACATTCTACGTCATAACGACTTTCTATAATTTGCTCATGCATTTGGAAATAAGAAAAGCTTACTTCCCCCGTTTTTTAAAATCACAGCTTCTAGATCGTTTACATGATTTCGTAAAAAACACGAGTTTTTATAAAATCTGTTTTATTTCATAAATGGAATCTACAAAGTATGCAGATTCTACGTCATAACGACTTTCTATAGTTTGCGCATGCGTCCGGAAATAAGAAAAGCTTACTTCCACCGTTTTTTAAAATCACAGCTTCTAGAAGGTTTACATGATTTCGTAAAAAACACGAGTTTTTAGAAAATGTGTTTTATTTCATAAATGGAATCTACAAAGTATGCACATTCTACGTCATAACGACTTTCTATAGTTTGCGCTTGCATCCAGAAAGAAGAAAAGCTTACTTCCCCCGTTTTTTACAATCACAGCTTCTAGAAGGTTTACATGAATTGTTAAAAAACACGAGTTTTTAGAAAATGTGTTTTATTTCATAAATGGAATCAACAAAGTATGCACATTCTACATCATAACGACTTTCTATAGTTTGCGCATGCGTTTGGAAATAAGAAAAGCTTACTTCCCTCGTTTTTAAAATCACAGCTTCTAGAAGGTTTACATGATTTCTTTAAAAACACGAGTTTTTAGAAAATGTGTTTTATTTCATCAATAGAATCAACAAAGTATGCACATTCTACGTTATAACGACTTTCTATAGTTTGCGCATGCGTTTGGAAATAAGATTTTCTTATTTCCCCCGTTTTTTAAAATCACAGCGTCTAGATGGTTTACATGATTTCTTAAAAAACACGAGTTTTTACAAAATGTGTTTTATTTAATAAATGGAATCAACAAAGTCTGCACATTCTCCGTCATAAGGACTTTCTATAGTTTGTGCATGCGTCCGGAAATAAGAAAAGCTTACTTCCCCCGTTTTTTAAAATCACAGCTTCTAGAAGGTTTACATGATTTCTTAAAAAACACGAGTTTTTAGAAAATGTGTTTTATTTCATAAATGGAATCAACAAAGTATGCACATTCTACGTCATAACGACTTTCTATAGTTTGCGCATGCGTTTGGAAATTAGAAAAGCTTACTTCCCCCATTTTTTAAAATCACAGCTTCTAGAAGGTTTACATGATTTCGTAAAAAACACGAGTTTTTAGAAGATGTGATTTATTTCATAAATGGAATCAAAAAAGTATGCACATTCTACGTCATAACGACTTTCTATAGTTTGTGCATGCGTCCGGAAATAAGAAAAGCTTACTTCCCCCGTCTTTTAAAACCACAGCTTCTAGAAGGTTTACATGATTTCTTAAAAAACATGAGTTTTTAGAAAATGTGTTTTATATCATAAATGGAATCAACAAAGTATGCACATTCTACGTCATAACGACTTTCTATAGTTTGCGCATGCGTCCGGAAATAAGAAAAGCTTACTTCCACCGTTTTTTAAAATCACAGCTTCTAGAAGGTTTACATGATTTCGTAAAAAACACGAGTTTTTAGAAAATGTGATTTATTTCATAAATGGAATCTACAAAGTATGCACATTCTACGTCATAACGGCTTTCTATAGTTTGCGCATGCGTACGGAAATAAGAAAAGCTTACTTCCCCCGTTTTTTAAAATCACAGCTTCTAAAAGGTTTACATGATTTCTTAAAAAACACGAGTTTTTAGAAAATGTGCTTTATTTCATAAATGGAATCAACAAACTATGCACATTCTACGCCATAACGACTTTCTATAGTTTGCGCACGCGTTAGGAAATAAGAAAAGCTTACTTCCACCGTTTTTTAAAATCACACATTCTAGAAGGTTTACATGATTTCGTAAAAAACACGAGTTTTTAGAAAATGTGTTTTATTTCATAAAAGGAATCTACAAAGTATGCACATTCTGCGTCATAACGACTTTCTATAGTTTGCGCATGCGTTTGGAAATAAGAAAAGCTTACTTCCCCCGTCTTTTAAAATCAGAGCTTCTAGAAGGTTTACATGATTTCTTAAAAAACATGAGTTTTTAGAAAATGTCTTTTATTTCATAAATGGAATCAACAAAGTATGCACATTCTATGTCATAACGACTTTCAATAGTTTGCGCATGCGTTTGGAAATAAGAAAAGCTTACTTCCCCCGTTTTTTAAAATCACAGCTTCTAGAAGGTTTACATGATTTCTTAAAAAACACGAGTTTTTAGAAAATGTGTGTTATTTCGTAAATGGTATCAACAAAGTATGCACATTCTACGTCATAACGACTTTCTATAGTTTGCGCAAGTGTTTGGAAATAAGAAAAGCTTACTTCCCTTGTTTTTAAAATCAGAGCTTCTAGAAGGTTTACATGATTTCTTTAAAAACACGAGTTTTTAGAAAATGTGTTTTATTTCATAAATAGAATCAACAAAGTATGCACATTCTACGTCATAACGACTTTCTATAGTTTGTGCATCCGTCCGGAAATAAGAAAAGCTTACTTCCCCCGTCTTTTAAAACCACAGCTTCTAGAAGGTTTACATGATTTCTTAAAAAACATGAGTTTTTAGAAAATGTGTTTTATTTCATAAATGGAATCAACAAAGTATGCACATTCTACGTCATAACGACTTTCTATAGTTTGCGCATGCGTCCGGAAATAAGAAAAGCTTACTTCCACCGTTTTTTAAAATCACAACTTCTAGAAGGTTTACATGATTTCGTAAAAAACACGAGTTTTTAGAAAATGTGCTTTATTTCATAAATGGAATCTAAAAAGTATGCACATTCTACGTCATAACGACTTTCTATAGTTTGCGCATGCGTACGGAAATAAGAAAAGCTTACTTCCCCCGTTTTTTAAAATCACAGCTTCTAAAAGGTTTACATGATTTCTTAAAAAACACGAGTTTTTAGAAAATGTGCTTTATTTCATAAATGGAATCAACAAAGTATGCACATTCTACGTCATAACGACTTTCTATAGTTTGCGCATGCCTCCGGAAATAAGAAAAGCTTACTTCCACTGTTTTTTAAAATCACAGCTTCTAGAAGGTTTACATGATTTCGTAAAAAACACGAGTTTTTAGAAAATGTGTTTTATTTCATAAATGGAATCTACAAAGTATGCACATTCTACGTCATAACGACTTTCTATCGTTTGCGCATGCATCCGGAAATAAGAAAAGCTTACTTCCACCGTTTTTTAAAATCACAGCTTCTAGAAGGTTTACATGATTTCGTAAAAAACACGAGTTTTTAGAAAATGTGTTTTATTTCATAAATGGAATCTACAAAGTATGCACATTCTACGTCATAATGACTTTCTATAGTTTGCGCATGCGTTTGCAAATAAGAAAAGCTTACTTCCAAAGTTTTTTAAAATCACAGCTTCAAGAAGGTTTACATGATTTCTTAAAAAACACGAGTTTTAAGGAAATGTGTTTTATTTCATAAATGAAATCTATAAAGTATGCACATTCTACGTCATAACGAATTTCTATAGTTTGCGCATGCGTTTGAAAATAAGAAAAGCTTACTTCCCCCATTTTTTAAAATCACAGCTTCTAGAAGGTTTACATGATTTCGTAAAAAACATGACTTTTTAGAAAATGTGTTTTATTTCATAAATGGAATCAACAAAGTATGCACATTCTACGTCATAACGAATTTCTCTAGTTTGCGCATTCGTACGGAAATAAGAAAAGATTACTTCCCCGGTTTTTTAAAATCACAGCTTCTAGAAGGTTTACATAATTTCGTAAAAAAAATGAGTTTTTAGAAAATGTGTTTTATTTCATAAATGGAATCAACAAAGTATGCACATTCTACGTCATAACTACTTTCTATAGTTTGCGCATGCATCCGGAAATAAGAAAAGCTTACATCCACCGTTTTTTAAAATCACAGCTTCTAGAAGGTTTACATGATTTCGTAAAAAACACGAGTTTTTAGAAAATGTGTTTTATTTCATAAATGGAATCTACAAAGTATGCACATTCTACGTCATAACGACTTTCTATAGTTTTCGCATGCGTTTGGAAATAAGAAAAGCTTACTTCCACCGTTTTTTAAAATCACAGCTTCTAGAAGGTTTACATGATTTCGTAAAAAACACGAGTTTTTAGAAAATTTGTTTTATTTCATAAATGTAATCTACAAAGTATGCGCATTCACCGTCATAACGACTTTCTATAGTTTGCGCATGCATTTGGAAATAACAAAAGCTTACTTCCCCCGTTTTTTAAAATCACAGCTTCTAGAAGGTTTACATGATTTCTTAAAAAACACAAGTTTTTAGAAAATGTGTTTTATTTCATAAATGGAATCAACAACGTATGCACATTCTACGTCATAACGACTTTCTATAGTTTGCGCATGCGTTTGGAAATAAGAAAAGCTTATTTCCCTCTTTTTTTAAAATCACAGCTTCTAGAACGTTTACATGATTTCTTAAAAAACACGAGTTTTTAGAAAATGTGTTTTATTTCATAAATGGAATCAACAAAGTATGCACATTCTACGTCATAACGACTTTCTATAGTTTGCGCATGCGTCTGGAAATAAGAAAAGCTTACTTCCACCGTTTTTTAAAATCACAGCTTCTAGAAGGTTTACCTAATTTCATAAAAAACACGAGTTTTTAGAAAATGTGTTTTATTTCATAATGGAATCAACAAAGTATGCACATTCTACGTCATAACGACTTTCTATAGTTTGCGCATGCGTTTGGAAATAAGAAAAGCTTACTTCCCCCGCTTTTTAAAATCACTGCTTCTAGAAGGTTTACATGAGTTGTTAAAAAACACGAGTTTTTAGAATATCTGTTTTCTTTCATAAATGGAAACAACAAAGTATGCACATTCTTCGTCATAACGACTTTCTATAGTTTGCACATGCGTCCGGAAATAAGAAAAGCTTACTTCCCCCGTTTTTTTAAATCACAACTTCTAGAAGGTTTACATGATTTCTTTAAAACACGAGTTTTTAGAAAATGTGATTTATTTCATAAATGGAATCAACAAAGTATGCACATTCTACGTCATAACGACCTTCTATAGTTTGCGCATTCGTCCGTAAATAAGAAAAGCTTACTTCCACCGTTTTTTAAAATCACAGCTTCTAGAAGGTTTACATGATTTCGTAAAAAACACGAGTTTTTAGAAAATGTGCTTTATTTCATAAATGGAATCTACAAATTATGCACATTCTACATCATAACGACTTTCTATAGTTTGCGCATGCGTCCGGAAATAAGGAAAGCTTACTTCCCCCATTTTTTAAAATCATAGCTTCTAGAAGGTTTACGTGATTTCCTAAAAGACATGAGTTTTTAGAAAATGTGTTTTATTTCATAAATGGAATCAACAAAGTATGCACATTCTACGTCATAACGACTTTATATAGTTTGCGTATGCGTTTGGAAATAAGAAAAGCTTAGTTCCCCCGTTTTTTAAAATCACAGCTTCTAGAAGGTTTACGTGATTTCTTAAAAAACACGAGTTTTTAGAAAATTTGTTTTATTTGTTAAATGGAATCAACAAAGTATGCACATTCTACGTCATAACGACTTTCTATAGTTTGCGCATGCGTCCGGAAATAAGAAAAGCTTACTTCCACCGTTGTTTAAAATCACAACTTCTAGAAGGTTTACATGATTTCGTAAAAAACACGAGTTTTTAGAAAATGTGCTTTATTTCATAAACGGAATCTACAAATTATGCACATTCTACATCATAACGACTTTCTATAGTTTGCGCATGCGTCCGGAAATAAGAAAAGTTTACTTCCACAGTTTTTTGAAATCACAGCTTCTAGAAGGTTTACATGATTTCGTAAAAAACATGAGTTTTTAGAAAATGTGTTTTATTTCATAAATGTAATCTACAAAGTATGCACATTCTACGTCATAATGACTTTCTATAGTTTGCCCACGCGTTTGGAAATAAGAAAAGCTTACTTCCCCCGTTTTTTAAAATCACAGCTTCTAGAAGGTTTACATGATTTCTTAAAAAACAGGAGTTTTTGGAAAATGTCTTTTATTTCATAAATGGAATCAACAAATTATGCACATTCTACGTCATAAGGACTTTTTATAGTTTGCGCATGTGTCCGGAAATAAGAAAAGCTTACTTCCACCGTTTTTTAAAATCACAGCTTCTAGAAGGTTTACATGATTTCTTAAAAAACACGAGTTTCTAGAAAATGTGTTTTATTTCATAAATGGAATCAACAAAGTATGCACATTCTACGTCGTAACGACTTTCTATAGTTTGCGCATTCGTCCGGAAATAAGAAAAGCTTACTTCCACCGTTTTTTAAAATCACAGCTTCTAGAAGGTTTACATGATTTTGTAAAAAACACGAGTTTTTAGAAAATGTGCTTTATTTCATAAATGGAATCAACAAAGTATGCACATTCTATGTCATAACGACTTTATATAGTTTGCGCATGCGTTTGGAAATAAGAAAAGCTTACTTCCCCCGTTTTTTAAAATCACAGCTTCTAGAAGGTTTGCATGATTTCTTAAAAAACACGAGTTTTTAGAAAATGTGTTTTATTTCATAAATGGAATCAACAAAGTATGCACATTCTACGTCATAACGAATTTCTATAGTTTGCGTATTCGTCCGGAAATAAGAAAATCTTACTTCCACCGTTTTTTAAAATCACAGCTTCTAGAAGGTTTACATGATTTCGTAAAAAACACGAGTTTTTAGAAAATGTGTTTTATTTCATCAATGGAATCAACAAAGTATGCACATTCTATGTCATAACGACTTTCTATAGTTTGCGCATGCGTTCGGAAATAAGAAAAGCTTACTTCCACCGTTTTTTAGAATCACAGCTTCTAGAAGGTTTACATTATTTCTTAAAAAACACGAGTTTTTAGAAAATGTGCTTTATTTCATAAATGGAATCAACAAAATATGCACATTCTACGTCATAACGACTTTATATAGTTTGCGCATGCGTTTGGAAATAAGAAAAGCTTACTTCCCCCGTTTTTTAAAATCACAGCTTCTAGAAGGTTTACATGATTTCTTAAAAAACACGAGTTTTTAGAAAATGTGTTTTATTTCATCAATGGAATCAACAAAGTATGCACATTCTATGTCATAACGATTTTCTATAGTTTGCGCATGCGTTCGGAAATAAGAAAAGCTTACGTCCACCGTTTTTTAGAATCACAGCTTCTAGAAGGTTTACATGATTTCTTAAAAAACACGAGTTTTTAGAAAATGTGTTTTATTTCATAAATGGAATCAACAAAGTATCCACATTCTACGTCATAAAGACATTCTATAGTTTGACCATGCGTCCAGAATTAAGAAAAGCTTACTTCCACCGTTTTTTAAAATCACTGCTTCTAGAGGGTTTACATGATTTCGTAAAAAACACGAGTTTTTAGAAAATGTGCTTTATTTCATTAATGGAATCAAAAAAGTAGGCACATTCTACGACATAATGAATTTCTATAGTTTGCGCATGCGTTTGGAAATAAGAAAACCTTACTTCCCCCGTTTTTTAAAATCACAGCTTCTAGAAGGTTTGCATGATTTCTTAAAAAACACGAGTTTTTAGAAAATGTGTTTTATTTCATAAATGGAATCAACAAAGTATGCACATTCTACGTCATAACGAATTTCTATAGTTTGCGTATTCGTCCGGAAATAAGAAAATCTTACTTCCACCGTTTTTTAAAATCACAGCTTCTAGAGGGTTTACATGATTTCGTAAAAAACACGAGTTTTTAGAAAATGTGCTTTATTTCATAAATGGAATCAACAAAGTATGCACATTCTACGTCATAACGACTATCTATAGTTTGCGCATGCATCCGGAAATAAGAAAAGCTTACTTCCACCGTTTTTTAAAATCACAGCTTCTAGAACGTTTACATGATTTCGTAAAAAACACGAGTTTTTAGAAAATGTGTTTTATTTCATAAATGCAATCTACAAAGTATGCAAATTCTATGTCATAACGACTTTCTATAGTTTGCGCATGCGTCCGGAAATAAGAAAAGCTTACTTCCACCGTTTTTTAAAATCACAGCTTCTAGAAGGTTTACATGATTTCTTAAAAAACATGAGTTTTTAGAAAATGTGTTTTATTTCATAAATGGAATCAACAAAGTATGCACATTCTACGTCATAAGGACTTTGTATAGTTTGAGCATTCGTCCGGGAATAAGAAAATCTTACTTCCACCGTTTTTTAAAATCACAGCTTCTAGAAGGTTTACATGATTTCGTAAAAAGCATGAGTTTTTAGAAAATGTGTTTTATTTCATAAATGGAATCTACAAAGTATGCACATTCTACGTCATAACGAATTTCTATAGTTTGCGCATGCGTCCGGAAATAAGAAAAGCTTACTTCCACCGTTTTTTTAAATCACAGCTTCTAGAAGGTTTACATGATTTCTTAAAAAACACGAGTTTTTAGAAAATGTGTTTTATTTCATAAATGGTATCAACAAAGTATGCACATTCTACGTCATAACGACTTTCTATAGCTTGCCCAAGCGTTTTGAAATAAGAAAAGCTTACTTCCCCCGTTTTTTAAAATCACAGCTTCTAGAAGGTTTACATGATTTCTTAAAAAACACGAGTTTTTAGAAAATCTGTTTTATTTCATCAATGGAATCAACAAAGTATGCCCATTCTACGTCATAAGGACTTTCTATAGTTTGTGCATGCATCCAGAAATAAGAAAAGCTTACTTCCACCGTTTTTTAAAATCACAGCTTCTAGAAGGTTTACATGATTTCTTAATAAACACGAGTTTTTAGAAAATGTGTTTTATTTCATAAATGGAATCAACAAAGTATGCACATTCTATGTCATAACGACTTTCTATAGTTTGTGCATTCGTCCGGAAATAAGAAAAGCTTACTTCCACCGTTTTTTAAAATCACAGCTTCTAGAAGGTTTACATGATTTCGTAAAAAACACGAGTTTTTAGAAAATGTGCTTTATTTCATAAATGGAATCTAGAAAGTATTCACATTCTACGTCATAACAAGTTTCTATAGTTCGCGCATGCATCCGGAAATAAGAAAAGCTTACTTCCCCCGTTTTTTAAAATCACAGCTTCTAGAAGGTTTACATGATTTCTTAAAAAACATGAGTTTTTAGAAAATGTGTTTTATTTCATAAATGGAATCAACAAAGTATGCACATTCTACGTCATAACGACTTTCTATAGTTTGCTCATGCGTTTGGAAATAAGAAAATCTTACTTCCGCCGTTTTTTAAAATCACAGCTTCTAGAAGGTTTACATGATTTCATAAAAAACACGAGTTTTTAGAAAAAGTGTTTTATTCCATAAATGGAATCTACATAGTATGCACATTCTACGTCATAACGAATTTCTATAGTTTGCGCATGCGTCCGGAAATAAGAAAAGCTTACTTCCACCGTTTTTTAAAATCACAGCTTCTAGAAGGTTTACATGATTTCTTAAAAAACACGAGTTTTTAGAAAATGTGCTTTATTTCATAAATGGAATCTACAAAGTATGCACATTCTACGTCATAACGACATTCTATAGTTTGCGCACTTGTCCGGAAATAAGAAAATCTTACTTCCACCGTTTTTTAAAATCACAGCTTCTAGAAGGTTTACATGATTTCGTAAAAAACATGAGTTTTTAGAAAATGTGTTTTATTTCAAAAATGGAATCTACAAAGTATGCACATTCTACGTCATAACGACTTTCTATAGTTTGCGCATTCGTCCGGAAATAAGAAAATCTTACTTCCATCATTTTTTAAAATCACAGCTTCTAGAAGGTTTACATGATTTCGTAAAAAAAACGAGTTCTTAGAAAATGTGCTTTATTTCATAAATGGAATCTACAAAGTTTGCACATTCTACGTCATAACGACTTTCTATAGTTTGCGCATTCGTCCGGAAATAAGAAAATCTTACTTGCACCGTTTTTTAAAATCACAGCTTCTAGAAGGTTTACATGATTTCGTAAAAAACACGAGTTTTTAGAAAATGTGTTTTATTTCATAAAAGGAATCAACAAAGTATGCAGATTCTACGTCATAACGACTTTCTATAGTTTATGCATGCGTCCGGAAATAAGAAAATCTTACTTCCACTGTTTTTTAAAATCACAGCTTCTAGAAGGTTTACATGATTTCGTAAAAAACACGAGTTTTTAGAAAATGTGTTTTATTTCATAAATGGAATCAACAAAGTATGCACATTCTACGTCATAATGACTTTGTATAGTTTGCGCATGCATTTGGAAATAAGAAAAGCTTACTTCCCCCGTTTTTTAAAATCACAGCTTCTAGAAGGTTTACATGATTTCTTAAAAAACACGAGTTTTTAGAAAATGCGTTTTATTTCATAAATGGAATCAACAAAGTATGCAAATTCTACGTCATAACGACTTTCTATAGTTTGCGCATGCGTCCAGAAATAAGAAAAGCTTACTTCCACCGTTTTTTAAAATAACAGCTTCTAGATGGTTTACATGATTTCTTAAAAAACACGAGTTTTTAGAAAATGTGTTTTATTTCATAAATGGAATCAACAAAGTATGCACATTCTACGTCATAACGACTTTCTATAGTTTGCGCATTCATCCGAAAATAAGAAAAGCTTACTTCCACCGTTTTTTAAAATCACAGCTTCTAGAAGGTTTACATGATTTCGTAAAAAAAACGAGTTTTTAGAAAATGTGCTTTATTTCATAAATGGAATCTACAAAGTATGCACATTCTACGTCATAACGACTTTCTATAGTTTGCGCATTCGTCCGGAAATAAGAAAAGCTTACTTCCCCTGTTTTTTAAAAACACAGCTTCTAGAAGGTTTACATGATATCTTAAAAAACACGAGTTTTTAGAAAATGTGTTTTATTTCATAAATGGAATCAACAAAGTATGCACATTCTACGTCATAACGACTTTCTATATTTTGTGCATGCGTCCGGAAATAAGAAAAGCTTACTTCCACCGTTTTTTAAAATCACAGCTTCTAAGGGTTTACATGATTTCATAAAAAACACGAGTTTTTAGAAAATGTGTTTTATTTCATAAATGGAATCAACAAAGTATGCACATTCTACATCATAACAACTTTCTATAGTTTGTGCATGCGTCCGGAAATAAGAAGAGCTTACTTCCACCGTTTTTTAAAATAACAGCTTCTAGAAGCTTTACATGATTTCTTAAAAAACACGAGTTTTTAGAAAATGTGTTTTATTTCATAAATGGAATCAACAAACTATGCACATTCTACGTCATAACGACTTTGTATAGTTTGCACATTCGTCCGGAAATAAGAAAATCTTACTTCCACCGTTTTTTAAAATCACAGCTTCTAGAAGGTTTACATGATTTCGTAAAAAATATGAGTTTTTAGAAAATGTGTTTTATTTCATAAATGGAATCTACAAAGTATGCACATTCTACGTCATAACGACTTTCTATAGTTTGTGCATGCGTCCGGAAATAAGAAAAGCTTACTTCCACCGTTTTTTTAAATCACAGCTTCTAGAAGGTTTACATGATTTCGTAAAAAACACGAGTTTTTAGAAAATGTGTTTTATTTCATAAATTGAATCAACAAAGTATGCACATTCTACGTCATAACGACTTTCTATAGTTTGCACATGCGTTTGGAAATAAGAAAATCTTATTTCCGCTGTTTTTTAAAATCACAGCTTCTAGAAGGTTTACATGATTTCGTAAAAAACATGATTTTTTAGAAAATGTGTTTTATTTCATAAATGGAATCTACAAAGTATGCACATTCTACGTCATAACGACTTTCTATAGTTTGCGCATGCGTCCGGAAATAAGAAAAGCTTACTTCCCCCGTTTTTTAAAATCACAGCTTCTAGAAGGTTTACATGATTTCATAAAAAACACGAGTTTTTAGAAAATGTGTTTTAATTCATAAATGGAATCTACAAAGAATGCACATTCTACGTCATAACGACTTTCTATAATTTGTGCATGCGTCCGGAAATAAGAAAAGCTTACTTTTCCCATTTTTTAAAATCACAGCTTCTAGAAGGTTTACATGATTTCATAAAAAACACGAGTTTTTAGAAAATGTGTTTTATTTCATAAATGGAATCAACAAAGTATGCACATTCTACGTCATAACGACTTTCTATAGTTTGCGCATGTGTTTGGAAATAAGAAAAGCTTACTTCCCCCGTTTTTTAAAATCACAGCGTCTAGATGGTTTACATGATTTCTTAAAAAACATGAGTTTTTAGAAAATGTGTTTTATTTCATAAATGGAATCAACAAAGTATGCACATTCTCCGTCATAAGGACTTTCTATAGTTTCTGCATGCCTCCGGAAATAAGAAAAGCTTACTTCCACCGTTTTTTAAAATCACAGCTTCTAGAAGGTTTACATGATTTCTTTAAAAACACGAGTTTTTAGAAAATGTGTTTTATTTCATAAATGGAATCAACAAAGTATGCACATTCTACGTCATAACGACTTTCTATAGTTTGCGCATTCGTCCGGAAATAAGAAAAGCTTACTTCCACCGTTTTTTTTAAATCACAGCTTCTAGAAGGTTTACATGATTTCTTAAAAAACACGAGTTTTTAGAAAATGTGCTTTATTTCATAAATGCAATCTACAAAGTATGCACATTCTACGTCATAACGACTTTCTATAGTTTGCGCATTCGTCCGGAAATAAGAAAATCTTACTTCCACAGTTTTTTAAAATCACAGCTTCTAGAAGGTTTACATGATTTCCTAAAAAACATGAGTTTTTAGAAAATGTGTTTTATTTCATAAATGGAATCAGCAAAGTATGCACATTCTACGTCATAACGACTTTCTATAGCTTGCACATGCGTCCGGAAATAAGAAAAGCTTACTTCCCCCATTTTTTAAAATCACAGCTTCTTGAAGGTTTACATGATTTCTTAAAAAACATGAGTTTTTAGAAAATGTGTTTTATTTCATAAATGGAATCAACAAAGTATGCACATTCTACGTCATAATGACTTTCTATAGTTTGCGCATGCATTTAAAAATAAGAAAAGCTTACTTCCCCCGTTTTTTAAAATCACAGCTTCTAGAAGGTTTACATGATTTCTTAAAAAACACGAGTTTTTAGAAAATGTTTTTTATTTCATAAATGGAATCAACAAAGTATGCAAATTCTACGTCATAAAGACTTTCTATAGTTTGCGCGTGCATCCAGAAATAAGAAAAGCTTCCTTCCACCGTTTTTTAAAGTAACAGCTTCTAGAAGGTTTACATGATTTCTTAAAAAACACGAGTTTTTAGAAAATGTGTTTTATTTCATAAATGGAATCAACAAAGTATGCACATTCTGCGTCATAACGACTTTCTATAGTTTGCGCATTCATCCGAAAATAAGAAGAGCTTACTTCCCCCGTTTTTTAAAATCACAGCTTCTAGAAGGTTTACATGATTTCTTAAAAAACATGAGTTTTTAGAAAATGTGTTTTATTTCATAAATGGAATCAACAAAGTATGCACATTCTACGTCATAACGACTTTCTATAGTTTGCGCATGCGTTTGGAAATAAGAAAAGCTTACTTCCCCTGTTTTTTAAAAACACAGCTTCTAGAATGTTTACATGATATCTTAAAAAACACGAGTTTTTAGAAAATGCGTTTTATTTCATAAATGGAATCAACGAAGTATGCACATTCTACGTCATAACGACTTTCTATAGTTTGTGCATGCGTCCGGAAATAAGAAAAGCTTACTTCCACCGTTTTTTAAAATCACATCTTCTAGAAGGTTTACATGATTTCTTAAAAAACACGAGTTTTTAGAAAATGTGTTTTATTTCATAAATGGAATCAACAAAGTATGCACATTCTACATCATAACAACTTTCTAAAGTTTGCACATGCGTCCGGAAATAAGAAGAGCTTACTTCCACCATTTTTTAAAATAACAGCTTCTAGAAGCTTTACATGATTTCTTAAAAAACACGAGTTTTTAGAAAATGTGTTTTATTTCATAAATGGAATCAACAAAGTATGCACATTCTACGTCATAAGGACTTTGTATAGTTTGAGCATTCGTCCGGAAATAAGAAAATCTTACTTCCATCGTTTTTTAAAATCACAGCTTCTAGAAGGTTTACATGATTTCGTAAAAAGCACGAGTTTTTAGAAAATGTGTTTTATTTCATAAATGGAATCTACAAAGTATGCACATTCTACGTCATAACGAATTTCTATTTTTTGCGCATGCATCCGGAAATAAGAAAAGCTTACTTCCACCGTTTTTTTAAATCACAGCTTCTAGAAGGTTTACATGATTTCGTAAAAAAAACGAGTTTTTAGAAAATGTGCATTATTTCATAAATGCAATCTACAAAGTATGCACATTCTACGTCATAACGACTTTCTATAGTTTGCGCATTCGTCCGGAAATAAGAAAATCTTACTTCCACAGTTTTTTAAAATCACAGCTTCTAGAAGGTTTACATGATTTCCTAAAAAACATGAGTTTTTAGAAAATGTGTTTTATTTCATAAAGGGAATCAGCAAAGTATGCACATTCTACGTCATAACGACTTTCTATAGCTTGCGCATGCGTCCGGAAATAAGAAAAGCTTACTTCCCCCGTTTTTTAAAATCACAGCTTCTTGAAGGTTTACATGATTTCTTAAAAAACATGAGTTTTTAGAAAATGTGTTTTATTTCATAAATGGAATCAACAAAGTATGCACATTCTACATCATAACAATTTTCTAAAGTTTGCACATGCGTCCGGAAATAAGAAGAGCTTACTTCCACCATTTTTTAAAATAACAGCTTCTAGAAGCTTTACATGATTTCTTAAAAAACACGAGTTTTTAGAAAATGTGTTTTATTTCATAAATGGAATCAACAAAGTATGCACATTCTATGTCATAAGGACTTTGTATAGTTTGAGCATTCGTCCAGAAATAAGAAAATCTTACTTCCACCGTTTTTTAAAATCACAGCTTCTAGAAGGTTTACATGATTTCGTAAAAAGCACGAGTTTTTAGAAAATGTGTTTTATTTCATAAATAGAATCTACAAAGTATGCACATTCTACGTCATAACGAATTTCTATTTTTTTCGCATGCATCCGGAAATAAGAAAAGCTTACTTCCACCATTTTTTTAAATCACAGCTTCTAGAAGGTTTACATGATTTCTTAAAAAACACGAGTTTTTACAAAATGTGTTTTATTTCATAAATGGAATCAACAAAGTATGCACATTCTACGTCATAACGACTTTCTATAGCTAGCCCATGCATTTGGAAATAAGAAAAGCTTACTTCCCCCGTTTTTTAAAATCACAGCTTCTAGAAGGTTTACATGATTTCTAAAAAAACACGAGTTTTTAGAAAACCTGTTTTATTTCATCAATGGAATCAACAAAGTATGCCCATTCTACGTCATAAGGACTTTCTATAGTTTGTGCATGCATCCAGAAATAAGAAAAGCTTACTTCCACCGTTTTTTAAAATCACAGCTTCTAGAAGGTTTACATGATTTCTTAAAAAACACGAGTTTTTAGAAAATGTGTTTTATTTCATAAATGGAATCAACAAAGTATGCACATTCTATGTCATAACGACTTTCTATAGTTTGTGCATTCGTCCGGAAATAAGAAAAGCTTACTTCCACCGTTTTTTAAAATCACAGCTTCTAGAAGGTTTACATGATTTCGTAAAAAACACGAGTTTTTAGAAAATGTGCTTTATTTCATAAATGGAATCTAGAAAGTATTCACATTCTACGTCATAACAAGTTTCTATAGTTCGCGCATGCATCCGGAAATAAGAAAAGCTTACTTCCCCCGTTTTTTAAAATCACAGCTTCTAGAAGGTTTACATGATTTCTTAAAAAACATGAGTTTTTAGAAAATGTGTTTTATTTCATAAATGGAATCAACAAAGTATGCACATTCTACGTCATAACGAATTTCTATAGTTTGCGCATGCGTCCGGAAATAAGAAAAGCTTACTTCCACCGTTTTTTAAAATCACAGCTTCTAGAAGGTTTACATGATTTCGTAAAAAACATGAGTTTTTAGAAAATGTGTTTTATTTCATAAATGGAATCAAAAAAGTATGCACATTCTACGTCATAACAACTTTCTCTAGTTTGCACATGCGTCCGGAAATAAGAAAAGCTTACTTCCCCCGTTTTTAAAAATCACAGCTTCTTGAAGGTTTACATGAGTTTTTAGAAAATGTGCTTTATTTCATAAATGGAATCTACAAAGTATGCACATTCTACGTCATAATGACATTCTATAGTTTTCGCATTTGTCCGGAAATAAGAAAATCTTACTTCCACCGTTTTTTAAAATCACAGCTTCTAGAAGGTTTACATGATTTCGTAAAAAACATGAGTTTTTAGAAAATGTGTTTTATTTCATAAATGCAATCTACAAAGTATGCTGATTCTACGTCATAACGACTTTCTATAGTTTATGCATGCGTCCGGAAATAAGAAAATCTTACTTCCACCGTTTTTTAAAATCACATCTTCTAGAAGGTTTACATGATTTCGTAAAAAACACGAGTTTCTAGAAAATGTGTTTTATTTCATAAATGGAATCAAAAAAGTATGCACATTCTACGTCATAACAACTTTCTATAGTTTGCACATGCGTCCGGAAATAAGAAAAGCTTACTTCCCCCGTTTTTAAAAATCACAGCTTCTTGAAGGTTTACATGATTTCTTTAAAAACATGAGTTTTTAGAAAATGTGTTTTATTTCATAAATGGAATCCACAAAGTATGCACATTCTACGTCATAATGACTTTCTATAGTTTGCGCATGCATTTGGAAATAAGAAAAGCTTACTTCCCCCGTTTTTTAAAATCACAGCTTCTAGAAGGTTTACATGATTTCTTAAAAAACACGAGTTTTTAGAAAATGTGTTTTATTTCATAAATGGAATCAACAAAGTATGCAAATTCTACGTCATAACGACTTTCTATAGTTTGCGCATGCGTCCAGAAATAAGAAAAGCTTACTTCCACCGTTTTTTAAAATAACAGCTTCTAGAAGGTTTACATGATTTCTTAAAAAACACGAGTTTTTAGAAAATGTGTTTTATTTCATAAATGGAATCAACAAAGTATGCACATTCTACGTCATAAGGACTTTCTATAGTTTGCGCATTCATCCGGAAATAAGAAAAGCTTACTTCCACCGTTTTTTAAAATCACAGCTTCTAGAAGGTTTACATGATTTCGTAAAAAAAACGAGTTTTTAGAAAATGTGCTTTATTTCATAAATGGAATCTACAAAGTATGCACATTCTATGTCATAACGACTTTCTATAGTTTGCGCATTCGTCCGGAAATAAGAAAAGCTTACTTCCCCTGTTTTTTAAAAACACAGCTTCTAGAAGTTTTACATGATATCTTAAAAAACACGAGTTTTTAGAAAATGTGTTTTATTTCATAAATGGAATCAACAAAGTATGCACATTCTACGTCATAACGACTTTCTATATTTTGTGCATGCGTCCGGAAATAAGAAAAGCTTACTTCCACCGTTTTTTAAAATAACAGCTTCTAGAAGCTTTACATGATTTCTTAAAAAACATAAGTTTTTAGAAAATGTGTTTTATTTCATAAATGGAATCAACAAAGTATGCACATTCTACGTCATAACGACTTTGTATAGTTTGCACATTCGTCCGGAAATAAGAAAATCTTACTTCCACCGTTTTTTAAAATCACAGCTTCTAGAAGGTTTACATGATTTCGTAAAAAATATGAGTTTTTAGAAAATGTGTTTTATTTCATAAATGGAATCTACAAAGTATGCACATTCTACGTCATAACGACTTTCTATAGTTTGTGCATGCGTCCGGAAATAAGAAAAGCTTACTTCCACCGTTTTTTTAAATCACAGCTTCTAGAAGGTTTACATGATTTCGTAAAAAACACGAGTTTTTAGAAAATGTGTTTTATTTCATAAATGGAATCAACAAAGTATGCACATTCTACGTCATAACGACTTTCTATAGTTTGCCCATTCGTTTGGAAATAAGAAAAGCTTACTTCCCCCGTTTTTTAAAATCACAGCTTCTAGAAGGTTTACATGATTTCTTAAAAAACACGAGTTTTTAGAAAATCTGTTTTATTTCATCAATGGAATCAACAAAGTATGCCCATTCTATGTCATAAAGAATTTCTATAGTTTGCGAATGCATCCGGAAATAAGAAAAGCTTACTTCCACCGTTTTTTTAAATCACAGCTTCTAGAAGGTTTACATGATTTCTTAAAAAACACGAGTTTTTAGAAAATGTGTTTTATTTCATAAATGGAATCAACAAAGTATGCACATTCCATGTCATAAAGAATTTCTATAGTTTGTGCATTCGTCCGGAAAAAAGAAAAGCTTACTTCCACCGTTTTTTAAAATCACAGCTTCTAGAAGGTTTACATGATTTCGTAAAAAACACGAGTTTTTAGAAAATGTGTTTTATTTCATAAATGGAATCAACAAAGTATGCACATTCTACATCATAACAACTTTCTATAGTTTGCACATGCGTCCGGAAATAAGAAAAGCTTACTTCCACCGTTTTTTTAAATCACAGCTTCTAGAAGGTTTACATGATTTCGTAAAAAACACGAGTTTTTAGAAAATGTGTTTTATTTCATAAATGGAATCAACAAAGTATGCACATTCTACGTCATAACGACTTTCTATAGCTTGCCGATGCGTTTGGAAATAAGAAAAGCTTACTTCCCCCGTTTTTTAAAATCACAGCTTCTAGAAGGTTTACATGATTTCCAGAAATAAGAAGAGCTTACTTCCACCTTTTTTTAAAATAACAACTTCTAGAAGGTTTACATGATTTCTTAAAAAACACGAGTTTTTAGAAAATGTGTTTTATTTCATAAATGGAATCAACAAAGTATATACATTCTACGTCATAACGACTTTCTATAGTTTGCCCATGCGTTTGGAAATAAGAAAAGCTTACTTCCCCCGTTTTTTAAAATCACAGCTTCTAGAAGGTTTACATGATTTCTTAAAAAACACGAGTTTTTAGAAAATCTGTTTTACTTCATCAATGGAATCAACAAAGTATGCACATTCTACGTCATAACGCCTTTCTATAGTTTGCGCATGCATCCGGAAATAAGAAAACCTTACTTCCACCGTTTTTTAAAATCACTGCTTCTAGAAGGTTTACATGATTTCTTAAAAAACAGGAGTTTTTAGAAAATGTGTTTTATTTCATAAATGGAATCAACAAAGTATGCACATTCTGCGTCATAACAACTTTCTATAGTTTTTGCATTCGTCCGGAAATAAGAAAAGCTTACTTCCACCGTTTTTTAAAATCACAGTTTCTAGAAGGTTTACATGATTTCGTAAAAAACATGAGTTTTTAGAAAATGTGTTTTATTTCATAAATGGAATCAACAAAGTATGCACATTCTACATCATAACAACTTTCTATAGTTTGCGCATGCGTCCAGAAATAAGAAGAGCTTACTTCCACCTTTTTTTAAAATAACAGCTTCTAGAAGGTTTACATGATTTCTTAAAAAACACGAGTTTTTAGAAAATGTGTTATATTTCATAAATGGAATCAACAAAGTATGCACATTCTACGTCATAACGACCTTGTATAGTTTGCGCATGCGTCCAGAAATAAGAAAAGCTTACTTCCACCGTTTTTTAAAATAACAGCTTCTAGAAGCTTTACATGATTTCTTAAAAAACACGAGTTTTTAGAAAATGTGTTTTATTTCATAAATGGAATGAAGAAAGTATGCACATTCTACGTCATAACGACTTTCTATAGTTTGTTAATTCGTCCGGAAATAAGAAAAGCTTACTTCCACCGTTTTTTAAAATCACAGTTTCTAGAAGGTTTACATGATTTCGTAAAAAACACGAGTTTTTAGAAAATGTGCTTTATTTCATAAATGGAATCTAGAAAGTATTCACATTCTCCGTCATAACGACTTTCTTTATTTTTCCAATGCGTTTGGAAATAAGAAAAGCTTACTTCCCCTGTTTTTTAAAAACGCAGCTTCTAGAAGGTTTACATGATATCTTAAAAAAGACGAGTTTTTAGAAAATGTGTTTTATTTCATAAATGGAATCAACAAAGTATGCACATTCCACGTCATAAAGACTTTCTATAGTTTGCGCATGCGTCTGGAAATAAGAAAAGCTTACTTCCACCGTTTTATAAAATCACAGCTTCTAGAAGGTTTACATGATTTCCTAAAAAACACGAGTTTTTAGAAAATGTGTTTTATTTCATAAATGGAATCAACAAACTATGCACATTCTAACTCATAACGACTTTCTATAGTTTGCGCATGCGTCCGGAAATAAGAAAAGCTTACTTCCACCGTTTTTAAAAATCACAGCTTCTAGAAGGTTTACATGATTTCTTAAAAAAACACGAGTTTTTAGAAAATGTGTTTTATTTCATAAATGGAATCAACAAAGTATGCACATTCTACGTCATAACGACTTTCTATAGTTTGCGCATTCGTCCGGAAATAAGAAAATCTTACTTCCACCGTTTTTTAAAATCAAAGCTTCTAGAAGGTTTACATGATTTCGTGAAAAACACGAGTTTTTAGAAAATGTGTTTTATTTCATAAATGGAATCTACAAAGTATGCACATTCTACGTCATAACGACTTTCTATAGTTTGCGCATGCGTCTGGAAATAAGAAAAGCTTACTTCCACCGTTTTTTGAAATCATAGCTTCTAGAAGGTTTACATGATTTCGTAAAAAACACGAGTTTTTAGAAAATGTGTTTTATTTCATAAATGGAATCAACAAAGTATGCACATTCTACGTCATAACGACTTTCTATAGTTTGCGCATGCATTTGGAAATAAGAAAAGCTTACTTCCCCCGTTTTTTAAAATCACAGCTTCTGGAAGGTTTACATGATTTCTCTTAAAAAACACGGGTTTTTAGAAAATGTGTTTTATTTCATAAATGGAATCAACAAAGTATGCACATTCTACGTCATAAGGACTTTCTACAGTTTGCGCATGTGTCCGGAAATAAGGAAAGCTTACATCCACCGCTTTTTAAAATCACAGCTTCTAGAAGGTTTACATTATTTCGTAAAAAACATGAGTTTTTAGAAAATGTGCTTTATTTCATAAATGGAATCTACAAAGTATGCACGTTCTACATCATAACTAGTTTCTATAGTTTGCGCATGCGTCCGGAATAAGAAAAGCTTACTTCCCCCGTTTTTTAAACCACAGCTTCTAGAAGGTTTACATGATTTCTTAAAAAACACGGGTTTTTAGAAAATGTGTTTTATTTCATAAATGGAATCAACAAAGTATGCACATTCTACGTCATAACGACTTTCTATAGTTTGTGCATGCGTTTCGAAATAAGAAAAGCTTACTTCCCCTGTTTTTTAAAAACACAGCTTCTAGAAGGTTTACATGATATCTTAAAAAACACGAGTTTTTAGAAAATGTGTTTTATTTCATAAATGGAATCAACAAAGTATGCACATTCTACGTCATAACGACTTTCTATAGTTTGCGCATGCGTCCGGAAATAAGAAAAGCTTACTTCCACCATTTTTTAAAATAACAACTTCTAGAAGGTTTACATGATTTCTTAAAAAACACGAGTTTTTAGAAAATGTGTTTTATTTCATAAATGGAATCAACAAATTATGCACATTCTACATCATAACAACTTTCTATAGTTTGCGCATGTGTCCGGAAATAAGAAGACCTTACTTCCACCATTTTTTAAAATAACAGCTTCTAGAAGCTTTACATGATTTCTTAAAAAACACGAGTTTTTAGAACATGTGTTTTATTTCATCAATGGAATCAACAAAGTATGCACATTCTACGTCATAAGGACTTTGTATAGTTTGCGCATTCGTCCGGAAATAAGAAAATCTTACTTCCACCGTTTTTTTTAAATCACAGCTTCTAGAAGGTTTACATGATTTCGTAAAAAACACGAGTTTTTAGAAAATGTGTTTTATTTCATAAATGGAATCAACAAAGTATGCACATTCTACTTCATAACGACTTTCTATAGTTTTTCCCATGCGTTTGGAAATAAGAAAAGCTTACTTCCCCCGTTTTTTAAAATCACAGCTTCTAGAAGGTTTACATGATTTCTTAAAAAACACGAGTTTTTAGAAAATCTGTTTTATTTCATAAATGGAATCAACAAAGTATGCCCATTCTACGTCATAAGGACTTGCTATAGTTTGCGCATGCATCCGGAAATCAGAAAAGCTTACTTCCACCATTTTTTAAAATCACAGCTTCTAGAAGGTTTACATGATTTCTTAAAAAAATAGGAGTTTTTAGAAAATGTGCTTTATTTCATAAATGGAATCTAGAAAGTATTCACATTCTACGTCATAACGACTTTCTATAGTTTGTGCATGCGTCCGGAAATAAGAAAAGCTTACTTCCCCCGTTTTTTTAAAATCAGAGCTTCTAGAAGGTTTACATGATTTCTTAAAAAACATGAGTTTTTAGAAAATGTGTTTTATTTCATAAATGGAATCAACAAAGTATGCACATTCTACGTCATAACGGACTTTCTATAGTTTGCGCATGCGTTTGGAAATAAGAAAATCTTACTTCCGCCGTTTTTTTAAAATCACAGCTTCTAGAAGGTTTACATGATATCTTAAAAAACACGAGTTTTAGAAAATGTGTTTTATTTCATAAATGGATTCAACAAAGTATGCACATTCTACATCATAACAACTTTCTATAGTTTGCGCATGCGTCCAGAAATAAGAAGAGCTTACTTCCACCGTTTTTTTAAAATTACAGCTTCTAGAAGGTTTACATGATTTCTTAAAAAAGACGAGTTTTTAGAAAATGTGTTTTATTTCATAAATGGAATCAACAAAGTATGCACATTCTACGTCATAACGACTTTGTATAGTTTGCGCATGCGTCCAGAAATAAGAAAAGCTTACTTCCACCGTTTTTTAAAATAACAGCTTCTAGAAGCTTTACATGATTTCTTAAAAAACACGAGTTTTTAGAAAATGTGTTTTATTTCATAAATGGAATCAACAAAGTATGCACATTCTACGTCAGAACGACTTTCTATAGTTTTCTGCATTCGTCCCGAAATAAGAAAAGCTTACTTCCACCGTTTTTTTAAAATAACAGCTTCTAGAATGTTTACATGATTTCGTAAAAAAACACGAGTTTTTAGAAAATGTGATTTATTTCATAAATGGAATCTAGAAAGTATTCACATTCTACATCATAATGACTTTCTACATTTTGCGCATGCGTCCGGAAATAAGAAAAGCTTACTTCCCCTGTTTTTAAAAACACAGCTTCTAGAAGGTTTACATGATATCTTAAAAAACATGAGTTTTTAGAAAATGTGTTTTATTTCATAAATGGAATCAACAAAGTATGAACATTCTATGTCATAACGACTTTCTATAGTTTGTGCATTCGTCCGGAAATAAGAAAAGCTTACTTCCACCGTTTTTTAAAATCACAACTTCTAGAAGGTTTACATGATTTCGTAAAAAACACGAGTTTTTAGAAAAGGTGCTTTATTTCATAAATGGAATCAACAAAGTATGCACATTCTACGTCATAAGGACTTTGTATAGTTTGCGCATTCGACCGGAAATAAGAAAATCTTACTTCCACCGTTTTTTAAAATCACTGCTTCTAGAAGGTTTACATGATTTCCTAAAAAACACGAGTTTTTAGAAAATGTGTTTTATTTCATAAATGGAATCTAAAAAGTATGCACATTTTACGTCATAACGACTTTCTATAGTTTGCGCATGCGTCCGGAAATAAGAAAAGCTTACTTCCACCGTTTTTTTTAAATCACCAGCTTCTAGAAGGTTTACATGATTTCGTAAAAAAACACGAGTTTTTAGAAAATGTATTTTATTTCATAAATGGAATCAACAAAGTATGCACATTCTACGTCATAACGACTTTCAATAGTTTGCGCATGTGTCCGGAAATAAGAAAAGCTTACTTCCCCCGTTTTTTAAAATCACAGCTTCTAGAAGGTTTACATGATTTCTTAAAAAACATGAGTTTTTAGAAAATGTGTTTTATTTCTTAAATGGAATCAACAAAGTATGCACATTCTACGTCATAACGACTTTCTATAGTTTGCACATGCGTTTGGAAATAAGAAAATATTACTTCCGCCGTTCTTTAAAATCACAGCTTCTAGAAGGTTTACATGATTTCGTAAAAAACACGAGTTTTTAGAAAATGTGCTTTATTTTCATCAATGGAATCTACAAAGTATGCACATTCTACGTCATAACGAATTTCTATAGTTTGCGCATGCATCCGGAAATAAGAAAAGCTTACTTCCACCGTTTTTTTGAAATCACAACTTCTAGAAGGTTTACATGATTTCGTAAAAAAACACGAGTTTTTAGAAAATGTGTTTTATTTCATAAATGGAATCAACAATTTATGCACATTCTACGTCATAACGCCTTTCTATAGTTTGCGCATGCATCCGGAAATAAGAAAAGCTTACTTCCACCGTTTTTTAAAATCACAGCTTCTAGAAGGTTTACATAATTTCTTAAAAAACAGGAGTTTTTAGAAAATGTGTTTTATTTCATAAATGGAATCAACAAAGTATGCACATTCTACGTCATAACGACTTTCTATAGTTTGTGCATTCATCCGGAAATAAGAAAAGCTTACTTCCCCCGTTTTTTAAAATCACAGCTTCTAGAAGGTTTACATGATTTCGTAAAAAACACGAGTTTTTAGAAAATGTGTTTTATTTCATAAATGGAATCTAGAAAGTATTCACATTCTACGTCATAAGGACTTTCTATAGTTTGCGCATGCGTCCGGAAATAAGAAAACTTACTTCCCCCGTTTTTTAAAATCACAGCTTCTAGAAGGTTTACATGATTTCTTAAAAAACATGAGTTTTTAGAAAATGTATTTTATTTCATAAATGGAATCAACAAAGTATGCACATTCTACGTCATAACGACTTTCTATAGTTTGCGCATGCGTTTGGAAATAAGAAAATCTTACTTCCGCCGTTTTTTAAAATCACAGCTTCTAGAAGGTTTACATGATATCTTAAAAAACACGAGTTTTTAGAAAATGTGTTTTATTTCATAATTCGAATCAGCAAAGTATGCACATTCTACGTCATAAAGACTTTCTATAGTTTGCGCATGCGTCCGGAAATAAGAAAAGCTTACCTGCACAGTTTTTATAAAATCACAGCTTCTAGAAGGTTTACATGATTTCTTAAAAAACACGAGTTTTTAGAAAATGTGTTTTATTTCCTAAATGGAATCAAAAAAGTATGCACATTCTACATCATAAAAACTTTCTATAGTTTGCGCATGCGTCTAGAAATAAGAAGAGCTTACTTCAACCCTTTTTTAAAATAACAGCTTCTAGAAGGTTTACATGATTTCTTAAAAAACACGAGGTTTTTAGAAAATGTGTTTTATTTCATAAATGGAATCAACAAAGTATGCACATTCTACGTCATAACGACTTTGTATAGTTTGTGCATGCGTCCAGAAATAAGAAAAGCTTACTTCCACCGTTTTTTAAAATAACAGCTTCTAGAAGCTTTACATGATTTCTTAAAAAACACGAGTTTTTAGAAAATGTTTTTTATTTCATAAATGGAATCAACAAAGTATGCACATTCTACGTCAGAACGACTTTCTATAGTTTGTGCATTCTTCCCGAAATAAGAAAAGCTTACTTCCACCGTTTTTTAAAATAACAGCTTCTAGAAGGTTTACATGATTTCGTAAAAAACACGAGTTTTTAGAAAATGTGCTTTATTTCATAAATGGAATCTAGAAAGTATTCACATTCTACGTCATAACGACTTTCTATATTTTGCGCATGCGTCCAAAAATAAGAAAAGCTTACTTCCCCTGTTTTTTAAAAACACAACTTCTAGAAGGTTTACATGATATCTTAAAAAACACGAGTTTTTAGAAAATGTGTTTTATTTCATAAATGGAATCAACAAAGTATGCACATTCCACGTCATAAAGACTTTCTATAGTTTGTGCATGCGTACGGAAATAAGAAAAGCTTACTTCCACCGTTTTATAAAATCACAGCTTCTAGAAGGTTTACATGATTTCGTAAAAAACACGAGTTTTTAGAAAATGTGTTTTATTTCATAAATGGAATCAACAAACTATGCACATTCTACGTCATAACGACTTTCTATAGTTTGCGCATTCGTCCGGAAATAAGAAAATCTTACTTCCACCGTTTTTTAAAATCACAGCTTCTAGAAGGTTTACATGATTTCATAAAAAACACGAGTTTTTAGAAAATTTGTTTTATTTCATAATTGGAATCAGCAAACTATGCACATTCTACGTCATAACGACTTTCTATAGTTTGCGCATGCGTCCGGAAATAAGAAATGCTTACTTCCACCGTTTTATAAAATCACAGCTTCTAGAAGGTTTACATGATTTCTTAAAAAACACGAGTTTTTAGAAAATGTGTTTTATTTCATAAATGGAATCAACAAATTATGCACATTCTACATCATAACAACTTTCTATAGTTTGCGCATGCGTCCGGAAATAAGAAGAGCTTACTTCCACCGTTTTTTTAAAATAAAAACTTCTAGAAGCTTTACATGATTTCTTAAAAAACATGAGTTTTTAGAAAATGTGTTTTATTTCATAAATGGAATCAACAAAGTATGCACATTCTACGTCATAAGGACTTTGTATAGTTTGCGCATTCGACCGGAAATAAGAAAATCTTACTTCCACCGTTTTTTAAAATCACAGCTTCTAGAAGGTTTACATGATTTCTTAAAAAACACGAGTTTTTAGAAAATGTGTTTTATTTCATAAATGGAATCAACAAAGTATGCACGTTCTATGTCATAACGACTTTCTATAGTTTGCTTATGTGTCCGGAAATAAGAAAAGCTTACTTCCACCGTTTTTTAAAATCACAGCTTCTAGAAGGTTTACATGATTTCGTAAAAAACACGAGTTTTTAGAAAATGTGCTTTATTTCATAAATGGAAGCTAGAAAGTATTCACATTCTACGTCATAACGAGTTTCTATAGTTTGCCCATGCGCTTGGAAATAAGAAAAGCTTACTTCCCCCGTTTTTTAAAATCACAGCTTCTAGAAGGTTTACATGATTTCTTAAAAAACATGAGTTTTTAGAAAATCTGTTTTATTTCATAAATGGAATCAACAAAGTATGCACATTCTACGTCATAACGACTTTCTATAGTTTGCGCATGCGTTTGGAAATAAGAAAATATTACTTCCGCCGTTCTTTAAAATCACAGCTTCTAGAAGGTTTACATGATTTCGTAAAAAAACACGAGTTTTTAGAAAAAGTGTTTTATTTCATAAATGGAATCTACAAAGTATGCACATTCTACGTCATAACGAATTTCTATAGTTTGCGCATGCGTCCGGAAATAAGAAAAGCTTACTTCCACCGTTTTTTGAAATCACAGCTTCTAGAAGGTTTACATGATTTCGTAAAAAACACAAGTTTTTAGAAAATTTGTTTTATTTCATAAATGGAATCAACAATTTATGCACATTCTACGTCATAACGCCTTTCTATAGTTTGCGCATGCATCCGTGAATAAGAAAAGCTTACTTCCACCGTTTTTTAAAATCACAGCTTCTAGAAGGTTTACATGATTTCTTAAAAAACAGGAGTTTTTAGAAAATGTGTTTTTATTTCATAAAGTATTCACATTCTAGAAAGTATTCACATTCTACGTCATAACGACTTTCTATAGTTTGCGCATGCTGCCGGAAATAAGAAAAGCTTACTTCCCCCGTTTTTTAAAATCACAGCTTCTAGAAGGTTTACATGATATATTAAAAAACACGAGTTTTTAGAAAATGTGTTTTATTTCATAATTGGAATCAGCAAAGTATGCACATTCTACGTCATAAAGACTTTCTATAGTTTGCGCATGCGTCCGGAAATAAGAAAAGCTTACTTCCACCTTTTTTTAAAATAGCAGCTTCTAGAAGGTTTACATGATTTCTTAAAAAAAACGAGTTTTTAGAAAATGTGTTTTATTTCATAAATGGAATCAACAAAGTATGCACATTCTACGTCATAACGACATTGTATAGTTTGCGCATGCGTCCAGAAATAAGAAAAGCTTACTTCCACCATTTGTTAAAATAACAGCTTCTAGAAGCTTTACATGATTTCTTAAAAAACACGAGTTTTTAGAAAATGTGTTTTATTTCATAAATGGAATCAACAAAGTATGCACATTCTACATCATAAGGACTTTCTATAGTTTGTGCATTCGTCCGCAAATAAGAAAAGCTTACTTCCACCATTTTTTAAAATCACAGCTTCTAGAAGGTTTACATGATTTCGTAAAAAACATGAGTTTTTAGAAAATGTGCTTTATTTCATAAATGGAATCTAGAAAGTATTCACATTCTACGTCATAACGACTTTCTATATTTTGCCAATGCGTTTGGAAATAAGAAAAGCTTACTTCCCCTGTTTTTTAAAAACACAGCTTCTAGAAGGTTTACATGATATCTTAAAAAACACGAGTTTTTAGAAAATGTGTTTTATTTCATAAATGGAATCAACAAAGTATGCACATTCCACGTCATAAAGACTTTCTATAGTTTGCGCATGCGTACGGAAATAAGAAAAGCTTACTTCCACCGTTTTATTAAATCACAGCTTCTAGAAGGTTTACATGATTTCTTAAAAAACACGAGTTTTTAGAAAATGTGTTTTATTTCATAAATGGAATCAACAAACTATGCACATTCTACGTCATAACGACTTTCTATAGTTTGCGCATTCGTCCGGAAATAAGAAAATCTTACTTCCACCGTTTTTTTAAAATCACAGCTTCTAGAAGGTTTACATGATTTCGTAAAAAAACACGAGTTTTTAGAAAATGTGTTTTATTTCATAAATGGAATCTACAAAGTATGCACATTCTATGTCATAACGACTTTCTATAGTTTTCGCATGCATTTGGAAATAAGAAAAGCTTACTTCCCCCGTTTTTTAAAATCACAGCTTCTAGAAGGTTTACATGATTTCTTAAAAAACACGGGTTTTTAGAAAATGTGTTTTATTTCATAAATGGAATCAATAAAGTATGCACATTCTACGTCATAAGGACTTTCTACAGTTTGCGCATGCGTCCGGAAATAAGAAAAGCTTACTTCCACCATTTTTTAAAATCACAGCTTCTAAAAGGTTTACATGATTTCTTAAAAAACACGAGTTTTTAGAAAATGTGTTTTATTTCATAAATGGAATCAACAAACTATGCACATTCTATGTCATAATGACTTTCTATAGTTTGCGCATTCGTCCGGAAATAAGAAAAGCTTACTTCCACCGCTTTTTAAAATCACAGCTTCTAGAAGGTTTACATTATTTCGTAAAAAAACACGAGTTTTTAGAAAATGTGCTTTATTTCATAAATGGAATCTACAAAGTATGCACGTTCTACATCATAACTGCTTTTAAAATCTTAGCTTCTAGAAGGTTTACATGATTTCTTAAAAAACACGAGTTTTTAGAAAATGTGTTTTATTTCAAAAATGGAATGAACAAAGTATGCCCATTCTACGTCATAAGGACTTGCTATAGTTTGCGCATGCATCCGGAAATAAGAAAAGCTTACTTCCACCGTTTTTTAAAATCACAGCTTCTAGAAGGTTTACATGATTTCGTAAAAAACACGAGTTTTTAGAAAATGTGTTTTATTTCATAAATGGAATCAACATAGTATGCACATTCTATGTCATAACGACTTTCTATAGTTTGCGCATGCATTTGGAAATAAGAAAAGCTTACTTCCCCCGTTTTTTAAAATCACACCTTCTAGAAGGTTAACATGATTTCGTAAAAAAACACGATTTTTTAGAAAACGTGCTTTATTTCATAAATGGAATCTAGAAAGTATTCACATTCTACGTCATAACGACTTTCTATAGTTTGCGCATGCGTCCGGAAATAAGAAAAGCTTACTTCCCCCGTTTGTTAAAATCACAGCTTCTAGAAGGTTTACATGATTTCTTAAAAAACATGAGTTTTTAGAAAATGTGTTTTATTTCATAAATGGAATCAACAAAGTATGCACATTCTACGTCATAACGACTTTCTATAGTTTGCGCATGCGTTTGGAAATAAGAAAATCTTACTTCCGCCGTTTCTTAAAATCACAGCTTCTAGAAGGTTTACATGATATCTTAAAAAACACGAGTTTTTAGAAAATGTGTTTTATTTCATAATTGTTATCAGCAAAGTATGCACATTCTACGTCATAAAGATTTTCTATAGTTTGCGCATGCGTCCGGAAATAAGAAAAGCTTACTTTCACAGTTTTTTAAAATCAGAGCTTCTAGAAGGTTTACATGATTTCTTAAAAAACACGAGTTTTTAGAAAATGTGTTTTATTTCATAAATGGAATCAACAAAGTATGCACATTCTACATCATAACAACTTTCTATAGTTTGCGCATGCGTCCAGAAATAAGAAGAGCTTACTTCCACCTTTTTTAAAAATAACAGCTTCTAGAAGGTTTACATGATTTCTTAAAAAACACGAGTTTTTAGAAAATGTGTTTTATTTCATAAATGGAATCAACAAAGTATGCACATTCTACGTCATAACGACTTTTTATAGTTTGCGCATGCGTCTAGAAATAAGAAGAGCTTACTTCCACTGTTTTTTAAAATAACAGCTTCTAGAAGGTTTACATGATATCTTAAAAAACACGAGTTTTTAGAAAATGTGTTTTATTTCATAATTGGAATCAGCAAAGTATGCACATTCTACGTCATAACGACTTTCTATAGTTTCCGCATGCGTCCGGAAATAAGAAAAGCTTACTTCCACAGTTTTTTAAAATCACAGCTTCTAGAAGCTTTACATGATTTCTTAAAAAACATGAGTTTTTAGAAAATGTGTTTTATTTCATAAATGGAATCAACAAAGTATGCACATTCTACATCATAACGACTTTCTATAGTTTGCGCATGCGTCCAGAAATAAGAAGAGCTTACTTCCACCTTTTTTAAAAATAACAGCTTCTAGAAGGTTTACATGATTTCTTAAAAAACACGAGTTTTTAGAAAATGTGTTTTATTTCATAAATGGGATCAACAAAGTATGCACATTCTACGTCATAACGACTTTTTATAGTTTGCGCATGCGTCTAGAAATAAGAAGAGCTTACTTCCACTATTTTTTAAAATAACAGCTTCTAGAAGGTTTACATGATATCTTAAAAAACACAAGTTTTTAGAAAATGTGTTTTATTTCATAAATGGAATCAACAAAGTATGCACATTCTACGTCATAACGACCTTGTATAGTTTGCGCATGCGTCCAGAAATAAGAAAAGCTTACTTCCACCGTTTTTTAAAATAACAGCTTCTAGAAGCTTTACATGATTTCTTAAAAAACAGGAGTTTTTAGAAAATGTGTTTTATTTCATAAATGGAATCAACAAAGTATGCACATTCTACGTCATAACGATTTTCTATAGTTTGTGCATTCGTCCGGAAATAAGAAAAGCTTACTTCCACCGTTTTTTAAAATCACAGCTTCTAGAAGGTTTACATGATTTCGTAAAAAACACGAGTTTTTGAAAATGTGCTTTATTTCATAAATGGAATCTAGAAAGTATTCACATTCTATGTCATAACGACTTTCTATATTTTGCCAATGCGTTTGGAAATAAGAAAAGCTTACTTCCCCTGTTTTTTAAAAACACAGCTTCTAGAAGGTTTACATGATATCTTAAAAAACACGAGTTTTTAGAAAATGTGTTTTATTTCATAAATGGAATCAACAAAGTATGCACATTCCACGTCATAAAGACTTTCTATAGTTTGCGCATGCGTCCGGAAATAAGAAAAGCTTACTTCCACCGTTTTATAAAATCACAGCTTCTAGAAGGTTTACATGATTTCTTAAAAAACATGAGTTTTTAGAAAATGTGTTTTATTTCATAAATGGAATCTACAAAGTATGCACATTCTACGTCATAACGACTTTCTATAGTTTGCGCATTCGTCCGGAAATAAGAAAATCTTACTTCCAGCGTTTTTTAAAATCACAACTTCTAGAAGGTTTACCTGATTTCGTAAAAAAACACGAGTTTTTAGAAAATGTGTTTTATTTCATAAATGGAATCTACAAAGTATGCACATTCTACGTCATAACGACTTTCTATAGTTTGCGCATGCGTCCGGAAATAAGAAAAGCTTACTTCCACCGTTTTTTGAAATCATAGCTTCTAGAAGGTTTACATGATTTCGTAAAAAACACGAGTTTTTAGAAAATGTGTTTTATTTCATAAATGGAATCAACAAAGTATTCACATTCTATGTCATAACGACTTTCTATAGTTTGCGCATGCATTTGGAAATAAGAAAAGCTTACTTCCCCCGTTTTTTAAAATCACAGCTTCTAGAAGGTTTACATGATATCTTAAAAAACACGAGTTTTTAGAAAATGTGTTTTATTTCATAAATGGAATCAACAAAGTATGCACATTCCACGTCATAAAGACTTTCTATAGTTTGCGCATGCGTCCGGAAATAAGAAAAGCTTACTTCCACCGTTTTATAAAATCACAGCTTCTAGAAGGTTTACATGATTTCTTAAAAAACACGAGTTTTTAGAAAATGTGTTTTATTTCATAAATGGAATCTACAAAGTATGCACATTCTACGTCATAACGACTTTCTATAGTTTGCGCATTCGTCCGGAAATAAGAAAAGCTTACTTCCACCGCTTTTTAAAATCACAGCTTCTAGAAGGTTTACATTATTTCGTAAAAAACACGAGTTTTTAGAAAATGTGCTTTATTTCATAAATGGAATCTACAAAGTATGCACGTTCTACATCATAACTACTTTCTATAGTTTGCGCATGCGTCCGGAAATAAGAAAAGCTTACTTCCCCCGTTTTTTAAAACCACAGCTTCTAGAAGGTTTACATGATTTCTTAAAAAACATGAGTTTTTAGAAAATGTGTTTTATTTCATAAATGGAATCTACAAAGTATGCACATTCTACGTCATAACGACTTTATATAGTTTGCGCATGCGTTTGGAAATAAGAAAAGCTTACTTCCCCTGTTTTTTAAAAACACAGCTTCTAGAAGGTTTACATGATATCTTAAAAAACACGGGTTTTTAGAAAATGTGTTTTATTTCATAAATGGAATCAACAAAGTATGCACATTCTACGTCATAACGACTTTCTATAGTTTGCGCATGCGTCCGGAAATAAGAAAAGCTTACTTCCACCGTTTTTTTAAAATCTTAGCTTCTAGAAGGTTTACATGATTTCTTAAAAAACACGAGTTTTTAGAAAATGTGTTTTATTTCATAAATGGAATGAACAAAGTATGCCCATTCTACGTCATAAGGACTTGCTATAGTTTGCGCATGCATCCGGAAATAAGAAAAGGTTACTTCCACCGTTTTTTAAAATCACAGCTTCTAGAAGGTTTACATGATTTCGTAAAAAACACGAGTTTTTAGAAAATGTGTTTTATTTCATAAATGGAATCAACATAGTATGCACATTCTATGTCATAACGAATTTCTATAGTTTGCGCATGCATTTGGAAATAAGAAAAGCTTACTTCCCCCGTTTTTTAAAATCACACCTTCTAGAAGGTTAACATGATTTCGTAAAAAAACACGATTTTTTAGAGAACGTGCTTTATTTCATAAATGGAATCTAGAAAGTATTCACATTCTACGTCATAACGACTTTCTATAGTTTGCGCATGCGTCCGGAAATAAGAAAAGCTTACTTCCCCCGTTTGTTAAAATCACAGCTTCTAGAAGGTTTACATGATTTCTTAAAAAACATGAGTTTTTAGAAAATGTGTTTTATTTCATAAATGGAATCAACAAAGTATGCACATTCTACGTCATAACGACTTTCTATAGTTTGCGCATGCGTTTGGAAATAAGAAAATCTTACTTCCGCCGTTTTTTAAAATCACAGCTTCTAGAAGGTTTACATGATATCTTAAAAAACACGAGTTTTTAGAAAATGTGTTTTATTCCATAATTGTTATCAGCAAAGTATGCACATTCTACGTCATAAAGATTTTCTATAGTTTGCGCATGCGTCCGGAAATAAGAAAAGCTTACTTTCACAGTTTTTTAAAATCAGAGCTTCTAGAAGGTTTACATGATTTCTTAAAAAACACGAGTTTTTAGAAAATGTGTTTTATTTCATAAATGGAATCAACAAAGTATGCACATTCTACATCATAACAACTTTCTATAGTTTGCGCATGCGTCCAGAAATAAGAAGAGCTTACTTCCACCTTTTTTAAAAATAACAGCTTCTAGAAGGTTTACATGATTTCTTAAATAACACGAGTTTTTAGAAAATGTGTTTTATTTCATAAATGGAATCAACAAAGTATGCACATTCTACGTCATAACGACTTTTTATAGTTTGCGCATGCGTCTAGAAATAAGAAGAGCTTACTTCCACTATTTTTTAAAATAACAGCTTCTAGAAGGTTTACATGATATCTTAAAAAACACAAGTTTTTAGAAAATGTGTTTTATTTCATAAATGGAATCAACAAAGTATGCACATTCTACGTCATAACGACCTTGTATAGTTTGCGCATGCGTCCAGAAATAAGAAAAGCTTACTTCCACCGTTTTTTAAAATAACAGCTTCTAGAAGCTTTACATGATTTCTTAAAAAACACGAGTTTTTAGAAAATGTGTTTTATTTCATAAATGGAATCAACAAAGTATGCACATTCTACGTCATAACGACTTTCTATAGTTTGTGCATTCGTCCGGAAATAAGAAAAGCTTACTTCCACCGTTTTTTAAAATCACAGCTTCTAGAAGGTTTACATGATTTCGTAAAAAACACGAGTTTTTGAAAATGTGCTTTATTTCATAAATGGAATCTAGAAAGTATTCACATTCTATGTCATAACGACTTTCTATATTTTGCCAATGCGTTTGGAAATAAGAAAAGCTTACTTCCCCTGTTTTTTAAAAACACAGCTTCTAGAAGGTTTACATGATATCTTAAAAAATACGAGTTTTTAGAAAATGTGTTTTATTTCATAAATGGAATCAACAAAGTATGCACATTCCACGTCATAAAGACTTTCTATAGTTTGCGCATGCGTTCAGAAAAAAGAAAAGCTTACTTCCACCGTTTTATAAAATCACAGCTTCTAGAAGGTTTACATGATTTCTTAAAAAACACGAGTTTTTAGAAAATGTGTTTTATTTCATAAATGGAATCTACAAAGTATGCACATTCTACGTCATAATGACTTTCTATAGTTTGCGCATTCGTCCGGAAATAAGAAAAGCTTACTTCCACCGCTTTTTAAAATCACAGCTTCTAGAAGGTTTACATTATTTCGTAAAAAACACGAGTTTTTAGAAAATGTGCTTTATTTCATAAATGGAATCTACAAAGTATGCACGTTCTACATCATAACTACTTTCTATAGTTTGCGCATGCGTCCGGAAATAAGAAAAGCTTACTTCCCCCGTTTTTTAAAACCACAGCTTCTAGAAGGTTTACATGATTTCTTAAAAAACATGAGTTTTTAGAAAATGTGTTTTATTTCATAAATGGAATCTACAAAGTATGCACATTCTACGTCATAACGACTTTATATAGTTTGCGCATGCGTTTGGAAATAAGAAAAGCTTACTTCCCCTGTTTTTTAAAAACACAGCTTCTAGAAGGTTTACATGATATCTTAAAAAACACGAGTTTTTAGAAAATGTGTTTTATTTCATAAATGGAATCAACAAAGTATGCACATTATACGTCATAACGACTTTCTATAGTTTGCGCATGCGTCCGGAAATAAGAAAAGCTTACTTCCACCGTTTTTTAAAATCTTAGCTTCTAGAAGGTTTACATGATTTCTTAAAAAACACGAGTTTTTAGAAAATGTGTTTTATTTCATAAATGGAATGAACAAAGTATGCCCATTCTACGTCATAAGGACTTGCTATAGTTTGCGCATGCATCCGGAAATAAGAAAAGCTTACTTCCACCGTTTTTTAAAATCACAGCTTCTAGAAGGTTTACATGATTTCGTAAAAAACACGAGTTTTTAGAAAATGTGTTTTATTTCATAAATGGAATCAACATAGTATGCACATTCTATGTCATAACGACTTTCTATAGTTTGCGCATGCATTTGGAAATAAGAAAAGCTTACTTCCCCCGTTTTTTAAAATCACACCTTCTAGAAGGTTAACATGATTTCGTAAAAAAACACGATTTTTTAGAAAACGTGCTTTATTTCATAAATGGAATCTAGAAAGTATTCACATTCTACGTCATAACGACTTTCTATAGTTTGCGCATGCGTCCGGAAATAAGAAAAGCTTACTTCCCCCGTTTGTTAAAATCACAGCTTCTAGAAGGTTTACATCATTTCTTAAAAAACATGAGTTTTTAGAAAATGTGTTTTATTTCATAAATGGAATCAACAAAGTATGCACATTATACGTCATAACGACTTTCTATAGTTTGCGCATGCGTTTGGAAATAAGAAAATCTTACTTCCGGCGTTTTTTAAAATCACAGCTTCTAGAAGGTTTACATGATATCTTAAAAAACACGAGATTTTAGAAAATGTGTTTTATTTCATAATTGTTATCAGCAAAGTATGCACATTCTACGTCATAAAGATTTTCTATAGTTTGCGCATGCGTCCGGAAATAAGAAAAGCTTACTTTCACAGTTTTTTAAAATCAGAGCTTCTAGAAGGTTTACATGATTTCTTAAAAAACACGAGTTTTTAGAAAATGTGTTTTATTTCATAAATGGAATCAACAAAGTATGCACATTCTACATCATAACAACTTTCTATAGTTTGCGCATGCGTCCAGAAATAAGAAGAACTTACTTCCACCTTTTTTAAAAATAACAGCTTCTAGAAGGTTTACATGATTTCTTAAAAAACACGAGTTTTTAGAAAATGTGTTTTATTTCATAAATGGAATCAACAAAGTATGCACATTCTACGTCATAACGACTTTTTATAGTTTGCGCATGCGTCTAGAAATAAGAAGAGCTTACTTCCACTGTTTTTTAAAATAACAGCTTCTAGAAGGTTTACATGATATCTTAAAAAACACGAGTTTTTAGAAAATGTGTTTTATTTCATAATTGGAATCAGCAAAGTATGCACATTCTACGTCATAACGACTTTCTATAGTTTCCGCATGCGTCCGGAAATAAGAAAAGCTTACTTCCACAGTTTTTTAAAATCACAGCTTCTAGAAGCTTTACATGATTTCTTAAAAAACACGAGTTTTTAGAAAATGTGTTTTATTTCATAAATGGAATCAACAAAGTATGCACATTCTACATCATAACGACTTTCTATAGTTTGCGCATGCGTCCAGAAATAAGAAGAGCTTACTTCCACCTTTTTTAAAAATAACAGCTTCTAGAAGGTTTACATGATTTCTTAAAAAACACGAGTTTTTAGAAAATGTGTTTTATTTCATAAATGGAATCAACAAAGTATGCACATTCTACGTCATAACGACTTTTTATAGTTTGCGCATGCGTCTAGAAATAAGAAGAGCTTACTTCCACTATTTTTTAAAATAACAGCTTCTAGAAGGTTTACATGATATCTTAAAAAACACAAGTTTTTAGAAAATGTGTTTTATTTCATAAATGGAATCAACAAAGTATGCACATTCTACGTCATAACGACCTTGTATAGTTTGCGCATGCGTCCAGAAATAAGAAAAGCTTACTTCCACCGTTTTTTAAAATAACAGCTTCTAGAAGCTTTACATGATTTCTTAAAAAACACGAGTTTTTAGAAAATGTGTTTTATTTCATAAATGGAATCAACAAAGTATGCACATTCTACGTCATAACGACTTTCTATAGTTTGTGCATTGGTCCGGAAATAAGAAAAGCTTACTTCCACCGTTTTTTAAAATCACAGCTTCTAGAAGGTTTACATGATTTCGTAAAAAACACGAGTTTTTGAAAATGTGCTTTATTTCATAAATGGAATCTAGAAAGTATTCACATTCTATGTCATAACGACTTTCTATATTTTGCCAATGCGTTTGGAAATAAGAAAAGCTTACTTCCCCTGTTTTTTAAAAACACAGCTTCTAGAAGGTTTACATGATATCTTAAAAAACACGAGTTTTTAGAAAATGTGTTTTATTTCATAAATGGAATCAACAAAGTATGCACATTCCACGTCATAAAGACTTTCTATAGTTTGCGCATGTGTCCGGAAATAAGAAAAGCTTACTTCCACCGTTTTATAAAATCACAGCTTCTAGAAGGTTTACATGATTTCTTAAAAAACACGAGTTTTTAGAAAATGTGTTTTATTTCATAAATGGAATCTACAAAGTATGCACATTCTACGTCATAACGACTTTCTATAGTTTGCGCATTCGTCCGGAAATAAGAAAATCTTACTTCCAGCGTTTTTTAAAATCACAACTTCTAGAAGGTTTACCTGATTTCGTAAAAAACACGAGTTTTTAGAAAATGTGTTTTATTTCATAAATGGAATCTACAAAGTATGCACATTCTACGTCATAACGACTTTCTATAGTTTGCGCATGCGTCCGGAAATAAGAAAAGCTTACTTGCACCGTTTTTTGAAATCATAGCTTCTAGAAGGTTTACATGATTTCGTAAAAAACACGAGTTTTTAGAAAATGTGTTTTATTTCATAAATGGAATCAACAAAGTATTCACATTCTATGTCATAACGACTTTCTATAGTTTGCGCATGCATTTGGAAATAAGAAAAGCTTACTTCCCCCGTTTTTTAAAATCACAGCTTCTAGAAGGTTTACATGATTTCTTAAAAAACACGGGTTTTTAGAAAATGTGTTTTATTTCATAAATGGAATCAACAAAGTATGCACATTCTACGTCATAAGGACTTTCTACAGTTTGCGCATGCGTCCGGAAATAAGAAAAGCTTACTTCCACCGTTTTTTAAAATCACAGCTTCTAGAAGGTTTACATGATTTCTTAAAAAACACGAGTTTTTAGAAAATGTGTTTTATTTCATAAATGGAATCAACAAAGTATGCCCATTCTACGTCATAAGGACTTGCTATAGTTTGCGCATGCATCCGGAAATAAGAAAAGCTTACTTCCACCGTTTTTTAAAATCACAGCTTCTAGAAGGTTTACATGATTTCTTAAAAAACAATAGTTTTTAGAAAATGTGTTTTATTTCATAAATGGAATCAACAAAGTATGCACATTCTACGTCATAACGACTTTCTATAGTTTGTGCATTCGTCCGGAAATAAGAAAAGCTTACTTCCACCGTTTTTTAAAATCACAACTTCTAGAAGGTTTACATGATTTCTTAAAAAACACGAGTTTTTAGAAAATGTGATTTATTTCATAAATGGAATCTAGAAAGTATTCACATTCTACGTCATAACGACTTTCTACAGTTTGCACATGCATCCGGAAATAAGAAAAGCTTACTTCCCCCGTTTTTTAAAATCAAAGCTTCTAGAAGGTTTACATGATTTCTTAAAAAAAATGAGTTTTTAGAAAATGTGTTTTATTTCATAAATGGAATCAACAAAGTATGCACATTCTACGTCATAACAACTTTATATAGTTTGCTCATGCGTTTGGAAATAAGAAAATCTTACTTCCGTCGTTTTTTAAAATCACAGCTTCTAGAAGGTTTACATGATATCTTAAAAAACACGAGTTTTTAGAAAATGTGTTTTATTTCATAATTGGAATCAGCAAAGTATGCACATTCTACGTCATAAAGACTTTCTATAGTTTGCGCATGCGTCCGGACATAAGAAAAGCTTACTTGCACAGTTTTTATAAAATCACAGCTTCTAGAAGGTTTACATGATTTCTTAAAAAACACGAGTTTTTAGAAAATGTGTTTTATTTCATAAATGGAATCAACAAAGTATGCACATTCTACATCATAACAACTTTCTATAGTATGCGCATGCGTCCAGAAATAAGAACAGCTTACTTCCACCGTTTTTTAAAATAACAGCTTCTAGAAGGTTTACATGATTTGTTAAAAAACACGAGTTTTTAGAAAATGTGTTTTATTTCATAAATGGAATCAACAAAGTATGCACATTCTACGTCATAAAGACTTTGTATAGTTTGCGCATGCGTCCAGAAATAAGAAAAGCTTACTTCCACCGTCTTTTTAAAATAACAGCTTCTAGAAGCTTTACATGATTTCTTAAAAAACACGAGTTTTTAGAAAATGTGTTTTATTTCATAAATGGAATCAACAAAGTATGCACATTCTACGTCATAACGACTTTCTATAGTTTGTGCATTCGTACCGAAATAAGAAAAGCTTACTTCCACCGTTTTTTAAAATAACAACTTCTAGAAGGTTTACATGATTTCGTAAAAAACACGAGTTTTTAGAAAATGTGCTTTATTTCATAAATGGAATCTAGAAAGTATTCACATTCTACGTCATAACGACTTTCTATATTTTGCGCATGCGTCCGGAAATAAGAAAAGCTTACTTCCCCTGTTTTTTAAAAACACAGCTTCTAGAAGGTTTACATGATATCTTAAAAAACACGAGTTTTTAGAAAATGTGTTTTATTTCATAAATGGAATCAACAAAGTATGCACATTCCACGTCATAACGACTTTCTATAGTTTGCGCATGCGTCCGGAAATAAGAAAAGCTTACTTCCACGGTTTTATAAAATCACAGCTTCTAGAAGGTTTAAATGATTTCTTAAAAAACACGAGTTTTTAGAAAATGTGTTTTATTTCATAAATGGAATCAACAAAGTATGCACATTCTACATCATAATAACTTTCTATAGTTTGCGCATGCGTCCGGAAATAAGAAGAGCTTACTTCCACCGTTTGTTTCATAAATGGAATCTACAAAGTATGCACATTCTACGTCATAACGCCTTTCTATATTTTGCGCATGCGTTTGGAAATAAGAAAAGCTTACTTCCCCCCTTTTTTAAAATCACAGCTTCTAGAAGGTTTACATGATTTCTTAAAAAACACGAGTTGTTAGAAAATGTGTTTTATTTCATAAATGGAATCAACAAACTATGCACATTCTAACTCATAACGACTTTCTATAGTTTGCGCATGCGTCCGGAAATAAGAAAAGCTTAATTCCACCATTTTTAAAAATCACAGCTTCTAGAAGGTTTACATGATTTCTTAAAAAACACGAGTTTTTAGAAAATGTGTTTTATTTCATAAATGGAATCAACAAAGTATGCACATTCTACGTCATAACGACTTTCTATAGTTTGCGCATTCATCCAGAAATAAGAAAAGCTTACTTCCACCGTGTTTTAAAAGCACAGCTTCTAGAAGGTTTACATGATTTCGTAAAAAACACGAGTTTTTAGAAAATGTACTTTATTTCATAAATGGAATCTACAAAGTATGCACATTCTACGTCATAACGACTCTCTATAGTTTGCGCATGCGTCCGGAAATAAGAAAAGCTTACTTCCCCCGTTTTTTAAAATCACAGCTTCTAGAAGGTTTACATGATTTCGTAAAAAACACGAGTTTTTAGAAAATGTGTTTTATTTCATAAATGGAATCAACAAAGTATGCACATTCTACGTCATAACGGCTTTCTATAGTTTGCGCATGCGTCCGGAAATAAGAAAAGCTTACTTCCACCATTTTTTTAAATCACAGCTTCTAGAAGGTTTACATGATTTCGTAAAAAACACGAGTTTTTAGAAAATGTGTTTTATTTCATAAATGGAATCAAAAAATTATGCACATTCTACGTCATAACGACTTTCTATAGTTTGGCCATGCGTTTGGATATAATAAAAGCTTACTTCCCCCGTTTTTTAAAATCACAGTTTCCAGAAGGTTTACATGATTTCGTAAAAAACACGAGTTTTTAGAAAATCTGTTTTATTTCATCAATGGAATCAACAAAGTATGCCCATTCTAAGTCATAAGGACTTTCTATAGTTTGCGCATGCATCCAGAAATAAGAAAAGCTTACTTCCACGGTTTTTTAAAATCACAGCTTCTAGAATGTTTACATGATTTCTTAAAAAACACGAGTTTTTAGAAAATGTGTTTTATTTCATAAATGGAAACAACAAAGTATGCACATTCTATGTCATAACGACTTTCTATAGTTTGTGCATTCGTCCGGAAATAAGAAAAGCTTACTTCCACCGTTTTTTAAAATCACAGTTTCTAGAAGGTTTACATGATTTCGTAAAAAACACGAGTTTTTAGAAAATGTGCTTTATTTCATAAATGGAATCTAGAAAGTATTCACATTCTACGTCATAACGAGTTTCTATAGTTTGCGCATGCGTCCGGAAATAAGAAAAGCTTACTTCCCCCGTTTTTTAAAATCACAGCTTCTAGAAGGTTTACATGATTTCTTAAAAAACATGAGTTTTTAGAAAATGTGTTTTATTTCATAAATGGAATCAACAAAGTATGCACATTCTACGTCACAACGACTTTCTATAGTTTGCGCATGCGTTTGGAAATAAGAAAATATTACTTCCGTCGTTCTTTAAAATCACAGCTTCTAGAAGGTTTACATAATTTCGTAAAAAACACGAGTTTTTAGAAAAAAAGTGTTTTATTTCATAAATGGAATCTACAAAGTATGCACATTCTACATCATAACGAATTTCTATAGTTTGCGCATGCGTCCGGAAATAAGAAAAGCTTACTTCCACCGTTTTTTGAAATCACAGCTTCTAGAAGGTTTACATGATTTTGTAAGAAACACGAGTTTTTAGAAAATGTGTTTTATTTCATAAATGGAATCAACAATTTATGCACATTCTACGTCATAACGCCTTTCTATAGTTTGCGCATGCGTTTGGAAATAAGAAAAGCTTACTTCCCCCCTTTTTTAAAATCACAGCTTCTAGAAGGTTTACATGATTTCTTAAAAAACACGAGTTTTTTAAAAATGTGTTTTATTTCATAAATGGAATCAACAAAGTATGCACATTCTACGTCATAACGACTTTCTATAGTTTGCGCATGCGTTTGGAAATAAGAAAATCTTACTTCCGCCGTTTTTTAAAATCACAGCTTCTAGAAGGTTTACATGATTTCGTAAAAAACACGAGTTTTTAGAAAATGTGTTTTATTTCATAAATGGAATCTACAAAGTATGCACATTCTACGTCATAACGACTTTCTATAGTTTGCGCATGCGTCCGGAAATAAGAAAAGCTTACTTCCACCGTTTTTTAAAATAACAGCTTCTAGAAGGTTTACATGATTTCTTAAAAAATACGAGTTTTTAGAAAATGTGTTTTATTTCATAAATGGAATCAACAAAGTATGCACATTCTACATCATAACGACTTTCTATAGTTTGTGCATTCGTCCGGAAATAAGAAAAGCTTACTTCCACCGTTTTTTAAAATCACAGCTTCTAGAAGGTTTACATGATTTCGTAAAAAACACGAGTTTTTAGAAAATGTGCTTTATTTCATAAATGGAATCTAGAAAGTATTCACATTCTACGTCATAACGAGTTTCTATAGTTTGCGCATGCGTCCGGAAATAAGAAAAGCTTACTTCCCCCGTTTTTTAAAATCACAGCTTCTAGAAGGTTTACATGATTTCTTAAAAAACATGAGTTTTTAGAAAATGTGTTTTATTTCATAAATGGAATGAACAAAGTATTCACATTCTACGTCAGAACGACTTTCTATAGTTTGCGCATGCGTTTGGAAATAAGAAAATCTTACTTCCGCCGTTTTTTAAAATCACAGCATCTAGAAGGTTTACATGATTTCGTAAAAAACACGAGTTTTTAGAAAAAGTGTTTTGTTTCATAAATGGAATCTACAAAGTATGCACATTCTACGTCATAACGCCTTTCTATATTTTGCGCATGCGTTTGGAAATAAGAAAAGCTTACTTCCCCCCTTTTTTAAAATCACAGCTTCTAGAAGGTTTACATGATTTCTTAAAAAACACGAGTTGTTAGAAAATGTGTTTTATTTCATAAATGGAATCAACAAACTATGCACATTCTAACTCATAATGACTTTCTATAGTTTGTGCATGCGTCCGGAAATAAGAAAAGCTTACTTCCACCATTTTTAAAAAGCACAGCTTCTAGAAGGTTTACATGATTTCTTAAAAAACACGAGTTTTTAGAAAATGTGTTTTATTTCATAAATGGAATCAACAAAGTATGCACATTCTACGTCATAACGACTTTCTATAGTTTGCGCATTCATCCAGAAATAAGAAAAGCTTACTTCCACCGTTTTTTAAAATCACAGCTTCTAGAAGGTTTACATGATTTCGTAAAAAACACGAGTTTTTAGAAAATGTACTTTATTTCATAAATGGAATCTACAAAGTATGCACATTCTACGTCATAAGGACTTTCTATAGTTTGCGCATGCGTCCGGAAATAAGAAAAGCTTACTTCCCCCGTTTTTTAAAATCATAGCTTCTAGAAGGTTTAATGATTTCTTAAAAAACACGAGTTTTTAGAAAATGTGTTTTATTTCATAAATGGAATCAACAAACTATGCACATTCTACGTCATAACGACTTTCTATAGTTTGCGCATGCATCCGGAAATAAGAAAAGCTTACTTCCACCGTTTTTTGAAATCACAGCTTCTAGAAGGTTTACATGATTTCGTAAACAACACGAGTTTTTAGAAAATGTGTTTTATTTCATAAATGGAATCAATAAAGTATGCACATTCTACGTCATAACGACTTTCTATAGTTTGCGCATGCATTTGGAAATAAGAAAAGCTTACTTCCCCCGTTTTTTAAAATTACAGCTTCCCGAAGGTTTATATGATTTCTTAAAAAACACAAGTTTTTAGAAAATGTGTTTTATTTCATAAATGGAATCAACAAAGTATGCACATTCTACGTCATAAGGACTTTCTACAGTTTGCGCATGCGTCCGGAAATAAGAAAAGCTTACTTCCACCGTTTTTTAAAATCACAGCTTCTAGAAGGTTTACATGATTTCTTAAAAAACACGAGTTTTTAGAAAATGTGTTTTATTTCATCAATGGAATCAGCAAACTATGCACATTCTATGTCATAACGAATTTCTATAGTTTGCGCATTCGTCCGGAAATAAGAAAAGCTTACTTCCACCGCTTTTTAAAATCACAGCTTCTAGAAGGTTTACATGATTTCGTAAAAAACACGAGTTTCTCGAAAATGTGCTTTATTTCATCAATGGAATCTACAAAGTATGCACGTTCTACGTCATAACTACTTTCTATAGTTTGCCCATGCGTCCGGAAATAAGAAAAGCTTACTTCCCCCGTTTTTTAAAACCACAGCTTCTAGAAGGTTTAATGATTACTTAAAAAACATGAGTTTTTAGAAAATGTGTTTTATTTCATAAATGGAATCAACAAAATATGCACATTCTACGTCATAACGAATTTCTATAGTTTGCGCATGCGTTTGGAATTAAGAAAAGCTTACTTCCCCTGTTTTTTAAAAACACAGCTTCTAGAAGGTTTAAATGATATCTTAAAAAACACGAGTTTTTAGAAAATGTGTTTTATTTCATAAATGGAATCAACAAAGTATCCACATTCTACGTCATAACGACTGTCTATAGTTTGCGCATGCGTTTGGAAATAAGAAAATCTTACTTCCCCTGTTTTTTAAAAACACAGCTTCTAGAAGGTTTGCATGATATCTTAAAAAAAACGAGTTTTTAGAAAATGTGTTTTATTTCATAAATGGAATCTACAAAGTATGCACATTCTATGTCATCACGACTTTCTATAGTTTGCGCATGCGTCCGGAAATAAGAAAAGCTTACTTCCCCCGTTTTTTAAAATCACAGCTTCTAGATGGTTTACATGATTTCATAAAAAACACGAGTTTTTAGAAAATGTGTTTTATTTCATAAATGGAATCTAAGAAGTATGCACATTCTACGTCATAACGAATTTCTATAATTTGTGCATGCGTCCGGAAATAAGAAAAGCTTACTTCCCCAATTTTTTAAAATCACAACTTCTAGAAGGTTTACATGATTTCCTAAAAAACACGAGTTTTTAGAAAATGTGTTTTATTTCATAAATGGAATCAACAAAGTATGCACATTCTATGTCATAACGACTTTCTATAGTTTGCGCATGTGTTTGGAAATAAGAAAAGCTTACTTCCCCCGTTTTTTAAAATCACAGCTTCTAGAAGGTTTACATGATTTCTTAAAAAACACGAGTTTTTAGAAAATGTGTTTTATTTCATAAATGGAATCAACAAAGTATGCACATTCTACGTCATAAGGACGTTCTATAGTTGGTGCATGCGTCCGGAAATAAGAAAAGCTTACTTCCACCGTTTTTTAAAATCACAGCTTCTAGAAGTTTTACATGATTTCTTTAAAAACACGAGTTTTTAGAAAATGTGTTTTATTTCATAAATGGAATCAACAAAGTATGCACATTCTACGTCATAACGACTTTCTATAGTTTGCGCATTCATGCAGAAATAAGAAAAGCTTACTTCCACCGTTTTTTAAAATCACAGCTTCTAGAAGGTTTACATGATTTCGTAAAAAACACGAGTTTTCAGAAAATGTACTTTATTTCATAAATGGAATCTACAAAGTATGCACATTCTACGTCATAACGACTTTCTATAGTTTGCGCATGCGTCAGGAAATAAGAAAAGCTTACTTCCCCCGTTTTTTAAAATCACAGCTTCTAGAAGGTTTAATGATTTCTTAAAAAACACGAGTTTTTAGAAATGTGTTTTATTTCATAAATGGAATCAACAAAGTATGCACATTCTACGTCATAACAACTTTCTATAGTTTACACATGCGTTTGGAAATCAGAAAACCTTACTTCCCTCGTTTTTTAAAATCACAACTTCTAGAATGTTTACATGATTTCTTAAAAAACACGAGTTTTTAGAAAATGTGTTTTATTTCATAAATGGAATCAACAAACTATGCACATTCTACATCATAACGACTTTCTATAGTTTGCGCATGCGTTCGGAAATAAGAAAAGCATACTTCCACCGTTTTTTAAAATCACAGCTTCTAGAGGGTTTACATGATTTCTTAAAAAACACGAGTTTTTATAAAATGTGTTTTATTTCATAAATCGAATCAACAAAGTATGCACATTCTACGTCATAACGACTTTCTATAGTTTGCGCATTCGTCCGGAAATAAGAAAAGCTTACTTCCACCGCTTTTTAAAATCACAGCTTCTAGAAGGTTTACATGATTTCGTAAAAAACACGAGTTTCTAGAAAATCTGCTTTATTTCATCAATGGAATCAACAAAGTATGCACGTTCTACGTCATAACTACTTTCTATAGTTTGCGCATGCGTCCGGAAATAAGAAAAGCTTACTTCCCCCGTTTTTTAAAATCACAGCTTCTAGAAGGTTTAATGATTACTTAAAAAACATGAGTTTTTAGAAAATGTGTTTTATTTCATAAATGGAATCAACAAAATATCCACATTCTACGTCATAACGACTTTCTATAGTTTGCGCATGCGTTTGGAAATAAGAAAAGCTTACTTGCCCTGTTTTTTAAAAACACAGCTTCTAGAAGGTTTAAATGATATCTTAAAAAACACGAGTTTTTAGAAAATGTGTTTTATTTCATAAATGGAATCAACAAAGTATCCACATTCTACGTCATAACGAATTTCTATAGTTTGCGCATGCGTTTGGAAATAAGAAAAGCTTACTTCCCCTGTTTTTTAAAAACACAGCTTCTAGAAGGTTTACATGATATCTTAAAAAACACGAGTTTTTAGAAAATGTGTTTTATTTCATAAATGGAATCTACAAAGTATGCACATTCTATGTCATAACGACTTTCTATAGTTTGCGCATGTGTCCAGAAATAAGAAAAGCTTACTTCCCCCGTTTTTTAAAATCACAACTTTTAGAAGGTTTACATGATTTCATAAAAAACACGAGTTTTTAGAAAATGTGTTTTATTTCATAAATGGAATCTACAAAGTATGCACATTCTACGTCATAACGAATTTCTATAATTTGTGCATGCGTCCGGAAATAAGAAAAGCTTACTTCCACCGTTTTTTAAAATCACAGTTTCTAGAAGGTTTACATGATTTCGTAAAAAACACGAGTTTTTAGAAAATGTGCTTTATTTCATAAATGGAATCTAGAAAGTATTCACATTCTACGTCATAACGAGTTTCTATAGTTTGCGCATGCGTCCGGAAATAAGAAAAGCTTACTTCCCCCGTTTTTTAAAATCACAGCTTCTAGAAGGTTTACATGATTTCTTAAAAAACATGAGTTTTTAGAAAATGTGTTTTATTTCATAAATGGAATCAACAAAGTATGCACATTCTACGTCACAACGACTTTCTATAGTTTGCGCATGCGTTTGGAAATAAGAAAATATTACTTCCGTCGTTCTTTAAAATCACAGCTTCTAGAAGGTTTACATAATTTCGTAAAAAACACGAGTTTTTAGAAAAAAAGTGTTTTATTTCATAAATGGAATCTACAAAGTATGCACATTCTACATCATAACGAATTTCTATAGTTTGCGCATGCGTCCGGAAATAAGAAAAGCTTACTTCCACCGTTTTTTGAAATCACAGCTTCTAGAAGGTTTACATGATTTTGTAAGAAACACGAGTTTTTAGAAAATGTGTTTTATTTCATCAATGGAATCAACAATTTATGCACATTCTACGTCATAACGCCTTTCTATAGTTTGCGCATGCGTTTGGAAATAAGAAAAGCTTACTTCCCCCCTTTTTTAAAATCACAGCTTCTAGAAGGTTTACATGATTTCTTAAAAAACACGAGTTTTTTAAAAATGTGTTTTATTTCATAAATGGAATCAACAAAGTATGCACATTCTACGTCATAACGACTTTCTATAGTTTGCGCATGCGTTTGGAAATAAGAAAATCTTACTTCCGCCGTTTTTTAAAATCACAGCTTCTAGAAGGTTTACATGATTTCGTAAAAAACACGAGTTTTTAGAAAATGTGTTTTATTTCATAAATGGAATCTACAAAGTATGCACATTCTACGTCATAACGACTTTCTATAGTTTGCGCATGCGTCCGGAAATAAGAAAAGCTTACTTCCACCGTTTTTTAAAATAACAGCTTCTAGAAGGTTTACATGATTTCTTAAAAAATACGAGTTTTTAGAAAATGTGTTTTATTTCATAAATGGAATCAACAAAGTATGCACATTCTACATCATAACGACTTTCTATAGTTTGTGCATTCGTCCGGAAATAAGAAAAGCTTACTTCCACCGTTTTTTAAAATCACAGCTTCTAGAAGGTTTACATGATTTCGTAAAAAACACGAGTTTTTAGAAAATGTGCTTTATTTCATAAATGGAATCTAGAAAGTATTCACATTCTACGTCATAACGAGTTTCTATAGTTTGCGCATGCGTCCGGAAATAAGAAAAGCTTACTTCCCCCGTTTTTTAAAATCACAGCTTCTAGAAGGTTTACATGATTTCTTAAAAAACATGAGTTTTTAGAAAATGTGTTTTATTTCATAAATGGAATCAACAAAGTATTCACATTCTACGTCAGAACGACTTTCTATAGTTTGCGCATGCGTTTGGAAATAAGAAAATCTTACTTCCGCCGTTTTTTAAAATCACAGCTTCTAGAAGGTTTACATGATTTCGTAAAAAACACGAGTTTTTAGAAAAAGTGTTTTGTTTCATAAATGGAATCTACAAAGTATGCACATTCTACGTCATAACGCCTTTCTATATTTTGCGCATGCGTTTGGAAATAAGAAAAGCTTACTTCCCCCCTTTTTTAAAATCACAGCTTCTAGAAGGTTTACATGATTTCTTAAAAAACACGAGTTGTTAGAAAATGTGTTTTATTTCATAAATGGAATCAACAAACTATGCACATTCTAACTCATAATGACTTTCTATAGTTTGTGCATGCGTCCGGAAATAAGAAAAGCTTACTTCCACCATTTTTAAAAAGCACAGCTTCTAGAAGGTTTACATGATTTCTTAAAAAACACGAGTTTTTAGAAAATGTGTTTTATTTCATAAATGGAATCAACAAAGTATGCACATTCTACGTCATAACGACTTTCTATAGTTTGCGCATTCATCCAGAAATAAGAAAAGCTTACTTCCACCGTTTTTTAAAATCACAGCTTCTAGAAGGTTTACATGATTTCGTAAAAAACACGAGTTTTTAGAAAATGTACTTTATTTCATAAATGGAATCTACAAAGTATGCACATTCTACGTCATAAGGACTTTCTATAGTTTGCGCATGCGTCCGGAAATAAGAAAAGCTTACTTCCCCCGTTTTTTAAAATCATAGCTTCTAGAAGGTTTAATGATTTCTTAAAAAACATGAGTTTTTAGAAAATGTGTTTTATTTCATAAATGGAATCAACAAACTATGCACATTCTACGTCATAACGACTTTCTATAGTTTGCGCATGCATCCGGAAATAAGAAAAGCTTACTTCCACCGTTTTTTGAAATCACAGCTTCTAGAAGGTTTACATGATTTCGTAAACAACACGAGTTTTTAGAAAATGTGTTTTATTTCATAAATGGAATCAATAAAGTATGCACATTCTACGTCATAACGACTTTCTATAGTTTGCGCATGCATTTGGAAATAAGAAAAGCTTACTTCCCCCGTTTTTTAAAATTACAGCTTCCCGAAGGTTTATATGATTTCTTAAAAAACACAAGTTTCTAGAAAATGTGTTTTATTTCATAAATGGAATCAACAAAGTATGCACATTCTACGTCATAAGGACTTTCTACAGTTTGCGCATGCGTCCGGAAATAAGAAAAGCTTACTTCCACCGTTTTTTAAAATCACAGCTTCTAGAAGGTTTACATGATTTCTTAAAAAACACGAGTTTTTAGAAAATGTGTTTTATTTCATCAATGGAATCAGCAAACTATGCACATTCTATGTCATAACGAATTTCTATAGTTTGCGCATTCGTCCGGAAATAAGAAAAGCTTACTTCCACCGCTTTTTAAAATCACAGCTTCTAGAAGGTTTACATGATTTCGTAAAAAACACGAGTTTCTCGAAAATGTGCTTTATTTCATCAATGGAATCTACAAAGTATGCACGTTCTACGTCATAACTACTTTCTATAGTTTGCCCATGCGTCCGGAAATAAGAAAAGCTTACTTCCCCCGTTTTTTAAAACCACAGCTTCTAGAAGGTTTAATGATTACTTAAAAAACATGAGTTTTTAGAAAATGTGTTTTATTTCATAAATGGAATCAACAAAATATGCACATTCTACGTCATAACGAATTTCTATAGTTTGCGCATGCGTTTGGAATTAAGAAAATCTTACTTCCCCTGTTTTTTAAAAACACAGCTTCTAGAAGGTTTAAATGATATCTTAAAAAACACGAGTTTTTAGAAAATGTGTTTTATTTCATAAATGGAATCAACAAAGTATCCACATTCTACGTCATAATGACTGTCTATAGTTTGCGCATGCGTTTGGAAATAAGAAAATCTTACTTCCCCTGTTTTTTAAAAACACAGCTTCTAGAAGGTTTACATGATATCTTAAAAAAAACGAGTTTTTAGAAAATGTGTTTTATTTCATAAATGGAATCTACAAAGTATGCACATTCTATGTCATCACGACTTTCTATAGTTTGCGCATGCGTCCGGAAATAAGAAAAGCTTACTTCCCCCGTTTTTTAAAATCACAGCTTCTAGATGGTTTACATGATTTCATAAAAAACACGAGTTTTTAGAAAATGTGTTTTATTTCATAAATGGAATCTAAGAAGTATGCACATTCTACGTCATAACGAATTTCTATAATTTGTGCATGCGTCCGGAAATAAGAAAAGCTTACTTCCCCAATTTTTTAAAATCACAACTTCTAGAAGGTTTACATGATTTCCTAAAAAACACGAGTTTTTAGAAAATGTGTTTTATTTCATAAATGGAATCAACAAAGTATGCACATTCTATGTCATAACGACTTTCTATAGTTTGCGCATGTGTTTGGAAATAAGAAAAGCTTACTTCCCCCGTTTTTTAAAATCACAGCTTCTAGAAGGTTTACATGATTTCTTAAAAAACACGAGTTTTTAGAAAATGTGTTTTATTTCATAAATGGAATCAACAAAGTATGCACATTCTACGTCATAAGGACGTTCTATAGTTGGTGCATGCGTCCGGAAATAAGAAAAGCTTACTTCCACCGTTTTTTAAAATCACAGCTTCTAGAAGTTTTACATGATTTCTTTAAAAACACGAGTTTTTAGAAAATGTGTTTTATTTCATAAATGGAATCAACAAAGTATGCACATTCTACGTCATAACGACTTTCTATAGTTTGCGCATTCATCCAGAAATAAGAAAAGCTTACTTCCACCGTTTTTTAAAATCACAGCTTCTAGAAGGTTTACATGATTTCGTAAAAAACACGAGTTTTCAGAAAATGTACTTTATTTCATAAATGGAATCTACAAAGTATGCACATTCTACGTCATAACGACTTTCTATAGTTTGCGCATGCGTCAGGAAATAAGAAAAGCTTACTTCCCCCGTTTTTTAAAATCACAGCTTCTAGAAGGTTTAATGATTTCTTAAAAAACACGAGTTTTTAGAAATGTGTTTTATTTCATAAATGGAATCAACAAAGTATGCACATTCTACGTCATAACGGCTTTCTATAGTTTACTCATGCGTTTGGAAATAAGAAAAGCTTACTTCCCCCTTTTTTTAAAATCACAGCTTCTAGAAGGTTTACATGATTTCCTAAAAAACACGAGTTTTTAGAAAATGTGTTTTATTTCATAAATGGAATCAACAAAGTATGCAAATTCTACATCATAACGACTTTCTATAGTTTGCGCATGCGTCCGGAAATAAGAAAAGCTTACTTCCACCGTTTTTTAAAATAACATCTTCTAGAAGGTTTACATGAATTCTTAAAAAACATGAGTTTTTAGAAAATGTGTTTTATTTCATAAATGGAATCAACAAACTATGCACATTCTACGTCATAACGACTTTCTATAGTTTGCGCATGCGTCTGGAAATAAGAAAAGCTTACTTCCACCATTTTTTAAAATCACAGCTTCTAGAGGGTTTACATGATTTCTTAAAAAACACGAGTTTTTAGAAAATGTGTTTTATTTCATAAATGGAATCAACAAAGTATGCACATTCTACGTCATAACAACTTTCTATAGTTTACACATGCGTTTGGAAATCAGAAAACCTTACTTCCCTCGTTTTTTAAAATCACAACTTCTAGAATGTTTACATGATTTCTTAAAAAACACGAGTTTTTAGAAAATGTGTTTTATTTCATAAATGGAATCAACAAACTATGCACATTCTACATCATAACGACTTTCTATAGTTTGCGCATGCGTTCGGAAATAAGAAAAGCATACTTCCACCGTTTTTTAAAATCACAGCTTCTAGAGGGTTTACATGATTTCTTAAAAAACACGAGTTTTTATAAAATGTGTTTTATTTCATAAATCGAATCAACAAAGTATGCACATTCTACGTCATAACGACTTTCTATAGTTTGCGCATTCGTCCGGAAATAAGAAAAGCTTACTTCCACCGCTTTTTAAAATCACAGCTTCTAGAAGGTTTACATGATTTCGTAAAAAACACGAGTTTCTAGAAAATCTGCTTTATTTCATCAATGGAATCTACAAAGTATGCACGTTCTACGTCATAACTACTTTCTATAGTTTGCGCATGCGTCCGGAAATAAGAAAAGCTTACTTCCCCCGTTTTTTAAAATCACAGCTTCTAGAAGGTTTAATGATTACTTAAAAAACATGAGTTTTTAGAAAATGTGTTTTATTTCATAAATGGAATCAACAAAATATCCACATTCTACGTCATAACGACTTTCTATAGTTTGCGCATGCGTTTGGAAATAAGAAAAGCTTACTTGCCCTGTTTTTTAAAAACACAGCTTCTAGAAGGTTTAAATGATATCTTAAAAAACACGAGTTTTTAGAAAATGTGTTTTATTTCATAAATGGAATCAACAAAGTATCCACATTCTACGTCATAACGAATTTCTATAGTTTGCGCATGCGTTTGGAAATAAGAAAAGCTTACTTCCCCTGTTTTTTAAAAACACAGCTTCTAGAAGGTTTACATGATATCTTAAAAAACACGAGTTTTTAGAAAATGTGTTTTATTTCATAAATGGAATCTACAAAGTATGCACATTCTATGTCATAACGACTTTCTATAGTTTGCGCATGTGTCCAGAAATAAGAAAAGCTTACTTCCCCCGTTTTTTAAAATCACAGCTTTTAGAAGGTTTACATGATTTCATAAAAAACACGAGTTTTTAGAAAATGTGTTTTATTTCATAAATGGAATCTACAAAGTATGCACATTCTACGTCATAACGAATTTCTATAATTTGTGCATGCGTCCGGAAATAAGAAAAGCTTACTTCACCCATTTTTTAAAATCACAGCTTCTAGAAGGTTTACATGATTTCATAAAAAACACGAGTTTTTAGAACATGTGTTTTATTTCATAAATGGAATCAACAAAGTATGCACATTCTACGTCATAACGACTTTCTACAGTTTGCGCATGTGTTTGGAAATAAGAAAAGTTTACTTCCCCCGTTTTTTAAAATCAAATCTTCTAGAAGGTTTACATGATTTCTTAAAAAACACGAGTTTTTAGAAAATGTGTTTTATTTCATAAATGGAATCAACAAAGTATGCACATTCTATGTCATAAGGACTTTCTATAGTTTGCGCATGCGTCCGGAAATACGAAAAGCTTACTTCCACCGTTTTTTAAAATCACAACTTCTAGAAGTTTTACATGATTTCTTTAAAAACACGAGTTTTTAGAAAATGTGATTTATTTCATAAATGGAATCAACAAAGTATGCACATTCTACGTCATAACGACTTTCTATAGTTTGCACATTCATCCAGAAATAAGAAAAGCTTACTTCCACCGTTTTTTAAAATCACAGTTTCTAGAAGGTTTACATGATTTCGTAAAAAACACGAGTTTTTAGAAAATGTACTTTATTTCATAAATGGAATCTACAAAGTATGCACATTCTACGTCATAACGACTTTCTATAGTTTGCGCATGCGTCCGGAAATAAGAAAAGCTTACTTCCCCCGTTTTTAAAAATCACAGCTTCTAGAAGGTTTAATGATTTCTTAAAAAAACCGAGTTTTTAGAAAATGTGTTTTATTTCATAAATGGAATCAACAAAGTATGCACATTCTACGTCATAACGACTTTCTATAGTTTACGCATGCGTTTGGAGATAAGAAAAGCTTACTTCCCCCGTTTTTTAAAATCACAGCTTCTAGAAGGTTTACATGATTTCTTAAAAAACACGAGTTTTTAGGAAATGTGTTTTATTTCATAAATGGAAACTACAAAGTATGCACATTCTATGTCATAACGACTTTCTATAGTTTGCGCATGCGTTTGGAAATAGGAAAAGCTTACTTCCCCCGTTTTTTAAAATCACAGCTTCTAGAAAGTTTACATGATATCTTAAAAAACACGAGTTTTTAGAACATGTGTTTTATTTCATAAATGGAATCAACAAAGTATGCACATTCTACATCATAACGACTTTCTATAGTTTGCGCATGCGTCCGGAAATAAGAAAAGCTTACTTCGACCGTTTTTTAAAATCACAGCTTCTAGAAGGTTTACATGATTTCTTAAAAAACATGATTTTTTAGAAAATGTGTTTTATTTCATAAATGGAATCTACAAAGTATGCACATTCTACGTCATAACGACTTTCTATAGTTTGCGCATGCGTTTGGAAATAAGGAAAGCTTACTTCCCCCGTTTTTTAAAATCGCAGCTTCTAGAAGGTTTACATGATATCTTAAAAAACACGAGTTTTTAGAAATTGTGTTTTATTTCATAAATAGAATCTACAAAGTATGCACATTCTACGTCATAACGACTTTCTATAGTTTGCGCATGCGTCCGGAAATAAGAAAAGCTTACTTCCACCGTTTTTTGAAATCACAGCTTCTAGAAGGTTTACATGATTTCGTAAAAAACACGAGTTTTTAGAGAATGTGTTTTATTTTATAAATGGAATCAACAAAGTATGCACATTCTACGTCATATTGAATTTCTATAGTCTGCGCATGCGTTTGGAAACAAGAAAAGCTTACTTTCCCCGTTTTTTAAAATCACAGCTTCTCGAAGGTTTACATGAATTCTTAAAAAACACGAGTTTTTAGAAAATGTGTTTTATTTCATAAATGGAATCAACAAAGTATGCACATTCTACGTCATAAGGACTTTCTATAGTTTGCGCATGCGTCCAGAAATAAGAAAAGCTTACTTCCACCATTTTTTAAAATCAAAGCTTTTAGAAGGTTTACATGATTTCTTAAAAAACACGAGTTTTTAGAAAATGTGTTTTATTTCATAAATGGAATCAACAAAGTATGCACATTCTACGTCATAAAGACTTTCTATAGTTTGCGCATTCGTCCGGAAATAAGAAATTCTTACTTCCACCGTTTTTTAAAATCACATCTTCTAGAAGGTCTACATGATTTCGTAAAAAACATGAGTTTTTAGAAAATGTGTTTTATTTCATAAATGGAATCTACAAAGTATGCACATTCTACGCCATAACGACTTTCTATAGTTTGCACATGCGTTGGGAAATAAGAAAAGCTTACTTCCACCGTTTTTTGAAATCACAGCTTCTAGAAGGTTTACATGATTTCGTAAAAAACACGAGTTTTTAGAAAATGTGTTTTATTTCATAAATGGAATCAACAAAGTATGCACATTCTACGTCATAACGACTTTCTATAGTTTGCGCATGCATTTAGAAATAAGAAAAGCTTACTTTCCCCGTTTTTTAAAATCACAACTTCTAGAAGGTTTACATGATTTCTTAAAAAACACGAGTTTTTAGAAAATGTGTTTTATTTCATAAATGTAATCAACAAAGTATGCACATTCTACGTCATAACGACTTTCTATAGTTTGCGCATGCGTCCGGAAATAAGAAAAGCTTACTTCCACCGTTTTTTAAAATCACATCTTCTAGAAGGTTTACATGATTTCTTAAAAAACACGAGTTTTTAGAAAATGTGTTTTATTTCATAAATGGAATCAACAAAGTATGCACATTCTACGTCATAACGACTTTCTATAGTTTGTGCATTCGTCCCGAAATAAGAAAAGCTTACTTCCACCGTTTTTTAAAATAACAGCTTCTAGAAGGTTTACATGATTTCGTAAAAAACACGAGTTTTTAGAAAATGTGCTTTATTTCATAAATGGAATCTAGAAAGTATTCACATTCTACGTCATAACAACTTTCTATAGTTTGCGCATGCGTCCGGAAATAAGAAAAGCTTACTTCCACCGTTTTATAAAATCACAGCTTCTAGAAGGTTTACATGATTTCTTAAAAAACACGAGTTTTTAGAAAATGTGTTTTATTTCATAAATGGAATCAACAAAGTATGCACATTCTACATCATAACAACTTTCTATAGTTTGCGCATGCGTCCGGAAATAAGAAGAGCTTACTTCCACCGTTTTTTAAAATAACAACTTCTAGAAGGTTTACATGATTTCTTAAAAAACATGAGTTTTTAGAAAATGTGTTTTATTTCATAAATGGAATCAACAAAGTATGCACATTCTACGTCATAAGGACTTTGTATAGTTTGCGCATTCGACCGGAAATAAGAAAATCTTACTTCCACCGTTTTTTAAAATCACAGCTTCTAGAAGGTTTACATGATTTCCTAAAAAACATGAGTTTTTAGAAAATGTGTTTTATTTCATAAATGGAATCTACAAAGTATGCACATTCTACGTCATAACGACTTTCTATAGTTTGCGCATGCGTTTGGAAATAAGAAAAGCTTACTTCCCCCATTTTTTAAAATCACAGCTTCTAGAAGGTTTACATGATTTCTTAAAAAACACGAGTTTTTAGAAAATCTGTTTTATTTCATCAATGGAATCAACAAAGTATGCCCATTGTACGTCATAAGGACTTTCTATAGTTTGCGCATGCATCCGGAAATAAGAAAAGCTTACTTCCACCGTTTTTTAAAATCACAGCTTCTAGAAGGTATACATGATTTCTTAAAAAACACGAGTTTTTAGAAAATGTGTTTTATTTCATAAATGGAATCAACAAAGTATGCACATTCTATGTCATAACGACTTTCTATAGTTTGTGCATTCGTCCGGAAATAAGAAAAGCTTACTTCCACCGTTTTTTAAAATCACAGCTTCTAGAAGGTTTACATGATTTCGTAAAAAACACGAGTTTTTAGAAAATGTGCTTTATTTCATAAATGGAATCTAGAAAGTATTCACATTCTACGTCATAACGAGTTTCTATAGTTTGCGCATGCGTCCGGAAATAACAAAAACTTACTTCCCCCGTTTTTTAAAATCACAGCTTCTAGAAGGTTTACATGATTTCTTAAAAAACATGAGTTTTTAGAAAATGTGTTTTATTTCATAAATGGAATCAACAAAGTATGCACATTCTACGTCATAACGACTTTCTATAGTTTGCGCATGCGTTTGGAAATAAGAAAATATTACTTCCGCCGTTCTTTAAAATCACAGCTTCTAGAAGGTTTACATGATTTCGTAAAAAACACGAGTTTTAAGAAAATGTGTTTTATTTCATAAATTGAATCAACAATTTATGCACATTCTACGTCATAACGCCTTTCTATAGTTTGCGCATGCGTTTGGAAATAAGAAAAGCTTACTTCCCCCCTTTTTTAAAATCACAGCTTCTAGAAGGTTTACATGAATTCCTAAAAAACACGAGTTTTTAAAAAATGTGTTTTATTTCATAAATGGAATCAACAAAGTATGCACATTCTACGTCATAACGACTTTCTATAGTTTGCGCATGCGTTTGGAAATAAGAAAATCTTACTTCCGTCGTTTTTTAAAATCACAGCTTCTAGAAGGTTTACATGATATCTTAAAAAACACGAGTTTTTAGAAAATGTGTTTTATTTCATAATTGGAATCAGCAAAGTATGCACATTCTACGTCATAAAGACTTTCTATAGTTTGCGCATGCGTCCGGAAATAAGAAAAGCTTACTTCCACAGTTTTTTAAAATCACAGCTTCTAGAAGGTTTACATGATTTCTTAAAAAACACAAGTTTTTAGAAAATGTGTTTTATTTCATAAATGGAATCAACAAAGTATGCACATTCTACATCATAACAACTTTCTATAGTTTGCGCATGCGTCCAGAAATAAGAAGAGCTTACTTCCACCGTTTTTTAAAATAACAGCTTCTAGAAGGTTTACATGATTTCTTAAGAAACACGAGTTTTTAGAAAATGTGTTTGATTTCATAAATGGAATCAAGAAAGTATGCACATTATACGTCATAACGACTTTGTATAGTTTGCGCATGCGTCCAGAAATAAGAAAAGCTTACTTCCACCATTTTTTAAAATCACAGCTTCTAGAAGCTTTACATGATTTCTTAAAAAACACGAGTTTTTAGAAAATGTGTTTTATTTCATAAATGGAATCAACAAAGTATGCACATTCTACGTCATAACGACTTTCTATAGTTTGTGCATTCGTCTGGAAATAAGAAAAGCTTACTTCCACCATTTTTTAAAATCACAGCTTCTAGAAGGTTTACATGATTTCATAAAAACACGAGTTTTTAGAAAATGTGCTTTATTTCATAAATGGAATCTAGAAAGTATTCACATTCTACGTCATAACGACTTTCTATATTTTGCGCATGCGTTTGGAAATAAGAAAAGCCTACTTCCCCTGTTTTTTAAAAACACAGCTTCTAGAAGGTTTACATGATATCTTAAAAACACGAGTTTTTAGAAAATGTGTTTTATTTCATAAATGGAGTCAACAAAGTATGCACATTCTACGTCATAACGACTTTCTATAGTTTGCGCATGCGTCCGGAAATAAGAAAAGCTTACTTCCACCGTTTTATAAAATCACAGCTTCTAGAAGGTTTACATGATTTCTTAAAAAACACGAGTTTTTAGAAAATGTGTTTTATTTCATAAATGGAATCAACAAAGTATGCACATTCTACATCATAAAAACTTTCTATAGTTTGCGCATGCATCCGGAAATAAGAAGAGCTTACTTCCACCATTTTTTAAAATAACAGCTTCTAGAAGCTTTACATGATTTCTTAAAAAACAGGAGTTTTTAGAAAATGTGTTTTATTTCATAAATGGAATCAACAAAGTATGCACATTCTACGTCATAAGGAATTTGTATAGTTTGCGCATTCGACCGGAAATAAGAAAATCTTACTTCCACCGTTTTTTAAAATCACAGCTTCTAGAAGGTTTACATGATTTCCTTAAAAACATGAGTTTTTAGACAATGTTTTCTATTTCATAAATGGAATATACAAAGTATGCACATTCTACGTCATAACGACTTTCTATAGTTTGTGCATTCGTCCGGAAATAAGAAAATCTTACTTCCACCGTTTTTTAAAATCACAGCTTCTAGAAGGTTTACATGATTTCGTAAAAAACACGAGTTTTTAGAAAATGTGCTTTATTTCATAAATGGAATCTAGAAAGTATTCACATTCTACGTCATAACGAGTTTCTATAGTTTGCGCATGCGTCCGGAAATAAGAAAAGCTTACTTCCACCGTTTTTTAAAATCACAGCTTCTAGAAGGTTTACATGATTTCGTAAAAAACACGATTGTTTAGAAAATGTGTTTTATATCATAAATTTAATCTACAAAGTATGCACATTCTACGTCATAACGACTTTCTATAGTTTGCACATGCGTCCGGAAATAAGAAAAGCTTACTTCCACCGTTTTTTGAAATCATAGCTTCTCGAAGGTTTACATGATTTCGTAAAAAACACGAGTTTTTAGAAAATGTGTTTTATTGCATAAATGGAATCAACAAAGTATGCACATTCTACGTCATAACGACTTTCTATAGTTTGCGCATGCATTTGGAAATAAGAAAAGCTTACTTCCACCGTTTTTTAAAATCACAGCTTCTAGAAGGTTTATATGATTTCTTAAAAAACACGAGTTTTTAGAAAATGTGTTTTATTTCATAAATGGAATCAACAAAGTATGCACATTCTACATCATAAGGACTTTCTATAGTTTGCGCATGCGTCCGGAAATAAGAAAAGCTTACTTCCACCGTTTTTTAAAATCACAGCTTCTAGAAGGTTTACATGATTTCTTAAAAAACACGAGTTTTTAGAAAATGTGTTTTATTTCATAAATGGAATCAACAAACTATGCACATTCTATGTCATAACGACTTTCTATAGTTTGCGCATTCGTCCAGAAATAAGAAAAGCTTACTTCCACCGCTTTTTAAAATCACAGCTTCTAGAAGGTTTACATGATTTCGTAAAAAACACGAGTTTCTAGAAAATGTGCTTTATTTCATCAATGGAATCTACAAAGTATGCACGTTCTACGTCATAACTACTTTCTATAGTTTGCGTATGCGTCCGGAAATAAGAAAAGCTTACTTCCCCAGTTTTTTAAAATCACAGCTTCTAGAAGGTTTAATGATTACTTAAAAAACATGAGTTTTTAGAAAATGTGTTTTATTTCATAAGTGGAATCAACAAAATATGCACATTTTACGTCATAACGACTTTCTATAGTTTGCGCATGCGTTTGGAAATAAGAAAAGCTTACTTCCCCTGTTTTTTAAAAACACAGCTTCTAGAAGGTTTACATGATATCTTAAAAAACACGAGTTTTTAGAAAATGTGTTTTATTTCATAAATGGAATCAACAAAGTATGCACATTCTACGTCATAACGACTTTCTATAGTTTGCGCATTCATCCAGAAATAAGAAAATCTTACTTCCACCGTTTTTTAAAATCACAGCTTCTAGAAGGTTTATATGATTTCTTACAAAACACGAGTTTTTAGAAAATGTGTTTTATTTCATAAATGGAATCAACAAAGTATGCACATTCTAGATCATAAGAACTTTCTATAGTTTGCGCATGCGTCCGGAAATAAGAAAAGCTTACTTCCACCGTTTTTTAAAATCACAACTTCTAGAAGGTTTACATGATTTCTTAAAAAACACGAGTTTTTAGAAAATGTGTTTTATTTCATAAATGGAATCAACAAACTATGCACATTCTATGTCATAACGACTTTCTATAGTTTGCGCATTCGTCCGGAAATAAGAAAAGCTTACTTCCACCGCTTTTTAAAATCACAGCTTCTAGAAGGTTTACATGATTTCTTAAAAAACAGGAGTTTTTAGAAAATGTGTTTTATTTCATAAATGGAATCAACAAACTATGCACATTCTATGTCATAACGACTTTCTATAGTTTGCGCATTCATCCGGAAATAAGAAAAGCTTACTTCCACCGCTTTTTAAAATCACAGCTTCTAGAAGGTTTACATGATTTCGTAAAAAACACGAGTTTCTAGAAAATGTGCTTTATTTCATCAATGGAATCTACAAAGTATGCACGTTCTACGTCATAACGACTTTCTATAGTTTGCGCATGCATTTGGAAATAAGAAAAGCTTACTTCCACCGTTTTTTAAAATCACAGCTTCTAGAAGGTTTACATGAATTCTTAAAAAACACGAGTTTTTAGAAAATGTGTTTTATTTCATAAATGGAATGAACAAAGTATGCACATTCTACGTCATAAGGACTTTCTATAGTTTGCGCATGCGTTCGGAAATAAGAAAAGCTTACTTCCACCATTTTTTAAAATCAAAGCTTTTAGAAGGTTTACATGATTTCTTAAAAAACACGATTTTTTAGAAAATGTGTTTTATTTCATAAATGGAATCAACAAAGTATGCACATTCTACGTCATAAAGACATTCTATAGTTTGCGCATTCGTCCGGAAATAAGAAATTCTTACTTCCACCGTTTTTTAAAATCACAGCTTCTAGAAGGTCTACATGATTTCGTAAAAAACACGAGTTTTTAGAAAATGTGCTTTATTTCATAAATGGAATCTAGAAAGTATTCACATTCTACGTCATAACAACTTTCTATAGTTTGCGCATGCGTCCGGAAATAAGAAAAGCTTACTTCCACCGTTTTATAAAATCACAGCTTCTAGAAGGTTTACATGATTTCTTAAAAAACACGAGTTTTTAGAAAATGTGTTTTATTTCATAAATGGAATCAACAAAGTATGCACATTCTACATCATAACAACTTTCTATAGTTTGCGCATGCGTCCGGAAATAAGAAGAGCTTACTTCCACCGTTTTTTAAAATAACAACTTCTAGAAGGTTTACATGATTTCTTAAAAAACATGAGTTTTTAGAAAATGTGTTTTATTTCATAAATGGAATCAACAAAGTATGCACATTATACGTCATAAGGACTTTGTATAGTTTGCGCATTCGACCGGAAATAAGAAAATCTTACTTCCACCGTTTTTTAAAATCACAGCTTCTAGAAGGTTTACATGATTTCCTAAAAAACATGAGTTTTTAGAAAATGTGTTTTATTTCATAAATGGAATCTACAAAGTATGCACATTCTACGTCATAACGACTTTCTATAGTTTGCGCATGCGTTTGGAAATAAGAAAAGCTTACTTCCCCCATTTTTTAAAATCACAGCTTCTAGAAGGTTTACATGATTTCTTAAAAAACACGAGTTTTTAGAAAATCTGTTTTATTTCATCAATGGAATCAACAAAGTATGCCCATTGTACGTCATAAGGACTTTCTATAGTTTGCGCATGCATCCGGAAATAAGAAAAGCTTACATCCACCGTTTTTTAAAATCACAGCTTCTAGAAGGTATACATGATTTCTTAAAAAACACGAGTTTTTAGAAAATGTGTTTTATTTCATAAATGGAATCAACAAAGTATGCACATTCTATGTCATAACGACTTTCTATAGTTTGTGCATTCGTCCGGAAATAAGAAAAGCTTACTTCCACCGTTTTTTAAAATCACAGCTTCTAGAAGGTTTACATGATTTCGTAAAAAACACGAGTTTTTAGAAAATGTGCTTTATTTAATAAATGGAATCTAGAAAGTATTCACATTCTACGTCATAACGAGTTTCTATAGTTTGTGCATGCGTCCGGAAATAACAAAAACTTACTTCCCCCGTTTTTTAAAATCACAGCTTCTAGAAGGTTTACATGATTTCTTAAAAAACATGAGTTTTTAGAAAATGTGTTTTATTTCATAAATGGAATCAACAAAGTATGCACATTCTACGTCATAACGACTTTCTATAGTTTGCGCATGCGTTTGGAAATAAGAAAATATTACTTCCGCCGTTCTTTAAAATCACAGCTTCTAGAAGGTTTACATGATTTCGTAAAAAACACGAGTTTTTAGAAAAAGTGTTTTATTTCATAAATGGAATCTACAAAGTATGCACATTCTACGTCATAACGAATTTCTATAGTTTGCGCATGCGTCCGGAAATAAGAAAAGCTTACTTCCACCGTTTTTTGAAATCACAGCTTCTAGAAGGTTTACATGATTTCGTAAAAAACACGAGTTTTAAGAAAATGTGTTTTATTTCATAAATTGAATCAACAATTTATGCACATTCTACGTCATAACGCCTTTCTATAGTTTGCGCATGCGTTTGGAAATAAGAAAAGCTTACTTCCCCCCTTTTTTAAAATCACAGCTTCTAGAAGGTTTACATGATTTCCTAAAAAACACGAGTTTTTAAAAAATGTGTTTTATTTCATAAATGGAATCAACAAAGTATGCACATTCTACGTCATAACGACTTTCTATAGTTTGCGCATGCGTTTGGAAATAAGAAAATCTTACTTCCGCCGTTTTTTAAAATCACAGCTTCTAGAAGGTTTACATGATATCTTAAAAAACACGAGTTTTTAGAAAATGTGTTTTATTTCATAATTGGAATCAGCAAAGTATGCACATTCTACGTCATAAAGACTTTCTATAGTTTGCGCATGCGTCCGGAAATAAGAAAAGCTTACTTCCACAGTTTTTTAAAATCACAGCTTCTAGAAGGTTTACATGATTTCTTAAAAAACACAAGTTTTTAGAAAATGTGTTTTATTTCATAAATGGAGTCAACAAAGTATGCACATTCTACATCATAACAACTTTCTATAGTTTGCGCATGCGTCCAGAAATAAGAAGAGCTTACTTCCACCGTTTTTTAAAATAACAGCTTCTAGAAGGTTTACATGATTTCTTAAGAAACACGAGTTTTTAGAAAATGTGTTTGATTTCATAAATGGAATCAAGAAAGTATGCACATTATACGTCATAACGACTTTGTATAGTTTGCGCATGCGTCCAGAAATAAGAAAAGCTTACTTCCACCATTTTTTAAAATCACAGCTTCTAGAAGCTTTACATGATTTCTTAAAAAACACGAGTTTTTAGAAAATGTGTTTTATTTCATAAATGGAATCAACAAAGTATGCACATGCTACGTCATAACGACTTTCTATAGTTTGTGCATTCGTCCGGAAATAAGAAAAGCTTACTTCCACCATTTTTTAAAATCACAGCTTCTAGAAGGTTTACATGATTTCATAAAAACACGAGTTTTTAGAAAATGTGCTTTATTTCATAAATGGAATCTAGAAAGTATTCACATTCTACGTCATAACGACTTTCTATATTTTGCGCATGCGTTTGGAAATAAGAAAAGCCTACTTCCCCTGTTTTTTAAAAACACAGCTTCTAGAAGGTTTACATGATATCTTAAAAACACGAGTTTTTAGAAAATGTGTTTTATTTCATAAATGGAGTCAACAAAGTATGCACATTCTACGTCATAACGACTTTCTATAGTTTGCGCATGCGTTCGGAAATAAGAAAAGCTTACTTCCACCGTTTTATAAAATCACAGCTTCTAGAAGGTTTACATGATTTCTTAAAAAACACGAGTTTTTAGAAAATGTGTTTTATTTCATAAATGGAATCAACAAAGTATGCACATTCTACATCATAACAACTTTCTATAGTTTGCGCATGCATCCGGAAATAAGAAGAGCTTACTTCCACCATTTTTTAAAATAACAGCTTCTAGAAGCTTTACATGATTTCTTAAAAAACAGGAGTTTTTAGAAAATGTGTTTTATTTCATAAATGGAATCAACAAAGTATGCACATTCTACGTCATAAGGAATTTGTATAGTTTGCGCATTCGACTGGAAATAAGAAAATCTTACTTCCACCGTTTTTTAAAATCACAGCTTCTAGAAGGTTTACATGATTTCCTTAAAAACATGAGTTTTTAGACAATGTTTTCTATTTCATAAATGGAATATACAAAGTATGCACATTCTACGTCATAACGACTTTCTATAGTTTGTGCATTCGTCCGGAAATAAGAAAATCTTACTTCCACCGTTTTTTAAAATCACAGCTTCTAGAAGGTTTACATGATTTCGTAAAAAACACGAGTTTTTAGAAAATGTGCTTTATTTCATAAATGGAATCTAGAAAGTATTCACATTCTACGTCATAACGAGTTTCTATAGTTTGCGCATGCGTCCGGAAATAAGAAAAGCTTACTTCCACCGTTTTTTAAAATCACAGCTTCTAGAAGGTTTACATGATTTCGTAAAAAACACGATTGTTTAGAAAATGTGTTTTATATCATAAATTTAATCTACAAAGTATGCACATTCTACGTCATAACGACTTTCTATAGTTTGCACATGCGTCCGGAAATAAGAAAAGCTTACTTCCACCGTTTTTTGAAATCATAGCTTCTCGAAGGTTTACATGATTTCGTAAAAAACACGAGTTTTTAGAAAATGTGTTTTATTGCATAAATGGAATCAACAAAGTATGCACATTCTACGTCATAACGACTTTCTATAGTTTGCGCATGCATTTGGAAATAAGAAAAGCTTACTTCCACCGTTTTTTAAAATCACAGCTTCTAGAAGGTTTATATGATTTCTTAAAAAACACGAGTTTTTAGAAAATGTGTTTTATTTCATAAATGGAATCAACAAAGTATGCACATTCTACATCATAAGGACTTTCTATAGTTTGCGCATGCGTCCGGAAATAAGAAAAGCTTACTTCCACCGTTTTTTAAAATCACAGCTTCTAGAAGGTTTACATGATTTCTTAAAAAACACGAGTTTTTAGAAAATGTGTTTTATTTCATAAATGGAATCAACAAACTATGCACATTCTATGTCATAACGACTTTCTATAGTTTGCGCATTCGTCCAGAAATAAGAAAAGCTTACTTCCACCGCTTTTTAAAATCACAGCTTCTAGAAGGTTTACATGATTTCGTAAAAAACACGAGTTTCTAGAAAATGTGCTTTATTTCATCAATGGAATCTACAAAGTATGCACGTTCTACGTCATAACTACTTTCTATAGTTTGCGCATGCGTCCGGAAATAAGAAAAGCTTACTTCCCCAGTTTTTTAAAATCACAGCTTCTAGAAGGTTTAATGATTACTTAAAAAACATGAGCTTTTAGAAAATGTGTTTTATTTCATAAGTGGAATCAACAAAATATGCACATTCTACGTCATAACGACTTTCTATAGTTTGCGCATGCGTTTGGAAATAAGAAAAGCTTACTTCCCCTGTTTTTTAAAAACACAACTTCTAGAAGGTTTACATGATATCTTAAAAAACACGAGTTTTTAGAAAATGTGTTTTATTTCATAAATGGAATCAACAAAGTATGCACATTCTACGTCATAACGACTTTCTATAGTTTGCGCATTCATCCAGAAATAAGAAAATCTTACTTCCACCGTTTTTTAAAATCACAGCTTCTAGAAGGTTTATATGATTTCTTACAAAACACGAGTTTTTAGAAAATGTGTTTTATTTCATAAATGGAATCAACAAAGTATGCACATTCTAGATCATAAGAACTTTCTATAGTTTGCGCATGCGTCCGGAAATAAGAAAAGCTTACTTCCACCGTTTTTTAAAATCACAACTTCTAGAAGGTTTACATGATTTCTTAAAAAACACGAGTTTTTAGAAAATGTGTTTTATTTCATAAATGGAATCAACAAACTATGCACATTCTATGTCATAACGACTTTCTATAGTTTGCGCATTCGTCCGGAAATAAGAAAAGCTTACTTCCACCGCTTTTTAAAATCACAGCTTCTAGAAGGTTTACATGATTTCTTAAAAAACAGGAGTTTTTAGAAAATGTGTTTTATTTCATAAATGGAATCAACAAACTATGCACATTCTATGTCATAACGACTTTCTATAGTTTGCGCATTCATCCGGAAATAAGAAAAGCTTACTTCCACCGCTTTTTAAAATCACAGCTTCTAGAAGGTTTACATGATTTCGTAAAAAACACGAGTTTCTAGAAAATGTGCTTTATTTCATCAATGGAATTTACAAAGTATGCACGTTCTACGTCATAACGACTTTCTATAGTTTGCGCATGCATTTGGAAATAAGAAAAGCTTACTTCCACCGTTTTTTAAAATCACAGCTTCTAGAAGGTTTACATGAATTCTTAAAAAACACGAGTTTTTAGAAAATGTGTTTTATTTCATAAATGGAATGAACAAAGTATGCACATTCTACGTCATAAGGACTTTCTATAGTTTGCGCATGCGTTCGGAAATAAGAAAAGCTTACTTCCACCATTTTTTAAAATCAAAGCTTTTAGAAGGTTTACATGATTTCTTAAAAAACACGATTTTTTAGAAAATGTGTTTTATTTCATAAATGGAATCAACAAAGTATGCACATTCTACGTCATAAAGACATTCTATAGTTTGCGCATTCGTCCGGAAATAAGAAATTCTTACTTCCACCGTTTTTTAAAATCACAGCTTCTAGAAGGTCTACATGATTTCGTAAAAAACATGAGTTTTTAGAAAATGTGTTTTATTTCATAAATGGAATCTACAAAGTATGCACATTCTATGCCATAACGACTTTCTATAGTTTGCACATGCGTTGGGAAATAAGAAAAGCTTACTTCCACCGTTTTTTGAAATCACAGCTTCTAGAAGGTTTACATGATTTCGTAAAAAACACGAGTTTTTAGAAAATGTGTTTTATTTCATAAATGGATTCAAGAAAGTACGCACATTCTACGTCATAACGACTTTCTATAGTTTGCGCATGCATTTGGAAATAAGAAAAGCTTACTTTCCATGTTTTTTAAAATCACAACTTCTAGAAGGTTTCCATGATTTCTTAAAAAACACGAGTTTTTAGAAAATGTGTTTTATTTCATAAATTTAATCAACAAAGTATGCACATTGTACGTCATAACGACTTTCTATAGTTTGCGCATGCGTTCGGAAATAAGAAAAGCTTTCTTCCACCGTTTTTTAAAATCACAGCTTCTAGAAGGTTTACCTGATTTCTTAAAAAACACGAGTTTTTAGAAAATGTGTTTTATTTCATAAATGGAATCAAAAAAGTATGCACATTCTATGTCATAACGACTTTCTATAGTTTGCGCATTCATCCGGAAATAAGAAAATCTTGCTTCCACCGATTTTTAAAATCACAGCTTCTAGAAGGTTTACATGATTTCGTAAAAAACACGAGTTTTTAGTAAATGTGTTTTATTTCATAAATGGAATCTACAAAGTATGCACATTCTACGTCATAACGACTTTCTATAGTTTGCGCATGCGTCCGGAAATAAGAAAAGCTTACTTCCACCGTTTTTTGAAATCACAGCTTCTAGAAGGTTTACATGATTTCGTAAAAAACACGAGTTTTTAGAAAATGTGTTTTATTTCATAAATGAAATCTACAAAGTAACAACATTCTACGTCATAACGACTTTCTATAGTTTGGGCATGCGTCCGGAAATTAGAAAAGCTTAATTCCCCCGTTTTTAAAAATCACAGCTTCTAGGAGGTTTACATGATTTCTTAAAAAAAACGAGTTTTTAGAAAATGTGTTTTATTTCATAAATGGAATCAACAAAGTATGCACATTCTACGTCGTAACGACTTTCTATAGTTTGCGCATGCGTCCGGAAATAAGAAAAGCTTACTTCCCCCGTTTTTTAAAATCATAGCTTCTAGAAGGTTTACATGATTTCGTAAAACACACGAGTTTTTAGAAAATGTGTTTTATTTCATAAATGGAATCAACAAAGTATGCACATTCTACGTCATATTGACTTTCTATAGTCTGCGCATGCGTTTGGAAAAAAGAAAAGCTTACTTTCCCCGTTTTTTAAAATCACAGCTTCTAGAAGGTTTACATGAATTCTTAAAAAACACGAGTTTTTAGAAAATGTGTTTTATTTCATAAATGGAATCAACAAAGTATGCACATTCTACGTCATAAGGACTTTGTATAGTTTGCACATGCGTCCAGAAATAAGAAAAGCTTACTTCCACCGTTTTTTAAAATCACAGCTTTTAGAAGGTTTACATGATTTCTTAAAAAACACGAGTTTTTAGAAAATGTGTTGTATTTCATAAATGGAATCAACAAAGTATGCACATTCTACGTCATAACGACTTTCTATAGTTTGTGCATTCGTCCGGAAATAAGAAAATCTTACTTCCACTGTTTTTTAAAATCATAGCTTCTAGAAGGTTTACATGATTTCTTAAACAACACGAGTATTTAGAAAATGTGTTTTATTTCATAAATGGAATCTGCAAAGTATGCACATTCTACGTCATAACGACTTTCTATAGTTTGCGCATGCGTCCGGAAATAAGAAAAGCTTACTTCCCCCGTTTTTAAAAATCACAGCTTCTAGGAGGTTTACATGATTTCTTAAAAAACACGAATTTTTAGAAAATGTGTTTTATTTCATAAATGGAATCAACAAAGTATGCACATTCTACGTCATAACGACTTTCTATAGTTTGGCCTTCGTCCAGAAATGAGAAAAGGTTACTTCCCCCGATTTTTAGAATCACAGCTTCTAGAAGGTTTACATGATTTCGTAAAAAACACGAGTTTTTAGAAAATGTGTTTTATTTCATAAATGGAATCTACAAAGTATGCACATTCTACGTCATAACGACTTTCTATAGTTTGCGCATGCGTCCGGAAATAAGAAAAGCTTATTTCCACCGTTTTTGGAAATCACATCTTCTATAAGGTTTACATGATTTCGTAAAAAACACGAGTTTTTAGAAATGTGTTTTATTTCATAAATGTAATCTACAAAGTATGCACATTCTACGTCATAACGACTTTCTATAGTTTTTGCATGCGTCCGGAAATAAGAAAAGCTTACTTCCCCCGTTTTTAAAATCACAGCTTCTAGGAGGTTTACATGATTTCTTAAAAAACACGAGTTTTTAGAAAATGTGTTTTATTTCATAAATGGAATCAACACACAGTATGCACATTCTACGTCATAACGACTTTCTATAGTTTGCGCATGCGTTTGGAAATAAAAAAAGCTTACTTCCCCCGTTTTTTAAAATCACAACTTCTAGAAGGTTTACATGATTTCTTAAAAAACACGAGTTTTTAGAAGATGTGGTTTATTTCATAAATCGAATCAACAAAGTATGCACATTCTATGTCATAACGACTTTCAATAGTTTGCGCATGCGTCTGGAAATAAGAAAAGCTTACTTCCCCCGTTTTTAAAAATCACAGCTTCTAGGAGGTTTACATGATTTCTTAAAAAACACGAGTTTTTATAAAATGTGTTTTATTTCATAAATGGAATCAACAAAGTATGCACATTCTACGTCATAACGACTTTCTATAGTTTGCGCATGCGTTTGGAAATAAAAGAAGCTTACTTCCCCCGTTTTTTAAAATCACAACTTCTAGAAGGTTTACATGATTTCTTAAAAAACACGAGTTTTTAGAAAATGTGTTTTATTTCATAAATGGTATCAACAAAGTATGCACATTCTATGTCATAACGACTTTCTATAGTTTGCGCATGCGTCCGGAAATAAGAAAAGCTTACTTCCACCGTTTTTTAAAATCACAGCTTCTAGAAGGTTTACATGATTTCTTAAAAAACACGAGTTTTTAGAAAATGTGTTTTATTTCATAAATGGAATCAACAAAGTATGCACATTATACGTCATAACGACTTTCTATAGTTTGCGCATGCGTCCGGAAATAAGAAAAGCTTACTTCCCTCGTTTTTAAAATCACAGCTTCTAGGAGGTTTACATGATTTCGTAAAAAACACGAGTTTTTAGAAAATGTGTTTTATTTCATAAATGGAATTAACAAAGTATGCACATTCTACGTCATAATGACTTTCTATAGTTTGCGCATGCGTTTGGAAATAAAAAAAGCTTACTTCCCCCGTTTTTTAAAATCACAGCTTCTAGAAGGTTTACATGATTTCTTAAAAAACACGAGTTTTTAGAAAATGTGGTTTATTGCAGAAATGGAATCAACAAAGTATGCACATTCTACGTCATAACGACTTTCTATAGTTTGCGCATGCGTCCGAAGATAAGAAAAGCTTACTTCCCCCGTTTTTAAAAATCACAGTTTCTAGGAGGTTTACATGATTTCTTAAAAAACACGAGTTTTTAGAAAATGTGTTTTATTTCATAAATGGAATCAGCAAAGTATGCATATTCTACGTCATAACGACTTTCTATAGTTTGCGCATGCGTCCGGAAATAAGAAAAGCTTACTTCCACCATTTTTTAAAATCATAGCTTCTAGAAGGTTTACATGTTTTCATAAAAAACACGAGTTTTTAGAAAATGCATTTTATTTTGTAAATGGAATCTACAAAGTATGCACATTCTACGTGACAAGGACTTTCTATAGTTTGCGCATGCGTCCCGAAATAAGAAAAGCTTACTTCCACCGTTTTTTAAAATCATAGCTTCTAGAAGGTTTACATGATTTCTTAAAAAACATGATTTTTTAGGAAATGTGTTTTATTTCATAAATGGAATCTACAAAGTATGCACATTCTACGTCATAACGACTTTCTATAGTTTGCGCATGCGGCCGGAAATAAGAAAAGCTTACTTGCCCCGTTTTTTAAAATCACAGCTTCTAGAAGTTTTACATGATTTGTTAAAAAACATGAGTTTTTAGAAATTGTGTTTTATTTCATAAATGGAACCAACAAAGTATGGACATTCTACGTCATAACGACTTTCTATAGTTTGCGCATGCGTTTGGAAATAAGAAAAGCTTACTTCCACCGTTTTTTAAAATCACAGCTTCTAGAAGGTTTACATGATTTTTTAAAAAACACGAGTTTTTAGAAATTGTGTTTTATTTCATAAATGGAATCAACAAAGTATGCACATTCTACGTCATAACGACTTTCTATAGTTTGCGCATGCGTCCGGAAATAAGAAAAGCTTACTTCCATCATTTTTTAAAATCACAGCTTCTAGAAGGTTTACATGATTTCGTAAAAAACATGAGTTTTCAGAAAATGTGTTTTATTTTATAAATGGAATCAACAAAGTATGCACATTCTATGTCATAACGACTTTCTATAGTTTGCGCATTCATCCGGAAATAAGAAAAGCTTACTTCCACCGTTTTTTAAAATCATAGCTTCTAGAAGGTTTACACGATTTCTTAAAAAACACGAGTTTTTAGAAAATGTGTTTTATTTCATAAATGAAATCAACAAAGTATGCACATTCTACATCACAACGACTTTCTATAGTTTGCGCATTCGTCCGGAAATAAGAGAAGCTTACTTGCACCGTTTTTTAAAATGACAACTTCTAGAAGGTTTACATGATTTCGTAAAAAACATGAGTTTTTAGAAAATGTGTTTTATTTCGTAAATGGAATCAACAAAGTATGCATATTCTAAATCATAACGACTTTCTATAGTTTGCGCATGCGTCCGGAAATAAAAAAAGCTTACTTCCACCATTTTTTAAAATCATAGCTTCTAGAAGGTTTACATGATTTCGTAAAAAACACGAGTTTTTAGAAAATGTGTTTTATTTCGTAAATGGAATCTACAAAGTATGCACATTCTACGTCATAAGGACTTTCTATACTTTGCCCATGCATCCAGAAATAAGAAAAGCTTACTTCCCCTGTTTTTTAAAATCACAGCTTCTAGAAGGTTTACATGATTTCGTAAAAAACACGAGTTTTTAGAAAATGTGTTTTATTTCATAAATAGAATCTAGAAAGTATGCACATTCTACGTCATAATGAATTTGTATAATTTGCGCATGCGTCCGGAAATAAGAAAAGCTTACTTCCACCGTTTTTTAAAATCACAGCTTCTAGAAGGTTTACATGAATTTGTAAAAAACACGAGTTTTTAGAAAATGTGTTTTATTTTGATAAATGGAATCTACAAAGTATGCACATTCTACGTCATAAGGACTTTCTATAGTTTTCGCATGCGTCCGGAAATAAGAAAAGCTTACTTCCACCGTTTTTTAAAATCGCAGCTTCTAGAAGGTTTACATGATTTCTGAAAAAACACGAGTTTTTAGGAAATGTGTTTTATTTCATAAATGGAATCAACAAAGTATGCACATTCTACGTCATAACGACTTTCTATAGTTTGCGCATGCGTCCGGAAATAAGAAAAAGCTTACTTCCACCGTTTTTTAAAATCACAGCTTCTAGAAGGTTTACATGATTTCGTAAAAAACACGAGTTTTTAGAAACTGTGTTTTATTTCATAAATGGAATCAACAAAGTATGCACATTCTACGTCATAACGACATTCTATAGTTTGCGCATTCGTCCGGAAATAAGAAAAAGCTTACTTCCACCGTTTTTTAAAATCACAGCTTCTAGAAGGTTTACATGATTTCGTAAAAAACACGAGCTTTTAGAAAATGTGTTTTATTTCATAAATGGAATCAATAAAGTATGCACATTCTACATCATAACGACATTCTATAGTTTGCGCATTCATCCGGAAATAAGAAAAGCTTACTTCCACCATTTTTTAAAATCACAGCTTCTAGAAGGTTTACATGATTTCTTAAAAAACACGAGTTTTTAGAAAATGTGTTTTATTTCATAAATGGAATCAACAAAGTATGCACATTCTACATCATAACGACTTTCTATAGTTTACGCATTCGTCCGGAAATAAGAAAAGCTTGCTTCCACCATCTTTTAAAATCATAGCTTCTAGAAGGTTTACATGATTTCTTAAAAAACACGAGTTTTTAGAAAATGTGTTTTATTTCATAAATGGAATCAACAAAGTATGCACATTCTACGTCATAACGACTTTCTATAGTTTGCGCATGCGTTTCGAAATAAGAAAAGCTTACTTCCCTCGTTTTTTAAAATCACAGCTTCTAGAAGGTTTACATGATTTCTTAAAAAACACGAGTTTTTAGAAAATGTGTTTTATTTCATAAATGGAATCAATAAAGTATGCACATTCTACGTCATAACGAAATTCTATAGTTTGCGCATACATCCGAAAATAAGAAAAGCTTACTTCCACCGTTTTTTAAAATCACACCTTCTAGAAGGTTTACATGATTTCTTAAAAAACACGAGTTTTTAGAAAATGTGTTTTATTTCATAAATGGAATCAGCAAAGTATGCACATTCTACATCATAACGACTTTCTATAGTTTACGCATTCGTCCAGAAATAAGAAAAGATTACTTCCACCGTTTTTTAAAATCACAGCTTCTAGAAGGTTTACATGATTTCTTGAAAAACACGAGTTTTTAGACAATGTGTTTCATTTCATAAATGGAATCAACAAAGTATGCACATTCTACGTCATAACGACTTTCTATAGTTTGCTCATTCGTCCGGAAATAAGAAAAGCTTATTCGACCATTTTTTAAAATCACAGCTTCTAGAAGGTTTACATGATTTCGTAAATAACACGAGTTTTTAGAAAATGTGTTTTATTTCAAAAATGGAATCAACAAAGTATGCACATTCTACGTCATAACGACTTTCTATAGTTTGCGCATGTGTCCGGAAATAAGAAAAGCTTACTTCCACCGTTTTTTTAAATCATAGCATCTAGAAGGTTTACATGATTTCGTAAAAAACACGAGTTTTTAGAAAATGTGTTTTATTTCATAAATGGAATCTAAAAATTATGCACATTCTACATCATAACGACTTTCTATAGCTTGCGCATGCATCCGGAAATAAGAAAAGCTTACTTCCCCCGTTTTTTAAAATAACAGCTTCTAGAAGGTTTACACGATTTCTTAAAAAAACCAAGTTTTTAGAACATGTGTTTTATTTCATAAATGTAATCAACAAAGTATGCACATTCTACGTCATAACGACTTTCTATAGTTTGCGCATGCGTCCGGAAATAAGAAAAGCTTACTTCCACCGTTTTTTAAAATCACAGCTTCTAGAAGGTTTACATGATTTCTTAAAAAACACGAGTTTTTAGGAAATGTGTTTTATTTCATAAATGGAATCAACAAAGTATGCACATTCTACGTCATAACGACTTTCTATAGTTTGCGCATGCGTCCGGAAATAAGAAAAAGCTTACTTCCACCGTTTTTTAAAATCACAGCTTCTAGAAGGTTTACATGATTTCGTAAAAAACACGAGTTTTTAGAAAATGTGTTTTATTTCATAAATGGAATCAACAAAGTATGCACATTCTACGTCATAACGACATTCTATAGTTTGCGCATTCGTCCGGAAATAAGAAAAAGCTTACTTCCACCATTTTTTAAAATCACAGCTTCTAGAATGTTTACATGATTTCGTAAAAAACACGAGTTTTTAGAAAATGTGTTTTATTTCATAAATGGAATCAACAAAGTATGCACATTCTACGTCATAACGACATTCTATAGTTTGCGCATTCATCCGGAAATAAGAAAAACTTACTTCCACCATTTTTTAAAATCACAGCTTCTAGAAGGTTTACATGATTTCTTAAAAAACACGAGTTTTTAGAAAATGTGTTTTATTTCATAAATGGAATCAACAAAGTATGCACTTTCTACATCATAACGACTTTCTATAGTTTACGCATTCGTCCGGAAATAAGAAAAGCTTTCTTCCACCATTTTTTAAAATCACAGCTTCTAGAAGGTTTACATGATTTCTTAAAAAACACGAGTTTTTAGAAAATGTGTTTTATTTCATAAATGGAATCAACAAAGTATGCACATTCTACGTCATAACGACTTTCTATACTTTGCGCATGCGTTTCGAAATAAGAAAAGCCTACTTCCCCCGTTTTTTAAAATCACAGCTTCTAGAAGGTTTACATGATTTCTTAAAAAACACGAGTTTTTAGAAAATGTGTTTTATTTCATAAATGGAATCAACAAAGTATGCACATTCTACGTCATAACGAAATTCTATAGTTTGCGCATACATCCGAAAATAAGAAAAGCTTACTTCCACCGTTTTTTAAAATCACACCTTCTAGAAGGTTTACATGATTTCTTAAAAAACACGAGTTTTTAGAAAATGTGTTTTATTTCATAAATGGAATCAGCAAAGTATGCACATTCTACATCATAACGACTTTCTATAGTTTACGCATTCGTCCAGAAATAAGAAAAGCTTACTTCCACCGTTTTTTAAAATCACAGCTTCTAGAAGGTTTACATGATTTCTTAAAAAACACGAGTTTTTAGACAATGTGTTTCATTTCATAAATGGAATCAACAAAGTATGCACATTCTACGTCATAACGACTTTCTATAGTTTGCTCATTCGTCCGGAAATAAGAAAAGCTTATTCGACCATTTTTTAAAATCACAGCTTCTAGAAGGTTTACATGATTTCGTAAATAACACGAGTTTTTAGAAAATGTGTTTTATTTCAAAAATGGAATCAACAAAGTATGCACATTCTACGTCATAACGACTTTCTATAGTTTGCGCATGCGTCCGGAAATAAGAAAAGCTTACTTCCACCGTTTTTTAAAATCATAGCATCTAGAAGGTTTACATGATTTCGTAAAAAACACGAGTTTTTAGAAAATGTGTTTTATTTCATAAATGGAATCTAAAAATTATGCACATTCTACATCATAACGACTTTCTATAGCTTGCGCATGCATCCGGAAATAAGAAAAGCTTACTTCCCCCGTTTTTTAAAATAACAGCTTCTAGAAGGTTTACACGATTTCTTAAAAAAACCAAGTTTTTAGAACATGTGTTTTATTTCATAAATGTAATCAACAAAGTATGCACATTCTACGTCATAACGACTTTCTATAGTTTGCGCATGCGTTTGGAAATAATAAAAGCTTACTTCCCCTGTTTTTTAAAATCACAGCTTCTAGAAGGTTTACATGGTTTCTTAAAAAAAACGAGTTTTTAGAAAATGCGTTTTATTTCATAAATGGAATAAAAAAAGTATGCACATTCTACGTCATAACGACTTTCTATAGTTTGGGCATGCGTCCGGAAATACGAAAAGCTTACTTCCACCGTTTTTTAAAATCACAGCATCTAGAAGGTTTACATGATTTCTTAAAAAACACGAGTTTTTAGAAATTGCATTTTATTTCGTAAATGGAATCTACAAAGTATGCACATTCTAAGTGACAAGGACTTTCTATAGTTTGCGCATGCATCCCGAAATAAGAAAAGCTTACTTCCACCGTTTTTTAAAATCATAGCTTCTAGAAGGTTTACATGATTTCTTAAAAAACATGAGTTTTTAGGAAATGTGTTTTATTTCATAAATGGAATCTACAAAGTATGCACATTCCACGTCATAACGACTTTCTATAGTTTGCGCATGCGGCCGGAAATAAGAAAAGCTTACTTGCCCCGTTTTTTAAAATCACAGCTTCTAGAAGTTTTACATGATTTGTTAAAAAACATGAGTTTTTAGAAATTGTGTTTTATTTCATAAATGGAACCAACAAAGTATGCACATTCTACGTCATAACGACTTTCTATAGTTTGCGCATGCGTTTGGAAATAAGAAAAGCTTACTTCCACCGTTTTTTAAAATCACAGCTTCTAGAAGGTTTACATGATTTCTTAAAAAACACGAGTTTTTAGAAATTGTGTTTTATTTCATAAATGGAATCAACAAATTATGCACATTCTACGTCATAACGACTTTCTATAGTTTGCGCATGCGTCCGGAAATAAGAAAAGCTTACTTCCATCATTTTTTAAAATCACAGCTTCTAGAAGGTTTACATGATTTCGTAAAAAACATGAGTTTTCAGAAAATGTGTTTTATTTTATAAATGGAAGCAACAAAGTATGCACATTCTATGTCATAACGACTTTCTATAGTTTGCGCATTCGTCCGGAAATAAGAAAAGCTTACTTCCACCGTTTTTTAAAATCATAGCTTCTAGAAGGTTTACATGATTTCTTAAAAAACACGAGTTTTTAGAAAATGTGTTTTATTTCATAAATGGAATCAACAAAGTATGCACATTCTACATCACAACGACTTTCTATAGTTTGCGCATTCGTCCGGAAATAAGAAAAGCTTACTTCCACCGTTTTTTAAAATCACAACTTCTAGAAGGTTTACATGATTTCGTAAAAAACATGAGTTTTTAGAAAATGTGTTTTATTTCGTAAATGGAATCAACAAAGTATGCATATTCTACGTCATAACGACTTTCTATAGTTTGCGCATGCGTCCGGAAATAAGAAAAGCTTACTTCCACCGTTTTTGAAAATCACAGCTTCTAGAAGGTTTACATGATTTCGTAAAAAACACGAGTTTTTAGAAAATGTGTTTTATTTCATAAATAGAATCTAGAAAGTATGCACATTCTACGTCATAACGAATTTGTATAGTTTGCGCATGCGTCCGGAAATAAGAAAAGCTTACTTCCACTGTTTTTTAAAATCACAGCTTCTAGAAGGTTTACATGAATTTGTAAAAAACACGAGTTTTTAGAAAATGTGTTTTATTTCATAAATGGAATCTACAAATTATGCACATTCTACGTCATAAGGACTTTCTATAGTTTGCGCATGCGTCCGGAAATAAGAAAAGCTTACTTCCACCGTTTTTTAAAATCACAGCTTCTAGAAGGTTTACATGATTTCTTAAAAAACACGAGTTTTTAGGAAATGTGTTTTATTTCATAAATGGAATCAACAAAGTATGCACATTCTACGTCATAACGACTTTCTATAGTTTGCGCATGCGTCCGGAAATAAGAAAAAGCTTACTTCCACCGTTTTTTAAAATCACAGCTTCTAGAAGGTTTACATGATTTCGTAAAAAACACGAGTTTTTAGAAAATGTGTTTTATTTCATAAATGGAATCAACAAAGTATGCACATTCTACGTCATAACGACATTCTATAGTTTGCGCATTCGTCCGGAAATAAGAAAAAGCTTACTTCCACCATTTTTTAAAATCACAGCTTCTAGAATGTTTACATGATTTCGTAAAAAACACGAGTTTTTAGAAAATGTGTTTTATTTCATAAATGGAATCAACAAAGTATGCACATTCTACGTCATAACGACATTCTATAGTTTGCGCATTCATCCGGAAATAAGAAAAGCTTACTTCCACCATTTTTTAAAATCACAGCTTCTAGAAGGTTTACATGATTTCTTAAAAAACACGAGTTTTTAGAAAATGTGTTTTATTTCATAAATGGAATCAACAAAGTATGCACTTTCTACATCATAACGACTTTCTATAGTTTACGCATTCGTCCGGAAATAAGAAAAGCTTTCTTCCACCATTTTTTAAAATCACAGCTTCTAGAAGGTTTACATGATTTCTTAAAAAACACGAGTTTTTAGAAAATGTGTTTTATTTCATAAATGGAATCAACAAAGTATGCACATTCTACGTCATAACGACTTTCTATACTTTGCGCATGCGTTTCGAAATAAGAAAAGCCTACTTCCCCCGTTTTTTAAAATCACAGCTTCTAGAAGGTTTACATGATTTCTTAAAAAACACGAGTTTTTAGAAAATGTGTTTTATTTCATAAATGGAATCAACAAAGTATGCACATTCTATGTCATAACGACATTCTATAGTTTGCACATTCATCCGGAAATAAGAAAAGCTTACTTCCACCATTTTTTAAAATCACAGCTTCTAGAAGGTTTACATGATTTCTTAAAAAACACGAGTTTTTAGAAAATGTGTTTTATTTCATAAATGGAATCAACAAAGTATGCACATTCTACATCATAACGACTTTCTATAGTTTACGCATTCGTCCGGAAATAAGAAAAGCTTACTTCCACCGTTTTTTAAAATCACAGCTTCTATAAGGTTTACATGATTTCTTAAAAAACACGAGTTTTTAGACAATGTGTTTCATTTCATAAATGGAATCAACAAAGTATGCACATTCTACGTCATAACGACTTTCTATAGTTTGCTCATTCGTCCGGAAATAAGAAAAGCTTATTCGACCATTTTTTAAAATCACAGCTTCTAGAAGGTTTACATGATTTCGTAAAAAACACGAGTTTTTAGAAAATGTGTTTTATTTCAAAAATGGAATCAACAAAGTATGCACATTCTACGTCATAACGACTTTCTATAGTTTGCGCATGCGTCCGGAAATAAGAAAAGCTTACTTCCATCGTTTTTTAAAATCACAACTTCTAGAAGGTTTACATGATTTCGTAAAAAACACGAGTTTTTAGAAAATGTGTTTTATTTCATAAATGGAATCTACAAAGTATGCACATTCTACGTCATAACGACTTCATATAGTTTTCTCATGCGTCCGGAAATAAGAAAAACTTACTTCCCCTGTTTTTTAAAATGACAGCTTCTAGAAGGTTTACATGATTTCTTAAAAAACACGAGTTTTTAGAAAATGTGTTTTATTTCATAAATGGAATCAACAAAGTATGCACATTCTACGTCATAACGACTTTCTATAGTTTGCGCCTTCGTCCGGAAATAAGAAAACCTTACTTCCACCGTTTTTTAAAATCACAGCTTCTAGAAGGTTTACATGATTTCGTAAAAAACACGAGTTTTTAGAAAATGTGTTTTATTTAATAAATGTAATCTACAAAGTATGCACATTCTATGTCATAACGACTTTCTATAGTTTGCGCATGCGTCCGGAAATAAGAAAAGCTTACTTCCCCCGTTTTTAAAAATCACAGCTTCTAGGAGGTTTACATGATTTCGTAAAAAACACGAGTTTTTAGAAAATGTGTTTTATTTCATAAATGGAATCAACAAAGTATGCACATTCTACGTCATAACGACTTTCTATAGTTTGCGAATGCATTTGGAAATAAGAAAAGCTTACTTCCCCCGTTTTTTAAAATCACAACTTCTAGAGGGTTTACATGATTTCTTAAAAAACACGAGTTTTTAGAAAATTTGGTTTATTTCATAAATGGAATCTACAAAGTATGCACATTCTACGTCATAATGAATTTCTATAGTTTGCGCATGCGTCCGGAAATAAGAAAAGCTTACTTCCCCCGTTTTTTAAAATCACAGCTTCTAGAAGGTTTACATGATTTCTTAAAAAACACAAGTTTTTAGAAAATGTGTTTTATTTCATAAATGGAATCAACAAAGTATGCACATTCTACGTCATAACGACTTTTTATAGTTTGCGCATGCATTTGGAAATAAGAAAAGCTTACTTCCCCCGTTTTTTGAAATCACGGCTTCTAGAAGGTTTACATGATTTCTTAAAAAATACGAGTTTTTAGAAAATGTGTTTTATTTCATAAATGGAATCGACAAAGTATGCAAATTCTACGTCATAACGACTTTCTATAGCTTGCGCATGCGTCCGAAAATAAGAAAAGCTTGCTTCCACCATTTTTTAAAACCACAGCTCCTAGAAGGTTTACATGATTTCGTAAAAAACATGAGTTTTTAGAAAATGTGTTTTATTTCATAAATGGAATCTAAAAGTATGCACATTCTACGTCACAACGACTTTCTATAGTTTTCGCATGCGTCCGGAAATAAGAAAAGCTTACTTCCACCGTTTTTTAAAATCACAGCTTCTAGAAGGTTTACATGATTTCGTAGAAAACATGAGTTTTCAGAAAATGTGTTTTATTTCATAAATGGAATCTACAAAGTATGCACATTCTACGTGATAACGACTTTCTATAGTTTGCGCATGCATCCGGAAATAAGAAAAGCTTACTTCCACCGTTTTTTAAAATCACAGCTTCTAGAAGGTTTACATGATTTCGTAAAAAACACGAGTTTTTAGAAAATGTGTTTTATTTCATAAATGGAATCTACAAAGTATGCACATTCTACGTCATAACGACTTTCTATAGTTTGCTCATGCGTCCGGAAATAAGAAAAGCTTACTTCCCCTGTTTTTTAAAATCACAGCTTCTAGAAGGTTTACATGATTTCTTAAAAAACACGAGTTTTTAGAAAATGTGTTTTATTTCATAAATGGAATCAACAAAGTATGCACATTCTACGTCATAACGACTTTATATAGTTTGCGCCTTCGTCCGGAAATAAGAAAACCTTACTTCCACCGTTTTTTAAAATCACAGCTTCTAGAAGGTTTACATGATTTCGTAAAAAACACGAGTTTTTAGAAAATGTCTTTTATTTCATAAATGTAATCTACAAAGTATGCACATTCTACGTCATAACAACTTTCTATAGTTTGCGCATGCGTCCGGAAATAAGAAAAGCTTGCTTCCCCCGTTTTTAAAAATCACAGCTTCTAGGAGGTTTACATGATTTCTTAAAAAACACGAGTTTTTAGAAAATGTGTTTTATTTCATAAATGGAATCAACAAAGTATGCACATTCTACGTCATAACGACTTTCTATAGTTTGCGCATGCGTTTGGAAATAAGAAAAGCTTACTTCCCCCGTTTTTTAAAATCACAACTTCTAGAAGGTTTACATGATTTCTTAAAAAAAACGAGTTTTTAAAAAATTTGGTTTATTTCATAAATGGAATCAACAAAGTATGCACATTCTACGTCATAACGACTTTCTATAGTTTGCGCATGCGTCCGGAAACAAGAAAAGCTTACTTCCACCGTTTTTTAAAATCATAGCTTCTAGAAGGTTTACATGATTTCGTAAAAAACACGAGTTTTTAGAAAATGCATTTTATTTCATAAATGGAATTTAAAAAGTATGCACATTCTACGTCATAACGACTTGCTATAGTTTGCGCATGCGTCCGGAAATAAGAAAAGCTTACTTCCACCATTTTTTAAAATCACAGCTTCTAGAAGGTGTACATGATTTCGTAAAAAACACGAGTTTTTAGAAAATGAGTTTTATTTCATAAATGGAATCTACAAAGTATGCACATTCTATGTCATAACGAATTTATATAATTTGCGCATGCGTCTGGAAATAAGAAAAGCTTACTTCCACCGTTTTCTAAAATCACATCTTCTAGAAGGTTTACATGATTTCGTAAAAAACACGAGTTTTTAGAAAATGTGTTTTATTTCATAAATGGAATCTACAAAGTATGCACATTCTACGTCATAACGACTTTCTATAGTTTGCTCATGCGTCCGGAAATAAGAAAAGCTTACTTCCATCATTTTTTAAAATCACAACTTCTAGAAGGTTTACATGATTTCGTAAAAAACACGAGTTTTTAGAAAATGTGTTTTATTTCATAAATGGAATCTACAAAGTATGCACATTCTACGTCATAACGACTTTCTATAGTTTGCTCATGCGTCCGGAAATAAGAAAAACTTACTTCCCCTGTTTTTTAAAATGACAGCTTCTAGAAGGTTTACATGATTTCTTAAAAAACACGAGTTTTTAGAAAATGTGTTTTATTTCATAAATGGAATCAACAAAGTATGCACATTCTACGTCATAACGACTTTCTATAGTTTGCGCCTTCGTCAGGAAATAAGAAAACCTTACTTCCACCGTTTTTTAAAATCACAGCTTCTAGAAGGTTTACATGATTTCGTAAAAAAATGGAGTTTTTAGAAAATGTGTTTTATTTAATAAATGTAATCTACAAAGTATGCACATTCTATGTCATAACGACTTTCTATAGTTTGCGCATGCGTCCGGAAATAAGAAAAGCTTACTTCCCCCGTTTTTAAAAATCACAGCTTCTAGGAGGTTTACATGATTTCGTAAAAAACACGAGTTTTTAGAAAATGTGTTTTATTTCATAAATGGAATCAACAAAGTATGCACATTCTACGTCATAACGACTTTCTATAGTTTTCGAATGCATTTGGAAATAAGAAAAGCTTACTTCGCCCATTTTTTAAAATCACAACTTCTAGAAGGTTTACATGATTTCTTAAAAACACGAGTTTTTAGAAAATTTGGTTTATTTCATAAATGGAATCAACAAAGTATGCACATTCTACGTCATAACGACTTTCTATAGTTTGCGCATGCGTCCGGAAACAAGAAAAGCTTACTTCCACCGTTTTTTAAAATCATAGCTTCTAGAAGGTTTACATGATTTCGTAAAAAACACGAGTTTTTAGAAAATGCGTTTTATTTCATAAATGGAATCTAAAAAGTATGCACATTCTACGTCATAACGACTTTCTATACTTTGCGCATGCGTCCGGAAATAAGAAAAGCTTACTTCCACCGTTTTTTAAAATCACAGCTTCTAGAAGGTGTACATGATTTCGTAAAAAACACGAGTTTTTAGAAAATGAGTTTTATTTCATAAATGGAATCTACAAAGTATGCACATTCTACGTCATAACGAATTTATATAATTTGCGCATGCGTCCGGAAATAAGAAAAGCTTACTTCCACCGTTTTTTAAAATCACATCTTCTAGAAGGTTTACATGATTTCGTAAAAAACACGAGTTTTTAGAAAATGTGTTTTATTTCATAAATGGAAACAACAAAGTATGCACATTCTACGTCATAACGACTTTCTATAGTTTACGCCTGCATTTGGAAATAAGAAAAGCTTACTACCCCCGTTTTTTAAAATCACAGCTTCTAGAAGGTTTACATGATTTCTTAAAAAATACGAGTTTTTAGAAAATGTGTTTTATTTCATAAATGGAATCAAGAAAGTATGCACATACGTCATAACGACTTTCTATAGTTTGCGCATGCGTCCGGAAATAAGAAAAGCTTACTTCCACCGTTTTTTAAAATCACAGCTTCTAGAAGGTTTACATGATTTCGTAAAAAACACGAGTTTTTAGAAAATTTGTTTTATTTCATAAATGGAATCAACAAAGTATGCACATGAGACGTCATAACGACATTCTATTGTTTGCGCATTCATTTCAGAAATAAGAAAAGCTTACTTCCACCGTTTTTTAAAATCACAGCTTCTAGAATGTTTACATGATTTCTTAAAAAACACGAGTTTTTAGAAAATGTGTTTTATTTCATAAATGGAATCAACAAAGTATGAACATTCTACGTCATAACGACTTTCTATAGTTGGCGCATGCATCCGGAAATAAGAAAAGCTTACTTCCACCGTTTTTTAAAATCACAGCTTCTAGAAGGTGTCATGATTTCTTAAAAAACACAAGTTTTTAGAAAATGTATTTTATTTCATAAATGGAATCAACATAGTATGCACATTCTACATCATAACGACTTTCTATAGTTTACGCATTCGTCCGGAAATAAGAACAGCTTACTTCCACCGTTTTTTAAAATCACAGCTTCTAGAAGGTTTACATGATTTCTTAAAAAACATGAGTTTTTAGAAAATGTGTTTTATTTCATAAATGGAATCAACAAAGTATGCACATTGTACGTCATAACGACTTTCTATAGTTTGCGCATGCGTTTGGAAATAAGAAAAGCTTACTTCCCCCGTTTTTTAAAATCACAGCTTCTAGAAGGTTTACATTATTTCTTAAAAAACACGAGTTTTTAGAAAATGTGTTTTATTTCATAAGTGGAATCAACAAAGTATTCACATTCTACGTCATAACGACTTTCTATAGTTTGCGCATGCGTCCGGAAATAAGAAAAGCTTACTTCCACCGTTTTTTAAAATCACAGCTTCTAGAAGGTTTACATGATTTCATAAAAAACACTAGTTTTCAGAAAATGTGTTTTATTTCATAAATGGAATATACAAAGTATGCACATTCTACGTAATAATGACTTTCTATATTTTGCGGATGCGTCCGGAAATAAGAAAAGCTTACTTCCACAGTTTTTTAAAATCACAGCTTCTAGAAGTTTTACATGATTTCATAAAAAACACGAGTTTTTAGAAAATGTGTTTTATTTCATAAATGGAATATACAAAGTATGCACATTCTACGTCATAACGACTTTCTATAGTTTGCGCATGCGTCCGGAAATAAGAAAAGCTTACTTCCCCCGTTTTTTAAAATCACAGCTTCTAGAAGGTTTACATGATTTCGTAAAAAACACGAGTTTTTATAAAATGTGTTTTATTTCATAAATGGAATCAACAAAGTATGCACATTCTATGTCATAATGACTTTCTATAGTTTGCGCATTCGTCCGGAAATAAGAAAAGCTTACTTCCACCCTTTTTCAAAACCACAGCTTCTAGAAGGTTTACTTGATTTCTTATAAAACACAAGTTTTTAGAAAATGTGTTTTATTTCATAAATGGAATCAACAAAGTATGCACATTCTACGTCATAACGACTTTCTATAGTTTGCGCATGCGTCCGGAAATAAGAAAAGCTTACTTCCACCGTTTTTTAAATCACATCTTCTAGAAGGTTTACATGATTTCTTAAAAAACACGAGTTTTTAGAAAATGTGTTTTATTTCACAAATGGAATCAACAAAGTATGCACATTCTGCGTCATAACGACTTTCTATAGTTTGCGCATGCCTCCGGAAATAAGAAAATCTTACTTCCACCGTTTTTTAAAATCACAGCTTCTAGAAGGTTTACATGATTTCGTAAAAAACACGAGTTATTAGAAAATGTGTTTTATTTCATAAATGGAATCAACAAAGTATGCACATTCTACGTCATAACGACATTCTATAGTTTGCGCATTCATCCGGAAATAAGAAAAGCTTACTTCCACCGTTTTTTAAAATCATAGTTTCTAGAACGTTTACATGATTTCTTAAAAAACACGAGTTTTTAGAAAATGTGTTTTATTTCATAAATGGAATCAACAAAGTATGCACATTCTACGTAATAACGACTTTCTATAGTTTGTGCATGTGTTTCGAAGTAAGAAAAGCTTACTTCCCCCGTTTTTTAAAATCACAGCTTCTAGAAGGTTTTCATGGCTTCTTAAAAAACACTAGTTTTTAGAAAATGTGTTTTATTTCATAAATGGAATCAAGAAAGTATGCAAATTCTACGTCATAACGACTTTCTATAGTTTGCGCATTCGTCCGGAAATAAGAAAAGCTTACTTCCACCGTTTTTTAAAATCACAGCTTCTAGAAGGTTTACATGATTTCGTAAAAAACACGAGTTTTTTGAAACTGTGTTTTATTTCATAAATGGAATCTACAAGTATGCACATTCTACGTCATAACGACTTTCTATAGTTTGCGCATGCGTCTGGAAATAAGAAAAGCTTACTTCCCGCGTTTTTTAAAATCACAGCTTCTAGAAGGTTTACATGATTTCGTAAAAAACATGAGTTTTTAGAAAATGTGTTTTATTTCATAAATGGAATCTACAAAGTATGCACATTCTACGTCATAACGACTTTCTATAGTTTGCGCATGCGGCCGGAAATAAGAAAAGCTTACTTGCCCCGTTTTATAAAATCATAACTTCTAGAAGGTTTACATGATTTGTTAAAAAACATGAGTTTTTAGAAATTGTGTTTTATTTCATAAATGGAACCAACAAAGTATGCACATTCTACGTCATAACGACTTTCTATAGTTTGCACATGCGTTTGGAAATAAGAAAAGCTTACTTCCCCCGTTTTTTAAAATCACAGCTTCTAGAAGGGTTATATGATTTCTTAAGAAACACGAGTTTTTAGAAAATGTGTTTTATTTCATAAATGGAATCAACAAACTATGCACATTCTACGTCATAACGACTTTCTATAGTTTGCGCATGCGTCCGTAAATAAGAAAAGCTTACTTCCCCCGTTTTTAAAAATCACAGCTTCTAGGAGGTTTACATGATTTCTTAAAAAACACGAGTTTTTAGAAAATGTGTTTTATTTCATAAATGGAATCAACAAAGTGTGCATATTCTACGTCATAACGACTTTCTATAGTTTGCGCATGCGTCCGGAAATAAGAAAAGCTTAATTCCACCGTTTTTAAAATCACAGCTTCTAGAAGGTTTACATGATTTCTTAAAAAACACGAGTTTTTAGAAAATGTGTTTATTTCATAAATGGAATCAACAAAGTATGCATATTCTACATCATAACGACTTTCTATAGTTTACGCTTTCGTCTGGAAATAAGAAAAGCTTACTTCCACCGTTTTTTAAAATCACAGCTTCTAGAAGGTTTACATGATTTCGTAAAAAAAACGAGTTTTCAGAAATTGTTTTTTATTTCATAAATGGAATCTACAAAGTATGCAAATTCTACGTCATAACAACTTTCTATAGTTTGGGCATGCGTCCGGAAATAAGAAAAGCTTACTTCCACCGTTTTTTAAAATCACAGCTTCTAGAAGGTTTACATGATTTCGGAAAAAAGATGAGCTTTTAGAAAATGTGTTTTATTTCATAAATGGAATCAAAAAAGTATGCACATTCTACGTCATAAGGACTTTCTATAGTTTGCGTGTGCGTCAAGAAATAAGAAAAAAGCTTACTTACACCGTTTTTTAAAATCACAGCTTCTAGAAGGTTTACATGATTTCTTAAAAAACACGAGTTTTAAGAAAATGTGTTTTATTTCATAAATGGAATCAACAAAGTATGCACATTCTACGTCATAACGACTTTCTATATTTTGCGCCTTCGTCCGGAAATAAGAAAAGCTTAATTCCACCCTTTTTTAAAATCACAGCTTCTAGAAGGTTTACATGATTTCGTAAAAAACACGAGTTTTTAGTAAATGTGTTTTATTTCATAAATGCAATCTACAAAGTATGCACATTCTACGTCATAACGACTTTCTATAGTTTGCGCATGCGTCCGGAAATAAGAAAAGCTTACTTCCCCCGTTTTTAAAAATCACAGCTTCTAGGAGGTTTACATGATTTCTTAAAAAACACGAGTTTCTGAAAATGTGTTTTATTTCATAAATGGAATCAACAAAGTATGTACATTCTACGTCATAACGACTTTCTATAGTTTGCGCATGCGTTTGGAAATAAGAAAAGCTTACTTCCCCCGTTTTTTAAAATCACAACTTCTAGAAGGTTTACATGATTTCTTAAAAAACACGAGTTTTTAGAAAATGTGGTTTATTTCATAAATGGAATCAACAAAGTATGCACATTTTACGTCATAATGAGTTTCTATAGTTTGCGCATGCATCCGGAAATAAGAAAAGCTTACTTCCACCATTTTTTAAAATCACAGCTTCTAGAAGGTTTACATGATTTGTTAAAAAACACGAGTTTTTGAAAATGTGTTTTATTTCATAAATGGAATCAACAAAGTATGCACATTCTACGTCATAACGACTTCTATAGTTTGCGCATTCATCCGGAAATAAGAAAAACTTACTTTCACCGTTTTTTAAAATCACAGCTTCTAGAAGGTTTACATGATTTCGTAAAAAATACGAGTTTTTAGAAAATGTGTTTTATTTCATAAATGGAATCTACAAAGTATGCACATTCTACGTCATAACTACTTTCTATAGTTTGCGCATGCGTCCGGAAATAAGAAAAGCTTACTTCCTCCGTTTTTTAAAATCACAGCTTCTAGAAGGTTTACATGATTTCGTAAAAAAAAGAGTTTTTAGAAAATGTGTTTTATTTCATAAATGGAATCAACAAAGTATGCACATTCTACGTCACAACGACTTTCTATAGTTTGTGCATGCGTCCGGAAATAAGAAAAGCTTACTTCCACCGTTTTTTAAAATCAAGGCTTCTAGAAGTTTTACATGATTTCATAAAAAACACGAGTTAATAGAAAATGTGTTTTATTTCATAAATGAAATCAACAAAGTATGCACATTCTACGTCATAACGACATTCTATAGTTTCCGCATTCATCCGGAAATAAGAAAAGCTTACTTCCACCGTTTTTTAAAATCACAGCTTCTAGAAGGTTTACATGATTTCTTAAAAAACACGAGTTTTTAGAAAATGTGTTTTATTTCATAAATGGAATCAACAAAGTATGCACACTCTACGTCATAACGACTTTCTATAGTTTGCGCATTCGTCCGGAAATAAGAAAAGCTTACTTCCACCGTTTTTCAAAATCACAGCTTCTAGAAGGTTTACATGATTTCTTAAAAAACACAAGTTTTTAGAAAATGTGTTTTATTTCATAAATGGAATCAACAAAGTATGCACATTCTACGTCATAACGACTTTCTATAGTTTGCGCATGTGTTTAGAAATAAGAAAACCTTACTTCCCCCGTTTTTTAAAATCACAGCTTCTAGAAGGTTTACATGGTTTCTTAAACAACACGAGTTTTTAGAAAATGTGTTTTATTTCATAAATGGAATCAACAAAGTATGCAAATTCTACGTCATAATGACTTTCTAGAGTTTGCGCATTCGTCTGGAAATAAGAAAAGCTTACTTCCACCGTTTTTTAAAATCACAGCTTCTAGAAGGTTTGCATGATTTCGTAAAAAACACGAGTTTTTAGAAAATGTGTTTTATTTCATAAATGGAATCTACAAAGTATGCACATTCTACATCATAACGACTTTCTATAGTTTGCGCATGCGTCCGGAACTAAGAAAAGCTTACTTCCCGCGTTTTTAAAAATCACAGCTTCTAGAAGGTTTACATGATTTCGTAAAAAACACGAGTTTTTAGAAAATCTTTTTTATTTCATAAATGGAATCTACAAAGTATGCACATTCTATGTGATAACGACTTTCTATAGTTCGCGCATGCGGCCGGAAATAAGAAAAGCTTTCTTCCCCCGTTTTTTAAAATCACAGCTTCTAGACGGTTTAGATGATTTGTTAAAAAACATGAGTTTTTAGAAAATGTGTTTTATTTCATAAATGGAATCAACAAAGTATGCACATTCTACATCATAACAACTTTCTATAGTTTGCGCATACGTTTGGAAATAAGAAAAGCTTACTTCCCCCGTTTTTTAAAATCACAGCTTCTAGAAGGTTTACATGATTTCTTAAAAAACACGAGTTTTTAGAAAATGTGTTTTATTTCATAAATTGAATCAACAAAGTATGCACATTCTACGTCATAACGACTTTCTATAGTTTGCGCATGCGTCCGGAAATAAGAAAAGCTTACTTCCACCGTTTTTTAAAATCACAGCTTCTAGAAGGTTTACATGATTTCATAAAAAACACGAGTGTTTAGAAAATGTGTTTTATTTCATAAATGGAATCAACAAAGTATGCACATTCTACGTCATAACGACATTCTATAGTTTGCGCATTCATCCGGAAATAAGAAAAGCTTACTTCCACCGTTTTTTAAAATCACAGTTTCTAGAAGGTTTACACGATTTCTTAAAAAACACGAGTTTTTAGAAAATGTGTTTTATTTCATAAATGGAATCAAAAAAGTATGCACATTCTATGTCATAATAAGTTTCTATAGTTTACGCATTCGTCCGGAAAAAAGAAAAGCTTACTTCCACCGTTTTTTAAAACCACAGCTTCTAGAAGGTTTAAATGATTTCGTAAAAAACACGAGTTTTTGGAAAATGTTTTTTATTTCATAAATGGAATCTACAAAGTATGCACATTCTACGTCATAACGACTTTCTATAGTTTGCGCAAGTGTCCGGAAATAAGAAAAGCTTACTTCCACCGTTTTTTAAAATCACAGCTTCTAGAAGTTTTACATGATTTCGTAAAAAACATGAGTTTTGAGAAAATGTGTTTTATTTTATAAATGGAATCAACAAAGTATGCACATTCTACGTCATAACGACTTTCTATAGTTTGCGCATGCATTTGGAAATAAGAAAAGCTTACTTCCCCCGTTTTTTAAAATCACAGCTTCTAGAAGGTTTACATGATTTGTTAAAAAACACGAGTTTTTAGAAAATGTGTTTTATTTCATAAATGGAATCAACAAAGTATACACATTCTACGTCATAAGGACTTTCTATAGTTTGCGTGTGCGTCGGGAAATAAGAAAAGCTTACTTACACCGTTTTTTTAAATTACAGCTTCTAGAAGGTTTACATGATTTCTTAAAAAACAAGAGTTTTTAGAAAATGTGTTTTATTTCATAAATGGAATCAACAAAGTATGCACATTCTACATCATAACGACTTTCTATAGTTTGCGCATGCGTTTGGAAATAAGAAAAGCTTACTTCCACCGTTTTTTAAAATCACAGCTTCTAGAAGGTTTACATGATTTCGTAAAAAACATGAGTTTTTAGAAAATGTGTTTTATTTCATAAATGGAATCAACAAAGTATGCACATTCTACGTCATAACGACTTTCTATAGTTTGCGCATGCGACCGGAAATAAGAAAAGCTTACTTCCACCGTTTTTTAAAACCACAGCTTCTAGAAGGTTTACATGATTTCGTATAAAACACGATTATTTAGAAAATGTGTTTTATTTCATAAATGGAATCTACAAAGTATGCACATTCTATTTCATAACGACTTTCTATTGTTTGCGCATACGTCCGGAAATAAGAAAAGCTTACTTCCACCGTTTTTTAAAATCAAAGCTTCTAGAAGGTTTACATGAGTTCTTAAAAAACACGAGTTTTTAGAAAATGTGGTTTATTTCATAAATGGAATCAACAAAGTATGCAGATTCTACGTCATAACGACATTCTATAGTTTGCGCATTCATCCGGAAATAAGAAAAGCTTACTTCCACCGTTTTTTAAAATCACAGCTTCTAGAAGGTTTACATGATTTCTTAAAAAACACAAGTTTTTAGAAAATGTGTTTTATTTCATAAATGGAATCAACAAAGTATGCACACTCTACATCATAACGACTTTCTTTAGTTTACGCATTCGTCCGGAAATAAGAAAAGCTTACTTCCACCGTTTTTTAGAACCACAACTTCTAGAAGGTTTACATGATTTCGTAAAAAAAATGAGTTTTTAGAAAATGTGTTTTATTTCATAAATGGAATCTACAAAGTATGCACATTCTACGTCATAACGACTTTCTATACTTTGCGCATGCGTCCGGAAATAAAAAAACCTTACTTCCACCGTTTTTTAAAATCACAACTTCTAGAAGGTTTACATGATTTCGTAAAAAACACGAGTTTTAAGAAAATGTGTTTTATTTCATAAATGGAATTTACAAAGTATGCACATTCTACGTCTTAACGACTTTCTATAGTTTGCGCATGCGTTTGGAAATAAGAAAATCTTACTTCCACCGTTTTTTAAAATCACAGCTTCTAGAAGGTTTACATGATTTCGTAAAAAACACGAGTTTTTAGAAAATGTGTTTTATTTCATAAATGGAATCAACAAAGTATGCACATTCTACGTCATAACGACTTTCTATAGTTTGAACATGCGTTTGGAAATAAGAAAAGCTTACTTCCACCGTTTTTTAAAATCACAGCTTCTAGAAGGTTTACATGATTTCGTAAAAAACACGGGTTTTTAGAAAATGTGTTTTATTTCATAAATGGAATCAACAAAGTATGCACATTCTACATCATAATGAATTTCTATAGTTTACGCATTCGTTCGGAAATAAGAAAAGCTTACTTCCACCGTTTCTTAAAACCACAGCTTCTAGAAGGTTTACATGATTTCGTAAAAAACACGAGTTTTTAGAAAATGTGTTTTATTTCATAAATGGAATCAACAAAGTATGCACATTCTACGTCATAACGACTTTCTATAGTTTGCGCATGCGTCCGGAAATAAGAAAAGCTTACTTCCACCGTTTTTTAAAATCACAGCTTCTCTAGAAGGTTTACATGATTTCGTAAAAAACATGAGTTTTGAGAAAATGTGTTTTTTTTTATAAATGGAATCAACAATGTATGCACATTCTATGTCATAACGACTTTCTATAGTTTGCGCATTCGTCCGGAAATAAGAAAAGCTTACTTCCACCGTTTTTTAAAATCACAGCTTCTAGAAGATTTACATGATTTCGTGAAAAAAACGAGTCTTTAGAAAATGTGCTTTATTTCATAAATGGAATCTACAAAGTATGCCCATTCTACGTCATAATGAATTTGTATAGTTTGCGCATGCTTTTGGAAATAAGAAAAGCTTACTTCCCCCGTTTTTTAAAATCAAAGATTCTAGAAGGTTTACATGATTTCTTAAAAAACATGAGTTTTTAGAAAATGTGTTTTATTTCATAAATGGAATCAACAAAGTATGCACATTCTACGTCATAAGGACTTTCTATAGCTTGCGCATGCGTCCGGAAATAAGAAAAGCTTACTTCCACCATTTTTTAAAATCACACCTTCTAGAAGGTTTACATGATTTCGTAAAAAACACGAGTTTTTAGAAAATGTGTTTTATTTCATAAATGGAATCAACAAAGTATGCACATTCTACGTCATAACGACTTTCTATAGTTTGCGCATGCGTTTGGAAATAGGAAAAGCTTACTTCCACCATTTTTTAAAATCACAGCTTCTAGAAGGTTTACATGATTTCGTAAAAAACACGGGTTTTTAGAAAATGTGTTTTATTTCATTAATGGAATCAACAAAGTATGCACATTCTACGTCATAACGACTTTCTATAGTTTGCGCATGCGACCGGAAATAAGAAAAGCTTACTTCCACCGTTTTTTAAAACCACAGCTTCTAAAAGGTTTACATGATTTCTTAAAAAACATGAGTTTTTGAAAATGCATTTTATTTCACAAATGGAATCTACAAAGTATGCACATTCTACGTCATAACGACTTTCTATAGTTTGCGCATGCGTTCGGAAATAAGAAAAGCTTACTTCCACCATTTTTTAAAATCACAGCCCCTAGAAGGTCTACATGATTTCTTAAAAAACACGAGTTTTTAGAAAATGTGGTTTATTTCATAAATGGAATCAACAAAGTATGCACATTCTACGTCATAACGACTTTCTATAGTTTGCGCATGCGACCGGAAATAAGAAAAGCTTACTTCCACCGTTTTTTAAAACCACAACTTCTAAAAGGTTTACATGATTTCTTAAAAAACATGAGTTTTTGAAAATGCATTTTATTTCACAAATGGAATCTACAAAGTATGCACATTCTACGTCATAACGACATTCTATAGTTTGCGCATTCATCCGGAAATAAGAAAAGCTTACTTCCACCGTTTTTTAAAATCACAGCTTCTAGAAGGTTTACATGATTTCTTAAAAAACACGAGTTTTTAGAAAATGTGTTTTATTTCATAAATGGAATCAACAAAGTATGCACATTCTACATCATAACGACTTTCTATAGCTTACGCATACGTCCGGAAATAAGAAAAGCTTACTTCCACCATTTTTTAAAACCACAGCTTCTAGAAGGTTTACATGATTTCGTAAAAAACATGATTTTTTAGAAAATGTGGTTTATTTCATAAATGGAATCAACAAAGTATGCACATTCTACGTCATAACGAATTTCTATAGTTTGCACATTCATCCAGAAAGAAGAAAAGCTTACTTCCTTTGTTTTTTAAAACCACAGCTTCTAGAAGGTTTACATGATTTCGTAAAAAAAACGAGTTTTTAGAAAATGTGTTTTATTTCATAAATGGAATCAACGAAGTATGCACATTCTACGTCATAACGACTTTCTATAGTTTGCGCATGCGTCCGGAAATAAGAAAATCTTACTTCCACCGTTTTTTAAAATCTCATCTTCTAGAAAATTTACATGATTTCTTAAAAAACACGAGTTTTCAGAAAATGTGTTTTCTTTCATAAATGGAATCAACAAAGTATGCACATTCTACGTCATAACGACTTTCTATAGTTTCCGCATGTGTCCGGAAATAAAAAAAGCTTACTTCCACCATTTTTTAAAATCACAGCTTCTAGAAGGTTTACATGATTTCTTAAAAAACATGAGTTTTTAGAAAATGTGTTTTATTTCATAAATGGAATCAACAAAGTATGCACATTCTACGTCATAATGACTTTCTATTTTTTGCGCATGCATTTGGAAATAAGAAAAACTTACTTACCCCGTTTTTTAAAATCACAGCTTCTAGAAGGTTTACATGATTTCTTAAAAAACACGAGATTTTATAAAATGTGTTTTATTTCATAATTGGAATCAACAAAGTATGCACATTCTACGTCATAAGTTCTTTCTATAGTTTGTGCGTGCGTCAGGAAATAAGAAAAGCTTACTTCCACCGTTTTTTAAAATCACAGCTTCTAGAAGGTTTACATGATTTCTTAAAAAATACGAGTTTTTAGAAAATGTGTTTTATTTCATAAATGGAATCAACAAAGTATGCACATTCTACGTCATAACGACTTCTATAGTTTGCGCATTCGTCCGGAAATAAGAAAAGCTTACTTCCACCATTTTTTAAAATCACAACTTCTAGAAGGTTTACATGATTTCGTAAAAAACACGAGTTTTTAGAAAATGTGTTTTATTTCATAAATGGAATCAACAAAGTATGCACATTCTACGTCATAACGACTTTCTATAGTTTGCGCATGCGTACGGAAATAAGAAAAGCTTACTTCCACCGTTTTTTAAAATCAAGGCTTCTAGAAGGTTTACATGATTTCGTAAAAAACACGAGTTAATAGAAAATGTGTTTTATTTCATAAATGGAATCAACAATGTATGCACATTCTACGTCATAACGACATTCTATAGTTTCCGCATTCATCCGGAAATAAGAAAAGCTTACTTCCACCGTTTTTTAAAATCACAGCTTCTAGAAGGTTTACATGATTTCTTAAAAAACACGAGTTTTTAGAAAATGTGTTTTATTTCATAAATGGAATCAACAAAGTATGCACACTCTACGTCATAACGACTTTCTATAGTTTGCGCATTCGTCCGGAAATAAGAAAAGCTTACTTCCACCGTTTTTCAAAATCACAGCTTCTAGAAGGTTTACATGATTTCTTAAAAAACACAAGTTTTTAGAAAATGTGTTTTATTTCATAAATGGAATCAACAAAGTATGCACATTCTACGTCATAACGACTTTCTATAGTTTGCGCATGTCTTTAGAAATAAGAAAACCTTACTTCCCCCGTTTTTTAAAATCACAGCTTCTAGAAGGCTTACATGGTTTCTTAAACAACACGAGTTTTTAGAAAATGTGTTTTATTTCATAAATGGAATCAACAAAGTATGCAAATTCTACGTCATAATGACTTTCTAGAGTTTGCGCATTCGTCTGGAAATAAGAAAAGCTTACTTCCACCGTTTTTTAAAATCACAGCTTCTAGAAGGTTTACATGATTTCGTAAAAAACACGAGTTTTTAGAAAATGTGTTTTATTTCATAAATGGAATCTACAAAGTATGCACATTCTACATCATAACGACTTTCTATAGTTTGCGCATGCGTCCGGAACTAAGAAAAGCTTACTTCCCGCGTTTTTTAAAATCACAGCTTCTAGAAGGTTTACATGATTTCGTAAAAAACACGAGTTTTTAGAAAATCTTTTTTATTTCATAAATGGAATCTACAAAGTATGCACATTCTATGTGATAACGACTTTCTATAGTTTGCGCATGCGGCCGGAAATAAGAAAAGCTTTCTTCCCCCGTTTTTTAAAATCACAGCTTCTAGACGGTTTAGATGATTTGTTAAAAAACATGAGTTTTTAGAAAATGTTTTTTATTTCATAAATGGAATCAACAAAGTATGCACATTCTACATCATAACAACTTTCTATAGTTTGCGCATGCGTTTGGAAATAAGAAAAGCTTACTTCCCCCGTTTTTTAAAATCACAGCTTCTAGAAGGTTTACATGATTTCTTAAAAAACACGAGTTTTTAGAAAATGTGTTTTATTTCATAAATGGAATCAACAAAGTATGCACATTCTACGTCATAACGACTTTCTATTGTTTGCGCATGCGTCCGGAAATAAGAAAAGCTTACTTCCACCGTTTTTTAAAATCACAGCTTCTAGAAGGTTTACATGATTTCATAAAAAACACGAGTTTTTAGAAAATGTGTTTTATTTCATAAATGGAATCAACAAAGTATGCACATTCTACGTCATAACGACATTCTATAGTTTGCGCATTCATCCGGAAATAAGAAAAGCTTACTTCCACCGTTTTTTAAAATCACAGCTTCTAGAAGGTTTACATGATTTCTTAAAAAACACGAGTTTTTAGAAAATGTGTTTTATTTCATAAATGGAATAAAAAAAGTATGCACATTCTATGTCATAATAACTTTCTATAGTTTACGCATTCGTCCGGAAATAAGAAAAGCTTACTTCCACCGTTTTTTAAAACCACAGCTTCTAGAAGGTTTAAATGATTTCGTAAAAAACACGAGTTTTTGGAAAATGTTTTTTATTTCATAAATGGAATCTACAAAGTATGCACATTCTACGTCATAACGACTTTCTATAGTTTGCGCAAGCGTCCGGAAATAAGAAAAGCTTACTTCCACCGTTTTTTAAAATCACAGCTTCTAGAAGTTTTACATGATTTCGTAAAAAACATGAGTTTTGAGAAAATGTGTTTTATTTATAAATGGAATCAACAAAGTATGCACATTCTACGTCATAACGACTTTCTATAGTTTGCGCATGCATTTGGAAATAAGAAAAGCTTACTTCCCCCGTTTTTTAAAATCACAGCTTCCAGAAGGTTTACATGATTTGTTAAAAAACACGAGTTTTTAGAAAATGTGTTTTATTTCATAAATGGAACCAACAAAGTATGCACATTCTACGTCATAAGGACTTTCTATAGTTTGCGTGTGCGTCAGGAAATAAGAAAAGCTTACTTACACCGTTTTTCAAAATCACAGCTTCTAGAAGGTTTACATGATTTCTTAAAAAACAAGAGTTTTTAGAAAATGTGTTTTATTTCATAAATGGAATCATCAGAGTATGCACATTCTACGTCATAACGACTTTCTATAGTTTGCGCATGCGTTTGGAAATAAGAAAAGCTTACTTCCACCGTTTTTTAAAATCACAGCTTCTAGAAGGTTTACATGATTTCGTAAAAAACATGAGTTTTTAGAAAATGTGTTTTATTTCATAAATGGAATCAACAAAGTATGCACATTCTACGTCATAACGACTTTCTATAGTTTGCACATGCGACCGGAAATAAGAAAAGCTTACTTCCACCGTTTTTTAAAACCACAGCTTCTAGAAGGTTTACATGATTTCGTAAAAAACTCGAGTATTTAGAAAATGTGTTTTATTTCATCGATGGAATCTACAAAGTATGCACATTCTACGTCATAACGACTTTCTATAGTTTGCGCATGCGTCCGGAAATAAGAAAAGCTTACTTCCACCGTTTTTTTAAATCAAAGCTTCTAGAAGGTTTACATGAGTTCTTAAAAAACACGAGTTTTTAGAAAATGTGGTTTATTTCATAAATGGAATCAACAAAGTATGCAGATTCTATGTCATAACGACATTCTATAGTTTGCGCATTCATCCGGAAATAAGAAAAGCTTACTTCCACCGTTTTTTAAAATCACAGCTTCTAGAAGGTTTACATGATTTCTTAAAAAACACAAGTTTTTAGAAAATGTGTTTTATTTCATAAATGGAATCAACAAAGTATGCACACTCTACATCATAACGACTTTCTATAGTTTACGCATTCGTCCGGAAATAAGAAAAGCTTACTTCCACCGTTTTTTAAAACCACAGCTTCTAGAAGGTTTACATGATTTCGTAAAAAAAATGAGTTTTTAGAAAATGTGTTTTATTTCATAAATGGAATCTACAAAGTATGCACCTTCTACGTCATAACGACTTTCTATACTTTGCGCATGCGTCCGGAAATAAAAAAATCTTACTTCCACCGTTTTTTAAAATCACAGCTTCTAGAAGGTTTACATGATTTCGTAAAAAACACGAGTTTTAAGAAAATGTGTTTTATTTCATAAATGGAATTTACAAAGTATGCACATTCTACGTCATAACGACTTTCTATAGTTTGCGCATGCGTTTGGAAATAAGAAAAGCTTACTTCCACCGTTTTTTAAAATCACAGCTTCTAGAAGGTTTACATGATTTCGTAAAAAACACGAGTTTTTAGAAAATGTGTTTTATTTCATAAATGGAATCAACAAAGTATGCACATTCTACGTCATAACGACTTTCTATAGTTTGCACATGCGTTTGGAAATAAGAAAAGCTTACTTCCACCGTTTTTTAAAATCACAGCTTCTAGAAGGTTTACATGATTTCGTAAAAAACACGGGTTTTTAGAAAATGTGTTTTATTTCATAAATGGAATCAACAAAGTATGCACATTCTACGTCATAATGAATTTCTATAGTTTACGCATTCGTTCGGAAATAAGAAAAGCTTACTTCCACAGTTTCTTAAAACCACAGCGTCTAGAAGGTTTACATGATTTCGTTAAAAACACGAGTTTTTAGAAAATGTGTTTTATTTCATAAATGGAATCTACAAAGTATACACATTCTACGTCATAACGACTTTCTATAGTTTGCGCATGCGTCCGGAAATAAGAAAAGCTTACTTCCACCGTTTTTTAAAATCACAGCTTCTAGAAGGTTTACATGATTTCGTAAAAAACATGAGTTTTGAGAAAATGTGTTTTTTTTTTATAAATGGAATCAACAAAGTATGCACATTCTATGTCATAACGACTTTCTATAGTTTGCGCATTCGTCCGGAAATAAGAAAAGCTTACTTCCACCGTTTTTTAAAATCACAGCTTCTAGAAGATTTACATGATTTCGTGAAAAACACGAGTCTTTAGAAAATGTGCTTTATTTCATAAATGGAATCTACAAAGTATGCACATTCTACGTCATAATGAATTTGTATAGTTTGCGCATGCTTTTGGAAATAAGAAAAGCTTACTTCCCCCGTTTTTTAAAATCAAAGCTTCTAGAAGGTTTACATGATTTCTTAAAAAACACGAGTTTTTAGAAAATGTGTTTTATTTCATAAATGGAATCAACAAAGTATGCACATTCTATGTCATAAGGACTTTCTATAGCTTGCGCATGCGTCCGGAAATAAGAAAAGCTTACTTCCACCTTTTTTTAAAATCACACCTTCTAGAAGGTTTACATGATTTCGTAAAAAACACGAGTTTTTAGAAAATGTGTTTTATTTCATAAATGGAATCAACAAAGTATGCACATTCTATGTCATAACGACTTTCTATAGTTTGCGCATGCGTTTGGAAATAAGAAAAGCTTACTTCCACCGTTTTTTAAAATCACAGCTTCTAGAAGGTTTACATGATTTCGTAAAAAACACGGGTTTTTAGAAAATTTGTTTTATTTCATAAATGGAATCAACAAAGTATGCACATTCTACGTCATAACGACTTTCTATAGTTTGCGCATGCGACAGGAAATAAGAAAAGCTTACTTCCACCGTTTTTTAAAACCACAGCTTCTAAAAGGTTTACATGATTTCTTAAAAAACATGAGTTTTTGAAAATGCATTTTATTTCACAAATGGAATCTACAAAGTATGCACATTCTACGTCATAACGACTTTCTATAGTTTTCGCATGCGTTCGGAAATAAGAAAAGCTTACTTCCACTGTTTTTTAAAATCACAGCCCCTAGAAGGTTTACATGATTTCTTAAAAAACACGAGTTTTTAGAAAATGTGGTTTATTTCATTAATGGAATCAACAAAGTATGCACATTCTACGTCATAACGACATTCTATAGTTTGCGCATTCATCCGGAAATAAGAAAAGCTTACTTCCACCGTTTTTTAAAATCACAGCTTCTAGAAGCTTTACATGATTTCTTAAAAAACACGAGTTTTTAGAAAATGTGTTTTATTTCATAAATGGAATCAACAAAGTATGCACATTATACATCATAACGACTTTCTATAGTTTACGCATTCGTCCGGAAATAAGAAAAGCTTACTTCCACCATTTTTTAAAACCACAGCTTCTAGAAGGTTTACATGATTTCGTAAAAAACACGAGTTTTTAGAAAATGTGGTTTATTTCATAAATGGAATCAACAAAGTATTCACATTCTACGTCATAACGAATTTCTATAGTTTGCGCATTCATCCAGAAAGAAGAAAAGCTTACTTCCACTGTTTTTTAAAACCACAGCTTCTAGAAGGTTTACATGATTTCGTAAAAAACATGAGTTTTTAGAGAATGTGTTTTATTTCATAAATGGAATCAACAAAGTATGCACATTCTACGTAATAACGACTTTCTATAGTTTGCGCATGCGTCCGGAAATAAGAAAAGCTTACTTCCACCGTTTTTTAAAATCACAGCTTCTAGAAGGTTTACATGATTTCGTAAAAAACACGAGTTATTAGAAAATGTGTTTTATTTCATAAATGGAATCAACAAAGTATGCACATTCTACGTCATAACGACATTCTATAGTTTGCGCATTCATCCGGAAATAAGAAAAGCTTACTTCCACCGTTTTTTAAAATCACAGCTTCTAGAAGGTTTACAAGATTTCTTAAAAAACACGAGTTTTTAGAAAATGTGTTTTATTTCATAAATGGAATCAACAAAGTATGCACATTCTACGTCATAATGACTTTCTATAGTTTACGCATTCATCCGGAAATAAGAAAAACTTACTTCCACCATTTTTTAAAACCACAACATCTAGAAGGTTTACATGATTTCGTAAAAAACACGAATTTTGAGAAAATGTGTTTTATTTTATAAATGGAATCAACCAAGTATGCACATTCTACGTCATAACGACTTTCTATAGTTTGCGCATGCATTTGGAAATAAGAAAAGCTTACTTCCCCCGTTTTTTAAAATCACAGCTTCTAGAAGGTTTAGATGAGTTCTTAAAAAACACGAGTTTTTACAAAATGTGTTTTATTTCATAAATGGAATCAACAAAGTATGCACATTCTACGTCATAAGTTCTTTCTATAGTTTGTGCGTGCGTCAGGAAATAAGAAAAGCTTACTTCCACCGTTTTTTAAAATCACAGCTTCTAGAAGGTTTACATGATTTCATAAAAAACAGGAGTTTTTAGAAAATGTGTTTTATTTCATAAATGGAATCAACAAAGTATGCACATTCTACGTCATAACGACTTTCTATAGTTTGCACATGCGTACGGAAATAAGAAAATCTTACTTCCACCGTTTTTTAAAATCAAAGCATCTAGAAGTTTTACATGATTTCGTAAAAAACACGAGTTTTTAGAAAATGTGTTTTATTTCATAAATGGAATCAACAAAGTATGCACATTCTACGTCATAATGACTTTCTATAGTTTACGCATTCATCCGGAAATAAGAAAAACTTACTTCCACCATTTTTTAAAACCACAACATCTAGAAGGTTTACATGATTTCGTAAAAAACACGAATTTTGAGAAAATGTGTTTTATTTTATAAATGGAATCAACAAAGTATGCACATTCTACGTCATAACGACTTTCTATAGTTTGCGCATGCATTTGGAAATAAGAAAAGCTTACTTCCCCCGTTTTTTAAAATCACAGCTTCTAGAAGGTTTAGATGAGTTCTTAAAAAACACGAGTTTTTACAAAATGTGTTTTATTTCATAAATGGAATCAACAAAGTATGCACATTCTACGTCATAAGTTCTTTCTATAGTTTGTGCGTGCGTCAGGAAATAAGAAAAGCTTACTTCCACCGTTTTTTAAAATCACAGCTTCTAGAAGGTTTACATGATTTCGTAAAAAACAGGAGTTTTTAGAAAATGTGTTTTATTTCATAAATGGAATCAACAAAGTATGCACATTCTACGTCATAACGACTTTCTATAGTTTGCACATGCGTACGGAAATAAGAAAAACTTACTTCCACCATTTTTTAAAACCACAGCATCTAGAAGGTTTACATGATTTCGTAAAAAAACACGAATTTTGAGAAAATGTGTTTTATTTTATAAATGGAATCAACAAAGTATGCACATTCTACGTCATAACGACTTTCTATAGTTTGCGCATGCATTTGGAAATAAGAAAAGCTTACTTCCCCCGTTTTTTAAAATCACAGCTTCTAGAAGGTTTAGATGAGTTCTTAAAAAACACGAGTTTTTACAAAATGTGTTTTATTTCATAAATGGAATCAACAAAGTATGCACATTCTACGTCATAAGTTCTTTCTATAGTTTGTGCGTGCGTCAGGAAATAATAAAAGCTTACTTCCACCGTTTTTTAAAATCACAGCTTCTAGAAGGTTTACATGATTTCGTAAAAAACAGGAGTTTTTAGAAAATCTGTTTTATTTCATAAATGGAATCAACAAAGTATGCACATTCTACGTCATAACGACTTTCTATAGTTTCCGCATGCGTCCGGAAATAAGAAAAGTTTACTTCCACCATTTTTTAAAATCACAGCTTGTAGAAGGTTTACATGATTTCGTAAAAAACACGAGTTATTAGAAAATGTGTTTTATTTCATAAATGGAATCAACAAAGTATCCACATTCTACGTCATAATGACTTTCTATAGTTTACGCATTCGTCCGGAAATAAGAAAAGCTTACTTCCACCGTTTTTTAAAATCACAGCTTCTAGAAGGTTTACATGATTTCTTAAAAAACACGAGTTTTTAGAAAATGTGTTTTATTTCATAAATGGAATCAACAAAGTATGCACATTCTACATCATAACGACTTTCTATAGTTTACGCATTCGTCCGGAAATAAGAAAAGCTTACTTCCACCGTTATTTAAAACCACAGCTTCTAGAAGGTTTACATGATTTCGTAAAAAAAAACGAGTTTTTAGAAAATGTGTTTTATTTCATAAATGGAATCTAAAAAGTATGCACATTCTACGTCATAACGACTTTCTATAGTTTGCGCATTCGTCCAGAAATAAGAAAAGCTTACTTCCACCGTTTTTCAAAATCACAGCTTCTAGAAGGTTTACATGATTTCTTAAAAAACACAAGTTTTTAGAAAATGTGTTTTATTTCATAAATGGAATCAACGAAGTATGCACATTCTAAGTCATAACGACTTTCTATAGTTTGCGCATGCGTCCGGAAATAAGAAAAGCTTACTTCCACCGTTTTTTAAAATCACATCTTCTAGAAGATTTACATGATTTCTTAAAAAACACTAGTTTTTAGAAAATGTGTTTTATTTCATAAATGGAATCAACAAAGTATGCACATTCTACGTCATAACGACTTTCTATCGTATCCGCATGCGTCCGGAAATAAGAAAAGCTTACTTCCACCATTTTTTAAAATCACAGCTTCTAGAAGGTTTACATGATTTCGTAAAAAACACGAGTTTTTAGAAAATGTGTTTTATTTCATAAATGGAATCAACAAAGTATGCACATTCTAGGTCATAATGACTTTCTATAGTTTACGCATTCGTCCGGAAGTAAGAAAAGCTTACTTCCACCATTTTTTAAAACCACAGCTTCTAGAAGGTTTACATGATTTCGTAAAAAACACGAGTTTTTAGAAAATGTGTTTTATTTCATAAATGGAATCAACAAAGTATGCACATTCTACGTCATAACGACTTTCTATAGTTTCCGCAAGCGTCCGGAAATAAGAAAAGCTTACTTCCACCGTTTTTTAAAATCACAGCTTCTAGAAGTTTTACATGATTTCGTAAAAAACATGAGTTTTGAGAAAATGTGTTTTATTTTATAAATGGAATCAACAAAGTATGCACATTCTACGTCATAACGACTTTCTATAGTTTGCGCATGCATTTGGAAATAAGAAAAAACTTACTTCCCCCATTTTTTAAAATCACAGCTTCTAGAAGGTTTACATGATTTCTTAAAAAACACGAGATTTTATAAAATGTGTTTTATTTCATAAATGGAATCAACAAAGTATGCACATTCTACGTCATAAGTTCTTTCTATAGTTTGTGCGTGCGTCAGGAAATAAGAAAAGCTTACTTCCACCGTTTTTTAAAATCACAGCTTCTAGAAGGTTTACATGATTTCTTAAAAAATACGACTTTTTAGAAAATGTGTTTTATTTCATAAATGGAATCAACAAAGTATGCACATTCTACGTCATAACGACTTTCTATAGTTTGCGCATTCGTCCGGAAATAAGAAAAGCTTACTTCCACCATTTTTTAAAATCACAACTTCTAGAAGGTTTACATGATTTCGTAAAAAACACGAGTTTTTAGAAAATGTGTATTATTTCATAAATGGAATCAACAAAGTATGCACATTCTACGTCATAACGACTTTCTATAGTTTGCGCATGCGTACGGAAATAAGAAAAGCTTACTTCCACCGTTTTTTAAAATCAAGGCTTCTAGAAGGTTTACATGATTTCGTAAAAAACACGAGTTAATAGAAAATGTGTTTTATTTCATAAATGGAATCTACAAAGTATGCACATTCTACGTCATAAGGACTTTCTATAGTTTGCGCATGCGTCCAGAAATAAGAAAAGCTTACTTCCCCCGTTTTTTAAAATCACAGCTTCTAGAAGGTTTACATGATTTCTTAAAAAACACGACTTTTTAGAAAATGTGTTTTATTTCATAAATGGAATCAACAAAGTATGCACATTCTACGTCATAACGACTTTCTATAGTTTTCGAATGCGTCCGGCAGTAAGAAAAGCTTACTTCCACCATTTTTTAAGATCACGGCTTCTAGAAGGTTTACATGATTTCGTAAAAAACACGAGTTTTTAGAAAATGTGTTTTATTTCATAAATGGAATCTACAAAGTATGCACATTCTACGTCATAACGAATTTCTATAGTTTGCGCATGCGTCCAGAAATAAGAAAAGCTTACTTCCACCGTTTTTTAAAATCACAGCTTCTAGAAGGTTTACATGATTTCGTAAAAAACACGAGTTTTTAGAAAATGTGTTTTATTTCATAAATCGAATCTAAAAAGTAAGCACATTCTACGTCATAACGACTTTCTATAGTTTGCGCATGCGTCCAGAAATAAGAAAAGCTTACTTCCCCCATTTTTTAAAATCACAGCTTCTAGAAGGTTTACATGATTTCTTAAAAAACACAAGTTTTTAGAAAATATGTTTTATTTCATAAATGGAATCAACAAAGTATGCACATTCTACATCATAACGACTTTCTATAGTTTGCGCATTCTCCCGAAAATAAGAAAAGCTTACTTCCCCCGTTTTTTAAAATCACAGCTTCTAGAAGGTTTACATGATTTGTTAAAAAACATGAGTTTTTAGAAAATGTGTTTTATTTCATAAATGGAATCAACAAAGTATGCACATTCTACGTCATAACGAATTTCTATAGTTTGCGCATGGGTCCGGAAATAAGAAAAGCTTACTTCCACCGTTTTTTAAAATCACAGCTTCTTGAAGGTTTACATGATTTCTTAAAAAACACGAGTTTTTAGAAAATGTGATTTATTTCATAAATGGAATAAAAAAAGTATGCACATTCTACGTCATAATGACTTTCTATAGTTTGAGCATGCGTCCGGTAATAAGAAAAGCTTACTTCCCCCGTTTTTTAAAATCACTGCTTCTAGAAGGTTTACATGATTTCTTAAAAAACACGAGTTTTTAGAAAATGTTTTTTATTTCATAAATGGAATCAACAACGTATCCACATTCTACGTCATAACGACTTTCTATAGTTTGCGCATGAGTTTGGAAATAAGAAAATCTTACTTCCCCCGTTTTTTAAAATCACAGCTTCTAGAAGGTTTACATGATTTCTTAAAAAACACAAGTTTTTAGAAAATGTGTTTTATTTCATAAATGGAATCAACGAAGTATGCACATTCTACGTCATAACGAATTTCTATAGTTTGCGCATGCGTCCGGAAATAAGAAAAGCGTACTTCCCCCGTTTTTTAAAATCACATCTTCTAGAAGATTTACATGATTTCTTAAAAAACACTAGTTTTTAGAAAATGTGTTTTATTTCATAAATGGAATCAACAAAGTATGCACATTCTACATCATAACGACTTTCTATAGTTTTCGCATGCGTTTGGAAATAAGAAAAGCTTACTTCCCCGATTTTTTAAAATCACAGCTTCTAGAAGGTTTACATGATTTCTTAAAAAACAAGAGTTTTTAGAAAATGTGTTTTATTTCATAGATGGAATCAACAAAGTATGCACATTCTACGTCATAACGACTTTCTATAGTTTGCGCATGCGTTTGGAAATAAGAAAAGCTTACTTCAACTGTTTTTTAAAATCACAGATTCTTGAAGGTTTACATGATTTCGTAAAAAACACGAGTTTCTAGAAAATGTGTTTTATTTCATAAATGGAATCAACAAAGTATGCACATTCTACGTCATAACGACTTTCTATAGTTTGCGCATGCGTCCGGAAATAAGAAAAGCTTCCTTCCACCGTTTTTTAAAATCACAGCTTCTAGAAGGTTTACATGATTTCTTAAAAAACACGAGTTTTTAGAAAATGTGTTTTATTTGATAAATGGAATCAACAAAGTATGCACATTCTACGTCATAACGACTTTCTATAATTTACGCATTCGTCCGGAAATAAGAAAAGCTTACCTCCACCGTTTTTTAAAATCACAGCTTCTAGAAGGTTTACATGATTTCTTAAATAACACGAGTTTTTAGAAAATGTGTTTTATTTGATAAAAGGAATCAACAAAGTATGCACATTCTACGTCATAATGACTTTCTATAGTTTGCGCATGTGTTTAGAAATAAGAAAAGCTTACTTCCCTCGTTTTTTAAAATCACAGCTTCTAGAAGGTTTACATGGTTTATTAAAAAACACGAGATTTTAGAAAATGTGTTTTATTTCATAAATGGAATCAACAAAGTATGCACATTCTACGTCATAACGACTTTCTATAGTTTGCGCATTTTTCCGGATATAAGAAAAGCTTACTTCCACCGTTTTTTAAAATCACAGCTTCTAGAAGGTTTACATGATTTCTTAAAAAACACGAGTTTTTAGAAAATGTGTTTTATTTCATAAATGGAATCTACAAAGTATGCACATTCTACGTCATAAGGACTTTCTATAGTTTGCGCATGCGTCCAGAAATAAGAAAAGCTTACTTCCCCCGTTTTTTAAAATCACAACTTCTAGAAGGTGTACATGATTTCTTAAAAAACACGAGTTTTTAGAAAATGTTTTTTATTTCATAAATGGAATCAACAAAGTATGCACATTCTACGTCATAATGACTTTCTATATTTTTCGAATGCGTCCGGCAATAAGAAAAGCTTACTTCCACCATTTTTTAAGATCACAGCTTCTAGAAGGTTTACATGATTTCGTAAAAAACACGAGTTTTTAGAAAATGTGTTTTATTTCATAAATGGAATCTACAAAGTATGCACATTCTACGTCATAATGATTTTCTATAGTTTGCACATGCGTCCGGAAATAAGAAAAGCTTACTTCCCACGTTTTTTAAAATCACAGCTTCTAGAAGGTTTACATGATTTCGTAAAAAACACGAGTTTTTAGAAAATGTGTTTTATTTCATAAATGGAATCAACAAAGTATGCACATTCTACGTCATAACGACATTCTATAGTTTGCGCATGCGTTTGGAAATGAGAAAAGCTTACTTCCCCGATTTTTTAAAATCACAGCTTCTAGAAGGTTTACATGATTTCTTAAAAAACACGAGTTTTTAGAAAATGTGTTTTATTTCATAGATGGAATCAACAAAGTATGCACATTCTACGTCATAACGACTTTCTATTGTTTGCGCATGCGTCCGGAAATAAGAAAAGCTTACTTCAACCGTTTTTTAAAATCACAGCTTCTTGAAGGTTTACATGATTTCGTAAAATACACGAGTTTCTAGAAAATGTGTTTTATTTCATAAATGGAATCAACAAAGTGTGCACATTCTACGTCATAACGGCTTTCTATAGTTTGCGCATGTTGATGTATATGTAACTTCGGAATGTATTTCACATATATGTATATTGTATTCCTATAGAGATGGTATTATTCCTCTATAAGGAAGTGTCGTCATTTATATTGTAAGTGTCATAACTTATACTTGATGGGTTATTAGACCACCTTGTTGGGGTCGGCCCTGTATAAGTCATGTGGGTCGAAGGGTTATTAGACCACCCTATTGGGGGTCGGCCATGTGGGTCTAAGGGTTATTAGACCACCCTATTGGGGGTCGGCCCACTCAGCATTATGTTATGTGGTTAAGTTCGAGCCGACATGAGTTAGGTAAAAAGGCAGGTCAAGTCAAGTATAAATAGAGTGCGGGAGGCACTCTATTTACTCACTCACTTCTCACACATGCTCTCAAGGAGGCGAGGCGCACTTATGGAGGAGGAGGATTGCTGCTAGGTTATGGCTATCTCTATTGGTTGGTTGTATCATTGCTCTATCTATCTCTGAGGAAGTTATTGGGGTTTTTCACCTTTATGGTTTTCCCCAAGTAAATCTTTGTGTCTCTTGTGTGCTTGCATTATTGTCTCCATGATTGATATGCTGTAGATATGTTGTACATGTTGTTCTCTCAGTTAAGATCCTAGATCAGATTGAAGTAAATTCAGAAAAGATAACATGGTATCAGAGATAGCCTGAAAGAAGGCATGATATGGCATGTATGACACTTGTTGCACTTACGATGCTAGGGCTTGATATAGCAAAAACCATTCATCGTAGCACTTTCGCTATAAATCCGTTTTGGCGAAGTTTTCGGATCTGAAATTTTTACAGGCCGAAGCTAAGATCTCCAGGTATCTTGTGTCCAAAGGACAACCTCTAATTCGTTGTACTTTGTGATTTATGATCTGTACAATATAGGGTTTCTGCCTCTTCCAGATCTGAGTCAAAATCAGGTGACCTTGGGAAAAAGGTCATATCTTGGGCTAGGAAGCTCCAAATGAAATTTCGTAAAACGTGACAGGTAGTACACAGTCTGTACTATCTCAGAAAACTTTTTCAGAGGCCGAAGTTGAACCAGTGACACGTGGCACGCCGTACAAGTTCTCTCTCCTGTTTTATCCCAAAACAGGTCACGTTGCGACATTTAGCATAAATCTCTCTCAGAGAGTCCAATTGAGGTCAGACCTGTCGGGATGGAAAGGTAACAGGCCAAGCTATCTCAGAAAACGTTTCCAGAGGCCGAAGTTAAAACAGTGACACGTGGCACGCCGTACAAGTTCGCTATCCTGTTTTATCCCAAAACAGGTCACGTTGCGACATTTGGCATAACTCTCTCTCAGAGAATCCAATTGAGGTCAGACCTGTCAGGATGGAAAGATAACAGGTCAGGATATCTCAGGAAACTTTTTCAGACCCTGTGGATCAAAAATTTCGGAGTTACACCAGAAACAATCAGGTACATATTTCTGTCAAAACAGAATTATTTTTTGGTACCTTCATTCATGGCTTCCGGAATTTAGGGCTTTGAAGAAAGTTGGAATTTTTGTAATCGGAGACAACGGCTGGATGCTACTCATCAAAATAGAAATTTAGAGACCAAGATCAGAATTTTTGGTTGGGCAGAAGGCCGGGCTTGATTAGACCCTAGTTCGGGACTTTGATCAGAAAAGTGGAAAATTAGGGCTTCTGTAAAAATGGGAATTTTTGAAATCTGTGAACACGGCTGGAAGCTCCTCGAAAAAATAGAAGCTTGGAGCTTTGGATAAAACATTTTGATTGGGTAGAAGAGTGGGCTTCATCAAACCCCAGTTCAGGGTCACGTCTAGTGAATCCGGAAGTTTCAAAGGCAAAATTGAGGAGTGAAACTTTGCAGTTTTCAAATTATGAATATACCGGTTTGATCAGCTCATCAAGGCGCATATTTCTATCCTTTTGGAAGTTTGAAATTAAAAGTTTGAATTTTTGGGGTTTCTCTGACAAACCCATATCCAGCTCCAAGTCCAGTTCTTGCAAATCAAGTGGATTGGGTTAATCCTAGAAGAAGATGGATTGATCATCTACATGAGTGAAGAAGTTCCTGTTTCAGAGGGAGATGAGGCTAAGGCCCTACATTAGAAGATTACAAGCGATCTCGACAGGTATGACTCATCGAGGTATGTTTCGATATTTGTCAATGATTAAGTTTATGGTATGTTTGTCTTCATGTTATTACGGTTAGTACAATTTTGATTTTAGATTTGTCGTTTCACCTTAACAAAATTATGAATGCATGATAGAAGATATTCATTGGTTAGGGTGTTGACACTTATGATTGTACTAATGCATTATGGTGTTGTATGAGGTTTATGTTGTCTACTAACATGAAAGGTACACCAAGAAAGGCAAAGCATGTTCCAGTTCAAGAACATATGATCATGAGGATAAAGACTCATCCATTGTCATGGATCTCATAGAAGATCCATTTACGAGGTATGTATAACTTGGTTTTGTAATAGTTAACCTATGAGATATACAGGTTACTAGCACAAGTCATTGAAGAAGAACAAGAAGACATCATGTGAGTATGTTAGACATAAATAGCTAGCATGCTAATCCAGGTATGTTTTTCCTATATCAAGATAGAATCCTACTTGTGTTAGGATCTTATACTGTTGTTGATAATGATTATTCATGAAGTCATAGGTTTGAATAATCATGATTGTATGCATATTATGTTTCTTACCATAATTGATGATATGACTAACCAGAAGAATCATGATGGTATAGGTTTGAATAATCACAGGTTTTATGCATTTTATATCTCTTATCTTGATTGATGATTCAACTAACCTGAAGAGTCATAGGTTTGAGTAATTACAGGTTTAGACATGTTATGTTTCTTATGATTTGACTAACCATAAGAATCCTACATAAACCTTGAATGCTAATGCTTATTATCTTTGTTTGAAATGATCATGACTATACATGCTTGAGATTATTGTGTTTTAATAGTATACTAATGAATGTATGATTTTATATGAGATCACAAGGATAACACAATCATGATACTAATGAGCATGCATAGGGACCAAGGATGAATATGAGTTCAAGAACAGGTAATCCAGGAAGCAAAGATCAAGAGGGAGTACACTCCAGTGGTTTATGCAAGGATGCAGATATTCAGAGGGAGTTGACCATCTCTCTACATCCCACAACAGAAAGGTGTAGAAGAAGCTACTCCAGATTAGGACTCTAGCAGCTCCTGCAAGGAAGCGAAGACTCAGAGGGAGTCCACCCAACGAACAAACAAAGATAAGTATTTGAATTGTCATTTCTTAAATAATACTGTTCAATAATGTAGATACTGATGTTCCTAGAATTAGGTTGTGTATTATGCATATTAGAATAATTGCATTGATGAACAATATACTCCTAATATGCATGGGTAAGTGGCCTATGGCACTGTACAACATTCCATTGCTACTTATCTAGAATGAAACCTCTTTGCTGACATGTTGGGAGTTGTGCACACTCTTAACAATGTTCTGGTAGAGATTGGAAGGCATCTAGAAAGTTACGGAATATGGATAAATGTTGTATTGAAGCATTGGCTAAGATAATTGCATGACTGTATGACATATTTATTTAAGTGTAAGAATTTGTTCTGAAAGCTATGAGATGTTTTCTAATCATGCAATTTAACTTGTTGTGTAGGAAAGATCGTATGCCATCTCCTACAAAAGAAGAACTACAACATTTGTTCAGCAACAAATTATATATTGAAGATATTGAAGTTCCCAGGATCTGGGATGAAGAAACGAAATGCCATGATCCGTCGATCATGAAGAATGATGTTTGGAATGTAATCCCAAGACATGAAGGGAAGTTTGCTATGACTTCCAAATGGAACTATCAGATCAAGCATGTTGCAGATGGCAGCATTGAGAAATACAAAAGTGATGAAATAGAAGATGCACCAGATGGATTTCAAGACAGCATGGTGTAGTCATATATGTGTGCAGAACTTGATATGGTAGGATAAACATCTTTCTATCCAGCTTGGGCTTTACCAAGATTAAAGTGGATTCCAACCTTTTCTACAAGGATGAGGAAGGCAATCCATCGATACTACTATTTGGATGACCTATTTTGATTGCCGACATGCAGCAGAAGCTTTCTTCCAAGTTCGAGATGAAGAACTTGGGGATGATGCACTATTTGTTTTGGCATGGAGGTGTGGCAGAGTGCATATGGAATCTTCCTTGGACAAGGGAAGTATGTAGTAGAGATCCTGAAGAGGTTCGGGATGATGGACTGCAAGGATATGGCCACACCTATGGCATCGAATCTGAAGCTTCTATGTGATGCTTCATCTGAGCCGATTGATGTCTCTATGTATCGTTAGATGATTGGGTCCTTGATGTACCTGACGAACACGAGACCAGACATTTGCTTTGCTGTGAACACATTGAGCCAGTTCCTGACGGATCCGAGGAGTGTTCACGTGGTTGTTGTAAAGCATGTTCTGAGGTACCTGAAGGGTACAGTGTATTATGGGCTCAGGTATGAGGAGAATCAAATGTTTAACCTGCAGGGTTATGTTGATTCAGATTGGGCTGGCAGTGCTGCAGATAGGAAGAACACATCTGGGTGTTGCTTCAGTATGGGATCAGGTGTGATCTCTTGGTTTAGCAGGAAGCAGTCCTGCGTAGCACTGAACAGCTGAGGCAGAGTATGTTGCAGCCTGCTCAGCTAGTTGCGAGGCAGTATGGCTACGGAAGCTACTGTCTGAGTTATTTGATCTCCCGTTGGAGGCTACTGGTATCTTCTGTGATAACCAGAGTTGTGTGAAGCTTTCCGAGAACCCAGTGTTTCATGACAGGTCAAAACACATAGAGATCAAATATCACTATATCAGGGATATGGTGCAGAGAGGAGCTGTGAAGCTCCTGTATGTTGCAATGGACGAGCAGATTGTAGATGTGTTGATGAAGCCACTAACCAGAGTGAAGTTCGAGTACTTCAGAGAGAGGCTTGGCGTTCTTCAGATCGAGGACACTTCGAGGAAGAAGTGATGGACACATTTGCTGAAGCCATTCCAAGCATGTTGGAAGGAGGATCCTTCACATGGCTGTGGATGTAAGCGCTGGATGATGAGCATCAGGATGATGTTCTGGTTTCTGCTTGATATGATGAGTTGGATCATTTTTATGTATGTATGTATGCATCATGTTGGATGCTGGATATGATCAGTTGGATCATTTATGTATGTATGCATCATGTTGGATGCTGGATATGATCAGTTGGATCATGTGTACGTTCTTTGTATATGCATCATGTTGGATGCTTGGACCATGTATCTGTATATGTATCAGGTGGATACATTGTATGATCAGGTGGATCATGTATGGTGATATGTATCATGTATTTTTATTTGTATCAGGTGGATACATTGATGATCAGGAGGATCATGTATGATGATATGTATCAGGTAGATACTTGGTATGCATCAGGTAGATGCATTGATGATCAGGAGGATCATGTATGATGATATGCATCGGGTAGATGCATTGATGATCAGGAGGATCATGTATTTGTATCAGGTGGATACATTGATGATCAGGAGGATCATGTATGATACTTGGTATGCATCAGGTAGATGCATTGATGATCAGGTGGATCATGCAGCAGGATGTTGCTCCAGATGACATGCAGCAGGATGTTGCAGTGATGATCAGGATGATCATAGATGACGAGCTTCAGGATGTTGCTCCAGATGACATGCAGCAGGACGTTGCAGTGATGATGATCAGGATGATCATGGATACATCAGGATGATGTATGGTGAGTATCAGGTTGATACTCTATGGCCGTGGATCAGGTTGTGCAGATGAGCATGTAATCCGGTGCCCTGGGAGATTTGCAGATGGTCTTTCGAGGTTTTTCCTATGGCATGTAATTCGGTGCCCTGGGACATCTGGCAAATGCTCTTTCGAGGTTTTGCTCTGGGAGGACATGTAATTCGGTGCCCTGGGAGATCTGCAGATAGTCTTTCGAGGTTTTGCCTATGGCATGTAATTCGGTTCCTTGGGATATCTGGCAGATGCTCTTTCGAGGTTTTGTCCTATGGCATGTAATTCGGTGCCCTAGGAGATCTGTAGATAGTCTTTCGAGGTTTTTCCTATGGCATGTAATTCGGTTCCCTGGGATATCTGGCAGATGCTCTTGCGAGGTTTTGCCATGACCACATGTAATTCGTTGCCCTGGGAGATCCTATAGGTAGAGCTGTGTGCTCGTAACAGCCTGGGATGCTCTTGCGAGGTTTTGTGGTGAGGTCACATGTAATTCGGTGCCCTGGGAGATCCTATAGGTAGAGCTGTGTGCTCGTAACAGCCTGGGATGCTCTTTCGAGGTTTTGTGACGCACGTAAAAGTCCTGAGGATTCCACAGTATGGCCAGTGATGATGAAGACCTGCAGGTGGTGGGCCTACATCCAGTATGAAAAAGGACTGGCTCTGTAGAACTTCCTATGACGAGTAGATTCAGAGATTGATTGAGATAGCAGCAGCAGTGACGATGATGATGATGACTCGATGACGATTATCCAGTGACGATGATCCAGAGAAGATGACTTGTGCCAGAAGAACTGTGCTGAGAAATACCTTCCTAGTTAAGAGGGAGTGTTGATGTATATGTAACTTCGGAATGTATTTCACATATATGTATATTGTATTCCTATAGAGATGGTATTATTCCTCTATAAGGAAGTGTCGTCATTTATATTGTAAGTGTCATAACTTATACTTGATGGGTTATTAGACCACCTTGTTGGGGTCGGCCCTGTATAAGTCATGTGGGTCGAAGGGTTATTAGACCACCCTATTGGGGGTCGGCCATGTGGGTCTAAGGGTTATTAGACCACCCTATTGGGGGTCGGCCCACTCAGCATTATGTTATGTGGTTAAGTTCGAGCCGACATGAGTTAGGTAAAAAGGCAAGTCAAGTCAAGTATAAATAGAGTGCGGGAGGCACTCTATTTACTCACTCACTTCTCACACATGCTCTCAAGGAGGAGAGGCGCACTTATGGAGGAGGAGGATTGCTGCTAGGTTATGGCTATCTCTATTGGTTGGTTGTATCATTGCTCTATCTATCTCTGAGGAAGTTATTGGGGTTTTTCACCTTTATGGTTTTCCCCAAGTAAATCTTTGTGTCTCTTGTGTGCTTGCATTATTGTCTCCATGATTGATATGTTGTAGATATGATGTACATGTTGTTCTCTTAGTTAATATCCTAGATCAGATTGAAGTAAATTCAGAAAAGATAACAGCGCATGCGTCCAGAAATAAGAAAAGCTTACTTCGACCGTTTTTTAAAATCACAGCTTCTAGAAGGTTTACATGATTTCTTAAAAAACACGAGTTTTTAGAAAATGTGTTTTATTTGATAAATGGAATCAACAAAGTATGCACATTCTACGTCATAACGACTTTCTATAATTTACGCATTCGTCCGGAAATAAGAAAAGCTTACTTCCACCGTTTTTTAAAATCACAGCTTCTAGAAGATTTACATGATTTCTTAAAAAACACGAGTTTTTAGAAAATGTGTTTTATTTGATAAATGGAATCAACAAAGTATGCACATTCTACGTCATACTATATATCTATAGTTTGCGCATGTGTTTGGAAATAAGAAAAGCTTACTTCCCTCGTTTTTTAAAATCACAGCTTCTAGAAGGTTTACATGGTTTATTAAAAAACACGAGTTTTTAGAAAATGTGTTTTATCTCATAAATGGAATCTACAAAGTATGCACATTCTACGTCATAACGAATTTCTATAGTTTGCGCATTTGTACGGAAATAAGAAAAGCTTACTTCCTCCGTTTTTTAAAATCACAGCTTCTAGAAGGTTTACATGATTTCTTAAAAAACACGAGTTTTTAGAAAATGTGTTTTATTTCATAAATGGAATCTACAAAGTATGCACATTCTACGTCATAAGGACTTTCTATAGTTTGCGCATGCGTCCAGAAATAAGAAAAGCTTACTTCCCCGTTTTTTAAAATCACAGCTTCTAGAAGGTTTCCATGATTTCTTAAAAAACACGAGTTTTTAGAAAATGTGTTTTATTTCATAAATGGAATCAACAAAGTATGCACATTCTACATCATAACGACTTTCTATAGTTTTCGCATGCGTCCGGCAGTAAGAAAAGCTTACTTCCACCGTTTTTTAAAATCACAGCTTCTAGAAGGTTTACATGATTTCGTAAAAAACACGAGTTTTTAGAAAATGTGTTTTATTTCATAAATGGAATCTACAAAGTATGCACATTCTACGTCATAACTATTTTCTATAGTTTGCACATGCGTCCGGAAATAAGAAAACCTTACTTCCACCGTTTTTTAAAATCACAGCTTCTAGAAGGTTTACATGATTTCGTAAAAAACACGAGTTTTTAGAAAATGTGTTTTATTTCATAAATCGAATCTACAAAGTAAGCACATTCTACGTCATAACGACTTTCTATAGTTTGCACATGCGTCCGTAATTAAGAAAAGCTTACTTCCCCCATTTTTTAAAATCACAGCTTCTAGAAGGTTTACATGATTTCTTAAAAAACACGAGTTTTTAGAAAATATGTTTTATTTCATAAATGGAATCAACAAAGTATGCACATTCTACGTAATAACGACTTTCTATAGTTTGCGCATAAGTTTGGAAATAGGAAAAGCTTACTTCCCCCGTTTTTTAAAATCACAGCTTCTAGAAGGTTTACATGATTTCGTAAAAAACACAAGTTTTTTGAAAATGTGTTTTATTTCATAAATGGAATCAACAAAGTATGCACATTCTACGTCATAACGACTTTCTATAGTTTGCGCATGCGTTTGGAAATAAGAAAAGCTTACTTCCCCGATTTTTTAAAATCACAGCTTCTAGAAGGTTTACATGATTTCTTAAAAAACACGAGTTTCTAGAAAATGTGTTTTATTTCATAAATGGAATCAACAAAGTATGCACATTCTACGTCATAACGACTTTCTATAGTTTGCGCATTCGTCCGGAAATAAGAAAAGCTTACTTCCCCCATTTTTTAAAATCACAGCTTCTAGAAGGTTTACATGATTTGTTAAAAAACACGAGTTTTTAGAATATGTGTTTTATTTCATAAATGGAATCAACAAAGTATGCACATTCTATGTCATAACGACTTTCTATAGTTTGCGCATGCGTCCGGAAATAAGAAAAGCTTACTTCAACCGTTTTTTAAAATCACAGCTTCTTGAAGGTTTACATGATTTCGTAAAAAACACGAGTTTCTAGAAAATGTGTTTTATTTCATAAATGGAATCAACAAAGTATGCACATTCTACGTCATAACGACTTTCTATAGTTTGTGCATGCGTCCGGAAGTAAGAAAAGCTTACTTCCACCATTTTTTAAAATCACAGCTTCTAGAAGGTTTACATGATTTCGTAAAAAACCTGAGTTTTTAGAAAATGTGTTTTATTTCATAAATGGAATCAACAAAGTATGCACATTCTACGTCATAACGACTTTGTATAGTTTGCGCATGCCTCCGGAAATAAGAAAAGCTTACTCCCACCATTTTTTAAAATCACAGCTTCTAGAAGGTTTACATGATTTCGTAAAAAACACGAGTTTTAAGAAAATGTGTTTTATTTCATAAATCGAATCTACAAAGTATGCACATTCTTGTCATAACGACTTTCTATAGTTTGCGCATGCGTCTGGAAATAAGAAAAGCTTACTTCCCCTGTTTTTTAAAATCACAGCTTCTAGAAGGTTTACATGATTTCGTAAAAAACACGAGTTTTTAGAAAATATGTTTTATTTCATAAATGGAATCAACAAAGTATGCACATTCTACGTCATAACGACTTTCTATAGTTTGCGCATAATTTCTCAAATAGGAAAAGCTTACTTCCCCCGTTTTTTAAAATCACAGCTTCTAGAAGGTTTACATGATTTCGTAAAAAACACGAGTATTTAGAAAATGTGCTTTATTTCATAAATGGAATCTACAATGTATGCACATTCTACGTCATAACGACTTTCTATAGTTTCCGCATGCATCCGGAAACAAGAAAAGCTTACTTCCACCATTTTTTAAAATCACAGCTTCTAGAAGGTTTACATGATTTCCTAAAAAACAAGAGTTTTTAGAAAATGTGCTTTATTTCATAAATGGAATCTACAAAGTATGCACATTCTACGTCATAACGACTTTCTATAGTTTGCGCATGCATCCTGAAATAAGTAAAGCTTACTTCCACCATTTTTTAAAATCACAGCTTCTAGAAGGTTTACATGATTTCCTAAAAAACATGAGTTTTTAGAAAATGTGTTTTATTTCATAAATGGAATCAACAAAGTATGCACATTCTACGTCATAACGACTTTCTATAGTTTGCACATGCGTTTGAAAATAAGAAAAGCTTACTTCCCCCATTTTTTAAAATCACAGCTTCTAGAAGGTTTACATGATTTCTTAAAAAACATGAGTTTTTAGAAAATGTGTTTTATTTCTTAAATGGAATCAACAAAGTATGCACATTCTACGTCATAACGACTTTCTATAGTTTGCGCATTCGTCAGGAAATAAGAAAACTTTCTTTCCCCGTTTTTTAAAATCACAGCTTCTAGAAGGTTTACATGATTTGTTAAAAAACACGAGTTTTTATAAAATGTGTTTTATTTCATAAATGGAATCAACAAAGTATGCACATTCTACGTCATAACGACTTTCTATAGTTTGCGCATGCGTTTGGAAATAAGAAAAGCTTACATCCCCCGTTTTTTAAAATCACAGCTTCTAGAAGGTTTACATGATTTCTTAAAAAACACGAGTTTTTAGAAAATGTGTTTTATTTCATAAATGGAATCAACAAATTATGCACATTCTACGTCATAACGACTTTCTATAGTTTGCGCATGCGTCCGGAAATAAGAAAAGCTTACTTCCCCCGTTTTTTAAAATCACAGCTTCTAGAAGGTTTACATGATTTCGTAAAAAACACGAGTTTTTTGAAAATGTGTTTTATTTCATAAATGGAATCAACAAAGTATGCACATTCTACGTCATAACGACTTTCTATAGTTTGCGCATGTGTTTGGAAATAAGAAAAGCTTACTTCCCCGATTTTTTAAAATCACAGCTTCTAGAAGGTTTACATGATTTCTTAAAAAACACGAGTTTCTAGAAAATGTGTTTTATTTCATAAATGGAATCAACAAAGTATGCACATTCTACGTCATAACGACTTTCTATAGTTTGCACATTCGTCCGGAAATAAGAAAAGCTTACTTCCCCCGTTTTTTAAAATCACACCTTCTAGAAGGTTTACATGATTTGTTAAAAAACACGAGTTTTTAGAAAATGTGTTTTATTTCATAAATGGAATCAACAAAGTATGCACATTCTACATCATAATGACTTTCTATAGTTTGCGCATGCATCCGGAGATAAGAAAAGCTTACTTCAACCGTTTTTTTAAATCACAGCTTCTTGAAGGTTTACATGATTTCGTAAAAAACACGAGTTTCTAGAAAATGTGTTTTATTTCATAAATGGAATCAACAAAGTATGCACATGCTACGTCATAACGACTTTCTATAGTTTGCGCATGCGTCCGGAAGTAAGAAAAGCTTACTTCCCCCGTTTTTTAAAATCACAGCTTCTAGAAGGTTTACATGATTTCGTAAAAAACATGAGTTTTTAGAAAATGTGTTTTATTTCATAAATGGAATCTACAAAGTATACACATTCTATGTCATAACGACTTTCTATAGTTTGCGCATGCGTCCGGAAATAAGAAAAGCTTACTTCCACCGTTTTTTAAAATCACAACCTCTTGAAGGTTTACATGATTTCCTAAAAAACACGAGTTTTTAGAAAATGTGTTTTATTTCATAAATCGAATCTACAAAGTATGCACATTCTACATCATAACGAATTTCTATAGTTTGCGCATGCGTCTGGAAATAAGAAAAGCTTACTTCCACCGTTTTTTAAAATCACAGCTTCTAGAAGGTTTACATGGTTTCGTAAAAAACACGAGTTTTTAGAAAATGTGTTTTATTTCATAAATGGAATCAACAAAGTATGCACATTCTACGTCATAACGACTTTCTATAGTTTGCGCATTAGTTTGGAAATAGGAAAAGCTTACTTCCCCAGTTTTTTAAAATCACAGCTTCTAGAAGGTTTACATGATTTCGTAAAAAACACGAGTCTTTAGAAAATGTTCTTTATTTCATAAATGGAATCTACAAAGTATGCACATTCTACGTCATAACAACTTTCTATAGTTTGCGCATGCGTCCGGAAATAAGAAAAGCTTACTTCCACCATTTTTTAAAATCACAGCTTCTAGAAGGTTTACATGATTTCGTAAAAAACATGAGTTTTTAGAAAATGTGCTTTATTTCATAAATGGGATCTACATAGTATGCACATTCTACGTCATAACGACTTTCTATAGTTTGCGCATGCATCCGTAAATAAGAAAATCTTACTTCCACCATTTTTTAAAATCACAGCTTCTAGAAGGTTTACATGATTTCCTAAAAAACACGAGTTTTTAGAAAATGTGTTTTATTTCATAAATGGAATCAACAAAGTATGCACATTCTACGTCATAACGACTTTCTATAGTTTGCACATGCGTTTGGAAATAAGAAAAGCTTACTTCCCCCATTTTTTAAAATCACAGCTTCTAGAAGGTTTACATGATTTCTTAAAAAACATGAGTTTTTAGAAAATGTGTTTTATTTCATAAATGGAATCAACAAAGTATGCACATTCTATGTCATAACGACTTTCTATAGTTTGCGCATTCGTCTGGAATTAAGAACACCTTCTTTCCCCGTTTTTTAAAATCACAGCTTCTAGAAGGTTTACATGATTTGTTAAAAAACATGAGTTTTTAGAAAATGTGTTTTATTTCATAAATGGAATCAACAAAGTATGCACATTCTACGTCATAACAACTTTCTATAGTTTGCGCATGCGTCCGTAAATAAGAAAAGCTTACTTCCACCGTTTTTTAAAATCACAGCTTCTAGAAGGTTTACATGATTTCGTAAAAAACACGAGTTTTTAGAAAATGTGTTTTATTTCATAAATGGATTCTACAAAGTATGCACATTCTACGTCATAACGACTGTCTACAGTTTGCGCATGCGTCCGGAAATAAGAAAAGCTTACTTCCACCGTTTTTTAAAATCACAGCTTCTAGAATGTTTACATGATTTCGTAAAAAACACGAGTTTTTAGAAAATGTGTTTTATTTCATAAATGGAATCTACAAAGTATGCACGTTCTACGTCATAACGACTTTCTATAGTTTGCGCACGCATCCGGAAATAAGAAAAGCTTACTTCCCCTGTTTTTTAAAATCACAGCTTCTAGAAGGTTTACATGATTTCTTAAAAAACACGAGTTTATAGAAAATATTTTTTATTTCATAAATGGAATCAACAAAGTATGCACATTCTATGTCATAACGACTTTCTATAGTTTGCGCATAAGTTTGGAAATAAGAAAAGCTTACTTCCCCCGTTTTTTAAAATCACAGCTTCTAGAAGGTTTACATGATTTCGTAAAAAACATGATTTTTTAGAAAATGTGTTTTATTTTATAAATCGAATCAACAAAGTATGCACATTCTACGTCATAACGACTTTCTATAGTTTGCGCATTCGTCCAGAAATAAGAAAAGCTTACTTCCACCGTTTTTTAAAATCAAAGCTTCTAGAAGGTTTACATGATTTCGTAAAAAACATGAGTTTTTAGAAAATGTGCTTTATTTCATAAATGGAATCTACAAAGTATGCACATTCTACGTCATAACGACTTTCTATAGTTTACACATGCGTCCGGAAATAAGAAAAGCTTACTTCCACCATTTTTTAAAATCACAACTTCTTGAAGGTTTACATGATTTCGTAAAAAACACGAGTTTCAAGAAAATGTGTTTTATTTCATAAATGGAATGAACAAAGTATGCACATTCTACGTCATAACGACTTTCTATAGTTTGCGCATGCGTCCGGAAATAAGAAAAGCTTACTTCCACCATTTTTTAAAATCACAGCTTCTAGAAGGTTTACATGATTTCCTAAACAACACGAGTTTTTAGAAAATGTGCTTTATTTCATAAATGGAATCAACAAAGTATGCACATTCTACGTCATAACGACTTTCTATAGTTTGCGCATTCGTCCGGAAATAAGAAAAGCTTACTTCCCCCGTTTTTTAAAATCGTAGCTCCTAGAAGGTTTACATGATTTGTTAAAAAACACGAGTTTTAGAAAATGTGTTTTATTTCATAAATGGAATCAACAAAGTATGCACATTCTACGTCATAACGACTGTCTATAGTTTGCGCATGCGTCCGGAAATAAGAAAAGCTTACTTCCACCGTTTTTTAAAATCACAGCTTCTAGACGTTTTACATGATTTCGTAAAAAACACGAGTTTTTAGAAAATGTGTTTTATTTCATAAATGGAATCTACAAATTATGCACATTCTACGTCATAACGACTTTCTATAGTTTGCGCATGCGTCTGGAAATAAGAAAAGCTTACTTCCACCGTTTTTAAAATCGCAGCTTCTAGAAGGTTGACATGATTTCGTAAAAAACACGAGTTTTTAGAAAATGTGTTTTATTTCATAAATCGAATCTACAAAGTATGCACATTCTACGTCATAACGACTTTCTATAGTTTGCGCATGCGTCCGGAAATAAGAAAAGCTTACTTCCCCCGTTTTTTAAAATCACAGCTTCTAGAAGGTGTACATGATTTCGTAAAAAACACGAGTTTTTAGAAAATGTGCTTTATTTCATAAATGGAATCTACAAAGTATGCACATTCTAAGTCAAAACGACTTTCTACAGTTTGCGCATGCATCCGGAAATAAGAAAAGCTTACTTCGACCATTTTTTAAAATCACAGCTTCTAGAAGGTTTACATGATTTCCTAAACAACACGAGTTTTTAGAAAATGTGCTTTATTTCATAAATGGAATCAACAAAGTATGCACATTCTACGTCATAACGACTTTCTATAGTTTGCGCATTCGTCCGGAAATAAGAAAAGCTTACTTCCCCCATTTTTTAAAATCATAGCTTCTAGAAGGTTTACATGATTTGTTAAAAAACACGAGTTTTTAGAAAATGTGTTTTATTTCATAAATGGAATCAACAAGGTATGCACATTCTACGTCATAACGACTTTCTAAAGATTGCGCATGCGTCCGGAAATAAGAAAAGCTTACTTCCACCGTTTTTTAAAATCACAGCCTCTTGAAGGTTTACATGATTTCCTAAAAAACACCAGTTTTTAGAAAATGTGTCTTATTTCATAAATGGATTCTACAAAGTATGCACATTCTACGTCATAACGACTGTCTATAGTTTGCGCATGCGTCCGGAAATAAGAAAAGCTTACTTCCACCGTTTTTTAAAATCACAGCTTCTAGAAGGTTTACATGGTTTCGTAAAAAACACGAGTTTTTAGAAAATGTGTTTTATTTCATAAATGGAATCAAGAAAGTATGCACATTCTATGTCATCATGAATTTCTATAGTTTGCGCATGTGTTTGGAAATAAGAAAAGCTTACTTCCACCGTTTTTTAAAATCACAGCTTCTAGAAGGTTTACATGATTTCGTAAAAAACACGAGTTTTTAGAAAATGTGTTTTATTTCATAAATGGAATCTACAAAGTATGCACATTCTACGTCATAACGACTTTCTATAGTTTGCGCATGCGTCCGGAAATAAGAAAAGCTTACTTCCCCCGTTTTTTAAAACCACAGCATCTAGAAGGTTTACATGATTTCGTAAAAAACACGAGTCTTTAGAAAATGTGTTTTATTGCATAAATGGAATCAACAAAGTATGCACATTCTACGTCATAACGACTTTCTATAGTTTGCGCATTCGTCCAGAAATAAGAAAAGCTTACTTCCACCGTTTTTTAAAATCACAGCTTCTAGAAGGTTTACATGATTTCATAAAAAACACGATTTTTTAGAAAATGTGCCTTATTTCATAAATGGAATCTACAATGTATGCACATTCTACGTCATAACGACTTTCTATAGTTTGTGCATGCGTCCGGAAATAAGAAAAGCTTACTTCCACCATTTTTTAAAATCACAGCTTCTAGAAGGTTTACATGATTTCCTAAAAAACACGAGTTTTTAGAATATGTGTTTTATTTCATAGATGGAATCAACAAAGTATGCACATTCTACGTCATAACGACTTTCTATAGTTTGCGCATGCGTCCGGAAATAAGAAAAGCTTACTTCCCCCATTTTTTAAAATCATAGCTTCTAGAAGGTTTACATGATTTCTTAAAAAACACGAGTTTTTAGAAAATGTGTTTTATTTCATAAATGGAATCAGCAAAGTATGCACATTCTACGTCATAACGACTTTCTATATTTTGCGCATTCGTCCGAAAATAAGAAAAGCTTACTTCCACCATTTTTTAAAATCACAGCTTCTAGAAGGTTTACATGATTTTCTAAAAAACACGAGTTTTTAGAAAATGTGTTTTATTTCATAGATGGAATCAACAAAGTATGCACATTCTACGTCATAACGACTTTCTATAGTTTGCGCATGCGTCCGGAAATAAGAAAAGCTTACTTCCCCCATTTTTTAAAATCACAGCTTCTAGAGGGTTTACATGATTTATTAAAAAACATGAGTTTTTAGAAAATGTGTTTTATTTCATAAATGGAATCAACAAAGTATGCACATTCTTCGTCATAACGACTTTCTATAGTTTGCGCATTCATCCGAAAATAAGAAAAGCTTTCTTCCCCCGTTTTTTAAAATCATAGCTTCTAGAAGGTTTACATGTTTTGTTAAAAAACACGCATTTTTAGAAAATGTGTTTTATTTCATAAATGGAATCAACAAAGTATGCACATTCTACGTCATAACGAATTTTTATAGTTTGCGCATGCGTCCGGAAATAAGAAAAGCTTACTTCCACCGTTTTTTAAAATCACAGCTTCTTGAAGGTTTACATGATTTCTTAAAAAACACGAGTTTTTAGAAAATGTGATTTATTTCATAAATGGAATAAAAAAAGTATGCACATTCTATGTCATAATGACTTTCTATAGTTTGAGCATGCGTCCGCTAATAAGAAAAGCTTACTTCCCCCGTTTTTTAAAATCACTGCTTCTAGAAGGTTTACATGATTTCTTAAAAAACACGAGTTTTTAGAAAATGTTTTTTATTTCATAAATTGAATCAACAACGTATGCACATTCTACGTCATAACGACTTTCTATAGTTTGTGCATGCGTTTGGAAATAAGAAAATCTTACTTCCCCCATTTTTTAAAATCATAGCTTCTAGAAGGTTTACATGATTTCATCAAAAACACGAGTTTTTAGAAAATGTGTTTTATTTCATAAATGGAATCAACAAATTATTCACATTCTACGTCATAACGACTTTCTATAGTTTGCGCATGCGTCCGGAAATAAGAAAAGCTTACTTCCCCCGTTTTTTAAAATCACAGCTTCTAGAAGGTTTACATGATTTCGTAAAAAACACGAGTTTTTAGAAAATGTGTTTTATTTCATAAATGGAATCAACAAAGTATGCACATTCTACGTCATAACGACTTTCTATAGTTTGCGCATGCGTTTGGAAATAAGAAAAGCTTACTTCCCCGATTTTTTAAAATCACAGCTTCTAGAAGGTTTACATGATTTCTTAAAAAACACGAGTTTTTAGAAAATGTGTTTTATTTCATAGATGGAATCAACAAAGTATGCACATTCTACGTCATAACGACTTTCTATAGTTTGCGCATTCGTCCGAAAATAAGAAAAGCTTACTTCCCCCGTTTTTTAAAATCCAGCTTCTAGAAGGTTTACATGATTTGTTAAAAAACACGAGTTTTTAGAAAATGTGTTTTATTTCATAAATGGAATCAACAAAGTATGCACATTCTACGTCATAACGAATTTCTATAGTTTGCGCATGCGTCCGGAAATAAGAAAAGCTTACTTCCACCGTTTTTTAAAATCACAGCTTCTTGAAGGTTTACATGATTTCTTAAAAAACACGAGTTTTTAGAAAATGTGATTTATTTCATAAATGGAATAAAAAAAGTATGCACATTCTACGTCATAATGACTTTCTATAGTTTGAGCATGCGTCCGGTAATAAGAAAAGCTTACTTCCCCCGTTTTTTAAAATCACTGCTTCTAGAAGTTTTACATGATTTCTTAAAAAACACAAGTTTTTAGAAAATGTTTTTTTATTTCATAAATGGAATCAACAACGTATGCACATTCTACGTCATAACGAATTTCTATAGTTTGCGCATGCGTTTGGAAATAAGAAAATCTTACTTCCCCTGTTTTTTAAAGCCACAGCTTCTAGAAGGTTTACATGATTTCTTAAAAAACACGACTTTTTAGAAAATGTGTTTTATTTAATAAATGGAATCAAGAAATTATGCACATTCTACGTCATAACGACTTTCTATAGTTTGCGCATGCGTCCGGAAATAAGAAAATCTTACTTCCCCCGTTTTTTAAAATCACAGATTCTAGAAGGTAGACATGATTTCGTAAAAAACACGAGTTTCTATAAAATGTGTTTTATTTCATAAATGGAATCAACAAAGTATGCACATTCTACGTCATAACGACTTTCTATAGTTTGCGCATGCGTCCGGAAATAAGAAAAGCTTACTTCCACCGTTTTTTAAAATCACAGCTTCTAGAAGGTTTACATTACTTCTTAAAAAACACGAGTTATTAGAAAATATGTTTTATTTCATAAATGGAATCAACAAAGTATGCACATTCTACGTAATAACGAATTTCTATAGTTTGCGCATAAGTTTGGAAATATGAAAAGCTTACTTCCCCCGTTTTTTAAAATCACAGCTTCTAGAAGGTTTACATGATTTCGTAAAAAACACGAGTTTTTAGATAATGTGTTTTATTTCATAAATGGAATCAAAAAAGTATGCACATTATACGTCATAACGACTTTCTATAGTTTGCGCATTCGTCCAGAAATAAGACAAGCTTACTTCCACCGTTTTTTAAAATCACAGCTTCTAGAAGGTTTACATGATTTCGTAAAAAACACAAGTTTTTAGAAAATGTGTTTTATTTCATAAATGGAATCTACAAAGTATGCATATTCTATGTCATAACGACTTTCTATAGTTTGCGCATGCATCCGGAAATAAGAAAAGCTTACTTCCACCATTTTTTAAAATCGCAGCTTCTAGAAGTTTTACATGATTTCCAAAAAAACACTAGTTTTTAGAAAATGTGTTTTATTTCATAAATGGAATCAACAAAGTATGCACATTCTACGTCATAACGACTTTCTATAGTTTGCACATGCGTTTGGAAATCAGAAAAGCTTACTTCCCCCATTTTTTAAAATCACAGCTTCTAGAAGGTTTACATGATTTCTTAAAAAACATGAGTTTTTAGAAAATGTGTTTTATTTCATCAATGGAATCAACAAAGTATGCACATTCTACGTCATAACGACTTTCTGTAGTTTGCGCATGCGTCCGGAAATAAGAAAAGCTTACTTCCACCGTTCTTTAAAATCACAGCTTCTAGAAGGTTTACATGATTTCGTAAAAAACACGAGTTTTTAGAAAATGTGTTTTATTTCATGAATGGATTCTACAAAGTATGCACATTCTACGTCATAACGACTGTCTATAGTTTGCGATGCGTCCGGAAATAAGAAAAGCTTACTTCCACCGTTTTTTATAATCACAGCTTCTAGAAGGTTTACATGATTTCGTAAAAAACACGAGTTTTTAGAAAATGTGTTTTATTTCATAAATGGAATCTACAAAGTATGCACATTCTACGTCATAACGACTTTCTATAGTTTGGGCATGCGTCCGGAAATAAGAAAAGCTTACTTCCCCCATTTTTTAAAATCATAGCTTCTAGAAGGTTTACATGATTTCTTAAAAAACACGAGTTTTTAGAAAATGTGTTTTATTTCATAAATGGAATCAACAAAGTATGCACATTCTACGTCATAACGAATTCCTATAGTTTGCGCATGCGTCTGGAAATAAGAAAAGCTTACTTCAACCGTTTTTTAAAATCACAGCTTCTTGAAGGTTTACATGATTTCGTAAAAAACACGAGTTTTTAGAAAATGTGTTTTATGTTATAAATGTTATGAACAAAGTATGCACATTCTACGTCATAACGACTTTCTATAGTTTGCGCATGCGTCCGGTAATAAGAAAAACTTACTTCCACCGTTTTTTAAAATCACATCTTCTAGAAGGTTTACATGATTTCTTAAAAAACACGAGTTTTTAGAAAATGTGTTTTATTTCATTAATGGAATCAACAAAGTATGCACATTCTACATCATAACGACTTTCTATAGTTTGCGCATTTGTCCGGAAATAAGAAAAGCTTACTTCCACTGTTTTTTAAAATCAGAGCTTCTAGAAGGTTTACATGATTTCGTAAAAAACACGAGTTTTTAGAAAATCAGTTTTATTTCATAAATGGAATCTACAAGGTATGCACATTCTACGTCATAACGACTTTCTATAGTTTGAGCATGCGTCCGGAAATAAGAAAAGCTTACTTCAACCATTTTTTAAAATCACAACTTCTAGAAGGTTTACATGATTTCCTAAAAAACATGCGTTTTTAGAAAATGTGTTTTATTTCATAAATGGAATCAACAAAGTATGCACATTCTATGTCATAACGACTTTCTATAGTTTGCGCATGCGTTTGGAGATAAGAAAAGCTTACTTCCCCCGTTTTTTAAAATCACAGCTTCTAGAAGGTTTACATGATTTCTTAAAAAACACGAGTTTTTAGAAAATGTATTTTATTTCATAAATGGAAACAACAAAGTATGCACATTCTACGTCAAAACGACTTTCTATAGTTTGCGCATGCGTCCGGAAATAAGAAAAGCTTACTTCCACGGTTTTTTAAAATCACAGCTTCTAGAAGGTTTACATGATTTCGTAAAAAACACGAGTTTTTAGAAAATGTGTTTTATTTCATAAATTGATTCTACAAAGTATGCACATTCTACGTCATAACGACTGTCTATAGTTTGCGATGCGTCCGGAAATAAGAAAAGCTTACCTCCACCGTTTTTTATAATCACAGCTTCTAGAAGGTTTACATGATTTCGTAAAAAACACGAGTTTTTAGAAAATGTGTTTTATTTCATAAATGGAATCTACAAAGTATGCACATTCTACGTCATAACGACTTTCTATAGTTTGCGCATGCGTCCAGAAATAAGAAAAGCTTACTTCCCCCATTTTTTAAAATCATAGCTTCTAGAAGGTTTACATGATTTCTTAAAAAACACGAGTTTTTAGAAAATGTGTTTTATTTCATAAATGGAATCAACAAAGTATGCACATTCTACGTCATAACGACTTCCTATAGTTTGCGCATGCGTCCGGAAATAAGAAAAGCTTACTTCAACCGTTTTTTAAAATCACATCTTCTAGAAGGTTTATATGATTTCTTAAAAAACACGAGTTTTTAGAAAATGTGTTTTATTTCATAAATGGAATCAACAAAGTATGCACATTCTACATCATAATGACTTTCTATAGTTTGGGCATTTGTCCGGAAATAAGAAAAGCTTACTTCCACCGTTTTTTAAAATCACAGCTTCTAGAAGGTTTACATGATTTCGTAAAAAACACGAGTTTTTAGAAAATCAGTTTTATTTCATAAATGGAATCTACAAGGTATGCACATTCTACGTCATAACGACTTTCTATAGTTTGAGCATGCATCCGGAAATAAGAAAAGCTTACTTCCCCCATTTTTTAAAATCACAGCTTCTAGAAGGTTTCCATGATTTCTTAAAAAACACGAGTTTTTAGAAAATGTGTTTTATTTCATAATTGGAATCAACAAAGTATGCACATTCTACGTCATAACGACTTCCTATAGTTTGCGCATGCGTCCGGAAATAAGAAAAGCTTACTTCCACCGTTTTTTAAAATCACAGCTTCTAGAAGGTTTACATGATTTCTTAAAAAACACGAGTTTTTAGAAAATGTATTTTATTTCATAAATGGAAACAACAAAGTATGCACATTCTACGTCAAAACGACTTTCTATAGTTTGCGTATGCGTCCGGAAATAAGAAAAGTTTACTTCCACCATTTTTTAAAATCACAGCTTCTAGAAGTTTTACATGATTTCTTAAAAACATAAGTTTTTAGAAAATGTGTTTTATTTCATAAATTGAATCAACAAAGTATGCACATTCTACGTCATAACGACTTTCTATAGTTTGCGCATTCGTCCGGAAATAAGAAAACCTTACTTCCACCGTTTTTTAAAATCACAGCTTCTAGAAGGTTTACATGATTTCGTAAAAAACACGAGTTTTTAGAAAATGTGATTTATTTCATAAATGGAATCTACAAAGCATGCACATTCTACATCATAACGACTTTCTATAGTTTGCGCAGGCGTCCGGAAATAAGAAAAGCTTACTTCCCCCGTTTTTTAAAATCACAGCTTCTAGAAGGTTTACATGATTTCGTAAAAAACAGGAGTTTTTAGAAAATGTGTTTTATTTCATAAATGGAATCTACAAAGTATGCTCATTCTACGTCGTAACGACTTTCTATAGTTTGCGCATTCGTCCGGAAAGAAGAAAAGCTTACTTCCACAATTTTTTAAAATCACAGCTTCTAGAAGGTTTACATGATTTCCTAAAGAACACGAGTTTTTAGAAAATGTGTTTTATTTCATAAATGGAATCAACAAAGTATGCACATTCTACGTCATAACGACTTTCTATAGTTTGCGCATGCGTCCGGAAATAAGAAAAGCTTACTTCCCCCGTTTTTTAAAATCACAGCTTCTAGAAGGTTTACATGATTTCTTAAAAAACACGAGTTTTTAGAAAATGTGTTTTATTTCATAAATGGAATCAACAAAGTATGCACATTCTACGTCATAACGACTTTTATATTTTTGGCATGCGTCCGAAAATAAGAAAAGCTTACTTCCACCGTTTTTTAAAATCATAGCTTCTAGAAGGTTTAGATGATTTCGTAAAAAACATGAGTTTTTAAAAAATGTGTTTTATTTCATAAATGAAATCTACAAAGTATGCACATTCTACGTCATAATGACTTTCTATAGTTTGCGCATGCGTCCGGAAATAAGAAAAGCTTACTTCCCCCATTTTTTAAAATCACAGCTTCTAGAAGGTTTACATGATTTCGTAAAAAACATGATTTTTTTGAAAATGTGTTTTATTTCATAAATGGAATCTTCAAAGTATGCACATTCTACGTCATAACGACTTTCTATAGTTTTTCGCATGCTTCCGGAAATAAGAAAAGCTTACCTCCCCCGTTTTTTAAAATCACAGCTTCTAGAAGGTTTACATGATTTCTTAAAAAACACGAGTTTTTAGAAAATATGTTTTATTTCATAAATGGAATAAACAAAGTATGCGCATTCTACGTCATAACGACTTTCTATAGTTTGCGCATGCGTCCGGAAATAAGAAAAGCTTTCTTCCCCCGTTTTTTAAAATCACAGCTTCTAGAAGGTTACATTATTTCTTAAAAAACACGAGTTTTTAGAAAATATGTTTTATTTTGTAAATGGAATAAAAAAAGTATGCACATTCTACGTTATAACGACTTTCTATAGTTTGCAGATAAGTTTGGAAATAAGAAAAGCTTACGTCCCCCGTTTTTTAAAATCACAGCTTCTAGAATGTTTACATGATTTCGTAAAAAACACGAGTTTTTAGAAAATGTGTTTTATTTCATAAATGGAATCAACAAAGTATGCACATTCTACATCATAACGACTTTCTATAGTTTGCACATGCGTCCGGAAATAAGAAAAGCTTACTTCCACCATTTTTTAAAATCACAGCTTCGAGAAGGTTTACATAATTTCTTAAAAAACATGAGTTTTTAGAAAATGTGTTTTATATCATAAATGGAATCAACGAAGTACGCACATTCTACGTCATAACGACTTTCTATAGTTTGCGCATGCGTTTGGAAATAAGAAAAGCTTACTTCCCGCGTTTTTTAAAATCACAGCTTCTAGAAGGTTTACATGATTTCGTAAAAAACATGAGTTTTTAGAAAATGTGTTTTATTTCCTAAATGGAATCTACAAAGTATGCACATTCTACGTCATAACGACTTTCTGTAGTTTGCGCATTTGTCCGGAAATAAGAAAAGCTTACTTCCCTTGTTTTGTAAAATCACAGCTTCTAGAAGGTTTACATGATTTCTTAAAAAACATGAGTTTTTAGAAAATGTGTTTTATTTCATAAATGGAATCAACAAAGTATGCACATTCTACGTCATAACAACCTTCTATAGTTTGCGCATGCATCCTGAAATAAGAAAAGCTTACTTCCACCGTTTTTTAAAATCACTGCTTCTGGAATGTTTACATGATTTCTTAAAAAACACGAGTTTTTAGAAAATTTGTTTTGTTTCAAAAATGGAATCAACAAATTATGCACATTCTACGTCATAACGACTTTCTATAGTTTGCGCATTCGTCCGGAAATAACAAAAGCTTACTTCCATCGTTTTTTAAAATCACAGCTTCTAGAAGGTTTACATGATTTCGTAACAAACACGAGTTTTTGGAAAATGTGTTTTATTTCATAAATGGAATCGGCAAAGTACGCACATTCTACGTCATAACGACTTTCTATAGTTTGCGCATGCGTCCGGAAATAAGAAAAGCTTACTTCCCCCATTTTTTAAAATCACAGCTTCTAGAAGTTTTACATAATTTCTTAAAAAACACTAGTTTTTAGAAAATGTGTTTTATATCATAAATGGAATCAACAAAGTATGCACATTCTACGTCATAACGACTTTCTATAGTTTTGGCATGCGTTCGGAAATAAGAAAAGCTTACTTCCACCGTTTTTTAAAAGCACAGCTTCTAGAAGGTTTACATGATTTCGTAAAAAACACGAGTTTTTAGAAAATGTGCTTTATTTCATAAATGGAATCTACAAAGTATGCACATTCTACGTCATAATGACTTTCTATAATTTGCGCATGCGTCCGGAAATAAGAAAAGCTTACTTCCCTCATTTTTTAAAATCACAGCTTCTAGAAGGTTTACATGATTTCTTAAAAAACACGAGGTTTTAGAAAATTTGTTTTATTTCATAAATTAAATCAACAAAGTATGCACATTCTACGTCATAACGACATTCTATAGTTTGCGCATTCGTCCGGAAATAAGAAAAGCTTACTTTCACCCTTTTTTAAAATCACAGCTTCTAGAAGGTTTACATGATTTCGTAAAAAACATGAGTTTTTAGAAAATGTGCTTTATTTCATAAATGGAATCTACAAAGTATGCACATTCTACGTCATAACGACTTTCTATATTTTGCGCATGTGTCCGGAAATAAGAAAAGCTTACTTCCCCCGTTTTTTAAAATCACAGCTTGTAGAAGGTTTACATGTTTTCTTAAAAAACACGAGTTTTTAGAAAATGTGTTTTATTTCATAAATGGAATCAACAAAATATGCACATTCTACGTCATAACGACCTTCTATAGTTTGCGCATAAGTTTGGAAATAAGAAAAGCTTACTTCCCTCGTTTTTTAAAACCACAGCTTCTAGAAGGTTTACATGATTTCTCAAAAAACACAAGTTTTTAGAAAATGTGTTTTATTTCATAAATGGAATCTACAAAGTATGCACATTCTACGTCATAACGACTTTACATAGTTTGCGTATGCGTCCGGAAATAAGAAAAGCTTACTTCCCCCATTTTTTAAAATCACAGCTTCTAGAAGGTTTACATGATTCCGTAAAAAACACGAGTTTTTAGAAAATGTGTTTTATTTCATAAATGGAATCGACAATGTATGCACATTCTACGTCATAACGACTTTCTATAGTTTGTGCATTCGTCCGGAAATAAGAAAAGCTTACTTCCACCATTTTTTAAAATCACAGGTTCTAGAAGGTTTACGTGATTTCCTAAAAAACATGAGTTTTTAGAAAATGTATTTTATTTCATAAATGGAAACAACAAAGTATGCACATTCTACGTCATAACAACTTTCTATATTTTACGCATGCGTCCAGAAATAAGAAAAGCTTACTTCCACCGTTTTTTAAAATCACAGCTTCTAGAAGGTTTACATGATTTCTTAAAAAAACACGAGTTTTTAGAAAATATGTTTTATTTCATAAATGGAATCAACAAAGTATTCACATTCTATGTCATAACGAATTTCTATAGTTTGCGCATAAGTTTAAAAATAAGAAAAGCTTACTTCCCCCGTTTTTTAAAATCACAGCTTCTAGAAGGTTTACATGATTTCGTAAAAAACACAAGTTTTTAGAAAATGTGTTTTATTTCATAAATGGAATCAACAAAGTACGCACATTCTATGTCATAACGACTTTCTATAGTTTGCGCATGCGTCCGTAAATAAGAAAAGCTTACTTCCACCGTTTTTTAAAATCACAGCTTCTAGAAGGTTTACATGATTTCGTAAAAAACACGAGTTTTTAGAAAATGTGCTTTATTTCATAAATGGAATCCACAAAGTATGCACATTCTAAATCATAACGACTTTCTATAGTTTGCGCATGGGTCCGGAAATAAGAAAAGCTTACTTCCACCATTTTTTAAAATCACAGCTTCTAGAAGGTTTAAATGATTTCGTAAAAAACACGAGTTTTTAGAAAATGTGTTTTATTTCATAAATGGAATCAACAAAGTATGCACATTCTACGTGATAACGACTTTCTATATTTTGCACATGCGTTTGGAAATAAGAAAAGCTTACTTCCCCCATTTTTTAAAATCACAGTTTCTAGAAGGTTTACATGATTTCTTAAAAAACATGAGTTTTTAGAAAATGTGTTTTATTTCATAAATTGAATCAAGAAAGTATGCACATTCTACGTCATAACGACTTTCTATAGTTTGCGCATTCGTCCGGAAATAAGAAAACCTTACTTCCACCGTTGTTTAAAATCACAGCTTCTAGAAGGTTTACATGATTTCTTAAAAAACACGAGTTTTTAGAAAATGTGTTTTATTTCATAAATGGAATCAACAAAGTATGCACATTCTACGTCATAATGACTTTCTATAGTTTCCGCATGCATTTGGAAATAAGAAAAGCTTACTTCCCCCGTTTTTTAAAATCACAGCTTCTAGAAGGTTTACATGATTTCTTAAAAAACAAGAGTTTTTAGAAAATGTGTTTTATTTCATAAATGGAAACAACAAAGTATGCACATTCTACGTCATAACGACTTTCTATAGTGTGCACATGCGTCCGGAAATAAGAAAAGCTTACTTCCACCGTTGTTTAAAATCACAGCTTCTACAAGGTTTACATGATTTCTTAAAAAACACGAGTTTTTAGAAAATGTGTTTTATTTCATAAATTGAATCAACAAAGTATGCACATTCTACGTCATAACGACTTTCTATAGTTTGCGCATTCGTCCGGAAATAAGAAAAGCTTACTTCCACCGTTGTTTAAAATCATAGCTTCTAGAAGGTTTACATGATTTCGTAACAAGCACGAGTTTTTAGAAAATGTATTTTATTTCATAAATGGAAACAACAAAGGATGCACCTTCTACGTCATAACGACTTTCTATAGTTTGCGCATGCGTCCGGAAATAAGAAAAGCTTACTTCCACCGTTTTTTAAAATCACAGCTTCTAGAAGGTTTACCTGATTTCTTAAAAAACACGAGTTTTTAGAAAATGTGTTTTATTTCATAAATTGAATCAACAAAGTATGCACATTCTACGTCATAACGACTTTCTATAGTTTGCGCATTTGTCCGGAAATAAGAAAACCTTACTTCCACCGTTTTTTAAAATCACAGCTTCTAGAAGGTTTACATGATTTCGTAAAAAACATGAGTTTTTAGAAAATGTGCTTTATTTCATAAATGGAATCTACAAAGTATGCACATTCTATGTCATGACGACTTTCTATAGTTTGCGCATGCATCCGGAAATAAGAAAAGCTTACTTCCCCCGTTTTTCAAAATCACAGATTCTAGAAGGTTTACATGATTTGTTAAAAAACACGAGTTTTTAGAAAATGTGTTTTATTTCATAAATGGAATCAACAAAGTATGCGCATTCTACGTCATAACGACTTTCTATAGTTTGCGCATGCGTCGGGAAATAAGAAAAGCTTACTTCCACCGTTTTTTAAAATCACAGCTTCTAGAAGGTTTACATGATTTCGTAAAAAACACGAGTTTTTAGAAAATGTGTTTTATTTCATCAATGGAATCTACAAAGTATGCACATTCTACGTCATAACGACTTTCTATAGTTTGCGCATGCGTCCGGAAATAAGAAAAGCTTACTTCCACCCTTTTTTAAAATCACAGCTTCTAGAAGGTTTACATGATTTCTTAAAAAACACGAGTTTTTAGAAAATGTGTTTTATTTCATAAATGGAATCAACAAAGTATGCACATTCTACGTCATAACGACTTTCTATAGTTTTCGCATGCGTTTGGAAATAAGAAAAGCTTACTTCCCCCGTTTTTTAAAATCATAGATTCTAGAAAGTTTACATGATTTCTTAAAAAACACGAGTCTTTAGAAAATGTGTTTTATTTCATAAATGGAATCAAAAAAGTATGCACATTCTATTTCATAACGACTTTCTATAGTTTGCGCATAAGTTTGGAAATAAGAAAAGCTTAATTCCCCCGTTTTTTAAAATCACGGCTTCTAGAAGGTTTACATGATTTCGTAAAAAACACGAGTTTTTAGAAAATATGTTTTATTTCATAAATGGAATCAACAAAGTATGCACATTCTACGTCATAACGACTTTCTATAGTTTGCGCATGCATCCGGAAATAAGAAAAACTTACTTCCCCTGTTTTTTAAAATCACAGCTTCTAGAAGGTTTACATGATTTCTTAAAAAACACGAGTTTTTAGAAAATATGTTTTATTTCATAAATGGAATCAACAAAGTATGCACATTCTATGTCATAACGACTTTCTATAGTTTGCGCATAAGTTTGGAAATAAGAAAAGCTTACTTCCCCCGTTTTTTAAAATCACAGCTTCTAGAAGGTTTACATAATTTCGTAAAAAACACGAGTTTTTAGTAAATGTGTTTTATTGCATAAATGGAATCAACAAAGTATGCACATTCTACGTCATAACGACTTTCTATAGTTTGGGCATTCATCCAGAAATAAGAAAAGCTTACTTCCACCGTTTTTTAAAATCACAGCTTCTAGAAGGTTTACATGATTTCGTAAAAAACATGAGTTTTTAGAAAATGTGTTTTATTTCATAAATGGAATCTACAAAGTATGCACATTCTACGTCATAACGACTTTCTATAGTTTGTCCATGCGTCCGGAAATAAGAAAAGCTTACTTCCACCATTTTTTAAAATCACAGCTTCTAGAAGGTTTACATGATTTCCTAAAAAACACGAGTTTTTAGGAAATGTGTTTTATTTCATAAATGGAATCAACAAAGTATGCACATTCTACGTCATAATGACTTTCTATAGTTTGCACATGCGTTTGGAAAAAAGAAAAGCTTACTTCCCTCATTTTTTAAAATCACAGCTTCTAGAAGGTTTACATGATTTCGTAAAATACACGAGTTTCTAGAAAATGTGATTTATTTCATAAATGGAATCTACAAAGTATGCACATTCTTCGTCATAACAACTTTCTATAGTTTGCGCATGCGTCCGGAAATAAGAAAAGCTTACTTCCCCCGTTTTTTAAAATCACAGCTTCTAGAAGGTTTACATGATTTCGTAAAAAACACGAGTTTTTAGAAAATGTGTTCTATTTCATAAATGGAATCAACAAAGTATGCATATTCTACGTCATAACGACTTTTTATAATTTGCGCATGTGTTTGGAAATAAGAAAAGCTTACTTCCCCCGTTTTTTAAAATCACAGCTTCTAGAAGGTTTACATTATTTCGTAAAAAACAAGAGTTTTTAGAAAATGTGTTTTATTTCATAAATGGAATCAACAAAGTATGCACATTCTACGTCATAACGACTTTCTATAGTTTGCGCATGCGTCCGGAAATAAGTAAAGCTTACTTCCACCGTTTTTTAAAATCACAACTTCTAGAAGGTTTACATGATTTCGTAAAAAACATGAGTTTTTAGAAAATATGTTTTATTTTGTAAATGGAATAAACAAAGTATGCACATTCTACGTCATAACGACTTTCTATAGTTTGCATATAAGTTTGGTAATAAGAAAAGCTTACGTCCCCCGTTTTTTAAAATCACAGCTTCTAGAAGGTTTACATGATTTCGTAAAAAACACGAGTTTTTAGAAAATGTGTTTTATTTCATAAATGGAATCAACAAAGTATGCACATTCTACATCATAACGACTTTCTATAGTTTCCGCATGCATCCGGAAATAAGAAAAGCTTACTTCCACCATTTTTTAAAATCACAGCTTCTAGAAGGTTTACATGATTTCCTAAAAAACATGAGTTTTTAGAAAATGTGTTTTATTTCATAAATGGAATCAACAAAGTATGCACATTCTACGTCATAACGACTTTCTATAGTTTGCGTATGCATCCGGAAATAAGAAAAGCTGACTTCCCCCGTTTTTTAAAATCACAGCTTCTAGAAGGTTTACATGATTTCTTAAAAAACACGAGTTTTTAGAAAATGTGTTTTATTACATAAATGGAATCAACAAAGTATGCACATTATACGTCATAACGATTTTCTATAGTTTGCGTATGCGTCCGGAAATAAGAAAAGCTGACTTCCCCCGTTTTTTAAAATCACAGCTTCTAGAAGGTTTACATGATTTCTTAAAAAACACGAGTTTTTAGAAAATGTGTTTTATTTCATAAATGGAATCAACAAAGTATGCACATTCTACGTCATAACGACTTTCTATAGTTTGCGCATGCATTTGGAAATAAGAAAATCTTACTTCCCCCGTTTTTTAAAATCACAGCTTCTAGAAGGTTTACATGATTTCTTAAAAAACACGAGTTTTTAGAAAATGTGTTTTATTTCATAAATGGAAACAACAAAGTATGCGCATTCTACGTCATAACAAATTTCTATAGTTTGCGCATGCGTTTGGAAATAAGAAAAGCTGACTTCCCCCGTTTTTTAAAATCACAGCTTCTAGAAGGTTTACATGATTTCTTAAAAAACACGAGTTTTTAGAAAATGTGCTTTATTTCATAAATGGAATCTACAAATTATGCACATTCTACGTCATAATGACTTTCTATAGTTTGCGCATGCATTTGGAAATAAGAAAAGCTTACTTCCCCCGTTTTTTAAAATGATAGCTTCTAGAAGGTTTACATGATTTCTTAAAAAACACGAGTTTTTAGAAAATGTGTTTTATTTCATAAAGGGAATCAACAAAAGTATGCACATTCTACGTCATAACAACTTTCTATAGTTTACGCATGCGTCCGGAAATAAGAAAAGCTTACTTCCACCGTTTTTTAAAATCACAGCTTCTAGAAGGTTTACATCATTTCGCTAAAAACACGAGTTTTTAGAAAATGTGTTTTATTTCATAAATGGAATCTACAAAGTATGCACATTCTACATCATAACGACTTTCTATAGTTTGCGCATGCGTCCGGAAATAAGAAAAGCTTACTTCCATCGTTTTTTAAAATCACAGCTTCTTGAAGGTTTACATGATTTCGTAAAAAATACGAGTTTTTAGAAAATGTGTTTTATTTCATAAATGGAATCTACAAAGTATGCACATTCTACGTCATAACGACTTTCTATAGTTTGCGCATGCGTCCGGAAATAAGAAAAGCATACTTCCCCCGTTTTTTAAAATCACAGCTTCCAGAAGGTTTACATGATTTCTTAAAAATCACGAGTTTTTAGAAAATGTGTTTTATTTGATAAATGGAATCAACAAAGTATGCACATTCTACGTCATAACGACTTTCTATAGTTTGCGCATGCGTTTGGAAATAAGAAAAGCTTACTTCCCCCATTTTTTAACATCACAGCTTCTAGAAGGTTTACATGATTTGTTAAAGAACACGAGGTTTTAGAAAATGTGTTTTATTTCATAAATGGAATCAACAAAGTATGCACATTCTACGTCATAACGACTTTCTATAGTTTGCGCATGCGTCCGGAAATAAGAAAAGCTTACTTCCACCATTTTTTAAAATAATAGCTTCTAGAAAGTTTACATGATTTCGTAAAAAACACGAGTTTTTAGAAACTGTGTTTTATTTCATAAATGGAATCTACAAAGTATGCACATTATACGTCATAACGACTTTCTATAGTTTGCGCATGCATCCGGAAATAAGAAAAGCTTACTTCCCCCGTTTTTTAAAATCACAGCTTCTAGAAGGTTTAAATGATTTCTTAAAAAACACGAGTTTTTAGTAAATGTGTTTTATTTCATAAATGGAATCAACAAAGTATGCACATTCTACGTCATAACGACTTTCTATAGTTTGCGCATGCGTTTTGAAATAAGAAAAGCTTACTTCCCCCGTTTTTTAAAATCACAACTTCTAGAAGGTTTACACGATTTCGTAAAAAACACGAGTCTTTAGAAAATGTGTTTTATTTCATAAATGGAATGAACAAAGTATGCACATTCTATGTCATAACGACTTTCTATAGTTTGCGCATGCGTTTGGAAATAAGAAAAGCTTACTTCCCCCGTTTTTTAAAATCACAGCTTCTAGAAGGTTTACATGATTTCGTAAAAAACGCGAGTTTTTAGAAAATGTGTTTTATTTCATAAATGGAATCTACAAAGTATGCACATTCTACGTCATAACGACTTTCTATAGTATGCGCATGTATCCGGAAATAAGAAAAGCTTACTTCCCGCGTTTTTTAAAATCACAGCTTCTAGAAGGTTTACATGATTTCGTAAAAAACATGAGTTTTTAGAAAATGTGTTTTATTTCATAAATGGAATCAACAAAGTATGCACATTCTACGTAATAACGACTTTCTATAGTTTGCGCATGCGTTTGGAAATAAGAAAAGCTTACTTCCCCCGTTTTTTAAAGTCACAGCTTCTAGAAGCTTTACATGATCTCTTAAAAAACACGAGTTTTTAGAAAATGTGTTTTATTTCATAAATGGAATCAACAAAGTATGCACATTTTACGTCATAACGACTTTCTATAGTTTGCACATCCGTTTGGAAATAAGAAAAGCTAATTCCACTGTTTTTTAAAATCACAGCTTCTAGAAGGTTTACATGATTTCATAAAAAACACGAGTTTTTAGAAAATGTGTTTTATTTCATAAATGGAATCAACAAAGTATGCACATTCTACGTCATAACGACTTTCTATAGTTTGCGCATTCGTATGGAAATAAGAAAAGCTTACTTCCCCCGTTTTTTAAAATCACAGCTTCTAGAAGGTTTACATGATTTCGTAGAAAAAATGAGTTTTTAGAAAATGTGTTTTATTTAATAAATGGAATCAACAAAGTATGCACATTCTACGTTATAACGACTTTCTATAGTTTTCGCATGCGTCCGGAAATAAGAAAAGCTTACTTCCACCGTTTTTTAAAATCACAGATTCTAGAAGGTTTACATGATTTGTTAAAAAACACGAGTTTTTAGAAAATGTGTTTTATTTCATAAATGGAAACAACAAAGTATGCACATTCTACGTCATAACGACTTTCTATAGTTTGCGCATGCGTCCGGAAATAAGAAAAGCTTACTTCCACCGTTTTTTAAAATCACAGCTTCTAGAATGTTTACATGATTTCTTAAAAAACACGAGTTTTTAGAAAATGTGTTTTATTTCCTAAATTGAATCAACAAAGTATGCACATTCTACGTCATAACGACTTTCTATAGTTTGCGCATGCGTCCGGAAATAAGAAAAGCTTACTTCCACCGTTTTTTAAAATCACAGCTTCTAGAATGTTTACATGATTTCTTAAAAAACACGAGTTTTTAGAAAATGTGTTTTATTTACTAAATTGAATCAACAAAGTATGCGCATTCTACGTCATAACGACTTTCTATAGTTTGCGCGTGCGTCGGGAAATAAGAAAAGCTTACTTCCACCGTTTTTTAAAATCACAGCTTCTAGAAGGTTTACATGATTTCGTAAAAAACACGAGTTTTTAGAAAATGTGTTTTATTTCATCAATTGAATCTACAAAGTATGCACATTCTATGTCATAACGACTTTCTATAGTTTGCGCATGCGTCCGGAAATAAGAAAAGCTTACTTCCACCCTTTTTTAAAATCACAGCTTCTAGAAGGTTTACATGATTTCTTAAAAAACACGAGTTTTTAGAAAATGTATTTTATTTCATAAATGGAATCAACAAAGTATGCACATTCTACGTCATAACGACTTTCTATAGTTTGCGCATGCATTTGGAAATAAGAAAATCTTACTTCCCCCGTTTTTTAAAATCACAACTTCTAGAAGGTTTACATGATTTCTTAAAAAACACGAGTTTTTAGAAAATGTGTTTTATTTCATAAATTGAATCTACAAAGTACGCACATTCTACGTCATTACGACTTTCTATAGTTTGCGCATGCGTTTGGAAATAAGAAAAACTTACTTCCACCGTTTTTTAAAATCACAGCTTCTAGAAAGTTTACATGATTTCTTAAAAAACAAGAGTTTTTAGAAAATGTGTTTTATTTCATAAATGGAATCAACAAAGTATGCGCATTCTACGTCATAACGACTTTCTATAGTTTGCGCATTCGTTTCGAAATAAGAAAAGCTTACTTCCACCGTTTTTTAAAATCACAGCTTCTAGAAGGTTTACATGATTTCGTAAAAAACATGAGTTTTTAGAAAATGTACTTTATTTCATAAATGGAATCTACAAAGTATGCACATTCTATGTCATAACGACTTTCTATAGTTTGCGCATGCGTCCGTAAATAAGAAAAGCTTACTGCCACCGTTTTTTAAAATCACAGCTTCTAGAAGGTTTACATGATTTCCTAAAAAACACGAGTTTTTAGAAAATGTGTTTTATTTCATAAATGGAATCAACAAAGTATGCACATTCTACGTCATAACGACTTTCTATAGTTTGCGGATGCGTTTGAAAACAAGAAAAGCTTACTTCCCCCGTTTTTATAAATCACAGCTTCAAGGAGGTTTACATGATTTCTGAAAAAACACGTGTTTTTAGAAAATGTGTTTTATTTCATAAATGGAATCAACAAAGTATGCACATTCTACGTCATAACGACTTTCTATAGTTTGCGCATGCGTCCGGAAATAAGAAAAGCTTACTTCCACCGTTTTGTAAAATCACAGCTTCTAGAAGGTTTACATGATTTCTTAAAAAACACGATTTTTTAGAAAATGTGTTTTATTTCATAAATGGAATCAACAAAGTATGCACATTCTACGTCATAACGAGTTTCTATAGTTTGCGCATGTGTCCGGAAATAAGAAAAGCTTACTTCCACCGATTTTTTAAAATCACAGCTTCTAGAAGGTTTACATGATTTCTTAAAAAACACGAGTTTTTAGAAAGTGTATTTTATTTCATAAATGGAATCAACAAAGTATGCACATTCTACGTCATAACGACTTTCTATAGATTGCGCATGCATTTGGAAATAAGAAAAGCTTACTTCCTCGGTTTTTTAAAATCAGAGCTTCTAGAAGGTTTACATGATTTCGTAAAAAACACGAGTTTTTAGAAAATGTGTTTTACTTCATAAATGTAATCTACAAAGTATGGACATTCTATGTCATAACGACTTTCTATAGTTTGCGCATGCGTCCGGAAATAAGAAAAGCTTAATTCCACCGTTTTTTAAAATCACAGCTTCTAGAAGGTTTACATGATTTCGTAAAAACCACGAGTTTTTAGAAAATGTGTTTTGTTTCATAAATGTAATCTACAAAGTATGCACATTCTACGTCATAACGACTTTCTATAGTTTGCGCATGCGTTCGGAAATAAGAAAAGCTTACTTCCACCGTTTTGTAAAATCACAGCCTCTAGAAGGTTTACATGATTTCTTAAAAAACACGAGTTTTTAGAAAGTGTGTTTTATTTCATAAATGGAATCAACAAAGTATGCACATTCTATGTCATAACAACTTTCTATAGGTTGTGCATTCGTCCGGAAATAAGAAAAGCTTACTTCCACCGTTTTTTAAAATAAGAGCTTCTAGAAGGTTTACATGATTTCGTAAAAAACACGAGTTTTTAGAAAATGTGCTTTATTTCATAAATGGAATCTACAAAGTATGCACATTCTACGTCATAACAAATTTCTATAGTTTGCGCATGCGTCCGGAAAAAAGAAAAGCTTACTTCCCTCGTTTTTTAAAATCACAGCTTCTAGAAGGTTTACATGATTTCTTAAAAAACACGAGTTTTTAGAAAATGCGTTTTATTTCATAAATGGAATCAACAAAGTATGCACATTCTACGTCATAACGACATTCTATAGTTTGGGAATGCGTCCGGAAATAAGAAAAGCTTACTTCCACCGTTTTTTAAAATCACTGCTTCTAGAGGGTTTACATGATTTCGTAAAATACACGAGTTTTTAGAAAATGTGTTTTATTTCATAAATGGAATATACAAAGTTTGCACATTCTACGTCATAAGGACTTTCTATAGTTTGCGCATGCGTTTGGAAATAAGAAAAGCTTACTTCCACTGTTTTTTAAAATCACAGCTTCTATAGGGTTTACATGATTTCGTAAAAAACACGAGTTTTTAGAAAATGTGCTTTATTTCATTAATGGAATCTACAAAGTATGCACATTCTACGTCATAACGAATTTCTATAGTTTGTGCATGCGTCCGGAAATAAGAAAAGCTTACTTCCACCGCTTTTTAAAATCACAGCTTCTAGAAGGTTTACATGATTTGTTAAAAAACACGAGTTTTTAGAAAATGTGTTTTATTTCATAAATGGAATCAACAAAGTATGCACATTCTTCGTCATAACGACTTTCTATAGTTTGCACATCCCTCCGGAAATAAGAAAAGCTTACTTCCCCCATTTTTTAAAATCACAGCTTTTAGAAGGTTTACATGATTTCGTAAAAAACACGAGTTTTTAGAAAATGTGTTTTATTTCATAAATGGAATCAACAAAGTATGCACAATCTACGTCATAATGACTTTCTATAGTTTGCGCATTCGTCCGGAAATAAGAAAAGCTTACTTCCACCGTTTTTTAAAATCACAGCTTCTAGAAGGTTTACATGATTTCGTAAAAAACACGAGTTTTAGAAAATGTGTTTTATTTCATAAATGGAATCTACAAAGTATGCACATTCTACGTCATAACGACTTTCTATAGTTTGCGCATGCGTCCGGAAATAAGAAAATCTTACTTCCACCATTTTTTAAAATCACAGCTTCTTGAAGGTTTACATGATTTTGTAAAAAACACGAGTTTTTAGAAAATGTGTTTTATTTCATAAATGGAATCTACAAAGTATGCACATTCTACGTCATAACGACTTTCTATAGTTTGCGCATGCGTCCGGAAATAAGAAAAGCTTACTTCCCCCATTTTTTAAAATCACAGCTTCTAGAAGGTTTACATGATTTCTTAAAAAACACGAGTTTTTAGAAAATGTGTTTTATTTCATAAACGGAAACAACAAAGTATGCGCATTCTACGTCATAACAAATTTCTATAGTTTGCGCATGCGTTTGGAAATAAGAAAAGCTTACTTCCCACGTTTTTTGAAATCACAGCTTCTAGAAGGTTTACATGATTTCTTAAAAAACACGAGTTTTTAGAAAATGTGTTTTATTTCATAAACGGAATCAAAAAAGTATGCACATTCTACGTCATAACGAATTTCTATAGTTTGCGCATGCATCCGGAAATAAGAAAAGCTTACTTCCACCGTTTTTTAAAATCACAGCTTCTAGAAGGTTTACATCATTTCGTAAAAAACACGATTTTTTAGAAAATGTGTTTAATTTCATAAATGGAATCTACAAAGTATGCACATTCTACGTCATAACGACTTTCTATAGTTTGCGCATGCATTTGGAAATAGGAAAAGCTTACTTCCCCCGTTTTTTAAAATTATAGCTTCTAGAAGGTTTACATGATTTCTTAAAAAACACGAGTTTTTAGAAAATGTGTTTTATTTCATAAACGGAATCAACAAAGTTTGCACATTCTACGTCGTAACAACTTTCTATAGTTTGCGCATGCGTCCGGAAATAAGAAAAGCTTACTTCCACCGTTTTTTAAAATCACAGCTTCTAGAAGGTTTACATCATTTCGCTAAAAACACGAGTTTTTAGAAAATGTGTTTTATTTCATAAATGGAATCTACAAAGTATGCACATTCTACATCATAACGACTTTCTATAGTTTGCGCATGCGTCCGGAAATAAGAAAAGCTTACTTCCATCGTTTTTTAAAATCACAGCTTCTTGAAGGTTTACATGATTTCGTAAAAAACACGAGTTTTTAGAAAATGTGTTTTATTTCATAAACTCAGTCTACAAAGTATGCACATTCTACGTCATAACGACTTTCTATAGTTTGCGCATGCGTCCGGAAATAAGAAAAGCTTACTTACCCCGTTTTTTAAAATCACAGCTTCCAGAAGGTTTACATGATTTCTTAAAAATCACGAGTTTTTAGAAAATGTGTTTTATTTCATAAATGGAATCAACAAAGTATGCACATTCTACGTCATAACGACTTTCTATATTTTGCGCATGCATTTGGAAATAAGAAAAGCTTACTTCCCCCGTTTTTTAAAATCACAGTTCTAGAAGCTTTACATGATTTGTTAAAAAACACGAGGTTTTACAAAATGTGTTTTATTTCATAAATGGAATCAACCAAGTATGCACATTCTACGTCATAACGACTTTCTATAGTTTGCGCATGCCTCCGGAAATAAGAAAAGCTTAGTTCCACCGTTTTTTTAAATAATAGCTTCCAGAAAGTTTACATGATTTCGTAAAAAACACGAGTTTTTAGAAAATGTGTTTTATTTCATAAATGGAATCTACAAAGTATGCACATTATACGTCATAACGACTTTCTATAGTTTGCGCATGCATCCGGAAATAAGAAAAGCTTACTTCCCCCGTTTTTTAAAATCACAGCTTCTAGAAGGTTTAAATGATTTCTTAAAAAACACGAGTTTTTAGTAAATGTGTTTTATTTCATAAATGGAATCAACAAAGTATGCACATTCTACGTCATAACGACTTTCTATAGTTTGCGCATGCGTTTGGAAATAAGAAAAGCTTACGTCCCCCGTTTTTTAAAATCACAACTTCTAGAAGGTTTACACGATTTCGTAAAAAACACGAGTTTTTAGAAAATGTGTTTTATTTCATAAATTGAATCAACAAAGTATGCAAATTCTATGTCATAACGACTTTCTATAGTTTGCGCATGCATCCGGAAATAAGAAAAGCTTACTTTCCCCGTTTTTTAAAATCACAGCTTCTAGAAGGTTTACATGATTTCGTAAAAAACATGAGTTTTTAGAAAATGTGTTTTATTTCATAAATGGAATCAACAAAGTATGCACATTCTACGTCATAACGACTTTCTATAGTTTGCGCCTGCGTTTGGAAATAAGAAAAGCTTACTTCCCCCGTTTTTTAAAGTCACAGCTTCTAGAAGGTTTACATGATCTCTTAAAAAACACGAGTTTTTAGAAAATGTGTTTTATTTCATAAATGGAATCAACAAAGTATGCACATTTTACGTCATAACGAATTTCTATATTTTGCGCATCCGTTTGGAAATAATAAAAGCTTACTTCCACTGTTTTTTAAAATCACAGCTTCTAGAAGGTTTACATGATTTCGTAAAAAACACGAGTTTTTAGAAAATGTGTTTTATTTCATAAATGGAATGAACAAAGTATGCACATTCTACGTCATAACGACTTTCTATAGTTTGCGCATTCCTATGGAAATAAGAAAAGCTTACTTCCCCCGTTTTTTAAAATCACAGCTTCTAGAAGGTTTACATGATTTCGTAAAAAAAACGAGTTTTTAGAAAATGTGTTTTATTTAATAAATGGAATCAACAAAGTATGCACATTCTACGTCATAACGACTTTCTATAGTTTTCGCATGCGTCCGGAAATAAGAAAAGCTTACTTCCACCGTTTTTTAAAATCACAGCTTCTAGAAGGTTGACATGATTTCTTAAAAAACATGAGTTTTTAGAAAATGTGTTTTATTTCATAAATGGAATAAAAAAGTATGCACATTCTACGTCATAACGACTTTCTATAGTTTGCGCATTCGTCCAGAAATAAGAAAAGCTTACTTCCACCGTTTTTTAAAATCACAGCTTCTAGAAGGTTTACATGATTTCTTAAAAAACACGAGTTTTTAGAAAATGTGTTTTATTTCATAAATGGAATAAAAAAAGTATGCACATTCTACGTCATAACGAATTTCTATAGTTTGCGCATTCGTCCAGAAATAAGAAAAGCTTACTTCCACCGTTTTTTAAAATCACAGCTTCTAGAAGGTTTACATGATTTCTTAAAAAACACGAGTTTTAAGAAAATGTGTTTTATTTCATAAATGGAATCAACAAGTATGCACATTCTACGTCATAACGACTTTCTATAGTTTGCGCATTCGACCGGAAATAAGAAAAGCTTACTTCCACCGTTTTTTAAAATCACAACTTCCAGAAGGTTTACATGATTTCGTAAAAAACACGAGTTTTTAGAAAATGTGTTTTATTTAATCAATGGAATCTACAAAGTATGCACATTCTACATCATAACTACTTTCTATAGTTTGCGCATGCATTTGGAAATAAGAAAAGCTTACTTCTCCCGTTTTTTGAAATCACAGCTTCTAGAAGGTTTACATGATTTCGTAAAAAACACGGGTTTTTAGAAAATGTGTTTTATTTCATAAATGTAATCTACAAAGTATGCACATTCTATGTCATAACGACTTTCTATAGTTTGCGCATGCGTCCGGAAATAAGAAAAGCTTACTTCCACCGTTTTTTAAAATCACAGCTTCTAGAAGGTTTACATGATTTCTTAAAAAACACGAGTTTTTAGAAAATGTCTGTTATTTCATAAATGGAATCAACAAAGTATGCACATTCTACGTCAGAACGACATTCTATAGTTTGCGCATTCGTTCGGAAATAAGAAAAGCTTACTTCCGCCGTTTTTTAAAATCACAGCTTCTAGAAGGTTTACATGATTTCTTAAAAAACACGAGTTTTTAGAAAATGTGTTTTATTTCATAAATGGAATCAACAAAGTATGCACATTTTACGTCATAATGACTTTCTATAGTTTGCGCATGCGTTTGGAAATAAGAAAATCTTACTTCCCCCGTTTTTTAAAATCACAGCTTCTAGAAGGTTTACATGATTTCGTAAAAAAAACGAGTTTTTAGAAAATGAGTTTTATTTCATAAATGGAATCAACAAACTATGCACATTCTACGTCATAACGATTTCTATAGTTTGCGCATTCGTCCGAAAATAAGAAAAGCTTACTTCCACCGTTTTTTAAAATCACAGCTTCTAGAAGGTTTAGATGATTTCGTAAAAAACACGAGTTTTTAGAAAATGTGTTTTATTTCATAAATGGAATCTACAAAGTATGCACATTCTACGTCATAATGACTTTCTATAGTTTGCGCATGCATCCGGAAATAAGAAAAGCTTACTTCCACCGTTTTTTAAAATCACAGCGTCTAGAACGTTTACATGATTTCGTAAAAAACACTAGTTTTTAGAAAATGTGTTTTATTTCATAAATGAAATCTACAAAGTATGCAAATTCTACGTCATAACGACTTTCTATAGTTTGCACATGCGTCCGGAAATAAAAAAAGCTTACTTCCACCGTTTTTAAAAATCACAGCTTCTAGTAGGTTTACATGATTTCGTTAAAAACACGAGTTTTTAGAAAATGTGTTTTGTTTCATAAATGTAATCTACAAAGTATGCACATTCTACGTCATAACGACTTTCTATAGTTTGCGCATGCATCCGGAAATAATAAAAGCTTACTTCCCCCGTTTTTAAAAATCACAGCTTCTAGGAGGTTTACATGATTTCTTAAAAAACACGAGTTTTTAGAAAATGTGTTTTATTTCATTAATGGAATCAACAAAGTATGCACATTCTACGTCATAACGACTTTCTATAGTTTGCGCATGCGTCCGGAAATAAGAAAAGCTTACTTCCACCGTTTTGTAAAATCACAGCTTCTAGAAGGTTTACATGATTTCTTAAAAAACACGAGTTTTTAGAAAATGTGTTTTATTTCATAAATGGCATCAACAAAGTATGTACATTCTACATCATAACGACTTTCTATAGTTTGAGCATGCATCCGGAAATAAGAAAAGCTTACTTCCACCGTTTTTTTTAAATCACAGCTTCTAGAAGGTTTACATGATTTCTTAAAAAAGACGAGTTTTTAGAAAATGTGTTTTATTTCATAAATGGAATCAACAAAGTATGCACATTCTATGTCATAACAACTTTCTATAGGTTGCGCATTCGTCCGGAAATAAGAAAAGCTTACTTCCACCGTTTTTTAAAATCACAGCTTCTAGAAGGTTTACATGATTTCGTAAAAAACACGAGTTTTTAGAAAATGTGTTTTATTTCATAAATGGAATCTACAAAGTATGCACATTCTACATCATAACGACTTTCTATAGTTTGCGCATGCATTTCGAAATAATAAAATCTTACTACCCCCGTTTTTTGAAATCACAGCTTCTAGAAGGTTTACATGGTTTCGTAAAAAACACGAGTTTTTAGAAAATGTGTTTTATTTCATAAATGTAATCTACAAAGTATGCACATTCTATGTCATAATGACTTTCTATAGTTTTCGCATGCGTCCGGAAATAAGAAAAGCTTAGTTCCACCGTTTTTTAAAATCACAGCTTCTAGAAGGTTTACATGATTTCTTAAAAAACACGAGCTTTTAGAAAATGTGTGTTATTTCATAAATGGAATCAACAAAGTATGCACATTCTACGTCATAACGACATTCTATAGTTTGCGCATTCGTCCGGAAATAAGAAAAGCTTATTTCCACCGTTTTTTAAAATCACAGCTTCTACAAGGTTTACATGATTTCGTAAAAAACACGAGTTTTTAGAAAATGTGTTTTATTTCATAAATGGAATCTACAAAGTATGCACATTCTACGTCATAACGACTTTCTATAGTTTGCGCATGCGTCCGGAAATAAGAAAAGCTTACTTCCACCGTTTTTTAAAATCACAGCTTCTAGAAGGTTTACATGATTTCGTAAAAACCACGAGTTTTTAGAAAATGTGTTTTGTTTCATAAATGTAATCTACAAAGTATGGACATTCTACGTCATAACGAATTTCTATAGTTTGCGCATGCGTCCGGAAATAAGAAAAGCTTACTTCCACCGTTTTGTAAAATCACATCTTCTAGAAGGTTTACATGATTTCTTAAAAAACACGAGTTTTTAGAAAGTGTGTTTTATTTCATAAATGGAATCAACAAAGTATGCACATTCTATGTCATAACGACTTTCTATAGGTTGCGCATTCGTCCGGAAATAAGAAAAGCTTACTTCCACCGTTTTTTAAAATCAGAGCTTCTAGAAGGTTTACATGATTTCGTAAAAAACACGAGTTTTTAGAAAATGTGCTTTATTTCATAAATGGAATCTACAAAGTATGCACATTCTACGTCATAACGAATTTCTATAGTTTGCGCATGCGTCCGGAAATAAGAAAAGCTTACTTCCTTCGTTTTTTAAAATCACAGCTTCAAGAAGGTTTACATGATTTCTTAAAAAACACGAGTTTTTAGCAAATGTGTTTTATTACATAAATGGGATCAACAAAGTATGCACATTCTACGTCATAACGACTTTCTATAGTTTGGGCATGCATCCGGAAATAAGAAAAGCTTACTTCCACCGTTTTTTAAAATCACTGCTTCTAGAGGGTTTACATGATTTCGTAAAATACACGAGTTTTTAGAAAATGTGTTTTATTTCATAAATGGAATCTACAAAGTTTGCACATTCTACGTCATAAGGACTTTCTATAGTTTGCGCATGTGTTTGGAAATAAGAAAAGCTTACTTCCACTGTTTTTTAAAATCACAGCTTCTATAGGGTTTACATGATTTCGTAAAAAACACGAGTTTTTAGAAAATGTGCTTTATTTCATTAATGGAATCTACAAAGTATGCACATTCTACGTCATAACGACTTTCTATAGTTTGTGCATGCGTCCGGAAATAAGAAAAGCTTACTTCCACCGCTTTTTAAAATCACAGCTTCCAGAAGGTTTACATGATTTGTTAAAAAAAACGAGTTTTTAGAAAATGTGTTTTATTTCATAAATGGAAACAACAAAGTATGCACATTCTTCGTCATAACGACTTTCTATAGTTTGCACATCCCTCCGGAAATAAGAAAAGCTTACTTCCCTCATTTTTTAAAATCACAGCTTTTAGAAGGTTTACATGATTTCGTAAAAAACACGAGTTTTTAGAAAATGTGCTTTATTTCATAAATGGAATCAACAAAGTATGCACAATCTACGTCATAATGACTTTCTATAGTTTGCGCATTCGTCCGGAAATAAGAAAAGCTTACTTCCACCGTTTTTTAAAATCAGAGCTTCTAGAAGGTTTACATGATTTCGTAAAAAACACGAGTTTTTAGAAAATGTGTTTTATTTCATAAATGGAATCTACAAAGTATGCACATTCTACGTCATAACGACTTTCTATAGTTTGCGCATGCGTCCGGAAATAAGAAAAGCTTACTTCCCCCGTTTTTTAAAATCACAGCTTCTAGAAGGTTTAGATAATTTCGTAAAAAACACGAGTTTTTAGAAAATGTGTTTTATTTCATAAATCGAATCAACAAAGTATGCACATTCTACGTCATAACGACTTTCTATAGTTTGCGCATGCGTCCGGAAATAAGAAAAGCTTACTTCCCCCGTTTTTTAAAATCACAGCTTCTAGAAGGTTTACATGATTTCTTAAAAAACACGAGTTTTTAGAAAATGTGTTTTATTTCATAAACGGAAACAACAAAGTATGCGCATTCTACGTCATAACAAATTTCTATAGTTTGCGCATGCGTTTGGAAAGAAGAAAATCTTACTTCCCACGTTTTTTGAAATCACAGCTTCTAGAAGGTTTACATGATTTCTTAAAAAACACGAGTTTTTAGAAAATGTGTTTTATTTCATTAATGGAATCAACAAAGTATGCACATTCTACGTCATAACGACTTTCTATAGTTTGCGCATGCGTCCGGAAATAAGAAAAGCTTACTTCCACCGTTTTTTAAAATCACAGCTTCTAGAAGGTTTACATCATTTCGTAAAAAACACGAGTTTTTAGAAAATGTGTTTAATTTCATAAATGGAATCTACAAAGTATGCACATTCTACGTCATAACGACTTTCTATAGTTTGCGCATGCATTTGGAAATAGGAAAAGCTTACTTCCCCCGTTTTTTAAAATCACAGCTTCTAGAAGGTTTACATCATTTCGCTAAAAACACGAGTTTTTAGAAAATGTGTTTAATTTCATAAATGGAATCAACAAAGTTTGCACATTCTACATCATAACAACTTTCTATAGTTTGCGCATGCGTCCGGAAATAAGAAAAGCTTACTTCCACCGTTTTTTAAAATCACAGCTTCTAGAAGGTTTACATCATTTCGCTAAAAACACGAGTTTTAAGAAAATGTGTTTTATTTCATAAATGGAATCTACAAAGTATGCACATTCTACATCATAACGACTTTCTATAGTTTGCGCATGCGTCCGGAAATAAGAAAAGCTTACTTCCATCGTTTTTTAAAATCACAGCTTCTTGAAGGTTTACATGATTTCGTAAAAAACACGAGTTTTTAGAAAATGTGTTTTATTTCATAAATGCAGTCTACAAAGTATGCACATTCTACGTCATAACGACTTTCTATAGTTTGCGCATGCGTCCGGAACTAAGAAAGGCTTACTTACCCCGTTTTTTAAAATCACAGCTTGCAGAAGGTTTACATGATTTCTTAAAAATCACGAGTTTTTAGAAAATGTGTTTTATTTCATAAATGGAATCAAGAAAGTATGCACATTCTACGTCATAACTACTTTCTATATTTTGCGCATGCATTTGGAAATAAGAAAAGCTTACTACCCCCGTTTTTTAAAATCACAGTTCTAGATGCTTTACATGATTTGTTAAAAAACACGAGGTTTTAGAAAATGTGTTTTATTTCATAAATGGAATCAACAAAGTATGCACATTCTACGTCATAACGACTTTCTATAGTTTGCGCATGCGTCCGGAAATAAGAAAAGCTTAGTTCCACCGTTTTTTAAAATAATAGCTTCCAGAAAGTTTACATGATTTCGTAAAAAACACGAGTTTTTAGAAAATGTGTTTTATTTCATAAATGGAATCTACAAAGTATGCACATTATACGTCATAACGACTTTCTATAGTTTGCGCATGCATCCGGAAATAAGAAAAGCTTACTTCCCCCGTTTTTTAAAATCACAGCTTCTAGAAGGTTTAAATGATTTCTTAAAAAACACGAGTTTTTAGTAAATGTGTTTTATTTCATAAATGGAATCAACAAAGTATGCACATTCTACGTCATAACGACTTTCTATAGTTTGCGCATGCGTTTAGAAATAAGAAAAGCTTACTTCCCCCGTTTTTTAAAATCACAACTTCTAGAAGGTTTACATGATTTCTTAAAAAACACGAGTTTTTAGAAAATGTGTTTTATTTCATAAATTGAATCAACAAAGTATGCACATTTTATGTCATAACGACTTTCTATAGTTTGCGCATGCATTCGGAAATAAGAAAAGCTTACTTTCCCCGTTTTTTAAAATCACAGCTTCTAGAAGGTTTACATGATTTCGTAAAAAACACGACTTTTTAGAAAATGTATTTTATTTCATAAATGGAATCTACAAAGTATGCACATTCTACGTCATAACGACTTTGTATTGTTTGCGCATGCGTCCGGAAATAACAAAAGCTTACTTCCACCGTTTTTTAAAATCACAGCTTCTAGAAGGTTTACATGATTTCATAAAAAACACGAGTTTTTAGAAAATGTATTTTATTTCATAAATGGAATCTACAAAGTATGCACATTCTACGTCATAACAACTTTGTATTGTTTGCGCATGCGTCCGGAAATAACAAAAGCTTACTTCCACCGTTTTTTAAAATCACAGCTTCTAGAAGGTTTACATGATTTCGTAAAAAACACGAGTTTTTAGAAAATGTGTTTTATTTCATAAATGGAATCTACAAAGTATGCACATTCTACGTCATAACGACTTTCTATAGTTTGCGAATGCGGCTGGAAAGAAGAAAAGCTTACTTCCCCCGTTTTTTAAAATCACAGCTTTTAGAAGGTTTACATGATTTCTTAAGAAACACGAGTTTTTAGAAAATGTGTTTTATTTCATAAATGCAATCAACAAAGTATGCACATTCTACGTCATAACGACTTTCTATAGTTTGCGCATGCGTTTGGAAATAAGAAAAGCTTACTTCCCCTGTTTTTTAAAATCACAGCTTCTAGAAGGTTTACATGATTTCTTAAAAAAGACGAGTTTTTAGAAAATGTGTTTTATTTCATAAATGGAATCAACAAAGTATGCAGATTCTACGTCATAACGACATTCTATAGTTTGCGCATGCGTCCGGAAATCAGAAAAGCTTACTTCCACCGTTTTTTAAAATCACGGCTTCTAGAAGGTTTACATGATTTCGTAAAAAACACGAGTTTTTAGAAAATGTGTTTTATTTCATAAATGGAATCAACAAAGTATGCACATTCTACGTCATAACGAATTTCTATAGTTTGCACATGCGTTTGGAAATAAGAAAAGCTTACTTCCCCCATTTTTTAAAATCACAACTTCCAGAAGGTTTACATGATTTCTTAAAAAACACGAGTTTTTAGAAAATGTGTTTTATTTCATAAATGGAATCTACAAAGTATGCACATTCTACATCATAACGACTTTATATAGTTTGCGCATGCATCCGGAAATAAGAAAAGCTTACTTACCCCATTTTTTAAAATCACAGCTTCTAGAAGGTTTACATGATTTCTTAAAAAACACCAATTTCTAGAAAATGTGCTTTATTTCATAAATGGAATCAACAAAGTATGCACATTCTACGTCATAACGACTTTCTATAGTTTGCGCATGCGTTTAGAAATAAGAAAAGCTTACTTCCCCCGTTTTTTAAAATCACAGCTTCTAGAAAGTTTACATGATTTCTTAAAAGACACGAGTTTTTAGAAAATGTGTCTTATTTCATAAATAGAATCAACAAAGTATGCACATTCTATGTCATAACGACTTTCTATAGTTTGCGCATGCGTCCGGAAATAAGAAAAGCTTACTTCCACCATTTTTTAAAATCACATCATCTAGAAGGTTTACATGATTTCGTAAAAAACATGAGTTTTTAGAAAATGTGTTTTATTTCATAAATGGAATCTACAAAGTCTGCACATTCTACGTCATAACGACATTCTATAGTTTGCGCATGCGTCCGGAAATAAGAAAAGCTTACTTCCACCGTTTTTTAAAATCACAGCTTCTAGAAGGTTTACATGATTTCGTAAAAAACACGAGTTTTTAGAAAATGTATTTTATTTCATAAATGGAATCTACAAAGTATGCACATTCTACGTCATAACAACTTTGTATTGTTTGCGCATGCGTCCGGAAATAACAAAAGCTTACTTCCACCATTTTTTAAAATCACAGCTCCTAGAAGGTTTACATGATTTCGTAAAAAACACGAGTTTTTAGAAAATGTGTTTTATTTCATAAATGGAATCTACAAAGTATGCACATTCTACGTCATAACTACTTTCTATAGTTTGCGCATGCGTCCGGAAATAAGAAAAGCTTACTTCCACCGTTTTTTAAAATCACAGCTTCTCGAAGGTTTACATGATTTCGTAAAAAACACGGGTTTTTAGAAAATGTGTTTTATTTCATAAATGGAATCTACAAAGTATGCACATTCTACGTCATAACGACTTTGTATAGTTTGCGCATGCGTCCGGAAATAAGAAAAGCTTACTTCCACCGTTTTTTAAAATCACAGCTTCTAGAAGGTTTACATGATTTCGTAAAAAACACGAGTTTTAGAAAATGTATTTTATTTCATCAATGGAATCTACAAAGTATGCACATTCTACGTCATAACGACATTCTATAGTTTGCGCATGCGTCCGGACATAACAAAAGCTTACTTCCACCGTTTTTTAAAATCACAGCTTCTAGAAGGTTTACATGATTTCGTAAAAAACATGAGTTTTTAGAAAATGCGTTTTATTTCATAAATGGAATCTACAAAGTATGCACATACTACGTCATAACAACTTTCTATAGTTTGCGCATGCGTCCGGAAATAAGAAAAGCTTACTTCCGCCGTTTTTTAAAATCACAGCTTCTCGAAGGTTTACATGATTTCGTAAAAAACACGGGTTTTTAGAAAATGTGTTTTATTTCATAAATGGAATCTACAAAGTATGCACATTCTACGTCATAACGACTTTCTATAGTTTGCGTATGCAGCCGGAAATAAGAAAAGCTTACTTCCACCATTTTTTAAAATCACAGCTTCTAGAAGGTTTACATGATTTCGTAAAAAACACGAGTTTTTAGAAAATGTGTTTTATTTCATAAATGGAATCTACAAAGTATGCACATTCTACGTCATAATGACTTTCTATAGTTTGCGCATGCTTCCGGAAATAACAAAAGATTACTTCCACTGTTTTTTAAAATCACAGCTTCTAGAAGGTTTACATGATTTCGTAAAAAACACGAGTTTTTAGAAAATGTGTTTTATTTCATCAATGGAATCTCCAAAGTATGCACATTCTACGTCATAACGACATTCTATAGTTTTCTCATGCGTCCAAAAATAAGAAAAGCTTACTTCCACCGTTTTTTAAAATCATAGCTTCTAGAAGGTTTACATGATTTCGTTAAAAACACGAGTTTTTAGAAAATGTGTTTTATTTCATAAATGGAATCTACAAAGTATGCACATTCTACGTCATAACTACTTTCTATAGTTTGCGCATGCATCCGGAAAGAAGAAAAGCTTACTTCCACCGTTTTTTAAAATCACAGCTTCTCGAAGGTTTACATGATTTCGTAAAAAACACGAATTTTTAGAAAATGTGTTTTATTTCATAAATGGAATCTACAAAGTATGCACATTCTACGTCATAACGACTTTCTATAGTTTGCGCATTCGTCCGGAAATAAGAAAAGCTTACTTCCCCCGTTTTTTAAAATCACAGCTTCTAGAAGGTTTACATGATTTCGTAAAAAACACGAGTTTTTAGAAAATGTGTTTTATTTCATCAATGGAATCTAAAAAGTATGCACATTCTACGTCATAACGACTTTGTATAGTTTGCACATGCGTCCGGAAATAAGAAAAGCTTACTTCCCCCGTTTTTTAAAATCACAGCTTCTAGAAGGTTTACATGATTTCGTAAAAAACACGAGTTTTTAGAACATGTGTTTTATTTCATAAATGGAATCTACAAAGTATGCACATTCTACGTCATAACGACTTTATATAGTTTGCGCATGCGTCCGGAAATAAGAAAAGATTACTTCCCCCGTTTTTTAAAATCACAACTTCTAAAAGGTTTACATGATTTCGTAAAAAACACCAGTTTTTAGAAAATGTGCTTTATTTCATAAATGGAATCTACAAAGTATGCACATTCTACGTCATAACGACTTTCTATAGTTTGCGAATGCGGCTGGAAAGAAGAAAAGCTTACTTCCCCCGTTTTTTAAAATCACAGCTTCTAGAAGGTTTACATGATTTCTTAAAAAACACGAGTTTTTAGAAAATGTGTTTTATTTCATAAATGCAATCAACAAAGTATGCACATTCTACGTCATAACGACTTTCTATAGTTTGCGCATGCGTCCGGAAATAAGAAAAGCTTACTTCCCCCGTTTTTTAAAATCACATCATCTAGAAGGTTTACATGATTTCTTAAAAAAGACGAGTTTTTAGAAAATGTGTTTTATTTCATAAATAGAATCTACAAAGTCTGCACATTCTACGTCATAACGACATTCTATAGTTTGCGCATGCGTCTGGAAATAAGAAAAGCTTACTTCCACCGTTTTTTAAAATCACAGCTTCTAGAAGGTTTACATGATTTCGTAAAAAACACGAGTTGTTAGAAAATGTGTTTTATTTCATAAATGGAATCTACAAAGTATGCACATTCTACGTCATAATGACTTTCTTTGTTTGCGCATCCGTCCGTAAATAAGAAAAGCTTACTTCCCCCGTTTTTTAAAATCACAGCTTCTAGAAGGTTTACATGATTTGATAAAAAACACGAGTTTTTATAAAATGTATTTTATTTCATAAATAGAATCAACAAAGTATGCACATTCTACGTCATAACAACTTTCTATAGTTTGCGCATCCGTCCAGAAATAAGAAAAGCTTACTTCCACCGTTTTTTAAAATAACAGCTTCTAGAAGGTTTACATGATTTCGTAAAAAACACGAGTTTTTAAAAAATGTGTTTGATTTCATAAATGGAATCTACAAAGTATGCTCATTCTACGTCATAACGACTTTCTATAGTTTGCGCATACGTCTGGAAATAAGAAAAGCTTACTTCCACCATTTTTTAAAATCACATCTTCTAGAAGGTTTACATGATTTCGTAAAAAACACGAGTTTTTAGAAAATGTGTTTTATTTCATAAATGGAATCTACAAAGTATGCACATTCTACGTCATAACGACTTTATATAGTTTGCGCATGCGTCCGGAAATAAGAAAAGCTTACTTCCCCCGTTTTTTAAAATCACAGCTTCTAGAAGGTTTACATGATTTTTTAAAAAACACCAGTTTTTAGAAAATGTGCTTTATTTCATAAATGGAATCAAAAAAGTATGCACATTCTACGTCATAACGACATTCTATAGTTTGCGCATGCGTCCGGAAATAAGAAAATCTTACTTCCACCGATTTTTAAAATCACAGCTTCTAGAAGGTTTACATGATTTCGTAAAAAACACGAGTTTTTAGAAAATGTGCTTTATTTCATAAATGGAATCTCCAAAGTATGCACATTCTACGTCATAACGACTTTGCATAGTTTGCGCATGCGTCCGGACATAACAAAAGCTTACTTCCACCGTTTTTTAAAATCACAGCTTCTAGAAAGTTTACATGATTTCGTAGAAAACACGAGTTTCTAGAAAATGTGTTTTATTTCAGAAATGGAATCTACAAAGTATGCACATTCTACGTCATAACGAGTTTCTATAGTTTGCGCATGCGTCCGGAAATAAGAAAAGCTTACTTCCACCGTTTTTTAAAATCACAGCTTCTAGAAGGTTTACATGATTTCGTAAAAAACACGAATTTTTAGAAAATGTGTTTTATTTCATAAATGGAATCAACAAAGTATGCACATTCTACATCATAACGACTTTCTATAGTTTGCACATGCGTCCGGAAATAAGAAAAGCTTTCTTCCACCGATTTTAAAAATCACAGCTTCTAGAAGGTTTACATGATTTCGTAAAAAATACGAGTTTTTAGAAAATGTATTTTATTTCTTAAATATTATCTACAAAGTATGCACATTCTACGTCATAACGACTTTGCATAGTTTGTGCATGCGTCCGGACATAACAAAAGCTTACTTCCACCGTTTTTTAAAATCACAGCTTCTAGAAGGTTTACATGATTTCATAAAAAACACGAGTTTTTAGAAAATGTGTTTTATTTCATAAATGCAATCTACAAAGTATGCACATTCTACGTCATAACGACTTTGTATTGTTTGCGCATGCGTCCGGAAATAACAAAAGCTTACTTCCACCGTTTTTTAAAATCACAACTTCTAAAAGGTTTACATGATTTCGTAAAAAACACGAGTTTTTAGAAAATGTGTTTTATTTCATAAATGGAATCTACAAAGTATGCACATTCTACGTCATAACGACTTTCTATAGTTTGCGAATGCGGCTGGAAAGAAGAAAAGCTTACTTCCCCCGTTTTTTAAAATCACAGCTTCTAGAAGGTTTACATGATTTCTTAAAAAACACGAGTTTTTAGAAAATGTGTTTTATTTCATAAATGCAATCAACAAAGTATGCACATTCTACGTCATAACGACTTTCTATAGTTTGCGCATGCGTTTGGAAATAAGAAAAGCTTACTTCCCCCGTTTTTTAAAATCACAGCTTCTAGAAGGTTTACATGATTTCTTAAAAAATACGAGTTTTTAGAAAATGTGTTTTATTTCATAAATAGAATCAACAAAGTATGCACATTCTACGTCATAACGACATTCTATAGTTTGCGCATGCGTCCGGAAATAAGAAAAGCTTACTTCCACCATTTTTTAAAATCACGGCTTCTAGAAGGTTTACATGATTTCGTAAAAAACACGAGTTTTTAGAAAATGTATTTTATTTCATAAATAGAATCAACAAAGTATGCACATTCTACGTCATAACAACTTTCTATAGTTTGCATATGTGTCCAGAAATAAGAAAAGCTTACTTCCAGCATTTTTTAAAATCACAGCTTCTAGAAGGTTTACATGATTTCGTAAAAAACACGAGTTTTTAAAAAATGTGTTTTATTTCATAAATGGAATCTACAAAGTATGAACATTCTACGTCATAACGACTTCCCATAGTTTGCACATGCGTCCAGAAATAAGAAAAGCTTACTTCCACCGATTATTAAAATCACATCTTCTAGAAGGTTTACATGATTTCGTAAAAAACACGATTTATGGAATATGTGTTTTATTTCATAAATGGAATCTACAAAGTATGCACATTTTACATCATAACCACTTTGTATAGTTTGCGCATGCGTCCCGAAATAACAAAAGCTTACTTCCACCGTTTTTTAAAATCACAGCTTCTAGAAGGTTTACATGATTTCGTAAAATAAACGAGTTTTTAGAAAATGTGTTTTATTTCATAAATGGAATAAAAAAAGTATGCACATTCTACGTCATAACAACTTTCTATAGTTTGCGCATTCGTCCGGAAATAAGAAAAGCTTACTTCCCCCGTTTTTTAAAATCACAGCTTCTAGAAGGTTTACATGATTTCGTAAAAAACACGAGTTTTTAGAAAATGTGTTTTATTTCATAAATGGAATCTACAAAGTATGCACATTCTACGTCATAACAACTTTCTATAGTTTGCACATGCGTCCGGAAATAAGAAAAGCTTACTTCCCCCGTTTTTTGAAATCACAGCTTCTAGAAGGTTTACATGATATTGTAAAAAACACGAGTTTTTAGAAAATGTGTTTTATTTCATAAATGGAATCTACAAAGTATGCACATTCTACGTCATAACGACTTTATATAGTTTGCGCATGCGTCCGGAAATAAGAAAAACTTACTTCCCCCGTTTTTTAAAATCACAGCTTCTAGAAGGTTTACATGATTTCTTAAAAAACACCAATTTTTAGAAAATGTGCTTTATTTCATAAATGGAATCAACAAAGTATGCACATTCTACGTCATAACGACTTTCTATAGTTTGCGCATGCGATTAGAAATAAGGAAAGCTTACTTCCCCCGTTTTTTAAAATCACAGCTTCTAGAAAGTTTACATGATTTCTTAAAAGGCACGAGTTTTTAGAAAATGTGTTTTATTTCATAAATAGAATCAACAAAGTATGCACATTCTATGTCATAACGTCTTTCTATAGTTTGCGCATGCGTCCGGAAATAAGAAAAGCTTACTTCCACCATTTTTTAAAATCACATCATCTAGAAGGTTTACATGATTTCGTAAAAAACATGAGTTTTTAGAAAATGTGTTTTATTTCATAAATGGAATCTACAAAGTCTGCACATTCTACGTCATAACGACATTCTATAGTTTGCGCATGCGTCCGGAAATAAGAAAAGCTTACTTCCACTGTTTTTTAAAATCACAGCTTCTAGAAGGTTTACATGATTTCGTAAAAAACACGAGTTTTTAGGAAATATGCTTTATTTCATAAATGGAATCTACAAAGTATGCACATTCTACGTCATAACGACTTTCTATAGGTTGCGCATCCGTCCGGAAATAAGAAAAGCTTACTTCCCCCGTTTTTTAAAATCACAGCTTCTAGAAGGTTTACATGATTTCGTAAAAAACACGAGTTTTTATAAAATGTGTTTTATTTCATAAATGGAATCAACAAAGTATGCACATTCTATGTCATAATGACTTTCTATAGTTTGCGCATCCGTCCGGAAATAAGAAAAGCTTACTTCCACCGGTTTTTAAAATCACAGCTTCTAGAAGGTTTACATGATTTCGTAAAAAACACGAGTTTTTATAAAATGTGTTTTATTTCATAAATGGAATCTACAAAGTATGCTCATTCTACGTCATAACGACTTTCTATAGTTTGCGCATACGTCCGGAAATAAGAAAAGCTTACTTCCACCATTTTTTAAAATCACAGCTTCTAGAAGGTTTACATGATTTCGTAAAAAACACGAGTTTTTAGTAAATGTGTTTTATTTCATAAATGGAATCTACAAAGTATGCACATTCTACGTCATAACGAATTCTATAGTTTGCGAATGCGTCCGGAAATAAGAAAAGTTTACTTCCACCGTTTTTTAAAATCACAGCTTCTAGAAGGTTTACATGATTTCGTAAAAAACAGGAGTTTTTAGAAAATGTGTTTTATTTCATAAATTGAATCTACAAAGTATGCACATTCTACGTCATAACGACTTTCTATAGTTTGCGCATGCGTCCGGAAATAAGAAAAGCGTACTTCCCCCGTTTTTTAAAATCACAGCTTCTAGAAGGTTTACATGATTTCTTAAAAAACACGAGTTTTTAGAAAATGTGTTTTATTTCATAAATGGAATCAACAAAGTATGCACATTCTACGTCATAACGACTTTCTATAGTTTTTGCATGCGTTTGGAAATAAGAAAAGCTTACTTCCCCTGTTTTGTAAAATCACAGCTTCTAGAAGGTTTATATGATTTCTTAAAAAACATGAGTTTTTAGAAAATGTGTTTTATTTCATAAATGGAATCAACAAAGTATGCACATTCTACGTCATAACGACTTTCTATAGTTTGCGCATGCGTTTGGAAAAAAGAAAAGTTTACTTCCCCCATTTTTTAAAATCACAGCTTCTAGAAGGTTTACATGATTTCTTAAAAAACACGAGTTTTTAGAAAATTTGTTTTATTTCATAAATAGAATCAACAAAATATGCACATTCTAGGTCATAACGACTTTCTATAGTTTGCGCATGCGTTTGGAAATAAGAAAAGCTTACTTCCCCCTTTTTTTTAAATCACAGCTTTTAGAAGGTTTACATGATTTCTTAAAAAACACGAGTTTTTAGAAAATGTGTTTTATTTCATAAATGGAATCAACAAAGTATGCACATTATACCTCATAACGACTTTCTATAGTTTGCGCATTCGTCCGGAAATAAGAAAAGCTTACTTCCACCGTTTTTTAAAATCATAGCTTCTAGAAGGTTTACATGATTTCGTAAAAAACATGAGTTTTTAGAAAATGTGTTTTATTTCATAAATGGAATCTACAAAGTATGCACATTCTACGTCATATAGACTTTCTATAGTTTGCGCATGCGTCCGGAAATAAGAAAAGCTTACTTCACCCGTTTTTTAAAATCACAGCTTCTAGAATGTTTACATGATTTCGTAAAAAACATGAGTTTTTAGGAAATGTGTTTTATTTCATAGATGGAATCTACAAAGTATGCACATTCTACGTGTTAAATTTTCTGAATTTACTTCAATATGATCTAGGATCTTAACTGAGAGAACAACATGTACAGCATATCAATCATGGAGACAATAATGCAAGCACACAAGAGACACAAAGATTTACTTGGGGAAAACCATAAAGGTGAAAAACCCCAATAACTTCCTCAGAGATGGATAGAGCAATGATACAACCAACCAAGAGAGATAGCCATAACCTATCAGCAATCCTTCTCCTCCATAAGTGCGCCTCTCCTCCTTGAGAGCATGTGTAAGAAGTGAGTGAGTAAATAGAGTGCCTCCCGCACTCTATTTATACTTGACTTGACTTGCCTTTTTTTCCTAACTCATGTCGGTTCGAACTTAACCACATAACATAATGCTGAGTGGGCCGACCCCCAATAGGGTGGTCTAATAACCCTTTGACCCACATGGCCGACCCCCAATAGGGTGGTCTAATAACCCTTTGACCCACATGACTTATACAGGGCCGACCCCAAATAAGGTGGTCTAATAACCCATCAAGTATAAGTTACGACACTTACAATATAAATGACGACACTTCCTTATAGAGGAATAATACCATCTCTATAGGAGTACAATATACATATATGTGAAATACATTCCGAAGTTACATATACATCAACACTCCCTCTTAACTAGGAAGGTATTTCTCAGCACAGTTCTTCTAACACAAGTCATCTTCTCTGGATCATCGTCACTGGATAATCGTCATCGAGTCATCATCATCGTCACTGCTGCTGCTATCTCAATCAATCTCTGAATCTACTCGTCATAGGAAGTTCTACAGAGCCAGTCCTTTTTCATACTGGATGTAGGCCCACCACCTGCAGATCTTCATCATCATTGGCCATACTGTGGAATCCTCAGGACTTTTACGTGCGTCACAAAACCTCGAAAGAGCATCCCAGGCTGTTACGAGCACACAGCTCTACCTATAGGATCTCCCAGGGCACCGAATTACATGTGACCTCACCACAAAACCTCGCAAGAGCATCTTCCAGATATCCCAGGGAACCGAATTACATGCCATAGGCAAAACCTCGAAAGACTATCTGCAGATCTCCCAGGGCACCGAATTAGATGTGGTCATGGCAAAACCTCGCCAGAGAATCTGCTAGATATCCCAGGGAACCGAATTACATGCCATAGGAAAAACCTCGAAAGACTATCTGCAGATCTCCCAGGGAACCGAATTACATGCCATAGGACAAAACCTCGAAAGAGCATCTGCCAGATATCCCAGGGAACCGAATTACATGCCATAGGCAAAACCTCGAAAGACTATCTACAGATCTCCCAGGGCACTGAATTACATGTCCTCCCAGAGCAAAACCTCGAAAGAGCATTTGCCAGATGTCCCAGGGCACCGAATTACATGCCATAGGAAAAACCTCGAAAGACCATCTGCAAATCTCCCAGGGCACCGGATTACATGCTCATCTGCACAACCTGATCCACGGCCATAGAGTATCAACCTGATACTCACCATACATCATCCTGATGTATCCATGATCATCCTGATCATCATCACTGCAACGTCCTGCTGCATGTCATCTGGAGAAACATCCTGAAGCTCGTCATCTATGATCATCCTGATCATCTCTGCAACATCCTGCTGCATGTCATCTGGAGCAACATCCTGAAGCTCGTCATCTATGATCATCCTGATCATCACTGCAACATCCTGCTGCATGTCATCTGGAGCAACATCCTGCTGCATGATCCACCTGATCATCAATGCATCTACCTGATGCATACCAAGTATCATACATTATCCTCCTGATCATCAATGTATCCACCTGATACAAATACATGATACATATCATCATACATGATCCTCCTGATCATCAATGCATCTACCTGATGCATATCATCATACATGATCCTCCTGATCATCAATGCATCTACCTGATGCATACCAAGTATCTACCTGATACATATCATCATACATGATCCTCCTGATCATCAATGTATCCACCTGATACAAATACAAATACATGATACATATCACCATACATGATCCACCTGATCATACAATGTATCCACCTGATACATATACAGATACATGGTCCAAGCATCCAACATGATGCATACATACATAAATGATCCAACTGATCATATCCAGCATCCAACATGATGCGTACATACATACATAAAAATGATCCAACTGATCATATCAAGCAGAAACCAGAACATCATCCTGATGCTCATCATCCAGCGCTTACATCCACAGCCATGTGAAGGATCCTCCTTCCAACATGCTTGGAATGGCTTCAGCAAATGTGTCCATCACTTCTTCCTCGAAGTGTCCTCTATCTGAAGAACGCCAAGCCTCTCTCTGAAGTACTCGAACTTCACTCTGGTTAGTGGCTTCATCAGCACATCTGCAATCTGCTCGTCCGTTGCAACATACAGGAGCTTCACAGCTCCTCTCTGCACCATATCCCTGATATAGTGATATTTGATCTCTATGTGTTTTGACCTGTCATGAAACAATGGGTTCTCGGAAAGCTTCACACAACTCTGGTTATCACAGAAGATACCAGTAGCCTCCAACAGGAGATCAAATAACTCAGACAGTAGCTTCCATAGCCATACTGCCTCGCAACTAGCTGAGCAGGCTGCAACATACTATGCCTCAGCTGTTCAGTGCTACGCAGGACTGCTTCCTTCTAAAACAAGAGATCACACCTGATCCCATACTGAAGCAACACCCAGATGTGTTCTTCCTATCTGCAGCACTGCCATCCCAATCTGAATCAACATAACCCTGCAGGTTAAACATTTGATTCTCCTCATACCTGAGCCCATAATACACTGTACTCTTCAGGTACCTCAGAACATGCTTTACAGCAACCAGGTGAACACTCCTCGGATCCGTCAGGAACTGGCTCAATGTGTTCACAGCAAAGCAAATGTCTGGTCTCGTGTTCGTCAGGTACATCAAGGACCCAATCATCTGACGATACATAGAGACATCAACCGGCTCAGATGAAGCATCACATAGAAGCTTCAGATTCGATGCCATAGGTGTGGCCATATCCTTGCAGTCCATCATCCCGAACCTCTTCAGGATCTCTACTACATACTTCCCTTGTCCAAGGAAGATTCCATATGCACTCTGCCACACCTCCATGCCAAAAACAAATAGTGCATCATCCCCAAGTTCTTCATCTCGAACTTGGAAGAAAGCTTCCGCTGCATGTCGGCAATCAAAACAGGTCATCCAAATAGTAGTATCGATGGATTGCCTTCCTCATCCTTGTAGAAAAGGTTGGAATCCACTTTAATCTTGGTAAAGCCCAAGCTGGATAGAAAGTTGTCTATCCTACTATATCAAGTTCTGCACACATATATGACTACACCATGCTGTCTTGAAATCCATCTGGTGCATCTTCTATTTCATCACTTTTGTATTTCTCAATGCTGCCATCTGCAACATGCTTAATCTGATAGTTCCATTTGGAAGTCATAGCAAACTTCCCTTCATGTCTTGGGATTACATTCCAAACATCATTCTTCATGATCGATGGATCATGGCATTTCATTTCTTCATCCCAGATCCTGGGAACTTCAATATCTTCAATATATATCTTTATTGCTGGAACAAAATGTTGTAGTTCTTCTTTTGTAGGAGATGGCATACGATCTTTCCTACACAACAAGTTAAATTGCATGATTATAAAACATCTCATAGTTTTCAGAACAAATTCTTACACATAAAGAAATATGCCATACATTCATGCAATTATCTTAGCCAATGTTTCAATACAACATTTATCCATATTCCGTAACTTTCTAGATGCCTTCCAATCTCTACCAGAACATTGTTAAGAGTGTGCACAATTCCCAACATGTCAGCAAAGAGGTTTCATTCTAGATAAGTAGTAATGGAATGTTGTACAGTGCCATAGGCCACTTACCCATGCATATTAGGAGTATATTGTTCATCAATGCAATTATTCTAATATGCATAATACACAACCTAATTCTAGGAACATCAGTATCTACATTATTGAACAGTATTATTTAAGAAATGTCAATTCAAATACTTATCTTTGTTTGTTCGTTGGGTGGACTCCCTCTGAGTCTTCGCTTCCTTGCAGGAGCTGCTAGAGTCCTAATCTGAAGTAGCTTCTTCTACACCTTTCTGTTGTGGGATGTAGAGAGATGGTCAACTCCCTCTGAATATCTGCATCCTTGCATAAACCACTGGAGTGTACTCCCTCTTGATCTTTTCTTCCTGGATTACCTGTTCTTGAACTCATATTCATCCTTGGTCCCTATGCATGCTCATTAGTATCATGATTGTGTTATCCTTGTGATCTCATATAAAATCATACATTCATTAGTATACTATTAAAACACAATAATCTCAAGCATGTATAGTCATGATCATTTCAAACAGAAATAATAAGCATTAGCATTCAAGGATTCTTATGGTTAGTCAAATCATAAGAAACATAACATGTCTAAACCTGTAATTACTCAAGCCTATGACTCTTCAGGTTAGTTGAATCATCAATCAAGATAAGAGATATAAAATGCATAAAACCTGTGATTATTCAAACCTATACCATCATGATTCTTCTGGTTAGTCATATCATCAATTATGGTAAGAAACATAATATGCATACAATCATGATTATTCAAACCTATGACTTCATGAATAATCATTATCAACAACGCGATAGTATAAGATCCTAACCCAAGGTAGGAATCTAGCTTGATATAGGAAAAACATACCTGGATTATCATGTTAGCTAGTTATGTCTAACATACCTGTATAATGTCTTTTGGTTCTCTTCAATGACTTGTGCTAGTAACCTGCATGTCTCATAAGTTAACCATTATAAAACCAAGTTATACATACCTCATGAATGGATCTTGTATGAGATCCATGACAATGGATGAATCTTTGTCCTCGTGTTATCATGATCATATGTTCTTGGACCAGAACATGATCTGTCTTTCTTGGTGTACCTTTCATGTTAGTAGGCAACATAAACCTCATACAACACCATAATGCATTAGTACAATCATAAGTGTCAACACCCTAACCAATGAATATCTTCTATCATGCATTCATAATTTTGTTAAGGTGATACAAAAAATCTAAAATCAAAATTGTACTAACCGTAATAACATGAAGAAAAGCATACCATAAACTTAATCATGGACAAATATCGAAATATACCTTGATGAGTCATACCTGTCGAGATCGCTTGTAATCTTCTTATGTAAGGTCTTATCCTCATCTCCCTCTGAGACAGGAAATTCTTTCACTTATGCAGGTGATCAATCCATCTTCTTCTAGGATTAACCCAATCCACTTGATTAGCAAGAACTGGACCTTGAGCTGGATATGGGTTTGTCAGAGAAACCCCAAAATTCAAACTTTGAATTTCAACCTTCCGATAGGATAGGAATATGCGCCTTGATGAACTGATCAAACTGGTATATTCAGAATTTGAAAACTGCAAAGTTTCAATCCTCAATTTTGCCTTTGAAACTTCCGGATTCACTGGACGTGACCCTGAACTGGGGTTTGATGAAGCCCACTCTTTTGCCCCATCAAAATGTTTGATCCAAAGTTCTAAGCTTCTATTTTTCTGAGGAGCTTCCAGCCGTGGTCACAGATTTCAAAAATTCCCATTTTTACAGAAGCCCTAATTTCCACTTTTCTGATCAAAGTCCCGAACTAGGGTCTAATCAAGCCCATCCTTTTGCCCAACCAAAAATTCTGATCTTGGTCTCTAAATTTCTATTTTGATGAGTAGCATCCAGCCGTGGTCTCCGATTACAAAAATTCCAACTCGAAAGCCCTAAATTCCGGAAGCCATGAATGAAGGTACCAAAAAATAATTCTGTTTTGACAGAAATATGTACCTAATTGTTTCTGGTGTAACTCCGAAATTTTTGATCCACTGGGTCTGAAAAAGTTTCCTGAGATAGCCTGACCTGTTATCTTTCCATCCTGATAGGTCTGACCTCAATTGGATTCTCTGAGCGAGAGTTATGCCAAATGTCGCAACGTGACCTGTTTTGGGATAAAACAGGAGAGCGAAATTGTACGGCGTGCCACGTGTCACTGTTTTAACTTCGGCCTCTGAAAAAGTTTTCTGAGATAGCTCGGCCTGTTACCTTTCCATCCTGACAGGTCTGACCTCAATTGGACTCTCTGAGAGAGAGTTATTCCAAATGTCGCAACGTGACCTGTTTATGGGATAATACATGAGAGCGAACTTGTACGGAGTGCCACGTGTCACTGGTTCAACTTCGGCCTCAGAAAACGTTTTCTGAGATAGTGCAGACTGTGTACTACCTGTCGCTTTTTACGAAATTTCATTTGGAGCTTCCTAGCCCAAGATATGAACTTTTTCCCAAGGTCACCTGATTTTGACTCAGATCTGGAAGAAGCAGAAACCCTATATTGTACAGATCATAAATCACAAAGTACAATGAATTAGAGGTTTTCCTTTGGACACAAGATACCTGGAGAGCTTAGCTTCGGCCTGTAACAATTTCAGATCCGAAAACTTCGCCAAAACAGATTTATAGCGAAAGTGCTACGATGACTTGTTTTTTCTATATCAAGCCCTAGCATCGTAAGTGCAACAAGTGTCATACATGCCATATCATGCCTTCTTTCAGGCTAGCTCTGATACCATGTTAAATTTTCTGAATTTACTTCAATATGATCTAGGATCTTAACTGAGAGAACAACATGTAAAGCATATCAATCATGGAGACAATAATGCAAGCACACAAGAGACACAAAGATTTACTTGGGGAAAACCATAAAGGTGAAAAACCCCAATAACTTCCTCAGAGATGGATAGAGCAATGATACAACCAACCAAGAGAGATAGCCATAACCTAGCAGCAATCCTCCTCCTCCATAAGTGCGCCTCTCCTCCTTGAGAGCATGTGTAAGAAGTGAGTGAGTAAATAGAGTGCCTCCCGCACTCTATTTATACTTGACTTGACTTGCCTTTTTTCCTAACTCATGTCGGCTCGAACTTAACCACATAACATAATGCTGAGTGGGCCGACCCCCAATAGGGTGGTCTGATAACCCTTTGACCCACATGGTCGACCCCCAATAGGATGGTCTAATAACCCTTTGACCCACATGACTTATACAGGGCCGACCCCAAATAAGGTGGTCTAATAACCCATCAAGTATAAGTTACGACACTTACAATATAAATGACGACACTTCCTTATAGAGGAATAATACCATCTCTATAGGAGTACAATATATATATATGTGAAATACATTCCGAAGTTACATATACATCAACACTACGTCATAACGACATTCTATAGTTTGCGCATGCCTCCGGAAATAAGAAAAGCTTTCTTCCACCGTTTTTTAAAATCACAGCTTCTAGAAGTTTACATGATTTCGTAAAAAACACAAGTTTTTAGAAAATGTGTTTTATTTCATAAATGGAATCTAAAAAGTATGCACATTCTACGTCATAAGGACTTTCTATAGTTTGCGCATGCGTTTGGAAATAAGAAAAGCTTACTTCCCCCGTTTTTTAAAATCACAGCTTCTAGAAGGTTTACATGATTTCTTAAAAAACATGAGTTTTTAGAAAATGTGTTTTATTTCATAGATGGAATCAACAAAGTATGAACATTCTACATCATAACGAATTTCTATAGTTTGCGCTTGCGTCCGGAATTAAGAAAATCTTACTTCCACCATTTTTTAAAATCACAGCTTCTAGAAGGTTTACATGATTTCGCAAAAAACATGAGTTTTTAGAAAATGTGTTTTATTTCATAAATGGAATCTACAAAGTATGCACATTCTACGTCATAATGACTTTCTATAGTTTGCGCATGCGTCCGGAAATAAGAAAAGCTTACTTCCCCCGTTTTTTAAAATCACAGCTTCTAGAAGGTTTACATGATTTCTTAAAAAACACGAGTTTTTAGAAAATGTATTTTATTTCATAAATGGAATCAACAAAGTATGCACATTCTACGTCATAACGACATTCTATAGTTTGCGCATGCGTCCGGAAATAAGAAAAGCTTACTTCCACCGTTTTTTAAAATCATAGCTTGTAGAAGGTTTACATGATTTCGTAAAAAACACGAGTTTTTAGAAAATGTGTTTTATTTCATAAATGGAATCTACAAAGTATGCACATTCTACGTCATAACGACTTTCTATAGTTTGCGCATCCGTCCGGAAATAAGAAAAGCTTACTTCCCCTGTTTTTTAAAATCACAGATTCTAGAAGGTTTACATGATTTCGTAAAAAACACGAGTTTTTAGAAAATGTGTTTTATTTCATAAATGGAATCTACAAAGTATGCACATTCTATGTCATAACGACATTCAATAGTTTGCGCATGCGTCCGGAAATAAGCAAAGCTTACTTCCACCGTTTTTTAAAATCACATCATCGAGAAGGTTTACATGATTTCGTAAAAAACACGAGTTTTTAGAAAATGTATTTTATTTCATAAATGGAATCAACAAAGTATGCACATTCTACATCATAACGACATTCTATAGTTTGCGCATGCGTCCGGAAATAAGAAAAGCTTACTTCCACCGTTTTTTAAAATCATAGCTTGTAGAAGGTTTACATGATTTCGTAAAAAACACGAGTTTTTAGAAAATGTGTTTTATTTCCTATATGGAATCTACAAAGTATGCACATTCTACGTCATAACGACTTTCTATAGTTTGCGCATCCGTCCGGAAATAAGAAAAGCTTACTTCCCCTGTTTTTTAAAATCACAGCTTCTAGAAGGTTTACATGATTTCGTAAAAAACACGAGTTTTTAGAAAATGTGTTTTATTTCATAAATAGAATGAACAAAGTATGCACATTCTACGTCATAACGACTTTCTATAGTTTGCCCATGCATCCGAAAATAAGAAAAGCTTACTTCCACCATTTTTTAAAATCACATCATCTAGAAGGTTTCCATGATTTCGTAAAAAACACGAGTTTTTAGAAAATGTGTTTTATTTCATAAATGGAATCTACAAAGTCTGCACATTCTACGTCATAACGACTTTCTATAGTTTGCGCATGCGTCCGGAAATAAGAAAAGCTTACTTCCACCGTTTTTTAAAATCACAGCTTCTAGAAGGTTTACATGATTTTGTAAAAAACACGAGTTTTTAGAAAATGTGTTTTATTTCATAAATGGAATCTACAAAGTATGCACATTCTACGTCATAACGACTTTCTATAGGTTGCGCATCCGTCCGGAAATAAGAAAAGCCTACTTCCCCCGTTTTTTAAAATCACAGCTTCTAGAAGGTTTACATGATTGGTTAAAAAACACGAGTTTTTATAAAATGTGTTTTATTTCATAAATGGAATCAACAAAGTATGCACATTCTACGTCATAACGACTTTCTATAGTTTGCGCATCCGTCTGGAAATAAGAAAAGCTTACTTCCACCGTTTTTTAAAATCACAGCTTCTAGAAGGTTTACATGATTTCGTAAAAAACACGAGTTTTTATAAAATGTGTTTTATTTCATAAATAGAATCTACAAAGTATGCTCATTATACGTCATAACGACTTTCTATAGTTTGCGCATATGTCCGGAAAAAAGAAAAGCTTACTTCCACCATTTTTTAAAATCACAGCTTCTAGAAGGTTTACATGATTTCGTAAAAAACACGAGTTTTTAGAAAATGTGTTTTCTTTCAGAAATGGAATCTACAAAGTATGCACATTCAACGACATAACGACTTTCTATAGTTTGCGCATGCGTCCGGAAATAAGAAAACCTTACTTCCACCGTTTTTTAAAATCACAGCTTCTAGATGGTTTACATGATTTCGTAAAAAACACGAGTTTTTAGAAAATGTGTTTTATTTAATAAATGGAATCTACAAAGTATGCACATTCTACGTCATAACGACTTTCTATAGTTTGCACATGCGTCTGGAAATAAGAAAAGCTTACTTCCACCGTTTTTTAAAATCACAGCTTCTAGAAGGTTTACATGATCTCGTAAAAAACACGAGTTTTTAGAAAATGTGTTTTATTTCATAAATGGAATCAACAAAGTATGCACATTCTACGTCATAACGACTTTGTATAGTTTGCGCATGCGTCCGGAAATAACAAAAGCTTACTTCCACTTTGTTTTAAAATCACAGCTTCTATAAGGTTTACATGATTTCGTAAAAAAGACGAGTTTTTAGAAAATGTGTTTTATTTCATCAATGGAATCTACAAAGTATGCACATTCTACGTCATAACGACATTCTATAGTTTGCGCATGCGTCCGGAAATAAGAAAAGCTTATTCCAGCGTTTTTTAAAATCACAGCTTCTAGAAGGTTTACATCATTTCGTAAAAAACACGAGTTTTTAGAAAAAGTGTTTTATTTCATCAATGGAATCTACAAAGTATGCACATTCTACGTCATAACGACTTTCTATAGTTTGCGCATGCGTCCGGAAATAAGAAAAGCGTACTTCCACCGTTTTTTAAAACCACAGCTTCTCGAAGGTTGACATGATTTCGTAAAAAACATGGGTTTTTAGAAAATGTGTTTTATTTCATAAATGGAATCTACAAATTATGCACATTCTAAGTCAAAACGACTTTCTATAGTTTGCGCATGCATCCGAAAATAAGAAAAGCTTACTTCCACCATTTTTTAAAATCACAGCTTCTAGAAGGTTTACATGATTTCGTAAAAAACACGAGTTTTGAGAAAATGTGTTTTATTTCATCAATTGAATCTACAAAGTATGCACATTCTACGTCATAACGACTTTCTATAGTTTGTGCATGCGTCCGGAAATAAGAAACGCTTACTTCCACCGTTTTTTAAAATCACAGCTTCTAGAAGGTTTACATGATTTCGTAAAAAACACGAGTTTTTAGAAAATGTGTTTTCTTTCATAAATGGAATCTACAAAGTATGCACATTCTATGTCATAACGACTTCCTATAGTTTGTGCATTCGTGCGGAAATAAGAAAAGCTTACTTCCCCCGTTTTTTAAAATCACAGCTTCTAGAAGGTTTACATGATTTCGTAAAAAACACGAGTTTTTAGAAAATATGTTTTATTTCATAAATGGAATCTACAAAGTATGCACATTCTACCTCATAACGACTTTCTATAGTTTGCGCATTCGTCCGGAAATAAGAAAAGCTTACTTCCACCGTTTTTTAAAATCACAGCTTCTAGAAGGTTTACATGATTTTGTAAAAAACACGAGTTTTTAGAAAATGTGTTTTATTTCATAAATGGAATCTACAAAGTATGCACATTCTACGTCATAACGACTTTCTATAGGTTGCGCATCCGTCCGGAAATAAGAAAAGCTTACTTCCCCCGTTTTTTAAAATCACAGCTTCTAGAAGGTTTACATGATTTGTTAAAAAACACGAGTTTTTATAAAATGTGTTTTATTTTATAAATGGAATCAACAAAGTATGCACATTCTACGTCATAACGACTTTCTATAGTTTGTGCATGCGTTTGGAAATAAGAAAAGCTTACTTCCACCGTTTGTTAAAATCACAGCTTCTAGAAGGTTTACATGATTTCGTAAAAAACACGAGTTTTTATAAAATGTGTTTTATTTCATAAATGGAATCTACAAAGTATGCTCATTCTACGTCATAACGACTTTCTATAGTTTACGCATACGTCCGGAAAAAAGAAAAGCTTACTTCCACCATTTTTTAAAATCACAGCTTCTAGAAGGTTTACATGATTTCGTAAAAAACACGAGTTTTTAGAAAATGTGTTTTATTTCGTAAATGGAATCTACAAAGTATGCACATTCTACGTCATAACGACTTTGTATAGTTTGCGCATCCGTCCGGAAATAAGAAAAGCTTACTTCCCCCGTTTTTGAAAATCACAGCTTCTAGAAGGTTTACATGATTTGTTAAAAAACATGTGTTTTTACAAAATGTGTTTTATTTCATAAATGGAATCAACAAAGTATGCACATTCTACGTCATAACGACTTTCTATAGTTTGCGCATGCGTCCGGAAGTAAGAAAAGCTTACTTCCACCGTTTTTTAAAATCACAGCTTCTAGAAGGTTTACATGATTTCGTAAAAAAAAAGAGTTTTTAGAAAATGTGTTTTATTTCATAAATGGAATTTACAAAGTATGCACATTCTACGTCATAACGACTCTCTACAGTTTGTGCATACGTCCGGAAATAAGAAAAGCTTACTTCCACCGTTTTTTAAAATCACAGCTTCTAAAAGGTTTACATGATTTCGTAAAAAACACGAGTTTTTAGAAAATGTGTTTTATTTCATAAATGGAATCTACAAAGTATGCACATTCTACGGCATAATGACTTTCTATAGTTTGCGCATGCGTCCGGAAATAAGAAAAGCTTACTTCCACCGTTTTTTAAAATCACAGCTTTTATATGGTTTACATGATTTCGTAGAAAACATGCGTTTTTAGAAAATGTGTTTTATTTCATAAATGGAATCTACAAAATATGCACATTCTATGTCATAACGACATTCCATAGTTTGCGCATGCGTCCGGAAATAAGAAAAGCTTACTTCCACCGTTTTTTAAAATCACAGCTTCTAGAAGATTTACATGATTTCGTAAAAAACACGAGTTTTTACAAGATGTGTTTTAGTTCATAAATGGAATCTACAAAGTATGCACATTCTACGTCATAACGACTTTCTATAGTTTGCGCATCCGTCCGGAAATAAGAAAAGCTTACTTCCCCCGTTTTTGAAAATCACAGCTTCTAGAAGGTTTACATGATTTGTTAAAAAAAATGAGTTTTTAGAAAATGTGTTTTATTTCATAAATGGAATCAACAAAGTATGCACATTCTACGTCATAACGACTTTCTATAGTTTGCGCATGCGTCCGGAAATAAGAAAGGCTTACTTCCACCGTTTTTTAAAATCACAGCTTCTAGAAGGTTTACATGATTTCGTAAAAAAAAAGAGTTTTTAGAAAATGTGTTTTATTTCATAAATGGAATCTACAAAGTATGCACATTCTACGTCATAACGACTTTCTACAGTTTGCGCATACGTCCGGAAATAAGAAAAGCTTACTTCCACCGTTTTTTAAAATCACAGCTTCTAAAAGGTTTACATGATTTCGTAAAAAACACGAGTTTTCAGAAAATGTGTTTTGTTTCATAAATGGAATCTACAAAGTATGCACATTCAACGACATAACGACTTTCTATAGTTTGCGCATGCGTCCGAAAATAAGAAAACCTTACTTCCACCGTTTTTTAAAATCACAGCTTCTAGATGGTTTACATGATTTCGTAAAAAACACGAGTTTTTAGAAAATGTGTTTTATTTAATAAATGGAATCTACAAAGTATGCACATTCTACGTCATAACGACTTTCTATAGTTTGCACATGCGTCTGGAAATAAGAAAAGCTTACTTCCACCGTTTTTTAAAATCACAGCTTCTAGAAGGTTTACATGATTTCGTAAAAAACACGAGTTTTTAGAAAATGTGTTTTATTTCATAAATGGAATCAACAAAGTATGCACATTCTACGTCATAACGACTTTGTATAGTTTGCGCATGCGTCCGGAAATAACAAAAGCTTACTTCCACTTTGTTTTAAAATCACAGCTTCTATAAGGTTTACATGATTTCGTAAAAAAGACGAGTTTTTAGAAAATGTGTTTTATTTCATCAATGGAATCTACAAAGTATGCACATTCTACGTCATAACGACATTCTATAGTTTGCGCATGCGTCGGGAAATAAGAAAAGCTTATTCCAGCGTTTTTTAAAATCACAGCTTCTAGAAGGTTTACATCATTTCGTAAAAAACACGAGTTTTTAGAAAAAGTGTTTTATTTCATCAATGGAATCTAAAAAGTATGCACATTCTACGTCATAACGACTTTCTATAGTTTGCGCATGCGTCCGGAAATAAGAAAAGCGTACTTCCACCACTTTTTAAAACCACAGCTTCTCGAAGGTTGACATGATTTCGTAAAAAACATGGGTTTTTAGAAAATGTGTTTTATTTCATAAATGGAATCTACAAATTATGCACATTCTACGTCATAACGACTTTCTATAGTTTGTGCATGCATCCGAAAATAAGAAAAGCTTACTTCCACCATTTTTTAAAATCACAGCTTCTAGAAGGTTTACATGATTTTGTAAAAAACACGAGTTTTTTGAAAATGTGTTTTATTTCATCAATTGAATCTACAAAGTATGCACATTCTACGTCATAACGACTTTCTATAGTTTGTGCATGCGTCCGGAAATAAGAAACGCTTACTTCCACCGTTTTTTAAAATCACAGCTTCTGGAAGGTTTACATGATTTCGTAAAAAACACGAGTTTTTAGAAAATGTGTTTTCTTTCATAAATGGAATCTACAAAGTATGCACATTCTATGTCATAACGACTTCCTATAGTTTGTGCATTCGTCCGGAAATAAGAAAAGCTTACTTCCCCCGTTTTTTAATATCACAGCTTCTAGAAGGTTTACATGATTTCGTAAAAAACACGAGTTTTTATAAAATGTGTTTTATTTCATAAATGGAATCTACAAAGTATGCTCATTCTACGTCATAACGACTTTCTATAGTTTGCGCATACGTCCGGAAATAAGAAAAGCTTACTTCCACCATTTTTTAAAATCACAGCTTCTAGAAGGTTTACATGATTTCGTAAAAAACACGAGTTTTTAGTAAATGTGTTTTATTTCATAAATGGAATCTACAAAGTATGCACATTCTACGTCATAACGAATTCTATAGTTTGCGAATGCGTCCGGAAATAAGAAAAGTTTACTTCCACCGTTTTTTAAAATCACAGCTTCTAGAAGGTTTACATGATTTCGTAAAAAACAGGAGTTTTTAGAAAATGTGTTTTATTTCATAAATTGAATCTACAAAGTATGCACATTCTACTTCATAACGACTTTCTATAGTTTGCGCATGCGTCCGGAAATAAGAAAAGCGTACTTCCCCCGTTTTTTAAAATCACAGCTTCTAGAAGGTTTACATGATTTCTTAAAAAACACGAGTTTTTAGAAAATGTGTTTTATTTCATAAATGGAATCAACAAAGTATGCACATTCTACGTCATAACGACTTTCTATAGTTTTTGCATGCGTTTGGAAATAAGAAAAGCTTACTTCCCCTGTTTTGTAAAATCACAGCTTCTAGAAGGTTTATATGATTTCTTAAAAAACACGAGTTTTTAGAAAATGTGTTTTATTTCATAAATGGAATCAACAAAGTATGCACATTCTACGTCATAACGACTTTCTATAGTTTGCGCATGCGTTTGGAAAAAAGAAAAGTTTACTTCCCCCATTTTTTAAAATCACAGCTTCTAGAAGGTTTACATGATTTCTTAAAAAACACGAGTTTTTAGAAAATTTGTTTTATTTCATAAATAGAATCAACAAAATATGCACATTCTAGGTCATAACGACTTTCTATAGTTTGCGCATGCGTTTGGAAATAAGAAAAGCTTACTTCCCCCTTTTTTTTAAATCACAGCTTTTAGAAGGTTTACATGATTTCTTAAAAAACACGAGTTTTTAGAAAATGTGTTTTATTTCATAAATGGAATCAACAAAGTATGCACATTATACCTCATAACGACTTTCTATAGTTTGCGCATTCGTCCGGAAATAAGAAAAGCTTACTTCCACCGTTTTTTAAAATCATAGCTTCTAGAAGGTTTACATGATTTCGTAAAAAACATGAGTTTTTAGAAAATGTGTTTTATTTCATAAATGGAATCTACAAAGTATGCACATTCTACGTCATATAGACTTTCTATAGTTTGCGCATGCGTCCGGAAATAAGAAAAGCTTACTTCACCCGTTTTTTAAAATCACAGCTTCTAGAATGTTTACATGATTTCGTAAAAAACATGAGTTTTTAGGAAATGTGTTTTATTTCATAGATGGAATCTACAAAGTATGCACATTCTACGTGTTAAATTTTCTGAATTTACTTCAATATGATCTAGGATCTTAACTGAGAGAACAACATGTACAGCATATCAATCATGGAGACAATAATGCAAGCACACAAGAGACACAAAGATTTACTTGGGGAAAACCATAAAGGTGAAAAACCCCAATAACTTCCTCAGAGATGGATAGAGCAATGATACAACCAACCAAGAGAGATAGCCATAACCTATCAGCAATCCTTCTCCTCCATAAGTGCGCCTCTCCTCCTTGAGAGCATGTGTAAGAAGTGAGTGAGTAAATAGAGTGCCTCCCGCACTCTATTTATACTTGACTTGACTTGCCTTTTTTTCCTAACTCATGTCGGTTCGAACTTAACCACATAACATAATGCTGAGTGGGCCGACCCCCAATAGGGTGGTCTAATAACCCTTTGACCCACATGGCCGACCCCCAATAGGGTGGTCTAATAACCCTTTGACCCACATGACTTATACAGGGCCGACCCCAAATAAGGTGGTCTAATAACCCATCAAGTATAAGTTACGACACTTACAATATAAATGACGACACTTCCTTATAGAGGAATAATACCATCTCTATAGGAGTACAATATACATATATGTGAAATACATTCCGAAGTTACATATACATCAACACTCCCTCTTAACTAGGAAGGTATTTCTCAGCACAGTTCTTCTAACACAAGTCATCTTCTCTGGATCATCGTCACTGGATAATCGTCATCGAGTCATCATCATCGTCACTGCTGCTGCTATCTCAATCAATCTCTGAATCTACTCGTCATAGGAAGTTCTACAGAGCCAGTCCTTTTTCATACTGGATGTAGGCCCACCACCTGCAGATCTTCATCATCATTGGCCATACTGTGGAATCCTCAGGACTTTTACGTGCGTCACAAAACCTCGAAAGAGCATCCCAGGCTGTTACGAGCACACAGCTCTACCTATAGGATCTCCCAGGGCACCGAATTACATGTGACCTCACCACAAAACCTCGCAAGAGCATCTTCCAGATATCCCAGGGAACCGAATTACATGCCATAGGCAAAACCTCGAAAGACTATCTGCAGATCTCCCAGGGCACCGAATTAGATGTGGTCATGGCAAAACCTCGCAAGAGAATCTGCTAGATATCCCAGGGAACCGAATTACATGCCATAGGAAAAACCTCGAAAGACTATCTGCAGATCTCCCAGGGAACCGAATTACATGCCATAGGACAAAACCTCGAAAGAGCATCTGCCAGATATCCCAGGGAACCGAATTACATGCCATAGGCAAAACCTCGAAAGACTATCTACAGATCTCCCAGGGCACTGAATTACATGTCCTCCCAGAGAAAAACCTCGAAAGAGCATTTGCCAGATGTCCCAGGGCACCGAATTACATGCCATAGGAAAAACCTCGAAAGACCATCTGCAAATCTCCCAGGGCACCGGATTACATGCTCATCTGCACAACCTGATCCACGGCCATAGAGTATCAACCTGATACTCACCATACATCATCCTAATGTATCCATGATCATCCTGATCATCATCACTGCAACGTCCTGCTGCATGTCATCTGGAGAAACATCCTGAAGCTCGTCATCTATGATCATCCTGATCATCTCTGCAACATCCTGCTGCATGTCATCTGGAGCAACATCCTGAAGCTCGTCATCTATGATCATCCTGATCATCACTGCAACATCCTGCTGCATGTCATCTGGAGCAACATCCTGCTGCATGATCCACCTGATCATCAATGCATCTACCTGATGCATACCAAGTATCATACATTATCCTCCTGATCATCAATGTATCCACCTGATACAAATACATGATACATATCATCATACATGATCCTCCTGATCATCAATGCATCTACCTGATGCATATCATCATACATGATCCTCCTGATCATCAATGCATCTACCTGATGCATACCAAGTATCTACCTGATACATATCATCATACATGATCCTCCTGATCATCAATGTATCCACCTGATACAAATACAAATACATGATACATATCACCATACATGATCCACCTGATCATACAATGTATCCACCTGATACATATACAGATACATGGTCCAAGCATCCAACATGATGCATACATACATAAATGATCCAACTGATCATATCCAGCATCCAACATGATGCGTACATACATACATAAAAATGATCCAACTGATCATATCAAGCAGAAACCAGAACATCATCCTGATGCTCATCATCCAGCGCTTACATCCACAGCCATGTGAAGGATCCTCCTTCCAACATGCTTGGAATGGCTTCAGCAAATGTGTCCATCACTTCTTCCTCGAAGTGTCCTCTATCTGAAGAACGCCAAGCCTCTCTCTGAAGTACTCGAACTTCACTCTGGTTAGTGGCTTCATCAGCACATCTGCAATCTGCTCGTCCGTTGCAACATACAGGAGCTTCACAGCTCCTCTCTGCACCATATCCCTGATATAGTGATATTTGATCTCTATGTGTTTTGACCTGTCATGAAACAATGGGTTCTCGGAAAGCTTCACACAACTCTGGTTATCACAGAAGATACCAGTAGCCTCCAACAGGAGATCAAATAACTCAGACAGTAGCTTCCATAGCCATACTGCCTCGCAACTAGCTGAGCAGGCTGCAACATACTATGCCTCAGCTGTTCAGTGCTACGCAGGACTGCTTCCTTCTAAAACAAGAGATCACACCTGATCCCATACTGAAGCAACACCCAGATGTGTTCTTCCTATCTGCAGCACTGCCATCCCAATCTGAATCAACATAACCCTGCAGGTTAAACATTTGATTCTCCTCATACCTGAGCCCATAATACACTGTACTCTTCAGGTACCTCAGAACATGCTTTACAGCAACCAGGTGAACACTCCTCGGATCCGTCAGGAACTGGCTCAATGTGTTCACAGCAAAGCAAATGTCTGGTCTCGTGTTCGTCAGGTACATCAAGGACCCAATCATCTGACGATACATAGAGACATCAACCGGCTCAGATGAAGCATCACATAGAAGCTTCAGATTCGATGCCATAGGTGTGGCCATATCCTTGCAGTCCATCATCCCGAACCTCTTCAGGATCTCTACTACATACTTCCCTTGTCCAAGGAAGATTCCATATGCACTCTGCCACACCTCCATGCCAAAAACAAATAGTGCATCATCCCCAAGTTCTTCATCTCGAACTTGGAAGAAAGCTTCCGCTGCATGTCGGCAATCAAAACAGGTCATCCAAATAGTAGTATCGATGGATTGCCTTCCTCATCCTTGTAGAAAAGGTTGGAATCCACTTTAATCTTGGTAAAGCCCAAGCTGGATAGAAAGCTGTCTATCCTACTATATCAAGTTCTGCACACATATATGACTACACCATGCTGTCTTGAAATCCATCTGGTGCATCTTCTATTTCATCACTTTTGTATTTCTCAATGCTGCCATCTGCAACATGCTTAATCTGATAGTTCCATTTGGAAGTCATAGCAAACTTCCCTTCATGTCTTGGGATTACATTCCAAACATCATTCTTCATGATCGATGGATCATGGCATTTCATTTCTTCATCCCAGATCCTGGGAACTTCAATATCTTCAATATATATCTTTATTGCTGGAACAAAATGTTGTAGTTCTTCTTTTGTAGGAGATGGCATACGATCTTTCCTACACAACAAGTTAAATTGCATGATTATAAAACATCTCATAGTTTTCAGAACAAATTCTTACACATAAAGAAATATGCCATACATTCATGCAATTATCTTAGCCAATGTTTCAATACAACATTTATCCATATTCCGTAACTTTCTAGATGCCTTCCAATCTCTACCAGAACATTGTTAAGAGTGTGCACAATTCCCAACATGTCAGCAAAGAGGTTTCATTCTAGATAAGTAGTAATGGAATGTTGTACAGTGCCATAGGCCACTTACCCATGCATATTAGGAGTATATTGTTCATCAATGCAATTATTCTAATATGCATAATACACAACCTAATTCTAGGAACATCAGTATCTACATTATTGAACAGTATTATTTAAGAAATGTCAATTCAAATACTTATCTTTGTTTGTTCGTTGGGTGGACTCCCTCTGAGTCTTCGCTTCCTTGCAGGAGCTGCTAGAGTCCTAATCTGAAGTAGCTTCTTCTACACCTTTCTGTTGTGGGATGTAGAGAGATGGTCAACTCCCTCTGAATATCTGCATCCTTGCATAAACCACTGGAGTGTACTCCCTCTTGATCTTTTCTTCCTGGATTACCTGTTCTTGAACTCATATTCATCCTTGGTCCCTATGCATGCTCATTAGTATCATGATTGTGTTATCCTTGTGATCTCATATAAAATCATACATTCATTAGTATACTATTAAAACACAATAATCTCAAGCATGTATAGTCATGATCATTTCAAACAGAAATAATAAGCATTAGCATTCAAGGATTCTTATGGTTAGTCAAATCATAAGAAACATAACATGTCTAAACCTGTAATTACTCAAGCCTATGACTCTTCAGGTTAGTTGAATCATCAATCAAGATAAGAGATATAAAATGCATAAAACCTGTGATTATTCAAACCTATACCATCATGATTCTTCTGGTTAGTCATATCATCAATTATGGTAAGAAACATAATATGCATACAATCATGATTATTCAAACCTATGACTTCATGAATAATCATTATCAACAACGCGATAGTATAAGATCCTAACCCAAGGTAGGAATCTAGCTTGATATAGGAAAAACATACCTGGATTATCATGTTAGCTAGTTATGTCTAACATACCTGTATAATGTCTTTTGGTTCTCTTCAATGACTTGTGCTAGTAACCTGCATGTCTCATAAGTTAACCATTATAAAACCAAGTTATACATACCTCATGAATGGATCTTGTATGAGATCCATGACAATGGATGAATCTTTGTCCTCGTGTTATCATGATCATATGTTCTTGGACCAGAACATGATCTGTCTTTCTTGGTGTACCTTTCATGTTAGTAGGCAACATAAACCTCATACAACACCATAATGCATTAGTACAATCATAAGTGTCAACACCCTAACCAATGAATATCTTCTATCATGCATTCATAATTTTGTTAAGGTGATACAAAAAATCTAAAATCAAAATTGTACTAACCGTAATAACATGAAGAAAAGCATACCATAAACTTAATCATGGACAAATATCGAAATATACCTTGATGAGTCATACCTGTCGAGATCGCTTGTAATCTTCTTATGTAAGGTCTTATCCTCATCTCCCTCTGAGACAGGAAATTCTTTCACTTATGCAGGTGATCAATCCATCTTCTTCTAGGATTAACCCAATCCACTTGATTAGCAAGAACTGGACCTTGAGCTGGATATGGGTTTGTCAGAGAAACCCCAAAATTCAAACTTTGAATTTCAACCTTCCGATAGGATAGGAATATGCGCCTTGATGAACTGATCAAACTGGTATATTCAGAATTTGAAAACTGCAAAGTTTCAATCCTCAATTTTGCCTTTGAAACTTCCGGATTCACTGGACGTGACCCTGAACTGGGGTTTGATGAAGCCCACTCTTTTGCCCCATCAAAATGTTTGATCCAAAGTTCTAAGCTTCTATTTTTCTGAGGAGCTTCCAGCCGTGGTCACAGATTTCAAAAATTCCCATTTTTACAGAAGCCCTAATTTCCACTTTTCTGATCAAAGTCCCGAACTAGGGTCTAATCAAGCCCATCCTTCTGCCCAACCAAAAATTCTGATCTTGGTCTCTAAATTTCTATTTTGATGAGTAGCATCCAGCCGTGGTCTCCGATTACAAAAATTCCAACTCGAAAGCCCTAAATTCCGGAAGCCATGAATGAAGGTACCAAAAAATAATTCTGTTTTGACAGAAATATGTACCTGATTGTTTCTGGTGTAACTCCGAAATTTTTGATCCACTGGGTCTGAAAAAGTTTCCTGAGATAGCCTGACCTGTTATCTTTCCATCCTGATAGGTCTGACCTCAATTGGATTCTCTGAGCGAGAGTTATGCCAAATGTCGCAACGTGACCTGTTTTGGGATAAAACAGGAGAGCGAAATTGTACGGCGTGCCACGTGTCACTGTTTTAACTTCGGCCTCTGAAAAAGTTTTCTGAGATAGCTCGGCCTGTTACCTTTCCATCCTGACAGGTCTGACCTCAATTGGACTCTCTGAGAGAGAGTTATTCCAAATGTCGCAACGTGACCTGTTTATGGGATAATACATGAGAGCGAACTTGTATAGAGTGCCACGTGTCACTGGTTCAACTTCGGCCTCTGAAAACGTTTTCTGAGATAGTGCAGACTGTGTACTACCTGTCACTTTTTACGAAATTTCATTTGGAGCTTCCTAGCCCAAGATATGAACTTTTTCCCAAGGTCACCTGATTTTGACTCAGATCCGGAAGAGGCAGAAACCCTATATTGTACAGATCATAAATCACAAAGTACAATGAATTAGAGGTTTTCCTTTGGACACAAGATACCTGGAGAGCTTAGCTTCGGCCTGTAACAATTTCAGATCCGAAAACTTCGCCAAAACAGATTTATAGCGAAAGTGCTACGATGACTGGTTTTTTCTATATCAAGCCCTAGCTTCGTAAGTGCAACAAGTGTCATACATGCCATATCATGCCTTCTTTCAGGCTAGCTCTGATACCATGTTAAATTTTCTGAATTTACTTCAATATGATCTAGGATCTTAACTGAGAGAACAACATGTAAAGCATATCAATCATGGAGACAATAATGCAAGCACACAAGAGACACAAAGATTTACTTGGGGAAAACCATAAAGGTGAAAAACCCCAATAACTTCCTCAGAGATGGATAGAGCAATGATACAACCAACCAAGAGAGATAGCCATAACCTAGCAGCAATCCTCCTCCTCCATAAGTGCGCCTCTCCTCCTTGAGAGCATGTGTAAGAAGTGAGTGAGTAAATAGAGTGCCTCCCGCACTCTATTTATACTTGACTTGACTTGCCTTTTTTCCTAACTCATGTCGGCTCGAACTTAACCACATAACATAATGCTGAGTGGGCCGACCCCCAATAGGGTGGTCTGATAACCCTTTGACCCACATGGTCGACCCCCAATAGGATGGTCTAATAACCCTTTGACCCACATGACTTATACAGGGCCGACCCCAAATAAGGTGGTCTAATAACCCATCAAGTATAAGTTACGACACTTACAATATAAATGACGACACTTCCTTATAGAGGAATAATACCATCTCTATAGGAGTACAATATATATATATGTGAAATACATTCCGAAGTTACATATACATCAACACTACGTCATAACGACATTCTATAGTTTGCGCATGCCTCCGGAAATAAGAAAAGCTTTCTTCCACCGTTTTTTAAAATCACAGCTTCTAGAAGTTTACATGATTTCGTAAAAAACACAAGTTTTTAGAAAATGTGTTTTATTTCATAAATGGAATCTAAAAAGTATGCACATTCTACGTCATAAGGACTTTCTATAGTTTGCGCATGCGTTTGGAAATAAGAAAAGCTTACTTCCCCCGTTTTTTAAAATCACAGCTTCTAGAAGGTTTACATGATTTCTTAAAAAACATGAGTTTTTAGAAAATGTGTTTTATTTCATAGATGGAATCAACAAAGTATGAACATTCTACATCATAACGAATTTCTATAGTTTGCGCTTGCGTCCGGAATTAAGAAAATCTTACTTCCACCATTTTTTAAAATCACAGCTTCTAGAAGGTTTACATGATTTCGCAAAAAACACGAGTTTTTAGAAAATGTGTTTTATTTCATAAATGGAATCTACAAAGTATGCACATTCTACGTCATAATGACTTTCTATAGTTTGCGCATGCGTCCGGAAATAAGAAAAGCTTACTTCCCTCGTTTTTTAAAATCACAGCTTCTAGAAGGTTTACATGATTTCTTAAAAAACACGAGTTTTTAGAAAATGTATTTTATTTCATAAATGGAATCAACAAAGTATGCACATTCTACGTCATAACGACATTCTATAGTTTGCGCATGCGTCCGGAAATAAGAAAAGCTTACTTCCACCGTTTTTTAAAATCATAGCTTGTAGAAGGTTTACATGATTTCGTAAAAAACACGAGTTTTTAGAAAATGTGTTTTATTTCATAAATGGAATCTACAAAGTATGCACATTCTACGTCATAACGACTTTCTATAGTTTGCGCATCCGTCCGGAAATAAGAAAAGCTTACTTCCCCTGTTTTTTAAAATCACAGATTCTAGAAGGTTTACATGATTTCGTAAAAAACACGAGTTTTTAGAAAATGTGTTTTATTTCATAAATGGAATCTACAAAGTATGCACATTCTATGTCATAACGACATTCAATAGTTTGCGCATGCGTCCGGAAATAATCAAAGCTTACTTCCACCGTTTTTTAAAATCACATCATCGAGAAGGTTTACATGATTTCGTAAAAAACACGAGTTTTTAGAAAATGTATTTTATTTCATAAATGGAATCAACAAAGTATGCACATTCTACATCATAACGACATTCTATAGTTTGCGCATGCGTCCGGAAATAAGAAAAGCTTACTTCCACCGTTTTTTAAAATCATAGCTTGTAGAAGGTTTACATGATTTCGTAAAAAACACGAGTTTTTAGAAAATGTGTTTTATTTCCTATATGGAATCTACAAAGTATGCACATTCTACGTCATAACGACTTTCTATAGTTTGCGCATCCGTCCGGAAATAAGAAAAGCTTACTTCCCCTGTTTTTTAAAATCACAGCTTCTAGAAGGTTTACATGATTTCGTAAAAAACACGAGTTTTTAGAAAATGTGTTTTATTTCATAAATAGAATGAACAAAGTATGCACATTCTACGTCATAACGACTTTCTATAGTTTTCCCATGCATCCGAAAATAAGAAAAGCTTACTTCCACCATTTTTTAAAATCACATCATCTAGAAGGTTTCCATGATTTCGTAAAAAACACGAGTTTTTAGAAAATGTGTTTTATTTCATAAATGGAATCTACAAAGTCTGCACATTCTACGTCATAACGACTTTCTATAGTTTGCGCATGCGTCCGGAAATAAGAAAAGCTTACTTCCACCGTTTTTTAAAATGACAGCTTCTAGAAGGTTTACATGATTTTGTAAAAAACACGAGTTTTTAGAAAATGTGTTTTATTTCATAAATGGAATCTACAAAGTATGCACATTCTACGTCATAACGACTTTCTATAGGTTGCGCATCCGTCCGGAAATAAGAAAAGCCTACTTCCCCCGTTTTTTAAAATCACAGCTTCTAGAAGGTTTACATGATTGGTTAAAAAACACGAGTTTTTATAAAATGTGTTTTATTTCATAAATGGAATCAACAAAGTATGCACATTCTACGTCATAACGACTTTCTATAGTTTGCGCATCCGTCTGGAAATAAGAAAAGCTTACTTCCACCGTTTTTTAAAATCACAGCTTCTAGAAGGTTTACATGATTTCGTAAAAAACACGAGTTTTTATAAAATGTGTTTTATTTCATAAATAGAATCTACAAAGTATGCTCATTATACGTCATAACGACTTTCTATAGTTTGCGCATACGTCCGGAAAAAAGAAAAGCTTACTTCCACCATTTTTTAAAATCACAGCTTCTAGAAGGTTTACATGATTTCGTAAAAAACACGAGTTTTTAGAAAATGTGTTTTCTTTCAGAAATGGAATCTACAAAGTATGCACATTCAACGACATAACGACTTTCTATAGTTTGCGCATGCATCCGGAAATAAGAAAACCTTACTTCCACCGTTTTTTAAAATCACAGCTTCTAGATGGTTTACATGATTTCGTAAAAAACACGAGTTTTTAGAAAATGTGTTTTATTTAATAAATGGAATCTACAAAGTATGCACATTCTACGTCATAACGACTTTCTATAGTTTGCACATGCGTCTGGAAATAAGAAAAGCTTACTTCCACCGTTTTTTAAAATCACAGCTTCTAGAAGGTTTACATGATCTCGTAAAAAACACGAGTTTTTAGAAAATGTGTTTTATTTCATAAATGGAATCAACAAAGTATGCACATTCTACGTCATAACGACTTTGTATAGTTTGCGCATGCGTCCGGAAATAACAAAAGCTTACTTCCACTTTGTTTTAAAATCACAGCTTCTATAAGGTTTACATGATTTCGTAAAAAAGACGAGTTTTTAGAAAATGTGTTTTATTTCATCAATGGAATCTACAAAGTATGCACATTCTACGTCATAACGACATTCTATAGTTTGCGCATGCGTCCGGAAATAAGAAAAGCTTATTCCAGCGTTTTTTAAAATCACAGCTTCTAGAAGGTTTACATCATTTCGTAAAAAACACGAGTTTTTAGAAAAAGTGTTTTATTTCATCAATGGAATCTACAAAGTATGCACATTCTACGTCATAACGACTTTCTATAGTTTGCGCATGCGTCCGGAAATAAGAAAAGCGTACTTCCACCGTTTTTTAAAACCACAGCTTCTCGAAGGTTGACATGATTTCGTAAAAAACATGGGTTTTTAGAAAATGTGTTTTATTTCATAAATGGAATCTACAAATTATGCACATTCTAAGTCAAAACGACTTTCTATAGTTTGCGCATGCATCCGAAAATAAGAAAAGCTTACTTCCACCATTTTTTAAAATCACAGCTTCTAGAAGGTTTACATGATTTCGTAAAAAACACGAGTTTTGAGAAAATGTGTTTTATTTCATCAATTGAATCTACAAAGTATGCACATTCTACGTCATAACGACTTTCTATAGTTTGTGCATGCGTCCGGAAATAAGAAACGCTTACTTCCACCGTTTTTTAAAATCACAGCTTCTAGAAGGTTTACATGATTTCGTAAAAAACATGAGTTTTTAGAAAATGTGTTTTCTTTCATAAATGGAATCTACAAAGTATGCACATTCTATGTCATAACGACTTCCTATAGTTTGTGCATTCGTCCGGAAATAAGAAAAGCTTACTTCCCCCGTTTTTTAAAATCACAGCTTCTAGAAGGTTTACATGATTTCGTAAAAAACACGAGTTTTTAGAAAATGTGTTTTATTTCATAAATGGAATCTACAAAGTATGCACATTCTACCTCATAACGACTTTCTATAGTTTGCGCATTCGTCCGGAAATAAGAAAAGCTTACTTCCACCGTTTTTTAAAATCACAGCTTCTAGAAGGTTTACATGATTTTGTAAAAAACACGAGTTTTTAGAAAATGTGTTTTATTTCATAAATGGAATCTACAAAGTATGCACATTCTACGTCATAACGACTTTCTATAGGTTGCGCATCCGTCCGGAAATAAGAAAAGCTTACTTCCCCCGTTTTTTAAAATCACAGCTTCTAGAAGGTTTACATGATTTGTTAAAAAACACGAGTTTTTATAAAATGTGTTTTATTTTATAAATGGAATCAACAAAGTATGCACATTCTACGTCATAACGACTTTCTATAGTTTGTGCATGCGTTTGGAAATAAGAAAAGCTTACTTCCACCGTTTGTTAAAATCACAGCTTCTAGAAGGTTTACATGATTTCGTAAAAAACACGAGTTTTTAGAAAATGTGTTTTATTTCATAAATGGAATCTACAAAGTATGCTCATTCTACGTCATAACGACTTTCTATAGTTTACGCATACGTCCGGAAAAAAGAAAAGCTTACTTCCACCATTTTTTAAAATCACAGCTTCTAGAAGGTTTACATGATTTCGTAAAAAACACGAGTTTTTAGAAAATGTGTTTTATTTCATAAATGGAATCTACAAAGTATGCACATTCTACGTCATAACGACTTTGTATAGTTTGCGCATCCGTCCGGAAATAAGAAAAGCTTACTTCCCCCGTTTTTGAAAATCACAGCTTCTAGAAGGTTTACATGATTTGTTAAAAAACATGTGTTTTTACAAAATGTGTTTTATTTCATAAATGGAATCAACAAAGTATGCACATTCTACGTCATAACGACTTTCTATAGTTTGCGCATGCGTCCGGAAGTAAGAAAAGCTTACTTCCACCGTTTTTTAAAATCACAGCTTCTAGAAGGTTTACATGATTTCGTAAAAAAAAAGAGTTTTTAGAAAATGTGTTTTATTTCATAAATGGAATTTACAAAGTATGCACATTCTACGTCATAACGACTCTCTACAGTTTGTGCATACGTCCGGAAATAAGAAAAGCTTACTTCCACCGTTTTTTAAAATCACAGCTTCTAAAAGGTTTACATGATTTCGTAAAAAACACGAGTTTTTAGAAAATGTGTTTTATTTCATAAATGGAATCTACAAAGTATGCACATTCTACGGCATAATGACTTTCTATAGTTTGCACATGCGTCCGGAAATAAGAAAAGCTTACTTCCACCGTTTTTTTAAATCACAGCTTTTATATGGTTTACATGATTTCGTAGAAAACATGCGTTTTTAGAAAATGTGTTTTATTTCATAAATGGAATCTACAAAATATGCACATTCTATGTCATAACGACATTCCATAGTTTGCGCATGCGTCCGGAAATAAGAAAAGCTTACTTCCACCGTTTTTTAAAATCACAGCTTCTAGAAGCTTTACATGATTTCGTAAAAAACACGAGTTTTTACAAGATGTGTTTTAGTTCATAAATGGAATCTACAAAGTATGCACATTCTACGTCATAACGACTTTCTATAGTTTGCGCATCCGTCCGGAAATAAGAAAAGCTTACTTCCCCCGTTTTTGAAAATCACAGCTTCTAGAAGGTTTACATGATTTGTTAAAAAAAATGAGTTTTTAGAAAATGTGTTTTATTTCATAAATGGAATCAACAAAGTATGCACATTCTACGTCATAACGACTTTCTATAGTTTGCGCATGCGTCCGGAAATAAGAAAGGCTTACTTCCACCGTTTTTTAAAATCACAGCTTCTAGAAGGTTTACATGATTTCGTAAAAAAAAAGAGTTTTTAGAAAATGTGTTTTATTTCATAAATGGAATCTACAAAGTATGCACATTCTACGTCATAACGACTTTCTACAGTTTGCGCATACGTCCGGAAATAAGAAAAGCTTACTTCCACCGTTTTTTAAAATCACAGCTTCTAAAAGGTTTACATGATTTCGTAAAAAACACGAGTTTTCAGAAAATGTGTTTTGTTTCATAAATGGAATCTACAAAGTATGCACATTCAACGACATAACGACTTTCTATAGTTTGCGCATGCGTCCGAAAATAAGAAAACCTTACTTCCACCGTTTTTTAAAATCACAGCTTCTAGATGGTTTACATGATTTCGTAAAAAACACGAGTTTTTAGAAAATGTGTTTTATTTAATAAATGGAATCTACAAAGTATGCACATTCTACGTCATAACGACTTTCTATAGTTTGCACATGCGTCTGGAAATAAGAAAAGCTTACTTCCACCGTTTTTTAAAATCACAGCTTCTAGAAGGTTTACATGATTTCGTAAAAAACACGAGTTTTTAGAAAATGTGTTTTATTTCATAAATGGAATCAACAAAGTATGCACATTCTACGTCATAACGACTTTGTATAGTTTGCGCATGCGTCCGGAAATAACAAAAGCTTACTTCCACTTTGTTTTAAAATCACAGCTTCTATAAGGTTTACATGATTTCGTAAAAAAGACGAGTTTTTAGAAAATGTGTTTTATTTCATCAATGGAATCTACAAAGTATGCACATTCTACGTCATGACGACATTCTATAGTTTGCGCATGCGTCGGGAAATAAGAAAAGCTTATTCCAGCGTTTTTTAAAATCACAGCTTCTAGAAGGTTTACATCATTTCGTAAAAAACACGAGTTTTTAGAAAAAGTGTTTTATTTCATCAATGGAATCTAAAAAGTATGCACATTCTACGTCATAACGACTTTCTATAGTTTGCGCATGCGTCCGGAAATAAGAAAAGCGTACTTCCACCGTTTTTTAAAACCACAGCTTCTCGAAGGTTGACATGATTTCGTAAAAAACATGGGTTTTTAGAAAATGTGTTTTATTTCATAAATGGAATCTACAAATTATGCACATTCTACGTCATAACGACTTTCTATAGTTTGTGCATGCATCCGAAAATAAGAAAAGCTTACTTCCACCATTTTTTAAAATCACAGCTTCTAGAAGGTTTACATGATTTTGTAAAAAACACGAGTTTTTTGAAAATGTGTTTTATTTCATCAATTGAATCTACAAAGTATGCACATTCTACGTCATAACGACTTTCTATAGTTTGTGCATGCGTCCGGAAATAAGAAACGCTTACTTCCACCGTTTTTTAAAATCACAGCTTCTGGAAGGTTTACATGATTTCGTAAAAAACACGAGTTTCTAGAAAATGTGTTTTCTTTCATAAATGGAATCTACAAAGTATGCACATTCTATGTCATAACGACTTCCTATAGTTTGTGCATTCGTCCGGAAATAAGAAAAGCTTACTTCCCCCGTTTTTTAATATCACAGCTTCTAGAAGGTTTACATGATTTCGTAAAAAACACGAGTTTTTAGAAAATGTGTTTTATTTCATAAATGGAATCTACAAAGTATGCACATTCTACCTTATAACGACTTTCTATAGTTTGCGCATTCGTCCGGAAATAAGAAAAGCTTACTTCCACCGTTTTTTAAAATCACAGCTTCTAGAAGGTTTACATGATTTTGTAAAAAACACGAGTTTTTAGAAAATGTGTTTTATTTCATAAATGGAATCTACAAAGTATGCACATTCTACGTCATAACGACTTTCTATAGGTTGCGCATCCGTCCGGAAATAAGAAAAGCTTACTTACCCCGTTTTTTAAAATCACAGCTTCTAGAAGGTTTACATGATTTGTTAAAAAACACGAGTTTTTATAAAATGTGTTTTATTTCATAAATGGAATCAACAAAGTATGCACATTCTACGTCATAACGACTTTCTATAGTTTGCGCATCCGTCTGGAAATAAGAAAAGCTTACTTCCACCGTTTTTTAAAATCACAGCTTCTAGAAGGTTTACATGATTTCGTAAAAAACACGAGTTTTTATAAAATGTGTTTTATTTCATAAATGGAATCTACAAAGTATGCTCATTCTACGTCATAACAACTTTCTATAGTTTGCGCATACGTCCGGAAAAAAGAAAAGCTTACTTCCACCATTTTTTAAAATCACAGCTTCTAGAAGGTTTACATGATTTCGTAAAAAACACGAGTTTTTAGAAAATGTGTTTTATTTCGTAAATGGAATCTACAAAGTATGAACATTCTACGTCATAACGACTTTGTATAGTTTGCGCATTTGTCCGGAAATAAAAAAAGCTTACTTCCCCCGTTTTTGAAAATCACAGCTTCTAGAAGGTTTACACGATTTGTTAAAAAACATGTGTTTTTAGAAAATGTGTTTTATTTCATAAATGGAATCAACAAAGTATGCACATTCTACGTCATAACGACTTTCTATAGTTTGCGCATGCGTCCGGAAATAAGAAAAGCTTACTTCCACCGTTTTTTAAAATCACAGCTTCTAGAAGGTTTACATGATTTCGTAAAAAAAAAGAGTTTTTAGAAAATGTGTTTTATTTCATAAATGGAATTTACAAAGTATGCACATTCTACGTCATAACGACTTTCTATAGTTTGCGCATGCGTCCGGAAATAAGAAAAGCTTACTTCCACCGTTTTTTAAAATCACAGCTTCTAGATGGTTTACATGATTTCGCAAAAAACACGAGTTTTTAGAAAATGTGTTTTATTTCATAAATGGAATCTACAAAGTATGCACATTCTACGTCATAACGACATTCTATAGTTTGCGCATGCGCCCGGAAATAATAAAAGCTTACTTCCACCGTTTTTTAAAATCACAGCTTCTAGAAGGTTTACATGATTTCGTAACAAACAAGAGTTTTTAGAAAATGTATTTTATTTCATAAATGGAATCTACAAAGTATGCACATTCTACGTCATAACGACTTTCTATAGTTTGCGCATGCGTCCGGAAATAAGAAACGCTTACTTCCCCCGTTTTTTAAAATCACAGCTTCTAGAAGGTTTACAAGATTTCGTAAAAAACACGAGTTTTTAGAAAATGTGTTTTATTTCATAAATGGAATCAACAAAGTATGCGCATTCTACGTCATAATGACTTTCTATAGTTTGTGCATGCGTCCGGAAATAAGAAAAGCTTACTTCCACCGATTTTTAAAATCACAGCTTCTAGAAGGTTTACATGATTTCGTAAAAAACAAGAGTTCTTAGAAAATGTGTTTTATTTCATAAATTCAATCTACAAAGTATGCACATTCTACGTCATAACGACTTTCTATAGTTTGCGCATGCATCCAGAAATAAGAAAAGCTTACTTCCCCCATTTTTTAAAATCACAGCTTCTAGAAGGTTTACATGATTTCGTAAAAAACACGGGTTTTTAGAAAATGTGTTTTATTTCATAAATGGAATCTACAAAGTATGCACATTCTACGTCATAACGACTTTCTATAGTTTGCGCATGCATCCGGAAATAAGAAAAGCTTTCTTCCCCCGTTTTTTAAAATCACAGCTTCTAGAAGGTTTACATGATTTCGTAAAAAACAAGAGTTTCTAGAAAATATCTTTTATTTCATAAATAGAATCAAAAAAGTATGCACATTCTACGTCATAACGACTTTCTATAGTTTGCACATGCGTCCGGAAATAAGAAAAGCTTACTTCCACCGTTTTTTAAAATCACAGCTTCTAGAAGGTTTACATGATTTCGTAAAAAACACGATTTTTTAGAAAATGTGTTTTATTTCATAAATGAAATCAACAAAGTATGCACATTCTACATCATATAGACTTTCTATAGTTTGCACATGCGTCCGCAAATAAGAAAAGCTTACTTCACCCGTTTTTTAAAATCACAGCTTCTAGAAGGTTTACATGATTTCGTAAAAAACATGATTTTTTAGGAAATGTGTTTTATTTCATCAATGGAATCTACAAAGTATGCACATTCTACGTCATAGCGACTTTCTATAGTTTGCGCATGCGTCCGGAAATAAGAAAAGCGTACTTCCACCGTTTTTTAAAATCACAGCTTCTCGAAGGTTTACATGATTTCGTAAAAAACGCGGGTTTTTAGAAAATGTGTTTTATTTCATAAATGGAATCTACAAATTATGCACATTCTACGTCATAACGACTTTCTATAGTTTGCGCATGCATCCGGAAATAAGAAAAGCTTACTTCCACCATTTTTTAAAATCACAGCTTCTAGAAGGTTTACATGATTTCGTAAAAAACACGAGTTTTTAGAAAATGTGTTTTATTTCATCAATGGAATCTACAAAGTATGCACATTCTATGTCATAATGACTTTCTATAGTTTGCGCATGCGTCCGGAAATAAGAAACGCTTACTTCCACCGTTTTTTAAAATCACAGCTTCTAAAAGGTGTACAAGATTTCGTAAAAAACACGAGTTTTTAGAAAATGTGTTTTATTTCATAAATGGAATCTACAAAGTATGCACATTCTATGTCATAACGACTTCCTATAGTTTGCGCATTCGTCCGGAAATAAGAAAAGCTTACTTCCCCCGTTTTTTAAAATCACAGCTTCTAGAAGGTTTACATGATTTCGTATAAAACACGAGTTTTTAGAAAATGTGTTTTATTTCATAAATGGAATCTACAAAGTATTCACATTCTACCTCATAATGACTTTCTATAGTTTGCGCATTCGTCCGGAAATAAGAAAAGCTTACTTCCACCGTTTTTTAAAATCACAGCTTCTAGAAGGTTTACATGATTTCGTAAAAAGCATGAGTTTTTAGAAAATGTGTTTTATTTCATAAATGGAATCTACAAAGTATGCACATTCTACGTCATATAGACTTTCTATAGTTTGCACATGCGTCCGCAAATAAGAAAAGCTTACTTCACCCGTTTTTTAAAATCACAGATTCTAGAAGGTTTACATGATTTCGTAAAAAACATGATTTTTTAGGAAATGTGTTTTATTTCATAGATGGAATCTACAAAGTATGCACATTCTACGTCATAACGACATTGTATAGTTTGCGCATGCGTCCGGAAATAAGAAAAGCTTTCTTCCACCGTTTTTTAAAATAACAGCTTCTAAAAGGTTTACATGATTTCGTAAAAAACACGAGTTTTTAGAAAATGTGTTTTATTTCATAAATGGAATCTACAAAGTATGCACATTCTACAACATAAGGACTTTCTATAGTTTGCGCATGCGTTTGGAAATAAGAAAAGCTTACTTCCCCCGTTTTTTAAAATCACAGCTTCTAGAAGGTTTACATGAGTTCTTAAAAAACATGAGTTTTTAGAAAATGTGTTTTATTTCATAGATGGAATCAACAAAGTATGAACATTCTATGTCATAACGAATTTCTATAGTTTGCGCATGCGTCTGGAAATAAGAAAAGCTTTCTTCCACTGTTTTTTGAAATCACAGCTTCTAGAAGGTTTACATGATTTCGCAAAAAACACGAGTTTTTAGAAAATGTGTATTATTTCATAAATGGAATCTACAAAGTATGCACATTCTACGTCATAATGACTTTCTATAGTTTGCGCATGCGTCCGGAAATAAGAAAAGCTTACTTCCCCCGTTTTTTAAAATCACAGCTTCTAGAAGGTTTACATGATTTCTTAAAAAACACGAGTTTTTAGAAAATGTGTTTTATTTCATAAATGGAATAAACAAAGTATGCACATTCTACGTCATAACGACATTCTATAGTTTGCGCATGCATCCGGAAATAAGAAAAGCTTACTTCCACCGTTTTTTAAAATCATAGCTTGTAGAAGGTTTAGATGATTTCGTAAAAAACACGAGTTTTTAGAAAATGTGTTTTATTTCATAAATGGAATCTACAAAGTATGCACATTCTACGACATAACGACTTTCTATAGTTTGCGCATCCGTCCGGAAATAAGAAAAGCTTAATTCCGCTATTTTTTAAAATCACAGCTTCTAGAAGGTTTACATGATTTCGTAAAAAACACGAGTTTTTAGAAAATGTGTTTTATTTCATAAATGGAATCTACCTAGTATGCACATTCTATGTCATAATGATATTCAATAGTTTGCGCATACGTCCGGAAATAAGAAAAGCTTACTTCCACCGTTTTTTAAAATCACAGCTTCTAGAAGGTTTACATGATTTCGTAAAAAACACGAGTTTCTAGAAGATGTGTTTTATTTCATAAATGGAATCTACAAAGTATGCACATTCTACGTCATAACGACTTTATATATATTGCGCATACGTCCGGAAATAAGAAAAGCTTACTTCCCCCGTTTTTTAAAATCACAGCTTCTAGAAGGTTTACATGATTTGTTAAAAAACATGAGTTTTTAGAAATTGTGTTTTATTTCATAAATGGAATCAACAAAGTATGCACATTCTACGTCATAACGACTTTCTATAGTTTGCGCATGCGTCCGGAAATAAGAAAAGCTTACTTCCACCGTTTTTTAAAATCACAGCTTCTAGAAGGTTTACATGATTTCGTAAAAAAAAAGAGTTTTTAGAAAATGTGTTTTATTTCATAAATGGAATCTACAAAGTATGCACATTCTACATCATAACGACTTTCTACAGTTTGCGCATACGTTCGGAAATAAGAAAAGCTTACTTCCACCGTTTTTTAAAATCACAGCTTCTAAAAGGTTTACATGATTTCGTAAAAAACACGAGTTTTTAGAAAATGTGTATTATTTCATAAATGGAATCTACAAAGTATGCACATTCTACGGCATAATGACTTTATATAGTTTGCGCATGCGTCCGGAAATAAGAAAAGCTTACTTCCACCGTTTTTTAAAATCACAGCTTCTAGAAGGTTTACATGATTTCGTAAAAAACACGAGTTTTTAGAAAAATGTGTTTTATTTCATAAATGGAATCTACAAAGTATGCACATTCTATGTCATAGCTACATTCCATAGTTTGCGCATGCGTCCGGAAATAAGAAAAGCTTACTTCCACCGTTTTTTGAAATCACAGCTTCTAGAAGCTTTACATGATTTCGTAAAAAACACGAGTTTTTAGAAAATGTGTTTTATTTCATAAATGGAATCTACAAAGTATGCACATTCTACGTCATAACGACTTTCTATAGTTTGCGCATCCGTCCGGAAATAAGAAAATCTTACTTCCCCCGTTTTTGAAAATCACAGCTTCTAGAAGGTTTACATGATTTGTTAAAAAACATGAGTTTTTAGAAAATGTGTTTTATTTCATAAATGGAATCAACAAAGTATGCACATTCTATGTCATAACGACTTTCTATAGTTTGCGCATGCGTCCGGAAATAAGAAAGGCTTACTTCCACCGTTTTTTAAAATCACAGCTTCTAGAAGGTTTACATGATTTCGTAAAAAAAAGGGTTTTTAGCAAATGTGTTTTATTTCATAAATGGAATCTACAAAGTATGCACATTCTACGTCATAACGACTTTCTACAGTTTGCGCATACGTCCGGATATAAGAAAAGCTTACTTCCACCGTTTTTTAAAATCACAGCTTCTAAAAGGTTTACATGATTTCGTAAAAAAAACGAGTTTTTAGAGAATGTGTTTTATTTCATAAATGGAATCTACAAAGTATGCACATTCTACGACATAACGACTTTCTATAGTTTGCGCATGCGTCCGGAAATAAGAAAAGCTTACTTCCACCGTTTTTTAAAATCACAGCTTCTAGATGGTTTACATGATTTTGTAAAAAACACGAGTTTTTAGAAAATGTGTTTTATTTCATAAATGGAATCTACAAAGTATGCACATTCTACGTCATAATGAATTTCTATAGTTTGCGCATGCGTCCGGAAATAAGAAAAGCTTACTTCCACGATTTTTTAAAATCACAGCATCTAGAAGGTTTACATGATTTCGTAAAAAACACGAGTTTTTAGAAAATGAGTTTTATTTCATAAACGGAATCTACAAAGTATGCACATTCTACGTCATAACGACATTCTATAGTTTGCGCATGTGTCTGGAAATAAGAAAAGCTTACTTCCACCGTTTTTTAAAATCACAGCTTCTAGAAGGTTTACATGATTTCGTAAAAAACACCAGTTTTTAGAAAATGTGTGTTATTTCATAAATGGAATCAACAAAGTATGCACATTCTACGTCATAACGACTTTCTATAGTTTTTGCATGCGTCCGGAAATAAGAAGAGCTTACTTCCACCGATTTTTAAAATCACAGCTTCTAGAAGGTTTACATGATTTCGTAAAAAACAAGAGTTCTTAGAAAATGTGTTTTATTTCATAAATTCAATCTACAAAGTATGCACATTCTACGTCATAACGACTTTCTATAGTTTGTGCATGCATCCAGAAATAAGAAAAGATTACTTCCCCCGTTTTTTAAAATCACAGCTTCTAGAAGGTTTACATGATTTCGTAAAAAACACGGGTTTTTAGAAAATGTGTTTTATTTCATAAATGGAATCTACAAAGTATGCACATTCTACATCATAACGACTTTCTATAGTTTGCGCATGCATCCGGAAATAAGAAAAGCTTTCTTCCCCCGTTTTTTAAAATCACAGCTTCTAGAAGGTTTACATGATTTCGTAAAAAACACGAGTTTTTAGAAAATGTCTTTTATTTCATAAATAGAATCAACAAAGTATGCACATTCTACATCATAACCACTTTCTATAGTTTGCACATGCGTCCGGAAATAAGAAAAGCTTACTTCCACCGTTTTTTAAAATCACAGCTTCTAGAAGGTTTACATGATTTCGTAAAAAACACGAGTTTTTAGAAAATGTGTTTTATTTCATAAATGGAATCAACAAAGTATGCACATTCTACGTCATAACGACTTTGTATAGTTTGCGCATGCGTCCGGAAATAACAAAAGCTTACTTCCACTGTTTTTTAAAATCACAGCTTCTATAAGGTTTACATGATTTCGTAAAAAAGATGAGTTTTTAGAAAATGTGTTTTATTTCATCAATGGAATCTACAAAGTATGCACATTCTACGTCATAACGACATTCTATAGTTTGCGCATGCGTCCGGAAATAAGAAAAGCTTATTCAAGCGTTTTTTAAAATCACAGCTTCTAGAAGGTTTACATGATTTCGTAAAAAACACGAGTTTTTAGAAAAAGTGTTTTATTTCATCAATGGAATCTACAAAGTATGCACATTCTACGTCATAATGACTTTCTATAGTTTGCGCATGCGTCCGGAAATAAGAAAAGCGTACTTCCACCGTTTTTTAAAATCACAGCTTCTCGAAGGTTTACATGATTTCGTAAAAAACACGGGTATTTAGAAAATGTGTTTTATTTCATAAATGGAATATACAAAGTATGCACATTCTACGTCATAACGACTTTCTATAGTTTGCGCATGCATCCGGAAATAAGAAAAGCTTACTTCCACCATTTTTTAAAATCACAGCTTCTAGAAGGTTTACATGATTTCGTAAAAAACACGAGTTTTTAGAAAATGTGTTTTATTTCATCAATGGAATCTACAAACTATGCACGTTCTACGTCATAACGACTTTCTATAGTTTGCGCATGCGTCCGGAAATAAGAAACGCTTACTTCCACCGTTTTTTAAAATCACAGCTTCTAGAAGGTTTACATGATTTCGTAAAAAACACGAGTTTTTTGAAAATGTGTTTTCTTTCATAAATGGAATCTACAAAGTATGCACATTCTATGTCATAACGACTTCCTATAGTTTGCACATTCGTCCGGAAATAAGAAAAGCTTACTTCCCCCGTTTTTTAAAATCACAGCTTCTAGAAGGTTTACATGATTTCGTAAAAAACACGAGTTTTTAGAAAATGTGTTTTATTTCATAAATGGAATCTACAAAGTATGCACATTCTACCTCATAATGACTTTCTATAGTTTGCGCATTCGTCCGGAAATAAGAAAAGCTTACTTCCACCGTTTTTTAAAATCACAGCTTCTAGAAGGTTTACATGATTTCGTAAAAAACATGAGTTTTTAGAAAATGTGTTTTATTTCATAAATGGAATCTACAAAGTATGCACATTCTACGTCATATAGACTTTCTATAGTTTGCACATGCGTCCGCAAATAAGAAAAGCTTACTTCACCCGTTTTTTAAAATCACAGCTTCTAGAAGGTTTACATGATTTCGTAAAAAACATGATTTTTTAGGAAATGTGTTTTATTTCATAGATGGAATCTACAAAGTATGCACATTCTACGTCATAACGACATTCTATAGTTTGCGCATGCGTCCGGAAATAAGAAAAGCTTTCTTCTACCGTTTTTTAAAATCACAGCTTCTAGAAGGTTTACATGATTTCGTAAAAAACACGAGTTTTTAGAAAATGTGTTTTATTTCATAAATGGAATCTACAAAGTATGCACATTCTACAACATAAGGACTTTCTATAGTTTGCGCATGCGTTTGGAAATAAGAAAAGCTTACTTCCCCCGTTTTTTAAAATCACAGTTTCTAGAAGGTTTACATGATTTCTTAAAAAACATGAGTTTTTAGAAAATGTGTTTTATTTCATAGATGGAATCAACAAAGTATGAACATTCTACGTCATAACGAATTTCTATAGTTTGCGCATGCGTCCGGAAATAAGAAAAGCTTTCTTCCACTGTTTTTTGAAATCACAGCTTCTAGAAGGTTTACATGATTTCGCAAAAAACACGAATTTTTAGAAAATGTGTTTTATTTCATAAATGGAATCTACAAAGTATGCACATTCTACGTCATAATGACTTTCTATAGTTTGCGCATGCGTCCGGAAATAAGAAAAGCTTACTTCCCCCGTTTTTTAAAATCACAGCTTCTAGAAGGTTTACATGATTTCTTAAAAAACACGAGTTTTTAGAAAATGTGTTTTATTTCATAAATGGAATCAACAAAGTATGCACATTCTACGTCATAACGACATTCTATAGTTTGCGTATGCGTCCGGAAATAAGAAAAGCTTTCTTCCACCGTTTTTTAAAATCATAGCTTGTAGAAGGTTTACATGATTTCGTAAAAAACACGAGTTTTTAGAAAATGTGTTTTATTTCATAAATGGAATCTACAAAGTATGCACATTCTACGTCATAACTACTTTCTAGAGTTTGCGCATCCGTCCGGAAATAAGAAAAGCTTACTTCCGCTGTTTTTTAAAATCACAGCTTCTAGAAGGTTTACATGATTTCGTAAAAAACACGAGTTTTTAGAAAATGTGTTTTATTTCATAAATGGAATCTACAAAGTATGCACATTCTATGTCATAACGATATTCAATAGTTTGCGCATACGTCCGGAAATAAGAAAAGCTTACTTCCACCGTTTTTTAAAATCACAGCTTCTAGAAGGTTTACATGATTTCGTAAAAAACACGAGTTTTTAGAAGATGTGTTTTATTTCATAAATGGAATCTACAAAGTATGCACATTCTACGTCATAACGACTTTATATAGTTTGCGCATACGTCCGGAAATAAAAAAAGCTTACTTCCCCCGTTTTTGAAAATCACAGCTTCTAGAAGGTTTACATGATTTGTTAAAAAACATGAGTTTTTAGAAATTGTGTTTTATTTCATAAATGGAATCAACAAAGTATCCACATTCTACGTCATAACGACTTTCTATAGTTTGCGCATGCGTCTGGAAATAAGAAAAGCTTACTTCCACCATTTTTTAAAATCACAGCTTCTAGAAGGTTTACAGGATTTCGTAAAAAAAAAGAGTTTTTAGAAAATGTCTTTTATTTCATAAATGGAATCTACAAAGTATGCACATTCTACGTCATAACGACTTTCTACAGTTTGCGCATACGTCCGGAAATAAGAAAAGCTTACTTCCACCGTTTTTTAAAATCACAGCTTCTAAAAGGTTTACATGATTTCGTAAAAAACACGAGTTTTTAGAAAATGTGTATTATTTCATAAATGGAATCTACAAAGTATGCACATTCTACGGCATAATGACTTTATATAGTTTGCCCATGCGTCCGGAAATAAGAAAAGCTTACTTCCACCGTTTTTTAAAATCACAGCTTCTAGAAGGTTTACATGATTTCGTAAAAAACACGAGTTTTTAGAAAATGTGTTTTATTTCATAAATGGAATCTACAAAGTATGCACATTCTATGTCATAGCTATATTCCAAAGTTTGCGCATGCGTCCGGAAATAAGAAAAGCTTACTTCCACCGTTTTTTAAAATCACAGCTTCTAGAAGCTTTACATGATTTCGTAAAAAACACGAGTTTTTAGAAAATCTGTTTTATTTCATAAATGGAATCTACAAAGTATGCACATTCTACGTCATAATGACTTTCTATAGTTTGCGCATCTGTCCGGAAATAAGAAAAGCTTACTTCCCCCGTTTTTGAAAATCACAGCTTCTAGAAGGTTTACATGATTTGTTAAAAAACATGAGTTTTTAGAAAATGTGTTTTATTTCATAAATGGAATCAACAAAGTATGCACATTCTATGTCATAACGACTTTCTATAGTTTGCGCATGCGTCCGGAAATAAGAAAGGCTTACTTCCACCGTTTTTTAAAATCACAGCTTCTAGAAGGGTTACATGATTTCGTAAAAAAAAAGAGTTTTTAGCAAATGTGTTTTATTTCATAAATGGAATCTACAAAGTATGCACATTCTACGTCATAACGACTTTCTACAGTTTGCGCATACGTCCGGATATAAGAAAAGCTTATTTCCACCGTTTTTTAAAATCACAGCTTCTAAAAGGTTTACATGATTTCGTAAAAAAAACGAGTTTTTAGAAAATGTGTTTTATTTCATAAATGGAATCTACAAAGTATGCACATTCTACGACATAACGACTTTCTATAGTTTGCACATGCGTCCGGAAATAAGACAAGCTTACTTCCACCGTTTTCTAAAATCACAGCTTCTAGATGGTTTACATGATTTCGTAAAAAACACGAGTTTTTAGAAAATGTGTTTTATTTCATAAATGGAATCTACAAAGTATGCACATTCTACGTCATAACGACTTTCTATAGTTTGCGCATGCGTCCGGAAATAAGAAAAGCTTACTTCCACCATTTTTTAAAATCACAGCATCTAGAAGGTTTACATGATTTCGTAAAAAACACGAGTTTTTAGAAAATGAGTTTTATTTCATAAACGGAATCTACAAAGTATGCACATTCTACGTCATAACGACATTCTATAGTTTGCGCATGTGTCCGGAAATAAGAAAATCTTACTTCCACCGTTTTTTAAAATCACAGCTTCTAGAAGGTTTACATGATTTCGTAAAAAACACGAGTTTTTAGAAAATGTGTTTTATTTCATAAATGGAATCAACAAAGTATGCACATTCTACGTCATAACGACTTTCTATAGTTTTTTCATGCGTCCGGTAATAAGAAAAGCTTACTTCCACCGATTTTTAAAATCACAGCTTCTAGAAGGTTTACATGATTTCGTAAAAAACAAGAGTTCTTAGAAAATGTGTTTTATTTCATAAATTCAATCTACAAAGTATGCACATTCTACGTCATAACGACTTTCTATAGTTTGTGCATGCATCCAGAAATAAGAAAAGCTTACTTCCCCCGTTTTTTAAAATCACAGCTTCTAGAAGGTTTACATGATTTCGTAAAAAACACGGGTTTTTAGAAAATGTGTTTTATTTCATAAATGGAATCTACAAAGTATGCACATTCTACGTCATAACGACTTTCTATAGTTTGCGCATGCATCCGGAAATAAGAAAAGCTTTCTTCCCCCGTTTTTTAAAATCACAGCTTCTAGAAGGTTTACATTATTTCGTAAAAAACACGAGTTTTTAGAAAATGTCTTTTATTTCATAAATAGAATCAACAAAGTATGCACATTCTACATCATAACGACTTTCTATAGTTTGCACATGCGTCCGGAAATAAGAAAAGCTTACTTCCACCGTTTTTTAAAATCACAGCTTCTAGAAGGTTTACATGATTTCGTAAAAAGCACGAGTTTTTAGAAAATGTGTTTTATTTCATAAATGGAATCAACAAAGTATGCACATTCTACGTCATAACGACTTTGTATAGTTTGTGCATGCGTCCGGAAATAACAAAAGCTTACTTCCACTGTTTTTTAAAATCACAGCTTCTATAAGGTTTACATGATTTCGTAAAAAAGACGAGTTTTTAGAAAATGTGTTTTATTTCATCAATGGAATCTACAAAGTATGCACATTCTACGTCATAACGACATTCTATAGTTTGCGCATGCGTCCGGAAATAAGAAAAGCCTATTCCAGCGTTTTTTAAAATCACAGCTTCTAGAAGGTTTACATGATTTCGTAAAAAACACGAGTTTTTAGAAAAAGTGTTTTATTTCATCAATGGAATCTACAAAGTATGCACATTCTACGTCATAACGACTTTCTATAGTTTGCGCATGCGTCCGGAAATAAGAAAAGCGTACTTCCACCGTTTTTTAAAATCACAGCTTCTCGAAGGTTTACATGATTTCGTAAAAAACATGAGTTTTTAGGAAATGTGTTTTATTTCATAAATGGAATCTACAAAGTATGCACATTCTACGTCATAACGACTTTCTATAGTTTGCGCATGCATCTGGAAATAAAAAAGCTTACTTCCACCATTTTCTAAAATCACAGCTTCTAGAAGGTTTACATGATTTCGTAAAAAACATGAGTTTTTAGAAAATGTGTTTTATTTCATCAATGGAATCTACAAACTATGCACATTCTACGTCATAATGACTTTCTATAGTTTGCGCATGCGTCCGGAAATAAGAAACGCTTACTTCCACCATTTTTTAAAATCACAGCTTCTAGAAGGTTTACATGATTTCGTAAAAAACACGAGTTTTTAGAAAATGTGTTTTCTTTCATAAATGGAATCTACAAAGTATGCACATTCTATGTCATAACGACTTCCTATAGTTTGCGCATTCGTCCGGAAATAAGAAAAGCTTACTTCCCCCGTTTTTTAAAATCACAGCTTCTAGAAGGTTTACATGAGTTCGTAAAAAACACGAGTTTTTAGAAAATGTGTTTTATTTCATAAATGGAATCTACAAAGTATGCACATTCTACCTCATAACGACTTTCTAAAGTTTGCGCTTTCGTCCGGAAATAAGAAAAGCTTACTTCCACCGTTTTTTAAAATCACAGCTTCTAGAAGGTTTACATGATTTCGTAAAAAACATGAGTTTTTAGAAAATGTGTTTTATTTCATAAATGGAATCTACAAAGTATGCACATTCTACGTCATATAGACTTTCTATAGTTTGCACATGCGTCCGCAAATAAGAAAAGCTTACTTCACCCGTTTTTTAAAATCACAGCTTCAAGAAGGTTTACATGATTTCGTAAAAAACATGATTTTTTAGGAAATGTGTTTTATTTCATAGATGGAATCTACAAAGTATGCACATTCTACGTCATAACGACATTCTATAGTTTGCGCATGCGTCCAGAAATAAGAAAAGCTTTCTTCCACCGTTTTTTAAAATCACAGCTTCTAGAAGGTTTACATGATTTCGTAAAAAACACGAGTTTTTAGAAAATGTGTTTTATTTCATAGATGGAAGCTACAAAGTATGCACATTCTACAACATAAGGACTTTCTATAGTTTGCGCATGCGTTTGGAAATAAGAAAAGCTTACTTCCCCCGTTTTTTAAAATCACAGCTTCTAGAAGGTTTACATGATTTCTTAAAAAACATGAGTTTTTAGAAAATGTGTTTTATTTCATAGATGGAATCAACAAAGTATGAACATTCTACGTCATAACGAATTTCTATAGTTTGCGCATGCGTCCGGAAATAAGAAAAGCTTTCTTCCACTGTTTTTTAAAATCACAGCTTCTAGAAGGTTTACATGATTTTGCAAAAAACACGAGTTTTTAGAAAATGTGTTTTATTTCATAAATGGAATCTACAAAGTATGCACATTCTAAGTCATTATGACTTTCTATAGTTTGCGCATGCATCCGGAAATAAGAAAAGCTTACTTCCACCGTTTTTTAAAATCACAGCTTCTAGAAGGTTTACATGATTTCGTAAAAAACACGAGTTTTTACAAGATGTGTTTTATTTCATAAATGGAATCTACAAAGTATGCACATTCTACGTCATAACGACTTGATATAGTTTGCGCATACGTCCGGAAATAAGAAAAGCTTACTTCCCCCATTTTTGAAAATCACAGCTTCTAGAAGGTTTACATGATTTGTTAAAAAACATGAGTTTTTAGAAAATGTGTTTTATTTCATAAATGGAATCAACAAAGTATGCACATTCTACGTCATAACGACTTTCTATAGTTTGCGCATGCGTCCGGAAATAAGAAAAGCTTACTTCCACCGTTTTTTAAAATCACAGCTTCTAGAAGGTTTACATGATTTCTTAAAAAACACGAGTTTTTAGAAAATGTGTTTTATTTCATAAATGGAATCAACAAAGTATGCACATTCTACGTCACAACGACATTCTATAGTTTGCGCATGCGTCCAGAAATAAGAAAAGCTTACTTCCACCGTTTTTTAAAATCACAGCTTCTAGAAGGTTTACATGATTTCGTAAAAAACATGAGTTTTTAGAAAATGTGTTTTATTTCATCAATGGAATCTACAAAGTATGCACATTCTACGTCATAACGACATTCTATAGTTTGCGCATGCGTCCGGAAATAAGAAAAGCTTATTCCAGCGTTTTTTAAAATCACAGCTTCTAGAAGGTTTACATGATTTCGTAAAAAACACGAGTTTTTAGAAAAAGTGTTTTATTTCATCAATGGAATCTACAAAGTATGCACATTCTACGTCATAACGACTTTGTATAGTTTGCGCATACGTCCGGAAATAAGAAAAGCTTACTTCCACCGTTTTTTAAAATCACAGCTTCTAGAAGGTTTACATGATTTCGTAAAAAACACGAGTTTTTAGAAGATGTGTTTTATTTCATCAATGGAATCTACAAAGTATGCACATTCTACGTCATAACGACTTTATATAGTTTGCGCATACGTCCGGAAATAAGAAAAGCTTACTTCCCCCGTTTTTGAAAATCACAGCTTCTAGAAGGTTTACATGATTTGTTAAAAAACATGAGTTTTTAGAAAATGTGTTTTATTTCATAAATGGAATCAACAAAGTATGCACATTCTACGTCATAACGACTTTCTATAGTTTGCGCATGCGTCCGGAAATAAGAAAAGCTTACTTCCACCGTTTTTTAAAATCACAGCTTCTAGAAGGTTTACATGATTTCTTAAAAAACACGAGTTTTTAGAAAATGTGTTTTATTTCATAAATGGAATCAACAAAGTATGCACATTCTACGTCATAACGACATTCTATAGTTTGCGCATGCGTCCGGAAATAAGAAAAGCTTACTTCCACCGTTTTTTAAAATCATAGCTTGTAGAAGGTTTACATGATTTCGTAAAAAACACGAGTTTTTAGAAAATGTGTTTTATTTCATAAATGCAATCTACAAAGTATGCACATTCTACGTCATAACGACTTTCTATAGTTTGCGCATCCGTCCGGAAATAAGAAAAGCTTACTACCCCTGTTTTTTAAAATCACAGCTTCTAGAAGGTTTACATGATTTCGTTAAAAACACGAGTTTTTAGAAAATGTGTTTTATTTCATAAATGGAATCTACAAAGTATGCACATTCTATGTCATAACGATATTCAACAGTTTGCGCATGCGTCCGGAAATAAGAAAAGCTTACTTCCACCGTTTTTTAAAATCACAGCTTCTAGAAGGTTTACATGATTTCGTAAAAAACACGAGTTTTTAGAAGATGTGTTTTATTTCATAAATGGAATCTACAAAGTATGCACATTCTACATCATAACGACTTTATATAGTTTGCGCATACGTCCGGAAATAAGAATAGCTTACTTCCCCCGTTTTTGAAAATCACAGCTTCTAGAAGGTTTACATGATTTGTTAAAAAACATGAGTTTTTAGAAAATGTGTTTTATTTCATAAATGGAATCAACAAAGTATGCACATTCTACGTCATAACGACTTTCTATAGTTTGCGCATGCTTCCGGAAATAAGAAAAGCTTACTTCCACCGTTTTTTAAAATCACAGCTTCTAGAAGGTTTACATGATTTCGTAAAAAAAAAGAGTTTTTAGAAAATGTGTTTTATTTCATAAATGGAATCTACAAAGTATGCACATTCTACGTCATAACGACTTTCTACAGTTTGCGCATACGTCCGGAAATAAGAAAAGCTTACTTCCACCGTTTTTTACAATCACAGCTTCTAAAAGGTTTACATGATTTCGTAAAAAACACGATTTTTTATAAAATGTGTATTATTTCATAAATGGAATCTACAAAGTATGCACATTCTACGGCATAATGACTTTCTATAGTTTGCGCATGCGTCCGGAAATAAGAAATGCTTACTTCCACCGTTTTTTAAAATCACAGCTTCTAGAAGGTTTACATGATTTCGTAAAAAACACGAGTTTTTAGAAAATGTGTTTTATTTCATAAATGGAATCTACAAAGTATGCACATTCTATGTCATAGCTAGATTCCATAGTTTGCGCATGCGTCCGGAAATAAGAAAAGCTTACTTCCACCGTTTTTTAAAATCACAGCTTCTAGAAGCTTTACATGATTTCGTAAAAAACACGAGTTTTTAGAAAATGTGTTTTATTTCATAAATGGAATCTACAAAGTATGCACATTCTACGTCATAACGACTTTCTATAGTTTGCGCATCTGTCCGGAAATAAGAAAAGCTTACTTCCCCCGTTTTTGAAAATCACAGCTTCTAGAAGGTTTACATGATTTGTTAAAAAACATGAGTTTTTAGAAAATGTGTTTTATTTCATAAATGGAATCAACAAAGTATGCACATTCTATGTCATAACGACTTTCTATAGTTTGTGCATGCATCCGGAAATAAGAAAGGCTTACTTCCACCATTTTTTAAAATCACAGCTTCTAGAAGGTTTACATGATTTCGTAAAAAAAAAGAGTTTTTAGCAAATGTGTTTTATTTCAAAAATGGAATCTACAAAGTATGCACATTCTACGTCATAACGACTTTCTATAGTTTGCGCATACGTCCGGAAATAAGAAAAGCTTACTTCCACCGTTTTTTAAAATCACAACTTCTAAAAGGTTTACATGATTTCGTAAAAAAAATGAGTTTTTAGAAAATGTGTTTTATTTCATAAATGGAATCTACAAAGTATGCACATTCTACGACATAACGACTTTCTATAGTTTGCGCATGCGTCCGGAAATAAGAAAAGCTTACTTCCACCGTTCTTTAAAATTACAGCTTCTAGATGGTTTACATGATTTCGTAAAAAACACGAGTTTTTAGAAAATGTGTTTTATTTCATAAATGGAATCTACAAAGTATGCACATTCTACGTCATAACGACTTTCTATAGTTTGCGCATGCGTCCGGAAATAAGAAAAGCTTACTTCCACCATTTTTTAAAATCACAGCATCTAGAAGGTTTACATGATTTCGTAAAAAACACGAGTTTTTAGAAAATGAGTTTTATTTCATAAACGGAATCTACAAAGTATGCACATTCTACGTCATAACGACATTCTATAGTTTGCGCATGTGTCCGGAAATAAGAAAAGCTTACTTCCACCGTTTTTTAAAATCACAGCTTCTAGAAGGTTTACATGATTTCGTAAAAAACACGAGTTTTTAGAAAATGTGTTTTATTTCATAAATGGAATCTACAAAGTTTGCACATTCTACGTCATAACGAATTTCTATAGTTTGCGCATCCGTACGGAAATAAGAAAAGCTTACTTCCCCCGTTTTTTAAAATCACAACTTCTAGAAGGTTTACATGATTTGTTAAAAAACACGAGTCTTTAGAAAATGTGTTTTATTTCATAAATGGAATCTACAAAGTATGCACATTCTACGTCATAATGACTTTCTATAGTTTGCGCATCCGTCCGGAAATAACAAAAGCTTACTTCCCCCGTTTTTTAAAATCACAGCTTCTAGAAGGTTTACATGATTTCGTAAAAAATACGAGTTTTTAGAAAATGTGTTTTATTTCATCAATGGAATCTACAAAGTATGCACATTCTACGTCATAACGACATTCTATAGTTTGCGCATGCGTCCAGAAATAAGAAAAGCTTACTTCCACCATTTTTTAAAATCACAGCTTCTAGAAGGTTTACATGATTTCGTAAAAAACACGAGTTTTTAGAAAATGTGTTTTATTTCATCAATGGAATCTACAAAGTATGCACATTCTACGTCATAACGACTTTCTATAGTTTGCGCATGCGTCCGGAAATAAGAAATGCTTACTTCCCCCGTTTTTTAAAATCACAGCTTCTAGAAGGTTTACATGATTTCGTAAAAAACACAAGTTTTTAGAAAATGTGTTTTATTTCATAAATGTAATTTACAAAGTATGCACATTCTACGTCATAACGACTTTCTATAGTTTGCGCATGCGTCCGGAAATAAGAAAAGCTTACTTCCCCCGTTTTTTAAAATCACAGCTTCTAGAAGGTTTACATGATTTCGTAAAAAACACGAGTTTTTAGAAAATGTGTTTTATTTCATAAATGGAATCTACAAAGTATACACATTCTACGTCATAACGAATTTCTATAGTTTGGGCATGCGTCCGGAAATAAGAAACGCTTACTTCCCCGTTTTTTAAAATCACAGCTTCTAGAAGGTTTACATGATTTCGTAAAAAACACAAGTTTTTAGAAAATGTGTTTTATTTCATAAATGGAATCAACAAAGTATGCACATTCTACGTCATAACGACTTTCTATAGTTTGCGCATGCGTCCGGAAATAAGAAAAGCTTACTTCCACCGATTTTTAAAATCAGAGATTCTAGAAGGTTTACATGATTCCATAAAAAACAAGAGTTCTTAGAAAATGTGTTTTATTTCATAAATTCAATCTACAAAGTATGCACATTCTACGTCATAACGACTTTCTATAGTTTGCGCATGCATCCAGAAATAAGAAAAGCTTACTTCCCCCGTTTTTTAAAATCACAGCTTCTAGAAGGTTTACATGATTTCGTAAAAAACACGGGTTTTTAGAAAATGTGTTTTATTTCATAAATGGAATCTACAAAGTTTGCACATTCTACGTCATAATGACTTTCTATAGTTTGCGCATGCGTCCGGAAATAAGAAAAGCTTACTTCCCCCGTTTTTTAAAATCACAACTTCTAGAAGGTTTACATGATTTGTTAAAAAACACGAGTCTTTAGAAAATGTGTTTTATTTCATAAATGGAATCTACAAAGTATGCACATTCTACGTCATATTGACTTTCTATAGTTTGCGCATGCGTCCGGAAATAACAAAAGCTTACTTCCCCCGTTTTTTAAAATCACAGCTTCTAGAAGGTTTACATGATTTCGTAAAAAATACGAGTTTTTAGAAAATGTGTTTTATTTCATCAATGGAATCTACAAAGTATGCACATTCTACGTCATAACGACATTCTATAGTTTGCGCATGCGTCCAGAAATAAGAAATGCTTACTTCCACCATTTTTTAAAATCACAACTTCTAGAAGGTTTACATGATTTCGTAAAAAACACGAGGTTTTAGAAAATGTGTTTTATTTCATCAATGGAATCTACAAAGTATGCACATTCTACGTCATAACGACTTTCTATAGTTTGCGCATGCGTCCAGAAATAAGAAACGCTTACTTCCTCCGTTTTTTAAAATCACAGCTTCTTGAAGGTTTACATGATTTCGTAAAAAACACCGGTTTTTAGAAAATGTGTTTTATTTCATAAATGGAATCAACAAAGTATGCACATTCTACATCATAACGACTTTCCATATTTTGCGCATGCGTACGGAAATAAGAAAAGCTTACTTCCACCGATTTTTAAAATCACAGCTTCTAGAAGGTTTACATGATTTCGTAAAAAACACGACTTTTTAGAAAATGTGTTTTATTTCATAAATGGAATCTACAAAGTATGCAAATTTTACGTCATAACGACTTTGTATAGTTTGCGCATGCTTCCCAAAATAACAAAAGCTTACTTCCACCGTTTTTTAAAATCACAGCTTCTAGAAGATTTACATGATTTCGTAAAAAACACGAGTTTTTAGAAAATGTGTTTTATTTCATAAATGGAATCAACAAAGTATGCATATTCTACGTCATAACGACTTTCTATAGTTTGCGCATTCGTCCAGAAATAAGAAAAGCTTACTTCCCTCGTTTTTTAAAATCAAAGCTTCTAGAAGGTTTACATGATTTCGTAACAAACACGAGTTTTTAGAAAATGTGTTTTATTTCATAAATGGAATCAACAAAGTATGCAGATTCTACGTCATAACGACTTTCTATAGTTTGCGCATGCGTCCGGAAATAAGAAAAGCTTACTTCCCCTGTTTTTTAAAATCACAACTTCTAGATGGTTTACATGATTTCGTAAAAAACACGAGTTTTTAGAAAATGTGTTTTATTTCATAAATGGAATCAACAAAGTATGCACATTCTACGTCATAACGACTTTCTATAGTTTGCGTATCCGTCCGGAAATAAGAAAAGCTTACTTCCACCGTTTTTTAAAATCGCAGCTTCTAGAAGGTTTACATGATTTGTTAAAAAACATGAGTTTTTAGAAAATGTGTTTTATTTCATCAATGGAATCAACAAAGTATGGACATTCTACGTCATAACGACTTTCTATAGTTTGCGCATGCATCCGGAAATAAGAAAGGCTTACTTCCACCGTTTTTTAAAATCACAACTTCTAGAAGGTTTACATGATTTCGTAAAAAAAAAGAGCTTTTACAAAATGTGTTTTATTTCCTAAATGGAATCTACAAAGTATGCACATTCTACGTCATAACGACTTTCTACAGTTTGCGCATACGTCCGGAAATAAGAAAAGCTTACTTCCACCGTTTTTTAAAATCACAGCTTCTAAAAGGTTTACATGATTTCGTAAAAAACACGAGTTTTTAGAAAATGTGTTTTATTTCATAAATGGAATCTACAAAGTATGCACATTCTACGACATAACGACTTTCTATAGTTTGCGCATGCGTCCGTAAATAAGAAAAGATTACTTCCACCGTTTTTTAAAATCACAGCTTCTAGATGGTTTACATGATTTCGTAAAAAACACGAGTTTTTAGAAAATGTGTTTTATTTCATAAATGGAATCAACAAAGTATGCACATTCTACGTCATAACGACTTTCTATAGTTTGCGCATGCGTCCGGAAATAAGAAAAGCTTACTTCCACCGATTTTTAAAATCACAGCTTCTAGAAGGTTTACATGATTTCGTAAAAAACAAGAGTTCTTAGAAAATGTGTTTTATTTCATAAATTCAATCTACAAAGTATGCACATTCTACGTCATAATGACTTTCTATAGTTTGCGCATGCATCCAGAAATAAGAAAAGCTTACTTCAACCGTTTTTTAAACTCACAGGTTCTTGAAGGTTTTACATGATTTCGTAAAAAACACGGGTTTTTAGAAAATGTGTTTTATTTCATAAATGGAATCTACAAAGTATGCACATTCTACGTCATAACGACTTTCTATAGTTTGCGTATCCGTCCGGAAATAAGAAAAGCTTACTTCCCCCGTTTTTGAAAATCACAGCTTCTAGAAGGTTTACATGATTTGTTAAAAAACATGAGTTTTTAGAAAATGTGTTTTATTTCATCAATGGAATCAACAAAGTATGCACATTCTACGTCATAACGACTTTCTATAGTTTGCGCATGCATCCGGAAATAAGAAAGGCTTACTTCCACCGTTTTTTAAAATCACAGCTTCTAGAAGGTTTACATGATTTCGTAAAAAAAAAGAGCTTTTAGAAAATGTGTTTTATTTCATAAATGGAATCTACAAAGTATGCACATTCTACGTCATAACGACTTTCTACAGTTTGCGCATACGTCCGGAAATAAGAAAAGCTTACTTCCACCGTTTTTTAAAATCACAGCTTCTAAAAGGTTTACATGATTTCGTAAAAAACACGAGTTTTTAGAAAATGTGTTTTATTTCATAAATGGAATCTACAAAGTATGCACATTCTACGACATAACGACTTTCTATAGTTTGCGCATGCGTCCGGAAATAAGAAAAGCTTACTTCCACCGTTTTTTAAAATCACAGCTTCTAGATGGTTTACATGATTTCGTAAAAAACACGAGTTTTTAGAAAATGTGTTTTGTTTCATAAATGCAATCTAAAAAGTATGCACATTCTACGTCATAACGACTTTCTATAGTTTGCGCATGCGTCCGGAAATAAGAAAAGCTTACTTCCACCATTTTTTAAAATCACAGCATCTAGAAGGTTTACATGATTTCGTAAAAAACACGAGTTTTTAGAAAATGAGTTTTATTTCATAAACGGAATCTACAAAGTATGCACATTCTAGATCATAACGACATTCTATAGTTTGCGCATGCGTTCAGAAATAAGAAAAGCTTACTTCCACGTTTTTTTAAAATCACAGCTTCTAGAAGGTTTACATGATTTCGTAAAAAACACAAGTTTTTAGAAAATGTGTTTTATTTCATAAATGGAATCTACAAAGTTTGCACATTCTACGTCATAACGACTTTCTATAGTTTGCGCATCCGTCCGGAAATAAGAAAAGCTTACTTCCCCCATTTTTTAAAATCACAACTTCTAGAAGGTTTACATGATTTGTTAAAAAACACGAGTCTTTAGAAAATGTGTTTTATTTCATAAATGGAATCTACAAAGTATGCACATTCTACGTCATAATGACTTTCTATAGTTTGCGCATGCGTCCGGAAATAACAAAAGCTTACTTCCCCCGTTTTTTAAAATCACAGCTTCTAGAAGGTTTTCATGATTTCGTAAAAAATACGAGTTTTTAGAAAATGTGTTTTATTTCATCAATGGAATCTACAAAGTATGCACATTCTACGTCATAACGACATTCTATAGTTTGCGCATGCGTCCAGAAATAAGAAAAGCTTACTTACACCGTTTTTTAAAATCACAACTTCTAGAAGGTTTACATGATTTTGTAAAAAACATGAGGTTTTAGAAAATGTGTTTTATTTCATCAATGGAATCTACAAAGTATGCACATTCTACGTCATAACGACTTTCTATAGTTTGCGCATGCGTCCGGAAATAAGAAACGCTTACTTCCACCGTTTTTTAAAATCACAGCTTCTAGAAGGTTTACATGATTTCGTAAAAAACATGAGTTTTAGAAAATGTGTTTTATTTCATAAATGGAATCAACAAAGTATGCACATTCTACGTCATAACGACTTTCCATAGTTTGCGCATTCGTCCGGAAATAAGAAAAGCTTACTTCCACCGATTTTTAAAATCACAGCTTCTAGAAGGTTTACATGATTTCGTAAAAAACACGATTTTTAGAAAATGTGTTTTATTTCATAAATGGAATCTACAAAGTATGCAAATTTTACGTCATAACGACTTTGTATAGTTTGCGCATACTTCCCAAAATAAGAAAAGCTTACTTCCCCCGCTTTTTAAAATCATAGCTTCTAGAAGGTTTACATGATTTCTTAAAAAACACGAGTTTTTAGAAAATGTGTTTTATTTCATAAATGGAATCAACAAAGTATGCACATTCTACGTCATAATGACTTGCTATAGTTTGCGCATTCGTCCGGAAATAAGAAAAGCTTACTTCAACCGTTTTTTAAAATCACAGCTTCTAGAAGGTTTACATGATTTCGTAAAAAACACGAGTTTTTAGAAAATGTGTTTTATTTCATAAATGGAATCTACAAAGTATGCACATTCTACATCATAACGACTTTCTATAGTTTGCGCATGCATCCGGATATAAGAAAAGATTACTTCCCCCGTTTTTTAAAATCATAGCTTCTAGAAGGTTTACATGATTTCTTAAAAAACACGAGTTTTTAGAAAATGTGTTTTATTTCATAAATGGAATCAACAAAGTATGCACATTCTACGTCATAATGACTTTCTATAGTTTGCGCATTCGTCCGGAAATAAGAAAAGCTTACTTCAACCGTTTTTTAAAATCACAGCTTCTAGAAGGTTTACATGATTTCGTAGAAAACACGACTTTTTAGAAAATGTGTTTTATTTCATAAATGGAATATACAAAGTATGCACATTATACATCATTACGACTTTCTATGGTTTGCGCATGCGTCCGAAAATAAAAAAAGCTTACTTCCACTGTTTTTTAAAATCACAGCTTCTCGAAGGTTTACATGATTTCGTAAAAAACACTGGTTTTTAGAAAATGTGTTTTATTTCATAAATGGAATCTACAAAGTATGCACATTCTACGTCATAACGACTTTCTATAGTTTGCGCATGCATCCGGAAATAAGAAAAGCTTACTTCCACCATTTTTTAAAATCACAGCTTCTAGAAAGTTTACATGATTTCGTAAAAAACACGAGTTTTTAGAAAATGTGTTTTATTTCATAAATGGAATCTACAAAGTATGCACATTCTACTTTATAATGACTTTCTATAGTTTGCGCATGCTTCCGGAAATAAGAAAAGCTTACTTCCACCGTTTTTTAAAATCACAGCTTCTAGAAGGTTTACGTGATTTCGTAAAAAACACGAGTTTTTAGAAAATGTGTTTTATTTCATAAATGGAATCAACAAAGTATGCACATTCTACGTCATAACGACTTTGTATAGTTTGCGCATGCGTCCGGAAATAACAAAAGCTTACTTCCACTGTTTTTTAAAATCACAGCTTCTAGAAGGTTTACATGATTTCGTAAAAAACACGAGTTTTTAGAAAATGTGTTTTATTTCATAAATGCAATCTACAAAGTATGCACATTCTACGTCATAACGACTTTCTATAGTTCATGCATCCGTTCGGAAATAAGAAAAGCTTACTTCCACCGTTTTTTCAAATCACAGCTTCTAGAAGGTTTACATGATTTCTTAAAAAACACGAGTTTTTAGAAAATGTGTTTTATTTCATAAATGGAATCATCAAAGTATGCACATTCTACGTCATAACGACTTTCTATAGTTTGCGCATTCGTCCGGAAATAAGAAAAGCTTACTTCCACCGTTTCTTAAAATCACAGCTTCTAGAAGGTTTACATGATTTCGTAAAAAACACGACTTTTTAGAAAATGTGTTTTATTTCATAAATGGAATCTACAAAGTATGCACATTCTACGTCATAACGACATTCTATAGTTTGCGCATGCGTCTGGAAATAAGAAAAGCTTACTTCCCACGTTTTTTAAAATCACATCTTCTAGAAGGTTTACATGATTTCTTAAAAAACATGAGTTTTTAGAAAATGTGTTTTATTTCTTAAATGGAATCAACAAAGTATGCACATTCTAAGTCATAACGACATTCTATAGTTTGCGCATGCGTCGGGAAATAAAAAAAGCTTACTTCCACCGTTTTTTAAAATCACATCTTCTAGAAGGTTTACATGATTTCTTAAAAAACACGAGTTTTTAGAAAATGTGTTTTATTTCATAAATGGAATCTACAAATTATGCACATTCTACGTCATAACGACTTTCTATAGTTTGCGCATGCGTCCGGAAATAAGAAACGCTTACTTCCGCCGTTTTTTAAAATCACAGCTTCTAGAAGGTTTACATGACTTCTTAAAAAACACGAGTTTTTAGAAAATGTGTTTTATTTCATAAATGGAATCAACAAAGTATGCACATTCTACATCATAACGACTTTCTATAGTTTGCGCATTCGTCCGGAAATAAGAAAAGCTTACTTCCACCATTTTTTAAAATCATAGCTTCTAGAAGGTTTACATGATTTCGTAAAAAACACGAGTTTTTAGAAAATGTGTTTTATTTCATAAATGGAATCTACAAAGTATGCACATTCTACGTCATAACGACTTTCTATTGTTTGCGCATGAGTCCGGAAATAAGAAAAGCTTACTTCCCCCGTTTTTTAAAATCACAGCTTCTAGAAGGTTTACGTGATTTCGTAAAAAACACGAGTTTTTAGAAAATGTGTTTTATTTCATAAATGGAATCTACAAAGTATGCACATTCTACGTCATAACGAATTTCTATAGTTTGCGCATTCGTCCGAAAATAAGAAACGCTTACTTCCCCCGTTTTTTAAAATCACAGCTTCTAGAAGGTTTACATGATTTCATAAAAAACACGAGTTTTTAGAAAATGTGTTTTATTTCATAAATGGAATCTACAAAGTATGCACATTCTACGTCATAACGAATTTCTATAGTTTGCGCATTCGTCCAAAAATAAGAAACGCTTACTTCCCCCGTTTTTTAAAATCACAGCTTCTAGAAGGTTTACATGATTTCATAAAAAACACGAGTTTTTAGAAAATGTGTTTTATTTCATAAATGGAATCTACAAAGTATGCACATTCTACGTCATAACGACTTTCTATAGTTTGCGCATGCGTCCGGAAATAAGAAAATCTTACTTCCCCCATTTTTTAAAATCACATCTTCTAGAAGGTTTACATGATTTCTTAAAAAACACGAGTTTTTAGAAAATGTGTTTTATTTCATAAATGGAATCAACAAAGTATGCACATTCTACGTCATAAGGACTTTCTATAGTTTGCGCATGCGTTTGGAAATAAGAAAAGCTTACGTCCCCCGTTTTTTAAAATCATAGCTTCTAAAAGGTTTACATGATTTCTTAAAAAACACGAGTTTTTAGAAAATGTGTTTTATTTCATAAATGGAATCAACAAAGTATGCACATTCTACGTCATAACGACTTTCTATAGTTTATGTATGCGTTTGGAAATAAGAAAAGCTTACTTCCCCCGTTTTTTAAAATCACAGCTTCTAGAAGGTTTATATGATTTCCTAAAAAACACGAGTTTTTAGAAAATGTGTTTTATTTCTTAAATAGAATCAACAAAGTATGCACATTCTACGTCATAACGACTTTATATAGTTTGCGCATGCGTCCGGAAATAAGAAAAGCTTAATCAACCGTTTTTTAAAATCATAGCTTCTAGAAGGTTTACATGATTTCGTAAAAAACACGAGTTTTTAGAAAATGTATTTTATTTCATAAATGGAATCTACAAAGTATGCACATTCTACGTCATAACGAAATTCTATAGTTTGCGAATGCGTCCAGAAATAAGAAAAGCTTACATCCACCGTTTTTTAAAATCACAGCTTCTAGAAGGTTTACATGATTTCGTAAAAAACATGAGTTTTTAGAAAATGTGTTTTATTTCATAAATGGAATCTACAAAGTATGCATATTCTATGTCATAACGATTTTCTATAGTTTGCGCATGCGTCCGGAAATAATAAAAGCTTACTTCCCCCGTTTTTTAAAATCACAACTTCTAGAAGGTTTACATGATTTCTTAAAAAACACGAGTTTTTAGAAAATGTGTTTTATTTCATAAATGGAATCAATAAAGTATGCACATTCTATGTCATAAGGACTTTCTATAGTTTATGTATGCGTTTGGAAATAAGAAAAGATTACTTCCCCCGTTTTTTAAAATCACAGCTTCTAGAAGGTTTATATGATTTCTTAAAAAACACGAGTTTTTAGAAAATGTGTTTTATTTCATAAATAGAATCAACAAAGTATGCACATTCTACGTCATAACGACTTTATATAGTTTGAGCATGCGTCGGGAAATAAGAAAAGCTTAATCAACCGTTTTTTAAAATCACAGCTTCTAGAAGGTTTACATGATTTCGTAAAAAACACGAGTTTTTAGAAAATGTGTTTTATTTCATAAATGGAATCTACAAAGTATGCAGATTCTACGTCATAACGACATTCTATAGTTTGCGCATGCGTCCGGAAATAAGAAAAGCTTACTTCCACCGTTTTTTAAAATCACAGCTTCTAGAAGGTTTACATGATTTCGTAAAAAACACGAGTTTTTAGAAAATGTGTTTTATTTCATAAATGGAATCTACAAAGTATGCACATTCTACCTTATAACCACTTTCTATAGTTTGCGCATGCGTCCGGAAATAAGAAAAGCTTACTTCCACTGTTTTTTAAAATCACAGCTTCTAGAAGGTTTACATGATTTCTTAAAAAACACGAGTTTTTAAAAAATATTTTTTATTTCATAAATGGAATCTACAAAGTATGCACATTCTACGTCATAAAAACTTTCTATAGTTTGCGCATCCGTCCGGAAATAAGAAAAGCTTACTTCCACTGTTTTTTAAAATCACAGCTTCTAGAAGGTTTACATGATTTCGTAAAAAACACGAGTTTTTAGAAAATGTTTTTTATTTCATAAATGGAATCTACAAAGTATGCACATTCTACGTCATAAGGACTTTCTATAGTTTATCCATGCGTCCGGAAATAAGAAAAGCTTACTTCCACCGTCTTTTAAAATCACAGCTTCTAAAAGGTTTACATGATTTCGTAAAAAACACGAGTTTTTAGAAAATGTGTTTTATTTCATAAATGGAATCTACAAAGTATGCACATTCTACGTCATAACGACTTTCTATAGTTTGTGCATGCATCCGAAAATAAGAAAAGCTTACTTCCCCCGTTTTTTAAAATCACAGCTTCTAGAAGGTTTACATGATTTCTTAAAAAACACAAGTTTTTAGAAAATGTGTTTTATTTCATAAATGGAATCAACAAAGTATGCACATTCTACATCGTAACGACTTTCTATAGTTTGCGCATGCGTCCGGAAATAAGAAAAGCTTACTTCCACCGTTTTTTAAAATCACAGCTTCTAGAAGGTTTACATGATTTCGTAAAAAACACGAGTTTTTAGAAAATGTGTTATATTTCATAAATGGAATCTTTAAAGTATGCACATTCTATGTCATAACCACTTTCTATAGTTTGCGCATGCGTCCGGAAATAAGAAAAGCTTACTTCCACCGTTTTTTAAAATCACAGCTTCTAGAAGGTTTACATGATTTCGTTAAAAACATGCGTTTTTAGAAAATGTGTTTTATTTCATAAATGGAATCTACAAAGTATGCACATTCTACGTCATAACAACTTTCTATAGTTTGTGCATGCGTCCGGAAATAAGAAAAGCTTACTTCCACTGTTTTTTAAAATCACAGCTTCTAGAAGGTTTACATGATTTCGTAAAAAACACGAGTTTTTAGAAAATGTTTTTTATTTCATAAATGGAATCTACAAAGTATGCACATTCTACGTCATAACAACTTTCTATAGTTTGCGCATGCGTCCGGGAATAAGAAAAGATTACTTCCACTGTTTTTTAAAATCACAGCTTCTAGAAGGTTTACATGATTTCGTAAAAAACACGAGTTTTTAGAAAATGTTTTTTATTTCATAAATGGAATCTACAAAGTATGCACATTCTACCTCATAAGGACTTTCTATAGTTTAACCATGCGTCCGGAAATAAGAAATGCTTACTTCCACCGTTTTTTAAAATCACAGCTTCTAGAAGGTTTACATGATTTCGTAAAAAACACGAGTTTTTAGAAAATGTGTTTGATTTCATAAATGGAATCAGCAAAGTATGCACATTCTACATCGTAACGACTTTTTATAGTTTGCGCATGCGTCCGGAAATAAGAAAAGCTTACTTCCCCTGTTTTTTAAAATCACAGCTTCTAGAAGGTTTACATGATTTCGTAAAAAACACGAGTTTTTAGAAAATGTGTTATATTTCATAAATGGAATCTTGAAAGTATGCACATTCTACGTCATAACGACTTTCTATAGTTTGCGCATGCGTCCGGAAATAAGAAAAGCTTACTTCCACCGTTTTTTCAAATCACAGCTTCTCAAACTGTTACATGATTTCCTAAAAAACACGGGTTTTTAGAAAATGTGTTTTATTTCACAAATGGAATCAACAAAGTATGCACATTCTACATCATAACGAATTTCTATAGTTTGCGCATGCGTCCGTAAATAAGAAAAGCTTACTTCCACCGTTTTTTAAACTCACAGCTTCTAGAAGGTTTACATGATTTCGTAAAAAACACGAGTTTTTAGAAAATGTGTTTTATTTCATAAATAGAATCTACAAAGTATGCACATTCTACGTCATAACGACTTTCTATAGTTTGCGCATACGTCCGGAAATAAGAAAAGCTTACTTCCATCATTTTTTAAAATCACAGCTTCTAGAAGGCTTACATGATTTCGTAAAAAACATGAGTTTTTAGAAAATGTGTTTTATTTCATAAATGGAATCTACAAAGTATGCACATTCTACGTCATAACGACATTCTATAGTTTGCGCATGCGTCCGGAAATAAGAAAAGCTTACTTCCCCCGTTTTTTAAAATCACAGCTTCTAGAAGGTTTACATGATTTCGTAAAAAACACGAGTTTTTAGAAAATGTGTTTTATTTCATAAATGGAATCTACAAAGTATGCAGATTCTACGGCATAACGACTTTCTATTGTTTGCGCATGCGTCCGGAAATAAGAAAAGCTTACTTCCCCCGTTTTTTTAAATCACACCTTCTAGAAGGTTTACATGATTTGTTAAAAAACACGAGTTTTTAGAAAATGTGTTTTATTTCATAAATGGAATCAACAAAGTATGCACATTCTACGTCATAACGACTTTCTATAGTTTGCGCATGCGTTTGGAAATAAGAAAAGCTTACTTCCCCCGTTTTTTAAAATCACCGCTTCTAGAAGGTTTACATGATTTCTTAAAAAACACGAACTTTTAGAAAATGTGTTTTATTTCATAAATAGAATCAACAAAGTATGCACATTCTACGTCATAACGACTTTCTATAGTTTGCGCATGCATTTGGAAATAGGAAAAGCTTACTTCCCCCGTTTTTTAAAATCACAGCTTCTAGAAGGTTTACATGATTTCTTAAAAAACATGAGTTTTTAGAAAATGTGTTTTATTTCATAAATGGAATCAACAAAGTATGCACATTCTACATCATAACGACTTTCTATAGTTTGCGCATTCGTCCGGAAATAAGAAAAGATTACTTCCACCATTTTTTAAAATCACAGCTTCTAGAAGGTTTACATGATTTCGTAAAAAACACGAGTTTTTAGAAAATGTGTTTCATTTCATAAATGGAATCTACAAAGTATGCACATTCTACATCATAACGACTTTCTATAGTTTGCGCATTCGTCCGCAAATAAGAAAAACTTACTTCCCCCGTTTTTTAAAATCACAGCTTCTAGAAGGTTTACATGATTTCGTAAGAAACACGAGTTTTTAGAAAATGTGTTTCATTTCATAAATGGAATCAACAAAGTATGCACATTCTACGTCATAAGGACTTTCTATAGTTTATGCATGCGTCCGGAAATAAGAAAAGCTTACTTCCCCCTTTTTTAAAATCACAGCTTCTAGAAGGTTTACATGATTTCGTAAGAAACACGAGTTTTTAGAAAATGTGTTTTATTTCATAAATGGAATCTACAAAGTATGCAGATTCTACATCATAACGACATTCTATAGTTTGCGCATGCGTTTGGAAATAAGAAAAGCTTACTTCCCCCATTTTTTAAAATCATAGCTTCTAGAAGGTTTACATGATTTCTTAAAAAACACGAGCTTTTAGAAAATGTGTTTTATTTCATAAATAGAATAAACAAAGTATGCACATTCTACGTCATAACGACTTTCTATAGTTTGCGCATGCATTTGGAAATAAGAAAAGCTTACTTCCCCCGTTTTTTAAAATCACAGCTTCTAGAAGGTTTACATGATTTCTTAAAAAACATTAGTTTTTAGAAAATGTGTTTTATTTCATAAATGGAATCAACAAAGTATGCACATTCTACATCATAACGACTTTCTATAGTTTGCGCATTCGTCCGGAAATAAGAAAAGCTTACTTCCACCGTTTTTTAATATCACAGCTTCTAGAAGGTTTACATGATTTCGTAAAAAACACAAGTTTTTAGAAAATGTGTTGTATTTCATAAATGGAATCTATAAAGTATGCACATTCTACGTCATAACGACATTCTATAGTTTGCGCATGCGTCCTGAAATAAGAAAAGCTTACTTCCACCGTTTTTTAAAATCACAGCTTCTAGAAGGTTTACATGATTTCGTAAAAAACACAAGTTTTTAGAAAATGTGTTTCATTTCATAAATGGAATCTACAAAGTATGCACATTCTATGGCATAACGACTTTCTATAGTTTGCGCATGCGTCTTGAAATTAGAAATGCTTACTTCCCCCGTTTTTTCAAATCACAGCTTCTAGAAGGTTTACATGATTTCGTAAAAAACACGAGTTTTTAAAAAATGTGTTTTATTTCATAAATGGAATCTACAAAGTATGCAGATTCTACGTCATAACGACTTTCTATAGTTTGCGCATGCATCCGGAAATAAGAAAAACTTACTTCCCCCATTTTTTAAAATCACAGCTTCTAGAAGGTTTACATGATTTCTTAAAAAACAAGAGTTTTTAGAAAATGTGTTTTATTTCATAAATGGAATCAACAAAGTATGCACATTCTACGTCATAAGGACTTTCTATAGTTTGCGCATGCGTTTGGAAATAAGAAAAGCTTACTTCCCCCGTTTTTTAAAATCACAGCTTCTAGAAGGTTTACATGATTTCTTAAAAGACACTAGTTTTTAGAAAATGTTTTTTATTTCAAAAATGATATCAACAAAGTACGCACATTCTACGTCATAACGACTTTCTATAGTTTGCGCATGCGTCCGGAAATAAGAAAAGCTTACTTCCACCGTTTTTTAAAATCAAAGCTTCTAGAAGGTTTACATGATTTCTTAAAAACCACGAGTTTTTAGAAAATGTGTTTTATTTCATAAATGGAATCTACAAAGTATGCACATTCTATGTCATAACGACTTTCTATAGATTGCGTATGCGTCCGAAAATAAGAAAAGCTTACTTCCCCCGTTTTTTAAAATCACAGCTTCTAGAAGGTTTACATGATTTCTTAAAAAACACGAGTTTTTAGAAAATGTGCTTTATTTCACAAATGGAATCAACAAAGTATGCACATTCTACATCATAACGAATTTCTATAGTTTGCGCATTCATCCGGAAATAAGAAAAGCTTACTTCCACCGTTTTTTAAAATCACAGCTTCTAGAAGGTTTACATGATTTCGTAAAAAACACGAGTTTTTAGAAAATGTGTTTTATTTCATAAATGGAATCTACAAAGTATGCATATTCTACGGCATAACGACTTTCTATAGTTTGCGCATGCGTCCGGAAATAAGAAAAGCTTACTTCCCCCGTTTTTTAAAATCACACCTTCTAGAAGGTTTACATGATTTGTTAAAAAACACGAGTTTTTAGAAAATGTGTTTTATTTCATAAATGGAATCAACAAAGTATGCACATTCTACGTCATAACGACTTTCTATAGTTTGCGCATGCGTCCGGAAATAAGAAAAGCTTATTTCCCTCGTTTTTTAAAATCACAGCTTCTAGAAGGTTTACATGATTTCTTAAAAAACACGAGTTTTTAGAGAATGTGTTTTATTTCATAAATGGAATAAACAAAGTATGCACATTCTACATCATAATGACTTTCTATAGCTTGCGCATTCGTCCGGAAATAAGAAAAGCTTACTTCCACCGTTTTTTAAAATCATAGCTTCTAAAAGGTTTACATGATTTCGTAAAAAACACAAGTTTTTAGAAAATGAGTTTTATTTCATAAATGGAATCAACAAAGTATGCACATTCTACGTCATAACAACTTTCTATAGTTTATGCATGCGTCCGGAAATAAGAAAAGCTTACTTCCCCAGTTTTTTAAAATCACGGCTTCTAGAAGGTTTACATGATTTCGTAAGAAATACGAGTTTTTAGAAAATGTGTTTTATTTCATAAATGGAATCTACAAAGTATGCACATTCTACGTCATAACGACATTCTATAGTTTGCGCATCCGTCCGGAAATAAGAAAAGCTTACTTCCACCGTTTTTTAAAATCACAGCTTCTAGAAGGTTTACATGATTTCGTAAAAAACATGAGTTTTTAGAAAATGTGTTTTATTTCATAAATAAAATCTACAAAGTATGCACATTCTACGTCATAACGACTTTCTATAGTTTGCGCATGCGTCCAGAAATAAGAAAAGCTTACTTCCCCCATTTTTTAAAATAACAGCTTCTAGAAGGTTTACATGATTTCTTAAAAAACACGAGTTTTTAGAAAATGTGTTTTATTTCTTAAATGGAATCAACAAAGTATGCACATTCTACGTCATAACGAAATTCTATAGTTTGCGCATGCGTCAAGAAATAAGAAAAGCTTACTTCCCCCGTTTTTTAAAATGACAGCTTCTAGAAGGTTTACATGATTTCTTAAAAAACACGAGTGTTTAGAAAATGTGTTTTATTTCATAAATGGAATCAACAAAGTATGCACATTCTACGTCATAAAGACTTTCTATAGTTTGCGCATGTGTTTGGAAATAAGAAAAGCTTACTTCCCCCGTTTTTTAAAATCACAGCTTCTAGAAGGTTTACATGATTTCTTAAAAAACACGAGTTTTTAGAAAATGTGTTTTATTTCATAAATAGAATCAACAAAGTATGCACATTCTACGTCATAACGACTTTCTATAGTTTGCGCATGCGTTTGGAAATAAGAAAAGCTTACTTCCCCCGTTTTTTAAAATCATAGCTTCTAGAAGGTTTACATGATTTCTTAAAAACCACGAGTTTTTAGAAAATGTGTTTTATTTCATAATTGGAATCAACAAAGTATGCACATTCTACATCATAACGACTTTCTATAGTTTTCGCATTCGTCCGGAAATAAGAAAAGCTTTCTTCCACCATGTTTTAAAATCACAGCTTCTAGAAGGTTTACATGATTTCGTAAAAAACATGAGTTTTTAGAAAATGTGTTTTATTTCAAAATGGAATCTACAAAGTATGCAAATTCTACGTCATAATGACTTTCTATAGTTTGCGCATGCGTCCGGAAATAAGAAAAGCTTGATTCCCCCGTTTTTTAAAATCACAGCTTCTAGAAGGTTTACATCATTTCGTAAAAAGCACGAGTTTTTAGAAAATGTGTTTTATTTCATAAATGGAATCTACAAAGTATGCACATTCTACGTCATAACGACTTTCTATAGTTTGCGAATGCGTCCGGAAATAAGAAACGCTTACTTCCCCCGTTTTTTAAAATCACAGCTTCTAGAAGGTTTACATGATTTCGTAAAAAACATGAGTTTTTAGAAAATGTGTTTTATTTCATAAATGGAATCTACAAAGTTTGCACATTCTACATCATAACGACTTTCTATAGTTTGCGCATCCGTCCGGAAATAAGAAAAGCTTACTTCCCCCGTTTTTTAAAATCACAGCTTCTAGAAGGTTTACATGATTTGTTTAAAAACAGGAGGTTTTAGAAAATGTGTTTTATTTCTTAAATGGAATCAACAAAGTATGCACATTCTGCGTCATAACGACTTTCTATAGTTTGTGCATGCGTCCGGAAATAAGAAAAGCTTACTTCCACCATTTTTTAAAATCACATCTTCTAGAAGGTTTACATGATTTCGTAAAAAACACGAGTTTTTAGAAAATGTGTTTTATTCCATAAATGGAATCTACAAAGTATGCACATTCTACGGCATAACGACTTTCTATTGTTTGCGCATGCGTCCGGAAATAAGAAAAGCTTACTTCCACCGTTTTTTAAAATCACAGCTTCTACAAGGTTTACATGATTTCGTAAAAAACACGAGTTTTTAGAAAATGTGTTTTATTTCATAAATGGAATCTACAGAGTATGCATATTCTACGTCATAACTACTTTCTATAGTTTGCGCATGTGTCCGGAAATAAGAAAAGCTTCCTTCCCCCATTTTTTAAAATCACAGCTTCTAGAAGGTTTACATGATTTCTTAAAAAACACGAGTTTTTAGAAAATGTGTTTTATTTCATAAATGGAATCAACAAAGTATGCACATTCTACGTCATAACGACTTTCTATAGTTTGCACATGCATTTGGATATAAGAAAAGCTTACTTCCCCCGTTTTTTAAAATCACAGCTTCTAGAAGGTTTACATGATTTGTGAAAAAACACGAGTTTTTAGAAAATGTGTTTTATTTCATAAATGGAATCAACAAAGTATGCACATTCTCCCTCATAACGAATTTCTATAGTTTGCGCATTCAGCCTGAAATAAGAAAAGCTTACTTCCACCGTTTTTTAAAATCACAGCTTCTAGAAGGTTTACATGATTTCGAAAAAAACACGAGTTTTTAGAAAATGTGTTTTATTTCATAAATGGAATCTACAAAGTTTGCACATAGTACGTCATAACGACTTTCTATAGTTTGCGCATCCGTCCGGAAATAAGAAAAGCTTACCTACCCCGTTTTTTAAAAGCACAGCTTCTAGAAGGTTTACATGATTTCGTAAAAAACACGAGTTTTTAGAAAATGTGTTTTATTTCATAAATGGAATCAACAAAGTAAGCACATTCTACATCATAATGACTTTCTATAGTTTGCGCATTCGTCCGGAAATAAGAAAAGCTTACTTCCACCATGTTTTAAAATCACAGCTTCTAGAAGGTTTACATGATTTCGTAAAAAACATGAGTTTTTAGAAAATGTGTTTTATTTCAAAATGGAATCTACAAAGTATGCAAATTCTACGTCATAATGACTTTCTATAGTTTGCGCATGCGTCCGGAAATAAGAAAAGCTTACTTCCACCGTTTTTTAAAATCACAGCTTCTAGAAGGTTTACATGATTTCGTTAAAAACATGAGTTTTTAGAAAATGTGTTTTATTTCATAAATGGAATCTACAAAGTATGCACATTCTACGTCATAACAACTTTCTATAGTTTGTGCATGCGTCCGGAAATAAGAAAAGCTTACTTCCACTGTTTTTTAAAATCACAGCTTCTAGAAGGTTTACATGATTTCGTAAAAAACACGAGTTTTTAGAAAATGTTTTTTATTTCATAAATGGAATCTACAAAGTATGCACATTCTACGGCATAACGACTTTCTATTGTTTGCGCATGCGTCCGGAAATAAGAAAAGCTTACTTCCACCGTTTTTTAAAATCACAGCTTCTACAAGGTTTACATTATTTCGTAAAAAACACGAGTTTTTAGAAAATGTGTTTTATTTCATAAATGGAATCTACAAAGTATGCACATTCTACGTCATAACTACTTTCTATAGTTTGCGCATGTGTCCGGAAATAAGAAAAGTTTCCTTCCCCCATTTTTTAAAATCACAGCTTCTAGAAGGTTTACATGATTTCTTAAAAAACACGAGTTTTTAGAAAATGTGTTTTATTTCATAAATGGAATCAACAAAGTATGCACATTCTACGTCATAACGACTTTCTATAGTTTGCACATGCATTTGGATATAAGAAAACTTACTTACCCCGTTTTTTAAAATCACAGCTTCTAGAAGGTTTACATGATTTGTTAAAAAACACGAGTTTTTAGAAAATGTGTTTTATTTCATAAATGGAATCAACAAAGTATGCACATTCTCCCTCATAACGAATTTCTATAGTTTGCGCATTCGGCCTGAAATAAGAAAAGCTTACTTCCACCGTTTTTTAAAATCACAGCTTCTAGAAGGTTTACATGATTTCGTAAAAAAGACGAGTTTTTAAAAAATGTGTTTTATTTCATAAATGGAATCTACAAAGTTTGCACATAGTACGTCATAACGACTTTCTATAGTTTGCGCATCCGTCTGGAAATAAGAAAAGCTTACCTACCCCGTTTTTTAAAATCACAGCTTCTATAAGGTTTACATGATTTCGTAAAAAACACGAGTTTTTAGAAAATGTGTTTTATTTCATAAATGGAATCAACAAAGTAAGCACATTCTACATCATAATGACTTTCTATAGTTTGCGCATTCGTCCGGAAATAAGAAAAGCTTACTTCCACCGTTTTTTTAAAATCACAGCTTCTAGAAGGTTTACATGATTTCGTAAAAAACACGAGTTTTTAGAAAATGTGTTTTATTTCATAAATGGAATCAACAAAGTATGCACATTCTACGTCATAACGACTTTCTATACTTTGCGCATGTGTCCGGAAATAAGAAAAGCTTACTTCCACCGTTTTTTAAAATCACAGCTTCTAGAAGGTTTACATGATTTCGTAAAAAACACGAGTTTTTAGAAAATGTGTTTTATTTCATAAATGGAATCAACAAAGTATGCACATTCTACGTCATAACGACTTTCTATACTTTGCGCATGTGTCCGGAAATAAGAAAAGCTTACTTCCACCGTTTTTTAAAATCACAGCTTCTAGAAGGTTTACATGATTTCTTAAAAAACACGAGTTTTTAGAAAATGTGTTTTATTTCTTAAATGGAATCAACAAAGTATGCACATTCTACGTCATAACGACTTTCTATAGTTTGCGCATGCGTCCAGAAATAAGAAAAGCTTACTTCCCCCGTTTTTTAAAATGACAGCTTCTAGAAGGTTTACATGATTTCTTAAAAAACACGAGTGTTTAGAAAATGTGTTTTATTTCATAAATGGAATCAACAAAGTATGCACATTCTACGTCATAACGACTTTCTATAGTTTGCGCATCTGTTTGGAAATAAGAAAAGCTTACTTCCCCCGTTTTTTAAAATCACAGCTTCAAGAAGGTTTACATGATTTCTTAAAAAACACGAGTTTTTAGAAAATGTGTTTTATTTCATAAATGGAATCAACAAAGTATGCACATTCTACGTCATAACGACTTTCTATACTTTGCGCATGTGTCCGGAAATAAGAAAAGCTTACTTCCACCGTTTTTTAAAATCACAGCTTCTAGAAGGTTTACATGATTTCTTAAAAAACACGAGTTTTTAGAAAATGTGTTTTATTTCTTAAATGGAATCAACAAAGTATGCACATTCTACGTCATAACGACTTTCTATAGTTTGCGCATGCGTCCAGAAATAAGAAAAGCTTACTTCCCCCGTTTTTTAAAATCACAGCTTCTAGAAGGTTTACATGATTTCTTAAAAAACACGAGTTTTTAGAAAATGTGTTTTATTTCATAAATGGAATCAACAAAGTATGCACATTCTACGTCATAACGAATTTCTATAGTTTATGTATGCGTTTGGAAATAAGAAAAACTTACTTCCCCCGTTTTTTAAAATCACAGCTTCTAGAAGGTTTATATGATTTCATAAAAAACACGAGTTTTTAGAAAATGTGTTTTATTTCATAAATAGAATCAACAAAGTATGCACATTCTACGTCATAACGACTTTATATAGTTTGCGCATGCGTCCGGAAATAAGAAAAGCTTAATCAACGGTTTTTTAAAATCACAGCTTCTAGAAGGTTTACATGATTTCGTAAAAAACACGAGTTTTTAGAAAATGTGTTTTATTTCCTAAATGGAATCTACAAAGTATGCACATTCTACGTCATAACGACATTCTATAGTTTGCGCATGCGTCCGGAAATAAGAAAAGCTTACTTCCACCATTTTTTAAAATCATAGCTTCTAGAAGGTTTACATGATTTCGTAAAAAACACGAGTTTTTAGAAAATGTGTTTTATTTCATAAATGGAATCTACAAAGTATGCACATTCTACGTCATAACGACTTTCTATAGTTTGCGCATGCGTCCGGAAATAAGAAAACCTTACTTCCACCGTTTTTGAAAATCACAGCTTCTAGAAGGTTTACATGATTTCACAAAAAACATGAGTTTTTAGAAAATGTTTTTCATTTCATAAATGGAATCTACAAAGTATGCACATTCTACGTCATAAGGAATTTCTATAGTTTATCCATGCGTCCGGAAATAAGAAAAGCTTACTTCCACCGTTTTTTAAAATCACAGCTTCTAAAAGGTTTACATGATTTCGTAAAAAACACGAGTTTTTAGAAAATGTGTTTTATTTCATAAATGGAATCAACAAAGTATGCACATTCTACGTCATAACGACTTTCTATAGTTTATGTATGCGTTTGGAAATAAGAAAAACTTACTTCCCGCGTTTTTTAAAATCACAGCTTCTAGAAGGTTTATATGATTTCATAAAAAACACGAGTTTTTAGAAAATGTGTTTTATTTCATAAATAGAATCAACAAAGTATGCACATTCTACGTCATAACGACTTTCTATAGTTTGCGCATGTGTTTGGAAATAAGAAAAGCTTACTTCCCCCGTTTTTTAAAATCACAGCTTCAAGAAGGTTTACATGATTTCTTAAAAAACACGAGTTTTTAGAAAATGTGTTTTATTTCATAAATAGAATCAACAAAGTATGCACATTCTACGTCATAACGAATTTCTATAGTTTGCGCATGCGTCCAGAAATAAGAAAAGCTTACTTCCCCCGTTTTTTAAAATCATAGCTTCTAGAAGGTTTACATGATTTCTTAAAAACCACGAGTTTTTAGAAAATGTGTTTTATTTCATAATTGGAATCAACAAAGTATGCACATTCTACATCATAACGACTTTCTATAGTTTTTGCATTCGTCCGGAAATAAGAAAAGCTTACTTCCACCATTTTTTAAAATCACAGCTTCTCGAAGGTTTACATGATTTCGTAAAAAACACGAGTTTTTAGAAAATGTGTTTTATTTCAAAATGGAATCTACAAAGTATGCACATTCTACGTCATAATGACTTTCTATAGTTTGCGCATGCGTCCGGAAATAAGAAAAGCTTTATTCCCCCGTTTTTTAAAATCACAGCTTCTAGAAGGTTTACATCATTTCGTAAAAAACACGAGTTTTTAGAAAATGTGTTTTATTTCATAAATGGAATCTACAAAGTATGCACATTCTACGTCATAACGAATTTCTATAGTTTGTGAATGCGTCCGGAAATAAGAAACGCTTACTTCCCCCGTTTTTTAAAATCACAGCTTCTAGCAGGTTTACATGATTTCGTAAAAAACATGAGTTTTTAGAAAATGTGTTTTATTTCATAAATGGAATCTACAAAGTTTGCACATTCTACGTCATAACGACTTTCTATAGTTTGCTCATCCGTCCGGAAATAAGAAAAGCTTACTTCCCCCGTTTTTTAAAATCACAGCTTCTAGAAGGTTTACATGATTTGTTAAAAAACAGGAGGTTTTAGAAAATGTGTTTTATTTCTTAAATGGAAGCAACAAAGTATGCACATTCTACGTCATAACGACTTTCTATAGTTTGCGCATGCGTCCGGAAATAAGAAAATCTTACTTCCACCATTTTTTAAAATCACATCTTCTAGAAGGTTTACATGATTTCGTAAAAAACATGAGTTTTTAGAAAATGTATTTTATTAAATAAATGGAATCTACAAAGTATGCACATTCTACGTCATAACGACTTTCTATACTTTGCGCATGTGTCCGGAAATAAGAAAACTTACTTCCACCGTTTTTTAAAATCACAGCTTCTAGAAGGTTTACATGATTTCGTAAGAAACACGAGTTTTTAGAAAATGTGTTTTATTTCATAAATAGAATCAACAAAGTATGCACATTCTATGACATAACGACTTTCTATAGTTTGCGCATGCGTCCGTAAATAAGAAAAGCTTACTTCCACCGTTTTTTAAAATCACAGCTTCTAGATGGTTTACATGATTTCGTAAAAAACACGAGTTTTTAGAAAATGTGTTTTATTTCATAAATGGAATCAACAAAGTATGCACATTCTACGTCATAACGACTTTCTATAGTTTGCGCATGCGTCCGGAAATAAGAAAAGCTTAGTTCCACCGATTTTTAAAATCACAGCTTCTAGAAGGTTTACATGATTTCGTAAAAAACAAGAGTTCTTAGAAAATGTGTTTTATTTCATAAATTCAATCTACAAAGTATGCACATTCTACGTCATAATGACTTTCTATAGTTTGCGCATGCATCCAGAAATAAGAAAAGCTTACTTCAACCGTTTTTTAAACTCACAGGTTCTTGAAGGTTTTACATGATTTCGTAAAAAACACGGGTTTTTAGAAAATGTGTTTTATTTCATAAATGGAATCTACAAAGTATGCACATTCTACGTCATAACGACTTTCTATAGTTTGCGTATCCGTCCGGAAATAAGAAAAGCTTACTTCCCCCGTTTTTGAAAATCACAGCTTCTAGAAGGTTTACATGATTTGTTAAAAAACATGAGTTTTTAGAAAATGTGTTTTATTTCATCAATGGAATCAACAAAGTATGCACATTCTACGTCATAACGACTTTCTATAGTTTGCGCATGCATCCGGAAATAAGAAAGGCTTACTTCCACCGTTTTTTAAAATCACAGCTTCTAGAAGGTTTACATGATTTCGTAAAAAAAAAGAGCTTTTAGAAAATGTGTTTTATTTCATAAATGGAATCTACAAAGTATGCACATTCTACGACATAACGACTTTCTATAGTTTGCGCATGCGTCCGGAAATAAGAAAAGCTTACTTCCACCGTTTTTTAAAATCACAGCTTCTAGATGGTTTACATGATTTCGTAAAAAACACGAGTTTTTAGAAAATGTGTTTTGTTTCATAAATGCAATCTAAAAAGTATGCACATTCTACGTCATAACGACTTTCTATAGTTTGCGCATGCGTCCGGAAATAAGAAAAGCTTACTTCCACCATTTTTTAAAATCACAGCATCTAGAAGGTTTACATGATTTCGTAAAAAACACGAGTTTTTAGAAAATGAGTTTTATTTCATAAACGGAATCTACAAAGTATGCACATTCTAGATCATAACGACATTCTATAGTTTGCGCATGCGTCCAGAAATAAGAAAAGCTTACTTCCACGGTTTTTTAAAATCACAGCTTCTAGAAGGTTTACATGATTTCGTAAAAAACACAAGTTTTTAGAAAATGTGTTTTATTTCATAAATGGAATCTACAAAGTTTGCACATTCTACGTCATAACGACTTTCTATAGTTTGCGAATCCGTCCGGAAATAAGAAAAGCTTACTTCCCCCATTTTTTAAAATCACAACTTCTAGAAGGTTTACATGATTTGTTAAAAAACACGAGTCTTTAGAAAATGTGTTTTATTTCATAAATGGAATCTACAAAGTATGCACATTCTACGTCATAATGACTTTCTATAGTTTGCGCATGCGTCCGGAAATAACAAAAGCTTACTTCCCCCGTTTTTTAAAATCACAGCTTCTAGAAGGTTTACATGATTTCGTAAAAAATACGAGTTTTTAGAAAATGTGTTTTATTTCATCAATGGAATCTACAAAGTATGCACATTCTACGTCATAACGACATTCTATAGTTTGCGCATGCGTCCAGAAATAAGAAAAGCTTACTTACACCGTTTTTTAAAATCACAACTTCTAGAAGGTTTACATGATTTTGTAAAAAACATGAGGTTTTAGAAAATGTGTTTTATTTCATCAATGGAATCTACAAAGTATGCACATTCTACGTCATAACGAATTTCTATAGTTTGCGCATGCGTCCGGAAATAAGAAACGCTTACTTCCACCGTTTTTTAAAATCACAGCTTCTAGAAGGTTTACATGATTTCGTAAAAAACATGAGTTTTTAGAAAATGTGTTTTATTTCATAAATGGAATCAACAAAGTATGCACATTCTACGTCATAACGACTTTCCATAGTTTGCGCATGCGTCCGGAAATAAGAAAAGCTTACTTCCACCGATTTTTAAAATCACAGCTTCTAGAAGGTTTACATGATTTCATAAAAAACACGATTTTTAGAAAATGTGTTTTATTTCATAAATGGAATCTACAAAGTATGCAAATTTTACGTCATAACGACTTTGTATAGTTTGCGCATACTTCCCAAAATAACAAAAGCTTACTTCCACCGTTTTTTAAAATCACAGCTTCTAGAAGATTTACATGATTTCATAAAAAACATGAGTTTTTAGAAAATGTGTTTTATTTCATAAATGGAATCTACAAAGTATGCACATTCTACGTCATAACGACTTTCTACAGTTTGCGCATACGTCCGGAAATAAGAAAAGCTTACTTCCACCGTTTTTTAAAATCACAGCTTCTAAAAGGTTTACATGATTTCGTAAAAAACACGAGTTTTTAGAAAATGTGTTTTATTTCATAAATGGAATCAACAAAGTATGCAGATTCTACGTCATAACGACTTTCTATAGTTTGCGCATGCATCCGGAAATAAGAAAAGCTTACTTCCCCCGTTTTTTAAAATCACAACTTCTAGATGGTTTACATGATTTCGTAAAAAACACGAGTTTTTAGAAAATGTGTTTTATTTCATAAATGGAATCAACAAAGTATGCACATTCTACATCATAACGACTTTCTATAGTTTGCGCATGCGTCCGGATATAAGAAAAGCTTACTTCCCCCGCTTTTTAAAATCATAGCTTCTAGAAGGTTTACATGATTTCTTAAAAAACACGAGTTTTTAGAAAATGTGTTTTATTTCATAAATGGAATCAACAAAGTATGCACATTCTACGTCATAATGACTTGCTATAGTTTGCGCATTCGTCCGGAAATAAGAAAAGCTTACTTCAACCGTTTTTTAAAATCACAGCTTCTAGAAGGTTTACATGATTTCGTAAAAAACACGAGTTTTTAGAAAATGTGTTTTATTTCATAAATGGAAACTACAAAGTATGCACATTCTACATCATAACGACTTTCTATAGTTTGCGCATGCATCCGGATCTAAGAAAAGATTACTTCCCCCGTTTTTTAAAATCATAGCTTCTAGAAGGTTTACATGATTTCTTAAAAAACACGAGTTTTTAGAAAATGTGTTTTATTTCATAAATGGAATCAACAAAGTATGCACATTCTACGTCATAATGACTTTCTATAGTTTGCGCATTCGTCCGGAAATAAGAAAAGCTTACTTCAACCGTTTTTTAAAATCATAGCTTCTAGAAGGTTTACATGATTTCGTAAAAAACACGACTTTTTAGAAAATGTGTTTTATTTCATAAATGGAATATACAAAGTATGCACATTATACATCATTACGACTTTCTATGGTTTGCGCATGCGTTCGAAAATAAAAAAAGCTTACTTCCACTGTTTTTTAAAATCACAGCTTCTCGAAGGTTTACATGATTTCGTAAAAAACACTGGTTTTTAGAAAATGTGTTTTATTTCATAAATGGAATCTACAAAGTATGCACATTCTACGTCATAACGACTTTCTATAGTTTGCGCATGCATCCGGAAATAAGAAAAGCTTACTTCCACCATTTTTTAAAATCACAGCTTCTAGAAAGTTTACATGATTTCGTAAAAAACACGAGTTTTTAGAAAATGTGTTTTATTTCATAAATGGAATCTACAAAGTATGCACATTCTACTTTATAATTACTTTCTATAGTTTGCGCATGCTTCCGGAAATAAGAAAAGCTTACTTCCACCGTTTTTTAAAATCACAGCTTCTAGAAGGTTTACGTGATTTCGTAAAAAACACGAGTTTTTAGAAAATGTGTTTTATTTCATAAATGGAATCAACATAGTATGCACATTCTACGTCATAACGACTTTGTATAGTTTGCGCATGCGTCCGGAAATAACAAAAGCTTACTTCCACTGTTTTTTAAAATCACAGCTTCTAGAAGGTTTACATGATTTCGTAAAAAACACGAGTTTTTAGAAAATGTGTTTTATTTCATAAATGGAATCTACAAAGTATGCACATTCTACGTCATAACGACTTTCTATAGTTCATGCATCCGTTCGGAAATAAGAAAAGCTTACTTCCACCGTTTTTTCAAATCACAGCTTCTAGAAGGTTTACATGATTTCTTAAAAAACACGAGTTTTTAGAAAATGTGTTTTATTTCATAAATGGAATCATCAAAGTATGCACATTCTACGTCATAACGACTTTCTATAGTTTGCGCATTCGTCCGGAAATAAGAAAAGCTTACTTCCACCGTTTCTTAAAATCACAGCTTCTAGAAGGTTTACATGATTTCGTAAAAAACACGACTTTTTAGAAAATGTGTTTTATTTCATAAATGGAATCTACAAAGTATGCACATTCTACGTCATAACGACATTCTATAGTTTGCGCATGCGTCTGGAAATAAGAAAAGCTTACTTCCCACGTTTTTTAAAATCACATCTTCTAGAAGGTTTACATGATTTCTTAAAAAACATGAGTTTTTAGAAAATGTGTTTTATTTCTTAAATGGAATCAACAAAGTATGCACATTCTAAGTCATAACGACATTCTATAGTTTGCGCATGCGTCGGGAAATAAAAAAAGCTTACTTCCACCGTTTTTTAAAATCACATCTTCTAGAAGGTTTACATGATTTCTTAAAAAACACGAGTTTTTAGAAAATGTGTTTTATTTCATAAATGGAATCTACAAATTATGCACATTCTACGTCATAACGACTTTCTATAGTTTGCGCATGCGTCCGGAAATAAGAAACGCTTACTTCCGCCGTTTTTTAAAATCACAGCTTCTAGAAGGTTTACATGACTTCTTAAAAAACACGAGTTTTTAGAAAATGTGTTTTATTTCATAAATAGAATCAACAAAGTATGCACATTCTACATCATAACGACTTTCTATAGTTTGCGCATTCGTCCGGAAATAAGAAAAGCTTACTTCCACCATTTTTTAAAATCATAGCTTCTAGAAGGTTTACATGATTTCGTAAAAAACACGAGTTTTTAGAAAATGTGTTTTATTTCATAAATGGAATCTACAAAGTATGCACATTCTACGTCATAACGACTTTCTATTGTTTGCGCATGAGTCCGGAAATAAGAAAAGCTTACTTCACCCGTTTTTTAAAATCACAGCTTCTAGAAGGTTTACGTGATTTCGTAAAAAACACGAGTTTTTAGAAAATGTGTTTTATTTCATAAATGGAATCTACAAAGTATGCACATTCTACGTCATAACGAATTTCTATAGTTTGCGCATTCGTCCGAAAATAAGAAACGCTTACTTCCCCCGTTTTTTAAAATCACAGCTTCTAGAAGGTTTACATGATTTCATAAAAAACACGAGTTTTTAGAAAATGTGTTTTATTTCATAAATGGAATCTACAAAGTATGCACATTCTACGTCATAACGAATTTCTATAGTTTGCGCATTCGTCCAAAAATAAGAAACGCTTACTTCCCCCGTTTTTTAAAATCACAGCTTCTAGAAGGTTTACATGATTTCATAAAAAACACGAGTTTTTAGAAAATGTGTTTTATTTCATAAATGGAATCTACAAAGTATGCATATTCTACGTCATAACGACTTTCTATAGTTTGCGCATGCGTCCGGAAATAAGAAAATCTTACTTCCCCCATTTTTTAAAATCACATCTTCTAGAAGGTTTACATGATTTCTTAAAAAACACGAGTTTTTAGAAAATGTGTTTTATTTCATAAATGGAATCAACAAAGTATGCACATTCTACGTCATAAGGACTTTCTATAGTTTGCGCATGCGTTTGGAAATAAAAAAAGCTTACGTCCCCCGTTTTTTAAAATCATAGCTTCTAAAAGGTTTACATGATTTCTTAAAAAACACGAGTTTTTAGAAAATGTGTTTTATTTCATAAATGGAATCAACAAAGTATGCACATTCTACGTCATAACGACTTTCTATAGTTTATGTATGCGTTTGGAAATAAGAAAAGCTTACTTCCCCCGTTTTTTAAAATCACAGCTTCTAGAAGGTTTATATGATTTCCTAAAAAACACGAGTTTTTAGAAAATGTGTTTTATTTCTTAAATAGAATCAACAAAGTATGCACATTCTACGTCATAACGACTTTATATAGTTTGCGCATGCGTCCGGAAATAAGAAAAGCTTAATCAACCGTTTTTTAAAATCATAGCTTCTAGAAGGTTTACATGATTTCGTAAAAAACACGAGTTTTTAGAAAATGTATTTTATTTCATAAATGGAATCTACAAAGTATGCACATTCTACGTCATAATGAAATTCTATAGTTTGCGAATGCGTCCAGAAATAAGAAAAGCTTACTTCCACCGTTTTTTAAAATCACAGCTTCTAGAAGGTTTACATGATTTCGTAAAAAACATGAGTTTTTAGAAAATGTGTTTTATTTCATAAATGGAATCTACAAAGTATGCATATTCTATGTCATAACGATTTTCTATAGTTTGCGCATGCGTCCGGAAATAAGAAAAGCTTACTTCCCCCGTTTTTTAAAATCACAACTTCTAGAAGGTTTACATGATTTCTTAAAAAACACGAGTTTTTAGAAAATGTGTTTTATTTCATAAATGGAATCAATAAAGTATGCACATTCTATGTCATAAGGACTTTCTATAGTTTATGTATGCGTTTGGAAATAAGAAACGATTACTTCCCCCGTTTTTTAAAATCACAGCTTCTAGAAGGTTTATATGATTTCTTAAAAAACACGAGTTTTTAGAAAATGTGTTTTATTTCATAAATAGAATCAACAAAGTATGCACATTCTACGTCATAACGACTTTATATAGTTTGAGCATGCGTCGGGAAATAAGAAAATCTTAATCAACCGTTTTTTAAAATCACAGCTTCTAGAAGGTTTACATGATTTCGTAAAAAACACGAGTTTTTAGAAAATGTGTTTTATATCATAAATGGAATCTACAAAGTATGCACATTCTACGTCATAACGACATTCTATAGTTTGCGCATGCGTCCGGAAATAAGAAAAGCTTACTTCCACCGTTTTTTAAAATCACAGCTTCTAGAAGGTTTACATGATTTCGTAAAAAACACGAGTTTTTAGAAAATGTGTTTTATTTCATAAATGGAATCTACAAAGTATGCACATTCTACCTTATAACCACTTTCTATAGTTTGCGCATGCGTCCGGAAATAAGAAAAGCTTACTTCCACTGTTTTTTAAAATCACAGCTTCTAGAAGGTTTACATGATTTCTTAAAAAACACGAGTTTTTAAAAAATATTTTTTATTTCATAAATGGAATCTACAAAGTATGCACATTCTACGTCATAAAAACTTTCTATAGTTTGCGCATCCGTCCGGAAATAAGAAAAGCTTACTTCCACTGTTTTTTAAAATCACAGCTTCTAGAAGGTTTACATGATTTCGTAAAAAACACGAGTTTTTAGAAAATGTTTTTTATTTCATAAATGGAATCTACAAAGTATGCACATTCTACGTCATAAGGACTTTCTATAGTTTATCCATGCGTCCGGAAATAAGAAAAGCTTACTTCCACCGTCTTTTAAAATCACAGCTTCTAAAAGGTTTACATGATTTCGTAAAAAACACGAGTTTTTAGAAAATGTGTTTTATTTCATAAATGGAATCTACAAAGTATGCACATTCTACGTCATAACGACTTTCTATAGTTTGTGCATGCATCCGAAAATAAGAAAAGCTTACTTCCCCCGTTTTTTAAAATCACAGCTTCTAGAAGGTTTACATGATTTCTTAAAAAACACAAGTTTTTAGAAAATGTGTTTTATTTCATAAATGGAATCAACAAAGTATGCACATTCTACATCGTAACGACTTTCTATAGTTTGTGCATGCGTCCGGAAATAAGAAAAGCTTACTTCCACCGTTTTTTAAAATCACAGCTTCTAGAAGGTTTACATGATTTCGTAAAAAACACGAGTTTTTAGAAAATGTGTTATATTTCATAAATGGAATCTTTAAAGTATGCACATTCTATGTCATAACCACTTTCTATAGTTTGCGCATGCGTCCGGAAATAAGAAAAGCTTACTTCCACCGTTTTTTAAAATCACAGCTTCTAGAAGGTTTACATGATTTCGTTAAAAACATGAGTTTTTAGAAAATGTGTTTTATTTCATAAATGGAATCTACAAAGTATGCACATTCTACGTCATAACAACTTTCTATAGTTTGTGCATGCGTCCGGAAATAAGAAAAGCTTACTTCCACTGTTTTTTAAAATCACAGCTTCTAGAAGGTTTACATGATTTCGTAAAAAACACGAGTTTTTAGAAAATGTTTTTTATTTCATAAATGGAATCTACAAAGTATGCACATTCTACGTCATAACAACTTTCTATAGTTTGCGCATGCGTCCGGGAATAAGAAAAGATTACTTCCACTGTTTTTTAAAATCACAGCTTCTAGAAGGTTTACATGATTTCGTAAAAAACACGAGTTTTTAGAAAATGTTTTTTATTTCATAAATGGAATCTACAAAGTATGCACATTCTACCTCATAAGGACTTTCTATAGTTTAACCATGCGTCCGGAAATAAGAAAAGCTTACTTCCACCGTTTTTTAAAATCACAGCTTCTAGAAGGTTTACATGATTTCGTAAAAAACACGAGTTTTTAGAAAATGTGTTTTATTTCATAAATGGAATCAGCAAAGTATGCACATTCTACATCGTAACGACTTTTTATAGTTTGCGCATGCGTCCGGAAATAAGAAAAGCTTACTTCCCCTGTTTTTTAAAATCACAGCTTCTAGAAGGTTTACATGATTTCGTAAAAAACACGAGTTTTTAGAAAATGTGTTATATTTCATAAATGGAATCTTCAAAGTATGCACATTCTACGTCATAACGACTTTCTATAGTTTGCGCATGCGTCCGGAATTAAGAAAAGCTTACTTCCACCGTTTTTTCAAATCACAGCTTCTCAAACTGTTACATGATTTCCTAAAAAACACGGGTTTTTAGAAAATGTGTTTTATTTCACAAATGGAATCAACAAAGTATGCACATTCTACATCATAACGAATTTCTATAGTTTGCGCATGCGTCCGTAAATAAGAAAAGCTTACTTCCACCGTTTTTTAAACTCACAGCTTCTAGAAGGTTTACATGATTTCGTAAAAAACACGAGTTTTTAGAAAATGTGTTTTATTTCATAAATAGAATCTACAAAGTATGCACATTCTACGTCATAACGACTTTCTATAGTTTGCGCATACGTCCGGAAATAAGAAAAGCTTACTTCCAGCATTTTTTAAAATCACAGCTTCTAGAAGGCTTACATGATTTCGTAAAAAACATGAGTTTTTAGAAAATGTGTTTTATTTCATAAATGGAATCTACAAAGTATGCACATTCTACGTCATAACGACATTCTATAGTTTGCGCATGCGTCCGGAAATAAGAAAAGCTTACTTCCCCCGTTTTTTAAAATCACAGCTTCTAGAAGGTTTACATGATTTCGTAAAAAACACGAGTTTTTAGAAAATGTGTTTTCTTTCATAAATGGAATCTACAAAGTATGCAGATTCTACGGCATAACGACTTTCTATTGTTTGCGCATGCGTCCGGAAATAAGAAAAGCTTACTTCCCCCGTTTTTTAAAATCACACCTTCTAGAAGGTTTACATGATTTGTTAAAAAACACGAGTTTTTAGAAAATGTGTTTTATTTCATAAATGGAATCAACAAAGTATGCACATTCTACGTCATAACGACTTTCTATAGTTTGCGCATGCGTTTGGAAATAAGAAAAGCTTACTTCCCCCGTTTTTTAAAATCACCTCTTCTAGAAGGTTTACATGATTTCTTAAAAAACACGAACTTTTAGAAAATGTGTTTTATTTCATAAATAGAATCAACAAAGTATGCACATTCTACGTCATAACGACTTTCTATAGTTTGCGCATGCATTTGGAAATAGGAAAAGCTTACTTCCCCCGTTTTTTAAAATCACAGCTTCTAGAAGGTTTACATGATTTCTTAAAAAACATGAGTTTTTAGAAAATGTGTTTTATTTCATAAATGGAATCAACAAAGTATGCACATTCTACATCATAACGACTTTCTATAGTTTGCGCATTCGTCCGGAAATAAGAAAAGATTACTTCCACCGTTTTTTAAAATCACAGCTTCTAGAAGGTTTACATGATTTCGTAAAAAACACGAGTTTTTAGAAAATGTGTTTCATTTCATAAATGGAATCTACAAACTATGCACATTCTACATCATAACGACTTTGTATAGTTTGCGCATTCGTCCGCAAATAAGAAAAACTTACTTCCCCCGTTTTTTAAAATCACAGCTTCTAGAAGGTTTACATGATTTCGTAAGAAACACGAGTTTTTAGAAAATGTGTTTCATTTCATAAATGGAATCAACAAAGTATGCACATTCTATGGCATAACGACTTTCTATAGTTTGCGCATGCGTCTTGAAATTAGAAATGCTTACTTCCCCCGTTTTTTCAAATCACAGCTTCTAGAAGGTTTACATGATTTCGTAAAAAACACGAGTTTTTAAAAAATGTGTTTTATTTCATAAATGGAATCTACAAAGTATGCAGATTCTACGTCATAACGACTTTCTATAGTTTGCGCATGCGTCCGGAAATAAGAAAAACTTACTTCCCCAATTTTTTAAAATCACAGCTTCTAGAAGGTTTACATGATTTCTTAAAAAACAAGAGTTTTTAGAAAATGTGTTTTATTTCATAAATGGAATCAACAAAGTATGCACATTCTACGTCATAAGGACTTTCTATAGTTTGCGCATGCGTTTGGAAATAAGAAAAGATTACTTCCCCCGTTTTTTAAAATCACAGCTTCTAGAAGGTTTACATGATTTCTTAAAAGACACTAGTTTTTAGAAAATGTTTTTTATTTCAAAAATGATATCAACAAAGTACGCACATTCTACGTCATAACGACTTTCTATAGTTTGCGCATGCGTCCGGAAATAAGAAAAGCTTACTTCCACCGTTTTTTAAAATCACAGCTTCTAGAAGGTTTACATGATTTCTTAAAAACCACGAGTTTTTAGAAAATGTGTTTTATTTCATAAATGGAATCTACAAAGTATGCACATTCTATGTCATAACGACTTTCTATAGATTGCGTATGCGTCCGAAAATAAGAAAAGCTTACTTCCCCCGTTTTTTAAAATCACAGCTTCTAGAAGGTTTACATGATTTCTTAAAAAACACGAGTTTTTAGAAAATGTGCTTTATTTCACAAATGGAATCAACAAAGTATGCACATTCTACATCATAACGAATTTCTATAGTTTGCGCATTCATCCGGAAATAAGAAAAGCTTACTTCCACCGTTTTTTAAAATCACAGCTTCTAGAAGGTTTACATGATTTCGTAAAAAGCACGAGTTTTTAGAAAATGTGTTTTATTTCATAAATGGAATCTACAAAGTATGCATATTCTACGGCATAACGACTTTCTATAGTTTGCGCATGCGTCCGGAAATAAGAAAAGCTTACTTCCCCCGTTTTTTAAAATCACACCTTCTAGAAGGTTTACATGATTTGTTAAAAAACACGAGTTTTTAGAAAATGTGTTTTATTTCATAAATGGAATCAACAAAGTATGCACATTCTACGTCATAACGACTTTCTATAGTTTGCGCATGCGTCCGGAAATAAGAAAAGCTTATTTCCCTCGTTTTTTAAAATCACAGCTTCTAGAAGGTTTACATGATTTCTTAAAAAACACGAGTTTTTAGAAAATGTGTTTTATTTCATAAATGGAATAAACAAAGTATGCACATTCTACATCATAATGACTTTCTATAGGTTGCGCATTCGTCCGGAAATAAGAAAAGCTTACTTCCACCGTTTTTTAAAATCATAGCTTCTAAAAGGTTTACATGATTTCGTAAAAAACACAAGTTTTTAGAAAATGAGTTTTATTTCATAAATGGAATCAACAAAGTATGCACATTCTACGTCATAACAACTTTCTATAGTTTATGCATGCGTCCGGAAATAAGAAAAGCTTACTTCCCCAGTTTTTTAAAATCACGGCTTCTAGAAGGTTTACATGATTTCGTAAGAAATACGAGTTTTTAGAAAATGTGTTTTATTTCATAAATGGAATCTACAAAGTATGCACATTCTACGTCATAACGACATTCTATAGTTTGCGCATCCGTCCGGAAATAAGAAAAGCTTACTTCCACCGTTTTTTAAAATCACAGCTTCTAGAAGGTTTACATGATTTCGTAAAAAACATGAGTTTTTAGAAAATGTGTTTTATTTCATAAATAAAATCTACAAAGTATGCACATTCTACGTCATAATGACTTTCTATAGTTTGCGCATGCGTCCAGAAATAAGAAAAGCTTACTTCCCCCATTTTTTAAAATAACAGCTTCTAGAAGGTTTACATGATTTCTTAAAAAACACGAGTTTTTAGAAAATGTGTTTTATTTCTTAAATGGAATCAACAAAGTATGCACATTCTACGTCATAACGAAATTCTATAGTTTGCGCATGCGTCAAGAAATAAGAAAAGCTTACTTCCCCCGTTTTTTAAAATGACAGCTTCTAGAAGGTTTACATGATTTCTTAAAAAACACGAGTGTTTAGAAAATGTGTTTTATTTCATAAATGGAATCAACAAAGTATGCACATTCTACGTCATAAAGACTTTCTATAGTTTGCGCATGTGTTTGGAAATAAGAAAAGCTTACTTCCCCCGTTTTTTAAAATCACAGCTTCTAGAAGGTTTACATGATTTCTTAAAAAACACGAGTTTTTAGAAAATGTGTTTTATTTCATAAATAGAATCAACAAAGTATGCACATTCTACGTCATAACGACTTTCTATAGTTTGCGCATGCGTTTGGAAATAAGAAAAGCTTACTTCCCCCGTTTTTTAAAATCATAGCTTCTAGAAGGTTTACATGATTTCTTAAAAACCACGAGTTTTTAGAAAATGTGTTTTATTTCATAATTGGAATCAACAAAGTATGCACATTCTACATCATAACGACTTTCTATAGTTTTCGCATTCGTCCGGAAATAAGAAAAGCTTACTTCCACCATGTTTTAAAATCACAGCTTCTAGAAGGTTTACATGATTTCGTAAAAAACATGAGTTTTTAGAAAATGTGTTTTATTTCAAAATGGAATCTACAAAGTATGCAAATTCTACGTCATAATGAATTTCTATAGTTTGCGCATGCGTCCGGAAATAAGAAAAGCTTGATTCCCCCGTTTTTTAAAATCACAGCTTCTAGAAGGTTTACATCATTTCGTAAAAAACACGAGTTTTTAGAAAATGTGTTTTATTTCATAAATGGAATCTACAAAGTATGCACATTCTACGTCATAACGACTTTCTATAGTTTGCGAATGCGTCCGGAAATAAGAAACGCTTACTTCCCCCGTTTTTTAAAATCACAGCTTCTAGAAGGTTTACATGATTTCGTAAAAAACATGAGTTTTTAGAAAATGTGTTTTATTTCATAAATGGAATCTACAAAGTTTGCACATTCTACATCATAACGACTTTCTATAGTTTGCGCATCCGTCCGGAAATAAGAAAAGCTTACTTCCCCCGTTTTTTAAAATCACAGCTTCTAGAAGGTTTACATGATTTGTTTAAAAACAGGAGGTTTTAGAAAATGTGTTTTATTTCTTAAATGGAATCAACAAAGTATGCACATTCTGCGTCATAACGACTTTCTATAGTTTGCGCATGCGTCCGGAAATAAGAAAAGCTTACTTCCACCATTTTTTAAAATCACATCTTCTAGAAGGTTTACATGATTTCGTAAAAAACACGAGTTTTTAGAAAATGTGTTTTATTCCATAAATAGAATCTACAAAGTATGCACATTCTACGGCATAACGACTTTCTATTGTTTGCGCATGCGTCCGGAAATAAGAAAAGCTTACTTCCACCGTTTTTTAAAATCACAGCTTCTACAAGGTTTACATGATTTCGTAAAAAACACGAGTTTTTAGAAAATGTGTTTTATTTCATAAATGGAATCTACAGAGTATGCATATTCTACGTCATAACTACTTTCTATAGTTTGCGCATGTGTCCGGAAATAAGAAAAGCTTCCTTCCCCCATTTTTTAAAATCACAGCTTCTAGAAGGTTTACATGATTTCTTAAAAAACACGAGTTTTTAGAAAATGTGTTTTATTTCATAAATGGAATCAACAAAGTATGCACATTCTACGTCATAACGACTTTCTATAGTTTGCACATGCATTTGGATATAAGAAAAGCTTACTTCCCCCGTTTTTTAAAATCACAGCTTCTAGAAGGTTTACATGATTTGTTAAAAAACACGAGTTTTTAGAAAATGTGTTTTATTTCATAAATGGAATCAACAAAGTATGCACATTCTCCCTCATAACGAATTTCTATAGTTTGCGCATTCAGCCTGAAATAAGAAAAGCTTACTTCCACCGTTTTTTAAAATCACAGCTTCTAGAAGGTTTACATGATTTCGAAAAAAACACGAGTTTTTAGAAAATGTGTTTTATTTCATAAATGGAATCTACAAAGTTTGCACATAGTACGTCATAACGACTTTCTATAGTTTGCGCATCCGTCCGGAAATAAGAAAAGCTTACCTACCCCGTTTTTTAAAAGCACAGCTTCTAGAAGGTTTACATGATTTCGTAAAAAACACGAGTTTTTAGAAAATGTGTTTTATTTCATAAATGGAATCAACAAAGTAAGCACATTCTACATCATAATGACTTTCTATAGTTTGCGCATTCGTCCGGAAATAAGAAAAGCTTACTTACACCATGTTTTAAAATCACAGCTTCTAGAAGGTTTACATGATTTCGTAAAAAACATGAGTTTTTAGAAAATGTGTTTTATTTCAAAATGGAATCTACAAAGTATGCAAATTCTACGTCATAATGACTTTCTATAGTTTGCGCATGCGTCCGGAAATAAGAAAAGCTTACTTCCACCGTTTTTTAAAATCACAGCTTCTAGAAGGTTTACATGATTTCGTTAAAAACATGAGTTTTTAGAAAATGTGTTTTATTTCATAAATGGAATCTACAAAGTATGCACATTCTACGTCATAACAACTTTCTATAGTTTGTGCATGCGTCCGGAAATAAGAAAAGCTTACTTCCACTGTTTTTTAAAATCACAGCTTCTAGAAGGTTTACATGATTTCGTAAAAAACACGAGTTTTTAGAAAATGTTTTTTATTTCATAAATGGAATCTACAAAGTATGCACATTCTACGGCATAACGACTTTCTATTGTTTGCGCATGCGTCCGGAAATAAGAAAAGCTTACTTCCACCGTTTTTTAAAATCACAGCTTCTACAAGGTTTACATGATTTCGTAAAAAACACGAGTTTTTAGAAAATGTGTTTTATTTCATAAATGGAATCTACAAAGTATGCACATTCTACGTCATAACTACTTTCTATAGTTTGCGCATGTGTCCGGAAATAAGAAAAGTTTCCTTCCCCCATTTTTTAAAATCACAGCTTCTAGAAGGTTTACATGATTTCTTAAAAAACACGAGTTTTTAGAAAATGTGTTTTATTTCATAAATGGAATCAACAAAGTATGCACATTCTACGTCATAACGACTTTCTATAGTTTGCACATGCATTTGGATATAAGAAAACTTACTTCCCCCGTTTTTTAAAATCACAGCTTCTAGAAGGTTTAAATGATTTGTTAAAAAACACGAGTTTTTAGAAAATGTGTTTTATTTCATAAATGGAATCAACAAAGTATGCACATTCTCCCTCATAACAAATTTCTATAGTTTGCGCATTCGGCCTGAAATAAGAAAAGCTTACTTCCACCGTTTTTTAAAATCACAGCTTCTAGAAGGTTTACATGATTTCGTAAAAAAGACGAGTTTTTAAAAAATGTGTTTTATTTCATAAATGGAATCTACAAAGTTTGCACATAGTACGTCATAACGACTTTCTATAGTTTGCGCATCCGTCCGGAAATAAGAAAAGCTTACCTACCCCCGTTTTTTAAAATCACAGCTTCTAGAAGGTTTACATGATTTCGTAAAAAACACGAGTTTTTAGAAAATGTGTTTTATTTCATAAATGGAATCAACAAAGTAAGCACATTCTACATCATAATGACTTTCTATAGTTTGCGCATTCGTCCGGAAATAAGAAAAGCTTACTTCCACCGTTTTTTTAAAATCACAGCTTCTAGAAGGTTTACATGATTTCGTAAAAAACACGAGTTTTTAGAAAATGTGTTTTATTTCATAAATGGAATCAACAAAGTATGCACATTCTACGTCATAACGACTTTCTATACTTTGCGCATGTGTCCGGAAATAAGAAAAGCTTACTTCCACCGTTTTTTAAAATCACAGCTTCTAGAAGGTTTACATGATTTCGTAAAAAACACGAGTTTTTAGAAAATGTGTTTTATTTCATAAATGGAATCAACAAAGTATGCACATTCTACGTCATAACGACTTTCTATACTTTGCGCATGTGTCCGGAAATAAGAAAAGCTTACTTCCACCGTTTTTTAAAATCACAGCTTCTAGAAGGTTTACATGATTTCTTAAAAAACACGAGTTTTTAGAAAATGTGTTTTATTTCTTAAATGGAATCAACAAAGTATGCACATTCTACGTCATAACGACTTTCTATAGTTTGCGCATGCGTCCAGAAATAAGAAAAGCTTACTTCCCCCGTTTTTTAAAATGACAGCTTCTAGAAGGTTTACATGATTTCTTAAAAAACACGAGTGTTTAGAAAATGTGTTTTATTTCATAAATGGAATCAACAAAGTATGCACATTCTACGTCATAACGACTTTCTATAGTTTGCGCATGTGTTTGGAAATAAGAAAAGCTTACTTCCCCCGTTTTTTAAAATCACAGCTTCTAGAAGGTTTACATGATTTCTTAAAAAACACGAGTTTTTAGAAAATGTGTTTTATTTCATAAATAGAATCAACAAAGTATGCACATTCTACGTCATAACGACTTTCTATAGTTTGCGCATGCGTTTGGAAATAAGAAAAGCTTACTTCCCCCGTTTTTTAAAATCATAGCTTCTAGAAGGTTTACATGATTTCTTAAAAACCACGAGTTTTTAGAAAATGTGTTTTATTTCATAATTGGAATCAACAAAGTATGCACATTCTACATCATAACGACTTTCTATAGTTTTCGCATTCGTCCGGAAATAAGAAAAGCTTACTTCCACCATGTTTTAAAATCACAGCTTCTAGAAGGTTTACATGATTTCGTAAAAAACATGAGTTTTTAGAAAATGTGTTTTATTTCAAAATGGAATCTACAAAGTATGCAAATTCTACGTCATAATGAATTTCTATAGTTTGCGCATGCGTCCGGAAATAAGAAAAGCTTGATTCCCCCGTTTTTTAAAATCACAGCTTCTAGAAGGTTTACATCATTTCGTAAAAAACACGAGTTTTTAGAAAATGTGTTTTATTTCATAAATGGAATCTACAAAGTATGCACATTCTACGTCATAACGACTTTCTATAGTTTGCGAATGCGTCCGGAAATAAGAAACGCTTACTTCCCCCGTTTTTTAAAATCACAGCTTCTAGAAGGTTTACATGATTTCGTAAAAAACATGAGTTTTTAGAAAATGTGTTTTATTTCATAAATGGAATCTACAAAGTTTGCACATTCTACATCATAACGACTTTCTATAGTTTGCGCATCCGTCCGGAAATAAGAAAAGCTTACTTCCCCCGTTTTTTAAAATCACAGCTTCTAGAAGGTTTACATGATTTGTTTAAAAACAGGAGGTTTTAGAAAATGTGTTTTATTTCTTAAATGGAATCAACAAAGTATGCACATTCTGCGTCATAACGACTTTCTATAGTTTGCGCATGCGTCCGGAAATAAGAAAAGCTTACTTCCACCATTTTTTAAAATCACATCTTCTAGAAGGTTTACATGATTTCGTAAAAAACACGAGTTTTTAGAAAATGTGTTTTATTCCATAAATAGAATCTACAAAGTATGCACATTCTACGGCATAACGACTTTCTATTGTTTGCGCATGCGTCCGGAAATAAGAAAAGCTTACTTCCACCGTTTTTTAAAATCACAGCTTCTACAAGGTTTACATGATTTCGTAAAAAACACGAGTTTTTAGAAAATGTGTTTTATTTCATAAATGGAATCTACAGAGTATGCATATTCTACGTCATAACTACTTTCTATAGTTTGCGCATGTGTCCGGAAATAAGAAAAGCTTCCTTCCCCCATTTTTTAAAATCACAGCTTCTAGAAGGTTTACATGATTTCTTAAAAAACACGAGTTTTTAGAAAATGTGTTTTATTTCATAAATGGAATCAACAAAGTATGCACATTCTACGTCATAACGACTTTCTATAGTTTGCACATGCATTTGGATATAAGAAAAGCTTACTTCCCCCGTTTTTTAAAATCACAGCTTCTAGAAGGTTTACATGATTTGTTAAAAAACACGAGTTTTTAGAAAATGTGTTTTATTTCATAAATGGAATCAACAAAGTATGCACATTCTCCCTCATAACGAATTTCTATAGTTTGCGCATTCAGCCTGAAATAAGAAAAGCTTACTTCCACCGTTTTTTAAAATCACAGCTTCTAGAAGGTTTACATGATTTCGAAAAAAACACGAGTTTTTAGAAAATGTGTTTTATTTCATAAATGGAATCTACAAAGTTTGCACATAGTACGTCATAACGACTTTCTATAGTTTGCGCATCCGTCCGGAAATAAGAAAAGCTTACCTACCCCGTTTTTTAAAAGCACAGCTTCTAGAAGGTTTACATGATTTCGTAAAAAACACGAGTTTTTAGAAAATGTGTTTTATTTCATAAATGGAATCAACAAAGTAAGCACATTCTACATCATAATGACTTTCTATAGTTTGCGCATTCGTCCGGAAATAAGAAAAGCTTACTTACACCATGTTTTAAAATCACAGCTTCTAGAAGGTTTACATGATTTCGTAAAAAACATGAGTTTTTAGAAAATGTGTTTTATTTCAAAATGGAATCTACAAAGTATGCAAATTCTACGTCATAATGACTTTCTATAGTTTGCGCATGCGTCCGGAAATAAGAAAAGCTTACTTCCACCGTTTTTTAAAATCACAGCTTCTAGAAGGTTTACATGATTTCGTTAAAAACATGAGTTTTTAGAAAATGTGTTTTATTTCATAAATGGAATCTACAAAGTATGCACATTCTACGTCATAACAACTTTCTATAGTTTGTGCATGCGTCCGGAAATAAGAAAAGCTTACTTCCACTGTTTTTTAAAATCACAGCTTCTAGAAGGTTTACATGATTTCGTAAAAAACACGAGTTTTTAGAAAATGTTTTTTATTTCATAAATGGAATCTACAAAGTATGCACATTCTACGGCATAACGACTTTCTATTGTTTGCGCATGCGTCCGGAAATAAGAAAAGCTTACTTCCACCATTTTTTAAAATCACAGCTTCTAGAAGGTTTACATGATTTCGTAAAAAACACGAGTTTTTAGAAAATGTGTTTTATTTCAAAATGGAATCTACAAAGTATGCACATTCTACGTCATAATGACTTTCTATAGTTTGCGCATGCGTCCGGAAATAAGAAAAGCTTGATTCCCCCATTTTTTAAAATCACAGCTTCTAGAAGGTTTACATCATTTCGTAAAAAACACGAGTTTTTAGAAAATGTGTTTTATTTCATAAATGGAATCTACAAAGTATGCACATTCTACGTCATAACGAATTATATAGTTTGCGCATGCGTCCGGAAATAAGGAAAGCTTAATCAACCGTTTTTTAAAATCACAGCTTCTAGAAGGTTTACGTGATTTCATAAAAAACAGGGGTTTTTAGAAAATGTTTTTTATTTCATAAATGGAATCTACAAAGTATGCACATTCTACGTCGAAACGAATTTCTATAGTTTGTGCATGCGTCCGGAAATAAAAAAAGCTTACTTCCACCATTTTTTTAAAATCACAGCTTCTAGAAGGTTTACATGATTTCGTAAAAAACACGAGTTTTTAGAAAATGTGTTTTATTTCATAAATGGAATCAACAAAGTATGCACATTCTACGTCATAACGACTTTCTATACTTTGCGCATGTGTCCGGAAATAAGAAAACTTACTTCCACCGTTTTTTAAAATCACAGCTTCTAGAAGGTTTACATGATTTCGTAAGAAACACGAGTTTTTAGAAAATGTGTTTTATTTCATAAATAGAATCAACAAAGTATGCACATTCTACGTCATAACGACTTTATATAGTTTGCGCATGCGTCCGGAAATAAGAAAAGCTTAATCAACCGTTTTTTTAAATCACAGCGTCTAGAAGGTTTACATGATTTCGTAAAAAACTCGAGTTTTTAGAAAATGTGTTTTATTTCGTAAATGGAATCTACAAAGTATGCATATTCTACGTCATAACGACATTCTATAGTTTGCGCATCCGTCCCGAAATAAGAAAAGCTTACTTCCACCGATTTTTAAAATCACAGCTTCTAGAAGGTTTACATGATTTCGTAAAAAACACAAGTTTTTAGAAAATGTGTTTTATTTCATAAATGGAATCTAAAAAGTATGCACATTCTACGTCATAACGACTTTCTATAGTTTGCGCATGCGTCCGAAAATAAGAAAAGCTTACTTCCCCCGTTTTTTAAAATCACAGCTTCTAGAAGGTTTACATGATTTTGTAAAAAACACGAGTTTTTAGAAAACGTGTTTTATTTCATAAATGGAATCAACAAAGTATGCACATTCTACGTCAGAACGACTTTCTATAGTTTGCACATGCGTTTGGAAATAAGAAAAGCTTACTTCCCTCATTTTTTAAAATCACAGCTTCTAGAAGGTTTACATGATTTCTTAAAAAACACGAGTTTTTAGAAAATGTGTTTTATTTCATAAATGGAATCAACAAAGTATGCACATTCTACGTCATAACGACTTTCTATACTTTGCGCATGCGTTTGGAAATAAGAAAAGCTTACTTCCACCATTTTTTAAAATCACAGCTTCTAGAAGGTTTACATGGTTTCGTAAAAAACACGAGTTTTTAGAAAATGTGTTTTATTTCAAAATGGAATCTACAAAGTATGCACATTCTACGTCATAATGACTTTCTATAGTTTGCGCATGCGTCCGGAAATAAGAAAAGCTTTATTCCCCCGTTTTTTAAAATCACAGCTTCTAGAAGGTTTACATCATTTCGTAAAAAACACGAGTTTTTAGAAAATGTGTTTTATTTCATAAATGGAATCTACAAAGTATGCACATTCTACGTCATAACGAATTTCTATAGTTTGCGAATGCGTCTGGAAATAAGAAACGCTTACTTCCCCCGTTTTTTAAAATCACAGCTTCTAGCAGGTTTACATGATTTCGTAAAAAACATGAGTTTTTAGAAAATGTGTTTTATTTCATAAATGGAATCTACAAAGTTTGCACATTCTACGTCATAACGACTTTCTATAGTTTGCTCATCCGTCCGGAAATAAGAAAAGCTTACTTCCCCCGTTTTTTAAAATCACAGCTTCTAGAAGGTTTACATGATTTGTTAAAAAACAGGAGGTTTTAGAAAATGTGTTTTATTTCTTAAATGGAAGCAACAAAGTATGCACATTCTACGTCATAACGACTTTCTATAGTTTGCGCATGCGTCCGGAAATAAGAAAATCTTACTTCCACCATTTTTTAAAATCACATCTTCTAGAAGGTTTACATGATTTCGTAAAAAACACGACTTTTTAGAAAATGTGTTTTATTCCATAAATGGAATCTACAAAGTATGCACATTCTACGGCATAACGACTTTCTATTGTTTGCGCATGCGTCCGGAAATAAGAAAAGCTTACTTCCACCATTTTTTAAAATCACAGCTTCTACAAGGTTTACATGATTTCGTAAAAAACATGAGTTTTTTAGAAAATGTGTTTTATTTCATAAATGGAATCTACAAAGTATGCACATTCTACGTCATAACGACTCTCTATACTTTGCGCATGTGTCCGGAAATAAGAAAACTTACTTCCACCATTTTTTAAAATCACAGCTTCTAGAAGGTTTACATGATTTCGTAAGAAACACGAGTTTTTAGAAAATGTGTTTTATTTCATAAATAGAATCAACAAAGTATGCACATTATACGTCATAACGACTTTATATAGTTTGCGCATGCGTCCGGAAATAAGAAAAGCTTAATCAACCATTTTTTTAAATCACAGCTTCTAGAAGGTTTACATGATTTCGTAAAAAACTCGAGTTTTTAGAAAATGTGTTTTATTTCATAAATGGAATCTAAAAAGTATGCACATTCTACGTCATAACGACATTCTATAGTTTGCGCATGCGTCCTGAAATAAGAAAAGCTTACTTCCACCATTTCTTAAAATCACAGCTTCTAGAAGGTTTACATGATTTCGTAAAAAACACGAGTTTTTTGAAAATGTGTTTTATTTCGTAAATGGAATCTACAAAGTATGCACATTCTACGTCATAACGACATTCTATAGTTTGCGCATCCGTCCCGAAATAAGAAAAGCTTACTTCCACCGATTTTTAAAATCACAGCTTCTAGAAGGTTTACATGATTTCGTAAAAAACACAAGTTTTTAGAAAATGTGTTTTATTTCATAAATGGAATCTAAAAAGTATGCACATTCTACGTCATAACGACTTTCTATAGTTTGCGCATGCGTCCGAAAATAAGAAAAGCTTACTTCCCCCGTTTTTTAAAATCACAGCTTCTAGAAGGTTTACATGATTTTGTAAAAAACACGAGTTTTTAGAAAACGTGTTTTATTTCATAAATGGAATCAACAAAGTATGCACATTCTACGTCAGAAAGACTTTCTATAGTTTGCACATGCGTTTGGAAATAAGAAAAGCTTACTTCCCTCATTTTTTAAAATCACAGCTTCTAGAAGGTTTACATGATTTCTTAAAAAACACGAGTTTTTAGAAAATGTGTTTTATTTCATAAATGGAATCAACAAAGTATGCACATTCTACGTCATAACGACTTTCTATACTTTGCGCATGCGTTTGGAAATAAGAAAAGCTTACTTCTCCCGTTTTTTAAAATCACGGCTTCTAGAAGGTTTACATGATTTCTTAAAAAACATGAGCTTTTAGAAAATGTGTTTTATTTCATAAATAGAATCAACAAAGTATGCACATTCTACGTCATAACGACTTTCTATACTTTGCGCATGCGTCCGGAAATAAGAAAAGCTTACTTCCACCGTTTTTTAAAATCACAGCTTCTAGAAGGTTTACATGATTTCGTAAAAAACACGAGTTTTTAGAAAATGTGTTTTATTTAATAAATAGAATAAACAAACTATGCACATTCTACGTCATAACGACTTTATATAGTTTGCGCATGCGTCCGGAAATAAGAAAAGCTTAATCAACCGTTTTTTAAAATCACAGCTTCTAGAAGGTTTACATGATTTCGTAAAAAACTCAAATTTTTAGAAAATGTGTTTTATTTCATAAATGGAATCTACAAAGTATGCACATTCTATGTCATAACGACATTCTATAGTTTGCGCATGCGTCCGGAAATAAGAAAAGCTTACTTCCACCGTTTTTTTAAATCACAGCTTCTAGAAGGTTTACATGATTTCGTAAAAAACACGAGTTTTTAGAAAATGTGTTTTATTTCATAAATGGAATCTACAAAGTATGCACATTCTACGTCATAACGACTTTCTATAGTTTGCGCATGTTTCCAGAGATAAGAAAAGCTTACTTCCACCGTTTTTTAAAATCACAGCTTCTAGAAGGTTTACATGATTTCGTAAAAAACACGGGTTTTTAGAAAATGTGTTTTATTTCATAAATGGAATCTACAAAGTATGCACATTCTACATCATAACGAATTTCTATAGTTTATGCATGCGTACGGAAATAAGAAAAGCTTACTTCTTCCGTTTTTTAAAATCACAGCTTCTAGAAGGTTTACATGATTTCGTAAAAAACACGAGTTTTTAGAAAATGTGTTTTATTTCATAAATAGAATCAACAAAGTATGTACATTCTACGTTATAACGACTTTATATAGTTTGCGCATGCGTCTAGAAATAAGAAAAGCTTAATAAACCGTTTTTTAAAATCACAGCTTCTAGAAGGTTTACATGATTTCGTAAAAAACACGAGTTTTTAGAAAATGTGTTTTATTTCATAAATGGAATCTACAAAGTGTGCACATTCTATGTCATAATGACTTTCTATAGTTTGCGCATGCGTCCGGAAATAAGAAAAGCTTACTTCCACCGTTTTTTAAAATCACAGCTTCTAGACGGTTTATATGATTTCGTAAAAAACACGAGTTTTTAGAAAATGTGTTTTATTTCATAAATGGAATCTACAAAGTATGCACATTCTACGTCATAACGACATTCTATAGTTTCCGCATGCGTCTGGAAATAAGAAAAGCTTACTTCCACCGTTTTTTAAAATCACAGCTTCTAGAAGGTTTACATGATTTCGTAAAAAACATGAGTTTTTAGAAAATGTGTTTTATTTCATAAATGGAATCTACAAAGGATGCACATTCTACGTCATAACGACATTCTATAGTTTGCGCATGCGTCCAGATATAAGAAAAGCTTACTTCCACCCTTTTTTAAAATCACAGCTTCTAGAAGGTTTACATGATTTCGTAAAAACCACGAGTTTTTAGAAAATGTGTTTTATTTCATAAATGGAATCAACAAAGTATGCACATTCTACGTCATAACGACTTTCTATAGTTTGAATATTCGTCCGGAAATAAGAAAAGCTTACTTCCACCGTTTTTTAAAATCACAGCTTCCAGAAGGTTTACATGATTTCGTAAAAAACACGAGTTTTTGAAAATGTGTTTTATTTCATCAATGGAATCAACAAAGTATGCACATTCTACGTCATAACGACTTTCTATAGTTTGCGCATGCATTTGGAAATAAAAAAAACTTACTTCCCCCGTTTTTTAAAATCACAGCTTCTAGAAGGTTTACATGATTTCTTAAAAAACACGAGTTTTTAGAAAATGTGTTTTATTTCATAAATGGAATCAACAAAGTATGCACATTCTACGTCGTAAGGACTTTCTATAGTTTGCGCATGCGTCTGGAAATAAGAAAAGCTTACTTCCACCGTTTTTTAAAATCACAGCTTCTAGAAGGTTTACATGATTTCTTAAAAAACACGAGTTTTTAGAAAATGTGTTTTATTTCATAAATGGAATCAACAAAGTATGCACATTCTACGTCATAAGGACTTTCTATAGTTTGCGCATGCGTTTGGAAATAAGAAAAGCTTACTTCCCCCGTTTTTTAAAATCACAGCTTCTAGAAGGTTTACATGATTTCTTAAAAAACACGAGTTTTTAGAAAATGTGTTTTATTTCATAAATGGAATCTACAAAGTATGAACATTCTACATAATAACGACTTTCTATAGTTTGCGCATGCGTCCGGAAATAAGAAAAGCTTACTTCCCCCGTTTTTTAAAATCACAGGTTCTAGAAGGTTTACATGATTTCTTAAAAAACACGAGTTTTTAGAAAATTTGTTTTATTTCATAAATGGAATCAACAAAGTATGCACATTCTACATCGTAAATACGTTCTATAGTTTGCGCATCCGTCCGGAAATAAGAAAAGCTTACTTCTCCCATTTTTTAAAATCACAGCATCTAGAAGGTTTACATGATTTCGAAAAAACACGAGTTTTTAGAAAATGTGTTTTATTTCATAAATAGAATCAACAAAGTTTGCACATTCTACGTCATAACGACATTCTATACTTTGCGCATGCGTCCGGAAATAAGAAAAGCTTACTTCCACCGTTTTTTAAAATCCCAGCTTCTAGAAGGTTTACATGATTTCGTAAAAAACACGAGTTTTTAGAAAATGTGTTTTATTTCATAAATTGAATCTACAAAGTATGCACATTCTACGTCATAACGACTTTATATAGTTTGCGCATGCGTCCGGAAATAAGAAAAGCTTAATCAACCGTTTTTTAAAATCACAGCTTCTAGAAGGTTTACATGATTTCGTAAAAAACACGAGTTTTTAGAAAATGTGTTTTATTTCATAAATGGAATCTACAAAGTATGCACATTCTACGTCATAACGAAATTCTATAGTTTGCGAATGCGTCCGGAAATAAGAAAAGCTTACTTCCACCGTTTTTTAAAATCACAGCTTCTAGAAGGTTTACATGATTTCGTAAAAACACGAGTTTTTAGAAAATGTGTTTTATTTCATAAATGGAATCTACAAAGTATGCATATTCTATGTCATAACGACTTTCTATAGTTTGCGCATGCGTCCAGAAATAAGAAAAGCTTACTTCCCCCCGTTTTTTAAAATCACAGCTTCTAGAAGGTTTACATGATTTCTTAAAAAACACGAGTTTTTAGAAAATGTGTTTTATTTCATAAATGGAATCAACAAAGTATGCACATTCTACGTCATAACGACTTTCTATAGTTTATGTATGTGTTTGGAAATAAGAAAAACTTACTTCCCCCGTTTTTTAAAATCACAGCTTCTAGAAGGTTTATATGATTTCATAAAAAACACGAGTTTTTAGAAAATGTGTTTTATTTCATAAATAGAATCAACAAAGTATGCACATTCTACGTCATAACGACTTTATATAGTTTGCGCATGCGTCCGGAAATAAGAAAAGCTTAATCAACCGTTTTTTAAAATCACAGCTTCTAGAAGGTTTACATGATTTCGTAAAAAACACGAGTTTTTAGAAAATGTGTTTTATTTCATAAATGGAATCTACAAAATATGCACATTCTACGTCATAACGACATTCTATAGTTTGCGCATGCGTCCGGAAATAAGAAAAGCTTACTTCAACCATTTTTTAAAATCACAGCTTCTAGAAGGTTTACATGATTTCGTAAAAAACACGAGTTTTTAGAAAATGTGTTTTATTTCATAAATGGAATCTACAAAGTATGCACATTCTACGTCATAACGACTTTCTATAGTTTGCACATGCGTCCGGAAATAAGAAAAGCTTACTTCCACCGTTTTTTAAAATCACAGCTTCTAGAAGGTTTACATGATTTCATAAAAAACACGAGTTTTTAGAAAATGTTTTTTATTTCATAAATGGAATCTACAAAGTATGCACATTCTACGTCATAAGGAATTTCTATAGTTTATCCATGCGTCTGTAAATAAGAAAAGCTTACTTCCACCGTTTTTTAAAATCACAGCTTCTAAAAGGTTTACATTATTTCGTAAAAAACATGAGTTTTTAGAAAATGTGTTTTATTTCATAAATGGAATCAACAAAGTATGCACATTCTACGTCATAACGACTTTCTATAGTTTATGTATGCGTTTGGAAATAAGAAAAAGTTACTTCCCCGCGTTTTTTAAAATCACAGCTTCTAGAAGGTTTATATGATTTCATAAAAAACACGAGTTTTTAGAAAATGTGTTTTATTTCATAAATAGAATCAACAAAGTATGCACATTCTACGTCATAACGACTTTATATAGTTTGCGCATGCATCCGGAAATAAGAAAAGCTTAATCAACCGTTTTTTAAAATCACAGCTTCTAGAAGGTTTACATGATTTCGTAAAAAACACGAGTTTTTAGAAAATGTGTTTGATTTCATAAATGGAATCTACAAAGTATGCACATTCTACGTCATAACGACATTCTATAGTTTGCGCATGCGTCCGGAAATAAGAAAAGCTTACTTCCACCATTTTTTAAAATCACAGCTTCTAGAAGGTTTACATCATTTCGTAAAAAACACGAGTTTTTAGAAAATGTGTTTTATTTCATAAATGGAATCTACAAAGTATGCACATTCTACATCATAACGAAATTCTATAGTTTGCGAATGCGTCCGGAAATAAGAAAAGCTTACTTCCACCGTTTTTTAAAATCACAGCTTCTAGAAGGTTTACATGATTTCGTAAAAACACGAGTTTTTAGAAAATGTGTTTTATTTCATAAATGGAATCTACAAAGTATGCATATTCTATGTCATAACGACTTTCTATAGTTTGCGCATGCGTCCAGAAATAAGAAAAGCTTACTTCCCCCGTTCTTTAAAATCACAGCTTCTAGAAGGTTTACATGATTTCTTAAAAAACACGAGTTTTTAGAAAATGTGTTTTATTTCATAAATGGAATCAACAAAGTATGCACATTCTACGTCATAACGAATTTCTATAGGTTATGTATGCGTTTGGAAATAAGAAAAACTTACTTCCCCCGTTTTTTAAAATCACAGCTTCTAGAAGGTTTATATGATTTCATAAAAAACACGAGTTTTTAGAAAATGTGTTTTATTTCATAAATAGAATCAACAAAGTATGGACATTCTACGTCATAACGACTTTATATAGTTTGCGCATGCGTCCGGAAATAAGAAAAGCTTAATCAACGGTTTTTTAAAATCACAGCTTCTAGAAGGTTTACATGATTTCGTAAAAAACACGAGTTTTTAGAAAATGTGTTTTATTTCCTAAATGGAATCTACAAAGTATGCACATTCTACGTCATAACGACATTCTATAGTTTGCGCATGCGTCCGGAAATAAGAAAAGCTTACTTCCACCGTTTTTGAAAATCACAGCTTCTAGAAGGTTTACATGACTTCACAAAAAACATGAGTTTTTAGAAAATGTTTTTCATTTCATAAATGGAATCTACAAAGTATGCACATTCTACGTCATAAGGAATTTCTATAGTTTATCCATGCGTCCGGAAATAAGAAAATCTTACTTCCACCGTTTTTTAAAATCACAGCTTCTAAAAGGTTTACATGATTTCGTAAAAAACACGAGTTTTTAGAAAATGTGTTTTATTTCATAAATGGAATCAACAAAGTATGCACATTCTACGTCATAACGACTTTCTATAGTTTATGTATGCGTTTGGAAATAAGAAAAACTTACTTCCCGCGTTTTTTAAAATCACAGCTTCTAGAAGGTTTATATGATTTCATAAAAAACACGAGTTTTTAGAAAATGTGTTTTATTTCATAAATAGAATCAACAAAGTATGCACATTCTACGTCATAACGACTTTATATAGTTTGCGCATGCGTCCGGAAATAAGAAAAGCTTAATCAACCGTTTTTTAAAATCACAGCTTCTAGAAGGTTTACATGATTTCGTAAAAAACACGAGTTTTTAGAAAATGTGTTTTATTTCATAAATGGAATCTACAAAGTATGCACATTCTACGTCATAACGACATTATATAGTTTGCGCATGCGTCCGGAAATAAGAAAAGCTTACTTCCACCATTTTTTAAAATCACAGCTTCTAGAAGGTTTACATGATTTCGTAAAAAACACGAGTTTTTAGAAAATGTGTTTTATTTCATAAATGGAATCTACAAAGTATGCACATTCTACGTCATAACGGATTTCTATAGTTTGCGCATGCGTCCGGAAATAAGAAAAGCTTACTTCCACCGTTTTTTAAAATCACAGCTTCTAGAAAGTTTACATGATTTCATAAAAAACACAAGTTTTTAGAAAATGTTTTTTATTTCATAAATGGAATCTACAAAGTATGCACATTCTACGTCATAAGGAATTTCTATAGTTTATCCATGCGTCCGGAAATAAGAAAAGCTTACTTCCACCGTTTTTTAAAATCACAGCTTCTAAAAGGTTTACATGATTTCGTAAAAAACACGAGTTTTTAGAAAATGTGTTTTATTTCATAAATGGAATCTACAAGGTATGCACATTCTATGTCATATCGACTTTCTATAGTTTACGCATGCGTCTGAAAATAAGAAAAGCTTACTTCCCCCGTTTTTTAAAATCACAGCTTCTAGAAGGTTTACATAATTTCGTAAAAAACACGAGTTTTTAGAAAATGTGTTTTATTTCATAAATGGAATCTACAAGGTATGCACATTCTATGTCATATCGACTTTCTATAGTTTACGCATGCGTCTGAAAATAAGAAAAGCTTACTTCCACCGTTTTTTAAAATCCCAGCTTCTAGAAGGTTTACATGATTTCGTAAAAAACACGAGTTTTTAGAAAATGTGTTTTATTTCATAAATTAAATCTACAAAGTATGCACATTCTACGTCATAACGACTTTATATAGTTTGCGCATGCGTCCGGAAATAAGAAAAGCTTAATCAACCGTTTTTTAAAATCACAGCTTCTAGAAGGTTTACATGATTTCGTAAAAAACACGATTTTTTTAGAAAATGTGTTTTATTTCATAAATGGAATCTACAAAGTATGGACATTCTACGTCATAACGAAATTCTATAGTTTGTGAATGCGTCCGGAAATAAGAAAAGCTTACTTCCACCATTTTTTAAAATCACAGCTTCTAGAAGGTTTACATGATTTCGTAAAAACACGGGTTTTTAGAAAATGTGTTTTATTTTATAAATGGAATCTACAAAGTATGCATATTCTATGTCATAACGACTTTCTATAGTTTGCGCATGCGTCCAGAAATAAGAAAAGCTTACTTCCCCCGTTTTTTAAAATCACAGCTTCTAGAAGGTTTACATGATTTCTTAAAAAACACGAGTTTTTAGAAAATGTGTTTTATTTCATAATGGAATCTACAAAGTATGCACATTCTACCTAATAACGACTTTCTATAGTTTGCGCATGCGTCCGGAAATAAGAAAAGCTTACTTCCCCTGTTTTTTAAAATCACAGGTTCTGGAAGGTTTACATGATTTCTTAAAAAACACGAGTTTTTAGAAAATTTATTTTATTTCATAAATGGAATCAACAAAGTATGCACATTCTACATCGTAAAGACTTTCTATAGTTTGCGCATGCGTCCGGAAATAAGAAAAGCTTACTTCTCCCGTTTTTTAAAATCACAGCATCTAGAAGGTTTACATGATTTCGAAAAAACACGAGTTTTTAGAAAATGTGTTTTATTTCATAAATAGAATCAACAAAGTATGCACATTCTACGTCATAACGACATTCTATACTTTGCGCATGCGTCCGGAAATAAGAAAAGCTTACTTCCACCGTTTTTTAAAATCCCAGCTTCTAGAAGGTTTACATGATTTCGTAAAAAACACGAGTTTTTAGAAAATGTGTTTTATTTCATAAATTGAATCTACAAAGTATGCACATTCTACGTCATAACGACTTTATATAGTTTGCGCATGCGTCCGGAAATAAGAAAAGCTTAATCAACCGTTTTTTAAAATCACAGCTTCTAGAAGGTTTACATGATTTTGTAAAAAACACGAGCTTTTAGAAAATGTGTTTTATTTCATAAATGGAATCTACAAAGTATGCACATTCTACGTCATAACGAAATTCTATAGTTTGCGAATGCGTCCGGAAATAAGAAAAGCTTACTTCCACCGTTTTTTAAAATCACAGCTTCTAGAAGGTTTACATGATTTCGTAAAAACACGAGTTTTTAGAAAATGTGTTTTATTTCATAAATGGAATCTACAAAGTATGCATATTCTATGTCATAACGACTTTCTATAGTTTGCGCATGCGTCCAGAAATAAGAAAAGCTTACTTCCCCCGTTTTTAAAAATCACAGCTTCTAGAAGGTTTACATGATTTCTTAAAAAACACGAGTTTTTATAAAATGTGTTTTATTTCATAAATGGAATCAACAAAGTATGCACATTCTACATCATAACGACTTTCTATAGTTTATGTATGCGTTTGGAAATAAGAAAAACTTACTTCCCCTGTTTTTTAAAATCACAGCTTCTAGAAGGTTTATATGATTTCATAAAAAACACGAGTTTTTAGAAAATGTGTTTTATTTCATAAATAGAATCAACAAAGTATGCACATTCTACGTCATAACGACTTTATATAGTTTGCGCATGCGTCCGGAAATAAGAAAAGCTTAATCAACCGTTTTTTAAAATCACAGCTTCTAGAAGGTTTACATGATTTCGTAAAAAACACGAGTTTTTAGAAAATGTGTTTTATTTCATAAATGGAATCTACAAAGTATGCACATTCTACGTCATAACGACATTCTATAGTTTGCGCATGCATCCGGAAATAAGAAAAGCTTACTTCCACCATTTTTTAAAATCACAGCTTCTAGAAGGTTTACATGATTTCGTAAAAAACACGAGTTTTTAGAAAATTTGTTTTATTTCATAAATGGAATCTAAAAAGCATGCACATTCTACATCATAACGACTTTCTATAGTTTGCGCATATGTCCGGAAATAAGAAAAGCTTACTTCCACCGTTTTTTAAAATCACAGCTTCTAGAAGGTTTACATGATTTCGTAAAAAACACGAGTTTTTAGAAAATGTGTTTTATTTCATAAATGGAATGTACAAAGTATGCACATTCTACGTCATAACGACTTTCTATAGTTTGCGCATACGTCCGGAAATAATAAAATCTTACTTCCCCCGTTTTTTAAAATCATAGCTTCTAGAAGGTTTACATGATTTCTTAAAAAACACGAGTTTTTAGAAATTGTGTTTTATTTCATAAATGGAATCAACAAAGTATGCACATTCTACGTCATAACGACTTTCTATTGTTTGCGCATGCGTTTAGAAATAATAAAAGCTTACTTCCCCCGTTTTTTAAAATCACAGCTTCTAGAAGGTTTACATGATTTCGTAAAAAACACGAGTTTTTAGAAAATGTGTTTTATTTCATAAATGGAATCTACAAAGTATGCACATTCTACGTCATAACGACTTTCTATAGTTTGCGCATCCGTGCGGAAATAAGAAAAGCTTACTTCCCCCGTTTTTTAAAATCGCAGCTTCTAGAAGGTTTACATGATTTTTTAAAAAACACGAGTTTTTAGAAAATGTGTTTCATTTCATAAATGGAATCAACAAAGTATGCACATTCTACATCATAACGACTTTCTATAGTTTGCGCATGCATCCGGAAATAAGAAAAGCTTACTTCCACCGTTTTTTAAAATCACAGCTTCTAGAAGGTTTACATGATTTCATACAAAACACGAGTTTTTAGAAAATGCGTTTTATTTCATAAATGGAATCTACAAAGTATGCACATTCTACGTCATAACGACATTCTATAGTTTGCGCATGCGTCCGAATATAAGAAAAGCTTATTTCCGGATGCATGCGCAAACTATAGAATTTCGTTATGATGTAGAATGTGCATACTTTGTAGATTCCATTTATGAAATAAAACACATTTTCTAAAAACTCGTGTTTTGTATGAAATCATGTAAACCTTCTAGAAGCTGTGATTTTAAAAAACGGTGGAAGTAAGCTTTTCTTATTTCCGGATGCATGCGCAAACTATAGAAAGTCGTTATGATGTAGAATGTGCATACTTTGTTGATTCCATTTATGAAATGAAACACATTTTCTAAAAACTCGTGTTTTTTAACAAATCATGTAAACCTTCTAGAAGCTGTGATTTTAAAAAACGGGGGAAGTAAGCTTTTCTTATTTCCGGACGGATGCGCAAACTATAGAAAGTCGTTATGACGTAGAATGTGCATACTTTGTAGATTCCATTTATGAAATAAAACACATTTTCTAAAAACTCGTGTTTTTTACGAAATCATGTAAACCTTCTAGAAGCTGTGATTTTAAAAAACGGTGGAAGTAAGCTTTTATTATTTCTAAACGCATGCGCAAACAATAGAAAGTCTTTATGACGTAGAATGTGCATACTTTGTTGATTCCATTTATGAAATAAAACACAATTTCTAAAAACTCGTGTTTTTTAAGAAATCATGTAAACCTTCTAGAAGCTATGATTTTAAAAAACGGGGGAAGTAAGATTTTCTTATTTCCGGACGTATGCGCAAACTATAGAAAGTCGTTATGACGTAGAATGTGCATACTTTGTAGATTCCATTTATGAAATAAAACACATTTTCTAAAAACTCGTGTTTTTTACGAAATCATGTAAACCTTCTAGAAGCTGTGATTTTAAAAAACGGGGGAGGTAAGCGTTTCTTATTTCCGGACGCATGCGCAAACTATAGAAATTCGTTATGACGTAGAATGTGCATACTTTGTAGATTCCATTTATGAAATAAAACACATTTTTAGAAATAAGAAACGCACATTAATCAATGTGTTTTATTTCATCCGGAAATAAGAAAAGCTTACTTAGAAAATGTGTTATATTTAATCAATGGAATCTACAAAGTATGCACATTCTACGTCATAACGACTTTCTATAGTTTGCGCATGCGTCCGGAAGTAAGAAAAGCTTAATCAACCGTTTTTTAAAATCACAGCTTCTAGAAGGTTTATATGATTTTGTAAAAAAAACGAGTTTTTAGAAGTTTTATTTCATAAATGGAATCTACAAAGTATGCACATTCTACGTCATAACGACATTCTATAGTTTGCGCATGCGTCTGGAAATAAGAAAAGCTTACTTCCACAGTTTTTTAAAATCACAGCTTCTAGAAGGTTTACATGATTTCGTAAAAAACACGAGTTTTTAGAAAATGTGTTTTATTTCATAAATGGAATCTACAAAGTATGCACATTCTACATCATAACGACATTCTATAGTTTAAGCATGCGTCCGAATATAAGAAAAGCTTACTTCTACCGTTTTTTAAAATCACAGCTTCTAGAAGGTTTACATGATTTCGTAAAAAACACGAGTTTTTAGAAAATGTGTTTTATTTCATAAACGGAATCAACAAAGTATGCACATTCTACGTCATAACGACTTTCTATAGATTGAGTATTCGTCCGGAAATAAGAAAAGCTTACTTCCACCGTTTTTTAAAATCACAGCTTCTAGAAGGTTTACATGATTTCGTAAAAAACACGAGTTTTTAGAAAATGTGTTTTATTTCATAAATGGAATCAACAAAGTATGCACATTCTACGTCATAAGGACTTTCTATAGTTTGCGCATGCGTTTGCAAATAAGAAAAGCTTACTTCCCCCGTTTTTTAAAATCACAGCTTCTAGAAGGTTTACATGATTTCTTAAAAAACACGAGTTTTTAGAAAATGTGTTTTATTTCATCAATGGAATGTACAAAGTATGCACATTCTACGTAATAACGACTTTCTATAGTTTGCGCATGCTTCCAGAAATAAGAAAAGCTTACTTCCCCCGTTTTTTAAAATCACAGGTTCTAGAAGGTTTACATGATTTCTTAAAAAACACGAGTTTTTAGAAAATTTGTTGTATTTCATAAATGGAATCAACAAAGTATGCACATTCTACATCGTAAAGACTTTATATAGTTTGCGCATGCGTCCGGAAATAAGAAAAGCTTACTTCTCCCGTTTTTTAAAATCACAACATCTAGAAGGTTTACATGATTTCGAAAAAACACGAGTTTTTAGAAAATGTGTTTTATTTCATAAATAGAATCAACAAAGTATGCACATTCTACGTCATAACGACATTCTATACTTTGCGCATGCGTCCGGAAATAAGAAAAGCTTACTTCCACCGTTTTTTAAAATCCCAGCTTCTAGAAGGTTTACATGATTTCGTAAAAAACACGAGCTTTTAGAAAATGTGTTTTATTTCATAAATTGAATCTACAAAGTATGCACATTCTACGTCATAATGACTTTATATAGTTTGCGCATGCATCCGGAAATAAGAAAAGCTTAATCAACCGTTTTTTAAAATCACAGCTTCTAGAAGGTTTACATGATTTCGTAAAAAACACGATTTTTTAGAAAATGTGTTTTATTTCATAAATGGAATCTACAAATTATGCACATTCTACGTCATAACGAAATTCTATAGTTTGTGAATGCGTCCGGAAATAAGAAAAGCTTACTTCCACCGTTTTTTAAAATCACAGCTTCTAGAAGGTTTACATGATTTCGTAAAAACACGAGTTTTTAGAAAATGTGTTTTATTTCATAAATGGAATCTACAAAGTATGCATATTCTATGTCATAACGACTTTCTATATTTTTCGCATGCGTCCAGAAATAAGAAAAGCTTACTTCCCCCGTTTTTTAAAATCACAGCTTCTAGAAGGTTTACATGATTTCTTAAAAAACACGAGTTTTTAGAAAATGTGTTTTATTTCATAAATGGAATCAACAAAGTATGCACATTCTACGTCATAACGACTTTCTATAGTTTATGTATGCGTTTGGAAATAAGAAAAACTTACTTCCCCCGTTTTTTAAAATCACAGCTTCTAGAAGGTTTATATGATTTCTTAAAAAACACGAGTTTTTAGAAAATGTGTTTTATTTCATAAATAGAATCAACAAAGTATGCACATTCTATGTCATAACGACTTTATATAGTTTGCGCATGCATCCGGAAATTAGAAAAGCTTAATCAGCCGTTTTTTAAAATCACAGCTTCTAGAAGGTTTACATGATTTCGTAAAAACACGAGTTTTTAGAAAATGTGTTTTATTTGATAAATGGAATCTACAAAGTATGCACATTCTACGTCATAATGACATTCTATAGTTTGTGCATGCGTCCGGAAATAAGAAAAGCTTAATTCCACCATTTTTTAAAATCACAGCTTCTAGAAGGTTTACATGATTTCGTAAAAAACACGAGTTTTTAGAAAATATGTTTTATTTCATAAATGGAATCTACAAAGTATGCACATTCTACGTCATAACGACTTTCTATAGTTTGCGCATGCGTCCGGAAATAAGAAAAGCTTACTTCCACTGTTTTTTAAAATCACAGCTTCTAGAAGGTTTACATGATTTCGTAAAAAACACGAGTTTTTAGAAAATGTTTTTTATTTCATAAATGGAATCTACAAAGTATGCACATTCTACGTCATAAGGAATTTCTATAGTTTATCCATGCGTCCGGAAATAAGAAAAGCTTACTTCCACCGTTTTTTAAAATCACAGCTTCTAAAAGGTTTACATGATTTCGTAAAAAACACGAGTTTTTAGAAAATGTGTTTTATTTCATAAATGGAATCTACGAAGTATGCACATTCTACGTCATAACGACTTTCTATAGTTTGCGCATGCGTCCGAAAATAAGAAAAGCTTACTTCCCCCGTTTTTTAAAATCACAGCTTCTAGAAGGTTTACATGATTTCTTAAAAAACACGAGTTTTTAGAAAATTTGTTTTATTTCATAAATGGAATCAACAAAGTATGCACATTCTATATCGTAACGACTTTCTATAGTTTGCGCATGCGTCCGGAAATAAGAAAAGCTTACTTCCCCCGTTTTTTAAAATCACAGCTTCTAGAAGGTTTACAGGATTTTGTAAAAAACACGAGTTTTTAGAAAATGTGTTATATTTCATCAATGGAATCTACAAAGTATGCACATTCTACGTCATAACAACTTTCTATAGTTTGCGCATTTGTCCGGAAATAAGAAAAGCTTACTTCCACCGTTTTTTAAAATCACAGCTTCTCGAAGTGTTACATGATTTCGTAAAAAACACGGGTTTTTACAAAATGTGTTTTATTTCATAAATGGAATCAACAAAGTATGGACATTCTACGTCATAATGACTTTCTATAGTTTGCGCATACGTCCGGAAATAAGAAAAGCTTACTTCCACCATTTTTTAAAATCACAGCTTCTAGAAGGTTTACATGATTTCGTAATAAACACGAGTTTTTAGATAATGTGTTTTATTTCATAAATGGAATCTACAAAGTATGCACATTCTACGTCATAACAACATTCTATAGTTTGTGCATGCGTCCAGAAATAAGAAAATCTTACTTCCCCCGTTTTTTAAAATCACATCTTTTAGAAGGTTTACATGATTTCTTAAAAAACATGAGTTTTTAGAAAATGTGTTTTATTTCATAAATGGAATCAACAAAGTATGCACATTCTACGTCATAACGACATTCTATAGTTTGCGCATACGTCCGGAAATAAGAAAAGCTTACTTCCACCGTTTTTTAAAATCATAGCTTCTAGAAGGTTTACATGATTTCGTAAAAAACACGAGTTTTTAGAAAATGTGTTTTATTTCATAAATGGAATCTACAAATTATGCACATTCTACGTCATACCGACTTTCTATAGTTTGCGCATGCGTCCGGAATTAAGAAACGCTTACTTCCCCCGTTTTTTAAAATCACAGCTTCTAGAAGGTTTACATGATTTCTTAAAAAACACGAGTTTTTAGAAAATGTTTATTAATTCATAAATGGAAACAACAAAGTATGCACATTCTACATCATAATGACTTTCTATAGTTTGCGCATTCGTCCGGAAATAAGAAAAGCTTACTTCCACCGTTTTTTAAAATCTTAGCTTCTAGAAGGTTTACATGATTTCGTAAAAAACACGAGTTTTTAGAAAATATGTTTTATTTCATAAATGGAATCTACAAAGTATACACATTCTACGTCATAACGACTTTCTATTGTTTGCGCATGAGTCCGGAAACAAGAAAAGCTTACTTCCCCCGTTTTTTAAAATCACAGCTTCTAGAAGGTTTATATGATTTCGTAAAAAACACGAGTTTTTAGAAAATGTGTTTTATTTCATAAATGGAATCTACAAAGTATGCACATTCTACGTCATAACGACATTCTATAGTTTGCGCATGCGTCCGGAAATAAGAAAAGCTTACTTCCCCCCGTTTTTTAAAATCACAGCTTCTAGAAGGTTTACATGATTTCGTAAAAAACACGAGTTTTTAGAAAATGTGTTTTATTTCATAAATGGAATCTACAAAGTATGCACATTCTACGTCATAACGACTCTCTATAGTTTGCGCATTCGTCCGAAAATAAGAAAAGCTTACTTCCACCGTTTTTTAAAATCACAGCTTCTAGAAGGTTTACATGATTTCTTAAAAAACACGAATTTTTAGAAAATGTGTTTTATTTCATAAATGGAATCTACAAAGTATGCACGTTCTACGACATAACGATTTTCTATAGTTTGCACATGCGTCCGGAAATAATAAAAGCTTACTTCCACCATTTTTTAAAATCACACCTTCTAGAAGGTTTACATGATTTCGTAAAAGACACGAGTTTTTAGAAAATGTGCTTTATTTCATAAATGGAATCTACAAAGTATGCACATTCTACGTCATAACTACTTTCTATAGTTTGCGCATGTGTCCGGAAATAAGAAAAGCTTACTTCCCCCATTTTTTAAAATCACAGCTTCTAGAAGGTTTACATGATTTCGAAAAAACACGAGTTTTTAGAAAATGTGTTTTATTTCATAAATGGAATCAACAAAGTATGCACATTCTACGTCATAACGACATTCTATACTTTGCGCATGCGTCCGGAAATAAGAAAAGCTTACTTCCACCGTTTTTTAAAATCACAGCTTCTAGAAGGTTTACATGATTTCTTAAAAAACACGAGTTTTTAGAAAATGTGTTTTATTTCATAAATGGAATCTACAAAGTATGCACGTTCTAAGGCATAACGATTTTCTATAGTTTGCGCATGCGTCCGGAAACAAGAAAAGCTTACTTCCACCGTTTTTTAAAATCACCGCTTCTAGAAGGTTTACATGATTTCGTAAAAAACACGAGTTTTTAGAAAATGTGTTTTATTTCATAAATGGAATCAACAAAGTATGCACATTCTACGTCATAACGACTTTCTATACTTTGCACATGCATCCGGAAATAAGAAAAGCTTACGTCTCCCGTTTTTTAAAATCACAGCATCTAGAAGGTTGACGTGATTTCGAAAAAACACGAGTTTTTAGAAAATGTGTTTTATTTCATAAATAGAATCAACAAAGTATGCACATTCTACGTCATAACGACATTCTATACTTTGCGCATGCGTCCGGAAATAAGAAAAGCTTACTTCCACCATTTTTTAAAATCCCAGCTTCTAGAAGGTTTACATGATTTCGTAAAAAACACGAGTTTTTAGAAAATGTGTTTTATTTCATAAATGGAATCTACAAAGTATGCACATTCTACGTCATAACGACTTTATATAGTTTGCGTATGCGTCTGGAATTAAGAAAAGCTTAATCAACCGTTTTTTAAAATCACAGCTTCTAGAAGGTTTACATGATTTCGTAAAAAACACGAGTTTTTAGAAAATGTGTTTTATTTCATAAATGGAATCTACAAAGTATGCATATTCTATGTCATAACGACTTTCTATAGTTTGCGCATGCATCCGGAAATAAGAAAAGCTTACTTCCCCCGTTTTTTAAAATCACAGCTTCTAGAAGGTTTACATGATTTCTTAAAAAACACGAGTTTTTAGAAAATGTGTTTTATTTCATAAATGGAATCAACAAAGTATGCACATTCTACGTCATAACGACTTTCTATAGTTTATGTATGCGTTTGGAAATAAGAAAAGCTTACTTCCCCCGTTTTTTAAAACCACAGCTTCTAGAAGGTTTATATGATTTCTTAAAAAACACGAGTTTTTAGAAAATGTGTTTTATTTCATAAATCGAATCAACAAAGTATGCACATTCTACGTCATAACGACTTTATATAGTTTGCGCATGCGTCCGGAAATAAGAAACGCTTACTTCCCCCGTTTTTTAAAATCACAGCTTCTAGAAGGTTTACATGGTTTCGTAAAAAACACGAGTTTTTAGAAAATGTGTTTTATTTCATAAATGGAATCAACAAAGTATGCACGTTCTACGTCATAACGACTTTCTATAGTTTATGTATGCGTTTGGAAATAAGAAAAGCTTACTTCCCCCGTTTTTTAAAACCACAGCTTCTAGAAGGTTTATATGATTTCTTAAAAAACACGAGTTTTAGAAAATGTGTTTTATTTCATAAATGGAATCTACAAAGTATGCACATTCTACGTCATAACGACTTTCTATAGTTTGCGAATGCGTCCGGAAATAAGAAACGCTTACTTACCGCGTTTTTTAAAATCACAGCTTCTAGAAGGTTTACATGATTTCGTAAAAAACATGAGTTTTTATTGTGTTTTATTTCATAAATGGAATCTACAAAGTATGCACATTCTACGTCATAACTACTTTCTATAGTTTGCGCATGTGTCCGGAAATAAGAAAAGCTTACTTCCCACATTTTTTAAAATCACAGCTTCTAGAAGGTTTACATGATTTCGAAAAAACACGAGTTTTTAGAAAATGTGTTTTATTTCATAAATAGAATCAACAAAGTATGCACATTCTATGTCATAACGACATTCTATACTTTGCGCATGCGTCCGGAAATAAGAAAAGCTTACTTCCACCGTTTTTTAAAATCACAGCTTCTAGAAGGTTTACATGATTTCTTAAAAAACACGAGTTTTTAGAAAATGTGTTTTATTTCATAAATGGAATCAACAAAGTATGCACATACTACGTCATAACGAATTTCTATACTTTGCACATGCATCCGAATATAAGAAAAGCTTACGTCTCCCATTTTTTAAAATCACAGCATCTAGAAGGTTTACATGATTTCGAAAAAACACGAGTTTTTAGAAAATGTGTTTTATTTCATAAATAGAATCAACAAAGTATGCACATTCTACGTCATAACAACATTCTATACTTTGCCCATGCGTCTGGAAATAAGAAAAGCTTACTTCCACCGTTTTTTAAAATCCCAGCTTCTAGAAGGTTTACATGATTTCGTAAAAAACATGAGTTTTTAGAAAATGTGTTTTATTTCATAAATGGAATCTACAAAGTATGCACATTCTACGTCATAACCACTTTATATAGTTTGTGTATGCGTCTAGAAATAAGAAAAGCTTAATCAACCGTTTTTTAAAATCACAGCTTCTAGAAGGTTTACATGATTTCTTAAAAAACACGAGTTTTTAGAAAATGTGTTTTATTTCGTAAATGGAATCTACAAAGTATGCACATTCTACGTCATAACGAAATTCTATAGTTTGCGAATGCGTCCGGAAATAAGAAAAGCTTACTTCCACCGTTTTTTAAAATCACAGCTTCTAGAAGGTTTACATGATTTCGTAAAAAACACGAGTTTTTAGAAAATGTGTTTTATTTCAAAAATGGAATCTACAAAGTATGCATATTCTATGTCATAACGACTTTCTATAGTTTGCGCATGCATCCGGAAATAAGAAAAGCTTACTTCCCCCGTTTTTTAAAATCACAACTTCTAGAAGGTTTACATGATTTCTTAAAAAACACGAGTTTTTAGAAAATGTGTTTTATTTCATAAATGGAATCAACAAAGTATGCACATTCTACGTCATAACGACTTTCTATAGTTTATGTATGCATTTGGAAATAAGAAAAGCTTACTTCCCCCGTTTTTTAAAATCACAGCTTCTAGAAGGTTTATATGATTTCTTAAAAAACACGAGTTTTTAGAAAATGTGTTTTATTTCATAAATAGTATCAACAAAGTATGCACATTCTACGTCATAACGACTTTATATAGTTTGCGCATGCGTCTGGAAATAAGAAAAGCTTAATCAACCGTTTTTTAAAATCATAGCTTCTAGAAGGTTTACATGATTTCGTAAAAAACACGAGTTTTTAGAAAATGTGTTTTATTTCATAAATGGAATCTACAAAGTATGCACATTCTACGTCATAACGAAATTTTATAGTTTGTGAATGCGTCCGGAAATAAGGAAAGATTACTTCCACCGTTTTTTAAAATCACCGCTTCTAGAAGGTTTACATGATTTCGTAAAAAACACATGTTTTTAGAAAATGTGATTTATTTCATAAATGGAATCTACAAAGTATGCATATTCTATGTCATAACGACTTTCTATAGTTTGCGCATGCGTCCGGAAATAAGAAAAGCTTACTTCCCCCGTTTTTTAAAATCACAGCTTCTAAAAGGTTTACATGATTTCTTAAAAAACACGAGTTTTTAGAAAATCTGTTTTATTTCATCAATGGAATCAACAAAGTATGCACATTCTATGTCATAACGACTTTCTATAGTTTATGTATGCGTTTGGAAATGAGAAAAGCTTACTTCCCCCGTTTTTTAAAATCACAGCTTCTAGAAGGTTTATATGATTTCCTAAAAAACACGAGTTTTTAGAAAATGTGTTTTATTTCATAAATAGAATCAACAAAGTATGCACATTCTACGTCATAACGACTTTATATAGTTTGAGCATGCGTCGGGAAATAAGAAAAGCTTAATCAACCGTTTTTTAAAATCACAGCTTCTAGAAGGTTTACATGATTTCGTAAAAAACACGAGTTTTTAGAAAATGTGTTTTATTTCATAAATGGAATCTACAAAGTATGCACATTCTACGTCATAACGACATTCTATAGTTTGCGCATGCGTCCAGAAATAAGAAAAGGTTACTTCCACCGTTTTTTAAAATCACAGCTTCTAGAAGGTTTACATGATTTGGTAAAAAACACGAGTTTTTAGAAAATGTGTTTTATTTCATAAATGGAATCTACAAAGTATGCACATTCTACGTCATAACGACTTTCTATAGTTTGCGAATGCGTCCAGAAATAAGAAACGCTTACTTCCCCCGTTTTTTAAAATCACAGCTTCTAGAAGGTTTACATGATTTCCTAAAAAACACGAGTTTTTAGAAAATGTGTTTTATTTCATAAATGGAATCTACAAAGTTTGCACATTCTACGTCATAACGACTTTCTATAGTTTGCGCATCCGTCCGGAAATAAGAAAAGCTTACTTCCCCCGTTTTTTAAAATCACAGCTTCTAGAAGGTTTACATGATTTGTTAAAAAACACAAGTTTTTAGAAAATGTGTTTTATTTCATAAATGGAATCAACAAAGTATGCACATTCTGCATCATAATGACTTTCTATAGTTTGCGCATGTGTCCGGAAATAAGAAAAGCTTACTTCCACCGTTTTTTAAAATCACAGCTTCTAGAAGGTTTACATGATTTCGTAAAAAAAAAGAGTTTTTAGAAAATGTGTTTTATTTCATAAATGGAATCAACAAAGTATGCACATTCTACGTCGTAACGACTTTCCATAGTTTGCGCATACGTCCGGAAATAAGAAAAGCGTACTTCCACCGTTTTTTAAAATCACAGCTTCTAGAAGGTTTACATGATTTCGTAAAAAACACGAGTTTTTGGAAAATGTGTTTTATTTCATAAATGGAATCGACAAAGTATGCACGTTCTACGGCATAACGATTTTCAATAGTTTGCGCATGCGTCCGGAAATAAGAAAAGCTTACTTCCACCGTTTTTTAAAATCACAGCTTCTAGAAGGTTTACATGATTTCGTAAAAAACACGAGTTTCTAGAAAATGTGCTTTATTTCATAAATGGAATCTACAAAGTATGCACATTCTACGTCATAACTACTTTCTATAGTTTGCGCATGTGTCTGAAAATAAGAAAAGCTTACTTCCGCCATTTTTTAAAATCACAGCTTCTAGAAGGTTTACATGATTTCTTTCAAAACACGAGCTTTTAGAAAATGTGTTTTATTTCATAAATGGAATCAACAAAGTATGCACATTCTACGTCATAACGACTTTCTATAGTTTGCGCATGCGTCCGGAAATAAGAAAAGCTTACTTCCCCCGTTTTTTAAAATCACAGCTTCTAGAAGGTTTACATGATTTCTTAAAAAACACGAGTGTTTAGAAAATGTGTTTTATTTCATAAATGGAATCAACAAAGTATGAACATTCTATGTCATAACGGATTTCTATAGTTTGCGCATGCGTTTGGAAATAACAAAAGCTTACTTCCCCCGTTTTTTAAAATCACAGCTTCTAGAAGGTTTACATGATTTCTTAAAAAACACGAGTTTTTAGAAAATGTGTTTTATTTCATAAATAGAATCAACAAAGTATGCACATTCTACGTCATAATGAATTTCTATAGTTTGCGCATGCGTTTGGAAATAAGAAAAGCTTTCTTCCCCCGTTTTTTAATATCACAGCTTCTAGAAGGTTTACATGATTTCGTAAAAAACACAAGTTTTTAGAAAATGTGTTTTATCTCATAAATGGAATCAACAAAGTATGCACATTCTACATCATAACAACTTTCTATAGTTTGCGCCATTGTCCGGAAATAAGAAAAGTGTACTTCCACCGTTTTTTAAAATCACAGCTTCTAGAAGGTTTACATGATTTCGTAAAAAACACAAGTTTTTAGAAAATGTGTTTTATTTCATAAATGGAATCTACAAAGTATGCACATTCTATGTCATAACGACTTTCTATAGTTTGCGCATGCGTCCAGAAATAAGAAAAGCTTACTTCCCCCGTTTTTTAAAATCATAGCTTCTAGAAGGTTTACATGATTTCGTAAAAAACACGAGTTTTTAGAAAATGTGTTTTATTTCATCAATGGAATCTACAAAGTATGCACATTCTACGTCATAACGACATTCTATAGTTTGCGCATGCGTCCGGAAATAAGAAAAGCTTACTTCCACCGTTTTTTAAAATCATAGCTTCCAGAAGGTTTACATGATTTCGTAAAAAACACGAGTTTTTAGAAAATGTGTTTTATTTCATAAATGGAATCTACAAATTATGCACATTCTACGTCATAACGACTTTCTATAGTTTGCGCATGCGTCTGGAAATAAGAAAAGCTTACTTCCCCCGTATTTTAAAATCACAGCTTCTAGAAGGTTTACATGATTTCTTAAAAAACACGAGTGTTTAGAAACTGTGTTTTATTTCATAAATGGAATGAACAAAGTATGCACATTCTACGTCATAACGACTTTCTATAGTTTGCGCATGCGTTTGGAAATAAGAAAAGCTTACTTCCCCCACTTTTTAAAATCACAGCTTCTAGAAGGTTTACATGATTTCTTAAAAAACACGAGGTTTTAGAAAATGTGTTTTATTTCATAAATAGAATCAACAAAGTATGCACATTCTACGTCATAACGACTTTCTATAGTTTCCGCATGCATTTGCAAATAAGAAAAGCTTACTTCCCCCGTTTTTTAAAATCACAGCTTCTAGAAGGTTTACATGATTTCTTAAAAAACACGAGTTTTTAGAAAATGTGTTTTATTTCATAAATGGAATCAACAAAGTATGCACATTCTACATCATAACGACATTCTATAGATTGCGCATTCGTCCGGAAATAAGAAAAGCTTACTTCCACCGTTTTTTAAAATCACAGCTTCTAGAAGGTTTACATGATTTCGTAAAAAACACGAGTTTTTAGAAAATGTGTTTTATTTCATAAATGGAATCTACAAAGTATGCACATTCTACATCATAAAGACTTTCTATAGTTTGCGCATGAGTCCGGAAATAAGAAAAGCTTACTTCCCCCGTTTTTTAAAATCACAGCTTCTAGAAGGTTTACATGATTTCGTAAAAAACACGAGTTTTTAGAAAATGTGTTTTATTTCATAAATGGAATCTACAAAGTATGCACATTCTACGTCTCAACGACATTCTATAGTTTGCGCATGCGTCCGGAAATAAGAAAAGCTTACTTCAACCGTTTTTTAAAATCACAGCTTCTAGAAGGTTTACATGATTTCGTAAAAAACACGAGTTTTTAGAAAATGTGTTTCATTTCATAAATGGAATCTACAAAGTATGCACATTCTACATCATAAAGACTTTCTATAGTTTGCGCATGAATCCAGAAATAAGAAAAGCTTACTTCCCCCGTTTTTTAAAATGACAGCTTCTAGAAGGTTTACATGATTTCGTAAAAAACACGAGTTTTTAGAAAATGTGTTTTATTTCATAAAAGGAATCTACAAAGTATGCACATTCTATGTCATAACGACATTCTATAGTTTGCGCATGCGTCCGGAAATAAGAAAAGCTTACTTCCACCGTTTTTTAAAATCACAGCTTCTAGAAGGTTTACATGATTTCGTAAAAAACACGAGGTTTGAGAAAATATGTTTTATTTCATAAATGGAATCTACAAAGTATGCACATTCTACGTCATAACGACTTTCTACAGTTTGCGCATCCATCCAGAAATAAGAAAAGCTTACTTCCCCCGTTTTTTAAAATCACAGCCTCTAGAAGGTTTACATGATTTGTTAAAAAACACGAGTTTTTAGAAAATGTGTTTTATTTCATAAATGGAATCAACAAAGTATGCACATTCTACGTCATAACGATATTCTATAGTTTGCGCATGCGTCCGGAAATAAGAAAAGCTTACTTCCACCGTTTTTTAAAATCACAGCTTCTAGAAGGTTTACATGATTTCGTAAAAAACACGAGTTTTTAGAAAATGTGTTTTATTTTATAAATGGAATTTACAAAGTATGAACATTCTACATCATAACGACTTTCTATAGTTTGCGCATGAGTCCGGAAATAAGAAAAGCTTACTTCCCCCGTTTTTTAAAATCACAGCTTCTAGAAGGTTTACATGATTTCGTAAAAAACACGAGTTTTTAGAAAATTTGTTTTATTTCATAAATGGAATCTACAAAGTATGCACATTCTACGTCATAACGACATTCTATAGTTTGCGCATGCGTCCGGAAATAAGAAAAGCTTACTTCAACCGTTTTTTAAAATCACAACTTCTAGAAGGTTTACATGATTTCGTAAAAAACACGAGTTTTTAGAAAATGTGTTTCATTTCATAAATGGAATTTACAAAGTATGCACATTCTACATCATAAAGACTTTCTATAGTTTGCGCATGATTCCGGAAATAAGAAAAGCTTACTTCCCCCGTTTTTTAAAATCACAGCTTCTAGAAGGTTTACATGATTTCGTAAAAAACACGAGTTTTTAGAAATTGTGTTTTATTTCATAAATGGAATCTACAAAGTATGCACATTCTACGTCATAACGACATTCTATAGTTTGCGCATGCGTCCGGAAATAAGAAAAGCTTACTTCCACCGTTTTTTAAAATCACAGCTTCTAGAAGGTTTACATGATTTCGTAAAAAACACGAGGTTTGAGAAAATATGTTTTATTTCATAAATGGAATCTACAAAGTATGCACATTCTACGTCATAACGACTTTCTACAGTTTGCGCATCCGTCCAGAAATAAGAAAAGCTTACTTCCCCCGTTTTTTAAAATCACAGCCTCTAGAAGGTTTACATGATTTGTTAAAAAACACGAGTTTTTAGAAAATGTGTTTTATTTCATAAATGGAATCAACAAAGTATGCACATTCTACGTCATAACGATATTCTATAGTTTGCGCATGCATCCGGAAATAAGAAAAGCTTACTTCCAACGTTTTTTAAAATCACAGCTTCTAGAAGGTTTACATGATTTCGTAAAAAACACGAGTTTTTAGAAAATGTGTTTTATTTCATAAATGGAATCTACAAAGTATGAACATTCTACATCATAACGACTTTCTATAGTTTGCGCATATGTTCGGAAATAAGAAAAGCTTACTTCCACCGTTTTTTAAAATCACAGCTTCTAGAAGGTTTACATGATTTTGTAAAAAACATGAGTTTTTAGAAAATGTGTTTTATTTCATAAATGGAATCTACAAAGTATGCACATTCTACGGCATAACGACTTTCTATAGTTTGCGCATGCGTCTGGAAATAAGAAAAGCTTACTTCCCCCGTATTTTAAAATCACAACTTCTAGAAGGTTTACATGATTTCTTAAAAAACACGAGTGTTTAGAAAATGTGTTTTATTTTATAAATGGAATGAACAAAGTATGCACATTCTACGTCATAACGACTTTCTATAGTTTGCGCATGCGTTTGGAAATAAGAAAAGCTTACTTCCCCCGTTTTTTAAAATCACAGCTTCTAGAAGGTTTACATGATTTGTTAAAAAACACGAGTTCTTAGAAAATGTGTTTTATTTCATAAATGGAATCAACAAAGTATGCACATTCTACATCATAACGACTTTCTATAGTTTGCGCATGCGTCCGGAAATAAGAAAAGCTTACTTCCATCGTTTTTTAAAATCACAGCTTCTAGAAGGTTTACATGATTTCGTAAACAACACGAGTTTTTAGAAAATGTGTTTTATTTCATAAATGGAATCTACAAAGTATGCACATTCTACATCATAATGAATTTCTATAGTTTGCGCATATGTCCGGAAATAAGAAAAGCTTACTTGCATCGTTTTTTAAAATCACAGCTTCTAGAACGTTTACATGATTTCGTAAAAAACACGAGTTTTTAGAAAATGTGTTTTATTTCATAAATGGAATCTACAAAGTATGCACATTCTACGGCATAACGACTTTCTATTGTTTGCGCATGCGTCCGGAAATAAGAAAAGCTTACTTCCCCCGTATTTTAAAATCACAGCTTCTAGAAGGTTTACATGATTTCTTAAAAAACACGAGTGTTTAGAAAATGTGTTTTATTTCATAAATGGAATGAACAAAGTATGCACATTCTACGTCATAACGACTTTCTATAGTTTGCGCATGCGTTTGGAAATAAGAAAAGGTTACTTCCCCCGTTTTTTAAAATCACAGCTTCTAGAAGGTTTACATGATTTCTTAAAAAACACGAGCTTTTAGAAAATGTGATTTATTTCATAAATAGAATCAACAAAGTATGCACATTCTACGTCATAACGACTTTCTATAGTTTCCGCATGCATTTGGAAATAAGAAAAGCTTACTTCCCCCGTTTTTTAAAATCACAGCTTCTAGAAGGTTTACATGATTTCTTAAAAAACACGAGTTTTTAGAAAATGTGTTTTATTTCATAAATGGAATCAACAAAGTATGCACATTCTACATCATAACGACTTTCTATAGTTTGCGCATTCGTCCGGAAATAAGAAAAGCTTACTTCCACCGTTTTTTAAAATCACAGCTTCTAGAAGGTTTACATGATTTCGTAAAAAACACGAGTTTTTAGAAAATGTGTTTCCTTTCATAAATGGAATCTACAAAGTATGCACATTCTACATCATAAAGACTTTCTATAGTTTGCGCATGCGTCCGGAAATTAGAAACGCTTACTTCCCCCGTTTTTTAAAATCACAGCTTCTAGAATGTTTGCATGATTTCGTAAAAAACACGAGTTTTTAGAAAATGTGTTTTATTTCATAAATGAAATATACAAAGTATGCACATTCTACGTCATAACGACTTTCTATAGTTTGCGCATGCGTCCGGAAATAAGAAAAACTTACTTCCCCCATTTTTTAAAATCACAGCTTCTAGAAGGTTTACATGATTTCTTAAAAAAAAGGAGTTTTTAGAAAATGTGTTTTATTTCATAAATGGAATCAACAAAGTATGCACATTCTACGTCATAAGGACTTTCTATAGTTTGCGCATGCGTTTGGAAATAAGAAAAGCTTACTTCCCCCATTTTTTAAAATCACAGCTTCTAGAAGGTTTACATGATTTCTTAAAAAACACTAGTTTTTAGAAAATGTATTTTATTTCAAAAATGATATCAACAAAGTATGCACATTCTACGTCATAACGACTTTCTATAGTTTGCGCATGCGTCCGGAAATAAGAAAAGCTTACTTCCACCGTTTTTAAAAATCACAGCTTCTAGAAGGTTTACATGATTTCGTAAAAAACACGAGGTTTTAGAAAATATGTTTTATTTCATAAATGGAATCTACAAGGTATGCACATTCTACGTCATAACGACTTTCTATAGTTTGCGCATCCGTCCAGAAATAAGAAAAGCTTACTTCCCCCGATTTTTAAAATCACAGCCTCTAGAAGGTTTACATGATTTGTTAAAAAACACGAGTTTTTAGAAAATGTGTTTTATTTCATAAATGGAATCAACAAAGTATGCACAATCTACGTCATAACGACTTTCTATAGTTTGTGAATGCGTCTGGAAATAAGAAAAGCTTACTTCCACCGTTTTTTAAAATCACAGCTTCTGGAAGGTTTACATGATTTCGTAAAAAACAGGAGTTTTTAGAAAATGTGTTTTATTTCATAAATGGAATCTACAAAGCATGCACATTCTACATCATAACGACTTTCTATAGTTTTCGCATATGTCCGGAAATAAGAAAAGCTTACTTCCACCGTTTTTTAAAATTACAGCTTCTAGAAGGTTTACATGATTTCGTAAAAAACAGGAGTTTTTAGAAAATGTGTTTTATTTCATAAATGGAATCTACAAAGTATGCACATTCTACGTCATAACGACTTTCTATAGTTTGCGCATGCGTCCGGAAATAAGAAAAGCTTACTTCCCCCGTTTTTTAAAATCACAGCTTCTATAAGGTTTACATGATTTCTTAAAAAACACGAGTTTTTAGAAAATGTTCTTTATTTAATAAATGGAATCAACAAAGTATGCACATTCTACATCATAACTACTTTCTATAGTTTGCGCATTCATCCGGAAATAAGAAAAGCTTACTTCCACCGTTTTTTAAAATCACAGCTTCTAGAAGGTTTACATGATTTCTTAAAAAAAACGGGTTTTTAGAAAATGTGTTTTCTTTCATAAATGGAATCAACAAAGTATGCACATTCTACGTCATAACGACTTTCTATAGTTTGCGCATGCGTTCGGAAATAAGAAAAGCTTACTTCCCCCGTTTTTTAAAATCACAGCTTCTAGAAGGTTTACATGATTTGTTAAAAAACACGAGTTTTTAGAAAATGTGTTTTATTTCATAAATAGAATCAACAAAGTATGCACATTCTACGTCATAACGAATTTCTATAGTTTGCGCGTGCGTCCGGAAATAAGAAAAGCTTACTTCCACCATTTTTTAAAATCACAGCTTCTAGAAGGTTTACATGATTTCTTAAAAAACACGAGTTTTTAGAAAATGTGTTTTATTTCATAAATGGAATAAACAAAGTATGCACATTCTACGTCATAATGACATTCTATAGTTTGCGCATGCGTCCGGAAATAAGAAAAGCTTACTTCCACCGTTTTTTAAAATCACAGCTTCTAGAAGGTTTACATGATTTCGTAAAAAACACGAGGTTTTAGAAAATATGTTTTATTTCATAAATGGAATCTACAAGGTATGCACATTCTACGTCATAACGACTTTCTATAGTTTGCGCATCCGTCCAGAAATAAGAAAAGCTTACTTCCCCCGATTTTTAAAATCACAGCCTCTAGAAGGTTTACATGATTTGTTAAAAAACACGAGTTTTTAGAAAATGTGTTTTATTTCATAAATGGAATCAACAAAGCATGCACATTCTACGTCATAACGACTTTCTATAGTTTGCGCATATGTCCGGAAATAAGAAAAGCTTACTTCCACAGTTTTTTAAAATTACAGCTTCTAGAAGGTTTACATGATTTCGTAAAAAACAGGAGTTTTTAGAAAATGTGTTTTATTTCATCAATGGAATCTACAAAGTATGCACATTCTACGTCATAACGACTTTCTATAGTTTGCGCATGCGCCCGGAAATAAGAAAAGCTTACTTCCCCCGTTTTTTAAAATCATAGCTTCTAGAAGGTTTACATGATTTCTTAAAAAACACGAGTTTTTAGAAAATTTGTTTTATTAAATAAATGGAATCTACAAAGTATGCACATTCTACGTCATAACAGCTTTCTATCGTTTGCGCATGCGTCCGAAAATAAGAAAAGCTTACTTCCACCGTTTTTTAAAATCACAGCTTCTAGAAGGTTTACATGATTTCGTAAAAAACACGAGTTTTTAGAAAATGTGTTTTATTTCATAAATGGAATCTACAAAGTATGCACATTCTACGTCATAACGACTTTCTATAGTTTGCGCATGCGTCCGGAAGTAAGAAAAGCTTACTTCCCCCGTTTTTTAAAATCACAGCTTCTAGAAGGTTTACATGATATCTTAAAAAACACGAGTTTTTAGAAAATGTGTTTTATTTCATAAATGGAATCAACAAAGTATGCACATTCTACGTCATAATGACTTTCTATAGTTTGCGCATGCGTTTGGAAATAAGAAAAGCTTACTTCCCCCGTTTTTTAAAATCACAGCTTCTAGAAGGTTTACATGATTTGTTAAAAAACACGAGTTTTTAGAAAATGTGTTTTATTTCATAGATGGAATCAACAAAGTATGGACATTCTACGTCATAACGACTTTCTATAGTTTGCGCATGCGTCCGGAAATAAGAAAAGCTTTCTTCCACCGTTTTTTAAAATCACAGCTTCTAGAAGGTTTACATGATTTCGTAAAAAAAAAGAGTTTTTAGAAAATGTGTTTTATTTCATAAATGGAATCTACAAAGTATGCACATTTACGTCATAACGAATTTCCATAGTTTGCGCATACGTCCGGAAATAAGAAAAGCTTACTTCCACTGTTTTTTAAAATCACAGCTTCTAGAAGGTTTACATGATTTCGTAAAAAACACGAGTTTTTAGAAAATGTGTTTTATTTCATTGATGGAATCTACAAAGTATCCACATTCTACGGCATAACGACTTTCTATAGTTTGCGCATGCGACCGGAAACTAGAAAAGCTTAGTTCCACCGTTTTTTAAAATCACAGCTTCTAGAAGGTTTACATGATTTCGTAAAAAACACGAGTTTTTAGAAAATGTGTTTTATTTCATAAATGCAATCTACAAATTAAGCACATTCTACGTCATAACGACTTTCTATAGTTTGCGCATGCGTCCGGAAATAAGAAAAGCTTACTTCCCCCGTTTTTTAAAATCACAGCTTCTATAAGGTTTACATGATTTCTTAAAAAACACGAGTTTTTAGAAAATGTTCTTTATTTAATAAATGGAATCAACAAAGTATGCACATTCTACATCATAACTACTTTCTATAGTTTGCGCATTCATCCGGAAATAAGAAAAGCTTACTTCCACCGTTTTTTAAAATCACGGCTTCTAGAAGGTTTACATGATTTCTTAAAAAACACGAGTTTTTAGAAATTGTGTTTTATTTCATAAATGGAATCAACAAAGTATGCACATTCTACGTCATAACGACTTTCTATAGTTTGCGCATCTGTCTGGAAATAAGAAAAGCTTACTTCCCCCGTTTTTTAAAATCACAGCTTCTAGAAGGTTTACATGATTTGTTAAAAAACACGAGTTTTTAGAAAATGTGTTTTATTTCATAAATGGAATCAACAAAGTATGCACATTCTACATCATAACGACTTTCTATAGTTTGCACATGCATCCGGAAATAAGAAAAGCTTACTTCCACCGTTTTTTAAAATCACAGCTTCTAGAAGGTTTACATGATTTCATACTAAACACGAGTTTTTAGAAAATGTGTTTTATTTCATAAATAGAATCAACAAAGTATGCACATTCTACATCATAACGACTTTCTATAGTTTGCGCATGCGTTTGGAAATAAGAAAAGCTTACCTCCCCCGTTTTTTAAAATCACAGCTTCTAGAAGGTTTACATGATTTCTTAAAAAACACGAGTTTTTAGAAAATTTGTTTTATTAAATAAATGGAATCTACAAAGTATGCACATTCTACGTCATAACAGCTTTCTATCGTTTGCGCATGCGTCCGAAAATAAGAAAAGCTTACTTCCACCGTTTTTTAAAATCACAGCTTCTAGAAGGTTTACATGATTTCGTAAAAAACACGAGTTTTTAGAAAATGTGTTTTATTTCATAAATGGAATCTACAAAGTATGCACATTCTACGTCATAACGACTTTCTATAGTTTGCGCATGCGTCCGGAAGTAAGAAAATCTTACTTCCCCCGTTTTTTAAAATCACAGCTTCTAGAAGGTTTACATGATATCTTAAAAAACATGAGTTTTTAGAAAATGTGTTTTATTTCATAAATGGAATCAACAAAGTATGCACATTCTACGTCATAATGACTTTCTATAGTTTGCGCATGCGTTTGGAAATAAGAAAAGCTTACTTCCCCCGTTTTTTAAAATCACAGCTTCTAGAAGGTTTACATGATTTGTTAAAAAACACGAGTTTTTAGAAAATGTGTTTTATTTCATAGATGGAATCAACAAAGTATGGACATTCTACGTCATAACGACTTTCTATAGTTTGCGCATGCGTCCGGAAATAAGAAAAGCTTTCTTCCACCGTTTTTTAAAATCACAGCTTCTAGAAGGTTTACATGATTTCGTAAAAAAAAAGAGTTTTTAGAAAATGTGTTTTATTTCATAAATGGAATCTACAAAGTATGCACATTCTACGTCATAACGAATTTCCATAGTTTGCGCATACGTCCGGAAATAAGAAAAGCTTACTTCCACTGTTTTTTAAAATCACAGCTTCTAGAAGGTTTACATGATTTCGTAAAAAACACGAGTTTTTAGAAAATGTGTTTTATTTCATTGATGGAATCTACAAAGTATCCACATTCTACGGCATAACGACTTTCTATAGTTTGCGCATGCGTCCGGAAACTAGAAAAGCTTAGTTCCACCGTTTTTTAAAATCACAGCTTCTAGAAGGTTTACATGATTTCGTAAAAAACACGAGTTTTTAGAAAATGTGTTTTATTTCATAAATGGAATCTACAAAGTATGCACATTTTACATCATAAAAACTTTCTATAGTTTGCGCATGCGTCCGGAAATAAGAAACGCTTACTTCCCCCGTTTTTAAAAATCACAACTTCTAGAAGGTTTACATGATTTCGTAAAAAACACGAGGTTTTAGAAAATATGTTTTATTTCATAAATGGAATCTACAAGGTATGCACATTCTACGTCATAACGACTTTCTATAGTTTGCGCATCCGTCCAGAAATAAGAAAAGCTTACTTCCCCCGATTTTTAAAATCACAGCCTCTAGAAGGTTTACATGATTTGTTAAAAAACACGAGTTTTTAGAAAATGCGTTTTATTTCATAAATGGAATCAACAAAGTATGCACATTCAATGTCATAACGACTTTCTATAGTTTGCGCATGCGTTTGGAAATAAGAAAAGCTTACTTCTCCCGTTTTTTAAAATCACAGCTTCTAGAAGGTTTACATAATTTCTTAAAAAACACGAGTTTTTAGAAAATTTGTTTTATTTCATAAATGGAATCAACAAAGTATACACATTCTACGTCATAACGAATTTCTATAGTTTGCGCATGCGTCCGGAAATAAGAAAATCTTACTTCCACTGTTTTTTAAAATCACAGCTTCTAGAAGGTTTACATGATTTCGTAAAAAACACGAGTTTTTAGAAGATGTGTTTTATTTCATAAATGGAATCTACAAATTATGCACATTCTACGTCATAACGACATTCTATAGTTTGCGCATGGGTCCGGAAATAAGAAAAGCTTACTTCCACCATTTTTTAAAATCACAGCATCTAGAAGGTTTACATGATTTCGTAAAAAACACGAGTTTTTAGAAAATGTGTTTTATTTCATAAATGGAATCTACAAAGTATGCACATTCTACGTCATAACGACATTCTATAGTTTGCGCATGTGTCAGGAAATAAGAAAAGCTTACTTCCACCGTTTTTTAAAATCACAGCTTCTAGAAGGTTTACATGATTTCGTGAAAAACACGAGTTTTTAGAAAATGTGTTTTATTTCATAAATGGAATCTACAAAGTATGCACATTCTACGTCATAATGACTTTCTATAGTTTGCGCATGCGTCCGGAAATAAGAAACGCTTACCTCCCCCGTTTTTTAAAATCACAGCTTCTAGAAGGTTTACATGATTTCGTAAAAAACACGATTTTTTAGAAAATGTGTTTTATTTCATAAATGGAATCTACAAAGTATGCACATTCTACGGCATAACGACTTTCTATAGTTTGCGCATGCGTCCGGAAATAAGAAAATCTTACTTCCCCCGTATTTTAAAATCACAGCTTCTAGAAGGTTTACATGATTTCTTAAAAAACACGAGTGTTTAGAAAATGTGTTTTATTTCATAAATGGAATGAACAAAGTATGCACATTCTACGTCATAACGACTTTCTATAGTTTGCGCATGCGTTTGGAAATAAGAAAAGGTTACTTCCCCCGTTTTTTAAAATCACAGCTTCTAGAAGGTTTACATGATTTCTTAAAAAACACGAGCTTTTAGAAAATGTGATTTATTTCATAAATAGAATCAACAAAGTATGCACATTCTACGTCATAATGACTTTCTATAGTTTCCGGATGCATTTGGAAATAAGAAAAGCTTACTTCCCCCGTTTTTTAAAATCACAGCTTCTAGAAGGTTTACATGATTTCTTAAAAAACACGAGTTTTTAGAAAATGTGTTTTATTTCATAAATGGAATCAACAAAGTATGCACATTCTACATCATAACGACTTTCTATAGTTTGCGCATTCGTCCGGAAATAAGAAAAGCTTACTTCCACCGTTTTTTAAAATCACAGCTTCTAGAAGGTTTACATGATTTCGTAAAAAACACGAGTTTTTAGAAAATGTGTTTTATTTCATAAATGGAATCTACAAAGTATGCACATTCTACATCATAAAGACTTTCTATAGTTTGCGCATGAGTCCGGAAATAAGAAAAGCTTACTTCCCCCGTTTTTTAAAATCACAGCTTCTAGAAGGTTTACATGATTTCGTAAAAAACACGAGTTTTTAGAAAATGTGTTTTATTTCATAAATGGAATCTACAAATATGCACATTCTACGTCATAACGAAATTCTATAGTTTGGCATGCGTCCGGAAATAAGAAAAGCTTACTTCAACCGTTTTTTAAAATCACAGCTTCTAGAAGGTTTACATGATTTCGTAAAAAACACGAGTTTTTAGAAAATGTGTTTCCTTTCATAAATGGAATCTACAAAGTATGCACATTCTACGTCATAACGACTTTCTATAGTTTGCGCATGCGTCCGGAAATTAGAAACGCTTACTTCCCCCGTTTTTTAAAATCACAGCTTCTAGAATGTTTGCATGATTTCGTAAAAAACACGAGTTTTTAGAAAATGTGTTTTATTTCATAAATGAAATATACAAAGTATGCACATTCTACGTCATAACGACTTTCTATAGTTTGCGCATGCGTCCGGAAATAAGAAAAACTTACTTCCCCCATTTTTTAAAATCACAACTTCTAGAAGGTTTACATGATTTCTTAAAAAAAAAGAGTTTTTAGAAAATGTGTTTTATTTCATAAATGGAATCAACAAAGTATGCACATTCTACGTCATAAGGACTTTCTATAGTTTGCGCATGCGTTTGGAAATAAGAAAAGCTTACTTCCCCCGTTTTTTAAAATCACAGCTTCTAGAAGGTTTACATGATTTGTTAAAAAACACGAGTTTTTAGAAAATGTGTTTTATTTCATAAATAGAATCAACAAAGTATGCACATTCTACGTCATAACGAATTTCTATAGTTTGCGCGTGCGTCCGGAAATAAGAAAAGCTTACTTCCACCATTTTTTAAAATCACAGCTTCTAGAAGGTTTACATGATTTCTTAAAAAACACGAGTTTTTAGAAAATGTGTTTTATTTCATAAATGGAATAAACAAAGTATGCACATTCTACGTCATAACGACATTCTATAGTTTGTGCATGCGTCCGGAAATAAGAAAAGCTTACTTCCACCGTTTTTTAAAATCACAGCTTCTAGAAGGTTTACATGATTTCGTAAAAAACACGAGGTTTTAGAAAATATGTTTTATTTCATAAATGGAATCTACAAGGTATGCACATTCTACGTCATAACGACTTTCTATAGTTTGCGCATCCGTCCAGAAATAAGAAAAGCTTACTTCCCCCGTTTTTTAAAATCACAGCCTCTAGAAGGTTTACATGATTTGTTAAAAAACACGAGTTTTTAGAAAATGTGTTTTATTTCATAAATGGAATCAACAAAGTATGCACAATCTACGTCATAACGACTTTCTATAGTTTGTGAATGCGTCTGGAAATAAGAAAATCTTACTTCCACCGTTTTTTAAAATCACAGCTTCTGGAAGGTTTACATGATTTCGTAAAAAACACGAGTTTTTAGAAAATGTGTTTTATTTCATAAATGGAATCTACAAAGCATGCACATTCTACATCATAACGACTTTCTATAGTTTGCGCATATGTCCGGAAATAAGAAAAGCTTACTTCCACCGTTTTTTAAAATTACAGCTTCTAGAAGGTTTACATGATTTCGTAAAAAACAGGAGTTTTTAGAAAATGTGTTTTATTTCATAAATGGAATCTACAAAGTATGCACATTCTACGTCATAACGACTTTCTATAGTTTGCGCATGCGTCCGGAAATAAGAAAAGCTTACTTCCCCCGTTTTTTAAAATCATAGCTTCTAGAAGGTTTACATGATTTCTTAAAAAACACGAGTTTTTAGAAATTGTGTTTTATTTCATAAATGGAATCAACAAAGTATGCACATTCTACGTCATAACGACTTTCTATAGTTTGCGCATCTGTCCGGAAATAAGAAAAGCTTACTTCCCCCGTTTTTTAAAATCACAGCTTCTAGAAGGTTTACATGATTTGTTAAAAAACACGAGTTTTTAGAAAATGTGTTTTATTTCATAAATGGAATCAACAAAGTATGCACATTCTACATCATAACGACTTTCTATAGTTTGCACATGCATCCGGAAATAAGAAAAGCTTACTTCCACCGTTTTTTAAAATCACAGCTTCTAGAAGGTTTACATGATTTCATACCAAACACGAGTTTTTAGAAAATGTGTTTTATTTCATAAATGGAATCTACAAAGTATGCACATTCTACGTCATAACGACTTTCTATAGTTTGCGCATACGTCCGGAAATAAGAAAAGCTTACTTCCACCGTTTTTTAAAATCACAGCTTCTTGAAGGTTTACACGATTTCGTAAAAAACACGAGTTTTTAGAAAATGTGTTTTATTTCATAAATGGAATCTACAAAGTATGCACATTATACGGCATAACGAATTTCTATAGTTTGTGCATGCGTCCGGAAATAAGAAAAGCTTACTTCCCCCGTTTTTTAAAATCACAGCTTCTACAAGGTTTACATGATTTCTTAAAAAACACGAGTTTTTAGAAAATGTGTTTTATTTCATAAATGGAATCAACAAAGTATGCACATTCAATGTCATAACGACTTTCTATAGTTTGCGCATGCGTTTGGAAATAAGAAAAGCTTACTTCCCCCGTTTTTTAAAATCACAGCTTCTAGAAGGTTTACATGATTTCTTAAAAAACACGAGTTTTTAGAAAATGTGTTTTATTTCATAAATAGAATCAACAAAGTATGCACATTCTACATCATAACGACTTTCTATAGTTTGCGCATGCGTTTGGAAATAAGAAAAGCTTACTTCCCCCGTTTTTTAAAATCACAGCTTCTAGAAGGTTTACATGATTTCTTAAAAAACATGAGTTTTTAGAAAATTTGTTTTATTAAATAAATGGAATCTACAAAGTATGCACATTCTACGTCATAACAGCTTTCTATCGTTTGCGCATGCGTCCGAAAATAAGAAAAGCTTACTTCCACCGTTTTTTAAAATCACAGCTTCTAGAAGGTTTACATGATTTCGTAAAAAACACGAGTTTTTAGAAAATGTGTTTTATTTCATAAATGGAATCTACAAAGTATGCACATTCTACGTCATAACGACTTTCTATAGTTTGCGCATGCGTCCGGAAGTAAGAAAAGCTTACTTCCCCCGTTTTTTAAAATCACAGCTTCTAGAAGGTTTACATGATATCTTAAAAAACACGAGTTTTTAGAAAATGTGTTTTATTTCATAAATGGAATCAACAAAGTATGCACATTCTACGTCATAATGACTTTCTATAGTTTGCGCATGCGTTTGGAAATAAGAAAAGCTTACTTCCCCCGTTTTTTAAAATCACAGCTTCTAGAAGGTTTACATGATTTGTTAAAAAACACGAGTTTTTAGAAAATGTGTTTTATTTCATAGATGGAATCAACAAAGTATGGACATTCTACGTCATAATGACTTTCTATAGTTTGCGCATGCGTCCGGAAATAAGAAAAGCTTTCTTCCACCGTTTTTTAAAATCACAGCTTCTAGAAGGTTTACATGATTTCGTAAAAAAAAAGAGTTTTTAGAAAATGTGTTTTATTTCATAAATGGAATCTACAAAGTATGCACATTCTACGTCATAACGAATTTCCATAGTTTGCGCATACGTCCGGAAATAAGAAAAGCTTACTTCCACTGTTTTTTAAAATCACAGCTTCTAGAAGGTTTACATGATTTCGTAAAAAACACGAGTTTTTAGAAAATGTGTTTTATTTCATTGATGGAATCTACAAAGTATCCACATTCTACGGCATAACGACTTTCTATAGTTTGCGCATGCGTCCGGAAACTAGAAAAGCTTAATTCCACCGTTTTTTAAAATCACAGCTTCTAGAAGGTTTACATGATTTCGTAAAAAACACGAGTTTTTAGAAAATGTGTTTTATTTCATAAATGGAATCTACAAAGTATGCACATTTTACATCATAAAAACTTTCTATAGTTTGCGCATGCGTCCGGAAATAAGAAAAGCTTATTTCCCCCATTTTTTAAAATCACAGCTTCTAGAAGGTTTACATGATTTCTTAAAAAACACGAGTTTTTAGAAAATGTGTTTTATTTCATAAATGGAATCAACAAAGTTTGCACATTCAATGTCATAACGACTTTCTATAGTTTGCGCATGCGTTTGGAAATAAGAAAAGCTTACTTCTCCCGTTTTTTAAAATCACAGCTTCTAGAAGGTTTACATGATTTCTTAAAAAACACGAGTTTTTAGAAAATTTGTTTTATTTCATAAATGGAATCAACAAAGTATACACATTCTACGTCATAACGAATTTCTATAGTTTGCGCATGCGTCCGGAAATAAGAAAATCTTACTTCCACTGTTTTTTAAAATCACAGCTTCTAGAAGGTTTACATGATTTCGTAAAAAACACGAGTTTTTAGAAGATGTGTTTTATTTCATAAATGGAATCTACAAATTATGCACATTCTACGTCATAACGACATTCTATAGTTTGCGCATGGTTCCGGAAATAAGAAAAGCTTACTTCCACCATTTTTTAAAATCACAGCATCTAGAAGGTTTACATGATTTCGTAAAAAACACGAGTTTTTAGAAAATGTGTTTTATTTCATAAATGGAATCTACAAAGTATGCACATTCTACGTCATAACGACATTCTATAGTTTGCGCATGTGTCCGGAAATAAGAAAAGCTTACTTCCACCGTTTTTTAAAATCACAGCTTCTAGAAGGTTTACATGATTTCGTGAAAAACACGAGTTTTTAGAAAATGTGTTTTATTTCATAAATCGAATCTACAAAGTATGCACATTCTACGTCATAATGACTTTCTATAGTTTGCGCATGCGTCCGGAAATAAGAAACGCTTACCTCCCCCGTTTTTTAAAATCACAGCTTCTAGAAGGTTTACATGATTTCGTAAAAAACACGAGTTTTTAGAAAATGTGTTTTATTTCATAAATGGAATCTACAAAGTATGCACATTCTACGGCATAACGACTTTCTATAGTTTGCGCATGCGTCCGGAAATAAGAAAATCTTACTTCCCCCATTTTTTAAAATCACAGCTTCTAGAAGGTTTACATGATTTCGTAAAAAACACGAGTGTTTAGAAAATGTGTTTTATTTCATAAATGGAATTAACAAAGTATGCACATTCTACGTCATAACGACTCTCTATAGTTTGTGCATGCGTTTAGAAATAAGAAAAGCTTACTTCCCCCGTTTTTTAAAATCACAGCTTCTAGAAGGTTTACATGATTTCTTAAAAAACACGAGTTTTTAGAAAATGTGTTTTATTTCATAAATAGAATCAACAAAATATGCACATTCTACGTCATAACGACTTTCTATAGTTTGCGCATGCGTTGTGAAATAAGAAAAGCTTACTTCGCCCGTTTTTTAAAATCACAGCTTCTAGAAGGTTTACATGATTTCTTAAAAAACACGAGTTTTTAGAAAATGTGTTTTATTTCATAAATGGAATCAACAAAGTATGCACATTCTATTTCATAATGACTTTCTATAGTTTGCGCATACGTCCGGAAATAAGAAAAGCTTACTTCCACCGTTTTTTAAAATCACAGCTTCTAGAAGGTTTACATGATTTCGCAAAAAACACGAGTTTTTAAAAAATGTGTTTTATTTCATAAATGGAATCTACAAAGTATGCACATTCTAAGTCATAACGACTTTCTATAGTTTGAGCATGCATACGGAAATAAGAAAAGCTTACTTCCACCATTTTTTAAAATCACAGCTTCTAGAAGGTTTACATGATTTCTTAAAAAACACGAGTTTTTAGAAAATGTGTTTTATTTCATAAATAGAATTAACAAAGTATGCACATTCTACGTCTTAACGACTTTCTATAGTTTGCGCATGTATCCGGAAATAAGAAAAGCTTACTTCCACCATTTTTTAAAATCACAGCATCTAGAAGGTTTACATGATTTCGTAAAAAACACGAGTTTTTAGAAAATGTGTTTTATTTCATAAATGGAATCTACAAAGTATGCACATTCTACATCATAACGACATTCTATAGTTTGCGCATGCATCCGGAAATAAGAAAAGCTTCCTTCCACCGTTTTTTAAAATCATAGCTTCTAGAAGGTTTACATGATTTCGTAAAAAACAAGAGTTTTAAGAAAATGTGTTTTATTTCATAAATGGAATCTTTAAAGTTTGCACATAGTACATCATAACGACTTTCTATAGTTTGCGCATCCGTCCGGAAATAAGAAAAGCTTACCTCCCCCGTTTTTTAAAATCACAGCTTCTAGAAGGTTTACATGATTTGTTAAAAAACACGAGTTTTTAGAAAATGTGTTTTATTTGATAAATGGAATCAACAAAGTATGGACATTCTACGTCATAACGACTTTCTATAGTTTGCGCATGCGTCCGGAAATAAGAAAAGCTTTCTTCCACCCTTTTTTAAAATCACAGCTTCTAGAAGGTTTACATGATTTCGTAAAAAAAAAGAGTTTTTAGAAAATGTCTTTTATTTCATAAATGGAATCTACAAAGTATGCACATTCTACGTCATAACGAATTTCCATAGTTTGCGCATACGTCCGAAAATAAGAAAAGCTTACTTCCACCGTTTTTTCAAATCACAGCTTCTATAAGGTTTACATGATTTCGTAAAAAACACGAGTTTTTAGAAAATGTGTTTTATTTCATAAATGGAATCTAAAAAGCATGCACATTCTACATCATAACGACTTTCTATAGTTTGCGCATATGTCCGGAAATAAGAAAAGCTTACTTCCACCGTTTTTTAAAATCACAGCTTCTAGAAGGTTTACATGATTTCGTAAAAAACATGAGTTTTTAGAAAATGTGTTTTATTTCATAAATGGAATCTACAAAGTATGCACATTCTACGTCATAACGACTTTCTATAGTTTGCGCATACGTCCGGAAATAAGAAAATCTTACTTCCCCCGTTTTTTAAAATCATAGCTTCTAGAAGGTTTACATGATTTCTTAAAAAACACGAGTTTTTAGAAATTGTGTTTTATTTCATAAATGGAATCAACAAAGTATGCACATTCTACGTCATAACGACTTTCTATTGTTTCGCATGCGTTTAGAAATAATAAAAGCTTACTTCCCCCGTTTTTTAAAATCACAGCTTCTAGAAGGTTTACATGATTTCGTAAAAAACACGAGTTTTTAGAAAATTTGTTTTATTTCATAAATGGAATCTACAAAGTATGCACATTCTACGTCATAACGACTTTCTATAGTTTGCGCATCCGTCCGGAAATAAGAAAAGCTTACTTCCCCCGTTTTTTAAAATCACAGCTTCTAGAAGGTTTACATGATTTGTTAAAAAACACGAGTTTTTAGAAAATGTGTTTCATTTCATAAATGGAATCAACAAAGTATGCACATTCTACATCATAACGACTTTCTATAGTTTGCGCATGCATCCGGAAATAAGAAAAGCTTACTTCCACCGTTTTTTAAAATCACAGCTTCTAGAAGGTTTACATGATTTCATAAAAAAACACGAGTTTTTAGAAAATCTGTTTTATTTCATAAATGGAATCTACAAAGTATGCACATTCTACGTGATAACGACTTTTTATAGTTTGCGCATACGTCCGGAAATAAGAAAAGCTTACTTCCACCGTTTTTTAAAATCACAGCTTCTTGAAGGTTTACATGATTTCGTAAAAAACACGAGTTTTTAGAAAATGTGTTTTATTTCATAAATGGAATCTAAAAATTATGCACATTATATGGCATAACGACTTTCTATAGTTTGTGCATGCGTCCGGAAATAAGAAAAGCTTACTTCCCCCGTTTTTTAAAATCACAGCTTCTAGAAGGTTTACATGATTTCTTAAAAAACACGAGTTTTTAGAAAATGTGTTTTATTTCATAAATGGAATCAACAAAGTATGCACATACAATGTCATAACGACTTTCTATAGTTTGCGCATGCGTTTGGAAATAAGATAAGCTTACTTCCCCCGTTTTTTAAAATCACAGCTTCTAGAAGGTTTACATGATTTCTTAAAAAACACGAGTTTTTAGAAAATGTGTTTTATTTCATAAATAGAATCAACAAAGTATTCACATTCTACATCATAACGACTTTCTATAGTTTGCGCATGCGTTTGGAAATAAGAAAAGCTTACTTCCCCCGTTTTGTAAAATCACAGCTTCTAGAAGGTTTACATGATTTCTTAAAAAACACGATTTTTTAGAAAATGTGTTTTATTTCATAAATGGAATCTACAAAGTATGCACATTCTACGTCATAACAGCTTTCTATAGTTTGCGCATGCGTCCGAAAATAAGAAAAGCTTACTTCCACCGTTTTTTAAAATCACAGCTTCTAGAAGGTTTACATGATTTCGTAAAAAACACGATTTTTTAGAAAATGTGTTTTATTTCATAAATGGAATCTACAAAGTATGCACATTCGACGTCATAACGACTTTCTATAGTTTGCGCATGCGTCCGGAAGTAAGAAAAGCTTACTTCCCCCGTTTTTTAAAATCACAGCTTCTAGAAGGTTTACATGATTTCTTAAAAAACACGAGTTTTTAGAAAATGTGTTTTATTTCATAAATGGAATCAACAAAGTATGCACATTCTACGTCATAATGACTTTCTATAGTTTGCGCATGCGTTTGGAAATAAGAAAAGCTTACTTCCCCCGTTTTTTAAAATCACAGCTTCTAGAAGGTTTACATGATTTCGTAAAAAACACGAGTTTTTAGAAAATGTGTTTTATTTCATAAATAGAATCAACAAAATATGCACATTCTACGTCATAACGACTTTCTATAGTTTGCGCATGCGTTTGGAAATAAGAAAAGCTTACTTCGCCCGTTTTTTAAAATCACAGCTTCTAGAAGGTTTACATGATTTCTTAAAAAACACGAGTTTTTAGAAAATGTGTTTTATTTCATAAATGGAATCAACAAAGTATGCACATTCTATTTCATAATGACTTTCTATAGTTTGCGCATACGTCCGGAAATAAGAAAAGCTTACTTCCACCGTTTTTTAAAATCACAGCTTCTAGAAGGTTTACATGATTTCGCAAAAAACACGAGTTTTTAAAAAATGTGTTTTATTTCATAAATGGAATCTACAAAGTATGCACATTCTAAGTCATAACGACTTTCTATAGTTTGAGCATGCGTACGGAAATAAGAAAAGCTTACTTCCACCATTTTTTAAAATCACAGCTTCTAGAAGGTTTACATGATTACTTAAAAAACACGAGTTTTTAGAAAATGTGTTTTATTTCATAAACAAAATTAACAAAGTATGCACATTCTACGTCTTAACGACTTTCTATAGTTTGCGCATGTATCCGGAAATAAGAAAAGCTTACTTCCATCATTTTTTAAAATCACAGCATCTAGAAGGTTTACATGATTTCGTAAAAAACACGAGTTTTTAGAAAATGTGTTTTATTTCATAAATGGAATCTACAAAGTATGCACATTCTACATCATAACGACATTCTATAGTTTGCGCATGCATCCGGAAATAAGAAAAGCTTACTTCCACCGTTTTTTAAAATCATAGCTTCTAGAAGGTTTACATGATTTCGTAAAAAACAAGAGTTTTAAGAAAATGTGTTTTATTTCATAAATGGAATCTTTAAAGTTTGCACATAGTACATCATAACGACTTTCTATAGTTTGCGCATCCGTCCGGAAATAAGAAAAGCTTACCTCCCCCGTTTTTTAAAATCACAGCTTCTAGAAGGTTTACATGATTTGTTAAAAAACACGAGTTTTTAGAAAATGTGTTTTATTTGATAAATGGAATCAACAAAGTATGGACATTCTACGTCATAACGACTTTCTATAGTTTGCGCATGCATCCGGAAATAAGAAAAGCTTTCTTCCACCCTTTTTTAAAATCACAGCTTCTAGAAGGTTTACATGATTTCGTAAAAAAAAAGAGTTTTTAGAAAATGTCTTTTATTTCATAAATGGAATCTACAAAGTATGCACATTCTACGTCATAACGAATTTCCATAGTTTGCGCATACGTCCGAAAATAAGAAAAGCTTACTTCCCCCGTTTTTTAAAATCACAGCTTCTAGAAGGTTTACATGATTTCGTAAAAAACACGAGTTTTTAGAAAATGTGTTTTATTTCATAAATGGAATCTAAAAAGCATGCACATTCTACGTCATAACGACTTTCTATAGTTTGCGCATCCGTCCGGAAATAAGAAAAGCTTACTTCCCCCGTTTTTTAAAATCACAGCTTCTAGAAGGTTTACATGATTTGTTAAAAAACACGAGTTTTTAGAAAATGTGTTTCATTTCATAAATGGAATCAACAAAGTATGCACATTCTACATCATAACGACTTTCTATAGTTTGCGCATGCATCCGGAAATAAGAAAAGCTTACTTCCACCGTTTTTTAAAATCACAGCTTCTAGAAGGTTTACATGATTTCATAAAAAAACACGAGTTTTTAGAAAATCTGTTTTATTTCATAAATGGAATCTACAAAGTATGCACATTCTACGTGATAACGACTTTTTATAGTTTGCGCATACGTCCGGAAATAAGAAAAGCTTACTTCCACCGTTTTTTAAAATCACAGCTTCTTGAAGGTTTACATGATTTCGTAAAAAACACGAGTTTTTAGAAAATGTGTTTTATTTCATAAATGGAATCTAAAAATTATGCACATTATATGGCATAACGACTTTCTATAGTTTGTGCATGCGTCCGGAAATAAGAAAAGCTTACTTCCCCCGTTTTTTAAAATCACAGCTTCTAGAAGGTTTACATGATTTCTTAAAAAACACGAGTTTTTAGAAAATGTGTTTTATTTCATAAATGGAATCAACAAAGTATGCACATACAATGTCATAACGACTTTCTATAGTTTGCGCATGCGTTTGGAAATAAGATATGCTTACTTCCCCCGTTTTTTAAAATCACAGCTTCTAGAAGGTTTACATGATTTCTTAAAAAACACGAGTTTTTAGAAAATGTGTTTTATTTCATAAATAGAATCAACAAAGTATTCACATTCTACATCATAACGACTTTCTATAGTTTGCGCATGCGTTTGGAAATAAGAAAAGCTTACTTCCCCCGTTTTTTAAAATCACAGCTTCTAGAAGGTTTACATGATTTCTTAAAAAACACGATTTTTTAGAAAATGTGTTTTATTTCATAAATGGAATCTACAAAGTATGCACATTCTACGTCATAACAGCTTTCTATAGTTTGCGCATGCGTCCGAAAATAAGAAAAGCTTACTTCCACCGTTTTTTAAAATCACAGCTTCTAGAAGGTTTACATGATTTCGTAAAAAACACGATTTTTTAGAAAATGTGTTTTATTTCATAAATGGAATCTACAAAGTATGCACATTCGACGTCATAACGACTTTCTATAGTTTGCGCATGCGTCCGGAAGTAAGAAAAGCTTACTTCCCCCGTTTTTTAAAATCACAGCTTCTAGAAGGTTTACATGATTTCTTAAAAAACACGAGTTTTTAGAAAATGTGTTTTATTTCATAAATGGAATCAACAAAGTATGCACATTCTACGTCATAATGACTTTCTATAGTTTGCGCATGCGTTTGGAAATAAGAAAAGCTTACTTCCCCCGTTTTTTAAAATCACAGCTTCTAGAAGGTTTACATGATTTCGTAAAAAACACGAGTTTTTAGAAAATGTGTTTTATTTCATAAATAGAATCAACAAAATATGCATATTCTACGTCATAACGACTTTCTATAGTTTGCGCATGCGTTTGGAAATAAGAAAAGCTTACTTCGCCCGTTTTTTAAAATCACAGCTTCTAGAAGGTTTACATGATTTCTTAAAAAACACGAGTTTTTAGAAAATGTGTTTTATTTCATAAATGGAATCAACAAAGTATGCACATTCTATTTCATAATGACTTTCTATAGTTTGCGCATACGTCCGGAAATAAGAAAAGCTTACTTCCACCGTTTTTTAAAATCACAGCTTCTAGAAGGTTTACATGATTTCGCAAAAAACACGAGTTTTTAAAAAATGTGTTTTATTTCATAAATGGAATCTACAAAGTATGCACATTCTAAGTCATAACGACTTTCTATAGTTTGAGCATGCGTACGGAAATAAGAAAAGCTTACTTCCACCATTTTTTAAAATCACAGCTTCTAGAAGGTTTACATGATTACTTAAAAAACACGAGTTTTTAGAAAATGTGTTTTATTTCATAAACAAAATTAACAAAGTATGCACATTCTACGTCTTAACGACTTTCTATAGTTTGCGCATGTATCCGGAAATAAGAAAAGCTTACTTCCATCATTTTTTAAAATCACAGCATCTAGAAGGTTTACATGATTTCGTAAAAAACACGAGTTTTTAGAAAATGTGTTTTATTTCATAAATGGAATCTACAAAGTATGCACATTCTACATCATAACGACATTCTATAGTTTGCGCATGCATCCGGAAATAAGAAAAGCTTACTTCCACCGTTTTTTAAAATCATAGCTTCTAGAAGGTTTACATGATTTCGTAAAAAACAAGAGTTTTAAGAAAATGTGTTTTATTTCATAAATGGAATCTTTAAAGTTTGCACATAGTACATCATAACGACTTTCTATAGTTTGCGCATCCGTCCGGAAATAAGAAAAGCTTACCTCCCCCGTTTTTTAAAATCACAGCTTCTAGAAGGTTTACATGATTTGTTAAAAAACACGAGTTTTTAGAAAATGTGTTTTATTTGATAAATGGAATCAACAAAGTATGGACATTCTACGTCATAACGACTTTCTATAGTTTGCGCATGCATCCGGAAATAAGAAAAGCTTTCTTCCACCCTTTTTTAAAATCACAGCTTCTAGAAGGTTTACATGATTTCGTAAAAAAAAAGAGTTTTTAGAAAATGTCTTTTATTTCATAAATGGAATCTACAAAGTATGCACATTCTACGTCATAACGAATTTCCATAGTTTGCGCATACGTCCGAAAATAAGAAAAGCTTACTTCCACCGTTTTTTAAAATCACAGCTTCTAGAAGGTTTACATGATTTCGTAAAAAACACGAGTTTTTAGAAAATGTGTTTTATTTCATAAATGGAATCTAAAAAGCATGCACATTCTACATCATAACGACTTTCTATAGTTTGCGCATATGTCCGGAAATAAGAAAAGCTTACTTCCACCGTTTTTTAAAATCACAGCTTCTAGAAGGTTTACATGATTTCGTAAAAAACACGAGTTTTTAGAAAATGTGTTTTATTTCATAAATGGAATCTACAAAGTATGCACATTCTACGTCATAACGACTTTCTAGAGTTTGCGCATACGTCCGGAAATAAGAAAATCTTACTTCCCCCCGTTTTTTAAAATCATAGCTTCTAGAAGGTTTACATGATTTCTTAAAAAACACGAGTTTTTAGAAATTGTGTTTTATTTCATAAATGGAATCAACAAAGTATGCACATTCTACGTCATAACGACTTTCTATTGTTTGCGCATGCGTTTAGAAATAATAAAAGCTTACTTCCCCCGTTTTTTAAAATCACAGCTTCTAGAAGGTTTACATGATTTCGTAAAAAACACGAGTTTTTAGAAAATGTGTTTTATTTCATAAATGGAATCTACAAAGTATGCACAGTCTACGTCATAACGACTTTCTATAGTTTGCGCATCCGTCCGGAAATAAGAAAAGCTTACTTCCCCCGTTTTTTAAAATCACAGCTTCTAGAAGGTTTACATGATTTGTTAAAAAACACGAGTTTTTAGAAAATGTGTTTCATTTCATAAATGGAATCAACAAAGTATGCACATTCTACATCATAACGACTTTCTATAGTTTGCGCATGCATCCGGAAATAAGAAAAGCTTACTTCCACCGTTTTTTAAAATCACAGCTTCTAGAAGGTTTACATGATTTCATACAAAACACGAGTTTTTAGAAAATCTGTTTTATTTCATAAATGGAATCTACAAAGTATGCACATTCTACGTCATAACGACTTTTTATAGTTTGCGCATACGTCCGGAAATAAGAAAAGCTTACTTACACCGTTTTTTAAAATCACAGCTTCTTGAAGGTTTACATGATTTCGTAAAAAACAAGAGTTTTTAGAAAATGTGTTTTATTTCATAAATGGAATCTTAAAATTATGCACATTATATGGCATAACGACTTTCTATAGTTTGTGCATGCGTCCGGAAATAAGAAAAGCTTACTTCCCCCGTTTTTTAAAATCACAGCTTCTAGAAGGTTTACATGATTTCTTAAAAAACACGAGTTTTTAGAAAATGTGTTTTATTTCATAAATGGAATCAACAAAGTATGCACATACAATGTCATAACGACTTTCTATATTTTGCGCATGCGTTTGGAAATAAGAAAAGCTTACTTCCCCCGTTTATTAAAATCACAGCTTCTAGAAGGTTTACATGATTTCTTAAAAAACACGAGTTTTTAGAAAATGTGTTTTATTTCATAAATAGAATCAACAAAGTATTCACATTCTACATCATAACGACTTTCTATAGTTTGCGCATGCGTTTGGAAATAAGAAAAGCTTACTTCCCCCGTTTTCTAAAATCACAGCTTCTAGAAGGTTTACATGATTTCTTAAAAAACACGAGTTTTTAAAAAATGTGTTTTATTTCATAAATGGAATCTACAAAGTATGCACATTCTACGTCATAACAGCTTTCTATAGTTTGCGCATGCGTCCGAAAATAGGAAAAGCTTACTTCCACCGTTTTTTAAAATCACAGCTTCTAGAAGGTTTACATGATTTCGTAAAAAACACGAGTTTTTAGAAAATGTGTTTTATTTCATAAATGGAATCTACAAAGTATGCACATTCGACGTCATAACGACTTTCTATAGTTTGCGCATGCGTCCGGAAGTAAGAAAAGCTTACTTCCCCCGTTTTTTAAAATCACAGCTTCTAGAAGGTTTACATGATTTCTTAAAAAACGCGAGTTTTTAGAAAATGTGTTTTATTTCATAAATGGAATCAACAAAGTATGCACATTCTACGTCATAATGACTTTCTATAGTTTGCGAATGCGTCCGGAAATAACAAAAGCTTTCTTCCACCGTTTTTTAAAATCACAGCTTCTAGAAGGTTTACATGATTTCGTAAAAAAAAAGAGTTTTTAGAAAATGTGTTTTATTTCATAAATGGAATCTACAAATTATGCACATTCTACGTCATAACGAATTTCCATAGTTTGCGCATACGTCCGGAAGTAAGAAAAGCTTACTTCCACCGTTTTTTAAAATCACAGCTTCTAGAAGGTTTACATGATTTCGTAAAAAACACGAGTTTTTAGAAAATGTGTTTTATTTCATTGATGGAATCTACAAAGTATCCACATTCTACGGCATAACGACTTTCTATAGTTTGCGCATGCGTCCGGAAACTAGAAAAGCTTAGTTCCACCGTTTTTTAAAATCACAGCTTCTAGAAGGTTTACATGATTTCGTAAAAAACACGAGTTTTTAGAAAATGTGTTTTATTTCATAAATGGAATCTACAAAGTATGCACATTCTACATCATAAAAACTTTCTATAGTTTGCGCATGCGTCCGGAAATAAGAAAATCTTATTTCCCCCATTTTTTAAAATCACAGCTTCTAGAAGGTTTACATGATTTCGTAAAAAACACGAGTTTTTAGAAGATGTGTTTTATTTCATAAATGGAATCTACAAAGTATGTAAATTCTACGTCATAACGACTTTCTATAGTTTGCGCATGCGTCCGTAAATAAGAAAAGCTTACTTCCCCCGTTTTTTAAAATCATAGCTTCTAGAAGGTTTACATGATTTCTTAAAAAACACGAGTTTTTAGAAATTGTGTTTTATTTCATAAATGTAATCAACAAAGTATGCACATTCTACGTCATAACGACTTTCTATAGTTTGCGCATGCGTTTAGAAATAATAAAAGCTTACTTCCCCCGTTTTTTAAAATCACAGCTTCTAGAAGGTTTACATCATTTCTTAAAAAAGAGGAGTTTTTAGAAAATGTGTTTTATTTCATAAATAGAATCAACAAAGTATGCACATTCTACGTCATAACGAATTTCTATTGTTTGCCCATGCGTCCGGAAATAAGAAAAGCTTACTTTCACCATTTCTTAAAATCACAGCATCTAGAAGGTTTACATGATTTCGTAAAAAACATGATTTTTTAGAAAATGTGTTTTATTTCATAAAGGGAATCTACAAAGTATGCACATTCTACATCATAACGACTTTCTATAGTTTGCGCATGCATCCGGAAATAAGAAAAGCTTACTTCCACCGTTTTTTAAAATCACACCTTCTAGAAGGTTTACATGATTTCGTAAAAAACACGAGTTTTTAGAAAATGTGTTTTATTTCATAAATGGAATCTACAAAGTATGCACATTCTACGGCATAACGACTTTCTATAGTTTGCGCATGCGTCCGGAAATAAGAAAATCTTACTTCCCCCGTTTTTTAAAATCACAGCTTCTAGAAGGTTTACATGATTTCGTAAAAAACACGAGTGTTTAGAAAATGTGTTTTATTTCATAAATGGAATAAACAAAGTATGCACATTCTACGTCATAACGACTCTCTACAGTTTGTGCATGCGTTTAGAAATAAGAAAAGCTTACTTCCCCCGTTTTTTAAAATCACAGCTTCTAGAAGGTTTACATGATTTCTTAAAAAACACAAGTTTTTAGAAAATGTGTTTTATTTCATAAATAGAATCAACAAAGTATGCACATTCTACGTCATAACGACTTTCTATAGTTTGCGCATGCGTCCGGAAATAAGAAAAGCTTACTTCCACCATTTTTTAAAATCACAGCCTCTAGAAGGTTTACATGATTTCGTAAAAAACACGAGTTTTTAGAAAATGTGTTTTATTTCATAAATGGAATCTACAAAGTTTGCACATAGTACGTCATAACGACTTTCTATAGTTTGCGCATCCGTCCGGAAAGAAGAGAAGCTTACCTCCCCCGTTTTTTAAAATCACAGCTTCTAGAAGGTTTACATGATTTGTTAAAAAACACGAGTTTTTAGAAAATGTGTTTTATTTCATAAATGGAATCAACAAAGTATGGACATTCTACGTCATAACGACTTTCTATAGTTTGCACATGCGTCCGGAAATAACAAAAGCTTTCTTCCACCGTTTTTTAAAATCACAGCTTCTAGAAGGTTTACATGATTTCGTAAAAAAAAAGAGTTTTTAGAAAATGTGTTTTATTTCATAAATGGAATCTACAAATTATGCACATTCTACATCATAACGAATTTCCATAGTTTGCGCATACGTCCGGAAGTAAGAAAAGCTTACTTCCACCGTTTTTTAAAATCACAGCTTCTACAAGGTTTACATGATTTCGTAAAAAACACGAGTTTTTAGAAAATGTGTTTTATTTCATTGATGGAATCTACAAAGTATCCACATTCTACGGCATAACGACTTTCTATAGTTTGCGCATGCGTCCGGAAACTAGAAAAGCTTAGTTCCACCGTTTTTTAAAATCACAGCTTCTAGAAGGTTTACATGATTTCGTAAAAAACACGAGTTTTTAGAAAATGTGTTTTATTTCATAAATGGAATCTACAAAGTATGCACATTCTACATCATAAAAACTTTCTATAGTTTGCGCATGCGTCCGGAAATAAGAAAATCTTATTTCCCCCATTTTTTAAAATCACAGCTTCTAGAAGGTTTACATGATTTCGTAAAAAACACGAGTTTTTAGAAGATGTGTTTTATTTCATAAATGGAATCTACAAAGTATGTAAATTCTACGTCATAACGACTTTCTATAGTTTGCGCATGCGTCCGGAAATAAGAAAAGCTTACTTCCCCCGTTTTTTAAAATCATAGCTTCTAGAAGGTTTACATGATTTCTTAAAAAACACGAGTTTTTAGAAATTGTGTTTTATTTCATAAATGGAATCAACAAAGTATGCACATTCTACGTCATAACGACTTTCTATAGTTTGCGCATGCGTTTAGAAATAATAAAAGCTTACTTCCCCCGTTTTTTAAAATCACAGCTTCTAGAAGGTTTACATCATTTCTTAAAAAAGAGGAGTTTTTAGAAAATGTGTTTTATTTCATAAATAGAATCAACAAAGTATGCACATTCTGCGTCATAACGAATTTCTATTGTTTGCCCATGCGTCCGGAAATAAGAAAAGCTTACTTTCACCATTTCTTAAAATCACAGCATCTAGAAGGTTTACATGATTTCGTAAAAAACACGAGTTTTTAGAAAATGTGTTTTATTTCATAAATGGAATCTACAAAGTATGCACATTCTACGTCATAAAGACATTCTATAGTTTGCGCATGCGTCCGGAAATAAGAAAAGCTTACTTCCACCGTTTTTTAAAATCACAGCTTCTAGAAGGTTTACATGATTTCGTAAAAAACACGAGTTTTTAGAAAATGTGTTTTATTTCATAAATGGAATCTACAAAGTATGCACATTCTATGTCATAATGACTTTCTATAGTTTGCGCATGCGTCCGGAAATAAGAAACGCTTACCTCCCCCGTTTTTTAAAATCACAGCTTCTAGAAGGTTTACATGATTTCGTAAAAAACACGAGTTTTTAGAAAATGTGTTTTATTTCATAAATGGAATCTACAAAGTATGCACATTCTACGGCATAACGACTTTCTATAGTTTGCGCATGCGTCCGGAAATAAGAAAATCTTACTTCCCCCATTTTTTAAAATCACAGCTTCTAGAAGGTTTACATGATTTCGTAAAAAACACGAGTGTTTAGAAAATGTGTTTTATTTCATAAATGGAATCAACAAAGTATGCACATTCTACGTCATAACGACTCTCTATAGTTTGTGCATGCGTTTAGAAACAAGAAAAGCTTACTTCCCCCGTTTTTTAAAATCACAGCTTCTAGAAGGTTTACATGATTTCTTAAAAAACACGAGTTTTTAGAAAATGTGTTTTATTTCATAAATAGAATCAACAAAATATGCACATTCTACCTCATAATGAATTTCTATAGTTTGCGCATGCGTTTGGAAATAAGAAAAGCTTACTTTGCCCGTTTTTTAAAATCACAGCTTCTAGAAGGTTTACATGATTTCTTAAAAAACACGAGTTTTTAGAAAATGTGTTTTATTTCATAAATGGAATCAACAAAGTATGCACATTCTATTTCATAATGACTTTCTATAGTTTGCGCATACGTCCGGAAATAAGAAAAGCTTACTTCCACCGTTTTTTAAAATCACAGCTTCTAGAAGGTTTACATGATTTCGCAAAAAACACGAGTTTTTAAAAAATGTGTTTTATTTCATAAATGGAATCTACAAAGTATGCACATTCTACGTCATAACGACTTTCTATAGTTTGAGCATGCGTATGGAAATACGAAAAGCTTACTTCCACCATTTTTTAAAATCACAGCTTCTAGAAGGTTTACATGATTTCTTAAAAAATACGAGTTTTTAGAAAATGTGTTTTATTTCATAAATAGAATTAACAAAGTATGCACATTCTACGTCATAACGACTTTCTATAGTTTGCGCATGCGTCCGGAAATAAGAAAAGCTTACTTCCACCATTTTTTAAAATCACAGCATCTAGAAGGTTTACATGATTTCGTAAAAAACACGAGTTTTTAGAAAATGTGTTTTATTTCATAAATGGAATCTACAAAGTATGCACATTCTACATCATAACGACATTCTATAGTTTGCGCATGCATCCGAAAATAAGAAAAGCTTACTTCCACCGTTTTTTAAAATCATAGCTTCTAGAAGGTTTACATGATTTCGTAAAAAACAAGAGTTTTTAGAAAATGTGTTTTATTTATTAAATGGAATCTTTAAAGTTTGCACATAGTACATCATAACGACTCTCTATAGTTTGCGCATCCGTCCGGAAATAAGAAAAGCTTACCTCCCCCATTTTTTAAAATCACAGCTTCTAGAAGGTTTACATCATTTGTTAAAAAACACGAGTTTTTAGAAAATGTGTTTTATTTGATAAATGGAATCAACAAAGTATGGACATTCTACGTCATAACGACTTTCTATAGTTTCCGCATGCGTCCGGAAATAAGAAAAGCTTTCTTCCACCGTTTTTTAAAATCACAGCTTCTAGAAGGTTTACATGATTTCGTAAAAAAAAAGAGTTTTTAGAAAATGTCTTTTATTTCATAAATGGAATCTACAAAGTATGCACATTCTACGTCATAACGAATTTCCATATTTTGCGCATACGTCCGAAAATAAGAAAAGCTTACTTCCACCGTTTTTTAAAATCACAGCTTCTAGAAGGTTTACATGATTTCGTAAAAAACAAAAGTGTTTAGAAAATGTGTTTTATTTCATAAATGGAATCTAAAAAGCATGCACATTCTACATCATAACGACTTTCTATAGTTTGCGCATATGTCCGGAAATAAGAAAAGCTTACTTCCACCGTTTTTTAAAATCACAGCTTCTAGAAGGTTTACATGATTTCGTAAAAAACACGAGTTTTTAGAAAATGTGTTTTATTTCATAAATGGAATCTAGAAAGTAATCACATTCTACGTCATAACGACTTTCTATAGTTTGCGCATACGTCCGGAAATAAGAAAATCTTACTTCCCCCGTTTTTTAAAATCATAGCTTCTAGCAGGTTTACATGATTTCTTAAAAAACACGAGTTTTTAGAAATTGTGTTTTATTTCATAAATGGAATCAACAAAGTATGCACATTCTACGTCATAACGACTTTCTATTGTTTGCGCATGCGTTTAGAAATAATAAAAGCTTATTTCCGCCGTTTTTTAAAATCACAGCTTCTAGAAGGTTTACATGATTTCGTAAAAAACACGAGTTTTTAGAAAATGTGTTTTATTTCATAAATGGAATCTACAAAGTATGCACATTCTACGTCATAACGACTTTCTATAGTTTGCACATCCGTCTGGAAATAAGAAAAGCTTACTTCCCCCGTTTTTTAAAATCACAGCTTCTAGAAGGTTTACATGATTTGTTAAAAAACACGAGTTTTTAGAAAATGTGTTTCATTTCATAAATGGAATCAACAAAGTATGCACATTCTACATCATAACGACTTTCTATAGTTTGCGCATGCATCCGAAAATAAGACAAGCTTACTTCCACCGTTTTTTAAAATCACAGCTTCTAGAAGGTTTACATGATTTCATACAAAACACGAGTTTTTAGAAAATGTGTTTTATTTCATCAATGGAATCTACAAAGTATGCACATTCTACGTCATAACGACTTTTTATAGTTTGCGCATACGTCCGGAAATAAGAAAAGCTTACTTCCACCGTTTTTTAAAATCACAGCTTCTTGAAGGTTTACATGATTTCGTAAAAAACACGAGTTTTTAGAAAATGTGTTTTATTTCATAAATGGAATCTAAAAAGTATGCACATTATATGGCATAACGACTTTCTATAGTTTGTGCATGCGTCCGGAAATAAGAAAAGCTTACTTCCCCCGTTTTTTAAAATCACAGCTTCTAGAAGGTTTACATGATTTCTTAAAAAACACGAGTTTTTAGAAAATGTGTTTTATTTCATAAATGGAATCAACAAAGTATGCACATACAATGTCATAACGACTTTCTATAGTTTGCGCATGCGTTTGGAAATAAGAAAAGCTTACTTCCCCCGTTTTTTAAAATCATAGCTTCTAGAAGGTTTACATGATTTCTTAAAAAACAGGAGTTTTTAGAAAATGTGTTTTATTTCATCAATAGAATCTACAAAGTATGAAAATTCTACGTCATAACGACTTTCTATAGTTTGCGCATGCGTCCGGAAATAAGAAAAGCTTACTTCCCCCGTTTTTTAAAATCATAGCTTCTAGAAGGTTTACATGATTTCTTAAAAAACACGAGTTTTTAGAAATTGTGTTTTATTTTATAAATGTAATCAACAAAGTATGCACATTCTACGTCATAACGACTTTCTATAGTTTGCGCATGCGTTTAGAAATAATAAAAGCTTACTTCCCCCGTTTTTTAAAATCACAGCTTCTAGAAGGTTTACATGATTTCTTAAAAAACAGGAGTTTTTAGAAAATGTGTTTTTATTTCATCAATAGAATCAACAAAGTATGCACATTCTACGTCATAACGACTTTCTATTGTTTGCGCATGCGTCCGGAAATAAGAAAAGCTTACTTCCACCATTTTTTAAAATCACAGCATCTAGAAGGTTTACATGATTTCGTAAAAAACACGAGTTTTTAGAAAATGTGTTTTATTTCATAAATGGAATCTACAAAGTATGCACATTCTACGCCATAACGACATTCTATAGTTTGCGCATGCGTCCGGAAATAAGAAAAGCTTACTTCCACCGTTTTTTTAAAATCACAGCTTCTAGAAGGTTTACATGATTTCTTAAAAAACACGAGTTTTTAGAAAATGTGTTTTATTAAATAAATGGAATCTACAAAGTATGCACATTCTACGTCATAACAGCTTTCTATCGTTTGCGCATGCGTCCGAAAATAAGAAAAGCTTACTTCCACCGTTTTTTAAAATCACAGCTTCTAGAAGGTTTACATGATTTCGTAAAAAACACGAGTTTTTAGAAAATGTGTTTTATTTCATAAATGGAATCTACAAAGTATGCACATTCTACGTCATAACGACTTTCTATAGTTTGCGCATGCGTCCGGAAGTAAGAAAAGCTTACTTCCCCCGTTTTTTAAAATCACAGCTTCTAGAAGGTTTACATGATATCTTAAAAAACACGAGTTTTTAGAAAATGTGTTTTATTTCATAAATGGAATCAACAAAGTATGCACATTCTACGTCATAATGACTTTCTATAGTTTGCGCATGCGTTTGGAAATAAGAAAAGCTTACTTCCCCCGTTTTTTTAAAATCACAGCTTCTAGAAGGTTTACATGATTTGTTAAAAAACACGAGTTTTTTAGAAAATGTGTTTTATTTCATAGATGGAATCAACAAAGTATGGACATTCTACGTCATAATGACTTTCTATAGTTTGCGCATGCGTCCGGGAAATAAGAAAAGCTTTCTTCCACCGTTTTTTAAAATCACAGCTTCTAGAAGGTTTACATGATTTCGTAAAAAAAAAGAGTTTTTAGAAAATGTGTTTTATTTCATAAATGGAATCTACAAAGTATGCACATTCTACGTCATAACGAATTTCCATAGTTTGCGCATACGTCCGGAAATAAGAAAAGCTTACTTCCACTGTTTTTTAAAATCACAGCTTCTAGAAGGTTTACATGATTTCGTAAAAAACACGAGTTTTTAGAAAATGTGTTTTATTTCATTGATGGAATCTACAAAGTATCCACATTCTACGGCATAACGACTTTCTATAGTTTGCGCATGCGTCCGGAAACTAGAAAAGCTTAATTCCACCGTTTTTTAAAATCACAGCTTCTAGAAGGTTTACATGATTTCGTAAAAAACACGAGTTTTTAGAAAATGTGTTTTTATTTCATAAATGGAATCTACAAAGTATGCACATTTTACATCATCATAAAACTTTCTATAGTTTGCGCATGCGTCCGGAAATAAGAAAAGCTTATTTCCCCCATTTTTTAAAATCACAGCTTCTAGAAGGTTTACATGATTTCTTAAAAAACACGAGTTTTTAGAAAATGTGTTTTATTTCATAAATGGAATCAACAAAGTTTGCACATTCAATGTCATAACGACTTTCTATAGTTTGCGCATGCGTTTGGAAATAAGAAAAAGCTTACTTCTCCCGTTTTTTAAAATCACAGCTTCTAGAAGGTTTACATGATTTCTTAAAAACACGAGTTTTTAGAAAATTTGTTTTATTTCATAAATGGAATCAACAAAGTATACACATTCTACGTCATAACGAATTTCTATAGTTTGCGCATGCGTCCGGAAATAAGAAATCTTACTTCCACTGTTTTTTAAAATCACAGCTTCTAGAAGGTTTACATGATTTCGTAAAAAACACGAGTTTTTTAGAAGATGTGTTTTATTTCATAAATGGAATCTACAAATTATGCACATTCTACGTCATAACGACATTCTATAGTTTGCGCATGGTTCCGGAAATAAGAAAAGCTTACTTCCACCATTTTTTAAAATCACAGCATCTAGAAGGTTTACATGATTTCGTAAAAAACACGAGTTTTTAGAAAATGTGTTTTATTTCATAAATGGAATCTACAAAGTATGCACATTCTACGTCATAACGACATTCTATAGTTTGCGCATGTGTCCGGAAATAAGAAAAGCTTACTTCCACCGTTTTTTAAAATCACAGCTTCTAGAAGGTTTACATGATTTCGTGAAAAAACACGAGTTTTTAGAAAATTGTGTTTTATTTCATAAATCGAATCTACAAAGTATGCACATTCTACGTCATAATGACTTTCTATAGTTTGCGCATGCGTCCGGAAATAAGAAACGCTTACCTCCCCCGTTTTTTAAAATCACAGCTTCTAGAAGGTTTACATGATTTCGTAAAAAAACACGAGTTTTTAGAAAATGTGTTTTATTTCATAAATGGAATCTACAAAGTATGCACATTCTACGGCATAACGACTTTCTATAGTTTGCGCATGCGTCCGGAAATAAGAAAATCTTACTTCCCCCATTTTTTAAAATCACAGCTTCTAGAAGGTTTACATGATTTCGTAAAAAACACGAGTGTTTAGAAAATGTGTTTTATTTCATAAATGGAATTAACAAAGTATGCACATTCTACGTCATAACGACTCTCTATAGTTTGTGCATGCGTTTAGAAATAAGAAAAGCTTACTTCCCCCGTTTTTTAAAATCACAGCTTCTAGAAGGTTTACATGATTTCTTAAAAAACACGAGTTTTTAGAAATGTGTTTTATTTCATAAATAGAATCAACAAAATATGCACATTCTACGTCATAACGACTTTCTATAGTTTGCGCATGCGTTTGGAAATAAGAAAAGCTTACTTCGCCCGTTTTTTAAAATCACAGCTTCTAGAAGGTTTACATGATTTCTTAAAAAACACGAGTTTTTAGAAAATGTGTTTTATTTCATAAATGGAATCAACAAAGTATGCACATTCTATTTCATAATGACTTTCTATAGTTTGCGCATACGTCCGGAAATAAGAAAAGCTTACTTCCACCGTTTTTTTAAAATCACAGCTTCTAGAAGGTTTACATGATTTCGCAAAAAACACGAGTTTTTAAAAAATGTGTTTTATTTCATAAATGGAATCTACAAAGTATGCACATTCTAAGTCATAACGACTTTCTATAGTTTGAGCATGCATACGGAAATAAGAAAAGCTTACTTCCACCATTTTTTAAAATCACAGCTTCTAGAAGGTTTACATGATTTCTTAAAAAACACGAGTTTTTAGAAAATGTGTTTTATTTCATAAATAGAATTAACAAAGTATGCACATTCTACGTCTTAACGACTTTCTATAGTTTGCGCATGTATCCGGAAATAAGAAAAGCTTACTTCCACCATTTTTTAAAATCACAGCATCTAGAAGGTTTACATGATTTCGTAAAAAACACGAGTTTTTAGAAAATGTGTTTTATTTCATAAATGGAATCTACAAAGTATGCACATTCTACATCATAACGACATTCTATAGTTTGCGCATGCATCCGGAAATAAGAAAAGCTTCCTTCCACCGTTTTTTAAAATCATAGCTTCTAGAAGGTTTACATGATTTCGTTAAAAAACAAGAGTTTTAAGAAAATGTGTTTTATTTCATAAATGGAATCTTTAAAGTTTGCACATAGTACATCATAACGACTTTCTATAGTTTGCGCATCCGTCCGGAAATAAGAAAAGCTTACCTCCCCCGTTTTTTAAAATCACAGCTTCTAGAAGGTTTACATGATTTGTTAAAAAAACACGAGTTTTTAGAAAATGTGTTTTTATTTGATAAATGGAATCAACAAAGTATGGACATTCTACGTCATAACGACTTTCTATAGTTTGCGCATGCGTCCGGAAATAAGAAAAGCTTTCTTCCACCCTTTTTTAAAATCACAGCTTCTAGAAGGTTTACAATGATTTCGTAAAAAAAAAGAGTTTTTAGAAAATGTCTTTTATTTCATAAATGGAATCTACAAAGTATGCACATTCTACGTCATAACGAATTTCCATAGTTTGCGCATACGTCCGAAAATAAGAAAAGCTTACTTCCACCGTTTTTTCAAATCACAGCTTCTATAAGGTTTACATGATTTCGTAAAAAACACGAGTTTTTAGAAAATGTGTTTTATTTCATAAATGGAATCTAAAAAGCATGCACATTCTACATCATAACGACTTTCTATAGTTTGCGCATATGTCCGGAAATAAGAAAAGCTTACTTCCACCGTTTTTTTAAAATCACAGCTTCTAGAAGGTTTACATGATTTCGTAAAAAACATGAGTTTTTAGAAAATGTGTTTTATTTCATAAATGGAATCTACAAAGTATGCACATTCTACGTCATAACGACTTTCTATAGTTTGCGCATACGTCCGGAAATAAGAAAATCTTACTTCCCCCGTTTTTTTAAAATCATAGCTTCTAGAAGGTTTACATGATTTCTTAAAAAACACGAGTTTTTAGAAATTGTGTTGAATCAACAAAGTATGCACATTCTACGTCATAACGACTTTCTATTGTTTCGCATGCGTTTAGAAATAATAAAAGCTTACTTCCCCCGTTTTTTAAAATCACAGCTTCTAGAAGGTTTACATGATTTCGTAAAAAACACGAGTTTTTAGAAAATTTGTTTTATTTCATAAATGGAATCTACAAAGTATGCACATTCTACGTCATAACAACTTTCTATAGTTTGCGCATCCGTCCGGAAATAAGAAAAGCTTACTTCCCCCGTTTTTTAAAATCACAGCTTCTAGAAGGTTTACATGATTTGTTAAAAAACACGAGTTTTTAGAAAATGTGTTTCATTTCATAAATGGAATCAACAAAGTATGCACATTCTACATCATAACGACTTTCTATAGTTTGCGCATGCATCCGGAAATAAGAAAAGCTTACTTCCACCGTTTTTTAAAATCACAGCTTCTAGAAGGTTTACATGATTTCATAAAAAAACACGAGTTTTTAGAAAATCTGTTTTATTTCATAAATGGAATCTACAAAGTATGCACATTCTACGTGATAACGACTTTTTATAGTTTGCGCATACGTCCGGAAATAAGAAAAGCTTACTTCCACCGTTTTTTAAAATCACAGCTTCTTGAAGGTTTACATGATTTCGTAAAAAACACGAGTTTTTAGAAAATGTGTTTTATTTCATAAATGGAATCTAAAAATTATGCACATTATATGGCATAACGACTTTCTATAGTTTGTGCATGCGCCCGGAAATAAGAAAAGCTTACTTCCCCCGTTTTTTAAAATCACAGCTTCTAGAAGGTTTACATGATTTCTTAAAAAACACGAGTTTTTAGAAAATGTGTTTTATTTCATAAATGGAATCAACAAAGTATGCACATACAATGTCATAACGACTTTCTATAGTTTGCGCATGCGTTTGGAAATAAGATAAGCTTACTTCCCCCGTTTTTTAAAATCACAGCTTCTAGAAGGTTTACATGATTTCTTAAAAAACACGAGTTTTTAGAAAATGTGTTTTATTTCATAAATAGAATCAACAAAGTATTCACATTCTACATCATAACGACTTTCTATAGTTTGCGCATGCGTTTGGAAATAAGAAAAGCTTACTTCCCCCGTTTTTTAAAATCACAGCTTCTAGAAGGTTTACATGATTTCTTAAAAAACACGAGTTTTTAGAAAATGTGTTTTATTTCATAAATGGAATCTACAAAGTATGCACATTCTACGTCATAACAGCTTTCTATAGTTTGCGCATGCGTCCGAAAATAAGAAAAGCTTACTTCCACCGTTTTTTAAAATCACAGCTTCTAGAAGGTTTACATGATTTCGTAAAAAACACGATTTTTTAGAAAATGTGTTTTATTTCATAAATGGAATCTACAAAGTATGCACATTCGACGTCATAACGACTTTCTATAGTTTGCGCATGCGTCCGGAAGTAAGAAAAGCTTACTTCCCCCGTTTTTTAAAATCACAGCTTCTAGAAGGTTTACATGATTTCTTAAAAAACACGAGTTTTTAGAAAATGTGTTTTATTTCATAAATGGAATCAACAAAGTATGCACATTCTACGTCATAATGACTTTCTATAGTTTGCGCATGCGTTTGGAAATAAGAAAAGCTTACTTCCCCCGTTTTTTAAAATCACAGCTTCTAGAAGGTTTACATGATTTCGTAAAAAACACGAGTTTTTAGAAAATGTGTTTTATTTCATAAATAGAATCAACAAAATATGCACATTCTACGTCATAACGACTTTCTATAGTTTGCGCATGCGTTTGGAAATAAGAAAAGCTTACTTCGCCCGTTTTTTAAAATCACAGCTTCTAGAAGGTTTACATGATTTCTTAAAAAACACGAGTTTTTAGAAAATGTGTTTTATTTCATAAATGGAATCAACAAAGTATGCACATTCTATTTCATAATGACTTTCTATAGTTTGCGCATACGTCCGGAAATAAGAAAAGCTTACTTCCACCGTTTTTTAAAATCACAGCTTCTAGAAGGTTTACATGATTTCGCAAAAAACACGAGTTTTTAAAAAATGTGTTTTATTTCATAAATGGAATCTACAAAGTATGCACATTCTAAGTCATAACGACTTTCTATAGTTTGAGCATGCGTACGGAAATAAGAAAAGCTTACTTCCACCATTTTTTAAAATCACAGCTTCTAGAAGGTTTACATGATTACTTAAAAAACACGAGTTTTTAGAAAATGTGTTTTATTTCATAAACAGAATTAACAAAGTATGCACATTCTACGTCTTAACGACTTTCTATAGTTTGCGCATGTATCCGGAAATAAGAAAAGCTTACTTCCATCATTTTTTAAAATCACAGCATCTAGAAGGTTTACATGATTTCGTAAAAAACACGAGTTTTTAGAAAATGTGTTTTATTTCATAAATGGAATCTACAAAGTATGCACATTCTACATCATAACGACATTCTATAGTTTGCGCATGCATCCGGAAATAAGAAAAGCTTACTTCCACCGTTTTTTAAAATCATAGCTTCTAGAAGGTTTACATGATTTCGTAAAAAACAAGAGTTTTAAGAAAATGTGTTTTATTTCATAAATGGAATCTTTAAAGTTTGCACATAGTACATCATAACGACTTTCTATAGTTTGCGCATCCGTCCGGAAATAAGAAAAGCTTACCTCCCCCGTTTTTTAAAATCACAGCTTCTAGAAGGTTTACATGATTTGTTAAAAAACACGAGTTTTTAGAAAATGTGTTTTATTTGATAAATGGAATCAACAAAGTATGGACATTCTACGTCATAACGACTTTCTATAGTTTGCGCATGCATCCGGAAATAAGAAAAGCTTTCTTCCACCCTTTTTTAAAATCACAGCTTCTAGAAGGTTTACATGATTTCGTAAAAAAAAAGAGTTTTTAGAAAATGTCTTTTATTTCATAAATGGAATCTACAAAGTATGCACATTCTACGTCATAACGAATTTCCATAGTTTGCGCATACGTCCGAAAATAAGAAAAGCTTACTTCCACCGTTTTTTAAAATCACAGCTTCTAGAAGGTTTACATGATTTCGTAAAAAACACGAGTTTTTAGAAAATGTGTTTTATTTCATAAATGGAATCTAAAAAGCATGCACATTCTACATCATAACGACTTTCTATAGTTTGCGCATATGTCCGGAAATAAGAAAAGCTTACTTCCACCGTTTTTTAAAATCACAGCTTCTAGAAGGTTTACATGATTTCGTAAAAAACACGAGTTTTTAGAAAATGTGTTTTATTTCATAAATGGAATCTACAAAGTATGCACATTCTACGTCATAACGACTTTCTAGAGTTTGCGCATACGTCCGGAAATAAGAAAATCTTACTTCCCCCGTTTTTTAAAATCATAGCTTCTAGAAGGTTTACATGATTTCTTAAAAAACACGAGTTTTTAGAAATTGTGTTTTATTTCATAAATGGAATCAACAAAGTATGCACATTCTACGTCATAACGACTTTCTATTGTTTGCGCATGCGTTTAGAAATAATAAAAGCTTACTTCCCCCGTTTTTTAAAATCACAGCTTCTAGAAGGTTTACATGATTTCGTAAAAAACACGAGTTTTTAGAAAATGTGTTTTATTTCATAAATGGAATCTACAAAGTATGCACAGTCTACGTCATAACGACTTTCTATAGTTTGCGCATCCGTCCGGAAATAAGAAAAGCTTACTTCCCCCGTTTTTTAAAATCACAGCTTCTAGAAGGTTTACATGATTTGTTAAAAAACACGAGTTTTTAGAAAATGTGTTTCATTTCATAAATGGAATCAACAAAGTATGCACATTCTACATCATAACGACTTTCTATAGTTTGCGCATGCATCCGGAAATAAGAAAAGCTTACTTCCACCGTTTTTTAAAATCACAGCTTCTAGAAGGTTTACATGATTTCATACAAAACACGAGTTTTTAGAAAATCTGTTTTATTTCATAAATGGAATCTACAAAGTATGCACATTCTACGTCATAACGACTTTTTATAGTTTGCGCATACGTCCGGAAATAAGAAAAGCTTACTTACACCGTTTTTTAAAATCACAGCTTCTTGAAGGTTTACATGATTTCGTAAAAAACAAGAGTTTTTAGAAAATGTGTTTTATTTCATAAATGGAATCTTAAAATTATGCACATTATATGGCATAACGACTTTCTATAGTTTGTGCATGCGTCCGGAAATAAGAAAAGCTTACTTCCCCCGTTTTTTAAAATCACAGCTTCTAGAAGGTTTACATGATTTCTTAAAAAACACGAGTTTTTAGAAAATGTGTTTTATTTCATAAATGGAATCAACAAAGTATGCACATACAATGTCATAACGACTTTCTATATTTTGCGCATGCGTTTGGAAATAAGAAAAGCTTACTTCCCCCGTTTATTAAAATCACAGCTTCTAGAAGGTTTACATGATTTCTTAAAAAACACGAGTTTTTAGAAAATGTGTTTTATTTCATAAATAGAATCAACAAAGTATTCACATTCTACATCATAACGACTTTCTATAGTTTGCGCATGCGTTTGGAAATAAGAAAAGCTTACTTCCCCCGTTTTCTAAAATCACAGCTTCTAGAAGGTTTACATGATTTCTTAAAAAACACGAGTTTTTAAAAAATGTGTTTTATTTCATAAATGGAATCTACAAAGTATGCACATTCTACGTCATAACAGCTTTCTATAGTTTGCGCATGCGTCCGAAAATAGGAAAAGCTTACTTCCACCGTTTTTTAAAATCACAGCTTCTAGAAGGTTTACATGATTTCGTAAAAAACACGAGTTTTTAGAAAATGTGTTTTATTTCATAAATGGAATCTACAAAGTATGCACATTCGACGTCATAACGACTTTCTATAGTTTGCGCATGCGTCCGGAAGTAAGAAAAGCTTACTTCCCCCGTTTTTTAAAATCACAGCTTCTAGAAGGTTTACATGATTTCTTAAAAAACGCGAGTTTTTAGAAAATGTGTTTTATTTCATAAATGGAATCAACAAAGTATGCACATTCTACGTCATAATGACTTTCTATAGTTTGCGAATGCGTCCGGAAATAACAAAAGCTTTCTTCCACCGTTTTTTAAAATCACAGCTTCTAGAAGGTTTACATGATTTCGTAAAAAAAAAGAGTTTTTAGAAAATGTGTTTTATTTCATAAATGGAATCTACAAATTATGCACATTCTACGTCATAACGAATTTCCATAGTTTGCGCATACGTCCGGAAGTAAGAAAAGCTTACTTCCACCGTTTTTTAAAATCACAGCTTCTAGAAGGTTTACATGATTTCGTAAAAAACACGAGTTTTTAGAAAATGTGTTTTATTTCATTGATGGAATCTACAAAGTATCCACATTCTACGGCATAACGACTTTCTATAGTTTGCGCATGCGTCCGGAAACTAGAAAAGCTTAGTTCCACCGTTTTTTAAAATCACAGCTTCTAGAAGGTTTACATGATTTCGTAAAAAACACGAGTTTTTAGAAAATGTGTTTTATTTCATAAATGGAATCTACAAAGTATGCACATTCTACATCATAAAAACTTTCTATAGTTTGCGCATGCGTCCGGAAATAAGAAAATCTTATTTCCCCCATTTTTTAAAATCACAGCTTCTAGAAGGTTTACATGATTTCGTAAAAAACACGAGTTTTTAGAAGATGTGTTTTATTTCATAAATGGAATCTACAAAGTATGTAAATTCTACGTCATAACGACTTTCTATAGTTTGCGCATGCGTCCGGAAATAAGAAAAGCTTACTTCCCCCGTTTTTTAAAATCATAGCTTCTAGAAGGTTTACATGATTTCTTAAAAAACACGAGTTTTTAGAAATTGTGTTTTATTTCATAAATGTAATCAACAAAGTATGCACATTCTACGTCATAACGACTTTCTATAGTTTGCGCATGCGTTTAGAAATAATAAAAGCTTACTTCCCCCGTTTTTTAAAATCATAGCTTCTAGAAGGTTTACATCATTTCTTAAAAAAGAGGAGTTTTTAGAAAATGTGTTTTATTTCATAAATAGAATCAACAAAGTATGCACATTCTACGTCATAACGAATTTCTATTGTTTGCCCATGCGTCCGGAAATAAGAAAAGCTTACTTTCACCATTTCTTAAAATCACAGCATCTAGAAGGTTTACATGATTTCGTAAAAAACATGATTTTTTAGAAAATGTGTTTTATTTCATAAAGGGAATCTACAAAGTATGCACATTCTACATCATAACGACTTTCTATAGTTTGCGCATGCATCCGGAAATAAGAAAAGCTTACTTCCACCGTTTTTTAAAATCACACCTTCTAGAAGGTTTACATGATTTCGTAAAAAACACGAGTTTTTAGAAAATGTGTTTTATTTCATAAATGGAATCTACAAAGTATGCACATTCTACGGCATAACGACTTTCTATAGTTTGCGCATGCGTCCGGAAATAAGAAAATCTTACTTCCCCCGTTTTTTAAAATCACAGCTTCTAGAAGGTTTACATGATTTCGTAAAAAACACGAGTGTTTAGAAAATGTGTTTTATTTCATAAATGGAATCAACAAAGTATGCACATTCTACGTCATAACGACTCTCTATAGTTTGTGCATGCGTTTAGAAATAAGAAAAGCTTACTTCCCCCGTTTTTTAAAATCACAGCTTCTAGAAGGTTTACATGATTTCTTAAAAAACACAAGTTTTTAGAAAATGTGTTTTATTTCATAAATAGAATCAACAAAGTATGCACATTCTACGTCATAACGACTTTCTATAGTTTGCGCATGCGTCCGGAAATAAGAAAAGCTTACTTCCACCATTTTTTAAAATCACAGCCTCTAGAAGGTTTACATGATTTCGTAAAAAACACGAGTTTTTAGAAAATGTGTTTTATTTCATAAATGGAATCTACAAAGTTTGCACATAGTACGTCATAACGACTTTCTATAGTTTGCGCATCCGTCCGGAAAGAAGAAAAGCTTACCTCCCCCGTTTTTTAAAATCACAGCTTCTAGAAGGTTTACATGATTTGTTAAAAAACACGAGTTTTTAGAAAATGTGTTTTATTTCATAAATGGAATCAACAAAGTATGGACATTCTACGTCATAACGACTTTCTATAGTTTGCACATGCGTCCGGAAATAACAAAAGCTTTCTTCCACCGTTTTTTAAAATCACAGCTTCTAGAAGGTTTACATGATTTCGTAAAAAAAAAGAGTTTTTAGAAAATGTGTTTTATTTCATAAATGGAATCTACAAATTATGCACATTCTACGTCATAACGAATTTCCATAGTTTGCGCATACGTCCGGAAGTAAGAAAAGCTTACTTCCACCGTTTTTTAAAATCACAGCTTCTAGAAGGTTTACATGATTTCGTAAAAAACACGAGTTTTTAGAAAATGTGTTTTATTTCATTGATGGAATCTACAAAGTATCCACATTCTACGGCATAACGACTTTCTATAGTTTGCGCATGCGTCCGGAAACTAGAAAAGCTTAGTTCCACCGTTTTTTAAAATCACAGCTTCTAGAAGGTTTACATGATTTCGTAAAAAACACGAGTTTTTAGAAAATGTGTTTTATTTCATAAATGGAATCTACAAAGTATGCACATTCTACATCATAAAAACTTTCTATAGTTTGCGCATGCGTCCGGAAATAAGAAAATCTTATTTCCCCCATTTTTTAAAATCACAGCTTCTAGAAGGTTTACATGATTTCGTAAAAAACACGAGTTTTTAGAAGATGTGTTTTATTTCATAAATGGAATCTACAAAGTATGTAAATTCTACGTCATAACGACTTTCTATAGTTTGCGCATGCGTCCGGAAATAAGAAAAGCTTACTTCCCCCGTTTTTTAAAATCATAGCTTCTAGAAGGTTTACATGATTTCTTAAAAAACACGAGTTTTTAGAAATTGTGTTTTATTTCATAAATGGAATCAACAAAGTATGCACATTCTACGTCATAACGACTTTCTATAGTTTGCGCATGCGTTTAGAAATAATAAAAGCTTACTTCCCCCGTTTTTTAAAATCACAGCTTCTAGAAGGTTTACATCATTTCTTAAAAAAGAGGAGTTTTTAGAAAATGTGTTTTATTTCATAAATAGAATCAACAAAGTATGCACATTCTGCGTCATAACGAATTTCTATTGTTTGCCCATGCGTCCGGAAATAAGAAAAGCTTACTTTCACCATTTCTTAAAATCACAGCATCTAGAAGGTTTACATGATTTCGTAAAAAACACGAGTTTTTAGAAAATGTGTTTTATTTCATAAATGGAATCTACAAAGTATGCACATTCTACGTCATAAAGACATTCTATAGTTTGCGCATGCGTCCGGAAATAAGAAAAGCTTACTTCCACCGTTTTTTAAAATCACAGCTTCTAGAAGGTTTACATGATTTCGTAAAAAACACGAGTTTTTAGAAAATGTGTTTTATTTCATAAATGGAATCTACAAAGTATGCACATTCTATGTCATAACGACTTTCTATAGTTTGCGCATGCGTCCGGAAATAAGAAACGCTTACCTCCCCCGTTTTTTAAAATCACAGCTTCTAGAAGGTTTACATGATTTCGTAAAAAACACGAGTTTTTAGAAAATGTGTTTTATTTCATAAATGGAATCTACAAAGTATGCACATTCTACGGCATAACGACTTTCTATAGTTTGCGCATGCGTCCGGAAATAAGAAAATCTTACTTCCCCCATTTTTTAAAATCACAGCTTCTAGAAGGTTTACATGATTTCGTAAAAAACACGAGTGTTTAGAAAATGTGTTTTATTTCATAAATGGAATCAACAAAGTATGCACATTCTACGTCATAACGACTCTCTATAGTTTGTGCATGCGTTTAGAAATAAGAAAAGCTTACTTCCCCCTTTTTTTAAAATCACAGCTTCTAGAAGGTTTACATGATTTCTTAAAAAACACGAGTTTTTAGAAAATGTGTTTTATTTCATAAATAGAATCAACAAAATATGCACATTCTACCTCATAATGAATTTCTATAGTTTGCGCATGCGTTTGGAAATAAGAAAAGCTTACTTTGCCCGTTTTTTAAAATCACAGCTTCTAGAAGGTTTACATGATTTCTTAAAAAACACGAGTTTTTAGAAAATGTGTTTTATTTCATAAATGGAATCAACAAAGTATGCACATTCTATTTCATAATGACTTTCTATAGTTTGCGCATACGTCCGGAAATAAGAAAAGCTTACTTCCACCGTTTTTTAAAATCACAGCTTCTAGAAGGTTTACATGATTTCGCAAAAAACACGAGTTTTTAAAAAATGTGTTTTATTTCATAAATGGAATCTACAAAGTATGCACATTCTACGTCATAACGACTTTCTATAGTTTGAGCATGCGTACGGAAATACGAAAAGCTTACTTCCACCATTTTTTAAAATCACAGCTTCTAGAAGGTTTACATGATTTCTTAAAAAATACGAGTTTTTAGAAAATGTGTTTTATTTCATAAATAGAATTAACAAAGTATGCACATTCTACGTCATAACGACTTTCTATAGTTTGCGCATGCGTCCGGAAATAAGAAAAGCTTACTTCCACCATTTTTTAAAATCACAGCATCTAGAAGGTTTACATGATTTCGTAAAAAACACGAGTTTTTAGAAAATGTGTTTTATTTCATAAATGGAATCTACAAAGTATGCACATTCTACATCATAACGACATTCTATAGTTTGCGCATGCATCCGAAAATAAGAAAAGCTTACTTCCACCGTTTTTTAAAATCATAGCTTCTAGAAGGTTTACATGATTTCGTAAAAAACAAGAGTTTTTAGAAAATGTGTTTTATTTATTAAATGGAATCTTTAAAGTTTGCACATAGTACATCATAACGACTCTCTATAGTTTGCGCATCCGTCCGGAAATAAGAAAAGCTTACCTCCCCCATTTTTTAAAATCACAGCTTCTAGAAGGTTTACATCATTTGTTAAAAAACACGAGTTTTTAGAAAATGTGTTTTATTTGATAAATGGAATCAACAAAGTATGGACATTCTACGTCATAACGACTTTCTATAGTTTCCGCATGCGTCCGGAAATAAGAAAAGCTTTCTTCCACCGTTTTTTAAAATCACAGCTTCTAGAAGGTTTACATGATTTCGTAAAAAAAAAGAGTTTTTAGAAAATGTCTTTTATTTCATAAATGGAATCTACAAAGTATGCACATTCTACGTCATAACGAATTTCCATATTTTGCGCATACGTCCGAAAATAAGAAAAGCTTACTTCCACCGTTTTTTAAAATCACAGCTTCTAGAAGGTTTACATGATTTCGTAAAAAACAAAAGTGTTTAGAAAATGTGTTTTATTTCATAAATGGAATCTAAAAAGCATGCACATTCTACATCATAACGACTTTCTATAGTTTGCGCATATGTCCGGAAATAAGAAAAGCTTACTTCCACCGTTTTTTAAAATCACAGCTTCTAGAAGGTTTACATGATTTCGTAAAAAACACGAGTTTTTAGAAAATGTGTTTTATTTCATAAATGGAATCTAGAAAGTAATCACATTCTACGTCATAACGACTTTCTATAGTTTGCGCATACGTCCGGAAATAAGAAAATCTTACTTCCCCCGTTTTTTAAAATCATAGCTTCTAGCAGGTTTACATGATTTCTTAAAAAACACGAGTTTTTAGAAATTGTGTTTTATTTCATAAATGGAATCAACAAAGTATGCACATTCTACGTCATAACGACTTTCTATTGTTTGCGCATGCGTTTAGAAATAATAAAAGCTTATTTCCGCCGTTTTTTAAAATCACAGCTTCTAGAAGGTTTACATGATTTCGTAAAAAACACGAGTTTTTAGAAAATGTGTTTTATTTCATAAATGGAATCTACAAAGTATGCACATTCTACGTCATAACGACTTTCTATAGTTTGCACATCCGTCTGGAAATAAGAAAAGCTTACTTCCCCCGTTTTTTAAAATCACAGCTTCTAGAAGGTTTACATGATTTGTTAAAAAACACGAGTTTTTAGAAAATGTGTTTCATTTCATAAATGGAATCAACAAAGTATGCACATTCTACATCATAACGACTTTCTATAGTTTGCGCATGCATCCGGAAATAAGACAAGCTTACTTCCACCGTTTTTTAAAATCACAGCTTCTAGAAGGTTTACATGATTTCATACAAAACACGAGTTTTTAGAAAATGTGTTTTATTTCATCAATGGAATCTACAAAGTATGCACATTCTACGTCATAACGACTTTTTATAGTTTGCGCATACGTCCGGAAATAAGAAAAGCTTACTTCCACCGTTTTTTAAAATCACAGCTTCTTGAAGGTTTACATGATTTCGTAAAAAACACGAGTTTTTAGAAAATGTGTTTTATTTCATAAATGGAATCTAAAAAGTATGCACATTATATGGCATAACGACTTTCTATAGTTTGTGCATGCGTCCGGAAATAAGAAAAGCTTACTTCCCCCGTTTTTTAAAATCACAGCTTCTAGAAGGTTTACATGATTTCTTAAAAAACACGAGTTTTTAGAAAATGTGTTTTATTTCATAAATGGAATCAACAAAGTATGCACATACAATGTCATAACGACTTTCTATAGTTTGCGCATGCGTTTGGAAATAAGAAAAGCTTACTTCCCCCGTTTTTTAAAATCATAGCTTCTAGAAGGTTTACATGATTTCTTAAAAAACAGGAGTTTTTAGAAAATGTGTTTTATTTCATCAATAGAATCTACAAAGTATGAAAATTCTACGTCATAACGACTTTCTATAGTTTGCGCATGCGTCCGGAAATAAGAAAAGCTTACTTCCCCAGTTTTTTAAAATCATAGCTTCTAGAAGGTTTACATGATTTCTTAAAAAACACGAGTTTTTAGAAATTGTGTTTTATTTTATAAATGTAATCAACAAAGTATGCACATTCTACGTCATAACGACTTTCTATAGTTTGCGCATGCGTTTAGAAATAATAAAAGCTTACTTCCCCCGTTTTTTAAAATCACAGCTTCTAGAAGGTTTACATGATTTCTTAAAAAACAGGAGTTTTTAGAAAATGTGTTTTATTTCATCAATAGAATCAACAAAGTATGCACATTCTACGTCATAACGACTTTCTATTGTTTGCGCATGCGTCCGGAAATAAGAAAAGCTTACTTCCACCATTTTTTAAAATCACAGCATCTAGAAGGTTTACATGATTTCGTAAAAAACACGAGTTTTTAGAAAATGTGTTTTATTTCATAAATGGAATCTACAAAGTATGCACATTCTACGTCATAACGACATTCTATAGTTTGCGCATGCGTCCGGAAATAAGAAAAGCTTACTTCCACCGTTTTTTAAAATCACAGCTTCTAGAAGGTTTAGATGATTTCGTAAAAAACACGAGTTTTTAGAAAATGTGTTTTATTTCATAAATGGAATCTACAAAGTATGCACATTCTACGTCATAACGAATTTCTATAGTTTGCGCATGCGTCCGGAAATAAGAAACGCTTACCTCCCCCGTTTTTTAAAATCACAGCTTCTAGAAGGTTTACATGATTTCGTAAAAAACACGAGTTTTTAGAAAATTTGTTTTAATTCATAAATGGAATCTACAAAGTATGCACATTCTACGGCATAACGACTTTCTATAGTTTGCGCATGCGTCCGGAAATAAGAAAATCTTACTTCCCCCGTTTTTTAAAATCACAGCTTCTAGAAGGTTTACATGATTTCGTAAAAAACACGAGTGTTTAGAAAATGTGTTTTATTTCATAAATGGAATCAACAAAGTATGCAGATTCTACGTCATAACGACTCTCTATAGTTTGTGCATGCGTTTAGAAATAAGAAAAGCTTACTTCCCCCGTTTTTTAAAATCACAGCTTCTAGAAGGTTTACATGATTTCTTTAAAAACACGAGTTTTTAGAAAATGTGTTTTATTTCATAAATAGAATCAACAAAGTATGCACATTCCACGTCATAACGACTTTCTTTAGTTTGCGCATGCGTCCGGAAATAAGAAAAGCTTACTTCCACCATTTTTTAAAATCACAGCATCTACGAGGTTTACATGATTTCGTAAAAAACACGAGTTTTTAGAAAATGTGTTTTATTTCATAAATGGAATCTACAAAGTATGCACATTCTACATCATAACGACATTCTATAGTTTGCGCATGCGTCCGAATATAAGAAAAGCTTACTTCCACCGTTTTTTAAAATCACAGCTTCTAGAAGGTTTACATGATTTCGTAAAAAACACGTGTTTTTAGAAAATGTGTTTTATTTCATAAATGGAATCTTCAAGGTTTGCACATAGTACATCATAACGACTTTCTATAGTTTGCGCATCCGTCCGGAAATAAGAAAACCTACCTCCCCCGTTTTTTAAAATCACAGCTTCTAGAAGGTTTACATGATTTGTTAAAAAACACGAGTTTTTAGAAAATGTGTTTTATTTGATAAATGGAATCAACAAAGTATGGACATTCTACGTCATAACGACTTTCTATAGTTTGCGCATGCGTCCGGAAATAAGAAAAGCTTTCTTCCACCATTTTTTAAAATCACAGCTTCTAGAAGGTTTACATGTTTTCGTAAGAAAAAAGAGTTCTTAGAAACTGTGTTTTATGTCATAAATGGAATCTACAAAGTATGCACATTCTACGTCATAACGAATTTCCATAGTTTGCGCATACGTCCGGAAATAATAAAAGCTTACTTCCACCGTTTTTTAAAATCACAGCTTCTAGAAGGTTTACATGATTTCGTAAAAAACACGAGTTTTTAGAAAATGTGTTTTATTTCATTGATGGAATAAACAAAGTATGCACATTCTACATCATAACGACATTCTATAGTTTGCGCATGCGTCCGGAAATAAGAAAAGCTTACTTCCACCGTTTTTTAAAATCACACCTTCTAGAAGGTTTACATGATTTCGTAAAAAGCACGAGTTTTTAGAAAATGTGTTTTATTTCATAAATGGAATCTACAAACTATGCACATTCTACGTCAGAATGACTTTCTATAGTTTGCGCATCCGTCCGGAAATAAGAAAAGCTTACTTCCCCCGTTTTTTAAAATCACAGCTTCTAGAAGGTTTACATGATTTGTTAAAAAACACGAGTTTTTAGAAAATGTGTTTTATTTCATAAATGGAATCTACAAAGTATGCACATTCTACGTCATAACGACTTTCTATAGTTTGCACATCCGTCTGGAAATAAGAAAAGCTTACTTCCCCCGTTTTTTAAAATCACAGCTTCTAGAAGGTTTACATGATTTGTTAAAAAACACGAGTTTTTAGAAAATGTGTTTTATTTCATAAATAGAATTAACAAAGTATGCACATTCTACGTCATAACGACTTTCTATAGTTTGCGCATGCGTCCGGAAATAAGAAAAGCTTACTTCCACCATTTTTTAAAATCACAGCATCTAGAAGGTTTACATGATTTCGTAAAAAACACGAGTTTTTAGAAAATGTGTTTTATTTCATAAATGGAATCTACAAAGTATGCACATTCTACGTCATAACAACTTTCTATAGTTTATGGATGCGTCCGGAAATAAGAAAAGCTTACTTCCCCCGTTTTTTAAAATCACAGTTTCTAGAAGGTTTACATGATTTCGTAAGAAACACGAGTTTTTAGAAAATGTGTTTTATTTCATAAATGGAATCTACAAATTATGCACATTCTACGTCATAATGACATTCTATAGTTTGCGCATGCGTCCGGAAATAAGAAAAGCTTACTTCCCCCGTTTTTTGAAATCACAGCTTCTAGAAGGTTTACATGATTTCGTAAAAAACATGAGTTTTTAGAAAATGTATTTTATTTCATTGATGGAATAAAAAAAGTATGCACATTCTACATCATAACGACATTCTATAGTTTGCGCATGCGTCCGGAAATAAGAAAAGCTTACTTCCACCGTTTTTTAAAATCACAGCTTCTAGAAGGTTTACATGATTTCGTAAAAAACACGAGTTTTTAGAAAATGTGTTTTATTTCATAAATGGAATCTACAAAGTATGCACATTCTACGTCATAACAACTTTCTATAGTTTGCGCATGTGTCCGGAAATAAGAAAAGCTTATTTCCCCCATTTTTTAAAATCACAGCTTCTAGAAGGTTTACATGATTTCGTAAAAAACACGAGTTTTTAGAAGATGTCTTTTATTTCATAAATGGAATCAACAAAGTATGCACATTCAATGTCATAACGACTTTCTATAGTTTGCGCATGTGTTTGGAAATAAGAAAAGCTTACTTCCCCGTTTTTTAAAATCAAAGCTTCTAGAAGGTTTACATTATTTCTTAAAAAACACGAGTTTTTAGAAAATTTGTTTTATTTTATAAATGGAATCAACAAAGTATGCAAATTCTACGTCATAACGAATTTCTATAGTTTGCGCATGCGTCCGGAAATAAGAAAATCTTACTTCCACCGTTTTTTAAAATCACAGCTTCTAGAAGGTTTACATGATTTCGTAAAAAACACGAGTTTTTAGAAGATGTGTTTTATTTCATAAATGGAATCTACAAAGTATGCAAATTCTACGTCATAACGACTTTCTATAGTTTGCGCATGCGTCCGGAAATAAGAAAAGCTTACTTCCCCCGTTTTTTAAAATCATAGCTTCTAGAAGGTTTACATGATTTCTTAAAAAACATGAGTTTTTAGAAATTGTGTTTTATTTTATAAATGGAATCAACAAAGTATGCACATTCTACGTCATAACGAATTTCTATAGTTTGCGCACGCGTTTAGAAATAATAAAAGCTTACTTCCCCCGTTTTTTAAAATCACAGCTTCTAGAAGGTTTACATGATTTCTTAAAAAACAGGTGTTTTTAGAAAATGTGTTTTATTTCATAAATAGAATCAACAAAGTATGCACATTCTGCGTCATAACGAATTTCTATTGTTTGCGCATGCGTCCGGAAATAAGAAAACCTTACTTCCACAATTTTTTAAAATCACAGCATTTAGAAGGTTTACATGATTTCGTAAAAAACACGAGTTTTTAGAAAATGTGTTTTATTTCATAAATGGAATCTACAAAGTATGCACATTCTACATCATAACGACATTCTATAGTTTGCGCATGCGTCCGGAAATAAGAAAATCTTACTTCCACCGTTTTTTAAAATCACACCTTCTAGAAGGTTTACATGATTTCGTAAAAAGCACGAGTTTTTAGAAAATGTGTTTTATTCCATAAATGGAATCTACAAAGTATGCACATTCTACGTCAGAACGACTTTCTATAGTTTGCGCATCCGTCCGGAAATAAGAAAAGCTTACTTCCCCCGTTTTTTAAAATCACAGCTTCTAGAAGGTTTACATGATTTGTTAAAAAACACGAGTTTTTAGAAAATGTGCTTTATTTCATAAATGGAATCAACAAAGTATGCACATTCTACATCATAACGACTTTCTATAGTTTGCGCATGCGTCCGGAAATAAGAAAAGCTTACTTCCACTGTTTTTTAAAATCACTGTTTCTAGAAGGTTTACATGATTTCGTAAAAAACACAGTTTTTAGAAAATGTGTTTTATTTCATAAATGGAATCTACAAAGTATGCACATTCTACGTCATAGCGACTTTCTATAATTTGCGCATACGTCCGGCAATAAGAAAAGCTTACTTCCACCGTTTTTTAAAATCACAGCTTCTAGAAGGTTTACATGATTTCGTAAAAAACACAAGTTTTTAGAAAATGTGTTTTATTTGATAAATGGAATCTACAAAGTATGCACATTCTATGGCATAACGACTTTCTATAGCTTGCACATGCGTCCGGAAATAAGAAAAGCTTACTTCCCCCGTTTTTTAAAATCACAGCTTCTAGAAGGTTTACATGATTTCTTAAAAAACATGAGTTTTTAGAAAATTTGTTTTATTTCATAAATGGAATCTACAAAGTATGCACATTCTACGTCATAACGACTTTCTATAGTTTGCGCATGCGTCCGGAAATAAGAAAAGCTTACTACCACCGTTTTTTAAAATCACAGCTTCTAGAAGGTTTACATGATTTCGTAAAAAACACGAGTTTTTAGAAAATGTGTTTTATTTCATAAATGGAATCTACAAAGTATGCACATTCTACGTCATAATGACTTTCTATAGTTTGCGCATGCGTTTGGAAATAAGAAAAGCTTACTTCCCCGGTTTTTTAAAATCACAGCTTCTAGAAGGTTTACATGATTTCGTAAGAAACACGAGTTTTTAGAAAATGTGTTTTATTTCATAAATGGAATCTACAAACTATGCATAGTCTACGTCATAACGACTTTGTATAGTTTGCGCATGCATCCGGAAATAAGAAACGCTTAATTCCCTCGTTTTTTAAAATCACAGCTTCTAGAAGGTTTACATGATTTCGTAAAAAACAAGAGTTTTTAGAAAATGTCTTTTATTTCATAAATGGAATCTACAAAGTATGCACATTCTACGTCATAACGACTTTCTATAGTTTGCGCATGCGTTTGGAAATAAGAAAAGCTTACTGCCCCCGTTTTTTAAAATGACAGCTTCTAGAAGGTTTACATGATTTCTTTAAAAACACTAGTTTTTAGAAAAAATGTGTTTTATTTCATAAATGGAATCAACAAAGTATGCACATTCTACGTCATAACGACTTTCTATAATTTGCGCATGCGTCCGGAAATAAGAAAAGCTTACTTCCACCGTTTTTTAAAATCACAGCTTCTAGAAGGTTTACATGATTTCGTAAAAAACATGAGTTTTTAGAAAATGTGTTTTATTTCATACATGGAATCTACAAAGTATGCACATTCTACGTCATAACGACTTTCTATAGTTTGCGCATGCGTCCGGAAATAAGAAAAGCTTACTTCTCCCATTTTTTAAAATCACAGCTTCTAGAAGGTTTACATGTTTTCGTAAGAAAAAAGAGTTTTTAGAAACTGTGTTTTATGTCATAAATGGAATCTACAAAGTATGCACATTCTACGTCATAACGAATTTCCATAGTTTGCGCATACGTCCGGAAATAATAAAAGCTTACTTCCACCGTTTTTTAAAATCACAGCTTCTAGAAGGTTTACATGATTTCGTAAAAAACACGAGTTTTTAGAAAATGTGTTTTATTTCATTGATGGAATAAAAAAAGTATGCACATTCTACATCATAACGACATTCTATAGTTTGCGCATGCGTCCGGAAATAAGAAAAGCTTACTTCCACCGTTTTTTAAAATCACAGCTTCTAGAAGGTTTACATGATTTCGTAAAAAACACGAGTTTTTAGAAAATGTGTTTTATTTGATAAATGGAATCAACAAAGTATGGACATTCTACGTCATAACGACTTTCTATAGTTTGCGCATGCGTCCGGAAATAAGAAAAGCTTTCTTCCACCATTTTTTAAAATCACAGCTTCTAGAAGGTTTACATGTTTTCGTAAGAAAAAAGAGTTTTTAGAAACTGTGTTTTATGTCATAAATGGAATCTACAAAGTATGCACATTCTACGTCATAACGAATTTCCATAGTTTGCGCATACGTCCGGAAATAATAAAAGCTTACTTCCACCGTTTTTTAAAATCACAGTTTCTAGAAGGTTTACATGATTTCGTAAAAAACACGAGTTTTTAGAAAATGTGTTTTATTTCATTGATGGAATAAACAAAGTATGCACATTCTACATCATAACGACATTCTATAGTTTGCGCATGCGTCCGGAAATAAGAAAAGCTTACTTCCACCGTTTTTTAAAATCACAGCTTCTAGAAGGTTTACATGATTTCGTAAAAAACATGAGTTTTTAGAAAATGTGTTTTATTTCATAAATGGAATCTACAAAGTATGCACATTCTACGTCATAACAACTTTCTATAGTTTATGGATGCGTCCGGAAATAAGAAAAGCTTACTTCCCCCGTTTTTTAAAATCACAGCTTCTAGAAGGTTTACATGATTTCGTAAGAAACACGAGTTTTTAGAAAATGTGTTTTATTTCATAAATGGAATCTACAAATTATGCACATTCTACGTCATAACGACATTCTATAGTTTGCGCATGCGTCCGGAAATAAGAAAAGCTTACTTCCCCCGTTTTTTGAAATCACAGCTTCTAGAAGGTTTACATGATTTCGTAAAAAACATGAGTTTTTAGAAAATGTGTTTTATTTCATTGATGGAATAAAAAAAGTATGCACATTCTACATCATAACGACATTCTATAGTTTGCGCATGCGTCCGGAAATAAGAAAAGCTTACTTCCACCGTTTTTTAAAATCACAGCTTCTAGAAGGTTTACATGATTTCGTAAAAAACACGAGTTTTTAGAAAATGTGTTTTATTTCATAAATGGAATCTACAAAGTATGCACATTCTACGTCATAACAACTTTCTATAGTTTGCGCATGTGTCCGGAAATAAGAAAAGCTTATTTCCCCCATTTTTTAAAATCACAGCTTCTAGAAGGTTTACATGATTTCGTAAAAAACACGAGTTTTTAGAAGATGTGTTTTATTTCATAAATGGAATCAACAAAGTATGCACATTCAATGTCATAACGACTTTCTATAGTTTGCGCATGTGTTTGGAAATAAGAAAAGCTTACTTCCCCGTTTTTTAAAATCAAAGCTTCTAGAAGGTTTACATTATTTCTTAAAAAACACGAGTTTTTAGAAAATTTGTTTTATTTTATAAATGGAATCAACAAAGTATGCAAATTCTACGTCATAACGAATTTCTATAGTTTGCGCATGCGTCCGGAAATAAGAAAATCTTACTTCCACCGTTTTTTAAAATCACAGCTTCTAGAAGGTTTACATGATTTCGTAAAAAACACGAGTTTTTAGAAGATGTGTTTTATTTCATAAATGGAATCTACAAAGTATGCAAATTCTACGTCATAACGACTTTCTATAGTTTGCGCATGCGTCCGGAAATAAGAAAAGCTTACTTCCCCCGTTTTTTAAAATCATAGCTTCTAGAAGGTTTACATGATTTCTTAAAAAACATGAGTTTTTAGAAATTGTGTTTTATTTTATAAATGGAATCAACAAAGTATGCACATTCTACGTCATAACGAATTTCTATAGTTTGCGCACGCGTTTAGAAATAATAAAAGCTTACTTCCCCCGTTTTTTAAAATCACAGCTTCTAGAAGGTTTACATGATTTCTTAAAAAACAGGTGTTTTTAGAAAATGTGTTTTATTTCATAAATAGAATTAACAAAGTATGCACATTCTGCGTCATAACGAATTTCTATTGTTTGCGCATGCGTCCGGAAATAAGAAAACCTTACTTCCACAATTTTTTAAAATCACAGCATTTAGAAGGTTTACATGATTTCGTAAAAAACACGAGTTTTTAGAAAATGTGTTTTATTTCATAAATGGAATCTACAAAGTATGCACATTCTACATCATAACGACATTCTATAGTTTGCGCATGCGTCCGGAAATAAGAAAAGCTTACTTCCACCGTTTTTTAAAATCACAGCTTCTAGAAGGTTTACATGATTTCGTAAAAAGCACGAGTTTTTAGAAAATGTGTTTTATTTCATAAATGGAATCTACAAAGTATGCACATTCTACGTCAGAACGACTTTCTATAGTTTGCGCATCCGTCCGGAAATAAGAAAAGCTTACTTCCCCCGTTTTTTAAAATCACAGCTTCTAGAAGGTTTACATGATTTGTTAAAAAACACGAGTTTTTAGAAAATGTGCTTTATTTCATAAATGGAATCAACAAAGTATGCACATTCTACATCATAACGACTTTCTATAGTTTGCGCATGCGTCCGGAAATAAGAAAAGCTTACTTCCACTGTTTTTTAAAATCACTGTTTCTAGAAGGTTTACATGATTTCGTAAAAAACACAGTTTTTAGAAAATGTGTTTTATTTCATAAATGGAATCTACAAAGTATGCACATTCTACGTCATAGCGACTTTCTATAATTTGCGCATACGTCCGGCAATAAGAAAAGCTTACTTCCACCGTTTTTTAAAATCACAGCTTCTAGAAGGTTTACATGATTTCGTAAAAAACACAAGTTTTTAGAAAATGTGTTTTATTTGATAAATGGAATCTACAAAGTATGCACATTCTATGGCATAACGACTTTCTATAGCTTGCATATGCGTCCGGAAATAAGAAAAGCTTACTTCCCCCGTTTTTTAAAATCACAGCTTCTAGAAGGTTTACATGATTTCTTAAAAAACATGAGTTTTTAGAAAATTTGTTTTATTTCATAAATGGAATCTACAAAGTATGCACATTCTACGTCATAACGACTTTCTATAGTTTGCGCATGCGTCCGGAAATAAGAAAAGCTTACTACCACCGTTTTTTAAAATCACAGCTTCTAGAAGGTTTACATGATTTCGTAAAAAACATGAGTTTTTAGAAAATGTGTTTTATTTCATAAATGGAATCTACAAAGTATGCACATTCTACGTCATAATGACTTTCTATAGTTTGCGCATGCGTTTGGAAATAAGAAAAGCTTACTTCCCCGGTTTTTTAAAATCACAGCTTCTAGAAGGTTTACATGATTTCGTAAGAAACACGAGTTTTTAGAAAATGTGTTTTATTTCATAAATGGAATCTACAAACTATGCATATTCTACGTCATAACGACTTTGTATAGTTTGCGCATGCATCCGGAAATAAGAAACGCTTAATTCCCTCGTTTTTTAAAATCACAGCTTCTAGAAGGTTTACATGATTTCGTAAAAAACAAGAGTTTTTAGAAAATGTCTTTTATTTCATAAAAGGAATCTACAAAGTATGCACATTCTACGTCATAACGACTTTCTATAGTTTGCGCATGCGTTTGGAAATAAGAAAAGCTTACTGCCCCCGTTTTTTAAAATGACAGCTTCTAGAAGGTTTACATGATTTCTTTAAAAACACTAGTTTTTAGAAAAAATGTGTTTTATTTCATAAATGGAATCAACAAAGTATGCACATTCTACGTCATAACGACTTTCTATAATTTGCGCATGCGTCCGGAAATAAGAAAAGCTTACTTCCACCGTTTTTTAAAATCACAGCTTCTAGAAGGTTTACATGATTTCGTAAAAAACATGAGTTTTTAGAAAATGTGTTTTATTTCATACATGGAATCTACAAAGTATGCACATTCTACGTCATAACGACTTTCTATAGTTTGCGCATGCGTCCGGAAATAAGAAAAGCTTACTTCTCCCATTTTTTAAAATCACGGCTTCTAGAAGGTTTACATGATTTCTTAAAAAACATGAGTTTTTAGATATTGTGTTTTATTTCATAAATGGAATCAACAAAGTATGCACATTCTACGTCATAATGACTTTCTATAGTTTGCGCATGCGTTTGGAAATAAGAAAAGCTTACTTCCCCCGTTTTTTAAAATCACAGCTTCTAGAAGGTTTACATGATTTCTTAAAAAACACGAGTTTTTAGAAAATGTGTTTTATTTCATAAATAGAATCAACAAAGTATGCACATTCTACGTCATAACGACTTTCTATAGTTTGCGCATGCGACCGGAAACTAGAAAAGCTTACTTCCACCATTTTTTAAAATCACAGCATCTAGAAGGTTTACATGATTTCGTAAAAAACACGAGTTTTTAGAAAATGTGTTTTATTTCATAAATCGAATCTACAAAGTATGCACATTCTACGTCATAACGATATTCTATAGTTTGCACATGCGTTTGTAAATAAGAAAAGCTTACTTCCCCCGTTTTTTAAAATCACAGTTTCTAGAAGGTTTACATGATTTCCTAAAAAACACGAGTTTTTAGAAAATGTGTTTTATTTCATAAATGGAATCAACAAAGTATGCACATTCTACGTCATGACGAATTTCTATAGTTTGCGCATGCATCCGGAAATAAGAAAATCTTACTTCCACCGTTTTTTAAAATCACAGCTTCTAGAAGGTTTACATGATTTCGTAAAAAACACGAGTTTTTAGAAGATGTGTTTTATTTCATAAATGGATTCTACAAAGTATGCAAATTCTACGTCATAACGACTTTCTATAGTTTGCGCATGCGTCCGGAAATAAGAAAAGCTTACTTCCCCCGTTTTTTAAAATCAAAGCTTCTAGAAGGTTTGCACGATTTCTTAAAAAACACGAGTTTTTAGAAATTGTGTTTTATTTCATAAATGGAATCAACAAAGTATGCACATTCTACGTCATAACGACTTTCTATAGTTTGCGGATGCGTTTAGAAATAATAAAAGCTTACTTCCCCCGTTTTTTAAAATCACAGCTTCTAGAAGGTTAACATGATTTCTTAAAAACAGGAGTTTTTAGAAAATGTGTTTTATTTCATAAATAGAATCAACAAAGTATGCACATTCTGCGTCATAACGACTTTCTATTGTTTGCACATGCGTCCGGAAATAAGAAAAGCTTCCTTCCAACATTTTTTAAAATCACAACATCTAGAAGGTTTACATGATTTCGTAAAAAACACGAGTTTTTAGAAAATGTGTTTTATTTCATAAATGGAATCTACAAAGTATGCACATTCTATGTCATAACGACATTCTATAGTTTACGCATGCGTCCGGAAATAAGAAAAGCTTACTTCCACCGTTTTTTAAAATCACAGCTTCTAGAAGGTTTACATGATTTCGTAAAAAACACGAGTTTTTAGAAAATGTGTTTTATTTCATAAATGGAATCTACAAAGTATGCACATTCTACGTCATAACTACTTTCTATAGTTTGTGCATCCGTCCGGAAATAAGAAAAGCTTACTTCCCCCGTTTTTTAAAATCACAGCTTCTAGAAGGTTTACATGATTTGTTAAAAAACACGAGTTTTTAGAAAATGTGTTTTATTTCATAAATCGAATCAACAAAGTATGCACATTCTACATCATAACGACTTTCTAAATTTTGCGCATGCGTCCGGAAATAAGAAAAGCTTACTTCCACCGTTTTTTAAAATTACTGTTTCTAGAAGGTTTACATGATTTCGTAAAAAACATGAGTTTTTAGAAAATGTGTTTTATTTCATAAATGGAATCTACAAAGTATGCAAATTCTACGTCATAACGACTTTCTATAGTTTGCGCATACGTCCGGAAATAAGAAAAGCTTACTTCTACCGTTTTATAAAATCACAGCTTCTAGAAGGTTTACATGATTTCGTAAAAAACACGAGTTTTTAGAAAATGTGTTTTATTTCATAAATGGAATCTACAAAGTATGCACATTCTACGGCATAACGACTTTCTATAGTTTGCGCATGCGTCTGGAAATAAGAAAAGCTTACTTCCCCCGTTTTTTAAAATCACAGCTTCTAGAAGGTTTACATGATTTCTTAAAACAAATGAGTTTTTAGAAAATGTGTTTTATTTCATAAATGGAATCAACAAAGTATGCACATTCTACATCATAATGACTTTCTATAGTTTGCGCATGCATTAGGAAATAAGAAAAGCTTACTTCCCTCGTTTTTTAAAATCACAGCTTCTAGAAGGTTTACATGATTTCGTAAAAAACACGAGTTTTTAGAAAATGTGTTTTATTTCATAAATGGAATCTACAAACTATGCACATTCTACATCATAACGACTTTGTATAGTTTGCGCATGCGTCCGGAAATAAGAAACGCTTAATTCCCCCGTTTTTTAAAATCACAGCTTCTAGAAGGTTTACATGATTTCGTAAAAAACAAGAGTTTTTAGAAAATGTGTTTTATTTCATAAATGGAATCAACAAAGTATGCACATTCAATGTCATAACGACTTTCTATAGTTTGCGCATGCATTTGGAAATAAGAAAAGCTTACTTCCCCCGTTTTTTAAAATCACGGCTTCTAGAAGGTTTACATGATTTCTTAAAAAACACGAGCTTTTAGAAAATGTGTTTTATTTCATAAATAGAATCAACAAAGTATGCACATTCTACGTCATAACGACTTTCTATAGTTTGCGCATGCGTTTGGAAATAAGAAAAGCTTACTTCCCCTGTTTTTTAAAATCACAGCGTCTAGAAGGTTTACATGATTTCTTAAAAAACACGAGTTTTTAGAAAATTTGTTTTATTTCATAAATGGAATCTACAAAGTATGCACATTCTACATCATAACGACTTTCTATAGTTTGCGCATGCGTCCGGAAATAAGAAAAGCTTACTTCCACCGTTTTTTAAAATCACAGCTTCTAGAAGGTTTACATGATTTCGTAAAAAACACGAGTTTTTAGAAAATGTGTTTTATTTCATAAATGGAATCTACAAAGTATGCACATTCTACGTCATAACGACTTTCTATAGTTTGCGCATGCGTCCGGAAATAAGAAAAGCTTACTTCCCCCGTTTTTTAAAATCACAGCTTCTAGAAGGTTTACATGATTTCTTAAAAAACACGAGTTTTTAGAAAATGTGTTTTATTAAATAAATGGAATCAACAAAGTATGCACATTCTACATCATAATGACTTTCTATAGTTTGCGCATGCGTTTGGAAATAAGAAAAGCTTACTTCCCCCGTTTTTTAAAGTCACAGCTTCTAGAAGGTTTACATGATTTCGTAAAAAACACGAGTTTTTAGAAAATGTGTTTTATTTCATAAATGGAATCTACAAACTATGCACATTCTACGTCATAACGACTTTGTATAGTTTGCGCATGCGTCCGGAAATAAGAAACGCTTAATTCCCCCGTTTTTTAAAATCACAGCTTCTAGAAGGTTTACATGATTTCATAAAAAACACGAGTTTTTAGAAAATGTGTTTTATTACATAAATGGAATCAACAAAGTATGCACATTATACGTCATAACGACTTTCTATAGTTTGCGCATGCGTTTGGAAATAAGAAAAGCTTACTTCCCCCGTTTTTAAAATGACAGCTTCTAGAAGGTTTACATGATTTCTTTAAAAACACTAGTTTTTAGAAAATGTGTTTTATTTCATAAATGGAATCAACAAAGTATGCACATTCTACGTCATAACGACTTTCTATAGTTTGCGCATGCGTCCGGAAATAAGAAAAGCTTACTTCCACCGTTTTTTAAAATCACAGCTTCTAGAAGGTTTACATGATTTCGTAAAAAACATGAGTTTTTAGAAAATGTGTTTTATTTCATAAATGGAATCTAAAAAGTATGCACATTCTACGTCATATCTACTTTCTATAGTTTGCGCATGCGTCCGGAAATAAGAAAAGCTTACTTCTCCCGTTTTTTAAAATCACAGCTTCTAGAAGGTTTACATGATTTCTTAAAAAACACGAGTTTTTAGAAATTGTGTTTTATTTCATAAATGGAATCAACAAAGTATGCACATTCTACGTCATAATGACTTTCTATAGTTTGCGCATGCGTTTGGAAATAAGAAAATCTTACTTCCCCCGTTTTTTAAAATCACAGCTTCTAGAAGGTTTACATGATTTCTTAAAAAACACGAGTTTTTAGAAAATGTGTTTTATTTCATAAATAGAATCAACAAAGTATGCACATTCTACGTCATAACGACTTTCTATAGTTTGCGCATGCGACCGGAAATAAGAAAAGCTTACTTCCACCATTTTTTAAAATCACAGCATCTAGAAGGTTTACATGATTTCGTAAAAAACATGAGTTTTTAGAAAATGTGTTTTATTTCATAAATCGAATCTACAAAGTATGCACATTCTACGTCATAACGACATTCTATAGTTTGCGCATGCGTCCGAAAATAAGAAAAGCTTACTTCCACCGTTTTTTAAAATCACAGCTTCTAGAAGGTTTACAAGATTTCGTAAAAAACACGAGTTTTTAGAAAATGTGTTTTATTTCATAAATGGAATCTACAAAGTATGCACATTCTACGTCATAAAGACTTTCTATAGTTTGCGCATTCGTCCGGAAATAAGAAAAGCTTACTTCCCCCGTTTTTTAAAATCAAAGCTTCTAGAAGGTTTACATGATTTGTTAAAAAACATGAGTTTTTAGAAAATGTGTTTTCTTTCATAAATGGAGTCAACAAAGTATGCACATTCTACGTCATAACGACTTTCTATAGTTTGCGCATGCGTCGGGAAATAAGAAAAGCTTACTTCCACCGTTTTTTAAAATCACAGCTTCTAGAAGGTTAACATGATTTCGTAAAAAACATGAGTTTTTATAAAATGTGTTTTATTTCATAAATGGAATCTAAAAAGTATGCACATTCTACGGCATAACGAATTTCTATAGTTTGCGCATGCGTCCGGAAATAAGAAAAGCTTACTTCCACCGTTTTTTAAAATCACAGCTTCTAGAAGGTTTACAGGATTTCGTACAAAACACGAATTTTCGAAAATGTGTTTTATTTCATAAATGGAATCTACAAAGTATGCACATTCTACGTCATAACGATTTTCTATCGTTTGCGCATACGTCCGGAAAAAAGAAAAGCTTACTTCCACCGTTTTTTAAAATCACAGCTTCTAGAAGGTTTACATGATTTCGTAAAAAACACGAGTTTTTATAAAATGTGTTTTATGTCATAAATGGAATCTACAAAGTATGCACATTCTATAGCATAACGACTTTCTATAGTTTGCGCATGCGTCCGGAAATAAGAAAAGCTTACTTCCCCCGTTTTTTAAAATCACAGCTTCTAGAAGTTATACATGAGTTCTTAAAAAACACGAGTGTTTAGAAAATGTGTTTTATTTCATAAATAGAATCAACAAAGTATGCACATTCTACGTCATAACGACTTTCTATAGTTTGCGCATGCGTCCGGAAATAAGAAAAGCTTACTTCCACAGTTTTTTAAAATCACAGCTTCTAGAAGGTTTACATGATTTCGCAAAAAACACGAGTTTTTAGAAAATGTGTTTTTTTTCATAAATAGAATCAACAAAGTATGCACATTCTATGTCATAACGACTTTCTATAGTTTGCGCATGCGTCCGGAAATAATCAGAGCTTACTTCCCCCGTTTTTTAAAATTACAGCTTCTAGAAGGTTTACATGATTTCTTAAAAAACACGAGGTTTTAGAAAATGTGTTTTATTTCATAAATGGAATCTACAAAGTATGCACATTCTACGTCATAAGGACTTTCTATAGTTTGCGCATGCGTTTGGAAATAAGAAAAGCTTACTTCCCCCGTTTTTTAAAATCACAGCTTCTAGAAGGTTTACATGATTTCTTAAAAAACACGAGTTTTTAGAAAATGTGTTTTATTTCAAAAATAGAATCAACAAAGTATGCACATTCTACGTCATAACGACTTTCTATAGTTTGCGCATGCGACCGGAAATAAGAAAAGCTTACTTCCACCATTTTTTAAAATCACAGCATCTAGAAGGTTTACATGATTTCGTAAAAACCACGACTTTTTAGAAATTGTGTTTTATTTAATAAATCAAATCGACAAAGTATGCACATTCTACGTCATAACGACATTCTATAGTTTGCGCATGCGTCCGGAAATAAGAAAAGCTTACTTCCACCGTTTTTTAAAATCACAGCTTCTAGAAGGTTTACATGATTTCGTAAAAAACACGAGTTTTTAGAAAATGTGTTTTATTTCATAAATGGAATCTACAAAGTATGCACATTCTACATCATAACGACTTTCTATAGTTTGCGCATCCGTCCGGAAATAAGAAACGCTTAATTCCCCCGTTTTTTAAAATCACAGCTTCTTGAAGGTTTACATGATTTCGTAAAAAACAAGAGTTTTTAGAAAATGTGTTTTATTTCATAAATGGAATCTACAAAGTATGCACATTCTACGTCATAACGACTTTCTATAGTATGCACATGCATCCGGAAATAAGAAAAGCTTACTTCCCCCATTTTTTAAAATCACAGCTTCTAGAAGGTTTACATAATTTCATAAAAAACACGAGTTTTTAGAAAATGTGTTTTATTTCATAAATGGAATCAACAAAGTATGCACATTCTACGTCATAAGGACTTTCTATAGTTTGCGCATGCGTTTGGAAATAAGAAAAGCTTACTGCCCCCGTTTTTTAAAATGACAGCTTCTAGAAGGCTTACATGATTTCTTTAAAAACACTAGTTTTTAGAAAATGTGTTTTATTCCATAAATGGAATCAACAAAGTATGCACATTCTACGTCATAACGACTTTCTATAGTTTGCGCATGCGTCCGGAAATAAGAAAAGCTTACTTCCACCGTCTTTTAAAATCACAGCTTCTAGAAGGTTTACATGCTTTCGTAAAAAACACGAGTTTTTAGAAAATGTGTTTTATTTCATAAATGGAATCTAAAAAGTATGCACATTCTACGTCATAACGAAATTCTATACTTTGCGCATGCGTCCGGAAATAAGAAAAGCTTACTTCTCCCGTTTTTTAAAATCACAGTTTCTAGAAGGTTTACATGATTTCTTAAAAAACACGAGTTTTTAGAAATTGTGTTTTATTTCATAAATGGAATCAACAAAGTATGCACATTCTACGTCATAATGACTTTCTATAGTTTGCGCATGCATTTGGAAATAAGAAAAGCTTACTTCCCCCGTTTTTTAAAATCACAGCTTCTAGAAGGTTTACATGATTTCTTAAAAAACACGAGTTTTTAGAAAATGTGTTTTATTTCATAAATAGAATCGACAAAGTATGCACATTCTACGTCATAACGACTTTCTATAGTTTGCGCATGCGACCGGAAATAAGAAAAGCTTACTTCCACCATTTTTTAAAATCACAGCATCTAGAAGGTTTACATGATTTCGTAAAAAACACGACTTTTTAAAAAATGTGTTTTATTTCATAAATCGAATCTACAAAGTATGCACATTCTACGTCATAACGACATTCTATAGTTTGCGCATGCGTCCGGAAATAAGAAAAGCTTACTTCCACCGTTTTTTAAAATCACAGCTTCTAGAAGGTTTACATGATTTCGTAAAAAACATGAGTTTTTAGAAAATGTGTTTTATTTCATAAATGGAATCTACAAAGTATGCACATTCTACGTCATAACGACTTTCTATAGTTTGCGCATCCGTCCGGAAATAAGAAAAGCTTACTTCCCCCGTTTTTTAAAATCAAAGCTTCTAGAAGGTTTACATGATTTGTTAAAAAACATGAGTTTTTAGAAAATGTGTTTTCTTTCATAAATGGAGTCAACAAAGTATGCACATTCTACGTCATAACGACTTTCTATAGTTTGCGCATGCGTCGGGAAATAAGAAAAGCTTACTTCCACCGTTTTTTAAAATCACAGCTTCTAGAAGGTTTACATGATTTCGTAAAAAAAAAGAGTTTTTAGAAAATGTGTTTTATTTCATAAATGGAATCTACAAAGTATGCACATTCTACGTCATAACGACTTTCTATCGTTTGCGCATACGTCCGGAAATAAGAAAAGCTTACTTCCACCGTTTTTTAAAATCACAGCTTCTAGAAGGTTTACATGATTTCGTAAAAAACACGAGTTTTTATAAAATGTGTTTTATTTCATAAATAGAATCTACAAAGTATGCACATTCTACGGCATAACGACTTTCTATAATTTGCGCATGCGTCCGGAAATAAGAAAAGCTTACTTCCACCGTTTTTTAAAATCACAGCTTCTAGAAGGTTTACAGGATTTCGTAAAAAACACGAGTTTTTAGAAAATGTGTTTTATTTCATAAATGGAATCTACAAAGTATGCACATTCTACGTCATAACGACTTTATATAGTTTGCGCATGCGTCCGGGAATAAGAAAAGCTTACTTCCACCATTTTTTAAAATCACAGCATCTAGAAGGTTTACATGATTTCGTAAAAAACACGAGTTTTCAGAAAATGTGTTTTATTTCATAAATTGAATCTAGAAAGTATGCACATTCTACGTCATAACGACTTTCTATAGTTTGCGCATGCGTCCGGAAATAAGAAAAGCTTACTTCCCCCGTTTTTTAAAATCACAGCTTCTAGAAGTTATACATGATTTCTTAAGAAACACGAGTGTTTAGAAAATGTGTTTTATTTCATAAATGGAATCAACAAAGTATGCACATTCTACGTCATAACGACTTTCTATAGTTTGCGCATGCGTCCGGAAATAAGAAAAGCTTACTTCCACTGTTTTTTAAAATCACAGCTTCTAGAAGGTTTACATGATTTCGCAAAAAACACGAGTTTTTAGAAAATGTGTTTTATTTCATAAATAGAATCAACAAAGTATGCACATTCTACGTCATAACGACTTTCTATAGTTTGCGCATGCGTCCGGAAATAATCAAAGCTTACTTCCCCCGTTTTTTAAAATCACAGCTTCTAGAAGGTTTACATGATTTCTTAAAAAACACGAGGTTTTAGAAAATGTGTTTTATTTCATAAATGGAATCAACAAAGTATGCACATTCTACATCATAACAACTTTCTATAGTTTGCGCATTCGTCCGGAAATAAGAAAAGCTTACTTCCACCGTTTTTTAAAACCCCAGCTTCTAGAAGGTTTACATGATTTCGTAAAAAACAGGAGTTTTTAGAAAATGTGTTTTATTTCATAAATGGAATCTACAAAGTATGCACATTCTACGTCATAATGACTTTCTATAGTTTGCGCTTGCGTCCGGAAATAAGAAAAGCTTACTTGCCCCGTTTTTTAAAATCACAGCTTCTAGAAGGTTTACATGATTTCTTAAAAAACACGAGTTTTTAGAAAATGTGTTTTATTTCATAAATGGAATCTACAAAGTATGCACATTCTACGTCATAACGACTTTCTATAGTTTGCGCATGCGTTTGGAAATAAGAAAAGCTTTCTTCCCCCGTTTTTTAAAATCACAGCTTCTAGAAGGTTTACATGATTTCTTAAGAAACACAAGTTTTTAGAAAATGTGTTTTATTTCATAAATAGAATCAACAAAGTATGCACATTCTATGTCATAACGACTTTCTATAGTTTGTGCATGCGTCCAGAAATAAGAAAAGCTTACTTCCACCATTTTTTAAAATCACAGCATCTAGAAGGTTTACATGATTTCGTAAAAAACACGCGTGTTTAGAAAATGTGTTTTATTTCATAAATGGAATCAACAAAGTATGCACATTATACGTCATAACGACTTTCTATAGTTTGCGCATGCGTCCGGAAATAAGAAAATCTTACTTCCATAGTTTTTTAAAATCACAGCTTCTAGAAGGTTTACATGATTTCGCAAAAAACACGAGTTTTTTAGAAAATGTGTTTTATTTCATAAATTGAATCAACAAAGTATGTACATTCCACGTCATAACCAATTTCTATAGTTTGCGCATGCGTCCGGAAATAAGAAAAGCTTACTTCCCCGGTTTTTTAAAATCACAGCTTCTAGAAGGTTTACATGATTTCTTAAAAAACACGAGTTTTTAGAAAATGTCTTTTATTTCATAAATGGAATCAACAAAGTATGCAGATTCTACATCATAACGACTTTCTATAGTTTGCGCATTCGTCCGGAAATAAGAAAAGCTTACTTCCACCATTTTTTAAAATCACAGCTTCTAGAAGGTTTACATGATTTCGTAAAAAACACAACTTTTTAGAAAATGTGTTTTATTTCATAAATGGAATCTACAAAGTATGCACATTCTACGTCATAATGACTTTCTATAGTTTGCGCATGCGTACGGAAATAAGAAAAGCTTACTTCCCCCGTTTTTTAAAATCACAGTTTCTAGAAGGTTTACATGATTTCTTAAAAAACACTAGTTTTTAGAAAATGTGTTTTATTTCATAAATGGAATCAACAAAGTATGCACATTCTACGTCATAACGACTTTCTATAGTTTGCTAATGCGTCCGGAAATAAGAAAAGCTTACTTCCACCGTTTTTTAAAATCACAGCTTCTAGAAGGTTTACATGATTTCGTAAAAAACACGAGTTTTTAGAAAATGTGTTTTATTTCATAAATGGAATCTACAAAGTATGCACATTCTACGTCATAACGACTTTCTATAGTTTGTGCATGCGTCCGGAAATAAGAAAAGCGTACTTGCCCCGTTTTTTAAAATCACAGCTTCTAGAAGGTTTACATGATTTCTTAAAAAACACGAGTTTTTAGAAAATGTGTTTTATTTCATAAATGGAATCTACAAAGTATGCACATTCTATGTCATAACGACTTTCTATAGTTTGCGCATGCGTTTGGAAATAAGAAAAGCTTACTTCCCCCGTTTTTTAAAATCACAGCTTCTAGAAGGTTTACATGATTTCTTAAAAAACAGGAGTTTTTAGAAAATGTGTTTTATTTCATAAATAGAATCAACAAAGTATGCACATTCTGCGTCATAACGACTTTCTATTGTTTGCGCATGCGTCCGGAAATAAGAAAAGCTTACTTCCACCATTTTTTAAAATCACAGCATCTAGAAGGTTTACATGATTTCATAAAAACATGAGTTTTTAGAAAATGTGTTTTATTTCATAAATGGAATCTACAAAGTATGCACATTCTACGTCATAACGACATTCTATAGTTTGTGCATGCGTCCGGAAATAAGAAAAGCTTTCTTCCGCCGTTTTTTAAAATAACAGCTTCTAGAAGGTTTACATGATTTCTTGAAAAACACGAGTTTTTAGAAAATGTGTTTTATTAGATAAATGGAATCAACAAAGTATGCACATTCTATGTCATAACGACTTTCTATACTTTGCGCATGCGTCCGGAAATAAGAAAAGCTTACTTCCCCCGTTTTTTAAAATCACAGCTTCTAGAAGGCTTACATGATTTCTTAAAAAACACGAGTTTTTAGAAACTGTGTTTTATTTCATAAATGGAATCAACAAAGTATCTACATCACAACGACTTTCTACTGTTTGCACATGCGTCCGGAAATAAGAAAAGCTTACTTCCACCGTTTTTTAAAATCACAGCTTCTAGAATGTTTACATGATTTCGTAAAAAACACGAGTTGTTAGAAAATGTGTTTTATTTCATAAATGGAATCAACAAAGTATGCACATTCTACGTCATAACGACTTTCTATAGTTTGCGCATGCGTCCGGAAATAAGAAAAGCTTACTTCCACCGTTTTTTAAAATCACAGCTTCTAGAAGGTTTACATGATTTCTTAAAAAACACAAGTTTTTAGAAAATGTGTTTTATTTCATAAATAGAATCAACAAAGTATGCACATTCTATGTCATAACGACTTTCTATAGTTTGTGCATGCGTCCGGAAATAAGAAAAGCTTACTTCCACCATTTTTTAAAATCACAGCATCTAGAAGGTTTACATGATTTCGTAAAAAACACGCGTTTTTAGAAAATGTTTTTTATTTCATCAATGGAATCAACAAAGTATGCACATTCTACGTCATAATGACTTTCTATAGTTTGCGCATGCGTCCGGAAATAAGAAAAGCTTACTTCCATAGTTTTTTAAAATCACAGCTTCTAGAAGGTTTACATGATTTAGCAAAAAACACGAGTTTTTAGAAAATGTGTTTTATTTCATAAATAGAATCAACAAAGTATGCACATTCTACGTCATAACGAATTTCTATAGTTTGCGCATGCGTCCGGAAATAAGAAAAGCTTACTTCCCCTGTTTTTTAAAATCACAGCTTCTAGAAGGTTTACATAATTTCTTAAAAAACACGCGTTTTTAGAAAATGTGTTTTATTTCATTAATGGAATCAACAAAGTATGCCAATTCTAAATCATAACGACTTTATATAGTTTGCGCATTCGTCCGGAAATAAGAAAAGCTTACTTCCACCGTTTTTTAAAATCACAGCTTCTAGAAGGTTTACATGATTTCGTAAAAAACACGACTTTTTAGAAAATGTGTTTTATATCATAAATGGAATCTACAAAGTATGCACATTCTACGTCATAATGACTTTCTATAGTTTGCGCATGCGTCCGGAAAAAAGAAAAGCTTACTTCCCCCGTTTTTTGAAATCACAGCTTCTAGAAGGTTTACATGATTTCTTAAAAAACACTAGTTTTTAGAAAATGTGTTTTATTTCATAAATGGAATCAACAAAGTATGCACATTCTACGTCATAATGACTTTCTATAGTTTGCGCATGCGTTTGGAAATAAGAAAAGCTTACTTCCCCGATTTTTTAAAATCACAGCTTCTAGAAGGTTTACATGATTTCGTAAAAAACACGAGTTTTTAGAAAATGTGTTTTATTTCATAAATGGAATCTACAAACTATGCACATTCTATGTCATAACGACTTTGTATAGATTGCGCATGCATCCGGAAATAAGAAACGCTTAATTCCCCCGTTTTTTAAAATCACAGCTTCTAGAAGGTTTACATGATTTCGTAAAAAAACAAGAGTTTTTAGAAAATGTGTTTTATTTCATAAATGGAATCTACAAAGTATGCACATTCTACGTCATAACGACTTTCTATAGTTTGCGCATGCGTCCGGAAATAAGAAAATCTTACTTCCCCCATTTTTTAAAATCACAGCTTCTAGAATGTTTACATGATTTCATAAAAAACACGAGTTTTTAGAAAATGTGTATTATTTCATAAATGGAATCAACAAAGTATGCACATTCTACGTCATAAGGACTTTCTATAGTTTGCGCATGCGTTTGGAAATAAGAAAAGCTTACTGCCCCCGTTTTTTAAAATGACAGCTTCTAGAAGGTTTACATGATTTCTTTAAAAACAATAGTTTTTAGAAAATGTGTTTTATTTCATAAATGGAATCAACAAAGTATGCACATTCTACGTCATAATGACTTTCTATAGTTTGCGCATGCGTCCGGAAATAAGAAAAGCTTACTTCCACCGTTTTTTAAAATCACAGCTTCTAGAAGGTTTACATGATTTCGTAAAAAACACGAGTTTTTAGAAAATGTGTTTTATTTCATAAATGGAATCTACAAAGTATGCACATTCTACGTCATAACGACTTTCTATAGTTTGCGCATGCGTCCGGAAATAAGAATAGCTTACTTCTCCCGTTTTTTAAAATCACAGCTTCTAGAAGGTTTACATGATTTCTTAAAAAACACGAGTTTTTAGAAATTGTGTTTTATTTCATAAATGGAATCAACAAAGTATGCACATTCTACGTCATAATGACTTTCTATAGTTTTCGCATGCGTTTGGAAATAAGAAAAGCTTACTTCCCCCGTTTTTTAAAATCACAACTTCTAGAAGGTTTACATGATTTCTTAAAAAACACGAGTTTTTAGAAAATGTGTTTTATTTCATAAATAGAATCAACAAAGTATGCACATTCTACGTCATAATGACTTTCTATAGTTTTCGCATGCGTCCGGAAATAAGAAAAGCTTACTTCCCCCGTTTTTTAAAATCACAGCTTCTAGAAGGTTTACATGATTTCTTAAAAAACACGAGTTTTTATAAAATGTGTTTTATTTCATAAATGGAATCAACAAAGTATGCACATTCTACATCATAACGACTTTCTATAGTTTGCGCATTCGTCCTGAAATAAGAAAAGCTTACTTCCACCGTTTTTTAAAATCACAGCTTCTAGAAGGTTTACATGATTTCGTAATAAACACGAGTTTTTAGAAAATGTGTTTTATTTCATAAATGGAATCTACAAACTATGCACATTCTACGTCATAATGACTGTCTATAGTTTGCGCATGCGTTTGGAAATAAGAAAAGCTTACTTCCCCCGTTTTTTAAAATCACAGCTTCTAGAAGGTTTACATGATTTCGTAAAAAACACGAGTTTTTAGAAAATGTGTTTTATTTCGTAAATGGAATCTACAAAGTATGCACATTCTACGTCATAACGACATTCTATAGTTTGCGCATGCGTCCGGAAATAAGAAAAGCTTACTTCCCCCGTTTTTTAAAATCACAGCTTCTAGAGGGTTTCCATGATTTCGAAAAAAACACGAGTTTTTAGAAAATGTGTTTTATTTCATAAATGGAATCTACAATGTATGCACATTCTACGGCATAACGACTTTCTATAGTTTGCGCATTAGTCTTGAAATAAGAAAAGCTTACTTCCACCGTTTTTTAAAATCACAGCTTCTAGAAGGTTTACATGATTTCGTAAAAAACACGAGTTTTTAGAAAATGTGTTTTATTTCATGAATGGAATCTACAAACTATGCACATTCTACATCATAAAGACTTTCTATAGTTTGCGCATGCGTTCGGAAATAAGAAAAGCTTACTTCCACCGTTTTTTAAAATCACAGCTTCTAGAACGTTTACATGATTTCGTAAAAAACACGAGTTTTTAGAAAATGTGTTTTATTTCATAAATGGAATCTACAAAGTATGCACATTCTACGTCATAACGACTTTCTATAGTTTGCGCATGCTTCCGGAAATAAGAAAAGCTTACTTACCCCGTTTTTTAAAATCACAGCTTCTAGAAGGTTTACATGATTTCTTAAAAAACACGAGTTTTTAGAAAATGTGTTTTATTTCATAAATGGAATCAACAAAGTATGCACATTCTATGTCATAACGACTTTCTATAGTTTGCGCATGCGTTTGGAAATAAGAAAAGCTTACTTCTCCCGTTTTTTAAAATCAGAGCTTCTAGAAGGTTTACATGATTTTTTAAAAAACACGAGTTTTTAGAAAATGTGTTTTATTTCATAAATGGAATCAACAAAGTATGCACATTCTACGTCATAACGAATTTCTATAGTTTGCACATGCGTCCAGAAATAAGAATAGCTTACTTCAACCATTTTTTAAAATCACAGCTTCTAGAAGGTTTACATGATTTCTTAAAAAACACGAGTTTTTAGAAAATGTGTTTTATTTCATAAATGGAATCAACAAAGTATGCAAATTCTACATCATAATGACTTTCTATAGTTTGCGCATTCGTCCGGAAATAACAAAAGCTTACTTCCACCGTTTTTTAAAATCACGGCTTCTAGAGGGTTTACATGATTTCGTAAAAAACACGAGTTTTCAGAAAATGTGTTTTATTTCATAAATGGAATCTACAAAGTATGCACATTCTACGTCATAACGAATTTCTATAGTTTCCGCATGTGTCCGGAAATTAGAAACGCTTACTTCCCCCATTTTTTAAAATCACAGCTTCTAGAAGGTTTACATGATTTAGTAAAAAACACGAGTTTTTAGAAAATGTGTTTTATTTCATAAATGGAATCTACAAAGTATGCACATTCTACATCAAAATGACATTCTATAGTTCGCCCATTCGTCCGGAAATAACAAAAGTTTACTTCCACCATTTTTTAAAATCACAGCTTCTAGAAGGTTGACATGATTTCGTAAAAAACCCGAGTTTTCAGAAAATCTGTTTTATTTCATAAATGGAATCTACAAAGTATGCAAATTCTACGTCATAACAAATTTCTATAGTTTGTGCATGTGTCCGGAAATTAGAAACGCTTACTTCCCACGTTTTTTAAAATCACAGCTTCTAGAAGGTTTACATGATTTAGTAAAAAACACGAGTTTTTAGAAAATGTGTTTTATTTCATAAATGGAATCAACAAAGTATGCACATTCTACGTCATAACGACTTTCTATAGTTTGCGCTTGCCTCCGGTAATAAGAAAAGCTTACCTCAACAGTTTTTTAAAATCACAGCTTCTAGAAGGTTTACATGATTTCTTAAAAAACAGGAGTTTTTAGAAAATGTGTTTTATTTCATAAATAGAATCAACAAAGTATACACATTCTGCGTCATAACGACTTTCTATTGTTTGCGCATGCGTCCGGAAATAAGAAAAGCTTACTTCCACCATTTTTTAAAATCACAGCATCTAGAAGGTTTACATGATTTCATAAAAACACGAGTTTTTAGAAAATGTGTTTTATTTCATAAATGGAATCTACAAAGTATGCACATTCTATGTCATAACGACATTCTATAGTTTGTGCATGCGTCCGGAAATAAGAAAAGCTTTCTTCCCCCGTTTTTTAAATAACAGCTTCTAGAAGGTTTACATGATTTCTTGAAAAACACGAGTTTTTAGAAAATGTGTTTTATTAGATAAATGGAATCAACAAAGTATGCACATTCTATGTCATAACGACTTTCTATACTTTGCGCATGCGTCCGGAAATAAGAAAAGCTTACTTCCCCCGTTTTTTAAAATCGCAGCTTCTAGAAGGCTTACATGATTTCTTAAAAAACACGAGTTTTTAGAAACTGTGTTTTATTTCATAAATGGAATCAACAAAGTATCTACGTCATAAACGACTTTCTACTGTTTGCGCATGCGTCCGGAAATAAGAAAAGCTTACTTCCACCGTTTTTTAAAATCACAGCTTCTAGAATGTTTACATGATTTCGTAAAAAACACGAGTTGTTAGAAAATGTGTTTTATTGCATAAATGGAATCAACAAAGTATGCACATTCTACGTCATAACGACTTTCTATAGTTTGCGCATGCGTCCGGAAATAAGAAAAGCTTACTTCCACCGTTTTTTAAAATCAAAGCTTCTAGAAGGTTTACATGATTTCTTAAAAAACACGAGTTTTTAGAAAATGTGTTTTATTTCATAAATGGAATCTACAAAGTATGCACATTCTACGTCATAACAACTTTCTATAGTTTGCGCATGCGTTTGGAAATAAGAAAAGCTTACTTCCCCCGTTTTTTAAAATCACAGCTTCTAGAAGGTTTACATGATTTCTTAAAAAACACAAGTTTTTAGAAAATGTGTTTTATTTCATAAATAGAATCAACAAAGTATGCACATTCTACGTCATAACGACTTTCTATAGTTTGCGCATGCGTCCGAAAATAATCAAAGCTTACTTCCCCCGTTTTTTAAAATCACAGCTTCTAGAAGGTTTACATGATTTCTTAAAAAACACGAGGTTTTAGAAAATGTGTTTTATTTCATAAATGGAATCAACAAAGTATGCACATTCTACGTCATAACAACTTTCTATAGTTTGCGCATTCGTCCGGAAATAAGAAAAGCTTACTTCCACCGTTTTTTAAAACCCCAGCTTCTAGAAGGTTTACATGATTTCGTAAAAAATAGGAGTTTTTAGAAAATGTGTTTTATTTCATAAATGGAATCTACAAAGTATGCACATTCTACGTCATAATGACTTTATATAGTTTGCGCATGCGTCCGGAAATAAGAAAAGCTTACTTGCCCCGTTTTTTAAAATCACAGCTTCTAGAAGGTTTACATGATTTCTTAAAAAACACGAGTTTTTAGAAAATGTGTTTTATTTCATAAATGGAATCTACAAAGTATGCACATTCTACGTCATAACGACTTTCTATAGTTTGCGCATGCGTTTGGAAATAAGAAAAGCTTACTTCCCCCGTTTTTTTAAAATCACAGCTTCTAGAAGGTTTACATGATTTCTTAAAAAACACAAGTTTTTAGAAAATGTGTTTTATTTCATAAATAGAATCAACAAAGTATGCACATTCTATGTCATAACGACTTTCTATAGTTTGTGCATGCGTCCGGAAATAAGAAAAGCTTACTTCCACCATTTTTTAAAATCACAGCATCTAGAAGGTTTACATGATTTCGTAAAAAACACGCGTTTTTAGAAAGTTTTTTATTTCATCAATGGAATCAACAAAGTATGCACATTCTACGTCATAATGACTTTCTATAGTTTGCGCATGCGTCCGGAAATAAGAAAAGCTTACTTCCATAGTTTTTTAAAATCACAGCTTCTAGAAGGTTTACATGATTTAGCAAAAAACACGAGTTTTTAGAAAATGTGTTTTATTTCATAAATAGAATCAACAAAGTATGCACATTCTACGTCATAACGAATTTCTATAGTTTGCGCATGCGTCCGGAAATAAGAAAAGCTTACTTCCCCCGTTTTTTAAAATCACAGCTTCCAGAAGGTTTACATGATTTCTTAAAAAACACGAGTTTTTAGAAAATGTGTTTTATTTCATTAATGGAATCAACAAAGTATGCACATTCTAAATCATAACGACTTTATATAGTTTGCGCATTCGTCCGGAAATAAGAAAAGCTTACTTCCACCGTTTTTTAAAATCACAGCTTCTAGAAGGTTTACATGATTTCGTAAAAAACACGACTTTTTAGAAAATGTGTTTTATTTCATAAATGGAATCTACAAAGTATGCACATTCTACGTCATAATGACTTTCTATAGTTTGCGCATGCGTCCGGAAAAAAGAAAAGCTTACTTCCCCCGTTTTTTGAAATCACAGCTTCTAGAAGGTTTACATGATTTCTTAAAAAACACTAGTTTTTAGAAACTGTGTTTTATTTCATAAATGGAATCAACAAAGTATGCACATTCTACGTCATAATGACTTTCTATAGTTTGCGCATGCGTTTGGAAATAAGAAAAGCTTACTTCCCCGGTTTTTTAAAATCACAGCTTCTAGAAGGTTTATATGATTTCGTAAAAAACACGAGTTTTTAGAAAATGTGTTTTATTTCATAAATGGAATCTACAAAGTGTGCACATTCTACGTCATAACGACTTTCTATAGTTTGTGCATGCGTTTGGAAATAAGAAAAGCTTACTTCCACCGTTTTTTAAAATCACAGTTTCTAGAAGGTTTACATGATTTCTTGAAAAACACGAGTTTTTAGAAAATGTGTTTTATTTCATAAATAGAATCAACAAAGTATGCACATTCTACGTCATAACGACTTTCTATAGTTTGCGCATGCGTTTGGAAATAAGAAAAGCTTACTTCCCCCGTTTTTTAAAATCACAGCTTCTAGAAGGTTTACAAGATTTCTTAAAAAACACGAGTTTTTAGAAAATGTGTTTTATTTCATAAATGGAATCAACAAAGTATGCACATTCTACATCATAGCGACTTTCTATAGTTTGCGCATGCGTTTGGAAATAAGAAAAGCTTACTTCCCCCGTTTTTTAAAATCATAGCTTCTAGAGTGTTTACATGATTTCTTGAAAAACACGAGTTTTTAGAAAATGTATTTTATTTCATAAATAGAATCAACAAAGTATGCACATTCTACATCATAACGACTTTCTATAGTTTGCGCATTCGTCTGGTAATAAGAAAAGCTTACTTCGCCCGTTTTTCAAAATCACAGCTTCTAGAAGGTTTACATGATTTCGTAAAAAACATGAATTTTTAGAAAATGTGTTTTATTTCATTAATGGAATCTACAAAGTATGCACATTATATGGCATAACGACTTTCTATAGTTGCGCATGCGTCCGGAAATAAGAAAAGCTTACTTCCCCCGTTTTTTAAAATCACAGCTTTTAGAAGGTTTACATGATTTCGTAAAAAACACGAATTTTTAGAAAATGTGTTTTATTTCATTAATGTAATCTACAAAGTATGCACATTCTACGACATAACGACTTTCTATAGTTTGCGCATGCGTCCGGAAATAAGAAAAGCTTACTTCCCCCGTTTTTTAAAATCACAGCTTCTAGAAGGTTTACATGATTTCGTAAAAAACACGAGTTTTTAGAAAATGTGTTTTATTTCATAAATATTATCTAAAAATTATGCACATTCTACGTCATAACGACATTCTATAGTTTACGCATGCGTCCGGAAATAAGAAAAGCTTACTTCCACGGTTTTTTAAAATCACAGCTTCTAGAAGGTTTACATGATTTCGTAAAAAACACGAGTTTTTAGAAAATGTGTTTTATTTCATAAATGGAATCAACAAAGTATGCACATTCTACATCATAATGACTTTCTATAGTTTGCACATGCGTTTGCAAATAAGAAAAACTTACTTCCCCCGTTTTTTAAAATCATAGCGTCTAGAAGGTTTACATGATTTCTTAAAAAACACGAGTTTTTAGAAAATGTGTTTTATTTCATAAATGAAATGTAGAAAGTATGCACATCCTACGGCATAATGAATTTCTATAGTTTGCGCATGCGTCCGGAAATAAGAAAAGCTTACTTCCCCCGTTTTTTAAAATCACAGCTTCTAGAAGGTTTACATGATTTCTTAAAAAACACGAGTTTTTAGAAAATGTGTTTTATTTCATAAATGGAATCTACAAACTATGCACATTCTACGTCATAACGACTGTCTATAGTTTGCGCATGCGTTTGGAATTAAGAAAAGCTTACATCCCCCGTTTTTTAAAATCACAGCTTCTAGAAGGGTTACATGATTTCGTAAAAAACACGAGTTTTTAGAAAATGTGTTTTATTTCATAAATGGAATCTACAAAGTATGCACATTCGACATCATAACGACATTCTATAGTTTGCGCATGCGTCCGGAAATAAGAAAAGCTTTCTTGCCCCGTTTTTTAAAATCACAGCTTCTAGAGGGTTTCCATGATTTCGTAAAAAACACAAGTTTTTAGAAAATGTGTTTTATTTCATAAATGGAATCTACAATGTATGCACATTCTACGGCATAACGACTTTCTATAGTTTGCGCATTCGTCCGGAAATAAGAAAAGCTTACTTCCACCGTTTTTAAAATCACAGCTTCTAGAAGGTTTACATGATTTCCTAAAAAACACGAGTTTTTAGAAAATGTGTTTTATTTTATAAATGGAATCTACGAAGTATGCACATTCTACGTCATAACGACTTTCTATAGTTTGCGCATGCATCCGGAAATAAGAAACGCTTACTTCCCCCGTTTTTTAAAATCACAGCATCTAGAAGGTTTACATGATTTCGTAAAAAACACGAGTTTTTAGAAAATGTGTTTTATTTCATATATGGAATCTACAAAGTATGCACATTCTACATCATAATGACGTTCTAAAGTTTGCGCATTCGTCCGGAAATAAGAAAAGCTTACTTCCACCGTTTTTTAAAATCACAGCTTCTAGAAGGTTTACATGATTTCATAAAAAACACGAGTTTTTAGAAAATGTGTTTTATTTTATAAATGGAATCTATAAACTATGCACATTCTACATCATAAAGACTTTCTATAGTTTGCGCATGCGTTCGGAAATAAGAAAAGCTTACTTCCACCGTTTTTTAAAATCACAGCTTCTAGAACGTTTACATGATTTCGTAAAAAACACGAGTTTTTAGAAAATGTGTTTTATTTCATAAATGGAATCTACAAAGTATGCACATTCTATGTCATAACGATTTTCTATAGTTTGCGCATGCTTCCGGAAATAAGAAAAGCTTACTTACCCCGTTTTTTAAAATCAAAGCTTCTAGATGGTTTACATGATTTCTTAAAAAACACGAGCTTTTAGAAAATGTGTTTTATTTCATAAATGGAATCAACAAAGTATGCACATTCTATGTCATAACGACTTTCTATAGTTTGCGCATGCGTTTGGAAATAAGAAAACTTACTTCTCCCGTTTTTAGAAAATGTGTTTTATTTCATAAATGGAATAAACAAAGTATGCACATTCTATGACATAACGACTTTCTATAGTTTGCGCATGCGTTTGGAAATAAGAAAAGCTTACTTCTCCCGTTTTTTAAAATCAGAGCTTCTAGAAGGTTTACATGATTTTTTTAAAAACACGAGTTTTTAGAAAATGTGTTTTATTTCATAAATGGAATCAACAAAGTATGCACATTCTACGTCATAACGACTTTCTATAGTTTGCGCATGCGTCCAGGAATAAGAAAAGCTTACTTCCACCGTTTTTTAAAATCACATCTTCTAGAAGGTTGACATGATTTCTTAAAAAACACGAGTTTTTAGAAAATGTGTTTTATTTTATAAATGGAATCAACAAAGTATGCAAATTCTTCATCATAATGACTTTCTATAGTTTGCGCATTCATCCGGAAATAACAAAAGCTTACTTCCACCATTTTTTAAAATCACAGCTTCTAGAAGGTTGACATGATTTCGTAAAAAACACGAGTTTTCAGAAAATCTGTTTTATTTCATAAATGGAATCGACAAAGTATGCACATTCTACGTCATAACGAATTTCTATAGTTTGCGCATGTGTCCGGAAATTAGAAACGCTTACTTCCCCCGTTTTTTAAAATCACAGCTTCTAGAAGGTTTACATGATTTAGTAAAAAACACGAGTTTTTAGAAAATGTGTTTTATTTCATAAATGGAATCAACAAAGTATGCACATTCTACGTCATAACGACTTTCTATACTTTGCGCATGTGTCCCGAAATAAGAAAAGCTTACTTCCACAGTTTTTTAAAATCACAGCTTCTAGAAGGTTTACATGATTTCGCGAAAAACACGAGTTTTTAGAAAATGTGTTTTATTTCATAAATAGAATCAACAAAGTATGCACATTCTACGTCATAACGACTTTCTATAGTTTGCGCATGCGTCCGGAAAAAAGAAAAGCTTACTTCACCCATTTTTTAAAATCACAGCTTCTAGAAGGTTTACATGATTTCTTAAAAAGCACGAGTTTTTAGAAAATGTGTTTTATTTCATAAATGGAATCAACAAAGTATGCACATTCTACATCATAACGACTTTCTATAGTTTGCGCATTCGTCCAGAAATAAGAAAAGCTTACTTCCACCGTTTTTTTAAATCACAGCTTCTAGAAGGTTTACATGATTTCGTAAAAAACACAAGTTTTTAGAAAATGTGTTTTATTTCATAAATGGAATCTACAAAGTATGCACATTCTACGTCATAATGACTTTCTATAGTTTGCGCATGCGTCCGGAAATAAGAAAATCTTACTTCCACCGTTTTTTAAAATCACAGCTTCTAGAAGGTTTACATGATTTCGTAAAAAACAAGGGTTTTTAGAAAATGTGTTTTATTTCATAAATGGAATCTAGAAAGTATGCACATTCTACGTCATAACGACATTCTATAGTTTGCGCATGCGTCCTGAAATAAGAAAAGCTTACTTCCACCGTTTTTTAAAATCACAGCTTCTAGAAGGTTTACATGATTTCGTAAAAAACACGAGTTTTTAGCAAATGTTTTTTATTTCATAAATGGAATCTACAATGTGTGCACATTCTACGTCATAACGACTTTCTATAGTTTGTGCATGCGTTTGGAAATAAGAAAAGCTTACTTCCCCCGTTTTTTAAAACCACAGTTTCTAGAACGTTTACATGATTTCTTGAAAAACACGAGTTTTTAGAAAATGTGTTTTATTTCATAAATAGAATCAACAAAGTATGCACATTCTACGTCATAACGACTTTCTATAGTTTGCGCATGCGATTGGAAATAAGAAAAGTTTACTTCCCCCGTTTTTTAAAATCACACTTCTAGAACGTTTACATGATTTCTTAAAAAACACGAGTTTTTAGAAAATGTGTTTTATTTCATAAATGGAATCAACAAAGTGTGCACATTCTACATCATAACGACTTTCTATAGTTTGCGCATTCGTCCGGAAATAAGAAAAGCTTACTTCGCCCGTTTTTTAAAATCACAGCTTCTAGAAGGTTTACATGATTTCGTAAAAAACACGAGTTTGTAGAAAATGTGTTTTATTTCATAAATGGAATCTACAAAGTATGCACATTCTACGTCATAACGACTTTCTATAGTTTGCGCATGTGTCCGGAAATAAGAAAAGCTTACTTCCACCGTTTTTCAAAATCACAGCTTCTAGAACGTTTACATGATTTCGTAAAAAACACGAATTTTTAGAAAATGTGTTTTACTTCATTAATGGAATCTACAAAGTATGCACATTCTACCGCATAACGACTTTCAATAGTTTGCGCATGCGTCCGGAAATAAGAAACACTTACTTTCCCCATTTTTTAAAATCACAGCTTCTAGAAGGTTTACATGATTTCTTGAAAAACATGAGTTTTTAGAAAATGTGTTTTATTTCATAAATAGAATCAACAAAGTATGCATATTCTACATCATAACGACTTTCTATAGTTTGCGCATGCGTCCGGAAATAAGAAAAGCTTACTTCCCCCATTTTTTAAAATCACGGCTTCTAGAAGGTTTACATGATTTCGTAAAAAACACGAGTTTTTAGAAAATGTGTTTTATTTCATAAATGGAATCTACAAAGTATGCACATTCTACGTCATAACGACATTCTATAGTTTGCGCATGCGTCCGGAAATAAGAAAAGTTTACTTCCCCCGTTTTTTAAAATCACAGCGTCTAGAAGGTTTACATGATTTCTTAAAAAACACGAGTTTTTAGAAAATGTGTTTTATTTCATAAATGGAATCAACAAAGTATGCACATTCTACGGCATAACGACTTTCTATAGTTTGCGCATTCGTTCGGAAATAAGAAAAGCTTACTTCCACCGTTTTTTAAAATCACAGCTTCTAGAAGGTTTACATGATTTCGTAAAAAACACGAGTTTTTAGAAAATGTGTTTTATTTCATAAATGGAATCTACAAACTATGCACATTCTACCTTATAACGAATTTCTATAGTTTGCGCATGCATCCGGAAATAAGAAAAGCTTACTTCCCCCGTTTTTTAAAATCACAGCTTCTAGAAGGTTTACATGATTTCTGAAAAAACATGAGTTTTTAGATAATGTGTTTTATTTCATAAATGGAATGAACAAAGTGTGCACATTCTGCGTCATAACGACTTTCTATAGTTTGTGCATGCGTCTGGAAATAAGAAAAGCATACTTCCCCCCGTTTTTTAAAATCACAGCTTCTAGAAGGTTTACATGATTTCTTAAAAAACACGAGTTTTTAGAAAATGTGTTTTATTTCATATATGGAATCTACAAAGTATGCACATTCTACATCATAATGACGTTCTATAGTTTGCGCATTCTTCCGGAAATAAGAAAAGCTTACTTCCACCGTTTTTTAAAATCACAGCTTCTAGAAGGTTTACATGATTTCGTAAAAAACACGAGTTTTTAGAAAATGTGTTTTATTTCATAAATGGAATCTACAAGCTATGCACATTCTACATCATAAAGACTTTCTATAGTTTGCGCATGCGTTCGGAAATAAGAAAAGCTTACTTCCACCGTTTTTTAAAATCACAGCTTCTAGAAAGTTTACATGATTTTGTAAAAAACACGAGTTTTTAGAAAATGTGTTTTATTTCATAAATTTTATCTACAAAGTATGCACATTCTACGTCATAACGACTTTCTATAGTTTGCGCATGCTTCCGGAAATAAGAAAAGCTTACTTCCCCCGTTTTTTAAAATCACAGCTTCTAGAAGGTTTACATGATTTCTTAAAAAACACGAGCTTTTAGAAAATGTGTTTTATATCATAAATGGAATCAACAAAGTATGCACATTCTATGTCATAACGACTTTCTATAGTTTGCGCATGTGTTTGGAAATAAGAAAAGCTTACTTCTCCCGTTTTTTAAAATCAGAGCTGCTAGAAGGTTTACATGATTTTTTTAAAAACACGAGTTTTTAGAAAATGTGTTTTATTTCATAAATGGAATCAACAAAGTATGCACATTCTACGTCATAACGACTTTCTATAGTTTGCGCATGCGTCCAGAAATAAGAAAAGCTTACTTCCACCATTTTTTAAAATCACAGCTTCTAGAAGTTTTACATGATTTCTTAAAAAACACGAGTTTTTAGAAAATGTGTTTTATTTCATAAATGGAATCAACAAAGTATGCACATCCTACATCATAACGACTTTCTATAGTTTGCGCATGCGTCCGGAAATAAGAAAAGATTACTTCCACCGTTGTTTAAAATCACAGCTTCTAGAAGGTTTACATGATTTCGTAAAAAACACATTTTTTTAGAAAATGTGTTTTATTTCATAAATGGAATCTACAAAGTATGCACATTCTACGTCATAATGAATTTCTATAGTTTGCGCATGCGTTTGGAAATAAGAAAAGCTTACTTCCCCCGTTTTTTAAAATCACAGCTTCCAGAAGGTTTACCTGATTTCTTAAAAAACACGATTTTTTAGAAAATGTGTTTTATTTCATAAATGGAATCAACAAAGTATGCACATTCTACGTCATAACGACTTTCTATAGTTTGCGCATGCGTACAGAAATAAGAAAAGCTTACTTCCACTGTTTTTTAAAATCACAGCTTCTAGAAGGTTTACATAATTTCGTAAAAAACAAGAGTTTTCAGAAAATGTGTTTTATTTCATAAATGGAATCTACAAAGTATGCACATTCTACGTCATAATGAATTTCTATAGTTTGCGCATGCGTCCGGAAATAAGAAAAGCTTACTTCCCCAGTTTTTTAAAATCACAGGTTCTAGAAGGTTTACATGATTTCTTAAAAAACATGAGTTTTTAGAAAATGTGATTTTTTTCATAAATGGAATCAACAAAGTATGCACATTCTACGTCATAACGATTTTTTATACTTTGCACATGCGTTCGGAAATAAGAAAATCTTACTTCCCTCGTTTTTCAAAATCACAGCTTCTAGAAGGTTTACATGATTTCTTAAAAAACACGAGCTTTTAGAAAATGTGTTTTATTTCATAAATAGAATCAATAGAGTATGCACATTCTACGTCATAACGACTTTCTATACTTTGCGCATGCATCCGGAAATAAGAAAAGCTTACTTCCACCGTTTTTTAAAATCACAGCTTCTAGAAGGTTTACATGATTTCTTAAAAAACTTGAGTTTTTAGAAAATGTGTTTTATTTCATAAATAGAATCAACAAAGTATGCACATTCTACGTCATAACGACTTTATATAGTTTGCGCATGCGTCCGGAAATAAGAAAAGCTTACTTCCCTCGTTTTTCAAAATCACAGCTTCTAGAAGGTTTACATGATTTCTTAAAAAACATGAGCTTTTAGAAAATGTGTTTTATTTCATTAATAGAATCAACAAAGTATGCACATTCTACGTCATAACGACTTTCTATAGTTTGCACATGCATCCGGAAATAAGAAAAGCTTACTTCGACAATTTTTTAAAATCACAGCATCTAGAAGGTTTACATGATTTCGTAAAAAACGCGAGTTTTTAGAAAATGTGTTTTATTTCATAAATTGAATCTAAAAAGTATGCACATTCTACATCATAACGACATTCTATAGATTGCGCATGTGTCCGGAAATAAGAAAAGCTTACTTCCACCGTTTTTTAAAATCACAGCTTCTAGAAGGTTTACATAATTTCGTAAAAAACAAGAGTTTTCAGAAAATGTGTTTTATTTCATAAATGGAATCTACAAAGTATGCGCATGCGTCCGGAAATAAGAAAAGCTTACTTCCCCAGTTTTTTAAAATCACAGGTTCTAGAAGGTTTACATGATTTCTTAAAAAACATGAGTTTTTAGAAAATGTGTTTTTTTTCATAAATGGAATCAACAAAGTATGCACATTCTACGTCATAACGATTTTTTATACTTTGCGCATGCGTTCGGAAATAAGAAAATCTTACTTCCCTTGTTTTTCAAAATCACAGCTTCTAGAAGGTTTACATGATTTCTTAAAAAACACGAGCTTTTAGAAAATGTGTTTTATTTCATTAATAGAATCAACAAAGTATGCACATTCTACGTCATAACGACTTTCTATACTTTGCGCATGCGTCCAGAAATAAGAAAAGCTTACTTCCACCGTTTTTTAAAATCACAGCTTCTAGAAGGTTTACATGATTTCTTAAAAAACATGAGTTTTTAGAAAATGTGTTTTATTTCATAAATAGAATCAACAAAGTATGCACATTCTACGTCATAATGACTTTATATAGTTTGCGCATGCGTCCGGAAATAAGAAAAGCTTACTTCCCCCGTTTTTTAAAATCACAGCTTCTAGAAGGTTTACATGATTTCTTAAAAAACACGAGTTTTTAGAAAATGTGTTTTATTTCATAAATGGAATCTACAAAGTATGCACATTCTACATCATAACGACTTTCTATAGTTTGCGCATGCGTCCGGAAATAAGAAAAGCTTACTTCCCCCATTTTTTAAAATCACAGCTTCTAGAAGGTTTACATGATTACTTAAAAAACACGAGTTTTTAGAAAATGTGTTTTATTTCATAAATGGAATCTAAAAAGTATGCACATTCTACGTCATAACGACATTCTATAGATTGCACATGCGTCCGGAAATAAGAAAAGCTTACTTCCACCATTTTTTAAAATCACAGCTTCTAGAAGGTTTACATAATTTCGTAAAAAACAAGAGTTTTCAGAAAATGTGTTTTATTTCATAAATGGAATCTACAAAGTATGCACATTCTACGTCATAATGACTTTCTATAGTTTGCGCATGCGTCCGGAAATAAGAAAAGCTTACTTCCCCAGTTTTTTAAAATCACAGGTTCTAGAAGGTTTACATGATTTCTTAAAAAACATGAGTTTTTAGAAAATGTGTTTTTTTTCATAAATGGAATCAACAAAGTATGCACATTCTACGTCATAACGACTTTCTATAGTTTGCGCATGCGTCCGGAAATAAGAAAAGCTTACTTCCATCGTCTTTTAAAATCACAGCTTCTAGAATGTTTACATAATTTCGTAAAAAACACGAGTTTTAAGAAAATGTGTTTTATTTCATAAATGGAATCAACAAAGTATGCACATTCTACATCATAATGACTTTCTATAGTTTGCGCATGCGTCCGGAAATAAGAAAAGCTTACTTCCCCAGTTTTTCAAAATCACAGCTTCTAGAAGGTTTACATGATTTCTTAAAAAACATGAGTTTCTAGAAAATGTGTTTTTTTTCATAAATGGAATCAACAAAGTATGCACATTCTACGTCATAACGATTTTTTATACTTTGCGCATGCGTTTGGAAATAAGAAAATCTTACTTCCCTCGTTTTTCAAAATCACAGCTTCTAGAAGGTTTACATGATTTCTTAAAAAACAAGAGTTTTTAGAAAATGTGTTTTATTTCATAAATAGAATCAACAAAGTATGCACATTCTACGTCATAACGACTTTCTATACTTTGCGCATGCGTCCGGAAATAAGAAAAGCTTACTTCCACCGTTTTTTAAAATCACAGCTTCTACAAGGTTTACATGATTTCGTAAAAAACATGAGTTTTTAGAAAATGTGTTTCATTTCATAAATAGAATCAACAAAGTATGCACATTCTACGTCATAACGACTTTATATAGTTTGCGCATGCGTCCGGAAATAAGAAAAGCTTACTTCCACCAATTTTTAAAATCACAGCTTCTAGAAGGTTTACATGATTTCGTAAAAAACACGAGTTTTTAGAAAATGTGTTTTATTTCATAAATGGAATCTAGAAACTATGCACATTCTACGGCATAACAACTTTCTATAGTTTGCACATGCGTCAGGAAATAAGAAAAGCTTACTTCCCCCGTTTTTTAAAATCACAGCTTCTAGAAGGTTTACATGATTTCTTAAAAAACACGAGTTTTTAGAAAATGTGTTTTATTTCATAAATGGAATCTACAAAGTATGCACATTCTACATCATAACGACTTTCTATAGTTTGCGCATGCGTCCAGAAATAAGAAAAGCTTACTTCCCCCGTTTTTTAAAATCACAGCTTCTAGAAGGTTTACATGATTTCTTAAAAAACACGAGTTTTTAGAAAATGTGTTTTATTTCATAAATGGAATCTACAAAGTATGAACATTCTACGGTATAACGACTTTCTATAGTTTTCGCATGCGTCCGGAAATAAGAAAAGCTTACTTCCCCCGTTTTTTAAAATCACAGCTTCTAGAAGGTTTACATGATTTCTTAAAAAACACGAGTTTTTAGAAAATGTGTTTTATTTCATAAATGGAATCAACAAAGTATGCACATTCTACGTCATAATGAATTTCTATTGTTTGCACATGCGTTTGGAAATAAGAAAAGCTTAGTTCCCCCCGTTTTTTAAAATCACAGCTTCTAGAAGGTTTACATGATTTCTTAAAAAACACGAGTTTTTTGAAAATGTGTTTTATTTCATAAATAGAATCCACAAATTATGCACATTCTACGTCATAACGACTTTCTAAGGTTTGCGCATGCGTTTGGAAATAAGAAAAGCTTACTTCGCCCGTTTTTTAGAATCACAGCTTCTAGAAGGTTTACATGATTTCGTAAAAAACACGAGTTTTTAGAAAATGTGTTTTATTTCATAAATGGAATCAACAAAGTATGCACATTCTATGTCATAACGACTTTCTATAGTTTGCGCATGCGTTTGGAGATAAGAAAAGCTTACTTCTCCCCGTTTTTTAAAATCAGAGCTTCTAGAAGGTTTACATGATTTTTTAAAAAACACGAGTTTTTAGAAAATGTGTTTTATTTCATAAATGGAATCAACAAAGTATGCAAATTCTACATCATAATGACTTTCTATAGTTTGTGCATTCGTCCGGAAATAACAAAAGCTTACTTCCACCGTTTTTTAAAATCACAGCTTCTAGAAGGTTTACATGATTTCGTAAAAACCACGAGTTTTCAGAAAATGTGTTTTATTTCATAAATGGAATCTACAAAGTATGCACATTCTACGTCATAACGAATTTCTATAGTTTGCGCATGTGTCCGGAAATTAGAAACGCTTACTTCCCCCGTTTTTTAAAATCACAGCTTCTAGAAGGTTTACATGATTTAGTAAACAACACGAGTTTTTAGAAAATATGTTTTATTTCATAAATGGAATCAACAAAGTATGCACATTCTACGTCATAATGACTTTCTATAGTTTGCGCATGCGTTTGGAAATAAGAAAAGCTTACTTCCCCCGTTTTTTAAAATCACAGCTTCCAGAAGGTTTACATGATTTCTTCAAAAACACGAGTTTTTAGAAAATGTGTTTTATTTCATAAATGGAATCAACAAAGTATGCACATTCTACGTCATAACGACTTTCTATAGTTTGCGCATGCGTCCGGAAATAAGAAAAGCTTACTTCCACCGTTTTTTAAAATCACAGCTTCTAGAAGGTTTACATAATTTCGTAAAAAACACGAGTTTTAAGAAAATGTGTTTTATTTCATAAATGGAATCAACAAAGTATGCACATTCTACGTCATAACAATTTTCTATACTTTGCGCATGCGTTTGGAAATAAGAAAATCTTACTTCCCTCAATTTTCAAAATCACAGCTTCTAGAAGGTTTACATGATTTCTTAAAAAACATGAGTTTTTAGAAAATGTGTTTTATTTCATAAATAGAATCAACAAAGTATGCACATTCTACGTCATAACAACTTTCTATACTTTGCGCATGCGTCCGGAAATAAGAAAAGCTTACTTCCACCGTTTTTTAAAATCACAGCTTCTAGAAGGTTTACATGATTTCGTAAAAAACACGAGTTTTTAGAAAATGTGTTTTATTTCATAAATAGAATCAACAAAGTATGCACATTCTACGTCATAACGAATTTATATAGTTTGCGCATGCGTCTGGAAATAATAAAAGCTTACTTCCACCGTTTTTTAAAATCACAGCTTCTAGAAGGTTTACATGATTTCGTAAAAAACACGAGTTTTTAGAAAATGTGTTTTATTTCATAAATGGAATCTACAAAGTATGCACATTCTACGTCATAATGAAATTCTATAGTTTGCGCATGTGTCCGGAAATAAGAAAAGCTTACTTCCACCGTTTTTTAAAATTACAGCTTTTAGAAGGTTTACATGATTTCGTAAAAAACACTAGTTTTTAGAAAATGTGTTTTATTTCATAAATGGAATCCACAAAGTATGCACCTTCTACGTCATAACGATATTCTATAGTTTGCGCGTGCGTCAGGAAATAAGAAAAGCTTACTTCCCCCGTTTTTTAAAATCACAGCTTCTAGAAGGTTTACATGATTTCTTAAAAAACACGAGTTCTTAGAAAATGTGTTTTATTTCATAAATGGAATCTACAAAGTATGCACATTCTACATCATAACGACTTTCTATAGTTTGCGCATGCGTCCGGAAATAAGAAAAGCTTACTTCCCCCGTTTTTTAAAATCACAGCTTCTAGAAGGTTTACATGATTTCTTAAAAAACACGAGTTTTTAGAAAATGTGTTTTATTTAATAAATTGAATCGAAAAAGTATGCACATTCTACGGCATAACGACTTTCTATAGTTTTCGCATGCGTCTGGAAATAAAAAAAGCTTATTTCCCCCGTTTTTTAAAATCACAGCTTCTAGAAGGTTTACATGATTTCTTAAAAAAAACGAGTTTTTAGAAAATGTGTTTTATTTCATAAATGGAATCAACAAAGTATGCACATTCTACGTCATAATGAATTTCTATAGTTTGCACATGCGTTTGGAAATAAGAAAAGCTAAATTCCGCCGTTTTTTAAAATCACAGCTTCTAGAAGGTTTACTGATTTCTTAAAAAACACGAGTTTTTTGAAAATGTGTTTTATTTCATAAATAGAATCAACAAATTATGCACATTCTGCGTCATAACGACTTTCTAAGGTTTCGCATGCGTTTGGAAATAAGAAAAGCTTACTTCGCCCGTTTTTTAGAATCACAGCTTCTAGAAGGTTTACATGATTTCGTAAAAAACACGAGTTTTTAGAAAATGTGTTTTATTTCATAAATGGAATCAACAAAGTATGCACATTCTATGTCATAACGACTTTCTATAGTTTGCGCATGCGTTTGGAGATAAGAAAAGCTTACTTCTCCCGTTTTTTAAAATCAGAGCTTCTAGAAGGTTTACATGATTTTTTAAAAAACACGAGTTTTTAGAAAATGTGTTTTATTTCATAAATGGAATCAACAAAGTATGCACATTCTACGTCATAACGACTTTCTATAGTTTGCGCATGCGTCCAGAAATAAGAAAAGCTTACTTCCACCATTTTTTAAAATCACAGCTTCTAGAAGGTTTACATGATTTCATAAAAAACACGAGTTTTTAGAAAATGTGTTTTATTTCATAAATGGAATCAACAAAGTATGCAAATTCTACATCATAATGACTTTCTATAGTTTGTGCATTCGTCCGGAAATAACAAAAGCTTACTTCCACCGTTTTTAAAATCACAGCTTCTAGAAGGTTTACATGATTTCGTAAAAACCACGAGTTTTCAGAAAATGTGTTTTATTTCATAAATGGAATCTACAAAGTATGCAAATTCTACGTAATAACGAATTTCTATAGTTTGCGCATGTGTCCGGAAATTAGAAACGCTTACTTCCCCCGTTTTTTAAAATCACAGCTTCTAGAAGGTTTACATGATTTAGTAAAAAACACGAGTTTTTAGAAAATGTGTTTTATTTCATAAATGGAATCAACAAAGTATGCACATTCTACGTCATAATGACTTTCTATAGTTTGCGCATGCGTTTGGAAATAAGAAAAGCTTACTTCCCCCGTTTTTTAAAATCACAGCTTCCAGAAGGTTTACATGATTTCTTCAAAAACACGAGTTTTTAGAAAATGTGTTTTATTTCATCAATGGAATCTAAAAAGTATGCACATTCTACGTCATAACGACTTTCTATAGTTTGCGCATGCATCTTGAAATAAGAAACGCTTACTTCCCCCGTTTTTTAAAATCACAGCGTCTAGAAGGTTTACATGATTTCTTAAAAAACACGAGTTTTTAGAAAATGTGTTTTATTTCATAAATGGAATCTACAAAGTATGCACATTCTACGTCATAACGCCTTTCTATAGTTTGCGCATGCGTTTGGAAATAAGAAAAGCTTACTTCCCCGGTTTTTTAAAATCACAGCTTCTAGAAGGTTTACATGATTTCTTAAAAAACATGAGTTTTTAGAAAATGTGTTTTATTTCATAAATGGAATCAACAAAGTATGCACATTCTACGTCATAACGACTTTCTATAGTTTGCACATGCGTCCGGAAATAAGAAAAGCTTACTTCCCCCGTTTTTTCAAATCACAGCTTCTAGAAGGATTACATGATTTCTTAAAAAACACGAGTTTTTAGAAAATGTGTTTTATTTCATAAATGGAATCTACAAAGTATGCACATTCTACGTCATAATGACGTTCTACAGTTTACGCATGCGTCCGGAATTAAGAAAAGCTTACTTCGACCGTTTTTTAAAATCACAGCTTCTAGAAGGTTTACATGATTTCATAAAAAACATGAGTTTTTAGAAAATGTGTTTTATTTCATAAATGGAATCTAAAAAGTATGCACATTCTACGTCATAATGACTTTCTATAGTTTGCGCATGCGTCCAGAAATAAGAAAAGCTTACTTCCACCGTTTTTTAAAATCACAGCTTCTAGAAGGTTTACATGATTTCGTAAAAAACACGAGTTTTTAGAAAATGTGTTTTATTTCATAAATGGAATCTAGAAAGTATGCACATTCTACGTCATAACGACTTTCTATACTTTGTGCATGCATCCAGAAATAAGAAAAGCTTACTTCCACCGTTTTTTAAAATCACAGCTTCTAGAAGGTTTACATGACTTCTTAAAAACACGAGTTTTTAGAAAATGTGTTTTATTTCATAAATGGAATCAACAAAGTATGCGCATTCTATGAGATAACGACTTTCTATAGTTTCCACATGCGTCTGGAAATAAGAAAAGCTTACTTCCCCCGTTTTTTAAAATCACAGCTTCTAGAAGGTTTACATGATTTCTTAAAAAACATGAGTTTTTAGATAATGTGTTTTATTTCATAAATGGAATCAACAAAGTGTGCACATTCTGCGTCATAACGACTTTCTATAGTTTGTGCATGCGTCTGGAAATAAGAAAAGCATACTTCCCCCCGTTTTTTAAAATCACGGCTTCTAGAAGGTTTACATGATTTCTTAAAAAACACGAGTTTTTAGAAAATGTGTTTTATTTCATAAATGGAATCAACAAAGTATGCACATTCTACGTCATAACGACTTTCTATAGTTTGCGCATGCTTTTGGAAATAAGAAAAGCTTACTTCCCCCGTTTTTTAAAATCACAGCTTCTAGAAGGTTTACATGATTTCTTAAAAAACATGAGTTTTTAGATAATGTGTTTTATTTCATAAATGGAATCAACAAAGTATGCACATTATACGTCATAACGACTTTCTATAGTTTGCAAATGCGTCCGGAAATAAGAAAATCTTACTTCCACCGTGTTTTAAAATCACAGCTTCTAGAAGGTTTACATGACTTCTTAAAAAACACGAGTTTTTAGAAAATGTGTTTTATTTCATAAATGGAATCAACAAAGTATGCGCATTCTACGTCATAACGAATTTCTATAGTTTCCACATGCGTCTGGAAATGAGAAAAGCTTACTTCCCCCATTTTTTAAAATCAAAGCTTCTAGAAGGTTTACATGATTTCTTAAAAAACACGAGTTTTTAGAAAATGTGTTTTATTTCATAAATGGAATCAACAAAGTGTGCACATTCTACGTCATAACGACTTTCTATAGTTTTCGCATGCGTCCGGAAATAAGAGAAGCTTACTTCCACCGTTTTTTAAAATCACAGCTTCTAGAAGGTTTACATGATTTCGGAAAAAACATGAGTTTTTACAAAATGTGTTTTATTTCATAACTGGAATCAACAAAGTATGCACATTCTACATCATAACGACTTTCTATAGTTTGCGCATGCGTCGGGAAATAAGAAAAGCTTACTTCCCCCGTTTTTTAAAATCACAGCTTCTAGAAGGTTTACATGGCTTCTGAAAAAACACGAATTTTTAGAAATGTGTTTTATTTCATAAATGGAATCAACAAAGTATGCACATTCTACGTCATAACGATTTTCTATAGTTTGCACATGCGTCTGGAAATAAGAAAAGCTTACTTCCCCCGTTTTTTAAAATCACAGCTTCTAGAAGGTTTACATGATTTCTTAGAAAACACGAGTTTTTAGAAAATGTGTTTTATTTCATAAATGGAATCAACAAATATGCACATTCTACGTCATAACGCCTTTCTATAGTTTGCGCATGCGTTTGGAAATAAGAAAAGCTTACTTCCCCGGTTTTTTAAAATCACAGCTTCTAGAAGGTTTACATGATTGCTTAAAAAACATGAGTTTTTAGAAAATGTGTTTTATTTCATAAATGGAATCAACAAAGTATGCACATTCTACGTCATAACGACTTTCTATAGTTTGCACATGCGTCCGGAAATAAGAAAAGCTTACTTCCACCGTTTTTTAAAATCACAGCTTCTAGAAGGTTTACATGACTTCTTAAAAAACACGAGTTTTTAGAAAATGTGTTTTATTTCCTAAATGGAATCAAAAAAGTATGCACATTCTACGTCATAACGACTTTCTACTATTTGCGCATTTGTCCGGAAATAAGAAAAGCTTACTTCCCCCGTTTTTTAAAATCACAGCTTCTAGAAGGTTTACATGATTTCTTAAAAAACACGAGTTTTTAGAAAATGTGTTTTATTTCATAAATGGAATGAACAAAGTATGCACATTCTACGTCATAACGACTTTCTATAGTTTGCGCATGCGTTTGGAAATAAGAAAAGCTTACTTCCCCCGTTTTTTAAAATCACAGCTTCTAGAAGGTTTACATGATTTATTAAAAAACACGAGTTTTTAGAAAATGTGTTTTATTTCATAAATGGAATCAACAAAGTATGCACGTTCTACGTCATAACGACTTTCTATAGTTTTCGCATGCGTTAGGAAATAAGAAAAGCTTACTTCCCCCGTTTTTTAAAATCACAGCTTCTAGAAGGTTTACATGATTTCGTAAAAAACATGAGCTTTTAGAAAATGTGTTTTATTTCATAAATGGAATCTACAAAGTATGCACATTCTACGTCATAACGACTTTCTATAGTTTGTGCATGTGTCCAGAAATAAGAAAAGCTTACTTCCACCATTTTTTTAAATCACAGCTTCTAGAAGGTTTACATGATTTCGTAAAAAACATGAGTTTTTAGAAAATGTGTTTTATTTCATAAATGGAATCTACAAAGTATGCACATTCTACGTCATAATGACGTTCTACAGTTTGCGCATGCGTCCGGAAATAAGAAAAGCTTACTTCCCCTGTTTTTTAAAATCACAGCTTCTAGAAGGTTTACATGATTTCTTACAAAACACGAGTTTTTAGATAATGTGTTTTATTTCATAAATGGAATCAACAAAGTATGCAAATTCTACGTCATAACGACTTTCTATAGTTTGCGCATGCGTTTAGAAATAAGAAAAGCTTACTTCCCCCGTTTTTTAAAATCACAGCTTCTAGAAGGTTTACATGATTTCTTAAAAAACATGAGTTTTTAGATAATGTGTTTTATTTCATAAATGGAATCAACAAAGTATGCACATTCTACGTCATAACGACTTTCTATAGTTTGCACATGAGTCCGGAAATAAGAAAAGCTTACTTCCACCGTTTTTTAAAATCACAGCTTCTAGAAGGTTTACATGACTTCTTAAAAAACACGAGTTTTTAGAAAATGTGTTTTATGTTATAAATGGAATCAACAAAGTATGCGCATTCTACGTCATAACGACTTTCTATAGTTTCGACATGCCTTTGGAAATAAGAAAAGCTTACTTCCCCCATTTTTTAAAATCACGGCTTCTAGAAGGTTTACATGATTTCTTAAAAAACACGAGTTTTTAGAAAATGTGTTTTATTTCATAAATGGAATCAACAAAGTGTGCACATTCTACGTCATAACGACTTTCTATAGTTTGCGCATGCGTTTGGAAATAAGAAAAGCTTACTTCCCCAGTTTTTTAAAATCACAGCTTCTAGAAGGTTTACATGATTTCTTAAAAAACATGAGTTTTTAGAAAATGTGTTTTATTTCATAAATGGAATCAACAAATTATGCACATTCTACGTCATAACGACTTTCTATAGTTTGCACATGCGTCCGGAAATAAGAAAAGCTTACTTCCACCGTTTTTTAAAATCACAGCTTCTAGAAGGTTTACATGACTTCTTAAAAAACACGAGTTTTTAGAAAATGTGTTTTATTTCATGAATGGAATCAACAAAGTATGCACATTCTACGTCATAACGACTTTCTACTATTTGCGCATTTGTCCGGAAATAAGAAAAGCTTACTTCCCCCGTTTTTTAAAATCATAGCTTCTAGATGGTTTACATGATTTCGTAAAAAACACGAGTTTTTAGAAAATGTGTTTTATTTCATAAATGGAATCTACAAAGTATGCACATTCTACGTTATAATGACTTTCTATATTTTGCGCATGCGTCCGGAAATAAGAAAAGATTACTTCCCCCATTTTTTAAAATCACAGCCTCTAGAAGGTTTACATGATTTCTTAAAAAACACGAGTTTTTAGAAAATGTGTTTTATTTCATGAATGGAATCTACAAAGTATCCACATTTTACTGCATAAAGACTTTCTATAGTTGGCGCATGCGTCCGGAAATAAGAAAAGCTTACTTCCCCCGTTTTTTAAAATCACAGCTTCTATAAGGTTTACATGATTTCTGAAAAAACACGATTTTTTAGAAAATGTGTTTTATTTCATAAATGGAATCAACAAAGTATGCACATTCTACGTCATAACGACTTTCTATAGTTTGCGCATGCGTTTGGAAATAAGAAAAGCTTACTTCCCCCGTTTTTTAAAATCACAGCTTCTAGAAGGTTTACATGATTTCGTAAAAAACACGAGTTTTTAGAAAATGTGCTTTATTTCATAAATGGAATCTACAAAGTATGCACATTCTACGTCATAATGACTTTCTATAGTTTGTGCATGCATCCAGAAATAAGAAAAGCTTACTTCCACCGTTTTTTAAAATCACAGCTTCTAGAAGGTTTACATGATTTCGTAAAAAAATGAGTTTTTAGAAAATGTGTTTTATTTCATAAATGGAATCAACAACGTATGCACATTCTACGTCATAACGACTTTCTATAGTTTGTGCATTCGTCTGGAAATAAGAAAAGCATACTTCCCCCGTTTTTTAAAATCACAGCTTCTAGAAGGTTTACATGATTTCTTAAAAAACACGAGTTTTTAGAAAATGTGTTTTATTTCATAAATTGAATCAACAAAGTATGCACATTCTACGTCATAACGACTTTCTATAGTTTGCGCATGCGTTTGGAAATAAGAAAAGCTTACTTCCCCCGTTTTTTAAAATCACAGCTTCTAGAAGGTTTACATGATTTCTTAAAAAACATGAGTTTTTAGATAATGTGTTTTATTTCATAAATGGAATCAACAAAGTGTGCACATTCTACGTCATAACGACTTTCTATAGTTTGTGCATGCCTCTGGAAATAAGAAAAGCATACTTCCCCCGTTTTTTAAAATCACAGCTTCTAGAAGGTTTACATGATTTCTTAAAAAACACGAGTTTTTAGAAAATGTGTTTTATTTCATAAATGGAATCAACAAAGTATGCACATTCTACGTCATAACGACTTTCTATAGTTTGCGCATGCTTTTGGAAATAAGAAAAGCTTACTTCCCCCGTTTTTTAAAATCACAGCTTCTAGAAGGTTTACATGATTTCTTAAAAAACATGAGTTTTTAGATAATGTGTTTTATTTCATAAATGGAATCAACAAAGTATGCACATTCTACGTCATAATGACTTTCTATAGTTTGCACATGCGTCCGGAAATAAGAAAAGTTACTTCCACCGTTTTTTAAAATCACAGCTTCTAGAAGGTTTACATGACTTCTTAAAAAACACGAGTTTTTAGAAAATGTGTTTTATTTCATAAATGGAATCAACAAAGTATGCCAGTTCTACGTCATAACGAATTTCTATAGTTTCCACATGCGTCTGGAAATAAGAAAAGCTTACTTCCCCCGTTTTTTAAAATCACAGATTCTAGAAGGTTTAAATGATTTCTTAAAAAACATGAGTTTTTAGAAAATGTGTTTTATTTCATAAATGGAATCAACAAAGTGTGCACATTTACGTCATAACGACTTTCTATAGTTTGCGCATGCGTCCGGAAATAAGAGAAGCTTACTTCCACCGTTTTTTAAAATCACAGCTTCTAGAAGGTTTACATGATTTCTGAAAAAACACGAGTTTTTACAAAATGTGTTTTATTTCATAAATGGAATCAACAAAGTATGCACATTCTACGTCATAACGAATTTCTATAGTCTGCACATGCGTCTGGAAATAAGAAAAGCTTACTTCCCCCGTTTTTTAAAATCACAGCTTCGAGAAGGTTTACATGATTTCTTAGAAAACACGAGTTTTTAGAAAATGTGTTTTATTTCATAAATGGAATCAACAAATTATGCACATTCTACGTCATAACGACTTTCTATAGTTTGCGCATGAGTTTGGAAATAAGAAAAGCTTACTTCCCCAGTTCTTTAAAATCACAGCTTCTAGAAGGTTTACATGATTTCTTAAAAAACATGAGTTTTTAGAAAATGTGTTTTATTTCATAAATGGAATCAACAAAGTATGCACATTCTACGTCATAACGACTTTCTATAGTTTGCACATGCGTCCGGAAATAAGAAAAGCTTACTTCCACCGTTTTTTAAAATCACAGCTTCTAGAAGGTTTACATGACTTCTTAAAAAACACGAGTTTTTAGAAAATGTTTTTTATTTCATAAATGCAATCAAAAAAGTATGCACATTCTACGTCATAACGACTTTCTACTATTTGCGCATTTGTCCGGAAATAAGAAAAGCTTACTTCCCCTGTTTTTTAAAATCACAGCTTCTAGAAGGTTTACATGATTTCGTAAAAAACACGAGTTTTTAGAAAATGTGTTTTATTTCATCAATGGAATCTAGAAAGTATGCACATTCTACATCATAACGACTTTCTATAGTTTGCGCATGCGTTTGGAAATAAGAAAAGCTTACTTCCCCCGTTTTTTAAAATCATAGCTTCTAGAAGGTTTACATGATTTCTTAAAAAACACGAGTTTTTAGAAAATGTGTTTTATTTCATAAATGGAATCAACAAAGTATGCACGTTCTACGTCATAACGACTTTCTATAGTTTTCGCATGCGTTAGGAAATAAGAAAAGCTTACTTCCCCCGTTTTTTAAAATCACAGCTTCTAGAAGGTTTACATGATTTCGTAAAAAACACGAGTTTTTAGAAAATGTGTTTTATTTCATAAATGGAATCTACAAAGTATTCACATCCTACGTCATAACGACTTTCTATAGTTTGTGCATGCGTCCAGAAATAAGAAAAGCTTACTTCCACTGTTTTTCAAAATCACAGCTTCTAGAAGGTTTACATGATTTTGTAAAAAAAAAGAGTTTTTTGAAAATGTGTTTTATTTCATAAATGGAATCTAAAAAGTATGCACATTCTACGTCATAACGACTTTCTATAGTTTGCGCATGCGTTTGGAAATAAGAAAAGCTTACTTCCGCCGTTTTTTAAAATCACAGCTTCTAGAAGGTTTACATGATTTCGTAAAAAACACGAGTTTTTAGAAAATGTGTTTTATTTCAGAAATGGAATCTACAAAGTATGCACATTCTACGTCATAACGACTTTCTATAGTTTGCTCATGCGTCCGGAAATAGGAAAAGCTTACTTCCACCGTTTTTTAAAATCACAGCTTCTAGAAGATTTACATGATTTCTTAAAAAACACGAGTCTTTAAAAAATGTGTTTTATTTCATAAATGGAATCAACAAAGTATGCACATTCTACGTCATAAAAACTTTCTATAGTTTGCGCATGCGTTTGGAAATAAGAAAAGCTTACTTCCCCTTTTTTTTAAAATGACAGCTTCTAAAAGATTTACATGATTTCTGAAAAAACACGAGTTTTAAGAAAATGTGTTTTATTTCATAAATGGAATCAACAAAGTATTCACATTCTAAGTCATAACGACTTTCTATAGTTTGTGCATTCGTCCGGAAATAAGAAAAGCTTACTTCCACCGTTTTTTAAAATCACAGCTTCTAGAAGGTTTACATGATTTCGTAAAAAACACGAGTTTTTAGAAAATGCGTTTTATTTCATAAATGGAATCTACAAAGTATGCACATTCTACGTCATAACGACTTTCTATAGTTTGCGCATTCGTCCGGAAATAAGAAAAGCTTACTTCCCCCGTTTTTTAAAATCACAGCTTCTAGAAGTTTTACATGATTTCTTAAAAAACACGAGTTTTAAGAAAATGTGTTTTATTTCATAAATGGAATCAAAAAAGTATTCACATTCTAAGTCATAACGACTTTCTATAGTTTGTGCATTCGTCCGGAAATAAGAAAAGCTTACTTCCACCGTTTTTTAAAATCACAGCTTCTAGAAGGTTTACATGATTTCGTAAAAAACACGAGTTTTTAGAAAATGCGTTTTATTTCATAAATGGAATCTACAAAGTATGCACATTCTACGTCATAACGACTTTCTATAGTTTGCGCATCCGTCCGGAAATAAGAAAAGATTACTTACCCCGTTTTTTAAAATCACAGCTTCTAGAAGGTTTAAATGATTTCTTAAAAAACACGAGTTTTTAGAAAATGTGTTTTATTTCATAAATGGAATCAACAAAGTATGCACATTCTTCGTCATAATGACTTTCTATAGTTTGCGCATGCGTTTGGAAATAAGAAAAGCTTACATCCCCCGTTTTTTAAAATCACATCTTCTAGAAGGTTTACATGATTTCTTAAAAAACACGAGTTTTTAGAAAATGTGTTTTATTTCATAAATGGAATCAACAAAGTATGCACATTCTACGTCATAATGACTTTCTACAGTTTACGCATGCGTCTAGAAATAAGAAAAGCTTACTTCCCCCGTTTTTTAAAATCACAGCTTCTAGAAGGTTTACAGGACTTCTTAAAAAACACGAGTTTTTAGAAAATGTGTTTTATTTCATAAATGCAATCAACAAAGTATGCACATTCTACGTCATAATGACTTTCTACAGTTTGCGCATTCGTACGGAAATAAGAAAAGCTTACTTCCACCGTTTTTTAAAATCACAGCTTCTAGAAGGTTTACATGATTTCGTAAAAAACACGAGTTTTTAGAAAATGTGTTTTATTTCCTAAATGGAATCTACAAAGTATGCACATTCTACGTCATAACGATTTTCTATAGTTTGGGCATGCGTCCGAAAATAAGAAAAGGTTACCTCCCCCGTTTTTTAAAATCACAGATTCTAGAAGTTTTGCATGATTTCTTAAAAAACACGAGTTTTTAGAAAATGTGTTTTATTAAATAAATGGAATCAACAAAGTATGCACATTCTACGTCATAACGACTTTCTATAGTTTGCGCATGCGTTTGGAAATAAGAAAAGCTTACTTACGCCGTTTTTTAAAATCACAGCTTCTAGAAGGTTTACATGATTTCGTAAAAAACACGAGTTTTTAGAAAATGTGTTTTATTTCAGAAATGGAATCTACAAAGTATTGACATTCTACGTCATAACGACTTTCTATAGTTTGCTCATGCGTCCGGAAATAAGAAAAGCTTACTTCCACCATTTTTTTAAATCACAGCTTCTAGAAGGTTTACATGACTTCTTAAAAAACACAAGTTTTTAGAAAATGTGTTTTATTTCATAAATGGAATCAACAAAGTATGCACATTCTACGTCATAACGACTTTCTACTGTTTGCGCATTCGTCTGGAAATAAGAAAAGCTTACTTCCCCCGTTTTTTAAAATCACATCTTCTAGAAGGTTTACATGATTTCGTAAAAAACATGAGTTTTTAGAAAATGTGTTTTATTTCATAAATGGAATCTACAAAGTATGCACATTCTACGTCATAACGATTTTCTATAGTTTGCGCATGCGTCCGGAAATAAGAAAAGATTACTTCCCCCGTTTTTTAAAATCACAGCTTATAGAAGGTTTACATGATTTCTGAAAAAACACGAGTTTTTACAAAATGTGTTTTATTTCATAAATGGAATCAACAATGTATGCACATTCTACGTCATAACGACTTTCTATAGTTTGCGCATGCGTCTCGAAATAAGAAAAGCTTACTCCCCCCATTTTTTAAAATCACAGCTTCTAGAAGGTTTACATGATTTCTTAAAAAACACGAGTTTTTAGAAAATGTGTTTTATTTCATAAATGGAATCAACAAAGTATGCACATTCTACGTCATAACGAATTTCTATAGTTTGCTTATACGTTTGGAAATAAGAAACGCTTACATCCCCCGTTTTTTAAAATCACAGCTTCTAGAAGGTTTACATGAGTTCTTAAAAAACACGAGTTTTTAGAAAATGTGTTTTATTTCATAAATGGAATCAACAAAGTATGCACATTCTAAGTCATAACGAGTTTCTATAGTTTGCGCATGCGTCCGGAAATAAGAAAAGCTTACCTCCCCCGTTTTTTAAAATCACAGATTCTAGAAGTTTTGCATGATTTCTTAAAAAACACGAGTTTTTAGAAAATGTGTTTTATTAAATAAATGGAATCAAGAAAGTATGCACATTCTACGTCATAACGACTTTTTATAATTTGCGCATGCGTTTGGAAATAAGAAAAGCTTACTTCCCCCATTTTTTAAAATCACAGCTTCTAGAAGGTTTACATGATTTCTTAAAAAACACGAGTTTTTAGAAAATGTGTTTTATTTCATAAATGGAATCTACAAAGTATGCACATTCTACGTCATAACGAATTTCTATAGTTTACGCATGCGTCCAGAAATAAGAAAAGCTTACTTCCACCGTTTTTTAAAATCACAGCTACTAGAAGGTTTACATGACTTCTTAAAAAACAAGAGTTTTTAGAAAATGTGTTTTATTTCATAAATGGAATGTACAAAGTATGCACATTCTACGTCATAACAACTTTCTATAGTTTGCGCATGCGTCCGGAAATAAGAAAAGCTTACTTCCACCGTTTTTTAAAAACACAGCTTCTAGAAGGTTTACATGATTTCGCAAAAATCACGAGTTTTTAGAAAATGTGTTTTATTTCATAAATGGAATCTACAAAGTATGCACATTCTACGTCATAATGACTTTCTATAGTTTGTGCATGTGTCCAGAAATAAGAAAAGCTTACTTCCCCCGTTTTTTAAAATCACAGATTCTAAAAGTTTTGCGTGATTTCTTAAAAAACACGAGTTTTTAGAAAATGTGTTTTATTAAATAAATGGAATCAAGAAAGTATGCCCATTCTACGTCATAACGACTTTCTATAATTTGCGCATTCGTTTGGAAATAAGAAAAGCTTACTTCCCCCGTTTTTTAAAATCACAGCTTCTAGAAGGTTTACATGATTTCTTAAAAAACACGAGTTTTTAGAAAATGTGTTTTATTTCATAAATAGAATCAACAAAGTATGCACATTATACGTCATAATGACTTTCTATAGTTTCCGCATGCGTCCGGAAATAAGAAAAGCTTACTTCCACCATTTTTTAAAATCACGGATTCTAGAAGGTTTACATGATTTCGTAAAAAACACGAGTTATTAGAAAATGTGTTTTATTTCATAAATGGAATCAACAAAGTATGCACATTCTACGTCATAACGATTTTCTATAGTTTGTGCATGCGTCCGGAAATAAGAAAAGCTTACCTCCCCCGTTTTTTAAAATCACAGATTCTAGAAGTTTTGCATGATTTCTGAAAAAACATAAGTTTTTAGAAAATGTCTTTTATTAAATAAATGGAATCAACAAAGTATGCACATTCTACGTCATAACTACTTTCTATAGTTTGCGCATGCGTTTGGAAATAAGAAAAGCTTACTTCCTCCGTTTTTTAAAATCACAGCTTCTAGAAGGTTTACATGATTTCTTAAAAAACACGAGGTTTTAGAAAATGTGTTTTATTTCATAAATGGAATAAAAAAAGTATGCACATTCTATGTAATAGCGACTTTCTATAGTTTGCGGATGCGTTTGGAAATAAGAAAATCTTACTTCCAACGTTTTTTAAAATCACAGCTTCTAGAAGGTTTACATGATTTCTTAAAAAACACGAGTTTTTAGAAAATGTGTTTTATTTCATAAATGGAATCAACAATGTATGCACATTCTACGTCATAACGACTTTCTATAGTTTGCGCATGCGTCCGGAAATAAGAAAAGCTTACTTCCCCCCGTTTTTTAAAATCACAGCTTCTAGAAGGTTTACATGATTTCTGAAAAAACACGAGTTTTTAGAAAATGTGTTTTATTTCATAAATAGAATCAACAAAGTATGCACATTCTACGTCATAACGAATTTATATAGTTTGCGCATGCGTTTGGAAATAACAAAAGCTTACTTCCCCCGTTTTTTAAAATCACAGCTTCTAGAAGGTTTACATGATTTCTTAAAAAACATGAGTTTTAAGAAAATGTGTTTTATTTCATAAATGGAATCAACAAAGTTTTCACATTCTAAGTCATAACGACTTTCTATAGTTTGCGCATTCGTTCGGAAATAAGAAAATCTTACTTCCACCGTTTTTTAAAATCACAACTTCTAGAAGGTTTACATGATTTCGTAAAAAACACGAGTTTTTAGAAAATGTGTTTTATTTCATAAATGGAATCTACAAAGTATGCACATTCTACTTCATAACGAATTTCTATAGTTTGCGCATTCATCCGGAAATAAGAAAAGCTTACTTCCCCCGTTTTTTAAAATCACAGCTTCTAGAAGGTTTACATGATTTTTGAAAAAACACGAGTTTTTAGAGAATGTGTTTTATTTCATAAATGGAATCAACAAAGTATGCACATTCTACGTCATAACGACTTTCTATAGTTTGCGCATGCGTTTGGAAATAACAAAAGCTTACTTCCCCCGTTTTTTAAAATCACAGCTTCAAGAATGTTTACATGATTTCTTAAAATACACGAGTTTTTAGAAAATGTGTTTTATTTCAGAAATGGATTCAACAAAGTATGCACATTCTACGTCATAACGACTTTCTATAGTTTCCTCATGCGTCCAGAAATAAGAAAATCTTACTTCCACCGTTTTTTAAAATCACAGCTTCTAGAAGGTTTACATGACTTCTTAAAAAACACGAGTTTTTAGAAAATGTGTTTTATTTCATAAATGGAATCAACAAAGTATGCACATTCTACGTTATAACGACTTTCTAGTGTTTGCGCATTCGTCCGGAAATAAGAAAAGCTTACTTCCCCTTTTTTTTAAAATCACAGCTTCTAGAAGGTTTACATGATTTCATAAAAAACACGAGTTTTTAGAAAATGTGTTTTACTTCATAAATGGAATCTACAAGGTATGCACATTCTACGTCATAACGATTTTCTATAGTTTGCGCATGCGTCCGGAAATAAGCAAAGATTACTTCCCCCGTTTTTTAAAATCACAGCTTCTAGAAGGTTTACATGATTTCTTAAAAAACACGAGTTTTAAGAAAATGTGTTTTATTTCATAAATGGAATCAACAAAGTATTCACATTCTAAGTCATAACGACTTTCTATAGTTTGCGCATTCGTCCGGAAATAAGAAAAGCTTACTTCCACCGTTTTTTAAAATCACAGCTTCTAGAAGGTTTACATGATTTCGTAAAAAACACGAGTTTTTAGAAAATGCGTTTTATTTCATAAATGGAATCTACAAAGTATGCACATTCTACGTCATAACGACTTTCTATAGTTTGCGCATTCGTCCGGAAATAAGAAAAGCTTACTTCCCCCGTTTTTTAAAATCACAGCTTCTAGAAGGTTTACATGATTTCATAAAAAACACGAGTTTTTAGAGAATGTGTTTTATTTCATAAATGGAATCAACAAAGTATGCATATTCTACGTCATAACGACTTTCTATAGTTTGCGCATCCGTCCGGAAATAAGAAAAGATTACTTACCCCGTTTTTTAAAATCACAGCTTCTAGAAGGTTTAAATGATTTCTTAAAAAACACGAGTTTTTAGAAAATGAGTTTTATTTCATAAATGGAATCAACAAAGTATGCACATTCTTCGTCATAATGACTTTCTATAGTTTGCGCATGCGTTTGGAAATAAGAAAAGCTTACATCCCCCGTTTTTTAAAATCACAGCTTCTAGAAGGTTTACATGATTTCTTAAAAAACACGAGTTTTTAGAAAATGTGTTTTATTTCATAAATGGAATCAAGAAAGTATGCACATTCTACGTCATAATGACTTTCTACAGTTTGCGCATGCGTCTGGAAATAAGAAAAGCTTACTTCCCCCGTTTTTTAAAATCACAGCTTCTAGAAGGTTTACAGGACTTCTTAAAAAACACGAGTTTTTAGAAAATGTGTTTTATTTCATAAATGCAATCAACAAAGTATGCACATTCTACGTCATAATGACTTTCTACAGTTTGCGCATTCGTACGGAAATAAGAAAAGCTTACTTCTACCGTTTTTTAAAATCACAGCTTCTAGAAGGTTTACATGATTTCGTAAAAAACACGAGTTTTTAGAAAATGTGTTTTATTTCATAAATGGAATCTACAAAGTATGCACATTCTACGTCATAACGACTTTCTATAGTTTGCGCATGCGTTCGGAAATAAGAAAAGCTTACTTCCCCCGTTTTTTAAAATCACAGCTTCAAGAATGTTTACATGATTTCTTAAAATACACGAGTTTTTAGAAAATGTGTTTTATTTCAGAAATGGATTCAACAAAGTATGCACATTCTACGTCATAACGACTTTCTATAGTTTGCTCATGCGTCCGGAAATAAGAAAATCTTTCTTCCACCGTTTTTTAAAATCACAGCTTCTAGAAGGTTTACATGACTTCTTAAAAAACACGAGTTTTTAGAAAATGTGTTTTATTTCATAAATGGAATCAACAAAGTATGCACATTCTACGTTATAACGACTTTCTAGTGTTTGCGCATTCGTCCGGAAATAAGAAAAGCTTACTTCCCCTTTTTTTTAAAATCACAGCTTCTAGAAGGTTTACATGATTTCATAAAAAACACAAGTTTTTAGAAAATGTGTTTTACTTCATAAATGGAATCTACAAGGTATGCACATTCTACGTCATAACGATTTTCTATAGTTTGCGCATGCGTCCGGAAATAAGAAGAGATTACTTCCCCCGTTTTTTAAAATCACAGCTTCTAGAAGGTTTACATGATTTCTTAAAAAACATGAGTTTTAAGAAAATGTGTTTTATTTCATAAATGGAATCAACAAAGTATTCACATTCTAAGTCATAACGACTTTCTATAGTTTGCGCATTCGTCCGGAAATAAGAAAAGCTTACTTCCACCGTTTTTTAAAATCACAGCTTCTAGAAGGTTTACATGATTTCGTAAAAAACACGAGTTTTTAGAAAATGCGTTTTATTTCATAAATGGAATCTACAAAGTATGCACATTCTACGTCATAACGACTTTCTATAGTTTGCGCATTCGTCCGGAAATAAGAAAAGCTTACTTCCCCCGTTTTTAAAATCACAGCTTCTAGAAGGTTTACATGATTTCTGAAAAAACACGAGTTTTTAGAGTATGTGTTTTATTTCATAAATGGAATCAACAAAGTATGCACATTCTACGTCATAACGACTTTCTATAGTTTGCGCATCCGTCCGGAAATAAGAAAAGATTACTTACCCCGTTTTTTAAAATCACAGCTTCTAAAAGGTTTACATGATTTCTTAAAAAACACGAGTTTTAAGAAAATGTGTTTTATTTCATAAATGGAATCAACAAAGTATGCACATTCTTCGTCATAATGACTTTCTATAGTTTGCGCATGCGTTTGGAAATAAGAAAAGCTTACATCCCCCGTTTTTTAAAATCACAGCTTCTAGAAGGTTTACATGATTTCTTAAAAAACACGAGTTTTTAGAAAATGTGTTTTATTTCATAAATGGAATCAACAAAGTATGCACATTCTATGTCATAACGAATTTCTATAGTTTGCTTATACGTTTGGAAATAAGAAACGCTTACATCCCCCGTTTTTTAAAATCACAGCTTCTAGAAGGTTTACATGAGTTCTTAAAAAACACGAGTTTTTAGAAAATGTGTTTTATTTCATAAATGGAATCAACAAAGTATGCACATTCTAAGTCATAACGAGTTTCTATAGTTTGCGCATGCGTCCGGAAATAAGAAAAGCTTACCTCCCCCGTTTTTTAAAATCACAGATTCTAGAAGTTTTGCATGATTTCTTAAAAAACACGAGTTTTTAGAAAATGTGTTTTATTAAATAAATGGAATCAAGAAAGTATGCACATTCTACGTTATAACGACTTTTTATAATTTGCGCATGCGTTTGGAAATAAGAAAAGCTTACTTCCCCCATTTTTTAAAATCACAGCTTCTAGAAGGTTTACATGATTTCTTAAAAAACACGAGTTTTTAGAAAATGTGTTTTATTTCATAAATGGAATCTACAAAGTATGCACATTCTACGTCATAACGAATTTCTATAGTTTACGCATGCGTCCAGAAATAAGAAAAGCTTACTTCCACCGTTTTTTAAAATCACAGCTACTAGAAGGTTTACATGACTTCTTAAAAAACAAGAGTTTTTAGAAAATGTGTTTTATTTCATAAATGGAATGTACAAAGTATGCACATTCTACGTCATAACAACTTTCTATAGTTTGCGCATGCGTCCGGAAATAAGAAAAGCTTACTTCCACCGTTTTTTAAAAACACAGCTTCTAGAAGGTTTACATGATTTCGCAAAAATCACGAGTTTTTAGAAAATGTGTTTTATTTCATAAATGGAATCTACAAAGTATGCACATTCTACGTCATAACGACTTTCTATAGTTTGCGCATGTGTCCAGAAATAAGAAAAGCTTACTTCCCCCGTTTTTTAAAATCACAGATTCTAAAAGTTTTGCGTGATTTCTTAAAAAACACGAGTTTTTAGAAAATGTGTTTTATTAAATAAATGGAATCAAGAAAGTATGCCCATTCTACGTCATAACGACTTTCTATAGTTTGCGCATGCGTCCGGAAATAAGAAAAGCTTACTTCCACCGTTTTTTAAAAACACAGCTTCTAGAAGGTTTACATGATTTCGCAAAAATCACGAGTTTTTAGAAAATGTGTTTTATTTCATAAATGGAATCTACAAAGTATGCCCATTCTACGTCATAACGATTTTCTATAGTTTGTGCATGCGTCCGGAAATAAGAAAAGCTTACCTCCCCCGTTTTTTAAAATCACAGATTCTAGAAGTTTTGCATGATTTCTGAAAAAACATAAGTTTTTAGAAAATGTCTTTTATTAAATAAATGGAATCAACAAAGTATGCACATTCTACGTCATAACTACTTTCTATAGTTTGCGCATGCGTTTGGAAATAAGAAAAGCTTACTTCCTCCATTTTTTAAAATCACAGCTTCTAGAAGGTTTACATGATTTCTTAAAAAACACGAGGTTTTAGAAAATGTGTTTTATTTCATAAATGGAATAAAAAAAGTATGCACATTCTATGTAATAGCGACTTTCTATAGTTTGCGGATGCGTTTGGAAATAAGAAAATCTTACTTCCAACGTTTTTTAAAATCACAGCTTCTAGAAGGTTTACATGATTTCTTAAAAAACACGAGTTTTTAGAAAATGTGTTTTATTTCATAAATGGAATCAACAATGTATGCACATTCTACGTCATAACGAATTTCTATAGTTTGCGCATGCGTCCGGAAATAAGAAAAGCTTACTTCCCCCGTTTTTTAAAATCACAGCTTCTAGAAGGTTTACATGATTTCTGAAAAAACACGAGTTTTTAGAAAATGTGTTTTATTTCATAAATAGAATCAACAAAGTATGCACATTCTACGTCATAACGAATTTATATAGTTTGCGCATGCGTTTGGAAATAAAAAAAGCTTACTTCCCCCGTTTTTTAAAATCACAGCTTCTAGAAGGTTTACATGATTTCTTAAAAAACACGAGTTTTAAGAAAATGTGTTTTATTTCATAAATGGAATCAACAAAGTTTTCACATTCTAAGTCATAACGACTTTCTATAGTTTGCGCATTCGTTCGGAAATAAGAAAATCTTACTTCCACCGTTTTTTAAAATCACAACTTCTAGAAGGTTTACATGATTTCGTAAAAAACACGAGTTTTTAGAAAATGTGTTTTATTTCATAAATGGAATCTACAAAGTATGCACATTCTACTTCATAACGAATTTCTATAGTTTGCGCATTCATCCGGAAATAAGAAAAGCTTACTTCCCCCGTTTTTTAAAATCACAGCTTCTAGAAGGTTTACATGATTTTTGAAAAAACACGAGTTTTTAGAGAATGTGTTTTATTTCATAAATGGAATCAACAAAGTATGCACATTCTACGTCATAACGACTTTCTATAGTTTGCGCATGCGTTTGGAAATAACAAAAGCTTACTTCCCCCGTTTTTTAAAATCACAGCTTCAAGAATGTTTACATGATTTCTTAAAATACACGAGTTTTTAAAAAATGTGTTTTATTTCAGAAATGGATTCAACAAAGTATGCACATTCTACGTCATAACGACTTTCTATAGTTTCCTCATGCGTCCAGAAATAAGAAAATCTTACTTCCACCGTTTTTTAAAATCACAGCTTCTAGAAGGTTTACATGACTTCTTAAAAAACACGAGTTTTTAGAAAATGTGTTTTATTTCATAAATGGAATCAACAAAGTATGCACATTCTACGTTATAACGACTTTCTAGTGTTTGCGCATTCGTCCGGAAATAAGAAAAGCTTACTTCCCCTTTTTTTTAAAATCACAGCTTCTAGAAGGTTTACATGATTTCATAAAAAACACGAGTTTTTAGAAAATGTGTTTTACTTCATAAATGGAATCTACAAGGTATGCACATTCTACGTCATAACGATTTTCTATAGTTTGCGCATGCGTCCGGAAATAAGAAAAGATTACTTCCCCCGTTTTTTAAAATCACAGCTTCTAGAAGGTTTACATGATTTCTTAAAAAACACGAGTTTTAAGAAAATGTGTTTTATTTCATAAATGGAATCAACAAAGTATTCACATTCTAAGTCATAACGACTTTCTATAGTTTGCGCATTCGTCCGGAAATAAGAAAAGCTTACTTCCACCGTTTTTTAAAATCACAGCTTCTAGAAGGTTTACATGATTTCGTAAAAAACACGAGTTTTTAGAAAATGCGTTTTATTTCATAAATGGAATCTACAAAGTATGCACATTCTACGTCATAACGACTTTCTATAGTTTGCGCATTCGTCCGGAAATAAGAAAAGCTTACTTCCCCCGTTTTTTAAAATCACAGCTTCTAGAAGGTTTACATGATTTCTGAAAAAACACGAGTTTTTAGAGAATGTGTTTTATTTCATAAATGGAATCAACAAAGTATGCATATTCTACGTCATAACGACTTTCTATAGTTTGCGCATCCGTCCGGAAATAAGAAAAGATTACTTACCCCGTTTTTTAAAATCACAGCTTCTAGAAGGTTTAAATGATTTCTTAAAAAACACGAGTTTTTAGAAAATGAGTTTTATTTCACAAATGGAATCAACAAAGTATGCACATTCTACGTCATAATGACTTTCTATAGTTTGCGCATGCGTTTGGAAATAAGAAAAGCTTACATCCCCCGTTTTTTAAAATCACAGCTTCTAGAAGGTTTACATGATTTCTTCAAAAACACGAGTTTTTAGAAAATGTGTTTTATTTCATAAATGGAATCAAGAAAGTATGCACATTCTACGTCATAATGACTTTCTACAGTTTGCGCATGCGTCTGGAAATAAGAAAAGCTTACTCCCCCCGTTTTTTAAAATCACAGCTTCTAGAAGGTTTACAGGACTTCTTAAAAAACACGAGTTTTTAGAAAATGTGTTTTATTTCATAAATGCAATCAACAAAGTATGCACATTCTACGTCATAATGACTTTCTACAGTTTGCGCATTCGTACGGAAATAAGAAAAGCTTACTTCTACCGTTTTTTAAAATCACAGCTTCTAGAAGGTTTACATGATTTCGTAAAAAACACGAGTTTTTAGAAAATGTGTTTTATTTCATAAATGGAATCTACAAAGTATGCACATTCTACGTCATAACGACTTTCTATAGTTTGCGCATGCGTTCGGAAATAAGAAAAGCTTACTTCCCCCGTTTTTTAAAATCACAGCTTCAAGAATGTTTACATGATTTCCTAAAATACACGAGTTTTTAGAAAATGTGTTTTATTTCAGAAATGGATTCAACAAAGTATGCACATTCTACGTCATAACGACTTTCTATAGTTTGCTCATGCGTCCGGAAATAAGAAAACCTTCCTTCCACCGTTTTTTAAAATCACAGCTTCTAGAAGGTTTACATGACTTCTTAAAAAACACGAGTTTTTAGAAAATGTGTTTTATTTCATAAATGGAATCAACAAAGTATGCACATTCTACGTTATAACGACTTTCTAGTGTTTGCGCATTCGTCCGGAAATAAGAAAAGCTTACTTCCCCTTTTTTTTAAAATCACAGCTTCTAGAAGGTTTACATGATTTCATAAAAAACACAAGTTTTTAGAAAATGTGTTTTACTTCATAAATGGAATCTACAAGGTATGCACATTCTACGTCATAACGATTTTCTATAGTTTGCGCATGCGTCCGGAAATAAGAAGAGATTACTTCCCCCGTTTTTTAAAATCACAGCTTCTAGAAGGTTTACATGATTTCTTAAAAAACATGAGTTTTAAGAAAATGTGTTTTATTTCATAAATGGAATCAACAAAGTATTCACATTCTAAGTCATAACGACTTTCTATAGTTTGCGCATTCGTCCGGAAATAAGAAAAGCTTACTTCCACCGTTTTTTAAAATCACAGCTTCTAGAAGGTTTACATGATTTCGTAAAAAACACGAGTTTTTAGAAAATGCGTTTTATTTCATAAATGGAATCTACAAAGTATGCACATTCTACGTCATAACGACTTTCTATAGTTTGCGCATTCGTCCGGAAATAAGAAAAGCTTACTTCCCCCGTTTTTTAAAATCACAGCTTCTAGAAGGTTTACATGATTTCTGAAAAAACACGAGTTTTTAGAGTATGTGTTTTATTTCATAAATGGAATCAACAAAGTATGCACATTCTACGTCATAACGACTTTCTATAGTTTGCGCATCCGTCCGGAAATAAGAAAAGATTACTTACCCCGTTTTTTAAAATCACAGCTTCTAAAAGGTTTACATGATTTCTTAAAAAACACGAGTTTTAAGAAAATGTGTTTTATTTCATAAATGGAATCAACAAAGTATGCACATTCTTCGTCATAATGACTTTCTATAGTTTGCGCATGCGTTTGGAAATAAGAAAAGCTTACATCCCCCGTTTTTTAAAATCACAGCTTCTAGAAGGTTTACATGATTTCTTAAAAAACACGAGTTTTTAGAAAATGTGTTTTATTTCATAAATGGAATCAACAAAGTATGCACATTCTACGTCATAATGACTTTCTACAGTTTGCGCATGCGTCTGGAAATAAGAAAAGCTTACTTCCCCCGTTTTTTAAAATCACAGCTTCTAGAAGGTTTACAGGACTTCTTAAAAAACACGAGTTTTTAGAAAATGTGTTTTATTTCATAAATGCAATCAACAAAGTATGCACATTCTACGTCATAATGACTTTCTACAGTTTGCGCATTCGTAGGGAAATAAGAAAAGCTTACTTCCACCGTTTTTTAAAATCACAGCTTCTAGAAGGTTTACATGATTTCGTAAAAAACACGAGTTTTTAGAAAATGTGTTTTATTTCATAAATGGAATCTACAAAGTATGCACATTCTACGTCATAACGATTTTCTATAGTTTGGGCATGCGTCCGAAAATAAGAAAAGGTTACCTCCCCCGTTTTTTAAAATCACAGATTCTAGAAGTTTTGCATGATTTCTAAAAAACACGAGTTTTTAGAAAATGTGTTTTATTAAATAAATGGAATCAACAAAGTATGCACATTCTACGTCATAACGACTTTCTATAGTTTGCGCATGCGTTTGGAAATAAGAAAAGCTTACTTCCGCCGTTTTTTAAAATCACAGCTTCTAGAAGGTTTACATGATTTCGTAAAAAACACGAGTTTTTAGAAAATGTGTTTTATTTCAGAAATGGAATCTACAAAGTATGCACATTCTACGTCACAACGACTTTCTATAGTTTGCTCATGCGTCTGGAAATAAGAAAAGCTTACTTCCACCGTTTTTTTAAATCACAGCTTCTAGAAGGTTTACATGACTTCTTAAAAAACACAAGTTTTTAGAAAATGTGTTTTATTTCATAAATGGAATCAACAAAGTATGCACATTCTACGTCATAAAGACTTTCTACTGTTTGCGCATTCGTCTGGAAATAAGAAAAGCTTACCTCCCCCGTTTTTTAAAATCACATCTTCTAGAAGGTTTACATGATTTCGTAACAAACATGAGTTTTTAGAAAATGTGTTTTATTTCATAAATGGAATCTACAAAGTATGCACATTCTACGTCATAACGATTTTCTATAGTTTGCGCATGCGTCCGAAAATAAGAAAAGATTACTTCCCCCGTTTTTTAAAATCACAGCTTATAGAAGGTTTACATGATTTCTGAAAAAACACGAGTTTTTACAAAATGTGTTTTATTTCATAAATGGAATCAACAATGTATGCACATTCTACGTCATAACGACTTTCTATAGTTTGCGCATGCGTCTGGAAATAAGAAAAGCTTACTCCCCCCATTTTTTAAAATCACAGCTTCTAGAAGGTTTACATGATTTCTTAAAAAACACGAGTTTTTAGAAAATGTGTTTTATTTCATAAATGGAATCAACAAAGTATGCACATTCTACGTCATAACGAATTTCTATAGTTTGCGCATATGTTTGGAAATAAGAAACGCTTACATCCCCCCTTTTTTAAAATCACAGCTTCTAGAAGGTTTACATGAGTTCTTAAAAAACACGAGTTTTTAGAAAATGTGTTTTATTTCATAAATGGAATCAACAAAGTATGCACATTCTAACTCATAACGAGTTTCTATAGTTTGCGCATGCGTCCGGAAATAAGAAAAGCTTACCTCCCCCGGTTTTTAAAATCACAGATTCTAGAAGTTTTGCATGATTTCTTAAAAAACACGAGTTTTTAGAAAATGTGTTTTATTAAATAAATGGAATCAAGAAAGTATGCACATTCTACGTCATAACGACTTTCTATAATTTGCGCATGCGTTTGGAAATAAGAAAAGCTTACTTCCCCCATTTTTTAAAATCACAGCTTCTAGAAGGTTTACATGATTTCTTAAAAAACACGAGTTTTTAGAAAATGTGTTTTATTTCATAAATGGAATCTACAAAGTATGCACATTCTACGTCATAACGAATTTCTATAGTTTACGCATGCGTCCAGAAATAAGAAAAGCTTACTTCCACCGTTTTTTAAAATCACAGCTACTAGAAGGTTTACATGACTTCTTAAAAAACAAGAGTTTTTAGAAAATGTGTTTTATTTCATAAATGGAATGTACAAAGTATGCACATTCTACGTCATAACAACTTTCTATAGTTTGCGCATGCGTCCGGAAATAAGAAAAGCTTACTTCCACCGTTTTTTAAAAACACAGCTTCTAGAAGGTTTACATGATTTCGCAAAAATCACGAGTTTTTAGAAAATGTGTTTTATTTCATAAATGGAATCTACAAAGTATGCACATTCTACGTCATAACGACTTTCTATAGTTTGCGCATGTGTCCAGAAATAAGAAAAGCTTACTTCCCCCGTTTTTTAAAATCACATATTCTAAAAGTTTTGCGTGATTTCTTAAAAAACACGAGTTTTTAGAAAATGTGTTTTATTAAATAAATGAAATCAAGAAAGTATGCCCATTCTACGTCATAACGACTTTCTATAGTTTGCGCATTCGTTTGGAAATAAGAAAAGCTTACTTCCCCCGTTTTTTAAAATCACAGCTTCTAGAAGGTTTACATGATTTCTTAAAAAACACGAGTTTTTAGAAAATGTGTTTTATTTCATAAATAGAATCAACAAGGTATGCACATTATACGTCATAATGACTTTCTATAGTTTCCGCATGCGTCCGGAAATTAGAAAAGCTTACTTCCACCATTTTTTAAAATCACGGATTCTAGAAGGTTTACATGATTTCGTAAAAAACACGAGTTATTAGAAAATGTGTTTTATTTCATAAATGGAATCAACAAAGTATACACATTCTACGTCATAACGATTTTCTATAGTTTGTGCATGCGTCCGGAAATAAGAAAAGCTTACCTCCCCCGTTTTTTAAAATCACAGATTCTAGAAGTTTTGCATGATTTCTGAAAAAACACAAGTTTTTAGAAAATGTCTTTTATTAAATAAATGGAATCAACAAAGTATGCACATTCTACGTCATAACTACTTTCTATAGTTTGCGCATGCGTTTGGAAATAAGAAAAGCTAACTTCCTCCGTTTTTTAAAATCACAGCTTCTAGAAGGTTTACATGATTTCTTAAAAAACACGAGGTTTTAGAAAATGTGTTTTATTTCATAAATGGAATAAAAAAAGTATGCACATTCTATGTAATAGCGACTTTCTATAGTTTGCGGATGCGTTTGGAAATAAGAAAATCTTACTTCCAACGTTTTTTAAAATCACAGCTTCTAGAAGGTTTACATGATTTCTTAAAAAACACGAGTTTTTAGAAAATGTGTTTTATTTCATAAATGGAATCAACAAAGTATGCACATTCTACGTCATAACGACTTTCTATAGTTTGCGCATGCGTCCGGAAATAAGAAAAGCTTACTTCCCCCGTTTTTCAAAATCACAGCTTCTAGAAGGTTTACATGATTTCATAAAAAACACGAGTTTTTAGAAAATGTGTTTTATTTCATAAATGGAATCTACAAAGTATGCACATTCTACGTCATAATGACTTTCTATAGTTTGCGCATGCGTCCAGAAATAAGAAAAGCTTACTTCCCCCGTTTTTTAAAATCACAGCCTCTAGAAGGTTTACATGATTTCTTAAAAAACACGAGTTTTTAGAAAATGTGTTTTATTTCATAAATGGAATCTACAAAGTATGCACATTCTACGTCATAATGACTTTCTATAGTTTGCGCATGCGTCCAGAAATAAGAAAAGCTTACTTCCCCCGTTTTTTAAAATCACAACTTCTAGAAGGTTTACATGATTTCTTAAAAAACACGAGTTTTTAGAAAATGTGTTTTATTTCATAAATGGAATCAACAAAGTATGCACATTCTATGTAATAGCGACTTTCTATAGTTTGCGCATGCGTTTGGAAATAAGAAAATCTTACTTCCAACGTTTTTTAAAATCACAGCTTCTAGAAGGTTTACATGATTTCTTAAAAAACACGAGTTTTTAGAAAATGTGTTTTATTTCATAAATGGAATCAACAAAGTATGCACATTCTACGTCATAACGACTTTCTATAGTTTGTGCATGCGTCCGGAAATAAGAAAAGCTTACTTCCCCCATTTTTTAAAATCACAGCTTCTAGAAGGTTTACATGATTTCTGAAAAAACACGAGTTTTTAGAAAATGTGTTTTATTTCATAAATAGAATCAACAAAGTATGCACATTCTACGTCATAACGAATTTATATAGTTTGCGCATGCGTTTGGAAATAAGAAAAGCTTACTTCCCCCGTTTTTTAAAATCACAGCTTCTAGAAGGTTTACATGATTTCTTAAAAAACACGAGTTTTAAGAAAATGTGTTTTATTTCATAAATGGAATCAACAAAGTATTCACATTCTAAGTCATAACGACTTTCTATAGTTTGCGCATTCGTCCGGAAATAAGAAAAGCTTACTTCCACCGTTTTTTAAAATCACAGCTTCTAGAAGGTTTACATGATTTCGTAAAAAACACGAGTTTTTAGAAAATGTGTTTTATTTCATAAATGGAATCTACAAAGTATGCACATTCTACGTCATAACGACTTTCTATAGTTTGCGCATTCATTCGGAAATAAGAAAAGATTACTTCCAACGTTTTTTAAAATCACAGCTTCTAGAAGGTTTACATGATTTCTGAAAAAACACGAGTTTTTAGAAAATGTGTTTTATTTCATAAATAGAATCAACAAAGTATGCACGTTCTACGTCATAACGAATTTATATAGTTTGCGCATGCGTTTGGAAATAAGAAATGCTTACCTCCCCCGGTTTTTAAAATCACAGATTCTAGAAGTTTTGCATGATTTCTTAAAAAACACGAGTTTTTAGAAAATGTGTTTTATTAAATAAATGGAATCAAGAAAGTATGCACATTCTATGTCATAACGAATTTCTATAATTTGCGCATGCGTTTGGAAATAAGAAAAGCTTACTTCCCCCATTTTTTAAAATCACAGCTTCTAGAAGGTTTACATGATTTCTTAAAAAACACGAGTTTTAAGAAAATGTGTTTTATTTCATAAATGGAATCAACAAAGTATTCACATTCTAAGTCATAACGACTTTCTATAGTTTGCGCATTCGTCCGGAAATAAGAAAAGCTTACTTCCCCCGTTTTTTAAAATCACAGCTTCAAGAATGTTTACATGATTTCTTAAAAAACACTAGTTTTTAGAAAATGTGTTTTATTTCATAAATGGATTCAACAAAGTATGCACATTCTACGTCATAATGACTTTCTATAGTTTGCACATGCGTCCGGAAATAAGAAAATCTTACTTCCACCGTTTTTAAAAATCACAGCTTCTAGAAGGTTTACATGACTTCTTAAAAAACATGAGTTTTTAGAAAATGTGTTTTATTTCATAAATGGAATCAACAAAGTATGCACATTCTACGTTATAATGACTTTCTACTGTTTACGCATTCGTCCGGAAATAAGAAAAGCTTAGTTCCACCGTTTTTTAAAATCACAGCTTCTAGAAGGTTTATATGATTCCATAAAAAACATGAGTTTTTAGAAAATGTGTTTTATTTCATAAATGGAATCTACAAGGTATGCACATTCTACGTCATAACAATTTTCTATAGTTTGCGCATGCGTCTGGAAATAAGAAAAGATTACTTCCCCCGTTTTTTAAAATCACAGCTTCTAGAAGGTTTACATGATTTCTTAAAAAACACGAGTTTGTAGAAAATGTGTTTTATTTCATAAATGGAATCTACAAAGTATGCACATTCTACGTCATAACAACTTTCTATCGTTTGCGCATGCGTCCGGAAATAAGAAAAGCTTACTTCCACCGTTTTTTAAAATCACAGCTTCTAGAAGGTTTACATGATTTCGTAAAAACCACGAGTTTTTAGAAAATGTGTTTTATTTCATAAATGGAATCTACAAAGTATGCACATTCTACGTCATAACGAATTTCTATAGTTTACGCATGCGTCCAGAAATAAGAAAAGCTTACTTCCCCCGTTTTTTAAAATCACAGCTTCTAGAATGTTTACATGATTTCGTAAAAAACACGAGTTTTTAGAAAATGTGTTTTATTTCATAAATGGAATCTACAAAGTATGCACATTTTACGTCATAATGACTTTCTACTGTTTGCGCATTCGTCCGGAAATAAGAAATGCTTACTTCCCCCGTTTTTTAAAATCACAGCTTCTAGAAGGTTTACATGATTTTGTAAAAAACACGAGTTTTTAGAAATTGTGTTTTATTTCATAAATGCAATCTACAAAGTGTGCACATTCTACGTCATAACGATTTTCTATAGTTTGTGCATGCGTCCGGAAATAAGAAAAGATTACTTCCCCCGTTTTTTCAAATCACAGCTTCTAGAAGGTTTAAATGATTTCTTAAAAAACACGAGTTTTTGGAAACTGTGTTTTATTTCATAAATGGAATCTACAAAGTATGCACATTCTACGTCATAACAACTTTCTATAGTTTGCACATGCGTCCGGAAATAAGAAAAGCTTACTTCCACCGTTTTTTAAAATCACAGCTTCTAGAAGGTTTACATGATTTCGTAAAAAACACGAGTTTTTAGAAAATGTGTTTTAATTCATAAAAGGAATCTACAAAGTATGCACATTCTACGTCATAACGACTTTCTATAGTTTGTGCATGCGTCCAGAAATAAGAAAAGCTTACTTCCACCGTTTTTTAAAATCACAGCTTCTAGAAGCTTTACATGATTTCGTAAAAAACACGAGCTTTTAGAAAATGTGTTTTTTTTCATAAATGGAATCAACAAAGTATGCACATTCTACGTCATAACGACTTTCTATAGTTTGCACATGCGTCTGGAAATAAGAAAAGCTTACTTCCACCGTTTTTTAAAATCACAGCTTCTAGAAGGTTTACATGATTTCGTAAAAAACACGAGTTTTTAGAAAATGTGTTTTATTTCATAAATGGAATCTACAAAGTATGCACATTCTACGTCATAACGACTTTCTATAGTTTGTGCATGCGTCCAGAAATAAGAAAAGCTTACTTCCACCGTTTTTTAAAATCACAGCTTCTAGAAGGTTTACATGATTTCGTAAAAAACACGAGCTTTTAGAAAATGTGTTTTATTTGATAAATGGAATCAACAAACTATGCACATTCTACGTCATAACGACTTTCTATAGTTTGCGCATGCGTCTGGAAATAAGAAAAGCATACTTCCCCCATTTTTTAAAATCACAGCTTCTAGAAGGTTTACATGATTTCTTAAAAAACACGAGTTTTTAGAAAATGTGTTTTATTTCATAAATGGAATCAACAAATTATGGACATTCTACGTCATAACGACTTTCTATAGTTTGCGCATGCGTCCGGAAATAAGAAACGCTTACTTCCCCCGTTTTTTAAAATCACAGCTTCTAGAAGGTTTACATGATTTACTAAAAAACACGAATTTTTAGAAAATGTGTTATATTTCATAAATGGAATCAACAAAGTATGCACATTCTACGTCATAACGAATTTCTAATATTTGCGCATTTGTCCGGAAATAAGAAAAGCTTACTTCCCCCGTTTTTTAAAATCACAGCTTCTAGAAGGTTTACATGATTTCGTAATAAACACGAGTTTTTAGAAAATGCGTTTTATTTCATAAATGGAATCTACAAAGTATGCACATTCTACGTTATAATGACTTTCTATAGTTTGCGCATGCGTCCGGAAATAAGAAAAGCTTACTTCCCCCGTTTTTTAAAATCACAGCCTCTAGAAGGTTTACATGATTTCTTAAAAAACACGAGTTTTTAGAAAATGTGTTTTATTTCATAAATGGAATCTACAAAGTATCCACATTCTACGTCATAACGACTTTCTATAGTTTGCGCATGCGTCCGGAAATAAGAAAAGCTTACTTCCCCCATTTTTTAAAATCACAGCTTCTAGAAGGTTTACATGATTTCTGAAAAAACACGAGTTTTTAGAAAATGTGTTTTATTTCATAAATGGAATCAACAAAGTATGCACATTCTACGTCATAACGACTTTCTATAGTTTGCGCATGCGTTTGGAAATAAGAAAAGCTTACTTACCCCGTTTTTTAAAATCACAGCTTCTAGAAGCTTTACATGATTTCTTAAAAAACATGAGTTTTTAGAAAATGTGTTTTATTTCATAAATGGAATCACCAAAGTATGCACATTCTACGTCATAACGACTTTCTATAGTTTGCACATGCGTCTGCAAATAAGAAAAGCTTACTTCCCCAGTTTTTTAAAATCACAGCTTCCAGAAGGTTTACATGATTTCTTAGAAAACACGAGTTTTTAGAAAATGTGTTTTATTTCATAAATGGAATCAACAAAGTATGCACATTCTACGTCATAACGAATTTCTATAGTTTGCGCATGCGTTTGGAAATCAGAAAAGCTTACTTCCCCAGTTTTTTAAAATCACAGCTTCTAGAAGGTTTACATGATTTCTTAAAAAACATGAATTTTTAGAAAATGTGTTTTATTTCATAAATGGAATCAACAAAGTATGCACATTCTACGTCATAACGACTTTCTATAGTTTGCACATGCGTCCAGAAATAAGAAAAGCTTACTTCCACCGTTTTTTAAAATCAAAGCTTCTAGAAGGTTTACATGACTTCTTAAAAAACACGAGTTTTTAGAAAATGTGTGTTATTTCATAAATGGAATCAACAAAGTATGCACATACTACGTCATAATGACTTTCTACTATTTTCGCATTTGTCCGGAAATAAGAAAAGCTTACTTCCCCCGTTTTTTAAAATCACAGCTTCTAGAAGGTTTACATGATTTGGTAAAAAACACGAGTTTTTAGAAAATGTGTTTTATTTCATAAATGGAATCTACAAAATATGCACATTCTACGTTATAATGACTTTCTATAGTTTGCGCATGCGTCGGGAAATAAGAAAAGCTTACTTCCCCCGTTTTTTAAAATCACAGCCTCTAGAAGGTTTACATGATTTCTTAAAAAACACGAGTTTTTAGAAAATGTGTTTTATTTCATAAATGGAATCTACAAAGCATCCACATTCTACGTCATAACGACTTTCTATAGTTTGCGCATGCGTCCGGAAATAAGAAAAGCTTACTTCCCCCGTTTTTTAAAATCACAGCTTCTAGAAGGTTTACATGATTTCTCAAAAAACACGAGTTTTTGGAAAATGTGTTTTATTTCATAAATGGAATCAACAAAGTATGCATATTCTACGTCATAACGACTTTCTATAGTTTGCGCATGCGTTTGGAAATAAGAAAAGCTTACTTCCCCCGTTTTTTAAAATCACAGTTTCTAGAAGGTTTACATGATTTCTTAAAAAACACGAGTTTTTAGAAAATGTGTTTTATTTCATAAATGGAATCAACAAAGTATGCACATTCTACGTCATAACAACTTTATATAGTTTGCGCATGCGTCTGGAAATAAGAAAAGCATACTTCCCCCGTTTTTTAAAATCACAGCTTCTATAAGGTTTACATGATTTCTTAAAAAACACGAGTTGTTAGAAAATGTGTTTTATTTCATAAATGGAATCAACAAAGTATGCACATTCTACGTCATAACGAATTTATATAGTTTGCGCATGCGTTTAGAAATAAGAAAAGCTTACTTCCCCCGTTTTTTAAAATCACAGCTTCTAGAAGGTTTACATGATTTCTTAAAAAACACGAGTTTTTAGAAAATATGTTTTATTTCATAAATGGAATCAACAAAGTATGGACATTCAACTTCATAACGACTTTCTATAGTTTGCGCATGCGTTTGGAAATAAGAAAAGCTTACTTCCCCCGTTTTTTAAAATCACAGCTTCTAGAAGGTTTACATGATTTCTTAGAAAACACGAGTTTTTAGAAAATGTGTTTTATTTCATAAATGGAATCAACAAAGTATGCACATTCTACGTCATAACGACTTTCTATAGTTTCCGCATGCGTCCGAAAATAAGAAAAGCTTACTCCCACAGATTCTTAAAATCACAGCTTCTAGAAGGTTTACATGATTTCTTAAAAAACACGAGTTTTAAGAAAATGTGTTTTATTTCATAAATGGAATCAACAAAGTATGCACATTCTAAGTCATAACGACTTTCTATAGTTTGCGCATTCGTCCGGAAATAAGAAAAGCTTACTTCCACCGTTTTTTAAAATCACGGCTTCTAGAAGGTTTACATGATTTCGTAAAAAACACGAATTTTTAGAAAATGTGTTTTATTTCATAAATGTAATCTAAAATGTATGCACATTCTACGTCATAACGACTTTCTATAGTTTGCGCATGCATCCGGAAATAAGAAAAGCTTACTTCCACCATTTTTTAAAATCACGGATTCTAGAAGGTTTACATGATTTCTTAAAAAACACGAGTTTTTAGAAAATGTGTTTTATTTCATAAATGGAATCAACAAAGTATGGACATTCAACTTCATAACGACTTTCTATAGTTTGCGCATGCGTTTGGAAATAAGAAAAGCTTACTTCCCCCGTTTTTTAAAATCACAGCTTCTAGAAGGTTTACATGATTTCTTAGAAAACACGAGTTTTTAGAAAATGTGTTTTATTTCATAAATGGTATCAACAAAGTATGCACATTCTACGTCATAACGACTTTCTATAGTTTCCGCATGCATTTGGAAATCAGAAAAGCTTACTTCCCCAGTTTTTTAAAATCACAGTTTCTAGAAGGTTTACATGATTTCTTAAAAAATATGAATTTTCAGAAAATGTGTTTTATTTCATAAATGGAATCAACAAAGTATGCACATTTTACGTCATAACGACTTTCTATAGTTTGCACATGCGTCCGGAAATAAGAAAAGCTTACTTCCCCCGTTTTTTAAAATCACAGCTTCTAGAAGGTTTACATGATTTCGTAATAAACACGAGTTTTTAGAAAATGCGTTTTATTTCATAAATGGAATCTACAAAGTATGCACATTCTACGTTATAATGACTTTCTATAGTTTGCACATGCGTCCGGAAATAAGAAAAGCTTACTTCAACCGTTTTTTAAAATCACAGCTTCTAGAAGGTTTACATGATTTCGTAATAAACATGAGTTTTTAGAAAATGCGTTTTATTTCATAAATGGAATCTACAAAGTATGCACATTCTACGTTATAATGACTTTCTATAGTTTGCGCATGCGTCCGGAAATAAGAAAAGCTTACTTCCCCCGTTTTTTAAAATCACAGCCTCTAGAAGGTTTACATGATTTCTTAAAAAACACGAGTTTTTAGAAAATGTGTTTTATTTCTTAAATGGAATCAACAAAGTATGCACATTCTACGTCATAACGACTTTATATAGTTTGCACATGCGTTTGGAAATAAGAAAAGCTTACTTCCCCCGTTTTTTAAAATCACAGCTTCTAGAAGGTTTACATGATTTCTTAAAAAACCCGAGTTTTTAGAAAATGTGTTTTATTTCATAAATGGAATCAACAAAGTATGCACATTCTACGTCATAACGACTTTATATAGTTTGCGCATGCGTCTGGAAATAAGAAAAGCATACTTCCCCCGTTTTTTAAAATCACAGCTTCTATAAGGTTTACATGATTTCTTAAAAAACACGAGTTTTTAGAAAATGTGTTTTATTTCATAAATGGAATCAACAAAGTATGCACATTCTACGTCATAACGAATTTATATAGTTTGAGCATGCGTTTAGAAATAAGAAAAGCTTACTTCCCCCGTTTTTTAAAATCACAGCTTCTAGAAGGTTTACATGATTTCTTAAAAAACACGAGTTTTTAGAAAATGTGTTTTATTTCATAAATGGAATCAACAAAGTATGCACATTCAACTTCATAACGACTTTCTATAGTTTGCGCATGCGTTTGGAAATAAGAAAAGCTTACTTCCCCCATTTTTTAAAATCACAGCTTCTAGAAGGTTTACATGATTTCTTAGAAAACACGAGTTTTTAGAAAATGTGTTTTATTTCATAAATGGAATCAACAAAGTATGCACATTCTACGTCATAACGACTTTCTATAGTTTCCCCATGTGTCCGGAAATAAGAAAAGATTACTTCCACAGATTCTTAAAATCACAGCTTCTAGAAGGTTTACATGATTTCTTAAAAAACATGAGTTTTAAGAAAATGTGTTTTATTTCATAAATGGAATCAACAAAGTATGCACATTCTAAGTCATAACGACTTTCTATAGTTTGCGCATTCGTCCGGAAATAAGAAAAGCTTACTTCCACCATTTTTTAAAATCACAGCTTCTAGAAGGTTTACATGATTTCGTAAAAAACATGAGTTTTTAGAAAATGTGTTTTATTTCATAAATGTAATCTACAATGTATGCACATTCTACGTCATAACGACTTTCTATAGTTTGCGCATGCGTTTGGAAATAAGAAAAGCTTACGTCCCCCGTTTTTTAAAATCACAGCTTCTAGAAGGTTTACATGATTTCTTAAAAAACACGAGTTTTTAGAAAATGTGTTTTATTTCATAAATGGAATCAACAAAGTATGCACATTCAAAGTCATAACGACTTTCTATAGTTTGCGCATGCGTCCGGAAATAAGAAAAGCTTACTTCCACAGATTCTTAAAATCACAGCTTCAAGAAGGTTTACATGATTTCTTAAAAAACACGAGTTTTAAGAAAATGTGTTTTATTTCATAAATGGAATAAACAAAGTATGCACATTCTAAGTCATAACGACTTTCTATAGTTTGCGCATTCGTCCGGAAATAAGAAAAGCTTACTTCCACCGTTTTTTAAAATCACAGCTTCTAGAATGTTTACATGATTTCGTAAAAAACACTAGTTTTTAGAAAATGTGTTTTATTTCATAAATGGAATCTACAAAGTATGCACATTCTACATCATAACGACTTTCTATAGTTTCAGCATGCGTCCGGAAATAAGAAACGCTTACTTCCGCCGTTTTTTAAAATCACAGCTTCTAGAAGGTTTACATGATTTCTTAAAAAACACGAGTTTTTAGAAACTGTGTTTTATTACATAAATGGAATCAACAAAGTATGCACATTCTACGTCATAACGACTTTCTATAGTTTGCGCATGCATCCGGAAATAAGAAAAGCTTACTTCCACCGTTTTTTAAAATGACAGCTTCTAGAAGGTTTACACGATTTCTTAAAATACACGAGTTTTTAGAAAATGTGTTTTATTTCATCATTGGAATTAACAAAGTATGCACATTCTACGTCATACCGACTTTCTATAGTTTGCGCATTCGTCCGGAAATAAGAAAAGCTTACTTCCACCGTGTTTTAAAATCACAGCTTCTAGAAGGTTTACATGATTTCGTAAAAAACACGAGTTTTTAGAAAATGTGTTTTATTTCATAAATGCAATCTACAAAGTATGCACATTCTATGTCATAACGACTTCCTATAGTTTGCGCATTCGTCCGTAAATAAGAAAAGCTTACTTCCACCGTTTTTTAAAATCACAGCTTCTAGAAGGTTTACATGATTTCGTAAAAAACACGAGTTTTTAGAAGATGTGTTTTATTTCATAAATGGAATCTACAAAGTATGCACATTCTACGTCATAACGATTTTTTATAGTTTGCGCATCCGTCCAGAAATAAGAAACGCTTACTTCCCCCGTTTTTTAAAATCACAGCTTCTAGAAGGTTTACATGATTTCTTTAAAAACACGAGTTTTTAGAAACTGTGTTTTATTTCATAAATGGAATCAACAAAGTATGCACATTCTACATCATAACGACTTTCTATAGTTTGTGCAAGCGTTTGGAAATAAGAAAAGCTTACTTCCACCGTTTTTTAAAATCACAGCTTCTAGAGGGTTTACATGTTTTCGTAAAAAACACGAGTTTTTAGAAAAATGTGTTTTATTTCATAAATGGAATCTACAAAGTATGCACATTCTACGTCATAACGACTTTCTATAGTTTGCGCATGCGTCCGGAAATAAGAAAAGCTTACTTTCCCCGTTTTTTAAAATCACAACTTCTAGAAGGTTTACATGTTTTCTTAAAAAGCACGAGTTTTTAGAAAATGTGTTTTATTTCATAAATGGAATCAACAAAGTATGCACATTCTACGTCATAACGACTTTCTATACTTTGCGCATGCGTTTGGAAATAAGAAAAGCTTACTTCCCCCGTTTTTTAAAATCACAGCTTCTAGAAGGTTTACATGATTTGTTAAAAAACACGAGTTTTTAGAAAACGTGTTTTATTTAATAAATGGAATCAACAAAGTATGCACATTCTATGTCATAACGACTTTCTATAGTTTGCGCATGCGTCCGGAAATAAGAAAAGCTTACTTCCAACGTTTTTAAAAATCACAACTTCTAGAAGGTTTACATGATTTCGTAAAAAACACGAGTTTTTAGAAAATGTGTTTTATTTCATAAATGTTATCTACAAAGTATGCACATTCTATGTCATAATGACTTTCTATAGTTTGCGCATGCGTCCGGAAATAAGAAAAGCTTACTTCCACCGTTTTTTTAAATCATAGCTTCTAGAAGATTTACATGATTTCGTAAAAAACACGAGTTTTTAGAAAATGTGTTTTATTTCATAAATGGAATCTACAAAGTATGCACATTCTACGTCATAATGACTTTCTATAGTTTGCGCATGCGTCCGGAAATAAGAAAAGCTTACTTCGCCCGTTTTTTAAAATCACAGCTTCTAGAATGCTTACATGATTTCTTAAAAAACACGAGTTTTTAGAAAATGTGTTTTATTTCATAAATGGAATCAATACATTATGCACATTCTACGTCATAACGACTTTTTATAGTTTGCGCATGCGTTTGGAAGTAAGAAAAGCTTACTTCTCCCGTTTTTTAAAATCACAGCTTCTAGAAGGTTTACATGATTTCTTAAAAAACATTTGTTTTTAGAAAATGTGTTTTATTTCATAAATGGAATCAACAAAGTATGCACATTCTATGTCATAACAAATTTCTATAGTTTGCGCATGCGTCCGGAAATAAGAAAAGCTTACTTCCACCCTTTTTTAAAATCAAAGCTTCTAGAAGGTTTACATGATTTCCTAAAAAACATGAGTTTTTAGAAAATGTGTTTTATTTCATAAATGGAATCAACAAAGTATGCACATTCTACGTCATAACGACTTTCTATAGTTTGCGCATTCGTCTGAAAATAAGAAAAGCTTACTTCCACCTTTTTTTAAAATCACAGCTTCTAGAAGGTTTACATGATTTCGTAAAAAAAACGAGTTTTTAGAAAATGTGTTTTATTTCATAAATGGAATCTACAAAGTATGCACATTCTACGTCATAACGACTTTAAATAGTTTGTGCATGCGTCCGAAAATAAGAAAAGCTTAGTTCCACCATTTTTTAAAATCACAGCTTCTAGAAGGTTTACATGATTTCTTAAAAAACACGAGTTTTTAGAAAATGTGTTTTATTTCATAAATGGAAACAACAAAGTATGCACATTCTAAGTCATAACGACTTTCTATTGTTTGCGCATGCGTTTGGAAATAAGAAAAGCTTACTTCCACCGTTTTTTAAAATCACAGCTTCTAGAAGGTTTACACGGTTTCGTAAAAAACACGAGTTTTTAGAAAATGTGTTTTATTTCATAAATGGAATCTACAAAGTATTCACATTCTACGTCATAACGACTTTCTATTGTTTGCGCATGCGTCCGGAAATAAGAAACGCTTACTTCCCCCGTTTTTTAAAATCACAGCTTCTAGAAGGTTTACATGATTTCTTAAAAAACAAGAGTTTTTAGAAAATGTGTTTTATTTAATAAATGGAATCAAAAAAGTATTCACATTCTACGTCATAATGACTTTCTATAGTATGCGCATGCGTCCGGAAATAAGAAAAGCTTGCTTCCACCGTTTTTTAAAATCACAGCTTCCAGAAGGTTTACATGATTTCTTAAAAAACACGAGTTTTTAGAAAATGTGTTTTATTTCATAAATGGAAACAACAAAGTATGCACATTCTAAGTCATAACGACTTTCTATAGTTTGCGCATGCGTTTGGAAATAAGAAAAGCTTACTTCCACCGTTTTTTAAAATCACAGCTTCTAGAAGGTTTACACGGTTTCGTAAAAAACACGAGTTTTTAGAAAATGTGTTTTATTTCATAAATGGAATCTACAAAGTATTCACATTCTACGTCATAACGACTTTCTATAGTTAGCACATGCATCCGGAAATAAGAGAAGCTTACTTCCACCGTTTTTTAAAATCACAGCTTCTAGAAGGTTTACATGATTTCGTAAAAAACATGAGTTTTTAGAAAATATGTTTTATTTCATAAATGGAATCTACAAAGTATGCACATTCTACGTCATAACGACTTTCTATAGTTTGCTTATGCGTACAAAAATAAGAAAAGGTTACTTCCCCCGGTTTTTAAAATCACAGCTTCTAGAAGGTTTACATGATTTCTTAAAAAACACGAGTTTTTAGAAAATGTGTTTTATTTCGTAAATGAAATAGACAAAGTATGCACATTCTGCATCATAACGACTTTCTATAGTTTGCACATTCGTCTGGAAATAAGAAAAGCTTACTTCCGCCATTTTTTAAAATCACAGCTTCTAGAAGGTTTACATGATTTCGTAAAAAACACGAGTTTTTAGAAAATGTGTTTTATTTGATAAATGGAATCTGCAAAGTATGCACATTCTACGTCATAACGACTTTCTATAGTTTGCGCATGCGTCCGAAAATAAGAAAAGCTTACTTCCCCCGTTTTAGTAAAATCACATCTTCTAGAAGGTTTACATGATTTCGTAAAAAACATGAGTTTTTAGAAAATGTGTTTTATTTCATAAATGGAATCAACAAAGTATGCACATTCTACGCCATAACGACTTTCTATAGTTTGCACATGCCTCCGGAAATAAGAAAAGCTTACTTCCTCCGTTTTTTAAAATCACAGCTTCTAGAAGGTTTACATGATTTGTTAAAAAACACGAGTTTTTAGAAAATGTGTTTTATTTCATTAATGGAATCAACAAAGTATGCACATTCTACGTCATATCGAATTTCTATAATTTGCGCATGCGTCCGGAAATAAGAAAAGCTTACTTCTACCATTTTTTAAAATCACAGCTTCTAGAAGGTTTACATGATTTCGTAAAAAACACGAGTTTTTAGAAAATGTGTTTTATTTCATAAATGGAATCTACAAAGTATGCACATTCTACGTTATAACGAATTTCTATAGTTTGCGCATGTGTCCGGAAATAAGAAAAGCTTACTTCCCCCGTTTTTTAAAATCACAGCTTCTAGAAGGCTTACATGATTTCTTAAAAAACACGAGTTTTTAGAAAATGTGTTTTATTTCATAAATGGAATCAAAAAAGTATGCACATTCTACGTCATAACGACTTTCTATAGTTTGCGCATGCGTTTGGAAATAAGAAAAGCTTACTTCTCCCGTTTTTAAAATCACAGCTTCTAGAAGGTTTACATGATTTCTTAAAAAACACGAGTTTTTAGAAATTGTGTTTTATTTCATAAATGGAATCAACAAAGTATGGACATTCTACGTCATAACGACTTTCTATACTTTTCACATTCGTCCGGAAAAAAGAAAAGCTTACTTCCATCGTTTTTTAAAATCACAGCTTCTAGAAGGTTTACATGATTTCGTAAAAAAACACAAGTTTTTAGAAAATGTGTTTTATTTAATAAATGGAATCAACAAAGTATGCACATTATACGTCATAACGACTTTCTATAGTTTGCGCATGCGTCCGGAAATAAGAAAAGGTTACTTCCGACGTTTTTTAAAATCACAGCTTCTAGAAGGTTTACGTGATTTCGTAAAAAACACGAGTTTTTAGAAAATGTGTTTTATTTCATAAATGGAATCTACAAAGTATGTACATTCTACGTCATAACGACTTTCTATAGTTTTAGCATTCGTCCGAAAATAAGAAAAGCTTACTTCCACCGTTTTTTAAAATCACAGCTTCTAGAAGGTTTACATGATTTCGTAAAAAACACGAGTTTTTAGAAAATTCGTTTTATTTCATAAATGGAATCTACAAAGTATGCACATTCTATGTCATAATGACTTTCTATAGTTTGCGCATGCGTCCGGAAATAAGAAAAGCTTACTTCCACCGTTTTTTAAAATCACAGCTTCTAGAAGGTTTACATGATTTCGTAAAAAACACGACTTTTTAGAAAATGTGTTTTATTTCATAAATGGAATCTACAAAGTATGCACATTCTACGTCATAATGACTTTCTATAGTTTGCGCATGCGTCCGGAAATAAGAAAAGCTTACTTCCCCCGTTTTTAAAATCACAGCTTCTAGAATGCTTAAATGATTTCTTAAAAAATACGAGTTTTTAGAAAATGTGTTTTATTTCATAAATGGAATCAACAAAGTATGCACATTCTACGTCATAACGACTTTCTATAGTTTGCGCATGCGTTTGGAAATAAGAAAATCTTACTTCTCCCGTTTTTTAAAATCACAGCTTCTAGATGGTTTACATGATTTCTTAAAAAACACGAATTGTTAGAAAATGTGTTTTATTTCATAAATGGAATCAACAAAGTATGCACATTCTACGTCATAACGACTTTCTATAGTTTGCGCATGCATCCAGAAATAAGAAAAGCTTACTTCCACCCTTTTTTAAAATCAAAGTTTCTAGAAGGTTTACATGATTTCTTAAAAGACACGAGTTTTTAGAAAATGTGTTTTATTTCATAAATGGAATCAACAAAGTATGCACATTCTACGTCATAACGACTTTCTATAGTTTGCGCATTCGTCTGAAACTAAGAAAAGCTTACTTCCACCTTTTTTTAAAATCACAGCTTCTAGAAGGTTTACATGATTTCGTAAAAAACACGAGTTTTTAGAAAATGTGTTTTATTTCATAAATGGAATCTGCAAAGTATGCACATTCTACGTCATAACGACTTTCTATAATTTGCGCATGCGTCTGGAAATAAGAAAAGCTTACTTCCCCCGTTTTTTAAAATCACAGGTTCTAGAATGCTTACATGATTTCTTAAAAAACACGAGTTTTTAGAAAATGTGTTTTATTTCATAAATGGAATCAACAAATTATGCACATTCTACGTCATAACGACTTTCTATAGTTTGCGCATGCGTTTGGAAATAAGAAAAGCTTACTTCTCCCGTTTTTTAAAATCACAGCTTCTAGAAGGTTTACATGATTTCTTAAAAAACACGAGTTTTTAGAATATGTGTTTTATTTCATAAATGGAAACAAAAAAGTATGCACATTCTACGTCATAACGACTTTCTATAGTTTGCGCATGCGTTTGGAAATAAGAAAAGCTTACTTCTCCCGTTTTTGAAAATCACAGCTTCTAGAAGGTTTACATGATTTCTTAAAAAACACGAGTTTTTAGAATATGTGTTTTATTTCATAAATGGAAACATCAAAGTATGCACATTCTATGTCATAACGACTTTCTATAGTTTGCGCATGCGTTTGGAAATAAGAAAAGCTTACTTCCCCCGTTTTTTAAAATCACAGCTTCTAGAAGGTTTACATGATTTCTTAAAAAACACGAGTTTTTAGAAAATGTGTTTTATTTCATAAATGGAATCAACAAAGTATGCACATTCTACGTCATTACGACTTTCTATAGTTTGCGCATTCGTCCGGAAATAAGAAAAGCTTACTTCTCCCGTTTTTTAAAATCACAGCTTCTAGAAGGTTTACATGATTCCGTAAAAAACACGAGTTGTTAGAAAATGTGTTTTATTTTGATAAATGGAATCAACAAAGTATGCACATTCTACGTCATAACGACTTTCTATAGTTTGCGCATTCGTCTGAAACTAAGAAAAGCTTACTTCCACCTTTTTTTAAAATCACAGCTTCTAGAAGGTTTACATGATTTCGTCAAAAACACGAGTTTTTAGAAAATGTGTTTTATTTCATAAATGTAATCTACAAAGTAGGCACATTCTACGTCATAATGACTTTCTATAGTTTGCGCATGCGTGTGGAAATAAGAAAAGCTTACTTTCCCCGTTTTTTAAAATCACAGGTTCTAGAATGCTTACATGATTTCTTAAAAAACACGAGTTTTTAGAAAATGTGTTTTATTTCATAAATGGAATCAACAAATTATGCACATTCTACGTCATAACGACTTTCTATAGTTTGCGCATTCGTCCGGAAATAAGAAAAGCTTACTTCCACCGTTTTTTAAAATCACAGCTTCTAGACGGTTTACATGATTTCGTAAAAAACACGAGTTTTTAGAAAATGTGTTTTATTTCATAAATGGAATCTACAAAGTATGCACATTCTACGTCATAACGAATTTCTATAGTTTGCGCATGCGTCCGGAAATAAGAAAAGCTTACTTTCCCCGTTTTTTAAAATCACAGCTTCTAGAAGGTTTACATGATTTCTTAAAAAACACGAGTTTTTAGAAAATGTGTTTTATTTCATAAATGGAATCAACAAAGTATGCACATTCTACGTCATAACGAATTTCTATAGTTTGCGCATGCGTTTGGAAATAAGAAAAGCTTACTTCCCCCGTTTTTTAAAATCACAGCATCTAGAAGGTTTACATGATTTGTTAAAAAACATGAGTTTCTAGAAAATGTGTTTTATTTAATAAATGGAATCAACAAAGTATGCACATTCTACGTCATAACGACTTTCTATAGTTTGTGCATTCGTCCGAAAATAAGAAAAGCTTACTTCCACCGTTTTTTAAAATCACAGCTTCTAGAAGGTTTACATGATTTCGTAAAAAACACGAGTTTTTAGAAAATTCATTTTTATTTCATAAATGGAATCTACAAAGTATGCACATTCTATGTCATAATGACTTTCTATAGTTTGCGCATGCGTCCGGAAATAAGAAAAGCTTACTTCCACCGTTTTTTAAAATCACAGCTTCTAGAAGATTTACATGATTTCGTAAAAAACACGAGTTTTTAGAAAATGTGTTTGATTTCATAAATGGAATCTACAAAGTATGCACATTCTACGTCATAACGAATTTCTGTAGTTTGCGCATGCGTCCGGAAATAAGAAAAGCTTACTTCCCCCGTTTTTTAAAATCACAGCTTCTAGAATGCTTACATGATTTCTTAAAAAACACGAGTTTTTAGAAAATGTGTTTTATTTCATTAATGGAATCAACAAAGTATGCACATTCTACGTCATAACAACTTTCTATAGTTTGCGCATGCGTTTGAAAATAAGAAAAGCTTACTTCTCCCGTTTTTTAAAATCACAGCTTCTAGAAGGTTTACATGATTTCTTAAAAAACACAAGTTGTTAGAAAATGTGTTTTATTTCATAAATGGAATCAACAAAGTATGCACATTCTACGTCATAACGACTTTCTATAGTTTGCGCATGCGTTTGGAAATAAGAAAAGCTTACTTCCACCGTTTTTCAAAATCAGAGCTTCTATAAGGTTTACATGATTTCTTAAAAAACACGAGTTTTTAGAAAATGTGTATTATTTCATAAATGGAATCAACAAAGTATGCACATTCTACGTCATTACGACTTTCTATAGTTTGCGCATTCGTCCGGAAATAAGAAAAGCTTACTTCACCCGTTTTTAAAAATCACAGCTTCTAGAAGGTTTACATGATTCCGTAAAAAACACGAGTTGTTAGAAAATGTGTTTTATTTCATAAATGGAATCAACAAAGTATGCACATTCTACGTCATAACGACTTTCTATAGTTTGCGCATTCGTGCGGAAATAAGAAAAACTTAGTTCCACCGTTTTTTAAAATCATAGCTTCTAGAAGGTTTACATGATTTCGTAAAAAACACGAGTTTTTAAAAAATGTGTTTTATTTCATAAATGGAATCTACAAAGTATGCACATTCTACGTCATAATGACTTTCTATAGTTTGCGCATGCGTCCGGAAATAAGAAAAGCTTACTTCCACCGTTTGTAAAATCACAGCTTCCAGAAGGTTTACATGATTTCGTAACAAACACGAGTTTTTAGAAAATGTGTTTTATTTCATAAATGGAATCTACAAAGTATGCACATTCTACGTCATAACGACTTTCTATAGTTTGCGCATGCTTACAAAAATAAGAAAAGCTTACTTCCCCCGGTTTTTAAAATCACAGCTTCTAGAAGGTTTACATGATTTCTTAAAAAACACGAGTTTTTAGAAAATGTGTTTTATTTAATAAATGGAATCAACAAAGTATGCACATTCTACGTCATAACGACTTTCTATAGTTTGTGCATGCGCCTGGAAATAAGAAAAGCTTACTTCCAACGTTTTTTAAAATCACAGCTTCTAGAAGGTTTACATGATTTCGTAAAAAACACGAGTTTTTAGAAAATGTGTTTTATTTCATAAATGCAATCTACAAAGTATGTACATTCTACGTCATAACGACTTTCTATAGTTTTAGCATTCGTCCGAAAATAAGAAAAGCTTACTTCCACCGTTTTTTAAAATCACAGCTTCTAGAAGGTTTACATGATTTCGTAAAAAACACGAGTTTTTAGAAAATTCGTTTTATTTCATAAATGGAATCTACAAAGTATGCACATTCTATGTCATAATGACTTTCTATAGTTTGCGCATGCGTCCGGAAATAAGAAAAGCTTACTTCCACCGTTTTTTAAAATCACAGCTTCTAGAAGATTTACATGATTTCGTAAAAAACACGAGTTTTTAGAAAATGTGTTTTATTTCATAAATGGAATCTACAAAGTATGCACATTCTACGTCATAACGAATTTCTGTAGTTTGCGCATGCGTCCGGAAATAAGAAAAGCTTATTTCCCCCGTTTTTTAAAATCACAGCTTCTAGAATGCTTACATGATTTCTTAAAAAACACGAGTTTTTAGAAAATGTGTTTTATTTCATAAATGGAATCAACAAAGTATGCACATTCTACGTCATAACAACTTTCTATAGTTTGCGCATGCATTTGAAAATAAGAAAAGCTTACTTCTCCCGTTTTTTAAAATCACAGCTTCTAGAAGGTTTACATGATTTCTTAAAAAACACGAGTTGTTAGAAAATGTGTTTTATTTCATAAATGGAATCAACAAAGTATGCACATTCTACGTCATAACGACTTTCTATAGTTTGCGCATGCGTTTGGAAATAAGAAAAGCTTACTTCCACCGTTTTTCAAAATCAGAGCTTCTAGAAGGTTTACATGATTTCTTAAAAAACACGAGTTTTTAGAAAATGTGTATTATTTCATAAATGGAATCAACAAAGTATGCACATTCTACGTCATTACGACTTTCTATTGTTTGCGCATTCGTCCGGAAATAAGAAAAGCTTACTTCACCCGTTTTTAAAAATCACAGCTTCTAGAAGGTTTACATGATTCCGTAAAAAACACGAGTTGTTAGAAAATGTGTTTTATTTCATAAATGGAATCAACAAAGTATGCACATTCTACGTCATAACGACTTTCTATAGTTTGCGCATTCGTGCAGAAATAAGAAAAGCTTACTTCCACCGTTTTTTAAAATCACAGCTTCTAGAAGGTTTACATGATTTCGTAAAAAACACGAGTTTTTAAAAAATGTGTTTTATTTCATAAATGGAATCTACAAAGTATGCACATTCTACGTCATAATGACTTTCTATAGTTTGTGCATGCGTCCGGAAATAAGAAAAGCTTACTTCCACCGTTTTTAAAATCACAGCTTCCAGAAGGTTTCCATGATTTCGTAACAAACACGAGTTTTTAGAAAATGTGTTTTATTTCATAAATGGAATCTACAAAGTATGCACATTCTACGTCATAACGACTTTCTATAGTTTGCGCATGCTTACAAAAATAAGAAAAGCTTACTTCCACCGGTTTTTAAAATCACAGCTTCTAGAAGGTTTACATGATTTCTTAAAAAACACGAGTTTTTAGAAAATGTGTTTTATTTCATAAATGGAATCAACAAAGTATGCACATTCTACGTCATAACGACTTTCTATAGTTTGCGCATGCGTCCGAAAATAAGAAAAGCTTACTTCCCCCTTTTTTAAAATCACATCTTCTAGAAGGTTTACATGATTTCGTAAAAAACAGGAGTTTTTAGAAAATGTGTTTTATTTCATAAATAGAATCAACAAAGTATGCACTATCTACGCCATAACGACTTTCTATAGTTTGCGCATGCGTCCAGAAAGAAGAAAAGCTTACTTCCCCCGTTTTTTAAAATCACAGCTTCTAGAAGGTTTACATGATTTCTTAAAAAACACGAGTTTTTAGAAAATGTGTTTTATTTCATAAATGGAATCAACAAAGTATGCAGATTCTACATCATAACGACTTTATATAGTTTGCACATTCGTCCGGAAATAATAAAAGCTTACTTCCACCGTTTTTTAAAATCACAGCTTCTAGAAGGTTTACATGATTTCGTAAAAAACACGAGTTTTTAGAAAATGTGTTTTATTTCATAAATAGAACCTACAAAGTATGCACATTCTACGTCATAACGACTTTCTGTAGTTTGCGCATGCGTCCGAAAATAAGAAAAGCTTACTTCCCCCGTTTTTTAAAATCACATCTTCTAGAAGGTTTACATGATTTCGTAAAAAACAGGAGTTTTTAGAAAATGTGTTTTATTTCATAAATACAATCAGCAAAGTATGCACATTCTACGCCATAACGACTTTATATAGTTTGCACATGCGTCCGGAAATAAGAAAAGCTTACTTCCCCCGTTTTTTAAAATCACAGCTTCTAGAAGGTTTAGATGATTTGTTAAAAAACACGAGTTTTTAGAAAATGTGTTTTATTTAATTAATGGAATCAACAAAGTATGCACATTCTACGTCATAATGACTTTCTATAGTTTGCGCATGCGTCCGGAAATAAGAAAAGCTTCCTTCCACCGTTTTTTAAAATCACAGTTTCTATAAGATTTACATGATTTCATAAAAAACACAAGTTTTTAGAAAATGTGTTTTATTTAATAAATGGAATCTACAAAGTATGCACATTCTACGTCATAACGACTTTCTATAGTTTGCGCACGCGTCCGGAAATAAGAAAAGCTTACTTCCCCCGTTTTTTAAAATCACAGCTTCGAGAATGCTTACATGATTTCTTAAAAAACACGAGTTTTTAGAAAATGTGTTTTATTTCGTAAATGGTATCAACAAAGTATGCACATTCTACGTCATAACGACTTTCTATAGTTTGCGCATGCGTTTGAAAATAAGAAAAGCTTACTTCTCCCATTTTTTAAAATCACAGCTTCTAGAAGGTTTACATGATTTCTTAAAAAACACGAGTTGTTAGAAAATGTGTTTTATTTCATAAATGCAATCAACAAAGTATGCACATTCTAAGTCATAAATACTTTCTATAGTTTGCGCATGCGTTTGGAAATAAGAAAAGCTTACTTCCACCGTTTTTTAAAATCATAGCTTCTAGAAGGTTTACATGATTTCTTAAAAAACACGAGTTTTTAGAAAATGTGTATTATTTCATAAATCGAATCAACAAAGTATGCACATTCTACGTCATTACGACTTTCTATAGTTTGCACATTCGTCCGGAAATAAGAAAAGCTTACTTCACCCGTTTTTAAAAATCACATCTTCTAGAAGGTTTACATGATTCAGTAAAAAACACGAGTTGTTAGAAAATGTGTTTTATTTCATAAATGGAATCAACAAAGTATGCACATTTTACGTCATAACGACTTTCTATAGTTTGTGCATTCGTGCGGAAATAAGAAAAGCTTACTTCCACCGTTTTTTAAAATCACAGCTTCTAGAAGGTTTACATGATTTCGTAAAAAACACGAGTTTTTAAAAAATGTGTTTTATTTCATAAATGGAATCTACAAAGTATGCACATTCTATGTCATAATGACTTTCTATAGTTTGCGCATGCGTCCGGAAATAAGAAAAGCTTACTTCCACCGTTTTTAAAATCACAGCTTCCAGAAGGTTTACATGATTTCGTAACAAACACGAGTTTTTAGAAAATGTGTTTTATTTCATAAATGGAATCTACAAAGTATGCACATTCTACGTCATAACGACTTTCTATAGTTTGCGCATGCGTACAAAAATAAGAAAAGCTTACTTCCCCCGGTTTTTAAAATCACATCTTCTACAAGGTTTACATGATTTCGTAAAAAACAGGAGTTTTTAGAAAATGTGTTTTATTTCATAAATAGAATCAACAAAGTATGCACATTCTATGCCATAACGACATTCTATAGTTTGCGCATGCGTCCGGAAATAAGAAAAGCTTACTTCCCCCGTTTTTTAAAATAACAGCTTCTAGTAGGTTTACATGATTTGTTAAAAAACATGAGTTTTTAGAAAATGTGTTTTATTTCATTAATGGAATCAACAAAGTACGAACATTCTACGTCATAATGACTTTCTATAGTTTGCGCATGCGTCTGGAAATAAGAAAAGCTTACTTCCACCGTTTTTCAAAATCACAGCTTCTAGAAGGTTTACATGATTTGTTAAAAAACACGAGTTTTTAGAAAATGTGTTTTATTTCATAAATTGAATCTAAAAAGTATGCACATTCTACGTCATAACGACTTTCTATAGTTTGCGCATGCGTCCGGAAATAAGAAAAGCTTACTTCCATCGTTTTTTAAAATCACATCTTCCAGAAGGTTTACATGATTTCGTAAAAAACAGGAGTTTTTAGAAAATGTGTTTTATTTCATAAATAGAATCAACAAAGTATGCACATTCTATGCCATAACGACATTCTATAGTTTGCGCATGCGTCCGGAAATAAGAAAAGCTTACTTCCCCCCGTTTTTTAAACTCACAGCTTCTAGAAGGTTTACATGATTTGTTAAAAAACACGAGTTTTTAGAAAATGTGTTTTATTTCATTAATGGAATCAACAAAGTATGAAAATTCTACGTGATAATGACTTTCTATAGTTTGCGCATACGTCCGGAAATAAGAAAAGCTTACTTCCACCGTTTTTCAAAATCACAGCTTCTAGAAGGTTTACATGATTTCTTAAAAAACACGAGTTTTTAGAAAATGTGGTTTATTTCATAAATCGAATCTACAAAGTATGCACATTCTACGTCATAACAACTTTCTATAGTTTGCGCATGCGTCCGGAAATAAGAAAAGCTTACTTCCACCGTTTTTTAAAATCACAGCTTCTAGAAGGTTTACATGATTTCGTAAAAAACACGAGTTTTTAGAAAATGTTTTTTATTTCATAAATGGAATCTACAAAGTATGCACATTCTACGTCATAACGACTTTCTATAGTTTGCGCATGCATCCGGAAATAAGAAAAGCTTACTTCCCCCGTTTTTTAAAATCACAGCTTCTAGAAGGTTTACATGATTTCTTAAAAAACACGAGTTTTTAGAAACTGTGTTTTATTTCATAAATGGAATCAACAAAGTATGCACATTCTACATCATAACGACTTTCTATAGTTTGCGCATTCGTCCGGAAATACCAAAAGCTTACTTTCACCATTTTTTAAAATCACAGCTTCTAGAGGGTTTACATGATTTCGTAAAAAACACGAGTTTTTGGAAAATGTGTTTTATTTCATAAATGGAATCTACAAAGTATGCACATTCTACGTCATAACGACTTTCTATAGTTTGCGCATGCGTCCGGAAATAAGAAACGCTTACTTCCCCCGTTTTTTAAAATCACAGCTTCTAGAAGGTTTACATGATTTATTAAAAAACACGAGTTTTTAGAAATTGTGTTTTATTTCATAAATGGAATCAATAAAGTATGGACATTCTACGTCATAACGACTTTCTATAGTTTGCACATTCGTACGGAAAAAAGAAAAGCTTACTTCCACCGTTTTTTAAAATCACAGCTTCTAGAAGGTTTACATGATTTCGTAAAAAATACGAGTTTTTAGAAAATGTGTTTTATTTCATAAAAGGAATCTACAAAGTATGCCCATTCTATGTCATAACGACTTTCTATAGTTTGCGCATGTGTCCGGAAATAAGAAACGCTTACTTCCCCCGTTTTTTAAAATCACAGCTTCTAGAAGGTTTACATGATTTATTAAAAAACACGAGTTTTTAGAAATTGTGTTTTATTTCATAAATGGAATCAACAAAGTATGGACATTCTATGTCGAAACGACTTTCTATAGTTTGCGCATTCGTCCGGAAATAAGAAAAGCTTACTTCCACCGTTTTTTAAAATCACAGCTTATAGAAGGTTTACATGATTTCGTAAAAAACACGAGTTTTTAGAAAATGTGTTTTATTTCATAAATGGAATCTACAAAGTATGCACATTCTATGTCATAACGACCTTCTATAGTTTGCGCATGCGTCCGGAAATAAGAAAAGCTTACTTCCCCCGTTTTTTAAAATCACAGCTTCTGGAAGGTTTACATGATTTCTTAAAAAACACGAGTTTTTAGAAAATGTGTTTTATTTCATAAATGGAATCAACAAAGTATGCACATTCTACGTCATAACGAATTTCTATAGTTTGCGCATGCGTACGGAAATAAGAAAAGCTTACTTCCACTGTTTTTTAAAATCACAGCTTCTAGAAGGTTTACATGATTTCGTAAAAAACACGAGTTTTTAGAAAATGTGTTTTATTTCATAAATGGAATCTACAAAGTATGCACATTCTATGTCATAATGACTTTCTATAGTTTGCGCATGCGTTTGGAAATAAGAAAAGCTTACTTCCACCGTTTTTTAAAATCACAACTTCTAGAAGAATTACATGATTTCGTATAAAACACGAGTTTTTCGAAAATTTGATTTATTTCATAAATGGAATCTAGAAAGTACGCACACTCTACGTCATAACGACTTTCTATAGTTTGCGCATGCGTTCGGAAATTAGAAAAGCTTACTTCCCCCGTTTTTTAAAATCACAGCTTCTAGAAGGTTTACATGATTTCTTAAAAAACACGAGTTTTTAGAAAATGTGTTTTATTTCATAAATGGAATCAACAAAGTATGCACATTCTATGTCATAACGACTTTCTATAGTTTGCGCATGCGTTTGGAAATAAGAAAATCTTACTTCCCCCGTTTTTTAAAATCACAGCTTCTAGAAGGTTTACATGATTTCTTAAAAAACACGAGTTTTTAGAAAATGTGTTTTATTTCATAAATGGAATCAACAAAGTATGCACATTCTACGTCATAACGACTTTCTATAGTTTCCGCATGCGTCCGGAAATAAGAAAAGCTTACTTCCCCCGTTTTTTAAAATCACAGCTTCTAGACGGTTTACATGATTTCTTAAAAAACACGAGTTTTTAGAAACTGTGTTTTATTTCATAAATGGAATCAACAAAGTATGCACATTCTACATCATAACGACTTTCTATAGTTTGCGCATTCGTCCGGAAATAACAAAAGCTTACTTCCACCGTTTTTTAAAATCACAGCTTCTAGAGGGTTTACATGATTTCGTAAAAAACACGAGTTTTTAGAAAAATGTGTTTTATTTCATAAATGGAATCTACAAAGTATGCACATTCTCCGTCATAACGACTTTCTATAGTTTGCGCATGCGTCCGGAAATAAGAAAAGCTTACTTCCCTCGTTTTTTAAAATCACAGCTTCTAGAAGGTTTACATGAGTTCTTAAAAAACACGAGTTTTTAGAAAATGTGTTTTATTTCATAAATGGAATCAACAAAGTATGCACATTCTACGTCATAACGACTTTCTATAGTTTGCGCATTCTTATTCCCGGACGCATGCGCAAACTATAGAAAGTCGTTATGACGTAGAATGTGAATACTTTGTAGATTCCATTTATGAAATAAAACACATTTTCTAAAAACTCGTGTTTTTTAAGAAATCATGTAAACCTTCTAGAAGCTGTGATTTTAAAAAACGGGGGAAGTAAGCTTTTCTTATTTCCGGACGCATGCGCAAACTATAGAAAGTCGTTATGCTGTAGAATGTGCATACATTGTAGATTCCATTTATGAAATAAAACACATTTTTCTAAAAACTCGTGTTTTTTAAGAAATCATGTAAACCTTCTAGAAGCTGTGATTTTAAAAAACGGTGGAAGCAAGCTTTTCTTATTTCCGGACGCATGCGCAAACTATAGAAAGTCATTATGACGTAGAATGTGAATACTTTGTAGATTCCATTTAAGAAATAAAACACATTTTCTAAAAACTCATGTTTTTTACGAAATCATGTAAACCTTCTAGATGCTGTCATTTTAAAAAACGGTGGAAGTAAGCTTTTCTTATTTCCGGACGCATGCGCATACTATAGAAAGTCGTTATGACGTAGAATGTGCATACTTTGTTGATAACATTTATGAAATAAAACACATTTTCTAAAAACTCGTGTTTTTTAGGAAATCATGTAAACCTTCTAGAAGCTGTGATTTTAAAAAATGGTGGAACTAAGCTTTTCTTATTTCCGGACGAATGCGCAAACTATAGAAAGTCGTTATGACGTAGAATGTGCATACTTTTTTGATTCCATTTATGAAATAAAACACATTTTCTAAAAACTCTTGTTTTTTAAGAAATCATGTAAACCTTCCAGAAGCTGTGATTTTAAAAAACGAGGGAAGTAGGCTTTTCTTATTTCCGGACGGATGTGCAAACTATAGAAAGTCGTTATGACGTAGAATGTGCATACTTTGTAGATTCCATTTATGAAATAAAACACATTTTCTAAAAACTCGTGTTTTTTACGAAATCATGTAAACCTTCTAGATGCTGTGATTTTAAAAAAAGGTGGAAGTAAGCTTTTCTTAGTTTCAGACGAATGCGCAAACTATAGAAATTCGTTATGACGTAGAATGTGCATACTTTGTTGATTCCATTTATGAAATAAAACACATTTTCTAAAAACTCGTGTTTTTTAAGAAATCATGTAAACCTTCTAGAAGCTTTGATTTTAAAAAAGGGTGGAAGTAAGATTTTCTTATTTCCGGACGCATGCGCAAACTATAGAAAGTCGTTATGACGTAGAATGTGCATACTTTGTTGATTCCATTTATGAAATAAAACACATTTTCTAACAACTCGTGTTTTTTAAGAAATCATGTAAACCTTCTAGAAGCTATGATTTTAAAAAACGGGAGAAGTAAGCTTTTCTTATTTCCAAACGCATGCGCAAACTATAGAAAGTCGTTATGACGTAGAATGTGCATACTTTGTTGATTCCATATATTAAATAAAACACATTTTCTAAAAACTCGTGTTTTTTAACAAATCATGTAAACCTTCTAGAAGCTGTGATTTTAAAAAACAGGGGAAGTAAGCTTTTCTTATTTCCAAACGCATGCAAAAACTATAGAAAGTCGTTATGACGTAGAATGTGCATACTTTGTTGATTCCATTTATGAAATAAAACACATTTTCTAAAAACTCGCGTTTTTTAAGAAATCATGTAAACCTTCTAGAAGCTGTGATTTTAAAAAACGGGGGAAGTAAGCTTTTCTTATTTCCGGACGCATGCGCAAACTATAGAAAGTCGTTATGACGTATAATGTGCATACTTTGTAGATTCCATTTATGAAATAAAACACATTTTCTAAAAACTCGTAATTTTTACGAAATCATGTAAACATTCTAGAAGCTGTGATTTTAAAAAACGGTGGAAGTAAGCTTTTCTTATTTCCCTACGCATGCGCAAACTATAGAAAGTCGTTATGACATAGAATGTGCATACTTTGTTGATTCCATATATGAAATAAAACACATCTTCTAAAAACTCATGTTTTTTAAGAAATCATGTAAACCTTCTAGAAGCTGTGATTTTAAAAAATGGGGGAAGTAAGCTTTTCTTATTTCCAAACGCATGCGCAAACTATAGAAAGTCGTTATGACATAGAATGTGCATACTTTGCTGATTCCATTTATGAAATAAAACACATTTTCTAAAAACTCGTGTTTTTTAAGAAATCATGTAAACCTTCTAGAAGCTGTGATTTTAAAAAACGGGGGAAGTAAGCTTTTCTAATTTCCGAACGCATGCGCAAACTATAGAAAGTCGTTATGACGTAGAGTGTGCGTACTTTGTAGATTCCATTTATGAAATAAAACAAATTTTCGAAAAACTCGTGTTTTTTACGAAATCATGTAAGCCTTCTAGAAGTTGTGATTTTAAAAAAGGGTGGAAGTAAGCTTTTCTTATTTCCAAATGCATGCGCAAACTATAGAAAGTCGTTATGACGTAGAATGTGCATACTTTGTAGATTCCATTTATGAAATAAAACACATTTTCTAAAAACTCGTGTTTTTTACGAAATCATGTAAACCTTCTAGAAGCTGTGATTTTAAAAAACGGTGGAAGTAAGCTTTTCTTATTTCCGTACGCATGCGCAAACTATAGAAATTCGTTATGACGTAGAATGTGCATACTTTGTTGATTCCATTTATGAAATAAAACACATTTTCTAAAAACTCGTGTTTTTTAAGAAATCATGTAAACCTTCCAGAAGCTGTGATTTTAAAAAATGGGGGAAGTAAGCTTTTCTTATTTCCGGATGCATGCGCAAACTATAGAACGTTGTTATGACGTAGAATGTGCATACTTTGTAGATTCCATTTATGAAATAAAACACATTTTCTAAAAACTCGTGTTTTTTACGAAATCATGTAAACCTTCTAGAAGCTGTGATTTTAAAAAACGGTGGAAGTAAGCTTTTCTTATTTCCGACGAATGCGCAAACTATCGAAAGTCGTTCCGACGTAGAATGTCCATACTTTGTTGATTCCATTTATGAAATAAAACACAATTTATAAAAACTCGTGTTTTTTAATAAATCATGTAAACCTTCTAGAAGCTGTGATTTTAAAAAACGGGGGAAGTAAGCGTTTCTTATTTCCGAACACATGCGCAAACTATAGAAAGTCATTATAACTTAGAATGGGCATACTTTGTAGATTCCATTTATAAAATAAAACACATTTTCTAAAAACTCGTGTTTTTTACGAAATCATGTAAACCCTCTAGAAGCTGTGATTTTAAAAAACGGTGGAAGTAAGCTTTTGTTATTTCCGGACGAATGCGCAAACTATAGAAAGTCGTTATGACGTAGAATGTGCATACTTTGTAAATTCCATTTATGAAATAAAACACATTTTCTAAAAACTCGTAATTTTTACGAAATCATGTAAACATTCTAGAAGCTGTGATTTTAAAAAACGGTGGAAGTAAGCTTTTCTTATTTCCCTACGCATGCGGAAACTATAGAAAGTCGTTATGACGTAGAATGTGCATACTTTGTTGATTCCATATATGAAATAAAACACATTTTCTAAAAACTCGTGTTTTTTAAGAAATCATGTAAACCTTCTAGAAGCTGTGATTTTAAAAAACGGGGGAACTCACCTTTTCTTATTTCCAAACGCATGCGCAAACTATAGAAAGTCATTATGACGTAGAATGTGCATACTTTGTAGATTCCATTTATGAAATAAAACACACTTTCTAAAAACTCGTCTTTTTTACGAAATCATGTAAACCTTCTAGAAGCTGTGATTTTAAAAAAAGGTGGAAGTAAGCTTTTCTTAGTTTCAGACGAATGCGCAAACTATAGAAATTCGTTATGACGTAGAATGTGCATACTTTGTTGATTCCATTTATGAAATAAAACACATTTTCTAAAAACTCGTGTTTTTTAAGAAATCATGTAAACCTTCTAGAAGCTTTGATTTTAAAAAAGGGTGGAAGTAAGATTTTCTTATTTCCGGACGCATGCGCAAACTATAGAAAGTCGTTATGACGTAGAATGTGCATACTTTATTGATTCCATTTATGAAATAAAACACATTTTCTAACAACTCGTGTTTTTTAAGAAATCATGTAAACCTTCTAGAAGCTGTGATTTTAAAAAACGGGAGAAGTAATCTTTTCTTATTTCCAAACGCATGCGCAAACTATAGAAAGTCGTTATGACGTAGAATGTGCATACTTGGTTGATTCCATATATGAAATAAAACACATTTTCTAAAAACTCGTGTTTTTTAAGAAATCATGTAAGCATTCCAGGAGCTGTGATTTAAAAAAACGGGGGAAATAAGCTTATCTTATTTCCGGATGCATGCGCAAACTATAGAAAGTCGTTATGACGTAGAATGTGCATACTTTGTAGATTCCATTTATGAAATAAAACACATTTTCTAAAAACTCGTGTTTTTTACGAAATCATGTAAATCTTCTAGAAGCTGTGATTTTAAAAAACGGTTGAAGTAAGCTTTTCTTATTTCCGGACGCATGCGCAAACTATAGAAAGTCATTATGACATAGAATGTGCATACTTTTATATATTCCATTTATGAAATAAAACGAATTTTCTAAAAACTCGTGTTTTTTACGAAATCATGTAAACCTTCTATAAGCTGTGATTTTAAAAAACGGTGGAAGTAAGCTTTTCTTATTTCCGGACGAATGCGCAAACTATAGAAAGTCGTTTCGACGTAGAATGTCCATACTTTGTTGATTCCATTTATGAAATAAAACACAATTTCTAAAAACTCGTGTTTTTTAATAAATCATGTAAACCTTCTAGAAGCTGTGATTTTAAAAAACGGGGGAAGTAAGCTTTTCTTATTTCCGGACGCATGCGCAAACTATAGAAAGTCGTTATGACGGAGAATGTGCATACTTTGTAGATTCCATTTATGAAATAAAACACATTTTTCTAAAAACTCGTGTTTTTTACGAAATCATGTAAACCCTCTAGAAGCTGTGATTTTAAAAAACGGTGGAAGTAAGCTTTTGTTATTTCCGGACGAATGCGCAAACTATAGAAAGTCGTTATGACGTAGAATGTGCATACTTTGTTGATTCCATTTATGAAATAAAACACAGTTTCTAAAAACTCGTGTTTTTTAAGAAATCATGTAAACCGTCTAGAAGCTGTGATTTTAAAAGACGGGGGAAGTAAGCTTTTCTTATTTCCGAACGCATGCGCAAACTATAGAAAGTCGTTATGACGTAGAGTGTGCGTACTTTGTAGATTCCATTTATGAAATAAATCAAAGTTTCGAAAAACTCGTGTTTTATACGAAATCATGTAATTCTTCTAGAATTTGTGATTTTAAAAAACGGTGGAAGTAAGCTTTTCTTATTTCCAAACGCATGCGCAAACTATAGAAAGTCGTTATGACGTAGAATGTGCATACTTTGTTGATTCCATTTATGAAATAAAACACATTTTCTAAAAACTCGTGTTTTTGAAGAAATCATGTAAACCTTCTAGAAGCTGTGATTTTAAAAAACGGGGGAAGTAAGCTTTTCTTATTTCCGGACGCATGCGCAAACTATAGAAAGTCGTTATGACGGAGAATGTGCATACTTTGTAGATTCCATTTATGAAATAAAACACATTTTTCTAAAAACTCGTGTTTTTCACGAAATCATGTAAACCCTCTAGAAGCTGTGATTTTAAAAAACGGTGGAAGTAAGCTTTTGTTATTTCCGGACGAATGCGCAAACTATAGAAAGTCGTTATGATGTAGAATGTGCATACTTTGTTGATTCCATTTATGAAATAAAACACAGTTTCTAAAAACTCGTGTTTTTTAAGAAATCATGTAAACCGTCTAGAAGCTGTGATTTTAAAAAACGGGGGAAGTAAGCTTTTCTTATTTCCGGACGCATGCGCAAACTATAGAAAGTCGTTATGACATAGAATGGGCATACTTTGTAGATTCCATTTATGAAATAAAACACATTTTCTAAAAACTCGTATTTTTTACGAAATCATGTAAACCTTCTAGAAGCTGTGATTTTAAAAAACGGTGGAAGTAAGCTTTTCTTATTTCCGGACGAATGTGCAAACTATAGAAAGTCGTTATGACATAGAATGTCCATACTTTGTTGATTCCATTTATGAAATAAAACACAATTTCTAAAAACTCATGTTTTTTAATAAATCATGTAAACCTTCTAGAAGCTGTGATTTTAAAAAACGGGGGAAGTAAGCGTTTCTTATTTCCGGACGCATGCGCAAACTATAGAAAGTCGTTATGACGTAGAATGTGCACACTTTGTAGATTCCATTTATGAAATAAAACACATTTTCTAAAAACTCGTGTTTTTTACGAAATCATGTAAACCCTCTAGAAGCTGTGATTTTAAAAAATGGTGAAAGTAAGCTTTTGGTATTTCCGGACGAATGCGCAAACTATAGAAAGTCGTTATGATGTAGAATGTGCATACTTTGTTGATTCCATTTATGAAATAAAACACAGTTTCTAAAAACTCGTGTTTTTTAAGAAATCATGTAAACCTTCTAGAAGCTGTGATTTTAAAAAACGGGGGAAGTAAGCTTTTCTTATTTCCGGATGCATGCGCAAACTATAGAAAGTCGTTATGACGTAGAATGTGCATACTTTGTAGATTCCATTTATGAAATAAAACACATTTTCTATAAACTCGTGTTTTTTACGAAATCATGTAAACCTTCTAGAAGCTGTGATTTTAAAAAATGGTGGAAGTAAGCTTTTCTTATTTCCAAACGCTTGCGCAAACTATAGAAAGTCGTTATGACGTAGAATGTGCATACTTTGTAGATTCCATTTTGAAATAAAAATCATTTTCTAAAAACTCGTGTTTTTTACGAAATCATGTAAACCTTCTAGAAGGTGTGATTTTAAAAAACGGTGGAAGTAAGCTTTTCTTATTTCCGGATGCATGCGCAAACTATAGAAAGTTGTTATGACGTAGAATGTGCATACTTTGTAGATTCGATTTATGAAATAAACCACATTTTCTAAAAACTCGTGTTTTTTAAGAAATCATGTAAACCTTCTAGAAGCTGTGATTTTGAAAAACGGTGGAAGTAAGCTTTTCTTATTTCCGGACGCATGCGCAAACTATAGAAAGTCATTATGACGTAGAATGTTCATACTTTGTTGATTCCATTAATGAAATAAAACACATTTTCTAAAAACTCGTGTTTTTTAACAAATCATGTAAACCTTCTAGAAGCTGTGATTTTAAAAAACAGGGGAAGTAAGCTTTTCTTATTTCCGGACGCATGCGCAAACTATAGAATGTCGTTATGGCATAGAATGTGCATACTTTGTTGATTCTATTTATGAAATAAAACACATTTTCTAAAAACTCCTGTTTTTTACGAAATCATGTAAACCTTCTAGAAGATGTGATTTTAAAAAACGGTGGAAGTAAGCTTTTCTTATTTCCGGACGCATGCGCAAACTATAGAAAGTCGTTATGACGTAGAATGTGCATACTTTGTAGATTCGATTTATGAAATAAAACACATTTTCTAAAAACTCGTGTTTTTTAACAAATCATGTAAACCTTCTAGAAGCTGTGATTTTGAAAAACGGTGGAAGTAAGCTTTTCTTATTTCCGGACGCATGCGCAAACTATAGAAAGTCATTATGACGTAGAATGTTCGTACTTTGTTGATTCCATTAATGAAATAAAACACATTTTCTAAAAACTCGTGTTTTTTAACAAATCATGTAAACCTACTAGAAGCTGTGATTTTAAAAAACGGGGGAAGTAAGCTTTTCTTATTTCCGGACGCATGCGCAAACTATAGAATGTCGTTATGGCATAGAACGTGCATACTTTGTTGATTCTATTTATGAAATAAAACACATTTTCTAAAAACTCCTGTTTTTTACGAAATCATGTAAACCTATGCGCAAACTATAGAAAGCCATTATGACATAGAAACCTATAAACTCGTGTTTTTTACGAAATCATGTAAACCTTCTAGAAGTTGTGATTTTAAAAAACGGTGGAAGTAAGCTTTTATTATTTCCAAACGCATGCGCAAACTATAGAAAGCCATTATGACATAGAATGTGCATACTTTGTATATTCCATTTATGAAATAAAACGAATTTTCTAAAAACTCGTGTTTTTTACGAAATCATGTAAACCTTCTAGAAGCTGTGATTTTAAAAAACGGTGGAAGTAAGCTTTTCTTATTTTCGGACGAATGCTAAAACTATAGAAAGTCGTTATGACGTAGAATGTACATAGTTTGTAGATTCCATTTATGAAATAAAACACATTTTCTAAAAACTCGTGTTTTTTACGAAATCATGTAAACCTTCTAGAAGCTGTGATTTTAAAAAACTTTGGAAGTAAGCTTTTCTTATTTCCGGACGCATGCGCAAACTATAGAAAGTCGTTATGACGTAGAATGTGCATACTTTGTTGATTCCATTTATGAAATAAAACACATTTTCTAAAAACTCGTGTTTTTTAAGAAATCATGTAAACCTTCTAGAAGCTGTGATTTTAAAAAACGGGGGAAGTAAGCTTTTCTTATTTCCGGACACATGCGCAAACTATAGAAAGTCGTTATGACGGAGAATGTGCATACTTTGTAGATTCCATTTATGAAATAAAACACATTTTTCTAAAAACTCGTGTTTTTCACGAAATCATGTAAACCCTCTAGAAGCTGTGATTTTAAAAAACGGTGGAAGTAAGCTTTTGTTATTTCCGGACGAATGCGCAAACTATAGAAAGTCGTTATGATGTAGAATGTGCATACTTTGTTGATTCCATTTATGAAATAAAACACAGTTTCTAAAAACTCGTGTTTTTTAAGAAATCATGTAAACCGTCTAGAAGCTGTGATTTTAAAAAACGGGGGAAGTAAGCTTTTCTTATTTCCGGACGCATGCGCAAACTATAGAAAGTCGTTATGACGTAGAATGTGCATACTTTGTTGATTCCATTTATGAAATAAAACACATTTTCTAAAAACTCGTGTTTTTTAAGAAATCATGTAAACCTTCTAGAAGCTGTGATTTTAAAAAACGGGGGAAGTAAGATTTTCTTATTTCCAAACGCATGCGCAAACTATAGAAAGTCGTTATGACATAGAATGTGCATACTTTGTTGATTCCATTTATGAAATAAAACACATTTTCTAAAAACTCGTGTTTTTTAAGAAATCATGTAAACCTTCTAGAAGCTGTGATTTTAAAAAACGGGGGAAGTAAGCTTTTCTAATTTCCGAACGCATGCGCAAACTATAGAAAGTCGTTATGACGTAGAGTGTGCGTACTTTGTAGATTCCATTTATGAAATAAATCAAAGTTTCGAAAAACTCGTGTTTTATACGAAATCATGTAATTCTTCTAGAATTTGTGATTTTAAAAAACGGTGGAAGTAAGCTTTTCTTATTTCCAAACGCATGCGCAAACTATAGAAAGTCATTATGACGTAGAATGTGCATACTTTGTAGATTCCATTTATGAAATAAAACACATTTTCTAAAAACTCGTGTTTTTTACGAAATCATGTAAACCTTCTAGAAGCTGTGATTTTAAAAAACAGTGCAAGTAAGCTTTTCTTATTTCCGTACGCATGCGCAAACTATAGAAATTCGTTATGACGTAGAATGTGCATACTTTGTTGATTCCATTTATGAAATAAAACACATTTTCTAAAAACTCGTGTTTTTTAAGAAATCATGTAAACCTTCCAGAAGCTGTGATTTTAAAAAACGGGGGAAGTAAGCTTTTCTTATTTCCGGACGCATGCGAAAACTATAGAAGGTCGTTATGACGTAGAATGTGCATACTTTGTAGATTCCATTTATGAAATAAAACACATTTTCTAAAAACTCGTGTTTTTTACGAAATCATGTAAACCTTCTAGAAGCTGTGATTTTAAAAAACGGTGGAAGTAAGCTTTTCTTATTTCCGGACGAATGCGCAAACTATAGAAACTCGTTTCGACGTAGAATTTCCATACTTTGTTGATTCCATTTATGAAATAAAACACAATTTCTAAAAACTCGTGTTTTTTAATAAATCATGTAAACCTTCTAGAAGCTGTGATTTTAAAAAACGGGGGAAGTAAGCGTTTCTTATTTCCGGACACATGCGCAAACTATAGAAAGTCGTTATGACATAGAATGGGCATACTTTGTAGATTCCATTTATGAAATAAAACACATTTTCTAAAAACTCGTATTTTTTACGAAATCATGTAAACCTTCTAGAAGCTGTGATTTTAAAAAACGGTGGAAGTAAGCTTTTCTTATTTCCGGACGAATGTGCAAACTATAGAAAGTCGTTATGACGTAGAATGTCCATACTTTGTTGATTCCATTTATGAAATAAAACACAATTTCTAAAAACTCGTGTTTTTTAATAAATCATGTAAACCTTCTAGAAGCTGTGATTTTAAAAAATGGGGGAAGTAAGCGTTTCTTATTTCCGGACGCATGCGCAAACTATAGAAAGTCGTTATGACGTAGAATGTGCATACTTTGTAGATTCCATTTATGAAATAAAACACATTTTCTAAAAACTCGTGTTTTTTACGAAATCATGTAAACCCTCTAGAAGCTGTGATTTTAAAAAATGGTGAAAGTAAGCTTTTGGTATTTCCGAACGAATGCGCAAACTATAGAAAGTCGTTATGATGTAGAATGTGCATACTTTGTTGATTCCATTTATGAAATAAAACACAGTTTCTAAAAACTCGTGTTTTTTAAGAAATCATGTAAACCTTCTAGAAGCTGTGATTTTAAAAAACGGGGGAAGTAAGCTTTTCTTATTTCCGGATGCATGCGCAAACTATAGAAAGTCGTTATGACGTAGAATGTGCATACTTTGTAGATTCCATTTATGAAATAAAACACATTTTCTATAAACTCGTGTTTTTTACGAAATCATGTAAACCTTCTAGAAGCTGTGATTTTAAAAAACGGTGGAAGTAAGCTTTTCTTATTTCCAAACGCTTGCGCAAACTATAGAAAGTCGTTATGACGTAGAATGTGCATACTTTGTAGATTCCATTTATGAAATAAAAAACATTTTCTAAAAACTCGTGTTTTTTACGAAATCATGTAAACCTTCTAGAAGGTGTGATTTTAAAAAACGGTGGAAGTAAGCTTTTCTTATTTCCGGATGCATGCGCAAACTATAGAAAGTTGTTATGACGTAGAATGTGCATACTTTGTAGATTCGATTTATGAAATAAACCACATTTTCTAAAAACACGTGTTTTTTAAGAAATCATGTAAACCTTGTAGAAGCTGTGATTTTGAAAAACGGTGGAAGTAAGCTTTTCTTATTTCCGGACGCATGCGCAAACTATAGAAAGTCATTATGACGTAGAATGTTCATACTTTGTTGATTCCATTAATGAAATAAAACACATTTTCTAAAAACTCGTGTTTTTTAACAAATCATGTAAACCTTCTAGAAGCTGTGATTTTAAAAAACGGGGGAAGTAAGCTTTTCTTATTTCCGGACGCATGCGCAAACTATAGAATGTCGTTATGGCATAGAATGTGCATACTTTGTTGATTCTATTTATGAAATAAAACACATTTTCTAAAAACTCCTGTTTTTTACGAAATCATGTAAACCTTCTAGAAGATGTGATTTTAAAAAACGGTGGAAGTAAGCTTTTCTTATTTTCGGACGAATGCTAAAACTATAGAAAGTCGTTATGACGTAGAATGTACATACTTTGTAGATTCCATTTATGAAATAAAACACATTTTCTAAAAACTCGTGTTTTTTACGAAATCATGTAAACCCTCTAGAAGCTGTGATTTTAAAAAATGGTGAAAGTAAGCTTTTGGTATTTCCGGACGAATGCGCAAACTATAGACAGTCGTTATGATGTAGAATGTGCATACTTTGTTGATTCCATTTATGAAATAAAACACAGTTTCTAAAAACTCGTGTTTTTTAAGAAATCATGTAAACCTTCTAGAAGCTGTGATTTTAAAAAACGGGGGAAGTAAGCTTTTCTTATTTCCGGATGCATGCGCAAACTATAGAAAGTCGTTATGACGTAGAATGTGCATACTTTGTAGATTCCATTTATGAAATAAAACACATTTTCTATAAACTCGTGTTTTTTACGAAATCATGTAAACCTTCTAGAAGCTGTGATTTTAAAAAACGGTGGAAGTAAGCTTTTCTTATTTCCAAACGCTTGCGCAAACTATAGAAAGTCGTTATGACGTAGAATGTGCATACTTTGTAGATTCCATTTATGAAATAAAAAACATTTTCTAAAAACTCGTGTTTTTTACGAAATCATGTAAACCTTCTAGAAGGTGTGATTTTAAAAAACGGTGGAAGTAAGCTTTTCTTATTTCCGGACGCATGCGCAAACTATAGAAAGTTGTTATGACGTAGAATGTGCATACTTTGTAGATTCGATTTATGAAATAAACCACATTTTCTAAAAACTCGTGTTTTTTAAGAAATCATGTAAACCTTCTAGAAGCTGTGATTTTGAAAAACGGTGGAAGTAAGCTTTTCTTATTTCCAGATGCATGCGCAAACTATAGAAAGTCATTATGACGTAGAATGTTCATACTTTTTTGATTCCATTAATGAAATAAAACACATTTTCTAAAAACTCGTGTTTTTTAACAAATCATGTAAACCTTCTAGAAGCTGTGATTTTAAAAAACGGGGGAAGTAAGCTTTTCTTATTTCCGGACGCATGCGCAAACTATAGAATGTCGTTATGGCATAGAATGTGCATACTTTGTTGATTCTATTTATGAAATAAAACACATTTTCTAAAAACTCCTGTTTTTTACGAAATCATGTAAACCTTCTAGAAGATGTGATTTTAAAAAACGGTGGAAGTAAGCTTTTCTTATTTCCGGACGCATGCGCAAACTATAGAAAGTCGTTATGACGTAGAATGTGCATACTTTGTAGATTCGATTTATGAAATAAAACACATTTTCTAAAAACTCGTGTTTTTTAACAAATCATGTAAACCTTCTAGAAGCTGTGATTTTGAAAAACGGTGGAAGTAAGATTTTCTTATTTCCGGACGCATGCGCAAACTATAGAAAGTCATTATGACGTAGAATTTTCGTACTTTGTTGATTCCATTAATGAAATAAAACACATTTTCTAAAAACTCGTGTTTTTTAACAAATCATGTAAACCTACTAGAAGCTGTGATTTTAAAAAACGGTGGAAGTAAGCTTTTCTTATTTCCAAACGCATGCGCAAACTATAGAAAGCCATTATGACATAGAATGTGCATACTTTGTATATTCCATTTATGAAATAAAACGAATTTTCTAAAAACTCGTGTTTTTTACGAAATCATGTAAACCTTCTAGAAGCTGTGATTTTAAAAAACGGTGGAAGTAAGCTTTTCTTATTTTCGGACGAATGCTAAAACTATAGAAAGTCGTTATGACGTAGAATGTACATACTTTGTAGATTCCATTTATGAAATAAAACACATTTTCTAAAAACTCGTGTTTTTTACGAAATCATGTAAACCTTCTAGAAGCTGTGATTTTAAAAAACTTTGGAAGTAAGCTTTTCTTATTTCCGGACGCATGCGCAAACTATAGAAAGTCGTTATGACGTAGAATGTGCATACTTTGTTGATTCCATTTATTAAATAAAACACATTTTCTAAAAACTCATGTTTTTTAACAAATCATGTAAACCTTCTAGAAGCCGTGATTTTAAAAAACGGGGGAAGTAAGCTTTTCTTATTTCCAAACGCATGCGCAAACTATAGAAAGTCGTTATGACGTAGAATGTGCATACTTTGTTGATTCCATTTATGAAATAAAACACATTTTCTAAAAACTCGTGTTTTTTAAGAAATCATGTAAACCTTTTAGAAGCTGTGATTTTAAAAAACGGGGGAAGTAAGCTTTTCTTATTTCCGGACGCATGCGCAAACTATAGAAAGTCGTTATGACGGAGAATGTGCATACTTTGTAGATTCCATTTATGAAATAAAACACATTTTTCTAAAAACTCGTGTTTTTTACGAAATCATGTAAACCCTCTAGAAGCTGTGATTTTAAAAAACGGTGGAAGTAAGCTTTTGTTATTTCCGGACGAATGCGCAAACTATAGAAAGTCGTTATGATGTAGAATGTGCATACTTTGTTGATTCCATTTATGAAATAAAACACAGTTTCTAAAAACTCGTGTTTTTTAAGAAATCATGTAAACCGTCTAGAAGCTGTGATTTTAAAAAACGGGGGAAGTAAGCTTTTCTTATTTCCGGACGCATGTGCAAACTATAGAAATTCGTTATGACGTAGAATGTGCGTACTTTGTAGATTCCATTTATCAAATAAAACACATTTTCTAAAAGCTCGTGTTTTTTACGAAACCATGTAAACCTTCTAGAAGCTGTGATTTTAAAAAACGATGGAAGAAAGCCTTTCTTATTTTCGGACGAATGCTAAAACTGTAGAAAGTCGTTATGATGTAGAATGTACATACTTTGTAGATTCCATTTATGAAATAAAACACATTTTCTAAAAACTCGTGTTTTTTACGAAATCATGTAAACCTTCTAGAAGCTGTGATTTTAAAAAACGTTGGAAGTAAGCTTTTCTTATTTCCGAACGCATGCGCAAACTATGGAAAAGACACGAGTTTTTAGAAAATATGTTTTATTTCATAAATGGAATCTACAAAGTATGCACATTATATGTCATAACGACTTTCTATAGTTTGCGCATGCGTCCGGAAATAAGAAACGCTTACTTCCCCCGTTTTCTAAAATCACAGCTTCTAGAAGGTTTACATGGTTTATTAAAAAACACGACTTTTTAGAAATTGTGTTTTATTTCATAAATGGAATCAACAAAGTATGTACATTCTACGTCATAACGACTTTCTATAGTTTGCGCATTCGTCCGGAAATAAGAAAAGCTTACTTCCACCGTTTTTTAAAATCACAGCTTCCAGAAGGTTTACATGATTTCGTAAAAAACACGAGTTTTTAGAAAATGTGTTTTATTTCATAAATGGAATCTACAAAGTATGCACATTCTACGTCATAACGACTTTCTATAGTTTGCGCATGCGTCCGGAAATAAGAAAAGCTTACTTCCCCCATTTTTTAAAATCACAGCTTCTAGAAGGTTTACATAATTTCTTAAAAAACACGAGTTTTTAGAAAATGTGTTTTATTTCATAAATGGAATCTACAAAGTATGCACATTCTACGTCATAAAGACTTTGTATAGTTTGCGCATGCGTTTGGAAATAAGAAAAGCTTACTTCCCCCGTTTTTTAAAATCACAGCTTCTAGAATGTTTACACGATTTCTTAAAAAACACGAGTTTTTAGAAAATGTGTTTTATTTAATAAATGGAATAAACAAAGTATGCACATTCTACGTCATATCGACTTTCTATAGTTTGCGCATGCGTCCAGAAATAAGAAAAGCTTACTTCCACCATTTTTTAAAATCACAGCTTCTAGAAGGTTTACATGATTTCGTAAAAACACGAGTTTTTAGAAAATGTGTTTTATTTCATAAATGGAATCTACAAAGTATGCACATTCTACGTCATAATGATTTTCTATAGTTTGCGCATGCGTCCGGAAATAAGAAAAGCTTACCTCCCCGGTTTTTTAAAATCACAGATTCTAGAAGGTTTACATGATTTCTTAAAAAACACGAGTTTTTAGAAAATGTGTTTTATTTCGTAAATGGAATCAACAAAGTATGCACATTCTATGTCATAGCGACTTTCTATAGTTTGTGCATGCGTTTGGAAATAAGAAAAGCTTACTTCCACCGTTCTTTAAAATCACAGCTTCTAGAAGGTTTACATGATTTCTTAAAAAAAACGAGTTTTTATAAAATGTGTTTTATTTCATAAATGGAATCAACAAAGTATGCACATTCTACGTCATTACGACTTTCTATAGTTTGCGCATTCGTACGGAAATAAGAAAAGCTTACTTCTCCTGTTTTTTAAAATCACGGCTTCTAGAAGGTTTACATGATTCCGTAAAAAACACGAGTTGTTAGAAAATGTGTTTTATTTCATAAATGGAATCTACAAATTATGCACATTCTACGTCATAACGACTTTCTATAGTTTGCGCATGCATCCAGAAATAAGAAAAGCTTACTTCCACCGTTTTTTAAAATCACAGCTTCCAGAAGGTTTACATGATTTCGTAAAAAACACGAGCTTTTAGAAAATGTGTTTTATTTGATAAATGGAATCTACAAAGTATGCACATTCTACGTCATAACGACTTTCTATAGTTTGCGCATGCGTACAAAAATAAGAAAAGCTTACTTCCCCCGGTTTTTAAAATCACAGCTTCTAGAAGGTTTACATGATTTCTTAAAAAACACGAGTTTTTAGAAAATGTGTTTTATTTCATAAATGGAATCAACAAAGTATGCACATTCTACATCATAACGACTTTCTATAGTTTGCACATTTGTCCGGAAATAAGAAAAGCTTACTTCCACCGTTTTTTAAAATCACAGCTTCTAGAAGGTTTACATGATTTCGTAAAAAACACGAGTTTTTAGAAAATGTGTTTTATTTGATAAATGGAATCTACAAAGTATGCTCATTCTACGTCATAACGACTTTCTATAGTTTGCGCATGCGTCCGAAAATAAGAAAATCTTAATTCCCCCGTTTTTTAAAATCACATCTTCTAGAAGGTTTACATGATTTCGTAAAAAACAGGAGTTTTTAGAAAATGTGTTTTATTTCATAAATGGAATCAACAAAGTATGCACATTCTACGCCATAACGACTTTCTATAGTTTGCGCATGCGTCCGGAAATAAGAAAAGCTTACTTCCCCCATTTTTTAAAATCACAGCTTCTAGAAGGTTTACATGATTTGTTAAAAAACACGAGTTTTTAGAAAATGTGTTTTATTTCATTAATGGAATCAACAAAGTATGAACATTCTACGTCATAATGACTTTCTATAGTTTGCGCATGCGTCTGGAAATAAGAAAAGCTTACTTCCACCGTTTTTCAAAATCACAGCTTCTAGAAGGTTTACATGATTTCTTAAAAAACACGAGTTTTTAGAAAATGTGGTTTATTTCATAAATCGAATCTACAAAGTATGCACATTCTACGTCATAACAACTTTCTATAGTTTGCGCATGCGTCCGGAAATAAGAAAAGCTTACTTCCACCGTTTTTTAAAATCACACCTTCTAGAAGGTTTACATGATTTCGTAAAAAACACGAGTTTTTAGAAAATGTTTTTTATTTCATAAATGGAATCTACAAAGTATGCACATTCTACGTCATAACGACTTTCTACAGTTTTAGCATTCGTCCGAAAATAAGAAAGGCTTTCTTCCATCGTTTTTTAAAATCACAGCTTCTAGAAGGTTTACATGGTTTCGTAAAAAACACGAGCTTTTAGAAAATGTGTTTTATTTGATAAATGGAATCTACAAAGTACGCACATTCTACGTCATAACGAATTTCTATAGTTTGCGCATGTTTTATTTCATAAATAGAATCAACAAAGTATGCACATTCTACGTCATAACGACTTTCTACAGTTTTAGCATTCGTCCGAAAATAAGAAAGGCTTTCTTCCATCGTTTTTTAAAATCACAGCTTCTAGAAGGTTTACATGGTTTCGTAAAAAACACGAGCTTTTAGAAAATGTGTTTTATTTGATAAATGGAATCTACAAAGTACGCACATTCTACGTCATAACGAATTTCTATAGTTTGCACATGCGTCCGGAAATAAGAAAAGCTTACTTCCCCCGTTTTTTAAAATCACAGCTTCTAGACGGTTTACATGATTTCTTAAAAAACACGAGTTTTTAGAAACTGTGTTTTATTTCATAAATGGAATCAACAAAGTATGCACATTCTACATCATAACGACTTTCTATAGTTTGCGCATTCGTCCGGAAATAACAAAAGCTTACTTCCACCGTTTTTTAAAATCACAGCTTCTAGAGGGTTTACATGATTTCGTAAAAAACACGAGTTTTTAGAAAATGTGTTTTATTTCATAAATGGAATCTACAAAGTATGCACATTCTCCGTCATAACGACTTTCTATAGTTTGCGCATGCGTCCGGAAATAAGAAAAGCTTACTTCCCCCGTTTTTTAAAATCACAGCTTCTAAAAGGTTTACATGATTTCTTAAAAAACACGAGTTTTTAGAAAATGTGTTTTATTTCATAAATGGAATCAACAAAGTATGCACATTCTACGTCATAACGACTTTCTATAGTTTGCGCATGCGTTTGGAAATAAGAAAAGCTTACTTCCCCCGTTTTTTAAAATCACGGCTTCTAGAAGGTTTACATGATTTGTTAAAAAACATGAGTTTTTAGAAAATGTGTTTTATTTAATAAATGGAATCAACAAAGTATGCACATTCTACGTCATAACGACTTTCTATAGTTTGCGCATGCGTCCGGAAATAAGAAAAGCTTACTTCCAAAGTTTTTTAAAATCACAGCTTCTAGAAGGTTTACATGATTTCGTAAAAAACACGAGTTTTTAGAAAATGTGTTTTATTTCATAAATGGAATCTACAAAGTATGTACATTCTACGTCATAACGACTTTCTATAGTTTTAGCATTCGTCCGAAAATAAGAAAAGCTTACTTCCACCGTTTTTTAAAATCACAGCTTCTAGAAGGTTTACATGATTTCGTAAAAAACACGAGTTTTTAGAAAATTCGTTTTATTTCATAAATGGAATATACAAAGTATGCACATTCTATGTCATAATGGCTTTCTATAGTTTGCGCATGCGTTTGGAAATAAGAAAAGCTTACTTCCACCGTTTTTTAAAATCACAGCTTCTAGTAGGTTTACATGATTTGTTAAAAAACACGAGTTTTTAGAAAATGTGTTTTATTTCATTAATGGAATCAACAAAGTACGAAAATTCTACGTCATAATGACTTTCTATAGTTTGCGCATGCGTCCGGAAATAAGAAAATCTTACTTCCACCGTTTTTCAAAATCACAGCTTCTAGAAGGTTTACATGATTTGTTAAAAAACACGAGTTTTTAGAAAATGTGTTTTATTTCATAAATCGAATCTACAAAGTATGCACATTCTACGTCATAACGACTTTCTATAGTTTGCGCATGCGTCCGGAAATAAGAAAAGCTTACTTCCACCGTTTTTTAAAATCACATCTTCTAGAAGGTTTACATGATTTCGTAAAAAACAGGAGTTTTTAGAAAATGTGTTTTATTTCATAAATAGAATCAACAAAGTATGCACATTCTATGCCATAACGACATTCTATAGTTTGCGCATGCGTCCGGAAATAAGAAAAGCTTACTTCCCCCGTTTTTTAAAATCACAGCTTCTAGAAGGTTTACATGATTTCTTAAAAAACACGAGTTTTTAGAAAATGTGTTTTATTTCATAAATGGAATCAACAAAGTATGAACATTCTACGTCATAATGACTTTCTATAGTTTGCGCATGCGTCTGGAAATAAGAAAAGCTTACTTCCACCGTTTTTCAAAATCACAGCTTCTAGAAGGTTTACATGATTTCTTAAAAAACACGAGTTTTTAGAAAATGTGTTTTATTTCTTAAATCGAATCTACAAAGTATGCACATTCTACGTCATAACAACTTTCTATAGTTTGCGCATGCGTCCGGAAATAAGAAAAGCTTACTTCCACCGTTTTTTAAAATCACACCTTCTAGAAGGTTTACATGATTTCGTAAAAAACACGAGTTTTTAGAAAATGTTTTTTATTTCATAAATGGAATCTACAAAGTATGCACATTCTACGTCATAACGACTTTCTATAGTTTGCGCAAGCGTTTGGAAATAAGAAAAGCTTACTTCCACCGTTTTTTAAAATCACAGCTTCTAGAAGGTTTACATGATTTCGTAAAAAACACGAGTTTATAGAAAATGTGTTTTATTTCATAAATGGAATCAACAAAGTATGCACATTCTACGTCATAACGACTTTCTATAGTTTGCGCATTCGTCCGGATATAAGAAAAGCTTACTTCCCCCGTTTTTTAAAATCACAGCTTCTAGAAGGTTTACATGATTTCTTAAAAAACACGAGTTTTTAGAAAATGTGTTTTATTTCATAAATTTAATCAACAAAGTATGCACATTCTATGTCATAACGACTTTCTATAGTTTGCGCATGCGTCCGGAAATAAGAAAAGCTTACTTCCCTCGTTTTTTAAAATCACAGCTTCTAGAAGTTTTACATGATTTCTTAAAAAACATGAGTTTTTAGAAAATGTGTTTTATTTCATAAATGGAATCAACAAATTATGCACATTCTACGTCGTAACGACTTTCTATAGTTTGTGCATGCATCTGGAAATAAGAAAAGCTTACTTCCCCCGTTTTTTAAAATCACAGCTTCTGGAAAGTTTACATGATTTCTTAAAAAACACGAGTTTTTAGAAAATGTGTTTTATTTCATAAATGGAATCAACAAAGTATGCAAATTCTATGTCATAACGACTTTCTATAGTTTGCGCATGCATCCGGAAATAAGAAAAGCTTACTTCCCCCATTTTTTAAAAATCACAGCTTCTAGAAGGTTTACATGATTTCTTAAAAAACAAGAGATTTTACAAAATGTGTTTTATTTCATAAATGGAATCAACAAAGTATGCACATTCTACGTCATAACGACTTTCTATAGTTTGTGGATGCGTTCGGAAATAAGAAAAGCTTACTTCCCCCGTTTTTTAAAATCACAGCTTCTAGAAGGTTTACATGATTTTTTAAAAAACACGAGTTTATAGAAAATGTGTTTTATTTCATAAATGGAATCAACAAAGTATGCACATTCTACGTCATAACGACTTTCTATAGTTTACGCATACGTTTGGAAATAAGAAAAGCTTACTTCTCCCGTTTTTTAAAATCACAGCTTCTAGAAGGTTTACATGATTTCTTAAAAAACATGAGTTTTTAGAAAATGTGTTTTATTTCATCAATGGAATCATCAAAGTATGCACATTCTACGTCATAACAACTTTCTATAGTTTGCGCATGCGTCTGGAAATAAGAAAAGCTTACTTCCACCGTTTTTTAAAATCACAGCTTCTAGAAGGTTTACATGATTTCGTAAAAAACACGAGTTTTTAGAAAATGTGTTTTATTTCATAAATGGAATCTACAAAGTATGCACATTCTACGTCATAACGACTTTCTATAGTTTGTGCATACGTCCGGAAATAAGAAAAGCTTACTTCCATCGTTTTTTAAAATCACAGCTTCTAGAAGGTTTACATGATTTCGTAAAAAACACGAGTTTTTATAAAATGTGTTTTATTTCATAAATGGAATCTACAAAGAATGAAGATTCTACGTCATAACGACTTTCTATAGTTTGCGCATACATTTGTAAATAAGAAAAGCTTACTTCCACCGTTTTTTAAAATCACAGCTTCTAGAAGGTTTACATGATTTCTTAAAAAACATGAGTTTTGAGGAAATGTGTTTTATTTCATCAATGGAATCATCAAAGTATGCACATTCTACGTCATAACAACTTTCTATAGTTTGCGCATGCGTCCGGAAATAAGAAAAGCTTACTTCCCCCATTTTTAAAAATCACAGCTTCTAGAAGGTTTACATGATTTCTTAAAAAACACGAGCTTTTAGAAAATGTGTTTTATTTCATAAATGGAATCAACAAAGTATGCACATTCTATGTCATAACGACTTTCTATAGTTTGCGCATGCGTTCGGAAATAAGAAAAGCTTACTTCCCCCGTTTTTTAAAATCACAGCTTCTAGAAAGTTTACATGATTTCTTAAAAAACACGAGTTTTTAGAAAATGTGTTTTATTTCATAAATGGAATCAACAAAGTATGCACATTCTACGTCATAACGACTTTCTATAGTTTTCGCATTCGTCCGGAAATAGGAAAATCTTAGTTCCCCATTTTTTAAAATCACAGCTTCTGGAAGGTTTACATGATTTCTTAAAAAACACGAGTTTTTAGAAAAAGTGTTTTATTTCATAAATGGAATCAACAAAGTATGCACATTCTACGTCATAACAACTTTCTATATTTTGCGCATGCGTCCGGAAAAAAGAAAAGCTTACTTCCACCGTTTTTTAAAATCAGAGCTTCTAGAAGGTTTACATGATTTCGTAAAAAACACGAGTTTTTAAAAAATGTGTTTTATTTCATAAATGGAATCAACAAAGTCTGCACATTCTATGTCATAACGACTTTCTATAGTTTGTGCATTCGTCCGGAAATAGGAAAATCTTACTTCCACCGTTTTTTAAAATCACAGCTTCTAGAAGGTTTACATGATTTCGTAAAAAACACAAGTTTTTAGAAAATGTGTTTTATTTGATCAATGGAATCTACAAAGTATGCAAATTCTACATCATAACGACTTTCTATAGTTTGCGCATGCGTCCGGAAATAACAAAAGATTACTTCCCCCGTTTTTTAAAATCACAGCTTTTAGAAGGTTTACATGATTTCGTAAAAAACACGAGTTTTTAGAAAATGTGTTTTATTTCATAAATGGAATCTACAAAGTATGCACATTCTACGTCATAACGACTTTCTATAGTTTGCGCATGCGTCCGGAAATAAGAAAAGCTTACTTCCCCCGTTTTTTAAAATCACAGCTTCTACAAGGTTTACATGATTTGTTAAAAAACACGTGTTTTTAGAAAATGTGTTTTATTTTATAAATGGAATAAAAAAACTATGCACATTCTACGTCATAACGACTTTCTATATTTTGCGCATTCTTCCGGAAATAAGAAAAGCTTACTTCCCCCGTTTTTTAAAATCACAGCTTGTAGAAGGTTTACATGATCTTTTAAAAAACACGAGTTATTAGAAAATGTGTTTTATTTCATAAATGGAATCAACAAAGTATGCACATTCTACGTCATAAGGACTTTCTATAATTTGCGCATGCGTCCAGAAATAAGAAAAGCTTACTTCCACCGTTTTTTAAAATCATAGCTTCTAGAAGGTTTACATGATTTCGTAAAAAACACGAGTTTTTAGAAAGTGTGTTTTATTTCATAAATGGAATCAACAAAGTATGCACATTCTACGTCATAACGACTTTCTATAGTTTGTGCATGCGTCCGGAAATAAGAAAAGCTTACTTCCCCCGTTTTTTAAAATCACAGCTTCTAGAAGGTTTACATGATTTTTTTAAAAACACGAGTTTTTGAAAATGTGTTTTATTTCATAAATGGAATCATCAAGGTATGCACATTCTATGAAATAATGACTTTCTATAGTTTGCACATGCGTTTGGAAATAAGAAAAGCTTACTTCCCCTGTTTTTTTAAATCACAACTTCTAGAAGGTTTACATGATTTCTTAAAAAACACGAGTTTTTAGAAAATGTGTTTTATTTCATAAATGGAATCAACAAAGTATGCACATTCTACGTCATAACGACTTTCTATAGTTTGCGCATGCGTCCGGAAATAAGAAAAGCTTACTTCCATCGTTTTTTAAAATCACAGCTTCTAGAAGGTACACATGATTTCGTAAAAAACACGAGTTTTTAGAAAATGTGTTTTATTTCATAAATGGAATCTACAAAGTATGCACATTCTACGTCATAACAACTTTCTATATTTTGCGCATGCGTCCGGAAATAAGAAAAGCTTACTTCCATAGTTTTTTAAATTCACAGATTCTAGAAGGTTTACATAATTTCGTAAAAAACATGAGTTTTAAGAACGTGTGTTTTATTTCATAAATGGAATCTACAAAGTATGCACATTCTACGTCATAACGAATTTCTATAGTTTGCGCATGCGTTTGGAAATAAGAAAAGCTTAGTTCCCCCGTTTTTTAAAATCACAGCTTCTAGAAGGTTTACATGATTTCTTAAAAAACACGAGTTTTTAGAAAATGTGTTTTATTTCATAAATGGAATCAACAACGTATGCACATTCTACGTCATAACGACTTTCTATAGTTTGCGCATGCGTCCGGAAATAAGAAAAGCTTACTTCCACCGTTTTTTAAAATCACAGCTTCTAGAAGGTTTACATGATTTCTTAAAAAACACTAGTTTTTAGAAAATGTGTTTTATTTTATAAATGGAATCAACAAAGTGCACATTCTACGTCATAACAACTTTCTATAGTTTGCGCATTCGTCCGGAAATAAGAAAAGCTTTCTTCCATCGTTTTTTAAAATCACAGCTTCTAGAAGGTTTACATGGTTTCGTAAAAAACACGAGCTTTTAGAAAATGTGTTTTATTTGATAAATGGAATCTACAAAGTACGCACATTCTACGTCATAACGACTTTCTATAGTTTGCACATGCGTCCGGAAATAAGAAAAGCTTACTTCCCCCGTTTTTTAAAATCACAGCTTCTAGAAGGATTACATGATTTCTTAAAAAACACGAGTTTTTAGAAAATGTGTTTTATTTCATAAATGGAATCAACAAAGTATGCACATTCTACGTCATAACGACTTTCTATAGTTTGCGCATGCGTTTGGGAATAAGAAAAGCTTACTTCCCCCGTTTTTTAAAATCACAGCTTCTAGAAGGTTTACATGATTTCTTAAAAAACACGAGTTTTTAGAAAATGTGTTTTATTTCATAACTGGAATCAACAAAGTATGCACATTGTACGTCATAACTACTTTCTATAGTTTGCGCATGCGTCTGGAACTAAGAAAAGCTTACTTCCACCGTTTTTTTAAATCACAGCTTCTAGAAGGTTTACATGATTTCGTAAAAAACACGAGTTTTTAGAAAATGTGTTTTATTTCATAAATGGAATCTACAAAGTATTCACATTCTACGTCATAACGACTTTCTATAGTTTGCGCATGCGTCCGGAAATAAGAAAAGCTTACTTCCACCGTTTTTTAAAATCACAGCTTCTAGAAGGTTTACATGATTTCGTAAAAAAAAAGAGTTTTTAGAAAATGTGTTTTATTTCATAAATGGAATCTACAAAGTATGCACATTCTACGTCATAACGACTTTCCATAGTTTGCGCATGCGTTTGGAAATAAGAAAAGCTTACTTCCCCTATTTTTTTAAATCACAGCTTCTAGAAGGTTTACATAATTTCGTAAAAAACACGAGTTTTCAGAAAATGTGTTTTATTTCATAAATGGAATCTACAAAGTATGCACATTCTACGGCATAATGACTTTCTATAGTTTGCGCATGCGTCCGGAAATAAGAAAAGCTTACTTCCACCGTTTTTTAAAATCACAGCTTCTAGAAGGTTTACATGATTTCGTAAAAAACATGAGTTTTTAGAAAATGTGTTGTATTTCATAAATGGAATCTACAAAGTATGCACATTCTACGTCATAACTACTTTCTATAGTTTGCGCATGCATCCGGAAATAAGAAAAGCTTACTTCCCCCATTTTTTAAAATCACAGCTTCTAGAAGGTTTACATGATTTCTTAAAAAACACGAGTTTATCGAAAATGTGTTCTATTTCATAAATGGAATCAACAAAGTATGCACATTCTACGTCATAACGACTTTCTAAAGTTTGCGCATCCGTCCGGAAATAAGAAAAGCTTACTTCCCCCGTTTTTTAGAATCACAGCTTCTAGAAGGTTTACATGATTTGTTAAAAAACACGAGTTTTTAGAAAATGTGTTTTATTTCATAAATGGAATCAACAAAGTATGCACATTCTACGTCATAACGACTTTCTATAGTTTGCGCATGCGTCCGGAAATAAGAAAAGCTTACTTCCACCGTTTTTTAAAATCATAGCTTCTAGAAGGTTTACATGATTTCGTAAAAAAAAAGAGTTTTTAGAAAATGTGTTTTATTTCATAAATGGAATCTACAAAGTATGCACATTCTACATCATAACGACTTTCCATAGTTTGCGCATACGCCCGGAAATAAGAAAAGCTTACTTCCATCGTTTTTTAAAATCACAGCTTCTAGAAGGTTTACATAATTTCGTAAAAAACACGAGTTTTTAGAAAATGTGTTTTATTTCATAAATGGAATCTACAAAGTATGAACATTCTACGGCATAACGACTTTCTATAGTTTGCGCATGCGTCCGGAAATAAGAAAAGCTTACTTCCACCGTTTTTTAAAGTCACAGCTTCTAGAATGTTTACATGATTTCGTAAAAAACACGAGTTTTTAGAAAATGTGTTGTATTTCATAAATGAAATCTACAAAGTATGCACATTCTACGTCATAACTACTCTCTATAGTTTGCGCATGCATCCGGAAATAAGAAAAGCTTACTTCCCCCATTTTTTAAAATCACAGCTTCTAGAAGGTTTACATGATTTCTTAAAAAACACGAGTTTTTAGAAAATGTGTTTTATTTCATAAATGGAATCTACAAAGTATGCACATTCCACGTCATAACGACTTTCTATAGTTTGCGCATGCGTTCGGAAATAAGAAAAGCTTACTTCCCCCATTTTTTAAAATCGCAGCTTCTAGAAGGTTTACATGATTTCTTAAAAAACACGAGTTTTTAGAAAATGTGTTTTATTTCATAAATGGAATCAACAAAGTATGCACATTCTACGTCATAACGAATATCTATAGTTTGCGCATGCGTTTGGAAATAAGAAAAGCTTACTTCCACCGTTTTTTAAAATCACAGCTTCTAGAATGTTTACATGATTTCTTAAAAAACAAGAGTTTTTAGAAAATGTCTTTTATTTCATAAATGGAATCTACAAAGTATGCACATTCTACGTCATAACGACTTTCTATAGTTTGCACATCCGTCCGGAAATAAGAAAAGCTTACTTCCCCCGTTTTTTAAAATCACATCTTGTGGAAGGTTTACATGATTTCTTAAAAAACAAGAGTTTTTAGAAAATATGTTTTATTTCATAAATGGAATCAAAAAAGTATGCACATTCTACGTCATAATGACTTTCTATAGTTTGCGCATTCGTCCGGAAATAAGAAAAGCTTAGTTCCCCCATTTTTTAAAATCACAGCTTCTAGAAGGTTTACATGATTTCGTAAAAAAAACGAGTTTTTAGAAAATGTGTTTTATTTCATAAATGGAATCTAAAAAGTATGAACATTCTACGTCATAACGACTTTCTATAGTTTGCACATCCGTCCGGAAATAAGAAAAGCTTACTTCCCCCGTTTTTTAAAATCACATCTTGTGGAAGGTTTACATGATTTCTTAAAAAACAAGAGTTTTTAGAAAATATGTTTTATTTCATAAATGGAATAAAAAAAGTATGCACATTCTACGTCATAACGACTTTCTATAGTATGCGCATGCGTCCGGAAATAAGAAAAGCTTACTTCCACCGTTTTTTAAAATCACAGCATCTAGAATGTTTACATGATTTCGTAAAAAACACGAGTTTTTAGAAAATGTGTTTTATTTCATAAATGGAATCTACAAAGTATTCACATTCTACGTCATAACGAATTTCTATAGTTTGCGCATGCGTCCGGAAATAAGTAAAGCTTGCTTCCACCGTTTTTTAAAATCACACCTTCTAGAAGGTTTACATGATTTCTTAAAAAACACAAGTTTTTAGAAAATGTGTTTTATTTCATAAATGGAATCAACAAAGTATGCACATTCTAAGTCATAACGACTTTCTATAGTTTGTGCATGCGTTTGGAAATAAGAAAAGCTTACTTCCACCGTTTTTTAAAATCACAGCTTCTAGAAGGTTTACATGATTTCGTAAAAAACACGAGTTTTTAGAAAATGTGTTTTATTTCATAAATGGAATCTACAAACTATGCACATTCTACGTCATAACGACTTTCTATAGTTTGTGCATACGTCCGTAAATAAGAAAAGCTTACTTCCATCGTTTTTTAAAATCACAGCTTCTAGAAGGTTTACATGATTTCGTAAAAAACACGAGTTTTTATAAAATGTGTTTTATTTCATAAATGGAATCTACAAAGAATGAAGATTCTACGTCATAACGACTTTCTATAGTTTGCGCATACATTTGGAAATAAGAAAAGCTTACTTCCCCCGTTTTTTAAAATCACAGCTTCTAGAAGGTTTACATGATTTCTTAAAAAACATGAGTTTTTAGAAAATGTGTTTTATTTCATCAATGGAATCATCAAAGTATGCACATTCTACGTCATAACAACTTTCTATAGTTTGCGCATGCGTCCGGAAATAAGAAAAGCTTACTTCCCCCATTTTTAAAAATCACAGCTTCTAGAAGGTTTACATGATTTCTTAAAAAACACGAGCTTTTAGAAAATGTGTTTTATTTCATAAATGGAATCAACAAAGTATGCACATTCTATGTCATAACGACTTTCTATAGTTTGCGCATGCGTTCGGAAATAAGAAAAGCTTACTTCCCCCGTTTTTTAAAATCACAGCTTCTAGAAAGTTTACATGATTTCTTAAAAAACACGAGTTTTTAGAAAATGTGTTTTATTTCATAAATGGAATCAACAAAGTATGCACATTCTACGTCATAACGACTTTCTATAGTTTTTGCATTCGTCCGGAAATAAGAAAATCTTAGTTCCCCATTTTTTAAAATCACAGCTTCTGGAAGGTTTACATGATTTCTTAAAAAACACGAGTTTTTAGAAAATGTGTTTTATTTCATAAATGGAATCAACAAAGTATGCACATTCTACGTCATAACAACTTTCTATAGTTTGCGCATGCGTCCGGAAATAAGAAAAGCTTACTTCCACCGTTTTTTAAAATCAGAGCTTCTAGAAGGTTTACATGATTTCGTAAAAAACACGAGTTTTTAAAAAATGTGTTTTATTTCATAAATGGAATCAACAAAGTCTGCACATTCTATGTCATAACGACTTTCTATAGTTTGTGCATTCGTCCGGAAATAGGAAAATCTTACTTCCACCGTTTTTTAAAATCACAGCTTCTAGAAGGTTTACATGATTTCGTAAAAAACACAAGTTTTTAGAAAATGTGTTTTATTTGATCAATGGAATCTACAAAGTATGCAAATTCTACATCATAACGACTTTCTATAGTTTGCGCATGCGTCCGGAAATAACAAAAGATTACTTCCCCCGTTTTTTAAAATCACAGCTTTTAGAAGGTTTACATGATTTCGTAAAAAACATGAGTTTTTAGAAAATGTGTTTTATTTCATAAATGGAATCTACAAACTATGCACATTCTACGTCATAACGACTTTCTATAGTTTGCGCATGCGTCCGGAAATAAGAAAAGCTTTCTTCCCCCGTTTTTTAAAATCACAGCTTCTACAAGGTTTACATGATTTGTTAAAAAACACGTGTTTTTAGAAAATGTGTTTTATTTTATAAATGGAATAAAAAAACTATGCACATTCTACGTCATAACGACTTTCTATATTTTGCGCATTCTTCCGGAAATAAGAAAAGCTTACTTCCCCCGTTTTTTAAAATCACAGCTTGTAGAAGGTTTACATGATCTTTTAAAAAACACGAGTTATTAGAAAATGTGTTTTATTTCATAAATGGAATCAACAAAGTATGCACATTCTACGTCATAAGGACTTTCTATAATTTGCGCATGCGTCCGGAAATAAGAAAAGCTTACTTCCACCGTTTTTTAAAATCATAGCTTCTAGAAGGTTTACATGATTTCGTAAAAAACACGAGTTTTTAGAAAGTGTGTTTTATTTCATAAATGGAATCAACAAAGTATGCACATTCTACGTCATAACGACTTTCTATAGTTTGCGCATGCGTCCGGAAATAAGAAAAGCTTACTTCCCCCGTTTTTTAAAATCACAGCTTCTAGAAGGTTTACATGATTTTTTTAAAAACACGAGTTTTTGAAAATGTGTTTTATTTCATAAATGGAATCATCAAGGTATGCACATTCTACGAAATAATGACTTTCTATAGTTTGCACATGCATTTTGAAATAAGAAAAGCTTACTTCCCCTGTTTTTTTAAATCACAACTTCTAGAAGGTTTACATGATTTCTTAAAAAACACGAGTTTTTAGAAAATGTGTTTTATTTCATAAATGGAATCAACAAAGTATGCACATTCTACGTCATAACGACTTTCTATAGTTTGCGCATGCGTCCGGAAATAAGAAAAGCTTACTTCCATCGTTTTTTAAAATCACAGCTTCTAGAAGGTACACATGATTTCGTAAAAAACACGAGTTTTTAGAAAATGCGTTTTATTTCATAAATGGAATCTACAAAGTATGCACATTCTACGTCATAACAACTTTCTATATTTTGCGCATGCGTCCGGAAATAAGAAAAGCTTACTTCCACCATTTTTTAAATTCACAGATTCTAGAAGGTTTACATAATTTCGTAAAAAACATGAGTTTTAAGAAAGTGTGTTTTATTTCATAAATGGAATCTACAAAGTATGCACATTCTACGTCATAACGAATTTCTATAGTTTGCGCATGCGTTTGGAAATAAGAAAAGCTTAGTTCCCCCGTTTTTTAAAATCACAGCTTCTAGAAGGTTTACATGATTTCTTAAAAAACACGAGTTTTTAGAAAATGTGTTTTATTTCATAAATGGAATCAACAAAGTATGCACATTCTACGTCATAACGACTTTCTATAGTTTGCGCATGCGTCCGGAAATAAGAAAAGCTTACTTCCACCGTTGTTTAAAATCACAGCTTCTAGAAGGTTTACATGATTTCTTAAAAAACACTAGTTTTTAGAAAATGTGTTTTATTTTATAAATGGAATAAACAATGTGCACATTCTACGTCATAACGACTTTCTATAGTTTGCGCATTCGTCCGGAAATAAGAAAAGCTTTCTTCCATCGTTTTTTAAAATCACATCTTCTAGAAGGTTTACATGGTTTCGTAAAAAACACGAGCTTTTAGAAAATGTGTTTTATTTGATAAATGGAATCTACAAAGTACGCACATTCTACGTCATAACGACTTTCTATAGTTTGCACATGCGTCCGGAAATAAGAAAAGCTTACTTCCCCCGTTTTTTAAAATCACAGCTTCTAGAAGGATTACATGATTTCTTAAAAAACACGAGTTTTTAGAAAATGTGTTTTATTTCATAAATGGAATCAACAAAGTATGCACATTCTACGTCATAACTACTTTCTATAGTTTGCGCATGCGTCTGGAAATAAGAAAAGCTTACTTCCACCGTTTTTTTAAATCACAGCTTCTAGAAGGTTTACATGATTTCGTAAAAAACACGAGTTTTTAGAAAATGTGTTTTATTTCATAAATGGAATCTACAAAGTATTCACATTCTACGTCATAACGACTTTCTATAGTTTGCGCATGCGTCCGGAAATAAGAAAAGCTTACTTCCACCGTTTTTCAAAATCACAGCTTCTAGAAGGTTTACATGATTTCGTAAAAAAAAAGAGTTTTTAGAAAATGTGTTTTATTTCATAAATGGAATCTACAAAGTATGCACATTCTACGTCATAACGACTTTCCATAGTTTGCGCATGCGTTTGGAAATAAGAAAAGCTTACTTCCCCTATTTTTTTAAATCACAGCTTCTAGAAGGTTTACATAATTTCGTAAAAAACACGAGTTTTTAGAAAATGTGTTTTATTTCATAAATGGAATCTACAAAGTATGCACATTCTACGGCATAACGACTTTCTATAGTTTGCGCATGCGTCCGGAAATAAGAAAAGCTTACTTCCACCGTTTTTTAAAATCACAGCTTCTAGAAGGTTTACATGATTTCGTAAAAAACATGAGTTTTTAGAAAATGTGTTGTATTTCATAAATGGAATCTACAAAGTATGCACATTCTACGTCATAACTACTTTCTATAGTTTGCGCATGCATCCGGAAATAAGAAAAGCTTACTTCCCCCATTTTTTAAAATCACAGCTTCTAGAAGGTTTACATGATTTCTTAAAAAACACGAGTTTCTCGAAAATGTGTTCTATTTCATAAATGGAATCAACAAAGTATGCACATTCTACGTCATAACGACTTTCTATAGTTTGCGCATCCGTCCGGAAATAAGAAAAGCTTACTTCCCCCGTTTTTTAGAATCACAGCTTCTAGAAGGTTTACATGATTTGTTAAAAAACACGAGTTTTTAGAAAATGTGTTTTATTTCATAAATGGAATCAACAAAGTATGCACATTCTACGTCATAACGACTTTCTAGAGTTTGCGCATGCGTCCGGAAATAAGAAAAGCTTACTTCCACCGTTTTTTAAAATCATAGCTTCTAGAAGGTTTACATGATTTCGTAAAAAAAAAGAGTTTTTAGAAAATGTGTTTTATTTCATAAATGGAATCTACAAAGTATGCACATTCTACATCATAACGACTTTCCATAGTTTGCGCATACGCCCGGAAATAAGAAAAGCTTACTTCCATCGTTTTTTAAAATCACAGCTTCTAGAAGGTTTACATAATTTCGTAAAAAACACGAGTTTTTAGAAAATGTGTTTTATTTCATAAATGGAATCTACAAAGTATGCACATTCTACGGCATAACGACTTTCTATAGTTTGCGCATGCGTCCGGAAATAAGAAAAGCTTACTTCCACCGTTTTTTAAAATCACAGCTTCTAGAATGTTTACATGATTTCGTAAAAAACACGAGTTTTTAGAAAATGTGTTTTATTTCATAAATGGAATCTAAAAAGTTTGCACATTCTACGTCATAACTAGTCTCTATAGTTTGCGCATGCATCCGGAAATAAGAAAAGCTTACTTCCCCCATTTTTTAAAATCACAGCTTCTAGAAGGTTTACATGATTTCTTAAAAAACACGAGTTTTTAGAAAATGTGTTTTATTTCATAAATGGAATCTACAAAGTATGCACATTCCACGTCATAACGACTTTCTATAGTTTGCGCATGCGTTCGGAAATAAGAAAAGCTTACTTCCCCCATTTTTTAAAATCGCAGCTTCTAGAAGGTTTACATTATTTCGTAAAAAACACGAGTTTTAAGAAAATGTGTTTTATTTCATCAACGGAATCAACAAAGTATGCACATTCTACGTCATAACGACTTTCTATAGTTTCCGCATCCGTCCGGAAATAAGAAAAGCTTACTTCCACCGTTTTTTAAAATCACAGCTTCTAGAAGGTTTACATGATTTCTTAAAAAACACGAGTTTTTAGAAAATGTGTTTTATTTCTTAAATAGATTCTACAAAGTATGCACATTCTACGTCATAACGACTTTCTATAGTTTGCGCATGCGTCCAGAAATAAGAAAAGCTTACTTCCACCATTTTTTAAAATCACAGCATCTAGAAGGTTTACATGATTTCGTAAAAAACACGAGTTTTTACAAAATGTGTTTTATTTCATAAATGTAATCTACAAAGTATGCACATTCTACGTCATAACGACATTCTATAGTTTGCGCATGCATCCGGAAATAAGAAAAGCTTACTTCCACCGTTTTTTAAAATCACAGCTTCTAGAAGGTTTACATGATTTCGTAAAAAACACGAGTTTTTAGAAAATGTGTTTTATTTCATAAATGGAATCTAAAAAGTTTGCACATTCTACGTCATAACGACTTTCTATAGTTTGCGCATCCATCCGGAAATAAGAAAAACTTACTTCCCCCATTTTTTAAAATCACAGCTTCTAGAAGGTTTACATGATTTCTTGAAAAACATGAGTTTTTAGAAAATGTGTTTTATTTCATAAATGGAATCAACAAAGTATGCACATTCTACGTCATAACGACTTTCTATAGGTTGCACATGCGTTTGGAAATAAGAAAAGCTTACTTCCCCCGTTTTTTAAAATCACAGCTTCTAGAAGGTTTACATGATTTCTTAAAAAACACGAGTTTTTAGAAAATGTTTTTTATTTCATAAATGGAATCAACAAAGTATGCACATTCTACGTCATAACGAATTTCTATAGTTTGCGCATGCGTCTGGAAATAAGAAAAGCTTACTTCGACCGTTTTTTAAAATCACAGCTTCTAGAAGGTTTACATGAATTCGTAAAAAACACGAGTTTTTAGAAAATGTGTTTTATTTCATAAATGGAATCTACAAAGTATGCACATTCTACGTCATGAGGAGTTTCTATAGTTTGCGCATGCGTCCGGAAATAAGAAAAGCTTACTTCCCCCGTTTTTTAAAATCACAGCTTCTAGAAGGTTTACATGATTTCTTAAAAAACACGAGTTTTTAGAAAATGTGTTTTATTTCATAAATGAAATCAACAAAGTACGAACATTCTACCTCATAACGACTTTCTATAGTTTGCGCATGCGTTTAGAAATAACAAAAGCTTACTTCCCCCGTTTTTTAAAATCACAGCTTCTAGAAGGTTTACATGATTTCTTAAAAAACACTAGTTTTTAGAAAATGTGTTTTATTGCATAAATAGAATCAACAAAGTATGCACATTCTACGTCATAATGACTTTCTATAGTTTGCGCATGCGTCCAGAAATAAGAAAAGCTTACTTCCACTATTTTTTAAAATCACAGCATCTAGAAGGTTTACATGATTTCGTAAAAAACACGAGTTTTTATAAAATGTGTTTTATTTCATAAATGGAATCTACAAAGTATGCACATTCTACGTCATAACAACATTCTATAGTTTGCGCATGCGTCCGGAAATAAGAAAAGCTTACTTCCACCGTTTTTTAAAATCACAGCTTCTAGAAGGTTTACATGATTTCGTAAAAAACACGAGTTTTTGGAAAATGTGTTTTATTTCATAAATGGAATCTAAAAAGTATGCACCTTCTACGTCATAACAACTTTCTATAGTTTGCGCATGCGTCCGGAAATAATAAAAGCTTACTTCCCCCGTTTTTTAAAATCACAACTTCTACAAGGTTTACATGATTTGTTAAAAAACACGTGTTTTTAGAAAATGTGTTTTATTTTATAAATGGAATAAAAAAACTATGCACATTCTACGTCATAACGACTTTCTATATTTTGCGCATTCTTCCGGAAATAGGAAAAGCTTACTTGCCCCGTTTTTTAAAATCACAGCTTGTAGAAGGTTTACATGATCTTTTAAAAAACACGAGTTATTAGAAAATGTGTTTTATTTCATAAATGGAATCAACAAAGTATGCACATTCTACGTCATAACGACTTTCTATAGTTTGCGCATGCGTCCGGAAATAAGAAAAGCTTACTTCCCCCGTTTTTTAAAATCACAGCTTCTACAAGGTTTACATGATTTGTTAAAAAACACGTGTTTTTAGAAAATGTGTTTTATTTTATAAATGGAATAAAAAAACTATGCACATTCTACGTCATAACGACTTTCTATATTTTGCGCATTCTTCCGGAAATAAGAAAAGCTTACTTCCACAATTTTTTAAAATCACAGCTTCTAGAAGGTTTACATGATTTCGTAAAAAACACGAATTTTTAGAAAATGTGTTTTATTTCATAAATGGAATGTAAAAAGTTTGCACATTCTACGTCATAATGACTTTCTATAGTTTGCGCATCCGTCCGGAAATACGAAAAGCTTACTTCCCCCGTTTTTTAAAATCACAGCTTCTAGAAGGTTTACATGATTTGTTAAAAAACATGAGTTTTTAGAAAATGTGTTTTATTTCATAAATGGAATCAACAAAGTATGCACATTCTACGTCATAACGACTTTCTATAGTTTGCGAATGCGTCCGGAAATAAGAAAAACTTACTTTCACCATTTTTTAAAATCACAGCTTCTAGAAGGTTTACATGATTTCTTAAAAAACACGAGTTTTTAGAAAATATGTTTTATTTCATAAATGGAATCAACAAAGTATGCACATTCTACGTCATAAGGAGTTTCTATAGTTTGCGCATGCGTCCGGAAATAAGAAAAGCTTACTTCCCCCGTTTTTTAAAATCACAGCTTCTAGAAGGTTTACATGATTTCTTAAAAAACATGAGTTTTTAGAAAATGTGTTTTATTTCATAAATGGAATCAACAAAGTATGCACATTCTACGTCATAACGACTTTCTATAGTTTGCGCATGCGTTTGGAAATGAGAAAAGCTTACTTCCCCCGTTTTTTAAAATCACAGCTTCTATAAGGTTTACATGATTTCGTAAAAAACACGAGTTTTTAGAAAATGTGTTTTATTTCATAAATGGAATCTACAAAGTATGCACATTCTACGTCAAAACGACTTTCTACAGTTTGCGCATGCGTCCGGAAATAAGAAAAGGTTACTTCCCCCGTTTTTTAAAATCACAGCTTCTAGAAGGTTTACATGATTTCGTAAAAAACACGAGTTTTTAGAAAATGTTTTTTATTTAATAAATGGAATCTACAAAGTATGCACATTCTACGACATAACGACTTTCTATAGTTTGCGCATGCGTCCGGAAATAAGAAAAGCTTACTTCCCCCACTTTTTAAAATCACAGCTTCTAGAAGGTTTACATGATTTCTTAAAAAACATGAGTTTTTAGAAAATGTGTTTTATTTCATAAATGGAATCAACAAAGTATGCACATTCTACGTCATAACGACTTTCTATAGTTTGCGCATGCGTTTTCAAATAAGAAAAGCTTACTTCCCCCGTTTTTTAAAATCACAGCTTCTATAAGGTTTACATGATTTCGTAAAAAACACGAGTTTTTAGAAAATGTGTTTTATTTCATAAATGGAATCTACAAAGTATGCACATTCTACGTCAAAACGACTTTCTACAGTTTGCGCATGCGTCCGGAAATAAGAAAAGGTTACTTCCCCCCGTTTTTTAAAATCACAGCTTCTAGAAGGTTTACATGATTTCGTAAAAAACACGAGTTTTTAGAAAATGTGTTTTATTTCCTAAATGGAATCCACAAAGTATGCACATTCTACGTCATAACGACATTCTATAGTTTGCGCATGCATCCGGAAATAAGAAAAGCTTACTTCCACCGTTTTTTAAAATCACAGCTTCTAGAAGGTTTACATGATTTCGTAAAAAACAGGAGTTTTTAGAAAATGTGTTTTATTTCATAAATGAAATCTACAAAGTATGCACATTCTACGTCATAACGACTTTCTATAGTTTGCTCATGCGTTTGGAAAGAAGAAAAACTTACTTCCCCCGTTTTTTAAAATCACAGCTTCTAGAAGGTTTACATGATTTTTTAAAAAACACGAGTTTTTAGAAAATATGTTTTATTTCATAAACGGAATCAACAAAGTATGCACATTCTACGTCATAACGACTTTCTATAGTTTGCGCATGCGTCCGGAAATAAGAAAAGCTTACTTCCACCGTTTTTTAAAATCACAGCTTCTAGAAGGTTTACATGATTTCGCAAAAAACCCGAGTTTTTAGAAAATGTGTTTTATTTCATAAATGGAATCAACAAAGTATGCACATTCTACGTCATAACGAATTTCTATAGTTTGCACATGCGTTTGGAAATAAGAAAAGCTTACTTCCACCGTTTTTTAAAATCACAGCTTCTAAAAGGTTTACATGATTTCTTAAAGAACACTAGTTTTTAGAAAATGTGTTTTATTTCATAAATAGAATCTACAAAGTATGCACATTCTACGTCATAACGACATTCTGTAGTTTGCGCATTCGTCCGGAAATAAGAAAAGCTTACTTCCACCGTTTTTTAAAATCACAGCTTCTAGAAGGTTTACATGATTTCCTAAAAAACACGAGTTTTTAGAAAATGTGTTTTATTTCATAAATGGAATCTACAAAGTTTGCACATTCTACGTCATAACGATTTTCTATAGTTTGCGCATCCGTCCGGAAATAAGAAAAGCTTACTTCCCCCGTTTTTTAAAATCACAGCTTCTAGAAGGTTTACATGATTTCTTAAAAAACACGAGTTTTTAGAAAATGTGTTTTATTTCATAAATGGAATCAACAAAGTATGCACATTCTACGTCATAACGACTTTCTTTAGTTTGCGCATGCGTTTGGAAATAAGAAAAGCTTACTTCCACCGTTTTTTAAAATCACAGCTTCTAAAAGGTTTACATGATTTCTTAAAAAACACGAGTTTTTAGAAAATGTGTTTTATTTCATAAATAGAATCTACAAAGTATGCACATTCTCTGTCATAACGACTTTCTATAGTTTGCGCATGCGTCCGGAAATAAGAAAAGCTTACTTCCACCATTTTTTAAAATCACAGCATCTAGAAGGTTTACATGATTTCGTAAAAAACATGAGTTTTTAGAAAATGTGTTTTATTTCATAAATGTGATCTACAAAGTATGCACATTCTACGTCATAACGACATTCTATAGTTTGCGCATGCATCCGGAAATAAGAAAAGCTTACTTCCACCGTTTTTTAAAATCACAATTTCTAGAAGGTTTACATGATTTCGTAAAAAACACGAGTTTTTAGAAAATGTGTTTTATTTCATAAATGGAATCTAAAAAGTTTGCACATTCTACGTCATAACACCTTTCTATAGTTTGCGCATCCTTCCGGAAATAAGAAAAGCTTACTTCCCCCATTTTTTAAAATCACAGCTTCTAGAAGGTTTACATGATTTGTTAAAAAACACGAGTTTTTAGAAAATGTGTTTTATTTAATAAATGGAATCAACAAAGTATGCACATTCTACGTCATAACGACTTTCTATAGTTTGCGCATGCGTTTGGAAATAAGAAAAGCTTACTTCCACCGTTTTTTAAAATCACAGCTTCTAAAAGGTTTACATGATTTCTTAAAAAACATCAGTTTTTAGAAAATGTGTTTTATTTCATAAATAGAATCTACAAAGTATGCACATTCTACGTCATAACTACATTCTGTAGTTTGCGCATGCGTCCGGAAATAAGAAAAGCTTACTTCCACCGTTTTTTAAAATCACAGCTTCTAGAAGGTTTACATGATTTCGTAAAAAACACGAGTTTTGAGAAAATGTGTTTTATTTCATAAATGGAATCTAAAAAGTTTGCACATTCTACGTCATAACGACTTTCTTTAGTTTGCGCATGCGTTTGGAAATAAGAAAAGCTTACTTCCCCCGTTTTTTAAAATCACAGCTTCTAGAAGGTTTACATGATTTGTTAAAAAACACGAGTTTTTAGAAAATGTGTTTTATTTCATAAATTGAATCAACAAAGTATGCACATTCTACGTCATAACGACTTTCTATAGTTTGCGCATGCGTCCGGAAATAAGAAAAGCTTACTTCCACCGTTTTTTAAAATCACAACTTCTAGAAGGTTTACATGAATTCGTAAAAAACACGAGTTTTTAGAAAATGTGTTTTATTTCATAAATGGAATCTACAAAGTATGCACATTCTACGTCATAACGACTTTCCATAGTTTGCGCATACGCCCGGAAATAAGAAAAGCTTACTTCCATCGTTTTTTAAAATCACAGCTTCTAGAAGGTTTACATAATTTCGTAAAAAACACGAGTTTTTAGAAAATGTGTTTTATTTCATAAATGGAATCTACAAAGTATGCACATTCTACGTCAAAATGACATTCTACAGTTTGCGCATGCGTCCGCAAAATAAGAAAAGGTTACTTCCCCCATTTTTTAAAATCACAGCTTCTAGAAGGTTTACATGATTTCGTAAAAAACACGAGTTTTTAGAAAATGTGTTTTATTTCATAAATGGAATCCACAAAGTTTGCACATTCTACATCATAATGACATTCTATAGTTTGCGCATGCATCCAGAAATAAGAAAAGCTTACTTCCACCGTTTTTTAAAATCACAGCTTCTAGAAGGTTTACATGATTTCGTAAAAAACACGAGTTTTTAGAAAATGTGTTTTATTTCATAAATGGAATCTACAAAGTATGCACATTCTACGTCATAACGACTTTATATAGTTTGCGTATGCGTTTGGAAATAAGAAAAGCTTACTTCCCCCGTTTTTTAAAATCACAGCTTCTAGAAGGTTTACATGATTTCTTTAAAAACACGAGTTTTTAGAAAATGTGTTTTATTTCATAAACGGAATCAACAAAGTATGCACATTCTACGTCATAACGATTTTCTATAGTTTGCGCATGCGTTTGGAAATAAGAAAAGCTTACTTCCACCGTTTTTTAAAATCACAGCTTCTAAAAGGTTTACATGATTTCTTAAAAAACATCAGTTTTTAGAAAATGTGTTTTATTTCATAAATAGAATCTACAAAGTATGCACATTCTACGTCATAACTACATTCTGTAGTTTTCGCATGCGTCCGGAAATAAGAAAAGCTTACTTCCACCGTTTTTTAAAATCACAGCTTCTAGAAGGTTTACATGATTTCGTAAAAAACACGAGTTTTGAGAAAATGTGTTTTATTTCATAAATTGAATCTAAAAAGTTTGCACATTCTACGTCATAACGACTTTCTATAGTTTGCACATGCGTTTGGAAATAAGAAAAGCTTACTTCCCCCGTTTTTTAAAATCACAGCTTCTAGAAGGTTTACATGATTCGTTAAAAAACACGAGTTTTTAGAAAATGTGTTTTATTTCATAAATGGAATCAACAAAGTATGCACATTCTACGTCATAACGACTTTCTATAGTTTGAGCATGCGTCCGGAAATAAGAAAAGCTTACTTCCACCGTTTTTTAAAATCACAGCTTCTAGAAGGTTTACATGAATTCGTAAAAAACACGAGTTTTTAGAAAATGTGTTTTATTTCATAAATGGAATCTACAAAGTATGCACATTCTACGTCATAACGACTTTCCATAGTTTGCGCATACGCCCGGAAATAAGAAAAGCTTACTTCCATCGTTTTTTAAAATCACAGCTTCTAGAAGGTTTACATAATTTCGTAAAAAACACGAGTTTTTAGAAAATGTGTTTTATTTCATAAAAGGAATCTACAAAGTATGCACATTCTATGGCATAACGACTTTCTATAGCTTGCGCATGCGTCCGGAAATAAGAAAAGCTTACTTCCACCGTTTTTTAAAATCACAGCTTCTAGAAGGTTTACATGATTTCTTAAAAAACACGAGTTTTTAGAAAATGTGTTGTATTTCATAAATGGAATCTACAAAGTATGCACATTCTACGTCATAACTACTTTCTATAGTTTGCGCACGCATACGGAAATAAGAAAAGCTTACTTCCCCCATTTTTTAAAATCACAGTTTCTAGAAGGTTTACATGATTTCTTAAAAAACACGAGTTTTTAGAAAATGTGTTTTATTTCATAAATGGAATCAACAAAGTATGCACATTCCACGTCATAACGACTTTCTATAGTTTGCGCATGCGTTTGGAAATAAGAAAAGCTTACTTCCACCGTTTTTTAAAATCACAGCTTCTAGAAGGTTTACATGATTTCGCAAAAAACACGAGTTTTTAAAAAATGTGTTTTATTTCATAAATGGAATCAACAAATTATGCACATTCTACGTCATAACGACTTTCTATAGTTTGCGCATGCGTTTGGAAATAAGAAAAGCTTACTTCCACGGTTTTTTAAAATCACAGCTTCTAAAAGGTTTACATGATTTCTTAAAAAACATCAGTTTTTAGAAAATGTGTTTTATTTCATAAATAGAATCTACAAAGTATGCACATTCTACGTCATAACTACATTCTGTAGTTTGCGCATGCGTCCAGAAATAAGAAAAGCTTACTTCCACCGTTTTTTTAAATCACAGCTTCTAGAAGGTTTACATGATTTCGTAAAAAACACGAGTTTTGAGAAAATGTGTTTTATTTCATAAATGGAATCTAAAAAGTTTGCACATTCTACGTCATAACGACTTTCTATAGTTTCCGCATGCGTTTGGAAATAACAAAAGCTTACTTCCCCCGTTTTTTAAAATCACAGCTTCTAGAAGGTTTACATGATTTGTTAAAAAACACGAGTTTTTAGAAAATGTGTTTTATTTCATAAATGGAATCAACAAAGTATGCACATTCTACGTCATAACGACTTTCTATAGTTTGCGCATGCGTCCGTAAAATAAGAAAATCTTACTTCCATCGTTTTTTAAAATCACAGCTTCTAGAAGGTTTACATGAATTCGTAAAAAACACGAGTTTTTAGAAAATGTGTTTTATTTCATAAATGGAATCTACAAAGTATGCACATTCTACGTCATAACGACTTTCCATAGTTTGCGCATACGCCCGGAAATAAGAAAAGCTTACTTCAATCGTTTTTTAAAATCACAGCTTCTAGAAGGTTTAGATAATTTCGTAAAAAACACGAGTTTTTAGAAAATGTGTTTTATTTCATAAATGATATCTACAAAGTATGCACATTCTACGGCATAACGACTTTCTATAGTTTGCGCATGCGTCCGGAAATAAGAAAAGCTTACTTCCACCATTTTTTAAAATCACAGCTTCTAGAAGGTTTACATGATTTCTTAAAAAACATGAGTTTTTAGAAAATGTGTTGTATTTCATAAATGGAATCTACAAAGTATGCACATTCTACCTCATAACTACTTTCTATAGTTTGCGCACGCATCCGGTAATAAGAAAAGCTTACTTCCCCCATTTTTTAAAATCACAGCTTCTAGAAGGTTTACATGATTTCTTAAAAAACACGAGTTTTTAGAAAATGTGTTTTATTTCATAAATGGAATCAACAAAGTATGCACTTTATACGTCATAACCACTTTCTATAGTTTGCGCATACATCCGGAAATAAGAAAAGCTTACTTCCACCGTTTTTTAAAATCACAGCTTCTAGAAGGTTTACATGATTTCGTAAAAAACACGAGTTTTTAGAAAATTTGTTTTATTTCATAAATGGAATCTACAAAGTATGCACATCTTACGTCAAAACGACTTTCTACAGTTTGCGCATGCGTCCGCAAAATAAGAAAAGCTTACTTCCCCCGTTTTTTAAAATCACAGCTTCTAGAAGGTTTACATGATTTGTTAAAAAACACGAGTTTTTAGAAAATGTGTTTTATTTCATAAATGGAATCAACAAAGTATGCACATTCTACGTCATAACGACTTTCTATAGTTTGCGCATGCGTACGGAAATAAGAAAAGCTTACTTCCACCGTTTTTTAAAATCACAGCTTCTAGAAGGTTTACATGATTTCGTAAAAAAAAAGAGTTTTTAGAAAATCTGTTTTATTTCATAAATGGAATCTACAAAGTATGCACATTCTACGTCATAACGACTTTCTATAGTTTGCGCATGTGTTTGGAAATAAGAAAAGCTTACTTCCCCCGTTTTTTAAAATCACAGCTTCTAGAAGGTTTACATGATTTCTTAAAAAACAAGAGTTTTTAGAAAATGTGTTTTATTTCATAAATGGAATCTACAAAGTATGCACATTCTACGTCATAATGACTTTCTATAGTTTGCGCATGTGTTTGGAAATAAGAAAAGCTTACTACCCCCGTTTTTTAAAATCACAGGCTTTGGAAGGTTTACATGATTTCTTAAGAAACACGAGTTTTTAGAAAATGTGTTTTATTTCATAAATAGAATCAACAAAGTATGCACATTCTACATCATAACGACTTTCTATAGTTTGCGCATGCGTCCGGAAATAAGAAAAGCTTACTTCCACCATTTTTTAAAATCACAGCTTCTAGAAGGTTTACATGATTTCTTAAAAAACACGAGTTTTGAGAAAATATGTTTTATTACATAAATGGAATCTACAAAGTATGCACATTCTACGTCATAACGACATTCTATAGTTTGCGCATGCGTCCGGAAATAAGAAAAACATACTTCCCCCGTTTTTTAAAATCACAGCTTCTAGAAGGTTTACATGATTTCGTAAAAAACACGAGTTTTTAGAAAATGTGTTTTATTTCATAAATGGAATCTACAAAGTTTGCACATTCTACGTCATAACGACTTTCTATAGTTTGCGCATCCGTCCGGAAATAAGAAAAGCGTACTTCCCCCGTTTTTTAAAATCACAGCTTCTAGAAGGTTTACATGATTTCGTAAAAAACAAGAGTTTTTAGAAAATGTGTTTTATTTCATAAATGGAATCTACAAAGTTTGCACATTCTACGTCATAACGACTTTCTATAGTTTGCGCATCCGTCCGGAAATAAGAAAAGCGTACTTCCCCCGTTTTTTAAAATCACAGCTTCTAGAAGGTTTACATGATTTCGTAAAAAACACGAGTGTTTAGAAAATGTGTTTTATTTCATAAATGGAATCAACAAAGTATGCACATTCTACGTCATAACGACTTTCTATAGTTTCCGCATGCGTCCGGAAATAAGAAAAGCTTACTTCCACCGTTTTTTAAAATCACAGCTTCTAGAAGGTTTATATGATTTCGCAAAAAACACGAGTTTTTAGAAAATGTGTTTTATTTTATAAATGGAATCTACAAAGTATGCACATTCTACGTCATAACGACTTTCTATAGTTTGCGCATCCGTCCGGAAATAAGAAAAGCTTACTTCCCCCGTTTTTTAAAATCAGAACTTCTATAAGGTTTACATGATTTCTTAAAAAACAAGAGTTTTTAGAAAATGTGTTTTATTTCATAAATGGAATCTACAAAGTATGCACATTCTACGTCATAACGACTTTCTATAGTTTGCGCATGCGTTTGGAAATAAGAAAAGCTTACTTCCCCCGTTTTTTAAAATCACAGCTTCTAGATGGTTTACATGATTTCTGAAAAAACATGAGTTTTTATAAAATGTGTTTTATTTCATAAATAGAATCAACAAAGTATGCACATTCTACATCATAACGACTTTCTATAGTTTGCGCATGCGTCCGGAAATAAGAAAAGCTTACTTCCACCATTTTTTAAAATCACAGCATCTAGAAGGTTTTCATTATTTCGTAAAAAACATGAGTTTTTAGAAAATGTGTTTTATTTCATAAATGGAATCTACAAAGTATGCACATTCTATGGCATAACGACATTCTATAGTTTGCGCATGCGTCCGGAAATAAGAAAAGCTTACTTCCCCCATTTTTTAAAATCACAGCTTCTAGAAGGTTTACATGATTTCTTAAAAAACACGAGTTTTTAGAAAATGTGTTTTATTTCATAAATAGAATCAACAAAGTATGCACATTCTACATCATAACGACTTTCTATAGTTTGCGCATGCGTCCGGAAATAAGAAAAGCTTACTTCCACCATTTTTTAAAATCACAGCATCTAGAAGGTTTACATGATTTCGTAAAAAACACGAGTTTTTAGAAAATGTGTTTTATTTCATAAATGTGATCTACAAAGTATGCACATTCTACGTCATAACGACATTCTATAGTTTGCGCATGCATCCGGAAATAAGAAAAGCTTACTTCCACCGTTTTTTAAAATCACAATTTCTAGAAGGTTTACATGATTTCGTAAAAAACACGAGTTTTTAGAAAATGTGTTTTATTTCATAAATGGAATCTAAAAAGTTTGCACATTCTACGTCATAATGAATTTCTATAGTTTGGGAATGCGTCCGGAAATAAGAAAATCTTACTTCCACCCTTTTTTAAAATCACAGCTTCTAGAAGGTTTACATGATTTCGTAAAAAAAAAGAGTTTTTAGAAAATGTGTTTTATTTCATAAATAGAATCTACAAAGTATGCACATTCTACATCATAACGACTTTCCATCGTTTGCGCATACGCCCGGAAATAAGAAAAGCTTACTTCCCCCGTTTTTTACAATCACAGCTTCTAGAAGGTTTACATAATTTCGTAAAAAACACGAGCTTTTAAAAATGTGTTTGATTTCATAAATGCAATCTACAAAGTATGCGCATTGTACGGCATAGCGACTTTCTATAGTTTGCGCATGCCTCCGGAAATATGAAAAGCTTACGTCCACCGTTTTTTAAAATCACAGCTTCTAGAACGTTTACATGATTTCGTAAAAAACACGAGTTTTTAGAAAATGTGTTTTATTTCATAAATGGAATCTCCAATTATGCACATTCTACGTCATAATGAATTTCTATAGTTTGCGCATGCATCTGGAAATAAGAAAAGCTTACTTCCACCGTTTTTTAAAATCACAGCTTCTAGAAGGTTTACATGAATTCGTAAAAAACAAGAGTTTTTAGAAAATGTGTTTTATTTCATAAATGGAATCTAAAAAGTTTGCACATTCTACGTCATAACGACTTTCTATAGTTTGCGCATGCGTCCGGAAATAAGAAAAGCTTACTTCCCCCATTTTTTAAAATCACAGCTTCTAGAAGGTTTACATGATTTCTTAAAAAACACGAGTTTTTAGAAAATGTGTTTTATTTCATAAATGGAATCAACAAAGTATGCACATTCTACGTCATTACGACTTTCTATAGTTTGCGCATGCATTTGGAAATAAGAAAAGCTTACTTCCCCCGTTTTTTAAAATCACAGCGTCTAAAAGGTTTACATGATTTCTTAAAAAACACGAGTTTTTAGAAAATGTGTTTTATTTAATAAATAGAATCTACAAAGTATGCACATTCTACGTCATAACGATTTTCTATAGTTTGCGCATGCGTCCGGAAATAAGAAAAGCTTACTTCCACCGTTTTTTAAAATCACGGCATCTAGAAGGTTTACATGATTTCGTAAAAAACACGAGTTTTTAGAAAATGTGTTTTATTTCATAAATGCAATCTACAAAGTATGCACATTCTACGTCATAACGACTTTCTATAGTTTGCGCATGCGTCCGGAAATAAGAAAAGCTTACTTCCCCCATTTTTTAAAATCACAGCTTCTAGAAGGTTTACATGATTTCGTAAAAAACACGAGTTTTTAGAAAATGTGTTTTATTTCATAAATGGAATCTACAAAGTATGCACATTCTACGTCATCAGGACTTTCTATAGTTTGCGCATCCGTCCGGAAATAAGAAAAGCTTACTTCCCCCGTTTTTTAAAATCACAGCTTCTAGAAGGTTTACATGATTTGTTAAAAAACACGAGTTTTTAGAAAATGTGTTTTATTTCATAAACGGAATCAACAAAGTATGCACATTCTACGTCATAACGACTTTCTATAGTTTGCGCATGCGTCCGGAAATAAGAAAATCTTACTTCCACCGTTTTTTAAAATCACAGCTTCTAGAAGGTTTACATGATTTCGTAAATAACACGAGTTTTTAGAAAATGTGTTTTATATCATAAATGGAATCTACAAAGTATGCACATTCTACGTCATAACGACTTTCTATAGTTTGCGCATACGTCCAGAAATAAGAAAAGCTTACTTCCACCGTTTTTTAAAACCACAGCTTCTAGAAGGTTTACATGATTTCGTAAAAAACACGAGTTTTTAGAAAATGTGTTTTATTTCATAAATGGAATCTACAAAGTATGCACATTCTATGACATAACGACTTTCTATAGTTTGCGCATGCATCCGGAAATAAGAAAAGCTTACTTCCCCCATTTTTTAAAATCACAGCTTCTAGAAGGTTTACATGATTTCTTAAAAAACACGAGTTTTTAGAAAATGTGTTTTATTTCATAAATGGAATCAACAAAGTATGCACATTCTACGTCATAACGACTTTATATAGTTTGCGCATGCGTTTGGAAATAAGAAAAGCTTACTTCCCCCGTTTTTTAAAATCACAGCTTCTATAAGGTTTACATGATTTCGTAAAAAACACGAGTTTTTAGAAAATGTGTTTTATTTCATAAATGGAATCTACAAAGTATGCACATTCTACGTCAAAACGACTTTCTACAGTTTGCGCATGCGTCCGCAAAATAAGAAAAGGTTACTTCCCCCGTTTTTTAAAATCACAGCTTCTAGAAGGTTTACATGATTTCGTAAAAAACACGAGTTTTTAGAAAATGTGTTTTATTTCATAAATGGAATCCACAAAGTTTGCACATTCTACATCATAACGACATTCTATAGTTTGCACATGCATCCGGAAATAAGAAAAGCTTACTTCCACCGTTTTTTAAAATCACAGCTTCTAGAAGGTTTACATGATTTCGTAAAAAACACGAGTTTTTAGAAAATGTGTTTTATTTCATAAATGGAATCTACAAAGTATGCACATTCTACGTCATAACGACTTTCTATAGTTTGCGCATGCGTTTGGAAATAAGAAAAGCTTACTTCCCCCGTTTTTTAAAATCACAGCTTCTAGATGGTTTACATGATTTCTGAAAAAACATGAGTTTTTATAAAATGTGTTTTATTTCATAAATAGAATCAACAAAGTATGCACATTCTACATCATAACGACTTTCTATAGTTTGCGCATGCGTCCGGAAATAAGAAAAGCTTACTTCCACCATTTTTTAAAATCACAGCATCTAGAAGGTTTTCATTATTTCGTAAAAAACATGAGTTTTTAGAAAATGTGTTTTATTTCATAAATGGAATCTACAAAGTATGCACATTCTATGGCATAACGACATTCTATAGTTTGCGCATGCGTCCGGAAATAAGAAAAGCTTACTTCCCCCATTTTTTAAAATCACAGCTTCTAGAAGGTTTACATGATTTCTTAAAAAACACGAGTTTTTAGAAAATGTGTTTTATTTCATAAATAGAATCAACAAAGTATGCACATTCTACATCATAACGACTTTCTATAGTTTGCGCATGCGTCCGGAAATAAGAAAAGCTTACTTCCACCATTTTTTAAAATCACAGCATCTAGAAGGTTTACATGATTTCGTAAAAAACACGAGTTTTTAGAAAATGTGTTTTATTTCATAAATGTGATCTACAAAGTATGCACATTCTACGTCATAACGACATTCTATAGTTTGCGCATGCATCCGGAAATAAGAAAAGCTTACTTCCACCGTTTTTTAAAATCACAATTTCTAGAAGGTTTACATGATTTCGTAAAAAACACGAGTTTTTAGAAAATGTGTTTTATTTCATAAATGGAATCTAAAAAGTTTGCACATTCTACGTCATAACGAATTTCTATAGTTTGGGAATGCGTCCGGAAATAAGAAAATCTTACTTCCACCCTTTTTTAAAATCACAGCTTCTAGAAGGTTTACATGATTTCGTAAAAAAAAAGAGTTTTTAGAAAATGTGTTTTATTTCATAAATAGAATCTACAAAGTATGCACATTCTACATCATAACGACTTTCCATCGTTTGCGCATACGCCCGGAAATAAGAAAAGCTTACTTCCCCCGTTTTTTACAATCACAGCTTCTAGAAGGTTTACATAATTTCGTAAAAAACACGAGCTTTTAAAAATGTGTTTGATTTCATAAATGCAATCTACAAAGTATGCGCATTGTACGGCATAGCGACTTTCTATAGTTTGCGCATGCCTCCGGAAATATGAAAAGCTTACGTCCACCGTTTTTTAAAATCACAGCTTCTAGAACGTTTACATGATTTCGTAAAAAACACGAGTTTTTAGAAAATGTGTTTTATTTCATAAATGGAATCTCCAATTATGCACATTCTACGTCATAATGAATTTCTATAGTTTGCGCATGCATCTGGAAATAAGAAAAGCTTACTTCCACCGTTTTTTAAAATCACAGCTTCTAGAAGGTTTACATGAATTCGTAAAAAACAAGAGTTTTTAGAAAATGTGTTTTATTTCATAAATGGAATCTAAAAAGTTTGCACATTCTACGTCATAACGACTTTCTATAGTTTGCGCATGCGTCCGGAAATAAGAAAAGCTTACTTCCCCCATTTTTTAAAATCACAGCTTCTAGAAGGTTTACATGATTTCTTAAAAAACACGAGTTTTTAGAAAATGTGTTTTATTTCATAAATGGAATCAACAAAGTATGCACATTCTACGTCATTACGACTTTCTATAGTTTGCGCATGCATTTGGAAATAAGAAAAGCTTACTTCCCCCGTTTTTTAAAATCACAGCGTCTAAAAGGTTTACATGATTTCTTAAAAAACACGAGTTTTTAGAAAATGTGTTTTATTTAATAAATAGAATCTACAAAGTATGCACATTCTACGTCATAACGATTTTCTATAGTTTGCGCATGCGTCCGGAAATAAGAAAAGCTTACTTCCACCGTTTTTTAAAATCACGGCATCTAGAAGGTTTACATGATTTCGTAAAAAACACGAGTTTTTAGAAAATGTGTTTTATTTCATAAATGCAATCTACAAAGTATGCACATTCTACGTCATAACGACTTTCTATAGTTTGCGCATGCGTCCAGAAATAAGAAAAGCTTACTTCCCCCATTTTTTAAAATCACAGCTTCTAGAAGGTTTACATGATTTCGTAAAAAACACGAGTTTTTAGAAAATGTGTTTTATTTCATAAATGGAATCTACAAAGTATGCACATTCTACGTCATCAGGACTTTCTATAGTTTGCGCATCCGTCCGGAAATAAGAAAAGCTTACTTCCCCCGTTTTTTAAAATCACAGCTTCTAGAAGGTTTACATGATTTGTTAAAAAACACGAGTTTTTAGAAAATGTGTTTTATTTCATAAACGGAATCAACAAAGTATGCACATTCTACGTCATAACGACTTTCTATAGTTTGCGCATGCGTCCGGAAATAAGAAAATCTTACTTCCACCGTTTTTTAAAATCACAGCTTCTAGAAGGTTTACATGATTTCGTAAATAACACGAGTTTTTAGAAAATGTGTTTTATATCATAAATGGAATCTACAAAGTATGCACATTCTACGTCATAACGACTTTCTATAGTTTGCGCATACGTCCAGAAATAAGAAAAGCTTACTTCCACCGTTTTTTAAAACCACAGCTTCTAGAAGGTTTACATGATTTCGTAAAAAACACGAGTTTTTAGAAAATGTGTTTTATTTCATAAATGGAATCTACAAAGTATGCACATTCTATGACATAACGACTTTCTATAGTTTGCGCATGCATCCGGAAATAAGAAAAGCTTACTTCCCCCATTTTTTAAAATCACAGCTTCTAGAAGGTTTACATGATTTCTTAAAAAACACGAGTTTTTAGAAAATGTGTTTTATTTCATAAATGGAATCAACAAAGTATGCACATTCTACGTCATAACGACTTTATATAGTTTGCGCATGCGTTTGGAAATAAGAAAAGCTTACTTCCCCCGTTTTTTAAAATCACAGCTTCTATAAGGTTTACATGATTTCGTAAAAAAAACGAGTTTTTAGAAAATGTGTTTTATTTCATAAATGGAATCTACAAAGTATGCACATTCTACGTCAAAACGACTTTCTACAGTTTGCGCATGCGTCCGCAAAATAAGAAAAGGTTACTTCCCCCGTTTTTTAAAATCACAGCTTCTAGAAGGTTTACATGATTTCGTAAAAAACACGAGTTTTTAGAAAATGTGTTTTATTTCATAAATGGAATCCACAAAGTTTGCACATTCTACATCATAACGACATTCTATAGTTTGCACATGCATCCGGAAATAAGAAAAGCTTACTTCCACCGTTTTTTAAAATCACAGCTTCTAGAAGGTTTACATGATTTCGTAAAAAACACGAGTTTTTAGAAAATGTGTTTTATTTCATAAATGGAATCTACAAAGTATGCACATTCTACGTCATAACGACTTTCTATAGTTTGCGCATGCGTTTGGAAATAAGAAAAGCTTACTTCCCCCGTTTTTTAAAATCACAGCTTCTAGAAGGTTTACATGATTTCTTTAAAAACACTAGTTTTTAGAAAATGTGTTTTATTTCATAAACGGAATCAACAAAGTATGCACATTCTACGTCATAATGACTTTCTATAGTTTGCGCATGCGTCCGGAAATAAGAAAAGCTTACTTCCACCGTTTTTTTAAATCACAGCTTCTAGAAGGTTTACATGATTTCGCAAAAAACACGAGTTTTTAGAAAATGTGTTTTATTTCATAAATGGAATCAACAAAATATGCACATTCTACGTCATAACGACTTTCTATAGTTTGCGCATGCGTTTGGAAATAAGAAAAGCTTACTTCCACCGTTTTTTAAAATCACAGCTTCTAAAAGGTTTACATGATTTCTTAAAAAACATCAGTTTTTAGAAAATGTGTTTTATTTCATAAATAGAATCTACAAAGTATGCACATTCTACGTCATAACTACATTCTGTAGTTTGCGCATGCGTCCGGAAATAAGAAAAGCTTACTTCCACCGTTTTTTAAAATCACAACTTCTAGAAGGTTTACATGATTTCGTAAAAAACACGAGTTTTGAGAAAATGTGTTTTATTTCATAAATTGAATCTAAAAAGTTTGCACATTCTACATCATAACGACTTTCTATAGTTTGCACATGCGTTTGGAAATAAGAAAAGCTTACTTCCCCCATTTTTTAAAATCACAGCTTCTAGAAGGTTTACATGATTCGTTAAAAAACACGAGTTTTTAGAAAATGTGTTTTATTTCATAAATGGAATCAACAAAGTATGCACATTCTACGTCATAACGACTTTCTATAGTTTGAGCATGCGTCCGGAAATAAGAAAAGCTTACTTCCACCGTTTTTTAAAATCACAACTTCTAGAAGGTTTACATGATTTCGTAAAAAACACGAGTTTTGAGAAAATGTGTTTTATTTCATAAATGGAATCTACAAAGTATGCACATTCTACGTCATAACGACTTTCCATAGTTTGCGCATACGCCCGGAAATAAGAAAAGCTTACTTCCATCGTTTTTTAAAATCACAGCTTCTAGAAGGTTTACATAATTTCGTAAAAAACACGAGTTTTTAGAAAATGTGTTTTATTTCATAAAAGGAATCTACAAAGTATGCACATTCTATGGCATAACGACTTTCTATAGTTTGCGCATGCGTCCGGAAATAAGAAAAGCTTACTTCCACCGTTTTTTAAAATCACAGCTTCTAGAAGGTTTACATGATTTCTTAAAAAACACGAGTTTTTAGAAAATGTGTTGTATTTCATAAATGGAATCTACAAAGTATGCACATTCTACGTCATAACTACTTTCTATAGTTTGCGCACGCATCCGGAAATAAGAAAAGCTTACTTCCCCCATTTTTTAAAATCACAGCTTCTAGAAGGTTTACATGATTTCTTAAAAAACACGAGTTTTTAGAAAATGTGTTTTATTTCATAAATGGAATCAACAAAGTATGCACATTCCACGTCATAACGACTTTCTATAGTTTGCGCATGCGTTTGGAAATAAGAAAAGCTTACTTCCCCCGTTTTTTAAAATCACAGCTTCTAGAAGGTTTACATGATTTCTTAAAAAACACGAGTTTTTAGAAAATGTGTTTTATTTCATAAATGGAATCTACAAAGTATGCACATGCTACGCCATAACGAATTTCTACAGTTTGCGCATGTGTCCGGAAATAAGAAAAGGTTACTTCCCCCGTTTTTTAAAATCACAGTTTCTAGAATGTTTACATGATTTCTTAAAAAACAAGAGATTTTAGAAAATGTGTTTTATTTCATAAATGGAATCTACAAAGTATGCGCATTCTACGTCATCAGGACTTTCTATAGTTTGCGCATTCGTCCGGAAATAAGAAAAGCTTACTTCCCCCGTTTTTTAAAATAACAGCTTCTAGAAGGTTTACATGATTTCTTAAAAAACACGAGTTTTTAGAAAATGTGTTTTATTTCATAAAAGGAATCTACAAAGTATGCACATTCTACGTCATAACGACTTTCTATAGTTTGCGCATGCATCCGGAAATAAGAAAAGCTTACTTCCACCGTTTTTTAAAATCACAGCTTCTAGAAGGTTTACATGATTTCGTAAAAAACACGAGTTTTTAGAAAATGTGTTTTATTTCATAAATGGAATCTAAAAAGTTTGCACATTCTACGTCATAACGACTTTCTATAGTTTGCGCATCCGTCCGGAAATAAGAAAAGCTTACTTCCCCCGTTTTTTAAAATCATAGCTTCTAGAAGGTTTACATGATTTGTTAAAAAACACGAGTTTTTAGAAAATGTGTTTTATTTCATAAATGGAATCAACAAAGTATGCACATTCTACGTCATAACGACTTTCTATAGTTTGCGAATGCGTCCGGAAATAGGAAAAGCTTACTTCCACCATTTTTTAAAATCACAGCTTCTAGAAGGTTTACATGATTTCGTAAAAAAAAAGAGTTTTTAGAAAATGTGTTTTATTTCATAAATGGAATCTACAAAGTATGGACATTCTACGTCATAACGACTTTCCATAGTTTGCGCATACGCCCGGAAATAAGAAAAGCTTACTTCCACCGTTTTTTAAAATCACAGCTTCTAGAAGGTTTACATAATTTCGTAAAAAACACGAGCTTTTATAAAATGTGTTTTATTTCATAAATGCAATCTACAAAGTATGCATATTCTACGGCATAATGACTTTCTATATTTTGCGCATGCGTCCGGAAATAAGAAAAGCTTACTTCCACCGTTTTTTAAAATCACAGCTTCTAGAACGTTTACATGATTTCGTAAAGAACACGAGTTTTTAGAAAATGTGTTTTATTTCATAAATGGAATCTACAAAGTATGCACATTCTACGTCATAACTACTTTCTATAGTTTGCGCATGCATCCGGAAATAAGAAAAGATTACTTCCCCCATTTTTTAAAATCACAGCTTCTAGAAGGTTTACATGATTTCTTAAAAAACACGAGTTTTTAGAAAATGTGTTTTGATTCATAAATGGAATCAACAAAGTATGCACATTCTACGTCATAACGACTTTCTATAGTTTGCGCATGCGTTTGGAAATAAGAAAAGCTTACTTCCCCCGTTTTTTAAAATCACAGCTTCCAGAAGGTTTACATGATTTCTTAAAAAACACAAGTTTTTAGAAAATGTGTTTTATTTCATAAATGGAATCAACAAAGTATGCATATTCTACGTCATAACGAATTTCTATAGTTTGCGCATGCGTCTGGATATAAGAAAAGATTACTTCCACCGTTTTTTAAAATCACAGCTTCTAGAACGTTTACATGAATTCGTAAAAAACACGAGTTTTTAGAAAATGTGTTTTATTTCATAAATTGAATCTACAAAGTATGCACATTCTACGTCATAACGACTTTATATAGTTTGCGCATGCTTCAGGAAATAAGAAAAGCTTACTTCCCCCGTTTTTTAAAACCACAGCTTCTAGAAGGTTTACATGATTTCTTAAAAAACACGAGTTTTTAGAAAATGTGTTTTATTTCATAAATGGAATCAACAAAGTATGCACATTCTACGTCATAAGGAGTTTCTATAGTTTGTGCATGCATCCGGAAATAAGAAAAGCTTAATTCCCCCGTTTTTTAAAATCACAGCTTCTAGAAGGTTTACATGATTTCTTAAAAAACACGAGCTTTTAGAAAATGTGTTTTATTTCATAAATGAAATCAACAAAGTACGAACATTCTACGTCATAACGACTTTCTATAATTTGCGCATGCGTTTAGAAATAACAAAAGCTTACTTCCCCCGTTTTTTAAAATCACAGCTTCTAGAAGGTTTACATGATTTCTTAAAAAACACTAGTTTTTAGAAAATGTCTTTTATTTCAAAAATAGAATCAACAAAGTATGCAAATTCTACGTCATAACGACTTTCTATAGTTTGCACATGCGTCCGGAAATAAGAAAAGCTTACTTCCACCATTTTTTAAAATCACAGCATCTAGAAGGTTTACACGATTTCGTAAAAAACACGAGTTTTTATAAAATGTGTTTTATTTCATAAATGGAATCTACAAAGTATGCACATTCTATGTCAAAACGACATTCTATAGTTTGCGCATGCGTGCGGAAATAAGAAAAGCTTACTTCCGCCGTTTTTTAAAATCACAGCTTCTAGAAGGTTTACATGATTTCGTAAAAAACACGATTTTTAGAAAATGTGTTTTATTTCATAAATGGAATCTAAAAAGTATGCACATCCTACGTCATAACGACTTTCTATAGTTTGCGCATACCTCCGGAAATAAGAAAAGCTTACTTCTAGAAGGTTTACATGATTTGTTAAAAAACACGAGTTTTTAGAAAATGTGTTTTATTTCATAAATGGAATCTACAAAGTATGCACATTCTACGACATAACGACTTTCTATAGTTTGCGCATGCATCCGGAAATAAGAAAAGCTTACTTCCCCCATTTTTTAAAATCACAGCTTCTAGAAGGTTTACATGATTTGTTAAAAAACACGAGTTTTTAGAAAATGTGTTTTATTTCATAAATGGAATCAACAAAGTATGCACTTTCTACGTCATAACGACTTTCTATAGTTTGCGCATATGTCCGGAAATAAGAAAAGCTTACTTCCACCGTTTTTTAAAATCACAGATTCTAGAAGGTTTACATGATTTCGTAAAAAACACGAGTTTTTAGAAAATGTGTTTTATTTCATAAATGGAATCTACAAAGTATGCACATTTTACGTCAAAACGACTTTCTACAGTTTGCGCATGCGTCCGCAAAATAAGAAAAGGTTACTTCCCCCGTTTTTTAAAATCACAGCTTCTAGAAGGTTTACATGATTTCTTAAATAACACGAGTTTTTAGAAAATGTGTTTTATTTCATAAATGGAATCCATAAAGTATGCACATTATACGTCATAACGACATTCTATAGTTTGCGCATGCATTCGGAAATAAGAAAAGCTTACTTCCACCGTTTTTTAAAATCACAGCTTCTAGAAAGTTTACATGATTTCGTAAAAAACACGAGTTTTTAGAAAATGTGTTTTATTTCATAAATGGAATCTACAAAGTATGCACATTCTACGTCATAACGACATTCTATAGTTTGCGCATGCGTCCGGAAATAAGAAAAGGTTACTTCCCCCGTTTTTTAAAATCACAGCTTCTAGAAGGTTTACACGATTTCGTAAAAAACATGAGTTTTTAGAAAATGTGTTTTATTTCATAATCGGAATCAACAAAGCATGCACATTCTACGTCATAACGACTTTCTATAGTTTGCGCATGCGTCCGGAAATAAGAAAAGCTTACTTCCACCGTTTTTTAAAATCACAGCTTCTAGAAGGTTTACATGATTTCGCAAAAAACACGAGTTTTTAGAAAATGTGTTTTATTTCATAAATGGAATCAACAAAGTATGCACATTCTACGTCATAACGAATTTCTATAGTTTGCTCATGCGTTTGGAAATAAGAAAAGCTTACTTCCACCGTTTTTTAAAATAACAGCTTCTAAAAGGTTTACATGATTTCTTAAAAAACATGAGTTTTTAGAAAATGTGTTTTATTTCATAAATATAATCTACAAAGTATGCACATTCTACTTCATAACGACATTCTATAGTTTGCGCATGCGTCCGGAAATAAGAAAAGCTTACTTCCACCATTTTTTAAAATCACAGCTTCTAGAAGGTTTACATGATTTCGTAAAATACACGAGTTTTTAGAAAATGTGTTTTATTTCATAAATGGAATCTAAAAAGTTTGCACATTCTACGTCATAACGACTTTCTGTAGTTTGCGCATCCGTCCGGAAATAAGAAAAGCTTACTTCCCCCGTTTTTTAAAATCATAGCTTCTAGAAGGTTTACATGATTTGTTAAAAAACATGAGTTTTTACAAAATGTGTTTTATTTCATAAATGGAATCAACAAAGTATGCACATTCTTCGTCATAACGACTTTCTATAGTTTCCGCATGCGTCCGAAAATAAGAAAAGCTTACTTCCACCGTTTTTTAAAATCACAGCTTCTAGAAGGTTTACATGATTTCTTAAAAAACACGAGTTTTTAGAAAATGTGTTTTATTTCATAAATGGAATCAACAAAGTATGCACATTCTACGTCATAAGGAGTTTCTATAGTTTGCGCATGCGTCCGGAAATAAGAAAAGCTTACTTCCACCGTTTTTTAAAATCACAGCTTCTAGAAGGTTTACATGATTTCGTAAAAAACACGAGTTTTTAGAAAATGTGTTTTATTTCATAAATGGAATCTACAAAGTATGCACATTCTACATCAAAACGAATTTCTACAGTTTGCACATGCGTCCGGAAATAAGAAAAGGTTACTTCCCCCGTTTTTTAAAATCACAGCTTCTAGAAGGTTTACATGATTTCGGAAAAAACAAGAGTTTTTAGAAAATGTGTTTTATTTCATAAATGGAATCCACAAAGTATGCACATTCTACATCATAACGACATTCTATAGTTTGCGCATGCTTCCAGAAATAAGAAAAGCTTACTTCCACCGTTTTTTAAAATCACAGCTTCTAGAAGGTTTACATGATTTCGTAAAAAACACGAGTTTTTAGAAAATGTGTTTTATTTCATAAATGGAATCCACAAAGTATGCACATTCTACATCATAAAGACTTTCTATAGTTTGCGCATGCGTTTGGAAATAAGAAAAGCTTACTTCCCCCCGTTTTTTAAAATCACAGCTTCTAGAAGGTTTACATGATTTCTTAAAAAACACGAGTTTTTAGAAAATGTGTTTTATTTCATAAACGGAATCAACAAAGTATGCACATTCTACGTCATAACGACTTTCTTTAGTTTGCGCATACGTCTGGAAATAAGAAAAGCTTACTTCCACCGTTTTTTAAAATCACAGCTTCCAGACGGTTTACATGATTTCTTAAAAAACATGAGTTTTTAGAAAATGTGTTTTATTTCATAAATGGAATCTACAAAGTATGCACATTCTACGTCATAACGACTTTCTATAGTTTGCGCATGCGTCTGGAAATAAGAAAAGCTTACTTCCCCCGTTTTTTAAAATCACAGCTTCTAGAAGGTTTACATGATTTCGCAAAAAACACGAGTCTTTAGAAAATGTGTTTTATTTCATAAATGGAATCTACAAAGTATGCACATTCTACGTCATAACGACTTTCTATAGTTTGCGCATCCGTCCGGAAATAAGAAAAGCTTACTTCCCCCGTATTTTAAAATCACAGCTTCTAGAAGGTTTACATGATTTCGTAAAAAAAACGAGTTTTTAGAAAATGTGTTTTATTTCATAAATGAAATCTACAAAGTATGCACATTCTACGTCATAACGACTTTCTATAGTTTGCGCATACGTCTGGAAATAAGAAAAGCTTACTTCCACCGTTTTTTAAAATCACAGCTTCTAGAAGGTTTACATGATTTCTTAAAAAACACGAGTTTTTAGAAAATGTGTTTTATTTCATAAATGGAAGCTATAAAGTATGCACATTCTACGTCATAACAACTTTCTATAGTTTGCGCATGCGTCCGGAAATAAGAAAAGCTTACTTCCACCGTTTTTTAAAATCACAGCTTCTAGAAGGTTTACATGATTTCGTAAAAAACACGAGTTTTTAGAAAATGTGTTTTATTTCATAAATGGAATCTACAAAGTGTGCACATTCAACATCATAACAACTTTCTATAGTTTGCGCATCCGTCCGGAAATAAGAAAAGCTTACTTCCCCCGTTTTTTAAAATCACAGCTTCTAGAAGGTTTACATGATTTCGTAAAAAAAACGAGTATCTAGAAAATGTGTTTTATTTCATAAATGGAATATACAAAGTATGCACATTCTACGTCATAACGACTTTCTATATTTTGCGCATGCATTTGGAAATAAGAAAAGCTTACTTCCCCTGTTTTTTAAAATCACAGCTTCTAGAAGGTTTACATGATTTCTTAAAAAACACGAGTTTTTAGAAAATGTGTTTTATTTCATAAATAGAATCAACAAAGTATGCACATTCTACGTCATAACGACTTTCTATAGTTTGCGAATGCATCCGGAAATAAGAAAAGCTTACTTCCACCGTTTTTTAAAGTCACAGCTTCTAGAAGGTTTACATGATTTCGTAAAAAACACGAGTTTTAGAAAATGTGTTTTATTTCATAAATGGAATCTACAAATTATGCACATTCTACGTCATAACGACATTCTATAGTTTGCGCATGCGTCCGGAAATAAGAGAAGCTTACTTCCACCGTTTTTTAAAATCACAGCTTCTAGAAGGTTTACATGATTTCTTAAAAAACACGAGTTTTTAGAAAATGTGTTTTATTTCATAAATGGAATCAACAAAGTATGCACATTCTACGTCATAATGACTTTCTATAGTTTGCGCATGCATCCCGAAAAAAGAGAAGCTTACTTCCCCCGTTTTTTAAAATCACAGCTTCTAGAAGGTTTACATGATTTCGCAAAAAACACGAGTCTTTAGAAAATGTGTTTTATTTCATAAATGGAATCTACAAAGTATGCACATTCTACGTCATAACGACTTTCTATAGTTTGCGCATGCGTCCGGAAATAAGAAAAGCTTACTTCCCCCGTTTTTTAAAATCACAGCTTCTAGAAGGTTTACATGATTTCTTAAAAAACACGAGTTTTTAGAAAATGTGTTTTATTTCATAAATGGAATCAACAAAGTATGCACATTCTACGTCATAACGACTTTCTATAGTTTGCGCATGCGTCCGGAAATAAGAAAAGCTTACTTCCACCGTTTTTTAAAATCACAGCTTCTAGAAGGTTTACATGATTTCTTAAAAAACACGAGTTTTTAGAAAATGTGTTTTATTTCATAAATGGAATCAACAAAGTATACACATTCTACGTCATAATGACTTTCTATAGTTTGCGCATGCATCCGGAAAAAAGAGAAGCTTACTTCCCCCGTTTTTTAAAATCACAGCTTCTAGAAGGTTTACATGATTTCTTAAAAAACACGAGTTTTTAGAAAATGTGTTTTATTTAATAAATGGAATCATCAAAGTACGCACATTCTACGCCATAACGACTTTCTATAGTTTGTGCATGCATCCAGAAATAACAAAAGCTTACTTCCACCGTTTTTTAAAATCACAGCTTCTAGAAGGTTTACATGATTTCTTAAAAAACACGAGTTTTTAGAAAATGTGTTTTATTTCATAAATAGAATCAACAAAGTATGCACATTCTACGTCATAACGACTTTCTATAGTTTGCACATGCGTCCAGAAATAAGAAAAGCTTACTTCCCCCGTTTTTTAAAATCTCAGCTTCTAGAAGGTTTACATGATTTCGTAAAAAACACGAGTTTTTAGAAAATGTGTTTTATTTCCTAAATGGAATCAACAAAGTATGCACATTCTACGTCATAACGACTTTCTTTAGTTTGCGCATGCGTCCGGAAATAAGAAAAGCTTACTTCCACCGATTTTTAAAATCACAGCTTCTAGAAGGTTTACATGATTTCGTAAAAAACACGAGTTTTTAGAAAATGTGTTTTATTTCATAAATGGAATCAACAAAGTATGCACATTCTACGTCATAACGACTTTCTATAGTTTGCGCATGCGTCCCGAAATAAGAAAAGCTTACTTCCACCGATTTTTAAAATCACAGCTTCTAGAAGGTTTACATGATTTCGTAAAAAACACGAGTTTTTAGAAAATGTGTTTTATTTCATAAATGGAATCTACAAAGTATGCACATTCTACGTCATAACGACTTTCTATAGTTTGCACATGCGTCCGGAAATAAGAAATGGTTACATCCACCGTTTTTTAAAATCACAGCTTCTAGAATGTTTACATGATTTCGTAAAAAACACGAGTTTTTAGAAAATTTGTTTTATTTAATAAATGGAATCTACAAAGTGTGCACATTCTACGTCATAACGACTTTCTATAGTTTGCACATGCGTCCGGAAATAAGAAATGCTTACATCCACCGTTTTTTAAAATCACAGCTTCTAGAATGTTTACATGATTTCGTAAAAAACACGAGTTTTTAGAAAATGTGTTTTATTTCATAAATGGAATCTACAAACTATGCACATTCTACATCATAACGAATTTCTATAGTTTGCGCATGCGTCCGGAAATAAAAAACCCTTACTTCCCCCGTTTTTTAAAATCACAGCTTCTAGAAGGTTTACATGATTTCGTAAAAAACACGAGTTTTTAGAAAATGTGTTTTATTTCATAAATGGAATCTAAAAAGTATGCACATTCTACGTCATTATGACTTTCTATTGTTTGCGCATGCGTCCGGAAATAAGAAAAGCTTACTTCCACCGTTTTTTAAAATCATAGCTTCTAGAAGGTTTACATGATTTCGTAAAAAACACGAGTTTTTAGAAAATGTGTTTTATTTCATAAATGGAATCAACGAAGTATGCGCATTCTACGTCATAACGACTTTCTATAGTTTGCATATGCGTTTGGAAATAAGAAAAGCTTCCTTCCCCCATTTTTTAAAATCACAGCTTCTAGAAGGTTTACATGATTTCTTAAAAAACACGAGTTTTTAGAAAATGTGTTTTATTTCATAAATGGAATCAACAAAGTATGCACATTTTACGTCATAACGACTTTCTATAGTTTGCGCATGCGTCCGGAAAAAAGAAAAGCTTACTTCCAGCGTTTTTTAAAATCACAGCTTCTAGAAGGTTTACATGATTTCGTAAAAAACACGAGTTTTTAGAAAATGTGATTTATTTCATAAATGGAATCTACAAAGTATGCACATTCTACATCATAACGACTTTCTATAGTTTGCGCATGCGTCCGGAAAAAAGAGAAACTTACTTCCCCCGTTTTTTAAAATCACAGCTTCTAGAAGGTTTACATGATTTCCTAAAAAACACGAGTTTTTATAAAATGTGTTTTATTTAATAAATGGAATCAACAAAGTACGCACATTCTACGTCATAACGACTTTCTATAGTTTGTGCATGTGTCCGGAAATAAGAAAAGCTTACTTCCACCGTTTCTTAAAATCACAGCTTCTAGAAGGTTTACATGATTTCGTAAAAAACACGAGTTTTTAGAAAATTTGTTTTATTTCATAAATGGAATCAACAAAGTATGCACATTCTACGTCATAACAACTTTCTATAGTTTGCGCAGGCGTTTGGAAATAAGAAAAGCTTACTTCCCCCGTTTTTTAATATCACAGCTTCTAGAAGGTTTACATGAGTTCTTAAAAAACACGAGTTTTTAGAAAATGTGTTTTATTTCATAAATAGAATCAACAAAGTATGCACATTCTACGTCATAACGACTTTCTATAGTTTGCACATGCGTCCGGAAATAAGAAAAACTTACTTCCACCGTTTTTTAAAATCTCAGCTTCTAGAAGGTTTACATGATTTCGTAAAAAACACGAGTTTTTAGAAAATGTGTTTTATTTCATAAATGGAATCAACAAAGTATGCACATTCTACGACATAACGACTTTCTATAGTTTGCGCATGCGTCCGGAAATAAGAAAAGCTTACTTCCACCGATTTTTAAAATCACAGCTTCTAGAAGGTTTACATGATTTCGTAAAAAACACGAGTTTTTAGAAAATGTGTTTTATTTCATAAATGGAATCAACAAAGTATGCACATTCTACGTCATAACGACTTTCTATAGTTTGCGCATGCGTCCGGAAATAAGAAAAGCTTACTTCCACCGATTTTTAAAATCACAGCTTCTTGAAGGTTTACATGATTTCGTAAAAAACACGAGTTTTTAGAAAATGTGTTTTATTTCATCAATGGAATCTACAAAGTATGCACATTCTACGTCATAACGACTTTCTATAGTTTGCACATGCGTCCGGAAATAAGAAAAGCTTACTTCCACCGTTTTTTAAAATCACAGCTTCTAGAAGGTTTACATGATTTCATAAAAAACACGAGTTTTTAGAAAATCTGTTTTATTTCATAAATGGAATCAACAAAGTATGCACATTCTACGTCATAACGACTTTCTATAGTTTGCGCATTCGTCCGGAAATAAGAAAAGCTTACTTCCACCGTTTTTTAAAATCACAGCTTCTAGAAGGTTTACATGATTTCGTAAAAAACACGAGTTTTTACAAAATGTGTTTTATTTCATAAATGGAATCTACAAACTATGCACATTCTACGCCATAACGAATTTCTATAGTTTGCGCATGCGTCCGGAAATAAGAAACGCTTACTTCCCCCTTTTTTTAAAATCACAGCTTCTAGAAGGTTTACATGATTTTGTAAAAAACACGAGTTTTTAGAAAATGTGTTTTATTTCATAAATGGAATCTACAAAGTATGCACATTCTACGTCATAACGACTTTCTATTGTTTGCCCATGCGTCCGGAAATAAGAAAAGCTTACTTCCACCGTTTTTTAAAATCACAGCTTCTAGACGGTTTACATGATTTCGTAAAAAACACGAGTTTTTAGAAAATGTGTTTTATTTCATAAATGGAATCTACAAAGTATGCACATTCTACATTATAACGAATTTCTATAGTTTGCGCGTGCGTTTGGAACTAAGAAAAGCTTACTTCCCCCGTTTTTTAAAATCACAGCTTCTAGAAGGTTTATATGATTTCTTAAAAAACACGAGTTTTTAGAAAATATGTTTTATTTCATAAATAGAATCAACAAAGTATGCACATTCTAAGTCATAACGACTTTCTATAGTTTGCACATGCGCCCGGAAATAAGAAAAGCTTACTTCCTGCGTTTTTTAAAATCACAGCTTCTAGAAGGTTTACATGATTTCGTAAAAAACATGAGTTTTTAGAAAATGTGTTTTATTTCATAAATGGAATCAAAAAGTATGCACATTCTACGTCATAACGACTTTGTATAGTTTGCGCATGCGTCCGGAAATAACAAAAGCTTACTTCCACCGTTTTTTAAAATCACAGCTTCTAGAAGGTTTACATGATTTCGTAAAAAACACGAGGTTTTAGAAAATGTGATTTATTTCATAAATGGAATCTACAAAGTATGCACATTCTACATCATAACGACTTTCTATAGTTTGCGCATGCGTCCGGAATAAAGAGAAGCTTACTTCCCCCGTTTTTTAAAATCACAGCTTCTAGAAGATTTACATGATTTCTTAAAAAACACGAGTTTTTAGAAAATGTGTTTTATTTCATAAATGGAATCAACAAAGTACGCACATTCTACGTCATAACGACTTTCTATAGTTTGTGCATGTGTCCGGAAATAAGAAAAGCTTACTTCCACCGTTTTTTAAAATCACAGCTTCTAGAAGGTTTACATGATTTTGTAAAAAACACGAGTTTTTAGAAAATGTGTTCTATTTCATAAATGGAATCTACAAAGTATGCACATTCTACGTCATAACGACTTTCTATAGTTTGCACAGGCGTTTGGGAATAAGAAAAGCTTACTTCCCCCGTTTTTTAAAATCACAGCTTCTAGAAGGTTTACATGATTTCTAAAAAAACACGAGTTTTTAGAAAACGTGTTTTATTTCATAAATAGAATCAACAAAGTATGGACATTCTACGTCATAACGACATTCTATAGTTTGCACATGCGTCCGGAAATAAGAAAAGCTTACTTCCACCGTTTTTTAAAATCTCAGCTTCTAGAAGGTTTACATGATTTCGTAAAAAACACGAGTTTTTAGGAAATGTGTTTTATTTCATAAATGGAGTCAACAAAGTATGCACATTCTACGTCATAACGACTTTCTATAGTTTGCACATGCGTCCGGAAATAAGAAAAGCTTAATTCCACCCTTTTTTAAAATCACAGCTTCTAGAAGGTTTACATGATTTCATAAAAAACACGAGTTTTTAGAAAATGTGTTTTATTTCATAAATGGAATCAACAAAGTATGCACATTCTACGTCATAACGACTTTCTATAGTTTGCGCATTCGTCCGGAAATAATAAAAGCTTACTTCCACCGTTTTTTAAAATCACAGCTTCTAGAAGGTTTACATGATTTCGTAAAAAACACGAGTTTTTAGAAAATGTGTTTTATTTCATAAATGGAATCTACAAACTATGCACATTCTACGTCATAACGAATTTCTATAGTTTGCGCATGCGTTCGGAAATAAGAAATGCTTACTTCCCCCGTTTTTTAAAATCACAGCTTCTAGAACGTTTACATGATTTTGTAAAAAACACGAGTTTTTAAAAAATGTGTTTTACTTCATAAATGGAATCTACAAAGTATGCACATTCTACGTCATAACGACTTTCTATTGTTTGCGCATGCGTCCGGAAATAAGAAAAGCTTACTTCCACCGTTTTTTAAAATCACAGCTTCTAGAAGGTTTACATGATTTCGTAAAAAACACGAGTTTTTAGAAAATGTGTTTTATTTCATAAATGGAATCAACAAAGTATGCACATTCTACGTCATAACGACTTTCTATAGTTTGCGCATTCGTCCGGAAATAAGAAAAGCTTACTTCCACCGTTTTTTAAAATCACAGCTTCTAGAAGGTTTACATGATTTCGTAAAAAACACGAGTTTTTAGAAAATGTGTTTTATTTCATAAATGGAATCTACAAACTATGCACATTCTACGTCATATCGAATTTCTATAGTTTGCGCATGCGTCCGGAAATAAGAAATGCTTACTTCCCCCGTTTTTTAAAATCACAGCTTCTAGAACGTTTACATGATTTTGTAAAAAACACGAGTTTTTAAAAAATGTGTTTTACTTCATAAATGGAATCTACAAAGTATGCACATTCTACGTCATAACGACTTTCTATTGTTTGCGCATACGTCCGGAAATAAGAAAAGCTTACTTCCACCGTTTTTTAAAATCACAGCTTCTAGAAGGTTTACATGATTTTGTAAAAAACACGAGTTTTTAGAAAATGTGTTCTATTTCATAAATGGAATCTACAAAGTATGCACATTCTACGTCATAACGACTTTCTATAGTTTGCGCAGGCGTTTGGGAATAAGAAAAGATTACTTCCCCCGTTTTTTAAAATCACAGCTTCTAGAAGGTTTACATGATTTCTTAAAAACCACGAGTTTTTAGAAAATGTGTTTTATTTCATAAATAGAATCAACAAAGTATGGACATTCTACGTCATAAAGACATTCTATAGTTTGCACATGCGTACGGAAATAAGAAAAGCTTACTTCCACCGTTTTTTAAAATCTCAGCTTCTAGAAGGTTTACATGATTTCGTAAAAAACATGAGTTTTTAGGAAATGTGTTTTATTTCATAAATGGAATCAACAAAGTATGCACATTCTACGTCATAACGACTTTCTATAGTTTGCACATGCGTCCGAAAATAAGAAAAGCTTACTTCCACCCTTTTTTAAAATCACAGCTTCTAGAAGGTTTACATGATTTCATAAAAAACACGAGTTTTTAGAAAATGTGTTTTATTTCATAAATGGAATCAACAAAGTATGCACATTCTACGTCATAACGACTTTCTATAGTCTGCGCATTCGTCCGGAAATAAGAAAAGCTTACTTCCACCGTTTTTTAAAATCACAGCTTCTAGAAGGTTTACATGATTTCGTAAAAAACACGAGTTTTTAGAAAATGTGTTTTATTTCATAAATGGAATCTACAAACTATGCACATTCTACGTCATAACGAATTTCTATAGTTTGCGCATGCGTCCGGAAATAAGAAACGCTTACTTCCCCCGTTTTTTTAAAATCACAGCTTCTAGAACGTTTACATGATTTTGTAAAAAACACGAGTTTTTAGAAAATGTGTTTTACTTCATAAATGGAATCTACAAAGTATGAACATTCTACGTCATAACGACTTTCTATTGTTTGCGCATGCGTCCGGAAATAAGAAAAGCTTACTTCCACCGTTTTTTAAAATCACAGCTTCTAGAAGGTTTACATGATTTCGTAAAAAACACGAGTTTTTAAAAAATGTGTTTTCTTTAATAAATGGAATCTACAAAGTATGCACATTCTACGTCATAACGAATTTCTATAGTTTGCGCGTGCGTTTGGAAATAAGAAAAGCTTACTTCCCCCGTTTTTTAAAGTCACAGCTTCTAGAAGGTTTATATGATTTCTTAAAAAAGACGAGTTTTTAGAAAATATGTTTTATTTCATAAATAGAATCAACAAAGTATGCACATTCTAAGTCATAACGACTTTCTATAGTTTGCACATGCGCCCGGAAATAAGAAAAGCTTACTTCCTGTGTTTTTTAAAATCACAGCTTCTAGAAGGTTTACATGATTTCCTAAAAAACATGAGTGTTTAGAAAATGTGTTTTATTTCATAAATGGAATCAACAAAGTATGCACATTCTACGTCATAACGACTTTGTATAGTTTGCACATGCGTCCGGAAATAACAAAAGCTTACTTCCACCGTTTTTTAAAATCCCAGCTTCTAGAAGGTTTACATGATTTCGTAAAAAACACGAGTTTTTAGAAAATGTGATTTATTTCATAAATGGAAACTACAAAGTATGCACATTCTACATCATAACGACTTTCTATAGTTAGCGCATGCGTCCGGAAAAAAGAGAAGCTTACTTCCCCCGTTTTTTAAAATCACAGCTTCTAGAAGGTTTACATGATTTCTTAAAAAACACGAGTTGTTAGAAAATGTGTTTTATTTAATAAATGGAATCAACAAAGTACACACATTCTACGTCATAACGACTTTCTATAGTTTGTGCATGCGTCCGGAAATAAGAAAAGCTTACTTCCACCGTTTCTTAAAATCACAGCTTCTAGAAGGTTTACATGATTTCGTAAAAAACACGAGTTTTTAGAAAATGTGTTTTATTTCATAAATGGAATCAACAAAGTATGCACATTCTACGTCATAACGACTTTCTATAGTTTGCGTAGGCGTTTGGAAATAACAAAAGCTTACTTCCCCCGTTTTTTAAAATCACAGCTTCTAGAAGGTTTACATGAGTTCTTAAAAAACACGAGTTTTTAGAAAATGTGTTTTATTTCATAAATAGAATCAACAAAGTATGCACATTCTACGTCATAACGACTTTCTATAGTTTGCACATGCGTCCGGAAATAAGAAAAACTTACTTCCACCGTTTTTTAAAATCTCAGCTTCTAGAAGGTTTACATGATTTCGTAAAAAACACGAGTTTTTAGAAAATGTGTTTTATTTCATAAATGGAATCAACAAAGTATGCACATTCTACGTCATAACGACTTTCTATAGTTTGTGCATGCGTCCGGAAATAAGAAAAACTTACTTCCACCGATTTTTAAAATCACAGCATCTAGAAGGTTTAGATGATTTCGTAAAAAACACGAGTTTTTAGAAAATGTGTTTTATTTCATAAATGGAATCAACAAAGTATGCACATTCTACGTCATAACGACTTTCTATAGTTTGCGCATGCGTCTGGAAATAAGAAAAGCTTACTTCCACCGATTTTTAAAATCACAGCTTCTTGAAGGTTTACATGAGTTCTTAAAAAACACGAGTTTTTAGAAAATGTGTTTTATTTCATAAATAGAATCAACAAAGTATGCACATTCTACGTCATAACGACTTTCTATAGTTTGCACATGCGTCCGGAAATAAGAAAAACTTACTTCCACCGTTTTTTAAAATCTCAGCTTCTAGAAGGTTTACATGATTTCGTAAAAAACACGAGTTTTTAGAAAATGTGTTTTATTTCATAAATGGAATCAACAAAGTATGCACATTCTACGTCATAACGACTTTCTATAGTTTGTGCATGCGTCCGGAAATAAGAAAAACTTACTTCCACCGATTTTTAAAATCACAGCATCTAGAAGGTTTAGATGATTTCGTAAAAAACACGAGTTTTTAGAAAATGTGTTTTATTTCATAAATGGAATCAACAAAGTATGCACATTCTACGTCATAACGACTTTCTATAGTTTGCACATGCGTCCGAAAATAAGAAAATCTTACTTCCACCGTTTTTTAAAATCACAGCTTCTAGAAGGTTTACATGATTTCATAAAAAACACGAGTTTTTAGAAAATCTGTTTTATTTCATAAATGGAATCAACAAAGTATGCACATTCTACGTCATAACGACTTTCTATAGTTTGCGCATTCGTCCGGAAATAAGAAAAGCTTACTTCCACCGTTTTTTAAAATCACAGCTTCTAGAAGGTTTACATGATTTCGTAAAAAACACGAGTTTTTAGAAAATGTGTTTTATTTCATAAATGGAATCTACAAACTATGCACATTCTACGTAATAACGAATTTCTATAGTTTGCGCATGCGTCCGGAAATAAGAAACGCTTACTTCACCCGTTTTTTAAAATCACAGCTTCTAGAACGTTTACATGATTTTGTAAAAAACACGAATTTTTAGAAAATGTGTTTTACTTCATAAATGGAATCTACAAAGTATGCACATTCTACGTCATAACGACTTTCTATTGTTTGCGCATGCGTCCGGAAATAAGAAAAGCTTACTTCCACCATTTTTTAAAATCACAGCTTCTAGAAGGTTTACATGATTTCGTAAAAAACACGAGTTTTTAGAAAATGTGTTTTATTTCATAAATGGAATCTACAAAGTATGCACATTCTACGTCATAACGAATTTCTATAGTTTGCGCGTGCGTTTGGAAATAAGAAAAGCTTACTTCCCTCGTTTTTTAGAATCACAGCTTCTAGAAGGTTTATATGATTTCTTAAAAAACACGAGTTTTTAGAAAATATGTTTTATTTCATAAATAGAATCAACAAAGTATGCACATTCTAAGTCATAACGACTTTCTATAGTTTGCACATGCGCCCGGAAATAAGAAAAGCTTACTTCCTGCGTTTTTTAAAATCACAGCTTCTAGAAGGTTTACATGATTTCGTAAAAAACATGAGTTTTTAGAAAATGTGTTTTATTTCATAAATGGAATCAACAAAGTATGCACATTCTACGTCATAACGACTTTGTATAGTTTGCACATGCGTCCGGAAATAACAGAAGCTTACTTCCACCGTTTTTTAAAATCACAGCTTCTAGAAGGTTTACATGATTTCGTAAAAAACACGAGTTTTTAGAAAATGTGATTTATTTCATAAATGGAATCTACAAAGTATGCACATTCTACATCATAACGAATTTCTATAGTTTGCGCATGCGTCCGGAAAAAAGAGAAGCTTACTTCCCCCGTTTTTTAAAATCACAGCTTCTAGAAGGTTTACATGATTTCTTAAAAAACACGAGTTTTTAGAAAATGTGTTTTATTTCATAAATGGAATCAACAAAGTACGCACATTCTACGTCATAACGACTTTCTATAGTTTGTGCATGCGTCCAGAAATAAGGAAAGCTTACTTCCACCGTTTTTTAAAATCACAGCTTCTAGAAGGTTTACATGATTTCGTAAAAAACACGAGTTTTTAGAAAATGTGTTCTATTTCATAAATGGAATCTACAAAGTATGCACATTCTACATCATAACGACTTTCTATAGTTTGCGCAGGCGTTTGGAAATAAGAAAAGCTTACTTCCCCCGTTTTTCAAAATCACAGCTTCTAGAAGGTTTACATGATTTCTTAAAAAACACGAGTTTTTAGAAAATGTGTTTTATTTCATAAATAGAATCAACAAAGTATGCACATTCTACGTCATAACGACATTCTATAGTTTTCACATGCGTCCGGAAATAAGAAAAGCTTACTTCCACCGTTTTTTAAAATCTCAGCTTCTAGAAGGTTTACATGATTTCGTAAAAAACACGAGTTTTTAGAAAATGTGTTTTATTTACTAAATGGAATCAACAAATTATGCACATTCTACGTCATAACGACTTTGTATAGTTTGCGCATGCGTTTGGAAATAAGAAAAGCTTACTTCCACCGATTTTTAAAATCACAGCTTCTAGAAGGTTTACATGATTTCTTAAAAAACACGAGTTTTTACAAAATGTGTTTTATTTCATAAATAGAATCAACAAAGTATGCACATTCTACGTCATAACGACTTTATATAGTTTGCACGTGCGTCCGGAAATAAGAAAAGCTTACTTCCACCGTTTTTTAAAATCTCAGCTTCTAGAAGGTTTACATGATTTCGTAAAAAACACGAGTTTTTAGAAAATGTGTTTTATTTCCTAAATGGAATCAACAAATTCTGCACATTCTACGTCATAACGAATTTCTATATTTTGCGCATGCGTTTGGAAATAAGTAAAGCTTACTTCCACCGATTTTTAAAATCACAGCTTCTTGAAGGTTTACATGATTTCGTAAAAAACACGAGTTTTTACAAAATGTGTTTTATTTCATAAATGGAATCAACAAAGTATGAACATTCTACGTCATAACGGCTTTTTGTAGTTTGCGCATGCGTACGGAAATAAGAAAAGCTTACTTCCACCGTTTTTTAAAATCACAGCTTCTAGAAGGTTTACATGATTTCGTAAAAAACACGAGTTTTTAGAAAATGTGTTTTATTTCATAAATGGAATCAACAAAGTATGAACATTCTACGTCATAACGGCTTTCTCTAGTTTGCGCATGCGTACGGAAATAAGAAAAGCTTACTTCCACCGTTTTTTAAAATCACAGCTTCTAGAAGGTTTACATGATTTCGTAAAAATCACGAGTTTTTAGAAAATGTGTTTTATTTCATAAATGAAATCTACAAAGTATGCACATTCTACGTCATAACGAATTTCTATAGTTTTCAGATGCGTCCGGAAATAAGAAAAGCTTACTTCCACCGTTTTTTAAAATCTCAGCTTCTAGAAAGTTTACATGATTTCGTAAAAAACACGAGTTTTTAGAAAATGTGTTTTATTTCATAAATGGAATCAACAAATTATGCACATTCTACGTCATAACGACTTTCTATAGTTTGCGCATGCGTTTGGAAATAAGAAAAGCTTACTTCCCCCGTTTTTTAAAATCACAGCTTCTAGAAGGTTTACATGATTTCGTAAAAAACACGAGTTTTTAGAAAATGTGTTTTATTTCATAAATGGAATCAACCAAGTATGCGCATTCGACGTCATAACGACTTTCTATAGTTTGCGTATGCGTTTGGAAATAAGAAAAACTTACTTCCCCCGTTTTTTAAAATCACAGCTTCTAGAAGGTTTATATGATTTCTTAAAAAACACGAGTTTTTAGAAAATGTGTGTTATTTCATAAATAGAATCAACAAAGTATGCACATTCTAAGTCATAACGACTTTCTATAGTTTGCACATGCACCCGGAAATAAGATAAGCTTACTTCCACCGTTTTTTAAAATCACAGCTTCTAGAAGGTTTACATGATTTCGTAAAAGACACGAGTTTTTAGAAAATGTGTTTTATTTCATAAATGGAATCAACAAAGTATGCATATTCTACGTCATAACGACTTTGTATAGTTTGCGCATGCGTCCGAAAAAAACAAAAGCTTACTTCCACCGTTTTTTAAAATCACAGCGTCTAGAAGGTTTACATGATTTCGTAAAAAACACGAGTTTTTAGAAAATGTGATTTATTTCATAAATGGAATCTACAAAGTATGCACATTCTACATCATAACGACTTTGTATAGTTTGCGCATGCGTCCGGAAAAAAGAGAAGCTTACTTCCCCCGTTTTTTAAAATCACAGCTTCTAGAAGGTTTACATGAGTTCTTAAAAAACACGAGTTTTTAGAAAATGTGTTTTATTTCATAAATGGAATCAACAAAGTACGCACATTCTATGTCATAACGACTTTCTATAGTTTGTGTATGCGTCCGGAAATAAGAAAAGCTTACTTCCACCGTTTTTTAAAATCACAGCTTCTAGAAGGTTTACATGATTTCGTAAAAAACACGAGTTTTTAGAAAATGTGTTCTATTTCATAAATGGAATCTACAAAGTATGCACATTCTACGTCATAACGACTTTCTATATTTTGCGCAGGCGTTTGGAAATAGGAAAAGCTTACTTCCACCGTTTTTTAAAATCACAGCTTCTAGAAGGTTTACATGATTTCTTAAAAAACACGAGTTTTTAGAAAATGTGTTTTATTTCATAAATAGAATCAACAAAGTATGCACAATCTACGTCATAACGACTTTCTATAGTTTGCACATGCGTCCGGAAATAAGAAAAGCTTACTTCCACCGTTTTTTAAAATCTCAGCTTCTAGAAGGTTTACATGATTTTGTAAAAAACACGAGTTTTTAGAAAATGTGTTTTATTTCATAAATGGAATCAACAAAGTATGCACATTCTACATCATAACGACTTTCTATAGTTTGCGCAGGCGTTTGGAAATAAGAAAAGCTTACTTCCACCGTTTTTTAAAATCTCAGCTTCTATAAGGTTTACATGATTTCGTAAAAACCACGAGTTTTTAGAAAATGTGTTTTATTTCATAAATGGAATCAACAAAGTATGCACATTCTACATCATAATGACTTTCTATAGTTTGCGCAGGCGTTTGGAAATAAGAAAAGCTTACTTCCTCCGTTTTTTAAAATCACAGCTTCTAGAAGGTTTACATGATTTCTTAAAAAACACGAGTTTTTAGAAAATGTGTTTTATTTCATAAATAGAATCAACAAAGTATGCACAATCTACGTCATAACGACTTTCTATAGTTTGCACATGCGTCCGGAAATAAGAAAAGCTTACTTCCACCGTTTTTTAAAATCTCAGCTTCTAGAAGGTTTACATGATTTCATAAAAAACACGAGTTTTTAGAAAATGTGTTTTATTTCATAAATGGAATCTACAAAGTATGCACATTCTACGTCATAACGACTTTCTATATTTTGCGCAGGCGTTTGGAAATAGGAAACGCTTACTTCCCCCGTTTTTTAAAATCACAGCTTCTAGAAGGTTTACATGATTTCTTAAAAAACACAAGTTTTTAGAAAATGTGTTTTATTTCATAAATAGAATCAACAAAGTATGCACATTCCACGTCATAACGACTTTCTATAGTTTGCACATGCGTCCGGAAATAAGAAAAGCTTACTTCCACCGTTTTTTAAAATCTCAGCTTCTAGAAGGTTTACATGATTTCGTAAAAAACACGAGTTTTTAGAAAATGTGTTTTATTTCATAAATGAAATCAACAAAGTATGCACATTCTACGTCATAACGACTTTCTATAGTTTGTGCATGCGTCCGGAAATAAGAAAAGCATAGTTCCACGGATTTTTAAAATCACAGCTTCTAGAAGGTTTACATGATTTCGTAAAAAACACGAGTTTTTAGAAAATGTGTTTTATTTCATAAATGGAATGAACAAAGTATGCACATTATACGTCATAACGACTTTCTATAGTTTGCGCATGCGTTCGGAAATAAGAAAAGCTTACTTCCACCGATTTTTAAAATCACAGCTTCTAGAAGGTTTACATGATTTCGTAAAAAAGACGAGTTTTTAGAAAATGTGTTTTATTTCATAAATGGAATCTACAAAGTATGCACATTCTACGTCATAACGACTTTCTATAGTTTGCACATGCGTCCGGAAACAAGAAAAGCTTACTTCCACCATTTTTTAAAATCACAGCTTCTAGAAGGTTTACATGATTTCGTAAAAAACACGAGTTTTTAGAAAATTTGTTTTATTTCATAAATGGAATCAACAAAGTATGCACATTCTACGTCATAACGACTTTCTATAGTTTGCGCATTCGTCCGGAAATAAGAAAAGCTTACTTCCACCGTTTTTTAAAATCACAGCTTCTAGAAGGTTTACATGATTTCGTAAAAAACACGAGTTTTTAGAAAATGTGTTTTATTTCATAAATGGAATCTACAAAGTATGCACATTCTATGTCATAATGACTTTGTATTGTTTGCGCATGCGTCCGGAAAGAAGAAAAGCTTACTTCCACCGTTTTTTAAAATCACAGCTTCTAGAAGGTTTACATGATTTCGTAAAAACACGAGTTTTTAGAAAATGTGTTTTATTTCATAAATGGAATCAACGAAGTATGCGCATTCTACGTCATAACGACTTTCTATAGTTTGCGTATGCGTTTGGAAATAAGAAAAGCTTACTTCCCCTGTTTTTTAAAATCACAGCTTCTAGAAGGTTTATATGATTTCGTAAAAAACACGAGTTTTTAGAAAATGTGTTTTATTTCATAAATGGAATCAACAAAGTATGCACATTTTACGTCATAACGACTTTCTATAGTTTGCGCATGCGTCCGGAAATAAGAAAAGCTTACTTCCACCATTTTTTAAAATCACAGCTTCTAGAAGGTTTACATGATTTCGTAAAAAACACGAGTTTTTAGAAAATGTGATCTATTTCATAAATGGAATCTACAAAGTATGCACATTCTACATCATAACGACTTTCTATAGTTTGCGCATGCGTCCGGAAAAAAGAGAAGCTTACTTCCCCCGTTTTTTAAAATCACAGCTTCTAGAAGGTTTACATGATTTCTTAAAAAACACGAGTTTTTAGAAAATGTGTTTTATTTAATAAATGGAATCAACAAAGTACGCACATTCTACGTCATAACGACTTTCTATAGTTTGTGCATGCGTCCGGAAACAAGAAAAGCTTAGTTCCACCATTTTTTAAAATCACAGCTTCTAGAAGGTTTACATGATTTCGTAAAAAACACGAGTTTTTAGAAAATGTGTTCTATTTCATAAATGGAATCTACAAAGTATGCACATTCTACGTCATAACGACTTTCTATAGTTTGCGCAGGCGTTTGGAAATAAGAAAAGCTTACTTCCCCCGTTTTTTAAAATCACAGCTTCTAGAAGGTTTACATGATTTCTTAAAAAACACGAGTTTTTAGAAAATGTGTTTTATTTCATAAATAGAATCAACAAAGTATGCACATTCTACGTCATAACGACATTCTATAGTTTGCACATGCGTCCGGAAATAAGAAAAGCTTACTTCCACCGTTTTTTAAAATCTCAGCTTCTAGAAGGTTTACATGATTTCGTAAAAAACACGAGTTTTTACAAAATGTGTTTTATTTCATAAATGGAATCAACAAAGTATGAACATTCTACGTCATAACGGCTTTCTGTAGTTTGCGCATGCGTACGGAAATAAGAAAAGCTTACTTCCACTGTTTTTTAAAATCACAGCTCCTCGAAGGTTTACATGATTTCGTAAAAAACACGAGTTTTTAGAAAATGTGTTTTATTTCATAAATGGAATCTACAAAGTATGCACATTCTACGTCATAATGACTTTCTATAGTTTTCACATGCGTCCGGAAATAAGAAAAGCTTACTTCCACCGTTTTTTAAAATCTCGGCTTCTAGAAGGTTTACATGATTTCGTAAAAAACACGAGTTTTTAGAAAATGTGTTTTATTTCATAAATGGAATCAACAAATTATGCACATTCTACGTCATAACGACTTTCTATAGTTTGCGCATGCGTTTGGAAATAAGAAAAGCTTACTTCCCCCGTTTTTTAAAATCACAGCTTCTAGAAGGTTTACATGATTTCTTAAAAAACACGAGTTTTTAGAAAATGTGTTTTATTTAATAAATGGAATCAACAAAGTACGCACATTCTACGTCATAACGACTTTCTATAGTTTGTGCATGCGTCCGGAAACAAGAAAAGCTTACTTCCACCGTTTTTTAAAATCACAGCTTCTAGAAGGTTTACATGATTTCGTAAAAAACACGAGTTTTTAGAAAATGTGTTCTATTTCATAAATGGAATCTACAAAGTATGCACATTCTACATCATAACGACTTTCTATAGTTTGCGCAGGCGTTTGGAAATAAGAAAAGCTTACTTCCCCCGTTTTTTAAAATCACAGCTTCTAGAAGGTTTACATGATTTCTTAAAAAACACGAGTTTTTAGAAAATGTGTTTTATTTCATAAATAGAATCAACAAAGTATGCACATTCTACGTCATAACGATTTTCTATAGTTTGCACATGCGTCTGGAAATAAGAAAAGCTTACTTCCACCGTTTTTTAAAATCTCAGCTTCTAGAAGGTTTAGATGATTTCGTAAAAAACACGAGTTTTTAGAAAATGTGTTTTATTTCATAAATGGAATCAACAAAGTATGCACATTCTACGTCATAAGGACTTTCTATAGTTTGCGCAGGCGTTTGGAAATAAGAAAAGCTTAATTCCCCTGTTTTTTAAAATCACAGCTTCTAGAAGGTTTACATGAGTTCTTAAAAAACATGAGTTTTTAGAAAATGTGTTTTATTTCATAAATAGAATCAACAAAGTATGCACATTCTACGTCATAACGACTTTCTATAGTTTGCACATGCGTCTGGAAATAAGAAAAGCTTACTTCCACCGTTTTTTAAAATCTCAGCTTCTAGAAGGTTTAGATGATTTCGTAAAAAACACGACTTTTTAGAAAATGTGTTTTATTTCATAAATGGAATCAACAAAGTATGCACATTCTACGTCATAACGACTTTCTATAGTTTGCGCAGGCGTTTGGAAATAAGAAAAGCTTACTTCCCCCATTTTTTAAAATCACAGCTTCTAGAAGGTTTACATGAGTTCTTAAAAAACATGAGTTTTTAGAAAATGTGTTTTATTTCATAAATAGAATCAACAAAGTATGCACATTCTACGTCATAACGACTTTCCATAGTTTGCACATGCGTCCGGAAATAAGAAAAACTTACTTCCACCGTTTTTTAAAATCTCAGCTTCTAGAAGGTTTACATGATTTCGTAAAAAACACGAGTTTTTAGAAAATGTGTTTTATTTCATAAATGGAATCAACAAAGTATGCACATTCTACGTCATAACGACTTTCTATAGTTTGCGCATGCGTCCGGAAATAAGAAAAGCTTACTTCCACCGATTTTTAAAATCACAGCTTCTAGAAGGTTTACATGATTTCGTAAAAAACACGAGTTTTTAGAAAATGTGTTTTATTTCATAAATGGAATCAACAAAGTATGCACATTCTACGTCATAACGACTTTCTATAGTTTGCGCATGCGTCCGGAAATAAGAAAAGCTTACTTCCACCGATTTTTAAAATCACAGCTTCTTGAAGGTTTACATGATTTCGTAAAAAACACGAGTTTTTAGAAAATGTGTTTTATTTCATAAATGGAATCTACAAAGTATGCACATTCTACGTCATAACGAATTTCTATAGTTTGCACATGCGTTCGGAAATAAGAAACGCTTACTTCCACCGTTTTTTAAAATCACAGCTTCATGAAGGTTTACATGATTTCATAAAAAACACGAGTTTTTAGAAAATGTGTTTTATTTCATAAATGGAATCAACAAAGTATGCACATTCTACGTCATAACGACTTTCTATAGTTTGCGCATTCGTCCGGAAATAAGAAAAGCTTACTTCCACCGTTTTTTAAAATCACAGGTTCTAGAAGGTTTACATGATTTCGTAAAAAATACGAGTTTTTAGAAAATGTGTTTTATTTCATAAATGGAATCTACAAACAATGCACATTCTACGTCATAATGAATTTCTATAGTTTGCGCATGCGTCCGGAAATAAGAAACGCTTACTTCCCCCGTTTTTTAAAATCACAGCTTCTAGAAGGTTTACATGATTTTGTAAAAAACACGATTTTTTAGAAAATGTGTTTTATTTCATAAATGGAATCTACAAAGTATGCACATTCTACGTCATAACGACTTTCTATTGTTTGTGCATGCGTCCCGAAATAAGAAAAGCTTACTTCCACCGTTTTTTAAAATCACAGCTTCTAGAAGGTTTACATGATTTCGTAAAAAACACGAGTTTTTACAAAATGTGTTTTATTTCATAAATGGAATCAACAAAGTATGCACATTCTACGTGATAACGACTTTCTATAGTTTGCTCATGCGTCCGGAAATAAGAAAAGCTTACTTCCACCGTTTTTTAAAATCACAGCTTCTAGAAGGTTTACATGATTTCGTAAAAAACACGAGTTTTTAGAAAATGTGATTTATTTCATAAATGGAATCTACAAAGTATGCACATTCTACATCATAACGACTTTCTATAGTTTGCGCATTCCTCCGGAAAAAAGAGAATCTTACTTCCCCCGTTTTTTAAAATCACAGCTTCTAGAAGGTTTAAATGATTTCTTAAAAAACACGAGTTTTTAGAAAATGTGTTTTATTTAATAAATGGAATCATCAAACTACGCACATTCTACGTCATAACGACTTTCTATAGTTTGTGCATGCGTCCGGAAATAAGAAAAGCTTACTTCCACCGTTTTTTAAAATCACAGCTTCTAGAAGGTTTACATGATTTCGTAAAAAACATGAGTTTTTAGAAAATGTGTTCTATTTCATAAATGGAATCTACAAAGTATGCACATTCTACATCATAACGACTTTCTATAGTTTGCGCAGGCGTTTGGAAATAAGAAAAGCTTACTTCCCCCGTTTTTTAAAATCACAGCTTCTAGAAGGTTTACATGATTTCTTAAAAAACACGAGTTTTTAGAAAATGTGTTTTATTTCATAAATAGAATCAACAAAGTATGCACATTCTACGTCATAACGATTTTCTATAGTTTGCACATGCGTCTGGAAATAAGAAAAGCTTACTTCCACCGTTTTTTAAAATCTCAGCTTCTAGAAGGTTTAGATGATTTCGTAAAAAACACGAGTTTTTAGAAAATGTGTTTTATTTCATAAATGGAATCAACAAAGTATGCACATTCTACGTCATAACGACTTTCTATAGTTTGCGCAGGCGTTTGGAAATAACAAAAGCTTAATTCCCCCGTTTTTTAAAATCACAGCTTCTAGAAGGTTTACATGAGTTCTTAAAAAAGACGAGTTTTTAGAAAATGTGTTTTATTTCATAAATAGAATCAACAAAGTATGCAAATTCTACGTCATAACGACTTTCTATAGTTTGCACATGCGTCTGGAAATAAGAAAAGCTTACTTCCACCGTTTTTTAAAATCTCTGCTTCTAGAAGGTTTAGATGATTTCGTAAAAAACATGACTTTTTAGAAAATGTGTTTTATTTCATAAATGGAATCAACAAAGTATGCACATTCTACGTCATAACGACTTTCTATAGTTTGCGCAGGCGTTTGGAAATAAGAAAAGCTTACTTCCCCCATTTTTTAAAATCACAGCTTCTAGAAGGTTTACATGATTTCTTAAAAAACACGAGTTTTTAGAAAATGTGTTTTATTTCATAAATAGAATCAACAAAGTATGCACATTCTACGTCATAACGACTTTCTATAGTTTGCACATGCGTCCGGAAAAAAGAAAAACTTACTTCCACCGTTTTTTAAAATCTCAGCTTCTAGAAGGTTTACATGATTTCGTAAAAAACACGAGTTTTTAGAAAATGTGTTTTATTTCATAAATGGAATCAACAAAGTATGCACATTCTACGTCATAACGACTTTCTATAGTTTGCGCATGCGTCCGGAAATAAGAAAAGCTTACTTGCACCGTTTTTTAAAATCACAGCTTCTAGAAGGTTTACATGATTTCTTAAAAAACACGAGTTTTTAGAAAATGTGTTTTATTTCATAAATGGAATCAACAAAGTATACACATTCTACGTCATAATGACTTTCTATAGTTTGCGCATGCATCCGGAAAAAAGAGAAGCTTACTTCCCCCGTTTTTTAAAATCACAGCTTCTAGAAGGTTTACATGATTTCGTAAAAAACATGAGTTTTTAGAAAATGTGTTTTATTTCATAAATGGAATCAACAAAGTATGCACATTCTACATCATAACGACTTTCTATAGTTTGCGCATGCGTCCGGAAATAAGAAAAGCTTACTTCCACCGATTTTTAAAATCACAGCTTCTTGAAGGTTTACATGATTTCTTAAAAAACACGAGTTTTTAGAAAATGTGTTTTATTTCATAAATGGAATCTACAAAGTATGCACATTCTACGTCATAACGACTTTCTATAGTTTGCACATGCGTCCGGAAATAAGAGAAGCTTACTTCCACCGTTTTTTAAAATCACAGCTTCATGAAGGTTTACATGATTTCATAAAAAACATGAGTTTTTAGAAAATGTGTTTTATTTCATAAATGGAATCAACAAAGTATGCACATTCTACGTAATAACGACTTTCTATAGTTTGCGCATTCGTCCGGAAATAAGAAAAGCTTACTTCCACCGTTTTTTAAAATCACAGCTTCTAGAAGGTTTACATGATTTCTTAAAAAACACGAGTTTTTAGAAAATGTGTTTTATTTCATAAATGGAATCTACAAACTATGCACATTCTACGTCATAACGAATTTCTATAGTTTGCGCATGCGTCCGGAAATAAGAAACGCTTACTTCCCCCGTTTTTTAAAATCACAGCTTCTAGAAGGTTTACATGATTTTGTAAAAAACACGATTTTTTAGAAAATGTGTTTTATTTCATAAATGGAATCAACAAAGTATGCACATTTTACGTCATAACGACTTTCTATAGTTTGCGCATGCGTCCGGAAATAGGAAAAGCTTACTTCCCCCGTTTTTTAAAATCACAGCTTCTAGAAGGTTTACATGATTTCTTAAAAAACACGAGTTTTTAGAAAATGTGTTTTATTTCATAAATGGAATCAACAAAGTACGCACATTCTACGTCATAACGACTTTCTATAGTTTGTGCATGCGTCCGGAAATAAGAAAAGCCTACTTCCACTGTTTTTTAAAATCACAGCTTCTAGAAGGTTTACATGATTTCGTAAAAAAAACGAGTTTTTAGAAAATGTGTTCTATTTCATAAATATTATCTACAAAGTATGCACATTCTACGTCATAAAGACTTTCTATAGTTTGCGCAGGCGTTTGGAAATAAGAAAAGCTTACTTCCCCCGTTTTTTAAAATCACAGCTTCTAGAAGGTTTACATGATTTCTTAAAAAACACGAGTTTTTAGAAAATGTGTTTTATTTCATAAATAGAATCAAAAAAGTATGCACATTCTACGTCATAACGACTTTCTATAGTTTGCACATGCGTCCGGAAATAAGAAAAGCTTACTTCCACCATTTTTTAAAATCTCAGCTTCTAGAAGGTTTACATGATTTCGTAAAAAACACGAGTTTTTAGAAAATGTGTTTTATTTCATAAATGGAATCAACAAAGTATGCACATTCTACGTCATAACGACTTTCTATAGTTTGCGCAGGCGTTTGGAAATAAGAAAAGCTTACTACCCCCGTTTTTTAAAATCACAGCTTCTAGAAGGTTTACATGATTTCGTAAAAAACACGAGTTTTTAGAAAATGTGTTTTATTTCATAAATGGAATCAACAAAGTATGCACATTCTACGTCTTAACGACTTTGTATAGTTTGCGCATGCGTTTGGAAATAAGAAAAGCTTACTTCCCCCGTTTTTTAAAATCACCGCTTCCAGAAGGTTTACATGATTTCTTAAAAAACACGAGTTTTTAGAAAATGTGTTTTATTTCATAAATGGAATCAACAAAGTATGCACATTTTACGTCATAACGACTTTCTATAGTTTGCGCATGCGTCCGGAAATAAGAAAAGCTTACTTCCACCGTTTTTTAAAATCACAGCTTCTAGAAGGTTTACATGATTTCGTAAAAAACACGAGTTTTTAGAAAATGTGATTTATTTCATAAATGGAATCTACAAAGTATGCACATTCTACATCATAACGACTTTCTATAGTTTGCGCATGCGTCCGGAAAAAAGAGAAGCTTACTTCCCCCGTTTTTTAAAATCACAGCTTCTAGAAGGTTTACATGATTTCGTAAAAAACACGAGTTTTTAGAAAATGTGTTTTATTTCATAAATGGAATCTACAAACTATGCACATTCTACATCATAACGAATTTCTATAGTTTGCGCATGCGTCCGGAAATAAGAAACGCTTACTTCCCCCGTTTTTTAAAATCACAGCTTCTAGAACGTTTACATGATTTTGTAAAAAACACGTGTTTTTAGAAAATGTGTTTTATTTCATAAATGGAATCTACAAAGTATGCACATTCTACGTCATAACGACTTTCTATTGTTTGCGCATGCGTCTGGAAATAAGAAAAGCTTACTTCCACCGTTTTTCAAAATCACAGCTTCTAGAAGGTTTACATGATTTCGTAAAAAACACGAGTTTTTAGAAAATGTGTTTTATTTCATAAATATTATCTACAAAGTATGCACATTCTACGTCATAACGAATTTCTATAGTTTGCGCGTGCGTTTGGAAATAAGAAAAGCTTACTTCCCCCGTTTTTTAAAATCACAGCTTCTAGAAGGTTTACATGAGTTCTTAAAAAACACGAGTTTTTAGAAAATGTGTTTTATTTCATAAATAGAATCAAGAAAGTATGCACATTCTACGTCATAACGACTTTCGATTGTTTGCGCATCCGTCCGGAAATAGGAAAAGCTTACTTCCACCGTTTTTTAAAATCACAGCTTCTAGAAGGTTTACATGATTTCGTAAAAAACAAGAGTTTTTAGAAAATGTGTTTTATTTCATAAATGGAATCTACAAAGTATGCACATTCTACGTCATAACGAATTTCTATAGTTTGCGCGTGCGTTTGGAAATAAGAAAAGCTTACTTCCCCCGTTTTTTAAAATCACAGCTTCTAGAAGGTTTATATGATTTCTTAAAAAACACATGTTTTTAGAAAATATGTTTTATTTCATAAATAGAATCAACAAAGTATGCACATTCTACGTCATAACGACTTTCTATAGTTTGCGCATGCGTCCGGAAATAAGAAAAGCTTACTTCCACCATGTTTTAAAATCACAGCTTCTAGAAGGTTTACATGATTTCGCAAAAAACACGAGTTTTTAGAAAATGTGTTTTATTTCATAAATGGAATTAACAAAGTATGCACATTCTACGTCATAACGACTTTCTATACTTTGCACAGGCGTTTGGAAATAAGAAAAGCTTACTTCCCCCGTTTTTTAAAATCGCAGCTTCTAGAAGGTTTACATGATTTCTTAAAAAACACGAGTTTTTATAAAATGTGTTTTATTTCATAAATAGAATCAACAAAGTATGCACATTCTACGTCATAACGACTTTCTATAGTTTGCACATGCGTCTGGAAATAAGAAAAGCTTACTTCCACCGTTTTTTAAAATCTCAGCTTCTAGAATGTTTACATGATTTCGTAAAAAACACGAGTTTTTAGAAAATGTGTTTTATTTCCTAAATGGAATCAACAAATTATGCACATTCTACGTCATAACGACTTTCTATAGTTTGCGCATGCGTTTGGAAATAAGAAAAGCTTACTTCCACCGATTTTTAAAATCACAGCTTCTAGAAGGTTTACATGATTTCGTAAAAAACACGAGTTTTTACAAAATGTGTTTTATTTCATAAATGGAATCAACAAAGTATGAACATTCTACGTCATAACGGCTTTTTGTAGTTTGCGCATGCGTACGGAAATAAGAAAAGCTTACTTCCATCGTTTTTAAAAATCACAGCTTCTAGAAGGTTTACATGATTTCGTAAAAAACACGAGTTTTTAGAAAATGTGTTTTATTTCATAAATGGAATCAACATAGTATGAACATTCTACATCATAACGACTTTCTATAGTTTGCGCATGCGTCCGGAAAAAAGAGAAGCTTACTTCCCCCGTTTTTTAAAATGACAGCTTCTAGAAGGTTTACATGATTTCTTAAAAAACACGAGTTTTTAGAAAATGTGTTTTATTTCATAAATGGAATCAACAAAGTACGCACATTCTACGTCATAACGACTTTCTATAGTTTGTGCATACGTCCGGAAATAAGAAAAGCTTACTTCCACCTTTTTTTAAAATCTCAGCTTCTAGAAGGTTTACATGATTTCGTAAAAAACATGAGTTTTTAGAAAATGTGTTTTACTTCATAAATGGAATCAACAAAGTATGCACATTCTATGTCATAACGACTTTCTATAGTTTGCGCATGCGTCCGGAAATAAGAAAAGCTTACTTCCACCGTTTTTTAAAATCTCAGCTTCTAGAAGGTTTACATGATTTCGTAAAAAACACGAGTTTTTAGAAAATGTGTTCTATTTCATAAATGGAATCTACAAAGTATGCACATTCTACGTCATAAAGACTTTCTATAGTTTGCGCAGGCGTTTGGAAATAAGAAAAGCTTACTTCCCCCGTTTTTTAAAATCACAGCTTCTAGAAGGTTTACATGATTTCTTAAAAAACACGAGTTTTTAGAAAATGTGTTTTATTTCATAAATAGAATCAACAAAGTATGCACATTCTACGTCATAACGACTTTCTATAGTTTGCACATGCGTCCGGAAATAAGAAAAGCTTACTTCCACCATTTTTTAAAATCTCAGCTTCTAGAAGGTTTACATGATTTCGTAAAAAACACGAGTTTTTAGAAAATGTGTTTTATTTCATAAATGGAATCAACAAAGTATGCACATTCTACGTCATAACTACTTTCTATAGTTTGCGCATGTGTCCGGAAATAAGAAAAGCTTACTTCCACCAATTTTTAAAATCACAGCTTCTTGAAGGTTTACATGATTTCGTAAAAAACACGAGTTTTTAGAAAATGTGTTTTATTTCATAAATGGAATCTACAAAGTATGCACATTCTACGTCATAACGACTTTCTATAGTTTGCGCATGCGTCCGGAAACAAGAAAAGCTTACTTCCACCGTTTTTTAAAATCACAGCTTCTAGAAGCTTTACATGATTTCATAAAAAACACGAGTTTTTAGAAAATGTGTTTTATTTCATAAATGGAATCAACAAAGTATGCACATTCTACGTCATAACGACTTTCTATAGTTTGCGCATTCGTCCGGAAATAAGAAAAGCTTACTTCCAACGTTTTTTAAAATCACAGCTTCTAGAAGATTTACATGATTTCGTAAAAAACACGAGTTTTTAGAAAATGTGTTTTATTTCATAAATGGAATCTACAAACTATGCACATTCTACGTCATAACGAATTTCTATAGTTTGCGCATGCGTCCGGAAATAAGAAAAGCTTACTTCCCCCGTTTTTTAAAATCACAGCTTCTAGAAGGTTTACATGATTTTGTAAAAAACACGAGTTTTTAGAAAATGTGTTTTATTTCATAAATGGAATCTACAAAGTATGCACATTCTACGTCATAACGACTTTCTATTCTTTGCGCATGCGTCCGGAAATAAGAAAAGCTTACTTCCACCGTTTTTTAAAATCACAGCTTCTAGAAGGTTTACATGATTTCGTAAAAAACACGAGTTTTTAGAAAATGTGTTTTATTTCATAAATGGAATCTACAAAGTATGCACATTCTACGTCATAACGAATTTCTATAGTTTGCGCGTGCGTTTGGAAATATGAAAAGCTTACTTCCCCCGTTTTTTAAAATCACAGCTTCTAGAAGGTTTATATGATTTCTTAAAAAACACGAGTTTTTCGAAAATATGTTTTATTTCATCAATGGAATCTACAAAGTATGCACATTCTACGTCATAATGACTTTCTATTGTTTGCGCATGCGTCCGGAAATAAGAAAAGCTTACTTCCACCGTTTTTTAAAATCACAGATTCTAGAAGGTTTACATGATTTCGTAAAAAACACGACTTTTTAGAAATTGTGTTTTATTTCATAAATGGAATCAACGAAGTATGCGCATTCTACGTCATAACGACTTTCTATAGTTTGCGTATGCGTTTGGAAATAAGAAGAGCTTACTTCCCCCGTTTTTTAAAATCACAGCTTCTAGAAGGTTTATATGATTTCTTAAAAAACACGAGTTTTTAGAAAATGTGTTTTATTTCATAAATAGAATCAACAAAGTATGCACATTCTAAGTCATAACGACTTTCTATAGTTTGCACATGTGCCCGGAAATAGGAAAAGCTTACTTCCATCGTTTTTTAAAATCACAGCTTCTAGAAGGTTTACATGATTTCGTAAAAAACACGAGTTTTTAGAAAATGTGTTTTATTTCATAAATGGAATCAACAAAGTATGCACATTCTACGTCATAACGACTTTGTATAGTTTGCGCATGCGTTTGGAAATAAGAAAAGCTTACTTCCCCCGTTTTTTAAAATCACAGCTTCTAGAAGGTTTACATGATTTCTTAAAAAACAAGAGTTTTTAGAAAATGTGTTTTATTTCATAAATGGAATCAACAAAGTATGCACATTTTACGTCATAACGACTTTCTATAGTTTGCGCATGCGTCCGGAAATAAGAAAAGCTTACTTCCACCATTTTTTAAAATCACAGCTTCTAGAAGGTTTACATGATTTCGTAAAAAACACGAGTTTTTAGAAAATGTGCTTTATTTCATAAATGGAAGCTACAAATATGCACATTCTACATCATAACGAATTTCTATAGTTTGCGCATGCGTCCGGAAAAAAGAGAAGCTTACTTCCCCCGTTTTTTAAAATCACAGCTTGTAGAAGGTTTACATGATTTCTTAAAAAACACGAGTTTTTAGAAAATGTGTTTTATTTAATAAATGGAATCAACAAACTACGCACATTCTACGTCATAACGACTTTCTATAGTTTGTGCATGCGTCCGGAAATAAGAAAAGCTTACTTCCACCATTTTTTAAAATCACAGCTTCTAGAAGGTTTACATGATTTCGTAAAAAACACGAGTTTTTAGAAAATGTGTTTTACTTCATAAATGGAATCAACATAGTATGAACATTCTACATCATAACGACTTTCTATAGTTTGCGCATGCGTCCGGAAAAAAGAGAAGCTTACTTCCCCCGTTTTTTAAAATCACAGCTTCTAGAAGGTTTACATGATTTCTTAAAAAACACGAGTTTTTAGAAAATGTGTTTTATTTCATAAATGGAATCAACAAAGTACGCACATTCTACGTCATAACGACTTTCTATAGTTTGTGCATGCGTCCGGAAATAAGAAAAGCTTACTTCCACCGTTTTTTAAAATCTCAGCTTCTAGAAGGTTTACATGATTTCGTAAAAAACACGAGTTTTTAGAAAATGTGTTTTACTTCATAAATGGAATCAACAAAGTATGCACATTCTACGTCATAACGACTTTCTATAGTTTGCGCATGCGTCCGGAAATAAGAAAAGCTTACTTCCACCGTTTTTTAAAATCTCAGCTTCTAGAAGGTTTACATGATTTCGTAAAAAACACGAGTTTTTAGAAAATGTGTTCTATTTCATAAATGGAATCTACAAAGTATGCACATTGTACGTCATAAAGACTTTCTATAGTTTGCGCAGGCGTTTGGAAATAAGAAAAGCTTACTTCCCCCGTTTTTTAAAATCACAGCTTCTAGAAGGTTTACATGATTTCTTAAAAAACACGAGTTTTTAGAAAATGTGTTTTATTTCATAAATAGAATCAACAAAGTATGCACATTCTACGTCATAACGACTTTCTATAGTTTGCACATGCGTCTGGAAATAAGAAAAGCTTACTTCCACCATTTTTTAAAATCTCAGCTTCTAGAAGGTTTACATGATTTCGTAAAAAACACGAGTTTTTAGAAAATGTGTTTTATTTCATAAATCGAATCAACAAAGTATGCACATTCTACGTCATAACTACTTTCTATAGTTTGCGCATGCGTCCGGAAATAAGAAAAGCTTACTTCCACCAATTTTTAAAATCACAGCTTCTTGAAGGTTTACATGATTTCGTAAAAAACACGAGTTTTTAGAAAATGTGTTTTATTTCATAAATGGAATCTACAAAGTATGCACATTCTACGTCATAACGACTTTCTATAGTTTGCGCATGCGTTTGGAAATAAGAAAAGCTTACTTCCCCCGTTTTTTAAAATCACAGCTTCTAGAAGGTTTACATGATTTCTTAAAAAACACGAGTTTTTAGAAAATGTGTTTTATTTCATAAATGGAATCAACAAAGTATGCACATTTTACGTCATAACGACTTTCTATAGTTTGCGCATGCGTCCGGAAATAAGAAAAGCTTACTTCCACCATTTTTTAAAATCACAGCTTCTAGAAGGTTTACATGATTTCGTAAAAAACACGAGTTTTTAGAAAATGTGCTTTATTTCATAAATGGAATCTACAAATATGCACATTCTACATCATAACGACTTTCTATAGTTTGCGCATGCGTCCGGAAAAAAGAGAAGCTTACTTCCCCCGTTTTTTAAAATCACAGCTTCTAGAAGGTTTACATGATTTCATAAAAAACACGAGTTTTTAGAAAATGTGTTTTATTTAATAAATGGAATCAACAAAGTACGCACATTCTACGTCATAACGACTTTCTATAGTTTGCGCATGCGTCCGGAAATAAGAAAAGCTTACTTCCACCATTTTTTAAAATCACAGCTTCTAGAAGGTTTACATGATTTCGTTAAAAAACACGAGTTTTTAGAAAATGTGTTTTACTTCATAAATGGAATCAACATAGTATGAACATTCTACATCATAACGACTTTCTATAGTTTGCGCATGCGTCCGGAAAAAAGAGAAGCTTACTTCCCCCGTTTTTTAAAATGACAGCTTCTAGAAGGTTTACATGATTTCTTAAAAAACACGAGTTTTTAGAAAATGTGTTTTATTTCATAAATGGAATCAACAAAGTACGCACATTCTACGTCATAACGACTTTCTATAGTTTGTGCATGCGTCCGGAAATAAGAAAAGCTTACTTCCACCGTTTTTTAAAATCTCAGCTTCTAGAAGGTTTACATGATTTCGTAAAAAACACGAGTTTTTAGAAAATGTGTTTTACTTCATAAATGGAATCAACAAAGTATGCACATTCTACGTCATAACGACTTTCTATAGTTTGCGCATGCGTCCGGAAATAAGAAAAGCTTACTTCCACCGTTTTTTAAAATCTCAGCTTCTAGAAGGTTTACATGATTTCGTAAAAAACACGAGTTTTTAAAAAATGTGTTCTATTTCATAAATGGAATCTACAAAGTATGCACATTGTACGTCATAAAGACTTTCTATAGTTTGCGCAGGCGTTTGGAAATAAGAAAAGATTACTTCCCCCGTTTTTTAAAATCACAGCTTCTAGAAGGTTTACATGATTTCTTAAAAAACACGAGTTTTTAGAAAATGTGTTTTATTTCATAAATAGAATCAACAAAGTATGCACATTCTACGTCATAACGACTTTCTATAGTTTGCACATGCGTCCGGAAATAAGAAAAGCTTAATTCCACCATTTTTTAAAATCTCAGCTTCTAGAAGGTTTACATGATTTCGTAAAAAACACGAGTTTTTAGAAAATGTGTTTTATTTCATAAATCGAATCAACAAAGTATGCACATTCTACGTCATAACTACTTTCTATAGTTTGCGCATGCGTCCGGAAATAAGAAAAGCTTACTTCCACCAATTTTTAAAATCACAGCTTCTTGAAGGTTTACATGATTTCGTAAAAAACACGAGTTTTTAGAAAATGTGTTTTATTTCATAAATGGAATCAACAAAGTATGCACATTCTACGTCATAACGACTTTCTATAGTTTGCGCATTCGTCCGGAAATAAGAAAAGCTTACTTCCAACGTTTTTTAAAATCACAGCTTCTAGAAGGTTTACATGATTTCGTAAAAAACACGAGTTTTTAGAAAATGTGTTTTATTTCATAAATTGAATCTACAAACTATGCACATTCTACGTCATAACGAATTTCTATAGTTTGCGCATGCGTCCGGAAATAAGAAACGCTTACTTCCCCCGTTTTTTAAAATCACAGCTTCTAGAAGGTTTACATGATTTTGTAAAAAACACGAGTTTTTAGAAAATGTGTTTTATTTCATAAATGGAATCTACAAAGTATGCACATTCTACGTCATAACGACTTTCTATTGTTTGTGCATGCGTCCGGAAATAAGAAAAGCTTACTTCCACCGTTTTTTAAAATCACAGCTTCTAGAAGGTTTACATGATTTCGTAAAAAGCACGAGTTTTTAGAAAATGTGTTTTATTTCATAAATGGAATCTACAAAGTATGCACATTCTACGTCATAACGAATTTCTATAGTTTGCGCGTGCGTTTGGAAATATGAAAAGCTTACTTCCCCCGTTTTTTAAAATCACAGCTTCTAGAAGGTTTATATGATTTCTTAAAAAACACGAGTTTTTAGAAAATATGTTTTATTTCATAAATGGAATCTACAAAGTATGCACATTCTACGTCATAATGACTTTCTATTGTTTGCGCATGCGTCCGGAAATAAGAAAAGCTTACTTCCACCGTTTTTTAAAATCACAGCTTCTAGAAGGTTTACATGATTTCGTAAAAAACACGACTTTTTAGAAAATGTGTTTTATTTCATAAATGGAATCAACGAAGTATGCGCATTCTACGTCATAACGACTTTCTATAGTTTGCACATGCGTCCGGAAATAAGAAATGCTTACATCCACCGTTTTTTAAAATCACAGCTTCTAGAATGTTTATATGATTTCGTAAAAAACACGAGTTTTTAGAAAATGTGTTTTATTTCATAAATAGAATCAAAAAAGTATGCACATTCTAAGTCATAACGACTTTCTATAGTTTGCACATGTGCCCGGAAATAGGAAAAGCTTACTTCCATCGTTTTTTAAAATCACAGCTTCTAGAAGGTTTACATGATTTCGTAAAAAACACGAGTTTTTAGAAAATGTGTTTTATTTCATAAATGGAATCAACAAAGTATGCACATTCTACGTCATAACGACTTTCTATAGTTTGCGCATGCGTTTGGAAATAAGAAAAGCTTACTTCCCCCGTTTTTTAAAATCACAGCTTCTAGAAGGTTTACATGATTTCTTAAAAAACACGAGTTTTTAGAAAATGTGTTTTATTTCATAAATGGAATCAACAAAGTATGCACATTTTACGTCATAACGACTTTCTATAGTTTGCGCATGCGTCCGGAAATAAGAAAAGCTTACTTCCACCATTTTTTAAAATCACAGCTTCTAGAAGGTTTACATGATTTCGTAAAAAACACGAGTTTTTAGAAAATGTGCTTTATTTCATAAATGGAATCTACAAATACGCACATTCTACATCATAACGACTTTCTATAGTTTGCGCATGCGTCCGGAAAAAAGAGAAGCTTACTTCCCCCGTTTTTTAAAATCACAGCTTCTAGAAGGTTTACATGATTTCTTAAAAAACACGAGTTTTTAGAAAATGTGTTTTATTTAATAAATGGAATCAACAAAGTACGCACATTCTACGTCATAACGACTTTCTATAGTTTGTGCATGCGTCCGGAAATAAGAAAAGCTTACTTCGACCGTTTTTTAAAATCACAGCTTCTAGAAGGTTTACATGATTTCGTAAAAAACACGAGTTTTTAGAAAATGTGTTCTATTTCATAAATGGAATCTAAAAAGTATGCACATTCTACGTCATAAAGACTTTCTATAGTTTGCGCAGGCGTTTGGAAATAAGAAAAGCTTACTTCCACCATTTTTTAAAATCACAGCTTCTAGAAGGTTTACATGATTTCTTAAAAAACACGAGTTTTTAGAAAATGTGTTTTGTTTCATAAATAGAATCAACAAAGTATGCACATTCTACGTCATAACGACTTTCTATAGTTTGCTAATGCGTCCGGAAATAAGAAAAGCTTACTTCCACCGTTTTTTAAAATCTCAGCTTCTAGAAGGTTTACATGATTTCGTAAAAAACATGAGTTTTTAGAAAATGTGTTTTATTTCATAAATGGAATCAACAAATTATGCACATTCTATGTCATAACGACTTTCTATAGTTTGCGCATGCGTCCGGAAATAAGAAAAGCTTACTTCCACCGACTTTTAAAATCACAGCTTCTAGAAGGTTTACATGATTTCGTAAAAAACACGAGTTTTTAGAAAATGTGTTCTATTTCATAAATGGAATCAACAAATTATGCACATTCTACGTCATAACGACTTTCTATAGTTTGCGCATGCGTCCGGAAATAAGAAAGGCTTACTTCCACCATTTTTTAAAATCACAGCTTCTAGAAGGTTTACATGATTTCGTAAAAAACACGAGTTTTTAGAAAATGTGATTTATTTCATAATGGAATCTACAAATATGCACATTCTACATCATAACGACTTTCTATAGTTTGCGCATGCGTCCGGAAAAAAGAGAAGCTTACTTCCCCCGTTTTTTAAAATCACAGCTTCTAGAAGGTTTACATGATTTCTTAAAAAACACGAGTTTTTAGAAAATGTGTTTTATTTAATAAATGGAATCAACAAAGTACGCACATTCTACATCATAACAACTTTCTATAGTTTGTGCATGCGTCCGGAAATAAGAAAAGCTTACTTCCACCGTTTTTTAAAATCTCAGCTTCTAGAAGGTTTACATGATTTCGTAAAAAACACGAGTTTTTAGAAAATGTGTTTTACTTCATAAATGGAATCAACAAAGTATGCACATTCTACGTCATAACGACTTTCTATAGTTTGCGCATGCGTCCGGAAATAAGAAAAGCTTACTTCCACCGTTTTTTAAAATCTCAGCTTCTAGAAGGTTTACATGATTTCGTAAAAAACACGAGTTTTTAGAAAATGTGTTCTATTTCATAAATGGAATCTACAAAGTATGCACATTCTACGTCATAAAGACTTTCTATAGTTTGCGCAGGCGTTTGGAAATAAGAAAAGCTTACTTCCCCCGTTTTTTAAAATCACAGCTTCTAGAAGGTTTACATGATTTCTTAAAAAACACGAGTTTTTAGAAAATGTGTTTTATTTCATAAATAGAATCAACAAAGTATGCACATTCTACGTCATAACGACTTTCTATAGTTTGCACATGCGTCCGGAAATAAGAAAAGCTTACTTCCACCATTTTTTAAAATCTCAGCTTCTAGAAGGTTTACATGATTTCGTAAAAAACACGAGTTTTTAGAAAATGTGTTTTATTTCATAAATGGAATCTACAAAGTATGCACATTCTACGTCATAACGACTTTCTATAGTTTGCGCATGCGTCCGGAAACAAGAAAAGCTTACTTCCACCGTTTTTTAAAATCACAGCTTCTAGAAGGTTTACATGATTTCATAAAAAACACGAGTTTTTAGAAAATGTGTTTTATTTCATAAATGGAATCAACAAATTATGCACATTCTACGTCATAACGACTTTCTATAGTTTGCGCATTTGTCCGGAAATAAGAAAAGCTTACTTCCAACGTTTTTTAAAATCACAGCTTCTAGAAGGTTTACATGATTTCGTAAAAAACACGAGTTTTTAGAAAATGTGTTTTATTTCATAAATGGAATCTACAAACTATGCACATTCTACGTCATAACGAATTTCTAAAGTTTGCGCATGCATCCGGAAATAAGAAACGCTTACTTCCCCCGTTTTTTAAAATCACAGCTTCTAGAAGGTTTACATGATTTTGTAAAAAACACGAGTTTTTAGAAAATGTGTTTTATTTCATAAATGGAATCTACAAAGTATGCACATTCTACGTCATAACGACTTTCTATTGTTTGCGCATGCGTCCGGAAATAAGAAAAGCTTACTTCCACCGTTTTTTAAAATCACACCTTCTAGAAGGTTTACATGATTTCGTAAAAAACACGAGTTTTTAGAAAATGTGTTTTATTTCATAAATGGAATCTACAAAGTATGCACATTCTACGTCATAACGAATTTCTATAGTTTGCGCGTGCGTTTGGAAATATGAAAAGCTTACTTCCCCCGTTTTTTAAAATCACAGCTTCTAGAAGGTTTATATGATTTCTTAAAAAACACGAGTTTTTAGAAAATATGTTTTATTTCATAAATGGAATCTACAAAGTATGCACATTCTACGTCATAATGACTTTCTATTGTTTGCGCATGCGTCCGGAAATAAGAAAAGCTTACTTCCACCGTTTTTTAAAATCACAGCTTCTAGAAGGTTTACATGATTTCGTAAAAAACACGACTTTTTAGAAAATGTGTTTTATTTCATAAATGGAATCAACGAAGTATGCGCATTCTACGTCATAACGACTTTCTATACTTTGCGTATGCGTTTGGAAAAAAGAAGAGCTTACTTCCCCCATTTTTTAAAATCACAGCTTCTAGAAGGTTTATATGATTTCTTAAAAAACACGAGTTTTTAGAAAATGTGTTTTATTTCATAAATAGAATCAACAAAGTATGCACATTCTAAGTCATAACGACTTTCTATAGTTTGCACATGTGCCCGGAAATAGGAAAAGCTTACTTCCATCGTTTTTTAAAATCACAGCTTCTAGAAGGTTTACATGATTTCGTAAAAAACACGAGTTTTTAGAAAATGTGTTTTATTTCATAAATGGAATCAACAAAGTATGCACATTCTACGTCATAACGACTTTGTATAGTTTGCGCATGCGTTTGGAAATAAGAAAAGCTTACTTCCCCCGTTTTTTAAAATCACAGCTTCTAGAAGGTTTACATGATTTCTTAAAAAACACGAGTTTTTAGAAAATGTGTTTTATTTCATAAATGGAATCAACAAAGTATGCACATTTTACGTCATAACGAATTTCTATAGTTTGCGCATGCGTCCGGAAATAAGAAAAGCTTACTTCCACCATTTTTTAAAATCACAGCTTCTAGAAGGTTAACATGATTTCGTAAAAAACACGAGTTTTTAGAAAATGTGATTTATTTCATAAATCGAATCTACAAATATGCACATTCTACATCATAACGACTTTCTATAGTTTGCGCATGCGTCCGGAAAAAAGAGAAGCTTACTTCCCCCGTTTTTTAAAATCACAGCTTCTAGAAGGTTTACATGATTTCTTAAAAAACACGAGTTTTTAGAAAATGTGTTTTATTTAATAAATGGAATCAACAAAGTACGCACATTCTACGTCATAACGACTTTCTATAGTTTGTGCATGCGTCCGGAAATAAGAAAAGCTTACTTCCACCGTTTTTTAAAATGACAGCTTCTAGAAGGTTTACATGATTTCGTAAAAAACACGAGTTTTTAGAAAATGTGTTCTATTTCATCAATGGAATCTACAAAGTATGCACATTCTACGTCATAAAGACTTTCTATAGTTTGCGCAGGCGTTTGGAAATAAGAAAAGCTTACTTCCACCGTTTTTTAAAATCACAGCTTCTAGAAGGTTTACATGATTTCTTAAAAAACACGAGTTTTTAGAAAATGTGTTTTATTTCATAAATAGAATCAACAAAGTATCCACATTCTACGTCATAACGACTTTCTATAGTTTGCACATGCGTCCGGAAATAAGAAAAGCTTACTTCCACCGTTTTTTAAAATCTCAGCTTCTAGAAGGTTTACATGATTTCGTAAAAAACACGAGTTTTTAGAAAATGTGTTTTATTTCATAAATGGAATCAACAAATTATGCACATTCTACGTCATAACGACTTTCTATAGTTTGCGCATGCGTCCGGAAATAAGAAAAGCTTACTTCCACCGACTTTTAAAATCACAGCTTCTTGAAGGTTTACATGATTTCGTAAAAAACACGAGTTTTTAGAAAATGTGTTTTATTTCATAAATGGAATCAACAAAGTATGCACATTCTACGTCATAACGACTTTCTATAGTTTGCGCATGCGTACGGAAATAAGAAAAGCTTACTTCCACCGTTTTTTAAAATCACAGCTTCTAGAAGGTTTAGATGATTTCATAAAAAACACGAGTTTTTAGAAAATGTGTTTTATTTCATAAATGAAATCAACAAAGTATGCACATTCTACGTCATAACGACTTTCTATAGTTTGCGCATGCGTACGGAAATAAGAAAAGCTTACTTCCAACGTTTTTTAAAATCACAGTTAAAATCACAGCTTCTAGAAGGTTTACATGATTTCGTAAAAAACACGAGTTTTTAGAAAATGTGTTTTATTTCATAAATGGAATCTACAAACTATGCACATTCTACGTCATAACGAATTTCTATAGTTTGCGCATGCGTCCGGAAATAAGAAACGCTTACTTCCCCCGTTTTTTAAAATCACAGCTTCTAGAAGGTTTACATGATTAGGTAAAAAACACGAGTTTTTAGAAAATGTGTTTTATTTCATAAATGGAATCTACAAAGTATGCACATTCTACGTCATAACGACTTTCTATTGTTTGCGCATGCGTCCGGAAATAAGAAAAGCTTACTTCCACCGTTTTTTAAAATCACAGCTTCTAGAAGGTTTACATGATTTCGTAAAAAACACGAGTTTTTAGAAAATGTGTTTTATTTCATAAATGGAATCTACAAAGTATGCACATTCTACGTCATAACGAATTTCTATAGTTTGCGCGTGCGTTTGGAAATATGAAAAGCTTACTTCCCCCGTTTTTTAAAATCACAACTTCTAGAAGGTTTATATGATTTCTTAAAAAACACGAGTTTTTAGAAAATATGTTTTATTTCATAAATGGAATCTACAAAGTATGCACATTCTACGTCATAATGACTTTCTATTCTTTGCGCATGCGTCCGGAAATAAGAAAAGCTTACTTCCACCGTTTTTTAAAATCACAGCTTCTAGAAGGTTTACATGATTTCGTAAAAAACACGAGTTTTTAGAAAATGTCTTCTATTTCATAAATGGAATCTACAAAGTATGCACATTCTACGTCATAACGACTTTCTATATTTTGCGCAGGCGTTTGGAAATAAGAGAAGCTTACTTCCACCGACTTTTAAAATCACAGCTTCTAGAAGGTTTACATGATTTCGTAAAAAACACGAGTTTTTACAAAATGTGTTTTATTTCATAAATGGAATCAACAAAGTATGAAGATTCTACGTCATAACGGCTTTTTGTAGTTTGCGCATGCGTACGGAAATAAGAAAAGCTTACTTCCACCGTTTTTTAAAATCACAGCTTCTAGAAGGTTTACATGATTTTGTAAAAAACACAAGTTTTTAGAAAATGTGTTTTATTTCATAAATGGAATCAACATAGTATGAACATTCTACGTCATAACGGATTTCTGTAGTTTGCGCATGCGTACGGAAATAAGAAAAGCTTACTTCCACCGTTTTTTAAAATCACAGCTTCTAGAAGGTTTACATGATTTCGTAAAAAACACGAGTTTTTAGAAAATGTGTTTTATTTTATAAATGGAATCAACCAAGTATGCACATTCTACGTCATAACGACTTTCTATAGTTTGCACATGCACCCGGAAATAAGAAAAGCTTACTTCCACCGTTTTTTAAAATCACAGCTTCTAGAAGGTTTACATGATTTCGTAAAAGACACGAGTTTTTAGAAAATGTGTTTTATTTCATAAATGGAATCAACAAAGTATGCACATTCTATGTCATAACGACTTTCTATAGTTTGTGCATGCGTCCGGAAATAAGAAAAGCTTACTTCCACCGTTTTTAAAATCACAGCTTCTAGAAGGTTTACATGATTTCGTAAAAAACACGAGTTTTTAGAAAATGTGTTCTTTTTCATAAATGGAATCTACAAAGTATGCACATTCTACGTCATAACGACTTTCTATATTTTGCGCAGGCGTTTGGAAATAAGAAAAGCTTACTTCCACCGTTTTTTAAAATCACAGCTTCTAGAAGGTTTACATGATTTCTTAAAAAACACGAGTTTTTAGAAAATGTGTTTTATTTCATAAATAGAATCAACAAAGTATGCACATTCTACGTCATAACGACTTTCTATAGTTTGCAAATACGTCCGGAAATAAGAAAAGCTTACTTCCACCGTTTTTTAAAATCTCAGCTTCTAGAAGGTTTACATGATTTGGTAAAAAACACGAGTTTTTAGAAAATGTGTTTTATTTCATAAATGGAATCAACAAAGTATGCACATTCTACGTCATAACAACTTTCTATAGTTTGCGCAGGCGTTTGGAAATAAGAAAAGCTTACTTCCCCTGTTTTTTAAAATCTCAGCTTCTAGAAGGTTTACATGATTTCTTAAAAAACACAAGTTTTTAGAAAATGTGTTTTATTTCATAAATAGAATCAACAAAGTATGCACATTCTACGTCATAACGACTTTCTATAGTTTGCGCATGCGTCCGGAAATAAGAAAAGCTTACTTCCACCACTTTTTAAAATCACAGCTTCCAGAAGGTTTACATGATTTCGTAAAAAACACGACTTTTTAGAAAATGTGATTTATTTCATAAATGGAATCTACAAATATGGACATTCTACATCATAACGACTTTCTATAGTTTGCGCATGCGTCAGGAAAAAAGAGAAGCTTACTTCCCCCGTTTTTTAAAATCACAGCTTCTAGAAGGTTTACATGATTTCTTAAAAAACACGAGTTTTTAGAAAATGTGTTTTATTTAATAAATGGAATCAACAAAGTACGCAAATTCTACGTCATAACGACTTTCTATAGTTTGTGCATGCGTCCGGAAATAAGAAAACCTTACTTCCACCGTTTTTTAAAATCACAGCTTCTAGAAGGTTTACATGATTTCGTAAAAACAACGAGTTTTTAGGAAATGTGTTTTATTTCATAAATGGAATCTACAAAGTATGCACATTCTACGTCACAACGACTTTCTATAGTTTGCACATGCGTCCGGAAATAAGAAAAACTTACTTCCACCGTTTTTTAAAATCACAGCTTCTAGAAGGTTTACATGATTTCGTAAAAAACACGAGTTTTTACAAAATTTGTTTTATTTCATAAATGGAATCAACAAAGTATGCACATTCTACGTCATAACGACTTTCTATAGTTTGCGCATTCGTCCGAAAATAAGAAAAGCTTACTTCCACCGTTTTTTAAAATCACAGCATCTAGAAGGTTTACATGATTTCGTAAAAAACACGAGTTTTTAGAAAATGTGTTTTATTTCATAAATGGAATCTACAAAGTATGCACATTCTATGTCATAATGACTTTCTATTGTTTGCGCATGCGTCCGGAAATAAGAAAAGCTTACTTCCACCATTTTTTAAAATCACAACTTCTAGAAGGTTTACATGATTTCGTAAAAAACACGACTTTTTAGAAAATGTGTTTTATTTCATAAATGGAATCAACGAAGTATGCGCATTCTACGTCATAACGACTTTCTATAGTTTGCGTATGCGTTTGGAAATAAGAAAAGCTTACTTCCCCCGTTTTTTAAAATCACAGCTTCTAGAAGGTTTATATGATTTCTTAAAAAACACGAGTTTTTAGAAAATGTGTTTTATTTCATAAATAGAATCAACAAAGTATGCACATTCTAAGTCATAACGACTTTATATAGTTTGCACATGTGCCCGGAAATAGGAAAAGCTTACTTCCACCGTTTTTTAAAATCACAGCTTCTAGAAGGTTTACATGATTTCGTAAAAAACAGGAGTTTTTAGAAAATGTGTTTTATTTCATAAATGGAATCAACAAAGTATGCACATTCTACGTCATAACGACTTTGTATAGTTTGCGCATGCGTTTGGAAATAAGAAAAGCTTACTTCCCCCGTTTTTTAAAATCACAGCTTCTAGAAGGTTTACATGATTTCTTAAAAAACACGAGTTTTTAGAAAATGTGTTTTATTTCATAAATGGAATCAACAAAGTATGCACATTTTACGTCATAACGACTTTCTATAGTTTGCGCATGCGTCCGGAAATAAGAAAAGCTTACTTCCACCATTTTTTAAAATCACAGCTTCTAGAAGGTTTACATGATTTCGTGAAAAACACGAGTTTTTAGAAAATGTGATTTATTTCATAAATGGAATCTACAAATATGCACATTCTACATCATAACGACTTTCTATAGTTTGCGCATGCGTCCGGAAAAAAGAGAAGCTTACTTCCCCCGTTTTTTAAAATCACAGCTTCTAGAAGGTTTACATGATTTCTTAAAAAACACGAGTTTTTAGAAAATGTGTTTTATTTAATAAATGGAACCAACAAAGTACGCACATTCTACGTCATAACGACTTTCTATAGTTTGTGCATGCGTCCGGAAATAAGAAAAGCTTACTTCCACCGTTTTTTAAAATCACAGCTTCTAGAAGGTTTACATGATTTCGTAAAAAACACGAGTTTTTAGAAAATGTGTTCTATTTCATAAATGGAATCTACAAAGTATGCACATTCTACGTCATAACGACTTTCTATATTTTGCGCAGGCGTTTGGAAATAAGAAAAGCTTACTTCCACCGTTTTTTAAAATCACAGCTTCTAGAAGGTTTACATGATTTCTTAAAAAACACGAGTTTTTAGAAAATGTGTTTTATTTCATAAATAGAATCAACAAAGTATGCACATTCTACGTCATAACGACATTCTATAGTTTACACATGCGTCCGGAAATAAGAAAAGCTTACTTCCACCGTTTTTTAAAATCTCAGCTTCTAGAAGGTTTACATGATTTCGTAAAAAACACGAGTTTTTAGAAAATGTGTTTTATTTCCTAAATGGAATCAACAACTTATGCACATTCTATGTCAAAACGACTTTCTATAGTTTGCGCATGCGTTTGGAAATAAGAAAAGCTTACTTCCACCGACTTTTAAAATCACAGCTTCTAGAAGGTTTACATGATTTCGTAAAAAACACGAGTTTTTAAAAAATGTGTTTTATTTCATAAATGGAATCAACAAAGTATGAACATTCTACGTCATAACGGCTTTTTGTAGTTTGCGCATGCGTACGGAAATAAGAAAAGCTTACTTCCACCGTTTTTTAAAATCACATCTTCTAGAAGGTTTACATGATTTCGTAAAAAACACGAGTTTTTAGAAAATGTGTTTTATTTCATAAATGGAATCAACATAGTATGAACATTCTACGTCATAACGGCTTTCTGTAGTTTGCGCATGCGTACGGAAATAAGAAAAGCTTACTTCCACCGTTTTTTAAAATCACAGCTTCTAGAAGGTTTACATGATTTCGTAAAAAACACGAGTTTTTAGAAAATGTGTTTTATTTCATAAATGGAATCAACCAAGTATGCACATTCTACGTCATAACGACTTTCTATAGTTTGCACATGCACCCGGAAATAAGAAAAGCTTACTTCCACCGTTTTTTAAAATCACAGCTTCTAGAAGGTTTACATGATTTCGTAAAAGACACGAGTTTTTAGAAAATGTGTTTTATTTCATAAATGGAATCAACAAAGTATGCACATTCTATGTCATAACGACTTTCTATAGTTTGTGCATGCGTCCGGAAATAAGAAAAGCTTACTTCCACCGTTTTTAAAATCACAGCTTCTAGAAGGTTTACATGATTTCGTAAAAAACACGAGTTTTTAGAAAATGTGTTATATTTCATAAATGGAATCTACAAAGTATGCACATTCTACGTCATAACGACTTTCTATATTTTGCGCAGGCGTTTGGAAATAAGAAAAGCTTACTTCCACCGTTTTTTAAAATCACAGCTTCTAGAAGGTTTACATCATTTCTTAAAAAACACAAGTTTTTAGAAAATGTGTTTTATTTCATAAATAGAATCAACAAAGTATGCACAGTCTACGTCATAACGACTTTCTATAGTTTGCACATACGTCCGGAAATAAGAAAAGCTTACTTCCACCGTTTTTTAAAATCTCAACTTCTAGAAGGTTTACATGATTTCGTAAAAAACACGAGTTTTTAGAAAATGTGTTTTATTTCATAAATGGAATCAACAAAGTATGCACATTCTACGTCATAACAAATTTCTATAGTTTGCGCAGGCGTTTGGAAATAAGAAAAGCTTACTTCCCCTGTTTTTTAAAATCACAGCTTCTAGAAGGTTTACATGATTTCTTAAAAAACACAAGTTTTTAGAAAATGTGTTTTATTTCATAAATAGAATCAACAAAGTATGCACATTCTACGTCATAACGACTTTCTATAGTTTGCACATGCGTCCGGAAATAAGAAAAGCTTACTTCCACCGTTTTTTAAAATCTCAGCTTCTAGAAGGTTTACATGATTTCGTAAAAAACACGAGTTTTTAGAAAATGTGTTTTATTTCATAAATGGAATCAACAAAGTCTGCACATTCTACGTCATAACGACTTTCTATTGTTTGCGCATGCGTCCGGAAATAAGAAAAGCTTACTTCCACCGATTTTTAAAATCACAGCTTCTAGAAGGTTTACATGATTTCGTAAAAAACACGAGTTTTTAGAAAATGTGTTTTATTTCATAAATGGAATCAATAAAGTATGCACATTCTACGTCATAACGACTTTCTATAGTTTGCGCATGCGTCCGGAAATAAGAAAAGCTTACTTCCACCGATTTTTAAAATCACAGCTTCTAGAAGGTTTACATGATTTCGTAAAAACAACGAGTGTTTAGAAAATGTGTTTTATTTCATAAATGGAATCTACAAAGTATGCACATTCTATGTCATAACGACTTTCTATAGTTTGCACATGCGTCCGGAAATAAGAAAAACTTACTTCCACCGTTTTTTAAAATCACAGCTTCTAGAAGGTTTACATGATTTCGTAAAAAACACGACTTTTTAGAAAATGTGTTTTATTTCATAAATGGAATCAACGAAGTATGCGCATTCTACGTCATAACGAATTTCTATAGTTTGCGTATGCGTTTGGAAATAAGAAAAGCTTACTTCCCCCGTTTTTTAAAATCACAGCTTCTAGAAGGTTTATATGATTTCTTAAAAAACACGAGTTTTTAGAAAATGTGTTTTATTTCATAAATAGAATCAACAAAGTATGCACATTCTAAGTCATAACGACTTTCTATAGTTTGCACATGTGCCCGGAAATAGGAAAAGCTTACTTCCACCATTTTTTAAAATCACAGCTTCTAGAAGGTTTACATGATTTCGTAAAAAACACGAGTTTTTAGAAAATGTGTTTTATTTCATAAATGGAATCAACAAAGTATGCACATTCTACGTCATAACGACTTTGTATAGTTTGCGCATGCGTTTGGAAATAAGAAAAGCTTACTTCCCCCGTTTTTTAAAATCACAGCTTCTAGAAGGTTTACATGATTTCTTAAAAAACACGAGTTTTTAGAAAATGTGTTTTATTTCATAAATGGAATCAACAAAGTATGCACATTTTACGTCATAACGACTTTCTATAGTTTGCGCATGCGTCCGGAAAAAAGAGAGGCTTACTTCCCCCGTTTTTTAAAATCACAGCTTCTAGAAGGTTTACATGATTTCTTAAAAAACACGTGTTTTTAGAAAATGTGTTTTATTTTATAAATGGAATCAACAAAGTACGCACATTCTACGTCATAACGACTTTCTATAGTTTGTGCATGCGTCCGGAAATAAGAAAAGCTTACTTCCACCGTTTTTTTAAATCACAGCTTCTAGAAGGTTTACATGATTTTGTAAAAAACACGAGTTTTTAGAAAATGTGTTCTATTTCATAAATCCAATCTACAAAGTATGCACATTCTACGTCATAACGACTTTCTATAGTTTGCGCAGGCGTTTGGAAATAAGAAAAGCTTACTCCACCCGTTTTTTAAAATCAGAGCTTCTAGAAGGTTTACATGATTTCTTAAAAAACACGAGCTTTTAGAAAATGTGTTTTATTTCATAAATAGAATCAACAAAGTATGCACATTCTACGTCATAACGACTTTCTATAGTTTGCACATGCGTCCGGAAATAAGAAAAGCTTACTTCCACGGATTTTTAAAATCACAGCTTCTAGAAGGTTTACATTATTTCGTAAAAAACACGAGTTTTTAGAAAATGTGTTTTATTTCATAAATGGAATCAACAAAGTATGCACATTCTACGTCATAACGACTTTCTATAGTTTGCGCATGCGTCCGGAAATAAGAAAATCTTACTTCCACCGATTTTTAAAATCACAGCTTCTAGAAGGTTTACATGATTTCGTAAAAACCACGAGTTTTTAGAAAATGTGTTTTATTTCATAAATGGAATCTACAAAGTATGCACATTCTACGTCATAACGACTTTCTATAGTTTGCACATGCGTCCGGAAATAAGAAAAGCTTACTTCCACCGTTTTTTATAAACACAGCTTCTAGAAGGTTTACATGATTTCGTAAAAAACACGAGTTTTTAGAAATCGTGTTTTATTTCATAAATGGAATCTACAAACTATGCACATTCTACGTCATAAGGAATTTCTATAGTTTGCGCATGCGTCCGGAAATAAGAAACGCTTACTTCCCCCATTTTTTAAAATCACAGCTTCTAGAAGGTTTACATGATTTTGTAAAAAACACGAGTTTTTAGAAAATGTGTTTTATTTCATAAATGGAATCTACAAAGTATGCACATTCTACGTCAGAACGACTTTCTATTGTTTGTGCATGCGTCCGGAAATAAGAAAAGCTTACTTCCACCGTTTTTTAAAATCATAGCTTCTAGAAGGTTTACATGATTTCGTAAGAAACACGAGTTTTTAGAAAATGTGTTCTATTTCATAAATGGAATCTACAAAGTATGCACATTTAACGTCATAACGACTTTCTATAGTTTGCGTAGGCGTTTGGAAATAAGAAAAGCTTACTTCCCCCGTTTTTTAAAATCACAGCTTCTACAAGGTTTACATGATTTCTTAAAAAACACGAGTTTTTAGAAAATGTGTTTTATTTCATAAATAGAATCAACAAAGTTTGCACATTCTACGTCATAACGACTTTCTATAGTTTTCTCATGCGTCCGGAAATAAGAAAAGCTTACTTCCACCCTTTTTTAAAATCTTAGCTTCTAGAAGGTTTACATGATTTCGTAAAAAACACGAGTTTTTAGAAAATGTGTTCTATTTCATAAATGGAATCTACAAAGTATGCACATTCTACGTCATAAAGACTTTCTATAGTTTGTACAGGCGTTTGGAAATAAGAAAAGCTTACTTCCCCCGTTTTTTAAAATCACAGCTTCTAGAAGGTTTACATGATTTCTTAAAAACACGAGTTTTTAGAAAATGTGTTTTATTTCATAAATAGAATCAACAAAGTATGCACATTCTACGTCATAACGACTTTCTATAGTTTGCACATGCGTCCGGAAATAAGAAAAGCTTACTTCCACCGTTTTTTAAAATCTCAGCTTCTAGAAGGTTTACATGATTTCGTAAAAAACACGAGTTTTTAAAAAATGTGTTTTATTTCATAAATGGAATCAACAAAGTATGCACATTCTACGTCATAACGACTTTCTCTAGTTTGCGCATGCGTCCGGAAATAAGAAAAGCTTACTTCCACCGTTTTTTAAAATCACAGCTTCTAGAAGGTTTATATGATTTCTTAAAAAACACGAGTTTTTAGAAAATGTGTTTTATTTCATAAATAGAATCAACAAAGTATGCACATTCTAAGTCATAACGACTTTCTATAGTTTGCACATGCGCCCGGAAATAAGAAAATCTTACTTCCACCGTTTTTTAAAATCACAGCTTCTAGAAGGTTTACATGATTTCGTAAAAGACACAAGTTTTAGACTATGTGTTTTATTTCATAAATGGAATCAACAAAGTATGCACATTCTACGTCATAACGACTTTGTATAGTTTGCGCATGTGTCCGGAAATAACAAAAGCTTACTTCCACCGTTTTTTAAAATCACAACTTCTAGAAGGTTTACATGATTTCATAAAAAACACGAGTTTTTAGAAAATGTGATTTATTTCATAAATGGAATCTACAAAGTATGCACATTCTACATCATAACGACTTTGTATAGTTTGCGCATGCGTCCGGAAATAAGAAAAGCTTACTTCCACCGTTTTTTAAAATCTCAACTTCTAGAAGGTTTACATGATTTCGTAAAAAACACGAGTTTTTAGAAAATGTGTTTTATTTCATAAATGGAATCAACAAAGTATGCACATTCTACGTCATAACAAATTTCTATAGTTTGCGCAGGCGTTTGGAAATAAGAAAAGCTTACTTCCCTTGTTTTTTAAAATCACAGCTTCTAGAAGGTTTACATGATTTCTTAAAAAACACAAGTTTTTAGAAAATGTGTTTTATTTCATAAATAGAATCAACAAAGTATGCACATTCTACGTCATAACGACTTTCTATAGTTTGCACATGCGTCCGGAAATAAGAAAAGCTTACTTCCACCGTTTTTTAAAATCTCAGCTTCTAGAAGGTTTACATGATTTCGTAAAAAACACGAGTTTTTAGAAAATGTGTTTTATTTCATAAATGGAATCAACAAAGTATGCACATTCTACGTCATAACGACTTTCTATTGTTTGCGCATGCGTCCGGAAATAAGAAAAGCTTACTTCCACCGATTTTTAAAATCACAGCTTCTAGAAGGTTTACATGATTTCGTAAAAAACACGAGTTTTTAAAAAATGTGTTTTATTTCATAAATGGAATCAATAAAGTATGCACATTCTACGTCATAACGACTTTCTATAGTTTGCGCATGCGTCCCGAAATAAGAAAAGCTTACTTCCACCGTTTTTTAAAATCACAGCTTCATGAAGGTTTACATGATTTCATAAAAAACACGAGTTTTTAGAAAATGTGTTTTATTTCATAAATGGAATCAACGAAGTATGCGCATTCTACGTCATAACGACTTTCTATAGTTTGCGTATGCGTTTGGAAAAAAGAAGAGCTTACTTCCCCCATTTTTTAAAATCACAGCTTCTAGAAGGTTTATATGATTTCTTAAAAAACACGAGTTTTTAGAAAATGTGTTTTATTTCATAAATAGAATCAACAAAGTATGCACATTCTAAGTCATAACGACTTTCTATAGTTTGCACATGTGCCCGGAAATAGGAAAAGCTTACTTCCATCGTTTTTTAAAATCACAGCTTCTAGAAGGTTTACATGATTTCGTAAAAAACACGAGTTTTTAGAAAATGTGTTTTATTTCATAAATGGAATCAACAAAGTATGCACATTCTACGTCATAACGACTTTGTATAGTTTGCGCATGCGTTTGGAAATAAGAAAAGCTTACTTCCCCCGTTTTTTAAAATCACAGCTTCTAGAAGGTTTACATGATTTCTTAAAAAACACGAGTTTTTAGAAAATGTGTTTTATTTCATAAATGGAATCAACAAAGTATGCACATTTTACGTCATAACGACTTTCTATAGTTTGCGCATGCGTCCGGAAATAAGAAAAGCTTACTTCCACCATTTTTTAAAATCACAGCTTCTAGAAGGTTTACATGATTTCGTAAAAAACACGAGTTTTTAGAAAATGTGATTTATTTCATAAATGGAATCTACAAATATGCACATTCTACATCATAACGACTTTCTATAGTTTGCGCATGCGTCCGGAAAAAAGAGAAGCTTACTTCCCCCGTTTTTTAAAATCACAGCTTCTAGAAGGTTTACATGATTTCTTAAAAAACACGAGTTTTTAGAAAATGTGTTTTATTTAATAAATGGAATCAACAAAGTACGCACATTCTACGTCATAACGACTTTCTATAGTTTGTGCATGCGTCCGGAAATAAGAAAAGCTTACTTCCACCGTTTTTTAAAATGACAGCTTCTAGAAGGTTTACATGATTTCGTAAAAAACACGAGTTTTTAGAAAATGTGTTCTATTTCATCAATGGAATCTACAAATTATGCACATTCTACGTCATAAAGACTTTCTATAGTTTGCGCAGGCGTTTGGAAATAAGAAAAGCTTACTTCCACCGTTTTTTAAAATCACAGCTTCTAGAAGGTTTACATGATTTCTTAAAAAACACGAGTTTTTAGAAAATGTGTTTTATTTCATAAATAGAATCAACAAAGTATTCACATTCTACGTCATAACGACTTTCTATAGTTTGCACATGCGTCCGGAAATAAGAAAAGCTTACTTCAACCGTTTTTTAAAATCTCAGCTTCTAGAAGGTTTACATGATTTCGTAAAAAACACGAGTTTTTAGAAAATGTGTTTTATTTCATAAATGGAATCAACAAATTATGCACATTCTACGTCATAACGACTTTCTATAGTTTGCGCATGCGTCCGGAAATAAGAAAAGCTTACTTCCACCGACTTTTAAAATCACAGCTTCTTGAAGGTTTACATGATTTCGTAAAAAACACGAGCTTTTAGAAAATGTGTTTTATTTCATAAATGGAATCAACAAAGTATGCACATTCTACGTCATAACGACTTTCTATAGTTTGCGCATGCGTACGGAAATAAGAAAAGCTTACTTCCACCGTTTTTTAAAATCACAGCTTCTAGAAGGTTTACATGATTTCATAAAAAACACGAGTTTTTAGAAAATGTGTTTTATTTCATAAATGGAATCAACAAAGTATGCACATTCTACGTCATAACGACTTTCTATAGTTTGCGCATGCGTACGGAAATAAGAAAAGCTTACTTCCAACGTTTTTTAAAATCACAGTTAAAATCACAGCTTCTAGAAGGTTTACATGATTTCGTAAAAAACACGAGTTTTTAGAAAATGTGTTTTATTTCATAAATGGAATCTACAAACTATGCACATTCTACGTCATAAGGAATTTCTATAGTTTGCGCATGCGTCTGGAAATAAGAAACGCTTACTTCCCCCGTTTTTTAAAATCACAGCTTCTAGAAGGTTTACATGATTAGGTAAAAAACACGAGTTTTTAGAAAATGTGTTTTATTTCATAAATGGAATCTACAAAGTATGCACATTCTACGTCATAACGACTTTCTATTGTTTGCGCATGCGTCCGGAAATAAGAAAAGCTTACTTCCACCGTTTTTTAAAATCACAGCTTCTAGAAGGTTTACATGATTTCGTAAAAAACACGAGTTTTTAGAAAATGTGTTTTATTTCATAAATGGAATCTACAAAGTATGCACATTCTACGTCATAACGAATTTCTATAGTTTGCGCGTGCGTTTGGAAATATGAAAAGCTTACTTCCCCCGTTTTTTAAAATCACAACTTCTAGAAGGTTTATATGATTTCTTAAAAAACACGAGTTTTTAGAAAATATGTTTTATTTCATAAATGGAATCTACAAAGTATGCACATTCTACGTCATAATGACTTTCTATTGTTTGCGCATGCGTCCGGAAATAAGAAAAGCTTACTTCCACCGTTTTTTAAAATCACAGCTTCTAGAAGGTTTACATGATTTCGTAAAAAACACGAGTTTTTAGAAAATGTGTTTTATTTCATAAATAGAATCAACAAAGTATGCACATTCTACGTCATAACGACTTTCTATATTTTGCGCAGGCGTTTGGAAATAAGAAAAGCTTACTTCCACCGTTTTTTAAAATCACAGCTTCTAGAAGGTTTACATGATTTCGTAAAAAACACGAGTTTTTAGAAAATGTGTTTTATTTCATAAATGGAATCAACATAGTATGCACATTCTACGTCATAACGGCTTTCTGTAGTTTGCGCATGCGTACGGAAATAAGAAAAGCTTACTTCCACCGTTTTTTAAAATCACAGCTTCTAGAAGGTTTACATGATTTCGTAAAAAACACGAGTTTTTAGAAAATGTGTTTTATTTCATAAATGGAATCAACCAAGTATGCACATTCTACGTCATAACGACTTTCTATAGTTTGCACATGCACCCGGAAATAAGAAAAGCTTACTTCCACCGTTTTTTAAAATCACAGCTTCTAGAAGGTTTACATGATTTCGTAAAAGACACGAGTTTTTAGAAAATGTGTTTTATTTCATAAATGGAATCAACAAACTATGCACATTCTATGTCATAACGACTTTCTATAGTTTGTGCATGCGTCCGGAAATAAGAAAAGCTTACTTCCACCGTTTTTAAAATCACAGCTTCTAGAAGGTTTACATGATTTCGTAAAAAACACGAGTTTTTAGAAAATGTGTTCTATTTCATAAATGGAATCTACAAAGTATGCACATTCTACGTCATAACGACTTTCTATATTTTGCGCAGGCGTTTGGAAATAAGAAAAGCTTACTTCCACCGTTTTTTAAAATCACAGCTTCTAGAAGGTTTACATGATTTCTTAAAAAACACGAGTTTTTAGAAAATGTATTTTATTTCATAAATAGAATCAACAAAGTATGCACATTCTACGTCATAACGACTTTCTATAGTTTGCACATACGTCCGGAAATAAGAAAAGCTTACTTCCACCGTTTTTTAAAATCTCAGCTTCAAGAAGGTTTACATGATTTCGTAAAAAACACGAGTTTTTAGAAAATGTGTTTTATTTCATAAATGGAATCAACAAAGTATGCACATTCTACGTCATAACAACTTTCTATAGTTTGCGCAGGCATTTGTAAGTAAGAAAAGCTTACTTCCCCTGTTTTTTAAAATCACAGCTTCTAGAAGGTTTACATGATTTCTTAAAAAACACAAGTTTTTAGAAAATGTGTTTTATTTCATAAATAGAATCAACAAAGTATGCACATTCTACGTCATAACGACTTTCTATAGTTTGCACATGCGTCCGGAAATAAGAAAAGCTTACTTCCACCGTTTTTTAAAATCTCAGCTTCTAGAAGGTTTACATGATTTCGTAAAAAACACGAGTTTTTAGAAAATGTGTTTTATTTCATAAATGGAATCAACAAAGTATGCACATTCTACGTCATAACGACTTTCTATAGTTTGCGCATGCGTCCGGAAATAAGAAAAGCTTACTTCCACCGATTTTTAAAATCACAGCTTCTAGAAGGTTTGCATGATTTCGTAAAAAACACGAGTTTTTAGAAAATGTGTTTTATTTCATAAATGGAATCAATAAAGTATGCACATTCTACGTCATAACGACTTTCTATAGTTTGCGCATGCGTCCGGAAATAAGAAAAGCTTACCTCCACCGATTTTTAAAATCACAGCTTCTAGAAGGTTTACATGATTTCGTAAAAACAACGAGTTTTTAGAAAATGTGTTTTATTTCATAAATGGAATCTACAAAGTATGCACATTCTACGTCATAACGACTTTCTATAGTTTGCACATGCGTCCGGAAATAAGAAAAACTTACTTCCACCGTTTTTTCAAATCACAGCTTCTAGAAGGTTTACATGATTTTGTAAAAAACAAGAGTTTTTACAAAAAAAATTTTATTTCGTAAATGGAATCAACAAAGTATGCAGATTCTACGTCATAACGACTTTCTATAGTTTGCGCATTCGTCCGAAAATAAGAAAAGCTTTACTTCCACCGTTTTTTAAAATCACAGCTTCTAGAAGGTTTACATGATTTCGTAAAAAACACGAGTTTTTAGAAAATGTGTTTTATTTCATAAATGGAATCTACAAAGTATGCACATTCTACGTCATAATGACTTTCTATTGTTTGCGAATGCGTCCGGAAATAAGAAAAGCTTACTTCCCCCGTTTTTTAAAATCACAGCTTCTAGAAGGTTTACATGATTTCTTAAAAAACACGAGTTTTTAGAAAATGTGTTTGATTTCATAAATGGAATCAACAAAGTATGCACATTTTACGTCATAACGACTTTCTATAGTTTGCGCATGCGTCCGGAAATAAGAAAAGCTTACTTCCACCACTTTTTAAAATCACAGCTTCCAGAAGGTTTACATGATTTCGTAAAAAACACGAGTTTTTAGAAAATGTGATTTATTTCATAAATGGAATCTACAAATATGCACATTCTACATCATAACGACTTTCTATAGTTTGCGCATGCGTCAGGAAAAAAGAGAAGCTTACTTCCCCCGTTTTTTAAAATCACAGCTTCTAGAAGGTTTACATGATTTCTTGAAAAACACGAGTTTTTAGAAAATGTGTTTTATTTAATAAATGGAATCAACAAAGTACGCAAATTCTACGTCATAACGACTTTCTATAGTTTGTGCATGCGTCCGGAAATAAGAAAAGCTTACTTCCACCGCTTTTTAAAATCACAGCTTCTAGAAGGTTTACATGATTTCGTAAAAAACACGAGTTTTTAGAAAATGTGTTCTATTTCATAAATGGAATCTACAAAGTATGCACATTCTACGTCATAACGACTTTCTATATTTTGCGCAGGCGTTTGGAAATAAGAAAAGCTTACTTCCACCGTTTTTTAAAATCACAGCTTCTAGAAGGTTTACATGATTTCTTAAAAAACACGAGTTTTTAGAAAATGTGTTTTATTTCATAAATAGAATCAACAAAGTATGCACATTCTACGTCATAACGACTTTCTATAGTTTGCACATATGTCCGGAAATAAGAAAAGCTTACTTCCACCGTTTTTTAAAATCTCAGCTTCTAGAAGGTTTACATGATTTCGTAAAAAACACGAGTTTTTAGAAAATGTGTTTTATTTCATAAATGGAATCAACAAAGTATGCACATTCTACGTCATAACGACTTTCTATAGTTTGCGCATGCGTTTGGAAATAAGAAAAGCTTACTTCCCCTGTTTTTTAAAATCACAGCTTCTAGAAGGTTTACATGATTTCTTAAAAAACACAAGTTTTTAGAAAATGTGTTTTATTTCATAAATAGAATCAACAAAGTATGCACATTCTACGTCATAACGGATTTCTATAGTTTGCACATGCGTCCGGAAATAAGAAAAGCTTACTTCCACCGTTTTTTAAAATCTCAGCTTCTAGAAGGTTTACATGATTTCGTAAAAAACACGAGTTTTTAGAAAATGTGTTTTATTTCATAAATGGAATCAACAAAGTATGCACATTCTACGTCATAACGACTTTCTATAGTTTGCGCATGCGTCCGGAAATAAGAAAAGCTTACTTCCACCGATTTTTAAAATCACAGCTTCTAGAAGGTTTACATGATTTCGTAAAAAACACGAGTTTTTAGAAAATGTGTTTTATTTCATAAATGGAATCAATAAACTATGCACATTCTACGTCATAACGACTTTCTATAGTTTGCGCATGCGTCCGGAAATAAGAAAAGCTTACTTCCACCGATTTTTAAAATCACAGCTTCTAGAAGGTTTACATGATTTCGTAAAAACAACGAGTTTTTAGGAAATGTGTTTTATTTCATAAATGGAATCTACAAAGTATGCACATTCTACGTCACAACGACTTTCTATAGTTTGCACATGCGTCCGGAAATAAGAAAAACTTACTTCCACCGTTTTTTAAAATCACAGCTTCTAGAAGGTTTACATGATTTCGTAAAAAACACGAGTTTTTACAAAATTTGTTTTATTTCATAAATGGAATCAACAAAGTATGCACATTCTACGTCATAACGACTTTCTATAGTTTGCGCATTCGTCCGAAAATAAGAAAAGCTTACTTCCACCGTTTTTTAAAATCACAGCATCTAGAAGGTTTACATGATTTCGTAAAAAACACGAGTTTTTAGAAAATGTGTTTTATTTCATAAATGGAATCTACAAAGTATGCACATTCTATGTCATAATGACTTTCTATTGTTTGCGCATGCGTCCGGAAATAAGAAAAGCTTACTTCCACCATTTTTTAAAATCACAACTTCTAGAAGGTTTACATGATTTCGTAAAAAACACGACTTTTTAGAAAATGTGTTTTATTTCATAAATGGAATCAACGAAGTATGCGCATTCTACGTCATAACGACTTTCTATAGTTTGCGTATGTGTTTGGAAATAAGAAAAGCTTACTTCCCCCGTTTTTTAAAATCACAGCTTCTAGAAGGTTTATATGATTTCTTAAAAAACACGAGTTTTTAGAAAATGTGTTTTATTTCATAAATAGAATCAACAAAGTATGCACATTCTAAGTCATAACGACTTTATATAGTTTGCACATGTGCCCGGAAATAGGAAAAGCTTACTTCCACCGTTTTTTAAAATCACAGCTTCTAGAAGGTTTACATGATTTCGTAAAAAACAGGAGTTTTTAGAAAATGTGTTTTATTTCATAAATGGAATCAACAAAGTATGCACATTCTACGTCATAACGACTTTGTATAGTTTGCGCATGCGTTCGGAAATAAGAAAAGCTTACTTCCCCCGTTTTTTAAAATCACAGCTTCTAGAAGGTTTACATGATTTCTTAAAAAACACGAGTTTTTAGAAAATGTGTTTTATTTCATAAATGGAATCAACAAAGTATGCACATTTTACGTCATAACGACTTTCTATAGTTTGCGCATGCGTACGGAAATAAGAAAAGCTTACTTCCACCATTTTTTAAAATCACAGCTTCTAGAAGGTTTACATGATTTCGTAAAAAACACGAGTTTTTAGAAAATGTGATTTATTTCATAAATGGAATCTACAAATATGCACATTCTACATCATAACGACTTTCTATAGTTTGCGCATGCGTCCGGAAAAAAGAGAAGCTTACTTCCCCCGTTTTTTAAAATCACAGCTTCTAGAAGGTTTACATGATTTCTTAAAAAACACGAGTTTTTAGAAAATGTGTTTTATTTAATAAATGGAACCAACAAAGTACGCACATTCTACGTCATAACGACTTTCTATAGTTTGTGCATGCGTCCGGAAATAAGAAAAGCTTACTTCCACCGTTTTTTAAAATCACAGCTTCTAGAAGGTTTACATGATTTCGTAAAAAACACGAGTTTTTAGAAAATGTGTTCTATTTCATAAATGGAATCTACAAAGTATGCACATTCTACGTCATAACGACTTTCTATATTTTGCGCAGGCGTTTGGAAATAAGAAAAGCTTACTTCCACCGTTTTTTAAAATCACAGCTTCTAGAAGGTTTACATGATTTCTTAAAAAACACGAGTTTTTAGAAAATGTGTTTTATTTCATAAATAGAATCAACAAAGTATGCACATTCTACGTCATAACGACATTCTATAGTTTGCACATGCGTCCGGAAATAAGAAAAGCTTACTTCCACCGTTTTTTAAAATCTCAGCTTCTAGAAGGTTTACATGATTTCGTAAAAAACACGAGTTTTTAGAAAATGTGTTTTATTTCCTAAATGGAATCAACAAATTATGCACATTCTATGTCAAAACGACTTTCTATAGTTTGCGCATGCGTTTGGAAATAAGAAAAGCTTACTTCCACCGACTTTTAAAATCACAGCTTCTAGAAGGTTTACATGATTTCGTAAAAAACACGAGTTTTTAAAAAATGTGTTTTATTTCATAAATGGAATCAACAAAGTATGAACATTCTACGTCATAACGGATTTTTGTAGTTTGCGCATGCGTACGGAAATAAGAAAAGCTTACTTCCACCGTTTTTTAAAATCACATCTTCTAGAAGGTTTACATGATTTCGTAAAAAACACGAGTTTTTAGAAAATGTGTTTTATTTCATAAATGGAATCAACATAGTATGAACATTCTACGTCATAACGGCTTTCTGTAGTTTGCGCATGCGTACGGAAATAAGAAAAGCTTACTTCCACCGTTTTTTAAAATCACAGCTTCTAGAAGGTTTACATGATTTCGTAAAAAACACGAGTTTTTAGAAAATGTGTTTTATTTCATAAATGGAATCAACCAAGTATGCACATTCTACGTCATAACGACTTTCTATAGTTTGCACATGCACCCGGAAATAAGAAAAGCTTACTTCCACCGTTTTTTAAAATCACAGCTTCTAGAAGGTTTACATGATTTCGTAAAAGACACGAGTTTTTAGAAAATGTGTTTTATTTCATAAATGGAATCAACAAAGTATGCACATTCTATGTCATAACGACTTTCTATAGTTTGTGCATGCGTCCGGAAATAAGAAAAGCTTACTTCCACCGTTTTTAAAATCACAGCTTCTAGAAGGTTTACATGATTTCGTAAAAAACACGAGTTTTTAGAAAATGTGTTATATTTCATAAATGGAATCTACAAAGTATGCACATTCTACGTCATAACGACTTTCTATATTTTGCGCAGGCGTTTGGAAATAAGAAAAGCTTACTTCCACCGTTTTTTAAAATCACAGCTTCTAGAAGGTTTACATGATTTCTTAAAAAACACAAGTTTTTAGAAAATGTGTTTTATTTCATAAATAGAATCAACAAAGTATGCACATTCTACGTCATAACGACTTTCTATAGTTTGCACATACGTCCGGAAATAAGAAAAGCTTACTTCCACCGTTTTTTAAAATCTCAACTTCTAGAAGGTTTACATGATTTCGTAAAAAACACGAGTTTTTAGAAAATGTGTTTTATTTCATAAATGGAATCAACAAAGTATGCACATTCTACGTCATAACAAATTTCTATAGTTTGCGCAGGCGTTTGGAAATAAGAAAAGCTTACTTCCCCTGTTTTTTAAAATCACAGCTTCTAGAAGGTTTACATGATTTCTTAAAAAACACAAGTTTTTAGAAAATGTGTTTTATTTCATAAATAGAATCAACAAAGTATGCACATTCTACGTCATAACGACTTTCTATAGTTTGCACATGCGTCCGGAAATAAGAAAAGCTTACTTCCACCGTTTTTTAAAATCTCAGCTTCTAGAAGGTTTACATGATTTCGTAAAAAACACGAGTTTTTAGAAAATGTGTTTTATTTCATAAATGGAATCAACAAAGTCTGCACATTCTACGTCATAACGACTTTCTATTGTTTGCGCATGCGTCCGGAAATAAGAAAAGCTTACTTCCACCGATTTTTAAAATCATAGCTTCTAGAAGGTTTACATGATTTCGTAAAAAACACGAGTTTTTAGAAAATGTGTTTTATTTCATAAATGGAATCAATAAAGTATGCACATTCTACGTCATAACGACTTTCTATAGTTTGCGCATGCGTCCGGAAATAAGAAAAGCTTACTTCCACCGATTTTTAAAATCACAGCTTCTAGAAGGTTTACATGATTTCGTAAAAACAACGAGTGTTTAGAAAATGTGTTTTATTTCATAAATGGAATCTACAAAGTATGCACATTCTACGTCATAACGACTTTCTATAGTTTGCACATGCGTCCGGAAATAAGAAAAACTTACTTCCACCGTTTTTTAAAAGCACAACTTCCAGAAGGTTTACATGATTTCGTAAAAAACACGAGTTTTTAGAAAAAAAAATTTATTTCATAAATGGAATCAACAAAGTATGCACATTCTACGTCATAACGACTTTCTATAGTTTGCGCATTCGTCCGAAAATAAGAAAAGCTTACTTCCACCGTTTTTTAAAATCACAGCTTCTAGAAGGTTTACATGATTTCGTAAAAAACACGAGTTTTTAGAAAATGTGTTTTATTTCATAAATGGAATCTACAAAGTATGCACATTCTACGTCATAATGACTTTCTATTGTTTGCGCATGCGTCCGGAAATAAGAAAAGCTTACTTCCACCGTTTTTTAAAATCACAGCTTCTAGAAGGTTTACATGATTTCGTAAAAAACACGACTTTTTAGAAAATGTGTTTTATTTCATAAATGGAATCAACGAAGTATGCGCATTCTACGTCATAACGAATTTCTATAGTTTGCGTATGCGTTTGGAAATAAGAAAAGCTTACTTCCCCCGTTTTTTAAAATCACAGCTTCTAGAAGGTTTATATGATTTCTTAAAAAACACGAGTTTTTAGAAAATGTGTTTTATTTCATAAATAGAATCAACAAAGTATGCACATTCTAAGTCATAACGACTTTCTATAGTTTGCACATGTGCCCGGAAATAGGAAAAGCTTACTTCCACCATTTTTTAAAATCACAGCTTCTAGAAGGTTTACATGATTTCGTAAAAAACACGAGTTTTTAGAAAATGTGTTTTATTTCATAAATGGAATCAACAAAGTATGCACATTCTACGTCATAACGACTTTGTATAGTTTGCGCATGCGTTTGGAAATAAGAAAAGCTTACTTCCCCCGTTTTTTAAAATCACAGCTTCTAGAAGGTTTACATGATTTCTTAAAAAACACGAGTTTTTAGAAAATGTGTTTTATTTCATAAATGGAATCAACAAAGTATGCACATTTTACGTCATAACGACTTTCTATAGTTTGCGCATGCGTCCGGAAAAAAGAGAAGCTTACTTCCCCCGTTTTTTAAAATCACAGCTTCTAGAAGGTTTACATGATTTCTTAAAAAACACGTGTTTTTAGAAAATGTTTTTTATTTTATAAATGGAATCAACAAAGTACGCACATTCTACGTCATAACGACTTTCTATAGTTTGTGCATGCGTCCGGAAATAAGAAAAGCTTACTTCCACCGTTTTTTAAAATCACAGCTTCTAGAAGGTTTACATGATTTTGTAAAAAACACGAGTTTTTAGAAAATGTGTTCTATTTCATAAATCCAATCTACAAAGTATGCACATTCTACATCATAACGACTTTCTATAGTTTGCGCAGGCGTTTGGAAATAAGAAAAGCTTACTCCCCCCGTTTTTTAAAATCAGAGCTTCTAGAAGGTTTACATGATTTCTTAAAAAACACGAGCTTTTAGAAAATGTGTTTTATTTCATAAATAGAATCAACAAAGTATGCACATTCTACGTCATAACGACTTTCTATAGTTTGCACATGCGTCCGGAAATAAGAAAAGCTTACTTCCACGGATTTTTAAAATCACAGCTTCTAGAAGGTTTACATTATTTCGTAAAAAACACGAGTTTTTAGAAAATGTGTTTTATTTCATAAATGGAATCAACAAAGTATGCACATTCTACGTCATAACGACTTTCTATAGTTTGCGCATGCGTCCGGAAATAAGAAAATCTTACTTCCACAGATTTTTACAATCACAGCTTCTAGAAGGTTTACATGATTTCGTAAAAACCACGAGTTTTTAGAAAATGTGTTTTATTTCATAAATGGAATCTACAAAGTATGCACATTCTACGTCATAACGACTTTCTATAGTTTGCACATGCGTCCGGAAATAAGAAAAGCTTACTTCCACCGTTTTTTATAAACACAGCTTCTAGAAGGTTTACATGATTTCATAAAAAACACGAGTTTTTAGAAAATTTGTTTTATTTCATAAATGGAACCAACAAAGTACGCACATTCTACGTCATAACGACTTTCTATAGTTTGTGCATGCGTCCGGAAATAAGAAAAGCTTACTTCCACCGTTTTTTAAAATCACAGCTTCTAGAAGGTTTACATGATTTCGTAAAAACCACGAGTTTTTAGAAAATGTGTTTTATTTCATAAATGGAATCTACAAAGTATGCACATTCTACGTCATAACGACTTTCTATATTTTGCGCAGGCGTTTGGAAATAAGAAAAGCTTACTCCCCCCGTTTTTTAAAATCAGAGCTTCTAGAAGGTTTACATGATTTCTTAAAAAACACGAGCTTTTAGAAAATGTGTTTTATTTCATAAATAGAATCAACAAAGTATGCACATTCTACGTCATAACGACTTTCTATAGTTTGCACATGCGTCCGGAAATAAGAAAAGCTTACTTCCACGGATTTTTAAAATCACAGCTTCTAGAAGGTTTACATTATTTCGTAAAAAACACGAGTTTTTAGAAAATGTGTTTTATTTCATAAATGGAATCAACAAAGTATGCACATTCTACGTCATAACGACTTTCTATAGTTTGCGCATGCGTCCGGAAATAAGAAAATCTTACTTCCACAGATTTTTACAATCACAGCTTCTAGAAGGTTTACATGATTTCGTAAAAACCACGAGTTTTTAGAAAATGTGTTTTATTTCATAAATGGAATCTACAAAGTATGCACATTCTACGTCATAACGACTTTCTATAGTTTGCACATGCGTCCGGAAATAAGAAAAGCTTACTTCCACCGTTTTTTATAAACACAGCTTCTAGAAGGTTTACATGATTTCATAAAAAACACGAGTTTTTAGAAAATTTGTTTTATTTCATAAATGGAATCAACAAAGTATGCACATTCTACGTCATAACGACTTTCTATAGTTTGCACATGCGTCTGGAAATAAGAAAAGCTTACTTCCACCGTTTTTTAAAATCTCAGCTTCTAGAAGGTTTAGATGATTTCGTAAAAACCACGAGTTTTTAGAAAATGTGTTTTATTTCATAAATGGAATCAACAAAGTATGCACATTCTACGTCATAACGACTTTCTATATTTTGCGCAGGCGTTTGGAAATTAGAAAATCTTACTTCCCCCGTTTTTTAAAATCACAGCTTCTAGAAGGTTTACATGAGTTCTTAAAAAACACGAGTTTTTAGAAAATGTTTTTTATTTCATAAATAGAATCAACAAAGTATGCACATTCTATGTCATAACGACTTTCTATAGTTTGCACATGCGTCCGGAAATAAGAAAAGCTTACTTCCAACGTTTTTTAAAATCTCAGCTTCTAGAAGGTTTACATGATTTCGTAAAAAACACGAGTTTTTAGAAAATGTGTTTTATTTCATAAATGGAATCAACAAAGTATGCACATTCTACGTCATAACGACTTTCTATAGTTTGCGCATGCGTCCGGAAATAAGAAAAGCTTACTTCCACCGATTTTTAAAATCACAGCTTCTTGAAGGTTTACATGATTTCGTAAAAAACACGAGTTTTTAGAAAATGTGTTTTATTTCATAAATGGAATCTACAAAGTATGCACATTCTACGTCATAACGAATTTCTATAGTTTTCACATGCGTCCGGAAATAAGAAAAGCTTACTTCCACCGTTTTTTAAAATCACAGCTTCATGAAGGTTTACATCATTTCATAAAAAACACGAGTTTTTAGAAAATGTGTTTTATTTCATAAATGGAATCAACAAAGTATGCACATTCTACGTCATAACGACTTTCTATAGTTTGCGCATTCGTCCGGAAATAAGAAAAGCTTACTTCCACCGTTTTTTAAAATCACAGCTTCTAGAAGGTTTACATGATTTCGTAAAAAACACGAGTTTTTAGAAATCGTGTTTTATTTCATAAATGGAATCTACAAACTATGCACATTCTACGTCATAAGGAATTTCTATAGTTTGCGCATGCGTCCGGAAATAAGAAACGCTTACTTCCCCCGTTTTTTAAAATCACAGCTTCTAGAAGGTTTACATGATTTTGTAAAAAACACGAGTTTTTAGAAAATGTGTTTTATTTCATAAATGGAATCTACAAAGTATGCACATTCTACGTCATAACGACTTTCTATTGTTTGTGCATGCGTCCGGAAATAAGAAAAGCTTACTTCCACCGTTTTTTAAAATCACAGCTTCTAGAAGGTTTACATGATTTCGTAAGAAACACGAGTTTTTAGAAAATGTGTTCTATTTCATAAATGGAATCTACAAAGTATGCACATTTGACGTCATAACGACTTTCTATAGTTTGCGTAGGCGTTTGGAAATAAGAAAAGCTTACTTCCCCCGTTTTTTAAAATCACAGCTTCTACAAGGTTTACATGATTTCTTAAAAAACACGAGTTTTTAGAAAATGTGTTTTATTTCATAAATAGAATCAACAAAGTTTGCACATTCTACGTCATAACGACTTTCTATAGTTTTCTCATGCGTCCGGAAATAAGAAAAGCTTACTTCCACCCTTTTTTAAAATCTCAGCTTCTAGAAGGTTTACATGATTTCGTAAAAAACACGAGTTTTTAGAAAATGTGTTCTATTTCATAAATGGAATCTACAAAGTATGCACATTCTACGTCATAAAGACTTTCTATAGTTTGCACAGGCGTTTGGAAATAAGAAAAGCTTACTTCCCCCGTTTTTTAAAATCACAGCTTCTAGAAGGTTTACATGATTTCTTAAAAACACGAGTTTTTAGAAAATGTGTTTTATTTCATAAATAGAATCAACAAAGTATGCACATTCTACGTCATAACGACTTTCTATAGTTTGCACATGCGTCCGGAAATAAGAAAAGCTTACTTCCACCGTTTTTTAAAATCTCAGCTTCTAGAAGGTTTACATGATTTCGTAAAAAACACGAGTTTTTAAAAAATGTGTTTTATTTCATAAATGGAATCAACAAAGTATGCACATTCTACGTCATAACGACTTTCTCTAGTTTGCGCATGCGTCCGGAAATAAGAAAAGCTTACTTCCACCGTTTTTTAAAATCACAGCTTCTAGAAGGTTTATATGATTTCTTAAAAAACACGAGTTTTTAGAAAATGTGTTTTATTTCATAAATAGAATCAACAAAGTATGCACATTCTAAGTCATAACGACTTTCTATAGTTTGCACATGCGCCCGGAAATAAGAAAATCTTACTTCCACCGTTTTTTAAAATCACAGCTTCTAGAAGGTTTACATGATTTCGTAAAAGACACAAGTTTTAGAATATGTGTTTTATTTCATAAATGGAATCAACAAAGTATGCACATTCTACGTCATAACGACTTTGTATAGTTTGCGCATGTGTCCGGAAATAACAAAAGCTTACTTCCACCGTTTTTTAAAATCACAGCTTCTAGAAGGTTTACATGATTTCATAAAAAACACGAGTTTTTAGAAAATGTGATTTATTTCATAAATGGAATCTACAAAGTATGCACATTCTACATCATAACGACTTTGTATAGTTTGCGCATGCGTCCGGAAATAAGAAAAGCTTACTTCCACCGTTTTTTAAAATCTCAACTTCTAGAAGGTTTACATGATTTCGTAAAAAACACGAGTTTTTAGAAAATGTGTTTTATTTCATAAATGGAATCAACAAAGTATGCACATTCTACGTCATAACAAATTTCTATAGTTTGCGCAGGCGTTTGGAAATAAGAAAAGCTTAATTCCCTTGTTTTTTAAAATCACAGCTTCTAGAAGGTTTACATGATTTCTTAAAAAACACAAGTTTTTAGAAAATGTGTTTTATTTCATAAATAGAATCAACAAAGTATGCACATTCTACGTCATAACGACTTTCTATAGTTTGCACATGCGTCTGGAAATAAGAAAAGCTTACTTCCACCGTTTTTTAAAATCTCAGCTTCTAGAAGGTTTACATGATTTCGTAAAAAACACGAGTTTTTAGAAAATGTGTTTTATTTCATAAATGGAATCAACAAACTATGCACATTCTACGTCATAACGACTTTCTATTGTTTGCGCATGCGTCCGGAAATAAGAAAAGCTTACTTCCACCGATTTTTAAAATCACAGTTTCTAGAAGGTTTACATGATTTCGTAAAAAACACGAGTTTTTAGAAAATGTGTTTTATTTCATAAATGGAATCAATAAAGTATGCACATTCTACGTCATAACGACTTTCTATAGTTTGCGCATGCGTCCGGAAATAAGAAAAGCTTACTTCCACCGATTTTTAAAATCACAGCTTCTAGAAGGTTTACATGATTTCGTAAAAACAATTTGTTTTTAGAAAATGTGTTTTATTTCATAAATGGAATCTACAAAGTATGCACATTCTACGTCATAACGACTTTCTATAGTTTGCACATGCGTCCGGAAATAAGAAAAACTTACTTCCACCGTTTTTTAAAAGCACAACTTCTAGAAGGTTTACATGATTTCGTAAAAAACACGAGTTTTTAGAAAATTTGTTTTATTTCATAAATGGAATCAACAAAGTATGCACATTCTACGTCATAACCACTTTCTATAGTTTGCGCATTTGTCCGAAAATAAGAAAAGCTTACTTCCACCGTTTTTTAAAATCACAGCTTCTAGAAGGTTTACATGATTTCGTAAAAAACACGAGTTTTTAGAAAATGTGTTTTATTTCATAAATGGAATCTACAAAGTATGCACATTCTACGTCATAATGACTTTCTATTGTTTGCGCATGCGTCCGGAAATAAGAAAAGCTTACTTCCACCGTTTTTTAAAATCACAGCTTCTAGAAGGTTTACATGATTTCGTAAAAAACACGACTTTTTAGAAAATGTGTTTTATTTCATAAATGGAATCAACGAAGTATGCGCATTCTACGTCATAACGAATTTCTATAGTTTGCATATGCGTTTGGAAATAAGAAAAGCTTACTTCCCCCATTTTTTAAAATCACAGCTTCTAGAAGGTTTATATGATTTCTTAAAAAACACGAGTTTTTAGAAAATGTGTTTTATTTCATAAATAGAATCAACAAAGTATGCACATTCTATGTCATAACGACTTTCTATAGTTTGCACATGTGCCCGGAAATAGGAAAAGCTTACTTCCACCGTTTTTTAAAATCACAGCTTCTAGAAGGTTTACATGATTTCGTAAAAAACACGAGTTTTTAGAAAATGTGTTTTCTTTCATAAATGGAATCAACAAAGTATGCACATTCTACGTCATAACGACTTTGTATAGTTTGCGCATGCGTTTGGAAATAAGAAAAGCTTACTTCCCCCGTTTTTTAAAATCACAGCTTCTAGAAGGTTTACATGATTTCTTAAAAAACACGTGTTTTTAGAAAATGTGTTTTATTTTATAAATGGAATCAACAAAGTACGCACATTCTACGTCATAACGACTTTCTATAGTTTGTGCATGCGTCCGGAAATAAGAAAAGCTTACTTCCACCGTTTTTTAAAATCACAGCTTCTAGAAGGTTTACATGATTTCGTAAAAAACACGAGTTTTTAGAAAATGTGTTCTATTTCATAAATCCAATCTACAAAGTATGCACATTCTACGTCATAACGACTTTCTATAGTTTGCGCAGGCGTTTGGAAATAAGAAAAGCTTACTTCCCCCGATTTTTAAAATCACAGCTTCTAGAAGGTTTACATGATTTCTTAAAAAACACGAGTTTTTAGAAAATGTGTTTTATTTCATAAATAGAATCAACAAAGTATGCACATTCTATGTCATAACGACTTTCTATAGTTTGCACATGCGTCCGGAAATAAGAAAAGCTTACTTCCACGGATTTTTAAAATCACAGCTTCTAGAAGGTTTACATTATTTCGTAAAAAACACGAGTTTTTAGAAAATGTGTTTTATTTCATAAATGGAATCAACAAAGTATGCACATTCTACGTCATAACGACTTTCTATAGTTTGCGCATGCGTCCGGAAATAAGAAAAGCTTACTTCCACGGATTTTTAAAATCACAGCTTCTAGAAGGTTTACATGATTTCGTAAAAACCACGAGTTTTTAGAAAATGTGTTTTATTTCATAAATGGAATCTACAAAGTATGCACATTCTACGTCATAATGACTTTCTATAGTTTGCACATGCGTCCGGAAATAAGAAAAGCTTACTTCCACCGTTTTTTATAAACACAGCTTCTAGAAGGTTTACATGATTTCATAAAAAACACGAGTTTTTAGAAAATTTGTTTTATTTCATAAATGGAATCAACAAAGTATGCACATTCTACGTCATAACGACTTTCTATAGTTTGCACATGCGTCTGGAAATAAGAAAAGCTTACATCCACCGTTTTTTAAAATCTCAGCTTCTAGAAGGTTTAGATGATTTCGTAAAAACCACGAGTTTTTAGAAAATGTGTTTTATTTCATAAATGGAATCAACAAAGTATGCACATTCTACGTCATAACGACTTTCTATATTTTGCGCAGGCGTTTGGAAATAAGAAAATATTACTTCCCCCGTTTTTTAAAATCACAGCTTCTAGAAGGTTTACATGAGTTCTTAAAAAACACGAGTTTTTAGAAAATGTTTTTTATTTCATAAATAGAATCAACAAAGTATGCACATTCTATGTCATAACGACTTTCTATAGTTTGCACATGCGTCCGGAAATAAGAAAAGCTTACTTCCACCGTTTTTTAAAATCTCAGCTTCTAGAAGGTTTACATGATTTCGTAAAAAACACGAGTTTTTAGAAAATGTGTTTTATTTCATAAATGGAATCAACAAAGTATGCACATTCTACGTCATAACGACTTTCTATAGTTTGCGCATGCGTCCGGAAATAAGAAAAGCTTACTTCCACCGATTTTTAAAATCACAGCTTCTTGAAGGTTTACATGATTTCGTAAAAAACACGAGTTTTTAGAAAATGTGTTTTATTTCATAAATGGAATCTACACAGTATGCACATTCTACGTCATAACGACTTTCTATAGTTTGCACATGCGTCCGGAAATAAGAAAAGCTTACTTACACCGTTTTTTAAAATCACAGCTTCATGAAGGTTTACATGATTTCATAAAAAACACGAGTTTTTAGAAAATGTGTTTTATTTCATAAATGGAATCAACAAAGTATGCACATTCTACGTCATAACGACTTTCTATAGTTTGCGCATTCGTCCGGAAATAAGAAAAGCTTACTTCCACCGTTTTTTAAAATCACAGCTTCTAGAACGTTTACATGATTTCGTAAAAAACACGAGTTTTTAGAAAATGTGTTTTATTTCATAAATGGAATCTACAAACTATGCACATTCTACGTCATAACGAATTTCTATAGTTTGCGCATGCGTCCGGAAATAAGAAACGCTTACTTCCCCCGTTTTTTAAAATCACAGCTTCTAGAAGGTTTACATGATTTTGTAAAAAACACGAGTTTTTAGAAAATGTGTTTTATTTCATAAATGGAATCTACAAAGTATGCACATTCTACGTCATAACGACTTTCTATTGTTTGTTCATGCGTCCTGAAATAAGAAAAGCTTACTTCCACCATTTTTTAAAATCACAGCTTCTAGAAGGTTTACATGATTTCGTAAAAAACACGAGTTTTTAGAAAATGTGTTCTATTTCATAAATGGAATCTACAAAGTATGCACATTCTACGTCATAACGAATTTCTATAGTTTGCGTAGGCGTTTGGAAATAAGAAAAGCTTAGTTCCCCCGTTTTTTAAAATCACAGCTTCTACAAGGTTTACATGATTTCTTAAAAAACACGAGTTTTTAGAAAATGTGTTTTATTTCATAAATAGAATCAACAAAGTATGCACATTCTACGTCATAACGACTTTCTATAGTTTTCTCATGCGTCCGGAAATAAGAAAAGCTTACTTCCACCCTTTTTTAAAATCTCAGCTTCTAGAAGGTTTACATGATTTCGTAAAAAACACGAGTTTTTAGAAAATGTGTTTTATTTCATAAATGGAATCAACAAATTATGCACATTCTACGTCATAACGACTTTCTATAGTTTGCGCATGCGTTTGGAAATAAGAAAAGCTTACTTCCCCCATTTTTTAAAATCACAGCTTCTAGAAGGTTTACATGATTTCTTTAAAAACACGAGTTTTTAGAAAATGTGTTTTATTTCATAAATGGAATCAACAAAGTATGCACATTTTACGTCATAACGACTTTCTAGAGTTTGCGCATGCGTCCGGAAATAAGAAAAGCTTACTTCCCCCGTTTTTTAAAATCACAGCTTCTAGAAGGTTTACATGATTTCGTAAAAAACACGAGTTTTTAGAAAATGTGTTCTATTTCATAAATGGAATCTACAAAGTATGCACATTCTACGTCATAACGACTTTCTATTGTTTGTGCATGCGTCCGGAAATAAGAAAAGCTTACTTCCACCGTTTTTTAAAATCACATCTTCTAGAAGGTTTACATGATTTCGTAAAAAACACGAGTTTTTAGAAAATGTGTTCTATTTCATAAATGGAATCTACAAAGTATGCACATTCTACGTCATAAAGACTTTCTATAGTTTGCACAGGCGTTTGGAAATAAGAAAAGCTTACTTCCCCCGTTTTTTAAAATCACAGCTTCTAGAAGGTTTACATGATTTCTTAAAAACACGAGTTTTTAGAAAATGTGCTTTATTTCATAAATAGAATCAACAAAGTATGCACATTCTACGTCATAATGACTTTCTATAGTTTGCACATGCGTCCGGAAATAAGAAAAGCTTACTTCCACCGTTTTTTAAAATCTCAGCTTCTAGAAGGTTTACATGATTTTGTAAAAAACACGAGTTTTTAGAAAATGTGTTTTATTTCATAAATGGAATCAACAAAGTATGCACATTCTACGTCATAACGACTTTCTCTAGTTTGCGCAGGCATTTGGAAATAAGAAAATCTTACTTCCCCCGTTTTTTAAAATCACAGCTTCTAGAAGGTTTACATGATTTCTTAAAAAACACGAGTTTTTAGAAAATGTGTTTTATTTCATAATTAGAATCAACAAAGTATGCACATTCTACGTCATAACGACTTTCTATAGTTTGCTCATGCGTCCGGAAATAAGAAAAGCTTACTTCCACCGTTTTTTAAAATCTCAGCTTCTAGAAGGTTTACATGATTTCGTAAAAAACACGAGTTTTTAGAAAATGTGTTTTATTTCATAAATGGAATCAACAAATTATGCACATTCTACGTCATAACGACTTTCTATAGTTTGCGCATGCATTTGGAAATAAGAAAAGCTTACTTCCCCCATTTTTTAAAATCACAGCTTCTAGAAGGTTTACATGATTTCAAAAAAAACACTAGTTTTTAGAAAATGTGTTTTATTTCATAAATGGAATCAACAAAGTATGCACATTTTACGTCATAACGACTTTCTATAGTTTGCGCATGCGTCTGGAAATAAGAAAAGCTTACTTCCCCCGTTTTTTAAAATCACAGCTTCTAGAAGGTTTACATGATTTCGTAAAAAACACGAGTTTTTAGAAAATGTGTTCTATTTCATAAATGGAATCTACAAAGTATGCACATTCTACGTCATAACGACTTTCTATTGTTTGTGCATGCGTCCGGAAATAAGAAAAGCTTACTTCCACCGTTTTTTAAAATCACATCTTCTAGAAGGTTTACATGATTTCGTAAAAAACACGAGTTTTTAGAAAATGTGTTCTATTTCATAAATGGAATCTACAAAGTATGCACATTCTACGTCATAAAGACTTTCTATAGTTTGCACAGGCGTTTGGAAATAAGAAAAGCTTACTTCCCCCGTTTTTTAAAATCACAGCTTCTAGAAGGTTTACATGATATCTTAAAAACACGAGTTTTTAGAAAATGTGTTTTATTTCATAAATAGAATCAACAAAGTATGCACATTCTACGTCATAACGACTTTCTATAGTTTGCACATGCGTCCGGAAATAAGAAAAGCTTACTTCCACCGTTTTTTAAAATCTCAGCTTCTAGAAGGTTTACATGATTTCGTAAAAAACACGAGTTTTTAGAAAATGTGTTTTATTTCATAAATGGAATCAACAAAGTATGCACATTCTACGTCATAACGACTTTCTCTAGTTTGCGCAGGCATTTGGAAATAAGAAAATCTTACTTCCCCCGTTTTTTAAAATCACAGCTTCTAGAAGGTTTACATGATTTCTTAAAAAACACGAGTTTTTAGAAAATGTGTTTTATTTCATAAATAGAATCAACAAAGTATGCACATTCTACGTCATAACGACTTTCTATAGTTTGCTCATGCGTCCGGAAATAAGAAAAGCTTACTTCCACCGTTTTTTAAAATCTCAGCTTCTAGAAGGTTTACATGATTTCGTAAAAAACACGAGTTTTTAGAAAATGTGTTTTATTTCATAAATGAAATCAACAAATTATGCACATTCTACGTCATAACGACTTTCTATAGTTTGCGCATGCGTTTGGAAATAAGAAAAGCTTACTTCCCCCATTTTTTAAAATCACAGCTTCTAGAAGGTTTACATGATTTCAAAAAAAACACTAGTTTTTAGAAAATGTGTTTTATTTCATAAATGGAATCAACAAAGTATGCACATTTTACGTCATAACGACTTTCTATAGTTTGCGCATGCGTCCGGAAATAAGAAAAGCTTACTTCCCCCGTTTTTTAAAATCACAGCTTCTAGAAGGTTTACATGATTTCTTAAAAAACACGAGTTTTTAGAAAATGTGTTTTATTTCATAAATGGAATCAACAAAGTACGCACATTCTACGTCATAACGACTTTCTATAGTTTGTGCATGCGTCCGGAAATAAGAAAAGCTTACTTCCACCGTTTTTTAAAATCACAGCTTCTAGAAGGTTTATATGATTTCTTAAAAAACACGAGTTTTTAGAAAATGTGTTTTATTTCATAAATAGAATCAACAAAGTATGCACATTCTAAGTCATAACGACTTTCTATAGTTTGCACATGCGCCCGGAAATAAGAAAAGCTTACATCCACCGTTCTTTAAAATCACAGCTTCTAGAAGGTTTACATGATTTCGTAAAAGACACAAGTTTTTAGAATATGTGTTTTATTTCATAAATGGAATCAACAAAGTATGCACATTCTACATCATAACGACTTTGTATAGTTTGCGCATGTGTCCGGAAATAACAAAAGCTTACTTCCACCGTTTTTTAAAATCACAGCTTCTAGAAGGTTTACATGATTTCGTAAAAAGCACGAGTTTTTAGAAAATGTGATTTATTTCATAAATGGTATCTACAAAGTATGCACATTCTACATCATAACGACTTTCTATAGTTTGCGCATGCGTCCGGAAAAAAGAGAAGCTTACTTCCCCCGTTTTTTAAAATCACAGCTTCTAAAAGGTTTACATGATTTCTTAAAAAACATGAGTTTTTAGAAAATGTGTTTTATTTCATAAATGGAATCAACAAAGTATGCACATTCTACGTCATAACGACTTTCTATAGTTTGTGCATGCGTCCGGAAATAAGAAAAGCTTACTTCCACAGTTTTTTAAAATCACAGCTTCTAGAAGGTTTACATGATTTCGTAAAAAACACGAGTTTTTAGAAAATGTGTTCTATTTCATAAATGGAATCTACAAAGTATGCACATTCTACGTCATAATGAGTTCTATAGTTTTGCGCAGGCGTTTGGAAATAAGAAAAGCTTATTTCCCCCGTTTTTTAAAATCACAGCTTCTAGAAGGTTTACATGATTTCTTAAAAAACACGAGTTTTTAGAAAATGTGTTTTATTTCATAAATAGAATCAACAAAGTATGCACATTCTACGTCATAACGAATTTCTATAGTTTGCACATGCGTCCGGAAATAAGAAAAGCTTACTTCCACCATTTTTTAAAATCTCAGCTTCTAGAAGGTTTACATGATTTCGTAAAAAACACGAGTTTTTAGAAAATGTGTTTTATTTCATAAATGGAATCAACAAAGTATGCACATTCTATGTCATAACGACTTTCTATAGTTTGCGCAGGCGTTTGGAAATAAGAAAAGCTTACTTCCCCCGTTTTTTAAAATCACAGCTTCTAGAAGGTTTACATGATTTCTAAAAAAACACGCGTTTTTAGAAAATGTGTTTTATTTCATAAATAGAATCAACAAAGTATGCACATTCTACGTCATAACGACTTTCTATAGTTTGCACATGCGTCCGGAAATAAGAAAAGCTTACTTCCACCGTTTTTTAAAATCTCAGCTTCTAGAAGGTTTACATGATTTCGTAAAAAACACGAGTTTTTAGAAAATGTGTTTTATTTCATAAATGGAATCAACAAAGTATGCACATTCTACGTCATAACGACTTTCTATAGTTTGCGCATGCGTCCGGAAAAAAGAGAAGCTTACTACCCCCGTTTTTTAAAATCACACCTTCTAGAAGGTTTAGATGATTTCTTAAAAAACACGAGTTTTTAGAAAATGTGTTTTATTTAATAAATGGAATCAACAAAGTACACACATTCTACGTCATAATGACTTTCTATAGTTTGTGCATGCGTCCGGAAATAAGAAAAGCTTACTTCCCCCGTTTTTTAAAATCACAGCTTCTAGAAGGTTTACATGATTTCGTAAAAAACACGAGTTTTTAGAATATGTGTTTTATTTCATAAATGGAATCAACAACGTATGCACATTCTATGTCATAACGACTTTCTATAGTTTGCGCATGCGTCCGGAAAAAAGAGAAGCTTACTTCCCCCGTTTTTTAAAATCACAGCTTCTAGAAGGTTTACATGATTTCGTAAAAAACACGAGTTTTTAGAAAATGTGTTTTATTTCATAAATGGAATCAACAAAGTATGCACATTATACGTCATAACGACTTCTATAGTTTGCGCATGCGTCCGGAAATAAGAAAAGCTTACTTCCACCGTTTTTTAAAATCACGGATTCTAGAAGGTTTACATGATTTCTTAAAAAACATGAGTTTTTAGAAAATGTGTTTTATTTCATAAATGGAATCAACAAAGTATGCACATTCTACGTCATAACGAATTTCTATATTTTCCGCATGCGTTTGGAAATAAGAAAAGCTTACTTCCCCCGTTTTTTAAAATCACAGATTGTAGAAGGTTTACATGATTTCTTAAAAAACACGAGTTTTTAGAAAATGTGTTTTATTTCATAAATGGAATCAACAAAGTATGCACATTCTACGTCATAACAACTTTCTATAGTTTGCGCATGCGTCCGGAAATAAGAAAAGCTTACCTCCCCCGTTTGTTAAAATCACAGATTGTAGAAGTTTTGCATGATTTCTTAAAAAACACGAGTTTTTAGAAAATGTGTTTTATTTCATAAATGGAATCAACAAAATATGCACATTCTACGTCATAACGACTTTGTATAGTTTGCGCATGCGTCCGGAAATAAGAAAAGCTTACTTCCACCGTTTTTTAAAATCACAGCTTGTAGAAGGTTTACATGATTTCTTAAAAAACACGATTTTTAGAAAATGTGTTTTATTTCATAAATGGAATCAACAAAGTATGCACATTCTAAGTCATAACGATTTTCTATAGTTTGCGCATTCGTCCGGAAATAAGAAAAGCTTACTTCCACCATTTTTTAAAATCACAGCTTCTAGAAGGTTTGCATGATTTCTTAAAAAACACGAGTTTTTAGAAAATGTGTTTTATTTCATAAATGGAATCTAAAAAGTTTGCACATTCTACGTCATAACGACTTTCTATACTTTGCGCATGCGTTTGGAAATAAGAAAAGCTTACTTCCCCCATTTTTTAAAATCACAGCTTCTAGAAGGTTTACATGATTTCTCAAAAAACACGAGTTTTTAGAAAATGTGTTTTATTTCATAAATGGAATCAACAAAGTATGCACATTCTATGTCATAGCGACTTTCTATAGTTTGCGCATGCGTTTGGAAATAAGAAAAGCTTACTTCCACCGTTTATTAAAATCATAGCTTCTAGAAGGTTTAGATGATTTCTTTAAAAACACGAGTTTTCAGAAAATGTGTTTTATTTCATAAATGGAATCAACAAAGTATGCACATTCTACGTCATAACGATTTTCTATAGTTTGCGCATGCGTCCGGAAATAAGAAAAGCTTACTTCCACCATTTTTTAAAATCACAGCTTCTAGAAGGTTTACATGATTTCGTAAAAAACACGAGTTTTTAGAAAATGTGTTTTATTTCATAAATGGAATCTACAAAGTATGCACATTCTACGTCATAACGATTTTCTATAGTTTGCGCATGCGTCCGGAAATAAGAAAAACTTACTTCCCCCGTTTTTTAAAATCACAGCTTCTAGAAGGTTTGCATGATTTCTTAAAAAAGACGAGTTTTTGGAAATGTGTTTTATTTCATAAATGGAATCAACAAAGTATGCACATTCTACGTCATAACGACTTTCTATAGTTTGCGCATGCGTCCGGAAATAAGAAAAGCTTACTTCCACCGTTTTTTAAGATCACAGCTTCAAGAAGGTTTACATGATTTCTTAAAAAACACGAGTTTTTAGAAAATGTGTTTTATTTCATAAATGGAATCAACAAAGTATGCACATTCTATGTCATAACGACTTTCTATAGTTTGCACATGCGTTCGGAAATAAGAAAAGCTTACCTCCCCCGTTTTTTAAAATCACAGCTTCTAGAAGGTTTACATGACTTCTTAAAAAACATGAGTTTTTAGAAAATGTGTTTTATTTCATAAATGGAATCAACAAAGTATGCACATTCTACGTCATAACGATTTTCTATAGTTTGCACATGCGTCCGGAAATAAGAAAAGCTTACTTCCCCCGTTTTTTAAAATCACAGCTTCTAGAAGGTTTGCATGATTTCTTAAAAAACACGAGTTTTTAGAAAATGTGTTTTATTTCATAAATGTAATCTACAAAGTTTGCACATTCTACGTCATAACGACTTTCTATACTTTGCGCATGCGTTTGGAAATAAGAAAAGCTTACTTCCCCCATTTTTTAAAATCACAGCTTCTAGAAGGTTTACATGATTTCTCAAAAAACATGAGTTTTTAGAAAATGTGTTTTATTTCATAAATGGAATCAACAAAGTATGCACATTCTATGTCATAGCGACTTTCTATAGTTTGCGCATGCGTTTGGAAATAACAAAAGCTTACTTCCACCGTTTTTTAAAATCATAGCTTCTAGAAGGTTTATATGATTTCTTTAAAAACACGAGTTTTCAGAAAATGTGTTTTATTTCATAAATGGAATCAACAAAGTATGCACATTCTACGTCATAACGACTTTCTATAGTTTGCGCATGCGTCCGGAAATAAGAAAAGCTTACTTCCACCATTTTTTAAAATCATAGCTTCTAGAAGGTTTACATGATTTCGTAAAAAACATGAGTTTTTAGAAAATGTGTTTTATTTCATAAATGGAATCTACAAAGTATGCACATTCTACGTCATAACGATTTTCTATAGTTTGCGCATGCGTCCGGAAATAAGAAAAACTTACTTCCCCCGTTTTTTAAAATCACAGCTTCTAGAAGGTTTACATGATTTCTTAAAAAACACGCGTTTTTAGAAAATGTGTTTTATTTCATAAATAGAATCAACAAAGTATGCACATTTTACGTCATAACGACTTTCTATAGTTTCCACATGCGTCCGGAAATAAGAAAAGCTTACTTCCACCGTTTTTTAAAATCTCAGCTTCTAGAAGGTTTACATGATTTCGTATAAAACACGAGTTTTTAGAAAATGTGTTTTATTTCATAAATGGAATCAACAAAGTATGCACATTCTATGTCATAACGACTTTCTATAGTTTGCGCATGCGTCCGGAAAAAAGAGAATCTTACTTCCCCCGTTTTTTAAAATCACACCTTCCAGAATGTTTACATGATTTCTTAAAAAACACGAGTTTTTAGAAAATGTGTTTTATTTAATAAATGGAATCAACAAAGTACGCACATTCTACGTCATAACGACTTTCTATAGTTTGTGCATGCGTCCGGAAATAAGAAAAGCTTACTTCCCCCGTTTTTTAAAATCACAGCTTCTAGAAGGTTTACATGATTTCGTAAAAAACACGAGTTTTTAGAAAATGTGTTTTATTTCATAAATGGAATCAACAAAGTATGCACATTCTACGTCATAACGACTTTCTATAGTTTGCGCATGCGTCCGGAAAAAAGAGAAGCTTACTTCCCCCGTTTTTTAAAATCACAGCTTCTAGAAGGTTTACATGATTTCGTAAAAAACACGAGTTTTTAGAAAATGTGTTTTATTTCATAAATGGAATCAACAAAGTATGCACATTCTACGTCATAACGACTTTCTATAGTTTGCGCATGCGTCCGGAAATAAGAAAAGCTTACTTCCACCGTTTTTTAAAATCATGGATTCTAGAAGGTTTACATGATTTCTTAAAAAACATGAGTTTTTAGAAAATGTGTTTTATTTCATAAATGGAATCAACAAAGTATGCACATTCTACGTCATAACGAATTTCTATATTTTCCGCATGCGTTTGGAAATAAGAAAAGCTTACTTCCCCCGTTTTTTAAAATCACAGATTGTAGAAGGTTTACATGATTTCTTAAAAAACACGAGTTTTTAGAAAATGTGTTTTATTTCATAAATGGAATCAACAAAGTATGCACATTCTACGTCATAACAACTTTCTATAGTTTGCGCATGCGTCCGGAAATAAGAAAAGCTTACCTCCCCCGTTTGTTAAAATCACAGATTGTAGAAGTTTTGCATGATTTCTTAAAAAACACGAGTTTTTAGAAAATGTGTTTTATTTCATAAATGGAATCAACAAAATATGCACATTCTACTTCATAACGACTTTGTATAGTTTGCGCATGCGTCCGGAAATAAGAAAAGCTTACTTCCACCGTTTTTTAAAATCACAGCTTGTAGAAGGTTTACATGATTTCTTAAAAAACACGAGTTTTTAGAAAATGTGTTTTATTTCATAAATGGAATCAACAAAGTATGCACATTCTACGTCATAACGACTTTCTATAGTTTGCGCATGCGTCCGGAAATAAGAAAAGCTTACTTCCACCGTTTTTTAAAATCACAGCTTGTAGAAGGTTTACATGATTTCTTAAAAAACGCGAGTTTTTAGAAAATGTGTTTTATTTCATAAATGGAATCAACAAAGTATGCACATTCTAAGTCATAACGATTTTCTATAGTTTGCGCATTCGTCCGGAAATAAGAAAAGCTTACTTCCACCGTTTTTTAAAATCACAGCTTCTAGAAGGTTTGCATGATTTCTTAAAAAACACGAGTTTTTAGAAAATGTGTTTTATTTCATAAATGGAATCTAAAAAGTTTGCACATTCTACGTCATAACGAATTTCTATACTTTGAGCATGCGTTTGGAAATAAGAAAAGCTTACTTCCCCCATTTTTTAAAATCACAGCTTCTAGAAGGTTTACATGATTTCTCAAAAAACACGAGTTTTTAGAAAATGTGTTTTATTTCATAAATGGAATCAACAAAGTATGCACATTTTACGTCATAACGACTTTCTATAGTTTGCGCATGCGTCCGGAAATAAGAAAAGCTTACTTCCACCGTTTTTTAAAATCACAGTTTCTAGAAGGTTTACATGATTTCGTAAAAAACACGAGTTTTTAGAAAATGTGATTTATTTCATAAATGGAATCTATAAAGTATGCACATTCTACATCATAACGAGTTTCTATAGTTTGCGCATGCGTCCGGAAAAAAGAGAAGCTTACTTCCCCCGTTTTTTAAAATCACAGCTTCTAGAAGGTTTACATGATTTCTTAAAAAACACGAGTTTTTAGAAAAAGTGTTTTATTTAATAAATGGAATCAACAAAGTACGCACATTCAACGTCATAATGACTTTCTATAGTTTGTGCATGCGTCCGGAAATAAGAAAAGCTTACTTCCACCGTTTTTTAAAATCACAGCTTCTAGAAGGTTTACATGATTTCGTAAAAAACATGAGTTTTTAGAAAATGTGTTCTATTTCATAAATGGAATCTAAAAAGTATGCACATTCTACGTCATAAAGACTTTCTATAGTTTGCGCAGGCGTTTGGAAATAAGAAAAGCTTACTTCCCCCGTTTTTTAAAATCACGGCTTCTAGAAGGTTTACATGATTTCTTAAAAAACATGAGTTTTGTAGAAAATGCGTTTTATTTCATAAATAGAATCAACAAAGTTTGCACATTCTACGTCATAACGACTTTCTATAGTTTGCACATGTGTCTGGAAATAAGAAAAGCTTACTTCCACCGTTTTTTAAAATCTCAGCTTCTAGAAGGTTTAGATGATTTCGTAAAAAACACGAGTTTTTAGAAAATGTGTTTTATTTCATAAATGGAATCAACAAAGTATGCACATTCTACGTCATAACGACTTTATATAGTTTGCGCAGGCGTTTGGAAATAAGAAAAGCTTACTTCCCCCGTTTTTTAAAATCACAACTTCTAGAAGGTTTACATGATTTCTTAAAAAACACGAGTTTTTAGAAAATGTGTTTTATTTCATAAATGGAATCAACAAAGTATGCACATTCTACGTCATAACGACTTTCTATAGTTTGCGCATGCGTTTGGAAATAAGAAAAGCGTACTTCCACCGATTTTTAAAATCACAGCTTCTTGAAGGTTTACATGATTTCGTAAAAAACACGAGTTTTTAGAAAATGTGTTTTATTTCATAAATGGAATCTACAAAGTATGCACATTCTACGTCCTAACGACTTTCTATAGTTTGTACATGCGTCCGGAAATAAGAAAAGCTTACTTCCACCGTTTTTTAAAATCACAGCTTCTAGAAGGTTTACATGATTTCATAAAAAAAATGAGTTTTTAGAAAATGTGTTTTATTTTATAAATGGAATCAACAAAGTATGCACATTCTACGTCATAACGACTTTCTATAGTTTGCGCATTCGTCCGGAAATAAGAAAAGCTTACTTCCACCGTTTTTTAAAATCACAGCTTCTAGAAGGTTTACATGATTTCGTAAAAAACACGAGTTTTTAGAAAATGTGTTTTATTTCATAAATGGAATCTACAAACTATGCACATTCTACGTCATAACGAATTTCTATAGTTTGCGCATGCGTCCGGAAATAAGAAATGCTTACTTCCCCCGTTTTTTAAAATCACAGCTTCTAGAAGGTTTACATGATTTTGTAAAAAACACGAGTTTTTAGAAAATGTGTTTTATTTCATAAATGGAATCTACAAAGTATGCACATTCTACGTCATAACGACTTTCTACTGTTTGCGCATGCGTCCGGAAATAAGAAAAGCTTACTTCCACCGTTTTTTAAAATCACAGCTTCTAGAAGGTTTACATGATTTCGTAAAAAACACGAGTTTTTAGAAAATGTGTTTTATTTCATAAATGGAATCTACAAAGTATGCACATTCTACGTCATAACGAATTTCTATAGTTTGCGCGTGCGTTTTGGAAATAAGAAAAGCTTACTTCCCCCGTTTTTTAAAATCACAGCTTCTAGAAGGTTTATATGATTTCTTAAAAAACACGAGTTTTTAGAAAATGTGTTTTATTTCATAAATAGAATCAACAAAGTATGCACATTCTAAGTCATAACGACTTTCTATAGTTTGCACATGCGCCCGGAAATAAGAAAAGCTTACTTCCACCGTTTTTTAAAATCACAGCTTCTAGAAGGTTTACATGATTTCTCAAAAAACACGAGTTTTTAGAAAATGTGTTTTATTTCATAAATGGAATCAACAAAGTATGCACATTTTACGTCATAACGACTTTCTATAGTTTGCGCATGCGTCCGGAAATAAGAAAAGCTTACTTCCACCGTTTTTTAAAATCACAGTTTCTAGAAGGTTTACATGATTTCGTAAAAAACACGAGTTTTTAGAAAATGTGATTTATTTCATAAATGGAATCTATAAAGTATGCACATTCTACATCATAACGACTTTCTATAGTTTGCGCATGCGTCCGGAAAAAAGAGAAGCTTACTTCCCCCGTTTTTTAAAATCACAGCTTCTAGAAGGTTTACATGATTTCTTAAAAAACACGAGTTTTTAGAAAAAGTGTTTTATTTAATAAATGGAATCAACAAAGTACGCACATTCAACGTCATAATGACTTTCTATAGTTTGTGCATGCGTCCGGAAATAAGAAAAGCTTACTTCCACCGTTTTTTAAAATCACAGCTTCTAGAAGGTTTACATGATTTCGTAAAAAACATGAGTTTTTAGAAAATGTGTTCTATTTCATAAATGGAATCTAAAAAGTATGCACATTCTACGTCATAAAGACTTTCTATAGTTTGCGCAGGCGTTTGGAAATAAGAAAAGCTTACTTCCCCCCGTTTTTTAAAATCACGGCTTCTAGAAGGTTTACATGATTTCTTAAAAAACATGAGTTTTGTAGAAAATGCGTTTTATTTCATAAATAGAATCAACAAAGTTTGCACATTCTACGTCATAACGACTTTCTATAGTTTGCACATGTGTCTGGAAATAAGAAAAGCTTACTTCCACCGTTTTTTAAAATCTCAGCTTCTAGAAGGTTTAGATGATTTCGTAAAAAACACGAGTTTTTAGAAAATGTGTTTTATTTCATAAATGGAATCAACAAAGTATGCACATTCTACGTCATAACGACTTTATATAGTTTGCGCAGGCGTTTGGAAATAAGAAAAGCTTACTTCCCCCGTTTTTTAAAATCACAACTTCTAGAAGGTTTACATGATTTCTTAAAAAACACGAGTTTTTAGAAAATGTGTTTTATTTCATAAATGGAATCAACAAAGTATGCACATTCTACGTCATAACGACTTTCTATAGTTTGCGCATGCGTTTGGAAATAAGAAAAGCGTACTTCCACCGATTTTTAAAATCACAGCTTCTTGAAGGTTTACATGATTTCGTAAAAAACACGAGTTTTTAGAAAATGTGTTTTATTTCATAAATGGAATCTACAAAGTATGCACATTCTACGTCCTAACGACTTTCTATAGTTTGTACATGCGTCCGGAAATAAGAAAAGCTTACTTCCACCGTTTTTTAAAATCACAGCTTCTAGAAGGTTTACATGATTTCATAAAAAAAAATGAGTTTTTAGAAAATGTGTTTTATTTTATAAATGGAATCAACAAAGTATGCACATTCTACGTCATAACGACTTTCTATAGTTTGCGCATTCGTCCGGAAATAAGAAAAGCTTACTTCCACCGTTTTTTAAAATCACAGCTTCTAGAAGGTTTACATGATTTCGTAAAAAACACGAGTTTTTAGAAAATGTGTTTTATTTCATAAATGGAATCTACAAACTATGCACATTCTACGTCATAACGAATTTCTATAGTTTGCGCATGCGTCCGGAAATAAGAAACGCTTACTTCCCCCGTTTTTTAAAATCACAGCTTCTAGAAGGTTTACATGATTTTGTAAAAAACACGAGTTTTTAGAAAATGTGTTTTATTTCATAAATGGAATCTACAAAGTATGCACATTCTACGTCATAACGACTTTCTACTGTTTGCGCATGCGTCCGGAAATAAGAAAAGCTTACTTCCACCGTTTTTTAAAATCACAGCTTCTAGAAGGTTTACATGATTTCGTAAAAAACACGAGTTTTTAGAAAATGTGTTTTATTTCATAAATGGAATCTACAAAGTATGCACATTCTACGTCATAACGAATTTCTATAGTTTGCGCGTGCATTTGGAAATAAGAAAAGCTTACTTCCCCCGTTTTTTAAAATCACAGCTTCTAGAAGGTTTATATGATTTCTTAAAAAACACGAGTTTTTAGAAAATGTGTTTTATTTCATAAATAGAATCAACAAAGTATGCACATTCTAAGTCATAACGACTTTCTATAGTTTGCACATGCGCCCCGAAATAAGAAAAGCTTACTTCCACCGTTTTTTAAAATCACAGCTTCTAGAAGGTTTACATGATTTCGTAAAAAACATGAGTTTTTAGAAAATGTGTTTTATTTCATAAATGGAATCAACAAAGTATGCACATTCTACGTCATAACAACTTTGTATAGTTTGCGCATGTGTCCGGAAATAACAAAAGCTTACTTCCACCGTTTTTTAAAATCACAGCTTCTAGAAGGTTTACATGATTTCGTAAAAAGCACGAGTTTTTAGAAAATGTGATTTATTTCATAAATGGTATCTACAAAGTATGCACATTCTACATCATAACGACTTTCTATAGTTTGCGCATGCGTCCGGAAAAAAGAGAAGCTTACTTCCCCCGTTTTTTAAAATCACAGCTTCTAAAAGGTTTACATGATTTCTTAAAAAACATGAGTTTTTAGAAAATGTGTTTTATTTCATAAATGGAATCAACAAAGTATGCACATTCTACGTCATAACGACTTTCTATAGTTTGTGCATGCGTCCGGAAATAAGAAAAGCTTACTTCCACAGTTTTTTAAAATCACAGCTTCTAGAAGGTTTACATGATTTCGTAAAAAACACGAGATTTTAGAAAATGTGTTCTATTTCATAAATGGAATCTACAAAGTATGCACATTCTACGTCATAATGACTTTCTATAGTTTTGCGCAGGCGTTTGGAAATAAGAAAAGCTTATTTCCCCCGTTTTTTAAAATCACAGCTTCTAGAAGGTTTACATGATTTCTTAAAAAACACGAGTTTTTAGAAAATGTGTTTTATTTCATAAATAGAATCAACAAAGTATGCACATTCTACGTCATAACGAATTTCTATAGTTTGCACATGCGTCCGGAAATAAGAAAAGCTTTCTTCCACCATTTTTTAAAATCTCAGCTTCTAGAAGGTTTACATGATTTCGTAAAAAACACGAGTTTTTAGAAAATGTGTTTTATTTCATAAATGGAATCAACAAAGTATGCACATTCTATGTCATAACGACTTTCTATAGTTTGCGCAGGCTTTTGGAAATAAGAAAAGCTTACTTCCCCCATTTTTTAAAATCACAGCTTCTAGAAGGTTTACATGATTTCTAAAAAAACACGCGTTTTTAGAAAATGTGTTTTATTTCATAAATAGAATCAACAAAGTATGCACATTCTACGTCATAACGACTTTCTATAGTTTGCACATGCGTCCGGAAATAAGAAAAGCTTACTTCCACCGTTTTTTAAAATCTCAGCTTCTAGAAGGTTTACATGATTTCGTAAAAAACACGAGTTTTTAGAAAATGTGTTTTATTTCATAAATGGAATCAACAAAGTATGCACATTCTACGTCATAACGACTTTCTATAGTTTGCGCATGCGTCCGGAAAAAAGAGAAGCTTACTTCCCCCCGTTTTTTAAAATCACACCTTCCAGAAGGTTTACATGATTTCTTAAAAAACACGAGTTTTTAGAAAAAGTGTTTTATTTAATAAATGGAATCAACAAAGTACGCACATTCTACGTCATAACGACTTTCTATAGTTTGTGCATGCGTCCGGAAATAAGAAAAGTTTACTTCCCCCGTTTTTTAAAATCACAGCTTCTAGAAGGTTTACATGATTTCGTAAAAAACACGAGTTTTTAGAATATGTGTTTTATTTCATAAATGGAATCAACAACGTATGCACATTCTATGTCATAACGACTTTCTATAGTTTGCGCATGCGTCCGGAAAAAAGAGAAGCTTACTTCCCCCGTTTTTTAAAATCACAGCTTCTAGAAGGTTTGCATGATTTCGTAAAAAACACGAGTTTTTAGAAAATGTGTTTTATTTCATAAATGGAATCAACAAAGTATGCACATTATACGTCATAACGACTTCTATAGTTTGCGCATGCGTCCGGAAATAAGAAAAGCTTACTTCCACCGTTTTTTAAAATCACGGATTCTAGAAGGTTTACATGATTTCTTAAAAAACATGAGTTTTTAGAAAATGTGTTTTATTTCATAAATGGAATCAACAAAGTATGCACATTCTACGTCATAACAACTTTCTATAGTTTGCGCATGCGTCCGGAAATAAGAAAAGCTTACCTCCCCCGTTTGTTAAAATCACAGATTGTAGAAGTTTTGCATGATTTCTTAAAAAACACGAGTTTTTAGAAAATGTGTTTTATTTCATAAATGGAATCAACAAAATATGCACATTCTACGTCATAACGACTTTGTATAGTTTGCGCATGCGTCCGGAAATAAGAAAAGCTTACTTCCACCGTTTTTTAAAATCACAGCTTGTAGAAGGTTTACATGATTTCTTAAAAAACACGAGTTTTTAGAAAATGTGTTTTATTTCATAAATGGAATCAACAAAGTATGCACATTCTACGTCATAACGACTTTCTATAGTTTGCGCATGCGTCCGGAAATAAGAAAAGCTTACTTCCACCGTTTTTTAAAATCACAGCTTGTAGAAGGTTTACATGATTTCTTAAAAAACACGATTTTTAGAAAATGTGTTTTATTTCATAAATGGAATCAACAAAGTATGCACATTCTAAGTCATAACGATTTTCTATAGTTTGCGCATTCGTCCGGAAATAAGAAAAGCTTACTTCCACCATTTTTTAAAATCACAGCTTCTAGAAGGTTTGCATGATTTCTTAAAAAACACGAGTTTTTAGAAAATGTGTTTTATTTCATAAATGGAATCTAAAAAGTTTGCACATTCTACTTTATAACGACTTTCTATACTTTGCGCATGCGTTTGGAAATAAGAAAAGCTTACTTCCCCCATTTTTTAAAATCACAGCTTCTAGAAGGTTTACATGATTTCTCAAAAAACACGAGTTTTTAGAAAATGTGTTTTATTTCATAAATGGAATCAACAAAGTATGCACATTCTATGTCATAGCGACTTTCTATAGTTTGCGCATGCGTTTGGAAATAAGAAAAGCTTACTTCCACCGTTTTTTAAAATCATAGCTTCTAGAAGGTTTAGATGATTTCTTTAAAAACACGAGTTTTCAGAAAATGTGTTTTATTTCATAAATGGAATCAACAAAGTATGCACATTCTACGTCATAACGATTTTCTATAGTTTGCGCATGCGTCCGGAAATAAGAAAAGCTTACTTCCACCATTTTTTAAAATCACAGCTTCTAGAAGGTTTACATGATTTCGTAAAAAACACGAGTTTTTAGAAAATGTGTTTTATTTCATAAATGGAATCTACAAAGTATGCACATTCTACGTCATAACGATTTTCTATAGTTTGCGCATGCGTCCGGAAATAAGAAAAACTTACTTCCCCCGTTTTTTAAAATCACAGCTTCTAGAAGGTTTGCATGATTTCTTAAAAAACACGAGTTTTTAGAAAATGTGTTTTATTTCATAAATGGAATCAACAAAGTATGCACATTCTACGTCATAACGACTTTCTATTGTTTGCGCATGCGTCCGGAAATAAGAAAAGCTTACTTCCACCGTTTTTTAAGATCACAGCTTCTAGAAGGTTTACATGATTTCTTAAAAAACACGAGTTTTTAGAAAATGTGTTTTATTTCATAAATGGAATCAACAAAGTATGCACATTCTATGTCATAACGACTTTCTATAGTTTGCACATGCGTTTGGAAATAACAAAAGCTTACTTCCACCGTTTTTTAAAATCATAGCTTCTAGAAGGTTTATATGATTTCTTTAAAAACACGAGTTTTCGGAAAATGTGTTTTATTTCATAAATGGAATCAACAAAGTATGCACATTCTACGTCATAACGACTTTCTATAGTTTGCGCATGCGTCCGGAAATAAGAAAAGCTTACTTCCACCATTTTTTAAAATCACAGCTTCTAGAAGGTTTACATGATTTCGTAAAAAACATGAGTTTTTAGAAAATGTGTTTTATTTCATAAATGGAATCTACAAAGTATGCACATTCTATGTCATAACGATTTTCTATAGTTTGCGCATGCGTCCGGAAATAAGAAAAACTTACTTCCCCCGTTTTTTAAAATCACAGCTTCTAGAAGGTTTACATGATTTCTTAAAAAACACGCGTTTTTAGAAAATGTGTTTTATTTCATAAATAGAATCAACAAAGTATGCACATTCTACGTCATAACGACTTTCTATAGTTTCCACATGCGTCCGGAAATAAGAAAAGCTTACTTCCACCGTTTTTTAACATCTCAGCTTCTAGAAGGTTTACATGATTTCGTAAAAAACACGAGTTTTTAGAAAATGTGTTTTATTTCATAAATGGAATCAACAAAGTATGCACATTCTATGTCATAACGACTTTCTATAGTTTGCGCATGCGTCCGGAAAAAAGAGAATCTTACTTCCCCCGTTTTTTAAAATCACACCTTCCAGAATGTTTACATGATTTCTTAAAAAACACGAGTTTTTAGAAAATGTGTTTTATTTAATAAATGGAATCAACAATGTACGCACATTCTACGTCATAACGACTTTCTACAGTTTGTGCATGCGTCCGGAAATAAGAAAAGCTTACTTCCCCCGTTTTTTAAAATCACAGCTTCTAGAAGGTTTACATGATTTCGTAAAAAACACGAGTTTTTAGAAAATGTGTTTTATTTCATAAATGGAATCAACAAAGTATGCACATTCTACGTCATAACGACTTTCTATAGTTTGCGCATGCGTCCGGAAAAAAGAGAAGCTTACTTCCCCCGTTTTTTAAAATCACAGCTTCTAGAAGGTTTACATGATTTCGTAAAAAACACGAGTTTTTAGAAAATGTGTTTTATTTCATAAATGGAATCAACAAAGTATGCACATTCTACGTCATAACGACTTTCTATAGTTTGCGCATGCGTCCGGAAATAAGAAAAGCTTACTTCCACCGTTTTTTAAAATCATGGATTCTAGAAGGTTTACATGATTTCTTAAAAAACATGAGTTTTTAGAAAATGTGTTTTATTTCATAAATGGAATCAACAAAGTATGCACATTCTACGTCATAACGAATTTCTATATTTTCCGCATGCGTTTGGAAATAAGAAAAGCTTACTTCCCCCGTTTTTTAAAATCACAGATTGTAGAAGGTTTACATGATTTCTTAAAAAACACGAGTTTTTAGAAAATGTGTTTTATTTCATAAATGGAATCAACAAAGTATGCACATTCTACGTCATAACAACTTTCTATAGTTTGCGCATGCGTCCGGAAATAAGAAAAGCTTACCTCCCCCGTTTGTTAAAATCACAGATTGTAGAAGTTTTGCATGATTTCTTAAAAAACACGAGTTTTTAGAAAATGTGTTTTATTTCATAAATGGAATCAACAAAATATGCACATTCTACATCATAACGACTTTGTATAGTTTGCGCATGCGTCCGGAAATAAGAAAAGCTTACTTCCACCGTTTTTTAAAATCACAGCTTGTAGAAGGTTTACATGATTTCTTAAAAAACACGAGTTTTTAGAAAATGTGTTTTATTTCATAAATGGAATCAACAAAGTATGCACATTCTACGTCATAACGACTTTCTATAGTTTGCGCATGCGTCCGGAAATAAGAAAAGCTTACTTCCACCGTTTTTTAAAATCACAGCTTGTAGAAGGTTTACATGATTTCTTAAAAAACGCGAGTTTTTAGAAAATGTGTTTTATTTCATAAATGGAATCAACAAAGTATGCACATTCTAAGTCATAACGATTTTCTATAGTTTGCGCATTCGTCCGGAAATAAGAAAAGCTTACTTCCACCGTTTTTTAAAATCACAGCTTCTAGAAGGTTTGCATGATTTCTTAAAAAACACGAGTTTTTAGAAAATGTGTTTTATTTCATAAATGGAATCTAAAAAGTTTGCACATTCTACGTCATAACGACTTTCTATACTTTGAGCATGCGTTTGGAAATAAGAAAAGCTTACTTCCCCCATTTTTTAAAATCACAGCTTCTAGAAGGTTTACATGATTTCTCAAAAAACACGAGTTTTTAGAAAATGTGTTTTATTTCATAAATGGAATCAACAAAGTATGCACATTCTATGTCATAGCAACTTTCTATAGTTTCCGCATGCGTTTGGAAATAAGAAAAGCTTACTTCCACCGTTTTTTAAAATCATAGCTTCTAGAAGGTTTATATGATTTCTTTAAAAACACGAGTTTTCAGAAAATGTGTTTTATTTCATAAATGGAATCAACAAAGTATGCACATTCTACGTCATAACGACTTTCTATAGTTTGCGCATGCGTCCGGAAATAAGAAAAGCTTACTTCCACCATTTTTTAAAATCACAGCTTCAAGAAGGTTTACATGATTTCGTAAAAAACATGAGTTTTTAGAAAATGTGTTTTATTTCATAAATGGAATCTACAAAGTATGCACATTCTACGTCATAACGATTTTCTATAGTTTGCGCATGCGTCCGGAAATAAGAAAAACTTACTTCCCCCGTTTTTTAAAATCACAGCTTCTAGAAGGTTTACATGATTTCTTAAAAAACACGCGTTTTTAGAAAATGTGTTTTATTTCATAAATAGAATCAACAAAGTATGCACATTCTACGTCATAACGACTTTCTATAGTTTCCACATGCGTCCGGAAATAAGAAAAGCTTACTTCCACCGTTTTTTAAAATCTCAGCTTCTAGAAGGTTTACATGATTTCGTAAAAAACACGAGTTTTTAGAAAATGTGTTTTATTTCATAAATGGAATCAACAAAGTATGCACATTCTATGTCATAACGACTTTCTATAGTTTGCGCATGCGTCCGGAAAAAAGAGAATCTTACTTCCCCCGTTTTTTAAAATCACACCTTCCAGAATGTTTACATGATTTCTTAAAAAACACGAGTTTTTAGAAAATGTGTTTTATTTAATAAATGGAATCAACAATGTACGCACATTCTACGTCATAACGACTTTCTACAGTTTGTGCATGCGTCCGGAAATAAGAAAAGCTTACTTCCCCCGTTTTTTAAAATCACAGCTTCTAGAAGGTTTACATGATTTCGTAAAAAACACGAGTTTTTAGAAAATGTGTTTTATTTCATAAATGGAATCAACAAAGTATGCACATTCTACGTCATAACGACTTTCTATAGTTTGCGCATGCGTCCGGAAAAAAGAGAAGCTTACTTCCCCCGTTTTTTAAAATCACAGCTTCTAGAAGGTTTACATGATTTCGTAAAAAACACGAGTTTTTAGAAAATGTGTTTTATTTCATAAATGGAATCAACAAAGTATGCACATTCTACGTCATAACGACTTTCTATAGTTTGCGCATGCGTCCGGAAATAAGAAAAGCTTACTTCCACCGTTTTTTAAAATCATGGATTCTAGAAGGTTTACATGATTTCTTAAAAAACATGAGTTTTTAGAAAATGTGTTTTATTTCATAAATGGAATCAACAAAGTATGCACATTCTACGTCATAACGAATTTCTATATTTTCCGCATGCGTTTGGAAATAAGGAAAGCTTACTTCCCCCGTTTTTTAAAATCACAGATTGTAGAAGGTTTACATGATTTCTTAAAAAACACGAGTTTTTAGAAAATGTGTTTTATTTCATAAATGGAATCAACAAAGTATGCACATTCTACGTCATAACAACTTTCTATAGTTTGCGCATGCGTCCGGAAATAAGAAAAGCTTACCTCCCCCGTTTGTTAAAATCACAGATTGTAGAAGTTTTGCATGATTTCTTAAAAAACACGAGTTTTTAGAAAATGTGTTTTATTTCATAAATGGAATCAACAAAATATGCACATTCTACATCATAACGACTTTGTATAGTTTGCGCATGCGTCCGGAAATAAGAAAAGCTTACTTCCACCGTTTTTTAAAATCACAGCTTGTAGAAGGTTTACATGATTTCTTAAAAAACACGAGTTTTTAGAAAATGTGTTTTATTTCATAAATGGAATCAACAAAGTATGCACATTCTACGTCATAACGACTTTCTATAGTTTGCGCATGCGTCCGGAAATAAGAAAAGCTTACTTCCACCGTTTTTTAAAATCACAGCTTGTAGAAGGTTTACATGATTTCTTAAAAAACGCGAGTTTTTAGAAAATGTGTTTTATTTCATAAATGGAATCAACAAAGTATGCACATTCTAAGTCATAACGATTTTCTATAGTTTGCGCATTCGTCCGGAAATAAGAAAAGCTTACTTCCACCGTTTTTTAAAATCACAGCTTCTAGAAGGTTTGCATGATTTCTTAAAAAACACGAGTTTTTAGAAAATGTGTTTTATTTCATAAATGGAATCTAAAAAGTTTGCACATTCTACGTCATAACGACTTTCTATACTTTGAGCATGCGTTTGGAAATAAGAAAAGCTTACTTCCCCCATTTTTTAAAATCACAGCTTCTAGAAGGTTTACATGATTTCTCAAAAAACACGAGTTTTTAGAAAATGTGTTTTATTTCATAAATGGAATCAACAAAGTATGCACATTCTATGTCATAGCAACTTTCTATAGTTTCCGCATGCGTTTGGAAATAAGAAAAGCTTACTTCCACCGTTTTTTAAAATCATAGCTTCTAGAAGGTTTATATGATTTCTTTAAAAACACGAGTTTTCAGAAAATGTGTTTTATTTCATAAATGGAATCAACAAAGTATGCACATTCTACGTCATAACGACTTTCTATAGTTTGCGCATGCGTCCGGAAATAAGAAAAGCTTACTTCCACCATTTTTTAAAATCACAGCTTCTAGAAGGTTTACATGATTTCGTAAAAAACACGAGTTTTTAGAAAATGTGTTTTATTTCATAAATGGAATCTACAAAGTATGCACATTCTACGTCATAACGATTTTCTATAGTTTGCGCATGCGTCCGGAAATAAGAAAAACTTACTTCCCCCGTTTTTTAAAATCACAGCTTCTAGAAGGTTTACATGATTTCTTAAAAAACACGCGTTTTTAGAAAATGTGTTTTATTTCATAAATAGAATCAACAGAGTATGCACATTCTATGTCATAACGACTTTCTATAGTTTGCACATGCGTCCGGAAATAAGAAAAGCTTACTTCCACCGTTTTTTAAAATCTCAGCTTCTAGAAGGTTTACATGATTTCGTAAAAAACACGAGTTTTTAGAAAATGTGTTTTATTTCATAAATGGAATCAACAAAGTATGCACATTCTACGTCATAACGACTTTCTATAGTTTGCGCATGCGTCCGGAAAAAAGAGAAGCTTACTTCCCCCGTTTTTTAAAATCACACCTTCCAGAAGGTTTACATGATTTCTTAAAAAACACGAGTTTTTAGAAAATGTGTTTTATTTAATAAATGGAATCAACAAAGTACGCACATTCTACGTCATAACGACTTTCTATAGTTTGTGCATGCGTCCGGAAATAAGAAAAGCTTACTTCCCCCATTTTTTAAAATCACAGCTTCTAGAAGGTTTACATGATTTCGTAAAAAACACGAGTTTTTAGAAAATGTGTTTTATTTCATAAATGGAATCAACAAAGTATGCACATTCTACGTCATAACGACTTTCTATAGTTTGCTCATGCGTCCGGAAAAAAGAGAAGCTTACTTTCCCCGTTTTTTAAAATCACAGCTTCTAGAAGGTTTACATGATTTCGTAAAAAACACGAGTTTTTAGAAAATGTGTTTTATTTCAAAAATGGAATCAACAAAGTATGCACATTCTACGTCATAACAACTTTCTATAGTTTGCGCATGCGTCCGGAAATAAGAAAAGCTTACTTCCACCGTTTTTTAAAATCATGGATTCTATAAGGTTTACATGATTTCTTAAAAAACATGAGTTTTTAGAAAATGTGTTTTATTTCATAAATGGAATCAACAAAGTATGCACATTCTACGTCATAACGAATTTCTATATTTTCCGCATGCGTTTGGAAATAAGAAAAGCTTACTTCCCCCGTTTTTTAAAATCACAGCTTCTAGAAGGTTTACATGATTTCGTAAAAAACACGAGTTTTTAGAAAATGTGTTTTATTTCATAAATGGAATCAACAAAGTATGCACATTCTACGTCATAACGACTTTCTATAGTTTGCGCATGCGTCCGGAAATAAGAAAAGCTTACTTCCACCGTTTTTTAAAATCATGGATTCTAGAAGGTTTACATGATTTCTTAAAAAACACGAGTTTTTAGAAAATGTGTTTTATTTCATAAATGGAATCAACAAAGTATGCACATTCTACGTCATAACAACTTTCTATAGTTTGCGCATGCGTCCGGAAATAAGAAAAGCTTACCTCCCCCGTTTGTTAAAATCACAGATTGTAGAATTTTTGCATGATTTCTTAAAAAACATGAGTTTTTAGAAAATGTGTTTTATTTCATAAATGGAATCAACAAAATATGCACTTTCTACGTCATAACGACTTTGTATAGTTTGCGCATGCGTCAAGAAATAAGAAAAGCTTACTTCCACCATTTTTTAAAATCACAGCTTGTAGAAGGTTTACATGATTTCTTAAAAAACACGAGTTTTTAGAAAATGTGTTTTATTTCATAAATGGAATCAACAAAGTATGCACATTCTACGTCATAACGACTTTCTATACTTTGCGCATGCGTTTGGAAATAAGAAAAGCTTACTTCCCCCATTTTTTAAAATCACAGCTTCTAGAAGGTTTACATGATTTCTCAAAAAACACGAGTTTTTAGAAAATGTGTTTTATTTCATAAATGGAATCAACAAAGTATGCACATTCTATGTCATAGCGACTTTCTATAGTTTGCGCATGCGTTTGGAAATAAGAAAAGCTTACTTCCACCGTTTTTTAAAATCATAGCTTCTAGAAGGTTTAGATAATTTCTTTAAAAACACGAGTTTTTAGAAAATGTGTTTTATTTCATAAATGGAATCAACAAAGTATGCACATTCTATGTCATAACGACTTTCTATAGTTTGCGCATGCGTCCGGAAATAAGAAAAGCTTACTTCCACCATTTTTTTAAAATCACAGCTTCTAGAAGGTTTACATGATTTCGTAAAAAACACAATTTTTTAGAAAATGTGTTTTATTTCATAAATGGAATCTACAAAGTATGCACATTCTACGTCATAACGATTTTCTATAGTTTACGCATGCGTCCGGAAATAAGAAAATCTTACTTCCCCCGTTTTTTAAAATCACAGCTTCTAGAAGGTTTGCATGATTTCTTAAAAAATACGAGTTTTTAGAAAATGTGTTTTATTTCATAAATGGAATCAACAAAGTATGCACATTCTACGTCATAACGACTTTCTATAGTTTGCGCATGCATCCGGAAATAAGAAAAGCTTACTTCCACCGTTTTTTAAGATCACAGCTTCTAGAAGGTTTACATGATTTCTTAAAAAACACGAGTTTTTAGAAAATGTGTTTTATTTCATAAATGGAATCAACAAAGTATGCACATTCTATGTCATAACGACTTTCTATAGTTTGCACATGCGTCCGGAAATAAGAAAAGCTTACCTCCCCCGTTTTTTAAAATCACAGCTTCTAGAAGGTTTACATGACTTCTTAAAAAACATGAGTTTTTAGAAAATGTGTTTTATTTCATAAATGGAATCAACAAAGTATGCACATTCTACGTCATAACGATTTTCTATAGTTTGCGCATGCGTCCGGAAATAAGAAAAGCTTACTTCCCCCGTTTTTTAAAATCACAGCTTCTAGAAGGTTTGCATGATTTCTTAAAAAACACGAGTTTTTAGAAAATGTGTTTTATTTCATAAATGGAATCTACAAAGTTTGCACATTCTACGTCATAACGACTTTCTATACTTTGCGCATGCGTTTGGAAATAAGAAAAGCTTACTTCCCCCATTTTTTAAAATCACAACTTCTAGAAGCTTTACATGATTTCTCAAAAAACACGAGTTTTTAGAAAATATGTTTTATTTCATAAATGGAATCAACAAAGTATGCACATTCTATGTCATAGAGACTTTCTATAGTTTGCGCATGCGTTTGGAAATAAGAAAAGCTTACTTCCACCGTTTTTTAAAATCATAGCTTCAAGAAGGTTTATATGATTTCTTTAAAAACACGAGTTTTTAGAAAATGTGTTTTATTTCATAAATGGAATCAACAAAGTATGCACATTCTACGTCATAACGACTTTCTATAGTTTGCGCATGCGTCCGGAAATAAGAAAAGCTTACTTCCACCATTTTTTAAAATCACAGCTTCTAGAAGGTTTACATGATTTCGTAAAAAACACGAGTTTTTAGAAAATGTGTTTTATTTCATAAATGGAATCTACAAAGTATGCACATTCTACGTCATAACGATTTTCTATAGTTTGCGCATGCGTCCGGAAATAAGAAAAACTTACTTCCCCCGTTTTTTAAAATCACAGCTTCTAGAAGGTTTACATGATTTCTTAAAAAAGACGAGTTTTTAGAAAATGTCTTTTATTTCATAAATGGAATCAACAAAGTATGCACATTCTAGGTCATAACGACTTTCTATAGTTTGCGCATGCGTTTGGAAATAAGAAAAGCTTACTTCCACCGTTTTTTAAAATCACAGCTTCTAGAAGGTTTACATGATTTCTTAAAAAACACGAGTTTTTAGAAAATGTGTTTTATTTCATAAATGGAATCAACAAAGTATGCACATTCTATGTCGTAACGACTTTCTATAGTTTGCACATGCGTCCGGAAATAAGAAAAGCTTACCTCCCCCGTTTTTTAAAATCACAGCTTCTAGAAGGTTTACATGACTTCTTAAAAAACACGAGTTTTTAGAAAATATTTTTTATTTCATAAATGGAATCAACAAAGTATGCACATTCTACGTCATAATGACTTTCTACAGTTTGCGCATTCCTCCGGAAATAAGAAAAGCTTACTTCCACCGTTTTTTAAAATCTCGGATTCTAGAAGGTTTACATGATTTATTAAAAAAGATGAGTTTTTAGAAAATGTGTTTTATTGGATAAATGGAACCAACAAAGTATGCACATTCTATGTCATAACGACTTTCTATAGTTTGCGCATGCATTTGGAAATAAGAAAAGCTTACTTCTACCGTTTTTTAAAATCACAGCTTCTAGAAGGTTTACATGATTTCTTAAAAAACATGAGTTTTTAGAAAATGTGTTTGATTTCATAAATGGAATCTAAAAAGTATGCACATTCTACGTCATAATGACATCTATATTTTGCGCATGCGTCCGGAAATAAGAAAAGCTTACTTCCACCGTTTTTTAAAATCACAGCTTCTAGAAGGTTTACATGATTTCGTAAAAAACACGAGTTTTTAGAAAATGTGTTTTATTTCATAAATTGAATCTACAAAGTATGCACATTCTACATCATAACGACTTTCTATAGTTTGCGCATGCGTCCGGAAATAAGAAAAGCTTACTTCCCCCATTTTTTAAAATCACAGCTTCTAGAAGGTTTACATGATTTCTTAAAAAACACGAGCTTTTAGAAAATGTGTTTTATTTCATAAATGTAATCAACAAAGTATGCACATTCTACGTCATAACGACTTTCTATAGTTTGCTCATGCGTTTGGATACAAGAAAAGCTTAATTCCCCCGTTTTTTTAAATCACAGCTTCTAGAAGGTTTACATGATTTCTTAAAAAACACGAGTTTTTAGAAAATGTGTTTTATTTCATAAATGGAATCTACAAAGTATGCACATTCTACCTCATAACGATTTTCTATAGTTTGCACATGCGTCCGGAAATAAGAAAAACTTACTTCCCCCGTTTTTTAAAATCACAGCTTCTAGAAGGTTTGCATGATTTCTTAAAAAACACGAGTTTTTAGAAAATGTGTTTTATTTCATAAATGAAATCAACAAAGTATGCACATTCTACGTCATAATGACTTTCTATAGTTTGCGCATGCGTTCGGAAATAAGAAAAGCTTACTTCCCCCGTTATTTAAAATCACAGCTTCTAGAAGGTTTACATGATTTCTTAAAGAACACGAGTTTTTAGAAAATGTGTTTTATTTCATAAATGGAACCAACAAAGTATGCACATTCTACCTCACAACGACTTTCTATTGTTTGCGCCTGCGTCCGGAAATAAGAAAAGCTTACTTCCACCGTCTTTTGAAATCACACCTTCTTAAAGAACACGAGTTTTTAGAAATGGAATCTACAAAGTATTCACATTCTGCGTGATAACGAATTTCTATAGTTTGCGCATGCGTCCAAAAATAAAAAAAAGCTTACTTCCCCTGTTTTTTAAAATCACAGCTTCTAGAAGGTTTACATGATTTCTTAAAAAACACGAGTTTTTAGAAAATGTGTTTTATTTCATAAATGAAATCAACAAAGTATGCACATTCTACGTCATAATGACTTTCTATAGTTTGCGCATGCGTTCGGAAATAAGAAAAGCTTACTTCCCCCGTTTTTTAAAATCACAGCTTCTAGAAGGTTTACATGATTTCTTAAAGAACACGAGTTTTTAGAAAATGTGTTTTATTTCATAAATGGAATCAACAAAGTAAGCACATTCTACGTCATAACGACTTTCTAGAGTTTGCGCATGCGTTTGGAAATAAGAAAAGCTTACTTCCACCGTTTTTTAAAATCACAGCTTCTAGAAGATTTACACGATTTCTTAAAAAACACGAGTTTTTAGAAAATGTGTTTTATTTCATAAATGGAATCAACAAAGTATGAACATTCTATGTCATAACGACTTTCTATAGTTTGCACATGCGTCCGGAAATAAGAAAAGCTTACCTCCCCCGTTTTTTAAAATCACAGCTTCTAGAAGGTTTACATGACTTCTTAAAAAACACGAGTTTTTAGAAAATGTGTTTTATTTGATAAATGGAATCAACAAAGTATGCACATTCTACGTCATAATGACTTTCTACAGTTTGCGCATTCCTCCGGAAATAAGAAAAGCTTACTTCCACCGTTTTTTAAAATCACGGATTCTAGAAGGTTTACATGATTTATTAAAAAAGACGAGTTTTTAGAAAATGTGTTTTATTTCATAAATGGAACCAACAAAGTATGCACATTCTATGTCATAACGACTTTCTATTGTTTGCGCCTGCGTCCGGAAATAAGAAAAGCTTACTTCCACCGTCTTTTGAAATCACACCTTCTAGAAGGTTTACATGATTTCGTAAAAAACACGAGTTTTTAGAAAATGTGTTTTATTTGATAAATGGAATCTACAAAGTATGCACATTCTACGTCATAATGACTTCTATATTTTGCGCATGCGTCCGGAAATAAGAAAAGCTTACTTCCACCATTTTTTAAAATCACAGCTTCTAGAAGGTTTACATGATTTCGTAAAAAACACGAGTTTTTAGAAAATGTGTTTTATTTCATAAATTAAATCTACAAAGTATGCACATTCTACATCATAACGACTTTCTATAGTTTGCGCATGCGTCCGGAAATAAGAAAAGCTTACTTCCCCCATTTTTTAAAATCACAGCTTCTAGAAGGTTTACATGATTTCTTAAAAAACACGAGCTTTTAGAAAATGTGTTTTATTTCATAAATGGAATCAACAAAGTATGCACATTCTACGTCATAACGACTTTCTATAGTTTGCTCATGCGTTTGGATACAAGAAAAGCTTAATTCCCCCGTTTTTTAAAATCACAGCTTCTAGAAGGTTTACATGATTTCTTAAAAAACACGAGTTTTTAGAAAATGTGTTTTATTTCATAAATGGAATCGACAAAGTATGCACATTCTACATCATAACGAATTTCTATAGTTTGCGCATGCGTCCGGAAATAAGAAAAGCTTACTTGCACCGTTTTTTAAAATCACAGCTTCTAGAGGGTTTACATGTTTTCTTAAAAAACACGAGTTTTTAGAAAATGTGTTTTATTTCATAAATGGAATCAACAAATTATGCACATTCTACATCATAACGACTTTCTATAGTTTGCGCATTCGTCCAGAAATAAGAAAAGCTTACTTCCCCTGTTTTTTAAAATCACAGCTTTTAGAAGGTTTACATGATTTCTTATAAAACACGAGTTTTTAGAAAATTGTTTTATTTCATAAATAGAATCAACAAAGTATGCACATTCTACGTCATAACGACTTTCTATAGCTTGCGCATGCGTCCGGAAATAAGAAAACCTTACTTCCACCGTTTTTTAAAATCACAGCTTCTAGAAGGTTTACATGATTTCTTAAAAAACACGAGTTTTTAGAAAATGTGTTTTATTTCATAAATGGAATCAACAAAGTATGCACATTCTACATCATAACGACTTTCTATAGTTTGCGCATTCGTCCGGAAATAAGAAAAGCTTACTTCCACCGTTTTTTAAAATCAAAGCTTCTAGAAGGTTTATATGATTTCGTAAAAAACACAAGTTTTTAGAAAATGTGTTTTATTTGATAAATGGAATATACAAAGTATGCACATTCTACGTCATAACGACTTTCTATAGTTTGCGCATGCGTCCGGAAATAAGAAAAGCTTACTTCCCCCATTTTTTAAAATCACAGCTTCTAGAAGGTTTACATGATTTCGTAAAAAACACGAGTTTTTAGAAAATGTGTTTTATTTCATAAATGGAATCAACAAAGTATGCACATTCTACATCATAATGACTTTCTATAGTTTGCGCATTCGTCCGGAAACAAGAAAAGCTTACTTCCACCGTTTTTTAAAATCACAACTTCTAGAAGGTTTATATGATTTCGTAAAAAACACGAGTTTTTAGAAAATGTGTTTTATTTTATAAATGGAATCTACAAAGTATGCACATTCTACGTCATAATGACTTTCTATAGTTTGCGCATGCGTCCGGAGATAAGAAAAGCTTACTTCCACCGTTTTTTAAAATCACAGCTTCTAGAAGGTTTACATGATTTCGTAAAAAAAACGATTCTTTAGAAAATGTTCTTTATTTCATAAATGGAATCTACAAAGTATGCACATTCCACGTCATAACGACTTTCTATAGTTTGCGCATGCTTCCGGAGATAAGAAAATCTTACTTCCCCCATTTTTTAAAATCACAGCTTCTAGAAGGTTTACATGATTTCTTAAAAAACACGAGTTTTTAGAAAATGTGTTTTATTTCATAAATGGAATCTACAAAGTATGCACATTCTATGTCATAACGAGTTTCTATAGTTTGCGCATGCGTCCGGAAATAAGAAAAGCTTACTTCCCCCGTTTTTTAAAATCACAGCTTCTAGAAGGTTTACATGATTTCTTAAAAAACACGAGCTTTTAGAAAATGTGTTTTATTTCATAAATGCAATCAACAACGTATGCACATTCTACGTCATAACGACTTTCTATAGTTTGCGCATGCGTTTGGATAAAAGAAAAGCTTACTTCCCCCGTTTTTTAAAATCACAGCTTCTAGAAGGTTTACATGATTTCTTAAAAAACACGAGTTTTTAGAAAATGTGTTTTATTTCATAAATGGAATCGAAAAAGTATGCACATTCTACGTCATAACGAATTTCTATAGTTTGCGCATGCATCCGGAAATAAGAAAAGCTTACTTCCCCCATTTTTTAAAATCACAGCTTCTAGAAAGTTTACATGATTTCTTAAAAAACACGAGCTTTTAGAAAATGTGTTTTATTTCATAAATGGAATCTACAAAGTATGCACATTCTACTTCATAACGACTTTATATTGTTTGCGCATGCGTTCGGAAATAAGAAAAGCTTACTTCCACCGTCTTTTAAAATGACACCTTCTAGAAGGTTTACATGATTTCGTAAAAAACATGAGTTTTTAGAAAATGTGTTTTATTTGATAAATGGAATCTACAAAGTATGCACATTCTACGTCATAATGACTTTCTATAGTTTGCACATGCGTTTGGAAATAAGAAAAGCTTACTTCCCCCATTTTTTAAAATCACAGCTTCTAGAAGGTTTACATGATTTCGTAAAAAACACGAGTTTTTATAAAATGTGTTTTATTTCATAAATGGAATCAACAAAGTATGCACATTCTACGTCATAAAGACTTTCTATAGTTTGCGCATTCGTCCGGAAATAAGAAAAGCTTACTTCCACCGTTTTTTAAAATCACAGCTCCTAGAAGGTTTACATGATTTTGTAAAAAACACGAGTTTTTAGAAAAATGTGTTTTATTTCATAAATGGAATCAACAAAGTATGCACATTCTACGTCATAAAGACTTTCTATAGTTTGCGCATGCGTCCGGAAATAAGAAAAGTTTACTTCCACCGTTTTTTAAAATCACAGCTTCTAGAGGGTTTACATGATTTCTTAAAAAACACGAGTTTTTAGAAAATGTGTTTTATTTCATAAATGGAATCTACAAAGTATGCACATTCTACGTCATAACGACTTTCTATAGTTTGCGCATGCGTCCAGAAATAAGAAACGCTTACTTCTCCCGTTTTTTAAAATCACAGCCTCTAGAAGGTTTACATGATTTCTTAAAAAACACCAGTTTTTAATAAATGTGTTTTATTTCATAAATGGAATCTACAAAGTATGCACATTCTACGTCATAACGAATTTCTATAGTTTGCGCATGCGTCCCGAAATAAGAAACGCTTACTTCCCCCATTTTTTAAAATCACAGCTTCTAGAAGGTTTACATGATTTCTTAAAAAACACGAGTTTTTAGAAAATGTGTTTTATTTCATAAATGGAATCTACAAAATATGCACATTCTACATCATAACGACTTTCTATAGTTTGCGCATGCGTCCGGAAAAAAGAAACGCTTACTTCCCCCGTTTTTTAAAATCACAGCTTCTAGAAGGTTTACATGATTTCTTAAAAAACACGAGTTTTTAGAAAATGTGTTTTAATTGATAAATGGAATCAACAAAGTATGCACATTCTACGTCATAATGACTTTCTATAGTTTGAGCATTCGTCCGGAAATAAGAAAAGCTTACTTCCACGGTTTTTTAAAATCACAGCTTCTAGAAGGTTTACATGATTTCGTAAAAAACACGAGTTTTTAGAAAATGTGTTTTATTTCATAAATGGAATCAACAAAGTATGCACATTCTACGTCATAACGACTTTCTATAGTTTGCGCATGCGTCCGGAAATAAGAAAAGCTTACTTCCACCGATTTTTAAAATCACAGCTTCTAGAAGGTTTACATGATTTCGTAAAAAACACGAGTTTTTAGAAAATGTGTTTTATTTGATAAATGGAATCTACAAAGTATGCACATTCTACGTCATAACGACTTTCTATAGTTTGCGCATGTGTCCGGAAATAAGAAAAGCTTATTTCCACCGTTTTTTTAAATCACAGCTCCTAGAAGGTTTACATGATATCTTAAAAAACACGAGTTTTTAGAAAATGTGTTTTATTTCATAAATGGAATCAACAAAGTATCCACATTCTATGTCATAATGACTTTCTATAGTTTGCGCATGCGTTTGGAAATAAGAAAAGCTTACTTCCCCAGTTTTTTAAAATCACAGCTTCTAGAAGGTTTACATGATTTCTTAAAAAACACGAGTTTTTAGAAAATGTGTTTTATTTCATAAACGGAATCAACAATGTATGCACATTCTACGTCATAACGACTTTCTAAAGTTTGCGCATGCGTCCGGAAATAAGAAAAGCTTACTTCCCCCGTTTTTTAAAATCACAGCTTCTAGAAGGTTTACATGATTTCGAAAAAAACACGAGTTTTTAGAAAATGTGTTTTATTTCATAAACGGAATCTACAAAGTATGCACATTCTACATCATAACAAGTTTCTATTGTTTGCGAATGCGTCCGGAAATAAGAAAAGCTTACTTACCCCGTTTTTTAAAATCATAGCTTCTAGAAGGTTTACATGATTTCGTAAAAATCACGAGTTTTTAGAAAATGTGTTTTATTTAATAAATGGATTCAACAAAGTATGCACATTCTAGTTCATAACGACTTTCTATAGTTTTTGCATGCGTTTGGAAATAAGAAAAGCTTACTTCCCCCGTTTTTTAAAATCACAGCTTCTAGAAGGTTTAGATGATTTCTTAAAAAACACCAGATTTTAGAAAATGTGTTTTATTTCATAAATAGAATCAACAAAGTATGCAAATTCTACGTCATAAGGACTTTCTATAGTTTGCACATGCGTCCGGAAATAAGAAAAGCTTACTTCCACCGTTTTTTAAAATCACAGCTTCTAGAAGGTTTACATGATTTCGTAAAAAACACGAGTTTTTAGAAAATGTGTTTTATTTCATAAATGGAATCAACAAAGTATGCACATTCTACGTCATAACGACTTTCTATAGTTTGAGCATGCGTCCGGAAATAAGAAAAGCTTACTTCCACCGATTTTTAAAATCACAGCTTCTAGAAGGTTTACATGGTTTCGTAAAAAACACGAGTTTTTAGAAAATGTGTTTTATTTCATAAATGGAATCTACAAAGTATGCACATTCTACGTCATAACGACTTTGTATTGTTTGCGCATGCGTCCGGAAATAACAAAAGCTTACTTACACCGTTTTTTAAAATCACAGCTTCTAGAAGGTTTACATGATTTCGTAAAAAACACGAGTTTTTAGAAAATGTGTTTTATTTCATAAATGGAATCTACAAAGTATGTACATTCTACGTCATAACGACTTTCTATAGTTTGCGCATCCGTCCGGAAATAAGAAAACCTTACTTCCCCCGTTTTTTAAAATCACAGCTTCTAGAAGGTTTACATGATTTCGTAAAAAACACGAGTTTTTAGAAAATGTGTTTTATTTCATAAATGGAATCTACAAAGTATGCACATTCTTCGTCATAATGAATTTCTATAGTTTCCGCATGCGTCCGGAAATAAGAAAAGCTTACTTCCACCGTTTTTAAAAATCACAGCTTCTAGAAGGTTTACATGATTTCGTAAAAAACACGATTTTTTAGAAAATGTGTTTTATTTCATAAATGGAATCAACAAAGTATGCACATTCTACGTCATAACGACTTTATATAGTTTGCGCATTCGTCCGGAAATAAGAAAAGCTTACTTCCCCGGTTTTTTAAAATCACAGCTTCTAGAAGGTTTACATGATTTCGTAAAAAACATGAGTTTTTAGAAAATGTGTTTTATTTCATAAATGGAATCTACAAAGTATGCACATTCTACGTAATAACAACTTTCTATAGTTTGCGCATGCGTTTGGAAATAAGAAAAGCTTACTTCCACCGTTTTTTAAAATCACAGCTTTTAGAAGGTTTACATGATTTCTTTAAAAACACGAGTTTTTTGAAAATGTGTTTTATTTCATAATGGAATCAACAAAGTATGTATATTCTACGTCATAACGACTTTCTAATGTTTAAGCATGCGTTCGGAAATAAGAAAAGCTTACTTCCCCCGTTTTTTAAAATCACAGCTTCTAGAAGGTTTACATGATTTCGTAAAAAACACGAGATTTTAAAAAATGTGTTTTATTTCATAAATTAAATCTACAAAGTATGCACATTCTACGTCATAACGACTTTCTATAGTTTGCGCATGCGTCCGGAAATAAGAAAAGCTTACTTCCCCCGTTTTTTAAAATCACAGCTTCTAGAAGGTTTACATGATTTCTTAAAAAACACGAGTTTTTAGAAAATGTGTTTTATTTCATAAATGGAATCAAGAAAGTATCTACATTCTACGTCATAACGAATTTCTAATGTTTGCGCATGCGTCCGGAAATAAGAAAAGCTTACTTCAACCGTTTTTTAAAATCACAGCTTCTAGAAGGTTTATATGATTTCGTAAAAAACACGAGTTTTTAGAAAATGTGTTTTATTTCATAAATTCAATCAACAAAGTATGCACATTCTACGTCATAACGACTTTCTATAGTTTGCGCATGCGTTTGGATACAAGAAAAGCTTACTTCCCCCGTTTTTTAAAATCACAGCTTCTAGAAGGTTTACATGATTTCTTAAAAAACACGAGTTTTTAGAAAATGTGTTTTATTTCATAAATGGAATCGACAAAGTATGCACATTTTACATCATAACGAATTTCTATAGTTTGCGCATGCGTCCGGAAATAAGAAAATCTTACTTCCGCCGTTTTTTAAAATCACAGCTTCTAGAGGGTTTACATGATTTCGTAAAAAACACGAGTTTTTAGAAAATGTGTTTTATTTCATAAATGGAATCTACAAAGTATGCACATTCTACGTCATAACGACTTTCTATAGTTTGAGCATGCGTCCGGAAATAAGAAACGCTCACTTCCCCCGTTTTTTAAAATCACAGCTTCTAGAAGGTTTACATGATTTCTTAAAATACACGAGTTTTTAGAAAATGTGTTTTATTTGATAAATGGAATCAACAAAATATGCACATTCTACGTCATAATGACTTTCTATAGTTTGCGCATGCGTTTGGAAATAAGAAAAGCTTACTTCCCCCATTTTTTAAAATCACAGCTTCTAGAAGGTTTACATGATTTCTTAAAAAACACGAGTTTTTAGAAAATGTGTTTTATTTGATAAATGGAATCAACAAAGTATGCACATTCTACGTCATAATGACTTTCTATAGTTTGCGCATGCGTTTGGAAATAAGAAAAGCTTACTTCCCCCATTTTTTAAAATCACAGCTTCTAGAAGGTTTACATGATTTCGTAAAAAACACGAGTTTTTATCAAATGTGTTTTATTTCATAAATGGAATCAACAAAGTATGCACATTCTACGTCATAAAGACTTTCTATAGTTTGCGCATGCGTTTGGAAATAAGAAAAGCTTACTTCCACCGTTTTTTAAAATCACAGCTTCTAGAAGGTTTACATGATTTCTTAAAAAACACGAGTTTTTAGAAAATGTGTTTTATTTCATAAATGGAATCAACAAAGTATGCACATTCTATGTCGTAACGACTTTCTATAGTTTGCACATGCGTCCGGAAATAAGAAAAGCTTACCTCCCCCGTTTTTTAAAATCACAGCTTCTAGAAGGTTTACATGACTTCTTAAAAAACACGAGTTTTTAGAAAATATTTTTTATTTCATAAATGGAATCAACAAAGTATGCACATTCTACGTCATAATGACTTTCTACAGTTTGCGCATTCCTCCGGAAATAAGAAAAGCTTACTTCCACCGTTTTTTAAAATCTCGGATTCTAGAAGGTTTACATGATTTATTAAAAAAGATGAGTTTTTAGAAAATGTGTTTTATTGGATAAATGGAACCAACAAAGTATGCACATTCTATGTCATAACGACTTTCTATAGTTTGCGCATGCATTTGGAAATAAGAAAAGCTTACTTCTACCGTTTTTTAAAATCACAGCTTCTAGAAGGTTTACATGATTTCTTAAAAAACATGAGTTTTTAGAAAATGTGTTTGATTTCATAAATGGAATCTAAAAAGTATGCACATTCTACGTCATAATGACTTCTATATTTTGCGCATGCGTCCGGAAATAAGAAAAGCTTACTTCCACCGTTTTTTAAAATCACAGCTTCTAGAAGGTTTACATGATTTCGTAAAAAACACGAGTTTTTAGAAAATGTGTTTTATTTCATAAATTGAATCTACAAAGTATGCACATTCTACATCATAACGACTTTCTATAGTTTGCGCATGCGTCCGGAAATAAGAAAAGCTTACTTCCCCCATTTTTTAAAATCACAGCTTCTAGAAGGTTTACATGATTTCTTAAAAAACACGAGCTTTTAGAAAATGTGTTTTATTTCATAAATGTAATCAACAAAGTATGCACATTCTACGTCATAACGACTTTCTATAGTTTGCTCATGCGTTTGGATACAAGAAAAGCTTAATTCCCCCGTTTTTTTAAATCACAGCTTCTAGAAGGTTTACATGATTTCTTAAAAAACACGAGTTTTTAGAAAATGTGTTTTATTTCATAAATGGAATCTACAAAGTATGCACATTCTACCTCATAACGATTTTCTATAGTTTGCGCATGCGTCCGGAAATAAGAAAAACTTACTTCCCCCGTTTTTTAAAATCACAGCTTCTAGAAGGTTTGCATGATTTCTTAAAAAACACGAGTTTTTAGAAAATGTGTTTTATTTCATAAATGAAATCAACAAAGTATGCACATTCTACGTCATAATGACTTTCTATAGTTTGCGCATGCGTTCGGAAATAAGAAAAGCTTACTTCCCCCGTTATTTAAAATCACAGCTTCTAGAAGGTTTACATGATTTCTTAAAGAACACGAGTTTTTAGAAAATGTGTTTTATTTCATAAATGGAACCAACAAAGTATGCACATTCTACGTCACAACGACTTTCTATTGTTTGCGCCTGCGTCCGGAAATAAGAAAAGCTTACTTCCACCGTCTTTTGAAATCACACCTTCTTAAAGAACACGAGTTTTTAGAAATGGAATCTACAAAGTATTCACATTCTGCGTGATAACGAATTTCTATAGTTTGCGCATGCGTCCAAAAATAAAAAAAAGCTTACTTCCCCTGTTTTTTAAAATCACAGCTTCTAGAAGGTTTACATGATTTCTTAAAAAACACGAGTTTTTAGAAAATGTGTTTTATTTCATAAATGAAATCAACAAAGTATGCACATTCTACGTCATAATGACTTTCTATAGTTTGCGCATGCGTTCGGAAATAAGAAAAGCTTACTTCCCCCGTTTTTTAAAATCACAGCTTCTAGAAGGTTTACATGATTTCTTAAAGAACACGAGTTTTTAGAAAATGTGTTTTATTTCATAAATGGAATCAACAAAGTAAGCACATTCTACGTCATAACGACTTTCTAGAGTTTGCGCATGCGTTTGGAAATAAGAAAAGCTTACTTCCACCGTTTTTTAAAATCACAGCTTCTAGAAGATTTACACGATTTCTTAAAAAACACGAGTTTTTAGAAAATGTGTTTTATTTCATAAATGGAATCAACAAAGTATGAACATTCTATGTCATAACGACTTTCTATAGTTTGCACATGCGTCCGGAAATAAGAAAAGCTTACCTCCCCCGTTTTTTAAAATCACAGCTTCTAGAAGGTTTACATGACTTCTTAAAAAACACGAGTTTTTAGAAAATGTGTTTTATTTGATAAATGGAATCAACAAAGTATGCACATTCTACGTCATAATGACTTTCTACAGTTTGCGCATTCCTCCGGAAATAAGAAAAGCTTACTTCCACCGTTTTTTAAAATCACGGATTCTAGAAGGTTTACATGATTTATTAAAAAAGACGAGTTTTTAGAAAATGTGTTTTATTTCATAAATGGAACCAACAAAGTATGCACATTCTATGTCATAACGACTTTCTATTGTTTGCGCCTGCGTCCGGAAATAAGAAAAGCTTACTTCCACCGTCTTTTGAAATCACACCTTCTAGAAGGTTTACATGATTTCGTAAAAAACACGAGTTTTTAGAAAATGTGTTTTATTTGATAAATGGAATCTACAAAGTATGCACATTCTACGTCATAATGACTTCTATATTTTGCGCATGCGTCCGGAAATAAGAAAAGCTTACTTCCACCGTTTTTTAAAATCACAGCTTCTAGAAGGTTTACATGATTTCGTAAAAAACACGAGTTTTTAGAAAATGTGTTTTATTTCATAAATTAAATCTACAAAGTATGCACATTCTACATCATAACGACTTTCTATAGTTTGCGCATGCGTCCGGAAATAAGAAAAGCTTACTTCCCCCATTTTTTAAAATCACAGCTTCTAGAAGGTTTACATGATTTCTTAAAAAACACGAGCTTTTAGAAAATGTGTTTTATTTCATAAATGGAATCAACAAAGTATGCACATTCTACGTCATAACGACTTTCTATAGTTTGCTCATGCGTTTGGATACAAGAAAAGCTTAATTCCCCCGTTTTTTAAAATCACAGCTTCTAGAAGGTTTACATGATTTCTTAAAAAACACGAGTTTTTAGAAAATGTGTTTTATTTCATAAATGGAATCGACAAAGTATGCACATTCTACATCATAACGAATTTCTATAGTTTGCGCATGCGTCCGGAAATAAGAAAAGCTTACTTGCACCGTTTTTTAAAATCACAGCTTCTAGAGGGTTTACATGTTTTCTTAAAAAACACGAGTTTTTAGAAAATGTGTTTTATTTCATAAATGGAATCAACAAATTATGCACATTCTACATCATAACGACTTTCTATAGTTTGCGCATTCGTCCAGAAATAAGAAAAGCTTACTTCCCCTGTTTTTTAAAATCACAGCTTTTAGAAGGTTTACATGATTTCTTATAAAACACGAGTTTTTAGAAAATTGTTTTATTTCATAAATAGAATCAACAAAGTATGCACATTCTACGTCATAACGACTTTCTATAGCTTGCGCATGCGTCCGGAAATAAGAAAACCTTACTTCCACCGTTTTTTAAAATCACAGCTTCTAGAAGGTTTACATGATTTCTTAAAAAACACGAGTTTTTAGAAAATGTGTTTTATTTCATAAATGGAATCAACAAAGTATGCACATTCTACATCATAACGACTTTCTATAGTTTGCGCATTCGTCCGGAAATAAGAAAAGCTTACTTCCACCGTTTTTTAAAATCAAAGCTTCTAGAAGGTTTATATGATTTCGTAAAAAACACAAGTTTTTAGAAAATGTGTTTTATTTGATAAATGGAATATACAAAGTATGCACATTCTACGTCATAACGACTTTCTATAGTTTGCGCATGCGTCCGGAAATAAGAAAAGCTTACTTCCCCCATTTTTTAAAATCACAGCTTCTAGAAGGTTTACATGATTTCGTAAAAAACACGAGTTTTTAGAAAATGTGTTTTATTTCATAAATGGAATCAACAAAGTATGCACATTCTACATCATAATGACTTTCTATAGTTTGCGCATTCGTCCGGAAACAAGAAAAGCTTACTTCCACCGTTTTTTAAAATCACAACTTCTAGAAGGTTTATATGATTTCGTAAAAAACACGAGTTTTTAGAAAATGTGTTTTATTTTATAAATGGAATCTACAAAGTATGCACATTCTACGTCATAATGACTTTCTATAGTTTGCGCATGCGTCCGGAGATAAGAAAAGCTTACTTCCACCGTTTTTTAAAATCACAGCTTCTAGAAGGTTTACATGATTTCGTAAAAAAAACGATTCTTTAGAAAATGTTCTTTATTTCATAAATGGAATCTACAAAGTATGCACATTCCACGTCATAACGACTTTCTATAGTTTGCGCATGCTTCCGGAGATAAGAAAATCTTACTTCCCCCATTTTTTAAAATCACAGCTTCTAGAAGGTTTACATGATTTCTTAAAAAACACGAGTTTTTAGAAAATGTGTTTTATTTCATAAATGGAATCTACAAAGTATGCACATTCTATGTCATAACGAGTTTCTATAGTTTGCGCATGCGTCCGGAAATAAGAAAAGCTTACTTCCCCCGTTTTTTAAAATCACAGCTTCTAGAAGGTTTACATGATTTCTTAAAAAACACGAGCTTTTAGAAAATGTGTTTTATTTCATAAATGCAATCAACAACGTATGCACATTCTACGTCATAACGACTTTCTATAGTTTGCGCATGCGTTTGGATAAAAGAAAAGCTTACTTCCCCCGTTTTTTAAAATCACAGCTTCTAGAAGGTTTACATGATTTCTTAAAAAACACGAGTTTTTAGAAAATGTGTTTTATTTCATAAATGGAATCGAAAAAGTATGCACATTCTACGTCATAACGAATTTCTATAGTTTGCGCATGCATCCGGAAATAAGAAAAGCTTACTTCCCCCATTTTTTAAAATCACAGCTTCTAGAAAGTTTACATGATTTCTTAAAAAACACGAGCTTTTAGAAAATGTGTTTTATTTCATAAATGGAATCTACAAAGTATGCACATTCTACTTCATAACGACTTTATATTGTTTGCGCATGCGTTCGGAAATAAGAAAAGCTTACTTCCACCGTCTTTTAAAATGACACCTTCTAGAAGGTTTACATGATTTCGTAAAAAACATGAGTTTTTAGAAAATGTGTTTTATTTGATAAATGGAATCTACAAAGTATGCACATTCTACGTCATAATGACTTTCTATAGTTTGCGCATGCGTTTGGAAATAAGAAAAGCTTACTTCCCCCATTTTTTAAAATCACAGCTTCTAGAAGGTTTACATGATTTCGTAAAAAACACGAGTTTTTATAAAATGTGTTTTATTTCATAAATGGAATCAACAAAGTATGCACATTCTACGTCATAAAGACTTTCTATAGTTTGCGCATTCGTCCGGAAATAAGAAAAGCTTACTTCCACCGTTTTTTAAAATCACAGCTCCTAGAAGGTTTACATGATTTTGTAAAAAACACGAGTTTTTAGAAAAATGTGTTTTATTTCATAAATGGAATCAACAAAGTATGCACATTCTACGTCATAAAGACTTTCTATAGTTTGCGCATGCGTCCGGAAATAAGAAAAGTTTACTTCCACCGTTTTTTAAAATCACAGCTTCTAGAGGGTTTACATGATTTCTTAAAAAACACGAGTTTTTAGAAAATGTGTTTTATTTCATAAATGGAATCTACAAAGTATGCACATTCTACGTCATAACGACTTTCTATAGTTTGCGCATGCGTCCAGAAATAAGAAACGCTTACTTCTCCCGTTTTTTAAAATCACAGCCTCTAGAAGGTTTACATGATTTCTTAAAAAACACCAGTTTTTAATAAATGTGTTTTATTTCATAAATGGAATCTACAAAGTATGCACATTCTACGTCATAACGAATTTCTATAGTTTGCGCATGCGTCCCGAAATAAGAAACGCTTACTTCCCCCATTTTTTAAAATCACAGCTTCTAGAAGGTTTACATGATTTCTTAAAAAACACGAGTTTTTAGAAAATGTGTTTTATTTCATAAATGGAATCTACAAAATATGCACATTCTACATCATAACGACTTTCTATAGTTTGCGCATGCGTCCGGAAAAAAGAAACGCTTACTTCCCCCGTTTTTTAAAATCACAGCTTCTAGAAGGTTTACATGATTTCTTAAAAAACACGAGTTTTTAGAAAATGTGTTTTAATTGATAAATGGAATCAACAAAGTATGCACATTCTACGTCATAATGACTTTCTATAGTTAGAGCATTCGTCCGGAAATAAGAAAAGCTTACTTCCACGGTTTTTTAAAATCACAGCTTCTAGAAGGTTTACATGATTTCGTAAAAAACACGAGTTTTTAGAAAATGTGTTTTATTTCATAAATGGAATCAACAAAGTATGCACATTCTACGTCATAACGACTTTCTATAGTTTGCGCATGCGTCCGGAAATAAGAAAAGCTTACTTCCACCGATTTTTAAAATCACAGCTTCTAGAAGGTTTACATGATTTCGTAAAAAACACGAGTTTTTAGAAAATGTGTTTTATTTGATAAATGGAATCTACAAAGTATGCACATTCTACGTCATAACGACTTTCTATAGTTTGCGCATGTGTCCGGAAATAAGAAAAGCTTATTTCCACCGTTTTTTTAAATCACAGCTCCTAGAAGGTTTACATGATATCTTAAAAAACACGAGTTTTTAGAAAATGTGTTTTATTTCATAAATGGAATCAACAAAGTATCCACATTCTATGTCATAATGACTTTCTATAGTTTGCGCATGCGTTTGGAAATAAGAAAAGCTTACTTCCCCAGTTTTTTAAAATCACAGCTTCTAGAAGGTTTACATGATTTCTTAAAAAACACGAGTTTTTAGAAAATGTGTTTTATTTCATAAACGGAATCAACAATGTATGCACATTCTACGTCATAACGACTTTCTAAAGTTTGCGCATGCGTCCGGAAATAAGAAAAGCTTACTTCCCCCGTTTTTTAAAATCACAGCTTCTAGAAGGTTTACATGATTTCGAAAAAAACACGAGTTTTTAGAAAATGTGTTTTATTTCATAAACGGAATCTACAAGTATGCACATTCTACATCATAACAAGTTTCTATTGTTTGCGAATGCGTCCGGAAATAAGAAAAGCTTACTTACCCCGTTTTTTAAAATCATAGCTTCTAGAAGGTTTACATGATTTCGTAAAAATCACGAGTTTTTAGAAAATGTGTTTTATTTAATAAATGGATTCAACAAAGTATGCACATTCTAGTTCATAACGACTTTCTATAGTTTTTGCATGCGTTTGGAAATAAGAAAAGCTTACTTCCCCCGTTTTTTAAAATCACAGCTTCTAGAAGGTTTAGATGATTTCTTAAAAAACACCAGATTTTAGAAAATGTGTTTTATTTCATAAATAGAATCAACAAAGTATGCAAATTCTACGTCATAAGGACTTTCTATAGTTTGCACATGCGTCCGGAAATAAGAAAAGCTTACTTCCACCGTTTTTTAAAATCACAGCTTCTAGAAGGTTTACATGATTTCGTAAAAAACACGAGTTTTTAGAAAATGTGTTTTATTTCATAAATGGAATCAACAAAGTATGCACATTCTACGTCATAACGACTTTCTATAGTTTGAGCATGCGTCCGGAAATAAGAAAAGCTTACTTCCACCGATTTTTAAAATCACAGCTTCTAGAAGGTTTACATGGTTTCGTAAAAAACACGAGTTTTTAGAAAATGTGTTTTATTTCATAAATGGAATCTACAAAGTATGCACATTCTACGTCATAACGACTTTGTATTGTTTGCGCATGCGTCCGGAAATAACAAAAGCTTACTTACACCGTTTTTTAAAATCACAGCTTCTAGAAGGTTTACATGATTTCGTAAAAAACACGAGTTTTTAGAAAATGTGTTTTATTTCATAAATGGAATCTACAAAGTATGTACATTCTACGTCATAACGACTTTCTATAGTTTGCGCATCCGTCCGGAAATAAGAAAACCTTACTTCCCCCGTTTTTTAAAATCACAGCTTCTAGAAGGTTTACATGATTTCGTAAAAAACACGAGTTTTTAGAAAATGTGTTTTATTTCATAAATGGAATCTACAAAGTATGCACATTCTTCGTCATAATGAATTTCTATAGTTTCCGCATGCGTCCGGAAATAAGAAAAGCTTACTTCCACCGTTTTTAAAAATCACAGCTTCTAGAAGGTTTACATGATTTCGTAAAAAACACGATTTTTTAGAAAATGTGTTTTATTTCATAAATGGAATCAACAAAGTATGCACATTCTACGTCATAACGACTTTATATAGTTTGCGCATTCGTCCGGAAATAAGAAAAGCTTACTTCCCCGGTTTTTTAAAATCACAGCTTCTAGAAGGTTTACATGATTTCGTAAAAAACATGAGTTTTTAGAAAATGTGTTTTATTTCATAAATGGAATCTACAAAGTATGCACATTCTACGTAATAACAACTTTCTATAGTTTGCGCATGCGTTTGGAAATAAGAAAAGCTTACTTCCACCGTTTTTTAAAATCACAGCTTTTAGAAGGTTTACATGATTTCTTTAAAAACACGAGTTTTTTTAAAATGTGTTTTATTTCATAATGGAATCAACAAAGTATGTATATTCTACGTCATAACGACTTTCTAATGTTTAAGCATGCGTTCGGAAATAAGAAAAGCTTACTTCCCCCGTTTTTTAAAATCACAGCTTCTAGAAGGTTTACATGATTTCGTAAAAAACACGAGTTTTTAAAAAATGTGTTTTATTTCATAAATTAAATCTACAAAGTATGCACATTCTACGTCATAACGACTTTCTATAGTTTGCGCATGCGTCCGGAAATAAGAAAAGCTTACTTCCCCCGTTTTTTAAAATCACAGCTTCTAGAAGGTTTACATGATTTCTTAAAAAACACGAGTTTTTAGAAAATGTGTTTTATTTCATAAATGGAATCAAGAAAGTATCTACATTCTACGTCATAACGAATTTCTAATGTTTGCGCATGCGTCCGGAAATAAGAAAAGCTTACTTCAACCGTTTTTTAAAATCACAGCTTCTAGAAGGTTTATATGATTTCGTAAAAAACACGAGTTTTTAGAAAATGTGTTTTATTTCATAAATTCAATCAACAAAGTATGCACATTCTACGTCATAACGACTTTCTATAGTTTGCGCATGCGTTTGGATACAAGAAAAGCTTACTTCCCCCGTTTTTTAAAATCACAGCTTCTAGAAGGTTTACATGATTTCTTAAAAAACACGAGTTTTTAGAAAATGTGTTTTATTTCATAAATGGAATCGACAAAGTATGCACATTTTACATCATAACGAATTTCTATAGTTTGCGCATGCGTCCGGAAATAAGAAAATCTTACTTCCGCCGTTTTTTAAAATCACAGCTTCTAGAGGGTTTACATGATTTCGTAAAAAACACGAGTTTTTAGAAAATGTGTTTTATTTCATAAATGGAATCTACAAAGTATGCACATTCTACGTCATAACGACTTTCTATAGTTTGAGCATGCGTCCGGAAATAAGAAACGCTCACTTCCCCCGTTTTTTAAAATCACAGCTTCTAGAAGGTTTACATGATTTCTTAAAATACAGGAGTTTTTAGAAAATGTGTTTTATTTGATAAATGGAATCAACAAAGTATGCACATTCTACGTCATAATGACTTTCTATAGTTTGCGCATGCGTTTGGAAATAAGAAAAGCTTACTTCCCCCATTTTTTAAAATCACAGCTTCTAGAAGGTTTACATGATTTCTTAAAAAACACGAGTTTTTAGAAAATGTGTTTTATTTGATAAATGGAATCAACAAAGTATGCACATTCTACGTCATAATGACTTTCTATAGTTTGCGCATGCGTTTGGAAATAAGAAAAGCTTACTTCCCCCATTTTTTAAAATCACAGCTTCTAGAAGGTTTACATGATTTCGTAAAAAACACGAGTTTTTATCAAATGTGTTTTATTTCATAAATGGAATCAACAAAGTATGCACATTCTACGTCATAAAGACTTTCTATAGTTTGCGCATGCGTCCGGAAATAAGAAAAGCTTACTTCCACCGTTTTTTAAAATCACAGCTCCTAGAACATTTACATGATTTCGTAAAAAACACGAGTTTTTAGAAAACGTGTTTTATTTCATAAATGGAATCAACAAAGTATGCACATTCTACGTCATAAAGACTTTCTATAGTTTGCGCATGCATCCGGAAATAAGAAAAGCTTACTTCCACCATTTTTTAAAATCACAGCTTCTAGAGGGTTTACATGATTTCTTAAAAAACAAGAGTTTTTAGAAAATGTGTTTTATTTAATAAATGGAATCTACAAAGTATGCACATTCTACGTCATAACGACTTTCTATAGTTTGCGCATGCGTCCAGAAATAAGAAACGCTTACTTTCCCCGTTTTTTAAAATCACAGCTTCTAGAAGGTTTACATGATTTCTTAAAAAACACCAGTTTTTAGAAAATGTGTTTTATTTCATAAATGGAATCTACAAAGTATGCACATTCTACGTCATAACGAATTTCTATAGTTTGCGCATGCGTCCGGCAATAAGAAACGCTTACTTCCCCCATTTTTTAAAATCACAGCTTCTAGAAGGTTTACATGATTACTTAAAAAACACTAGTTTTTAGAAAATGTGTTTTATTTCATAAATGGAATCTACAAAGTATGCACATTCTACATCATAACGACTTTCTATAGTTTGCGCATGCGTCCGGAAATAATAAACGCTTACTTCCCCCGTTTTTTAAAATCACAGCTTCTAGAAGGTTTACATGATTTCTTAAAAAACACGAGTTTTTAGAAAATGTGTTTTAATTGATAAATGGAATCAACAAAGTATGCACATTCTACGTCATAATGACTTTCTATAGTTTGCGCATTCGTCCGGAAATAAGAAAAGCTTACTTCCCCGGTTTTTTAAAATCACAGCTTCTAGAAGGTTTACATGATTTCTGAAAAAACAAAAGTTTTTAGAAAATGTGTTTTATTTCATAAATAGAATCAACAAAGTATGCACATTCTACGTCATAAGGACTTTCTATAGCTTGCGCATGCGTCCGGAAATAAGAAAAGCTTACTTCCACCGTTTTTTAAAATCACAGCTTCTAGAAGGTTTACAAGATTTCTTAAAAAACACGAGTTTTTAGAAAATGTGTTTTATTTCATAAATGGAATCAAGAAAGTATGCACATTCTACGTCATAACGACTTTCTAATGTTTGCGCATGCGTCCGGAAATAAGAAAAGCTTACTTCCACTGTTTTTTAAAATCACAGCTTCTAGAAGGTTTATATGATTTCGTAAAAAACACGAGTTTTTAGAAAATGTGTTTTATTTGATAAATGGAATCTAAAAAGTATGCACATTCTACGTCATAACGACTTTCTATAGTTTGCGCATGCGTCCGGAGATAAGAAAAGCTTACTTCCACCATTTTTTAAAATCACAGCTTCTAGAAAGTTTACATGATTTCGTAAAAAACACAAGTTTTTAGAAAATGTTTTTTATTTCATAAATGGAATCTAAAAAGTATGCACATTCTACATCATAACGACTTTCTATAGTTTGCGCATGCGTCCGGAAATAAGAAAATATTACTTCCCCCGTTTTTTAAAATCACAGCTTCTAGAAAGTTTACATGATTGCTTAAAAAACACGAGTTTTTAGAAAATGTGTTTTATTTCATAAATGGAATCAACAAAGTATGCACATTCTACGTCATAACGACTTTCTATAGTTTGCGCATGCGTTCGGAAATAAGAAAAGCTTACTTCCCCCGTTTTTTAAAATCACAGCTTCTAGAAGGTTTACATGATTTCTTTAAAAACACGAGTTTTTAGAAAATGTCTTTTATTTCATAAATGGAATCAACAAAGTATGTACATTCTACGTCATAACGACTTTCTAATGTTTGCGCATGCGTTCGGAAATAAGAAAAGCTTACTTCCACCATTTTTTAAAATCACAGCTTCTAGAAGGTTTACATGATTTCGTAAAAAACACGAGTTTTTAGAATATGTGTTTTATTTCATAAATGGAATCTACAAAGTATGCACATTCTACGTCATAATGACTTTCTATAGTTTGCGCATGCATCCGGAAATAAGAAAAGCTTACTTCCACCGTTTTTTAAAATCACAGCTTCTAGAAGGTTTACATGATTTTGTAAAAAACACGAGTTTTTAGAAAATGTGTTTTATTTCATAAATTAAATTTACAAAGTATGCACATTCTACGTCATAACGACTTTCTATAGTTTGCGCATGCGTCCGGAAATAAGAAAAGCTTACTTCCCCCTTTTTTTAAAATCACAGCTTCTAGAAGGTTTACATGATTTCTTAAAAAACACGAGCTTTTAGAAAATGTGTTTTATTTCATAAATGCAATCAAAAAAGCATGCACATTCTACGTCATAACAACTTTCTATAGTTTGCGCATGCGTTTGGATACAAGAAAAGATTACTTCCCCCGTTTTTTAAAATCACAGCTTTTAGAAGGTTTACATGATTTCTTAAAAAACACGAGTTTTTAGAAAATGTGTTTTATTTCATAAATGGAATCGACAAAGTATGCACATTTTACGTCATAACGAATTTCTATAGTTTGCGCATGCGTCCGGAAATAAGAAAAGCTTACTTCCACCGTTTTTTAAAATCACAGCTTCTAGAGGGTTTACATGATTTCTTAAAAAACACGAGTTTTTAGAAAATGTGTTTTATTTCATAAATGGAATCAACAAATTATGCACATTGTACATCATAAGGACTTTCTATAGTTTGCGAATTCGTCCAGAAATAAGAAAAGCTTACTTCCACCATTTTTTAAAATCACAGCTTCTAGAAGGTTTACATGATTTCGTAAAAGACACGAGTTTTCAGAAAATGTGCTTTATTTCATAAATGGAATCTACAAAGTATGCACATTCTACCTCATAACGACTTTCTATAGTTTGCGGATGTGTCCGGAAAAAAGAAAAGCTTACTTCCCCCGTTTTTTAAAATCACAGCTTCTTAGAAATAAGAAAAGCTTACTTCCACCGTTTTTTCAAATCACAGCTTCTAGAAGGTTTACATGATTTCGTAAAAAACACGAGTTTTTAGAAAATGTGTTTTATTTGATAAATGGAATCAAAAAAGTATTCACATTCTGCGTGATAACGAATTTCTATAGTTTGCACATGCGTCCAAAAATAAAAAAAGCTTACTTCCCCCGTTTTTTAAAATCACAGCTTCTAGAAGGTTTACATGATTTCTTAAAAAACACGAGTTTTTAGAAAATCTGTTTTATTTCATAAATGAAATCAACAAAGTATGCACATTCTACGTCATAATGACTTTCTATAGTTTGCGCATGCGTTCGGAAATAAGAAAAGCTTACTTCCCCCGTTTTTTAAAATCACAGCTTCTAGAAGGTTTACATGATTTCTTAAAGAACACAAATTTTTAGAAAATTTGTTTTATTTCATCAATGGAATCAACAAAGTATGCACATTCTACGTCATAACGACGTTCTATAGTTTGCGCATGCGTCCGGAAATAAGTAAAGATTACTTCCCCCGTTTTTTAAAATCACAGCTTCTAGAAGGTTTACATGATTTATTAGAAAACACGAGCTTTTAGAAAATGTGTTTTATTTCATAAATGGAATCAACAAAGTATGCACATTCTACTTCATAACGACTTTCTATAGTTTCCGCATGCGTCCGGAAATAAGAAAAGCTTACTTCTCCCGTTTTTTAAAATCACAGCTTCTAGAAGGTTTACATGATTTCTTGAAAAACACGAGTTTTTAGAAAATGTGTTTTCTTTCATAAATGGAATCAACAAAGTATGCACTTTCTATGTCATAACGACTTTCTATAGTTTGCGCATTCGTCTGGAAATAAGAAAAGCTTACTTCCACCGTTATTTAAAATCACAGCTTTTAGAAGGTTTACATGATTTCGTAAAAAACACGAGTTTTTAGAAAATGTGTTTTATTTCATAAATGGAATCTAAAAAGTATGCACATTCTACATCATAACGACTTTCTATAGTCTGCGAATGCGTCCGGACATAAGAAACGCTTACTTCCCCCGTTTTTTGAAATCACACCTTCTAGAAGGTTTACATGATTTCTTAAAAAGCATGAGTTTTTAGAAAATGTGTTTTATTTGATAAATGGAATCAACAAAGTATGCACATTCTACGTCATAATGACTTTCTATAGTTTGCGCATGCGTTTGGAAATAAGAAAAGCTTACTTCCCCCGTTTTTTAAAATCACAGCTTCTAGAAGGGTTACATGATTTCTTAAAAAACACGAGTTTTTAGAAAATGTGTTTTATTTCATAAATAGAATCAACAAAGTATGCACATTCTACGTCATAACGAATTCTATAGCTTGCGCATGCGTCCGGAAATAAGAAAAGCTTACTTCCACCGTTTTTTAAAATCACAGCTCCTAGAAGGTTTACATGATTTTGTAAAAAACACGAGTTTTTAGAAAATGTGTTTTATTTCATAAATGGAATCAACAAAGTATGCACATTCTACGTCATAAAGACTTTCTATAGTTTGCGCATGCGTCCGGAAATAAGAAAAGCTTACTTCCCCCGTTTTTTAAAATCACCACTTCTAGAAGGTTTACATGATTTCTTAAAAAACACGAGTTTTTAGAAAATGTGTTTTATTTCATAAATGGAATCAACAAAGTATGCACATTCTACATCATAACGACTTTCTATAGTTTGCACATGCGTCCGGAAATAAGAAAAGCTTACTTCCCTCGTTTTTTAAAATCACAGCTTCTAGAAGGTTTACATGATTTCTTAAAAAACACGAGTTTTTAGAAAATGTGTTTTATTTCATAAATGGAATCAACAAAGTATGCACATTTTACCTCATAACGACTTTCTATAGTTTGTGCATTCGTCCGGAAATAAGAAAAGCTTACTTCCACCATTTTTTAAAATCACAGCTTCTAGAAGGTTTACATGATTTCGTAAAAAACACGACTTTTTAGAAAATGTGTTTTATTTGATAAATGGAATCTACAAAGTATGCACATTCTAGGTCATACCGACTTTCTATAGTTTGCGCATGCGTCCGGAAATAAGAAAAGCTTATTTCCCCCGTTTTTTAAAATCACAGCTTCTAGAAGGTTTACATGATTTCTTAAAAAACACGAGTTTTTAGAAAATGTGTTTTATTTCATAAATGGAATCAACAAAGTATGGACATTCTACGTCATAACGAATTTCTATAGTTTGCGCATGCAGTCGGAAATAAGAAAAGCTTACTTCCCGCGTTTTTTAAAATCACAGCTTCTAGAAGGTTTACATGATTTCTTAAAAAACATGATTTTTTAGAAAATGTGTTTTATTTCATCAATGGAATCAACAAGGTATGCACATTCTACGTCATAACGACGTTATATAGTTTGCGAATGCGTCCGGAAATAAGTAAAGATTACTTCCCCCGTTTTTTAAAATCACAGCTTCTAGAAGGTTTACATGATTTATTAAAAAACACGAGCTTTTAGAAAATGTGTTTTATTTCATAAATGGAATCAACAAAGTATGCACATTCTACATCATAACGAATTTCTATAGTTTCCGCATGCGTCCGGAAAAAAGAAAAGCTCACTTCTCCCGTTTTTTAAAATCACATCTTCTAGAAGGTTTACATGATTTCTTAAAAAACACGAGTTTTTAGAAAATGTGTTTTATTTCATAAATGGAATCAACAAAGTATGCACTTTCTATGTCATAACGACTTTCTATAGTTTGCGCATTCGTCCGGAGATAAGAAAAGCTTACTTCCACCGTTATTTAAAATCACAGCTTCTAGAAGGTTTACATGATTTCGTAAAAAACACAAGTTTTTAGAAAATGTGTTTTATTTCATAAATGGAATCTAAAAAGTATGCACATTCTACGTCATAACGACTTTCTATAGTCTGCGAATGCGTCTGGAAGTAAGAAACGCTTACTTCCCCCGTTTTTTAAAATCACACCTTCTAGAAGGTTTACATGATTTCTTAAAAAACACGAGTTTTTAGAAAATGTGTTTTATTTGATAAATGGAATTAACAAAGTATGCACATTCTACGTCAATATGACTTTCTATAGTTTGCGCATGCGTTTGGAAATAAGAAAAGCTTACTTCCCCCGTTTTTTAAAATCACAGCTTCTAGAAGGGTTACATGATTTCTTAAAAAACACGAGTTTTTAGAAAATGTGTTTTATTTCATAAATAGAATCAACAAAGTATGCACATTCTACATCATAACGACTGTCTATAGCTTGCGCATGCGTCCGGAAATAAGAAAAGCTTACTTCCACCGTTTTTTAAAATCACAGCTTCGAGAAGGTTTACATGATTTCGTAAAAAACATGAGTTTTTAGAAAATGTGTTTTATTTCATAAATGGAATCAACAAAGTATGCACATTCTACGTCATAACGACTTTCTATAGTTTGCGCATGCATTTGGAAATAAGAAAAGCTTACCTCCCCTGTTTTTTAAAATCACAGCTTCTAGAAGGTTTACATGATTTCGTAAAAAACACGAGTTTTTAGAGAATGTGTTTTATTTCATAAATGGAATCAACAAAGTATGCACATTCTACATCATAACGACTTTCTATAGTTTGCGCATTCGTCTGGAAATAAGAAAAGCTTACTTCCATCATTTTTTAAAATCACAGTTTCTAGAAGGTTTACATGATTTCATAAAAAATATGAGTTTTTAAAAAATGTGTTTTATTTAATAAATGGAATCAACAAAGTATGCACATTCTACGTCATAATGACTTTCTATAGTTTGCGCATGCATCCGGAAATAAGAAAAGCTTACTTCCCCCGTTTTTTAAAATCACAGCTTCTAGAAGGTTTACATGATTTCGTAAAAAAAATGAGTTTTTAGAAAATGTGTTTTATTTCATAAATGGAATCAACAAAGTATGCACATTCTACGTCATAACGACTTTCTATAGTTTGCGCATGCGTCCGGAAATAAGAAAAGCTTACTTCCACCGTTTTTTAAAATCACAGTTTGTAGAAGGTTTACATGATTTCGTAAAAAACATGCGTTTTTAGAAAATGTGTTTTATTTCATAAATGGAATCAACAAAGTATGCACAATCTACGTCATAACGACTTTCTATAGTTTGCGCATGTGTTTGGAAATAAGAAAAGTTTACTTCCCCTGTTTTTTAAAATCACAGCTTCTAGAAGGTTTACATGATTTCGTAAAAAACACGAGTTTTTAGAAAATGTGTTTTATTTCATAAATGGAATCAACAAAGTATGCACATTCTACGTCATAACCACTTTCTATAGTTTGCGCATTCGTCTGGAAATAAGAAAAGCTTACTTCCATCGTTTTTTTAAATCACAGTTTCTAGAAGGTTTACATGATTTCGCAAAAAACATGAGTTTTTAGAAAATGTGTTTTATTTCATAAATGGAATCAACAAAGTATGCACATTCTACGTCATAATGACTTTCTATAGTTTGCGCATGCGTTCGGAAATAAGAAAAGCTTACTTCCACCGTTTTTTAAAATCATAGCTTCTAGAAGGTTTACATGATTTCTTAAAAAACACGAGTTTTTAGAAAACGTGTTTTATTTCATAAATGGAATTAACAAAGTATGCACATTCTACGTCATAACGACTTTCTATAGTTTGCGTATGCGTCCGGAAATAAGAAAAGCTTACTTCCACCATTTTTTAAAATCACAGCTTCTAGAAGGTTTACATGATTTCGTAAAAAACACGAGTTTTTAGAAAATGTGTTTTATTTGATAAATGGAATCAACAAAGTATGCACATTCTACGTCATAATGACTTTCTATAGTTTGCGCATGCGTTTGGAAATAAGAAAAGCTTACTTCCCCTGTTTTTTAAAATCACAGCTTCTAGAAGGTTTACATGATTTCTTAAAAAACACGAGTTTTTAGAAAATGTGTTTTATTTCATAAATGGAATCAACAAAGTATGCACATTCTACGTCATAATGACTTTCTATAGTTTGCGCATGCGTTTGGAAATAAGAAAAGCTTACTTCCCCTGTTTTTTAAAATCACAGCTTCTAGAAGGTTTACATGATTTCGTAAAAAACACAATTTTTTAGAAAATGTGTTTTATTTCATAAATGGAATCAACAAAGTATGCACATTCTATGTCATAACGACTTTCTATAGTTTGCACATGCATCCGGAAATAAGAAAATCTTACTTCGACCGTTTTTTAAAATCACAGCTTCTAGAAGGTTTACATGATTTCTTAAAAAACACGAGTTTTTAGAAAATGTGTTTTATTTGATAAATGGAATCAACAAAGTATGCACATTCTACATCATAACGACTTTCTATAGTTTGCGCATTCGTCCGGAAATAAGAAAAGCTTACTTCCATCATTTTTTAAAATCACAGTTTCTAGAAGGTTTAGATGATTTCGTAAAAAACATGAGTTTTTAGAAAATGTGTTTTATTTCATAAATGGAATCAACAAAGTATGCACATTCAACGTCATAATGACTTTCTATAGTTTGCGCATAAGTCCGGAAATAAGAAAAGCTTACTTCCCCCGTTTTTTAAAATCACAGCTTCTAGAAGGTTTACATGATTTATTAAAAAACACGAGTTTTTAGAAAATGTGTTTTATTTCATAAATGGAATCAACAAAGTATGCACATTCTACGTCATAACGACTTTCTATAGTTTGCGCATGCGTCCGGAGATAAGAAAAGCTTACTTCCACCGATTTTTAAAATCACAGCTTCTAGAAGGTTTACATGATTTCGTAAAAAACACGAGCTTTTAGAAAATGTGTTTTATTTCGTAAATGGAATCAACAAAGTATGCAGATTCTACGTCATAACGACTTTCTATAGTTTGCGCATGCGTCCGGAAATAAGAAAAGCTTACTTCCACCGTTTTTTAAAATCACATCTTCTAGAAGGTTTACATGATTTCGTAAAAAACACGAGTTTTTAGAAAATGTGATTTATTTCATAAATGGAATCAACAAAGTATGCACATTCTACGTCATAACGACATTCTATAGTTTGCGCATGCGTCCGGAAATAAGAAAAGCTTACTTCCACCGTTTTTTAAAATCACAGCTTCTAGAAGGTTTACATGATTTCGTAAAAAAACACGAGTTTTTAGAAAATGTGTTTTATTTCATAAATGGAATCAACAAAGTATGGACATTCTACGTCATAACGACTTTCTATAGTTTGCGCATGCGTCCGGAAATAAGAAAAGCTTACTTCCACCGTTTTTTAAAATCACAGCTTCTAGAAGGTTTACATGATTTCGTAAAAAACACGAGTTTTTAGAAAATGTGTTATATTTCATAAATGGAATCAACAAAGTATGGACATTCTACGTCATAACGACTTTCTATAGTTTGCGCATGCGTCCGGAAATAAGAAAAGGTTACTTCCCCCGTTTTTTAAAATCACAACTTCTATAAGGTTTACATGATTTCTTAAAAAACACGAGTTTTTAGAAAATGTGTTTTATTTCATAAATGGAATCTACAAAGTATGCACATTCTACATCATAACGACTTTCTATAGTTTCCGCATGCGTCCGGAAATAAGAAAAGCTTACTTCCACCGTTTTTTAAAATCACAGCTTCTAGAAGGTTTACATGATTTCGTAAAAACACGAGTTTTAAGAAAATGTGTTTTATTTCATCAATGGAATCAACAAAGTATGCACATTCTACGTCATAACGAATTTCTATAGTTTGCGCATGTGTCCGGAAATAAGAAAACCTTCCTTCCACCGTTTTTTAAAATCACAGCTTCTAGAAGGTTTACATGATTTCTTAAAAAACACGAGTTTTTAGAAAATGTTTTTTATTTCATAAATAGAATCAACAAAGTATTCACATTCTACGTCATAACGACTTTCTATTGTTTGCGCATGCGTCCAAAAATAAGAAAAGCTTACATCCACCGTTTTTTAAAATCACAGCTTCTAGAAGGTTTACATGATTTCGTAAAAAACATGAGTTTTTAGAAAATGTGTTTTATTTAATAAATGGAATCAACAAAGTATGCACATTCTACGTCATAACGACTTTCTATAGTTTGCGCATCCGTTTGGAAAGAAGAAAAGCTTACTTCCACCGTTTTTTAAAATCACAGCTTCTATAAGGTTTACATGATTTCTTAAAAGACACGAGTTTTTAGAAAATGTGTTTTATTTCATAAATGGAATCAACAAAGTATGCACATTCTACGTCATAACGACTTTTTATAGTTTGCGCATTCGTCCGGAAATAAGAAAAGCTTACTTCCACCGTTTTTTAAAATCACAGCTTCTAGAAGGTTTACATGATTTTGTAAAAAACACGACTTTTTAGAAAATGTGTTTTGTTTGATAAATGGAATCTTCAAAGTATGCACATTCTAGGTCATAACGAATTTCTATAGTTTGCGCATTCGTCCTGAAATAAGAAAAGCTTACTTCCACCATTTTTTAAAATCACAGCTTCTAAAAGGTTTACATGATTTCGTAAAAAATACGAGTTTTCAGAAAATGTGTTTTATTTCATAATTGGAATCAACAAAGTATGCACATTCTACGTCATAACGACTTTCTATAGTTTGCGCATGCATCCGGAAATAAGAAAAGCTTACTTCCATCGTTTTTTAAAATCACATCTTCTAGAAGGTTTACATGATTTCGTAAAAAACATGAGTTTTTAGAAAATGTGTTTTATTTCATAAATGGAATCAACAAAGTATGCACATTCTACGTCATAACGACTTTCTATAGTTTGCACATGCGTCCGGAAATAAGAAAAGCTTACTTCCACCGATTTTTAAAATCACAGTTTCTAGAAGGTTTACACGATTTCGTAAAAATCACGAGTTTTTAGAAAATGTGTTTTATTTCATAAATTCAATCTACAAAGTATGCACTTTCTACGTCATAACGACTTTGTATTGTTTGCGCATGCGTCCGGAAATAAGAAAAGCTTACTTCCCCCGTTTTTTAAAATCACAGCTTCTAGAAGGTTTACATGATTTCGTAAAAAACACGAGTTTTTAGAAAAAAGTGTTTTACTTCATAAATGGAATCTACAAAGTATGCACATTCTACGTCATAACGACTTTCTATAGTTTCCGCATGCGTCCGGAAATAAGAAAAGCTTACTTCCACCGTTTTTTAAAATCACAGCTTCTAGAAGGTTTACATGATTTCGTAAAAAACACGAGTTTTAAGAAAATGTGTTTTATTTCATAAATGGAATCAACAAAGTATGCACATTCTACGTCATAACGACTTTCTATAGTTTGCGCATGCGTCCGGAAATAAGAAAAGCTTACTTCCACCGTTTTTTAAAATCATAGCTTCTAGAAGGTTTACATGATTTTGTAAAAAACATGAGTTTTTAGAAAATGTGTTTTGTTTCATAAATGGAATCAACAAAGTATGCACATTCTACGTCATAACGACATTCTATAGTTTGCGCATGCGTCCGGAAATAAGAAAAGCTTACTTCCACCGTTTTTTAAAATCACAGCTTCTAGAAGGTTTACATGATTTCGTAAAAAACACGAGTTTTTAGAAAATGTGTTTTATTTCATAAATGGAATCAACAAAGTATGGAAATTCTACGTCATAACGACTTTCTATAGTTTGCGCATGCGTCCGGAAATAAGAAAAGCTTACTTCCACCGTTTTTTAAAATCACAGCTTCTATAAGGTTTACATGATTTCTTAAAAAACACGAGTTTTTAGAAAATGTGTTTTATTTCATAAATGGAATCTACAAAGTATGCACATTCTACATCATAACGACTTTCTATAGTTTCCGCATGCCTCCGGAAATAAGAAAAGCTTACTTCCACCGTTTTTTAAAATCACAGCTTCTAGAATGTTTACATGATTTCGTAAAAAACACGATTTTTAAGAAAATGTGTTTTATTTCATCAATGGAATCAACAAAGTATGCACATTCTACTTCATAACGAATTTCTATAGTTTGCGCATGTGTCCGGAAATAAGAAAACCTTCCTTCCACCGTTTTTTAAAATCACAGCTTCTAGAAGGTTTACATGATTTCGTAAAAAACACGAGTTTTTAGAAAATGTTTTTTATTTCATAAATGGAATCAACAAAGTATTCACATTCTACGTCATAACGACTTTCTATTGTTTGCGCATGCGTCCAAAAATAAGAAAAGCTTACATCCACCGTTTTTTAAAATCACAGCTTCTAGAAGGTTTACATGATTTCGTAAAAAACATGAGTTTTTAGAAAATGTGTTTTATTTAATAAATGGAATCAACAAAGTATGCACATTCTACGTCATAACGACTTTCTATAGTTTGCGCATCCGTTTGGAAAGAAGAAAAGCTTACTTCCACCGTTTTTTAAAATCACAGCTTCTATAAGGTTTACATGATTTCTTAAAAGACACGAGTTTTTAGAAAATGTGTTTTATTTCATAAATGGAATCAACAAAGTATGCACATTCTACGTCATAACGACTTTTTATAGTTTGCGCATTCGTCCGGAAATAAGAAAAGCTTACTTCCACCGTTTTTTAAAATCACAGCTTCTAGAAGGTTTACATGATTTCGTAAAAAACACGAGTTTTTAGAAAATGTGTTTTGTTTGATAAATGGAATCTTCAAAGTATGCACATTCTAGGTCATAATGACTTTCTATAGTTTGCGCATTCGTCCTGAAATAAGAAAAGCTTACTTCCACCATTTTTTAAAATCACAGCTTCTAAAAGGTTTACATGATTTCGTAAAAAATACGAGTTTTCAGAAAATGTGTTTTATTTCATAATTGGAATCAACAAAGTATGCACATTCTACGTCATAACGACTTTCTATAGTTTGCGCATGCATCCGGAAATAAGAAAAGCTTACTTCCATCGTTTTTTAAAATCACATCTTTTAGAAGGTTTACATGATTTCGTAAAAAACATGAGTTTTTTGAAAATGTGTTTTATTTCATAAATGGAATCAACAAAGTATGCACATTCTACGTCATAACGACTTTCTATAGTTTGCACATGCGTCCGGAAATAAGAAAAGCTTACTTCCATCGATTTTTAAAATCACAGTTTCTAGAAGGTTTACACGATTTCGTAAAAATCACGAGTTTTTAGAAAATGTGTTTTATTTCATAAATTCAATCTACAAAGTATGCACTTTCTACGTCATAACGACTTTGTATTGTTTGCGCATGCGTCCGGAAATAAGAAAAGCTTACTTCCCCCGTTTTTTAAAATCACAGCTTCTAGAAGGTTTACATGATTTCGTAAAAAACACGAGTTTTTAGAAAAAAGTGTTTTACTTCATAAATGGAATCTACAAAGTATGCACATTCTACGTCATAACGACTTTCTATAGTTTCCGCATGCGTCCGGAAATAAGAAAAGCTTACTTCCACCGTTTTTTAAAATCACAGCTTCTAGAAGGTTTACATGATTTCGTAAAAAACACGAGTTTTAAGAAAATGTGATTTATTTCATAAATGGAATCAACAAAGTATGCACATTCTACGTCATAACGACTTTCTATAGTTTGCGCATGCGTCCGGAAATAAGAAAAGCTTACTTCCACCGTTTTTTAAAATCACAGCTTCTAGAAGGTTTACATGATTTTGTAAAAAACATGAGTTTTCAGAAAATGTCTTTTATTTCATAAATGGAATCAACAAAGTATGCACATTCTACGTCATAATGACATTCTATAGTTTGCGCATGCGTCCGGAAATAAGAAAAGCTTACTTCCACCGTTTTTTAAAATCACAGCTTCTAGAAGGTTTACATGATTTCGTAAAAAACACGAGTTTTTAGAAAATGTGTTTTATTTCATAAATGGAATCAACAAAGTATGGAAATTCTACGTCATAACGACTTTCTATAGTTTGTGCATGCGTCCGGAAATAAGAAAAGCTTACTTCCACCGTTTTTTAAAATCACAGCTTCTATAAGGTTTACATGATTTCTTAAAAAACACGAGTTTTTAGAAAATGTGTTTTATTTCATAAATGGAATCTACAAAGTATGCACATTCTACATCATAACGACTTTCTATAGTTTCCGCATGCCTCCGGAAATAAGAAAAGCTTACTTCCACCGTTTTTTAAAATCACAGCTTCTAGAAGGTTTACATGATTTCGTAAAAAACACGAGTTTTAAGAAAATGTGATTTATTTCATAAATGGAATCAACAAAGTATGCACATTCTACGTCATAACGACTTTCTATAGTTTGCGCATGCGTCCGGAAATAAGAAAAGCTTACTTCCACCGTTTTTTAAAATCACAGCTTCTAGAAGGTTTACATGATTTCGTAAAAAACACGAGTTTTTAGAAAATGTTTTTTATTTCATAAATGGAATCAACAAAGTATGCACATTCTACGTCATAACGACATTCTATTGTTTGCGCATGCGTCCGGAAATAAGAAAAGCTTACTTCCACCGTTTTTTAAAATCACAGCTTCTAGAAGGTTTACATGATTTCGTAAAAAACACGAGTTTTTAGAAAATGTGTTTTATTTCATAAATGGAATCAACAAAGTATGGAAATTCTACGTCATAACGACTTTCTATAGTTTGTGCATGCGTCCGGAAATAAGAAAAGCTTACTTCCACCATTTTTTAAAATCACAGCTTCTAAAAGGTTTACATGATTTCGTAAAAAATACGAGTTTTCAGAAAATGTGTTTTATTTCATAATTGGAATCAACAAAGTATGCACATTCTACGTCATAACGACTTTCTATAGTTTGCGCATGCATCCGGAAATAAGAAAAGCTTACTTCCATCGTTTTTTAAAATCACATCTTCTAGAAGGTTTACATGATTTCGTAAAAAACATGAGTTTTTAGAAAATGTGTTTTATTTCATAAATGGAATCAACAAAGTATGCACATTCTACGTCATAACGACTTTCTATAGTTTTCACATGCGTCCGGAAATAAGAAAAGCTTACTTCCACCGATTTTTAAAATCACAGTTTCTAGAAGGTTTACACGATTTCGTAAAAATCACGAGTTTTTAGAAAATGTGTTTTATTTCATAAATTCAATCTACAAAGTATGCACTTTCTACGTCATAACGACTTTGTATTGTTTGCGCATGCGTCCGGAAATAAGAAAAGCTTACTTCCCCCGTTTTTTAAAATCACAGCTTCTAGAAGGTTTACATGATTTCGTAAAAAACACGAGTTTTTAGAAAAAAGTGTTTTACTTCATAAATGGAATCTACAAAGTATGCACATTCTACGTCATAACGACTTTCTATAGTTTCCGCATGCGTCCGGAAATAAGAAAAGCTTACTTCCACCGTTTTTTAAAATCACAGCTTCTAGAAGGTTTACATGATTTCGTAAAAAACACGAGTTTTAAGAAAATGTGTTTTATTTCATAAATGGAATCAACAAAGTATGCACATTCTATGTCATAAGGACTTTCTATAGTTTGCGCATGCGTCCGGAAATAAGAAAAGCTTACTTCCACCGTTTTTTAAAATCATAGCTTCTAGAAGGTTTACATGATTTTGTAAAAAACATGAGTTTTTAGAAAATGTGTTTTGTTTCATAAATGGAATCAACAAAGTATGCACATTCTACGTCATAACGACATTCTATAGTTTGCGCATGCGTCCGGAAATAAGAAAAACTTACTTCCACCGTTTTTTAAAATCACAGCTTCTAGAAGGTTTACATGATTTCGTAAAAAACACGAGTTTTTAGAAAATGTGTTTTATTTCATAAATGGAATCAACAAAGTATGGAAATTCTACGTCATAACGACTTTCTATAGTTTGCGCATGCGTCCGGAAATAAGAAAAGCTTACTTCCACCGTTTTTTAAAATCACAGCTTCTATAAGCACATGATTTCTTAAAAAACACGAGTTTTTAGAAAATGTGTTTTATTTCATAAATGGAATCTACAAAGTATGCACATTCTACATCATAACGACTTTCTATAGTTTCCGCATGCCTCCGGAAATAAGAAAAGCTTACTTCCACCGTTTTTTAAAATCACAGCTTCTAGAAGGTTTACATGATTTCGTAAAAAACACGATTTTTAAGAAAATGTGTTTTATTTCATCAATGGAATCAACAAAGTATGCACATTCTACGTCATAACGAATTTCTATAGTTTGCGCATGTGTCCGGAAATAAGAAAACCTTCCTTCCACCGTTTTTTAAAATCACAGCTTCTAGAAGGTTTACATGATTTCGTAAAAAACACGAGTTTTTAGAAAATGTTTTTTATTTCATAAATGGAATCAACAAAGTATTCACATTCTACGTCATAACGACTTTCTATTGTTTGCGCATGCGTCCAAAAATAAGAAAAGCTTACATCCACCGTTTTTTAAAATCACAGCTTCTAGAAGGTTTACATGATTTCGTAAAAAACATGAGTTTTTAGAAAATGTGTTTTATTTAATAAATGGAATCAACAAAGTATGCACATTCTACGTCATAACGACTTTCTATAGTTTGCGCATCCGTTTGGAAAGAAGAAAAGCTTACTTCCACCGTTTTTTAAAATCACAGCTTCTATAAGGTTTACATGATTTCTTAAAAGACACGAGTTTTTAGAAAATGTGTTTTATTTCATAAAAGGAATCAACAAAGTATGCACATTCTACGTCATAACGACTTTTTATAGTTTGCGCATTCGTCCGGAAATAAGAAAAGCTTACTTCGACCGTTTTTTAAAATCACAGCTTCTAGAAGGTTTACATGATTTCGTAAAAAACACGACTTTTTAGAAAATGTGTTTTGTTTGATAAATGGAATCTTCAAAGTATGCACATTCTAGGTCATAACGACTTTCTATAGTTGTCGCATTCGTCCTGAAATAAGAAAAGCTTACTTCCACCATTTTTTAAAATCACAGCTTCTAAAAGGTTTACATGATTTCGTAAAAAATACGAGTTTTCAGAAAATGTGTTTTATTTCATAATTGGAATCAACAAAGTATGCACATTCTACGTCATAACGACTTTCTATAGTTTGCGCATGCATCCGGAAATAAGAAAAGCTTACTTCCATCGTTTTTTAAAATCACATCTTCTAGAAGGTTTACATGATTTCGTAAAAAACATGAGTTTTTAGAAAATGTGTTTTATTTCATAAATGGAATCAACAAAGTATGCACATTCTACGTCATAACGACTTTCTATAGTTTGCACATGCGTCCGGAAATAAGAAAAGCTTACTTCCATCGATTTTTAAAATCACAGTTTCTAGAAGGTTTACACGATTTCGTAAAAATCACGAGTTTTTAGAAAATGTGTTTTATTTCATAAATTCAATCTACAAAGTATGCACTTTCTACGTCATAACGACTTTGTATTGTTTGCGCATGCGTCCGGAAATAAGAAAAGCTTACTTCCCCCGTTTTTTAAAATCACAGCTTCTAGAAGGTTTACATGATTTCGTAAAAAACACGAGTTTTTAGAAAAAAGTGTTTTACTTCATAAATGGAATCTACAAAGTATGCACATTCTACGTCATAACGACTTTCTATAGTTTCCGCATGCGTCCGGAAATAAGAAAAGCTTACTTCCACCGTTTTTTAAAATCACAGCTTCTAGAAGGTTTACATGATTTCGTAAAAAACACGAGTTTTAAGAAAATGTGATTTATTTCATAAATGGAATCAACAAAGTATGCACATTCTACGTCATAACGACTTTCTATAGTTTGCGCATGCGTCCGGAAATAAGAAAAGCTTACTTCCACCGTTTTTTAAAATCACAGCTTCTAGAAGGTTTACATGATTTTGTAAAAAACATGAGTTTTTAGAAAATGTGTTTTATTTCATAAATGGAATCAACAAAGTATGCACATTCTACGTCATAACGACATTCTATAGTTTGCGCATGCGTCCGGAAATAAGAAAAGCTTACTTCCACCGTTTTTTAAAATCACAGCTTCTAGAAGGTTTACATGATTTCGTAAAAAACACGAGTTTTTAGAAAATGTGTTTTATTTCATAAATGGAATCAACAAAGTATGGAAATTCTACGTCATAACGACTTTCTATAGTTTGTGCATGCGTCCGGAAATAAGAAAAGCTTACTTCCACCGTTTTTTAAAATCACAGCTTCTATAAGGTTTACATGATTTCTTAAAAAACACGAGTTTTTAGAAAATGTGTTTTATTTCATAAATGGAATCTACAAAGTATGCACATTCTACATCATAACGACTTTCTATAGTTTCCGCATGCCTCCGGAAATAAGAAAAGCTTACTTCCACCGTTTTTTAAAATCACAGCTTCTAGAAGGTTTACATGATTTCGTAAAAAACACGATTTTTAAGAAAATGTGTTTTATTTCATCAATGGAATCAACAAAGTATGCACATTCTACGTCATAACGAATTTCTATAGTTTGCGCATGTGTCCGGAAATAAGAAAACCTTCCTTCCACCGTTTTTTAAAATCACAGCTTCTAGAAGGTTTACATGATTTCGTAAAAAACACGAGTTTTTAGAAAATGTTTTTTATTTCATAAATGGAATCAACAAAGTATTCACATTCTACGTCATAACGACTTTCTATTGTTTGCGCATGCGTCCGGAAATAAGAAAAGCTTACTTCCACCGTTTTTTAAAATCACAGCTTCTAGAAGGTTTACATGATTTCGTAAAAAACACGAGTTTTTAGAAAATGTGTTTTATTTCATAAATGGAATCAACAAAGTATGGAAATTCTACGTCATAACGACTTTCTATAGTTTGTGCATGCGTCCGGAAATAAGAAAAGCTTACTTCCACCGTTTTTTAAAATCACAGCTTCTATAAGGTTTACATGATTTCTTAAAAAACACGAGTTTTTAGAAAATGTGTTTTATTTCATAAATGGAATCTACAAAGTATGCACATTCTACATCATAACGACTTTCTATAGTTTCCGCATGCCTCCGGAAATAAGAAAAGCTTACTTCCACCGTTTTTTAAAATCACAGCTTCTAGAAGGTTTACATGATTTCGTAAAAAACACGATTTTTAAGAAAATGTGTTTTATTTCATCAATGGAATCAACAAAGTATGCACATTCTACGTCATAACGAATTTCTATAGTTTGCGCATGTGTCCGGAAATAAGAAAACCTTCCTTCCACCGTTTTTTAAAATCACAGCTTCTAGAAGGTTTACATGATTTCGTAAAAAACACGAGTTTTTAGAAAATGTTTTTTATTTCATAAATGGAATCAACAAAGTATTCACATTCTACGTCATAACGACTTTCTATTGTTTGCGCATGCGTCCAAAAATAAGAAAAGCTTACATCCACCGTTTTTTAAAATCACAGCTTCTAGAAGATTTACATGATTTCGTAAAAAACATGAGTTTTTAGAAAATGTGTTTTATTTAATAAATGGAATCAACAAAGTATGCACATTCTACGTCATAACGAATTTCTATAGTTTGCGCATCCGTTTGGAAAGAAGAAAAGCTTACTTCCACCGTTTTTTAAAATCACAGCTTCTATAAGGTTTACATGATTTCTTAAAAGACACGAGTTTTTAGAAAATTAGTTTTATTTCATAAATGGAATCAACAAAGTATGCACATTCTACGTCATAACGACTTTTTATAGTTTGCGCATTCGTCCGGAAATAAGAAAAGCTTACTTCCACCGTTTTTTAAAATCACAGCTTCTAGAAGGTTTACATGATTTCGTAAAAAACACGACTTTTTAGAAAATGTGTTTTGTTTGATAAATGGAATCTTCAAAGTATGCACATTCTAGGTCATAACGACTTTCTATAGTTTGCGCATTCGTCCTGAAATAAGAAAAGCTTACTTCCACCATTTTTTAAAATCACAGCTTCTAAAAGGTTTACAAGATTTCGTAAAAAACACAAGTTTTTAGAAAATGTGTTTTATTTCATAAATGGAATCCACAAAGTATGCACATTCTATGTCATAATGACTTTCTATAGTTTGCGCATCCGTTTGGAAATAAGAAAACCTTACTTCCCCCGTTTTTTAAAATCACAGCTTCTATAAGGTTTACATGATTTCTTAAAAAACACGAGTTTTTAGAAAATGTGTTTTATTTCATAAATGGAATCAACAAAGTATGCACATTCTACATCATAACGACTTTCTATAGTTTGCGCATGCGTCCGGAAATAAGAAAAGCTTACTTCCACCGTTTTTTAAAATCACAGCTTCTAGAAGGTTTACATGATTTCGTAAAAAACACAAGTTTTTAAAAAATGTGTTTTATTTCATAAATGGAATCTACAAAGTATGCACATTCTACGTCATAACGACTTTCTATAGTTTGCGCATGCGTCCGGAAATAAGAAAAGCTTACTTCCACCGTTTTTTAAAATCACAACTTCTAGAAGGTTTACATGATTTCGTAAAAAACACGATTTTTTAGAAAATGTGCTTTATTTCATAAATGGAATCAACAAAGTATGCACATTCTATGTCATAACGACTTTCTATAGTTTGCGCATGCGTCCGGAAATAAGAAAAGCTTACTTCCACTGTTTTTTAAAATCACAGCTTCTAGAAGGTTTACACGATTTCGTAAAAAACAAGAGTTTTTAGAAAATGTGTTTTATTTCATAAATGGAATCAACAAAGTATGCACATTCTACGTCATAACGACTTTCTATAGTTTGCGCATGCGTCCGGAAATAAGAAAAGCTTACTTCCACTGTTTTTTAAAATCACAGCTTCTAGAAGGTTTACACGATTTCGTAAAAAACAAGAGTTTTTAGAAAATGTGTTTTATTTCATAAATGGAATCTACAAAGTATGCACATTCTACATCATAACGACTTTCTATAGTTTCCGCATGCCTCCGGAAATAAGAAAAGCTTACTTCCACCGTTTTTTAAAATCACAGCTTCTAGAAGGTTTACATGATTTCGTAAAAAACACGATTTTTAAGAAAATGTGTTTTATTTCATCAATGTAATCAACAAAGTATGCACATTCTACGTCATAACGAATTTCTATAGTTTGCGCATGTGTCCGGAAATAAGAAAACCTTCCTTCCACCGTTTTTTAAAATCACAGCTTCTAGAAGGTTTACATGATTTCGTAAAAAACACGAGTTTTTAGAAAATGTGTTTTATTTCATAAATGGAATCAACAAAGTATGCACATTCTACGTCATAACGACTTTCTATAGTTTGCACATGCGTCCGGAAATAAGAAAAGCTTACTTCCACCGTTTTTTAAAATCACAGCTTCTAGAACGTTTACATGATTTCGTAAAAAACACGAGTTTTGAGAAAATGTGTTTTATTTCAAAAATGGAATCAACAAAGTATGCACATTCTACGTCATAACGACTTTCTATAGTTTGCGCATGCGTCCGGAAACAAGAAAAGCTTACTTCCACCGATTTTTAAAATCACAGCTTCTAGAAGGTTTACATGATTTCGTAAAAAACACGAGTTTTTAGAAAATGTGTTTTATTTCATAAATAGAATCAACAAAGTATGCACATTCTACGTCAGAACGACTTTCTATAGCTTCCGCATGCGTCCGGAAATAAGAAAAGCTTACTTCCACCATTTTTTAAAATCATAGTTTCTAGAAGGTTTACATGATTTCGTAAAAAACATGAGTTTTTAGAAAATGTGTTTTATTTCATAAATGGTATCAACAAAGTATGCACATTCTACGTCATAACGACTTTCTATAGTTTGCGCATGCGTTTGGAAATAAGAAAAGCTTACTTCCCCTGTTTTTTAAAATCACAGCTTCTAGAAGGTTTACATGATTTCTTAAAAAACACGAGTTTTTAGAAAATGTGTTTTATTTCATAAATGGAATCAACAAAGTATGCACATTCTACTTCATAACGACTTTCTATAGTTTGTGCATGCGTTTGGAAATAAGAAAAGCTTACTTCCCCCGTTTTTTAAAATCACAGCTTCTAGAAGGTTTACATGATTTCGTAAAAAACACAATTTTTTAGAAAATGTGTTTTATTTCATAAATGGAATGAAAAAAGTATGCACATTCTATGTCATAACGACTTTCTATAGTTTGCACATGCATCCGGAAATAAGAAAAGCTTACTTCCATCATTTTTTAAAATCACAGTTTCTAGAAGGTTTAGATGATTTCGTAAAAAACATGAGTTTTTAGAAAATGTGTTTATTTCATAAATGGAATCAACAAAGTATGCACATTCTACATCATAATGACTTTCTATAGTTTGCGCATGCGTCCGGAAATAAGAAAAGCTTACTTCCCCCGTTTTTTAAAATCACAGCTTCTAGAAGGTTTACATGATTTCTTAAAAAACACGAGTTTTTAGAAAATGTGTTTTATTTCATAAATGGAATCAACAAAGTATGCACATTCTAGGTCATAACGACTTTCTATAGTTTGCGCATGCGTCCGGAGATAAGAAAAGCTTACTTCCACCGATTTTTAAAATCACAGCTTCTGGAAGGTTTACATGATTTCGTAAAAAACACGAGCTTTTAGAAAATGTGTTTTATTTCGTAAATGGAATCAACAAAGTATGCAGATTCTACGTCATAACGACTTTCTATAGTTTGCGCATGCGTCCGGAAATAAGAAAAGGTTACTTCCACCGTTTTTTAAAATCACATCTTCTAGAAGGTTTACATGATTTCGTAAAAAACACGAGTTTTTAGAAAATGTGATTTATTTCATAAATGGAATCAACAAAGTATGCACATTCTACGTCATAACGACATTCTATAGTTTGCGCATGCGTCCGGAAATAAGAAAAGCTTACTTCCACCGTTTTTTAAAATCACAGCTTCTAGAAGGTTTACATGATTTCGTAAAAAACACGAGTTTTTAGAAAATGTGTTTTATTTCATAAATGGAATCAACAAAGTATGGACATCCTACGTCATAACGACTTTCAATAGTTTGCGCATGCGTCCGGAAATAAGAAAAGCTTACTTCGACCGTTTTTTAAAATCACAGCTTCTAGAAGGTTTACATGATTTCGTAAAAAACACGAGTTTTTAGAAAATGTGTTTTATTTCATAAATGGAATCAACAAAGTATGCACATTCTATGTCATAATGACTTTCTATAGTTTGCGCATCCGTTTGGATATAAGAAAACCTTACTTCCCCCGTTTTTTAAAATCACAGCTTCTATAAGGTTTACATGATTTCTTAAAAAACACGAGTTTTTGGAAAATGTGTTTTATTTCATAAATGGAATCAACAAATTATGCACATTCTACATCGTAACGAATTTGTATAATTTGTGCACTCGTCCGGAAATAAGAAAAGCTTACTTCCACTGTTTTTTAAAATCACAGCTTCTAGAAGGTTTACATGATTTCGTAAAAAACACGAGTTTTTAGAAGATGTGCTTTATTTGATAAATGGAATCAACAAAGTATGAACATTCTATGTCATAACGACTTTCTATAGTTTGCGCATGCGTCAGGAAATTTTGAAAGCTTAATGGAATCTACAATTATGTACATTCTATGTCATAACGACTTTCTATTGTTTGCGCATGCGTCCGGAAATAAGAAAAGCTTACTTCCACCGTCTTTTGAAATCACACCTTCTAGAAGGTTTACATGATTTCGTAAAAAACACGAGTTTTTAGAAAATGTGTTTTATTTGATAAATGGAATCTACAAAGTATGCACATTCTACGTCATAATGATTTTCTATAGTTTGCGCATGTGTCCGGAAATAAGAAAAGATTACTTCCCCCGTTTTTTAAAATCACAACTTCTAGAAGGTTTACATGATTTCTTAAAAAACACTAGTTTTTAGAAAATGTGTTTTATTTCATAAATGGAATCAACAAAGTATGCACATTCTATCTCTTAACGACTTTCTATAGTTTGCGCATCCGTTTGGAAATAAGAAAAGCTTACTTCTCCCGTTTTTTGAAATCACAACTTCTAGAAGGTTTACATGATTTCTTAAAAAACACGAGTTTTTAGAAAATGTGTTTTATTTCATAAATGGAGTCAACAAAGTATGCACATTCTACGTCATCAAGACTTTCTATAGTTTGCGCATGCATCCGGAAATAAGAAACACTTACTTCCCCCGTTTTTTAAAATCATAGCTTCTAGAAGGTTTACATGATTCCTTAAAAAACACGAGTTTTTAGAAAATGTGTTTTATTTCATAAATGGAATCAACAAAGTATGCACATTCTACGTCATAACGACTTTCTATAGTTTGCGCATGCCTCCGGAAATAAGAAAAGCTTACTTCCACCGTTTTTTAAAATCACAGCTTCTAGAAGGTTTACATGATTTCGTAAAAAACACGAGTTTTTAGAAAATGTGTTTTATTTCATAAAAGGAATCTACAAAGTATGCACATTCTACGTCATAACGACTTTCTATAGTTTGCGCATGCGTCCGGAAATAAGAAAAGCTTACTTCCACCGTTTTTTAAAATCACAGCTTCTAGAAGGTTTACATGATTTCGTAAAAAACACGAGTTTTTAGAAGATGTGCTTTATTTGATAAATGGAATCAACAAAGTATGAACATTCTATGTCGTAACAACTTTCTATAGTTTGCGCATGCGTCCGAAAATAAGAAAAGCTTACTTCCACCGTTTTTTAAAATCACAGCTTCTAGAAGGTTTACACGATTTCGTAAAAAACACGAGTTTTTAGAAAATGTGTTTTATTTCATAAATAGAATCAATAAAGTATGCACATTCTACGTCATAACGACTTTCTATAGTTTGCACATGCATCCGGAAATAAGAAAAGCTTACTTCCACCGTTTTTTAAAATCACAGCTTCTAGAAGGTTTACATGATTTCGTAAAAAACACGAGTTTTGAGAAAATGTGTTTTATTTCATAAATGGAATCAACAAAGTATGCACATTCTATCTCTTAACGACTTTCTATAGTTTGCGCATCCGTTTGGAAATAAGAAAAGCTTACTTCCACCGTTTTTTAAAATCACAGCTTCTAGAAGGTTTACATGATTTCGTAAAAAACACGAGTTTTTAGAAAATGTGTTTTATTTCATAAATAGAATCAACAAAGTATGCACATTCTACGTCATAACGACTTTCTATAGCTTGCGCATGCGTCCGGAAATAAGAAAAGCTTACTTCCACCAGTTTTTAAAATCACAGTTTCTAGAAGGTTTACATGATTTCGTAAAAAACATGAGTTTTTAGAAAATGTGTTTTATTTCATAAATGGAATCAACAAAGAATGCACATTCTACGTCATAACGACTTTCTATAGTTTGCGCATGCGTTTGGAAATAAGAAAAGCTTACTTCCCCTGTTTTTTAAAATCACAGCTTCTAGAAGGTTTACATGATTTCGTAAAAAAACACGATTTTTTAGAAAATGTGTTTTATTTAATAAATGGAATCAACAAAGTATGCACATTCTACGTCATAACGACTTTCTATAGTTTGCGCATGCGTCCGGAAATAAGAAAAGCTTACTTCCACCGTTTTTTAAAATCACAGCTTCTAGAAGGTTTACATGATTTCGTAAAAAACATGAGTTTTTAGAAAATGTGTTTTATTTGATAAATGGAATCAACAAAGTATGCACATTCTACATCATAACGACTTTCTATAGTTTGCGCATTCGTCCGGAAATAAGAAAAGCTTACTTCCATCATTTTTTAAAATCACAGTTTCTAGAAGGTTTACATGATTTCGTAAAAAACATGAGTTTTTAGAAAATGTGTTTTATTTCATAAATGGAATCAACAAAGTATGCACATTCTACATCATAATGACTTTCTATAGTTTGCGCATGCGTCCGGAAATAAGAAAAGCTTACTTCCCCCGTTTTTTAAAATCACAGCTTCTAGAAGGTTTACATGATTTCTTAAAAAACACGAGTTTTTAGAAAATGTGTTTTATTTCATAAATGGAATCAACAAAGTATGCACATTCTACGTCATAACGACTTTCTATAGTTTGCACATGCGTCCGGAAATAAGAAAAGCTTACTTCCACCGATTTTTAAAATCACAGCTTCTAGAAGGTTTACATGATTTCGTAAAAAACACGAGCTTTTAGAAAATGTGTTTTATTTCATAAATGGAATCTACAAAGTATGCACATTCTATGTCATAACGACTTTCTATAGTTTCCACATGCATCCGGAAATAAGAAAAGCTTACTTCCACCGTTTTTTAAAATCACAGCTTCTAGAAGGTTTACATGATTTCTTAAAAAACATGAGTTTTTAGAAAATGTGTTTTATTTGATAAATGGAATCAACAAAGTATGCACATTCTACATCATAACGACTTTCTATAGTTTACGCATTCGTCCGGAAATAAGAAAAGCTTACTTCCATCATTTTTTAAAATCACAGTTTCTAGAAGGTTTACATGATTTCGTAAAAAACACGAGTTTTTAGAAAATGTGTTTTATTTCATAAATGGAATCTACAAAGTATGCACATTCTACGTCATAACGACTTTCTATAGTTTGCGCATGCGTCCGGAAATAAGAAAAGCTTACTTCCACCGTTTTTTAAAATCACAGCTTCTAGAAGGTTTACATGATTTCGTAAAAAACACGAGTTTTTAGAAAATGTGCTTTATTTGATAAATGGAATCAACAAAGTATGCACATTCTATGTCATAACGACTTTCTATAGTTTGCGCATGCGTCCGGAAATAAGAAAAGCTTACTTCCACTGTTTTTTAAAATCACAGCTTCTAGAAGGTTTACACGATTTCGTAAAAAACACGAGTTTTTAGAAAATGTGTTTTATTTCATAAATGGAATCAACAAAGTATGCACTTTCTACGTCATAACGACTTTCTATAGTTTGCACATGCGTCCGGAAATAAGAAAAGCTTACTTCCACCGTTTTTTAAAATCACAGCTTCTAGAAGGTTTACATGATTTCGTAAAAAACACGAGTTTTGAGAAAATGTGTTTTATTTCATAAATGGAATCAACAAAGTATGCACATTCTACGTCATAATGACTTTCTATAGTTTGCGCATGCGTCCGGAAATAAGAAAAGCTTACTTCCACCGATTTTTAAAATCACAGCTTCTATAAGGTTTACATGACTTCGTAAAAAACACGAGTTTTTAGAAAATGTGTTTTATTTCATAAATAGAATCAACAAAGTATGCACATTCTACGTCATAACGACTTTCTATAGCTTGCGCATGCGTCCGGAAATAAGAAAAGCTTACTTCCACCAGTTTTTAAAATCACAGTTTCTAGAAGGTTTACATGATTTCGTAAAAAACATGAGTTTTTAGAAAATGTGTTTTATTTCATAAATGGAATCAACAAAGTATGCACATTCTACGTCATAACGACTTTCTATAGTTTGCGCATGCGTTTGGAAATAAGAAAAGCTTACTTCCCCTGTTTTTTAAAATCACAGCTTCTAGAAGGTTTACATGATTTCGTAAAAAACATGATTTTTTAGAAAATGTGTTTTATTTCATAAATGGAATCAACAAAGTATGCACATTCTACGTCTTAACGACTTTCTATAGTTTGCGCATGCGTCCGGAAATAAGAAAAGCTTACTTCCACCGTTTCTTAAAATCACAACTTCTAGAAGGTTTACATGATTTCGTAAAAAACATGAGTTTTTAGAAAATGTGTTTTATTTGATAAATGGAATCAACAAAGTATGCACATTCTACATCATTACGACTTTCTATAGTTTGCGCATTCGTCCGGAAATAAGAAAAGCTTACTTCCCCCATTTTTTAAAATCACAGCTTCTAGAAGGTTTACATGATTTCGTGAAAAACACGAGTTTTTAGAAAATGTGTTTTATTTCATAAATGGAATCAACAAAGTATGCACATTCTACGTCATAACGACTTTCTATAGTTTGCGCATGCGTCCGGAGATAAAAAGCTTACTTCCACCGATTTTTAAAATCACAGCTTCTAGAAGGTTTACATGATTTCGTCAAAAACACGAGCTTTTAGAAAATGTGTTTTATTTCATAAATGAAATCTACAAAGTGTGCACATTCTACGTCATAACCACTTTCTATTGTTTGCGCATGCCTCCGGAAATAAGAAAAGCTTACTTCCCCCGTTTTTTAAAATCACAGCTTCTAGAAGGTTTACATGATTTCTTAAAAAACACGAGTTTTTAGAAAATGTGTTTTATTTCATAAATGGAATCAACAAACTATGCACATTCTATGTCATAACGACTTTCTATAGTTTGCGCATTCGTCCGGAAATAAGAAAAGCTTACTTACCCCGTTTTTTGAAATCACAACTTCTAGAAGGTTTACATGATTTCGTAAAAAACACGAGTTTTTAGAAAATGTGTTTTATTTCATAAATGGAATCAACAAAGTATGCACATTCTACGTCATAACGACTTTCTATAGTTTGCGCATTCGTCCGGAAATAAGAAAAGCTTACTTCCACCATTTTTTAAAATCACAACTTCTAGAAGGTTTACATGATTTCGTAAAAAACACGAGTTTTCAGAAAATGTATTTTATTTCATAATTGGAAACAACAAAGTATGCACATTCTACGTCATAACGACTTTCTATAGTTTGCGCATGCGTTTGGAAATAAGAAAAGCTTACTTCCCCCGTTTTTTAAAATCACAGCTCTAGATGGTTTACATGATTTCGTAAAAAACACGAGTTTTCAGAAAATGTGTTTTATTTCATAAATGGAATCAACAAAGTATGCACATTCTACGTCATAACGACTTCCTATAGTTTGCGCATTCGTTTGGAAATAAGAAAAGCTTACTTCCCCCGTTTTTCAAAATCACAGCTTCTAGAAGGTTTACATGATTTCTTAAAAAACACGAGTTTTTATAAAATGTGTTTTATTTCATAAATAGAATCAACAAAGTATGCACATTCTACGTCATAACGACTTTCTATAGCTTGCGCATGCGTCCGGAAATAAGAAAAGCTTACTTCCACCGTTTTTTAAAATCACAGCTCCTAGAAGGTTTACATCATTTCGTAAAAAACACGAGTTTTTAGAAAATGTGTTTTATTTCATAAATGGAATCTACAAAGTATGCACATTCTACGTCATAACGACTTTCTATAGTTTGCGCATGCGTCCGGAAATATGAAAAGCTTACTTCCACTGTTTTTTAAAATCACAGCTTCTATAAGATTTACATGATTTCGTAAAAAACACGAGTTTTTAGAAAATGTGTTTTATTTCATAAATGGAATCAACAAAGTATGCACATTCTACATCATAACGACTTTCTATAGTTTGCGCATGCGTCCGAAAATAAGAAAAGCTTACTTCCACCGTTTTTTAAAATCACAGTTTCTAGAAGGTTTACATGATTTCGTAAAAAACATGAGTTTTTAGAAAATGTGTTTTATTTCATAAATGGAATCAACTAAGTATGCACATTTTACGTCATAACGACTTTCTATAGTTTGCGCATGCGTTTGGAAATAAGAAAAGCTTACTTCCCCTGTTTTTTAAAATCACAGCTTCTAGAAGGTTTACATGATTTCGTAAAAAACACGAGTTTTTAGAAAATGTGTTTTATTTCATAATTGGAATCAACAAAGTATGCACATTCTACGTCATAACGACTTTCTATAGTTTGCGCATTCGTCCGGAAATAAGAAAAGCTTACTTCCATCGTTTTTTAAAATCACAGTTTCTAGAAGGTTTACATGATTTCGTAAAAAACATGAGTTTTTAGAAAATGTGTTTTATTTCATAAATGGAATCAACAATTATGCACATTCTATGTCATAATGACTTTCTATAGTTTGGGCATGCGTCCGGAAATAAGAAAAGCTTACTTCCCCCGTTTTTTAAAATCACAGCTTCTAGAAGGTTTACATGATTTCTTAAAAAACACGAGTTTTTAGAAAATGTGTTTTATTTCATAAATGGAATAAAAAAAGTATGCACATTCTACGTCATAACGACTTTCTATAGTTTGCGCATGCGTCCGGAGATAAGAAAAGCTTACTTCCACCTATTTTTAAAATCACAGCTTCTAGAAGGTTTACATGATTTCGTAAAAAACACGAGCTTTTAGAAAATGTGTTTTATTTCATAAATGGAATCTACAAAGTATGCACATTCTACGTCATAACGACTTTCTATAGTTTGCGCATTCGTCCGGAAATAAGAAAAGCTTACTTCCATCATTTTTTAAAATCACAGTTTCTAGAAGGTTTACATGATTTCGTAAAAAACACGAGTTTTTAGAAAATGTGTTTTATTTCATAAATGGAATCAACAAAGTATGCACATTCTACGTCATAACGACTTTCTATAGTTTGCGCATGCGTCCGGAGATAAGAAAAGCTTACTTCCCCCGTTTTTTAAAATCACAGCTTCTAGAAGGTTTACATGATTTCTTAAAAAACACGAGTTTTTAGAAAATGTGTTTTATTTCATAAACGGAATCAACAAAGAATGCACATTCTACGTCATAACGAATTTCTATAGTTTGCGCATGCGTCCGGAAATAAGAAAATCTTACTTCCACCGTTTTTCAAAATCACAGCTTCTAGAGGGTTTACATGATTTCTTAAAAAACACGAGTTTTTAGAAAATGTGTTTTATTTTATAAATGGAATCAGCAAATTATGCACATTCTACATCGTAACGAATTTGTATAATTTGCGCATTCGTCCGGAAATAAGAAAAGCTTACTTCCACCGTTTTTTAAAATCACAGCTCCTAGAAGGTTTACATCATTTAGTAAAAAACACGAGTTTTTAGAAAATGTGTTTTATTTCATAAATGGAATCTACAAAGTATGCACATTCTACGTCATAACGACTTTCTATAGTTTGCGCATGCGTCCGGAAATATGAAAAGCTTACTTCCACTGTTTTTTAAAATCACAGCTTCTAGAAGATTTACATGATTTCGTAAAAAACACGAGTTTTTAGAAAATGTGTTTTATTTCATATATGGAATCAACAAAATATGCACATTCTACGTCATAACGACTTTCTATAGTTTGCGCATGCGTCCGGAAATAAGAAAAGCTTACTTCCACCGTTTTTTAAAATCACAGTTTCTAGAAGGTTTACATGATTTCGTAAAAAACATGAGTTTTTAGAAAATGTGTTTTATTTCATAAATGGAATCAACTAAGTATGCACATTTTACGTCATAACGACTTTCTATAGTTTGCGCATGCGTTTGGAAATAAGAAAAGCTTACTTCCCCTGTTTTTTAAAATCACAGCTTCTAGAAGGTTTACATGATTTCGTAAAAAACACGAGTTTTTAGAAAATGTGTTTTATTTCATAATTGGAATCAACAAAGTATGCACATTCTACGTCATAACGACTTTCTATAGTTTGCGCATTCGTCCGGAAATAAGAAAAGCTTACTTCCATCGTTTTTTAAAATCACAGTTTCTAGAAGGTTTACATGATTTCGTAAAAAACATGAGTTTTTAGAAAATGTGTTTTATTTCATAAATGGAATCAACAATTATGCACATTCTATGTCATAATGACTTTCTATAGTTTGGGCATGCGTCCGGAAATAAGAAAAGCTTACTTCCCCCGTTTTTTAAAATCACAGCTTCTAGAAGGTTTACATGATTTCTTAAAAAACACGAGTTTTTAGAAAATGTGTTTTATTTCATAAATGGAATAAAAAAAGTATGCACATTCTACGTCATAACGACTTTCTATAGTTTGCGCATGCGTCCGGAGATAAGAAAAGCTTACTTCCACCTATTTTTAAAATCACAGCTTCTAGAAGGTTTACATGATTTCGTAAAAAACACGAGCTTTTAGAAAATGTGTTTTATTTCATAAATGGAATCTACAAAGTATGCACATTCTACGTCATAACGACTTTCTATAGTTTGCGCATTCGTCCGGAAATAAGAAAAGCTTACTTCCATCATTTTTTAAAATCACAGTTTCTAGAAGGTTTACATGATTTCGTAAAAAACACGAGTTTTTAGAAAATGTGTTTTATTTCATAAATGGAATCAACAAAGTATGCACATTCTACGTCATAACGACTTTCTATAGTTTGCGCATGCGTCCGGAGATAAGAAAAGCTTACTTCCCCCGTTTTTTAAAATCACAGCTTCTAGAAGGTTTACATGATTTCTTAAAAAACACGAGTTTTTAGAAAATGTGTTTTATTTCATAAACGGAATCAACAAAGAATGCACATTCTACGTCATAACGAATTTCTATAGTTTGCGCATGCGTCCGGAAATAAGAAAAGCTTACTTCCACCGTTTTTTAAAATCACAGCTTCTAGAAGGTTTACATGATTTCGTAAAAAACACGAGTTTTTAGAAAATGTGTTTTATTTCATAAATGGAATCAACAAAGTATGCACATTCTACGTCATAACGACTTTCTAGAGTTTGCGCATGCATCCGGAAATAAGAAAAGATTACTTCCACCGTTTTTTAAAATCGCAGCTTCTAGAAGGTTTACATGATTTCGTAAAAAACACGAGTTTTTAGAAAATGTGTTTTATTTCATAAATGGAATCTACAAAGTATGCACATTCTACATCATAACGAATTTCTATAATTTGCACATGCGTCCGGAAATAAGACAAAATACTTCCCGCGTTTTTTAAAATCACAGCTTCTAGAAGGTTTACATGATTTCTTAAAAAACACGAGTTTTTAGAAAATGTGTTTTATTTCATAAATGGAATCAACAAAGTATGCACATTCTACGTCATAACGACTTTCTATAGTTTGCGCATGCGTTTGGAAACAAGAAAAGCTTACTTCCCCCGTTTTTTAAAATCACAGCTTCTAGAAGGTTTACATGATTTCTTAAAAAACATGAGTTTTTAGAAAATGTGTTTTATTTCATAAATGGAATCAACAAAGTATGCACATTCTACGTCATAACGAATTTCTATAGTTTGCGCATGCGTCCGGAAATAAGAAAATCTTACTTCCACCGTTTTTCAAAATCACAGCTTCTAGAGGGTTTACATGATTTCTTAAAAAACACGAGTTTTTAGAAAATGTGTTTTATTTCATAAATGGAATCAACAAATTATGCACATTCTATATCGTAACGAATTTGTATAATTTGCGCATTCATCCGGAAATAAGAAAAGCTTACTTCCACCGTTTTTTAAAATCACAGCTTCTAGAAGGTTTACATGATTTCGTAAAAAACACGAGTTTTTAGAAAATGTGTTTTATTTCATTAATGGAATCTACAATTATGCACATTCTATGTCATAACGACTTTCTATTGTTTGCGCATGCGTCCGGAAATAAGAAAAGCTTACTTCCACCGTCTTTTGAAATCACACCTTCTAGAAGGTTTACATGATTTCGTAAAAAACACGAGTTTTTAGAAAATGTGTTTTATTTGATAAATGGAATCTACAAAGTATGCACATTCTACGTCATAATGATTTTCTATAGTTTGCGCATGTGTCCGGAAATAAGAAAAGATTACTTCCCCCGTTTTTTAAAATCACAACTTCTAGAAGGTTTACATGGTTTCTTAAAAAACACGAGTTTTTAGAAAATGTGTTTTATTTCATAAATGGAATCAACAAAGTATGCACATTCTATGTCTTAACGACTTTCTATAGTTTGCGCATGCGTTTGGAAATAAGAAAAGCTTACTTCTCCCGTTTTTTAAAATCACAACTTCTAGAAGGTTTACATGATTTCTTAAAAAACACGAGTTTTTAGAAAATGTGTTTTATTTCATCAATGGAGTCAACAAAGTATGCACATTCTACGTCATAAAGACTTTCTATAGTTTGCGCATGCATCCGGAAATAAGAAACACTTACATCCCCTGTTTTTTAAAATCATAGCTTCTAGAAGGTTTACATGATTTCTTAAAAAACACGAGTTTTTAGAAAATGTGTTTTATTTCATAAATGGAATCAACAAAGTATGCACATTCTACGTCATAACGACTTTCTATAGTTTGCACATGCGTCCGGAAATAAGAAAAGCTTACTTCGACCGTTTTTTAAAATCACAGCTTCTAGAAGGTATACATGATTTCGTAAAAAACACGAGTTTATAGAAAATGTGTTTTATTTCATAAATGGAATCAACAAAGTATGCACATTCTACGTCATAACGACTTTCTATAGTTTGCGCATGCGTCCGGAGATAAGAAAAGCTTACTTCCACCGATTTTTAAAATCACAGCTTCTAGAAGGTTTACATGATTTCGTTAAAAACACGAGTTTTTAGAAAATGTGTTTTATTTCATAAATAGAATCAACAAAGTATGCACATTGTACTTCATAACGACTTTCTAGAGTTTGCGCATTCCTCCGGAAATAAGAAAAGCTTACTTCCATCATTTTTTAAAATCACAGTTTCTAGAAGGTTTACATGATTTCGTAAAAAATATGAGTTTTTAAAAAATGTGATTTATTTCATAAATGGAATCAACAAAGTATGCAAATTCTACATCATAACGACATTCTATAGTTTGCGCATGCGTCCGGAAATAAGAAAAGCTTACTTCCACCGTTTTTTAAAATCACAGCTTCTAGAAGGTTTACATGATTTCGTAAAAAACATGAGTTTTTAGAAAATGTGTTTTACTTCATAAATGGAATCAGCAAAGTATGAACATTCTACGTCATAACGACTTTCTATAGTTTGCGCATGCGTCCGGAAATAAGAAAAGCTTACTTCCACCGTTTTTTAAAATCACAGCTCCTAGAAGGTTTACATGATTTCGTAAAAAAAAGAGTTTTTAGAAAATGTGTTTTATTTCATAAATGGAATCTACAAAGTATGCACATTCTACGTCATAACGACTTTCCATAGTTTGCGCATACGTCCGGAAATAAGAAAAGCTTACTTCCACCGTTTTTTAAAATCACAGCTTCTAGAAGGTTTACATGATTTCGTAAAAAACACGAGTTTTTAGAAAATGTGTTTTATTTCATAAATGGAATCTACAAAGTATGCACATTCTATGGCATAACGAATTTCTATAGTTTGCGCATGCGTCAGGAAATAAGAAAAGCTTACTTCCACCGTTTTTTAAAATCACAGCTTCTAGAAGGTTTACATGATTTCGTAAAAAACAAGAGTTTTTTGAAAATGTGTTTTATTTCATAAATGGAATATACAAAGTATGCACATTCTACGTCATAACTACTTTCTATAGTTTGCGCATGCGTCTGGAAATAAGAAAAGCTTACTTCCCCCATTTTTTAAAATCACAGCTTCTAGAAGGTTTACATGATTTCTTAAAAAACACGAGTTTTTAGAAAATGTGTTTTATTTCATAAATGGAATCAACAAAGTATGCACATTCTACGTCATAACGACTTTCTATAGTTTGCGCATGCGTTAGGAAATAAGAAAAGCTTACTTCCCCCGTTTTTTAAAATCACAGTTTCTAGAAGGTTTACATGATTTCTTTAAAAACACGAGTTTTTAGAAAATGTGTTTTATTTCATAAATGGAATCAACAAAGTATGCACATTCTACGTCATAACGAATTTCTATAGTTTGCTCATGCATCCGGAAATAACAAAAGCTTACTTCCACCGTTTTTTAAAATCACAGCTTCTAGAAGGTTTACATGATTTCGTAAAAAACTCGAGTTTTTAGAAAATGTGTTTTATTTCATAAATGGAATCTACAAAGTATGCACATTCTACGTCATAACGACTTTATATAGTTTGCGCATGCGTCCGGAAATAAGAAAAGCTTACTTCCCCCGTTTTTTAAAATCACAGCTTCTAGAAGGTTTACATTATTTCTTAAAAAACACGAGTTTTTAGAAAATGTGTTTTATTTCATAAATGGAATCAACAAAGTATGCACATTCTACGTCATAAGGAATTTCTATAGTTTGCGGATGCGTTTGGAAATAAGAAAAGCTTACTTACCCCGTTTTTTAAAATCACAACTTCCAGAAGGTTTACATGATTTCTTAAAAAACATGAGTTTTTAGAAAATGTGTTTTATTTCATAAATGGAATCAACAAAGTATGCACATTCTACGTCATAACGACATTCTATACTTTGCGCATGCGTCCGGAAATAAGAAAAGCTTACTTCGACCGTTTTTTAAAATCCCAGCTTCTAGAAGGTTTACATGATTTCGTAAAAAACACGAGTTTTTAAAAAATGTGTTTTATGTCATAATTGGTATCTACAGAGTATGCACATTCTACATCATAACGACTTTATATAGTTTGCGCATGCGTCCGGAAATAAGAAAAGCTTAATCAACTGTTTTTTAAAATCACATCTTCTAGAAGGTTTACATGATTTTGTAAAAAACACGAGTTTTTAGAAAATGTGTTTTATTTCATAAATGGAATCTACAAAGTATGCACATTCTACGTCATAACGAAATTATATAGTTTGTGAATGCGTCCGGAAATAAGAAAAGCTTACTTCCCCCCTTTTTTAAAATCACAGCTTCTAGAAGGTTTACATGATTTCGTAAAAAACACGAGTTTTTAGAAAATGTTTTTTATTTCATAAATGGAATCTACAAAGATGCACATTCTATGCCATAATGACATTCTATAGTTTGCGCATGCGTCCAGAAATAAGAAAAGCTTACTTCCACCGTATTTTAAAATCACAGCTGCTAGAAGGTTTACATGATTTCGTAAAAAACATGAGTTTTTAGAAAATGTGTTTTATTTCATAAATGGAATCTACAAAGTATGCACATTCTACGTCATAATGACTTTGTATAGTTTGCGCATGCGTCCGGAAATAACAAAATCTTACTTCCACCGTTTTTTAAAATCACAGCTTCTAGAAGGTTTACATGATTTCGTAAAAAACACAAGTTTTTAGAAAATGTGTTTTATTTCATAAATGGAATCTACAAAGTATGCACATTCTACGTCATAATGACTTTCTATAGTTTGCGCATCCGTCCGGAAATAAGAAAAGCTTACTTCCCCCGTTTTTTAAAATCCCAGCTTCTAGAATGTTTACATGATTTGTTGAAAAACATGAGTTTTTAGAAAATGTGTTTTATTTCATAAATGGAATCAACAAAGTATGCACATTCTATGTCATAACGACTTTCTATAGTTTGCCCATCACTCCGGAAATAAGAAAAGCTTACTTCCACCGTTTTTTAAAATCACAGCTTCTAGAAGGTTTACATGATTTCTTAAAAAACACAAGTTTTTAGAAAATTTGTTTTATTTGAAAAATGGAATCAACAAAGTATGCACATTCTATGTCAAAACGACTTTCTATAGTTTGCGCATCCGTTTGGAAATAAGAAAAGCTTACTTCCCCCGTTTTTTAAAATCACAGCTTCTAGAAGGTTTACATGATTTCTTAAAAACCACATGTTTTTAGAAAATGTGTTTTATTTCATAGATCGAATCTACATAGTATGCACATTCTATGGCATAACAACTTTCTATAGTTTGCGCATGCGTACGGAAATAAGAAAAGCTTACTTCCCCCGTTTTTTAAAATCACAGCTTCTAGAAGGTTTACATGATTTCTTAAAAAACATGAGTGTTTAGAAAATGTGTTTTATTTCATAAATGGAATCAATAAAGTATGCACATTCTACGTCATAACGACTTTCTACAGTTTGCGCATGCGTTTGCAAATAAGAAAAGCTTACTTCCCCCGTTTTTTAAAATCATAGCTTCTAGAAGGTTTACATGATTTCTTAAAAAACACGAGTTTTTAGAAAATGTGTTTTATTTCTTAAATAGAATCAACAAAGTATGCACATTCTAAGTCATAATGACTTTCTATAGTTTGCGCATGCGTTTGGAAATAAGAAAAGCTTACTTCCCCCGTTTTTTAAAATCACAGCTTCTAGAAAGTTTACATGATTTCTTAAAAATCACGAGTTTTTAGAAAATGTGTTTTATTTAATAAATGGAATCTACAAAGTATGCACATTGTACGTCATAACGACATTTTATAGTTTGCGCATGTGTCCAGAAATAAGAAAAGCTTACTTCCACCGTTTTTTAAAATCACAGCTTCTAGAAAGTTTACATGATTTCGTAAAAAACACGAGTTTTTAGAAAATGTGTTTTATTTCATAAATGGTATCTACAAAGTTTGCACATTCTACCTCATAATGACTTTCTATAGTTTGCGCATCCGTCTGAATTAAGAAAAGCTTACTTCCCCCGTTTTTTAAAATCACGGCTTCTAGAAGGTTTACATGATTTCTTAAAAAACACGAGTTTTTAGAAAATGTGTTTTATTTCATAAATGGAATCAACAAAGTATGCACATTCTACATCATAACGAATTTCTATAGTTTGCGCATTTGTCCGGAAATAAGAAAAGCTTACTTCCACCGTTTTTTAAAATCACAGCTTCTAGAAGGTTTACATGATTTCGTAAAAAATACGAGTTTTTAGAAAAATGTGTTTTATTTCATAGATGGAATCTACAAAGTATGCACATTCTACGTCATAACGACTTTCTATAGTTTGCGCATGCATCCGGAAATAAGAAAAGCCTACTTCCCCCGTTTTTTAAAATCACAGCTTCTAGAAGGTTTACATGATTTCGTAACAAACACGAGTTTTTAGAAAATGTGTTTTATTTCATAAATGGAATCTACAAAGTATGCACAGTCTACGTCATAAAGACATTCTATAGTTTGCGCATGCGTCCGGAAATAAGAAAAGCTTACTTCCAACGTTTTTTAAAATCACAGCTTCTAGAAGGTTTACATGATTTCGTAAAAAACACGAGTTTTTAGAAAATGTGTTTTATTTCATAAATATAATCTACAAAGTATGCACATTCTACGTCATAACGACTTTCTATAGTTTGCGCATGCGTCCGGAAATAAGAAACGCTTACTTCCCCCGTTTTTTAAAATCACAGCTTCTAGAAGGTTTACATGATTTCGTAAAAAACACGAGTTTTTAGAAAATGTGTTTTATTTCATAAATGGAATCTACAAAGTATGCACATTCTACGTCATAACGACTTTCTATAGCTTGCGCATGCGTCCGGAAATAAGAAAAGCCTACTTCCCCCATTTTTTAAAATCACAGCTTCTAGAAGGTTTACATGATTTCTTAAAAAACACGTGTTTTTAGAAAATGTGTTTTATTTCATAAATGGAATCAACAAAGTATGCACATTATACGTCATATGGACTTTCTATAGTTTGCGCATGCGTTTGGAAATAAGAAAAGCTTACTTCCCCCGTTTTTTAAAATCACGGCTTCTAGATGGTTTACATGATTTCTTAAAAAACACGAGTTTTTAGAAAATGTGTTTTATTTCATAAATGGAATCAACAAAGTATGCACATTCTACATCATAACGACTTTCTATACTTTGCACATGCGTCCGGAAATAGGAAAAGCTTACTTCTCCCATTTTTTAAAATCACAGCATCTAGAAGGTTTACATGATTTCGTAAAAAACACGAGTTTTTAGAAAATGTGTTTCATTTCATAAATGGAATCAACAAAGTATGCACATTCTACGTCATAACGACTTTCTATAGTTTGCTCATGCGTCCGGAAATAAGAAAAGCTTACTTCCCCCGTTTTTTAAAATCACAGCTTCTAGAAGGTTTACATGATTTCTTAAAAAACACGAGTTTTTAGAAAATGTGTTTTATTTCATAAATGGAATCAACAAAGTATGCACATTCTACGTCATAACGACGTTCTATAGTTTATGCATGCGTTTGGAAATAAGAAAAGCTTACTTCCCCCGTTTTTTAAAATCACAGTTTCTAGAAGGTTTATATGATTTCCTAAAAACACGAGTTTTTAGAAAATGTGTTTTATTTCATAAATGAAATCAACAAAGTATGCACATTCTACGTCATAAGAACTTTCTATAGTTTATGCATGCGTCCGGAAATAAGAAAAGCTTACTTCCACCGTTTTTTAAAATCACAGCTTCTAGAAGGTTTACATGATTTCTTAAAAAACACGAGTTTTTAGAAAATATGTTTTATTTCATAAATGGAATATACAAAGTATGCACATTCTACGTCATAACTACTTTCTATAGATTGCGCATGCGTCCGGAAATAAAAAAAGCTTACTTCCCCCATTTTCTAAAATCACAGCTTCTAGAAGGTTTACATGATTTCTTAAAAAACACGAGTTTTTAGAAAATGTGTTTTATTTCATAAATGGAATCAACAAAGTATGCACATTCTACGTCATAACAACTTTCTATAGTTTGCGCATGCGTTTGGAAATAAGAAAAGCTTACTTCCCCCGTTTTTTAAAATCACAGCTTCTAGAAGGTTTACATGATTTCTTAAAAAATACGAGTTTTTAGAAAATGTGTTTTATTTCATAAATGGAATCAACAAAGTATGCACATTCTACGTCATAACGAATTTCTATAGTTTGCTCATGCATCCGGAAATAACAAAAGCTTACTTCCACCGTTTTTTAAAATCACAGCTTCTAGAAGGTTTACATGATTTCGTAAAAAACACGACTTTTTAGAAAATGTGTTTTATTTCATAAATGGAATCAACAAAGTATGCACATTCTACGTCACAACGCATTTCTATAGTTTGCGCATGCGTTTGGAAATAAGAAAAGATTACTTCCCCCGTTTTTTAAAATCACAGCTTCTAGAAGGTTTACATGATTTCTTAAAAAACACGAGTTTTTAGAAAATGTGTTTTATTTCATAAATGGAATCAAAAAAGTATGCACATTCTACGTCATAACGACTTTGTATAGTTTGCGCATGCGTTTGGAAATAAGAAAAGCTTACTTCCCCCATTTTTTAAAATCACAGCTTCTAGAAGGTTTACATGATTTTTTTAAAAACACGAGTTTTTAGAAAATGTGTTTTATTTCATCAATGGAATCAACAAAGTATGCACATTCTACATCATAACGACTTTCTATACTTTGCGCATGCGTCCGGAAATAAGAAAAGCTTACTTCTCCCGTTTTTTAAAATCACAGCATCTAGAAGTTTTACATGATTTCGTAAAAAACACGATTTTTTAGAAAATGTGTTTTATTTCATAAATAGAATCAACAAAGTATGCACATTCTACGTCATAATGACATTCTATACTTTGCGCATGCGTCCGGAAATAATAAAAGCTTACTTCGACCGTTTTTTAAAATCCCAGCTTCTAGAAGGTTTACATGATTTCGTAAAAAACATGAGTTTTTAGAAAATGTGTTTTATTTCATAATTGGAATCTACAAAGTATGCACATTCTACATCATAACAACTTTATATAGTTTGCGCACGCGTCCGGAAATAAGAAAAGCTTAATCAACCGTTTTTTAAAATCACACCTTCTAGAAGGTTCACATGATTTTGTAAAAAACACGAGTTTTTAGAAAATGTGTTTTATTTCATAAATGGAATCTACAAAGTATGCACATTCTACGTCATAACAAAATTCTATAGTTTGTGAATGCGTCCGGAAATAAGAAAAGCTTACTTCCCCCGTTTTTTAAAATCACAGCTTCTAGAAGGTTTACATGATTTCTTAAAATACACGAGTTTTTAGAAAATGTGTTTTATTTCATAAATGGAATCAACAAAGTATGCACATTCTACGTCATAACGACTTTCTATAGTTTGCGCATGCGTTTGGAAATAAGAAAAGCTTACTTCCCCCATTTTTTAAAATCACAGCTTCTAGAAGGTTTACATGATTTCTTAAAAAACACGAGTTTTTAGAAAATGTGTTTTATTTCATAAATGGATTCAACAAACTATGCACATTCTACATCATAACGACTTTCTATACTTTGCGCATGCGTCCGGAAATAAGAAAAGCTTACTTCTCCCGTTTTTTAAAATCACAGCATCTAGAAGTTTTACATGATTTCGTAAAAAACACGATTTTTTAGAAAATGTGTTTTATTTCACAAATGGAATCTACAAAGTATGCACATTCTATGTCATAACGACATTCTATACTTTGCGCATGCGTCCGGAAATAAGAAAAGCTTACTTCCCCCGTTTTTTAAAATCACAACTTCTAGAAGGTTTACATGATTTCTTAAAATACACGAGTTTTTAGAAAATGTGTTTTATTTCATAAATGGAATCAACAAAGTATGCACATTCTACATCATAACGAATTTCTATAGTTTGCGCATGCTTCCGGAAATAAGAAAAGCTTACTTCCACCGTTTTTTAAAATCACAGCTTCTAGAATGTTTACATGATTTTGTAAAAAACACTTAATCTACAAAGTATGCCCATTCTACGTCATAACGACATTCTATAGTTTGCGCATGCGTCCGGAAATAAGAAAAGCTTACTTCCAACGTTTTTTAAAATCACAGCTTCTAGAAGGTTTACATGATTTCGTAAAAAACACGAGTTTTTAGAAAATGTGTTTTATTTCATAAATAGAATCTACAAAGTATGCACATTCTACGTCATAACGACTTTCTATAGTTTGCGCATGCGTCCAGAAATAAGAAACGCTTACTTCCCCCGTTTTTTAAAATCACAGCTTCTAGAAGGTTTACATGATTTCGTAAAAAACACGAGTTTTTAGAAAATGTGTTTTATTTCATAAATGGAATCTACAAAGTATGCACATTCTACGTCATAACGACTTTCTATAGTTTGCGCATGCGTCCGGAAATAAGAAAAGCTTGCTTCCCCCATTTTTTAAAATCACAGCTTCTAGAAGGTTTACATGATTTCTTAAAAAACACGAGTTTTTAGAAAATGTGTTTTATTTCATAAATGGAATCAACAAAGTATGCACATTCTACGTCATAAGGACTTTCTATAGTTTGCGCATGCGTCCGGAAATAACAAAAGCTTACTTCCACCGTTTTTTAAAATCACAGCTTCTAGAAGGTTTACATGATTTCGTAAAAAACACGAGTTTTTAGAAAATGTGTTTTATTTCATAAATGGAATCTACAAAGTATGCACATTCTACGTCATAAAGACATTCTATAGTTTGCGCATGCGTCCGGAAATAAGAAAAGCTTACTTCCAACGTTTTTTAAAATCACAGCTTCTAGAAGGTTTACATGATTTCGTAAAAAACACGAGTTTTTAGAAAATGTGTTTTATTTCATAAATATAATCTACAAAGTATGCACATTCTACGTCATAACGACTTTCTATAGTTTGCGCATGCGTCCGGAAATAAGAAACGCTTACTTCCCCCGTTTTTTAAAATCACAGCTTCTAGAAGGTTTACATGATTTCGTAAAAAACACGAGTTTTTAGAAAATGTGTTTTATTTCATAAATGGAATCTACAAAGTATGCACATTCTACGTCATAACGAATTTCTATAGTTTGCGCATGCGTTCGGAAATAAGAAAAGCTTGCTTCCCCCATTTTTTAAAATCACAGCTTCTAGAAGGTTTACATGATTTCTTAAAAAACACGAGTTTTTAGAAAATGTGTTTTATTTCATAAATGGAATCAACAAAGTATGCACATTATACGTCATATGGACTTTCTATAGTTTGCGCATGCGTTTGGAAATAAGAAAAGCTTACTTCCCCCGTTTTTTAAAATCACGGCTTCTAGATGGTTTACATGATTTCTTAAAAAACACGAGTTTTTAGAAAATGTGTTTTATTTCATAAATGGAATCAACAAAGTATGCACATTCTACGTCATAACGACTTTCTATACTTTGCACATGCATCCGGAAATAGGAAAAGCTTACTTCTCCCATTTTTTAAAATCACAGCATCTAGAAGGTTTACATGATTTCGTAAAAAACACGAGTTTTTAGAAAATGTGTTTTAATTCATAAATGGAATCAACAAAGTATGCACATTCTACGTCATAACGACTTTCGATAGTTTGCGCATGAGTCCGGAAATAAGAAAAGCTTACTTCCACCGTTTTTTAAAATCACAGCTTCTAGAAGGTTTACATGATTTCGCAAAAAACACGAGTTTTTAGAAAATGTGTTTTATTTCATAAAGGGAATTTACAAAGTATGCACATTCTACGTCATAACGACTTTCTATAGTTTGCGCATGCGTCCGGAAATAAGAAAAGCTTAATCAACCGTTTTTTAAAATCACAGCTTCTAGAAGGTTTACATGATTTTGTAAAAAACACGAGTTTTTAGAAAATGTGTTTTATTTCATAAATGGAATCTACAAAGTATGCACATTCTACGTGATAACGACTTTCTAATGTTTGCGCATGCGTTTGGAAATAAGAAAAGCTTACCTCCCCCGTTTTTTAAAATCACAGCTTCTAGAAGGTTTACATGATTTCTTAAAAAACACGAGTTTTTAGAAAATGTGTTTTATTTCATAAATGGAATCAACAAAGTATGCACATTCTAGGTCATAACGAATTTCTATAGTTTGCTCATGCGTCCGGAAATAAGAAAAGCTTACTTCCCCCATTTTTTAAAATCACAGCTTCTAGAAGGTTTACATGATTTCTTAAAAAAAACGAGTTTTTAGAAAATGTGTTTTATTTCATAAATGGAATCAACAAAGTATGCAGATTCTACATCATAACGACGTTCTATAGTTTATGCATGCGTTTGGAAATAAGAAAAGCTTACTTCCCCCATTTTTTAAAATCACAGCTTCTAGAACGTTTATATGATTTACTAAAAACACGAGTTTTTAGAAAATGTGTTTTATTTCATAAATGGAATCAACAAAGTATGCACATTCTACGTCATAAGAACTTTCTATAGTTTATGCATGCGTCCGGAAATAAAAAAAAGCTTACTTCCACCGTTTTTTAAAATCACAGCTTCTAGAAGGTTTACATGATTTCTTAAAAAACACGAGTTTTTAGAAAATATGTTTTATTTCATAAATGGAATATACAAAGTATGCACATTCTACGTCATAACTAATTTCTATAGTTTGCGCATGCGTCCGGAAATAAAAAAAGCTTACTTCCCCCATTTTTTAAAATCACAGCTTCTAGAAGGTTTACATGATTTCTTAAAAAACACGAGTTTTTAGAAAATGTGTTTTATTTCATAAATGGAATCAACAAAGTATGCATATTCTACGTCATAACAACTTTCTATAGTTTGCGCATGTGTTTGGAAATAAGAAAAGCTTACTTCCCCCGTTTTTTAAAATCACAGCTTCTAGAAGGTTTACATGATTTCTTAAAAAACACGAGTTTTTAGAAAATGTGTTTTATTTCATAAATGGAATCAACAAAGTATGCACATTCTGCGTCATAACGAATTTCTATAGTTTGCTCATGCATCCTGAAATAACAAAAGCTTACCTCCACCGTTTTTTAAAATCACAGCTTCTAGAAGGTTTACATGATTTCGTAAAAAACACGAGTTTTTAGAAAATGTGTTTTATTTCATAAATGGAATCTACAAAGTATGCACATTCTATGTCATAACGACTTTATATAGTTTGCGCATGCGCCCGGAAATAAGAAAAGCTTACTTCCCCCGTTTTTTAAAATCACAACTTCTAGAAGGTTTACATGATTTCTTAAAAAACACGAGTTTTTAGAAAATGTGTTTTATTTCATAAATGGAATCAACAAAGTATGCACATTCTACGTCATAACGAATTTCTATAGTTTGCGCATGCGTTTGGAAATAAGAAAAGCTTACTTCCCTCGTTTTTTAAAATCACAGCTTCTAGAAGGTTTACATGATTTCTTAAAATACACGAGTTTTTAGAAAATGTGTTTTATTTCATAAATGGAATCAACAAAGTATGCACATTCTACGTCATAACGACTTTCTATAGTTTGCGCATGCGTTTGGAAATAAGAAAAGCTTACTTCCCCTGTTTTTTAAAATCAAAGCTTCTAAAATGTTTACATGATTTATTAAAAAACACGAGTTTTTAGAAAATGTGTTTTATTTCATAAATGGAATCAATAAAGTATGCACATTCTACGTCATAAAGAATTTCTATAGTTTGCACATGCGTCCGGAAATAAGAAAAGCTTACTTCCACCGTTTTTTAAAATCACAGCTTCTAGAAGGTTTACATGATTTCTTAAAAAACACAAGTTTTTAGAAAATGTGTTTTATTTCATAAATGGAATCAACAAAGTATGCACATTCTACATCATAACGACTTTCTATAGTTTGCGCATGCGTTTGGAAATAAGAAAACCTTACTTCCCCCATTTTTTAAAATCACAGCTTCTAGAAGGTTTACGTGATTTCTTAAAAAACACGAGTTTTTAGAAAACGTGTTTTATTTCATAAATAGAATCAACAAAGTATGCACATTCTACGTCATAACGACTTTCTATAGTTTTCGCATGAGTTTGGAAATAAGAAAAGCTTACTTCCCCCGTTTTTTAAAATTACAGCTTCTAGAAGGTTAACATGATTACTTAAAAAACATGAGTTTTTAGAAAATGTGTTTTATTTCATAAATGGAATCAACAAAGTATGCACATTCTACATCATAACGACTTTCTATAGTTTGCGCATGCGTTTGGAAATAAGAAAAGCTTACTTCCCCCATTTTTTAAAATCACAGCTTCTAGAAGGTTTACATGATTTCTTAAAAAACACGAGTTTTTAGAAAATGTATTTTATTTCATCAATGGAATCAACAAAGTATGGACATTCTACGTCATAAGGACTTTCTATAGTTTGCGCATGCGTTTGAATATGAGAAAAGCTTACTTCCCCCGTTTTTTAAAATCACAGCTTCTAGAAGGTTTACATGATTTCTTAAAAAACACGAGTTTTTAGAAAATGTGTTTTATTTCATAAATGGAATCAACAAAGTATGCACATTCTACATCATAACGACTTTTTATAGTTTGCGCATGCGTCTGGAAATAAGAAAAGCTTACTTCCACCGTTTTTTAAAATCACAGCTTCTAGAAGGTTTACATGATTTCGCAAAAAACACGAGTTTTTAGAAAATGTGTTTTATTTCATAAATGGAATCTACAAAGTATGCACGTTCTACGTCATAACGACTTTCTATAGTTTGCGCATGAGTTTGGAAATAAGAAAATCTTACTTCCCCCATTTTTTAAAATCACAGCTTCTAGAAGGTTTACATGATTTCTTAAAAAACATGAGTTTTTAGAAAATGTGTTTTATTTCATAAATGGAATCAATAAAGTATTCACATTCTACGTCATAAGGACTTTCTATAGTTTGCACATGCGTCCGGAAATAAGAAAAGCTTACTTCCCCCATTTTTTAAAATCACAGCTTCTAGAAGGTTTACATGATTTCTTAAAAAACATGAGTTTTTAGAAAATGTGTTTTATTTCATAAATGGAATCAACAAAGTATGCACATTCTACGTCATAAGGACTTTCTATAGTTTGCGCAAGCGTTTGAATATAAGAAAAGCTTACTTCCCCCGTTTTTTAAAATCACAGCTTCGAGAAGGTTTACGTGATTTCTTAAAAAACACTAGTTTTTAGAAAATGTATTTTATTTCATAAATGGAATCAACAAAGTATGCACATTCTACATCATAATGACTTTCTATAGTTTCCGCATGCGTCCAAAAATAAGAAAAGCTTACTTCGACCCTTTTTTAAAGTCACAGCTTCTAGAAGGTTTACATGATTTCGCAAAAAACACGAGTTTTTAGAAAATGTGTTAGATTCCATAAATGGAATCTACAAAGTATGCACATTCTACGTCATAACGACTTTCTATAGTTTGCGCATGCGTCCGGAAATAAAAAAAGCTTACTTCCACCGTTTTTTAAAATCACAGCTTCTAGAAGGTTTACATGATTTCGTAAAAAACACGAGTTTTTAGAAAATGTGTTTTATTTCATAAATGGAATCAACAAAGTATGCACATTCTACGTCATAACGACTTTCTATAGTTTGCGCATGCGTTTGGAAATAAGAAAAGCTTACTTCCCCCGTTTTTTAAAATCACAGCTTCTAGAAGGTTTACATGATTTTTTAAAAAACACGAGTTTTTAGAAAATGTGTTTTATTTCATAAATGGAATCAACAAAGTATGCACATTCTACATCATAACGACTTTCTATACTTTGCGCATGCGTCCGGAAATAAGAAAAGCTTACTTCTCTCGTTTTTTAAAATCACAGCATCTTGAAGTTTTACATGATTTCGTAAAAAAAACGATTTTTTAGAAAATGTGTTTTATTTCATAAATAGAATCAACAAAGTATGCACATTCTACGTCATAACGACATTCTATACTTTGCGCATGCGTCCGGAACTAAGAAAAGCTTACTTCGACTGTTTTTTAAAATCCCAGCTTCTAGAAGGTTTACATGATTTCGTAAAAAACATGATTTTTTAGAAAATGTGTTTTATTTCATAATTGGAATCTACAAAGTATGCACATTCTACATCATAACGACTTTATATAGTTTGCGCACGCGTCCGGAAATAAGAAAAGCTTAATCAACCGTTTTTTAAAATCACATCTTCTAGAACGTTTACATGATTTTGTAAAAAACACGAGTTTTTAGAAAATGTGTTTTCTTTCATAAATGGAATCTACAAAGTATGCACATTCTACGTCATAACGAAATTCTATAGTTTGTGAATGCGTCCGGAAATAAGAAAAGCTTACTTCCCCCGTTTTTTAAAATCACAGCTTCTAGAAGGTTTACATGATTTCTTAAAATACACGAGTTTTTAGAAAATGTGTTTTATTTCATAAATGGAATCAACAAAGTATGCACATTCTACGTCATAACGACTTTCTATAGTTTGCGCATGCGTTTGGAAATAAGAAAAGCTTACTTCCCCTGTTTTTTAAAATCAAAGCTTCTGAAAGGTTTACATGATTTATTAAAAAACACGAGTTTTTAGAAAATGTGTTTTATTTCATAAATGGAATCAATAAAGTATGCACATTCTACGTCATAAAGAATTTCTATAGTTTGCACATGCGTCCGAAAATAAGAAAAGCTTACTTCCACCGTTTTTTAAAATCACAGCTTCTAGAAGGTTTACATGATTTCTTAAAAAACACAAGTTTTTAGAAAATGTGTTTTATTTCATAAATGGAATCAACAAAGTATGCACATTCTACATCATAACGACTTTCTATAGTTTGCGCATGCGTTTGGAAATAAGAAAACCTTACTTCCCCCATTTTTTAAAATCACAGCTTCTAGAAGGTTTACATGATTTCTTAAAAAACACGAGTTTTTAGAAAACGTGTTTTATTTCATAAATAGAATCAACAAAGTATGCACATTCTACGTCATAACGACTTTCTATAGTTTTCGCATGAGTTTGGAAATAAGAAAAGCTTACTTCCCCCGTTTTTTAAAATTACAACTTCTAGAAGGTTAACATGATTTCGTAAAAAACACGAGTTTTTAGAAAATGTGTTTTATTTCATAAATAGAATCTACAAAGTATGCACATTCTACGTCATAACGACTTTCTATAGTTTGCGCATGCGTCCAGAAATAAGAAACGCTTACTTCCCCCGTTTTTTAAAATCACAGCTTCTAGAAGGTTTACATGATTTCGTAAAAAACACGAGTTTTTAGAAAATGTGTTTTATTTCATAAATGGAATCTACAAAGTATGCACATTCTACATCATAACGACATTCTATAGTTTGCGCATGCGTCCGGAAATAAGAAAAGCTTACTTCCACCGTTTTTTAAAATCACAGCTTCTAGAAGATTTACATGATTTCGTAAAATCCACGAGTTTTTAGAAAATGTGTTTTATTTCATAAATGGAATCAACAAAGTATGCACATTCTACGTCATAACGAATTTCTATAGTTTGCGCATGCGTTTGGAAATAATAAAAGCTTACTTCCCCCGTTTTTTAAAATCACAGCTTCTAGAAGCTTTACATGATTTCTTAAAAAACACGAGTTTTTAGAAAATGTGTTTTATTTCATAATTGGAATCAACAAAGTATGCACATTCTACGTCATAACGACTTTCTATAGTTTGCGCATGCGTTTGGAAATAAGAAAAGCTTACTTCCCGCATTTTTTAAAATCACAGCTTCTAGAAGGTTTACATGATTTCTTAAAAAACACGCGTTTTTAGAAAATGTGTTTTATTTCATAAATGGAATCAACAAAGTATGCACATTCTACATAATAACGACTTTCTATACTTTGCGCATGCGTCCGGAAATAAGAAAAGCTTACTTCTCCCGTTTTTTAAAATCACAGTATCTAGAAGTTTTACATGATTTCGTAAAAAACACGATTTTTTAGAAAATGTGTTTTATTTCATAAATAGAATCAACAAAGTATGCACATTCTACGTCATAACAACATTCTATACCTTGTGCATGCGTCCGGAAATAAGAAAAGCTTACTTCGACCGTTTTTTAAAATCCCAGCTTCTAGAAGGTTTACATGATTTCGTAAAAAACATGAGTTTTTTGAAAATGTGTTTTATTTCATAATTGGAATCTACAAAGTATGCACATTCTACATCATAACGACTTTATATAGTTTGCGCATGCGTCCGGAAATAAGAAAAGCTTAATCAACCGTTTTTTAAAATCACATCTTCTAGAAGGTTTACATGATTTTGTAAAAAACACGAGTTTTTAGAAAATGTGTTTTCTTTCATAAATGGAATCTACAAAGTATGCACGTTCTACGTCATTACGAAATTCTATAGTTTGTGAATGCGTCCAGAAATAAGAAAAGCTTACTTCCCTCGTTTTTTAAAATCACAGCTTCTAGAAGGTTTACATGATTTCTTAAAATACACGAGTTTTTAGAAAATGTGTTTTATTTCATAAATGGAATCAACAAAGTATGCACATTCTACATCATAATGACTTTCTATAGTTTGCGCATGCGTTTGGAAATAAGAAAAGCTTACTTCCCCTGTTTTTTAAAATCAAAGCTTCTAAAATGTTTACATGATTTATTAAAAAACACGAGTTTTTAGAAAATGTGTTTTATTTCATAAATGGAATCAATAAAGTATGCACATTCTACGTCATAAAGAATTTCTATAGTTTGCACATGCGTCCGGAAATAAGAAAAGCTTACTTCCACCGTTTTTTAAAATCACAGCTTCTAGAAGGTTTACATGATTTCTTAAAAAACACAAGTTTTTAGAAAATGTGTTTTATTTCATAAATGGAATCAACAAAGTATGCACATTCTACATCATAACGACTTTCTATAGTTTGCGCATGCGTTTGGAAATAAGAAAACCTTACTTCCCCCATTTTTTAAAATCACAGCTTCTAGAAGGTTTACGTGATTTCTTAAAAAACACGAGTTTTTAGAAAACGTGTTTTATTTCATAAATAGAATCAACAAAGTATGCACATTCTACGTCATAACGACTTTCTATAGTTTTCGCATGAGTTTGGAAATAAGAAAAGCTTACTTCCCCCGTTTTTTAAAATTACAGCTTCTAGAAGGTTAACATGATTACTTAAAAAACATGAGTTTTTAGAAAATGTGTTTTATTTCATAAATGGATTCAACAAAGTATGCACATTCTACGTCATAAGGACTTTCTATAGTTTGCGCATGCGTCCGGAAATAAGAAAAGCTTACTTCCCCCATTTTTTAAAATCACAGCTTCTAGAAGGTTTACATGATTTCTTAAAAAACACGAGTTTTTAGAATATGTATTTTATTTCATCAATGGAATCAACAAAGTATGGACATTCTACGTCATAAGGACTTTCTATAGTTTGCGCATGCGTTTGAATATGAGAAAAGCTTACTTCCCCCGTTTTTTAAAATCACAGCTTCTAGAAGGTTTACATGATTTCTTAAAAAACACGAGTTTTTAGAAAATGTGTTTTATTTCATAAATGGAATCAACAAAGTATGCACATTCTACATCATAACGACTTTTTATAGTTTGCGCATGCGTCTGGAAATAAGAAAAGCTTACTTCCACCGTTTTTTAAAATCACAGCTTCTAGAAGGTTTACATGATTTCGCAAAAAACACGAGTTTTTAGAAAATGTGTTTTATTTCATAAATGGAATCTACAAAGTATGCACGTTCTACGTCATAACGACTTTCTATAGTTTGCGCATGAGTTTGGAAATAAGAAAATCTTACTTCCCCCATTTTTTAAAATCACAGCTTCTAGAAGGTTTACATGATTTCTTAAAAAACATGAGTTTTTAGAAAATGTGTTTTATTTCATAAATGGAATCAATAAAGTATTCACATTCTACGTCATAAGGACTTTCTATAGTTTGCACATGCGTCCGGAAATAAGAAAAGCTTACTTCCCCCATTTTTTAAAATCACAGCTTCTAGAAGGTTTACATGATTTCTTAAAAAACATGAGTTTTTAGAAAATGTGTTTTATTTCATAAATGGAATCAACAAAGTATGCACATTCTACGTCATAAGGACTTTCTATAGTTTGCGCAAGCGTTTGAATATAAGAAAAGCTTACTTCCCCCGTTTTTTAAAATCACAGCTTCGAGAAGGTTTACGTGATTTCTTAAAAAACACTAGTTTTTAGAAAATGTATTTTATTTCATAAATGGAATCAACAAAGTATGCACATTCTACATCATAATGACTTTCTATAGTTTCCGCATGCGTCCAAAAATAAGAAAAGCTTACTTCGACCCTTTTTTAAAGTCACAGCTTCTAGAAGGTTTACATGATTTCGCAAAAAACACGAGTTTTTAGAAAATGTGTTAGATTCCATAAATGGAATCTACAAAGTATGCACATTCTACGTCATAACGACTTTCTATAGTTTGCGCATGCGTTTGGAAATAAGAAAAGCTTACTTCCCCCGTTTTTTAAAATCACAGCTTCTAGAAGGTTTACATGATTTTTTAAAAAACACGAGTTTTTAGAAAATGTGTTTTATTTCATAAATGGAATCAACAAAGTATGCACATTCTACATCATAACGACTTTCTATACTTTGCGCATGCGTCCGGAAATAAGAAAAGCTTACTTCTCTCGTTTTTTAAAATCACAGCATCTTGAAGTTTTACATGATTTCGTAAAAAAAACGATTTTTTAGAAAATGTGTTTTATTTCATAAATAGAATCAACAAAGTATGCACATTCTACGTCATAACGACATTCTATACTTTGCGCATGCGTCCGGAACTAAGAAAAGCTTACTTCGACTGTTTTTTAAAATCCCAGCTTCTAGAAGGTTTACATGATTTCGTAAAAAACATGATTTTTTAGAAAATGTGTTTTATTTCATAATTGGAATCTACAAAGTATGCACATTCTACATCATAACGACTTTATATAGTTTGCGCACGCGTCCGGAAATAAGAAAAGCTTAATCAACCGTTTTTTAAAATCACATCTTCTAGAAGGTTTACATGATTTTGTAAAAAACACGAGTTTTTAGAAAATGTGTTTTCTTTCATAAATGGAATCTACAAAGTATGCACATTCTACGTCATAACGAAATTCTATAGTTTGTGAATGCGTCCGGAAATAAGAAAAGCTTACTTCCCCCGTTTTTTAAAATCACAGCTTCTAGAAGGTTTACATGATTTCTTAAAATACACGAGTTTTTAGAAAATGTGTTTTATTTCATAAATGGAATCAACAAAGTATGCACATTCTACGTCATAACGACTTTCTATAGTTTGCGCATGCGTTTGGAAATAAGAAAAGCTTACTTCCCCTGTTTTTTAAAATCAAAGCTTCTAAAAGGTTTACATGATTTATTAAAAAACACGAGTTTTTAGAAAATGTGTTTTATTTCATAAATGGAATCAATAAAGTATGCACATTCTACGTCATAAAGAATTTCTATAGTTTGCACATGCGTCCGGAAATAAGAAAAGCTTACTTCCACCGTTTTTTAAAATCACAGCTTCTAGAAGGTTTACATGATTTCTTAAAAAACACAAGTTTTTAGAAAATGTGTTTTATTTCATAAATGGAATCAACAAAGTATGCACATTCTACATCATAACGACTTTCTATAGTTTGCGCATGCGTTTGGAAATAAGAAAACCTTACTTCCCCCATTTTTTAAAATCACAGCTTCTAGAAGGTTTACATGATTTCTTAAAAAACACGAGTTTTTAGAAAACGTGTTTTATTTCATAAATAGAATCAACAAAGTATGCACATTCTACGTCATAACGACTTTCTATAGTTTTCGCATGAGTTTGGAAATAAGAAAAGCTTACTTCCCCCGTTTTTTAAAATTACAGCTTCTAGAAGGTTAACATGATTTCGTAAAAAACACGAGTTTTTAGAAAATGTGTTTTATTTCATAAATAGAATCTACAAAGTATGCACATTCTACGTCATAACGACTTTCTATAGTTTGCGCATGCGTCCAGAAATAAGAAACGCTTACTTCCCCCGTTTTTTAAAATCACAGCTTCTAGAAGGTTTACATGATTTCGTAAAAAACACGAGTTTTTAGAAAATGTGTTTTATTTCATAAATGGAATCTACAAAGTATGCACATTCTACATCATAACGACATTCTATAGTTTGCGCATGCGTCCGGAAATAAGAAAAGCTTACTTCCACCGTTTTTTAAAATCACAGCTTCTAGAAGATTTACATGATTTCGTAAAATCCACGAGTTTTTAGAAAATGTGTTTTATTTCATAAATGGAATCAACAAAGTATGCACATTCTACGTCATAACGAATTTCTATAGTTTGCGCATGCGTTTGGAAATAATAAAAGCTTACTTCCCCCGTTTTTTAAAATCACAGCTTCTAGAAGCTTTACATGATTTCTTAAAAAACACGAGTTTTTAGAAAATGTGTTTTATTTCATAAATGGAATCAACAAAGTATGCACATTCTACGTCATAACGACTTTCTATAGTTTGCGCATGCGTTTGGAAATAAGAAAAGCTTACTTCCCGCATTTTTTAAAATCACAGCTTCTAGAAGGTTTACATGATTTCTTAAAAAACACGCGTTTTTAGAAAATGTGTTTTATTTCATAAATGGAATCAACAAAGTATGCACATTCTACATAATAACGACTTTCTATACTTTGCGCATGCGTCCGGAAATAAGAAAAGCTTACTTCTCCCGTTTTTTAAAATCACAGTATCTAGAAGTTTTACATGATTTCGTAAAAAACACGATTTTTTAGAAAATGTGTTTTATTTCATAAATAGAATCAACAAAGTATGCACATTCTACGTCATAACAACATTCTATACCTTGCGCATGCGTCTGGAAATAAGAAAAGCTTACTTCGACCGTTTTTTAAAATCCCAGCTTCTAGAAGGTTTACATGATTTCGTAAAAAACATGAGTTTTTTGAAAATGTGTTTTATTTCATAATTGGAATCTACAAAGTATGCACATTCTACATCATAACGACTTTATATAGTTTGCGCATGCGTCCGGAAATAAGAAAAGCTTAATCAACCGTTTTTTAAAATCACATCTTCTAGAAGGTTTACATGATTTTGTAAAAAACACGAGTTTTTAGAAAATGTGTTTTCTTTCATAAATGGAATCTACAAAGTATGCACATTCTACGTCATTACGAAATTCTATAGTTTGTGAATGCGTCCAGAAATAAGAAAAGCTTACTTCCCCCGTTTTTTAAAATCACAGCTTCTAGAAGGTTTACATGATTTCTTAAAATACACGAGTTTTTAGAAAATGTGTTTTATTTCATAAATGGAATCAACAAAGTATGCACATTCTACGTCATAACGACTTTCTATAGTTTGCGCATGCGTTTGGAAATAAGAAAAGCTTACTTCCCCTGTTTTTTAAAATCAAAGCTTCTAAAAGGTTTACATGATTTATTAAAAAACACGACTTTTTAGAAAATGTGTTTTATTTCATAAATGGAATCAACAAAGTATGCACACTCTACGTCATAAAGAATTTCTATAGTTTGCACATGCGTCTGGAAATAAGAAAAGCTTACTTCCACCGTTTTTTAAAATCACAGCTTCTAGAAGGTTTACATGATTTCTTAAAAAACACAAGTTTTTAGAAAATGTGTTTTATTTCATAAATGGAATCAACAAAGTATGCACATTCTACGTCATAACGACTTTCTATAGTTTGCGCATGTGTTTGGAAATAAGAAAAGCTTACTTCCCCCATTTTTTAAAATCACAGCTTCTAGAAGGTTTACATGATTCCTTTAAAAACACGAGTTTTTAGAAAACGTGTTTTATTTCATAAAAAGAATCAACAAAGTATGCACATTCTACGTCATAATGACTTTCTATAGTTTTCGCATGAGTTTGGAAATAAGAAAAGCTTACTTCCCCCGTTTTTTAAAATTACAGCTTCTAGAAGGTTTACATGATTTCTTAAAAAACATGAGTTTTTAGAAAATGTGTTTTATTTTATAAATGGATTCAACAAAGTATGCACATTCTACGTCATAAGGACTTTCTATAGTTTGCGCATGCGTCCGGAAATAAGAAAAGCTTACTTCCCCCATTTTTTAAAATCACAGCTTCTAGAAGGTTTACATGATTTCTTAAAAAACACTAGTTTTTAGAAAATGTGTTTTATTTCATAAATGGAATCAACAAAGTATGGAAATTCTACGTCATAAGGACTTTCTATAGTTTGCGCATGCGTTTGAATATAAGAAAAGCTTACTTCCCCCGTTTTTTAAAATCACAGCTTCTAGAAGGTTTACATGATTTCTTAAAAAACATGAGTTTTTAGAAAATGTGTTTTATTTCATAAATGGAATCAACAAAGTATGCACATTCTACATAATAACGACTTTTTATAGTTTGCGCATGCGTCCGTAAATAAGAAAAGCTTACTTCCACCGTTTTTTAAAATCACAGCTTCTAGAAGGTTTACATGATTTCGCAAAAAACACGAGTTTTTAGAAAATGTGTTTTATTTCATAAATGGAATCTACAAAGTATGCACATTATACGTCATAACGACTTTCTATAGTTTGCGCATGAGTTTGGAAATGAGAAAATCTTACTTCCCCCATTTTTTAAAATCACAGCTTCTAGAAGGTTTACATGATTTCTTAAAAAACATGAGTTTTTAGAAAATGTGTTTTATTTCATAAATAGAATCAACAAAGTATTCACATTCTACGTCATAAGGACTTTCTATAGTTTGCGCATCCGTCCGGAAATAAGAAAAGCTTACTTCCCCCATTTTTTAAAATCACAGCTTCTAGAAGGTTTACATGATTTCTTAAAAAACACGAGTTTTTAGAAAATGTGTTTTATTTCATAAATGGAATCAACAAAGTATGCACATTCTACGTCATAAGGACTTTCTATAGTTTGCGCAAGCGTTTGAATATAACAAAAGCTTACTTCCCCCGTTTTTTAAAATCACAGCTTCTAGAAGGTTTACGTGATTTCTTAAAAAACACTAGTTTTTAGAAAATGTGTTTTATTTCATAAATGGAATCAACAAAGTATGCACATTCTACGTCATAACGACTTTCTATAGTTTGCACATGCGTTTGGAAATAAGAAAAGCTTACTTCCCCCGTTTTTTAAAATCACAGCTTCTAGAAGGTTTACATGATTTCTTAAAAAACACGAGTTTTTAGCATATGTGTTTTATTTCATAAATGGAATCAACAAAGTATGCACATTCTACGTCATAACGAATTTGTATAGTTTGCTTATGCGTCCGGAAATAAGAAAAGCTTACTTCCACTGTTTTTTAAAATCACAGCTTCTAGAAGGTTTACATGATTTCTTAAAAAACACGAGTTTTTAGAAAATGTGTTTTATTTCATAAATAGAATCAACAAAGTATGCACATTCTACGTCATAACGACTTTCTATAGTTTGCACATGCGTCCGGAAATAAGAAAAACTTACTTCCACCATTTTTTAAAATCATAGCATCTATAAGGTTTACATGATTTCGTAAAACACACGAGTTTTTAGAAAATGTGTTTTAATTGATAAATGGAATCTACAAAGTATGCACATTCTACATCATAACGACATTCTATAGTTTGCGCATGCATCCGGAAATAAGAAAAGCTTACTTCCACCGTTTTTTAAAATCACAGCTTCTAGAAGATTTACATGATTTCGTAAAAAACACGAGTTTTTAGAAAATGTGTTTTATTTCATAAATGGAATCAACAAAGTATGCACATTCTACGTCATAACGAATTTCTATAGTTTGCGCATGCGTTTGGAAATAATAAAAGCTTACTTCCCCCGTTTTTTAAAATCACAGCTTCTAGAAGGTTTACATGATTTCTTAAAAAACACGAGTTTTTAGAAAATGTGTTTTATTTCATAAATTGAATCAACAAAGTATGGACATTCTACGTCATAACGACTTTCTATAGTTTGCGCATCCGTTTGGAAATAAGAAAAGCTTAATTCCCCCATTTTTTAAAATCACAGCTTCTAGAAGGTTTACATGATTTCTTAAAAAACACGAGTTTTTAGAAAATGTGTTTTATTTCATAAATGGAATCAACAAAGTATGCACATTCTACATCATAACAAATTTCTATACTTTGAGCATGCGTCCGGAAATAAGAAAAGCTTACTTCTCCCGTTTTTTAAAATCACAGCATCTAGAAGTTTTACATGATTTCGTAAAAAACACGATTTTTTAGAAAATGTGTTTTATTTCATAAATGGAATCTACAAAGTATGCACATTCTATGTCATAACGACATTCTATACTTTGTGCATGCGTCCGGAAATAAGAAAAGCTTACTTCCCCCGTTTTTTAAAATCACAACTTCTAGAAGGTTTACATGATTTCTTAAAAAACACGAGTTTTTAGAAAATGTGTTTTATTTCATAAATGGAATCAACAAAGTATGCACATTCTACATCATAACGAATTTCTATAGTTTGCGCATGCGTCCGGAAATAAGAAAAGCTTACTTCCACCGTTTTTTAAAATCACAGCTTCTAGAATGTTTACATGATTTTGTAAAAAACACTTGTTTTTAGAAAATGTGTTTTATTTCATAAATGGAATCTACAAAGTATGCACATTCTACGTCATAACGACTTTCTATAGTTTGCGCATACGTCCGGAAATAAGACAAAATACTTCCCGCGTTTTTTAAAATCACAGCTTCTAGAAGGTTTACATGATTTCTTAAAAAACACGAGTTTTTAGAAAATGTGTTTTATTTAATAAATGGAATCAACAAAGTATGCACATTCTACGTCATAACGAAATTCTATAGTTTGCGAATGCGTCCGGAAATAAGAAAAGCTTACTTCCCCCGTTTTTTAAAATCACAGCTTCTAGAAGGTTTACATGATTTCGTAAAAAACACGAGTTTTTAGAAAATGTGTTTTATTTCATAAATGGAATCTACAAAGTATGCACATTCTACGTCATAACTACTTTCTATAGTTTGCGCATGCGTCCGGAAATAACAAAAGCTTACTTCCCCCCGTTTTTTAAAATCACAGCTTCGAGAAGGTTTACATGATTTCTTAAAAAACAGGAGTTTTTAGAAAATGTGTTTTATTTCATAAATGGAATCAACAAAGTATGCACATTCTACGTCATAACGACTTTCTATAGTTTATGCATGCGTTTGGAAATAAGAAAAGCTTACTTCCCCCATTTTTTAAAATCACAGCTTCTAGAAGGTTTGCATGATTTCTTAAAAAACATGAGTTTTTAGAAAATGTGTTTTATTTCATAAATGGAATCAACAAAGTATGCACATTCTACGTCATCACGACTTTCTATAGTTTGCGCATGCGTCCGGAAATAAGAAAAGCTTACTTCCCCCATTTTTTAAAATCACAGCTTCTAGAAGGTTTACATGATTTCGTAAAAAACACGAGTTTTTAGAAAATGTGTTTTATTTCATAAATGGAATCAACAAAGTATGCACATTCTACGTCATAACGAATTTCTATAGTTTGCGCATCCGTCCGAAAATAAGAAAAGATTACTTCCCCCGTTTTTTAAAATCACAGCTTCTAGAAGGTTTACATGATTTCTTAAAAAACACGAGTTTTTAGAAAATGTGTTTTATTTCATAAATAGAATCAACAAAGTATGCACATCCTACGTCATAACGACTTTCTATAGTTTGCGCATGCGTTTGGAAATAAGAAAAGCTTACTTCCCCCGTTTTTTTGTTGATGTATATGTAACTTCGGAATGTATTTCACATATATGTATATTGTATTCCTATAGAGATGGTATTATTCCTCTATAAGGAAGTGTCGTCATTTATATTGTAAGTGTCGTAACTTATACTTGATGGGTTATTAGACCACCTTATTTGGGGTCGGCCCTGTATAAGTCATGTGGGTCAAAGGGTTATTAGACCACCCTATTGGGGGTCGGCCATGTGGGTCAAAGGGTTATTAGACCACCCTATTGGGGGTCGGCCCACTCAGCATTATGTTATGTGGTTAAGTTCGAGCCGACATGAGTTAGGTAAAAATGCAAGTCAAGTCAAGTATAAATAGAGTGCGGGAGGCACTCTATTTACTCATTCACTTCTCACACATGCTCTCAAGGAGGAGAGGCACACTTATGGAGGAGGAGGATTGCTGCTAGGTTATGGCTATCTCTATTGGTTGGTTGTATCATTGCTCTATCTATCTCTGAGGAAGTTATTGGGGTTTTTCACCTTTATGGTTTTCCCCAAGTAAATCTTTGTGTCTCTTGTGTGCTTGCATTATTGTCTCCATGATTGATATGATGTAGATATGCTGTACATGTTGTTCTATCAGTTAAGATCCTAGATCAGATTGAAGTAAATTCTGAAAATCTAACATGGTATCAGAGCTAGCCTGAAAGAAGGCATGATATGGCATGTATGACACTTGTTGCACTTACGATGCTAGGGCTTGATATAGCAAAAACCAGTCATCGTAGCACTTTCTCTATAAATCCGTTTTGGCAAATTTTTCAGATCTGAAATTGTTACAGGCCGAAGCTAAGATCTCTAGGTATCTTGTGTCCAAAGGACAACCTCTAATTCGTTGTACTTTGTTATTTATGATCTGTACAATATAGGGTTTCTGCCTCTTCCAGATCTGAGTCAAAATCAGGTGACCTTGGGAAAAAGGTCATATCTTGGGCTAGGAAGCTCCAAATGAAATTTCGTAAAAAGTGACAGGTAGTACACAGTCTGTACTATCTCAGAAAACTTTTTCAGAGGCCGAAGTTGAACCAGTGACACGTGGCACTCCGTACAAGTTCGCTCTCCTGTATTATCCCATAAACAGGTCACGTTACGACATTTGGCATAACTCTCTCTCAGAGAGTCCAATTGAGGTCAGACCTGTCAGGATGGAAAGGTAACAGGCCGAGATATCTCAGAAAACTTTTTCAGAGGCCAAAGTTAAAACAGTGACACGTGGCACGCCGTACACGTTCACTCTCCTGTTTTATCCCAAAACAGGTCACGTTGCGACATTTGGCATAACTCTCTCTCAGAGAATCCAATTGAGGTCAGACCTGTCAGGATGGAAAGATAACAGGTCAGGCTATCTCAGGAAACTTTTTTCAGAGCCTGTGGATCAAAAATTTCGGAGTTACACCAGAAACAATCAGGTACATATTTCTATCAAAACAGAATTATTTTTTTGGTACCTTCATTCATGGCTTCCGGAATTTAGGGCTTTGGAGAAAGTTGGAATTTTTGTAATCGGAGACCACGGCTGGATGCTACTCATCAAAATAGAAATTTAGAGACCAAGATCAGAATTTTTGGTTGGGCAGAAGGCCGGGCTTGATTAGACCCTAGTTCGGGACTTTGATCAGAAAAGTGGAAAATTAGGGCTTCTGTAAAAATGGGAATTTTTGAAATCTGTGACCACGGCTGGAAGCTCCTCAGAAAAATAGAAGCTTAGAGCTTTGGATCAAACATTTTGATGGGGCAAAAGAGTGGGATTCATCAAACCCCAGTTCAGGGTCACGTCCAGTGAATCTAGAAGTTTCAAAGGCAAAATTGAGGAGTGAAACTTTGCAGTTTTCAAATTCTGAATATTCCAATTTGATCAGCTCATCAAGGCACATATTTCTATCCTATCAGAAGTTTGAAATTCAAAGTTTGAATTTTTGGGGTTTCTCTGACAAACCCATATCCAGCTCAAGGTCCAGTTCTTGCAAATCAAGTGGATTGGGTTAATCCTAGAAGAAGATGGATTGGTCACTTGCATAAGTGAAGAAGTTCCTGTTTCAGAGGGAGATGAGGCTAAGGCCTTACATAAGAAGATTACAAGTGATCTCGACAGGTATGACTCATCGAGGTATGTTTTGAGATTTGTTCATAATTAAGTTTATGGTATGCTTGTCTTCATATTATCACGGTTAGTACAATCTTGATTTTAGACTTGTCATATCACCTTAATAAAATTATGAATGCATGATAGAAGTCATTCATTTATTAGGAGTATGAAACTTATGTTTGTACTAACACTTTGTGATGTTGTATGAGTTTTATGTTGTCTACTAACATGAAAGGTACACCAAGAAGACAAATCATGTTCTAGTTCAGGAACATATGATCATGATGACATGAGGACAAAGATTCATCCATTGCCATGGATCTCATAGAAGATCCATTCTCGAGGTATGTATAACTTAGTTTTATAATGGTTAACTTATGAGACATGCAAGTTACTAGCACAAGTCACTAAAGAGAACCAGAAGACATTATGCGGGTATGTTAGACATAAATAGCTAGCATGTTAATCCAGGTATGTTTTTCCTATATCAAGCTAAAATCCTACCTTGTGTTAGGATCTTATACTGTTGTTGATAATGATTATTCATGAAGTCATAGGTTTGAATAATCATGGTTGTATGCATATTATGTTTCTTACCATAATTGATGATATGACTAAACAGAAGAATCATGAAGGTATAGGTTTGAATAATCACAGGTTTTATGCATTTTATATCTCTTATCTTGATTGATGATTCAACTAACCTGAAGAGTCATAGGCTTGAGTAATTACAGGTTTAGACATGTTATGTTTCTTATGATTTGACTAACCATAAGAATCCTTGAATGCTCATGCTTATTATTTCTGTTTGAAATGATCATGACTATACATGCTTGAGATTATTGTGTTTTAATAGTATACTAATGAATGTATGATTTTATATGAGATCACAAGGATAACACATTCATGATACTAATAAGCATGCATAGGGACCAAGGATGAATATGAGTTCAAGAACAGGTAATTTAGGAAGCAAAGATCAAGAGGGAGCACACTCCAGTTGCTCCTGCCAGAAAGCAAAGGAGCACACTCTAGTTGTTCCTGCAAGAAAGCAAAGGAGCACACTTCAGTAGTTTCTGCAAGGATGTAGATATTCAGAGGGAGTTGATCATCTCTCTACATTTCACAACAGAAAGGTGAAGCTACCTCAGATTAGGACTCCAGCAGCTCCTGCAAGGAAGCAAAGACTCAGAGGGAGTCCACCCAACGAACAAACAAAGATAACTATTTGAATTGTCATTTCTTAAATAATACTGTTCAATAATGTATATACTGATGTTCCTAGAATTAGGTTGTGTATTATGCATATTAGAATAATTGCATTGATGAATAGTATACTACCAATATGCATGGGTAAGTAGCGTATGGCAGTGTACAACATTCCATTGCTACTTATCTAGAATGAAACCTCTTTGCTGACATGTTGGGAGTTGTGCACACTCTTAACAATGTTCTGGTAGAGATTGGAAGGCATCTAGAAAGTTACGGGATATGGATAAATGTTGTATTGAAGCATTGTCTAAGATAATTGCATGACTGTATGGCATATTCCTTTATGTGTAAGAATTTGTTCTGAAAACTATGAGATGTTTTCTAATCATGCAATTTAACTTGTTGTGTAGGAAAGATCGTATGCCATCTCCTACAAAAGAAGAACTACAACATTTTGTTCCAGAAACAAAGATATCTATTGAAGATATTGAAAGATATTGAAGTTCCCAGGATCTGGGATGAAGAAATGAAATGCCATGATCCGTCAATCATGAAGAATGATGTTTGGGATGTAATCCCAAAGACATGAAGGGAAGTTTGCTATGACTTCCAAATGGAACTTTCAGATCAAGCATGTTGCAGATGGCAGCATTGAGAAATATAAAAGTGATGAAATAGAAGATACACCAGATGGATTCAAGACAGCTTCCTTGAATGGTGTAGTTGAAGAAGAAGTGTATGTAGAGCAGCCACTTGGTTCTGAGACACATGATAGGAAATCATATATGTGCAGAACTTGGTATGGTGAAGATAGATTGATTGACGACACGCAGCGGAAGCTTACTACCGAGTTCGAGATGAAGAACTTGGGGATGATGCACTATTTGTTTTTATCATGGAGGTGTGGCAGAGTACATATGGAATCTTCCTTGGACAAGGGAAGTATATAGTAGAGATCCTGAAGAGGTTCGGGATGATGGACTGCAAGGATATGGCCACACCTATGGCATCGAATATGAAGCTTCTATGTGATGCTTCATCTGAGCTGGTTGATGTCTCTTTGTATCGTCAGATGATTGGGTCCTTGATGTACCTGACGAACACGAGACCAGACATTTGCTTTGCTGTGAACACATTGAGCCAGTTCCCGACGGATCCGAGGAGTGTTCACCTGGTTGCTGTAAAGCATGTTCTGAGGTACCTGAAGGGTACAGTGGATTATGGGCTCAGGTATGAGGAGAATCAAAAGTTTAACCTGCAGGGTTATGTTGATTCAGATTGGGCTGGCAGTGCTGCAGATAGGAAGAGCACATCTGGGTGCTGCTTCAGTATGGGATCAGGTGTGATCTCTTGGTTTAGCAGGAAGCAGTCCTGCGTAGCACTGAGTACAACTGAGGCAGAGTATGTTGCAGCCTGTTCAGCTAGTTGTGAGGCAGTATGGCTACGGAAGCTACTGTCTGAGTTATTTGATCTCCCGTTGGAGGCTACTGGTATCTTCTGTGATAACCAGAGTTGTGTGAAGCTGTCCGAGAATCCAGTGTTTCATGACAGGCCGAAACACATAGAGATCAAATATCACTATATCAGGGATATGGTGCAGAGAGGAGCCGTGAAGCTCCTATATGTTGCGACAGACGAGCAGATTGCAGATGTGCTGACGAAGCCACTAGCCAGGGTGAAGTTCGAGTATTTCAGAGAGAGAGGCTTGGCGTTCTTCAGATCGAGGACACTTCAAGGAAGAAGTGATGGACACATTTGCTGAAGCCATTCCAAGCATGTTGGAAGGAGGATCCTTCACATGGCTGTGGATGTAAGCGCTGGATGATGAGCATTAGGATGATGTTCTGGTTTCTGCTTGGATATGATCAGGTGGATCATTTATGTATGGATGCATCATGTTGGATGCTGGATATGATCAGTTGGATCATGTGTATGTATGCATCAGGTGGATGCATTGATGTATCAGGTGGATACATTGTATGATCAAGTGGATCATGTATGGTGATATGTATCATGTATTTGTATCAGGTGGATACATTGATGATCAGGAGGATCATGTATGATACTTGGTATGCATCAGGAAGATGCATTGATGATCAGGATGATCATAGATGACGAGCTTCAGGATGTTGCTCCAGATGACATGCAGCAGGATGTTGCAGTGATGATCAGGATGATCATAGATGACGAGCTTCAGGATGTTGCTCCAGATGACATGCAGCAGGATGTTGCAGTGATGATCAGGATGATCATAGATGACGAGCTTCAGGATGTTGCTCCAGATGACATGCAGCAGGACGTTGCAGTGATGATGATCAGGATGATCATGGATACATCAGGATGATGTATGGTGAGTATCAGGATGATACTCTATGGCCGTGGATCAGGTTGTGCAGATGAGCATGTAATCCGGTGCCTTGGGAGATTTGCAGATGGTCTTTCGAGGTTTTGCCTATGGCATGTAATTCGGTTCCCTGGGACATCTGGCAAATGCTCTTTCGAGGTTTTGCTCTGGGAGGACATGTAATTCGTTGCCCTGGGAGATCTGCAGATAGTCTTTCGAGGTTTTTCCTATGGCATATAATAGCGCCCTGGGATATATGGCAGATGCTCTTGCGAGGTTTTGTCCTATGGCATGTAATTCGTTTCCCTGGGAGATCCGATAGGTTGGGCTGTGTTCCCGTAATCAGTCCTGGGATGCTCTTGCGAGGTTTTTCCATGACCACATGTAATTCGTTGCCCTGGGAGATTTCAGGTCGGAGTTGTGTACCCGTAACATCCTGAGATGCTCTTGCGAGGTTTTGTGGTGGACCACATGTAATTTGTGCCCTGGGAGATTTCAGGTCGGAGTTGTGTACCCATAACATCCTGAGATGCTCTTGCGAGGTTTTGTGGTGAACCACATGTAATTTGTGCCCTGGGAGATTTCAGGTCGGAGTTGTGTACCCGTAACATCCCGAGATGCTCTTGCGAGGTTTGTGGTGGGGTCACATGTAATAGCGCCCTGGGAGGTCCTACAGGTCGGAGTTGTGTACCCGTAACATCCTGGGATGCTCTTTCGAGGTTTTGTGACGCACGTAATAAGTCCTGAGGATTCCACAGTATGGCCAGTGATGACGAAGACCTGCAGGTGGTGGGCCTACATCCAGTATGAAAAAGGACTGGCTCTGTAGAACTTCCTATGACGAGTAGATTCAGAGATTGATTGAGATAGCAGCAGCAGTGACGATGATGATGACTCGATGACGATTATCCAGTGACGATGATCCAGAGAAGATGACTTGTGCTAGAAGAACTGTGCTGAGAAATACCTTCCTAGTTAAGAGGGAGTGTTGATGTATATGTAACTTCGGAATGTATTTCACATATATGTATATTGTATTCCTATAGAGATGGTATTATTCCTCTATAAGGAAGTGTCGTCATTTATATTGTAAGTGTCGTAACTTATACTTGATGGGTTATTAGACCACCTTATTTGGGGTCGGCCCTGTATAAGTCATGTGGGTCAAAGGGTTATTAGACCACCCTATTAGGGGTCGGCCAAGTGGGTCAAAGGGTTATTAGACCACCCTATTGGGGGTCGGCCCACTCAGCATTATGTTATGTGGTTAAGTTCGAGCCGACATGAGTTAGGTAAAAAGGCAAGTCAAGTCAAGTATAAATAGAGTGCGGGAGGCACTCTATTTACTCATTCACTTCTCACACATGCTCTCAAGGAGGAGAGGCACACTTATGGAGGAGGAGGATTGCTGCTAGGTTATGGCTATCTCTATTGGTTGGTTGTATCATTGCTCTATCTATCTCTGAGGAAGTTATTGGGGTTTTTCACCTTTATGGTTTTCCCCAAGTAAATCTTTGTGTCTCTTGTGTGCTTGCATTATTGTCTCCATGATTGATATGATGTAGATATGCTGTACATGTTGTTCTATCAGTTAAGATCCTAGATCAGATTGAAGTAAATTCTGAAAATCTAACATTTTTAAAATCACAGCTTCTAGAAGGTTTACATGATTTCTTAAAAAACACGAGTTTTTAGAAAATGTGTTTTATTTCAGAAATGGAATCAACAAAGTATGCACATTCTACATCATAACAACTTTCTATAGTTTGCGCATTCGTCTGGAAATAAGAAAAGCTTACTTCCACCGTTGTTTAAAATCACAGCTTCTAGAAGGTTTACATGATTTCGTAAAAAACACGAGTTTTTAGAAAATATGTTTTATTTCATAAATGGAATCTACAAAGTATGCACATTCTACGTCATAACGACTTTCTATAGTTTGCGCATGCGTCCGGAAATAAGAAAAGCTTACTTTCCCCGTTTTTTAAAATCACAGCTTCTAGAAGGTTTACATGATTTCGTAAAAAACACGAGTTTTTAGAAAATGTGTTTTATTTCATAAATGGAATCTACAAAGTATGCACATTCTACATCATAAATACTTTCTATAGTTTTCGCATGCGTCCGGAAATAAGAAACGCTTACTTCCCCCGATTTTTAAAATCACAGCTTCTAGAAGGTTTACATGATTTCGTAAAAAACACGAGTTTTTAGAAAATGTGTTTTATTTCATAAATGGAATCAACAAAGTATGCACATTCTACGTCATAGCGACTTTCTATAGTTTGCGCATGCGTCTGGAAATAAGAAAAGCTTACTTCCCCCGTTTTTTAAAATCACAGCTTCTAGAAGGTTTACATGATTTCGTGAAAAACACGAGTTTTTAAAAAATGTGTTTTATTTCATAAATGGAATCTACAAAGTATGCACATTCTACGTCATAACGACATTCTATAGTTTGCGCATGCGTTTGGAAATAAGAAAAGCTTACTTCCCTTGTTTTTTAAAATCACAGCTTCTAGAAGGTTTACATGATTTCGTAAAAAACACGAGTTTTTAGAAAATGTGTTTTATTTCATAATTGGAATAAACAAAGTATGCACATTCTACGTCATAACGACATTCTATAGTTTGCGCATTCGTCCGGAAATAAGAAAAGCATACTTCCATCGTTTTTTAAAATCACAGTTTCTAGAAGGTTTACATGATTTCGTAAAAAACATGAGTTTTTAGAAAATGTGTTTTATTTCATAAATTGAATCAACAAAGTATGCGCATTCTACGTCATAATGACTTTCTATAGTTTCCGCATGCGTCAGGAAATAAGAAAAGCTTACTTCAACCGATTTTTAAAATCACAGCTTCTAGAAGATTTACATGATTTCGTAAAAAACACGAGCTTTTAGAAAATGTGTTTTATTTCATAAATGGAATCAACAAAGTATGCACATTCTACGTCATAACGACTTTCTATAGTTTGCGCATGCGTCCGGAGATAAGAAAAGCTTACTTCCACCGATTTTTAAAATCACAGCTTCTAGAAGGTTTACATGATTTCGTAAAAAACACGAGCTTTTAGAAAATGTGTTTTATTTCATAAATGGAATCTACAAAGTATGCACATTCTACATCATAACGAATTTCTATACTTTGCGCATGCGTCCGGAAATAAGAAAAGCTTACTTCTCCCGTTTTTTAAAATCACAGCATCTAGAAGTTTTACATGATTTCGTAAAAAACATGATTTTTTAGAAAATGTGTTTTATTTCATAAATGGAATCTACAAAGTATGCACATTCTATGTCATAACGACATTCTATACTTTGCGCATGCGTCCGGAAATAAGAAAAGCTTACTTCCCCCGTTTTTTAAAATCACAACTTCTAGAAGGTTTACATGATTTCTTAAAAAACACGAGTTTTTAGAAAATGTGTTTTATTTCATAAATGGAATCAACAAAGTATGCACATTCTACATCATAACGAATTTCTATAGTTTGCGCATGCGTCCGAAAATAAGAAAAGCTTACTTCCACCGTTTTTTAAAATCACAGCTTCTAGAATGTTTACATGATTTTGTAAAAAACACTTGTTTTTAGAAAATGTGTTTTATTTCATAAATGGAATCTACAAAGTATGCACATTCTACGTCATAACGACTTTCTATAGTTTGCGCATACGTCCGGAAATAAGACAAAATACTTCCCGCGTTTTTTAAAATTACATCTTCTAGAAGGTTTACATGATTTCTTAAAAAACAGGAGTTTTTAGAAAATGTGTTTTATTTCATAAATGGAATCAACAGAGTATGCACATTCTACGTCATAACGACTTTCTATAGTTTATGCATGCGTTTGGAAATAAGAAAAGCTTACTTCCCCCGTTTTTTAAAATCACAGCTTCTAGAAGGTTTGCATGATTTCTTAAAAAACACGAGTTTTTAGAAAATGTGTTTTATTTCATAAATGGAATCAACAAAGTATGCACATTCTACGTCATAACGACTTTCTATAGTTTGCGCATGCCTCCGGAAATAAGAAAAGCTTACTTCCCCCGTTTTTTAAAATCACAGCTTCTAGAAGGATTACATGATTTCGTAAAAAACACGAGTTTTTAGAAAATTTGTTTTATTTCATAAATGGAATCAACAAAGTATGCACATTCTACGTCATAACGAATTTCTATACTTTGCGCATCCGTCCGGAAATAAGAAAAGATTACTTCCCCAGTTTTTTAAAATCACAGCTTCTAGAAGGTTTACATGATTTCTTAAAAAACACGAGTTTTTAGAAAATGTGTTTTATTTCATAAATAGAATCAACAAAGTATGCACATCCTACGTCATAACGACTTTCTATAGTTTGCGCACGCGTTTGGAAATAAGAAAAGCTTACTTCCCCCGTTTTTTAAAATCACAGCTTCTAGAAGGTTTACATGATTTCTTAAAAAACATGAGTTTTTAGAAAATGTGTTTTATTTCATAAATGGAATCAACAAAGTATGCACATTCTACATCATAACAACTTTCTATAGTTTGCGCTTTCGTCTGGAAATAAGAAAAGCTTACTTCCCCCGTTTTTTAAAATCACAGCTTCTAGAAGGTTTACATGATTTCGTGAAAAACACGAGTTTTTAGAAAATGTGTTTTATTTCATAAATGGAATCTACAAAGTATGCACATTCTACGTCATAACGACATTCTATAGTTTGCGCATGCGTCCGGAAATAATAAAAGCTTACTTCCACCGTTTTTTAAAATCACAGCTTCTAGAAGGTTTACATGATTTCGTGAAAAACACGAGTTTTTAGAAAATGTGTTTTATTTCATTAATGGAATCTACAAAGTATGCACATTCTACGTCATAAGGACTTTCTATAGTTTGCGCATGCATTTGGAAATAAGAAAAGCTTACTTCCCCCGTTTTTTAAAATCACAGCTTCTAGAAGGTTTACATGATTTCTTAAAAAACACGAGTTTTTAGAAAATGTGTTTTATTTCATAGATCGAATCAACAAAGTATGCACATTCTACGTCATAACGACTTTCTATAGTTTGCGCATGCGTCCGGAAATAAGAAAAGCTTACTTCCACCGTTTTTTAAAATCACAGCTTCTAGAAGGTTTACATGATTTCTTAAAAAACACGAGTTTTTAGAAAATGTGTTTTATTTCATAAATGGAATCAACAAAGTATGCACATTCTACATCATAACGAATTTCTATAGTTTGCGCATGCGTCCGAAAATAAGAAAAGCTTACTTCCACCGTTTTTTAAAATCACAGCTTCTAGAATGTTTACATGATTTTGTAAAAAACACTTGTTTTTAGAAAATGTGTTTTATTTCATAAATGGAATCTACAAAGTATGCACGTTCTACGTCATAACGACTTTCTATAGTTTGCGCATACGTCCGGAAATAAGACAAAATACTTCCCGCGTTTTTTAAAATTACAGCTTCTAGAAGGTTTACATGATTTCTTAAAAAACAGGAGTTTTTAGAAAATGTGTTTTATTTCATAAATAGAATCAACAAAGTATGCACATCCTACGTCATAACGACTTTCTATAGTTTGCGCATGTGTTTGGAAATAAGAAAAGCTTACTTGCCCCATTTTTTAAAATCACAGCTTCTAGAAGGTTTACATGATTTCGTAAAAAACACGAGTTTTTAGAAAATGTGTTTTATTTCATAAATGGAATCTACAAAGTATGCACATTCTACGTCATAACGACTTTCTATAGTTTGCGCATATGTCCGGAAATAAGAAAAGCTTACTTCCACCGTTTTTTAAAATCACAACTTCTAGAAGGTTTACATGATTTCGTAAAAAACACGAGTTTTTAGAAAATGTGTTTTATTTCATAAATGGAATCTACAAAGTATGCACATTCTACGTCATAACGACTTTCTATATTTTGCATATGCGTCCGGAAATAAGAAAAGCTTACTTCCCCCATTTTTTAAAATCACAGCTTCTAGAAGGTTTACATGATTTCGTAAAAAACACGAGTTTTTAGAAAATGTGTTTTATTTCATAAATGGAATCTACAAAGTATGCACATTCTACGTCATAACGACATTCTATAGTTTGCGCATGCATCTGGAAATAAGAAAAGCTTACTTCCACCGTTTTTTAAAATCACAGCTTTTAGAAGGTTTACATGATTTCGCAAAAAACACTTGTTTTTAGAAAATGTGTTTTATTTCATAAATGGAATCTACAAAGTATGCACATTCTACATCATAACGACTTTCTATAGTTTGCGCATTTGTCCGGAAATAAGAAAAGCTTACTTCCACCGTTTTTTAAAATCACAGCTTCTAGAAGGCTTACATGATTTCGTAAAAAACACGAGTTTTTAGAAAATGTGTTTTAATTCATAAGTGGAATCTACAAAGTATGCACATTCTACGTCATAACGACTTTCTATAGTTTGCGCATGCGTCCGGAAATAAGAAAAGCTTACTTCCCCCGTTTTTTAAAATCACAGCTTCTAGAAGGTTTACATGATTTCGTAAAAAACACGAGTTTTTAGAAAATGTGTTTTATTTCATAAATGGAATCTACAAAGTATGCACATTATACGTCATAACGACATTCTATAGTTTGCGCATCCGTCCGGAAATAAGAAAAGCTTCCTTTCCCCCATTTTTGAAAATCACAGCTTCTAGAAGGTTTACATGATTTGTTAAAAAACACGAGTTTTTAGAAAATGTGTTTTATTTCATAAATGGAATCAACAAAGTATGCACATTCTACGTCATAAGGACTTTCTATAGTTTGCGCATGCGTTGGAATATAAGAAAAGCTTACTTCCCCCGTTTTTTAAAATCACAGCTTCTAGAAGGTTTACATGATTTCGTAAAAAACACGAGTTTTTAGAAAATGTGTTTTATTTCATAAATGGAATCAACAAAGTATGCACATTCTACATCATAACGACTTTCTATAGTTTGCGCATGCGTCCGGAAATAAGAAAAGCTTACTTCCACCTTTTTTTAAAATCACAGCTTCTAGAAGGTTTACGTGATTTCGCAAAAAACACGAGTTTTTAGAAAATGTGTTTTATTTCATAAATGGAATCTACAAAGTATGCACATTCTACGTCATAAGGACTTTCTATAGTTTGCGCATGAGTTTGGAAATAAGAAAATCTTACTTCCCCCGTTTTTTAAAATCACAGCTTCTAGAAGGTTTACATGATTTCTTAAAAAACATTAGATTTAGAAAATGTGTTTTATTTCATAAATGGAATCAACAAAGTATTCACATTCTACGTCATAAGGACTTTCTATAGTTTGTGCATGCATCCGGAAATAAGAAAAGCTTACTTCCCCCATTTTTTAAAATCACAGCTTCTAGAAGGTTTACATGATTTCTTAAAAAACACGAGTTTTTAGAAAATGTGTTTTATTTCATAAATGGAATCAACAAAATATGCACATTCTACGTCATAAGGACTTTCTATAGTTTGCGCATGCGTTTGAATATAAGAAAAGCTTACTTCCCCCATTTTTTAAAATCACAGCTTCTAGAAGGTTTACGTGATTTCTTAAAAAACACTAGTTTTTAGAAAATGTATTTTATTTCATAAATGGAATCCACAAAGTATGCACATTCTACATCATAACAAGTTTCTATAGTTTGCGCATGCGTCCAAAAATAAGAAAAGCTTACTTCGACCGTTTTTTAAAATCACAGCTTCTAGAAGGTTTACATGATTTCGCAAAAAACACGAGTTTTTAGAAAATGTGTTTTATTTCATAAATGGAATCTAAAAAGTATGCACATTCAACGTCATAACGACTTTCTATAGTTTGCGCATGCGTTTGGAAATAAGAAAAGCTTACTTCCCCCGTTTTTTAAAATCACAGCTTCTAGAAGGTTTACATGATTTCTTAAAAAACACGAGTTTTTAGAAAATGTGTTTTATTTCATAAATGGAATCAACAAAGTAGGCACATTCTACGTCATAACGAATTTCTATAGTTTGCGCATGCGTCCGGAAATAAGAAAAGCTTACTTCCACCGTTTTTTAAAATCACAGCTTCTAGAAGGTTTACATGATTTCCTAAAAAACACGAGTTTTTAGAAAATGTGTTTTATTTCATAAATAGAATCAACAACGTATGCACATTCTACGTCATAACGACTTTCTATAGTTTTCGCATGCGTCCGGAAATAAGAAAAGCTTACTTCCACCATTTTTTAAAATCACAGCATCTAGAAGGTTTACATGATTTCGTAAAACACACGAGTTTTTAGAAAATGTGTTTTATTTGATAAATGGAATCTACAAAGTATACACATTCTACATCATAACGACATTCTATAGTTTGCGCATGCGTCCGAAAATAAGAAAAGCTTACTTCCACCGTTTTTTAAAATCACAGCTTCTAGAAGATTTACATGATTTCGTAAAAAACACGAGTTTTTAGAAAATGTGTTTTATTTCATAAATGGAATCAACAAAGTATGCACATTCTACGTCATAACAAATTTCTATAGTTTGCGCATGCGTTTGGAAATAATAAATGCTTACTTCCCCCGTTTTTTAAAATCACAGCTTCTAGAAGGTTTACATGATTTCTTAAAAAACACGAGTTTTTAGAAAATGTGTTTTATTTCATAAATGGAATCAACAAAGTATGCACATTCTACACCATAACGACTTTCTACACTTTGCGCATGCGTCCGGAAATAAGAAAAGCTTACTTCTCCCGTTTTTTAAAATCACAGCATCTAGAAGTTTTACCTGATTTCGTAAAAAACACGATTTTTTAGAAGATGTGTTTTATTTCATAAACGGAATCTACAAAGTATGCACATTCTATGTCATAACGACATTCTATACTTTGCGCATGCGTCCGGAAATAAGAAAAGCTTACTTCCCGCGTTTTTTAAAATCACAGCTTCTAGAAGGTTTACATGATTTCTTAAAAAATACGAGTTTTTCGAAAATGTGTTTTATTTCATAAATGGAATCAACAAAGTATGCACATTCTACGTCATAACGAAATTCTATAGTTTGCGAATGCGTCTGGAAATAAGAAAAGCTTACTTCCCCCGTTTTTTAAAATCACAGCTTCTAGAAGGTTTACATGATTTCGTAAAAAACACGAGTTTTTAGAAAATGTGTTTTATTTCATAAATGGAATCTACAAAGTATGCACATTCTACGTCATAACTACTTTCTATAGTTTGCGCATGCGTCCGGAAATAACAAAAGCTTACTTCCCCCGTTTTTTAAAATCACAGCTTCTAGAAGGTTTACATGATTTCTTAAAAAACACGAGTTTTTAGAAAATGTGTTTTATTTCATAAATGGAATCAACAAAGTATGCACATTCTACGTCATAACGAATTTCTATAGTTTGCGCATGCGTCCGGAAATAAGAAAAGCTTACTTCCACCGTTTTTTAAAATCACAGCTTCTAGAAGGTCTACATGATTTCTTAAAAAACACGAGTTTTTAGAAAATGTGTTTTATTTCATAAATAGAATCAATAACGTATGCACATTCTACGTCATAACGACTTTCTATAGTTTTCGCATGCGTCCGGAAATAAGAAAAGCTTATTTCCACCATTTTTTAAAATCACAGCATCTAGAAGGTTTACATGATTTCGTAAAACACACGAGTTTTTAGAAAATGTGTTTTATTTAATAAATGGAATCTACAAAGTATGCACATTCTACATCATAACGACATTCTATAGTTTGCGCATGCGTCCGGAAATAAGAAAAGCTTACTTCCACCGTTTTTTAAAATCACAGCTTCTAGAAGATTTACATGATTTCGTAAAAAACACGAGTTTTTAGAAAATGTGTTTTATTTCATAAATGGAATCAACAAAGTATGCACATTCAACGTCATAACGAATTTCTATAGTTTGCGCATGCGTTTGGAAATAATAAAAGCTTACTTCCCCCGTTTTTTAAAATCACAGCTTCTAGAAGGTTTACATGATTTCTTAAAAAACACGAGTTTTTAGAAAATGTGTTTTATTTCATAAATGGAATCAACAAAGTATGCACATTCTACATCATAACGACTTTTTACACTTTGCGCATGCGTCCGGAAATAAGAAAAGCTTACTTCTCCCGTTTTTTAAAATCACAGCATCTAGAAGTTTTACCTGATTTCGTAAAAAACACGATTTTTTAGAAGATGTGTTTTATTTCATAAATGGAATCTACAAAGTATGCACATTCTATGTCATAACGACATTCTATACTTTGCGCATGCGTCCGGAAATAAGAAAAGCTTACTTCCCCCGTTTTTTAAAATCACAACTTCTAGAAGGTTTACATGATTTCTTAAAAAACACGAGTTTTGAGAAAATGTGTTTTATTTCATAAATGGAATCAACAAAGTATGCACATTCTACATCATAACGAATTTCTATAGTTTGCGCATGCGTCCGGAAATAAGAAAATCTTACTTCCACCGTTTTTTAAAATCACGGCTTCTAGAATGTTTACATGATTTTGTAAAAATACTTGTTTTTAGAAAATGTGTTTTATTTCATAAATGAAATCTACAAAGTATGCACATTCTACGTCATAACGACTTTCTATAGTTTGCGCATACGTCCGGAAATAAGACAAAATACTTCCCGCGTTTTTTAAAATCACAGCTTCTAGAAGGTTTACATGATTTCTTAAAAAACACGAGTTTTTAGAAAATGTGTTTTATTTCATAAATGGAATCAACAAAGTATGCACATTCTACGTCATAACGAAATTCTATGGTTTGCGAATGCGTCTGGAAATAAGAAAAGCTTACTTCCCCCGTTTTTTAAAATCACAGCTTCTAGAAGGTTTACATGATTTCGTAAAAAACACGAGTTTTTAGAAAATGTGTTTTATTTCATAAATGGAATCTACAAAGTATGCACATTCTACGTCATAACTACTTTCTATAGTTTGCGCATGCGTCCGGAAATAACAAAAGCTTACTTCCCCCGTTTTTTAAAATCACAGCTTCTAGAAGGTTTACATGATTTCTTAAAAAACATGAGTTTTTAGAAAATGTGTTTTATTTCATAAATGGAATCAACAAAGTATGCACATTCTACGTCATAACGACTTTCTATAGTTTATGCATGCGTTTGGAAATAAGAAAAGCTTACTGCCCCCGTTTTTTAAAATCACAGCTTCTAGAAGGTTTACATGATTTCTTAAAAAACACGAGTTTTTAGAAAATGTGTTTTATTTCATAAATGGAATCAACAAAGTATGCACATTCTACGTCATAACGACTTTCTATAGTTTGCGCATGCGTCCGGAAATAAGAAAAGCTTACTTCCCCCGTTTTTTAAAATCACAGCTTCTAGAAGGTTTACATGATTTCGTAAAAAACATGAGTTTTTAGAAAATGTGTTTTATTTCATAAATGGAATCTACAAAGTATGCACATTCTACGTCATAACTACTTTCTATAGTTTTCGCATCCGTCCGGAAATAAGAAAAGCTTACTTCCCCCGTTTTTTAAAATCACAGCTTCTAGAAGGTTTACATGATTTCTTAAAAAACACGAGTTTTTAGAAAATGTGTTTTATTTCATAAATAGAATCAACAAAGTATGCACATCCTATGTCATAACGACGTTCTATAGTTTGCGCATGGGTTTGGAAATAAGAAAAGCTTACTTCCCCCGTTTTTTAAAATCACAGCTTCTAGAAGGTTTACATGATTTCGTAAAAAACACGAGTTTTTAGAAAATGTGTTTTATTTCATAAATGGAATCTACAAAGTATGCACATTCTATGTCATAACGAATTTCTATAGTTTGTGCATACGTCCGCAAATAAGAAAAGCTTACTTCCACCGTTTTTTAAAATCACAACTTCTAGAAGGTTTACATGATTTCGTAAAAAACACGAGTTTTTAGAAAATCTGTTTTATTTCATAAATGGAATCTACAAAGTATGCACATTCTACGTCATAACGACTTTCTATATTTTTCGCATGCGTCCGGAAATAAGAAAACCTTACTTCCCCCGTTTTTTAAAATCACAGCTTCTAGAAGGTTTACATGATTTCGTAAAAAACACGAGTTTTTAGAAAATGTGTTTTATTTCATAAATGGAATCTACAAAGTATGCACATTCTACGTCATAACGACATTCTATAGTTTGCGCATGCGTCTGGAAATAAGAAAAGCTTACTTCCACCGTTTTTTAAAATCACAGCTTCTAGAAGGTTTAGATGATTTCGCAAAAAACACTTGTTTTTAGAAAATGTGTTTTATTTCATAAATGGAATCTACAATGTATGCACATTCTACATCATAACGACTTTCTATAGTTTGCACATTCGTCCGGAAATAAGAAAAGCTTACTTCCACCGTTTTTTAAAATCACAGCTTCTAGAAGGTTTACATGATTTCGTAAAAAACATGAGTTTTTAGAAAATGTGTTTTATTTCATAAGTGGAATCTACAAAGTATGCACATTCTACGTCATAACGACTTTCAATAGTTTGCGCATGCGTCCGGAAATAAGAAAAGCTTACTTCCCCCGTTTTTTAAAATCACAGCTTCTAGAAGGTTTACATGATTTCGTAAAAAACACGAGTTTTTAGAAAATGTGTTTTATTTCATAAATGGAATCTACAAAGTATGCACATTCTACGTCATAACGACATTCTATAGTTTGCGCATGCGTCAGGAAATAAGAAAAGCTTACTTCCACCGTTTTTTAAAATCACAGCTTCTAGAAGGTTTACATGATTTCTTAAAAAACACGAGTTTTTAGAAAATGTGTTTTATTTCATAAATGGAATCAACAAAGTATGCACATTCTACATCATAACGACTTTCTATAGTTTGCGCATGCGTCCGGAAATAAGAAACGCTTACTTCCCCCGTTTTTTAAAATCACAGCTTCAAAGAAGGTTTACATGATTTCTTAAAAAACACGAGTTTTTAGAAAATGTGTTTTATTTCATAAATGGAATCTACAAAGTATGCACATTCTACATCATAACGACTTTCTATAGTTTGCGCATGCGTCCGGAAATAAGAAAAGCTTACTTCCCCCGTTTTTTAAAATCACAGCTTCTAGAAGGTTTACATGATTTCGTAAAAAACACGAGTTTTTAGAAAATGTGTTTTATTTCATAAATGGAATCTACAAAGTATGCACATTCTACGTCATAACGACATTCTATAGTTTGCGCATGCATCCAGAAATAAGAAAAGTTACTTCCACCGTTTTTTAAAATCACAGCTTCTAGAAGGTTTACATGATTTCTTAAAAAACATGAGTTTTTAGAAAATGTGTTTTATTTCATAAATGGAATCAACTAAGTATGCACATTCTACATCATAACGACTTTCTATAGTTTGCACATGCGTCCGGAAATAAGAAACGCTTACTTCCCCCGTTTTTTAAAATCACAGCTTCTAGAAGGTTTACATGATTTCGTAAAAAACACGAGTTTTTTGAAAATGTGTTTTATTTCATAAATGGAATGTACAAAGTATACACATTCTACGTCATAACGACTTTCTATAGTTTGCGCATGCGTCCGGAAATAAGAAAAGCTTGCTTCCCCCATTTTTTAAAATCACAGCTTCTAGAAGGTTTACATGATTTCTTAAAAAACACGAGTTTTTAGAAAATGTGTTTTATTTCATAAATAGAATCAACAAAGTATACACATCCTACGTCATAACGACTTTCTATAGTTTGCGCATTCATCCGGAAATAAGAAAAGCTTATTTCCACCGTTTTTTAAAATCACAGCTTCTAGAAGGTTTACATGATTTCGTAAAAAACACGAGTTTTTAGAAAATGTGTTTTATTTCATAAATGGAATCTACAAAGTATGCACATTCTACGTCATAACGAATTTCTATAGTTTGCGCATGCGTCCGGAAATAAGAAACGCTTACTTCCCCCGTTTTTTAAAATCACAGCTTCTAGAAGGTTTACATGATTTCGTAAAAAACACGAGTTTTTAGAAAATGTGTTTTATTTCATAAATGGAATCTACAAAGTATGCACATTCTACGTCATAACGACTTTCTATAGTTTGCGCATGCGTCCGGAAATAAAAAAGCTTACTTCCCCCATTTTTTAAAATAACAGCTTCTAGAAGGTTTACATGATTTCTTAAAAAACACGAGTTTTTAGAAAATGTGTTTTATTTCATAAATGGAATCAACAAAGTATGCACATTCTACGTCATAACGACTTTCTATAGTTTGCGCATGCGTCCGGAAATAAGAAAAGCTTACTTCCACCGTTTTTTAAAATCACAGCTTCTAGAAGGTTTACATGATTTCGTAAAAAACACGAGTTTTTAGAAAATGTGTTTTATTTCGTAAATGGAATCTACAAAGTATGCACATTCTACGTCATAACGACATTCTATAGTTTGTGCATGCCTCCGGAAATAAGAAAAGCTTACTTCCACCGTTTTTTAAAATCACAGCTTCTAGAAGGTTTACATGATTTCGTAAAAAACACGAGTTTTTAGAAAATGTGTTTTATTTCATAAATGGAATCTACAAAGTATGCACATTCTACATCATAACGACTTTCTATAGTTTGCGCATCCGTCCGGAAATAAGAAAAGCTTACTGGCCCCGTTTTTTAAAATCACAGCTTCTAGAAGGCTTACATGATTTGTTAAAAAACATGAGTTTTTAGAAAATATGTTTTATTTCGTAAATGGAATCAACAAAGTATGCACATTCTACGTCATAACGAATTTCTATAGTTTGCGCATGCGTCCGGAAATAAGAAAAGCTTACTTCCACCGTTTTTTAAAATCACAGCTTCTAGAAGGTTTACATGATTTCGTAAAAAACACGAGTTTTTAGAAAATGTGTTTTATTTCATAAATGGAATCTACAAAGTATGCACATTCTACGTCATAACGACTTTCTATAGTTTGCGCATACGTCCGGAAATAAGAAAAGCTTACTTCCCCCGTTTTTTAAAATCACAGCTTCTAGAAGGTTTACATGATTTCTTAAAAAACATGAGTTTTTAGAAAATGTGTTTTATTTCATAGATCGAATCAACAAAGTATGCACATTCTACGTCATAACGACTTTCTATAGTTTGCGCATGCGTCTGGAAATAAGAAAAGCTTACTTCCACCGTTTTTTAAAATCACAGCTTCTAGAAGGTTTACATAATTTCATAAAAAACACGAGTTTTTAGAAAATGTGTTTTATTTCATAAATGGAATCTACAAAGTATGCACATTCTACGTCAGAAGGACTTTCTATAATTTGCGCATACGTCCGGAAATAAGAAAAGCTTCCTTCCCCCGTTTTTTAAAATCACAGCTTCTAGAAGGTTTTCATGATTTCTTAAAAACACGAGTTTTTAGAAAATGTGTTTTATTTCATAAATGGAATCAACAAAGTATAAACATTCTACATCATAACAACTTTCTATAGTTTACGCATTCGTCCGGAAATAAGAAAAGCTTACTTCCCCCGTTGTTTAAAATCACAGCTTCTAGAAGGTTTACATGATTTCGTCAAAAACACGAGTTTTTAGAAAATGTGTTTTATTTCATAAATAGAATCTACAAAGTATGCACATTCTACATCATAACGACTTTCTATAGTTTGCGCATGCGTCCGGAAATAAGAAAAGCTTACTTTCCCGGTTTTTTAAAATCACAGCTTCTAGAAGGTTTACATGATTTCGTAAAAAACACGAGTTTTTAGAAAATGTGTTTTATTTCATAAATGGAATCTACAAATCATGCACATTCTACGCCATAACGACATTCTATAGTTTGCGCATGCGTCCGGAAATAAGAAAAGCTTACTTCCCCCGTTTTTTAAAATCACAGCTTCTATAAGGTTTACATGAGTTCTTAAAAAACACGAGTTTTTAGAAAATGTGTTTTATTTCATAAATAGAATCAACAAAGTATGCACATCCTACGTCATAAACGACTTTCTATACATTGCGCATGCGTTTGGAAATAAGAAAATCTTACTTCCCCCGTTTTTTAAAATCACAGCTTCTAGAAGGTTTACATGATTTCGTAAAAAACACGAGTTTTTAGAAAATGTGTTTTATTTAATAAATGGAATCTACAAAGTATGCACATTCTACGTCATAACGACTTTCTATAGTTTGCGCATACGTCCTTAAATAAGAAAAGCTTACTTCCACCGTTTTTTAAAATCACAGCTTCTAGAAGGTTTACATGATTTCGTAAAAAACACGAGTTTTTAGAAAATGTGTTTTATTTCATAAATGGAATCTACAAAGTATGCACATTCTACGTCATAACGACTTTCTATATTTTGCACATGCGTCCGGAAATAAGAAAAGCTTACTTCCACCGTTTTTTAAAATCACAGCTTCTAGAAGGTTTACATGATTTCGTAAAAAACACGAGTTTTTAGAAAATGTGTTTTATTTCATAAATGGAATCTACAAAGTATGCACATTCTACGTCATAACGACATTCTATAGTTTGCGCATGCGTCTGGAAATAAGAAAAGCTTACTTCCACCGTTTTTTAAAATCACAGCTTCTAGAAGGTTTACATGATTTCTTAAAAAACACGAGTTTTTAGAAAATGTGTTTTATTTCATAAATAGAATCAACAAAGTATGCACATCCTACGTCATAACGACTTTCTATAGTTTGCGCATTCATCCGGAAATAAGAAAAGCTTACTTCCACCGTTTTTTAAAATCACAGCTTCTAGAAGGTTTACATGATTTCGTAAAAAACACGAGTTTTTAGAAAATGTGTTTTATTTCATAAGTGGAATCTACAAAGTATGCACATTGTACGTCATAACGACTTTCTATAGTTTGCGCATGCGTACGGAAATAAGAAAAGCTTACTTCCCCCGTTTTTTAAAATCACAGCTTCTAGAAGGTTTACATGATTTCGTAAAAAACACGAGTTTTTAGAAATGTGTTTTATTTCATAAATGGAATCTACAAAGTATGCACATTCTACGTCATAACGACATTCTATAGTTTGCGCATCCGTCCGGAAATAAGAAAAGCTTACTTCCCCCGTTTTTTAAAATCACAGCTTCTAGAAGGTTTACATGAATTGTTAAAAAACACGAGTTTTTAGAAAATGTGTTTTATTTCATAAATGGAATCAACAAAGTATGCACATTCTACGTCATAAGGACTTTCTATAGTTTGCGCATGCGTTTTAATATAAGAAAAGCTTACTTCCCCCGTTTTTTAAAATCACAGCTTCTAGAAGGTTTACATGATTTCTTAAAAAACACGAGTTTTTACAAAATGTGTTTTATTTCATAAATGGAATCAACAAAGTATGCACATTCTACATCATAACGACTTTCTATAGTTTGCGCATGCGTCCGGAAATAAGAAAAGCTTACTTCCACCGTTTATGAAAATCACAGCTTCTAGAAGGTTTACATGATTTCGCAAAAAACACGAGTTTTTAGAAAATGTGTTTTATTTCATAAAAGGAATCTACAAAGTATGCACATTCTACGTCATAACGACTTTCTATAGTTTGCGCATGAGTTTGGAAATAAGAAAATCTTACTTCCCCCGTTTTTTAAAATCACAGCTTCTAGAAGGTTTACATGATTTCGTAAAAAACACGAGTTTTTAGAAAATGTGTTTTATTTCGTAAATGGAATCAACAAAGTATGCACATTCTACGTCATAACGACTTTCTATAGTTTGCGCATGCGTCCGGAAATAAGAAAAGCTTACTTCCACCGTTTTTTAAAATCACAGCTTCTAGAAGGTTTACATAATTTCATAAAAAACACGAGTTTTTAGAAAATGTGTTTTATTTCATAAATGGAATCTACAAAGTATGCACATTCTACGTCATAATGACTTTCTATAGTTTGCGCATGCGTCCGGAAATAAGAAAAGATTCCTTCCCCCGTTTTTTAAAATCACAGCTTCTAGAAGGTTTTCATGATTTCTTAAAAAACACGAGTTTTTAGAAAATGTGTTTTATTTCATAAATGGAATCAAAAAAGTATAAACATTCTACATCATAACAACTTTCTATAGTTTACGCATTCGTCCGGAAATAAGAAAAGCTTACTTCCCCCGTTGTTTAAAATCACAGCTTCTAGAAGGTTTACATGATTTCGTAAAAAACACGAGTTTTTAGAAAATGTGTTTTATTTCATAAATAGAATCTACAAAGTATGCACATTCTACATCATAACGACTTTCTATAGTTTGCGCATGCGTCCGGAAATAAGAAAAGCTTACTTTCCCGGTTTTTTAAAATCACAGCTTCTAGAAGGTTTACATGATTTCGTAAAAAACACGAGTTTTTAGAAAATGTGTTGTATTTCATAAATGGAATCTACAAAGCATGCACATTCTACGTCATAACGACATTCTATAGTTTGCGCATTCATCCGGAAATAAGAAAAGCTTATTTCCACCGTTTTTTAAAATCACAGCTTCTAGAAGGTTTACATGATTTCGTAAAAAACACGAGTTTTTAGAAAATGTGTTTTATTTCATAAATGGAATCTACAAAGTATGCACATTCTACGTCATAACGAATTTCTATAGTTTGCGCATGCGTCCGGAAATAAGAAACGCTTACTTCCCCCGTTTTTTAAAATCACAGCTTCTAGAAGGTTTACATGATTTCGTAAAAAACACGAGTTTTTAGAAAATGTGTTTTATTTCATAAATGGAATCTACAAAGTATGCACATTCTACGTCATAACGACTTTCTATAGTTTGCGCATGCGTCCGGAAATAAAAAAGCTTACTTCCCCCATTTTTTAAAATAACAGCTTCTAGAAGGTTTACATGATTTCTTAAAAAACACGAGTTTTTAGAAAATGTGTTTTATTTCATAAATGGAATCAACAAAGTATGCACATTCTACGTCATAACGACTTTCTATAGTTTGCACATGCGTCCGGAAATAAGAAAAGCTTACTTCCACCGTTTTTTAAAATCACAGCTTCTAGAAGGTTTACATGATTTCGTAAAAAACACGAGTTTTTAGAAAATGTGTTTTATTTCGTAAATGGAATCTACAAAGTATGCACATTCTACGTCATAACGACATTCTATAGTTTGTGCATGCCTCCGGAAATAAGAAAAGCTTACTTCCACCGTTTTTTAAAATCACAGCTTCTAGAAGGTTTACATGATTTCGTAAAAAACACGAGTTTTTAGAAAATGTGTTTTATTTCATAAATGGAATCTACAAAGTATGCACATTCTACATCATAACAACTTTCTATAGTTTGCGCATCCGTCCGGAAATAAGAAAAGCTTACTGGCCCCGTTTTTTAAAATCACAGCTTCTAGAAGGCTTACATGATTTGTTAAAAAACATGAGTTTTTAGAAAATATGTTTTATTTCGTAAATGGAATCAACAAAGTATGCACATTCTACGTCATAACGAATTTCTATAGTTTGCGCATGCGTCCGGAAATAAGAAAAGCTTACTTCCACCGTTTTTTAAAATCACAGCTTCTAGAAGGTTTACATGATTTCGTAAAAAACACGAGTTTTTAGAAAATGTGTTTTATTTCATAAATGGAATCTACAAAGTATGCACATTCTACGTCATAACGACTTTCTATAGTTTGCGCATACGTCCGGAAATAAGAAAAGCTTACTTCCCCCGTTTTTTAAAATCACAGCTTCTAGAAGGTTTACATGATTTCTTAAAAAACATGAGTTTTTAGAAAATGTGTTTTATTTCATAGATCGAATCAACAAAGTATGCACATTCTACGTCATAACGACTTTCTATAGTTTGCGCATGCGTCTGGAAATAAGAAAAGCTTACTTCCACCGTTTTTTAAAATCACAGCTTCTAGAAGGTTTACATAATTTCATAAAAAACACGAGTTTTTAGAAAATGTGTTTTATTTCATAAATGGAATCTACAAAGTATGCACATTCTACGTCAGAAGGACTTTCTATAATTTGCGCATACGTCCGGAAATAAGAAAAGCTTCCTTCCCCCGTTTTTTAAAATCACAGCTTCTAGAAGGTTTTCATGATTTCTTAAAAACACGAGTTTTTAGAAAATGTGTTTTATTTCATAAATGGAATCAACAAAGTATAAACATTCTACATCATAACAACTTTCTATAGTTTACGCATTCGTCCGGAAATAAGAAAAGCTTACTTCCCCCGTTGTTTAAAATCACAGCTTCTAGAAGGTTTACATGATTTCGTCAAAAACACGAGTTTTTAGAAAATGTGTTTTATTTCATAAATAGAATCTACAAAGTATGCACATTCTACATCATAACGACTTTCTATAGTTTGCGCATGCGTCCGGAAATAAGAAAAGCTTACTTTCCCGGTTTTTTAAAATCACAGCTTCTAGAAGGTTTACATGATTTCGTAAAAAACACGAGTTTTTAGAAAATGTGTTTTATTTCATAAATGGAATCTACAAATCATGCACATTCTACGCCATAACGACATTCTATAGTTTGCGCATGCGTCCGGAAATAAGAAAAGCTTACTTCCCCCGTTTTTTAAAATCACAGCTTCTATAAGGTTTACATGAGTTCTTAAAAAACACGAGTTTTTAGAAAATGTGTTTTATTTCATAAATAGAATCAACAAAGTATGCACATCCTACGTCATAAACGACTTTCTATACATTGCGCATGCGTTTGGAAATAAGAAAATCTTACTTCCCCCATTTTTTAAAATCACAGCTTCTAGAAGGTTTACATGATTTCGTAAAAAACACGAGTTTTTAGAAAATGTGTTTTATTTAATAAATGGAATCTACAAAGTATGCACATTCTACGTCATAACGACTTTCTATAGTTTGCGCATACGTCCTTAAATAAGAAAAGCTTACTTCCACCGTTTTTTAAAATCACAGCTTCTAGAAGGTTTACATGATTTCGTAAAAAACACGAGTTTTTAGAAAATGTGTTTTATTTCATAAATGGAATCTACAAAGTATGCACATTCTACGTCATAACGACTTTCTATATTTTGCACATGCGTCCGGAAATAAGAAAAGCTTACTTCCACCGTTTTTTAAAATCACAGCTTCTAGAAGGTTTACATGATTTCGTAAAAAACACGAGTTTTTAGAAAATGTGTTTTATTTCATAAATGGAATCTACAAAGTATGCACATTCTACGTCATAACGACATTCTATAGTTTGCGCATGCGTCTGGAAATAAGAAAAGCTTACTTCCACCGTTTTTTAAAATCACAGCTTCTAGAAGGTTTACATGATTTCTTAAAAAACACGAGTTTTTAGAAAATGTGTTTTATTTCATAAATAGAATCAACAAAGTATGCACATCCTACGTCATAACGACTTTCTATAGTTTGCGCATTCATCCGGAAATAAGAAAAGCTTACTTCCACCGTTTTTTAAAATCACAGCTTCTAGAAGGTTTACATGATTTCGTAAAAAACACGAGTTTTTAGAAAATGTGTTTTATTTCATAAGTGGAATCTACAAAGTATGCACATTGTACGTCATAACGACTTTCTATAGTTTGCGCATGCGTACGGAAATAAGAAAAGCTTACTTCCCCCGTTTTTTAAAATCACAGCTTCTAGAAGGTTTACATGATTTCGTAAAAAACACGAGTTTTTAGAAATGTGTTTTATTTCATAAATGGAATCTACAAAGTATGCACATTCTACGTCATAACGACATTCTATAGTTTGCGCATCCGTCCGGAAATAAGAAAAGCTTACTTCCCCCGTTTTTTAAAATCACAGCTTCTAGAAGGTTTACATGAATTGTTAAAAAACACGAGTTTTTAGAAAATGTGTTTTATTTCATAAATGGAATCAACAAAGTATGCACATTCTACGTCATAAGGACTTTCTATAGTTTGCGCATGCGTTTTAATATAAGAAAAGCTTACTTCCCCCGTTTTTTAAAATCACAGCTTCTAGAAGGTTTACATGATTTCTTAAAAAACACGAGTTTTTACAAAATGTGTTTTATTTCATAAATGGAATCAACAAAGTATGCACATTCTACATCATAACGACTTTCTATAGTTTGCGCATGCGTCCGGAAATAAGAAAAGCTTACTTCCACCGTTTATGAAAATCACAGCTTCTAGAAGGTTTACATGATTTCGCAAAAAACACGAGTTTTTAGAAAATGTGTTTTATTTCATAAAAGGAATCTACAAAGTATGCACATTCTACGTCATAACGACTTTCTATAGTTTGCGCATGAGTTTGGAAATAAGAAAATCTTACTTCCCCCGTTTTTTAAAATCACAGCTTCTAGAAGGTTTACATGATTTCGTAAAAAACACGAGTTTTTAGAAAATGTGTTTTATTTCGTAAATGGAATCAACAAAGTATGCACATTCTACGTCATAACGACTTTCTATAGTTTGCGCATGCGTCCGGAAATAAGAAAAGCTTACTTCCACCGTTTTTTAAAATCACAGCTTCTAGAAGGTTTACATAATTTCATAAAAAACACGAGTTTTTAGAAAATGTGTTTTATTTCATAAATGGAATCTACAAAGTATGCACATTCTACGTCATAATGACTTTCTATAGTTTGCGCATGCGTCCGGAAATAAGAAAAGATTCCTTCCCCCGTTTTTTAAAATCACAGCTTCTAGAAGGTTTTCATGATTTCTTAAAAAACACGAGTTTTTAGAAAATGTGTTTTATTTCATAAATGGAATCAAAAAAGTATAAACATTCTACATCATAACAACTTTCTATAGTTTACGCATTCGTCCGGAAATAAGAAAAGCTTACTTCCCCCGTTGTTTAAAATCACAGCTTCTAGAAGGTTTACATGATTTCGTAAAAAACACGAGTTTTTAGAAAATGTGTTTTATTTCATAAATAGAATCTACAAAGTATGCACATTCTACATCATAACGACTTTCTATAGTTTGCGCATGCGTCCGGAAATAAGAAAAGCTTACTTTCCCGGTTTTTTAAAATCACAGCTTCTAGAAGGTTTACATGATTTCGTAAAAAACACGAGTTTTTAGAAAATGTGTTTTATTTCATAAATGGAATCTACAAAGCATGCACATTCTACGTCATAACGACATTCTATAGTTTGCGCATGCGTCCGGAAATAAGAAAAGCTTACTTCCCCCGTTTTTTAAAATCACAGCTTCTAGAAGGTTTACACGATTTCGTAAAAAACACGAGTTTTTAGAAAATGTGTTTTATTTCATAAATGGAAAATACAAAGTATGCACATTCTACGTCATAACGACTTTCTATAGTTTGCGCATGCGTCCGGAAATAAGAAAAGCTTACTTCCCCCATTTTTTAAAATCACAGCTTCTAGAAGGTTTACATGATTTCTTAAAAAACAGGAGTTTTTAGAAAATGTGTTTTATTTCATAAATCGAATCAACAAAGTATGCACATCCTACGTCATAACGACTTTCTATAGTTTGCGCATGTGTTTGGAAATAAGAAAAGCTTACTTGCCCCATTTTTTAAAATCACAGCTTCTAGAAGGTTTACATGATTTCGTAAAAAACACGAGTTTTTAGAAAATGTGTTTTATTTCATAAATGGAATCTACAAAGTATGCACATTCTACGTCATAACGACTTTCTATAGTTTGCGCATGCGTCCGGAAATAAGAAAAGTTTACTTCCACCGTTTTTTAAAATCACAACTTCTAGAAGGTTTACATGATTTCGTAAAAAACACGAGTTTTTAGAAAATGTGTTTTATTTAATAAATGGAATCTACAAAGTATGCACATTCTACCGCATAACGAATTTCTATATTTTGCACATGCGTCCGGAAATAAGAAAAGCTTACTTCCCCCATTTCTTAAAATCACAGCTTCTAGAAGGTTTACATGATTTCGTAAAAAACACGAGTTTTTAGAAAATGTGTTTTATTTGATAAATGGAATCTACAAAGTATGCACATTCTACGTCATAACGACATTCTATAGTTTGCCCATGCATCTGGAAATAAGAAAAGCTTACTTCAACCGTTTTTTAAAATCACAGCTTTTAGAAGGTTTACATGATTTCGCAAAAAACACTTGTTTTTAGAAAATGTGTTTTATTTCATAAATGGAATCTACAAAGTATGCACATTCTACATCATAACGACTTTCTATAGTTTGCGCATTTGTCCGGAAATAAGAAAAGCTTACTTCCACCGTTTTTTAAAATCACAGCTTCTAGAAGGTTTACATGATTTCGTAAAAAACACGAGTTTTTAGAAAATGTGTTTTAATTCATAAGTGGAATCTACAAAGTATGCACATTCTACGTCATAACGACTTTCTATAGTTTGCGCATGCGTCCGGAAATAAGAAAAGCTTACTTCCCCCGTTTTTTAAAATCACAGCTTCTAGAAGGTTTACATGATTTCGTAAAAAACACGAGTTTTTAGAAAATGTGTTTTATTTCATAAACGGAATCTACAAAGTATGCACATTCTACGTCATAACGACATTCTATAGTTTGCGCATCCGTCCGGAAATAAGAAAAGCTTACTTCCCCCATTTTTGAAAATCACAGCTTCTAGAAGGTTTACATGATTTGTTAAAAAACACGAGTTTTTAGAAAATGGGTTTTATTTCATAAATGGAATCAACAAAGTATGCACATTCTACGTCATAAGGACTTTCTATAGTTTGCGCATGCGTTTGAATATAAGAAAAGCTTACTTCCCCCGTTTTTTAAAATCACAGCTTCTAGAAGGTTTACATGATTTCTTAAAAAACACGAGTTTTTAGAAAATGTGTTTTATTTCATAAATGGAATCAACAAAGTATGCACATTCTACATCATAACGACTTTCTATAGTTTGCGCATGCGTCCGGAAATAAGAAAAGCTTACTTCCACCTTTTTTTAAAATCACAGCTTCTAGAAGGTTTACATGATTTCACAAAAAACACGAGTTTTTAGAAAATGTGTTTTATTTCATAAATGGAATCTACAAAGTATGCACATTCTATGTCATAACGAATTTCTATAGTTTGCGCATGAGTTTGGAAATAAGAAAATCTTACTTCCCCCCGTTTTTTAAAATCACAGCTTCTAGAAGGTTTACATGATTTCTTAAAAAACATTAGTTTTTAGAAAATGTGTTTTATTTCATAAATGGAATCAACAAAGTATTCACATTCTACGTCATAAGGACTTTCTATAGTTTGTGCATGCGTCCGGAAATAAGAAAAGCTTACTTCCCCCATTTTTTAAAATCACAGCTTCTAGAAGGTTTACATGATTTCTTAAAAAACACGAGTTTTTAGAAAATGTGTTTTATTTCATAAATGGAATCTACAAAGTATGCACATTCTACGTCATAACGACATTCTATAGTTTGCGCATCCGTCCGGAAATAAGAAAAGCTTACTTCCCCCATTTTTGAAAATCACAGCTTCTAGAACGTTTACATGATTTGTTAAAAAACACGAGTTTTTAGAAAATGGGTTTTATTTCATAAATGGAATCAAAAAAGTATGCACATTCTACGTCATAAGGACTTTCTATAGTTTGCGCATGCGTTTGAATATAAGAAAAGCTTACTTCACCCGTTTTTTAAAATCACAGCTTCTAGAAGGTTTACATGATTTCTTAAAAAACACGAGTTTTTAGAAAATGTGTTTTATTTCATAAATGGAATCAACAAAGTATGCACATTCTACATCATAACGAATTTCTATAGTTTGCGCATGCGTCCGGAAATAAGAAAAGCTTACTTCCACCTTTTTTTAAAATCACAGCTTCTAGAACGTTTACATGATTTCGCAAAAAACACGAGTTTTTAGAAAATGTGTTTTATTTCATAAATGGAATCTACAAAGTATGCACATTCTATGTCATAACGAATTTCTATAGTTTGCGCATGAGTTTGGAAATAAGAAAATCTTACTTCCCCCGTTTTTTAAAATCACAGCTTCTAGAAGGTTTACATGATTTCTTAAAAAAAATTAGTTTTTAGAAAATGTGTTTTATTTCATAAATGGAATCAAGAAAGTATTCACATTCTACGTCATAAGGACTTTCTATAGTTTGTGCATGCGTCCGGAAATAAGAAAAGCTTACTTCCCCCATTTTTTAAAATCACAGCTTCTAGAAGGTTTACATGATTTCTTAAAAAACACGAGTTTTTAGAAAATGTGTTTTATTTCATAAATGGAATCAACAAAGTATGCACATTCTACGTCATAAGGACTTTCTATAGTTTGCGCATGCGTTTGAATATAAGAAAAGCTTACTTCCCCCGTTTTTTAAAATCACAGCTTCTAGAAGGTTTACGTGATTTCTTAAAAAACACTAGTTTTTAGAAAATGTATTTTATTTCATAAATGGAATCCACAAAGTATGCACATTCTACATCATAACGACTTTCTATAGTTTGCGCATGCATCCAAAAATAAGAAAAGCTTACTTCGACCATTTTTTAAAATCACAGCTTCTAGAAGGTTTACATGATTTCGCAAAAAACACGAGTTTTTAGAAAATGTGTTTTATTTCATAAATGGAATCTAAAAAGTATGCACATTCAACGTCATAACGACTTTCTATAGTTTGCGCATGCGTTTGGAAATAAGAAAAGCTTACTTCCCCCGTTTTTTAAAATCACAACTTCTAGAAGGTTTACATGATTTCTTAAAAAACACGAGTTTTTAGAAAATGTGTTTTATTTCATAAATGGAATCAACAAAGTATGCACATTCTACGTCATAACGAATTTCTATAGTTTGCGCATGCGTCCGGAAATAAGAAAAGCTTACTTCCACCGTTTTTTAAAATCACAGCTTCTAGAAGGTTTACATGATTTCTTAAAAAACATGAGTTTTTAGAAAATGTGTTTTATTTCATAAATGGAATCAACAAAGTATGCACATTCTACACCATAACGACTTTCTACACTTTGCGCATGCGTCCGGAAATAAGAAAAGCTTACTTCTCCCGTTTTTTAAAATCACAGCATCTAGAAGTTTTACCTCATTTCGTAAAAAACACGATTTTTTAGAAGATGTGTTTTATTTCATAAAGTGAATCTACAAAGTATGCACATTCTATGTCATAACGACATTCTATACTTTGCGCATGCGTCCGGAAATAAAAAAAAATTGCTTCCCCCGTTTTTTAAAATCACAACTTCTAGAAGGTTTACATGATTTCTTAAAAAACACGAGTTTTGAGAAAATGTGTTTTATTTCATAAATGGAATCAACAAAGTATGCACATTCTACATCATAACGAATTTCTATAGTTTGCGCATGCGTCCGGAAACAAGAAAAGCTTACTTCCACCGTTTTTTAAAATCACGGCTTCTAGAATGTTTACATGATTTTGTAAAAAACACTTGTTTTTAGAAAATGTGTTTTATTTCATAAATGAAATCTACAAAGTATGCACATTCTACGTCATAACGACTTTCTATAGTTTGCGCATACGTCCGGAAATAAGACAAAATACTTCCCGCGTTTTTTAAAATCACAGCTTCTAGAAGGTTTACATGATTTCTTAAAAAATACGAGTTTTTAGAAAATGTGTTTTATTTCATAAATGGAATCAACAAAGTATGCACATTCTACGTCATAACGAAATTCTATAGTTTGCGAATGCGTCTGGAAATAAGAAAAGCTTACTTCCCCCGTTTTTTAAAATCACAGCTTCTAGAAGGTTTACATGATTTCGTAAAAAACACGAGTTTTTAGAAAATGTGTTTTATTTCATAAATGGAATCTACAAAGTATGCACATTCTACGTCATAACTACTTTCTATAGTTTGCGCATGCGTCCGGAAATAACAAAAGCTTACTTCCCCCATTTTTTAAAATCACAGCTTCTAGAAGGTTTACATGATTTCTTAAAAAACATGAGTTTTTAGAAAATGTGTTTTATTTCATAAATGGAATCAACAAAGTATGCACATTCTACGTCATAACGAATTTCTATAGTTTGCGCATGCGTCTGGAAATAAGAAAAGCTTACTTCCACCGTTTTTTAAAATCACAGCTTCTAGAAGGTTTACATGATTTCTTAAAAAACACGAGTTTTTAGAAAATGTGTTTTATTTCATAAATAGAATCAACAACGTATGCACATTCTACGTCATAACGATTTTCTATAGTTTTCGCATGCGTCCGGAAATAAGAAAAGCTTATTTCCACCATTTTTTAAAATCACAGCATCTAGAAGGTTTAAATGATTTCGTAAAACACACGAGTTTTTAGAAAATGTGTTTTATTTAATAAATGGAATCTACAAAGTATGCACATTCTACATCATAACGACATTCTATAGTTTGCGCATGCGTCCGGAAATAAGAAAAGCTTACTTCCACCGTTTTTTAAAATCACAGCTTCTAGAAGATTTACATGATTTCGTAAAAAACACGAGTTTTTAGAAAATGTGTTTTATTTCATAAATGGAATCTACAAAGTATGCACATTCTACCTCATAACGACTTTCTATATTTTGCACATGCGTTCGGAAATAAGAAAAGCTTACTTCCCCCATTTCTTAAAATCACAGCTTCTAGAAGGTTTACATGATTTCGTAAAAAACACGAGTTTTTAGAAAATGTGTTTTATTTGATAAATGGAATCTACAAAGTATGCACATTCTACGTCATAACGAAATTCTATAGTTTGCCCATGCATCTGGAAATAAGAAAAGCTTACTTCAACCGTTTTTTAAAATCACAGCTTTTAGAAGGTTTACATGATTTCGCAAAAAACACTTGTTTTTAGAAAATGTGTTTTATTTCATAAATGGAATCTACAAAGTATGCACATTCTACATCATAACGACTTTCTATAGTTTGCGCATTTGTCCGGAAATAAGAAAAGCTTACTTCCACCGTTTTTTAAAATCACAGCTTCTAGAAGGTTTACATGATTTCGTAAAAAACACGAGTTTTTAGAAAATGTGTTTTAATTCATAAGTGGAATCTACAAAGTATGCACATTCTACGTCATAACGACTTTCTATAGTTTGCGCATGCGTCCGGAAATAAGAAAAGCTTACTTCCCCCGTTTTTTAAAATCACAGCTTCTAGAAGGTTTACATGATTTCGTAAAAAACACGAGTTTTTAGAAAATGTGTTTTATTTCATAAATGGAATCTACAAAGTATGCACATTCTACGTCATAACGACATTCTATAGTTTGCGCATCCGTCCGGAAATAAGAAAAGCTTACTTCCCCCATTTTTGAAAATCACAGCTTCTAGAAGGTTTACATGATTTGTTAAAAAACACGAGTTTTTAGAAAATGGGTTTTATTTCATAAATGGAATCAACAAAGTATGCACATTCTACGTCATAAGGACTTTCTATAGTTTGCGCATGCGTTTGAATATAAGAAAAGCTTACTTCCCCCGTTTTTTAAAATCACAGCTTCTAGAAGGTTTACATGATTTCTTAAAAAACATGAGTTTTTAGAAAATGTGTTTTATTTCATAAATGGAATCAACAAAGTATGCACATTCTACATCATAACGACTTTCTATAGTTTGCGCATGCGTCCGGAAATAAGAAAAGCTTACTTCCACCTTTTTTTAAAATCACAGCTTCTAGAAGGTTTACATGATTTCGCAAAAAACACGAGTTTTTAGAAAATGTGTTTTATTTCATAAATGGAATCTACAAAGTATGCACATTCTACGTCATAACGACATTCTATAGTTTGCGCATCCGTCCGGAAATAAGAAAAGCTTACTTCCCCCGTTTTTTAAAATCACAGCTTCTAGAAGGTTTACATGATTTGTTAAAAAACACGAGTTTTTAGAAAATGGGTTTTATTTCATAAATGGAATCAACAAAGTATGCACATTCTACGTCATAAGGACTTTCTATAGTTTGCGCATGCGTTTGAATATAAGAAAAGCTTACTTCCCCAGTTTTTTAAAATCACAGCTTCTAGAAGGTTTACATGATTTCTTAAAAAACACGAGTTTTTAGAAAATGTGTTTTATTTCATAAATGGAATCAACAAAGTATGCACATTCTACATCATAACGACTTTCTATAGTTTGTGCATGCGTCCGGAAATAAGAAAAGCTTACTTCCACCTTTTTTTAAAATCACAGCTTCTAGAAGGTTTACATGATTTCGCAAAAAACACGAGTTTTTAGAAAATGTGTTTTATTTCATAAATGGAATCTACAAAGTATGCACATTCTATGTCATAACGAATTTCTATAGTTTGCGCATGAGTTTGGAAATAAGAAAATCTTACTTCCCCCGTTTTTTAAAATCACAGCTTCTAGAAGGTTTACATGATTTCTTAAAAAACATTAGTTTTTAGAAAATGTGTTTTATTTCATAAATGGAATCAACAAAGTATTCACATTCTACGTCATAAGGACTTTCTATAGTTTGTGCATGCGTCCGGAAATAAGAAAAGCTTACTTCCCCCATTTTTTAAAATCACAGCTTCTAGAAGGTTTACATGATTTCTTAAAAAACACGAGTTTTTAGAAAATGTGTTTTATTTCATAAATGGAATCAACAAAGTATGCACATTCTACGTCATAAGGACTTTCTATAGTTTGCGCATGTGTTTGAATATAAGAAAAGCTTACTTCCCCCGTTTTTTAAAATCACAGCTTCTAGAAGGTTTACGTGATTTCTTAAAAAACACTAGTTTTTAGAAAATGTATTTTATTTCATAAATGGAATCCACAAAGTATGCACATTCTACATCATAACGACTTTCTATAGTTTGCGCATGCGTCCAAAAATAAGAAAAGCTTACTTCGACCATTTTTTAAAATCACAGCTTCTAGAAGGTTTACATGATTTCGCAAAAAACACGAGTTTTTAGAAAATGTGTTTTATTTCATAAATGGAATCTAAACAGTATGCACATTCAACGTCATAACGACTTTCTATAGTTTGCGCATGCGTTTGGAAATAAGAAAAGCTTACTTCCCCCGTTTTTTAAAATCACAACTTCTAGAAGGTTTACATGATTTCTTAAAAAACACGAGTTTTTAGAAAATGTGTTTTATTTCATAAATGGAATCAACAAAGTATGCACATTCTACGTCATAACGAATTTCTATAGTTTGCGCATGCGTCCGGAAATAAGAAAAGCTTACTTCCACCGTTTTTTAAAATCACAGCTTCTAGAAGGTTTACATGATTTCTTAAAAAACATGAGTTTTTAGAAAATGTGTTTTATTTCATAAATGGAATCAACAAAGTATGCACATTCTACACCATAACGACTTTCTACACTTTGCGCATGCGTCCGGAAATAAGAAAAGCTTACTTCTCCCGTTTTTTAAAATCACAGCATCTAGAAGTTTTACCTAATTTCGTAAAAAACACGATTTTTTAGAAGATGTGTTTTAATTCATAAATGGAATCTACAAAGTATGCACATTCTATGTCATAACGACATTCTATACTTTGCGCATGCGTCCGGAAATAAAAAAAAATTGCTTCCCCCGTTTTTTAAAATCACAACTTCTAGAAGGTTTACATGATTTCTTAAAAAACACGAGTTTTGAGAAAATGTGTTTTATTTCATAAATGGAATCAACAAAGTATGCACATTCTACATCATAACGAATTTCTATAGTTTGCGCATGCGTCCGGAAACAAGAAAAGCTTACTTCCACCGTTTTTTAAAATCACGGCTTCTAGAATGTTTACATGATTTTGTAAAAAACACTTGTTTTTAGAAAATGTGTTTTATTTCATAAATGGAATCAACAAAGTATGCACATTCTACGTCATAACGACTTTCTATAGTTTGCGAATGCGTCTGGAAATAAGAAAAGCTTACTTCCCCCGTTTTTTAAAATCACAGCTTCTAGAAGGTTTACATGATTTCGTAAAAAACAAGAGTTTTTAGAAAATGTGTTTTATTTCATAAATGGAATCTACAAAGTATGCACATTCTACATCATAACTACTTTCTATAGTTTGCGCATGCGTCCGGAAATAACAAAAGCTTACTTCCCCCGTTTTTTAAAATCACAGCTTCTAGAAGGTTTACATGATTTCTTAAAAAACACGAGTTTTTAGAAAATGTGTTTTATTTCATAAATGGAATCAACAAAGTATGCACATTCTACATCATAACGACTTTCTACACTTTGCGCATGCGTCCGGAAATAAGAAAAGCTTACTTCTCCCGTTTTTTAAAATCACAACATCTAGAAGTTTTACCTGATTTCGTAAAAAACACGATTTTTTAGAAGATGTGTTTTATTTCATAAATGGAATCTACAAAGTATGCACATTCTATGTCATAACGACATTCTATACTTTGCACATGCGTCCGGAAATAAGAAAAGCTTACTTCCCCCGTTTTTTAAAATCACAACTTCTAGAAGGTTTACATGATTACTTAAAAAACACGAGTTTTGAGAAAATGTGTTTTATTTCATAAATGGAATCAACAAAGTATGCACATTCTACATCATAACGAATTTCTATAGTTTGCGCATGCGTCCGAAAATAAGAAAAGCTTACTTCCACCGTTTTTTAAAATCACGGCTTCTAGAATGTTTACATGATTTTGTAAAAAACACTTGTTTTTAGAAAATGTGTTTTATTTCATAAATGAAATCTACAAAGTATGCACATTCTACGTCATAACGACTTTCTATAGTTTGCGCATACGTCCGGAAATAAGACAAAATACTTCCCGCGTTTTTTAAAATCACAGCTTCTAGAAGGTTTACATGATTTCTTAAAAAACACGAGTTTTTAGAAAATGTGTTTTATTTCATAAATGGAATCAACAAAGTATGCACATTCTACGTCATAACGAAATTCTATAGTTTGCGAATGCGTCTGGAAATAAGAAAAGCTTACTTCCCCCGTTTTTTAAAATCACAGCTTCTAGAAGGTTTACATGATTTCGTAAAAAACACGAGTTTTTAGAAAATGTGTTTTATTTCATAAATGGAATCTACAAACTATGCACATTCTACGTCATAACGAATTTCTATAGTTTGCGCATGCGTCCGGAAATAACAAAAGCTTACTTCCCCCGTTTTTTAAAATCACAGCTTCGAGAAGGTTTACATGATTTCTTAAAAAACAGGAGTTTTTAGAAAATGTGTTTTATTTCATAAATGGAATCAACAAAGTATGCACATTCTACGTCATAACGACTTTCTATAGTTTATGCATGCGCTTGGAAATAAGAAAAGCTTACTTCCCCCGTTTTTTAAAATCACAGCTTCTAGAAGGTTTACATGATTTCTTAAAAAACACGAGTTTTTAGAAAATGTGTTTTATTTCATAAATGGAATCAACAAAGTATGCACATTCTACGTCATAACGACTTTCTATAGTTTGCGCATGCGTCCGGAAATAAGAAACGCTTACTTCCCCCGTTTTTTAAAATCACAGCTTCTAGAAGGTTGACATGATTTCGTAAAAAACACGAGTTTTTAGAAAATGTGTTTTATTTCATAAATGGAATCTACAAAGTATACACATTCTACGTCATAACGACTTTCTATAGTTTGCGCATGCGTCCGGAAATAAGAAAAGCTTGCTTCCCCCATTTTTTAAAATCACAGCTTCTAGAAGGTTTACATGATTTCTTAAAAAACACGAGTTTTTAGAAAATGTATTTTATTTCATAATCAGAATCAACAAAGTATGCACATCCTACGTCATAACGACTTTCTATAGTTTGCGCATGCGTTTGGAAATAAGAAAAGCTTACTTCCCCCGTTTTTTAAAATCACAGCTTCTAGAAGGTTTACATGATTTCTTAAAAAACACGAGTTTTTAGAAAATGTGTTTTATTTCATAAATGGAATCAACAAAGTATGCACATTCTACATCATAACAACTTTCTATAGTTTGGGCATTCGTCCGGAAGTAATAAAAGGTTACTTCCACAGTTGTTTAAAATCACAGCTTCTAGAAGGTTTACATGATTTCGTAAAAAACACGAGTTTTTAGAAAATGTGTTTTATTTCATAAATGGAATCTACAAAGTATGCACATTCTACGTCATAACGACTTTCTATAGTTTGCGCATGCGTCCGGAAATAAGAAAAGCTTACTTTCCCCGTTTTTTAAAATCACAGCTTCTAGAAGGTTTACATGATTTCGTAAAAAACACGAGTTTTTAGAAAATGTGTTTTATTTCATAAATGGAATCTACAAAGTATGCACATTCTACGTCATAACGAATTTCTATAGTTTGCGCATGCGTCCGGAAATAAGAAAATATTAATTCCCCCGTTTTTTAAAATCACAGCTTCTAGAAGGTTTACATGATTTCGTAAAAAACACGAGTTTTTAGAAAATGTGTTTTATTTCATAAATGGAATCTATAAAGTATGCACATTCTACGTCATAACGACTTTCTATAGTTTACACATGCGTCCGGAAATAAGAAAAGCTTACTTCCCCCGTTTTTTAAAATCACAGCTTCTAGAAGGTTTACATGATTTCTTGAAAAACAGGAGTTTTTAGAAAATGTGTTTTATTTCATAAATGGAATCTACAAAGTATGCACATTCTACGTCATAACGACAATCTATAGTTTGCGCATGCGTCCGGAAATAATAAAAGCTTACTTCCACCGTTTTTTAAAATCACAGCTTCTAGAAGGTTTACATGATTTCGTAAAAAACACGAGTTTTTAGAAAATGTGTTTTACTTCATAAATGGAATCTACAAAGTATGCACGTTCTACGTCATAAGGACTTTCTATAGTTTGCGCATGCATTTGGAAATAAGAAAAGCTTACTTCCCCAGTTTTTTAAAATCACAGCTTCTAGAAGGTTTACATGATTTCTTAAAAAACACGAGTTTTTAGAAAATGTGTTTTATTTCATAGATCGAATCAACAAAGTATGCACATTCTACGTCATAAGGACTTTCTATAGTTTGCGCATGCGTCCGGAAATAAGGAAAGCTTAATTTCTCCGTTTTTTAAAATCACAGCTTCTAGAAGGTTTACATAATTTCATAAAAAACATGAGTTTTTAGAAAATGTGTTTTATTTCATAAATGGAATCTACAAAGTATGCACATTCTACGTCATAATGACTTTCTATAGTTTGCGCATGCGTCCGGAAATAAGAAAAGCTTACTTCCCCCATTTTTTAAAATCACAGCTTCTAGAAGGTTTACATGATTTCTTAAAAAACACGAGTTTTTAGAAAATGTGTTTTATTTCATAAATGGAATTCACAGAGTATGCACATTCTACGTCATAACGATTTTCTATACTTTGCGCATGCGTTCGGAAATAAGAAAAGCTTACTTCCCCCGTTTTTTAAAATCACAGCTTCTAGAAGGTTTACATGATTTTGTAAAAAACACGAGTTTTTAGAAAATGTGTTTTATTTCATAAATGGAATCTACAAAGTATGCACATTCTACGTCATAACGACTTTCTATAGTTTGCGCATGCGTCCAGAAATAAGAAAAGCTTACTTCCCTCGTTTTTTAAAATCACAGCTTCTAGAATGTTTACATGATTTCGCAAAAAACACTTGTTTTTAGAAAATGTGTTTTATTTCATAAATGGAATCTACAAATTATGCACATTCTATGGCATAACGACTTTCTATAGGTTGCGCATGCGTCCGGAAATAAGAAAAGCTTACTTCCACCGTTTTTTAAAATCACAGCTTCTAGAAGGTTTACATGATTTCGTAAAAACATGAGTTTTTAGAAAATGTGTTTTATTTCATAAATGGAATCTACAAAGTATGCACATTCTACGTCATAACTACTTTCTATAGTTTGCGCATCCGTCCGGAAATAAGAAAAGCTTACTTCCCCCGTTTTTTAAAATCACAGCTTCTAGAAGGTTTACATGATTTCTTAAAAAACACGAGTTTTTAGAAAATGTGTTTTATTTCATAGATCGAATCAACAAAGTATGCACATTCTACGTCATAACGACTTTCTATAGTTTGCGCATGCGTCCGGAAATAAGGAAAGCTTAATTTCACCGTTTTTTAAAATCACAGCTTCTAGAAGGTTTACATAATTTCATAAAAAACATGAGTTTTTAGAAAATGTGTTTTATTTCATAAATGGAATCTACAAAGTATGCACATTCTACGTCATAATGACTTTCTATAGTTTGCGCATGCGTCCGGAAATAAGAAAAGCTTACTTCCACCATTTTTTAAAATCACAGCTTCTAGAAGGTTTACATGATTTCGTAAAAAACACGAGTTTTTAGAAAATGTGTTTTATTTCATAAATGGAATCTACAAAGTATGCACATTCTACGTCATAACTACTTTCTATAGTTTGCGCATCCGTCCGGAAATAAGAAAAGCTTACTTCCCCCGTTTTTTAAAATCCCAGCTTCTAGAAGGTTTACATGATTTCTTAAAAAACACGAGTTTTTAGAAAATGTATTTTATTTCATAAATAGAATCAACAAAGTATGCACATCCTACGTCATAACGACTTTCTATAGTTTGGGCATGCGTTTGGAAATAAGAAAAGCTTACTTCCCCCGTTTTTTAAAATCACAGCTTCTAGAAGGTTTACATGATTTCTTAAAAAACACGAGTTTTTAGAAAATGTGTTTTATTTCATAAATGGAATCAACAATGTATGCACATTCTACATCATAACAACTTTCTATAGTTTGGGCATTCGTCCGGAAATAACAAAAGCTTACTTCCACAGTTGTTTAAAATCACAGCTTCTAGAAGGTTTACATGATTTCGTAAAAAACACGAGTTTTTAGAAAATGTGTTTTATTTCATAAATGGAATCTACAAAGTATGCACATTCTACGTCATAACGACTTTCTATTGTTTGCGCATGCGTCCGGAAATAAGAAAAGCTTACTTCCCCCGTTTTTTAAAATCACAGCTTCTAGAAGGTTTACATGATTTCGTAAAAAACACGAGTTTTTAGAAGATGTGTTTTATTTCATAAATGGAATCTACAAAGTATGCAAATTCTACGTCATAACGACTTTCTATAGTTTGCACATGCGTCCGGAAATAAGAAAATCTTACTCCCCCCGTTTTTTAAAATCACAGCATCTAGAAGGTTTACATGATTTCGTGAAAAACACGAGTTTTTAGAAAATGTGTTTTATTTCATAAATGGAATCTACAAAGTATGCACATTCTACGTCATAATGACATTCTATAGTTTGCGCATGCGTCCGGAAATAACAAAAGCTTACTTCCACCGTTTTTTAAAATCACAGCTTCTAGAAGGTTTACATGATTTCGTAAAAAACATGAGTTTTTAGAAAATGTGTTTTATTTCATAAATGGAATCTACAAAGTATGCACATTCTACGTCATAACGACTTTCTATAGTTTGCGCATGAGTTTGGAAATAAGAAAATCTTACTTCCCTCGTTTTTTAAAATCACAGCTTCTAGAAGGTTTACATGATTTCTTAAAAAACATGAGTTTTTAGAAAATGTGTTTTATTTCATAAAAGGAATCAACAAAGTATTCACATTCTACGTCATAAGGACTTTCTATAGTTTGTGCATGCGTCCGGAAATAAGAAAAGCTTACTTCCCCCATTTTTTAAAATCACAGCTTCTAGAAGGTTTACATTATTTCTTGAAAAACACGAGTTTTTAGAAAATGTGTTTTATTTCATAAATGGAATCAACAAAGTATGCACATTCTACGTCATAAGGAATTTCTATAGTTTGCGCATGCGTTTGAATATAAGAAAAGCTTACTTCCCCCATTTTTTAAAATCACAGCTTCTAGAAGGTTTACGTGATTTCTTAAAAAACACTAGTTTTTAGAAAATGTATTTTATTTCATAAATGGAATTAACAAAGTATGCACATTCTACATCATAACGACTTTCTATATTTTGCGCATGAGTCCCAAAATAAGAAAAGCTTACTTCGACCGTTTTTTAAAATCACAGCTTCTAGAAGGTTTACATGATTTCGCAAAAAACACGAGTTTTTAGAAAATGTGTTTTATTTCATAAATGGAATCTAAAAAGTATGCACATTCAACGTCATAATGACTTTCTATAGTTTGCGCATGCGTTTGGAAATAGGAAAAGCTTACTTCCCCCGTTTTTTAAAATCACAGCTTCTAGAAGGTTTACATGATTTCTTAAAAAACATGATCTTTTAGAAAATGTGTTTTATTTCATAAATGGAATCAACCAAGGATGCACATTCTACGTCATAACGAATTTCTATAGTTTGCGCATGCGTCCGGAAATAAGAAAAGCTTACTTCCACCGTTTTTTAAAATCACAGCTTCTAGAAGGTTTACATGATTTCTTAAAAAACACGAGTTTTTAGAAGATGTCTTTTATTTCATAAATGGAATCTACAAAGTATGCACATTCTATGTCATAACGACATTCTATACTTTGCGCATGCGTCCGGAAATAAGAAAAGCTTACTTCCCCCGTTTTTTAAAATCACAACTTCTAGAAGGTTTACATGATTTCTTAAAAAACACGAGTTTTGAGAAAATGTGTTTTATTTCATAAATGGAATCAACAAAGTATGCACATTCTACATCATAACAAATTTCTATAGTTTGCGCATGCGTCCGGAAATAAGAAAAGCTTACTTCCACCGTTTTTTAAAATCACGGCTTCTAGAATGTTTACATGATTTTGTAAAAAACACTTGTTTTTAGAAAATGTGTTTTATTTCATAAATGGAATCTACAAAGTATGCACATTCTACGTCATAACGACTTTCTATAGTTTGCGCATACATCTGGAAATAAGACAAAATACTTCCCGCGTTTTTTAAAATCACAGCTTCTAGAAGGTTTACATGATTTCTTAAAAAACACGAGTTTTTAGAAAATGTGTTTTATTTCATAAATGGAATCAACAAAGTATGCACATTCTACGTCATAACGAAATTCTATAGTTTGCGAATGCGTCCGGAAATAAGAAAAGCTTACTTCCCCCGTTTTTTAAAATCACAGCTTCTAGAATGTTTACATGATTTCGTAAAAAACACGAGTTTTTAGAAAATGTGTTTTATTTCATAAATGGAATCTACAAAGTATGCACATTCTACGTCATAACTACTTTCTATAGTTTGCGCATGCGTCCGGAAATAACAAAAGCTTACTTCCCCCGTTTTTTAAAATCACAGCTTCGAGAAGGTTTACATGATTTCTTAAAAAACAGGAGTTTTTAGAAAATGTGTTTTATTTCATCAATGGAATCAACAAAGTATGCACATTCTACGTCATAACGACTTTCTATAGCTTGCGCATGCGTTTGGAAAGAAGAAAAGGTTACTTCCCCCGTTTTTTAAAATCACAGCTTCTAGAAGGTTTACATGATTTCTTAAAAAACACGAGTTTTTAGAAAATGTGTTTTATTTCATAAATAGAATCAACAAAGTATGCACATCCTACGTCATAACGACTTTCGATAGTTTGCGCATGCGTTTGGAAATAAGAAAAGCTTACTTCCACCGTTTTTTAATATCACAACTTCTAGAAGGTTTACATGATTTCTTAAAAAACACGAGTTTTTAGAAAATGTGTTTTATTTCATAAATGGTATCATCAAAGTATGCACATTATACATCATAACGACTTTCTATAGTTTGCGCATTCGTCCGGAAATAAGAAAAGCTTACTTCCACCATTTTTTAAAATCACAGCTTCTAGAAGGTTTACATGATTTCGTAAAAAACACGAGTTTTTAGAAAATGTGTTTTATTTCATAAGTGGAATCTACAAAGTATGCACATTCTACGTCATAACGACTTTCTATGGTTTGCGCATGCGTCCGGAAATAAGAAAAGCTTACTTCCCCCGTTTTTTAAAATCACAGCTTCTAGAAGGTTTACATGTTTTCTTAAAAAACATGAGTTTTTAGAAAATGTGTTTTATTTCATAAATGGAATCTACAAAGTATGCACATTCTACGTCATAACGACATTCTATAGTTGGCACATGCGTCCAGAAATAAGAAAAGTTACTTCCACCGTTTTTTAAAATCACAGCTTCTAGAAGGTTTACATGATTTCTTAAAAAACACGAGTTTTTAGAAAATGTGTTTTATTTCATAAATGGAATCAACTAAGTATGCACATTCTACATCATAACGACTTTCTATAGTTTGCACATGGGTCCGGAAATAAGAAACGCTTACTTCCCCCGTTTTTTAAAATCACAGCTTCTAGAAGGTTTACATGATTTCGTAAAAAACACGAGTTTTTAGAAAATGTGTTTTATTTCATAAATGGAATCTACAAAGTATACACATTCTACGTCATAACGACATTCTATAGTTTGCGCATGCGTCCGGAAATAAGAAAAGCTTGATTCCCCCATTTTTTAAAATCACAGCTTCTAGAAGGTTTACATGATTTCTTAAAAAACACGAGTTTTTAGAAAATGTGTTTTATTTCATAAATAGAATCAACAAAGTATGCACATCCTACGTCATAACGACTTTCTATAGTTTGCGCATTCATCCGGAAATAAGAAAAGCTTACTTCCACCGTTTTTTAAAATCACAGCTTCTAGAAGGTTTACATGATTTCGTAAAAAACACGACTTTTTAGAAAATGTGTTTTATTTCATAAATGGAATCTACAAAGTATGCACATTCTACGTCATAACTACTTTCTATAGTTTGCGCATCCGTCCGGAAATAAGAAAAGCTTACTTCCCCCGTTTTTTAAAATCCCAGCTTCTAGAAGGTTTACATGATTTCTTAAAAAACACGAGTTTTTAGAAAATGTATTTTATTTCATAAATAGAATCAACAAAGTATGCACATCCTACGTCATAACGACTTTCTATAGTTTGCGCATGCGTTTTGAAATAAGAAAAGCTTACTTCCCCCGTTTTTTAAAATCACAGCTTCTAGAAGGTTTACATGATTTCTTAAAAAACACGAGTTTTTAGAAAATGTGTTTTATTTCATAAATGGAATCAACAAAGTATGCACATTATACATCATAACAAATTTCAATAGTTTGGGCATTCGTGCGGAAATAATAAAAGCTTACTTCCACAATTGTTTAAAATCACAGCTTCTAGAAGGTTTACATGATTTCGTAAAAAACACGAGTTTTTAGAAAATGTGTTTTATTTCATAAATGGAATCTACAAAGTATGCACATTCTACGTCATAACGACTTTCTATAGTTTACGCATGCGTCCGGAAATAAGAAAAGCTTACTTCCCCCGTTTTTTAAAATCACAACTTCTAAAAGGTTTACATGATTTCTTGAAAAACACGAGTTTTTAGAAAATGTTTTTTTTTTGCATAAATGGAATCTACAAAGTATGCACATTCTACGTCATAACGACAATCTATAGTTTGCGCATGCGTTCGGAAATAATAAAAGCTTACTTCCACCGTTTTTTAAAATCACAGCTTCTAGAAGGTTTACATGATTTCGAAAAAAACACGAGTTTTTAGAAAATGTGTTTTACTTCATAAATGGAATCTACAAAGTATGCACGTTCTACGTCATAAGGACTTTCTATAGTTTGGGCATGCGTTTGGAAATAAGAAAAGCTTACTTCCCCAGTTTTTTAAAATCACAGCTTCTAGAAGGTTTACATGATTTCTTAAAAAACACGAGTTTTTAGAAAATGTGTTTTATTTCATAGATCGAATCAACAAAGTATGCACATTCTACGTCATAACGAATTTCTATAGTTTGCGCATGCGTCCGGAAATAAGGAAAGCTTACTTCCACCGTTTTTTAAAATCACAGCTTCTAGAAGGTTTACATAATTTCATAAAAAACATGAGTTTTTCGAAAATGTGTTTTATTTCATAAATGGAATCTACAAAGTATGCACATTCTACGTCATAATGACTTTCTATAGTTTGCGCATGCGTCCGGAAATAAGAAAAGCTTACTTCCCCCATTTTTTAAAATCATAGCTTCTAGAAGGTTTACCTGATTTCTTAAAAAACACGAGTTTTTAGAAAATGTGTTTTATTTCATAAATGGAATCAACAAAGTATGCACATTCTACGTCATAACGATTTTCTATACTTTGCGCATGCGTTCGGAAATAAGAAAAGCTTACTTCCCCCGTTTTTTAAAATCACAGCTTCTAGAAGGTTTACATGATTTCGTAAAAAACACGAGTTTTTAGAGAATGTGTTTTATTTCATAAATGGAATCTACAAAGTATGCACATTCTACGTCATAACGACTTTCTATAGTTTGCGCATGCGTCCGGAAATAAGAAAAGCTTACTTCCCCCGTTTTTTAAAATCACAGCTTCTAGAAGGTTTACATGATTTCTTAAAAAACACGAGTTTTTAGAAAATGTGTTTTATTTCATAAATGGAATCAACTAATTATGCACATTCTACATCATAACGACTTTCTATAGTTTGCACATGCGTCCGCAAATAAGAAACGCTTACTTCCCCCGTTTTTTAAAATCACAGCTTCTAGAAGGTTTACATGATTTCGTAAAAAACACGAGTTTTTAGAAAATGTGTTTTATTTCATAAATGGAATCTACAAAGTATACACATTCTACGTCATAACGACTTTCTATAGTTTGCGCATGCGTCCGGAAATAAGAAAAGCTTGCTTCCCCCATTTTTTAAAATCACAGCTTCTAGAAGGTTTACATGATTTCTTAAAAAACACGAGTTTTTAGAAAATGTGTTTTATTTCATAAATAGAATCAACAAAGTATGCACATCCTACGTCATAACGACTTTCTATAGTTTGCGCATTCATCCGGAAATGAGAAAAGCTTACTTCCACCGTTTTTTAAAATCACAGCTTCTAGAAGGTTTACATGATTTCGTAAAAAACACGAGTTTTAAGAAAATGTGTTTTATTTCATAAATGGAATCTAAAAAGTATGCACATTCTACGTCATAACTACTTTCTATAGTTTGCGCATCCGTCCGGAAATAAGAAAAGCTTACTTCCCCCGTTTTTTAAAATCCCAGCTTCTAGAAGGTTTACATGATTTCTTAAAAAACACGAGTTTTTAGAAAATGTTTTTTATTTCATAAATAGAATCAACAAAGTATGCACATCCTACGTCATAACGAATTTCTATAGTTTGCGCATGCGTTTGGAAATAAGAAAAGCTTACTTCCCCAGTTTTTTAAAATCACAGCTTCTAGAAGGTTTACATGATTTCTTAAAAAACACGAGTTTTTAGAAAATGTGTTTTATTTCATAAATGGAATCAACAAAGTATGCACATTCTACATCATAACAAATTTCTATAGTTTGGGCATTCGTCCGGAAATAATAAAAGCTTACTTCCACAGTTGTTTAAAATCACAGCTTCTAGAAGGTTTACATGATTTCGTAAAAAACACGAGTTTTTAGAAAATGTGTTTTATTTCATAAATGGAATCTACAAAGTATGCACATTCTACGTCATAACGACTTTCTATAGTTTACGCATGCGTCCGGAAATAAGAAAAGCTTACTTCCCCCGTTTTTTAAAATCACAGCTTCTAGAAGGTTTACATGATTTCTTGAAAAACACGAGTTTTTAGAAAATGTGTTTTATTTCATAAATGGAATCTACAAAGTATGCACATTCTACGTCATAAGGACTTTCTATAGTTTGCGCATGCGTTTGGAAATAAAAAAAGCTTACTTCCCCCGTTTTTTAAAATCACAGCTTCTAGAAGGTTTACATGATTTCTTAAAAAACACGAGTTTTTAGAAAATGTGTTTTATTTCATAGACCGAATCAACAAAGTATGCACATTCTACGTCATAACGACTTTCTATAGTTTGCGCATGCGTCCGGAAATAAGGAAAGCTTACTTCCACCGTTTTTTAAAATCACAGCTTCTAGAAGGTTTACATAATTTCATAAAAAACATGAGTTTTTAGAAAATGTGTTTTATTTCATAAATGGAATCTACAAAGTATGCACATTCTACGTCATAATGACTTTCTATAGTTTGCGCATGTGTCCGGAAATAGGAAAAGCTTACTTCCCCCATTTTTTAAAATCATAGCTTCTAGAAGGTTTACATGATTTCGTGAAAAACACGAGTTTTTAGAAAATGTGTTTTATTTCATAAATGGAATCTACAAAGTATGCACATTCTACGTCATAACGACATTCTATAGTTTGCGCATTCGTCCGGAAATAATAAAAGCTTACTTCCACCGTTTTTTAAAATCACAGCTTCTAGAAGGTTTACATGATTTCGTAAAAAACACGAGTTTTTAGAAAATGTGTTTTATTTCATAAATGGAATCTACAAAGTATACACATTCTATGTCATAACGACTTTCTATAGTTTGCGCATGCGTCCGGAAATAAGAAAAGCTTGCTTCCCCCATTTTTTAAAATCACAGCTTCTAGAAGGTTTACATGATTTCTTAAAAAACACGAGTTTTTAGAAAATGTGTTTTATTTCATAAATAGAATCAACAAAGTATGCACATCCTACGTCATATCGACTTTCTATAGTTTGCGCATTCATCCGGAAATAAGTAAAGCTTACTTCCACCGTTTTTTAAAATCACAGCTTCTAGAAGGTTTACATGATGTCGTAAAAAACACGAGTTTTTAGAAAATGTGTTTTATTTCATAAATAGAATCAACAAAGTATGCACATCCTACGTCATAACGACTTTCTATAGTTTGCGCATGCGTTTGGAAATAAGAAAAGCTTACTTCCCCCGTTGTTTAAAATCACAGCTTCTAGAAGGTTTACATGATTTCGTAAAAAACACGAGTTTTTAGAAAATGTGTTTTATTTCATAAATGGAATCTACAAAGTATGCACATTCTACGTCATAACGACTTTCTATAGTTTACGCATGCGTCCGGAAATAAGAAAAGCTTACTTCCCCCGTTTTTTAAAATCACAGCTTCTAGAAGGTTTACATGATTTCTTGAAAAACACGAGTTTTTAGAAAATGTTTTTTTTTTGCATAAATGGAATCTACAAAGTATGCACATTCTACGTCATAACGACAATCTATAGTTTGCGCATGCGTCCGGAAATAATAAAAGCTTACTTCCACCGTTTTTTAAAATCACAGCTTCTAGAAGGTTTACATGATTTCGTAAAAAACACGAGTTTTTAGAAAATGTGTTTTACTTCATAAATGGAATCTACAAAGTATGCACGTTCTACGTCATAAGGACTTTCTATAGTTTGGGCATGCGTTTGGAAATAAGAAAAGCTTACTTCCCCAGTTTTTTAAAATCACAGCTTCTAGAAGGTTTACATGATTTCTTAAAAAACACGAGTTTTTAGAAAATGTGTTTTATTTCATAGATCGAATCAACAAAGTATGCACATTCTACGTCATAACGAATTTCTATAGTTTGCGCATGCGTCCGGAAATAAGGAAAGCTTACTTCCACCGTTTTTTAAAATCACAGCTTCTAGAAGGTTTACATAATTTCATAAAAAACATGAGTTTTTAGAAAATGTGTTTTATTTCATAAATGGAATCTACAAAGTATGCACATTCTACGTCATAATGACTTTCTATAGTTTGCGCATGCGTCCGGAAATAAGAAAAGCTTACTTCCCCCATTTTTTAAAATCATAGCTTCTAGAAGGTTTACCTGATTTCTTAAAAAACACGAGTTTTTAGAAAATGTGTTTTATTTCATAAATGGAATCAACAAAGTATGCACATTCTACGTCATAACGATTTTCTATACTTTGCGCATGCGTTCGGAAATAAGAAAAGCTTACTTCCCCCGTTTTTTAAAATCACAGCTTCTAGAAGGTTTACATGATTTCGTAAAAAACACGAGTTTTTAGAAAATGTGTTTTATTTCATAAATGGAATCTACAAAGTATGCACATTCTACGTCATAACGACTTTCTATAGTTTGCGCATGCGTCCGGAAATAAGAAAAGCTTACTTCCCCCGTTTTTTAAAATCACAGCTTCTAGAAGGTTTACATGATTTCTTAAAAAACACGAGTTTTTAGAAAATGTGTTTTATTTCATAAATGGAATCAACTAATTATGCACATTCTACATCATAACGACTTTCTATAGTTTGCACATGCGTCCGCAAATAAGAAACGCTTACTTCCCCCGTTTTTTAAAATCACAGCTTCTAGAAGGTTTACATGATTTCGTAAAAAACACGAGTTTTTAGAAAATGTGTTTTATTTCATAAATGGAATCTACAAAGTATACACATTCTACGTCATAACGACTTTCTATAGTTTGCGCATGCGTCCGGAAATAAGAAAAGCTTGCTTCCCCCATTTTTTAAAATCACAGCTTCTAGAAGGTTTACATGATTTCTTAAAAAACACGAGTTTTTAGAAAATGTGTTTTATTTCATAAATAGAATCAACAAAGTATGCACATCCTACGTCATAACGACTTTCTATAGTTTGCGCATTCATCCGGAAATGAGAAAAGCTTACTTCCACCGTTTTTTAAAATCACAGCTTCTAGAAGGTTTACATGATTTCGTAAAAAACACGAGTTTTAAGAAAATGTGTTTTATTTCATAAATGGAATCTAAAAAGTATGCACATTCTACGTCATAACTACTTTCTATAGTTTGCGCATCCGTCCGGAAATAAGAAAAGCTTACTTCCCCCATTTTTTAAAAATCCCAGCTTCTAGAAGGTTTACATGATTTCTTAAAAAACACGAGTTTTTAGAAAATGTTTTTTATTTCATAAATAGAATCAACAAAGTATGCACATCCTACGTCATAACGAATTTCTATAGTTTGCGCATGCGTTTGGAAATAAGAAAAGCTTACTTCCCCAGTTTTTTAAAATCACAGCTTCTAGAAGGTTTACATGATTTCTTAAAAAACACGAGTTTTTAGAAAATGTGTTTTATTTCATAAATGGAATCAACAAAGTATGCACATTCTACATCATAACAAATTTCTATAGTTTGGGCATTCGTCCGGAAATAATAAAAGCTTACTTCCACGGTTGTTTAAAATCACAGCTTCTAGAAGGTTTACATGATTTCGTAAAAAACACGAGTTTTTAGAAAATGTGTTTTATTTCATAAATGGAATCTACAAAGTATGCACATTCTACGTCATAACGACTTTCTATAGTTTACGCATGCGTCCGGAAATAAGAAAAGCTTACTTCCCCCGTTTTTTAAAATCACAGCTTCTAGAAGGTTTACATGATTTCTTGAAAAACACGAGTTTTTAGAAAATGTGTTTTATTTCATAAATGGAATCTACAAAGTATGCACATTCTACGTCATAACGACAATCTATAGTTTGCGCATGCGTCCGGAAATAATAAAAGCTTACTTCCACCGTTTTTTAAAATCACAGCTTCTAGAAGGTTTACATGATTTCGTAAAAAACACGAGTTTTTAGAAAATGTGTTTTACTTCATAAATGGAATCTACAAAGTATGCACGTTCTACGTCATAAGGACTTTCTATAGTTTGCGCATGCGTTTGGAAATAAAAAAAGCTTACTTCCCCCGTTTTTTAAAATCACAGCTTCTAGAAGGTTTACATGATTTCTTAAAAAACACGAGTTTTTAGAAAATGTGTTTTATTTCATAGACCGAATCAACAAAGTATGCACATTCTACGTCATAACGACTTTCTATAGTTTGCGCATGCGTCCGGAAATAAGGAAAGCTTACTTCCACCGTTTTTTAAAATCACAGCTTCTAGAAGGTTTACATAATTTCATAAAAAACATGAGTTTTTAGAAAATGTGTTTTATTTCATAAATGGAATCTACAAAGTATGCACATTCTACGTCATAATGACTTTCTATAGTTTGCGCATGTGTCCGGAAATAGGAAAAGCTTACTTCCCCCGTTTTTTAAAATCACACCTTCTAGAAGGTTTACATGATTTCGTGAAAAACACGAGTTTTTAGAAAATGTGTTTTATTTCATAAATGGAATCTACAAAGTATGCACATTCTACGTCATAACGACATTCTATAGTTTGCGCATTCGTCCGGAAATAATAAAAGCTTACTTCCACCGTTTTTTAAAATCACAGCTTCTAGAAGGTTTACATGATTTCGTAAAAAACACGAGTTTTTAGAAAATGTGTTTTATTTCATAAATGGAATCTACAAAGTATACACATTCTATGTCATAACGACTTTCTATAGTTTGCGCATGCGTCCGGAAATAAGAAAAGCTTGCTTCCCCCATTTTTTAAAATCACAGCTTCTAGAAGGTTTACATGATTTCTTAAAAAACACGAGTTTTTAGAAAATGTGTTTTATTTCATAAATAGAATCAACAAAGTATGCACATCCTACGTCATATCGACTTTCTATAGTTTGCGCATTCATCCGGAAATAAGTAAAGCTTACTTCCACCGTTTTTTAAAATCACAGCTTCTAGAAGGTTTACATGATGTCGTAAAAAACACGAGTTTTTAGAAAATGTGTTTTATTTCATAAATAGAATCAACAAAGTATGCACATCCTACGTCATAACGACTTTCTATAGTTTGCGCATGCGTTTGGAAATAAGAAAAGCTTACTTCTCCCGTTTTTTAAAATCACAGCTTCTAGAAGGTTTACATGATTTCGTAAAAAACACGAGTTTTTAGAAAATGTGTTTTATTTCATAAATGGAATCTACAAAGTATGCACATTCTACGTCATAACGACTTTCTATATTTTGCACATGCGTCCGGAAATAAGAAAAGCTTACTTCCCCCGTTTTTTAAAATCACAGCTTCTAGAAGGTTTACATGATTTCGTAAAAAACACGAGTTTTTAGAAAATGTGTTTTATTTCATAAATGGAATCTACAAAGTATGCAAATTCTACGTCATAACGACATTCTATAGTTTGCGCATGCGTCTGGAAATAAGAAAAGCTTACTTCCACCGTTTTTTAAAATCACAGCTTCTAGAAGGTTTACATGATTTCGTAAAAAACACGAGTTTTTAGAAAATGTGTTTTATTTCATAAATAGAATCAACAAAGTATGCACATTCTACATCATAACGACTTTCTATAGTTTGCGCATTCGTCCGGAAATAAGAAAAGCTTACTTCCACCGTTTTTTAAAATCACAGCTTCTAGAAGGTTTACATGATTTCGTAAAAAACACGAGTTTTTAGAAAATGTGTTTTATTTCATAAGTGGAATCTACAAAGTATGCACATTCTACGTCATAACGACTTTCTATAGTTTGTGCATGCGTCCGGAAATAAGAAAAGCTTACTTCCCCCGTTTTTTAAAATGACAGCTTCTAGAAGGTTTACATGATTTCGTAAAAAACACGAGTTTTTAGAAAATGTGTTTTATTTCATAAATGGAATCTACAAAGTATGCACATTCTACGTCATAACGACATTCTATAGTTTGAGCATCCGTCCGGAAATTAGAAAAGCTTACTTCCCCCATTTTTTAAAATCACAGCTTCTAGAAGGTTTACATGATTTCTTAAAAAACACGAGTTTTTAGAAAATGTGTTTTATTTCATAAATGGAATCAACAAAGTATGCACATTATACATCATAACGACTTTCTATAGTTTGCGCATGCGTCCGGAAATAAGAAAAGCTTACTTCCACCGTTTTTTGAAATCACAGCTTCTAGAAGGTTTACATGATTTCGCAAAAAACACGAGTTTTTAGAAAATGTGTTTTATTTCATAAATGGAATCTACAAAGTATGCACATTCTACGTCATAACGACTTTCTATAGTTTGCGCATGAGTTTGGAAATAAGAAAATCTTACTTCCCCCGTTTTTTAAAATCACAGCTTCTAGAAGGTTTACATGATTTCTTAAAAAACATGAGTTTTTAGAAAATGTGTTTTATTTCATAAATGGAATCAACAAAGTATTCACATTCTACGTCATAAGGAATTTCTATAGTTTGTGCATGCGTCCGGAAATAAGAAAAGCTTAGTTCCCCCATTTTTTAAAATCACAGATTCTAGAAGGTTTACATGATTTCTTAAAAAACACGAGTTTTTAGAAAATGTGTTTTATTTCATAAATGGAATCAACAAAGTATGCATATTCTACGTCATAAGGACTTTCTGTAGTTTGCGCATGCGTTTGAATATAAGAAAAGCTCACTTCCCCCGTTTTTTAAAATCACAGCTTCTAGAAGGTTTACGTGATTTCTAAAAAAACACTAGTTTTTAGAAAATGTATTTTATTTCATAAATGGAATTAACAAAGTATGCACATTCTACATCATAATGACTTTCTATAGTTTGCGCATGCGTCCAAAAATAAGAAAAGCTTACTTCGACCGTTTTTTAAAATCACAGCTTCTAGAAGGTTTACATGATTTCGCAAAAAACACGAGTTTTTAGAAAATGTGTTTTATTTCATAAATGGAATCTAAAAAGTATGCACATTCAACGTCATAACGACTTTCTATAGTTTGCGCATGCGTTTGGAAATAAGAAAAGCTTACTTCCCCCATTTTTTAAAATCACAGCTTCTAGAAGGTTTACATGATTTCTTAAAAAACACGAGTTTTTAGAAAATGTGTTTTATTTCATAAATAGAATCAACAACGTATGCACATTCTACGTCATAACGACTTTCTATAGTTTTCGCATGCGTCCGGAAATAAGAAAAGCTTACTTCCACCATTTTTTAAAATCACAGCATCTAGAAGGTTTACATGATTTCGTAAAACACACGAGATTTTAGAAAATGTGTTTTATTTAATAAATGGAATCTACAAAGTATGCACATTCTACATCATAACGACATTCTATAGTTTGCGCATGCGTCCGGAAATAAGAAAAGCTTACTTCCACCGTTTTTTAAAATCACAGCTTCTAGAAGATTTACATGATTTCGTAAAAAACACGAGTTTTTAGAAAATGTGTTTTATTTCATAAATGGAATCAACAAAGTATGCACATTCTACGTCATAACGAATTTCTATAGTTTGCGCATGCGTTTGGAAATAATAAAAGCTTACTTCCCCCGTTTTTTAAAATCACAGCTTCGAGAAGGTTTACATGATTTCTTAAAAAACAGGAGTTTTTAGAAAATGTCTTTTATTTCATAAATGGAATCAACAAAGTATGCACATTCTATGTCATAACGACTTTCTATAGTTTATGCATGCGTTTGGAAATAAGAAAAGCTTACTTCCCCCGTTTTTTAAAATCACAGCTTCTAGAAGGTTTACATGATTTCTTAAAAAACACGAGTTTTTAGAAAATGTGTTTTATTTCATAAATGGAATCAACAAAGTATGCACATTCTACGTCATAACGACTTTCTATAGTTTGCGCATGCGTTTGGAAATAAGAAAAGGTTACTTCCCCCGTTTTTTAAAATCACAGCTTCTAGAAGGTTTACATGATTTCTTAAAAAACACGAGTGTTTAGAAAATGTGTTTTATTTCATAAATATCATCAACAAAGTATGCACATCCTACGTCATAACGACTTTCGATAGTTTGCGCATGCGTTTGGAAATAATAAAAGCTTACTTCCCCCATTTTTTAATATCACAGCTTCTAGAAGGTTTACATGATTTCTTAAAAAACACGAGTTTTTAGAAAATGTGTTTTATTTCATAAATGGAATCATCAAAGTATGCACATTATACATCATAACGACTTTTTATAGTTTGCGCATTCGTCCGGAAATAAGAAAAGCTTACTTCCACCATTTTTTAAAATCACAGCTTCTATAAGGTTTACATGATTTCGTAAAAAACACGAGTTTTTAGAAAATGTGTTTTATTTCATAAGTGGAATCTACAAAGTATGCACATTCTACGTCATAACGACTTTCTATAGTTTGCGCATGCGTCCGGAAATAAGAAAAGCTTACTTACCCCGTTTTTTAAAATCATAGCTTCTAGAAGGTTTACATGATTTCGTAAAAAACACGAGTTTTTAGAAAATGTGTTTTATTTCATAAATGGAATCTACAAAGTATGCGCATTCTACGTCATAACGACATTCTATAGTTTGCGCATGCGTCCAGAAATAAGAAAAGTTATTTCCACCGTTTTTTAAAATCACAGCTTCTAGAAGGTTTACATGATTTCGTAAAAAACACGAGTTTTTAGAAAATGTGTTTTATTTCATAAATTGAATCAACTAAGTATGCACATTCTACATCATAACGACTTTCTATAGTTTGCACATGCGTCCGGAAATAAGAAACGCTTACTTCCTCCGTTTTTTAAAATCACAGCTTCTAGAAGGTTTACATGATTTCGTAAAAAACACTTGTTTTTAGAAAATGTGTTTTATTTCATAAATGGAATCAACAAAGTATGCACATTCTACGTCATAACGACTCTCTATAGTTTGCGCATGCGTCCGGAAATAAGAAAAGCTTACTTCCCCCGTTTTTTAAAATCACAGCTTCTAGAAGGTTTACATGATTTCGTAAAAAACACGAGTTTTTAGAAAATGTGTTTTATTTAATAAATGGAATCTACAAAGTATGCACATTCTATGGCATAACGAATTTCTATAGGTTGCGCATGCGTCCGGAAATAAGAAAAGCTTACTTCCACCGTTTTTTAAAATCACAGCTTCTAGAAGGTTTACATGATTTCGTAAAAAACACGAGTTTTTAGAAAATGTGTTTTATTTCATAAATGGAATCTACAAGGTATGCACATTCTACGTCATAACTACTTTCTATAGTTTGCGCATCCGTCCGGAAATAAGAAAAGCTTACTTCCCTCGTTTTTTAAAATCACAGCTTCTAGAAGGTTTACATGATTTCTTAAAAAACACGAGTTTTTAGAAAATGTGTTTTATTTCATAAATAGAATCAACAAAGTATGCACATCCTACGTCATAACGACTTTCTATAGTTTGCGCATGCGTTTGGAAATAAGAAAAGCTTACTTCCCCCGTTTTTTAAAATCACATCTTCTAGAAGGTTTACATGATTTCGTAAAAAACACGAGTTTTTAGAAAATGTGTTTTATTTCATAAATGGAATCTACAAAGTATGCACATTATACGTCATAACGACTTTCTATAGTTTGCGCATACGTCCGGAAATAAGAAAAGCTTACTTCCACCGTTTTTTAAAATCACAACTTCTAGAAGGTTTACATGATTTCGTAAAAAACACGAGTTTTTAGAAAATGTGTTTTATTTCATAAATGGAATCTACAAAGTATGCACATTCTACGTCATAACGACTTTCTATATTTTGCGCATGCGTCCAGAAATAAGAAAAGCTTACATCCCCCGTTTTTTAAAATCACAGCTTCTAGAAGGTTTACATGATTTCTTGAAAAACACGAGTTTTTAGAAAATGTGTTTTATTTCATAAATGGAATCAACAAAGTATGCACATTCTACGTCATAACGACTTTCTATAGTTTGCGCATGCGTTTGGAAATAAGAAAAGGTTACTTCCCCCGTTTTTTAAAATCACAGCTTTTAGAAGGTTTACATGATTTCTTAAAAAACACGAGTTTTTAGAAAATGTGTTTTATTTCATAAAGAGAATCAACAAAGTATGCACATCCTACGTCATAACGACTTTCGATAGTTTGCGCATGCGTTTGGAAATAATAAAAGCTTACTTCCCCCATTTTTTAATATCACAGCTTCTAGAAGGTTTACATGATTTCTTAAAAAACACGAGTTTTTAGAAAATGTGTTTTATTTCATAAATGGAATCATCAAAGTATGCACATTATACATCATAACGACTTTTTATAGTTTGCGCATTCGTCCGGAAATAAGAAAAGCTTACTTCCACCATTTTTTAAAATCACAGCTTCTATAAGGTTTACATGATTTCGTAAAAAACACGAGTTTTTAGAAAATGTGTTTTATTTCATAAGTGGAATCTACAAAGTATGCACATTCTACGTCATAACGACTTTCTATAGTTTGCGCATGCGTCCGGAAATAAGAAAAGCTTACTTACCCCGTTTTTTAAAATCATAGCTTCTAGAAGGTTTACATGATTTCGTAAAAAACACGAGTTTTTAGAAAATGTGTTTTATTTCATAAATGGAATCTACAAAGTATGCGCATTCTACGTCATAACGACATTCTATAGTTTGCGCATGCGTCCAGAAATAAGAAAAGTTATTTCCACCGTTTTTTAAAATCACAGCTTCTAGAAGGTTTACATGATTTCGTAAAAAACACGAGTTTTTAGAAAATGTGTTTTATTTCATAAATTGAATCAACTAAGTATGCACATTCTACATCATAACGACTTTCTATAGTTTGCACATGCGTCCGGAAATAAGAAACGCTTACTTCCTCCGTTTTTTAAAATCACAGCTTCTAGAAGGTTTACATGATTTCGTAAAAAACACTTGTTTTTAGAAAATGTGTTTTATTTCATAAATGGAATCAACAAAGTATGCACATTCTACGTCATAACGACTCTCTATAGTTTGCGCATGCGTCCGGAAATAAGAAAAGCTTACTTCCCCCGTTTTTTAAAATCACAGCTTCTAGAAGGTTTACATGATTTCGTAAAAAACACGAGTTTTTAGAAAATGTGTTTTATTTAATAAATGGAATCTACAAAGTATGCACATTCTATGGCATAACGAATTTCTATAGGTTGCGCATGCGTCCGGAAATAAGAAAAGCTTACTTCCACCGTTTTTTAAAATCACAGCTTCTAGAAGGTTTACATGATTTCGTAAAAAACACGAGTTTTTAGAAAATGTGTTTTATTTCATAAATGGAATCTACAAGGTATGCACATTCTACGTCATAACTACTTTCTATAGTTTGCGCATCCGTCCGGAAATAAGAAAAGCTTACTTCCCTCGTTTTTTAAAATCACAGCTTCTAGAAGGTTTACATGATTTCTTAAAAAACACGAGTTTTTAGAAAATGTGTTTTATTTCATAAATAGAATCAACAAAGTATGCACATCCTACGTCATAACGACTTTCTATAGTTTGCGCATGCGTTTGGAAATAAGAAAAGCTTACTTCCCCCGTTTTTTAAAATCACATCTTCTAGAAGGTTTACATGATTTCGTAAAAAACACGAGTTTTTAGAAAATGTGTTTTATTTCATAAATGGAATCTACAAAGTATGCACATTATACGTCATAACGACTTTCTATAGTTTGCGCATACGTCCGGAAATAAGAAAAGCTTACTTCCACCGTTTTTTAAAATCACAACTTCTAGAAGGTTTACATGATTTCGTAAAAAACACGAGTTTTTAGAAAATGTGTTTTATTTCATAAATGGAATCTACAAAGTATGCACATTCTACGTCATAACGACTTTCTATATTTTGCGCATGCGTCCAGAAATAAGAAAAGCTTACATCCCCCGTTTTTTAAAATCACAGCTTCTAGAAGGTTTACATGATTTCTTGAAAAACACGAGTTTTTAGAAAATGTGTTTTATTTCATAAATGGAATCAACAAAGTATGCACATTCTACGTCATAACGACTTTCTATAGTTTGCGCATGCGTTTGGAAATAAGAAAAGGTTACTTCCCCCGTTTTTTAAAATCACAGCTTTTAGAAGGTTTACATGATTTCTTAAAAAACACGAGTTTTTAGAAAATGTGTTTTATTTCATAAAGAGAATCAACAAAGTATGCACATCCTACGTCATAACGACTTTCGATAGTTTGCGCATGCGTTTGGAAATAATAAAAGCTTACTTCCCCCATTTTTTAATATCACAGCTTCTAGAAGGTTTACATGATTTCTTAAAAAACACGAGTTTTTAGAAAATGTGTTTTATTTCATAAATGGAATCATCAAAGTATGCACATTATACATCATAACGAATTTTGTAGTTTGCGCATTCGTCCGGAAATAAGAAAAGCTTACTTCCACCATTTTTTAAAATCACAGCTTCTATAAGGTTTACATGATTTCGTAAAAAACACGAGTTTTTAGAAAATGTGTTTTATTTCATAAGTGGAATCTACAAAGTATGCACATTCTACGTCATAACGACTTTCTATAGTTTGCGCATGCGTCCGGAAATAAGAAAAGCTTACTTACCCCTTTTTTTAAAATCACAGCTTCTAGAAGGTTTACATGATTTCGTAAAAAACACGAGTTTTTAGAAAATGTGTTTTATTTCATAAATGGAATCTACAAAGTATGCACATTCTACGTCATAACGACATTCTATAGTTTGCGCATGCGTCCAGAAATAAGAAAAGTTATTTCCACCGTTTTTTAAAATCACAGCTTCTAGAAGGTTTACATGATTTCTTAAAAAACACGAGTTTTTAGAAAATGTGTTTTATTTCATAAATGGAATCAACTAAGTATGCACATTCTACATCATAACGACTTTCTATAGTTTGCACATGCGTCCGGAAATAAGAAACGCTTACTTCCTCCGTTTTTTAAAATCACAGCTTCTAGAAGGTTTACATGATTTCGTAAAAAAACACTTGTTTTTAGAAAATGTGTTTTATTTCATAAATGGAATCTACAAAGTATACACATTCTACGTCATAACGACTTTCTATAGTTTGCGCATGCGTCCGGAAATAAGAAAAGCTTGCTTTCCCCATTTTTTAAAATCACAACTTCTAGAAGGTTTACATGATTTCTTAAAAAACACGAGTTTTTAGAAAATGTGTTTTATTTCATAAATAGAATCAACAAAGTATGCACATCCTACGTCATAACGACTTTCTATAGTTTGCGCATTCATCCAGAAATAAGAAAAGCTTACTTCCACCGTTACTTAAAATCACAGCTTCTAGAAGGTTTACATGATTTCGTAAAAAACACGAGTTTTTAGAAAATGTGTTTTATTTCATAAATGTAATCTACAAAGTATGCACATTCTACATCATAACTACTTTCTATAGTTTGCGCATCCGTCCGGAAATAAGAAAAGCTTACTTCCCCCATTTTTTAAAATCACAGCTTCTAGAAGGTTTACATGATTTCTTAAAAAACACGAGTTTTTAGAAAATGTGTTTTATTTCATAAATGGAATCTACAAAGTATGCACATTCTACGTCATAACGACTTTCTATAGTTTGCGCATGCGTCCGGAAATAAGAAAAGCTTGCTTCCCCCGTTTTTTAAAATCACAGCTTCCAGAAGGTTAACATGATTTCGTAAAAAACACAAGTTTTTAGAAAATGTGTTTTATTTCATAAATGGAATCTACAAAGTATGCACATTCTACGTCATAACGACTTTCTATAGTTTGCGCATGCGTCCGGAAATAAGAAAAGCTTACTTCCGCCGTTTTTTAAAATCACAGCTTCTAGAAGGTTTACATGATTTCGTAAAAAACACGAGTTTTTAGAAAATGTGTTTTATTTCATAAATGGAATCTACAAAGTATGCACATTCTACATCATAACGACATTCTATAGTTTGCGCATGCGTCCGGAAATAAGAAAAGCTTACTTCTGTTAAATTTTCAGAATTTACTTCAATCTGATCTAGGATCTTAACTGAGAGAACAACATGTACAGCATATCTACAGCATATCAATCATGGAGACAATAATGCAAGCACACAAGAGACACAAAGATTTACTTGGGGAAAACCATAAAGGTGAAAAACCCCAATAACTTCCTCAGAGATAGATAGAGCAATGATACAACCAACCAATAGAGATAGCCATAACCTAGCAGCAATCCTCCTCCTCCATAAGTGCGCCTCTCCTCCTTGAGAGCATGTGTGAGAAGTGAGTGAGTAAATAGAGTGCCTCCCGCACTCTATTTATACTTGACTTGACTTGCCTTTTTACCTAACTCATGTCGGCTCTAACTTAACCACATAACATAATGCTGAGTGGGCCGACCCTCAATAGGGTGGTCTAATAACCCTTTGACCCACATGGCCGACCCCCAATAGGGTGGTCTAATAACCCTTTGACCCACATGACTTATACAGGGCCGACCCCAAACAAGGTGGTCTAATAACCCATCAAGTATAAGTTACGACACTTACAATATAAATGACGACACTTCCTTATAGAGGAATAATACCATCTCTATAGGAATACAATATACATATATGTGAAATACATTCCGAAGTTACATATACATCAACACTCCCTCTTAACTAGGAAGGTATTTCTCAGCACAGTTCTTCTAGCACAAGTCATCTTCTCTGGATCATCGTCACTGGATAATCGTCATCGAGTCATCATCATCGTCACTGCTGCTGCTATCTCAATCAATCTCTGAATATACTCGTCATAGGAAGTTCTACAGAGCCAGTCCTTTTTCATACTGGATGTAGGCCCACCACCTGCAGGTCTTCGTCATCACTGGCCATACTGTGGAATCCTCAGGACTTATTACGTGCGTCACAAAACCTCGAAAGAGCATCCCAGGATGTTACGGGTACACAACTCCGACCTGTAGGATCTCCCAGGGCGCTATTACATGTGACCCCACCACAAAACCTCGCAAGAGCATCTCAGGATGTTACGGGTACACAACTCCGACCTGAAATCTCCCAGGGCACAAATTACATGTGGTCCACCACAAAACCTCGCAAAAGCATCTCAGGATGTTACGGGTACACAACTCTGACCTGAAATCTCCCAGGGCAACGAATTACATGTGGTCATGGCAAAACCTCGCAAGAGCATCCCAGGACTGATTACGGGCACACAGCCCAACCTATCGGATCTCCCAGGGAAACGAATTACATGCCATAGGACAAAACCTCGCAAGAGCATCTGCCAGATATCCCAGGGCGCTATTATATGCCATAGGCAAAACCTCGAAAGACTATCTACAGATCTCCCAGGGCAACGAATTACATGTCCTCCCAGAGAAAAACCTCGAAAGAGCATTTGCCAGATGTCCCAGGGCACCGAATTACATGCCATAGGCAAAACCTCGAAAGACCATCTGCAAATCTCCCAGGGCAACGAATTACATGCTCATCTGCACAACCTGATCCACGGCCATAGAGTATCAACCTGATACTCACCATACATCATCCTGATGTATCCATGATCATCCTGATCATCATCACTGCAACGTCCTGCTGCATGTCATCTGGAGCAACATCCTGAAGCTCGTCATCTATGATCATCCTGATCATCACTGCAACATCCTGCTGCATGATCCACCTGATCATCAATGCATCTACCTGATGCATACCAAGTATCATACATGATCCTCCTGATCATCAATGTATCCACCTGATACAAATACATGATACATATCATCATACATGATCCTCCTGATCATCAATGCATCTACCTGATACATACCAAGTATCATACATGATCCTCCTGATCATCAATGTATCCACCTGATACAAATACATGATACATATCATCATACATGATCCTCCTGATCATCAATGCATCTACCTGATGCATACCAAGTATCTACCTGATACATATCATCATACATGATCCTCTTGATCATCAATGTATCCACCTGATACAAATACAAATACATGATACATATCACCATACATGATCCACCTGATCATACAATGTATCCACCTGATACATATACAGATACATGGTCCAAGCATCCAACATGATGCATACATACATACATAAAATGATCCAACTGATCATATCCAAGCAGAAACCAGAACATCATCCTGATTCTCATCATCCAGCGCTTACATCCACAGCCATGTGAAGGATCCTCCTTCCAACATGCTTGGAATGGCTTCAGCAAATGTGTCCATCACTTCTTCCTCGAAGTATCCTTGATCTGAAGCACGCCAAGCCTCTCTCTGAAGTACTCGAACTTCACCCTGGCTAGTGGCTTCATCAGCACATCTGCAATCTGCTCATCCGTCGCAACATACAGGAGCTTCACAGCTCCTCTCTGCACCATATCCCTGATATAGTGATATTTGATCTCTATGTGTTTCGACCTGTCATGAAACACTGGGTTCTCGGACAGCTTCACACAACTCTGGTTATCACAGAAGATACCAGTAGCCTCCAATGGGAGATCAAATAACTCAGACAGTAGCTTCCGTAGCCATACTGCCTCACAACTAGCTGAACAGGCTGCAACATACTCTGCCTCAGCTGTACTCAGTGCTACGCAGGACTGCTTCCTGCTAAACCAAGAGATCACACCTGATCCCATACTGAAGCAGCACCCAGATGTGCTCTTCCTGTCTGCAGCACTGCCAGCCCAATCTGAATCAACATAACCTTCCAGGTTAAACTTTTGATTCACCTCATACCTGAGCCCATAATCCACTGTACCCTTCAGGTACCTCAGAACATGCTTTACAGTAACCAGGTGAACACTTCTCGGATCCGTCAGGAACTGGCTCAATGTGTTCACAGCAAAGCAAATGTCTGGTCTCGTGTTTGTCAGGTACATCAAGGACCCAATCATCTGACGATACATAGAGACATCAACTGACTCAGATGAAGCATCACATAGAAGCTTCAGATTCGATGCCATAGGTGTGGCCATGGCCTTGCAATCCATCATCCCAAACCTCTTTGGGATCTCTACTGCATACTTCCCTTGTCCAAGGAAGATTCTATCTGCACTTTGCCACACCTCCATGCCAAAAACAAATAGTGCATCATCCCCAAGTTCTTCATCTCGAACTCGGTAGTAAGCTTCCGCTGCGTGTCGACAATCAATCTATCTTCACCATACCAAGTTCTGGGAGCTTGCTTCAAGCCATACAAGGCTTTCTTCAATCTGCATACATATGACTCCCTGTCAGGTCTTGGGACTGCATCCCAAACATCTTCTTCATGATCTACGGATCATGGCATTCCATTTCTTCATCCCAGATCCTGGGAACTTCAATATCTTCAATAGATATCTTTCTTGCTGGAACAAATGTTGTAGTCCTTTTGTAGGAGATGGCATATGATCTTTCCTACACAACAAGTTAAATTGCATGATTAGAAAACATCTTATAGTTTTCAGAACAAATTCTTACACATAAAGAAATATGCCATACAGTCATGCAATTATCTTAGCCAATGCTTCAATACAACATTTATCCATATCCCGTAACTTTCTAGATGCCTTCCAATCTCTACCAGAACATTGTTAAGAGTGTGCACAACTCCCAACATGTCAGCAAAGAGGTTTCATTCTAGATAAGTAGCAATGGAATGTTGTACAGTGCCATAGGCTACTTACCCATGCATATTAGTAGTATACTGTTCATCAATGCAATTATTCTAATATGCATAATACACAACCTAATTCTAGGAACATCAGTATATACATTATTGAACAGTATTATTTAAGAAATGACAATTCAAATACTTATCTTTGTTTGTTCGTTGGGTGGACTCCCTCTGAGTCTTTGCTTCCTTGCAGGAGCTGTTGGAGTCCTAATCTGAGGTAGCTTCTTCTACACCTTTCTGTTGTGAAATGTAGAGAGATGATCAACTCCCTCTGAATATCTGCATCCTTGCAGAAACTACTGAAGTGTGCTCCTTTGCTTTCTTGCAGGAACAACTAGAGTGTGCTCCTTTGCTTTCTGGCAGGAGCAACTCGAGTGTGCTCCCTCTTGATCTTTGCTTCCTGAATTACCTGTTCTTGAACTCATATTCATCCTTGGTCCCTATGCATGCTTATTAGTATCATGAATGTGTTATCCTTGTGATCTCATATAAAATCATACATTCATTAGTATACTATTAAAACACAATAATCTCAAGCATGTATAGTCATGATCATTTCAAACAGAAATAATAAGCATGAGCATTCAAGGATTCTTATGGTTAGTCAAATCATAAGAAACATAACATGTCTAAACCTGTAATTACTCAAGCCTATGACTCTTCAGGTTAGTTGAATCATCAATCAAGATAAGATATAAAATGCATAAAACCTGTGATTATTCAAGCCTATACTTTCATGATTCTTCTGGTTAGTCATATCATCAATTATAATAATATACATCCAACCATGATTATTCAAACCTATGACTTCATGAATAATTATTATCAACAACAGTATAAGATCCTAACACAAGGTAGGATTTTAGCTTGATATAGGAAAAACATACCTGGATTAGCATGCTAGCTATTTATGTCTAACATACCCGCATAATGTCTTCTGGTTCTCTTTAGTGACTTGTGCTAGTAACCTGCATGTCTCATAAGTTAACCATTATAAAATCAAGTTATACATACCTCGAGAATGGATCTTCTATAAGATCCATGGCAATGGATGAATCTTTGTCCTCATGTCATCATGATCATATGTTCTTGAACCAGAACATGATTTGTCTTCTTGGTGTACCTTTCATGTTAGTAGACAACATAAAACTCATACAACATCACAATGTGTTAGTACAAACATAAGTTTCATACTCCTAATAAATGAATGACTTCTATCATGCATTCATAATTTTATTAAGGTGATATGACAAGTCTAAAATCAAGATTGTACTAACCGTGATAACATGAAGACAAACATACCATAAACTTAATTATGAACAAATCTCAAAACATACCTCGATGAGTCATACCTGTCGAGATCACTTGTAATCTTCTTATGTAAGGCCTTAGCCTCATCTCCCTCTGAAACAGGAACTTCTTCACTTATGCAAGTGACCAATCCATCTTCTTCTAGGATCAAGCCAATCCACTTGATTTGCAAGAACTGGACCTTGATGAACTGATCAAACTGGAATATTCAGAATTTGAAAACTGCAAAGTTTCACTCCTCAATTTTGCCTTTGAAACTTCCAGATTCACTGGACGTGACCCTGAACTGGGGTTTGATGAAGCCCACTCTTCTACCCAATCAAAATGTTTGATCCAAAGCTCTAAATTTCTGATTGTTTCTGGTGTAACTCCGAAATTTTTGATCCACAGGGTCTGAAAACGTTTCCTGAGATAGCCTGACCTGTTATCTTTCCATCCTGACAGGTCTGACCTCAATTGGATTCTCTGAGAGAGAGTTATGCCAAATGTCGCAACGTGACCTGTTTTGGGATAAAACAGGAGAACGAACTTGTACGGCGTTCCACGTGTCACTGTTTTAACTTCGGCCTCTCAAAAAGTTTTCTGAGATAGCTCGGCCTGTTACCTTTCCATCCTGACAGGTCTGACCTCAATTGGATTCTCTGAGAGAGAGTTATGCCAAATGTCGTAACGTGACCTGTTTATGGGATAATACAGGAGAGCTCACTTGTACGGCGTGCCACGTGTCACTGGTTCAACTTCGGCCTCTGAAAACGTTTTCTGAGATAGTACAGACTGTGTACTACCTGTCACTTTTTACGAAATTTCATTTGGAGCTTCCTAGCCCAAGATATGACCTTTTTCCCAAGGTCACCTGATTTTGACTCAGATCTGGAAGAGGCAGAAACCCTATATTCTACAGATCATAAATCACAAAGTACAACGAATTAGAGGTTGTCCTTTGGACACAAGATACCTGGAGATCTTAGCTTCGGCCTGTAACAATTTCAGATCCGAAAAATTCGCCAAAACGGATTTATAGCGAAAGTTCTACGATGACTGGTTTTTGCTATATCAAGCCCTAGCATCGTAAGTGCAACAAGTGTCATACATGCCATATCATGCCTTCTTTCAGGCTAGCTCTGATACCATGTTAAATTTTCAGAATTTACTTCAATCTGATCTAGGATCTTAACTGAGAGAACAACATGTACAGCATATCTACAGCATATCAATCATGGAGACAATAATGCAAGCACACAAGAGACACAAAGATTTACTTGGGGAAAACCATAAAGGTGAAAAACCCCAATAACTTCCTCAGAGATAGATAGAGCAATGATACAACCAACCAATAGAGATAGCCATAACCTAGCAGCAATCCTCCTCCTCCATAAGTGCGCCTCTCCTCCTTGAGAGCATGTGTGAGAAGTGAGTGAGTAAATAGAGTGCCTCCCGCACTCTATTTATACTTGACTTGACTTGCCTTTTTACCTAACTCATGTCGGCTCTAACTTAACCACATAACATAATGCTGAGTGGGCCGACCCCCAATAGGGTGGTCTAATAACCCTTTGACCCACATGGCCGACCCCCAATAGGGTGGTCTAATAACCCTTTGACCCACATGACTTATACAGGGCCGACCCCAAACAAGGTGGTCTAATAACCCATCAAGTATAAGTTACGACACTTACAATATAAATGACGACACTTCCTTATAGAGGAATAATACCATCTCTATAGGAATACAATATACATATATGTGAAATACATTCCGAAGTTACATATACATCAACAACTTCCACCATTTTTTAAAATCACAGCTTCCAGAAGGTTTACATGATTTCGTAAAAAACACGAGTTTTTAGAAAATGTGTTTTATTTCATAAATGGAACCTACAAAGTATGCACATTCTACGTCATAAGGACTTTCTATAGTTTGTGTATGCGTTTGGAAATAAGAAAAGCTTACTTCCCCCGTTTTTTAAAATCACAACTTCTAGAAGGTTTACATGATTTCGTAAAAAACACGAGTTTTTAGAAAATGTGTTTTATTTCATAAATGGAATCAACAAAGTATGCACATTCTACGTCATAACGAATTTCTATAGTTTGCGCATGCGTCCGGAAATAAGAAAAGCTTACTTCCACCGTTTTTTAAAATCACAGCTTCTAGAATGTTTACATGATTTCGCAAAAAACACTTGTTTTTAGAAAATGTGTTTTATTTCATAAATGCAATCTACAAAGTATGCACATTCTACGTCATAACGACTTTCTATAGTTTGCACATGCGTCCGGAAATAAGAAAAGCTTACTTCCCCCGTTTTTTAAAATCACAGCTTCTACAAGGTTTACATGATTTCGTAAAAAACACGAGTTTTTAGAAAATGTGTTTTATTTCATAAATGGAATCTACAAAGTATGCACATTCTACGTCATAACGACATTCTATAGTTTTCGCATGCGTCCAGAAATAAGAAAAGCTTACTTCCACCGTTTTTTAAAATCACAGCTTCTAGAAGGTTTACATGATTTCGTAAAAAACATGAGTTTTTAGAAAATGTGTTTTATTTCATAAATGGAATCTACAAAGTATGCACATTCTACGTCATAACTACGTTCTATAGTTTGCTCATCCGTCCGGAAATAAGAAAAGCTTACTTCACCCGTTTTTTAAAATCACAGCTTCTAGAAGGTTTACATGATTTCTTAAAAAACACGAGTTTTTAGAAAATGTATTTTATTTCATAAATAGAATCAACAAAGTATGCACATCCTACGTCATAACGACTTTCTATAGTTTGCGCATGCGTTTGGAAATAAGAAAAGCTTACTTCCCCCGTTTTTTAAAATCACAGCTTCTAGAAGGTTTACATGATTTCTTAAAAAACATGAGTTTTTAGAAAATGTATTTTATTTCATAAATGGAATCAACAAAGTATGCACATCCTACGTCATAACGACTTTCTATAGTTTGCGCATGCGTTTGGAAATAAGAAAAGGTTACTTCCCCCGTTTTTTAAAATCACAGCTTCTAGAAGGTTTACATGATTTCTTAAAAAACACGAGTTTTTAGAAAATGTGTTTTATTTCATAAATAGAATCAACAAAGTATGCACATCCTACGTCATAACGAATTTCGATAGTTTGCGCATGCGTTTGGAAATAAGAAAAGCTTACTTCCCCCATTTTTTAATATCACAGCTTCTAGAAGGTTTACATGATTTCTTAAAAAACACGAGTTTTTAGAAAATGTGTTTTATTTCATAAATGGAATCATCAAAGTATGTACATTATACATCATAACGACTTTCTATAGTTTGCGCATTCGTCCGGAAATAAGAAAAGCTTACTTCCACCATTTTTTAAAATCACAGCTTCTATAAGGTTTACATGATTTCGTAAAAAACACGAGTTTTTAGAAAATGTGTTTTATTTCATAAGTGGAATCTACAAAGTATGCACATTCTATGTCATAACGACTTTCTATAGTTTGCGCATGCGTCCGGAAATAAGAAAAGCTTACTTTCCCCGTTTTTTAAAATCACAGCTTCTAGAAGGTTTACATGATTTCGTAAAAAACACGAGTTTTTAGAAAATGTGTTTTATTTCATAAATGGAATCTACAAAGTATGCACATTCTACATCATAACGACATTCTATAGTTTGCGCATGCGTCCAGAAATAAGAAAAGTTACTTCCTCCGTTTTTTAAAATCACAGCTTCTAGAAGGTTTACATGATTTCTTAAAAAACACGAGTTTTTAGAAAATGTGTTTTATTTCATAAATGGAATCAGCTAAGTATGCACATTCTACATCATAACGACTTTCTATAGTTTGCACATGCGTCCGGAAATAAGAAACGCTTACTTCCCCCGTTTTTTAAAATCACAGCTTCTAGAAGGTTTACATGATTTCGTAAAAAACACTTGTTTTTAGAAAATGTTTTTTATTTCATAAATGGAATCTACAAAGTATACACATTCTACGTCATAACGACTTTCTATAGTTTGTGCATGCGTCCGGAAATAAGAAAAGCTTGCTTCCCCCATTTTTTAAAATCACAGCTTCTAGAAGGTTTACATGATTTCGTAAAAAACACGAGTTTTTAGAAAATGTTTTTTATTTCATAAATGGAATCTACAAAGTATACACATTCTACGTCATAACGACTTTCTATAGTTTGCGCATGCGTCCGGAAATAAGAAAAGCTTGCTTCCCCCATTTTTTAAAATCACAGCTTCTAGAAGGTTTACATGATTTCTTAAAAAACAAGAGTTTTTAGAAAATGTGTTTTATTTCATAAATAGAATCAACAAAGTATGCACATCCTACGTCATAACGACTTTCTATAGTTTGCGCATTCATCCGGAAATAAGAAAAGCTTACTTCCACCGTTTTTTAAAATCACAACTTCTAGAAGGTTTACATGATTTTGTAAAAAACACGAGTTTTTAGAAAATGTGTTTTATTTCATCAATGGAATCTACAAAGTATGCACATTCTACGTCATAACGACTTTCTATATTTTGCGCATGCGTCCGGAAATAAGAAAAGCTTACTTCACCCGTTTTTTAAAATCACAGCTTCTAGAAGGTTTACATGATTTCTTAAAAAACACGAGTTTTTAGAAAATGTGTTTTATTTCATAAATGGAATCTACAAAGTATGCACATTCTACGTCATAACGACATTCTATAGTTTGCGCATGCGTTTGGAAATAAGAAAAGCTTACTTCCACCGTTTTTTTAAAATCACAGCTTCTAGAAGGTTTACATGATTTCGCAAAAAACACTTGTTTTTAGAAAATGTATTTTATTTCATAAATGGAATCTACAAAGTATGCACATCCTACGTCATAACGACTTTCTATAGTTTGCCCATTCGTCCGGAAATAAGAAAAGGTTACTTCCACCGTTTTTTAAAATCACAGCTTCTAGAAGGTTTACATGATTTCGTAAAAAACACGAGTTTTTTAGAAAATGTGTTTTATTTCATAAATAGAATCAACAAAGTATGCACATCCTACGTCATAACGACTTTCTATAGTTTGCGCATGCGTTTGGAAATAAGAAAAGCTTACTTCCCCCATTTTTTAATATCACAGCTTCTAGAAGGTTTACATGATTTCTTAAAAAACACGAGTTTTTAGAAAATGTGTTTTATTTCATAAATGGAATCATCAAAGTATGTACATTATACATCATAACGACTTTCTATAGTTTGCGCATTCGTCCGGAAATAAGAAAAGCTTACTTCCACCATTTTTTAAAATCACAGCTTCTATAAGGTTTACATGATTTCGTAAAAAACACGAGTTTTTAGAAAATTTGTTTTATTTCATAAGTGGAATCTACAAAGTATGCACATTCTATGTCATAACGACTTTCTATAGTTTGCGCATGCGTCCGGAAATAAGAAAAGCTTACTTTCCCCGTTTTTTAAAATCACAGCTTCTAGAAGGTTTACATGATTTCGTAAAAAACACGAGTTTTTAGAAAATGTGTTTTATTTCATAAATGGAATCTACAAAGTATGCACATTCTACATCATAACGACATTCTATAGTTTGCGCATGCGTCCAGAAATAAGAAAAGTTACTTCCACCGTTTTTTAAAATCACAGCTTCTAGAAGGTTTACATGATTTCTTAAAAAACACGAGTTTTTAGAAAATGTGTTTTATTTCATAAATGGAATCAGCTAAGTATGCACATTCTACATCATAACGACTTTCTATAGTTTGCACATGCGTCCGGAAATAACAAACGCTTACTTCCCCCGTTTTTAAAAATCACAGCTTCTAGAAGGTTTACATGATTTCGTAAAAAACACGAGTTTTTAGAAAATGTTTTTTATTTCATAAATGGAATCTACAAAGTATACACATTCTACGTCATAACGACTTTCTATAGTTTGCGCATGCGTCCGGAAATAAGAAAAGCTTGCTTCCCCCATTTTTTAAAATCACAGCTTCTAGAAGGTTTACATGATTTCTTAAAAAACAAGAGGTTTTAGAAAATGTGTTTTATTTCATAAATAGAATCAACAAAGTATGCACATCCTACGTCATAACGACTTTCTATAGTTTCCGCATTCATCCGGAAATAAGAAAAGCTTACTTTCCCCGTTTTTTAAAATCACAGCTTCTAGAAGGTTTACCTGATTTCGTAAAAAACACGAGTTTTTAGAAAATGTGTTTTATTTCATAAATGGAATCAACAAAGTGTGCACATTCTACGTCATAACGAATTTCTATAGTTTGCGCATGCGTCCGGAAATAAGAAAATCTTACTTCCACCATTTTTTAAAATCACAGCATCTAGAAGGTTTACATGATTTCGTAAAAAACACGAGTTTTTAGAAAATGTGTTTTATTTCATAAATGGAATCTACAAAGTATGCACATTCTACGTCATAACGACATTCTATAGTTTGCGCATGCGTCTGGAAATAAGAAAAGCTTACTTCCACCGTTTTTTAAAATCACAGCTTCTAGAAGGTTTACATGATTTCGCAAAAAACACTTGTTTTTAGAAAATGTGTTTTATTTCATAAAGGGAATCTACAAAGTATGCACATTCTACATCATAACGACTTTCTATAGTTTGCGCATTCGTCCGGAAATAAGAAAAGCTTACTTCCCCCGTTTTTTAAAATCACAGCTTCTAGAAGGTTTACATGATTTCGTAAAAAACACGAGTTTTTAGAAAATGTGTTTTATTTCATAAATGGAATCTACAAAGTATGCACATTCTACGTCATAACGACTTTCTATAGTTTGCGCATCCGTCCGGAAATAAGCAAAGCTTGCTTCCCCCATTTTTTAAAATCACAGCTTCTAGAAGGTTTACATGATTTCTTAAAAAACACGAATTTTTAGAAAATGTGTTTTATTTCATAAATAGAATCAACAAAGTATGCACATTCTACATCATAACGACTTTCTATAGTTTGCGCATGCGTCCAGAAATAAGAAACGCTTACTTCCCCCGTTTTTTAAAATCACAGCTTCTAGAAGGTTTACATGATTTCGTAAAAAACACGAGTTTTTAGAAAATGTTATTTATTTCATAAATGGAATCTACAAAGTATGCACATTCTACGTCATAACGACTTTCTATAGTTTGCGCATGCGTCCGGAAATAAGAAAAGCTTGTTTCCCCCATTTTTTAAAATCACAGCTTCAAGAAGGTTTACATGATTTCTTAAAAAACACGAGTTTTTAGAAAATGTGTTTTATTTCATAAATAGAATCAACAAAGTATGCACATCCTACGTCATAACGACTTTCTATACTTTACGCATTCATCCGGAAATAAGAAAAGCTTACTTCCACCGTTTTTTAAAATCACAGCTTCTAGAAGGTTTACATGATTTCGTAAAAAACACGAGTTTTTAGAAAATGTGTTTTATTTCATAAATGGAATCTACAAAGTATGCACATTCTACGTCATAACGACTTTCTATAGTTTGCGCATCCGTCCGGAAATAAGCAAAGCTTGCTTCCCCCATTTTTTAAAATCACAGCTTCTAGAAGGTTTACATGATTTCTTAAAAAACACGAATTTTTATAAAATGTGTTTTATTTCATAAATATAATCAACAAAGTATGCGCATCCTACGTCATAACGACTTTTTATAGTTTGCGCATTCATCCGGAAATAAGAAAAGCTTACTCGCACCGTTTTTTAAAATCACAGCTTCTAGAAGGTTACATGATTTCGTAAAAAAACACGAGTTTTTAGAAAATGTGTTTTATTGCATAAATGGAATCTACAAAGTATGCACATTCTACGTCATAACGAATTTCTATAGTTTGCGCATGCGTCCGGAAATAAGAAACGCTTACTTCCCCCGTTTTTTAAAATCACAGCTTCTAGAAGGTTTACATGATTTCGTAAAAAACACGAGTTTTTAGAAAATGTGTTTTATTTCATAAATGGAATCTACAAAGTATGCACATTCTACGTCATAACGACTTTCTATAGTTTGCGCATGCGTCTGGAAATAAAAAAGCTTACTTCCCCCATTTTTTAAAATAACAGCTTCTAGAAGGTTTACATGATTTCTTAATCCACACGAGTTTTTAGAAAATGTGTTTTATTTCATAAATGGAATCAACAAAGTAGGCAAATTCTACGTCATAACGACTTTCTATAGTTTGCGCATGCGTCCGGAAATAAGAAAAGCTTACTTCCACCGTTTTTTAAAATCACAGCTTCTAGAAGGTTTACATGATTTCGTAAAAAACACGAGTTTTTAGAAAATGTGTTTTATTTCGTAAATGGAATCTACAAAGTATGCACATTCTACGTCATAACGACATTCTATAGTTTGCGCATGCCTCCGGAAATAAGAAAAGCTTACTTCCACCGTTTTTTAAAATCACAGCTTCTAGAAGGTTTACATGATTTCGTAAAAAACACGAGTTTTTAGAAAATGTGTTTTATTGCATAAATGGAATCTACAAAGTATGCACATTCTACGTCATAACGACTTTGTATAGTTTGCGCATACGTCCGGAAATAAGAAAAGCTTACTTTCACCGTTTTTTAAAATCACAGCTTCTAGAAGGTTTACATGATTTCGTAAAAAACACGAGTTTTTAGAAAATTTGTTTTATTTCATAAATGGAATCTACAAAGTATGCACATTCTACGTCATAACGACTTTATATAGTTTGCGCATGCGTCCGGAAATAAGAAAAGCTTACTTTCCCCGTTTTTTAAAATCACAGCTTCTAGAAGGTTTACATGATTTCGTAAAAAAACACGAGTTTTTAGAAAATGTGTTTTATTTCATAAATGGAATCTACAAAGTATGCACATTCTACGTCATAACGACATTCTATAGTTTGCGCATGCGTCCAGAAATAAGAAAAGTTACTTCCACCATTTTTTAAAATCACAGCTTCTAGAAGGTTTACATGATTTCTTAAAAAACACGAGTTTTTAGAAAATGTGTTTTATTTCATAAATGGAATCAACTAAGAATGCACATTCTACATCATAACAACTTTCTATAGTTTGCACATGCGTCCGGAAATAAGAAACGCTTACTTCCCCCGTTTTTTAAAATCACAGCTTCTAGAAGGTTTACATGATTTCTTAAAAAACACGAGTTTTTAGAAAATGTGTTTTATTTCATAAATGGAATCTACAAAGTATACACATTCTACGTCATAACGACTTTCTATAGTTTGCGCATGCGTTCGGAAATAAGAAAAGCTTACTTCCCCCGTTTTTTAAAATCACAGCTTCTAGAATGTTTACATGATTTCTTAAAAAACACGAGTTTTTAGAAAATGTGTTTTATTTCATAAATGGAATCTACAAAGTATGCACATTCTACGTCGTAACGACTTTCTATAGTTTGCGCATGCGTTTGGAAATAAGAAAAGCTTACTTCCCCCGTTTTTTAAAATCACAGCTTCTAGAAGGTTTACATGATTTCTTAAAAAACACGAGTTTTTAGAAAATGTGTTTTATTTCATCAATAGAATCAACAAAGTATGCACATCCTACGTCATAACTCCTTTCTATAGTTTGCGCATGTGTTTGGAAATAAGAAAAGCTTACTTCCCCCATTTTTTAAAATCACAGCTTCTAGAAGGTTTACATGATTTCTTAAAAAACATGAGTTTTTAGAAAATGTGTTTTATTTCATAAATGGAATCTACAAAGTATGCACATTCTACGTCATAATGACTTTCTATAGTTTGCGCATGCGTCTGGAAATAAGAAAAGCTTACTTCCGCCGTTTTTTAAAATCACAGCTTCTAGAAGGTTTACATGATTTCGTAAAAAACACAAGTTTTTAGAAAATGTGTTTTATTTCATAAATGGAATCTACAAAGTATGCACATTCTACATCATAACGACATTCTATAGTTTGCGCATGCGTCCGGAAATAAGAAAAGCTTACTTCCACCATTTTTTAAAATCACAGCTTCCAGAAGGTTTACATGATTTCGTAAAAAACACGAGTTTTTAGAAAATGTGTTTTATTTCATAAATGGAACCTACAAAGTATGCACATTCTACGTCATAAGGACTTTCTATAGTTTGTGCATGCGTTTGGAAATAAGAAAAGCTTACTTCCCCCGTTTTTTAAAATCACAACTTCTAGAAGGTTTACATGATTTCGTAAAAAACACGAGTTTTTAGAAAATGTGTTTTATTTCATAAATGGAATCAACAAAGTATGCACATTCTACGTCATAATGACATTCTATAGTTTGCGCATGCCTCCGGAAATAAGAAAAGCTTACTTCCACCGTTTTTTAAAATCACAGCTTCTAGAAGGTTTACATGATTTCGTAAAAAACACGAGTTTTTAGAAAATGTGTTTTATTGCATAAATGGAATCTACAAAGTATGCACATTCTACGTCATAACGACTTTGTATAGTTTGCGCATACGTCCGGAAATAAGAAAAGCTTACTTTCACCGTTTTTTAAAATCACAGCTTCTAGAAGGTTTACATGATTTCGTAAAAAACACGAGTTTTTAGAAAATGCGTTTTATTTCATAAATGGAATCTACAAAGTATACACATTCTACGTCATAACGACTTTCTATAGTTTGCGCATGCGTCCGGAAATAAGCAAAGCTTGCTTCCCCCATTTTTTAAAATCACAGCTTCTAGAAGGTTTACATGATTTCTTAAAAAACACGAATTTTTAGAAAATGTGTTTTATTTCATAAATAGAATCAACAAAGTATGCACATCCTACGTCATAACGACTTTTTATAGTTTGCGCATTCATCCGGAAATAAGAAAAGCTTACTCCCACCGTTTTTTAAAATCACAGCTTCTAGAAGGTTACATGATTTCGTAAAAAACACGAGTTTTTATAAAATGTGTTTTATTGCATAAATGGAATCTACAAACTATGCACATTCTACGTCATAACGAATTTCTATAGTTTGCGCATGCGTCCGGAAATAAGAAACGCTTACTTCCCCCGTTTTTTAAAATCACAGCTTCTAGAAGGTTTACATGATTTCGTAAAAAACACGAGTTTTTAGAAAATGTGTTTTATTTCATAAATGGAATCTACAAAGTATGCACATTCTACGTCATAACGACTTTCTATAGTTTGCGCATGCGTCTGGAAATAAAAAAGCTTACTTCCCCCATTTTTTAAAATAACAGCTTCTAGAAGGTTTACATGATTTCTTAATCCACACGAGTTTTTAGAAAATGTGTTTTATTTCATAAATGGAATCAACAAAGTAGGCAAATTCTACGTCATAACGACTTTCTATAGTTTGCGCATGCGTCCGGAAATAAGAAAAGCTTACTTCCACCGTTTTTTAAAATCACAGCTTCTAGAAGGTTTACATGATTTCGTAAAAAACACGAGTTTTTAGAAAATGTGTTTTATTTCGTAAATGGAATCTACAAAGTATGCACATTCTACGTCATAACGACATTCTATAGTTTGCGCATGCCTCCGGAAATAAGAAAAGCTTACTTCCACCGTTTTTTAAAATCACAGCTTCTAGAAGGTTTACATGATTTCGTAAAAAACACGAGTTTTTACAAAATGTGTTTTATTGCATAAATGGAATCTACAAAGTATGCACATTCTACGTCATAACGACTTTGTATAGTTTGCGCATACGTCCGGAAATAAGAAAAGCTTACTTTCACCGTTTTTTAAAATCACAGCTTCTAGAAGGTTTAAATGATTTCGTAAAAAACACGAGTTTTTAGAAAATGTGTTTTATTTCATAAATGGAATCTACAAAGTATGCACATTCTACGGCATAACGACTTTATATAGTTTGCGCATGCGTCCGGAAATAAGAAAAGCTTACTTCCGCCGTTTTTTAAAATCACAGCTTCTAGAAGGTTTACATGATTTCTTAAAAAACACGAGTTTTTAGAAAATGTGTTTTATTTCATAAATGGAATAACCAAAGTATGCACATTCTACGTCATAACGACTTTCTATAGTTTGCGCATGCGTTTGGAAATAAGAAAAGCTTACTTCCCCCGTTTTTTAAAATCACAGCTTCTAGAAGGTTTACATGATTTCTTAAAAAACACGAGTTTTTAGAAAATGTGTTTTATTTCATCAATAGAATCAAAAAAGTATGCACATCCTACGTCATAATGACTTTCTATAGTTTGCGCATGTGTTTGGAAATAAGAAAAGCTTACTTCCCCCATTTTTTAAAATCACAGCTTCTAGAAGGTTTACATGATTTCTTAAAAAACACGAGTTTTTAGAAAATGTGTTTTATTTCATAAATGGAATCTACAAAGTATGCACATTCTACGTCATAACGACTTTCTATAGTTTGCGCATGCGTCCGGAAATAAGAAAAGCTTACTTCCACCGTTTTTAAAATCACAGCTTCTAGAAGGTTTACATGATTTCGTAAAAAACACGAGTTTTTAGAAAATGTGTTTTATTTCATAAATGGAATCTACAAAGTATGCACATTCTACATCATAACGACATTCTATAGTTTGCGCATGCGTCCGGAAATAAGAAAAGCTTACTTCCACCATTTTTTAAAATCACAGCTTCTAGAAGGTTTACATGATTTCTTAAAAAACACGAGTTTTTAGAAAATGTGTTTTATTTCATAAATAGAATTAACAAAGTATGCACATCCTACGTCATAACGGCTTTCTATAGTTTGCGCATTCATCCGGAAATAAGAAAAGCTTACTTCCACCGTTTTTTAAAATCACAGCTTCTAGAAGGTTTACATGATTTCGTAAAAAACACGAGTTTTTAGAAAATGTGTTTTATTGCATAAATGGAATCTACAAAGTATGCACATTCTACGTCATAACGAATTTCTATAGTTTGCGCATGCGTCCGGAAATAAGAAACGCTTACTTCCCCCGTTTTTTAAAATCACAGCTTCTAGAAGGTTTACATGATTTCGTAAAAAACACGAGTTTTTAGAAAATGTGTTTTATTTCATAAATGGAATCTACAAAGTATGCACATTCTACGTCATAACGACTTTCTATAGTTTGCGCATGCGTCCGGAAATAAAAAATCTTACTTCCCCCATTTTTTAAAATAACAGCTTCTAGAAGGTTTACATGATTTCTTAAAAAACACGAGCTTTTAGAAAATGTGTTTTATTTCATAAATGGAATCAACAAAGTATGCAAATTCCACGTCATAACAAATTTCTATAGTTTGCGCATGCGTCCGGAAATAAGAAAAGCTTACTACCACCGTTTTTTAAAATCACAGCTTCTAGAAGGTTTACATGATTTCGTAAAAAACACGAGTTTTTAGAAAATGTGTTATATTTCGTAAATGGAATCTACAAAGTATGCACATTCTACGTCATAACGACATTCTATAGTTTGCGCATGCCTCCGGAAATAAGAAAAGCTTACTTCCACCGTTTTTTAAAATCACAGCTTCTAGAAGGTTTACATGATTTCGTAAAAAACACGAGTTTTTAGAAAATGTGTTTTATTTCGTAAATGGAATCTACAAAGTATGCACATTCTACGTCATAACGACATTCTATAGTTTGCGCATGCCTCCGGAAATAAGAAAAGATTACTTCCACCGTTTTTTAAAACCACAACTTCTAGAAGGTTTACATGATTTCGTAAAAAACACGAGTTTTTAGAAAATGTGTTTTATTTCATAAATGGAATCTACAAAGTATGCACATTCTACGTCATAACGACTTTCTATAGTTTGCGCATCCGTCCGGAAATAAGAAAAGCTTACTTCCCCCGTTTTTTAAAATCACAGCTTCTAGAAGGTTTACATGATTTCTTAATCCACACGAGTTTTTAGAAAATGTGTTTTATTTCATAAATGGAATCAACAAAGTAGGCAAATTCTACGTCATAACGACTTTCTATAGTTTGCGCATGCGTCCGGAAATAAGAAAAGCTTACTTCCACCGTTTTTTAAAATCACAGCTTCTAGAAGGTTTACATGATTTCGTAAAAAACACGAGCTTTTAGAAAATGTGTTTTATTTCGTAAATGGAATCTACAAAGTATGCACATTCTACGTCATAACGACATTCTATAGTTTGCGCATGCCTCCGGAAATAAGGAAAGCTTACTTCCACCGTTTTTTAAAATCACAGCTTCTAGAAGGTTTACATGATTTCGTAAAAAACACGAGTTTTTAGAAAATGTGTTTTATTGCATAAATGGAATCTAAAAAGTATGCACATTCTACGTCATAACGACTTTGTATAGTTTGCGCATACGTCCGGAAATAAGAAAAGCTTACTTTCACCGTTTTTTAAAATCACAGCTTCTAGAAGGTTTACATGATTTCGTAAAAAACACGAGTTTTTAGAAAATTTGTTTTATTTCATAAATGGAATCTACAAAGTATGCACATTCTACGTCATAACGACTTTATATAGTTTGCGCATGCGTCCGGAAATAAGAAAAGCTTACTTTCCCCGTTTTTTAAAATCACAGCTTCTAGAAGGTTTACATGATTTCGTAAAAAACACGAGTTTTTAGAAAATGTGTTTTATTTCATAAATGGAATCTACAAAGTATGCACATTCTACGTCATAACGACATTCTATAGTTTGCGCATGCGTCCAGAAATAAGAAAAGTTACTTCCACCGTTTTTTAAAATCACAGCTTCTAGAAGGTTTACATGATTTCTTAAAAAACACGAGTTTTTAGAAAATGTGTTTTATTTCATAAATGGACTCAACTAAGAATGCACATTCTACATCATAACAACTTTCTATAGTTTGCACATGCGTCCGGAAATAAGAAACGCTTACTTCCCCCGTTTTTTAAAATCACAGCTTCTAGAAGGTTTACATGATTTCGTAAAAAACACGAGTTTTTAGAAAATGTGTTTTATTGCATAAATGGAATCTACAAAGTATGCACATTCTACGTCATAACGACTTTGTATAGTTTGCGCATACGTCCGGAAATAAGAAAAGCTTACTTTCACCGTTTTTTAAAATCACAGCTTCTAGAAGGTTTACATGATTTCGTAAAAAACACGAGTTTTTAGAAAATGTGTTTTATTTCATAAATGGAATCTACAAAGTATACACATTCTACGTCATAACGACTTTCTATAGTTTGCGCATGCGTCCGGAAATAAGCAAAGCTTGCTTCCCCCATTTTTTAAAATCACAGCTTCTAGAAGGTTTACATGATTTCTTAAAAAACACGAATTTTTAGAAAATGTGTTTTATTTCATAAATAGAATCAACAAAGTATGCACATCCTACGTCATAACGACTTTTTATAGTTTGCGCATTCATCCGGAAATAAGAAAAGCTTACTCCCACCGTTTTTTAAAATCACAGCTTCTAGAAGGTTACATGATTTCGTAAAAAACACGAGTTTTTATAAAATGTGTTTTATTGCATAAATGGAATCTACAAAGTATGCACATTCTACGTCATAACGAATTTCTATAGTTTGCGCATGCGTCCGGAAATAAGAAACGCTTACTTCCCCCGTTTTTTAAAATCACAGCTTCTAGAAGGTTTACATGATTTCGTAAAACACACGAGTTTTTAGAAAATGTGTTTTATTTCATAAATGGAATCTACAAAGTATGCACATTCTACATCATAACGACTTTCTATAGTTTGCGCATGCGTCTGGAAATAAAAAAGCTTACTTCCCCCATTTTTTAAAATAACAGCTTCTAGAAGGTTTACATGATTTCTTAATCCACACGAGTTTTTAGAAAATGTGTTTTATTTCATAAATGGAATCAACAAAGTAGGCAAATTCTACGTCATAACGACTTTCTATAGTTTGCGCATGCGTCCGGAAATAAGAAAAGCTTACTTCCACCGTTTTTTAAAATCACAGCTTCTAGAAGGTTTACATGATTTCGTAAAAAACACGAGTTTTTAGAAAATGTGTTTTATTTCATAAATGGAATCTACAAAGTATGCACATTCTACGTCATAACGACATTCTATAGTTTGCGCATGCCTCCGGAAATAAGAAAAGCTTACTTCCACCGTTTTTTAAAATCACAGCTTCTAGAAGGTTTACATGATTTCGTAAAAAACACGAGTTTTTAGAAAATGTGTTTTATTGCATAAATGGAATCTACAAAGTATGCACATTCTACGTCATAACGACTTTGTATAGTTTGCGCATACGTCCGGAAATAAGAAAAGCTTACTTTCACCGTTTTTTAAAATCACAGCTTCTAGAAGGTTTACATGATTTCGTAAAAAACACGAGTTTTTAGAAAATGTGTTTTATTTCATAAATGGAATCTACAAAGTATGCACATTCTACGGCATAACGACTTTATATAGTTTGCGCATGCGTCCGGAAATAAGAAAAGCTTACTTCCGCCGTTTTTTAAAATCACAGCTTCTAGAAGGTTTACATGATTTCTTAAAAAACACGAGTTTTTAGAAAATGTGTTTTATTTCATAAATGGAATAACCAAAGTATGCACATTCTACGTCATAACGACTTTCTATAGTTTGCGCATGCGTTTGGAAATAAGAAAAGCTTACTTCCCCCGTTTTTTAAAATCACAGCTTCTAGAAGGTTTACATGATTTCTTAAAAAACACGAGTTTTTAGAAAATGTGTTTTATTTCATCAATAGAATCAAAAAAGTATGCACATCCTACGTCATAATGACTTTCTATAGTTTGCGCATGTGTTTGGAAATAAGAAAAGCTTACTTCCCCCATTTTTTAAAATCACAGCTTCTAGAAGGTTTACATGATTTCTTAAAAAACACGAGTTTTTAGAAAATGTGTTTTATTTCATAAATGGAATCTACAAAGTATGCACATTCTACGTCATAACGACTTTCTATAGTTTGCGCATGCGTCCGGAAATAAGAAAAGCTTACTTCCACCGTTTTTAAAATCACAGCTTCTAGAAGGTTTACATGATTTCGTAAAAAACACGAGTTTTTAGAAAATGTGTTTTATTTCATAAATGGAATCTACAAAGTATGCACATTCTACATCATAACGACATTCTATAGTTTGCGCATGCGTCCGGAAATAAGAAAAGCTTACTTCCACCATTTTTTAAAATCACAGCTTCTAGAAGGTTTACATGATTTCTTAAAAAACACGAGTTTTTAGAAAATGTGTTTTATTTCATAAATAGAATCAACAAAGTATGCACATCCTACGTCATAACGGCTTTCTATAGTTTGCGCATTCATCCGGAAATAAGAAAAGCTTACTTCCACCGTTTTTTAAAATCACAGCTTCTAGAAGGTTTACATGATTTCGTAAAAAACACGAGTTTTTAGAAAATGTGTTTTATTGCATAAATGGAATCTACAAAGTATGCACATTCTACGTCATAACGAATTTCTATATTTTGCGCATGCGTCCGGAAATAAGAAACGCTTACTTCCCCCGTTTTTTAAAATCACAGCTTCTAGAAGGTTTACATGATTTCGTAAAAAACACGAGTTTTTAGAAAATGTGTTTTATTTCATAAATGGAATCTACAAAGTATGCACATTCTACGTCGTAACGACTTTCTATAGTTTGCGCATGCGTCCGGAAATAAAAAATCTTACTTCCCCCATTTTTTAAAATAACAGCTTCTAGAAGGTTTACATGATTTCTTAAAAAACACGAGCTTTTAGAAAATGTGTTTTATTTCATAAATGGAATCAACAAAGTATGCAAATTCCACGTCATAACAAATTTCTATAGTTTGCGCATGCGTCCGGAAATAAGAAAAGCTTACTTCCACCGTTTTTTAAAATCACAGCTTCTAGAAGGTTTACATGATTTCGTAAAAAACACGAGTTTTTAGAAAATGTGTTTTATTTCGTAAATGGAATCTACAAAGTATGCACATTCTACGTCATAACGACATTCTATAGTTTGCGCATGCCTCCGGAAATAAGAAAAGCTTACTTCCACCGTTTTTTAAAATCACAGCTTCTAGAAGGTTTACATGATTTCGTAAAAAACACGAGTTTTTAGAAAATGTGTTTTATTTCATAAATGGAATCAACAAAGTATGCACATTCTACGTCATAACGACTTTCTATAGTTTGCGCATGCGTCCGGAAATAAGAAAAGCTTACTTCCACCGTTTTTTAAAATCACAGCTTCTAGAAGGTTTACATGATTTCGTAAAAAACACGAGTTTTTAGAAAATGTGTTTTATTTCGTAAATGGAATCTACAAAGTATGCACATTCTACGTCATAACGACATTCTATAGTTTGCGCATGCCTCCGGAAATAAGAAAAGATTACTTCCACCGTTTTTTAAAACCACAACTTCTAGAAGGTTTACATGATTTCGTAAAAAACACGAGTTTTTAGAAAATGTGTTTTATTTCATAAATGGAATCTACAAAGTATGCACATTCTACGTCATAACGACTTTCTATAGTTTGCGCATCCGTCCGGAAATAAGAAAAGCTTACTTCCCCCGTTTTTTAAAATCACAGCTTCTAGAAGGCTTACATGATTTGTTAAAAAACACGAATTTTTAGAAAATGTGTTTTATTTCGTAAATGGAATCAACAAAGTATGCACATTCTACGTCATAACGAATTTCTATAGTTTGCGCATGCATCCGGAAATAAGAAAAGCTTACTTCCACCGTTTTTTAAAATCACAGCTTCTAGAAGGTTTACATGATTTCGTAAAAAACACGAGTTTTTAGAAAATGTGTTTTATTTAATAAATGGAATCTACAAAGTATGCACATTCTACGTCATAACGACTTTGTATAGTTTGCGCATACGTCTGGAAATAAGAAAAGCTTATTTTCACCGTTTTTTAAAATCACAGCTTCTAGAAGGTTTACATGATTTCGTAAAAAACACGAGTTTTTAGAAAATGTGTTTTATTTCATAAATGGAATCTACAAAGTATGCACATTCTACGGCATAATGACTTTATATAGTTTGCGCATGCGTTCGGAAATAAGAAAAGCTTACTTCCCCCGTTTTTTAAAATCACAGCTTCTAGAATGTTTACATGATTTCTTAAAAAACACGAGTTTTTAGAAAATGTGTTTTATTTCATAAATGGAATCTGCAAAGTATGCACATTCTACGTCGTAACGACTTTCTATAGTTTGCGCATGCGTTTGGAAATAAGAAAAGCTTACTTCCCCCGTTTTTTAAAATCACAGCTTCTAGAAGGTTTACATGATTTCTTAAAAAACACGAGTTTTTAGAAAATGTGTTTTATTTCATCAATAGAATCAACAAAGTATGCACATCCTACGTCATAACGACTTTCTATAGTTTGCGCATGCGTTTGGAAATAAGAAAAGCTTACTTCCCCCATTTTTTAAAATCACAGCTTCTAGAAGGTTTACATGATTTCTTAAAAAACATGAGTTTTTAGAAAATGTGTTTTATTTCATAAATGGAATCTACAAAGTATGCACATTCTACGTCATAACGAATTTCTATAGTTTGCGCATGCGTCTGGAAATAAGAAAAGCTTACTTCCGCCGTTTTTTAAAATCACAGCTTCTAGAAGGTTTACATGATTTCGTAAAAAACACGAGTTTTTAGAAAATGTGTTTTATTTCATAAATGGAATCTACAAAGTATGCACATTCTACATCATAACGACATTCTATAGTTTGCGCATGCGTCCGGAAATAAGAAAAGCTTACTTCCACCATTTTTTAAAATCACAGCTTCCAGAAGGTTTACATGATTTCGTAAAAAACACGAGTTTTTAGAAAATGTGTTTTATTTCATAAATGGAACCTACAAAGTATGCACATTCTACGTCATAAGGACTTTCTATAGTTTGTGCATGCGTTTGGAAATAAGAAAAGCTTACTTCTCCCGTTTTTTAAAATCACAACTTCTAGAAGGTTTACATGATTTCGTAAAAAACACGAGTTTTTAGAAAATGTGTTTTATTTCATAAATGGAATCAACAAAGTAGGCAAATTCTACGTCATAACGACTTTCTATAGTTTGCGCATGCGTCCGGAAATAAGAAAAGCTTACTTCCACCGTTTTTTAAAATCACAGCTTCTAGAAGGTTTACATGATTTCGTAAAAAACACGAGCTTTTAGAAAATGTGTTTTATTTCGTAAATGGAATCTACAAAGTATGCACATTCTACGTCATAACGACATTCTATAGTTTGCGCATGCCTCCGGAAATAAGGAAAGCTTACTTCCACCGTTTTTTAAAATCACAGCTTCTAGAAGGTTTACATGATTTCGTAAAAAACACGAGTTTTTAGAAAATGTGTTTTATTGCATAAATGGAATCATCAAAGTATGCACATTATACATCATAACGACTTTCTATAGTTTGCGCATTCGTTCGGAAATAAGAAAAGCTTACTTCCACCATTTTTTAAAATCACAACTTCTATAAGGTTTACATGATTTCGTAAAAAACACGAGTTTTTAGAAAATGTGTTTTATTTCATAAGTGGAATCTACAAAGTATGCACATTCTACGTCATAACGACTTTCTATAGTTTGCCCATGCGTCCGGAAATAAGAAAAGCTTACTTCCGCTGTTTTTTAAAATCACAGCTTCTAGAAGGTTTACATGATTTCTTAAAAAACACGAGTTTTTAGAAAATGTGTTTTATTTCATAAATGGAATCAAGAACGTATGCACATTCTACGTCATAACGACTTTCTATAGTTTGCGCATGCGTTTGGAAATAAGAAAAGCTTACTTTCCCCGTTTTTTAAAATCACAGCTTCTAGAAGGTTTACCTGATTTCGTAAAAAACACGAGTTTTTAGAAAATGTGTTTTATTTCATAAATGGAATCTACAAAGTATACACATTCTACGTCATAACGACTTTCTATAGTTTGCGCATGCGTCCGGAAATAAGCAAAGCTTGCTTCCCCCATTTTTTAAAATCACAGCTTCTAGAAGGTTTACATGATTTCTTAAAAAACACGAATTTTTAGAAAATGTGTTTTATTTCATAAATAGAATCAACAAAGTATGCACATCCTACGTCATAACGACTTTTTATAGTTTGCGCATTCATCCGGAAATAAGAAAAGCTTACTCCCACCGTTTTTTAAAATCACAGCTTCTAGAAGGTTACATGATTTCGTAAAAAACACGAGTTTTTAGAAAATGTGTTTTATTGCATAAATGGAATCTACAAAGTATGCACATTCTACGTCATAACGAATTTCTATAGTTTGCGCATGCGTCCGGAAATAAGAAACGCTTACTTCCCCCGTTTTTTAAAATCACAGCTTCTAGAAGGTTTACATGATTTCGTAAAAAACACGAGTTTTTAGAAAATGTGTTTTATTTCATAAATGGAATCTACAAAGTATGCACATTCTACGTCATAACGACTTTCTATAGTTTGCGCATGCGTCTGGAAATAAAAAAGCTTACTTCCCCCATTTTTTAAAATAACAGCTTCTAGAAGGTTTACATGATTTCTTAATCCACACGAGTTTTTAGAAAATGTGTTTTATTTCATAAATGGAATCAACAAAGTAGGCAAATTCTACGTCATAACGACTTTCTATAGTTTGCGCATGCGTCCGGAAATAAGAAAAGCTTACTTCCACCGTTTTTTAAAATCACAGCTTCTAGAAGATTTACATGATTTCGTAAAAAACACGAGTTTTTAGAAAATGTGTTTTATTTCGTAAATGGAATCTACAAAGTATGCACATTCTACGTCATAACGACATTCTATAGTTTGCGCATGCCTCCGGAAATAAGAAAAGCTTACTTCCACCGTTTTTTAAAATCACAGCTTCTAGAAGGTTTACATGATTTCGTAAAAAACACGAGTTTTTAGAAAATGTGTTTTATTTCATAAATGGAATCTACAAAGTATGCACATTCTACGTCATAACGACTTTGTATAGTTTGCGCATACGTCCGGAAATAAGAAAAGCTTACTTTCACCGTTTTTTAAAATCACAGCTTCTAGAAGGTTTACATGATTTCGTAAAAAACACGAGTTTTTAGAAAATGTGTTTTATTTCATAAATGGAATCTACAAAGTATGCACATTCTACGGCATAACGACTTTATATAGTTTGCGCATGCGTCCGGAAATAAGAAAAGCTTACTTCCGCCGTTTTTTAAAATCACAGCTTCTAGAAGGTTTACATGATTTCTTAAAAAACACGAGTTTTTCGAAAATGTGTTTTATTTCATAAATGGAATAACCAAAGTATGCACATTCTACGTCATAACGACTTTCTATAGTTTGCGCATGCGTTTGGAAATAAGAAAAGCTTACTTCCCCCATTTTTTAAAATCACAGCTTCTAGAAGGTTTACATGATTTCTTAAAATACACGAGTTTTTAGAAAATGTGTTTTATTTCATCAATAGAATCAAAAAAGTATGCACATCCTACGTCATAATGACTTTCTATAGTTTGCGCATGTGTTTGGAAATAAGAAAAGCTTACTTCCCCCATTTTTTAAAATCACAGCTTCTAGAAGGTTTACATGATTTCTTAAAAAACACGAGTTTTTAGAAAATGTGTTTTATTTCATAAATGGAATCTACAAAGTATGCACATTCTACGTCATAACGACTTTCTATAGTTTGCGCATGCGTCCGGAAATAAGAAAAGCTTACTTCCACCATTTTTAAAATCACAGCTTCTAGAAGGTTTACATGATTTCGTAAAAAACACGAGTTTTTAGAAAATGTGTTTTATTTCATAAATGGAATCTACAAAGTATGCACATTCTACATCATAACGACATTCTATAGTTTGCGCATGCGTCCGGAAATAAGAAAAGCTTACTTCCACCATTTTTTAAAATCACAGCGTCTAGAAGGTTTACATGATTTCTTAAAAAACACGAGTTTTTAGAAAATGTGTTTTATTTCATAAATAGAATCAACAAAGTATGCACATCCTACGTCATAACGGCTTTCTATAGTTTGCGCATTCATCCGGAAATAAGAAAAGCTTACTTCCACCGTTTTTTAAAATCACAGCTTCTAGAAGGTTTACATGATTTCGTAAAAAACACGAGTTTTTAGAAAATGTGTTTTATTGCATAAATGGAATCTACAAAGTATGCACATTCTACGTCATAACGAATTTCTATAGTTTGCGCATGCGTCCGGAAATAAGAAACGCTTACTTCCCCCGTTTTTTAAAATCACAGCTTCTAGAAGGTTTACATGATTTAGTAAAAAACACGAGTTTTTAGAAAATGTGTTTTATTTCATCAATGGAATCTACAAAGTATGCACATTCTACGTCATAACGACTTTCTATAGTTTGCGCATGCGTCCGGAAATAAAAAATCTTACTTCCCCCATTTTTTAAAATAACAGCTTCTAGAAGGTTTACATGATTTCTTAAAAAACACGAGCTTTTAGAAAATGTGTTTTATTTCATAAATGGAATCAACAAAGTATGCAAATTCCACGTCATAACAAATTTCTATAGTTTGCGCATGCGTCCGGAAATAAGAAAAGCTTACTTCCACCGTTTTTTAAAATCACAACTTCTAGAAGGTTTACATGATTTCGTAAAAAACACGAGTTTTTAGAAAATGTGTTTTATTTCGTAAATGGAATCTACAAAGTATGCACATTCTACGTCATAACGACATTCTATAGTTTGCGCATGCCTCCGGAAATAAGAAAAGCTTACTTCCACCGTTTTTTAAAATCACAGCTTCTAGAAGGTTTACATGATTTCGTAAAAAACACGAGTTTTTAGAAAATGTGTTTTATTTCATAAATGGAATCTACAAAGTATGCACATTCTACGTCATAACGACTTTCTATAGTTTGCGCATGCGTCCGGAAATAAGAAAAGCTTACTTCCACCGTTTTTTAAAATCACAGCTTCTAGAAGGTTTACATGATTTCGTAAAAAACACGAGTTTTTAGAAAATGTGTTTTATTTCGTAAATGGAATCTACAAAGTATGCACATTCTACGTCATAACGACATTCTATAGTTTGCGCATGCCTCCGGAAATAAGAAAAGATTACTTCCACCGTTTTTTAAAACCACAGCTTTTAGAAGGTTTACATGATTTCGTAAAAAACACGAGTTTTTAGAAAATGTGTTTTATTTCATAAATGGAATCTACAAAGTATGCACATTCTACGTCATAACGACTTTCTATAGTTTGTGCATCCGTCCGGAAATAAGAAAAGCTTACTTCCCCCGTTTTTTAAAATCACAGCTTCTAGAAGGCTTACATGATTTGTTAAAAAACACGAATTTTTAGAAAATGTGTTTTATTTCGTAAATGGAATCAACAAAGTATGCACATTCTACGTCATAACGAATTTCTATAGTTTGCGCATGCATCCGGAAATAAGAAAAGCTTACTTCCACCGTTTTTTAAAATCACAGCTTCTAGAAGGTTTACATGATTTCGTAAAAAACACGAGTTTTTAGAAAATGTGTTTTATTTAATAAATGGAATCTACAAAGTATGCACATTCTACGTCATAACGACTTTGTATAGTTTGCGCATACGTCTGGAAATAAGAAAAGCTTACTTTCACCGTTTTTTAAAATCACAGCTTCTAGAAGGTTTACATGATTTCTTAAAAAACACGAGTTTTTAGAAAATGTGTTTTATTTCATAAATGGAATCTACAAAGTATGCACATTCTACGGCATAACGACTTTATATAGTTTGCACATGCGTCCGGAAATAACAAACGCTTACTTCCCCCATTTTGTAAAATCACAGCTTCTAGAAGGTTTACATGATTTCGTAAAAAACACTTGTTTTTAGAAAATGTGTTTTATTTCATAAATGGAATCTACAAAGTATACACATTCTACGTCATAACGACTTTCTATAGTTTGCGCATGCGTCCGGAAATAAGAAAAGCTTGCTTCCCCCATTTTTTAAAATCACAGCTTCTAGAAGGTTTACATGATTTCTTAAAAAACACGAGTTTTTAGAAAATGTGTTTTATTTCATAAATAGAATCAACAAAGTATGCACATCCTACGTCATAACGACTTTCTATAGTTTGCGCATTCATCCAGAAATAAGAAAAGCTTACTTCCACCGTTATTTAAAATCACAGCTTCTAGAAGGTTTACATGATTTCGTAAAAAACATGAGTTTTTAGAAAATGTGTTTTATTTCATAAATGGAATCTACAAAGTATGCACATTCTACGTCATAACTACGTTCTATAGTTTGCTCATCCGTCCGGAAATAAGAAAAGCTTACTTCACCCGTTTTTTAAAATCACAGCTTCTAGAAGGTTTACATGATTTCTTAAAAAACACGAGTTTTTAGAAAATGTATTTTATTTCATAAATAGAATCAACAAAGTATGCACATCCTACGTCATAACGACTTTCTATAGTTTGCGCATGCGTTTGGAAATAAGAAAAGCTTACTTCCCCCGTTTTTTAAAATCACAGCTTCTAGAAGGTTTACATGATTTCTTAAAAAACACGAGTTTTTAGAAAATGTATTTTATTTCATAAATGGAATCAACAAAGTATGCACATCCTACGTCATAACGACTTTCTATAGTTTGCGCATGCGTTTGGAAATAAGAAAAGGTTACTTCCCCCGTTTTTTAAAATCACAGCTTCTAGAAGGTTTACATGATTTCTTAAAAAACACGAGTTTTTAGAAAATGTGTTTTATTTCATAAATAGAATCAACAAAGTATGCACATCCTACGTCATAACGAATTTCGATAGTTTGCGCATGCGTTTGGAAATAAGAAAAGCTTACTTCCCCCATTTTTTAATATCACAGCTTCTAGAAGGTTTACATGATTTCTTAAAAAACACGAGTTTTTAGAAAATGTGTTTTATTTCATAAATGGAATCATCAAAGTATGTACATTATACATCATAACGACTTTCTATAGTTTGCGCATTCGTCCGGAAATAAGAAAAGCTTACTTCCACCATTTTTTAAAATCACAGGTTCTATAAGGTTTACATGATTTCGTAAAAAACACGAGTTTTTAGAAAATGTGTTTTATTTCATAAGTGGAATCAACAAAGTATGCACATTCTACGTCATAACGAATTTCTATAGTTTGCGCATGCGTAAGGAAATAAGAAAAGCTTACTTCCACCGTTTTTTAAAATCACGGCTTCTAGAATGTTTACATGATTTCGCAAAAAACACTTGTTTTTAGAAAATGTGTTTTATTTCATAAATGCAATCTACAAAGTATGCACATTCTACGTCATAACGACTTTCTATAGTTTGCGCATGCGTCCGGAAATAAGAAAAGCTTACTTCCCCCGTTTTTTAAAATCACAGCTTCTAGAAGGTTTACATGATTTCGTAAAAAACACGAGTTTTTAGAAAATGTGTTTTATTTCATAAATGGAATCATCAAAGTATGCACATTATACATCATAACGACTTTCTATAGTTTGCGCATTCGTTCGGAAATAAGAAAAGCTTACTTCCACCATTTTTTAAAATCACAACTTCTATAAGGTTTACATGATTTCGTAAAAAACACGAGTTTTTAGAAAATGTGTTTTATTTCATAAGTGGAATCTACAAAGTATGCACATTCTACGTCATAACGACTTTCTATAGTTTGCCCATGCGTCCGGAAATAAGAAAAGCTTACTTCCGCTGTTTTTTAAAATCACAGCTTCTAGAAGGTTTACATGATTTCTTAAAAAACACGAGTTTTTAGAAAATGTGTTTTATTTCATAAATGGAATCAACAACGTATGCACATTCTACGTCATAACGACTTTCTATAGTTTGCGCATGCGTTTGGAAATAAGAAAAGCTTACTTTCCCCGTTTTTTAAAATCACAGCTTCTAGAAGGTTTACCTGATTTCGTAAAAAACACGAGTTTTTAGAAAATGTGTTTTATTTCATAAATGGAATCTACAAAGTATACACATTCTACGTCATAACGACTTTCTATAGTTTGCGCATGCGTCCGGAAATAAGCAAAGCTTGCTTCCCCCATTTTTTAAAATCACAGCTTCTAGAAGGTTTACATGATTTCTTAAAAAACACGAATTTTTAGAAAATGTGTTTTATTTCATAAATAGAATCAACAAAGTATGCACATCCTACGTCATAACGACTTTTTATAGTTTGCGCATTCATCCGGAAATAAGAAAAGCTTACTCCCACCGTTTTTTAAAATCACAGCTTCTAGAAGGTTACATGATTTCGTAAAAAACACGAGTTTTTAGAAAATGTGTTTTATTGCATAAATGGAATCTACAAAGTATGCACATTCTACGTCATAACGAATTTCTATAGTTTGCGCATGCGTCCGGAAATAAGAAACGCTTACTTCCCCCGTTTTTTAAAATCACAGCTTCTAGAAGGTTTACATGATTTCGTAAAAAACACGAGTTTTTAGAAAATGTGTTTTATTTCATAAATGGAATCTACAAAGTATGCACATTCTACGTCATAACGACTTTCTATAGTTTGCGCATGCGTCTGGAAATAAAAAAGCTTACTTCCCCCATTTTTTAAAATAACAGCTTCTAGAAGGTTTACATGATTTCTTAATCCACACGAGTTTTTAGAAAATGTGTTTTATTTCATAAATGGAATCAACAAAGTAGGCAAATTCTACGTCATAACGACTTTCTATAGTTTGCGCATGCGTCCGGAAATAAGAAAAGCTTACTTCCACCGTTTTTTAAAATCACAGCTTCTAGAAGATTTACATGATTTCGTAAAAAACACGAGTTTTTACAAAATGTGTTTTATTTCGTAAATGGAATCTACAAAGTATGCACATTCTACGTCATAACGACATTCTATAGTTTGCGCATGCCTCCGGAAATAAGAAAAGCTTACTTCCACCGTTTTTTAAAATCACAGCTTCTAGAAGGTTTACATGATTTCGTAAAAAACACGAGTTTTTAGAAAATGTGTTTTATTTCATAAATGGAATCTACAAAGTATGCACATTCTACGTCATAACGACTTTGTATAGTTTGCGCATACGTCCGGAAATAAGAAAAGCTTACTTTCACCGTTTTTTAAAATCACAGCTTCTAGAAGGTTTACATGATTTCGTAAAAAACACGAGTTTTTAGAAAATGTGTTTTATTTCATAAATGGAATCTACAAAGTATGCACATTCTACGGCATAACGACTTTATATAGTTTGCGCATGCGTCCGGAAATAAGAAAAGCTTACTTCCGCCGTTTTTTAAAATCACAGCTTCTAGAAGGTTTACATGATTTCTTAAAAAACACGAGTTTTTCGAAAATGTGTTTTATTTCATAAATGGAATAACCAAAGTATGCACATTCTACGTCATAACGACTTTCTATAGTTTGCGCATGCGTTTGGAAATAAGAAAAGCTTACTTCCCCCGTTTTTTAAAATCACAGCTTCTAGAAGGTTTACATGATTTCTTAAAATACACGAGTTTTTAGAAAATGTGTTTTATTTCATCAATAGAATCAAAAAAGTATGCACATCCTACGTCATAATGACTTTCTATAGTTTGCGCATGTGTTTGGAAATAAGAAAAGCTTACTTCCCCCATTTTTTAAAATCACAGCTTCTAGAAGGTTTACATGATTTCTTAAAAAACACGAGTTTTTAGAAAATGTGTTTTATTTCATAAATGGAATCTACAAAGTATGCACATTCTACGTCATAACGACTTTCTATAGTTTGCGCATGCGTCCGGAAATAAGAAAAGCTTACTTCCACCGTTTTTAAAATCACAGCTTCTAGAAGGTTTACATGATTTCGTAAAAAACACGAGTTTTTAGAAAATGTGTTTTATTTCATAAATGGAATCTACAAAGTATGCACATTCTACATCATAACGACATTCTATAGTTTGCGCATGCGTCCGGAAATAAGAAAAGCTTACTTCCACCATTTTTTAAAATCACAGCGTCTAGAAGGTTTACATGATTTCTTAAAAAACACGAGTTTTTAGAAAATGTGTTTTATTTCGTAAATAGAATCAACAAAGTATGCACATCCTACGTCATAACGGCTTTCTATAGTTTGCGCATTCATCCGGAAATAAGAAAAGCTTACTTCCACCGTTTTTTAAAATCACAGCTTCTAGAAGGTTTACATGATTTCGTAAAAAACACGAGTTTTTAGAAAATGTGTTTTATTGCATAAATGGAATCTACAAAGTATGCACATTCTACGTCATAACGAATTTCTATAGTTTGCGCATGCGTCCGGAAATAAGAAACGCTTACTTCCCCCGTTTTTTAAAATCACAGCTTCTAGAAGGTTTACATGATTTCGTAAAAAACACGAGTTTTTAGAAAATGTGTTTTATTTCATCAATGGAATCTACAAAGTATGCACATTCTACGTCATAACGACTTTCTATAGTTGGTGCATGCGTCCGGAAATAAGAAAAGCTTACTTCCCCCATTTTTTAAAATCACAGCTTCTAGAAGGCTTACATGATTTGTTAAAAAACACGAATTTTTAGAAAATGTGTTTTATTTCGTAAATGGAATCAACAAAGTATGCACATTCTACGTCATAACGAATTTCTATAGTTTGCGCATGCATCCGGAAATAAGAAAAGCTTACTTCCACCGTTTTTTAAAATCACAGCTTCTAGAAGGTTTACATGATTTCGTAAAAAACACGAGTTTTTAGAAAATGTGTTTTATTTCATAAATGGAATCTACAAAGTATGCACATTCTACGTCATAACGACTTTGTATAGTTTGCGCATACGTCCGGAAATAAGAAAAGCTTACTTTCACCGTTTTTTAAAATCACAGCTTCTAGAAGGTTTACATGATTTCGTAAAAAACACGAGTTTTTAGAAAATGTGTTTTATTTCATAAATGGAATCTACAAAGTATGCACATTCTACGGCATAACGACTTTATATAGTTTGCGCATGCGTCCGGAAATAAGAAAAGCTTACTTCCCCCGTTTTTTAAAATCACAGCTTCTAGAAGGTTTACATGATTTCTTAAAAAACACGAGTTTTTAGAAAATGTGTTTTATTTCATAAATGGAATCAACAAAGTATGCACATTCTACGCCATAACGACTTTCTATAGTTTGCGCATGCGTTTGGAAATAAGAAAAGCTTACTTCCCCCGTTTTTTAAAATCACAGCTTCTAGAAGGTTTACATGATTTCTTAAAAAACACGAGTTTTTAGAAAATGTGTTTTATTTCATAAATGGAATCTACAAAGTATGCACATTCTACGTCATAACGACTTTCTATAGTTTGCGCATGCGTCCGGAAATAAGAAAAGCTTATTTCCGTCGTTTTTTAAAATCACAGCTTCTAGTAGGTTTACATGATTTCGTAAAAAACACGAGTTTTTAGAAAATGTGTTTTATTTCATAAATGGAATCTACAAAGTATGCACATTCTACATCAAAACGACATTCTATAGTTTGCGCATGCGTCCGGAAATAAGAAAAGCTTACTTCCACCATTTTTTAAAATCACAGCTTCTAGAAGGTTTACATGATTTCGTAAAAAACACGAGTTTTTAGAAAATGTGTTTTATTTCATAAATGGAATCTACAAAGTATGCACATTCTACGTCATAAGGACTTTCTATAGTTTGTGCATGCGTTTGGAAATAAGAAAAGCTTACTTCCCCCGTTTTTTAAAATCACAACTTCTAGAAGGTTTACATGATTTCTTAAAAAACACGAGTTTTTTGAAAATGTGTTTTATTTCATAAATGGAATCAACAAAGTATGCACATTCTACGTCATAACGACTTTCTATAGTTTGCGCATACGACTGGAAATAAGAAAAGCTTACTTCCACCGTTTTTTAAAATCACAGCTTCTAGAATGTTTACATGATTTCGCAAAAAACACTTGTTTTTAGAAAATGTGTTTTATTTCATAAATGGAATCTACAAAGTATGCACATTCTACGTCATAACGACTTTCTATAGTTTGCGCATGCGTCCGGAAATAAGAAAAGCTTACTTCCACCGTTTTTTAAAATCACAGCTTCTAGAATGTTTACATGATTTCGCAAAAAACACTTGTTTTTAGAAAATGTGTTTTATTTCATAAATGGAATCTACAAAGTATGCACATTTTACGTCATAACGACTTTCTATAGTTTGCGCATACGTCCGGAAATAAGAAAAGCTTACTTCCCCCGTTTTTTAAAATCACAGCTTCTAGAAGGTTTACATGATTTCGTAAAAAACACGAGTTTTTAGAAGATGTGTTTTATTTCATAAATGGAATCTACAAAGTATGCACATTCTATGGCATAACGACTTTCTATAGTTTGCGCATGCGTCCGGAAATAAGAAAAGCTTACTTCCACCATTTTTTAAAATCACGGCTTCTAGAAGGTTTACATGATTTCGTAAAAAACACGAGTTTTTAGAAAATGTGTTTTATTTCATCAATGGAATCTACAAAGTATGCACATTCTACGTCATAACTACTTTCTATAGTTTGTGCATGCGTCCGGAAATAAAAAAGCTTACTTTCCCCATTTTTTAGAATCACAGCTTCAAGAAGGTTTACAAGATTTCTTAAAAAACACGAGTTTTTAGAAAATGTGTTTTATTTCATAAATGGAATCTACAAAGTATGCACATTCTAAGTCATAACGACATTCTATAGTTTGCGCATGCGTCCGGAAATAAGAAAAGCTTACTTCCACCGTTTTTTAAAATCACAGCTTCTAGAAGGTTTACATGATTTCGTAAAAAGCACGATTTTTTAGAAAATGTGTTTTATTTCATAAATGGAATCTACAAAGTATGCACATTATACGTCATAAGGACTTTCTATAGTTTGTGCATGCGTTTGGAAATAAGAAAAGCTTAGTTCCCCCCTTTTTAAAATCACAGCTTCTAGAAGGTTTACATGATTTCTTAAAAAACACGAGTTTTTAGAAAATGTGTTTTATTTCATAAATGGAATCAACAAAGTATGCACATTCTACGTCATAACGAATTTCTATAGTTTGCGCATACGTCTGGAAATAAGAAAAGCTTACTTCCACCGTTTTTTAAAATCACAGCTTCTAGAATGTTTACATGATTTCGCAAAAAACACTTGTTTTTAGAAAATGTGTTTTATTTGATAAATGGAATCTACAAAGTATGCACATTCTACGTCATAACGACTTTCTATAGTTTGCGCATGCGTCCGGAAATAGAAAAAGCATACTTCCCCCATTTTTTAAAATCACAGCTTCTAGAATGTTTACATGATTTCGCAAAAAACACTTGTTTTTAAAAAATGTGTTTTATTTCATAAATGGAATCTACAAAGTATGCACATTCTATGGCATAAGGACTTTCTATAGGTTGCGCATGCGTCCGGAAATAAGAAAAGCTTACTTCCACCGTTTTTAAAATCACAGCTTCTACAAGGTTTACATGATTTCGTAAAAAACACGAGTTTTTAGAAAAATGTGTTTTATTTCATAAATGGAATCTACAAAGTATGCACATTCTACGTCATAACTACTTTCTATAGTTTGTGCATCCGTCCGGAAATAAGAAAAGCTTACTTCCCCCGTTTTTTAAAATCACAGCTTCTAGAAGGTTTACATTATTTCTTAAAAAACACGAGTTTTTAGAAAATGTATTTTATTTCATAAATAGAATCAAGAAAGTATGCACATCCTACGTCATAACGACTTTCTATAGTTTGTGCATGCGTTTGGAAATAAGAAAAGCTTACTTCCCCCGTTTTTTAAAATCACAGCTTCTAGAAGGTTTACATGATTTCTTAAAAAACACGAGTTTTTAGAAAATGTGTTTTATTTCATAAATGGAATCAACAAAGTATGCACATTCTACATCATAACAACTTTCTATAGTTTTCGCATTCGTCCGGAAATAAGAAAAGCTTACTTCCACAGTTGTTTAAAATCACAGCTTCTAGAAGGTTTACATGATTTCGTAAAAAACACGAGTTTTTAGAAAATGTGTTTTATTTCATAAATGGAATCTACAAAGTATGCACATTCTACAGAATAACGAATTTCTATAGGTTGCGCATGCGTCCGGAAATAAGAAAAGCTTACTTCCACCGTTTTTTAAAATCACAGCTTCTACAAGGTTTACATGATTTCGTAAAAAACACGAGTTTTTAGAAAATGTGTTTTATTTCAAAAATGGAATCTACAAAGTATGCACATTCTACGTCATAACTACTTTCTATAGTTTGCGCATCCGTCCGGAAATAAGAAAAGCTTACTTCCCCCGTTTTTTAAAATCCCAGCTTCTAGAAGGTTTACATGATTTCTTAAAAAACACGAGTTTTTAGAAAATGTATTTTATTTCATCAATAGAATCAACAAAGTATGCACATCCTACGTCATAACGACTTTCTATAGTTTGCGCATGCGTCTGGAAATAAGAAAAGCTTACTTCCCCCGTTTTTTAAAATCACAGCTTCTAGAAGGTTTACATGATTTCTTAAAAAACACGAGTTTTTAGAAAATGTGTTTTATTTCATAAATGGAATCAACAAAGTATGCACATTCTACATCATAACAACTTTCTATAGTTTGGGCATTCGTCCGGAAATAATAAAAGCTTACTTCCACAGTTGTTTAAAATCACAGCTTCTAGAAGGTTTACATGATTTCGTAAAAAACATGAGTTTTTAGAAAATGTGTTTTATTTCATAAATGGAATCTACAAAGTATGCACATTCTACGTCATAACGACTTTCTATAGTTTGCGCATGTGTCCGGAAATAAGAAAAGCTTACTTTCCCCGTTTTTTAAAATCACAGCTTCTAGAAGGTTTACATGATTTCGTAAAAAACACGAGTTTTGAGAAAATGTGTTTTATTTCATAAATGGAATCTACAAAGTATGCACATTCTACGTCATAACGAATTTCTATAGTTTGCGCATGCGTCCGGAAATAAGAAAAGATTACTTCCCCCGTTTTTTAAAATCACAGCTTCTAGAAGGTTTACATGATTTCGTAAAAAACACGAGTTTTTAGAAAATATGTTTTATTTCATAAATGGAATCTACAAAGTATGCACATTCTACGTCATAACGACTTTCTATAGTTTACGCATGCGTCCGGAAATAAGAAAAGCTTACTTCCCCCGTTTTTTAAAATCACAGCTTCTAGAAGGTTTACATGATTTCTTGAAAAACACGAGTTTTTAGAAAATGTGTTTTATTTCATAAATGGAATCTACAAAGTATGCACATTCTACGTCATAACGACAATCTATAGTTTGCGCATGCGTCCGGAAATAATAAAAGCTTACTTCCACCGTTTTTTAAAATCACAGCTTCTAGAAGGTTTACATGATTTCGTAAAAAACACGAGTTTTTAGAAAATGTGTTTTACTTCATAAATGGAATCTACAAAGTATGCACGTTCTACGTCATAAGGACTTTCTATAGTTTGCGCATGCGTTTGGAAATAAGAAAAGCTTACTTCCCCCGTTTTTTAAAATCACAGCTTCTAGAAGGTTTACATGATTTCTTAAAAAACACGAGTTTTTAGAAAATGTGTTTTATTTCATAGATCGAATCAAGAAAGTATGCACATTCTACGTCATAACGACTTTCTATAGTTTGCGCATGCGTCCGGAAATAAGGAAAGCTTACTTCCACCGTTTTTTATAATCACAGCTTCTAGAAGGTTTACATAATTTCATAAAAAACATGAATTTTTAGAAAATGTGTTTTATTTCATAAATGGAATCTACAAAGTATGCACATTCTACGTCATAATGACTTTCTATAGTTTGCGCATGCGTCCGGAAATAAGAAAAGCTTACTTCCCCCATTTTTTAAAATCACAGCTTCTAGAAGGTTTACATGATTTCTTAAAAAACACGAGTTTTTAGAAAATGTGTTTTATTTCATAAATGGAATCAACAAAGTATGCACATTCTACGTCATAACGATTTTCTATACTTTGCGCATGCGTTTGGAAATAAGAAAAGCTTACTTCCCCCATTTTTTAAAATCACAGCTTCTAGAAGGTTTACATGATTTCGTGAAAAACACGAGTTTTTAGAAAATGTGTTTTATTTCATAAATGGAATCTACAAAGTATGCACATTCTACGTCATAACGACATTCTATAGTTTGCGCATGCATCCGGAAATAATAAAAGCTTACTTCCACCGTTTTTTAAAATCACAGCTTCTAGAAGGTTTACATGATTTCGTAAAAAACATGAGTTTTTAGAAAATGTGTTTTATTTCATAAATGGAATCTACAAAGTATGCACGTTCTACGTCATAAGGACTTTCTATAGTTTGCGCATGCGTTTGGAAATAAGAAAAGCTTACTTCCACCGTTTTTTAAAATCACAGCTTCTAGAAGGTTTACATAATTTCATAAAAAACACGAGTTTTTAGAAAATGTGTTTTATTTCATAAATGGAATCTACAAAGTATGCACATTCTACGTCATAATGACTTTCTATAGTTTGCGCATGCGTCCGGAAATAAGAAAAGCTTACTTCCCCCATTTTTTAAAATCACAGCTTCTAGAAGGTTTACATGATTTCTTAAAAAACACGAGTTTTTAGAAAATGTGTTTTATTTCATAAATGGAATCAACAAAGTATGCACATTCTACGTCATAACGATTTTCTATAATTTGCGCATGCGTTCGGAAATAAGAAAAGCTTACTTCCCCCGTTTTTTAAAATCAGAGCTTCTAGAAGGTTTACATGATTTCTTAAAAAACATGAGTTTTTAGAAAATGTGTTTTATTTCATAAATAGAATCAACAAAGTATGCACATTCTACGTCATAAGGACATTCTATACTTTGCGCATGCGTCCGGAAATAAGAAAAGCTTACTTCCACCGTTTTTTAAAATCACAGCTTCTAGAAGGTTTACATGATTTCTTAAAAAACACGAGTTTTTAGAAAATGTGTTTTATTTCATAAATGGAATCAACAAAGTATTCACATTCTACGTCATAATGAATTTCTATAGTTTGCGCATGCGTTTGGAAATAAGAAAAGCTTACTTCCCCCGTTTTTTAAAATCACAGCTTCTAGAAGGTTTACATGATTTCTTAAAAAACACGAGTTTTTAGAAAATGTGTTCTATTTCATAAATGGAATCAACAAAGTATGCACATTCTACGTCATAAGGACATTCTATAGTTTGCGCATGCGTCGGGAAATAAGAAAAGCTTACTTCCACCGTTTTTTAATATCACAGCTTCTAGAAGGTTTACATGATTTCGTAAAAAACACGAGTTTTTAGAAAATGTGTTTTATTTCATAAACGGAATCTACAAAGTATGCACATTCTACGTCATAACGACTTTCTATAGTTTGCGCATCCGTCCGGAAATTAGAAAAGTTTACTTTGCCCGTTTTTTAAAATCACAGCTTCTAGAAGGTTTACATGATTTCTTAAAAAACACGAGTTTTTAGAAAATTTGTTTTATTTCATAAATGGAATCAACAAAGTATGCACATTCTACGTCCTAACGACTTTCTATAGTTTGCGCATGCGTCCGGAAATAAGAAAAGCTTACTTCCACCGTTTTTTAAAATCACAGCTTCTAGAAGGTTTACATGATTTCGTGAAAAACATGAGTTTTTAGAAAATGTGTTTTATTTCATAAATGGAATCTACAAAGTATGCACATTCTACGTCATAACGACATTCTATACTTTGCGCATGCGTCCGGAAATAAGAAAAGCTTACTTCAACCGTTTTTTAAAATCACAGCTTCTAGAAGGTTTACATGATTTCTTAAAAAACACGAGTTTTTAGAAAATGTGTTTTATTTCATAAATGGAATCAACAAAGTATTCACATTCTACGTCATAATGACTTTCTATAGTTTGCGCATGCGTTTGGAAATAAGAAAAGCTTACTTCCCCCGTTTTTTAAAATCACAGCTTCTAGAAGGTTTACATGATTTCTTAAAAAACACGAGTTTTTAGAAAATGTGTTCTATTTCATAAATGGAATCAACAAAGTATGCACATTCTACGTCATAAGGACATTCTATAGTTTGCGCATGCGTCGGGAAATAAGAAAAGCTTACTTCCACCGTTTTTTAATATCACAGCTTCTAGAAGGTTTACATGATTTCGTAAAAAACACGAGTTTTTAGAAAATGTGTTTTATTTCATAAACGGAATCTACAAAGTATGCACATTCTACGTCATAACGACTTTCTATAGTTTGCGCATCCGTCCGGAAATTAGAAAAGTTTACTTTGCCCGTTTTTTAAAATCACAGCTTCTAGAAGGTTTACATGATTTTTTAAAAAACACGAGTTTTTAGAAAATTTGTTTTATTTCATAAATGGAATCAACAAAGTATGCACATTCTACGTCCTAACGACTTTCTATAGTTTGCGCATGCGTCCGGAAATAAGAAAAGCTTACTTCCACCGTTTTTTAAAATCACAGCTTCTAGAAGGTTTACATGATTTCGTCAAAAAACACGAGTTTTTAGAAAATGTGTTTTATTTCATAAATGGAATCTACAAAGTATGCACATTCTACGTCATAACGACATTCTATAGTTTGCGCATGCATCCGGAAATAATAAAAGCTTACTTCCACCGTTTTTTAAAATCACAGCTTCTAGAAGGTTTACATGATTTCGTAAAAAACATGAGTTTTTAGAAAATGTGTTTTATTTCATAAATGGAATCTACAAAGTATGCACGTTCTACGTCATAAGGACTTTCTATAGTTTGCGCATGCGTTTGGAAATAAGAAAAGCTTACTTCCACCATTTTTTAAAATCACAGCTTCTAGAAGGTTTACATAATTTCATAAAAAACACGAGTTTTTAGAAAATGTGTTTTATTTCATAAATGGAATCTACAAAGTATGCACATTCTACGTCATAATGACTTTCTATAGTTTGCGCATGCGTCCGGAAATAAGAAAAGCTTACTTCCCCCATTTTTTAAAATCACAGCTTCTAGAAGGTTTACATGATTTCTTAAAAAACACGAGTTTTTAGAAAATGTGTTTTATTTCATAAATGGAATCAACAAAGTATGCACATTCTACGTCATAACGATTTTCTATAATTTGCGCATGCGTTCGGAAATAAGAAAAGCTTACTTCCCCCGTTTTTTAAAATCAGAGCTTCTAGAAGGTTTACATGATTTCTTAAAAAACATGAGTTTTTAGAAATGTGTTTTATTTCATAAATAGAATAAACAAAGTATGCACATTCTACGTCATAAGGACATTCTATACTTTGCGCATGCGTCCGGAAATAAGAAAAGCTTACTTCCACCGTTTTTTAAAATCACAGCTTCTAGAAGGTTTACATGATTTCTTAAAAAACACGAGTTTTTAGAAAATGTGTTTTATTTCATAAATGGAATCAACAAAGTATTCACATTCTACGTCATAATGACTTTCTATAGTTTGCGCATGCGTTTGGAAATAAGAAAAGCTTACTTCCCCCGTTTTTTAAAATCACAGCCTCTAGAAGGTTTACATGATTTCTTAAAAAACACGAGTTTTTAGAAAATGTGTTTTATTTCATAAATGGAATCAACAAAGTATTCACATTCTACGTCATAAGGACTTTCTATAGTTTGCGCATGCGTTTGGAAATAAGAAAAGCTTACTTCCACCGTTTTTTAAAATCACAGCTTCTAGAAGGTTTACATAATTTCATAAAAAACACGAGTTTTTAGAAAATGTGTTTTATTTCATAAATGGAATCTACAAAGTATGCACATTCTACGTCATAATGACTTTCTATAGTTTGCGCATGCGTCCGGAAATAAGAAAAGCTTACTTCCCCCATTTTTTAAAATCACAGCTTCTAGAAGGTTTACATGATTTCTTAAAAAACACGAGTTTTTAGAAAATGTGTTTTATTTCATAAATGGAATCAACAAAGTATGCACATTCTACGTCATAACGATTTTCTATAATTTGCGCATGCGTTCGGAAATAAGAAAAGCTTACTTCCCCCGTTTTTTAAAATCAGAGCTTCTAGAAGGTTTACATGATTTCTTAAAAAACATGAGTTTTTAGAAAATGTGTTTTATTTCATAAATAGAATCAACAAAGTATGCACATTCTACGTCATAAGGACATTCTATACTTTGCGCATGCGTCCGGAAATAAGAAAAGCTTACTTCCACCGTTTTTTAAAATCACAGCTTCTAGAAGGTTTACATGATTTCTTAAAAAACACGAGTTTTTAGAAAATGTGTTTTATTTCATAAATGGAATCAACAAAGTATTCACATTCTACGTCATAATGAATTTCTATAGTTTGCGCATGCGTTTGGAAATAAGAAAAGCTTACTTCCCCCGTTTTTTAAAATCACAGCTTCTAGAAGGTTTACATGATTTCTTAAAAAACACGAGTTTTTAGAAAATGTGTTCTATTTCATAAATGGAATCAACAAAGTATGCACATTCTACGTCATAACGAATTTCTATAGTTTGCGCATGCGTCCGGAAATAAGAAAAGCTTACTTCCACAGTTGTTTAAAATCACAGCTTCTAGAAGGTTTACATGATTTCGTAAAAAACACGAGTTTTTAGAAAATGTGTTTTATTTCATAAATGGAATCTACAAAGTATGCACATTCTATGGAATAACGAATTTCTATAGGTTGCGCATGTGTCCGGAAATAAGAAAAGCTTACTTCCACCGTTTTTTAAAATCACAGCTTCTAGAAGGTTTACATGATTTCGTAAAAAACACGAGTTTTTAGAAAATGTGTTTTATTTCATAAATGGAATCTACAAAGTATCCACATTCTACGTCATAACTACTTTCTATAGTTTGCGCATCCGTCCGGAAATAAGAAAAGCTTACTTCCACCGTTTTTTAAAATCACAGCTTCTAGAAGGTTTACATGATTTCGTAAAAAACACGAGTTTTTAGAAAATGTGTTTTATTTCATAAATAGAATCTACAAAGTATGCACATTCTACGTCATAAGGACTTTCTATAGTTTGTGCATGCGTTTGGAAATAAGAAAAGCTTACTTCCCCCCTTTTTAAAATCACAGCTTCTAGAAGGTTTACATGATTTCTTAAAAAACACGAGTTTTTAGAAAATGTGTTTTATTTCATAAATGGAATCAACAAAGTATGCACATTCTACGTCATAACGAATTTCTATAGTTTGCGCATACGTCCGGAAATAAGAAAAGCTTACTTCCACCATTTTTTAAAATCACAGCTTCTAGAATGTTTACATGATTTCGCAAAAAACACTTGTTTTTAGAAAATGTGTTTTATTTCATAAATGGAATCTACAAAGTATGCGCATTCTACGTCATAACGACTTTCTATAGTTTGCGCATGCGTCCGGAAATAAGAAAAGCTTACTTCCCCGTTTTTTAAAATCACAGCTTCTAGAATGTTTGCATGATTTCGCAAAAAACACTTGTTTTTAGAAAATGTGTTTTATTTCATAAATGGAATCTACAAAGTATGCACATTCTATGGCATAACGACTTTCTATAGGTTGCGCATGCGTCCGGAAATAAGAAAAGCTTACTTCCACCGTTTTTTAAAATCACAGCTTCTACAAGGTTTACATGATTTCGTAAAAAACACGAGTTTTTAGAAAATGTGTTTTATTTCATAAATGGAATTTACAAAGTATGCACATTCTACGTCATAACGACTTTCTATAGTTTGCGCATGCGTCCGGAAATAAGAAAAGCTTACGTTCCCTCTTTTTTAAAATCACAGCTTCTAGAAGGTTTACATGATTTCGTAAAAAACGCGAGATTTTAGAAAATGTGTTTTATTTCATAAATGGAATCTACAAAGTATGCACATTCTACATCATAACGAATTTCTATAGTTTGCGCATGCGTCCGGAAATAAGAAAAGATTACTTCCCCCGTTTTTTAAAATCACAGCTTCTAGAAGGTTTACATGATTTCGTAAAAAACATGAGTTTTTAGAAAATGTGTTTTATTTCATAAATGGAATCTACAAAGTATGCACATTCTACCTCATAACGACTTTCTATAGTTTACGCATGCGTCCGGAAATAAGAAAAGCTTACTTCCCCCGTTTTTTAAAATCACAGCTTCTAGAAGGTTTACATGATTTCTTGAAAAACACGAGTTTTTAGAAAATGTGTTTTATTTCATAAATGGAATCTACAAAGTATGCACATTCTACGTCATAACGACAATCTATAGTTTGCGCATGCGTACGGAAATAATAAAAGCTTACTTCTACCGTTTTTTAAAATCACAGCTTCTAGAAGGTTTACATGATTTCGTAAAAAACACGAGTTTTTAGAAAATGTGTTTTACTTCATAAATGGAATCTACAAAGTATGCACGTTCTACGTCATAAGGACTTTCTATAGTTTGCGCATGCGTTTGGAAATAAGAAAAGCTTACTTCCCCCGTTTTTTAAAATCACAGCTTCTAGAAGGTTTACATGATTTCTTAAAAAACACGAGTTTTAAAAAATGTGTTTTATTTCATAGATCGAATCAACAAAGTATGCACATTCTACGTCATAACGACTTTCTATAGTTTGCGCATGCGTCCGGAAATAAGGAAAGCTTACTTCCACCGTTTTTTAAAATCACAGCTTCTAGAAGGTTTACATAATTTCATAAAAAACATGAGTTTTTAGAAAATGTGTTTTATTTCATAAATGGAATCTACAAAGTATGCACATTCTTCGAAATAATGACTTTCTATAGTTTGCGCATGCGTCCGGAAATAAGAAAAGCTTACTTCCCCCATTTTTTAAAATCACAGCTTCTAGAAGGTTTACATGATTTCTTAAAAAACACGAGTTTTTAGAAAATGTGTTTTATTTCATAAATGGAATCAACAAAGTATGCACATTCTACGTCATAACGATTTTCTATACTTTGCGCATGCGTTCGGAAATAAGAAAAGCTTACTTCCCCCGTTTTTTAAAATCACAGCTTCTAGAAGGTTTACATGATTTCGTAAAAAACACGAGTTTTTAGAAAATGTTTTTTATTTCATAAAAAGAATCTACAAAGTATGCACATTCTACGTCATAACGACTTTCTATAGTTTGCGCATGCGTCCGGAAATAAGAAAAGCTTACTTCCCCCGTTTTTTAAAATCACAGCTTCTAGAAGGTTTACATGATTTCGTGAAAAACACGAGTTTTTAGAAAATGTGTTTTATTTCATAAATGGAATCTACAAAGTATGCACATTCTACGTCATAACAACATTCTATAGTTTGCGCATGCGTCCGGAAATAATAAAAGCTTACTTCCACCGTTTTTTAAAATCACAGCTTCTAGAAGGTTTACATGATTTCGTAAAAAACATGAGTTTTTAGAAAATGTGTTTTATTTCATAAATGGAATCTACAAAGTATGCACGTTCTACGTCATAAGGACTTTCTATAGTTTGCGCATGCGTTTGGAAGTAAGAAAAGCTTACTTCCCCCATTTTTTAAAATCACAGCTTCTAGAAGGTTTACATGATTTCTTAAAAAACACGAGTTTTTAGAAAATGTGTTTTATTTCATAAATGGAATCAACAAAGTATGCACATTCTACGTCATAACGATTTTCTATACTTTGCGCATGCGTTCGGAAATAAGAAAAGCTTACTTCCCCCGTTTTTTAAAATCACAGCTTCTAGAAGGTTTACATGATTTCGTAAAAAACACGAGTTTTTAGAAAATGTGTTTTATTTCATAAATGGAATCTACAACGTATGCACATTCTACGTCATAACGACTTTCTATAGTTTGTGCATGCGTCCGGAAATAAGAAAAGCTTACTTCCCCCGTTTTTTAAAATCACAGATTCGAGAAGGTTTACATGATTTCTTAAAAAACACGAGTTTTTAGAAAATGTGTTTTATTTCATAAATGGAATCTACAAAGTATGCACATTCTACGTCATAATGACTTTCTATAGTTTGCGCATGCGTCCGGAAATAAGAAAAGCTTACTTCCCCCATTTTTTAAAATCACAGCTTCTAGAAGGTTTACATGATTTCTTAAAAAACACGAGTTTTTAGAAAATGTGTTTTATTTCATAAATGGAATCAACAAAGTATGCACATTCTACGTCATAACGATTTTCTATAATTTGCGCATGCGTTCGGAAATAAGAAAAGCTTACTTCCCCCGTTTTTTAAAATCAGAGCTTTTACAAGGTTTACATAATTTCTTAAAAAACATGAGTTTTTAGAAAATGTGTTTTATTTCATAAATAGAATCAACAAAGTATGCACATTCTACGTCATAAGGACATTCTATACTTTGCGCATGCGTCCGGAAATAAGAAAAGCTTACTTCCACCGTTTTTTAAAATCACAGCTTCTAGAAGGTTTACATGATTTCTTAAAAAACACGAGTTTTTAGAAAATGTGTTTTATTTCATAAATGGAATCAACAAAGTATTCACATTCTACGTCATAATGACTTTCTATAGTTTGCGCATGCGTTTGGAAATAAGAAAAGCTTACTTCCCCCGTTTTTTAAAATCACAGCTTCTAGAAGGTTTACATGATTTCCTAAAAAACACGAGTTTTTAGAAAATGTGTTCTATTTCATAAATGGAATCAACAAAGTATGCACATTCTACGTCATAAGGACATTCTATAGTTTGCGCATGCGTCGGGAAATAAGAAAAGCTTACTTCCACCGTTTTTTAATATCACAGCTTCTAGAAGGTTTACATGATTTCGTAAAAAACACGAGTTTTTAGAAAATGTGTTTTATTTCATAAATGGAATCTACAAAGTATGCACATTCTACGTCATAACGACTTTCTATAGTTTGCGCATCCGTCCGGAAATTAGAAAAGTTTACTTTGCCCGTTTTTTAAAATCACAGCTTCTAGAAGGTTTACATGATTTTTTAAAAAACACGAGTTTTTAGAAAATTTGTTTTATTTCATAAATGGAATCAACAAAGTATGCACATTCTACGTCCTAACGACTTTCTATAGTTTGCGCATGCGTCCGGAAATAAGAAAAGCTTACTTCCCCCGTTTTTTAAAATCACAGATTCGAGAAGGTTTACATGATTTCTTAAAAAACACGAGTTTTTAGAAAATGTGTTTTATTTCATAAATGGAATCAACAAAGTATGCACATTCTATGTCATAACGACTTTCTATAGTTTATGCATGCGTTTGGAAATAAGAAAAGCTTACTTCCCCCGTTTTTTAAAATCACAGCTTCTAGAAGGTTTATATGATTTCTTAAAAAACATGAGTTTTTAGAAAATGTGTTTTATTTCACAAATGGAATCAACAAAGTATGCACATTCTACGTCATAACGACTTTCTATAGTTTGCGCATGCGTTTGGAAATAAGAAAAGCTTACTTCCCCCGTTTTTTAAAATCACAGCTTCTAGAAGGTTTACATGATTTCTTAAAAAACACATGTTTTTAGAAAATGTGTTTTATTTCATAAATAGAATCAACAAAGTATGCACATTCTACGTCATAACGGCTTTCTATAGTTTGTGCATTCGTCCTAAAATAAGAAAAGCTACTTACACCATTTTTTAAAATCACAGCATCTAGAAGGTTTACATGATTTCGTAAAAAACACGAGTTTTTAGAAAATGTGTTTTATTTCATAAATGGAATCTACAAAGTATGCACATTCTACGTCATAACGACATTCTATAGTTTGCGCATGCGTCCGGAAATAATAAAAGCTTACTTCCCCCGTTTTTTAAAATCACAGCTTCTAGAAGGTTTATATGATTTCTTAAAAAACACAAGTTTTTAGAAAATGTGTTTTATTTCAAAAATGGAATCAACAAAGTATGCACATTCTACGTCATAACGACTTTCTATAGTTTGCGCATCCATTTGAAAATAAGAAAAGCTTACTTCCCCCGTTTTTTAAAATCACAGCTTCTAGAAGGTTTACATGATTTCTTAAAAACCACATGTTTTTAGAAAATGTGTTTTATTTCATAGATCGAATAAGCAAAGTATGCACATTCTACGTCATAACGACTTTCTATTGTTTGCGCATGCGTCCGGAAATAAGAAAAGCTTACTTCCACCGTTTTTTAAAATCACAGCTTCTAGAAGGTTTACATCATTTCATAAAAAACACGAGTTTTTAGAAAATGTGTTTTATTTCATAAATGGAATCTACAAAGTATGCACATTCTACGTCATAATGACTTTCTATAGTTTGCGCATGCGTCCAGAAATAAGAAGAGCTTACTTCCCCCGTTTTTTAAAATCACAGCTTCTAGAAGGTTTACATGATTTCTTAAAAAACACGAGTTTTTAGAAAATGTGTTTTATTTCATAAATGGAATCAACAAAGTATGCACATTCTACGTCATAACAATTTTCTATACTTTGCGCATGCGTTCGGAAATAAGAAAAGCTTACTTCCACCGTTTTTTAAAATCACAGCTTCTAGAAGGTTTACATGATTTCTTAAAAAACACGAGTTTTTAGAAAATGTGTTTTATTTCATAAATGGAATCAACAAAGTATTCACATTCTACGTCATAATGACTTTCTACAGTTTGCGCATGCATTTGGAAATAAAAAAAGCTTACTTCCCCCGTTTTTTAAAATCACAGCTTCTAGAAGGTTTACATGATTTCGTAAAAAACACGAGTTTTTAGAAAATGTGTTCTATTTCATAAATGGAATCTACAAAATATGCACATTCTACGTCATAACGACATTCTATAGTTTGCGCATGAGTCCGGAAATATGAAAAGCTTACTTCCCCCGTTTTTTAAAATCACAGATTCTAGAAGGTTTACATGATTTCATAAAATACACGAGTTTTTAGAAAATGTGTTTTATTTCATAAATGGAATATACAAAGTATGCAAATTCTACGTCATAACGACATTCTATAGTTTGCGCATGCGTCCAGAAATATGAAAAGCTTACTTCCCCCATTTTTAAAAATCACAGCTTCTAGAAGGTTTACATGATTTCTTAAAAAACACGAGTTTTTAGAAAATGTGTTTTATTTCATCAATGGAATCAACAAAGTATGCACATTCTACTTCATAACGACTTTCTATAGTTTGCGCATCCGTCCGGAAATAAGAAAAGTTTACTTTGCCCGTTTTTTAAAATCACAGCTTCTAGAAGGTTTACATGATTTGTTAAAAAACACGAGTTTTTAGAAAATTTGTTTTATTTCATAAATGGAATCAACAAAGTATGCACATTCTACGTCATAACGACTTTCTATAGTTTGCGCATGCGTTTGGAAATAAGAAAAGCTTACTTCCCCCGTTTTTTAATATCACAGCTTCTAGAAGGTTTACATGATTTCTTAAAAAACACGAGTTTTTAGAAAATGTGTTTTATTTCATAAATGGAATCAACAAAGTATGCACATTCTACGTCATAACGACTTTCTATAGTTTGCGCATTCGTCCGGAAATAAGAAAAGCTTACTTCCACCAATTTTTAAAATCACATCTTCTAGAAGGTTTACATGATTTCTTTAAAAACACGAGTTTTTAGAAAATGTGCAATATTTCATAAATGGAATCTACAAAGTATGCACATTCTACGTCATAACGAATTTCTATATTTTGCGCATGCGTTTAGAAATAAGAAACGCTTACTTCCCCCGTTTTTTTAAAATCACAGCTTCTAGAAGGTTTACATGATTTCTTAAAAAACACGAGTTTTTAGAAAATGTGTTTTATTTAATAAATAGAATCAACGAAGTATGCACATTCTATGTCATAACGACTTTCTATAGTTTCCACATGCGTCCGGAAATAAGAAAAGCTTACTTCCACCATTTTTTAAAATCACAGCATCTAGAAGGTTTACATGATTTAGTAAAAAACACGAGTTTTTAGAAAATGTGTTTTATTTCATAAATGGAATATACAAAGTCTTCACATTCTACGTCATAATGACATTCTATAGTTTGCGCATGCGTCCGGAAATAAGAAAAGCTTACTTCCACCGTTTTTTAAAATCACAGCTTCTAGAAGGCTTACATGATTTCGTAGAAAACACGAGTTTTTAGAAAATCTGTTTTATTTCATAAATGGAATCCACAAAGTATGCACATTCTATGTCATAACGAGCTTCTATAGGTTGCGCATCCGTCCGGAAATAAGAAAAGCTTACTTCCCCATTTTTTAAAATCACAGCTTCTAGAAGGTTTACATGATTTGTTAAAAAACAAGAGTTTTTATAAAATGTGTTTTATTTCATAAATGGAATCAACAAAGTATGCAAATTCTACGTCATAACGACTTTCTATAGTTTGCGCATGCGTCCGGAAATAAGAAAAGCTTACTTCCACTGTTTTTTAAAATCACAGCTTCTAGAAGGTTTACATGATTTCTTAAAAAACACGAGTTTTTAGAAAATGTGTTTTATTTCATAAATGGAATCAACAAAGTATGCACATTCTACGTCATAACGATTTTCTATACTTTGCGCATGTGTTCGGAAATAAGAAATGCTTACTTCCCCCGTTTTTTAAAATCACAGCTTCTAGAAGGTTTACATGATTTCATAAAAAACATGAGTTTTTAGAAAATGTGTTTTATTTCATAAATGGAATCTACAAAGTATGCACATTCTACGTCATAACGACTTTCTATAGTTTGCGCATGCGTCCGGAAATAAGAAAAGCTTACTTCCCCCATTTTTTAAAATCACAGCTTCTAGAAGGTTTACATGATTTCGTGAAAAACACGAGTTTTTAGAAAATGTGTTTTATTTTATAAATGGAATCTACAAAGTATGCACATTCTACGTCATAACGACATTCTATAGTTTGCGCATGCTTCCGGAAATAATAAAAGCTTACTTCCATCGTTTTTTAAAATCACAGCTTCTAGAAGGTTTACATGATTTCGTAAAAAACATGAGTTTTTAGAAAATGTGTTTTATTTCATAAATGGAATCTACAAAGTATGCACGTTCTACGTCATAAGGACTTTCTATAGTTTGCGCATGCGTTTGGAAATAAGAAAAGCTTACTTCCACCGTTTTTTAAAATCACAGCTTCTAGAAGGTTTACATAATTTCATAAAAAACACGAGTTTTTAGAAAATGTGTTTTATTTCATAAATGGAATCTACAAAGTATGCACATTCTACGTCATAATGACTTTCTATAGTTTGCGCATGCGTCCGGAAATAAGAAAAGCTTACTTCCCCCATTTTTTAAAATCACAGCTTCTAGAAGGTTTACATGATTTCTTAAAAAACACGAGTTTTTAGAAAATGTGTTTTATTTCATAAATGGAATCAACAAAGTATGCACATTCTACGTCATAACGATTTTCTATACTTTGCGCATGCGTTCGGAAATAAGAAAAGCTTACTTCCCCCATTTTTTAAAATCACAACTTCTAGAAGGTTTACATGATTTCTTAAAAAACATGAGTTTTTAGAAAATGTGTTTTATTTCATTAATAGAATCAACAAAGTATGCACATTCTACGTCATAAGGACATTCTATACTTTGCGCATGCGTCCGGAAATAAGAAAAGCTTACTTCCACCGTTTTTTAAAATCACAGCTTCTAGAAGGCTTACATGATTTCTTAAAAAACACGAGTTTTTAGAAAATGTGTTTTATTTCATAAATGGAATCAACAAAGTATTCACATTCTACGTCATAATGACTTTCTATAGTTTGCGCATGCGTTTGGAAATAAGAAAAGCTTACTTCCCCCGTTTTTTAAAATCACAGCTTCTAGAAGGTTTACATGATTTCTTAAAAAACACGAGTTTTTAGAAAATGTGTTCTATTTCATAAATGGAATCAACAAAGTATGCACATTCTACGTCATAAGGACATTCTATAGTTTGCGCATGCGTCGGGAAATAAGAAAAGCTTACTTCCACCGTTTTTTAATATCACAGCTTCTAGAAGGTTTACATGATTTCGTAAAAAACACGAGTTTTTAGAAAATGTGTTTTATTTCATAAATGGAATCTACAAAGTATGCACATTCTACGTCATAACGACTTTCTATAGTTTGCGCATCCGTCCGGAAATTAGAAAAGTTTACTTTGCCCGTTTTTTAAAATCACAGCTTCTAGAAGGTTTACATGATTTGTTAAAAAACACGAGTTTTTAGAAAATTTGTTTTATTTCATAAATGGAATCAACAAAGTATGCACATTCTACGTCATAACGACTTTCTATAGTTTGCGCATGCGTCCGGAAATAAGAAAAGCTTACTTCCACCGTTTTTTAAAATCACAGCTTCTAGAAGGTTTACATGATTTCGTAAAAAACACGAGTTTTTAGAAAATGTGGTTTATTTCATAAATGGAATCTACAAAGTATGCACATTCTACGTCATAACGACTTTCTATAGTTTGCGCATGCGTCCGGAAATAAGAAAAGCTTACTTCCCCCGTTTTTTAAAATCACAGATTCGAGAAGGTTTACATGATTTCTTAAAAAACACGAGTTTTTAGAAAATGTGTTTTATTTCATAAATGGAATCAACAAAGTATGCACATTCTATGTCATAACGACTTTCTATAGTTTATGCATGCGTTTGGAAATAAGAAAAGCTTACTTCCCCCGTTTTTTAAAATCACAACTTCTAGAAGGTTTACATGATTTCTTAAAAAACACGAGTTTTTAGAAAATGTGTTTTATTTAATAAATAGAATCAACAAAGTATGCACATTCTATGTCATAACGACTTTCTATAGTTTGCGCATGCGTCCGGAAATAAGAAAAGCTTACTTCCACCATTTTTTAAAATCACGGCATCTAGAAGGTTTACATGATTTAGTAAAAAACACGAGCTTTTAGAAAATGTGTTTTATTTCATAAATGGAATCTACAAAGTCTTCACATTCTACGTCATAACGACATTCTATAGTTTTGGCATGCGTCCGGAAATAAGAAAAGCTTACTTCCACCGTTTTTTAAAATCACAGCTTCTAGAAGGCTTACATGATTTCGTAAAAAACACGAGTTTCTAGAAAATGTGTTTTATTTCATAAATGGAATCTACAAAGTATGCACATTCTACGTCATAACGACCTTCTATAGGTTGCGCATCCGTACGGAAATAAGAAAAGCTTACTTCCCCGTTTTTTAAAATCACAGCTTCTAGAAGGTTTACATGATTTCGTAAAAAACACGAGTTTTTAGAAAATGTGTTTTATTTCATAAATGGAATCTACAAAGTAGGCACATTCTACGTCATAACGAAATTCTATAGTTTGCGAATGCATCCGGAAATAAGAAAAGCTTACTTCCACCGTTTTTTAAAATCACAGCTTCTAGAAGGTTTACATGATTTCGTAAAAAACACGAGTTTTAAGAAAATGTGGTTTATTTCATAAATGGAATCTACAAAGTATGCACATTCTACGTCATAACGACTTTCTATAGTTTGCGCATGCGTCCGGAAATAAGAAAAGCTTACTTCCCCCGTTTTTTAAAATCACAGATTCGAGAAGGTTTACATGATTTCTTAAAAAACACGAGTTTTTAGAAAATGTGTTTTATTTCATAAATGGAATCAACAAAGTATGCACATTCTATGTCATAACGACTTTCTATAGTTTATGCATGCGTTTGGAAATAAGAAAAGCTTACTTCCCCCGTTTTTTAAAATCACAGCTTCTAGAAGGTTTATATGATTTCTTAAAAAACATGAGTTTTTAGAAAATGTGTTTTATTTCAGAAATGGACTCAACAAAGTATGCACATTCTACGTCATAACGACTTTCTATAGTTTGCGCATGCGTTTGGAAATAAGAAAAGCTTACTTCCCCCGTTTTTTAAAATCACAGCTTCTAGAAGGTTTACATGATTTCTTAAAAAACACATGTTTTTAGAAAATGTGTTTTATTTCATAAATAGAATCAACAAAGTATGCACATTCTACGTCATAACGACTTTCTATAGTTTGTGCATGCGTCCTGAAATAAGAAAAGCTACTTACACCATTTTTTAAAATCACAGCATCTAGAAGGTTTACATGATTTCGTAAAAAACACGAGTTTTTAGAAAATGTGTTTTATTTCATAAATGGAATCTACAAAGTATGCACATTCTACGTCATAACGACATTCTATAGTTTGCGCATGCGTCCGGAAATAATAAAAGCTTACTTCCCCCGTTTTTTAAAATCACAGCTTCTAGAAGGTTTATATGATTTCTTAAAAAACACAAGTTTTTAGAAAATGTGTTTTATTTCAAAAATGGAATCAACAAAGTATGCACATTCTACGTCATAATGACTTTCTATAGTTTGCGCATCCGTTTGAAAATAAGAAAAGCTTACTTCCCCCGTTTTTTAAAATCACAGCTTCTAGAAGGTTTACATGATTTCTTAAAAACCACATGTTTTTAGAAAATGTGTTATATTTCATAGATCGAATCAACAAAGTATGCACATTCTACGTCATAACGACTTTCTATAGTTTGCGCATGCGTCCGGAAATAAGAAAAGCTTACTTCCACCGTTTTTTAAAATCACAGCTTCTAGAAGTTTTACATCATTTCATAAAAAACACGAGTTTTTAGAAAATGTGTTTTATTTCATAAATGGAATCTACAAAGTATGCACATTCTACGTCATAATGAATTTCTATAGTTTGCGCATGCGTCCAGAAATAAGAAGAGCTTACTTCCCCCGTTTTTTAAAATCACAGCTTCTAGAAGGTTTACATGATTTCTTAAAAAACACCAGTTTTTAGAAAATGTGTTTTATTTCATAAATGGAATCAACAAAGTATGCACATTCTACGTCATAACGAATTTCTATAGTTTGCGCATGCGTTTGGAAATAAGAAAAGCTTACTTCCCCCGTTTTTTAAAATCACAGCTTCTAGAAGGTTTACATGATTTCTTAAAAAACACATGTTTTTAGAAAATGTGTTTTATTTCATCAATAGAATCAACAAAGTATGCACATTCTACGTCATAACGACTTTCTATAGTTTGCGCATGCGTCCGGAAATAAGAAAAGCTTACTTACACCATTTTTTAAAATCACAGCATCTAGAAGGTTTACATGATTTCGTAAAAAACACGAGTTTTTAGAAAATGTGTTTTATTTCATAAATGGAATCTACAAAGTATGCACATTCTACGTCGTAACGACATTCTATAGTTTGCGCATGCGTCCGGAAATAAGAAAAGCTTACTTCCCCCGTTTTTTAAAATCACAGCTTCTAGAAGGTTTACATGATTTGTTAAAAAACACGAGTTTTTAGAAAATGTGTTTTATTTCATCAATAGAATCAACAAAGTATGCACATTCTACGTCATAACGACTTTCTATAGTTTGCGCATGCGTCCGGAAATAAGAAAAGCTTACTTACACCATTTTTTAAAATCACAGCATCTAGAAGGTTTACATGATTTCGTAAAAAACACGAGTTTTTAGAAAATGTGTTTTATTTCATAAATGGAATCTACAAAGTATGCACATTCTACGTCATAACGACTTTCTATAGTTTGCGCATGCGTCCGGAAATAAGAAAAGCTTACTTACACCATTTTTTAAAATCACAGCATCTAGAAGGTTTACATGATTTCGTAAAAAACACGAGTTTTTAGAAAATGTGTTTTATTTCATAAATGGAATCTACAAAGTATGCACATTCTACGTCGTATCGACATTCTATAGTTTGCGCATGCGTCCGGAAATAAGAAAAGCTTACTTCCCCCTTTTTTTAAAAGCACAGCTTGTAGAAGGTTTACATGATTTCTTAAAAAACACGAGTTTTTAGAAAATGTGTTTTATTTCATAAATAGAATCAACAAAGTATGCACATCCTATGTCATAACGACTTTCTATAGTTTGCGCATGCGTTTGGAAATAAGAAAAGCTTACTTCGCCTGTTTTTTAAAATCACAGCTTCTAGAAGGTTTACATGATTTCTTAAAAAACACGAGTTTTTAGAAAATGTGTTTTATTTCATAAATGGAATCAACAAAGTATGCACATTCTACATCATAACAACTTTCTATAGTTTGCGCATTCGTCCGGAAATAAGAAAAGCTTACTTCCACAGTTGTTTAAAATCACAGCTTCTAGAAGGTTTACATGATTTCGTAAAAAACACGAGTTTTTAGAAAATGTGTTTTATTTCATAAATGGAATCGACAAATTATGCACATTCTATGGAATAACGAATTTCTATAGGTTGCGCATGCGTCCGGAAATAAGAAAATCTTACTTCCACCGTTTTTTAAAATCACAGCTTCTAGAAGGTTTACATGATTTCGTAAAAAACACGAGTTTTTAGAAAATGTGTTTTATTTCATAAATGGAATCTACAAAGTATGCACATTCTACGTCATAACTACTTTCTATAGTTTGCGCATCCGTCCGGAAATAAGAAAAGCTTACTTCCCTCGTTTTTTAAAATCCCAGCTTCTAGAAGGTTTACATGATTTCTTAAAAAACACGAGTTTTTAGAAAATGTATTTTATTTCATAAATAGAATCAACAAAGTATGCACATCATACGTCATAACGACTTTCTATAGTTTGCGCATGCGTCTGGAAATAAGAAAAGCTTACTTCCCCCGTTTTTTAAAATCACAGCTTCTAGAAGGTTTACATGATTTCGTAAAAAACACGAGTTTTTAGAAAATGTGTTTTATTTCATAAATGGAATCAACAAAGTATGCACATTCTACGTCATAACGACTTTCTATATTTTGCGCATGCGTCCGGAAATAAGGAAAGCTTACTTCCATCGTTTTTTAAAATCACAGCTTTTAGAAGGTTTACATAATTTCATAAAAAACATGAGTTTTTAGAAAATGTGTTTTATTTCATAAATGGAATCAACAAAGTATGCAGATTCTACGTCATAACGACTTTCTATACTTTGCGCATTCGTCCGGAAATAAGGAAAGCTTACTTCCACCGTTTTTTAAAATCACAGCTTTTAGAAGGTTTACATAATTTCATAAAAAACATGAGTTTTTAGAAAATGTGTTTTATTTCATAAATGGAATCTACAAAGTATGCACATTCTACGTCATAATGACTTTCTATAGTTTGCGCATGCGTCCGGAAATAAGAAAAGCTTACTTCCCCCATTTTTTAAAATCACAGCTTCTAGAAGCTTTACATGATTTCTTAAAAAACACGAGTTTTTAGAAAATGTGTTTTATTTCATAAATGGAATCAACAAAGTATGCACATTCTACGTCATAACGATTTTCTATACTTTGCGCATGTGTTCAGAAATAAGAAATGCTTACTTCCCCCGTTTTTTAAAATCACAGCTTCTAGAAGGTTTTCATGATTTCATAAAAAACACGAGTTTTTAGAAAATGTGTTTTATTTCATAAATGGAATCTACAAAGTATGCACATTCTACGTCATAATGACTTTCTATAGTTTGCGCATGCGTCCGGAAATAAGAAAAGCTTACTTCGCCCGCTTTTTAAAATCACAGCTTCTAGAAGGTTTACATGATTTCGTGAAAAACACGAGTTTTTAGAAAATGTGTTTTATTTCATAAATGGAATCTACAAAGTATTCACATTCTACGTCATAATGACATTCTATAGTTTGCGCATGCGTCCGGAAATAATAAAAGCTTACTTCCACCGTTTTTTAAAATCACAGCTTCTAGAAGGTTTACATGATTTCGTAAAAAACATGAGTTTTTAGAAAATGTGTTTTATTTCATAAATGGAATCTACAAAGTATGCACGTTCTACGTCATAAGGACTTTCTATAGTTTGCGCATGCGTTTGGAAATAAGAAAAGCTTACTTCCACCGTTTTTTAAAATCACAGCTTCTAGAAGGTTTACATAATTTAATAAAAAACACGAGTTTTTAGAAAATGTGTTTTATTTCATAAATGGAATCTTTAAAGTATGCACATTCTACGTCATAATGACTTTCTATAGTTTGCGCATGCGTCCGGAAATAAGAAAAGCTTACTTCCCCCATTTTTTAAAATCACAGCTTTTAGAAGGTTTACATGATTTCTTAAAAAACACGAGTTTTTAGAAAATGTGTTTTATTTCATAAATGGAATCAACAAAGTATGCACGTTCTACGTCATAACGATTTTCTATACTTTGCGCATGCGTTCGGAAATAAGAAAAGCTTACTTCCCCCGTTTTTTAAAATCACAACTTCTAGAAGGTTTACATGATTTCTTAAAAAACATGAGTTTTTAGAAAATGTGTTTTATTTCATAAATAGAATCAACAAAGTATGCACATTCTACGTCATAAGGACATTCTATACTTTGCGCATGCGTCCGGAAATAAGAAAAGCTTACTTCCACCGTTTTTTAAAATCACAGCTTCTAGAAGGTTTACATGATTTCTTAAAAAACACGAGTTTTTAGAAAATGTGTTTTATTTCATAAATGGAATCAACAAAGTATTCACATTCTACGTCATAATGACTTTCTATAGTTTGCGCATGCGTTTGGAAATAAGAAAAGCTTACTTCCCCCGTTTTTTAAAATCACAGCTTCTAGAAGGTTTACATGATTTCTTAAAAAACACGAGTTTTTAGAAAATGTGTTCTATTTCATAAATGGAATCAACAAAGTATGCACATTCTACGTCATAAGGACATTCTATAGTTTGCGCATGCGTCGGGAAATAAGAAAAGCTTACTTCCACCGTTTTTTAATATCACAGCTTCTAGAAGGTTTACATGATTTCGTAAAAAACACGAGTTTTTAGAAAATGTGTTTTATTTCATAAATGGAATCTACAAAGTATGCACATTCTACGTCATAACGACTTTCTATAGTTTGCGCATCCGTCCGGAAATTAGAAAAGTTTACTTTGCCCGTTTTTTAAAATCACAGCTTCTAGAAGGTTTACATGATTTGTTAAAAAACACGAGTTTTTAGAAAATTTGTTTTATTTCATAAATGGAATCAACAAAGTATGCACATTCTATGTCATAACGACTTTCTATAGTTAGCGCATGCGTCCGGAAATAAGAAAAGCTTACTTCCACCGTTTTTTAAAATCACAGCTTCTAGAAGGTTTACATGATTTCGTAAAAAACACGAGTTTTTTGAAAAGGTGTTTTATTTCATAAATGGAATCTACAAAGTATGCACATTCTACGTCATAAATACTTTCTATAGTTTGCGCATGCGTCCGGAAATAAGAAAAGCTTACTTCCCTCGTTTTTTAAAATCACAGCTTCTAGAAGGTTTACATGATTTCTTAAAAAACACGAGTTTTTAGAAAATGTGTTTTATTTAATAAATAGAATCAACAAAGTATGCACATTCTATGTCATAACGACTTTCTATAGTTTGCGCATGCGTCCGGAAATAAGAAAAGCTTACTTCCACCAATTTTTAAAATCACGGCATCTAGAAGGTTTACATGATTTAGTAAAAAACACGAGCTTTTAGAAAATGTGTTTTATTTCATAAATGGAATCTACAAAGTCTTCACATTGTACGTCATAACGACATTCTATAGTTTGGGCATGCGTCCGGAAATAAGAAAAGCTTACTTCCACCGTTTTTTAAAATCACAGCTTCTAGAAGGCTTACATGATTTCGTAAAAAACACGAGTTTCTAGAAAATGTGTTTTATTTCATAAATGGAATCTACAAAGTATGCACATTCTACGTCATAACGAGCTTCTATAGGTTGCGCATCCGTCCGGAAATAAGAAAAGCTTACTTCCCCGTTTTTTAAAATCACAGCTTCTAGAAGGTTTACATGATTTCGTAAAAAAGACGAGTTTTTAGAAAATGTGTTTTATTTCATAAATGGAATCTACAAAGTATGCACATTCTACGTCATAACGAAATTCTATAGTTTGCGAATGCGTCCGGAAATAAGAAAAGCTTACTTCCACCGTTTTTTAAAATCACAGCTTCTAGAAGGTTTACATGATTTCGTAAAAAACACGAGTTTTTAGAAAATGTGGTTTATTTCATAAATGGAATCTACAAAGTATGCACATTCTACGTCATAACGACTTTCTATAGTTTGCGCATGCGTCCGGAAATAAGAAAAGCTTACTTCCCCCGTTTTTTAAAATCACAGATTCGAGAAGGTTTACATGATTTCTTAAAAAACACGAGTTTTTAGAAAATGTGTTTTATTTCATAAATGGAACCAACAAAGTATGCACATTCTATGTCATAACGACTTTCTATAGTTTATGCATGCGTTTGGAAATAAGAAAAGCTTACTTCCCCCGTTTTTTAAAATCACAGCTTCTAGAAGGTTTATATGATTTCTTAAAAAACATGAGTTTTTAGAAAATGTGTTTTATTTCAGAAATGGACTCAACAAAGTATGCACATTCTACGTCATAACGACTTTCTATAGTTTGCACATGCGTTTGGAAATAAGAAAAGCTTACTTACCCCGTTTTTTAAAATCACAGCTTCTAGAAGGTTTACATGATTTCTTAAAAAACACATGTTTTTAGAAAATGTGTTTTATTTCATAAATAGAATCAACAAAGTATGCACATTCTACGTCATAACGACTTTCTATAGTTTGTGCATGCGTCCTGAAATAAGAAAAGCTACTTACACCATTTTTTAAAATCACAGCATCTAGAAGGTTTACATGATTTCGTAAAAAACACGAGTTTTTAGAAAATGTGTTTTATTTCATAAATGGAATCTACAAAGTATGCACATTCTACGTCATAACGACATTCTATAGTTTGCGCATGCGTCCGGAAATAATAAAAGCTTACTTCCCCCATTTTTTAAAATCACAGCTTCTAGAAGGTTTATATGATTTCTTAAAAAACACAAGTTTTTAGAAAATGTGTTTTATTTCAAAAATGGAATCAACAAAGTACGCACATTCTACGTCATAACGACTTTCTATAGTTTGCGCATCCGTTTGAAAATAAGAAAAGCTTACTTCCCCCGTTTTTTAAAATCACAGCTTCTAGAAGGTTTACATGATTTCTTAAAAACCACATGTTTTTAGAAAATGTGTTTTATTTCATAGATCGAATCAACAAAGTATGCACATTCTACGTCATAACGACTTTCTATAGTTTGCGCATGCGTCCGGAAATAAGAAAAGCTTACTTCCACCGTTTTTTAAAATCACAGCTTCTAGAAGGTTTACATCATTTCATAAAAAACACGAGTTTTTAGAAAATGTGTTTTATTTCATAAATGGAATCTACAAAGTATGCACATTCTACGTCATAATGACTTTCTATAGTTTGCGCATGCGTCCAGAAATAAGAAGAGCTTACTTCCCCCGTTTTTTAAAATCACAGCTTCTAGAAGGTTTACATGATTTCTTAAAAAACACGAGTTTTTAGAAAATGTGTTTTATTTCATAAATGGAATCAACAAAGTATGCACATTCTACGTCATAACATTTTTCTATACTTTGCGCATGCGTTCGGAAATAAGAAAAGCTTACTTCCACCGTTTTTTAAAATCACAGCTTCTAGAAGGTTTACATGATTTCTTAAAAAACACGAGTTTTTAGAAAATGTGTTTTATTTCATAAATGGAATGAACAAAGTATTCACATTCTATGTCATAATGACTTTCTATAGTTTGCGCATGCGTTCGGAAATAAAAAAAGCTTACTTCCCCCGTTTTTTAAAATCACAGCTTCTAGAAGGTTTACATGATTTCGTAAAAAACACGAGTTTTTAGAAAATGTGTTCTATTTCATAAATGGAATCTACAAAATATGCACATTCTACGTCATAACGACATTCTATAGTTTGCGCATGAGTCCGGAAATATGAAATGCTTACTTCCCCCGTTTTTTAAAATCACAGAATCTAGAAGGTTTACATGATTTCATAAAATACACGAGTTTTTAGAAAATGTGTTTTATTTCATAAATGGAATCTACAAAGTATGCAAATTCTACGTCATAACGACATTCTATAGTTTGCGCATGCGTCCAGAAATATGAAAAGCTTACTTCCCCCATTTTTAAAAATCACAGCTTCTAGAAGGTTTACATGATTTCTTAAAAAACACGAGTTTTTAGAAAATGTGTTTTATTTCATCAATGGAATCAACAAAGTATGCACATTCTACTTCATAACGACTTTCTATAGTTTGCGCATCCGTCCGGAAATAAGAAAAGTTTACTTTGCCCGTTTTTTAAAATCACAGCTTCTAGAAGGTTTACATGATTTGTTAAAAAACACGAGTTTTTAGAAAATTTGTTTTATTTCATAAATGGAATCAACAAAGTATGCACATTCAACGTCATAACGACTTTCTATAGTTTGCGCATGCGTTTGGAAATAAGAAAAGCTTACTTCCCCCGTTTTTTAAAATCACAGCTTCTAGAAGGTTTACATGATTTCTTAAAAAACACGAGTTTTTAGAAAATGTGTTTTATTTCATAAATGGAATCAACAAAGTATGCACATTCTACGTCATAACGACTTTCTATAGTTTGCGCATTCGTCCGGAAATAAGAAAAGCTTAATTCCACCAATTTTTAAAATCACAGCTTCTAGAAGGTTTACATGATTTCTTTAAAAACACGAGTTTTTAGAAAATGTGCAATATTTCATAAATGGAATCTACAAAGTATGCACATTCTACGTCATAACGAATTTCTATATTTTGCGCATGCGTTTAGAAATAAGAAACGCTTACTTCCCCCGTTTTTTTAAAATCACAGCTTCTAGAAGGTTTACATGATTTCTTTAAAAACACGAGTTTTTAGAAAATGTGTTTTATTTAATAAATAGAATCAACGAAGTATGCACATTCTATGTCATAACGACTTTCTATAGTTTCCGCATGCGTCCGGAAATAAGAAAAGCTTACTTCCACCATTTTTTAAAATCACAGCGTCTAGAAGGTTTACATGATTTAGTAAAAAACACGAGTTTTTAGAAAATGTGTTTTATTTCATAAATGGAATATACAAAGTCTTCACATTCTACGTCATAATGACATTCTATAGTTTGCGCATGCGTCCGGAAATAAGAAAAGCTTACTTCCACCGTTTTTTAAAATCACAGCTTCTAGAAGGCTTACATGATTTCGTAAAAAACACGAGTTTTTAGAAAATCTGTTTTATTTCATAAATGGAATCTACAAAGTATGCACATTCTACGTCATAACGAGCTTCTATAGGTTGCGCATCCGTCCGGAAATAAGAAAAGCTTACTTCCCCATTTTTTAAAATCACAGCTTCTAGAAGGTTTACATGATTTGTTAAAAAACAAGAGTTTTTATAAAATGTGTTTTATTTCATAAATGGAATCAACAAAGTATGCAAATTCTACGTCATAACGACTTTCTATAGTTTGCGCATGCGTCCGGAAATAAGAAAAGCTTACTTCCACTGTTTTTTAAAATCACAGCTTCTAGAAGGCTTACATGATTTCGTAAAAAACACGAGTTTTTAGAAAATGTGTTTTATTTCATAAATGGAATCTACAAAGTATGCACATTCTACGTCATAACGACTTTCTATAGGTTGCGTATCCGTCCGAAAATAAGAAAAGCTTACTTCCCCCGTTTTTTAAAATCACAGCTTCTAGAAGGTTTACATGATTTCTTAAAAAACATGATTTTTTAGAAAATGTGTTTTATTTCATAAATGGAATCAACAAAGTATGCACATTCTACGTCATAACGACTTCCTATAGTTTATGCATGCATTTGGAAATAAGAAAAGCTTACTTCCCCCGCTTTTTAAAATCACAGCTTCTAGAAGGTTTATATGATTTCTTAAAAAACACCAGTTTTTAGAAAATGTGTTTTATTTCATAAATGGAATCAACAAAGTATGCACATTCTACGTCATAACGACTTTCTATAGTTTGCGCATGCGTTTGGAAATAAGAAAAGCTTACTTCCCCCGTTTTTTAAAATCACAGCTTCTAGAAGGTTTACATGATTTCTTAAAAAACACATGTTTTTAGAAAATGTGTTTTATTTCATAAATAGAATCAACAAAGTATGCACATTCTACGTCATAACGACTTTCTATAGTTTGCGCATGCGTGTGGAAATAAGAAAAGCTTACTTACACCATTTTTTAAAATCACAGCATCTAGAAGGTTTACATGATTTCGTAAAAAACACGAGTTTTTAGAAAATGTGTTTTATTTCATAAATGGAATCTACAAAGTATGCACATTCTACGTCGTAACGACATTCTATTGTTTGCGCATGCGTCCGGAAATAAGAAAAGCTTACTTCCCCCGTTTTTTAAAATAACAGCTTCTAGAAGGTTTACATGATTTGTTAAAAAACACGAGTTTTTAGAAAATGTGTTTTATTTCATAAATAGAATCAACAAAATATGCACATTCTAGGTCATAACGACTTTCTATATTTTGCGCATGCGTTTGGAAATAAGAAAAGCTTACTTCCCCCCTTTTTTTAAAATCACAGCTTCTAGAAGGTTTACATGATTTCATAAAAAACACGAGTTTTTAGAAAATGTGTTTTATTTTATAAATGGAATCTACAAAGTATGCACATTCTACATCATAACGACTTTCTATAGTTTGCGCATTCGTCCGGAAATAAGAAAAGCTTACTTCCACCGTTTTTTAAAATCACAGCTTCTAGAATGTTTACATGATTTCGTGAAAAACACGAGTTTTTAGAAAATGTGTTTTATTTCATAAATGGAATCTACAAAGTATTCACATTCTACGTCATAATGACATTCTATAGTTTGCGCATGCGTCCGGAAATAATAAAAGCTTACTTCCACCGTTTTTTAAAATCACAGCTTCTAGAAGGTTTACATGATTTCGTAAAAAACATGAGTTTTTAGAAAATGTGTTTTATTTCATAAATGGAATCTACAAAGTATGCACGTTCTACGTCATAAGGACTTTCTATAGTTTGCGCATGCGTTTGGAAATAAGAAAAGCTTACTTCCACCGTTTTTTAAAATCACAGCTTCTAGAAGGTTTACATAATTTAATAAAAAACACGAGTTTTTAGAAAATGTGTTTTATTTCATAAATGGAATCTTTAAAGTATGCACATTCTACGTCATAATGACTTTCTATAGTTTGCGCATGCGTCCGGAAATAAGAAAAGCTTACTTCCCCCATTTTTTAAAATCACAGCTTTTAGAAGGTTTACATGATTTCTTAAAAAACACGAGTTTTTAGAAAATGTGTTTTATTTCATAAATGGAATCAACAAAGTATGCACGTTCTACGTCATAACGATTTTCTATACTTTGCGCATGCGTTCGGAAATAGGAAAAGCTTACTTCCCCCGTTTTTTAAAATCACAACTTCTAGAAGGTTTACATGATTTCTTAAAAAACATGAGTTTTTAGAAAATGTGTTTTATTTCATAAATAGAATCAACAAAGTATGCACATTCTACGTCATAAGGACATTCTATACTTTGCGCATGCGTCCGGAAATAAGAAAAGCTTACTTCCACCGTTTTTTAAAATCACAGCTTCTAGAAGGTTTACATGATTTCTTAAAAAACACGAGTTTTTAGAAAATGTGTTTTATTTCATAAATGGAATCAACAAAGTATTCACATTCTACGTCATAATGACTTTCTATAGTTTGCGCATGCGTTTGGAAATAAGAAAAGCTTACTTCCCCCGTTTTTTAAAATCACAGCTTCTAGAAGGTTTACATGATTTCTTAAAAAACACGAGTTTTTAGAAAATGTGTTCTATTTCATAAATGGAATCAACAAAGTATGCACATTCTACGTCATAAGGACATTCTATAGTTTGCGCATGCGTCGGGAAATAAGAAAAGCTTACTTCCACCGTTTTTTAATATCACAGCTTCTAGAAGGTTTACATGATTTCGTAAAAAACACGAGTTTTTAGAAAATGTGTTTTATTTCATAAATGGAATCTACAAAGTATGCACATTCTACGTCATAACGACTTTCTATAGTTTGCGCATCCGTCCGGAAATTAGAAAAGTTTACTTTGCCCGTTTTTTAAAATCACAGCTTCTAGAAGGTTTACATGATTTGTTAAAAAACACGAGTTTTTAGAAAATTTGTTTTATTTCATAAATGGAATCAACAAAGTATGCACATTCTATGTCATAACGACTTTCTATAGTTAGCGCATGCGTCCGGAAATAAGAAAAGCTTACTTCCACCGTTTTTTAAAATCACAGCTTCTAGAAGGTTTACATGATTTCGTAAAAAACACGAGTTTTTTGAAAAGGTGTTTTATTTCATAAATGGAATCTACAAAGTATGCACATTCTACGTCATAAATACTTTCTATAGTTTGCGCATGCGTCCGGAAATAAGAAAAGCTTACTTCCCTCGTTTTTTAAAATCACAGCTTCTAGAAGGTTTACATGATTTCTTAAAAAACACGAGTTTTTAGAAAATGTGTTTTATTTAATAAATAGAATCAACAAAGTATGCACATTCTATGTCATAACGACTTTCTATAGTTTGCGCATGCGTCCGGAAATAAGAAAAGCTTACTTCCACCAATTTTTAAAATCACGGCATCTAGAAGGTTTACATGATTTAGTAAAAAACACGAGCTTTTAGAAAATGTGTTTTATTTCATAAATGGAATCTACAAAGTCTTCACATTGTACGTCATAACGACATTCTATAGTTTCGGCATGCGTCCGGAAATAAGAAAAGCTTACTTCCACCGTCTTTTAAAATCACAGCTTCTAGAAGGCTTACATGATTTCGTAAAAAACACGAGTTTCTAGAAAATGTGTTTTATTTCATAAATGGAATCTACAAAGTATGCACATTCTACGTCATAACGAGCTTCTATAGGTTGCGCATCCGTCCGGAAATAAGAAAAGCTTACTTCCCCGTTTTTTAAAATCACAGCTTCTAGAAGGTTTACATGATTTCGTAAAAAAGACGAGTTTTTAGAAAATGTGTTTTATTTCATAAATGGAATCTACAAAGTATGCACATTCTACGTCATAACGAAATTCTATAGTTTGCGAATGCGTCCGGAAATAAGAAAAGCTTACTTCCACCGTTTTTTAAAATCACAGCTTCTAGAAGGTTTACATGATTTCGTAAAAAACACGAGTTTTTAGAAAATGTGGTTTATTTCATAAATGGAATCTACAAAGTATGCACATTCTACGTCATAACGACTTTCTATAGTTTGCGCATGCGTCCGGAAATAAGAAAAGCTTACTTCCCCCGTTTTTTAAAATCACAGATTCGAGAAGGTTTACATGATTTCTTAAAAAACACGAGTTTTTAGAAAATGTGTTTTATTTCATAAATGGAACCAACAAAGTATGCACATTCTATGTCATAACGACTTTCTATAGTTTATGCATGCGTTTGGAAATAAGAAAAGCTTACTTCCCCCGTTTTTTAAAATCACAGCTTCTAGAAGGTTTATATGATTTCTTAAAAAACATGAGTTTTTAGAAAATGTGTTTTATTTCAGAAATGGACTCAACAAAGTATGCACATTCTACGTCATAACGACTTTCTATAGTTTGCACATGCGTTTGGAAATAAGAAAAGCTTACTTACCCCGTTTTTTAAAATCACAGCTTCTAGAAGGTTTACATGATTTCTTAAAAAACACATGTTTTTAGAAAATGTGTTTTATTTCATAAATAGAATCAACAAAGTATGCACATTCTACGTCATAACGACTTTCTATAGTTTGTGCATGCGTCCTGAAATAAGAAAAGCTACTTACACCATTTTTTAAAATCACAGCATCTAGAAGGTTTACATGATTTCGTAAAAAACACGAGTTTTTAGAAAATGTGTTTTATTTCATAAATGGAATCTACAAAGTATGCACATTCTACGTCATAACGACATTCTATAGTTTGCGCATGCGTCCGGAAATAATAAAAGCTTACTTCCCCCATTTTTTAAAATCACAGCTTCTAGAAGGTTTATATGATTTCTTAAAAAACACAAGTTTTTAGAAAATGTGTTTTATTTCAAAAATGGAATCAACAAAGTACGCACATTCTACGTCATAACGACTTTCTATAGTTTGCGCATCCGTTTGAAAATAAGAAAAGCTTACTTCCCCCGTTTTTTAAAATCACAGCTTCTAGAAGGTTTACATGATTTCTTAAAAACCACATGTTTTTAGAAAATGTGTTTTATTTCATAGATCGAATCAACAAAGTATGCACATTCTACGTCATAACGACTTTCTATAGTTTGCGCATGCGTCCGGAAATAAGAAAAGCTTACTTCCACCGTTTTTTAAAATCACAGCTTCTAGAAGGTTTACATCATTTCATAAAAAACACGAGTTTTTAGAAAATGTGTTTTATTTCATAAATGGAATCTACAAAGTATGCACATTCTACGTCATAATGACTTTCTATAGTTTGCGCATGCGTCCAGAAATAAGAAGAGCTTACTTCCCCCGTTTTTTAAAATCACAGCTTCTAGAAGGTTTACATGATTTCTTAAAAAACACGAGTTTTTAGAAAATGTGTTTTATTTCATAAATGGAATCAACAAAGTATGCACATTCTACGTCATAACATTTTTCTATACTTTGCGCATGCGTTCGGAAATAAGAAAAGCTTACTTCCACCGTTTTTTAAAATCACAGCTTCTAGAAGGTTTACATGATTTCTTAAAAAACACGAGTTTTTAGAAAATGTGTTTTATTTCATAAATGGAATGAACAAAGTATTCACATTCTATGTCATAATGACTTTCTATAGTTTGCGCATGCGTTCGGAAATAAAAAAAGCTTACTTCCCCCGTTTTTTAAAATCACAGCTTCTAGAAGGTTTACATGATTTCGTAAAAAACACGAGTTTTTAGAAAATGTGTTCTATTTCATAAATGGAATCTACAAAATATGCACATTCTACGTCATAACGACATTCTATAGTTTGCGCATGAGTCCGGAAATATGAAATGCTTACTTCCCCCGTTTTTTAAAATCACAGAATCTAGAAGGTTTACATGATTTCATAAAATACACGAGTTTTTAGAAAATGTGTTTTATTTCATAAATGGAATCTACAAAGTATGCAAATTCTACGTCATAACGACATTCTATAGTTTGCGCATGCGTCCAGAAATATGAAAAGCTTACTTCCCCCATTTTTAAAAATCACAGCTTCTAGAAGGTTTACATGATTTCTTAAAAAACACGAGTTTTTAGAAAATGTGTTTTATTTCATCAATGGAATCAACAAAGTATGCACATTCTACTTCATAACGACTTTCTATAGTTTGCGCATCCGTCCGGAAATAAGAAAAGTTTACTTTGCCCGTTTTTTAAAATCACAGCTTCTAGAAGGTTTACATGATTTGTTAAAAAACACGAGTTTTTAGAAAATTTGTTTTATTTCATAAATGGAATCAACAAAGTATGCACATTCAACGTCATAACGACTTTCTATAGTTTGCGCATGCGTTTGGAAATAAGAAAAGCTTACTTCCCCCGTTTTTTAAAATCACAGCTTCTAGAAGGTTTACATGATTTCTTAAAAAACACGAGTTTTTAGAAAATGTGTTTTATTTCATAAATGGAATCAACAAAGTATGCACATTCTACGTCATAACGACTTTCTATAGTTTGCGCATTCGTCCGGAAATAAGAAAAGCTTAATTCCACCAATTTTTAAAATCACAGCTTCTAGAAGGTTTACATGATTTCTTTAAAAACACGAGTTTTTAGAAAATGTGCAATATTTCATAAATGGAATCTACAAAGTATGCACATTCTACGTCATAACGAATTTCTATATTTTGCGCATGCGTTTAGAAATAAGAAACGCTTACTTCCCCCGTTTTTTTAAAATCACAGCTTCTAGAAGGTTTACATGATTTCTTTAAAAACACGAGTTTTTAGAAAATGTGTTTTATTTAATAAATAGAATCAACGAAGTATGCACATTCTATGTCATAACGACTTTCTATAGTTTCCGCATGCGTCCGGAAATAAGAAAAGCTTACTTCCACCATTTTTTAAAATCACAGCGTCTAGAAGGTTTACATGATTTAGTAAAAAACACGAGTTTTTAGAAAATGTGTTTTATTTCATAAATGGAATATACAAAGTCTTCACATTCTACGTCATAATGACATTCTATAGTTTGCGCATGCGTCCGGAAATAAGAAAAGCTTACTTCCACCGTTTTTTAAAATCACAGCTTCTAGAAGGCTTACATGATTTCGTAAAAAACACGAGTTTTTAGAAAATCTGTTTTATTTCATAAATGGAATCTACAAAGTATGCACATTCTACGTCATAACGAGCTTCTATAGGTTGCGCATCCGTCCGGAAATAAGAAAAGCTTACTTCCCCATTTTTTAAAATCACAGCTTCTAGAAGGTTTACATGATTTGTTAAAAAACAAGAGTTTTTATAAAATGTGTTTTATTTCATAAATGGAATCAACAAAGTATGCAAATTCTACGTCATAACGACTTTCTATAGTTTGCGCATGCGTCCGGAAATAAGAAAAGCTTACTTCCACTGTTTTTTAAAATCACAGCTTCTAGAAGGCTTACATGATTTCGTAAAAAACACGAGTTTTTAGAAAATGTGTTTTATTTCATAAATGGAATCTACAAAGTATGCACATTCTACGTCATAACGACTTTCTATAGGTTGCGTATCCGTCCGAAAATAAGAAAAGCTTACTTCCCCCGTTTTTTAAAATCACAGCTTCTAGAAGGTTTACATGATTTCTTAAAAAACATGATTTTTTAGAAAATGTGTTTTATTTCATAAATGGAATCAACAAAGTATGCACATTCTACGTCATAACGACTTCCTATAGTTTATGCATGCATTTGGAAATAAGAAAAGCTTACTTCCCCCGCTTTTTAAAATCACAGCTTCTAGAAGGTTTATATGATTTCTTAAAAAACACCAGTTTTTAGAAAATGTGTTTTATTTCATAAATGGAATCAACAAAGTATGCACATTCTACGTCATAACGACTTTCTATAGTTTGCGCATGCGTTTGGAAATAAGAAAAGCTTACTTCCCCCGTTTTTTAAAATCACAGCTTCTAGAAGGTTTACATGATTTCTTAAAAAACACATGTTTTTAGAAAATGTGTTTTATTTCATAAATAGAATCAACAAAGTATGCACATTCTACGTCATAACGACTTTCTATAGTTTGCGCATGCGTGTGGAAATAAGAAAAGCTTACTTACACCATTTTTTAAAATCACAGCATCTAGAAGGTTTACATGATTTCGTAAAAAACACGAGTTTTTAGAAAATGTGTTTTATTTCATAAATGGAATCTACAAAGTATGCACATTCTACGTCGTAACGACATTCTATTGTTTGCGCATGCGTCCGGAAATAAGAAAAGCTTACTTCCCCCGTTTTTTAAAATAACAGCTTCTAGAAGGTTTACATGATTTGTTAAAAAACACGAGTTTTTAGAAAATGTGTTTTATTTCATAAATAGAATCAACAAAATATGCACATTCTAGGTCATAACGACTTTCTATATTTTGCGCATGCGTTTGGAAATAAGAAAAGCTTACTTCCCCCCTTTTTTTAAAATCACAGCTTGTAGAAGGTTTACATGATTTCTTAAAAAACACGAGTTTTTAGAAAATGTGTTTTATTTTATAAATGGAATCTACAAAGTATGCACATTCTACATCATAACGACTTTCTATAGTTTGCGCATTCGTCCGGAAATAAGAAAAGCTTACTTCCACCGTTTTTTAAAATCACAGCTTCTAGAATGTTTACATGATTTCGTGAAAAACACGAGTTTTTAGAAAATGTGTTTTATTTCATAAATGGAATCTACAAAGTATTCACATTCTACGTCATAATGACATTCTATAGTTTGCGCATGCGTCCGGAAATAATAAAAGCTTACTTCCACCGTTTTTTAAAATCACAGCTTCTAGAAGGTTTACATGATTTCGTAAAAAACATGAGTTTTTAGAAAATGTGTTTTATTTCATAAATGGAATCTACAAAGTATGCACGTTCTACGTCATAAGGACTTTCTATAGTTTGCGCATGCGTTTGGAAATAAGAAAAGCTTACTTCCACCGTTTTTTAAAATCACAGCTTCTAGAAGGTTTACATAATTTAATAAAAAACACGAGTTTTTAGAAAATGTGTTTTATTTCATAAATGGAATCTTTAAAGTATGCACATTCTACGTCATAATGACTTTCTATAGTTTGCGCATGCGTCCGGAAATAAGAAAAGCTTACTTCCCCCATTTTTTAAAATCACAGCTTTTAGAAGGTTTACATGATTTCTTAAAAAACACGAGTTTTTAGAAAATGTGTTTTATTTCATAAATGGAATCAACAAAGTATGCACATTCTACGTCATAACGATTTTCTATACTTTGCGCATGCGTTCGGAAATAAGAAAAGCTTACTTCCCCCGTTTTTTAAAATCACAACTTCTAGAAGGTTTACATGATTTCTTAAAAAACATGAGTTTTTAGAAAATGTGTTTTATTTCATAAATAGAATCAACAAAGTATGCACATTCTACGTCATAAGGACATTCTATACTTTGCGCATGCGTCCGGAAATAAGAAAAGCTTACTTCCACCGTTTTTTAAAATCACAGCTTCTAGAAGGTTTACATGATTTCTTAAAAAACACGAGTTTTTAGAAAATGTGTTTTATTTCATAAATGGAATCAACAAAGTATTCACATTCTACGTCATAATGACTTTCTATAGTTTGCGCATGCGTTTGGAAATAAGAAAAGCTTACTTCCCCCGTTTTTTAAAATCACAGCTTCTAGAAGGTTTACATGATTTCTTAAAAAACACGAGTTTTTAGAAAATGTGTTCTATTTCATAAATGGAATCAACAAAGTATGCACATTCTACGTCATAAGGACATTCTATAGTTTGCGCATGCGTCGGGAAATAAGAAAAGCTTACTTCCACCGTTTTTTAATATCACAGCTTCTAGAAGGTTTACATGATTTCGTAAAAAACACGAGTTTTTAGAAAATGTGTTTTATTTCATAAATGGAATCTACAAAGTATGCACATTCTACGTCATAACGACTTTCTATAGTTTGCGCATCCGTCCGGAAATTAGAAAAGTTTACTTTGCCCGTTTTTTAAAATCACAGCTTCTAGAAGGTTTACATGATTTGTTAAAAAACACGAGTTTTTAGAAAATTTGTTTTATTTCATAAATGGAATCAACAAAGTATGCACATTCTATGTCATAACGACTTTCTATAGTTAGCGCATGCGTCCGGAAATAAGAAAAGCTTACTTCCACCGTTTTTTAAAATCACAGCTTCTAGAAGGTTTACATGATTTCGTAAAAAACACGAGTTTTTTGAAAAGGTGTTTTATTTCATAAATGGAATCTACAAAGTATGCACATTCTACGTCATAAATACTTTCTATAGTTTGCGCATGCGTCCGGAAATAAGAAAATCTTACTTCCCTCGTTTTTTAAAATCACAGCTTCTAGAAGGTTTACATGATTTCTTAAAAAACACGAGTTTTTAGAAAATGTGTTTTATTTAATAAATAGAATCAACAAAGTATGCACATTCTATGTCATAACGACTTTCTATAGTTTGCGCATGCGTCCGGAAATAAGAAAAGCTTACTTCCACCAATTTTTAAAATCACGGCATCTAGAAGGTTTACATGATTTAGTAAAAAACACGAGCTTTTAGAAAATGTGTTTTATTTCATAAATGGAATCTACAAAGTCTTCACATTGTACGTCATAACGACATTCTATAGTTTGGGCATGCGTCCGGAAATAAGAAAAGCTTACTTCCACCGTTTTTTAAAATCACAGCTTCTAGAAGGCTTACATGATTTCGTAAAAAACACGAGTTTCTAGAAAATGTGTTTTATTTCATAAATGGAATCTACAAAGTATGCACATTCTACGTCATAACGAGCTTCTATAGGTTGCGCATCCGTCCGGAAATAAGAAAAGCTTACTTCCCCGTTTTTTAAAATCACAGCTTCTAGAAGGTTTACATGATTTCGTAAAAAAGACGAGTTTTTAGAAAATGTGTTTTATTTCATAAATGGAATCTACAAAGTATGCACATTCTACGTCATAACGAAATTCTATAGTTTGCGAATGCGTCCGGAAATAAGAAAAGCTTACTTCCACCGTTTTTTAAAATCACAGCTTCTAGAAGGTTTACATGATTTCGTAAAAAACACGAGTTTTTAGAAAATGTGGTTTATTTCATAAATGGAATCTACAAAGTATGCACATTCTACGTCATAACGACTTTCTATAGTTTGCGCATGCGTCCGGAAATAAGAAAAGCTTACTTCCCCCGTTTTTTAAAATCACAGATTCGAGAAGGTTTACATGATTTCTTAAAAAACACGAGTTTTTAGAAAATGTGTTTTATTTCATAAATGGAACCAACAAAGTATGCACATTCTATGTCATAACGACTTTCTATAGTTTATGCATGCGTTTGGAAATAAGAAAAGCTTACTTCCCCCGTTTTTTAAAATCACAGCTTCTAGAAGGTTTATATGATTTCTTAAAAAACATGAGTTTTTAGAAAATGTGTTTTATTTCAGAAATGGACTCAACAAAGTATGCACATTCTACGTCATAACGACTTTCTATAGTTTGCACATGCGTTTGGAAATAAGAAAAGCTTACTTACCCCGTTTTTTAAAATCACAGCTTCTAGAAGGTTTACATGATTTCTTAAAAAACACATGTTTTTAGAAAATGTGTTTTATTTCATAAATAGAATCAACAAAGTATGCACATTCTACGTCATAACGACTTTCTATAGTTTGTGCATGCGTCCTGAAATAAGAAAAGCTACTTACACCATTTTTTAAAATCACAGCATCTAGAAGGTTTACATGATTTCGTAAAAAACACGAGTTTTTAGAAAATGTGTTTTATTTCATAAATGGAATCTACAAAGTATGCACATTCTACGTCATAACGACATTCTATAGTTTGCGCATGCGTCCGGAAATAATAAAAGCTTACTTCCCCCATTTTTTAAAATCACAGCTTCTAGAAGGTTTATATGATTTCTTAAAAAACACAAGTTTTTAGAAAATGTGTTTTATTTCAAAAATGGAATCAACAAAGTACGCACATTCTACGTCATAACGACTTTCTATAGTTTGCGCATCCGTTTGAAAATAAGAAAAGCTTACTTCCCCCGTTTTTTAAAATCACAGCTTCTAGAAGGTTTACATGATTTCTTAAAAACCACATGTTTTTAGAAAATGTGTTTTATTTCATAGATCGAATCAACAAAGTATGCACATTCTACGTCATAACGACTTTCTATAGTTTGCGCATGCGTCCGGAAATAAGAAAAGCTTACTTCCACCGTTTTTTAAAATCACAGCTTCTAGAAGGTTTACATCATTTCATAAAAAACACGAGTTTTTAGAAAATGTGTTTTATTTCATAAATGGAATCTACAAAGTATGCACATTCTACGTCATAATGACTTTCTATAGTTTGCGCATGCGTCCAGAAATAAGAAGAGCTTACTTCCCCCGTTTTTTAAAATCACAGCTTCTAGAAGGTTTACATGATTTCTTAAAAAACACGAGTTTTTAGAAAATGTGTTTTATTTCATAAATGGAATCAACAAAGTATGCACATTCTACGTCATAACATTTTTCTATACTTTGCGCATGCGTTCGGAAATAAGAAAAGCTTACTTCCACCGTTTTTTAAAATCACAGCTTCTAGAAGGTTTACATGATTTCTTAAAAAACACGAGTTTTTAGAAAATGTGTTTTATTTCATAAATGGAATGAACAAAGTATTCACATTCTATGTCATAATGACTTTCTATAGTTTGCGCATGCGTTCGGAAATAAAAAAAGCTTACTTCCCCCGTTTTTTAAAATCACAGCTTCTAGAAGGTTTACATGATTTCGTAAAAAACACGAGTTTTTAGAAAATGTGTTCTATTTCATAAATGGAATCTACAAAATATGCACATTCTACGTCATAACGACATTCTATAGTTTGCGCATGAGTCCGGAAATATGAAATGCTTACTTCCCCCGTTTTTTAAAATCACAGAATCTAGAAGGTTTACATGATTTCATAAAATACACGAGTTTTTAAAAAATGTGTTTTATTTCATAAATGGAATCTACAAAGTATGCAAATTCTACGTCATAACGACATTCTATAGTTTGCGCATGCGTCCAGAAATATGAAAAGCTTACTTCCCCCATTTTTAAAAATCACAGCTTCTAGAAGGTTTACATGATTTCTTAAAAAACACGAGTTTTTAGAAAATGTGTTTTATTTCATCAATGGAATCAACAAAGTATGCACATTCTACTTCATAACGACTTTCTATAGTTTGCGCATCCGTCCGGAAATAAGAAAAGTTTACTTTGCCCGTTTTTTAAAATCACAGCTTCTAGAAGGTTTACATGATTTGTTAAAAAACACGAGTTTTTAGAAAATTTGTTTTATTTCATAAATGGAATCAACAAAGTATGCACATTCAACGTCATAACGACTTTCTATAGTTTGCGCATGCGTTTGGAAATAAGAAAAGCTTACTTCCCCCGTTTTTTAAAATCACAGCTTCTAGAAGGTTTACATGATTTCTTAAAAAACACGAGTTTTTAGAAAATGTGTTTTATTTCATAAATGGAATCAACAAAGTATGCACATTCTACGTCATAACGACTTTCTATAGTTTGCGCATTCGTCCGGAAATAAGAAAAGCTTAATTCCACCAATTTTTAAAATCACAGCTTCTAGAAGGTTTACATGATTTCTTTAAAAACACGAGTTTTTAGAAAATGTGCAATATTTCATAAATGGAATCTACAAAGTATGCACATTCTACGTCATAACGAATTTCTATATTTTGCGCATGCGTTTAGAAATAAGAAACGCTTACTTCCCCCGTTTTTTTAAAATCACAGCTTCTAGAAGGTTTACATGATTTCTTTAAAAACACGAGTTTTTAGAAAATGTGTTTTATTTAATAAATAGAATCAACGAAGTATGCACATTCTATGTCATAACGACTTTCTATAGTTTCCGCATGCGTCCGGAAATAAGAAAAGCTTACTTCCACCATTTTTTAAAATCACAGCGTCTAGAAGGTTTACATGATTTAGTAAAAAACACGAGTTTTTAGAAAATGTGTTTTATTTCATAAATGGAATATACAAAGTCTTCACATTCTACGTCATAATGACATTCTATAGTTTGCGCATGCGTCCGGAAATAAGAAAAGCTTACTTCCACCGTTTTTTAAAATCACAGCTTCTAGAAGGCTTACATGATTTCGTAAAAAACACGAGTTTTTAGAAAATCTGTTTTATTTCATAAATGGAATCTACAAAGTATGCACATTCTACGTCATAGCGAGCTTCTATAGGTTGCGCATCCGTCCGGAAATAAGAAAAGCTTACTTCCCCATTTTTTAAAATCACAGCTTCTAGAAGGTTTACATGATTTGTTAAAAAACAAGAGTTTTTATAAAATGTGTTTTATTTCATAAATGGAATCAACAAAGTATGCAAATTCTACGTCATAACGACTTTCTATAGTTTGCGCATGCGTCCGGAAATAAGAAAAGCTTACTTCCACTGTTTTTTAAAATCACAGCTTCTAGAAGGCTTACATGATTTCGTAAAAAACACGAGTTTTTAGAAAATGTGTTTTATTTCATAAATGGAATCTACAAAGTATGCACATTCTACGTCATAACGACTTTCTATAGGTTGCGTATCCGTCCGAAAATAAGAAAAGCTTACTTCCCCCGTTTTTTAAAATCACAGCTTCTAGAAGGTTTACATGATTTCTTAAAAAACATGATTTTTTAGAAAATGTGTTTTATTTCATAAATGGAATCAACAAAGTATGCACATTCTACGTCATAACGACTTCCTATAGTTTATGCATGCATTTGGAAATTGTAGTGCTCTGGTTTTTACAGCAGAGCACTGTGTAAAATTTCAGGTTTTTATTTTCTACAATTTAAACTTTATCAGTTTAAGGAAGTGAATTTCTAAGAATTTCTATGTGCCGAAGTAATTTTTAATGTACTGTGGTGATTTTTCTAACCTTACATTCGAAATTTGAAATAAACAAACATATCGTTATTTTCTTTTCAACAGCATAAGAATAGGTTTCGCAACTTAGTAAATCAGTAATTAGCAGTAAATCAGTAAATAGTAAGTTTGCATGTTTACAGTAAGATTTAGCATAATAGTAAATAACGGAAATTACCTGATGCTGATGCTAACCGTAAGTTGTAGCAGGTTGTGTAACCCCTTAGACAGCCAAACTGAAGTGTCCACCCTACCGACCAGCTATAATCTTGCTGGCCCTTGGAAATCAAAGGATTTCCAAGCCCCCGAGCCCACAATCTGATAATCCCGAGAGCAGTCTTTCCTTCTGTTCTCAAACTCTTTCTGTTCGCTAACTTTCCGTTCTCCCAACTTCTGTTCTCCAAACTTCTTTTCTTTCCCAGTCAAAAAAAAAACCCCCCAACCTTCAACCTTCTCCCCCTCTATATACATGTCCATCCTCGAGAAGACCTTGGGCTTCCTCCACCGCCCCAAAATCCCCTTCTCGAGCCCCTCAACACTTACTCCTATCCCCAGTTCATTTATACACGGTTCTTTATTAAAATGTATAATTAATTACTCTCATGGAAAAGTTAGTTGGTTTTGGACTGACGGTAGTAAGTATTTATTACGGTGGGGATTATCACCCAAAGGTTATCCGTTCGAAACAAGCTTCATTAAATACAAGTATATCCGCCGTCCTTGATATTTTAATGTTATTAATGTAATTAATAAAATATTATATAATTAGTTGCCCCCTTGTCAACTTGGACATGATGTGTCCTAATGATCCACCTTATCCGTCGAGGCTACTTTAGCTTGAGGTTTAAATTCCAAGATTTAACATTGAAAAATTAAATATCCATTTCCATCACATCACGGTTATTCCAAAAAGGATTATCTTGTTATGGCTAACTTTGAAATGGAATTAATCACGTAATATTAATTTATAAATCAATATTTTAAATCTTACTTATATTGCATTTGTTACGATAGGGATATAAATGTTGCTGGAATATCATTTATTAATTAATAATAATAATTAAATCACCCTTTGACAATAATAAAAGGTGAATCAATCATAGTATTCTTAATTATTTGTTTATCACATGGGTACCCTATCATCAACATAGCATCCTTGTTATTATAAACAAAGCACTTGTGAGGGCTTAAACAATTTTACTAATTAATTTAGACACTATCATTACCCTATTCACAACAGTTCTTCTATGACAATGTTAACTGACGATACTTGTCCTAGTTTATTATTACAATGTTTTCATATAATTACTAATTCACTTATTTACACATTGACAACCTAACCATTCGTTACCTAAGTTGATTGATGTATCCTTAACTGAGTTATCTATGACATTTATACTACTATTCAAGCATGACAAGTATGTTATACACCAGTAATATTGTACACGTACAAGGTGTGCATGCATGGCCAGTGTATGCACATGTCGGACATGTACTATAAACAAACCCCATTCCGCCTATGCATACTTGCTAACTAACAATAGTATCTACCCCCATGCAGAAGAGCAAGCATAATCTATAGTATAATTACTTTAACATCCTCGGTTATTTAACAGTTAACCCTTTACGATTTATCATCATTGTCTTTATGTTTAAATTAGTTTAATCAATCAAGTATAGGAAGGGTGCCTACTTCCACTAACTCGGAATCAAGGAATACTAAACCCCCAACAGTGCTAACTAACACATCCTCCCTTCATAACCTACGTCCAGCATCCTCCCTATCCTTCCTCTGCTAGTACAACAGTGGATGTCGGACTCACCGATCTGACCACATAGAACTTGAGAGTGATAGCGTCGGCTGAACAGCGGACCTATCCTCCCCTAGCAGGCATCCGACAATCGTCATCACAACAACATGGGGAGCGTGTCTCAGCACGGCCCTCCCACGACCTCGGGTCTCATGGAAACATAGGGTGGAAAACACATCCATCCCTCTCAACATACTGGGCCTACGCCCTTATCAACTCATACTTGCTGCTATCGGGATTATCAGTTTGTGTTATCGTATCCTCATTTTGGCTGCTAAGGTTTGCTGTATGAACATGTTTTTCTTTTCCAATGTATATCAGATCAAGTAACTGGCTATCCCATAGCCCCTGTGTCCTGTAGGTTAGTGTTTTGCAAAATACAATTTATAGACAGCATTTTTCATTGATCGCCAATTGATCCATGTTATCATTTCATTTCATGTAACCTTTTAGCTCATCATAGATACATATAACATTTCAATAATTCATATAAGAAGATGGTATCCACGTACCGAATCATATATTTCACATTTCATTAAGGAAAACATATAAACATATACTGAAATCGTAAAATAAGGAAATCATATGATAATCATGACATCATAACTGCATAACATAGTAACATCATAATCATGGTGAAATCATAAGACAGAGTAACATCATATAATGAGGTCCAATATAGTTTACTCAGTCGAGCTGAGTTCGACAAAATATATAAGAAGTAAAGTATGGTGTGTCTAACTAATAAATATGCCGAATCAAAATATGGGCATTACAGAAATAAGAAAAGCTTACTTCCCCCGCTTTTTAAAATCACAGCTTCTAGAAGGTTTATATGATTTCTTAAAAAACACCAGTTTTTAGAAAATGTGTTTTATTTCATAAATGGAATCAACAAAGTATGCACATTCTACGTCATAACGACTTTCTATAGTTTGCGCATGCGTTTGGAAATAAGAAAAGCTTACTTCCCCCGTTTTTTAAAATCACAGCTTCTAGAAGGTTTACATGATTTCTTAAAAAACACATGTTTTTAGAAAATGTGTTTTATTTCATAAATAGAATCAACAAAGTATGCACATTCTACGTCATAACGACTTTCTATAGTTTGCGCATGCGTGTGGAAATAAGAAAAGCTTACTTACACCATTTTTTAAAATCACAGCATCTAGAAGGTTTACATGATTTCGTAAAAAACACGAGTTTTTAGAAAATGTGTTTTATTTCATAAATGGAATCTACAAAGTATGCACATTCTACGTCGTAACGACATTCTATTGTTTGCGCATGCGTCCGGAAATAAGAAAAGCTTACTTCCCCCGTTTTTTAAAATAACAGCTTCTAGAAGGTTTACATGATTTGTTAAAAAACACGAGTTTTTAGAAAATGTGTTTTATTTCATAAATAGAATCAACAAAATATGCACATTCTAGGTCATAACGACTTTCTATATTTTGCGCATGCGTTTGGAAATAAGAAAAGCTTACTTCCCCCCTTTTTTTAAAATCACAGCTTGTAGAAGGTTTACATGATTTCTTAAAAAACACGAGTTTTTAGAAAATGTGTTTTATTTTATAAATGGAATCTACAAAGTATGCACATTCTACATCATAACGACTTTCTATAGTTTGCGCATTCGTCCGGAAATAAGAAAAGCTTACTTCCACCGTTTTTTAAAATCACAGCTTCTAGAATGTTTACATGATTTCGTGAAAAACACGAGTTTTTAGAAAATGTGTTTTATTTCATAAATGGAATCTACAAAGTATTCACATTCTACGTCATAATGACATTCTATAGTTTGCGCATGCGTCCGGAAATAATAAAAGCTTACTTCCACCGTTTTTTAAAATCACAGCTTCTAGAAGGTTTACATGATTTCGTAAAAAACATGAGTTTTTAGAAAATGTGTTTTATTTCATAAATGGAATCTACAAAGTATGCACGTTCTACGTCATAAGGACTTTCTATAGTTTGCGCATGCGTTTGGAAATAAGAAAAGCTTACTTCCACCGTTTTTTAAAATCACAGCTTCTAGAAGGTTTACATAATTTAATAAAAAACACGAGTTTTTAGAAAATGTGTTTTATTTCATAAATGGAATCTTTAAAGTATGCACATTCTACGTCATAATGACTTTCTATAGTTTGCGCATGCGTCCGGAAATAAGAAAAGCTTACTTCCCCCATTTTTTAAAATCACAGCTTTTAGAAGGTTTACATGATTTCTTAAAAAACACGAGTTTTTAGAAAATGTGTTTTATTTCATAAATGGAATCAACAAAGTATGCACATTCTACGTCATAACGATTTTCTATACTTTGCGCATGCGTTCGGAAATAAGAAAAGCTTACTTCCCCCGTTTTTTAAAATCACAACTTCTAGAAGGTTTACATGATTTCTTAAAAAACATGAGTTTTTAGAAAATGTGTTTTATTTCATAAATAGAATCAACAAAGTATGCACATTCTACGTCATAAGGACATTCTATACTTTGCGCATGCGTCCGGAAATAAGAAAAGCTTACTTCCACCGTTTTTTAAAATCACAGCTTCTAGAAGGTTTACATGATTTCTTAAAAAACACGAGTTTTTAGAAAATGTGTTTTATTTCATAAATGGAATCAACAAAGTATTCACATTCTACGTCATAATGACTTTCTATAGTTTGCGCATGCGTTTGGAAATAAGAAAAGCTTACTTCCCCCGTTTTTTAAAATCACAGCTTCTAGAAGGTTTACATGATTTCTTAAAAAACACGAGTTTTTAGAAAATGTGTTCTATTTCATAAATGGAATCAACAAAGTATGCACATTCTACGTCATAAGGACATTCTATAGTTTGCGCATGCGTCGGGAAATAAGAAAAGCTTACTTCCACTGTTTTTTAATATCACAGCTTCTAGAAGGTTTACATGATTTCGTAAAAAACACGAGTTTTTAGAAAATGTGTTTTATTTCATAAATGGAATCTACAAAGTATGCACATTCTACGTCATAACGACTTTCTATAGGTTGCGTATCCGTCCGAAAATAAGAAAAGCTTACTTCCCCCGTTTTTTAAAATCACAGCTTCTAGAAGGTTTACATGATTTCTTAAAAAACATGATTTTTTAGAAAATGTGTTTTATTTCATAAATGGAATCAACAAAGTATGCACATTCTACGTCATAACGACTTCCTATAGTTTATGCATGCATTTGGAAATAAGAAAAGCTTACTTCCCCCGCTTTTTAAAATCACAGCTTCTAGAAGGTTTATATGATTTCTTAAAAAACACCAGTTTTTAGAAAATGTGTTTTATTTCATAAATGGAATCAACAAAGTATGCACATTCTACGTCATAACGACTTTCTATAGTTTGCGCATGCGTTTGGAAATAAGAAAAGCTTACTTCCCCCGTTTTTTAAAATCACAGCTTCTAGAAGGTTTACATGATTTCTTAAAAAACACATGTTTTTAGAAAATGTGTTTTATTTCATAAATAGAATCAACAAAGTATGCACATTCTACGTCATAACGACTTTCTATAGTTTGCGCATGCGTGTGGAAATAAGAAAAGCTTACTTACACCATTTTTTAAAATCACAGCATCTAGAAGGTTTACATGATTTCGTAAAAAACACGAGTTTTTAGAAAATGTGTTTTATTTCATAAATGGAATCTACAAAGTATGCACATTCTACGTCGTAACGACATTCTATTGTTTGCGCATGCGTCCGGAAATAAGAAAAGCTTACTTCCCCCGTTTTTTAAAATAACAGCTTCTAGAAGGTTTACATGATTTGTTAAAAAACACGAGTTTTTAGAAAATGTGTTTTATTTCATAAATAGAATCAACAAAATATGCACATTCTAGGTCATAACGACTTTCTATATTTTGCGCATGCGTTTGGAAATAAGAAAAGCTTACTTCCCCCCTTTTTTTAAAATCACAGCTTGTAGAAGGTTTACATGATTTCTTAAAAAACACGAGTTTTTAGAAAATGTGTTTTATTTTATAAATGGAATCTACAAAGTATGCACATTCTACATCATAACGACTTTCTATAGTTTGCGCATTCGTCCGGAAATAAGAAAAGCTTACTTCCACCGTTTTTTAAAATCACAGCTTCTAGAATGTTTACATGATTTCGCAAAAAACACTTGTTTTTAGAAAATGTGTTTTATTTCATAAATGGAATCTACAAAGTATGCACATTCTACGTCATAACGACTTTCTATAGTTTGCGCATGCTTCCGGAAATAAGAAAAGCTTACTTCCCCCCTTTTTAAAATCACAGCTTCTAGAATGTTTACATGATTTCGCAAAAAACACGAGTTTTTAGAAAATGTGTTTTATTTCATAAATGGAATCTACAAAGTATGCACATTCTATGGCATAACGACTTTCTATAGGTTGCGCATGCGTCCGGAAATAAGAAAAGCTTACTTCCACCGTTTTTTAAAATCACAGCTTCTACAAGGTTTACATGATTTCGTAAAAAACACGAGTTTTTAGAAAATGTGTTTTATTTCATAAATGGAATCTACAAAGTATGCACATTCTACGTGATAACTACTTTCTATAGTTTGCGCATCCGTCCGGAAATAAGAAAAGCTTACTTCCCCCGTTTTTTAAAATCACAGCTACTAGAAGGTTTACATGATTTCTTAAAAAACACGAGTTTTTAGAAAATGTATTTTATTTCATAAATAGAATCAACAAAGTATGCACATCCTACGTCATAACGACTTTCTATAGTTTGCGCATGTGTTTGGACATAAGAAAAGCTTACTTCGCCCGTTTTTTAAAATCACAGCTTCTAGAAGGTTTACATGATTTCTTAAAAAACACGAGTTTTTAGAAAATGTGTTTTATTTCATATATGGAATCTACAAGGTATTCACATTCTATGGAATAACGAATTTCTATAGGTTGCGCATGCGTCCGGAAATAAGAAAAGCTTACTTCCACCGTTTTTTAAAATCACAGCTTCTAGAAGGTTTACATGATTTCGTAAAAAACACGAGTTTTTAGAAAATGTGTTTTATTTCATAAATGGAATCTACAAAGTATGCACATTCTACGTCATAACTACTTTCTATAGTTTGCGCATCCGTCCGGAAATAAGAAAAGCTTACTTCCCCCGTTTTTTAAAATCCCAGCTTCTAGAAGGTTTACATGATTTCTTAAAAAACACGAGTTTTTAGAAAATGTATTTTATTTCATAAATAGAATCAACAAAGTATGCACATCCTACGTCATAAGGACTTTCTATAGTTTGCGCATGCGTCTGGAAATAAGAAAAGCTTACTTCCCCCGTTTTTTAAAATCACAGCTTCTAGAAGGTTTACATGATTTCGTAAAAAACACGAGTTTTTAGAAAATGTGTTTTATTTCATAAATGGAATCAACAAAGTATGCACATTCTACGTCATAACGACTTTCTATAGTTTGCGCATGCGTCCGGAAATATGAAAAGCTTACTTCCCCCGTTTTTTAAAATCACAGCTTCTAGAAGGTTTACATTATTTCGTAAAAAACACGAGTTTTTAGAAAATGTGTTTTATTTCATAAATGGAATCTACAAAGTATGCACATTCTACGTCATAACGACTTTCTATAGTTTGCGCATGCGTCCGGAAATAAGAAAAGCTTACTTTCCCCGTTTTTTAAAATCACAGCTTCTAGAAGGTTTACATGATTTCGTAAAAAACACGAGTTTTTAGAAAATGTGTTTTACTTCATAAATGGAATCTACAAAGTATGCACGTTCTACGTCATAAGGACTTTCTATAGTTTGCGCATGCGTTTGGAAATAAGAAAAGCTTACTTCCCCCGTTTTTTAAAATCACAGCTTCTAGAAGGTTTACATGATTTCTTAAAAAACACGAGTTTTTAGAAAATGTGTTTTATTTCATAGATCGAATCAACAAAGTATGCAGATTCTACGTCATAACGACTTTCTATAGTTTGCGCATGCGTTTGGAAATAAGAAAAGCTTACTTCCACCGTTTTTTAAAATCACAGCTTCTAGAAGGTTTACATAATTTAATAAAAAACACGAGTTTTTAGAAAATGTGTTTTATTTCATAAATGGAATCTTTAAAGTATGCACATTCTACGTCATAATGACTTTCTATAGTTTGCGCATGCGTCCGGAAATAAGAAAAGCTTACTTCCCCCATTTTTTAAAATCACAGCTTCTAGAACGTTTACATGATTTCTTAAAAAACACGAGTTTTTAGAAAATGTGTTTTATTTCATAAATGGAATCAACAAAGTATGCACATTCTACGTCATAACGATTTTCTATACTTTGCGCATGCGTTCGGAAATAAGAAATGCTTACTTCCCCCGTTTTTTAAAATCACAGCTTCTAGAAGGTTTACATGATTTCATAAAAAACACGAGTTTTTAGAAAATGTGTTTTATTTCATAAATGGAATCTACAAAGTATGCACATTCTACTTCACAACGACTTTCTATAGTTTGCGCATGCGTCCGGATATAAGAAAAGCTTACTTCCCCCATTTTTTAAAATCACAGCTTCTAGAAGGTTTACATGATTTCGTGAAAAACACGAGTTTTTAGAAAATGTGTTTTATTTCATAAATGGAATCTACAAAGTATGCACATTCTACGTCATAACGACATTCTATAGTTTGCGCATGCGTCCGGAAATAATAAAAGCTTACTTCCACCGTTTTTTAAAATCACAGCTTCTAGAAGGTTTACATGATTTCGTAAAAAACATGAGTTTTTAGAAAATGTGTTTTATTTCATAAATGGAATCTACAAAGTATGCACGTTCTACGTCATAAGGACTTTCTATAGTTTGCGCATGCGTTTGGAAATAAGAAAAGCTTTCTTCCACCGTTTTTTAAAATCACAGCTTCTAGAAGGTTTACATAATTTCATAAAAAACACGAGTTTCTAGAAAATGTGTTTTATTTCATAAATGGAATCTAAAAAGTATGCACATTCTACGTCATAATGACTTTCTATAGTTTGCGCATGCGTCCGGAAATAAGAAAAGCTTACTTCCCCCATTTTTTAAAATCACAGCTTCTAGAAGGTTTACATGATTTCTTAAAAAACACGAGTTTTTAGAAAATGTGTTTTATTTCACAAATGGAATCAACAAAGTATGCACATTCTACGTCATAACGATTTTCTATACTTTGCGCATGCGTTCGGAAATAAGAAAAGCTTACTTCCCCTGTTTTTTAAAATCACAGCTTCTAGAAGGTTTACATCATTTCTTAAAAAACACGAGTTATCAGAAATTGTGTTTTATTTCATAAATAGAATCAACAAAGTATGCACATTCTACGTCATAAGGACATTCTATACTTTGCGCATGCGTCCGGAAATAAGAAAAGCTTACTTCCACCGTTTTTTAAAATCACAGCTTCTAGAAGGTTTACATGATTTCTTAAAAAACACGAGTTTTTAGAAAATGTGTTTTATTTCATAAATGGAATCAACAAAGTATTCACATTCTACATCATAATGACTTTCTATAGTTTGCGCATGCGTTTGGAAATAAGAAAAGCTTACTTCCCCCGTTTTTTAAAATCACAGCTTCTAGAAGGTTTACATGATTTCTTAAAAAACACGAGTTTTTAGAAAATGTGTTCTATTTCATAAATGGAATCAACAAAGTATGCACATTCTACGTCATAAGGACATTCTATAGTTTGCGCATGCGTCGGGAAATAAGAAAAGCTTACTTCCACCGTTTTTTAATATCACAGCTTCTAGAAGGTTTACATGATTTCGTAAAAAACATGATTTTTTAGAAAAGGTGTTTTATTTCATCAATGGAATCTACAAAGTATGCACATTCTACGTCATAACGACTTTCTATAGTTTGCGCATGCGTCCGGAAATAAGAAAAGCTTACTTCCCCCGTTTTTTTAATATCACAGCTTCTAGAAGGTTTACATGACTTCTTAAAAAACACGAGTTTTTAGAAAATGTGTTTTATTTAATAAATAGAATCAACAAAGTATGCACATTCTATGTCATAACGACTTTCTATAGTTTGCGCATGCATCCGGAAATAAGAAAAGCTTACTTCCACCATTTTTTAAAATCACGACATCTAGAAGGTTTACATGATTTAGTAAAAAACACGAGCTTTTGGAAAATGTGTTTTATTTCATAAATGGAATCTACAAAGTCTTCACATTCTACGTCATAAAGACATTCTATAGTTTGGGCATGCGTCCGGAAATAAGAAAAGCTTACTTCCACCGTTTTTTAAAATCACAGCTTCTAGAAGGCTTACATGATTTCGTAAAAAACACGAGTTTCTAGAAAATGTGTTTTATTTCATAAATGGAATCTACAAAGTTTGCACATTCTACGTCATAACGACCTTCTATAGGTTGCGCATCCGTCCGGAAATAAGAAAAGCTTACTTCCCCGTTTTTTAAGATCACAGCTTCTAGAAGGTTTACATGATTTCGTAAAAAACACGAGTTTTTAGAAAATGTGTTTTATTTCATAAATGGAATCTACAAAGTATGCACATTCTACGTCATAACGAAATTCTATAGTTTGCGAATGCGTCCGGAAATAAGAAAAGTTTACATCCACCATTTTTTAAAATCACAGCTTCTAGAAGGTTTACATGATTTCGTAAAAAACATGATTTTTTAGAAAATGTGTTTTATTTCACAAATGGAATCAACAAAGTATGCACATTCTACGTCATAACGACTTTCTATAGTTTGCGCATGCGTTTGGAAATAAGAAAACCTTACTTCCCCCGTTTTTTAAAATCACAGCTTCTAGAAGGTTTACATGATTTCTTAAAAAACACATGTTTTTAGAAAATGTGTTTTATTTCATAAATAGAATCAACAAAGTATGCACATTCTACGTCATAACGACTTTCTATAGTTTGTGCATGCATCCTGAAATAAGAAAAGCTACTTACACCATTTTTTAAAATCACAGCATCTAGAAGGTTTACATGATTTCGTAAAAAACACGAGTTTTTAGAAAATGTGTTTTATTTCATAAATGGAATCTACAAAGTATGCAGATTCTACGTCATAACGACATTCTATAGTTTGCGCATGCGTCCGGAAATAAGAAAAGCTTACTTCCCCCGTTTTTTAAAATCACAGCTTCTAGAAGGTTTACATGATTTCTTAAAAAACACGAGTTTTTAGATAATGTGTTTTATTTCATAAATAGAATCAACAAAGTATGCACATTCTACATTATAACGACTTTCTATAGTTTGCGCATGCGTCCGGAAATAAGAAAAGCTTACTTCCCCCTTTTTTTAAAATCACATCTTCTAGAAGGTTTACATGATTTCTTAAAAAACACGAGTTTTTAGAAAATGTGTTTTATTTCATAAATGGAATCTACAAAGTATGCACATTCTACGTCATAACGACTTTCTATAGTTTGCGCATTCGTTCGGAAATAAGAAAAGCTTACTTCCCACGTTTTTTAAAATCACAGCTTCTAGAAGGTTTACATGACTTCGTAAAAAACACGAGTTTTTAGAAAATGAGTTTTATTTCATAAATGGAATCAACAAAGTATGCACACTCTACGTCATAACGACTTTCTATAGTTTGCGCATTCGTCCGGAAATAAGAAAAGCTTACTTCCCCCGTTTTTTAAAATCACAGCTTCTAGAAGGTTTACATGACTTCGTAAAAAACACGAGTTTTTAGAAAATGTGTTTTATTTCATAAATGGAATCAACAAAGTATGCACATTCTACGTCATAACGACTTTCTATAGTTTATGCATGCGTTTGGAAATAAGAAAAGCTTACTTCCCCCGTTTTTTAAAATCACAGCTTCTAGAAGGTTTATATGATTTCTTAAAAAACACGAGTTTTTAGAAAATGTGTTTTATTTCATAAATGGAATCTACAAAGTATGCACATTCTACGTCATAATGACTTTCTATAGTTTGCGCATGCGTCCAGAAATAAGAAGAGCTTACTTCCCCCGTTTTTTAAAATCACAGCTTCTAGAAGGTTTACATGATTTCTTAAAAAACACGAGTTTTTAGAAAATGTGTTTTATTTCATAAATGGAATCAACAAAGTATGCACATTCTACGTCATAACATTTTTCTATACTTTGCGCATGCGTTCTGAAATAAGAAAAGCTTACTTCCCCCGTTTTTTAAAATCACAGCTTCTAGAAGGTTTACATGATTTCGTAAAAAACACGAGTTTTTAGAAAATGTGTTCTATTTCATAAATGGAATCTACAAAATATGCACATTCTACGTCAGAACGACATTCTATAGTTTGCGCATGAGTCCGGAAATATGAAATGCTTACTTCCCCCGTTTTTTAAAATCACAGATTCTAGAAGGTTTACATGATTTCATAAAATACACGAGTTTTTAGAAAATGTGTTTTATTTCATAAATGGAATCTACAAAGTATGCAAATTCTACGTCATAACGACATTCTATAGTTTGCGCATGCGTCCAGAAATATGAAAAGCTTACTTCCCCCATTTTTAAAAATCACAGCTTCTAGAAGGTTTACATGATTTCTTAAAAAACATGAGTTTTTAGAAAATGTGTTTTATTTCATCAATGGAATCAACAAAGTATGCACATTCTACTTCATAACGACTTTCTATAGTTTGCGCATCCGTCCGGAAATAAGAAAAGTTTACTTTGCCCGTTTTTTAAAATCACAGCTTCTAGAAGGTTTACATGATTTGTTAAAAAACACGAGTTTTTAGAAAATTTGTTTTATTTCATAAATGGAATCAACAAAGTATGCACATTCAACGTCATAACGACTTTCTATAGTTTGCGCATGCGTTTGGAAATAAGAAAAGCTTAATTCCCCCGTTTTTTAAAATCACAGCTTCTAGAAGGTTTACATGATTTCTTAAAAAACACGAGTTTTTAGAAAATGTGTTTTATTTCATAAATGGAATCAACAAAGTATGCACATTCTACGTCATAACGACTTTCTATAGTTTGCGCATTCGTCCGGAAATAAGAAAAGCTTAATTCCACCAATTTTTAAAATCACAGCTTCTAGAAGGTTTACATGATTTCTTTAAAAACACGAGTTTTTAGAAAATGTGCAATATTTCATAAATGGAATCTACAAAGTATGCACATTCTACGTCATAACGAATTTCTATATTTTGCGCATGCGTTTGGAAATAAGAAACGCTTACTTCCCCCGTTTTTTTAAAATCACAGCTTCTAGAAGGTTTACATGATTTCTTAAAAAACACGAGTTTTTAGAAAATGTGTTTTATTTAATAAATAGAATCAACGAAGTATGCACATTCTATGTCATAACGACTTTCTATAGTTTCCGCATGCGTCCGGAAATAAGAAAAGCTTACTTCCACCATTTTTTAAAATCACAGCGTCTAGAAGGTTTACATGATTTAGTAAAAAACACGAGTTTTTAGAAAATGTGTTTTATTTCATAAATGGAATATACAAAGTCTTCACATTCTACGTCATAATGACATTCTATAGTTTGCGCATGTGTCCGGAAATAAGAAAAGCTTACTTCCACCGTTTTTTAAAATCACAGCTTCTAGAAGGCTTACATGATTTCGTAAAAAACACGAGTTTTTAGAAAATCTGTTTTATTTCATAAATGGAATCTACAAAGTATGCACATTCTACGTCATAACGAGCTTCTATAGGTTGCGCATCCATCCGGAAATAAGAAAAGCTTACTTCCCCATTTTTTAAAATCACAGCTTCTAGAAGGTTTACATGATTTGTTAAAAAACAAGAGTTTTTATAAAATGTGTTTTATTTCATAAATGGAATCAACAAAGTATGCAAATTCTACGTCATAACGACTTTCTATAGTTTGCGCATGCGTCCGGAAATAAGAAAAGCTTACTTCCACTGTTTTTTAAAATCACAGCTTCTAGAAGGCTTACATGATTTCGTAAAAAACACGAGTTTTTAGAAAATGTGTTTTATTTCATAAATGGAATCTACAAAGTATGCACATTCTACGTCATAACGACTTTCTATAGGTTGCGTATCCGTCCGAAAATAAGAAAAGATTACTTCCCCCGTTTTTTAAAATCACAGCTTCTAGAAGGTTTACATGATTTCTTAAAAAACATGATTTTTTAGAAAATGTGTTTTATTTCATAAATGGAATCAACAAAGTATGCACATTCTACGTCATAACGACTTCCTATAGTTTATGCATGCATTTGGAAATAAGAAAAGCTTACTTCCCCCGCTTTTTAAAATCACAGCTTCTAGAAGGTTTATATGATTTCTTAAAAAACACCAGTTTTTAGAAAATGTGTTTTATTTCATAAATGGAATCAACAAAGTATGCACATTCTACGCCATAACGACTTTCTATAGTTTGCGCATGCGTTTGGAAATAAGAAAAGCTTACTTCCCCCGTTTTTTAAAATCACAGCTTCTAGAAGGTTTACATGATTTCTTAAAAAACACATGTTTTTAGAAAATGTGTTTTATTTCATAAATAGAATCAACAAAGTATGCACATTCTACGTCATAACGACTTTCTATAGTTTGCGCATGCGTGTGGAAATAAGAAAAGCTTACTTACACCATTTTTTAAAATCACAGCATCTAGAAGGTTTACATGATTTCGTAAAAAACACGAGTTTTTAGAAAATGTGTTTTATTTCATAAATGGAATCTACAAAGTATGCACATTCTACGTCGTAACGACATTCTATAGTTTGCGCATGCGTCCGGAAATAAGAAAAGCTTACTTCCCCCGTTTTTTAAAATAACAGCTTCTAGAAGGTTTACATGATTTGTTAAAAAACACGAGTTTTTAGAAAATGTGTTTTATTTCATAAATAGAATCAACAAAATATGCACATTCTAGGTCATAACGACTTTCTATATTTTGCGCATGCGTTTGGAAATAAGAAAAGCTTACTTCCCCCCTTTTTTTAAAATCACAGCTTGTAGAAGGTTTACATGATTTCTTAAAAAACACGAGTTTTTAGAAAATGTGTTTTATTTCATAAATGGAATCTACAAAGTATGCACATTCTACATCATAACGACTTTCTATAGTTTGCGCATTCGTCCGGAAATAAGAAAAGCTTACTTCCACCGTTTTTTAAAATCACAGCTTCTAGAATGTTTACATGATTTCGCAAAAAACACTTGTTTTTAGAAAATGTGTTTTATTTCATAAATGGAATCTACAAAGTATGCACATTCTACGTCATAACGACTTTCTATAGTTTGCGCATGCTTCCGGAAATAAGAAAAGCTTACTTCCCCCCTTTTTAAAATCACAGCTTCTAGAATGTTTACATGATTTCGCAAAAAACACGAGTTTTTAGAAAATGTGTTTTATTTCATAAATGGAATCTACAAAGTATGCACATTCTATGGCATAACGACTTTCTATAGGTTGCGCATGCGTCCGGAAATAAGAAAAGCTTACTTCCACCGTTTTTTAAAATCACAGCTTTTACAAGGTTTACATGATTTCGTAAAAAACACGAGTTTTTAGAAAATGTGTTTTATTTCATAAATGGAATCTACAAAGTATGCACATTCTACGTCATAACTACTTTCTATAGTTTGCGCATCCGTCCGGAAATAAGAAAAGCTTACTTCCCCCGTTTTTTAAAATCACAGCTACTAGAAGGTTTACATGATTTCTTAAAAAACACGAGTTTTTAGAAAATGTATTTTATTTCATAAATAGAATCAACAAAGTATGCACATCCTACGTCATAACGACTTTCTATAGTTTGCGCATGTGTTTGGAAATAAGAAAAGCTTACTTCGCCCGTTTTTTAAAATCACAGCTTCTAGAAGGTTTACATGATTTCTTAAAAAACACGAGTTTTTAGAAAATGTGTTTTATTTCATAAATGGAATCAACAAAATATGCACATTCTACATCATAACAACTTTCTATAGTTTGCGCATTCGTCCGGAAATAAGAAAAGCTTACTTCCACAGTTGTTTAAAATCACAGCTTCTAGAAGGTTTACATGATTTCGTAAAAAACACGATTTTTTAGAAAATGTGTTTTATTTCATAAATGGAATCTACAAGGTATTCACATTCTATGGAATAATGAATTTCTATAGGTTGCGCATGCGTCCGGAAATAAGAAAACCTTACTTCCACCGTTTTTTAAAATCACAGCTTCTAGAAGGTTTACATGATTTCGTAAAAAACACGAGTTTTTAGAAAATGTGTTTTATTTCATCAATGGAATCTACAAAGTATGCACATTCTACGTCATAACTACTTTCTATAGTTTGCGCATCCGTCCGGAAATAAGAAAAGCTTACTTCCCCCATTTTTTAAAATCCCAGCTTCTAGAAGGTTTACATGATTTCTTAAAAAACACGAGTTTTTAGAAAATGTATTTTATTTCATAAATAGAATCAACAAAGTATGCACATCCTACGTCATAACGACTTTCTATAGTTTGCGCATGCGTCTGGAAATAAGAAAAGCTTACTTCCCCCGTTTTTTAAAATCACAGCTTCTAGAAGGTTTACATGATTTCGTAAAAAACACGAGTTTTTAGAAAATGTGTTTTATTTCATAAATGGAATCAACAAAGTATGCACATTCTACGTCATAACGACTTTCTATAGTTTGCGCATGCGTCCGGAAATATGAAAAGCTTACTTCCCCCGTTTTTTAAAATCACAGCTTCTAGAAGGTTTACATTATTTCGTAAAAAACACGAGTTTTTAAAAAATGTGTTTTATTTCATAAATGGAATCTACAAAGTATGCACATTCTACGTCATAACAACTTTCTATAGTTTGCGCATGCGTCCGGAAATAAGAAAAGCTTACTTTCCCCGTTTTTTAAAATCACAGCTTCTAGAAGGTTTACATGATTTCGTAAAAAACACGAGTTTTTAGAAAATGTGTTTTATTTCATAAATAGAATCTACAAAGTATGCACATTCTACGTCATAACGAATTTCTATAGTTTGCGCATGCATCCGGAAATAAGAAAAGATTACTTCCCCCGTTTTTTAAAATCACAGCTTCTAGAAGGTTTACATGATTTCGTAAAAAACACGAGTTTTTAGAAAATGTGTTTTATTTCATAAATGGAATCTACAAAGTATGCACATTCTACGTCATAACGACTTTCTATAGTTTACGCATGCGTCCGGAAATAAGAAAAGCTTACTTCCCCCGTTTTTTAAAATCACAGCTTCTAGAAGGTTTACATGATTTCTTGAAAAACACGAGTTTTTAGAAAATGTGTTTTATTTCATAAATGGAATCTACAAAGTATGCACATTCTACGTCATAACGACAATCTATAGTTTGCGCATGCGTCTGGAAATAATAAAAGCTTACTTCCACCGTTTTTTAAAATCACAGCTTCTAGAAGGTTTACATGATTTCGTAAAAAACACGAGTTTTTAGAAAATGTGTTTTACTTCATAAATGGAATCTACAAAGTATGCACGTTCTACGTCATAAGGACTTTCTATAGTTTGCGCATGCGTTTGGAAATAAGAAAAGCTTACTTCCCCCGTTTTTTAAAATCACAGCTTCTAGAAGGTTTACATGATTTCTTAAAAAACACGAGTTTTTAGAAAATGTGTTTTATTTCATAGATCGAATCAACAAAGTATGCAGATTCTACGTCATAACGACTTTCTATAGTTTGCGCATTCGTCCGGAAATAAGGAAAGCTTACTTCCACCGTTTTTTAAAATCACAGCTTCTAGAAGGTTTACATAATTTCATAAAAAACATGAGTTTTTAGAAAATGTGTTTTATTTCATAAATGAAATCTACAAAGTATGCACATTCTACGTCATAATGACTTTCTATAGTTTGCACATGCGTCCGGAAATAAGAAAAGCTTACTTCCCCCATTTTTTAAAATCACAGCTTCTAGAAGGTTTACATGATTTCTTAAAAAACACGAGTTTTTAGAAAATGTGTTTTATTTCATAAATGGAATCAACAAAGTATGCACATTCTACGTCATAACGATTTTCTATACTTTGCGCATGCGTTCGGAAATAAGAAATGCTTACTTCCCCCGTTTTTTAAAATCACAGCTTCTAGAAGGTTTACATGATTTCATAAAAAACACGAGTTTTTAGAAAATGTGTTTTATTTCATAAATGGAATCTACAAAGTATGCACATTCTACGTCATAACGACTTTCTATAGTTTGCGCATGCGTCCGGAAATAAGAAAAGCTTACTTCCCCCATTTTTTAAAATCACAGCTTCTAGAAGGTTTACATGATATCGTGAAAAACACGAGTTTTTAGAAAATGTGTTTTATTTCATAAATGGAATCTACAAAGTATGCACATTCTACGTCATAACGACATTCTATAGTTTGCGCATGCGTCCGGAAATAATAAAAGCTTACTTCCCCCGTTTTTTAAAATCACAGCTTCTAGAAGGTTTACATGATTTCTTAAAAAACACGAGTTTTTAGAAAATGTGTTTTATTTCATAAATGGAATCAACAAAGTATGCACATTCTACCTCATAACGACATTCTATAGTTTGCGCATGCGTCTGGAAATAAGAAAAGCTTACTTCCCCCGTTTTTTAAAATCACAGCTTCTAAAAGGTTTACATGATTTCTTAAAAAACACGAGTTTTTAGAAAATGTTTTTTATTTCATAAATGGAATCAACAAAGTATTCACATTCTACGTCATAATGACTTTCTATAGTTTGTGCATGCGTTTGGAAATAAGAAAAGCTTACTTCCCCCGTTTTTTAAAATCACAGCTTCTAGAAGGTTTACATGATTTCTTAAAAAACATGAGTTTTTAGAAAATTTGTTCTATTTCATAAATGGAATCAACAAAGTATGCACATTGTACGTCATAACGACATTCTATAGTTTGCGCATGCGTCTGGAAATAAGAAAAGCTTACATCCACCGTTTTTTAAAATCACAGCTTCTAGAAGGTTTACATGATTTCGTAAAAAACATGAGTTTTTAGAAAATGTGTTTTATTTCATAAATGGAATATACAAAGTATGCAAATTCTACGTCATAACGACATTCTATAGTTTGCGCATGCGTCCGGAAATATGAAAAGTTTACTTCCACCGTTTTTTAAAATCACAGCTTCTAGAAGGTTTACATGGTCTCGTAAAAAACACGAGTTTTTAGAAAATGTGTTTTATTTCATAAATGGAATCTACAAAGTATGCACATTCTACGTCATAACGACTTTCTATAGTTTGCGCATCCGTCGAGAAATAAGAAAAGCTTACTTCGCCCGTTTTTTAAAATCACAGCTTCTAGAAGGTTTATATGATTTGTTAAAAAACATGATTGTTTAGAAAATTTGTTTTATTTCATAAATGGAATCAAAAAAGTATGCACATTCTACATCATAACGACTTTCTATAGTTTGCGCATGCGTCCGGAAATAAGAAAAGCTTACTTCCACCGTTTTTTAAAATCACAGCTTCTAGAAGGTTTACATGATTTCTTAAAAAACACGAGTTTTTAGAAAATGTGTTCTATTTCATAAATGGAATCAACAAAGTATGCACATTCTACGTCATAACGACATTCTATAGTTTGCGCATGCGTCTGGAAATAATAAAAGCTTACTTCCACCGTTTTTTAAAATCACAGCTTCTAGAAGGTTTACATGATTTCGTAAAAAAAAGAGTTTTTAGAAAATGTGTTTTATTTCATAAATGGAATCTACAAAGTATGAAAATTCTACGTCATAATGACATTCTATAGTTTGCGCATGCGTCCGGAAATATGAAAAACTTACTCCCACCGTTTTTTAAAATCACAGCTTCTAGAAGGTTTATATGATTTCTTAAAAAACATGAGTTTTTAGAAAATGTGTTTTATTTCATAAATGGAATCACCAAAGTATGCACATTCTACGTCATAACGACTTTCTATAGTTTGCGCATCCGTCCGGAAATAGGAAAAGTTTACTTCGCTCGTTTTTTAAAATCACAGCTTCTAGAAGGTTTACATGATTTGTTAAAAAACACGAGTTTTTAGAAAATATGTTTTATTTCATAAATGGAATCAACAAAGTATGCACATTCTACGTCATAACGACTTTCTATAGTTTGCGCATGCGTCCGGAAATAAGAAAAGCTTACTTCCACCGTTTTTTAAAATCACAGCTTCTAGAAGGTTTACATGATTTCGTAAAAAACACGAGTTTTTAGAAAATGTGTTTTATTTCATAAATGGAATCTACAAAGTATGCACATTCTACATCATAACGACTTTCTATAGTTTGCGCATCCGTCCGGAAATAAGAAAAGTTTACTTCGCCCGTTTTTTAAAATCACAGCTTCTAGAAGGTTTACATGATTTGTTAAAAAACACGAGTTTTTAGAAAATTTGTTTTGTTTCATAAATGGAATCAACAAAGTATGCACATTCTACGTCATAACGAATTTCTATAGTTTGCGCATGCGTCCAGAAATAAGAAAAGCTTACTTCCACCGTTTTTTAAAATCACAGCTTCTAGAAGGTTTACATGATTTCGTAAAAAACACGAGTTTTTAGAAAATGTGTTTTATTTCATAAATCGAATCTACAAAGTATGCACATTCTACGTCATAACGACTTTCTATAATTTGCGCATGCGTCCGGAAATAAGAAAAGCTTACTTCCCCCGTTTTTTAAAATCACAGCTTCTAGAAGGTTTACATGATTTCTTAAAAAACACGAGTTTTTAGAAAATGTGTTCTATTTCATAAATAGAATAAACAAAGTATGCACATTCTACGTCATAACGACTTTCTATAGTTTGCGCATTCGTCCGGAAATAAGAAAAGCTTACTTCCCCCGTTTTTTAAAATCACAGCTTCTAGAAGGTTTACATGACTTCGTAAAAAACACGAGTTTTTAGAAAATGAGTTTTATTTCATAAATGGAATCAACAAAGTATGCACATTCTACGTCATAACGACTTTCTATAGTTTGCGCATGCGTCCGGAAATAAGAAAAGCTTACTTCCACCGTTTTTTAAAATCACAGCTTCTAGAAGGTTTACATGATTTCTTAAAAAACACGAGTTTTTAGAAAATGTGTTTTATTTCATAAATGGAATCTACAAAGTATGCACATTCTACGTCATAAGATCTTTCTATAGTTTGCGCATGCGTTTGGAAATAAGAAAAGCTTACTTCCCCCGTTTTTTAAAATCACAGCTTCTAGAAGGTTTACATAATTTCATAAAAAACACAAGTTTTTAGAAAATGTGTTTTATTTCATAAATAGAATCAACAAAATATGCACATTCTATGTCATAAGGACTTTCTATACTTTGCGTATGCGTTCGGAAATAAGAAAAGCTTACTTCCCCCGTTTTTTAAAATCAAAGCTTCTAGAAGGTTTACATGATTTCTTAAAAAACACGAGTTTTTAGAAAATGTGTTTTATTTCATAAATGGAATCAACAAAGTATGCACATTCTACATCATAACGAATTTCTATACCTCGTGCATGCGTCCGGAAATAAGAAAAGCTTACTTCCACCGTTTTTTAAAATCACAGCTTCTAGAAGGTTTACATGATTTCATAAAAAACACGAGTTTTTAGAAAATGTGTTTTATTTCATAAATGGAATCAATAAAGTATGCACATTCTACGTCATAACGACTTTCTATAGTTTGCGCATGCATTTGGAAATAAGAAAAGCTTACTTCCCCCGTTTTTTAAAATCACAGCTTCTAGAAGGTTTACATGATTTCTTAAAAAACACGAGTTTTTAGAAAATGTTTTTTATTTCATAAATGGAATCAACAAAGTATGCACATTCTACCTCATAACGACATTCTATAGTTTCCGCATGCGTCCGGAAATAAGAAAAGCTTACTTCCCCCGTTTTTTAAAATCACAGCTTCTAGAAGGTTTACATGATTTCTTAAAAAACACGAGTTTTTAGAAAATGTTTTTTATTTCATAAACGGAATCAACAAAGTATTCACATTCTACGTCATAATGACTTTCTATAGTTTGCGCATGCGTTTGGAAATAAGAAAAGCTTACTTCCCCCATTTTTTAAAATCACAGCTTCTAGAAGGTTTACATGATTTCTTAAAAAACATGAGTTTTTAGAAAATGTGTTCTATTTCATAAATGGAATCAACAAAGTATGCACATTGTACGTCATAACGACATTCTATAGTTTGCGCATGCGTCTGGAAATAAGAAAAGCTTACATCCACCGTTTTTTAAAATCACAGCTTCTAGAAGGTTTACATGATTTCGTAAAAAACATTAGTTTTTAGAAAATGAGTTTTATTTCATAAATGGAATCTACAAAGTATGCAAATTCTACGTCATAACGACATTCTATAGTTTGCGCATGCGTCCGGAAATATGAAAAGCTTACTTCCACCGTTTTTTAAAATCACAGCTTCTAGAAGGTTTACATCGTCTCGTAAAAAACACGAGTTTTTAGAAAATGTGTTTTATTTCATAAATGGAATCTACAAAGTATGCACATTCTACGTCATAACGACTTTCTATAGTTTGCGCATCCGTCCAGAAATAAGAAAAGCTTACTTCGCCCGTTTTTTAAAATCACAGCTTCTAGAAGGTTTATATGATTTGTTAAAAAACATGATTGTTTAGAAAACTTGTTTTATTTCATAAATGGAATCAAAAAAGTATGCACATTCTACATCATAACGACTTTCTATAGTTTGCGCATGCGTCCGGAAATAAGAAAAGCTTACTTCCACCGTTTTTTAAAATCACAGCTTCTAGAAGGTTTACATGATTTCTTAAAAAACACGAGTTTTTAGAAAATGTGTTCTATTTCATAAATGGAATCAACAAAGTATGCACATTCTACGTCATAACGACATTCTATAGTTTGCGCATGCGTCTGGAAATAATAAAAGCTTACTTCCACCGTTTTTTAAAATCACAGCTTCTAGAAGGTTTACATGATTTCGTAAAAAAAAGAGTTTTTAGAAAATGTGTTTTATTTCATAAATGGAATCTACAAAGTATGGAAATTCTACATCATAACGACATTCTATAGTTTGCGCATGCGTCCGGAAATATGAAAAGCTTACTCCCACCGTTTTTTAAAATCACAGCTTCTAGAAGGTTTATATGATTTCTTAAAAAACATGAGTTTTTAGAAAATGTGTTTTATTTCATAAATGGAATCAACAAAGTATGCACATTCTACGTCATAACGACTTTCTATAGTTTGCGCATCCGTCCGGAAATAAGAAAAGTTTACTTCGCCCGTTTTTTAAAATCACAGCTTCTAGAAGGTTTACATGATTTGTTAAAAAACACGAGTTTTTAGAAAATTTGTTTTATTTCATCAATGGACTCAACAAAGTATGCACATTCTACGTCATAACGACTTTCTATAGTTTGCGCATGCGTCCGGAAATAAGAAAAGCTTACTTCCACCGTTTTTTAAAATCACAGCTTCTAGAAGGTTTACATGATTTCGTAAAAAACACGAGTTTTTAGAAAATGTGTTTTATTTCATAAATGGAATCTACAAAATATGCACATTCTACATCATAACGACTTTCTATAGTTTGCGCATCCATCCGGAAATAAGAAAAGTTTACTTCGCCCGTTTTTTAAAATCACAGCTTCTAGAAGGTTTACATGATTTGTTAAAAAACATGAGTTTTTAGAAAATTTGTTTTGTTTCATAAATGGAATCAACAAAGTATGCACATTCTACGTCATAACGAATTTTTATAGTTTGCGCATGCGTCCAGAAATAAGAAAAGCTTACTTCCACCGTTTTTTAAAATCACAGCTTCTAGAAGGTTTACATGATGTCGTAAAAAACACGAGTTTTTATAAAATGTGTTTTATTTCATAAATCGAATCTACAAAGTATGCACATTCTACGTCATAACGACTTTCTATAATTTGCGCATGCGTCCAGAAATAAGAAAAGCTTACTTCCCCCGTTTTTTAAAATCACAGCTTCTAGAAGGTTTACATGATTTCTTAAAAAACATGAGTTTTTAGAAAATGTGTTCTATTTCATAAATAGAATAAACAAAGTATGCACATTCTACGTCATAACGAATTTCTATAGTTTGCGCATGCGTTTGGAAATAAGAAAAGCTTACTTCCCCCGTTTTTTAAAATCACAGCTTCTAGAAGGTTTACATGATTTCTTAAAAAAAACGAGTTTTTAGAAAATGTGTTTTATTTCATAAATAGAATCAACAAAGTATGCACATTCTACGTCATAACGACATTCTATAGTTTGCGCATGCGTCCGGAAATAGGAAAAGCTTACTTCCACCGTTTTTTAAATTCACAGCTTCTAGAAGGTTTACATCATTTCGTAAAAAACATGAGTTTTTAGAAAATGTGTTTTATTTCATAAATGGAATCTACAATGTATGCACATTCTACGTCATAGCGACTTTCTATTGTTTGCGCATCCGTCCGGAAATAAGAAAAGCTTACTTCCCCCGTTTTTTAAAATCACAGCTTCTAGAAAGTTTACATGATTTCTTAAAAAACACGAGTTTTTAGAAAATGTGCTTCATTTCATAAATGGAATCAACAAAGTATGCACATTCTATGTCATAACGACTTTCTATAGTTTGCGTATGCGTTTAGAAATAAGAAAAGCTTACTTCCCCCGTTTTTTAAAATCACAGCTTCAAGAAGGTTTACATGATTTCTTAAAAAACACGAGTTTTTAGAAAATGTGTTTTATTTCATAAATGGAATCTACAAAGTATGCACATTCTACGTCATAACGACTTTCTACAGTTTGTGCATGCGTCCGGAAATAAGAAAAGCTTACATCCCCCGTTTTTTAAAATCACAGCTTCTAGAAGGTTTACATGATTTCGTAAAAAACACGAGTTTTTAGAAAATGTGTTTTATTTCATAAATGGAATCTACAAAGTATGCGCATTCTACATCATAATGACTTTCTATAGTTTGCGCATGCGTCCGGAAATAAGAAAAGCTTACTTCCCCCGTTTTTTAAAATCACACTTTCTATAAGGTTTACATGATTTCTTAAAAAACACGAGTTTTTAGAAAATGTGCTTTATTTCATAAATGGAATCAACAAAGTATGCACATTCTACGTCATAACGATTTTCTATACTTTGCGCATGCGTTCGGAAATAAGAAAAGCTTACTTCCCCCGTTTTTTAAAATCACAGCATCTAGAAGGTTTACATGATTTCTTAAAAAACACGAGTTTTTAGAAAATGTGTTTTATTTCATAAATAGAATCAACAAAGTATGCACATTCTACGTCATAACGACATTCTATACTTTGCGCATGCGTCCGGAAATAAGAAAAGCTTACTTCCACCGTTTTTTAAAATCACAGCTTCTAGAAGGTTTACATGATTTCTAAAAAAACACGAGTTTTTAGAAAATGTGTTTTATTTCATAAATGGAATCAACAAAGTATTCACATTCTACGTCATAATGACTTTCTATAGTTTGGGCATGCGTTTGGAAATAAGAAAAGCTTACTTCCCCCGTTTTTTAAAATCACAGCTTCTAGAAGGTTTACATGATTTCTTAAAAAACACGAGTTTTTAGAAAATGTGTTCTATTTCAAAAATGGAATCAACAAAGTATGCACATTCTACGTCATAACGACTTTCTATAGTTTTCGCATGCGTCCGGAAATAAGAAAAGCTTACTTCCACCGTTTTTTAAAATCACAGCTTCTAGAAGGTTTACATGATTTCGTAAAAAACACTAGTTTTTAGAAAATGTGTTTTATTTCATAAATGGAATCTACAAAGTATGCAAATTCTATGTCATAACGACATTCTATAGTTTTGCATGCGTCCGGAAATATGAAAAGCTTACTTCCACCGTTTTTTCAAATCACAGCTTCTAGAAGGTTTACATGGTTTCGTAAAAAACATGAGTTTTTAGAAAATGTGTTTTATTTCATAAATGGAATCTACAAAGTATGCACATTCTACGTCATAACGACTTTCTATAGTTTACGCATCCGTCCGGAAATAAGAAAAGTTTACTTCGCCCGTTTTTTAAAATCACAGCTTCTAGAAGGTTTACATGATTTGTTAAAAAACACGAGTTTTAAGAAAATTTGTTTTATTTCATAAATGGAATCAACAAAGTATGCACATTCTACGTCATAATGATTTTGTATAGTTTGCGCAAGCATCCGGAAATAAGAAAAGCTTACTTCCACCGTTTTTTAAACTCACAGCTTCTAGAAGGTTTAAATGATTTCGTAAAAAACACGAGTTTTTAGAAAATGTGTTTTATTTCATAAATGGAATCTACAAAGTATGCACATTCTACGTCATAACGACTTTCTATAGTTTGCGCATGCGTCCGGAAATAAGAAAATCTTACTTCCCCCGTTTTTTAAAATCACAGCTTCTAGAAGGTTTACATTATTTCTTAAAAAACATGAGTTTTTAGAAAATGTGTTTTATTTCATAAATGGAATCAACAAAGTATACACATTCTACGTCATAATGACTTTCTATAGTTTGCGCATGCGTTTGGAAATAAGAAAAGCTTACTTCCCCCGTTTTTTAAAATCACAGCTTCTAGAAGGTTTACATGATTTCTTAAAAAACACGAGTTTTTAGAAAATGTGTTCTATTTCATAAATAGAATCAACAAAGTATGCACATTCTACGTCATAACGACTTTCTATAGTTTGCGCATGCGTTTGGAAATAAGAAAAGCTTACTTCCCCCATTTTTTTAAATCACGGCTTCTAGAAGGTTTACATGATTTCTTAAAAAACACAAGTTTTTAGAAAATGTGTTTTATTTCATCAATGGAATATACAAAGTATGCACATTCTACATCATAACGACATTCTATAGTTTGCGCATGCGTTTGGAAATAAGAAAAGCTTACTTACCCAGTTTTTTAAAATCACAGCTTCTAGAAGGTTTACATGATTTCTTTAAAAACATGAGTTTTTAGAAAATGTGTTTTATTTCATAAATGGAATCAACAAAGTATGCACATTCTACATCATAACGACGTTCTATAGTTTGCGCATTCGTCCGGAAATAAGAAAAGCTTACTTCCACCGTTTTTTAAAATCACATCTTCTAGAAGGTTTACATGATTTCGTAAAAAACACGAGTTTTTAGAAAATGTGTTTTATTTCATAAATGGAATCTACAAACTATGCACATTCTACGTCATAACGACTTTCTATAGTTTACGCATGCAATCGGAAATAAGAAAAGCTTACTTCCACCGTTTTTTAAAATCACAGCTTCTAGAACGTTTACATGATTTCGTAAAAAACACGAGTTTTTAGAAAATGTGTTTTATTTCATAAATGGAATCTACAAAGTATGCACATTTTACGTCATAACGACTTTCTATAGTTTGCGCATGCTTCCGGAAATAAGAAAAGCTTACTTCCACCGTTTTTTAAAATCACAGCTTCTAGAAGGTTTACATGATTCCGTAAAAAACACGAGTTTTTAGAAAATGTGTTTTATTTCATAAATGGAATCAACAAAGCATGCACATTCTACGTCATAACGACTTTCTATAGTTTGCGCATTCATCCGAAAAAAAGAAAAGCTTACTTCCACCGTTTTTTAAAACCACAGCTTCTAGAAGGTTTATATGATTTCGTAAAAAACACGAGTTTTTAGAAAATGTGTTTTATTTCATAAATGGAATCTACAAAGTATGCACATTCTACGTCATAACGAATTTCTATAGTTTGCGAATGCGTCCGGAAATAAGAAACGCTTACTTCCCCCGTTTTTTAAAATCACAGCTTCTAGAAGGTTTACATGATTTCGTAAAAAAACACGAGTTTTTAGAAAATGTGTTTTATTTCATAAATGGAATCTACAAAGTATGCACATTCTATGTCATAACGACTTTCTATAGTTTGCGCATGCGTCCGGAAATATGAAAAGCTTACTTCCACCATTTTTTAAAATCACAGCATCTAGAAGGTTTACATGATTTCGTAAAAAACACGAGTTTTTAGAAAATGTGTTTTATTTCATAAATGGAATCTACAAAGTCTTCACATTCTACGTCATAACTACATTCTATAGTTTGCGCATGCGTCCGGAAATAAGAAAAGCTTACTTCCACCGTTTTTTAAAATCACTGCTTCTAGACGGTTTACATGATTTCGTAAAAAACACGAGTTTTTAGAAAACGTTTTTTATTTCATAAATGGAATCTACAAAGTATGCACATTCTACGTCATAACGACTTTCTATAGTTTGCGCATACGTCCGGAAATAAGAAAAGCTTACTTCCACCGTTTTTTAAAATCACAGCTTCTAGAAGGTTTATATGATTTCTTAAAAAACACGAGTTTTTAGAAAATGTGTTTTATTTCATAAATGGAATCAACAAAGTATGCACATTCTACATCATAACCACTTTCTATAGTTTGTGCATTCGTCCGGAAATAAGAAAAGCTTACTTCCACCGTTTTTTAAAATCACAGCTTCTAGAAGGTTTACATGATTTCGTAAAAAACATGAGTTTTTAGAAAATGTGTTTTATTTCATAAATGGAATCTACAAAGTATGCACATTCTACGTCATAACGACTTTCTATAGTTTGCGCATGCGTCCGGAAATAAGAAAAGCTTACTTCCGCCGTTTTTTAAAATCACGGCTTCTAGAAGGTTTACATGATTTCGTAAAAAAAATGAGTTTTTAGAAAATGTGTTTTATTTCATAAATGGAATCTACAAAGTATGCACATTCTACGTCATAACGACATTCTATAGTTTGCGCATGCGTCCGGAAATAAGAAAAGCTTACTTCCACCGTTTTTTAAAATCACAGCTTCTAGAAGGTTTACATGATTTCGTAAAAAACACGACTTTTTAGAAAATGTGTTTTATTTGATAAATGGAATCTACAAAGTATGCACATTCTACGTCATAAGGACTTTCTATAGTTTGTGCATGCGTTTGGAAATAAGAAAAGCTTACTTCCCCCGTTTTTAAAAATCACAGCTTCTAGAAGGTTTACATGATTTCTTAAAAAACACGAGTTTTTAGAAAATGTGTTTTATTTCATAAATGGAATCTACAAAGTATGCACATTCTACGTCATAACGACATTCTATAGTTTGCGCATGCGTCCGGAAATAAGAAAAGCTTACTCCCACCGTTTTTTAAAATCACAGCTTCTAGAAGGTTTACATGATTTCGTAAAAAACACGAGTTTTTAGAAAATGTGTTTTATTTCATAAATGGAATCTACAAAGTATGCACAGTCTACGTCATAACTACTTTCTATAGTTTGCGCATGCGTCCGGAAATAAAAAAGCTTACTTCCCCCATTTTTTAAAATCACATCTTCAAGAAGGTTTACATGATTTCTTAAAAAAAAAAGAGTTTTTAGAAAATGTGTTCTATTTCATAAATAGAATCAACAAAGTATGCACATTCTACGTCATAACGACTTTCTATAGTTTGCGCATGCGTCCGGAAATAAGAAAATCTTACTTACACCGTTTTTTAAAATTACAGCTTCTAGAATGTTTACATGATTTCGCAAAAAACACTTGTTTTTAGAAAATGTGTTTTATTTCATAAATGGAATATACAAAGTATGCACATTCTACGTCATAATGACTTTCTATAGTTTGCGCATGCGTCCGGAAATATGAAAAGCTTACTTCCCCCGTTTTTTAAAATCACAGCTTCTAGAAGGTTTACATGATTTCGTAAAAAACATGAGTTTTTAGAAAATGTGTTTTATTTCATAAATGGAATCTACAAAGTATGCACATTCTATGGCATAATGACTTTCTATAGTTTGCGCATGCGTCCTGAAATAAGAAAAGCTTACTTCCATCGTTTTTTAAAATCACAGCTTCTAGAAGGTTTACATGATTTCGTAAAAAACACGAGTTTTTAGAAAATGTGTTTTATTTCACAAATGGAATCTACAAAGTATGCACATTCTACGTCATAACTACTTTCTATAGTTTGCGCATGCGTCCGGAAATAAAAAAGCTTACTTCCCCCATTTTTTAAAATAACAGCTTCAAGAAGGTTTACATGATTTCTTAAAAAACACGAGTTTTTAGAAAATGTGTTTTATTAGATAAATGGAATCAACAAATTATGCACATTCTACGTCATAACGACTTTCTATAGTTTGCGCAAGTGTTTGGAAATAAGAAAAGCTTAATTCCCCCGTTTTTTTAAAATCACAGCTTCTAGAAGGTTTACCTGATTTCTTAAAAAACACGAGTTTTTTGAAAATGTGTTTTATTTCATAAATAGAATCAACAAAGTATGCACATTCTATGTCATAACGACTTTCTATAGTTTGCGCATGCGTCCGGAAATAAGAAAAGCTTACTTCCACCATTTTTTAAAATCACAGCATCTAGAAGGTTTACATGATTTAGTAAAAAACACGAGTTTTTAGAAAATGTGTTTTATTTCATAAATGGAATCTACAAAGTCTGCACATTCTTCGTCATAACGACATTCTATAGTTTGCGCATGCGTCCGGAAATAAGAAAAGCTTACTTCCACCGTTTTTTAAAATCACAGCTTCTAGAAGGCTTACATGATTTCGTAAAAAACACGAGTTCTTAGAAAATGTGTTTTATTTCATAAATGGAATCTACAAAGTATGCACATTCTACGTCATAACGACTTTCTATAGGTTGCGTATCCGTCCGGAAATAAGAAAAGCTTACTTCCCCCGTCTTTTAAAATCACAGCTTCTAGAAGGTTTACATGATTTCTTAAAAAACACGAGTTTTTAGAAAATGTGTTTTATTTCATAAATGGAGTCAACAAAGTATGCACATTCTACGTCATAACGACTTCCTATAGTTTATGCATGCATTTGGAAATAATAAAAGCTTACTTCCCCCGCTTTTTAAAATCACAGCTTCTAGAAGGTTTATATGATTTCTTAAAAAACACCAGTTTTTAAAAAATGTGTTTTATTTCATAAATGGAATCAACAAAGTATGCACATTCTACGTCATAACGACTTTCTATAGTTTGCGCATGCGTCCGGAAATAAGAAAATCTTACTTACACCATTTTTTAAAATCACAGCATCTAGAAGGTTTACATGATTTCGTAAAAAACACGAGTTTTTAGAAAATGAGTTTTATTTCATAAATGAAATCTACAAAGTATGCACATTCTACGTCGTAACGACATTCTATAGTTTGCGCATGCGTCCCGAAATAAGAAAAGCTTACTTCCCCCGTTTTTTAAAATCACAGCTTCTAGAAGGTTTATATGATTTTTTAAAAAACCCGAGTTTTTAGAAAATGTGTTTTATTTCATAAATGGAATCAACAAAGTATGCACATTCTACGTCATAACGACTTTCTATAGTTTGCGCATGCGTTTGGAAATAAGAAAAGCTTACTTCCCCCGTTTTTTAAAATCACAGCTTCTAGAAGGTTTACATGATTTCTTAAAAACCACATGTTTTTAGAAAATGTGTTTTATTTCATAAATAGAATCAACAAAGTATGCACATTCTACGTCATAACGACATTCTATAGTTTGCGCATGGGTCCGGAAATAAGAAAAGCTTACTTCCCCCGTTTTTTAAAATCACAGCTTCTAGAAGGTTTACATGATTTGTTAAAAAACACGAGTTTTTAGAAAATGTGTTTTATTTCATAAATAGAATCAACAAAATATGCACATTCTAGGTCATAACGACTTTCTATATTTTGCGCATGCGTTTGGAAATAAGAAAAGCTTACTTCCCCCCTTTTTTTAAAATCACAGATTTTAGAAGGTTTACATGATTTCTTAAAAAACACGAGTTTTTAGAAAATGTGTTTTATTTCATAAATGGAATCTACAAAGTATGCACATTCTACATCATAACGACTTTCTATAGTTTGCGCTTTCGTCCGGAAATAAGAAAGGCTTACTTCCACCGTTTTTTAAAATCACAGCTTCTAGAAGGTTTACATGATTTCGTAAAAAACATGAGTTTTTAGAAAATTTGTTTTATTTCATAAATGGAATCTACAAAGTATGCACATTCTATGTCATAACGACTTTCTATAGTTTGCGCATGCGTCCGGAAATAAGAAAAGCTTACTTCCCCCGTTTTTTAAAATCACAGCTTCTAGAAGGTTTACATGATTTCGTAAAAAACACGAGTTTTTAGAAAATGTGTTTTATTTCATAAATGGAATCTACAAAGTATGCACATTCTATGTCATAAGTACTTTCTATAGTTTGCGCATTCGTTTGGAAATAAGAAAAGCTTACTTCCCCCGTTTTTTAAAATCACAGCTTCTAGAAGGTTTATATGATTTCGTAAAAAACACGAGTTTTTAGAAAATGTGTTTTATTTCATAAATGGAATCTAGAAAGTAAGCACATTCTATGTCATAACGACATTCTATAGTTAGCGCATGTGTCCGGAAATAAGAAAAGCTTACTTCCACCGTTTTTTAAAATCACAGCTTCTAGAAGGTTTACATGATTTCGTAAAAAACACGAGTTTTTAGAAAATGTGTTTTATTTCATAAATGGAATCTACAAAGTATGCACATTCTAAGTCATAACGACTTTCTATAGTTTGCGCATCCGTCCGAAAATAAGAAAAGTTTACTTCCCCCGTTTTTTAAATTCACAGCTTCTAGAAGGTTTACATGATTTCGTAAAAAACACGAGTTTTTAGAAAATGTGTTTTATTTCATAAATAGAATCAACAAAGTATGCACATTCTACGTCATAACGACATTCTATAGTTTGCGCATGGGTCCGGAAATAAGAAAAGCTTACTTCCCCCGTTTTTTAAAATCACAGCTTCTAGAAGGTTTACATGATTTGTTAAAAAACATGAGTTTTTAGAAAATGTGTTTTATTTCATAAATGGAATCAACAAAGTATGCACATTCTACGTCATAACGACTTTCTATAGTTTGTGCATCCGTGGGGAAATAAGAAAAGCTTACTTCCACCGTTTTTTAAAATCACAGCTTCTAGAAGGTTTACATGATTTCGTAAAAAACACGAGTTTTTATAAAATGTGTTTTATTTCATCAATGGAATCTACAAAGTATGTACATTCTACGTCATAACGACTTTCTATAGTTTGCGCATACGTCCAGAAATAAGAAAAGCTTACTTCCACCATTTTTTAAAATCACAGCTTCTAGAAGGTTTACATGATTTCGTAAAAAACACGAGTTTTTAGAAAATGTGTTTTATTTCATAAATGGAATCTACAAAGTATGCACATTCTACGTCATAACGAAATTCTATAGTTTGCGAATGCGTCCGGAAATAAGAAAAGCTTACTTCCACCGTTTTCTAAAATCACAGCTTCTAGAAGGTTTACATGATTTCGTAAAAAACACGAGTTTTTAGAAAATGTGTTTTATTTCATAAATGGAATCTACAAAGTATGCACATTCTACGTCATAAGGACTTTCTATAGTTTGCGGATGCGTTTGGAAATAAGAAAATCTTACTTCCCCCGTTTTTCAAAATCACAGCTTCTAGAAGGTTTACATGATTTCTTAAAAAAGATGAGTTTTTAGAAAATGTGTTTTATTTCATCAATAGAATCAACAAAGTATGCACATTCTACGTCATAACGACTTTCTATAGTTTGCGCATGCGTCCGGAAATATGAAAAGCTTACTTCCACCATTTTTTAAAATCACAGCATCTAGAAGGTTTACATGATTTCGTAAAAAACACGAGTGTTTAGAAAATGTGCTTTCTTTCATCAATGGAATCTACAAAGTATGCACATTCTACGTCATAACCACATTCTATAGTTTGCGCATGCGTCCGGAAATAAGAAAAGCTTACTTTCCCCGTTTTTTAAAATCACAGCTTCTAGAAGGTTTACATGATTTCTTAAAAAACACGAGTTTTCGAAAAATGTGTTTTATTTCATAAATGGAATCAACAAAGTATGCACATAGTACGTCATAACGACATTCTATAGTTTGCGCATGCGTCCGGAAATAAGAAAAGCTTACTTCCACCATTTTTTAAAATCACAGCTTCTAGAAGGTTTACATGATTTCGTAAAAAACACGAGTTTTTAGAAAATGTGTTTTATTTCATAAATGGAATCTACAAAGTATGCACATTCTACGTCATAACGACTTTCTATAGTTTGCGCATCCGTCCGAAAATAAGAAAAGTTTACTTCCCCCGTTTTTTAAATTCACAGCTTCTAGAAGGTTTACATGATTTCGTAAAAAACACGAGTTTTTAGAAAATGTGTTTTATTTCATAAATGGAATCTAGAAAGTATGCACATTCTATGTCATAACGACATTCTATAGTTAGCGCATGCGTCCGGAAATAAGAAAAGCTTGCTTCCACTGTTTTTTAAAATCACAGCTTCTAGAAGGTTTACATGATTTCGTAAAAAACACGAGTTTTTAGAAAATGTGTTTTATTTCATAAATGGAATCTACAAAGTATGCACATTCTACGTCATAACGATTTTCTATTGTTTGCGCATCCGTCCGGAAATAAGAAAAGCTTACTTCCCCCGTTTTTTAAAATCACAGCTTCTAGAAGGTTTACATGATTTGTTAAAAAACATGAGTTTTTAGAAAATGTGTTTTATTTCATAAATGGAATCAACAAAGTATGCACATTCTACGTCATAACGACTTTCTATAGTTTGCGCATCCATCCGGAAATAAGAAAAGCTTACTTCCCCCGTTTTTTAAAATCACAGCTTCTAGAAGGTTTACATGATTTCGTAAAAAACACGAGTTTTTAGAAAATGTGTTTTATTTCATAAATGGAATCTAGAAAGTATGCACATTCTACGTCATAACTACTTTCTATAGTTTGCGCATGCGTCCGGAAATAAAAAAGCTTACTTCCCCCATTTTTTAAAATCACAGCTTCAAGAAGGTTTACATGATTTCTTAAAAAACACGAGTTTTTAGAAAATGTGTTTTATTTAATAAATGGCATCAACAAAGTATGCACATTCTACGTCATAACGACTTTCTATAGTTTGCGCATGTGTTTGGAAATAAGAAAAGCTTAATTCCCCCGTTTTTTAAAATCACAGCTTCTAGAACGTTTACATGATTTCTTAAAAGACACGAGTTTTTAGAAAATGTGTTTTATTTCATAAATGGAATCAACAAAGTATGCACATTCTACGTCATAACGAATTTCTATAGTTTGCGCATGCGTCCGGAAATAAGAAAAGCTTACTTCCACCGTTTTTTAAAATCACAGCTTCTAGAAGGTTTACATGATTTCGTAAAAAACATGAGTTTTTAGAAAATGTGTTTTATTTCATTAATGGAATCAACAAAGTATGCACATTCTACGTCATAACGAATTTCTATAGTTTGCGCATGCGTTCGGAAATAAGAAAAGCTTACTTCCACCGTTTTTTAAAATCACAGCTTCTAGAAGGTTTACATGATTTCGTAAAAAACACGAGTTTTTAGAAAATGTGTTTTATTTCATTAATGGAATCTACAAATTATGCACATTCTACGTCATAACGACTTTATATAGTTTGCGCATGCGTCCGGAAATAAGAAAAGCTTACTTCCCCCGTTTTTTAAAATCACAGCTTCTAGAAGTTTTACATGATTTCTTAAAAAACACGAGTTTTTAGAAAATGTGCTTTATTACATAAATGGAATCAACAAAGTATGCACATTCTACGTCACAACGACTTTCTATAGTTTGCGCATGCGTTTAGAAATAAGAAAAGCTTACTTCCCCCGTTTTTTTAAAATCACAGCTTCTAGAAGGTTTACCTGATTTCTTAAAAAACACGAGTTTTTTGAAAATGTGTTTTATTTCATAAATAGAATCAACAAAGTATGCACATTCTATGTCATAACGACTTTCTATAGTTTGCGCATGCGTCCGGAAATAAGAAAATCTTACTTCCAGCATTTTTTAAAATCACAGCATCTAGAAGGTTTACATGATTTAGTAAAAAACACGAGTTTTTAGAAAATGTGTTTTATTTCATAAATGGAATCTACAAAGTCTGCACATTCTACATCATAACGACATTCTATAGTTTGCGCATGCGTCCGGAAATAAGAAAAGCTTACTTCCACCGTTTTTTAAAATCACAGCTTCTAGAAGGCTTACATGATTTCGTAAAAAACACGAGTTTTTAGAAAATGTGTTTTATTTCATAAATGGAATCTACAAAGTATGCACATTCTACGTCATAACGACTTTCTATAGGTTGCGTATCCGTCCAGAAATAAGAAAAGCTTACTTCCCCCATTTTTTAAAATCACAGCTTCTAGAAGGTTTACATGATTTCTTAAAAAACACGAGTTTTTAGAAAATGTGTTTTATTTCATAAATGGAATCAAAAAAGTATGCACATTCTACGTCATAACGACTTCCTATAGTTTATGCATGCATTTGGAAATAAGAAAAGCTTACTTCCCCCGCTTTTTAAAATCACAGCTTCTAGAAGGTTTATATGATTTCTTAAAAAACACCAGTTTTTAGAAAATCTGTTTTATTTCATAAATGGAATCAACAAAGTTTGCACATTCTACGTCATAACGATTTTCTATAGTTTGCGCATGCGTTTGGAAATAAGAAAAGCTTACTTCCCCCGTTTTTTAAAATCACAGCTTCTAGAAGGTTTACATGATTTCTTAAAAAACACATGTTTTTAGAAAATGTGTTTTATTTCATAAATAGAATCAACAAAGTATGCACATTCTACGTCATAACGACTTTCTATAGTTTGCGCATACGTCCGGAAATAAGAAAAGCTTACTTCCCCCGTTTTTTAAAATCACAGCTTCTAGAAGGTTTATATGATTTCTTAAAAAACACGAGTTTTTAGAAAATGTGTTTTATTTCATAAATGGAATCAACAAAGTATGCACATTCTACGTCATAACGACTTTCTATAGTTTGCGCATGCGTTTGGAAATAAGAAAAGCTTACTTCCCCCGTTTTTTAAAATCACAGCTTCTAGAAGGTTTACATGATTTCTTAAAAACCACATGTTTTTAGAAAATGTGTTTTATTTCATAAATAGAATCAACAAAGTATGCACATTCAACGTCATAACGACATTCCATAGTTTGCGCATGCGTCCGGAAATAAGAAAAGCTTACTTCCCCCGTTTTTTAAAATCACAGCTTCTAGAAGGTTTACATGATTTGTTAAAAAACACGAGTTTTTAGAAAATGTGTTTTATTTCATAAATAGAATCAACAAAATATCCACATTCTAGGTCATAACGACTTTCTATATTTTGCGCATGCGTTTGTTTGGAAATAAGAAAAGCTTACTTCGCCCCTTTTTTTAAAATCACAGATTGTACAAGGTTTACATGATTTCTTAAAAAACACGAGTTTTTATAAAATGTGTTTTATTTCATAAATGGAATCTACAAAGTATGCACATTCTACATCATAACGACTTTCTATAGTTTGCGCATTCGTCCAGAAATAAGAAAAGCTTACTTCCACCGTTATTTAAAATCACAGCTTCTAGAAGGTTTACATGATGTCGTAAAAAACATGAGTTTTTAGAAAATGTGTTTTATTTCATAAATGGAATCTACAAAGTATGCACATTCTATGTCATAACGACTTTCTATAGTTTGCGCATGCGTCCGGAAATAAGAAAAGCTTACTTCCCCCGTTTTTTAAAATCACAGCTTCTAGAAGGTTTACATGATTTCGTAAAAAACACGAGTTTTTAGAAAATGTGTTTTATTTCATAAATGGAATCTACAAAGTATTCACATTCTATGTCATAAGGACTTTCTATAGTTTGCGCATGCGTTTGGAAATAAGAAAAGCTTACTTCCCCCGTTTTTTAAAATCACAGCTTCTAGAAGGTTTACATGATTTCGTAAAAAACACGAGTTTTTAGAAAATGTGTTTTATTTCATAAATGGAATCTAGAAAGTATGCACATTCTATGTCATAACGACATTCTATAGTTAGCGCATGCGTCCAGAAATAAGAAAAGCTTACTTCCACCGTTTTTTAAAATCACAGCTTCTAGAAGGTTTACATGATTTCGTAAAAAACATGAGTTTTTAGAAAATTTGTCTTATTTCAAAAATGGAATCTAAAAAGTATGCACATTCTATGTCATAACGACTTTCTATAGTTTGCGCATGCGTCCGGAAATAAGAAAAGCTTACTTCCCCCATTTTTTAAAATCACAGCTTCTAGAAGGTTTACATGATTTCGTAAAAAACACGAGTTTTGAGAAAATGTGTTTTATTTCATAAATGGAATCTACAAAGTATGCCCATTCTAAGTCATAACGACTTTCTATAGTTTGCGCATCCGTCCGAAAATAAGAAAAGTTTACTTCCCCCGTTTTTTAAATTCACAGCTTCTAGAAGGTTTACATGATTTCGTAAAAAACACGAGTTTTTAGAAAATGTGTTTTATTTCATAAATAGAATCAACAAAGTATGCACATTCTACGTCATAACGACATTCTATAGTTTGCGCATGGGTCCGGAAATAAGAAAAGCTTACTTCCCCCGTTTTTTAAAATCACAGCTTCTAGAAGGTTTACATGATTTGTTAAAAAACATGAGTTTTTAGAAAATGTGTTTTATTTCATAAATGGAATCAACAAAGTATGCACATTCTACGTCATAACGACTTTCTATAGTTTGCGCATCCGTACGGAAATAAGAAAAGCTTAGTTCCACCGTTTTTTAAAATCACAGCTTCTAGAAGGTTTACATGATTTCGTAAAAAACACGAGTTTTTATAAAATGTGTTTTATTTCATCAATGGAATCTACAAAGTATGTTTATTCTACGTCATAACGACTTTCTATAGTTTGCGCATACGTCCAGAAATAAGAAAAGCTTACTTCCACCATTTTTTAAAATCACAGCTTCTAGAAGGTTTACATGATTTCGTAAAAAACACGAGTTTTTAGAAAATGTGTTTTATTTCATAAATGGAATCTACAAAGTATGCACATTCTACGTCATAACGAAATTCTATAGTTTGCGAATGCGTCCGGAAATAAGAAAAGCTTACTTCCACCGTTTTCTAAAATCACAGCTTCTACAAGGTTTACATGATTTCGTAAAAAACACGAGTTTTTAGAAAATGTGTTTTATTTAATAACTGGAATCTACAAAGTATGCACATTCTACGTCATAAGGACTTTCTATAGATTGCGGATGCGTTTGGAAATAAGAAAATCTTACTTCCCCCGTTTTTCAAAATCGCAGCTTCTAGAAGGTTTACATGATTTCTTAAAAAAGATGAGTTTTTAGAAAATGTGTTTTATTTCATCAATAGAATCAACAAAGTATGCACATTCTACGTCATAACGACTTTCTATAGTTTGCGCATGCGTCCGTAAATATGAAAAGCTTACTTCCACCATTTTTTAAAATCACAGCATCTAGAAGGTTTACATGATTTCGTAAAAAACACGAGTGTTTAGAAAATGTGCTTTCTTTCATCAATGGAATCTACAAAGTATGCACATTCTACGTCATAACGACATTCTATAGTTTGCGCATGCGTCCGGAAATAAGAAAAGCTTACTTTCCCCGTTTTTTAAAATCACAGCTTCTAGAAGGTTTACATGATTTCTTAAAAAACACGAGTTTTCGAAAAATGTGTTTTATTTCATAAATGGAATCAACAAAGTATGCACATAGTACGTCATAACGACATTCTATAGTTTGCGCATGCGTCCGGAAATAAGAAAAGCTTACTTCCACCATTTTTTAAAATCACAGCTTCTAGAAGGTTTACATGATTTCGTAAAAAACACGAGTTTTTAGAAAATGTGTTTTATTTCATAAATGGAATCTACAAAGTATGCACATTCTACGTCATAACGACTTTCTATAGTTTGCGCATCCGTCCGAAAATAAGAAATGTTTACTTCCCCCGTTTTTTAAATTCACAGCTTCTAGAAGGTTTACATGATTTCGTTAAAAACACGAGTTTTTAGAAAATGTGTTTTATTTCATAAATGGAATCTACAAAGTATGCACATTCTACGTCATAACGACTTTCTATTGTTTGCGCATCCGTCCGGAAATAAGAAAAGCTTACTTCCCCCGTTTTTTAAAATCACAGCTTCTAGAAGGTTTACATGATTTGTTAAAAAACATGAGTTTTTAGAAAATGTGTTTTATTTCATAAATGGAATCTAGAAAGTATGCACATTCTACATCATAACTACTTTCTATAGTTTGCGCATGCGTCCGGAAATAAAAAAGCTTACTTCCCCCATTTTTTAAAATCACAGCTTCAAGAAGGTTTACATGATTTCTTAAAAAACACGAGTTTTTAGAAAATGTGTTTTATTTAATAAATGGCATCAACAAAGTATGCACATTCTACGTCATAACGACTTTCTATAGTTTGCGCATGTGTTTGGAAATAAGAAAAGCTTAATTCCCCCGTTTTTTAAAATCACAGCTTCTAGAACGTTTACATGATTTCTTAAAAAACACGAGTTTTTAGAAAATGTGTTTTATTTCATATATGGAATCAACAAAGTATGCACATTCTACGTCATAACGAATTTCTATAGTTTGCGCATGCGTCCGGAAATAAGAAAAGCTTACTTCCACCGTTTTTTAAAATCACAGCTTCTAGAAGGTTTACATGATTTCGTAAAAAACACGAGTTTTTATAAAATGTGTTTTCTTTCATCAATGGAATCTACAAAGTATGCACATTCTACGTCATAACGACTTTCTATAGTTTGCGCATGCGTCCGGAAATAAGAAAAGCTTACTTCCACCGTTTTTTAAAATCACAGCTTCTAGAAGGTTTACATGATTTCGTAAAAAACACGAGTTTTTAGAAAATGTGTTTTATTTCATAAATGGAATCTACAAAGTATGCACATTCTACATCATAACGACTTTCTATAGTTTGCGCATCCGTCCGGAAATAAGAAAAGTTTACTTCGCCCGTTTTTTAAAATCACAGCTTCTAAAAGGTTTACATGATTTGTTAAAAAACACGAGTTTTTAGAAAATTTGTTTTGTTTCATAAATGGAATCAACAAAGTATGCACATTCTACGTCATAACGAATTTCTATAGTTTGCGTATGCGTCCAGAAATAAGAAAAGCTTACTTCCACCGTTTTTTAAAATCACAGCTTCTAGAAGGTTTACATGATTTCGTAAAAAACACGAGTTTTTAGAAAATGTGTTTTATTTCATAAATCGAATCTACAAAGTATGCACATTCTACGTCATAACGACTTTCTATAATTTGCGCATGCGTCCGGAAATAAGAAAAGCTTACTTCCCCCGTTTTTTAAAATCACAGCTTCTAGAAGGTTTACATGATTTCTTAAAAAACACGAATTTTTAGAAAATGTGTTCTATTTCATAAATAGAATAAACAAAGTATGCACATTCTACGTCATAACGACTTTCTATAGTTTGCGCATTCGTCCGGAAATAAGAAAAGCTTACTTCCCCCGTTTTTTAAAATCACAGCTTCTAGAAGGTTTACATGACTTCGTAAAAAACACGAGTTTTTAGAAAATGAGTTTTATTTCATAAATGGAATCAACAAAGTATGCACATTCTACGTCATAACGACTTTCTATAGTTTGCGCATGCGTCCGGAAATAAGAAAAGCTTACTTCCACCGTTTTTTAAAATCACAGCTTCTAGAAGGTTTACATGATTTCTTAAAAAACACGAGTTTTTAGAAAATGTGTTTTATTTCATAAATGGAATCTACAAAGTATGCACATTCTACGTCATAAGATCTTTCTATAGTTTGCGCATGCGTTTGGAAATAAGAAAAGCTTACTTCCCCCGTTTTTTAAAATCACAGCTTCTAGAAGGTTTACATAATTTCATAAAAAACACAAGTTTTTAGAAAATGTGTTTTATTTCATAAATAGAATCAACAAAATATGCACATTCTATGTCATAAGGACTTTCTATACTTTGCGTATGCGTTCGGAAATAAGAAAAGCTTACTTCCCCCGTTTTTTAAAATCAAAGCTTCTAGAAGGTTTACATGATTTCTTAAAAAACACGAGTTTTTAGAAAATGTGTTTTATTTCATAAATGGAATCAACAAAGTATGCACATTCTACATCATAACGAATTTCTATACCTCGCGCATGCGTCCGGAAATAAGAAAAGCTTACTTCCACCGTTTTTTAAAATCACAGCTTCTAGAAGGTTTACATGATTTCATAAAAAACACGAGTTTTTAGAAAATGTGTTTTATTTCATAAATGGAATCAATAAAGTATGCACATTCTACGTCATAACGACTTTCTATAGTTTGCGCATGCGTTTGGAAATAAGAAAAGCTTACTTCCCCCGTTTTTTAAAATCACAGCTTCTAGAAGGTTTACATGATTTCTTAAAAAACACGAGTTTTTAGAAAATGTTTTTTATTTCATAAATGGAATCAACAAAGTATGCACATTCTACCTCATAACGACATTCTATAGTTTCCGCATGCGTCCGGAAATAAGAAAAGCTTACTTCCCCCGTTTTTTAAAATCACAGCTTCTAGAAGGTTTACATGATTTCTTAAAAAACACGAGTTTTTAGAAAATGTTTTTTATTTCATAAACGGAATCAACAAAGTATTCACATTCTACGTCATAATGACTTTCTATAGTTTGCGCATGCGTTTGGAAATAAGAAAAGCTTACTTCCCCCGTTTTTTAAAATCACAGCTTCTAGAAGGTTTACATGATTTCTTAAAAAACATGAGTTTTTAGAAAATGTGTTCTATTTCATAAATGGAATCAACAAAGTATGCACATTGTACGTCATAACGACATTCTATAGTTTGCGCATGCGTCTGGAAATAAGAAAAGCTTACATCCACCGTTTTTTAAAATCACAGCTTCTAGAAGGTTTACATGATTTCGTAAAAAACATTAGTTTTTAGAAAATGTGTTTTATTTCATAAATGGAATCTACAAAGTATGCAAATTCTACGTCATAACGACATTCTATAGTTTGCGCATGCGTCCGGAAATATGAAAAGCTTACTTCCACCGTTTTTTAAAATCACAGCTTCTAGAAGGTTTACATCGTCTCGTAAAAAACACGAGTTTTTAGAAAATGTGTTTTATTTCATAAATGGAATCTACAAAGTATGCACATTCTACATCATAACGACTTTCTATAGTTTGCGCATCCGTCCAGAAATAAGAAAAGCTTACTTCGCCCGTTTTTTAAAATCACAGCTTCTAGAAGGTTTATATGATTTGTTAAAAAACATGATTGTTTAGAAAACTTGTTTTATTTCATAAATGGAATCAAAAAAGAATGCACATTCTACATCATAACGACTTTCTATAGTTTGCGCATGCGTCCGGAAATAAGAAAAGCTTACTTCCACCGTTTTTTAAAATCACAGCTTCTAGAAGGTTTACATGATTTCTTAAAAAACACGAGTTTTTAGAAAATGTGTTCTATTTCATAAATGGAATCAACAAAGTATGCACATTCTACGTCATAACGACATTCTATAGTTTGCGCATGCGTCTGGAAATAATAAAAGCTTACTTCCACCGTTTTTTAAAATCACAGCTTCTAGAAGGTTTACATGATTTCGTAAAAAAAAGAGTTTTTAGAAAATGTGTTTTATTTCATAAATGGAATCTACAAAGTATGGAAATTCTACGTCATAACGACATTCTATAGTTTGCGCATGCGTCCGGAAATATGAAAAGCTTACTCCCACCGTTTTTTAAAATCACAGCTTCTAGAAGGTTTATATGATTTCTTAAAAAACATGAGTTTTTAGAAAATGTGTTTTATTTCATAAATGGAATCAACAAAGTATGCACATAGTACGTCATAACGACATTCTATAGTTTGCGCATGCGTCCGGAAATAAGAAAAGCTTACTTCCACCGTTTTTTAAAATCACAGCTTCTAGAAGGTTTACATGATTTCGTAAAAAACACGAGTTTTTAGAAAATGTGTTTTATTTCATAAATTGAATATACAAAGTACGCACATTCTACGTCATAACGACTTTCTATAGTTTGCGCATCCCTCCAAAAATAGGAAAAGTTTACTTCCCCCGTTTTTTAAAATCACAGCTTCTAGAAGCTTTACATGATTTCGTAAAAAACACGAGTTTTTAGAAAATGTGTTTTATTTCATAAATGGAATCTAGAAATTATGCACATTCTATGTCATAACGACATTCTATAGTTAGCGCATGCGTCCGGAAATAAGAAAAGCTTATTTCCCCCGTTTTTTAAAATCACAGCTTCTAGAAGGTTTACATGATTTGTTAAAAAACATGAGTTTTTAGAAAATGTGTTTTATTTCATAAATGGAATCAACAAAGTATGCACATTCTACGTCATAACGACTTTCTATAGTTTGCGCATCCGTCCGGAAATAAGAAAAGCTTAGTTCCACCATTTTTTAAAATCACACCTTCTACAAGGTTTACATGATTTCGTAAAAAACACGAGTTTTTATAAAATGTGTTTTATTTCATCAATGGAATCTACAAGGTATACACATTCTACGTCATAACGACTTTCTATAGTTTGCGCATACGTCCGGAAATAAGAAAACCTTACTTCCACCATTTTTTAAAATCACAGCTTCTAGAAGGTTTACATGATTTCGTAAAAAACACGAGTTTTTAGAAAATGTGTTTTATTTCATAAATGTAATCTACAAAGTATGCACGTTCTACGTCATAACGAAATTCTATAGTTTGCGAATGCGTCCAGAAATAAGAAAAGCTTACTTCCACCGTTTTTTAAAATCACAGCTTCTAGAAGGTTTACATGATTTCGTAAAAAACACGAGTTTTTAGAAAATGTGTTTTATTTCATAAATGGAATCTACAAAGTATGCACATTCTACGTCATAATGACTTTCTATAGTTTGCACATGCGTCCAGAAATAAGAAAAGCTTACTTCCCCCGTTTTTTAAAATCACAGCTTCTAAAAGGTTTACATGATTTCTTAAAAAACACGAGTTTTTAGAAAATGTGTTTTATTTCATAAATGGAATCAACAAAGTATGCACATTCTACGTCATAACGACTTCCTATAGTTTATGCATGCATTTGGAAATAAGAAAAGCTTACTTCCCCCATTTTTTAAAATCACAGCTTCTAGAAGGTTTATATGATTTCTTAAAAAACACGAGTTTTTAGAAAATGTGTTTTATTTCATAAATGGAATCAACAAAGTATGCACATTCTACGTCATAACGACTTTCTATAGTTTGCGCATGCGTTTGGAAACTAGAAAAGCTTACTTCCCCCGTTTTTTAAAATCACAGCTTCTAGAAGGTTTACATGATTTCTTAAAAAACACATGTTTTTAGAAAATGTGTTTTATTTCATAAATAGAATCAACAAAGTATGCACATTCTACGTCATAACGACTTTCTATAGTTTGCGCATGCGTCCGGAAATAAGAAAAGCTTACTTACACCATTTTTTAAAATCACAGCATCTAGAAGGTTTACATGATTTCGTAAAAAACACGTGTTTTTAGAAAATGTGTTTTATTTCATAAATGGAATCTACAAAGTATGCACATTCTATGTCATAACGACATTCTATAGTTGGCGCATGCGTCCGGAAATAAGAAAAGCTTGCTTCCACTGTTTTTTAAAATCACAGCTTCTAGAAGGTTTACATGATTTCGTAAAAAACACGAGTTTTTAGAAAATGTTTTTTATTTCATAAATGGAATCTACAAAGTATGCACATTCTACGTCATAAAGACTTTCTATTGTTTGCGCATCCGTCCGGAAATAAGAAAAGCTTACTTCCCCCGTTTTTTAAAATCACAGCTTCTAGAAGGTTTACATGATTTGTTAAAAAACATGAGTTTTTAGAAAATGTGTTTTATTTCATAAATGGAATCAACAAAGTATGCACATAGTACGTCATAACGACATTCTATAGTTTGCGCATGCGTCCGGAAATAAGAAAAGCTTACTTCCACCGTTTTTTAAAATCACAGCTTCTAGAAGGTTTACATGATTTCGTAAAAAACACGAGTTTTTAGAAAATGTGTTTTATTTCATAAATTGAATCTACAAAGTACGCACATTCTACGTCATAACGACTTTCTATAGTTTGCGCATCCCTCCGAAAATAGGTAAAGTTTACTTCCCCCGTTTTTTAAAATCACAGCTTCTAGAAGCTTTACATGATTTCGTAAAAAACACGAGTTTTTAGAAAATGTGTTTTATTTCATAAATGGAATCTAGAAAGTATGCACATTCTATGTCATAACGACATTCTATAGTTAGCGCATGCGTCCGGAAATAAGAAAAGCTTACTTCCACCGTTTTTTTAAATCACAGCTTCTAGAAGGTTTACATGATTTCGTAAAAAACACGAGTTTTTAGAAAATGTGTTTTATTTCATAAATGGAATCTACAAAGTATGCACATTCTACGTCATAATGACTTTCTATTGTTTGCGCATCCGTCCGGAAATAAGAAAAGCTTATTTCCCCCGTTTTTTAAAATCACAGCTTCTAGAAGGTTTACATGATTTGTTAAAAAACATGAGTTTTTAGAAAATGTGTTTTATTTCATAAATGGAATCAACAAAGTATGCACATTCTACGTCATAACGACTTTCTATAGTTTGCGCATCCGTCCGGAAATAAGAAAAGCTTAGTTCCACCATATTTTAAAATCACACCTTCTACAAGGTTTACATGATTTCGTAAAAAACACGAGTTTTTATAAAATGTGTTTTATTTCATCAATGGAATCTACAAGGTATACACATTCTACGTCATAACGACTTTCTATAGTTTGCGCATACGTTCGGAAATAAGAAAACCTTACTTCCACCATTTTTTAAAATCACAGCTTCTAGAAGGTTTACATGATTTCGTAAAAAACACGAGTTTTTAGAAAATGTGTTTTATTTCATAAATGTAATCTACAAAGTATGCACATTCTACGTCATAACGAAATTCTATAGTTTGCGAATGCGTCCGGAAATAAGAAAAGCTTACTTCCACCGTTTTTTAAAATCACAGCTTCTAGAAGGTTTACATGATTTCGTAAAAAACACGAGTTTTTAGAAAATGTGTTTTATTTCATAAATGGAATCTACAAAGTATGCACATTCTACGTCATAATGACTTTCTATAGTTTGCACATGCGTCCATAAATAAGAAAAGCTTACTTCCCCCGTTTTTTAAAATCACAGCTTCTAGAAGGTTTACATGATTTCTTAAAAAACACGAGTTTTTAGAAAATGTGTTTTATTTCATAAATGGAATCAACAAAGTATGCACATTCTACGTCATAACGACTTCCTATAGTTTATGCATGCATTTGGAAATAAGAAAAGCTTACTTCCCCCATTTTTTAAAATCACAGCTTCTAGAAGGTTTATATGATTTCTTAAAAAACACGAGTTTTTAGAAAATGTGTTTTATTTCATAAATGGAATCAACAAAGTATGCACATTCTACGTCATAACGACTTTCTATAGGTTGCGCATGCGTTTGGAAACTAGAAAAGCTTACTTCCCCCGTTTTTTAAAATCACAGCTTCTAGAAGGTTTACATGATTTCTTAAAAAACACATGTTTTTAGAAAATGTGTTTTATTTCATAAATAGAATCAACAAACTATGCACATTCTACGTCATAACGACTTTCTATAGTTTGCGCATGCGTCCGGAAATAAGAAAAGCTTACTTACACCATTTTTTTAAATCACAGCATCTAGAAGGTTTACATGATTTCGTAAAAAACACGTGTTTTTAGAAAATGTGTTTTATTTCATAAATGGAATCTACAAAGTATGCACATTCTATGTCATAACGACTTTCTATAGTTTGCGCATGCGTCCGGAAATAAGAAAAGCTTACTTCCCCCGTTTTTTAAAATCACAGCTTCTAGAAGGTTTACATGATTTGTTAAAAAACATGAGTTTTTAGAAAATGTGTTTTATTTCATAAATGGAATCAACAAACTATGCACATTCTACATCATAACGACTTTCTATAGTTTGCGCATGCGTCCGGAAATAAGAAAAGCTTACTTCCACCGTTTTTTAAAATGACAGCTTCTAGAAGGTTTACATGATTTCGTAAAAAACACGAGTTTTTAGAAAATGTGTTTTATTTCATAAATGGAATCTAAAAAGTATGCACATTCTACGTCATAACGAATTTCTATAGTTTGCGCATGCTTCCGGAAAAAAGAAAAGCTTACTTCCACCGTTTTTTAAAATCACAGCTTCTAGAAGGTTTACATGATTTCGTAAAAAACACGAGTCTTTAGAAAATGTGTTTTGTTTCATAAATGGAATCAACAAAGTATGCACATTCTAAGTCATAACGACTTTGTATAGTTTGCGCATGCGTCCGGAAATAACAAAAGCTTACTTCCGCTGTTTTTTAAAATCACAGCTTCTATAAGGTTTACATGATTTCGTAAAAAACACGAGTTTTTAGAAAATGTGTTTTATTTCATCAATGGAATCTACAAAGTATGCACATTCTACGTCATAACGACATTCTATAGTTTGCGCATGCGTCCGGAAATAAGAAAAGCTTACTTCCACCGTTTTTTAAAATCACAACTTCTAGAAGGTTTACATGATTTCGTAAAAAACACGAGTTTTTAGAAAATGTGTTTTATTTCATCAATGGAATCTACAAAGTATGCACATTCTACGTCATAACCACTTTCTATAGTTTGCGCATGCGTCCGGAAATAAGAAACGCTTACTTCCCCCGTTTTTTAAAATCACAGCTTCTAGAAGGTTTACATGATTTCGTAAAAAACACGAGTTTTTAGAAAATGTGTTTTATTTCATAAATGGAATCAACAAAGTATGCACATTCTACGTCATAACGAATTTCTATAGTTTGCGCATGCATCCGGAAATAAGAAAAGCTTACTACCACCATTTTTTAAAATCACAGCTTCTAGAAGGTTTACATGATTTCTTAAAAAACACGAGTTTTTAGAAAATGCGTTTTATTTCATAAATGGAATCTACAAAGTATGCACATTCTACGTCATAACGACTTTCTATAGTTTGCGCATGCATCCGGAAATAAGAAATGCTTTCTTCCACCGTTTTTTAAAATCACAGCTTCTAGAAGGTTTACATGATTTCGTAAAAAACACGAGTTTTTAGAAAATGTGTTTTATTTCATAAATGGAATCAACAAAGTATGCACATTCTACGTCATAACGACTTTGTATAGTTTGCGCATGCATCCCGAAATAAGAAAAGCTTACTACCACCATTTTTTAAAATCACAGCTTCTAGAAGGTTTACATGATTTCTTAAAAAACACAAGTTTTTAGAAAATGCGTTTTATTTCATAAATGGAATCTATAAAAGTATGCACATTCTACGTCATAACGACTTTCTATAGTTTGCGCATGCATCCGGAAATAAGAAATGCTTTCTTCCACCGTTTTTTAAAATCACAGCTTCTAGAAGGTTTACACGATTTCGTAAAAAACACGAGTTTTTAGAAAATGTGTTTTATTTCATAAATGGAATCAACAAAGTATGCACATTGTACGTCATAACGACTTTGTATAGTTTGCGCATGCGTCCGGAAATAAGAAAAGCTTACTTCCACAGTTTTTTAAAATCACAGCTTCTAGAAGGTTTACATGATTTCGTAAAAAACACGAGTTTTAGAAAATGTTTTTTATTTCATCAATGGAATCTACAAAGTATGCAAATTCTACGTCATAACGACATTCTATAGTTTGCGCATGCGTCCGGAAATAAAAAAAGCTTACTTCCATCGATTTTTAAAATCACAGCTTCTAGAAGGTTTACATGATTTCGTAAAAAACACGAGTTTTTAGAAAATGTGTTTTATTTCATAAATGGAATCAACAAAGTATGCACATTCTACGTCATAATGACTTTCTTTAGTTTGCGCATGCATCTGGAAATAAGAAAAGCTTACTTCCACCGTTTATTAAAATCACAGCTTCTAGAAGGTTTACATGAATTCGCAAAAAACACTTGTTTTTAGAAAATGTGTTTTATTTCATAAATGGAATCTACAAAGTATGCACATTCTACGTCATAACGACTTTCTATAGTTTGCGCATGCGTCCGGAAATAAGAAAAGCTTACTTCCACCGTTTTTTAAAATCACAGCTTCTCGAAGGTTTACATGATTTCGTAAAAAACACGGGTTTTTAGAAAATGTGTTTTATTTCATAAATGGAATCTACAAAGTATGCACATTCTACGTCATAACGAATTTCTATAGTTTGCGCATGCGTCCGGAAATAAGAAAAGCTTACTTCCACCGTTTTTTAAAATCACAGCTTGTCGAAGGTTTAAATGATTTGGTAAAAAACACGGGTTTTTAGAAAATGTGCTTTATTTCATAAATGGAATCTACAAAGTATGCACATTCTACGTCATAACGACTTTCTATAGTTTGCGCATGCGTCCGGAAATAAGAAAAGCTTACTTCCACCATTTTTTAAAACCACAGCTTCTTGAAGGTTTAAATGATTTCGTAAAAAACACGAGTTTTTAGAAAATGTGTTTTATTTCATAAATGGAATCTACAAAGTATGCACATTCTACGTCATAACGACTTTCTATAGTTTGCGCAAGCTTCCGGAAATAAGAAAAGCTTACTTCCACCGTTTTTTAAAATCACAGCTTCTAGAAGGTTTACATGATTTCGTAAAAAACACGAGTTTTTAGAAAATGTGTTTTATTTCATAAATGGAATCTACAAAGTATGCACATTCTACGTCATAACGACTTTCTATAGTTTGCGCATCCGTCCAGAAATAAGAAAAGTTTACTTTGCCCGTTTTTTAAAATCACAGCTTCTAGAAGGTTTACATGATTTGTTAAAAAACACGAGTTTTTAGAAAATTTGTTTTATTTCATAAATGGAATCAACAAAGTATGCACATTCTACGTCATAACGACTTTCTATAGTTTGCGCATGCGTCCGGATATAAGAAAAGCTTACTTCCACCGTTTTTTAAAATCACAGCTTCTAGAAGGTTTACATGATTTCGTAAAAAAGACGAGTTTTTAGAAAATGTGTTTTATTTCATAAATGGAATCTACAAAGTATGCACATTCTACGTCATAAATACTTTCTATAGTTTGCGCATGCGTCCGGAAATAAGAAAAGCTTACTTCCCTCGTTTTTTAAAATCACAGCTTCTAGAAGGTTTACATGATTTCTTAAAAAACATGATTTTTTAGAAAATGTGCGTTATTTCATAAATGGAATCAACAAAGTATGCACATATTACGTTATAACGACTTTCTATAGTTTGCGCATGCGTTTAGAAATAGGAAAAGCTTACTTCCCCCGTTTTTTTAAAATCACAGCTTCTAGAAGGTTTACATGATTTCTTAAAAAACACGAGTTTTTAGAAAATGTGTTTTATTTAATAAATAGAATCAAGAAAGTATGCACATTCTATGTCATAACGACTTTCTATAGTTTGCGCATGAATCCGGAAATAAGAAAAGCTTACTTCCACCATTTTTTAAAATCACGGGGCATCTAGAAGGTTTACATGATTTAGTAAAAAACATGAGCTTTTAGAAAATGTGTTTTATTTCATAAATGGAATCTACAAAGTCTTCACATTCTACGTCATAACGACATTCAATAGTTTGGGCATGCTTCCGGAAATAAGAAAAGCTTACTTCCACCGTTTTTTAAAATCACAGCTTCTAGAAGGCTTACATGATTTCGTAAAAAACACGAGTTTCTAGAAAATGTGTTTTATTTGATAAATGGAATCTACAAAGTATGCACATTCTACGTCATAACGAATTTCTATAGTTTGCGCATGCGTCCGGAAATAAGAAAAGCTTACTTCCCTCGTTTTTTAAAATCACAGCTTCTAGAAGGTTTACATGATTTCTTAAAAAACATGATTTATTAGAAAATGTGCGTTATTTCATAAATGGAATCAACAAAGTATGCACATTCTACGTTATAACGACTTTCTATAGTTTGCGCATGCGTTTAGAAATAGGAAAAGCTTACTTCCCCCGTTTTTTTAAAATCACAGCTTCTAGAAGGTTTACATGATTTCTTAAAAAACACGAGTTTTTAGAAAATGTGTTTTATTTAATAAATAGAATCAAGAAAGTATGCACATTCTATGTCATAACGACTTTCTATAGTTTGCGCATGCATCCGGAAATAAGAAAAGCTTACTTCCACCATTTTTTAAAATCACAGCATCTAGAAGGTTTACATGATTTCGTAAAAAACACGTGTTTTTAGAAAATGTGTTTTATTTCATAAATGGAATCTACAAAGTATGCACATTCTATGTCATAACGACTTTCTATAGTTTGCGCATGCGTCCGGAAATAAGAAAAGCTTACTTCCCCCGTTTTTTAAAATCACAGCTTCTAGAAGGTTTACATGATTTGTTAAAAAACATGAGTTTTTAGAAAATGTGTTTTATTTCATAAATGGAATCAACAAACTATGCACATTCTACATCATAACGACTTTCTATAGTTTGCGCATGCGTCCGGAAATAAGAAAAGCTTACTTCCACCGTTTTTTAAAATGACAGCTTCTAGAAGGTTTACATGATTTCGTAAAAAACACGAGTTTTTAGAAAATGTGTTTTATTTCATAAATGGAATCTAAAAAGTATGCACATTCTACGTCATAACGAATTTCTATAGTTTGCGCATGCTTCCGGAAAAAAGAAAAGCTTACTTCCACCGTTTTTTAAAATCACAGCTTCTAGAAGGTTTACATGATTTCGTAAAAAACACGAGTCTTTAGAAAATGTGTTTTGTTTCATAAATGGAATCAACAAAGTATGCACATTCTAAGTCATAACGACTTTGTATAGTTTGCGCATGCGTCCGGAAATAACAAAAGCTTACTTCCGCTGTTTTTTAAAATCACAGCTTCTATAAGGTTTACATGATTTCGTAAAAAACACGAGTTTTTAGAAAATGTGTTTTATTTCATCAATGGAATCTACAAAGTATGCACATTCTACGTCATAACGACATTCTATAGTTTGCGCATGCGTCCGGAAATAAGAAAAGCTTACTTCCACCGTTTTTTAAAATCACAACTTCTAGAAGGTTTACATGATTTCGTAAAAAACACGAGTTTTTAGAAAATGTGTTTTATTTCATCAATGGAATCTACAAAGTATGCACATTCTACGTCATAACGACTTTCTATAGTTTGCGCATGCGTCCGGAAATAAGAAACGCTTACTTCCCCCGTTTTTTAAAATCACAGCTTCTAGAAGGTTTACATGATTTCGTAAAAAACACGAGTTTTTAGAAAATGTGTTTTATTTCATAAATGGAATCAACAAAGTATGCACATTCTACGTCATAACGAATTTCTATAGTTTGCGCATGCATCCGGAAATAAGAAAAGCTTACTACCACCATTTTTTAAAATCACAGCTTCTAGAAGGTTTACATGATTTCTTAAAAAACACGAGTTTTTAGAAAATGCGTTTTATTTCATAAATGGAATCTACAAAGTATGCACATTCTACGTCATAACGACTTTCTATAGTTTGTGCATGCATCCGGAAATAAGAAATGCTTTCTTCCACCGTTTTTTAAAATCACAGCTTCTAGAAGGTTTACATGATTTCGTAAAAAACACGAGTTTTTAGAAAATGTGTTTTATTTCATAAATGGAATCTAAAAAGTATGCACATTCTACGTCATAACGAATTTCTATAGTTTGCGCATGCTTCCGGAAATAAGAAAAGCTTACTACCACCGTTTTTTAAAATCACAGCTTCTAGAAGGTTTACATGATTTCGTAAAAAACACGAGTCTTTAGAAAATGTGTTTTGTTTCATAAATGGAATCAACAAAGTATGCACATAATAAGTCATAACGACTTTGTATAGTTTGCGCATGCGTCCGGAAATAACAAAAGCTTACTTCCGCTGTTTTTTAAAATCACAGCTTCTAGAAGGTTTACATGATTTCGTAAACAACACGAGTTTTTAGAAAATGTGTTTTATTTCATCAATGGAATCTACAAAGTATGCACATTCTACGTCATAACGACATTCTATAGTTTGCGCATGCGTCCGGAAATAAGAAAAGCTTACTTCCACCGTTTTTTAAAATCACAACTTCTAGAAGGTTTACATGATTTCGTAAAAAACACGAGTTTTTAGAAAATGTGTTTTATTTCATCAATGGAATCTACAAAGTATGCACATTCTACGTCATAACGACTTTCTATAGTTTGCGCATGCGTCCGGAAATAAGAAACGCTTACTTCCCCCGTTTTTTAAAATCACAGCTTCTAGAAGGTTTACATGATTTCGTAAAAAACACGAGTTTTTAGAAAATGTGTTTTATTTCATAAATGGAATCAACAAAGTATGCACATTCTACGTCATAACGAATTTCTATAGTTTGCGCATGCATCCGGAAATAAGAAAAGCTTACTACCACCATTTTTTAAAATCACAGCTTCTAGAAGGTTTACATGATTTCTTAAAAAACACGAGTTTTTAGAAAATGCGTTTTATTTCATAAATGGAATCTACAAAGTATGCACATTCTACGTCATAACGACTTTCTATAGTTTGTGCATGCATCCGGAAATAAGAAATGCTTTCTTCCACCGTTTTTTAAAATCACAGCTTCTAGAAGGTTTACATGATTTCGTAAAAAACACGAGTTTTTAGAAAATGTGTTTTATTTCATAAATGGAATCAACAAAGTATGCACATTCTACGTCATAACGACTTTGTATAGTTTGCGCATGCATCCGGAAATAAGAAAAGCTTACTACCACCATTTTTTAAAATCACAGCTTCTAGAAGGTTTACATGATTTCTTAAAAAACACAAGTTTTTAGAAAATGCGTTTTATTTCATAAATGGAATCTATAAAAGTATGCACATTCTACGTCATAACGACTTTCTATAGTTTGCGCATGCATCCGGAAATAAGAAATGCTTTCTTCCACCGTTTTTTAAAATCACAGCTTCTAGAAGGTTTACACGATTTCGTAAAAAACATGAGTTTTTAGAAAATGTGTTTTATTTCATAAATGGAATCAACAAAGTATGCACATTGTACGTCATAACGACTTTGTATAGTTTGCGCATGCGTCCGGAAATAAGAAAAGCTTAGTTCCACCGTTTTTTAAAATCACAGCTTCTAGAAGGTTTACATGATTTCGTAAAAAACACGAGTTTTAGAAAATGTTTTTTATTTCATCAATGGAATCTACAAAGTATGCAAATTCTACGTCATAACGACATTCTATAGTTTGCGCATGCGTCCGGAAATAAAAAAAGCTTACTTCCATCGATTTTTAAAATCACAGCTTCTAGAAGGTTTACATGATTTCGTAAAAAACATGAGTTTTTAGAAAATGTGTTTTATTTCATAAATGGAATCAACAAAGTATGCACATTCTACGTCATAATGACTTTCTTTAGTTTGCGCATGCATCTGGAAATAAGAAAAGCTTACTTCCACCGTTTATTAAAATCACAGCTTCTAGAAGGTTTACATGAATTCGCAAAAAACACTTGTTTTTAGAAAATGTGTTTTATTTCATAAATGGAATCTACAAAGTATGCACATTCTACGTCATAACGACTTTCTATAGTTTGCGCATGCGTCCGGAAATAAGAAAAGCTTACTTCCACCGTTTTTTAAAATCACAGCTTCTCGAAGGTTTACATGATTTCGTAAAAAACACGGGTTTTTAGAAAATGTGTTTTATTTCATAAATGGAATCTACAAAGTATGCACATTCTACGTCATAACGAATTTCTATAGTTTGCGCATGCGTCCGGAAATAAGAAAAGCTTACTTCCACCGTTTTTTAAAATCACAGCTTGTCGAAGGTTTAAATGATTTGGTAAAAAACACGGGTTTTTAGAAAATGTGCTTTATTTCATAAATGGAATCTACAAAGTATGCACATTCTACGTCATAACGACTTTCTATAGTTTGCGCATGCGTCCGGAAATAAGAAAAGCTTACTTGCACCATTTTTTAAAACCACAGCTTCTTGAAGGTTTAAATGATTTCGTAAAAAACACGAGTTTTTAGAAAATGTGTTTTATTTCATAAATGGAATCTACAAAGTATGCACATTCTACGTCATAACGACTTTCTATAGTTTGCGCAAGCTTCCGGAAATAAGAAAAGCTTACTTCCACCGTTTTTTAAAATCACAGCTTCTAGAAGGTTTACATGATTTCGTAAAAAACACGAGTTTTTAGAAAATGTGTTTTATTTCATAAATGGAATCTACAAAGTATGCACATTCTACGTCATAACGACTTTCTATAGTTTGCGCATCCGTCCAGAAATAAGAAAAGTTTACTTTGCCCGTTTTTTAAAATCACAGCTTCTAGAAGGTTTACATGATTTGTTAAAAAACACGAGTTTTTAGAAAATTTGTTTTATTTCATAAATGGAATCAACAAAGTATGCACATTCTACGTCATAACGACTTTCTATAGTTTGCGCATGCGTCCGGATATAAGAAAAGCTTACTTCCACCGTTTTTTAAAATCACAGCTTCTAGAAGGTTTACATGATTTCGTAAAAAAGACGAGTTTTTAGAAAATGTGTTTTATTTCATAAATGGAATCTACAAAGTATGCACATTCTACGTCATAAATACTTTCTATAGTTTGCGCATGCGTCCGGAAATAAGAAAAGCTTACTTCCCTCGTTTTTTAAAATCACAGCTTCTAGAAGGTTTACATGATTTCTTAAAAAACATGATTTTTTAGAAAATGTGCGTTATTTCATAAATGGAATCAACAAAGTATGCACATTCTACGTTATAACGACTTTCTATAGTTTGCGCATGCGTTTAGAAATAGGAAAAGCTTACTTCCCCCGTTTTTTTAAAATCACAGCTTCTAGAAGGTTTACATGATTTCTTAAAAAACACGAGTTTTTAGAAAATGTGTTTTATTTAATAAATAGAATCAAGAAAGTATGCACATTCTATGTCATAACGACTTTCTATAGTTTGCGCATGCATCCGGAAATAAGAAAAGCTTACTTCCACCATTTTTTAAAATCACGGCATCTAGAAGGTTTACATGATTTAGTAAAAAACACGAGCTTTTAGAAAATGTGTTTTATTTCATAAATGGAATCTACAAAGTCTTCACATTCTACGTCATAACGACATTCTATAGTTTGGGCATGCTTCCGGAAATAAGAAAAGCTTACTTCCACCGTTTTTTAAAATCACAACTTCTAGAAGGCTTACATGATTTCGTAAAAAACACGAGTTTCTAGAAAATGTGTTTTATTTCATAAATAGAATCTACAAAGTATGCACATTCTACGTCATAACGACCTTCTATAGGTTGCGCATCCGTCCGGAAATAAGAAAAGCTTACTTCCCCGTTTTTTAAGATCACAGCTTCTAGAAGGTTTACATGATTTCGTAAAAAAAACGAGTTTTTAGAAAATGTGTTTTATTTCATAAATGGAATCTACAAAGTATGCACATTCTACGTCATAACGAAATTCTATAGTTTGCGAATGCGTCCGGAAATAAGAAAAGTTTACATCCACCATTTTTTAAAATCACAGCTTCTAGAAGGTTTACATGATTTCGTAAAAAACACGAGTTTTTAGAAAATGTGTTTTATTTGATAAATGGAATCTACAAAGTATGCACATTCTACGTCATAACGACTTTCTATAGTTTGCGCATGCGTCCGGAAATAAGAAAAGCTTACTTCCCTCGTTTTTTAAAATCACAGCTTCTAGAAGGTTTACATGATTTCTTAAAAAACATGATTTATTAGAAAATGTGCGTTATTTCATAAATGGAATCAACAAAGTATGCACATTCTACGTTATAACGACTTTCTATAGTTTGCGCATGCGTTTAGAAATAGGAAAAGCTTACTTCCCCCGTTTTTTTAAAATCACAGCTTCTAGAAGGTTTACATGATTTCTTAAAAAACACGAGTTTTTAGAAAATGTGTTTTATTTAATAAATAGAATCAAGAAAGTATGCACATTCTATGTCATAACGACTTTCTATAGTTTGCGCATGCATCCGGAAATAAGAAAAGCTTACTTCCACCATTTTTTAAAATCACGGCATCTAGAAGGTTTACATGATTTAGTAAAAAACACGAGCTTTTAGAAAATGTGTTTTATTTCATAAATGGAATCTACAAAGTCTTCACATTCTACGTCATAACGACATTCTATAGTTTGGGCATGCGTCCGGAAATAAGAAAAGCTTACTTCCACCGTTTTTTAAAATCACTGCTTCTAGAAGGCTTACATGATTTCGTAAAAAACATGAGTTTCTAGAAAATGTGTTTTATTTCATAAATGGAATCTACAAAGTATGCACATTCTACGTCATAACGACCTTCTATAGGTTGCGCATCCGTCCGGAAATAAGAAAAGCTTACTTCCCCGTTTTTTAAGATCACAGCTTCTAGAAGGTTTACATGATTTCGTAAAAAACACGAGTTTTTAGAAAATGTGTTTTATTTCATAAATGGAATCTACAAAGTATGCACATTCTACGTCATAACGAAATTCTATAGTTTGCGAATGCGTCCGGAAATAAGAAAAGTTTACATCCACCATTTTTTAAAATCACAGCTTCTAGAAGGTTTACATGATTTCGTAAAAAACACGAGTTTTTAGAAAATGTGTTTTATTTGATAAATGGAATCTACAAAGTATGCACATTCTACGTCATAACGACTTTCTATAGTTTGCGCATGCGTCCGGAAATAAGAAAAGCTTACTTCCCCCGTTTTTTAAAATCACAGCTTCGAGAAGGTTTACATGATTTCTTAAAAAACACGAGTTTTTAGAAAATGTGTTTTATTTCATAAATGGAATCAACAAAGTATGCACATTCTACGTCATAACGACTTTCTATAGTTTATGCATGCGTTTGGAAATAAGAAAAGCTTACTTCCCCCGTTTTTTAAAATCACAGCTTCTAGAAGGTTTATATGATTTCTTAAAAAACATGAGTTTTTAGAAAATGTGTTTTATTTCACAAATGGAATCAACAAAGTATGCACATTCTACGTCATAACGACTTTCTATAGTTTGCGCATGCGTTTGGAAATAAGAAAAGCTTACTTCCCCCGTTTTTTAAAATCACAGCTTCTAGAAGGTTTACATGATTTCTTAAAAAACACATGTTTTTAGAAAATGTGTTTTATTTCATAAATAGAATCAACAAAGTATGCACATTCTACGTCATAACGACTTTCTATAGTTTGTGCATGCGTCCTGAAATAAGAAAAGCTACTTACACCATTTTTTAAAATCACAGCATCTAGAATGTTTACATGATTTCGTAAAAAACACGAGTTTTTAGAAAATGTGTTTTATTTCATAAATGGAATCTACAAAGTATGCACATTCTACGTCATAACGACATTCTATAGTTTGCGCATGCGTCCGGAAATAATAAAAGCTTACTTCCCCCGTTTTTTAAAATCACAGCTTCTAGAATGTTTATATGATTTCTTAAAAAACACAAGTTTTTAGAAAATGTGTTTTATTTCAAAAATGGAATCAACAAAGTATGCACATTCTACGTCATAACGACTTTCTATAGTTTGCGCATCCGTTTGAAAATAAGAAAAGCTTACTTCCCCCGTTTTTTAAAATCACAGCTTCTAGAAGGTTTACATGATTTCTTAAAAACCACATGTTTTTAGAAAATGTGTTTTATTTCATAGATCGAATCAACAAAGTATGCACATTCTACGTCATAACGACTTTCTATAGTTTGCGCATGCGTCCGGAAATAAGAAAAGCTTACTTTCCCCGTTTTTTAAAATCACAGCTTCTAGAAGGTTTACATGATTTCGTGAAAAACACGAGTTTTTAGAAAATGTGTTTTATTTCATAAATGGAATCTACAAAGTATGCACATTCTACGTCATAACGACATTCTATAGTTTGCGCATGCGTCCGGGAATAATAAAAGCTTACTTCCACCGTTTTTTAAAATCACAGCTTCTAGAAGGTTTACATGATTTCGTAAAAAACATGAGTTTTTAGAAAATGTGTTTTATTTCATAAATGGAATCTACAAAGTATGCACGTTCTACGTCATAAGGACTTTCTATAGTTTGCGCATGCGTTTGGAAATAAGAAAAGCTTACTTCCACCGTTTTTAAAAATCACAGCTTCTAGAAGGTTTACATGCTTTCTTAAAAAACACGAGTTTTTAGAAAATGTGTTTTATTTCATAAATGGAATCAACAAAGTATTCACATTCTACATCATAATAACATTCTATAGTTTACGCATGCATTTGGAAATAAGAAAAGCTTACTTCCCTCGTTTTTTAAAATCACAGCTTCTAGAAGGTTTACATGATTTCGTAAAAAACACGAGTTTTTAGAAAATGTGTTCTATTTCATAAATGGAATACACAAAATATGCACATTCTACGTCAAAACGACATTCTATAGTTTGCGCATGCGTCCGGAAATATGAAAAGCTTACTTCCCCCGTTTTTTAAAATCACAGCTTCTAGAAGGTTTACATGATTTCATAAAATACGCGAGTTTTTAGAAAATGTGTTTTATTTCATAAATGGAATCTACAAAGTATGCAAATTCTACGTCATAACGACATTCTATAGTTTGCGCATGCGTCCAGAAATATGAAAAGCTTACTTCCCCCATTTTTAAAAATCACAGCTCCTAGAAGGTTTACATGATTTCGTAAAAAACATGAGTTTTTAGAAAATGTGTTTTATTTCATAAATGGAATCTTAAAAGTATGCACATTCTACATCATAACGAAATTCTATAGTTTGCGAATGCGTCCGTAAATAAGAAAAGCTTTCTTCCACCGTTTTTTAAAATCATAGCTTCTAGAAGGTTTACATCATTTCATAAAAAACACGAGTTTTTAGAAAATGTGTTTTATTTCAAAAATGGAATCTACAAAGTATGCACATTCTACGTCATAACGACTTTCTATAGTTTGCGCATCCGTCCGGAAATAAGAAAAGTTTACTTTGCCCGTTTTTTAAAATCACAGCTTCTAGAAGGTTTACATGATTTGTTAAAAAACACGAGTTTTTAGAAAATTTGTTTTATTTCATAAATGGAATCAACAAAGTATGCACATTCTACGTCATAACGACTTTCTATAGTTTGCGCATGCGTTTGGAAATAAGAAAAGCTTACTTCCCCCGTTTTTTAAAATCACAGCTTCTAGAAGGTTTACATGATTTCTTAAAAAACATGAGTTTTTAGAAAATGTGTTTTATTTCATAAATGGAATCAACAAAGTATGCACATTCTACATCATAACGACCTTCTATAGTTTGCGCATTCGTCCGGAAATAAGAAAATCTTACTTCCACTGATTTTTAAAATCACAGCTTCTAGAAGGTTTACATGATTTCTTTAAACACACGAGTTTTTAGAAAATGTGTTTTATTTCATAAATGGAATCTACAAAGTATGCACATTCTACGTCATAACGAATTTTTATATTTTGCGCATGCGTTTAGAAATAAGAAAGGCTTACTTCCCCCGTTTTTTTAAAATCACAGCTTCTAGAAGGTTTACATGATTTCTTAAAAAACACGAGTTTTTAGAAAATGTGTTTTATTTAATAAATAGAATCAACGAAGTATGCACATTCTATTTCATAACGACTTTTTATAGTTTCCGCATGCGTCCGGAAATAAGAAAAGCTTACTTCCACCATTTTTTAAAATCACAGCATCTAGAAGGTTTACATGATTTAGTAAAAAACACGAGTTTTTAGAAAATGTGTTTTATTTCATAAATGGAATCTACAAAGTCTTCACATTCTACGTCATAACGACATTCTATAGTTTGCGCATGCGTCCGGAAATAAGAAAAGCTTATTTCCACCGTTTTTTAAAATCAGAGCTTCTAGAAGGCTTACATGATTTCGTAAAAAACACGAGTTTTTAGAAAATGTGTTTTATTTCATAAATGGAATCTACAAAGTATGCACATTCTACGTCATAACGAGCTTCTATAGGTTGCGCATCCGTCCGGAAATAAGAAAAGCTTACTTCCCCATTTTTTAAAATCACAGCTTCTAGAAGGTTTACATTATTTGTTAAAAAACACGAGTTTTTATAAAATGTGTTTTATTTCATAAATGGAATCAACAAAGTATTCAAATTCTACGTCATAACGACTTTCTATAGTTTGCGCATCTGTCCGGAAATAAGAAAATCTTAGTTCCACCGTTTTTTAAAATCACAGCTTCTAAAAGGTTTACATGATTTCGTAAAAAACACGAGTTTTTATAAAATGTGTTTTATTTCATAAATGGAATCTACAAAGTATGCACATTCTACGTCATAACGAATTTCTATAGTTTGCGCATACGTCCGAAAATAAGAAAAGCTTACTTCCACCATTTTTTAAAATCACAGCTTCTAGAAGGTTTACATGATTTCGTAAAAAACACGAGTTTTTAGAAAATGTGTTTTATTTCATAAATGGAATCTACAAAGTATGCACATTCTACGTCATAACGAAATTCTATAGTTTTCGAATGCGCCCGGAAATAAGAAAAGCTTACTTCCACCGTTTTTTAAAATCACAGCTTCTAGAAGGTTTACATCATTTCATAAAAAACACGAGTTTTTAGAAAATGTGTTTTATTTAGAAAATGGAATCTACAAAGTATGCACATTCTACGTCATAACAACTTTCTATAGTTTGCGCATGCGTCCGGAAATAAGAAAAGCTTACTTCCCCCGTTTTTTAAAATCACAGCTTCGAGAAGGTTTACATGATTTCTTAAAAAACATGAGTTTTTAGAAAATGTGTTTTATTTCATAAATGGAATCAACAAAGTATGCACATTCTACGTCATAACGACTTTCTATAGTTTATGCATGCGTTTGGAAATAAGAAAAGCTTACTTCCCCCGTTTTTTAAAATCACAGCTTCTAGAAGGTTTATATGATTTCTTAAAAAACACGAGTTTTTAGAAAATGTGTTTTATTTCATAAATGGAATCAACAAAGTATGCACATTCTACGTCATAACGACTTTCTATAGTTTGCGAATGCGTCCGGATATAAGAAAAGCTTACTTCCCCCGTTTTTTAAAATCACAGCTTCTAGAAGGTTTACATGATTTCTTAAAAACCACATGTTTTTAGAAAATGTGTTTTATTTCATAAATAGAATCAACAAAGTATGCATATTCTACGTCATAAGGACTTTCTATAGTTTGCGCATGCGTCCGGAAATAAGAAAAGCTTACTTCCCCCGTTTTTTAAAATCACAACTTCTAGAAGGTTTACATGATTTCTTAAAAATCACGAGTTTTTAGAAAATGTGTTTTATTTCATAAATGGAATCTAGAAGTATGCACATTCTACATCATAACGAATTTCTATACCTCGCGCATGCGTTCGGAAATAAGAAAAGCTTACTTCCACCGTTTTTTAAAATCACAGCTTCTAGAAGTTTTACATGATTTCATAAAAAACACGAGTTTTTAGAAAATGTGTTTTATTTCATAAATGGAATCTACAAAGTATGCACATTCTACGTCATAACGAATTTCTATAGTTTGCGCATGCGTCCAGAAATAAGAAAAGCTTACTTCCACCGTTTTTTAAAATCACAGCTTCTAGAAGGTTTACATGACTTCGTAAAAAACACGAGTTTTTAGAAAATGAGTTTTATTTCATAAATGGAATCAACAAAGTATGCACATTCTACGTCATAACGACTTTCTATAGTTTGCGCATGCGTCCGGAAATAAGAAAAGCTTACTTCCACCGTTTTTTAAAATCACAGCTTCTAGAAGGTTTACATGATTTCGTAAAAAACACGAGTTTTTAGAAAATGTGTTTTATTTCACAAATGGAATCTACAAAGTATGCACATTCTACGTCATAACTACTTTCTATAGTTTGCGCATGCGTCCGGAAATAAAAAAGCTTACTTCCCCCATTTTTTAAAATAACAGCTTCAAGAAGGTTTACATGATTTCTTAAAAAACACGAGTTTTTAGAAAATGTGTTTTATTTAATAAATGGAATCAACAAAGTATGCACATTCTACGTCATAACGACTTTCTATAGTTTGCGCAAGTGTTTGGAAATAAGAAAAGCTTAATTCCCCCGTTTTTTTAAAATCCAGCTTCTAGAAGGTTTACCTGATTTCTTAAAAAACACGAGTTTTTTGAAAATGTGTTTTATTTCATAAATAGAATCAACAAAGTATGCACATTCTATGTCATAACGACTTTCTATAGTTTGCGCATGCGTCCGGAAATAAGAAAAGCTTACTTCCACCATTTTTTAAAATCACAGCATCTAGAAGGTTTACATGATTTAGTAAAAAACACGAGTTTTTAGAAAATGTGTTTTATTTCATAAATGGAATCTACAAAGTCTGCACATTCTACGTCATAACGACATTCTATAGTTTGCGCATGCGTCCGGAAATAAGAAAAGCTTACTTCCACCGTTTTTTAAAATCACAGCTTCTAGAAGGATTACATGATTTCGTAAAAAACACGAGTTTTTAGAAAATGTGTTTTATTTCATAAATGGAATCTACAAAGTATGCACATTCTACGTCATAACGACTTTCTATAGGTTGCGTATCCGTCCGGAAATAAGAAAAGCTTACTTCCCCCGTTTTTTAAAATCACAGCTTCTAGAAGGTTTACATGATTTCTTAAAAAACACGAGTTTTTAGAAAATGTGTTTTATTTCATAAATGGAGTCAACAAAGTATGCACATTCTACGTCATAACGACTTCCTATAGTTTATGCATGCATTTGGAAATAATAAAAGCTTACTTCCCCCGCTTTTTAAAATCACAGCTTCTAGAATGTTTATATGATTTCTTAAAAAACACCAGTTTTTAAAAAATGTGTTTTATTTCATAAATGGAATCAACAAAGTATGCACATTCTACGTCATAACGACTTTCTATAGTTTGCGCATGCGTTTGGAAATAAGAAAAGCTTACTTCCCCCGTTTTTTAAAATCACAGCTTCTAGAAGGTTTACATGATTTCTTAAAAAACACATGTTTTTAGAAAATGTGTTTTATTTCATAAATAGAATCAACAAAGTATGCACATTCTACGTCATAACGACTTTCTATAGTTTGCGCATGCGTCCGGAAATAAGAAAATCTTACTTACACCATTTTTTAAAATCACAGCATCTAGAAGGTTTACATGATTTCGTAAAAAACACGAGTTTTTAGAAAATGAGTTTTATTTCATAAATGAAATCTACAAAGTATGCACATTCTACGTCGTAACGACATTCTATAGTTTGCGCATGCGTCCCGAAATAAGAAAAGCTTACTTCCCCCGTTTTTTAAAATCACAGCTTCTAGAAGGTTTATATGATTTTTTAAAAAACACGAGTTTTTAGAAAATGTGTTTTATTTCATAAATGGAATCAACAAAGTATGCACATTCTACGTCATAACGACTTTCTATAGTTTGCGCATGCGTTTGGAAATAAGAAAAGCTTACTTCCCCCGTTTTTTAAAATCACAGCTTCTAGAAGGTTTACATGATTTCTTAAAAACCACATGTTTTTAGAAAATGTGTTTTATTTCATAAATAGAATCAACAAAGTATGCACATTCTACGTCATAACGACATTCTATAGTTTGCGCATGGGTCCGGAAATAAGAAAAGCTTACTTCCCCCGTTTTTTAAAATCACAGCTTCTAGAAGGTTTACATGATTTGTTAAAAAACACGAGTTTTTAGAAAATGTGTTTTATTTCATAAATAGAATCAACAAAATATGCACATCCTAGGTCATAACGACTTTCTATATTTTGCGCATGCGTTTGGAAATAAGAAAAGCTTACTTCCCCCCTTTTTTTAAAATCACAGCTTTTAGAAGGTTTACATGATTTCTTAAAAAACACGAGTTTTTAGAAAATGTGTTTTATTTCATAAATGGAATCTACAAAGTATGCACATTCTACATCATAACGACTTTCTATAGTTTGCGCTTTCGTCCCGAAATAAGAAAGGCTTACTTCCACCGTTTTTTAAAATCACAGCTTCTAGAAGGTTTACATGATTTCGTAAAAAACATGAGTTTTTAGAAAATTTGTTTTATTTCATAAATGGAATCTACAAAGTATGCACATTCTATGTCATAACGACTTTCTATAGTTTGCGCATGTGTCCGGAAATAAGAAAAGCTTACTTCCCCCGTTTTTTAAAATCACAGCTTCTAGAAGGTTTACATGATTTCGTAAAAAACACGAGTTTTTAGAAAATGTGTTTTATTTCATAAATGGAATCTACAAAGTATGCACATTCTATGTCATAAGTACTTTCTATAGTTTGCGCATTCGTTTGGAAATAAGAAAAGCTTACTTCCCCCGTTTTTTAAAATCACAGCTTCTAGAAGGTTTATATGATTTCGTAAAAAACACGAGTTTTTAGAAAATGTGTTTTATTTCATAAATGGAATCTAGAAAGTAAGCACATTCTATGTCATAACGACATTCTATAGTTAGCGCATGTGTCCGGAAATAAGAAAAGCTTACTTCCACCGTTTTTTAAAATCACAGCTTCTAGAAGGTTTACATGATTTCGTAAAAAACACGAGTTTTTAGAAAATGTGTTTTATTTCATAAATGGAATCTACAAAGTATGCACATTCTAAGTCATAACGACTTTCTATAGTTTGCGCATCCGTCCGAAAATAAGAAAAGTTTACTTCCCCCGTTTTTTAAATTCACAGCTTCTAGAAGGTTTACATGATTTCGTAAAAAACACGAGTTTTTAGAAAATGTGTTTTATTTCATAAATAGAATCAACAAAGTATGCACATTCTACGTCATAACGACATTCTATAGTTTGCGCATGGGTCCGGAAATAAGAAAAGCTTACTTCCCCCGTTTTTTAAAATCACAGCTTCTAGAAGGTTTACATGATTTGTTAAAAAACATGAGTTTTTAGAAAATGTGTTTTATTTCATAAATGGAATCAACAAAGTATGCACATTCTACGTCATAATTTCTTTCTATAGTTTGTGCATCCGTGGGGAAATAAGAAAAGCTTACTTCCACCGTTTTTTAAAATCACAGCTTCTAGAAGGTTTACATGATTTCGTAAAAAACACGAGTTTTTATAAAATGTGTTTTATTTCATCAATGGAATCTACAAAGTATGTACATTCTACGTCATAACGACTTTCTATAGTTTGCGCATACGTCCAGAAATAAGAAAAGCTTACTTCCACCATTTTTTAAAATCACAGCTTCTAGAAGGTTTACATGATTTCGTAAAAAACACGAGTTTTTAGAAAATGTGTTTTATTTCATAAATGGAATCTACAAAGTATGCACATTCTACGTCATAACGAAATTCTATAGTTTGCGAATGCGTCCGGAATTAAGAAAAGCTTACTTCCACCGTTTTCTAAAATCACAGCTTCTAGAAGGTTTACATGATTTCGTAAAAAACACGAGTTTTTAGAAAATGTGTTTTATTTCATAAATGGAATCTACAAAGTATGCACATTCTACGTCATAAGGACTTTCTATAGTTTGCGGATGCGTTTGGAAATAAGAAAATCTTACTTCCCCCGTTTTTCAAAATCACAGCTTCTAGAAGGTTTACATGATTTCTTAAAAAAGATGAGTTTTTAGAAAATGTGTTTTATTTCATCAATAGAATCAACAAAGTATGCACATTCTACGTCATAACGACTTTCTATAGTTTGCGCATGCGTCCGGAAATATGAAAAGCTTACTTCCAGCATTTTTTAAAATCACAGCATCTAGAAGGTTTACATGATTTCGTAAAAAAAACGAGTGTTTAGAAAATGTGCTTTCTTTCATCAATGGAATCTACAAAGTATGCACATTCTACGTCATAACCATATTCTATAGTTTGCGCATGCGTCCGGAAATAAGAAAAGCTTACTTTCCCCGTTTTTTAAAATCACAGCTTCTAGAAGGTTTACATGATTTCTTAAAAAACACGAGTTTTCGAAAAATGTGTTTTATTTCATAAATGGAATCAACAAAGTATGCACATAGTACGTCATAACGACATTCTATAGTTTGCGCATGCGTCCGGAAATAAGAAAAGCTTACTTCCACCATTTTTTAAAATCACAGCTTCTAGAAGGTTTACATGATTTCGTAAAAAACACGAGTTTTTAGAAAATGTGTTTTATTTCATAAATGGAATCTACAAAGTATGCACATTCTACGTCATAACGACTTTCTATAGTTTGCGCATCCGTCCGAAAATAAGAAAAGTTTACTTCCCCCGTTTTTTAAATTCACAGCTTCTAGAAGGTTTACATGATTTCGTAAAAAACACGAGTTTTTAGAAAATGTGTTTTATTTCATAAATGGAATCTAGAAAGTATGCACATTCTATGTCATAACGACATTCTATAGTTAGCGCATGCGTCCGGAAATAAGAAAAGCTTGCTTCCACTGTTTTTTAAAATCACAGCTTCTAGAAGGTTTACATGATTTCGTAAAAAACACGAGTTTTTAGAAAATGTGTTTTATTTCATAAATGGAATCTACAAAGTATGCACATTCTACGTCATAACGATTTTCTATTGTTTGCGCATCCGTCCGGAAATAAGAAAAGCTTACTTCCCCCGTTTTTTAAAATCACAGCTTCTAGAAGGTTTACATGATTTGTTAAAAAACATGAGTTTTTAGAAAATGTGTTTTATTTCATAAATGGAATCAACAAAGTATGCACATTCTACGTCATAACGACTTTCTATAGTTTGCGCATCCATCCGGAAATAAGAAAAACTTACTTCCCCCGTTTTTTAAAATCACAGCATCTAGAAGGTTTACATGATTTCGTAAAAAACACGAGTTTTTAGAAAATGTGTTTTATTTCATAAATGGAATCTACAAAGTATGCACATTCTACGTCATAACGACTTTCTATAGTTTGCGCATGTGTTTGGAAATAAGAAAAGCTTAATTCCCCCGTTTTTTAAAATCACAGCTTCTAGAACGTTTACATGATTTCTTAAAAAACACGAGTTTTTAGAAAATGTGTTTTATTTCATAAATGGAATCAACAAAGTATGCACATTCTACGTCATAACGAATTTCTATAGTTTGCGCATGCGTCCGGAAATAAGAAAAGCTTACTTCCACCATTTTTTAAAATCACAGCTTCTAGAAGGTTTACATGATTTCGTAAAAAACACGAGTTTTTAGAAAATGTGTTTTATTTCATTAATGGAATCTACAAATTATGCACATTCTACGTCATAACGACTTTATATAGTTTGCGCATGCGTCCGGAAATAAGAAAAGTTTACTTCCCCCGTTTTTTAAAATCACAGCTTCTAGAAGTTTTACATGATTTCTTAAAAAACACGAGTTTTTAGAAAATGTGCTTTATTACATAAATGGAATCAACAAAGTATGCACATTCTACGTCACAACGACTTTCTATAGTTTGCGCATGCGTTTAGAAATAAGAAAAGCTTACTTCCCCCGTTTTTTTTAAATCACAGCTTCTAGAAGGTTTACCTGATTTCTTAAAAAACACGAGTTTTTTGAAAATGTGTTTTATTTCATAAATAGAATCAACAAAGTATGCACATTCTATGTCATAACGACTTTCTATAGTTTGCGCATGCGTCCGGAAATAAGAAAATCTTACTTCCAGCATTTTTTAAAATCACAACATCTAGAAGGTTTACATGATTTAGTAAAAAACACGAGTTTTTAGAAAATGTGTTTTATTTCATAAATGGAATTACAAAGTCTGCACATTCTACGTCATAACGACATTCTATAGTTTGCGCATGCGTCCGGAAATAAGAAAAGCTTACTTCCACCGTTTTTTAAAATCACAGCTTCTAGAAGGCTTACATGATTTCGTAAAAAACATGAGTTTTTAGAAAATGTGTTTTATTTCATAAATGGAATCTACAAAGTATGCACATTCTACGTCATAACGACTTTCTATAGGTTGCGTATCCGTCCAGAAATAAGAAAAGCTTACTTCCCCCATTTTTTAAAATCACAGCTTCTAGAAGGTTTACATGATTTCTTAAAAAACACGAGTTTTTAGAAAATGTGTTTTATTTCATAAATGGAATCAAAAAAGTATGCACATTCTACGTCATAACGACTTCCTATAGTTTATGCATGCATTTGGAAATAAGAAAAGCTTACTTCCCCCACTTTTTAAAATCACAGCTTCTAGAAGGTTTATATGATTTCTTAAAAAACACCAGTTTTTAGAAAATCTGTTTTATTTCATAAATGGAATCAACAAAGTTTGCACATTCTACGTCATAACGATTTTCTATAGTTTGCGCATGCGTTTGGAAATAAGAAAAGCTTACTTCCCCCGTTTTTTAAAATCACAGCTTCTAGAAGGTTTACATGATTTCTTAAAAAACACATGTTTTTAGAAAATGTGTTTTATTTCATAAATAGAATCAACAAAGTATGCACATTCTACGTCATAACGACTTTCTATAGTTTGCGCATACGTCCGGAAATAAGAAAAGCTTACTTCCCCCGTTTTTTAAAATCACAGCTTCTAGAAGGTTTATATGATTTCTTAAAAAACATGAGTTTTTAGAAAATGTGTTTTATTTCATAAATGGAATCAACAAAGTATGCACATTCTACGTCATAACGACTTTCTATAGTTTGCGCATGCGTTTGGAAATAAGAAAAGCTTACTTCCCCCGTTTTTTAAAATCACAGCTTCTAGAAGGTTTACATGATTTCTTAAAAACCACATGTTTTTAGAAAATGTGTTTTATTTCATAAATAGAATCAACAAAGTATGCACATTCAACGTCATAACGACATTCCATAGTTTGCGCATGCGTCCGGAAATAAGAAAAGCTTACTTCCCCCGTTTTTTAAAATCACAGCTTCTAGAAGGTTTACATGATTTGTTAAAAAACACGAGTTTTTAGAAAATGTGTTTTATTTCATAAATAGAATCAACAAAATATGCACATTCTAGGTCATAACGACTTTCTATATTTTGCGCATGCGTTTGTTTGGAAATAAGAAAAGCTTACTTCCCCCCTTTTTTTAAAATCACAGCTTGTACAAGGTTTACATGATTTCTTAAAAAACACGAGTTTTTAGAAAATGTGTTTTATTTCATAAATGGAATCTACAAAGTATGCACATTCTACATCATAACGACTTTCTATAGTTTGCGCATTCGTCCAGAAATAAGAAAAGCTTACTTCCCCCGTTATTTAAAATCACAGCTTCTAGAAGGTTTACATGATGTCGTAAAAAACATGAGTTTTTAGAAAATGTGTTTTATTTCATAAATTGAATCTACAAAGTATGCACATTCTATGTCATAACGACTTTCTATAGTTAGCGCATGCGTCCGGAAATAAGAAAAGCTTACTTCCCCCGTTTTTTAAAATCACAGCTTCTAGAAGGTTTACATGATTTCGTAAAAAACACGAGTTTTTAGAAAATGTGTTTTATTTCATAAATGGAATCTACAAAGTATGCACATTCTATGTCATAAGGACTTTCTATAGTTTGCGCATGAGTTTGGAAATAAGAAAAGCTTACTTCCCCCGTTTTTTAAAATCACAGCTTCTAGAAGGTTTACATGATTTCGTAAAAAACACGAGTTTTTAGAAAATGTGTTTTATTTCATAAATGGAATCTAGAAAGTATGCACATTCTATGTCATAACGACATTCTATAGTTAGCGCATGCGTCCGGAAATAAGAAAAGCTTACTTCCACCGTTTTTTAAAATCACATCTTCTAGAAGGTTTACATGATTTCGTAAAAAACATGAGTTTTTAGAAAATTTGTTTTATTTCAAAAATGGAATCTAAAAAGTATGCACATTCTATGTCATAACGACTTTCTATAGTTTGCGCATGCGTCCGGAAATAAGAAAAGCTTACTTCCCCCGTTTTTTAAAATCACATCTTCTAGAAGGTTTACATGATTTCTTAAAAAACACATGTTTTTAGAAAATGTGTTTTATTTCATAAATAGAATCAACAAAGTATGCACATTCTACGTCATAACGACTTTCTATAGTTTGCGCATGCGTCCGGAAATAAGAAAAGCTTACTTCCCCCGTTTTTTAAAATCACAGCTTCTAGAAGGTTTACATGATTTCGTAAAAAACACGAGTTTTTAGAAAATGTGTTTTATTTCATAAATGGAATCTACAAAGTATGCACATTCTAAGTCATAACGACTTTCTATAGTTTGCTCATCCGTCCGAAAATAAGAAAAGTTTACTTCCCCCGTTTTTTAAATTCACAGCTTCTAGAAGGTTTACATGATTTCGTAAAAAACAGGAGTTTTTAGAAAATGTGTTTTATTTCATAAATAGAATCAACAAAGTATGCACATTCTACGTCATAACGACATTCTATAGTTTGCGCATGGGTCCGGAAATAAGAAAAGCTTACTTCCCCCGTTTTTTAAAATCACAGCTTCTAGAAGGTTTACATGATTTGTTAAAAAACATGAGTTTTTAGAAAATGTGTTTTATTTCATAAATGGAATCAACAAAGTATGCACATTCTACGTCATAACGACTTTCTATAGTTTGCGCATCCGTCCGGAAATAAGAAAAGCTTAGTTCCACCGTTTTTTAAAATCACAGCTTCTAGAAGGTTTACATGATTTCGTAAAAAACACGAGTTTTTATAAAATGTGTTTTATTTCATCAATGGAATCTACAAAGTATGTTTATTCTACGTCATAACGACTTTCTATAGTTTGCGCATACGTCCAGAAATAAGAAAAGCTTACTTCCACCATTTTTTAAAATCACAGTTTCTAGAAGGTTTACATGATTTCGTAAAAAACACGAGTTTTTAGAAAATGTGTTTTATTTCATAAATGGAATCTACAAAGTATGCACATTCTACGTCATAACGAAATTCTATAGTTTGCGAATGCGTCCGGAAATAAGAAAAGCTTACTTCCACCGTTTTCTAAAATCACAGCTTCTAGAAGGTTTACATGATTTCGTAAAAAACACGAGTTTTTAGAAAATGTGTTTTATTTAATAAATGGAATCTACAAAGTATGCACATTCTACGTCATAAGGACTATCTATAGTTTGCGGATGCGTTTGGAAATAAGAAAATCTTACTTCCCCCGTTTTTCAAAATCGCAGCTTCTAGAAGGTTTACATGATTTCTTAAAAAAGATGAGTTTTTAGAAAATGTGTTTTATTTCATCAATAGAATCAACAAAGTATGCACATTCTACGTCATAACGACTTTCTATAGTTTGCGCATGCGTCCGGAAATATGAAAAGCTTACTTCCACCATTTTTTAAAATCACAGCATCTAGAAGGTTTACATGATTTCGTAAAAAACACGTGTTTAGAAAATGTGCTTTCTTTCATCAATGGAATCTACAAAGTATGCACATTCTACGTCATAACGACATTCTATAGTTTGCGCATGCGTCCGGAAATAAGAAAAGCTTACTTTCCCCGTTTTTTAAAATCACAGCTTCTAGAAGGTTTACGTGATTTCTTAAAAAACACGAGTTTTCGAAAAATGTGTTTTATTTCATAAATGGAATCAACAAAGTATGCACATAGTACGTCATAACGACATTCTATAGTTTGCGCATGCGTCCGGAAATAAGAAAAGCTTACTTCCACCATTTTTTAAAATCACAGCTTCTAGAAGGTTTACATGATTTCGTAAAAAACACGAGTTTTTAGAAAATGTGTTTTATTTCATAAATGGAATCTACAAAGTATGCACATTCTACGTCATAACGACTTTCTATAGTTTGCGCATCCGTCCGAAAATAAGAAATGTTTACTTCCCCCGTTTTTTAAATTCACAGCTTCTAGAAGGTTTACATGATTTCGTAAAAAACACGAGTTTTTAGAAAATGTGTTTTATTTCATAAATGGAATCTAGAAAGTATGCACATTCTATGTCATAACGACATTCTATAGTTGGCGCATGCGTCCGGAAATAAGAAAAGCTTGCTTCCACTGTTTTTTAAAATCACAGCTTCTAGAAGGTTTACATGATTTCGTAAAAAACACGAGTTTTTAGAAAATGTGTTTTATTTCATAAATGGAATCTACAAAGTATGCACATTCTACGTCATAACGACTTTCTATTGTTTGCGCATCCATCCGGAAATAAGAAAAGCTTACTTCCCCCGTTTTTTAAAATCACAGCTTCTAGAAGGTTTACATTATTTGTTAAAAAACATGAGTTTTTAGAAAATGTGTTTTATTTCATAAATGGAATCAACAAAGTATGCACATTCTACGTCATAACGACTTTCTATAGTTTGCGCATCCATCCGGAAATAAGAAAAGCTTACTTCCCCCGTTTTTTAAAATCACAGCTTCTAGAAGGTTTACATGATTTCGTAAAAAACACGAGTTTTTAGAAAATGTGTTTTATTTCATAAATGGAATCTAGAAAGTATGCACATTCTACGTCATAACTACTTTCTATAGTTTGCGCATGCGTCCGGAAATAAAAAAGCTTACTTCCCCCATTTTTTAAAATCACAGCTTCAAGAAGGTTTACATGATTTCTTAAAAAACACGAGTTTTTAGAAAATGTGTTTTATTTAATAAATGGCATCAACAAAGTATGCACATTCTACGTCATAACGACTTTCTATAGTTTGCGCATGTGTTTGGAAATAAGAAAAGCTTAATTCCCCCGTTTTTTAAAATCACAGCTTCTAGAACGTTTACATGATTTCTTAAAAAACACGAGTTTTTAGAAAATGTGTTTTATTTCATAAATGGAATCAACAAAGTATGCACATTCTACGTCATAACGAATTTCTATAGTTTGCGCATGCGTCCGGAAATAAGAAAAGCTTACTTCCACCGTTTTTTAAAATCACAGCTTCTAGAAGGTTTACATGATTTCGTAAAAAACACGAGTTTTTATAAAATGTGTTTTCTTTCATCAATGGAATCTACAAAGTATGCACATTCTACGTCATAACGACATTCTATAGTTTGCGCATGCGTCCGGAAATAAGAAAAGCTTACTTTCCCCGTTTTTTTAAAATCACAGCTTCCAGAAGGTTTACATGATTTCTTAAAAAACACGAGTTTTTAGAAAAAAAAAATTTATTTCATAAATGGAATCAACAAAGTATGCACATAGTACGTCATAACGACATTCTATAGTTTGCGCATGCGTCCGGAAATAAGAAAAGCTTACTTCCACCGTTTTTTAAAATCACAGCTTCTAGAAGGTTTACATGATTTCGTAAAAAACACGAGTTTTTAGAAAATGTGTTTTATTTCATAAATTGAATATACAAAGTACGCACATTCTACGTCATAACGACTTTCTATAGTTTGCGCATCCCTCCGAAAATAGGAAAAGTTTACTTCCCCCGTTTTTTAAAATCACAGCTTCTAGAAGCTTTACATGATTTCGTAAAAAACACGAGTTTTTAGAAAATGTGTTTTATTTCATAAATGGAATCTAGAAAGTATGCACATTCTACGTCATAACGACATTCTATAGTTAGCGCATGCGTCCGGAAATAAGAAAAGCTTACTTCCACCGTTTTTTAAAATCACAGCTTCTAGATGGTTTACATGATTTCGTAAAAAACACGAGTTTTTAGAAAATGTGTTTTATTTCATAAATGGAATCTACAAAGTATGCACATTCTACGTCATAATGACTTTCTATTGTTTGCGCATCCGTCCGGAAATAAGAAAAGCTTATTTCCCCCGTTTTTTAAAATCACAGCTTCTAGAAGGTTTACATGATTTGTTAAAAAACATGAGTTTTTAGAAAATGTGTTTTATTTCATAAATGGAATCAACAAAGTATGCACATTCTACGTCATAACGACTTTCTATAGTTTGCGCATCCGTCCGGAAATAAGAAAAGCTTAGTTCCACCATTTTTTAAAATCACACCTTCTACAAGGTTTACATGATTTCGTAAAAAACACGAGTTTTTATAAAATGTGTTTTATTTCATCAATGGAATCTACAAGGTATACACATTCTACGTCATAACGACTTTCTATAGTTTGCGCATACGTCCGGAAATAAGAAAACCTTACTTCCACCATTTTTTAAAATCACAGCTTCTAGAAGGTTTACATGATTTCGTAAAAAACACGAGTTTTTAGAAAATGTGTTTTATTTCATAAATGTAATCTACAAAGTATGCACATTCTACGTCATAACGAAATTCTATAGTTTGCGAATGCGTCCGGAAATAAGAAAAGCTTACTTCCACCGTTTTTTAAAATCACAGCTTCTAGAAGGTTTACATGATTTCGTAAAAAACACGAGTTTTTAGAAAATGTGTTTTATTTCATAAATGGAATCTACAAAGTATGCACATTCTACGTCATAATGACTTTCTATAGTTTGCACATGCGTCCAGAAATAAGAAAAGCTTACTTCCCCCGTTTTTTAAAATCACAGCTTCTAGAAGGTTTACATGATTTCTTAAAAAACACGAGTTTTTAGAAAATGTGTTTTATTTCATCAATGGAATCAACAAAGTATGCACATTCTACGTCATAACGACTTCCTATAGTTTATGCATGCATTTGGAAATAAGAAAAGCTTACTTCCCCCATTTTTTAAAATCACAGCTTCTAGAAGGTTTATATGATTTCTTAAAAAACACGAGTTTTTAGAAAATGTGTTTTATTTCATAAATGGAATCAACAAAGTATGCACATTCTACGTCATAACGACTTTCTATAGTTTGCGCATGCGTTTGGAAACTAGAAAAGCTTACTTCCCCCGTTTTTTAAAATCACAGCTTCTAGAAGGTTTACATGATTTCTTAAAAAACACATGTTTTTAGAAAATGTGTTTTATTTCATAAATAGAATCAACAAAGTATGCACATTCTACGTCATAACGACTTTCTATAGTTTGCGCATGCGTCCGGAAATAAGAAAAGCTTACTTACACCATTTTTTAAAATCACAGCATCTAGAAGGTTTACATGATTTCGTAAAAAACACGTGTTTTTAGAAAATGTGTTTTATTTCATAAATGGAATCTACAAAGTATGCACATTCTATTTCATAACGACATTCTATAGTTGGCGCATGCGTCCGGAAATAAGAAAAGCTTGCTTCCACTGTTTTTTAAAATCACAGTTTCTAGAAGGTTTACATGATTTCGTAAAAAACACGAGTTTTTAGAAAATGTTTTTTATTTCATAAATGGAATCTACAAAGTATGCACATTCTACGTCATAAAGACTTTCTATTGTTTGCGCATCCGTCCGGAAATAAGAAAAGCTTACTTCCCCCGTTTTTTAAAATCACAGCTTCTAGAAGGTTTACATGATTTGTTAAAAAACATGAGTTTTTAGAAAATGTGTTTTATTTCATAAATGGAATCAACAAAGTATGCACATAGTACGTCATAACGACATTCTATAGTTTGCGCATGCGTCCGGAAATAAGAAAAGCTTACTTCCACCGTTTTTTAAAATCACAGCTTCTAGAAGGTTTACATGATTTCGTAAAAAACACGAGTTTTTAGAAAATGTGTTTTATTTCATAAATTGAATCTACAAAGTACGCACATTCTACGTCATAACGACTTTCTATAGTTTGCGCATCCCTCCGAAAATAGGTAAAGTTTGCTTCCCCCGTTTTTTAAAATCACAGCTTCTAGAAGCTTTACATGATTTCGTAAAAAACACGAGTTTTTAGAAAATGTGTTTTATTTCATAAATGGAATCTAGAAAGTATGCACATTCTATGTCATAACGACATTCTATAGTTAGCGCATGCGTCCGGAAATAAGAAAAGCTTACTTCCACCGTTTTTTAAAATCACAGCTTCTAGAAGGTTTACATGATTTCGTAAAAAACACGAGTTTTTAGAAAATGTGTTTTATTTCATAAATGGAATCTACAAAGTATGCACATTCTACGTCATAATGACTTTCTATTGTTTGCGCATCCGTCCGGAAATAAGAAAAGCTTATTTCCCCCGTTTTTTAAAATCACAGCTTCTAGAAGGTTTACATGATTTGTTAAAAAACATGAGTTTTTAGAAAATGTGTTTTATTTCATAAATGGAATCAACAAAGTATGCACATTCTACGTCATAACGACTTTCTATAGTTTGCGCATCCGTCCGGAAATAAGAAAAGCTTAGTTCCACCATATTTTAAAATCACACCTTCTACAAGGTTTACATGATTTCGTAAAAAACACGAGTTTTTATAAAATGTGTTTTATTTCATCAATGGAATCTACAAGGTATACACATTCTATGTCATAACGACTTTCTATAGTTTGCGCATACGTTCGGAAATAAGAAAACCTTACTTCCACCATTTTTTAAAATCACAGCTTCTAGAAGGTTTACATGATTTCGTAAAAAACACGAGTTTTTAGAAAATGTGTTTTATTTCATAAATGTAATCTACAAAGTATGCACATTCTACGTCATAACGAAATTCTATAGTTTGCGAATGCGTCCGGAAATAAGAAAAGCTTACTTCCACCGTTTTTTAAAATCACAGCTTCTAGAAGGTTTACATGATTTCGTAAAAAACACGAGTTTTTAGAAAATGTGTTTTATTTCATAAATGGAATCAACAAAGTATGCACATTCTACGTCATAACGACTTCCTATAGTTTATGCATGCATTTGGAAATAAGAAAAGCTTACTTCCCCCATTTTTTAAAATCACAGCTTCTAGAAGGTTTATATGATTTCTTAAAAAACACGAGTTTTTAGAAAATGTGTTTTATTTCATAAATGGAATCAACAAAGTATGCACATTCTACGTCATAACGACTTTCTATAGTTTGCGCATGCGTTTGGAAACTAGAAAAGCTTACTTACCCCGTTTTTTAAAATCACAGCTTCTAGAAGGTTTACATGATTTCTTAAAAAACACATGTTTTTAGAAAATGTGTTTTATTTCATAAATAGAATCAACAAAGTATGCACATTCTACGTCATAACGACTTTCTATAGTTTGCGCATGCGTCCGGAAATAAGAAAAGCTTACTTACACCATTTTTTAAAATCACAGCATCTAGAAGGTTTACATGATTTCGTAAAAAACACGTGTTTTTAGAAAATGTGTTTTATTTCATAAATGGAGTCTACAAAGTATGCACATTCTATGTCATAACGACTTTCTATAGTTTGCGCATGCGTCCGGAAATAAGAAAAGCTTACTTCCCCCGTTTTTTAAAATCACAGCTTCTAGAAGGTTTACATGATTTGTTAAAAAACATGAGTTTTTAGAAAATGTGTTTTATTTCATAAATGGAATCAACAAACTATGCACATTCTACATCATAACGACTTTCTATAGTTTGCGCATGCGTCCGGAAATAAGAAAAGCTTACTTCCACCGTTTTTTAAAATCACAGCTTCTAGAAGGTTTACATGTTTTCGTAAAAAACACGAGTTTTTAGAAAATGTGTTTTATTTCATAAATGGAATCTACAAAGTATGCACATTCTACGTCATAACGAATTTCTATAGTTTGCGCATGCTTCCGGAAAAAGAAAAGCTTACTTCCACCGTTTTTTAAAATCACAGCTTCTAGAAGGTTTTCATGATTTCGTAAAAAACACGAGTCTTTAGAAAATGTGTTTTGTTTCATAAATGGAATCAACAAAGTATGCACATTCTAAGTCATAACGACTTTGTATAGTTTGCGCATGCGTCCGGAAATAACAAAAGCTTACTTCCGCTGTTTTTTAAAATCACAGCTTCTATAAGGTTTACATGATTTCGTAAAAAACACGAGTTTTTAGAAAATGTGTTTTATTTCATCAATGGAATCTACAAAGTATGCACATTCTACGTCATAACGACATTCTATAGTTTGCGCATGCGTCCGGAAATAAGAAAAGCTTACTTCCACCGTTTTTTAAAATCACAACTTCTAGAAGGTTTACATGATTTCGTAAAAAACACGAGTTTTTAGAAAATGTGTTTTATTTCATCAATGGAATCTACAAAGTATGCACATTCTACGTCATAACGACTTTCTATAGTTTGCGCATGCGTCCGGAAATAAGAAACGCTTACTTCCCCCGTTTTTTAAAATCACAGCTTCTAGAAGGTTTACATGATTTCGTAAAAAACACGAGTTTTTAGAAAATGTGTTTTATTTCATAAATGGAATCAACAAAGTATGCACATTCTACGTCATAACGAATTTCTATAGTTTGCGCATGCATCCGGAAATAAGAAAAGCTTACTACCACCATTTTTTAAAATCACAGCTTCTAGAAGGTTTACATGATTTCTTAAAAAACACGAGTTTTTAGAAAATGCGTTTTATTTCATAAATGGAATCTACAAAGTATGCACATTCTACGTCATAACGACTTTCTATAGTTTGCGCATGCATCCGGAAATAAGAAATGCTTTCTTCCACCGTTTTTTAAAATCACAGCTTCTAGAAGGTTTACATGATTTCGTAAAAAACACGAGTTTTTAGAAAATGTGTTTTATTTCATAAATGGAATCAACAAAGTATGCACATTCTACCATAACGACTTTGTATAGTTTGCGCATGCATCCGGAAATAAGAAAAGCTTACTACCACCATTTTTTAAAATCACAGCTTCTAGAAGGTTTACATGATTTCTTAAAAAACACAAGTTTTTAGAAAATGCGTTTTATTTCATAAATGGAATCTATAAAAGTATGCACATTCTACGTCATAACGACTTTCTATAGTTTGCGCATGCATCCGGAAATAAGAAATGCTTTCTTCCACCGTTTTTTAAAATCACAGCTTCTAGAAGGTTTACACGATTTCGTAAAAAACACGAGTTTTTAGAAAATGTGTTTTATTTCATAAATGGAATCAACAAAGTATGCACATTGTACGTCATAACGACTTTGTATAGTTTGCGCATGCGTCCGGAAATAAGAAAAGCTTACTTCCACCGTTTTTTAAAATCACAGCATCTAGAAGGTTTACATGATTTCGTAAAAAACACGTGTTTTTAGAAAATGTGTTTTATTTCATAAATGGAGTCTACAAAGTATGCACATTCTATGTCATAACGACTTTCTATAGTTTGCGCATGCGTCCGGAAATAAGAAAAGCTTACTTCCCCCGTTTTTTAAAATCACAGCTTCTAGAAGGTTTACATGATTTGTTAAAAAACATGAGTTTTTAGAAAATGTGTTTTATTTCATAAATGGAATCAACAAACTATGCACATTCTACATCATAACGACTTTCTATAGTTTGCGCATGCGTCCGGAAATAAGAAAAGCTTACTTCCACCGTTTTTTAAAATCACAGCTTCTAGAAGGTTTACATGTTTTCGTAAAAAACACGAGTTTTTAGAAAATGTGTTTTATTTCATAAATGGAATCTACAAAGTATGCACATTCTACGTCATAACGAATTTCTATAGTTTGCGCATGCTTCCGGAAAAAGAAAAGCTTACTTCCACCGTTTTTTAAAATCACAGCTTCTAGAAGGTTTACATGATTTCGTAAAAAACACGAGTCTTTAGAAAATGTGTTTTGTTTCATAAATGGAATCAACAAAGTATGCACATTCTAAGTCATAACGACTTTGTATAGTTTGCGCATGCGTCCGGAAATAACAAAAGCTTACTTCCGCTGTTTTTTAAAATCACAGCTTCTATAAGGTTTACATGATTTCGTAAAAAACACGAGTTTTTAGAAAATGTGTTTTATTTCATCAATGGAATCTACAAAGTATGCACATTCTACGTCATAACGACATTCTATAGTTTGCGCATGCGTCCGGAAATAAGAAAAGCTTACTTCCACCGTTTTTTAAAATCACAACTTCTAGAAGGTTTACATGATTTCGTAAAAAACACGAGTTTTTAGAAAATGTGTTTTATTTCATCAATGGAATCTACAAAGTATGCACATTCTACGTCATAACGACTTTCTATAGTTTGCGCATGCGTCCGGAAATAAGAAACGCTTACTTCCCCCGTTTTTTAAAATCACAGCTTCTAGAAGGTTTACATGATTTCGTAAAAAACACGAGTTTTTAGAAAATGTGTTTTATTTCATAAATGGAATCAACAAAGTATGCACATTCTACGTCATAACGAATTTCTATAGTTTGCGCATGCATCCGGAAATAAGAAAAGCTTACTACCACCATTTTTTAAAATCACAGCTTCTAGAAGGTTTACATGATTTCTTAAAAAACACGAGTTTTTAGAAAATGCGTTTTATTTCATAAATGGAATCTACAAAGTATGCACATTCTACGTCATAACGACTTTCTATAGTTTGCGCATGCATCCGGAAATAAGAAATGCTTTCTTCCACCGTTTTTTAAAATCACAGCTTCTAGAAGGTTTACATGATTTCATAAAAAACACGAGTTTTTAGAAAATGTGTTTTATTTCATAAATGGAATCAACAAAGTATGCACATTCTACCATAACGACTTTGTATAGTTTGCGCATGCATCCGGAAATAAGAAAAGCTTACTACCACCATTTTTTAAAATCACAGCTTCTAGAAGGTTTACATGATTTCTTAAAAAACACAAGTTTTTAGAAAATGCGTTTTATTTCATAAATGGAATCTATAAAAGTATGCACATTCTACGTCATAACGACTTTCTATAGTTTGCGCATGCATCCGGAAATAAGAAATGCTTTCTTCCACCGTTTTTTAAAATCACAGCTTCTAGAAGGTTTACACGATTTCGTAAAAAACACGAGTTTTTAGAAAATGTGTTTTATTTCATAAATGGAATCAACAAAGTATGCACATTGTACGTCATAACGACTTTGTATAGTTTGCGCATGCGTCCGGAAATAAGAAAAGCTTACTTCCACCGTTTTTTAAAATCACAGCTTCTAGAAGGTTTACATGATTTCGTAAAAAACACGAGTTTTAGAAAATGTGTTTTATTTCATCAATGGAATCTACAAAGTATGCAAATTCTACGTCATAACGACATTCTATAGTTTGCGCATGCGTCCGGAAATAAAAAAAGCTTACTTCCATCGATTTTTAAAATCACAGCTTCTAGAAGGTTTACATGATTTCTTAAAAAAGATGAGTTTTTAAGAAATAACGAAATTCTTAAGTGTTTCTACGTCATAACGAAATTCTACGTCATAACGGGGGAAGTAAGCGTTTCTACGTCATAACGAAATTCTATAGTTTGCGAATGCGTCCGGAAATAAGAAAAGCTTACTTCCACCGTTTTCTAAAATCACAGCTTCTAGAAGGTTTACATGATTTCGTAAAAAACACGAGTTTTTAGAAAATGTGTTTTATTTCATAAATGGAATCTACAAAGTATGCACATTCTACGTCATAACGACTTTCTATAGTTTGCGCATGCGTTTGGAAATAAGAAAAGCTTACTTCCACCATTTTTCAAAATCACAGCTTCTAGAAGGTTTACATGATTTCGTAAAAACACGAGTTTTTAGAAAATGTGTTTTATTTCATCAATGGAATCAAAAAAGTATGCACATTCTACGTCATAACGACTTTCTATAGTTTGCGCAAGCGTCCGGAAATAACAAAAGATTACTTCCACCGTTTTTTAAAATCACAGCTTCTAGAAGGTTTACATGATTTCGTAAAAAACACGAGTTTTTAGAAAATGTGTTTTATTTCATCAATGGAATCTACAAAGTATGCACATTCTACGTCATAATGACATTCTATAGTCTGCGCATGCGTCCGGAAATAAGAAAAGCTTACTTCAACCGTTTTTTAAAATCACAACTTCTAGAAGGTCTACATGATTTCGTAAAAAACACGAGTTTTTAGAAAATGTGTTTTATTTCATCAATGGAATCTACAAAGTATGCACATTCTACATCATAACGACTGTCTATAGTTTGCGCATGCATCCGGAAATAAGAAACACTTACTTCCCCCGTTTTTTAAAATCACAGCTTCTAGAAGGTTTACATGATTTCGTAAAAAACACGAGTTTTTAGAAAATGTGTTTTATTTCATCAATGGAATCTACAAAGTATGCACATTCTATGTCATAACGACATTCTATAGTTTGCGCATGCGTCCGGAAATAAGAAAAGCTTACTTCCACCATTTTTTAAAATAACAGCTTCTAGAAGGTTTACATGATTTCGTAAAATACACGAGTTTTTAGAAAATGTGTTTTATTTCATAAATGGAATCTACAAAGTATGCACATTCTACGTCATAACGACTTTGTATAGTTTGCGCATGCGTCCGGAAATAAGAAAAGCTTACTTCCACCGTTTTTTAAAATCACAGCTTCTAGAAGGTTTACATGATTTCATAAAAAACACGAGTTTTTAGAAAATGTGTTTTATTTCATAAATGGAATCTACAAAGTATGCACATTCTACGTCATAACGACTTTCTATAGTTTGCGCATGCGTTTGGAAATAAGAAAAGCTTACTTCCACCATTTTTCAAAATCACAGCTTCTAGAAGGTTTACATGATTTCGTAAAAAACACGAGTTTTTAGAAAATGTGTTTTATTTCATCAATGGAATCAAAAAAGTATGCACATTCTACGTCATAACGACTTTCTATAGTTTGCGCAAGCGTCCGGAAATAACAAAACATTACTTCCACCGTTTTTTAAAATCACAGCTTCTAGAAGGTTTACATGATTTCGTAAAAAACACGAGTTTTTAGAAAATGTGTTTTATTTCATCAATGGAATCTACAAAGTATGCACATTCTACGTCATAATGACATTCTATAGTCTGCGCATGCGTCCGGAAATAAGAAAAGCTTACTTCAACCGTTTTTTAAAATCACAACTTCTAGAAGGTCTACATGATTTCGTAAAAAACACGAGTTTTTAGAAAATGTGTTTTATTTCATCAATGGAATCTACAAAGTATGCACATTCTACATCATAACGACTGTCTATAGTTTGCGCATGCATCCGGAAATAAGAAACACTTACTTCCCCCGTTTTTTAAAATCACAGCTTCTAGAAGGTTTACATGATTTCGTAAAAAACACGAGTTTTTAGAAAATGTGTTTTATTTCATCAATGGAATCTACAAAGTATGCACATTCTATGTCATAACGACATTCTATAGTTTGCGCATGCGTCCGGAAATAAGAAAAGCTTACTTCCACCATTTTTTAAAATAACAGCTTCTAGAAGGTTTACATGATTTCGTAAAATACACGAGTTTTTAGAAAATGTGTTTTATTTCATAAATGGAATCTACAAAGTATGCACATTCTACGTCATAACTACTTTCTATAGTTTGCGCATGCGTCCAGAAATAAGAAAAGCTTACTTCGACCGTTTTTTAAAATCACAGCTTCTCGAAGGTTTACATGATTTCGTAAAAAACACGGGTTTTTAGAAAATGTGTTTTATTTCATAAATTCTATCTACAAAGTATGCACATTCTACATCATAACGACTTTCTATAGTTTGCGCATGCGTCCGGAAATAAGAAACGCTTACGTCCCCCGTTTTTTAAAATCACAGCTTCTAGAAGGTTTACATGATTTCGTAAAAAACACGACTTTTTAGAAAATGTGTTTTATTTCATCAATGGAATCTACAAAGTATACACATTCTACGTCATAACGACATTCTATAGTTTGCGCATGCGTCCGGAAATAAGAAAAGCTTACTTCCACCATTTTTTAAAATCACAGCTTCTAGAAGGTTTACATGATTTCGTAAAAAACACGAGTTTTTAGAAAATGTGTTTTATTTCATAAATGGAATCTACAAAGTATGCACATTCTACGTCATAACTACTTTCTATAGTTTGCGCATGCGTCTGGAAATAAGAAAAGCTTACTTCCACCGTTTTTTAAAATCACAGCTTCTCGAAGGTATACATGATTTCGTAAAAAGCACGGGTTTTTAGAAAATGTGTTTTATTTCATAAATGGAATCTACAAAGTATGCACATTCTACGTCATAACGACTTTGTATAGTTTGCGCATGCGTCCGGAAATAAGAAAAGCTTACTTCCACCGTTTTTTAAAATCACAGCTTCTAGAAGGTTTACATGATTTCATAAAAAACACGAGTTTTTAGAAAATGTGTTTTATTTCATAAATGGAATCTACAAAGTATGCACATTCTACGTCATAACGACTTTCTATAGTTTGCGCATGCGTTTGGAAATAAGAAAAGCTTACTTCCACCATTTTTCAAAATCACAGCTTCTAGAAGGTTTACATGATTTCGTAAAAAACACGAGTTTTTAGAAAATGTGTTTTATTTCATCAATGGAATCAAAAAAGTATGCACATTCTACGTCATAACGACTTTCTATAGTTTGCGCAAGCGTCCGGAAATAACAAAAGATTACTTCCACCGTTTTTTAAAATCACAGCTTCTAGAAGGTTTACATGATTTCGTAAAAAACACGGGTTTTAGAAAATGTGTTTTATTTCATCAATGGAATCTACAAAGTATGCACATTCTACGTCATAACGACTTTCTATAGTTTGCGCATGCAGCCGGAAATAAGAAAAGCTTACTTCCACCATTTTTTAAAATCACAGCTTCTAGAAGGTTTACATGATTTCGTAAAAAACATGAGTTTTTAGAAAATGTGTTTTATTTCATAAATGGAATCTACAAAGTATGCACATTCTACGTCATAACGACTTTCTATAGTTTGCGCATGCTTCCGGAAATAAGAAAAGCTTATTTCCACCGTTTTTTAAAATCAAAGCTTCTAGAAGGTTTACATGATTTCGTAAAAAACACGAGTTTTTAGAAAATGTGTTTTATTTCATAAATGGAATCAACAAAGTATGCACATTCTACATCATAACGACTTTGTATAGTTTGCGCATACGTTTGGAAATAACAAAAGCTTACTTCCACTGTTTTTTAAAATCACAGCTTCTAGAAGGTTTACATGATTTCTTAAAAAACACAAGTTTGTAGAAAATGTGTTTTATTTCATAAATAGAATCAACAAAGTATGCACATTCTACGTTATAACGAATTTCTTTAGTTTGCGCATGCGTCCAGAAATAAGAAAAGCTTACTTCCACCGTTTTTTAAAATCACAGCTTCTAGAAGGTTTACATGATTTCGTAAAAAAAAAGAGTTTTTAGAAAATGTGTTTTATTTCATAAATGGAATCTACAAATTATGCACATTCTACGTCATAACGACTTTCTAGAGTTTGCGCATACGTCCGGAAATAAGAAAAGCTTACTTCCACCGTTTTTTAAAATCACAGCTTCTAAAAGGTTTACATGATTTCGTAAAAAACACGAGTTTTTAGAAAATGTGTTTTATTTCATAAATGGAATCTACAAAGTATGCAAATTCTACGTCATAACGACTTTCTATAGTTTGCGCATCCGTCCGGAAATAAGAAACGTTTACTTCCCCCGTTTTTGAAAATCACAGCTTCTAGAAGGTTTACATGATTTGTTAAAAAACATGAGTTTTTAGAAAATGTGTTTTATTTCATAAATGGAATCAACAAAGTATGCACATTCTACGTCATAACGACTTTCTATAGTTTGCGCATGCGTCCGGAAATAAGAAAGGCTTACTTCCACCGTTTTTTAAAATCACAGCTTCTAGAAGGTTTACATGATTTCGTAAAAAAAAAAGTTTTTAGAAAATGTGGTTTATTTCATAAATGGAATCTACAAAGTATGCACATTCTACGTCATAACAACTTTCTACAGTTTGCGCATACGTCCGGAAATAAGAAAAGCTTACTTCCACCATTTTTTAAAATCACAGCTTCTAAAAGGTTTACATGATTTCGTAAAAAACATGAGTTTTTAGAAAATGTGTTTTATTTCATAAATGGAATCTACAAAGTATGCACATTCTACGTCATAACGACTTTCTATAGTTTGCGCAAGCGTCCGGAAATAAGAAAAGCTTACTTCCACCATTTTTTAAAATCACAGCATCTAGAAGGTTTACATGATTTCGTAAAAAACACGAGTTTTTAGAAAATGAGTTTTATTTCATAAACGGAATATACAAAGTATGCACATTCGAGGTCATAACGACATTCTATAGTTTGCGCATGCGTCCGGAAATAAGAAAAGCTTACTTCCACCGTTTTTTAAAATCACAGCTTCTAGAAGGTTTACATGATTTCGTAAAAAACACGAATTTTTAGAAAATGTGTTTTATTTCATAAATGGAATCTACAAAGTTTGCACTTTCTACATCATAACGACTTTCTATAGTTTGCGCATGCGTCCGGAAATAAGAAAAGCTTACTTCCACCATTTTTTAAAATCACAGCTTCTAGAAGGTTTACATGATTTCGTAAAAAACACGAGTTTTTAGAAAATGTGTTTTATTTCATCAATGGAATCTACAAAGTATGCACATTCTACATCATAACGACTTTCTATAGTTTGCGCATGCGTCCGGAAATAAGAAACGCTTACTTCCCCCGTTTTTTAAAATCACAGCTTCTAGAAGGTTTACATGATTTCGTAAAAAACACGAGTTTTTAGAAAATGTGTTTTATTTCATCAATGGAATCTACAAAGTATGCACATTCTACATCATAACGACATTCTATAGTTTGCGCATGCGTCCGGAAATAAGAAAAGCTTACTTCCACCATTTTTTAAAATAACAGCTTCTAGAAGGTTTACATGATTTCGTAAAAAACACGAGTTTTTAGAAAATGTGTTTTATTTCATAAATGGAATCTACAAAGTATGCACATTCTACGTCATAACGACTTTGTATAGTTTGCGCATGCGTCCGGAAAAAAGAAAAGCTTACTTCCACCGTTTTTTAAAATCACAGCTTCTAGAAGGTTTACATGATTTCGTAAAAAACACGAGTTTTTAGAAAATGTGTTTTATTTCATAAATGGAATCTACAAAGTATGCACATTCTACGTCATAACGACTTTCTATAGTTTGCGCATGCGTTTGGAAATAAGAAAAGCTTACTTCCACCGTTTTTCAAAATCACAGCTTCTAGAAGGTTTACATGATTTCGTAAAAAACACGAGTTTTTAGAAAATGTGTTTTATTTCATCAATGGAATCAAAAAAGTATGCACATTCTACGTCATAACGACTTTCTATAGTTTGCGCAAGCGTCCGGAAATAACAAAAGATTACTTCCACCGTTTTTTAAAATCACAGCTTCTAGAAGGTTTACATGATTTCGTAAAAAACACGAGTTTTTAGAAAATGTGTTTTATTTCATCAATGGAATCTACAAAGTATGCACATTCTACGTCATAATGACATTCTATAGTCTGCGCATGCGTCCGAAAATAAGAAAAGCTTACTTCAACCGTTTTTTAAAATCACAACTTCTAGAAGGTCTACATGATTTCGTAAAAAACACGAGTTTTTAGAAAATGTGTTTTATTTCATCAATGGAATCTACAAAGTATGCACATTCTACATCATAACGACTTTCTATAGTTTGCGCATGCATCCGGAAATAAGAAACGCTTACTTCCCCCGTTTTTTAAAATCACAGCTTCTAGAAGGTTTACGTGATTTCGTAAAAAACACGAGTTTTTAGAAAATGTGTTTTATTTCATCAATGGAATCTACAAAGTATGCACATTCTACGTCATAATGACATTCTATAGTTTGCGCATGCGTCTGGAAATAAGAAAAGCTTACTTCCACCATTTTTTAAAATAACAGCTTCTAGAAGGTTTACATGATTTCGTAAAATACACGAGTTTTTAGAAAATGTGTTTTATTTCATAAATGGAATCTACAAAGTATGCACATTCTACGTCATAACTACTTTCTATAGTTTGCGCATGCGTCCAGAAATAAGAAAAGCTTACTTCGACCGTTTTTTAAAATCACAGCTTCTCGAAGGTTTACATGATTTCGTAAAAAACACGGGTTTTTAGAAAATGTGTTTTATTTCATAAATGGAATCTACAAAGTATGCACATTCTACGTCATAACGACTTTGTATAGTTTGCGCATGCGTCCGGAAATAAGAAAAGCTTACTTCCACCGTTTTTTAAAATCACAGCTTCTAGAAGGTTTACATGATTTCGTAAAAAACACGAGTTTTTAGAAAATGTGTTTTATTTCATAAATGGAATCTACAAAGTATGCACATTCTACGTCATAACGACTTTCTATAGTTTGCGCATGCATTTGGAAATAAGAAAAGCTTACTTCCACCGTTTTTTAAAATCACAGCTTCTAGAAGGTTTACATGATTTCGTAAAAAACACGAGTTTTTAGAAAATGTGTTTTATTTCATAAATGGAATCTACAAAGTATGCACATTCTACGTCATAACGACTTTCTATAGTTTGCGCATGCATTTGGAAATAAGAAAAGCTTACTTCCACCGTTTTTTAAAATCACAGCTTCTAGAAGGTTTACATGATTTCGTAAAAAACACGAGTTTTTAGAAAATGTGTTTTATTTCATAAATGGAATCAACAAAGTATGCACATTCTACGTCATAATGACTTTGTATAGTTTGCGCATGCGTCCGGAAATAAGAAAAGCTTACTTCCACCGTTTTTTAAAATCACAACTTCTAGAAGGTTTACATGATTTCGTAAAAAACACGAGTTTTTAGAAAATGTGTTTTATTTCATCAATGGAATCTACAAAGTATGCACATTCTACATCATAACGACTTTCTATAGTTTGCGCATGCGTCCGGAAATAAGAAACGCTTACGTCCCCCGTTTTTTAAAATCACAGCTTCTAGAAGGTTTACATGATTTCGTAAAAAACACGACTTTTTAGAAAATGTGTTTTATTTCATCAATGGAATCTACAAAGTATACACATTCTACGTCATAACGACATTCTATAGTTTGCGCATGCGTCCGGAAATAAGAAAAGCTTACTTCCACCATTTTTTAAAATCACAGCTTCTAGAAGGTTTACATGATTTCGTAAAAAACACGAGTTTTTAGAAAATGTGTTTTATTTCATAAATGGAATCTACAAAGTATGCACATTCTACGTCATAACTACTTTCTATAGTTTGCGCATGCGTCTGGAAATAAGAAAAGCTTACTTCCACCGTTTTTTAAAATCACAGCTTCTCGAAGGTATACATGATTTCGTAAAAAGCACGGGTTTTTAGAAAATGTGTTTTATTTCATAAATGGAATCTACAAAGTATGCACATTCTACGTCATAACGACTTTGTATAGTTTGCGCATGCGTCCGGAAATAAGAAAAGCTTACTTCCACCGTTTTTTAAAATCACAGCTTCTAGAAGGTTTACATGATTTTGTAAAAAACACGAGTTTTTAGAAAATGTATTTTATTTCATCAATGGAATCTACAAAGTATGCACATTCTACGTCATAACGAAATTCTATAGTTTGCGCATGCGTCCGGACATAACAAAAGCTTACTTCCACCGTTTTTTAAAATCACAGCTTCTAGAAGGTTTACATGATTTCGTAAAAAACACGAGTTTTTAGAAAATGTGTTTTATTTCATAAATGGAATCTACAAACTATGCACATTCTACGTCATAACGACTTTCTATAGTTTGCGCATGCGTCCGGAAATAAGAAAAGTTTACTTCCACCGTTTTTTAAAATCACAACTTCTCGAAGGTTTACATGATTTCGTAAAAAACACGGGTTTTTAGAAAATGTGTTTTATTTCATAAATGGAATCTACAAAGTATGCACATTCTACGTCATAACGACTTTCTATAGTTTGCGCATGCAGCCGGAAATAAGAAAAGCTTACTTCCACCATTTTTTAAAATCACAGCTTCTAGAAGGTTTACATGATTTCGTAAAAAACATGAGTTTTTAGAAAATGTGTTTTATTTCATAAATGGAATCTACAAAGTATGCACATTCTACGTCATAACGACTTTCTATAGTTTGCGCATGCTTCCGGAAATAAGAAAAGCTTATTTCCACCGTTTTTTAAAATCAAAGCTTCTAGAAGGTTTACATGATTTCGTAAAAAACACGAGTTTTTAGAAAATGTGTTTTATTTCATAAATGGAATCAACAAAGTATGCACATTCTACGTCATAACGACTTTGTATAGTTTGCGCATACGTTTGGAAATAACAAAAGCTTACTTCCACTCTTTTTTAAAATCACAGCTTCTAGAAGGTTTACATGATTTCTTAAAAAACACAAGTTTGTAGAAAATGTGTTTTATTTCATAAATAGAATCAACAAAGTATGCACATTCTACGTCATAACGAATTTCTATAGTTTGCGCATGCGTCCGGAAATAAGAAAAGCTTACTTCCACCGTTTTTTAAAATCACAGCTTCTAGAAGGTTTACATGATTTCGTAAAAAAAAAGAGTTTTTAGAAAATGTGTTTTATTTCATAAATGGAATCTACAAAGTATGCACATTCTACGTCATAACGACTTTCTATAGTTTGCGCATCCGTCCAGAAATAAGAAAAGTTTACTTTGCCCGTTTTTTAAAATCACAGCTTCTAGAAGGTTTACATGATTTGTTAAAAAACACGAGTTTTTAGAAAATTTGTTTTATTTCATAAATGGAATCAACAAAGTATGCACATTCTACGTCATAACGACTTTCTATAGTTTGCGCATGCGTCCGGATATAAGAAAAGCTTACTTCCACCGTTTTTTAAAATCACAGCTTCTAGAAGGTTTACATGATTTCGTAAAAAAGACGAGTTTTTAGAAAATGTGTTTTATTTCATAAATGGAATCTACAAAGTATGCACATTCTACGTCATAAATACTTTCTATAGTTTGCGCATGCGTCCGGAAATAAGAAAAGCTTACTTCCCTCGTTTTTTAAAATCACAGCTTCTAGAAGGTTTACATGATTTCTTAAAAAACATGATTTTTTAGAAAATATGCGTTATTTCATAAATGGAATCAACAAAGTATGCACATTCTACGTTATAACGACTTTCTATAGTTTGCGCATGCGTTTAGAAATAGGAAAAGCTTACTTCCCCCGTTTTTTTAAAATCACAGCTTCTAGAAGGTTTACATGATTTCTTAAAAAACACGAGTTTTTAGAAAATGTGTTTTATTTAATAAATAGAATCAAGAAAGTATGCACATTCTATGTCATAACGACTTTCTATAGTTTGCGCATGCATCCGGAAATAAGAAAAGCTTACTTCCACCATTTTTTAAAATCACGGCATCTAGAAGGTTTACATGATTTAGTAAAAAACACGAGCTTTTAGAAAATGTGTTTTATTTCATAAATGGAATCTACAAAGTCTTCACATTCTACGTCATAACGACATTCTATAGTTTGGGCATGCGTCCGGAAATAAGAAAAGCTTACTTCCACCGTTTTTTAAAATCACAGCTTCTAGAAGGCTTACATGATTTCGTAAAAAACACGAGTTTCTAGAAAATGTGTTTTATTTCATAAATGGAATCTACAAAGTATGCACATTCTACGTCATAACGACATTCTATAGGTTGCGCATCCGTCCGGAAATAAGAAAAGCTTACTTCCCCGTTTTTTAAGATCACAGCTTCTAGAAGGTTTACATGATTTCGTAAAAAACACGAGTTTTTAGAAAATGTGTTTTATTTCATAAATGGAATCTTCAAAGTATGCACATTCTACGTCATAACGAAATTCTATAGTTTGCGAATGCGTCCGGAAATAAGAAAAGTTTACATCCACCATTTTTTAAAATCACAGCTTCTAGAAGGTTTACATGATTTCGTAAAAAACACGAGTTTTTAGAAAATGTGTTTTATTTGATAAATGGAATCTACAAAGTATGCACATTCTACGTCATAACGACTTTCTATAGTTTGCGCATGCGTCCGGAAATAAGAAAAGCTTACTTCCCTCGTTTTTTAAAATCACAGCTTCTAGAAGGTTTACATGATTTCTTAAAAAACATGATTTATTAGAAAATGTGCGTTATTTCATAAATGGAATCAACAAAGTATGCACATTCTACGTTATAACGACTTTCTATAGTTTGCGCATGCGTTTAGAAATAGGAAAAGCTTACTTCCCCCGTTTTTTTAAAATCACAGCTTCTAGAAGGTTTACATGATTTCTTAAAAAACACGAGTTTTTAGAAAATGTGTTTTATTTAATAAATAGAATTAAGAAAGTATGCACATTCTATGTCATAACGACTTTCTATAGTTTGCGCATGCATCCGGAAATAAGAAAAGCTTACTTCCACCATTTTTTAAAATCACGGCATCTAGAAGGTTTACATGATTTAGTAAAAAACACGAGCTTTTAGAAAATGTGTTTTATTTCATAAATGGAATCTACAAAGTCTTCACATTCTACGTCATAACGACATTCTATAGTTTGGGCATGCGTCCGGAAATAAGAAAAGCTTACTTCCACCGTTTTTTAAAATCACTGCTTCTAGAAGGCTTACATGATTTCGTAAAAAACACGAGTTTCTAGAAAATGTGTTTTATTTCATAAATGGAATCTACAAAGTATGCACATTCTACGTCATAACGACCTTCTATAGGTTGCGCATCCGTCCGGAAATAAGAAAAGCTTACTTCCCCGTTTTTTAAGATCACAGCTTCTAGAAGGTTTACATGATTTCGTAAAAAACACGAGTTTTTAGAAAATGTGTTTTATTTCATAAATGGAATCTACAAAGTATGCACATTCTACGTCATAACGAAATTCTATAGTTTGCGAATGCGTCCGGAAATAAGAAAAGTTTACATCCACCATTTTTTAAAATCACAGCTTCTAGAAGGTTTACATGATTTCGTAAAAAACACGAGTTTTTAGAAAATGTGTTTTATTTGATAAATGGAATCTACAAAGTATGCACATTCTACGTCATAACGACTTTCTATAGTTTGCGCATGCGTCCGGAAATAAGAAAAGCTTACTTCCCCCGTTTTTTAAAATCACAGCTTCGAGAAGGTTTACATGATTTCTTAAAAAACACGATTTTTTAGAAAATGTGTTTTATTTCATAAATGGAATCAACAAAGTATGCACATTCTACGTCATAACGACTTTCTATAGTTTATGCATGCGTTTGGAAATAAGAAAAGCTTACTTCCCCCGTTTTTTAAAATCACAGCTTCTAGAAGGTTTATATGATTTCTTAAAAAACATGAGTTTTTAGAAAATGTGTTTTATTTCACAAATGGAATCAACAAAGTATGCACATTCTACGTCATAACGACTTTCTATAGTTTGCGCATGCGTTTGGAAATAAGAAAAGCTTACTTCCCCCATTTTTTAAAATCACAGCTTCTAGAAGGTTTACATGATTTCTTAAAAAACACATGTTTTTAGAAAATGTGTTTTATTTCATAAATAGAATCAACAAAGTATGCACATTCTACGTCATAACGACTTTCTATAGTTTGTGCATGCGTCCTGAAATAAGAAAAGCTACTTACACCATTTTTTAAAATCACAGCATCTAGAAGGTTTACATGATTTCGTAAAAAACACGAGTTTTTAGAAAATGTGTTTTATTTCATAAATGGAATCTACAAAGTATGCACATTCTACGTCATAACGACATTCTATAGTTTGCGCATGCGTCCGGAAATAATAAAAGCTTACTTCCCCCGTTTTTTAAAATCACAGCTTCTAGAATGTTTATATGATTTCTTAAAAAACACAAGTTTTTAGAAAATGTGTTTTATTTCAAAAATGGAATCAACAAAGTATGCACATTCTACGTCATAACGACTTTCTATAGTTTGCGCATCCGTTTGAAAATAAGAAAAGCTTACTTCCCCCGTTTTTTAAAATCACAGCTTCTAGAAGGTTTACATGATTTCTTAAAAACCACATGTTTTTAGAAAATGTGTTTTATTTCATAGATCGAATCAACAAAGTATGCACATTCTACGTCATAACGACTTTCTATAGTTTGCGCATGCGTCCGGAAATAAGAAAAGCTTACTTCCCCCGTTTTTTAAAATCACAGCTTCTAGAAGGTTTACATGATTTCGTGAAAAACACGAGTTTTTAGAAAATGTGTTTTATTTCATAAATGGAATCTACAAAGTATGCACATTCTACGTCATAACGACATTCTATAGTTTGCGCATGCGTCCGGAAATAATAAAAGCTTACTTCCACCGTTTTTTAAAATCACAGCTTCTAGAAGGTTTACATGATTTCGTAAAAAACATGAGTTTTTAGAAAATGTGTTTTATTTCATAAATGGAATCTACAAAGTATGCACGTTCTACGTCATAAGGACTTTCTATAGTTTGCGCATGCGTTTGGAAATAAGAAAAGCTTACCTCCACCGTTTTTAAAAATCACAGCTTCTAGAAGGTTTACATGCTTTCTTAAAAAACACGAGTTTTTAGAAAATGTGTTTTATTTCATAAATGGAATCAACAAAGTATTCACATTCTACATCATAATAACTTTCTATAGTTTACGCATGCATTTGGAAATAAGAAAAGCTTACTTCCCCCGTTTTTTAAAATCACAGCTTCTAGAAGGTTTACATGATTTCGTAAAAAACACGAGTTTTTAGAAAATGTGTTCTATTTCATAAATGGAATACACAAAATATGCACATTCTACGTCATAACGACATTCTATAGTTTGCGCATGCGTCCGGAAATATGAAAAGCTTACTTCCCCCGTTTTTTTAAATCACAGCTTCTAGAAGGTTTACATGATTTCATAAAATACGCGAGTTTTTAGAAAATGTGTTTTATTTCATAAATGGAATCTACAAAGTATGCAAATTCTACGTCATAACGACATTCTATAGTTTGCGAATGCGTCCAGAAATATGAAAAGCTTACTTCCCCCATTTTTAAAAATCACAGCTCCTAGAAGGTTTACATGATTTCGTAAAAAACATGAGTTTTTAGAAAATGTGTTTTATTTCATAAATGGAATCTTAAAAGTATGCACATTCTACATCATAACGAAATTCTATAGTTTGCGAATGCGTCCGTAAATAAGAAAAGCTTTCTTCCACCGTTTTTTAAAATCATAGCTTCTAGAAGGTTTACATCATTTCGTAAAAAACACGAGTTTTTAGAAAATGTGTTTTATTTCATAAATGGAATCTACAAAGTATGCACATTCTACGTCATAACGACTTTCTATAGTTTGCGCATCCGTCCGGAAATAAGAAAAGTTTACTTTGCCCGTTTTTTAAAATCACAGCTTCTAGAAGGTTTACATGATTTGTTAAAAAACACGAGTTTTTAGAAAATTTGTTTTATTTCATAAATGGAATCAACAAAGTATGCACATTCTACGTCATAACGACTTTCTATAGTTTGCGCATGCGTTTGGAAATAAGAAAAGCTTACTTCCCCTGTTTTTTAAAATCACAGCTTCTAGAAGGTTTACATGATTTCTTAAAAAACATGAGTTTTTAGAAAATGTGTTTTATTTCATAAATGGAATCAACAAAGTATGCACATTCTACGTCATAAGGACCTTCTATAGTTTGCGCATTCGTCCGGAAATAAGAAAAGCTTACTTCCACTGATTTTTAAAATCACAGCTTCTAGAAGGTTTACATGATTTCTTTAAACACACGAGTTTTTAGAAAATGTGTTTTATTTCATAAATGGAATCTACAAAGTATGCACATTCTACGTCATAACGAATTTTTATATTTTGCGCATGCGTTTAGAAATAAGAAAGGCTTACTTCCCCCGTTTTTTTAAAATCACAGCTTCTAGAAGGTTTCAATGATTTCTTAAAAAACACGAGTTTTTAGAAAATGTGTTTTATTTAATAAATAGAATCAACGAAGTATGCACATTCTATTTCATAACGACTTTTTATAGTTTCCGCATGCGTCCGGAAATAAGAAAAGCTTACTTCCACCATTTTTTAAAATCACAGCATCTAGAAGGTTTACATGATTTAGTAAAAAACACGAGTTTTTAGAAAATGTGTTTTATTTCATAAATGGAATCTACAAAGTCTTCACATTCTACGTCATAACGACATTCTATAGTTTGCGCATGCGTCCGGAAATAAGAAAAGCTTACTTCCACCGTTTTTTAAAATCACAGCTTCTAGAAGGCTTACATGATTTCGTAAAAAACACGAGTTTTTAGAAAATGTGTTTTATTTCATAAATGGAATCTACAAAGTATGCACATTCTACGTCATAACGAGCTTCTATAGGTTGCGCATCCGTCCGGAAATAAGAAAAGCTTACTTCCCCATTTTTTAAAATCACAGCTTCTAGAAGGTTTACATGATTTGTTAAAAAACACGAGTTTTTATAAAATGTGTTTTATTTCATAAATGGAATCAACAAAGTATGCAAATTCTACGTCATAACGACTTTCTATAGTTTGCGCATCTGTCCGGAAATAAGAAAATCTTAGTTCCACCGTTTTTTAAAATCACAGCTTCTAAAAGGTTTACATGATTTCGTAAAAAACACGAGTTTTTATAAAATGTGTTTTATTTCATAAATGGAATCTACAAAGTATGCACATTCTACGTCATAACGAATTTCTATAGTTTGCGCATACGTCCGAAAATAAGAAAAGCTTACTTCCACCATTTTTTAAAATCACAGCTTCTAGAAGGTTTACATGATTTCTTAAAAAACACGAGTTTTTAGAAAATGTGTTTTATTTCATAAATAGAATCAACAAAGTATGCACATCCTACGTCATAACGACTTTCTATAGTTTGCGCATGCGTTTGGAAATAAGAAAAGCTTACTTCCGCCATTTTTTAAAATCACAGCTTCTAGAAGGTTTACATGATTTCTTAAAAAACACGAGTTTTTAGAAAATGTGTTTTATTTCATAAATGGAATCAACAAAGTATGCACATTCTACATCATAACCACTTTCTATAGTTTGTGCATTCGTCCGGAAATAAGAAAAGCTTACTTCCACCGTTTTTTAAAATCACAGCTTCTAGAAGGTTTACATGATTTCGTAAAAAACACGAGTTTTTAGAAAATGTGTTTTATTTCATAAATGGAATCTACAAAGCATGCACATTCTACGTCATAAGGACTTTCTATAGTTTGCGGATGCGTTTGGAAATAAGAAAAGCTTACTTCCCCCATTTTTTAAAATCACAGCTTCTAGAAGGTTTACATGATTTCTTAAAAAACATGAGTTTTTAGAAATGTGTTTTATTTCATAAATAGAATCAACAAAGTATGCACATTCTACGTCATAACGACTTTCTATAGTTTGTGCATGCGTCCGGAAATATGAAAAGCTTACTTCCACCATTTTTTAAAATCACAACATCTAGAAGGTTTACATGATTTCGTTAAAAACACGAGTTTTTATAAAATGTGTTTTCTTTCATCAATGGAATCTACAAAGTATGCACATTCTACGTCATAACGACATTCTATAGTTTGCGCATGCGTCCGGAAATAAGAAAAGCTTACTTTCCCCGTTTTTTAAAATCACAGCTTCTAGAAGGTTTACATGATTTCTTAAAAAACACGAGTTTTTAGAAAAAAAAAATTTATTTCATAAATGGAATCAACAAAGTATGCACATAGTACGTCATAACGACATTCTATAGTTTGCGCATGCGTCCGGAAATAAGAAAAGCTTACTTCCACCGTTTTTTAAAATCACAGCTTCTAGAAGGTTTACATGATTTCGTAAAAAACACGAGTTTTTAGAAAATGTGTTTTATTTCATAAATGGAATCTACAAAGTACGCACATTCTACGTCATAACGACTTTCTATAGTTTGCGCATCCCTCCGAAAATAAGAAAAGTTTACTTCCCCCGTTTTTTAAAATCACAGCTTCTAGAAGGTTTACATGATTTCGTAAAAAACACGAGTTTTTAGAAAATGTGTTTTATTTCATAAATGGAATCTAGAAAGTATGCACATTCTATGTCATAACGACATTCTATAGTTAGCGCATGCGTCCGGAAATAAGAAAAGCTTACTTCCACCGTTTTTTAAAATCACAGCTTCTAGAAGGTTTACATGATTTCGTAAAAAACACGAGTTTTTAGAAAATGTGTTTTATTTCATCAATGGAATCTACAAATTATGCACATTCTACGTCATAATGACTTTCTATTGTTTGCGCATCCGTCCGGAAATAAGAAAAGCTTATTTCCCCCGTTTTTTAAAATCACAGCTTCTAGAAGGTTTACATGATTTGTTAAAAAACATGAGTTTTTAGAAAATGTGTTTTATTTCATAAATGGAATCAACAAAGTATGCACATTCTACGTCATAACGACTTTCTATAGTTTGCGCATACGTTTGGAAATAACAAAAGCTTACTTCCACTCTTTTTTAAAATCACAGCTTCTAGAAGGTTTACATGATTTCTTAAAAAACACAAGTTTGTAGAAAATGTGTTTTATTTCATAAATAGAATCAACAAAGTATGCACATTCTACGTCATAACGAATTTCTATAGTTTGCGCATGCGTCCGGAAATAAGAAAATCTTACTTCCACCGTTTTTTAAAATCACAGCTTCTAGAAGGTTTACATGATTTCGTAAAAAAAAAGAGTTTTTAGAAAATGTGTTTTATTTCATAAATGGAATCTACAAAGTATGCACATTCTACGTCATAACGACTTTCTATAGTTTGCGCATCCGTCCAGAAATAAGAAAAGTTTACTTTGCCCGTTTTTTAAAATCACAGCTTCTAGAAGGTTTACATGATTTGTTAAAAAACACGAGTTTTTAGAAAATTTGTTTTATTTCATAAATGGAATCAACAAAGTATGCACATTCTACGTCATAACGACTTTCTATAGTTTGCGCATGCGTCCGGATATAAGAAAAGCTTACTTCCACCGTTTTTTAAAATCACAGCTTCTAGAAGGTTTACATGATTTCGTAAAAAAGACGAGTTTTTAGAAAATGTGTTTTATTTCATAAATGGAATCTACAAAGTATGCACATTCTACGTCATAAATACTTTCTATAGTTTGCGCATGCGTCCGGAAATAAGAAAAGCTTACTTCCCTCGTTTTTTAAAATCACAGCTTCTAGAAGGTTTACATGATTTCTTAAAAAACATGATTTTTTAGAAAATATGCGTTATTTCATAAATGGAATCAACAAAGTATGCACATTCTACGTTATAACGACTTTCTATAGTTTGCGCATGCGTTTAGAAATAGGAAAAGCTTACTTCCCCCGTTTTTTTAAAATCACAGCTTCTAGAAGGTTTACATGATTTCTTAAAAAACACGAGTTTTTAGAAAATGTGTTTTATTTAATAAATAGAATCAAGAAAGTATGCACATTCTATGTCATAACGACTTTCTATAGTTTGCGCATGCATCCGGAAATAAGAAAAGCTTACTTCCACCATTTTTTAAAATCACGGCATCTAGAAGGTTTACATGATTTAGTAAAAAACACGAGCTTTTAGAAAATGTGTTTTATTTCATAAATGGAATCTACAAAGTCTTCACATTCTACGTCATAACGACATTCTATAGTTTGGGCATGCGTCCGGAAATAAGAAAAGCTTACTTCCACCGTTTTTTAAAATCACAGCTTCTAGAAGGCTTACATGATTTCGTAAAAAACACGAGTTTCTAGAAAATGTGTTTTATTTCATAAATGGAATCTACAAAGTATGCACATTCTACGTCATAACGACATTCTATAGGTTGCGCATCCGTCCGGAAATAAGAAAAGCTTACTTCCCCGTTTTTTAAGATCACAGCTTCTAGAAGGTTTACATGATTTCGTAAAAAACACGAGTTTTTAGAAAATGTGTTTTATTTCATAAATGGAATCTACAAAGTATGCACATTCTACGTCATAACGAAATTCTATAGTTTGCGAATGCGTCCGGAAATAAGAAAAGTTTACATCCACCATTTTTTAAAATCACAGCTTCTAGAAGGTTTACATGATTTCGTAAAAAACACGAGTTTTTAGAAAATGTGTTTTATTTGATAAATGGAATCTACAAAGTATGCACATTCTACGTCATAACGACTTTCTATAGTTTGCGCATGCGTCCGGAAATAAGAAAAGCTTACTTCCCTCGTTTTTTAAAATCACAGCTTCTAGAAGGTTTACATGATTTCTTAAAAAACATGATTTATTAGAAAATGTGCGTTATTTCATAAATGGAATCAACAAAGTATGCACATTCTACGTTATAACGACTTTCTATAGTTTGCGCATGCGTTTAGAAATAGGAAAAGCTTACTTCCCCCGTTTTTTTAAAATCACAGCTTCTAGAAGGTTTACATGATTTCTTAAAAAACACGAGTTTTTAGAAAATGTGTTTTATTTAATAAATAGAATTAAGAAAGTATGCACATTCTATGTCATAACGACTTTCTATAGTTTGCGCATGCATCCGGAAATAAGAAAAGCTTACTTCCACCATTTTTTAAAATCACGGCATCTAGAAGGTTTACATGATTTAGTAAAAAACACGAGCTTTTAGAAAATGTGTTTTATTTCATAAATGGAATCTACAAAGTCTTCACATTCTACGTCATAACGACATTCTATAGTTTGGGCATGCGTCCGGAAATAAGAAAAGCTTACTTCCACCGTTTTTTAAAATCACTGCTTCTAGAAGGCTTACATGATTTCGTAAAAAACACGAGTTTCTAGAAAATGTGTTTTATTTCATAAATGGAATCTACAAAGTATGCACATTCTACGTCATAACGACCTTCTATAGGTTGCGCATCCGTCCGGAAATAAGAAAAGCTTACTTCCCCGTTTTTTAAGATCACAGCTTCTAGAAGGTTTACATGATTTCGTAAAAAACACGAGTTTTTAGAAAATGTGTTTTATTTCATAAATGGAATCTACAAAGTATGCACATTCTACGTCATAACGAAATTCTATAGTTTGCGAATGCGTCCGGAAATAAGAAAAGTTTACATCCACCATTTTTTAAAATCACAGCTTCTAGAAGGTTTACATGATTTCGTAAAAAACACGAGTTTTTAGAAAATGTGTTTTATTTGATAAATGGAATCTACAAAGTATGCACATTCTACGTCATAACGACTTTCTATAGTTTGCGCATGCGTCCGGAAATAAGAAAAGCTTACTTCCCCCGTTTTTTAAAATCACAGCTTCGAGAAGGTTTACATGATTTCTTAAAAAACACGATTTTTTAGAAAATGTGTTTTATTTCATAAATGGAATCAACAAAGTATGCACATTCTACGTCATAACGACTTTCTATAGTTTATGCATGCGTTTGGAAATAAGAAAAGCTTACTTCCCCCGTTTTTTAAAATCACAGCTTCTAGAAGGTTTATATGATTTCTTAAAAAACATGAGTTTTTAGAAAATGTGTTTTATTTCACAAATGGAATCAACAAAGTATGCACATTCTACGTCATAACGACTTTCTATAGTTTGCGCATGCGTTTGGAAATAAGAAAAGCTTACTTCCCCCATTTTTTAAAATCACAGCTTCTAGAAGGTTTACATGATTTCTTAAAAAACACATGTTTTTAGAAAATGTGTTTTATTTCATAAATAGAATCAACAAAGTATGCACATTCTACGTCATAACGACTTTCTATAGTTTGTGCATGCGTCCTGAAATAAGAAAAGCTACTTACACCATTTTTTAAAATCACAGCATCTAGAAGGTTTACATGATTTCGTAAAAAACACGAGTTTTTAGAAAATGTGTTTTATTTCATAAATGGAATCTACAAAGTATGCACATTCTACGTCATAACGACATTCTATAGTTTGCGCATGCGTCCGGAAATAATAAAAGCTTACTTCCCCCGTTTTTTAAAATCACAGCTTCTAGAATGTTTATATGATTTCTTAAAAAACACAAGTTTTTAGAAAATGTGTTTTATTTCAAAAATGGAATCAACAAAGTATGCACATTCTACGTCATAACGACTTTCTATAGTTTGCGCATCCGTTTGAAAATAAGAAAAGCTTACTTCCCCCGTTTTTTAAAATCACAGCTTCTAGAAGGTTTACATGATTTCTTAAAAACCACATGTTTTTAGAAAATGTGTTTTATTTCATAGATCGAATCAACAAAGTATGCACATTCTACGTCATAACGACTTTCTATAGTTTGCGCATGCGTCCGGAAATAAGAAAAGCTTACTTCCCCCGTTTTTTAAAATCACAGCTTCTAGAAGGTTTACATGATTTCGTGAAAAACACGAGTTTTTAGAAAATGTGTTTTATTTCATAAATGGAATCTACAAAGTATGCACATTCTACGTCATAACGACATTCTATAGTTTGCGCATGCGTCCGGAAATAATAAAAGCTTACTTCCACCGTTTTTTAAAATCACAGCTTCTAGAAGGTTTACATGATTTCGTAAAAAACATGAGTTTTTAGAAAATGTGTTTTATTTCATAAATGGAATCTACAAAGTATGCACGTTCTACGTCATAAGGACTTTCTATAGTTTGCGCATGCGTTTGGAAATAAGAAAAGCTTACCTCCACCGTTTTTAAAAATCACAGCTTCTAGAAGGTTTACATGCTTTCTTAAAAAACACGAGTTTTTAGAAAATGTGTTTTATTTCATAAATGGAATCAACAAAGTATTCACATTCTACATCATAATAACTTTCTATAGTTTACGCATGCATTTGGAAATAAGAAAAGCTTACTTCCCCCGTTTTTTAAAATCACAGCTTCTAGAAGGTTTACATGATTTCGTAAAAAACACGAGTTTTTAGAAAATGTGTTCTATTTCATAAATGGAATACACAAAATATGCACATTCTACGTCATAACGACATTCTATAGTTTGCGCATGCGTCCGGAAATATGAAAAGCTTACTTCCCCCGTTTTTTTAAATCACAGCTTCTAGAAGGTTTACATGATTTCATAAAATACGCGAGTTTTTAGAAAATGTGTTTTATTTCATAAATGGAATCTACAAAGTATGCAAATTCTACGTCATAACGACATTCTATAGTTTGCGAATGCGTCCAGAAATATGAAAAGCTTACTTCCCCCATTTTTAAAAATCACAGCTCCTAGAAGGTTTACATGATTTCGTAAAAAACATGAGTTTTTAGAAAATGTGTTTTATTTCATAAATGGAATCTTAAAAGTATGCACATTCTACATCATAACGAAATTCTATAGTTTGCGAATGCGTCCGTAAATAAGAAAAGCTTTCTTCCACCGTTTTTTAAAATCATAGCTTCTAGAAGGTTTACATCATTTCGTAAAAAACACGAGTTTTTAGAAAATGTGTTTTATTTCATAAATGGAATCTACAAAGTATGCACATTCTACGTCATAACGACTTTCTATAGTTTGCGCATCCGTCCGGAAATAAGAAAAGTTTACTTTGCCCGTTTTTTAAAATCACAGCTTCTAGAAGGTTTACATGATTTGTTAAAAAACACGAGTTTTTAGAAAATTTGTTTTATTTCATAAATGGAATCAACAAAGTATGCACATTCTACGTCATAACGACTTTCTATAGTTTGCGCATGCGTTTGGAAATAAGAAAAGCTTACTTCCCCTGTTTTTTAAAATCACAGCTTCTAGAAGGTTTACATGATTTCTTAAAAAACATGAGTTTTTAGAAAATGTGTTTTATTTCATAAATGGAATCAACAAAGTATGCACATTCTACGTCATAAGGACCTTCTATAGTTTGCGCATTCGTCCGGAAATAAGAAAAGCTTACTTCCACTGATTTTTAAAATCACAGCTTCTAGAAGGTTTACATGATTTCTTTAAACACACGAGTTTTTAGAAAATGTGTTTTATTTCATAAATGGAATCTACAAAGTATGCACATTCTACGTCATAACGAATTTTTATATTTTGCGCATGCGTTTAGAAATAAGAAAGGCTTACTTCCCCCGTTTTTTTAAAATCACAGCTTCTAGAAGGTTTACATGATTTCTTAAAAAACACGAGTTTTTAGAAAATGTGTTTTATTTAATAAATAGAATCAACGAAGTATGCACATTCTATTTCATAACGACTTTTTATAGTTTCCGCATGCGTCCGGAAATAAGAAAAGCTTACTTCCACCATTTTTTAAAATCACAGCATCTAGAAGGTTTACATGATTTAGTAAAAAACACGAGTTTTTAGAAAATGTGTTTTATTTCATAAATGGAATCTACAAAGTCTTCACATTCTACGTCATAACGACATTCTATAGTTTGCGCATGCGTCCGGAAATAAGAAAAGCTTACTTCCACCGTTTTTTAAAATCACAGCTTCTAGAAGGCTTACATGATTTCGTAAAAAACACGAGTTTTTAGAAAATGTGTTTTATTTCATAAATGGAATCTACAAAGTATGCACATTCTACGTCATAACGAGCTTCTATAGGTTGCGCATCCGTCCGGAAATAAGTAAAGCTTACTTCCCCATTTTTTAAAATCACAGCTTCTAGAAGGTTTACATGATTTGTTAAAAAACACGAGTTTTTATAAAATGTGTTTTATTTCATAAATGGAATCAACAAAGTATGCAAATTCTACGTCATAACGACTTTCTATAGTTTGCGCATCTGTCCGGAAATAAGAAAATCTTAGTTCCACCGTTTTTTAAAATCACAGCTTCTAAAAGGTTTACATGATTTCGTAAAAAACACGAGTTTTTATAAAATGTGTTTTATTTCATAAATGGAATCTACAAAGTATGCACATTCTACGTCATAACGAATTTCTATAGTTTGCGCATACGTCCGAAAATAAGAAAAGCTTACTTCCACCATTTTTTAAAATCACAGCTTCTAGAAGGTTTACATGATTTCTTAAAAAACACGAGTTTTTAGAAAATGTGTTTTATTTCATAAATAGAATCAACAAAGTATGCACATCCTACGTCATAACGACTTTCTATAGTTTGCGCATGCGTTTGGAAATAAGAAAAGCTTACTTCCGCCATTTTTTAAAATCACAGCTTCTAGAAGGTTTACATGATTTCTTAAAAAACACGAGTTTTTAGAAAATGTGTTTTATTTCATAAATGGAATCAACAAAGTATGCACATTCTACATCATAACCACTTTCTATAGTTTGTGCATTCGTCCGGAAATAAGAAAAGCTTACTTCCACCGTTTTTTAAAATCACAGCTTCTAGAAGGTTTACATGATTTCGTAAAAAACACGAGTTTTTAGAAAATGTGTTTTATTTCATAAATGGAATCTACAAAGCATGCACATTCTACGTCATAAGGACTTTCTATAGTTTGCGGATGCGTTTGGAAATAAGAAAAGCTTACTTCCCCCATTTTTTAAAATCACAGCTTCTAGAAGGTTTACATGATTTCTTAAAAAACATGAGTTTTTAGAAATGTGTTTTATTTCATAAATAGAATCAACAAAGTATGCACATTCTACGTCATAACGACTTTCTATAGTTTGTGCATGCGTCCGGAAATATGAAAAGCTTACTTCCACCATTTTTTAAAATCACAACATCTAGAAGGTTTACATGATTTCGTTAAAAACACGAGTTTTTATAAAATGTGTTTTCTTTCATCAATGGAATCTACAAAGTATGCACATTCTACGTCATAACGACATTCTATAGTTTGCGCATGCGTCCGGAAATAAGAAAAGCTTACTTTCCCCGTTTTTTAAAATCACAGCTTCTAGAAGGTTTACATGATTTCTTAAAAAACACGAGTTTTTAGAAAAAAAAAATTTATTTCATAAATGGAATCAACAAAGTATGCACATAGTACGTCATAACGACATTCTATAGTTTGCGCATGCGTCCGGAAATAAGAAAAGCTTACTTCCACCGTTTTTTAAAATCACAGCTTCTAGAAGGTTTACATGATTTCGTAAAAAACACGAGTTTTTAGAAAATGTGTTTTATTTCATAAATGGAATCTACAAAGTACGCACATTCTACGTCATAACGACTTTCTATAGTTTGCGCATCCCTCCGAAAATAAGAAAAGTTTACTTCCCCCGTTTTTTAAAATCACAGCTTCTAGAAGGTTTACATGATTTCGTAAAAAACACGAGTTTTTAGAAAATGTGTTTTATTTCATAAATGGAATCTAGAAAGTATGCACATTCTATGTCATAACGACATTCTATAGTTAGCGCATGCGTCCGGAAATAAGAAAAGCTTACTTCCACCGTTTTTTAAAATCACAGCTTCTAGAAGGTTTACATGATTTCGTAAAAAACACGAGTTTTTAGAAAATGTGTTTTATTTCATCAATGGAATCTACAAATTATGCACATTCTACGTCATAATGACTTTCTATTGTTTGCGCATCCGTCCGGAAATAAGAAAAGCTTATTTCCCCCGTTTTTTAAAATCACAGCTTCTAGAAGGTTTACATGATTTGTTAAAAAACATGAGTTTTTAGAAAATGTGTTTTATTTCATAAATGGAATCAACAAAGTATGCACATTCTACGTCATAACGACTTTCTATAGTTTGCGCATCCGTCCGGAAATAAGAAAAGCTTAGTTCCACCGTTTTTTAAAATCACACCTTCTACAAGGTTTACATGATTTCGTAAAAAACACGAGTTTTTATAAAATGTGTTTTATTTCATAAATGGAATCTACAAGGTATACACATTCTACGTCATAGCGACTTTCTATAGTTTGCACATACGTCCGGAAATAAGAAAACCTTACTTCCACCATTTTTTAAAATCACAGCTTCTAGAAGGTTTACATGATTTCGTAAAAAACACGAGTTTTTAGAAAATGTGTTTTATTTCATAAATGTAATCTACAAAGTATGCACATTCTACGTCATAACGAAATTCTATAGTTTGCGAATGCGTCCGGAAATAAGAAAAGCTTACTTCCACCGTTTTTTAAAATCACAGCTTCTAGAAGGTTTACATGATTTCGTAAAAAACACGAGTTTTTAGAAAATGTGTTTTATTTCATCAATGGAATCTACAAAGTATGCACATTCTACGTCATAACGACATTCTATAGTTTGCACATGCGTCCAGAAATAAGAAAAGCTTACTTCCCCCGTTTTTTAAAATCACGGCTTCTAGAAGGTTTACATGATTTCTTAAAAAACACGAGTTTTTAGAAAATGTGTTTTATTTCATAAATGGAATCAACAAAGTATGCACATTCTACGTCATAACGACTTTCTATAGTTTGCCCATGAGTTTGGAAATAAGAAAAGCTTACTTCCACTGTTTTTTAAAATCATAGCTTCTAGAAGGTTTACATGATTTCTTAAAAAACACATGTTTTTAGAAAATGTGTTTTATTTCATAAATAGAATCAACAAAGTATGCACATTCTACGTCATAACGACTTTCTATAGTTTGCGCATGCGTCCGGAAACAAGAAAAGCTTACTTACACCATTTTTTAAAATCACAGCATCTAGAAGGTTTACATGATTTCGTAAAAAACACGTGTTTTTGGAAAATGTGTTTTATTTCATAAATGGAATCTACAAAGTATGCACATTCTATGTCATAACGACTTTCTATAGTTTGCGCATGCGTCCGGAAATAAGAAAAGCTTACTTCCCCCGTTTTTTAAAATCACAGCTTCTAGAAGGTTTACATGATTTGTTAAAAAACATGAGTTTTTAGAAAATGTGTTTTATTTCATAAATGGAATCAACAAACTATGCACATTCTACATCATAACGACTTTCTATAGTTTGCGCATGCGTCCGGAAATAAGAAAAGCTTACTTCCACCGTTTTTTAAAATCACAGCTTCTACAAGGTTTACATGATTTCTTAAAAAACACGAGTTTTTAGAAAATGTGTTTTATTTCATAAATGGAATCTACAAAGTATGCACATTCTACGTCATAACGAATTTCTATAGTTTGCGCATGCTTCCAGAAATAAGAAAAGCTTACTTCCACCGTTTTTTAAAATCACAGCTTCTAGAAGGTTTACATGATTTCGTAAAAAGCACGAGTCTTTAGAAAATGTGTTTTGTTTCATAAATGGAATCAACAAAGTATGCACATTCTAAGTCATAACGACTTTGTATAGTTTGCGCATGCGTCCGGAAATAACAAAAGCTTACTTCCGCTGTTTTTTAAAATCACAGCTTCTATAAGGTTTACACGATTTCGTAAAAAACACGAGTTTTTAGAAAATGTGTTTTATTTCATCAATGGAATCTACAAAGTATGCACATTCTACGTCATAATGACTTTCTATAGTTTGCGCATGCGTCCGGAAATAAGAAACGCTTACTTCCCCCGTTTTTTAAAATCACAGCTTCTAGAAGGTTTACATGATTTCGTAAAAAACACGAGTTTTTAGAAAATGTGTTTTATTTCATAAATGGAATCAACAAAGTATGCACATTCTACGTCATAACGACTTTCTATAGTTTGCGCATGCATCCGGAAATAAGAAAACCTTACTACCACCATTTTTTAAAATCACAGCTTCTAGAAGGTTTACATGATTTCTTAAAAAACACGAGTTTTTAGAAAATGCGTTTTATTTCATAAATGGAATCTACAAAGTATGCACATTCTACGTCATAACGACTTTCTATAGTTTGCGCATGCATCCGGAAATAAGAAATGCTTTCTTCCACCGTTTTTTAAAATCACAGCTTCTAGAAGGTTTACATGATTTCGTAAAAAACACGAGTTTCTAGAAAATGTGTTTTATTTCATAAATGGAATCAACAAAGTATGCACATTCTACGTCATAACGACTTTGTATAGTTTGCGCATGCGTCCGGAAATAAGAAAAGCTTACTTCCACCGTTTTTTAAAATCACAGCTTCTAGAAGGTTTACATGATTTCGTAAAAAACACGAGTTTTAGAAAATGTGTTTTATTTCATCAATGGAATCTACAAAGTATGCAAATTCTACGTCATAACGACATTCTATAGTTTGCGCATGCGTCCGGAAATAAAAAAAGCTTACTTCCATCGATTTTTAAAATCACAGCTTCTAGAAGGTTTACATGATTTCGTAAAAAACACGAGTTTTTAGAAAATGTGTTTTATTTCATAAATGGAATCAACAAAGTATGCACATTCTACGTCATAATGACTTTCTTTAGTTTGCGCATGCATCTGGAAAAAAGAAAAGCTTACTTCCACCGTTTATTAAAATCACAGCTTCTAGAAGGTTTACATGATTTCGCAAAAAACACTTGTTTTTAGAAAATGTGTTTTATTTCATAAATGGAATCTACAAAGTATGCACATTCTACGTCATAACGACTTTCTATAGTTTGCGCATGCGTCCGGAAATAAGAAAAGCTTACTTCCACCGTTTTTTAAAATCACAGCTTCTCGAAGGTTTACATGATTTCGTAAAAAACACGGGTTTTTAGAAAATGTGTTTTATTTCATAAATGGAATCTACAAAGTATGCACATTCTACGTCATAACGAATTTCTATAGTTTGCGCATGCGTCCGGAAACAAGAAAAGCTTACTTCCACCGTTTTTTAAAATCACAGCTTCTCGAAGGTTTACATGATTTATAAAAAAACACGGGTTTTTAGAAAATGTGCTTTATTTCATAAATGGAATCTACAAAGTATGCACATTCTACATCATAACGACTTTCTATAGTTTGCGCATGCGTCCGAAAATAAGAAAAGCTTACTTCCACCATTTTTTAAAATCACAGCTTCTTGAAGGTTTACATGATTTCGTAAAAAACACGAGTTTTTAGAAAATGTGTTTTATTTCATAAATATTATCTACAAAGTATGCACATTCTACGTCATAACGACTTTCTATAGTTTGCGCAAGCTTCCGGAAATAAGAAAAGCTTACTTCCACCGTTTTTTAAAATCACAGCTTCTAGAAGGTTTACATGATTTCGTAAAAAACACGAGTTTTTAGAAAATGTGTTTTATTTCATAAATGGAATCAAAAAAGTATGCACAATCTACGTCATAACGACTTTGTATAGTTTGCGCATGCGTCCGGAAATAACAAAAGCTTACTTCCGCTGTTTTTTAAAATCACAGCTTCTATAAGGTTTACATGATTTCGTAAAAAACACGAATTTTAGAAAATGTGTTTTATTTCATCAATGGAATCTACAAAGTATGCACATTCTATGTCATAACGACATTCTATAGTTTGCGCATGCGTCCGGAAATAAGAAAATCTTACTTCCACCGTTTTTTAAAAACACAACTTCTAAAAGGTTTACATGATTTCGTAAAAAACACGAGTTTTTAGAAAATGTGTTTTATTTCATCAATGGAATCTACAAAGTATGAACATTCTATGTCATAACGACTTTCTATAGTTCGCGCATGCGTCCGGAAATAAGAAACGCTTACTTCCCCCGTTTTTTAAAATCACAGCTTCTAGAAGGTTTACATGATTTCGTAAAAAACACGAGTTTTTAGAAAATGTGTTTTATTTCATAAATGGAATTAACAAAGTATGCACATTCTACGTCATAACGAATTTCTATAGTTTGTGCATGCATCCGGAAATAAGAAAAGCTTACTACCACCATTTTTTAAAATCACAGCCTCTAGAAGGTTTACATGATTTCTTAAAAAACACGAGTTTTTAGAAAATGCATTTTATTTCATAAATGGAATCTACAAAGTATGCACATTCCACGTCATAACGACTTTCTATAGTTTGCGCATGCATCCGGAAATAAGAAAAGCTTACTTCCACCGTTTTTTAAAATCACAGCTTCTAGAAGGTTTACATGATTTCGTAAAAAACACGAGTTTTAGAAAATATGTTTTATTTCATAAATGGAATCTACAAAGTATGCACATTCTACATCATAACGACATTCTATAGTTTGCGCATGCGTCCGGAAATAAGAAAAGCTTACTTCCACCGATTTTTAAAATCACAGCTTCTAGAAGGTTCACATGATTTCGTAAAAAACACGAGTTTTTAGAAAATGTGTTTTATTTCATAAATGGAATCTACAAAGTATGCACATTCTACATCATAACGACTTTCTATAGTTTGCGCATGCGTCCGGAAATAACAAAAGATTACTTCCACTGTTTTTTAAAATCACAGCTTCTAGAAGGTTTACATGATTTCGTAAAAAACACGAGTTTTTAGAAAATGTGTTTTATTTCATCAATGGAATCTACAAAGTATGCACATTCTACGTCATAACGACATTCTATAGTTTGCGCATGCGTCCGGAAATAAGAAAAGCTTACTTCCACCGTTTTTTAAAATCACAGCTTCTAGAAGGTTTACATGATTTCGTAAAAAACACGAGTTTTTAGAAAATGTGTTTTATTTCATAAATGGAATCTACAAAGTATGCACATTCTACGTCATAACTACTTTATATAGTTTGCGCATGCGTCCGGAAATAAGAAAAGCTTACTTCCACCGTTTTTTAAAATCAGAGCTTCTCGAAGGTTTACATGATTTCGTAAAAAACACGGGTTTTTAGAAAATGTGTTTTATTTCATAAATGGAATCTACAAAGTATGCACATTTTACGTCATAACGACTTTCTATAGTTTGCGCATGCGTCCGGAAATATGAAAAGCTTACTACCACCGTTTTTTAAAATCACAGCTTCTAGAAGGTTTACATGATTTCTTAAAAAACATGATTTTTTAGAAAATGCGTTTTATTTCATAAATGGAATCTACAAAGTATGCACATTCTACGTCATAACGACTTTCTATAGTTTGCGCATGCATCCGGAAATAAGAAAAGCTTTCTTCCCCCGTTTTTAAAATCACAGCTTCTAGAAGGTTTACATGATTTCGTAAAAAACACGAGTTTTTAGAAAATGTCTTTTATTTCATAAATAGAATCAACAAAGTATGCACATTCTACGTCATAACGACTTTCTATAGTTTGCACATGCGTCCGGAAATAACAAAAGCTTATTTCCACCATTTTTTAAAATCACAGCTTCTAGAAGGTTTACATGATTTCGTAAAAAACACGAGTTTTGGAAAATGTGTTTTATTTCATCAATGGAATCTACAAAGTATGCACATTCTACGTCATAACGACTTTCTATAGTTTGCGCATGCGTCCGGAAATAAGAAAAGCTTACTTCCACCGTTTTTTAAAATCACAGCTTCTAGAAGGTTTACATGATTTCGTAAAAAACACGAGTTTTTAGAAAATGTGTTTTATTTCATCAATGGAATCAACAAAGTATGCACATTCTACGTCATAACGACTTTCTATAGTTTGCGCATGCGTCCGGAAATAACAAAAGATTATTTCCACCGTTTTTTAAAATCACAGCTTCTAGAAGGTTTACATGATTTCGTAAAAAACACGAGTTTTTAGAAAATGTGTTTTATTTCATCAATGGAATCTACAAAGTATGCACATTCTGTTGATGTATATGTAACTTCGGAATATATTTCACATATATGTATATTGTATTCCTATAGAGATGGTATTATTCCTCTATAAGGAAGTGTCGTCATTTATATTGTAAGTGTCGTAACTTATACTTGATGGGTTATTAGACCACCTTGTTGGGGTCGGCCCTGTATAAGTCATGTGGGTCAAAGGGTTATTAGACCACCCTATTGGGGGTCGGCCATGTGGGTCAAAGGGTTATTAGACCACCCTATTGGGGGTCGGCCCACTCAGCATTATGTTATGTGGTTAAGTTCGAGCCTACATGAGTTAGGTAAAAAGGCAAGTCAAGTCAAGTATAAATAGATTGCGGGAGGCACTCTATTTACTCACTCACTTCTCACACATGCTCTCAAGGAGGAGTGGCGCACTTATGGAGGAGGAGGATCTGCTGCTAGGTTATGGCTATCTCTCTTGGTTGGTTGTATCATTGCTCTATCTATCTCTAAGGAATTTATTGGGGTTTTTCACCTTTATGGTTTTCCCCAAGTAAATCTTTGTGTCTCTTGTGTGCTTGCATTATTGTCTCCATGATTGATATGCTGTAGATATGCTGTACATGTTGTTCTCTCAGTTAAGATCCCAGATCATATTGAAGTAAATTCTGAAAATCTAACATGGTATCAGAGCTAGCCTGAAAGAAGGCATGATATGGCATGTATGACACTTGTTGCACTTACGATGCTAGGGCTTGATATAGAAAAAACCAGTCATTGTAGCACTTTCGCTATAAATCCGTTTTGGCGAAGTTTTCGGATCTGAAATTGTTACAAGCCGAAGCTAAGATCTCCAGGTATCTTGTGTCTAAAGGAAAACCTCTAATTCGTTGTACTTTGTGATTTATGATCTGTACAATATAGGGTTTCTGCCTCTTCCAGATCTGAGTCAAAATCAGGTGACCTTGGGAAAAAGGTCATATCTTGGGATAGGAAGCTCCAAATGAAATTTCGTAAAAATTGACAGGTAGTACACAGTCTGTACTATCTCATAAAACGTTTTCCGAGGCCGAAGTTGAACCAGTGACACGTGGAACATGGTACAAGTTCTCTGTCCTGTTTTATCCCAAAACAGGTCACGTTGCGACATTTGGCATAACTCTCTCTCAGAGAGTCCAATTGAGGTCAGACCTGTCAGGATGCAAAGTTAACAGGCCGAGCTATCTCAGAAAACTTTTTCAGAGGCCGACGTTAAAACAGTGACACGTGGCACGCCGTACAAGTTCGCTCTCCTGTTTTATCCCAAAACAGGTCACGTTGCGACATTTGGCATAACTCTCTCTCAGAGAATCCAATTGAGGTCAGACCTATCAGGATGGAAAGATAACAGGTCAGGCTATCTCAGGAAACTTTTTCAGACCCTGTTGATCAAAAATTTCGGAGTTACACCAGAAACAATCAGGTACATATTTCTGTCAAAACAGAATTATTTTTTGGTACCTTCATTCATGGCTTCCGGAATTTAGGGCTTTGGAGAAAGTTGGAATTTTTGTAATCGGAGACCACGGATGGATGCTACTCATCAAAATAGAAATTTAGAGACCAAGATCAGAATTTTTGGTTGGGCAGAAGGCCGGGCTTGATTAGACCCTAGTTCGGGACTTTGATCAGAAAAGTGGAAAATTAGGGCTTCTGTAAAAATGGGAATTTTTGAAATCTATGACCACGGCTGGAAGCTCCTCAGAAAAATAGAAGCTTAGAGCTTTGGATAAAACATTTTGATTGGGAAGAAGAGTGAGCTTCATCAAACCCCAGTTCAGGGTCACGTCCAGTGAATCCAGAAGTTTCAAAAGCAAAATTGAGGAGTGAAACTTTGCAGTTTTCAATTTCTGAATATACCAACTTGATCAGCTCATCAAGGCACATATTTCTATCCTGTCAGAAGTTTGAAATTCAAAGTTTGAATTTTTGGGGTTTCTCTGACAAACCCATATCCAGCTCAAGGTCCAGTTCTTGCAAATCAAGTGGATTGGGTTAATCCTAGAAGAAGATGGATTGATCATCTGCACGAGTGAAGAAGTTCCTGTTTCAGAGGGAGATGAGGCTAAGGCTTTACATAAGGAGATTACAAGCGATCTCGACAGGTATGACTCATCGAGGTATGTTTCGATATTTGTCCATGATTAAGTTTATGGTATGTTTGTCTTCATGTTATTACGGTTAGTACAATTTTGATTTTAGATTTGTCGTATCACCTTAACAAAATTATGAATTCATGATAGAAGATATTCATTGGTTAGGGTGTTGACACTTATGATTGTACTAATGCATTATGGTGTTGTATGAGGTTTATTTTGTCTACTAACATGAAAGGTACACCAAGAAAGACAAATCATGTTCTGTTCCAAGAACATATGATCATGATGACATGAGAATAAAGACTCATCCAATGTCATGGATCTCATAGAAGATCCATTTACGAGGTATGTATAACTTGGTTTTGTAATGGCTAACCTATGAAATATACAGGTTACTAGCACAAGTCATTGAAGAAGAACAAGAAGACATCATGTGAGTATGTTAGACATAACTAACTAGCATGCTAATCTAGGTATGTTTTTCCTATATCAAGATAGAATCCTACCTTGTGTTAGGATCTTATACTATTGTTGATAATGATTATTCATGAAGTCATAGGTTTGAATAATCATGATTGTATGCATATTATGTTTCTTACCATAATTGATGATATGACTAACCAGAAGAATCACGATGGTATAGGTTTGAATAATCACAGGTTTTATGCATTTTATATCTCTTATCTTGATTGATGATTCAACTAACCTGAAGAGTCATAGGTTTGAGTAATTACAAGTTTAGACATGTTATGTTTCTTATGAATGTATGAATGTATGATTTTATATTAGACCTAGAGGATAACACAATGATGATACTAACAAGCATGCATAGGGATCGAGAATGTATATAAGTTCAAGGACAGGTAATCCAGGAAGCAAAGATCAAGAGGGAGTACATTCCAGTGGTTTATGCAAGGATGCAGATATTTAGAGGGAGTTGACCATCTCTCTACATCCCACAACAGAAAGGTGTAGAAGAAGCTACTTCAAATTAGGACTCTAGCAGCTCCTGCAAGGAAGTGAAGACTCAGAGGGAGTCCACCCAACGAACAAACAAAGATAAGTATTTGAATTGTCATTTCTTAAATAATACTGTTCAATAATGTATATACTGATGTTCCTAGAATTAGGTTGTGTATTATGCATATTAGAATAATTGCATTAATGAACAGTATACTCCTAATATGCATGGGTAAGTGGCCTATGGCACTGTACAACATTCCATTGCTACTTATCTAGAATGAAACCTCTTTGCTGACATGTTGAGAGTTTTGCACACTCTTAAATGTTCTGGTAGAGATTGGAAGGCATCTAGAAAGTTACGGGATATGGATGAATGTTGTATTGAAGCATTGGCTAAGATAATTGCATGACTGTATGACATATTTCTTTATGTGTAAGAATTTGTTCTAAAAATTATGAGATGTTTCTAATCATGCAATTTAACCTGTTTTGTAGGAAAGACCGTATATCTTCACCTACAAAAGGACTACAACATTTGTTCCAGCAACAAAGATATCTATTGAAGATATTGAAGTTCCCAGGATCTGGGATGAAGAAATGAAATGCCATGATCCGTCGATCATGAAAAATGATGTTTGGGATGTAATCCCAAAGACATGAAGGGAAGTTTGCTATGACTTCCAAATGGAACTATCAGATCAAGCATGTTGCAGATGGCAGCATAGAGAAATATAAAAGTGATGAAATAGAAGATACACCAGATGGATTCAAGACAGCTTCCTTGAAAGGTGTAGATGAAGAAGAAGTGTATGTGGAGCAGCCACTTGGTTCTGAGACACATGATAGGAAATCATATATGTGCAGAACTTGGTATGGTGAAGATAGATTGACTGCCGACACGCAGCGGAAGCTTACTACCGAGTTCGAGATGAAGAACTTGGGGATGATGCACTATTTGTTTTTGGCATGGAGGTGTGGCAGAGTGCATAAGGAATCTTCCTTGGACAAGGGAAGTATGTAGTAGAGATCCTGAATAGGTTCGGGATGATGGATTGCAAGGCCATGGCCACACCTATGGCATCGAATCTGAAGCTTCTATGTGATGCTTCATCTGAGCTGATTGATGTCTCTATGTATCGTCAGATGATTGGGTCATTGATGTACCTGATGAACACGAGACCAGACATTTGCCTTGTTGTGAACACATTGAGCCAGTTCTTGATGGATCCGAGGAGTGTTACCCTGGTTGCTGTAAAGCATGTTCTGAGGTACTTGAAGGGTACAGTGGATTATGGGCTCAAGTATGAGGCGAATCAAAAGTTTAACCTGCAGGGTTATGTTGATTCAGATTGGGCTGGCAGTGCTGCAGACAGGAAGAGCACATCTGGGTGTTGCTTTAGTATGGGATCAGGTGTGATCTCCTGGTTTAGCAGGAAGGAGTCCTGCGTAGCACTGAGTGCAGCTGAGGCAGAGTATGTTGCAGCCTGTTCAGCTAGTTGTGAGGCAGTATGGCTACGGAAGCTACTGTCTGAGCTATTTGATCTCCCGTTGGAGGCTACTGGCATCTTCTGTGATAACCAGAGTTGTGTGAAGCTGTCCGAGAACCCAGTGTTTCATGACAGGTCGAAACACATAGAGATCAAATATCACTATATCAGGGATATGGTGCAGAGAGAAGCTATGAAGCTCCTGTATGTTGCGACAGACGAGCAGATTACAGATGTGTTGACGAAGCCACTAGCCAGAGTGAAGTTCGAGTACTTCAGAGAGAGGCTTGGCGTTCTTCAGATCGAGGACACTTCGAGGAAGAAGTGATGGACACATTTGCTGAAGCCATTCCAAGCATGTTGGAAGGAGGATCCTTCACATGGCTGTGGATGTAAGCGCTGGATGATGAGCATCAGGATGATGTTCTGGTTTCTGCTTGATATGATCAGTTGGATCATGTGTACGTATTTTGTATATGCATCATGTTGGATGCTTGGACCATGTATCTGTATATGTATCAGGTGGATATATTGTATGATCAGGTGGATCATGTATGGTGATATGTATCATGTATTTGTATTTGTATCAGGTGGATACATTGATGATCAGGAGGATCATGTAGGATGATATGTATCAGGTAGATACTTGGTATGCATCAGGTAGATGCATTGATGATCAGGAGGATCATGTATGATGATATGTATCATGTATTTGTATCAGGTGGATACATTGATGATCAGGAAGATCATGTATGATGATATGTATCAGGTAGATACTTGGTATGCATCAGGTAGATGCATTGATGATCAGGTGGATCATGCAGCAGGATGTTGCAATGATGATCAGGATGATCATAGATGACGAGCTTCAGGATGTTGCTCCAGATGACATGCAACAGGACGTTGCAGTAATGATGATCAGGATGATCGTGGATACATCAGGATGATGTATGGTGAGTATCAGGTTGATACTCTGTGGCCGTGGATCAGGTTGTGCAGATAAGCATGTAATTTGTGCCCTGGGAGATTTGCAGATGGTCTTTCGAGGTTTTGCCTATGGCATGTAATTTGTGCCCTGGGACATCTGTCAAATGCTCTTTCAAGGTTTTGCTTGGGAGGACATATAATTTGTGCCCTGGGAGATCTGCAGATAGTCTTTCGAGGTTTTGCCTATGGCATGTAATTTGTGCCCTGGGATATCTGGCAGATGCTCTTTCGAGGTTTTGTCCTATGGCATGTAATTTGTGCCCTGGGAGATCCGATAGGTTGAGCTGTGTGCTCGTAATCAGTCCTGGGATGCTCTTTTGAGGTTTTGCCATGACCACATATAATTTGTGCCCTGGGAGATCCGATAGGTTGAGCTGTGTGCTCGTAATCAGTCCTGGGATGCTCTTTCAAGGTTTTGTGGTGACCACATGTAATTTGTGCCCTGGGAGATCCGATAGGTTGAGCCTTGTGCTCGTAATAAGTCCTGGGATTCTCTTTCGAGGTTTTGTGGTGAGGTCACATGTAATTTGTGCCCTGGGAGATCCTATAGGTAGAGCCGTGTGCTCGTAACAGCCTGGGATGCTCTTTCGAGGTTTTGTGACGCATGTAATTAGTCCTGAGGATTCCACAGTATGGCTAGTGATGATGAAGACCTACAGGTGGTGGGCCTACATCCAGTATGAAAAAGGACTGGCATTGTAGATCTTCCTATGACGAGTAGATTCAGAGATTGATTGAGATAGCAGCAGCAGTGACGATGATGATGACTCGATGACAATTATCCAGTGACGATGATCCAGAGAAGATGACTTGTGCTAGAAGAACTGTGCTGAGAAATACCTTCCTAGTTAAGAGGCAGTGTTGATGTATATGTAACTTCGGAATATATTTCACATATATGTATATTGTATTCCTATAGAGATGGTATTATTCCTCTATAAGGAAGTGTCGTCATTTATATTGTAAGTGTCGTAACTTATACTTGATGGGTTATTAGACCACCTTGTTGGGGTCGGCCCTGTATAAGTCATGTGGGTCAAAGGGTCATTAGACCACCCTATTGGGGGTCGGCCATGTGGGTCAAAGGGTTATTAGACCACCATATTGGGGGTCGGCCCACTCAGCATTATGTTATGTGGTTAAGTTCGAGCCTACATGAGTTAGGTAAAAAGGCAAGTCAAGTCAAGTATAAATAGAGTGCGGGAGGCACTCTATTTACTCACTCACTTCTCACACATGCTCTCAAGGAGGAGTGGCGCACTTATGGAGGAGGAGGATCTGCTGCTAGGTTATGGCTATCTCTCTTGGTTGGTTGTATCATTGCTCTATCTATCTCTGAGGAATTTATTGGGGTTTTTCACCTTTATGGTTTTCCCCAAGTAAATCTTTGTGTCTCTTGTGTGCTTGCATTATTGTCTCCATGATTGATATGCTGTAGATATGCTGTACATGTTGTTCTCTCAGTTAAGATCCTAGATCATATTGAAGTAAATTCTGAAAATCTAACACATTCTATGTCATAACGACACTCTATAGTTTGCGCATGCGTCCGGAAATAAGAAAAGCTTACTTCCACCATTTTTTAAAATCACAGCTTCTAGAAGGTTTACATGATTTCGTAAAAAACACGAGTTTTTAGAAAATGTGTTTTATTTCATAAATGGAATCTACAAAGTATGCACATTCTACGTCATAACTAATTTCTATAGTTTGCGCATGCGTCCAGAAATAAGAAAAGCTTACTTCCACCGTTTTTTAAAATCACAGCTTCTCGAAGGTTTACATGATTTCGTAAAAAACACGAGTTTTTAGAAAATGTGTTTTATTTCATAAATGGAATCTACAAAGTATGCACATTCTATGTCATAACGACTTTGTATAGTTTGCGCATGCGTCCGGAAATAAGAAAAGCTTACTTCCACCGTTTTTTAAAATCACAGCTTCTAGAAGGTTTACATGATTTCGTAAAAAACACGAGTTTTTAGAAAATGTGTTTTATTTCATAAATGGAATCTACAAAGTATGCACATTTTACGTCATAACGAATTTCTATAGTTTGCGCATGCGTCCGGAAATAAGAAAAGCTTACTTCCACCGTTTTTTAAAATCACAGCTTCTAGAAGGTTTACATGATTTAGTAAAAAACACGAGTTTTTAGAAAATGTGTTTTATTTCATAAATGGAATCAACAAAGTATGCACATTCTACGTCATAATGACTTTGTATAGTTTGCGCATGCGTCCGGAAATAACAAAAGCTTACTTCCACTGTTTTTTAAAATCACAGCTTCTATAAGGTTTACATGATTTCGTAAAAAACACGGGTTTTTAGAAAATGTTTTTTATTTCATCAATGGAATCTACAAAGTATACACATTCTACGTCATAACGGCATTCTATAGTTTGCGCATGCGTCCGGAAATAAGAAAAGCTTACTTCCACCGTTTTTTAAAATCACAACTTCTAGAAGGTTTACATGATTTCGTAAAAAACACGAGTTTTTAGAAAATGTGTTTTATTTCATCAATGGAATCTACAAAGTATGCACATTCTACATCATAACGACTTTCTATAGTTTGCGCATGCGTCCGGAAATAAGAAACGCTTACTTCCCCCGTTTTTTAAAATCACAGCTTCTAGAAGGTTTACATGATTTCGTAAAAAACACGAGTTTTTAGAAAATGTGTTTTATTTCATCAATGGAATCTAAAAAGTGTTCACATTCTACGTCATAACGACATTCTATAGTTTGCGCATGCGTCCGGAAATAAGAAAAGCTTACTTCCACCATTTTTTAAAATCACAGCTTCTAGAAGGTTTACATGATTTCGTAAAAAACACGAGTTTTTAGAAAATGTGTTTTATTTCATAAATGGAATCTACAAAGTATGCACATTCTACGTCATAACTACTTTCTATAGTTTGCACATGCGTCCGGAAATAAGAAAAGCTTACTTCCACCGTTTTTTAAAATCACAGCTTCTCGAAGGTATACATGATTTCGTAAAAAACACGGGTTTTTAGAAAATGTGTTTTATTTCATAAATGGAATCTACAAAGTATGCACATTCTACGTCATAACGAATTTGTATAGTTTGCGCATGCGTCCGGAAATAAGAAAAGCTTACTTCCACCGTTTTTTAAAATCACAGCTTCTAGAAGGTTTACATGATTTCGTAAAAAACATGAGTTTTTAGAAAATGTATTTTATTTCATCAATGGAATCTACAAAGTATGCACATTCTACGTCATAACGACATTCTATAGTTTGCGCATGCGTCCGGACATAACAAAAGCTTACTTCCACCGTTTTTTAAAATCACAGCTTCTAGAAGGTTTACATGATTTCGTAAAAAACACGAGTTTTTAGAAAATGTGTTTTATTTCATAAATGGAATCTCCAAAGTATGCACATTCTACGTCATAACGACTTTCTATAGTTTGCGCATGCGTCCGGAAATAAGAAAAGCTTACTTCCACCGTTTTTTAAAATCACAGCTTCTCGAAGGTTTACATGATTTCATAAAAAACACGGGTTTTTAGAAAATGTGTTTTATTTCATAAATGGAATCTACAAATTATGAAAATTCTACGTCATAACGACTTTCTATAGTTTGCGCATGCAGCCGGAAATAAGAAAAGCTTACTTCCACCATTTTTTAAAATCACAGCTTCTAGAAGGTTTACATGATTTCGTAAAAAACATGAGTTTTTAGAAAATGTGTTTTATTTCATAAATGGAATCTACAAAGTATGCACATTCTACGTCATAACGACTTTCTATAGTTTGCGCATGCTTCCGGAAATAAGAAAAGCTTACTTCCACCGGTTTTTAAAATCAAAGCTTCTAGAAGGTTTACATGATTTCGCTAAAAACACGAGTTTTTCGAAAATGTGTTTTATTTCATAAATGGAATCAACAAAGTATGCACATTCTACGTCATAACGACTTTGTATAGTTTGCGCATACGTTTGGAAATAACAAAAGCTTACTTCCACTGTTTTTTAAAATCACATCTTCTAGAAGGTTTACATGATTTCTTAAAAAACACAAGTTTGTAGAAAATGTGTTTTATTTCATAAATAGAATCAACAAAGTATGCACATTCTACGTCATAACGAATTTCTATAGTTTGCAGATGCGTCCGGAAATAAGAAAAGCTTACTTCCACCGTTTTTTAAAATCACAGCTTCTAGAAGGTTTACATGATTTCGTAAAAAACATGAGTTTTTAGAAAATGTATTTTATTTCGTCAATGGAATCTACAAAGTATGCACATTCTACATCATAATGACTTTCTATAGTTTGCGCATGCGTCCGGAAATAAGAAACGCTTACTTCCCCCATTTTTTAAAATCACAGCTTCTAGAAGGTTTACATGATTTCGTAAAAAACACGAGTTTTTAGAAAATGTGTTTTATTTCATCAATGGAATCTACAAAGTATGCACATTCTACGTCATAACGACATTCTATAGTTTGCGCATGCGTCCGGAAATAAGAAAAGCTTACTTCCACCATTTTTTAAAATCACAGCTTCTAGAAGGTTTACATGATTTCGTAAAAAACACGAGTTTTTAGAAAATGTGTTTTATTTCATCAATGGAATCTACAAAGTATGCACATTCTACATCATAACGACTTTCTATAGTTTGCGCATGCGTCCGGAAATAAGAAACGCTTACTTCCCCCGTTTTTTAAAATCACAGCTTCTAGAAGGTTTACATGATTTCGTAAAAAACACGAGTTTTTAGAAAATGTGTTTTATTTCATCAATGGAATCTACAAAGTATGCACATTCTACGTCATAACGACATTCTATAGTTTGCGCATGCGTCCGGAAATAAGAAAAGCTTACTTCCACCATTTTTTAAAATAACAGCTTCTAGAAGGTTTACATGATTTCGTAAAAAACACGAGTTTTTAGAAAATGTGTTTTATTTCATAAATGGAATCTACAAAGTATGCACATTCTACGTCATAACGACTTTGTATAGTTTGCGCATGCGTCCGGAAATAAGAAAAGCTTACTTCCACCGTTTTTTAAAATCACAGCTTCTAGAAGGTTTACATGATTTCATAAAAAACACGAGTTTTTAGAAAATGTGTTTTATTTCATAAATGGAATCTACAAAGTATGCACATTCTACGTCATAACGACTTTCTATAGTTTGCGCATGCGTTTGGAAATAAGAAAAGCTTACTTCCACCATTTTTCAAAATCACAGCTTCTAGAAGGTTTACATGATTTCGTAAAAACACGAGTTTTTAGAAAATGTGTTTTATTTCATCAATGGAATCAAAAAAGTATGCACATTCTACGTCATAACGACTTTCTATAGTTTGCGCAAGCGTCCGGAAATAACAAAAGATTACTTCCACCGTTTTTTAAAATCACAGCTTCTAGAAGGTTTACATGATTTCGTAAAAAACACGAGTTTTTAGAAAATGTGTTTTATTTCATCAATGGAATCTACAAAGTATGCACATTCTACGTCATAATGACATTCTATAGTCTGCGCATGCGTCCGGAAATAAGAAAAGCTTACTTCAACCGTTTTTTAAAATCACAACTTCTAGAAGGTCTACATGATTTCGTAAAAAACACGAGTTTTTAGAAAATGTGTTTTATTTCATCAATGGAATCTACAAAGTATGCACATTCTACATCATAACGACTGTCTATAGTTTGCGCATGCATCCGGAAATAAGAAACACTTACTTCCCCCGTTTTTTAAAATCACAGCTTCTAGAAGGTTTACATGATTTCGTAAAAAACACGAGTTTTTAGAAAATGTGTTTTATTTCATCAATGGAATCTACAAAGTATGCACATTCTATGTCATAACGACATTCTATAGTTTGCGCATGCGTCCGGAAATAAGAAAAGCTTACTTCCACCATTTTTTAAAATAACAGCTTCTAGAAGGTTTACATGATTTCGTAAAATACACGAGTTTTTAGAAAATGTGTTTTATTTCATAAATGGAATCTACAAAGTATGCACATTCTACGTCATAACGACTTTGTATAGTTTGCGCATGCGTCCGGAAATAAGAAAAGCTTACTTCCACCGTTTTTTAAAATCACAGCTTCTAGAAGGTTTACATGATTTCATAAAAAACACGAGTTTTTAGAAAATGTGTTTTATTTCATAAATGGAATCTACAAAGTATGCACATTCTACGTCATAACGACTTTCTATAGTTTGCGCATGCGTTTGGAAATAAGAAAAGCTTACTTCCACCATTTTTCAAAATCACAGCTTCTAGAAGGTTTACATGATTTCGTAAAAAACACGAGTTTTTAGAAAATGTGTTTTATTTCATCAATGGAATCAAAAAAGTATGCACATTCTACGTCATAACGACTTTCTATAGTTTGCGCAAGCGTCCGGAAATAACAAAAGATTACTTCCACCGTTTTTTAAAATCACAGCTTCTAGAAGGTTTACATGATTTCGTAAAAAACATGAGTTTTTAGAAAATGTGTTTTATTTCATCAATGGAATCTACAAAGTATGCACATTCTACGTCATAATGACATTCTATAGTCTGCGCATGCGTCCGGAAATAAGAAAAGCTTACTTCAACCGTTTTTTAAAATCACAACTTCTAGAAGGTCTACATGATTTCGTAAAAAACACGAGTTTTTAGAAAATGTGTTTTATTTCATCAATGGAATCTACAAAGTATGCACATTCTACATCATAACGACTGTCTATAGTTTGCGCATGCATCCGGAAATAAGAAACACTTACTTCCCCCGTTTTTTAAAATCACAGCTTCTAGAAGGTTTACATGATTTCGTAAAAAACACGAGTTTTTAGAAAATGTGTTTTATTTCATCAATGGAATCTACAAAGTATGCACATTCTATGTCATAACGACATTCTATAGTTTGCGCATGCGTCCGGAAATAAGAAAAGCTTACTTCCACCATTTTTTAAAATAACAGCTTCTAGAAGGTTTACATGATTTCGTAAAATACACGAGTTTTTAGAAAATGTGTTTTATTTCATAAATGGAATCTACAAAGTATGCACATTCTACGTCATAACTACTTTCTATAGTTTGCGCATGCGTCCAGAAATAAGAAAAGCTTACTTCGACCGTTTTTTAAAATCACAGCTTCTCGAAGGTTTACATGATTTCGTAAAAAACACGGGTTTTTAGAAAATGTGTTTTATTTCATAAATTCTATCTACAAAGTATGCACATTCTACATCATAACGACTTTCTATAGTTTGCGCATGCGTCCGGAAATAAGAAACGCTTACGTCCCCCGTTTTTTAAAATCACAGCTTCTAGAAGGTTTACATGATTTCGTAAAAAACACGACTTTTTAGAAAATGTGTTTTATTTCATCAATGGAATCTACAAAGTATACACATTCTACGTCATAACGACATTCTATAGTTTGCGCATGCGTCCGGAAATAAGAAAAGCTTACTTCCACCATTTTTTAAAATCACAGCTTCTAGAAGGTTTACATGATTTCGTAAAAAACACGAGTTTTTAGAAAATGTGTTTTATTTCATAAATGGAATCTACAAAGTATGCACATTCTACGTCATAACTACTTTCTATAGTTTGCGCATGCGTCTGGAAATAAGAAAAGCTTACTTCCACCGTTTTTTAAAATCACAGCTTCTCGAAGGTATACATGATTTCGTAAAAAGCACGGGTTTTTAGAAAATGTGTTTTATTTCATAAATGGAATCTACAAAGTATGCACATTCTACGTCATAACGACTTTGTATAGTTTGCGCATGCGTCCGGAAATAAGAAAAGCTTACTTCCACCGTTTTTTAAAATCACAGCTTCTAGAAGGTTTACATGATTTCATAAAAAACACGAGTTTTTAGAAAATGTGTTTTATTTCATAAATGGAATCTACAAAGTATGCACATTCTACGTCATAACGACTTTCTATAGTTTGCGCATGCGTTTGGAAATAAGAAAAGCTTACTTCCACCATTTTTCAAAATCACAGCTTCTAGAAGGTTTACATGATTTCGTAAAAAACACGAGTTTTTAGAAAATGTGTTTTATTTCATCAATGGAATCAAAAAAGTATGCACATTCTACGTCATAACGACTTTCTATAGTTTGCGCAAGCGTCCGGAAATAACAAAAGATTACTTCCACCGTTTTTTAAAATCACAGCTTCTAGAAGGTTTACATGATTTCGTAAAAAACACGGGTTTTAGAAAATGTGTTTTATTTCATCAATGGAATCTACAAAGTATGCACATTCTACGTCATAACGACTTTCTATAGTTTGCGCATGCAGCCGGAAATAAGAAAAGCTTACTTCCACCATTTTTTAAAATCACAGCTTCTAGAAGGTTTACATGATTTCGTAAAAAACATGAGTTTTTAGAAAATGTGTTTTATTTCATAAATGGAATCTACAAAGTATGCACATTCTACGTCATAACGACTTTCTATAGTTTGCGCATGCTTCCGGAAATAAGAAAAGCTTATTTCCACCGTTTTTTAAAATCAAAGCTTCTAGAAGGTTTACATGATTTCGTAAAAAACACGAGTTTTTAGAAAATGTGTTTTATTTCATAAATGGAATCAACAAAGTATGCACATTCTACATCATAACGACTTTGTATAGTTTGCGCATACGTTTGGAAATAACAAAAGCTTACTTCCACTGTTTTTTAAAATCACAGCTTCTAGAAGGTTTACATGATTTCTTAAAAAACACAAGTTTGTAGAAAATGTGTTTTATTTCATAAATAGAATCAACAAAGTATGCACATTCTACGTTATAACGAATTTCTTTAGTTTGCGCATGCGTCCAGAAATAAGAAAAGCTTACTTCCACCGTTTTTTAAAATCACAGCTTCTAGAAGGTTTACATGATTTCGTAAAAAAAAAGAGTTTTTAGAAAATGTGTTTTATTTCATAAATGGAATCTACAAATTATGCACATTCTACGTCATAACGACTTTCTAGAGTTTGCGCATACGTCCGGAAATAAGAAAAGCTTACTTCCACCGTTTTTTAAAATCACAGCTTCTAAAAGGTTTACATGATTTCGTAAAAAACACGAGTTTTTAGAAAATGTGTTTTATTTCATAAATGGAATCTACAAAGTATGCAAATTCTACGGCATAATGAATTTCTATAGTTTGCGCATGCGTCCGGAAATAAGAAAAGCTTACTTCCACCGTTTTTTAAAATCACAGCTTTTAGATGGTTTACATGATTTCGTAAAAAACACGAGTTTTTAGAAAATGTGTTTTATTTCATAAATGGAATCTACAAAGTATGCACATTCTACGTCATAACGACTTTCTATAGTTTGCGCATCCGTCCGGAAATAAGAAACGTTTACTTCCCCCGTTTTTGAAAATCACAGCTTCTAGAAGGTTTACATGATTTGTTAAAAAACATGAGTTTTTAGAAAATGTGTTTTATTTCATAAATGGAATCAACAAAGTATGCACATTCTACGTCATAACGACTTTCTATAGTTTGCGCATGCGTCCGGAAATAAGAAAGGCTTACTTCCACCGTTTTTTAAAATCACAGCTTCTAGAAGGTTTACATGATTTCGTAAAAAAAAAAGTTTTTAGAAAATGTGGTTTATTTCATAAATGGAATCTACAAAGTATGCACATTCTACGTCATAACAACTTTCTACAGTTTGCGCATACGTCCGGAAATAAGAAAAGCTTACTTCCACCATTTTTTAAAATCACAGCTTCTAAAAGGTTTACATGATTTCGTAAAAAACATGAGTTTTTAGAAAATGTGTTTTATTTCATAAATGGAATCTACAAAGTATGCACATTCTACGTCATAACGACTTTCTATAGTTTGCGCAAGCGTCCGGAAATAAGAAAAGCTTACTTCCACCATTTTTTAAAATCACAGCATCTAGAAGGTTTACATGATTTCGTAAAAAACACGAGTTTTTAGAAAATGAGTTTTATTTCATAAACGGAATCTACAAAGTATGCACATTCGAGGTCATAACGACATTCTATAGTTTGCGCATGCGTCCGGAAATAAGAAAAGCTTACTTCCACCGTTTTTTAAAATCACAGCTTCTAGAAGGTTTACATGATTTCGTAAAAAACACGAATTTTTAGAAAATGTGTTTTATTTCATAAATGGAATCTACAAAGTTTGCACTTTCTACATCATAACGACTTTCTATAGTTTGCGCATGCGTCCGGAAATAAGAAAAGCTTACTTCCACCATTTTTTAAAATCACAGCTTCTAGAAGGTTTACATGATTTCGTAAAAAACACGAGTTTTTAGAAAATGTGTTTTATTTCATCAATGGAATCTACAAAGTATGCACATTCTACATCATAACGACTTTCTATAGTTTGCGCATGCGTCCGGAAATAAGAAACGCTTACTTCCCCCGTTTTTTAAAATCACAGCTTCTAGAAGGTTTACATGATTTCGTAAAAAACACGAGTTTTTAGAAAATGTGTTTTATTTCATCAATGGAATCTACAAAGTATGCACATTCTACATCATAACGACATTCTATAGTTTGCGCATGCGTCCGGAAATAAGAAAAGCTTACTTCCACCATTTTTTAAAATAACAGCTTCTAGAAGGTTTACATGATTTCGTAAAAAACACGAGTTTTTAGAAAATGTGTTTTATTTCATAAATGGAATCTACAAAGTATGCACATTCTACGTCATAACGACTTTGTATAGTTTGCGCATGCGTCCGGAAAAAAGAAAAGCTTACTTCCACCGTTTTTTAAAATCACAGCTTCTAGAAGGTTTACATGATTTCGTAAAAAACACGAGTTTTTAGAAAATGTGTTTTATTTCATAAATGGAATCTACAAAGTATGCACATTCTACGTCATAACGACTTTCTATAGTTTGCGCATGCGTTTGGAAATAAGAAAAGCTTACTTCCACCGTTTTTCAAAATCACAGCTTCTAGAAGGTTTACATGATTTCGTAAAAAACACGAGTTTTTAGAAAATGTGTTTTATTTCATCAATGGAATCAAAAAAGTATGCACATTCTACGTCATAACGACTTTCTATAGTTTGCGCAAGCGTCCGGAAATAAGAAAAGATTACTTCCACCGTTTTTTAAAATCACAGCTTCTAGAAGGTTTACATGATTTCGTAAAAAACACGAGTTTTTAGAAAATGTGTTTTATTTCATCAATGGAATCTACAAAGTATGCACATTCTACGTCATAATGACATTCTATAGTCTGCGCATGCGTCCGAAAATAAGAAAAGCTTACTTCAACCGTTTTTTAAAATCACAACTTCTAGAAGGTCTACATGATTTCGTAAAAAACACGAGTTTTTAGAAAATGTGTTTTATTTCATCAATGGAATCTACAAAGTATGCACATTCTACATCATAACGACTTTCTATAGTTTGCGCATGCATCCGGAAATAAGAAACGCTTACTTCCCCCGTTTTTTAAAATCACAGCTTCTAGAAGGTTTACGTGATTTCGTAAAAAACACGAGTTTTTAGAAAATGTGTTTTATTTCATCAATGGAATCTACAAAGTATGCACATTCTACGTCATAATGACATTCTATAGTTTGCGCATGCGTCTGGAAATAAGAAAAGCTTACTTCCACCATTTTTTAAAATAACAGCTTCTAGAAGGTTTACATGATTTCGTAAAATACACGAGTTTTTAGAAAATGTGTTTTATTTCATAAATGGAATCTACAAAGTATGCACATTCTACGTCATAACTACTTTCTATAGTTTGCGCATGCGTCCAGAAATAAGAAAAGCTTACTTCGACCGTTTTTTAAAATCACAGCTTCTCGAAGGTTTACATGATTTCGTAAAAAACACGGGTTTTTAGAAAATGTGTTTTATTTCATAAATGGAATCTACAAAGTATGCACATTCTACGTCATAACGACTTTGTATAGTTTGCGCATGCGTCCGGAAATAAGAAAAGCTTACTTCCACCGTTTTTTAAAATCACAGCTTCTAGAAGGTTTACATGATTTCGTAAAAAACACGAGTTTTTAGAAAATGTGTTTTATTTCATAAATGGAATCTACAAAGTATGCACATTCTACGTCATAACGACTTTCTATAGTTTGCGCATGCATTTGGAAATAAGAAAAGCTTACTTCCACCGTTTTTTAAAATCACAGCTTCTAGAAGGTTTACATGATTTCGTAAAAAACACGAGTTTTTAGAAAATGTGTTTTATTTCATAAATGGAATCTACAAAGTATGCACATTCTACGTCATAACGACTTTCTATAGTTTGCGCATGCATTTGGAAATAAGAAAAGCTTACTTCCACCGTTTTTTAAAATCACAGCTTCTAGAAGGTTTACATGATTTCGTAAAAAACACGAGTTTTTAGAAAATGTGTTTTATTTCATAAATGGAATCAACAAAGTATGCACATTCTACGTCATAATGACTTTGTATAGTTTGCGCATGCGTCCGGAAATAAGAAAAGCTTACTTCCACCGTTTTTTAAAATCACAACTTCTAGAAGGTTTACATGATTTCGTAAAAAACACGAGTTTTTAGAAAATGTGTTTTATTTCATCAATGGAATCTACAAAGTATGCACATTCTACATCATAACGACTTTCTATAGTTTGCGCATGCGTCCGGAAATAAGAAACGCTTACGTCCCCCGTTTTTTAAAATCACAGCTTCTAGAAGGTTTACATGATTTCGTAAAAAACACGACTTTTTAGAAAATGTGTTTTATTTCATCAATGGAATCTACAAAGTATACACATTCTACGTCATAACGACATTCTATAGTTTGCGCATGCGTCCGGAAATAAGAAAAGCTTACTTCCACCATTTTTTAAAATCACAGCTTCTAGAAGGTTTACATGATTTCGTAAAAAACACGAGTTTTTAGAAAATGTGTTTTATTTCATAAATGGAATCTACAAAGTATGCACATTCTACGTCATAACTACTTTCTATAGTTTGCGCATGCGTCTGGAAATAAGAAAAGCTTACTTCCACCGTTTTTTAAAATCACAGCTTCTCGAAGGTATACATGATTTCGTAAAAAGCACGGGTTTTTAGAAAATGTGTTTTATTTCATAAATGGAATCTACAAAGTATGCACATTCTACGTCATAACGACTTTGTATAGTTTGCGCATGCGTCCGGAAATAAGAAAAGCTTACTTCCACCGTTTTTTAAAATCACAGCTTCTAGAAGGTTTACATGATTTTGTAAAAAACACGAGTTTTTAGAAAATGTATTTTATTTCATCAATGGAATCTACAAAGTATGCACATTCTACGTCATAACGAAATTCTATAGTTTGCGCATGCGTCCGGACATAACAAAAGCTTACTTCCACCGTTTTTTAAAATCACAGCTTCTAGAAGGTTTACATGATTTCGTAAAAAACACGAGTTTTTAGAAAATGTGTTTTATTTCATAAATGGAATCTACAAACTATGCACATTCTACGTCATAACGACTTTCTATAGTTTGCGCATGCGTCCGGAAATAAGAAAAGTTTACTTCCACCGTTTTTTAAAATCACAACTTCTCGAAGGTTTACATGATTTCGTAAAAAACACGGGTTTTTAGAAAATGTGTTTTATTTCATAAATGGAATCTACAAAGTATGCACATTCTACGTCATAACGACTTTCTATAGTTTGCGCATGCAGCCGGAAATAAGAAAAGCTTACTTCCACCATTTTTTAAAATCACAGCTTCTAGAAGGTTTACATGATTTCGTAAAAAACATGAGTTTTTAGAAAATGTGTTTTATTTCATAAATGGAATCTACAAAGTATGCACATTCTACGTCATAACGACTTTCTATAGTTTGCGCATGCTTCCGGAAATAAGAAAAGCTTATTTCCACCGTTTTTTAAAATCAAAGCTTCTAGAAGGTTTACATGATTTCGTAAAAAACACGAGTTTTTAGAAAATGTGTTTTATTTCATAAATGGAATCAACAAAGTATGCACATTCTACGTCATAACGACTTTGTATAGTTTGCGCATACGTTTGGAAATAACAAAAGCTTACTTCCACTCTTTTTTAAAATCACAGCTTCTAGAAGGTTTACATGATTTCTTAAAAAACACAAGTTTGTAGAAAATGTGTTTTATTTCATAAATAGAATCAACAAAGTATGCACATTCTACGTCATAACGAATTTCTATAGTTTGCGCATGCGTCCGGAAATAAGAAAAGCTTACTTCCACCGTTTTTTAAAATCACAGCTTCTAGAAGGTTTACATGATTTCGTAAAAAAAAAGAGTTTTTAGAAAATGTGTTTTATTTCATAAATGGAATCTACAAAGTATGCACATTCTACGTCATAACGACTTTCTATAGTTTGCGCATGCGTCCGGAAATAAGAAAAGCGTACTTCCACCGTTTTTTAAAATCACAGCTTCTCGAAGGTTTACATGATTTCGTAAAAAACACGGGTTTTTAGAAAATGTGTTTTATTTCTTAAATGGAATCTACAAAGTATGCACATTCTACGTCATAACGACTTTCTATAGTTTGCGCATGCATCCGGATATAAGAAAAGCTTACTTCCACCATTTTTTAAAATCACAGCTTCTAGAAGGTTTACATGATTTCGTAAAAAACACGAGTTTTTAGAAAAGGGTCTTTATTTCATCAATGGAATCTACAAATTATGCACATTCTACGTCATAACGACTTTCTATAGTTTGCGCATGCGTCCGGAAATAAGAAACGCTTACTTCCACCGTCTTTTAAAATCACAGCTTCTAGAAGGTTTACATGATTTCGTAAAAAACACGAGTTTTTAGAAAATGTGTTTTCTTTCATAAATGGAATCTACAAAGTATGCACATTCTACTTCATAACGACATTCTATAGTTTGCGCATGCGTCCGGAAATAAGAAAAGCTTACTTCCACCGTTTTTTAAAATCACAGCTTCAAGAAGGTTTACATGATTTCGTAAAAAACGCGAGCTTTTAGAAAATGTGTTTTATTTCATAAATGGAATCTACAAAGTTTGCACATTCTACGCCATAACGACTTTCTATAGTTTGCGCATCCGTCCGGAAATAAGAAAAGCTTACTTCCCCCGTTTTTTAAAATCACAACTTCTAGAAGGTTTACATGATTTGTTAAAAAACACAAGTCTTTAGAAAATGTGTTTTATTTCATAAATGGAATCTACAAAGTATGCACATTCCACGTCATAATGACTTTCTATAGTTTGCGCATGCATCCGGAAATAACAAAAGCTTACTTCCCCCATTTTTTAAAATCACAGCTTCTAGAAGGTTTACATGATTTCGTAAAAAATACGATTTTTTAGAAAATGTGTTTTATTTCATCAATGGAACCTACAAAGTATGCACATTCTACGTCATAACGACATTCTATAGTTTGTGCATGCGTCCAGAAATAAGAAAAGCTTACTTCCACCGTTTTTTAAAATCACAACTTCTAGAAGGTTTACATGATTTCGTAAAAAACACGAGTTTTTAGAAAATGTGTTTTATTTCATCAATGGAATCTACAAAGTATGCACATTCTATGTCATAACGAATTTCTATAGTTTGCGCATGCGTCCGGAAATAAGAAACGCTTACTTCCCCCGTTTTTTAAAATCACAGCTTCTAGAAGGTTTACATGATTTCGTAAAAAACACAAGTTTTTAGAAAATGTGTTTTATTTCATAAATGTAATTTACAAAGTATGCACATTCTACGTCATAATGACTTTCTATAGTTTGCGCATGCGTCCGGAAATAAGAAAAGCTTACCTCCCCCGTTTTTTAAAATCACAGCTTCTAGAAGGTTTACATGATTTCGTAAAAAACACGAGTTTTTAGAAAATGTGTTTTATTTCATAAATGGAATCTACAAAGTATGCACATTCTACGTCATAACGACATTCTATAGTTTGCGCATGCGACCGGAAATTATAAAAGCTTACTTCCACCGTTTTTTAAAATCACAGCTTCTAGAGGGTTTACATGATTTCGTAAAAAACACGAGTTTTTAGAAAATGTGTTTTATTTCATAAATGGAATCGACAAAGTATGCACATTCTACGTCATAACGACTTTCTATATTTTGCGCATGCGTCCGGAAATAAGAAACGCTTACTGCCCCCGTTTTTTAAAATCACAGCTTCTAGAAGGTTTACATGATTTCGTAAAAAACAAGAGTTCTTAGAAAATGTGTTTTATTTCATAAATGGAATCAACAAAGTATGCACATTCTACGTCATAACGACTTTCTATAGTTTGCGCATGCGTCCGGAAATAAGAAAAGCTTACTTCCACCGATTTTTAAAATCACAGCTTCTAGAAGGTTTACATGATTTCGTAAAAAACAAGAGTTCTTAGAAAATGTGTTTTATTTCATAAATTCAATCTACAAAGTATGCACATTCTACGTCATAACGACTTTCTATAGTTTGCGCATGCATCCAGAAATAAGAAAAGCGTACTTCCCCCGTTTTTGAAAATCACAGCTTCTAGAAGGTTTACATGATTTGTTAAAAAACATGAGTTTTTAGAAAATGTGTTTTATTTCATAAATGGAATCAACAAAGTATGCACATTCTACGTCATAACGAATTTCTATAGTTTGCGCATGCATCTGGAAATAAGAAAGGCTTACTTCCACCATTTTTTTAAATCACAGCTTCTAGAAGGTTTACATGATTTCGTAAAAAACACGAGTTTTTAGAAAATGTGTTTTATTTCATAAATGGAATCTACAAAGTATGCACATTCTACGACATAACGACTTTCTATAGTTTTCGCATGCGTCTGGAAATAAGAAAAGCTTACTTACACCGTTTTTTAAAATCACAGCTTGTAGATGGTTTACATGATTTCGTAAAAAACACGAGTTTTTAGAAAATGTGTTTTATTTCATAAATGGAATCAACAAAGTATGCACATTCTACGTCATAACGACTTTCTATAGTTTGCGCATGCGTCCGGAAATAAGAAAAGCTTACTTCCACCGATTTTTAAAATCACAGCTTCTAGAAGGTTTACATGATTTCGTAAAAAACAAGAGTTCTTAGAAAATGTGTTTTATTTCATAAATTCAATCTACAAAGTATGCACATTCTACGTCATAACGACTTTCTATAGTTTGCGCATGCATCCAGAAATAAGAAAAGCGTACTTCCCCCGTTTTTGAAAATCACAGCTTCTAGAAGGTTTACATGATTTGTTAAAAAACATGAGTTTTTAGAAAATGTGTTTTATTTCATAAATGGAATCAACAAAGTATGCACATTCTACGTCATAACGAATTTCTATAGTTTGCGCATGCATCTGGAAATAAGAAAGGCTTACTTCCACCATTTTTTTAAATCACAGCTTCTAGAAGGTTTACATGATTTCGTAAAAAACACGAGTTTTTAGAAAATGTGTTTTATTTCATAAATGGAATCTACAAAGTATGACATTCTACGACATAACGACTTTCTATAGTTTTCGCATGCGTCTGGAAATAAGAAAAGCTTACTTCCACCGTTTTTTAAAATCACAGCTTCTAGAAGGTTTACATGATTTCGTAAAAAACACGAGTTTTTAGAAAATCTGTTTTATTTCATAAATGGAATCAACAAAGTATGCACATTCTACGTCATAACGACTTTCTATAGTTTGCGCATGCGTCCGGAAATAAGAAAAGCTTACTTCCACCGATTTTTAAAATCACAGCTTCTAGAAGGTTTACATGATTTCGTAAAAAACAAGAGTTCTTAGAAAATGTGTTTTATTTCATAAATTCAATCTACAAAGTATGCACATTCTACGTCATAACGACTTTCTATAGTTTGCGCATGCATCCAGAAATAAGAAAAGCGTACTTCCCCCGTTTTTGAAAATCACAGCTTCTAGAAGGTTTACATGATTTGTTAAAAAACATGAGTTTTTAGAAAATGTGTTTTATTTCATAAATGGAATCAACAAAGTATGCACATTCTACGTCATAACGAATTTCTATAGTTTGCGCATGCATCTGGAAATAAGAAAGGCTTACTTCCACCATTTTTTTAAATCACAGCTTCTAGAAGGTTTACATGATTTCGTAAAAAACACGAGTTTTTAGAAAATGTGTTTTATTTCATAAATGGAATCTACAAAGTATGCACATTCTACGACATAACGACTTTCTATAGTTTTCGCATGCGTCTGGAAATAAGAAAAGCTTACTTACACCGTTTTTTAAAATCACAGCTTGTAGATGGTTTACATGATTTCGTAAAAAACACGATTTTTTAGAAAATGTGTTTTATTTCATAAATGGAATCTACAAAGTATGCACATTCTACGTCATAACGACTTTCTATAGTTTGCGCATGCGTCCGGAAATAAGAAAAGCTTACTTCCACAATTTTTTAAAATCACAGAATCTAGAAGGTTTACATGATTTCGTAAAAAACACGAGTTTTTAGAAAATAAGTTTTATTTCATAAACGGAATCTACAAAGTATGCACATTCTACGTCATAACGAAATTCTATAGTTTGCGCATGCGTCCGGAAATAAGAAAAGCTTACTTCCACCGTTTTTTAAAATCACAGCTTGAAGAAGGTTTACATGATTTCTTCAAATACACGAGTTTTTAGAAAATGTGTTTTATTTCCTAAATGGAATCAACAAAGTATGCACATTCTACGTCATAACGACTTTCTATAGTTTGCGCATGCGTTTTGAAATAAGAAAAGCTTACTTCCCCCGTTTTTTAAAATCACAGCTTCTAGAAGGTTTACATGATTTCTTAAAAAACACGAGTTTTTAGAAAATGTGCTTTATTTGATAAATGGAATCAACAAAGTATGCACATTCTACGTCATAACGACTTTCTATAGTTTGCGCATGCCTCCGGAAATAAGAAATGCTTACTTCCACCGTTTTTTAAAATCACAGCTTCTAGAAGGTTTACATGATTTCGTAAAAAACACGAGTTTTTATAAAATGTGTTTTATTTCATAAATGGAATCTACAAAGTATGCACATTCTACATCATAACGACTTTCTATTGTTTGCGCATGCGTCTGGAAATAAGAAAAGCTTACTTCCACTGTTTTTTAAAATCACAGCTTCTAGAAGGTTTACATGATTTCGTAAAAAACACGAGTTTTTAGAAAATGTATTTTATTTCATAAATAGAATCAACAAAGTATGCACATTCTACGTCATAACGACTTTCTATAGTTTGCACATGCGTCCGGAAATAAGAAAAGCTTACTTCTAGCGTTTTTTAAAATCACAGCTTCTAGAAGGTTTACATGATTTCGTAAAAAACATGAGTTTTTAGAAAATGTGTTTTATTTCATAAATGGAATCAACAAAGTATGCACATTCTACGTCATAACGACTTCCCATAGTTTGCGCATCCGTCCGGAAATAAGAAAAGCTTACTTCCACCGATTTTTAAAATCACAGCTTCTAGAAGGTTTACATGATTTCGTAAAAAACACGATTTTTATAATATGTGTTTTATTTCATAAATGGAATCTACAAAATATGCACATTTTACGCCATAACGACTTTGTATAGTTTGCGCATGCGTCCCGAAATAACAAAAGCTTACTTCCACCATTTTTTAAAATCACAGCTTCTAGAAGGTTTACATGATTTCGTAAAAAAACCGAGTTTTTAGAAAATGTGTTTTATTTCATAAATGGAATCAACAAAGTATGCGCATTCCACGTCATAACGACTTTCTATAGTTTGCGCATTCGTCCAGAAATAAGAAACGCCTACTTCCCCCGTTTTTTAAAATCACAGCTTCTAGAAGGTTTACATGATTTCGTAAAAAACACGAGTTTTTAGAAAATGTGTTTTATTTCATAAATGGAATCAACAAAGTATGCACATTCTACGTCATAACGACTTTCTATAGTTTGCGCATGCGTCCGGAAATAAGAAAAGCTTACTTCCACCGATTTTTAAAATCACAGCTTCTAGAAGGTTTACATGATTTCGTAAAAAACAAGAGTTCTTAGAAAATGTGTTTTATTTCATAAATGGAATCAACAAAGTATGCACATTCTACGTCATAACGAATTTCTATAGTTTGCGCATGCGTCCGGAAATAAGAAACGCTTACTTCCACCGTTTTTTCAAATCACAGCTTCTAGAAGGTTTACATGATTTCGTAAAAAACACGAGTTTTTAGAAAATGTCTTTTCTTTCATAAATGGAATCTACAAAGTATGCACATTCTACGTCATAACGACATTCTATAGTTTGCGCATGCGTCCAGAAATAAGAAAAGCTTACTTCCACCGTTTTTTAAAATCACAGCTTCTAGAAGGTTTACATGATTTCGTAAAAAACACGAGTTTTTAGAAAATGTGTTTTATTTCATAAATGGAATCTACAAAGTTTGCACATTCTACATCATAACAACTTTCTATAGTTTGCGCATCCGTCCGGAAATAAGAAAAGCTTACTTCCCCCGTTTTTTAAAATCACAACTTCTAGAAGGTTTACATGATTTGTTAAAAAAAACGAGTCTTTAGAAAATGTGTTTTATTTCATTATTGGAATCTACAAAGTATGCACATTCTACGTCATAATGAATTTCTATATTTTGCGCATGCGTCCGGAAATAACAAAAGCTTACTTCCCCCGTTTTTTAAAATCACAGCTTCTAGAAGGTTTACATGATTTCGTAAAAAATACGAGTTTTTAGAAAATGTGTTTTATTTAATCAATGGAATCTACAAAGTATGCACATTCTACGTCATAACAACATTCTATAGTTTGCGGATGCGTCCAGAAATAAGAAAAGCTTACTTCCACCGTTTTTTAAAATCACAACTTCTAGAAGGTTTACATGATTTCGTAAAAAACACGAGTTTTTAGAAAATGTGTTTTATTTCATCAATGGAATCTACAAAGTATGCACATTCTACGTCATAATGACTTTCTATAGTTTGCGCATGCGTCCGGAAATAATAAACGCTTAGTTCCCCCGTTTTTTAAAATCACAGCTTCTAGAAGGTTTACATGATTTCGTAAAAAACACAAGTTTTTAGAAAATGTGTTTTATTTCATAAATGTAATTTACAAAGTATGCACATTCTACGTCATAACGAATTTCTATAGTTTGCGCATGCGTCCGGAAATAAGAAAATCTTACTTCCCCCGTTTTTTAAAATCACAGCTTCTAGAAGGTTTACATGATTTCGTAAAAAACACGAGTTTTTAGAAAATGTGTTTTATTTCATAAATGGAATCAACAAAGTATGCACATTCTACGTCATAACGACATTCTATAGTTTGCGCATGCGCCCGGAAATAATAAAAGCTTACTTCCACCGTTTTTTAAAATCACAGCTTCTAGAGGGTTTACATGATTTCGTAAAAAACACGAGTTTTTAGAAAATGTGTTTTATTTCATAAATGGAATCTACAAAGTATGCACATTCTACGTCATAACGACTTTCTATATTTTGCGCATGCGTCCGGAAATAAGAAACGCTTACTTCCCCCGTTTTTTAAAATCACAGCTTCTAGAAGGTTTACATGATTTCGTAAAAAACACGAGTTTTTAGAAAATGTGTTTTATTTCATAAATGGAATCAACAAAGTATGCACATTCTACGTGATAACGACTTTCTATTGTTTGCACATGCGTGTGGAAATAAGAAAAGCTTACTTCCACCGTTTTTTAAAATCACAGCTTCTAGAAGGTTTACATGATTTCGTCAAAAACACGAGTTTTTAGAAAATGTATTTTATTTCATAAATGGAATCAACAAAGTATGCACATTCTACGTCATAACGACTTTGTATAGTTTGCACATGCGTCCGAAAAAAAGAAAAGCTTACTTCCACCGTTTTTTAAAATCACAGCTTCTAGAAGGTTTACATGATTTCGTAAAAAACACGATTTTTAGAAAATGTGTTTTATTTCATAAATGGAATCTACAAAGTATGCACATTTTACGTCATAACGACTTTGTATAGTTTGCGCATGCGTCCCAAAATAACAAAAGCTTACTTCCACCATTTTTTAAAATCACAGCTTCTAGAAGGTTTACATGATTTCGTAAAAAACACGAGTTTTTAGAAAATGTGTTTTATTTCATAAATGGAATCAACAAAGTATGCATATTCTACGTCATAACGACTTTCTATAGTCTGTGCATTCGTCCAGAAATAATTAAAGCTTACTTCCCCCGTTTTTTAAAATCACAGCTTCTAGAAGGTTTACATGATTTCGTAACAAACATGAGTTTTTAGAAAATGTGTTTTATTTCATAAATGGAATCAACAAAGTATGCACATTCTACGTCATAACGACATTCTATAGTTTGCGCATGCGTCCGGCAATAAGAAAAGCTAACTTCCACCTTTTTTTAAAATCACAGCTTCTAGAAGGTTTACATGATTTCGTAAAAAACACGAGTTTTTAGAAAATGTGTTTTATTTCATAAATGGAATCTACAAAGTATGCAGATTCTACATCATAACGACTTTCTATAGTTTGCGCATGCGTCCGGATATAAGAAAAGCTTACTTCCCCCGTTTTTTAAAATCATAGCTTCTAGAAGGTTTACATGATTTCTTAAAAAACACGAGTTTTTAGAAAATGTGTTTTATTTCATAAATGGAATCTACAAAGTATGCACATTCTACGTCATAACGACTTTCTATATTTTGCGCATGCGTCCGGAAATAAGAAACGCTTACTTCCCCCGTTTTTTAAAATCACAGCTTCTAGAAGGTTTACATGATTTCGTAAAAAACACGAGTTTTTAGAAAATGTGTTTTATTTCATAAATGGAATCAACAAAGTATGCACATTCTACGTGATAACGACTTTCTATTGTTTGCACATGCGTGTGGAAATAAGAAAAGCTTACTTCCACCGTTTTTTAAAATCACAGCTTCTAGAAGGTTTACATGATTTCGTCAAAAACACGAGTTTTTAGAAAATGTATTTTATTTCATAAATGGAATCAACAAAGTATGCACATTCTACGTCATAACGACTTTGTATAGTTTGCACATGCGTCCGAAAAAAAGAAAAGCTTACTTCCACCGTTTTTTAAAATCACAGCTTCTAGAAGGTTTACATGATTTCGTAAAAAACACGATTTTTAGAAAATGTGTTTTATTTCATAAATGGAATCTACAAAGTATGCACATTTTACGTCATAACGACTTTGTATAGTTTGCGCATGCGTCCCAAAATAACAAAAGCTTACTTCCACCATTTTTTAAAATCACAGCTTCTAGAAGGTTTACATGATTTCGTAAAAAACACGAGTTTTTAGAAAATGTGTTTTATTTCATAAATGGAATCAACAAAGTATGCATATTCTACGTCATAACGACTTTCTATAGTCTGTGCATTCGTCCAGAAATAATTAAAGCTTACTTCCCCCGTTTTTTAAAATCACAGCTTCTAGAAGGTTTACATGATTTCGTAACAAACATGAGTTTTTAGAAAATGTGTTTTATTTCATAAATGGAATCAACAAAGTATGCACATTCTACGTCATAACGACATTCTATAGTTTGCGCATGCGTCCGGCAATAAGAAAAGCTAACTTCCACCGTTTTTTAAAATCACAGCTTCTAGAAGGTTTACATGATTTCGTAAAAAACACGAGTTTTTAGAAAATGTGTTTTATTTCATAAATGGAATCTACAAAGTATGCAGATTCTACATCATAACGACTTTCTATAGTTTGCGCATGCGTCCGGATATAAGAAAAGCTTACTTCCCCCGTTTTTTAAAATCATAGCTTCTAGAAGGTTTACATGATTTCTTAAAAAACACGAGTTTTTAGAAAATGTGTTTTATTTCATAAATGGAATCAACAAAGTATGCACATTCTACGTCATAACGACATTCTATAGTTTGCGCATGCGCCCGGAAATAATAAAAGCTTACTTCCACCGTTTTTTAAAATCACAGCTTCTAGAGGGTTTACATGATTTCGTAAAAAACACGAGTTTTTTGAAAACTTGTTTTATTTCATAAATGGAATCTACAAAGTATGCACATTCTACGTCATAACGACTTTCTATATATTGCGCATGCGTCCGGAAATAAGAAACGCTTACTTCCCCCGTTTTTTAAAATCACAGCTTCTAGAAGGTTTACATGATTTCGTAAAAAACACGAGTTTTTAGAAAATTAGTTTTATTTCATAAATGGAATCAACAAAGTATGCACATTCTACGTCATAACGACTTTCTATAGTTTGCGCATGCGTCCGGAAATAAGAAAAGCTTACTTCCAGCGATTTTTAAAATCACAGCTTCTAGAAGGTTTACATGATTTCGTAAAAAACAAGAGTTCTTAGAAAATGTGTTTTATTTCATAAATTCAATCTACAAAGTATGCACATTCTACGACATAACGACTTTCTATAGTTTGCACATGCATCCAGAAATAAGAAAAGCTTACTTCCCCCGTTTTTTAAAATCACAGCTTCTAGAAGGTTTACATGATTTCGTAAAAAACACGGGTTTTTAGAAAATGTGTTTTATTTCATAAATGGAATCTACAAAGTATGCACATTCTACGTCATAACGACTTTCTATAGTTTGCGCATGCATCCGGAAATTAGAAAAGCTTTCTTCCCCCGTTTTTTAAAATCACAGCTTCTAGAAGGTTTACATGATTTCGTAAAAAACAGGAGTTTTTAGAAAATGTGTTTTATTTCATAAATAGAATCAACAAAGTATGCACATTCTACGTCATAACGACTTTCTATAGTTTGCACATGCGTCCGGAAATAAGAAAAGCTTACTTCCACCGTTTTTTAAAATCACAGCTTCTAGAAGGTTTACATGATTTCGTAAAAAACACGAGTTTTTAGAAAATGTGTTTTATTTCAAAAATGGAATCAACAAAGTATGCACATTGTACATCATAACGACTTTGTATAGTTTGCGCATGCGTCCGGAAATAACAAAAGCTTACTTCCACTGTTTTTTAAAATCACAGCTTCTATAAGGTTTACATGATTTCGTAAAAAAGATGAGTTTTTAGAAAATGTTTTTTATTTCATCAATGGAATCTACAAAGTATGCACCTTCTACGTCATAACGACATTCTATAGTTTGCGCATGCGTCCGGAAATAAGAAAAGCTTATTCCAGCGTTTTTTAAAATCACAGCTTCTAGAAGGTTTACATGATTTCGTAAAAAACACGAGTTTTTAGAAAATGTGTTTTATTTCATAAATGGAATCTACAAAGTATGCACATTCTACGTCATAACGACTTTCTGTTGTTTGCGCATGCGTCCGGAAATAAGAAAAGCTTACTTCCACCATTTTTTAAAATCACAGCTTCTAGAAGGTTTACATGATTTCGTAAAAAACAGGAGTTTTTAGAAAATGTGTTTTATTTCATAAATGAAATCAACAAAGTATGCACATTCTACGTCATAACAACTTTCTATAGTTTGCGCATACGTTTGGAAATAAGAAAAGCTTACTTCCCCCGTTTTTTAAAATCACAGCTTCTAAAAGGTTTACATGATTTCTTAAAAAACACAAGTTTGTAGAAAATGTGTTTTATTTCATAAATAGAATCAACAAAGTATGCACATTCTACGTCATAACGACTTTCTATAGTTTGCACATGAGTCCGGAAATAAGAAAAGCTTACTTCCACCGTTTTTTAAAATCACAGCTTCTAGAAGGTTTACAAGATTTCGTAAAAAACACGAGTTTTTAGAAAATGTGTTTTATGTCATAAATGGAATCAACAAAGTATGCACATTCTACATCATAACGACTTTCTATAGATTGCGAATGCGTCCGAAAATAAGAAAAGCTTACTTCCACCGATTTTTAAAATCACAGCTTCTAGAAGGTTTACATGATTTCGTAAAAAACACGAGTTTTTAGAAAATGTATTTTATTTCTTAAATGGAATCTACAAAGTATGCACATTCTACGTCATAACGACTTTGCATAGTTTGGGCATGCGTCCGGACATAACAAAAGCTTACTTCCACCGTTTTTTAAAATCACAGTTTCTAGAAGGTTTACATGATTTCGTAAAAAACACGAGTTTTTAGAAAATGTGTTTTATTTCATAAATGGAATCTACAAAGTATGCACATTCTACGTCATAACGACTTTGTATTGTTTGCGCATGCGTCCGGAAATAACAAAAGCTTACTTCCACCGTTTTTTAAAATCACAGCTTTTAGAAGGTTTACATGATTTCGTAAAAAACACGTCTTTTTAGAAAATGTGTTTTATTTCATAAATGGAATCTACAAAGTATGCACATTCTACGTCATAACGACTTTCTATAGTTTTCGAATGCGTCCGGAAATAAGGAAAAGCTTACTTCCCCCGTTTTTTAAAATCACAGATTCTAGAAGGTTTACATGATTTCTTAAAATACACGAGTTTTTAGAAAATGTGTTTTATTTCATAAATGGAATCAACAAAGTATGCACATTCTACGTCATAACGACTTTCTATAGTTTGCGCATGCGTTTGGAAATAAGAAAAGCTTACTTCCCCCGTTTTTTAAAATCACAGCTTCTAGAAGGTTTACATGATTTCTTAAAAAACACGAGTTTTTAGAAAATGTGTTTAATTTGATAAATGGAATCAACAAACTATGCACATTCTACGTCATAACGACTTTCTATAGTTTGCGCATACGTCCGGAAATAAGAATGCTTACTTCCACCGTTTTTTAAAATCACAGCTTCTAGAAGGTTTACATGATTTCGTAAAAAACATGAGTTTTTAGAAAATGTGTTTTATTTCATAAATGGAATCTACAAAGTATGCACATTCTACGTCATAGCGACTTTCTATTGTTTGCGCATGCGTCTGGAAATAAGAAAAGCTTACTTCCACCGTTTTTGAAAATCACAGCTTCTAGAAGGTTTACATGATTTCGTAAAACACACGAGTTTTTAGAAAATGTATTTTATTTCATAAATAGAATCAACAAAGTATGCACATTCTACGTCATAACGACTTTCTATAGTTTGCACATGCGTCCGGAAATAAGAAAAGCTTACTTCCAGCGTTTTTTAAAATCACAGCTTCTACAAGGTTTACATGATTTCGTAAAAAACATGAGTTTTTAGAAAATGTGTCTTATTTCATAAATGGAATCAACAAAGTATGCACATTCTACATCATAAGGACTTCCCATAGTTTGCGCGTGCGTCCCGAAATAAGAAAATCTTACTTCCACCGATTTTTAAAATCACAGCTTCTAGAAGGTTTACATGATTTCGTAAAAAACACGAGTTTTAGAATATGTGTTTTATTTCATAAATGGAATCTACAAAGTATGCACATTTTACGTGATAAGGACTTTGTATAGTTTGCGCATGCGTCCCGAAATAACAAAAGCTTACTTCCACCATTTTTTAAAATCACATCTTCTAGAAGGTTTACATGATTTCGTAAAAAAAACGAGTTTTTAGAAAATGTGTTTTATTTCATAAATGGAATCAACAAAGTATGTAGATTCCACGTCATAACGAATTTCTATAGTTTGCGCATTCGTCCGGAAATAAGAAAAGCTTACTTCCCCCGTTTTTTAAAATCACAGCTTCTAGAAGGTTTACATGATTTCGTAAAAAACATGAGTTTTTAGAAAATGTGTTTTATTTAATAAATGGAATCTACAAAGTATGCACATTCTACGTCATAACGAATTTCTATAGTTTGCACATGCGTCCAGAAATAAGAAAAGCTTACTTCCCCCGTTTTTTAGAATCACAGCTTCTAGAAGGTTTACATGATTTCGTAAAAAACACGAGTTTTTAGAAAATGTGTTTTATTTCATAAATGGAATAAAAAAAGTATGCACATTCTACGTCATAACGGCTTTCTATAGTTTGCGCATGCGTTTGGAAATAAGAAAAGCTTACTTCCCCCGTTTTTTAAAATCACATCTTCTAGAAGGTTTACATGATTTCTTAAAAAACACGAGTTTTTAGAAAATGTGTTTTATTTCATAAATGGAATCAACAAAGTATGCACATTCTACGTCATAACGACATTCTATAGTTTGCGCATGCGTCCGGAAATAAGAAAAGCTTACTTCCACCGTTTTTTAAAATCACAGCTACTAGAAGGTTTACATGATTTCGTAAAAAACACGAGTTTTTAGAAAATGTGTTTTATTTCATAAATGCAATCTACAAAGTATGCACATTCTACGTGATAACAACTTTCTATTGTTTGCACATGCGTCTGGAAATAAGAAAAGCTTACTTCCACCGTTTTTTAAAATCACAGCTTCTAGAAGTTTTACATGATTTCGTAAAAAACACGAGTTTTTAGAAAATGTATTTTATTTCATAAATGGAATCAACAAAGTATGCACATTCTACGTCATAACGACTTTGTATAGTTTGCACATGCGTCCGAAAAAAATAAAAGCTTACTTCCACCATTTTTTAAAATCACAGCTTCTAGAAGGTTTACATGATTTCGTAAAAAACATGAGTTTTTAGAAAATGTGTTTTATTTCATAAATGCAATCGACAAAGTATGCACATTCTACGTCATAACGACTTTCCATAGTTTGCGCATGCGTCCGGAAATAAGAAAAGCTTACTTCCACCGATTTTTAAAATCACAGCTTCTAGAAGGTTTACATGATTTCGTAAAAAACACGATTTTTAGAAAATGTGTTTTATTTCACCAATGGAATCTACAAAGTATGCACATTTTACGTCATAACGACTTTCTATAGTTTGCGCATGCGTCCGGAAATAAGAAAAGCTTACTTCCCCCGTTTTTTAAAATCACAGCTTCTAGAAGGTTTACATGATTTCGTAAAAAACACGAGTTTTTAGAAAATGTGTTTTATTTCATAAATGGAATCTACAAAGTATGCACATTCTACGTCATAACGACATTCTATAGTTTGCGCATGCGCCTGGAAATTATAAAAGCTTACTTCCACCGTTTTTTAAAATCACAGCTTCTAGAGGGTTTACATGATTTCGTAAAAAACACGAGTTTTTAGAAAATGTGTTTTATTTCATAAATGGTATCTACAAAGTATGCACATTCTACGTCATAACGACTTTCTATATTTTGCGCATGCGTCCGGAAATAAGAAACGCTTACTTCCCCGTTTTTTAAAATCACAGCTTCTAGATGGTTTACATGATTTCGTAAAAAACACGAGTTTTTAGAAAATGTGTTTTATTTCATAAATGGAATCAACAAAGTATGCACTTTCTACGTCATAACGACTTTCTATAGTTTGCGCATGCGTCCGGAAATAAGAAAAGCTTACTTCCACCGATTTTTAAAATCACAGCTTCTAGAAGGTTTACATGATTTCTTAAAAAACAAGAGTTCTTAGAAAATGTGTTTTATTTCATAAATTCAATCTAAAAAGTATGCACATTCTACGTCATAACGACTTTCTATAGTTTGTGCATGCATCAAGAAATAAGAAAAGCGTACTTCCCCCGTTTTTGAAAATCACAGCTTCTAGAAGGTTTACATGATTTGTTAAAAAACATGAGTTTTTAGAAAATGTGTTTTATTTCATAAATGCAATCAACAAAGTATGCACATTCTACATCATAACGACTTTCTATAGTTTGCGCATGCATCTGGAAATAAGAAAGGCTTACTTCCACCATTTTTTTAAATCACAGCTTCTAGAAGGTTTACATGATTTCGTAAAAAACACGAGTTTTTAGAAAATGTGTTTTATTTCATAAATAGAATCAACAAAGTATGCACATTCTACGTCATAACGAATTTCTATAGTTTGAGCATTCGTCCGGAAAGAAGAAAAGCTTACTTCCACCGTTTTTTAAAATCACAGCTTCTAGAAGGTTTACATGATTTTGTAAAAAACACGACTTTTTAGAAAATGTGTTTTATTTTATAAATGGAATCTACAAAGTATGCACATTCTAAGTCATAACGACATTCTATAGTTTGCGCATGCGTTCGGAAATAAGAAAAGCTTACTTCAACCGTTTTTCAAAATTACAGCTTCTAGAAGGTTTACATGATTTCGTAAAAAACACGACTTTTTAGAAAATGTGTTTTGTTTCATAAATGGAATCTACAAAGTATGCACATTCTACATCATAACGACTTTCTATAGTTTGCGCATGCGTCCGGAAATAAAAAAAGCTGACTTCCACCGTTTTTTAAAATCAGAGCTTCTCGAAGGTTTACATGATTTCGTAAAAGACATGGGTTTTTAGAAAATGTGTTTTATTTCATAAATGGAATCTACAAAGTATGCACATTCTACGTCATAACGACTTTCTATAGTTTGCGCATGCATCCAGAAATAAGAAAAGCTTACTTCCACCATTTTTTAAAATCACAGCTTCTAGAAAGTTTACATGATTTCGTAAAAAACACGAGTTTTTAGAAAATGTGTTTTATTTCATAAATGGAATCTACAAAGTATGCACATTCTACGTCATAATGACTTTCTATAGTTTGCGCATGCTTCCGGAAATAAGAAAAGCTTACTTCCACCGTTTTTTAAAATCACAGCTTCTAGAAGGTTTACATGATTTCGTAAAAAACACGAGTTTTTAGAAAATGTGTTTTATTTCATAAATGGAATCAACAAAGTATGCACATTCTACGTCATAACGACTTTGTATAGTTTGCGCATGCGTCCGGAAATAACAAAAGCTTACTTCCACTGTTTTTTAAAATCACAGCTTCTAGAAGGTTTACATGATTTTGTAAAAAACACGAGTTTTTAGAAAATGTGTTTTATTTCATCAATGGAATCTACAAAGTATGCACATTCTACGTCATAACGACATTCTATAGTTTGCGCATGCGTCCGGAAATAAGAAAAGCTTACTTCCACCGTTTTTTAAAATCACAGCTTCTAGAAGGTTTACATGATTTCGTAAAAAACACGAGTTTTTAGAAAATGTGTTTTATTTCATAAATGGAATCTACAAAGTATGCACATTCTACGTCATAACGACTTTCTGTTCTTTGCGCATGCGTCCGGAAATAAGAAAAGCTTACTTCCCCCGTTTTTTAAAATCACAGCTTCTAGAAGGTTTAGATGATTTCTTAAAAAACACAAGTTTTTAGAAAATGTGTTTTATTTCATAAATAGAATAAAAAAAAGTATGCACATTCTACGTCATAATCACTTTCTATAGTTTGCACATGCGTCCGGAAATAAGAAAAGCTTACTTCCACCGTTATTTAAAATCACAGCTTCTAGAAGGTTTACATGATTTCGTAAAAAACACGAGTTTTTAGAAAATGTGTTTTATTTCATAAATGGAATCTACAAAGTATGCAGATTCTACGTCATAACGACTTTCTATAGTTTGCGCATGCGTCCGGAAATAAGAAAAGCTTACTTCCCCCATTTTTTAAAATCTCAGCTTCTAGAAGGTTTACATGATTTCTTAAAAAACACGAGTTTTTAGAAAATGTGTTTTATTTCATCAATGGAATCAACAAAGTATGCACATTCTACGTGATAACGACTTTCTATAGTTTTTCGCATGCGTCCGGAAATAAGAAAAGCTTACTTCTCCCGTTTTTTAAAATCACAGCTTCTAGAAAGTTTACATGATTTCTTAAAAAACACGAGTTTTTAGAAAATGTGTTTTATTTCATAAATGGAATCAACAAACTATGCACATTCTACGTCATAATGACTTTCTATAGTTTGCGCATTCGGCCGGAAATAAGAAAAGCTTACTTTTACCATTATTTAAAATCACAGCTTCTAGAATGTTTACATGATTTCGTAAAAAACACGAGTTTTTAAAAAATGTGTTTTATTTCATAAATGGAATCTACAAAGTATGCACATTCTACATCATAACGACTTTCTATAGTTTGCACATGCGTCCGGAAATAAGAAAAGCTTACTTCCAGCGTTTTTTAAAATCACAGCTTCTAGAAGGTTTACATGATTTCGTAAAAAACATGAGTTTTTAGAAAATGTGTTTTATTACATAAATGGAATCAAAAAAGTATGCACATTCTACGTCATAACGACTTCCCATAGTTTGCGCATGCGTCCGGAAATAAGAAAAGCTTACTTCCATCGATTTTTAAAATCACACCTTCTAGAAGGTTTACATGATTTCGTAAAAAACACGATTTTTAGAATATGTGTTTTATTTCATAAATGGAATCTACAAAGTATGCACATTTTACGTCATAACGACTTTGTATAGTTTGCGCATGCGTCCCGAAATAACAAAAGCTTACTTCCACCGTTTTTTAAAATCACAGCTTCTAGAAGGTTTACATGATTTCGAAAAAAAAACGAGTTTTTAGAAAATGTGTTTTATTTCATAAATGGAATCAACAAAGTATGCCCATTCCACGTCATAACGACTTTCTATAGTTTGCGCATTCGTCCGGAAATAAGAAACGCTTACTTCCCCCGTTTTTTAAAATCACAGCTTCTAGAAGGTTTACATGATTTCGTAAAAAACACGAGTTTTTAGAAAATGTGTTTTATTTCATAAATGGAATCAACAAAGTATGCACATTCTACGTCATAACGACTTTCTATAGTTTGCGCATGCGTCCGGAAATAAGAAAAGCTTACTTCCACCGATTTTTAAAATCACAGCTTCTAGAAGGTTTACATGATTTCGTAAAAAACAAGAGTTCTTAGAAAATGTGTTTTATTTCATAAATTCAATCTACAAAGTATGCACATTCTACATCATAACGACTTCCTATAGTTTGCGCATGCATCCAGAAAAAAGAAAAGCTTACTTCCCCCGTTTTTTAAAATCACAGCTTCTAGAAGGTTTACATGATTTCATAAAAAACACGGGTTTTTAGAAAATGTGTTTTATTTCATAAATGGAATCTACAAAGTATGCACATTCTACGTCATAACGACTTTCTATAGTTTGCGCATGCATCCGGAAATAAGAAAAGCTTTCTTCCCCCGTTTTTTTAAATCACATCTTCTAGAAGGGTTACATGATTTCGTAAAAAACACGAGTTTTTAGAAAATGTCTTTTATTTCATAAATAGAATCAACAAAGTATGCACATTCTACGTCATAACGAATTTCTATAGTTTGCACATGCGTCCGGAAATAAGAAAAGCTTACTTCCACCGTTTTTTAAAATCATAGCTTCTAGAAGGTTTACATGATTTCGTAAAAAACACGAGTTTTTAGAAAATGTGTTTTATTTCATAAATGGAATCAACAAAGTATGCACATTCTACGTCATAACGACTTTGTATAGTTTGCGCATGCGTCCGGAAATAACAAAAGCTTACTTCCACTGTTTTTTAAAATCACAGCTTCTATAAGGTTTACATGATTTCCTAAAAAAGATGAGTTTTTAGAAAATGTGTTTTATTTCATCAATGGAATCTACAAAGTATGCACATTCTACGTCATAACGACATTCTAAAGTTTGCACATGCGTCCGGAAATAAGAAAAGCTTATTCCAGCGTTTTTTAAAATCACAGCTTCTAGAAGGTTTACATGATTTCGTAAAAAACACGAGTTTTTAGAAAAAGTGTTTTATTTCATAAATGGAATCTACAAATTATGCACATTCTACGTCATAACGAATTTCTATAGTTTGCGCATGCGTCCGGAAATAAGAAAAGCGTACTTCCACCGTTTTTTAAAATCACAGCTTCTCGAAGTTTTACATGATTTCGTAAAAAACACGGGTTTTTAGAAAATGTGTTTTATTTCATAAATGGAATCTACAAATTATGCACATTCTACGTCATAACGACTTTCTATAGTTTGCACATGCGTCCGGAAATAAGAAAAGCTTACTTCCAGCGTTTTTTAAAATCACAGCTTCTACAAGGTTTACATGATTTCGTAAAAAACATGAGTTTTTAGAAAATGTGTTTTATTTCATAAATGGAATCAACAAAGTATGCACATTCTACATCATAACGACTTCCCATAGTTTGCGCATGCGTCCGGAAATAAGAAAAGCTTACTTCCACCGATTTTTAAAATCACAGCTTCTAGAAGGTTTACATGATTTCGTAAAAAACACGATTTTTAGAATATGTGTTTTATTTCATAAAAGGAATCTACAAAGTATGCACATTTTACGTGATAAGGACTTTGTATAGTTTGCGCATGCGTCCCGAAATAACAAAAGCTTACTTCCACCGTTTTTTAAAATCACATCTTCTAGAAGGTTTACATGATTTCGTAAAAAAAACGAGTTTTTAGAAAATGTATTTTATTTCATAAATGGAATCAACAAAGTATGCAGATTCCACGTCATAACGACTTTCTATAGTTTGCGCATTCGTCCGGAAATAAGAAAAGCTTACTTCCACCGTTTTTTAAAATCACAGCTTCTAGGAGGTTTACATGATTACGTAAAAAACACGAGTTTTTAGAAAATGTGTTTTATTTCATAAATGGAATCAACAAAGTATGCACATTCTACGTCATAACGACTTTGTATAGTTTGCGCATGCGTCCGGAGATAACAAAAGCTTACTTCCACTGTTTTTTAAAATCACAGCTTCTAGAAGGTTTACATGATTTCGTAAAAAACACGATTTTTTGAAAATGTGTTTTATTTCATCAATGGAATCTACAAAGTATGCACATTCTACGTCATAACGACATTCTATAGTTTGCACATGCGTCCGGAAATAAGAAAAGCTTACTTCCACCGTTTTTTAAAATCACAGCTTCTAGAAGGTTTACATGATTTCGTAAAAAACACGAGTTTTTAGAAAATGTGTTTTATTTCATAAATGGAATCTACAAAGTATGCACATTCTACGTCATAACGACTTTCTATAGTTTATGCATCCGTCCGGAAATAAGAAAAGCTTACTTCCACCATTTTTTAAAATCACAGCTTCTAGAAGGTTTACATGATTTCGTAAAAAACACGACTTTTTAGAAAATGTGTTTTATTTTATAAATGGAATCTACAAAGTATGCACATTCTACATCATAACGACATTCTATAGTTTGCGCATGCGTCCGGAAATAAGAAAAGCTTACTTCCACCGTTTTTCAAAATTACAGCTTCTAGAAGGTTTACATGATTTCGTAAAAAACACGACTTTTTAGAAAATGTGTTTTATTTCATAAATGGAATCTACAAAGTATGCATATTCTACGTCATAACTACTTTCTATAGTTTGCGCATTCGTCCGGAAATAAAAAAAGCTGACTTCCACCGTTTTTTAAAATCACAGCTTCTCGAAGGTTTACATGATTTCGTAAAAAACACGGGTTTTTAGAAAATGTGTTTTGTTTCATAAATGGAATCTACAAAGTATGCACATTCTACGTCATAACGACTTTCTATAGTTTGCGCATGCATCCGGAAATAAGAAAAGCTTACTTCCACCATTTTTTAAAATCACAGCTTCTAGAAAGTTTACATGATTTCGTAAAAAACACGAGTTTTTAGAAAATGTGTTTTATTTCATAAATGGAATCTACAAAGTATGCACATTCTACGTCATAATGACTTTCTATAGTTTACGCATGCTTCCGGAAATAAGAAAAGCTTACTTCCACCGTTTTTTAAAATCACAGCTTCTAGAAGGTTTACATGATTTCGTAAAAAACACGAGTTTTTAGAAAATGTGTTTTATTTCATAAATGGAATCAACAAAGTATGCACATTCTACGTCATAACGACTTTCTATAGTTTGCGCATGCGTCCGGAAATAACAAAAGCTTACTTCCACTGTTTTTTAAAATCACTGTTTCTAGAAGGTTTACATGATTTTGTAAAAACACGAGTTTTTAGAAAATGTGTTTTATTTCATCAATGGAATCTACAAAGTATGCACATTCTACGTCATAACAACATTCTATAGTTTGCGCATGCGTCCGGAAATAAGAAAAGCTTACTTCCACCGTTTTTTAAAATCACAGCTTCTAGAAGGTTTACATGATTTCGTAAAAAACACGAGTTTTTAGAAAATGTGTTTTATTTCATAAATGGAATCTACAAAGTATGCACATTCTATGTCATAATGACTTTCTATAGTTTGCACATGCGTCAGGAAATAAGAAAAGCTTACATCCACCGTTTTTTAAAATCACAGCTTCTTGAAGGTTTACATGATTTCGTAAAAAACACGGGTTTTTAGAAAGTGTGTTTTATTTCATAAATGGAATCTACAAAGTATCAAATTCTACGTCATAACGACTTTCTATAGTTTGCGCATGCATTCGGAAATAAGAAAAGCTTACTTCCACCATTTTTTAAAATCACAGCTTCTAGAAGGTTTACATGATTTCGTAAAAAAACACGAGTTTTTAGAAAATGTGTTTTATTTCATAAATGGAATCTACAAAGTATGCACATTCTACGTCATAACGACTTTCTGTTCTTTGCGCATGCGTCCGGAAATAAGAAAAGCTTACTTCCCCCGTTTTTTAAAATCACAGCTTCTAGAAGGTTTAGATGATTTCTTAAAAAACACAAGTTTTTAGAAAATGTGTTTTATTTCATAAATAGAATCAAAAAAAGTATGCACATTCTACGTCATAATCACTTTCTATAGTTTGCACATGCGTCCGGAAATAAGAAAAGCTTACTTCCACCGTTATTTAAAATCACAGCCTCTAGAAGGTTTACATGATTTCGTAAAAAACACGAGTTTTTAGAAAATGTGTTTTATTTCATAAATGGAATCTACAAAGTATGCACATTCTACGTCATAACGACTTTCTATAGTTTGCGCATGCGTCCGGAAATAAGAAAAGCTTACTTCCCCCATTTTTTAAAATCACAGCTTCTAGAAGGTTTAAATGATTTCTTAAAAAACACGAGTTTTTAGAAAATGTGTTTTCTTTCATCAATGGAATCAACAAAGTATGCACATTCTACGTGATAACGACTTTCTATAGTTTGCGCATGCGTCCGGAAATAAGAAAAGCTTACTTCTCCCGTTTTTTAAAATCACAGCTTCTAGAAAGTTTACATGATTTCTTAAAAAACACGAGTTTTGAGAAATTGTGTTTTATTTCATAAATGGAATCAACAAACTATGCACATTCTACGTCATAATGACTTTCTATAGTTTGCGCATTCGTCCAGAAATAAGAAAAGCTTACTTTTACCATTATTTAAAATCACAGCTTCTAGAATGTTTACATGATTTCGTAAAAAACACGAGTTTTTAAAAAATGTGTTTTATTTCATAAATGGAATCTACAAAGTATGCACATTCTACGTCATAACGACTTTCTATAGTTTGCGCGTGCATCCGGAAATAAGAAAAGCTTACTTCCCCCGTTTTTTAAAATCACATCTTCTAGAAGGTTTACACGATTTCGTAAAAAACACGAGTTTTTAGAAAATGTGTTTTATTTCATAAATGGAATCAAAAAAGTATGCACATTCTACGTCATAACGACTTTCTATAGTTTGCGCATGCGTTTGGAAATAAGAAAAGCTTACTTCCCCCGTTTTTTAAAATCACAGCTTCTAGAAGGTTTACATGATTTCGTAAAAAACATGAGTTCTTAGAAAATGTGTTTTATTTCATAAATCGAATCTACAAAGTATGCACATTCTACGTCATAATGACTTTCTATAGTTTGCGCATGCGTCCGGAAATAAGAAAAGCTTACTTCCCCCGTTTTTTAAAATCACAGCTTCTAGAAGGTTTACATGATTTCTTAAAAAACACGAGTTTTTATTAAATGTGTTTTCTTTCATAAATGGAATCATTAATGTATGCACATTCTACGTCATAACGACTTTCTATAGTTTGCGCATGCGTTTGGAAATAAGAAAAGCTTACTTCCCCCGTTTTTTAAAATCACAGCTTCTAGAAGGTTTACATGATTTCTTAAAAAACAAGAGTTTTTAGAAAATGTGTTTTATTTCATAAATGGAATCAACAAAGTATGCACATTCTACATCATAACGGCTTTCTATAGTTTGCACATGCGTCCGGAAATAAGAAAAGCTTACTTCCCCCGTTTTTTAAAATCACAGCTTCTAGAAGGTTTACATGATTTCGTAAAAAACATGAGTTTTTAGAAAATGTGTTTTATTTCATCAATGGAATCTACAAACTATGCACATTCTATGTCATAACGACTTTCTATAGTTTGCGCATTCGTCCGGAAATAAGAAAAGCTTACTTCCACCATTATTTAAAATCACAGCTTCTAGAAGGTGTACATGATTTCGTAAAAAACACGGGTTTTTAGAAAATGTGTTTTATTTCATAAATGGAATCTACAAAGTAGGCACATTCTACGTGATAACGACTTTCTATAGTTTGCGCATGCATCCGGAAATAAGAAAAGCTTACTTCCACCATTTTTTAAAATCACAGCTTCTAGAAAGTTTACATGATTTCGTAAAAAACACGAGTTTTTAGAAAATGTGTTTTATTTCATAAATGGAATCAACAAAGTATGCACATTCTACGTCATAACGACTTTCTATAGTTTGCTTATGCTTCCGGAAATAAGATAAGCTTACTTCCACCGTTTTTTAAAATCACAGCTTCTAGAAGGTTTACATGATTTCGTAAAAAACACGAGTTTTTAGAAAATGTGTTTTATTTCATAAATGGAATCAACAAAGTATGCACATTCTACGTCATAACGACTTTCTATAGTTTGCGCATGCGTCCGAAAATAAGAAAAGCTTACTTCCACTGTTTTTTAAAATCACAGCTTCTAGAAAGTTTACATGATTTCGTAAAAAACACGAGTTTTTAGAAAATGTGTTTTATTTCATCAATGGAATCTACAAAGTATGCACATTCTACGTCATAATGACTTTCTATAGATTGCGCATGCGTCCGGAAATAAGAAAAGCTTACTTCCACCGTTTTTTAAAATCACAGCTTCTAGAAGGTTTACATGATTTCGTAAAAAACACGAGTTTTCAGAAAATGTGTTTTATTTCATAAATGGAATCTACAAAGTATGCACATTGTACATCATAACGACTTTCTATAGTTTGCGCATGCATCCGGAAATAAGAAAAGCTTACTTCCACCATTTTTTAAAATCACAGCTTCTAGAAAGTTTACATGATTTCGTAAAAAACACGAGTTTTTAGAAAATGTGTTTTATTTCATAAATGGAATCTACAAAGTATGCACATTCTACGTCATAACAACTTTCTATAGTTTGTGCATGCTGCCGGAAATAAGAAAAGCTTACTTCCACCGTTTTTTAAAATCACAGCTTCTAGAAGGTTTACATGATTTCGTAAAAAACACGAGTTTTTAGAAAATGTGTTTTATTTCATAAATGGAATCAACAAAGTATCCACATTCTACGTCATAACGACTTTGTATAGTTTGCGCATGCGTCCGGAAATAACAAAAGCTAACTTCCACTGTTTTTTAAAATCACAGCTTCTAGAAGGCTTACATGATTTCGTAAAAAACACGAGTTTTTAGAAAATGTGTTTTATTTCATCAATGGGATCTACAAAGTATGCACATTCTACATCATAACGACTTTCTATAGTTTGCGCATGCATCCGGAAATAAAAAAAGCTTACTTCCACCGTTTTTTAAAATCACAGCTTCTCGAAGGTTTACATGATTTCGTAAAAAACACGAGTTTTTAGAAAATGTGTTTTATTTCATAAATCGAATCAACAAAGTATAAACATTCTACGTCATAACGACTTTGTATAGTTTGCGCATGCGTCCGGAAATAACAAAAGCTTACTTCCACTGTTTTTTAAAATCACAGCTTCTAGAAGGTTTACATGATTTCGTAAAAAACACGAGTTTTTAGAAAATGTGTTTTATTTCATCAATGGAATCTACAAAGTATGCACATTGTACGTCATAATGACTTTCTATAGTTTGCGCATGCGTCCGGAAATAAGAAAAGCTTAGTTCCACCGTTTTTTAAAATCACAGCTTCTAGAAGGTTTACATGATTTCGTAAAAAACACGAGTTTTTAGAAAATGTGTTTTATTTCATAAATGGAATCTACAAAGTATGCACATTCTACGTCATAACGACTTTCTATAGTTTGCACATGCGTCCGGAAATAAGAAAAGCTTACTTCAACCGTTTTTTAAAATCACAGCTTCTTGAAGGTTTACATGATTTCGTAAAAAACACGGGTTTTTAGAAAATGTGTTTTATTTCATAAATGGAATCTACAAAGTATCACATTCTACGTCATAACGACTTTCTATAGTTTGCGCATGCATTCGGAAATAAGAAAAGCTTACTCCCACCATTTTTTAAAATCGCAGCTTCTAGAAGGTTTACATGATTTCGTAAAAAACACGAGTTTTTAGAAAATGTGTTTTATTTCATAAATGGAATCTACAAAGTATGCACATTCTACGTCATAACGACTTTCTGTTCTTTGCGCATGCGTCCGGAAATAAGAAAAGCTTACTTCCACCGTTTTTTAAAATCACAGCTTCTAGAAGGTTTACATGATTTCGTAAAAAACACGAGCTTTTAGAAAATGTGTTTTATTTCATAAATGGAATCAATAAATTATGCAAATTCTACGTCATAACGACTTTCTATAGTTTGCGCATGCGTTTGGAAATAAGAAAAGCTTACTTCCCCCGTTTTTTAAAATCACAGCTTCTAGAAGGTTTAGATGATTTCTTAAAAAACACAAGTTTTTAGAAAATGTGTTTTATTTCATAAATAGAATCAAAAAAAGTATGCACATTCTACGTCATAATGACTTTCTATAGTTTGCACATGCCTCCGGAAATAAGAAAAGCTTACTTCCACCGTTTTTTAAAATCACAGCTTCTAGACGGTTTACATGATTTCGTAAAAAAAACGAGTTTTTAGAAAATGTGTTTTATTTCATAAATGGAATCTACAAAGTATGCACATTCTACGTCATAACGACTTTGTATTGTTTGCGCATGCGTCCGGAAATAACAAAAGCTTACTTCCACCGTTTTTTAAAATCACAACTTCTAGAAGGTTTACATGATTTCGTAAAAAACACGAGTTTTTAGAAAATGTGTTTTATTTCATAAATGGAATCTACAAAGTATGCACATTCTACGTCATAACGAGTTTCTATAGTTTGCGAATGCGTCCGGAAATAAGAAAAGCTTACTTCCCCCGTTTTTTAAAATCACAGCTTCTAGAAGGTTTACATGATTTCTTAAAAAACACGAGTTTTTAGAAAATGTGTTTTATTTCATAAATTCTATCAACAAAGTATGCACATTCTACGTCATAATGACTTTCTATAGTTTGCGCATGCGTTTGGAAATAAGAAAAGCTTACTTCCACCGTTTTTTAAAATCACAGCTTCTAGAAGGTTTACATGATTTCTTAAAAAACATGAGTTTTTAGAAAATGTGTTTTATTTCATAAATGGAATCAAAAAAGTATGCACATTCTACGTCATAACGACTTTCTATAGTTTGCGCATGCATCCAGAAATAAGAAAAGCTTACTTCCACCATTTTTTAAAATCACAGCTTCTAGAAAGTTTACATGATTTCGTAAAAAACACGAGTTTTTAGAAAATGTGTTTTATTTCATAAATGGAATCAACAAAGTATGCACATTCTACGTCATAACGACTTTCTATAGTTTGCTTATGCTTCCGGAAATAAGATAAGCTTACTTCCACCGTTTTTTAAAATCACAGCTTCTAGAAGGTTTACATGATTTCGTAAAAAACACGAGTTTTTAGAAAATGTGTTTTATTTCATAAATGGAATCAACAAAGTATGCACATTCTACGTCATAACGACTTTCTATAGTTTGCGCATGAGTCCGAAAATAAGAAAAGCTTACTTCCACTGTTTTTTAAAATCACAGCTTCTAGAAAGTTTACATGATTTCGTAAAAAACACGAGTTTTTAGAAAATGTGTTTTATTTCATCAATGGAATCTACAAAGTATGCACATTCTACGTCATAATGACTTTCTATAGTTTGCGCATGCGTCCGGAAATAAGAAAAGCTTACTTCCACCGTTTTTTAAAATCACAGCTTCTAGAAGGTTTACATGATTTCGTAAAAAACATGAGTTTTTAGAAAATGTGTTTTATTTCATAAATGGAATCTACAAAGTATGCACATTCTACATCATAACGACTTTCTATAGTTTGCGCATGCATCCGGAAATAAGAAAAGCTTACTTCCACCATTTTTTAAAATCACAGCTTCTAGAAAGTTTACATGATTTCGTAAAAAACACGAGTTTTTAGAAAATGTGTTTTATTTCATAAATGGAATCTACAAAGTATGCACATTCTACGTCATAACGACTTTCTATAGTTTGTGCATGCTGCCGGAAATAAGAAAAGCTTACTTCCACCGTTTTTTAAAATCACAGCTTCTAGAAGGTTTACATGATTTCGTAAAAAACACGAGTTTTTAGAAAATGTGTTTTATTTCATAAATGGAATCAACAAAGTATCCACATTCTACGTCATAACGACTTTGTATAGTTTGCGCATGCGTCCGGAAATAACAAAAGCTAACTTCCACTGTTTTTTAAAATCACAGCTTCTAGAAGGCTTACATGATTTCGTAAAAAACACGAGTTTTTAGAAAATGTGTTTTATTTCATCAATGGGATCTACAAAGTATGCACATTCTACATCATAACGACTTTCTATAGTTTGCGCATGCATCCGGAAATAAAAAAAGCTTACTTCCACCGTTTTTTAAAATCACAGCTTCTCGAAGGTTTATATGATTTCGTAAAAAACACGAGTTTTTAGAAAATGTGTTTTATTTCATAAATCGAATCAACAAAGTATAAACATTCTACGTCATAACGACTTTGTATAGTTTGCGCATGCGTCCGGAAATAACAAAAGCTTACTTCCACTGTTTTTTAAAATCACAGCTTCTAGAAGGTTTACATGATTTCGTAAAAAACACGAGTTTTTAGAAAATGTGTTTTATTTCATCAATGGAATCTACAAAGTATGCACATTGTACGTCATAATGACTTTCTATAGTTTGCGCATGCGTCCGGAAATAAGAAAAGCTTAGTTCCACCGTTTTTTAAAATCACAGCTTCTAGAAGGTTTACATGATTTCGTAAAAAACACGAGTTTTTAGAAAATGTGTTTTATTTCATAAATGGAATCTACAAAGTATGCACATTCTACGTCATAACGACTTTCTATAGTTTGCACATGCGTCCGGAAATAAGAAAAGCTTACTTCAACCGTTTTTTAAAATCACAGCTTCTTGAAGGTTTACATGATTTCGTAAAAAACACGGGTTTTTAGAAAATGTGTTTTATTTCATAAATGGAATCTACAAAGTATCACATTCTACGTCATAACGACTTTCTATAGTTTGCGCATGCATTCGGAAATAAGAAAAGCTTACTCCCACCATTTTTTAAAATCGCAGCTTCTAGAAGGTTTACATGATTTCGTAAAAAACACGAGTTTTTAGAAAATGTGTTTTATTTCATAAATGGAATCTACAAAGTATGCACATTCTACGTCATAACGACTTTCTGTTCTTTGCGCATGCGTCCGGAAATAAGAAAAGCTTACTTCCACCGTTTTTTAAAATCACAGCTTCTAGAAGGTTTACATGATTTCGTAAAAAACACGAGCTTTTAGAAAATGTGTTTTATTTCATAAATGGAATCAATAAATTATGCAAATTCTACGTCATAACGACTTTCTATAGTTTGCGCATGCGTTTGGAAATAAGAAAAGCTTACTTCCCCCGTTTTTTAAAATCACAGCTTCTAGAAGGTTTAGATGATTTCTTAAAAAACACAAGTTTTTAGAAAATGTGTTTTATTTCATAAATAGAATCAAAAAAAGTATGCACATTCTACGTCATAATGACTTTCTATAGTTTGCACATGCCTCCGGAAATAAGAAAAGCTTACTTCCACCGTTTTTTAAAATCACAGCTTCTAGACGGTTTACATGATTTCGTAAAAAAAACGAGTTTTTAGAAAATGTGTTTTATTTCATAAATGGAATCTACAAAGTATGCACATTCTACGTCATAACGACTTTGTATTGTTTGCGCATGCGTCCGGAAATAACAAAAGCTTACTTCCACCGTTTTTTAAAATCACAACTTCTAGAAGGTTTACATGATTTCGTAAAAAACACGAGTTTTTAGAAAATGTGTTTTATTTCATAAATGGAATCTACAAAGTATGCACATTCTACGTCATAACGAGTTTCTATAGTTTGCGAATGCGTCCGGAAATAAGAAAAGCTTACTTCCCCCGTTTTTTAAAATCACAGCTTCTAGAAGGTTTACATGTTTTCTTAAAAAACACGAGTTTTTAGAAAATGTGTTTTATTTCATAAATTCTATCAACAAAGTATGCACATTCTACGTCATAATGACTTTCTATAGTTTGCGCATGCGTTTGGAAATAAGAAAAGCTTACTTCCACCGTTTTTTAAAATCACAGCTTCTAGAAGGTTTACATGATTTCTTAAAAAACATGAGTTTTTAGAAAATGTGTTTTATTTCATAAATGGAATCAAAAAAGTATGCACATTCTACGTCATAACGACTTTCTATAGTTTGCGCATGCATCCAGAAATAAGAAAAGCTTACTTCCACCATTTTTTAAAATCACAGCTTCTAGAAAGTTTACATGATTTCGTAAAAAACACGAGTTTTTAGAAAATGTGTTTTATTTCATAAATGGAATCAACAAAGTATGCACATTCTACGTCATAACGACTTTCTATAGTTTGCTTATGCTTCCGGAAATAAGATAAGCTTACTTCCACCGTTTTTTAAAATCACAGCTTCTAGAAGGTTTACATGATTTCGTAAAAAACACGAGTTTTTAGAAAATGTGTTTTATTTCATAAATGGAATCAACAAAGTATGCACATTCTACGTCATAACGACTTTCTATAGTTTGCGCATGAGTCCGAAAATAAGAAAAGCTTACTTCCACTGTTTTTTAAAATCACAGCTTCTAGAAAGTTTACATGATTTCGTAAAAAACACGAGTTTTTAGAAAATGTGTTTTATTTCATCAATGGAATCTACAAAGTATGCACATTCTACGTCATAATGACTTTCTATAGTTTGCGCATGCGTCCGGAAATAAGAAAAGCTTACTTCCACCGTTTTTTAAAATCACAGCTTCTAGAAGGTTTACATGATTTCGTAAAAAACATGAGTTTTTAGAAAATGTGTTTTATTTCATAAATGGAATCTACAAAGTATGCACATTCTACATCATAACGACTTTCTATAGTTTGCGCATGCATCCGGAAATAAGAAAAGCTTACTTCCACCATTTTTTAAAATCACAGCTTCTAGAAAGTTTACATGATTTCGTAAAAAACACGAGTTTTTAGAAAATGTGTTTTATTTCATAAATGGAATCTACAAAGTATGCACATTCTACGTCATAACGACTTTCTATAGTTTGTGCATGCTGCCGGAAATAAGAAAAGCTTACTTCCACCGTTTTTTAAAATCACAGCTTCTAGAAGGTTTACATGATTTCGTAAAAAACACGAGTTTTTAGAAAATGTGTTTTATTTCATAAATGGAATCAACAAAGTATCCACATTCTACGTCATAACGAATTTGTATAGTTTGCGCATGCGTCCGGAAATAACAAAAGCTAACTTCCACTGTTTTTTAAAATCACAGCTTCTAGAAGGCTTACATGATTTCGTAAAAAACACGAGTTTTTAGAAAATGTGTTTTATTTCATCAATGGGATCTACAAAGTATGCACATTCTACATCATAACGACTTTCTATAGTTTGCGCATGCATCCGGAAATAAAAAAAGCTTACTTCCACCGTTTTTTAAAATCACAGCTTCTCGAAGGTTTATATGATTTCGTAAAAAACACGAGTTTTTAGAAAATGTGTTTTATTTCATAAATCGAATCAACAAAGTATAAACGTTCTACGTCATAACGAATTTGTATAGTTTACGCATGCGTCCGGAAATAACAAAAGCTTACTTCCACTGTTTTTTAAAATCACAGCTTCTAGAAGGTTTACATGATTTCGTAAAAAACACGAGTTTTTAGAAAATGTGTTTTATTTCATCAATGGAATCTACAAAGTATGCACATTCTACGTCATAATGACTTTCTATAGTTTGCGCATGCGTCCGGAAATAAGAAAAGCTTAGTTCCACCGTTTTTTAAAATCACAGCTTCTAGAAGGTTTACATGATTTCGTAAAAAACATGAGTTTTTAGAAAATGTGTTTTATTTCATAAATGGAATCTACAAAGTATGCACATTCTACGTCATAACGACTTTCTATAGTTTGCACATGCGTCCGGAAATAAGAAAAGCTTACTTCAACCGTTTTTTAAAATCACAGCTTCTTGAAGGTTTACATGATTTCGTAAAAAACACGGGTTTTTAGAAAATGTGTTTTATTTCATAAATGGAATCTACAAAGTATCACATTCTACGTCATAACGACTTTCTATAGTTTGCGCATGCATTCGGAAATAAGAAAAGCTTACTCCCACCATTTTTTAAAATCACAGCTTCTAGAAGGTTTACATGATTTCGTAAAAAACACGAGTTTTTAGAAAATGTGTTTTATTTCATAAATGGAATCTACAAAGTATGCACATTCTACGTCATAATGACTTTCTGTTCTTTGCGCATGCGTCCGGAAATAAGAAAAGCTTACTTCCACCGTTTTTTAAAATCACAGCTTCTAGAAGGTTTACATGATTTCGTAAAAAACACGAGCTTTTAGAAAATGTGTTTTATTTCATAAATGGAATCAATAAATTATGCAAATTCTACGTCATAACGACTTTCTATAGTTTGCGCATGCGTTTGGAAATAAGAAAAGCTTACTTCCCCCGTTTTTTAAAATCACAGCTTCTAGAAGGTTTAGATGATTTCTTAAAAAACACAAGTTTTTAGAAAATGTGTTTTATTTCATAAATAGAATCAAAAAAAGTATGCACATTCTACGTCATAATGACTTTCTATAGTTTGCACATGCCTCCGGAAATAAGAAAAGCTTACTTCCACCGTTTTTTAAAATCACAGCTTCTAGACGGTTTACATGATTTCGTAAAAAAAACGAGTTTTTAGAAAATGTGTTTTATTTCATAAATGGAATCTACAAAGTATGCACATTCTACGTCATAACGACTTTGTATTGTTTGCGCATGCGTCCGGAAATAACAAAAGCTTACTTCCACCGTTTTTTAAAATCACAACTTCTAGAAGGTTTACATGATTTCGTAAAAAACACGAGTTTTTAGAAAATGTGTTTTATTTCATAAATGGAATCTACAAAGTATGCACATTCTACGTCATAACGAGTTTCTATAGTTTGCGAATGCGTCCGGAAATAAGAAAAGCTTACTTCCCCCGTTTTTTAAAATCACAGCTTCTAGAAGGTTTACATGATTTCTTAAAAAACACGAGTTTTTAGAAAATGTGTTTTATTTCATAAATTCTATCAACAAAGTATGCACATTCTACGTCATAATGACTTTCTATAGTTTGCGCATGCGTTTGGAAATAAGAAAAGCTTACTTCCACCGTTTTTTAAAATCACAGCTTCTAGAAGGTTTACATGATTTCTTAAAAAACATGAGTTTTTAGAAAATGTGTTTTATTTCATAAATGGAATCAAAAAAGTATGCACATTCTACGTCATAACGACTTTCTATAGTTTGCGCATGCGTCCGGAAATAAGAAAAGTTTAATTCCACCGTTTTTTTAAAATCACAGCTTCTAGAAGGTTTACATGATTTCGTAAAAAACACGAGTTTTTAGAAAATGTGTTTCATTTCATAAATGGAATCTACAAAGTATGCACATTCTACGTCATAACGACTTTCTATTGTTTTTGCATGCGTCTGGAAATAAGAAAAGCTTACTTCCACCGTTTTTTAAAATCACAGCTTCTAGAAGGTTTACATGATTTCGTAAAAAACACGAGTTCTTAGAAAATGTGTTTTATTTCATAAATGGAATCTACGAAGTATGCACATTCTACGTAATAACGACTTTCTAGAGTTTGCGCATGCATCCGGAAATAAGAAAAGCTTACTTCCACCGTTTTTTAAAATCACAGCTTCTAGAAGGTTTACATGATTTCGTAAAAAACACGAGTTTTTAGAAAATGTGTTTTATTGCATAAATGGAATCAACAAAGTATGCACATTCTACGTCATAACGACTTTCTATAGTTTGCGCATACGTCCGAAAATAAGAAAAGCTTACTTCCACCGTTTTTTAAAATCACAGCTTCTAGAAGGTTTACATCATTTCGTAAAAAACACGACTTTTCAGAAAATGTGTTTTCTTTTATAAATGGAATCTAAAAGTATGCACATTCTACGTCATAACGACTTTCTATAGTTTGCGCATTCGTCCGGAAATAAGAAAAGCTTACTTCCACCGTTATTTAAAATCACAGCTTCTAGAAGGTTTACATGATTTCTTAAAAAACACGAGTTTTTAGAAAATGAGTTTTATTTCATCAATGGAATCTACAAAGTATGCACATTCTACGTCATAACGACTTTCTATAGTTTGCGCATGCATCCGGAAATAAGAAAAGCTTACTTCCCCCGTTTTTTAAAATCACAGCTTCTAGAAGGTTTACATGATTTCTTAAAAAACAGGAGTTTTTAGAAAATGTGTTTTATTTCATAAATGGAATCTACAAAGTATGCACATTCTACGTCATAACGACTTTCTATAGTTTGCGCATGCGTCCGGAAATAAGAAAAGCTTACTTTCCCCGTTTTTTAAAATCACAGCTTCTAGAAGGTTTACATGATTTCTTAAAAAACACGAGTTTTTAGAAAATGTGTTTTATTTCATAAATGGAATCTACAAAGTATGCACATTCTACGTCATAACGACTTTCTATAGTTTGCGCATGCGTCCGGAAATAAGAAAAGCTTACTTCCCCCGTTTTTTAAAATCACAGCTTCTAGAAGGTTTACATGATTTCTTAAAAAACATGAGTTTTTAGAAAATGTGTTTTATTTCATAAATGGAATCTACAAAGTATGCACATTCTACATCATAACAAATTTCTATAGTTTGCGCATACGTCTGGAAATAAGAAAAGCTTACTTCCCCCGTTTTTTAAAATCACAGCTTCTAGAAGGTTTACATGATTTCTTAAAAAACACGAGTTTTTAGAAAATGTGTTTTATTTCATAAATGGAATCAACAAAGTATGCACATTGTACGTCATAACGACTTTCTATAGTTTGCGCATGCGTTTGGAAATAAGAAAAGCTTACTTCTCAAATTTTTTAAAATCACGGCTTCTAGCAGGTTTACATGATTTCTTAAAAAACACGAGTTTTTAGAAAATGTGTTTTATTTCATAAATGGAATCGACAAAGTATGCACATTCTACGTCATAACGACTTTCTATAGTTTGCGGATGCGTCCGGAAATAAGAAAAGCTTACTTCTCCCGTTTTTTAAAATCAGAGCTTCTAGAAGGTTTACATGTTTTCGTAAAAAACACGAGTTTTTAGAAAATGTGTTTTATTTCATAAATGGAATCTACAAAGTATGCACATTCTATGTCATAACGACTTTGTATTGTTTGTGCATGCGTCCGGAAATAAGAAAAGCTTACTTCCACTGATTTTTAAAATCACAGCTTCTAGAAGGTTTACATGATTTCGTAAAAAACACGAGTTTTTAGAAAATGTATTTTATTTCATAAATGGAATCTACAAAGTATGCACATTCTACGTCATAACGACTTTGTATAGTTTGCGCATGCGTCCCGAAATAACAAAAGCTTACTTCCACCGTTTTTTAAAATCACAGCTTCTAGAAGGTTTACATGATTTCTTAAAAAACACGAGTTTTTAGAAAATGTGTTTTATTTCATAAATGGAATCATCAAAGTATGCACATTCTATGTCATAACGACTTTCTATAGGTTGCGCATGCGTTTAGAAATAAGAAAAGCTTACTTCCCCCGTTTTTTAAAATCACAGCTTCTAGAAGGTTTACATGATTTGTTAAGAAACACGAGTTTTTAGAAAATGTGTTTTATTTCATAAATGGAATCAACAAAGTATGCACATTCTACGTCATAACGACTTTCTATAATTTGCGCAATCGTCCGGACATAGGAAAAGCTTACTTCCACTGTTTTTTTAAATCACAGCTTCTAGAAGGTTTACATGATCTCGTAAAAAACAGAAGTTTTTAGAAAATGTGTTTTATTTCATAAATGGAATCAACAAAGTATGCACATTCTACGTCATAACGAATTTCTATAGTTTGCGCATGCGTTCGGAAATAATAAAAGCTTACTTCCCCCGTTTTTTAAAATCACAGCTTCTAGAAGGTTTACATGATTTCTTAAAAAACACGAGTTTTTAGAAAATGTGTTTTATTTCATAAATGGAATCAACAAGGTATGCACATTCTACGTCATAACGACTTTCTATAGTTTGCGCATGCGTTTGGAAATAAGAAAAGCTTACTTCCGCCGTTTTTTAAAATCACAGCTTCTAGAAGGTTTACATGATTTCTTAAAAAACACTAGTTTTTAGAAAATGTGTTTTATTTCATAAATGGAATCAACAAAGTATGCACATTCTACGTCATAACGACTTTCTATAGTTTGCGCATGCGTCTGGAAATAAGAAAAGCTTACTTCCACCGTTTTTTAAAATCACAGCTTCTAGAAGGTTTACATGATTTCGTAAACAACATGAGTTTTTAGAAAATGTGTTTTATTTCATAAATGGAATCAACAAAGTATGCACATTCTACGTCATAACGACTTTCTATAGTTTATGCATGCGTCCGGAAATAAGAAAAGCTTACTTCCACCGTTTTTTAAAATCACAGCTTCTAGAAGGTTTACATGATTTCTTAAAAAACACGAGTTTTTAGAAAATGTGTTTTATTTCATAAATGGAATCAACAAAGTATGCACATTCTACGTCATAACGACTTTCTATAGTTTGCGCATTCGTCCGGAAATAAGAAAAGCTTACTTCCACCGTTTTTTAAAATCACAGCTTCTAGAAGATTTACATGATTTCGTAAAAAACACGACTTTAAAGAAAATGTGTTTTATTTTATAAATGGAATCTACAAAGTATGCACATTCTACGTCATAACGACTTTCTATAGTTTGCGCATTCGTCTGGTGTTGATGTATATGTAACTTCGGAATGTATTTCACATATATGTATATTATATTCCTATAGAGATGGTATTATTCCTCTATAAGGAAGTGTCGTCATTTATATTGTAAGTGTCGTAACTTATACTTGATGGGTTATTAGACCACCTTATTTGGGGTCGGCCCTGTATAAGTCATGTGGGTCAAAGGGTTATTAGACCACCCTATTGAGGGTCGGCCCACTCAGCATTATGTTATGTGGTAAAGTTCGAGCCTACATGAGTTAGGTAAAAAGGCAAGTCAAGTCAAGTATAAATAGAGTGTGGGAGGCACTCTATTTGCTCACTCACTTCTCACACATGCACTCAAGGAGGAGTGGCGCACTTATGGAGGAGGAGGATCTGCTGCTAGGTTATGGCTATCTCTCTTGGTTGGTTGTATCATTGCTCTATCTATCTCTGATGAAGTTATTGGGGTTTTTCACCTTTATGGTTTTCCCCAAGTAAATCTTTGTGTCTCTTGTGTGCTTGCATTATTGTCTCCATGATTGATATGCTGTAGATATGCTGTACATGTTGTTCTCTCAGTTAAGATCCTAGATCATATTGAAGTAAATTCTGAAAAATTAACATGGTATTAGAGCTAGCCTGAAAGAAGGCATGATATGGCATGTATGACACTTGTTGCACTTACGATGCTAGGGCTTGATATAGCAAAAACCAGTCATCGTAGCACTTTCGCTATAAATCCGTTTTGGCGAAGTTTTCGGATCTGAAATTGTTACAGGCCGAAGCTAAGATCTCCAGGTACGTTGTGTCCAAAGGACAACCTCTAATTCGTTGTACTTTGTGATTTATGATCTGTACAATATAGGGTTTCTGCCTCTTCCAGATCTGAGTCAAAATAAGGTGACCTTGGGAAAAAGGTCATATATTGGGCTAGGAAGCTCCAAATGAAATTTCGTAAAAAGTGACAGGTAGTACACAGTTTCTAATATCTAAAAAAACGTTTTCAGAGGCCGAAGTTGAACCAGGGACACGTGGAACGCCGTACAAGTTCGCTCTCCTGTATTATCCCATAAACAGGTCACGTTGCGACATTTGGCATAACTCTCTCTCAGAGAGTCCAATTGAGGTCAGAACTGTCAGGATGGAAAGATAACAGGCCTAAATATCTTAGGAAACTTGTTCAGAGGCCGAAGTTAAAACAGTGACACGTGGCACGCCGTACAAGTTCGCTCTCCTGTTTTATCCCAAAACAGGTCACGTTGCGACATTTGGCATAAATCTCTCTCAGAGGATCCAATTGAGGTCAGACCTGTCAGGATGGAAAGATAACAGGTCATGCTATCTCAGGAAACTTTTTCAGACCCTGTGGATCAAAAATTTCGGAGTAACACCAGAAACAATCAGGTACATATTTCTGTCAAAACAGAATTATTTTTTGGTACCTTCATTCATGGCTTCCGGAATTTAGGGCTTTGGATAAAGTTGGAATTTTTGTAATCGGAGACCACGGCTGGATGCTACTCTTCAAAATATAAATTTAGAGACCATGATCAGAATTTTTGGTTGGGCAGAAGGCCGGGCTTGATTAGACCCTAGTTCGGGACTTTCATCAGAAAAGTGGAAAATTAGGGCTTCTGTAAAAATGGGAATTTTTGAAATCTGTGACCACGGCTGGAAGCTCCTCAGAAAAATATAAGCTTAGAGCTTTGGATCAAACATTTTGATTGGGAAGAATAGTGGGCTTCATCAAACCCCAGTTCAGGGTCACGTCCAGTGAATCCAGAAGTTTCAAAAGCAAAATTGAGGAGTGAAACTTTGCAGTTTTCAAATTCTGAATATACCAACTTGATCAGCTCATCAAGGCACATATTTCTATCCTGTCAGAAGTTTGAAATTCAAAGTTTGAATTTTTGGGGTTTCTCTGACAAACCCATATCCAGCTCAAGGTCCAGTTCTTGCAAATCAAGTGGATTGGGTTAATCCTAGAAGAAGATGGATTGATCATCTGCATGAGTGAAGAAGTTCCTGTTTCAGAGGGAGATGAGGCTAAGGCCTTACATAAGAAGATTACAAGCGATCTCGACAGGTATGACTCATCGAGGTATGTTTCGATATTTTTCCATGATTAAGTTTATGGTATGTTTGTCTTCATGTTATTACGGTTAGTACAATTTTGATTTTAGATTTGTCGTATCACCTTAACAAAATTATGAATGCATGATAGAAGATATTCATTGGTTAGGGTGTTGACACTTATGATTGTACTAATGCATTATGGTGTTGTATGAGGTTTATGTTGTCTACTAACATGAAAGGTACACCAAGAAAGACAAATCATGTTCTGGTCCAAGAACATATGATCATGATAACATGAGGACAAAGATTCATCCATTGTCATGGATCTCATAGAAGATCCATTTACGAGGTATGTATAACTTGGTTTTGTAATAGTTAACCTATGAGATATACAGGTTACTAGCACAAGTCATTGAAGAAGAACAAGAAGACATCATGTGAGTATGTTAGACATAAATAGCTAGCATGCTAATCCAGGTATGTTTTTCCTATATCAAGATAGAATCCTACCTTGTGTTAGGATCTTATACTGTTGTTGATAATGATTATTCATGAAGTCATAGGTTTGAATAATCATGATTGTATGCATATTATGTTTCTTACCATAATTGATGATATGACTAACCAGAAGAATCATGATGGTATAGGTTTGAATAATCACAGGTTTTATGCATTTTATATCTCTTATCTTGATTGATGATTCAACTAACCTGAAGAGTCATAGGTTTGAGTAATTACAGGTTTAGACATGTTATGTTTATTATGATTTGACTAACCATAAGAATCCTACATAAACCTTGAATGCTAATGCTTATTATTTATGTTTGAAATGATCATGACTATACATGCTTGAGATTATTGTGTTTTAATAGTATACTAATGAATGTATGATTTTATATGAGATCACAAGGATAACACATTCATGATACTAATAAGCATGCATAGGGACCAAGGATGAATATGAGATTCAAGAATAGGTAATCCAGGAAGCAAAGATCAAGAGGGAGTACACTCCAGTGGTTTATGCAAGGATGCAGATATTCAGAGGGAGTTGACCATCTCTCTACATCCCACAACAGAAAGGTGTAGAAGAAGCTACTTCAGATTAGGACTCCAGCAGCTCTTGCAAGGAAGTGAAGACTCACAGGGAGTCCACCCAACGAACAAACAAAGATAAGTATTTGAATTGTCATTTCTTAAATAATACTGTTCAATAATGTATATACTGATGTTCCTAGAATTAGGTTGTGTATTATGCATATTAGAATAATTGCATTGATGAACAGTATACTCCTAATATGCATGGGTAAGTGGCCTATGGCACTGTACAACATTCCTTTGCTACTTATCTAGAATGAAACCTCTTTGCTGACATGTTGGGAGTTTTGCACACTCTTAACAATGTTCTGGTAGAGATTGGAAGGCATCTAGAAAGTTACGGAATATGGATAAATGTTGTATTGAAGCATTGGCTAAGATAATTGCATGACTGTATGGCATATTTCTTTATGTGTAAGAATTTGTTCTGAAAACTATGAGATGTTTTCTAATCATGCAATTTAACTTGTTGTGTAGGAAAGATCGTATGCCATCTCCTACAAAAGAAGAACTACAACATTTGTTCCAGCAACAAAGATATATATTGAAGATATTGAAGTTCCCAGTATCTGGGATGAAGAAATGGAATGCCATGATCCGTCGATCATGAAGAATGATGTTTGGGATGTAATCCCAAGACATGAAGGGAAGTTTGCTATGACTTCTAAATGGAACTATCAGATCAAGCATGTTGCAGATGGCAGCATTGAGAAATATAAAAGTGATGAAATATAAGATACACCAGATGGATTCAAGACAGCTTCCTTGAATGGTGTAGTTGAAGAAGAAGTGTATGTAGAGCAGCCACTTGGTTCTGAGACACATGATAGGAAATCATATATGTGCAGAACTTGGTATGGTGAAGATAGATTGATTGCCGACACGCAGCGGAAGCTTACTACCGAGTTCGAGATGAAGAACTTGGAGATGATGCACTATTTGTTTTTGGCATGGAGGTGTGGCAGAGTGCAGATAGAATCTTCCTTGGACAAGGGAAGTATGCAGTAGAGATCCCAAAGAGGTTCGGGATGATGGATTGCAAGGCCATGGCCACACCTATGGCATCAAATCTGAAGCTTCTATGTGATGCTTCACCTGAGCCGATTGATGTCTCTATGTATCATCAGATGATTGGGTCCTTGATGTACCTGATGAACACAAGACCAGAAATTTGCTTTGCTGTGAACACATTGAGCCAGTTCCTTACGGATCTGAGGAGTGTTCACCTGGTTGCTGTAAAGCATGTTCTGAGGTACCTGAAGGGTACAGTGGATTATGGGCTCAGGTATGAGGCGAATCAAAAGTTTAACCTGCAGGGTTATGTTGATTCATATTGGGCTGGCAGTGCTGCAGATAGGAAGAGCACATCTGGGTGTTGCTTCAGTATGGGATCAGGTGTGATCTCTTGGTTTAGCAGGAAGCAATCCTGCGTAGCACTCAGTACAGCTGAGGCAGAGTATGTTGCATCCTGTTCAGCTAGTTGTGAGGCAGTATGGCTACGAAAGCTACTGTCTGAGTTATTTGATCTCCCATTGGAGGCTACTGGTATCTTCTATGATAACCAGAGTTGTGTGAAGCTGTCCGAGAACCCAGTGTTTCATGACAGGTCGAAACACATAGAGATCAAATATCACTATATCAGGGATATGGTGCAGAGAGGAGCTGTGAAGCTCCTGTATGTTGCGACGGACGAGCAGATTGCATATGTGCTGACGAAGCCACTAGCCAGGGTGAAGTTCGAGTACTTCAGAGAGAGGCTTGGCGTGCTTCAGATCGAGGATACTTCGAGGAAGAAGTGATGGACACATTTGCTGAAACCATTCCAAGCATGTTGGAAGGAGGATCCTTCACATGACTGTGGATGTAAGCGCTGGATGATGAGCATCAGGATGATGTTTTGGTTTCTGCTTGATATGATCAGTTGGATCATTTTTATGTATGTATGTATGCATCATGTTGGATGCTGGATATGATTAGTTGGATCATTTATGTATGTATGCATCATGTTGGATGCTAGATATGATCAGTTGGATCATGTATACGTATTTTGTATATGCATCATGTTGGATGCTTGGACCATGTATCTGTATATGTATCAGGTGGATACATTGTATGATCAGGTGGATCATGTATGGTGATATGTATCATGTATTTGTATTTGTATCAGGTGAATACATTGATGATCAGGAGGATCATGTATGATGATATGTATCAGGTAGATACTTGGTATGCATCAGGTAGATGCATTGATGATCAGGAGGATCATGTATGATGATATGTATCATGTATTTGTATCAGGTGGATACATTGATGATCAGGAGGATCATGTATGATGATATGTATCAGGTAGATACTTGGTATGCATCAGGTAGATGCATTGATGATCAGGAGGATCATGTATGATGATATGTATCATGTATTTGTATCAGGTGGATACATTGATGATCAGGAGGATCATGTATGATGATATGTATCAGGTAGATACTTGGTATGCATCAGGTAGATGCATTGATGATCAGGTGGATCATGCAGCAGGATGTTGCAGTGATGATCAGGATGATCATAGATGATAAGCTTCAGGATGTTGCTCCAGATGACATGCAGCAGGATGTTGCAGTGATGATCAGGATGATCATAGATGACGAGCTTCAGGATGTTGCTCCAGATGACATGCAACAGGACGTTGCAGTGATGATGATCAGGATGATCATGGATACATCAGGATGATGTACGGTGAGTATCAGGTTGATACTCTATGGCCGTGGATCAGGTTGTGCAGATGAGAATGTAATTCGTTGCCCTGGGAGATTTGCAGATGGTCTTTCGAGGTTTTGCCTATGGCATGTAATTCGGTGCCCTAGGACATCTGGAAAATGCTCTTTCGAGGTTTTGCTCTGGGAGGACATGTAATTCGTTGCCCTGGGAGATCTGCAGATAATATTTCGAGGTTTTTCCTATGGCATATAATAGCGCCCTGGGATATCTGGCAGATGCTCTTGCGAGGTTTTGTCCTATGGCATGTAATTCGTTTCCCTGGGAGATCCGATAGGTTGGGCTGTGTGCCCGTAATCAGTCCTGGGATGCTCTTGCGGGGTTTTGCCATGACCACATGTAATTCGTTGCCCTGGGAGATCCTATAGGTAGAGCTGTGTGCTCGTAACAGCCTGGGATGCTCTTGCGAGGTTTTGTGGTGAGGTCACATGTAATTCGTTTCCCTGGGAGATCCTATAGGTAGAGCTGTGTGCTCGTAACAGCCTGGGATGCTCTTTCGGGGTTTTGTGACGCACGTAATAAGTCCTGAGGATTCCACAGTATGGCCAGTGATGATGAAGACCTACAGGTGGTGGGCCTACATCCAGTATGAAAAAGGACTGGCTCTGTAGAACTTCCTATGACGAGTAGATTCAGAGATTGATTGAGATAGCAGCAGCAGTGACGATGATGATGACTCGATGACGATTATCCAGTGACGATGATCCAGAGAAGATGACTTGTGCTAGAAGAACTGTGCTGAGAAATACCTTCCTAGTTAAGAGGGAGTGTTGATGTATATGTAACTTCGGAATGTATTTCACATATATGTATATTGTATTCCTATAGAGATGGTATTATTCCTCTATAAGGAAGTGTCATCATTTATATTGTAAGTGTCGTAACTTATACTTGATGGGTTATTAGACCACCTTATTTGGGGTCGGCCCTGTATAAGTCATGTGGGTCAAAGGGTTATTAGACCACCCTATTGGGGGTCGGCCCACTCAGCATTATGTTATGTGGTAAAGTTCGAGCCTACATGAGTTAGGTAAAAAGGCAAGTCAAGTCAAGTATAAATAGAGTGCGGGAGGCACTCTATTTGCTCACTCACTTCTCACACATGCACTCAAGGAGGAGTGGCGCACTTATGGAGGAGGAGGATCTGCTGCTAGGTTATGGCTATCTCTCTTGGTTGGTTGTATCATTGCTCTATCTATCTCTGAGGAAGTTATTGGGGTTTTTCACCTTTATGGTTTTCCCCAAGTAAATATTTGTGTCTCTTGTGTGCTTGCATTATTGTCTCCATGATTGATATGCTGTAGATATGCTGTACATGTTGTTCTCTCAGTTAAGATCCTAGATCATATTGAAGTAAATTCTGAAAAATTAACATCCGGAAATAAGAAAAGCTTACTTCCACCGTTATTTAAAATCACAGCTTCTAGAAGGTTTACATGATTTCGTAAAAAACACGAGTTTTTAGAAAATGTGTTTTATTTCATAAATGGAATCTACAAAGTATGCACATTCTACGTCATAACGACTTTCTATAGATTGCGCATGCGTCCGGAAATAAGAAAAGCTTACTTCCCCCGTTTTTTAAAATCACAGCTTCTAGAAGGTTTACATGATTTCTTAAAAAACAGGAGTTTTTAGAAAATGTGTTTTATTTCATAAATGGAATCAAAACAGTATGCACATTCTACGTCATAACGACTTTCTATAGTTTGTTCATGCGTTCGGAAATAAGAAAAGCTTACTTCCCCCGTTTTTTAAAATCACAGCTTCTAGAAGGTTTACATGATTTATTAAAAAACGTGAGTTTTTAGAAAATGTGTTTTATTTCATAAATGGAATCAACAAAGTATGCACATTCTACATCATAACGACTTTCTATAGTTTGCGCATGCGTCCGGAAATAAGAAAAGCTTACTTCTCCCGTTTTTTAAAATCACAGCTTCTAGAAGGTTTACATGATTTCTTAAAAAACACGAGTTTTTAGAAAATGTGTTTTATTTAATAAATGGAATCAACAAAGTATGCACATTCTACGTCATAAAGACTTTCTATAGTTTGCGCATTCGTCCGGAAATAAGAAAAGCTTACTTCCAGCGTTTTTTAAAATCTCAGCTTCTAGAAGGTTTACATGATTTCGTAAAAAACACGAGTTTTTAGAAAATGTGTTTTATTTCATCAATGGAATCTACAAAGTATCCACATTCTACGTCATAACAACTTTCTATAGTTTTCTCATGCATCCGGAAATAAGAAACGCTTACTTCCCCCGTTTTTTAAAATCACAGCTTCTAGAAGCTTTACATGATTTGTTAAAAAACACGAGTTTTTAGAAAATGTGTTTTATTTCATAAATGGAATCTACAAAGTATGCACATTCTACGTCATAACGACTTTCTATAGTTTGCGTATTCGTCCGGAAATAAGAAAAGCTTACTTCCCCCGTTTTTTAAAATCACAGCTTCTAGAAGGTTTACATGATTTCTTAAAAAACACGAGTTTTTAGAAAATGTGTTTTATTTCATAAATGGAATCAACAAAGTATGCACATTCTACGTCATAACGACTTTCTATAGTTTGAGCATGCGTTTGGAAATAAGAAAAGCTTACTTCTCCCGTTTTTTAAAATCACAGCTTCTAGAAGGTTTACATGATTTCTTAAAAACACGAGTTTTTAGAAAATGTGTTTTATTTCATAAATGGAATCAACAAAGTATGCACATTCTACGTCATAACGAATTTCTATAGTTTGCGCATGCGTCCGGAAATAAGAAAAGCTTACTTCTCCCGTTTTTTAAAATCACCGCTTTTAGAAGGTTTACATGCTTTCTTAAAAAACACGAGTTTTTAGCAAATGTGTTTTATTTCATAAATGGAATCAACAAAGTATGCACATTCTACGTCATAACGACTTTCTATAGTTTGCGCATTCGTCCGGAAATAAGAAAAGCTTACTTCGACCGTTATTTAAAATCACAGCTTCTAGAAGGTTTACATGATTTCGTAAAAAACACGAGTTTTTAGAAAATGTCTTTTATTTCATAAATGGAATCTACAAAGTATGCACATTCTACGTCATAATGACTTTCTATAGTTTGCGCATGCGTCCGGAAATAAGAAAAACTTACTTCTCCCGTTTTTTAAAATCACAGTTTCTAGAAGGTTTACATGATTTCTTAAAAAACACGAGTTTTTAGAAAATGTGTTTTATTTAATAAATGGAATCAACAAAGTATGCACATTCTACGTCATAACGACTTTCTATAGTTTGCGCATTCATCCGGAAATAAGAAAAGCTTACTTCCACCGTTTTTTAAAATCACAGCTTCTAGAAGGTTTACATGATTTCGTAAAAAACACTAGTTTTTAGAAAATCTGTTTTATTTCATAAATGGAATCTACAAAGTATCCACATTCTACGTCATAACGACTTTCTATATTTTGCGCATCCATCCGGAAATAAGAAAAGCTTACTTCCCCCGTTTTTTAAAATCACAGCTTCTAGAAGGTTTACATGATTTATTAAAAAACACGAGTTTTTAGAAAATGTGTTTTATTTCATCAATGGAATCAACAAAGTATTCACATTCTACGTCATAACGACTTTCTATAGTTTGCACATGCGTCCGGAAATAAGAAAAGCTTACTTCTCCCGTTTTTTAAAATCACAGCTTCTAGAAGGTTTACATGATTTCTTAAAAAACACGAGTTTTTAGAAAATGTGTTTATTTCATAAATGGAATCAACAAACTATGCACATTCTACGTCATAATGACTTTCTATAGTTTGCACATTCGTCCGGAAATAAGAAAAGCTTACTTTCACCGTTATTTAAAATCACAGCTTCTAGAATGTTTACATGATTTCGTAAAAAACACGAGTTTTTAGAAAATGTGTTTTATTTCATAAAGGGAATCTACAAAGTATGCACATTCTACGTCATAACGACTTTCTATAGTTTGCGCATGCGTCCGGAAATAAGAAATGCTTACTTCCCTCGTTTTTTAAAATCACAACTTCTAGAAGGTTTACATGATTTCTTAAAAAACACGAGTTTTTAGAAAATGTGTTTTATTTGATAAATGGAATCTACAAAGTATGCACATTCTAGGTCATAACGACTTTCTATAGTTTGCGCATGGGTCTAGAAATAAGAAAAGCTTACTTCCCCCGTTTTTTAAAATCACAGCTTCTAGAAGGTTTACATGATTTCTTAAAAAACACGAGTTTTTAGAAAATGTGTTTTATTTCATAAATGGAATCATCAAAGTATGCACATTCTACGTCATAACGACTTTCTATAGGTTGCGCATGCGTTTGAAAATAAGAAAAGCTTACTTCCCGCGTTTTTTAAAATCACAACTTCTAGAAGGTTTACATGATTTGTTAAAAAACACGAGTTTTTAGAAAATGTGTTTTATTTAATAAATGGAATCAACAAAGTATACACATTCTACGTCATAACGACTTTCTATAATTTGTGCAATCGTCCGGACATAGGAAAAGCTTACTTCCACTGTTTTCTAAAATCACATTTTCTAGAAGGTTTACATGATTTCGTAAAAAACAGGAGTTTTTAGAAAATGTGTTTTATTTCATAAATGGAATGAACAAAGTATGCACATTCTACGTCATAACGAATTTCTATAGTTTGCGCATGCGTTCGGAAATAAGAAAAGCTTACTTCCCCCGTTTTTTAAAATCACATCTTCTAGAAGGTTTACATGATTTCTTAAAAAACACGAGTTTTTAGAAAATGTGTTTTATTTCATAAATGGAATCAACAAAGTATGCACATTCTACGTCATAACGACTTTCTATAGTTTGCGCATGCGTTTGGAAATAAGAAAAGCTTACTTCCCCTGTTTTTTAAAATCACAGCTTCTAGAAGGTTTACATGATTTCTTAAAAAACACGAGTTTTTAGAAAATATGTTTTATTTCATAAATAGAATCAACAAAGTATGCACATTCTACGTCATAACGACTTTCTATACTTTGCGCATGCGTCCGGAAATAAGAAAAGCTTACTTCCCCCGTTTTTTAAAATCACAGCTTCTAGAAGGTTTACATGATTTCGTAAAAAACACGAGTTTTTAGAAAATGTGTTTTATTTCATAAATGGAATCTACAAAGTATGGACATTCTACGTCATAACGACTTTCTATAGTTTGCGCATGCGTCCGGAAATAAGAAAAGCTTACTTCCACCATTTTTTAAAATCACAGCTTCTAGAAGGTTTACATGATTTCTTAAAAAACACGAGTTTTTAGAAAATGTGTTTTATTTCATAAATGGAATCAACAAAGTATGCACATTCTACGTCATAACGACTTTCTATAGTTTGCACATGCGTCCGGAAATAAGTAAATCTTACTTCCACCGTGTTTTAAAATCACAGCTTCTAGAAGGTTTACATCATTTCTTAAAAAACACTAGTTTTTAGAAAATGTGTTTTATTTCATAAATAGAATCAACAAAGTATGCACATTCTACGTCATAACGACTTTCTATAGTTTGCGAATGCGTCTGGAAATAAGAAAAGATTACTTCCACCGTTTTTTAAAATCACAGCTTCTAGAAGGTTTACATGATTTCGTAAACAACACGAGTTTTTAGAAAATGTGTTTTATTTCCTAAATGGAATCAACAAAGTATGCACATTCTACGTCATAACGACTTTCTATAGTTTATGCATGCGTCCGAAATAAGAAAAGCTTACTTTCACCGTTTTTTAAAATCACAGCTTCTAGAAGGTTTACATGATTTCTTAAAAAACACGAGTTTTTAGAAAATGTGTTTTATTTCATAAATGGAATCAACACAGTATGCACATTCTACGTCATAACGACTTTCTATAGTTTGCGCATACGTCCGGAAATAAGAAAAGCTTACTTCCACCGTTTTTTAAAATCACAGCTTCTAGAAGGTTTACATAATTTCGTAAAAAACACGACTTTTCAGAAAATGTGTTTTCTTTTATAAATGGAATCTACAAAGTATGCACATTCTACGTCATAACGACTTTCTATAGATTGCGCATTCGTCCGGAAATAAGAAAAGATTACTTCCACCGCTATTTAAAATCACAGCTTCTAGAAGGTTTACATGATTTCGTAAAAAACACGAGTTTTTAGAAAATGTGTTTTATTTCATAAATGAAATCTACAAAGTATGCACATTCTACGTCATAACGACTTTCTATAGTTTGCGCATGCGTCCGGAAATAAGAAAAGCTTACTTCCCCCGTTTTTTAAAATCACACCTTCTGGAAGGTTTACATGATTTCTTAAAAAACAAGAGTTTTTAGAAAATGTGTTTTATTTCATAAATGGAATCAACAAAGTATGCACATTCTACGTCATAACGACTTTCTATAGTTTGTGCATGCGTTCGGAAATAAGAAAAGCTTAGTTCCCCCGTTTTATAAAATCACAGCTTCTAGAAGGTTTACATGATTTATTAAAAAACACAAGTTTTTAGAAAATGTGTTTTATTTCATAAATGGAATCAACAAAGTATGCACATTCTACATCATAACGACTTTCTATAGTTTGCGCATGCGTCCGGAAATAAGAAAAGCTTACTTCTCCCGTTTTTTAAAATCACAGCTTCTAGAAGGTTTACATGATTTCTTAAAAAACACGAGTTTTTAGAAAATGTGTTTTATTTAATAAATGGAATCAACAAAGTATGCACATTCTACGTCATAACGACTTTCTATAGTTTGCGCATTCGTCCGGAAATAAGAAAAGCTTACTTCCACCGTTTTTTAAAATCACAGCTTCTAGAAGGTTTACATGATTTCGTAAAAAACACGAGTTTTTAGAAAATGTGTTTTATTTCGTAAATGGAATCTACAAAGTATCCACATTCTACGTCATAACAACTTTCTATAGTTTTCTCATGCATCCGGAAATAAGAAACGCTTACTTCCCCCGTTTTTTAAAATCACAGCTTCTAGAAGCTTTACATGATTTGTTAAAAAACACGAGTTTTTAGAAAATATGTTTTATTTCATAAATAGAATCAACAAAGTATGCACATTCTACGTCATAACGACTTTATATAGTTTGCACATGCGTCCGGAAATAAGAAAAGCTTACTTCCACCGTTTTTTAAAATCACAGCTTCTAGAAGGTTTAGATGATTTCGTAAAAAACACAAGTTTTTAGAAAATGTGTTTTATTTCATAAATAGAATCAACAAAGTATGCACATTCTACGTCATAACGACTTTCTATAGTTTGCGAATGCGTCTGGAAATAAGAAAAGATTACTTCCACCGTTTTTTAAAATCACAGCTTCTAGAAGGTTTACATGATTTCGTAAACAACACGAGTTTTTAGAAAATGTGTTTTATTTCCTAAATGGAATCAACAAAGTATGCACATTCTACGTCATAACGACTTTCTATAGTTTATGCATGCGTCCGGAAATAAGAAAAGCTTACTTCCACCGTTTTTTAAAATCACAGCTTCTAGAAGGTTTACATGATTTCTTAAAAAACACGAGTTTTTAGAAAATGTGTTTTATTTCATAAATGGAATCAACACAGTATGCACATTCTACGTCATAACGACTTTCTATAGTTTGCGCATACGTCCGGAAATAAGAAAAGCTTACTTCCACCGTTTTTTAAAATCACAGCTTCTAGAAGGTTTACATGATTTCGTAAAAAACACGACTTTTCAGAAAATGTGTTTTCTTTTATAAATGGAATCTACAAAGTATGCACATTCTACGTCATAACGACTTTCTATAGTTTGCGCATTCGTCCGGAAATAAGAAAAGATTACTTCCACCGTTATTTAAAATCACAGCTTCTAGAAGGTTTACATGATTTCGTAAAAAACACGAGTTTTTAGAAAATGTGTTTTATTTCATAAATGAAATCTACAAAGTATGCACATTCTACGTCATAACGACTTTCTATAGTTTGCGCATGCGTCCGGAAATAAGAAAAGCTTACTTCCCCCGTTTTTTAAAATCACACCTTCTGGAAGGTTTACATGATTTCTTAAAAAACAAGAGTTTTTAGAAAATGTGTTTTATTTCATAAATGGAATCAACAAAGTATGCACATTCTACGTCATAACGACTTTCTATAGTTTGTGCATGCGTTCGGAAATAAGAAAAGCTTAGTTCCCCCGTTTTCTAAAATCACAGCTTCTAGAAGGTTTACATGATTTATTAAAAAACACAAGTTTTTAGAAAATGTGTTTTATTCCATAAATGGAATCGACAAAGTATGCACATTCTACGTCATAACGACTTTATATACTTTGCGCATGCATCCGGAAATAAGAAAAGCTTACTTCTCCCGTTTTTTAAAATCACAGCTTCTAGAAGGTTTACATGATTTCTTAAAAAACACGAGTTTTTAGAAAATGTGTTTTATTTAATAAATGGAATCAACAAAGTATGCACATTCTACGTCATAACGACTTTCTATAGTTTGCGCATTCATCCGGAAATAAGAAAAGCTGACTACCACCGTTTTTTAAAATCACAGCTTCTAGAAGGTTTACATAATTTCGTAAAAAACACGAGTTTTTAGAAAATGTGTTTTATTTCATAAATGGAATCTACAAAGTATCCACATTCTACGTCATAACGACTTTCTATAGTTCGCGCATGCGTCCGGAAGTAAGAAACGCTTACTTCCCCCGTTTTTTAAAATCACAGCTTCTAGAAGCTTTACATGATTTGTTAAAAAACATGAGTTTTTAGAAAATGTGTTTTATTTCATAAATGGAATCTACAAAGTATGCACATTCTACGTCATAATGACTTTCTATAGTTTGCGCATTCGTCAGGAAATAAGAAAAGCTTACTTCCCCCGTTTTTTAAAATCACAGCTTCTAGAAGGTTTACATGATTTCTTAAAAAACACGAGTTTTTAGAAAATTTGTTTTATTTCATAAATGGAATCATCAAAGTATGCACATTCTACGTCATAACGACTTTCTATAGTTTGCGCATGCGTTTGGAAATAAGAAAAGCTTACTTCTCCTACTTGATGGGTTATTAGACCACCTTATTTGGGGTCGGCCCTGTATAAGTCATGTGGGTCAAAGGGTTATTAGACCACCCTATTGGGGGTCGGCCCACTCAGCATTATGTTATGTGGTAAAGTTCGAGCCTACATGAGTTAGGTAAAAAGGCAAGTCAAGTCAAGTATAAATAGAGTGCGGGAGGCACTGTATTTGCTCACTCACTTCTCACACATGCACTCAAGGAGGAGTGGCGCACTTATGGAGGAGGAGGATCTGCTGCTAGGTTATGGCTATCTCTCTTGGTTGGTTGTATCATTGCTCTATCTATCTCTGAGGAAGTTATTGGGGTTTTTCACCTTTATGGTTTTCCCCAAGTAAATATTTGTGTCTCTTGTGTGCTTGCATTATTGTCTCCATGATTGATATGCTGTAGATATGCTGTACATGTTGTTCTCTCAGTTAAGATCCTAGATCATATTGAAGTAAATTCTGAAAAATTAACATCCGGAAATAAGAAAAGCTTACTTCCACCGTTATTTAAAATCACAGCTTCTAGAAGGTTTACATGATTTCGTAAAAAACACGAGTTTTTAGAAAATGTGTTTTATTTCATAAATGGAATCTAAAAAGTATGCACATTCTATGTCATAACGACTTTGTATAGTTTGCGCATGCGTCCGGAAATAAGAAAAGCTTACTTCCCCCGTTTTTTAAAATCACATCTTCTAGAAGGTTTACATGATTTCTTAAAAAACAGGAGTTTTTAGAAAATGTGTTTTATTTCATAAATGGAATCAAAAAAGTATGCACATTCTACGTCATAACGACTTTCTATAGTTTGTGCATGCGTTCGGAAATAAGAAAAGCTTACTTCCCCCGTTTTTTAAAATCACAGCTTCTAGAAGGTTTACATGATTTATTAAAAAACGTGAGTTTTTAGAAAATGTGTTTTATTTCATAAATGGAATCAACAAAGTATGCACATTCTACATCATAACGACTTTCTATAGTTTGCGCATGCGTCCGGAAATAAGAAAAGCTTACTTCTCCCGTTTTTTAAAATCACAGCTTCTAGAAGGTTTACATGATTTCTTAAAAAACACGAGTTTTTAGAAAATGTGTTTTATTTAATAAATGGAATCAACAAAGTATGCACATTCTACGTCATAACGACTTTCTATAGTTTGCGCATTCGTCCGGAAATAAGAAAAGCTTACTTCCACCGTTTTTTAAAATCACAGCTTCTAGAAGGTTTACATGATTTCGTAAAAAACACGAGTTTTTAGAAAATGTGTTTTATTTCATAAATGGAATCTACAAAGTATCCACATTCTACGTCATAACAACTTTCTATAGTTTTCTCATGCATCCGGAAATAAGAAACGCTTACTTCCCCCGTTTTTTAAAATCACAGCTTCTAGAAGCTTTACATGATTTGTTAAAAAACACGAGTTTTTAGAAAATGTGTTTTATTTCATAAATGGAATCTACAAAGTATGCACATTCTACGTCATAACGACTTTCTATAGTTTGCGTATTCGTCCGGAAATAAGAAAATCTTACTTCCCCCGTTTTTTAAAATCATAGCTTCTAGAAGGTTTACATGATTTCTTAAAAAACACGAGTTTTTAGAAAATGTGTTTTATTTCATAAATGGAATCAACAAAGTATGCACATTCTACGTCATAACGACTTTCTATAGTTTGCGCATGTGTTTGGAAATAAGAAAAGCTTACTTCTCCCGTTTTTTAAAATCACAGCTTCTAGAAGGTTTACATGATTTCTTAAAAACACGAGTTTTTAGAAAATGTGTTTTATTTCATAAATGGAATCAACAAAGTATGCACATTCTACGTCATAACGACTTTCTATAGTTTGCGCATGCGTCCGGAAATAAGAAAAGCTTACTTCTCCCGTTTTTTAAAATCACCGCTTTTAGAAGGTTTACATGCTTTCTTAAAAAACACGAGTTTTTAGCAAATGTGTTTTATTTCATAAATGGAATCAACAAAGTATGCACATTCTACGTCATAACGACTTTCTATAGTTTGCGCATTCGTCCGGAAATAAGAAAAGCTTACTTCCACCGTTATTTAAAATCACAGCTTCTAGAAGGTTTACATGATTTCGTAAAAAACACGAGTTTTTAGAAAATGTCTTTTATTTCATAAATGGAATCTACAAAGTATGCACATTCTATGTCATAATGACTTTCTATAGTTTGCGCATGCGTCCGGAAATAAGAAAAACTTACTTCTCCCGTTTTTTTAAAATCACAGCTTCTAGAAGGTTTACATGATTTCTTAAAAAACACGAGTTTTTAGAAAATGTGTTTTATTTAATAAATGGAATCAACAAAGTATGCACATTCTACGTCATAACGACTTTCTATAGTTTGCGCATTCGTCCGGAAATAAGAAAAGCTTACTTCAACCGTTTTTTAAAATCACAGCTTCTAGAAGGTTTACATGATTTCGTAAAAAACACGAGTTTTTAGAAAATCTGTTTTATTTCATAAATGGAATCTACAAAGTATCCACATTCTACGTCATAACGAATTTCTATAGTTTGCGCATCCATCCGGAAATAAGAAAAGCTTACTTCCCCCGTTTTTTAAAATCACAGCTTCTAGAAGGTTTACATGATTTATTAAAAAACACGAGTTTTTAGAAAATGTGTTTTATTTCATCAATGGAATCAACAAAGTATTCACATTCTACGTCATAACGACTTTCTATAGTTTGCACATGCGTCCGGAAATAAGAAAAGCTTACTTCTCCCGTTTTTTAAAATCACAGCTTCTAGAAGGTTTACATGATTTCTTAAAAAACACGAGTTTTTAGAAAATGTGTTTATTTCATAAATGGAATCAACAAACTATGCACATTCTACGTCATAATGACTTTCTATAGTTTGCACATTCGTCCGGAAATAAGAAAAGCTTACTTTCACCGTTATTTAAAATCACAGCTTCTAGAATGTTTACATGATTTCGTAAAAAACACGAGTTTTTAGAAAATGTGTTTTATTTCATAAAGGGAATCTACAAAGTATGCACATTCTACGTCATAACGACTTTCTATAGTTTGCGCATGCGTCCGGAAATAAGAAATGCTTACTTCCCTCGTTTTTTAAAATCACAGCTTCTAGAAGGTTTACATGATTTCTTAAAAAACACGAGTTTTTAGAAAATGTGTTTTATTTGATAAATGGAATCTACAAAGTATGCACATTCTAGGTCATAACGACTTTCTATAGTTTGCGCATGGGTCTAGAAATAAGAAAAGCTTACTTCCCCCGTTTTTTAAAATCACAGCTTCTAGAAGGTTTACATGATTTCTTAAAAAACACGAGCTTTTAGAAAATGTGTTTTATTTCATAAATGGAATCATCAAAGTATGCACATTATACATCATAACGACTTTCTATAGGTTGTGCATGCGTTTGAAAATAAGAAAAGCTTACTTCCCGCGTTTTTTAAAATCACAACTTCTAGAAGGTTTACATGATTTGTTAAAAAACACGAGTTTTTAGAAAATGTGTTTTATTTCATAAATGGAATCAACAAAGTATACACATTCTACGTCATAACGACTTTCTATAATTTGTGCAATCGTCCGGACATAGGAAAAGCTTACTTCCACTGTTTTCTAAAATCACATTTTCTACAAGGTTTACATATTTCGTAAAAAACAGGAGTTTTTAGAAAATGTGTTTTATTTCATATATGGAATGAACAAAGTATGCACATTCTACGTCATAATGAATTTCTATAGTTTGCGCATGCGTTCGGAAATAAGAAAAGCTTACTTCCCCCATTTTTTAAAATCACATCTTCTAGAAGGTTTACATGATTTCTTAAAAAACACGAGTTTTTAGAAAATATGTTTTATTTCATAAATAGAATCAACAAAGTATGCACATTCTACGTCATAACGACTTTCTATAGTTTGCACATGCGTCCGGAAATAAGAAAAGCTTTCTTCCACCGTTTTTTAAAATCACAGCTTCTAGAAGGTTTACATGATTTCGTAAAAAACACAAGTTTTTAGAAAATGTGTTTTATTTCATAAATGGAATCTACAAAGTATGCACATTCTACGTCATAACGACTTTCTATAGTTTGCGCATGCATCCGGAAATAAGAAAAGCTTACTTCCACCGTTTTTTAAAATCACACCTTCTAGAAGGTTTACATGATTTCGTAAAAAACACGAGTTTTTAGAAAATGTGTTTTATTTCATAAATGGAATCTACAAAGTATGCACATTCTACGTCATAACGACTTTCTATAGTTTGCGCATGCTTCCAGAAATAAGAAAAGCTTACTTCCCCCGTTTTTTAAAATCACAGCTTCAAGAAGAATTACATGATTTCTTAAAAAACACGAGTTTTTGGAAAATGTTTTTTATTTCATAAATATAATCAACAAAGTATGCACATTCTACGTCATAACGACTTTCTATACTTTGCGCATGCGTCCGGAAATAAGAAAAGCTTACTTCCCCCGTTTTTTAAAATCACAGCTTCTAGAAGGTTTACATGATTTCGTAAAAAACACGAGTTTTTAGAAAATGTGTTTTATTTCATAAATGGAATCTACAAAGTATGGACATTCTACATCATAACGACTTTCTATAGTTTGCGCATGCATCCGGAAATAAGAAAAGCTTACTTCCACCATTTTTTAAAATCACAGCTTCTAGAAGGTTTACATGATTTCTTAAAAAACACGAGTTTTTAGAAAATGTGTTTTATTTCATAAATGGAATCAACAAAGTATGCACATTCTACGTCATAATGACTTTCTATAGTTTGCACATGCGTCCGGAAATAAGTAAATCTTACTTCCACCGTGTTTTAAAATCACAGCTTCTAGAAGGTTTACATCATTTCTTAAAAAACACTAGTTTTTAGAAAATGTGTTTTATTTCATAAATAGAATCAACAAAGTATGCACATTCTACGTCATAACGACTTTCTATAGTTTGCGAATGCGTCTGGAAATAAGAAAAGATTACTTCCACCGTTTTTTAAAATCACAGCTTCTAGAAGGTTTACATGATTTCGTAAACAACACGAGTTTTTAGAAAATGTGTTTTATTTCCTAAATGGAATCAACAAAGTATGCACATTCTACGTCATAACGACTTTCTATAGTTTATGCATGCGTCCGGAAATAAGAAAAGCTTACTTCCACCGTTTTTTAAAATCACAGCTTCTAGAAGGTTTACATGATTTCTTAAAAAACACGAGTTTTTAGAAAATGTGTTTTATTTCATAAATGGAATCAACACAGTATGCACATTCTACGTCATAACGACTTTCTATAGTTTGCGCATACGTCCGGAAATAAGAAAAGCTTACTTCCACCGTTTTTTAAAATCACAGCTTCTAGAAGGTTTACATGATTTCGTAAAAAACACGATTTTTCAGAAAATGTGTTTTCTTTTATAAATGGACTCTACAAAGTATGCACATTCTACATCATAACGACTTTCTATAGTTTGCGCATTCGTCCGGAAATAAGAAAAGATTACTTCCACCGTTATTTAAAATCACAGCTTCTAGAAGGTTTACATGATTTCGTAAAAAACACGAGTTTTTAGAAAATGTGTTTTATTTCATAAATGAAATCTACAAAGTATGCACATTCTACGTCATAACGACTTTCTATAGTTTGCGCATGCGTCCGGAAATAAGAAAAGCTTACTTCCCCCGTTTTTTAAAATCACACCTTCTGGAAGGTTTACATGATTTCTTAAAAAACAGGAGTTTTTAGAAAATGTGTTTTATTTCATAAATGGAATCAACAAAGTATGCACATTCTACGTCATAACGACTTTCTATAGTTTGTGCATGCGTTCGGAAATAAGAAAAGCTTAGTTCCCCCGTTTTCTAAAATCACAGCTTCTAGAAGGTTTACATGATTTATTAAAAAACACAAGTTTTTAGAAAATGTGTTTTATTCCATAAATGGAATCGACAAAGTATGCACATTCTACGTCATAACGACTTTATATACTTTGCGCATGCGTCCGGAAATAAGAAAAGCTTACTTCTCCCGTTTTTTAAAATCACAGCTTCTAGAAGGTTTACATGATTTCTTAAAAAACACGAGTTTATAGAAAATGTGTTTTATTTAATAAATGGAATCAACAAAGTATGCACATTCTACGTCATAACGACTTTCTATAGTTTGCGCATTCATACGGAAATAAGAAAAGATGACTACCACCGTTTTTTAAAATCATAGCTTCTAGAAGGTTTACATAATTTCGTAAAAAAGACGAGTTTTTAGAAAATGTGTTTTATTTCATAAATGGAATCTACAAAGTATCCACATTCTACGTCATAACGACTTTCTATAGTTTGTGCATGCGTCCGGAAGTAAGAAACGCTTACTTCCCCCGTTTTTTAAAATCACAGCTTCTAGAAGCTTTACATGATTTGTTAAAAAACATGAGTTTTTAGAAAATGTGTTTTATTTCATAAATGGAATCTACAAAGTATGCACATTCTACGTCATAATGACTTTCTATAGTTTGCGCATTCGTCAGGAAATAAGAAAAGCTTACTTCCCCCGTTTTTTAAAATCACAGCTTCTAGAAGGTTTACATGATTTCTTAAAAAACACGAGTTTTTAGAAAATGTGTTTTATTTCATAAATGGAATCATCAAAGTATGCACATTCTACGTCATAACGACTTTCTATAGTTTGCGCATGCGTTTGGAAATAAGAAAAGCTTACTTCTCCTACTTGATGGGTTATTAGACCACCTTATTTGGGGTCGGCCCTGTATAAGTCATGTGGGTCAAAGGGTTATTAGACCACCCTATTGGGGGTCGGCCCACTCAGCATTATGTTATGTGGTAAAGTTCGAGCCTACATGAGTTAGGTAAAAAGGCAAGTCAAGTCAAGTATAAATAGAGTGCGGGAGGCACTGTATTTTCTCACTCACTTCTCACACATGCACTCAAGGAGGAGTGGCGCACTTATGGAGGAGGAGGATCTGCTGCTAGGTTATGGCTATCTCTCTTGGTTGGTTGTATCATTGCTCTATCTATCTCTGAGGAAGTTATTGGGGTTTTTCACCTTTATGGTTTTCCCCAAGTAAATATTTGTGTCTCTTGTGTGCTTGCATTATTGTCTCCATGATTGATATGTTGTAGATATGCTGTACATGTTGTTCTCTCAGTTAAGATCCTAGATCATATTGAAGTAAATTCTGAAAAATTAACATCCAGAAATAAGAAAAGCTTACTTCCACTGTTATTTAAAATCACAGCTTCTAGAAGGTTTACATGATTTCGTAAAAAACACGAGTTTTTAGAAAATGTGTTTTATTTCATAAATGGAATCTACAAAGTATGCACATTCTACGTCATAATGACTTTCTATATTTTGCGCATGCGTCCGGAAATAAGAAAAGCTAACTTCCCCCGTTTTTTAAAATCACAGCTTCTAGAAGGTTTACATGATTTCTTAAAAAACAGGAGTTTTTAGAAAATGTGTTTTATTTCATAAATGGAATCAAAAAAGTATGCACATTCTACGTCATAACGACTTTCTATAGTTTGTGCATGCGTTCGGAAATAAGAAAAGCTTACTTCCCCAGTTTTTTAAAATCACAGCTTCTAGAAGGTTTACATGATTTATTAAAAAACGTGAGTTTTTAGAAAATGTGTTTTATTTCATAAATGGAATCAACAAAGTATGCACATTCTACATCATAACGACTTTCTATAGTTTGCGCATGCGTCCGGAAATAAGAAAAGCTTACTTCTCCCGTTTTTTAAAATCACAGCTTCTAGAAGGTTTACATGATTTCTTAAAAAACACGAGTTTTTAGAAAATGTGTTTTATTTAATAAATGGAATCAACAAAGTATGCACATTCTACGTCATAACGACTTTCTATAGTTTGCGCATTCGTCCGGAAATAAGAAAAGCTTACTTCCACCGTTTTTTAAAATCACAGCTTCTAGAAGGTTTACATGATTTCGTAAAAAACACGAGTTTTTAGAAAATGTGTTTTATTTCATAAATGGAATCTACAAAGTATCCACATTCTACGTCATAACAACTTTCTATAGTTTTCTCATGCATCCGGAAATAAGAAACGCTTACTTCCCCCGTTTTTTAAAATCACAGCTTCTAGAAGCTTTACATGATTTGTTAAAAAACACGAGTTTTTAGAAAATGTGTTTTATTTCATAAATGGAATCTACAAAGTATGCACATTCTACGTCATAACGACTTTCTATAGTTTGCGTATTCGTCCGGAAATAAGAAAAGCTTACTTCCCCCGTTTTTTAAAATCACAGCTTCTAGAAGGTTTACATGATTTCTTAAAAAACACGAGTTTTTAGAAAATGTGTTTTATTTCATAAATGGAATCAACAAAGTATGCACATTCTACGTCATAACGAATTTCTATAGTTTGCGCATGCGTTTGGAAATAAGAAAAGCTTACTTCTCCCGTTTTTTAAAATCACAGCTTCTAGAAGGTTTACATGATTTCTTAAAAACACGAGTTTTTTGAAAATGTGTTTTATTTCATAAATGGAATCAACAAAGTATGCACATTTTACGTCATAACGACTTTCTATAGTTTGCGCATGCGTCCGGAAATAAGAAAAGCTTACTTCTCCCGTTTTTTAAAATCACCGCTTTTACAAGGTTTACATGCTTTCTTAAAAAACACAAGTTTTTAGCAAATGTGTTTTATTTCATAAATGGAATCAACAAAGTATGCACATTCTACGTCATAACGACTTTCTATAGTTTGCGCATTCGTCTGGAAATAAGAAAAGCTTACTTCCACCGTTATTTAAAATCACAGCTTCTAGAAGGTTTACATGATTTCGTAAAAAACACGAGTTTTTAGAAAATGTCTATTATTTCATAAATGGAATCTACAAAGTATGCACATTCTACGTCATAATGACTTTCTATAGTTTGCGCATGCGTCCGGAAATAAGAAAAACTTACTTCTCCCGTTTTTTAAAATCACAGCTTCTAGAAGGTTTACATGATTTCTTAAAAAACACGAGTTTTTAGAAAATGTGTTTTATTTAATAAATGGAATCAACAAAGTATGCACATTCTACGTCATAACGACTTTCTATAGTTTGCGCATTCATCCGGAAATAAGAAAAGCTTACTTCCACCGTTTTTTAAAATCACAGCTTCTAGAAGGTTTACATGATTTCGTAAAAAACACGAGTTTTTAGAAAATCTGTTTTATTTCATAAATGGAATCTACAAAGTATCCACATTCTACGTCATAACGACTTTCTATAGTTTGCGCATCCATGCGGAAATAAGAAAAGCTTACTTCCCCCCGTTTTTTAAAATCACAGCTTCTAGAAGGTTTACATGATTTATTAAAAAACACGAGTTTTTAGAAAATGTGTTTTATTTCATCAATGGAATCAACAAAGTATTCACATTCTACGTCATAACGACTTTCTATAGTTTGCACATGCGTCCGGAAATAAGAAAAGCTTACTTCTCCCGTTTTTTAAAATCACAGCTTCTAGAAGGTTTACATGATTTCTTAAAAAACACGAGTTTTTAGAAAATGTGTTTATTTCATAAATGGAATCAACAAACTATGCACATTCTACGTCATAATGACTTTCAATAGTTTGCACATTCGTCCGGAAATAAGAAAAGCTTACTTTCACCGTTATTTAAAATCACAGCTTCTAGAATGTTTACATGATTTCGTAAAAAACACGAGTTTTTAGAAAATGTGTTTTATTTCATAAAGGGAATCTACAAAGTATGCACATTCTACGTCATAACGACTTTCTATAGTTTGTGCATGCGTCGGGAAATAAGAAATGCTTACTTTCCTCGTTTTTTAAAATCACAGCTTCTAGAAGTTTTACATGATTTCTTAAAAAATACGAGTTTTTAGAAAATGTGTTTTATTTGATAAATGGAATCTACAAAGTATGCACATTCTAGGTCATAACGACTTTCTATAGTTTGCGCATGGGTCTAGAAATAAGAAAAGCTTACTTCCCCCGTTTTTTAAAATCCGGCTTCTAGAAGGTTTACATGATTTCTTAAAAAACACGAGTTTTTAGAAAATGTGTTTTATTTCATAAATGGAATCATCAAAGTATGCACATTCTACGTCATAACGACTTTCTATAGGTTGCGCATGCGTTTGAAAATAAGAAAAGCTTACTTCCCGCGTTTTTTAAAATCACAACTTCTAGAAGGTTTACATGATTTGTTAAAAAACACGAGTTTTTAGAAAATGTGTTTTATTTCATAAATGGAATCAACAAAGTATACACATTCTACGTCATAACGACTTTCTATAATTTGTGCAATCGTCCGGACATAGGAAAAGCTTACTTCCACTGTTTTCTAAAATCACATTTTCTAGAAGGTTTACATGATTTCGTAAAAAACAGGAGTTTTTAGAAAATGTGTTTTATTTCATAAATGGAATGAACAAAGTATGCACATTCTACGTCATAACGAATTTCTATAGTTTGCGCATGCGTTCGGAAATAAGAAAAGCTTACTTCCCCCGTTTTTTAAAATCACATCTTCTAGAAGGTTTACATGATTTCTTAAAAAACACGAGTTTTTAGAAAATGTGTTTTATTTCATAAATGGAATCAACAAAGTATGCACATTCTACGTCATAACGACTTTCTATAGTTTGCGCATGCGTTTGGAAATAAGAAAAGCTTACTTCCCCCGTTTTTTAAAATCACAGCTTCTAGATGGTTTACATGATTTCTTAAAAAACACGAGTTTTTAGAAAATATGTTTTATTTCATAAATAGAATCAACAAAGTATGCACATTGTACGTCATAACGACTTTCTATAGTTTGCACATGCGTCCGGAAATAAGAAAAGCTTACTTCCACCGTTTTTTAAAATCACAGCTTCTAGAAGGTTTACATGATTTCGTAAAAAACACAAGTTTTTAGAAAATGTGTTTTATTTCATAAATGGAATCTACAAAGTATGCACATTCTACGTCATAACGACTTTCTATAGTTTGCGCATGCATCCGGAAATAAGAAAAGCTTACTTCCACCGTTTTTTAAAATCACACCTTCAAGAAGGTTTACATGATTTCGTAAAAAACACGAGTTTTTAGAAAATGTGTTTTATTTCATAAATGGAATCTACAAAGTATGCACATTCTACGTCATAACGACTTTCTATAGTTTGCGCATGCTTCCGGAAATAAGAAAAGCTTACTTCCCCCGTTTTTTAAAATCACAGCTTCAAGAAGAATTACATGATTTCTTAAAAAACACGAGTTTTTAGAAAATGTTTTTTATTTCATAAATATAATCAACAAAGTATGCACATTCTACGTCATAACGACTTTCTATACTTTGCGCATGCGTCCGGAAATAAGAAAAGCTTACTTCCCCCGTTTTTTAAAATCACAGCTTCTAGAAGGTTTACATGATTTCGTAAAAAACACGAGTTTTTAGAAAATGTGTTTTATTTCATAAATGGAATCTACAAAGTATGGACATTCTACGTCATAACGACTTTCTATAGTTTGCGCATGCGTCCGGAAATAAGAAAAGCTTACTTCCACCATTTTTTAAAATCACAGCTTCTAGAAGGTTTACATGATTTCTTAAAAAACACGAGTTTTTAGAAAATGTGTTTTATTTCATAAATGGAATCAACAAAGTATGCACATTCTACGTCATAACGATTTTCTATAGTTTGCACATGCGTCCGGAAATAAGTAAATCTTACTTCCACCGTGTTTTAAAATCACAGCTTCTAGAAGGTTTACATCATTTCTTAAAAAACACTAGTTTTTAGAAAATTTGTTTTATTTCATAAATAGAATCAACAAAGTATGCACATTCTGCGTCATAACAACTTTCTATAGTTTGCGAATGCGTCTGGAAATAAGAAAAGATTACTTCCACCGTTTTTTAAAATCACAGCTTCTAGAAGGTTTACATGATTTCGTAAACAACACGAGTTTTTAGAAAATGTGTTTTATTTCCTAAATGGAATCAACAAAGTATGCACATTCTACGTCATAACGACTTTCTATAGTTTATGCATGCGTCCGGAAATAAGAAAAGCTTACTTCCACAGTTTTTTAAAATCACAGCTTCTAGAAGGTTTACATGATTTCTTAAAAAACACGAGTTTTTAGAAAATGTGTTTTATTTCATCAATGGAATCAACACAGTATGCACATTCTACGTCATAACGACTTTCTATAGTTTGCGCATACGTCCGGAAATAAGAAAAGCTTACTTCCACCGTTTTTTAAAATCACAGCTTCTAGAAGGTTTACATGATTTCGTAAAAAACACGACTTTTCAGAAAATGTGTTTTCTTTTATAAATGGAATCTACAAAGTATGCACATTCTACGTCATAACGACTTTCTATAGTTTGCGCATTCGTCCGGAAATAAGAAAAGATTACTTCCACCGTTATTTAAAATCACAGCTTCTAGAAGGTTTACATGATTTCGTAAAAAACACGAGTTTTTAGAAAATGTGTTTTATTTCATAAATGAAATCTACAAAGTATGCACATTCTACGTCATAACGACTTTCTATAGTTTGCGCATGCGTCCGGAAATAAGAAAAGCTTACTTCCCCCGTTTTTTAAAATCACACCTTCCGGAAGGTTTACATGATTTCTTAAAAATCAGGAGTTTTTAGAAAATGTGTTTTATTTCATAAATGGAATCAACAAAGTATGCACATTCTAAGCCATAACGACTTTCTATAGTTTGTGCATGCGTTCGGAAATAAGAAAAGCTTAGTTCCCCCGTTTTCTAAAATCACAGCTTCTAGAAGGTTTACATGATTTATTAAAAAACACAAGTTTTTAGAAAATGTGTTTTATTCCATAAATGGAATCGACAAAGTATGCACATTCTACGTCAAAACGACTTTATATACTTTGCGCATGCGTCCGGAAATAAGAAAAGCTTACTTCTCCCGTTTTTTAAAATCACAGCTTCTAGAAGATTTACATGATTTCTTAAAAAACACGAGTTTTTAGAAAATGTGTTTTATTTAATAAATGGAATCAACAAAGTATGCACATTCTACGTCATAACGACTTTCTATAGTTTGCGCATTCATCCGGAAATAAGAAAAGCTGACTACCACCGTTTTTTAAAATCACAGCTTCTAGAAGGTTTACATAATTTCGTAAAAAACACGAGTTTTTAGAAAATGTGTTTTATTTCATAAATGGAATCTACAAAGTATCCACATTCTACGTCATAACGACTTTCTATAGTTTGCGCATGCGTCCAGAAGTAAGAAACGCTTACTTCCCCCGTTTTTTAAAATCACAGCTTCTAGAAGCTTTACATGATTTGTTAAAAAACATGAGTTTTTAGAAAATGTGTTTTATTTCATAAATGGAATCTACAAAGTATGCACATTCTACGTCATAATGACTTTCTATAGTTTGCGCATTCGTCAGGAAATAAGAAAAGCTTACTTCCCCCGTTTTTTAAAATCACAGCTTCTAGAAGGTTTACATGATTTCTTAAAAAACACGAGTTTTTAGAAAATGTGTTTTATTTCATAAATGGAATCATCAAAGTATGCACATTCTACGTCATAACGACTTTCTATAGTTTGCGCATGCGTTTGGAAATAAGAAAAGCTTACTTCTCCCGTTTTTTAAAATCACAGCTTCTAGAAGGTTTACATGATTTCTTAAAAACACGAGTTTTTAGAAAATGTATTTTATTTCATAAATGGAATCAACAAAGTATGCACATTCTACGTCATAAAAACTTTCTATAGTTTGTGCATGCGTCCGGAAATAAGAAAAGCTTACTTCTCCCGTTTTTTAAAATCACAGCTTCTAGAAGGTTTACATGATTTCGTAAAAAACACGAGTTTTTAGAAAATGTGTTTTATTTCATAAATGGAATCTACAAAGTATGCACACTCTACGTCATAACGACTTTGTATTGTTTGCGTAAGCGTCCGGAAATAACAAAAGCTTACTTCCACCGTTTTTTAAAATCACAGCTTCTAGAAGGTTTACATGATTTCGTAAAAAACACGAGTTTTTAGAAAATGTGTTTTATTTCATAAATGGAATCTACGAAGTATGCACATTCTACGTCATAACGAGTTTCTATTGTTTGCGCATGCGTCCGGAAATAAGAAAAGCTTACTTCCACCGTTTTTTAAAATCACATCTTCTAGAAGGTTTACATGATTTCGTAAAAAACACGAGTTTTTAGAAAATGTGTTTTATTTCATAAATGGAATCAACAAAGTATGCACATTCTACGTCATAACGACTTTCTATAGTTTACGCATGCGTTTGGAAATAAGACAACCTTACTTCCCCCGTTTTTTAAAATCACAGCTTCTAGAAGGTTTACATGATTTCTTAAAAAACACGAGTTTTTAGAAAATGTGTTTTATTTCATAAATAGAATCAACAAAGTATGCACATTCTACGTCATAACGACTTTCTATAGTTTGCACATGCGTCCGGAAATAAGTAAATCTTACTTCCATCGTTTTTTAAAATCACAGCTTCTATAGGGTTTACATGATTTCGTAAAAAACACGAGTTTATAGAAAATGTGTTTTATTTCAAAAATGGAATCAACAAAGTATGCACATTCTACCTCATAACGACTTTCTATAGTTTGTGCATGCGTCCGGAAATAAGAAAAGCTTACTTCCACCGATTTTCAAAATCACAGCTTCTAGAAGGTTTACATGATTTCGTAAAATACACGAGTTTTTAGAAAATGTATTTTATTTCATTAATGGAATCTACAAAGTATGCACATTCTACGTCATAACGACTTTGTATAGTTTGCACATGCGTCCGGAAATAACAAAAGCTTACTTCCATAGTTTTTTAAAATCACAGCTTCTAGAAGGTTTACATGATTTTGTAAAAAACACGAGTTTTTAGAAAATGTGTTTTATTTCATAAATGGAATCTACAAAGTATGCACATTCTACGTCATAACGACTTTGTATTGTTTGCACATGCATCCGGAAATAACAAAAGCTTACTTCCACTGTTTTTTAAAATCACAGCTTCAAGAAGGTTTACATGATTTCATAAAAAACATGAGTTTTTAGAAAATGTGTTTTATTTCATAAATGGAATCTACAAAGTATGCATATTTTACGTCATAACGACTTTCTATAGTTTGCGCATGCCTCCGGAAATAAGAAAAGCTTACTTCCCCCGTTTTTTAAAATCACAGCTTCTAGAAGGTTTACATGATTTCTTAAAAAACACGAGTTTTTAGAAAATGTGTTTTATTTCATAAATGGAATCAACAAAGTATGCACATTCTACGTCATAACGACTTTCTATAGTTTGTGCATGCGTCCGGAAATAAGAAACGCTTACTTCCCCCGTTTTTTAAAATCACAGCTTCTAGAAGGTTTACATGATTTCTTAAAAAACACGAGTTTTTAGAAAATGTGTTTTATTTCATAAATGAAATCTACAAAGTATGCACATTCTACATCATAACGACTTTCTATAGTTTGCGCATGCGTCCGGAAATAAGAAAAGCTTACTTCCCCCGTTTTTTAAAATCACAGCTTCTAGAAGGTTTACATGATTTCTTAAAAAACACGAGTTTTTAGAAAATGTGTTTTATTTCATAAATGGAATCTACAAAGTATGCAAATTCTATGTCATAACGACTTTGTATTGTTTGCGCATATGTCTGGAAATAACAAAAGCTTACTTCCACCATTTTTTAAAATCACAGCTTCTACAAGGTTTACATGATTTCGTAAAAAACACGAGTTTTTAGAAAATGTGTTTTATTTCATAAATGGAATCTACAAAGTATGCACATTCTACGTCATAACGACTTTCTATTGTTTGCACAGGCGTCTGGAAATAAGAAAAGCTTACTTCCACCGCTTTTTAAAATCACAGCTTCTAGAAGGTTTACATGATTTCGTAAAAAACACGAGTTTTTAGAAAATGTGTTTTATTTCATAAATGGAATCAACAAAGTATGCACATTCTACGTCATAACAACTTTCTATAGTTTGCGCATGCGTTTGGAAATAAGAAAATCTTACTTCCCCCGTTTTTTAAAATCACAGCTTCTAGAAGGTTTACATGATTTCTTAAAAAACATGAGTTTTTAGAAAATGTGTTTTATTTTATAAATAGAATCAACAAAGTATGCACATTCTAAATCATAACGACTTTCTATACTTTGCGCATGCGTCCGGAAATAAGAAAAGCTTACTTCCACCGTTTTTTAAAATCACAGCTTCTAGAAGGTTTACATGATTTCGTAAAAAACACGAGTTTTTAGAAAATGTGTTTTATTTCATAAATAGAATCAACAAAGTATGCACATTCTACATCATAACGACTTTATATAGTTTGCGCATGCGTCCGGAAATAAGAAAAGCTTAATCAACTGTTTTTTAAAATCACAGCTTCTAGAAGGTTTACATGATTTCGTAAAAAACTTGAGTTTTTAGAAAATGTGTTTTATTTCATAAATGGAATCTGCAAAGTATGCACATTCTACGTCATAACGACATTCTATAGTTTGCGCATCCGTCCGGAAATAAGAAAAGCTTACTTCCACCGTTTTTTAAAATCACAGCTTCTAGAAGGTTTACATGATTTCGTAAAAAACACGAGTTTTTAGAAAATGTGTTTTATTTCATAAATGGAATCTATAAAGTATGCACATTCTACATCATAACGACTTTCTATAGTTTGCGCATGCGTCCGAAAATAAGAAAAGCTTACTTCCACCGTTTTTTGAAATCACAGCTTCTAGAAGGTTTACATGATTTCGTAAAAAACACGGGTTTTTAGAAAATGTGTTTTATTTCATAAATGGAATCTAAAAAGTATGCACATTCTACGTCATAACGACTTTCTATAGTTTATGCATGCCTCCGGAAATAAGAAAAGCTTACTTCCAACGTTGATTAAAATCACAGCTTCAAAAAGGTTTACATGATTTCGTAAAAAACACGAGTTTTTAGAAAATGTGTTTTATTTCATAAATGGAATCTACAAAGTATGCACATTCTACGTCATAACGACTTTCTATAGTTTGCGCATGCTTCTGGAAATAAGAAAAGCTTACTTCCCCCGTTTTTTAAAATCACAGCTTCTAGAAGGTTTACATGATTTCTTAAAAAACACGAGTTTTTAGAAAATTTGTTTTATTTCATAAATGGAATCAACAAAGTATGCACATTCTACATCGTAACGACTTTCTATAGTTTGCGCATGCGTCCAGAAATAAAAAAAGCTTACTTCCACCGTTCTTTAAAATCACAGCTTCTAGAAGGTTTACATGATTTCGTAAAAAAACACGAGTTTTTAGAAAATGTGTTTTATTTCATCAATGGAATCTACAAAGTATGCACATTCTACATCATAACGACTTTCTATAGTTTGCGCATGCATCCGGAAATAAGAAAAGCTTACTTCCACCATTTTTTAAAATCACAGCTTCTAGAAGGTTTACATGATTTCGTAAAAAACACAAGTTTTTAGAAAATGTATTTTATTTCATAAATGGAATCTACAAAGTATGCACATTCTACGTCATAACGACTTTATATAGTTTGCGCATGCGTCCGGAAATAAGAAAAGCTTAATCAACCGTTTTTGAAAATCACAGCTTTTAGAAGGTTTACATGATTTCGTAAAAAACACAAGTTTTTAGAAAATGTGTTTTATTTCATAAATGGAATCTACAAAGTATGCACATTCTACATCATAACGACATTCTATAGTTTGCACATGCGTCTGGAAATAAGAAAAGCTTACTTCCACCATTTTTTAAAATCACAGCTTCTAGAAGGTTTACATGATTTCGTAAAAAACACGAGTTTTTAGAAAATGTATTTTATTTCATAAATGTAATCTACAAGGTATGCACATTCTACGTCATATTGACTTTCTATAGTTTGCGCATGCGTCCAGATATAAGAAAAGCTTACTTCCACCGTTTTTTAAAATCACAGCTTCTAGAAGGTTTACATGATTTCGTAAAAAACAGGAGTTTTTAGAAAATGTTTTTTATTTCATAAATTGAATCAACAAAGTATGCACATTCTATGTCATAACGACTTTCTATAGTTTGCGCATTCGTCCGGAAATAAGAAAAGCTTACTTCCACAGTTTTTTAAAATCACAGCTTCTAGAAGGTTTACATGATTTCGTAAAAAACACGAGTTTTTAGAAAATGTGTTTTATTTCATAAATGGAATCAACAAAGTATGCACATTCTACGTCAGAACGACTTTCTATAGTTTGCGCATTCGTCCGGAAATAAGAAAAGCTTACTTCCACCGTTTTTTAAAATCACAGCTTCTAGAAGGTTTACATGATTTCGTAAAAAACACGACTTTTCAGAAAATGTGTTTTATTTTATAAATGGAATCTACAAAGTATGCACATTCTACGTCATAACGACTTTCTATAGTTTGCGCATGCGTCCGGAAATAAGAAAAGCTTACTTCCCCCGTTTTTTAAAATCACAGCTTCTAGAAGGTTTACATGATTTCTTAAAAAATAGGAGTATTTAGAAATTGTGTTTTATTTCATAAATGGAATCATCAAAGTATGCACATTCTACGTCATAACGACTTTCTATAGTTTGTGCATGCATTCGGAAATAAGAAAAGCTTACTTCCCCCGTTTTTTAAAATCACAGCTTCTAGAAGGTTTACATGATTTATTAAAAAACACGAGTTTTTAGAAAATGTGTTTTATTCCATAAATGGAATCAACAAAGTATGCACATTTTACGTCATAACGACATTCTATAGTTTGCGCATGCGTCCGGAAATAAGAAAAGCTTACTTCTCCCATTTTTTAAAATCACAGCTTCTAGAAGGTTTACATGATTTCTTAAAAAACACAAGTTTTTAGAAAATGTGTTTTATTTAATAAATGGAATCAACAAAGTATGCACATTCTATGTCATAACGACTTTCTATTGTTTGCGCATTCGTCCGGAAATAAGAAAAGCTTACTTCCACCGTTTTTTAAAATCACAGCTTCTAGAAGGTTTACATGATTTCGTAAAAAACACGTGTTTTTAGAAAATGTGTTTTATTTCATAAATGGAATCTACAAAGTATCCACATTCTACGTCATAATGACTTTCTATAGTTTGCGCATGCGTCCGGAAATAAGAAACGCTTACATCCCCCTTTTTTTAAAATCACAGCTTCTAGAAGCTTTACATGATTTCTTGAAAAACATGAGTTTTTAGAAAATATGTTTTATTTCATAAATGGAATCTACAAAGTATGCACATTCTACGTCATAACGACTTTCTATAGTTTGCGCATTCGTCCGGAAATAAGAAAAGCTTACTTCCCCTGTTTTTTAAAATCACAGCTTCTAGAAGGTTTACATGATTTCTTAAAAAACACAAGTTTTTAGAAAATGTGTTTTATTTCATAAATGGAATCAACAAAGTATGCACATTCTACGTCATAACGACTTTCTATAGTTTGCGCATGCGTTTGGAAATAAGAAAAGCTTAATTCTCCCGTTTTTTAAAATCACGGCTTCTAGAATCTTTACATGATTTCTTAAAAAACACGAGTTTTTAGAAAATGTGTTTTATTTCATAAATGGAATCAACAAAGTATGCACATTCTACGTCATAACGACTTTCTATAGTTTGTGCATGCGTCCGGAAATAAGAAAAGCTTGCTTCTCCTGTTTTTTAAAATCACGGCTTTTAGAAGGTTTACATGCTTTCTTAAAAATCACGAGTTTTTAGCAAATGTGTTTTATTTCATAAATGGAATCAACAAAGTATGCACATTCTACGTCAAAACGACTTTCTATAGTTTGCGCATTCGTCCGGAAATAAGAAAAGCTTACTTCCACCGTTATTTAAAATCACAGCTTCTAGAAGGTTTACATGATTTCGTAAAAAACACGAGTTTTTAGAAAATGTGTTTTATTTCATAAATGGAATCTACAAAGTATGGACATTCTACGTCATAACGACTTTCTATAGTTTGCGCATGCGTCCGGAAATAAGAAAAGCTTACTTCCCCCGTTTTTTAAAATCACAGCTTCTAGAAGGTTTACATGATTTCTTAAAAAACAGGAGTTTTTAGAAAATGTGTTTTATTTCATAAATGGATTCAACAAAGTATGCACATTCTACGACATAACGTCTTTCTATAGTTTGCGCATGCGTTCGGAAATAAGAAAAGCTTACTTCCCCCGTTTTTTAGAATCACAGCTTCTAGAAGGTTTACATGATTTATTAAAAAACAATAGTTTTTAGAAAATGTGTTTTATTTCATCAATGGAATCAACAAAGTATGCACATTCTACATCATAACGAATTTCTATAGTTTGCACATGCGTCCGGAAATAAGAAAAGCTTACTTCTCCCGTTTTTTAAAATCACAGCTTCTAGAAGGTTTACATGATTTCTTAAAAAACACGAGTTTTTAGAAAATGTGTTTATTTAAGAAATGGAATCAACAAACTATGCACATTCTACGTCATAATGACTTTCTATAGTTTGCGCATTCGTCCGGAAATAAAAAAAGCTTACTTTCAACGTTATTTAAAATCACAGCTTCTAGAATGTTTACATGATTTCGTAAAAAACACGAGTTTTTAGAAAATGTGTTTTATTTCATAAATGGAATCTACAAAGTATGCACATTCTACGTCATAACGACTTTCTATAGTTTGCGCATGCGTCCGGAAATAAGAAATGCTTACTTCCCTCGTTTTTTAAAATCACAGCTTCTAGAAGGTTTACATGATTTCTTAAAAAACACGAGTTTTTAGAAAATGTGTTTTATTTGATAAATGGAATCTACAAAGTATGCACATTCTAGGTCATAACGACTTTCTATAGTTTGCGCATGCGTCCGGAAATAACAAAAGCTTACTTCCCCTGTTTTTTAAAATCACAGCTTCTACAAGGTTTACATGATTTCTTAAAAAACATGAGTTTTTAGAAAATGTGTTTTATTTCATAAATGGAATCATCAAAGTATGCACATTCTACGTCATAACGACTTTCTATAGGTTGCACATGCGTTTCGAAATAAGAAAAGCTTACTTCCCCTGTTTTTTAAAATCACAGCTTCTAGATGGTTTACATGATTTGTTAAAAAACACGAGTTTTTAGAAAATGTGTTTTATTTCATAAATGGAATCAACAAGGTATGCACATTCTACGTCATAACAACTTTCTATAATTTGCGCAATCGTCCGGACATAGGAAAAGCTTACTTCCACTGTTTTTTAAAATCACAGCTTCTAGAAGGTTTACATGATTTCGTAAAAAACAGGAGTTTTTAGAAAATGTGTTTTATTTCATAAATGGAATCAACAAAGTATGCACATTCTACGTCATAACGAATTTCTATAGTTTGCGCATGCTTTCGGAAATAAGAAAAGCTTAGTTCCACCGTTTTTTAAAATATCGGCTTCTAGAAGGTTTACATGATTTCTTAAAAAACACGAGTTTTTAGAAAATGTGTTTTATTTCATAAATGGAATCAACAAAGTATGCACATTCTACATCATAACGAATTTCTATAGTTTGCGCATTCGTCCGGAAATAAGAAAAGCTTACTTCCACCGTTTTTTAAAATCACAGCTTCTAGAAGGTTTACATGATTTCGTAAAAAACACGAGTTTTTTGAAAATGTGTTTTATTTCTGAAATGAAATCAACAAAGTATGCAAATTCTACGTCATAATGACTTTCTATACTTTGCGCATGCGTTTGGAAATAAGAAAAGCTTACTTCTCCCGTTTTTTAAAATCACAGCTTGTAGAAGGTTTACATGATTTCTTAAAAAACATGAGTTTTTAGAAAATGTGTTTTATTTCATAAATAAAATCAACAAAGTATGCATATTCTAAATCATAACGACTTTCTATACTTTGCGCATGCGTCCGGAAATAAGAATAGCTTACTTCCACCGTTTTTTAAAATCACAGCTTCTAGAAGGTTTACATGATTTCGTAAAAAACACGAGTTTTTAGAAAATGTGTTTTATTTCATAAATAGAATCAACAAAGTATGCACATTCTACATCATAACGACTTTATACAGTTTGCGCATGCGTCCGAAAATAAGAAAAGCTTAATCAACTGTTTTTTAAAATCACAGCTTCTAGAAGGTTTACATGATTTCGTAAAAAACTCGAGGTTTTAGAAAATGTGTTTTATTTCATAAATGGAATCTACAAAGTATGCATATTCTACGTCATAACGACATTCTATAGTTTGCGCATGCGTCCGGAAATAAGAAAAGCTTACTTCCACCGTTTTTTAAAATCATAGCTTCTAGAAGGTTTACATGATTTCGTAAAAAACACGAGTTTTTAGAAAATGTGTTTTACTTCATAAATGGAATGTACAAAGTATACACATTCTACATCATAACGACTTTCTATAGTTTGCGCATGCGTCCGGAAATAAGAAAAGCTTACTTCCACCGTTTTTTAAAATCACAGCTTCTAGAAGGTTTACATGATTTCGTAAAAAACACGGGTTTTTAGAAAATGTGTTTTATTTCATAAATGGAATCTACAAAGTATGCACATTCTACGTCATAACGACTTTCTATAGTTTATGCATGCCTCCGGAAATAAGAAAAGCTTACTTCCACCGTTTTTTAAAATCACAGCTTCAAAAAGGTTTACATGATTTCGTAAAAAACATGAATTTTTAGAAAATGTGTTTTATTTCATAAATGAAATCTACAAAGTATGCACATTCTACGTCATAACGACTTTCTATAGTTTGCGCATGCTTCCGGAAATAAGAAAAGCTTACTTCCCCCGTTTTTTAAAATCACAGCTTCTAGAAGGTTTACATGATTTCTTAAAAAACACGAGTTTTTAGAAAATGTGTTTTATTTCATAAATGGAATCAACAAAGTATGCACATTCTACGTCATAACGACTTTCTATAGTTTGCGCATGCGTCCGGAAATAAGAAAAGCTTACTTCCCCCGTTTTTTAAAATCACAGCTTCTAGAAGGTTTACATGATTTCTTAAAAAACACGAGTTTGTAGAAAATGTGTTTTATTTCATAAATGGAATCAACAAAGTATGCATATTCTACGTCATAATGACATTCTATAGTTTGCGCATGCATTTGGAAATAAGAAAAGCTTACTTCCCCCGTTTTTTAAAATCACAGCTTCTAGAAGGTTTACATGATTTCTTAAAAAACACGAGTTTTTAGAAAATGTGTTTTATTTCATAAATGGAATCAACAAAGTATGCACATTCTACGTCATAATGACATTCTATAGTTTGCGCATGCATTTGGAAATAAGAAAAGCTTACTTCCCCCGTTTTTTAAAATCACAGCTTCTAGAAGGTTTACAGGATTTGTTAAAAAACACGAGTTTTTAGAAAATGTGTTTGATTTCATAAATGGAATCAACAAAGTATGCACATTCTACGTCATAACGACTTTCTATAGTTTGCGCATGCGTTTGGAAATAAGAAAAGCTTACTTCCCCCATTTTTTAAAATCACAGCTTCTAGAAGGTTTACATGATTTCATAAAAAACATGAAATTTTAGAAAATGTGTTTTATTTCATAAATGGAATCTACAAAGTATGCACATTCTACGTCATAACGACTTTCTATAGTTTGCGCATGTGTCCGGAAATAAGAAAAGCTTACTTCCCCCGTTTTTTAAAATCACAGCTTCTAGAAGGTTTACATGATTTCTTAAAAAACACGAGTTTTTAGAAAATGTGTTTTATTTCATAAATGGAATCAACAAAGTATGGACATTCTACGTCATAACGACTTTCTATAGTTTGCGCATGCGTCCGTAAATAAGAAAAGCTTACTTCCACCGTTTTTTAAAATCACAGATTCTGGAATGTTTGCATGATTTCTTAAAAAACATGAGTTTTTAGAAAATGTGTTTTGTTTCATAAATGGAATCAACAAAGTATGCACATTCTACGTCATAACGACTTTCTATAGTTTGCGCATTCGTCCAGAAATAACAAAAGCTTACTTCCACTGTTTTTTAAAATCACAGCTTCTAGAAGGTTTACATGATTTCGTAACAAACACGAGTTTTTTGAAAATGTGTTTTATTTCATAAATGGAATATACAAAGTACGCACATTCTACGTCATAACGACTTTCTATAGTTTGCGCATGCGTCCGGAAATAAGAAAAGCTTACTTCCCCCGTTTTTTAAAATCACAACTTTTAGAAGTTTTACATAATTTCTTAAAAAACACGAGTTTTTAGAAAATGTGTTTTATATCATAAATGGAATCAACAAAGTATGCACATTCTACGTCATAACGACTTTCTATAGTTTGCGCATGCGTTTGGAAATAAGAAAAGCTTACTTCCACCGTTTTTTAAAAGCACAGCTTCTAGAAGGTTTACATGATTTCGTAAAAAACACGAGTTTTTAGAAAATGTGCTTTATTTCATAAATGGAATCTACAAAGTATGCACATTCTACGTCATAATGACTTTCTATAGTTTGCGCATGCGTCCGGAAATAAGAAAAGCTTACTTCCCTCATTTTTTAAAATCACAGCTTCTAGAAGGTTTACATGATTTCTTAAAAAACACGAGGTTTTAGAAAATGTGTTTTATTTCATAAATGAAATCAACAAAGTATGCACATTCTACGTCATAACGACTTTCTATAGTTTGCGCATGCGTCCGGAAATAAGAAAAGCTTACTTCCACCGTTTTTTAAAATCACAGCTTCTAGAAGGTTTACATGATTTCTTAAAAAACACGAGCTTTTAGAAAATTTGTTTTATTTCATCAATGGAATCGACAAAGTATGCACATTCTACGTCATAACGACTTTCTATATTTTGCGTATTCGTCCCGAAATAAGAAAAGCTTACTACCACCGTTATTTAACATCACAGCTTCTAGAAGGTTTACATGATTTCGTAAAAAACACGAGGTTTTAGAAAATGTGCTTTATTTCATAAATGGAATCTACAAAGTATGCACATTCTACGTCATAACGACTTTCTATAGTTTGCGCATGCGTCCGGAAATAAGAAAAGCTGACTTCCCCCGTTTTTTAAAATCACAGCTTCTAGAAGGTTTACATGATTTCTTAAAAAACACGAGTTTTTAGAAAATGTGTTTTATTTCATAAATGGAATCAACAAAGTATGCACATTCTATGTCATAACGACTTTCTATAGTTTGCGCATGCATCCGGAAATAAGAAAAGCTTACTTCCCCCGTTTTTTAAAATCACAGCTTCTAGAAGGTTTACATGATTTCTTAAAAAACACGAGTTTTTAGAAAATGTGTTTTATTTCATAAATGGAATCAACAAAGTATGCACATTCTACATCATAGTGACTTTCTATAGTTTGCGTATGCGTCCAGAAATAAGAAAAGCTTACTTAGCCCGTTTTTTAAAATCACAGCTTCTAGAAGGTTTACATGATTTCTTAAAAAACACGAGTTTTTAGAAAATGTGTTTTATTTCATAAATGGAATAAACAAAGTATGCACATTCTACGTCATAACGACTTTCTATAGTTTGCGCATGCGTCCAGAAATAAGAAAAAAATTATTCCCCATTTTTTAAAATCACAGCTTCTAAAAGGTTTACATGATTTCTTAAAAAACACGAGTTTTTAGAAAATATGTTTTATTTTGTAAATGGAATAAACAAAGTATGCACATTCTACGTCATAACGACTTTCTATAGTTTGCGTATAAGTTTGGAAATAAGAAAAGCTTACGTCCCCCGTTTTTTAAAATCACAGCTTCTAGAAGGTTTACATGATTTCGTAAAAAACACGAGTTTTTAGAAAATGTGTTTTATTTCATAAATGGAATCAACAAAGTATGCACATTCTACATCATAACGACTTTCTATAGTTTGCGCATGCGTCCGGAAATAAGAAAAGCTTACTTCCACCATTTTTTAAAATCACAGCTTCTAGAAGGTTTACATGATTTCCTAAAAAACATGAGTTTTTAGAAAATGTGTTTTATTTCATAAATGGAATCAACAAAGTATGCACATTCTACGTCATAACGACTTTCTATAGTTTGCGTATGCGTCCGGAAATAATAAAAGCTGACTTCCCCCGTTTTTTAAAATCACGGCTTCTAGAAGGTTTACATGATTTCTTAAAAAACACGAGTTTTTAGAAAATGTGTTTTATTTCATAAATGGAATCAACAAAGTATGCACATTCTACATCATAACGACTTTCTATAGTTTGCGTATGCGTCCGGAAATAAGAAAAGCTGACTTCCCCCGTTTTTTAAAATCACAGCTTCTAGAAGGTTTACATGATTTCTTAAAAATCACGAGTTTTTAGAAAATGTGTTTTATTTCATAAATGGAACCAACAAAGTATGCACATTCTACGTCATAACGACTTTCTATAGTTTGCGCATGCATTTGGAAATAAGAAAATCTTACTTCCCCCGTTTTTTAAAATAACAGCTTCTAGAAGGTTTACATGATTTCTTAAAAAACACGAGTTTTTAGAAAATGTGTTTTATTTCATAAATTGAATCTACAAAGTACGCACATTCTACGTCATTACGACTTTCTATAGTTTGCGCATGCGTCCGGAAATAAGAAAAGCTTACTTCCACCGTTTTTTAAAATCACGGCTTCTAGAAGGTTTACATGATTTCTTAAAAAACACGAGTTTTTAGAAAATGTGTTTTATTTCATAAATGGAATCAACAAAGTATGCTTATTCTACGTCATAACGACTTTCTATAGTTTGCGCATTCGTTTCGAAATAAGAAAAGCTTACTTCCATCGTTTTTTAAAATCGCAGCTTCTAGAAGGTTTACATGATTTCGTAAAAAACATGAGTTTTTAGAAAATGTGCTTTATTTCATAAACGGAATCTACAAAGTATGCACATTCTATGTCATAACGACTTTCTATAGTTTGCGCATGCGTCCGGAAATAAGAAAAGCTTACTGCCACCGTTTTTTAAAATCACAGCTTCTAGAAGGTTTACATGATTTCCTAAAAAACACGAGTTTTTAGAAAAAGTGTTTTATTTCATAAATGGAATCAACAAAGTATGCACATTCTACGTCATAACGACTTTCTATAGTTTGCGTATGCGTCCGGAAATAAGAAAAGCTGACTTCCCCCATTTGTTAAAATCACAGCTTCTAGAAGGTTTACATGATTTCTTAAAAAACACGAGTTTTTAGAAAATGTGTTTTATTTCATAAATGGAATCTACAAAGTATGCACATTCTATGTCATAACGACTTTCTATAGTTTGCGCATGCGTCCGGAAATAAGAAAAGCTTACTGCCACCGTTTTTTAAAATCACAGCTTCTAGAAGGTTTATATGATTTCCTAAAAAACACGAGTTTTTAGAAAATGTGTTTTATTTCATAAATGGAATCAACAAAGTATGCGAATTGTACGTCATAACGAATTTCTATAGTTTGCGCATGCGTTTGGAAATAAGAAAAGCTTACTTCCCCCGTTTTTTAAAATCACAGCTTCTAGAAGGTTTACATGATTTCTTAAAAAACACGAGTTTTTAGAAAATGTGTTTTATTTCATAAATGGAATCAACAAAGTATGCACATTCTACGTCATAACGACTTTCTATAGTTTGCGTATGCGTCCGGAAATAAGAAAAGCTTACTTCCCCCGTTTTTTAAAATCACAGCTTCTAGAAGGTTTACATGATTTCTTAAAAAACACGAGTTTTTAGAAAATGTGTTTTATTTCATAAATGGAATCAACAAAGTATGCACATTTTACGTCATAACGACATTCTATAGTTTGCGCATGCATTTGGAAATAAGAAACGCTTACTTCCCCCGTTTTTTAAAATCACAGCTTCTAGAAGGTTTACAGGATTTGTTAAAAAACACGAGTTTTTAGAAAATGTGTTTTATTTCATAAATGGAATCAACAAAGTATGCACACTCTACGTCATAACGAATTTTATGTTTTGCGCATGCGTCTGGAAATAAGAAAAGCTTACTTCCACCATTTTTTAAAATCACAGCTTCTAGAAGGTTTACATGATTTCGTAAAAAACACGAGTTTTTAAAAAATGTGTTTTATTTCATAAATGGAATCTACAAAGTATGCACATTCTGCGTCATAACGACTTTCTATAGTTTGCGCATGCGTCCGGAAATAAGAAAAGCTTACTTCCACCGTTTTTTAAAATCACAGCTTCTAGAAGGTTTACATGATTTCTTAAAAAACACGAGTTTTTAGAAAATGTGTTTTATTTCATAAATGGAATCTACAAAGTATGCACATTCTACGTCATAACGACTTTCTATAGTTTGCGCATGTGTCCGGAAATAAGAAAAGCTTACTTCCCCCGTTTTTTAAAATCACAGCTTCTAGAAGGTTTACATGATTTCTTAAAAAACACGAGTTTTTAGAAAATGTGTTTTATTTCATAAATGGAATCAACAAAGTATGCACATTCTACGTCATAACGACTTTCTATAGTTTGCGCATGCGTCCGTAAATAAGAAAAGCTTACTTCCACCGTTTTTTAAAATCACAGCTTTTGGAATGTTTGCATGATTTCTTAAAAAACACGAGTTTTTAGAAAATGTGTTTTGTTTCATAAATGGAATCAACAAAGTATGCACATTCTACGTCATAACGACTTTCTATAGTTTGCGCATTCGTCCGGAAATAACAAAAGCTTACTTCCACCGTTTTTTAAAATCACAGCTTCTAGAAGGTTTACATGATTTTGTAACAAACACGAGTTTTTGGAAAATGTGTTTTATTTCATAAATGGAATCTACAATGTACGCACATTCTACGTCATAACGACTTTCTATAGTTTGCGCATGCGTCCGGAAATAAGAAAAGCTTACTTCCCCCGTTTTTTAAAATCACAGCTTCTAGAATTTTTACATAATTTCTTAAAAAACACGAGTTTTTAGAAAATGTGTTTTATATCATAAATGGAATCAACAAAGTATGCAAATTCTATGTCATAACGACTTTCTATAGTTTGCGCATGCGTTTGGAAATAAGAAAAGCTTACTTCCCTCGTTTTTTAAAATCACAGCTTCTAGAAGGTTTACATAATTTCTTAAAAAACATGAGTTTTTAGAAAATGTGTTTTATTTCATAAATGGAATCAACAAAGTATGCACATTCTACGTCATAACGACTTTCTATAGTTTGCCCATGCGTTTGGAAATAAGAAAAGCTTACTTCCCTCGTTTTTTAAAATCACAGCTTCTAGAAGGTTCACATGATTTCTTAAAAAACACGAATTTTTAGAAAATGTAATTTATTTCATAAATGGAATCTACAAAGTATGCACATTCTACGTCATAACGACTTTCTATAGTTTGCGCATGCGTCCGAAAATAAGAAAAGCTTACTTCCCCCGTTTTTTAAAATCACAGCTTCTAGAAGGTTTACATGATTTCTTAAAAAACACGAGTTTTTAGAAAATGTGTTTTATTTCATAAATGGAATCAACAAAGTATGCACATTCTACGTCATAACGACTTTCTATAGTTTGCGCATGCGTCCGGAAATAAGAAAAGCTTACTTCCACCATTTTTTAAAATCACAGCTTCATAAGGTTTACATGATTTCTTAAAAAACACGAGTTTTTAGAAAATGTGTTTTATTTCATCAATGGAATCGACAAAGTATGCACATTCTACGTCATAATGACTTTCTATAGTTTGCGCATTCGTCCAGAAATAAGAAAAGCTTACTTCCACCGTTTTTTTAAATCACAGCTTCTAGAATGTTTACATGATTTCGTAAAAAACGCGAGTTTTTAGAAAATGTGCTTTATTTCATAAATGGAATCTAGAAAGTATGCACATTCTACGTCATAACGACTTTCTATAGTTTGTGTTGAGATATTGTAACTTCAAAGAATATTATATTTGTATATTATTTATTCCGGAGATGTTCCATACCTCCGATGTGATTATACTATAAATCCGGATATGTTTATTCCTCCGAGTTGGGTGTGGTAACTAGGGTTATTAGACCCACCATGTGGGGGTCGGCCCAGTCAGTTATAATGGGGTATTTAACCTAATGGTTAAATACGAGCCTACATGTACTTGTGTAAAATACATATCAGAGTAGTGTATAAATAGAGGAGGTGTGTTCCTCATTATACACATTCACTCACTTGAGGATATCGCACTTGTGGAGGAGAGGTCTGCTATTGTGGAGGAGGAGATCATGTCTCAGGGTTTCATCTTTGTATATTGCTGGTCATCTATATTGAGGAAGCTTTGCTGGGTTTTCTACCCCATGAGGGTTTCCCAGGATAAATCTTTGTCTCTTGTGTTTATGCTGTGCTTGTTGTTTCTTCAGTGATCCTGTATATGCTATTATTGTGAAATAGAATGTAATGCTGCTATTTTCTGTCTTAGCATATTGAATTCTAACATGGTATCAGAGCTAACCTGAAGGAAGACAAGGGTTTCTGCCTCTTCCAGATCTGAGTCAAAATTAGGTGACCTTGGGAAAAAGGTCATAACTTGGGCTAGGAAGCTCCAAATGAAATTTCGTGAAAAGTGACAGGTAGTACACAGACTGTACTATCTCAGAAAAAATTTTCAGAGGCCGAAGTTGAACCAGTGACACGTGGCACGCCGTACAAGTTCGCTCTCCTGTATTATCCCATAAACAGGTCACGTTGCGACACTTGGCATAACTATCTCTCAGAGAATCCAATTGAGGTCAGACCTATCAGGATGGAAAGATAACAGGCCGAGCTATCTCAGAAAACTTTTTGAGAGGCCGAAGGTCAAACAGTGACACGTGGCATGCCGTACAAGTTCGCTCTCCTGTATTTTCCCAAAACAGGTCACGTTGCGACATTTGGCATAACTCTCTCTCAGAACATCCAATTGAGGTCAGACCTGTCAGGATGGAAAGCTAACAGGTCAGGCTATCTCAGAAAACGTTTTCAGACCCTGTGGATCAAAAATTTCGGAGTTACACCAGAAACAATCAGGTACATATTTCTGTCAAAACAGAATTATTTTTTGGTACCTTCATTCATGGCTTCCGGAATTTAGGGCTTTGAAGAAAGTTGGAATTTTTGTAATCGGAGACCACGGCTGGATGCTACTCATCAAAATAGAAAGTTAGAGACCAAGATCAGAATTTTTGGTTGGGCAGAAGGCCGGGCTTGATTAGACCCTAGTTCGGGACTTTGATCAGAAAAGTGGAAAATTAGGGCTTCTGTAAAAATGGGAATTTTTGAAACCTGTGACCACGGCTGGAAGCTCCTCAGAAAAATAGAAGCTTAGAGCTTTGGATCAAACCTTTTGATGGGGAAAAAGAGTGGGCTTCATCAAACCCCAGTTCAGGGTCACGTCCAGTGAATCCGAAAGTTTCAAAGGCAAAATTGAGGAGTAAAACTTTGCAGTTTTCAAATTCTGAATATACCAGTTTGATCAGCTCATCAAGGCACATATTTCTATCCTTTCGGAAGTTTGAAATTCAAAGTTTGAATTTTTTGGGTTTCTCTGACAAACCCATATCCAGCTCCAGGTCCAGTTCTTGCAAATCAAGTGGATTGGGTTAATCCTAGAAGAAGATGGATTGGTCACCTGCATAAGTGAAGAAGTTCCTGTCTCAGAGGGAGATGAGGATAAGGCCTTACATAAGAAGAATACAAGCGATCTCAACAGGTATGACTCATCGAGGTATGTTTCGATATTTGTCAATGATTAAGTTTATGGTATGTTTGTCTTCAGGTTATTACAGTTAGTACAATTTTGATTTTAGATTTGTCGTATAACCTTAACAAAATAATGAATGCATGATAGAAGATATTCATTGGTTAGGGTGTTGACACTTATGATTGTACTAATGCATTATGATGTTGTGTGAGGTTGATGTTGTCTGCTAACAAGATACAGGTACATCACAAAAGACAAATCAGGTTCCATGACCATGAAAACATGAAGACAAAGACTCATCCATAATCTTTGTTCTACTTACGAGGTATGTATGACTTTGTTATATTATGCTTAACCTATGAGACATGCAGGTTCTAGCTCAGGATCTCTAAATCATTGAAGAGATTGTTTAGGTGTGTTGTACATAACCAAGTAGGTATACTAATCCAGGTATGTTTCCCATGAATCTTACCTTGTGTTAGGATCCCTTATATAAGTATACTTGGAATGATTGGTTATGCTTATTCATAAAGTTAGTAATCAAGGGATTATGCATATTATATCTTTTATCTTGATTGATGATATGCATGAGTAAAAGAAGACTTACTTGAAACCCTGAATACTAATGATCATGACTATACATATTCAAGATTATTTAGAATTAGAATGTTTTGAGAATATACTAATGAATGAATGTTTGTGTATGAGATCATGAGGATGACACTAGTGCACACTTGAGCATGCACAGTGGTACAGAATGAATAGAAGTTCAAAGGACATATAGAAGATCAAGTGGGAGGCAACCACACAAACATAAAAGATAAGTATTTAAGTTGCTATTTGAAATAGTAAATGATATTTCTTGTATGCATATTTGTATTCCTAGAACATATCATGCTGAGTGCAAACATTCATAGAGCATTGAACATTATACTACTAATATGCATATGATTGGTAAGTTGGACAAACATTCCATTGTTGCTTGTCTAGAATGAAACCTCTTTGCTGACATGCTGAGAGCTGTGCACACTCTCGATAGTATGTTCTGGTAGAGATGGAAGGCATCTAGATAGCCACTGTATGCATACAGGATATGGGAAAGTGTTGTGCCAAAGTATTGGTCAAGATAGTTGCATAACTATGTAAATGATATCTGTATGCATAATAGGTTATCATGATTTCATGATTATGAAGGATTACTAATCATGTACTTAATTTTGTTTTGTAGGAAATATCATGAAGAATAATGAACACCGAACAAGTGATGGATGTTCAACAAGAAGATTTACAAATCAAACAAAATATAGAAGGCTTGTGGCTAGAAGATTCTCTTAGAAAGAGGAAGAGAATCATGATGAGATGTTTGCTCCAAGTGGCTAGATAAGACCATTCTCTTAATGGTGTAATTAAAGAAGAAGTGCGAATCAGGTTCTGTATGGGTTCCCAGGATCGATAGTATATTGATGAGAATACATGTGGGGATTGTATCATCCTTGAACACTTGTCCTAAAGAGAGCCGTAGACGTAAGGTCTCCGAGAATGAAGTCCTTAGTGGACATTTAAGGGGATTGGATCATCCCTGGACTTTCAGTCCTAAAGAGAGCCGTAGACGTGAGGTCTCTGAGAATGAAGTCCTTAGTGGACAGTTGAAGGGATTGGATCATCCCTGGACTTTCAGTCCTAAAGAGAGCCGTAGATGTGAGGTCTCCGAGAATGAAGTCCTTAGTGGACAGTTGAGGGGATTGGATCATCCCTAGACTTTCAGTCCTAAAGAGAGCCGTAGACGTAAGGTCTCCGAGAAGTGGGGATTGTATCATCCCCGGACCTTGGTCCCTGAATTGATCCGTAGACGTATGGTCTTCGAGAATAAAGTGATGGGGATTGCATCATCCCGGAACCACTAGTTCAAAATGTACGTGAGGACTGCATCGTCCATGAACTGGGTTCAAAATGTACGTGAGGACTGCATCGTCCATGAACTGGGTTCAAAATGTACGTGAGGACTGCATCGTCCATGAACTGGGTTCAAAATGTACGTGAGGACTGCATCGTCCATGAACTGGGTTCAAAATGTACGTGAGGACTGCATCGTCCATGAACTGGGTTCAAAATGTACGTGAGGACTGCATCGTCCATGAACTGGGTTCAAAATGTACGTGATGGGATTGCATCGTCCCTAGACATGAGACTTGTCTTAAAGTGATAAGGACTAATCATCCTGTAAGTAGATTGGGATTGCATCGTCCCTAGACATGGTGAGGTGTCTTAAAGTGATAAGGACTAATCCTCCTGTAAGTAGATTGGGATTGCATCATCCCTAGACATGGTGAAGTGTCTTAAAGTGATAAGGACTAATCATCCTGTAAGTAGATTGGGATTGCATCGTCCCTAGACATGGTGAGGTGTCTTAAAGTGATAAGGACTAATCATCCTGTAAGTAGATTGGGATTGCATCGTCCCTAGACATGGTGAGGTGTCTTAAAGTGATAAGGACTAATCATCCTGTAAGTAGATTGGGATTGCATCGTCCCTAGACATGGTGAGGTGTCTTAAAGTGATAAGGACTAATCATCCTGTAAGTAGATTGGGATTGCATCGTCCCTAGACATGGTGAGGTGTCTTAAAGTGATAAGGACTAATCATCCTGTAAGTAGATTGGGATTGCATCGTCCCTAGACATGGTAAGGTGTCTTAAAGTGATAAGGAGTAATCATCCTGTAAGTTGATTCGGGATTGCATCATCCTTAGACATGGTAAGGTGTCTTAAAAGGATAAGGATTGATCATCCTGTAAGTTGATCTGGATTGCATCATCCATAGACATGAGAGATGTCTTAAATTGAGAGGGATTGACCATCCCGTAATTGGATCATGTGTGTTGCAGGGTATGCTGCTGTTGTGTATACTTGTATCAGTGTGGATACTTGTATTGATAGATGTATTAATGAGAATACATGCTTTTGATGATAGATGTATTAGTGAGAATACATGCTTTTGATGATAGATGTATTAGTGAGAATACATGCTTTTGATGATATATGTATTAGTAAGAATACATGTTTTGATGATAGATGTATTGGTGAGAATACATACTTTTGATGATACATGTATTGATTAATGTACTTGTATGGTTGAGGATACTTATGTTGTAGATCGAGATGATCCAGATGCTGTAGATCGTGATGATCCAGATGCTGTAGATCGAGATGATCCAGATGCTATAGATCGAGATGATCCAGATGCTGTAGATCGAGATGATCCAGATGCTGTAGATCGAGATGATCCAGATGCTGTAGATCGAGATGATCCAGATGCTGTAGATCGAGATGATCCAGATGCTGTAGATCGAGATGATCCAGATGTTGTATATCGAGATGATCTAGATGTTGTAGATCGTGATGATCCAGATGTTGTAGATCGTGATGATCCAGATGCTGTAGATCGAGATGATCCAGATGCTGTAGATCGAGATGATCCAGATGGTGTAGATCGAGATGATCCAGATGCTGTAGATGAGATGATCCAGATGCTGTAGATCGAGATGATCCAGATGTTATAGATCGAGATGATCCAGATGCTGTAGATCGAGATGATCCAGATGTTGTAGATCGTGATGATCCAGATGCTGTAGATCGAGATGATCCAGATGCTGTAGATCGAGATGATATGACAATGCTGATGATCGTTAGATAACGATGCGGATGATCATAAGATGACGATGCTAATGATCGTGTGATGACGATGCTGATGATCGTGAGATGACGATGCTGATGATCGTGTGATGACGATGCTGATGATCGTGAGATGACGATGTTGATGATCGTGTGATGACGATGTTGATGATAGTGAAATGACGATGTTGTTGTTCATGTGATGACGATGCTGATGATCGTGTGATGGCGATGCTGACAATCGTGAGGATTCAGATATTGATGTTGTTGTAGCTGTTTGAGTGCTGCAGAAGATAAAGACTCAGTACTGAAGATGTTGATGTTCCAGTATTGAAGATATTCCAGTAACTGCTTGAGTTACTGATGATGTTGAGAAAGCTTCCAATGATCTATAGATGTATCATGTATGATGTTGATGACTCCTTGCTCGTGCAGATACTGTTATAATATCCTTCTCGTTAAGGGGGAGTGTTGAAATATTGTAACTTCAAAGAATATTATATTTGTATATTATTTATTCCGGAGATGTTCCATACCTCCGATGTGATTATACTATAAATCCGGAGATGTTTATTCCTCCGAGTTGGGTGTGGTAACTAGGGTTATTAGACCCACCATGTGGGGGTCGGCCCAGTCAGTTATAATGGGGTATTTAACCTAATGGTTAAATACGAGCCTACATGTACTTGTGTAAAATACATATCAGAGTAGTGTATAAATAGAGGAGGTGTGTTCCTCATTATACACATTCACTCACTTGAGGATATCGCACTTGTGGAGGAGAGGTCTGCTATTGTGGAGGAGGAGATCATGTCTCAGGGTTTCATCTTTGTATATTGCTGGCCATCTATATTGAGGAAGCTTTGCTGGGTTTTCTACCCCATGAGGGTTTCCCAGGATAAATCTTTGTCTCTTGTGTTTATGCTGTGCTTGTTGTTTCTTCAGTGATCCTGTATATGCTATTATTGTGAAATAGAATGTAATGCTGCTATTTTCTGTCTTAGCATATTGAATTCTAACAGTTTGCGCATGCGTCCGGAAATAAGAAAAGCTTACTTCCCCCGTTTTTTAAAATCACAGCTTCTAGAAGGTTTACATAATTTCTTAAAAAACACGAGTTTTTAGAAAATGTGTTTTATTTCATAAATGGAATCAACAAAGTATGCACATTCTACGTCATAACGACTTTCTATAGTTTGCGCATGCGTTTTGAAATAAGAATAGTTTACTTCCCCCGTTTTTTAAAATCACAGCTTCGAGAAGGTTTACATGATTTCTTAAAAAACACGAGTTTTTAGAAAATGTGTTTTATTTCATAAATGGAAACAACAAATTATGCACATTCTATGTCATAACGACTTTCTATAGTTTGCTCATGCGTCCAGAAATAAGAAAAGCTTACTTCCACTGTTTTTTAAAATCACAGCTTCTAGAAGGTTTACATGATTTCTTAAAAAACACGACTTTTTAAAAAATGTGTTTTATTTCATCAATGAATTCGACAAAGTATGCACATTCTACGTCATAACGACATTCTATAGTTTGCGCATTCGTCCGGAAATAAGAAAAGCTTACTTCCACCGTTTTTTAAAATCATAGCTTCTAGAAGGTTTACATGATTTCGTAAAAAACACGAGTTTTTAGAAAATGTGCTTTATTTCATAAATGGAATCTACAAAGTATGCACATTCTACGTCATAACGACTTTCTATAGTTTGCGCATGCGTCCGGAAATAAGAAAAGCTTACTTCCCCCGTTTTTTAAAATCACAGCTTCTAGAAGGTTTACATGTTTTCTTAAAAAACACGAGTTTTTAGCAAATGTGTTTTATTTCATAAATGAAATCAACAAAATATGCACATTCTATGTCATAACGACTTTCTATAGTTTGCGCATGCATTCGGAAATAAGAAAAGCTTACTTCCCTCGTTTTTTAAAATCACAGCTTCTAGAAGGTTTACATGATTTCTCAAAAAACACGAGTTTTTAGAAAATGTGTTTTATTTCATAAATGGAATCTACAAAGTATGCACATTCTACGTCATAACGACTTTACATAGTTTGCGCATGCGTCCGGAAATAAGAAAAGCTTACTTCCCCGTTTTTTAAAATCACAGCTTCTAGAAGGTTACATGATTTCTTAAAAAACACGAGTTTTTAGAAAATGTGTTTTATTTCATTAATGGAATCAACAAAGTATGCACATTCTATGTCATAATGAATTTCTATAGTTTGCGCATGCGTTTGGAAATAAGAAAAATTTACTTCCGCCGTTTTTTAAAATCACAGCTTCTAGAAGGTTTACATGATTTCTTAAAAAACACGAGTTTTTAGAAAATGTGTTTTATTTCATAAATGGAATCAACAAAGTATGGACATTCTACGTCATAACTACTTTCTATAGTTTGCGCATTCGTCCAGAAATAAGAAAAGCTTACTTCCATCGTTTTTTAAAATCACAGCTTCTAGAAGGTTTACATGATTTCTTAAAAAACACGAGTTTTTAGAAAATGTGTTTTATTTCATAAATGGAATCAACAAAGTATGCACATTCTACGTCATAACTACTTTCTATAGTTTGCGCATTCGTCCGGAAATAAGAAAAGCTTACTTCCACCGTTTTTTAAAATCACAGCTTCTAGAAGGTTTACATGATTTTGTAAAAAACACGAGTTTTTTAGAAAATGTGTTTTATTTCATAAATGGAATCAACAAAGTACGCACATTCTACGTCATAACGACTTTCTATAGTTTGCGCATGCGTTTGGAAATAAGAAAAGCTTACTTCCCTCGTTTTTTAAAATCACAGCTTCTAGAAGGTTCACATGATGTCTTAAAAAACACGAATTTTTAGAAAATGTGTTTTATTTAATAAATGGAATCAACAAAGTATACACATTCTACGTCATAACGACTTTCTATAGTTTGCGCATGCGTCCGGAAAAAAGAAAAGCTTACTTCCCCCGTTTTTTAAAATCACAGCTTCTAGAAGGTTTACATGATTTGTTAAAAAACACGAGTTTTTAGAAAATGTGTTTTATTTCTAAATGGAATCAACAAAGTATGCACATTTTACGTCATAACGACTTTCTATAGTTTGCGCATGCGTCCGGAAATAAGAAAAGCTTATTTCGACCGTTTTTTAAAATCACAGCTTCTAGAAGGTTTACATGATTTCGTAAAAAACATGAGTTTTTAGAAAATGTGTTTTATTTCATAAATGGAATCTACAAAGTTTGCACATTCTACATCATAAGGACTTTTTATAGTTTGCGCATTCGTCAGGAAATAAGAAAAGCTTACTTCCACCGTTTTTTAAAATCACAGCTTCTAGAAGGTTTACAAGATTTCTTAAAAAACACGAGTTTTTAGAAAATGTGTTTTATTTCATAAATGGAATCAACAAAGTATGCGCATTCTACGTAATAACGACTTTCTATAGTTTCCGCATTAGACCGGAAATAAGAAAAGCTTACTTCCACCGTTTTTTAAAATCACAGCTTCTAGAAGGTTTACATGATTTCGTGAAAAACACGAGTTTTTAGAAAATGTGTTTTATTTCATAAATAGAATCAACAAAGTATGCACATTCTACGTCATAACGACTTTCTATAGTTTGTGCATGCGTCCGGAAATAAGAAAAGCTTACTTCCCCCGTTTTTTAAAATCACAGCTTCTAGAAGGTTTACATGTTTTCTTAAAAAAAACGAGTTTTTAGAAAATGTGTTTTATTTCATAAATGATATCAACAAAATATGCACATTCTACGTCATAACGACTTTCTATAGTTTGCGCATGCATTTGGAAATAAGAAAAATTTACTTCCGTCGTTTTTTAAAATCACAGCTTCTAGAAGGTTTACATGATTTCTTAAAAAACACGAGTTTTTAGAAAATGTGTTTTATTTCATAAATGGAATCAACAAAGTATGGACATTCTACGTCATAACTACTTTCTATAGTTTGCGCATTCGTCCGGAAATAAGAAAAGCTTACTTCCATCGTTTTTTAAAATCACAGCTTCTAGAAGGTTTACATGATTTCTTAAAAAACACGAGTTTTTAGAAAATGTGTTTTATTTCATAAATGGAATCAACAAAGTATGCACATTCTACGTCATAACTAATTTCTATAGTTTGCGCATTCGTCCGGAAATAAGAAAAGCTTACTTCGACCGTTTTTTAAAATCACAGCTTCTAGAAGGTTTACATGATTTCGTAAAAAACATGAGTTTTTAGAAAATGTGTTTTATTTCATAAATGGAATCTACAAAGTTTGCACATTCTACATCATAAGGACTTTTTATAGTTTGCGCATTCGTCAGGAAATAAGAAAAGCTTACTTCCACCGTTTTTTAAAATCACAGCTTCTAGAAGGTTTACAAGATTTCTTAAAAAACACGAGTTTTTAGAAAATGTGTTTTATTTCATAAATGGAATCAACAAAGTATGCGCATTCTACGTAATAACGACTTTCTATAGTTTCCGCATTAGACCGGAAATAAGAAAAGCTTACTTCCACCGTTTTTTAAAATCACAGCTTCTAGAAGGTTTACATGATTTCGTGAAAAACACGAGTTTTTAGAAAATGTGTTTTATTTCATAAATAGAATCAACAAAGTATGCACATTCTACGTCATAACGACTTTCTATAGTTTGTGCATGCGTCCGGAAATAAGAAAAGCTTACTTCCCCCGTTTTTTAAAATCACAGCTTCTAGAAGGTTTACATGTTTTCTTAAAAAAAACGAGTTTTTAGAAAATGTGTTTTATTTCATAAATGATATCAACAAAATATGCACATTCTACGTCATAACGACTTTCTATAGTTTGCGCATGCATTTGGAAATAAGAAAAATTTACTTCCGTCGTTTTTTAAAATCACAGCTTCTAGAAGGTTTACATGATTTCTTAAAAAACACGAGTTTTTAGAAAATGTGTTTTATTTCATAAATGGAATCAACAAAGTATGGACATTCTACGTCATAACTACTTTCTATAGTTTGCGCATTCGTCCGGAAATAAGAAAAGCTTACTTCCATCGTTTTTTAAAATCACAGCTTCTAGAAGGTTTACATGATTTCTTAAAAAACACGAGTTTTTAGAAAATGTGTTTTATTTCATAAATGGAATCAACAAAGTATGCACATTCTACGTCATAACTACTTTCTATAGTTTGCGCATTCGTCCGGAAATAAGAAAAGCTTACTTCCACGGTTTTTTAAAATCACAGCTTCTAGAAGGTTTACATGATTTTGTAAAAAACACGAGTTTTTTAGAAAATGTGATTTATTTCATAAATGGAATCTACAAAGTATGCACATTCTACGTCATAACGACTTTCTATAGTTTGCACATGCGTCCGAAAATAAGAAAATCTTACTTCCCCCGTTTTTTAAAATCACAGCTTCTAGAAGGTTTACATAATTTCTTAAAAAACATGAGTTTTTAGAAAATGTGTTTTATTTCATAAATGGAATCAACAAAGTATGCACATTTTACGTCATAACGACTTTCTATAGTTTGCGCATGCGTCCGGAAATAAGAAAAGCTTACTTCCACCGTTTTTTAAAATCACAGCTTCTAGAAGGTTTACATGATTTCGTAAAAAACACGAGTTTTTAGAAAATGTGTTTTATTTCATAAATGGAATCTACAAAGTTTGCACATTCTACATCATAACGACTTTCTATAGTTTGCGCATTCGTCAGGAAATAAGAAAAGCTTACTTCCACCGTTTTTTAAAATCACAGCTTCTAGAAGGTTTACAAGATTTCTTAAAAAACACGAGTTTTTAGAAAATGTGTTTTATTTCATAAATGGAATCAACAAAGTATGCGCATTCTACGTAATAACGACTTTCTATAGTTTCCGCATTCGACCGGAAATAAGAAAAGCTTACTTCCACCGTTTTTTAAAATCACAGCTTCTAGAAGGTTTACATGATTTCGTGAAAAACACGAGTTTTTAGAAAATTTGTTTTATTTCATAAATGGAATCAACAAAGTATGCACATTCTACATCATAATATCTTTCTATACTTTGCGCATGCGTCCGAAAATAAGAAAAGCTTACTTCCACCGTTTTTTAAAATCACAGCTTCAAGAAGGTTTACATGATTTGTTAAAAAACACGAGTTTTTAGAAAATGTGATTTATTTCATAAATGGAATCAACAAAGTATGCACATTCTACATCATAATGAGTTTCTATAGTTTGCGCATGCGTCCGGAAATAAGAAAAGCTTACTTCCACCGTTTTTTAAAATAATAGCTTCTAGAAGGTTTACATGATTTGTTAAAAAACATGAGTTTTTACAAAATGTGTTTTATTTCATAAATGGAATCAACAAAGTATGCACACTCTATTTCATAACGACTTTCTATAGTTTGCGCATGCGTCCGGAAATAAGAAAAGCTTACTTTCACCGTTTTTTAAAATCACAGCTTCCAGAAGGTTTACATGATTTCGTAAAAAACACGAGTTTTTAGAAAATGTGCTTTATTTCATAAATGGAATCTACAAAGTATGCACATTCTACGTCATAACGACTTTCTATAGTTTGCGCATGCGTCCGGAAATAAGAAAAGCTTACTTCCCCCATTTTTCAAAATCACAGCTTCTAGAAGGTTTACATAATTTCTTAAAAAGCACGAGTTTTTAGAAAATGTGCTTTATTTCATAAATGGACTCTACAAAGTATGCACATTCTACGTCATAACGACTTTCTATAGTTTGGGCATGCGTCCGGAAATAAGAAAAGCTTACTTCCCTCATTTTTTAAAATCACAGCTTCTCGAAGGTTTACATGATTTCTTAAAAAACACGAGTTTTTAGAAAATGTGTTTTATTTCGTAAATGAAATCAACAAAGTATGCACATTCTACGTCATAACGACTTTCTATAGTTTGCGCATGCGTCCGGAAATAAGAAAAGCTTACTTCCACCATTTTTTAAAATCATAGCTTCTAGAAGGTTTACATGATTTCTTAAAAAACACGAGTTTTTAGAAAATATGTTTTATTTCATCAATGGAATCGACAAAGTATGCACATTCTACGTCATAATGACTTTCTATAGTTTGCGCACTCGTCCAGAAATAAGAAAAGCTTACTTCCACCGTTTTTTTAAATCACAGCTTCTAGAAGGTTTACATGATTTCGTAAAAAACGCGAGTTTTTAGAAAATGTCCTTTATTTCATAAATGGAATCTAGAAAGTATGCACATTCTATGTCATAACGACTTTCTATAGTTTGCGCATGCGTCCGGAAATAAGAAAAGCTTACTTCCCCCGTTTTTTAAAATCACAGCTTCTAGAAGGTTTACATAATTTCTTAAAAAACATGAGTTTTTAGAAAATGTGTTTTATTTCATAAATGGAATCAACAAAGTATGCACATTCTACGTCATAACGACTTTCTATAGTTTGCGCATGCGTTTGGAAATAAGAATAGTTTACTTCCCCTATTTTTTAAAATCACAGCTTCGAGAAGGTTTACATGATTTCTTAAAAAACACGAGTTTTTAGAAAATGTGTTTTATTTCATAAATGGAAACAACAAATTATGCACATTCTACGTCATAACGACTTTCTATAGTTTGCGCATGCGTCCAGAAATAAGAAAAGCTTACTTCCACCGTTTTTTAAAATCACAGCTTCTAGAAGGTTTACATGATTTCTTAAAAAACACGACTTTTTAGAAAATGTGTTTTATTTCATCAATGGATTCGACAAACTATGCACATTCTACGTCATAACGACATTCTATAGTTTGCGCATTCGTCCGGAAATAAGAAAAGCTTACTTCCACCGTTTTTTAAAATCACAGCTTCTAGAAGGTTTACATGATTTCGTAAAAAACACGAGTTTTTAGAAAATGTGCTTTATTTTATAAATGGAATCTACAAAGTATGCACATTCTATGTCATAACGACTTTCTATAGTTTGCGCATGCGTCCGGAAATAAGAAAAGCTTACTTCCACCATTTTTTAAAATCACAACTTCTAGAAGGTTTACATAATTTCTTAAAAAACACGAGTTTTTAGAAAATGTGTTTTATTTCATAAATGAAATCAACAAAATATGCACATTCTACGTCATAACGACTTTCTATAGTTTGTGCATGCGTCCGGAAATAAGAAAAGCTTACTTCCACCATTTTTTAAAATCACAGCTTCTAGAAGGTTTACATGATTTTTTAAAAAACACGAGTGTTTAGAAAATGTGTTTTATTTCATCAATGGAATCGACAAAGTATGCACATTCTACGTCATAATGAATTTCTATAGCTTGCGCATTCGTCCAGAAGTAAGAAAAGCTTACTTCTACCGGTTTTTAAAATCACAGCTTCTAGAAGATTTACATAATTTCTTAAAAAACACGAGTTTTTAGGAAATGTGTTTTATTTCATAAATGAAATCAACAAAATATGCACATTCTACGTCATAACGACTTTCTATAGTTTGCGCATGCGTTTGGAAATAAGAAAAGCTTACTTCCCTCGTTTTTTAAAATCACAGCTTCTAGAAGGTTTACATGATTTCTCAAAAAACACGAGTTTTTAGAAAATGTGTTTTATTTCATAAATGGAATCTACAAAGTATGCACATTGTACGTCATAACGACTTTACATAGTTTGCGCATGCGTCCGGAAATAAGAAAAGCTTACTTCCCCCGTTTTTTAAAATCACAGCTTCTAGAAGGTTTACATGATTTCTTAAAAAACACGAGTTTTTAGAAAATGTGTTTTATTTCATAAATGGAATCAACAAAGTATGCACATTCTATGTCATAACGACTTTCTACAGTTTGCGCATGCGTTTGGAAATAAGAAAAATTTACTTCCGCCGTTTTTTAAAATCACAGCTTCTAGAAGGCTTACATGATTTCTTAAAAAACACGAGTTTTTGGAAAATGTGTTTTATTTCATAAATGGAAACAACAAATTATGCACATTCTACGTCATAACGACTTTCTATAGTTTGCGCATGCGTCCAGAAATAAGAAAAGCTTACTTCCACCGTTTTTTAAAATCACAGCTTCTAGAAGGTTTACATGATTTCTTAAAAAACATGACTTTTTAGAAAATATGTTTTATTTCATCAATGGATTCGACAAAGTATGCACATTCTACGTCATAACGACATTCTATAGTTTGCGCATGTGTCCGGAAATAAGAAAAGCTTACTTCCCCCGTTTTTTAAAATCACAGCTTCTAGAAGGTTTACATGATTTGTTAAAAAACACGAGTTTTTAGAAAATGTATTTTATTTCATAAATGGAATCAAGAAAATATGCACATTTTACGTCATAACGATTTTCTATAGTTTGCGCATGCGTCCGGAAATAAGAAAAGCTTACTTCCACCGTTTTTTAAAATCACAGCTTCTAGAAGGTTTACATGATTTCGTAAAAAACACGAGTTTTTAGAAAATGTGTTTTATTTCATAAATGGAATCTACAAAGTTTGCACATTCTACATCATAACGACTTTCTATAGTTTGCCTATTCGTCAGGAAATAAGAAAAGCTTACTTCCACCGTTTTTTAAAATCACAGCTTCTAGAAGGTTTACAAGATTTCTTAAAAAACATGAGTTTTTAGAAAATGTGTTTTATTTCATAAATGGAATCAACAAAGTATGCGCATTCTACGTAATAACGACTTTCTATAGTTTCCGCATTCGATCGGAAATAAGAAAAGCTTACTTCCACCGTTTTTTAAAATCACAGCTTCTAGAAGGTTTACATGATTTCGTGAAAAACACGAGTTTTTAGAAAATGTGTTTTATTTCATCAATGGAATCAACAAAGTATGCACATTCTACATCATAAGGACTTTCTATAGTTTGCGCATGCGTCCGGAAATAAGAAAAGCTTACTTCCACCGTTTTTTAAAATCACAGCTTCAAGAAGGTTTACATGATTTGTTAAAAAACACGAGTTTTTAGAAAATGTGTTTTATTTCATAAATGGAATCAACAAAGTATGCACATTCTACGTCATAATGAGTTTCTATAGTTTGCGCACGCGTTCGGAAATAAGAAAAGCTTACTTCCACCGTTTTTTAAAATAATAACTTCTAGAAGGTTTACATGATTTGTTAAAAAACACGAGTTTTTACAAAATGTTTTTTATTTCATAAATGGAATCAACAAAGTATGCACACTCTATTTCATAACGACTTTCTATAGTTTGCGCATGCATCCGGAAATAAGAAAATCATACTTCCACCGTTTTTTAAAATCACAGTTTCCAGAAGCTTTACATAATTTCTTAAAAACCACGAGTTTTTAGAAAATGTGTTTTATTTCATAAATGGAATCAACAAAGTACACACATTCTACGTCATAACGACTTTCTATAGTTTGCGCATGCGTTTGGAAATAAGAAAAGCTTACTTCCCTCGTTTTTTAAAATCACAGCTTCTAGAAGGTTCACATGATTTCTTAAAAAACACGAATTTTTAGAAAATGTGTTTTATTTCACAAATGGAATCAACAAAGTATACACATTCTACGTCATAACGACTTTCTATAGTTTGCGCATGTGTCCGGAAATAAGAAAAGCTTACTTCCCCCGTTTTTTAAAATCACAGCTTCTAGAAGGTTTACATGATTTGTTAAAAAACACGAGTTTTTAGAAAATGTATTTTATTTCATAAATGGAATCAAGAAAATATGCACATTTTACGTCATAACGATTTTCTATAGTTTGCGCATGCGTCCGGAAATAAGAAAAGCTTACTTCCACCGTTTTTTAAAATCACAGCTTCTAGAAGGTTTACATGATTTCGTAAAAAACACGAGTTTTTAGAAAATGTGTTTTATTTCATAAATGGAATCTACAAAGTTTGCACATTCTACATCATAACGACTTTCTATAGTTTGCCTATTCGTCAGGAAATAAGAAAAGCTTACTTCCACCGTTTTTTAAAATCACAGCTTCTAGAAGGTTTACAAGATTTCTTAAAAAACATGAGTTTTTAGAAAATGTGTTTTATTTCATAAATGGAATCAACAAAGTATGCGCATTCTACGTAATAACGACTTTCTATAGTTTCCGCATTCGATCGGAAATAAGAAAAGCTTACTTCCACCGTTTTTTAAAATCACAGCTTCTAGAAGGTTTACATGATTTCGTGAAAAACACGAGTTTTTAGAAAATGTGTTTTATTTCATCAATGGAATCAACAAAGTATGCACATTCTACATCATAAGGACTTTCTATAGTTTGCGCATGCGTCCGGAAATAAGAAAAGCTTACTTCCACCGTTTTTTAAAATCACAGCTTCAAGAAGGTTTACATGATTTGTTAAAAAACACGAGTTTTTAGAAAATGTGTTTTATTTCATAAATGGAATCAACAAAGTATGCACATTCTACGTCATAATGAGTTTCTATAGTTTGCGCACGCGTTCGGAAATAAGAAAAGCTTACTTCCACCGTTTTTTAAAATAATAACTTCTAGAAGGTTTACATGATTTGTTAAAAAACACGAGTTTTTACAAAATGTTTTTTATTTCATAAATGGAATCAACAAAGTATGCACACTCTATTTCATAACGACTTTCTATAGTTTGCGCATGCATCCGGAAATAAGAAAATCATACTTCCACCGTTTTTTAAAATCACAGTTTCCAGAAGCTTTACATGATTTCGTAAAAAACACGAGTTTTTAGAAAATGTGCTTTATTTCATAAATGGAATCTACAAAGTATGCACATTCTACGTCATAACGACTTTCTATAGTTTCTGCATGCGTCCGGAAATAAGAAAAGCTTACTTCCCCCGTTTTTCAAAATCACAGCTTCTAGAAGGTTTACATACTTTCTTAAAAAACATGAGTTTTTAGAAAATGTGCTTTATTTCATAAATGGAATCTACAAAGTATGCACATTCTACGTCATAACGATTTTCTATAGTTTGCGCATGCGTCCGGAAATAAGAAAAGCTTACTTCCCTCATTTTTTAAAATCACAGCTTCTAGAAGGTTTACATGATTTCTTAAAAAACACGAGTTTTTAGAAAATGTGTTTTATTTCGTAAATGAAATCAACAATGTATGCACATTCTATGTCGTCACGACTTTCTATAGTTTGCGCATGCGTCCGGAAATAAGAAAAGCTTACTTCCACCATTTTTTAAAATCACAGCTTCTAGAAGGTTTACATGATTTCTTAAAAAACACGAGTTTTTAGAAAATGTGTTTTATTTCATCAATGGAATCGACAAAGTATGCACATTCTACGTCATAATGACTTTCTATAGTTTGCGCATTCGTCCAGAAATAAGAAAAGCTTACTTCCACCGTTTTTTTAAATCACAGCTTCTAGAAGGTTTACATGATTTCGTAAAAAACGCGAGTTTTTAGAAAATGTGCTTTATTACATAAATGGAATCTAGAAAGTATGCACATTCTACGTCATAACGACTTTCTATAGTTTGCGCATGCGTCCGGAAATAAGAAAAGCTTACTTCCCCCGTTTTTTAAAATCACAGCTTCTAGAAGGTTTACATAATTTCTTAAAAAACACGAGTTTTTAGAAAATGTGTTTTATTTCATAAATGGAATCAACAAAGTATGCACATTCTACGTCATAACGACTTTCTATAGTTTGCGCATGCGTTTGGAAATAAGAAAAGTTTACTTCCCCCGTTTTTTAAAATCACAGATTTGAGAAGGTTTACATGATTTCTTAAAAAACACGAGTTTTTGGAAAATGTGTTTTATTTCATAAATGGAAACAACAAATTATGCACATTCTACGTCATAACGACTTTCTATAGTTTGCGCATGCGTCCAGAAATAAGAAAAGCTTACTTCCACCGTTTTTTAAAATCACAGCTTCTAGAAGGTTTACATGATTTCTTAAAAAACATGACTTTTTAGAAAATATGTTTTATTTCATCAATGGATTCGACAAAGTATGCACATTCTACGTCATAACGACATTCTATAGTTTGCGCATTCGTCAGGAAATAAGAAAAGCTTACTATCACCGTTTTTTAAAATCACAGCTTCTAGAAGGTTTACATGATTTCGTAAAAAACACGAGTTTTTAGAAAATGTGCCTTATTTCATAAATGGAATCTACAAAGTATGCACATTCTACGTCATAACGACTTTCTATAGTTTGCGCATGCGTCCGGAAATAAGAAAAGCTTACTTCCCCCGTTTTTTAAAATCACAGCTTCTAGAAGGTTTACATGATTTCGTAAAAAACACGAGTTTTTAGAAAATGTGTTTTATTTCATAAATGGAATCAAAAAAGTATGCACATTCTACGTCATAACGACTTTCTATAGTTTGCGCATGCGTTTGGAAATAAGAATAGTTTACTTCCCCTGTTTTTTAAAATCACAGCTTCGAGAAGGTTTACATGATTTCTTAAAAAACACGTGTTTTTAGAAAATGTGTTTTATTTCATAAATGGAAACAACAAATTATGCACATTCTACGTCATAACAAATTTCTATAGTTTGCGCATGCGTCCAGAAATAAGAAAAGCTTACTTCCACCGTTTTTTAAAATCACAGCTTCTAGAAGGTTTACATGATTTCTTAAAAAACACGACTTTTTAGAAAATGTGTTTTATTTCATCAATGGATTCGACAAAGTATGCACATTCTACGTCATAACGACATTCTATAGTTTGCGCATTCGTCCGGAAATAAGAAAAGCTTACTTCCACCGTTTTTTAAAATCACAGCTTCTAGAAGGTTTACATGATTTCGTAAAAAACACGAGTTTTTAGAAAATGTGCTTTATTTCATAAATGGAATCTACAAAGTATGCACATTCTATGTCATAACGACTTTCTATAGTTTGCGCATGTGTCCGGAAATAAGAAAAGCTTACTTCCACCATTTTTTAAAATCACAACTTCTAGAAGGTTTACACAATTTCTTAAAAAACACGAGTTTTTAGAAAATGTGTTTTATTTCATAAATGAAATCAACAAAATATGCACATTCTACGTCATAACGACTTTCTATAGTTTGCGCATGCGTCCGGAAATAAGAAAAGCTTACTTCCACCATTTTTTAAAATCACAGCTTCTAGAAGGTTTACATGATTTCTTAAAAAACACGAGTTTTTAGAAAATGTGTTTTATTTCATCAATGGAATCGACAAAGTATGCACATTCTACGTCATAATGAATTTCTATAGTTTGCGCATTCGTCCAGAAATAAGAAAAGCTTACTTCTACCGTTTTTTAAAATCACAGCTTCTAGAAGGTTTACATAATTTCTTAAAAAACACGAGTTTTTAGGAAATGTGTTTTATTTCATAAATGAAATCAACAAAATATGCACATTCAACGTCATAACGACTTTCTATAGTTTGCGCATGCGTTTGGAAATAAGAAAAGCTTACTTCCCTCGTTTTTTAAAATCATAGCTTCTAGAAGGTTTACATGATTTCTCAAAAAACACGAGTTTTTAGAAAATGTGTTTTATTTCATAAATGGAATCTACAAAGTATGCACATTCTACGTGATAACCACTTTACATAGTTTGCGCATGCGTCCGGAAATAAGAAAAGCTTACTTCCCCCGTTTTTTAAAATCACAGCTTCTAGAAGGTTTACATGATTTCTTAAAAAACACGAGTTTTTAGAAAATGTGTTTTATTTCATAAATGGAATCAACAAAGTATGCACATTCTATGTCATAACGACTTTCTATAGTTTGCGCATGCGTTTGGAAATAAGAAAAATTTACTTCCGCCGTTTTTTAAAATCACAGGTTCTAGAAGGCTTACATGATTTCTTAAAAAACACGAGTTTTTAGAAAATGTGTTTTATTTCATAAATGGAATCAACAAAGTATGCACATTCTACGTCATAACTACTTTCTATAGTTTGCGCATTCGTCCGGAAATAAGAAAAGCTTACTTCCACCGTTTTTTAAAATCACAGCTTCTAGAAGGTTTACATGATTTTGTAAAAAACACGAGTTTTTTAGAAAATGTGATTTATTTCATAAATGGAATCTACAAAGTATGCACATTCTACGTCATAATGACTTTCTATAGTTTGCGCATGCATTTGGAAATAAGAAAAGCTTACTTCCCCGGTTTTTTAAAATCACAGCTTCTAGAAGGTTTACATAATTTCTTAAAAACCACGAGTTTTTAGAAAATGTGTTTTATTTCATAAATGGAATCAACAAAGTACGCACATTCTACGTCATAACGACTTTCTATAGTTTGCGCATGCGTTTGGAAATAAGAAAATCTTACTTCCCTCGTTTTTTAAAATCACAGCTTCTAGAAGGTTCACATGATTTCTTAAAAAACACGAATTTTTAGAAAATGTGTTTTATTTCATAAATGGAATCAACAAAGTATACACATTCTACGTCATAACGACTTTCTATAGTTTGCGCATGCGTCCGGAAATAAGAAAAGCTTACTTCCACGATTTTTTAAAATCACAACTTCTAGAAGGTTTACACAATTTCTTAAAAAACACGAGTTTTTAGAAAATGTGTTTTATTTCATAAATGGAATCTACAAAGTATGCACATTCTACGTGATAACCACTTTACATAGTTTGCGCATGCGTCCGGAAATAAGAAAAGCTTACTTCCCCCGTTTTTTAAAATCACAGCTTCTAGAAGGTTTACATGATTTCGTAAAAAACACGAGTTTTTAGAAAATGTGTTTTATTTCATAAATGGAATCTACAAAGTTTGCACATTCTACATCATAACGACTTTCTATAGTTTGCCTATTCGTCAGGAAATAAGAAAAGCTTACTTCCACCGTTTTTTAAAATCACAGCTTCTAGAAGGTTTACAAGATTTCTTAAAAAACACGAGTTTTTAGAAAACGTGTTTTATTTCATAAATGGAATCAACAAAGTATGCGCATTCTACGTAATAACGACTTTCTATAGTTTCCGCATTCGATCGGAAATAAGAAAAGCTTACTTCCACCGTTTTTTAAAATCACAGCTTCTAGAAGGTTTACATGATTTCGTGAAAAACACGAGTTTTTAGAAAATGTGTTTTATTTCATCAATGGAATCAACAAAGTATGCACATTCTACATCATAAGGACTTTCTATAGTTTGTGCATGCGTCCGGAAATAAGAAAAGCTTACTTCCACCGTTTTTTAAAATCACAGCTTCAAGAAGGTTTACATGATTTGTTAAAAAACACGAGTTTTTAGAAAATGTGTTTTATTTCATAAATGGAATCAACAAAGTATGCACATTCTACGTCATAATGAGTTTCTATAGTTTGCGCACGCGTCCGGAAATAAGAAAAGCTTACTTCCACCGTTTTTTAAAATAATAACTTCTAGAAGGTTTACATGATTTGTTAAAAAACACGAGTTTTTACAAAATGTTTTTTATTTCATAAATTGAATCAACAAAGTATGCACACTCTATTTCATAACGACTTTCTATAGTTTGCGCATGCGTCCGGAAATAAGAAAAGCTTACTTCCACCGTTTTTTAAAATCACAGCTTCCAGAAGCTTTACATGATTTCGTAAAAAACAAGAGTTTTTAGAAAATGTGCTTTATTTCATAAATGGAATCTACAAAGTATGCACATTCTACGTCATAACGACTTTCTATAGTTTGCGCATGCGTCCGGAAATAAGAAAAGCTTACTTCCCCCGTTTTTCAAAATCACAGCTTCTAGAAGGTTTACATAATTTCTTAAAAAACACGAGTTTTTAGAAAATGTGCTTTATTTCATAAATGGAATCTACAAAGTATGCACATTCTACGTCATAACGACTTTCTATAGTTTGCGCATGCGTCCGGAAATAAGAAAAGCTTACTTCCCTCATTTTTTAAAATCACAGCTTCTAGAAGGTTTACATGATTTCTTAAAAAACACGAGTTTTTAGAAAATGTGTTTTATTTCGTAAACGAAATCAACAAAGTATGCACATTCTACGTCGTAACGACTTTCTATAGTTTGCGCATGCGTCCGGAAATAAGAAAAGCTTACTTCCACCATTTTTTAAAATCACAGCTTCTAGAAGGTTTACATGATTTCTTAAAAAACATGACTTTTTAGAAAATGTGTTTTATTTCATCAATGGATTCGACAAAGTATGCACATTCTACGTCATAACGACATTCTATAGTTTGCGCATTCGTCAGGAAATAAGAAAAGCTTACTTCCACCGTTTTTTAAAATCACAGCTTCTAGAAGGTTTACATGATTTCGTAAAAAACACGAGTTTTTAGAAAATGTGCTTTATTTCATAAATGGAATCTACAAAGTATGCACATTCTACGTCATAACGACTTTCTATAGTTTGCGCATGCGTCCGGAAATAAGAAAAGCTTACTTCCCCCGTTTTTTTAAAATCACAGCTTCCAGAAGGTTTATACATGTTTTCTTAAAAAACACGAGTTTTTAGAAAATGTGTTTTATTTCATAAATGAAATCAACAAAATATGCACATTCTACGTCATAACGACTTTCTATAGTTTGCGCATGCGTTTGGAAATAAGAAAAGTTTACTTCCCTCGTTTTTTAAAATCACAGCTTCTAGAAGGTTTACATGATTTCTCAAAAAACACGAGTTTTTAGAAAATGTGTTTTATTTCATAAATGGAATCTACAAAGTATGCACATTCTACGTCATAACGACTTTACATAGTTTGCGCATGCGTCCGGAAATAAGAAAAGCTTACTTCCCCCGTTTTTTAAAATCACAGCTTCTAGAAGGTTTACATGATTTCTTAAAAAACACGAGTTTTTAGAAAATGTGTTTTATTTCATAAATGGAATCAACAAAGTATGCACATTCTATGTCATAACGACTTTCTATAGTTTGCGCATGCGTTTGGAAATAAGAAAAATTTACTTCCGCCGTTTTTTAAAATCACAGCTTCTACAAGGTTTACATGATTTCTTAAAAAACACGAGTTTTTAGAAAATGTGTTTTATTTCATAAATGGAATCAACAAAGTATGGACATTCTACGTCATAACTACTTTCTATAGTTTGCGCATTCGTCCGGAAATAAGAAAAGCTTACTTCCATCGTTTTTTAAAATCACAGCTTCTAGAAGGTTTACATGATTTCTTAAAAAACACGAGTTTTTAGAAAATGTGTTTTATTTCATAAATGGAATCAACAAAGTATGCACATTCTACGTCATAACTACTTTCTATAGTTTGCGCATTCGTCCGGAAATAAGAAAAGCTTACTTCCACCGTTTTTTAAAATCACAGCTTCTAGAAGGTTTTCATGATTTTGTAAAAAACACGAGTTTTTTAGAAAATGTGATTTATTTCATAAATGGAATCTACAAAGTATGCACATTCTACGTCATAACGACTTTCTATAGTTTGCGCATGCGTCCGGAAATAAGAAAAGTTTACTTCCCCCGTTTTTTAAAATCACGGCTTCTAGAAGGTTTACATAATTTCTTAAAATACACGAGTTTTTCGAAAATGTGTTTTATTTCATAAATGGAATCAACAAATTACGCACATTCTACGTCATAACGACTTTCTATAGTTTGTGCATGCGTTTGGAAATAAGAAAAGCTTACTTCCCTCGTTTTTTAAAATCACAGCTTCTAGAAGGTTCACATGATTTCTTAAAAAACACGAATTTTTAGAAAATGTGTTTTATTTCATAAATGGAATCAACAAAGTATGCACATTCTACGTCATAACGACTTTCTATAGTTTGCGCATGCGTCCGGAAATAAGAAAAGCTTACTTCCCCCGTTTTTTAAAATCACAGCTTCTAGAAGGTTTACATGATTTGTTAAAAAACACGAGTTTTTAGAAAATGTGTTTTATTTCATAAATGGAATCAACAAAGTATGCACATTTTACGTCATAACGACTTTCTCTAGTTTGCGCATGCGTCCGGAAATAAGAAAAGCTTACTTCCACCGTTTTTTAAAATCACAGCTTCTAAAAGGTTTACATGATTTCGTAAAAAACACGAGTTTTTAGAAAATGTGTTTTATTTCATAAATGGAATCTACAAAGTTTGCACATTCTACATCATAACGACTTTCTATAGTTTGCGCATTCGTCAGGAAATAAGAAAAGCTTACTTCCACCGTTTTTTTAAATCACAGCTTCTAGAAGGTTTACAAGATTTCTTAAAAAACACGAGTTTTTAGAAAATGTGTTTTATTTCATAAATGGAATCAACAAAGTATGCGCATTCTACGTAATAACGACTTTCTATAGTTTCCACATTCGACCGGAAATAAGACAAGCTTACTTCCACCGTTTTTTAAAATCACAGCTTCTAGAAGGTTTACATGATTTCGTGAAAAACATGAGTTTTTACAAAATGTGTTTTATTTCATAAATGGAATCAACAAAGTATGCACATTCTACATCATAAGGACTTTCTATAGTTTGCGCATGCGTCCGGAAATAAGAAAAGCTTACTTCCACCATTTTTTAAAATCACAGCTTCAAGAAGGTTTACATGATTTGTTAAAAAACACGAGTTTTTAGAAAATGTGTTTTATTTCATAAATGGAATCAACAAAGTATGCACATTCTACGTCATAATGAGTTTCTATAGTTTGCGCATGCGTCCGGAAATAAGAAAAGCTTACTTCCACCGTTTTTTAAAATAATAGCTTCTAGAAGGTTTACATGATTTGTTAAAAAACACGAGTTTTTACAAAATGTGTTTTATTTCATAAATGGAATCAACAAAGTATGCACACTCTATTTCATAACGACTTTCTATAGTTTGCGCATGCGTCCGGAAATAAGAAAAGCTTACTTCCACCGTTTTTCAAAATCACAGCTTCTAGAAGCTTTACATGATTTCTTAAAAAACACGTGTTTTTAGAAAATGTGTTTTATTTCATAAATTGAATCAACAAAGTATGCACATTCTACGTTATAACGACTTTCTATAGTTTGCGCATGCGTTTCGAAATAAGAAAAACTTACTTCCCCCGTTTTTTAAAATCATAGCTTCTAGAAGGTTTACATGATTTGTTAAAAAACACGAGTTTTTAGAAAATGTGTTTTATTTCATAAATGGAATCAACAAAGTATGCACATTCTACATCATAACGACTTTCTAAAGTTTGCGCATGCGTTTGGAAATAAGAAAAGCTTACTTCCATCGTATTTTAAAATCACAGCTTCTAGTAGGTTCACATGATTTCGTAAAAAACACGAGTTTTTAGAAAATGTGTTTTATTTCATAAATGGAATCTACAAAGTATGCACATTCTTCGTCATAACGACTTTCTATAGTTTGCGCATGCGTCCGGAAATACGAAAAGCTTACTTCCCCCGTTTTTTAAAATCACAACTTCTAGAAGGTTTACATGATTTTGTAAAAAACACGAGTTTTTAGAAAATGTGTTTTATTTCATAAATGGAATCTACAAAGTATGCACATTCTACGTCATAACGACTTTCTATAGTTTGCGCATGCGTCCGGAAATAAGAAAAGCTTACTTCCCCCGTTTTTTAAAATCACAGCTTCTAGAAGGTTTACATGATTTCTTAAAAAACACGAGTTTTTAGTGTTGATGTATATGTAACTTCGGAATGTATTTCATCAGTGTACTATATATATATTTAGTGTACCCTTATAAGAGATGTGTTATTCCTCTATAAGGAAGTGTCGTCATGTGGATTGACAAGTGTCGCAAGTGTGTGTACTTGCCGATGGGTTATTAGACCACCTTATGGGGTCGGCCCTATTTAATATATAATATAATGTGGATGTACTCAAGTAGACAAGTCGGCCCCAGTAGGTCACTGGGAAAAAAGGTGAGTATAAATAGAGATAGGAGATCTCTATTTTACTCGCTCGGAAAAGTATCTATCTCTCTCTTTGAAAAGTGGCGCACTAGTGAGGAGGAGGAGGATCATCTGCTAGGAGACTATCTATGTATTATTTGGTTGTATTTTGGTTGAGCCATTGCTCTCTCTATCTCTGAGGAAGTTGTGGGGTTTTTCACCTTAGGGTTTTTCCCACGGAAACTCTGTGTCTCTTGTCTCTATGCTTTTGATTCTTGTGATGCTTGTGATGCTTTTCATATTATGATTGTCATGCATTGATATACTGTAGATGTTATTCTCTCAGCAAAGATCCTATAGTATTGTGATTTAATACTAAAAATTTAACATGGTATCAGAGCCTAACTGAGAAGAAGACATTTTGCAGTGACGGAAGCTTGTATTCCTTGTTTATTGGGTTTCTCTCCACAGATTTTTGAAATTCAGTATAGTAGATTGGATCTACTCATCAAGGCGCATCTTTCTGTCCAATCAGATTTCAGTTCCAAGCATTTTCAGTTTTGGCCCTAAAAATTAGGGTTTCCACAAAAATAGGAATTTCTGGAAACTGAAGGTACAGCTGGAAGATCCTTGCAAAAATCGAAGGTTTGAGCTTTGGATCGAGATTTTTGGTTGGGTATATCTCCGGGAAACTCAAACCCTAATTCAAGGCTCTCCCTAGTGAACCCGGGAGGACAAAAAGGCAATTCTGAAGGGCAAGACTTTGCTGATCTCAAAATCTGAATGTACTAGGCTGATCAGCTCTCCAAGGCGCATCTTTCTATCCTTTCGGAATTTTGAAATTCACATTTTGAATTTTTAGGGTTTCTCTGACAAACCCTAATCCGGGACCAGATCCAGTTTTCAACACTTCAAGTGGTAAGTTCTAAATCTTTTCTATTTCCATTTGAAGTACTCTTAAAGATGTCTCTTCACACCAAGCTTGAGGATAAGCTTGAAGGGGTTGATAACTTCCGATCCTGGAAGTATAGGATTGGGCTAATCTTGGAAGAGAATGAGTTGGACTCATATCTGAAAGAAGACATCCCTATCCCAGAGGATGAAGAGGCCAAGGTATTGCACAAGAAGAACTTGGTCAAGGCAAAGAGAATCATTGTTGATTCTATCAAAGATCATCTCATTCCCCATGTGTCTTCTCTCAAGACACCCAAAGAGATGTTTGAATCTTTGACCAAGCTATTTGAAGGAAAGAACATAAATCGGAAGATGACCCTGCGGAACCAATTCTATAGTTTGCGCATTCGTCCGGAAATAAGAAAAGCTTACTTCCGCCGTTTTTTAAAATCACAGCTTCTAGAAGGTTTACATGATTTCTTAAAAAACACGAGTTTTTAGAAAATGAGTTTTATTTCATAAATGGAATCAACAAACTATGCATATTCTACGTCATAACGATTTCTATAGTTTGCGCATTCGTCCGAAAATAAGAAAAACTTACTTCCACCGTTTTTTAAAATCACAGCTTCTAGAAGGTTTACATGATTTCGTAAAAAACACGAGTTTTTAGAAAATGAGTTTTATTTCATAAATGGAATCAACAAACTATGCATATTCTACGTCATAACGATTTCTATAGTTTGCGCATTCGTCCGAAAATAAGAAAAACTTACTTCCACCGTTTTTTAAAATCACAGCTTCTAGAAGGTTTACATGATTTCGTAAAAAACACGAGTTTTTAGAAAATGTGTTTTATTTCATAAATGGAATCTACAAAGTATGCACATTCTACGTCATAACGACTTTCTATAGTTTGCGCATGCGTCCGGAAATAAGAAAAGCTTACTTCCACCATTTTTTAAAATCACAGCTTCTAGAAGGTTTACATGATTTCGTAAAAAACACGAGTTTTTAGAAAATGTGTTTTGTTTCATAAATGTAATCTACAAAGTATGCACATTCTACATCATAACGACTTTCTATAGTTTGCGCATGCATCCGGAAATAATAAAAGCTTACTTCCCCCGTTTTTAAAAATCACAGCTTCTAGGAGGTTTACATGATTTCTGAAAAAACACGAGTTTTTAGAAAATGTGTTTTATTTCATAAATGGAATCAACAAAGTATGCACATTCTACGTCATAACGACTTTCTATAGTTTGCGCATGCGTCCGGAAATAAGAAAAGCTTACTTCCACCGTTTTGTAAAATCACAGCTTCTAGAAGGTTTACATGATTTCTTAAAAAACACGAGTTTTTAGAAAATGTGTTTTATTTCATAAATGGAATCAACAAATTATGCACATTCTACGTCATAACGACTTTCTATAGTTTGCGCATGTGTCCGGAAATAAGAAAAGCTTACTTCCACCGTTTTTTTAAAATCACAGCTTCTAGAAGGTTTACATCATTTCTTAAAAAACACGAGTTTTTAGAAAGTTTGTTTTATTTCATAAATGGAATCATCAAAGTATGCACATTCTATGTCATAACGACTTTCAATAGGTTGCGCATTCGTCATGAAATAAGAAAAGCTTACTTCCACCGTTTTTTAAAATCAGAGCTTCTAGAAGGTTTACATGATTTCGTAAAAACACGAGTTTTTAGAAAATGTGCTTTATTTTATAAATGGAATCTAAAAAGTATGCACATTCTACGTCATAACGACTTTCTATAGTTTGCGCATGCGTCCGGAAATAAGAAAAGCTTACTTCCCTCGTTTTTTAAAATCACAGCTTCTAAAAGGTTTACATGATTTGTTAAAAAACACAAGTTTTTAGAAAATGTGTTTTATTTCATAAATAGAATCAACAAAGTATGCACATTCTACGTCATAACGACTTTCTATAGTTTTCGCATGCGTTTGGAAATAAGAAAAGCTTACTTCCACCGGTTTTTAAAATCACAGCTTCTAGAGGGTTTACATGATTTCGTAAAAAACACGATTTTTTAGAAAATGTGCTTTATTTCATTAATGGAATCTACAAAGTATGCACATTCTACGTCATAACGACTTTCTATAGTTTGTGCATGCGTCCGGAAGTAAGAAAAGCTTACTTCCCCCGTTTTTTAAAATCACAGCTTCTAGAAGGTTTACATGATTTCTTAAAAAACACGAGTTTTTAGAAAATGTGTTTTATTTCATAAATGGAATCAACAAAGTATGCACATTCTACGTCATAACGACTTTCTATAGTTTCCGCATGCGTTTGGAAATAAGAAAAGCTTACTTCCCCCGTTTTTTAAAGTCACAGCTTCTAGAAGGTTTACATGATCTCTTAAAAAACACGAGTTTTTAGAAAATGTGTTTTATTTCATAAATGGAATCAACAAAGTATGCACATTTTACGTCATAACGACTTTCTATAGTTTGCGCATCCGTTTGGAAATAAGAAAAGCTTACTTCCACTGTTTTTTAAAATCACAGCTTCTAGAAGGTTTACATGATTTCGTAAAAAACACGAGTTTTTAGAAAATGTGTTTTATTTCATAAATGGAATGAACAAAGTATGCACATTCTACGTCATAACGACTTTCTATAGTTTGCGCATTCGTATGGAAATAAGAAAAGCTTACTTCCCCCGTTTTTTAAAATCACAGCTTCTAGAAGGTTTACATCATTTCGTAAAAAAAACGAGTTTTTAGAAAATGTGTTTTATTTCATAAATGGAATGAACAAAGTATGCACATTCTACGTCATAATGACTTTCTATAGTTTTCGCATGCGTCCGGAAATAAGAAAAGCTTACATCCACCGTTTTTTAAAATCACAGCTTCTAGAAGGTTTACATGATTTCGTAAAAAACACGGGTTTTTAGAAAATGTGTTTTATTTCATAAATGGAATAAAAAAAGTATGCATATTCTACGTCATAACGACTTTCTATAGTTTGCGCATTCGACCAGAAATAAGAAAATCTTACTTCCACCGTTTTTTGAAATCACAGCTTCTAGAAGGTTTACATGATTTCGTAAAAAACACGGGTTTTTAGAAAATGTGTTTTATTTCATAAATGTAATCTACAAAGTATTCACATTCTATGTCATAACGACTTTCTATAGTTTGCGCATGCGTCCGGAAATAAGAAAAGCTTACTTCCACCGTTTTTTAAAATCACAGCTTCTAGAAGGTTTACATGATTTCTTAAAAAACATGAGTTTTTAGAAAATGTGTGTTATTTCATAAATGGAATCAACAAAGTATGCACATTCTACGTCATAACGACATTCTATAGTTTGCACATTCGTCCGGAAATAAGAAAAGCTTACTTCCGCCGTTTTTTAAAATCACAGCTTCTAGAAGGTTTACATGATTTCTTAAAAAACATGAGTTTTTAGAAAATGTGTTTTATTTCATAAATGGAATCAACAAAGTATGCACATTTTACGTCATAACGACTTTCTATAGTTTGCGCATGCGTTTGGAAATAAGAAAATCTTACTTCCCCCGTTTTTTAAAATCACAGCTTCTAGAAGGTTTACATGATTTCGTAAAAAAAACGAGTTTTTAGAAAATGAGTTTTATTTCATAAATGGAATCAACAAAGTATGCAAATTCTACGTCATAATGATTTCTATAGTTTGCGCATTCGTCCGAAAATATGAAAATCTTACTTCCACCGTTTTTTAAAATCACAGCTTCTAGAAGGTTTAGATGATTTCGTAAAAAACACGAGTTTTTAGAAAATGTGTTTTATTTCATAAATGGAATCTACAAACTATGCACATTCTACGTCATAACGACTTTCTATAGTTTGCGCATGCATCCGGAAATAAGAAAAGCTTACTTCCACCGTTTTTTAAAATCACAGCTTCTAGAACGTTTACATGATTTCGTAAAAAACACGAGTTTTTCGAAAATGTGTTTTATTTCATAAATGAAATCTACAAAGTATGCAAATTCTACGTCATAACGACTTTCTATAGTTTGCGCATGCGTCCGGAAATAAGAAAAGCTTACTTCCACCGTTTTTTAAAATCACAGCTTCTAGTAGGTTTACATGATTTCGTAAAAAACACGAGTTTTTAGAAAATGTGTTTTGTTTCATAAATGTAATCTACAAAGTATGCATATTCTACATCATAACGACTTTCTATAGTTTGCGCATGCATCCGTAAATAATAAAAGCTTACTTCGCCCGTTTTTGAAAATCACAGCTTCTAGGAGGTTTACATGATTTCTTAAAAAACACGAGTTTTTAGAAAATGTTTTTTATTTCATAAATGGAATCTACAAAGTATGCACATTCTACGTCATAACGACTTTCTATAGTTTGCGCATTCATCCGGAAATAAGAAAAGCTTACTTCCACCGTTTTTTAAAATCACAGCTTCTAGAAGGTTTACATGATTTCGTAAAAAACACGAGTTTTTATAAAATGTACTTTATTTCATAAATGGAATCTACAATGTATGCACATTCTACGCCATAACGACTTTCTATAGTTTGCACATGCGTCCGGAAATAAGAAAAGCATACTTCCCCCGTTTTTTAAAATCACAGCTTCTAGAAGGTTTACATGATTTGTTAAAAAACATGAGTTTTTAGAAAATGTGTTTTATTTCATAAATGGAATCAACAGAGTATGCACATTCTACGTCATAACGACTTTCTATAGTTTACGCATGCGTTTGGAAATAAGAAAAGCTTACTTCCCCCGTTTTTTAAAATCACAGCTTTTAGAAGGTTTACATGATTTCTTAAAAAACACGATTTTTTAGAAAATGTGTTTTATTTGAGAAATGGAATCAACAAACTATGCACATTCTACATCATAACGACTTTCTATAGTTTGCGCATGCGTCCGGAAATAAGAAAAGCTTACTTCAACCATTTTTTAAAATAACAGCTTCTAGAAGGTTTACATGATTTCTTAAAACACACGAATTTTTAGAAAATGTGTTTTATTTCACGAATGGAATCAACAAAGTATGCACATTCTATGTCATAACGACTTTCTATAGTTTGCGCATTCGTCCGGAAATAAGAAAATCTTTCTTCCACCGTTTTTTAAAATCACAGCTTCTAGAAGGTTTACATGATTTCGTAAAAAACACGAGTTTTTAGAAAATGTGTTTTATTTCATAAATGGAATATACAAAGTATGCACATTCTACGTCATAACGACTTTCTATAGTTTGCGCTTGCGTCCGGAAATAAGAAAAGCTTATTTCCACCTTTTTTTGAAATCACAGCTTCTAGAAGGTTTACATGATTTCGTAAAAAACACGAGTTTTTAGAAAATGTCTTTTATTTCATAAATGGAATCAACAAAGTATGCACATTCTACGTCATAACGACTTTCTATAGTTTCCGCATGCGTTTGGAAATAAGAAAAGCTTACTTCCCCCGTTTTTTAAAATCACAGCTTCTAGAAGGTTTACATGATTTCTTAAAAAACACAAGTTTTAGAAAATGTGTTTTATTTCATAAATGGAATCAACAAAGTATGCACATTCTACGTCATAAGGACTTTCTATAGTTTGCGCGTGCGTCCGGAAATAAGAAAAGCTTATTTCCACCGTTTTTTGAAATCACAGCTTCTAGAAGGTTTACATGATTTCCTAAAAAACACGAGTTTTTACAAAATGTGTTTTATTTCATAAATGGAATCAACAAAGTATGCACATTCTACGTCATAACGACTTTCTATAGTTTGCGCATGCGACCAGAAAGAAGAAATGCTTACTTCCCCTGTTTAAAAAACACGAGTTTTTAGAAAATGTGTTTTATTTCATAAATGGAATCAACAAAGTATGCACATTCTAAGTCATAACGACTTTCTATAGTTTGCGCTTGCGTCCGGAAATAAGAAAAGCTTACTTCCACCGTTTTTTGAAATCACAGCTTCTAAAAGGTTTACATGATTTCGTAAAAAACACGAGTTTTTAGAAAATGTACTTTATTTCATAAATGGAATCTACAAAGTATGCACATTCTACGCGATAACGACTTTCTATAGTTTGCACATGCGTCCGGAAATAAGAAAAGCTTACTTCCCCCGTTTATTAAAATCAGAGCTTCTAGAAGGTTTACATGATTTCTTAAAAAACAGGAGTTTTTAGAAAATGTGTTTTATTTCATAAATGGAATCAACAGAGTATGCATATTCTACGTCATAACGACTTTCTATAGTTTACGCATGCATTTGGAAATAAGAAAAGCTTACTTCCCCCGTATTTTAAAATCACAGCTTCTAGAAGGTTTACATGATTTGTTAAAAAACACGAGTTTTTAGAAAATGTGTTTTATTTCATAAATGGAATCAACAAACTATGCACATTCTACATCATAACGACTTTCTATAGTTTGTGCATGCATCCGGAAATAAGAAAAGCTTACTTCAACCGTTTTTTAAAATAACAGCTTCTAGAAGGTTTACATGATTTCTTAAAACACACGAGTTTTTAGAAAATGTGTTTTATTTCATGAATGGAATCAACAAAGTATGCACATTCTACGTCATAACGACTTTCTATAGTTTGCGCTTTCGTCAGGAAATAAGAAAATCTTACTTCCACCGTTTTTTAAAATCACAGCTTCTAGAAGGTTTACATGATTTCGTAAAAAACACAAGTTTTTAGAAAATGTGTTTTATTTCATAAATGGAATATACAAAGTATGCACATTTTACATCATAACGACTTTCTATAGTTTGCGCTTGCGTCCGGAAATAAGAAAATCTTACTTCCACCGTTTTTTGAAATCACAGCCTCTAGAAGGTTTACATGATTTCGTAAAAAACACGAGTTTTTAGAAAATGTGTTTTATTTCATAAATGGAATCAACAAAGTATGCACATTCTACGTCATAACGACTTTCTATACTTTGCACATTCGTCCGGAAATAAGAAAATCTTACTTCCACCATTTTTTAAAATCACAGCTTCTAGATGGTTTACATGATTTCGTAAAAAACACGTGTTTTTAGAAAATGTGTTTTATTTCATAAATGGAATCTACAAAGTATGCACATTCTACGTCATAATGACTTTCTATAGATTGCGCATGCGTCTGGAAATAAGAAAAGCTTACTTCCACCATTTTTTGAAATCACAGCTTCTAGAAGGTTTACATGATTTCGTAAAAAACACGAGTTTTTAGAAAATGTGTTTTATTTCATAAATGGAATCAACAAAGTATGCACATCCTACGTCGTAACGACTTTCTATAATTTGCGCATGCGTTTGGAAATAAGAAAAGCTTACTTCCCCCGTTTTTTAAAATCACAGCTTCTAGAAGGTTTACATGATTTCCTAAAAAAAACGAGTTTTTAGAAATTGTGTTTTATTTCATGAATGGAATCAACAAAGTATGCACATTCTACGTCATAACGACTTTCCATAGTTTGCACATGCGTCCGGAAATAAGAAAAGCTTACTTCCCCCGTTTTTTAAAATCACAGCTTCTAGAGGGTTTACATGATTTCTTAAAAAACACAAGTTTTTAGAAAATGTGTTTTATTTCATAAATGGAATCAACAAAGTATGCACATTCTACGTCATAACGACTTTCTATAGTTTGCGCAAGCGTTTGGAAATAAGAAAAGCTTACTTCCCCCGTTTTTTAAAATCACAGCTTCTAGAAGGTTTACATGATTTGTTAAAAAACACGAGTTTTTAGAAAATGTGTTTTATTTAATAAATGGAATCAACAAAGTATGCACATTCTACGTCAAAACGACTTTCTATAGTTTGTGCATGCGTCCGGAAATAAGAAAAGCTTACTTCCACCGTTTTTTAAAATAATAACTTCTAGAAGGTTTACATGATTTCGTAAAAAATACGATTTTTTAGAAAATGTGTTTTATTTCATAAATGGAATCTACAAAGTATGCACATTCTACGTCATAACGACTTTCTATAGTTTGCGCATGCGTCCGGAAATAAGAAAAGCTTACTTCCACTGTTTTTCAAAATCTCTAGAAGGTTTACATGATTTCTTAAAAAACACGAGTTTTTAGAAATCGTGTTTTATTTCATAAATGGAATCAACAAAGTATGCACATTCTACGTCATAACGACTTTCTATAGTTTGCGCATGCGTTTGGAAAAAAGAAAAGCTTACTTCCCCCGTTTTTTAAAATCACAGCTTCTAGAAGGTTTACATGATTTGTTAAAAAACACGAGTTTTTAGAAAATGTGTTTTATTTCATAAATGGAATCAACAAAGTATGCACATTCTACGTCATAACGACTTTCTATATTTTGCGCATGCGTACGGAAATAAGAAAAGCTTAGTTCCACCGTTTTTTAAAATAAGAGCTTCTAGAAGGTTTACATGATTTCGTAAAAAACACGAGTTTTTAGAAAATTTGTTTTATTTCATAAATGGAATCTACAAAGTATGCACATTCTTCGTCATAACGACTTTCTATAGTTTGCGCATGCGTCCGGAAATAAGAAAAGCTTACTTCCCCCGTTTTTTAAAATCACAGCTTCTAGAAGGTTTACATAATTTCTTAAAAAACACGAGTTTTTAGAAAATTTGTTTTACTTCATAAATGGAATCAACAAAGTATGCACATTCTACATCATAACGACTTTCTATACTTTGCGCATGCGTTTGGAAATAAGAAAAACTTACATCCCTCGTTTTTTAAAATCACTGCTTCTAGAAGGTTTACATGATTTCTTAAGAAACATGAGTTTTTAGAAAATGTGTTTTATTTCATAAATGGAATCAACAAAGTTTGCACATTCTACGTCATAACGGCTTTCTATAGTTTGCGCATGCGTCCGGAAATAAAAAAATGTTACTTCCCCCGTTTTTTAAAATCACAGCTTCTAGAAGGTTTACATGATTTCGTAAAAAACATGAGTTTTTAGAAAACGTGTTTTATTTCATAAATGGAATCAACAAAGTATGCACATTCTACGTCATAACGACTTTCTATAGTTTGCGCATGCGTCCGGAAATAAGAAAAGCTTACTTCCACCGTTTTTTAAAATCACAGCGTCTAGAAGGTTTACATGATTTCGTAGAAAACACGAGTTTTTAGAAAATGTGTTTTATTTCATAAATGGAATCAACAAACTATGCACATTCTACCTCATAACGACTTTCTATAGTTTGCTCATGTGTCCGGAAATAAGAAAAGCTTACTTCCACCGTTTTTTAAAATAACAGCTTCTAGAAGGTTTACATGATTTCTTAAAAAACATGAGTTTTTAGAAAATGTGTTTTATTTCATAAATGGAATCAACAAATTATGCACATTCTAAGTCATAACGACTTTCTATAGTTTGCGCATGCGCCCAGAAATAAGAAAAGCTTACTTCCACTGTTTTTCAAAATCTCTAGAAGGTTTACATGATTTCTTAAAAAACACGAGTTTTTAGAAATCATGTTTTATTTCATAAATGGAATCAAAAAAGTATGCACATTCTACGTCATAACGACTTTCTATAGTTTGCGCATGCGTTTGGAAAAAAGAAAAGCTTACTTCCCCCGTTTTTTAAAATCACAGCTTCTAGAAGGTTTACATGATTTGTTAAAAAACACGAGTTTTTAGAAAATGTGTTTTATTTCATAAATGGAATCAACAAAGTATGCACATTCTACGTCATAACGACTTTCTATATTTTGCGCATGCGTCCGGAAATAAGAAAAGCTTAGTTCCACTGTTTTTTAAAATAAGAGCTTCTAGAAGGTTTACATGATTTCGTAAAAAACACGAGTTTTTAGAAAATGTGTTTTATTTCATAAATGGAATCAACAAAGTATGCACATTCTACGTCGTAACGACTTTCTATAATTTGCGCATGCGTTTGGAAATAAGAAAAGCTTACTTCCCCCGTTTTTTAAAATCACAGCTTCTAGAAGGTTTACATGATTTCCTAAAAAAAACGAGTTTTTAGAAATTGTGTTTTATTTCATGAATGGAATCAGCAAAGTATGCACATTCTACGTCATAACGACTTTCTATAGTTTGCGCATGCATCCGGAAATAAGAAAAGCTTACTTCCCCCGTTTTTTAAAATCACAGCTTCTTGAAGGTTTACATGATTTCTTAAAAAGCATGAGTTTTTAGAAAATGTGTTTTATTTCATAAATGGAATCAACAAATTATGCACGTCCTACGTCATAACGAATTTCTATAGTTTGCGGATTCGTCCGAAAATAAGAAAATCTTACTTCCGTCGTTTTTCAAAATCACAGCTTCTAGAAGGTTTACATTATTTCGTAAAAAACACGAGTTTTTAGAAAATGTGTTTTATTTCATAAATGGAATCAACAAACTATGCACATTCTACCTCATAACGAATTTCTATAGTTTGCGCATGCGTCCGGAAATAAGAAAAGCTTACTTCCACCGTTTTTTAAAATAACAGCTTCTAGAAGGTTTACATGATTTCTTAAAAAACACGAGTTTTTAGAAAATGGGTTTTATTTCATAAATGGAATCAACAAAGTATGCAAATTCTACGTCATAACGACTTTCTATTGTTTGCGCATGCGTTTGGAAATTAAAAAAGCTTACTTCCCCCGTTTTTTAAAATCACAGCTTCTAGAAGGTTTACATGATTTGTTAAAAAACACGAGTTTTTAGAAAATGTGTTTTATTTCATAAATGGAATCTACAAAGTATGCACATTCTACATCATAACGACTTTCTATAGTTTGCTCATGCGTCCGGAAATAAGAAAAACTTACTTCCACCGTTTTTTAAAATCACAGCTTCTAGAAGGTTTACATGATTTCTTAAAAAACATGAGTTTTTAGAAAATGTGTTTTATTTCATAAAAGGAATCTAAATAGTATGCACATTCTACGTCATAACAACTTTCTATATTTTGCGCATTCGTCCGGAAATAAGAAAAGCTTACTTCCACCGTTTTTTAAAATCACAGCTTCTAGAAGGTTTACATGATTTCTTAAAAAACACGAGTTTTTAGAAAATGTGTTTTATTTCATAAATGGAATCAACAAAGTATGCACATTCTACGTAATAACGACTTTCTATAGTTTCCGCATTCGACCGGAAATAAGAAAAGCTTACTTCCACCGTTTTTTAAAATCACAACTTCTAGAAGGTTTACATGATTTCGTAAAAAACACGAGTTTTTAGAAAATGTCTTTTATTTCATAAATGGAATAAACAAAGTATGCACATTCTACGTCATAAGGAATTTCTATAGTTTGCGCATGCGTCCGGAAATAAGAAAAGCTTACTTCCACCGTTTTTCAAAATCACAGCTTCTAGAAGGTTTACATGATTTCTTAAAAAACACGAATTTTTAGAAAATGTGTTTTATTTCATAAATGGAATCAACAAAGCATGCACATTCTACATCATAACGACTTTCTATAGTTTGCGCATGCGTTTGGAAATAAGAAAAGCTTACTTCCCCCGTTTTTTAAAATCACAGCTTCTAGAAGGTTTACATGATTTGTTAAAAAACTCGAGTTTTTAGAAAATGTGTTTTAGTTCATAAATGGAATCAACAAAGTATGCACATTCTACGTCATAACGACTTTCTATAGTTTGCGCATGCGTCCGGAAATAAGGAAAGCTTACTTCCACCGTTTTTTAAAATAATAGCTTCTAGAAGGTTTAGATGATTTCGTAAAAAACACGAGTTTTTAGAAAATGTGTTTTATTTAATAAATGGAATCTACAAAGTATGCACATTCTACGTCATAACGACTTTCTATAGTTTGCGCATGCGTCCAGAAATAAGAAAATCTTACTTCCCCCGTTTTTTAAAATCGCAGCTTCTAGAAGGTTTACATGATTTCGTAAAAGGCACGAGTTTTTAGAAAATGTGTTCTATTTCATAAATGGAATCTACAAAGTATGCACATTCTACGTCATAACGACTTTCTATAGTTTGCGCATGCGTCCGGAAATAAGAAAAGCTTACTTCCACCGTTTTTTAAAATAATAGCTTCTAGAAGGTTTACATGATTTCGTAAAAAACACGAGTTTTTAGAAAATGTGTTTTATTTCATAAATGGAATCTACAAAGTATGCACATTCTTCGTCATAACGACTTTCTATAGTTTGCGCATGCATCCGGAAATAAGAAAACCTTACTTCCCCCGTTTTTTAAAATCACAGCTTCTAGAAGGTTTACATGATTTCGTAAAAAACACGAGTTTTTAGAAAATGTGTTTTATTTCATAAATGGAATCAACAAAGTATGCACATTCTATGTCATAACGGCTTTCTATAGTTTGCGCATGCATCTGGAAATAAAAAATGTTACTTCCCCCGTTTTTTAAAATCACAGCTTCTAGAAGGTTTACATGATTTCGTAAAAAACATAAGTTTTTAGAAAACGTGTTTTATTTAATAAATGGAATCAACAAAGTATGCACATTCTACGTCATAACGACTTTCTATAGTTTTCGCATGCGTCCGGAAATAAGAAAAGCTTACTTCCACCGTTTTTTAAAATAATAGCTTCTAAAAGGTTTAGATGATTTCGTAAAAAACACGAGTTTTTAGAAAATGTGTTTTATTTCATCAATGGAATAAACAAAGTGTGCACATTCTACATCATAACGAATTTCTATAGTTTGCGCATGTGTCCGGAAATAAGAAAAGCTTACTTCTACCGTTTTTTAAAATCACAGCTTCTAGAAGGTTTACATTATTTCGTAAAAAACACGAGTTTTTAGAAAATGTGTTTTATTTCATAAATGGAATCTACAAAGTATGCACATTCTACGTCATAACGACTTTCTATAGTTTGCGCATGCATCCGGAAATAAGAAAAGCTTACTTCCACCGTTTTTTAAAATAACAGCTTCTAGAAGGTTTACATGATTTCTTAAAAAACATGAGTTTTTAGAAAATGTGTTTTATTTCATCAATGGAATCAACAAAGTATTCACATTCTACGTCATAACGACTTTCTATAGTTTTCCCATTCGTCCGGAAATAAGAAAATCTTACTTCCACCGTTTTTTAAAATCACAGCTTCTAGAAGGTTTACATAATTTCGTAAAAAACACAAGTTTTTACAAAATGTTTTTTATTTCATAAATGGAATCTACAAAGTATGCACATTCTACGTCATAATGACTTTCTATAGTTTGGGCATTCGTCCGAAGATAAGAAAAGCTTACTTCCACTGTTTTTTAAAATCACAGCTTCTAGAAGGTTTACATGATTTCGTAAAAAACACGAGTTTTTAAAAAATGTGCTTTATTTCATAAATGGGATCTACAAAGTATGCACATTCTACGTCATAACGAATTTCTCTAGTTTGCGCATTCGTTTGGAAATAAGAAAAGCTTACTTCCACCGTTTTTAAAATGACAGCTTCTAGAAGGTTTACATGATTTCGTAAAAAAACACGAGTTTTTAGAAAATGTGTTTTATTTCATAAATGGAATCAACAAAGTATGCACATTCTACGTCATAACGACATTCTATAGTTTGTGCATGCGTCCGGAAATAAGAAAAGCTTACTTCCCCCGTTTTTTAAAATCACAGCTTCTTGAAGGTTTACATGATTTCTTTAAAAACATGAGTTTTTAGAAAATGTGTTTTATTTCATCAATGGAATCAACAAAGTATGCACGTCCTACGTCATAACGACTTTCTATAGTTTGCGGATTCGTCCGGAAATAAGAAAATCTTACTTCCGTCGTTTTTTAAAATCACAGCTTCAAGAAGGTTTACATTATTTCGTAAAAAACACGAGTGTTTAGCAAATGTGTTTTATTTCATAAATGGAATCAACAAAGTATGCAAATTCTACGTCATAACGACTTTCTATAGTTTGCGCAAGCGTCCAGAAATAAGAAAAGCTTACTTCGACAGTTTTTTAAAATCACAGCTTCTAGAAGGTTTACATGATTTCTTAAAAAACCCGAGTTTTTAGAAAATGTGTTTTATTTCATAAATGGAGTCAACAATGTATGCACATTCTACGTCATAATGACTTTCTATAGTTTCCGCATGCATTTGGAAATAAGAAAAGCTTACTTCCCCCGTTTTTTAAAATCACAGCTTCTAGAAGGTTTACATGATTTTTTAAAAAACACGAGTTTTTAGAAAATGTGTTTTATTTCAGAAATGGAATCAACAAATTATGCATATTCTACGTCATAACGACTTTCTATAGTTTGCACATGCGTCCGGAAATAAGAAAATCTTACTTCCACCGTTTTTTTAAAATCACAGCTTCTAGAAGGTTTACACGATTTCTTAAAAAACAGGAGTTTTTAGAAAATGTGTTTTATTTCATAAATAGAATCTACAAAGTATGCACATTCTACGTCCTAACGACTTTCTATAGTTTGCGCATGCATCCGGAAATAAGAAAAGCTTACTTCCACCGTTTTTTAAAATCACAGCTTCTAGAAGGTTTACATGATTTCTTAAAAAACACGAGTTTTTAGAAAATGTGTTTTATTTCATAAATGGAATAAACAAAGTATGCACATTCTACGTCATAATGACTTTCTATAGTTTGCACATTCGTCTGGAAATAAGAACAGCTTACTTCCACCGTTTTTTAAAATCACAGCTTCTAGAAGGTTTACATGATTTCGTAAAAAACATGAGTTTTTAGAAAATGTGTTTTATTTCATAAATGGAATCTACAAAGTACGCACATTCTACGTCATAACGACTTTCTATAGTTGGGCATGCGTCCGGAAATAAGAAAAGCTTACTTCCACCGTTTTTTAAAATCACAGCTTCTAGAAGGTTTACATGATTTCGTAAAAAACACGAGTTTATAGAAAATGTGTTTTATTTCATAAATGGAATCTACAAAGTATTCACATTCTACGTCATAACGACTTTCTATAGTTTGTGCCTTCGTCGGGAAATAGGAAAAGCTTACTTACACCCTTTTTTAAAATCACAGCTTCTAGAAGGTTTACATTATTTCATAAAAAAACACAAGTTTTTAGAAAATATACATTATTTCATAAATGGAATCTACAAAGTATGCACATTCTACGTCATAACGACTTTCTATAGTTTGCGCATGCGTTTGGAAATAAGAAAAGCTTACTTCCCCCGTTTTTTAAAATCACAGCTTCTAGAAGGTTTACATGATTTCTTAAAAAACACGAGTTTTTAGCAAATGTGTTTTATTTCATAAATGGAATGAACAAAGTATGCACATTCTACGTCATAACGACTTTCAATAGTTTGTGCATGCGACTGGAAATAAGAAAAGCTTACTTCCACCATTTTTTAAAATCACAACTTCTAGAAGGTTTACATGATTTCTTAAAAAAGACGAATTTTTAGAAAATGTGTTTTTTTACATAAATTGAAGCAACAAAGTATGCACATTCTATGTCATAACGGCTTTCTATTGTTTGTGCCTTCGTCCGGAAATAAGATAAGCTTACTTCCACCGTTTTTTAAAATCACAGCTTCTAGAAGGTTTACATTATTTCGTAAAAAACACGAGTTTTTAGAAAATGTGCATTATTTCATAAAAGGAATCTACAAAGTATGCACATTCTACGTCATAACGACTTTCTATAGTTTGCGCATGCGTCCGGAAATAACAAAAGCTTACTTCCCCCGTTTTTTAAAATCGCAGCTTCTAGAAGGTTTACATGATTTCTTAAAAAACACGAGTTTTTAGAAAATGTGTTTTATTTCATAAATGGAATCAACAAAGTATGCACATTCTACGTCATAACGACTTTCTATAGTTTGCGCATGCGTTTGGAAATAAGAAATGCTTACCTCCCCCGTTTTTTAAAATCACAGCTTCTAGAAGGTTTACATGATTTGTTAAAAAACATGAGTTTTTAGAAAATGTTTTTATTTCATAAATGGAATTAACAAAGTATGCACATTCTACATCATAACGACTTTCTATAGTTTGCGCATGCATCCAGAAATGAGAAAAGCTTACTTCCACCGTTTTTTAAAATCACAGCTTCTAGAAGGTTTACATGATTTCGTAAAAAACACGTGTTTTTAGAAAATGTGTTTTATTTAATAAATGGAATCAACAAAGTATGCACATTCTACGTCATAACGACTTTCTATAGTTTTTGCATGCGTCCGGAAATAAGAAAAGCTTACTTCCACCGTTTTTTAAAATCACAGCTTCTAGAAGGTTTACAGGATTTCTTAAAAAACACGAGTTTTTAGAATATGTGTTATATTTCATAAATGGAATCAACAAAGTATGCACATTCTACGTCATAACGACTATCTATAGTTTGCGCATTCGTCCGGAAATAAGAAAAGCTTACTTCCACCGTTTTTTAAAATCACAACTTTTAGAAGGTTTACATGATTTCGTAAAAAACACGAGTTTTTAAAAAATGTTTTTTATTTGATAAATGGAATCTACAAAGTATGCACTTTCTACGTCATAACGACTTTCTATAGTTTGCGCATGCGTCCGGAAATAAGAAAAGCTTACTTCCACCGTTTTTTAAAATCACAACTCCTAGAAGGTTTACATGATTTCGTAAAAAACACGAGTTTTTAGAAAATGTGTTTTATTTCATAAATGTAATCTAAAAAGTATGCACACTCTACGTCATAATGACTTTCTATAGTTTGCGCATGCGTCCGGAAATAAGAAAATCTTACTTCACCTGTTTTTTAAAATCAGAGCTTCTAGAAGGTTTACATGATTTCTTAAAAAACACGAGTTTTTAGAAAATGTGTTTTATTTCATAAATGGAATCAACAAAGTATGCAGATTCTACGTCATGACGACTTTCTATAGTTTGCGCATGCGTTTGGAAATAAGAAAAGCTTACGTCTGCCGTTTTTTAAAATCACAGCTTCTAGAAGGTTTACATGATTTCTTAAAAAACACGAGTTTTTAGAAAATGTGTTTTATTTAATAAATGGAATCAACAAAGTATGCACATTCTACGTCATAACGACTTTCTATAGTTTTTGCATGCGTCCGGAAATAAGAAAAGCTTACTTCCACCGTTTTTTAAAATCACAACTTTTAGAAGGTTTACATGATTTCGTAAAAAACACGAGTTTTTAAAAAATGTGTTTTATTTGATAAATGGAATCTACAAAGTATGCACTTTCTACGTCATAACGACTTTCTATAGTTTGCTTATGCGTCCGGAAATAAGAAAAGCTTACTTCCACCGTTTTTTAAAATCACAACTCCTAGAAGGTTTACATGATTTCGTAAAAAACACGAGTTTTTAGAAAATGTGTTTTATTTCATAAATGTAATCTAAAAAGTATGCACACTCTACGTCATAATGACTTTCTATAGTTTGCGCATGCGTCCGGAAATAAGAAAAGCTTACTTCACCTGTTTTTTAAAATCACAGCTTCTAGAAAGTTTACATGATTTCTTAAAAAACACGAGTTTTTAGAAAATGTGTTTTATTTCATAAATGGAATCAACAAAGTATGCAGATTCTACGTCATAACGACTTTCTATAGTTTGCGCATGCGTTTGGACATAAGAAAAGCTTACGTCCCCCGTTTTTTAAAATCACAGCTTCTAGAAGGTTTACATGATTTCTTAAAAAACACGAGTTTTTAGAAAATGTGTTTTATTTAATAAATGGAATCAACAAAGTATGCACATTCTACGTCATAACGACTTTCTATAGTTTTTGCATGCGTCCGGAAATAAGAAAAGCTTACTTCCACCGTTTTTTAAAATCACAGCTTCTAGAAGGTTTACAGGATTTCTTAAAAAACACGAGTTTTTAGAAAATGTTTTTTATTTCACAAATGGAAACAACAAAGTATGCACATTCTACATCATAACGACTTTCTATAGTTTGCGCATTCGTCCGGAAATAAGAAAAGCTTACTTCCACCGTTTTTTAAAATCACAGCTTCTAGAAGGTTTACATTATTTCGTAAAAAACATGAGTTTTTGGAAAATGTGTTTTATTTCATAAATGGAATCTACAAAGTATGCACATTCTACGTCAAAACAACTTTCTATAGTTGGGCATGCGTCCAAAAATTAGAAAAGCTTACTTTCACCGTTTTTTGAAATCACAGCTTCTAGAAGGTTTACATGATTTCGTAAAAAACACAAGTTTTTAGAAAATGTGTTTTATTTCATAAATGGAATCAATTAAGTATGCACATTCTACGTCATAACGACTTTCTATAGTTTGCGCATGCGTCCGGAAATAAGAAAAGCTTACTTCCACCGTTTTTTAAAATCACAGCTTCTAGAAGGTTTACATGATTTCGAAAAAAACATGAGTTTTTAGAAAATGTGTTTTATTTAATAAATGGAATCTACAAAGTATGCACATTCTACGTCATAACGACTTTCTATAGTTTGTGCATGCGTCCGGAAATAAGAAAAGCTTACTTCCCCCGTATTTTAAAATCACAGCTTCTAGAAGGTTTACATGATTTTGTAAAAAACATGAGTTTTTAGAAAATGTGTTTTATTTCATAAATGGAATCAACAAAGTATGCACATTCTACGTCATAACGACTTTATATAGTTTGTGCATGCATCCGGAAATAAGAAAAGCTTACTTCCACCATTTTTTAAAATCACACCTTTTAGAAGGTTTACATGATTGCTTAAAAAACATGAGTTTTTAGAAAATGTGTTTTATTTCATAAATGGAATCAACAAAGTATGCACATTCTAAGTCATAACGACTTTCTATAGCTTGCGCATGCGCCCAGAAATAAGAAAAGCTTACTTCCACCGTTTTTTAAAATCACAGCTTCTAGAAGGTTTACATGATTTCGTAAAAAACATGAGTTTTTAGAAAATGTGTTTTATTTCATAAATGGAATCTACAAAGTATGCACATTCTACGTCATAACGACTTTCTATAGTTTGAGAATCAGTCCGGAAATAAGAAAAGCTTACTTCCACCGTCTTTTAAAATCACAGCTTCTAGAAGGTTTACATGATTTCGTAAAAAACAGGAGTTTTCAGAAAATGTGTTTTATTTCATAAATGGAATCAACAAAGTATGCACATTCTACGTCATAACGACTTGCTATAGTTTGCGCATGCGTCCAGAAATAAGAAAAGCTTACTTCCCCCATTTTTTAAAATCACAGCTTCTAAAAGGTTTACATGATTGCTTAAAAAACATGAGTTTTTAGAAAATGTGTTTTATTTCATAAATGGAATCAACAAAGTATGTACATTCTAAGTCATAACGACTTTCTATAGCTTGCGCATGCGCCCAGAAATAAGAAAAGCTTACTTCCACCGTTTTTTAAAATCACAGCTTCTAGAAGGTTTACATGATTTCGTAAAAAACATGAGTTTTTAGAAAATGTGTTTTATTTCATAAATGGAATCTACAAAGTATGCACATTCTACGTCATAACGACTTTCTATAGTTTGAGAATCAGTCCGGAAATAAGAAAAGCTTACTTCCACCGTCTTTTAAAATCACAGCTTCTAGAAGGTTTACATGATTTCGTAAAAAACAGGAGTTTTCAGAAAATGTGTTTTATTTGATAAATGGAATCTACAAAGTATGCACTTTCTACGTCATAACGACTTTCTATAGTTTGCGCATGCGTCCGGAAATAAGAAAAGCTTACTTCCACCGTTTTTTAAAATCACAACTCCTAGAAGGTTTACATGATTTCGTAAAAAACACGAGTTTTTAGAAAATGTGTTTTATTTCATAAATGTAATCTAAAAAGTATGCACATTCTACGTCATAACGACTTTCTATAGTTTGCGCATGCGTCCGGAAATAAGAAAAGCTTACTTCCCCCGTTTTTTTTAAATCACAGCTTCTAGAAGGTTTACATGATTTCATAAAAAAAGGAGTTTTTAGAAAATGTGTTTTATTTCATAAATAGAACCTACAAAGTATGCACATTCTACGTCATAATGACTTTCTATAGTTTGCACATTCGTCCGGAAATAAGAAAAGCTTACTTCCACCGTTTTTTAAAATCACAGCTTCTAGAAGGTTTACATGATTTCGTAAAAAACATGAGTTTTTAGAAAATGTGTTTTATTTCATAAATGGAATCTACAAAGTACGCACATTCTACGTCATAACGACTTTCTATAGTTGGGCATGCGTCCGGAAATAAGAAAAGCTTACTTCCACCATTTTTTAAAATCACAGCTTCTAGAAGGTTTACATGATTTCGTAAAAAACACGAGTTTATAGAAAATGTGTTTTATTTCATAAATGGAATCTACAAAGTATTCACATTCTACGTCATAACGACTTTCTATAGTTTGTGCCTTCGTCGGGAAATAGGAAAAGCTTACTTACACCGTTTTTTAAAATCACAGCTTCTAGAAGGTTTACATTATTTCATAAAAAAAAACAAGTTTTTAGAAAATGTACATTATTTCATAAATGGAATCTACAAAGTATGCACATTCTACGTCATAACGACTTTCTATAGTTTGCGCATGCGTTTGGAAATAAGAAAAGCTTACTTCCCCCGTTTTTTAAAATCACAGCTTCTAGAAGGTTTACATGATTTCTTAAAAAACACGAGTTTTTAGAAAATGTGTTTTATTTCATAAATGGAATGAACAAAGTATGCACATTCTACATCATAACGACTTTCAATAGTTTGCGCATGCGACTGGAAATAAGAAAAGCTTACTTCCACCATTTTTTAAAATCACAACTTCTAGAAGGTTTACATGATTTCTTAAAAAATACGAGTTTTTACAAAATGTGTTTTTTTACATAAATTGAAGCAACAAAGTATGCACATTCTACGTCATAACGACTTTCTATTGTTTGTGCCTTCGTCCGGAAATAAGATAATCTTACTTCCACCGTTTTTTAAAATCACAGCTTCTAGAAGGTTTACATTATTTCGTAAAAAACACGAGTTTTTAGAAAATGTGCATTATTTCATAAAAGGAATCTACAAAGTATGCACATTCTACGTCATAACGAATTTCTATAGTTTGCGCATGCGTCCGGAAATAACAAAAGCTTACTTCCCCCGTTTTTTAAAATCACAACTTCTAGAAGGTTTACATGATTTCTTAAAAAACATGAGTTTGTAGAAAATGTTTTTTATTTCATAAATGGAATCAACAAAGTATGCACTTTCTACGTCATAACGACTTTCTATAGTTTGCGCATGCGTTTGGAAATAAGAAATGCTTACTACCCCCGTTTTTTAAAATCACAGCTTCTAGAAGGTTTACATGATTTGTTAAAAAAGACGAGTTTTTAGAAAATGTTTTTATTTCATAAATGGAATCAACAAAGTATGCACATTCTACATCATAACGACTTTCTATAGTTTGCGCATGCATCCAGAAATAAGAAAAGCTTACTTCCACCGTTTTTTAAATTCACAGCTTCTAGAAGGTTTACATGATTTCGTAAAAAACACGTGTTTTTAGAAAATGTGTTTTACTTCATAAATCGAATCAACAAAGTATGCACATTCTACGTCATAATGACTTTCTATAGTTTGCGAATGCATTTGGAAATAACAAAAGCTTACTTATGCCGTTTTTTTAAATCACAGCTTCTAGAAAGTTTACATGATTTCTTAAAAAACACGAGTTTTTAGAATATGTGTTATATTTCATGAATGGAATCAACAAAGTATGCACATTCTCCGTCATAACGACTATCTATAGTTTCCGCATTCGTCCGGAAATAAGAAAAGCTTACTTCCACCGTTTTTTAAAATCACAGCTTTTAGAAGGTTTACATGATTTCGTAAAAAACACGAGTTTTTTAAAAATGTGTTTTATTTGATAAATGGAATCTACAAAGTATGCACTTTCTACGTCATAACGACTTTCAATAGTTTGCGCATGCGTCCGGAAATAAGAAAAGCTTACTTCCACCGTTTTTTAAAATCACAACTCCTAGAAGGTTTACATGATTTCGTAAAAAACACGAGTTTTTAGAAAATGTGTTTTATTTCATAAATGTAATCTACAAAGTATGCACATTCTACGTCATAATGACTTTCTATAGTTTGCGCATGCGTCCGGAAATAAGAAAAGCTTACTTCACCCGTTTTTTAAAATCACAGCTTCTAGAAGGTTTACATGATTTCATAAAAAACACGAGTTTTTAGAAAATGTGTTTTATTTCATAAATGGAATCAACAAAGTATGCACATTCTACGTCATAACGACTTTCTATATTTTGCGCATGCGTCCGGAAATAAGAAAAGCTTACTTCCACCATTTTTTAAAATCACAGCTTCTAGAAGGTTTACATGATTTCTTAAAAAACACGAGTTTTTAGAAAATGTGTTTTATTTCATAAATGGAATCAACAAAGTATGCACATTCTACGTCATAACGACTTTCTATAGTTTGCGCATGCGTCCGGAAATAAGAAAAGCTTACTTCCACCGTTTTTTAAAATCACAGCTTCTAGAAGGTTTACATGATTTCTTAATAAACACGAGTTTTTAGAAAATGTGTTTTATTTCATAAATGGAATCAACAAAGTATGCACATTCTACGTCATAACGACTTTCTATAGTTTGCGAATGCGTCCGGAAATAAGAAAAGCTTACTTCCCCCGTTTTTTAAAATCACAGCTTCTAGAAGGTTTACATGATTTCTTAAAAAACACGAGTTTTTAGAAAATGTGTTTTATTTCATAAATGGAATCAACAAAGTATGCACATTCTACGTCATAACGACTTTCTATAGTTTGCACATGAGTCCGGAAATAAGAAAAGCTTACTTCCACCGTCTTTTAAAATCACACCTTTTAGAAGGTTTACATGATTGCTTAAAAAACATGAGTTTTTAGAAAATGTGTTTTATTTCATAAATGGAATCAACAAAGTATGCACATTCTAAGTCATAACGACTTTCTATAGTTTGCGCATGCGCCCAGAAATAAGAAAAGCTTACTTCCACCGTTTTTTAAAATCACAGCTTCTAGAAGGTTTACATGATTTCGTAAAAAACATGAGTTTTTAGAAAATGTGTTTTATTTCATAAATGGAATCTACAAAGTATGCACATTCTACGTCATAACGACTTTCTATAGTTTGAGCATCAGTCCAGAAATAAGAAAAGCTTACTTCCACCGTCTTTTAAAATCACAGCTTCTAGAAGGTTTACATGATTTCGTAAAAAATAGGAGTTTTTAGAAAATGTGTTTTATTTCATAAATGGAATCAACAAAGTATGCACATTCTACGTCATAACGACTTTCTATAGTTTGCGCATGCGTCCGGAAATAAGAAAAGCTTACTTCCCCCGTATTTTAAAATCACAGCTTTTAGAAGGTTTACATGATTTCTTAAAAAACATGAGTTTTTAGAAAATGTGTTTTATTTCATAAATGGAATCAACAAAGTATGCACATTCTACGTCATAACGACTTTCTATAGTTTGTGCATGCGTCCGGAAATAAGAAAAGCTTACTTCCCCCGTTTAATAAAACCACAGCTTCTAGAAGGTTTACATGATTTCTTAAAAAACACGAGTTTTTAGAAAATGTGTTTTATTTCATAAATGGAATCAACAAAGTATACACATTCTACGTCATAACGACTTTCTATAGTTTGCGCATGCGTCCGGAAATAAGAAAAGCTTACCTCCACCGTTTTTTAAAATCACAGCTTCTAGAAGGTTTACATGAATTCGTAAAAAACATGAGTTTTTAGACAATGTGTTTTATTTCATAAATGGAATCTACAAAGTATGCACATTCTACGTCATAACGACTTTCTATAGTTGGGCATGCGTTTGGAAATAAGAAAAGCTTACTTCCCCCGTTTTTTGAAATCACAACTTCTAGAAGGTTTACATGATTTTGTAAAAAACACGAATTTTTAGAAAATGTGTTTTATTTCATAAATGGAATCAACAAAGTATGCACATTCTACGTCATAACGACTTTCTATAGTTTGCGCATGTGTCCGGAAATAAGAAAAGCTTACTTCCACCATTTTTTAAAATCACCGCTTCTAGAAGGTTTACATGATTTCGTAAAAAACACGAGTTTTTATAAAATGTGTTTTATTTCATAAATGGAATCTACAAATTATGCACATTCTACGTCATAATGACTTTCTATAGTTTGCGCATGCGTCCGGAAATAAGAAAAGCTTACTTCCACAGTTTTTTAAAATCACAGCTTCTAGAACGTTTACATGATTTCGTAAAAAACACGAGTTTTTAGGAAATGTGTTTTATTTCATAAATGGAATCTAAAAAGTATGCACATTCTACGTCATAACAACTTTCTATAGTTTGCGCATGCGTCCGGAAATAAGAAAAGCTTACTTCCCCCATTTTTTTAAAATCACAGCTTCTAGAAGGTTTACATGATTTCATAAAAAAAGGAGTTTTTAGAAAATGTGTTTTATTTCATAAATAGAATCTACAAAGTATGCACATTCTACGTCATAATGACTTTCTATAGTTTGCACATTCGTCCGGAAATAAGAAAAGCTTACTTCCACCGTTTTTTAAAATCACAGCTTCTAGAAGGTTTACATGATTTCGGAAAAAACATGAGTTTTTAGAAAATGTGTTTTCTTTCATAAATGGAATCTACAAAGTACGCACATTCTACGTCATAACGACTTTCTATAGTTGGGCATGCGTCCGGAAATAAGAAAAGCTTACTTCCACCATTTTTTAAAATCACAGCTTCTAGAAGGTTTACATGATTTCGTAAAAAACACGAGTTTATAGAAAATGTGTTTTATTTCATAAATGGAATCTACAAAGTATTCACATTCTACGTCATAACGACTTTCTATAGTTTGTGCCTTCGTCGGGAAATAGGAAAAGCTTACTTACACCGTTTTTTAAAATCACAGCTTCTAGAAGGTTTACATTATTTCATAAAAAAAAACAAGTTTTTAGAAAATGTACATTATTTCATAAATGGAATCTACAAAGTATGCACATTCTACGTCATAACGACTTTCTATAGTTTGCGCATGCGTTTGGAAATAAGAAAAGCTTACTTCCCCCGTTTTTTAAAATCACAGCTTCTAGAAGGTTTACATGATTTCTTAAAAAACACGAGTTTTTAGAAAATGTGTTTTATTTCATAAATGGAATGAACAAAGTATGCACATTCTACATCATAACGACTTTCAATAGTTTGCGCATGCGACTGGAAATAAGAAAAGCTTAGTTCCACCATTTTTTAAAATCACAACTTCTAGAAGGTTTACATGATTTCTTAAAAAATACGAGTTTTTACAAAATGTGTTTTTTTACATAAATTGAAGCAACAAAGTATGCACATTCTACGTCATAACGACTTTCTATTGTTTGTGCCTTCGTCCGGAAATAAGATAATCTTACTTCCACCGTTTTTTAAAATCACAGCTTCTAGAAGGTTTACATTATTTCGTAAAAAACACGAGTTTTTAGAAAATGTGCATTATTTCATAAAAGGAATCTACAAAGTATGCACATTCTACGTCATAACGAATTTCTATAGTTTGCGCATGCGTCCGGAAATAACAAAAGCTTACTTCCCCCGTTTTTTAAAATCACAACTTCTAGAAGGTTTACATGATTTCTTAAAAAACATGAGTTTGTAGAAAATGTTTTTTATTTCATAAATGGAATCAACAAAGTATGCACTTTCTACGTCATAACGACTTTCTATAGTTTGCGCATGCGTTTGGAAATAAGAAATGCTTACTACCCCCGTTTTTTAAAATCACAGCTTCTAGAAGGTTTACATGATTTGTTAAAAAAGACGAGTTTTTAGAAAATGTTTTTATTTCATAAATGGAATCAACAAAGTATGCACATTCTACATCATAACGACTTTCTATAGTTTGCGCATGCATCCAGAAATAAGAAAAGCTTACTTCCACCGTTTTTTAAATTCACAGCTTCTAGAAGGTTTACATGATTTCGTAAAAAACACGTGTTTTTAGAAAATGTGTTTTACTTCATAAATCGAATCAACAAAGTATGCACATTCTACGTCATAATGACTTTCTATAGTTTGCGAATGCATTTGGAAATAACAAAAGCTTACTTATGCCGTTTTTTTAAATCACAGCTTCTAGAAAGTTTACATGATTTCTTAAAAAACACGAGTTTTTAGAATATGTGTTATATTTCATGAATGGAATCAACAAAGTATGCACATTCTACGTCATAACGACTATCTATAGTTTCCGCATTCGTCCGGAAATAAGAAAAGCTTACTTCCACCGTTTTTTAAAATCACAGCTTTTAGAAGGTTTACATGATTTCGTAAAAAACACGAGTTTTTTAAAAATGTGTTTTATTTGATAAATGGAATCTACAAAGTATGCACTTTCTACGTCATAACGACTTTCTATAGTTTGCGCATGCGTCCGGAAATAAGAAAAGCTTACTTCCACCGTTTTTTAAAATCACAACTCCTAGAAGGTTTACATGATTTCGTAAAAAACACGAGTTTTTAGAAAATGTGTTTTATTTCATAAATGTAATCTACAAAGTATGCACATTCTACGTCATAATGACTTTCTATAGTTTGCGCATGCGTCCAGAAATAAGAAAAGCTTACTTCACCCGTTTTTTAAAATCACAGCTTCTAGAAGGTTTACATGATTTCATAAAAAACACGAGTTTTTAGAAAATGTGTTTTATTTCATAAATGGAATCAACAAAGTATGCACATTCTACGTCATAACGACTTTCTATATTTTGCGCATGCGTCCGGAAATAAGAAAAGCTTACTTCCACCATTTTTTAAAATCACAGCTTCTAGAAGGTTTACATGATTTCTTAAAAAACACGAGTTTTTAGAAAATGTGTTTTATTTCATAAATGGAATCAACAAATTATGCACACTCTACGTCATAACGACTTTCTATAGTTTTCGCATGCGTCCGGAAATAAGAAAAGCTTACTTCCACCGTTTTTTAAAATCACAGCTTCTAGAAGGTTTACATGATTTCTTAAAAAACACGAGTTTTTAGAAAATGTGTTTTATTTCATAAATGGAATCAACAAAGTATGAACATTCTACGTCATAACGACTTTCTATAGTTTGCGAATGCGTCCGGAAATAAGAAAAGCTTACTTCCCCCGTTTTTTAAAATCACAGCTTCTAGAAGGTTTACATGATTTCTTAAAAAACACGAGTTTTTAGAAAATGTGTTTTATTTCATAAATGGAATCAACAAAGTATGCACATTCTAAGTCATAACGACTTTCTATAGTTTGCGCATGCGCCCAGAAATAAGAAAAGCTTACTTCCACCGTTTTTTAAAATCACAGCTTCTAGAAGGTTTACATGATTTCGTAAAAAACATGAGTTTTTAGAAAATGTGTTTTATTTCATAAATGGAATCTACAAAGTATGCACATTCTACGTCATAATGACTTTCTATAGTTTGAGCATCAGTCCAGAAATAAGAAAAGCTTACGTCCACCGTCTTTTAAAATCACAGCTTCTAGAAGGTTTACATGATTTCGTAAAAAACAGGAGTTTTTAGAAAATGTGTTTTATTTCATAAATGGAATCAACAAAGTATGCACATTCTACGTCATAACGACTTTCTATAGTTTGCGCATGCGTCCGAAAATAAGAAAAGCTTACTTCCCCCGTATTTTAAAATCACAGCTTCTAGAAGGTTTACATGATTTCTTAAAAAACATGAGTTTTTAGAAAATGTGTTTTATTTCATAAATGGAATCAACAAAGTATGCACATTCTACGTCATAACGACTTTCTATAGTTTGCGCATGCGTCCGGAAATAAGAAAAGCTTACTTCCCCCGTTTAATAAAACCACAGCTTCTAGAAGGTTTACATGATTTCTTAAAAAACACGAGTTTTTAGAAAATGTGTTTTATTTCATAAATGGAATCAACAAAGTATACACATTCTACGTCATAACGACTTTCTATAGTTTGCGCATGCGTCCGGAAATAAGAAAAGCTTACCTCCACCGTTTTTTAAAATCACAGCTTCTAGAAGGTTTACATGATTTCGTAAAAAACATGAGTTTTTAGAAAATGTGTTTTATTTCATAAATGGAATCTACAAAGTATGCACATTCTACGTCATAACGACTTTCTATAGTTGGGCATGCGTTTGGAAATAAGAAAAGCTTACTTCCCCCGTTTTTTGAAATCACAACTTCTAGAAGGTTTACATGATTTTGTAAAAAACACGAATTTTTAGAAAATGTGTTTTATTTCATAAATGGAATCAACAAAGTATGCACATTCTACGTCATAACGACTTTCTATAGTTTGCGCATGTGTCCGGAAATAAGAAAAGCTTACTTCCACCATTTTTTAAAATCACCGCTTCTAGAAGGTTTACATGATTTCGTAAAAAACACGAGTTTTTATAAAATGTGTTTATTTCATAAATGGAATCTACAAATTATGCACATTCTACGTCATAATGACTTTCTATAGTTTGCGCATGCGTCCGGAAATAAGAAAAGCTTACTTCCACAGTTTTTTAAAATCCCAGCTTCTAGAACGTTTACATGATTTCGTAAAAAACACGAGTTTTTAGGAAATGTGTTTTATTTCATAAATGGAATCTACAAAGTATGCACATTCTACGTCATAACAACTTTCTATAGTTTGCGCATGCGTCCGGAAATAAGAAAAGCTTACTTCCCCCATTTTTTTAAAATCACAGCTTCTAGAAGGTTTACATGATTTCATAAAAAAAGGAGATTTAGAAAATGTGTTTTATTTCATAAATAGAATCTACAAAGTATGCACATTCTACGTCATAATGACTTTCTATAGTTTGCACATTCGTCCGGAAATAAGAAAAGCTTACTTCCACCGTTTTTTAAAATCACAGCTTCTAGAAGGTTTACATGATTTCGTAAAAAACATGAGTTTTTAGAAAATGTGTTTTATTTCATAAATGGAATCTACAAAGTACGCACATTCTACGTCATAACGACTTTCTATAGTTGGGCATGCGTCCGGAAATAAGAAAAGCTTACTTCCACCATTTTTTAAAATCACAGCTTCTAGAAGGTTTACATGATTTCGTAAAAAACACGAGTTTATAGAAAATGTGTTTTATTTCATAAATGGAATCTACAAAGTATTCACATTCTACGTCATAACGACTTTCTATAGTTTGTGCCTTCGTCGGGAAATAGGAAAAGCTTACTTACACCGTTTTTTAAAATCACAGCTTCTAGAAGGTTTACATTATTTCATAGAAAAAAACAAGTTTTTAGAAAATGTACATTATTTCATAAATGGAATCTACAAAGTATGCACATTCTACGTCATAACGACTTTCTATAGTTTGCGCATGCGTTTGGAAATAAGAAAAGCTTACTTCCCCCGTTTTTTAAAATCACAGCTTCTAGAAGGTTTACATGATTTCTTAAAAAACACGAGTTTTTAGAAAATGTGTTTTATTTAATAAATGGAATCAACAAAGTATGCACATTCTACGTCATAACGACTTTCTATAGTTTTTGCATGCGTCCGGAAATAAGAAAAGCTTACTTCCACCGTTTTTTAAAATCACAGCTTCTAGAAGGTTTACAGGATTTCTTAAAAAACACGAGTTTTTAGAAAATGTTTTTTATTTCACAAATGGAATCAACAAAGTATGCACATTCTACATCATAACGACTTTCTATAGATTGCGCATTCGTCCAGAAATAAGAAAACCTTACTTCCACCGTTTTTTAAAATCACAGCTTCTAGAAGGTTTACATTATTTCGTAAAAAACATGAGTTTTTAGAAAATGTGTTTTATTTCATAAATGGAATCTACAAAGTATGCACATTCTACGTCATAAAAACTTTCTATAGTTGGGCATGCGTCCAAAAATTAGAAAAGCTTACTTTCACCGTTTTTTGAAATCACAGCTTCTAGAAGGTTTACATGATTTCGTAAAAAACAGGAGTTTTTAGACAATGTGTTTTATTTCATAAATGGAATCAACAAAGTATGCACATTCTACGTCATAACGACTTTCTATAGTTTTCGCATGCGTCCGGAAATAAGAAAAGCTTACTTCCCCCGTATTTTAAAATCACAGATTCTAGAAGGTTTACATGATTTCTTAAAAAACATGAGTTTTTAGAAAATGTGTTTTATTTCATAAATGGAATCAACAAAGTATGCACATTCTACGTCATAACGACTTTCTATAGTTTGCGCATGCGTCCGGAAATAAGAAAAGCTTACTTCCCCCGTATTTTAAAATCACAGCTTCTAGAAGGTTTACATGATTTCTTAAAAAACATGAGTTTTTAGAAAATGTCTTTTATTTCATAAATGGAATCAACAAAGTATGCACATTCTACATCATAACGACTTTCTATAGTTTGCGCATGCGTCCGGAAATAAGAAAAGCTTACTTCCCCCATTTAATAAAACCACAGCTTCTAGAAGGTTTACATGATTTCTTAAAAAACACGAGTTTTTAGAAAATGTGTTTTATTTCATAAATGGAATCAACAAAGTATACACATTCTACGTCATAACGACTTTCTATAGTTTGCGCATGCGTCCGGAAATAAGAAAAGCTTACCTCCACCGTTTTTTAAAATCACAGCTTCTAGAAGGTTTACATGATTTCGTAAAAAACATGAGTTTTTAGAAAATGTGTTTTATTTCATCAATGGAATCTACAAAGTATGCACATTCTACGTCATAACGACTTTCTATAGTTGGGCATGCGTTTGGAAATAAGAAAAGCTTACTTCCCCCGTTTTTTGAAATCACAACTTCTAGAAGGTTTACATGATTTTGTAAAAAACACGAGTTTTTAGAAAATGTGCTTATTTCATAAATGGAATCTACAAAGTATGCACATTCTACGTCATAACAACTTTCTATAGTTTGCGCATGCGTCCGGAAATAAAAAAAGCTTATTCCACCGTTTTTTAAAATCACAGCTTCTAGAAGGTTTACATGATTTCGTAAAAAACATGAGTTTTTAGAAAATGTGTTTTATTTCATAAATTGAATCTACAAAGTATGCACATTCTACGTCATAACGACTTTCTATAGTTTGCGCATGTGTCCTGAAATAAGAAAAGCTTACTTCCACCGTTTTTTAAAATCACAGCTTCTAGAAGGTTTACATGATTTCGTAAAAAACACAATTTTTTAGAAAATGTGTTTTATTTCATAAATGGAATCAACAAAGTATGCACGTTCTACGTCATGACGACTTTCTATAGTTTGTGCATGCGTCCGGAAATAAGAAAAGCTTACTTCCACCGTTTTTTAAAATCACAGCTTCTAGAAGGTTTACATGATTTATTAAAAAACACGAGTTTTTAGAAAATGTGTTTTATTTCATAAATGGAATCAACAAAGTATGCACATTCTACGTCATAACGACTTTCTATAGTTTGCGCATGCGTCCGGAAATAAGAAAAGCTTACTTCCACCATTTTTTAAAATCACCGTTTCTAGAAAGTTCACATGATTTCGTAAAAAACACGAGTTTTTAGAAAATGTGTTTTATTTCATTTAATGGAATCTACAAAGTATGCACATTCTACGTCATAACGATTTTCTATAGTTTGCGCATGTGTCCTGAAATAAGAAAAGCTTACTTCCACCGTTTTTTAAAATCACATCTTCTAGAAGGTTTACATGATTTCGTAAAAAACACAATTTTTTAGAAAATGTGTCCTGAAATAACAAAAGCTACTTCCACCGTTTTTTAAAATCACAGCTTCTAGAAGGTTTACGTGATTTCGTAAAAAACACAATTTTTTAGAAAATGTGTTTTATTTCATAAATGGAATCCACAAAGTATGCACATTCTACGTCATAACGACTTTCTATATTTTGCGCATGCGTCCGGAAATAAGAAAAGCTTACTTCCACCATTTTTTAAAATCACAGCTTCTAGAAGGTTTACATGATTTCTTAAAAAACACGAGTTTTTAGAAAATGTGTTTTATTTCATAAATGGAATCAACAAAGTATGCACATTCTACGTCATAACGACTTTCTATAGTTTGCGCATGCGTCCGGAAATAAGAAAAGCTTACTTCCACCGTTTTTTAAAATCACAGCTTCTAGAAGGTTTACATGATTTCTTAAAAAACACGAGTATTTAGAAAATGTGTTTTATTTCAAAAATGGAATCAACAAAGTATGCACATTCTACGTCATAACGACTTTCTATAGTTTGCGCATGCGTCCGGAAATAAGAAAAGCTTACTTCCACCGTTTTTTAAAATCACTGCTTCTAGAAGGTTTACATGATTTCTTAAAAAACACGAGTTTTTAGAAAATGTGTTTTATTTCATAAATGGAATCAACAAAGTATGCACATTCTACCTCATAACGACTTTCTATAGTTTGCGCATGCGTCCGGAAATAAGAAAAGCTTACTTTCCACCATTTTTTGAAATCACAGCATCTAGAAGGTTTACATGATTTCTTAAAAAACACGAATTTTTAGAAAATGTGTTTTATTTCATAAATGGAATCTACAAAGTATGCACATTCTACGTCATAACGACTTTCTATAGTTTGCACATGAGTCCGGAAATAAGAAAAGCTTACTTCCACCGTCTTTTAAAATCACAGCTTCTAGAAGCTTGACATGATTTCGTAAAAAACACGAGTTTTTAGAAAATGTGTTTATTTCATAAATGGAATCTACAAAGTATGCACATTCTACGTCATAACGACTTTCTATAGTTTGCGCATGCGTCCGGAAATAAAAAAAGCTTATTCCATCGTTTTTTAAAATCACAGCTTCTAGAAGGTTTACATGATTTCGTAAAAAACACGAGTTTTTATAAAATGTGTTTTATTTCATAAATGGAATCTAGAAAGTATGCAAATTCTACGTCATAACGACTTTCTATAGTTTGCGCATGCGTTCGGAAATAAGAAAAGCTTACTTCCCCCGTTTTTTAAAATCACACTTTCTAGAAGGTTTACATGATTTCTCAAAAAACACGAGTTCTTAGAAAATGTGTTTTATTTCAAAAATGGAATCAACAAAGTATGCACATTCTACGTCATAATGACTTTCTATAGTTTGCGCATGCTTTTATAAATAAGAAAAGCTTACTTCCCCCGTTTTTTAAAATCACGGCTTCTAGAAGGTTTACATGATTTCTTAAAAAACACGAGTTTTTAGAAAATGTGTTTTATTTCATAAATGGAAACAACAAAGTATGCACATTCTACATCATAACGACTTTCTATAGTTTGCGCATGCGTCCGGAAATATGAAAAGCTTACTTCCACCGCTTTTTAAAATCACAGCTTCTAGAAGGTTTACTTGATTTGTTAAAAAACACGAGTTTTTAGAAAATGTGTTTTATTTCATAAATGGGATCAACAAAGTATGCACATTTTACGTCATAACGACTTTCTATAGTTTGCGCTTTCGTCCGGAAATAAGAAAAGCTTACTTCCACCGTTTTTTAAAATCACAGCTTCTAGAAGGTTTACATGATTTCGTAAAAAACACGAGTTTTTAGATAATGTGCTTTATTTCATAAATGGAATCTACAAATTATGCACATTCTACATCATAACGACTTTCTATAGTTTACGCATGCGTCCGGAAATAAGACAAGCTTAGTTCCCCCGTTTTTTAAAACCACAGCTTTTAGAAGGTTTACATGATTTCTTAAAAAACACAAGTTTTTAGAAAATGTGTTTTATTTCATAAATGGAATCAACAAAGTATGCACATTCTACGTCATAAAGACTTTCTATAGTTTGCGCCTGCGTTTGGAAATAAGAAAAGCTTACTTCCCCCGTTTTTTAAAATCACAGCTTCTAGAAGGTTTACATGATTTCTTAAAAAACACGAGTTTTTAGAAAATGTGCATTATTTCATAAATGGAATCTACAAAGTATGCACATTCTATGTCATAACGACTTTCTATAGTTTGCGCATGCGTCCGGAAATAACAAAAGCTTACTTCCCCTGTTTTTTAAAATCATAGCTTCTAGAAGGTTTACATGATTTCTTAAAAACCACGAGTTTTTAGAAAATGTGTTTTATTTCATAAATGGAATCAACAAAGTATGCACATTCTACGTCATAACGACTTTCTATAGTTTGTGCATGCGTTTGGAAATAAGAAATGTTTACTTCCCCCATTTTTTAAAATCACAGCTTCTAGAAGGTTTACATGATTTCGTAAAAAACACGAGTTTTTAGAAAATGTGTTTTATTTCATAAATGGAATCAACAAAGTATGCAAATTCTACGTCATAACGACTTTCTATAGTTTGCGCATGTGTCCAGAAATAAGAGAAACTTACTTCCACCGTTTTTTAAAATCACCGCTTCTAGAAGGTTTACATGATTTCTTAAAAAACACGATTTTTTATAAAATGTGTTTTATTTCATAAATGGAATAAACAAAGTATGCACATTCTACGTCATAACAACTTTCTATAGTTTGCGCATTCGTCCGGAAATAAGAAAAGCTTACTTCCACCGTTTTTTAAAATCAGAGCTTTTAGAAGGTTTACATGATTTCGTAAAAAACATGAGTTTTTAGAAAATGTGTTTTATTTCATAAATGGAATCTACAAAGTATGCACATTCTACGTCATAACGACTTTCTATAGTTGGGCATGCGTCCGAAAATTAGAAAAGCTTACTTCCACCGTTTTTTTAAATCACAGCTTCTAGGAGGTTTACATGATTTCGTAAAAAACACGAGTTTTTAGAAAATGTGTTTTATTTCAGAAATGGAATCAAAAAAGTATGCACATTCTACGTCATAACGACTTTCTATAGTTTGCGCATGCGTCCGGAAATAAGAAAACCTTACTTCCACCATTTTCTAAAATCACCGTTTCTAGAAGGTTTACATGATTTCGTAAAAAACACGAGTTTTTAGAAAATGTGTTTTATTTCATAAATGGAATCTACAAAGTATGCACATTCTACGTCATAATGACTTTCTATAGTTTGCGCATGCATCCGGAAATAAGAAAAGCTTACTTCCCCCGTTTTTTAAAATCACAGCTTCTAGAAGGTTTACATGATTTCTTAAAAAACACGAGTTTTTAGAAAATGTGTTTTATTTCATAAATGGAATCAACAAAGTATGCACATTCTATGTCATAACGACTTTCTATAGTTTGTGCATGCGTCCGGAAATAAGAAAAGCTTACTTCCACCGTTTTTTAAAATCACAGCTTCTAGAAGGTTTACATGATTTATTAAAAAACACGAGTTTTTAGAAAATGTGTTTTATTTCATAAATGGAATCGACAAAGTATGCAAATTCTACGTCATAACGACTTTCTATAGTTTGCGCATGCGTCCGGAAATAAGAAAAGCTTACTTCCACCATTTTTTAAAATCACCGTTTCTAGAAGGTTTACATGATTTCGTAAAAAACACGAGTTTTTAGAAAATGTGTTTTATTTCATAAATGGAATCTACAAAGTATGCACATTCTACGTCATAATGACTTTCTATAGTTTGCGCATGCGTCCGGAAATAAGAAAAGCTTACTTCCACCGTTTTTTAAAATCACAGATTCTAGAAGGTTTACATGATTTCTTAAAAAACACGAGTTTTTAGAAAATGTGTTTTATTTCATAAATGGAATCAACAAAGTATGCACATTCTACGTCATAACGACTTTCTATAGTTTGCGCATGCGTCCGGAAATAAGAAAAGCTTACTTCCCCCGTTTTTTAAAATCACAGCTTCTAGAATGTTTACATGATTTCTTAAAAAACACGAGTTTTTAGAAAATGTGTTTTATTTCTTAAATGGAATCAACAAAGTATGCACATTCTACGTCATAACGACTTTCTATAGTTTGCGCATGCGTCCGGAAATAAGAAAAGCTTACTTCCACCGTTGTTTAAAATCACAGCTTCTAGAAGGTTTACATGATTTCGTAAAAAACACAATTTTTTAGAAAATGTGTTTTATTTCATAAATGGAATCAACAAAGTATGCACATTCTACGTCATAACGAATTTCTATAGTTTGCGCATGCGTCCGGAAATAAGAAAAGCTAACTTCCACCATTTTTTAAAATCACCGTTTCTAGAAGGTTTACATGATTTCGTAAAAAACACGAGTTTTTAGAAAATGTGTTTTATTTCATAAATGGAATCTACAAAGAATGCACATTCTACGTCATAATGAATTTCTATAGTTTGCGCATGCGTCCGGAAATAAGAAAAGCTTACTTCCCCCGTTTTTTAAAATCACAGCTTCTAGAAGGTTTACATGATTTCGTAAAAAACACGAGTTTTTAGAAAATGTGTTTTATTTCATAAATGGAATCAACAAAGTATGCACGTTCTATGACATAACGACTTTCTATAGTTTGTGCATGCGTCCGGAAATAAGAAAAGCTTACTTCCACCGTTTTTTAAAATCACAGCTTCTAGAAGGTTTACATGATTTATTAAAAAACACGAGTTTTTAGAAAATGTGTTTTATTTCATAAATGGAATCAACAAAGTATGCACATTCTACGTCATAACGACTTTCTATAGTTTGCGCATGTGTCCGGAAATAAGAAAAGCTTACTTCCACCATTTTTTAAAATCACCGTTTCTAGAAGGTTTACATGATTTCGTAAAAAACACGAGTTTTTAGAAAATATGTTTTATTTCATAAATGGAATCTACAAAGTATGCACATTCTACATCATAATGACTTTCTATAGTTTGCGCATGCGTCCGGAAATAAGAAAAGCTTACTTCCCCTGTTTTTTAAAATCACAGCTTCTAGAAGGTTTACATGATTTCGTAAAAAACACGAGTTTTTAGAAAATGTGTTTTATTTCATAAATGGAATCAACAAAGTATGCACGTTCTATGACATAACGACTTTCTATAGTTTGTGCATGCGTCCGGAAATAAGAAAAGCTTACTTCCACCGTTTTTTAAAATCACAGCTTCTAGAAGGTTTACATGATTTATTAAAAAACACGAGTTTTTAGAAAATGTGTTTTATTTCATAAATGGAATCAACAAAGTATGCACATTCTACGTCATAACGACTTTCTATAGTTTGCGCATGCGTCCGGAAATAAGAAAAGCTTACTTCCACCATTTTTTAAAATCACCGTTTCTAGAAGGTTTACATGATTTTGTAAAAAACACGAGTTTTTAGAAAATGTGTTTTATTTCATAAATGGAATCTACAAAGTATGCACATTCTACATCATAATGACTTTCTATAGTTTGCGCATGCGTCCGGAAATAAGAAAAGCTTACTTCCCCCGTTTTTTAAAATCACAGCTTCTAGAAGGTTTACATGATTTCTTAAAAAACATGAGTTTTTAGAAAATGTGTTTTATTTCATAAATGGAATCAACAAAGTATGCACATTCTACGTCATAACGACTTTCTATAGTTTGCGCATGCGTCCGGAAATAAGAAAAGCTTACTTCCCCCGTTTTTTAAAATCACAGCTTCTAGAAGGTTTACATGATTTCTTAAAAAACACGAGTTTTTAGAAAATGTGTTTTATTTCATAAATGGAATCAACAAAGTATGCACATTCTACATCATAACGACTTTCTATAGTTTGCGCATGCGTCCGGAAATAAGAAAAGATTACTTCCACCGTTGTTTAAAATCACAGCTTCTAGAAGGTTTACATGATTTCGTAAAAAACACATTTTTTTAGAAAATGTGTTTTATTTCATAAATGGAATCTACAAAGTATGCACATTCTACGTCATAACGACTTTCTATAGTTTGCGCATGCGTCCAGAAATAAGAGAAGCTTACTTCCACCGTTTTTTAAAATCACAGCTTCTAGAAGGTTTACAAGATTTCTTAAAAAACACGAGTTTTTAGAAAATGTGTTTTATTTCATAAATGGAATCTACAAAGTATGAACATTCTACGTCATAACGACTTTCTATACTTTGCACATGCGTCCGGAAATAAGAATAGCTTACTTCCCCCGTTTTTTAAAATCACAGCTTCTAGAAGGTTTACATGATTTCGTAAAAAACACGAGTTTTTAGAAAATGTGTTTTATTTCATAAATGGAATCAACAAAGTATGCACATTCTACGTCATAACGACTTTCTATAGTTTGAGCATGCGTCCGGAAATAAGAACAGCTTACTTCCCCCGTTTTTAAAAATCACAGCTTCTAGATGGTTTACATGATTTCGAAAAAAACACGAGTTTTTAGAAAATGTGTTTTATTTCACAAATGGAATCAACAAAGTATTCACATTCTACGTCATAACAACTTTCTATAGTTTGCGCATGCGTCCGGAAATAAGAAAAGCTTACTTCCACCATTTTTTAAAATCACAGCTTCTAGAAGGTTTACATGATTTCATAAAAGACACGAGTTTTTAGAATATGTGTTTTATTTCATAAATGGAATCAACAAAGTATGCACATTCTACGTCATAACGACATTCTATAGTTTGCGCATTCGTTCGGAAATAAGAAAAGCTTACTTCCACCGTTTTTTAAAATCACCGCTTCTAGAAGGTTTACATGATTTCGTAAAAAACACGAGTTTTTAGAAAATGTGTTTTATTTGATAAATGGAATCAACAAAGTATGCACATTATACGTCATAACAACTTTCTATAGTTTGCGCATTCATCCGGAAATAAGAAAATCTCACTTCCACTGTTTTTTAAAATCACAACTTCTAAAAGGTTTACATGGTTTCGTAAAAAACACGAGTTTTTAGAAAATTTGTTTTATTTCATAAATGGAATCTACAAAGTATGCACATTCTACGTCATAACGAATTTCTATAGTTTGCGCATGCGTCCGGAAATAAGAAAAGCTTACTTCCACCATTTTTTAAAATCACAGCTTCTAGAAGTTTTACATGAATTCGTAAAAAACACGAGTTTTTAGAAAATGTGTTTTATTTCATAAATGGAATCTACAAAGTATGCACATTCTACGTCATAACGACTTTCTATAGTTTGCGCATGCGTCCGGTAATAAGAAAAGCTTACTTCCCCCGTATTTTAAAATCACAGCTTCTAGAAGGTTTACATGACTTCTTAAAAAACACGAGTTTTTCCAAAATGTGTTTTATTTCATAAATGGAATCTACAAAGTATGCGCATTCTACGTCATAACGAATTTCTATAGTTTACGCATGCGTCCGGAAATAAGACAAGCTTAGTTCCCCCGTTTTTTAAAACCACAGCTTTTAGAAGGTTTACATGATTTCTTAAAAAACACAAGTTTTTAGAAAATGTGTTTTATTTCATAAATGGAATCAACAAAGTATGCACATTCTACGTCATAAAGACTTTCTATAGTTTGCGCCTGCGTTTGGAAATAAGAAAAGCTTACTTCCCCCGTTTTTTAAAATCACAGCTTCTAGAAGGTTTACATGATTTCTTAAAAAACACGAGTTTTTAGAAAATGTGCATTATTTCATAAATGGAATCTACAAAGTATGCACATTCTATGTCATAACGACTTTCTATAGTTTGCGCATGCGTCCGGAAATAACAAAAGCTTACTTCCCCTGTTTTTTAAAATCACAGCTTCTAGAAGGTTTACATGATTTCTTAAAAACCACGAGTTTTTAGAAAATGTGTTTTATTTCATAAATGGAATCAACAAAGTATGCACATTCTACGTCATAACGACTTTCTATAGTTTGTGCATGCGTTTGGAAATAAGAAATGTTTACTTCCCCCATTTTTTAAAATCACAGCTTCTAGAAGGTTTACATGATTTCGTAAAAAACACGAGTTTTTAGAAAATGTGTTTTATTTCATAAATGGAATCAACAAAGTATGCAAATTCTACGTCATAACGACTTTCTATAGTTTGCGCATGTGTCCAGAAATAAGAGAAACTTACTTCCACCGTTTTTTAAAATCACCGCTTCTAGAAGGTTTACATGATTTCTTAAAAAACACGATTTTTTATAAAATGTGTTTTATTTCATAAATGGAATAAACAAAGTATGCACATTCTACGTCATAACAACTTTCTATAGTTTGCGCATTCGTCCGGAAATAAGAAAAGCTTACTTCCACCGTTTTTTAAAATCAGAGCTTTTAGAAGGTTTACATGATTTCGTAAAAAACATGAGTTTTTAGAAAATGTGTTTTATTTCATAAATGGAATCTACAAAGTATGCACATTCTACGTCATAACGACTTTCTATAGTTGGGCATGCGTCCGAAAATTAGAAAAGCTTACTTCCACCGTTTTTTTAAATCACAGCTTCTAGGAGGTTTACATGATTTCGTAAAAAACACGAGTTTTTAGAAAATGTGTTTTATTTCATAAATGGAATCAAAAAAGTATGCACATTCTACGTCATAACGACTTTCTATAGTTTGCGCATGCGTCCGGAAATAAGAAAACCTTACTTCCACCATTTTCTAAAATCACCGTTTCTAGAAGGTTTACATGATTTCGTAAAAAACACGAGTTTTTAGAAAATGTGTTTTATTTCATAAATGGAATCTACAAAGTATGCACATTCTACGTCATAATGACTTTCTATAGTTTGCGCATGCATCCGGAAATAAGAAAAGCTTACTTCCCCCGTTTTTTAAAATCACAGCTTCTAGAAGGTTTACATGATTTCTTAAAAAACACGAGTTTTTAGAAAATGTGTTTTATTTCATAAATGGAATCAACAAAGTATGCACATTCTATGTCATAACGACTTTCTATAGTTTGTGCATGCGTCTGGAAATAAGAAAAGCTTACTTCCACCGTTTTTTAAAATCACAGCTTCTAGAAGGTTTACATGATTTATTAAAAAACACGAGTTTTTAGAAAATGTGTTTTATTTCATAAATGGAATCGACAAAGTATGCAAATTCTACGTCATAACGACTTTCTATAGTTTGCGCATGCGTCCGGAAATAAGAAAAGCTTACTTCCACCATTTTTTAAAATCACCGTTTCTAGAAGGTTTACATGATTTCGTAAAAAACACGAGTTTTTAGAAAATGTGTTTTATTTCATAAATGGAATCTACAAAGTATGCACATTCTACGTCATAATGACTTTCTATAGTTTGCGCATGCGTCCGGAAATAAGAAAAGCTTACTTCCACCGTTTTTTAAAATCACAGATTCTAGAAGGTTTACATGATTTCTTAAAAAACACGAGTTTTTAGAAAATGTGTTTTATTTCATAAATGGAATCAACAAAGTATGCACATTCTACGTCATAACGACTTTCTATAGTTTGCGCATGCGTCCGGAAATAAGAAAAGCTTACTTCCCCCGTTTTTTAAAATCACAGCTTCTAGAATGTTTACATGATTTCTTAAAAAACACGAGTTTTTAGAAAATGTGTTTTATTTCTTAAATGGAATCAACAAAGTATGCACATTCTACGTCATAACGACTTTCTATAGTTTGCGCATGCGTCCGGAAATAAGAAAAGCTTACTTCCACCGTTGTTTAAAATCACAGCTTCTAGAAGGTTTACATGATTTCGTAAAAAACACAATTTTTTAGAAAATGTGTTTTATTTCATAAATGGAATCAACAAAGTATGCACATTCTACGTCATAACGACTTTCTATAGTTTGCGCATGCGTCCGGAAATAAGAAAAGCTAACTTCCACCATTTTTTAAAATCACCGTTTCTAGAAGGTTTACATGATTTCGTAAAAAACACGAGTTTTTAGAAAATGTGTTTTATTTCATAAATGGAATCTACAAAGAATGCACATTCTACGTCATAATGACTTTCTATAGTTTGCGCATGCGTCCGGAAATAAGAAAAGCTTACTTCCCCCGTTTTTTAAAATCACAGCTTCTAGAAGGTTTACATGATTTCGTAAAAAACACGAGTTTTTAGAAAATGTGTTTTATTTCATAAATGGAATCAACAAAGTATGCACGTTCTATGACATAACGACTTTCTATAGTTTGTGCATGCGTCCGGAAATAAGAAAAGCTTACTTCCACCGTTTTTTAAAATCACAGCTTCTAGAAGGTTTACATGATTTATTAAAAAACACGAGTTTTTAGAAAATGTGTTTTATTTCATAAATGGAATCAACAAAGTATGCACATTCTACGTCATAACGACTTTCTATAGTTTGCGCATGCGTCCGGAAATAAGAAAAGCTTACTTCCACCATTTTTTAAAATCACCGTTTCTAGAAGGTTTACATGATTTCGTAAAAAACACGAGTTTTTAGAAAATGTGTTTTATTTCATAAATGGAATCTACAAAGTATGCACATTCTACATCATAATGACTTTCTATAGTTTGCGCATGCGTCCGGAAATAAGAAAAGCTTACTTCCCCCGTTTTTTAAAATCACAGCTTCTAGAAGGTTTACATGATTTCGTAAAAAACACGAGTTTTTAGAAAATGTGTTTTATTTCATAAATGGAATCAACAAAGTATGCACGTTCTATGACATAACGACTTTCTATAGTTTGTGCATGCGTCCGGAAATAAGAAAAGCTTACTTCCACCGTTTTTTAAAATCACAGCTTCTAGAAGGTTTACATGATTTATTAAAAAACACGAGTTTTTAGAAAATGTGTTTTATTTCATAAATGGAATCAACAAAGTATGCACATTCTACGTCATAACGACTTTCTATAGTTTGCGCATGCGTCCGGAAATAAGAAAAGCTTACTTCCACCATTTTTTAAAATCACCGTTTCTAGAAGGTTTACATGATTTTGTAAAAAACACGAGTTTTTAGAAAATGTGTTTTATTTCATAAATGGAATCTACAAAGTATGCACATTCTACATCATAATGACTTTCTATAGTTTGCGCATGCGTCCGGAAATAAGAAAAGCTTACTTCCCCCGTTTTTTAAAATCACAGCTTCTAGAAGGTTTACATGATTTCTTAAAAAACATGAGTTTTTAGAAAATGTGTTTTATTTCATAAATGGAATCAACAAAGTATGCACATTCTACGTCATAACGACTTTCTATAGTTTGCGCATGCGTCCGGAAATAAGAAAAGCTTACTTCCCCCGTTTTTTAAAATCACAGCTTCTAGAAGGTTTACATGATTTCTTAAAAAACACGAGTTTTTAGAAAATGTGTTTTATTTCATAAATGGAATCAACAAAGTATGCACATTCTACATCATAACGACTTTCTATAGTTTGCGCATGCGTCCGGAAATAAGAAAAGATTACTTCCACCGTTGTTTAAAATCACAGCTTCTAGAAGGTTTACATGATTTCGTAAAAAACACATTTTTTTAGAAAATGTGTTTTATTTCATAAATGGAATCTACAAAGTATGCACATTCTACGTCATAACGACTTTCTATAGTTTGCGCATGCGTCCAGAAATAAGAGAAGCTTACTTCCACCGTTTTTTAAAATCACAGCTTCTAGAAGGTTTACAAGATTTCTTAAAAAACACGAGTTTTTAGAAAATGTGTTTTATTTCATAAATGGAATCTACAAAGTATGAACATTCTACGTCATAACGACTTTCTATACTTTGCACATGCGTCCGGAAATAAGAATAGCTTACTTCCCCCGTTTTTTAAAATCACAGCTTCTAGAAGGTTTACATGATTTCGTAAAAAACACGAGTTTTTAGAAAATGTGTTTTATTTCATAAATGGAATCAACAAAGTATGCACATTCTACGTCATAACGACTTTCTATAGTTTGAGCATGCGTCCGGAAATAAGAACAGCTTACTTCCCCCGTTTTTAAAAATCACAGCTTCTAGATGGTTTACATGATTTCGAAAAAAACACGAGTTTTTAGAAAATGTGTTTTATTTCACAAATGGAATCAACAAAGTATTCACATTCTACGTCATAACAACTTTCTATAGTTTGCGCATGCGTCCGGAAATAAGAAAAGCTTACTTCCACCATTTTTTAAAATCACAGCTTCTAGAAGGTTTACATGATTTCATAAAAGACACGAGTTTTTAGAATATGTGTTTTATTTCATAAATGGAATCAACAAAGTATGCACATTCTACGTCATAACGACATTCTATAGTTTGCGCATTCGTTCGGAAATAAGAAAAGCTTACTTCCACCGTTTTTTAAAATCACCGCTTCTAGAAGGTTTACATGATTTCGTAAAAAACACGAGTTTTTAGAAAATGTGTTTTATTTGATAAATGGAATCAACAAAGTATGCACATTATACGTCATAACAACTTTCTATAGTTTGCGCATTCATCCGGAAATAAGAAAATCTCACTTCCACTGTTTTTTAAAATCACAACTTCTAAAAGGTTTACATGGTTTCGTAAAAAACACGAGTTTTTAGAAAATTTGTTTTATTTCATAAATGGAATCTACAAAGTATGCACATTCTACGTCATAACGAATTTCTATAGTTTGCGCATGCGTCCGGAAATAAGAAAAGCTTACTTCCACCGTTTTTTAAAATCACAGCTTCTAGAAGTTTTACATGAATTCGTAAAAAACACGAGTTTTTAGAAAATGTGTTTTATTTCATAAATGGAATCTACAAAGTATGCACATTCTACGTCATAACGACTTTCTATAGTTTGCGCATGCGTCCGGTAATAAGAAAAGCTTACTTCCCCCGTATTTTAAAATCACAGCTTCTAGAAGGTTTACATGACTTCTTAAAAAACACGAGTTTTTCCAAAATGTGTTTTATTTCATAAATGGAATCTACAAAGTATGCGCATTCTACGTCATAACGAATTTCTATAGTTTACGCATGCGTCCGGAAATAAGACAAGCTTAGTTCCCCCGTTTTTTAAAACCACAGCTTTTAGAAGGTTTACATGATTTCTTAAAAAACACAAGTTTTTAGAAAATGTGTTTTATTTCATAAATGGAATCAACAAAGTATGCACATTCTACGTCATAAAGACTTTCTATAGTTTGCGCCTGCGTTTGGAAATAAGAAAAGCTTACTTCCCCCGTTTTTTAAAATCACAGCTTCTAGAAGGTTTACATGATTTCTTAAAAAACACGAGTTTTTAGAAAATGTGCATTATTTCATAAATGGAATCTACAAAGTATGCACATTCTATGTCATAACGACTTTCTATAGTTTGCGCATGCGTCCGGAAATAACAAAAGCTTACTTCCCCTGTTTTTTAAAATCACAGCTTCTAGAAGGTTTACATGATTTCTTAAAAACCACGAGTTTTTAGAAAATGTGTTTTATTTCATAAATGGAATCAACAAAGTATGCACATTCTACGTCATAACGACTTTCTATAGTTTGTGCATGCGTTTGGAAATAAGAAATGTTTACTTCCCCCATTTTTTAAAATCACAGCTTCTAGAAGGTTTACATGATTTCGTAAAAAACACGAGTTTTTAGAAAATGTGTTTTATTTCATAAATGGAATCAACAAAGTATGCAAATTCTACGTCATAACGACTTTCTATAGTTTGCGCATGTGTCCAGAAATAAGAGAAACTTACTTCCACCGTTTTTTAAAATCACCGCTTCTAGAAGGTTTACATGATTTCTTAAAAAACACGATTTTTTATAAAATGTGTTTTATTTCATAAATGGAATAAACAAAGTATGCACATTCTACGTCATAACAACTTTCTATAGTTTGCGCATTCGTCCGGAAATAAGAAAAGCTTACTTCCACCGTTTTTTAAAATCAGAGCTTTTAGAAGGTTTACATGATTTCGTAAAAAACATGAGTTTTTAGAAAATGTGTTTTATTTCATAAATGGAATCTACAAAGTATGCACATTCTACGTCATAACGACTTTCTATAGTTGGGCATGCGTCCGAAAATTAGAAAAGCTTACTTCCACCGTTTTTTTAAATCACAGCTTCTAGGAGGTTTACATGATTTCGTAAAAAACACGAGTTTTTAGAAAATGTGTTTTATTTCATAAATGGAATCAAAAAAGTATGCACATTCTACGTCATAACGACTTTCTATAGTTTGCGCATGCGTCCGGAAATAAGAAAACCTTACTTCCACCATTTTCTAAAATCACCGTTTCTAGAAGGTTTACATGATTTCGTAAAAAACACGAGTTTTTAGAAAATGTGTTTTATTTCATAAATGGAATCTACAAAGTATGCACATTCTACGTCATAATGACTTTCTATAGTTTGCGCATGCATCCGGAAATAAGAAAAGCTTACTTCCCCCGTTTTTTAAAATCACAGCTTCTAGAAGGTTTACATGATTTCTTAAAAAACACGAGTTTTTAGAAAATGTGTTTTATTTCATAAATGGAATCAACAAAGTATGCACATTCTATGTCATAACGACTTTCTATAGTTTGTGCATGCGTCTGGAAATAAGAAAAGCTTACTTCCACCGTTTTTTAAAATCACAGCTTCTAGAAGGTTTACATGATTTATTAAAAAACACGAGTTTTTAGAAAATGTGTTTTATTTCATAAATGGAATCGACAAAGTATGCAAATTCTACGTCATAACGACTTTCTATAGTTTGCGCATGCGTCCGGAAATAAGAAAAGCTTACTTCCACCATTTTTTAAAATCACCGTTTCTAGAAGGTTTACATGATTTCGTAAAAAACACGAGTTTTTAGAAAATGTGTTTTATTTCATAAATGGAATCTACAAAGTATGCACATTCTACGTCATAATGACTTTCTATAGTTTGCGCATGCGTCCGGAAATAAGAAAAGCTTACTTCCACCGTTTTTTAAAATCACAGATTCTAGAAGGTTTACATGATTTCTTAAAAAACACGAGTTTTTAGAAAATGTGTTTTATTTCATAAATGGAATCAACAAAGTATGCACATTCTACGTCATAACGACTTTCTATAGTTTGCGCATGCGTCCGGAAATAAGAAAAGCTTACTTCCCCCGTTTTTTAAAATCACAGCTTCTAGAATGTTTACATGATTTCTTAAAAAACACGAGTTTTTAGAAAATGTGTTTTATTTCTTAAATGGAATCAACAAAGTATGCACATTCTACGTCATAACGACTTTCTATAGTTTGCGCATGCGTCCGGAAATAAGAAAAGCTTACTTCCACCGTTGTTTAAAATCACAGCTTCTAGAAGGTTTACATGATTTCGTAAAAAACACAATTTTTTAGAAAATGTGTTTTATTTCATAAATGGAATCAACAAAGTATGCACATTCTACGTCATAACGACTTTCTATAGTTTGCGCATGCGTCCGGAAATAAGAAAAGCTAACTTCCACCATTTTTTAAAATCACCGTTTCTAGAAGGTTTACATGATTTCGTAAAAAACACGAGTTTTTAGAAAATGTGTTTTATTTCATAAATGGAATCTACAAAGAATGCACATTCTACGTCATAATGACTTTCTATAGTTTGCGCATGCGTCCGGAAATAAGAAAAGCTTACTTCCCCCGTTTTTTAAAATCACAGCTTCTAGAAGGTTTACATGATTTCGTAAAAAACACGAGTTTTTAGAAAATGTGTTTTATTTCATAAATGGAATCAACAAAGTATGCACGTTCTATGACATAACGACTTTCTATAGTTTGTGCATGCGTCCGGAAATAAGAAAAGCTTACTTCCACCGTTTTTTAAAATCACAGCTTCTAGAAGGTTTACATGATTTATTAAAAAACACGAGTTTTTAGAAAATGTGTTTTATTTCATAAATGGAATCAACAAAGTATGCACATTCTACGTCATAACGACTTTCTATAGTTTGCGCATGCGTCCGGAAATAAGAAAAGCTTACTTCCACCATTTTTTAAAATCACCGTTTCTAGAAGGTTTACATGATTTTGTAAAAAACACGAGTTTTTAGAAAATGTGTTTTATTTCATAAATGGAATCTACAAAGTATGCACATTCTACATCATAATGACTTTCTATAGTTTGCGCATGCGTCCGGAAATAAGAAAAGCTTACTTCCCCCGTTTTTTAAAATCACAGCTTCTAGAAGGTTTACATGATTTCGTAAAAAACACGAGTTTTTAGAAAATGTGTTTTATTTCATAAATGGAATCAACAAAGTATGCACGTTCTATGACATAACGACTTTCTATAGTTTGTGCATGCGTCCGGAAATAAGAAAAGCTTACTTCCACCGTTTTTTAAAATCACAGCTTCTAGAAGGTTTACATGATTTATTAAAAAACACGAGTTTTTAGAAAATGTGTTTTATTTCATAAATGGAATCAACAAAGTATGCACATTCTACGTCATAACGACTTTCTATAGTTTGCGCATGCGTCCGGAAATAAGAAAAGCTTACTTCCACCATTTTTTAAAATCACCGTTTCTAGAAGGTTTACATGATTTTGTAAAAAACACGAGTTTTTAGAAAATGTGTTTTATTTCATAAATGGAATCTACAAAGTATGCACATTCTACATCATAATGACTTTCTATAGTTTGCGCATGCGTCCGGAAATAAGAAAAGCTTACTTCCCCCGTTTTTTAAAATCACAGCTTCTAGAAGGTTTACATGATTTCTTAAAAAACATGAGTTTTTAGAAAATGTGTTTTATTTCATAAATGGAATCAACAAAGTATGCACATTCTACGTCATAACGACTTTCTATAGTTTGCGCATGCGTCCGGAAATAAGAAAAGCTTACTTCCCCCGTTTTTTAAAATCACAGCTTCTAGAAGGTTTACATGATTTCTTAAAAAACACGAGTTTTTAGAAAATGTGTTTTATTTCATAAATGGAATCAACAAAGTATGCACATTCTACATCATAACGACTTTCTATAGTTTGCGTATGCGTCCGGAAATAAGAAAAGATTACTTCCACCGTTGTTTAAAATCACAGCTTCTAGAAGGTTTACATGATTTCGTAAAAAACACATTTTTTTAGAAAATGTGTTTTATTTCATAAATGGAATCTACAAAGTATGCACACTCTACGTCATAACGACTTTCTATAGTTTGTGCATGCGTCCAGAAATAAGAGAAGCTTACTTCCACCGTTTTTTAAAATCACAGCTTCTAGAAGGTTTACAAGATTTCTTAAAAAACACGAGTTTTTAGAAAATGTGTTTTATTTCATAAATGGAATCTACAAAGTATGAACATTCTACGTCATAACGACTTTCTATACTTTGCACATGCGTCCGGAAATAAGAATAGCTTACTTCCCCCGTTTTTTAAAATCACAGCTTCTAGAAGGTTTACATGATTTCGTAAAAAACACGAGTTTTTAGAAAATGTGTTTTATTTCATAAATGGAATCAACAAAGTATGCACATTCTACGTCATAACGACTTTCTATAGTTTGAGCATGCGTCCGGAAATAAGAACAGCTTACTTCCCCCGTTTTTAAAAATCACAGCTTCTAGATGGTTTACATGATTTCGAAAAAAACACGAGTTTTTAGAAAATGTGTTTTATTTCACAAATGGAATCAACAAAGTATTCACATTCTACGTCATAACAACTTTCTATAGTTTGCGCATGCGTCCGGAAATAAGAAAAGCTTACTTCCACCATTTTTTAAAATCACAGCTTCTAGAAGGTTTACATGATTTCATAAAAGACACGAGTTTTTAGAATATGTGTTTTATTTCATAAATGGAATCAACAAAGTATGCACATTCTACGTCATAACGACATTCTATAGTTTGCGCATTCGTTCGGAAATAAGAAAAGCTTACTTCCACCGTTTTTTAAAATCACCGCTTCTAGAAGGTTTACATGATTTCGTAAAAAACACGAGTTTTTAGAAAATGTGTTTTATTTGATAAATGGAATCAACAAAGTATGCACATTATACGTCATAACAACTTTCTATAGTTTGCGCATTCATCCGGAAATAAGAAAATCTCACTTCCACTGTTTTTTAAAATCACAACTTCTAAAAGGTTTACATGGTTTCGTAAAAAACACGAGTTTTTAGAAAATTTGTTTTATTTCATAAATGGAATCTACAAAGTATGCACATTCTACGTCATAACGAATTTCTATAGTTTGCGCATGCGTCCGGAAATAAGAAAAGCTTACTTCCACCGTTTTTTAAAATCACAGCTTCTAGAAGTTTTACATGAATTCGTAAAAAACACGAGTTTTTAGAAAATGTGTTTTATTTCATAAATGGAATCTACAAAGTATGCACATTCTACGACATAACGACTTTCTATAGTTTGCGCATGCGTCCGGTAATAAGAAAAGCTTACTTCCCCCGTATTTTAAAATCACAGCTTCTAGAAGGTTTACATGACTTCTTAAAAAACACGAGTTTTTCCAAAATGTGTTTTATTTCATAAATGGAATCTACAAAGTATGCGCATTCTACGTCATAACGAATTTCTATAGTTGGGCATGCGTTTGGAAATAAGAAAACCTTACTTCCCCCGTTTTTTTAAATCACAACTTCTAGAAGGTTTACATGATTTCGTAAAAAACACGAGTTTTTAGAAAATGTGTTTTATTTCATAAATGGAATCTACAAAGAATGCACATTCTACGTCATAAGGACTTTCTATAGTTTGTGCATGCGTCCGGAAATAAGAAAAGCTTTCTTCCACCGTTTTTTAAAATCACATCTTCTAGAAGGTTTACATGATTTCGTAAAAAACACGAGTTTTTAGAAAATGTGTTTTATTTCATAAATGGAATCTACAAAGTATGCACATTCTACGTCATAACGACTTTCTATAGTTTGTGCATGCTTCCGGAAATAAGAAAAGCTTACTTCCCCCGTATTTTAAAATCACAGCTTCTAGAAGGTTTACATGATTTCGTAAAAAACACGAGTTTTTAGAAAATGTGTTTTATTTCATAAATGGAATCTACGAAGTATGCACATTCTACATCATAACGACTTTCTATAGTTTGCGGATGCGTCCGGAAATAAGAAAAGCTTACTTCCCCCGTTTTTTAAAATCACAGCTTCTAGAAGGTTTACATGATTTCTTAAAAAACACGAGTTTTAGAAAATGTGTTTTATTTCAGAAATGGAATCAACAAAGTATGCACATTCTACGTCATAACGACTTTCTAAAGTTTGCGCATGCGTCCGGAAATAAGAAAAGCTTACTTCCACCGTTTTTTGAAATCACAACTTCTAGAAGGTTTACATGATTTCGTAAAAAACACGAATTTTTAGAAAATGTGTTTTATTTCATAAATGGAATCGACAAAGTATGCACATTCTACGTCATAACGACTTTCTATATTTTGCGCATGCGTCCGGAAATAAGAAACGCTTACTGCCCCCGTTTTTTAAAATCACAGCTTCTAGAAGGTTTACATGATTTCGTAAAAAACAAGAGTTCTTAGAAAATGTGTTTTATTTCATAAATGGAATCAACAAAGTATGCACATTCTACGTCATAACGACTTTCTATAGTTTGCGCATGCGTCCGGAAATAAGAAAAGCTTACTTCCACCGTTTTTTAAAATCACTGCTTCTAGAAGGTTTACATGATTTCTTAAAAAACACGAGTATTTAGAAAATGTGTTTTATTTCAAAAATGGAATCAACAAAGTATGCACATTCTACGTCATAACGACTTTCTATAGTTTGCGCATGCGTCCGGAAATAAGAAAAGCTTAATTCCACCGTTTTTTAAAATCACAGCTTCTAGAAGGTTTACATGATTTCTTAAAAAACACGAGTTTTTAGAAAATGTGTTTTATTTCATAAATGGAATCAACAAAGTATGCACATTCTACCTCATAACGACTTTCTATAGTTTGCGCATGCGTCTGGAAATAAGAAAAGCTTACTTCCACCGTTTTTTGAAATCACAACTTCTAGAAGGTTTACATGATTTCGTAAAAAACACGAATTTTTAGAAAATGTGTTTTATTTCATAAATGGAATCTACAAAGTATGCACATTCTACGTAATAACGACTTTCTATAGTTTGCGCATGAGTCCGGAAATAAGAAAAGCTTACTTCCACCGTCTTTTAAAATCACAGCTTCTAGAAGCTTTACATGATTTCGTAAAAAACACGAGTTTTTAGAAAATGTGTTTATTTCATAAATGGAATCTACAAAGTATGCACATACTACGTCATAACGACTTTCTATAGTTTGCGCATGCGTCCGGAAATAAGAAAAGCTTACTTCCACCGTTGTTTAAAATCACAACTTCTAGAAGGTTTACATGATTTCGTAAAAAACACAATTTTTTAGAAAATGTGTTTTATTTCATAAATGGAATCAACAAAGTATGCACATTCTACGTCATAACGACTTTCTATAGTTTGCGCATGCGTCCGGAAATAAGAAAAGCTTACTTCCACCATTTTTTAAAATCACCGTTTCTAGAAGGTTTACATGATTTCGTAAAAAACACGAGTTTTTATAAAATGTGTTTTATTTCATAAATGGAATCTACAAAGTATGCACATTCTACGTCATAATGAATTTCTATAGTTTGCGCATGCGTCCGGAAATAAGAAAAGCTTACTTCCCCCGTTTTTTAAAATCACAGCTTCTAGAAGGTTTACATGATTTCTTAAAAAACACGAGTTTTTAGAAAATGTGTTTTATTTCATAAATGGAATCAACAAAGTATGCACGTTCTACGTCATAACGACTTTCTATAGTTTGTGCATGCGTCCGGAAATAAGAAAAGCTTACTTCCACCGTTTTTTAAAATCACAGCTTCTAGAAGGTTTACATGATTTATTAAAAAACACGAGTTTTTAGAAAATGTGTTCTATTTCATAAATGGAATCAACAAAGTATGCACATTCTACGTCATAACGACTTTCTTTAGTTTGCGCATGCGTCCGGAAATAAGAAAAGCTTACTTCCACCATTTTTTAAAATCACCGTTTCTAGAAGGTTTACATGATTTCGTAAAAAACACGAGTTTTTAGAAAATGTGTTTTATTTCATAAATGGAATCTACAAAGTATGCACATTCTACGTCATAACGATTTTCTATAGTTTGCGCATGTGTCCTGAAATAAGAAAAGCTTACTTCCACCGTTTTTTAAAATCACATCTTCTAGAAGGTTTACATGATTTCGTAAAAAACACAATTTTTTAGAAAATGTGTTTTATTTCATAAATGGAATCTACAAAGTATGCACATTCTACGTCATAACGACTTTCTATAGTTTTCGCATGTTTCCTGAAATAACAAAAGCTTACTTCCACCGTTTTTTAAAATTACAGCTTCTAGAAGGTTTACATGATTTCGTAAAAAACACAATTTTTTAGAAAATGTGTTTTATTTCATAAATGGAATCTACAAAGTATGCACATTCTACGTCATAACGACTTTCTATAGTTTGCGCATGCGTCCGGAAATAAGAAAAGCTAACTTCCACCATTTTTTAAAATCACCGTTTCTAGAAGGTTTACATGATTTCGTAAAAAACACGAGTTTTTAGAAAATGTGTTTTATTTCATAAATGGAATCTACAAAGAATGCACATTCTACGTCAAAATGACTTTCTATAGTTTGCGCATGCGTCCGGAAATAAGAAAAGCTTACTTCCCCCGTTTTTTAAAATCACAGCTTCTAGAAGGTTTACATGATTTCGTAAAAAACACGAGTTTTTAGAAAATGTGTTTTATTTCATAAATGGAATCAACAAAGTATGCACGTTCTATGACATAACGACTTTCTATAGTTTGTGCATGCGTCCGGAAATAAGAAAAGCTTACTTCCACCGTTTTTTAAAATCACAGCTTCTAGAAGGTTTACATGATTTATTAAAAAACACGAGTTTTTAGAAAATGTGTTTTATTTCATAAATGGAATCAACAAAGTATGCACATTCTACGTCATAACGACTTTCTATAGTTTGCGCATGCGTCCGGAAATAAGAAAAGCTTACTTCCACCATTTTTTAAAATCACCGTTTCTAGAAGGTTTACATGATTTCGTAAAAAACACGAGTTTTTAGAAAATGTGTTTTATTTCATAAATGGAATCTACAAAGTATGCACATTCTACATCATAATGACTTTCTATAGTTTGCGCATGCGTCCGGAAATAAGAAAAGCTTACTTCCCCCGTTTTTTAAAATCACAGCTTCTAGAAGGTTTACATGATTTCTTAAAAAACACGAGTTTTTAGAAAATGTGTTTTATTTCATAAATGGAATCAACAAAGTATGCACATTCTACGTCATAACGACTTTCTATAGTTTGCGCATGCGTCCGGAAATAAGAAAAGCTTACTTCCCCCGTTTTTTAAAATCACAGCTTCTAGAAGGTTTACATGATTTCTTAAAAAACACGAGTTTTTAGAAAATGTGTTTTATTTCATAAATGGAATCAACAAAGTATGCACATTCTACATCATAACGACTTTCTATAGTTTGCGCATGCGTCCGGAAATAAGAAAAGATTACTTCCACCGTTGTTTAAAATCACAGCTTCTAGAAGGTTTACATGATTTCGTAAAAAACACATTTTTTTAGAAAATGTGTTTTATTTCATAAATGGAATCTACAAAGTATGCACATTCTACGTCATAACGACTTTCTATAGTTTGCGCATGCGTCCAGAAATAAGAGAAAATTACTTCCACCGTTTTTTAAAATCACAACTTCTAGAAGGTTTACAAGATTTCTTAAAAAACACGAGTTTTTAGAAAATGTGTTTTATTTCATAAATGGAATCTACAAAGTATGAACATTCTACGTCATAACGACTTTCTATACTTTGCACATGCGTCCGGAAATAAGAATAGCTTACTTCCCCCGTTTTTTAAAATCACAGCTTCTAGAAGGTTTACATGATTTCGTAAAAAACACGAGTTTTTAGAAAATGTGTTTTATTTCATAAATGGAATCAACAAAGTATGCACATTCTACGTCATAACGACTTTCTATAGTTTGAGCATGCGTCCGGAAATAAGAACAGCTTACTTCCCCCATTTTTAAAAATCACAGCTTCTAGATGGTTTACATGATTTCGAAAAAAACACGAGTTTTTAGAAAATGTGTTTTATTTCACAAATGGAATCAACAAATTATTCACATTCTACGTCATAACAACTTTGTATAGTTTGCGCATGCGTCCGGAAATAAGAAAAGCTTACTTCCACCATTTTTTAAAATCACAGCTTCTAGAAGGTTTACATGATTTCATAAAAGACACGAGTTTTTAGAATATGTGTTTTATTTCATAAATGGAATCAACAAAGTATGCACATTCTACGTCATAACGACATTCTATAGTTTGCGCATTCGTTCGGAAATAAGAAAAGCTTACTTCCACCGTTTTTTAAAATCACCGCTTCTAGAAGGTTTACATGATTTCGTAAAAAACACGAGTTTTTAGAAAATGTGTTTTATTTGATAAATGGAATCAACAAAGTATGCACATTATACGTCATAACAACTTTCTATAGTTTGCGCATTCATCCGGAAATAAGAAAATCTCACTTCCACTGTTTTTTAAAATCACAACTTCTAAAAGGTTTACATGGTTTCGTAAAAAACACGAGTTTTTAGAAAATTTGTTTTATTTCATAAATGGAATCTACAAAGTATGCACATTCTACGTCATAACGAATTTCTATAGTTTGCGCATGCGTCCGGAAATAAGAAAAGCTTACTTCCACCGTTTTTTAAAATCACAGCTTCTAGAAGTTTTACATGAATTCGTAAAAAACACGAGTTTTTAGAAAATGTGTTTTATTTCATAAATGGAATCTACAAAGTATGCACATTCTACGTCATAACGACTTTCTATAGTTTGCGCATGCGTCCGGTAATAAGAAAAGCTTACTTCCCCCGTATTTTAAAATCACAGCTTCTAGAAGGTTTACATGACTTCTTAAAAAACACGAGTTTTTCCAAAATGTGTTTTATTTCATAAATGGAATCTACAAAGTATGAGCATTCTACGTCATAACGAATTTCTATAGTTGGGCATGCGTTTGGAAATAAGAAAACCTTACTTCCCCCGTTTTTTTAAATCACAACTTCTAGAAGGTTTACATGATTTCGTAAAAAACACGAGTTTTTAGAAAATGTGTTTTATTTCATAAATGGAATCTACAAAGAATGCACATTCTACGTCATAAGGACTTTCTATAGTTTGCACATGCGTCCGGAAATAAGAAAAGCTTTCTTCCACCGTTTTTTAAAATCACATCTTCTAGAAGGTTTACATGATTTCGTAAAAAACACGAGTTTTTAGAAAATGTGTTTTATTTCATAAATGGAATCTACAAAGTATGCACATTCTACGTCATAACGACTTTCTATAGTTTGTGCATGCTTCCGGAAATAAGAAAAGCTTACTTCCCCCGTATTTTAAAATCACAGCTTCTAGAAGGTTTACATGATTTCGTAAAAAACACGAGTTTTTAGAAAATGTGTTTTATTTCATAAATGGAATCTACAAAGTATGCACATTCTACATCATAACGACTTTCTATAGTTTGCGGATGCGTCTGGAAATAAGAAAAGCTTACTTCCCCCATTTTTTAAAATCACAGCTTCTAGAAGGTTTACATGATTTCTTAAAAAACACGAGTTTTAGAAAATGTGTTTTATTTCAGAAATGGAATCAACAAAGTATGCACATTCTACGTCATAACGACTTTCTAAAGTTTGCGCATGCGTCCGGAAATAAGAAAAGCTTACTTCCACCGTTTTTTAAAATCACAGCTTCTAGAAGGTTTACATGATTTCTTAAAAAACACGAGTATTTAGAAAATGTGTTTTATTTCAAAAATGGAATCAACAAAGTATGCACATTCTACGTCATAACGACTTTCTATAGTTTGCGCATGCGTCCGGAAATAAGAAAAGCTTAATTCCACCGTTTTTTAAAATCACAGCTTCTAGAAGGTTTACATGATTTCTTAAAAAACGCGAGTTTTTAGAAAATGTGTTTTATTTCATAAATGGAATCAACAAAGTATGCACATTCTACCTCATAACGACTTTCTATAGTTTGCGCATGCGTCTGGAAATAAGAAAAGCTTACTTCCACCGTTTTTTGAAATCACAACTTCTAGAAGGTTTACATGATTTCGTAAAAAACACGAATTTTTAGAAAATGTGTTTTATTTCATAAATGGAATCTACAAAGTATGCACATTCTACGTAATAACGACTTTCTATAGTTTGCGCATGAGTCCGGAAATCAGAAAAGCTTACTTCCACCGTCTTTTAAAATCACAGCTTCTAGAAGCTTTACATGATTTCGTAAAAAACACGAGTTTTTAGAAAATGTGTTTATTTCATAAATGGAATCTACAAAGTATGCACATACTACGTCATAACGACTTTCTATAGTTTGCGCATGCATCCGGAAATAAGAAAAGCTTACTTCCACCGTTGTTTAAAATCACAACTTCTAGAAGGTTTACATGATTTCGTAAAAAACACAATTTTTTAGAAAATGTGTTTTATTTCATAAATGGAATCAACAAAGTATGCACATTCTACGTCATAACGACTTTCTATAGTTTGCGCATGCGTCCGGAAATAAGAAAAGCTTACTTCCACCATTTTTTAAAATCACCGTTTCTAGAAGGTTTACATGATTTCGTAAAAAACACGAGTTTTTATAAAATGTGTTTTATTTCATAAATGGAATCTACAAAGTATGCACATTCTACGTCATAATGAATTTCTATAGTTTGCGCATGCGTCCGGAAATAAGAAAAGCTTACTTCCCCCGTTTTTTAAAATCACAGCTTCTAGAAGGTTTACATGATTTCTTAAAAAACACGAGTTTTTAGAAAATGTGTTTTATTTCATAAATGGAATCAACAAAGTATGCACGTTCTACGTCATAACGACTTTCTATAGTTTGTGCATGCGTCCGGAAATAAGAAAAGCTTACTTCCACCGTTTTTTAAAATCACAGCTTCTAGAAGGTTTACATGATTTATTAAAAAACACGAGTTTTTAGAAAATGTGTTCTATTTCATAAATGGAATCAACAAAGTATGCACATTCTACGTCATAACGACTTTCTTTAGTTTGCGCATGCGTCCGGAAATAAGAAAAGCTTACTTCCACCATTTTTTAAAATCACCGTTTCTAGAAGGTTTACATGATTTCGTAAAAAACACGAGTTTTTAGAAAATGTGTTTTATTTCATAAATGGAATCTACAAAGTATGCACATTCTACGTCATAACGATTTTCTATAGTTTGCGCATGTGTCCTGAAATAAGAAAAGCTTACTTCCACCGTTTTTTAAAATCACATCTTCTAGAAGGTTTACATGATTTCGTAAAAAACACAATTTTTTAGAAAATGTGTTTTATTTCATAAATGGAATCTACAAAGTATGCACATTCTACGTCATAACGACTTTCTATAGTTTTCGCATGTTTCCTGAAATAACAAAAGCTTACTTCCACCGTTTTTTAAAATCACAGCTTCTAGAAGGTTTACATGATTTCGTAAAAAAACACAATTTTTTAGAAAATGTGTTTTATTTCATAAATGGAATCTACAAAGTATGCACATTCTACGTCATAACGACTTTCTATAGTTTGCGCATGCGTCCGGAAATAAGAAAAGCTAACTTCCACCATTTTTTAAAATCACCGTTTCTAGAAGGTTTACATGATTTCGTAAAAAACACGAGTTTTTAAAAATGTGTTTTATTTCATAAATGGAATCAACAAAGTATGCACATTCTACGTCATAACGACTTTCTATAGTTTGCGCATGCGTCCGGAAATAAGAAAAGCTTACTTCCCCCGTTTTTTAAAATCACAGCTTCTAGAATGTTTACATGATTTCTTAAAAAACACGAGTTTTTAGAAAATGTGTTTTATTTCTTAAATGGAATCAACAAAGTATGCACATTCTACGTCATAACGACTTTCTATAGTTTGCGCATGCGTCCGGAAATAAGAAAAGCTTACTTCCACCGTTGTTTAAAGTCACAGCTTCTAGAAGGTTTACATGATTTCGTAAAAAACACAATTTTTTAGAAAATGTGTTTTATTTCATAAATGGAATCAACAAAGTATGCACATTCTACGTCATAACGACTTTCTATAGTTTGCGCATGCGTCCGGAAATAAGAAAAGCTTACTTCCACCATTTTTTAAAATCACCGTTTCTAGAAGGTTTACATGATTTCGTAAAAAACACGAGTTTTTAGAAAATGTGTTTTATTTCATAAATGGAATCTACAAAGTATGCACATTCTACATCATAATGACTTTATATAGTTTGCGCATGCGTCCGGAAATAAGAAAAGCTTACTTCCCCCGTTTTTTAAAATCACAGCTTCTAGAAGGTTTACATGATTTCTTAAAAAACACGAGTTTTTAGAAAATGTGTTTTATTTCATAAATGGAATCAACAAAGTATGCACATTCTACGTCATAACGACTTTCTATAGTTTGCGCATGCGTCCGGAAATAAGAAAAGCTTACTTCCCCCGTTTTTTAAAATCACAGCTTCTAGAAGGTTTACATGATTTCTTAAAAAACACGAGTTTTTAGAAAATGTGTTTTATTTCATAAATGGAATCAACAAAGTATGCACATTCTACATCATAACGACTTTCTATAGTTTGCGCATGCGTCCGGAAATAAGAAAAGATTACTTCCACCGTTGTTTAAAATCACAGCTTCTAGAAGGTTTACATGATTTCGTAAAAAACACATTTTTTTAGAAAATGTGTTTTATTTCATAAATGGAATCTACAAAGTATGCACATTCTACATCATAACGACTTTCTATAGTTTGCGCATGCGTCCAGAAATAAGAGAAGCTTACTTCCACCGTTTTTTAAAATCACAGCTTCTAGAAGGTTTACAAGATTTCTTAAAAAACACGAGTTTTTAGAAAATGTGTTTTATTTCATAAATGGAATCTACAAAGTATGAACATTCTACGTCATAACGACTTTCTATACTTTGCACATGCGTCCGGAAATAAGAATAGCTTACTTCCCCCGTTTTTTAAAATCACAGCTTCTAGAAGGTTTACATGATTTCGTAAAAAACACGAGTTTTTAGAAAATGTGTTTTATTTCATAAATGGAATCAACAAAGTATGCACATTCTACGTCATAACGACTTTCTATAGTTTGAGCATGCGTCCGGAAATAAGAACAGCTTACTTCCCCCGTTTTTAAAAATCACAGCTTCTAGATGGTTTACATGATTTCGAAAAAAACACGAGTTTTTAGAAAATGTGTTTTATTTCACAAATGGAATCAACAAAGTATTCACATTCTACGTCATAACAACTTTCTATAGTTTGCGCATGCGTCCGGAAATAAGAAAAGCTTACTTCCACCATTTTTTAAAATCACAGCTTCTAGAAGGTTTACATGATTTCATAAAAGACACGAGTTTTTAGAATATGTGTTTTATTTCATAAATGGAATCAACAAAGTATGCACATTCTACGTCATAACGACATTCTATAGTTTGCGCATTCGTTCGGAAATAAGAAAAGCTTACTTCCATCGTTTTTTAAAATCACCGCTTCTAGAAGGTTTACATGATTTCGTAAAAAACACGAGTTTTTAGAAAATGTGTTTTATTTGATAAATGGAATCAACAAAGTATGCACATTATACGTCATAACAACTTTCTATAGTTTGCGCATTCATCCGGAAATAAGAAAATCTCACTTCCACTGTTTTTTAAAATCACAACTTCTAAAAGGTTTACATGGTTTCGTAAAAAACACGAGTTTTTAGAAAATTTGTTTTATTTCATAAATGGAATCTACAAAGTATGCACATTCTACGTCATAACGAATTTCTATAGTTTGCGCATGCGTCCGGAAATAAGAAAAGCTTACTTCCACCGTTTTTTAAAATCACAGCTTCTAGAAGTTTTACATGAATTCGTAAAAAACACGAGTTTTTAGAAAATGTGTTTTATTTCATAAATGGAATCTACAAAGTATGCACATTCTACGTCATAACGACTTTCTATAGTTTGCGCATGCGTCCGGTAATAAGAAAAGCTTACTTCCCCCGTATTTTAAAATCACAGCTTCTAGAAGGTTTACATGACTTCTTAAAAAACACGAGTTTTTCCAAAATGTGTTTTATTTCATAAATGGAATCTACAAAGTATGCGCATTCTACGTCATAACGAATTTCTATAGTTGGGCATGCGTTTGGAAATAAGAAAACCTTACTTCCCCCGTTTTTTTAAATCACAACTTCTAGAAGGTTTACATGATTTCGTAAAAAACACGAGTTTTTAGAAAATGTGTTTTATTTCATAAATGGAATCTACAAAGAATGCACATTCTACGTCATAACGACTTTCTATAGTTTGCGCATGCGTCCGGAAATAAGAAAAGCTTTATTCCACCGTTTTTTAAAATCACATCTTCTAGAAGGTTTACATGATTTCGTAAAAAACACGAGTTTTTAGAAAATGTGTTTTATTTCATAAATGGAATCTACAAAGTATGCACATTCTACATCATAACGACTTTCTATAGTTTGCGGATGCGTCCGGAAATAAGAAAAGCTTACTTCCCCCGTTTTTTAAAATCACAGCTTCTAGAAGGTTTACATGATTTCTTAAAAAACACGAGTTTTAGAAAATGTGTTTTATTTCAGAAATGGAATCAACAAAGTATGCACATTCTACGTCATAACGACTTTCTAAAGTTTGCGCATGCGTCCGGAAATAAGAAAAGCTTACTTCCACCGTTTTTTAAAATCACAGCTTCTAGAAGGTTTACATGATTTCTTAAAAAACACGAGTATTTAGAAAATGTGTTTTATTTCAAAAATGGAATCAACAAAGTATGCACATTCTACGTCATAACGACTTTCTATAGTTTGCGCATGCGTCCGGAAATAAGAAAAGCTTAATTCCACCGTTTTTTAAAATCACAGCTTCTAGAAGGTTTACATGATTTCTTAAAAAACACGAGTTTTTAGAAAATGTGTTTTATTTCATAAATGGAATCAACAAAGTATGCACATTCTACCTCATAACGACTTTCTATAGTTTGCGCATGCGTCTGGAAATAAGAAAAGCTTACTTCCACCGTTTTTTGAAATCACAACTTCTAGAAGGTTTACATGATTTCGTAAAAAACACGAATTTTTAGAAAATGTGTTTTATTTCATAAATGGAATCTACAAAGTATGCACATTCTACGTAATAACGACTTTCTATAGTTTGCGCATGAGTCCGGAAATAAGAAAAGCTTACTTCCACCGTCTTTTAAAATCACAGCTTCTAGAAGCTTTACATGATTTCGTAAAAAACACGAGTTTTTAGAAAATGTGTTTATTTCATAAATGGAATCTACAAAGTATGCACATACTACGTCATAACGACTCTCTATAGTTTGCGCATGCGTCCGGAAATAAGAAAAGCTTACTTCCACCGTTGTTTAAAATCACAACTTCTAGAAGGTTTACATGATTTCGTAAAAAACACAATTTTTTAGAAAATGTGTTTTATTTCATAAATGGAATCAACAAAGTATGCACATTCTACGTCATAACGACTTTCTATAGTTTGCGCATGCGTCCGGAAATAAGAAAAGCTTACTTCCACCATTATTTAAAATCACCGTTTCTAGAAGGTTTACATGATTTCGTAAAAAACACGAGTTTTTATAAAATCTGTTTTATTTCATAAATGGAATCTACAAAGTATGCACATTCTACGTCATAATGAATTTCTATAGTTTGCGCATGCGTCCGGAAATAAGAAAAGCTTACTTCCCCCGTTTTTTAAAATCACAGCTTCTAGAAGGTTTACATGATTTCTTAAAAAACACGAGTTTTTAGAAAATGTGTTTTATTTCATAAATGGAATCAACAAAGTATGCACGTTCTACGTCATAACGACTTTCTATAGTTTGTGCATGCGTCCGGAAATAAGAAAAGCTTACTTCCACCGTTTTTTAAAATCACAGCTTCTAGAAGGTTTACATGATTTATTAAAAAACACGAGTTTTTAGAAAATGTGTTCTATTTCATAAATGGAATCAACAAAGTATGCACATTCTACGTCATAACGACTTTCTTTAGTTTGCGCATGCGTCCGGAAATAAGAAAAGCTTACTTCCACCATTTTTTAAAATCACCGTTTCTAGAAGGTTTACATGATTTCGTAAAAAACACGAGGTTTTAGAAAATGTGTTTTATTTCATAAATGGAATCTACAAAGTATGCACATTCTACGTCATAACGATTTTCTATAGTTTGCGCATGTGTCCTGAAATAAGAAAAGCTTACTTCCACCGTTTTTTAAAATCACATCTTCTAGAAGGTTTACATGATTTCGTAAAAAACACAATTTTTTAGAAAATGTGTTTTATTTCAGAAATGGAATCAACAAAGTATGCACATTCTACGTCATAACGACTTTCTAAAGTTTGCGCATGCGTCCGGAAATAAGAAAAGCTTACTTCCACCGTTTTTTAAAATCACAGCTTCTAGAAGGTTTACATGATTTCTTAAAAAACACGAGTATTTAGAAAATGTGTTTTATTTCAAAAATGGAATCAACAAAGTATGCACATTCTACGTCATAACGACTTTCTATAGTTTGCGCATGCGTCCGGAAATAAGAAAAGCTTAATTCCACCGTTTTTTAAAATCACAGCTTCTAGAAGGTTTACATGATTTCTTAAAAAACACGAGTTTTTAGAAAATGTGTTTTATTTCATAAATGGAATCAACAAAGTATGCACATTCTACCTCATAACGACTTTCTATAGTTTGCGCATGCGTCTGGAAATAAGAAAAGCTTACTTCCACCGTTTTTTGAAATCACAACTTCTAGAAGGTTTACATGATTTCGTAAAAAACACGAATTTTTAGAAAATGTGTTTTATTTCATAAATGGAATCTACAAAGTATGCACATTCTACGTAATAACGACTTTCTATAGTTTGCGCATGAGTCCGGAAATAAGAAAAGCTTACTTCCACCGTCTTTTAAAATCACAGCTTCTAGAAGCTTTACATGATTTCGTAAAAAACACGAGTTTTTAGAAAATGTGTTTATTTCATAAATGGAATCTACAAAGTATGCACATACTACGTCATAACGACTCTCTATAGTTTGCGCATGCATCCGGAAATAAGAAAAGCTTACTTCCACCGTTGTTTAAAATCACAACTTCTAGAAGGTTTACATGATTTCGTAAAAAACACAATTTTTTAGAAAATGTGTTTTATTTCATAAATGGAATCAACAAAGTATGCACATTCTACGTCATAACGACTTTCTATAGTTTGCGCATGCGTCCGGAAATAAGAAAAGCTTACTTCCACCATTATTTAAAATCACCGTTTCTAGAAGGTTTACATGATTTCGTAAAAAACACGAGTTTTTATAAAATCTGTTTTATTTCATAAATGGAATCTACAAAGTATGCACATTCTACGTCATAATGAATTTCTATAGTTTGCGCATGCGTCCGGAAATAAGAAAAGCTTACTTCCCCCGTTTTTTAAAATCACAGCTTCTAGAAGGTTTACATGATTTCTTAAAGAACACGAGTTTTTAGAAAATGTGTTTTATTTCATAAATGGAATCAACAAAGTATGCACGTTCTACGTCATAACGACTTTCTATAGTTTGTGCATGCGTCCGGAAATAAGAAAAGCTTACTTCCACCGTTTTTTAAAATCACAGCTTCTAGAAGGTTTACATGATTTATTAAAAAACACGAGTTTTTAGAAAATGTGTTCTATTTCATAAATGGAATCAACAAAGTATGCACATTCTACGTCATAACGACTTTCTTTAGTTTGCGCATGCGTCCGGAAATAAGAAAAGCTTACTTCCACCATTTTTTAAAATCACCGTTTCTAGAAGGTTTACATGATTTCGTAAAAAACACGAGGTTTTAGAAAATGTGTTTTATTTCATAAATGGAATCTACAAAGTATGCACATTCTACGTCATAACGATTTTCTATAGTTTGCGCATGTGTCCTGAAATAAGAAAAGCTTACTTCCACCGTTTTTTAAAATCACATCTTCTAGAAGGTTTACATGATTTCGTAAAAAACACAATTTTTTAGAAAATGTGTTTTATTTCATAAATGGAATCTACAAAGTATGCACATTCTACGTCATAACGACTTTCTATAGTTTTCGCATGTTTCCTGAAATAACAAAAGCTTACTTCCACCGTTTTTTAAAATCACAGCTTCTAGAAGGTTTACATGATTTCGTAAAAAACACAATTTTTTAGAAAATGTGTTTTATTTCATAAATGGAATCTACAAAGTATGCACATTCTACGTCATAACGACTTTCTATAGTTTGCGCATGCGTCCGGAAATAAGAAAAGCTTACTTCCACCATTTTTTAAAATCACAGCTTCTAGAAGGTTTACATGATTTCTTAAAAAACACAAGTTTTTAGAAAATGTGTTTTATTTCATAAATGGAATCAACAAAGTATGCACATTCTACGTCATAACGACTTTCTATAGTTTGCGCATGCCTCCGGAAATAAGAAAAGCTTACTTCCACCGTTTTTTAAAATCACAGCTTCTAGAAGGTTTACATGATTTCTTAAAAAACACGAGTATTTAGAAAATGTGTTTTATTTCAAAAATGGAATCAACAAAGTATGCACATTCTACGTCATAACAACTTTCTATAGTTTGCGCATGCGTCCGGAAATAAGAAAAGCTTACTTCCACCGTTTTTTACAATCACAGCTTCTAGAAGGTTTACATGATTTCTTAAAAAACACGAGCTTTTAGAAAATGTGTTTTAATTCATAAATGGAATCAACAAAGTATGCACATTCTACCTCATAACGACTTTCTATAGTTTGCGCATGCGTCCGGGAATAAGAAAAGCTTATTTCCACCGTTTTTTGAAATCACAGCTTCTAGAAGGTTTACATGATTCGTAAAAAACACGAATTTTTAGAAAATGTGTTTTATTTCATAAATGGAATCTACAAAGTATGCACATTCTACGTCATAACGACTTTCTATAGTTTGCGCATGAGTCCGGAAATAAGAAAAGCTTACTTCCACCGTCTTTTAAAATCACAGCTTCTAGAAGCTTTACATGATTTCGTAAAAAACACGAGTTTTTAGAAAATGTGTTTATATTATAAATGGAATCTACAAAGTATGCACATTCTACGTCATAACGACTTTCTATAGTTTGCGCATGCGTCCGGAAATAAGAAAAGCTTACTTCCACCGTTTTTTAAAATCACAGCTTCTAGAAGGTTTACATGATTTCGTAAAAAAAATGAGTTTTTAGAAAATGTGTTTTATTTCATAAATGGAATCTACAAAGTATGCACATTCTACGTCATAACGACTTTCTATAGTTTGCGCATGTGTCCTGAAATAAGAAAAGCTTACTTCCACCGTTTTTTAAAATCACAGCTTCTAGAAGGTTTACATGATTTCGTAAAAAACACAATTTTTTAGAAAATGTGTTTTATTTCATAAATGGAATCTACAAAGTATGCACATTCTACGTCATAACAACTTTCTATAGTTTGCGCATGCGTTCGGAAATAAGAAAAGCTTACTTCCCCCGTTTTTTAAAATCACAGCTTCTAGAAGGTTTACATGATTTCTTAAAAAACACGAGTTTTTAGAAAATGTGTTTTATTTCAAAAATGGAATCAACAAAGTATGCACATTCTACGTCATAATGACTTTCTATAGTTTGCGCATGCTTTTTATAAATAAGAAAAGCTTACTTCCCCCGTTTTTTAAAATCACGGCTTCTAGAAGGTTTACATGATTTCTTAAAAAACACGAGTTTTTAGAAAATGTGTTTTATTTCATAAATGGAAACAACAAAGTATGCACATTCTACGTCATAACAACTTTCTATAGTTTGCGCATGTGTCCGGAAATATGAAAAGCTTACTTCCACCGCTTTTTAAAATCACAGCTTCTAGAAGGTTTACTTGATTTTTTAAAAAACATGAGTTTTTAGAAAATGTGTTTTATTTCATAAATGGGATCAACAAATTATGCACATTCTACGTCATAACGACTTTCTATAGTTTGCGCTTTCGTCCAGAAATAAGAAAAGCTTACTTCCACCGTTTTTTAAAATCACAGCTTCTAGAAGGTTTACATGATTTCGTAAAAAACACGAGTTTTTAGATAATGTGCTTTATTTCATAAATGGAATCTACAAATTATGCACATTCAACATCATAACGACTTTCTATAGTTTGCGCATGCGTCCGGAAATAAGAAAAGCTTACTTCCCCTGTTTTTTAAAATCACAGCTTTTAGAAGGTTTACATGATTTCTTAAAAAACACAAGTTTTTAGAAAATGTGTTTTATTTCATAAATGGAATCAACAAAGTATGCACATTCTACGTCATAAAGACTTTCTATAGTTTGCGCCTGCGATTGGAAATAAGAAAGGCTTACTTCCCCCATTTTTTAAAATCACAGCTTCTAGAAGGTTTACATGATTTCTTAAAAAACACGAGTTATTAGAAAATGTGCATTATTTCATAAATGGAATCAACAAAGTATGCACATTCTACGTCATAACGACTTTCTATAGTTTGCGCATGCGTCCGGAAATAAGAAAAGCTTACTTCCACCGTTTTTTAAAATCATAGCTTCTAGAAGGTATACATGATTTCCTAAAAAACACGAGTTTTTACAAAATGTGTTTTATTTCATAAATGGAAGCAAAAAGGTATGCACATTATACGGCATAACGACGTTCTATAGTTTGTTCCTTCGTCCGGAAATAAGAAAAGGTTACTTCCACCGTTTTTTAAAATCACATCTTCTAGAAGGTTTACATTATTTCGTAAAAAACACGAGTTTTTAGAAAATTTGCATTATTTCATAAATGGAATCTACAAAGTATGCACATTCTATGTCATAACGACTTTCTATAGTTTGCGCATGCGTCCGGAAATAACAAAAGCTTACTTCCCCTGTTTTTTAAAATCACAGCTTCTAGAAGGTTTACATGATTTCTTAAAAAACACGAGTTTTTAGAAAATGTGTTTTATTTCATAAATGGAATCAACAAAGTATGCACATTCTACGTCATAACGACTTTCTATAGTTTGTGCATGCGTTTGGAAATAAGAAATGTTTACTTCCCCCATTTTTTAAAATCACAGCTTCTAGAAGGTTTACATGATTTCGTAAAAAACACGAGTTTTTAGAAAATGTGTTTTATTTCATAAATGGAATCAACAAAGTATGCAAATTCTACGTCATAACGACTTTCTATAGTTTGCGCATGTGTCCAGAAATAAGAGAAGCTTACTTCCACCGTTTTTTAAAATCACAGCTTCTAGAAGGTTTACATGATTTCATAAAAAACACGAGTTTTTAGAAAATGTGTTTTATTTCATAAATGGAATAAACAAAGTATGCACATTCTACGTCATAACAACTTTCTATAGTTTGCGCATTCGTCCGTAAATAAGAAAAGCTTACTTCCACCGTTTTTTAAAATCACAGCTTTTATAAGGTTTACATGATTTCGTAAAAAACATGAGTTTTTAGAAAATGTGTTTTATTTCATAAATGGAATCTACAAAGTATGCACATTCTACGTCATAACGACTTTCTATAGTTGGGCATGCGTCCGAAAATTAGAAAAGCTTACTTCCACCGTTTTTTTAAATCACAGCTTCTAGGAGGTTTACATGATTTCGCAAAAAACACGAGTTTTTAGAAAATGTGTTTTATTTCATAAATGGAATCAACAAAGTATGCACATTCTACGTCATAACGACTTTCTATAGTTTGCGCATGCGTCCGGAAATAAGAAAAGCTTACTTCCACCATTTTTTAAAATCACCGTTTTTAGAAGGTTTACATGATTTCGTAAAAAACACGAGTTTTTAGAAAATGTGTTTTATTTCATAAATGGAATCTACAAAGTATGCACATTCTACGTCATAATGACTTTCTATAGTTTGCGCATGCGTCCAGAAATAAGAAAAGCTTACTTCCCCCGTATTTTAAAATCACAGCTTCTAGAAGGTTTACATGATTTCTTAAAAAACATGAGTTTTTAGAAAATATGTTTTATTTCATAAATGGAATCAACAAAGTATGCACATTCTACGTCATAACGACTTTCTATAGTTTGCGCATGCATCCGGAAATAAGAAAAGCTTACTTCCCCCGTTTTTTAAAATCACAGCTTCAAGAAGGTTTACATGATTTCTTAAAAAACACGAGTTTTTAGAAAATGTGTTTTATTTCATAAATGGAATCAACAAAGTATGCACATTCTACGTCATAACGACTTTCTATAGTTTGCGCATGCGTCCGGAAATAAGAAAAGCTTACTTCCACCGTTTTTTAAAATCACAGCTTCTAGAAGGTTTACATGATTTCGTAAAAAACACGAGTTTTTAGAAAATGTGTTTTATTTCATAAATAGAATCTACAAAGTATGCACATTCTACGTCATAATGACTTTCTATAGTTTGCGCATGCGTCCGGAAATAAGAAAAGCTTACTTCCACCGTTTTGTAAAATCACAGCTTCTAGAAGGTTTACATGATTTCGTAAAAAACATGAGTTTTTAAAAAATGTGTTTTATTTCATAAATGGAATCTACAAAGTATGCACATTCTACGTCATAACGATTTTTTATAGTTTGCGCATGCGTCCGCAAATAAGAAAAGTTTACTTCCACCTTTTTTTAAAATCACAGCTTCTAGAAGGTTTACAAGATTTCGTAAAAAACACGAGTTTTTAGAAAATGCGTTTTATTTCATAAATGAAATCTACAAAGTATGCACATTCTACGTCATAACGACTTTCTATAGTTTGCGCATGCGTCCGGAAATAAGAAAAGCTTACTTCCCCCGTTTTTTAAAATCACAGCTTCTAGAAGGTTTACATGATTTCGTAAAAATCACGAGTTTTTAAAAAATGTGTTTTATTTCATCAATGGAATCATCAAAGTATGCATATTCTACGTCATAATAACTTTCTATTGTTTTCGCATTCGTCCGGAAATAAGAAAAACTTACTTTCCCCGTTTTTTAAAATCACAGCTTCTAGAAGGTTTACATGATTTCTTAAAAAACATGAGTTTTTAGAAAATGTGTTTTATTTCACAAATGGAATCAACAAAGTATTCACATTCTACGTCATAACGACTTTCTATAGTTTGCGCATGCGTCCGGAAATAAGAAAAGCTTACTTCCACCATTTTTTAATATCACAGCTTCTAGAAGGTTTACATGATTTCATAAAAAACACGAGTTTTTAGAAAATGTGTTTTATTTCATAAATGGAATAAAAAAAGTATGCACATTCTACGTAATAACGACTTTCTATAGTTTGCGCATTCATCCGGAAATAAGAAAAGCTTACTTCCACCGTTTTTTAAAATCACAGCTTCTAAAAGGTTTACATGATTTCTTTAAATACGCGAGTTTTTAGAAAATGTGTTTTATTTCATAAATGGAATCTACAAAGTATGCACATTCTACGTCATAACGACTTTCTATAGTTTGCGCATGCGTCCGGAAATAAGAAAAGCTTACTTCCACCATTTTTTAAAATCACAGCTTCTAGAAGGTTTACATGATTTCGTAAAAAACACGAGTTTTTAGAAAATGTGTTTTATTTCATAAATGGAATCAACAAACTATGCACATTCTACGTCATAACGACTTTGTATAGTTTGCGCATTCGTCCGGAAATAAGAAAAGCTTACTTCCACTGTTTTTTAAAATCACAGCTTCTAGAAGATTAACATGATTTCGTAAAAAACATGAGTTTTTAAAAAATGTGTTTTATTTCATAAATGGAATCTACAAAGTATCCACATTCTACGTCATAACGATTTTCTATAGTTTTCGCATGCGTCCGGAAATAAGAAAAGCTTACTTCCACCGATTTTTAAAATCACAGCTTCTAGAGGGTTTACATGATTTCATAAAAAACACGAGTTTTTAAAAAATGTGTTTTATTTCATAAATGGAATCTACAAAGTATGCACATTCTACGTCACAACGACTTTCTATAGTTTGCTTATGCGTACGGAAATAAGAAAAGCTTACTTCCACCGTTTTTTAAAATCACAGCTTCTAGAAGGGTTGCATGATTTCTTAAAAAACACAAGTTTTTAGAAAATGTTTTTTATTTCATAAATGGAATCAACAAAGTATGCACATTCTACGTCATAACGAATTTCTATAGTTTGCGCATCCGTCCGGAAATAAGAAAAGCTTACTTCCACCGTTTTTTAAAATCACAGCTTCTAGAAGGTTTACATGATTTCTTAAAAAACACGAGTTTTTAGAAAATGTGTTTTATTTCATAAATGGAATCAAAAAAGTATGCACATTCTACGTCATAACGACTTTCTATAGTTTGCGCATTCGTCCGGAAATAAGAAAAGCTTACTTCCACCGTTTTTTAAAATCACAGCTTCTAGAAGGTTTACAAGATTTTGTAAAAAACATGAGTTTTTAGAAAATGTGTTTTATTTCATAAATGGAATCTACAAAGTATGCACATTCTACGTCATAACGACTTTCTATAGTTGGGCATGTGTTTGGAAATAAGAAAAGCTTACTTCCCCCGTTTTTTGAAATCACAACTTCTAGAAGGTTTACATGATTTCGTACAAAACACGAGTTTTTAGAAAATGTGTTTTATTTCATAAATGGAATCAACAAAGTATGCACATTCTACGTCATAACAACTTTCTATAGTTTGCGCATGCGTCTGGAAATAAGAAAAGATTACTTCCCTCGTTTTTCTAAATCACAGCTTCTAGAAGGTTTACATGATTTCGTAAAAAACACGAGTTTTTAGAAAATGTGTTTTATTTCATAAATGGAATCTCCAAAGTATGCACATTCAACGTCATAATGACTTTCTATAGTTTGCGCATGCGTCCGGAAATAAGAAAAGCTTACCGCCCCCGTTTTTTAAAATCACAGCTTCTAGAAGGTTTACATGATTTCGTAAAAAACACTACTTTTTAGAAAATGTGTTTTATTTCATAAATGGAATCTACAAAGTATGCACATTCTACGTCATAATGACTTTCTATAGTTTGCGCATGCGTCCGGAAATAAGAAAAGCTTACTTCCACCGTTTTTTAAAATCACAGCTTCTAGAAGGTTTACATGATTTCGTAAAAAACACAAGTTTTTAGAAAATGTGTTTTATTTCATAAATGGAATCTACAAAGTATGCACATTCTACGTCACAACGGCTTTCTATAGTTTGCGCACGCGTCCGGAAATAAGAAAAGCTTACTTCCCCCCATTTTTTAAAATCACAGCTTCTAGAAGGTTTACATGATTTCTTAAAAAACACGAGTTTTTAGAGAATGTGTTTTATTTCATAAATGGAATCTACAAAGTATGCACATTCTACGTCATAACGACTTTCTATAGTTTGCGCATACGTCCGGAAATAAGAAAAGCTTACTTCCACCGTTTTTTAAAATCACAGCTTCTAGAAGGTTTACATGATTTCGTAAAAAACACAAATTTTTAGAAAATGTGTTTTATTTCATAAATGGAATCAACAAAGTATGCACATTCTACGTCATAACGACTTTCTATAGTTTGCGCTTTCGTCCGGAAATAAGAAAATCTTACTTCCACTGTTTTTTAAAATCACAGCTTCTAGAAGGTTTACATGATTTCGTAAAAAACACGATATTTTAAAAAATGTGTTTTATTTCATAAATGGAATCTACAAAGTATGCACATTCTACGTCATAACGATTTTCTATAGTTTGCGCATGCGTCCGGAAATAAGAAAAGCTTACTTCCCCCGTTTTTTAAAATCACAGCTTCTAAAAGGTTTACATGATTTCGTTAAAAACACGAGTTTTTAGAAAATGTGTTTTATTTCATAAATGGAATCTACAAAGTATGCACATTCTACGTCATAACGACTTTCTATAGTTTGCGCATGCACTTGGAAATAAGAAAAGCTTACTTCCCCCGTTTTTTAAAATCACAGCTTCTAGAAGGTTTACATGATTTCTTAAAAAACACGAGTTTTTAGAAAATGTGTTTTATTTCATAAATGGAATAAACAAAGTATGCACATTCTAAGTCATAACGACTTTCTATAGTTTGCGCATGCCTCCGAAAATAAGAAAAGCTTACTTGCACCATTTTTTAAAATCACAGCTTCTAGAAGGTTTACATGATTTCTTAAAAAACACTAGTTTTTAGAGAATGTCTTTTATTTCATAAATGGAATCAACAAAGTATGCACATTCTACATCATAACGACATTCTATAGTTTGCGCATTCGTCGGGAAATAAGAAAAGCTTACTTCCACCGTTTTTTAAAGTCACAGCTTCTAGAAGGTTTACATGATTTCGAATAAACACGAGTTTTTAGAAAATGTGTTTTATTTCATAAATGTAATCTACAAAGTATGCACATTCTACGTCATAACGACTTTCTATAGTTTGCGCATGCGTCCGGAAATAAGAAAAGCTTACTACCCCGTTTTTTAAAATCACAGCTTCTAGAAGGTTTACATGATTTCTTAAAAAACACGAGTTTTTAGAAAATGTGTTTTATTTCATAAATGGAATCAACAAAGTATGCACATTCTACGTCATAACGACTTTCTACAGTTTGCGCATGCATTTGGAAATAAGAAAAGCTTACTTCCCCCGTTTTTTAAAATCACCACTTCTAGAAGGTTTACATGATTTCTTAAAAAACACGAGTTTTTAGAAAATGTGTTTTATTTCATAAATGGAATCAACAAAGTATGCACATTCTAAGTCATAACGACTTTCTATAGTTTGCGCATGCGTCCGGAAATACGAAAAGCTTACATCCACCATTTTTTAAAATCACGCTTCTAGAAGGTTTACATGATTTCGTAAAAAACACGAGTTTTTGGAAAATGTGTTTTATTTCATTAATGGAATCTACAAAGTATGCACATTCTATGTCATAACGAATTTCTTTAGTTTGCGCATGCGTCCGGAAATAAGAAAAGTTTACTTCCACCATTTTTTAAAATCACAGCTTCTAGAAGGTTTACATGATTTCTTAAAAAACACGAGTTTTTAGAAAATGTGTTTTATTTCATAAATGGAATCAACAAAGTATGCACATTCTACGTCATAACGACTTTCTATAGTTTCCGCATTCGTCCGGAAATAAGAAAATCTTACTTCCACCGTTTTTTAAAATCACAGCTTCTAGAAGGTTTACATGATTTCGAAAAAAACACGAGTTTTTAGAAAATGTGTTTTATTTCATAAATGGAATCTACAAAGTATGCACATTCTACGTCATAACGAGTTTCTATAGTTGGGCATGCGTCCGGAAATAACAGAAGCTTACTTCCACCTTTTTTTGAAATCACAGCTTCTAGAAGGTTTACATGATTTTGTAAAAAACAGGAGTTTTTAGAAAATGTGTTTTATTTCATAAATGGAATCAACAAAGTATGCACATTCTACGTCATAACGACTTTCTACAGTTTGCGCATGCATTTGGAAATAAGAAAAGCTTACTTCCCCCGTTTATTAAAATCACAACTTCTAGAAGGTTTACATGATTTCTTAAAAAACACGACTTTTTAGAAAATGTGTTTTATTTCATAAATGGAATCAACAAAGTATGCACATTCTAAGTCATAACGACTTTCTATAGTTTGCGCATGCTTCCGGAAATAAGAAAAGTTTCCTTCCACCATTTTTTAAAATCACAGCTTCTAGAAGGTTTACATGATTCCGTAAAAAACATGAGTTTTTAAAAGATGTGTTTTATTTCATAAATGGAATCTACAAAGTATGCACATTCTACGTCATAACGACTTTCTATAGTTTGCGCATGCGTCCGGAAATAAGAAAAGCTTACTACCCCCGTTTTTTAAAATCACAGCTTCTAGAAGGTTTACATGATTTCTTAAAAAACACGAGTTTTTAGAAAATGTGTTTTATTTCATAAATGGAATCAACAAAGTATGCACGTTCTATGACATAACGACTTTCTATAGTTTGTGCATGCGTCCGGAAATAAGAAAAGCTTACTTCCACCGTTTTTTAAAATCACAGCTTCTAGAAGGTTTACATGATTTATTAAAAAACACGAGTTTTTAGAAAATGTGTTTTATTTCATAAATGGAATCAACAAAGTATGCACATTCTACGTCATAACGACTTTCTATAGTTTGCGCATGCGTCCGGAAATAAGAAAAGCTTACTTCCACCATTTTTTAAAATCACCGTTTCTAGAAGGTTTACATGATTTCGTAAAAAACACGAGTTTTTAGAAAATGTGTTTTATTTCATAAATGGAATCTACAAAGTATGCACATTCTACATCATAATGACTTTCTATAGTTTGCGCATGCGTCCGGAAATAAGAAAAGCTTACTTCCCCCGTTTTTTAAAATCACAGCTTCTATAAGGTTTACATGATTTCTTAAAAAACACGAGTTTTTAGAAAATGTGTTTTATTTCATAAATGGAATCAACAAAGTATGCACATTCTACTTCATAACGACTTTCTATAGTTTGCGCATGCGTCCGGAAATAAGAAAAGCTTACTTCCCCCGTTTTTTAAAATCACAGCTTCTAGAAGGTTTACATGATTTCTTAAAAAACACGAGTTTTTAGAAAATGTGTTTTATTTCATAAATGGAATCAACAAAGTATGCACATTCTACATCATAACGACTTTCTATAGTTTGCGCATGCGTCCGGAAATAAGAAAAGATTACTTCCACCGTTGTTTAAAATCACAGCTTCTAGAAGGTTTACATGATTTCGTAAAAAACACATTTTTTTAGAAAATGTGTTTTATTTCATAAATGGAATCTACAAAGTATGCACATTCTACGTCATAACGACTTTCTAAAGTTTGCGCATGCGTCCAGAAATAAGAGAAGCTTACTTCCACCGTTTTTTAAAATCACAGCTTCTAGAAGGTTTACAAGATTTCTTAAAAAACACGAGTTTTTAGAAAATGTGTTTTATTTCATAAATGGAATCTACAAAGTATGAACATTCTACGTCATAACGACTTTCTATACTTTGCACATGCGTCCGGAAATAAGAATAGCTTACTTCCCCCGTTTTTTAAAATCACAGCTTCTAGAAGGTTTACATGATTTCGTAAAAAACACGAGTTTTTAGAAAATGTGTTTTATTTCATAAATGGAATCAACAAAGTATGCACATTCTACGTCATAACGACTTTCTATAGTTTGAGCATGCGTCCGGAAATAAGAACAGCTTACTTCCCCCGTTTTTAAAAATCACAGCTTCTAGATGGTTTACATGATTTCGAAAAAAACACGAGTTTTTAGAAAATGTGTTTTATTTCACAAATGGAATCAACAAAGTATTCACATTCTACGTCATAACAACTTTCTATAGTTTGCGCATGCGTCCGGAAATAAGAAAAGCTTACTTCCACCATTTTTTAAAATCACAGCTTCTAGAAGGTTTACATGATTTCATAAAAGACACGAGTTTTTAGAATATGTGTTTTATTTCATAAATGGAATCAATAAAGTATGCACATTCTACGTCATAACGACATTCTATAGTTTGCGCATTCGTTCGGAAATAAGAAAAGCTTACTTCCACCGTTTTTTAAAATCACCGCTTCTAGAAGGTTTACATGATTTCGTAAAAAACACGAGTTTTTAGAAAATGTGTTTTATTTGATAAATGGAATCAACAAAGTATGCACATTATACGTCATAACAACTTTCTATAGTTTGCGCATTCATCCGGAAATAAGAAAATCTCACTTCCACTGTTTTTTAAAATCACAACTTCTAAAAGGTTTACATGGTTTCGTAAAAAACACGAGTTTTTAGAAAATTTGTTTTATTTCATAAATGGAATCTACAAAGTATGCACATTCTACGTCATAACGAATTTCTATAGTTTGCGCATGCGTCCGGAAATAAGAAAAGCTTACTTCCACCGTTTTTTAAAATCACAGCTTCTAGAAGTTTTACATGAATTCGTAAAAAACACGAGTTTTTAGAAAATGTGTTTTATTTCATAAATGGAATCTACAAAGTATGCACATTCTACGTCATAACGACTTTCTATAGTTTGCGCATGCGTCCGGTAATAAGAAAAGCTTACTTCCCCCTTATTTTAAAATCACAGCTTCTAGAAGGTTTACATGACTTCTTAAAAAACACGAGTTTTTCCAAAATGTGTTTTATTTCATAAATGGAATCTACAAAGTATGCGCATTCTACGTCATAACGAATTTCTATAGTTGGGCATGCGTTTGGAAATAAGAAAACCTTACTTCCCCCGTTTTTTTAAATCACAACTTCTAGAAGGTTTACATGATTTCGTAAAAAACACGAGTTTTTAGAAAATGTGTTTTATTTCATAAATGGAATCTACAAAGAATGCACATTCTACGTCATAATGACTTTCTATAGTTTGCGCATGCGTCCGGAAATAAGAAAAGCTTTCTTCCACCGTTTTTTAAAATCACATCTTCTAGAAGGTTTACATGATTTCGTAAAAAACACGAGTTTTTAGAAAATGTGTTTTATATAATAAATGGAATCTACAAAGTATGCACATTCTACGTCATAACGACTTTCTATAGTTTGTGCATGCTTCCGGAAATAAGAAAAGCTTACTTCCCCCGTATTTTAAAATCACAGCTTCTAGAAGGTTTACATGATTTCGTAAAAAACACGAGTTTTTAGAAAATGTGTTTTATTTCATAAATGGAATCTACAAAGTATGCACATTCTACATCATAACGACTTTCTATAGTTTGCGGATGCATCTGGAAATAAGAAAAGCTTACTTCCCCCGTTTTTTAAAATCACAGCTTCTAGAAGGTTTACATGATTTCTTAAAAAACACGAGTTTTAGAAAATGTGTTTTATTTCAGAAATGGAATCAACAAAGTATGCACATTCTACGTCATAACGACTTTCTAAAGTTTGCGCATGCGTCCGGAAATAAGAAAAGCTTACTTCCACCGTTTTTTAAAATCACAGCTTCTAGAAGGTTTACATGATTTCTTAAAAAACACGAGTATTTAGAAAATGTGTTTTATTTCAAAAATGGAATCAACAAAGTATGCACATTCTACGTCATAACGACTTTCTATAGTTTGCGCATGCGTCCGGAAATAAGAAAAGCTTAATTCCACCGTTTTTTAAAATCACAGCTTCTAGAAGGTTTACATGATTTCTTAAAAAACACGAGTTTTTAGAAAATGTGTTTTATTTCATAAATGGAATCAACAAAGTATGCACATTCTACCTCATAACGACTTTCTATAGTTTGCGCATGCGTCTGGAAATAAGAAAAGCTTACTTCCACCGTTTTTTGAAATCACAACTTCTAGAAGGTTTACATGATTTCGTAAAAAACACGAATTTTTAGAAAATGTGTTTTATTTCATAAATGGAATCTACAAAGTATGCACATTCTACGTAATAACGACTTTCTATAGTTTGCGCATGAGTCCGGAAATAAGAAAAGCTTACTTCCACCGTCTTTTAAAATCACAGCTTCTAGAAGCTTTACATGATTTCGTAAAAAACACGAGTTTTTAGAAAATGTGTTTATTTCATAAATGGAATCTACAAAGTATGCACATACTACGTCATAACGACTTTCTATAGTTTGCGCATGCGTCCGGAAATAAGAAAAGCTTACTTCCACCGTTGTTTAAAATCACAACTTCTAGAAGGTTTACATGATTTCGTAAAAAACACAATTTTTTAGAAAATGTGTTTTATTTCATAAATGGAATCAACAAAGTATGCACATTCTACGTCATAACGACTTTCTATAGTTTGCGCATGCGTCCGGAAATAAGAAAAGCTTACTTCCACCATTTTTTAAAATCACCGTTTCTAGAAGGTTTACATGATTTCGTAAAAAACACGAGTTTTTATAAAATGTGTTTTATTTCATAAATGGAATCTACAAAGTATGCACATTCTACGTCATAATGAATTTCTATAGTTTGCGCATGCGTCCGGAAATAAGAAAAGCTTACTTCCCCCGTTTTTTAAAATCACAGCTTCTAGAAGGTTTACATGATTTCTTAAAAAACACGAGTTTTTAGAAAATGTGTTTTATTTCATAAATGGAATCAACAAAGTATGCACGTTCTACGTCATAACGACTTTCTATAGTTTGTGCATGCGTCCGGAAATAAGAAAAGCTTACTTCCACCGTTTTTTAAAATCACAGCTTCTAGAAGGTTTACATGATTTATTAAAAAACACGAGTTTTTAGAAAATGTGTTCTATTTCATAAATGGAATCAACAAAGTATGCACATTCTACGTCATAACGACTTTCTTTAGTTTGCGCATGCGTCCGGAAATAAGAAAAGCTTACTTCCACCATTTTTTAAAATCACCGTTTCTAGAAGGTTTACATGATTTCGTAAAAAACACGAGTTTTTAGAAAATTTGTTTTATTTCATAAATGGAATCTACAAAGTATGCACATTCTACGTCATAACGATTTTCTATAGTTTGCGCATGTGTCCTGAAATAAGAAAAGCTTACTTCCACCGTTTTTTAAAATCACATCTTCTAGAAGGTTTACATGATTTCGTAAAAAACACAATTTTTTAGAAAATGTGTTTTATTTCATAAATGGAATCTACAAAGTATGCACATTCTACGTCATAACGACTTTCTATAGTTTTCGCATGTTTCCTGAAATAACAAAAGCTTACTTCCACCGTTTTTTAAAATCACAGCTTCTAGAAGGTTTACATGATTTCGTAAAAAACACAATTTTTTAGAAAATGTGTTTTATTTCATAAATGGAATCTACAAAGTATGCACATTCTACGTCATAACGACTTTCTATAGTTTGCGCATGCGTCCGGAAATAAGAAAAACTTACTTCCACCATTTTTTAAAATCACAGCTTCTAGAAGGTTTACATGATTTCTTAAAAAACACAAGTTTTTAGAAAATGTGTTTTATTTCATAAATGGAATCAACAAAGTATGCACATTCTACGTCATAACGACTTTCTATAGTTTGCGCATGCGTCCGGAAATAAGAAAAGCTTACTTCCCCCGTTTTTTAAAATCACAGCTTCTAGAATGTTTACATGATTTCTTAAAAAACACGAGTTTTTAGAAAATGTGTTTTATTTCTTAAATGGAATCAACAAAGTATGCACATTCTACGTCATAACGACTTTCTATAGTTTGCGCATGCGTCCGGAAATAAGAAAAGCTTACTTCCACCGTTGTTTAAAGTCACAGCTTCTAGAAGGTTTACATGATTTCGTAAAAAACACAATTTTTTAGAAAATGTGTTTTATTTCATAAATGGAATCAACAAAGTATGCACATTCTACGTCATAACGACTTTCTATAGTTTGCGCATGCGTCCGGAAATAAGAAAAGCTTACTTCCACCATTTTTTAAAATCACCGTTTCTAGAAGGTTTACATGATTTCGTAAAAAACACGAGTTTTTAGAAAATGTGTTTTATTTCATAAATGGAATCTACAAAGTATGCACATTCTACATCATAATGACTTTATATAGTTTGCGCATGCGTCCGGAAATAAGAAAAGCTTACTTCCCCCGTTTTTTAAAATCACAGCTTCTAGAAGGTTTACATGATTTCTTAAAAAACACGAGTTTTTAGAAAATGTGTTTTATTTCATAAATGGAATCAACAAAGTATGCACATTCTACGTCATAACGACTTTCTATAGTTTGCGCATGCGTCCGGAAATAAGAAAAGCTTACTTCCCCCGTTTTTTAAAATCACAGCTTCTAGAAGGTTTACATGATTTCTTAAAAAACACGAGTTTTTAGAAAATGTGTTTTATTTCATAAATGGAATCAACAAAGTATGCACATTCTACATCATAACGACTTTCTATAGTTTGCGCATGCGTCCGGAAATAAGAAAAGATTACTTCCACCGTTGTTTAAAATCACAGCTTCTAGAAGGTTTACATGATTTCGTAAAAAACACATTTTTTTAGAAAATGTGTTTTATTTCATAAATGGAATCTACAAAGTATGCACATTCTACATCATAACGACTTTCTATAGTTTGCGCATGCGTCCAGAAATAAGAGAAGCTTACTTCCACCGTTTTTTAAAATCACAGCTTCTAGAAGGTTTACAAGATTTCTTAAAAAACACGAGTTTTTAGAAAATGTGTTTTATTTCATAAATGGAATCTACAAAGTATGAACATTCTACGTCATAACGACTTTCTATACTTTGCACATGCGTCCGGAAATAAGAATAGCTTACTTCCCCCGTTTTTTAAAATCACAGCTTCTAGAAGGTTTACATGATTTCGTAAAAAACACGAGTTTTTAGAAAATGTGTTTTATTTCATAAATGGAATCAACAAAGTATGCACATTCTACGTCATAACGACTTTCTATAGTTTGAGCATGCGTCCGGAAATAAGAACAGCTTACTTCCCCCGTTTTTAAAAATCACAGCTTCTAGATGGTTTACATGATTTCGAAAAAAACACGAGTTTTTAGAAAATGTGTTTTATTTCACAAATGGAATCAACAAAGTATTCACATTCTACGTCATAACAACTTTCTATAGTTTGCGCATGCGTCCGGAAATAAGAAAAGCTTACTTCCACCATTTTTTAAAATCACAGCTTCTAGAAGGTTTACATGATTTCATAAAAGACACGAGTTTTTAGAATATGTGTTTTATTTCATAAATGGAATCAACAAAGTATGCACATTCTACGTCATAACGACATTCTATAGTTTGCGCATTCGTTCGGAAATAAGAAAAGCTTACTTCCATCGTTTTTTAAAATCACCGCTTCTAGAAGGTTTACATGATTTCGTAAAAAACACGAGTTTTTAGAAAATGTGTTTTATTTGATAAATGGAATCAACAAAGTATGCACATTATACGTCATAACAACTTTCTATAGTTTGCGCATTCATCCGGAAATAAGAAAATCTCACTTCCACTGTTTTTTAAAATCACAACTTCTAAAAGGTTTACATGGTTTCGTAAAAAACACGAGTTTTTAGAAAATTTGTTTTATTTCATAAATGGAATCTACAAAGTATGCACATTCTACGTCATAACGAATTTCTATAGTTTGCGCATGCGTCCGGAAATAAGAAAAGCTTACTTCCACCGTTTTTTAAAATCACAGCTTCTAGAAGTTTTACATGAATTCGTAAAAAACACGAGTTTTTAGAAAATGTGTTTTATTTCATAAATGGAATCTACAAAGTATGCACATTCTACGTCATAACGACTTTCTATAGTTTGCGCATGCGTCCGGTAATAAGAAAAGCTTACTTCCCCCGTATTTTAAAATCACAGCTTCTAGAAGGTTTACATGACTTCTTAAAAAACACGAGTTTTTCCAAAATGTGTTTTATTTCATAAATGGAATCTACAAAGTATGCGCATTCTACGTCATAACGAATTTCTATAGTTGGGCATGCGTTTGGAAATAAGAAAACCTTACTTCCCCCGTTTTTTTAAATCACAACTTCTAGAAGGTTTACATGATTTCGTAAAAAACACGAGTTTTTAGAAAATGTGTTTTATTTCATAAATGGAATCTACAAAGAATGCACATTCTACGTCATAATGACTTTCTATAGTTTGCGCATGCGTCCGGAAATAAGAAAAGCTTTATTCCACCGTTTTTTAAAATCACATCTTCTAGAAGGTTTACATGATTTCGTAAAAAACACGAGTTTTTAGAAAATGTGTTTTATTTCATAAATGGAATCTACAAAGTATGCACATTCTACATCATAACGACTTTCTATAGTTTGCGGATGCGTCCGGAAATAAGAAAAGCTTACTTCCCCCGTTTTTTAAAATCACAGCTTCTAGAAGGTTTACATGATTTCTTAAAAAACACGAGTTTTAGAAAATGTGTTTTATTTCAGAAATGGAATCAACAAAGTATGCACATTCTACGTCATAACGACTTTCTAAAGTTTGCGCATGCGTCCGGAAATAAGAAAAGCTTACTTCCACCGTTTTTTAAAATCACAGCTTCTAGAAGGTTTACATGATTTCTTAAAAAACACGAGTATTTAGAAAATGTGTTTTATTTCAAAAATGGAATCAACAAAGTATGCACATTCTACGTCATAACGACTTTCTATAGTTTGCGCATGCGTCCGGAAATAAGAAAAGCTTAATTCCACCGTTTTTTAAAATCACAGCTTCTAGAAGGTTTACATGATTTCTTAAAAAACACGAGTTTTTAGAAAATGTGTTTTATTTCATAAATGGAATCAACAAAGTATGCACATTCTACCTCATAACGACTTTCTATAGTTTGCGCATGCGTCTGGAAATAAGAAAAGCTTACTTCCACCGTTTTTTGAAATCACAACTTCTAGAAGGTTTACATGATTTCGTAAAAAACACGAATTTTTAGAAAATGTGTTTTATTTCATAAATGGAATCTACAAAGTATGCACATTCTACGTAATAACGACTTTCTATAGTTTGCGCATGAGTCCGGAAATAAGAAAAGCTTACTTCCACCGTCTTTTAAAATCACAGCTTCTAGAAGCTTTACATGATTTCGTAAAAAACACGAGTTTTTAGAAAATGTGTTTATTTCATAAATGGAATCTACAAAGTATGCACATACTACGTCATAACGACTCTCTATAGTTTGCGCATGCGTCCGGAAATAAGAAAAGCTTACTTCCACCGTTGTTTAAAATCACAACTTCTAGAAGGTTTACATGATTTCGTAAAAAACACAATTTTTTAGAAAATGTGTTTTATTTCATAAATGGAATCAACAAAGTATGCACATTCTACGTCATAACGACTTTCTATAGTTTGCGCATGCGTCCGGAAATAAGAAAAGCTTACTTCCACCATTATTTAAAATCACCGTTTCTAGAAGGTTTACATGATTTCGTAAAAAACACGAGTTTTTATAAAATCTGTTTTATTTCATAAATGGAATCTACAAAGTATGCACATTCTACGTCATAATGAATTTCTATAGTTTGCGCATGCGTCCGGAAATAAGAAAAGCTTACTTCCCCCGTTTTTTAAAATCACAGCTTCTAGAAGGTTTACATGATTTCTTAAAAAACACGAGTTTTTAGAAAATGTGTTTTATTTCATAAATGGAATCAACAAAGTATGCACGTTCTACGTCATAACGACTTTCTATAGTTTGTGCATGCGTCCGGAAATAAGAAAAGCTTACTTCCACCGTTTTTTAAAATCACAGCTTCTAGAAGGTTTACATGATTTATTAAAAAACACGAGTTTTTAGAAAATGTGTTCTATTTCATAAATGGAATCAACAAAGTATGCACATTCTACGTCATAACGACTTTCTTTAGTTTGCGCATGCGTCCGGAAATAAGAAAAGCTTACTTCCACCATTTTTTAAAATCACCGTTTCTAGAAGGTTTACATGATTTCGTAAAAAACACGAGGTTTTAGAAAATGTGTTTTATTTCATAAATGGAATCTACAAAGTATGCACATTCTACGTCATAACGATTTTCTATAGTTTGCGCATGTGTCCTGAAATAAGAAAAGCTTACTTCCACCGTTTTTTAAAATCACATCTTCTAGAAGGTTTACATGATTTCGTAAAAAACACAATTTTTTAGAAAATGTGTTTTATTTCAGAAATGGAATCAACAAAGTATGCACATTCTACGTCATAACGACTTTCTAAAGTTTGCGCATGCGTCCAGAAATAAGAAAAGCTTACTTCCACCGTTTTTTAAAATCACAGCTTCTAGAAGGTTTACATGATTTCTTAAAAAACACGAGTATTTAGAAAATGTGTTTTATTTCAAAAATGGAATCAACAAAGTATGCACATTCTACGTCATAACGACTTTCTATAGTTTGCGCATGCGTCCGGAAATAAGAAAAGCTTAATTCCACCGTTTTTTAAAATCACAGCTTCTAGAAGGTTTACATGATTTCTTAAAAAACACGAGTTTTTAGAAAATGTGTTTTATTTCATAAATGGAATCAACAAAGTATGCACATTCTACCTCATAACGACTTTCTATAGTTTGCGCATGCGTCTGGAAATAAGAAAAGCTTACTTCCACCGTTTTTTGAAATCACAACTTCTAGAAGGTTTACATGATTTCGTAAAAAACACGAATTTTTAGAAAATGTGTTTTATTTCATAAATGGAATCTACAAAGTATGCACATTCTACGTAATAACGACTTTCTATAGTTTGCGCATGAGTCCGGAAATAAGAAAAGCTTACTTCCACCGTCTTTTAAAATCACAGCTTCTAGAAGCTTTACATGATTTCGTAAAAAAACACGAGTTTTTAGAAAATGTGTTTATTTCATAAATGGAATCTACAAAGTATGCACATACTACGTCATAACGACTCTCTATAGTTTGCGCATGCGTCCGGAAATAAGAAAAGCTTACTTCCACCGTTGTTTAAAATCACAACTTCTAGAAGGTTTACATGATTTCGTAAAAAACACAATTTTTTAGAAAATGTGTTTTATTTCATAAATGGAATCAACAAAGTATGCACATTCTACGTCATAACGACTTTCTATAGTTTGCGCATGCGTCCGGAAATAAGAAAAGCTTACTTCCACCATTATTTAAAATCACCGTTTCTAGAAGGTTTACATGATTTCGTAAAAAACACGAGTTTTTATAAAATCTGTTTTATTTCATAAATGGAATCTACAAAGTATGCACATTCTACGTCATAATGAATTTCTATAGTTTGCGCATGCGTCCGGAAATAAGAAAAGCTTACTTCCCCCGTTTTTTAAAATCACAGCTTCTAGAAGGTTTACATGATTTCTTAAAGAACACGAGTTTTTAGAAAATGTGTTTTATTTCATAAATGGAATCAACAAAGTATGCACGTTCTACGTCATAACGACTTTCTATAGTTTGTGCATGCGTCCGGAAATAAGAAAAGCTTACTTCCACCGTTTTTTAAAATCACAGCTTCTAGAAGGTTTACATGATTTATTAAAAAACACGAGTTTTTAGAAAATGTGTTCTATTTCATAAATGGAATCAACAAAGTATGCACATTCTACGTCATAACGACTTTCTTTAGTTTGCGCATGCGTCCGGAAATAAGAAAAGCTTACTTCCACCATTTTTTAAAATCACCGTTTCTAGAAGGTTTACATGATTTCGTAAAAAACACGAGGTTTTAGAAAATGTGTTTTATTTCATAAATGGAATCTACAAAGTATGCACATTCTACGTCATAACGATTTTCTATAGTTTGCGCATGTGTCCTGAAATAAGAAAAGCTTACTTCCACCGTTTTTTAAAATCACATCTTCTAGAAGGTTTACATGATTTCGTAAAAAACACAATTTTTTAGAAAATGTGTTTTATTTCATAAATGGAATCTACAAAGTATGCACATTCTACGTCATAACGACTTTCTATAGTTTTCGCATGTTTCCTGAAATAACAAAAGCTTACTTCCACCGTTTTTTAAAATCACAGCTTCTAGAAGGTTTACATGATTTCGTAAAAAACACAATTTTTTAGAAAATGTGTTTTATTTCATAAATGGAATCTACAAAGTATGCACATTCTACGTCATAACGACTTTCTATAGTTTGCGCATGCGTCCGGAAATAAGAAAAGCTTACTTCCACCATTTTTTAAAATCACAGCTTCTAGAAGGTTTACATGATTTCTTAAAAAACACAAGTTTTTAGAAAATGTGTTTTATTTCATAAATGGAATCAACAAAGTATGCACATTCTACGTCATAACGACTTTCTATAGTTTGCGCATGCCTCCGGAAATAAGAAAAGCTTACTTCCACCGTTTTTTAAAATCACAGCTTCTAGAAGGTTTACATGATTTCTTAAAAAACACGAGTATTTAGAAAATGTGTTTTATTTCAAAAATGGAATCAACAAAGTATGCACATTCTACGTCATAACAACTTTCTATAGTTTGCGCATGCGTCCGGAAATAAGAAAAGCTTACTTCCACCGTTTTTTACAATCACAGCTTCTAGAAGGTTTACATGATTTCTTAAAAAACACGAGCTTTTAGAAAATGTGTTTTAATTCATAAATGGAATCAACAAAGTATGCACATTCTACCTCATAACGACTTTCTATAGTTTGCGCATGCGTCCGGGAATAAGAAAAGCTTATTTCCACCGTTTTTTGAAATCACAGCTTCTAGAAGGTTTACATGATTCGTAAAAAACACGAATTTTTAGAAAATGTGTTTTATTTCATAAATGGAATCTACAAAGTATGCACATTCTACGTCATAACGACTTTCTATAGTTTGCGCATGAGTCCGGAAATAAGAAAAGCTTACTTCCACCGTCTTTTAAAATCACAGCTTCTAGAAGCTTTACATGATTTCGTAAAAAACACGAGTTTTTAGAAAATGTGTTTATATTATAAATGGAATCTACAAAGTATGCACATTCTACGTCATAACGACTTTCTATAGTTTGCGCATGCGTCCGGAAATAAGAAAAGCTTACTTCCACCGTTTTTTAAAATCACAGCTTCTAGAAGGTTTACATGATTTCGTAAAAAAAATGAGTTTTTAGAAAATGTGTTTTATTTCATAAATGGAATCTACAAAGTATGCACATTCTACGTCATAACGACTTTCTATAGTTTGCGCATGTGTCCTGAAATAAGAAAAGCTTACTTCCACCGTTTTTTAAAATCACAGCTTCTAGAAGGTTTACATGATTTCGTAAAAAACACAATTTTTTAGAAAATGTGTTTTATTTCATAAATGGAATCTACAAAGTATGCACATTCTACGTCATAACAACTTTCTATAGTTTGCGCATGCGTTCGGAAATAAGAAAAGCTTACTTCCCCCGTTTTTTAAAATCACAGCTTCTAGAAGGTTTACATGATTTCTTAAAAAACACGAGTTTTTAGAAAATGTGTTTTATTTCAAAAATGGAATCAACAAAGTATGCACATTCTACGTCATAATGACTTTCTATAGTTTGCGCATGCTTTTTATAAATAAGAAAAGCTTACTTCCCCCGTTTTTTAAAATCACGGCTTCTAGAAGGTTTACATGATTTCTTAAAAAACACGAGTTTTTAGAAAATGTGTTTTATTTCATAAATGGAAACAACAAAGTATGCACATTCTACGTCATAACAACTTTCTATAGTTTGCGCATGTGTCCGGAAATATGAAAAGCTTACTTCCACCGCTTTTTAAAATCACAGCTTCTAGAAGGTTTACTTGATTTTTTAAAAAACATGAGTTTTTAGAAAATGTGTTTTATTTCATAAATGGGATCAACAAATTATGCACATTCTACGTCATAACGACTTTCTATAGTTTGCGCTTTCGTCCAGAAATAAGAAAAGCTTACTTCCACCGTTTTTTAAAATCACAGCTTCTAGAAGGTTTACATGATTTCGTAAAAAACACGAGTTTTTAGATAATGTGCTTTATTTCATAAATGGAATCTACAAATTATGCACATTCAACATCATAACGACTTTCTATAGTTTGCGCATGCGTCCGGAAATAAGAAAAGCTTACTTCCCCTGTTTTTTAAAATCACAGCTTTTAGAAGGTTTACATGATTTCTTAAAAAACACAAGTTTTTAGAAAATGTGTTTTATTTCATAAATGGAATCAACAAAGTATGCACATTCTACGTCATAAAGACTTTCTATAGTTTGCGCCTGCGATTGGAAATAAGAAAGGCTTACTTCCCCCATTTTTTAAAATCACAGCTTCTAGAAGGTTTACATGATTTCTTAAAAAACACGAGTTATTAGAAAATGTGCATTATTTCATAAATGGAATCAACAAAGTATGCACATTCTACGTCATAACGACTTTCTATAGTTTGCGCATGCGTCCGGAAATAAGAAAAGCTTACTTCCACCGTTTTTTAAAATCATAGCTTCTAGAAGGTATACATGATTTCCTAAAAAACACGAGTTTTTACAAAATGTGTTTTATTTCATAAATGGAAGCAAAAAGGTATGCACATTATACGGCATAACGACGTTCTATAGTTTGTTCCTTCGTCCGGAAATAAGAAAAGGTTACTTCCACCGTTTTTTAAAATCACATCTTCTAGAAGGTTTACATTATTTCGTAAAAAACACGAGTTTTTAGAAAATTTGCATTATTTCATAAATGGAATCTACAAAGTATGCACATTCTATGTCATAACGACTTTCTATAGTTTGCGCATGCGTCCGGAAATAACAAAAGCTTACTTCCCCTGTTTTTTAAAATCACAGCTTCTAGAAGGTTTACATGATTTCTTAAAAAACACGAGTTTTTAGAAAATGTGTTTTATTTCATAAATGGAATCAACAAAGTATGCACATTCTACGTCATAACGACTTTCTATAGTTTGTGCATGCGTTTGGAAATAAGAAATGTTTACTTCCCCCATTTTTTAAAATCACAGCTTCTAGAAGGTTTACATGATTTCGTAAAAAACACGAGTTTTTAGAAAATGTGTTTTATTTCATAAATGGAATCAACAAAGTATGCAAATTCTACGTCATAACGACTTTCTATAGTTTGCGCATGTGTCCAGAAATAAGAGAAGCTTACTTCCACCGTTTTTTAAAATCACAGCTTCTAGAAGGTTTACATGATTTCATAAAAAACACGAGTTTTTAGAAAATGTGTTTTATTTCATAAATGGAATAAACAAAGTATGCACATTCTACGTCATAACAACTTTCTATAGTTTGCGCATTCGTCCGTAAATAAGAAAAGCTTACTTCCACCGTTTTTTAAAATCACAGCTTTTATAAGGTTTACATGATTTCGTAAAAAACATGAGTTTTTAGAAAATGTGTTTTATTTCATAAATGGAATCTACAAAGTATGCACATTCTACGTCATAACGACTTTCTATAGTTGGGCATGCGTCCGAAAATTAGAAAAGCTTACTTCCACCGTTTTTTTAAATCACAGCTTCTAGGAGGTTTACATGATTTCGCAAAAAACACGAGTTTTTAGAAAATGTGTTTTATTTCATAAATGGAATCAACAAAGTATGCACATTCTACGTCATAACGACTTTCTATAGTTTGCGCATGCGTCCGGAAATAAGAAAAGCTTACTTCCACCATTTTTTAAAATCACCGTTTTTAGAAGGTTTACATGATTTCGTAAAAAACACGAGTTTTTAGAAAATGTGTTTTATTTCATAAATGGAATCTACAAAGTATGCACATTCTACGTCATAATGACTTTCTATAGTTTGCGCATGCGTCCAGAAATAAGAAAAGCTTACTTCCCCCGTATTTTAAAATCACAGCTTCTAGAAGGTTTACATGATTTCTTAAAAAACATGAGTTTTTAGAAAATATGTTTTATTTCATAAATGGAATCAACAAAGTATGCACATTCTACGTCATAACGACTTTCTATAGTTTGCGCATGCATCCGGAAATAAGAAAAGCTTACTTCCCCCGTTTTTTAAAATCACAGCTTCAAGAAGGTTTACATGATTTCTTAAAAAACACGAGTTTTTAGAAAATGTGTTTTATTTCATAAATGGAATCAACAAAGTATGCACATTCTACGTCATAACGACTTTCTATAGTTTGCGCATGCGTCCGGAAATAAGAAAAGCTTACTTCCACCGTTTTTTAAAATCACAGCTTCTAGAAGGTTTACATGATTTCGTAAAAAACACGAGTTTTTAGAAAATGTGTTTTATTTCATAAATAGAATCTACAAAGTATGCACATTCTACGTCATAATGACTTTCTATAGTTTGCGCATGCGTCCGGAAATAAGAAAAGCTTACTTCCACCGTTTTGTAAAATCACAGCTTCTAGAAGGTTTACATGATTTCGTAAAAAACATGAGTTTTTAAAAAATGTGTTTTATTTCATAAATGGAATCTACAAAGTATGCACATTCTACGTCATAACGATTTTTTATAGTTTGCGCATGCGTCCGCAAATAAGAAAAGTTTACTTCCACCTTTTTTTAAAATCACAGCTTCTAGAAGGTTTACAAGATTTCGTAAAAAACACGAGTTTTTAGAAAATGTGTTTTATTTCATAAATGAAATCTACAAAGTATGCACATTCTACGTCATAACGACTTTCTATAGTTTGCGCATGCGTCCGGAAATAAGAAAAGCTTACTTCCCCCGTTTTTTAAAATCACAGCTTCTAGAAGGTTTACATGATTTCGTAAAAATCACGAGTTTTTAAAAAATGTGTTTTATTTCATCAATGGAATCATCAAAGTATGCATATTCTACGTCATAATAACTTTCTATTGTTTTCGCATTCGTCCGGAAATAAGAAAAACTTACTTTCCCCGTTTTTTAAAATCACAGCTTCTAGAAGGTTTACATGATTTCTTAAAAAACATGAGTTTTTAGAAAATGTGTTTTATTTCACAAATGGAATCAACAAAGTATTCACATTCTACGTCATAACGACTTTCTATAGTTTGCGCATGCGTCCGGAAATAAGAAAAGCTTACTTCCACCATTTTTTAATATCACAGCTTCTAGAAGGTTTACATGATTTCATAAAAAACACGAGTTTTTAGAAAATGTGTTTTATTTCATAAATGGAATAAAAAAAGTATGCACATTCTACGTAATAACGACTTTCTATAGTTTGCGCATTCATCCGGAAATAAGAAAAGCTTACTTCCACCGTTTTTTAAAATCACAGCTTCTAAAAGGTTTACATGATTTCTTTAAATACGCGAGTTTTTAGAAAATGTGTTTTATTTCATAAATGGAATCTACAAAGTATGCACATTCTACGTCATAACGACTTTCTATAGTTTGCGCATGCGTCCGGAAATAAGAAAAGCTTACTTCCACCATTTTTTAAAATCACAGCTTCTAGAAGGTTTACATGATTTCGTAAAAAACACGAGTTTTTAGAAAATGTGTTTTATTTCATAAATGGAATCAACAAACTATGCACATTCTACGTCATAACGACTTTGTATAGTTTGCGCATTCGTCCGGAAATAAGAAAAGCTTACTTCCACTGTTTTTTAAAATCACAGCTTCTAGAAGATTAACATGATTTCGTAAAAAACATGAGTTTTTAAAAAATGTGTTTTATTTCATAAATGGAATCTACAAAGTATCCACATTCTACGTCATAACGATTTTCTATAGTTTTCGCATGCGTCCGGAAATAAGAAAAGCTTACTTCCACCGATTTTTAAAATCACAGCTTCTAGAGGGTTTACATGATTTCATAAAAAACACGAGTTTTTAAAAAATGTGTTTTATTTCATAAATGGAATCTACAAAGTATGCACATTCTACGTCACAACGACTTTCTATAGTTTGCTTATGCGTACGGAAATAAGAAAAGCTTACTTCCACCGTTTTTTAAAATCACAGCTTCTAGAAGGGTTGCATGATTTCTTAAAAAACACAAGTTTTTAGAAAATGTTTTTTATTTCATAAATGGAATCAACAAAGTATGCACATTCTACGTCATAACGAATTTCTATAGTTTGCGCATCCGTCCGGAAATAAGAAAAGCTTACTTCCACCGTTTTTTAAAATCACAGCTTCTAGAAGGTTTACATGATTTCTTAAAAAACACGAGTTTTTAGAAAATGTGTTTTATTTCATAAATGGAATCAAAAAAGTATGCACATTCTACGTCATAACGACTTTCTATAGTTTGCGCATTCGTCCGGAAATAAGAAAAGCTTACTTCCACCGTTTTTTAAAATCACAGCTTCTAGAAGGTTTACAAGATTTTGTAAAAAACATGAGTTTTTAGAAAATGTGTTTTATTTCATAAATGGAATCTACAAAGTATGCACATTCTACGTCATAACGACTTTCTATAGTTGGGCATGTGTTTGGAAATAAGAAAAGCTTACTTCCCCCGTTTTTTGAAATCACAACTTCTAGAAGGTTTACATGATTTCGTACAAAACACGAGTTTTTAGAAAATGTGTTTTATTTCATAAATGGAATCAACAAAGTATGCACATTCTACGTCATAACAACTTTCTATAGTTTGCGCATGCGTCTGGAAATAAGAAAAGATTACTTCCCTCGTTTTTTGAAATCACAGCTTCTAGAAGGTTTACATGATTTCGTAAAAAACACGAGTTTTTAGAAAATGTGTTTTATTTCATAAATGGAATCTCCAAAGTATGCACATTCAACGTCATAATGACTTTCTATAGTTTGCGCATGCGTCCGGAAATAAGAAAAGCTTACCGCCCCCGTTTTTTAAAATCACAGCTTCTAGAAGGTTTACATGATTTCGTAAAAAACACTACTTTTTAGAAAATGTGTTTTATTTCATAAATGGAATCTACAAAGTATGCACATTCTACGTCATAATGACTTTCTATAGTTTGCGCATGCGTCCGGAAATAAGAAAAGCTTACTTCCACCGTTTTTTAAAATCACAGCTTCTAGAAGGTTTACATGATTTCGTAAAAAACACAAGTTTTTAGAAAATGTGTTTTATTTCATAAATGGAATCTACAAAGTATGCACATTCTACGTCACAACGGCTTTCTATAGTTTGCGCACGCGTCCGGAAATAAGAAAAGCTTACTTCCCCCATTTTTTAAAATCACAGCTTCTAGAAGGTTTACATGATTTCTTAAAAAACACGAGTTTTTAGAGAATGTGTTTTATTTCATAAATGGAATCTACAAAGTATGCACATTCTACGTCATAACGACTTTCTATAGTTTGCGCATACGTCCGGAAATAAGAAAAGCTTACTTCCACCGTTTTTTAAAATCACAGCTTCTAGAAGTTTTACATGATTTCGTAAAAAACACAAATTTTTAGAAAATGTGTTTTATTTCATAAATGGAATCAACAAAGTATGCACATTCTACGTCATAACGACTTTCTATAGTTTGCGCTTTCGTCCGGAAATAAGAAAATCTTACTTCCACTGTTTTTTAAAATCACAGCTTCTAGAAGGTTTACATGATTTCGTAAAAAACACGATATTTTAAAAAATGTGTTTTATTTCATAAATGGAATCTACAAAGTATGCACATTCTACGTCATAACGATTTTCTATAGTTTGCGCATGCGTCCGGAAATAAGAAAAGCTTACTTCCCCCGTTTTTTAAAATCACAGCTTCTAAAAGGTTTACATGATTTCGTTAAAAACACGAGTTTTTAGAAAATGTGTTTTATTTCATAAATGGAATCTACAAAGTATGCACATTCTACGTCATAACGACTTTCTATAGTTTGCGCATGCACTTGGAAATAAGAAAAGCTTACTTCCCCCGTTTTTTAAAATCACAGCTTCTAGAAGGTTTACATGATTTCTTAAAAAACACGAGTTTTTAGAAAATGTGTTTTATTTCATAAATGGAATAAACAAAGTATGCACATTCTAAGTCATAACGACTTTCTATAGTTTGCGCATGCCTCCGAAAATAAGAAAAGCTTACTTGCACCATTTTTTAAAATCACAGCTTCTAGAAGGTTTACATGATTTCTTAAAAAACACTAGTTTTTAGAGAATGTCTTTTATTTCATAAATGGAATCAACAAAGTATGCACATTCTACATCATAACGACATTCTATAGTTTGCGCATTCGTCGGGAAATAAGAAAAGCTTACTTCCACCGTTTTTTAAAGTCACAGCTTCTAGAAGGTTTACATGATTTCGAATAAACACGAGTTTTTAGAAAATGTGTTTTATTTCATAAATGTAATCTACAAAGTATGCACATTCTACGTCATAACGACTTTCTATAGTTTGCGCATGCGTCCGGAAATAAGAAAAGCTTACTACCCCGTTTTTTAAAATCACAGCTTCTAGAAGGTTTACATGATTTCTTAAAAAACACGAGTTTTTAGAAAATGTGTTTTATTTCATAAATGGAATCAACAAAGTATGCACATTCTACGTCATAACGACTTTCTACAGTTTGCGCATGCATTTGGAAATAAGAAAAGCTTACTTCCCCCGTTTTTTAAAATCACCACTTCTAGAAGGTTTACATGATTTCTTAAAAAACACGAGTTTTTAGAAAATGTGTTTTATTTCATAAATGGAATCAACAAAGTATGCACATTCTAAGTCATAACGACTTTCTATAGTTTGCGCATGCGTCCGGAAATACGAAAAGCTTACATCCACCATTTTTTAAAATCACGCTTCTAGAAGGTTTACATGATTTCGTAAAAAACACGAGTTTTTGGAAAATGTGTTTTATTTCATTAATGGAATCTACAAAGTATGCACATTCTATGTCATAACGAATTTCTTTAGTTTGCGCATGCGTCCGGAAATAAGAAAAGTTTACTTCCACCATTTTTTAAAATCACAGCTTCTAGAAGGTTTACATGATTTCTTAAAAAACACGAGTTTTTAGAAAATGTGTTTTATTTCATAAATGGAATCAACAAAGTATGCACATTCTACGTCATAACGACTTTCTATAGTTTCCGCATTCGTCCGGAAATAAGAAAATCTTACTTCCACCGTTTTTTAAAATCACAGCTTCTAGAAGGTTTACATGATTTCGAAAAAAACACGAGTTTTTAGAAAATGTGTTTTATTTCATAAATGGAATCTACAAAGTATGCACATTCTACGTCATAACGAGTTTCTATAGTTGGGCATGCGTCCGGAAATAACAGAAGCTTACTTCCACCTTTTTTTGAAATCACAGCTTCTAGAAGGTTTACATGATTTTGTAAAAAACAGGAGTTTTTAGAAAATGTGTTTTATTTCATAAATGGAATCAACAAAGTATGCACATTCTACGTCATAACGACTTTCTACAGTTTGCGCATGCATTTGGAAATAAGAAAAGCTTACTTCCCCCGTTTATTAAAATCACAACTTCTAGAAGGTTTACATGATTTCTTAAAAAACACGACTTTTTAGAAAATGTGTTTTATTTCATAAATGGAATCAACAAAGTATGCACATTCTAAGTCATAACGACTTTCTATAGTTTGCGCATGCTTCCGGAAATAAGAAAAGTTTCCTTCCACCATTTTTTAAAATCACAGCTTCTAGAAGGTTTACATGATTCCGTAAAAAACATGAGTTTTTAAAAGATGTGTTTTATTTCATAAATGGAATCTACAAAGTATGCACATTTTACGTCATAAGGACTTTCTATAGTTTGCGCATGCGTCCGAAAATAAGAAAAGCTTACTTCCACCGTTTTTTAAAATCACAGCTTCTAGAAGGTTTACATGATTTCGTAAAAAACACGAGTTTTTAGAAAATGTGTTTTATTTCATCAATGGAATCTACAAAGTATGCACATTCTACGTCATAATGACTTTCTATAGTTTGTGCATGCGTCTGGAAATAAGAGAAGCTTACTTCCCCCGTATTTTAAAATCACAGCTTTTAGAAGGTTTACATGATTTCTTAAAAAACACGAGTTTTTAGAAAATGTGTTTAATTTCATAAATGGAATCAACAAAGTATGCAGATTCTACGTCATAACGACTTTCTATAGTTTGTGCATGCATCCAGAAATAAAAAAAGCTTACTTCCCCCGTTTTTTAAAATCACAGCTTCTAGAAGGTTTACATGATTACTTAAAAAACACGAGTTTTTAGAAAATGTGTTTTGTTTCATCAATGGAATCTACAAAGTATGCACATTCTACGTCATAACGACTTTCTATAGTTTGCACATGCATCCGGAAATAAGAAAAGCTTACTCCCACCGTTTTTTAAAATCACAGCTTCTAGAAGGTTTACATGATTTCGTAAAAAACACGAGTTTTTAGAAAATGTGTTTTATTTCATAAATGTAATCTACAAAGTATGCACATTCTACGTCATAACGACTTTCTATAGTTTGTGCATGCATCCGGAAATAAGAAAAGCTTACTAGAAGGTTTACTTGATTTCTTAAAAAACACGAGTTTTTAGAAAATGTGTTTTATTTCATAAATGGAATCAACAAAGAATGCACATTCTACGTAATAACGACTTTCTATAGTTTGCGCATGCGTTCGGAAATAAGAAAAGCTTACTTCCCCCATTTTTTAAAATCACAGCTTCTAGAAGGTTTACATGATTTCTTAAAAAACACGAGTTTTTAGAAAATGTGTTTTATTTCATAAATGGAATCTACAAAGTATGCACATTCTACGTCATAACGACTTTCTATAGTTTGTGCATGCGTCCGGAAATAAGAAAAGCTTACTTCCACCGTTTTTTAAAATCACAGCTTCTAGAAGGTTTACATGATTTCGTAAAAAACACGAGTTTTTAGAAAATGTGTTTTATTTCATAAATGGAATATATAAAAGTATGCACATTCTACGTCATAATGACTTTCTATAGTTTGCGCATGCGTCCGGAAATAAGAAAAGCTTACTTGCACCGTTTTTTAAAATCACAGCTTCTAGAAGGTTTACATGATTTCGTAAAAAACAGGAGTTTTTAGAAAATGTGTTTTATTTCATAAATGGAATCAACAAAGTATGCACATTCTACGTCATAACGACTTTCTATAGTTTGTGCATGCGTTTGGAAATATGAAAAGCTTACTTCACCCGTTTTTTAAAATCACAGCTTCTAGAAGGTTTACATGATTTCTTAAAAAACACGAGTTTTTAGAGAATGTATTTTATTTCATAAACGGAATCTACAAAGTATGCACATTCTACACCATAACGACTTTCTATAGTTTGCGGATGCGTCCGGAAATAGGAAAAGCTTACTTCCACCGTTTTTTAAAATCACATCTTCTAGAAGGTTTACATGATTTCGTACAAAACACGAGTTTTTAGAAAATGTGTTTTATTTCATAAATGGAATCAACAAAGTATGCACATTCTACGTTATAACGACTTTCTATAGTTTGCGCATTCATCCGGAAATAAGAAAAGCTTACTTCCTTCGTTTTTTAAAATCACAGCTTCTAAAAGGTTTACATGATTTCTTTAAATACACAAGTTTTTAGAAAATGTGTTTTATTTCATAAATGGAATCTACAAAGTATGCAAATTCTACGTCATAACGACTTTCTATAGTTTGCGCATGCGTCCGGAAATAAGAAAAGCTTACTTCCACTGTTTTTTAAAATCACAGCTTCTAGAAGGTTTACATGATTTCGTAAAAAACACGAGTTTTTAGAAAATGTGTTTTATTTCATAAATGGAATCAACAAAGTATGTACATTCTACATCATAACGACTTTCTATAGTTTGCGCATTCGTCCGGAAATAAGAAAAGCTTACTTCCACTGTTTTTTAAAATCACAGCTTCTAGAAGGTTTACATGATTTTGTAAAAAACATGAGTTTTTAAAAATGTGTTTTATTTCATAAATGGAATCTACAAAGTATGCACATTCTACGTCATAACGATTTTCTATAGTTTGCGCATGCGTCCGGAAATAAGAAAAGCTTACTTCTACCGTTTTTTAAAATCACAGCTTCTAGAAGGTTTACATGATTTCATAAATGGAATCTACAAAGTATGCACATTCTACGTCATAATGACTTTCTATAGTTTGGGCATGCGTCCGGAAATAAGAAAAGCTTACTTCCACCGTTTTTTAAAATCACAGCTTCTAGAAGGTTTACATGATTTCGTAAAAAACAGGAATTTTTAGAAAATGTGTTTTATTTCATAAATGTAATCGACAAAGTATGCACATTCTACGTCATAACGACTTTCAATAGTTTGTGCATTCGTTTGGAAATAAGAAAAGCTTACTTCCCCCGTTTTTTAAAATTACAGCTTCTAGAAGGTTTACATGATTTCTTAAAAAACACGAGTTTTTAGAAAATGTGTTTTATTTCATAAATGGAATCAACAAAGTATGCACATTCTATGTCATAACGACTTTCTATAGTTTGCGCATGCGTCCGGAAATAAGAAAAGCTTACTTCCACCGTTTTTTAAAATCACAGCTTCTAGAAGGTTTACATGATTTCTTAAAAAACACGAGTTTTTAGAAAATGTGTTTTATTTCATAAATGGAATCTACAAAGTATGCACATTCTATATCATAACGACTTTCTATAGTTTGGCATGCCTACGGAAATAAGAAAAGCTTACTTCCACCCTTTTTTGAAATCACAGCTTCTAGAAGGTTTACATGATTTCATAAAAAACACGCGTTTTTAGAAAATGTGTTTTATTTCATAAATGGAATCAACAAAGTATGCACATTCTACGTCATAACGACTTTCTATAATTTGCGCATGCGTTTGGAAATAAGAAAATCTTACTTCCCCCGTCTTTTAAAATCACAGCTTCTAGAAGGTTTACATGATTTCTTAAAACGACGAGTTTTTAGAAAATGTGTTTTATTTCATCAATGGAATCAACAAAGTATGCACATTCTACGTCATAACGACTTTCTATAGTTTGCGCATTCGTCCGGAAATAAGAAAAGCTTACTTCCACCGTTATTTAAAATCACAGCTTCTAGAAGGTTTACATGATTTCTTAAAAAACACGAGTTTTTGGAAAATGTGTTTTATTTCATAAATGGAATCAACAAAGTATGCACATTCTATGTCATAACGACTTTCTCTAGTTTGCGCATTCATCCGGAAATAAGAAAAGCTTACTTCCACCGTTTTTTAAAATCACAACTTCTAAAAGGTTTACATTATTTCGTAAAAAACACGAGTTTTTAGAAAATGTGTTTTATTTCATAAATGGAATCTACAAAGTATGCACATTCTACGTCATAACGACTTTCTATAGTTTGCACATGCGTCCGGATATAAGAAAAGCTTACTTCCACCGTTTTTTAAAATCACAGCTTCTAGAAGGTTTACATGATTTCTTCAAAAACACGAGTTTTTAGAAAATGTGTTTTATTTCATAAATGGAATCAACAAAGTATGCACATTCTACGTCATAACGACTTTCTATAGTTTGCGCATTCGTCCGGAAATAAGAAAAGCTTACTTCCACCATTTTTTAAAATCACAGCTTCTAGAAGGTTTACATGATTTCGTAAAAAACAGGAGGTTTTAGAAAATGTGTTTTATTTCATAAATGGAATCTACAAAGTATGCACATTCTATGTCATAATGACTTTCTATAGTTGGGCATGCGTCCGGAAATAAGAAAAGCTTACTTCCACCATTTTTTGAAATCACAGCTTCTAGAAGGTTTACATGATTTCGTAAAAAACACAAGTTTTTAGAAAATGTGTTTTATTTCATAAATGGAATCAACAAAGTATGCACATTATACATCATAACGACATTCTATAGTTTGCGCATTCGTCCGGAAATAAGAAAAGCTTACTTCCACCGTTTTTTAAAATCGCAGCTTCTAGAAGGTTTACATGATTTCGAAAAAACACGAGTTTTTAGAAAATGTGTTTTATTTCATAAATGTAATCTACAAAGTATGCACATTCTACGTCATAACGACTTTCTATAGTTTGCACATGCGTCCGGAAATAAGAAAAGCTTACTTCCCCCGTTTTTTAAAATCAGAGCTTCTAGAAGGTTTACATGATTTCTTAAAAAACATGAGTTTTTAGAAAATGTGTTTTATTTCATAAATGGAATCAACAAAGTATGCACATTCTACGTCATAACGACTTTCTACAGTTTGCGGATGCATTTGGAAATAAGAAAAGCTTACTTCCCCCGTTTTTTAAAATCACCACTTCTAGAAGGTTTACATGATTTCTTAAAAAACACGAGTTTTTAGAAAATGTGTTTTATTTCATAAATGGAATCAACAAAGTATGCACATTCTAAGTCATAACGACTTTCTATAGTTTGCGCATGCATCCGGAAATATGAAAAGCTTACTTCCACCATTTTTTAAAATCACGCTTCTAGAAGGTTTACATGATTTCGTAAAAAACACGTGTTTTTAGAAAATGTGTTTTATTTCATTAATGGAATCTACAAAGTATGCACATTCTATGTCATAACGACTTTCTATAGTTTGCGCATGCGTCCGGAAATAAGAAAAGCTTACTTCCACCATTTTTTAAAATGACAGCTTCTAGAAGGTTTACATGATTTCTTAAAAAACACGAGTTTTTAGAAAATGTGTTTTATTTCATAAATGGAATCAACAAAGTATGCACATTCTACGTCATAACGAGTTTCTATAGTTGGGCATGCGTCCGGAAATAAGAAAAGTTTACTTCCACCTTTTTTGAAATCACAGCTTCTAGAAGGTTTACATGATTTCGTAAAAAATAGGAGTTTTTAGAAAATGTGTTTTATTTCATAAATGGAATCAACAAAGTATGCACATTCTACGTCATAACGACTTTCTATAATTTGCGCATGCGTCCGGAAATAATAAAAGCTTACTTCCACAATTTTTTTAAATCACAGCTTCTAGAAGGTTTACATGATTTCGTAAAAAACACGAGTTTTTAGAAAATGTGTTTTATTTCATAAATGGAATCAACAAAGTATGCACATTCTACGTCATAACGACTTTCTATAGTTTGCGCATGCCTCCGGAAATAAGAAAAGCTTACTTCCACCATTTTTTGAAATCACAGCTTCTAGAAGGTTTAAATGATTTCTTAAAAAACACGAGTTTTTAGAGAATGTCTTTTATTTCATAAATGGAATCTACAAAGTATGCATATTCTACGCCATAACGACTTTCTATAGTTTGCGCATGCGTCCGGAAATAAGAAAAGCTTACTTCCACCATTTTTTAAAATCACAGCTTCTAGAAGGTTTACATGATTTCGTAAAAAACACGAGTTTTTAGAAAATGTGTTATATTTCATAAATGGAATCTACAAAGTATGCACATTCTACGTCATAACGAATTTCTATAGTTTGCGCATGCGTCTGGAAATAAGAAAAGCTCACTTCCCCCGTTTTTTAAAATCACAGCTTCTAGAAGGTTTACATGATTTCTTAAAAAACACGAGTTTTTAGAAAATGTGTTTTATTTCATAAATGGAATCAACAAAGTATGCACATTCTACGTCATAACTTCTTTCTACAGTTTGCGCATGCATTTGGAAATAAGAAAAGCTTACTTCCCCCGTTTATTAAAATCACAACTTCTAGAACGTTTACATGATTTCTTAAAAAACACGAGTTTTTAGAAAATGTGTTTTATTTCATAAATGGAATCAACAAAGTATGCACATTCTAAGTCATACGACTTTCTATAGTTTGCGCATGCGTCCGGAAATAAGAAAAGCTTACTTCCACCATTTTTTTAAATCACGCTTCTAGAAGGTTTACATGATTTCTTAAAAAACATGAGTTTTTAGAAAATGTGTTTTATTTCATAAATGGAATCAACAAAGTATGCACATTCTACGTCATAACGACATTCTATAGTTTGCGCATTCGTCTGGAAATAAGAAAAGCTTACTTCCCCCATTTTTTAAAATCACAGCTTCTAGAAGGTTTACATGATTTCTTAAAAAACACGAGTTTTTAGAAAATGTGTTATATTTCGTAAATGGAATCAACAAAGTATGCACATTCTACGTTATAACGACTTTCTATAGTTTGCGTATTCGTCCGGAAATAAGAAAAGTTTCCTTCCACCATTTTTTAAAATCACAGCTTCTAGAAGGTTTACATGATTCCGTAAAAAACATGAGTTTTTAAAAAATGTGTTTTATTTCATAAATGGAATCTACAAATTATGCACATTCTACGTCATAACGACTTTCTATAGTTTGCGCATGCGTCCGGAAATAAGAAAAGCTTACTTCCACCGTTTTTTAAAATCACAGCTTCTAGAAGGTTTACATGATTTCGTAAAAAACACGAATTTTTAGAAAATGTGTTTTATTTCATCAATGGAATCTACAAAGTATGCACATTCTACGTCATAATGACTTTCTATAGTTTGTGCATGCGTCCGGAAATAAGAAAAGCTTACTTCCCCCGTATTTTAAAATCACAGCTTTTAGAAGGTTTACATGATTTCTTAAAAAACACGAGTTTTTAGAAAATGTGTTTTATTTCATAAATGGAATCAACAAAGTATGCAGATTCTACGTCATAACGACTTTATATAGTTTGCGCATGCGTCCGGAAATAAAAAAAGCTTACTTCCCCCGTTTTTTAAAATCACAGCTTCTAGAAGGTTTACATAATTTCTTAAAAAACACGAGTTTTTAGAAAATGTGTTTTATTTAATAAATGGAATCTACAAAGTATGCACATTCTACGTCATAACGACTTTCTATAGTTTGCACATGCGTCCGGAAATAAGAAAAGCTTACTTCCACCGTTTTTTAAAATCACAGCTTCTAGAAGGTTTACATGATTTCGTAAAAAACATGAGTTTTTAGAAAATGTGTTTTATTTCATAAATGTAATCTACAATGTATGCACATTCTACGTCATAACGACTTTGTATAGTTTGTGCATGCATCCGGAAATAAGAAAAGCTTACTTCCCCCGTTTTTTAAAATCACAGCTTCTAGAAGGTTTACTTGATTTCTTAAAAAACACGAGTTTTTAGAAAATGTGTTTTATTTCATAAATGGAATCAACAAAGTATGCACATTCTACGTCATAACGACTTTCTATAGTTTACGCATGCATTTGGAAATAAGAAAAGCTTACTTCCCCCATTTTTTAAAATCACAGCTTCTAGAAGGTTTACATGATTTCTTAAAAAACACGAGTTTTTAGAAAATGTGTTTTATTTCATAAATGGAATCAACAAAGTATGCACATTCTACGTCATAACGACTTTCTATAGTTTGCGCATGCGTCCGGAAATAAGAAAAGCTTACTTCCACCGTTTTATAAAATCACAGCTTCTAGAAGGTTTACATGATTTCGTAAAAAACACGAGTTTTTAGAAAATGTGTTTTATTTCATAAATGGAATCTACAAAGTATGCACATTCTACGTCATAATGAATTTCTATAGTTTGCGCATGCGTCCGGAAATAAGAAAAGCTTACTTCCACCGTTTTTTTAAAATCACAGCTTCTAGAAGGTTTACATGATTTCGTCAAAAACAGGAGTTTTTAGAAAATGTGTTTTATTTCATAAATGGAATCAACAAAGTATGCACATTCTACGTCATAACGACTTTCTATAGTTTGCGCATGCGTTTGGAAATAAGAAAAGCTTACTTCCCCCGTTTTTTAAAATCACAGCTTCTAGAAGGTTTACATGATTTCTTAAAAAACACGATTTTTTAGAGAATGTCTTTTATTTCATAAATGGAATCTACAAAGTATGCACATTCTACGCCATAACGACTTTCTATAGTTTGCGCATCCGTCCGGAAATAAAAAAAGCTTACTTCCACCGTTTTTTAAAATCACAGCTTCTAGAAGGTTTACATGATTTCGTACAAAAAAAGCGTTTTTAGAAAATGTGTTTTATTTCATAAATGGAATCTACAAAGTATGCACATTCTATGTCATAATGACTTTCTATAGTTGGGCATGCGTCCGGAAATAAGAAAAGATTACTTCCACCATTTTTTGAAATCACAACTTCTAGAAGGTTTACATGATTTCTTAAAAAACACGAGTTTTTAGAAAATGTGTTTTATTTCATAAATGGAATCAACAAAGTATGCACATTCTAAGTCATAACGACTTTCTATAGTTTGCGCATGCGTCCGGAAATAAGAAAAGCTTACTTCCACCATTTTTTTAAATCACGCTTCTAGAAGGTTTACATGATTTCTTAAAAAACACAAGTTTTTAGAAAATGTGTTTTATTTCATAAATGGAATCAACAAAGTATGCACATTCTAAGTCATAACGACTTTCTATAGTTTGCGCATGCGTCCGGAAATAAGAAAAGCTTACTTCCACCATTTTTTTAAATCACGCTTCTAGAAGGTTTACATGATTTCTTAAAAAACACTAGTTTTTAGAAAATGTGTTTTATTTCATAAATGGAATCAACAAAGTATGCACATTCTACGTCATAACGACATTCTATAGTTTGCGCATTCGTCCGGAAATAAGAAAAGCTTACTTCCCTCGTTTTTTTAAATCACAGCTTCTAGAAGGTTTACATGATTTCTTAAAAAACACGAGTTTTTAGAAAATGTGTTATATTTCGTAAATGGAATCAACAAAGTATGCACATTCTACGTTATAACGACTTTCTATAGTTTGCGTATTCGTCCGGAAATAAGAAAAGTTTCCTTCCACCATTTTTTAAAATCACAGCTTCTAGAAGGTTTACATGATTCCGTAAAAAACATGAGTTTTTAAAAAATGTGTTTTATTTCATAAATGGAATCTACAAAGTATGCACATTCTACGTCATAACGACTTTCTATAGTTTGCGCATGTGTCCGGAAATAAGAAAAGCTTACTTCCACCGTTTTTTAAAATCACAGCTTCTAGAAGGTTTACATGATTTCGTAAAAAACATGAATTTTTAGAAAATGTGTTTTATTTCATCAATGGAATCTACAAAGTATGCATATTCTACGTCATAATGACTTTCTATAGTTTGTGCATGCGTCCAGAAATAAGAAAAGCTTACTTCCCCCGTATTTTAAAATCACAGCTTTTAGAAGGTTTACATGATTTCTTAAAAAACACGAGTTTTTAGAAAATGTGTTTTATTTCATAAATGGAATCAACAAAGTATGCAGATTCTACGTCATAACGACTTTCTATAGTTTGCGCATGCGTCCGGAAATAAAAAAAGCTTACTTCCCCCGTTTTTTAAAATCACAACTTCTAGAAGGTTTACATAATTTCTTAAAAAACACGAGTTTTTAGAAAATGTGTTTTATTTAATAAATGGAATCTACAAAGTATGCACATTCTACGTCATAACGACTTTCTATAGTTAGCACATGCGTCCGGAAATAAGAAAAGCTTACTTCCACCGTTTTTTAAAATCACAGCTTCTAGAAGGTTTACATGATTTCGTAAAAAACACGAGTTTTTAGAAAATGTGTTTTATTTCATAAATGTAATCTACAATGTATGCACATTCTACGTCATAACGACTTTCTATAGTTTGTGCATACATCCGGAAATAAGAAAACCTTACTTCCCCCGTTTTTTAAAATCACAGCTTCTAGAAGGTTTACTTGATTTCTTAAAAAACACGAGTTTTTAGAAAATGTGTTTTATTTCATAAATGGAATCAACAAAGTATGCACATTCTACGTCATAACGACTTTCTATAGTTTACGCATGCGTTTGGAAATAAGAAAAGCTTACTTCCCCCATTTTTTAAAATCACAGCTCCTAGAAGGTTTACATGATTTCTTAAAAAACACGAGTTTTTAGAAAATGTGTTTTATTTCATAAATGGAATCTACAAAGTATGCACATTCTACGTCATAACGACTTTCTATAGTTTGCGCATGCGTCCGGAAATAAGAAAAGCTTACTTCCACCGTTTTATAAAATCACAGCTTCTAGAAGGTTTACATGATTTCGTAAAAAACACGAGTTTTTAGAAAATGTGTTTTATTTCATAAATGGAATGTACAAAGTATGCACATTCTACGTCATAATGACTTTCTATAGTTTGCGCATGCGTCCGGAAATAAGAAAAGCTTACTTCCACCGTTTTTTTAAAATCACAGCTTCTAGAAGGTTTACATGATTTCGTAAAAAACAGGAGTTTTTAGAAAATGTGTTTTACTTCATAAATGGAATCAACAAAGTATGCACATTCTACGTCATAACGACTTTCTATAGTTTTGCACATTCTACGTCATAACGACTTTCTATAGTTTGCGCATGCGTTTGGAAATAAGAAAAGCTTACTTCCCCCGTTTTTTAAAATCACAGCTTCTAGAAGGTTTACATGATTTCTTAAAAAACACGAGTTTTTAGAGAATGTCTTTTATTTCATAAATGGAATCTACAAAGTATGCACATTCTACGCCATAACGACTTTCTATAGTTTGCGCATCCGTCCGGAAATAAGAAAAGCTTACTTCCACCGTTTTTTAAAATCACAGCTTCTAGAAGGTTTACATGATTTCGTACAAAACACGAGTTTTTAGAAAATGTGTTTTATTTCATAAATGGAGACAACAAAGCATGCACATTCTACGTTATAACGACTTTCTATAGTTTGCGCATTCATCCGGAAATAAGAAAAGCTTACTTCCACCGTTTTTTAAAATCACAGCTTCTAGAAGGTTTACATGATTTCTTTGAATACACGAGTTTTTAGAAAATGTGTTTTATTTCATAAATGGAATCTACAAAGTATGCACATTCTACGTCATAACAACTTTCTATAGTTTGCGCATGTGTCCGGAAATATGAAAAGCTTACTTCCACCGCTTTTTAAAATCACAGCTTCTAGAAGGTTTACTTGATTTTTTAAAAAACATGAGTTTTTAGAAAATGTGTTTTATTTCATAAATGGGATCAACAAATTATGCACATTCTACGTCATAACGACTTTCTATAGTTTGCGCTTTCGTCCAGAAATAAGAAAAGCTTACTTCCACCGTTTTTTAAAATCACAGCTTCTAGAAGGTTTACATGATTTCGTAAAAAACACGAGTTTTTAGATAATGTGCTTTATTTCATAAATGGAATCTACAAATTATGCACATTCAACATCATAACGACTTTCTATAGTTTGCGCATGCGTCCGGAAATAAGAAAAGCTTACTTCCCCTGTTTTTTAAAATCACAGCTTTTAGAAGGTTTACATGATTTCTTAAAAAACACAAGTTTTTAGAAAATGTGTTTTATTTCATAAATGGAATCAACAAAGTATGCACATTCTACGTCATAAAGACTTTCTATAGTTTGCGCCTGCGATTGGAAATAAGAAAGGCTTACTTCCCCCATTTTTTAAAATCACAGCTTCTAGAAGGTTTACATGATTTCTTAAAAAACACGAGTTATTAGAAAATGTGCATTATTTCATAAATGGAATCAACAAAGTATGCACATTCTACGTCATAACGACTTTCTATAGTTTGCGCATGCGTCCGGAAATAAGAAAAGCTTACTTCCACCGTTTTTTAAAATCATAGCTTCTAGAAGGTATACATGATTTCCTAAAAAACACGAGTTTTTACAAAATGTGTTTTATTTCATAAATGGAAGCAAAAAGGTATGCACATTATACGGCATAACGACGTTCTATAGTTTGTTCCTTCGTCCGGAAATAAGAAAAGGTTACTTCCACCGTTTTTTAAAATCACATCTTCTAGAAGGTTTACATTATTTCGTAAAAAACACGAGTTTTTAGAAAATTTGCATTATTTCATAAATGGAATCTACAAAGTATGCACATTCTATGTCATAACGACTTTCTATAGTTTGCGCATGCGTCCGGAAATAACAAAAGCTTACTTCCCCTGTTTTTTAAAATCACAGCTTCTAGAAGGTTTACATGATTTCTTAAAAAACACGAGTTTTTAGAAAATGTGTTTTATTTCATAAATGGAATCAACAAAGTATGCACATTCTACGTCATAACGACTTTCTATAGTTTGTGCATGCGTTTGGAAATAAGAAATGTTTACTTCCCCCATTTTTTAAAATCACAGCTTCTAGAAGGTTTACATGATTTCGTAAAAAACACGAGTTTTTAGAAAATGTGTTTTATTTCATAAATGGAATCAACAAAGTATGCAAATTCTACGTCATAACGACTTTCTATAGTTTGCGCATGTGTCCAGAAATAAGAGAAGCTTACTTCCACCGTTTTTTAAAATCACAGCTTCTAGAAGGTTTACATGATTTCATAAAAAACACGAGTTTTTAGAAAATGTGTTTTATTTCATAAATGGAATAAACAAAGTATGCACATTCTACGTCATAACAACTTTCTATAGTTTGCGCATTCGTCCGTAAATAAGAAAAGCTTACTTCCACCGTTTTTTAAAATCACAGCTTTTATAAGGTTTACATGATTTCGTAAAAAACATGAGTTTTTAGAAAATGTGTTTTATTTCATAAATGGAATCTACAAAGTATGCACATTCTACGTCATAACGACTTTCTATAGTTGGGCATGCGTCCGAAAATTAGAAAAGCTTACTTCCACCGTTTTTTTAAATCACAGCTTCTAGGAGGTTTACATGATTTCGCAAAAAACACGAGTTTTTAGAAAATGTGTTTTATTTCATAAATGGAATCAACAAAGTATGCACATTCTACGTCATAACGACTTTCTATAGTTTGCGCATGCGTCCGGAAATAAGAAAAGCTTACTTCCACCATTTTTTAAAATCACCGTTTTTAGAAGGTTTACATGATTTCGTAAAAAACACGAGTTTTTAGAAAATGTGTTTTATTTCATAAATGGAATCTACAAAGTATGCACATTCTACGTCATAATGACTTTCTATAGTTTGCGCATGCGTCCAGAAATAAGAAAAGCTTACTTCCCCCGTATTTTAAAATCACAGCTTCTAGAAGGTTTACATGATTTCTTAAAAAACATGAGTTTTTAGAAAATATGTTTTATTTCATAAATGGAATCAACAAAGTATGCACATTCTACGTCATAACGACTTTCTATAGTTTGCGCATGCATCCGGAAATAAGAAAAGCTTACTTCCCCCGTTTTTTAAAATCACAGCTTCAAGAAGGTTTACATGATTTCTTAAAAAACACGAGTTTTTAGAAAATGTGTTTTATTTCATAAATGGAATCAACAAAGTATGCACATTCTACGTCATAACGACTTTCTATAGTTTGCGCATGCGTCCGGAAATAAGAAAAGCTTACTTCCACCGTTTTTTAAAATCACAGCTTCTAGAAGGTTTACATGATTTCGTAAAAAACACGAGTTTTTAGAAAATGTGTTTTATTTCATAAATAGAATCTACAAAGTATGCACATTCTACGTCATAATGACTTTCTATAGTTTGCGCATGCGTCCGGAAATAAGAAAAGCTTACTTCCACCGTTTTGTAAAATCACAGCTTCTAGAAGGTTTACATGATTTCGTAAAAAACATGAGTTTTTAAAAAATGTGTTTTATTTCATAAATGGAATCTACAAAGTATGCACATTCTACGTCATAACGATTTTTTATAGTTTGCGCATGCGTCCGCAAATAAGAAAAGTTTACTTCCACCTTTTTTTAAAATCACAGCTTCTAGAAGGTTTACAAGATTTCGTAAAAAACACGAGTTTTTAGAAAATGTGTTTTATTTCATAAATGAAATCTACAAAGTATGCACATTCTACGTCATAACGACTTTCTATAGTTTGCGCATGCGTCCGGAAATAAGAAAAGCTTACTTCCCCCGTTTTTTAAAATCACAGCTTCTAGAAGGTTTACATGATTTCGTAAAAATCACGAGTTTTTAAAAAATGTGTTTTATTTCATCAATGGAATCATCAAAGTATGCATATTCTACGTCATAATAACTTTCTATTGTTTTCGCATTCGTCCGGAAATAAGAAAAACTTACTTTCCCCGTTTTTTAAAATCACAGCTTCTAGAAGGTTTACATGATTTCTTAAAAAACATGAGTTTTTAGAAAATGTGTTTTATTTCACAAATGGAATCAACAAAGTATTCACATTCTACGTCATAACGACTTTCTATAGTTTGCGCATGCGTCCGGAAATAAGAAAAGCTTACTTCCACCATTTTTTAATATCACAGCTTCTAGAAGGTTTACATGATTTCATAAAAAACACGAGTTTTTAGAAAATGTGTTTTATTTCATAAATGGAATAAAAAAAGTATGCACATTCTACGTAATAACGACTTTCTATAGTTTGCGCATTCATCCGGAAATAAGAAAAGCTTACTTCCACCGTTTTTTAAAATCACAGCTTCTAAAAGGTTTACATGATTTCTTTAAATACGCGAGTTTTTAGAAAATGTGTTTTATTTCATAAATGGAATCTACAAAGTATGCACATTCTACGTCATAACGACTTTCTATAGTTTGCGCATGCGTCCGGAAATAAGAAAAGCTTACTTCCACCATTTTTTAAAATCACAGCTTCTAGAAGGTTTACATGATTTCGTAAAAAACACGAGTTTTTAGAAAATGTGTTTTATTTCATAAATGGAATCAACAAACTATGCACATTCTACGTCATAACGACTTTGTATAGTTTGCGCATTCGTCCGGAAATAAGAAAAGCTTACTTCCACTGTTTTTTAAAATCACAGCTTCTAGAAGATTAACATGATTTCGTAAAAAACATGAGTTTTTAAAAAATGTGTTTTATTTCATAAATGGAATCTACAAAGTATCCACATTCTACGTCATAACGATTTTCTATAGTTTTCGCATGCGTCCGGAAATAAGAAAAGCTTACTTCCACCGATTTTTAAAATCACAGCTTCTAGAGGGTTTACATGATTTCATAAAAAACACGAGTTTTTAAAAAATGTGTTTTATTTCATAAATGGAATCTACAAAGTATGCACATTCTACGTCACAACGACTTTCTATAGTTTGCTTATGCGTACGGAAATAAGAAAAGCTTACTTCCACCGTTTTTTAAAATCACAGCTTCTAGAAGGGTTGCATGATTTCTTAAAAAACACAAGTTTTTAGAAAATGTTTTTTATTTCATAAATGGAATCAACAAAGTATGCACATTCTACGTCATAACGAATTTCTATAGTTTGCGCATCCGTCCGGAAATAAGAAAAGCTTACTTCCACCGTTTTTTAAAATCACAGCTTCTAGAAGGTTTACATGATTTCTTAAAAAACACGAGTTTTTAGAAAATGTGTTTTATTTCATAAATGGAATCAAAAAAGTATGCACATTCTACGTCATAACGACTTTCTATAGTTTGCGCATTCGTCCGGAAATAAGAAAAGCTTACTTCCACCGTTTTTTAAAATCACAGCTTCTAGAAGGTTTACAAGATTTTGTAAAAAACATGAGTTTTTAGAAAATGTGTTTTATTTCATAAATGGAATCTACAAAGTATGCACATTCTACGTCATAACGACTTTCTATAGTTGGGCATGTGTTTGGAAATAAGAAAAGCTTACTTCCCCCGTTTTTTGAAATCACAACTTCTAGAAGGTTTACATGATTTCGTACAAAACACGAGTTTTTAGAAAATGTGTTTTATTTCATAAATGGAATCAACAAAGTATGCACATTCTACGTCATAACAACTTTCTATAGTTTGCGCATGCGTCTGGAAATAAGAAAAGATTACTTCCCTCGTTTTTTGAAATCACAGCTTCTAGAAGGTTTACATGATTTCGTAAAAAACACGAGTTTTTAGAAAATGTGTTTTATTTCATAAATGGAATCTCCAAAGTATGCACATTCAACGTCATAATGACTTTCTATAGTTTGCGCATGCGTCCGGAAATAAGAAAAGCTTACCGCCCCCGTTTTTTAAAATCACAGCTTCTAGAAGGTTTACATGATTTCGTAAAAAACACTACTTTTTAGAAAATGTGTTTTATTTCATAAATGGAATCTACAAAGTATGCACATTCTACGTCATAATGACTTTCTATAGTTTGCGCATGCGTCCGGAAATAAGAAAAGCTTACTTCCACCGTTTTTTAAAATCACAGCTTCTAGAAGGTTTACATGATTTCGTAAAAAACACAAGTTTTTAGAAAATGTGTTTTATTTCATAAATGGAATCTACAAAGTATGCACATTCTACGTCACAACGGCTTTCTATAGTTTGCGCACGCGTCCGGAAATAAGAAAAGCTTACTTCCCCCATTTTTTAAAATCACAGCTTCTAGAAGGTTTACATGATTTCTTAAAAAACACGAGTTTTTAGAGAATGTGTTTTATTTCATAAATGGAATCTACAAAGTATGCACATTCTACGTCATAACGACTTTCTATAGTTTGCGCATACGTCCGGAAATAAGAAAAGCTTACTTCCACCGTTTTTTAAAATCACAGCTTCTAGAAGGTTTACATGATTTCGTAAAAAACACAAATTTTTAGAAAATGTGTTTTATTTCATAAATGGAATCAACAAAGTATGCACATTCTACGTCATAACGACTTTCTATAGTTTGCGCTTTCGTCCGGAAATAAGAAAATCTTACTTCCACTGTTTTTTAAAATCACAGCTTCTAGAAGGTTTACATGATTTCGTAAAAAACACGATATTTTAAAAAATGTGTTTTATTTCATAAATGGAATCTACAAAGTATGCACATTCTACGTCATAACGATTTTCTATAGTTTGCGCATGCGTCCGGAAATAAGAAAAGCTTACTTCCCCCGTTTTTTAAAATCACAGCTTCTAAAAGGTTTACATGATTTCGTTAAAAACACGAGTTTTTAGAAAATGTGTTTTATTTCATAAATGGAATCTACAAAGTATGCACATTCTACGTCATAACGACTTTCTATAGTTTGCGCATGCACTTGGAAATAAGAAAAGCTTACTTCCCCCGTTTTTTAAAATCACAGCTTCTAGAAGGTTTACATGATTTCTTAAAAAACACGAGTTTTTAGAAAATGTGTTTTATTTCATAAATGGAATAAACAAAGTATGCACATTCTAAGTCATAACGACTTTCTATAGTTTGCGCATGCCTCCGAAAATAAGAAAAGCTTACTTGCACCATTTTTTAAAATCACAGCTTCTAGAAGGTTTACATGATTTCTTAAAAAACACTAGTTTTTAGAGAATGTCTTTTATTTCATAAATGGAATCAACAAAGTATGCACATTCTACATCATAACGACATTCTATAGTTTGCGCATTCGTCGGGAAATAAGAAAAGCTTACTTCCACCGTTTTTTAAAGTCACAGCTTCTAGAAGGTTTACATGATTTCGAATAAACACGAGTTTTTAGAAAATGTGTTTTATTTCATAAATGTAATCTACAAAGTATGCACATTCTACGTCATAACGACTTTCTATAGTTTGCGCATGCGTCCGGAAATAAGAAAAGCTTACTACCCCGTTTTTTAAAATCACAGCTTCTAGAAGGTTTACATGATTTCTTAAAAAACACGAGTTTTTAGAAAATGTGTTTTATTTCATAAATGGAATCAACAAAGTATGCACATTCTACGTCATAACGACTTTCTACAGTTTGCGCATGCATTTGGAAATAAGAAAAGCTTACTTCCCCCGTTTTTTAAAATCACCACTTCTAGAAGGTTTACATGATTTCTTAAAAAACACGAGTTTTTAGAAAATGTGTTTTATTTCATAAATGGAATCAACAAAGTATGCACATTCTAAGTCATAACGACTTTCTATAGTTTGCGCATGCGTCCGGAAATACGAAAAGCTTACATCCACCATTTTTTAAAATCACGCTTCTAGAAGGTTTACATGATTTCGTAAAAAACACGAGTTTTTGGAAAATGTGTTTTATTTCATTAATGGAATCTACAAAGTATGCACATTCTATGTCATAACGAATTTCTTTAGTTTGCGCATGCGTCCGGAAATAAGAAAAGTTTACTTCCACCATTTTTTAAAATCACAGCTTCTAGAAGGTTTACATGATTTCTTAAAAAACACGAGTTTTTAGAAAATGTGTTTTATTTCATAAATGGAATCAACAAAGTATGCACATTCTACGTCATAACGACTTTCTATAGTTTCCGCATTCGTCCGGAAATAAGAAAATCTTACTTCCACCGTTTTTTAAAATCACAGCTTCTAGAAGGTTTACATGATTTCGAAAAAAACACGAGTTTTTAGAAAATGTGTTTTATTTCATAAATGGAATCTACAAAGTATGCACATTCTACGTCATAACGAGTTTCTATAGTTGGGCATGCGTCCGGAAATAACAGAAGCTTACTTCCACCTTTTTTTGAAATCACAGCTTCTAGAAGGTTTACATGATTTTGTAAAAAACAGGAGTTTTTAGAAAATGTGTTTTATTTCATAAATGGAATCAACAAAGTATGCACATTCTACGTCATAACGACTTTCTACAGTTTGCGCATGCATTTGGAAATAAGAAAAGCTTACTTCCCCCGTTTATTAAAATCACAACTTCTAGAAGGTTTACATGATTTCTTAAAAAACACGACTTTTTAGAAAATGTGTTTTATTTCATAAATGGAATCAACAAAGTATGCACATTCTAAGTCATAACGACTTTCTATAGTTTGCGCATGCTTCCGGAAATAAGAAAAGTTTCCTTCCACCATTTTTTAAAATCACAGCTTCTAGAAGGTTTACATGATTCCGTAAAAAACATGAGTTTTTAAAAGATGTGTTTTATTTCATAAATGGAATCTACAAAGTATGCACATTTTACGTCATAAGGACTTTCTATAGTTTGCGCATGCGTCCGAAAATAAGAAAAGCTTACTTCCACCGTTTTTTAAAATCACAGCTTCTAGAAGGTTTACATGATTTCGTAAAAAACACGAGTTTTTAGAAAATGTGTTTTATTTCATCAATGGAATCTACAAAGTATGCACATTCTACGTCATAATGACTTTCTATAGTTTGTGCATGCGTCTGGAAATAAGAGAAGCTTACTTCCCCCGTATTTTAAAATCACAGCTTTTAGAAGGTTTACATGATTTCTTAAAAAACACGAGTTTTTAGAAAATGTGTTTAATTTCATAAATGGAATCAACAAAGTATGCAGATTCTACGTCATAACGACTTTCTATAGTTTGTGCATGCATCCAGAAATAAAAAAAGCTTACTTCCCCCGTTTTTTAAAATCACAGCTTCTAGAAGGTTTACATGATTACTTAAAAAACACGAGTTTTTAGAAAATGTGTTTTGTTTCATCAATGGAATCTACAAAGTATGCACATTCTACGTCATAACGACTTTCTATAGTTTGCACATGCATCCGGAAATAAGAAAAGCTTACTCCCACCGTTTTTTAAAATCACAGCTTCTAGAAGGTTTACATGATTTCGTAAAAAACACGAGTTTTTAGAAAATGTGTTTTATTTCATAAATGTAATCTACAAAGTATGCACATTCTACGTCATAACGACTTTCTATAGTTTGTGCATGCATCCGGAAATAAGAAAAGCTTACTAGAAGGTTTACTTGATTTCTTAAAAAACACGAGTTTTTAGAAAATGTGTTTTATTTCATAAATGGAATCAACAAAGAATGCACATTCTACGTAATAACGACTTTCTATAGTTTGCGCATGCGTTCGGAAATAAGAAAAGCTTACTTCCCCCATTTTTTAAAATCACAGCTTCTAGAAGGTTTACATGATTTCTTAAAAAACACGAGTTTTTAGAAAATGTGTTTTATTTCATAAATGGAATCTACAAAGTATGCACATTCTACGTCATAACGACTTTCTATAGTTTGTGCATGCGTCCGGAAATAAGAAAAGCTTACTTCCACCGTTTTTTAAAATCACAGCTTCTAGAAGGTTTACATGATTTCGTAAAAAACACGAGTTTTTAGAAAATGTGTTTTATTTCATAAATGGAATATATAAAAGTATGCACATTCTACGTCATAATGACTTTCTATAGTTTGCGCATGCGTCCGGAAATAAGAAAAGCTTACTTGCACCGTTTTTTAAAATCACAGCTTCTAGAAGGTTTACATGATTTCGTAAAAAACAGGAGTTTTTAGAAAATGTGTTTTATTTCATAAATGGAATCAACAAAGTATGCACATTCTACGTCATAACGACTTTCTATAGTTTGTGCATGCGTTTGGAAATATGAAAAGCTTACTTCACCCGTTTTTTAAAATCACAGCTTCTAGAAGGTTTACATGATTTCTTAAAAAACACGAGTTTTTAGAGAATGTATTTTATTTCATAAACGGAATCTACAAAGTATGCACATTCTACACCATAACGACTTTCTATAGTTTGCGGATGCGTCCGGAAATAGGAAAAGCTTACTTCCACCGTTTTTTAAAATCACATCTTCTAGAAGGTTTACATGATTTCGTACAAAACACGAGTTTTTAGAAAATGTGTTTTATTTCATAAATGGAATCAACAAAGTATGCACATTCTACGTTATAACGACTTTCTATAGTTTGCGCATTCATCCGGAAATAAGAAAAGCTTACTTCCTTCGTTTTTTAAAATCACAGCTTCTAAAAGGTTTACATGATTTCTTTAAATACACAAGTTTTTAGAAAATGTGTTTTATTTCATAAATGGAATCTACAAAGTATGCAAATTCTACGTCATAACGACTTTCTATAGTTTGCGCATGCGTCCGGAAATAAGAAAAGCTTACTTCCACTGTTTTTTAAAATCACAGCTTCTAGAAGGTTTACATGATTTCGTAAAAAACACGAGTTTTTAGAAAATGTGTTTTATTTCATAAATGGAATCAACAAAGTATGTACATTCTACATCATAACGACTTTCTATAGTTTGCGCATTCGTCCGGAAATAAGAAAAGCTTACTTCCACTGTTTTTTAAAATCACAGCTTCTAGAAGGTTTACATGATTTTGTAAAAAACATGAGTTTTTAAAAATGTGTTTTATTTCATAAATGGAATCTACAAAGTATGCACATTCTACGTCATAACGATTTTCTATAGTTTGCGCATGCGTCCGGAAATAAGAAAAGCTTACTTCTACCGTTTTTTAAAATCACAGCTTCTAGAAGGTTTACATGATTTCATAAATGGAATCTACAAAGTATGCACATTCTACGTCATAATGACTTTCTATAGTTTGGGCATGCGTCCGGAAATAAGAAAAGCTTACTTCCACCGTTTTTTAAAATCACAGCTTCTAGAAGGTTTACATGATTTCGTAAAAAACAGGAATTTTTAGAAAATGTGTTTTATTTCATAAATGTAATCGACAAAGTATGCACATTCTACGTCATAACGACTTTCAATAGTTTGTGCATTCGTTTGGAAATAAGAAAAGCTTACTTCCCCCGTTTTTTAAAATTACAGCTTCTAGAAGGTTTACATGATTTCTTAAAAAACACGAGTTTTTAGAAAATGTGTTTTATTTCATAAATGGAATCAACAAAGTATGCACATTCTATGTCATAACGACTTTCTATAGTTTGCGCATGCGTCCGGAAATAAGAAAAGCTTACTTCCACCGTTTTTTAAAATCACAGCTTCTAGAAGGTTTACATGATTTCTTAAAAAACACGAGTTTTTAGAAAATGTGTTTTATTTCATAAATGGAATCTACAAAGTATGCACATTCTATATCATAACGACTTTCTATAGTTTGGCATGCCTACGGAAATAAGAAAAGCTTACTTCCACCCTTTTTTGAAATCACAGCTTCTAGAAGGTTTACATGATTTCATAAAAAACACGCGTTTTTAGAAAATGTGTTTTATTTCATAAATGGAATCAACAAAGTATGCACATTCTACGTCATAACGACTTTCTATAATTTGCGCATGCGTTTGGAAATAAGAAAATCTTACTTCCCCCGTCTTTTAAAATCACAGCTTCTAGAAGGTTTACATGATTTCTTAAAACGACGAGTTTTTAGAAAATGTGTTTTATTTCATCAATGGAATCAACAAAGTATGCACATTCTACGTCATAACGACTTTCTATAGTTTGCGCATTCGTCCGGAAATAAGAAAAGCTTACTTCCACCGTTATTTAAAATCACAGCTTCTAGAAGGTTTACATGATTTCTTAAAAAACACGAGTTTTTGGAAAATGTGTTTTATTTCATAAATGGAATCAACAAAGTATGCACATTCTATGTCATAACGACTTTCTCTAGTTTGCGCATTCATCCGGAAATAAGAAAAGCTTACTTCCACCGTTTTTTAAAATCACAACTTCTAAAAGGTTTACATTATTTCGTAAAAAACACGAGTTTTTAGAAAATGTGTTTTATTTCATAAATGGAATCTACAAAGTATGCACATTCTACGTCATAACGACTTTCTATAGTTTGCACATGCGTCCGGATATAAGAAAAGCTTACTTCCACCGTTTTTTAAAATCACAGCTTCTAGAAGGTTTACATGATTTCTTCAAAAACACGAGTTTTTAGAAAATGTGTTTTATTTCATAAATGGAATCAACAAAGTATGCACATTCTACGTCATAACGACTTTCTATAGTTTGCGCATTCGTCCGGAAATAAGAAAAGCTTACTTCCACCATTTTTTAAAATCACAGCTTCTAGAAGGTTTACATGATTTCGTAAAAAACAGGAGGTTTTAGAAAATGTGTTTTATTTCATAAATGGAATCTACAAAGTATGCACATTCTATGTCATAATGACTTTCTATAGTTGGGCATGCGTCCGGAAATAAGAAAAGCTTACTTCCACCATTTTTTGAAATCACAGCTTCTAGAAGGTTTACATGATTTCGTAAAAAACACAAGTTTTTAGAAAATGTGTTTTATTTCATAAATGGAATCAACAAAGTATGCACATTATACATCATAACGACATTCTATAGTTTGCGCATTCGTCCGGAAATAAGAAAAGCTTACTTCCACCGTTTTTTAAAATCGCAGCTTCTAGAAGGTTTACATGATTTCGAAAAAACACGAGTTTTTAGAAAATGTGTTTTATTTCATAAATGTAATCTACAAAGTATGCACATTCTACGTCATAACGACTTTCTATAGTTTGCACATGCGTCCGGAAATAAGAAAAGCTTACTTCCCCCGTTTTTTAAAATCAGAGCTTCTAGAAGGTTTACATGATTTCTTAAAAAACATGAGTTTTTAGAAAATGTGTTTTATTTCATAAATGGAATCAACAAAGTATGCACATTCTACGTCATAACGACTTTCTACAGTTTGCGGATGCATTTGGAAATAAGAAAAGCTTACTTCCCCCGTTTTTTAAAATCACCACTTCTAGAAGGTTTACATGATTTCTTAAAAAACACGAGTTTTTAGAAAATGTGTTTTATTTCATAAATGGAATCAACAAAGTATGCACATTCTAAGTCATAACGACTTTCTATAGTTTGCGCATGCATCCGGAAATATGAAAAGCTTACTTCCACCATTTTTTAAAATCACGCTTCTAGAAGGTTTACATGATTTCGTAAAAAACACGTGTTTTTAGAAAATGTGTTTTATTTCATTAATGGAATCTACAAAGTATGCACATTCTATGTCATAACGACTTTCTATAGTTTGCGCATGCGTCCGGAAATAAGAAAAGCTTACTTCCACCATTTTTTAAAATGACAGCTTCTAGAAGGTTTACATGATTTCTTAAAAAACACGAGTTTTTAGAAAATGTGTTTTATTTCATAAATGGAATCAACAAAGTATGCACATTCTACGTCATAACGAGTTTCTATAGTTGGGCATGCGTCCGGAAATAAGAAAAGTTTACTTCCACCTTTTTTGAAATCACAGCTTCTAGAAGGTTTACATGATTTCGTAAAAAATAGGAGTTTTTAGAAAATGTGTTTTATTTCATAAATGGAATCAACAAAGTATGCACATTCTACGTCATAACGACTTTCTATAATTTGCGCATGCGTCCGGAAATAATAAAAGCTTACTTCCACAATTTTTTTAAATCACAGCTTCTAGAAGGTTTACATGATTTCGTAAAAAACACGAGTTTTTAGAAAATGTGTTTTATTTCATAAATGGAATCAACAAAGTATGCACATTCTACGTCATAACGACTTTCTATAGTTTGCGCATGCCTCCGGAAATAAGAAAAGCTTACTTCCACCATTTTTTGAAATCACAGCTTCTAGAAGGTTTAAATGATTTCTTAAAAAACACGAGTTTTTAGAGAATGTCTTTTATTTCATAAATGGAATCTACAAAGTATGCATATTCTACGCCATAACGACTTTCTATAGTTTGCGCATGCGTCCGGAAATAAGAAAAGCTTACTTCCACCATTTTTTAAAATCACAGCTTCTAGAAGGTTTACATGATTTCGTAAAAAACACGAGTTTTTAGAAAATGTGTTATATTTCATAAATGGAATCTACAAAGTATGCACATTCTACGTCATAACGAATTTCTATAGTTTGCGCATGCGTCTGGAAATAAGAAAAGCTCACTTCCCCCGTTTTTTAAAATCACAGCTTCTAGAAGGTTTACATGATTTCTTAAAAAACACGAGTTTTTAGAAAATGTGTTTTATTTCATAAATGGAATCAACAAAGTATGCACATTCTACGTCATAACTTCTTTCTACAGTTTGCGCATGCATTTGGAAATAAGAAAAGCTTACTTCCCCCGTTTATTAAAATCACAACTTCTAGAACGTTTACATGATTTCTTAAAAAACACGAGTTTTTAGAAAATGTGTTTTATTTCATAAATGGAATCAACAAAGTATGCACATTCTAAGTCATACGACTTTCTATAGTTTGCGCATGCGTCCGGAAATAAGAAAAGCTTACTTCCACCATTTTTTTAAATCACGCTTCTAGAAGGTTTACATGATTTCTTAAAAAACATGAGTTTTTAGAAAATGTGTTTTATTTCATAAATGGAATCAACAAAGTATGCACATTCTACGTCATAACGACATTCTATAGTTTGCGCATTCGTCTGGAAATAAGAAAAGCTTACTTCCCCCATTTTTTAAAATCACAGCTTCTAGAAGGTTTACATGATTTCTTAAAAAACACGAGTTTTTAGAAAATGTGTTATATTTCGTAAATGGAATCAACAAAGTATGCACATTCTACGTTATAACGACTTTCTATAGTTTGCGTATTCGTCCGGAAATAAGAAAAGTTTCCTTCCACCATTTTTTAAAATCACAGCTTCTAGAAGGTTTACATGATTCCGTAAAAAACATGAGTTTTTAAAAAATGTGTTTTATTTCATAAATGGAATCTACAAATTATGCACATTCTACGTCATAACGACTTTCTATAGTTTGCGCATGCGTCCGGAAATAAGAAAAGCTTACTTCCACCGTTTTTTAAAATCACAGCTTCTAGAAGGTTTACATGATTTCGTAAAAAACACGAATTTTTAGAAAATGTGTTTTATTTCATCAATGGAATCTACAAAGTATGCACATTCTACGTCATAATGACTTTCTATAGTTTGTGCATGCGTCCGGAAATAAGAAAAGCTTACTTCCCCCGTATTTTAAAATCACAGCTTTTAGAAGGTTTACATGATTTCTTAAAAAACACGAGTTTTTAGAAAATGTGTTTTATTTCATAAATGGAATCAACAAAGTATGCAGATTCTACGTCATAACGACTTTATATAGTTTGCGCATGCGTCCGGAAATAAAAAAAGCTTACTTCCCCCGTTTTTTAAAATCACAGCTTCTAGAAGGTTTACATAATTTCTTAAAAAACACGAGTTTTTAGAAAATGTATTTTATTTAATAAATGGAATCTACAAAGTATGCACATTCTACGTCATAACGACTTTCTATAGTTTGCACATGCGTCCGGAAATAAGAAAAGCTTACTTCCACCGTTTTTTAAAATCACAGCTTCTAGAAGGTTTACATGATTTCGTAAAAAACATGAGTTTTTAGAAAATGTGTTTTATTTCATAAATGTAATCTACAATGTATGCACATTCTACGTCATAACGACTTTGTATAGTTTGTGCATGCATCCGGAAATAAGAAAAGCTTACTTCCCCCGTTTTTTAAAATCACAGCTTCTAGAAGGTTTACTTGATTTCTTAAAAAACACGAGTTTTTAGAAAATGTGTTTTATTTCATAAATGGAATCAACAAAGTATGCACATTCTACGTCATAACGACTTTCTATAGTTTACGCATGCATTTGGAAATAAGAAAAGCTTACTTCCCCCATTTTTTAAAATCACAGCTTCTAGAAGGTTTACATGATTTCTTAAAAAACACGAGTTTTTAGAAAATGTGTTTTATTTCATAAATGGAATCAACAAAGTATGCACATTCTACGTCATAACGACTTTCTATAGTTTGCGCATGCGTCCGGAAATAAGAAAAGCTTACTTCCACCGTTTTATAAAATCACAGCTTCTAGAAGGTTTACATGATTTCGTAAAAAACACGAGTTTTTAGAAAATGTGTTTTATTTCATAAATGGAATCTACAAAGTATGCACATTCTACGTCATAATGAATTTCTATAGTTTGCGCATGCGTCCGGAAATAAGAAAAGCTTACTTCCACCGTTTTTTTAAAATCACAGCTTCTAGAAGGTTTACATGATTTCGTCAAAAACAGGAGTTTTTAGAAAATGTGTTTTATTTCATAAATGGAATCAACAAAGTATGCACATTCTACGTCATAACGACTTTCTATAGTTTGCGCATGCGTTTGGAAATAAGAAAAGCTTACTTCCCCCGTTTTTTAAAATCACAGCTTCTAGAAGGTTTACATGATTTCTTAAAAAACACGATTTTTTAGAGAATGTCTTTTATTTCATAAATGGAATCTACAAAGTATGCACATTCTACGCCATAACGACTTTCTATAGTTTGCGCATCCGTCCGGAAATAAAAAAAGCTTACTTCCACCGTTTTTTAAAATCACAGCTTCTAGAAGGTTTACATGATTTCGTACAAAAAAAGCGTTTTTAGAAAATGTGTTTTATTTCATAAATGGAATCTACAAAGTATGCACATTCTATGTCATAATGACTTTCTATAGTTGGGCATGCGTCCGGAAATAAGAAAAGATTACTTCCACCATTTTTTGAAATCACAACTTCTAGAAGGTTTACATGATTTCTTAAAAAACACGAGTTTTTAGAAAATGTGTTTTATTTCATAAATGGAATCAACAAAGTATGCACATTCTAAGTCATAACGACTTTCTATAGTTTGCGCATGCGTCCGGAAATAAGAAAAGCTTACTTCCACCATTTTTTTAAATCACGCTTCTAGAAGGTTTACATGATTTCTTAAAAAACACAAGTTTTTAGAAAATGTGTTTTATTTCATAAATGGAATCAACAAAGTATGCACATTCTAAGTCATAACGACTTTCTATAGTTTGCGCATGCGTCCGGAAATAAGAAAAGCTTACTTCCACCATTTTTTTAAATCACGCTTCTAGAAGGTTTACATGATTTCTTAAAAAACACTAGTTTTTAGAAAATGTGTTTTATTTCATAAATGGAATCAACAAAGTATGCACATTCTACGTCATAACGACATTCTATAGTTTGCGCATTCGTCCGGAAATAAGAAAAGCTTACTTCCCTCGTTTTTTTAAATCACAGCTTCTAGAAGGTTTACATGATTTCTTAAAAAACACGAGTTTTTAGAAAATGTGTTATATTTCGTAAATGGAATCAACAAAGTATGCACATTCTACGTTATAACGACTTTCTATAGTTTGCGTATTCGTCCGGAAATAAGAAAAGTTTCCTTCCACCATTTTTTAAAATCACAGCTTCTAGAAGGTTTACATGATTCCGTAAAAAACATGAGTTTTTAAAAAATGTGTTTTATTTCATAAATGGAATCTACAAAGTATGCACATTCTACGTCATAACGACTTTCTATAGTTTGCGCATGTGTCCGGAAATAAGAAAAGCTTACTTCCACCGTTTTTTAAAATCACAGCTTCTAGAAGGTTTACATGATTTCGTAAAAAACATGAATTTTTAGAAAATGTGTTTTATTTCATCAATGGAATCTACAAAGTATGCATATTCTACGTCATAATGACTTTCTATAGTTTGTGCATGCGTCCAGAAATAAGAAAAGCTTACTTCCCCCGTATTTTAAAATCACAGCTTTTAGAAGGTTTACATGATTTCTTAAAAAACACGAGTTTTTAGAAAATGTGTTTTATTTCATAAATGGAATCAACAAAGTATGCAGATTCTACGTCATAACGACTTTCTATAGTTTGCGCATGCGTCCGAAAATAAAAAAAGCTTACTTCCCCCGTTTTTTAAAATCACAACTTCTAGAAGGTTTACATAATTTCTTAAAAAACACGAGTTTTTAGAAAATGTGTTTTATTTAATAAATGGAATCTACAAAGTATGCACATTCTACGTCATAACGACTTTCTATAGTTAGCACATGCGTCCGGAAATAAGAAAAGCTTACTTCCACCGTTTTTTAAAATCACAGCTTCTAGAAGGTTTACATGATTTCGTAAAAAACACGAGTTTTTAGAAAATGTGTTTTATTTCATAAATGTAATCTACAATGTATGCACATTCTACGTCATAACGACTTTCTATAGTTTGTGCATACATCCGGAAATAAGAAAACCTTACTTCCCCCGTTTTTTAAAATCACAGCTTCTAGAAGGTTTACTTGATTTCTTAAAAAACACGAGTTTTTAGAAAATGTGTTTTATTTCATAAATGGAATCAACAAAGTATGCACATTCTACGTCATAACGACTTTCTATAGTTTACGCATGCGTTTGGAAATAAGAAAAGCTTACTTCCCCCATTTTTTAAAATCACAGCTCCTAGAAGGTTTACATGATTTCTTAAAAAACACGAGTTTTTAGAAAATGTGTTTTATTTCATAAATAGAATCTACAAAGTATGCACATTCTACGTCATAACGACTTTCTATAGTTTGCGCATGCGTCCGGAAATAAGAAAAGCTTACTTCCACCGTTTTATAAAATCACAGCTTCTAGAAGGTTTACATGATTTCGTAAAAAACACGAGTTTTTAGAAAATGTGTTTTATTTCATAAATGGAATGTACAAAGTATGCACATTCTACGTCATAATGACTTTCTATAGTTTGCGCATGCGTCCGGAAATAAGAAAAGCTTACTTCCACCGTTTTTTTAAAATCACAGCTTCTAGAAGGTTTACATGATTTCGTAAAAAACAGGAGTTTTTAGAAAATGTGTTTTACTTCATAAATGGAATCAACAAAGTATGCACATTCTACGTCATAACGACTTTCTATAGTTTTGCACATTCTACGTCATAACGACTTTCTATAGTTTGCGCATGCGTTTGGAAATAAGAAAAGCTTACTTCCCCCGTTTTTTAAAATCACAGCTTCTAGAAGGTTTACATGATTTCTTAAAAAACACGAGTTTTTAGAGAATGTCTTTTATTTCATAAATGGAATCTACAAAGTATGCACATTCTACGCCATAACGACTTTCTATAGTTTGCGCATCCGTCCGGAAATAAGAAAAGCTTACTTCCACCGTTTTTTAAAATCACAGCTTCTAGAAGGTTTACATGATTTCGTACAAAACACGAGTTTTTAGAAAATGTGTTTTATTTCATAAATGGAGACAACAAAGCATGCACATTCTACGTTATAACGACTTTCTATAGTTTGCGCATTCATCCGGAAATAAGAAAAGCTTACTTCCACCGTTTTTTAAAATCACAGCTTCTAGAAGGTTTACATGATTTCTTTAAATACACGAGTTTTTAGAAAATGTGTTTTATTTCATAAATGGAATCTACAAAGTATGCACATTCTACGTCATAACGACTTTCTAAAGTTTGCGCATGCGTCCGGATATAAGAAAAGCTTACTTCCACCGTTTTTTAAAATCACAACTTCTAGAAGGTTTACATGATTTCGTAAAAAACAAGAGTTTTTAAAAAATGTGTTTTATTTCATTAATGGTATCAACAAAGTATGCACATTCTACGTCATAACGACCTTCTATAGTTTGCGCATGCGTCCGGAAATAAGAAAAGATTACTTCCCTCATTTTTTGAAATCACAGCTTCTAGAAGGTTTACATGATTTCGTAAAAAACACGAGTTTTTAGAAAATGTGTTTTATTTCATAAATGGAATCTACAAAGTATGCACATTCTACGTCATAATGAATTTCTATAGTTTGCGCATGCGTCCGGAAATAAGAAAAGCTTACTGCCCCCGTTTTTTAAAATCATAGCTTCTAGAAGGTTTACATCATTTCGTAAAAAACACGAGTTTTTAGAAAATGTGTTTTATTTCATAAATGGAATCTACAAAGTATGCAGATTCTATATCATAATGACTTTCTATAGTTTGCGCATGCGTCCGGAAATAAGAAAAGCTTACTTCCACCGTTTTTTAAAATCAAAGCTTCTAGAAGGCTTACATGATTTCGTAAAAAACAGGAGTTTTTAGAAAGTGTGTTTTATTTCATAAATGGAATCTACAAAGTATGCACATTCTACGTCATAACGACTTTCTATAGTTTGCGCATGCGTCCGGAAATAAGAAAAGCTTATTGCCACCGTTTTTTAAAATCACAGCTTCTAGAAGGTTTACATGATTTCGTAAAAAACACGAGTTTTTAGAAAATGTGTTTGATTTCATAAATGGAATCTACAAAGTATGCACATTCTACGTCATAATGACTTTTTATAGTTTGCGCATGCGTCCGGAAATAAGAAAAGCTTACTTTCACCGTTTTTTAAAATCACAGCTTCTAGAAGGTTTACATGGTTTCGTAAAAAACACGAGTTTTTAGAAAATGTGTTTTATTTCATAAATGGAATCTACAAAGTATGCACATTCTACGTCATAACGAATTTCTATAGTTTGCGCACGCGTCCGGAAATAAGAAAAGCTTACTTCCCCCGTTTTTTAAAATCACAGCTTCTAGAAGGTTTACATGATTTCGTAAAAAACACGAGTTTTTAGAAAATGTGTTTTATTTCATAAATGGAATCTACAAAGTATGCACATTCTACGTCATAATGACTTTCTATAGTTTGCGCATGCGTCCGGATATAAGAAAAGCTTACTTCCACCATTTTTTAAAATCACAACTTCTAGAAGTTTTACATGATTTCGTAAAAAACATGAGTTTTTAAAAAATGTGTTTTATTTCATAAATGGTATCAACAAAGTATGCACATTCTACGTCATAACGACCTTCTATAGTTTGCGCATGCGTCCGGAAATAAGAAAAGATTACTTCCCTCATTTTTTGAAATCACAGCTTCTAGAAGGTTTACATGATTTCGTAAAAAACACGAGTTTTTAGAAAATGTGTTTTATTTCATAAATGGAATCTACAAAGTATGCACATTCTACGTCATAATGACTTTCTATAGTTTGCGCATGCGTCCGGAAATAAGAAAAGCTTACTGCCCCCGTTTTTTAAAATCATAGCTTCTAGAAGGTTTACATCATTTCGTAAAAAACACGAGTTTTTAGAAATTGTGTTTTATTTCATCAATGGAATCTACAAAGTATGCAGATTCTATATCATAATGACTTTCTATAGTTTGCGCATGCGTCCGGAAATAAGAAAAGCTTACTTCCACCGTTTTTTAAAATCAAAGCTTCTAGAAGGCTTACATGATTTCGTAAAAAACAGGAGTTTTTAGAAAGTGTGTTTTATTTCATAAATGGAATCTACAAAGTATGCACATTCTACGTCATAACGACTTTCTATAGTTTGCGCATGCGTCCGGAAAAAAGAAAAGCTTACTGCCACCGTTTTTTAAAATCACAGCTTCTAGAAGGTTTACATGATTTCGTAAAAAACACGAGTTTTTAGAAAATGTGTTTTATTTCATAAATGGAATCTACAAAGTATGCACATTCTACGTCATAATGACTTTTTATAGTTTGCGCATGCGTCCGGAAATAAGAAAAGCTTACTTTCACCGTTTTTTAAAATCACAGCTTCTAGAAGGTTTACATGATTTCGTAAAAAACACGAGTTTTTAGAAAATGTGTTTTATTTCATAAATGGAATCTACAAAGTATGCACATTCTACGTCATAACGAATTTCTATAGTTTGCGCACGCGTCCGGAAATAAGAAAAGCTTACTTCCCCCGTTTTTTAAAATCACAACTTCTAGAAGGTTTACATGATTTCTTAAAAAACACGAGTTTTTAGAAAATGTGTTTTATTTCATAAATGGAATCTACAAAGTATGCACATTCTACGTCATAACGAATTTCTATAGTTTGCGCATGCGTCCGGAAATAAGAAAAGCTTACTTCCACCGTTTTTTAAAATCACAGCTTCTAGACGGTTTACATGATTTCGTAAAAAACACGAGTTTTTAAAAAATGTGTTTTATTTCATAAATGGAATCAACAAAGTATGCACATTCTACGTCATAACGACTTTCTATAGTTTGCGCATTCGTCCGAAAATAAGAAAAGCTTACTTCCACTGTTTTTTAAAATCACAGCTTCTAGAAGGTTTACATGATTTCGTAAAAAACACGAGTTTTTAAAAAATGTGTTTTATTTCATAAATGGAATCTACAAAGTATGCACATTCTACGTCATAACGATTTTCTATAGTTTGCGCATGCGTCCGGAAATAAGAAAAGCTTACTTCCCCAGTTTTTTAAAATCACAGCTTCTAAAAGGTTTACATGATTTCGTAAAAAACAAGAGTTTTTAGAAAATGTGTTTTATTTCATAAATGGAATCTACAAAGTATGCACATTCTACGTCATAACGAATTTCTATAGTTTGCGCATGCGTCAGGAAATAAGAAAAGCTTACTTCCACCGTTTTTTAAAATCACAGCTTCTAGAAGGTTTACATGATTTCTTAAAAAACACGAGTTTTTAGAAAATGTGTTTTATTTCATAAATGGAATCAACAAAGTGTGCACATTCTACGTCATAAGGACTTTCTATAGTTTGCGCATTCGTTTGGAAATAAGAAAAGCTTACTTCCCCCGTTTTTTAAAATTACAGCTTCTAGAAAGTTTACATGATTTCTTAAAAAACACGAGTTTTTAGAAAATGTGTTTTATTTCATAAATGAAATCAACAAAGTATGCACATTCTACGTCATAATGACTTTCTATAGTTTGCGCATGCGTCCGGAAATAAGAAAAGCTTACTTCCACCGTTTTTTAAAATCACAGCTTTTAGAAGGTTTACATGATTTCTTAAAAAACATGAGTTTTTAGAAAATGTGTTTTATTTCATAAATGGAATCTACAAAGTATGCACATTCTACGTCATAACGACTTTCTATAGTTTGCGCATGCGTCCGGAAATAAGAAAATCTTACTTCCCCCGTTTTTTAAAATCACAGCTTCTAGAAGGTTTACATGATTTCGTAAAAAACACGAGTTTTTAAAAAATGTGTTTTATTTCATCTTTGGAATAATCAAAGTATGCACATTCTACGTCATAACGACTTTCTATAGTTTTCGCATTCGTCCGGAAATAAGAAAAGCTTACTTCCCCCGTTTTTTAAAATCACAGCTTCTAGAAGGTTTACATGATTTCTTAAAAAACATGAGTTTTTAGAAAATGTGTTTTATTTCACAAATGGAATCAACAAAGTATTCACATTCTACGTCATAACGACTTTATATAGTTTGCCCATGCGTTCGGAAATAAGAAAAGCTTACTTCCACCATTTTTTAATATCACAGCTTCAAGAAGGTTTACATGATTTCATAAAAAACACGAGTTTTTAGAAAATGTGTTTTATTTCATAAATAGAATCTACAAAGTATGCACATTCTACGTCATAACGAATTTCTATAGTTTGCGCATGCGTCCGGAAATAAGAAAAGCTTACTTCCACCGTTTTTTAAAATCACAGCTTCTAGAAGGTTTACATGATTTCTTAAAAAACACGAGTTTTTAGAAAATGTGTTTTATTTCATAAATGGAATCAACAAAGTATGCACATTCTACGTCATAAGGAATTTCTATAGTTTGCGCATTCGTTTGGAAATAAGAAAAGCTTACTTCCCCCGTTTTTTAAAATTACAGCTTCTAGAAAGTTTACATGATTTCTTAAAAAACACGAGTTTTTAGAAAATGTGTTTTATTTCATAAATGGAATCAACAAAGTATGCACATTCTACGTCATAACGAATTTCTATAGTTTGCGCATGCGTCCGGAAATAAGAAAAGCTTACTTCCACCGTTTTTTAAAATCACAGCTTCTAGAAGGTTTACATGATTTCTTAAAAAACACGAGTTTTTAGAAAATGTGTTTTATTTCATAAATGGAATCTACAAAGTATGCACATTCTACGTCATAACGACTTTCTATAGTTTGCGCATGCGTCCGGAAATAAGAAAAGCTTACTTCCCCCGTTTTTTAAAATCACAGCTTCTAGAAGGTTTACATGATTTCGTAAAAAACACGAGTTTTTAGAAAATGTGTTTTATTTCATCTTTGGAATAATCAAAGTATGCACATTCTACGTCATAACGACTTTCTATAGTTTTCGCATTCGTCCGGAAATAAGAAAAGCTTACTTCCCCCGTTTTTTAAAATCACAGCTTCTAGAAGGTTTACATGATTTCTTAAAAAACATGAGTTTTTAGAAAATGTGTTTTATTTCACAAATGGAATCAACAAAGTATTCACATTCTACGTCATAATGACTTTATATAGTTTGCCCATGCGTCCGGAAATAAGAAAAGCTTACTTCCACCATTTTTTAATATCACAGCTTCTAGAAGGTTTACATGATTTCATAAAAAACACGAGTTTTTAGAAAATGTGTTTTATTTCATAAATGGAATCAACAAAGTATGCACATTCTACGTCATAACGACATTCTATAGTTTGCGCATTCGTCTGGAAATAAGAAAAGCTTACTTCCACCGTTTTTTAAAATCACGGCTTCTAGAAGGTTTACATGATTTCTTAAAAAACACGAGTTTTTAGAAAATTTGTTATATTTCGTAAATGGAATCAACAAAGTATGCACATTCTACGTCATAACGACTTTCTATAGTTTGCGCATTCATCCGGAAATAAGAAAGGCTGACTTCCACCGTTTTTTGAAATCACAGCTTCTAGAAGGTTTACATGATTTCGTACAAAACACGAGTTTTTAGAAAATGTGTTTTATTTCATAGATAGAATCAACAAAGTATGCACATTCTACGTCATAACGACTTTCTATAGTTTGCGCATTCATCCGGAAATAAGAAAAGCTTACTTCCACCGTTTTTTAAAATCACAGCTTGAAAAAGGTTTACATGATTTATTTAAATACACGAGTTTTTAGAAAATGTGTTTTATTTCATAAATGGAATCAACAAAGTATGCACATTCTACGTCATAACGACTTTCTATAGTTTGCGCATGCGTCCGGAAATAAGAAAAGCTTACTTCCACCGTTTTTTAAAATCACAGCTTCTAGAAGGTTTACATGATTTCTTAAAAAACACGAGTTTTTAGAAAATGTGTTTTATTTCATAAATAGAATCAACAAAGTATGCACATTCTACGTCATAACGAATTTCTATAGTTTGCGCATTCGTCCGGAAATAAGAAAAGCTTACTTCCACCGTTTTTTAAAATCACAGCTTCTAGAAGGTTTACATGATTTGAGGAACGGAGTTGTGGAAGCCCATCTACCATGGATTTATTTGATAGCAGCAGCAAATACTTATAATTTAGGTTTCCAAATATTTCATGCCAAAGCCTACTGACCTCATTACCATGTGTGCGAAGAGCAGTGGGCTTCGCAAGCAGAATAAAGTGCGAAAACTCATAGCATTTTGCAGTGTGGTTTGCCTTTCCAACCGCAACTAGTCTTCCACTTTTGATATCAGAAATTTCAACTGTATTAGGGATGAATGTGACTTTCTTTGGATCACCAGTATGTGTCATTTGATACACAGAAAGGAGATTCGAAGCTAAGGAAGGCACATAGAGAACATTCTGAAAGCTTCCATGTTCAACATGAATCGTACCTTTGCCCTTTGAAGAAATTTTTGAGTCATCTCCCAAATGGATGGGGATGGAGCTGTTTGGATCGAATGAGGAAAAAGAATCAATATTTGCAGCCATATGATTTGATGCACCCGAATCTATCAAGAGAGTAGTGGGCTTCGAAACCGTTTCCATGAGTGCTTGTCCTCTTCCATGATCATCATTCCGATCTTTCTTCCTTGCACCGTCAGGAAGGGTTATGTTGTTCTTTTCCAAAAGGAGGGCCATTTGATCTATAGTCTTCTTCATGCATGAAATTTCGGGATGAAAGCCACGGTTACAATAAGTACATTTAGATTTTTGGTTACCTTCTTTGCCCTTTTGCTTGGATTTCGAACTGGATGGTGCATCCGTTTGCTTGCCTTTGTCTTTTTGCTTGTGAGGCTCGAATTTGGGCTTCTCCTTCTTTAGCTTTCCTTTACCATTCGAGATCTTGAGTCCTTGAACAAATAGGGCTGAATCTTTGGAGCTTATGGACCCCATTTGAATCAACTTGTCATGCTCTTTCGTAACGGACTCAGTGAAGGCATTCAAGGTAGGCATCTTCCAATTCGGGGTAGTTAGCCGACCGGAATTGAAAGTGGAGACAAATACCGAATAATCTTTCCCAAGCTTGCTTAGAATGGAGAGGATCAACTGTTTATCCTCTTTGATAACACCACTGTTCTTCAATTGCAAGTTCAAGTTCTTGAATTTTGTGAAGAATTCATTGATGGTCTCGAAATTCTCATGATTAAGGCCAATCAATTCATTCTCTAATTGAAAAGCCCTAAGCTCATCCTGCTTGCCGAATAGTGTTTCAAGTTGCTCCCATATGGCTTTTGGAGTCTTCAATCCGCTGAGATGGAAGTGAAGATCCTTGGAGATGGAGAGACAAAGAAGACCATAAGCTTCATCAAGCTTGTTGTAGTGTTTGGTTCGATCTGATACATTGTTTGGCTCCAATTCAAGACCAAGAGTGACTCGGTAGTAACCTTTTGAACGTAATATGATCTCCATATCATCTTTCCAATCAAAATAATTGAATGGGGTGAGGATAGGCTTTGAAGAAGAGTATTCCATTGCAAGGATTGAGTCAACTGATGAAGAGGAAGCTTGCATGCAAACTATAGCGAATGCAATTGCTGTAGAAAGGCTTGCATGCACAAGATAGCGAGTGCAATTGGAGCAGACAATAAACCTGCAAATCACATCAAAACAACCTCAATAAGGTCGAACAATCCACCCTTTGAGAGTTGCATCACACCTGGGATTGGATTTCAAGCAATGTTGAATAGGTCCAATGTATCAGATACAGGAATTATGTGGTAACTCAAGCTTCTGGAGTGGTATTGGAATATTTTTCAAGCTTTGCATGCACAGGAGCGAATGCCCTTGAGATATTTCATGCCAAACTTTTTGCAATTTTTAGCAATTCAGTCAAATCTTCTTGTATAAACACCTGTAGAAAAGAGATCTTGTCCCTGCAATGGCTCTGATACCATGTAAATTTAGTCACAGCAGATCTAATGAACAAGTAAATCAATCACAACAGATGAACATAGAAAATATGGTGCAAAACTGTGCAAAACATGCAGCAGTGCTCTCTATCCCAGAAAGGGTGAATGAATTACAATACAAACTGTCACAATGACTGAGCAATTCGAATTACCTAAGGAGGTCATTCAAATCACTGAATGGAGTAGCTTGACTCTATGTAGGAGTCCTCATCAATCATCGGTGGTGCTCATCAATCACAACAACCAGTCATCCAGGTGTCAAACTGAGTCTAACTAAGTGTAATAAATGTAACTGAAGTGTGTAGCACTGATATAGGATCTGGAGGCTCAGTGGGGGCGCATGGGAGGATAACTGAAGTCAGAACAAGTCACCTAATCAAACTGGAGGTCAAACGGAAGTGATACAGTCAGTCGGGAGTGAAACTAGCCTCAAATCAGGGAGAATCGGAGCTAACTGAATGTAACTGAAGTGGAACTGCAGTGGTAGGTGAACAAGTGCGCCCTTCTCTGGCAGTAGGTGAGAAGTGGGCGCCTTTCAGCTTAGGAGGGCTAAAACTCTGTGGTAGGTGGCTCCCGGGTGCTAGAAGAAGGTGGATAAGGTGCTGGAGGCATCAAACTGGTGACTGGGATGCATGCAAAACCCTAGATTCTGCATATCCTGAAATAGATCATGCAGGATCCCGAAATAGATGATGTATCCCGAAATAGATGATGTGGATATCCGAACACCCCCCCTCAAGCTAGACTATGATGTGCTAATAAAAGTAATGTGGGGCCCTGGTAACTAAGACCAAAGGTCACCCCAATACAATAATCCAAAAAATGCTGAAAATAAACTAAGTGAGGAAAGAGGGAAAACCCAGTGGGAAGAAAGCCCCCCCTCAAGCTAAAGCATAATAATGAATCAATCTGTCTCCACCATGATGGAACTCACCCCCAACAGTGAACGGAGGTAAGAGAACTTCTTCTCAGTGAAGCTCTTGGTGAAGATGTCTGCAATTTGCTCATCAGTAGGGCAATATTGCAGAATGATGGTGCGATCATGCACCAACTGTCGAATGTAATGCATATGAATCTCAATGTGTTTGGTCCTCTGCCGCTGAACTGGATCTGTGGAGATCTTGATAGCACTTTGATTGTCACAAAATAGGACAGTCGAAGTAGTGCCACCAAAACCAAACTCGGAAAGAATACCCTGCAACCAAACTGCCTGAATGCAGGCATTGACTGCCCCTCAATACTCTGCCTCTGCTGAATAAAGTGCAATGGCTGCTTGCTTTTTGCTGGACCAGCAAATAGAACCATGACCAATCATGAAAACATAACCGGAAGTGGACTTCCGATCAATGCTATCACCTGCCCAATCTGAATCAGTAAAACCAATGAAATCTAGCTCAGAATCTGCAGCATAGTGTATGCCAAACTGTCTCGTACCTTGCACATACTGCAAGATCCGCTTGGCAGCTCGCCAATGAAGCTCATGTGGCTGCTGCATATATCTTGACACGGCACTCACGGCATATGAGATATCAGGCCGTGAATGTGTCAAATAAAGTAGTGAACCAATCAACTGTCGATACATACTGCAATCTGCAAGCGGTGTGGAATCTCCCTCCTCAAGACTGATTCCTGAGAGGAATGGGAACGGGGCTGCCTTACATTCAGCCATATTAAACTTCAATAACAGGTCGGAAGCATATTTTTGCTGAGATATAGTGATCCCATCAAAATTTTGAGCTATCTCCAAGCCCAAAAAGTGACTCAGCAAGCCCAAATCGCTCATGTCAAAAGCTAGATTTAAGGCAGATTTTAGCTTGTTTATTGAAGTAAGTGTGCTACAAGTAATAAGCAGATCATCAACATAAAGTACAATAACCAACAAATTACCTTTAACTCGCTGAAGATAGACATTCGGATCAGATTTGCATCTTTGGAAATTCTGAGAAAGAAGGAAGGAGTCCATCTTTGCGTACCAAGCTCTTGGGGCCTGTTTTAACCCGTACAAAGATTTCTTCAATCTACAAACCAATGATGGATCTGATGTATAACCCTCTGGCTGCTGCATATAGACCTCTTCAACAAGGTCTCCATGTAAAAATGCACTCTTCACATCCATATGGTGCACTTCCCAGTGCTTGGATGCGGAAATAGCTAAAACAAGGCGGATGGAATCCATCTTTGCAACCGGTGCAAAAGTCTCTGTGTAGTCCACTCCTTGGAATTGGGAAAAACCTTTTGCCACCAACCTTGCTTTATATTTGCTGATAGTGCCATCAGCAGCAACTTTAGTACGGTAGACCCATTTACACTTCACTAATTTTCTTCCAGGTGGAAGAGAAACTAGCTCCCGTGTATTGTTCTTTTGAAGAGAACTATACTCTTCGTCCATGGCACTTTTCCATCTCGGATCTCGATGGGCTGAATAGAATGATGTAGGATCTGAACCAGCCATCAAATAACAAATCTTAGGAAGAAATGGATCAGCAATAGAAAGAGCCATACCTGCTCTTTGAAAGTCTCCTCTTGTTCGTCTCGGATCAGCAGGATTTCCAAGACTAGAACCAACAGATTGTAGAGTGTTTTGGGCCCACTTTGGTAACTGAGGAGGATCATAATGATCGGATTCCGAACCTGATATGTCATGATCATCATATGCTGCTACAATATCAGAAATATCAGAACTCATACCTTCATTATCGCTGCTCGGATCTTCTTCTGGTGAAGGCGGTGAATCGACAGTCTTTTCCTCGACTAGTTTCAATTCTTGAAGCGGTTCTTCAAACTGCACACTGCGCTCTATGAATATCTTTTTATATCTGATATCCATGAGTTTATATTCTTTTGATTCTTCCCCATATCCTATCAATATGCACTTGATACTTTGTGGATCCAAAGCTCGTCTCTTCTCAGAAGGAATTCTAGCCCATGCAGTAGAGCCAAAAACTCTCAAATTTGACACATCCGGTTTGTGACCAAAGAATGCTTCGAAAGGAGTCATACCTTTCACGGATGAATGTGGAACACGGTTCTGTATATATGAAGCAACATTGATTGCTTCAGCCCAAAGATTTGCAGCCAAACCTTTCGATTCAATCATGCATGTAGCCATCTCTTTCAGTGACCGGTTTTTCCTTTCCGCTACACCGTTCTGCTGGGGTGTGTAGGGAACTGTATGTTGGATCTTGATTCCGCTTTGGGCACAAAGTTGCAGCAACTCGGACTTGATATATTCCCCACCATTATCAGATCTAAGAGCTTTGATCTTGCTCTCAGTGGTGGTCTCAACAGAAGCCTTAAAATCCTTGAATTTTCCAAGCACTTCTGACTTGTTTTTGAGAAAGAATACCCATGTAAAGCGGGAAAAATCGTCAATAAATGTCAAAACATACCTTGATCCATTTAATGACATATGGGGCAGCGGAACACTGATATCAGAATGGATCAATCCCAAAATAGTAGAGGCTCTGCTAGCCTTGCCGCGGTCGAATCTGTGCTCGGGGTGCTTCCCAATAATGCAACCAGTGCATATTCCCTTCGAGGAACGGAGTTGTGGAAGCCCATCTACCATGGATTTATTTGATAGCAGCAGCAAATACTTATAATTTAGATGTCCAAATCTTTCATTCCAAAGCCTACTGACCTCATTACCATGTTTGCGAAGAGCAGTGGGCTTTGCAAGCAGAATAAAGTGCGAAAACTCATAGCATTTTGCAGTGTGGTTTGCCTTTCCAACCGCAACTAGTCTTCCACTTTTGATATCAGAAATTTCAACTGTATTAGGGCTGAATGTGACTTTCTTTGGATCACCAATATGTGTCATTTGATACACAGAAAGGACATTCGAAGCTAAGGAAGGCACATAGAGAACATTCTGAAAGCTTCCATGTTCAACATGAATCGTACCTTTGCCCTTTGAAGAAATTTTTGAGTCATCTCCCAAATGGATGGGGATGGAGCTGTTTGGATCGAATGAGGAAAAAGAATCAATATTTGCAGCCATATGATTTGATGCACGCGAATCTATCAAGAGAGTAGTGGGCTTCGAAACCGTTGCCATGAGTGCTTGTCCTCTTTCATGATCATCATTCCGATCTTTCTTCCTTGCACCGTCAGGAAGGGTTATGTTGTTCTTTTCCAAAAGGAGGGCCATTTGATCTATAGTCTTCTTCATACATGAACTTTCGGGATGAAATCCACGGTTACAATAAGTACATTTAGATTTTTGGTTACCTTCTTTGCCCTTTTGCTTGGATTTCGAACTGGATGGTGCATCCGTTTGCTTGCCTTTGTCTTTTTGCTTGTGAGGCTTGAATTTGGGCTTCTCCTTCTTTAGCTTTCCTTTACCATTCGAGATCTTGGGTCCTTGAACAAATAGGGCTGAATATTTGGAGCTTATGGACCCCATTTGAATCAACTTGTCATGCTCTTTCGTAACGGACTCAATGAAGGCATTCAAGATAGGCATCTTCCAATTCGGGGTAGTTAGCCGACCGGAATTGAAAGTGGAGACAAATACCGAATAATCTTTCCCAAGCTTGCTTAGAATGGAGAGGATCAACTGTTTATCCTCTTTGATAACACCACTGTTCTTCAATTGTAAGTTCAAGTTCTTGAATTTTGTGAAGAATTCATTGATGGTCTCGAAATTCTCAGGATTAAGGCCAATCAATTCATTCTCTAATTGAAAAGCCCTAAGCTCATCCTGCTTGCCGAATAGTGTTTCAAGTTGCTCCCATATGGCTTTTGGAGTCTTCAATCCGCTGAGATGGAAGTGAAGATCCTTGGAGATGGAGAGACAAAGAAGACCATAAGCTTCATCAAGCTTGTTGTAGTGTTTGGTTCGATCTGATACATTGTTTGGCTCCAATTCAAGACCAAGAGTGACTCGGTAGTAACCTTTTGAACGTAATATGATCTCCATATCATCTTTCCAATCAAAATAATTGAATGGGGTGAGGATAGGCTTTGAAGAAGAGTATTCCATTGCAAGGATTGAGTCAACTGATGAAGAGGAAGCTTGCATGCAAACTATAGCGAATGCAATTGCTGTAGAAAGGCTTGCATGCACAAGATAGCGAGTGCAATTGGAGCAGACAATAAACCTGCAAATCACATCAAAACAACCACAATAAGGTCGAACAATCCACCCTTTGAGAGTTGCATCACACCTGGGATTGGATTTCAAGCAATGTTGAATAGGTCCAATGTATCAGATCCAGGAATAATGTGGTAACTCAAGCTTCTGGAGTGGTATTGGAATATTTTTCAAGCTTTGCATGCACAGGAGCGAATGCCCTTGAGATATTTCATGCCAAACTTTTTGCAATTTTTAGCAATTCAGTCAAATCTTCTTGTATAAACACCTGTAGAAAAGAGATCTTGTCCCTGCAATGGCTCTGATACCATGTAAAATTAGTCACAGCAGATCTAATGAACAAGTAAATCAATCACAACAGATGAACATAGAAAATATGGTGCAAAACTGTGCAAAACATGCAGCAGTGCTCTCTATCCGAGAAAGGGTGAATGAATTACAATACAAACTGTCACAATGACTGAGAAATTCGAATTACCTAAGGAGGTCATTCAAATCACTGAATGGAGTAGCTTGACTCTATCTAGGAGTCCTCATCAATCATCGGTGGTGCTCATCAATCACAACAACCAGTCATCCAGGCGTCAAACTGAGTCTAACTGAGTGTAATAAATGTAACTGAAGTGTGTAGCACTGATATAGGATCTGGAGGCTCAGTGGGTGCGCATGGGACGCTAACTTAAGTCAGAACAAGTCACCTAATCAAACTGGAGGTCAAACGGAAGTGATACAGTCAGTCGGGAGTGAAACTAGCCTCAAATCAGGGAGAATCGGAGCTAACTGAATGTAACTGAAGTGGAACTGCAGTGGTAGGTGAACAAGTGCGCCCTTCTCTGGAAGTAGTTGAGAAGTGGGCGCCTTTCAGCTTAGGAGGGCTAAAACTCTGTGGTAGGTGGCTCCCGGGTGCTAGAAGAAGGTGGATAAGGTGCTGGAGGCATCAAACTGGTGACTGGGATGCATGCCTGTGCATGCAAAAACCTAGATTCTGCATATCCTGAAATAGATCATGCAGGATCCCGAAATAGATGATGTATCCCGAAATAGATGATGTGGATATCCGAACACTTCCACCGTTTTTTAAAATCACAGCTTCTAGAAGGCTTACATGATTTCGTAAAAAACAGAAGTTTTTAGAAAATGTGTTTTATTTCATAAATGGAATCTACAAAGTATGCACATTCTACGTCATAACGACTTTCTATAGTTTGCGCATGCGTCCGGAAATAATAAAAGCTTACTGCCACCGTCTTTTAAAATCACAGCTTCTAGAAGGTTTACATGATTTCGTAAAAAACACGAGTTTTTAGAAAATGTGTTTTACTTCATAAATGGAACTTACAAAGTATGCACATTCTACGTCATAATGACTTTCTATAGTTTGCGCATGCGTCCGGAAATAAGAAAAGCTTACTTCCACCGTTTTTTAAAATCACAGCTTCTAGAAGGTTTACATGATTTCGTAAAAAATACGAGTTTTTAGAAAATGTGTTTTATTTCATAAATGGAATCTACAAAGTATGCACATTCTACGTCATAACGACTTTCTATAGTTTGCGCACGCGTCCGGAAATAAGAAAAGCTTACTTTCCCCATTTTTTAAAATCACAGGTTCTAGAAGGTTTACATGATTTCTTAAAAAACACGAGTTCTTACAAAATGTGTTTTATTTCATAAATGGAATCTACAAAGTATGCAAATTCTACGTCATCACGACTTTCTATAGTTTGCGCATGCGTCCGGAAATAAGAAAAGCTTACTTCCACCGTTTTTTAAAATCACAGCTTCTAGAAGGTTTACATGATTTCGTAAAAAAAACGAGTTTTTAGAAAATGTGTTTTATTTCATAAATGGAATCAAAAAAGTATGCACATTCTACGTCATAACGACTTTCTATAGTTTGCGCATTCGTCCGGAAATAAGAAAAGCTTACTTCCACCGTTTTTTAAAATCACAGCTTGTAGAAGGTTTACATGATTTCTTAAAAAACACGAGTTTTTAGAAAATGTGTTTTATTTCATAAATGGAATCAACAAAGTGTGCACATTCTACGTCATAACGACTTTCTATAGTTTGCGCATTCGTTTGGAAATAAGAAAAGCTTACTTCCCCCGTTTTTTAAAATTACAGCTTCTAGAAGGTTTACATGATTTCTTAGAAAACACGAGTTTTTAGAAAATGTGTTTTATTTCATAAATGGAATAACCAAAGTATGCACATTCTACGTCATAACGACTTTCTATAGTTTGCGCATGCGTCCGGAAATAAGAAAAGCTTACTTCCAACGTTTTTTAAAATCACAACTTCTAGAAGGTTTACATGATTTCTTAAAAAACACGAGTTTTTAGAAAATGTGTTTTATTTCATAAATGGAATCAACAAAGAATGCACATTCTACGTCATAACGACTTTCTATAGTTTGCGCATTCGTCCAGAAATAAGAAAATCTTACTTCCACCGTTTTTTAAAATCACAGCTTCTAGAAGGTTTACATGATTTCATAAAAAACATGAGTTTTTAGAAAATGTGTTTTATTTCATAAATGGAATCTACAAAGTATGCACATTCTATGTCATAACGACTTTCTATAGTTGGGCATGCGTACGGAAATAAGAAAAGCTTACTTCCACCCTTTTTTGAAATCACAGCTTCTAGAAGGTTTACATGATTTCGTAAAAAACACGAGTTTTTAGAAAATGTGTTTTATTTCATAAATGGAATCAACAAAGTATGCACATTCTACATCATAACGACTTTCTATAATTTGCGCATGCATTTGGAAATAAGAAAATCTTACTTCCCCCGTTTTTTAAAATCACAGCTTCTAGAAGGTTTACATGATTTCTTAAAACGACGAGTTTTTAGAAAATGTGTTTTATTTCATCAATGGAATCAACCAAGTCTGCACATTCTACGTCATAACGACTTTCTATAGTTTGCGCATTTGTCCGGAAATAAGAAAAGCTTACTTCCACCATTTTTTAAAATCACAGCTTCTAGAAGGTTTACATGATTTCTTAAAAAACACGAGTTTTTGGAAAATGTGTTTTATTTCATAAATGGAATCAACAAAGTATGCACATTCTACGTCATAACGACTTTCTCTAGTTTGCGCATTCATCCGGAAATAAGAAAAGCTTACTTCCACCATTTTTTAAAATCACAGATTCTAAAAGGTTTACATTATTTCGTAAAAAACACGAGTTTTTAGAAAATGTGTTTTATTTCATAAATGGAATCTACAAAGTATGCACATTCTATGTCATAACGACTTTCTATAGTTTGCACATGCGTCCGGAAATAAGAAAAGCTTACTTCCACCGTTTTTTAAAATCACGGCTTCTAGAAGGTTTACATGATTTCTTAAAAAACATGAATTTTTAGAAAATGTGTTTTATTTCATAAATGCAATCAACAAAGTATGCACATTCTACGTCATAACGAGTTTCTATAGTTTGCGCATTCGTCCGGAAATAAGAAAAGCTTACTTCCACCGTTTTTTAAAATCACAGCTTCTAGAGGTTTACATGATTTCGTAAAAAACATGAGTTTTTAGAAAATGTGTTTTATTTCATAAATGGAATCTACAAAGTATGCACATTCTACGTCATAACGACTTTCTATAGTTGGGCATGCGTTTTGAAGTAAGAAAAGCTTACTTCCCCCGTTTTCTAAAATCACAACTTCTAGAAGGTTTACATGATTTCTTAGAAAACACGAGTTTTTAGAAAATGTGTTTTATTTCATAAATGGAATAACCAAAGTATGCACATTCTACGTCATAACGACTTTCTATAGTTTGCGCATGCGTCCGGAAATAAGAAAAGCTTACTTCCAACGTTTTTTAAAATCACAGCTTCTAGAAGGTTTACATGATTTCTTAAAAAACACGAGTTTTTAGAAAATGTGTTTTATTTCATAAATGGAATCAACAAAGAATGCACATTCTACGTCATAACGACTTTCTATAGTTTGCGCATTCGTCCAGAAATAAGAAAATCTTACTTCCACCGTTTTTTAAAATCACAGCTTCTAGAAGGTTTACATGATTTCATAAAAAACATGAGTTTTTAGAAAATGTGTTTTATTTCATAAATGGAATCTACAAAGTATGCACATTCTATGTCATAACGACTTTCTATAGTTGGGCATGCGTACGGAAATAAGAAAAGCTTACTTCCACCCTTTTTTGAAATCACAGCTTCTAGAAGGTTTACATGATTTCGTAAAAAACACGAGTTTTTAGAAAATGTGTTTTATTTCATAAATGGAATCAACAAAGTATGCACATTCTACATCATAACGACTTTCTATAATTTGCGCATGCATTTGGAAATAAGAAAATCTTACTTCCCCCGTTTTTTAAAATCACAGCTTCTAGAAGGTTTACATGATTTCTTAAAACGACGAGTTTTTAGAAAATGTGTTTTATTTCATCAATGGAATCAACCAAGTCTGCACATTCTACGTCATAACGACTTTCTATAGTTTGCGCATTTGTCCGGAAATAAGAAAAGCTTACTTCCACCATTTTTTAAAATCACAGCTTCTAGAAGGTTTACATGATTTCTTAAAAAACACGAGTTTTTGGAAAATGTGTTTTATTTCATAAATGGAATCAACAAAGTATGCACATTCTACGTCATAACGACTTTCTCTAGTTTGCGCATTCATCCGGAAATAAGAAAAGCTTACTTCCACCGTTTTTTAAAATCACAGATTCTAAAAGGTTTACATTATTTCGTAAAAAACACGAGTTTTTAGAAAATGTGTTTTATTTCATAAATGGAATCTACAAAGTATGCACATTCTATGTCATAACGACTTTCTATAGTTTGCACATGCGTCCGGAAATAAGAAAAGCTTACTTCCACCGTTTTTTAAAATCACGGCTTCTAGAAGGTTTACATGATTTCTTAAAAAACATGAATTTTTAGAAAATGTGTTTTATTTCATAAATGCAATCAACAAAGTATGCACATTCTACGTCATAACGAGTTTCTATAGTTTGCGCATTCGTCCGGAAATAAGAAAAGCTTACTTCCACCGTTTTTTAAAATCACAGCTTCTAGAGGTTTACATGATTTCGTAAAAAACATGAGTTTTTAGAAAATGTGTTTTATTTCATAAATGGAATCTACAAAGTATGCACATTCTACGTCATAACGACTTTCTATAGTTGGGCATGCGTTTTGAAGTAAGAAAAGCTTACTTCCCCCGTTTTCTAAAATCACAACTTCTAGAAGGTTTACATGATTTCGTAAAAAACACGAGTTTTTAGAAAATGTGTTTTATTTCATAAATGGTATCAACAAAGTATGCACATTCTACGTCATAACGACTTTCTATAGTTTGCGCATGCCTCCGGAAATAAGAAAAGATTACTTCCCTCGTTTTTTGAAATCACAGCTTCTAGAAGGTTTACATGATTTCGTAAAAAACACGAGTTTTTAGAAAATGTGTTTTATTTCTTAAATGGAATCTACAAAGTATGCATATTCTACATCATAATGACTTTCTATAGTTTGCGCATGCGTCCGGAAATAAGAAAAGCTTACTGCACCCGTTTTTTAAAATCACAGCTTCTAGAAGGTTTACATGATTTCGTAAAAAACATGAGTTTTTAGAAAATGTGTTTTATTTCATAAATGGAATCTACAAAGTATGCACATTCTATATCATAATGACTTTCTATAGTTTGCGCATGCGTCCGGAAATAAGAAAAGCTTACTTCCACCGTTTTTTAAAATCACAGCTTCTAGAAGGCTTACATGATTTCGTAAAAAACAGGAGTTTTTAGAAAATGTATTTTATTTCATAAATGGAATCTACAAAGTATGCACATTCTACGTCATAACGACTTTCTATAGTTTGCGCATGCGTCCGGAAATAAGAGAAGCTTACTGCCACCGTTTTTTAAAATCACAGCTTCTAGAAGGTTTACATGATTTCGTAAAAAACACGAGTTTTTAGAAAATGTGTTTTATTTCATAAATGGAATCTACAAAGTATGCACATTCTACGTCATAATGACTTTCTATAGTTTGCGCATGCGTCCGGAAATAAGAAAAGCTTACTTCCACCGTTTTTTAAAATCACAGCTTCTGGAAGGTTTACATGATTTTGTAAAAAACATGAGTTTTTAGAAAATGTGTTTTATTTCATAAATGGAATCTACAAAGTATGCACATTCTACCTCATAACGAATTTTTATAGTTTGCGCACGCGTCCGGAAATAAGAAAAGCTTACTTCCCCCGTTTTTTAAAATCACAGCTTCTAGAAGGTTTACATGATTTCTTAAAAAACACGACTTTTTAGAAAATGTGTTTTATTTCATAAATGGAATCTAGAAAGTATGCACATTCTACGTCATAATGACTTTCTATAGTTTGCGCATGCGTCCGGAAATAAGAAAAGCTTACTTCCACCGTTCTTTAAAATCACAGCTTCTAGACGGTTTACATGATTTCGTAAAAAACACGAGTTTTTAAAAAATGTGTTTTATTTCATAAATGGAATCAACAAAGTATGCACATTCTACGTCATAATGACTTTCTATAGTTTGCGCATTCATCCGGAAATAAGAAAAGCTTACTTCCACTATTTTTTAAAATCACAGCTTCTAGAAGGTTTACATGATTTCGTAAAAAACACGAGTTTTTAAAAAATCTGTTTAATTTCATAAATGGAATCTACAAATTATGCACATTCTACGTCATAACGATTTTCTATAGTTTGCGCATGCGTCCGGAAATAAGAAAAGCTTACTTCCACCGTTTTTTAAAATCACAGCTTCTAAAAGGTTTACATAATTTCGTAAAAAAAACGAGTTTTTAGAAAATGTGTTTTATTTCATAAATGGAATCTACAAAGTATGCACATTCTACGTCATAACGAATTTCTATAGTTTGCGCATGCGTCCGGAAATAAGAAAATCTTACTTCCACCGTTTTTTAAAATCACAGCTTCTAGAAGGTTTACATGATTTCTTAAAAACACGAGTTTTTAGAAAATGGGTTTTATTTCATAAATGGAATCAACAAAGTGTGCACATTCTACGTCATAACTACTTTCTATAGTTTGCGCATTCGTTTGGAAATAAGAAAAGCTTACTTACCCCGTTTTTTAAAATTACAGCTTCTAGAAGGTTTACATGATTTCTTAAAAAACACGAGTTTTTAGAAAATGTGTTTTATTTCATAAATGGAATCAACAAAGTATGCACATTCTACGTCATAACGACTTTCTATAGTTTGCGCATGCGTCCGGAAATAAGAAAAGCTTACTTCCACTGTTTTTTAAAATCACAGCTTCTAGAAGGTTTACATGATTTCTTAAAAAACACGAGTTTTTAGAAAATGTGTTTTATTTCATAAATGGAATCTACAATGTTTGCACATTCTATGTTATAACAACTTTCTATAGTTTGCGCATGCGTCCGGAAATAAGAAAAACTTACTTCCCTCGTTTTTTAAAATCACAGCTTCTAGAAGGTTTACATGATTTCTTAAAAAACACGAGTTTTTAGAAAATGTGTTTTATTTCATCAATGGAATCATCAAAGTATGCACATTCTACGTCATAACGACTTTCTATAGTTTTCGCATTCGTCCGGAAATAAGAAAAGCTTACTTCCCCCATTTTTTAAAATCACAGCTTCTAGAAGGTTTACATGATTTCTTAAAAAACATTTTTTTTTAGAAAATGTGTTTTATTTCACAAATGGAATCAACAAAGTATTAACATTCTAAGTCATAACGACTTTCTATAGTTTGCGCATGCGTCCGGAAATAAGAAAAGATTACTTCCCTCATTTTTTGAAATCACAGCTTCTAGAAGGTTTACATGATTTCGTAAAAAACACGAGTTTTTAGAAAATGTGTTTTATTTCATAAATGGAATCTACAAAGTATGCATATTTTACGTCATAATGACTTTCTATAGTTTGCGCATGCGTCCGGAAATAAGAAAAGCTTACTGCCCCCGTTTTTTAAAATCACAGCTTCTAGAAGGTTTACATTATTTCGTAAAAAACATGAGTTTTTAGAAAATGTGTTTTATTTCATAAATGGAATCTACAAAGTATGCACATTCTATATCATAATGACTTTCTATAGTTTGCGCATGCGTCCGGAAATAAGAAAAGCTTACTTCCACCGTTTTTTAAAATCACAGCTTCTAGAAGGCTTACATGATTTCGTAAAAAACAGGAGTTTTTAGAAAATGTATTTTATTTCATAAATGGAATCTACAAAGTATGCACATTCTACGTCATAACGAATTTCTATAGTTTGCGCATGCGTCCGGAAATAAGAGAAGCTTACTGCCACCGTTTTTTAAAATCACAGCTTCTAGAAGGTTTACATGATTTCGTAAAAAACACGAGTTTTTAGAAAATGTGTTTTATTTCATAAATGGAATCTACAAAGTATGCACATTCTACGTCATAATGACTTTCTATAGTTTGCGCATGCGTCCGGAAATAAGAAAAGCTTACTTCCACCGTTTTTTAAAATCAGAGCTTCTGGAAGGTTTACATGATTTCGTAAAAAACATGAGTTTTTAGAAAATGTGTTTTATTTCATAAATGGAATCTACAAAGTATGGACATTCTACCTCATAACGAATTTCTATAGTTTGCGCACGCGTCCGGAAATAAGAAAAGCTTACTTCCCCCGTTTTTTAAAATCACAGCTTCTAGAAGGTTTACATGATTTCTTAAAAAACATGACTTTTTAGAAAATGTGTTTTATTTCATAAATGGAATCTACAAAGTATGCACATTCTACGTCATAACGACTTTCTATAGTTTGCGCATGCGTCCGGAAATAAGAAAAGCTTACTTCCACCGTTTTTTAAAATCACAGCTTCTAGACGGTTTACATGATTTCGTAAAAAACACGAGTTTTTAAAAAATGTGTTTTATTTCCTAAATGGAATCAACAAAGTATGCACATTCTACGTCATAATGACTTTCTATAGTTTGCGCATTCGTCCGGAAATAAGAAAAGCTTACTTCCACTGTTTTTTAAAATCACAGCTTCTAGAAGGTTTACATGATTTCGTAAAAAACACGAGTTTTTAAAAACTGTGTTTTATTTCATAAATGGAATCTACAAAGTATGCACATTCTACGTCATAACGATTTTCTATAGTTTGCGCATTCGTCCGGAAATAAGAAAAGCTTACTTCCACTGTTTTTTAAAATCACAGCTTCTAGAAGGTTTACATGATTTCATAAAAAACACGAGTTTTTAAAAAATGTCTTTTATTTCATAAATGGAATCTACAAAGTATGCAGATTCTACGTCATAACGATTTTCTATAGTTTGCGCATGCGTCCGGAAATAAGAAAAGCTTACTTCCACCGTTTTTTAAAATCACAGCTTCTAGAAGGTTTACATGATTTCATAAAAAACACGAGTTTTTAGAAAATGTGTTTTATTTCATAAATGGAATCTACAAAGTGTGCACATTCTACGTCATAACGACTTTCTATAGTTTGCGCATGCGTCCGGAAATAAGAAAAGCTTACTTCCACAGTTTTTTTAAATCATAGCTTCCAGAAGGTTTACATGATTTAGTAAAAAACACGAGTTTTTAGAAAATGTGTTTGATTTCATAAATGGAATCAACAAAGTATGCACATTCTACGTCATAACGACTTTCTATAGTTTGCGCATGGGTCCGGAAATAAGAAAAGCTTACTTCCACCGTTTTTTAAAATCACAGCTTCTAGAAGGTTTACATGATTTCTTAAAAAACACGAGTTTTTAGAAAATGTGTTTTATTTCACAAATGGAATCAACAAAGTATGCACATTCTACGTCATAACAACTTTCTATAGTTTGCGCATTCGTCCGGAAATAAGAAAAGCTTACTTCCACCGTTTTTTAAAATCACAGCTTCTAGAAGGTTTACATGATTTCGTAAAAAATATGAGTTTTTAGAAAATGTGTTTTATTTCATAAATGGAATCTACAAAGTATGCACATTCTATGTCATAACGACTTTCTATAGTTGGGCATGCGTTTGGAAATAAGAAAAGCTTACTTCCCCTGTTTTTTAAAATCACAACTTCTAGAAGGTTTACATGATTTCGTAAAAAACACGAGTTTTTAGAAAATGTGTTTTATTTCATAAATGGTATCAACAAAGTATGCACATTCTACGTCATAACGACTTTCTATACTTTGCGCATGCGTCTGGAAATAAGAAAAGATTACTTCCCTCGTTTTTTGAAATCACAGCTTCTAGAAGGTTTACATGATTTCGTAAAAAACACGAGTTTTTAGAAAATGTGTTTTATTTCATAAATGGAATCTACAAAGTATGCACATTCTACGTCATAACGACTTTCTATAGTTTGCGCATGCGTCCAGAAAGAAGAAAAGCTTACTTCCCCCGTTTTTTAAAATCACAGCTTCTAGAAGGTTTACATGAATTCATAAAAAACACGAGTTTTTAGAAAATGTGTTTTATTTCATAAATGGAATCAACAAAGTATGCACATTCTACATCATAACGACTTTCTATATTTTGTGCATGCATTTGGAAATAAGAAAAGCTTACTTCCCCCATTTTTTAAAATCACAGCTTCTAGAAGGTTTACATGATTTCTTAAAAAACACGAGTTTTTAGAAAATGTGTTTTATTTCATAAATGGAATCTACAAAGTATGCACATTCTATGTCATAACGACTTTCTATAGTTTGTGCATACGTCCGGAAATAAGAAAAGCTTACTTCCACCGTTTTTTGAAATCACAGCTTCTAGAAGGATTACATGATTTCTTAAAAAACACGAGTTTTTAGAAAATGTGTTTTATTTCATAAATGGAATCAACAAAGTATGCACAATCTACGTCATAACGAATTTATATAGTTTGCGCATGCGTCCGGAAAGAAGAAAATCTTACTTCCACCGTTTTTTAAAATCACAGCTTCTAGAAGGTTTACATGATTTCTTAAAAAACACGAGTTTTTAGAAAATGTGTTTTATTTCATAAATGGAATCTACAAAGTATGCACATTCTACGTCATAACGACTTTCTATAGTTTGCGCATTCGTCCGGAAATAAGAAAAGCTTACTTCCACCGTTTTTTAAAATCACATCTTCTAGAAGGTTTACATGATTTCGTAAAAAACATGAGTTTTTAGAAAATGTGTTTTAGTTCATAAATGGAATCTAAAAAGTATGCCCATTCTACGTCATAATGAGTTTCTATAGTTGGGCATGCGTCCGGAAATAAGAAAAGCTTACTTCCACCGTTTTTTGAAATCACAGCTTCTAGAAGGTTTACATGATTTCGTAAAAAACACGAGTTTTTAGAAAATGTGTTTTATTTCATAAATGGAATCAACAAAGTATGCACATTTTACGTCATAACAACTTTCTATAATTTGCGCATGCTTCCGGAAATAAGAAAAGCTTACTTCCACAGTTTTTTTAAATCATAGCTTCCAGAAGGTTTACATGATTTCGTAAAAAACACGAGTTTTTAGAAAATGTGTTTTATTTCATAAATGGAATCTACAAAGTATGCACATTTTATGTCATAACGACTTTCTATAGTTGGGGATGCGTCCGGAAATAAGAAAAGCTTACTTCCACCGTTTTTTGAAATCACAGCTTCTAAAAGGTTTACATGATTTCATAAAAAACACAAGTTTTTAGAAAATGTGTTTTATTTCATAAATGGAATCTACAAAGTATGCACATTCTACGTCATAACGACTTTCTATAGTTTGCGCATGCGTCCAGAAATAAGAAAAGCTTACTTCCACCGTTTTTTAAAATCACAGCTTCTAGAAGGTTTACATGATTTCGTAAAAAACACAAGTTTTTAGAAAATGTGTTTTATTTCATTAATAGAATCTACAAAGTATGCACATTCTATGTCATAACGACTTTCTATAGTTTGCGCATGCGTCCAGAAATAATAAAAGCTTACTTCCACCGTTTTTTAAAATCACAGCTTCTAGAAGGTTTACATGATTTCTTAAAAAACACGAGTTTTTAGAAAATGTGTTTTATTTCATAAATGGAATCTACAAAGTATGCACATTCTACGTCATAACGAGTTTCTATAGTTGGGCATGCGTCTGGAAATAAGAAAATCTTACTTCCACCGTCTTTTAAAATCACAGCTTCTAGAAGGTTTACATGATTTCGTAAAAAACACGAGTTTTTAGAAAATGTGTTTTATTTCATAAATGGAATCTACAAAGTATGTACATTCTACGTCATAATGACTTTCTATAGTTTGCGCATGCGTCCAGAAAGAAGAAACGCTTACTTCCCCCGTTTTTTAAAATCACAGCTTCTAGAAGGTTTACATGAATTCTTAAAAAACACGAGTTTTTAGAAAATGTGTTTTATTTCATAAATGGAATCAACAAAGTATGCACATTCTACATCATAACGACTTTCTATATTTTGTGCATGCATTTGGAAATAAGAAAAGCTTACTTCCCCCGTTTTTGAAAATCACAGCTTCTAGAAGGTTTACATGATTTCTTAAAAAACACGAGTTTTTAGAAAATGTGTTTTATTTCATAAATGGAATCAACAAAGTATGCACATTCTACGTCATAACGACTTTCTATAGTTTGTGCATGCGTTCAGAAATAAGAAAAGCTTACTTCCCCCGTTTTTTAAAATCACAGCTTCTAGAAGGTTTACATGATTTCTTAAAAAACACGACTTTTTAGAAAATGTGTTTTATTTCATAAATTGAATCAACAAAGTATGCACATTCTACATCATAATGACTTTCTATAGTTTGCGCATGCGTTTGGAAATAAGAAAAGCTTACTTCCCCCGTTTTTTAAAATCACAGCTTCTAGAAGGTTTACATGATTTCTTAAAAAAACACGAGTTTTTAGAAAATGTGTTTTATTTCATAAGTGGAATCTACAAAGTATGCACATTCTACGTCATAACGAGTTTCTATAGTTTGCGCATACGTCCGGAAATAAGAAAAGCTTACTTCCACCGTTTTTTGAAATCACAGCTTCTAGAAGGTTTACATGATTTCTTAAAAAACACGAGTTTTTAGAAAATGTGTTTTATTTCATAAATGGAATCAACAAAGTATGCACAATCTACGTCATAACGAATTTATATAGTTTGCGCATGCGTCCGGAAAGAAGAAAATCTTACTTCCACCGTTTTTTAAAATCACAGCTTCTAGAAGGTTTACATGATTTCTTAAAAAACACGAGTTTTTAGAAAATGTGTTTTATTTCATAAATGGAATCTACAAAGTATGCACATTCTACGTCATAACGAATTTCTATAGTTTGCGCATTCGTCCGGAAATAAGAAAAGCTTACTTCCACCGTTTTTTAAAATCACATCTTCTAGAAGGTTTACATGATTTTGTAAAAAACATGAGTTTTTAGAAAATGTGTTTTAGTTCATAAATGGAATCTAAAAAGTATGCCCATTCTACGTCATAATGAGTTTCTATAGTTGGGCATGCGTCCGTAAATAAGAAAAGCTTACTTCCACCGTTTTTTGAAATCACAGCTTCTAGAAGGTTTACATGATTTCGTAAAAAACACGAGTTTTTAGAAAATGTGTTTTATTTCATAAATGGAATCAACAAAGTATGCACATTCTATGTCATAAAAACTTTCTATAATTTGCGCATGCTTCCGGAAATAAGAAAAGCTTACTTCCACAGTTTTTTTAAATCATAGCTTCCAGAAGGTTTACATGATTTCGTAAAAAACACGAGTTTTTAGAAAATGTGTTTTATTTCATAAATGGAATCTACAAAGTATGCACATTTTATGTCATAACGACTTTCTATAGTTGGGGATGCGTCCGGAAATAAGAAAAGCTTACTTCCACCGTTTTTTGAAATCACAGCTTCTAAAAGGTTTACATGATTTCATAAAAAACACAAGTTTTTAGAAAATGTGTTTTATTTCATAAATGGAATCTACAAAGTATGCACATTCTACGTCATAACGACTTTCTATAGTTTGCGCATGCGTCCAGAAATAAGAAAAGCTTACTTCCACCGTTTTTTAAAATCACAGCTTCTAGAAGGTTTACATGATTTCGTAAAAAACACAAGTTTTTAGAAAATGTGTTTTATTTCATTAATAGAATCTACAAAGTATGCACATTCTACGTCATAACGACTTTCTATAGTTTGCGCATGCGTCCAGAAATAATAAAAGCTTACTTCCACCGTTTTTTAAAATCACAGCTTCTAGAAGGTTTACATGATTTCTTAAAAAACACGAGTTTTTAGAAAATGTGTTTTATTTCATAAATGGAATCAACAAAGTATGCACATTCTACGTCATAGCGACATTCTATAGTTTGCACATTCATCCGGAAATAAGAAAAGCTTACTTCCACCGTTTTACTAAATCACAGCTTCTAGAAGGTTTACATGATTTCATGAAAAACACAACTTTTTAGAAAATGTGTTTTATTTCATAAGTGGAATCTACAAAGTATGCACATTCTACGTCATAACGAGTTTCTATAGTTGGGCATGCGTCTGGAAATAAGAAAAGCTTACTTCCACCGTTTTTTAAAATCACAGCTTCTAGAAGGTTTACATGATTTCGTAAAAAACACGAGTTTTTAGAAAATGTGTTATATTTCATAAATGGAATCTACAAAGTATGCACATTCTACGTCAAAACGACTTTCTATAGTTTGCGCATGCGTCTGGAAATAAGAAAAGCTTACTTCCCCCGTTTTTTAAAATCACAGCTTCTAGAAGGTTTACATGATTGCTTAAAAAACACGAGTTTTTAGAAAATGTGTTTTATTTCATAAATGGAATCTACAAAGTATGCACATTCTACGTCATAACGACTTTCTATAGTTTGCGCATGCGTCCGAAAATAAGAAAAGCTTACTTCCACCGTTTTTTAAAATCACAGCTTCTAGAAGGTTTACATGATTTCGTAAAAAACACGAGTTTTTAGAAAATGTGTTTTATTTCATAAATTGAATCTACAAAGTATGTACATTCTACGTCATAATGACTTTCTATAGTTTGCGCATGCGTCCAGAAAGAAGAAACGCTTACTTCCCCCGTTTTTTAAAATCACAGCTTCTAGAAGGTTTACATGAATTCCTAAAAAACACGAGTTTTTAGAAAATGTGTTTTATTTCATAAATGGAATCAACAAAGTATGCACATTCTACGTGATAACGACTTTCTATAGTTTGCGCATGCGTTTGGAAATAAGAAAAGCTTACTTCCCCCCTTTTTTAAAATCACGGCTTCTAGAAGGTTTACATGATTTCTTAAAAAAACGAGTTTTTAGAAAATGTGTTTTAATTCATAAATGGAATCAACAAACTATGCACAATGTACGTGATAACGACTTTCTATACTTTGCGCATGCGTCCGGAAATAAGAAAAGCTTACTTCCGCCCTTTTTTAAAATCACAGCTTCTAGAAGGTTTACATGATTTCTTAAAAAACATGACTTTTTAGAAAATCTGTTTTATTTCATAAATAGAATCAACAAAGTATGCACATTCTACGTCATAACGACTTTCTATAGTTTGCGCATTTGTCCGGAAATAAGAAAATATTACTTCCACTGTTTTTTAAAATCACAGCTTCTAGAAGGTTTACATGATTTCGTAAAAAACATAAATGGAATCTACAAAGTATGCACATTCTACGTCATAACGACTTTCTATAGTTGGGCATGCATCTGGAAATAAGAAAACGTTACTTCCACCATTTTTTAAAATCACAGCTTCTAGAAGGTTTACATGATTTCGTAAAAAACACGAGTTTTTAGAAAATGTGTTTTATTTCATAAATGGAATCAACAAAGTATGCACATTCTACGTCATAACGACTTTCTATAATTTGCGCATGCGTCCGGAAATAAGAAAAGCTTACTTCCACTATTTTTTAAAATCACAGCTTCTAGAAGGTTTACATGATTTCGTAAAAAACACGAGTTTTTAGAAAATGTGTTTTAGTTCATAAATGGAATCTACAAAGTATGCACATTCTACGTCATAACGACTTTCTATACTTTGCGCATGCGTCCGGAAATAAGAAAAGCTTACTTCCACCGTTTTTTGAAATCACAGCTTCTAGACTGTTTACATGATTTCGTAAAAAACATGAGTTTTTAGAAAATGTGCATTATTTCATTAATGGAATCTACAAAGTATGCACATTCTATGTCATAACGAATTTATATAGTTTGCGTATGCGTCCGGAAATAAGAAAAGCTTACTTCCCCCGTTTTTTTAAATCACAGCTTCTAGAAGGTTTACATGATTTTTTAAAAAACACGAGTTTTTAGAAAATGTGTTTTATTTCATAAATGGAATCAACAAAGTATGCACATTCTACGTCATAACGACTTTCTATAGTTTGCGCATGCATTTGGAAACAAGAAAAGCTTACTTCCCCCGTTTTTTAAAATCACAGCTTTTAGATCGTTTACATGATTTCGTAAAAAACACGAGTTTTTAGAAAATGTGTTTTATTTCATAAATGGAATCTACAAAGTATGCACATTCTACGTCATAACAACTTTCTATAGTTTCCGCATGCGTCCGGAAATAAGAAAAGCTTACTTCCACCATTTTTTAAAATCACAGCTTCTAGAAGGTTTACATGATTTCGTAAAAAACATGAGTTTTTAGAAAATGTGTTTTATTTCATTAATGGAATCTACAAAGTATGCACATTCTATGTCATAACGACTTTTTATAGTTTGCGCATGCGTCCGGAAATAAGAAAAGCTTACTTCCCCCGTTTTTTAAAATCACAGCTTCTAGAAGGTTTACATGATTTTTTAAAAAACACGAGTTTTTAGAAAATGTGTTTTATTTCATAAATGGAATCAACAAAGTATGCACATTATACGTCATAACGACTATCTATATTTTGCGCATGCATTTGGAAACAAGAAAAGCTTACTTCCCCCGTTTTTTAAAATCACAGCTTTTAGATCGTTTACATGATTTCGTAAAAAACACGAGTTTTTAGAAAATGTGTTTTATTTCATAAATGGAATCTACAAATTATGCACATTCTACGTCATAACGGCATTCTATAGTTTGCGCATTCATCCCGAAGTAAGAAAAGCTTACTTCCACCGTTTTTTAAAATAACAGCTTCTAGAAGGTTTACATGATTTCGTAAAAAACACGAGTTTTTAGAAAATGTTATTTATTTCATAAATAGAAACTACAAAGTATGCACATTCTACGTCATAACGGCATTCTATAGTTTGCGCATTCGTCCGGAAATAAGAAAAGCTTACTTCCACCATTTTTTTAAATCACAGCTTCTAGAAGGTTTACCTGATTTCGAAAAAATCACGAGTTTTTAAAATATGTGTTTTATTTCATAAATGGAATCAACAAAGTATGCACATTCTACGTCATAACGACTTTCTATTGTTTGCGCATGCGTTTGGAAATAAGAAAAGCTTACTTCCACCGTTTTTTAAAATCACAGCTTCTAGAAGGTTTACATGATTTCTTAAAAAACACGAGTTTTTAGAAAATGTGTTTTATTTCATAAATGAAATCAACAAAGTATGCACATTCTACGTCATAAGGATTTTCTATAGTTTGCGCATGCGTCTGGAAATAAGAAAAGCTTACTTCCACCGTTTTTTAAAATCACAGCTTCTAGAAGGTTTACATGATTTCGTAAAAAAACACGAGTTTTTAGAAAATGTGTTTTATTTCATAAATGGAATCTACAAAGTATGCACATTCTACGCCATAATGGATTTCTATAGTTTGCGCATGCGTCCGGAAATAAGAAAAGCTTACTTCCACCGTTTTTTAAAATCACAGCTTCTAGAAGGTTTACATGATTTCGTAAAAAACACGACTTTTAGGAAAATGTGTTTTATTTCATAAATGGAATCTATAAAGTATGCACATTCTACGTCATAACGAATTTCTATAGTTTGCGCATGTGACCGGAAAGAAGAAAAGCTTACTTCCCCCGTTTTTTAAAATCACAGCTTCTAGAAGGTTTACATGAATTCCTAAAAAACACGAGTTTTTAGAAAATGTGTTTTAATTCATAAATGGAATCAACAAACTATGCACAATGTACGTCATAACGACTTTCTATAGTTTGCGCATGCGTCCAGAAATAAGAAAAGCTTACTTCCACCCTTTTTTAAAATCACAGCTTCTAGAAGGTTTACATGATTTCTTAAAAAACACGAGTTTTTAGAAAATCTGTTTTATTTCATAAATAGAATCAACAAAGTATGCACATTCTACGTCATAACGACTTTCTATAGTTTGCGCATTTGTCCGGAAATAAGAAAAGATTACTTCCACTTTTTTTTAAAATCACAGCTTCTAGAAGGTTTACATGATTTCGTAAAAAACATAAATGGAATCTACAAAGTATGCACATTCTACGTCATAACGACTTTCTATAGTTGGGCATGCATCTGGAAATAAGAAAACCTTACTTCCACCGTTTTTTAAAATCACAGCTTCTAGAAGGTTTACATGATTTCGTAAAAAACACGAGTTTTTAGAAAATGTGTTTTATTTCATAAATGGAATCAACAAAGTATGCACATTCTACGTCATAACGACTTTCTATAATTTGCGCATGCGTCCGGAAATAAGAAAAGCTTACTTCCACTATTTTTTAAAATCACAGCTTCTAGAAGGTTTACATGATTTCGTAAAAAACACAAGTTTTTAGAAAATGTGTTTTATTTCATAAATGGAATCTACAAAGTATGCACATTCTACTTCATAACGAGTTTCTATAGTTTGCGCATGCGTCCGGAAATAAGAAAAGCTTACTTCCAACATTTTTTAAAATCACAGCTTCTAGAAGGTTTACATGATTTCGTAAAAAACATGAGTTTTTAGAAAATGTGTTTTATTTCATTAATGGAATCTACAAAGTATGCACATTCTATGTCATAACGACTTTCTATAGTTTGCGCATGCGTCCGGAAATAAGAAAAGCTTACTTCCCCCGTTTTTTTAAATCACAGCTTCTAGAAGGTTTACATGATTTTTTAAAAAACACGAGTTTTTAGAAAATGTGTTTTATTTCATAAATGGAATCAACAAAGTATGCACATTCTATGTCCGAACGACTTTCTATAGTTTGCGCATGCATTTGGAAACAAGAAAAGCTTACTTCCCCCGTTTTTTAAAATCACAGCTTTTAGATCGTTTACATGATTTCGTAAAAAACACGAGTTTTTAGAAAATGTGTTTTATTTCATAAATGGAATCTACAAAGTATGCACATTCTACGTCATAACAACTTTCTATAGTTTCCGCATGCGTCCGGAAATAAGAAAAGCTTACTTCCACCATTTTTTAAAATCACAACTTCTAGAAGGTTTACATGATTTCGTAAAAAACATGAGTTTTTAGAAAATGTGTTTTATTTCATTAATGGAATCTACAAAGTATGCACATTCTATGTCATAACGACTTTTTATAGTTTGCGCATGCGTCCGGAAATAAGAAAAGCTTACTTCCCCCGTTTTTTAAAATCACAGCTTTTAGAAGGTTTACATGATTTTTTAAAAAACACGAGTTTTTAGAAAATGTGTTTTATTTCATAAATGGAATCAACAAAGTATGCACATTCTACATCATAACGACTTTCTATAGTTTGCGCATGCATTTGGAAACAAGAAAAGCTTACTTCCCCCGTTTTTTAAAATCACAGCTTTTAGATCGTTTACATGATTTCGTAAAAAACACGAGTTTTTAGAAAATGTGTTTTATTTCATAAATGGAATCTACAAATTATGCACATTCTACGTCATAACGGCATTCTATAGTTTGCGCATTCGTCCCGAAGTAAGAAAAGCTTACTTCCACCGTTTTTTAAAATTACAGCTTCTAGAAGGTTTGCATGATTTCGTAAAAAACACGAGTTTTTAGAAAATGTGATTTATTTCATAAATGGAATCTACAAAGTATGCACATTCTACGTCATAACGGCATTCTATAGTTTGCGCATTCGTCCGGAAATAAGAAAAGCTTACTTCCACCATTTTTTTAAATCACAGCTTCTAGAAGGTTTACATGATTTCGTAAAAAACACGAGTTTTTAAAATATGTGTTTTATTTCATAAATGGAATCAACAAAGTATGCACATTCTACGTCATAACGACTTTCTATTGTTTGCGCATGCGTTTGGAAATAAGAAAAGCTTACTTTCCCCGTTTTTTAAAATCACAGCTTCTAGAAGGTTTACATGATTTCTTAAAAAACACGAGTTTTTAGAAAATGTGTTTTATTTCATAAATGGAATCAACAAAGTATGCACATTCTACGTCATAAGGATTTTCTATAGTTTTGCGCATGCGTCCGGAAATAAGAAAAGCTTACTTCCACCGTTTTTTAAAATCACAGCTTCTAGAAGGTTTACATGATTTCGTAAAAAACACGAGTTTTTAAAATATGTGTTTTATTTCATAAATGGAATCAACAAAGTATGCACATTCTACGTCATAACGACTTTCTATTGTTTGCGCATGCGTTTGGAAATAAGAAAAGCTTACTTTCCCCGTTTTTTAAAATCACAGCTTCTAGAAGGTTTACATGATTTCTTAAAAAACACGAGTTTTTAGAAAATGTGTTTTATTTCATAAATGGAATCAACAAAGTATGCACATTCTACGTCATAAGGATTTTCTATAGTTTGCGCATGCGTCCGGAAATAAGAAAAGCTTACTTCCACCGTTTTTTAAAATCACAGCTTCTAGAAGGTTTACATGATTTCGTAAAAAACACGAGTTTTTAAAATATGTGTTTTATTTCATAAATGGAATCAACAAAGTATGCACATTCTACGTCATAACGACTTTCTATTGTTTGCGCATGCGTTTGGAAATAAGAAAAGCTTACTTTCCCCGTTTTTTAAAATCACAGCTTCTAGAAGGTTTACATGATTTCTTAAAAAACACGAGTTTTTAGAAAATGTGTTTTATTTCTTAAATGGAATCAACAAAGTATGCACATTCTACGTCATAACGAATTTCTATAGTTTGCGCATTCGTCCAGAAATAAGAAAAGCTTACTTCCACCGTTTTTTAAAATCACAGCTTCTAGAAGGTTTACATGATTTCGTAAGAAAAACGAGTTTTTAGAAAATGTGTTTTATTTCATAAATGGAATCTACAAAGTATGCACATTCTACGTCATAACGACTTTCTATAGTTGGGGATGCATCCGGAAATAAGAAAAGCTTACTTCCACCGTTTTTTGAAATCACAGCTTCTAGAAGGTTTACATGATTTCGTAAAAAACACAAGTTTTTAGAAAATGTGTTTTATTTCATAAATGGAATCTACAAAGTATGCACATTCTACGTCATAACGACTTTCTATAGTTTGCGCATGCGTCCGGAAATAAGAAAAGCTTACTTCCCCCGTTTTTTAAAATCACAGCTTCTAGAAGGTTTACATGATTTCTTAAAAAACACGAGTTTTTAGAAAATGTGTTTTATTTCATAAATGGAATCAACAAAGTATGCACATTCTACGTCATAAGGATTTTCTATAGTTTGCGCATGCGTCCGGAAATAAGAAAAGCTTACTTCCACCGTTTTTTAAAATCACAACTTCTAGAAGGTTTAGATGATTTCTTAAAAAACACGAGTTTTTAGAAAATGTGTTTTATTTCATAAATGAAATCAACAAACTATGCACATTCTACGCCATAAAGAATTTCTATAGTTTGCGCATGCGTTTGGAAATAACAAAAAGCTTACTTCCCCCGTTTTTTAAAATCACAGCTTCTAGAAGGTTTACATGATTTTGTAAAAAACATGAGTTTTTAGAAAATGTGTTTTATTTCATAAATGGAATCTACAAAGTATGCACATTCCATGTCATAACGACTTTCTATAGTTTGCGCATGCGTCCGGAAATAAGAAAAGCTTACTTCCACCTTTTTTTAAAATCACAGCTTCTAGAAGGTTTACATGATTTCTTAAAAAACACGAGTTTTTAGAAAATGTGTTTTATTTCATAAATGGAATCAACAAAGTATGCACAATCTACGTCATAACGAATTTCTATAGTTTGCGCATGCGTCCGGAAATAAGAAAATCTTACTTCCACCGTTTTTTAAAATCACAGCTTCTAGAAGGTTTACATGATTTCTTAAAAAACAGGAGTTTTTAGAAAATGTGTTTTATTTCATAAATGGAATCTACAAAGTATGCACATTCTACGTCATAACGACTTTCTATAGTTTGCGCATTCGTCCGGAAATAAGAAAAGCTTACTTCCACCGTTTTTTAAAATCACATCTTCTAGAAGGTTTACATGATTTCGTAAAAAACATGAGTTTTTAGAAAATGTGTTTTAGTTCATAAATGGAATCTAAAAAGTATGCCCATTCTACGTCATAATGAGTTTCTATAGTTGGGCATGCGTCCGGAAATAAGAAAAGCTAACTTCCACCGTTTTCTGAAATCACAGCTTCTAGAAGGTTTACATGATTTCGTAAAAAACACGAGTTTTTAGAAAATGTGTTTTATTTCATAAATGGAATCAACAAAGTATGCACATTGTACGTCATAACTACTTTCTATAATTTGCGCATGCTTCCGGAAATAAGAAAAGCTTACTTCCACAGTTTTTTTAAATCTCAGCTTCCAGAAGGCTTACATGATTTCGTAAAAAACACTAGTTTTTAGAAAATGTGTTTTATTTCATAAATGGAATCTACAAAGTATGCACATTTTATGTCATAACGACTTTCTATAGTTGGGTATGCGTCCGGAAATAAGAAAAGCTTACTTCCACCGTTTTTTGAAATCACAGCTTCTAGAAGGTTTACATGATTTCGTAAAAAACACAAGTTTTTAGAAAATGTGTTTTATTTCATAAATGGAATCTACAAAGTATGCACATTTTATGTCATAACGACTTTCTATAGTTGGGGATGCATCCGGAAATAAGAAAAGCTTACTTCCACCGTTTTTTGAAATCATAGCTTCTAGAAGGTTTACATGATTTCATAAAAAACACAAGTTTTTAGAAAATGTGTTTTATTTCATAAATGGAATCTACAAAGTATGCACATTCTACGTCATAACGACTTTCTATAGTTTGCGCATGCGTCCAGAAATAAGAAAAGCTTACTTCCACCGTTTTTTAAAATCACAGCTTCTAGAAGGTTTACATGATTTCGTAAAAAACACAAGTTTTTAGAAAATGTGTTTTATTTCATTAATAGAATCTACAAAGTATGCACATTCTATGTCATAACGACTTTCTATAGTTTGCACATGCGTCCAGAAATAAGAAAAGCTTACTTCCACCATTTTTTAAAATCACAGCTTCTAGAAGGTTTACATGATTTCTTAAAAAACACGAGTTTTTAGAAAATGTGTTTTATTTCATAAATGGAATCAAAAAAGTATGCACATTCTACGTCATAGTGACATTCTATAGTTTGCACATTCGTCCGGAAATAAGAAAAGCTTACTTCCACCGTTTTACTAAATCACAGCTTCTAGAAGGTTTACATGTTTTCATGAAAAACACGAGTTTTTAGAAAATGTGTTTTATTTCATAAGTGGAATCTACAAAGTATGCACATTCTACGTCATAATGAGTTTCTATAGTATGGCATGCGTCCGAAAATAAGAAAAGCTTACTTCCACCGTTTTTTAAAATCACAGATTCTAGAAGGTTTACATGATTTCGTAAAAAACACGAGTTTTTAGAAAATGTGTTATATTTCATAAATGGAATCTACAAACTATGCACATTGTACGTCAAAACAACTTTCTATAGTTTGCGCATGCGTCTGGAAATAAGAAAAGCTTACTTCCCCCATTTTTTAAAATCACAGCTTCTAGAAGGTTTACATGATTGCTTAAAAAACACGAGTTTTTAGAAAATGTGTTTTATTTCATAAATGGAATCTACAAAGTATGCACATTCTACGTCAAAACGACTTTCTATAGTTTGCGCATGCGTCCAGAAAGAAGAAAAGCTTACTTCCCCCGTTTTTTAAAATCACAGCTTCTAGAAGGTTTACATGAATTCTTAAAAAACACGAGTTTTTAGAAAATGTGTTTTATTTCATAAATGGAATCAACAAAGTATGCACATTCTACATCATAACGACTTTCTATATTTTGTGCATGCATTTGGAAATAAGAAAAGCTTACTTCCCCCGTTTTTTAAAATCACAGCTTCTAGGAGGTTTACATGATTTCTTAAAAAACACGAGTTTTTAGAAAATGTGTTTTATTTCTTAAATTGAAACAACAAAGTATGCACATTCTACGTCATAACGAATTTCTATAGTTTGCGCATTCGTCCAGAAATAAGAAAAGCTTACTTCCACCGTTTTTTAAAATCACAGCTTCTAGAAGGTTTACATGATTTCGTAAGAAAAACGAGTTTTTAGAATATGTGTTTTATTTCATAAATGGAATCTACAAAGTATGCACATTCTACGTCATAGCGACTTTCTATAGTTGGGGATGCGTCCGGAAATAAGAAAAGCTTACTTCCACCATTTTTTGAAATCACAGCTTCTAGAAGGTTTACATGATTTCGTAAAAAACACGAGTTTTTAGAAAATGTGTTTTATTTCATAAATGGAATCTACAAAGTATGCACATTCTACGTCATAACGACTTTCTATAGTTTGCGCATGCGTCCGGAAATAAGAAAAGCTTACTTCCACCGTTTTTTAAAATCACAACTTCTAGAAGGTTTACATGATTTCGTAAAAAACACGAGTTTTTAGAAAATGTGTTTATTTCATAAATGGAATCTACAAAGTATGCACATTCTACGCCATAATGGCTTTCTATAGTTTGCGCATGCGTCCGGAAATAAGAAACGCTTACCTCCACCGTTTTTTAAAATCACAGCTTCTAGAAGGTTTACATGATTTCGTAAAAAACACGAGTTTTTAGAAAATGTGTTTTATTTCATAAATGGAATCTACAAAGTATGCACATTCTACGTCATAACGACTTTCTATAGTTTGCGCATGTGTCCGGAAAGAAGAAAAGCTTACTTCCCCCGTTTTTTAAAATCACAGCTTCTAGAAGGTTTACATTAATTCCTAAAAAACACGAGTTTTTAGAAAATGTGTTTTATTTCATAAATGGAATCAACAAAGTATGCACATTCTACGTGATAACGAATTTCTATAGTTTGCGCATGCGTTTGGAAATAAGAAAAGCTTACTTCCCCCCTTTTTTAAAATCACGGCTTCTAGAAGGTTTACATGATTTCTTAAAAAAAACGAGTTTTTAGAAAATGTGTTTTAATTCATAAATGGAATCAACAAACTATGCACAATGTACGTCATAACGACTTTCTATAGTTTGCGCATGCGTCCGGAAATAAGAAAAGCTTACTTCCACCCTTCTTTAAAATCATAGCTTCTAGAAGGTTTACATGATTTCTTAAAAAACACGAGTTTTTAGAAAATCTGTTTTATTTCATAAATAGAATCAACAAAGTATGCACATTCTACGTCATAACGACTTTCTATAGTTTGCGCATTTGTCCGGAAATAAGAAAAGATTACTTCCACTGTTTTTTAAAATCACAGCTTCTAGAAGGTTTACATGATTTCGTAAAAAACATAAATGGAATCTACAAAGTATGCACATTCTACGTCATAACGACTTTCTATACTTGGGCATGCATCTGGAAATAAGAAAACCTTACTTCCACCGTTTTTTAAAATCACAGCTTCTAGAAGGTTTACATGATTTCGTAAAAAACACGAGTTTTTAGAAAATGTGTTTTATTTCATAAATAGAATCAACAAAGTATGCACATTCTACGTCATAACGACTTTCTATAATTTGCGCATGCGTCCGGAAATAAGAAAAGCTTACTTCCACTATTTTTTAAAATCACAGCTTCTAGAAGGTTTACATGATTTCGTAAAAAACACGAGTTTTTAGAAAATGTGTTTTAGTTCATAAATGGAATCTAAAAAGTATGCACATTCTACGTCATAACGACTTTCTATACTTTGCGCATGCGTCCGGAAATAAGAAAAGCTTGCTTCCACCGTTTTTTGAAATCACAGCTTCTAGAAGGTTTACATGATTTCGTAAAAAACACAAGTTTTTAGAAAATGTGTTTTATTTCATAAATGGAATCTACAAAGTATGCACATTCTACTTCATAACGAGTTTCTATAGTTTGCGCATGCGTCCGGAAATAAGAAAAGCTTACTTCCACCATTTTTTAAAATCACAGCTTCTAGAAGGTTTACATGATTTCGTAAAAAACATGAGTTTTTAGAAAATGTGTTTTATTTCATTAATGGAATCTACAAAGTATGCACATTCTATGTCATAACGACTTTCTATAGTTTGCGCATGCGTCCGGAAATAAGAAAAGCTTACTTCCCCCGTTTTTTTAAATCACAGCTTCTAGAAGGTTTACATGATTTTTTAAAAAACACGAGTTTTTAGAAAATGTGTTTTATTTCATAAATGGAATCAACAAAGTATGCACATTCTACGTCATAACGACTTTCTATAGTTTGCGCATGCATTTGGAAACAAGAAAAGCTTACTTCCCCCGTTTTTTAAAATCACAGCTTTTAGATCGTTTACATGATTTCGTAAAAAACACGATTTTTTAGAAAATGTGTTTTATTTCATAAATGGAATCTACAAAGTATGCACATTCTACGTCAAAACGACTTTCTATAGTTTGCGCATGCGTCAAGAAAGAAGAAAAGCTTACTTCCCCCGTTTTTTAAAATCACAGCTTCTAGAAGGTTTACATGAATTCTTAAAAAACACGAGTTTTTAGAAAATGTGTTTTATTTCATAAATGGAATCAACAAAGTATGCACATTCTACATCATAACGACTTTCTATATTTTGTGCATGCATTTGGAAATAAGAAAAGCTTACTTCCCCTGTTTTTTAACATCACAGCTTCTAGGAGGTTTACATGATTTCTTAAAAAACACGAGTTTTTAGAAAATGTGTTTTATTTCATAAATGGAATCAACAAAGTATGCACATTCTACGTCATAACGAATTTCTATAGTTTGCGCATGCGTCCGGAAATAAGAAAAGCTTACTTCCCCCGTTTTTTAAAATCACAGCTTCTAGAAGGTTTACATGATTTCTTAAAAAACACGACTTTTTAGAAAATGTGTTTTATTTCATAAATTGAATCAACAAAGTATGCACATTCTACCTCATAACGACTTTCTATAGTTTGCGCATGCGTTTGGAAATAAGAAAAGCTTACTTCCCCCGTTTTTTAAAATCACAGCTTCTAGAAGGTTTACATGATTTCTTAAAAAAACACGAGTTTTTAGAAAATGTGTTTTATTTCATAAATGGAATGTACAAAGTATGCACATTCTACGTCATAGCGACTTTCTATAGTTGGGGATGCGTCCGGAAATAAGAAAAGCTTACTTCCACCGTTTTTTGAAATCACAGCTTCTAGAAGGTTTACATGATTTCGTAAAAAACACGAGATTTTAGAAAATGTGTTTTATTTCATAAATGGAATCTACAAAGTATGCACATTCTACGTCATATCGACTTTCTATAGTTTGCGCATGCGTCCGGAAATAAGAAAAGCTTACTTCCGCCGTTTTTTAAAATCACAGCTTCTAGAAGGTTTACATGATTTCGTAAAAAACACGAGTTTTTAGAAAATATGTTTTATTTCATAAATGGAATCTACAAAGTATGCACATTCTACGCCATAATGGCTTTCTATAGTTTGCGCATGCGTCCGGAAATAAGAAAAGCTTACCTCCACCGTTTTTTAAAATCACAGCTTCTAGAAGGTTTACATGATTTCGTAAAAAACACGAGTTTTTAGAAAATGTGGTTTATTTCATAAATGGAATCTACAAAGTATGCACATTCTACGTCATAACGACTTTCTATAGTTTGCGCATGTGTCCGGAAAGAAGAAAAGCTTACTTCCCCCGTTTTTTAAAATCACAGCTTCTAGAAGGTTTACATGAATTCCTAAAAAACACGAGTTTTTAGAAAATGTGTTTTATTTCATAAATGGAATCAACAAAGCACTCACATTCTACGTGATAACGACTTTCTATAGTTTGCGCATGCGTTTGGAAATAAGAAAAGCTTACTTCCCCCCTTTTTTAAAATCACGACTTCTAGAAGGTTTACATGATTTCTTAAAAAAAACGAGTTTTTAGAAAATGTGTTTTAATTCATAAATGGAATCAACAAACTATGCACAATGTACGTCATAACGACTTTCTATAGTTTGCGCATGCGTCCGGAAATAAGAAAAGCTTACTTCCACCCTTTTTTAAAATCATAGCTTCTAGAAGGTTTACATGATTTCTTAAAAAACACGAGTTTTTAGAAAATCTGTTTTATTTCATAAATAGAATCAACAAAGTATGCACATTCTACGTCATAACGACTTTCTATAGTTTGCGCATTTTTCCGGAAATAAGAAAAGATTACTTCCTCTGTTTTTTAAAATCACAGCTTCTAGAAGGTTTACATGATTTCGTAAAAAACATAAATGGAATCTACAAAGTATGCACATTCTACGTCATAACGACTTTCTATAGTTGGGCATGCATCTGGAAATAAGAAAACCTTACTTCCACCGTTTTTTAAAATCACAGCTTCTAGAAGGTTTACATGATTTCGTAAAAAACACGAGTTTTTAGAAAATGTGTTTTATTTCATAAATGGAATCAACAAAGTATGCACATTCTACGTCATAACGACTTTCTATAATTTGCGCATGCGTCCGGAAATAAGAAAAGCTTACTTCCACTATTTTTTAAAATCACAGCTTCTAGAAGGTTTACATGATTTCGTAAAAAACACGAGCTTTTAGAAAATGTGTTTTAGTTCATAAATGGAATCTACAAAGTATGCACATTCTACGTCATAACGACTTTCTATACTTTGCGCATGCGTCCGGAAATAAGAAAAGCTTACTTCCACCGTTTTTTGAAATCACAGCTTCTAGAAGGTTTACATGATTTCGTAAAAAACACAAGTTTTTAGAAAATGTGTTTTATTTCATAAATGGAATCTACAAAGTATGCACATTCTACTTCATAACGAGTTTCTATAGTTTGCGCATGCGTCCGGAAATAAGAAAAGCTTACTTCCACCATTTTTTAAAATCACAGCTTCTAGAAGGTTTACATGATTTCGTAAAAAACATGAGTTTTTAGAAAATGTGTTTTATTTCATTAATGGAATCTACAAAGTATGCACATTCTATGTCATAACGACTTTCTATAGTTTGCGCATGCGTCCGGAAATAAGAAAAGCTTACTTCCCCCGTTTTTTAAAATCACAGCTTCTAGAAGGTTTACATGATTTTTTAAATAACACGAGTTTTTAGAAAATGTGTTTTATTTCATAAATGGAATCAACAAAGTATGCACATTCTACGTCATAACGACTTTCTATAGTTTGCGCATGCATTTGGAAACAAGAAAAGCTTACTTCCCCCGTTTTTTAAAATCACAGCTTTTAGATCGTTTACATGATTTCGTAAAAAACACGTGTTTTTAGAAAATGTGTTTTATTTCATAAATGGAATCTAAAAAGTATGCACATTCTACGTCATAACAACTTTCTATAGTTTCCGCATGCGTCCGGAAATAAGAAAAGCTTACTTCCACCATTTTTTAAAATCACAGCTTCTAGAAGGTTTACATCATTTCGTAAAAAACATGAGTTTTTAGAAAATGTGTTTTATTTCATTAATGGAATCTACAAATTATGCACATTCTATGTCATAACGACTTTTTATAGTTTGCGCATGCGTCCGGAAATAAGAAAAGCTTACTTCCCCCGTTTTTTAAAATCACAGCTTCTAGAAGGTTTACATGATTTTTTAAAAAACACGAGTTTTTAGAAAATGTGTTTTATTTCATAAATGGAATCAACAAAGTATGCACATTCTACGTCATAACGGCATTCTATAGTTTGCGCATTCGTCCCGAAGTAAGAAAAGCTTACTTCCACCGTTTTTTAAAATCACAGCTTCTAGAAGGTTTACATGATTTCGTAAAAAACACGAGTTTTTAGAAAATGTGATTTATTTCATAAATGGAATCTACAAAGTATGCACATTCTACGTCATAACGGCATTCTATAGTTTGCGCATTCGTCCGGAAATAAGAAAAGCTTACTTCCACCATTTTTTTAAATCACAGCTTCTAGAAGGTTTACATGATTTCGTAAAAAACACGAGTTTTTAAAATATGTGTTTTATTTCATAAATGGAATCAACAAAGTATGCACATTCTACGTCATAACGACTTTCTATTGTTTGCGCATGCGTTTGGAAATAAGAAAAGCTTACTTTCCCCGTTTTTTAAAATCACAGCTTCTAGAAGGTTTACATGATTTCTTAAAAAACACGAGTTTTTAGAAAATGTGTTTTATTTCATAAATGGAATCAACAAAGTATGCACATTCTACGTCATAAGGATTTTCTATAGTTTGCACATGCATCCGGAAATAAGAAAAGCTTACTTCCACCGTTTTTTAAAATCACAGCTTCTAGAAGGTTTACATGATTTCTTAAAAAACACGAGTTTTTAGAAAATGTGTTTTATTTCATAAATGGAATCAACAAAGTATGCACATTCTACGTCATAACGACTTTCAATAGTTTGCGCATGCGTTTGGAAATAAGAAAAGCTTACTTCCCCCGTTTTTTAAAATAACAGCTTCTAGAAGGTTTACATGATTTCTTAAAAAACACGAGTTTTTAGAAAATGTGTTTTATTTCTTAAATGGAATCAACAAAGTATGCACATTCTACGTCATAACGAATTTCTATAGTTTGCGCATTCGTCCAGAAATAAGAAAAGCTTACTTCCACCGTTTTTAAAAATCACAGCTTCTAGAAGGTTTACATGATTTCGTAAAAAACACGAGTTTTTAGAAAATGTGTTTTATTTCATAAATGGAATCTACAAAGTATGCACATTCTACGTCATAACGACTTTCTATAGTTGGGGATGCATCCGGAAATAAGAAAAGCTTACTTCCACCGTTTTTTGAAATCACAGCTTCTAGAAGGTTTACATGATTTCGTAAAAAACACAAGTTTTTAGAAAATGTGTTTTATTTCATAAATGGAATCTACAAAGTATGCACATTCTACGTCATAACGACTTTCTATTGTTTGCGCATGCGTCCGGAAATAAGAAAAGCTTACTTCCCCCGTTTTTTAAAATCACAGCTTCTAGAAGGTTTACATGATTTCTTAAAAAACACGAGTTTTTAGAAAATGTGTTTTATTTCATAAATGGAATCAACAAAGTATGCACATTCTACGTCATAAGGATTTTCTATAGTTTGCACATGCATCCGGAAATAAGAAAAGCTTACTTCCACCGTTTTTTAAAATCACAGCTTCTAGAAGGTTTACATGATTTCTTAAAAAACACGAGTTTTTAGAAAATGTGTTTTATTTCATAAATGGAATCAACAAACTATGCACATTCTACGCCATAAAGACTTTCTATAGTTTGTGCATGCGCTTGGAAATAAGAAAAGCTTACTTCCCCCGTTTTTTAAAATCACAGCTTCTAGAAGGTTTACATGATTTTGTAAAAAACACGAGTTTTTAGAAAATGTGTTTTATTTCATAAATTGAATATACAAAGTATGCACATTCTACGTCATAACGACTTTCAATAGTTTGCGCATGCGTTTGGAAATAAGAAAAGCTTACTTCCCCCGTTTTTTAAAATCACAGCTTCTAGAAGGTTTACATGATTTCTTAAAAAACACGAGTTTTTAGAAAATGTGTTTTATTTCTTAAATGGAATCAACAAAGTATGCACATTCTACGTCATAACGAATTTCTATAGTTTGCGCATTCGTCCAGAAATAAGAAAAGCTTACTTCCACCGTTTTTTAAAATCACAGCTTCTAGAAGGTTTACATGATTTCGTAAAAAACACGAGTTTTTAGAAAATGTGTTTTATTTCATAAATGGAATCTACAAAGTATGCACATTCTACGTCATAACGACTTTCTATAGTTGGGGATGCATCCGGAAATAAGAAAAGCTTACTTCCACCGTTTTTTGAAATCACAGCTTCTAGAAGGTTTACATGATTTCGTAAAAAACACAAGTTTTTAGAAAATGTGTTTTATTTCATAAATGGAATCTACAAAGTATGCACATTCTATGTCATAACGACTTTCTATAGTTTGCGCATGCGTCCGGAAATAAGAAAAGCTTACTTCCCCCGTTTTTTAAAATCACAGCTTCTAGAAGGTTTACATGATTTCTTAAAAAACACGAGTTTTTAGAAAATGTGTTTTATTTCATAAATGGAATCAACAAAGTATGCACATTCTACGTCATAAGGATTTTGTATAGTTTGCGCATGCGTCCGGAAATAAGAAAAGCTTACTTCCACCGTTTTTTAAAATCACAGCTTCTAGAAGGTTTACATGATTTCTTAAAAAACACGAGTTTTTAGAAAATGTGTTTTATTTCATAAATGGAATCAACAAACTATGCACATTCTACGCCATAAAGACTTTCTATAGTTTGCGCATGCGTTTGGAAATAAGAAAAGCTTACTTCCCCCGTTTTTTAAAATCACAGCTTCTAGAAGGTTTACATGCTTTCGTAAAAAACACGAGTTTTTAGAAAATGTGTTTTATTTCATAAATTGAATCTACAAAGTATGCACATTCTACGTCATAACGACTTTCAATAGTTTGCGCATGCGTTTGGAAATAAGAAAAGCTTACTTCCCCCGTTTTTTAAAATCACAGCTTCTAGAAGGTTTACATGATTTCTTAAAAAACACGAGTTTTTAGAAAATGTGTTTTATTTCTTAAATGGAATCAACAAAGTATGCACATTCTACGTCATAACGAATTTCTATAGTTTGCGCATTCGTCAAGAAATAAGAAAAGCTTACTTCCACCGTTTTTTAAAATCACAGCTTCTAGAAGGTTTACATGATTTCGTAAAAAACACGAGTTTTTAGAAAATGTGTTTTATTTCATAAATGGAATCTACAAAGTATGCACATTCTACGTCATAACGACTTTCTATAGTTGGGGATGCGTCCGGAAATAAGAAAAGCTTACTTCCACTGTTTTTTGAAATCACAGCTTCTAGAAGGTTTACATGATTTCGTAAAAAACACAAGTTTTTAGAAAATGTGTTTTATTTCATAAATGGAATCTACAAAGTATGCACATTCTACGTCATAAAGTCTTTCTATAGTTTGCGCATGCGTCCGGAAATAAGAAAAGCTTACTTCCCCCGTTTTTTAAAATCACAGCTTCTAGAAGGTTTACATGATTTCTTAAAAAACACGAGTTTTTAGAAAATGTGTTTTATTTCATAAATGGAATCAACAAAGTATGCACATTCTACGTCATAAGGATTTTCTATAGTTTGCGCATGCGTTCGGAAATAAGAAAAGCTTACTTCCACCGTTTTTTAAAATCACAGCTTCTAGAAGGTTTACATGATTTCTTAAAAAACACGAGTTTTTAGAAAATGTGTTTTATTTCATAAATGGAATCAACAAACTATGCACATTCTACGCCATAAAGACTTTCTATAGTTTGCGCATGCGTTTGGAAATAAGAAAAGCTTACTTCCCCCGTTTTTTAAAATCACAGCTTCTAGAAGGTATACATGATTTCGTAAAAAACACGAGTTTTTAGAAAATGTGTTTTATTTCATAAATTGAATCTACAAAGTATGCACATTCTACGTCATAACGAATTTCTATAGTTTGCGCATTCGTCCAGAAATAAGAAAAGCTTACTTCCACTATTTTTTAGAATCACAGCTTCTAGAAGGTTTACATGATTTCGTAAAAAACACGAGTTTTTAGAAAATGTGTTTTATTTCATAAATGGAATCTACAAAGTATGCACATTCTACGTCATAACGACTTTCTATAGTTGGGGATGCGTTCGGAAATAAGAAAAGCTTACTTCCACCGTTTTTTGAAATCACAGCTTCTAGAAGGTTTACATGATTTCGTAAAAAACACAAGTTTTTAGAAAATGTGTTTTATTTCATAAATGGAATCTACAAAGTATGCACATTCTACTTCATAACGACTTTCTATTGTTTGCGCATGCGTCTGGAAATAAGAAAAGCTTACTTCCCCCGTTTTTTAAAGTCACAGCTTCTAGAAGGTTTACATGATTTCTTAAAAAACACGAGTTTTTAGAAAATGTGTTTTATTTCATAAATGGAATCAACAAAGTATGCACATTCTACGTCATAAGGATTTTCTATAGTTTGCGCATGCGTCCGGAAATAAGAAAAGCTTACTTCCACCGTTTTTTAAAATCACAGCTTCTAGAAGGTTTACATGATTTCTTAAAAAACACGAGTTTTTAGAAAATGTGTTTTAATTCATAAATGGAATCAACAAAGTATGCACATTCTACGTTATAATGACTTTCTATAGTTTGCGCGTGCGTACGGAAATAAGAAAAGCTTACTTCCCCCGTCTTTTAAAATCACAGCTTCTAGAAGGTTTACATGATTTCTTAAAAAACACGAATTTTTAGAAAATGTGTTTTATTTCATAAATAGAATCAACAAAGTATGCAAATTCTACGTCATAACGACTTTCTATAGTTTGCGCATGCATTTGGAAATAAGAAAAGCTTACTTCCCCCGTTTTTTAAAATCACACCTTCTAGAAGGTTTACATCATTTCGTAAAAAACACGAGTTTTTAGAAAATGTGTTTTATTTAATAAACGGAATCAACAAAGTATGCACATTCTACATCATAACGACATTCTATAGTTTGCGTATGCGTCCGGAAATAAGAAAAGCTTACTTCCCCCGTCTTTTAAAATCACAGCTTCTAGAAGGTTTACATGATTTCTTAAAAAACACGAGTTTGTAGAAAATGTGATTAATTTCATAAATGGAATCAACAAAGTATGCACATTCTACGTCATAACGACTTTCTATATTTTGCGCATGCGTTTGGAAATAAGATTTTCTTATTTCCCCCGTTTTTTAAAATCACAGCTTCTAGAAGGTTTACATGATTTCTTAAAAAACACGAGTTTTTAGAAAATGTGTTTTATTTCATAAATGGAATCAACAAAGTATGCACAATGTACGTCATAACGACTTTCTATAGTTTGCGCATGCGTCCGGAAACAAGAAAAGCTTACTTCCACCGTTTTTTAAAATCACACCTTCTAGAAGGTTTACATGATTTCTTAAAAACCAAGAGTTTTTAGAAAATTTGTTTTATTTCATAAATAGAATCAACAAAGTATGCACATTCTACGTCATAACGACTTTCTATAGTTTGCGCATGCGTCCGAAAATAAGAAAAGCTTACTTCCCCCGTTTTTTAAAATCACAGCTTCTAGAAAGTTTATATGATTTCGTAAAAAACACGAGTTTTTAGAAAATGTGCTTTATTTCATAAACGGAATCTACAAAGTATGCACATTCTACGTCATAACGACTTTCTATAGTTTGCGCATGCGTACGGAAATAAGAAAAGCTTACTTCCCCCGTTTTTTAAAATCACAGCTTCTAAAAGGTTTACATGATTTCTTAAAAAACACGAGTTTTTAGAAAATGTGTTTTATTTCATAAATGGAATCAACAAACTATGCACATTCTACGCCATAACGACTTTCTATAGTTTGCGCACTCGTTTGGAAATAAGAAAAGGTTACTTCCACCGTTTTTTAAAATCACAGCTTCTAGAAAGTTTATATGATTTCGTAAAAAACACGAGTTTTTAGAAAATGTGCTTTATTTCATAAACGGAATCTACAAAGTATGCACATTCTACGTCATAACGACTTTCTATAGTTTGCGCATGCGTACGGAAATAAGAAAAGCTTACTTCCCCCGTTTTTTAAAATCACAGCTTCTAAAAGGTTTACATGATTTCTTAAAAAACACGAGTTTTTAGAAAATGTGTTTTATTTCATAAATGGAATCAACAAACTATGCACATTCTACGCCATAACGACTTTCTATAGTTTGCGCACTCGTTTGGAAATAAGAAAAGCTTACTTCCACCGTTTTTTAAAATCACAGCTTCTAGAAGGTTTACATAATTTCGTAAAAAACACGAGTTTTTAGAAAATGTGATTAATTTCATAAATGGAATCAACAAAGTATGCACATTCTACGTCATAACGACTTTCTATATTTTGCGCATGCGTTTGGAAATAAGATTTTCTTATTTCCCCCGTTTTTTAAAATCACAGCTTCTAGAAGGTTTACATGATTTCTTAAAAAACACGAGTTTTTAGAAAATGTGTTTTATTTCATAAATGGAATCAACAAAGTATGCACAATGTACGTCATAACGACTCTCTATAGTTTGCGCATGCGTCCGGAAACAAGAAAAGCTTACTTCCACCGTTTTTTAAAATCACACCTTCTAGAAGGTTTACATGATTTCTTAAAAACCAAGAGTTTTTAGAAAATCTGTTTTATTTCATAAATAGAATCAACAAAGTATGCACATTCTACGTCATAACAACTTTCTATAGTTTCCGCATGCGTCCGGAAATAAGAAAAGCTTACTTCCACCATTTTTTAAAATCACAGCTTCTAGAAGGTTTACATCATTTCGTAAAAAACATGAGTTTTTAGAAAATGTGTTTTATTTCATTAATGGAATCTACAAAGTATGCACATTCTATGTCATAACGACTTTTTATAGTTTGCGCATGCGTCCGGAAATAAGAAAAGCTTACTTCCCCCGTTTTTTAAAATCACAGCTTCTAGAAGGTTTACATGATTTTTTAAAAAACACGAGTTTTTAGAAAATGTGTTTTATTTCATAAATGGAATCAACAAAGTATGCACATTCTACGTCATAACGACTTTCAATAGTTTGCGCATGCGTTTGGAAATAAGAAAAGCTTACTTCCCCCGTTCTTTAAAATCACAGCTTCTAGAAGGTTTACATGATTTCTTAAAAAACAAGAGTTTTTAGAAAATGTGTTTTATTTCATAAATGGTATCAACAAAGTATGCACATTCTACGTCATAACGACTTTCTACAGTTTGCGCATGCGTTTGGAAATAAGAAAAGCTTACTTTCCTCGTTTTTAAAATCACAGCTTCTAGAAGGTTTACATGATTTCTTTAAAAACACGAGTTTTTAGAAAATGTGTTTTATTTCATAAATAGAATCAACAAAGTATGCACATTCTACGTCATAACGACTTTCTGTAGTTTGCGCATCCGTCTGGAAATAAGAAAAGCTTACTTCCCCCGTTTTTTAAAATCACATCTTCTAGAAGGTTTACATGATTTCGTAAAAAACATGAGTTTTTAGAAAATGTGTTTTATTTCATAAATGGAATCAACAAAGTATGCACATTCTATGTCATAACGACTTTCTATAGTTTGCGCATGCGTCCGGAAATAAGAAAAGCTTACTTCCACCATTTTTTAAAATCACAGCTTCTAGAAGGTTTAAATGATTTCGTAAAAAACACGAGTTTAGAGAAAATGTGTTTTATTTCATAAATGGAATCTACAAAGTATGCACATTCTACGCCATAACTGCTTTCTATAGTTTGTGCATGCGTCCGGAAATAAGAAAAGCTTACTTCCACCGTTTTTTAAAATCACAGCTTCTAGAAGGTTTACATGATTTCGTAAAAAACACGAGTTTTTAGAAAATGTGTTTTATTTCATTAATGGAATCTACAAAGTATGCACATTCTACGTCATAACGACTTTCTATAGTTTTTGCATGCGTCCGGAAACAAGAAAAGCTCACTTCCCCCGTTTTTTAAAATCACAGCTTCTAGAAGGTTTACATGATTTCTTAAAAAACACGAGTTTTTAGAAAATGTGTTTTATTTCATAAATGGAATCAACAAAGTATGCACATTCTACGTCATAATGACTTTCTATAATTTGCGCATGCATTTGGAAATAAGAAAAGCTTACTTCCCCCGTTTTTTAAAATCACAGCTTCTAGATCGTTTACATGATTTCGTAAAAAACACGAGTTTTTAGAAAATGTGTTTTATTTCATAAATAGAATCTAAAAAGTATGCACATTCTACGTCATAACAACTTTCTATAGTTTGCGCATGCGTCCGGAAATAAGAAAAACTTACTTCCACCATTTTTTAAAATCACAGCTTCTAGAAGTTTTACATGATTGCTTAAAAAACACGAGTTTTTAGGAAATGTGTTTTATTTCATAAATGGAATTTACAAAGTATGCAGATTCTACGTCATAACGACTTTCTATAGTTTGCGCATGAGTCCGGAAATAAGAAAAGCTTACTTCCACCGTTTTTTAAAATCACAGCTTCTAGAAGGTTTACATGATTTCGTAAAAAACACGAGTTTTTAGAAAATGTGTTTTATTTCATAAATGGAATCAACAAAGTATGCACATTCTACGTCATAATGACTTTCAATAGTTTGCGCATGCGTTTGGAAATAAGAAAAGCTGACTTCCCCCGTTTTTTAAAATCACAGCTTCTAGAAGGTTTAAATGATTTCTTAAAAAACAAGAGTTTTTAGAAAATGTGTTTTATTTCATAAATGGTATCAACAAAGTATGCACATTCTACGTCATAACGACTTTCTATAGATTGCGCATGCGTTTGGAAATAAGAAAAGCTTACTTCCCTCGTTTTTAAAATCACAGCTTCTAGAAGGTTTACATGATTTCTTTAAAAACACGAGTTTTTAGAAAATGTGTTTTATTTCATAAATAGAATCGAAAAAAGTAGGCACATTCTACGTCATAACGAATTTCTATAGTTTGCGCATCCGTCCGGAAATAAGAAAAGCTTACTTCCCCCGTTTTTTAAAATCACAGCTTGTAGAAGGTTTACATGATTTCTCAAAAAACATGAGTTTTTAGAAAATGTGTTTTATTTCATAAATGGAATCAACAAAGTATGCACATTCTACGTCATAACGACTTTCTATAATTTGCGCATGCGTCCGGAAATAAGAAAAGCTTACTTCCACTTTTTTTTAAAATCACAGCTTCTAGAAGGTTTACATGATTTCGTAAAAAACACGAGTTTTTAGAAAATGTGTTTTATTTCATAAATGGAATCTACAAAGTATGCACATTCTACGTCATAAAGACTTTCTATAGTTTGCGCATGCGTCCGGAAATAAGAAAAGCTTACTTCCACCGTTTTTTAAAATCACAGCTTCTAGAAGGTTTACATGATTTCGTAAAAAACACGAGTTTTTAGAAAATGTATTTTATTTCATAAATGGAATCTAGAAAGTATGCACATTCTACGTCATAACGACTTTCTATAGTTCGCGCATGCGTCCGGAAAGAAGAAAAGCTTACTTTCCCCTTTTTTAAAATCACAGCTTCTAGAAGGTTTACATGATTGCTTAAAAAACATGAGTTTTTAGAAAATGTGTTTTATTTCATAAATGGAATCTAGAGAGTATGTAGATTCTACGTCATAACGACTTTCTATAGTTTGCGCATGCATCCGGAAATAAGAAAAGCTTACTTCCATCGTTTTTTAAAATCACAGCTTTTAGAAGGTTTACATGATTTCGTAAAAAACACGAGTTTTTAGAAAATGTGTTTTATTTCATAAATGGAATCTACAAAGTATTCACATTCTACGTCATAACGAGTTTCTATAGTTTGCGCATGCGTCCGGAAAGAAGAAAAGCTTACTTCCCCCGTTTTTTAAAATCACAGCTTCTAGAAGGTTTACATGAATTCTTAAAAAACACGAGTTTTTAGAAAATGTGTTTTATTTCATAAATGGAATCAACAAAGTATGCACATTCTACGTCATAACGACTTTCTATAGTTTGCGCATGCGTTTGGAAATAAGAAAAGCTTACTTCCCTCGTTTTTAAAATCACAGCTTCTAGAAGGTTTACATGATTTCTTTAAAAACACGAGTTTTTAGAAAATGTGTTTTATTTCATCAATAGAATCAACAAAGTATGCACATTCTACGTCATAACGACTTTCTATAGTTTGCGCATGCGTTTGGAAATAAGATTTTCTTATTTCCCTCGTTTTTTAAAATCACAGCGTCTAGATGGTTTACATGATTTCTTAAAAAACACGAGTTTTTAGAAAATGTGTTTTATTTCATAAATGGAATCAACAAAGTATGCACATTCTCCGTCATAAGGACTTTCTATAGTTCGTGCATGCGTCCGGAAATAAGAAAAGCTTACTTCCCCCGTTTTTTAAAATCACAGCTTCTAGAAGGTTTACATGATTTCGTAAAAAACACGAGTTTTTAGAAAATGTGATTTATTTCATAAATGGAATCAAAAAAGTATGCACATTCTACGTCATAACGAATTTCTATAGTTTGCGCATCCGTCCGGAAATAAGAAATGCTTACTTCCCCCGTCTTTTAAAATCACAGCTTCTAGAAGGTTTACATGATTTCTTAAAAAACATGAGTTTTTAGAAAATGTGTTTTATTTCATAAATGGAATCAACAAAGTATGCACATTCTACGTCATAACGACTTTCTATAGTTTGCGCATGCGTCCGGAAATAAGAAAAGCTTACTTCCACCGTTTTTTAAAATCACAGCTTCTAGAAGGTTTACATGATTTCTTAAAAAACATGAGTTTTTAGAAAATGTGCTTTATTTCATAAATGGAATCTACAAAGTATGCACATTCTACGTCATAACGACTTTGTATAGTTTGTGCATGCGTACGGAAATAAGAAAAGGTTACTTCCCCCGTTTTTTAAAATCACAACTTCTAAAAGGTTTACATGATTACTTAAAAAACACGAGTTTTTAGAAAATGTGTTTTATTTCATAAATGGAATCAACAAACTATGCACATTCTACGCCATAACGACTCTCTATAGTTTGCGCACGCGTTTGGAAATAAGAAAAGCTTACTTCCACCATTTTTTAAAATCACAGCTTCTAGAAGGTTTACATGATTTCGTAAAAAACACGAGTTTTTAGAAAATGTGTTTTATTTCATAAATGGAATCTACAAAGTATGCACATTCTGCGTCATAACGACTTTCTATAGTTTGCGCATGTGTTTGGAAATAAGAAAAGCTTACTTCCCCCGTCTTTTAAAATCAGAGCTTCTAGAAGGTTTACATGATTTCTTAAAAAACATGAGTTTTTAGAAAATGTGTTTTATTTGATAAATGGAATCAACAAAGTATGCACATTCTACGTCATAACGACTTTCAATAGTTTGCGCATGCGTTTGGAAATACGAAAAGCTTACTTCCCCCGTTTTTTAAAATCACAGCTTCTAGAAGGTTTACATGATTTCTTAAAAAACAAGAGTTTTTAGAAAATGTGTTTTATTTCATAAATGGTATCAACAAAGTATGCACATTCTACGTCATAACGGCTTTCTATAGTTTGCGCATGCGTTTGGAAATAAGAAAAGCTTACTTCCCTCGTTTTTAAAATCAAAGCTTCTAGAAGGTTTACATGATTTCTTTAAAAACACGAGTTTTTAGAAAATGTGTTTTATTTCATAAATAGAATCAACAAAGTATGCACATTCTACGTCATAACGACTTTCTATAGTTTGCGCATCCGTCCGGAAATAAGAAAAGCTTACTTCGCCCGTTTTTTAAAATCACAGCTTCTAGAAGGTTTAAATGATTTCGTAAAAAACATGAGTTTTTAGAAAATGTGTTTTATTTCATAAATGGAATCAACAAAGTATGCACATTCTACGTCATAACGACTTTCTATAGTTTGCGCATGCTTCCGGAAATAAGAAAAAATTACTTCCCCCGTTTTTTAAAATCACAGCTTCTAGAAGGTTTACATGATTTCATAAAAAACACGAGTTTTTAGAAAATGTGTTTTATTTCATAAATGGAATCTACAAAGTATGTACATTCTACGCCATAACAGCTTTCTATAGTTTGCGCATGCGTCGGGAAATAAGAAAAACTTACTTCCACCATTTTTTAAAATCACAGCTTCTAGAAGGTTTACATGATTTCGTAAAAAACACGAGTTTTTAGAAAATGTGTTTTATTTCATAAATGGAATCTACAAAGTATGCACATTCTACGGCATAACGACTTTCTATAGTTTGCGCATGTGTCCGGAAATAAGAAAAGCTTACTTCCCCCTTTTTTTTTAAATCACAGCTTCTAGAAGGTTTACATGATTTCTTAAAAAACACGAGTTTTTAGAAAATGTGTTTTATTTCATAGATGGAATCTACGAAGTATGCACATTCTACGTCATAACGACTTTCAATAGTTTGCGCATGCGTTTGGAAATAAGAAAAGCTTACTTCCCCCATTTTTTAAAATTACAGCTTCTAGAAGGTTTACATGATTTCTTAAAAAACACGAGTTTTTAGAAAATGTGTTTTGATTTCCTAAATGGAATCTACAAAGTATACACATTCTACATCATAACGAATTTCTATAGTTTGCGCATGCGTCCGGAAATAAGAAAAGCTTACATCCACCGTTTTTTAAAATCACAGCTTCTAGAAGGTTTACATGAATTCTTAAAAAACACGAGTTTTTAGAAAATGTGTTTTATTTCATAAATGGAATCAACAAAGTATGCACATTCTACGTGTTGATGTATATGTAACTTCGGAATGTATTTCACATATATGTATATTGTATTCCTATAGAGATGGTATTATTCCTCTATAAGGAAGTGTCGTCATTTATATTGTAAGTGTCGTAACTTATACTTGATGGGTTATTAGACCACCTTATTTGGGGTCGGCCCTGTATAAGTCATGTGGGTCAAAGGGTTATTAGACCACCCTATTGGGGTTCGGCCATGTGGGTCAAAGGGTTATTAGACCACCCTATTGGAGGTCGGCCCACTCAGCATTATGTTATGTGGTAAAGTTCGAGCCTACATGAGTTAGGTAAAAAGGCAAGTCAAGTCAAGTATAAATAGAGTGCGGGAGGCATTCTATTTGCTCACTCACTTCTCACACATGCTCTCAAGGAGGAGAGGCGCACTTATGGAGGAGGAGGATTCCTGCTAGGTTATGGCTATCTCTCTTGGTTGGTTGTATCATTGCTCTATCTATCTCTGAGGAAGTTATTGGGGTTTTTCACCTTTATGGTTTTCCCCAAGTAAATCTTTGTGTCTCTTGTGTGCTTGCATTATTGTCTCCATGTTTGATATGCTGTAGATATGCTGTACATGTTGTTCTCTCAGATAAGATCCTAGATCATATTGAAGTAAATTCAGAAAATTTAACATGGTATCAGAGCTAGCCTGAAAGAAGGCATGATATGGCATGTATGACACTTGTTGCACTTACGATGCTAGGGCTTGATATAGAAAAAACTAGTCATCGTAGCACTTTCGCTATAAATCCGTTTTGGCGAAGTTTTCGGATCTGAAATTGTTACAGGACGAAGCTAAGATCTCCAGGTATCTTGTGTCCAAAGGAAAACCTCTAATTCGTTGTACTTTGTGATTTATGATCTGTACAATATAGGGTTTCTGCCTCTTCCATATCTGAGTCAAAATCAGGTGACCTTGGGAAAAAGGTCATATATTGGGCTAGGAAGCTCCAAATGAAATTTTGTAAAAAGTGACAGGTAGTACACAGTCTGTACTATCTCAGAAAACTTTTTCAGAGGCCGAAGTTGAACCAGTGACACGTGGCACGCCGTACAAGTTCGCTCTCCTGTATTATACCATAAACAGGTCACATTGCGACATTTGGCATAACTCTCTCTCAGAGAATCCAATTGAGGTCAGACCTGTCAGGATGGAAAGGTAACAGGCCGAGCTATCTCAGAAAAAAATTTCAGAGGCCAAAGTTAAAACAGTGACACGTGGCACGCCGTACAATTTCGCTCTCCTGTTTTATCCCAAAACAGGTCACGTTGCGACATTTGGCATAACTCTCTCTCAGAGAATCCAATTGAGGTCAGACCTGTCAGGATGGAAATATAACAGGTCAGGCTATCTCAGGAAACGTTTTCAGACCCTGTGGATCAAAAATTTCGGAGTTACACCAGAAACAATCAGGTACATATTTCTGTCAAAACAGAATTATTTTTTGGTACCTTCATTCATGGCTTCCGGAATTTAGGGCTTTGGAGAAAGTTGGAATTTTTGTAATCGGAGACCACGGCTGGATGCTACTCATCAAAATAGAAATTTAGAGACCAAGATCAGAATTTTTGGTTGGGCAGAAGGCCGGGCTTGATTAGACCCTAGTTCGGGACTTTGATAAGAAAAGTGGAAAATTAGGGCTTCTGTAAAAATGGAAATTTTTGAAATCTGTGACCACGGCTGGAAGCTCCTTAGAAAAATAGAAACTTAGAGCTTTGGATCAAACATTTTGATGGGGCAAAAGAGTGGGATTCATCAAACCCCATTTCAGGGTCATGTACAGTGATTCCGGAAGTTTCAAAGGCAAAATTGAGGAGTGAAACTTTGCAGTTTTCAAATTCTGAATATACCAGTTTGATCAGCTCATCAAGGCGCATATTCCTATCCTTTCGGAAGTTTGAAATTCAAAGTTTGAATTTTTGGGGTTTCTCTGACAAACCCATATCCAGCTCCAGGTCCAGTTCTTGCAAATCAAGTGGATTGGGTTAATCCTAGAAGAAGATGGATTGATCATCTGCATGAGTGAAGAAGTTCCTGTTTCAGAAGGAGATGAGGCTAAGGTCTTACATAAGAAGATTACAAGCGACCTTAACAGGTATGACTCATCGAGGTATGTTTCGATATTTGTCCATGATTAATTTTATGGTATGTTTGTCTTCATGTTATTATGGTTAGTACAATTTTGATTTTAGATTTGTCGTATCACCTTAACAAAATTATGAATGCATGATAGAAGATATTCATTGGTTAGGGTGTTGACACTTATGATTGTACTAATGCATTATGGTGTTGTATGAGATTTATGTTGTCTACTAACATGAAAGGTACACCAAGAAAGACAAATCATGTTCTGGTCCAAGAACATATGATCATGATAACATGAGGACAAAGATTCATCCATTATCATGGATCTCATAGAAGATCCATTTACGAGGTATGTATAACTTGGTTTTATAATGGCTAACCTATGAGATATACAGGTTACTAGCACAAGTCATTGAAGAAGAACAAGGAGACATCATGTGAGTATGTTAAGACATAACTAGCTAGCATGCTAATCCAGGTATGTTTTTCCTATATCAAGTTACAATCTCATCTTGTGATAAGATCCTTTATATAAGTATACTTGGCATGATTGATTATGATTATTCATTGAAGTTAGTAATCATGGGTTTAGGCATATTATGCTTTTTACTTTGTTTAATGATATGACTAACCAGAAAAGTCCTATGGTCAAATAGGAATATAAGTAAAATAATATGTCTCTTATATCGATTGATTTGACTAACCAGAAGAATCATGAAACCATAGGTTTGAATAGTCATGCTTTTATGCATATTATATCTCTTCTCTTGATTGATGATATGACTAACCCGAAGAGTCATAGCTTTGAGTAATTATAGGTTTAGACACGTTATGTTTCTTATGCTTTAACTAACCATAAGAATCCTACATAAACCTTGAATGCTAATGCTTATTATTTCTGTTTGAAATGATCATGACTATACATGCTTGAGATTATTGTGCTTTAATAGTATATGTATGATTTAATCATGATACTAATAAGCATGCATAGGGACCAAGGATGAATATGAGTTCAAGAACAGGTAATCCAGGAAGCAAAGATCAAGAGGGAGTACACTCCAGTGGTTTATTCAAGGATGCAAATATTCAGAGGGATTTGACCATCTCTCTACATTCCACATCAAAAGATGTAGAAGAAGCTACTTCAGATTAGGACTCCAGTAGCTCCTGCAAGGAAGCAAAGACTCAGAGGGAGTCCACCCAACGAACAAACAAAGATAAGTATTTGAATTGTCATTTCTTAAATAATACTGTTCAATAATGTATATACTGATGTTCCTAGAATTAGGTTGTGTATTATGCATATTAGAATAATTGCATTAATGAATAGTATACTCCTAATATGCATGGGTAAGTGGCCTATGGCACTGTACAACATTCCATTGCTACTTATCTAGTATGAAACCTCTTTGCTGACATGTTGGGAGTTGTGCACACTCTTAACAATGTTCTGGTAGAGATTGGAAGGCATCTAAAAAGTTACGGAATATGGATAAATGTTGTATTGAAGCATTGGCTAAGATAATTGCATGACTGTATGGCATATTTCTTTATGTGTAAGAATTTGTTCTGAAAACTATGAGATGTTCTCTAATCATGCAATTTAACTTGTTGTGTAGGAAAGATCGTATGCCATCTCCTACAAAAGAAGAATTACAACATTTGTTCTAGCAACAAAGATATCTATTGAAGATATTGAAGATATTGAAGTTCCCAGGATCTGGGATGAAGAAATGGAATGCCATGATCTGTCGATCATGAAGAATGATGTTTGGGATGTAATCCCAAGACATGAGGGGAAGTTTGCTATGAATTCCAAATGGAACTATCAGATCAAGCATGTTGCAGATGGCAGCATTGAGAAATATAAAAGTGATGAAATAGAAGATACACCAGATGGATTCAAGACAGCTTTCTTGAATAGTGTAGTTGAAGAAGAAGTGTATGTGGAGCAGCCACTTGGTTCTGAGACACATGATAGGAAATCATATATGTGCAGAACTTGGTATGGTGAAGATAGATTGATTGCCGACACGCAGCGGAAGCTTACTATCGAGTTCGAGATGAAGAACTTGGGGATGATGCACTATTTGGTTTTGGCATGGAGGTGTGGCAGAGTGCAGAAGGAATCTTCCTTGGACAAGGGAAGTATGCAGTAGAGATCCTGAAGAGGTTCAGGATGATGGATTGCAAGGCCATGACCACACCTATGGCATCGAATCTAAAGCTTCTTTGTGATGCTGATGTTTCTATGTATCGTCAGATTATTGGGTCCTTGATGTACCTGACGAACACGAGACCAGATATTTGCTTTGCTGTGAACACATTGAGCCAGTTCCTGACGGATCCGAGGAGTGTTCACCTGGTTGTTGTAAAGCATGTTCTGAGGTACCTGAAGGGTACAGTGGATTATGGGCTCAGATATGAGGCGAATCAAAAGTTTAACCTGCAGGGTTATGTTGATTCAGATTGGGCTGGCAGTGCTGCAGATAGGAAGAGCACATCTAGGTGTTGCTTCAGTATGGGATCAGGTGTGATCTCTTGGTTTAGCAGGAAGCAATCCTGCGTAGCACTGAGTACAGCTGAGGCAGAGTATGTTGCAGCCTGTTCAGCTAGTTGTGAGGCAGTATGGCTACGGAAGCTACTGTCTGAGTTATTTGATCTCCCGTTGGAAGCTACTGGTATCTTCTATGATAACCAGAGTTGTGTGAAGCTGTCCGAGAACCCAGTGTTTCATGACAGGACGAAACACATAGAGATCAAATACCACTATATCAGGGATATGGTGCAGAGAGGAGCTGTGAAGCTCCTGTATGTTGCGACGGACGAGCAGATTGCAGATGTGCTGACGAAGCCACTAGCCAGGGTGAAGTTCGAGTACTTCAGAGAGAGGCTTGGCGTTATTCAGATCGAGGACACTTCGAGGAAGAAGTGATGGACACATTTGCTGAAGCCATTCCAAGCATGTTGGAAGGAGGATCCTTCACATGGCTGTGGATGTAAGCGGTGGATGATGAACATCAGGATGATGTTCTAGTTTCTGCTGGATATGATCAGTTGGATCATTTTATGTATGAATGTATGCATCATGTTGGATGCTGGATATGATCAGTTGGATCATTTTATGTATGTATGTATGCATCATGTTGGATGCTTGGACCATGTATCTGTATATGTATCAGGTGGATCATGTATGGTGATATATATCATATGTTCTGTATATGTATCAGGTGGATACATTGTATGATCAGGTGGATCATGTATGGTGATATATATCATATGTTCTGTATATGTATCAGGTGGATACATTGTATGATCAGGTGGATCATGTATGGTGATATATATATCATATGTTTTGTATTTGTATCAGGTGGATACATTGATGATCAGGAGGATCATGTATGATGATATGTATCAGGTAGATACTTGGCATGCAGCAGGATGTTGCATTGATGATCAGGAGGATCATGGATCATGATATGTATCAGGTAGATACTTGGTATGCAGCAGGATGTTGCATTGATGATCAGGATGATCATAGATGACATGCAGCAGGATGTTGCATTGATAATCAGGATGATCATAGATGACGAGCTTCAGGATGTTGCTCCAGATGACATGCAGCAGGATGTTGCATTGATGATCAGGATGATCATAGATGACGAGCTTCAGGATGTTGCTCCAGATGACATGCAGCAGGATGTTGCATTGATGATCAGGATGATCATAGATGACGAGCTTCAGGATGTTGCTCCAGATGACATGCAGCAGGATGTTGCAATGATGATCAGGACAATCATAGATGACGAGCTTCAGGATGTTGCTCCAGATGACATGCAGCAGGACGTTGCAGTAATGATGATCAGGATGATCATGGATACATCAGGATGATGTATGGTGAGTATCAGGTTGATACTCTGTGGCCGTGGATCAGGTTGTGCAGATGAGCATGTAATTCGTTGCCCTGGGAGATTTGCAGATGGTCTTGCGAGGTTTTGCCTATGGCATGTAATTCGTTGCCCTGGGACATCTGGCAAACGCTCTTTCGAGGTTTTGCTCTGCAGATAGTCTTTCGAGGTTTTTCCTATGGCATGTAATTCGTTGCCCTGAGATATCTGGCAGATGCTCTTGCGAGGTTTTGTCCTATGGCATGTAATTCGTTTCCCTGGGAGATCCGATAGGTTGGGCTGTGTGCCCGTAATCAGTCCTGGGATGCTCTTGCGAGGTTTTGCCATGACCACATGTAATTCGTTGCCCTGGAAGATCCTATAGGTAGAGCTGTGTGCTCGTAACATCCTGGGATGCTCTTGCGAGGTTTTGTGGTGACCACATGTAATTTGTGCCCTGGGAGATCCGATAGGTTGAGCCGTGTGCTCGTAATCAGTCCTGGGATTCTCTTTCGAGGTTTTGTGGTGAGGTCACATATAATTTGTGCCCTGGGAGATTTGCAGATGGTCTTTCGAGGTTTTTCCTATGGCATGTAATCTGTGCCCTGGGACATCTGGCAAATGCTCTTTCGAGGTTTTGTGACGCACGTAAAAGTCCTGAGGATTCCACAGTATGGCCAGTGATGACGAAGACCTGCAGGTGGTGGGCCTACATCCAGTATGAAAAAGGACTGGCTCTGTAGAACTTCCTATGACGAGTAGATTCAGAGATTGATTGAGATAGCAGCAGCAGTGACGATGATGATGACTCGATGACGATTATCCAGTGACGATGATCCAGAGAAGATGACTTGTGCTAGAAGAACTGTGCTGAGAAATACCTTCCTAGTTAAGAGGGAGTGTTGATGTATATGTAACTTCGGAATGTATTTCACATATATGTATATTGTATTCCTATAGAGATGGTATTATTCCTCTATAAGGAAGTGTCGTCATTTATATTGTAAGTGTCGTAACTTATACTTGATGGGTTTACATGATTTCGTAAAAAACACGAGTTTTTAAAAAATGTGTTTTATTTCATAAATGGAATCTACAAAGTATGCACATTCTACGTCATAACGACTTTCTATAGTTTGCGCATGCGTCCGGAAATAAGAAAAGCTTACTTCCACCGTTTTTTAAAATCACAGCTTCTAGAAGGTTTACATGATTTCGTAAAAAACACGAGTTTTTAGTAAATGTGTTTTATTTCATAAATGGAATCTACAAAGTATGCACATTCTATGTCATAACGACTTTCTATAGTTTGCGCATGCGTCCGGAAAGAAGAAAAGCTTACTTCCCCCTTTTTTAAAATCACAGCATCTAGAAGGTTTACATGAATTCTTAAAAAACATGAGTTTTTAGAAAATGTGTTTTATTTCATAAATGGAATCAACAAAGTATGCACATTCTACGTCATAACGACTTTCTATATTTTGAGCATGCATTTGGAAATAAGAAAAGCTTACTTCCCCCGTTTTTTAAAATCACAGCTTCTAGAAGGTTTACATGATTTCTTAAAAAACACGAGTTTTTAGAAAATGTGTTTTATTTTATAAATGGAATCAACAAAGTATGCACATTCTACATCATAACGAATTTCTATAGTTTGCGCATGCGTTCGGAAATAAGAAAAGCTTACTTCCCCCGTTTTTTAAAATCACAGCTTCTAGAAGGTTTACATGATTTCTTAAAAAACACGACTTTTTAGAAAATGTGTTTTATTTCATAAATGGAATCAACAAAGTATGCACATTCTACGTCATAACGACTTTCTATAGTTTGCGCATGCGTTTGGAAATAAGAAAAGCTTACTTCCCCCGTTTTTTAAAATCACAGCTTCTAGAAGGTTTAAATGATTTCTTAAAAAACACGAGTTTTTAGAAAATATGATTTATCTCATAAATGGAATACAAATTATGCACAATGTACATCATAACGACTTTCTATAGTTTGCGCATGCGTCCGGAAATAAGAAAACCTTACTTCCACCGTTTTTTAAAATCACAGCTTCTAGAAGCATGATTTCTTAAAAAACACGAGTTTTTAGAAAATCTGTTTTATTTCATAAATAGAATCAACAAAGTATGCGCATTCTACGTCATAACGACTTTCTATAGTTTGCGCATTCGTCCGGAAATAAGAAAAGCTTACTTCCACCGTTTTTTAAAATCAGAGCTTCTAGAAGGTTTACATGATTTCGTAAAAAACATGAGTTTTTTGAAAATGTGTTTTATTTCATAAATGGAATCTACAAAGTATGCACATTCTACGTCATAACGATTTTCTATGGTTGGGCATGCGTCTGGAAATAAGAAAATCTTACTTCCACCGTCTTTTAAAATCAGAGCTTCTAGAAGGTTTACATGATTTCGTAAAAAACACGAGTTTTTAGAAAATGTGTTTTATTTCATAAATGGAATCAACAAAGTATGCACATTCTACATCATAACGAATTTCTATAATTTGCGCATGCGTCCGGAAATAAGAAAAGCTTACTTCCACTGTTTTTTAAAATCACAGCTTCTAGAAGGTTTACATGATTTCGTAAAAAACACGAGTTTTTAGAAAATGTGTTTTATTTCATAAATGGAATCTACAAAGTATGCACATTTTACGTCATAACAACTTTCTATAGTTTGCGCATGCGTCCGGAACTAAGAAAAGCTTACTTCCACCGTTTTTTAAAATCACAGCTTCTAGAAGGTTTACATGATTTCTTAAAAAACACGAGTTTTTAGAAAATGTGTTTTATTTCATAAATGGAATCTACAAAGTATGCACATTCTACGCCATAACGGCTTTCTATAGTTTGCGCATTCGTCCGGAAATAAGAAAAGCTTACTTCCCCCTTTTTTTAAAATCACAGCTTCTAGAAGGTTTACATGATTTCTTAAAAAACCACGAGTTTTTAGAAAATGTGTTTTATTTGATAAATGGAATCAACAAAGTATGCACATTCTACATCATAACGACTTTCTATAATTTGCGCATGCATCCGGAAATAAGAAAAGCTTACATCGACTGTTTTTTAAAATCACAGCTTCTAGAAGGTTTACATGATTTCGTAAAAAACACGAGTTTTTAGAAAATGTGTTTTATTTCATAAATGGAATCTACAAAGTATGCACATTCTACGTCATTACGACTTTCTATAGTTTGCGCATGCGTCCAGAAATAAGAAAAGCTTACTTCCCCCTTTTTTTAAAATCACAGCTTCTAGAAGGTTTACATGATTTCTTAAAAAACCACGAGTTTTTACAAAATGTGTTTTATTTGATAAATGGAATCAACAAAGTATGCACATTCTACATCATAACGACTTTCTATAGTTTGCGCATGCGTCCGAAAATAAGAAAAGCTTACTTCCCCCATTTTTTAAAATCACAGCTTCTAGAAGGTTTACATGATTTCTTAAAAAACATGAGTTTTTAGAAAATGTGTTTTATTTCATAAATGGAATCAACGAAGTATGCACAATGTACGTCATAAAGACTTTCTATAGTTTGCGCATGCGTCTGGAAATAAGAAAAGCTTACTTCCACCGTTTTTTAAAATCACAGCTTCTAGAAGGTTTACATGATTTCTTAAAAAACACGAGTTTTTAGAAAATGTGTTTTATTTCATAAATGGTATCAACAAAGTATGCAAATTCTACGTCATAACGACTTTCTATAGTTTGCGCATGCGTTTGGAAATAAGAAAAGCTTACTTCCCTCGTTTTTAAAATCACAGCTTCTAGAAGGTTTACATGATTTCTTAAAAAACACGAGTTTTTAGAAAATGTGTTTTATTTCATAAATAGAATCAACAAAGTATGCACATTCTACGTCATAACGACTTTCTATAGTTTGCGCATGCGTTTGGAAATAAGAAAAGCTTACTTCCCTCGTTTTTAAAATCACAGCTTCTAGAAGGTTTACATGATTTCTTTAAAAACACGAGTTTTTAGAAAATGTGTTTTATTTCATAAATAGAATCAACAAAGTATGCACATTCTATGTCATAACGACTTTCTATAGTTTGCGCATCCGTCCGGAAATAAGAAAAGCTTACTTCCCCCGTTTTTTAAAATCACAGCTTCTAGAAGGTTTACATGATTTCGTAAAAAACACGAGTTTTTAGAAAATGTGTTTTATTTCATAAATGGAATATACAAAGTATGTACATTCTACGCCATAACGGCTTTCTATAGTTTGCGCATGCGTCCGGAAATAAGAAAAGCTTACTTCCACCGTTTTTTAAAATCACAGCTTCTAGAAGGTTTACATGATTTCGTAAAAAACACGAGATTTTAGAAAATGCGCTTTATTTCATAAATGGAATCTACAAAGTATGCACATTCTACGTCATAATGACTTTCTATAGTTTCCGCATGCGTCCGGAAATAAGAAAAGCTTACTTCCCCCGTTTTTTAAAATCACAGCTTCTAGAAGGTTTACATGATTTCTTAAAAAACACGAGTTTTTAGAAAATGTGTTTTATTTCATAAATGGAATCTACAAAGTATGCACATTCTACGTCATAACGACTTTCTATAGTTTGTGCATGCGTCCGGAAATAATAAAAGCTTACTTCCACCGTTTTTTAAAATCACAGCTTCTAGAAGGTTTACATGATTTCGTAAAAAACACGAGTTTTTGGAAAATGTGTTTTATTTCATTAATGGAATCTACAAAGTATGCACATTCTACGTCATAATGACTTTCTATAGTTTCCGCATGCGTCCGGAAATAAGAAAAGCTTACTTCCACCGTTTTTTAAAATCACAGCTTCTAGAAGGTTTACATGATTTCGTAAAAAACACGAGTTTTTGGAAAATGTGTTTTATTTCATTAATGGAATCTACAAAGTATGCACATTCTACGTCATAACGATTTTCTATAGTTTGCGCATGCGTCCGGAAATAAGAAAAGCTTACTTCCCCCGTTTTTTAAAATCACAGCTTCTAGAAGGTTTACATGATTTCTTAAAAAATACGAGTTTTTAGAAAATGTGTTTTATTTCATAAATGGAATCAACAACGTATGCAGATTCTACGTCATAACGACTTTCTATAGTTTGCGCATGCATTTGGAAATAAGAAAAGCTTACTTCCCCCATTTTTTAAAATCACAGCTTCTAGATCGTTTACATGATTTCGTGAAAAACACGAGTTTTTAGAAAATGTGTTTTATTTCATAAATGGAATCTACAAAGTATGCACATTCTACGTCATAACAACTTTCTATAGTTTGCGCATGCGTCCGGAAATAAGAAAAGCTTACTTCCACCATTTTTTAAAATCACAGCTTCTAGAAGGTTTACATGATTTCTTTAAAAACACGAGTTTTTAGAAAATGTGTTTTATTTCATAAATGGAATCAACAAAGTATGCAGATTCTACGTCATAACGACATTCTATAGTTTGCGCATTCATCCGGAAATAAGAAAAGCTTACTTCCACCGTGTTTTAAAATCACAGCTTCCAGAAGGTTTAGATGATTTCTTAAAAAACACGAGTTTTTAGAAAATGTGTTTTATTTCATAAATGGAATCTACAAGGTATGCACATTCTACGTCATAACGACTTTCTATAGTTTGCGCATGCATCCGGAAAGAAGAAAAGCTTAGTTCCCCCGTTTTTTAAAATCACAGCTCATAGGAGGTTTACATGATTTCTTAAAAAACACGAGTTTTTAGAAAATGTGTTTTATTTCATAAATAGAATCAAAAAAGTATGCACATTCTACGTCATAACGACATTCTATATTTTGCGCATGCTTTTGGAAATAAGAAAAGCTTACTTCCCCCGTTTTTTAAAATCACTGCTTCTAGAAGGTTTACATGATTTCTTAAAAAACACGAGTTTTTAGAAAATGTGCTTTATTTCATAAATGGAATCTACAAAGTATGCACATTCTACGTCATAACGACTTTCTATAGTTTGCGCATGCGTCCGGAAATAAGAAAAGCTTACTTCCACCGTTTTTTAAAATCACAGCTTCTAGAAGGTTTACATGATTTCGTAAAAAACACGAGTTTTTAGAAAATGTGCTTTATTTCATAAATGGAATCTACAAAGTATGCACATTCTACCACGCGTCCGGAAATAAGAAAGGCTTACTTCCACCGTTTTTTAAAATCACAGCTTCTAGAAGGTTTACATGATTTCCTAAAAAACATGAGTTTTTAGAAAATGTGTTTTATTTCATAAATGCAATCAACAAAGTATGCACATTCTACGTCATAACGACTTTCTATAGTTTGCGCATGCGTCCGGAAATAAGAAAAGCTTACTTCCCCCGTTTTTTAAAATCACAGCTTCTAGAAGGTTTACATGATTTCGTAAAAAACACGAGTTTTTAGAAAATGTGTTTTTTTTCATAAATGGAATCTACAAAGTATGTACATTCTACGCCATAACGGCTTTCTATAGTTTGCGCATGCGTCCGGAAATAAGAAAAACTTACTTCCACCATTTTTTAAAATCACAGCTTCTAGAAGGTTTACATGATTTCGTAAAAAACACGAGTTTTTAGAAAATGTGTTTTATTTCATAAATGGAATCTACAAAGTATGCACATTCTACGGCATAAAGACTTTCTATAGTTTGTGCATGTGTCCTGAAATAAGAAAAGCTTACTTCCCCCTTTTTTTAAAATCACAGCTTCTAGAAGGTTTACATGATATCTTAAAAAACACGAGTTTTTAGAAATTTGTTTTATTTCATAAATGGAATCTACAAAGTATGCACATTCTACATCATAACGAATTTCTATAGTTTGCGCATGCGTCCGGAAATAAGAAAAGATTACATCCACCGTTTTTTAAAATCACAGCTTCTAGAAGGTTTACATGATTTCTTAAAAAACACGACTTTTTAGAAAATGTGTTTTATTTCATAAATGGAATCAACAAAGTATGCACATTCTACGTCATAACGACTTTCTATAGTTTGCGCATGCGTCCGGAAATAAGAAAAGCTTACTTCCACCGTTTTTTAAAATCACAGCTTCTAGAAGGTTTACATGATTTCGTAAAAAACGTGAGTTTTTAGAAAATGTGTTTTATTTCATAAATGGAATCTACAAAGTATGCACATTCTACGCCAGAACGGCTTTCTATAGTTTGCGCATGCGTCCGGAAAACAGAAAAGCTTACTTCCACCGTTTTTTAAAATCACAGCTTCTAGAAGGTTTACATGATTTCGTAAAAAACACGAGTTTTTAGAAAATGTGTTTTATTTCATTAATGGAATCTACAAAGTATGCACATTCTACGTCATAACGTCTTTCTATAATTTGCGCATGCGTCCGGAAATAAGAAAAGCTTACTTGCACTGTTTTTTAAAATCACAGCTTCTAGAAGGTTTACATGATTTCGTAAAAAACACGAGTTTTTAGAAAATGTGTTTTATTTCATAACTGGAATCTACAAAGTATGCACATTCTACGTCATAAGGACTTTCTATAGTTTGCGCATGCGTCCGGAAATAAGAAAAGCTTACTTCCACCGTTTTTTAAAATCACAGCTTCTAGAAGGTTTACATGATTTCGTAAAAAACATTAGTTTTTAGAAAATGTGTTTTATTTCATAAATGGAATCTACAAAGTATGCACATTCTACGCCATAACGGCTTTCTATAGTTTGCGCATGCGTCCAGAAAATAGAAAAGCTTACTTCCACCGTTTTTTTAAATCACAGCTTCTAGAAGGTTTACATGATTTCGTAAAAAACACGAGTTTTTAGAAAATGTGTTTTATTTCATTAATGGAATCTACAAAGTATGCACATTCTACGTCATAACGACTTTCTATAGTTTGCGCATGCGTCCGGAAATAAGAAAAGCTCACTTCCCCCGTTTTTTAAAATCACAGCTTCTAGAAGGTTTACATGATTTCTTAAAAAACACGAGTTTTTAGAAAATGTGTTTTATTTCAGAAATGGAATCAACAAAGTATGCACATTCTACGTCATAACGACTTTCTATAATTTGCGCATGCATTTGGAAATAAGAAAAGCTTACTTCCCCCGTTTTTTTAAATCACAGCTTCTAGATCGTTTACATGATTTCGTAAAAAACACGAGTTTTTATAAAATCTATTTTATTTCATAAATGGGATCTACAAAGTATGCAGATTCTACGTCATAACGACTTTCTATAGTTTGCGCATGCGTCCGGAAATAAGAAAAGCTTACTTCCACCGTTTTTTAAAATCACAGCTTCTAGAAGGTTTACATGATTTCGTAAAAAACACGAGTTTTTAGAAAATGTGTTTTATTTCATAAATGGAATCTACAAAGTATGCACATTCTACGTCATAACGACTTTCTATAGTTTGCGCTTGCGTCCAGAAAGAAGAAAAGCTTACTTCCCCCGTTTTTTACAATCACAGCTTCTAGAAGGTTTACATGAATTGTTAAAAAACACGAGTTTTTAGAAAATGTGTTTTATTTCATAAATGGAATCAACAAAGTATGCACATTCTACATCATAACGACTTTCTATAGTTTGCGCATGCGTTTGGAAATAAGAAAAGCTTACTTCCCTCGTTTTTAAAATCACAGCTTCTAGAAGGTTTACATGATTTCTTTAAAAACACGAGTTTTTAGAAAATGTGTTTTATTTCATCAATAGAATCAACAAAGTATGCACATTCTACGTTATAACGACTTTCTATAGTTTGCGCATGCGTTTGGAAATAAGATTTTCTTATTTCCCCCCGTTTTTTAAAATCACAGCGTCTAGATGGTTTACATGATTTCTTAAAAAACACGAGTTTTTACAAAATGTGTTTTATTTCATAAATGGAATCAACAAAGTATGCACATTCTCCGTCATATGGACTTTCTATAGTTTGTGCATGCGTCCGGAAATAAGAAAAGCTTACTTCCCCCGTTTTTTAAAATCACAGCTTCTAGAAGGTTTACATGATTTCTTAAAAAACACGAGTTTTTAGAAAATGTGTTTTATTTCATAAATGGAATCAACAAAGTATGCACATTCCACGTCATAACGACTTTCTATAGTTTGCGCATGCGTTTGGAAATTAGAAAAGCTTACCTCCCCCATTTTTTAAAATCACAGCTTCTAGAAGGTTTACATGTTTTCGAAAAAAAAATGATTTTTTAGAAAATGTGTTTTATTTCATAAATGGAATCAACAACGTATGCACATTCTACGTCATAACGACTTTCTATAGTATGCGCATTCGTCCGGAAATAAGAAAAGCTTACTTCCACCGTATTTCGTCCGGAAAAACAGTATGTGCTTTATTTCATAAATGGAATCTACAAAGTATGCACATTCTACGTCATAACGACTTTCTATAGTTTGCGCATGCCTCCGGAAGTAAGAAAAACTTACTTCCACTGTTTTTTAAAATCACAGCTTCTAGAAGGTTTACATGATTTCGTAAAAAACACGAGTTTTTAGAAAATGTGTTTTATTTCATAAATGGAATCTACAAAGTATGCACATTCTACGTCATAACGACTTTCTATAGTTTTCGCATGCGTTTGGAAATAAGAAAAGCTTACTTCCACCGTTTTTTAAAATCACAGCTTCTAGAAGGTTTACATGATTTCGTAAAAAACACGAGTTTTTAGAAAATTTGTTTTATTTCATAAATGTAATCTACAAAGTATGCGCATTCTATGTCATAACGACTTTCTATAGTTTGCGCATGCATTTGGAAATAACAAAAGCTTACTTCCCCCGTTTTTTAAAATCACAGCTTCTAGAAGGTTTACATGATTTCTTAAAAAACACAAGTTTTTAGAAAATGTGTTTTATTTCATAAATGGAATCAACAACGTATGCACATTCTACGTCATAACGACTTTCTATAGTTTGCGCATGCGTTTGGAAATAAGAAAAGCTTACTTCCCTCTTTTTTTAAAATCACAGCTTCTAGAACGTTTACATGATTTCTTAAAAAACACGAGTTTTTAGAAAATGTGTTTTATTTCATAAATGGAATCAACAAAGTATGCACATTCTACGTCATAACGACTTTCTATAGTTTGCGCATGCGTCTGGAAATAAGAAAAGCTTACTTCCACCGTTTTTTAAAATCACAGCTTCTAGAAGGTTTACCTAATTTCTTAAAAAACACGAGTTTTTAGAAAATGTGTTTTATTTCATAAATGGAATAAACAAAGTATGCACATTCTACGTCATAACGACTTTCTATAGTTTGCGCATGCGTTTGGAAATAAGAAAAGCTTACTTCCCCCGCTTTTTAAAATCACTGCTTCTAGAAGGTTTACATGATTTGTTAAAAAACACGAGTTTTTAGAATATCTGTTTTCTTTCATAAATGGAATCAACAAAGTATGCACATTCTTCGTCATAACGACTTTCTATAGTTTGCGCATGCGTCCGGAAATAAGAAAAGCTTACTTCCCCCGTTTTTTTAAATCACAACTTCTAGAAGGTTTACATGATTTCTTTAAAACACGAGTTTTTAGAAAATGTGATTTATTTCATAAATGGAATCAACAAAGTATGCACATTCTACGTCATAACGACCTTCTATATTTTTTGCATTCGTCCGTAAATAAGAAAAGCTTACTTCCACCGTTTTTTAAAATCACAGCTTCTAGAAGGTTTACATGATTTCGTAAAAAACACGAGTTTTTAGAAAATGTGCTTTATTTCATAAATGGAATCTACAAATTATGCACATTCTACATCATAACGACTTTCTATAGTTTGCGCATGCGTCCGGAAATAAGGAAAGCTTACTTCCCCCGTTTTTTAAAATCATAGCTTCTAGAAGGTTTACGTGATTTCCTAAAAGACATGAGTTTTTAGAAAATGTGTTTTATTTCATAAATGGAATCAGCAAAGTATGCACATTCTACGTCATAACGACTTTATATAGTTTGCGTATGCGTTTGGAAATAAGAAAAGCTTAGTTCTCCCGTTTTTTAAAATCACAGCTTCTAGAAGGTTTACGTGATTTCTTAAAAAAAACGAGTTTTTAGAAAAAAAAATTTATTTGTTAAATGGAATCAACAAAGTATGCACATTCTACGTCATAACGACTTTCTATAGTTTGTGCATGCGTCCGGAAATAAGAAAAGCTTACTTCCACCGTTTTTTAAAATCACAGCTTCTAGAAGGTTTACATGATTTCGTAAAAAACACGAGTTTTTAGAAAATGTGCTTTATTTCATAAACGGAATCTACAAATTATGCACATTCTACATCATAACGACTTTCTATAGTTTGCGCATGCGTCCGGAAATAAGAAAAGTTTACTTCACAGTTTTTTGAAATCACAGCTTCTAGAAGGTTTACATGATTTCGTAAAAAACATGAGTTTTTAGAAAATGTGTTTTATTTCATAAATGTAATCTACAAAGTATGCACATTCTATGTCATAATGACTTTCTATAGTTTGCCCACGCGTTTGGAAATAAGAAAAGCTTACTTCCCCCGTTTTTTAAAATCACAGCTTCTAGAAGGTTTACATGATTTCTTAAAAAACAGGAGTTTTTGGAAAATGTGTTTTATTTCATAAATGGAATCAACAAAGTATGCACATTCTACGTCATAAGGACTTTTTATAGTTTGCACATGTGTCCGGAAATAAGAAAAGCTTACTTCCACCGTTTTTTAAAATCACAGCTTCTAGAAGGTTTACATGATTTCTTAAAAAACACGAGTTTTTAGAAAATGTGTTTTATTTCATCAATGGAATCAACAAAGTATGCACATTCTATGTCATAACGACTTTCTATAGTTTGCGCATGCGTTCGGAAATAAGAAAAGCTTACTTCCACCGTTTTTTAGAATCACAGCTTCTAGAAGGTTTACATGATTTCTTAAAAAACACGAGTTTTTAGAAAATGTGTTTTATTTCATAAATGAAATCAACAAAGTATGCACATTCTACGTCATAATGACTTTCTGTAGTTTGCGCATTCGTCCGGAAATAAGAAAATCTTACTTCCACCGTTTTTTAAAATCACAGCTTCTAGAAGGTTTACATGATTTCTTAAAAAACACGAGTTTTTAGAAAATTTTCTTTATTTCATAAATGGAATCAACAAAGTATGCACATTCTACGTCATAACGGCTTTCTATTGTTTGCGCATTCGTTCGGAAATAAGAAAAGCTTACTTCCACAGTTTTTTAAAATCACAGCTTCTAGAAGGTTTACATGATTTCGTAAAAAACACGAGTTTTTAGAAAATGTGCTTTATTTCATAAATGGAATGTACAAAGTTGCACATTCTACATCATAACGACTTTCTATAGTTTGCGCATGCGTCCGGAAATAAGAAAAGCTTACTTCCCCCATTTTTTAAAATCACAGCTTCTAGAAGGTTTACATGATTTCTTAAAAAACATGAGTTTTTAGAAAATGTGTTTTATTTCATAAATGGAATCAACAAAGTATGCACATTCTACGTCATACCGACTTTCTATAATTTGCGCATGCGTTTGGAAATAAGAAAAGCTTACTTCCCCCGTTTTTTAAAATCACAGCTTCTAGAAGGTTTACATGATTTCTTAAAAAACACGAGTTTTTAGAAAATGTGTTTTATTTCATAAATGGAATCAACAAACTATGCACATTCTACGTCATAACGAATTTCTATAGTTTGCGCATTCGTTCGGAAATAAGAAAATCTTACTTCCACCGTTTTTTAAAATCACAGCTTCTAGAAGGTTTACATGATTTCTTAAAAAACATGAGTTTTTAGAAAATTTGTTTTATTTCATAAACGGAATCAACAAAGTATGCACATTCTACGTCATAACGACTTTCTATTGTTTGCGTATTCGTCCGGAAATAAGAAAAGCTTAATTCCACAGTTTTTTAAAATCACAGCTTCTAGAAGGTTTACATGATTTCGTAAAAAAGACGAGTTTTTAGAAAATGTGCTTTATTTCATAAATGGAATCTAGAAAGTTGCACATTCTACGTCATAACGACCTTCTATAGTTTGCGCATGCGTCCAGAAATAAGAAAAGCTTACTTCCCCCGTTTTTTAAAATCACAGCCTCTAGAAGGTTTACATGCTTTCTTAAAAAACATGAGTTTTTAGAAAATGTGTTTTATTTCATAAATGGAATCAACAAAGTATGCACATTCTACATCATAACGACTTTCTATAATTTGCGCATGCGTTTGGAAATAAGAAAAGCTTACTTCCCCCGTTTTTTAAAATCACAGCTTCTAGAAGGTTTACATGATTTCTTAAAAAACACGAGTTTTTAGAAAATGTGTTTTATTTCATCAATGTAATCAACAAAGTATGCACATTCTACGTCATAACGACTTTCTATAGTTTGCGCATTCGTCCGGAAATAAGAAAAGCTTACTTCCACCGTTTTTTAAAATCACAGCTTCTAGAAGGTTTACATGATTTCGTAAAAAACACGAGTTTTTAGAAAATGTGTTTTATTCCATCAATGAAATCTACAAAGTATGCACATTCTATGTCATAACGACTATCTATAGTTTGCGCGTGCGTCCGGTAATAAGGAAAGCTTACTTCCCAAGTTTCTTAAAATCACAGCTTCTAGAAGGTTTACATGATTTCTTAAAAAACACGAGTTTTTAGAAAATGTATTTTATTTCATAAATGGAATCAACAAAGTATGCACATTCTACATCATAACGACTTTCTATAGTTTGCGCATGCATTTGAAAATAAGAAAAGCTTACTTCCCCCGTTTTTTAAAATCACAGCTTCTTGAAGGTTTACATGATTTCGTAAAAAACACGAGATTTTAGAAAATGTGTTTTATTTCATAAATGGAATCAACAAAGTATGCACATTCTATGTCATAACGACTTTCTATAGTTTGCGCATTCGTCCGGAAATAAGAGAGCTTACTTCCCCCGTTTTTTAAAATCACAGCTTCTAGAAGGTTTACATGATTTCGTTAAAAAAACAAGTTTTTAGAAAATGTGTTTTATTTCATAAATGGAATCAACAAAGTATGCACATTCTACGTCATAACGACTTTCTATAGTTTTCGCATGCGTCCGGAAATAAGAAAAGCTTACTTCAACCGTTTTTTAAAATCACAGCTTCTAGAAGGTTTACATGATTTCGTAAAAAACACGAGTTTTTAGAAAATGTGTTTTATTTCATAAATGGAATCTACAAAGTATGCACATTCTACGTCATAACGACTTTCTATAGTTTGCGCATGCGTCCGGAAATAAGAAAAGCTTACTTCCCCCATTTTTACATGATTTCTTAAAAAACACGAGTTTTTAGAAAATGAGTTTTATTTCATAAATGGAATCAACAAAGTATCCACATTCTACGTCATAAAGACATTCTATAGTTTGCACATGCGTTCGGAATTAAGAAAAGCTTACTTCCACCGTTTTTTAAAATCACTGCTTCTAGAGGGTTTACATGATTTCGTAAAAAACACGAGTTTTTAGAAAATGTGCTTTATTTCATTAATGGAATCAAAAAAGTAGGCACATTCTACGACATAATGACTTTCTATAGTTTGCGCATGCGTTTGGAAATAAGAAAACCTTACTTCCCCCGTTTTTTAAAATCACGGCTTCTAGAAGGTTTGCATGATTTCTTAAAAAACATGAGTTTTTAGAAAATGTGTTTTATTTCATAAATGGAATCAACAAAGTATGCACATTCTACGTCATAACGAATTTCTATAGTTTGCGTATTCGTCTGGAAATAAGAAAAGCTTACTTCCACCGTTTTTTAAAATCACAGCTTCTAGAGGGTTTACATGATTTCGTAAAAAACACGAGTTTTTAGAAAATGTGCTTTATTTCATAAATGGAATCTACAAAGTATGCACATTTTATGTCATAACGACTTTCTATAGTTTGCGCATGCGTCCGGAAATAAGAAAAGCTTACTTCCACCGTTTTTTAAAATCACAGCTTCTAGAACGTTTACATGATTTCGTAAAAAACACGAGTTTTTAGAAAATGTGTTTTATTTCATAAATGCAATCTACAAAGTATGCAAATTCTACGTCATAACGACTTTCTATAGTTTGCGCATGCGTCCGGAAATAAGAAAAGCTTACTTCCACCGTTTTTTAAAATCACAGCTTCTAGAAGGTTTACATGATTTCTTAAAAAACATGAGTTTTTAGAAAATGTGTTTTATTTCATAAATGGAATCAACAAAGTATGCACATTCTACGTCATAAGGACTTTGTATAGTTTGAGCATTCGTCCGGGAATAAGAAAATCTTACTTCCACCGTTTTTTAAAATCACAGCTTCTAGAAGGTTTACATGATTTCGTAAAAAGCACGAGTTTTTAGAAAATGTGTTTTATTTCATAAATGGAATCTACAAAGTATGCACATTCTACGTCATAACGAATTTCTATAGTTTGCGCATGCGTCCGGAAATAAGAAAATCTTACTTCCACCGTTTTTTTAAATGACAGCTTCTAGAAGGTTTACATGATTTCTTAAAAAACATGAGTTTTTAGAAAATGTGTTTATTTCATCAATGGAATCAACAAAGTATGCCCATTCTACGTCATAAGGACTTTCTATAGTTTGTGCATGCATCCAGAAATAAGAAAAGCTTGCTTCCACCGTATTTTAAAATCACAGCTTCTAGAAGGTTTACATGATTTCTTAAAAAACATGAGTTTTTAGAAAATGTGTTTTATTTCATAAATGGAATCAACAAAGTATGCACATTCTACGTCATAAGGACTTTGTATAGTTTGAGCATTCGTCCGGAAATAAGAAAATCTTACTTCCACCGTTTTTTAAAATCACAGCTTCTAGAAGGTTTACATGATTTCGTAAAAAGCACGAGTTTTTAGAAAATGTGTTTTATTTCATAAATGGAATCTACAAAGTATGCACATTCTACGTCATAACGAATTTCTATAGTTTGCGCATGCGTCCGGAAATAAGAAAAGCTTACTTCCACCGTTTTTTTAAATCACAGCTTCTAGAAGGTTTACATGATTTCTTAAAAAACACGAGTTTTTAGAAAATGTGTTTTATTTCATAAATGGAATCAACAAAGTATGCACATTCTACGTCATAACGACTTTCTATAGCTTGCCCATGCGTTTTGAAATAAGAAAAGCTTACTTCCCCCGTTTTTTAAAATCACAGCTTCTAGAAGGTTTACATGATTTCTTAAAAAACACGAGTTTTTAGAAAATCTGTTTTATTTCATCAATGGAATCAACAAAGTATGCCCATTCTACGTCATAAGGACTTTCTATAGTTTGTGCATGCATCCAGAAATAAGAAAAGCTTACTTCCACCGTTTTTTAAAATCACAGCTTCTAGAAGGTTTACATGATTTCTTAAAAAACACGAGTTTTTAGAAAATGTGTTTTATTTCATAAATGGAATCAACAAAGTATGCACATTCTATGTCATAACGACTTTCTATAGTTTGTGCTTTTGTCCGGAAATAAGAAAAGCTTACGTCCACCGTTTTTTAAAATCACAGCTTCTAGAAAGTTTACATGATTTCGTAAAAAACACGAGTTTTTAGAAAATGTGCTTTATTTCATTAATGGAATCTAGAAAGTATTCACATTCTACGTCATAACAAGTTTCTATAGTTCGCGCATGCATCCGGAAATAAGAAAAGCTTACTTCCGCCGTTTTTTAAAATCACAGCTTCTAGAAGGTTTACATGATTTCTTAAAAAACATGAGTTTTTAGAAAATGTGTTTTATTTCATAAATGGAATCAACAAAGTATGCACATTCTACGTCATAACGACTTTCTATAGTTTGCACATGCGTTTGGAAATAAGAAAATCTTACTTCTGCCGTTTTTTAAAATCACAGCTTCTAGAAGGTTTAAATGATTTCATAAAAAACACGAGTTTTTAGAAAAAAGTGTTTTATTCCATAAATGGAATCTACATAGTATGCACATTCTACGTCATAACGAATTTCTATAGTTTGCGCATGCGTCCGGAAATAAGAAAAGCTTACTTCCACCGTTTTTTAAAATCACAGCTTCTAGAAGGTTTACATGATTTCTTAAAAAACACGAGTTTTTAGAAAATGTGCTTTATTTCATAAATGGAATCTACAAAGTATGCACATTTTACGTCATAACGACATTCTATAGTTTGCGCATTTGTCCGGAAATAAGAAAATCTTACTTCCACCGTTTTTTAAAATCACAGCTTCTAGAAGGTTTACATGATTTCGTAAAAAACTTGAGTTTTTAGAAAATGTGTTTTATTTCATAAATGGAATCTACAAAGTATGCACATTCTATGTCATAACGACTTTCTATAGTTTGCGCATTCGTCTGGAAATAAGAAAATCTTACTTCCATCGTTTTTTAAAATCAGAGCTTCTAGAAGGTTTACATGATTTCGTAAAAAAAACGAGTTTTTAGAAAATGTGCTTTATTTCATAAATGGAATCTAAAAAGTATGCACATTCTACGTCATAACGACTTTCTATAGTTTGCGCATTCGTCCGGAAATAAGAAAATCTTACTTCCACCGTTTTTTAAAATCACAGCTTCTAGAAGGTTTACATGATTTCGTAAAAAATATGAGTTTTTAGAAAATGTGTTTTATTTCATAAATGGAATCTACAAAGTATGCACATTCTACGTCATAACGACTTTCTATAGTTTGTGCATGCGTCCGGAAATAAGAAAAGCTTACTTCCCCCGTTTTTTAAAATCACAGCTTCTTGAAGGTTTACATGATTTCTTAAAAAACATGAGTTTTTAGAAAATGTGTTTTATTTCATAAATGGAATCAACAAAGTATGCACATTCTACGTCATAATGACTTTCTATAGTTTGCGCATGCATTTAAAAATAAGAAAAGCTTACTTCCCCCGTTTTTTAAAATCACAGCTTCTAGAAGGTTTACATGATTTCTTAAAAAACACGAGTTTTTAGAAAATGTGTTTTATTTCATAAATGGAATCAACAAAGTATGCAAATTCTACGTCATAACGACTTTCTATAGTTTGCGCATGCATCCAGAAATAAGAAAAGCTTCCTTCCACCGTTTTTTAAAATAACAGCTTCTAGAAGGTTTACATGATTTCTTAAAAAACACGAGCTTTTAGAAATGTGTTTTATTTCATAAATGGAATCAACAAAGTATGCACATTCTACGTCATAACGACTTTCTATAGTTTGCGCATTCATCCGGATATAAGAAAAGCTTACTTGCCCCGTTTTTTAAAATCACAGCTTCTAGAAGGTTTACATGATTTCTTAAAAAACATGAGTTTTTAGAAAATGTGTTTTATTTCATAAATGGAATCAACAAAGTATGCACATTCTACGTCATAACGAATTTCTATAGTTTGCGCATGCGTTTGGAAATAAGAAAAGCTTACTTCCCCCGTTTTTTAAAAACACGGCTTCTAGAATGTTTACATGATATCTTAAAAAACACGAGTTTTTAGAAAATGTGTTTTATTTCATAAATGGAATCAACAAAGTATGCACATTCTACGTCATAACGACTTTCTATAGTTTGCGCATGCGTCCGGAAATAAGAAAAGCTTACTTCCACCGTTTTTTAAAATCACAGCTTCTAGAAGGTTTACATGATTTCTTAAAAAACACGAGTTTTTAGAAAATGTGTTTTATTTCATAAATGGAATCAACAAAGTATGCACATTCTACATCATAACAACTTTCTAAAGTTTGCACATGCGTCCGGAAATAAGAAGATCTTACTTCCACCATTTTTTAAAATAACAGCTTCTAGAAGCTTTACATGATTTCTTAAAAAACACGAGTTTTTAGAAAATGTGTTTTATTTCATAAATGGAATCAACAAAGTATGCACATTCTACGTCATAAGGACTTTGTATAGTTTGAGCATTCGTCCGGAAATAAGAAAATCTTACTTCCACCGTTTTTTAAAATCACAGCTTCTAGAAGGTTTACATGATTTCGTAAAAAGCACGAGTTTTTAGAAAATGTGTTTTATTTCATAAATGGAATCTACAAAGTATGCACATTCTACGTCATAACGAATTTCTATTTTTTGCGCATGCATCCGGAAATAAGAAAAGCTTACTTCCACCGTTTTTTTAAATCACAGCTTCTAGAAGGTTTACATGATTTCGTAAAAAACACGAGTTTTTAGAAAATGTGCATTATTTCATAAATGCAATCTACAAAGTATGCACATTCTACGTCATAACGACTTTCTATAGTTTGCGCATTCGTCCGGAAATAAGAAAATCTTACTTCCACAGTTTTTTCAAATCACAGCTTCTAGAAGGTTTACATGATTTCCTAAAAAACATGAGTTTTTAGAAAATGTGTTTTATTTCATAAATGGAATCAGCAAAGTATGCACATTCTACGTCATAACGACTTTCTATAGCTTGCGCATGCGTCCGGAAATAAGAAAAGCTTACTTCCCCCGTTTTTTAAAATCACAGCTTCTAGAAGGTTTACATGATTTCGTAAAAAACACGAGTTTTTAGAAAAGGTGCTTTATTTCATAAATGGAATCAACAAAGTATGCACATTCTACGTCATAATGACTTTCTACATTTTGCGCATGCGTCCGGAAATAAGAAACGCTTACTTCCCCTGTTTTTTAAAAACACAGCTTCCAGAAGGTTTACATGATATCTTAAAAAACACGAGTTTTTAGAAAATGTGTTTTATTTCATAAATGGAATCAACAAAGTATGCACATTCTACGTCATAACGAGTTTCTATAGTTTGCGCATGCGTCCGGAAATAAGAAAAGCTTACTTCCACCGTTTTTTAAAATCACAGCTTCTAGAAGGTTTACATGATTTCTTAAAAAACACGAGTTTTTAGAAAATGTGTTTTATTTCATAAATGGAATCAACAAATTATGCACATTCTACGTCATAACGACTTTCTATAGTTTGCGCATGCGTCCGGAAATAAGAAAAGCTTACTTCCACCGTTTTTTAAAATCACAACTTCTAGAAGGTTTACATGATTTCTTAAAAAACACGAGTTTTTAGAAAATGTGTTTTATTTCATAAATGGAATCACCAAATTATGCACATTCTACATCATAACAACTTTCTATAGTTTGCGCATGTGTCCGGAAATAAGAAGACCTTACTTCCACCGTTTTTTAAAATAACAGCTTCTAGAAGCTTTACATGATTTCTTAAAAAACACGAGTTTTTAGAAAATGTGTTTTATTTCATCAATGGAATCAACAAAGTATGCACATTCTACGTCATAAGGACATTGTATAGTTTGCGCATTCGTCCGGAAATAAGAAAATCTTACTTCCACCGTTTTTTAAAATCACAGCTTCTAGAAGGTTTACATGATTTCATAAAAAACACGAGTTTTTAGAAAATGTGTTTTATTTCATAAATGGAATCTACAAAGTATGCACATTCTACGTCATAACGACTTTCTATAGTTTGCGCATGCGTCCAGAAATAAGAAAATCTTACTTCCACCGTTTTTTTAAATCACAGCTTCTAGAAGGTTTACATGATTTCGTAAAAAACACGAGTTTTTAGAAAATATGTTTTATTTCATAAATGGAATCAACAAAGTATGCACATTCTACGTCATAACGACTTTCTATAGTTTTCCCATGCGTTTAGAAATAAGAAAAGCTTACTTCCCCCGTTTTTTAAAATCACAGCTTCTAGAAGGTTTACATGATTTCTTAAAAAACACGAGTTTTTAGAAAATCTGTTTTATTTCATAAATGGAATCAACAAAGTATGCCCATTCTACGTCATAAGGACTTGCTATAGTTTGCGCATGCATCCGGAAATCAGAAAAGCTTACTTCCACCGTTTTTTAAAATCACAGCTTCTAGAAGGTTTACATGATTTCTTAAAAAACAGGAGTTTTTAGAAAATGTGCTTTATTTCATAAATGGAATCTAGAAAGTATTCACATTCTACGTCATAACGACTTTCTATAGTTTGTGCATGCGTCCGGAAATAAGAAAAGCTTACTTCCCCCGTTTTTTAAAATCAGAGCTTCTAGAAGGTTTACATGATTTCTTAAAAAACATGAGTTTTTTGAAAATGTGTTTTATTTCATAAATGGAATCAACAAAGTATGCACATTCTACGTCATAACGACTTTCTATAGTTTGCGCATGCGTTTGGAAATAAGAAAATCTTACTTCCGCCGTTTTTTAAAATCACAGCTTCTAGAAGGTTTACATGATATCTTAAAAAACACGAGTTTTTAGAAAATGTGTTTTATTTCATAAATGGATTCAACAAAGTATGCACATTCTACATCATAACAACTTTCTATAGTTTGCGCATGCGTCCAGAAATAAGAAGAGCTTACTTCCACCGTTTTTTAAAATTACAGCTTCTAGAAGGTTTACATGATTTCTTAAAAAACACGAGTTTTTAGAAAATGTGTTTTATTTCATAAATGGAATCACCAAATTATGCACATTCTACATCATAACAACTTTCTATAGTTTGCGCATGTGTCCGGAAATAAGAAGACCTTACTTCCACCGTTTTTTAAAATAACAGCTTCTAGAAGGTTTACATGATTTCATAAAAAACACGAGTTTTTAGAAAATGTGTTTTATTTCATAAATAGAATCTACAAAGTATGCACATTCTACGTCATAACGACTTTCTATAGTTTGCGCATGCGTCCGGAAATAAGAAAATCTTACTTCCACCGTTTTTTTAAATCACAGCTTCTAGAAGGTTTACATGATTTCTTAAAAAACACGAGTTTTTAGAAAATGTGTTTTATTTCATCAATGGAATCAACAAAGTATGCACATTCTACGTCATAAGGACTTTGTATAGTTTGCGCATTCGTCCGGAAATAAGAAAATCTTACTTCCACCGTTTTTTAAAATCACAGCTTCTAGAAGGTTTACATGATTTCATAAAAAACACGAGTTTTTAGAAAATGTGTTTTATTTCATAAATAGAATCTACAAAGTATGCACATTCTACGTCATAACGACTTTCTATAGTTTGCGCATGCGTCCGGAAATAAGAAAATCTTACTTCCACCGTTTTTTTAAATCACAGCTTCTAGAAGGTTTACATGATTTCTTAAAAAACACGAGTTTTTAGAAAATCTGTTTTACTTCATCAATGGAATCAACAAAGTATGCACATTCTACGTCATAACGCCTTTCTATAGTTTTCCCATGCGTTTGGAAATAAGAAAAGCTTACTTCCCCCGTTTTTTAAAATCACAGCTTCTAGAAGGTTTACATGATTTCTTAAAAAACACGAGTTTTTAGAAAATCTGTTTTATTTCATAAATGGAATCAACAAAGTATGCCCATTCTACGTCATAAGGACTTGCTATAGTTTGCGCATGCATCCGGAAATCAGAAAAGCTTACTTCCACCGTTTTTTAAAATCACAGCTTCTAGAAGGTTTACATGATTTCTTAAAAAACAGGAGTTTTTAGAAAATGTGCTTTATTTCATAAATGGAATCTAGAAAGTATTCACATTCTACGTCATAACGACTTTCTATAGTTTGTGCATGCGTCCGGAAATAAGAAAAGCTTACTTCCCCCGTTTTTTAAAATCAGAGCTTCTAGAAGGTTTACATGATTTCTTAAAAAACATGAGTTTTTAGAAAATGTGTTTTATTTCATAAATGGAATCAACAATGTATGCACATTCTACGTCATAACAACTTTCTATAGTTTGCGCATGCGTTTGGAAATAAGAAAATCTTACTTCCGCCGTTTTTTAAAATCACAGCTTCTAGAAGGTTTACATGATATCGTAAAAAACACGAGTTTTTAGAAAATGTGTTTTATTTCATAAATGGATTCAACAAAGTATGCACATTCTACATCATAACAACTTTCTATAGTTTGCGCATGCGTTTGGAAATAAGAAGAGCTTACTTCCACCGTTTTTTAAAATTACAGCTTCTAGAAGGTTTATATGATTTCTTAAAAAACACGAGTTTTTAGAAAATGTGTTTTATTTCATAAATGGAATCAAAAAAGTATGCACATTCTACGTCATAACGACTTTGTATAGTTTGCGCATGCGTCCAGAAATAAGAAAAGCTTACTTCCACCGTTTTTTAAAATAACAGCTTCTAGAAGCTTTACATGATTTCTTAAAAAACATGAGTTTTTAGAAAATGTGTTTTATTTCATAAATGTAATCAACAAAGTATGCACATTCTACGTCAGAACGACTTTCTATAGTTTGTGCATTCGTCCCGAAATAAGAAAAGCTTACTTCCACCGTTTTTTAAAATAACAGCTTCTAGAAGGTTTACATGATTTCGTAAAAAACACGAGTTTTTAGAAAATGTGATTTATTTCATAAATGGAATCTAGAAAGTATTCACATTCTACGTCATAATGACTTTCTACATTTTGCGCATGCGTCCGGAAATAAGAAACGCTTACTTCCCCTGTTTTTTAAAAACACAGCTTCCAGAAGGTTTACATGATATCTTAAAAAACACGAGTTTTTAGAAAATGTGTTTTATTTCATAAATGGAATCAACAAAGTATGCACATTCTACGTCATAACGAGTTTCTATAGTTTGCGCATGCGTCCGGAAATAAGAAAAGCTTACTTCCACCGTTTTATAAAATCACAGCTTCTAGAAGGTTTACATGATTTCTTAAAAAACAAGAGTTTTTAGAAAATGTGTTTTATTTCATCAATGGAATCAACAAAGTATGCACATTCTACGTCATAAGGACTTTGTATAGTTTGCGCATTCGTCCGGAAATAAGAAAATCTTGCTTCCACCGTTTTTTAAAATCACAGCTTCTAGAAGGTTTACATGATTTCATAAAAAACACGAGTTTTTAGAAAATGTGTTTTATTTCATAAATGGAATCTACAAAGTATGCACATTCTACGTCATAACGACTTTCTATAGTTTGCGCATGCGTCCGGAAATAAGAAAATCTAACTTCCACCGTTTTTTTAAATCACAGCTTCTAGAAGGTTTACATGATTTCGTAAAAAGCACGAGTTTTTAGAAAATGTGTTTTATTTCATAAATGGAATCAACAAAGTATGCACATTCTACGTCATAACGACTTTCTATAGTTTTCCCATGCGTTTAGAAATAAGAAAATCTTACTTCCCCAGTTTTTTAAAATCACAGCTTCCAGAAGGTTTACATGATTTCTTAAAAAACACGAGTTTTTAGAAAATCTGTTTTATTTCATAAATGGAATCAACAAAGTATGCCAATTCTACGTCATAAGGACTTGCTATAGTTTGCGCATGCATCCGGAAATCAGAAAAGCTTACTTCCACCGTTTTTTAAAATCACAGCTTCTAGAAGGTTTACATGATTTCTTAAAAAACAGGAGTTTTTAGAAAATGTGCTTTATTTCATAAATGGAATCTAGAAAGTATTCACATTCTACGTCATAATGACTTTCTATAGTTTGTGCATGCGTCCGGAAATAAGAAAAGCTTACTTCCCCCGTTTTTTAAAATCAGAGCTTCTAGAAGGTTTACATGATTTCTTAAAAAACATCAGTTTTTAGAAAATGTGTTTTATTTCATAAATGGAATCAACAAAGTATGCACATTCTACGTCATAACGACTTTCTATAGTTTGCGCATGCGTTTGGAAATAAGAAAATCTTACTTCCGCCGTTTTTTAAAATCACAGCTTCTAGAAGGTTTACATGATATCTTAAAAAACACGAGTTTTTAGAAAATGTGTTTTATTTCATAAATGGATTCAACAAAGTATGCACATTCTACATCATAACAACTTTCTATAGTTTGCGCATGCGTCCAGAAATAAGAAGAGCTTACTTCCACCGTTTTTTAAAATTATAGCTTCTAGAAGGTTTACATGATTTCTTAAAAAACACGAGTTTTTAGAAAATGTGTTTTATTTCATAAATGGAATCAACAAAGTATGCACATTCTACGTCATAACGACTTTGTATAGTTTGCGCATGCGTCCAGAAATAAGAAAAGCTTACTTCCACCGTTTTTTAAAATAACAGCTTCTAGAAGCTTTACATGATTTCTTAAAAAACACGAGTTTTTAGAAAATGTGTTTTATTTCATAAATGGAATCAACAAAGTATGCACATTCTACGTCAGAACGACTTTCTATAGTTTGTGCATTCGTCCCGAAATAAGAAAAGCTTACTTGCACCATTTTTTAAAATAACAGCTTCTAGAAGGTTTACATGATTTCGTAAAAAACACGAGTTTTTAGAAAATGTGATTTATTTCATAAATGGAATCTAGAAAGTATTCACATTCTACGTCATAATGACTTTCTACATTTTGCGCATGCGTCCGGAAATAAGAAAAGCTTACTTCCCCTGTTTTTTAAAAACACAGCTTCCAGAAGGTTTACATGATATCTTAAAAAACACGAGTTTTTAGAAAATGTGTTTTATTTCATAAATGGAATCAACAAAGTATGCACATTCTACGTCATAACGACTTTCTATAGTTTGCGCATGCGTCCGGAAATAAGAAAAGCTTACTTCCACCGTTTTATAAAATCACAGCTTCTAGAAGGTTTACATGATTTCTTAAAAAACACGAGTTTTTAGAAAATGTGTTTTATTTCATAAATGGAATCAAAAAAGTATGCACATTCTATGTCATAACGACTTTCTATAGTTTGTGCATTCGTCCGGAAATAAGAAAAGCTTACTTCCACCATTTTTTAAAATCACAGCTTCTAGAAGGTTTACATGATTTCGTAAAAAACACGAGTTTTTAGAAAAGGTGCTTTATTTCATAAATGGAATCAACAAAGTATGCACATTCTACGTCATAAGGACTTTGTATAGTTTGCGCATTCGACCGGAAATAAGAAAATCTTACTTCCACCGTTTTTTAAAATCACTGCTTCTAGAAGGTTTACATGATTTCTTAAAAAACATGAGTTTTTAGAAAATGTGTTTTATTTCATAAATGGAATCAACAAAGTATGCACATTCTACGTCATAACGACTTTCTATAGTTTGTGCATGCGTTTGGAAATAAGAAAAGCTTACTTCCCCTGTTTTTTAAAAACACAGCTTCTAGAAGGTTTACATTATATCTTAAAAAACACGAGTTTTTAGAAAATGTGTTTTATTTCATAAATGGAATCAACAAAGTATGCAAATTCTACGTCATAACGACTTTCTCTAGTTTGCGCATGCGTCCGGAAATAAGAAAAGCTTACTTCCACCGTTTTTTAAAATCACAACTTCTAGAAGGTTTACATGATTTCTTAAAAAACACGAGTTTTTAGAAAATGTGTTTTATTTCATAAATGGAATCAACAAATTATGCACATTCTACATCATAACAACTTTCTATAGTTTGCGCATGTGTCTGGAAATAAGAAGACCTTACTTCCACCGTTTTTTAAAATAACAGCTTCTAGAAGCTTTACATGATTTCTTAAAAAACACGAGTTTTTAGAAAATGTGTTTTATTTCATCAATGGAATCAACAAAGTATGCACATTCTACGTCATAAGGACTTTGTATAGTTTGCGCATTCGTCAGCAAATAAGAAAATCTTACTTCCACCGTTTTTTAAAATCACAGCTTCTAGAAGGTTTACATGATTTCATAAAAAACACGAGTTTTTAGAAAATGTGTTTTATTTCATAAATGGAATCTACAAAGTATGCACATTCTACGTCATAACGACTTTCTATAGTTTGCGCATGCGTCCGGAAATAAGAAAATCTTACTTCCACCGTTTTTTTAAATCACAGCTTCTAGAAGGTTTACATGATTTCGTAAAAAACACGAGTTTTTAGAAAATGTGATTTATTTCATAAATGGAATCTGGAAAGTATTCACATTCTACGCCATAATGACTTTCTACATTTTGCGCATGCGTCCGGAAATAAGAAACGCTTCCTTCCCCTGTTTTTTAAAAACACAGCTTCCAGAAGGTTTACATGATATCTTAAAACACACGAGTTTTTAGTAAATGTGTTTTATTTCATAAATGGAATCAACAAAGTATGCACATTCTACGTCATAACGAGTTTCTATAGTTTGCGCATGCGTCCGGAAATAAGAAAAGCTTACTTCCACCGTTTTATAAAATCATAGCTTCTAGAAGGTTTACATGATTTCTTAAAAAACACGAGTTTTTAGAAAATGTGTTTTATTTCATAAATGGAATCAACAAAGTATGCACATTCTATGTCATAACGACTTTCTATAGTTTGTGCATTCGTCCGGAAATAAGAAAAGCTTACTTCCACCGTTTTTTAAAATCACAGCTTCTAGAAGGTTTACATGATTTCGTAAAAAACACGAGTTTTTAGAAAAGGTGCTTTATTTCATAAATGGAATCAACAAAGTATGCACATTCTACGTCATAAGGACTTTGTATAGTTTGCCCATTCGACCGGAAATAAGAAAATCTTACTTCCACCGTTTTTTAAAATCACTGCTTCTAGAAGGTTTACATGATTTCTTAAAAAACATGAGTTTTTAGAAAATGTGTTTTATTTCATAAATGGAATCAACAAAGTATGCACATTCTACGTCATAACGACTTTCTATAGTTTGTGCATGCGTTTGGAAATAAGAAAAGCTTACTTCCCCTGTTTTTTAAAAACACAGCTTCTAGAAGGTTTACATGATATCTTAAAAAACACGAGTTTTTAGAAAATGTGTTTTATTTCATAAATGGAATCAACAAAGTATGCACATTCTACGTCATAACGACTTTCTATAGTTTGCGCATGCGTCCGGAAATAAGAAAAGCTTACTTCCACCGTTTTTTAAAATCACAACTTCTAGAAGGTTTACATGATTTCTTAAAAAACACGAGTTTTTAGAAAATGTGTTTTATTTCATAAATGGAATCAACAAATTATGCACATTCTACATCATAACAACTTTCTATAGTTTGCGCATGTGTCCGGAAATAAGAAGACCTTACTTCCACCGTTTTTTAAAATAACAGCTTCTAGAAGCTTTACATGATTTCTTGAAAAACACGAGTTTTTAGAAAATGTGTTTTATTTCATCAATGGAATCAACAAAGTATGCACATTCTACGTCATAAGGACTTTGTATAGTTTGCACATTCGTCCGGAAATAAGAAAATCTTACTTCCACCGTTTTTTAAAATCACAGCTTCTAGAAGGTTTACATGATTTCATAAAAAACACGAGTTTTTAGAAAATGTGTTTTATTTCATAAATGGAATCTACAAAGTATGCACATTCTACGTCATAACGACTTTCTATAGTTTGCGCATGCGTCTGGAAATAAGAAAATCTTACTTCCACCGTTTTTTTAAATCACAGCTTCTAGAAGGTTTACATGATTTCGTAAAAAACACGAGTTTTTAGGAAATGTGTTTTATTTCATAAATGGAATCAACAAAGTATGCACATTCTACGTCATAACGACTTTCTATAGTTTTCCCATGCGTTTAGAAATAAGAAAAGCTTACTTCCCCCGTTTTTTAAAATCACAGCTTCTAGAAGGTTTACATGATTTCTGAAAAAACAGGAGTTTTTAGAAAATGTGCTTTATTTCATAAATGGAATCTAGAAAGTATTCACATTCTACGTCATAACGACTTTCTATAGTTTGTGCATGCGTCCGAAAATAAGAAAAGCTTACTTCCCCCGTTTTTTAAAATCAGAGCTTCTAGAACGTTTACATGATTTCTTAAAAAACATGAGTTTTTAGAAAATGTGTTTTATTTCATAAATGGAATCAACAAAGTATGCACATTCTACGTCATAACGACTTTCTATAGTTTGCGCATGCGTTTGGAAATAAGAAAATCTTACTTCCGCCGTTTTTTAAAATCACAGCTTCTAGAAGGTTTACATGATATCTTAAAAAACACGAGTTTTTAGAAAATGTGTTTTATTTCATAAATGGATTCAACAAAGTATGCACATTCTACATCATAACAACTTTCTATAGTTTGCGCATGCGTCCAGAAATAAGAAGAGCTTACTTCCACCGTTTTTTAAAATTACAGCTTCTAGAAGGTTTACATGATTTCTTAAAAAACACGAGTTTTTAGAAAATGTGTTTTATTTCATAAATGGAATCAACAAAGTATGCACATTCTACGTCATAACGACTTTGTATAGTTTGCGCATGCGTCCAGAAATAAGAAAAGCTTACTTCCACCGTTTTTTAAAATAACAGCTTCTAGAAGCTTTACATGATTTCTTAAAAAACACGAGTTTTTAGAAAATGTGTTTTATTTCATAAATGGAATCAACAAAGTATGCACATTCTACGTCAGAACGACTTTCTATAGTTTGTGCATTCGTCCCGAAATAAGAAAAGCTTACTTCCACCGTTTTTTAAAATAACAGCTTCTAGAAGGTTTACATGATTTCGTAAAAAACACAAGTTTTTAGAAAATGTGATTTATTTCATAAATGGAATCTAGAAAGTATTCACATTCTACGTCATAATGACTTTCTACATTTTGCGCATGCATCCGGAAATAAGAAAAGCTTACTTCCCCTGTTTTTTAAAAACACAGCTTCCAGAAGGTTTACATGATATCTTAAAAAACACGAGTTTTTAGAAAATGTGTTTTATTTCATAAATGGAATCAACAAAGTATGCACATTCTACGTCATAACGACTTTCTATAGTTTGCGCATGCGTCCGGAAATAAGAAAAGCTTACTTCCACCGTTTTATAAAATCACAGCTTCTAGAAGGTTTACATGATTTCTTAAAAAACACGAGTTTTTAGAAAATGTGTTTTATTTCATAAATGGAATCAACAAAGTATGCACATTCTATGTCATAACGACTTTCTATAGTTTGTGCATTCGTCCGGAAATAAGAAAAGCTTACTTCCACCGTTTTTTAAAATCACAGCTTCTAGAAGGTTTACATGATTTCGTAAAAAACACGAGTTTTTAGAAAAGGTGCTTTATTTCATAAATGGAATCAACAAAGTATGCACATTCTACGTCATAAGGACTTTGTATAGTTTGCGCATTCGACCGGAAATAAGAAAATCTTACTTCCACCGTTTTTTAAAATCACTGCTTCTAGAAGGTTTACATGATTTCTTAAAAAACATGAGTTTTTAGAAAATGTGTTTTATTTCATAAATGGAATCAACAAAGTATGCACATTCTACATCATAACGACTTTCTATAGTTTGTGCATGCGTTTGGAAATAAGAAAAGCTTACTTCCCCTGTTTTTTAAAAACACAGCTTCTAGAAGGTTTACATGATATCTTAAAAAACACGAGTTTTTAGAAAATGTGTTTTATTTCATAAATGGAATCAACAAAGTATGCACATTCTACGTCATAACGACTTTCTATAGTTTGCGCATGCGTCCGGAAATAAGAAAAGCTTACTTCCACCGTTTTTTAAAATCACAACTTCTAGAAGGTTTACATGATTTCTTAAAAAACACGAGTTTTTAGAAAATGTGTTTTATTTCATAAATGGAATCAACAAATTATGCACATTCTACATCATAACAACTTTCTATAGTTTGCGCATGTGTCCGGAAATAAGAAGACCTTACTTCCACCGTTTTTTAAAATAACAGCTTCTAGAAGTTTACATGATTTCTTAAAAAACATGAGTTTTTAGAAAATGTGTTTTATTTCATCAATGGAATCAACAAAGTATGCACATTCTACGTCATAAGGACTTTGTATAGTTTGCGCATTCGTCCGGAAATAAGAAAATCTTACTTCCACCGTTTTTTAAAATCACAGCTTCTAGAAGGTTTACATGATTTCATAAAATACACGAGTTTTTAGAAAATGTGTTTTATTTCATCAATGGAATCAACAAAGTATGCCCATTCTACGTCATAAGGACTTGCTATAGTTTGCGCATGCATCCGGAAATCAGAAAAGCTTACTTCCACCGTTTTTTAAAATCACAGCTTCTAGAAGGTTTACATGATTTCTTAAAAAACATGAGTTTTTAGAAAATGTGCTTTATTTCATAAATGGAATCTAGAAAGTATTCACATTCTACGTCATAACGACTTTCTATAGTTTGTGCATGCGTCCGGAAATAAGAAAAGCTTACTTCCCCCGTTTTTTAAAATCAGAGCTTCTAGAAGGTTTACATGATTTCTTAAAAAACATCAGTTTTTAGAAAATGTGTTTTATTTCATAAATGGAATCAACAAAGTATGCACATTCTATGTCATAACGACTTTCTATAGTTTGCGCATGTGTTTGGAAATAAGAAAATCTTACTTCCGTCGTTTTTTAAAATCACAGCTTCTAGAAGGTTTACATGATATCTTAAAAAACACGAGTTTTTAGAAAATGTGTTTTATTTCATAAATGGATTCAACAAAGTATGCACATTCTACATCATAACAACTTTCTATAGTTTGCGCATGCGTCCAGAAATAAGAAGAGCTTACTTCCACCGTTTTTTAAAATTACAGCTTCTAGAAGGTTTACATGATTTCTTAAAAAACACGAGTTTTTAGAAAATGTGTTTTATTTCATAAATGGAATCAACAAAGTATGCACATTCTACGTCATAAGGACTTTGTATAGTTTGCGCATTCGTCCGGAAATAAGAAAATCTTACTTCCACCGTTTTTTAAAATCACAGCTTCTAGAAGGTTTACATGATTTCATAAAATACACGAGTTTTTAGAAAATGTGTTTTATTTCATCAATGGAATCAACAAAGTATGCCCATTCTACGTCATAAGGACTTGCTATAGTTTGCGCATGCATCCGGAAATCAGAAAAGCTTACTTCCACCGTTTTTTAAAATCACAGCTTCTAGAAGGTTTACATGATTTCTTAAAAAACATGAGTTTTTAGAAAATGTGCTTTATTTCATAAATGGAATCTAGAAAGTATTCACATTCTACGTCATAACGACTTTCTATAGTTTGTGCATGCGTCCGGAAATAAGAAAAGCTTACTTCCCCCGTTTTTTAAAATCAGAGCTTCTAGAAGGTTTACATGATTTCTTAAAAAACATCAGTTTTTAGAAAATGTGTTTTATTTCATAAATGGAATCAACAAAGTATGCACATTCTACGTCATAACGACTTTCTATAGTTTGCGCATGTGTTTGGAAATAAGAAAATCTTACTTCCGCCGTTTTTTAAAATCACAGCTTCTAGAAGGTTTACATGATATCTTAAAAAACACGAGTTTTTAGAAAATGTGTTTTATTTCATAAATGGATTCAACAAAGTATGCACATTCTACATCATAACAACTTTCTATAGTTTGCGCATGCGTCCAGAAATAAGAAGAGCTTACTTCCACCGTTTTTTAAAATTACAGCTTCTAGAAGGTTTACATGATTTCTTAAAAAACAAGAGTTTTTAGAAAATGTGTTTTATTTCATAAATGGAATCAACAACGTATGCACATTCTACGTCATAACGACTTTGTATAGTTTGCGCATGCGTCCAAAAATAAGAAAAGCTTACTTCCACCGTTTTTTAAAATAAGAGCTTCTAGAAGCTTTACATGATTTCTTAAAAAACACGAGTTTTTAGAAAATGTGTTTTACTTCATAAATGGAATCAACAAAGTATGCACATTCTACGTCAGAACGACTTTCTATAGTTTGTGCATTCGTCCCGAAATAAGAAAAGCTTACTTCCACCGTTTTTTAAAATAACAGCTTCTAGAAGGTTTACATGATTTCGTAAAAAACACGAGTTTTTAGAAAATGTGATTTATTTCATAAATGGAATCTAGAAAGTATTCACATTCTACGTCATAATGACTTTCTACATTTTGCGCATGCGTCCGGAAATAAGAAAAGCTTACTTCCCCTGTTTTTTAAAAACACAGCTTCCAGAAGGTTTACATGATATCTTAAAAAACACGAGTTTTTAGAAAATGTGTTTTATTTCATAAATGGAATCAACAAAGTATGCACATTCTACGTCATAACGACTTTCTATAGTTTGCGCATGCGTCCGGAAATAAGAAAAGCTTACTTCCACCGTTTTATAAAATCACAGCTTCTAGAAGGTTTACATGATTTCTTAAAAAACACGAGTTTTTAGAAAATGTGTTTTATTTCATAAATGGATTCAACAAAGTATGCACATTCTATGTCATAACGACTTTCTATAGTTTGTGCATTCGTCCGGAAATAAGAAAAGCTTACTTCCACCGTTTTTTAAAATCACAACTTCTAGAAGGTTTACATGATTTCGTAAAAAACACGAGTTTTTAGAAAAGGTGCTTTATTTCATAAATGGAATCAACAAAGTATGCACATTCTACGCCATAAGGACTTTGTATAGTTTGCGCATTCGACCGGAAATAAGAAAATCTTACTTCCACCGTTTTTTAAAATCACTGCTTCTAGAAGGTTTACATGATTTCCTAAAAAACACGAGTTTTTAGAAAATGTGTTTTATTTCATAAATGGAATCTACAAAGTATGCACATTCTACGTCATAACGACTTTCTATAGTTTGCGCATGCGTTTGGAAATAAGAAAATCTTACTTCCGCCGTTTTTTAAAATCACAGCTTCTAGAAGGTTTACATGATATCTTAAAAAACACGAGTTTTTAGAAAATGTGTTTTATTTCATAAATGGATTCAACAAAGTATGCACATTCTACATCATAACAACTTTCTATAGTTTGCGCATGCGTCCAGAAATAAGAAGAGCTTACTTCCACCGTTTTTTAAAATTACAACTTCTAGAAGGTTTACATGATTTCTTAAAAAACACGAGTTTTTAGAAAATGTGTTTTATTTCATAAATGGAATCAACAACGTATGCACATTCTACGTCATAACGACTTTGTATAGTTTGCGCATGCGTCCAGAAATAAGAAAAGCTTACTTCCACAGTTTTTTAAAATAACAGCTTCTAGAAGCTTTAAATGATTTCTTAAAAAACACGAGTTTTTAGAAAATGTGTTTTATTTCATAAATGGAATCAACAAAGTATGCACATTCTACGTCAGAACGACTTTCTATAGTTTGTGCATTCATCCCGAAATAAGAAAAGCTTACTTCCACCGTTTTTTAAAATAACAGCTTCTAGAAGGTTTACATGATTTCGTAAAAAACACGAGTTTTTAGAAAATGTGCTTTATTTCATAAATGTTATCAACAAATTATGCACATTCTACATCATAACAACTTTCTATAGTTTGCGCATGTGTCCGGAAATAAGAAGACCTTACTTCCACCGTTTTTTAAAATAACAGCTTCTAGAAGCTTTACATGATTTCTTAAAAAACACGAGTTTTTAGAAAATGTGTTTTATTTCATCAATGGAATCAACAAAGTATGCACATTCTACGTCATAAGGACTTTGTATAGTTTGCGCATTCGTCAGGAAATAAGAAAATCTTACTTCCACCGTTTTTTAAAATCACAGCTTCTAGAAGGTTTACATGATTTCATAAAAAACACGAGTTTTTAGAAAATGTCTTTTATTTCATAAATGGAATCTACAAAGTATGCACATTCTACGTCATAACGACTTTCTATAGTTTGCGCATGCGTCCGGAAATAAGAAAATCTTACTTCCACCGTTTTTTTAAATCACAGCTTCTAGAAGGTTTACATGATTTCGTAAAAAACACGAATTTTTAGAAAATGTGTTTTATTTCATAAATGGAATCAACAAAGTATGCACATTCTACGTCATAACGACTTTCTATAGTTTTCCCATGCGTTTGGAAATAAGAAAAGCTTACTTCCCCCGTTTTTTAAAATCACAGCTTCTAGAAGGTTTACATGATTTCTTAAAAAACACGAGTTTTTAGAAAATCTGTTTTATTTCATAAATGGAATCAACAAAGTATGCCCATTCTACGTCATAAGGACTTGCTATAGTTTGCGCATGCATCCGGAAATCAGAAAAGCTTACTTCCACCGTTTTTTAAAATCACAGCTTCTAGAAGGTTTACATGATTTCTTAAAAAACAGGAGTTTTTAGAAAATGTGCTTTATTTCATAAATGGAATCTAGAAAGTATTCACATTCTACGTCATAACGACTTTCTATAGTTTGTGCATGCGTCCGGAAATAAGAAAAGCTTACTTCCCCCGTTTTTTAAAATCAGAGCTTCTAGAAGGTTTACATGATTTCTTAAAAAACATGAGTTTTTAGAAAATGTGTTTTATTTCATAAATGGAATCAACAATGTATGCACATTCTACGTCATAACGACTTTCTATAGTTTGCGCATACGTTTGGAAATAAGAAAATCTTACTTCCGCCGTTTTTTAAAATCACAGCTTCTAGAAGGTTTACATGATATCTTAAAAAACACGAGTTTTTAGAAAATGTGTTTTATTTCATAAATGGATTCAACAAAGTATGCACATTCTACATCATAAAAACTTTCTATAGTTTGCGCATGCGTCCAGAAATAAGAAGAGCTTACTTCCACCGTTTTTTAAAATTACAGCTTCTAGAAGGTTTATATGATTTCTTAAAAAACACGAGTTTTTAGAAAATGTGTTTTATTTCATAAATGGAATCAACAAAGTATGCACATTCTACGTCATAACGACTTTGTATAGTTTGCGCATGCGTCCAGAAATAAGAAAAGCTTACTTCCACCGTTTTTTAAAATAACAGCTTCTAGAAGCTTTACATGATTTCTTAAAAAACACGAGTTTTTAGAAAATGTGTTTTATTTCATAAATGGAATCAACAAAGTATGCACATTCTACGTCAGAACGACTTTCTATAGTTTGTGCATTCGTCCCGAAATAAGAAAAGCTTACTTACACCGTTTTTTAAAATAACAGCTTCTAGAAGGTTTACATGATTTCGTAAAAAACACGAGTTTTTAGAAAATGTGATTTATTTCATAAATGGAATCTAGAAAGTATTCACATTCTACGTCATAATGACTTTCTACATTTTGCGCATGCGTCCGGAAATAAGAAACGCTTACTTCCCCTGTTTTTTAAAAACACAGCTTCCAGAAGGTTTACATGATATCTTAAAAAACACGAGTTTTTAGAAAATGTGTTTTATTTCATAAATGGAATCAACAAAGTATGCACATTCTACGTCATAACGACTTTCTATAGTTTGCGCATGCGTCCGGAAATAAGAAAAGCTTACTTCCACCGTTTTATAAAATCACAGCTTCTAGAAGGTTTACATGATTTCTTAAAAAACACGAGTTTTTAGAAAATGTGTTTTATTTCATAAATGGAATCAACAAAGTATGCACATTCTATGTCATAACGACTTTCTATAGTTTGTGCATTCGTCCAGAAATAAGAAAAGCTTACTTCCACCGTTTTTTAAAATCACAGCTTCTAGAAGGTTTACATGATTTCGTAAAAAACACGAGTTTTTAGAAAAGGTGCTTTATTTCATAAATGCTATCAACAAAGTATGCACATTCTACGTCATAAGGACTTTGTATAGTTTGCGCATTCGACCGGAAATAAGAAAATCTTACTTCCACCGTTTTTTAAAATCACTGCTTCTAGAAGGTTTACATGATTTCTTAAAAAACAAGAGTTTTTAGAAAATGTGTTTTATTTCATAAATGGAATCAACAAAGTATGCACATTCTACGTCATAACGAATTTCTATAGTTTGTGCATGCGTTTGGAAATAAGAAAAGCTTACCTCCCCTGTTTTTTAAAAACACAGCTTCTAGAAGGTTTACATGATATCTTAAAAAACACGAGTTTTTAGAAAATGTGTTTTATTTCATAAATGGAATCAACAAAGTATGCACATTCTACGTCATAACGACTTTCTATAGTTTGCGCATGCGTCCGGAAATAAGAAAAGCTTACTTCCACCGTTTTTTAAAATCACAACTTCTAGAAGGTTTACATGATTTCTTAAAAAACACGAGTTTTTAGAAAATGTGTTTTATTTCATAAATGGAATCAACAAATTATGCACATTCTACATCATAACAACTTTCTATAGTTTGCGCATGTGTCCGGAAATAAGAAGACCTTACTTCCACCGTTTTTTAAAATAACAGCTTCTAGAAGATTACATGATTTCTTAAAAAACACGAGTTTTTAGAAAATGTGTTTTATTTCATCAATGGAATCAACAAAGTATGCAAATTCTACGTCATAAGGACTTTGTATAGTTTGCGCATTCGTCCGGAAATAAGAAAATCTTACTTCCACCGTTTTTTTAAAATCACAGCTTCTAGAAGGTTTACATGATTTCATAAAAAACACGAGTTTTTAGAAAATGTGTTTTATTTCATCAATGGAATCAACAAAGTATGCCCATTCTACGTCATAAGGACTTGCTATAGTTTGCGCATGCATCCGGAAATCTGAAAAGCTTACTTCCACCGTTTTTTAAAATCACAGCTTCTAGAAGGTTTACATGATTTCTTAAAAAACAGGAGTTTTTAGAAAATGTGCTTTATTTCATAAATGGAATCTAGAAAGTATTCACATTCTACGTCATAACGACTTTCTATAGTTTGTGCATGCGTCCGGAAATAAGAAAAGCTTACTTCCCCCGTTTTTTAAAATCAGAGCTTCTAGAAGGTTTACATGATTTGTTAAAAAACATCAGTTTTTAGAAAATGTGTTTTATTTCATAAATGGAATCAACAAAGTATGCACATTCTACGTCATAACGACTTTCTATAGTTTGCGCATGCGTTTGGAAATAAGAAAGTCTTACTTCCGCCGTTTTTTAAAATCACAGCTTCTAGAAGGTTTACATGATATCTTAAAAAACACGAGTTTTTAGAAAATGTGTTTTATTTCATAAATGGATTCAACAAAGTATGCACATTCTACATCATAACAACTTTCTATAGTTTGCGCATGCGTCCAGAAATAAGAAGAGCTTACTTCCACCGTTTTTTAAAATTACAGCTTCTAGAAGGTTTACATGATTTCTTAAAAAACACGAGTTTTTAGAAAATGTGTTTTATTTCATAAATGGAATCAACAACGTATGCACATTCTATGTCATAACGACTTTGTATAGTTTGCGCATGCGTCCAGAAATAAGAAAAGCTTACTTCCACCGTTTTTTAAAATAAGAGCTTCTAGAAGCTTTACATGATTTCTTAAAAAACACGAGTTTTTAGAAAATGTATTTTATTTCATAAATGGAATCAACAAAGTATGCACATTCTACGTCAGAACGACTTTCTATAGTTTGTGCATTCGTCCCGAAATAAGAAAAGCTTACTTCCACCGTTTTTTAAAATAACAGCTTCTAGAAGGTTTACATGATTTCGTAAAAAACACGAGTTTTTAGAAAATGTGATTTATTTCATAAATGGAATCTAGAAAGTATTCACATTCTACGTCATAATGACTTTCTACATTTTGCGCATGCGTCCGGAAATAAGAAAAGCTTACTTCCCCTATTTTTTAAAAACACAGCTTCCAGAAGGTTTACATGATATCTTAAAAAACACGAGTTTTTAGAAAATGTGTTTTATTTCATAAATGGAATCAACAAAGTATGCACATTCTACGTCATAACGACTTTCTATAGTTTGCCCATGCGTCCGGAAATAAGAAAAGCTTACTTCCACCGTTTTATAAAATCACAGCTTCTAGAAGGTTTACATGATTTCTTAAAAAACACGAGTTTTTAGAAAATGTGTTTTATTTCATAAATGGAATCAACAAAGTATGCACATTCTATGTCATAACGACTTTCTATAGTTTGTGCATTCGTCCGGAAATAAGAAAAGCTTACTTCCACCGTTTTTTAAAATCACAGCTTCTAGAAGGTTTACATGATTTCGTAAAAAACACGAGTTTTTAGAAAAGGTGCTTTATTTCATAAATGGAATCAACAAAGTATGCACATTCTACGCCATAAGGACTTTGTATAGTTTGTGCATTCGACCGGAAATAAGAAAATCTTACTTCCACCGTTTTTTAAAATCACTGCTTCTAGAAGGTTTACATGATTTCCTAAAAAACACGAGTTTTTAGAAAATGTGTTTTATTTCATAAATGGAATCTACAAAGTATGCACATTCTACGTCATAACGACTTTCTATAGTTTGCGCATGCGTTTGGAAATAAGAAAATCTTACTTCCGCCGTTTTTTAAAATCACAGCTTCTAGAAGGTTTACATGATATCTTAAAAAACACGAGTTTTTAGAAAATGTGTTTTATTTCATAAATGGATTCAACAAAGTATGCACATTCTACATCATAACAACTTTCTATAGTTTGCGCATGCGTCAAGAAATAAGAAGAGCTTACTTCCACCATTTTTTAAAATTACAGCTTCTAGAAGGTTTACATGATTTCTTAAAAAACACGAGTTTTTAGAAAATGTGTTTTATTTCATAAATGGAATCAACAACGTATGCACATTCTACGTCATAACGACTTTGTATAGTTTGCGCATGCGTCCAGAAATAAGAAAAGCTTACTTCCACAGTTTTTTAAAATAACAGCTTCTAGAAGCTTTAAACGATTTCTTAAAAAACACGAGTTTTTAGAAAATGTGTTTTATTTCATCAATGGAATCAACAAAGTATGCACATTCTACGTCAGAACGACTTTCTATAGTTTGTGCATTCATCCCGAAATAAGAAAAGCTTACTTCCACCGTTTTTTAAAATAACAGCTTCTAGAAGGTTTACATGATTTCGTAAAAAACACGAGTTTTTAGAAAATGTGATTTATTTCATAAATGGAATCTAGAAAGTATTCACATTCTACGTCATAATGACTTTCTACATTTTGCGCATGCGTCCGGAAATAAGAAAAGCTTACTTCCCCTGTTTTTTAAAAACACAGCTTCCAGAAGGTTTACATGATATCTTAAAAAACACGAGTTTTTAGAAAATGTGTTTTATTTCATAAATTTAATCAACAAAGTATGCACATTCTACGTCATAACGACTTTCTATAGTTTGCGCATGCGTCCGGAAATAAGAAAAGCTTACTTCCACCGTTTTATAAAATCACAGCTTCTAGAAGGTTTACATGATTTCTTAAAAAACACGAGTTTTTAGAAAAATTGTTTTATTTCATAAATGGAATCAACAAAGTATGCACATTCTATGTCATAATGACTTTCTATAGTTTGTGCATTCGTCCGGAAATAAGAAAAGCTTACTTCCACAGTTTTTTAAAATCACAGCTTCTAGAAGGTTTACATGATTTCGTAAAAAACACGAGTTTTTAGAAAAGGTGCTTTATTTCATAAATGGAATCAACAAAGTATGCACATTCTACGCCATAAGGACTTTGTATAGTTTGCGCATTCGACCGGAAATAAGAAAATCTTACTTCCACCGTTTTTTAAAATCACTGCTTCTAGAAGGTTTACATGATTTCCTAAAAAACACGAGTTTTTAGAAAATGTGTTTTATTTCATAAATGGAATCAACAAAGTATGCACATTCTACGTCATAACGACTTTCTATAGTTTGCGCATGCGTCCGGAAATAAGAAAAGCTTACTTCCACCATTTTTTAAAATCACAACTTCTAGAAGGTTTACATGATTTCGTAAAAAACACGAGTTTTTAGAAAATGTGCTTTATTTCATAAATGGAATCTAGAAAGTATTCACATGTTACGTCATAACGAGTTTCTATAGTTTGCGCATGCGTCCGGAAATAAGAAAAGCTTAATTCCCCCGTTTTTTAAAATCACAGCTTCTAGAAGGTTTACATGATTTCTTAAAAAACATGAGTTTTTAGAAAATGTGTTTTATTTCATAAATGGAATCAACAAAGTATGCACATTCTACATCATAACGACTTTCTATAGTTTGCACATGCGTTTGGAAATAAGAAAATATTACTTCCGTCGTTCTTTAAAATCACAGCTTCTAGAAGGTTTACATGATTTCGTAAAAAACACGAGTTTTTAGAAAAAGTGTTTTATTTCATCAATGGAATCTACAAAGTATGCACATTCTACGTCATAACGAATTTCTATAGTTTGCGCATGCGTCCGGAAAGAAGAAAAGCTTACTTCCACCGTTTTTTGAAATCACAGCTTCTAGAAGGTTTACATGATTTCGTAAAAAACACGAGTTTTTAGAAAATGTGTTTTATTTCATAAATGGAATCAACAATTTATGCACATTCTACGTCATAACGCCTTTTTATAGTTTGCGCATGCATCCGGAAATAAGAAAAGCTTACTTCCACCGTTTTTTAAAATCACAGCTTCTAGAAGGTTTACATAATTTCTTAAAAAACAGGAGTTTTTAGAAAATGTGTTTTATTTCATAAATGGAATCAACAAAGTATGCACATTCTACGTCATAACGACTTTCTATAGTTTGTGCATTCGTCCGGAAATAAGAAAAGCTTACTTCCCCCGTTTTTTAAAATCACAGCTTCTAGAAGGTTTACATGATTTCGTAAAAAACACGAGTTTTTAGAAAATGTGTTTTATTTCATAAATGGAATCTAGAAAGTATTCACATTCTACGTCATAACGACTTTCTATAGTTTGCGCATGCGTCCGGAAATAAGAAAAGATTACTTCCCCCGTTTTTTAAAATCACAGCTTCTAGAAGGTTTACATGATTTCTTAAAAAACATGAGTTTTTAGAAAATATATTTTATTTCATAAATGGAATCTACAAAGTATGCACATTCTACGTCATAACGACTTTCTATAGTTTGCGCATGCGTTTGGAAATAAGAAAATCTTACTTCCGCCGTTTTTTAAAATCACAGCTTCTAGAAGGTTTACATGATATCTTAAAAAACACGAGTTTTTAGAAAATGTGTTTTATTTCATAATTCGAATCAGCAAAGTATGCACATTCTACGTCATAAAGACTTTCTATAGTTTGCGCATGCGTCTGGAAATAAGAAAAGCTTACCTGCACAGTTTTTATAAAATCACAGCTTCTAGAAGGTTTACATGATTTCTTAAAAAACATGAGTTTTTAGAAAATGTGTTTTATTTCATAAATGGAATCAACAAAGTATGCACATTCTACATCATAAAAACTTTCTATAGTTTGCGCATGCGTCTAGAAATAAGAAGAGCTTACTTCCACCGTTTTTTAAAATAACAGCTTCTAGAAGGTTTACATGATTTCTTAAAAAACACGAGTTTTTAGAAAATGTGTTTTATTTCATAAATGGAATCAACAAAGTATGCACATTCTACGTCAGAACGACTTTCTATAGTTTGTGCATTCGTCCCGAAATAAGAAAAGCTTACTTCCACCGTTTTTTAAAATAACAGCTTCTAGAAGGTTTACATGATTTCGTAAAAAACACGAGTTTTTAGAAAATGTGCTTTATTTCATAAATGGAATCTAGAAAGTATTCACATTCTACGTCATAACGACTTTCTATATTTTGCCCATGCGTCCGGAAATAAGAAAAGCTTACTTCGCCTGTTTTTTAAAAACACAGCTTCTAGAAGGTTTACATGATATCTTAAAAAACACGAGTTTTTAGAAAATGTGTTTTATTTCATAAATGGAATCAACAAATTATGCACATTCCACGTCATAAAGACTTTCTATAGTTTGCGCATGCGTACGGAAATAAGAAAAGCTTACTTCCACCGTTTTATAAAATCACAGCTTCTAGAAGGTTTACATGATTTCTTAAAAAACACGAGTTTTTAGAAAATGTGTTTTATTTCATAAATGGAATCAACAAACTATGCACATTCTACGTCATAACGACTTTCTATAGTTTGCGCATTCGTCCGGAAATAAGAAAATCTTACTTCCCCCGTTTTTTAAAATCACAGCTTCTAGAAGGTTTACATGATTTCTTAAAAAACATGAGTTTTTAGAAAATGTATTTTATTTCATAAATGGAATCAACAAAGTATGCACATTCTACGTCATAAGGACTTTCTATAGTTTGCGCATGCGTCCGGAAATAAGAAAATCTTACTTCCGCCGTTTTTTAAAATCACAGCTTCTAGAAGGTTTACATGATTTCTTAAAAAACACGAGTTTTTAGAAAATGTGTTTTATTTCATAAATGGAATCAACAAATTATGCACATTCTACATCATAACAACTTTCTATAGTTTGCGCATGCGTCCGGAAATAAGAAGAGCTTACTTCCACCGTTTTTTAAAATAAAAACTTCTAGAAGCTTTACATGATTTCTTAAAAAACATGAGTTTTTAGAAAATGTGTTTTATTTCATAAATGGAATCAACAAAGTATGCACATTCTACGTCATAAGGACTTTGTATAGTTTGCGCATTTGACCGGAAATAAGAAAATCTTACTTCCACCGTTTTTTAAAATCACAGCTTCTAGAAGGTTTACATGATTTCCTAAAAAACACGAGTTTTTAGAAAATGTGTTTTATTTCATAAATGGAATCTACAAAGTATGCACATTCTACGTCATAACGACTTTCTATAGTTTGCTTATGCGTCCGGAAATAAGAAAAGCTTACTTCCACCATTTTTTTAAATCACAGCTTCTAGAAGGTTTACATGATTTCGTAAAAAACACGAGTTTTTAGAAAATGTGTTTTATTTCATAAATGGAATCAACAAAGTATGCACATTCTACGTCATAACGACTTTCTATAGTTTGCCCATGCGCTTGGAAATAAGAAAAGCTTACTTCCCCCGTTTTTTAAAAGCACAGCTTTGAGAAGGTATACATGATTTCTTAAAAAACACGAGTTTTTAGAAAATCTGTTTTATTTCATCAATGGAATCAACAAAGTATGCCCATTCTACGTCATAAGGACTTTCTATAGTTTGCGCATGCATCCGGAAATAAGAAAAGCTTACTTCCACCGTTTTTTAAAATCACAGCTTCTAGAAGGTTTACATGATTTCTTAAAAAACACGAGTTTTTAGAAAATGTGTTTTATTTCATAAATGGAATCAACAAAGTATGCACGTTCTATGTCATAACGACTTTCTATAGTTTGTGCATTCGTCCGGAAATAAGAAAAGCTTACTTCAACCGTTTTTTAAAATCACAGCTTCTAGAAGGTTTACATGATTTCGTAAAAAACACGAGTTTTTAGAAAATGTGCTTTATTTCATAAATGGAAGCTAGAAAGTATTCACATTCTACGTCATAACGAGTTTCTATAGTTTGCGCATGCGTCCGGAAATAAGACAAGCTTACTTCCCCCGTTTTTTAAAAGCACAGCTTTGAGAAGGTATACATGATTTCTTAAAAAACACGAGTTTTTAGAAAATCTGTTTTATTTCATCAATGGAATCAACAAAGTATGCCCATTCTACGTCATAAGGACTTTCTATAGTTTGCGCATGCATCCGGAAATAAGAAAAGCTTACTTCCACCGTTTTTTAAAATCACAGCTTCTAGAAGGTTTACATGATTTCTTAAAAAACACGAGTTTTTAGAAAATGTGTTTTATTTCATAAATGGAATCAACAAAGTATGCACATTCTACGTCATAACGACTTTCTATAGTTTGCCCATGCGCTTGGAAATAAGAAAAGCTTACTTCCCCCGTTTTTTAAAAGCACAGCTTTGAGAAGGTATACATGATTTCTTAAAAAACACGAGTTTTTAGAAAATCTGTTTTATTTCATCAATGGAATCAACAAAGTATGCCCATTCTACGTCATAAGGACTTTCTATAGTTTGCGCATGCATCCGGAAATAAGAAAAGCTTACTTCCACCGTTTTTTAAAATCACAGCTTCTAGAAGGTTTACATGATTTCTTAAAAAACATGAGTTTTTAGAAAATGTGTTTTATTTCATAAATGGAATCAACAAAGTATGCACATTCTACGTCATAACGACTTTCTATAGTTTGCGCATGCGTCCGGAAATAAGAAAATATTACTTCCGCCGTTCTTTAAAATCACAGCTTCTAGAAGGTTTACATGATTTCGTAAAAAACACGAGTTTTTAGAAAAAGTGTTTTATTTCATAAATGGAATCTACAAAGTATGCACATTCTACGTCATAACGAATTTCTATAGTTTGCGCATGCGTCCGGAAATAAGAAAAGGTTACTTCCACCGTTTTTTGAAATCACAGCTTCTAGAAGGTTTACATGATTTCGTAAAAAACACAAGTTTTTAGAAAATGTGTTTTATTTCACAAATGGAATCAACAATTTATGCACATTCTACGTCATAACGCCTTTCTATAGTTTGCGCATGCATCCGGGAATAAGAAAAGCTTACTTCCACCGTTTTTTAAAATCACAGCTTCTAGAAGGTTTACATGATTTCTTAAAAAACAGGAGTTTTTAGAAAATGTGTTTTATTTCATAAAGTATTCACATTCTAGAAAGTATTCACATTCTACGTCATAACGACTTTCTATAGTTTGCGCATGCTGCCGGAAATAAGAAAAGCTTACTTCCCCCGTTTTTTAAAATCACAGCTTCTAGAAGGTTTACATGATATATTAAAAAACACGAGTTTTTAGAAAATGTGTTTTATTTCATAATTGGAATCAGCAAAGTATGCACATTCTACGTCATAAAGACTTTCTATAGTTTGCGCATGCATCCGGAAATAAGAAAAGCTTACTTCCACAGTTTTTTAAAATCACAGCTTCTAGAAGGTTTACATGATTTCTTAAAAAACACGAGTTTTTAGAAAATGTGTTTTATTTCATAAATGGAATCAACAAAGTATGCACATTCTACATCATAACAATTTTCTATAGTTTGCGCATGCGTCCAGAAATAAGAAGAGCTTACTTCCACCTTTTTTTAAAATAGCAGCTTCTAGAAGGTTTACATGATTTCTTAAAAAACACGAGTTTTTAGAAAATGTGTTTTATTTCATAAATGGAATCAACAAAGTATGCACATTCTACGTCATAACGACGTTGTATAGTTTGCGCATGCGTCCAGAAATAAGAAAAGCTTACTTCCACCATTTTTTAAAATATTAGCTTCTAGAAGCTTTACATGATTTCTTAAAAAACACGAGTTTTTAGAAAATGTGTTTTATTTCATAAATGGAATCAACAAAGTATGCACATTCTACGTCATAAGGACTTTCTATAGTTTGTGCATTCGTCCGCAAATAAGAAAAGCTTACTTCCACCGTTTTTTAAAATCACAGCTTCTAGAAGGTTTACATGATTTCGTAAAAAACATGAGTTTTTAGAAAATGTGCTTTATTTCATAAATGGAATCTAGAAAGTATTCACATTCTACGTCATAACGAATTTCTATATTTTGCCAATGCGTTTGGAAATAAGAAAAGCTTACTTCCCCTGTTTTTTAAAAACACAGCTTCTAGAAGGTTTACATGATATCTTAAAAAACACGAGTTTTTAGAAAATGTGTTTTATTTCATAAATGGAATCAACAAAGTATGCACATTCCACGTCATAAAGACTTTCTATAGTTTGCGAATGCGTACGGAAATAAGAAAAGCTTACTTCCACCGTTTTATTAAATCACAGCTTCTAGAAGGTTTACATGATTTCTTAAAAAACACGAGTTTTTAGAAAATGTGTTTTATTTCATAAATGGAATTAACAAACTATGCACATTCTACGTCATAACGACTTTCTATAGTTTGCGCATTCGTCCGGAAATAAGAAAATCTTACTTCCACCGTTTTTTAAAATCACAGCTTCTAGAAGGTTTACATGATTTCGTAAAAAACACGAGTTTTTAGAAAATGTGTTTTATTTCATAAATGGAATCTACAAAGTATGCACATTCTATGTCATAACGACTTTCTATAGTTTTTGCATGCATTTGGAAATAAGAAAAGCTTACTTCCCCCGTTTTTTAAAATCACAGCTTCTAGAAGGTTTACATGATTTCTTAAAAAACACGGGTTTTTAGAAAATGTGTTTTATTTCGTAAATGGAATCAACAAAGTATGCACATTCTACGTCATAAGGACTTGCTACAGTTTGCGCATGCATCCGGAAATAAGAAAAGCTTACTTCCACCATTTTTTAAAATCACAGCTTTTAAAAGGTTTACATGATTTCTTAAAAAACACGAGTTTTTAGAAAATGTGTTTTATTTCATAAATGGAATCAACAAACTATGCACATTCTATGTCATAACGAATTTCTATAGTTTGCGCATGCGTCCGGAAATAAGAAAAGCTTACTTCCACCGCTTTTTAAAATCACAGCTTCTAGAAGGTTTACATTATTTCGTAAAAAACACGAGTTTTTAGAAAATGTGTTTTATTTCATAAATGGAATCTACAAAGTATGCACGTTCTACATCATAACTACTTTCTATAGTTTGCGCATGCGTCCGGAAATAAGAAAAGCTTACTTCCCCCGTTTTTTAAAACCACAGCTTCTAGAAGGTTTACATGATTTCTTAAAAAACATGAGTTTTTAGAAAATGTGTTTTATTTCATAAATGGAATCTACAAAGTATGCACATTCTACGTCATAACGACTTTATATAGTTTGCGCATGCGTTTGGAAAGAAGAAAAGCTTACTTCCCCTGTTTTTTAAAAACACAGCTTCTAGAAGGTTTACATGATATCTTAAAAAACACGAGTTTTTAGAAAATGTGTTTTATTTCATAAATGGAATCAACAAAGTATGCACATTCTACGTCATAACAACTTTCTATAGTTTGCGCATGCGTCTAGAAATAAGAAGAGCTTACTTCCACCGTTTTTTAAAATAACAGCTTCTAGAAGGTTTACATGATTTCTTAAAAAACACGAGTTTTTAGAAAATGTGTTTTATTTCATAAATGGAATCAACAAAGTATGCACATTCTACGTCAGAACGACTTTCTATAGTTTGTGCATTCGTCCCGAAAAAAGAAAAGCTTACTTCCACCGTTTTTTAAAATAACAGCTTCTAGAAGGTTTACATGATTTCGTAAAAAACACGAGTTTTTAGAAAATGTGCTTTATTTCATAAATGGAATCTAGAAAGTATTCACATTCTACGTCATAACGACTTTCTATATTTTGCCCATGCGTCCGGAAATAAGAAAAGCTTACTTCGCCTGTTTTTTAAAAACACAGCTTCTAGAAGGTTTACATGATATCTTAAAAAACATGAGTTTTTAGAAAATGTGTTTTATTTCATAAATGGAATCAACAAAGTATGCACATTCTACATCATAACAATTTTCTATAGTTTGCGCATGCGTCCAGAAATAAGAAGAGCTTACTTCCACCTTTTTTTAAAATAGCAGCTTCTAGAAGGTTTACATGATTTCTTAAAAAACACGAGTTTTTAGAAAATGTGTTTTATTTCATAAATGGAATCAACAAAGTATGCACATTCTACGTCATAACGACGTTGTATAGTTTGCGCATGCGTCCAGAAATAAGAAAAGCTTACTTCCACCATTTTTTAAAATATTAGCTTCTAGAAGCTTTACATGATTTCTTAAAAAACACGAGTTTTTAGAAAATGTGTTTTATTTCATAAATGGAATCAACAAAGTATGCACATTCTACGTCATAAGGACTTTCTATAGTTTGTGCATTCGTCCGCAAATAAGAAAAGCTTACTTCCACCGTTTTTTAAAATCACAGCTTCTAGAAGGTTTACATGATTTCGTAAAAAACATGAGTTTTTAAAATCACAGCTTCTAGAAGGTTTACATGATATCCTAAAAAACACGAGTTTTTAGAAAATGTGTTTTATTTCATAAATGGAATCAACAAAGTATGCACATTCCACGTCATAAAGACTTTCTATAGTTTGCGCATGCGTACGGAAATAAGAAAAGCTTACTTCCACCGTTTTATTAAATCACAGCTTCTAGAAGGTTTACATGATTTCTTAAAAAACACGAGTTTTTAGAAAATGTGTTTTATTTCATAAATGGAATTAACAAACTATGCACATTCTACGTCATAACGACTTTCTATAGTTTGCGCATTCGTCCGGAAATAAGAAAATCTTACTTCCACCGTTTTTTAAAATCACAGCTTCTAGAAGGTTTACATGATTTCGTAAAAAACACGAGTTTTTAGAAAATGTGTTTTATTTCATAAATGGAATCTACAAAGTATGCACATTCTATGTCATAACGACTTTCTATAGTTTTCGCATGCATTTGGAAATAAGAAAAGCTTACTTCCCCCGTTTTTTAAAATCACAGCTTCTAGAAGGTTTACATGATTTCTTAAAAAACACGGGTTTTTAGAAAATGTGTTTTATTTCGTAAATGGAATCAACAAAGTATGCACATTCTACGTCATAAGGACTTGCTACAGTTTGCGCATGCGTCCGGAAATAAGAAAAGCTTACTTCCACCATTTTTTAAAATCACAGCTTTTAAAAGGTTTACATGATTTCTTAAAAAACACGAGTTTTTAGAAAATGTGTTTTATTTCATAAATGGAATCAACAAACTCTGCACATTCTATGTCATAACGACTTTCTATAGTTTGCGCATTCGTCCGGAAATAAGAAAATCTTACTTCCACCACTTTTTAAAATCACAGCTTCTAGAAGGTTTACATTATTTCGTAAAAAACACGAGTTTTTAGAAAATGTGTTTTATTTCATAAATGGAATCTACAAAGTATGCACGTTCTACATCATAACTACTTTCTATAGTTTGCGCATGCGTCCGGAAATAAGAAAAGCTTACTTCCCCCGTTTTTTAAAACCACAGCTTCTAGAAGGTTTACATGATTTCTTAAAAAACATGAGTTTTTAGAAAATGTGTTTTATTTCATAAATGGAATCTACAAAGTATGCACATTCTACGTCATAACGACTTTATATAGTTTGCGCATGCGTTTGGAAATAAGAAAAGCTTACTTCCCCTGTTTTTTAAAAACACAGCTTCTAGAAGGTTTACATGATATCTTAAAAAACACGAGTTTTTAGAAAATGTGTTTTATTTCATAAATGGAATCAACAAAGTATGCACATTCTACGTCATAACAACTTTCTATAGTTTGCGCATGCGTCTAGAAATAAGAAGAGCTTACTTCCACCGTTTTTTAAAATAACAGCTTCTAGAAGGTTTACATGATTTCTTAAAAAACACGAGTTTTTAGAAAATGTGTTTTATTTCATAAATGGAATCAACAAAGTATGCACATTCTACGTCAGAACGACTTTCTATAGTTTGTGCATTCGTCCCGAAATAAGAAAAGCTTACTTCCACCGTTTTTTAAAATAACAGCTTCTAGAAGGTTTACATGATTTCGTAAAAAACACGAGTATTTAGAAAATGTGCTTTATTTCATAAATGGAATCTAGAAAGTATTCACATTCTACGTCATAACGACTTTCTATATTTTTCCCATGCGTCCGGAAATAAGAAAAGCTTACTTCCCCCGTTTTTTAAAACCACAGCTTCTAGAAGGTTTACATGATTTCTTAAAAAACATGAGTTTTTAGAAAATGTGTTTTATTTCATAAATGGAATCTACAAAGTATGCACATTCTACGTCATAACGACTTTATATAGTTTGCGCATGCGTTTGGAAATAAGAAAAGCTTACTTCCCCTGTTTTTTAAAAACACAGCTTCTAGAAGGTTTACATGATATCTTAAAAAACACGAGTTTTTAGAAAATGTGTTTTATTTCATAAATGGAATCAACAAAGTATGCACATTCTACATCATAAAAACTTTCTATAGTTTGCGCATGCGTCTAGAAATAAGAAGAGCTTACTTCCACCGTTTTTTAAAATAACAGCTTCTAGAAGGTTTACATGATTTCTTAAAAAACACGAGTTTTTAGAAAATGTGTTTTATTTCATAAATGGAATCAACAAAGTATGCACATTCTACGTCAGAACGACTTTCTATAGTTTGTGCATTCGTCCCGAAATAAGAAAAGCTTACTTCCACCGTTTTTTAAAATAACAGCTTCTAGAAGGTTTACATGATTTCGTAAAAAACACGAGTTTTTAGAAAATGTGCTTTATTTCATAAATGGAATCTAGAAAGTATTCACATTCTACGTCATAACGACTTTCTATATTTTGCCCATGCGTCCGGAAATAAGAAAAGCTTACTTCCACCGTTTGTTAAAATCACAGCTTCTAGAAGGTTTACATGATTTCGTAAAAAACATGAGTTTTTAGAAAATGTGTTTTATTTCATAAATGGAATGAACAAAGTATGCCCATTCTACGTCATAAGGACTTGCTATAGTTTGCGCATGCATCCGGAAATAAGAAAAGCTTACTTCCACCGTTTTTTTAAATCACAGCTTCTAGAAGGTTTACATGATTTCGTAAAAAACACGAGTTTTTAGAAAATGTGTTTTATTTCATAAAAGGAATCAACAAAGTATGCACATTCTATGTCATAACGACTTTCTATAGTTTGCGCATGCATTTGGAAATAAGAAAAGCTTACTTCCCCCGTTTTTTAAAATCACACCTTCTAGAAGGTTAACATGATTTCGTAAAAAACATGAGTTTTTAGAAAACATGCTTTATTTCATAAATGGAATCTAGAAAGTATTCACATTCTACGTCATAACGACTTTCTATAGTTTGCGCATGCGTCCGGAAATAAGAAAAGCTTACTTCCCCCGTTTGTTAAAATCACAGCTTCTAGAAGGTTTACATGATTTCTTAAAAAACATGAGTTTTTAGAAAATGTGTTTTATTTCATAAATGGAATCAACAAAGTATGCAAATTCTACGTCATAACGACTTTCTATAGTTTGCGCATGCGTTTGGAAATAAGAAAATCTTACTTCCGCCGTTTTTTAAAATCACAGCTTCTAGAAGGTTTACATGATATCTTCAAAAACACGAGTTTTTTAGAAAATGTGTTTTATTTCATAATTGGAATCAGCAAAGTATGCACATTCTACGTCATAAAGATTTTCTATAGTTTGCGCATGCATCCGGAAATAAGAAAAGCTTACTTTCACAGTTTTTTAAAATCAGAGCTTCTAGAAGGTTTACATGATTTCTTAAAAAACACGAGTTTTTAGAAAATGTGTTTTATTTCATAAATGGAATCAACAAAGTATGCACATTCTACATCATAACAACTTTCTATAGTTTGCGCATGCGTCCAGAAATAAGAAGAGCTTACTTCCACCTTTTTTAAAAATAACAGCTTCTAGAAGGTTTACATGATTTCTTAAAAAACACGAGTTTTTAGAAAATGTGTTTTATTTCATAAATGGAATCAACAAAGTATGCACATTCTACGTCATAACGACTTTTTATAGTTTGCGCATGCGTCTAGAAATAAGAAGAGCTTACTTCCACTGTTTTTTAAAATAACAGCTTCTAGAAGGTTTACATGATATCTTAAAAAACACGAGTTTTTAGAAAATGTGTTTTATTTCATAATTGGAATCAGCAAAGTATGCACATTCTACGTCATAACGACTTTCTATAGTTTCCGCATGCGTCCGGAACTAAGAAAAGCTTACTTCCCCTGTTTTTTAAAAACACAGCTTCTAGAAGGTTTACATGATTTCTTAAAAAACACGAGTTTTTAGAAAATGTGTTTTATTTCATAAATGGAATCAACAAACTATGCACATTCTAACTCATAACGACTTTCTATAGTTTGCGCATGCGTCCGGAAATAAGAAAAGCTTACTTCCACCGTTTTTAAAAATCACAGCTTCTAGAAGGTTTACATGATTTCTTAAAAAACACGAGTTTTTAGAAAATGTGTTTTATTTCATAAATGGAATCTACAAAGTATGCACATTCTACGTCATAACGACTTTCTATAGTTTGCGCATTCGTCCGGAAATAAGAAAATCTTACTTCCACCGTTTTTTAAAATCACAGCTTCTAGAAGGTTTACCTTATTTCGTAAAAAACACGAGTTTTTAGAAAATGTGTTTTATTTCATAAATGGAATCTACAAAGTATGCACATTCTACGTCATAACGACTTTCTATAGTTTGCGCATGCGTCCGGAAATAAGGAAAGCTTACTTCCACCGTTTTTTGAAATCATAGCTTCTAGAAGGTTTACATGATTTCGTAAAAAACACGAGTTTTTAGAAAATGTGTTTTATTTCATAAATGGAATCAGCAAAGTATTCACATTCTATGTCATAATGACTTTCTATAGTTTGCGCATGCATTTGGAAATAAGAAAAGCTTACTTCCCCCGTTTTTTAAAATCACAGCTTCTAGAAGGTTTACATGATTTCTTAAAAAACACGGGTTTTTAGAAAATGTGTTTTATTTCATAAATGGAATCAACAAAGTATGCACATTCTACGTCATAAGGACTTTCTACAGTTTGCGCATGCGTCCGGAAATAAGAAAAGCTTACTTCCCCCGTTTTTTAAAATCACAGCTTCTAGAAGGTTTACATGATTTCTTAAAAAACACGGGTTTTTAGAAAATGTGTTTTATTTCATAAATGGAATCAACAAAGTATGCCCATTCTACGTCATAAGGACTTGCTATAGTTTGCGCATGCATCCGGAAATAAGAAAAGCTTACTTCCACCGTTTTTTAAAATCACAGCTTCTAGAAGGTTTACATGATTTCTTAAAAAACAGGAGTTTTTAGAAAATGTGTTTTATTTCATAAATGGAATCAACAAAGTATGCACATTCTACGTCATAACGACTTTCTATAGTTTGTGCATTCGTCCGGAAATAAGAAAAGCTTACTTCCACCAATTTTTAAAATCACAACTTCTAGAAGGTTTACATGATTTCTTAAAAAACACGAGTTTTTAGAAAATGTGATTTATTTCATAAATGGAATCTAGAAAGTATTCACATTCTACGTCATAACGACTTTCTACAGTTTGCACATGCATCCGGAAATAAGAAAAGCTTACTTCCCCCGTTTTTTAAAATCAAAGCTTCTAGAAGGTTTACATGATTTCTTAAAAAAAATGAGTTTTTAGAAAATGTGTTTTATTTCATAAATGGAATCAACAAAGTATGCACATTCTACGTCATAACGACTTTATATAGTTTGCTCATGCGTTTGGAAATAAGAAAATCTTACTTCTGCCGTTTTTTAAAATCACAGCTTCTAGAAGGTTTACATGATATCTTAAAAAACACGAGTTTTTAGAAAATGTGTTTTATTTCATAATTGGAATCAACAAAGTATGCACATTCTACGTCATAAAGACTTTCTATAGTTTGCGCATGCGTCCGGAAATAAGAAAAGCTTACTTGCACAGTTTTTATAAAATCACAGCTTCTAGAAGGTTTACATGATTTCTTAAAAAACACGAGTTTTTAGAAAATGTGTTTTATTTCATAATTGGAATCAGCAAAGTATGCACATTCTACGTCATAAAGACTTTCTATAGTTTGCGCATGCGTCCGGAAATAAGAAAAGCTTACTTGCACAGTTTTTATAAAATCACAGCTTCTAGAAGGTTTACATGATTTCTTAAAAAACACGAGTTTTTAGAAAATGTGTTTTATTTCATAAATGGAATCAACAAAGTATGCACATTCTACATCATAACAACTTTCTATAGTATGCGCATGCGTCCAGAAATAAGAAGAGCTTACTTCCACCGTTTTTTAAAATAACAGCTTCTAGAAGGTTTACATGATTTCTTAAAAAACACGAGTTTTTAGAAAATGTGTTTTATTTCATAAATGGAATCAACAAAGTATGCACATTCTACGTCATAACGTCTTTGTATAGTTTGCGCATTCGTCCAGAAATAAGAAAAGCTCACTTCCACCGTTTTTTAAAATAACAGCTTCTAGAAGCTTTACATGATTTCTTAAAAAACACGAGTTTTTAGAAAATGTGTTTTATTTCATAAATGGAATCAACAAAGTATGCACATTCTACGTCATAACGACTTTCTATAGTTTGTGCATTCGTACCGAAATAAGAAAAGCTTACTTCCACCGTTTTTTAAAATAACAACTTCTAGAAGGTTTACATGATTTCGTAAAAAACACGAGTTTTTAGAAAATGTGCTTTATTTCATAAATGGAATCTAGAAAGTATTCACATTCTACGTCATAACGACTTTCTATATTTTGCGCATGCGTCCGGAAATAAGAAAAGCTTACTTCCCCTGTTTTTTAAAAACACAGCTTCTAGAAGGTTTACATGATATCTTAAAAAACAAGAGTTTTTAGAAAATGTGTTTTATTTCATAAATGGAATCAACAAAGTATGCACATTCTACGTCATAACGACTTTCTATAGTTTGCGCATGCGTCCGGAAATAAGAAAAGCTTACTTCCACCGTTTTATAAAATCACAGCTTCTAGAAGGTTTAAATGATTTCTTAAAAAACACGAGTTTTTAGAAAATGTGTTTTATTTCATAAATGGAATCAACAAAGTATGCACATTCTACATCATAACAACTTTCTATAGTTTGCGCATGCGTCCGGAAATAAGAAGAGCTTACTTCCGCCGTTTGTTTCATAAATGGAATCTACAAAGTATGCACATTCTACGTCATAATGCCTTTCTATATTTTGCGCATGCGTTTGGAAATAAGAAAAGCTTACTTCCCCCCTTTTTTAAAATCACAGCTTCTAGAAGGTTTACATGATTTCTTAAAAAACACGAGTTGTTAGAAAATGTGTTTTATTTCATAAATGGAATCAACAAACTATGCACATTCTAACTCATAACGACTTTCTATAGTTTGCGCATGCGTCCGGAAATAAGAAAAGCTTACTTCCACCATTTTTAAAAATCACAGCTTCTAGAAGGTTTACATGATTTCTTAAAAAACACGAGTTTTTAGAAAATTTGTTTTATTTCATAAATGGAATCAACAAAGTATGCACATTCTACGTCATAACGACTTTCTATAGTTTGCGCATTCATCCAGAAATAAGAAAAGCTTACTTCCACCGTTTTTTAAAATCACAGCTTCTAGAAGGTTTACATGATTTCGTAAAAAACACGAGTTTTTAGAAAATGTACTTTATTTCATAAATGGAATCTACAAAGTATGCACAATCTACGTCGTAAGGACTTTCTATAGTTTGCGCATGCGTCCGGAAATAAGAAAAGCTTACTTCCCCCGTTTTTTAAAATCACAGCTTCTAGAAGGTTTAATGATTTCTTAAAAAACACGAGTTTTTAGAAAATGTTTTTTATTTCATAAATGGAATCAACAAACTATGCACATTCTACGTCATAACGACTTTCTATAGTTTGCGCATGCATCCGGAAATAAGAAAAGCTTACTTCCACCGTTTTTTGAAATCACAGCTTCTAGAAGGTTTACATGATTTCGTAAAAAACACGAGTTTTTAGAAAATGTGTTTTATTTCATAAATGGAATCAATAAAGTATGCACATTCTACGTCATAACGACTTTCTATAGTTTGCGCATGCATTTGGAAATAAGAAAAGCTTACTTCCCCCGTTTTTTAAAATTACAGCTTCCCGAAGGTTTATATGATTTCTTAAAAAACACGAGTTTTTAGAAAATGTGTTTTATTTCATAAATGGAATCAACAAAGTATGCACATTCTACGTCATAAGGACTTTATATAGTTTCCGCATGCGTCCGGAAATAAGAAAAGCTTACTTCCACCGTTTTTTAAAATCACAGCTTCTAGAAGGTTTACATGATTTCTTAAAAAACACGAGCTTTTAGAAAATGTGTTTTATTTCATAAATGGAATCAGCAAACTATGCACATTCTATGTCATAACGAATTTCTATAGTTTGCGCATTCGTCCGAAAATAAGAAAAGCTTACTTCCACCGCTTTTTAAAATCACAGCTTCTAGAAGGTTTACATGATTTCGTAAAAAACACGAGTTTCTCGAAAATGTGCTTTATTTCTTCAATGGAATCTACAAAGTATGCACGTTCTACGTCATAACTACTTTCTATAGTTTGCGCATGCGTCCGGAAATAAGAAAAGCTTACTTCCCCCGTTTTTTAAAATCACAGCTTCTAGAAGGTTTAATGATTACTTAAAAAACATGAGTTTTTAGAAAATGTGTTTTATTTCATAAATGGAATCAACAAAATATGCACATTCTACGTCATAACGAATTTCTATAGTTTGCGCATGCGTTTGGAATTAAGAAAAGCTTACTTCCCCTGTTTTTTAAAAACACAGCTTCTAGAAGGTTTAAATGATATCTTAAAGAACACGAGTTTTTAGAAAATGTGTTTTATTTCATAAATGGAATCTACAAAGTATCCACATTCTACGTCATAACGAATTTCTATAGTTTGCGCATGCGTTTGGAAATAAGAAAAGCTTACTTCCCCTGTTTTTTAAAAACACAGCTTCTAGAAGGTTTACATGATATCTTAAAAAACACGAGTTTTTAGAAAATGTGTTTTATTTCATAAATGGAATCTACAAAGTATGCACATTCTATGTCATAACGACTTTCTATAGTTTGCGCATGCGTCCGGAAATAAGAAAAGCTTACTTCCCCCGTTTTTTAAAATCACAGCTTCTAGAAGGCTTACATGATTTCATAAAAAACACGAGTTTTTAGAAAATGTGTTTTATTTCATAAATGGAATCTACAAAGTATGCACATTCTACGTCATAACGAATTTCTATAATTTGTGCATGCGTCCGGAAATAATAAAAGCTTACTTCCCCAATTTTTTAAAATCACAGCTTCTAGAAGGTTTACATGATTTCATAAAAAACACGAGTTTTTAGAAAATGTGTTTTATTTCATAAATGGAATCAACAAAGTATGCACATTCTACGTCATAACGACTTTCAATAGTTTGCGCATGTGTTTGGAAATAAGAAAAGCTTACTTCCCCCGTTTTTTAAAATCACAGCTTCTAGAAGGTTTACATGATTTCTTAAAAAACACGAGTTTTTAGAAAATGTGTTTTATTTCATAAATGGAATCAACAAAGTATGCACATTCTACGTCATAAGGACTTTCTATAGTTGGCGCATGCGTCCGGAAATAAGAAAAGCTTACTTCCACCGTTTTTTAAAATCACAGCTTCTAGAAGTTTTACATGATTTCTTTAAAAACACGAGTTTGTAGAAAATGTGTTTTATTTCATAAATGGAATCAATAAAGTATGCACATTCTACGTCATAACGACTTTCTATAGTTTGCGCATTCATCCAGAAATAAGAAAAGCTTACTTCCACCGTTTTTTAAAATCACAGCTTCTAGAAGGTTTACATGATTTCGTAAAAAACACGAGTTTTTAGAAAATGTACTTTATTTCATAAATGGAATCTACAAAGTATGCACATTCTACGTCATAACGACTTTCTATAGTTTGCGCATGCGTCCGGAAATAAGAAAAGCTTACTTCCCCCGTTTTTTAAAATCACAGCTTCTAGAAGGTTTAATGATTTCTTAAAAAACACGAGTTTTTAGAAATGTGTTTTATTTCATAAATGGAATCAACAAAGTATGCACATTCTACGTCATAATGGCTTTCTATAGTTTACCCATGCGTTTGGAAATAAGAAAAGCTTACTTCCCCCGTTTTTTAAAATCACAGCTTCTAGAAGGTTTACATGATTTCTTAAAAAACACGAGTTTTTAGAAAATGTGTTTTATTTCATAAATGGAATCAACAAAGTATGCAAATTCTACGTCATAACGACTTTCTATAGTTTGCGCATGCGTCCGGAAATAAGAAAAGCTTACTTCCACCGTTTTTTAAAATAACATCTTCTAGAAGGTTTACATGATATCTTAAAAAACACTTGTTTTTAGAAAATGTGTTTTATTTCATAAATGGAATCAACAAAGTATGCACATTCTATGTCATAACGACTTCCTATAGTTTACGCATGCGTTTGGAAATAAGAAAAGCTTACTTCCCCCGTTTTTTAAAATCACAGCTTCTAGAAGGTTTACATGATTTCTTAAAAAACTCGAGTTTTTAGAAAATGTGTTTTATTTCATAAATGGAATCAACAAACTATGCACATTCTACATCATAACGACTTTCTATAGTTTGCGCATGCGTCCGGAAATAAGAAAAGCTTACTTCCACCGTTTTTTAAAATCACAGCTTCTAGAGGGTTTACATGATTTCTTAAAAAACACGAGTTTTTAGAAAATGTGTTTTATTTCATAAATGGAATCAACAAAGTATGCACATTCTACGTGATAACGACTTTCTATAGTTTACGCATGCGTTTGGAAATCAGAAAACCTTACGTCCCCCGTTTTTTAAAATCACAACTTCTAGAAGGTTTACATGATTTCTTAAAAAACACGAGTTTTTAGAAAATGTGTTTTATTTCATAAATGGAATCAACAAACTATGCACATTCTACATCATAACGAATTTCTATAGTTTGCGCATGCGTTCGGAAATAAGAAAAGCATACTTCCACCGTTTTTTAAAATCACAGCTTCTAGAGGGTTTACATGATTTCTTAAAAAACACAAGTTTTTAGAAAATGTGTTTTATTTCATAAATGGAATCAGCAAACTATGCACATTCTATGTCATAACGAATTTCTATAGTTTGCGCATTCGTCCGAAAATAAGAAAAGCTTACTTCCACCGCTTTTTAAAATCACAGCTTCTAGAAGGTTTACATGATTTCGTAAAAAACACGAGTTTCTCGAAAATGTGCTTTATTTCATCAATGGAATCTACAAAGTATGCACGTTCTACGTCATAACTACTTTCTATAGTTTGCGCATGCGTCCGGAAATAAGAAAAGCTTACTTCCCCCGTTTTTTAAAATCACAGCTTCTAGAAGGTTTAATGATTACTTAAAAAACATGAGTTTTTAGAAAATGTGTTTTATTTCATAAATGGAATCAACAAAATATGCACATTCTACGTCATAACGAATTTCTATAGTTTGCGCATGCGTTTGGAATTAAGAAAAGCTTACTTCCCCTGTTTTTTAAAAACACAGCTTCTAGAAGGTTTAAATGATATCTTAAAGAACACGAGTTTTTAGAAAATGTGTTTTATTTCATAAATGGAATCTACAAAGTATCCACATTCTACGTCATAACGAATTTCTATAGTTTGCGCATGCGTTTGGAAATAAGAAAAGCTTACTTCCCCTGTTTTTTAAAAACACAGCTTCTAGAAGGTTTACATGATATCTTAAAAAACACGAGTTTTTAGAAAATGTGTTTTATTTCATAAATGGAATCTACAAAGTATGCACATTCTATGTCATAACGACTTTCTATAGTTTGCGCATGCGTCCAGAAATAAGAAAAGCTTACTTCCCCCGTTTTTTAAAATCACAGCTTTTAGAAGGTTTACATGATTTCATAAAAAACACGAGTTTTTAGAAAATGTGTTTTATTTCATAAATGGAATCTACAAAGTATGCACATTCTACGTCATAACGAATTTCTATAATTTGTGCATGCGTCCGGAAATAAGAAAAGCTTACTTCACCCATTTTTTAAAATCACAGCTTCTAGAAGGTTTACATGATTTCATAAAAAACACGAGTTTTTAGAAAATGTGTTTTATTTCATAAATGGAATCAACAAAGTATGCACATTCTACGTCATAACGACTTTCTATAGTTTGCGCATGTGTTTGGAAATAAGAAAAGTTTACTTCCCCCGTTTTTTAAAATCAAATCTTCTAGAAGGTTTACATGATTTCTTAAAAAACACGAGTTTTTAGAAAATGTGTTTTATTTCATAAATGGAATCAACAAAGTATGCACATTCTACGTCATAAGGACTTTCTATAGTTTGCGCATGCGTCCGGAAATAAGAAAAGCTTACTTCCACCGTTTTTTAAAATCACAGCTTCTAGAAGTTTTACATGATTTCTTTAAAAACACGAGTTTTTAGAAAATGTGATTTATTTCATAAATGGAATCAACAAAGTATGCACATTCTACGTCATAACGACTTTCTATAGTTTGCACATTCATCCAGAAATAAGAAAAGCTTACTTCCACCGTTTTTTAAAATCACAGCTTCTAGAAGGTTTACATGATTTCGTAAAAAACACGAGTTTTTAGAAAATGTACTTTATTTCATAAATGGAATCTACAAAGTATGCACATTCTACGTCATAACGACTTTCTATAGTTTGCGCATGCGTCCGGAAATAAGAAAAGCTTACTTCCCCCGTTTTTAAAAATCACAGCTTCTAGAAGGTTTAATGATTTCTTAAAAAACACGAGTTTTTAGAAAATGTGTTTTATTTCATAAATGGAATCTACAAAGTATGCACATTCTACGTCATAACGACTTTCTATAGTTTGCGCATGCGTTTGGAAATAAGGAAAGCTTACTTCCCCCGTTTTTCAAAATCGCAGCTTCTAGAAGGTCTACATGATATCTTAAAAAACACGAGTTTTTAGAAAATGTGTTTTATTTCATAAATAGAATCTACAAAGTATGCACATTCTACGTCATAACGAATTTCTATAGTTTGCGCATGCGTCCGGAAATAAGAAAAGCTTACTTCCACCGTTTTTTGAAATCACAGCTTCTAGAAGGTTTACATGATTTCGTAAAAAACACGAGTTTTTAGAAAATGTGTTTTATTTTATAAATGGAATCAACAAAGTATGCACATTCTACGTCATATTTAATTTCTATAGTCTGCGCATGCGTTTGGAAATAAGAAAAGCTTACTTTCCCCGTTTTTTAAAATCACAGCTTCTCGAAGGTTTACATGAATTCTTAAAAAACACGAGTTTTTAGAAAATGTGTTTTATTTCATAAATGGAATCAACAAAGTATGCACATTCTACGTCAGAAGGACTTTCTATAGTTTGCGCATGCGTCCAGAAATAAGAAAAGCTTACTTCCACCGTCTTTTAAAATCAAAGCTTTTAGAAGGTTTACATGATTTCTTAAAAAACACGAGTTTTTAGAAAATGTGTTTTATTTCATAAATGGAATCAACAAAGTATGCACATTCTACGTCATAAAGACTTTCTATAGTTTGCGCATTCGTCCGGAAATAAGAAATTCTTACCTCCACCGTTTTTTAAAATCACAGCTTCTAGAAGGTCTACATGATTTCGTAAAAAACATGAGTTTTTAGAAAATGTGTTTTATTTCATAAATGGAATCTACAAAGTATGCACATTCTACGCCATAACGACTTTCTATAGTTTGCACATGCGTTGGGAAATAAGAAAAGCTTACTTCCACCGTTTTTTGAAATCACAGCTTCTAGAAGGTTTACATGATTTCGTAAAAAACACGAGTTTTTAGAAAATGTGTTTTATTTCATAAATGGAATCAACAAAGTATGCACATTCTACGTCATAACGACTTTCTATAGTTTGCGCATGCATTTAGAAATAAGAAAAGCTTACTTTCCCCGTTTTTTAAAATCACAACTTCTAGAAGGTTTACATGATTTCTTAAAAAACACGAGTTTTTAGAAAATGTGTTTTATTTCATAAATGTAATCAACAAAGTATGCACATTCTACGTCATAACGACTTTCTATAGTTTGCGCATGCGTCCGGAAATAAGAAAAGCTTACTTCCACCGTTTTTTAAAATCACATCTTCTAGAAGGTTTACATGATTTCTTAAAAAACACGAGTTTTTAGAAAATGTGTTTTATTTCATAAATGGAATCAGCAAAGTATGCACATTCTACGTCATAACGACTTTCTATAGTTTGTGCATTCGTCCCGAAATAAGAAAAGCTTACTTCCACCGTTTTTTAAAATAACAGCTTCTAGAAGGTTTACATGATTTCGTAAAAAACACGAGTTTTTAGAAAATGTGCTTTATTTCATAAATGGAATCTAGAAAGTATTCACATTCTATGTCATAACGACTTTCTATAGTTTGCGCATGCGTCTGGAAATAAGAAAAGCTTACTTCCACCGTTTTATAAAATCACAGCTTCTAGAAGGTTTACATGATTTCTTAAAAAACACGAGTTTTTAGAAAATGTGTTTTATTTCATCAATGGAATCAACAAAGTATGCACATTCTACATCATAACAACTTTCTATAGTTTGCGCATGCGTCCGGAAATAAGAAAAGCTTACTTCCACCGTTTTTTAAAATCACAGCTTCTAGAAGGTTTACATGATTAAGTAAAAAACACGAGTTTTTAGAAAATGTGCTTTATTTCATAAATGGAATCTAGAAAGTATTCACATTCTACGTCATAATGAGTTTCTATAGTTTGCGCATGCGTCCGGAAATAAGAAAAGCTTACTTCCCCCGTTTTTTAAAATCACAGCTTCTAGAAGGTTTACATGATTTCTTAAAAAACATGAGTTTTTAGAAAATGTGTTTTAGTTCATAAATGGAATCAACAAAGTATGCACATTCTACGTCATAACGACTTTCTATAGTTTGGGCATGCGTTTGGAAATAAGAAAATATTACTTCCGTCGTTCTTTAAAATCACAGCTTCTAGAAGGTTTACATGATTTCGTAAAAAACACGAGTTTTTAGAAAAAGTGTTTTATTTGATAAATGGAATCTACAAAGTATGCACATTCTACGTCATAACGAATTTCTATAGTTTGCGCATGCGTCCGGAAATAAGAAAAGCTTACTTCCACCGTTTTTTCAAATCACAGCTTCTAGAAGGTTTACATGATTTCGTAAAAAACACGAGTTTTAAGAAAATGTGTTTTATTTCATAAATGGAATCAACAATTTATGCACATTCTACGTCATAACGCCTTTCTATAGTTTGCGCATGCGTTTGGAAATAAGAAAAGCTTACTTCCCCCCTTTTTTAAAATCACAGCTTCTAGAAGGTTTACATGATTTCCTAAAAAACACGAGTTTTTAAAAAATGTGTTTTATTTCATAAATGGAATCAACAAAGTATGCACATTCTACGTCATAACGACTTTCTATAGTTTGCGCATGCGTTTGGAAATAAGAAAACCTTACTTCCGCCGTTTTTTAAAATCACAACTTCTAGAAGGTTTACATGATATCTTAAAAAACACGAGTTTTTAGAAAATGTGTTTTATTTCATAATTGGAATCAGCAAAGTATGCACATTCTACGTCATAAAGACTTTCTATAGTTTGCGCATGCGTCCGGAAATAAGAAAAGCTTACTTCCACAGTTTTTTAAAATCACAGCTTCTAGAAGGTTTACATGATTTCTTAAAAAACACAAGTTTTTAGAAAATGTGTTTTATTTCATAAATGGAATCAACAAAGTATGCACATTCTACATCATAACAACTTTCTATAGTTTGCGCATGCGTCCAGAAATAAGAAGAGCTTACTTCCACCGTTTTTTAAAATAACAGCTTCTAGAAGGTTTACATGATTTCTTAAGAAACACGAGTTTTTAGAAAATGTGTTTTATTTCATAAATGGAATCAAGAAAGTATGCACATTCTACGTCATAACGACTTTCTATAGTTTGCGCATGCGTCCGGAAATAAGAAAAAGCTTACTTCCACCGTTTTTTTAAAATCACATCTTCTAGAAGGTTTACATGATTTCTTAAAAAACACGAGTTTTTAGAAAATGTGTTTTATTTCATAAATGGAATCAACAAAGTATGCACATTCTACGTCATAACGACTTTCTATAGTTTGCGAATGCATTTGGAAATAAGAAAAGCTTACTTCCCCCGTTTTTTAAAATCACAACTTCTAGAAGGTTTACATGATTTCTTAAAAAACACGAGTTTTTAGAAAATTTGGTTTATTTCATAAATGAAATCTATAAAGTATGCACATTCTACGTCATAAGGACTTTCTATAGTTTGCGCATGCGTCCGGAAATAAGAAAAGCTTACTTCCACCGTTTTTTAAAATCAGAGCTTTTAGAAGGTTTACCTGATTTCTTAAAAAACACGAGTTTTTAGGAAATGTGTTTTATTTCATAAATGGAATCAACAAAGTATGCACAATCTACGTCATAACGACTTTCTATAGTTTGTGCATGCGTCCGGAAATAAGAAAAAGCTTACTTCCACCGTTTTTTAAAATCACAGCTTCTAGAAGGTTTACATGATTTCGTAAAAAACACGAGTTTTTAGAAAATGTGTTTTATTTCATAAATGGAATCAACAAAGTATGCACATTCTACGTCATAACGACATTCTATAGTTTGCGCATTCGTCCGGAAATAAGAAAAAGCTTACTTCCACCGTTTTTTAAAATCACAGCTTCTAGAAGGTTTACATGATTTCGTAAAAAACACGAGTTTTTAGAAAATGTGTTTTATTTCATATATGGAATCAACAAAGTATGCACATTCTACGTCATAATGACATTCTATAGTTTGCGCATTCATCCGGAAATAAGAAAAGCTTACTTCCACCATTTTTTAAAATCACAGCTTTTAGAAGGTTTACATGATTTCTTAAAAAACACGAGTTTTTAGAAAATGTGTTTTATTTCATAAATGGAATCAACAAAGTATGCACATTCTACATCATAACGACTTTCTATAGTTTACGCATTCGTCCGGAAATAAGAAAAGCTTGCTTCCACCATTTTTTAAAATCACAGCTTCTAGAAGGTTTACATGATTTCTTAAAAAACACGAGTTTTTAGAAAATGTGTTTTATTTCATAAATGGAATCAACAAAGTATGCACATTCTACGTCATAACGACTTTCTATACTTTGCGCATGCGTTTCGAAATAAGAAAAACCTACTTCCCCCGTTTTTTAAAATCACAGCTTCTAGAAGGTTTACATGATTTCTTAAAAAACACGAGTTTTTAGAAAATGTGTTTTATTTCATAAATGGAATCAACAAAGTATGCACATTCTACGTCATAACGACATTCTATAGTTTGCGCATTCATCCGGAAATAAGAAAAGCTTACTTCCACCATTTTTTAAAATCACAGCTTCTAGAAGGTTTACATGATTTCTTAAAAAACACGAGTTTTTAGAAAATGTGTTTTATTTCATAAATGGAATCAACAAAGTATGCACATTCTACATCATAACGACTTTCTATAGTTTACGCATTCGTCCGGAAATAAGAAAAGCTTACTTCCACCGTTTTTTAAAATCAAAGCTTCTAGAAGGTTTACATGATTTCTTAAAAAACACGAGTTTTTAGACAATGTGTTTCATTTCATAAATGGAATCAACAAAGTATGCACATTCTACGTCATAACGACTTTCTATAGTTTGCTCATTCGTCCGGAAATAAGAAAAGCTTATTCGACCATTTTTTAAAATCACAGCTTCTAGAAGGTTTACATGATTTCGTAAAAAACACGAGTTTTTAGAAAATGTGTTTTATTTCAAAAATGGAATCAACAAAGTATGCACATTCTACGTCATAACGACTTTCTATAGTTTGCGCATGCGTCCGGAAATAAGAAAAGCTTACTTCCATCGTTTTTTAAAATCACAACTTCTAGAAGGTTTACATGATTTCGTAAAAAACACGAGTTTTTAGAAAATGTGTTTTATTTCATAAATGGAATCTACAAAGTATGCACATTCTACGTCATAACGACTTTCTATACTTTGCTCATGCGTCCGGAAATAAGAAAAACTTACTTCCCCTGTTTTTTAAAATGACAGCTTCTAGAAGGTTTACATGATTTCTTAAAAAACACGAGTTTTTAGAAAATGTGTTTTATTTCATAAATGGAATCAACAAAGTATGCACATTCTACGTCATAACGACTTTCTATAGTTTGCGCCTTCGTCCGGAAATAAGAAAACCTTACTTCCACCGTTTTTTAAAATCACAGCTTCTAGAAGGTTTACATGATTTCGTAAAAAACACGAGTTTTTAGAAAATGTGTTTTATTTAATAAATGTAATCTACAAAGTATGCACATTCTATGACATAACGACTTTCTATAGTTTGCGCATGCGTCCGGAAATAAGAAAAGCTTACTTCCCCCGTTTTTAAAAATCACAGCTTCTAGGAGGTTTACATGATTTCGTAAAAAACACGAGTTTTTAGAAAATGTGTTTTATTTCATAAATGGAATCAACAAAGTATGCACATTCTACGTCATAACGACTTTCTATAGTTTGCGAATGCATTTGGAAATAAGAAAAGCTTACTTCCCCCGTTTTTTAAAATCACAACTTCTAGAAGGTTTACATGATTTCTTAAAAAACACGAGTTTTTAGAAAATGTGTTTTATTTCATAAATGGAATCAACAAAGTATGCACATTCTACGTCATAACGACTTTCTATAGTTTGTGCATGTGTTTCGAAGTAAGAAAAGCTTACTTCCCCCGTTTTTTAAAATCACAGCTTCTAGAAGGTTTTCATGGCTTCTTAAAAAACACTAGTTTTTAGAAAATGTGTTTTATTTCATAAATGGAATCAAGAAAGTATGCAAATTCTACGTCATAACGACTTTCTATAGTTTGCGCATTCGTCCGGAAATAAGAAAAGCTTACTTCCACCGTTTTTTAAAATCACAGCTTCTAGAAGGTTTACATGATTTCGTAAAAAACACGAGTTTTTTGAAACTGTGTTTTATTTCATAAATGGAATCTACAAGTATGCACATTCTACGTCATAACGACTTTCTATAGTTTGCGCATGCGTCTGGAAATAAGAAAAGCTTACTTCCCGCGTTTTTTAAAATCACAGCTTCTAGAAGGTTTACATGATTTCGTAAAAAACACGAGTTTTTAGAAAATGTGTTTTATTTCATAAATGGAATCCACAAGGTATGCACATTCTACGTCATAACGACTTTCTATAGTTTGCGCATGCGACCGGAAATAAGAAAAGCTTACTTGCCCCGTTTTATAAAATCATAACTTCTAGAAGGTTTACATGATTTGTTAAAAAACATGAGTTTTTAGAAATTGTGTTTTATTTCATAAATGGAACCAACAAAGTATGCACATTCTACGTCATAACGACTTTCTATAGTTTGCACATGCGTTTGGAAATAAGAAAAGCTTACTTCCCCCGTTTTTTAAAATCACAGCTTCTAGAAGGGTTATATGATTTCTTAAGAAACACGAGTTTCTAGAAAATGTGTTTTATTTCATAAATGGAATCAACAAACTATGCACATTCTACGTCATTACGACTTTCTATAGTTTGCGCATGCGTCCGTAAATAAGAAAAGCTTACTTCCCCCGTTTTTAAAAATCACAGCTTCTAGGAGGTTTACATGATTTCTTAGAAAACACGAGTTTTTAGAAAATGTGTTTATTTCATAAATGGAATCAACAAAGTATGCATATTCTACATCATAACGACTTTCTATAGTTTAAGCTTTCGTCTGGAAATAAGAAAAGCTTACTTCCACCGTTTTTTAAAACCAGAGCTTCTAGAAGGTTTACATGATTTCGTAAAAAAAACGAGTTTTTAGAAAAATGTGTTTTATTTCATAAATGCAATCTACAAAGTATGCACATTCTACGTCATAACGAATTTCTATAGTTTGCGCAGGCATCCGGAAATAAGAAAAGCTTACTTCCCCCGTTTTTAAAAATCACAGCTTCTAGAAGGTTTACATGATTTCGTAAAAAACACGAGTTTTTAGAAAATGTGTTTTATTTCATAAATGGAATCAACAAAGTATGCACATTCTACGTCATAACGACTTCTATAGTTTTCGCATTCTTCCGGAAATAAGAAAAGCTTACTTCCACCGTTTTTTAAAATCACAGCTTCTAGAAGGTTTACATGATTTCTTAAAAAACAAGCGTTTTTAGAAAATGTTTTTATTTCATAAATGGAATCAACAAAGTATGCACATTATACATCATAACGACTTTCTATAGTTTACGCATTTGTTCGGAAATAAGAAAAGCTTACTTCCACCGTTTTTTAAAACCACAGCTTCTAGAAGGTTTACATGATTTCGTAAAAAAAACAAGTTTTTAGAAAATGTGTTTTATTTCATAAATGGAATCTACAAAGTATGCACATTCTACGTCATAACTACTTTCTATAGTTTGCGCATTCATCCGTAAATAAGAAAAGCTTACTTCCACCGTTTTTTAAAATCACACCTTCTAGAAGGTTTACATGATTTCGTAAAAAACACGAGTTTTTAGAAAATGTGTTTTATTTCCTAAATAGAATCTACAAAGTATGCACATTCTATGTCATAACGACTTTCTATAGTTTGCTCATGCGTCCGGAAATAAATAAAGCTTACTTCCACCGTTTTTTAAAATCACAGCTTCTAGAAGGTTTACATGATTTCGTAAAAAAAAACGAGTTTTCAGAAAATGTTTTTTATTTCATAAATGGAATCTACAAAGTATGCAAATTCTACGTCATAACGACTTTCTATAGTTTGGGCATGCGTCCGGAAATAAGAAAATCTTACTTCCACCGTTTTTTAAAATCACAGCTTCTAGAAGGTTTACATGATTTCGGAAAAAACATGAGCTTTTAGAAAATGTGTTTTATTTCATAAATGGAATCAAAAAAGTATGCACATTCTACGTCATAAGGACTTTCTATAGTTTGCGTGTGCGTCAGGAAATAAGAAAAGCTTACTTACACCGTTTTTTAAAATCACAGCTTCTAGAAGGTTTACATGATTTCTTAAAAAACACGAGTTTTAAGAAAATGTGTTTTATTTCATAAATGGAATCAACAAAGTATGCACATTCTACGTCATAACGACTTTCTATAGCTTGCGCCTTCGTCCGGAAATAAGAAAAGCTTACTTCCACCCTTTTTTAAAATCACAGCTTCTAGAAGGTTTACATGATTTCGTAAAAAAACACGAGTTTTTAGAAAATGTGTTTTATTTCATAAATGCAATCTACAAAGTATGCACATTCTATGTGATAACGACTTTCTATAGTTTGCGCATGCGTCCGGAAATAAGAAAATCTTACTTCCCCCGTTTTTAAAAATCACAGCTTCTAGAAGGTTTACATGATTTCTTAAAAAACACGAGTTTTTGAAAATGTGTTTTATTTCATAAATGGAATCAACAAAGTATGTACATTCTATGTCATAACGGCTTTCTATAGTTTGCGCATGCGTTTGGAAATAAGAAAAGCTTACTTCCCCCGTTTTTTAAAATCACAACTTCTAGAAGGTTTACATGATTTCTTAAAAAACACGAGTTTTTAGAAAATGTGGTTTATTTCATAAATGGAATCAACAAAGTATGCACATTTTACGTCACAATGAGTTTCTATAGTTTGCGCATGCATCCGGAAATAAGAAAAGCTTACTTCCACCATTTTTTAAAATCACAGCTTCTAGAAGGTTTACATGATTTGTTAAAAAACACGAGTTTTTGAAAATGTGTTTTATTTCATGAATGGAATCAACAAAGTATGCACATTCTACATCATAACGACTTCTATAGTTTGCGCATTCATCCGGAAATAAGAAAAACTTACTTTCACCGTTTTTTAAAATCACAGCTTCTAGAAGGTTTACATGATTTCGTAAAAAAAAGAGTTTTTAGAAAATGTGTTTTATTTCATAAATGGAATCAACAATGTATGCACATTCTACGTCACAACGACTTTCTATAGTTTGCGCATGCGTCCGGAAATAAGAAAAGCTTACTTCCACCGTTTTTTAAAATCAAGGCTTCTAGAAGTTTTACATGATTTCATAAAAAACACGAGTTAATAGAAAATGTGTTTTATTTCATAAATGAAATCAACAAAGTATGCACATTCTATGTCATAACGACATTCTATAGTTTCCGCATTCATCCGGAAATAAGAAAAGCTTACTTCCACCGTTTTTTAAAATCACAGCTTCTAGAAGGTTTACATGATTTCTTAAAAAACACGAGTTTTTAGAAAATGTGTTTTATTTCATAAATGGAATCAACAAAGTATGCACACTCTACGTCATAACGACTTTCTATAGTTTGCGCATTCGTCCGGAAATAAGAAAAGCTTACTTCCACCGTTTTTCAAAATCACAGCTTCTAGAAGGTTTACATGATTTCTTAAAAAACACAAGTTTTTAGAAAATGTGTTTTATTTCATAAATGGAATCAACAAAGTATGCTAATTCTACGTCATAAAGACTTTCTATAGTTTCCGCATGCGTCCGGAAATAAGAAAAGCTTACTTCCACCATTTTTTAAAATCACAGCTTCTAGAAGGTTTACATGATTTCGTAAAAAACAGGAGTTTTTAGAAAATGTGTTTTATTTCATAAATGGAATCAACAAAGTATGCACATTCTAGGTCATAATGACTTTCTATAGTTTACGCATTCGTCCGGAAATAAGAAAAGCTTACTTCCACCATTTTTTAAAACCGCAGCTTCTAGAAGGTTTACATGATTTCGTAAAAAACACGAGTTTTTAGAAAATGTGTTTTATTTCATAAATGGAATCTAGAAAGTATGCACATTCTACGTCATAACGACTTTCTATAGTTTGCGCAAGCGTCCGGAAATAAGAAAAGCTTACTTCCACCGTTTTTTAAAATCACAGCTTCTAGAAGTTTTACATGATTTCGTAAAAAACATGAGTTTTGAGAAAATGTGTTTTATTTTATAAATGGAATCAACAAAGTATGCACATTCTACGTCATAACGATTTTCTATAGTTTGCGCATGCATTTGGAAATAAGAAAAACTTACTTCCCCCGTTTTTTAAAATCACAGCTTCTAGAAGGTTTACATGATTTCTTAAAAAACACGAGATTTTATAAAATGTGTTTTATTTCATAAATGGAATCAACAAAGTATGCACATTCTACATCATAAGTTCTTTCTATAGTTTGTGCGTGCGTCAGGAAATAAGAAAAGCTTACTTCCACCGTTTTTTAAAATCACAGCTTCTAGAAGGTTTACATGATTTCTTAAAAAATACGACTTTTTAGAAAATGTGTTTTATTTCATAAATGGAATCAACAAAGTATGCACATTCTACATCATAACGACTTTCTATAGTTTGCGCATTCGTCCGGAAATAAGAAAAGCTTACTTCCACCATTTTTTAAAATCACAACTTCTAGAAGGTTTACATGATTTCGTAAAAAACACGAGTTTTTAGAAAATGTGTTTTATTTCATAAATGGAATCAACAAAGTATGCACATTCTACGTCATAACGACTTTCTATAGTTTGCGCATGCGTACGGAAATAAGAAAAGCTTACTTCCACCGTTTTTTAAAATCAAGGCTTCTAGAAGGTTTACATGATTTCGTAAAAAACACGAGTTAATAGAAAATGTGTTTTATTTCATAAATGGAATCAACAAAGTATGCACATTCTACGTCATAATGACATTCTATAGTTTCCGCATTCATCCGGAAATAAGAAAAGCTTACTTCCACCGTTTTTTAAAATCACAGCTTCTAGAAGGTTTACATGATTTCTTAAAAAACACGAGTTTTTAGAAAATGTGTTTTATTTCATAAATGGAATCAACAAAGTATGCACACTCTACGTCATAACGACTTTCTATAGTTTGCGCATGCATACGGAAATAAGAAAAGCTTACTTCCACCGTTTTTTAAAATCAAGGCTTCTAGAAGGTTTACATGATTTCGTAAAAAACACGAGTTAATAGAAAATGTGTTTTATTTCATAAATGGAATCAACAAAGTATGCACATTCTACGTCATAATGACATTCTATAGTTTCCGCATTCATCCGGAAATAAGAAAAGCTTACTTCCACCGTTTTTTAAAATCACAGCTTCTAGAAGGTTTACATGATTTCGTAAAAAACACGAGTTTTTAGAAAATGTGTTTTATTTCATAAATGGAATCAACAAAGTATGCACATTCTACGTCATAACGACTTTCTATAGTTTGCGCATGCGTACGGAAATAAGAAAAGCTTACTTCCACCGTTTTTTAAAATCAAGGCTTCTAGAAGGTTTACATGATTTCGTAAAAAACACGAGTTAATAGAAAATGTGTTTTATTTCATAAATGGAATCAACAAAGTATGCACATTCTACGTCATAATGACATTCTATAGTTTCCGCATTCATCCGGAAATAAGAAAAGCTTACTTCCACCGTTTTTTAAAATCACAGCTTCTAGAAGGTTTACATGATTTCTTAAAAAACACGAGTTTTTAGAAAATGTGTTTTATTTCATAAATGGAATCAACAAAGTATGCACACTCTACGTCATAACGACTTTCTATAGTTTGCGCATTCGTCCGGAAATAAGAAAAGCTTACTTCCACCGTTTTTCAAAATCACAGCTTCTAGAAGGTTTACATGATTTCTTAAAAAACACAAGTTTTTAGAAAATGTGTTTTATCTCATAAATGGAATCAACAAAGTATGCACATTCTACGTCATAACGACTTTCTATAGTTTGCGCATGTGTTTAGAAATAAGAAAACCTTACTTCCCCCCGTTTTTTAAAATCACAGCTTCTAGAAGGTTTACATCGTTTCTTAAACAACACGAGTTTTTAGAAAATGTGTTTTATTTCATAAATGGAATCATTAAAGTATGCAAATTCTACGTCATAATGACTTTCTAGAGTTTGCGCATTCGTCTGGAAATAAGAAAAGCTTACTTCCACCGTTTTTTAAAATCACAGCTTCTAGAAGGTTTACATGATTTCGTAAAAAACACGAGTTTTTAGAAAATGTGTTTTATTTAGTAAATGGAATCTACAAAGTATGCACATTCTACATCATAACGACTTTCTATAGTTTGCGCATGCGTCCGGAACTAAGAAAAGCTTACTTCCCGCGTTTTTTAAAATCACAGCTTCTAGAAGGTTTACATGATTTCCTAAAAAACACGAGTTTTTAGAAAATCTTTTTTATTTCATAAATGGAATCTACAAAGTATGCACATTCTATGTGATAACGACTTTCTATAGTTTGCGCATGCGGCCGGAAATAAGAAAAGCTTTCTTACCCCGTTTTTTAAAATCACAGCTTCTAGACGGTTTAGATGATTTGTTAAAAAACATGAGTTTTTAGAAAATGTGTTTTATTTCATAAATGGAATCAACAAAGTATGCACATTCTACATCATAACAAATTTCTATAGTTTGCGCATGCGTTTGGAAATAAGAAAAGCTTACTTCCCCCGTTTTTTAAAATCACAGCTTCTAGAAGGTTTACATGATTTCTTAAAAAACACGAGTTTTTAGAAAATGTGTTTTATTTCATAAATGGAATCAACAAAGTATGCACATTCTACGTCATAACGACTTTCTATAGTTTGCGCATGCGTCCGGAAATAAGAAAAGCTTACTTCCACCGTTTTTTAAAATCACAGCTTCTAGAAGGTTTACATGATTTCATAAAAAAGACGAGTTTTTAGAAATGTGTTTTATTTCATAAATGGAATCAACAAAGTATGCACATTCTACGTCATAACGACATTCTATAGTTTGCGCATTCATCCGGAAATAAGAAAAGCTTACTTCCACCGTTTTTTAAAATCACAGCTTCTAGAAGGTTTACATGATTTCTTAAAAAACACGAGTTTTTAGAAAATGTGTTCTATTTCATCAATGGAATCAAAAAAGTATGCATATTCTATGTCATAATAACTTTCTATAGTTTACGCATTCGTCCGGAAATAAGAAAAGCTTACTTCCACCGTTTTTTAAAACCACAGCTTCTAGAAGGTTTAAATGATTTCGTAAAAAACACGAGTTTTTAGAAAATGTGTTTTATTTCATAAATGGAATCAACAAAGTATGCACATTCTACGTCATAACGACTTTCTATAGTTTGCGCAAGCGTCCGGAAATAAGAAAAGCTTACTTCCACCGTTTTTTAAAATCACAGCTTCTAGAAGTTTTACATGATTTCGTAAAAAACATGAGTTTTGAGAAAATGTGTTTTATTTTATAAATGGAATCAACAAAGTATGCACATTCTACGTCATAACGACTTTCTACAGTTTGCGCATGCATTTGGAAATAAGAAAAGCTTACTTCCCCCGTTTTTTAAAATCACAGCTTCTAGAAGGTTTACATGATTTGTTAAAAAACACGAGTTTTTAGAAAATGTGTTTTATTTCATAAATGGAATCAACAAAGTATGCACATTCTACGTCATAAGGACTTTCTATAGTTTGCGTGTGCGTCAGGAAATAAGAAAAGCTTACTTACACCATTTTTTAAAATCACAGCTTCTAGAAGGTTTACATGATTTCTTAAAAAACAAGAGTTTTTAGAAAATGTGTTTTATTTCATAAATGGAATCATCAAAGTATGCACATTCTAGGTCATAACGACTTTCTATAGTTTGCGCATGCGTTTGGAAATAAGAAAAGCTTACTTCCACCGTTTTTTAAAATCACAGCTTCTAGAAGGTTTACATGATTTCATAAAAAACATGAGTTTTTAGAAAATGTGTTTTATTTCATAAATGGAATCAACAAAGTATGCACATTCTACGTCATAACGACTTTCTATAGTTTGCGCATGCGACCGGAAATAAGAAAAGCTTACTTCCACCGATTTTTAAAACCACAGCTTCTAGAAGGTTTACATGATTTCGTAAAAAACACGAGTATTTAGAAAATGTGTTTTATTTCATCAATGGAATCTACAAAGTATGCACATTCTACGTCATAACGACTTTCTTTAGTTTGCGCATGCGTCCGGAAATAAGAAAAGCTTACTTCCACCGTTTTTTAAAATCAAAGTTTCTAGAAGGTTTACATGAGTTCTTAAAAAACATGAGTTTTTAGAAAATGTGGTTTATTTCATAAATGGAATCAACAAAGTATGCAGATTCTACGTCATAACGACTTTCTATAGTTTACGCATTCGTCCGAAAATAAGAAAAGTTTACTTCCACCGTTTTTTAAAACCACAGCTTCTAGAAGGTTTACATGATTTCGTAAAAAAAATGAGTTTTTAGAAAATGTGTTTTATTTCATAAATGGAATCTACAAAGTATGCACATTCTACGTCATAACGACTTTCTATAGTTTGCACATGCGTTTGGAAATAAGAAAAGCTTACTTCCACCGTTTTTTAAAATCACAGCTTCTAGAAGGTTTACATGATTTCGTAAAATACACGGGTTTTTAGAAAATGTGTTTTATTTCATAAATGGAATCAACAAAGTATGCACATTCTACGTCATAATGACTTTCTATAGTTTACGCATTCGTTCGGAAATAAGAAAAGCTTACTTCCACAGCTTCTTAAAACCACAGCGTCTAGAAAGTTTACATGATTTCGTTAAAAACACGAGATTTTAGAAAATGTGTTTTATTTCATAAATGGAATCTACAAAGTATGCACATTCTACGTCATAACGACTTTCTATAGTTTGCGCATGCGTCCGGAAATAAGAAAAGCTTACTTCCACCGTTTTTTAAAATCACAGCTTCTAGAAGGTTTACATGATTTCGTAAAAAACATGAGTTTTGAGAAAATGTTTTTTTTTTTATAAATGGAATCAACAAAGTATGCACATTCTATGTCATAACGACTTTCTATAGTTTGCACATTCGTCCGGAAATAAGAAAAGCTTACTTCCACCGTTTTTTAAAATCACAACTTCTAGAAGATTTACATGATTTCGTGAAAAACACGAGTCTTTAGAAAATGTGCTTTATTTCATAAATGGAATCTACAAAGTATGCAAATTCTACGTCATAATGAATTTGTATAGTTTGCGCATGCTTTTGGAAATAAGAAAAGCTTACTTCCCCCGTTTTTTAAAATCAAAGCTTCTAGAAGGTTTACATGATTTCTTAAAAAACACGAGTTTTTAGAAAATGTGTTTTATTTCATAAATGGAATCAACAAAGTATGCACATTCTACGTCATAAGGACTTTCTATAGCTTGCGCATGCGTCCGGAAATAAGAAAAGCTTACTTCCACCGTTTTTTAAAATCACACCTTCTAGAAGGTTTACATGATTTCGTAAAAAACACGAGTTTTTAGAAAATGTGTTTTATTTCATAAATTGAATCAACAAAGTATGCACATTCTACGTCATAACGACTTTCTATAGTTTGCGCATGCGTTTGGAAATAAGAAAAGCTTAATTCCACCGTTTTTTAAAATCACAGCTTCTAGAAGGTTTACATGATTTCGTAAAAAACACGGGTTTTTAGAAAATGTGTTTTATTTCATAAATGGAATCAACAAAGTATGCACATTCTACGTCATAACGACTTTCTATAGTTTGCGCATGCGACCGGAAATAAGAAAAGCTTACTTCCACCGTTTTTTAAAACCACAGCTTCTAAAAGGTTTACATGATTTCTTAAAAAACATGAGTTTTTGAAAATGCATTTTATTTCACAAATGGAATCTACAAAGTATGCACATTCTACGTCATAACGACTTTCTATAGTTTGCGCATGCCTTCGGAAATAAGAAAAGCTTACTTCCACCATTTTTGAAAATCACAGCCCCTAGAAGGTTTACATGATTTCTTAAAAAACACGAGTTTTTAGAAAATGTGGTTTATTTCATAAATGGAATCAACAAAGTATGCACATTCTACGTCATAACGACATTTTATAGTTTGCGCATTCATCCGGCAATAAGAAAAGATTACTTCCACCGTTTTTTAAAATCACAGCTTCTAGAAGCTTTACATGATTTCTTAAAAAACACGAGTTTTTAGAAAATGTGTTTTATTTCATAAATGGAATCAACAAAGTACGCACATTCTACATCATAACGACTTTCTATAGTTTACGCATTCGTCCGGAAATAAGAAAAGCTTACTTCCACCATTTTTTAAAACCACAGCTTCTAGAAGGTTTACATGATTTCGTAAAAAACACGAGTTTTTAGAAAATGTGGTTTATTTCATAAATGGAATCAACAAAATATTCACATTCTACGTCATAACGAATTTCTATAGTTTGCGCATTCATCCAGAAAGAAGAAAAGCTTACTTCCACTGTTTTTTAAAACCACGGCTTCTAGAAGGTTTACATGATTTCGTAAAAAACATGAGTTTTTAGAAAATGTGTTTTATTTCATAAATGGAATCAACAAAGTATGCACATTCTACGTCATAACGACTTTCTATAGTTTGCGCATGCGTCCGGAAATAAGAAAAGCTTACTTCCACCGTTTTTTAAAATCACAGCTTCTATAAGCTTTACATGATTTCGTAAAAAACACGAGTTATTAGAAAATGTGTTTTATTTCATAAATGGAATCAACAAAGTATGCACATTCTACGTCATAACGACATTCTATAGTTTGCGCATTCATCCGGAAATAAGAAAAGCTTACTTCCACCGTTTTTTAAAATCACAGCTTCTAAAAGGTTTACATGATTTCTTAAAAAACACGAGTTTTTAGAAAATGTGTTTTATTTCATAAATGGAATCAACAAAGTATGCACATTCTACGTCATAATGACTTTCTATAGTTTACGCATTCGTCCGGAAATAAGAAAAACTTACTTCCACCATTTTTTAAAACCACAGCATCTAGAAGGTTTACATGATTTCGTAAAAAACACGAATTTTGAGAAAATGTGTTTTATTTTATAAATGGAATCAACAAAGTATGCACATTCTACGTCATAACGACTTTCTATAGTTTGCGCATGCATTTGGAAATAAGAAAAGCTTACTTCCCCTGTTTTTTAGCTTCTAGAAGGTTTACATGAGTTCTTAAAAAACACGAGTTTTTACAAAATGTGTTTTATTTCATAAATGGAATCAACAAAGTATGCACATTCTACGTCATAAGTTCTTTCTATAGTTTGTGCGTGCGTCAGGAAATAAGAAAAGCTTACTTCCACCGTTTTTTAAAATCACAGCTTCTAGAAGGTTTACATGATTTCGTAAAAAATAGGAGTTTTTAGAAAATGTGTTTTATTTCATAAATGGAATCAACAAAGTATGCACATTCTACGTCATAACGACTTTCTATAGTTTGCACATGCGTACGGAAATAAGAAAATCTTACTTCCACCGTTTTTTAAAATCAAAGCATCTAGAAGGTTTACATGATTTCGTAAAAAACACGAGTTTTTAGAAAATGTGTTTTATTTCATAAATGGAATCAACAAAGTATGCACATTCTACGTCATAACGACTTTCTATAGTTTGGGCATTCGTCCAGAAATAAGAAAAGCTTACTTCCACCGTTTTTCAAAATCACAGCTTCTAGAAGGTTTACATGATTTCTTAAAAAACACAAGTTTTTAGAAAATGTGTTTTATTTCATAAAAGGAATCAACGAAGTATGAACATTCTACGTCATAACGACTTTCTATAGTTTGCGCATGCGTCCGGAAATAAGAAAATCTTACTTCCACCGTTTTTTAAAATCACATCTTCTAGAAGATTTACATGATTTCTTAAAAAACACGAGTTTTTAGAAAATGTGTTTTATTTCATAAATGGAATCAACAAAGTATGCACATTCTATGTCATAACGACTTTCTATAGTTTGCGCATAAGTTTGGAAATAAGAAAAGCTTACTTCCCCCATTTTTTAAAATCACAGCTTCTAGAAGGTTTACATGATTTCGTAAAAAACATGATTTTTTAGAAAATGTGTTTTATTTCATAAATCGAATCAACAAAGTATCCACATTCTACGTCATAACGACTTTCTATAGTTTGCGCATTCGTCCAGAAATAAGAAAAGCTTACTTCCACCGTTTTTTAAAATCAAAGCTTCTAGAAGGTTTACATGATTTCGTAAAAAACACGAGTTTTTAGAAAATGTGCTTTATTTCATAAATGGAATCTACAAAGTATGCACATTCTACGTCATAACGACGTTCTATAGTTTACACATGCGTCTGGAAATAAGAAAAGCTTACTTCCACCATTTTTTAAAATCACAGCTTCTAGAAGGTTTACATGAGTTCCTACAAAACACGAGTTTTTAGAAAATGTTTTTTATTTCATAAATGGAATCAACAAAGTATGCACATTCTACGTCATAACGAATTTCTATAGTTTGCACATGCGTTTGGAAATAAGAAAAGCTTACTTCCCCCATTTTTTAAAATCACAGCTTCCAGAAGGTTTACATGATTTCTTAAAAAACATGAGTTTTTAGAAAATGTGTTTTATTTCATAAATGGAATCAAAAAAGTATGCACATTCTACGTCATAACGACTTTCTATAGTTTGCACATTCGTCCGGATATAAGAAAAGCTTACTTCTCCCGTTTTTTAAAATCACAGCTTTTAGAAGGTTTACATGATTTGTTAAAAAACACGAGTTTTTAGAAAATATGTTTTATTTCATAAATGGATTCAACAAAGTATGCACATTCTACGTCATAATGACTTTCTATAGTTTGCGCATGCGTCCGAAAATAAGAAAAGCTTACTTCCACCATTTTTTAAAATCACAGCTTCTTGAAGGTTTACATGATTTCGTAAAAAACACGAGTTTCTAGAAAATGTGTTTTATTTCATAAATGGAATGAACAAAGTATGCACATTCTACGTCATAACGACTTTCTATAGTTTGCGCATGCGTCCGGAAATAAGAAAAGCTTACTTCCACCATTTTTTAATATCACAGCTTCTAGAAGGTTTACATGATTTCTTAAAAAACATGAGTTTTTAGAAAATGTGTTTTATTTCATAAATGGAATCAACAAAATATGCACATTCTACGTCATAACGACTTTCTATAGTTTGCGCATTCGTCCGGAAATAAGAAAAGCTTACTTCCCCCATTTTTTAAAATCGCAGCTACTAGAAGGTTTACATGATTTGTTAAAAAACACGAGTTTTAGAAAATGTGTTTTATTTCATAAATGGAATCAACAAAGTATGCACATTCTACGTCATAACGACTGTCTATAGTTTGCGCATGCGTCCGGAAATAAGAAAAGCTTACTTCCACCGTTTTTTAAAATCACAGCTTCTAGAAGTTTTACATGATTTCGTAAAAAACACGAGTTTTTAGAAAATGTGTTTTATTTCATAAATGGAATCTACAAATTATGCACATTCTACGTCATAACGACTTTCTATAGTTTGCGCATGCGTCTGGAAATAAGAAAAGCTTACTTCCACCGTTTTTAAAATCGCAGCTTCTAGAAGGTTGACATGATTTCGTAAAAAACACGAGTTTTTAGAAAATGTGTTTTATTTCATAAATCGAATCTACAAAGTATGCACATTCTACGTCATAACGACTTTCTATAGTTTGCGCATGCGTCCGGAAATAAGAAAAGCTTACTTCCCCCGTTTTTTAAAATCACAGCTTCTAGAAGGTGTACATGATTTCGTAAAAAACACGAGTTTTTAGAAAATGTGCTTTATTTCATAAATGGAATCTACAAAGTATGCACATTCTAAGTCAAAACGACTTTCTACAGTTTGCGCATGCATCCGGAAATAAGAAAAGCTTACTTCCACCATTTTTTAAAATCACAGCTTCTAGAAGGTTTAATGATTTCCTAAAAAACACGAGTTTTTAGAAAATGTGATTTATTTCATAAATGGAATCAACAAAGTATGCACATTCTACGTCATAACGACTTTCTATAGTTTGCACATGCGTTTGGAAATAAGAAAAGCTTACTTCCCCCATTTTTTAAAATCACAGCTTCTAGAAGGTTTACATGATTTCTTAAAAAACATGAGTTTTTAGAAAATGTGTTTTATTTCATAAATGGAATCAACAAAGTATGCACATTCTACGTCATAACGAATTTCTATAGTTTGCGCATTCGTCCGGAAATAAGAAAAGCTTACTTCCCCCATTTTTTAAAATCACAGCTTCTAGAAGGTTTACATGATTTGTTAAAAAACACGAGTTTTTAGGAAATGTGTTTTATTTCATAAATGGAATCAACAAGGTATGCACATTGTACGTCATAACGACTTTCTAAAGTTTGCGCATGCGTCCGGAAATAAGAAAAGCTTACTTCCACCGTTTTTTAAAATCACAGCCTCTTGAAGGTTTACATGATTTCCTAAAAAACACCAGTTTTTAGAAAATGTGTTTTATTTCATAAATGGATTCTACAAAGTATGCACATTCTACGTCATAACGACTGTCTATAGTTTGCGCATGCGTCCGGAAATAAGAAAAGCTTACTTCCACCGTTTTTTAAAATCACAGCTTCTAGAAGGTTTACATGGTTTCGTAAAAAACACGAGTTTTTAGAAAATGTGTTTTATTTCATAAATGGAATCAAGAAAGTATGCACATTCTATGTCATCATGACTTTCTATAGTTTGCGCATGTGTTTGGAAATAAGAAAAGCTTACTTCCACCGTTTTTTAAAATCACAGCTTCTAGAAGGTTTACATGATTTCGTAAAAAACACGAGTTTTTAGAAAATGTGTTTTGTTTCATAAATGGAATCTACAAAGTATGGACATTCTACGTCATAACGACTTTCTATAGTTTGCGCATGCGTCCGGAAATAAGAAAAGCTTACTTCCCCCGTTTTTTAAAACCACAGCATCTAGAAGGTTTACATGATTTCGTAAAAAACACGAGTCTTTAGAAAATGTGTTTTATTGCATAAATGGAATCAACAAAGTATGCACATTCTACGTCATAACGACTTTCTATAGTTTGCGCATTCGTCCAGAAATAAGAAAAGCTTACTTCCACCGTTTTTTTAAAATCACAGCTTCTTGAAGGTTTACATCATTTCTTAAAAAACACGAGTTTTTAGAAAATGTGATTTATTTCATAAATGGAATAAAAAAAGTATGCACATTCTACGTCATAATGACTTTCTCTAGTTTGAGCATGCGTCCGGTAATAAGAAAAGCTTACTTCCCCCGTTTTTTAAAATCATTGCTTCTAGAAGGTTTACATGATTTCTTAAAAAACACGAGTTTTTAGAAAATGTTTTTTATTTCATAAATTGAATCAACAACGTATGCACATTCTACGTCATAACGACTTTCTATAGTTTGTGCATGCGTTTGGAAATAAGAAAATCTTACTTCCCCCATTTTTTAAAATCATAGCTTCTAGAAGGTTTACATGATTTCATCAAAAACACGAGTTTTTAGAAAATGTGTTTTATTTCATAAATGGAATCAACAAATTATTCACATTCTACGTCATAACGACTTTCTATAGTTTGCGCATGCGTCCGGAAATAAGAAAAGCTTACTTCCCCCGTTTTTTAAAATCACAGCTTCTAGAAGGTTTACATGATTTCGTAAAAAACACGAGTTTTTAGAAAATGTGTTTTATTTCATAAATGGAATCAACAAAGTATGCACATTCTACGTCATAACGACTTTCTATAGTTTGCGCATGCGTTTGGAAATAAGAAAAGCTTACTTCCTCGATTTTTTAAAATCACAGCTTCTAGAAGGTTTACATGATTTCTTAAAAAACACGAGTTTTTAGAAAATGTGTTTTATTTCATAGATGGAATCAACAAAGTATGCACATTCTACGTCATAACGACTTTCTATAGTTTGCGCATTCGTCCGAAAATAAGAAAAGCTTACTTCCCCCGTTTTTTAAAATCCAGCTTCTAGAAGGTTTACATGATTTGTTAAAAAACACGAGTTTTTAGAAAATGTGTTTTATTTCATAAATGGAATCAACAAAGTATGCACATTCTACGTCATAACGAATTTCTATAGTTTGCGCATGCGTCCGGAAATAAGAAAAGCTTACTTCCACCGTTTTTTAAAATCACAGCTTCTTGAAGGTTTACATGATTTCTTAAAAAACACGAGTTTTCAGAAAATGTGATTTATTTCATAAATGGAATAAAAAAAGTATGCACATTCTACGTCATAATGAATTTCTATAGTTTGAGCATGCGTCCGGTAATAAGAAAAGCTTACTTCCCCCGTTTTTTAAAATCACTGCTTCTAGAAGGTTTACATGATTTCTTAAAAAACACAAGTTTTTAGAAAATGTTTTTTTATTTCATAAATGGAATCAACAACGTATGCACATTCTACGTCATAACGAATTTCTATAGTTTGCGCATGCGTTTGCAAATAAGAAAATCTTACTTCCCCTGTTTTTTAAAACCACAGCTTCTAGAAGGTTTACATGATTTCTTAAAAAACACGAGTTTTTAGAAAATGTGTTTTATTTCATAAATGGAATCAAGAAATTATGCACATTCTACGTCATAACGACTTTCTATAGTTTGCGCATGCGTCCGGAAATAAGAAAATCTTACTTCCCCCGTTTTTTAAAATCACAGCTTCTAGAAGGTAGACATGATTCCGTAAAAAACATGAGTTTCTAGAAAATGTGTTTTATTTCATAAATGGAATCAACAAAGTATGCACATTCTACGTCATAACGACTTTCTATAGTTTGCGCATGCGTCCGGAAATAAGAAAAGCTTACTTCCACCGTTTTTTAAAATCACAGCTTCTAGAAGGTTTACATTACTTCTTAAAAAACACGAGTTTTTAGAAAATGTGTTTTATTTGATAAATGGAATCAACAAAGTATGCACATTCTACGTCATAACGACTTCCTATAGTTTGCGCATGCGTTTGGAAATAAGAAAAGCTTACTTCAACCGTTTTTTAAAATCACAGCTTCTTGAAGGTTTACATGATTTCGTAAAAAACACGAGTTTTTAGAAAATGTGTTTTATTTTATAAATGGAATCAACAAAGTATGCACATTCTACGTCATAACGACTTTCTATAGTTTTCGCATGCGTCCGGCAGTAAGAAAAGCTTACTTCCACCGTTTTTTAAAATCACAGCTTCTAGAAGGTTTACATGATTTCGTAAAAAACACGAGTTTTTAGAAAATGTGTTTTATTTCATAAATGGAATCTACAAAGTATGCACATTCTACGTCATAACGATTTTCTATAGTTTGCACATGCGTCCGGAAATAAGAAAAGCTTACTTCCACCGTTTTTTAAAATCACAGCTTCTAAAAGGTTTGCATGATTTCGTAAAAAACACGAGTTTTTAGAAAATGTGTTTTATTTCATAAATCGAATCTACAAGGTAAGCACATTCTACGTCACAACGACTTTCTATAGTTTGCGCAAGTGTCCGGAAATAAGAAAAGCTTACTTCCCCCATTTTTTAAAATCACAGCTTCTAGAAGGTGTACATGATTTCTTAAAAAACACGAGTTTTTAGAAAATATGTTTTATTTCATAAATGGAATCAACAAAGTATGCACATTCTACGTAATAACGAATTTCTATAGTTTGCGCATAAGTTTGGAAATAGGAAAAGCTTACTTCCCCCGTTTTTTAAAATCACAGCTTCTAGAAGGTTTACATGATTTCGTAAAAAACACGAGTTTTTAGAAAATGTGTTTTATTTCATAAATGTAATCAAAAAAGTATGCACATTCTACGTCATAACGACTTTCTATAGTTTGCGCATTCGTCCAGAAATAAGAAAAGCTTACTTCCACCGTTTTTTAAAATCACAGCTTCTAGAAGGTTTACATGATTTCGTAAAAAACACAAGTTTTTAGAAAATGTGTTTTATTTCATAAATGGAATCTACAAAGTATGCATATTCTATGTCATAACGACTTTCTATAGTTTGCGCATGCATCCGGAAATAAGAAAAGCTTACTTCCACCATTTTTTAAAATCGTAGCTTCTAGAAGTTTTACATGATTTCCAAAAAAACACGAGTTTTTAGAAAATGTGTTTTATTTCATAAATGGAATCAACAAAGTATGCACATTCTACGTCATAACGACTTTCTATAGTTTGCACATGCGTTTGGAAATCAGAAAAGCTTACTTCCCCCATTTTTTAAAATCACATTTTCTAGAAGGTTTACATGATTTCTTAAAAAACATGAGTTTTTAGAAAATGTGGTTTATTTCATAAATGGAATCAACAAAGTATGCACATTCTACGTCATAACGACTTTCTGTAGTTTGCGCATGCGTCCGGAAATAAGAGAAGCTTACTTCCACCGTTTTTTAAAATCACAGCTTCTAGAAGGTTTAAATGATTTCGTAAAAAACACGAGTTTCTAGAAAATGTGTTTTATTTCATGAATGGATTCTACAAAGTATGCACATTCTACGTCATAACGACTGTCTATAGTTTCCGATGCGTCCGGAAATAAGAAAAGCTTACTTCCACCATTTTTTATAATCACAGCTTCTAGAAGGTTTACATGATTTCGTAAAAAACACGAGTTTTTAGAAAATGTGTTTTATTTCATAAATGGAATCTACAAAGTATGCACATTCTACGTCATAACGACTTTCTATAGTTTGCGCATGCGTCCGGAAATAAGAAAAGCTTACTTCCCCCATTTTTTAAAATCATAGCTTCTAGAAGGTTTACATGATTTCTTAAAAAACACGAGTTTTTAGAAAATGTGTTTTATTTCATAAATGGAATCAACAAAGTATGCACATTCTACGTCATAACGACTTCCTATAGTTTGCGCATGCGTCCGGAAATAAGAAAAGCTTACTTCAACCGTTTTTTAAAATCACAGCTTCTTGAAGGTTTACATGATTTCGTAAAAAACACGAGTTTTTAGAAAATGTGTTTTATTTTATAAATGGTATGAACAAAGTATGCACATTCTACGTCATAACGACTTTCTATAGTTTGCGCATGCGTCCGGTAATAAGAAAAACTTACTTCCACCGTTTTTTAAAATCACATCTTCTAGAACGTTTACATGATTTCTTAAAAAACACGAGTTTTTAGAAAATGTGTTTTATTTCATTAATGGAATCAACAAAGTATGCACATTCTACATCATAACGACTTTCTATAGTTTGCGCATTTGTCCGGAAATAAGAAAAGCTTACTTCCACCGTTTTTTAAAATCAGAGCTTTTAGAAGGTTTACATGATTTCGTAAAAAACACGAGTTTTTAGAAAATCAGTTTTATTTCATAAATGGAATCTAAAAGGTATGCACATTCTATGTCATAACGACTTTCTATAGTTTGAGCATGCGTCCGGAAATAAGAAAAGCTTACTTCCCCCGTTTTTTAAAATCACAGCTTCTAGAAGGTTTCCATGATTTCTTAAAAAACATGAGTTTTTAGAAAATGTGTTTTATTTCATAATTGGAATCAACAAAGTATGCACATTCCACGTCATAACGACTTCCTATAGTTTGCGCATGCGTCCGGAAATAAGAAAAGCTTACTTCAACCATTTTTTAAAATCACAGCTTCTAGAAGGTTTACATGATTTCCTAAAAAACACGAGTTTTTAGAAAATGTGTTTTATATCATAAATGGAATCAACAAAGTATGCACATTCTATGTCATAACGACTTTCTATAGTTTGCGCATGCGTTTGGAGATAAGAAAAGCTTACTTCCCCCGTTTTTTAAAATCACAGCTTCTAGAAGGTTTACATGATTTCTTAAAAAACACGAGTTTTTAGAAAATGTATTTTATTTCATAAATGTAAACAACAAAGTATGCACATTCTACGTCAAAACGACTTTCTATAGTTTGCGCATGCGTCCGGAAATAAGAAAAGTTTAATTCCACCATTTTTTAAAATCACAGCTTCTAGAAGTTTTACATGATTTCTTAAAAACACGAGTTTTTACAAAATGTGTTTTATTTCATAAATTGAATCAACAAAGTATGCACATTCTACGTGATAACGACTTTCTATAGTTTGCACATGCGTTTGGAAATCAGAAAAGCTCACTTCCCCCATTTTTTAAAATCACAGCTTCTAGAAGGTTTACATGATTTCTTAAAAAACATGAGTTTTTAGAAAATGTGTTTAATTTCATAAATGGAATCAACAAAGTATGCACATTCTACGTCATAACGACTTTCTGTAGTTTGTGCATGCGTCCGGAAATAAGAAAAGCTTACTTCGACCGTTTTTTAAAATCACAGCTTCTAGAAGGTTTACATGATTTCGTAAAAAACATGAGTTTTTAGAAAATGTGTTTTATTTCATAAATTGATTCTACAAAGTATGCACATTCTACGTCATAACGACTGTCTATAGTTTGCGATGCGTCCGGAAATAAGAAAAGCTTACTTCCACCGTTTTTTATAATCACAGCTTCTAGAAGGTTTACATGATTTCGTAAAAAACACGAGTTTTTAGAAAATGTGTTTTATTTCATAAATGGAATCTACAAAGTATGCACATTCTACGTCATAACGACTTTCTATAGTTTGCGCATGCGTCCGGAAATAGGAAAAGCTTACTTCCCCCATTTTTTAAAATCATAGCTTCTAGAAGGTTTACATGATTTCTTAAAAAACATGAGTTTTTAGAAAATGTGTTTTATTTCATAAATGGAATCAACAAAGTATGCACATTCTACGTCATAACGACTTCCTATAGTTTGCGCATACGTTCGGAAATAAGAAAAGCTTACTTCAACCATTTTTTAAAATCACAGCTTTTTGAAGGTTTACATGATTTCGTAAAAAACACGAGTTTTTAGAAAATGTGTTTTATTTTATAAATGGTATCAACAAAGTATGCACATTCTACGTCATAACGACTTTCTATAGTTTGCGCATGCTTCCGGTAATAAGAAAACCTCACTTCGACCGTTTTTTAAAATCACATCTTCTAGAAGGTTTACATGATTTCTTAAAAAACACGAGTTTTTAGAAAATGTGTTTTATTTCATAAATGGAATCAACAAAGTATGCACATTCTACATCATAACGACTTTCTATAGTTTGCGCATTTGTCCGGAAATAAGAAAAGCTTACTTCCACCGTTTTTTAAAATCACAGCTTCTAGAAGGTTTACATGATTTCGTAAAAAACACGAGTTTTTAGAAAATCAGTTTTATTTCATAAATGGAATCTACAAGGTATGCACATTCTACGTCATAACGAATTTCTATAGTTTGAGCATGCGTCCGGAAATAAGAAAAGCTTACTTCCCCCATTTTTTAAAATCACAGCTTCTAGAAGGTTTCCATGATTTCTTAAAAAACACGAGTTTTTAGAAAATGTGTTTTATTTCATAATTGGAATCAACAAAGTATGCACATTCTACGTCATAACGACTTCCTATAGTTTGCGCATGCGTCCGGAAATAAGAAAAGCTTACTTCCACCGTTTTTTAAAATCACAGCTTCTAGAAGGTTTACATGATTTCTTAAAAAACACGAGTTTTTAGAAAATGTATTTTATTTCATAAATGGAAACAACAAAGTATGCACATTCTACGTCAAAACGACTTTCTATAGTTTGCGCATGCGTCCGGAAATAAGAAAAGTTTACTTCCACCATTTTTTAAAATCACAGCTTCTAGAAGTTTTACATGATTTCTTAAAAACATGAGTTTTTAGAAAATCTGTTTTATTTCATAAATTGAATCAACAAAGTATGCACATTCTACGTCATAACGACTTTCTATAGTTTGCGCATTCGTCCGGAAATAAGAAAACCTTACTTCCACCGTTTTTTAAAATCACAGCTTCTAGAAGGTTTACATGATTTCGTAAAAAACACGAGTTTTTAGAAAATGTGGTTTATTTCATAAATGGAATCTACAAAGCATGCACATTCTACGTCATAACGACTTTCTATAGTTTGCGCAGGCGTCCGGAAATAAGAAAAGCTTACTTCCCCCGTTTTTTAAAATCACAGCTTCTAGAAGGTTTACATGATTTCGTAAAAAACACGAGTGTTTAGAAAATGTGTTTTATTTCATAAATGGAATCTACAAAGTATGCACATTCTACGTCGTAACGACTTTCTATAGTTTGCGCATTCGTCCGGAAATAAGAAAAGCTTACTTCCACAATTTTTTAAAATCACAGCTTCTATAAGGATTACATGATTTCCTAAAGAACACGAGTTTTTAGAAAATGTGTTTTATTTCATAAATGGAATCAACAAAGTATGCACATTCTACGTCATAACGACTTTATATAGTTTGCGCATACGTCCGGAAATAAATAAGGTTACTTCCCCCGTTTTTTAAAATCACAGCTTCTAGAAGGTTTAAATGATTTCTTAAAAAACACGAGTTTTTAGAAAATGTGTTTTATTTCATAAATGGAATCAACAAAGTATGCACATTCTACGTCATAACGACTTTTATATTCTTGGCATGCGTCCGAAAATAAGAAAAGCTTACTTCCACCGTTTTTTAAAATCATAGCTTCTAGAAGGTTTAGATGATTTCGTAAAAAACACGAGTTTTTAAAAAATGTGTTTTATTTCATAAATGAAATCTACAAAGTATGCACATTCTACGTCATAATGACTTTCTATAGTTTGCGCATGCGTCCGGAAATAAGAAAAGCTTACTTCCCCCATTTTTTAAAATCACAGCTTCTAGAAGGTTTACATGATTTCGTAAAAAACACAATTTTTTTGAAAATGTGTTTTATTTCATAAATGGAATCTTCAAAGTATGCACATTCTACGTCATAACGACTTTCTATAGTTTTTCGCATGCTTCCGGAAATAAGAAAAGCTTACCTCCCCCGTTTTTTAAAATCACAGCTTCTAGAAGGTTTACATGATTTCTTAAAAACACGAGTTTTTAGAAAATATGTTTTATTTCATAAATGGAATAAACAAAGTATGCACATTCTACGTCATAACGACTTTCTATAGTTTGCGCATGCGTCCGGAAATAAGAAAAGCTTTCTTCCCCCGTTTTTTAAAATCACAGCTTCTAGAAGGTTACATTATTTCTTAAAAAACACGAGTTTTTAGAAAATATGTTTTATTTTGTAAATGGAATAAAAAAAGTATGCACATTCTACGTTATAACGACTTTCTATAGTTTGCAGATAAGTTTGGAAATAAGAAAAGCTTACGTCCCCCGTTTTTTAAAATCACAGCTTCTAGAATGTTTACATGATTTCGTAAAAAACACGAGTTTTTAGAAAATGTGTTTTATTTCATAAATGGAATCAACAAAGTATGCACATTCTACATCATAACGACTTTCTATAGTTTGCACATGCGTCCGGAAATAAGAAAAGCTTACTTCCACCATTTTTTAAAATCACAGCTTCTAGAAGGTTTACATAATTTCTTAAAAAACATGAGTTTTTAGAAAATGTGTTTTATATCATAAATGGAATCAACAAAGTATGCACATTCTACGTCATAACGACTTTCTATAGTTTGCGCATGCGTTTGGAAATAAGAAAAGCTTACTTCCCGCGTTTTTTAAAATCACAGCTTCTAGAAGGTTTACATGATTTCGTAAAAAACATGAGTTTTTCGAAAATGTGTTTTATTTCATAAATGGAATCAACAAAGTATGCACATTCTACGTCATAAAAACTTTCTATAGTTTGCGCATGCATCCGGAAATAAGAAAAGCTTACTTCCACCGTTTTTTAAAATCACTGCTTCTGGAATGTTTACATGATTTCTTAAAAAACACGAGTTTTTAGAAAATTTGTTTTGTTTCATAAATGGAATCAACAAATTATGCACATTCTACGTCATAACGACTTTCTATAGTTTGCGCATTCGTCCGGAAATAACAAAAGCTTACTTCCATCGTTTTTTAAAATCACAGCTTCTAGAAGGTTTACATGATTTCGTAACAAACACGAGTTTTTGGAAAATGTGTTTTATTTCATAAATGGAATCGGCAAAGTACGCACATTCTACGTCATAACGACTTTCTATAGTTTGCGCATGCGTCCGGAAATAAGAAAAGCTTACTTCCCCCGTTTTTTAAAATCACAGCTTCTAGAAGTTTTACATAATTTCTTAAAAAACACTAGTTTTTAGAAAATGTGTTTTATATCATAAATTGAATCAACAAAGTATGCACATTCTACGTCATAACGACTTTCTATAGTTTTGGCATGCGTTCGGAAATAAGAAAAGCTTACTTCCACCGTTTTTTAAAAGCACGGCTTCTAGAAGGTTTACATGATTTCGTAAAAAACACGAGTTTTTAGAAAATGTGCTTTATTTCATAAATGGAATCTACAAAGTATGCACATTCTACGTCATAATGACTTTCTATAATTTGCGCATGCGTCCGGAAATAAGAAAAGCTTACTTCCCTCATTTTTTAAAATCACAGCTTCTAGAAGGTTTACATGATTTCTTAAAAAACACGAGGTTTTAGAAAATTTGTTTTATTTCATAAATTAAATCAACAAAGTATGCACATTCTACGTCATAACGACATTCTATAGTTTGCGCAGTCGTCCGGAAATAAGAAAAGCTTACTTCCACCCTTTTTTAAAATCACAGCTTCTAGAAGGTTTACATGATTTCGTAAAAAACATGAATTTTTAGAAAATGTGCTTTATTTCATAAATGGAATCTACAAAGTATGCACATTCTACGTCATAACGACTTTCTATAGTTTGCGCATGTGTCCGGAAATAAGAAAAGCTTACTTCCCCCGTTTTTTAAAATCACAGCTTGTAGAAGGTTTACATGTTTTCTTAAAAAACACAAGTTTTTAGAAAATGTGTTTTATTTCATAAATGGAATCAACAAAATATGCACATTCTATGTCATAACGACCTTCTATAGTTTGCGCATAAGTTTGGAAATAAGAAAAGCTTACTTCCCTCGTTTTTTAAAACCACAGCTTCTAGAAGGTTTACATGATTTCTCAAAAAACACAAGTTTTTAGAAAATGTGTTTTATTTCATAAATGGAATCTACAAAGTATGCACATTCTACGTCATAACGACTTTACATAGTTTGCGTATGCGTCCGGAAATAAGAAAAGCTTACATCCCCCATTTTTTAAAATCACAGCTTCTAGAAGGTTTACATGATTCCGTAAAAAACACGAGTTTTTAGAAAATGTGTTTTATTTCATAAATGGAATCGACAATGTATGCAAATTCTACGTCATAACGACTTTCTATAGTTTGCGCATTCGTCCGGAAATAAGAAAAGCTTACTTCCACCATTTTTTAAAATCACAGGTTCTAGAAGGTTTACGTGATTTCCTAAAAAACATGAGTTTTTAGAAAATGTATTTTATTTCATAAATGGAAACAACAAAGTATGCACATTCTACGTCATAAGAACTTTCTATAGTTTACGCATGCGTCCAGAAATAAGAAAAGCTTACTTCCACCGTTTTTTAAAATCACAGCTTCTAGAAGGTTTACATGATTTCTTAAAAAACACGAGTTTTTAGAAAATATGTTTTATTTCATAAATGGAATCAACAAAGTATTCACATTCTACGTCATAACGAATTTCTATAGTTTGCGCATAAGTTTGGAAATAAGAAAAGCTTACTTCCCCCGTTTTTTAAAATCACAGCTTCTAGAAGGTTTACATGATTTCGTAAAAAACACAAGTTTTTAGAAAATGTGTTTTATTTCATAAATGGAATCAACAAAGTATGCACATTCTACGTCATAACGACTTTCTATAGTTTGCGCATGCGTCCGTAAATAAGAAAAGCTTACTTCCACCGTTTTTTAAAATCACAGCTTCTAGAAGGTTTACATGATTTCGTAAAAAACACGAGTTTTTAGAAAATGTGCTTTATTTCATAAATGGAATCCACAAAGTATGCACATTCTAAATCATAACGAATTTCTATAGTTTGCGCATGCGTCCGGAAATAAGAAAAGCTTACTTCCACCATTTTTTAAAATCACAGCTTCTAGAAGGTTTAAATGATTTCGTAAAAAACACGAGTTTTTAGAAAATGTGTTTTATTTCATAAATGGAATCAACAAAGTATGCACATTCTACATCATAACGACTTTCTATAGTTTCCGCATGCATCCGGAAATAAGAAAAGCTTACTTCCACTATTTTTTAAAATCACAGCTTCTAGAAGGTTTACATGATTTCCTAAAAAACATGAGTTTTTAGAAAATGTGTTTTATTTCATAAATGGAATCAACAAAGTATGCACATTCTACGTCATAACGACTTTCTATAGTTTGCGTATGCATCCGGAAATAAGAAAAGCTGACTTCCCCCGTTTTTTAAAATCACAGCTTCTAGAAGGTTTACATGATTTCTTAAAAAACACGAGTTTTTAGAAAATATGTTTTATTTCATAAATGGAATCAACGAAGTATGCACATTCTACGTCATAACGACTTTCTATAGTTTGCGTATGCGTCCGGAAATAAGAAAAGCTGACTTCCCCCGTTTTTTAAAATCACAGCTTCTAGAAGGTTTACATGATTTCTTAAAAAACACAAGTTTTTAGAAAATGTGTTTTATTTCATAAATGGAATCAACAAAGTATGCACATTCTACGTCATAACGACTTTCTATAGTTTGCGCATGCATTTGGAAATAAGAAAATCTTACTTCCCCCGTTTTTTAAAATCACAGCTTCTAGAAGGTTTACATGATTTCTTAAAAAACACGAGTTTTTAGAAAATGTGTTTTATTTCATAAATGGAAACAACAAAGTATGCGCATTCTACGTCATAAGAAATTTCTATAGTTTGCGCATGCGTTTGGAAATAAGAAAAGCTGACTTCCCCCGTTTTTTAAAATCACAGCTTCTAGAAGGTTTACATGATTTCTTAAAAAACACGAGTTTTTAGAAAATGTGCTTTATTTCATAAATGGAATCTACAAAGTATGCACATTCTACGTCATAATGACTTTCTATAGTTTGCGCATGCATTTGGAAATAAGAAAAGCTTACTTCCCCCGTTTTTTAAAATGATAGCTTCTAGAAGGTTTACATGATTTCTTAAAAAACACGAGTTTTTAGAAAATGTGTTTTATTTCATAAACGGAATCAACAAAGTATGCACATTCTACGTCATAACAACTTTCTATAGTTTACGCATGCGTCCGGAAATAAGAAAAGCTTACTTCCACCGTTTTTTAAAATCACAGCTTCTAGAAGGTTTACATCATTTCGCTAAAAACACGAGTTTTTAGAAAATGTGTTTTATTTCATAAATGGAATCTACAAAGTATGCACATTCTACATCATAATGACTTTCTATAGTTTGCGCATGCGTCCGGAAATAAGAAAAGCTTACTTCCATCGTTTTTTAAAATCACAGCTTCTTGAAGGTTTACATGATTTCGTAAAAAACACGAGTTTTTAGAAAATGTGTTTTATTTCATAAATGGAATCTACAAAGTATGCATATTCTACGTCATAACGACTTTCTATAGTTTGCGCATGTGTCCGAGAATAAGAAAAGCATACTTCCCCCGTTTTTTAAAATCACAGCTTCCAGAAGGTTTACATGATTTCTTAAAAATCACGAGTTTTTAGAAAATGTATTTTATTTCATAAATGGAATCAACAAAGTATGCACATTCTACGTCATAACGACTTTCTATAGTTTGCGCATGCGTTTGGAAATAAGAAAAGCTTTCTTCCCCCATTTTTTAACATCACAGCTTCTAGAAGGTTTACATGATTTGTTAAAAAACACGAGGTTTTAGAAAATGTGTTTTATTTCATAAATGGAATCAACAAAGTATGCACATTCTACGTCATAACGACTTTCTATAGTTTGCGCATGCGTCCGGAAATAAGAAAAGCTTACTTCCACCGTTTTTTAAAATAATAGCTTCTAGAAAGTTTACATGATTTCGTAAAAAACACGAGTTTTTAGAAACTGTGTTTTATTTCATAAATGGAATCTACAAAGTATGCACATTATACGTCATAACGACTTTCTATAGTTTGCGCATGCATCCGGAAATAAGAAAAGCTTACTTCCCCCGTTTTTTAAAATCACAGCTTCTAGAAGGTTTAAATGATTTCTTAAAAAACACGAGTTTTTAGTAAATGTGTTTTATTTCATAAATGGAATCAACAAAGTATGCACATTCTACGTCATAACGACTTTCTATAGTTTGCGCATGCGTTTTGAAATAAGAAAAGGTTACTTCCCCCGTTTTTTAAAATCACAACTTCTAGAAGGTTTACACGATTTTGTAAAAAACACGAGTTTGTAGAAAATGTGTTTTATTTCATAAATGGAACCAAGAAAGTATGCACATTCTACGTCATAACGACTTTCTATAGTATGCGCATGTATCCGGAAATAAGAAAAGCTTACTTCCCGCGTTTTTTAAAATCACAGCTTCTAGAAGGTTTACATGATTTCGTAAAAAACATGAGTTTTTAGAAAATGTGTTTTATTTCATAAATGGAATCAACAAAGTATGCACATTATATGTAATAACGACTTTCTATAGTTTGCGCATGCGTTTGGAAATAAGAAAAGCTTACTTCCCCCGTTTTTTAAAGTCACAGCTTCTAGAAGCTTTACATGATCTCTTAAAAAACACGAGTTTTTAGAAAATGTGTTTTATTTCATAAATGGAATCAACAAAGTATGCACATTTTACGTCATAACGACTTTCTATAGTTTGCGCATCCGTTTGGAAATAAGAAAGGCTAATTCCACTATTTTTTAAAATCACAGCTTCTAGAAGGTTTACATGATTTCGTAAAAAACACGAGTTTTTAGAAAATGTGTTTTATTTCATAAATGGAATCAACAAAGTATGCACATTCTACGTCATAACGACTTTCTATAGTTTGCGCATTCGTATGGAAATAAGAAAAGCTTACTTCCCCCGTTTTTTAAAATCACAGCTTCTAGAAGGTTTACATGATTTCGTAGAAAAAATGAGTTTTTAGAAAATGTGTTTTATTTAATAAATGGAATCAACAAAGTATGCACATTCTACGTTATAACGACTTTCTATAGTTTTCGCATGCGTCCGGAAATAAGAAAAGCTTACTTCCACCGTTTTTTAAAATCACAGATTCTAGAAGGTTTACATGATTTGTTAAAAAACACGAGTTTTTAGAAAATGTGTTTTATTTCATAAATGGAAACAACAAAGTATGCACATTCTACGTCATAACGACTTTCTATAGTTTGCGCATGCGTCCGGAAATAAGAAAAGCTTACTTCCCCCGTTTTTTAAAATAACAGCTTCTAGAAGGTTTACATGATTTCTTAAAAAACACGACTTTTTACAAAATGTGTTTTATTTCATAAACGGAAACAACAAAGTATGCGCATTCTACGTCATAACAAATTTCTATAGTTTGCGCATGCGTTTGGAAATAAGAAAAGCTTACTTCCCACGTTTTTTGAAATCACAGCTTCTAGAAGGTTTACATGATTTCTTAAAAAACACGAGTTTTTAGAAAATGTGTTTTATTTCATAAACGGAATCAACAAAGTATGCACATTCTACGTCATAACGAATTTCTATAGTTTGCGCATGCATCCGGAAATAAGAAAAGCTTACTTCCACCGTTTTTTAAAATCACAGCTTCTAGAAGGTTTACATCATTTCGTAAAAAACACGAGTTTTTAGAAAATTTGTTTAATTTCATAAATGGAATCTACAAAGTATGCACATTCTACGTCATAACGACTTTCTATAGTTTGCGCATGCATTTGGAAATAAGAAAATCTTACTTTCCCCGTTTTTTAAAATCACAGCTTCTAGAAGGTTTACATGATTTCTTAAAAAACACGAGTTTTTAGAAAATGTGTTTTATTTCATAAATTGAATCTACAAAGTACGCACATTCTACGTCATTACGACTTTCTATAGTTTGCGCATGCGTTTGGAAATAAGAAAAACTTACTTCCACCGTTTTTTAAAATCACAGCTTCTAGAAAGTTTACATGATTTCTTAAAAAACAAGAGTTTTTAGAAAATGTGTTTTATTTCATAAATGGAATCAACAAAGTATGCGCATTCTACGTCATAACGACTTTCTATAGTTTGCGCATTCGTTTCGAAATAAGAAAAGCTTACTTCCACCGTTTTTTAAAATCACAGCTTCTAGAAGGTTTACATGATTTCGTCAAAAACATGAGTTTTTAGAAAATGTGCTTTATTTCATAAATGGAATCTACAAAGTATGCACATTCTATTTCATAACGACTTTCTATAGTTTGCGCATGCGTCCGTAAAGAAGAAAAGCTTACTGCCACCGTTTTTTAAAATCACAGCTTCTAGAAGGTTTACATGATTTCCTAAAAAACACGAGTTTTTAGAAAATGTGTTTTATTTCATAAATGGAATCAACAAAGTATGCACATTCTACGTCATAACGACTTTCTATAGTTTGCGGCTGCGTTTGAAAATAAGAAAAGCTTACTTCCCCCGTTTTTATAAATCACAGCTTCAAGGAGGTTTACATGATTTCTGAAAAAACACGAGTTTTTAGAAAATGTGTTTTATTTCATAAATGGAATAAACAAAGTATGCACATTCTACGTCATAACGACTTTCTATAGTTTGCGCATGCGTCCGGAAATAAGAAAAGCTTAGTTCCACCGTTTTTTAAAATCACAGCTTCTAGAAGGTTTACATGATTTCTTAAAAAACACGAGTTTTTAGAAAATGTGTGTTATTTCATAAATGGAATCAACAAAGTATGCACATTCTACGTCATAACGACATTCTATAGTTTGCGCATTCGTCCGGAAATAAGAAAAGCTTATTTCCATCGTTTTTTAAAATCACAGCTTCTAGAAGGTTTACATGATTTCGTAAAAAACACGAGTTTTTATAAAATGTGTTTTATTTCATAAATGGAATCTACAAAGTATGCACATTCTACGTCATAACGACTTTCTATAGTTTGCGCATGCGTCCGGAAATAAGAAAAGCTTACTTCCACCGTTTTTTAAAATCACAGCTTCTAGAAGGTTTACATGATTTCGTAAAAACCACGAGTTTTTAGAAAATGTGTTTTGTTTCATAAATGTAATCTACAAAGTATGCACATTCTACGTCATAACGACTTTCTATAGTTTGCGCATGCGTCCGGAAATAAGAAAAGCTTACTTCCACCATTTTGTAAAATCACAGCTTCTAGAAGGTTTACATGATTTCTTAAAAAATACGAGTTTTTAGAAAGTGTGTTTTATTTCATAAATGGAATCAACAAAGTATGCACATTCTATGTAATAACGACTTTCTATAGGTTGCGCATTCGTCCGGAAATAAGAAAAGCTTACTTCCACCGTTTTTTAAAATCAGAGCTTCTAGAAGGTTTACATGATTTCGTAAAAAACACGAGTTTTTAGAAAATGTGTTTTATTTCATAAATGGAATCAACAAAGTATGCACATTTTACGTCATAACGACTTTCTATAGTTTGCGCATCCATTTGGAAATAAGAAAAGCTTACTTCCAATGTTTTTTAAAATCACAGCTTCTAGAAGGTTTACATGATTTCGTAAAAAACACGAGTTTTTAGAAAATGTGTTTTATTTCATAAATGGAATCTACAAAGTATGCACATTCTACGTCATAACGACTTTCTATAGTTTGCGCATGTGTCCGGAAATAACAAAAGCTTACTTCCACCGTTTTTTAAAATCACAGCTTCTAGAAGGTTTACATGATTTCTTAAAAAACACGAGTTTTTAGAAAATATGTTTTATTTCATAAATGGAATAAAAAAATTATGCACATTCTACGTCATAACGACTTTCTATAGTTTGCGCATTCGTCCAGAAATAAGAAAAGCTTACTTCCACCGTTTTTTAAAATCACAGCTTCTAGAAGGTTTACATGATTTCGTAAAAAACACGAGTTTTTAGAAAATGTGTTTTATTTCATAAATGGAATCTACAAAGTATGCACATTCTACATCATAACGACTTTCTATAGTTTGCGCATGCATTTCGAAATAATAAAAGCTTACTTCCCCCGTTTTTTGAAATCACAACTTCTAGAAGGTTTACATGGTTTCGTAAAAAACACGAGTTTTTAGAAAATGTGTTTTATTTCATAAATGTAATCTACAAAGTATGCACATTCTATGTCATAACGACTTTCTATAGTTTGCGCATGCGTCCGGAAATAAGAAAAGCTTAGTTCCACCGTTTTTTAAAATCACAGCTTCTAGAAGGTTTACATGATTTCTTAAAAAACACGAGTTTTTAGAAAATGTGTGTTATTTCATAAATGGAATCAACAAAGTATGCACATTCTACGTCATAACGACATTCTATAGTTTGCGCATTCGTCCGGAAAAAAGAAAAGCTTACTTCCACCGTTTTTTAAAATCACAGCTTCTAGAAGGTTTACATGATTTCGTAAAAACCACGAGTTTTTAGAAAATGTGTTTTGTTTCATAAATGTAATCTACAAAGTATGCACATTCTACGTCATAACGACTTTCTATAGTTTGCGCATGCGTCCGGAAATAAGAAAAGCTTACTTCACCGTTTTGTAAAATCACAGCTTCTAGAAGGTTTACATGATTTCTTAAAAAACACGAGTTTTTAGAAAGTGTGTTTTATTTCATAAATGGAATCAACAAAGTATGCACATTCTATGTCATAACGACTTTCTATAGGTTGCGCATTCGTCTGGAAATAAGAAAAGCTTACTTCCACCGTTTTTTAAAATCAGAGCTTCTAGAAGGTTTACATGACTTCGTAAAAAACACGAGTTTTTAGAAAATGTGCTTTATTTCATAAATGGAATCTACAAAGTATGCACATTCTACGTCATAACGAATTTCTATAGTTTGCGCATGCGTCCGGAAAAAAGAAAAGCTTACTTCCCTCGTTTTTTAAAATCACAGCTGCTAGAAGGTTTACATGATTTCTTAAAAAACACGAGTTTTTAGAAAATGTGTTTTATTTCATAAATGGAATCAACAAAGTATGCACATTCTACGTCATAACGACTTTCTATAGTTTGGGAATGCATCCGGAAATAAGAAAAGCTTACTTCCACCGTTTTTTAAAATCACTGCTTCTAGAGGGTTTACATGATTTCGTAAAAAACACGAGTTTTTAAAAAATGTGCTTTATTTCATTAATGGAATCTACAAAGTATACACATTCTACATCATAACGACTTTCTATAGTTTGTGCATGCGTCCGGAAATAAGAAAAGCTTACTTCCCCCGTTTTTTAAAATCACAGCTTCTAGAAGGTTTACATGATTTCTTAAAAAACACGAGTTTTTAGCAAATGTGTTTTATTTCATAAATGGAATCAACAAAGTATGCACATTCTACGTCATAACGACTTTCTATAGTTTGGGCATGCGTCCGGAAATAAGAAAAGCTTACTGCCACCGTTTTTTAAAATCACTGCTTCTAGAGGGTTTACATGATTTCGTAAAATACACGAGTTTTTAGAAAATGTGTTTTACTTCATAAATGGAATCTACAAAGTTTGCACATTCTACGTCATAAGGACTTTCTATAGTTTGCGCATGCGTTTGGAAATAAGAAAAGCTTACTTCCACTGTTTTTTAAAATCACAGCTTCTATAGGGTTTACATGATTTCGTAAAAAACACGAGTTTTTAGAAAATGTGCTTTATTTCATTAATGGAATCTACAAAGTATGCACATTCTACGTCATAACGACTTTCTATAGTTTGTACATGCATCCGGAAATAAGAAAAGCTTACTTCCACCGCTTTTTAAAATCACAGCTTCTAGAAGGTTTACATGATTTGTTAAAAAACACGAGTTTTTAGAAAATGTGTTTTATTTCATAAATGGAATCAACAAAGTATGCACATTCTTCATCATAACGACTTTCTATAGTTTGCACATCCCTCCGGAAATAAGAAAAGCTTACTTCCCCCATTTTTTAAAATCACAGCTTTTAGAAGGTTTACATGATTTCGTAAAAAACATGAGTTTTTAGAAAATGTGTTTTATTTCATAAATGGAATCAACAAAGTATGCACAATCTACGTCATAATGACTTTCTATAGTTTGCGCATTCGTCCGGAAATAAGAAAAGCTTACTTCCACCGTTTTTTAAAATCACAGCTTCTAGAAGGTTTACATGATTTCGTAAAAAACACGAGTTTTAGAAAATGTGTTTTATTTCATAAATGGAATCTACAAAGTATGCACATTCTACGTCATAACGACTTTCTATAGTTTGCGCATGCGTCCGGAAATAAGAAAATCTTACTTCCACCATTTTTTAAAATCACAGCTTCTTGAAGGTTTACATGATTTTGTAAAAAACACGAGTTTTTAGAAAATGTGTTTTATATCATAAATGGAATCTACAAAGTATGCACATTCTACGTCATAACGACTTTCTATAGTTTGCGCATGCGTCCGGAAATAAGAAAAGCTTACTTCCCCCGTTTTCTAAAATCACAGCTTCTAGAAGGTTTAGATAATTTCGTAAAAAACACGAGTTTTTAGAAAATGTGTTTTATTTCATAAATGGAATCTACAAAGTATGCACATTCTACGTCATAACGACTTTCTATAGTTTGCGCATGCGTCCGGAAATAAGAAAAGCTTACTTCCCCCGTTTTTTAAAATCACAGCTTCTAGAAGGTTTACATGATTTCTTAAAAAACACGAGTTTTTAGAAAATGTGTTTTATTTCATAAACGGAAACAACAAAGTATGCGCATTCTACGTCATAACAAATTTCTATAGTTTGCGCATGCGTTTGGAAATAAGAAAAGCTTACTTCCCACGTTTTTTGAAATCACAGCTTCTAGAAGGTTTACATGATTTCTTAAAAAACACGAGTTTTTAGAAAATATGTTTTATTTCATAAACGGAATCAACAAAGTATGCACATTCTACGTCATAACGAATTTCTATAGTTTGCGCATGCATCCGGAAGTAAGAAAAGCTTACTTCCACCGTTTTTTAAAATCACAGCTTCTAGAAGGTTTACATCATTTCGTAAAAAACACGAGTTTTTAGAAAATGTGTTTAATTTCATAAATGGAATCTACAAAGTATGCACATTCTACGTCATAACGACTTTCTATAGTTTGCGCATGCATTTGGAAATAGGAAAAGCTTACTTCCCCCGTTTTTTAAAATTATAGCTTCTAGAAGGTTTACATGATTTCTTAAAAAACACGAGTTTTTAGAAAATGTGTTTTATTTCATAAACGGAATCAACAAAGTTTGCACATTCTACGTCATAACAACTTTCTATAGTTTGCGCATGCGTCCGGAAATAAGAAAAGCTTACTTCCACCGTTTTTTAAAATCACAGCTTCTAGAAGGTTTACATCATTTCGCTAAAAACACGAGTTTTTAGAAAATGTGTTTTATTTCATAAATGGAATCTACAAAGTATGCACATTCTACATCATAACGACTTTCTATAGTTTGCGCATGTGTCCGGAAATAAGAAAAGCTTACTTCCATCGTTTTTTAAAATCACAGCTTCTTGAAGGTTTACATGATTTCGTAAAAAACACGAGTTTTTAGAAAATGTGTTTTATTTCATAAATGCAGTCTACAAAGTATGCACATTCTACGTCATAACGACTTTCTATAGTTTGCGCATTCGTCCGGAAATAAGAAAAGCTTACTTCCGCCGTTTTTTAAAATCACAGCTTCTAGAAGGTTTACATGATTTCTTAAAAAACACGAGTTTTTAGAAAATGTGTTTTATTTCATAAATGGAATCAACAAAGTATGCACATTTTACGTCATAATGACTTTCTATAGTTTGCGCATGCATTTGGAAATAAGAAAATCTTACTTCCCCCGTTTTTTAAAATCACAGATTCTAGAAGGTTTACATGATTTCGTAAAAAAAACGAGTTTTTAGAAAATGAGTTTTATTTCATAAATGGAATCAACAAACTATGCACATTCTACGTCATAACGATTTCTATAGTTTGCGCATTCGTCCGAAAATAAGAAAAGCTTACTTCCACCGTTTTTTAAAATCACAGCTTCTATAAGGTTTAGATTATTTCGTAAAAAACACGAGTTTTTAGAAAATGTGTTTTATTTCATAAATGAAATCTACAAAGTATGCAAATTCTACGTCATAACGACTTTCTATAGTTTGCACATGCGTCCGGAAATAAAAAAAGCTTACTTCCACCGTTTTTAAAAATCACAGCTTCTAGTAGGTTTACATGATTTCGTAAAAAACACGAGTTTTTAGAAAATGTGTTTTGTTTCATAAATGAAATCTACAAAGTATGCACATTCTACGTCATAACGACTTTCTATAGTTTGCGCATGCATCCGGAAATAATAAAAGCTTACTTCCCCCGTTTTTAAAAATCACAGCTTCTAGGAGGTTTACATGATTTCTTAAAAAACACGAGTTTTTAGAAAATGTGTTTTATTTCATAAATGGAATCAACAAAGTATGCACATTCTACGTCATAACGAATTTCTATAGTTTGCGCATGCGTCCGGAAATAAGAAAAGCTTACTTCCACCGTTTTGTAAAATCACAGCTTTTAGAAGGTTTACATGATTTCGTAAAAAACACGAGTTTTTAGAAAATGTGTTTTATTTCATAAATGGAATCAACAAAGTATGCACAATCTACGTCATAATGACTTTCTATAGTTTGCGCATTCGTCCGGAAATAAGAAAAGCTTACTTCCACCGTTTTTTAAAATCACAGCTTCTAGAAGGTTTACATGATTTCGTAAAAAACACGAGTTTTAGAAAATGTGTTTTATTTCATAAATGGAATCTACAAAGTATGCACATTCTACGTCATAACGACTTTCTATAGTTTGCGAATGCGTCCGGATATAAGAAAATCTTACTTCCACCATTTTTTAAAATCACAGCTTCTTGAAGGTTTACATGATTTTGTAAAAAACACGAGTTTTTAGAAAATGTGTTTTATTTCATAAATGGAATCTACAATGTATGCACATTCTACGTCATAACGACTTTCTATAGTTTGCGCATGCGTCCGGAAATAAGAAAAGCTTACTTCCCCCGTTTTTTAAAATCACAGCTTCTAGAAGGTTTACATGATTTCTTAAAAAAAACGAGTTTTTAGAAAATGTGTTTTATTTCATAAACGGAAACAACAAAGTATGCGCATTCTACGTCATAACAAATTTCTATAGTTTGCGCATGCGTTTGGAAATAAGAAAAGCTTACTTCCCACGCTTTTTGAAATCACAGCTTCTAGAAGGTTTACATGATTTCTTAAAAAACACGAGTTTTTAGAAAATTTGTTTTATTTCATAAACGGAATCAACAAAGTATGCACATTCTACGTCATAACGAATTTCTATAGTTTGCGCATGCATCCGGAAATAAGAAAAGCTTACTTCCACCGTTTTTTAAAATCACAGCTTCTAGAAGGTTTACATCATTTCGTAAAAAACACGAGTTTTTAGAAAATGTGTTTAATTTCATAAATGGAATCTACAAAGTATGCACATTCTACGTCATAACGACTTTCTATAGTTTGCGCATGCATTTGGAAATAGGAAAAGCTTACTTCCCCCGTTTTTTAAAATTATAGCTTCTAGAAGGTTTACATGATTTCTTAAAAAACACGAGTTTTTAGAAAATGTGTTTTATTTCATAAACGGAATCAACAAAGTTTGCACATTCTACGTCATAACAACTTTCTATAGTTTGCGCATGCGTCCGGAAATAAGAAAAGCTTACTTCCACCGTTTTTTAAAATCACAGCTTCTAGAAGGTTTACATCATTTCGCTAAAAACACGAGTTTTTAGAAAATGTGTTTTATTTCATAAATGGAATCTACAAAGTATGCACATTCTACATCATAACGACTTTCTATAGTTTGTGCATGCGTCCGGAAATAAGAAAAGCTTACTTCCATCGTTTTTTAAAATCACAGCTTCTTGAAGGTTTACATGATTTCGTAAAAAACACAAGTTTTTAGAAAATGTGTTTTATTTCATAAATGCAGTCTACAAAGTATGCACATTCTACGTCATAACGACTTTCTATAGTTTGCGCATGCGTCCGGAAATAAGAAAAGCTTACTTACCCCGTTTTTTAAAATCACAGCTTCCAGAAGGTTTACATGATTTCTTAAAAATCACGAGTTTTTAGAAAATGTGTTTTATTTCATAAATGGAATCAACAAAGTATGCACATTCTACGTCATAACGACTTTCTATATTTTGCGCATGCATTTGGAAATAAGAAAAGCTTACTTCCCCCGTTTTTTAAAATCACAGTTCTAGAAGCTTTACATGATTTGTTAAAAAACACGAGGTTTTAGAAAATGTGTTTTATTTCATAAATCGAATCAACAAAGTATGCACATTCTACGTCATAACGACTTTCTATAGTTTGCGCATGCGTCCGGAAATAAGAAAAGCTTAGTTCCACCGTTTTTTAAAATAATAACTTCCAGAAAGTTTACATGATTTCGTAAAAAACACGAGTTTTTAGAAAATGTGTTTTATTTCATAAATGGAATCTACAAAGTATGCAAATTATACGTCATAACGACTTTCTATAGTTTGCGCATGCATCCGGAAATAAGAAAAGCTTACTTCCCCCGTTTTTTAAAATCACAGCTTCTAGAAGGTTTAAATGATTTCTTAAAAAACATGAGTTTTTAGTAAATGTGTTTTATTTCATAAATGGAATCAACAAAGTATGCACATTCTACGTCATAATGACTTTCTATAGTTTGCGCATGCGTTTGGAAATAAGAAAAGCTTACTTCCCCCGTTTTTTAAAATCACAACTTCTAGAAGGTTTACACGATTTCGTAAAAAACACGAGTTTTTAGAAAATGTGTTTTATTTCATAAATTGAATCAACAAAGTATGCACATTCTATGTCATAACGACTTTCTATAGTTTGCGCATGCATCCGGAAATAAGAAAAGCTTACTTTCCCCGTTTTTTAAAATCACAGCTTCTAGAAGGTTTACATGATTTCGTAAAAAACATGAGTTTTTAGAAAATGTGTTTTATTTCATAAATGGAATCAACAAAGTATGCACATTCTACGTCATAACGACTTTCTATAGTTTGCGCTTGCGTTTGGAAATAAGAAAAGCTTACTTCCCCCGTTTTTTAAAGTCACAGCTTCTAGAAGGTTTACATGATCTCTTAAAAAACACGAGTTTTTAGAAAATGTGTTTTATTTCATAAATGGAATCAACAAAGTATGCACATTTTACGTCATAACGAATTTCTATATTTTGCGCATCCGTTTGGAAATAAGAAAAGCTTACTTCCACTGTTTTTTAAAATCACAGCTTCTAGAAGGTTTACATGATTTCGTAAAAAACACGAGTTTTTAGAAAATGTGTTTTATTTCATAAATGGAATGAACAAAGTATGCACATTCTATGTCATAACGACTTTCTATAGTTTGCGCATTCCTATGGAAATAAGAAAAGCTTACTTCCCCCGTTTTTTAAAATCACAGCTTCTAGAAGGTTTACATGATTTCGTAAAAAAAAACGAGTTTTTAGAAAATGTGTTTTATTTAATAAATGGAATCAACAAAGTATGCACATTCTACGTCATAACGACTTTATATAGTTTTCGCATGCGTCCGGAAATAAGAAAAGCTTACTTCCACAATTTTTTAAAATCACAGCTTCTAGAAGGTTGACATGATTTCTTAAAAAACACGAGTTTTTAGAAAATGTGTTTTATTTCATAAATGGAATAAAAAAGTATGCACATTCTACGTCATAACGAATTTCTATAGTTTGCGCATTCGTCCAGAAATAAGAAAAGCTTACTTCCACCGTTTTTTAAAATCACAGCTTCTAGAAGGTTTACATGATTTCTTAAAAAACATGAGTTTTTAGAAAATGTGTTTTATTTCATAAATGGAATAAAAAAAGTATGCACATTCTACGTCATAACGAATTTCTATAGTTTGCGCATTCGTCCAGAAATAAGAAAAGCTTACTTCCACCGTTTTTTAAAATCACAGCTTCTAGAAGGTTTACATGATTTCTTAAAAAACACGAGTTTTAAGAAAATGTGTTTTATTTCATAAATGGAATCAACAAGTATGCACATTCTACGTTATAACGACTTTCTATAGTTTGCGCATTCGACCGGAAATAAGAAAAGCTTACTTCCACCTTTTTTTAAAATCACAACTTCCAGAAGGTTTACATGATTTCGTAAAAAACACGAGTTTTTAGAAAATGTGTTTTATTTAATCAATGGAATCTACAAAGTATGCACATTCTACATCATAACTACTTTCTATAGTTTGCGCATGCATTTGGAAATAAGAAAAGCTTACTTCCCCCGTTTTTTGAAATCACAGCTTCAAGAAGGTTTACATGATTTCGTAAAAAACACGGGTTTTTAGAAAATGTGTTTTATTTCATAAATGTAATCTACAAAGTATGCACATTCTATGTCATAACGACTTTCTATAGTTTGCGCATGCGTACAGAAATAAGAAAAGCTTACTTCCACCGTTTTTTAAAATCACAGCTTCTAGAAGGTTTACATGATTTCTTAAAAAACACGAACTTTTAGAAAATGTCTGTTATTTCATAAATGGAATCAACAAAGTATGCACATTCTACGTCATAACGACATTCTATAGTTTGTGCATTCGTCCGGAAAGAAGAAAAGCTTAATTCCGCCGTTTTTTAAAATCACAGCTTCTAGAAGGTTTACATGATTTCTTAAAAAACATGAGTTTTTAGAAAATGTGTTTTATTTCATAAATGGAATCAACAAAGTATGCACATTTTACGTCATAATGACTTTCTATAGTTTGCGCATGCGTTTGGAAATAAGAAAATCTTACTTCCCCCGTTTTTTAAAATCACAGCTTCTAGAAGGTTTACATGATTTCGTAAAAAAAACGAGTTTTTAGAAAATGAGTTTTATTTCATAAATGGAATCAACAAACTATGCACATTCTACGTCATAACGATTTCTATAGTTTGCGCATTCGTCCGAAAATAAGAAAAGCTTACTTCCACCGTTTTTTAAAATCACAGCTTCTAGAAGGTTTAGATGATTTCGTAAAAAACATGAGTTTTTAGAAAATGTGTTTTATTTCATAAATGGAATCTACAAAGTATGCACATTCTACGTCATAATGACTTTCTATAGTTTGCGCATGCATCCGGAAATAAGAAAAGCTTACTTCCACCGTTTTTTAAAATCACAGCTTCTAGAACGTTTACATGATTTCGTAAAAAACACGAGTTTTTAGAAAATGTGTTTTATTTCATAAATGAAATCTACAAAGTATGCAAATTCTACGTCATAACGACTTTCTATAGTTTGCACATTCGTCCGGAAATAAAAAAAGCTTACTTCCACCGTTTTTAAAAATCACAGCTTCTAGTAGGTTTACATGATTTCGTAAAAAACACGAGTTTTTAGAAAATGTGTTTTGTTTCATCAATGTAATCTACAAAGTATGCACATTCTACGTCATAACGAATTTCTATAGTTTGGGCATGCATCCGGAAATAATAAAAGCTTACTTCCCCCGTTTTTAAAAATCACAGCTTCTAGGAGCTTTACATGATTTCTTAAAAAACACGAGTTTTTAGAAAATGTGTTTTATTTCATAAATGGAATCAACAAAGTATGCACATTCTACGTCATAACGACTTTCTATAGTTTGCGCATGCGTCCGGAAATAAGAAAAGCTTACTTCCACCGTTTTGTAAAATCACAGCTTCTAGAAGGTTTACATGATTTCTTAAAAAACACGAGTTTTTAGAAAATGTGTTTTATTTCATAAATGGAATCAATAAAGTATGTACATTCTACATCATAACGACTTTCTATAGTTTGAGCATGCATCCGGAAATAAGAAAAGCTTACTTCCACCGTTTTTTTTAAAACACAGCTTCTAGAAGGTTTACATGATTTCTTAAAAAAGACGAGTTTTTAGAAAATGTGTTTTATTTCATAAATGGAATCAACAAAGTATGCACATTCTATGTCATAACGACTTTCTATAGGTTGCGCATTCATCCGGAAATACGAAAAGCTTACTTCCACCGTTTTTTAAAATCAGAGCTTCTAGAAGGTTTACATGATTTCGTAAAAAACACGAGCTTTTAGAAAATGTGCTTTATTTCATAAATGGAATCTAAAAAGTATGCACATTCTACGTCATAATGACTTTCTATAGTTTGCGCATGCGTCCGGAAATAAGAAAAGCTCACTTCCCTCGTTTTTTAAAATCACAGCTTGTAGAAGGTTTACATGATTTGTTAAAAAAAACACAAGTTTTTAGAAAATGTGTTTTATTTCATAAATGGAATCAACAAAGTATGCACATTCTACGTCATAACGACTTTCTATAGTTTTCGCATGCGTTTGGATATAAGAAAAGCTTACTTCCACTGGTTTTTAAAATCACAGCTTCTAGAGGGTTTACATGATTTCGTAAAAAACACGAGTTTTTAGAAAATGTGTTTTATTTCATAAATGGAATCTACAAAGTATGCACATTCTACGTCATAACGACTTTCTATAGTTTGCGCATGTGTCCGGAAATAAGAAAAGCTTACTTCCACCGTTTTTTAAAATCACAGCTTCTAGAAGGTTTACATGATTTCTTAAAAAACACGAGTTTTTAGAAAATGTGTTTTATTTCATAAATGGAATAAAAAAAGTATGCACATTCTACGTCATAACGACTTTCTATAGTTTGCGCATTCGTCCAGAAATAAGAAAAGCTTACTTCCACCGTTTTTTAAAATCACAGCTTCTAGAAGGTTTACATGATTTCTTAAAAAACACGAGTTTTTAGAAAATGTGTTTTATTTCATAAATGGAATAAAAAAAGTATGCACATTCTACGTCATAACGACTTTCTATAGTTTGCGCATTCGTCCAGAAATAAGAAAAGCTTACTTCCACCGTTTTTTAAAATCACAGCTTCTAGAAGGTTTACATGATTTCGTAAAAAACACGAGTTTTTAGAAAATGTGTTTTATTTCATAAATGGAATCTACAAAGTATGCACATTCTACATCATAACGAGTTTCTATAGTTTGCGCATGCATTTCGAAATAATAAAAGCTTACTTCCCCCGTTTTTTGAAATCACAGCTTCTAGAAGGTTTACATGGTTTCGTAAAAAACACGAGTTTTTAGAAAATGTGTTTTATTTCATAAATGTAATCTACAAAGTATGCACATTCTATGTCATAACGACTTTCTATAGTTTGCGCATGCGTCCGGAAATAAGAAAAGCTTAGTTCCACCGTTTTTTAAAATCACAGCTTCTAGAAGGTTTACATGATTTCTTAAAAAACACGAGTTTTTAGAAAATGTGTGTTATTTCATAAATGGAATCAACAAAGTATGCACATTCTACGTCATAACGACATTCTATAGTTTGCGCATTCGTCCGGAAATAAGAAAAGCTTATTTCCACCGTTTTTTAAAATCACAGCTTCTAGAAGGTTTACATGATTTCGTAAAAAACACGAGTTTTTAGAAAATGTGTTTTATTTCATAAATGGAATCTACAAAGTATGCACATTCTATGTCATAACAACTTTCTATAGTTTGCGCATGCGTCCGGAAATAAGAAAAGCTTACTTCCACCGTTTTTTAAAATCACAGCTTCTAGAAGGTTTACATGATTTCGTAAAAACCACGAGTTTTTAGAAAATGTGTTTTGTTTCATAAATGTAATCTACAAAGTATGCACATTCTACGTCATAACGACTTTCTATAGTTTGCGCATGCGTCCGGAAATAAGAAAAGCTTACTTCCACCGTTTTGTAAAATCACAGCTTCTAGAAGGTTTACATGATTTCTTAAAAAACACGAGTTTTTAGAAAGTGTGTTTTATTTCATAAATGGAATCAACAAAGTATGCACATTCTATGTCATAACGAATTTCTATAGGTTGCGCATTCGTCCGGAAATAAGAAAAGCTTACTTCCACCGTTTTTTAAAATCAGAGCTTCTAGAAGGTTTACATGATTTCGTAAAAAACACGAGTTTTTAGAAAATGTTCTTTATTTCATAAATGGAATCTACAAAGTATGCACATTCTACGTCATAACGAATTTCTATAGTTTGCGCATGCGTCCGGAAATAAGAAAAGCTTACTTCCCCCGTTTTTTAAAATCACAGCTTCTAGAAGGTTTACATGATTTCTTAAAAAACACGAGTTTTTAGCAAATGTGTTTTATTTCATAAATGGAATCAACAAAGTATGCACATTCTACGTCATAACGACTTTCTATAGTTTGGGCATGCGTCCGGAAATAAGAAAAGCTTACTTCCACCGTTTTTTTTAAATCACTGCTTCTAGAGGGTTTACATGATTTCGTAAAATACACGAGTTTTTAGAAAATGTGTTTTATTTCATAAATGGAATCTACAAAGTTTGCACATTCTACATCATAAGGACTTTCTATAGTTTGCGCATGCGTTTGGAAATAAGAAAAGCTTACTTCCACTGTTTTTTAAAATCACAGCTTCTATAGGGTTTACATGATTTCGTAAAAAACATGAGTTTTTAGAAAATGTGCTTTATTTCATTAATGGAATCTACAAAGTATGCACATTCTACGTCATAACGACTTTCTATAGTTTGTGCATGCGTCCGGAAATAAGAAAAGCTTACTTCCACCGCTTTTTAAAATCACAGCTTCCAGAAGGTTTACATGATTTGTTAAAAAACACGAGTTTTTAGAAAATGTGTTTTATTTCATAAATGGAAACAACAAAGTATGCACATTCTTCGTCATAACGACTTTCTATAGTTTGCACATCCCTCCGGAAATAAGAAAAGCTTACTTCCCCCATTTTTTAAAATCACAGCTTTTAGAAGGTTTACATGATTTCGTAAAAAACACGAGTTTTTAGAAAATGTGTTTTATTTCATAAATGGAATCAACAAAGTATGCACAATCTACGTCATAATGACTTTCCATAGTTTGCGCATTCGTCCGGAAATAAGAAAAGCTTACTTCCACCGTTTTTTAAAATCACAGCTTCTAGAAGGTTTACATGATTTCGTAAAAAACACGAGTTTTAGAAAATGTGTTTTATTTCATAAATGGAATCTACAAAGTATGCACATTCTACGTCATAATGACTTTCTATAGTTTGCGGATGCATCCGGAAATAAGAAAATCTTACTTCCACCATTTTTTAAAATCACAGCTTCTTGAAGGTTTACATGATTTTGTAAAAAACACGAGTTTTTAGAAAATGTGTTTTATTTCATAAATGGAATCTACAAAGTATGCACATTCTACGTCATAACGACTTTCTATAGTTTGCGCATGCGTCCGGAAATAAGAAAAGCTTACTTCCCCCGTTTTTTAAAATCACAGCTTCTAGAAGGTTTAGATAATTTCGTAAAAAACACGAGTTTTTAGAAAATGTGTTTTATTTCATAAATCGAATCAACAAAGTATGCACATTCTACGTCATAACGACTTTCTATAGTTTGCGCATGCGTCCGGAAATAAGAAAAGCTTACTTCCCCCGTTTTTTAAAATCACAGCTTCTAGAAGGTTTACATGATTTCTTAAAAAACACGAGTTTTTAGAAAATGTGTTTTATTTCATAAACGGAAACAACAAAGTATGCGCATTCTACGTCATAACAAATTTCTATAGTTTGCGCATGCGTTTGGAAATAAGAAAAGCTTACTTCCCACGTTTTTTGAAATCACAGCTTCTAGAAGGTTTACATGATTTCTTAAAAAACAAGAGTTTTTAGAAAATGTGTTTTATTTCATAAACGGAATCAACAAAGTATGCACATTCTACGTCATAACGAATTTCTATAGTTTGCGCATGCATCCGGAAATAAGAAAAGCTTACTTCCACCGTTTCTTAAAATCACAGCTTCTAGAAGGTTTACATTATTTCGTAAAAAACACGAGTTTTTAGAAAATGTGTTTAATTTCATAAATGGAATCTACAAAGTATGCACATTCTACGTCATAACGACTTTCTATAGTTTGCGCATGCATTTGGAAATAGGAAAAGCTTACTTCCCCCGTTTTTTAAAATCACAGCTTCTAGAAGGTTTACATCATTTCGCTAAAAACACGAGTTTTTCGAAAATGTGTTTAATTTCATAGATGGAATCAACAAAGTTTGCACATTCTACGTCATAACAACTTTCTATAGTTTGCGCATGCGTCCCGAAATAAGAAAAGCTTACTTCCACCGTTTTTTAAAATCACAGCTTCGAGAAGGTTTACATCATTTCGCTAAAAACACGAGTTTTTAGAAAATGTGTTTTATTTCATAAATGGAATCTACAAAGTATGCACATTCTACATCATAACGACTTTCTATAGTTTGCACATGCGTCCGGAAATAAGAAAAGCTTACTTCCATCGTTTTTTAAAATCACAGCTTCTTGAAGGTTTACATGATTTCGTAAAAAACACGAGTTTTTAGAAAATGTGTTTTATTTCATAAATGCAGTCTACAAAGTATGCACATTCTACGTCATAACGACTTTCTATAGTTTGCGCATGCGTCCGGAAATAAGAAAAGCTTACTTACCCCGTTTTTTAAAATCACAGCTTCCAGAAGGTTTACATGATTTCTTAAAAATCACGAGTTTTTAGAAAATGTGTTTTATTTCATAAATGGAATCAACAAAGTATGCACATTCTACGTCATAACGACTTTCTATATTTTGCGCATGCGTCCGGAAATAAGAAAAGCTTAGTTCCACCGTTTTTTAAAATAATAGCTTCCAGAAAGTTTACATGATTTCGTAAAAAACACGAGTTTTTAGAAAATGTGTTTTATTTCATAAATGGAATCTACAAAGTATGCACATTATACGTCATAACGACTTTCTATAGTTTGCGCATGCATCCGGAAATAAGAAAAGCTTACTTCCCCCGTTTTTTAAAATCACAGCTTCTAGAAGGTTTAAATGATTTCTTAAAAAACACGAGTTTTTAGTAAATGTGTTTTATTTCATAAATGGAATCAACAAAGTATGCACATTCTACGTCATAACGACTTTCTATAGTTTGCGCATGCGTTTGGAAATAAGAAAAGCTTACTTCCCCCATTTTTTAAAATCACAACTTCTAGAAGGTTTACACGATTTCGTAAAAAACACGAGTTTTTAGAAAATGTGTTTTATTTCATAAATTGAATCAACAAAGTATGCACATTTTATGTCATAACGACTTTCTATAGTTTGCGCATGCATTCGGAAATAAGAAAAGCTTACTTTCCCCCGTTTTTTAAAATCACAGCTCCTAGAAGGTTTACATGATTTCGTAAAAAACATGAGTTTTTAGAAAATGTGTTTTATTTCATAAATGGAATCTACAAAGTATGCACATTCTACGTCATAACGACTTTGCATAGTTTGTGCATGCGTCCGGACATAACAAAAGCTGACTTCCACCGTTTTTTAAAATCACAGCTTCTAGAAGGTTTACATGATTTCATAAAAAACATGAGTTTTTAGAAAATGTGTTTTATTTCATAAATGGAATCTACAAAGTATGCACATTCTACGTCATAACGACTTTCTATAGTTTGCGAATGCGGTTGGAAAGAAGAAAAGCTTACTTCCCCCGTTTTTTAAAATCACAGCTTTTAGAAGGTTTACATGATTTCTTAAGAAACATGAGTTTTTAGAAAATGTGTTTTATTTCATAAATGCAATCAACAAAGTATGCACATTCTACGTCATAACGACTTTCTATAGTTTGCGCATGCGTTTGGAAATAAGAAAAGCTTACTTCCCCTGTTTTTTAAAATCACAGCTTCTAGAAGGTTTACATGATTTCTTAAAAAAGACGAGTTTTTAGAAAATGTGTTTTATTTCATAAATGGAATCAACAAGGTATGCACATTCTACGTCATAACGACATTCTATAGTTTGCGCATGCGTCCGGAAATAAGAAAAGCTTACTTCCACCGTTTTTTAAAATCACGGCTTCTAGAAGGTTTACATGATTTCGTAAAAAACATGAGTTTTTAGAAAATGTGTTTTATTTCATAAATGGAATCTACAAAGTATGCACATTCTACGTCATAACGACTTTCTATTGTTTGCGCAAGCGTCTGGAAATAAGAAAAGCTTACTTCCACCGTTTTTTTAAATCACAGCTTCTAGAAGGTTTACATGATTTCGTAAAAAACACGAGTTTTTAGAAAATGTATTTTATTTCATAAATAGAATCAACAAAGTATGCACATTCTACGTCATAACAACTTTCTATAGTTTGCACATGTGTCAAGAAATAAGAAAAGCTTACTTCCAGCGTTTTTTAAAATCACAGCTTCTAGAAGGTTTACATGATTTCGTAAAAAACACGAGTTTTTAGAAAATGTGTTTTATTTCATAAATGGAATCTACAAAGTATGAACATTCTACGTCATAACGACTTCCCATAGTTTGCACATGCGTCCAGAAATAAGAAAAGCTTACTTCCACCGATTTTTAAAATCACAGCTTCTAGAAGGTTTACATGATTTCGTAAAAAACACGATTTATGGAATATGTGTTTTATTTCATAAATGGAATCTACAAAGTATGCACATTTTACGTCATAACGACTTTGTATAGTTTGCGCATGCGTCCCGAAATAACAAAAGCTTACTTCCACCATTTTTTAAAATCACAGCTTCTAGAAGGTTTACATGATTTCGTAAAAAACACGAGTTTTTAGAAAATGTGTTTTATTTCATAAATGGAATCTACAAAGTATGAACATTCTACGTCATAACGACTTCCCATAGTTTGCACATGCGTCCAGAAATAAGAAAAGCTTACTTCCACCGTTTTTTAAAATCACAGCTTCTAGAAGGTTTACATGATTTCTTAAAAAACACGATTTTTTAGAAAATGGGTTTTATTTCATAAATGGAATCTACAAAGTATGCACAATCTACGCCATAACGACTTTCTATAGTTTGCGCATGCATCTGGAAATAAGAAAAGCTTTCTTCCCCCGTTTTTTAAAATCACAGCTTCTAGAAGGTTTACATGATTTCGTAAAAAACACGAGTTTTTAGAAAATGTCTTTTATTTCATAAATAGAATCAACAAAGTATGTACATTCTACGTCATAACGACTTTCTATAGTTTGCACATGCATCCGGAAATAACAAAAGCTTACTTCCACCATTTTTTAAAATCACAGCTTCTAGAAGGTTTACATGATTTCGTAAAAAACACGAGTTTTAGAAAATGTGTTTTATTTCATCAATGGAATCTACAAAGTATGCACATTCTACGTCATAACGACTTTCTATAGTTTGCGCATGCGTCCGGAAATAAGAAAAGCTTACTTCCACCGTTTTTTAAAATCACAGCTTCTAGAAGGTTTACATGATTTCGTAACAGACACGAGTTTTTAGAAAATGTGTTTTATTTCATAAATGGAATCAACAAAGTATGCACATTCTACGTCATAACAACTTTCTATAGTTTGCACATGTGTCCAGAAATAAGAAAAGCTTACTTCCAGCGTTTTTTAAAATCACAGCTTCTAGAAGGTTTACATGATTTCGTAAAAAACACGAGTTTTTAGAAAATGTGTTTTATTTCATAACTGGAATCAACAAAGTATGCACATTCTACGTCATAACGACTTCCCATAGTTTGCACATGCGTCCGGAAATAAGAAAAGCTTACTTCCACCGATTTTTAAAATCACAGCTTCTAGAAGGTTTACATGATTTCGTAAAAAACACGATTTTTAGAATATGTGTTTTATTTCATAAATGGAATCTACAAAGTATGCACATTTTACGTCATAACGACTTTGTATAGTTTGCTCATGCATCCCGAAATAACAAAAGCTTACTTCCACCATTTTTTAAAATCACAGCTTCTAGAAGGTTTACATGATTTCTTAAAAAAAACGAGTTTTTAGAAAATGTGTTTTATTTCATAAATGGAATAAAAAAAGTATGCACATTCTACGTCATAACGACATTCTATAGTTTGCGCATTCGTCCGGAAATAAGAAAAGCTTACTTCCCCCGTTTTTTAAAATCACAGCTTCTAGAAGGTTTACATGATTTCGTAAAAAACACGAGTTTTTATAAAATGTGTTTTATTTCATAAATGGAATCTACAAAGTATGCTCATTCTACGTCATAACGACTTTCTATAGTTTGCGCATACGTCCGGAAATAAGAAAAGCTTACTTCCACCATTTTTTAAAATCACAGCTTCTAGAAGGTTTACATGATTTCGTAAAAAACACGAGTTTTTAGAAAATGTGTTTTATTTCATAAATGTAATCTAAAAAGTATGCACACTCTACGTCATAATGACTTTCTATAGTTTGCGCATGCGTCCGGAAATAAGAAAAGCTTACTTCACCTGTTTTTTAAAATCACAGCTTCTAGAAGGTTTACATGATTTCGTAAAAAACACGAGTTTTTAGAAAATGTATTTTATTTGTTAAATGGAATCTACAAAGTATGCACATTCTACGTCATAACGACTTTCTATAGTTTTTGCATGCGTTTGGAAATAAGAAAAGCTTACTTCCCCTGTTTTGTAAAATCACAGCTTCTAGAAGGTTTATATGATTTCTTAAAAAACATGAGTTTTTAGAAAATGTGTTTTATTTCATAAATGGAATCAACAAAGTATGCACATTCTACGTCATAACGAGTTTGCATAGTTTGCGCATGCGTCCGGACATAACAAAAGCTTACTTCCACCGTTTTTTAAAATCACAGCTTCTAGAAAGTTTACATGATTTCGTAGAAAACACGAGTTTCTAGAAAATGTGTTTTATTTCAGAAATGTAATCTACAAAGTATGCACATTCTACGTCATAACGACTTTCTATAGTTTGCGCATGCGTCCGGAAATAAGAAAAGCTTACTTCCACCATTTTTTAAAATCACAGCTTCTAGAAGGTTTACATGATTTCGTAAAAAACACGAATTTTTAGAAAATGTGTTTTATTTCATAAATGGAATCAACAAAGTATGCACATTCTACATCATAACGACTTTCTATAGTTTGCACATGCGTCCGGAAATAAGAAAAGCTTACTTCCACCGATTTTTAAAATCACAGCTTCTAGAAGGTTTACATGATTTCGTAAAAAACACGAGTTTTTAGAAAATGTATTTTATTTCTTAAATATTATCTACAAAGTATGCACATTCTACGTCATAACGACTTTGCATAGTTTGTGCATGCGTCCGGACATAACAAAAGCTTACTTCCACCGTTTTTTAAAATCACAGCTTCTAGAAGGTTTACATGATTTCATAAAAAACATGAGTTTTTAGAAAATGTGTTTTATTTCATAAATGCAATCTACAAAGTATGCACATTCTACGTCATAACGACTTTGTATTGTTTGCTCATGCATCCGGAAATAACAAAAGCTTACTTCCACCATTTTTTAAAATCACAGCTTCTAGAAGGTTTACATGATTTCGTAAAAAACACGAGTTTTTAGAAAATGTGTTTTATTTCATAAATGGAATCTACAAAGTATGCACATTCTACGTCATAACGACTTTCTATAGTTTGCGAATGCGGCTGGAAAGAAGAAAAGCTTACTTCCCCCGTTTTTTAAAATCACAGCTTCTAGAAGGTTTACATGATTTCTTAAAAAACACGAGTTTTTAGAAAATGTGTTTTATTTCATAAATGCAATCAACAAAGTATGCACATTCTACGTCATAACGACTTTCTATAGTTTGCGCATGCGTTTGGAAATAAGAAAAGCTTACTTCCCCCGTTTTTTAAAATCACAGCTTCTAGAAGGTTTACATGATTTCTTAAAAAAGACGAGTTTTTAGAAAATGTGTTTTATTTCATAAATGGAATCAACAAAGTATGCACATTCTACGTCATAACGACATTCTATAGTTTGCGCATGCGTCCGGAAATAAGAAAAGCTTACTTCCACCGTTTTTTAAAATCACGGCTTCTAGAAGGTTTACATGATTTCGTAAAAAACACGAGTTTTTAGAAAATGTGTTTTATTTCATAAATGGAATCTACAAAGTATGCACATTCTACGTCATAACGACTTTCTATTGTTTGCGCAAGCGTCTGGAAATAAGAAAAGCTTACTTCCACCGTTTTTTAAAATCACAGCTTCTAGAAGGTTTACATGATTTCGTAAAAAACACGAGTTTTTAGAAAATGTATTTTATTTCATAAATAGAATCAACAAAGTATGCACATTCTACGTCATAACAACTTTCTATAGTTTGCACATGTGTCCAGAAATAAGAAAAGCTTACTTCCAGCGTTTTTTAAAATCACAGCTTCTAGAAGGTTTACATGATTTCGTAAAAAACACGAGTTTTTAAAAAATGTGTTTTATTTCATAAATGGAATCTACAAAGTATGAACATTCTACGTCATAACGACTTCCCATAGTTTGCACATGCGTCCAGAAATAAGAAAAGCTTACTTCCACCGATTTTTAAAATCACAGCTTCTAGAAGGTTTACATGATTTCGTAAAAAACACGATTTATGGAATATGTGTTTTATTTCATAAATGGAATCTACAAAGTATGCACATTTTACGTCATAACCACTTTGTATAGTTTGCGCATGCGTCCCGAAATAACAAAAGCTTACTTCCACCGTTTTTTAAAATCACAGCTTCTAGAAGGTTTACATGATTTCGTAAAATAAACGAGTTTTTAGAAAATGTGTTTTATTTCATAAATGGAATAAAAAAAGTATGCACATTCTACGTCATAACAACTTTCTTTTGTTTGCGCATTCGTCCGGAAATAAGAAAAGCTTACTTCCCCCGTTTTTTAAAATCACAGCTTCTAGAAGGTTTACATGATTTCGTAAAAAACACGAGTTTTTAGAAAATGTGTTTTATTTCATAAATGGAATCTACAAAGTATGCACATTCTACGTCATAACAACTTTCTATAGTTTGCACATGCGTCCGGAAATAAGAAAAGCTTACTTCCCCCGTTTTTTAAAATCACAGCTTCTAGAAGGTTTACATGATATTGTAAAAAACACGAGTTTTTAGAAAATGTGTTTTATTTCATAAATGGAATCTACAAAGTATGCACATTCTACGTCATAACGACTTTATATAGTTTGCGCATGCATCCGGAAATAAGAAAAACTTACTTCCCCCCGTTTTTTAAAATCACAGCTTCTAGAAGGTTTACATGATTTCTTAAAAAACACCAATTTTTAGAAAATGTGCTTTATTTCATAAATGGAATCAACAAAGTATGCACATTCTACGTCATAACGACTTTCTATAGTTTGCGCATGCGATTAGAAATAAGGAAAGCTTACTTCCCCCGTTTTTTAAAATCACAGCTTCTAGAAAGTTTACATGATTTCTTAAAAGACACGAGTTTTTAGAAAATGTGTTTTATTTCATAAATAGAATCAACAAAGTATGCACATTCTATGTCATAACGAATTTCTATAGTTTGCGCATGCGTCCGGAAATAAGAAAAGCTTACTTCCACCATTTTTTAAAATCACATCATCTAGAAGGTTTACATGATTTCGTAAAAAACACGAGTTTTTAGAAAATGTGTTTTATTTCATAAATGGAATCTACAAAGTCTGCACATTCTACGTCATAACTACATTCTATAGTTTGCGCATGCGTCCGGAAATAAGAAAAGCTTACTTCCACTGTTTTTTAAAATCACAGCTTCTAGAAGGTTTACATGATTTCGTAAAAAACACGAGTTTTTAGGAAATATGTTTTATTTCATAAATGGAATCTACAAAGTATGCACATTCTACGTCATAACGACTTTCTATAGGTTGCGCATCCGTCCGGAAATAAGAAAAGCTTACTTCCCCCGTTTTTTAAAATCACAGCTTCTAGAAGGTTTACATGATTTGTTAAAAAACACGAGTTTTTATAAAATGTGTTTTATTTCATAAATGGAATCAACAAAGTATGCACATTCTATGTCATAACGACTTTCTATAGTTTGCGCATCCATCCGGAAATAAGAAAAGCTTACTTCCACCGGTTTTTAAAATCACAGCTTCTAGAAGGTTTACATGATTTCGTAAAAAACACGAGTTTTTATAAAATGTGTTTTATTTCATAAATGGAATCTACAAAGTATGCTCATTCTACGTCATAACGAATTTCTATAGTTTGCGCATACGTCCAGAAATAAGAAAAGCTTACTTCCACCATTTTTTAAAATTACAGCTTCTAGAAGGTTTACATGATTTCGTAAAAAACACGAGTTTTTAGAAAATGTGTTTTATTTCATAAATGGAATCTACAAAGTATGCACATTCTACGTCATAACGAATTCTATAGTTTGCGAATGCGTCCGGAAATAAGAAAAGCTTACTTCCACCGTTTTTTAAAATCACAGCTTCTAGAAGGTTTACATGATTTCGTAAAAAACAGGAGTTTTTAGAAAATGTGTTTTATTTCATAAATTGAATCTACAAAGTATGCACATTCTACGTCATAACGACTTTCTATAGTTTGCGCATGCGTCCGGAAATAAGAAAAGCGTACTTCCCCCCGTTTTTTAAAATCACAGCTTCTAGAAGGTTTACATGATTTCTTAAAAAACACGAGTTTTTAGAAAATGTGTTTTATTTCATAAATGGAATCAACAAAGTATGCACATTCTACGTCATAACGACTTTCTATAGTTTTTGCATGCGTTTGGAAATAAGAAAAGCTTACTTCCCCTGTTTTGTAAAATCACAGCTTCTAGAAGGTTTATATGATTTCTTAAAAAACATGAGTTTTTAGAAAATGTGTTTTATTTCATAAATGGAATCAACAAAGTATGCACATTCTACGTCATAACGACTTTCTATAGTTTGCGCATGCGTTTGGAAAAAAGAAAAGCTTACTTCCCCCATTTTTTAAAATCACAGCTTCTAGAAGGTTTACATGATTTCTTAAAAAACACGAGTTTTTAGAAAATTTGTTTTATTTCATAAATAGAATCAACAAAATATGCACATTCTAGGTCATAACAACTTTCTATAGTTTGCGCATGCGTTTGGAAATAAGAAAAGCTTACTTCCCCCTTTTTTTTAAATCACAGCTTTTAGAAGGTTTACATGATTTCTTAAAAAAAAACGAGTTTTTAGAAAATGTGTTTTATTTCATAAATGGAATCAACAAAGTATGCACATTCTACCTCATAACGACTTTCTATAGTTTGCGCATTCGTCCGGAAATAAGAAAAGCTTACTTCCACCGTTTTTTAAAATCACAGCTTCTAGAAGGTTTACATGATTTCGTAAAAAACATGAGTTTTTAGAAAATGTGTTTTATTTCATAAATGGAATCTACAAAGTATGCACTTTCTACGTCATATAGACTTTCTATAGTTTGCGCATGCGTCCGGAAATAAGAAAAGCTTACTTCACCCGTTTTTTAAAATCACAGCTTCTAGAATGTTTACATGATTTCGTAAAAAACATGAGTTTTTAGGAAATGTGTTTTATTTCATAGATGGAATCTACAAAGTATGCACATTCTACGTGTTAAATTTTCTGAATTTACTTCAATATGATCTAGGATCTTAACTGAGAGAACAACATGTACATCATATCAATCATGGAGACAATAATGCAAGCACACAAGAGACACAAAGATTTACTTGGGGAAAACCATAAAGGTGAAAAACCCCAATAACTTCCTTAGAGATGGATAGAGCAATGATACAACCAACCAAGAGAGATAGCCATAACCTAGCAGTAATCCTCCTCCTCCATAAGTGCGCCTCTCCTCCTTGAGAGCATGTGTAAGAAGTGAGTGAGTAAATAGAGTGCCTCCCGCACTCTATTTATACTTGACTTGACTTGCCTTTTTTTCCTAACTCATGTCGGCTCGAACTTAACCACATAACATAATGTTGAGTGGGCCGACCCCCAATAGGGTGGTCTAATAACCCTTTGACCCACATGGCCGACCCCCAATAGGGTGGTCTAATAACCCTTTGACCCACATGACTTATACAGGGCCGACCCCAAATAAGGTGGTCTAATAACCCATCAAGTTTAAGTTACGACACTTACAATATAAATGACGACACTTCCTTATAGAGGAATAATACCATCTCTATAGGAGTACAATATACATATATGTGAAATACATTCCGAAGTTACATATACATCAACACTCCCTCTTAACTAGGAAGGTATTTCTCAGCACAGTTCTTCTAGCACAAGTCATCTTCTCTGGATCATCGTCACTGGATAGTCGTCATCGAGTCATCATCATCGTCACTGCTGCTGCTATCTCAATCAATCTCTGAATCTACTCGTCATAGGAAGTTCTACAGAGCCAGTCCTTTTTCATACTGGATGTAGGCCCACCACCTGCAGATCTTCATCATCATTGGCCATACTGTGGAATCCTCAGGACTTTTACGTGCGTCACAAAACCTCGAAAGAGCATCCCAGGCTGTTACGAGCACACAGCTCTACCTATAGGATCTCCCAGGGCACCGAATTACATGTGACCTCACCACAAAACCTCGCAAGAGCATCTTCCAGATATCCCAGGGAACCGAATTACATGCCATAGGCAAAACCTCGAAAGACTATCTGCAGATCTCCCAGGGCACCGAATTACATGTGGTCATGGCAAAACCTCGCAAGAGCATCTGCTAGATATCCCAGGGAACCGAATTACATGCCATAGGCAAAACCTCGAAAGACTATCTGCAGATCTCCCAGGGAACCGAATTACATGCCATAGGACAAAACCTCGAAAGAGCATCTGCCAGATATCCCAGGGAACCGAATTACATGCCATAGGCAAAACCTCGAAAGACTATCTACAGATCTCCGAGGGCACTGAATTACATGTCCTCCCAGAGCAAAACCTCGAAAGAGCATTTGCCAGATGTCCCAGGGCACCGAATTACATGCCATAGGCAAAACCTCGAAAGACCATCTGCAAATCTCCCAGCGCACCGGATTACATGCTCATCTGCACAACCTGATCCATGGCCATAGAGTATCAACCTGATACTCACCATACATCATCCTGATGTATCCATGATCATCCTGATCATCATCACTGCAACGTCCTGCTGCATGTCATCTGGAGCAACATCCTGAAGCTCGTCATCTATGATCATCTTGATCATCTCTGCAACATCCTGCTGCATGTCATCTGGAGCAACATCCTGAAGCTCGTCATCTATGATCATCCTGATCATCACTGCAACATCCTACTGCATGTCATCTGGAGCAACATCCTGCTGCATGATCCACCTGATCATCAATGCATCTACCTGATGCATACCAAGTATCATACATGATCCTCCTGATCATCAATGTATCCACCTGATACAAATACATGATACATATCATCATACATGATCCTCCTGATCATCAATGCATCTACCTGATGCATATCATCATACATGATCCTCCTGATCATCAATGCATCTACCTGATGCATACCAAGTATCTACCTGATAGATATCATCATACATGATCCTCCTGATCATCAATGTATCCACCTGATACAAATACAAATACATGATACATATCACCATACATGATCCACCTGATCATACAATGTATCCACCTGATACATATACAGATACATGGTCCAAGCATCCAACATGATGCATACATACATAAATGATCCAACTGATCATATCCAGCATCCAACATGATGCGTACATACATACATAAAAATGATCCAACTGATCATATCAAGCAGAAACCAGAACATCATCCTGATGCTCATCATCCAGCGCTTACATCCACAGCCATGTGAAGGATCCTCCTTCCAACATGCTTGGAATGGCTTCAGCAAATGTGTCCATCACTTCTTCCTCGAAGTGTCCTCGATCTGAAGAACGCCAAGCCTCTCTCTGAAGTACTCGAACTTCACTCTGGTTAGTGGCTTCATCAGCACATCTGCAATCTGCTCGTCCGTTGCAACATACAGGAGCTTCACAGATCCTCTCTGCACCATATCCATGATATAGTGATATTTGATCTCTATGTGTTTTGACCTGTCATGAAACAATGGGTTCTCGAAAAGCTTCACACAACTCTGGTTATCACAGAAGATACCAGTAGCCTCCAACGGGAGATCAAATAACTCAGACAGTAGCTTCCGTAGCCATACTGCCTCGCAACTAGCTGAGCAGGCTGCAACATACTATGCCTCAGCTGTTCAGTGCTACGCAGGACTGCTTCCTGCTAAACCAAGAGATCACACCTGATCCCATACTGAAGCAACACCCAGATGTGTTCTTCCTATCTGCAGCACTGCCATCCCAATCTGAATCAACATAACCCTGCAGGTTAAACATTTGATTCTCCTCATACCTGAGCCCATAATACACTGTACTCTTCAGGTACCTCAGAACATGCTTTACAGCAACCAGGTGAACACTCCTCGGATCCGTCAGGAACTGGCTCAATGTGTTCACAGCAAAGCAAATGTCTGGTCTCGTGTTCGTCGGGTACATCAAGGACCCAATCATCTGACGATACATAGAGACATCAACCGGCTCAGATGAAGCATCACATAGAAGCTTCAGATTCGATGCCATAGGTGTGGCCATATCCTTGCAGTCCATCATCCCGAACCTCTTCAGGATCTCTACTACATACTTCCCTTGTCCAAGGAAGATTCCATATGCACTCTGCCACACCTCCATGCCAAAAACAAATAGTGCATCATCCCCAAGTTCTTCATCTCGAACTTGGAAGAAAGCTTCCGCTGCATGTCGGCAATCAAAACAGGTCATCCAAATAGTAGTATCGATGGATTGCCTTCCTCATCCTTGTAGAAAAGGTTGGAATCCACTTTAATCTTGGTAAAGCCCAAGCTGGATAGAAAGCTGTCTATCCTACCATATCAAGTTCTGCACACATATATGACTACACCATGCTGTCTTGAAATCCATCTGGTGCATCTTCTATTTCATCACTTTTGTATTTCTCAATGCTGCCATCTGCAACATGCTTAATCTGATAGTTCCATTTGGAAGTCATAGCAAACTTCCCTTCATGTCTTGGGATTACATTCCAAACATCATTCTTCATGATCGATGGATCATGGCATTTCATTTCTTCATCCCAGATCCTGGGAACTTCAATATCTTCAATATATATCTTTATTGCTGGAACAAAATGTTGTAGTTCTTCTTTCGTAGGAGATGGCATATGATCTTTCCTACACAACAAGTTAAATTGCATGATTAGAAAACATCTCATAGTTTTCAGAACAAATTCTTACACATAAAGAAATATGCCATACATTCATGCAATTATCTTAGCCAATGTTTCAATACAACATTTATCCATATTCCGTAACTTTCTAGATGCCTTCCAATCTCTACCAGAACATTGTTAAGAGTGTGCACAATTCCCAACATGTCAGCAAAGAGGTTTCATTCTAGATAAGTAGTAATGGAATGTTGTACAGTGCCATAGGCCACTTACCCATGCATATTAGGAGTATATTGTTCATCAATGCAATTATTCTAATATGCATAATACACAACCTAATTCTAGGAACATCAGTATCTACATTATTGAATAGTATTATTTAAGAAATGTCAATTCAAATACTTATCTTTGTTTGTTAGTTGGGTGGACTCCCTCTGAGTCTTCGCTTCCTTGCAGGAGCTGCTAGAGTCCTAATCTGAAGTAGCTTCTTCTACACCTTTCTGTTGTGGGATGTAGAGAGATGGTCAACTCCCTCTGAATATCTGCATCCTTGCATAAACCACTGGAGTGTACTCCCTCTTGATCTTTGCTTCCTGGATTACCTGTTCTTGAACTCATATTCATCCTTGGTCCCTATGCATGCTCATTAGTATCATGATTGTGTTATCCTTGTGATCTCATATAAAATCATACATTCATTAGTATACTATTAAAACACAATAATCTCAAGCATGTATAGTCATGATCATTTCAAACAGAAATAATAAGCATTAGCATTCAAGGATTCTTATGGTTAGTCAAATCATAAGAAACATAACATGTCTAAACCTGTAATTACTCAAGCCTATGACTCTTCAGGTTAGTTGAATCATCAATCAAGATAAGAGATATAAAATGCATAAAACCTGTGATTATTCAAACCTATACCATCATGATTCTTCTGGTTAGTCATATCATCAATTATGGTAAGAAACATAATATGCATACAATCATGATTATTCAAACCTATGACTTCATGAATAATCATTATCAACAACGCGATAGTATAAGATCCTAACCCAAGGTAGGAATCTAGCTTGATATAGGAAAAACATACCTGGATTATCATGTTAGCTAGTTATGTCTAACATACCTGTATAATGTCTTTTGGTTCTCATCAGTGACTTGTGCTAGTAACCTGCATGTCTCATAAGTTAACCATTATAAAACCAAGTTATACATACCTCATGAATGGATCTTGTATGAGATCCATGACAATGGATGAATCTTTGTCCTCGTGTTATCATGATCATATGTTCTTGGACCAGAACATGATCTGTCTTTCTTGGTGTACCTTTCATGTTAGTAGGCAACATAAACCTCATACAACACCATAATGCATTAGTACAATCATAAGTGTCAACACCCTAACCAATGAATATCTTCTATCATGCATTCATAATTTTGTTAAGGTGATACAAAAAATCTAAAATCAAAATTGTACTAACCGTAATAACATGAAGAAAAACATACCATAAACTTAATCATGGACAAATATCGAAATATACCTTGATGAGTCATACCTGTCGAGATCGCTTGTAATCTTCTTATGTAAGGTCTTATCCTCATCTCCCTCTGAGACAGGAAATTCTTTCACTTATGCAGGTGATCAATCCATCTTCTTCTAGGATTAACCCAATCCACTTGATTAGCAAGAACTGGACCTTGAGCTGGATATGGGTTTGTCATAGAAACCCCAAAATTCAAACTTTGAATTTCAACCTTCCGATAGGATAGGAATATGCGCCTTGATGAACTGATCAAACTGGTATATTAAGAATTTGAAAACTGCAAAGTTTCACTCCTCAATTTTGCCTTTGAAACTTCCGGATTCACTGGACGTGACCCTGAACTGGGGTTTGATGAATCCCACTCTTTTGCCCCATCAAAATGTTTGATCCAAAGTTCTAAGATTCTATTTTTCTGAGGAGCTTCCAGCCGTGGTCACAGATTTCAAAAATTCCCATTTTTACAGAAGCCCTAATTTCCACTTTTCTGATCAAAGTCCCGAACTAGGGTCTAATCAAGCCCAGCCTTCTGCCCAACCAAAAATTCTGATCTTGGTCTCTAAATTTCTATTTTGATGAGTAGCATCCAGCCGTGGTCTCCGATTACAAAAATTCCAACTTTCTCGAAAGCCCTAAATTCCGGAAGCCATGAATGAAGGTACCAAAAAATAATTCTGTTTTGACAGAAATATGTACCTGATTGTTTCTGGTGTAACTCTGAAATTTTTGATCCACAGGGTCTGAAAAAGTTTCCTGAGATAGCCTGACCTGTTATCTTTCCATCCTGACAGGTCTGACCTCAATTGGATTCTCTGAGCGAGAGTTATGCCAAATGTCGCAACGTGACCTGTTTTGGGATAAAACAGGAGAGCGAACTTGTACGGCGTGCCACGTGTCACTGTTTTAACTTCGGCCTCTGAAAAAGTTTTCTGAGATAGCTCGGCCTGTTACCTTTCCATCCTGACAGGTCTGACCTCAATTGGACTCTCTGAGAGAGAGTTATGCCAAATGTCGCAACGTGACCTGTTTATGGGATAATACATGAGAGCGAACTTGTACGGCGTGCCACGTGTCACTGGTTAAACTTCGGCCTCTGAAAAAGTTTTCTGAGATAGTGCCACGTGTCGCTTTTTACGAAATTTCATTTGGAGCTTCCTAGCCCAAGATATGACCTTTTTCCCAAGGTCACCTGATTTTGACTCAGATCTGGAAGAGGCAGAAACCCTATATTGTACAGATCATAAATCACAAAGTACAACGAATTAGAGGTTTTCCTTTGGACACAAGATACCTGGAGATCTTATCTTCGGCCTGTAACAATTTCAGATCCGAAAACTTCGCCAAAACAGATTTATAGCGAAAGTGCTACGATGACTGGTTTTTTCTATATCAAGCCCTAGCATCGTAAGTGCAACAAGTGTCATACATGCCATATCATGCCTTCTTTCAGGCTAGCTCTGATACCATGTTAAATTTTCTGAATTTACTTCAATATGATCTAGGATCTTAACTGAGAGAACAACATGTACAGCATATCAATCATGGAGACAATAATGCAAGCACACAAGAGACACAAAGATTTACTTGGGGAAAACCATAAAGGTGAAAAACCCCAATAACTTCCTCAGAGATGGATAGAGCAATGATACAACCAACCAAGAGAGATAGCCATAACCTAGCAGCAATCCTCCTCCTCCATAAGTGCGCCTCTCCTCCTTGAGAGCATGTGTAAGAAGTGAGTGAGTAAATAGAGTGCCTCCCGCACTCTATTTATACTTGACTTGACTTTCCTTTTTTCCTAACTCATGTCGGCTCGAACTTAACCACATAACATAATGCTGAGTGGGCCGACCCCCAATAGGATGGTCTGATAACCCTTTGACCCACATGGTCGACCCCCAATAGGATGCTCTAATAACCCTTTGACCCACATGACTTATACAGGGCCGACCCCAAATAAGGTGGTCTAATAACCCATCAAGTATAAGTTACGACACTTACAATATAAATGACGACACTTCCTTATAGAGGAATAATACCATCTCTATAGGAGTACAATATACATATATGTGAAATACATTCCGAAGTTACATATACATCAACACTACGTCATAACGACATTCTATAGTTTGCGCATGCGTCCGGAAATAAGAAAAGCTTTCTTCCACCGTTTTTTAAAATCACAGCTTCTAGAAGTTTACATGATTTCGTAAAAAACACAAGTTTTTAGAAAATGTGTTTTATTTCATAAATGGAATCTAAAAAGTATGCACATTCTACGTCATAAGGACTTTCTATAGTTTGCGCATGCGTTTGGAAATAAGAAAAGCTTACTTCCCCCGTTTTTTAAAATCACAGCTTCTAGAAGGTTTACATGATTTCTTAAAAAACATGAGTTTTTAGAAAATGTGTTTTATTTCATAGATGGAATCAACAAAGTATGAACATTCTACGTCATAAAGAATTTCTATAGTTTGCGCTTGCGTCCGGAATTAAGAAAATCTTACTTCCACCATTTTTTAAAATCACAGCTTCTAGAAGGTTTACATGATTTCGCAAAAAACATGAGTTTTTAGAAAATGTGTTTTATTTCATAAATGGAATCTACAAAGTATGCACATTCTACGTCATAATGACTTTCTATAGTTTGCGCATGCGTCCGGAAATAAGAAAAGCTTACTTCCCCCGTTTTTTAAAATCACAGCTTCTAGAAGGTTTACATGATTTCTTAAAAAACACGAGTTTTTAGAAAATGTATTTTATTTCATAAATGGAATCAACAAAGTATGCACATTCTACGTCATAACGACATTCTATAGTTTGCGCATGCGTCCGGAAATAAGAAAAGCTTACTTCCACCGTTTTTTAAAATCATAGCTTGTAGAAGGTTTACATGATTTCGTAAAAAACACGAGTTTTTAGAAAATGTGTTTTATTTCATAAATGGAATCTACAAAGTATGCACATTCTACGTCATAACGACTTTCTATAGTTTGCGCATCCGTCCGGAAATAAGAAAAGCTTACTTCCCCTGTTTTTTAAAATCACAGATTCTAGAAGGTTTACATGATTTCGTAAAAAACACGAGTTTTTAGAAAATGTGTTTTATTTCATAAATGGAATCTACAAAGTATGCACATTCTATGTCATAACGACATTCAATAGTTTGCGCATGCGTCCGGAAATAAGAAAAGCTTACTTCCACCGTTTTTTAAAATCACATCATCTAGAAGGTTTACATGATTTCGTAAAAAACACGAGTTTTTAGAAAATGTATTTTATTTCATCAATGGAATCAACAAAGTATGCACATTCTACATCATAACGACATTCTATAGTTTGCGCATGCGTCTGGAAATAAGAAAAGCTTATTCCACCGTTTTTTAAAATCATAGCTTGTAGAAGGTTTACATGATTTCGTAAAAAACACGAGTTTTTAGAAAATGTGTTTTATTTCATAAATGGAATCTACAAAGTATGCACATTCTACGTCATAACGACTTTCTATAGTTTGCGCATCCGTCCGGAAATAAGAAAAGCTTACTTCCCCTGTTTTTTAAAATCACAGCTTCTAGAAGGTTTACATGATTTCGTAAAAAACACGAGTTTTTAGAAAATGTGTTTTATTTCATAAATGGAATCAACAAAGTATGCACATTCTACGTCATAACGACTTTCTATAGTTTGCGCATGCGTTTAGAAATAAGAAAAGCTTACTTCCCCCGTTTTTTAAAATCACAGCTTCTAGAAGGTTTACATGATTTCTTAAAAAACACGAGTTTTTAGAAAATGTGTTTTATTTCATAAATAGAATCAACAAAGTATGCACATTCTATGTCATAACGACTTTCTATAGTTTGCGCATGCGTCCGGAAATAAGAAAAGCTTACTTCCACCATTTTTTAAAATCACATCATCTAGAAGGTTTACATGATTTCGTAAAAAACACGAGTTTTTAGAAAATGTGTTTTATTTCATAAATGGAATCTACAAAGTCTGCACATTCTACGTCATAACGACTTTCTATAGTTTGCGCATGCGTCCGGAAATAAGAAAAGCTTACTTCCACCGTTTTTTAAAATCACAGCTTCTAGAAGGTTTACATGATTTTGTAAAAAACACGAGTTTTTAGAAAATGTGTTTTATTTCATAAATGGAATCTACAAAGTATGCACATTCTACGTCATAACGACTTTCTATAGGTTGCGCATCCGTCCGGAAATAAGAAAAGCTTACTTCCCCCCGTTTTTTAAAATCACAGCTTCTAGAAGGTTTACATGATTTGTTAAAAAACATGAGTTTTTATAAAATGTGTTTCATTTCATAAATGGAATCAACAAAGTATGCACATTCTACGTCATAACGACTTTCTATAGTTTGCGCATCCGTCTGGAAATAAGAAAAACTTACTTCCACCGTTTTTTAAAATCACAGCTTCTAGAAGGTTTACATGATTTCGTAAAAAACACGAGTTTTTATAAAATGTGTTTTATTTCATAAATGGAATCTACAAAGTATGCTCATTCTACGTCATAACGACTTTCTATAGTTTGCGCATACGTCCGGAAAAAAGAAAAGCTTACTTCCACCATTTTTTAAAATCACAGCTTCTAGAAGGTTTACATGATTTCGTAAAAAACACGAGTTTTTAGAAAATGTGTTTTATTTCATAAATGGAATCTACAAAGTATGCACATTCTACGTCATAAACGACTTTGTATAGTTTGTGCATCCGTCCGGAAATAAGAAAAGCTTACTTCCCCCCGTTTTTGAAAATCACAGCTTCTAGAAGGTTTACATGATTTGTTAAAAAAACATGTGTTTTTAGAAAATGTGTTTTATTTCATAAATGGAATCAACAAAGTATGCACATTCTACATCATAACGACTTTCTATAGTTTGCACATGCGTCCGGAAATAAGAAAAGCTTACTTCCACCGTTTTTTAAAATCACAGCTTCTAGAAGGTTTACATGATTTCGTAAAAAAAAAAGAGTTTTTAGAAAATGTGTTTTATTTCATAAATGGAATCTACAAAGTATGCACATTCTACGTCATAACGACTTTCTACAGTTTGCGCATACGTCCGGAAATAAGAAAAGCTTACTTCCACCGTTTTTTAAAATCACAGCTTCTAAAAGGTTTACATGATTTCGTAAAAAACACGATTTTTTAGAAAATGTGTTTTATTTCATAAATGGAATCTACAAAGTATGCACATTCTACGGCATAATGACTTTCTATAGTTTGCGCATGCATCCGGAAATAAGAAAAGCTTACTTCCACCGTTTTTTAAAATCACAGCTTTTATATGTTTACATGATTTCGTAGAAAACATGCGTTTTTAGAAAATGTGTTTTATTTGATAAATGGAATCTACAAAATATGCACATTCTATGTCATAACGACATTCCATAGTTTGCGCATGCGTCCGGAAATAAGAAAAGCTTACTTCCACCGTTTTTTAAAATCACAGCTTCTAGAAGCTTTACATGATTTCGTAAAAAACACGAGTTTTTACAAGATGTGTTTTAGTTCATAAATGGAATCTACAAAGTATGCACATTCTACGTCATAACGACTTTCTATAGTTTGCGCATCCGTCCGGAAATAAGAAAAGCTTACTTCCCCCCGTTTTTGAAAATCACAGCTTCTAGAAGGTTTACATGATTTGTTAAAAAAAATGAGTTTTTTAGAAAATGTGTTTTATTTCATAAATGGAATCAACCAAAGTATGCACATTCTACGTCATAACGACTTTCTATACTTTGCGCATGCGTCCGGAAATAAGAAAGGCTTACTTCCACCGTTTTTTAAAATCACAGCTTCTAGAAGGTTTACATGATTTCGTAAAAAAAAAGAGTTTTTAGAAAATGTGTTTTATTTCATAAATGGAATCTACAAAGTATGCACATTCTACGTCATAACGACTTTCTACAGTTTGCGCATACGTCCGGAAATAAGAAAAGCTTACTTCCACCGTTTTTTAAAATCACAGCTTCTAAAAGGTTTACATGATTTCGTAAAAAACACGAGTTTTTAGAAAATGTGTTTTGTTTCATAAATGGAATCTACAAAGTATGCACATTCAATGACATAACGACTTTCTATAGTTTGCGCATGCGTCCGGAAATAAGAAAAGCTTACTTCCACCGTTTTTTAAAATCACAGCTTCTAGATGGTTTACATGATTTCGTAAAAAACACGAGTTTTTAGAAAATGTGTTTTATTTAATAAATGGAATCTACAAAGTATGCACATTCTACGTCATAACGACTTTCTATTATTTGCACATGCGTCTGGAAATAAGAAAAGCTTACTTCCACCGTTTTTTAAAATCACAGCTTCTAGAAGGTTTACATGATTTCGTAAAAAACACGAGTTTTTAGAAAATGTGTTTTATTTCATAAATGGAATCAACAAACTATGCACATTCTACGTCATAACGACTTTGTATAGTTTGCGCATGCGTCCGGAAATAACAAAAGCTTACTTCCACTTTGTTTTAAAATCACAGCTTCTATAAGGTTTACATGATTTCGTAAAAAAGACGAGTTTTTAGAAAATGTGTTTTATTTCATCAATGGAATCTACAAAGTATGCACATTCTACGTCATAACGACATTCTATAGTTTGCGCATGCGTCCGGAAATAAGAAAAGCTTATTCCAGCGTTTTTTAAAATCACAGCTTCTAGAAGGTTTACATGATTTCGTAAAAAACACGAGTTTTTAGAAAAAGTGTTTTATTTCATCAATGGAATCTACAAAGTAAGCACATTCTACGTCATAACGACTTTCTATATTTTGCGCATGTGTCCGGAAATAAGAAAAGCGTACTTCCACCGTTTTTTAAAACCACAGCTTCTCGAAGGTTGACATGATTTCGTAAAAAACATGGGTTTTTAGAAAATGTGTTTTATTTCATAAATGGAATCTACAAATTATGCACATTCTACGTCATAACGACTTTCTATAGTTTGCGCATGCATCCGAAAATAAGAAAAGCTTACTTCCACCATTTTTTAAAATCACAGCTTCTAGAAGGTTTACATGATTTCGTAAAAAACACGAGTTTTTAGAAAATGTGTTTTATTTCATCAATTGAATCTACAAAGTATGCACATTCTACGTCATAACGACTTTCTATAGTTTGTGCATGCGTCCGGAAATAAGAAACGCTTACTTCCACCGTTTTTTAAAATCAAAGCTTCTAGAAGGTTTACATGATTTCGTAAAAAACACGAGTTTTTAGAAAATGTGTTTTCTTTCATAAATGGAATCTACAAAGTATGCACATTCTATGTCATAACGACTTCCTATAGTTTGTGCATTCGTCCGGAAATAAGAAAAGCTTACTTCCCCCGTTTTTTAAAATCACAGCTTCTAGAAGGTTTACATGATTTCGTAAAAAACACGAGTTTTTAGAAAATGTGTTTTATTTCATAAATGGAATCTGCAAAGTATGCACATTCTACCTCATAACGACTTTCTATAGTTTGCGCATTCGTCCGGAAATAAGAAAAGCTTACTTCCACCGTTTTTTAAAATCACAGCTTCTAGAAGGTTTACATGATTTCGTAAAAAACATGAGTTTTTAGAAAATGTGTTTTATTTCATAAATGGAATCTACAAAGTATGCACATTCTACCTCATAACAACTTTCTATAGTTTGCGCATTCGTCCGGAAATAATAAAAGCTTACTTCCACCGTTTTATAAAATCACAGCTTCTAGAAGGTTTACATGATTTCGTAAAAAAACACGATTTTTTAGAAAATGTGTTTTATTTCATAAATGCAATCTACAAAGTATGCACATTCTACATCATAACGACTTTCTATAGTTTGCGCATGCGTCCGGAAATAAGAAAAGCTTACTTCCACCGTTTTTTAAAAGCACAGCTTCTAGAAGCTTTACATGATTTCGTAAAAAACACGAGTTTTTAGAAAATGTGTTTTATTTCATAAATGGAATCTACAAAGTATGCACATTCTACGTCATAACGACTTTCTATAGTTTGCGCATCCGTCCGGAAATAAGAAAAGCTTACTTCCCCCGTTTTTTAAAATCACAGCTTCTAGAAGGTTTACATGATTTCGTAAAAAACATGAGTTTTTAGAAAATGTGTTTTATTTCATAAATGGAATCTACAAAGTATGCACATTCTACCTCATAACGACTTTCTATAGTTTGCGCATTCGTCCGGAAATAATAAAAGCTTACTTCCACCGTTTTTTAAAATCACAGCTTCTAAAAGGTTTACATGATTTCGTAAAAAAACACGAGTTTTTAGAAAAAGTGTTTTATTTCATCAATGGAATCTACAAAGTATGCACATTCTACGTCATAACGACTTTCTATAGTTTGCGCATCGCGTCCGGAAATAAGAAAAGCGTACTTCCACCGTTTTTTAAAACCACAGCTTCTCGAAGGTTGACATGATTTCGTAAAAAAACACGGGTTTTTAGAAAATGTGTTTTATTTCATAAATGGAATCTACAAATTATGCACATTCTACGTCATAACGACTTTCTATAGTTTGCGCATGCATCCGGAAATAAGAAAAGCTTACTTCCACCATTTTTTAAAATCACAGCTTCTAGAAGGTTTACATGATTTCGTAAAAAACATGAGCTTTTAGAAAATGTGTTTTATTTCATCAATGGAATCTACAAAGTATGCACATTCTACGTCATAACGACTTTCTATAGTTTGCGCATGCGTCCGGAAATAAGAAACGCTTACTTCCACCATTTTTTAAAATCACAGCTTCTAGAAGGTTTACATGATTTCGTAAAAAACACGAGTTTTTAGAAAATGTGTTTTCTTTCATAAATGGAATCTACAAAGTATGCACATTCTATGTCATAACGACTTCCTATAGTTTGCGCATTCGTCCGGAAATAAGAAAACCTTACTTCCCCCGTTTTTTAAAATCACAGCTTCTAGAAGGTTTACATGATTTCGTAAAAAACACGAGTTTTTAGAAAATGTGTTTTATTTCATAAATGGAATCTACAAAGTATGCACATTCTACCTCATAACGACTTTCTATAGTTTGCGCATTCGTCCGGAAATAAGACAAGCTTACTTCCACTGTTTTTTAAAATCACAGCTTCTAGAAGGTTTACATGATTTCTTAAAAAACATGAGTTTTTAGAAAATGTGTTTTATTTCATAAATGGAATCTACAAAGTATGCACATTCTACCTCATAAAGACTTTTTATAGTTTGCGCATTCGTCCGGAAATAATAAAAGCTTACTTCCACCGTTTTTTAAAATCACAGCTTCTAGAAGGTTTACATGATTTCGTAAAAAAACACGAGTTTTTAGAAAATGTGTTTTTATTTCATAAATGCAATCTACAAAGTATGCACATTCTACATCATAACGACTTTCTATAGTTTGCGCATAGCGTCCGGAAATAAGAAAAGCTTACTTCCACCGTTTTTTAAAAGCACAGCTTCTAGAAGCTTTACATGATTTCGTAAAAAACACGAGTTTTAGAAAATGTGTTTTATTTCATAAATGGAATCTACAAAGTATGCACATTCTACGTCATAACGACTTTCTATAGTTTGCGCATCCGTCCGGAAATAAGAAAAGCTTACTTCCCACCGTTTTTTAAAATCACAGCTTCTAGAAGGTTTATATGATTTCGTAAAAAACACGAGTTTTTAGAAAATGTGTTTTATTTCATAATTGGAATCTACAAAGTATGCACATTCTACCTCATAACGACATTCTATAGTTTGCGCATTCATCCGGAAATAATAAAAGCTTACTTCCACCGTTTTTTAAAATCACAGCTTCTAGAAGGTTTACATGATTTCGTAAAAAACACGGGTTTTTAGAAAATGTGTTTTATTTCATAAATGCAATGTACAAAGTTTGCACATTCTACATCATAACGACTTTCTATAGTTTGCGCATGCGTCCGGAAATAAGAAAAGCTTACTTCCACCGTTTTTTAAAAGCACAGCTTCTAGAAGCTTTACATGATTTCGTAAAAAACACGAGTTTTTAGAAAATGTGTTTTATTTCATAAATGGAATCTACAAAGTATGCACATTCTACGTCATAAACGACTTTCTATAGTTTGCGCATCCGTCCGGAAATAAGAAAAGATTACTTCCCCCCCGTTTTTTAAAATCACAGCTTCTAGAAGGTTTATATGATTTGTTAAAAAACATGAGTTTTTAGAAAATGTGTTTTATTTCATAAATGGAATCAACAAAGTATGCACATTCTACGTCATAACGACTTTCTATAGTTTGCGCATGCGTCCGGAAATAAGAAAGGCTTACTTCCACCGTTTTTTAAAATCACAGCTTCTAGAAGGTTTACATGATTTCGTAAAAAAAAAGAGTTTTTAGAAAATGTGTTTTATTTCATAAATGGAATCTACAAAGTATGCACATTCTACGTCATAACGACTTTCTACAGTTTGCGCATACGTCCGGAAATAAGAAAAGCTTACTTCCACCGTTTTTTAAAATCACAGCTTCTAAAAGGTTACATGATTTCGTAAAAAACACGAGTTTTTAGAAAATGTGTTTTATTTCATAAATGGAATCTACAAAGTAGGCCACATTCTACGACATAACGACTTTCTATAGTTTGCGCATGCGTCCGGAAATAAGAAAAGCTTACTTCCACCATTTTTTAAAATCACAGCTTCTAGATGGTTTACATGATTTCGCAAAAAAACACGAGTTTTTAGAAAATGTGTTTTATTTCATAAATGGAATCTACAAAGTATGCACATTCTACGTCATAACGACATTCTATAGTTTGCGCATGCGCCCCGGAAATAATAAAAGCTTACTTCCACCGTTTTTTAAAATCACAGCTTCTAGAAGGTTTACATGATTTCGTAAAAAACAAGAGTTTTTAGAAAATGTGTTTTATTTCATAAATGGAATTTACAAAGTATGCATATTCTACGTCATAACGAATTTCTATAGTTTGCGCATGCGTCCGGAAATAAGAAACGCTTACTTCCCCCGTTTTTTAAAATCACAGCTTCTAGAAGGTTTACATGATTTCGTAAAAAACACGAGTTTTTAGAAAATGTGTTTTATTTCATAAATGGAATCAACAAAGTATGCACATTCTACGTCATAACGACTTTCTATAGTTTGTGCATGCGTCCAGAAATAAGAAAAGCTTACTTCCACCGATTTTTAAAATCACAGCTTCTAGAAGGTTTACATGATTTCGTAAAAAACAAGAGTTCTTAGAAAATGTGTTTTATTTCATAAATTCAATCTACAAAGTATGCACATTCTACGTCATAACGACTTTCTATAGTTTGCGCATGCATCCAGAAATAAGAAAAGCTTACTTCTCCCCATTTTTTAAAATCACAGCTTCTAGAAGGTTTACATGATTTCGTAAAAAACACGGGTTTTTAGAAAATGTGTTTTATTTCATAAGTGGAATCTACAAAGTATGCACACTCTACGTCATAACGACTTTCTATAGTTTGCGCATGCATCCGGAAATAAGTAAAGCTTTCTTCCCCCATTTTTTAAAATCACAGCTTCTAGAAGGTTTACATGATTTCGTAAAAAACACGAGTTTTTAGAAAATGTCTTTTATTTCATAAATAGAATCAACAAAGTATGCACATTCTACGTCATAAACGACTTTCTATAGTTTGCACATGCGTCCGGAAATAAGAAAAGCTTACTTCCACCGTTTTTTAAAATCACAGCTTCTAGAAGGTTTACATGATTTCGTAAAAAACACGAGTTTTTAGAAAATGTGTTTTATTTCATAAATGAAATCAACAAAGTATGCACATTCTACGTCATAACGACTTTCTATAGTTTGCACATGCGTCCGCAAATAAGAAAAGCTTACTTCACCCCGTTTTTTAAAATCACAGCTTCTAGAAGGTTTACATGATTTCGTAAAAAACATGGTTTTTTAGGAAATGTGTTTTATTTCATCAATGGAATCTACAAAGTATGCACATTCTACGTCATAGCGACTTTCTATAGTTTGCGCATGCGTCCGGAAATAAGAAAAGCGTACTTCCACCGTTTTTTAAAATCACAGCTTCTCGAAGGTTTACATGATTTCGTAAAAAAACACGGGTTTTAGAAAATGTGTTTTATTTCATAAATGGAATCTACAAATTATGCACATTCTACGTCATAACGACTTTCTATAGTTTGCGCATGCATCCGGAAAGAAAAGCTTACTTCCACCATTTTTTAAAATCACAGCTTCTAGAAGGTTTACATGATTTCGTAAAAAACACGAGTTTTTAGAAAATGTGTTTTATTTCATAAATGGAATCTACAAAGTATGCACATTCTATGTCATAACGACTTTCTATAGTTTGCGCATGCGTCCGGAAATAAGAAACGCTTACTTCCACCGTTTTTTAAAATCACAGCTTCTAGAAGGTGTACATGATTTCGTAAAAAACACGAGTTTTTAGAAAATGTGTTTTCTTTCATAAATGGAATCTACAAAGTATGCACATTCTATGTCATAACGACTTCCTATAGTTTGCGCATTCGTCCGGAAATAAGAAAAGCTTACTTCCCCCGTTTTTTAAAATCACAGATTCTAGAAGGTTTACATGATTTCGTAAAAAACACGAGTTTTTAGAAAATGTGTTTTATTTCATAAATGGAATCTACAAAGTATGCACATTCTACCTCATAACGACTTTCTATAGTTTGCGCATTCGTCCGGAAATAAGAAAAGCTTACTTCCACCGTTTTTTAAAATCACAGCTTCTAGAAGGTTTACATGATTTCGTAAAAAACATGAGTTTTTAGAAAATGTGTTTTATTTCATAAATGGAATCTACAAAGTATGCACATTCTACGTCATATAGACTTTCTATAGTTTGCACATGCGTCCGCAAATAAGAAAAGCTTACTTCACCCGTTTTTTAAAATCACAGCTTCTAGAAGGTTTACATGATTTCGTAAAAAAACATGATTTTTTAGGAAATGTGTTTTATTTCATAGATGGAATCTACAAAGTATGCACATTCTACGTCATAACGACATTCTATAGTTTGCGCATGCGTCCGGAAATAAGAAAAGCTTTCTTCCACCGTTTTTTAAAATCACAAGCTTCTAGAAGGTTTACATGATTTCGTAAAAAACAAGAGTTCTAAGAAAATGTGTTTTATTTCATAAATTCAATCTACAAAGTATGCACATTCTACGTCATAACGACTTTCTATAGTTTGTGCATGCATCCAGAAATAAGAAAAGCTAACTTCCCCCGTTTTTTAAAATCAAAGCTTCTAGAAGGTTTACATGATTTCGTAAAAAACACGAGTTTTTAGAAAATGTGTTTTATTTCATAAATGGAATCTACAAAGTATGCACATTCTATGTCATAACGACTTTCTATAGTTTGCGCATGCCTCCGGAAATAAGAAACGCTTACTTCCACCGTTTTTTAAAATCACAGCTTCTAGAAGGTGTACATGATTTCGTAAAAAACACGAGTTTTTAGAAAATGTGTTTTATTTCATAAATGGAATCTACAAAGTATGCACATTCTACAACATAAGGACTTTCTATAGTTTGCGCATGCGTTTGGAAATAAGAAAAGCTTAGTTCCCCCCCGTTTTTTAAAATCACAGCTTCTAGAAGGTTTACATGATTTCTTAAAAAACATGAGTTTTTAGAAAATGTGTTTTATTTCATAGATGGAATCAACAAATTATGAACACTCTACGTCATAACGAATTTCTATAGTTTGCGCATGCGTCCGGAAATAAGAAAAGCTTTCTTCCACTGTTTTTTGAAATCACAGCTTCTAGAAGGTTTACATGATTTCGCAAAAAACACGAGTTTTTAGAAAATGTGTATTATTTCATAAATGGAATCTACAAAGTATGCACATTCTACGTCATAATGACTTTCTATAGTTTGCGCATGCGTCCGGAAATAAGAAAAGCTTACTTCCCCCGTTTTTTAAAATCACAGCTTCTAGAAGGTTTACATGATTTCGTAAAAAACACGAGTTTTTAGAAAATGTGTTTTATTTCATAAATGGAATCAACAAAGTATGCACATTCTACGTCATAAACGAATTTCTATAGTTTGCGCATGCGTCCGGAAATAAGAAAAGATTACTTCCGCTGGTTTTTTAAAATCACAGCTTCTAGAAGGTTTACATGATTTCGTAAAAACACGAGTTTTTAGAAAATGTGTTTTATTTCATCAATGGAATCAAAAAAGTATGCACATTCTACGTCATAACGACTTTCTATAGTTTTTGCATGCGTCCGGAAATAAGAAAAGCTTACTTCCACCGATTTTTAAAATCACAGCTTCTAGAAGGTTTACATGATTTCGTAAAAAACAAGAGTTCTAAGAAAATGTGTTTTATTTCAGAAATTCAATCTACAAAGTATGCACATTCTACGTCATAACGACTTTCTATAGTTTGTGCATGCATCCAGAAATAAGAAAAAACTAACTTCCCCCGTTTTTTAAAATCACAGCTTCTAGAAGGTTTACATGATTTCGTAAAAAACACGGGTTTTTAGAAAATGTGTTTTATTTCATAAATGGAATCTACAAAGTATGCACATTCTACCGTCATAAACGACTTTTCTATAGTTTGCGCATGCATCCGGAAATAAGAAAAGCTTTCTTCCCCCCGTTTTTTAAAATCACAGCTTCTAGAAAGTTTACATGATTTCGTAAAAAACACGAGTTTTTAGAAAATGTGTTTTATTTCATAAATGGAATCTACAAAGTATGCACATTCTACGTCATAACGACTTTCTATAGTTTGCGCATTACGTCCGGAAATAAGAAAAGCTTACTTTCCACCGTTTTTTAAAATCACAGCTTCTAAAAGGTTTACATGATTTCGTAAAAAACACGAGTTTTTAGAAAATGTGTTTTGTTTCATAAATGGAATCAACAAAGTATGCACATTCTACGTCATAACGACTTTGTATAGTTTGCGCATGCGTCCGGAAATAACAAAAGCTTACTTCCACTGTTTTTAAAATCACAGCTTCTATAAGGTTTACATGATTTCGTAAAAAAGACGAGTTTTTAGAAAATGTGTTTTATTTCATCAATGGAATCTACAAAGTATGCACATTCTACGTCATAAAGACATTCTATAGTTTGCGCATGCGTCCGAAATAAGAAAAGCTTATTCAAGCGTTTTTTTAAATCACAGCTTCTAGAAGGTTTACATGATTTCGTAAAAAACACGAGTTTTTAGAAAAAGTGTTTTATTTCATCAATGGAATCTACAAAGTATGCACATCTATCTACGTCATAACGACTTTCTATAGTTTGCGCATGCGTCCGGAAATAACAAAAGCTTACTTCCACTTTGTTTTAAAATCACAGCTTCTATAAGGTTTACATGATTTCGTAAAAAACACGAGTTTTTAGAAAATGTGTTTTGTTTCATAAATGGAATCAACAAAGTATGCACATTCTACGTCATAACGACTTTGTATAGTTTGCGCATGCGTCCGGAAATAACAAAAGCTTACTTCCACTTTGTTTTAAAATCACAGCTTCTATAAGGTTTACATGATTTCGTAAAAAAGACGAGTTTTTAGAAAATGTGTTTTATTTCATCAATGGAATCTACAAAGTATGCACATTCTACGTCATAACGACATTCTATAGTTTGCGCATGCGTCCGGAAATAAGAAAAGCTTATTCCAGCGTTTTTTAAAATCACAGCTTCTAGAAGGTTTACATGATTTCGTAAAAAACACGAGTTTTTAGAAAAAGTGTTTTATTTCATCAATGGAATCTACAAAGTAAGCACATTCTACGTCATAACGACTTTCTATATTTTGCGCATGTGTCCGGAAATAAGAAAAGCGTACTTCCACCGTTTTTTAAAACCACAGCTTCTCGAAGGTTGACATGATTTCGTAAAAAACATGGGTTTTTAGAAAATGTGTTTTATTTCATAAATGGAATCTACAAATTATGCACATTCTACGTCATAACGACTTTCTATAGTTTGCGCATGCATCCGAAAATAAGAAAAGCTTACTTCCACCATTTTTAAAATCACAGCTTCTAGAAGGTTTACATGATTTCGTAAAAAACACGAGTTTTTAGAAAATGTGTTTTATTTCATCAATTGAATCTACAAAGTATGCACATTCTACGTCATAACGACTTTCTATAGTTTGTGCATGCGTCCGGAAATAAGAAACGCTTACTTCCCACCGTTTTTTAAAATCAAAGCTTCTAGAAGGTTTACATGATTTCGTAAAAAACACGAGTTTTTAGAAAATGTGTTTTCTTTCATAAATGGAATCTACAAAGTATGCACATTCTATGTCATAACGACTTCCTATAGTTTGTGCATTCGTCCGGAAATAAGAAAAGCTTACTTCCCCCGTTTTTTAAAATCACAGCTTCTAGAAGGTTTACATGATTTCGTAAAAAACACGAGTTTTTAGAAAATGTGTTTTATTTCATAAATGGAATCTGCAAAGTATGCACATTCTACCTCATAACGACTTTCTATAGTTTGCGCATTCGTCCGGAAATAAGAAAAGCTTACTTCCCACCCGTTTTTTAAAATCACAGCTTCTAGAAGGTTTACATGATTTCGTAAAAAACATGAGTTTTTAGAAAATGTGTTTTATTTCATAAATGGAATCTACAAAGTATGCACATTCTACCTCATAACAACTTTCTATAGTTTGCGCATTCGTCCGGAAATAATAAAAGCTTACTTCCACCGTTTTATAAAATCACAGCTTCTAGAAGGTTTACATGATTTCGTAAAAAAAACACGATTTTTTAGAAAATGTGTTTTATTTCATAATGCAATCTACAAAGTATGCACATTCTACATCATAACGACTTTCTATAGTTTGCGCATGCGTCCGGAAATAAGAAAAGCTTACTTCCCAACCGTTTTTTAAAAGCACAGCTTCTAGAAGCTTTACATGATTTCGTAAAAAAACACGAGTTTTTAGAAAATGTGTTTTATTTCATAAATGGAATCTACAAAGTATGCACATTCTACGTCATAACGACTTTCTATAGTTTGCGCATCCGTCCGGAAATAAGAAAAGCTTACTTCCCCCGTTTTTTAAAATCACAGCTTCTAGAAGGTTTACATGATTTCGTAAAAAACATGAGTTTTTTAGAAAATGTGTTTTATTTCATAAATGGAATCTACAAAGTATGCACATTCTACCTCATAACGACTTTCTATAGTTTGCGCATTCGTCCGGAAATAATAAAAGCTTACTTCCACCGTTTTTTAAAATCACAGCTTCTAAAAGGTTTACATGATTTCGTAAAAACACGAGTTTTTAGGAAAAAGTGTTTTATTTCATCAATGGAATCTACAAAGTATGCACATTCTACGTCATAACGACTTTCTATAGTTTGCGCATGCGTCCGGAAATAAGAAAAGCGTACTTCCACCGTTTTTTAAAACCACAGCTTCTCGAAGGTTGACATGATTTCGTAAAAAACATGGGTTTTTAGAAAATGTGTTTTATTTCATAAATGGAATCTACAAATTATGCACATTCTACGTCATAACGACTTTCTATAGTTTGCGCATGCATCCGGAAATAAGAAAAGCTTACTTCCACCATTTTTAAAATCACAGCTTCTAGAAGGTTTACATGATTTCGTAAAAAACATGAGCTTTTAGAAAATGTGTTTTATTTCATCAATGGAATCTACAAAGTATGCACATTCTACGTCATAACGACTTTCTATAGTTTGCGCATGCGTCCGGAAATAAGAAACGCTTACTTCCACCGTTTTTTAAAATCACAGCTTCTAGAAGGTTTACATGATTTCGTAAAAAACACGAGTTTTTAGAAAATGTGTTTTCTTTCATAAATGGAATCTACAAAGTATGCACATTCTATGTCATAACGACTTCCTATAGTTTGCGCATTCGTCCGGAAATAAGAAAACCTTACTTCCCCCCGTTTTTTAAAATCACAGCTTCTAGAAGGTTTACATGATTTCGTAAAAAACACGAGTTTTTAGAAAATGTGTTTTATTTCATAAATGGAATCTACAAAGTATGCACATTCTACCTCATAACGACTTTCTATAGTTTGCGCATTCGTCCGGAAATAAGAAAAGCTTACTTCCACTGTTTTTTAAAATCACAGCTTCTAGAAGGTTTACATGATTTCGTAAAAAACATGAGTTTTTAGAAAATGTGTTTTATTTCATAAATGGAATCTACAAAGTATGCACATCTACCTCATAAAGACTTTTTATAGTTTGCGCATTCGTCCGGAAATAATAAAAGCTTACTTCCCACCGTTTTTTAAAATCACAGCTTCTAGAAGGTTTACATGATTTCGTAAAAAACACGAGTTTTTAGAAAATGTGTTTTATTTCATAAATGCAATCTACAAAGTATGCACATTCTACATCATAACGACTTTCTATAGTTTGCGCATGCGTCCGGAAATAAGAAAAGCTTACTTCCACCGTTTTTTAAAAGCACAGCTTCTAGAAGCTTTACATGATTTCGTAAAAAACACGAGTTTTTAGAAAATGTGTTTTATTTCATAAATGGAATCTACAAAGTATGCACATTCTACGTCATAACGACTTTCTATAGTTTGCGCATCCGTCCGGAAATAATAAAAGCTTACTTCCGCTGTTTTTTAAAATCACAGCTTCTAGAAGGTTTACATGATTTCGTAAAAAACACGAGTTTTTAGAAAATATGTTTTTATTTCATAAATGGAATCTACCTAGTATGCACATTCTATGTCATAACGATATTCAATAGTTTGCGCATTACGTCCGGAAATAAGAAAAGCTTACTTCCACCGTTTTTTAAAATCACAGCTTCTAGAAGGTTTACATGATTTCGTAAAAAACCACGAGTTTTTAGAAGATGTGTTTTATTTCATAAATGGAATCTACAAAGTATGCACATTCTACGTCATAACGAATTTATATAGTTTGCGCATCCGTCCGGAAATAAGAAAAGCTTACTTCCCCCCCGTTTTTGAAAATCACAGCTTCTAGAAGGTTTACATGATTTGTTAAAAAACATGAGTTTTTAGAAAATGTGTTTTATTTCATAAATGGAATCTACAAAGTATGCACATTCTACGTCATAACGACTTTCTATAGTTTGCGCATCCGTCCGGAAATAAGAAAAGCTTACTTCCCCCATTTTTGAAAATCACAGCTTCTAGAAGGTTTACATGATTTGTTAAAAAACATGAGTTTTTAGAAAATGTGTTTTATTTCATAAATGGAATCAACAAAGTATGCACATTCTATGTCATAACGACTTTCTATAGTTTGCGCATGCGTCCGGAAATAAGAAAAGCTTACTTCCACCGTTTTTTAAAATCACAGCTTCTAGAAGGTTTACATGATTTCGTAAAAAAAAAGAGTTTTTAGCAAATGTGTTTTATTTCATAAATGGAATCTACAAAGTATGCACATTCTACGTCATAACGAATTTCTACAGTTTGCGCATACGTCCGGATATAAGAAAAGCTTACTTCCACCGTTTTTTAAAATCACAGCTTCTAAAAGGTTTACATGATTTCGTAAAAAAAAACGAGTTTTTAGAAAATGTGTTTTATTTCATAAATGGAATCTACAAAGTATGCACATTCTACGACATAACGACTTTCTATAGTTTGCGCATGCGTCCGGAAATAAGAAAAGCTTACTTCCACCGTTTTTTAAAATCACAGCTTCTAGATGGTTTACATGATTTCGTAAAAAACACGAGTTTTTAGAAAATGTGTTTTATTTCATAAATGGAATCTACAATGTATGCACATTCTACGTCATAACGACTTTCTATAGTTTGCGCATGCGTCCGGAAATAAGAAAAGCTTACTTCCACGATTTTTTAAAATCACAGCATCTAGAAGGTTTACATGATTTCGTAAAAAACACGAGTTTTTAGAAAATGAGTTTTATTTCATAAACAGAATCTACAAAGTATGCACATTCTACGTCATAATGACATTCTATAGTTTGCGCATGTGTCCGGAAATAAGAAAAGCTTACTTCCACCGTTTTTTAAAATCACAGCTTCTAGAAGGTTTACATGATTTCGTAAAAAACACGAGTTTTTAGAAAATGTGTTTTATTTCATAAATGGAATCAAAAAAGTATGCACATTCTACGTCATAACGACTTTCTATAGTTTTTGCATGCGTCCGGAAATAAGAAAAGCTTACTTCCACCGATTTTTAAAATCACAGCTTCTAGAAGGTTTACATGATTTCGTAAAAAACAAGAGTTCTAAGAAAATGTGTTTTATTTCATAAATTCAATCTACAAAGTATGCACATTCTACGTCATAACGACTTTCTATAGTTTGTGCATGCATCCAGAAATAAGAAAAGCTAACTTCCCCCGTTTTTTAAAATCACAGCTTCTAGAAGGTTTACATGATTTCGTAAAAAACACGGGTTTTTAGAAAATGTGTTTTATTTCATAAATGGAATCTACAAAGTATGCACATTCTACGTCATAACGACTTTCTATAGTTTGCGCATGCATCCGGAAATAAGAAAAGCTTTCTTCCCCCGTTTTTTAAAATCACAGCTTCTAGAAAGTTTACATGATTTCGTAAAAAACACGAGTTTTTAGAAAATGTGTTTTATTTCATAAATGGAATCTACAAAGTATGCACATTCTACGTCATAACGACTTTCTATAGTTTGCGCATACGTCCGGAAATAAGAAAAGCTTACTTCCACCGTTTTTTAAAATCACAGCTTCTAAAAGGTTTACATGATTTCGTAAAAAACACGAGTTTTTAGAAAATGTGTTTTGTTTCATAAATGGAATCAACAAAGTATGCACATTCTACGTCATAACGACTTTGTATAGTTTGCGCATGCGTCCGGAAATAACAAAAGCTTACTTCCGCTGTTTTTTAAAATCACAGCTTCTATAAGGTTTACATGATTTCGTAAAAAAGACGAGTTTTTAGAAAATGTGTTTTATTTCATCAATGGAATCTACAAAGTATGCACATTCTACGTCATAAAGACATTCTATAGTTTGCGCATGCGTCCGGAAATAAGAAAAGCTTATTCAAGCGTTTTTTTAAATCACAGCTTCTAGAAGGTTTACATGATTTCGTAAAAAACACGAGTTTTTAGAAAAAGTGTTTTATTTCATCAATGGAATCTACAAAGTATGCACATTCTACGTCATAACGACTTTCTATAGTTTGCGCATGCGTCCGGAAATAAGAAAAGCGTACTTCCACCGTTTTTTAAAATCACAGCTTCTCGAAGGTTTACATGATTTCGTAAAAAACACGGGTTTTTAGAAAATGTGTTTTATTTCATAAATTGAATCTACAAAGTATGCACATTCTACGTCATAACGACTTTCTATAGTTTGCGCATGCATCCGGAAATAAGAAAAGCTTACTTCCACCATTTTTTAAAATCACAGCTTCTAGAAGGTTTACATGATTTCGTAAAAAACACGAGTTTTTAGAAAATGTGTTTTATTTCATCAATGGAATCTACAAACTATGCACATTCTACGTCATAACGACTTTCTATAGTTTGCGCATGCGTCCGGAAATAAGAAACGCTTACTTCCACCGTTTTTTAAAATCACAGCTTCTAGAAGGTTTACATGATTTCGTAAAAAACACGAGTTTTTAGAAAATGTGTTTTCTTTCATAAATGGAATCTACAAAGTATGCACATTCTATGTCATAAAGACTTCCTATAGTTTGCGCATTCTTCCGGAAATAAGAAAAGCTTACTTCCCCCGTTTTTTAAAATCACAGCTTCTAGAAGGTTTACATGATTTCGTAAAAAACAAGAGTTTTTAGAAAATGTGTTTTATTTCATAAATGGAATTTACAAAGTATGCACATTCTACGTCATAACGACTTTCTATTGTTTGCGCATGCGTCCGGAAATAAGAAAAGCTTACTTCCACCGTTTTTTAAAATCACAGCTTCTAGAAGGTTTACATGATTTCGTAAAAAACACGAGTTTTTAGAAAATGTGTTTTATTTCATAAATGGAATCTACAAAGTATGCACATTCTATGTCATAGCTACATTCCATAGTTTGCGCATGCGTCCGGAAATAAGAAAAGCTTACTTCCACCGTTTTTTGAAATCACAGCTTCTAGAAGCTTTACATGATTTCGTAAAAAACACGAGTTTTTAGAAAATGTGTTTTATTTCATAAATGGAATCTACAAAGTATGCACATTCTACGTCATAACGACTTTCTATAGTTTGCGCATCCGTCCGGAAATAAGAAAAGCTTACTTCCCCCGTTTTTGAAAATCACAGCTTCTAGAAGGTTTACATGATTTGTTAAAAAACATGAGTTTTTAGAAAATGTGTTTTATTTCATAAATGGAATCAACAAAGTATGCACATTCTATGTCATAATGACTTTCTATAGTTTGCGCATGCGTCCGGAAATAAGAAAAGCTTACTTCCACCGTTTTTTAAAATCACAGCTTCTAGAAGGTTTACATGATTTCGTAAAAAAAAAGAGTTTTTAGCAAATGTGTTTTATTTCATAAATGGAATCTACAAAGTATGCACATTCTACGTCATAACGACTTTCTACAGTTTGCGCATACGTCCGGATATAAGAAAAGCTTACTTCCACCGTTTTTTAAAATCACAGCTTCTAAAAGGTTTACATGATTTCGTAAAAAAAACGAGTTTTTAGAAAATGTGTTTTATTTCATAAATGGAATCTACAAAGTATGCACATTCTACGACATAACGACTTTCTATAGTTTGCGCATGCGTCCGGAAATAAGAAAAGCTTACTTCCACCGTTTTTTAAAATCACAGCTTCTAGATGGTTTACATGATTTCGTAAAAAACACGAGTTTTTAGAAAATGTGTTTTATTTCATAAATGGAATCTACAATGTATGCACATTCTACGTCATAACGACTTTCTATAGTTTGCGCATGCGTCCGGAAATAAGAAAAGCTTACTTCCACGATTTTTTAAAATCACAGCATCTAGAAGGTTTACATGATTTCGTAAAAAACACGAGTTTTTAGAAAATGAGTTTTATTTCATAAACATAATCTACAAAGTATGCACATTCTACGTCATAATGACATTCTATAGTTTGCGCATGTGTCCGGAAATAAGAAAAGCTTACTTCCACCGTTTTTTAAAATCACAGCTTCTAGAAGGTTTACATGATTTCGTAAAAAACACGAGTTTTTAGAAAATGTGTTTTATTTCATAAATGGAATCAAAAAAGTATGCACATTCTACGTCATAACGACTTTCTATAGTTTTTGCATGCGTCCGGAAATAAGAAAAGCTTACTTCCACCGATTTTTAAAATCACAGCTTCTAGAAGGTTTACATGATTTCGTAAAAAACAAGAGTTCTAAGAAAATGTGTTTTATTTCAGAAATTCAATCTACAAAGTATGCACATTCTACGTCATAACGACTTTCTATAGTTTGTGCATGCATCCAGAAATAAGAAAAGCTAACTTCCCCCGTTTTTTAAAATCACAGCTTCTAGAAGGTTTACATGATTTCGTAAAAAACACGGGTTTTTAGAAAATGTGTTTTATTTCATAAATGGAATCTACAAAGTATGCACATTCTACGTCATAACGACTTTCTATAGTTTGCGCATGCATCCGGAAATAAGAAAAGCTTTCTTCCCCCGTTTTTTAAAATCACAGCTTCTAGAAAGTTTACATGATTTCGTAAAAAACACGAGTTTTTAGAAAATGTGTTTTATTTCATAAATGGAATCTACAAAGTATGCACATTCTACGTCATAACGACTTTCTATAGTTTGCGCATACGTACGGAAATAAGAAAAGCTTACTTCCACCGTTTTTTAAAATCACAGCTTCTAAAAGGTTTACATGATTTCGTAAAAAACACGAGTTTTTAGAAAATGTGTTTTGTTTCATAAATGGAATCAACAAAGTATGCACATTCTACGTCATAACGACTTTGTATAGTTTGCGCATGCGTCCGGAAATAACAAAAGCTTACTTCCACTGTTTTTTAAAATCACAGCTTCTATAAGGTTTACATGATTTCGTAAAAAAGACGAGTTTTTAGAAAATGTGTTTTATTTCATCAATGGAATCTACAAAGTATGCACATTCTACGTCATAAAGACATTCTATAGTTTGCGCATGCGTCCGGAAATAAGAAAAGCTTATTCAAGCGTTTTTTTAAATCACAGCTTCTAGAAGGTTTACATGATTTCGTAAAAAACACGAGTTTTTAGAAAAAGTGTTTTATTTCATCAATGGAATCTACAAAGTATGCACATTCTACGTCATAACGACTTTCTATAGTTTGCGCATGCGTCCGGAAATAAGAAAAGCGTACTTCCACCGTTTTTTAAAATCACAGCTTCTCGAAGGTTTACATGATTTCGTAAAAAACACGGGTTTTTAGAAAATGTGTTTTATTTCATAAATTGAATCTACAAAGTATGCACATTCTACGTCATAACGACTTTCTATAGTTTGCGCATGCATCCGGAAATAAGAAAAGCTTACTTCCACCATTTTTTAAAATCACAGCTTCTAGAAGGTTTACATGATTTCGTAAAAAACACGAGTTTTTAGAAAATGTGTTTTATTTCATCAATGGAATCTACAAACTATGCACATTCTACGTCATAACGACTTTCTATAGTTTGCGCATGCGTCCGGAAATAAGAAACGCTTACTTCCACCGTTTTTTAAAATCACAGCTTCTAGAAGGTTTACATGATTTCGTAAAAAACACGAGTTTTTAGAAAATGTGTTTTCTTTCATAAATGGAATCTACAAAGTATGCACATTCTATGTCATAACGACTTCCTATAGTTTGCGCATTCTTCCGGAAATAAGAAAAGCTTACTTCCCCCGTTTTTTAAAATCACAGCTTCTAGAAGGTTTACATGATTTCGTAAAAAACAAGAGTTTTTAGAAAATGTGTTTTATTTCATAAATGGAATCTACAAAGTATGCACATTCTACGTCATAACGACTTTCTATTGTTTGCGCATGCGTCCGGAAATAAGAAACGCTTACTTCCACCGTTTTTTAAAATCACAGCTTCTAGAAGGTTTACATGATTTCGTAAAAAACACGAGTTTTTAGAAAATGTGTTTTCTTTCATAAATGGAATCTACAAAGTATGCACATTCTATGTCATAACGACTTCCTATAGTTTGCGCATTCGTCCGGAAATAAGAAAACCTTACTTCCCCCGTTTTTTAAAATCACAGCTTCTAGAAGGTTTACATGATTTCGTAAAAAACACGAGTTTTTAGAAAATGTGTTTTATTTCATAAATGGAATCAACAAAGTATGCACATTCTACGTCATAACGACTTTGTATAGTTTGCGCATGCGTCCGGAAATAACAAAAGCTTACTTCCACTGTTTTTTAAAATCACAGCTTCTATAAGGTTTACATGATTTCGTAAAAAAGTCGAGTTTTTAGAAAATTTGTTTTATTTCATCAATGGAATCTACAAAGTATGCACATTCTACGTCATAAAGACATTCTATAGTTTGCGCATGCGTCCGGAAATAAGAAAAGCTTATTCAAGCGTTTTTTTAAATCACAGCTTCTAGAAGGTTTACATGATTTCGTAAAAAACACGAGTTTTTAGAAAAAGTGTTTTATTTCATCAATGGAATCTACAAAGTATGCACATTCTACATCATAACGACTTTCTATAGTTTGCACATGCGTCCGGAAATAAGAAAAGCGTACTTCCACCGTGTTTTAAAATCACAGCTTCTCAAAGGTTTACATGATTTCGTAAAAAACACGGGTTTTTAGAAAATGTGTTTTATTTCATAAATTGAATCTACAAAGTATGCACATTCTACGTCATAACGACTTTCTATAGTTTGCGCATGCATCCGGAAATAAGAAAAGCTTACTTCCACCATTTTTTAAAATCGCAGCTTCTAGAAGGTTTACATGATTTCGTAAAAAACACGAGTTTTTAGAAAATGTGTTTTATTTCATCAATGGAATCTACAAAGTATGCACATTCTACGTCATAACGACTTTCTATAGTTTGCGCATTCGTCCGGAAATAAGAAAAGCTTACTTCTACCGTTTTTTAAAATCACAGCTTCTAGAAGGTTTACATGATTTCGTAAAAAACATGAGTTTTTAGAAAATGTGTTTTATTTCATATATGGAATCTACAAAGTATGCACATTCTACGTCATATAGACTTTCTATAGTTTGCACATGCGTCCGCAAATAAGAAAAGCTTACTTCACCCGTTTTTTAAAATCACAGCTTCTAGAAGGTTTACATGATTTCGTAAAAAACATGATTTTTTAGGAAATGTGTTTTATTTCATAGATGGAATCTACAAAGTATGCACATTCTACGTCATAAAGACATTCTATAGTTTGCGCATGCGTCCGGAAATAAGAAAAGCTTTCTTCCACCGTTTTTTAAAATCACAGCTTCTAGAAGTTTTACATGATTTCGTAAAAAACAGGAGTTTTTAGAAAATGTGTTTTATTTCATAAATGGAATCTACAAAGTATGCACATTCTACAACATAAGGACTGTCTATAGTTTGCGCATGCGTTTGGAAATAAGAAAAGCTTACTTCCCCCGTTTTTTAAAATCACAGCTTCTAGAAGGTTTACATGATTTCTTAAAAAACGTGAGTTTTTAGAAAATGTGTTTTATTTCATAGATGGAATCAACAAAGTATGAACATTCTACGTAATAACGAATTTCTATAGTTTGCGCATGCGTCCGGAAATAAGAAAAGCTTTCTTCCACTGTTTTTTGAAATCACAGCTTCTAGAAGGTTTACATGATTTCGCAAAAAACACGAGTTTTTAGAAAATGTGTTTTATTTCATAAATGGAATCTACAAAGTATGCACATTCTACGTCATAATGACTTTCTATAGTTTGCGCATGCGTCCGGAAATAAGAAAAGCTTACTTCCCCCGTTTTTTAAAATCACAGCTTCTAGAAGGTTTACATGATTTCTTAAAAAACACGAGTTTTTAGAAAATGTGTTTTATTTCATAAATGGAATCAACAAAGTATGCACATTCTACGTCATAACGACATTCTATAGTTTGCGCATGCGTCCGGAAATAAGAAAAGCTTACTTCCACCGTTTTTTAAAATCATAGCTTGTAGAAGGTTTACATGATTTCGTAAAAAACACGAGTTTTTAGAAAATGTGTTTTATTTCATAAATGGAATCTACAAAGTATGCACATTCTACGTCATAATGACTTTCTATAGTTTGCGCATCCGTCCGGAAATAAGAAAAGCTTACTTCCGCTGTTTTTTAAAATCACAGCTTCTAGAAGGTTTACATGATTTCGTAAAAAACACGAGTTTTTAGAAAATCTGTTTTATTTCATAAATGGAATCTACAAAGTATGCACATTCTATGTCATAACGATATTCAATAGTTTGCGCATACGTCCGGAAATAAGAAAAGCTTACTTCCACCGTTTTTTAAAATCACAGCTTCTAGAAGGTTTACATGATTTCGTAAGAAACACGAGTTTTTAGAAGATGTGTTTTATTTCATAAATGGAATCTACAAAGTATGCACATTCTACGTCATAACGACTTTATATAGTTTGCGCATACGTCCGGAAATAAGAAAAGCTTACTTCCCCCGTTTTTGAAAATCACAGCTTCTAGAAGGTTTACATGATTTGTTAAAAAACATGAGTTTTTAGAAATTGTGTTTTATTTCATAAATGGAATCAACAAAGTATGCACATTCTACGTCATAACGACTTTCTATAGTTTGCGCATGCGTCTGGAAATAAGAAAAGCTTACTTCCACCGTTTTTTAAAATCACAGCTTCTAGAAGGTTTACATGATTTCGTAAAAAAAAAGAGTTTTTAGAAAATGTGTTTTATTTCATAAATGGAATCTACAAAGTATGCACATTCTACGTCATAACGACTTTCTACAGTTTGCGCATACGTCCGGAAATAAGAAAAGCTTACTTCCACCGTTTTTTAAAATCACAACTTCTAAAAGGTTTACATGATTTCGTAAAAAACACGAGTTTTTAGAAAATGTGTATTATTTCATAAATGGAATCTACAAAGTATGCACATTCTACGGCATAATGACTTTATATAGTTTGCCCATGCGTCCGGAAATAAGAAAAGCTTACTTCCACCGTTTTTTAAAATCACAGCTTCTAGAAGGTTTACATGATTTCGTAAAAAACACGAGTTTTTAGAAAATGTGTTTTATTTCATAAATGGAATCTACAAAGTATGCACATACTATGTCATAGCTACATTCCATAGTTTGCGCATGCGTCCGAAAATAAGAAAAGCTTACTTCCACCGTTTTTTAAAATCACAGCTTCTAGAAGCTTTACATGATTTCGTAAAAAACACGAGTTTTTAGAAAATGTGTTTTATTTCATAAATGGAATCTACAAAGTATGCACATTCTACGTCATAATGACTTTCTATAGTTTGCGCATCCGTCCGGAAATAAGAAAAGCTTACTTCCCCCGTTTTATAAAATCACAGCTTCTAGAAGGTTTACATGATTTGTTAAAAAACATGAGTTTTTAGAAAATGTGTTTTATTTCATAAATGGAATCAACAAAGTATGCACATTCTATGTCATAACGACTTTCTATAGTTTGCGCATGCGTCCGGAAATAAGAAAGGCTTACTTCCACCGTTTTTTAAAATCACAGCTTCTAGAAGGTTTACATGATTTCGTAAAAAAAAAGAGTTTTTAGCAAATGTGTTTTATTTCATTAATGGAATCTACAAAGTATGCACATTCTACGTCATAACGACTTTCTACAGTTTGCGCATACGTCCGGATATAAGAAAAGCTTACTTCCACCGTTTTTTAAAATCACAGCTTCTAAAAGGTTTACATGATTTCGTAAAAAAAACGAGTTTTTAGAAAATGTGTTTTATTTCATAAATGGAATCTACAAAGTATGCACATTCTATGACATAACGACTTTCTATAGTTTGCACATGCGTCCGGAAATAAGACAAGCTTACTTCCACCGTTTTTTAAAATCACAACTTCTAGATGGTTTACATGATTTCGTAAAAAACACGAGTTTTTAGAAAATGTGTTTTATTTCATAAATGGAATCTACAAAGTATGCACATTCTACGTCATAACGACTTTCTATAGTTTGCGCATGCATCCGGAAATAAGAAAAGCTTACTTCCACCATTTTTTAAAATCACAGCATCTAGAAGGTTTACATGATTTCGTAAAAAACACGAGTTTTTAGAAAATGAGTTTTATTTCATAAACGGAATCTACAAAGTATGCACATTCTACGTCATAACGACATTCTATAGTTTGCGCATGTGTCCGGAAATAAGAAAAGCTTACTTCCACCGTTTTTTAAAATCACAGCTTCTAGAAGGTTTACATGATTTCGTAAAAAACACGAGTTTTTAGAAAATGTGTTTTATTTCGTAAATGGAATCAACAAAGTATGCACATTCTACGTCATAACGACTTTCTATAGTTTTTGCATGCGTCCGGTAATAAGAAAAGCTTACTTCCACCGATTTTTAAAATCACAGCTTCTAGAAGGTTTACATGATTTCGTAAAAAACAAGAGTTCTTAGAAAATGTGTTTTATTTCATAAATTCAATCTACAAAGTATGCACATTCTACGTCATAACGACTTTCTATAGTTTGTGCATGCATCCAGAAATAAGAAAAGCTTACTTCCCCCGTTTTTTAAAATCACAGCTTCTAGAAGGTTTACATGATTTCGTAAAAAACACGGGTTTTTAGAAAATGTGTTTTATTTCATAAATGGAATCTACAAAGTATGCACATTCTACGTCATAACGACTTTCTATAGTTTGCGCATGCATCCGGAAATAAGAAAAGCTTTCTTCCCCCGTTTTTTAAAATCACAGCTTCTAGAAGGTTTACATGATTTCGTAAAAAACACGAGTTTTTAGAAAATGTCTTTTATTTCATAAATAGAATCAACAAAGTATGCACATTCTACGTCATAACGACTTTCTATAGTTTGCGCATGCATCCGGAAATAAGAAAAGCTTACTTCCCCCGTTTTTTAAAATCACAACTTCTAGAAGGTTTACATGATTTGTTAAAAAACACGAGTCTTTAGAAAATGTGTATTATTTCATAAATGGAATCTACAAAGTATGCACATTCTACGTCATAATGACTTTCTATAGTTTGCGCATGCGTCCGGAAATAACAAAAGCTTACTTCCCCCGTTTTTTAAAATCACAGCTTCTAGAAGGTTTACATGATTTCGTAAAAAATACGAGTTTTTAGAAAATGTGTTTTATTTCATCAATGGAATCTACAAAGTATGCACATTCTACGTCATAACGACATTCTATAGTTTGCGCATGCGTCCAGAAATAAGAAAAGCTTACTTCCACCGTTTTTTAAAATCACAACTTCTAGAAGGTTTACATGATTTTGTAAAAAACATGAGTTTTTAGAAAATGTGTTTTATTTCATCAATGGAATCTACAAAGTATGCACATTCTACGTCATAACGACTTTCTATAGTTTGCGCATGCGTCCGGAAATTTGAAACGCTTACTTCCACCATTTTTTAAAATCACAGCTTCTAGAAGGTTTACATGATTTCGTAAAAAACATGAGTTTTTAGAAAATGTGTTTTATTTCATAAATGGAATCAACAAAGTATGCACATTCTACGTCATAACGACTTTCCATAGTTTGCGCATGCATCCGGAAATAAGAAAAGCTTACTTCCACCGATTTTTAAAATCACAGCTTCTAGAAGGTTTACATGATTTCGTAAAAAACACGATTTTTAGAAACTGTGTTTTATTTCATAAATGGAATCTACAAAGTATGCAAATTTTACGTCATAACGACTTTGTATAGTTTGCGCATGCTTCCCAAAATAACAAAAGCTTACTTCCACCGTTTTTTAAAATCACAGCTTCTAGAAGATTTACATGATTTCATAAAAAACATGAGTTTTTAGAAAATGTGTTTTATTTCATAAATGGAATCTACAAAGTATGCACATTCTACGTCATAACGACTTTCTACAGTTTGCGCATACGTCCGGAAATAAGAAAAGCTTACTTCCACCGTTTTTTAAAATCACAGCTTCTAAAAGGTTTACATGATTTCGTAAAAAACACGAGTTTTTAGAAAATGTGTTTTATTTCATAAATGGAATCAACAAAGTATGCAGATTCTACGTCATAACGACTTTCTATAGTTTGCGCATGCATCCGGAAATAAGAAAAGCTTACTTCCCCCGTTTTTTAAAATCACAACTTCTAGATGGTTTACATGATTTCGTAAAAAACACGAGTTTTTAGAAAATGTGTTTTATTTCATAAATGGAATCAACAAAGTATGCACATTCTACATCATAACGACTTTCTATAGTTTGCGCATGCGTCCGGATATAAGAAAAGCTTACTTCCCCCGCTTTTTAAAATCATAGCTTCTAGAAGGTTTACATGATTTCTTAAAAAACACGAGTTTTTAGAAAATGTGTTTTATTTCATAAATGGAATCAACAAAGTATGCACATTCTACGTCATAATGACTTGCTATAGTTTGCGCATTCGTCTGGAAATAAGAAAAGCTTACTTCAACCGTTTTTTAAAATCACAGCTTCTAGAAGGTTTACATGATTTTGTAAAAAACACGACTTTTTAGAAAATGTGTTTTATTTCATAAATGGAATCTACAAAGTATGCACATTATACATCATTACAACTTTCTATAGTTTGCGCATGCGTCCGAAAATAAAAAAAGCTTACTTCCACTGTTTTTTAAAATCACAGCTTCTCGAAGGTTTACATGATTTCGTAAAAAACACGGGTTTTTAGAAAATGTGTTTTTTTTCATAAATGGAATCTACAAAGTATGCACATTCTACATCATAACGACTTTCTATAGTTTGCGCATGCGTCCGGATATAAGAAAAGCTTACTTCCTCCGTTTTTTAAAATCATAGCTTCTAGAAGGTTCACATGATTTCTTAAAAAACACGAGTTTTTAGAAAATGTGTTTTATTTCATAAATGGAATCAACAAAGTATGCACATTCTACGTCATAATGAGTTTCTATAGTTTGCGCATTCGTCCGGAAATAAGAAAAGCTTACTTCCACCGTTTTTTAAAATCACAACTTCTAGAAGGTTTACATGATTTGTTAAAAAACACGAGTCTTTAGAAAATGTGTTTTATTTCATAAATGGAATCTACAAAGTATGCACATTCTACGTCATAATGACTTTCTATAGTTTGCGCACCCGTCCGGAAATAAGAAAAGCTTACTTCCCCCGTTTTTTAAAATCACAACTTCTAGAAGGTTTACATGATTTGTTAAAAAACACGAGTCTTTAGAAAATATGTTTTATTTCATAAATGGAATCTACAAAGTATGCACATTCTACGTCATAAGGACTTTCTATAGTTTGCGCATGCGTCCGGAAATAAGAAAAGCTTACTTCCCCCGTTTTTTAAAATCACAACTTCTAGAAGGTTTACATGATTTGTTAAAAAACACGAGTCTTTAGAAAATGTGTTTTATTTCATAAATGGAATCTACAAAGTATGCACATTCTACGTCATAATGACTTTCTATAGTTTGCGCATGCGTCCGGAAATAAGAAAAGCTTACTTCCCCCGTTTTTTAAAATCACAGCTTCTAGAAGGTTTACATGATTTCTTAAAAAACACGAGTTTTTAGAAAATGTGTTTTATTTCATAAATGGAATCAACAAAGTATGCACATTCTCCGTTATAACGACATTCTATAGTTTGCGCATGCGTCCGGAAATAAGAAAAGCTTACTTCCACCGTTTTTTAAAATCATAGCTTGTAGAAGGTTTACATGATTTCGTAAAAAACACGAGTTTTTAGAAAATGTGTTTTATTTCATAAATGGAATCTACAAAGTATGCACATTCTACGTCATAACGACTTTCTATAGTTTGCGCATCCGTCCGGAAATAAGAAAAGCTTACTTCCCCTGTTTTTTAAAATCACAGCTTCTAGAAGGTTTACATGATTTCGTAAAAAACACGAGTTTTTAGAAAATGTGTTTTATTTCATAAATGGAATCTACAAAGTATGCACATTCTATGTCATAACGATATTCAATAGTTTGCGCATGCGTCCGGAAATAAGAAAAGCTTACTTCCACCATTTTTTAAAATCACAGCTTCTAGAAGGTTTACATGATTTCGTAAAAAACACGAGTTTTTAGAAGATGTGTTTTATTTCATAAATGGAATATACAAAGTATGCACATTCTACGTCATAACGACTTTATATAGTTTGCGCATACGTCCGGAAATAAAAAAAGCTTACTTCCCCCGTTTTTGAAAATCACAGCTTCTAGAAGGTTTACATGATTTGTTAAAAAACATGAGTTTTTAGAAAATGTGTTTTATTTCATAAATGGAATCAACAAAGTATGCACATTCTACGTCATAACGACTTTCTATAGTTTGCGCATGCATCCGCAAATAAGAAAAGCTTACGTCCACCGTTTTTTAAAATCACAGCTTCTAGAAGGTTTACATGATTTCGTAAAAAAAAAGAGTTTTTAGAAAATGTGTTTTATTTCATAAATGGAATCTACAAAGTATGCACATTCTACGTCATAACGACTTTCTACAGTTTGCGCATACGTCCGGAAATAAGAAAAACTTACTTCCACCGTTTTTTAAAATCACAGATTCTAAAAGGTTTACATGATTTCGTAAAAAACACGAGTTTTTAGAAAATTTGTATTATTTCATAAATGGAATCTACAAAGTATGCACATTCTACGGCATAATGACTTTCTATAGTTTGCGCATGCGTCCGGAAATAAGAAAAGCTTACTTCCACCGTTTTTTAAAATCACAGCTTCTAGAAGGTTTACATGATTTCGTAAAAAACACGAGTTTTTAGAAAATGTGTTTTATTTCATAAATTGAATCTACAAAGTATGCACATTCTATGTCATAGCTACATTCCATAGTTTGCGCATGCGTCCGGAAATAAGAAAAGCTTACTTCCACCGTTTTTTAAAATCACAGCTTCTAGAAGCTTTACATGATTTCGTAAAAAACACGAGTTTTTAGAAAATGTGTTTTATTTCATAAATGGAATCTACAAAGTATGCACATTCTACGTCATAACGACTTTCTATAGTTTGCGCATCCGTCCGGAAATAAGAAAAGCTTACTTCCCCCGTTTTTTAAAATCACAACTTCTAGAAGGTTTACATGATTTGTTAAAAAACACGAGTCTTTAGAAAATGTGTTTTATTTCATAAATGGAATCTACAAAGTATGCACATTCTACGTCATAATGACTTTCTATAGTTTGCGCATGCGTCCGGAAATAAGAAAAGCTTACTTCCCCCGTTTTTTAAAATCACAGCTTCTAGAAGGTTTACATGATTTCTTAAAAAACACGAGTTTTTAGAAAATGTGTTTTATTTCATAAATGGAATCAACAAATTGTGCACATTCTCCGTTATAACGACATTCTATAGTTTGCGCATGCGTCCGGAAATAAGAAAAGCTTACATCCACCGTTTTTTAAAATCATAGCTTGTAGAAGGTTTACATGATTTCGTAAAAAACACGAGTTTTTAGAAAATGTGTTTTATTTCATAAATGGAATCTACAAAGTATGCACATTCTACGTCATAACGACTTTCTATAGTTTGCGCATCCGTCCGGAAATAAGAAAAGCTTACTTCCCCTGTTTTTTAAAATCACAGCTTCTAGAAGGTTTACATGATTTCGTAAAAAACACGAGTTTTTAGAAAATGTGTTTTATTTCATAAATGGAATCTACAAAGTATGCACATTCTATGTCATAACGATATTCAATAGTTTGCGCATGCGTCCGGAAATAAGAAAAGCTTACTTCCACCATTTTTTAAAATCACAGCTTCTAGAAGGTTTACATGATTTCGTAAAAAACACGAGTTTTTAGAAGATGTGTTTTATTTCATAAATGGAATATACAAAGTATGCACATTCTACGTCATAACGACTTTATATAGTTTGCGCATACGTCTGGAAATAAAAAAAGCTTACTTCCCCCATTTTTGAAAATCACAGCTTCTAGAAGGTTTACATGATTTGTTAAAAAACATGAGTTTTTAGAAAATGTGTTTTATTTCATAAATGGAATAAACAAAGTATGCACATTCTACGTCATAACGACTTTCTATAGTTTGCGCATGCGTCCGGAAATAAGAAAAGCTTACTTCCACCGTTTTTTAAAATCACAGCTTCTAGAAGGTTTACATGATTTCGTAAAAAAAAAGAGTTTTTAGAAAATGTGTTTTATTTCATAAATGGAATCTACAAAGTATGCACATTCTACGTCATAACGACTTTCTACAGTTTGCGCATACGTCCGGAAATAAGAAAAACTTACTTCCACCGTTTTTTAAAATCACAGATTCTAAAAGGTTTACATGATTTCGTAAAAAACACGAGTTTTTAGAAAATTTGTATTATTTCATAAATGGAATCTACAAAGTATGCACATTCTACGGCATAATGACTTTCTATAGTTTGCGCATGCGTCCGGAAATAAGAAAAGCTTACTTCCACCGTTTTTTAAAATCACAGCTTCTAGAAGGTTTACATGATTTCGTAAAAAACACGAGTTTTTAGAAAATGTGTTTTATTTCATAAATTGAATCTACAAAGTATGCACATTCTATGTCATAGCTACATTCCATAGTTTGCGCATGCGTCCGGAAATAAGAAAAGCTTACTTCCACCGTTTTTTAAAATCACAGCTTCTAGAAGCTTTACATGATTTCGTAAAAAACACGAGTTTTTAGAAAATGTGTTTTATTTCATAAATGGAATCTACAAAGTATGCACATTCTACGTCATAACGACTTTCTATAGTTTGCGCATCCATCCGGAAATAAGAAAAGCTTACTTCCCCCGTTTTTGAAAATCACAGCTTCTAGAAGGTTTACATGATTTGTTAAAAAACATGAGTTTTTAGAAAATGTGTTTTATTTCATAAATGGAATCAACAAATTATGCACATTCTATGTCATAACGACTTTCTATAGTTTGCGCATGCGTCCGGAAATAAGAAAGGCTTACTTCCACCGTTTTTTAAAATCACAGCTTCTAGTAGGTTTACATGATTTCGTAAAAAAAAAAGAGTTTTTAGCAAATGTGTTTTATTTCATAAATGGAATCTACAAAGTATGCACATTCTACGTCATAACGTCTTTCTACAGTTTGCGCATACGTCCGGAAATAAGAAAAGCTTACTTCCACCGTTTTTTAAAATCACAGCTTCTAGAAGGTTTACATGATTTCGTAAAAAACACGAGTTTTTAGAAAATGTGTTTTATTTCATAAATGGAATCTACAAAGTATGTACATTCTACATCATAACGACATTCTATAGTTTGCGCATGCGCCCGGAAATAATAAAAGCTTACTTCTACCGTTTTTTAAAATCACAGCTTCTAGAAGGTTTACATGATTTCGTAAAAAACACGAGTTTTTAGAAAATGTGTTTTATTTCATAAATGGAATCTACAAAGTATACACATTCTACGTCATAACGACCTTCTATAGTTTGTGCATGCGTCCGGAAATAAGAAACGCTTACTTCCCCCATTTTTTAAAATCACATCTTCTAGAAGGTTTACATGATTTCGTAAAAAACACGAGTTTTTAGAAAATGTGTTTTATTTCATAAATGGAATCTACAAAGTATGGACATTCTACGTCATAATGACTTTCTATAGTTTGCGCATGCGTCCGGAAATAAGAAAAGCTTACTTCCCCCGTTTTTTAAAATCACAGCTTCTAGAAGGTTTACATGATTTCTTAAAAAACACGAGTTTTTAGAAAATGTGTTTTAATTCATAAATGGAATCAACAAAGTATGCACATTCTACGTCATAACGACATTCTATAGTTTGCCCATGCGTCCGGAAATAAGAAAAGCTTACTTCCACCGTTTTTTAAAATCATAGCTTGGAGAAGGTTTACATGATTTCGTAAAAAACACGAGTTTTTAGAAAATGTGTTTTATTTCATAAATGGAATCTACAAAGTATGCACATTCTACGTCATAACGACTTTCTATAGTTTGCGCATCCGTCCGGAAATAAGAAAAGCTTACTTCCCCTGTTTTTTAAAATCACAGCTTCTAGAAGGTTTACATGATATCGTAAAAAACACGAGTTTTTAGAAAATGTGTTTTATTTCATAAATGGAATCTACAAAGTATGCACATTCTATGTCATAACGATATTCAATAGTTTGCGCATGTGTCCGGAAATAAGAAAATCTTACTTCCACCGTTTTTTAAAATCACAGCTTCGAGATGGTTTACATGATTTCGTAAAAAACACGAGTTTTTAGAAAATGTGTTTTATTTCATAAATGGAAACTACAAAGTATGCACATTCTACAACATAACGACTTTCTATAGTTTGCGCATGCGTCCGGAAATAAGAAAAGCTTACTTCCACCGTTTTTTAAAATCACAGCTTCGAGATGGTTTACATGATTTCGTAAAAAACACGAGTTTTTAGAAAATGTGTTTTATTTCATAAATGGAATCTACAAAGTATGCACATTCTACATCATAACGACTTTCTATAGTTTGCGCATGCGTCCGGAAATAAGAAAAGCTTACTTCCACCATTTTTTAAAATCACAGCATCTAGAAGGTTTACATGATTTCGTAAAAAACACGAGTTTTTAGAAAATGAGTTTTATTTCATAAACGGAATCTACAAAGTATGCACATTCTACGTCATAACGACATTCTATAGTTTGCGCATGTGTCCGGAAATAAGAAAAGCATACTTCCACCGTTTTTTAAAATCACAGCTTCTAGAAGGTTTACATGATTTCGTAAAAAACACGAGTTTTTAGAAAATGTGTTTTATTTCATAAATGGAATCTACAAAGATTGCACATTCTACGTCATAACGAATTTCTATAGTTTGCGCATCCGTCCGGAAATAAGAAAAGCTTACTTCCCCCGTTTTTTAAAATCACAACTTCTAGAAGGTTTACATGATTTGTTAAAAAACACGAGTCTTTAGAAAATGTGTTTTATTTCATAAATGGAATCTACAAAGTATGCACATTCTACGTCATAATGAATTTCTATAGTTTGCGCATGCGTCCGGAAATAACAAAAGCTTACTTCCCCCGTTTTTTAAAATCACAGCTTCTAGAAGGTTTACATGATTTCGTAAAAAATACGAGTTTTTAGAAAATGTGTTTTATTTCATCAATGGAATCTACAAAGTATGCACATTCTACGTCATAACGACATTCTATAGTTTGCGCATGCGTCCATAAATAAGAAAAGCTTACTTCCACCGTTTTTTAAAATCACGGCTTCTAGAAGGTTTACATGATTTCGTAAAAAACACGAGTTTTTAGAAAATGTGTTTTATTTCATCAATGGAATCTACAAAGTATGCACATTCTACGTCATAACGACTTTCTATAGTTTGCGCATGCGTCCGGAAATAAGAAATGCTTACTTCCCCCGTTTTTTAAAATCACAGCTTCTAGAAGGTTTACATGATTTCGTAAAAAACACAAGTTTTTAGAAAATGTGTTCTATTTCATAAATGTAATTTACAAAGTATGCACATTCTACGTCATAACGACTTTCTATAGTTTGCGCATACGTCCGGAAATAAGAAAAGCTTACTTCCCCCGTTTTTTAAAATCACAGCTTCTAGAAGGTTTACATGATTTCGTAAAGAACACGAGTTTTTAGAAAATGTGTTTTATTTCATAAATGGAATCTACAAAGTATGTACATTCTACGTCATAACGACATTCTATAGTTTGCGCATGCGCCCGGAAATAATAAAAGCTTACTTCCACCGTTTTTTAAAATCACAGCTTCTAGAAGGTTTACATGATTTCGTAAAAAACACGAGTTTTTAGAAAATGTGTTTTATTTCATAAATGGAATCTAGAAAGTATTGTTGAGGTATTGTAACTTCAAAGAATATTATATTTGTACTTTATTATTCCGGAGATGATTCATTCCTCCGTGAAGATCTTATTGTATATCCGGAGATGTTTATTCCTCCGTCGGAATGTGGTAACTTGGGTTATTAGACTTCCCTAGTGGGGGTCGGCCCTGTATGTGTTATGTGGGTCAAAGGGTTATTAGACCACCCTAGAGGGGTCGGCCCAGTCAGTTATAATGGGGTATTTAACCTAATGGTTAAATACGAGCCTACATGTACTTGTGTAAAATACATATCAGAGTAGTGTATAAATAGAGGAGGTGTGTTCCTCATTATAAACATTCACTCACTTGAGGATAGCGCACTTGTGGAGGAGAGGTCTGCAATTGTGGAGGAGGAGATCATGTCTCAGGGTTTCATCTTTGTATATTGCTGGTCATCTATATTGAGGAAGCTTTGCTGGGTTTTCTACCCCATGAGGGTTTCCCAGGATAAATCTCTGTCTCTTGTGTTTATGCTGTGCTTGTTGTTTCTTCAGTGATTCTGTATATGCTATTATTGTGAAATGGAATGTAATGCTGCTATTTTCTGTCTTAGCATCTTGAATTTTAACATGGTATCAGAGCTAACCTGAAGGAAGACAAGGTATGGCACTAAAGACACTTGCTTTACTTACGACAATTTGAAGGTTAGGGTTTTACATAGCAAAAACCAGTCATCGTAGCACTTTCGCTATAAATCCGTTTTGGTGAAGTTTTCGGATCTGAAATTGTTACAGGACGAAGCTAAAATCTCCAGGTACCTTGTGTCCAAAGGAAAACCTCTAATTCGTTGTACTTTGTGATTTATGATCTGTACAATATAGGGTTTCTGCCTCTTCCAGATCTGAGTCAAAATCAGGTGACCTTGGGAAAAAGGTCATAACTTGGGATAGGAAGCTCCAAATGAAATTTCGTGAAAAGTGACAGGTAGTACACAGACTTTACTATCTCAGAAAACTTTTTCAGGGGCCGAAGTTGAATCAGTGACACGTGGAACGCCGTACAAGTTCGCTCTCCTGTATTATCCCATAAACAGGTCATGTTGCGACACTTGGCATAACTCTCTCTCAGAGAATCCAATTGAGGTCAGACCTGTCAGGATGGAAATATAACAGGCCGAGCTATCTCCGAAAACTTTTTCAGAGGCCGAAGGTCAAACAGTGACACGTGGCACGCCGTACAAGTTCGCTATCCTGTATTTTCCCAAAACAGGTCACGTTGCGACATTTGGCATAACTCTCTCTCAGAACATCCAATTGAGGTCAGACCTATCAGGATGGAAAGCTAACAGGTCAGGCTATCTCAGAAAACTTTTTCAGACCCTGTGGATCAAAAATTTTGGAGTTACACCAGAAACAATCAGGTACATATTTCTGTCAAAACAGAATTATTTTTTGGTACCTTCATTCATGGCTTCCGGAATTTAGGGCTTTGAAGAAAGTTGGAATTTTTGTAATCGGAGACCACGGCTGGATGCTACTCATAAAAATAGAAATTTAGAGACCAAGATCAGAATTTTTGGTTGGGAAGAAGGCCGGGCTTGATTAGACCCTAGTTCGGGACTTTGATCAGAAAAGTGGAAAATTAGGGCTTCTGTAAAAATGGGAATTTTTGAAATCTGTGACCACGGATGGAAGCTCCTCAGAAAAATAGAAGCTTAGAGCTTTGGATCAAACCTTTTGATGGGGCAAAAGAGTGGGCTTCATCAAACCCCAGTTCAGGGTCACGTCCAGTGAATCTGAAAGTTTCAAAGGCAAAATTAAGGAGTAAAACTTTGCAGTTTTCAAATTCTGAATATACCACTTTGATCAGCTCATCAAGGTCCAGTTCTTGCAAATCAAGTGGATTGGGTTAATCCTAGAAGAAGATGGATTGGTCACCTGCATAAGTGAAGAAGTTCCTGTCTCAGAGGGAGATGAGGATAAGGGCTTACATAAGAAGAATACAAGCGATCTCGACAGGTATGACTCATTGAGGTATGTTTCGATATTTGTCCATGATTAAGTTTATGATATGTTTGTCTTCAGGTTATTACAGTTAGTACAATTTTGATTTTAGATTTGTCGTATAACCTTAACAAAATTATGAATGCATGATAGAAGATATTCATTGGTTAGGGTGTTGACACTTATGATTGTACTAATGCATTATGATGTTGTGTGAGGTTGATGTTGTCTGCTAACAAGATACAGGTACATCACAAAAGACAAATCAGGTTCCATGACCATGAAAACATGAAGACAAAGACTCATCCATAATCTTTGTTCTACTTACGAGGTATGTATGACTTTGTTATATTATGCTTAACCTATGAGACATGCAGGTTCTAGCTCAGGATCTCTAAATCATTGAAGAGATTGTTTAGGTATGTTGTACATAACCAAGTAGGTATACTAATCCAGGTATGTTTCCCATGAATCTTACCTTGTGTTAGGATCCCTTATATAAGTATACTTGATATGATTGGTTATGCTTATTCATAAAGTTAGTAATCAAGGGTTTATGCATGATTTAATTAACCAGAAGAGTACTATGATCAAACAAGAATATGCATGAGTAAAAGAAGACTTACTTGAAACCCTGAATACTAATGATCATGACTATACATATTCAAGATTATTTAGAATTAGAATGTTTTGAGAATATACTAATGAATGAATGTTTGTGTATGAGATCATGAGGATGACACTAGTGCACACTTGAGCATGCACAGTGGTACAGAATGAATAGAAGTTCAAAGGACATATAGAAGATCAAGCGGGAGGCAACCACACAAACATAAAAGATAAGTATTTGAGTTGTTATTTGAAATAGTAAATGATATTTCTTGTATGCATATTTGTATTCCTAGAACATATCATGCTGAGTGCAAACATTCATAGAGCATTGAACATTATACTACTAATATGCATATGATTGGTAAGTTGGACAAACATTCCATTGTTGCTTGTCTAGAATGAAACCTCTTTGCTGACATGCTAAGAGCTGTGCACACTCTCGATAGTATGTTCTGGTAGAGATGGAAGGCATCTAGATAGTCACTGTATGCATACAGGATATGGGAAAGTGTTGTGCCAAAGTATTGGTCAAGATAGTTGCATAACTATATAAATGATATCTGTATGCATAATAGGTTATCATGATTTCATGATTATGAAGGATTACTAATCATGTACTTAATTTTGTTTTGTAGGAAAGATCATGAAGAATAATGAACACCAAACAAGTGATGGATGTTCAACAAGAAGATTTACAAATCAAACAAAATATAGAAGGCTTGTGGCTAGAAGATTCTCTTAGAAAGAGGAAGAGAATCATGATGAGATGTTTGCTCCAAGTGGCTAGATAAGACCATTCTCTTAATGGTGCAATTAAAGAAGAAGTGTGAATCAGGTTCTGTATGGGTTCCCAGGATCGATAGTATATTGATGAGAATACATGTGGGGATTGTATCATCCTTGAACACTTGTTCTAAAGTGAGCCGTAGATAGGTGTCTCCGAGAAAGAAAAGGGATTGGATCATCCCTGGACTTTCAGTAGATTTACAAATCAAACAAAATATAGAAGGCTTGTGGCTAGAAGATTCTCTTAGAAAGAGGAAGAGAATCATGATGAGATGTTTGCTCCAAGTGGCTAGATAAGACCATTCTCTTAATGGTGCAATTAAAGAAGAAGTGTGAATCAGGTTCTGTATGGGTTCCCAGGATCGATAGTATATTGATGAGAATACATGTGGGGATTGTATCATCCTTGAACACTTGTTCTAAAGTGAGCCGTAGACAGGTGTCTCCGAGAAAGAAAAGGGATTGGATCATCCCTGGACTTTCAGTCCTAAAGAGAGCCGTAGACGTAAGGTCTCCGAGAATGAAGTCCTTAGTGGACAGTTAAGGGGATTGGATCATCCCTGGACTTTCAGTCCTAAAGAGAGCCATAGACGTAAGGTCTCCGAGAATGAAGTCCTTAGTGGACAGTTAAGGGGATTGGATCATCCCTGGACTTTCAGTCCTAAAGAGAGCCGTAGACGTGAGGTCTCCGAGAATGAAGTCCTTAGTGGACAGTTGAAGGGATTGGATCATCCCTCCACTTTCAGTCCTAAAGAGAGCCGTAGACGTGAGGTCTCTGAGAATGAAGTCCTTAGTGGACAGTTGAGGGGATTGGATCATCCCTAGACTTTCAGTCCTAAAGAGAGCCGTAGACGTAAGGTCTCCGAGAAGTGGGGATTGTATCATCCCCGGACCTTGGTCCCTGAATTGATCCGTAGACGTATGGTCTTCGAGAATAAAGTGATGGGGATTGCATCATCCCGGAACCACTAGTTCAAAATGTACGTGAGGACTGCATCGTCCATGAACTGGGTTCAAAATGTACGTGAGGACTGCATCGTCCATGAACTGGGTTCAAAATGTACGTGAGGACTGCATCGTCCATGAACTGGGTTCAAAATGTACGTGAGGACTGCATCGTCCATGAACTGGGTTCAAAATGTACGTGAGGACTGCATCGTCCATGAACTGGGTTCAAAATGTACGTGAGGACTGCATCGTCCATGAACTGGGTTCAAAATGTACGTGAGGACTGCATCGTCCATGAACTGGGTTCAAAATGTACGTGAGGACTCCATCGTCCATGAACTGGGTTCAAAATGTACGTGAGGACTGCATCGTCCATGAACTGGGTTCAAAATGTACGTGAGGACTGCATCGTCCATGAACTGGGTTCAAAATGTACGTGATGGGATTGCATCGTCCCTAGACATGAGACTTGTCTTAAAGTGATAAGGACTAATCATCCTGTAAGTAGATTGGGATTGCATCGTCCCTAGACATGGTGAGGTGTCTTAAAGTGATACGGACTAATCCTCCTGTAAGTAGATTGGGATTGCATCGTCCCTAGACATGGTGAAGTGTCTTAAAGTGATAAGGACTAATCATCCTGTAAGTAGATTGGGATTGCATCGTCCCTAGACATGGTGAGGTGTCTTAAACTGATAAGGACTAATCATCCTGTAAGTAGATTGGGATTGCATCGTCCCTAGACATGGTGAGGTGTCTTAAAGTGATAAGGACTAATCATCCTGTAAGTAGATTAGGATTGCATCATCCCTAGACATGGTGAGGTGTCTTAAAGTGATAAGGACTAATCATCCTGTAAGTAGATTAGGATTGCATCATCCCTAGACATGGTGAGGTGTCTTAAAGTGATAAGGACTAATCATCCTGTAAGTAGATTGGGATTGCATCGTCCCTAGACATGGTGAGGTGTCTTAAACTGATAAGGACTAATCATCCTGTAAGTAGATTGGGATTGCATCGTCCCTAGACATGGTGAGGTGTCTTAAAGTGATAAGGACTAATCATCCTGTAAGTAGATTAGGATTGCATCATCCCTAGACATGGTGAGGTGTCTTAAAATGATAAGGATTGATCATCCTGTAAGTTGATCTGGATTGCATCATCCATAGACATGAGAGATGTCTTAAATTGAGAGGGATTGATCATCCCATAAGTGGATCAGGATTGTATCATCCTTGGACCTATGTCCTAAAGTGAGAGGGATTGACCATCCCGTAATTGGATCATGTGTGTTGCAGGGTATGCTGCTATTGTGTATACTTGTATCAGTGTGGATACTTGTATTGATAGATGTATTAGTGGCAATACATGATTTTGATGATAGATGTATTAGTGAGAATACATGCTTTTGATGATAGATGTATTAGTGAGAATACATGCTTTTGATGATATATGTATTAGTAAGAATACATGTTTTGATGATAGATGTATTGATGAGAATACATACTTTTGATGATACATGTATTGATTAATGTACTTGTATGGTTGAGGATACTTATGTTGTAGATCGAGATGATCCAGATGCTGTAGATCGAGATGATCCAGATGCTGTAGATCGAGATGATCCAGATGTTGTAGATCGAGATGATCCAGATGTTGTAGATCGAGATGATCCAGATGCTGTAGATCGAGATGATCCAGATGTTGTAGATCGAGATGATCCAGATGCTGTAGATCGTGATGATCCAGATGCTGTAGATCGAGATGATCCAGATGGTGTAGATCGAGATGATCCAGATGGTGTAGATCGAGATGATCTAGATGCTGTAGATCGAGATGATCCAGATGCTATAGATGAGATGATCCAGATGCTGTAGATCGAGATGATCCAGATGTTATAGATCGAGATGATCCAGATGCTGTAGATCGAGATGATCCAGATGTTGTAGATCGTGATGATCCAGATGCTGTAGATCGAGATGATCCAGATGTTGTAGATCGAGATGATATGACGATGCTGATGATCGTGTGATGATGATGCTGATGATCGGGTGATGATCGTGTGATGACGATGCTGATGATCGTGAGATGACGATGCTGTTGATCATGTGATGACGATGCTGATGATCGTGTGATGGCGATGCTGACAATCGTGAGGATTCAGATATTGATGTTGCTGTAGCTGTTTGAGTGCTGCAGAAGATAAAGACTCAGTACTGAAGATGTTGATGTTCCAGTATTGAAGATATTCCAGTAACTGGTTGAGTTACTGATGATGTTGAGAAAGCTTCCAATGATTTATAGATGTATCATGTATGATGTTGATGACTCCTTGCTCGTGCAGATGCTGTTATAATATCCTTCTCGTTAAGGGGGAGTGTTGAGGTATTGTAACTTCAAAGAATATTATATTTGTACTTTATTATTCCGGAGATGATTCATTCCTCCGTGAAGATCTTATTGTATATCCGGAGATGTTTATTCCTCCGTCGGAATGTGGTAACTTGGGTTATTAGACTTCCCTAGTGGGGGTCGGCCCTGTATGTGTTATGTGGGTCAAAGGGTTATTAGACCACCCTAGAGGGGTCGGCCCAGTCAGTTATAATGGGGTATTTAACCTAATGGTTAAATACGAGCCTACATGTACTTGTGTAAAATACATATCAGAGTAGTGTATAAATAGAGGAGGTGTGTTCCTCATTATAAACATTCACTCACTTGAGGATAGCGCACTTGTGGAGGAGAGGTCTGCAATTGTGGAGGAGGATATCATGTCTCAGGGTTTCATCTTTGTATATTGCTGGTCATCTATATTGAGGAAGCTTTGCTGGGTTTTCTACCCCATGAGGGTTTCCCAGGATAAATCTCTGTCTCTTGTGTTTATGCTGTGCTTGTTGTTTCTTCAGTGATTCTGTATATGCTATTATTGTGAAATGGAATGTAATGCTGCTATTTTCTGTCTTAGCATCTTGAATTTTAACAATAACGACATTCTATAGTTTGCGCATGCGCCCGGAAATAATAAAAGCTTACTTCCACCATTTTTTAAAATCACAGCTTCTAGAAGGTTTACATGATTTCGTAAAAAACACGAGTTTTTAGAAAATGTGTTTTATTTCATAAATGGAATCTAGAAAGTATACACATTCTACGTCATAACGACTTTCTATAGTTTGCGCATGCGTCCGGAAATAAGAAACGCTTACTTCCCCCATTTTTTAAAATCACAGCTTCTAGAAGGTTTACATGATTTTGTAAAAAACACGAGTTTTTAGAAAATGTGTTTTATTTCATAAATGGAATCAACAAAGTATGCACATTCTACGTCATAACGACTTTCTATAGTTTGCGCATGCGTCCGGAAATAAGAAAAGCTTACTTCCACCGATTTTTAAAATCACAGCTTCTAGAAGGTTTACATGATTCCGTAAAAAACAAGAGTTCTTAGAAAATTTGTTTTATTTCATAAATTCCATCTACAAAGTATGCACATTCTATGTCATAACGACTTTCTATAGTTTGCGCGTGCATCAAGAAATAAGAAAAGCTTACTTCCCCCGTTTTTTAAAATCACAGCTTCTAGAAGGTTTACATGATTTCGTAAGAAACACGGGTTTTTAGAAAATGTGTTTTATTTCATAAATGGAATCTACAAAGTATGCACATTCTACGTCATAACGACTTTCTATAGTTTGCGAATGCATCCGGAAATAAGAAAAGCTTTCTTCCACCGTTTTTTAAAATCATAGCTTCTAGAAGGTTTACATGATTTCGTAAAAAACATGAGTTTTTAGAAAATGTGTTTTATTTCATAAATGGAATCAACAAAGTATGCACATTCTACGTCATAACGACTTTCTATAGTTTTCCCATGCGTCCAGAAATAAGAAAAGCTTACTTCCACCGTTTTTTAAAATCACAGCTTCTAGAAGGTTTACATGATTTCGTAAAAAACACGAGTTTTTAGAAAATGTGTTTTATTTCATAAATGGAATCAACAAAGTATGCACATTCTACGTCATAACGACTTTGTATAGTTTGCGCATGCGTCCGGAAATAACAAAAGCTTACTTCCACTGTTTTTTAAAATCACAGCTTCTATAAGGTTTACATGATTTCGTAAAAAAAAACGAGTTTTTAGAAAATGTGTTTTATTTCATCAATGGAATCTACAAAGTATGCACATTCTACGTCATAACGACATTCTATAGTTTCCGCATGCGTCCGAAAATAAGAAAAGCTTATTCCAGCGTTTTTTAAAATCACAACTTCTAGAAGGTTTACATGATTTCGTAAAAAACACGAGTTTTTAGAAAAAGTGTTTTATTTCATAAATGGAATCTACAAAGTATGCACATTCTACGTCATAACGACTTTCTATAGTTTGCGGATGCGTCCGGGAATAAGAAAAGCGTAGTTCCACCGTTTTTTAAAATCATAGCTTCTCGAAGGTTTACATGATTTCGTAAAAAACACGGGTTTTTAGAAAAATTGTTTTATTTCATAAATGGAATCTACAAAGTATGCACATTCTACGTCATAACGACTTTCTATAGTTTGCGCATGCATCTGGAAATAAAAAAGCTTACTTCCACCATTTTCTAAAATCACAGCTTCTAGAAGGTTTACATGATTTCGTAAAAAACATGAGTTTTTAGAAAATGTGTTTTATTTCATCAATGGAATCTACAAAGTATGCACATTCTACGTCATAATGACTTTCTATAGTTTGCGCATGCGTCCGGAAATAAGAAACGCTTACTTCCACTGTTTTTTAAAATCACAGCTTCTAGAAGGTTTACATGATTTCGTAAAAAACATGAGTTTTTAGAAAATGTGTTTTCTTTCATAAATGGAATCTACAAAGTATGCACATTCTACGTCATAACGACATTCTATAGTTTGCGCATGCGTCCGGAAATAAGAAAAGCTTACTTCCACTGTTTTTTAAAATCACAGCTTCTAGAAGGTTTACATGATTTCATAAAAAACACGAGTTTTTAGAAAATGTCTTTTATTTCATAAATGGAATCTACAAAGTTTGCACATTCTACGTCATAACGACTTTCTATAGTTTGCGCATGCGTCCGGAAATAAGAAAAGCTTACTTCCCCCGTTTTTTAAAATCACAACTTCTAGAAGGTTTACATGATTTGTTAAAAAACACGAGTCTTTAGAAAATGTGTTTTATTTCATAAATGGAATCTACAAAGTATGCACATTCTACGTCATATTGACTTTCTATAGTTTGCGCATGCGTCCGGAAATAACAAAAGCTTACTTCCCCCGTTTTTTAAAATCACAGCTTCTAGAAGGTTTACATGATTTCGTAAAAAATACGAGTTTTTAGAAAATGTGTTTTATTTCATCAATGGAATCTACAAAGTATGCACATTCTACGTCATAACGACATTCTATAGTTTGCGCATGCGTCCAGAAATAAGAAATGCTTACTTCCACCGTTTTTTAAAATCACAACTTCTAGAAGGTTTACATGATTTCGTAAAAAACACGAGGTTTTAGAAAATGTGTTTTATTTCATCAATGGAATCTGCAAAGTATGCACATTCTACGTCATAACGACTTTCTATAGTTTGCGCATGCGTCCAGAAATAAGAAACGCTTACTTCCCCCGTTTTTTAAAATCACAGCTTCTTGAAGGTTTACATGATTTCGTAAAAAACACGGGTTTTTAGAAAATGTGTTTTATTTCATAAATGGAATCTACAAAGTATGCACATTCTACGTCATAACGACTATCTATAGTTTGCGTATCCGTCCGGAAATAAGAAAAGCTTACTTCCCCCGTTTTTTAAAATCACAGCTTCTAGAAGGTTTACATGATTTGTTAAAAAACATGAGTTTTTAGAAAATGTGTTTTATTTCATCAATAGAATCAACAAAGTATGCACATTCTACGTCATAACGACTTTCTATAGTTTGCGCATGCATCTGGAAATAAGAAAGGCTTACTTCCACCGTTTTTTAAAATCACAGCTTCTAGAAGGTTTACATGATTTCGTAAAAAAAAAGAGATTTTAGAAAATGTGTTTTATTTCATAAATGGAATCTACAAAGTATGCACATTCTACGTCATAACGACTTTCTACAGTTTGCGCATACGTCCGGAAATAAGAAAAGCTTACTTCCACCGTTTTTTAAAATCACAGCTTCTAAAAGGTTTACATGATTTCGTAAAAAACACGAGTTTTTAGAAAATGTGTTTTATTTCATAAATGGAATCTACAAAGTATGCACATTCTACGACATAACGACTTTCTATAGTTTGCGCATGCGTCCGGAAATAAGAAAAGCTTACTTCCACCGTTTTTTAAAATCACAGCTTCTAGATGGTTCACATGATTTCGTAAAAAACACGAGTTTTTAGAAAATGTGTTTTATTTCATAAATGGAATCAACAAAATATGCACATTCTACGTCATAACGACTTTCTATAGTTTGCGCATGCGTCCGGAAATAAGGAAAGCTTACTTCCACCGATTTTTAAAATCACATTTTCTAGAAGGTTTACATGATTTCGTAAAAAACAAGAGTTCTTAGAAAATGTGTTTTATTTCATAAATTCAATCTACAAAGTATGCACATTCTATGTCATAACGACTTTCTATAGTTTGCGCATGCATCCAGAAATAAGAAAAGCTTACTTCCCCCGTTTTTTAAAATCACAGCTTCTTGAAGGTTTACATGATTTCGTAAAAAACACGGGTTTTTAGAAAATGTGTTTTATTTCATAAATGGAATCTACAAAGTATGCACATTCTACGTCATAACGACTTTCTATAGTTTCCGTATCCGTCCGGAAATAAGAAAAGCTTACTTCCCCTGTTTTTGAAAATCACAGCTTCTAGAAGGTTTACATGATTTGTTAAAAAACATGAGTTTTTAGAAAATGTGTTTTATTTCATCAATGGAATCAACAAAGTATGCACATTCTACGTCATAACGACTTTCTATAGTTTGCGCATGCATCCGAAAATAAGAAAGGCTTACTTCCACCGTTTTTTAAAATCACAGCTTCTAGAAGGTTTACATGATTTCGTAAAAAAAAAGAGCTTTTAGAAAATGTGTTTTATTTCATAAATGGAATCTACAAAGTATGCACATTCTACGTCATAACGACTTTCTACAGTTTGCGCATACGTCCGGAAATAAGAAAAGCTTACTTCCACCGTTTTTTAAAATCACAGCTTCTAAAAGGTTTACATGATTTCGTAAAAAACATGAGTTTTTAGAAAATGTGTTTTATTTCATAAATGGAATCTACAAAGTATGCACATTCTACGACATAACGACTTTCTATAGTTTGCGCATGCGTCCGGAAATAAGAAAAGCTTACTTCCACCGTTTTTTAAAATCACAGCTTCTAGATGGTTTACATGATTTCGTAAAAAACATGAGTTTTTAGAAAATGTGTTTTATTTCATAAATGCAATCTAAAAAGTATGCACATTCTACGTCATAACGACTTTCTATAGTTTGCGCATGCGTCCGGAAATAAGAAAAGCTTACTTCCACCATTTTTTAAAATCACAGCATCTAGAAGGTTTACATGATTTCGTAAAAAACACGAGTTTTTAGAAAATGAGTTTTATTTCATAAACAGAATCTACAAAGTATGCACATTCTACGTCATAACGACATTCTATAGTTTGCGCATGCGTCCAGAAATAAGAAAAGCTTAGTTCCACCGTTTTTTAAAATCACAGCTTCTAGAAGGTTTACATGATTTCGTAAAAAACACGCGTTTTTAGAAAATGTGTTTTATTTCATAAATGGAATCTACAAAGTTTGCACATTCTACGTCATAACGACTTTCTATAGTTTGCGCATCCGTCCGGAAATAAGAAAACCTTCCTTCCCCCGTTTTTTAAAATCACAACTTCTAGAAGGTTTACATGATTCGTTAAAAAACACGAGTCTTTAGAAAATGTGTTTTATTTCATAAATGGAATCTACAAAGTATGCACATTCTACGTCATAATGACTTTCTATAGTTTGCGCATGCGTCCGGAAATAACAAAAGCTTACTTCCCCCGTTTTTTAAAATCACAGCTTCTAGAAGGTTTACATGATTTCGTAAAAAATACGAGTTTTTAGAAAATGTGTTTTATTTCATCAATGGAATCTACAAAGTATGCACATTCTACGTCATAACGACATTCTATAGTTTGTGCATGCGTCCAGAAATAAGAAAAGCTTACTTCCACCGCTTTTTAAAATCACAGCTTCTAGAAGGTTTACATGATTTCGTAAAAAACATGAGTTTTTAGAAAATGTGTTTTATTTCATGAATGGAATCTACAAAGTATGCACATTCTATGTCATAACGACTTTCTATAGTTTGCGCATGCGTCCGGAAATAAGAAACGCTTACTTCCACCGTTTTTTAAAATCACAGCTTCTAGAAGGTTTACATGATTTCGTAAAAAACATGAGTTTTTAGAAAATGTGTTTTATTTCATAAATGGAATCAACAAAGTATGCACATTCTACGTCATAACGACTTTCCATATTTTGCGCATGCGTCCGGAAATAAGAAAAGCTTACTTCCACCGATTTTTAAAATCACAGCTTCTAGAAGGTTTACATGATTTCGTAAAAAACACGATTTTTAGAAAATGTGTTTTATTTCATAAATGGAATCTACAAAGTATGCACATTTTACGTCATAACGACTTTGTATAGTTTGCGCATGCGTCCCAAAATAACAAAAGCTTACTTCCACCGTTTTTTAAAATCACAGCTTCTAGAAGATTTACATGATTTCGTAAAAAACATGAGTTTTTAGAAAATGTGTTTTATTTCATAAATGGAATCAACAAAGTATGCATATTCTACGTCATAACGACTTTCTATAGTTTGCGCATTCGTCCAGAAATAAGAAAAGCTTACTTCCCCCGTTTTTTAAAATCACAGCTTCTAGAAGGTTTACATGATTTCGTAACAAACACGAGTTTTTAGAAAATGTGTTTTATTTCATAAATGGAATCAACAAAGTATGCAGATTATACGTCATAACGACTTTCTATAGTTTGCGCATGCGTCCGGAAATAAGAAAAGCTTACTTCCACCGTTTTTTAAAATCACAGCTTCTAGATGGTTTACATGATTTCGTAAAAAACACGAGTTTTTAGAAAATGTGTTTTATTTCATAAATGCAATCTAAAAAGTATGCACATTCTACGTCATAACGACTTTCTATAGTTTGCGCATGCGTCCGGAAATAAGAAAAGCTTACTTCCACCATTTTTTAAAATCACAGCATCTAGAAGGTTTACATGATTTCGTAAAAAACACGAGTTTTTAGAAAATGAGTTTTATTTCGTAAACGGAATCTAAAAAGTATGCACATTCTACGTCATAACGACATTCTATAGTTTGCGCATGCGTCCGGAAATAAGAAAAGCTTACTTCCACCGTTTTTTAAAATCACAGCTTCTAGAAGGTTTACATGATTTCGTAAAAAACACGAGTTTTTAGAAAATGTGTTTTATTTCATAAATGGAATCTACAAAGTTTGCACATTCTACGTCATAACGACTTTCTATAGTTTGCGCATCCGTCCGGAAATAAGAAAACCTTACTTCCCCCGTTTTTTAAAATCACAACTTCTAGAAGGTTTACATGATCTGTTAAAAAACACGAGTCTTTAGAAAATGTGTTTTATTTCATAAATGGAATCTACAAAGTATGAACATTCTACGTCATAATGACTTTCTATAGTTTGCGCATGCGTCCGGAAATAACAAAAGCTTACTTCCCCCGTTTTTTAAAATCACAGCTTCTAGAAGGTTTACATGATTTCGTAAAAAATACGAGTTTTTAGAAAATGTCTTTTATTTAATCAATGGAATCTACAAAGTATGCACATTCTACGTCATAACGACATTCTATAGTTTGCGCATGCGTCCAGAAATAAGAAAAGCTTACTTCCACCGTTTTTTAAAAATCACAGCTTCTTGAAGGTTTACATGATTTCGTAAAAAACATGAGTTTTTAGAAAATGTGTTTTATTTCATCAATGGAATCTACAAAGTATGCACATTCTATGTCATAACGACTTTCTATAGTTTGCGCATGCGTCCGGAAATAAGAAACGCTTACTTCCACCGTTTTTTAAAATCACAGCTTCTAGAAGGTTTACATGATTTCGTAAAAAACATGAGTTTTTAGAAAATGTGTTTTATTTCATAAATGGAATCAACAAAGTATGCACATTCTACGTCATAACGACTTTCCATAGTTTGCGCATGCGTCCGGAAATAAGAAAATCTTTCTTCCACCGATTTTTAAAATCACAGCTTCTAGAAGGTTTACATGATTTCGTAAAAAACACGATTTTTAGAAAATGTGTTTTATTTCATAAATGGAATCTACAAAGTATGCACATTCTACGTCATAACGACTTTGTATAGTTTGCGCATGTGTCCGGAAATAACAAAAGCTTACTTCCACTGTTTTTTAAAATCACAGCTTCTAGATGGTTTACATGATTTCGTAAAAAACACGAGTTTTTAGAAAATGTGTTTTATTTCATCAATGGAATCTACAAAGTATGCACATTCTACATCATAACGACTTTCTATAGTTTGCGAATGCGTCCAGAAATAAGAAACGCTTACTTCCCCCATTTTTTAAAATCACAGCTTCTTGAAGGTTTACATGATTTCGTAAAAAACACGGGTTTTTAGAAAATGTGTTTTATTTCATAAATGGAATCTACAAAGTATGAACATTCTACGTCATAACGACTTTCTATAGTTTGCGTATCCGTCCGGAAATAAGAAAAGCTTACTTCCCCCGTTTTTGAAAATCACAGCTTCTAGAAGGTTTACATGATTTGTTAAAAAACATGAGCTTTTAGAAAATGTGTTTTATTTCATCAATGGAATCAACAAAGTATGCACATTCTACATCATAACAACTTTCTATAGTTTGCGCATGCATCCGGAAATAAGAAAGGCTTACTTCCACCATTTTTTAAAATCACAGCTTCTAGATGGTTTACATGATTTCGTAAAAAAAAAGAGCTTTTAGAAAATGTGTTTTATTTCATAAATGGAATCTACAAAGTATGCACATTCTACGTCATAACGACTTTCTACAGTTTGCGCATACGTCCGGAAATAAGAAAAGCTTACTTCCACCGTGTTTTAAAATCACAGCTTCTAAAAGGTTTACATGATTTCGTAAAAAACACGAGTTTTTAGAAAATGTGTTTTATTTCATAAATGGAATCTAGAAAGTATGCACATTCTACGACATAACGACTTTCTATAGTTTGCGCATGCGTCCGGAAATAAGAAAAGCTTACTTCCACCGTTTTTTAAAATCACAGCTTCTAGAAGGTTTACATGATTTCGTAAAAAACACGAGTTTTTAGAAAATGTGTTTTATTTCATAAATGGAATCTACAAAGTATGCACATTCTACGTCATAACGACTTTCTATAGTTCATGCATCCGTCCGGAAATAAGAAAAGCTTACTTCCACCGTTTTTTAAAATCACAGCTTCTAGAAGGTTTACATGATTTCTTAAAAAACACGAGTTTTTAGAAAATGTGTTTTATTTCATAAATGGAATCATCAAAGTATGCACATTCTACGTCATAACGACTTTCTATAGTTTGTGCATTCGTCCGGAAATAAGAAAAGCTTACTTCCACCGTTTTTTAAAATCACAGCTTCTAGAAGGTTTACATGATTTCGTAAAAAACACGACTTTTTAGAAAATGTGTTTTATTTCATAATTGGAATCTACAAAGTATGCACATTCTACGTCATAACGACATTCTATAGTTTGCGCATGCATCTGGAAATAAGAAAAGCTTACTTCCCATGTTTTTTAAAATCACATCTTCTAGAAGGTTTACATGATTTCTTAAAAAACATGAGTTTTTAGAAAATGTGTTTTATTTCTTAAATGGAATCAACAAATTATGCACATTCTAAGTCATAACGACATTCTATAGTTTGCGCATGCGTCGGGAAATAAAAAAATCTTACTTCCACCGTTTTTTAAAATCACATCTTCTAGAAGGTTTACATGATTTCTTAAAAAACACGAGTTTTTAGAAAATGTGTTTTATTTCATAAATGGAATCTACAAATTATGCACCTTCTACGTCATAACGACTTTCTATAGTTTGCGCATGCGTCCGGAAATAAGAAACGCTTACTTCCGCCGTTTTTTAAAATCACAGCTTCTAGAAGGTTTACATGACTTCTTAAAAAACACGAGTTTTTAGAAAATGTGTTTTATTTCATAAATGGAATCAACAAAGTATGCACATTCTACATCATAACGACTTTCTATAGTTTGCGCATTCGTCCGGAAATAAGAAAAGCTTACTTCCACCATTTTTTAAAATCATAACTTCTAGAAGGTTTACATGATATCGTAAAAAACACGAGTTTTTAGAAAATGTGTTTTATTTCATAAATGGAATCTACAAATTATGCACATTCTACGTCATAACGACTTTCTATTGTTTGCGCATGAGTCCGGAAATAAGAAAAGCTTACTTCCCCCGTTTTTTAAAATCACAGATTCTAGAAGGTTTACATGATTTCGTAAAAAACACGAGTTTTTAGAAAATGTGTTTTATTTCATAAATGGAATCTACAAAGTATGCACATTCTACGTCATAACGACATTCTATAGTTTGCGCATGCGTCCTGAAATAAGAAAAGCTTACTTCCCCTGTTTTTTAAAATCACAGCTTCTAGAAGGTTTACATGATTTCGTAAAAAACACGAGTTTTTAGAAAATGTGTTTTATTTCATAAATGGAATCTACAAAGTATGCACATTCTACGTCATAACGAATTTCTATAGTTTGCGCATTCGTCCGAAAATAAGAAACGCTTACTTCCCCCGTTTTTTAAAATCACAGCTTCTAGAAGGTTTACATGATTTCATAAAAAACACGAGTTTTTAGAAAATGTGTTTTATTTCATAAATGGAATCTACAAAGTATGCACATTCTACGTCATAACGACTTTCTATAGTTTGTGCATGCGTCCGAAAATAAGAAAATCTTACTTCCTCCATTTTTTAAAATCACATCTTCTAGAAGGTTTGCATGATTTCTTAAAAAACACGAGTTTTTAGCAAATGTGTTTTATTTCATAAATGGAATCAACAAAGTATGCACATTCTACGTCATAAGGACTTTCTATAGTTTGCGCATGCGTTTGGAAATAAGAAAAGCTTACTTCCCCCGTTTTTTAAAATCATAGCTTCTAAAAGGTTTACATGATTTTTAAAAAAACACGAGTTTTTAGAAAATGTGTTTTATTTCATAAATGGAATCAACAAAGTATGCACATTCTACGTCATAACGAATTTCTATAGTTTATGTATGCGTTTGGAAATAAGAAAAGCTTACTTCCCCCGTTTTTTAAAATCACAGCTTCTAGAAGGTTTATATGATTTCCTAAAAAACACGAGTTTTTAGAAAATCTGTTTTATTTCTTAAATAGAATCAACAAAGTATGCACATTCTACGTCATAACGACTTTATATAGTTTGCGCATGCGTCCGGAAATAAGAAAAGCTTAATCAACCGTTTTTTAAAATCATAGCTTCTAGAAGGTTTACATGATTTCGTAAAAAATACGAGTTTTTAGAAAATGTATTTTATTTCATAAATGGAATCTACAAAGTATGCACATTCTACGTCATAACGAAATTCTATAGTTTGCGAATGCGTCCAGAAATAAGAAAAGCTTACTTCCACCGTTTTTTAAAATCACAGCTTCTAGAAGGTTTACATGATTTCGTAAAAAACATGAGTTTTTAGAAAATGTGTTTTATTTCATAAATGGAATCTACAAAGTATGCATATTCTATGTCATAACGATTTTCTATAGTTTGCGCATGCGTCCGGAAATAAGAAAAGCTTACTTCCCCCGTTTTTTAAAATCACAACTTCTAGAAGGTTTACATGATTTCTTAAAAAACACGAGTTTTTAGAAAATGTGTTTTATTTCATAAATGGAATCAATAAATTATGCACATTCTATGTCATAAGGACTTTCTATAGTTTATGTATGCGTTTGGAAATAAGAAAAGCTTACTTCCCCCGTCTTTTAAAATCACAGCTTCTAGAAGGTTTATATGATTTCTTAAAAAACACGAGTTTTTAGAAAATGTGTTTTATTTCATAAATAGAATCAACAAAGTATGCACATTCTACGTCATAACGACTTTATATAGTTTGAGCATGCGTCGGGAAATAAGAAAAGCTTAATCAACCGTTTTTTAAAATCACAGCTTCTAGAAGGTTTACATGATTTCGTAAAAAACACGAGTTTTTAGAAAATGTGTTTTATTTCATAAATGGAATCTACAAAGTATGCACATTCTACGTCATAACGACATTCTATAGTTTGCGCATGCGTCCGGAAATAAGAAAAGCTTACTTCCACCGTTTTTTAAAATCACAGCTTCTAGAAGGTTTACATGATTTCGTAAAAAACACGAGTTTTTAGAAAATGTGTTTTATTTCATAAATGGAATCTACAACGTATGCACATTCTACGTCATAAAAACTTTCTATAGTTTGCGCATGCGCCCGGAAATAAGAAAAGCTTACTTCCACTGTTTTTTAAAATCACAGCTTCTAGAAGGTTTACATGATTTCTTAAAAAACACGAGTTTTTAAAAAAAAATTTTATTTCATAAATGGAATCTACAAAGTATGCACATTCTACGTCATAACAACTTTCTATAGTTTGCGCATCCGTCCGGAAATAAGAAAAGCTTACTTCCAATGTTTTTTAAAATCACAGCTTCTAGAAGGTTTACATGATTTCGTAAAAAACACGAGTTTTTAGAAAATGTTTTTTATTTCATAAATGGAATCTACAAAGTATGCACATTCTATGTCATAAGGAATTTCTATAGTTTATCCATGCGTCCGGAAATAAGAAAAGCTTACTTCCACCGTCTTTTAAAATCACAGCTTCTAAAAGGTTTACATGATTTCGTAAAAAACACGAGTTTTTAGAAAATGTGTTTTATTTCATAAATGGAATCTACAAAGTATGCACATTCTACGTCATAACGACTTTCTATAGTTTGTGCATGCATCCGAAAATAAGAAAAGCTTACTTCCCCCGTTTTTTAAAATCACAGCTTCTAGAAGGTTTACATGATTTCTTAAAAAACACAAGTTTTTAGAAAATGTGTTTTATTTCATAAATGGAATCAACAAAGTATGCACATTCTACATCGTAACGACTTTCTATAGTTTGCGCATGCGTCCGGAAATAAGAAAAGCTTACTTCCCCCGTTTTTTAAAATCACAGCTTCTAGAAGGTTTACATGATTTCGTAAAAAACACGAGTTTTTAGAAAATGTGTTATATTTCATAAATGGAATCTTTAAAGTATGCACATTCTACGTCATAACCAGTTTCTATAGTTTGCGCATGCATCCGGAAATAAGAAAAGCTTACTTCCACCGTTTTTTCAAATCACAGCTTCTCAAAGTGTTACATGATTTCCTAAAAAACACGGGTTTTTAGAAAATGTGTTTTATTCCACAAATGGAATCAACAAAGTATGCACATTCTACTTCATAACGAATTTCTATAGTTTGCGCATGCGTCCGTAAATAAGAAAAGCTTACTTCCACCGTTTTTTAAACTCACAGCTTCTAGAAGGTTTACATGATTTCGTAAAAAACACGAGTTTTTAGAAAATGTGTTTTATTTCATAAATAGAATCTACAAAGTATGCACATTCTACGTCATAACGACTTTCTATAGTTTGCGCATACGTCCGGAAATAAGAAAAGCTTACTTCCAGCATTTTTTAAAATCACAGCTTCTAGAAGGCTTACATGATTTCGTAAAAAACACGAGTTTTTAGAAAATGTGTTTTATTTCATAAATGGAATCTACAAAGTATGCACATTCTACGTCATAACGACATTCTATAGTTTGCGCATGCGTCCGGAAATAAGAAAAGCTTACTTCCCCCGTTTTTTAAAATCAGGGCTTCTAGAAGGTTTACATGATTTCGTAAAAAACACGAGTTTTTAGAAAATGTGTTTTATTTCATAAATGGAATCTACAAAGTATGCACATTCTACAGCATAACGAATTTCTATAGTTTGCGCATGCATCTGGAAATAAGAAAAGCTTACTTCCCCCGTATTTTAAAATCACAGCTTCTAGAAGGTTTACATGATTTCGTAAAAAACACGAGTGTTTAGAAAATGTATTTTATTTCATAAATGGAATGAACAAAGTATGCACATTCTACGTCATAATGACTTTCTATAGTTTGCGCATGCGTTTGGAAATAAGAAAAGCTTACTTCCCCCGTTTTTTAAAATCACAGCTTCTAGAAGGTTTACATGATTTCTTAAAAAACACGAGCTTTTAGAAAATGTGTTTTATTTCATAAATAGAATCAACAAAGTATGCACATTCTACGTCATAACGACTTTCTATAGTTTGCGCATGCATTTGGAAATAAGAAAAGCTTACTTCCCCCGTTTTTTAAAATCACAGCTTCTAGAAGGTTTACATGATTTCTTAAAAAACACGAATTTTTAGAAAATGTGTTTTATTTCATAAATGGAATCTACAAAGTATGCACATTCTACATCATAACGACTTTCTATAGTTTGCGCATTCGTCCGGAAATAAGAAAAGCTTACTTCCACCGTTTTTTAAAATCACAGCGTCTAGAAGGTTTACATGATTTCGTAAAAAACACGAGTTTTTAGAAAATGTGTTTCATTTCATAAATGGAATCTACAAAGTATGCACATTCTACGTCATAAAGACTTTCTATAGTTTGCGCATGCGTCCGGAAATAAGAAAAGCTTACTTCCACCGTTTTTTAAAATCACAGCTTCTAGAAGGTTTACATGATTTCGTAAAAAACACGAGTTTTTAGAAAATGTGTTTTATTTCATAAATGGAATCTACAAAGTATGCACATTCTACGTCATAACGACATTCTATAGTTTTCGCATGCGTCCGGAAATAAGAAAAGCTTACTTCCACCGTTTTTTAAAATCAAAGCTTCTAGAAGGTTTACATGATTTCTTAAAAAACAAGAGTTTTTAGAAAATGTGTTTCATTTCATAAATGGAATCTACAAAGTATGCACATTCTACGGCATAATGACTTTCTATAGTTTGCGCATTCATCCGGATATAAGAAAAGCTTACTTCCCCAGTTTTTTAAAATCACAGCTTCTAGAAGGTTTACATGATTTCTGAAAAAACACTAGTTTTTAGAAAATGTGTTTTATTTCATAAATGGAATCTACAAAGTATGCACATTCTACGTCATAACGACATTCTATAGTTTGCGCATGCGTCCGGAAATAAGAAAAGCTTACTTCCCCCGTTTTTTAAAATCAGGGCTTCTAGAAGGTTTACATGATTTCGTAAAAAACACGAGTTTTTAGAAAATGTGTTTTATTTCATAAATGGAATCTACAAAGTATGCACATTCTACAGCATAACGAATTTCTATAGTTTGCGCATGCATCTGGAAATAAGAAAAGCTTACTTCCCCCGTATTTTAAAATCACAGCTTCTAGAAGGTTTACATGATTTCGTAAAAAACACGAGTGTTTAGAAAATGTATTTTATTTCATAAATGGAATGAACAAAGTATGCACATTCTACGTCATAATGACTTTCTATAGTTTGCGCATGCGTTTGGAAATAAGAAAAGCTTACTTCCCCCGTTTTTTAAAATCACAGCTTCTAGAAGGTTTACATGATTTCTTAAAAAACACGAGCTTTTAGAAAATGTGTTTTATTTCATAAATAGAATCAACAAAGTATGCACATTCTACGTCATAACGACTTTCTATAGTTTGCGCATGCATTTGGAAATAAGAAAAGCTTACTTCCCCCGTTTTTTAAAATCACAGCTTCTAGAAGGTTTACATGATTTCTTAAAAAACACGAATTTTTAGAAAATGTGTTTTATTTCATAAATGGAATCTACAAAGTATGCACATTCTACATCATAACGACTTTCTATAGTTTGCGCATTCGTCCGGAAATAAGAAAAGCTTACTTCCACCGTTTTTTAAAATCACAGCGTCTAGAAGGTTTACATGATTTCGTAAAAAACACGAGTTTTTAGAAAATGTGTTTCATTTCATAAATGGAATCTACAAAGTATGCACATTCTACGTCATAAAGACTTTCTATAGTTTGCGCATGCGTCCGGAAATAAGAAAAGCTTACTTCCCCAGTTTTTTAAAATCACAGCTTCTAGAAGGTTTACATGATTTCTTAAAAAACACTAGTTTTTAGAAAATGTGTTTTATTTCATAAATGGAATCTACAAATTATGCACCTTCTACGTCATAACGACTTTCTATAGTTTGCGCATGCGTCCGGAAATAAGAAACGCTTACTTCCGCCGTTTTTTAAAATCACAGCTTCTAGAAGGTTTACATGACTTCTTAAAAAACACGAGTTTTTAGAAAATGTGTTTCATTTCATAAATGGAATCTACAAAGTATGCACATTCTACGGCATAACGACTTTCTATAGTTTGCGCATGCGTCCGGAAATTAGAAATGCTTACTTCCCCCGTTTTTTAAAATCACAGCTTCTAGAAGGTTTACATGATTTCGTAAAAAACACGAGTTTTTAGAAAATGTGTTTTATTTCATAAATGGAATCTACAAAGTATGCACATTCTACGTCATAACGACTTTCTATAGTTTGCGTATGCGTCCGGAAATAAGAAAAACTTACTTCCCCCATTTTTTAAAATCACAGCTTCTAGAAGGTTTACATGATTTCTTAAAAAACAAGAGTTTTTAGAAAATGTGTTTTATTTCATAAATGGAATCAACAAAGTATGCACATTCTACGTCATAATGACTTTCTATAGTTTGCGCATTCATCCGGATATAAGAAAAGCTTACTTCCCCAGTTTTTTAAAATCACAGCTTCTAGAAGGTTTACATGATTTCTTAAAAAACACTAGTTTTTAGAAAATGTGTTTTATTTCATAAATGGAATCAACAAAGTATGCACATTCTACGTCATAACGACTTTCTATAGTTTGCGCATGCGTCTGGAAATAAGAAAAGCTTACTTCCACCATTTTTTAAAATCACAGCTTCTAGAAGGTTTACATGATTTCGTAAAAAACACGAGTTTTTAGAAAATGTGTTTTATTTCATAAATGGAATCAATGTTAAAATTCAATATGCTAAGACATAAAATAGCAGCATTACATTCCATTTCACAATAATAGCATATACAGGATCACTGAAGAAACAACAAGCACAGCATAAACACAAGAGACAGAGATTTATCCTGGGAAACCCTCATGGGGTAGAAAACCCAGCAAAGCTTCCTCAATATAGATGACCAGCAATATACAAAGATGAAACCCTGAGACATGATCTCCTCCTCCACAATAGCAGACCTCTCCTCCACAAGTGCGCTATCCTCAAGTGTGTGAGTGTGTCAAATGAGGAACACACCTCCTCTATTTATACACTACACTGACATGTATTTTACATAGGTACACGTAGGCTCGTATTTAACCAATGGGTTAAATACCCCACTACAACTGACTGGGCCGACCCCTCTAGGGTGGTCTAATAACCCTTTGACCCACATAACACATAAAGGGCCGACCTCCACTAGGGAAGTCTAATAACCCAAGTTACCACATTCTGACGGAGGAATAAACATCTCCGGATATACAATAAGATCTTTACGGAGGAATGAAACATCTCCGGAATAATAAAGTACAATTATAATATTCTTTGAAGTTACAATATCTCAACACTCCCCCTTAACGAGAAGGATATTATAACAGCATCTACACAAGCAAGGAGTCATCAACATCATACATGATACATCTATAAATCATTGGAAGCTTTCTCAACATCATCAGTAACTCAACTAGTTACTGGAACATCTTCAATACTGGAACATCAACATCATCAGAGTTGATAGTACTCAATCATCAGCATCGTCAACACACGATCAACACAATCATCAGCGTCATCATCACACGATCATCAGCATCGTCATCACACGATCATCGGCATCATCATCATACGATCATCAGCATCGTCATCATACGATCATCAGAATCATGATCAGCATCGTCATCATACGATCATCAACATCATCATCACACAATCATCAACATCGTCATCATACGATCATCAGCATCGTGATCATACGATCATCAGCATCGTCATCGCACGATCATCAGCATCGTCATCACACGATCATCAGCATCGTCATCACACGATCATCAGCATCGTCATCGCACGATCATCAGCATCATCAAAGGATGATGTAAACCAGTCATGTACATTTTGAACCGAAGTCCAGGGATGATCCAGTCCTATCATGTTCTCGGAGACCTCACGTCTACGGCTCAGTTTACAGGACCAAAGTCCAAGGATGATCCAATCCTTACCGTACATTTAGGACAGCATCCAAGGATGACTTAATCCTCCACCGTACATTTAGGACCACGTCCAAGGATGACTTAATCCTCCACCGTCTTTTAGGACCATGTCCAAGGATGACTTAATCCTCCACCGTCTTTTAGGACCACGTCCAAGGATGACTTAATCCTCCACCGTCTTTTAGGACCACGTCCAAGGATGACTTAATCCTCCACCGTCTTTTAGGACCACGTCCAAGGATGACTTAATCCTCCACCGTCTTTTAGGACCACGTCCAAGGATGACTTAATCCTCCACCGTCTTTTAGGACCACGTCCAAGGATGACTTAATCCTCCACCGTCTTTTAGGACCACGTCCAAGGATGACTTAATCCTCCACCGTCTTTTAGGACCACGTGCAAGGATGACTTAATCCTCCACCGTCTTTTAGGACCACGTCCAAGGATGACTTAATCCTCCACCGTCTTTTAGGACCACGTCCAAGGATGACTTAATCCTTCAACCGTGCATTTAGGACTACGTCCAAGGATGACTTAATCCTCCATCGTCCATCTAGGACTTCATTCTCGAAGACATACGTCTACGGCTCTTCTTTCAGACTGAAGTCCAGGAATGATCCAATCCCTTCACATGTTCACCAAGAACTTCATTTTCGAAGACATACGTCTACGGCTCTTCTTTCGGACTGAAGTCCAGGAATGATCCAATCCCTTCACATGTTCACCAAGAACTTCATTTTCGAAGACATACGTCTACGGCTCTTCTTTCGGACTGAAGTCCAGGAATGATCCAATCCCTTCACATGTTCACCAAGAACTTCATTTTCGAAGACATACGTCTACGGCTCTTCTTTCGGACTGAAGTCCAGGAATGATCCAATCCCTTCACATGTTGTATACCAAAAACATGTATTCTCATCATCAAAACATGTATAACCACGACATGTATCATCATCAACAAAACATGTATAACCACAACATGTATCATCATCATCAAAACATGTATAACCACAAAATGTATCATCATCATCAAAACATGTATAACCTCAACATGTATCATCATCATCAAAACATGTATAACCACAACAAGTATCATCATCATCAAAACATGTATAACCACAACATGTATCATCATCATCAAAACATGTATAACCTCAACATGTATCATCATCATAAAAACATGTATAACCACAACATGTATCATCATCATCAAAACATGTATAACCTCAACATGTATCATCATCATAAAAACATGTATAACCCCAACATGTATCATCATCATCAAAACATGTATAATCACAACATGTATCATCATCAACAAAGCATGTATACATCTATCATCAAAATCATCAAAAGTATGTATACATCTATCATCAAAACTAACATCAAAAGCATGTATACTAACATCAAAAGCATGTATACATCTATCATCAAAACTAACATCAAAAGCATGTATACTAACATCAAAAGCATGTATACATCTATCATCAAAAGAATATAAGAGTCCTAAATCTAAATAATTCTAGGTAACTAAGTGCAGTAAATAGGTAACCTCATCATTGATGAGATAGACTTGATGTCGGATACTGTGCTACTCCCCCTTTCGAGGAGAGTCCTTCTAAACTACACCAAGCTTGTCTCGGAAGTGTTCAAACTTTACTCGAGACAGAGGTTTGGTCAGGATATCATCAATTTGATCCTCAGTGATTATATACTCGAGCTTGATAGCTCCTCTCTGCACCATATCTCGTATATAGAAGTATCGGATCTCAATGTGTTTTGACTTATCATGGAATACAAGATTTCCTATCATCTTGATGAAGCTTTGATTGTCACACATAATCATAGTGGAATCCATTTCTAAGTCAAACACTCCATATAATAGCTTCTGAAGCCACATTGCTTCACAGCTGGCAGAGCAGACAGCTATATATTCTGTTTCAGTAGTACTGAGAGCCACACTAGATTGTTTCTTGCTAAACCATGAGATCATGGTAGATTCAAGACTATAACATCCACCTAAAGTACTCTTTCTGTCTGAGACACTTCCTGCCCAATCAGAATTTGAGTAACCATGTAAACGGAGTTCATGACCTCCAAGATTATATAGACCAAAATCTAAAGTACCTTTTAGGTACCTCACTACATGCTTTGTAGCTATTAAGTGAACCTTTCTAGGTTCTACTAGATACTGACTTACGGTATTTACAACAAAGCATATATCTGGCCTAGTATTTGTTAAATACATCATTGGCCCAATGAATTGTCTATATAGGGTTAGGTCCACTAAATCCGATGAGTTATTAACTAATAACTTCAAGTTGGAGTCCATGGGAGTGGCCATGGCTTTACACTCCAACATATCAAATCTTTTTAGAAACTTCACAGCATACTTACCTCGATTTAAAAGATTCCTTTTGGATCATGCCATACTTCTAGACCTAAGGAGTAGTGCATTAATCTGAGATCTTTCATTTTTAATTCTGCAGCCATTTTCATGATCTGTTTCTCATTCCTTGTCAGAAAGAGATCATCGACACATAATAATGGTATGATAGGTTCATCATCCACAACCTTTAGGTAAAGGTTAGGATCAGCTTTACTTCTGGTAAAGCCCAAGCTTTGTCATGAAGTTGTCAATTGTCCATTATTCACACTCTGCATTGAGTGATCTTCTGCATATCTATCTGTGCCATCTCTCGTCAGATGGGTCTACTAATATGAGCCTCAAAGTCATTCGAACTCTATGGTGAGTTTCTTCTTGCATCCATATCATATGTGTATAGAAGCCATATTCAACCTTGTAGCAAGGGTTGAGATCCACATCACCCATGATGATCATTAAGCTCATCAATTGACTACCGATCCTGGGAACCCATACAGAACCTGATTACATTATTAAGAGAATGGTCAAAACATCTCATGATGATTCTCTTCCTCTTTCTAAGAGAATCTCTTAACCATAAGCTTTCTATAGTGTGTTTGATTTGTAAATCCTTTTGTTGAACATCCATCGCTTGTTCCTCATTCATCATGATTTTCCCTACAAATCAAAATTAAGTACAGGATTAGTGATACTTCATAATCATCAAATCATATTGACATAATAACCTATTATGCATACAGATATCATTTACATAGTTATGCAACTAATTTGACCAATACTTTGGCACAATACTTTCCCATATCTTGTATGCATACAGTGGCTATCTATATTCCTTCCATCTCCACCAGAACATACTATTGAGAGTGTGCACAGCTCTCGGCATGTCAGCAAAGAGGTTTCATTCTAGACAAGCAACAATGGAATGTTTGTCCAACTTACCAATCATATGCACATTAGTAGTATACTATTCAATGCTCTATGAATGTTTATACTCAGCATTATATATTCTAGGAATACAAATATGCATACAACCTATTACAGGCAATATCATTACTATTTCAAATAACAACTCAAATACTTATCTTTTATGTTTGTGTGGTTGCCTCCCGCTTGAACTTTTGTATGTCTTTTGAACTTCTATTCATTCTGTACCACTGTGCATGCTCAAGAGTAATCCTCATGATCTCATGCACAAACATACACTCATTAGTATATTCTAAATGCTATCAAAACATTATAGTACTAAATAATCTTGAAAATGTATAGTCATGATTATAGTTAATAAACATTAGTATTCAAGATTTCAGGGAAGTCTTCTTTTACTCATGTATATCATCAATCAAGATAAAAGATATAATATGCATAATCCCTTGATTACTAACTTTATGAATAAGCATAACCAATCATTCCAAGTATACTTATATAAGGGATCCTAACACAAGGCAAGATTCATGGGAAACATACCTAGATTAGTATACCTACTTGGTTATGTACAACACACCTAAACAATCTCTTCAATGATTTAGAGATCCTGAGCTAGAACCTGCATGTCTCATAGGTTAAGCATAATATAACAAAGTCATACATACCTCATAAGTAGAACAAAGATTATGGATGAGTCTTTGTCTTCATGTTTTCATGGTCATGGAACCTGATTTGTCTTTTGTGATGTACCTGTATCTTGTTAGCAGACAACATCAACCTCACACAACATCATAATGCCTTAGTACAATCATAAGTGTCAACACCCTAACCAATGAATATCTTCTATCATGCATTCATAATTTTGTTAAGGTTATACGACAAATCTAAAATCAAAATTGTACTAACTGTAATAACCTGAAGACAAACATACCATAAACTTAATCACGGACAAGTATCGAAACATACCTCGATGAGTCATACCTGTCGAGATCGCTTGTATTCTTCTTATGTAAGGCCTTAGGAACTTCTTCACTTATGCAGGTGACCAATCCATCTTCTTCTAGGATTAACCCAATCCACTTGATTTGCAAGAACTGGACCTGGAGCTGGATATGGGTTTGTCAGAGAAACCCAAAAAAAATTCAAACTTTGAATTTCAAACTTCCGAAAGGATAGAAATATGCGCCTTGATGAGCTGATCAAACTGGTATATTCAGAATTTGAAACTTGCAAAGTTTTACTCCTCAATTTTGCCTTTGAAACTTTCGGATTCACTGGACGTGACCCTGAACTGGGGTTTGATGAAGCCCACTCTTTTGCCCCATCAAAAGGTTTGATCCAAAGCTCTAAGCTTCTATTTTTCTGAGGAGCTTCCAGCCGTGGTCACAGATTTCAAAAATTCCCATTTTTACAGAAGCCCTAATTTTCCACTTTTCTGATCAAAGTCCCGAACTAGGGTCTAATCAAGCCCGGCCTTCTGCCCAACCAAAAATTCTGATCTTGGTCTCTAAATTTCTATTTTGATGAGTAGCATCCAGCCGTGGTCTTTGATTACAAAAATTCCAACTTTCTTCAAAGCCCTAAATTCCGGAAGCCATGAATGAAGGTACCAAAAAATAATTTTGTTTTGACAGAAATATGTACCTGATTGTTTCTGGTGTAACTCCGAAATTTTTGATCCACAGGGTCTGAAAAAGTTTTCTGAGATAGCCTGATCTGTTAGCTTTCCATCCTGATAGGTCTGACCTCAATTGGATGTTCTGAGAGAGAGTTATGCCAAATGTCGCAACGTGACCTGTTTTGGGAAAATACAGGAGAGCGAACTTGTACGGCGTGCCACGTGTCACTGTTTGACCTTCGGCCTCTGAAAACGTTTTCTTAGATAGCTCGTCCTGTTATGTTTCCATCCTGACAGGTCTGAACTCAATTGGATTCTCTGAGAGAGAGTTATGCCAAGTGTCGCAACGTGACCTGTTTATGGGATAATACAGGAGAGCGAACTTGTACGGCATGCCACGTGTCACTGGTTCCACTTCGGCCTCTGAAAACGTTTGCTGAGATAGTACAGTCTATGTAATACCTGTCACTTTTAACGAAATTGCATTTGGAGCTTCCTAGCCCAAGTTATGACCTTTTTCCCAAGGTCACCTGTTTTTGACTCAGATCTGGAAGAGGCAGAAACCCTATATTGTACAGATCATAAATCACAAAGTACAACGAATTAGAGGTTGGCCTTTGGACCCAAGGTACCTGGAGATTTTAGCTTCGTCCTGTAACAAATTCAGATCCGAAAACTTCGCCAAAACGGATTTATAGAGAAATTGCTATGATGACTGGTTTTTGCTATGTAAAACCCTAACCTTCAAATTGTCGTAAGTAAAGCAAGTGTCTTTAGTGCCATACCTTGTCTTCCTTCAGGTTAGCTCTGATACCATGTTAAAATTCAATATGCTAAGATAGAAAATAGCAGCATTACATTCCATTTCACAATAATAGCATATACAGGATCACTGAAGAAACAACAAGCACAGCATAAACACAAGAGACAGAGATTTATCCTGGGAAACCCTCATGGGGTAGAAAACCCAGCAAAGCTTCCTCAATATAGATGACCAGCAATATACAAAGATGAAACCCTGAGACATGATCTCCTCCTCCACAATAGCAGACCTCTCCTCCACAAGTGCGCTATCCTCAAGTGTGTGAGTGTGTCAAATGAGGAACACACCTCCTCTATTTATACACTACATTGACATGTATTTTACATAGGTACACGTAGGCTCGTATTTAACCAATGGGTTAAATACCCCACTACAACTGGCTGGGCCGACCCCTCTAGGGTGGTCTAATAACCCTTTGACCCACATAACACATAAAGGGCCGACCTCCACTAGGGAAGTCTAATAACCCAAGTTACCACATTCTGACGGAGGAATAAACATCTTCGGATATACAATAAGATCTTTACGGAGGTATGAAACATCTCCGGAATAATAAAGTACAATTATAATATTCTTTGAAGTTACAATATCTCAACAATCAACAAAGTATGCACATTCTACGTCATAAGGACTTTCTATAGTTTGCGCATGCGTTTGGAAATAAGAAAAGCTTACTTCCCCCGTTTTTTAAAATCACAGCTTCTAGAAGGTTTACATGATTTCTTAAAAAACACGAGTTTTTAGAAAATGTGTTTTATTTCATAAATGGAATCAATAAAGTATGCACATTCTACGTCATAACGACATTCTATAGTTTATGCATGCGTCCAAAAACAAGAAAAGCTTACTTCCCCCGTTTTTTAAAATCACGGCTTCTAGAAGGTTTACATGATTTCTTAAAAAACACGAGTTTTTAGAAAATGTGTTTTATTTCATAAATGGAATCATCAAAGTATGCACATTCTACGTGATAACGAATTTCTATAGGTTGCGCATGCGTTTGGAAATAAGAAAAGCTTACTTCCCACGTTTTTTAAAATCACAGCTTCTAGAAGGTTTACATGATTTGTTAAAAAACACGAGTTTTTAGAAAATGTGTTTTATTTAATAATTGGAATCAACAAAGTATGCACATTCTATGTCATAACGACTTTCTATAATTTGCGCAATCGTCCGGACATAGGAAAAGCTTACTTCCACTGTTTTTTAAAATCACAGCTTCTAGAAGGTTTACATGATTTCGTAAAAAACACGAGTTTTTAGAAAATGTGTTTTATTTCATAAATGGAATCAACAAACTATGCACATTCTACGTCATAACGAATTTCTATAGTTTGCGCATGCGTTCGGAAATAAGAAAAGCTTACTTCCCCCATTTTTTAAAATCATAGCTTCTAGAAGGTTTACATGATTTCGTAAAAAACACGAGTTTTTAGAAAATGTGTTTTATTTCATAAATGGAATCAACAAAGTATGCACATTCTACGTCATAACGACTTTCTATAGTTTGCGCATGCGTTTGGAAATAAGAAAAGCTTACTTCCCCCGTTTTTTAAAATCACAGCTTCTAGAAGGTTTACATGATTTCTTAAAAAACACAAGTTTTTAGAAAATGTGTTTTATTTCATAAATGGAATCAACAAAGTATGCACATTCTACCTCATAACGACTTTCTATAGTTTGCGCATGCGTCTGGAAATAAGAAAAGCTTACTTCCACCGTTTTTTAAAATCACAGCTTCTAGAAGGTTTACATGATTTCGTAAAAAACACGAGTTTTTAGAAAATGTGTTTTATTTCATAAATGGAATCAACAAAGTGTGCACATTCTACGTCATAAGGACTTTCTATAGTTTGCACATGCGTTTGGAAATAAGAAAAGCTTACTTCCCCCGTTTTTTAAAATCACAGCTTCTAGAAGGTTTACATGATTTCTTAAAAAACACGAGTTTTTAGAAAATGTGTTTTATTTCATAAATTGAATCTACAAAGTATGCACATTCTACGTCATAACGAATTTCTATAGTTTGCGCATGCGTCCGGAAATAAGAAAAGCTTACTTCCACCGTTTTTTAAAATCACAGCTTCTAGAAGGTTTACATGATTTCGTAAAAAAAACGAGTTTTTAGAAAATGTGTTTTATTTCATAAATGGAATCTACAAAGTATGCACATTCTACGTCATAACGACTTTCTATTGTTTGCGGATGCGTCCCTAAATAAGAAAATCTTACTTCCACCGTTTTTTAAAATCACAGCTTCTAGAAGGTTTACATGATTTCGTAAAAAACATGAGTTTTTAGAAAATGTGTTTTATTTCATAAATGGAATCTACAAAGTATGCACATTCTACGTCATAACGACTTTCTATTGTTTGTGGATGCATCCCTAAATAAGAAAAACTTACTTCCACCATTTTTTAAAATCACAGCTTCCAGAAGGTTTACATGATTTCGTAAAAAACACGAGTTTTTAGAAAATGTGTTTTATTTCATAAATGGAATCTACAAAGTATGCACATTCTACGTCATAACGACTTTCTATAGTTTTCGCATGCGTCCGGAAATAAGAAAAGCTTACTTCCACCGTTTTTTAAAATCACAGCTTCTAGAAGGTTTACATGATTTCGTAAGAAACACGAGTTTTTAGAAAATTTGTTTTATTTCATAAATGGAATCAACAAAGTATGCAGATTCTACGTCATAAGGACTTTCTATAGTTTGCGCATTCGTCCGGAAATAAGAAAAGCTTACTTCCGCCGTTTTTTAAAATCACGGCTTCTAGAAGGTTTACATGATTTCGTAAGAAACACGAGTTTTTAGAAAATGTGTTTTATTTCATAAATGGAATCAACAAAGTATGCACATTCTACGTCATAACGACTTTCTATAGTTTGCACATTCGTCCGGAAATAAGAAAAGCTTACTTCCACCGTTTTTTAAAATCACAGCTTCTAGAAGGTTTACATGATTTCGTAAGAAACATGAGTTTTTAGAAAATGTGTTTTATTTCATAAATGGAATCAACAAAGTATGCACATTCTACGTCATAACGACTTTCTATAGTTTGCGCATGCATCCGGAAATAAGAAAAGCTTACTTCCCCCGTTTTTTAAAATCACAGCTTCTAGAAGGTTTACATGATTTCTTAATAAACACGAGTTTTTAGAAAAAAAAAATTATTTCATAAATGGAATCAACAAAGTATGCACATTCTACGTCATAACGACTTCCTATAGTTTGCGCATGCGTTTGGAAATAAGAAAAGCTTACTTCTCAAGTTTTTTAAAATCACGGCTTCTAGCAGGTTTACATGATTTCTTAAAAAACACGAGTTTTTAGAAAATGTGTTTTATTTCATAAATGGAATCAACAAAGTATGCACATTCTACGTCATAACGACTTTCTATAGTTTGCGCATGCGTCCGGAAATAAGAAAATCTTACTTCTCCCATTTTTTAAAATCACAGCTTCTAGAAGGTTTACATGTTTTCGTAAAAAACAAGAGTTTTTAGAAAATGTGTTTTATTTCATAAATGGAATCTACAAAGTATGCACATTCTACGTCATAACGACTTTGTATTGTTTGCGCAAGCGTCCGGAAATAACAAAAGCTTACTTCCACCGTTTTTTAAAATCGCAGCTTCTACAAGGTTTACATGATTTCGTAAAAAACACGAGTTTTTAGAAAATGTGTTTTATTTCATAAATGGAATCTACAAAGTATGCACATTGTACGTCATAACGACTTTCTATTGTTTGCGCATGCGTCCAGAAATAAGAAAAGCTTACTTCCACCATTTTTTAAAATCACAGCTTCTAGAAGGTTTACATGATTTCGTAAAAAACACGAGTTTTTAGAAAATGTGTTTTATTTCATAAATGGAATCAACAAAGTATGCACATTCTACGTCATAACGAATTTCTATAGTTTGCGCATGCGTTTGGAAATAAGAAAAGCTTACTTCCCCCGTTTTTTAAAATCACAGCTTCTAGAAGGTTTACATGATTTCTTAAAAAACACGAGTTTTTAGAAAATGTGTTTTATTTCATAAATAGAATCAAACAAGTATGCACATTCTACGTCATAACGACTTTCTATAGTTTGCACATGCGTCCGGAAATAAGAAAAGCTTACTTCCACCGTTTTTTAAAATCACAGCTTCTAGAAGGTTTACATGATTTCGTAAAAACACGAGTTTTTAGAAAATCTGTTCATTTCATAAATGGAATCAACAAAGTATGCACATTCTACGTCATAACGACTTTCTATAGTTTGCGCATGCGTCCGAAATAAGAAAAGCTTACTTCCACCGATTTTTAAAATCACAGCTTCTAGAAGGTTTACATGATTTCGTAAAAAACACGAGTTTTTAGAAAATGTATTTTATTTCATAAATGGAATCTACAAAGTATGCACATTCTACGTCATAACGACTTTGTATAGTTTGCGCATGCGTCCAGAAATAACAAAAGCTTACTTCCACCGTTTTTTAAAATCACAGCTTCTAGAAGGTTTACATGATTTCTTAAAAAACACGAGTTTTTAGAAAATGTGTTTTATTTCATAAATGGAATCATCAAAGTATGCACATTCTACGTCATAACAACTTTCTATATATTGTGCATGCATTTGGAAATAAGAAAAGCTTCCCCCATTTTTTAAAATCACAGCTTCTAGAAGGTTTACATGATTTGTTAAGAAACACGAGTTTTTAGAAAATGTGTTTTATTTCATAAATGGAATCAACAAAGTATGCACATTCTACGTCATAACGACTTTCTATAATTTGCGCAATCGTCCGGACATAGGAAAAGCTTACTTCCACTGTTTTTTAAAATCACAGCTTCGAGAAGGTTTACATGATTTCTTAAAAAACACGAGTTTTTAGAAAATGTGTTTTATTTCATAAATGGAATCAACAAAGTATGCACATTCTACGTCATAACGAATTTCTATAGTTTGCGCATGCGTTCAGAAATAAGAAAAGCTTACTTCCCCCGTTTTTTAAAATCACAGCTTCTAGAAGGTTTACATGATTTCTTAAAAAACACAAGTTTTTAGAAAATGTGTTTTATTTCATAAATGGAAACAACAAGGTATGCACATTCTACGTCATAACGACTTTCTATAGTTTGCGCATGCGTCTGGAAATAAGAAAAGCTTACTTCCACCGTTTTTTAAAATCACAGCTTCTAGAAGGTTTACATGATTTTGTAAAAAACACGAGTTTTTAGAAAATGTGTTTTATTTCATAAATGGAATCAACAAAGTATCCACATTCTACGTCATAACGACTTTCTATAGTTTATGCATGCATCCGGAAATAAGAAAAGCTTACTTCCACCGTTTTTTAAAATCACAGCTTCTAGAAGGTTTACATGATTTCTTAAAAAACACGAGTTTTTAGAAAATGTGTTTTATTTCATAAATGGAATCAACAAAGTATGCACATTCTACGTCATATCGACTTTCTATAGTTTGCGCATTCGTCCGGAAATAAGAAAAGCTTACTTCCACTATTTTTTAAAATCACAGCTTCTAGAAGGTTTACATGATTTCGTAAAAAACACGACTTTTCAGAAAATGTGTTTTATTTTATAAATGGAATCTACAAAGTATGCACATTCTACGTCATAACGAATTTCTATAGGTTGCGGATGCATCGGGAAATAAGAAAAGCTTACTTCCCCCGTTTTTTAAAATCACAGCTTCTAGAAGGTTTACATGATTTCTTAAAAAACAGGAGTATTTAGAAATTGTGTTTTATTTAATAAAAGGAATCAACAAAGTATCCACATTCTACGTTATAACGACTTTCTATAGGTTTTGCATGCGTTCGGAAATAAGAAAAGCTTACTTCCCCAGTTTTTTAAAATCACAGCTTCTAGAAGGTTTACATGATTTATTATAAAACACGAGTTTTTAGAAAATGTGTTTTATTCCATAAATGGAATCAACAAAGTATGCACATTCTACGTCATAACGAATTTCTATAGTTTGCGCATGCGTCCGGAAATAAGAAAAGCTTACTTCTCCCGTTTTTGAAAATCACAGCTTCTAGAAGGTTTACATGATTTCTTAAAAAACACGAGTTTTTAGAAAATGTGTTTTATTTAATAAATGGAATCAACAAACTATGCACATTCTACGTGATAACGACTTTCTATAGTTTGCGCATTCGTCCGGAAATAAGAAAAGCTTACTTCCACCTTTTTTTAAAATAACAGCTTCTAGAAGGTTTACATGATTTCGTAAAAAACACGAGTTTTTAGAAAATGTGTTTTATTTCATAAATGGAATCTACAAAGTATGCACATTCTATGTCATAAGGACTTTCTATAGTTTGCGCATTCGTCCGGAAATAAGAAAAGCTTACTTCCATCGTTTTTTAAAATCACAGCTTCTAGAAGGTTTACATGATTTCGTAAAAAACACGAGTTTTTAGAAAATGTGTTTTATTTCATAAATGGTATCAACAAAGTATGCACATTCTACGTCATAACGAATTTCTATAGTTTGCGCATGTGTTTGGAAATAAGAAAAGCTTACTTCCCCCGTTTTTTAAAATCACAGCTTCTAGAAGTTTTACATGATTTCTTAAAAAACACGAGTTTTTAGAAAATGTGTTTTATTTCATAAATGGAATCAACAAAGTATGCCCATTCTAAGTCATAACGACTTTCTATAGTTTGCGTATGCGTTTGGAAATAAGAAAAGCTTACTTCCCCCGTTTTTTAAAATCACAGCTTCTAGAAGGTTTACATGATTTCGTAAAAAACACGATTCTTTAGAAAATGTGTTTTATTTCATAAATAGAATCAACAAAGTATGCACATTCTACGTCATAAAGACTTTCTATAGTTTGCGCATCCGTCCGGAAATAAGAAAAGCTTACTTCCACCGTTATTTAGAATGACAGCTTCTGGAAGGTTTACATGATTTCGTAAAAAACACGAGTTTTTAGAAAATGTGTTTTATTTCATAAATGGAATCTACAAAGTATGCACATTCTACGTCATAACGACTTTCTATAGTTTGCGCATGCGTCCGGAAATAAGAAAAGCTTACTTCCACCGTTTTTTAAAATCACAGCTTCTAGAAGGTTTACATGATTTCGTAAAAAACATGAGTTTTTAGAAAATGTGTTTTATTTCATAAATGGAATCAACAAAGTAAGCACATTCTACATCATAACGACTTTCTATAGTTTGCGCATTCGTCCAGAAATAAGAAAAGCTTACTTCCATCGTTTTTTAAAATCACAGCTTCTAGAAGGTTTACATGATTTCGTAAAAAACACGAGTTTTTAGAAAATGTGTTTTATTTCATAAATGGAATCTACAAGGTGCGACATTCTACGTCATAACGACTTTCTATAGTTTGCGCATGCGTCCAGAAATAAGAAAAGGTTACTTACCCCGTTTTTTAAAATCACAGCTTCTACAAGGTTTACATGATTTCGTAAAAAACACGAGTTTTTGGAAAATGTGTTTTATTTCATAAATGGAATCTACAAAGTATGCACATTCTACGTCATAACGACATTCTATAGTTTGTGCATGCGTCCAGAAATAAGAAAAGCTTACTTCCCCCATTTTTTTAAATCACAGCTTCTAGAAGGTTTACATGATTTCGTAAAAAACACAAGTTTTTAGAAAATGTGTTTTATTTCATAAATGGAATATACAAAGTATGCACATTCTACGTCATAACGACTTTCTATAGTTTGCGCATGCGTCCGGAAATAAGAAAAGCTTACTTCCACCGTTTTCTAAGATCACAGCTTCTAGAAGGTTTACATGATTTCGTAAAAAACACGAGTTTTTAGAAAATGTGTTTTATTTCATAAATGGAATCAACAAACTATGCATATTCTACGTCATAACGAATTTCTATAGTTTGCGCATGCGTTCGGAAATAAGAAAAGCTTACTTCCCCCATTTTTTAAAATCATAGCTTCTAGAAGGTTTACATGATTTCGTAAAAAACACGAGTTTTTAGAAAATGTGTTTTATTTCATAAATGGAATCAACAAAGTATGCACATTCTACGTCATAACGACTTTCTATAGTTTGCGCATGCGTTTGGAAATAAGAAAAGCTTACTTCCCCCGTTTTTTAAAATCACAGCTTCTAGAAGGTTTACATGATTTCTTAAAAAACACAAGTTTTTAGAAAATGTGTTTTATTTCATAAATGGAATCAACAAAGTATGCACATTCTACGTCATAACGACTTTCTATAGTTTGCGCATGCGTCCGGAAATAAGAAAAGCTTACTTCCACCGTTTTTTAAAATCACGGCTTCTAGAAGGTTTACATGATTTCGTAAAAAACACGAGTTTTTAGAAAATCTGTTTTATTTCATAAATGGAATCAACAAAGTATGCACATTCTACGTCATAACGACTTTCTATAGTTTGCGCATGCATCCGAAATAAGAAAAGCTTACTTCCACCGATTTATAAAATCACAGCTTCTAGAAGGTTTACATGATTTCGTAAAAAACACGAGTTTTTAGAAAATGTATTTTATTTCATAAATGGAATCTACAAAGTATGCACATTCTACATCATAACGACTTTGTATAGTTTGCGCATGCGTCCGGAAATAACAAAAGCTTACTTCCACCGTTTTTTAAAATCACAGCTTCTAGAAGGTTTACATGATTTCTTAAAAAACACGAGTTTTTAGAAAATGTGTTTTATTTCATAAATGGAATCATCAAAGTATGCACATTCTACGTCATAACGACTTTCTATAGGTTGCGCATGCATTTGGAAATAAGAAAAGCTTACTTCCCCCGTTTTTTAAAATCACAGCTTCTAGAAGGTTTACATGATTTGTTAAGAAACACGAGTTTTTAGAAAATGTGTTTTATTTCATAAATGGAATCAACAAAGTATGCACATTCTAGGTCATAACGACTTTCTATAATTTGCGCAATCGTCCGGACATAGGAAAAGCTTACTTCCACTGTTTTTTAAAATCACAGCTTCGAGAAGGTTTACATGATTTCGTAAAAAACAGGAGTTTTTAGAAAATGTGTTTTATTTCATAAATGGAATCAACAAAGTATGCACATTCTACGTCATAACGAATTTCTATAGTTTGCGCATGCGTTCAGAAATAAGAAAAGCTTACTTCCCCCGTTTTTTAAAATCACAGCTTCTAGAAGGTTTACATGATTTCTTAAAAAACACAAGTTTTTAGAAAATGTGTTTTATTTCATAAATGGAAACAACAAGGTATGCACATTCTACGTCATAACGACTTTCTATAGGTTGCGCATGCGTCTGGAAATAAGAAAAGCTTACTTCCACCGTTTTTTAAAATCACAGCTTCTAGAAGGTTTACATGATTTCGTAAAAAACACGAGTTTTTAGAAAATGTGTTTTATTTCATAAATGGAATCAACAAAGTATGCACATTCTACGTCATAACGACTTTCTATAGTTTATGCATGCATCCGGAAATAAGAAAAGATTACTTCCACCGTTTTTTAAAATCACAGCTTCTAGAAGGTTTACATGATTTCTTAAAAAACACGAGTTTTTAGAAAATGTGTTTTATTTCATAAATGGAATCAACAAAGTATGCACATTCTACGTCATAACGACTTTCTATAGTTTGCGCATTCGTCCGGAAATAAGAAAAGCTTACTTCCACTGTTTTTTAAAATCACAGCTTCTAGAAGGTTTACATGATTTCGTAAAAAACACGACTTTTCAGAAAATGTGTTTTATTTTATAAATGGAATCTACAAAGTATGCACATTCTACGTCATAACGACTTTCTATAGTTTGCGCATGCATCTGGAAATAAGAAAAACTTACTTCCCCCGTTTTTTAAAATCACAGCTTCTAGAAGGTTTACATGATTTCTTAAAAAACAGGAGTATTTAGAAATTGTGTTTTATTTCATAAATGGAATCAACAAAGTATCCACATTCTACGTCATAACGACTTTCTATAGTTTTTGCATGCGTTCGGAAATAAGAAAAGCTTACTTCCCCCGTTTTTTAAAATCACAGCTTCTAGAAGGTTTACATGATTTATTAAAAAACACGCGTTTTAGAAAATGTGTTTTATTCCATAAATGGAATCAACAAAGTATGCACATTCTACGTCATAACGAATTTCTATAGTTTGCGCATGCGTCCGGAAATAAGAAAAGCTTACTTCTCCCGTTTTTTAAAATCACAGCTTCTAGAAGGTTTACATGATTTCTTAAAAAACACGAGTTTTTAGAAAATGTGTTTTATTTAATAAATGGAATCAACAAAGTATGCACATTCTACGTCATAACGACTTTCTATAGTTTGCGCATTCGTCCGGAAATAAGAAAAGCTTACTTCCACCGTTTTTTAAAATAACAGCTTCTAGAAGGTTTAGATGATTTCGTAAAAAACACGAGTTTTTAGAAAATGTGTTTTATTTCATAAATGGAATCTACAAAGTATCCACATTCTAAGTCATAACGACTTTCTATAGTTTGCGCATGCGTCCGGAAATAAGAAACGCTTACTTCCCCCGTTTTTTAAAATCACAGCTTCTAGAAGCTTTACATGATTTCTTAAAAAACATGAGTTTTTAGAAAATATGTTTTATTTCATAAATGGAATGTTCAAAGTATGCACATTCTACGTCATAACAACTTTCTATAGTTTGCGCATTCATCCGGAAATGTTGATGTATATGTAACTTCTGAATGTATTTCATCAGTATATTATATGTATATTTATTGTACCCTTATAAGAGATGTGTTATTCCTCTATAAGGAAGTGTCGTCATGTGGATTGACAAGTGTCGCAAGTGTGTGTACTTGCCGATGGGTTATTAGACCACCTTATGGGGTCGGCCCTAATTAATATATAATATAATGTGGATGTACTCAAGTAGACAAGTCGGCCCCAGTAGGTCACTGGGCAAAAAGGTGAGTATAAATAGAGATAGGAGATCTCTATTTTACTCACTCGGAAAAGCATCTATCACTCTCTCTGGAAAGTGGCGCACTAGTGAGGAGGAGGAGGATAATCTGCTAGGAGACTATCTCTGTATTATTTGGTTGTATTTTGGTTGAGCCATTGCTCTCTCTATCTCTGAGGAAGTTTGTGGGGTTTTTCACCTTAGGGTTTTCCCCACGGAAACTCTGTGTCTCTTGTCTCTATGCTTTTGATTCTTGTGATGCTTGTGATGCTTGTCATATTATGATTGTCATGCATTGATATACTGTAAATGTTATTCTCTCAGCAAAGATCCTATAGTATTGTGATTTAATACTGAAAATTTAACATGGTATCAGAGCTTAACTGAGAAGAAGACATTTTGCAGTGACGGAAGCTTGTATTCCTTGTTTATTGGGTTTCTCTCCACAGATTTTTGAAATTCAGTATAGTAGATTGGATCTACTCATCAAGGCGCATCTTTCTGTCCAATCATATTTCAGTTCCGAGCATTTTTAGTTTTGGCCCTAAAAATTAGGGTTTCCACAAAAATAGGAATTTCTGGAAACTGAAGGTACAGCTGGAAGCTCCTTGCAAAAATCGAAGGTTTGAGCTTTGGATCGAGATTTTTGGCTGGGTAGATCTCCGGGAAACTGAAACCCTAATTCAGGGCTCTCCCTAGTGAACCCGGGAGGACAAAAGGGCAATTTTGAAGGGCAAGACTTTGCTGATCTCAAATTCTAAATGTACTAGGCTGATCAGCTCTCCAATGCGCATCTTTCTATCCTTTCGGAATTTTGAAATTCACATTTTGAATTTTTAGGGTTTCTCTGACAAACCCTAATCCGGGACCAGATCCAGTTTTCAGCACTTCAAGTGGTAAGTTCTAAATCTTTTCTATTTCCATTTGAAGTACTCTTAAAGATGTCTCTTCACACCAAGCTTGAGGATAAGCTTGAAGGGGCTGATAACTTCCGAGCCTGGAAGTATAGGATTGGGCTAATCCTGGAAGAGAATGAGTTGGACTCATATGTGAAAGAAGACATCCCTATCCCAGAGGATGAAGAGGCCAAGGTATTGCACAAGAAGAACTTGGTCAAGGCAAAGAGAATCATTGTTGATTCTATCAAAGACCATCTCATACCCCATGTGTCTTCTCTCAAGACACCCAAAGAGATGTTTGAATCTTTGACCAAGCTATTTGAAGGAAAGAACATAAATCGGAAGATGACCCTGCGGAACCAATTGAAAGCAGTAAAGTTTCAGAATGGAGAAACCATTCAATCCTACTTTTCAAGGGTCTCTCAGATCAAGGAACAATTAGAAGCAGTAGATGAAATGGTGGAGAATGGTGAAGTGGTGATGACCACTCTAAATGGCCTACCCAGGTCATGGGATTCCTTTATTCAAGGAATTTGTGCAAGGAAGAAGTTGATATCCTTCAGTAGACTTCGAGAAGAATGTTCTCAAGAAGAAGCTAGGCTTATAGCTCGTGAAGAAAAGATGGGAGGAGAAGATCAAGCTCTTGCAGCTCACACCAAAAGAAGCAAAATCAAGAAGGATCACCCTCGCCACAATAGATCCTATCAAAAGAATAAGAAAGACCTAAGATGCTTCACATGCAATGAGAAGGGTCACTTTGCTTCAAATTGTCCTAAGAACAAAAGGGATAATAACAAAAATCCTAGTAAGAAGAAGAAGGGCAGCAAAAGAAGGTTTCATGCTCATGCTGCTGAATATGATGAACCCCCAAAGAAGAAGGCTAAGGCAGAAAGTAGTAGTGATGATGATTCATCAAGTGAAGAAGAGTATGTTCTGATCTCTGCACTCACTGGTACCATCTCCCATGGTTGTAATGATTGGTTGATTGATAGTGGGGCTTCCAAACACATGACTGGGTTCAAGGAATCTTTTGTGAACCTTTCTGAACATGAATCACCCCATAAGGTGAAACTTGGGGATGATTATCAATACCCAATCAAAGGAAGTGGTGAAGCTTCTTACAACCTAGATTCGGGAAAATCTCTGAAGATGAAGGAAGTCCTCTATGTACCTGGACTCAAGAAGAACTTACTCTCCATCTCTGCTTTAGATGCAAAAGGTATGAGGGTTGCATTTGTTGATGGCCAAGTACTAATGTGGCCAAAGGGAAAGACCATAGATGATGCAGTAGTGATTGGAGAGCAAGAGGGAGGCTTGTACAAATTAAAGGGTCAACCCGAACATGCCATGGTACATGAATCCATGGAGCCAAGTGAACTTTGGCATAGAATACTTGCTCACATGCACTATAGAGCACTTCCAATTGCAAGCAAGGCTGTAGAGGGTCTTCCTGAAATCAAGACCAAACATGAAGGTGTTTGCAAAGGATGTGCAAAAGGTAAGAACATTAAGAAGGCTTTCCCAAGCAGTGAAAGCAAGGCAAAAGATATTCTAGAAATCATCCACTCAGATGTATGTGGCCCTATGTCATCCAGCTCCCTGAGTGGGTATGTTTACTATGTATCATTTATTGATGACTTCTCCAGGAAGACTTGGGTATACTTCTTGAAGGGCAAAGATGAGGTGTTTGATAAATTCAAGGAATTCAAAAACTTGATGGAGAATCAAACTGACAAGAAAATCAAAACATTCAGATCTGAAAATGGTGGAGAATTCACCTCAAATGACTTCAAGAAGCTTTGTAGTGATTCAGGGATTAAGAGGGAGTTGACTGCTCCATATAATCCTCAACAGAATGGAGTTGCAGAAAGGAAGAACATAACTATCATGGAAGCAGCAAGGGCAATGTTGCATGACCAGGATCTTCCTATGCATCTTTGGGTAGAAGCAGCTAGAACAGCTGTATATGTGCAGAATAGAACACCCCACAAGATATTGGACAACAAGACACCAGAAGAAGTCTTTTCTGGTAAGAAACCTGAAGTCAGCCATCTCAGAATATTTGGTTGTCCAGTATACACTCATGTCCCAAAGGAGAAGAGGACTAAACTAGATCCTTCAGGAAAGAAGGGAATCTTTGTGGGTTATAGTGAAAGCTCGAAGGCCTACAGAATATATTTTCCAGGGTTCAAGATGATTGATGTCAGCAGGGATGTAACATTTGATGAAAATTCAGCATTCCTCAAATCAAGAAAGGCACCTATTGAAGTTTATGAAGAACCTAAGGAAACAAGATTTCAAGACACTACCATGACTGATGCGGTTCCAGGAACTGCTCGTGAGTTTGAAGATCCACAAGAACCTGTAGATCCACCTCGTGAGGATAACTCTCACAAGAGGAAACCTGTATGGGCTAGAGAACTCATTCATGATGCAGAAAGATTTGGCATTCCAGAAGAAGAACAGAGAGCAAAGAAAAGAACCAGATCACACACCAGTTATGTTGCTTTACTCTGTGACATCATGAACAAAGAGCCTTCCAGTTATGAAGAAGCAGCAGAAAAGAAAGAATGGAAGGATGCTATGGTTGAGGAATATCAATCAATTATGAAGAATGATGTTTGGGATGTTGTCCCAAGACCTAAAGGGAAGTCTGTTGTGACTTCCAAGTGGATCTACAAAATCAAGCATGCTGCAGATGGCAGTGTGGAAAAAAATATAAAGCAAGATTCGTAGCTCGTGGTTTCTCTCAGAAGGAAGGAATAGACTATGAAGAAACCTTTGCACCTGTAGCCAGATATACTTCCATCAGAACAGTACTTGCCCTGGCTGCAGCAATGAAGTGGAAGATACACCAGATGGATGTCAAGACTGCTTTTCTGAACGGTATAGTAGAAGAGGAAGTATATGTGGAACAGCCACTCGGCTTTGAAATACATGACAGGGAATCTTATGTATGCAGATTGAAGAAAGCCTTGTATGGCTTGAAGCAAGCTCCCAGAACCTGGTACGGTAGGATGGACAGTTTCCTATCTAGTTTGGGCTTTACCAAGAGTAAAGCGGATTCCAACCTTTACTACAAAGTTGAGGAAGGGAATCCTGTGATTCTACTACTATATGTGGATCACCTATTTGTGACAGGAGATGACAGACTGATTGCGGATACTAAGAGGAAGCTTGCAGCTGAATTCGATATGAAAGACTTGGGAATGATGCACTATTTCCTAGGTATGGAGGTGTGGCAGAATGCAGGTGGGATCTTCCTTGGTCAAGGGAAGTACATAGTCGATATCCTAAAGAGATATGGGATGATGGATTGCAAGGCCATGGCCACACCTATGGCATCGAATCTGAAGCTTCTTTGTGATGCTTCATCTGAGCCGGTTGATGTTTCTATGTATCGTCAGATGATTGGGTCCTTGATGTACCTGACGAACACGAGACCAGACATTTGCTTTGCTGTGAACACATTGAGCCAGTTTCTGACGGATCCGAGGAGTGTTCACCTAGTTGCTGTAAAGCATGTTCTGAGGTACCTGAAGGGTACAGTGGATTATGGGCTCAGATATGAGGCGAATCAAAAGTTTAACCTGCATGGTTATGTTGATTCGGATTGGGCTGGCAGTGCTGCAGATAGGAAGAGCACATCAGGGTGTTGCTTCAGTATGGGATCAGGTGTGATCTCTTGGTTTAGCAGGAAGCAGTCCTGCGTAGCACTGAGTACAGCTGAGGCAGAATATGTTGCAGCCTGTTCAGCTAGTTGTGAGGCAGTATGGCTACGGAAGCTACTGTCTGAGTTATTTGATCTCCCGTTGGAGGCTACTGGTATCTTCTGTGATAACCAGAGTTGTGTGAAGTTGTCCGAGAACCCAGTGTTTCATGACAGGTCGAAACACATAGAGATCAAATATCACTATATCAGGGATATGGTGCAGAGAGGAGCTGTGAAGCTCCTGTATGTTGCGACGGACGAGCAGATTGCAGATGTGCTGACGAAGCCACTAGCCAGGGTGAAGTTCGAGTACTTCAGAGAGAGGCTTGGCGTTCTTCAGATCGAGGACACTTCGAGGAAGAAGTGATGGACACATTTGTTGAAGCCATTCCAAGCATGTTGGGAGGAGGATCCTTCACATGGCTGTGGATGTAAGTGCTGGATGATGAGCATCAGGATGATGTTCTAGTTTCTGCTGGATATGATCAGTTGGATCATTTTATGTATGTATGTACGCATCATGTTGGATGCAGGATATGATCAGTTGGATCATTTTATGTATGTATGTACGCATCATGTTGGATGCTGGATATGATCAGTTGGATCATTTTATGTATGTATGTACGCATCATGTTGGATGCAGGATATGATCAGTTGGATCATTTTATGTATGTATGTACGCATCATGTTGGATGCTGGATATGATCAGTTGGATCATGTGTATGTATTGTTTATGCATCATGTTGGATGCTTGGACCATGTATCTGTATATGTATCAGGTGGATACATTGTATGATTAGGTGGATCATGTATGATGATATGTATCATGTATTTGTATTTGTATCAGGTGGATACATTGATGATCAGGAGGATCATGTATGATGATATGTATCAGGTAGATACTTGGTATGCATCAGGCAGATGCATTGATGATCAGGAGGATCATGTATGATGATATGTATCATGTATTTGTATCAGGTGGATACATTGATGATCAGGAGGATCATGTATGATACTTGGTATGCATCAGGAAGATGCATTGATGATCAGGATGATCATAGATGACGAGCTTCAGGATGTTGCTCCAGATGACATGCAGCAGGATGTTGCAGTGATGATCAGGATGATCATAGATGACGAGCTTCAGGATGTTGCTCCAGATGACATGCAGCAGGATGTTGCAGTGATGATTAGGATGATCATAGATGACGAGCTTCAAGATGTTGCTCCAGATGACATGCAGCAGGACGTTGCAGTGATGATGATCAGGATGATCATGGATACATCAGGATGATGTATGGTGAGTATCAGGATGATACTCTGTGGCCGTGGATCAGGTTGTGCAGATGAGCATGTAATCCGGTGCCCTGGGAGATTTGCAGATGGTCTTTCGAGGTTTTGCCTATGGCATGTAATTCGGTTCCCTGGGACATCTGGCAAATGCTCTTTCGAGGTTTTGCTCTGGGAGGACATGTAATTCGGTGCCCTGGGAGATCTGCAGATAGTCTTTCGAGTTTTTGCCTATGGCATGTAATTCGGTTCCCTGGGATATCTGGCAGATGCTCTTTCGAGGTTTTGTCCTATGGCATGTAATTCGGTGCCCTGGGAGATTTGCAGATGGTCTTTCGAGGTTTTGCCTATGGCATATAATTCGGTTCCCTGGGACATCTAGAAAATGCTCTTTCGTGGTTTTGCCATGACCACATGTAATTCGTTGCCCTGGGAGATCTGCAGATAGTCTTTCGAGGTTTTGCCTATGGCATGTAATTCGGTTCCCTAGGATATCTGGCAGATGCTCTTGCGAGGTTTTGTGGTGAGGTCACATGTAATTCGGTGCCCTGGGAGATCCTATAGGGAGAGCTGTGTGCTCGTAACAGCCTGGGATGCTCTTTCGAGGTTTTGTGACGCACGTAAAAGTCCTGAGGATTCCACAGTATGGCCAGTGATGATGAAGACCTGCAGGTGGTGGGCCTACATCCAGTATGAAAAAGGACTGGCTCTGTAGAACTTCCTATGACGAGTAGAGACAGAAATTGGACGAGATAGCAGCAGCAGTGACGATGACGATGACGATGCATCGATGACGATGATCCAGAGAAGAAGACTTGTCTAGCAAATCTGTGTCGAGAAATACCTTCCTTGTTAAGAGGGAGTGTTGATGTATATGTAACTTCGGAATGTATTTCATTAGTATATTATATGTATATTTATTGTACCCTTATAAGAGATGTGTTATTCCTCTATAAGGATTGACAAGTGTCGCAAGTGTGTGTACTTGCCGATGGGTTATTAGACCACCTTATGGGGTCGGCCCTAATTAATATATAATATAATGTGGATGTACTCAAGTAGACAAGTCGGCCCCAGTAGGTCACTGGGCAAAAAGGTGAGTATAAATAGAGATAGGAGATCTCTATTTTACTCACTCGGAAAAGCATCTATCTCTCTCTCTGGAAAGTGGCGCACTAGTGAGGAGGAGGAGGATAATCTGCTAGGAGACTATCTCTGTATTATTTGGTTGTATTTTGATTGAGCCATTGCTCTCTCTATCTCTGAGGAAGTTTGTGGGGTTTTTCACCTTAGGGTTTTCCCCACGGAAACTCTGTGTCTCTTGTCTCTATGCTTTTGATTCTTGTGATGCTTGTGATGCTTGTCATATTATGATTATCATGCATTGATATACTGTAGATGTTATTCTCTCAGCAAAGATCCTATAGTATTGTGATTTAATACTGAAAATTTAACAGGAAATAAGAAAAGCTTACTTCCCCCGTTTTTTAAAATCACAGCTTCTAGAAGGTTTACATGATTTCGTAAAAAACAGGAGTTTTTAGAAAATGTGTTTTATTTCATAAATGGAATCAACAAAGTATGCACATTCTACGTCATAACGAATTTCTATAGTTTGCGCATGCGTTTGGAAATAAGAAAAGCTTACTTCTCCCGTTTTTTAAAATCACGGCTTCTAGAAGGTTTACATGATTTCTTAAAAAACACGAGTTTTTAGAAAATGTGTTTTATTTCATAAATGGAATCAACAAAGTATGCACATTCTACGTCATAACGACTTTCTATAGTTTGCGCATGCGTCCGGAAATAAGAAAAGCTTGCTTCTCCCGTTTTTTAAAATCACAGCTTTTAGAAGGTTTACATGCTTTCTTAAAAAACACGAAATTTTAGCAAATGTGTTTTATTTCATAAATGGAATCAACAAAGTATGCACATTCTACGTCATAACGACTTTCTATAGTTTGCGCATTCGTCCGGAAATAAGAAAAGCTTACTTCGACCGTTATTTAAAATCACAGCTTCTAGAAGGTTTACATGATTTCGTAAAAAGCACGAGTTTTTAGAAAATGTGTTTTATTTCATAAATGGAATCTACAAAGTATGCACATTCTACGTCATAACGACTTTCTATAGTTTGCGCATGCGTCCGGAAATAAGAAAAGCTCACTTCCCACGTTTTTTAAAATCACAGCTTCTAGAAGGTTTACATGATTTCTTAAAAAACAGGAGTTTTTAGAAAATGTGTCCTATTTCATCAATGGAATCAACAAAATATGCACATTCTACGTCATAACGACTTTCTATAGTTTGCACATGCGTCCGGAAATAGAAAAGCTTACTTCTCCCGTTTTTTAAAATCACAGCTTCTAGAAGGATTACATGATTTCTTAAAAAACACGAGTTTTTAGAAAATGTGTTTTATTTCGTAAATGGAATCTACAAAGTATGCACATTCTACGTCATAACGACTTTCTATAGTTTTCGCATGCGTCCGGAAATAAGAAAAGCTTACTTCCACCGTTTTTTAAAATCACAGCTTCTAGAAGGTTTACATGATTTCGTAAGAAACACGAGTTTTTAGAAAACGTGTTTTATTTCATAAATGGAATCAACAAAGTATGCACATTCTATGTCATAACGAATTTCTATAGTTTGCGCATGCGTCCGGAAATAAGAAAAGCTTACTTCCACCGTTTTTTAAAATCACAGCTTCTAGAAGGTTTACATGATTTCGTAAAAAACACGAGTTTTTAGAAAATGTGTTTTATTTCATAAAGGGAATCAACAAAGTATGCACATTCTACGTCATAACGAATTTCTATAGTTTGCGCATGTGTTTGGAAATAAGAAAAGCTTACTTCCCCCGTTTTTTAAAATCACAGCTTCTAGAAGTTTTACATGATTTCTTAAAAAACACGAGTTTTTAGAAAATGTGTTTTATTTCATAAATGGAATCAACAAAGTATGCACATTCTAAGTCATAACGACTTTCTATAGTTTGCGTATGCGTTTGGAAATAAGAAAAGCTTACTTCCCCCGTTTTTTAAAATCACAGCTTCTAGAAGGTTTACATGATTTCGTAAAAAACACGATTTTTTAGAAAATGTGTTTTATTTCATAAATAAAATCAACAAAGTATGCACATTCTACGTCATAACGACTTTCTATAGTTTGCGCATGCGTCCAAAAATAAGAAAAGCTTACTTCCACCGTTATTTAGAATGACAACTTTTAGAAGGTTTACATGATTTCGTAAAAAACACGAGTTTTTAGAAAATGTGTTTTATTTCATAAATGGAATCTACAAAGTATGCACATTCTACGTCATAACGAATTTCTATAGTTTGCGCATGCGTCCGGAAATAAGAAAAGCTTACTTCCACCGTTTTTTAAAATCACAGCTTCTAGAAGGTTTACATGATTTCGTAAAAAACACGAGTTTTTAGAAAATGTGTTTTATTTCATAAATGGAATCAACAAAGTATGCACATTCTAAGTCATAACGACTTTCTATAGTTTGCGTATGCGTTTGGAAATAAGAAAAGCTTACTTCCCCCGTTTTTTAAAATCACAGCTTCTAGAAGGTTTACATGATTTCGTAAAAAACACGATTTTTTAGAAAATGTGTTTTATTTCATAAATAAAATCAACAAAGTATGCACATTCTACGTCATAACGACTTTCTATAGTTTGCGCATGCGTCCAAAAATAAGAAAAGCTTACTTCCACCGTTATTTAGAATGACAACTTTTAGAAGGTTTACATGATTTCGTAAAAAACACGAGTTTTTAGAAAATGTGTTTTATTTCATAAATGGAATCTACAAAGTATGCACATTCTACGTCATAACGAATTTCTATAGTTTGCGCATGTGTTTGGAAATAAGAAAAGCTTACTTCCCCCGTTTTTTAAAATCACAGCTTCTAGAAGTTTTACATGATTTCTTAAAAAACACGAGTTTTTAGAAAATGTGTTTTATTTCATAAATGGAATCAACAAAGTATGCACATTCTAAGTCATAACGACTTTCTATAGTTTGCGTATGCGTTTGGAAATAAGAAAAGCTTACTTCCCCCGTTTTTTAAAATCACAGCTTCTAGAAGGTTTACATGATTTCGTAAAAAACACGATTTTTTAGAAAATGTGTTTTATTTCATAAATAAAATCAACAAAGTATGCACATTCTACGTCATAACGACTTTCTATAGTTTGCGCATGCGTCCAAAAATAAGAAAAGCTTACTTCCACCGTTATTTAGAATGACAACTTTTAGAAGGTTTACATGATTTCGTAAAAAACACGAGTTTTTAGAAAATGTGTTTTATTTCATAAATGGAATCTACAAAGTATGCACATTCTACGTCATAACGAATTTCTATAGTTTGCGCATGCGTCCGGAAATAAGAAAAGCTTACTTCCACCGTTTTTTAAAATCACAGCTTCTAGAAGGTTTACATGATTTCGTAAAAAACACGAGTTTTTAGAAAATGTGTTTTATTTCATAAATGGAATCAACAAAGTATGCACATTCTAAGTCATAACGACTTTCTATAGTTTGCGTATGCGTTTGGAAATAAGAAAAGCTTACTTCCCCCGTTTTTTAAAATCACAGCTTCTAGAAGGTTTACATGATTTCGTAAAAAACACGATTTTTTAGAAAATGTGTTTTATTTCATAAATAAAATCAACAAAGTATGCACATTCTACGTCATAACGACTTTCTATAGTTTGCGCATGCGTCCAAAAATAAGAAAAGCTTACTTCCACCGTTATTTAGAATGACAACTTTTAGAAGGTTTACATGATTTCGTAAAAAACACGAGTTTTTAGAAAATGTGTTTTATTTCATAAATGGAATCTACAAAGTATGCACATTCTACGTCATAACGAATTTCTATAGTTTGCGCATGTGTTTGGAAATAAGAAAAGCTTACTTCCCCCGTTTTTTAAAATCACAGCTTCTAGAAGGTTTACATGATTTCGTAAAAAACACGAGTTTTTAGAAAATGTGTTTTATTTCATAAATGGAATCAACAAAGTATGCACATTCTAAGTCATAACGACTTTCTATAGTTTGCGTATGCGTTTGGAAATAAGAAAAGCTTACTTCCCCCGTTTTTTAAAATCACAGCTTCTAGAAGGTTTACATGATTTCGTAAAAAACACGATTTTTTAGAAAATGTGTTTTATTTCATAAATAAAATCAACAAAGTATGCACATTCTACGTCATAACGACTTTCTATAGTTTGCGCATGCGTCCAAAAATAAGAAAAGCTTACTTCCACCGTTATTTAGAATGACAACTTTTAGAAGGTTTACATGATTTCGTAAAAAACACGAGTTTTTAGAAAATGTGTTTTATTTCATAAATGGAATCTACAAAGTATGCACATTCTACGTCATAACGAATTTCTATAGTTTGCGCATGCGTCCGGAAATAAGAAAAGCTTACTTCCACCGTTTTTTAAAATCACAGCTTCTAGAAGGTTTACATGATTTCGTAAAAAACACAAGTTTTTAGAAAATGTGTTTTATTTCATAAATCGAATCAACAAAGTAAGCACATTCTACATCATAACGACTTTCTATAGTTTGCGCATTCGTCCGGAAATAAGAAAAGCTTACTTCCATCGTTTTTTAAAATCACAGCTTCTAGAAGGTTTACATGATTTCGTAAAAAACACGAGTTTTTAGAAAATGTGTTTTATTTCATAAATGGAATCTACAAGGTATGCACATTATACGTCATAACGACTTTCTATAGTTTGCGCATGCGTCCGGAAATAAGAAAAGGTTACTTACCCTGTTTTTTAAAATCACAGCTTCTACAAGGTTTACATGATTTCGTAAAAAACACGAGTTTTTGGAAAATGTGTTTTATTTCATAAATGGAATCTACAAAGTATGCACATTCTACGTCATAACGACATTCTATAGTTTGTGCATGCGTCCAGAAATAAGAAAAGCTTACTTCCCCCATTTTTTTAAATCACAGCTTCTAGAAGGTTTACATGATTTCGTAAAAAACACAAGTTTTTAGAAAATGTGTTTTATTTCATAAATGGAATATACAAAGTATGCACATTCTACGTCATAACGATTTTCTATAGTTTGCGCATGCGTCCGCAAATAAGAAAAGCTTACTTCCACCGTTTTCTAAAATCACAGCTTCTAGAAGGTTTACATGATTTCGTAAAAAACATGGGTTTTTAGAAAATGTGTTTTATTTCATAAATGGAATCTACAAAGTATGCACATTCTACGTCATAACGAATTTCTATAGTTTGTGCATGCGTACGGAAATAAGAAAAGCTTACTTCCACCGTTTTCTTAAAATCACAGCTTCTAGAAGGTTTACATGATTTCGTAAAAAACACGAGTTTTTAGAAAATGTGTTTTATTTCATAAATGGAATCAACAAAGTATGCACATTCTACGTCATAACGACTTTCTATACTTTGCGCATGCGTTTTGAAATAAGAAAAGCTTACTTCTCCCATTTTTTAAAACCACAGCTTCTAGAAGGTTTACATGATTTCTTAAAAAACACGAGTTTTTAGAAAATGTGTTTTATTTCATAAATAGAATCAACAAAGTATGCACATTCTACGTCATAACGACTTTCTATACTTTGCGCATGCGTCCGGAAATAAGAAAAAGCTTACTTCCACCGTTTTTTAAAATCACAGCTTCTAGAAGGTTTACATGATTTCGTAAGAAACACGAGTTTTTAGAAAATGTGTTTTATTTCATAAAGGGAATCAACAAAGTATGCACATTCTACGTCATAACGAATTTCTATAGTTTGCGCATGTGTTTGGAAATAAGAAAAGCTTACTTCCCCCGTTTTTTAAAATCACAGCTTCTACAAGGTTTACATGATTTCGTAAAAAACACGAGTTTTTGGAAAATGTGTTTTATTTCATAAATGGAATCTACAAAGTATGCACATTCTACGTCATAACGACATTCTATAGTTTGTGCATGCGTCCAGAAATAAGAAAAGCTTACTTCCCCCATTTTTTTAAATCACAGCTTCTAGAAGGTTTACATGATTTCGTAAAAAACACAAGTTTTTAGAAAATGTGTTTTATTTCATAAATGGAATATACAAAGTATGCACATTCTACGTCATAACGATTTTCTATAGTTTGCGCATGCGTCCGGAAATAAGAAAAGCTTACTTCCACCGTTTTCTAAAATCACAGCTTCTAGAAGGTTTACATGATTTCGTAAAAAACATGGGTTTTTAGAAAATGTGTTTTATTTCATAAATGGAATCTACAAAGTATGCACATTCTACGTCATAACGAATTTCTATAGTTTGTGCATGCGTACGGAAATAAGAAAAGCTTACTTCCACCGTTTTTTTAAAATCACAGCTTCTAGAAGGTTTACATGATTTCGTAAAAAACACGAGTTTTTAGAAAATGTGTTTTATTTCATAAATGGAATCAACAAAGTATGCACATTCTACGTCATAACGACTTTCTATACTTTGCGCATGCGTTTTGAAATAAGAAAAGCTTACTTCTCCCATTTTTTAAAACCACAGCTTCTAGAAGGTTTACATGATTTCTTAAAAAACACGAGTTTTTAGAAAATGTGTTTTATTTCATAAATAGAATCAACAAAGTATGCACATTCTACGTCATAACGACTTTCTATACTTTGCGCATGCGTCCGGAAATAAGAAAAAGCTTACTTCCACCGTTTTTTAAAATCACAGCTTCTAGAAGGTTTACATGATTTCGTAAGAAACACGAGTTTTTAGAAAATGTGTTTTATTTCATAAATAGAATCAACAAAGTATACACATTGTACGTCACAACAATTTTATATAGTTTGCGCATGCGTCCGGAAATAAGAAAAGCTTAATCAAGCGTTTTTTAAAATCACAGCTTCTAGAAGGTTTACATGATTTCGTAAAAAACTCGAGTTTTTAGAAAATGTGTTTTATTTCATAAATATTATCTACAAAGTATGCACATTCTACGTCATAACGACATTCTATAGTTTGCGCATGCGTCCGGAAATAAGAAAAGCTTACTTCCACCGTTTTTTAAAATCACAGCTTCTAGAAGGTTTACATGATTTCGTAAAAAACACGAGTTTTTAGAAAATGTGTTTTATTTCGGAAATGGAATCTACAAAGTATGCATATTCTACGTCATAACGACTTTCTATAGTTTGTGCATCCGTCCGGAAATAAGAAAAGCTTACTTCCACCGTTTTTTAAAATCACAGCTTCTAGAAGGTTTACATGATTTCGTAAAAAACACAAGTTTTTAGAAAATGTGTTTTATTTAATAAATGGAATCTACAAAGTATGCACATTCGACGTCATAACGACTTTATATAGTTTGCGTATGCGTCTGGAAATAAGAAAAGCTTAATCAACCGTTTTTTAAAATCACAGCTTCTAGAAGGTTTACGTGATTTCGTAAAAAACACGAGTTTTTAGAAAATGTGTTTTATTTTATAAATGGAATCTACAAAGTATGCACATTCTACGTCATAACAACTTTCTATAGTTTGCGCATGCGTCCGAAAATAAGAAAAGCTTACTTCCCCCGTTTTTTAAAATCACAGCTTCTAGAAGGTTTACATGATTTCGTAAAAAAAACGAGTTTTTAGAAAATGTGTTTTATTTCATAAATGGAATCTACAAAGTATGCACATTCTACATCATAACGACTTTCTATAGTTTGTGCATGCGTCCGGAAATAAGAAAAGCTTACTTCCACCGTTTTTTAAAATCACAGCTTCTAGAGGGTTTACATGATTTCGTAAAAAAAATGAGTTTTTAGAAAATGTGTTTTATTTCATAAATGGAATCTACAAAGTATGCACATTCTACATCATAACGACTTTCTATAATTTGCGCATGCGTCCGGAAATAAGAAAAGCTTACTTCCACCGTTTTTTAAAATCACAGCTTCTAGAAGGTTTACAAGATTTCGTAAAAAAAATGAGTTTTTAGAAAATGTGTTTTATTTCATAAATGGAATCTACAAAGTATGCACATTCTACATCATAACGACTTTCTATAGTTTGCGCATGCGTCCGGAAATAAGAAAAGCTTACTTCCACCGTTTTTTAAAATCACAGCTTCTAGAAGGTTTACATGATTTCGTAAAAAACACGAGTTTTTAGAAAATGTGTTTTATTTCATAAATGGAATCTACAAAGTATGCACATTCTACGTCATAACGACTTTCTATAGTTTGCGCATGCGTCCGGATATAAGAAAAGATTACTTCCACCGTTTTTTAAAATCACAGCTTCTAGAAGGTTTACATGATTTCGTAAAAAACACGAGTTTTTAGAAAATGTGTTTTATTTCATAAATGGAATCAACAAAGTATGCACATTCTATGTCATAACGACTTTCTATAGTTTGCGCATTCGTCCGGAAATAAGAAAAGCTTACTTCCACCCTTTTTAAAATCACAGCTTCTAGAAGGTTTACATGATTTCGTAAAAAACACGAGTTTTTAGAAAATGTGTTTTATTTCATAAATGGAATCAACAAAGTATGCACATTCTACGTCATAACGACTTTCTATACTTTGCGCATGCGTTTGGAAATAAGAAAAGCTTACTTCTCCCGTTTTTTAAAATCACAGCTTGTAGAAGGTTTACATGATTTCTTAAAAAACATGAGTTTTTGGAAAATGTGTTTTATTTCATAAATAGAATCAATAAAGTATGCACATTCTACGTCACAACGACTTTCTATACTTTGCGCATGCATCCGGAAATAAGAAAAGCTTACTTCCACCGTTTTTTAAAATCACAGCTTCTAGAAGGTTTACATGATTTCGTAAAAAACACGAGTTTTTAGAAAATGTGTTTTATTTCATAAATAGAATCAACAAAGTATGCTCATTCTACATCATAACGACTTTATATAGTTTGCGCATGCGTCCGGAAATAAGAAAAGCTTAATCAACCGTTTTTTAAAATCACAGCTTCTAGAAGGTTTAAATGATTTTGTAAAAAAAAACGAGGTTTTAGAAAATGTGTTTTATTTCATAAATGGAATCTACAAAGTATGCACATTCTACATCATAACGACTTTCTAGAGTTTGCGCATGCGTCCGGATATAAGAAAAGCTTACTTCCACTGTTTTTTAAAATCACAGCTTCTAGAATGTTTACATGATTTTGTAAAAAACACGAGTTTTTAGAAAATGTGTTTTATTTCATAAATGGAATCAACAAAGTATGCACATTCTACATCATAAAGACTTTCTATACTTTGCGCATTCGTCCGGAAATAAGAAAAGCTTACTTCCACCGTTTTTTAAAATCACAGCTTCTAGAAGGTTTACATGATTTCGTAAAAAACACGAGTTTTTAGAAAATGTGTTTTATTTCATAAATGGAATCAACAAAGTATGCACATTCTACGTCATAACGACTTTCTATACTTTACGCATGCGTTTGGAAATAAGAAAAGCTTACTTCTCCCGATTTTTAAAATCACAGCTTGTAGAAGGTTTACATGATTTCGTAAAAAACACGAGTTTTTAGAAAATGTGTTTTATTTCATAAATGGAATCAACAAAGTATGCACATTCTACGTCATAACGACTTTCTATACTTTGCGCATGCGTTTGGAAATAAGAAAAGCTTACTTCTCCCGTTTTTTAAAATCACAGCTTGTAGAAGGTTTACATGATTTCTTAAAAAACATGAGTTTTTAGAAAATGTGTTTTATTTCATAAATAGAATCAACAAAGTATGCACATTCTATGTCATAACGACTTTCTATACTTTGCGCATCCGTCCAGAAATAAGAAATGCTTACTTCCACCGTTTTTTAAAATCACAGCTTCTAGAAGGTTTACATGATTTCGTAAAAACACGAGTTTTTACAAAATGTGTTTTATTTCATAAATAGAATCAACAAAGTATGCACATTCTACCTCATAACGACTTTATATAGTTTGCGCATGCGTCCGGAAATAAGAAAAGCTTAATCAACCGTTTTTTAAAATCACAGCTTCTAGAAGGTTTAAATGATTTTGTAAAAAACACGAGTTTTTAGAAAATGTGTTTTATTTCATAAATGGAATCAACAAAGTATGCACACTCTACGTCATAACGACTTTCTATAGTTTGCGCATTCGTCCGGAAATAAGAAAAGCTTACTTCCACCGTTTTTTAAAATCACAGCTTGTAGAAGGTTTACATGATTTCGTAAAAAACACGAGTTTTTAGAAAATGTGTTTTATTTCATAAATGGAATCAACAAAGTATGCACATTCTACGTCATAACGACTTTCTATACTTTGCGCATGCGTTTGGAAATAAGAAAAGCTTACTTCCCCCGTTTTTTAAAATCACAGCTTCTAGAAGGTTTACATGATTTCTTAAAAAACAATAGTTTTTAGAAAATGTGTTTTATTTCATAAATGGAATCAACAAAGTATGCACATTCTACATCATAACGACTTTCTATAGTTTGCGCATCCGTCTAGAAATAAGAAAAGCTTACTTCCACCGTTTTTTAAAATCACAGCTTCTAGAAGGTTTACATGATTTCGTAAAAAACACGAGTTTTTAGAAAATGTGTTTTATTTCATAAATGGAATCAACAAAGTATGCACATTCTACGTCATAAGGACTTTCTATAGTTTGCGCATGCGTTTGGAAATAAGAAAAGCTTACTTCCCCCGTTTTTTAAAATCACAGCTTCTAGAAGGTTTACATGATTTCTTAAAAAACACGAGTTTTTAGAAAATGTGTTTTATTTCCTAAATGGAATCTACAAAGTATGCACATTCTACGTCATAACGAATTTCTATAGTTTGCGCATGCGTCCGGAAATAAGAAAAGCTTACTTCCACCGTTTTTTAAAATCACAGCTTCTAGAAGGTTTACATGATTTCGTAAAAAACATGAGTTTTTACAAAATGTGTTTTATTTCATAAATGGAATCTACAAAGTATGCACATTCTACGTCATAACGACTTTCTATTGTTTGCGGATGCGTCCCTAAATAAGAAAAGCTTACTTCCACCGTTTTTTAAAATCACAGCTTCTAGAAGGTTTACATGATTTCGTAAAAAACACGAGTTTTTAGAAAATGTGTTTTATTTCGTAAATGGAATCTACAAAGTATGCACATTCTACGTCATAACGACTTTCTATAGTTTTCGCATGCGTCCGAAAATAAGAAAAGCTTACTTCAACCGTTTTTTAAAATCACAGCTTCTAGAAGGTTTACATGATTTCGTAAGGAACACGAGTTTTTAGAAAATGTGTTTTATTTCATAAATGGAATCAACAAAGTATGCACATTCTACGTCATAAGGACTTTATATAGTTTGCGCATTCGTCCGGAAATAAGAAAAGCTTACTTCCACCGTTTTTTAAAATCGCAGCTTCTAGAAGGTTTACATGATTTCGTAAAAAACACGAGTTTTTAGAAAATGTGTTTTATTTCATTATTGGAATAAACAAAGTATGCACATTCTACGTCATAACGACTTTCTATAGTTTGCGCATGCGTTTGGAAATAAGAAAAGCTTACTTCTCCCGTTTTTTAAAATCACAGCTTGTAGAAGGTTTACATGATATTTTAAAAAACATGAGTTTTTGGAAAATGTGTTTTATTTCATAAATAGAATCAACAAAGTATGCACATTCTACGTCATAACGACTTTCTATACTTTGCGCATGCATCCGGAAATAAGAAAAGCTTACTTCCACCGTTTTTTAAAATCACAGCTCTAGAAGGTTTACATGATTTCGCAAAAAACACGAGTTTTTAGAAAATGTGTTTTATTTCATAAATAGAATCAACAAAGTATGCACATTCTACATCATAACGACTTTCTATACTTTGCGCATTCGTCCGGAAATAAGAAAAGCTTACTTCCACCGTTTTTTAAAATCACAGCTTCTAGAAGGTTTACATGATTTCGTAAAAAACTCGAGTTTTTAGAAAATGTGTTTTATTTCATAAATGGAATCTACAAAGTATGCACATTCTACGTCATAACGACTTTCTATATTTTGCGCATGCGTCCGGAAATAAGAAAAGCTTACTTCCACCGTTTTTTAAAATCACAGCTTCTAGAAGGTTTACATGATTTCGTAAAAAACACGAGTTTTTAGAAAATGTGTTTTATTTCATAAATGGAATCAACAAAGTATGCACATTCTACATCATAAAGACTTTCTATACTTTGCGCATTCGTCCGGAAATAAGAAAAGCTTACTTCCACCGTTTTTTAAAATCACAGCTTCTAGAAGGTTTACATGATTTCGTAAAAAACACGAGTTTTAGAAAATGTGTTTTATTTCATAAATAGAATCAACAAAGTATGCTCATTCTACATCATAACGACTTTATATAGTTTGCGCATGCGTCCGGAAATAAGAAAAGCTTAATCAACCGTTTTTTAAAATCACAGCTTCTAGAAGGTTTAAATGATTTTGTAAAAAAAACGAGGTTTTAGAAAATGTGTTTTATTTCATAAATGGAATCTACAAAGTATGCACATTCTACATCATAACGACTTTCTAGAGTTTGCGCATGCGTCCGGATATAAGAAAAGCTTACTTCCACTGTTTTTTAAAATCACAGCTTCTAGAATGTTTACATGATTTTGTAAAAAACACGAGTTTTTAGAAAATGTGTTTTATTTCATAAATGGAATCAACAAAGTATGCACATTCTACATCATAAAGACTTTCTATACTTTGCGCATTCGTCCGGAAATAAGAAAAGCTTACTTCCACCGTTTTTTAAAATCACAGCTTCTAGAAGGTTTACATGATTTCGTAAAAAACACGAGTTTTTAGAAAATGTGTTTTATTTCATAAATGGAATCAACAAAGTATGCACATTCTACGTCATAACGACTTTCTATACTTTACGCATGCGTTTGGAAATAAGAAAAGCTTACTTCTCCCGATTTTTAAAATCACAGCTTGTAGAAGGTTTACATGATTTCGTAAAAAACACGAGTTTTTAGAAAATGTGTTTTATTTCATAAATGGAATCAACAAAGTATGCACATTCTACGTCATAACGACTTTCTATACTTTGCGCATGCGTTTGGAAATAAGGAAAGCTTACTTCTCCCGTTTTTTAAAATCACAGCTTGTAGAAGGTTTACATGATTTCTTAAAAAACATGAGTTTTTAGAAAATGTGTTTTATTTCATAAATAGAATCAACAAAGTATGCACATTCTATGTCATAACGACTTTCTATACTTTGCGCATCCGTCCAGAAATAAGAAATGCTTACTTCCACCGTTTTTTAAAATCACAGCTTCTAGAAGGTTTACATGATTTCGTAAAAACACGAGTTTTTACAAAATGTGTTTTATTTCATAAATAGAATCAACAAAGTATGCACATTCTACCTCATAACGACTTTATATAGTTTGCGCATGCGTCCGGAAATAAGAAAAGCTTAATCAACCGTTTTTTAAAATCACAGCTTCTAGAAGGTTTAAATGATTTTGTAAAAAACACGAGTTTTTAGAAAATGTGTTTTATTTCATAAATGGAATCAACAAAGTATGCACATTCTACGTCATAACGACTTTCTATAGTTTGCGCATTCGTCCGGAAATAAGAAAAGCTTACTTCCACCGTTTTTTAAAATCACAGCTTGTAGAAGGTTTACATGATTTCGTAAAAAACACGAGTTTTTAGAAAATGTGTTTTATTTCATAAATGGAATCAACAAAGTATGCACATTCTACGTCATAACGACTTTCTATACTTTGCGCATGCGTTTGGAAATAAGAAAAGCTTACTTCCCCCGTTTTTTAAAATCACAACTTCTAGAAGGTTTACATGATTTCTTAAAAAACAATAGTTTTTAGAAAATGTGTTTTATTTCATAAATGGAATCAACAAAGTATGCACATTCTACATCATAACGACTTTCTATAGTTTGCGCATCCGTCTAGAAATAAGAAAAGCTTACTTCCACCGTTTTTTAATATCACAGCTTCTAGAAGGTTTACATGATTTCGTAAAAAACACGAGTTTTTAGAAAATGTGTTTTATTTCATAAATGGAATCAACAAAGTATGCACATTCTACGTCATAAGGACTTTCTATAGTTTGCGCATGCGTTTGGAAATAAGAAAAGCTTACTTCCCCCGTTTTTTAAAATCACAGCTTCTAGAAGGTTTACATGATTTCTTAAAAAACACGAGTTTTTAGAAAATGTGTTTTATTTCCTAAATGGAATCTACAAAGTATGCACATTCTACGTCATAACGAATTTCTATAGTTTGCGCATGTGTCCGGAAATAAGAAAAGCTTACTTCCACCGTTTTTTAAAATCACAGCTTCTAGAAGGTTTACATGATTTCGTAAAAAACATGAGTTTTTACAAAATGTGTTTTATTTCATAAATGGAATCTACAAAGTATGCACATTCTACGTCATAACGACTTTCTATTGTTTGCGGATGCGTCCCTAAATAAGAAAAGCTTACTTCCACCGTTTTTTAAAATCACAGCTTCTAGAAGGTTTACATGATTTCGTAAAAAACACGAGTTTTTAGAAAATGTGTTTTATTTCGTAAATGGAATCTACAAAGTATGCACATTCTACGTCATAACGACTTTCTATAGTTTTCGCATGCGTCCGAAAATAAGAAAAGCTTACTTCAACCGTTTTTTAAAATCACAGCTTCTAGAAGGTTTACATGATTTCGTAAGGAACACGAGTTTTTAGAAAATGTGTTTTATTTCATAAATGGAATCAACAAAGTATGCACATTCTACGTCATAAGGACTTTATATAGTTTGCGCATTCGTCCGGAAATAAGAAAAGCTTACTTCCACCGTTTTTTAAAATCGCAGCTTCTAGAAGGTTTACATGATTTCGTAAAAAACACGAGTTTTTAGAAAATGTGTTTTATTTCATTATTGGAATAAACAAAGTATGCACATTCTACGTCATAACGACTTTCTATAGTTTGCGCATGCGTTTGGAAATAAGAAAAGCTTACTTCTCCCGTTTTTTAAAATCACAGCTTGTAGAAGGTTTACATGATATTTTAAAAAACATGAGTTTTTGGAAAATGTGTTTTATTTCATAAATAGAATCAACAAAGTATGCACATTCTACGTCATAACGACTTTCTATACTTTGCGCATGCATCCGGAAATAAGAAAAGCTTACTTCCACCGTTTTTTAAAATCACAGCTTCTAGAAGGTTTACATGATTTCGCAAAAAACACGAGTTTTTAGAAAATGTGTTTTATTTCATAAATAGAATCAACAAAGTATGCACATTCTACATCATAACGACTTTCTATACTTTGCGCATTCGTCCGGAAATAAGAAAAGCTTACTTCCACCGTTTTTTAAAATCACAGCTTCTAGAAGGTTTACATGATTTCGTAAAAAACTCGAGTTTTTAGAAAATGTGTTTTATTTCATAAATGGAATCTACAAAGTATGCACATTCTACGTCATAACGACTTTCTATATTTTGCGCATGCGTCCGGAAATAAGAAAAGCTTACTTCCACCGTTTTTTAAAATCACAGCTTCTAGAAGGTTTACATGATTTCGTAAAAAACACGAGTTTTTAGAAAATGTGTTTTATTTCATAAATGGAATCAACAAAGTATGCACATTCTACATCATAAAGACTTTCTATACTTTGCGCATTCGTCCGGAAATAAGAAAAGCTTACTTCCACCGTTTTTTAAAATCACAGCTTCTAGAAGGTTTACATGATTTCGTAAAAAACACGAGTTTTTAGAAAATGTGTTTTATTTCATAAATGGAATCAACAAAGTATGCACATTCTACGTCATAACGACTTTCTATACTTTACGCATGCGTTTGGAAATAAGAAAAGCTTACTTCTCCCGATTTTTAAAATCACAACTTGTAGAAGGTTTACATGATTTCGTAAAAAACACGAGTTTTTAGAAAATGTGTTTTATTTCATAAATGGAATCAACAAAGTATGCACATTCTACGTCATAACGACTTTCTATACTTTGCGCATGCGTTTGGAAATAAGACAAGCTTACTTCTCCCGTTTTTTAAAATCACAGCTTGTAGAAGGTTTACATGATTTCTTAAAAAACATGAGTTTTTAGAAAATGTGTTTTATTTCATAAATAGAATCAACAAAGTATGCACATTCTATGTCATAACGACTTTCTATACTTTGCGCATCCGTCCAGAAATAAGAAATGCTTACTTCCACCGTTTTTTAAAATCACAGCTTCTAGAAGGTTTACATGATTTCGTAAAAACACGAGTTTTTACAAAATGTGTTTTATTTCATAAATAGAATCAACAAAGTATGCACATTCTACCTCATAACGACTTTATATAGTTTGCGCATGCGTCCGGAAATAAGAAAAGCTTAATCAACCGTTTTTTAAAATCACAGCTTCTAGAAGGTTTAAATGATTTTGTAAAAAACACGAGTTTTTAGAAAATGTGTTTTATTTCATAAATGGAATCAACAAAGTATGCACATTCTACGTCATAATGACTTTCTATAGTTTGCGCATTCGTCCGGAAATAAGAAAAGCTTACTTCCACCGTTTTTTAAAATCACAGCTTGTAGAAGGTTTACATGATTTCGTAAAAAACACGAGTTTTTAGAAAATGTGTTTTATTTCATAAATGGAATCAACAAAGTATGCACATTCTACGTCATAACGACTTTCTATACTTTGCGCATGCGTTTGGAAATAAGAAAAGCTTACTTCCCCCGTTTTTTAAAATCACAGCTTCTAGAAGGTTTACATGATTTCTTAAAAAACAATAGTTTTTAGAAAATGTGTTTTATTTCATAAATGGAATCAACAAAGTATGCACATTCTACGTCATAACGACTTTCTATAGTTTGCGCATGCGTCTAGAAATAAGAAAAGCTTACTTCCACCGTTTTTTAAAATCACAGCTTCTAGAAGGTTTACATGATTTCGTAAAAAACACGAGTTTTTAGAAAATGTGTTTTATTTCATAAATGGAATCAACAAAGTATGCACATTCTACGTCATAAGGACTTTCTATAGTTTGCGCATGCGTTTGGAAATAAGAAAAGCTTACTTCCCCCGTTTTTTAAAATCACAGCTTCTAGAAGGTTTACATGATTTCTTAAAAAACACGAGTTTTTAGAAAATGTGTTTTATTTCCTAAATGGAATCTACAAAGTATGCACATTCTACGTCATAACGAATTTCTATAGTTTGCGCATGCGTCCGGAAATAAGAAAAGCTTACTTCCACCGTTTTTTAAAATCACAGCTTCTAGAAGGTTTACATGATTTCGTAAAAAACACGAGTTTTTAGAAAATGTGTTTTATTTCATAAATGGAATCAACAAAGTATGCACATTCTACATCATAAAGACTTTCTATACTTTGCAAATTCGTCCGGAAATAAGAAAAGCTTACTTCCACCGTTTTTTAAAATCACAGCTTCTAGAAGGTTTACATGATTTCGTAAAAAACTCGAGTTTTTAGAAAATGTGTTTTATTTCATAAATGGAATCTACAAAGTATGCACATTCTACATCATAAAGACTTTCTATACTTTGCAAATTCGTCCGGAAATAAGAAAAGCTTACTTCCACCGTTTTTTAAAATCACAGCTTCTAGAAGGTTTACATGATTTCGTAAAAAACTCGAGTTTTTAGAAAATGTGTTTTATTTCATAAATGGAATCTACAAAGTATGCACATTCTACGTCATAACGACTTTCTATATTTTGCGCATGCGTCCGGAAATAAGAAAAGCTTACTTCCACCGTTTTTTAAAATCACAGCTTCTAGAAGGTTTACATGATTTCGTAAAAAACACGAGTTTTAGAAAATGTGTTTTATTTGATAAATGGAATCTACAAAGTATGCACATTCTACATCATAACGACATTCTATAGTTTGCGCATGCGTCCGGAAATAAGAAAAGCTTACTTCCACCGTTTTTTAAAATCACAGCTTCTAGAAGGTTTACATGATTTCGTAAAAAACACGGGTTTTTAGAAAATGTGTTTTATTTCATAAATGGAATCTACAAAGTATGCATATTCTACGTCATAATGACTTTCTATAGTTTATGCATGCGTCCGGAAATAAGAAAAGCTTACTTCCACCGTTTTTTTAAAATCACAGCTTCTAGAAGGTTTATATGATTTCGTAAAAAACACGAGTTTTTAGAAAATGTGTTTTATTTCATAAATAGAATCAACAAAGTATGCAAATTCTACGTCATAACGACTTTATATAGTTTGCGCATGCGTCCGGAAATAAGAAAAGCTTAATCAACCGTTTTTTAAAATCACAGCTTCTAGAAGGTTTACATGATTTCGTAAAAAACACGAGTTTTTTGAAAATGTGTTTTATTTCATAAATGGAATCTACAAAGTATGCACATTCTACGTCATAACGACTTTCTATAGTTTGCGCATCCGTCCGGAAATAAGAAAAGCTTACTTCCACCGTTTTTTAAAATCACAGCTTCTAGAAGGTTTACATGATTTCGTAAAAAACACAAGTTTTTAGAAAATGTGTTTTATTTCATAAATGGAATCTACAAAGTATGCACATTCTACGTCATAACGACTTTATATAGTTTGCGCATGCGTCCAGAAATAAGAAAAGATTAATCAACCGTTTTTGAAAATCACAGCTTCTAGAAGGTTTACGTGATTTCGTAAAAAACACGAGTTTTTAGAAAATGTGTTTTAATTCATAAATGGAATCTAAAAAGTATGCACATTCTACGTCATAATGACTTTCTATAGTTTGCGCATGCGTCCGAAAATAAGAAAAGCTTACTTCCCCCGTTTTTTAAAATCACAGCTTCAAGAAGGTTTAGATGATTTCGTAAAAAACACGAGTTTTTAGAAAATGTGTTTTATTTCATAAATGGAATCAACAAAGTATGCACATTCTACATCATAACGACTTTCTATACTTTGCGCATGCGTTTGGAAATAAGAAAAGCTTACTTCTCCCGTTTTTTAAAATCACAGCTTGTAGAAGGTTTACATGATTTCTTAAAAAACATGAGTTTTTGGAAAATGTGTTTTATTTCATAAATAGAATCAACAAAGTATGCACATTATACGTCATAACGACTTTCTATAGTTTGCGCATGCGTCCGGAAATAAGAAAAGCTTACTTCCACCATTTTTTAAAATCACAGCTTCTAGAAGGTTTACATGATTTCGTAAAAAACACGAGTTTTTAGAAAATGTGTTTTATTTCATAAATGGAATCTACAAATTATGCACATTCTACGTCATAACGACTTTCTATAGTTTGTGCATGCGTCCGGATATAAGAAAAGCTTACTTCCACCATTTTTTAAAATCACAGCTTCTAGAAGGTTTACATGATTTCGTAAAAAACATGAGTTTTTAGAAAAAGTGTTTTATTTCATAAATGGAATCTACAAAGTATGCACATTCTACGTCATAACGACTTTCTATAGTTTGCGCATTCGTCCGGAAATAAGAAAAGCTTACTTCCACCGTTTTTTAAAATCACAGCTTCTAGAAGGTTTACATGATTTCGTAAAAAACACGAGTTTTTAGAAAATGTGTTTGATTTCATAAATGGAATCAACAAAGTATGCACATTCTACGTCATAACGACTTTCTATAGTTTGCGCATGCATTTGGAAATAAAAAAAACTTACTTCCCCCATTTTTTAAAATCACAGCTTCTAGAAGGTTTACATGATTTCTTAAAAAACACGAGTTTTTAGAAAATGTGTTTTATTTCATAAATGGAATCAACAAAGTATGCACATTCTACATCATAACGACTTTCTATAGTTTGCGCATGCGTTTGGAAATAAGAAAAGCTTACTTCCACCGTTTTTTAAAATGACAGCTTCTAGAAGGTTTACATGATTTCGTAAAAAACATGAGTTTTTAGAAAATGTGTTTTATTTCGGAAATGGAATCTACAAAGTATGCACATTCTACGTCATAACGACTTTCTATAGTTTGCACATCCGTCCGGAAATAAGAAAAGCTTACTTCCACCGTTTTTTAAAATCACATCTTCTAGAAGGTTTACATGATTTCGTAGAAAACACAAGTTTTTAGAAAATGTGTTTTATTTAATAAATGGAATCTACAAAGTATGCACATTCGACGTCATAACGACTTTATATAGTTTGCGCATGCGTCCGGAAATAAGAAAAGCTTAATCAACCGTTTTTTAAAATCACAGCTTCTAGAAGGTTTACGTGATTTCGTAAAAAACACGAGTTTTTAGAAAATGTGTTTTATTTTATAAATGGAATCTACAAAGTATGCACATTCTACGTCATAACGACTTTCTATAGTTTGCGCATGCGTCCGAAAATAAGAAAAGCTTAATCAAGCGTTTTTTAAAATCACAGCTTCTAGAAGGTTTACATGATTTCGTAAAAAAATCGAGCTTTTAGAAAATGTGTTTTATTTCATAAATGGAATCTACAAAGTATGCACATTCTACGTCATAACGACATTCTATAGTTTGCGCATGCGTCCGGAAATAAGAAAAGCTTACTTCCATCGTTTTTTAAAATCACAGCTTCTAGAAGGTTTACATGATTTCGTAAAAAACATGAGTTTTTAGAAAATATGTTTTATTTCGGAAATGGAATCTACAAAGTATGCACATTCTACGTCATAACGACTTTCTATAGTTTGCGCATCCGTCCGGAAATAAGAAAAGCTTACTTCCACCGTTTTTTAAAATCACATCTTCTAGAAGGTTTACATGATTTCGTAGAAAACACAAGTTTTTAGAAAATGTGTTATATTTAATAAATGGAATCTACAAAGTATGCACATTCGACGTCATAACGACTTTATATAGTTTGCGCATGCGTCCGGAAATAAGAAAAGCTTAATCAACCGTTTTTTAAAATCACAGCTTCTAGAAGGTTTACGTGATTTCGTAACAAACACGAGTTTTTAGAAAATGTGTTTTATTTTATAAATGGAATCTACAAAGTATGAACATTCTACGTCATAACGACTTTCTATAGGTTGCAAATGCGTCTGAAAATAAGAAAAGCTTACTTCCCCCGTTTTTTAAAATCACGGCTTCTAGAAGGTTTACATGATTTCGTAAAAAAAAACGAGTTTTTAGAAAATGCGTTTTATTTCATAAATGGAATCTACAAAGTATGCACATTCTACATCATAACGACTTTCTATAGTTTGTGTATGCGTCCGAAAATAAGAAAAGCTTGCTTCCACCGTTTTTTAAAATCACATCTTCTAGAAGGTTTACATGATTTCGTAAAAAAAACGAGTTTTTAGAAAATGTGTTTTATTTCATAAATGGAATCTACAAAGTATGCACATTCTACATCATAACGACTTTCTATAGTTTGCGCATGCGTCCGGAAATAAGAAAAGCTTACTTCCACCGTTTTTTAAAATCACAGCTTCTAAAAGGTTTACATGATTTCGTAAAAAAAATGAGTTTTTAGAAAATGTGTTTTATTTCATAAATGGAATCTACAAAGTATGCACATTCTACATCATAACGACTTTGTATAGTTTGCGCATGCGTCCGGAAATAAGAAAAGCTTACTTCCGCTGTTTTTTAAAATCACAGCTTCTAGAAGGTTTACATGATTTCGTAAAAAACATGAGTTTTTAGAAAATGTGTTTTATTTCATAAATGGAATCTACAAAGTATGCACATTCTACGTCATAACGACTTTCTATAGTTTGCGCATGCGTCCGGATATAAGAAAAGATTACTTCCACTGTTTTTTAAAATCACAGCTTCTAGAAGGTTTACATGATTTTTTAAAAAACACGAGTTTTTAGAAAATGTGTTTTATTTCATAAATGGAATCAACAAAGTATGCACATTCTACATCATAACGACTTTCTATAGTTTGCTTATTCGTCCGGAAATAAGAAAAGCTTACTTCCACCGTTTTTTAAAATCACAGCTTCTAGAAGGTTTACATGATTTTGTAAAAAACACGAGTTTTTAGAAAATGTGTTTTATTTCATAAATGGAATCAACAAAGTATGCACATTCTATGTCATAACGACTTTCTATAGTTTGCGCATTCGTCCGGAAATAAGAAAAGCTTACTTCCACCGTTTTTTAAAATCACAGCTTCTAGAAGGTTTACATGATTTCGTAAAAAACACGAGTTTTAGAAAATGTGTTTTATTTGATAAATGGAATCTACAAAGTATGCACATTCTACATCATAACGACATTCTATAGTTTGCGCATGCGTCCGGAAATAAGAAAAGCTTACTTCCACCGTTTTTTAAAATCACAGCTTCTAGAAGGTTTACATGATTTCGTAAAAAACACGAGTTTTAGAAAATGTGTTTTATTTGATAAATGGAGTCTACAAAGTATGCACATTCTACATCATAACGACATTCTATAGTTTGCGCATGCGTCAGGAAATAAGAAAAGCTTACTTCCACCGTTTTTTAAAATCACAGCTTCTAGAAGGTTTACATGATTTCGTAAAAAACATGAGTTTTTAGAAAATGTGTTTTATTTCATAAATAGAATCAACAAAGTATGCACATTCTATGTCATAACGACTTTCTATACTTTGCGCATGCGTCCGGAAATAAGAAAAGCTTACTTCAACCGTTTTTTAAAATCACAGCTTCTAGAAGGTTTACATGATTTCGTAAGAAACACGAGTTTTTAGAAAATGTGTTTTATTTCATAAATAGAATCAACAAAGTATGCACATTCTACGTCATAACGACTTTATATAGTTTGCGCATGCGTCCGGAAATAAGAAAAGCTTAATCAACCGTTTTTTAAAATCACAGCTTCTAGAAGGTTTACATGATTTCGTGAAAAACTCGAGTTTTTAGAAAATGTGTTTTATTTCATAAATGGAATCTACAAAGTATGCACATTCTACGTCATAACGACATTCTATAGTTTGCGCATGCGTCCGGAAATAAGAAAAGCTTACTTCCACCATTTTTTAAAATCACAGCTTTTAGAAGGTTTACATGATTTCGTAAAAAACCCGAGTTTTTTGAAAATGTTTTTTATTTCGTAAATGGAATCTACAAAGTATGCACATTCTACGTCATAATGACTTTCTATAGTTTGCGCATCCGTCCGGAAATAAGAAAAGCTTACTTCCACCGTTTTTTAAAATCACAGCTTCTAGAAGGTTTACATGATTTCGTAAAAAACACAAGTTTTTAGAAAATGTGTTTTATTTCATAAATGGAATCTACAAAGTATGCACATTCTACGTCATAATGACTTTATATAGTTTGCGCATGCGTCCGGAAATAAGAAAAGCTTAATCAACCCTTTTTGAAAATCACAGCTTCTAGAAGGTTTACGTGATTTCGTAAAAAACACGAGTTTTTAGAAAATGTGTTTTATTTCATAAATGGAATCTACAAAGTATGCACATTCTACATCATAACGACTTTCTATAGTTTGCGCATGCGTCCGAAAATAAGAAAAGCTTACTTCCCCCGTTTTTTAAAATCACAGCTTCTAGAAGGTTTAGATGATTTCGTAAAAAACACGAGTTTTTAGAAAATGTGTTTTATTTCATAAATGGAATCAACAAAGTATGCACATTCTACGTCATAACGACTTTCTATACTTTGCGCATGCGTTTGGAAATAAGAAAAGCTTACTTCTCCCGTTTTTTAAAATCATAGCTTGTAGAAGGTTTACATGGTTTCTTAAAAAACATGAGTTTTTGGAAAATGTGTTTTATTTCATAAATAGAATCAACAAAGTATGCACATTCTACGTCATAACGACTTTCTATAGTTTGCGCATGCGTCCGGAAATAAGAAAAGCTTACTTCCACCATTTTTTAAAATCACAGCTTCTAGAAGGTTTACATGATTTCGTAAAAAACACGAGTTTTTAGAAAATGTGTTTTATTTCATAAATGGAATCTACAAAGTATGCACATTCTACGTCATAACGACTTTCTATAGTTTGCGCATGCGTCCGGATATAAGAAAAGCTTACTTCCACCGTTTTTTAAAATCACAGCTTCTAGAAGGTTTACATGATTTCGTAAAAAACACGAGTTTTTAGAAAAAGTGTTTTATTTCATAAATGGAATCAACAAAGTATGCACATTCTACGTCATAACGACTTTCTATAGTTTGCGCATTCGTCCGGAAAAAAGAAAAGCTTACTTCCACCGTTTTTTAAAATCACAGCTTCTAGAAGGTTTACATGATTTCGATAAAAACACGAGTTTTTAGAAAATGTGTTTGATTTCATAAATGGAATCAACAAAGTATGCACATTCTACGTCATAACGACTTTCTATAGTTTGCGCATGCGCCCGGAAATAAGAAAAGCTTACTTCCCCCGTTTTTTAAAATCACAGCTTCTAGAAGGTTTACATGGTTTCTTAAAAAACACGAGTGTTTAGAAAATGTGTTTTATTTCATAAATGGAATCAACAAAGTATGAACATTCTATGTCATAACGAATTTCTATAGTTTGCGCATGCGTTTGGAAATAAGAAAAGCTTACTTCCCCCGTTTTTTAAAATCACAGCTTCTAGAAAGTTTACATGATTTCGTAAAAAACACGAGTTTTTAGAAAATGTGTTTTATTTCATAAATGGAATCTACAAAGTATGCACATTCTAGGTCATAACGACATTCTATAGTTTGCGCATGCGTCCGGAAATAAGAAAAGCTTACTTCCCCCATTTTTTAAAATCACAGCTTCTAGAAGGTTTACATGATTTCGTAAAAAACACGAGTTTTTAGAAAATGTTTTTTATTTCATAAATGCAATCAACAAAGTATGCACATTCTACGTCATAACGACTTTCTATACTTTGTGCATGCGTTTGGAAATAAGAAAAGCTTACTTCTCCCGTTTTTTAAAGTCACGGCTTCTAGAAGGTTTACATGATTTCTTAAAAAACATGAGTTTTTAGAAAATGTGTTTTATTTCATAAATAGAATCAACAAAGTATGCACATTCTACGTCATAACGACTTTATATACTTTGCGCATGCGTCCGGAAATAAGAAAAGCTTACTTCCACCGTTTTTTAAAATCACAGCTTCTAGAAGGTTTACATGATTTCGTAAAAAACACAAGTTTTTAGAAAATGTGTTTTATTTCATAAATAGAATCAACAAAGTATGCACATTCTACGTCATAACGACATTCTATAGTTTGCGCATGCGTCCGGAAATAAGAAAAGCTTACTTCCCCCGTTTTTTAAAATCACAGCTTCTAGAAGGTTTACATGATTTCGTAAAAAACACGAGTTTTTAGAAAATGTGTTTTATTTCATAAATGGAATCTACAAAGTATGCACATTCTACGGCATATTGAATTTCTATAGTTTGCGCATGCGTCTGGAAATAAGAAAAGCTTACTTCCCCCGTATTTAGAAATCACAGCTTCTAGAAGGTTTACATGATTTCTTAAAAAACACGAGTGTTTAGAAAATGTGTTTTATTTCATAAATGGAATGAACAAAGTATGCACATTCTACGTCATACCGACGTTCTATAGTTTGCGCATGCGTTTGGAAATAAGAAAAGCTTACTTCCCCCGTTTTTTAAAATCACAGCTTCTAGAAGATTTACATGATTTCTTAAAAAACACGAGCTTTTAGAAAATGTTTTTTATTTCATAAATAGAATCAACAAAGTATGCACATTTTACGTCGTAACGACTCTCTATAGTTTGCGCATGCATTTGGAAATAAGAAAAGCTTACTTCCCCCGTTTTTTAAAATCGCAGCTTCTAGAAGGTTTACATGATTTCTTAAAAAACACGAGTTTTTAGAAAATGTGTTTTATTTCATAAATGGAATCAACAAAGTATGCACATTCTACATCATAACGACTTTCTATAGTTTGCGCATGCGTCCGGAAATAAGAAAAGCTTAATCAACCGTTTTTTAAAATCACAGCTTTTAGAAGGTTTACGTGATTTCGTAAAAAACACGAGTTTTTAGAAAATGTGTTTTATTTTATAAATGGAATCTACAAAGTATGCACATTCTACGTCATAACGACTTTCTATAGTTTGCACATGCGTCCGAAAATAAGAAAAGCTTACTTCCCCCGTTTTTTAAAATCCTAGCTTCTAGAAGGTTTACATGATTTCGTAAAAAAAACGAGTTTTTAGAAAATGTGTTTTATTTCATAAATGGAATCTACAAAGTATGCACATTCTACATCATAACGACTTTCTATAGTTTGTGTATGCATCCGGAAATAAGAAAAGCTTACTTCCACCGTTTTTTAAAATCACAGCTTCTAGAAGGTTTACATGATTTCGTAAAAAAAACGAGTTTTTAGAAAATGTGTTTTATTTCATAAATGGAATCTACAAAGTATGCACATTCTACATCATAACGACTTTCTATAGTTTGCGCATGCGTCCGGAAATAAGAAAAGCTTACTTCCGCTGTTTTTTAAAATCACAGCTTCTAGAAGGTTTACATGATTTTGTAAAAAACAAGAGTTTTTAGAAAATGTGTTTTATTTCATAAATGGAATCAACAAAGTATGCACATTCTACATCATAACGACTTTCTATAGTTTGCTTATTCGTCCGGAAATAAGAAAAGCTTACTTCCACCGTTTTTTAAAATCACAGCTTCTAGAAGGTTTACATGATTTTGTAAAAAACACGAGTTTTTAGAAAATGTGTTTTATTTCATAAATGGAATCAACAAAGTATGCACATTCTATGTCATAAAGACTTTCTATAGTTTGCGCATTCGTCCGGAAATAAGAAAAGCTTACTTCCACCGTTTTTTAAAATGACAGCTTCTAGAAGGTTTACATGATTTCGTAAAAAACACGAGTTTTAGAAAATGTGTTTTATTTGATAAATGGAATCTACAAAGTATGCACATTCTACATCATAACGACATTCTATAGTTTGCGCATGCGTCCGGAAATAAGAAAAGCTTACTTCCACCGTTTTTTAAAATCACAGCTTCTAGAAGGTTTACATGATTTCGTAAAAAACACGAGTTTTAGAAAATGTGTTTTATTTGATAAATGGAGTCTACAAAGTATGCACATTCTACATCATAACGAGATTCTATAGTTTGCGCATGCGTCCGGAAATAAGAAAAGCTTACTTCCACCGTTTTTTAAAATCACAGCTTCTAGAAGGTTTACATGATTTTGTAAAAAACACGAGTTTTTAGAAAATGTGTTTTATTTCATAAATAGAATCAACAAAGTATGCACATTCTATGTCATAACGACTTTCTATATTTTGCGCATGCGTCCGGAAATAAGAAAAGCTTACTTCCACCGTTTTTTAAAATCACAGCTTCTAGAAGGTTTACATGATTTCGTAAGAAACACGAGTTTTTAGAAAATGTGTTTTATTTCATAAATAGAATCAACAAAGTATGCACATTCTACGTCATAACGACTTTATATAGTTTGCGCATGCGTCCGGAAATAAGAAAAGCTTAATCAACCGTTTTTTAAAATCACAGCTTCTAGAAGGTTTACATGATTTCGTAAAAAACTCGAGTTTTTAGAAAATGTGTTTTATTTCATAAATGGAATCTACAAAGTATGCACATTCTACGTCATAACGACATTCTATAGTTTGCGCATTCGTCCGGAAATAAGAAAAGCTTACTTCCACCATTTTTTAAAATCACAGCTTCTAGAAGGTTTACATGATTTCGTAAAAAACACGAGTTTTTTGAAAATGTTTTTTATTTCGTAAATGGAATCTACAAAGTATGCACATTCTACGTCATAATGACTTTCTATAGTTTGCGCATCCGTCCGGAAATAAGAAAAGCTTACTTCCACCGTTTTTTAAAATCACAGCTTCTAGAAGGTTTACATGATTTCGTAAAAAACACAAGTTTTTAGAAAATGTGTTTTATTTCATAAATGGAATCTACAAAGTATGCACATTCTACGTCATAATGACTTTATATAGTTTGCGCATGCGTCCGGAAATAAGAAAAGCTTAATCAACCCTTTTTGAAAATCACAGCTTCTAGAAGGTTTACGTGATTTCGTAAAAAACACGAGTTTTTAGAAAATGTGTTTTATTTCATAAATGGAATCTACAAAGTATGCACATTCTACGTCATAACGACTTTCTATAGTTTGCGCATGCGTCCGAAAATAAGAAAAGCTTACTTCCCCCGTTTTTTAAAATCACAGCTTCTAGAAGGTTTAGATGATTTCGTAAAAAACACGAGTTTTTAGAAAATGTGTTTTATTTCATAAATGGAATCAACAAAGTATGCACATTCTACGTCATAACGACTTTCTATACTTTGCGCATGCGTTTGGAAATAAGAAAAGCTTACTTCTCCCGTTTTTTAAAATCATAGCTTGTAGAAGGTTTACATGGTTTCTTAAAAAACATGAGTTTTTGGAAAATGTGTTTTATTTCATAAATAGAATCAACAAAGTATGCACATTCTACGTCATAACGACTTTCTATAGTTTGCGAATGCGTCCGGAAATAAGAAAAGCTTACTTCCACCATTTTTTAAAATCACAGCTTCTAGAAGGTTTACATGATTTCGTAAAAAACACGAGTTTTTAGAAAATGTGTTTTATTTCATAAATGGAATCTACAAAGTATGCACATTCTACGTCATAACGACTTTCTATAGTTTGCGCATGCGTCCGGATATAAGAAAAGCTTACTTCCACCGTTTTTTAAAATCACAGCTTCTAGAAGGTTTACATGATTTCGTAAAAAACACGAGTTTTTAGAAAAAGTGTTTTATTTCATAAATGGAATCAACAAAGTATGCACATTCTACGTCATAACGACTTTCTATAGTTTGCGCATTTGTCCGGAAAAAAGAAAAGCTTACTTCCACCGTTTTTTAAAATCACAGCTTCTAGAAGGTTTACATGATTTCGTTAAAAACACGAGTTTTTAGAAAATGTGTTTGATTTCATAAATGGAATCAACAAAGTATGCACATTCTACGTCATAACGACTTTCTATAGTTTGCGCATGCGTCCGGAAATAAGAAAAGCTTACTTCCCCCGTTTTTTAAAATCACAGCTTCTAGAAGGTTTACATAATTTCTTAAAAAACACGAGTGTTTAGAAAATGTGTTTTATTTCATAAATGGAATCAACAAAGTATGAACATTCTATGTCATAACGAATTTCTATAGTTTGCGCATGATTTCGTAAAAAACACGAGTTTTTAGAAAATGTGTTTTATTTCATAAATGGAATCAACAAAGTATGCACATTCTACGTCATAACCACTTTCTATACTTTGCGCATGTTTCCGGAAATAAGAAAAGCTTACTTCCACCGTTTTTTAAAATCATAGCTTCTAGAAGGTTTACATGATTTCGTAAAAAACACGAGTTTTTAGAAAATGTGTTTTATTTCATAAATCGAATAACCAAAGTATGCACATTCTACGTCATAACGACTTTCTATACTTTGCGCATGTGTCCGGAAATAAGAAAAGCTTACTTCCACCGTTTTTTAAAATCACAGCTTCTAGAAGGTTTACATGATTTCTTAAAAAACACGAGTTTTTAGAAAATGTGTTTTATTTCTTAAATGGAATCAACAAAGTATGCACATTCTACGTCATAACGACTTTCTATAGTTTGCGCATGCGTCCAGAAATAAGAAAAGCTTACTTCCCCCGTTTTTTAAAATGACAGCTTCTAGAAGCTTTACATGATTTCTTAAAAAACACGAGTGTTTAGAAAATGTCTTTTATTTCATAAATGGAATCAACAAAGTATGCACATTCTACGTCATAACGACTTCTATAGTTTGCGCATGTGTTTGGAAATAAGAAAAGCTTACTTCCCCCGTTTTTTCAAATCACAGCTTCAAGAAGGTTTACATGATTTCTTAAAAAACACGAGTTTTTAGAAAATGTGTTTTATTTCATAAATAGAATCAACAAAGTATGCACATTCTACGTCATAACGACTTTCTATAGTTTGCGCATGCGTTTGGAAATAAGAAAAGCTTACTTCCCCTGTTTTTTAAAATCATAGCTTCTAGAAGGTTTACATGATTTCTTAAAAACCACGAGTTTTTAGAAAATGTGTTTTATTTCATAATTGGAATCAACAAAGTATGCACATTCTACATCATAACGACTTTCTATAGTTTTCGCATTCGTCCGGAAATAAGAAAAGCTTACTTCCACCATTTTTTAAAATCACAGCTTCTAGAAGGTTTACATGATTTCGTAAAAAACACGAGTTTTTAGAAAATGTGTTTTATTTCAAAATGGAATCTACAAAGTATGCACATTCTACGTCATAATGACTTTCTATAGTTTGCGCATGCGTCCGGAAATAAGAAAAGCTTGATTCCCCCGTTTTTTAAAATCACAGCTTCTAGAAGGTTTACATCATTTCGTAAAAAACACGAGTTTTTAGAAAATGTGTTTTATTTCATAAATGGAATCTACAAAGTATGCACATTCTACGTCATAACGACTTTCTATAGTTTGCGAATGCGTCCGGAAATAAGAAACGCTTACTTCCCCCGTTTTTTAAAATCACAGCTTCTAGAAGGTTTACATGATTTCGTAAAAAACATGAGTTTTTAGAAAATGTGTTTTATTTCATAAATGGAATCTACAAAGTTTGCACATTCTACGTCATAACGACTTTCTATAGTTTGCGCATCCGTCCGGAAATAAGAAAAGCTTACTTCCCCCGTTTTTTAAAATCACAGCTTCTAGAAGGTTTACATGATTTGTTAAAAAACAGGAGGTTTTAGAAAATGTGTTTTATTTCTTAAATGGAATCAACAAAGTATGCACATTCTGCGTCATAACGACTTTCTATAGTTTGCGCATGCGTCCGGAAATAAGAAAAGCTTACTTCCACCATTTTTTAAAATCACATCTTCTAGAAGGTTTACATGATTTCGTAAAAAACACGAGTTTTTAGAAAATGTGTTTTATTCCATAAATGGAATCTACAAAGTATGCACATTCTACGGCATAACGACTTTCTATTGTTTGCGCATGCGTCCGGAAATAAGAAAAGCTTACTTCCACCGTTTTTTAAAATCACAGCTTCTACAAGGTTTACATGATTTCGTAAAAAACATGAGTTTTTAGAAAATGTGTTTTATTTCATAAATGGAATCTACAAAGTATGCACATTCTACGTCATAACTACTTTCTATAGTTTGCGCATGTGTCCGGAAATAAGAAAAGCTTCCTTCCCCCATTTTTTAAAATCACAGCTTCTAGAAGGTTTACATGATTTCTTAAAAAACACGAGTTTTTAGAAAATGTGTTTTATTTCATAAATGGAATCAACAAAGTATGCACATTCTACGTCATAACGACTTTCTATAGTTTGCACATGCATTTGGATATAAGAAAAGCTTACTTCCCCCGTTTTTTAAAATCACAGCTTCTAGAAGGTTTACATGATTTGTTAAAAAACACGAGTTTTTAGAAAATGTGTTTTATTTCATAAATGGAATCAACAAAGTATGCACATTCTCCCTCATAACGAATTTCTATAGTTTGCGCATCCGGCCTGAAATAAGAAAAGCTTACTTCCACCGTTTTTTAAAATCACAGCTTCTAGAAGGTTTACATGATTTCGTAAAAAACAAAAGTTTTTAGAAAATGTGTTTTATTTCATAAATGGAATCTACAAAGTATGCACATTCTACGTCATAACGACTTTCTATAGTTTGCGCATCCGTCCGGAAATAAGAAAATCTTACTTCCACCGTTTTTTAAAATCACAGCTTCTAGAAGGTTTACATGATTTCATAAAAAACACGAGTTTTTAGAAAAAAAATTTTATTTCATAAATGGAATCTACAAAGTATGCACATTCTACGTCATAACGACTTTCTATAGTTTGCGCATGCGTCCGGAAATAAGAAAATCTTACTTCCACCGTTTTTTAAAATCACAGCTTCTAGAAGGTTTACATGATTTCATAAAAAACACGAGTTTTTAGAAAAAAAAATTTATTTCATAAATGGAATCTACAAAGTATGCACATTCTACGTCATAAGGAATTTCTATAGTTTATCCATGTGTCCGGAAATAAGAAAAGATTACTTCCACCATTTTTTAAAATCACAGCTTCTAAAAGGTTTACATGATTTCGTAAAAAACACGAGTTTTTAGAAAATGTGTTTTATTTCATAAATGGAATCAACAAAGTATGCACATTCTACGTCATAACGACTTTCTATAGTTTATGTATGCGTTTGGAAATAAGAAAAACTTACTTCCCGCGTTTTTTAAAATCACAGCTTCTAGAAGGTTTATATGATTTCATAAAAAACACGAGTTTTTAGAAAATGTGTTTTATTTCATAAATAGAATCAACAAAGTATGCACATTCTATGTCATAACGACTTTATATAGGTTGCGCATGCGTCCGAAAATAAGAAAAGCTTAATCAACCGTTTTTTAAAATCACAGCTTCTAGAAGGTTTACATGATTTCGTAAAAAACACGAGTTTTTAGAAAATGTGTTTTATTTCATAAATGGAATCTACAAAGTATGCACATTCTACGTCATAACGACATTCTATAGTTTGTGCATGCGTCCGGAAATAAGAAAAGCTTACTTCCACCATTTTTTAAAATCACAGCTTCTAGAAGGTTTACATGATTTCGTAAAAAACACGAGTTTTTAGAAAATGTGTTTTATTTCATAAATGGAATCTACAAAGTATGCAAATTCTACGTCATAACGACTTTCTATAGTTTGCGCATGCGTCCGGAAATAAGAAAAGCTTACTTCCACCGTTTTTTAAAATCACAGCTTCTAAAAGGTTTACATGATTTCGTAAAAAACACGAGTTTTTAGAAAATGTGTTTTATTTCATAAATAGAATCAACAAAGTATGCACATTCTATGTCATAACGACTTTATATAGGTTGCGCATGCGTCTGGAAATAAGAAAAGCTTAATCAACCGTTTTTTAAAATCACAGCTTCTAGAAGGTTTACATGATTTCGTAAAAAACACGAGTTTTTAGAAAATGTGTTTTATTTCATAAATGGAATCTACAAAGTATGCACATTCTACGTCATAACGACTTTCTATAGTTTGCGCATGCGTCCGGAAATAAGAAAAGCTTACTTCCACCATTTTTTAAAATCACAGCTTCTAGAAGGTTTACATGATTTCGTAAAAAACACGAGTTTTTAGAAAATGTGTTTTATTTCATAAATGGAATCTACAAAGTATGCAAATTCTATGTCATAACGACTTTCTATAGTTTGCGCATGCGTCCGGAAATAAGAAAAGCTTACTTCCACCGTTTTTTAAAATCACAGCTTCTAAAAGGTTTACATGATTTCGTAAAAAACACGAGTTTTTAGAAAATGTGTTTTATTTCATAAATGGAATCTACAAAGTATGCACATTCTACGTCATAATGACTTTATATAGTTTGCGCATGCTTCCGGAAATAAGAAAAGCTTACTTCCACCGTTTTTTAAAATCACAGCTTCTAGAAGGTTTACATGATTTCGTAAAAAACACGGGTTTTTAGAAAATGTGTTTTATTTCATAAATGGAATCTACAAAGTATGCACATTCTACATCATAACGAATTTCTATAGTTTATGCATGCGTACGGAAATAAGAAAAACTTACTTCAACCGTTTTTTAAAATCACAGCTTCTAGAAGGTTTACATGATTTCGTAAAAAACACGAGTTTTTAGAAAATGTGTTTTATTTCATAAATGGAATCTACAAAGTATGCACATTCTACGTCATAACGACTTTATATAGTTTACGCATGCGTCCGGAAATAAGAAAAGCTTACTTCCACCGTTTTTGAAAATCACAGCTTCTAGAAGGTTTACATGATTTCATAAAAAACACGAGTTTTTAGAAAATGTTTTTTATTTCATAAATGGAATCTACAAAGTATGCACATTCTACGTCATAAGGAATTTCTATAGTTTATCCATGCGTCCGTAAATAAGAAAAGCTTACTTCCACCGTTTTTTAAAATCACAGCTTCTAAAAGGTTTACATGATTTCGTAAAAAACATGAGTTTTTAGAAAATGTGTTTTATTTCATAAATGGAATCAACAAAGTATGCACATTCTACGTCATAACGACTTTCTATAGTTTATGTATGCGTTTGGAAATAAGAAAAACTTACTTCCCGCGTTTTTTAAAATCATAGCTTCTAGAAGGTTTATATGATTTCATAAAAAACACGAGTTTTTAGAAAATGTGTTTTATTTCATAAATAGAATCAACAAAGTATGCACATTCTACGTCATAACGAATTTATATAGTTTGCGCATGCGTCCGGAAATAAGAAAAGCTTAATCAACCGTTTTTTAAAATCACAGCTTCTAGAAGGTTTACATGATTTCGTAAAAGACACGAGTTTTTAGAAAATGTGTTTTATTTCATAAATGGAATCTACAAACTATGCACATTCTACGTCATAACGACATTCTATAGTTTGCGCATGCGTCCGGAAATAAGAAAAGCTTACTTCCACCATTTTTTAAAATCACAGCTTCTAGAAGGTTTACATAATTTCGTAAAAAACACGAGTTTTTAGAAAATGTGTTTTATTTCATAAATGGAATCTACAAAGTATGCACATTCTACATCATAACGAAATTCTATAGTTTGCGAATGCGTCCGGAAATAAGAAAAGCTTACTTCCACCGTTTTTTAAAATCACAGCTTCTAGAAGGTTTACATGATTTCGTAAAAACACGAGTTTTTAGAAAATGTGTTTTATTTCATAAATGGAATCTACAAAGTATGCATATTCTATGTCATAACGACTTTCTATAGTTTGCGCATGCGTCCAGAAATAAGAAAAGCGTACTTCCCCCGTTTTTTAAAATCACAGCTTCTAGAAGGTTTACATGATTTCTTAAAAAACACGAGTTTTTAGAAAATGTGTTTTATTTCATAAATGGAATCAACAAAGTATGCACATTCTACGTCATAACGAATTTCTATAGTTTATGTATGCGTTTGGAAATAACAAAAACTTACTTCCCCCGTTTTTTAAAATCACAGCTTCTAGAAGGTTTATATGATTTCATAAAAAACACGAGTTTTTAGAAAATGTGTTTTATTTCATAAATAGAATCAACAAAGTATGCACATTCTACGTCATAACGACTTTATATAGTTTGCGCATGCGTCCGGAAATAAGAAAAGCTTAATCAACCGTTTTTTAAAATCACAGCTTCTAGAAGGTTTACATGATTTCGTAAAAAACACGAGTTTTTAGAAAATGTGTTTTATTTCCTAAATGGAATCTACAAAGTATGCACATTCTACGTCATAACGACATTCTATAGTTTGCGCATGCGTCCGGAAATAAGAAAAGCTTACTTCCACCATTTTTTAAAATCACAGCTTCTAGAAGGTTTACATGATTTCGTAAAAAACACGAGTTTTTAGAAAATGTGTTTTATTTCATAAATGGAATCTACAAAGTACGCACATTCTACGTCATAACGACTTTCTATAGTTTGCGCATGCGTCCGGAAATAAGAAAACCTTACTTCCACCGTTTTTGAAAATCACAGCTTCTAGAAGGTTTACATGATTTCACAAAAAACACGAGTTTTTAGAAAATGTTTTTCATTTCATAAATGGAATCTACAAAGTATGCACATTCTACGTCATAAGGAATTTCTATAGTTTATCCATGCGTCCGGAAATAAGAAAAGCTTACTTCCACCGTTTTTTAAAATCACAGCTTCTAAAAGGTTTACATGATTTCGTAAAAAACACGAGTTTTTAGAAAATGTGTTTTATTTCATAAATGGAATCAACAAAGTATGCACATTCTACGTCATAACGACTTTCTATAGTTTATGTATGCGTTTGGAAATAAGAAAAACTTACTTCCCGCGTTTTTTAAAATCACAGCTTCTAGAAGGTTTATATGATTTCATAAAAAACACGAGTTTTTAGAAAATGTGTTTTATTTCATAAATAGAATCAACAAAGTATGCACATTCTACGTCATAACGACTTTATATAATTTGCGCATGCGTCCGGAAATAAGAAAAGCTTAATCAACCGTTTTTTAAAATCACAGCTTCTAGAAGGTTTACATGATTTCGTAAAAAACACGAGTTTTTAGAAAATGTGTTTTATTTCATAAATGGAATCTACAAAGTATGCACATTCTACGTCATAACGACATTCTATAGTTTGCGCATGCGTCCGGAAATAAGAAAAGCTTACTTCCACCATTTTTTAAAATCACAGCTTCTAGAAGGTTTACATGATTTCGTAAAAAACACGAGTTTTTAGAAAATGTGTTTTATTTCATAAATGGAATCTACAAAGTATGCACATTCTACGTCATAATGACTTTATATAGTTTGCGCATGCGTCCGGAAATAAGAAAAGCTTAATCAACCGTTTTTTAAAATCACAGCTTCTAGAAGGTTTACATGATTTCGTAAAAAACACGAGTTTTTAGAAAATGTGTTTTATTTCATAAATGGAATCTACAAAGTATGCACATTCTACGTCATAACGAAATTCTATAGTTTGTGAATGCGTCCGGAAATAAGAAAAGCTTACTTCCACCATTTTTTAAAATCACAGCTTCTAGAAGGTTTACATGATTTCGTAAAAACACGGGTTTTTAGAAAATGTGTTTTATTTCATAAATGGAATCTACAAAGTATGCATATTCTATGTCATAACGACTTTCTATAGTTTGCGCATGCGTCCAGAAATAAGAAAAGCTTACTTCCCCCGTTTTTTAAAATCACAGCTTCTAGAAGGTTTACATGATTTCTTAAAAAAAATGAGTTTTTAGAAAATGTGTTTTATTTCATAATGGAATCTACAAAGTATGCACATTCTACGTAATAACGACTTTCTATAGTTTGCGCATGCGTCCGGAAATAAGAAAAGCTTAATCAGCCGTTTTTTAAAATCACAGCTTCTAGAAGGTTTACATGATTTCGTAAAAAACACGAGTTTTTAGAAAATGTGTTTTATTTGATAAATGGAATCTACAAAGTATGCACATTCTACGTCATAACGACATTCTATAGTTTGCGCATGCGTCCGGAAATAAGAAAAGCTTAATTCCACCATTTTTTAAAATCACAGCTTCTTGAAGGTTTACATGATTTCGTAAAAAACACGAATTTTTAGAAAATATGTTTTATTTCATAAATGGAATCTACAAAGTATGCACATTCTACGTCATAACGATTTTTCTATAGTTTGCGCATGCGTCCGGAAATAAGAAAAGCTTACTTCCACCGTTTTTTAAAATCACAGCTTCTAGAAGGTTTACATGATTTCTTAAAAAAAATGAGTTTTTAGAAAATGTGTTTTATTTCATAATGGAATCTACAAAGTATGCACATTCTACGTAATAACGACTTTCTATAGTTTGCGCATGCGTCCGGAAATAAGAAAAGCTTACTTCCCCTGTTTTTTAAAATCACAGGTTCTGGAAGGTTTACATGATTTCTTAAATAACACGAGTTTTTAGAAAATTTATTTTATTTCATAAATGGAATCAACAAAGTATGCACATGATACATCGTAAAGACTTTCTATAGTTTGCGCATGCGTCCGGAAATAAGAAAAGCTTACTTCTCCCGTTTTTTAAAATCACAGCATCTAGAAGGTTTACATGATTTCGAAAAAACACGAGTTTTTAGAAAATGTGTTTTATTTCATAAATAGAATCAACAAAGTATGCACATTCTACGTCATAACGACATTCTATACTTTGCGCATGCGTCCGGAAATAAGAAAAGCTTACTTCCACCGTTTTTTAAAATCCCAGCTTCTAGAAGGTTTACATGATTTCGTAAAAAACACGAGTTTTTAGAAAATGTGTTTTATTTCATAAATTGAATCTACAAAGTATGCACATTCTACGTCATAACGACTTTATATAGTTTGCGCATGCGTCCGGAAATAAGAAAAGCTTAATCAACCGTTTTTTAAAATCACAGCTTCTAGAAGGTTTACATGATTTTGTAAAAGACACGAGCTTTTAGAAAATGTGTTTTATTTCATAAATGGAATCTACAAAGTATGCACATTCTACGTCATAACGAAATTCTATAGTTTGCGAATGCGTCCGGAAATAAGAAAAGCTTACTTCCACCGTTTTTTAAAATCACAGCTTCTAGAAGGTTTACATGATTTCGTAAAAACACGAGTTTTTAGAAAATGTGTTTTATTTCATAAATGGAATCTACAAAGTACGCACATTCTACGTCATAACGACTTTCTATAGTTTGCACATGCGTCCGGAAATAAGAAAACCTTACTTCCACCGTTTTTGAAAATCACAGCTTCTAGAAGGTTTACATGATTTCACAAAAAACATGAGTTTTTAGAAGATGTTTTTCATTTCATAAATGGAATCTACAAAGTATGCACATTCTACATCATAAGGAATTTCTATAGTTTATCCATGCGTCCGGAAATAAGAAAAGCTTACTTCCACCGTTTTTTAAAATCACAGCTTCTAAAAGGTTTACATGATTTCGTAAAAAACACGAGTTTTTAGAAAATGTGTTTTATTTCATAAATGGAATCAACAAAGTATGCACATTCTACGTCATAACGACTTTCTATAGTTTATGTATGCGTTTGGAAATAAGAAAAACTTACTTCCCACGTTTTTTAAAATCACAGCTTCTAGAAGGTTTATATGATTTCATAAAAAACACGAGTTTTTAGAAAATGTGTTTTATTTCATAAATAGAATCAACAAAGTATGCACATTCTACGTCATAACGACTTTATATAATTTGCGCATGCGTCCGGAAATAAGAAAAGCTTAATCAACCGTTTTTTAAAATCACAGCTTCTAGAAGGTTTACATGATTTCGTAAAAAACACGAGTTTTTAGAAAATGTGTTTTATTTCGTAAATGGAATCTACAAAGTATGCACATTCTACATCATAACGACATTCTATAGTTTGCGCATGCGTCCGGAAATAAGAAAAGCTTACTTCCACCATTTTTTAAAATCACAGCTTCTAGAAGGTTTACATGATTTCGTAAAAAACACGAGTTTTTAGAAAATGTGTTTTATTTCATAAATGGAATCTACAAAGTATGCACATTCTACGTCATAATGACTTTATATAGTTTGCGCATGCGTCCGGAAATAAGAAAAGCTTAATCAACCGTTTTTTAAAATCACAGCTTCTAGAAGGTTTACATGATTTCGTAAAAAACACGAGTTTTTAGAAAATGTGTTTTATTTCATAAATGGAATCTACAAAGTATGCACATTCTACGTCATAACGAAATTCTATAGTTTGTGAATGCGTCCGGAAATAAGAAAGCTTACTTCCACCATTTTTTAAAATCACAGCTTCTAGAAGGTTTACATGATTTCGTAAAAACACGGGTTTTTAGAAAATGTGTTTTATTTCATAAATGGAATCTACAAAGTATGCATATTCTATGTCATAACGACTTTCTATAGTTTGCGCATGCGTCCAGAAATAAGAAAAGCTTACTTCCCCCGTTTTTTAAAATCACAGCTTCTAGAAGGTTTACATGATTTCTTAAAAAACACGAGTTTTTAGAAAATGTGTTTTATTTCATAAATGGAATCGAAAAGTATGCACATTCTACGTCATAACGACTTTCTATAGTTTATGTATGCCTTTGGAAATAAGAAAAACTTACTTCCACCGTTTTTTAAAATCACAGCTTCTAGAAGGTTTATATGATTTCTTAAAAAACACGAGTTTTTAGAAAATGTGTTTTATTTCATAAATAGAATCAACAAAGTATGCACATTCTACGTCATAACGACTTTATATAGTGTGCGCATGCGTCCGGAAATAAGAAAAGCTTAATCAGCCGTTTTTTAAAATCACAGCTTCTAGAAGGTTTACATGATTTCGTAAAAAACACGAGTTTTTAGAAAATGTGTTTTATTTGATAAATGGAATCTACAAAGTATGCACATTCTACGTCATAACGACATTCTATAGTTTGCGCATGCGTCCGGAAATAAGAAAAGCTTAATTCCACCATTTTTTAAAATCACAGCTTCTTGAATGTTTACATGATTTCGTAAAAAACACGAATTTTTAGAAAATATGTTTTATTTCATAAATGGAATCTACAAAGTATGCACATTCTACGTCATAACAATTTTTCTATAGTTTGCGCATGCATCCGGAAATAAGAAAAGCTTACTTCCACCGTTTTTTAAAATCACAGCTTCTAGAAGGTTTACATGATTTCTTAAAAAAAATGAGTTTTTAGAAAATGTGTTTTATTTCATAATGGAATCTACAAAGTATGCACATTCTACGTAATAACGACTTTCTATAGTTTGCGCATGCGTCCGGAAATAAGAAAAGCTTACTTCCCCTGTTTTTTAAAATCACAGGTTCTGGAAGGTTTACATGATTTCTTAAAAAACACGAGTTTTTAGAAAATTTATTTTATTTCATAAATGGAATCAACAAAGTATGCACATGATACATCGTAAAGACTTTCTATAGTTTGCGCATGCGTCCGGAAATAAGAAAAGCTTACTTCTCCCGTTTTTTAAAATCACAGCATCTAGAAGGTTTACATGATTTCGAAAAAACACGAGTTTTTAGAAAATGTGTTTTATTTCATAAATAGAATCAACAAAGTATGCACATTCTACGTCATAACGACATTCTATACTTTGCGCATGCGTCCGGAAATAAGAAAAGCTTACTTCCACCGTTTTTTAAAATCCCAGCTTCTAGAAGGTTTACATGATTTCGTAAAAAACACGAGTTTTTAGAAAATGTGTTTTATTTCATAAATTGAATCTACAAAGTATGCACATTCTACGTCATAACGACTTTATATAGTTTGTGCATGCGTCCGGAAATAAGAAAAGCTTAATCAACCGTTTTTTAAAATCACAGCTTCTAGAAGGTTTACATGATTTTGTAAAAGACACGAGCTTTTAGAAAATGTGTTTTATTTCATAAATGGAATCTACAAAGTATGCACATTCTACGTCATAACGAAATTCTATAGTTTGCGAATGCGTCCGGAAATAAGAAAAGCTTACTTCCACCGTTTTTTAAAATCACAGCTTCTAGAAGGTTTACATGATTTCGTAAAAACACGAGTTTTTAGAAAATGTGATTTATTTCATAAATGGAATCTACAAAGTATGCATATTCTATGTCATAACGACTTTCTATAGTTTGCGCATGCGTCCAGAAATAAGAAAAGCTTACTTCCCCCGTTTTTAAAAATCACAGCTTCTAGAAGGTTTACATGATTTCTTAAAAAACACGAGTTTTTAGAAAATGTGTTTTATTTCATAAATGGAATCAACAAAGTATGCACATTCTACATCATAACGACTTTCTATAGTTTATGTATGCGTTTGGAAATAAGAAAAACTTACTTCCCCTGTTTTTTAAAATCACAGCTTCTAGAAGGTTTATATGATTTCATAAAAAACACGAGTTTTTAGAAAATGTGTTTTATTTCATAAATAGAATCAACAAAGTATGCACATTCTACGTCATAATGACTTTATATAGTTTGCGCATGCGTCCGGAAATAAGAAAAGCTTAATCAACCGTTTTTTAAAATCACAGCTTCTAGAAGGTTTACATGATTTCGTAAAAAACACGAGTTTTTAGAAAATGTGTTTTATTTCATAAATGGAATCTACAAAGTATGCACATTCTACGTCATAACGACATTCTATAGTTTGCGCATGCGTCCGGAAATAAGAAAAGCTTACTTCCACCATTTTTTAAAATCACAGCTTCTAGAAGGTTTACATGATTTCGTAAAAAACATGAGTTTTTAGAAAATGTGTTTTATTTCATAAATGGAATCTACAAAGTATGCACATTCTACGTCATAACGACTTTCTATAGTTTGCGCATGCGTCCGGAAATAAGAAAATCTTACTTCCACCGTTTTTTAAAATCACAGCTTCTAGAAGGTTTACATGATTTCATAAAAAACACGAGTTTTTAGAAAAAAAAATTTATTTCATAAATGGAATCTACAAAGTATGCACATTCTACGTCATAACGACTTTCTATAGTTTGCGCATGCGTCCGGAAATAAGAAAATCTTACTTCCACCGTTTTTTAAAATCACAGCTTCTAGAAGGTTTACATGATTTCATAAAAAACACGAGTTTTTAGAAAAAAAAATTTATTTCATAAATGGAATCTACAAAGTATGCACATTCTACGTCATAAGGAATTTCTATAGTTTATCCATGTGTCCGGAAATAAGAAAAGATTACTTCCACCATTTTTTAAAATCACAGCTTCTAAAAGGTTTACATGATTTCGTAAAAAACACGAGTTTTTAGAAAATGTGTTTTATTTCATAAATGGAATCAACAAAGTATGCACATTCTACGTCATAACGACTTTCTATAGTTTATGTATGCGTTTGGAAATAAGAAAAACTTACTTCCCGCGTTTTTTAAAATCACAGCTTCTAGAAGGTTTATATGATTTCATAAAAAACACGAGTTTTTAGAAAATGTGTTTTATTTCATAAATAGAATCAACAAAGTATGCACATTCTATGTCATAATGACTTTATATAGGTTGCGCATGCGTCCGGAAATAAGAAAAGCTTAATCAACCGTTTTTTAAAATCACAGCTTCTAGAAGGTTTACATGATTTCGTAAAAAACACGAGTTTTTAGAAAATGTGTTTTATTTCATAAATGGAATCTACAAAGTATGCACATTCTACGTCATAACGACATTCTATAGTTTGCGCATGCGTCCGGAAATAAGAAAAGCTTACTTCCACCATTTTTTAAAATCACAGCTTCTAGAAGGTTTACATGATTTCGTAAAAAACACGAGTTTTTAGAAAATGTGTTTTATTTCATAAATGGAATCTACAAAGTATGCAAATTCTACGTCATAACGACTTTCTATAGTTTGCGCATGCGTCCGGAAATAAGAAAAGCTTACTTCCACCGTTTTTTAAAATCACAGCTTCTAAAAGGTTTACATGATTTCGTAAAAAACACGAGTTTTTAGAAAATGTGTTTTATTTCATAAATAGAATCAACAAAGTATGCACATTCTATGTCATAACGACTTTATATAGGTTGCGCATGCGTCTGGAAATAAGAAAAGCTTAATCAACCGTTTTTTAAAATCACAGCTTCTAGAAGGTTTACATGATTTCGTAAAAAACACGAGTTTTTAGAAAATGTGTTTTATTTCATAAATGGAATCTACAAAGTATGCACATTCTACGTCATAACGACTTTCTATAGTTTGCGCATGCGTCCGGAAATAAGAAAAGCTTACTTCCACCATTTTTTAAAATCACAGCTTCTAGAAGGTTTACATGATTTCGTAAAAAACACGAGTTTTTAGAAAATGTGTTTTATTTCATAAATGGAATCTACAAAGTATGCAAATTCTATGTCATAACGACTTTCTATAGTTTGCGCATGCGTCCGGAAATAAGAAAAGCTTACTTCCACCGTTTTTTAAAATCACAGCTTCTAGAAGGTTTACATGATTTCATAAAAAACACGAGTTTTTAGAAAATGTTTTTTATTTCATAAATGGAATCTACAAAGTATGCACATTCTACGTCATAAGGAATTTCTATAGTTTATCCATGCGTCTGGAAATAAGAAAAGCTTACTTCCACCGTTTTTTAAAATCACAGCTTCTAAAAGGTTTACATGATTTCGTAAAAAACACGAGTTTTTAGAAAATGTGTTTTATTTCATAAATGGAATCTACAAAGTATGCACATTCTACGTCATAACGACTTTCTATAGTTTGCGCATGCGTCCGGAAATAAGAAAAGCTTACTTACACCGTTTTTTAAAATCACAGCTTCTAGAAGGTTTACATGATTTCGTAAAAAACACGAGTTTTTAGAAAATGTGTTTTATTCAATCAATGGAATCAACAAAGTATGCACATTCTACGTCATAACGACTTTCTATAGTTTGCGCATCCATTTGGAAATAAAAAAAACTTACTTCCCCCGTTTTTTAAAATCACAGCTTCTAGAAGGTTTACATGATTTCTTAAAAAACACGAGTTTTTAGAAAATGTGTTTTATTTCAAAAATGGAATCAACAAAGTATGCACATTCTACGTCATAAGGACTTTCTATAGTTTGCGCATGCGTCTGGAAATAAGAAAAGCTTACTTCCACCGTTTTTTAAAATCGCAGCTTCTAGAAGGTTTAGATTATTTCTTAAAAAACACGAGTTTTTAGAAAATGTGTTTTATTTCATAAATGGAATCAACAAAGTATGCACATTCTACGTCATAAGGACTTTCTATAGTTTGCGCATGGGTTTGGAAATAAGAAAAGCTTACTTCCCCCGTTTTTTAAAATCACAGCTTCTAGAAGGTTTACATGATTTCTTAAAAAACACAAGTTTTTAGAAAATGTGTTTTATTTCATCAATGGAATGTACAAAGTATGCACATTCTACGTAATAACGACTTTCTATAGTTTGCGCATGCTTCCAGAAATAAGAAAAGCTTACTTCCCCCGTTTTTTAAAATCACAGGTTCTAGAAGGTTTACATGATTTCTTAAAAAACACGAGTTTTTAGAAAATTTGTTTTATTTCATAAATGGAATCAACAAAGTATGCACATTCTACATCGTAAAGACTTTCTATAGTTTGCGCATGCGTCCGGAAATAAGAAAAGCTTACTTCTCCCGTTTTTTAAAATCACAACATCTAGAAGGTTTACATGATTTCGAAAAAACACGAGTTTTTAGAAAATGTGTTTTATTTCATAAATAGAATCAACAAAGTATGCACATTCTACGTCATAACGACATTCTATACTTTGCGCATGCGTCTGGAAATAAGAAAAGCTTAATTCCACCATTTTTTAAAATCACAACTTCTAGAAGGTTTACATGATTTCGTAAAAAACACGAGTTTTTAGAAAATGTGTTTTATTTCATAAATTGAATCTACAAAGTATGCACATTCTACGTCATAACGACTTTATATAGTTTGCGCATGCGTCCGGAAATAAGAAAAGCTTAATCAACCGTTTTTTAAAATCACAGCTTCTAGAAGGTTTACATGATTTCGTAAAAAACACGATTTTTTAGAAAATGTGTTTTATTTCATAAATGGAATCTACAAATTATGCACATTCTACGTCATAACGAAATTCTATAGTTTGTGAATGCGTCCGGAAATAAGAAAAGCTTACTTCCACCGTTTTTTAAAATCACAGCTTCTAGAAGGTTTACATGATTTCGTAAAAACACGAGTTTTTAGAAAATGTGTTTTATTTCATAAATGGAATCTACAAAGTATGCATATTCTATGTCATAACGACTTTCTATATTTTGCACATGCGTCCAGAAATAAGAAAAGCTTACTTCCCCCGTTTTTTAAAATCACAGCTTCTAGAAGGTTTACATGATTTCTTAAAAAACACGAGTTTTTAGAAAATGTGTTTTATTTCATAAATGGAATCAACAAAGTATGCACATTCTACGTCATAACGACTTTCTATAGTTTATGTATGCGTTTGGAAATAAGAAAAACTTACTTCCCCCGTTTTTTAAAATCACAGCTTCTAGAAGGTTTATATGATTTCTTAAAAAACACGAGTTTTTAGAAAATGTGTTTTATTTCATAAATAGAATCAACAAAGTATGCATATTCTACGTCATAACGACTTTATATAGTTTGCGCATGCATCCGGAAATAAGAAAAGCTTAATCAGCCGTTTTTTAAAATCACAGCTTCTAAAATGTTTACATGATTTCGTAAAAACACAAGTTTTTAGAAAATGTGTTTTATTTGATAAATGTAATCTACAAAGTATGCACATTCTACGTCATAATGACATTCTATAGTTTGTGCATGCGTCCAGAAATAAGAAAAGCTTAATTCCACCATTTTTTAAAATCACAGCTTCTAGAAGGTTTACATGATTTCGTAAAAAACAAGAGTTTTTAGAAAATATGTTTTATTTCATAAATGGAATCTACAAAGTATGCACATTCTACGTCATAACGACTTTCTATAGTTTGCGCATGCGTCCGGAAATAAGAAAAGCTTACTTCCATTGTTTTTTAAAATCACAGCTTCTAGAAGGTTTACATGATTTCGTAAAAAACACGAGTTTTTAGAAAATGTTTTTTATTTCATAAATGGAATCTACAAAGTATGCACATTCTACGTCATAAGGAATTTCTATAGTTTATCCATGCGTCCGGAAATAAGAAAAGCTTACTTCCACCGTTTTTTAAAATCACAGCTTCTAAAAGGTTTACATGATTTCGTAAAAAACACGAGTTTTTAGAAAATGTGTTTTATTTCATAAATGGAATCTACAAAGTATGCACATTCTATGTCATAACGACTTTCTATAGTTTGCGCATGCGTCCGAAAATAAGAAAAGCTTACTTCCCCCGTTTTTTAAAATCACAGCTTCTAGAAGGTTTACATGATTTCTTAAAAAACACGAGTTTTTAGAAAATTTGTTTTATTTCATAAATGGAATCAACAAAGTATGCACATTCTACATCATAACGACTTTCTATAGTTTGCGCATGCGTCCGGAAATAAGAAAAGCTTACTTCCCCCGTTTTTTAAAATCACAGCTTCTAGAAGGTTTACAGGATTTTGTAAAAAACACGAGTTTTTAGAAAATGTGTTATATTTCATCAATGGAATCTACAAAGTATGCACATTCTACGTCATAACGACTTTCTATAGTTTGCGCATTTGTCCGGAAATAAGAAAAGGTTACTTCCACCATTTTTTAAAATCACAGCTTCTCGAAGTGTTACATGATTTCGTAAAAAACACGGGTTTTTACAAAATGTGTTTTATTTCATAAATGGAATCAACAAAGTATGCACATTCTACGTCATAACGACTTTCTATAGTTTGCGCATGCGTCCGGAAATAAGAAAAGCTTACTACCACCATTTTTTAAAATCACAGCTTCTAGAAGGTTTACATGATTTCGTAAAAAACACGAGTTTTTAGATAATGTGTTTTATTTCATAAATGGAATCTACAAAGTATGCACATTCTACGTCATAACAACATTCTATAGTTTGTGCATGCGTCCAGAAATAAGAAAATCTTACTTCCCCCGTTTTTTAAAATCACATCTTTTAGAAGGTTTACATGATTTCTTAAAAAACATGAGTTTTGAGAAAATGTGTTTTATTTCATAAATGGAATCAACAAAGTATGCACATTCTACGTCATAACGACATTCTATAGTTTGCGCATACGTCCGGAAATAAGAAAAGCTTACTTCCACCGTTTTTTAAAATCATAGCTTCTAGAAGGTTTACATGATTTCGTAAAAAACACGAGTTTTTAGAAAATGTGTTTTATTTCATAAATGGAATCTACAAATTATGCACATTCTACGTCATACCGACTTTCTATAGTTTGCGCATGCGTCCGGAAATAAGAAACGCTTACTTCCCCCGTTTTTTAAAATCACAGCTTCTAGAAGGTTTACATGATTTCTTAAAAAACACGAGTTTTTAGAAAATGTTTTTTAATTCATAAATGGAATCAACAAAGTATGCACATTCTACATCATAATGACTTTCTATAGTTTGCGCATTCGTCCGGAAATAAGAAAAGCTTACTTCCATCGTTTTTTAAAATCTTAGCTTCTAGAAGGTTTACATGATTTCGTAAAAAACACGAGTTTTTAGAAAATATGTTTTATTTCATAAATGGAATCTACAAAGTATACACATTCTACGTCATAACGACTTTCTATTGTTTGCGCATGAGTCCGGAAACAAGAAAAGCTTACTTCCCCCGTTTTTTAAAATCACAGCTTCTAGAAGGTTTACATGATTTCATAAAAAACACGAGTTTTTAGAAAATGTGTTTTATTTCATAAATGGAATCTACAAAGTATGCACATTCTACGTCATAACGACATTCTATAGTTTGCGCATGCGTCCGGAAATAAGAAAAGCTTACTTCCCCCGTTTTTTAAAATCACAGCTTCTAGAAGGTTTACATGATTTCGTAAAAAACACGAGTTTTTAGAAAATGTGTTTTATTTCATAAATGGAATCTACAAAGTATGCACATTCTACGTCATAACGACTTTCTATAGTTTGCGCATTCGTCCGAAAATAAGAAAAGCTTACTTCCACCGTTTTTTAAAATCACAGCTTCTAGAAGGTTTACATGATTTCTTAAAAAACACGAGTTTTTAGAAAATGTGTTTTATTTCATAAATGGAATCTACAAAGTATGCACGTTCTACGGCATAACGATTTTCTATAGTTTGCGCATGCGTCCGGAAATAAGAAAAGCTTACTTCCACCGTTTTTTAAAATCACAGCTTCTAGAAGGTTTACATGATTTCGTAAAAAACACGAGTTTTTAGAAAATGTGCTTTATTTCATAAATGGAATCTACAAAGTATGCACATTCTACGTCATAACTACTTTCTATAGTTTGTGCATGTGTCCGGAAATAAGAAAAGCTTACTTCCCCCATTTTTTAAAATCACAGCTTCTAGAAGGTTTACATGATTTCGAAAAAACACGAGTTTTTAGAAAATGTGTTTTATTTCATAAATGGAATCAACAAAGTATGCACATTCTACGTCATAACGACATTCTATACTTTGCGCATGCGTCCGGAAATAAGAAAAGCTTACTTCCACCGTTTTTTAAAATCACAGCTTCTAGAAGGTTTACATGATTTCTTAAAAAACACGAGTTTTTAGAAAATGTGTTTTATTTCATAAATGGAATCTACAAAGTATGCACGTTCTACGGCATAACGATTTTCTATAGTTTGCGCATGCGTCCGGAAATAAGAAAAGCTTACTTCCACCGTTTTTTAAAATCACAGCTTCTAGAAGGTTTACATGATTTCGTAAAAACACACGAGTTTTTAGAAAATGTGTTTTATTTCATAAATGGAATCAACAAAGTATGCACATTCTACGTCATAACGACTTTCTATGCTTTGCACATGCATCCGGAAATAAGAAAAGCTTACGTCTCCCGTTTTTTAAAATCACAGCATCTAGAAGGTTTACGTGATTTCGAAAAAACACGAGTTTTTAGAAAATGTGTTTTATTTCATAAATAGAATCAACAAAGTATGCACATTCTACGTCATAACGACATTCTATACTTTGCGCATGCATCCGGAAATAAGAAAAGCTTACTTCCACCGTTTTTTAAAATCACAGCTTCTAGAAGGTTTACATGATTTCGTAAAAAACACGAGTTTTTAGAAAATGTGTTTTATTTCATAAATGGAATCTACAAAGTATGCACATTCTACGTCATAACGACTTTATATAGTTTGCGTATGCGTCTGGAAATAAGAAAAGCTTAATCAACCGTTTTTTAAAATCACAGCTTCTAGAAGGTTTACATGATTTCGTAAAAAACACGAGTTTTTAGAAAATGTGTTTTATTTCATAAATGAAATCTACAAAGTATGCACATTCTACGTCATAACGAAATTCTATAGTTTGCGAATGCGTCCGGAAATAAGAAAAGCTTACTTCCATCGTTTTTTAAAATCACAGCTTCTAGAAGGTTTACATGATTTCGTAAAAAACACGAGTTTTTAGAAAATGTGTTTTATTTCATAAATGGAATCTACAAAGTATGCATATTCTATGTCATAACGACTTTCTATAGTTTGCGCATGCATCCGGAAATAAGAAAAGCTTACTTCCCCCGTTTTTTAAAATCACAGCTTCTAGAAGGTTTACATGATTTCTTAAAAAACACGAGTTTTTAGAAAATGTGTTTTATTTCATAAATGGAATCAACAAAGTATGCACATTCTACGTCATAACGACTTTCTATAGTTTATGTATGCGTTTGGAAATAAGAAAAGCTTACTTCCCCCGTTTTTTAAAACCACAGCTTCTAGAAGGTTTATATGATTTCTTAAAAAACACGAGTTTTTAGAAAATGTGTTTTATTTCATAAATAGAATCAACAAAGTATGCACATTCTACGTCATAACGACTTTCTATAGTTTGCGCATGCGTCCGGAAATAAGAAAAGCTTACTTCCACCGTTTTTTAAAATCACAGCTTCTAGAAGGTTTACATGATTTCGTAAAAAACACGAGTTTTTAGAAAATGTGTTTTATTTCATAAATGGAATCTACAAAGTATGCACGTTCTACGACATAACGATTTTCTATAGTTTGCGCATGCGTCCGGAAATAAGAAAAGCTTACTTCCACCGTTTTTTAAAATCACAGCTTCTAGAAGGTTTACATGATTTCGTAAAAAACATGAGTTTTTAGAAAATGTGTTTTATTTCATAAATGGAATCTACAAAGTATGCACATTCTACGTCATAACTACTTTCTATAGTTTGCGCATGTGTCCGGAAATAAGAAAAGCTTACTTCCCCCCTTTCTTAAAATCACAGCTTCTAGAAGGTTTAGATTATTTCTTAAAAAACAAGAGTTTTTAGAAAATGTGTTTTATTTCATAAATGGAATCTACAAAGTATGCACATTCTACGTCATAACGAAATTCTATAGTTTGAGAATGCGTCCGGAAATAAGAAAAGCTTACTTCCACCGTTTTTTAAAATCACAGCTTCTAAAAGGTTTACATGATTTCGTAAAAAACACGAGTTTTTAGATAATGTGTTTTATTTCATAAATGGAGTCTACAAAGTATGCACATTCTACGTCATAACAACATTCTATAGTTTGTGCATGCGTCCAGAAATAAGAAAATCTTACTTCCCCCGTTTTTTAAAATCACATCTTTTAGAAGGTTTACATGATTTCTTAAAAAACATGAGTTTTTAGAAAATGTGTTTTATTTCATAAATGGAATCAACAAAGTATGCACATTCTACGTCATAACGACATTCTATAGTTTGCGCATACGTCCGGAAATAAGAAAAGCTTACTTCCACCGTTTTTTAAAATCATAGCTTCTAGAAGGTTTACATGATTTCGTAAAAAACACGAGTTTTTAGAAAATGTGTTTTATTTCATAAATGGAATCTACAAATTATGCACATTCTACGTCATACCGACTTTCTATAGTTTGCGCATGCGTCCGGAAATAAGAAACGCTTACCTCCCCCGTTTTTTAAAATCACAGCTTCTAGAAGGTTTACATGATTTCTTAAAAAACACGAGTTTTTAGAAAATGTTTTTTAATTCATAAATGGAATCAACAAAGTATGCACATTCTACATCATAATTACTTTCTATAGTTTGCGCATTCGTCCGGAAATAAGAAAAGCTTACTTCCACCGTTTTTTAAAATCTTAGCTTCTAGAAGGTTTACATGATTTCTTAAAAAACACGAGTTTTTAGAAAATATGTTTTATTTCATAAATGGAATCTACAAAGTATACACATTCTACGTCATAACAACTTTCTATTGTTTGCGCATGAGTCCAGAAACAAGAAAAGCTTACTTCCCCCGTTTTTTAAAATCACAGCTTCTAGAAGGTTTACATGATTTCTTAAAAAACACGAGTTTTTAGAAAATGTTTTTTAATTCATAAATGGAATCAACAAAGTATGCACATTCTACATCATAATTACTTTCTATAGTTTGCGCATTCGTCCGAAAATAAGAAAAGCTTACTTCCACCATTTTTTAAAATCTTAGCTTCTAGAAGGTTTACATGATTTCTTAAAAAACACGAGTTTTTAGAAAATGTGCTTTATTTCATAAATGGAATCTACAAAGTATGCACATTCTACGTCATAACTACTTTCTATAGTTTGTGCATGTGTCCGGAAATAAGAAAAGCTTACTTCCCCCATTTTTTAAAATCACAGCTTCTAGAAGGTTTACATGATTTCGAAAAAACACGAGTTTTTAGAAAATGTGTTTTATTTCATAAATGGAATCAACAAAGTATGCACATTCTACGTCATAACGACATTCTATACTTTGCGCATGCGTCCGGAAATAAGAAAAGCTTACTTCCACCGTTTTTTAAAATCACAGCTTCTAGAAGGTTTACATGATTTCTTAAAAAACACGAGTTTTTAGAAAATGTGTTTTATTTCATAAATGGAATCTACAAAGTATGCACGTTCTACGGCATAACGATTTTCTATAGTTTGCGCATGCGTCCGGAAATAAGAAAAGCTTACTTCCACCGTTTTTTAAAATCACAGCTTCTAGAAGGTTTACATGATTTCGTAAAAACACACGAGTTTTTAGAAAATGTGTTTTATTTCATAAAAGGAATCAACAAAGTATGCACATTCTACGTCATAACGACTTTCTATGCTTTGCACATGCATCCGGAAATAAGAAAAGCTTACGTCTCCCGTTTTTTAAAATCACAGCATCTAGAAGGTTTACGTGATTTCGAAAAAACACGAGTTTTTAGAAAATGTGTTTTATTTCATAAATAGAATCAACAAATTATGCACATTCTACGTCATAACGACATTCTATACTTTGCGCATGCGTCCGGAAATAAGAAAAGCTTACTTCCACCGTTTTTTAAAATCACAGCTTCTAGAAGGTTTACATGATTTCGTAAAAAACACGAGTTTTTAGAAAATGTGTTTTATTTCATAAATGGAATCTACAAAGTATGCACATTCTACGTCATAACGACTTTATATAGTTTGCGTATGCGTCTGGAAATAAGAAAAGCTTAATCAACCGTTTTTTAAAATCACAGCTTCTAGAAGGTTTACATGATTTCGTAAAAAACACGAGTTTTTAGAAAATGTGTTTTATTTCATAAATGAAATCTACAAAGTATGCACATTCTACGTCATAACGAAATTCTATAGTTTGCGAATGCGTCCGGAAATAAGAAAAGCTTACTTCCACCGTTTTTTAAAATCACAGCTTCTAGAAGGTTTACATGATTTCGTAAAAAACACGAGTTTTTAGAAAATGTGTTTTATTTCATAAATGGAATCTACAAAGTATGCATATTCTATGTCATAACGACTTTCTATAGTTTGCGCATGCATTCGGAAATAAGAAAAGCTTACTTCCCCCATTTTTTAAAATCACAGCTTCTAGAAGGTTTACATGATTTCTTAAAAAACACGAGTTTTTAGAAAATGTGTTTTATTTCATAAATGGAATCAACAAAGTATGCACATTCTACGTCATAACGACTTTCTATAGTTTATGTATGCGTTTGGAAATAAGAAAAGCTTACTTCCCCCGTTTTTTAAAACCACAGCTTCTAGAAGGTTTATATGATTTCTTAAAAAACACGAGTTTTTAGAAAATGTGTTTTATTTCATAAATAGAATCTACAAAGTATGCACATTCTACGTCATAACGACATAACGATTTTCTATAGTTTGCGCATGCGTCCGGAAATAAGAAAAGCTTACTTCCACCGTTTTTTAAAATCACAGCTTCTAGAAGGTTTACATGATTTCGTAAAAAACATGAGTTTTTAGAAAATGTGTTTTATTTCATAAATGGAATCTACAAAGTATGCACATTCTACGTCATAACTACTTTCTATAGTTTGCGCATGTGTCCGGAAATAAGAAAAGCTTACTTCCCCCATTTCTTAAAATCACAGCTTCTAGAAGGTTTAGATTATTTCTTAAAAAACACGAGTTTTTAGAAAATGTGTTTTATTTCATAAATGGAATCTACAAAGTATGCACATTCTACGTCATAACGAAATTCTATAGTTTGAGAATGCGTCCGGAAATAAGAAAAGCTTACTTCCACCGTTTTTTAAAATCACAGCTTCTAAAAGGTTTACATGATTTCGTAAAAAACACGAGTTTTTAGATAATGTGTTTTATTTCATAAATGGAGCCTACAAAGTATGCACATTCTACGTCATAACGACATTCTATAGTTTGCGCATGCGTCCGGAAATAAGAAAAGCTTACTTCCCCCGTTTTTTAAAATCACAGCTTCTAGAGGGTTTACATGATTTCTTAAAAAACACGAGTTTTTAGAAAATGTTTTTTAATTCATAAATGGAATCAACAAAGTATGCACATTCTACATCATAATTACTTTCTATAGTTTGCGCATTCGTCCGAAAATAAGAAAAGCTTACTTCCACCGTTTTTTAAAATCTTAGCTTCTAGAAGGTTTACATGATTTCTTAAAAAACACGAGTTTTTAGAAAATGTGTTTTATTTCATAAATGGAATCTACAAAGTATACACATTCTACGTCATAACGACTTTCTATTGTTTGCGCATGTGTCCGGAAACAAGAAAAGCTTACTTCCCCCGTTTTTTAAAATCACAGCTTCTAGAAGTTTTATATGATTTCGTAAAAAACACGAGTTTTTAGAAAATGTGTTTTATTTCATAAATGGAATCTACAAAGTATGCACATTCTACGTCATAACGACATTCTATAGTTTGCGCATGCGTTCGGAAATAAGAAAAGCTTACTTCCACCGTTTTTTAAAATCACAGCTTCTCGAAGTGTTACATGATTTCGTAAAAAACACGGGTTTTTACAAAATGTGTTTTATTTCATAAATGGAATCAACAAAGTATGCACATTCTACGTCATAACGACATTCTATAGTTTGCGCATACGTCCGGAAATAAGAAAAGCTTACTTCCACCGTTTTTTAAAATCATAGCTTCTAGAAGGTTTACATGATTTCGTAAAAAACACGAGTTTTTAGAAAATGTGTTTTATTTCATAAATGGAATCTACAAATTATGCACATTCTACATCATACCGACTTTCTATAGTTTGCGCATGCGTCCGGAAATAAGAAACGCTTACTTCCCCCGTTTTTTAAAATCACAGCTTCTAGAAGGTTTACATGATTTCTTAAAAAACACGAGTTTTTAGAAAATGTTTTTTAATTCATAAATGGAATCAACAAAGTATGCACATTCTACATCATAATGACTTTCTATAGTTTGCGCATTCGTCCGGAAATAAGAAAAGCTTACTTCCACCGTTTTTTAAAATCTTAGCTTCTAGAAGGTTTACATGATTTCGTAAAAAACACGAGTTTTTAGAAAATATATTTTATTTCATAAATGGAATCTACAAAGTATACACATTCTACGTCATAACGACTTTCTATTGTTTGCGCATGAGTCCGGAAACAAGAAAAGCTTACTTCCCCCGTTTTTTAAAATCACAGCTTCTAAAAGGTTTATATGATTTCGTAAAAAACACGAGTTTTTAGAAAATGTGTTTTATTTCATAAATGGAATCTACAAAGTATGCACATTCTACGTCATAACGACATTCTATAGTTTGCGCATGCGTCCGGAAATAAGAAAAGCTTACTTCCCCCGTTTTTTAAAATCACAGCTTCTAGAAGGTTTACATGATTTCGTAAAAAACACGAGTTTTTAGAAAATGTGTTTTATTTCATAAATGGAATCTACAAAGTATGCACATTCTACGTCATAACGACTTTCTATAGTTTGCGCATTCGTCCGAAAATAAGAAAAGCTTACTTCCACCGTTTTTTAAAATCACAGCTTCTAGAAGGTTTACATGATTTCTTAAAAAACACGAGTTTTTAGAAAATGTGTTTTATTTCATAAATGGAATCTACAAAGTATGCACGTTCTACGGCATAACGATTTTCTATAGTTTGCGCATGCGTCCGGAAATAAGAAAAGCTTACTTCCCCCGTTTTTTAAAATCACAGCTTCTAGAAGGTTTACATGATTTCGTAAAAAACACGAGTTTTTAGAAAATGTGTTTTATTTCATAAATGGAATCTACAAAGTATGCACATTCTACGTCATAACGACTTTCTATAGTTTGCGCATTCGTCCGAAAATAAGAAAAGCTTACTTCCACCGTTTTTTAAAATCACAGCTTCTAGAAGGTTTACATGATTTCTTAAAAAACACGAGTTTTTAGAAAATGTGTTTTATTTCATAAATGGAATCTACAAAGTATGCACGTTCTACGGCATAACGATTTTCTATAGTTTGCGCATGCGTCCGGAAATAAGAAAAGCTTACTTCCACCGTTTTTTAAAATCACAGCTTCTAGAAGGTTTATATGATTTCGTAAAAAACACGAGTTTTTAGAAAATGTGTTTTATTTCATAAATGGAATCTACAAAGTATGCACATTCTACGTCATAACGACTTTCTATAGTTTGAGTATTCGTCCGGAAATAAGAAAAGCTTACTTCCACCGTTTTTTAAAATCACAGCTTCTAGAAGGTTTACATGATTTCGTAAAAAACACGAGTTTTTAGAAAATGTGTTTTATTTCATCAATGGAATCAACAAAGTATGCACATTCTACGTCATAACGACTTTCTATAGTTTGTGCATCCATTTGGAAATAAAAAAAACTTACTTCCCCCGTTTTTTAAAATCACAGCTTCTAGAAGGTTTACATGATTTCTTAAAAAACACGAGTTTTTAGAAAATGTGTTTTATTTCAAAAATGGAATCAACAAAGTATGCACATTCTACGTCATAAGGACTTTCTATAGTTTGCGCATGCGTCTGGAAATAAGAAAAGCTTACTTCCACCGTTTTTTAAAATCACAGCTTCTAGAAGGTTTAGATTATTTGTTAAAAAACACGAGTTTTTAGAAAATGAGTTTTATTTCATAAATGGAATCAACAAAGTATGCACATTCTACGTCATAAGGACTTTCTATAGTTTGCGCATGCGTTTGGAAATAAGAAAAGCTTACTTCCCCCGTTTTTTAAAATCACAGCTTCTAGAAGGTTTACATGAGTTCTTAAAAAACACGAGTTTTTAGAAAATGTGTTTTATTTCATCAATGGAATGTACAAAGTATGCATATTCTACGTAATAACGACTTTCTATAGTTTGCGCATGCTTCCAGAAATAAGAAAAGCTTACTTCCCCCGTTTTTTAAAATCACAGCTTCTAGAAGGTTTACATGATTTCGTAAAAAACACGAGTTTTTAGAAAATTTGTTTTATTTCATAAATGGAATCAACAGAGTATGCACATTCTACATCGTAAAGACTTTCTATAGTTTGCGCATGCATTCGGAAATAAGAAAAGCTTACTTCTCCCGTTTTTTAAAATCACAACATCTGGAAGGTTTACATGATTTCGAAAAAACACGATTTTTTAGAAAATGTGTTTTATTTCATAAATAGAATCAACAAAGTATGCACATTCTACGTCATAACGACATTCTATACTTTGTGCATGCGTCCGGAAATAAGAAAAGCTTACTTCCACCGTTTTTTAAAATCCCAGCTTCTAGAAGCTTTACATGATTTCGTAAAAAACATGAGTTTTTAGAAAATGTGTTTTATTTCATAAATTGAATCTACAAAGTATGCACATTCTACGTCATAACGACTTTATATAGTTTGCACATGCGTCCGGAAATAAGAAAAGCTTAATCAACCGTTTTTTAAAATCACAGCTTCTAGAAGGTTTACATGATTTCGTAAAAAACACGATTTTTTAGAAAATGTGTTTTATTTCATAAATGGAATCTACAAATTATGCACATTCTACGTCATAACGAAATTCTATAGTTTGTGAATGCGTCCGGAAATAAGAAAAGCTTACTTCCACCGTTTTTTAAAATCATAGCTTCTAGAAGGTTTACATGATTTCGTAAAAACACGAGTTTTTAGAAAATGTGTTTTATTTCATAAATGGAATCTACAAAGTATGCATATTCTATGTCATAACGACTTTCTATATTTTGCGCATGCGTCCAGAAATAAGAAAAGCTTACTTCCCCCGTTTTTTAAAATCACAGCTTCTAGAAGGTTTACATGATTTCTTAAAAAACACGAGTTTTTAGAAAATGTGTTTTATTTCATAAATGGAATCTACAAAGTATGCACATTCTACGTCATAACGACTTTCTATAGTTTATGTATGCGTTTGGAAATAAGAAAAACTTACTTCCCCCGTTTTTTAAAATCACAGCTTCTAGAAGGTTTATATGATTTCTTAAAAAACACGAGTTTTTAGAAAATGTGTTTTATTTCATAAATAGAATCAACAAAGTATGCACATTCTACGTCATAACGACTTTATATAGTTTACGCATGCATCCGGAAATAAGAAAAGCTTAATCAGCCGTTTTTTAAAATCACAGCTTCTAGAAGGTTTACATGATTTCGTAAAAACACGAGTTTTTAGAAAAGTTGTTTTATTTGATAAATGGAATGTACAAAGTATGCACATTCTACGTCATAACGACATTCTATAGTTTGTGCATGCGTCCGGAAATAAGAAAAGCTTAATTCCACCATTTTTTAAAATCACAGCTTCTAGAAGGTTTACATGATTTCGTAAAAAACACGAGTTTTTAGAAAATATGTTTTATTTCATAAATTGAATCTACAAAGTATGCACATTCTACGTCATAACGACTTTCTATAGTTTGCGCATGCGTCCGGAAATAAGAAAAGCTTACTTCCACTGTTTTTTAAAATCACAGCTTCTAGAAGGTTTACATGATTTCGTAAAAAACACGAGTTTTTAGAAAATGTTTTTTATTTCATAAATGGAATCTACAAAGTATGCACATTCTACGTCATAAGGAATTTCTATAGTTTATCCATGCGTCCGGAAATAAGAAAAGCTTACTTCCACCGTTTTTTAAAATCACAGCTTCTAAAAGGTTTACATGATTTCGTAAAAAACACGAGTTTTTAGAAAATGTGTTTTATTTCATAAATGGAATCTACAAAGTATGCACATTCTACGTCATAACGACTTTCTATAGTTTGCGCATGCGTCCGAAAATAAGAAAAGCTTACTTCCCCCGTTTTTTAAAATCACAGCTTCTAGAAGGTTTACATGATTTCTTAAAAAACACGAGTTTTTAGAAAATTTGTTTTATTTCATAAATGGAATCAACAAAGTATGCACATCCTACATCGTATCGACTTTCTATAGTTTGCGCATGCGTCCGGAAATAAGAAAAGCTTACTTCCCCCGTTTTTTAAAATCACAGCTTCTAGAAGGTTTACAGGATTTTGTAAAAAACACGGGTTTTTACAAAATCTGTTTTATTTCATAAATGGAATCAACAAAGTATGCACATTCTACGTCATAACGACTTTCTATAGTTTGCGCATACGTCCGGAAATAAGAAAAGCTTACTTCCACCATTTTTTAAAATCACAGCTTCTAGAAGGTTTACATGATTTCGTAAAAAACACGAGTTTTTAGATAATGTGTTTTATTTCATAAATGGAATCTACAAAGTATGCACATTCTACGTCATAACAACATTCTATAGTTTGTGCATGCGTCCAGAAATAAGAAAATCTTACTTCCCCCGTTTTTTAAAATCACATCTTTTAGAAGGTTTACATGATTTCTTAAAAAACATGAGTTTTTAGAAAATGTGTTTTATTTCATCAATGGAATCAACAAAGTATGCACATTCTACGTCATAACGACATTCTATAGTTTGCGCATACGTCCGGAAATAAGAAAAGCTTACTTCCACCGTTTTTTAAAATCATAGCTTCTAGAAGGTTTACATGATTTCGTAAAAAACACGAGTTTTTAGAAAATGTGTTTTATTTCATAAATGGAATCTACAAATTATGCACATTCTACATCATACCGACTTTCTATAGTTTGCGCATGCGTCCGGAAATAAGAAACGCTTACTTCCCCCGTTTTTTAAAATCACAGCTTCTAGAAGGTTTACATGATTTCTTAAAAAACACGAGTTTTTAGAAAATGTTTTTTAATTCATAAATGGAATCAACAAAGTATGCACATTCTACATCATAATGACTTTCTATAGTTTGCGCATTCGTCCGGAAATAAGAAAAGCTTACTTCCACCGTTTTTTAAAATCTTAGCTTCTAGAAGGTTTACATGATTTCGTAAAAAACACGAGTTTTTAGAAAATATGTTTTATTTCATAAATGGAATCTACAAAGTATACACATTCTACGTCATAACGACTTTCTATTGTTTGCGCATGAGTCCGGAAACAAGAAAAGCTTACTTCCCCCGTTTTTTAAAATCACAGCTTCTAGAAGGTTTATATGATTTCGTAAAAAACACGAGTTTTTAGAAAATGTGTTTTATTTCATAAATGGAATCTACAAAGTATGCACATTCTACGTCATAACGACATTCTATAGTTTGCGCATGCGTCCGGAAATAAGAAAAGCTTACTTCCCCCGTTTTTTAAAATCACAGCTTCTAGAAGGTTTACATGATTTCGTAAAAAACACGAGTTTTTAGAAAATGTGTTTTATTTCATAAATGGAATCTACAAAGTATGCACATTCTACGTCATAACGACTTTCTATAGTTTGCGCATTCGTCCGAAAATAAGAAAAGCTTACTTCCACCGTTTTTTAAAATCACAGCTTCTAGAAGGTTTACATGATTTCTTAAAAAACACGAGTTTTTAGAAAATGTGTTTTATTTCATAAATGGAATCTACAAAGTATGCACGTTCTACGGCATAACGATTTTCTATAGTTTGCGCATGCGTCCGGAAATAAGAAAAGCTTACTTCCCCCGTTTTTTAAAATCACAGCTTCTAGAAGGTTTACATGATTTCGTAAAAAACACGAGTTTTTAGAAAATGTGTTTTATTTCATAAATGGAATCTACAAAGTATGCACATTCTACGTCATAACGACTTTCTATAGTTTGCGCATTCGTCCGAAAATAAGAAAAGCTTACTTCCACCGTTTTTTAAAATCACAGCTTCTAGAAGGTTTACATGATTTCTTAAAAAACACGAGTTTTTAGAAAATGTGTTTTATTTCATAAATGGAATCTACAAAGTATGCACGTTCTACGGCATAACGATTTTCTATAGTTTGTGCATGCGTCCGGAAATAAGAAAAGCTTACTTCCACCGTTTTTTAAAATCACAGCTTCTAGAAGGTTTATATGATTTCGTAAAAAACACGAGTTTTTAGAAAATGTGTTTTATTTCATAAATGGAATCTACAAAGTATGCACATTCTACGTCATAACGACTTTCTATAGTTTGAGTATTCGTCCGGAAATAAGAAAAGCTTACTTCCACCGTTTTTTAAAATCACAGCTTCTAGAAGGTTTACATGATTTCGTAAAAAACACGAGTTTTTAGAAAATGTGTTTTATTTCATCAATGGAATCAACAAAGTATGCACATTCTACGTCATAACGACTTTCTATAGTTTGCGCATCCATTTGGAAATAAAAAAAACTTACTTCCCCCGTTTTTTAAAATCACAGCTTCTAGAAGGTTTACATGATTTCTTAAACAACACGAGTTTTTAGAAAATGTGTTTTATTTCAAAAATGGAATCAACAAAGTATGCACATTCTACGTCATAAGGACTTTCTATAGTTTGCGCATGCGTCTGGAAATAATAAAAGCTTACTTCCACCGTTTTTTAAAATCACAGCTTCTAGAAGGTTTAGATTATTTGTTAAAAAACACGAGTTCTTAGAAAATGAGTTTTATTTCATAAATGGAATCAAGAAAGTATGCACATTCTACGTCATAAGGACTTTCTATAGTTTGCGCATGCGTTTGGAAATAAGAAAAGCTTACTTCCCCCGTTTTTTAAAATCACAGCTTCTAGAAGGTTTACATGAGTTCTTAAAAAACACGAGTTTTTAGAAAATGTGTTTTATTTCATCAATGGAATGTACAAAGTATGCACATTCTACGTAATAACGACTTTCTATAGTTTGCGCATGCTTCCAGAAATAAGAAAAGCTTACTTCCCCCGTTTTTTAAAATCACAGCTTCTAGAAGGTTTACATGATTTCGTAAAAAACACGAGTTTTTAGAAAATTTGTTTTATTTCATAAATGGAATCAACAAAGTATGCACATTCTACATCGTAAAGACTTTCTATAGTTTGCGCATGCGTTCGGAAATAAGAAAAGCTTACTTCTCCCGTTTTTTAAAATCACAACATCTGGAAGGTTTACATGATTTCGAAAAAACACGAGTTTTTAGAAAATGTGTTTTACTTCATAAATAGAATCAACAAAGTATGCACATTCTACGTCATAACGACATTCTATACTTTGTGCATGCGTCCGGAAATAAGAAAAGCTTACTTCCACCGTTTTTTAAAATCCCAGCTTCTAGAAGGTTTACATGATTTCGTAAAAAACATGAGTTTTTAGAAAATGTGTTTTATTTCATAAATTGAATCTACAAAGTATGCACATTCTACGTCATAACGACTTTATATAGTTTGCGCATGCGTCCGGAAATAAGAAAAGCTTAATCAACCGTTTTTTAAAATCACAGCTTCTAGAAGGTTTACATGATTTCGTAAAAAACACGATTTTTTAGAAAATGTGTTTTATTTCATAAATGGAATCTACAAATTATGCACATTCTACGTCATAACGAAATTCTATAGTTTGTGAATGCGTCCGGAAATAAGAAAAGCTTACTTCCACCGTTTTTTAAAATCACAGCTTCTAGAAGGTTTACATGATTTCGTAAAAACACGAGTTTTTAGAAAATGTGTTTTATTTCATAAATGGAATCTACAAAGTATGCATATTCTATGTCATAACGACTTTCTATATTTTGCGCATGCGTCCAGAAATAAGAAAAGCTTACTTCCCCCGTTTTTTAAAATCACAGCTTCTAGAAGGTTTACATGATTTCTTAAAAAACACGAGTTTTTAGAAAATGTGTTTTATTTCATAAATGGAATCTACAAAGTATGCACATTCTACGTCATAACGACTTTCTATAGTTTATGTATGCGTTTGGAAATAAGAAAAACTTACTTCCCCCGTTTTTTAAAATCACAGCTTCTAGAAGGTTTATATGATTTCTTTAAAAACACGAGTTTTTAGAAAATGTGTTTTATTTCATAAATAGAATCAACAAAGTATGCACATTCTACGTCATAACGACTTTATATAGTTTGCGCATGCATCCGGAAATAAGAAAAGCTTAATCAGCCGTTTTTTAAAATCACAGCTTCTAGAAGGTTTACATGATTTCGTAAAAACACGAGTTTTTAGAAAATGTGTTTTATTTGATAAATGGAATCTACAAAGTATGCACATTCTACGTCATAACGACATTCTATAGTTTGTGCATGCGTCCGGAAATAAGAAAAGCTTAATTCCACCATTTTTTAAAATCACAGCTTCTAGAAGGTTTACATGATTTCGTAAAAAACACGAGTTTTTAGAAAATATGTTTTATTTCATAAATGGAATCTACAAAGTATGCACATTCTACGTCATAACGACTTTCTATAGTTTGCGCATGCGTCCGGAAATAAGAAAAGCTTACTTCCACTGTTTTTTAAAATCACAGCTTCTAGAAGGTTTACATGATTTCGTAAAAAACACGAGTTTTTAGAAAATGTTTTTTATTTCATAAATGGAATCTACAAAGTATGCACATTCTACGTCATAAGGAATTTCTATAGTTTATCCATGCGTCCGGAAATAAGAAAAGCTTACTTCCACCGTTTTTTAAAATCACAGCTTCTAAAAGGTTTACATGATTTCGTAAAAAACACGAGTTTTTAGAAAATGTGTTTTATTTCATAAATGGACTCTACAAAGTATGCACATTCTACGTCATAACGACTTTCTATAGTTTGCGCATGCGTCCGAAAATAAGAAAAGCTTACTTCCCCCGTTTTTTAAAATCACAGCTTCTAGAAGGTTTACATGATTTCTTAAAAAACACGAGTTTTTAGAAAATTTGATTTATTTCATAAATGTAATCAACAAAGTATGCACATTCTACATCGTATCGACTTTCTATAGTTTGCGCATGCGTCCGGAAATAAGAAAAGCTTACTTCCCCCGTTTTTTAAAATCACAGCTTCTAGAAGGTTTACAGGATTTTGTAAAAAACACGAGTTTTTAGAAAATGTGTTATATTTCATCAATGGAATCTACAAAGTATGCACATTCTACGTCATAACGACTTTCTATAGTTTGCGCATTTGTCCGGAAATAAGAAAAGCTTACTTCCACCGTTTTTTAAAATCACAGCTTCTCGAAGTGTTACATGATTTCGTAAAAAACACGGGTTTTTACAAAATGTGTTTTATTTCATAAATGGAATCAACAAAGTATGCACATTCTACGTCATAACGACTTTCTATAGTTTGCGCATACGTCCGGAAATAAGAAAAGCTTACTTCCACCATTTTTTAAAATCACAGCTTCTAGAAGGTTTACATGATTTCGTAAAAAACACGAGTTTTTAGATAATGTGTTTTATTTCATAAATGGAATCTACAAAGTATGCACATTCTACGTCATAACAACATTCTATAGTTTGTGCATGCGTCCAGAAATAAGAAAATCTTACTTCCCCTGTTTTTTAAAATCACATCTTTTAGAAGGTTTACATGATTTCTTAAAAAACATGAGTTTTTAGAAAATGTGTTTTATTTCATAAATGGAATCAACAAAGTATGCACATTCTACGTCATAACGACATTCTATAGTTTGCGCATACGTCCAGAACTAAGAAAAGCTTACTTCCACCGTTTTTTAAAATCATAGCTTCTAGAAGGTTTACATGATTTCGTAAAAAACACGAGTTTTTAGAAAATGTGTTTTATTTCATAAATGGAATCTACAAATTATGCACATTCTACATCATACCGACTTTCTATAGTTTGCGCATGCGTCCGTAAATAAGAAACGCTTACTTCCCCCGTTTTTTAAAATCACAGCTTCTAGAAGGTTTACATGATTTCTTAAAAAACACGAGTTTTTAGAAAATGTTTTTTAATTCATAAATGGAATCAACAAAGTATGCACATTCTACATCATAATGACTTTCTATAGTTTGCGCATTCGTCCGGAAATAAGAAAAGCTTACTTCCACCGTTTTTTAAAATCTTAGCTTCTAGAAGGTTTACATGATTTCGTAAAAAACACGAGTTTTTAGAAAATATGTTTTATTTCATAAATGGAATCTACAAAGTATACACATTCTACGTCATAACGACTTTCTATTGTTTGCGCATGAGTCCGGAAACAAGAAAAGCTTACTTCCCCCGTTTTTCAAAATCACAGCTTCTAGAAGGTTTATATGATTTCGTAAAAAACACGAGTTTTTAGAAAATGTGTTTTATTTCATAAATGGAATCTACAAAGTATGCACATTCTACGTCATAACGACATTCTATAGTTTGCGCATGCGTCCGGAAATAAGAAAAGCTTACTTCCCCCGTTTTTTAAAAACACAGCTTCTAGAAGGTTTACATGATTTCGTAAAAAACACGAGTTTTTAGAAAATGTGTTTTATTTCATAAATGGAATCTACAAAGTATGCACATTCTACGTCATAACGACTTTCTATAGTTTGCGCATTCGTCCGAAAATAAGAAAAGCTTACTTCCACCGTTTTTTAAAATCACAGCTTCTAGAAGGTTTACATGATTTCTTAAAAAACACGAGTTTTTAGAAAATGTGTTTTATTTCATAAATGGAATCTACAAAGTATGCACGTTCTATGGCATAACGATTTTCTATAGTTTGCGCATGCGTCCGGAAATAAGAAAATCTTACTTCCACCGTTTTTTAAAATCACAGCTTCTAAATGTTTACATGATTTCGTAAAAAACACGAGTTTTTAGAAAATGTGCTTTATTTCATAAATGGAATCTACAAAGTATGCACATTCTACGTCATAACTACTTTCTATAGTTTGTGCATGTGTCCGGAAATAAGAAAAGCTTACTTCCCCCATTTTTTAAAATCACAGCTTCTAGAAGGTTTACATGATTTCGAAAAAACACGAGTTTTTAGAAAATGTGTTTTATTTCATAAATGGAATCAACAAAGTATGCACATTCTACGTCATAACGACATTCTATACTTTGCGCATGCGTCCGGAAATAAGAAAAGCTTACTTCCACCGTTTTTTAAAATCACAGCTTCTAGAAGCTTTACATGATTTCTTAAAAAACACGAGTTTTTAGAAAATGTGTTTTATTTCATAAATGGAATCTACAAAGTATGCACGTTCTACGGCATAACGATTTTCTATAGTTTCCGCATGCGTCCGGAAATAAGAAAAGCTTACTTCCACCGTTTTTTAAAATCACAGCTTCTAGAAGGTTGACATGATTTCGTAAAAACACACGAGTTTTTAGAAAATGTGTTTTATTTCATAAATGGAATCAACAAAGTATGCACATTCTACGTCATAACGACTTTCTATACTTTGCACATGCATCCGGAAATAAGAAAAGCTTACGTCTCCCGTTTTTTAAAATCACAACATCTAGAAGGTTTACGTGATTTCGAAAAAACACGAGTTTTTAGAAAATGTGTTTTATTTCATAAATAGAATCAACAAAGTATGCACATTCTACGTCATAACGACATTCTATACTTTGCGCATGCGTCCGGAAATAAGAAAAGCTTACTTCCACCGTTTTTTAAAATCCTAGCTTCTAGAAGGTTTACATGATTTCGTAAAAAACACGATTTTTTAGAAAATGTGTTTTATTTCATAAATGGAATCTACAAATTATGCACATTCTACGTCATAACGAAATTCTATAGTTTGTGAATGCGTCCGGAAATAAGAAAAGCTTACTTCCACCGTTTTTTAAAATCACAGCTTCTAGAAGGTTTACATGATTTCGTAAAAACACGAGTTTTTAGAAAATGTGTTTTATTTCATAAATGGAATCTACAAAGTATGCATATTCTATGTCATAACGACTTTCTATATTTTGCGCATGCGTCCAGAAATAAGAAAAGCTTACTTCCCCCGTTTTTTAAAATCACAGATTCTAGAAGGTTTACATGATTTCTTAAAAAAAACGAGTTTTTAGAAAATGTGTTTTATTTCATAAATGGAATCAACAAAGTATGCACATTCTACGTCATAACGACTTTCTATAGTTTATGTATGCGTTTGGAAATAATAAAAACTTACTTCCCCCGTTTTTTAAAATCACAGCTTCTAGAAGGTTTATATGATTTCTTAAAAAACACGAGTTTTTAGAAAATGTGTTTTATTTCATAAATGGAATCTACAAAGTATGCACATTCTATGTCATAACGACATTCTATAGTTTGCGCATGCGTCCGGAAATAAGAAAAGCTTACTTCCCCCGTTTTTTAAAATCACAGCTTCTAGAAGGTTTACATGATTTCGTAAAAAACACGAGTTTTTAGAAAATGTGTTTTATTTCATAAATGGAATCTACAAAGTATGCACATTCTACGTCATAACGACTTTCTATAGTTTGCGCATTCATCCGAAAATAAGAAAAGCTTACTTCCACCGTTTTTTAAAATCACAGCTTCTAGAAGGTTTACATGATTTCTTAAAAAACACGAGTTTTTAGAAAATGTGTTTTATTTCATAAATGGATACTACAAAGTATGCACGTTCTACGGCATAACGATTTTCTATAGTTTGCGCATGCGTCCGGAAATAAGAAAAGCTTACTTCCACCGTTTTTTAAAATCACAGCTTCTAGAAGGTTTACATGATTTCGTAAAAAACACGAGTTTTTAGAAAATGTGCTTTATTTCATAAATGGAATCTACAAAGTATGCACATTCTACGTCATAACTACTTTCTATAGTTTGCGCATGTGTCCGGAAATAAGAAAAGCTTACTTCCCCCATTTTTTAAAATCACAGCTTCTAGAAGGTTTACATGATTTCGAAAAAACACGAGTTTTTAGAAAATGTGTTTTATTTCATAAATGGAATCAACAAAGTATGCACATTCTACGTCATAACGACATTCTATACTTTGCGCATGCGTCCGGAAATAAGAAAAGCTTACTTCCACCGTTTTTTAAAATCACAGCTTCTAGAAGGTTTACATGATTTCTTAAAAAACACGAGTTTTTAGAAAATGTGTTTTATTTCATAAATGGAATCTACAAAGTATGCACGTTCTACGGCATAACGATTTTCTATAGTTTGCGCATGCGTCCGGAAATAAGAAAAGCTTACTTCCACCGTTTTTTAAAATCACAGCTTCTAGAAGGTTTACATGATTTCGTAAAAAACACGAGTTTTTAGAAAATGTGTTTTATTTCATAAATGGAATCAACAAAGTATGCACATTCTACGTCATAACGACTTTCTATACTTTGCACATGCATCCGGAAATAAGAAAAGCTTACGTCTCCCGTTTTTTAAAATCACAGCATCTAGAAGGTTTACGTGATTTCGAAAAAACACGAGTTTTTAGAAAATGTGTTTTATTTCATAAATAGAATCAACAAAGTATGCACATTCTACGTCATAACGACATTCTATACTTTGCGCATGCGTCCGGAAATAAGAAAAGCTTACTTCCACCGTTTTTTAAAATCCCAGCTTCTAGAAGGTTTACATGATTTCGTAAAAAACACGAGTTTTTAGAAAATGTGTTTTATTTCATAAATGGAATCTACAAAGTATGCACATTCTACGTCATAACGACTTTATATAGTTTGCGTATGCGTCTAGAAATAAGAAAAGCTTAATCAACCGTTTTTTAAAATCACAGCTTCTAGAAGGTTTACATGATTTCGTAAAAAACACGAGTTTTTAGAAAATGTGTTTTATTTCATAAATGGAATCTACAAAGTATGCATATTCTATGTCATAACGACTTTCTATAGTTTGCGCATGCATCCGGAAATAAGAAAAGCTTACTTCCCCCGTTTTTTAAAATCACAGCTTCTAGAAGGTTTACATGATTTCTTTAAAAACACGAGTTTTTAGAAAATGTGTTTTATTTCATAAATGGAATCAACAAAGTATGCACATTCTACGTCATAACGACTTTCTATAGTTTATGTATGCGTTTGGAAATAATAAAAGCTTACTTCCCCCGTTTTTTAAAACCACAGCTTTTAGAAGGTTTATATGATTTCTTAAAAAACACGAGTTTTTAGAAAATATGTTTTATTTCATAAATAGAATCAACAAAGTATGCACATTCTACGTCATAACGACTTTATATAGTTTGCGCATGCGTCCGGAAATAAGAAACGCTTACTTCCCCCGTTTTTTAAAATCACAGCTTCTAGAATGTTTACATGATTTCGTAAAAAACACGAGTTTTTAGAAAATGTGTTTTATTTCATAAATGGAATCAACAAAGTATGCACATTCTACGTCATAACGACTTTCTATAGTTTATGTATGCGTTTGGAAATAAGAAAAGCTTACTTCCCCCGTTTTTTAAAACCACAGCTTCTAGAAGGTTTATATGATTTCTTAAAAAACACGAGTTTTAGAAAATGTGTTTTATTTCATAAATGGAATGTACAAAGTATGCACATTCTACGTCATAACGACTTTCTATAGTTTGCGAATGCGTCCGGAAATAAGAAACGCTTACTTCCCCCGTTTTTTAAAATCACAGCTTCTAGAAGGTTTACATGATTTCGTAAAAAACACGAGTTTTTAGAAAATTTGTTTTATTTCATAAATGGAATAAACAAAGTATGCACATTCTAAGTCATAATGACTTTCTATAGTTTGCGCATGCGTCCGGAAATAAGAAAAGCTTACTTCCACCGTTTTTTAAAATCACAGCTTCTAGAAGGTTTACATGATTTCGTAAAAAAAAAGAGTTTTTAGAAAATGTGTTTTATTTCATAAATGGAATCTACAAAGTATGCACGTTCTACGACATAACGATTTTCTATAGTTTGCGCATGCGTCCGGAAATAAGAAAAGCTTACTTCCACCGTTTTTTAAAATCACAGCTTCTAGAAGGTTTACATGATTTCGTAAAAAACATGAGTTTTTAGAAAATGTGTTTTATTTCATAAATGGAATCTACAAAGTATTCACATTCTACGTCATAACTACTTTCTATAGTTTGCGCATGTGTCCGGAAATAAGAAAAGCTTACTTCCCCCATTTTTTAAAATCACAGCTTCTAGAAGGTTTACATGATTTCGAAAAAACACGAGTTTTTAGAAAATGTGTTTTATTTCATAAATAGAATCAACAAAGTATGCACATTCTACGTCATAACGACATTCTATACTTTGCCCATGCGTCCGGAAATGAGAAAAGCTTACTTCCACCGTTTTTTAAAATCACAGCTTCTGGAAGGTTTACATGATTTCTTAAAAAAAACGAGTTTTTAGAAAATGTGTTTTATTTCATAAATGGAATCTACAAAGTATGAACGTTCTATGGTATAACGATTTTCTATAGTTTGCGCATGCGTCCGGAAATAAGAAAAGCTTACTTCCACCGTTTTTTAAAATCACAGCTTCTAGAAGGTTTACATGATTTCGTAAAAAACATGAGTTTTTAGAAAATGTGTTTTATTTCATAAATGGAATCAACAAAGTATGCACATACTACATCATAACGACTTTCTATACTTTGCACATGCATCCGGAAATAAGAAAAGCTTACGTCTCCCGTTTTTTAAAATCACAGCATCTAGAAGGTTTACATGATTTCGAAAAAACACGAGTTTTTAGAAAATGTGTTTTATTTCATAAATAGAATCAACAAAGTATGCACATTCTACGTCATAACGACTTTATATAGTTTGCGTATGCGTCTGGAAATAAGAAAAGCTTAATCAACCGTTTTTTAAAATCACAGCTTCTAGAAGGTTTACATGATTTCGTAAAAAACACGAGTTTTTAGAAAATGTGTTTTATTTCGTAAATGGAATCTACAAAGTATGCACATTCTACGTCATAACGAAATTCTATAGTTTGCGAATGCGTCCGGAAATAAGAAAAGCTTACTTCCACCGTTTTTTAAAATCACAGCTTCTAGAAGGTTTACATGATTTCGTAAAAAACACGAGTTTTTAGAAAATGTGTTTTATTTCATAAATGGAATCTACAAAGTATGCATATTCTATGTCATAACGACTTTCTATAGTTTGCGCATGCATCCGGAAATAAGAAAAGCTTACTTCCCCCGTTTTTTAAAATCACAACTTCTAGAAGGTTTACATGATTTCTTAAAAAACACGAGTTTTTAGAAAATGTGTTTTATTTCATAAATGGAATCAACAAAGTATGCACATTCTACGTCATAACGACTTTCTATAGTTTATGTATGCATTTGGAAATAAGAAAAGCTTACTTCCCCCGTTTTTTAAAATCACAGCTTCTAGAAGGTTTATATGATTTCTTAAAAAACACGAGTTTTTAGAAAATGTGTTTTATTTCATAAATAGAATCAACAAAGTATGCACATTCTACGTCATAACGACTTTATATAGTTTGCGCATGCGTCCGGAAATAAGAAAAGCTTAATCAACCGTTTTTTAAAATCATAGCTTCTAGAAGGTTTACATGATTTCGTAAAAAACACGAGTTTTTAGAAAATGTGTTTTATTTCATAAATGGAATTTACAAAGTATGCACATTCTATGTCATAACGAAATTTTATAGTTTGTGAATGCGTCCGGAAATAAGGAAAGATTACTTCCACCGTTTTTTAAAATCACCGCTTCTAGAAGGTTTACATGATTTCGTAAAAAACACGTGTTTTTAGAAAATGTGTTTTATTTCATAAATGGAATCTACAAAGTATGCATATTCTATGTCATAACGACTTTCTATAGTTTGCGCATGCGTCCGGAAATAAGAAAAGCTTACTTCCCCCGTTTTTTAAAATCACAGCTTCTAGAAGGTTTACATGATTTCTTAAAAAACACGAGTTTTTAGAAAATCTGTTTTATTTCATCAATGGAATCAACAAAGTATGCACATTCTATGTCATAACGACTTTCTATAGTTTATGTATGCGTTTGGAAATGAGAAAAGCTTACTTCCCCCGTTTTTTAAAATCATAGCTTCTAGAAGGTTTATATGATTTCCTAAAAAACACGAGTTTTTAGAAAATGTGTTTTATTTCATAAATAGAATCAACAAAGTATGCACTTTCTACGTCATAACGACTTTATATAGTTTGAGCATGCGTCGGGAAATAAGAAAAGCTTAATCAACCGTTTTTTAAAATCACAGATTCTAGAAGGTTTACATGATTTCGTAAATAACACTAGTTTTTAGAAAATGTGTTTTATTTCATAAATGGAATCTACAAAGTATGCACATTCTACGTCATAACGACATTCTATAGTTTGCGCATGCGTCCAGAAATAAGAAAAGCTTACTTCCACCGTTTTTTAAAATCACAGCTTCTAGAAGGTTTACATGATTTCGTAAAAAACAAGAGTTTTTAGAAAATGTGTTTTATTTCATAAATGGAATCAACAAAGTATGCACATTCTACGTCATAACGACTTTCTATAGTTTGCGAATGCGTCCAGAAATAAGAAACGCTTACTTCCCCCGTTTTTTAAAATCACAGCTTCTAGAAGGTTTACATGATTTCCTAAAAAACACGAGTTTTTAGAAAATGTGTTTTATTTCATAAATGGAATCTACAAAGTTTGCACATTCTACGTCATAACGACTTTCTATAGTTTGCGCATCCGTCCGGAAATAAGAAAAGCTTACTTCCCCCGTTTTTTAAAATCACAGCTTCTAGAAGGTTTACATGATTTGTTAAAAAACACAAGTTTTTAGAAAATGTGTTTTATTTCATAAACTGAATCAACAAAGTATGCACATTCTTTATCATAATGACTTTCTATAGTTTGCGCATGCGTCCGGAAATAAGAAAAGCTTACTTCCACTGTTTTTTAAAATCACAGCTTCTAGAAGGTTTACATGATTTCGTAAAAAAAAAGAGTTTTTAGAAAATGTGTTTTATTTCATAAATGGAATCAACATAGTATGCACATTCTACGTCATAACGACTTTCCATAGTTTGCGCATACGTCCGGAAATAAGGAAAGCGTACTTCCACCGTTTTTTAAAATCACAGCTTCTAGAAGGTTTACATGATTTCGTAAAAAACACGAGTGTTTAGAAAATGTGTTTTATTTCATAAATGGAATCAACAAAGTATGAACATTCTATGTCATAACGGATTTCTACAGTTTGCGCATGCGTTTGGAAATAACAAAAGCTTACTTCCCCCATTTTTTAAAATCACAGCTTCTAGAAGGTTTACATGATTTCTTAAAAAACACGAGTTTTTAGAAAATGTGTTTTATTTCATAAATAGAATCAACAAAGTATGCACATTCTACGTCATAATGAATTTCTATAGTTTGCGCATGCGTTTGGAAATAAGAAAAGCTTACTTCCCCCGTTTTTTAATATCACAGCTTCTAGAAGGTTTACATGATTTCGTAAAAAACACAAGTTTTTAGAAAATGTGTTTTATTTCATAAATGGAATCTACAAAGTATCCACATTCTACGTCATAATGACATTCTATCGTTTGCGCATGCGTCCGGAAATAAGAAAAGCTTACTTCCACCGATTTTTAAAATCACATCTTCTAGAAGGTTTACATGATTTCGTAAAAAACACGAGTTTTTAGAAAATGTGTTTTATTTCATAAATGGAATCTACAAAGTATGCACATTCTACGTCATAACGACTTTCTATAGTTTGCGCATGCGTCCGGAAATAAGAAAAGCTTACTTCCACCGTTTTTTAAAATCACAGCTTCTAGAAGGTTTACATGATTTCGTAAAAAACACTAGTTTTTAGAAAATGTTTTTTATTTCATAAATGGAATCTACAAAGTATGCACATTCTACGTCATAACGACTTTATATAGTTTGCGTATGCGTCTAGAAATAAGAAAAGCTTAATCAACCGTTTTTTAAAATCACAGCTTCTAGAAGGTTTACATGATTTCGTAAAAAACACGAGTTTTTAGAAAATGTGTTTTATTTCATAAATGGAATCTACAAAGTATGCATATTCTATGTCATAACGACTTTCTATAGTTTGCGCATGCATCCGGAAATAAGAAAAGCTTACTTCCCCCGTTTTTTAAAATCACAGCTTCTAGAAGGTTTACATGATTTCTTTAAAAACACGAGGTTTTAGAAAATGTGTTTTATTTCATAAATGGAATCAACAAAGTATGCACATTCTACGTCATAACGACTTTCTATAGTTTATGTATGCGTTTGGAAATAATAAAAGCTTACTTCCCCCGTTTTTTAAAACCACAGCTTTTAGAAGGTTTATATGATTTCTTAAAAAACACGAGTTTTTAGAAAATATGTTTTATTTCATAAATAGAATCAACAAAGTATGCACATTCTACGTCATAACGACTTTATATAGTTTGCGCATGCGTCCGGAAATAAGAAACGCTTACTTCCCCCGTTTTTTAAAATCACAGCTTCTAGAATGTTTACATGATTTCGTAAAAAACACGAGTTTTTAGAAAATGTGTTTTATTTCATAAATGGAATCAACAAAGTATGCACATTCTACGTCATAACGACTTTCTATAGTTTATGTATGCGTTTGGAAATAAGAAAAGCTTACTTCCCCCGTTTTTTAAAACCACAGCTTCTAGAAGGTTTATATGATTTCTTAAAAAACACGAGTTTTAGAAAATGTGTTTTATTTCATAAATGGAATGTACAAAGTATGCACATTCTACGTCATAACGACTTTCTATAGTTTGCGAATGCGTCCGGAAATAAGAAACGCTTACTTCCCCCGTTTTTTAAAATCACAGCTTCTAGAAGGTTTACATGATTTCGTAAAAAACACGAGTTTTTAGAAAATTTGTTTTATTTCATAAATGGAATAAACAAAGTATGCACATTCTAAGTCATAATGACTTTCTATAGTTTGCGCATGCGTCCGGAAATAAGAAAAGCTTACTTCCACCGTTTTTTAAAATCACAGCTTCTAGAAGGTTTACATGATTTCGTAAAAAAAAAGAGTTTTTAGAAAATGTGTTTTATTTCATAAATGGAATCTACAAAGTATGCACGTTCTACGACATAACGATTTTCTATAGTTTGCGCATGCGTCCGGAAATAAGAAAAGCTTACTTCCACCGTTTTTTAAAATCACAGCTTCTAGAAGGTTTACATGATTTCGTAAAAAACATGAGTTTTTAGAAAATGTGTTTTATTTCATAAATGGAATCTACAAAGTATTCACATTCTACGTCATAACTACTTTCTATAGTTTGCGCATGTGTCCGGAAATAAGAAAAGCTTACTTCCCCCATTTTTTAAAATCACAGCTTCTAGAAGGTTTACATGATTTCGAAAAAACACGAGTTTTTAGAAAATGTGTTTTATTTCATAAATAGAATCAACAAAGTATGCACATTCTACGTCATAACGACATTCTATACTTTGCCCATGCGTCCGGAAATAAGAAAAGCTTACTTCCACCGTTTTTTAAAATCACAGCTTCTGGAAGGTTTACATGATTTCTTAAAAAAAACGAGTTTTTAGAAAATGTGTTTTATTTCATAAATGGAATCTACAAAGTATGAACGTTCTATGGTATAACGATTTTCTATAGTTTGCGCATGCGTCCGGAAATAAGAAAAGCTTACTTCCACCGTTTTTTAAAATCACAGCTTCTAGAAGGTTTACATGATTTCGTAAAAAACATGAGTTTTTAGAAAATGTGTTTTATTTCATAAATGGAATCAACAAAGTATGCACATACTACATCATAACGACTTTCTATACTTTGCACATGCATCCGGAAATAAGAAAAGCTTACGTCTCCCGTTTTTTAAAATCACAGCATCTAGAAGGTTTACATGATTTCGAAAAAACACGAGTTTTTAGAAAATGTGTTTTATTTCATAAATAGAATCAACAAAGTATGCACATTCTACGTCATAACGACTTTATATAGTTTGCGTATGCGTCTGGAAATAAGAAAAGCTTAATCAACCGTTTTTTAAAATCACAGCTTCTAGAAGGTTTACATGATTTCGTAAAAAACACGAGTTTTTAGAAAATGTGTTTTATTTCGTAAATGGAATCTACAAAGTATGCACATTCTACGTCATAACGAAATTCTATAGTTTGCGAATGCGTCCGGAAATAAGAAAAGCTTACTTCCACCGTTTTTTAAAATCACAGCTTCTAGAAGGTTTACATGATTTCGTAAAAAACACGAGTTTTTAGAAAATGTGTTTTATTTCATAAATGGAATCTACAAAGTATGCATATTCTATGTCATAACGACTTTCTATAGTTTGCGCATGCATCCGGAAATAAGAAAAGCTTACTTCCCCCGTTTTTTAAAATCACAACTTCTAGAAGGTTTACATGATTTCTTAAAAAACACGAGTTTTTAGAAAATGTGTTTTATTTCATAAATGGAATCAACAAAGTATGCACATTCTACGTCATAACGACTTTCTATAGTTTATGTATGCATTTGGAAATAAGAAAAGCTTACTTCCCCCGTTTTTTAAAATCACAGCTTCTAGAAGGTTTATATGATTTCTTAAAAAACACGAGTTTTTAGAAAATGTGTTTTATTTCATAAATAGAATCAACAAAGTATGCACATTCTACGTCATAACGACTTTATATAGTTTGCGCATGCGTCCGGAAATAAGAAAAGCTTAATCAACCGTTTTTTAAAATCATAGCTTCTAGAAGGTTTACATGATTTCGTAAAAAACACGAGTTTTTAGAAAATGTGTTTTATTTCATAAATGGAATTTACAAAGTATGCACATTCTATGTCATAACGAAATTTTATAGTTTGTGAATGCGTCCGGAAATAAGGAAAGATTACTTCCACCGTTTTTTAAAATCACCGCTTCTAGAAGGTTTACATGATTTCGTAAAAAACACGTGTTTTTAGAAAATGTGTTTTATTTCATAAATGGAATCTACAAAGTATGCATATTCTATGTCATAACGACTTTCTATAGTTTGCGCATGCGTCCGGAAATAAGAAAAGCTTACTTCCCCCGTTTTTTAAAATCACAGCTTCTAGAAGGTTTACATGATTTCTTAAAAAACACGAGTTTTTAGAAAATCTGTTTTATTTCATCAATGGAATCAACAAAGTATGCACATTCTATGTCATAACGACTTTCTATAGTTTATGTATGCGTTTGGAAATGAGAAAAGCTTACTTCCCCCGTTTTTTAAAATCATAGCTTCTAGAAGGTTTATATGATTTCCTAAAAAACACGAGTTTTTAGAAAATGTGTTTTATTTCATAAATAGAATCAACAAAGTATGCACTTTCTACGTCATAACGACTTTATATAGTTTGAGCATGCGTCGGGAAATAAGAAAAGCTTAATCAACCGTTTTTTAAAATCACAGATTCTAGAAGGTTTACATGATTTCGTAAATAACACTAGTTTTTAGAAAATGTGTTTTATTTCATAAATGGAATCTACAAAGTATGCACATTCTACGTCATAACGACATTCTATAGTTTGCGCATGCGTCCAGAAATAAGAAAAGCTTACTTCCACCGTTTTTTAAAATCACAGCTTCTAGAAGGTTTACATGATTTCGTAAAAAACAAGAGTTTTTAGAAAATGTGTTTTATTTCATAAATGGAATCAACAAAGTATGCACATTCTACGTCATAACGACTTTCTATAGTTTGCGAATGCGTCCAGAAATAAGAAACGCTTACTTCCCCCGTTTTTTAAAATCACAGCTTCTAGAAGGTTTACATGATTTCCTAAAAAACACGAGTTTTTAGAAAATGTGTTTTATTTCATAAATGGAATCTACAAAGTTTGCACATTCTACGTCATAACGACTTTCTATAGTTTGCGCATCCGTCCGGAAATAAGAAAAGCTTACTTCCCCCGTTTTTTAAAATCACAGCTTCTAGAAGGTTTACATGATTTGTTAAAAAACACAAGTTTTTAGAAAATGTGTTTTATTTCATAAACTGAATCAACAAAGTATGCACATTCTTTATCATAATGACTTTCTATAGTTTGCGCATGCGTCCGGAAATAAGAAAAGCTTACTTCCACTGTTTTTTAAAATCACAGCTTCTAGAAGGTTTACATGATTTCGTAAAAAAAAAGAGTTTTTAGAAAATGTGTTTTATTTCATAAATGGAATCAACAAAGTATGCACATTCTACGTCATAACGACTTTCCATAGTTTGCGCATACGTCCGGAAATAAGGAAAGCGTACTTCCACCGTTTTTTAAAATCACAGCTTCTAGAAGGTTTACATGATTTCGTAAAAAACACGAGTGTTTAGAAAATGTGTTTTATTTCATAAATGGAATCAACAAAGTATGAACATTCTATGTCATAACGGATTTCTACAGTTTGCGCATGCGTCTGGAAATAACAAAAGCTTACTTCCCCCATTTTTTAAAATCACAGCTTCTAGAAGGTTTACATGATTTCTTAAAAAACACGAGTTTTTAGAAAATGTGTTTTATTTCATAAATAGAATCAACAAAGTATGCACATTCTACGTCATAATGAATTTCTATAGTTTGCGCATGCGTTTGGAAATAAGAAAAGCTTACTTCCCCCGTTTTTTAATATCACAGCTTCTAGAAGGTTTACATGATTTCGTAAAAAACACAAGTTTTTAGAAAATGTGTTTTATTTCATAAATGGAATCTACAAAGTATCCACATTCTACGTCATAATGACATTCTATCGTTTGCGCATGCGTCCGGAAATAAGAAAAGCTTACTTCCACCGATTTTTAAAATCACATCTTCTAGAAGGTTTACATGATTTCGTAAAAAACACGAGTTTTTAGAAAATGTGTTTTATTTCATAAATGGAATCTACAAAGTATGCACATTCTACGTCATAACGACTTTCTATAGTTTGCGCATGCGTCCGGAAATAAGAAAAGCTTACTTCCACCGTTTTTTAAAATCACAGCTTCTAGAAGGTTTACATGATTTCGTAAAAAAACACTAGTTTTTAGAAAATGTTTTTTTATTTCATAAATGGAATCTACAAAGTATGCACATTCTACGTCATAAGGACTTTCTATAGTTTATCCATGCGTCCGGAAATAAGAAAAGCTTACTTCAACCGTTTTTTAAAATCACAGCTTCTAAAAGGTTTACATGATTTCGTAAAAAACACGAGTTTTTAGAAAATGTGTTTTATTTCATAAATGGAATCTACAAAGTATGCACATTCTACGTCATAACGACTTTCTATAGTTTGCGCATGCGTTCGGAAATAAGAAAAGCTTACTTCCCCCGTTTTTTAAAATCACAGCTTCTAGAAGGTTTACATGATTTCGTAAAAAACACGAGGTTTGAGAAAATATGTTTTATTTCATAAATGGAATCTACAAAGTATGCACATTCTACGTCATAACGACTTTCTACAGTTTGCGCATCCGTCCAGAAATAAGAAAAGCTTACTTCCCCCATTTTTTAAAATCACAGCCTCTAGAAGGTTTACATGATTTGTTAAAAAACACGAGTTTTTAGAAAATGTGTTTTATTTCATAAATGGAATCAACAAAGTATGCACATTCTACGTCATAACGACATTCTATAGTTTGCGCATGCGTCCGGAAATAAGAAAAGCTTACTTCCACCGTTTTTTAAAATCACAGCTTCTAGAAGGTTTACATGATTTCGTAAAAAACACGAGTTTTTAGAAAATGTGTTTTATTTCATAAATGGAATCTACAAAGTATGCACATTCTACATCATAACGACTTTCTATAGTTTGCGCATATGTCCGGAAATAAGAAAAGCTTACTTCCACCGTTTTTTAAAATCACAGCTTCTAGAAGGTTTACATGATTTCGTAAAAAACACGAGTTTTTAGAAAATGTGTTTTATTTCATAAATGGAATCTACAAAGTATGCACATTCTACGGCATAACGACTTTCTATAGTTTGCGCATGCGTCTGGAAATAAGAAAAGCTTACTTCTCCTGTATTTTAAAATCACAGCTTCTAGAAGGTTTACATGATTTCCTAAAAAACACGAGTGTTTAGAAAATGTGTTTTATTTCATAAATGGAATGAACAAAGTATGCACATTCTACGTCATAACGACTTTCTATAGTTTGCGCATGCGTTTGGAAATAAGAAAAGCTTACTTCCCCCGTTTTTTAAAATCACAGCTTCTAGAAGGTTTACATGATTTCTTAAAAAACACGAGCTTTTAGAAAATGTGTTTTATTTCATAAATAGAATCAACAAAGTATGCACATTCTACGTCATAACGACTTTCTATAGTTTGCGCATGCATTTGGAAATAAGAAAAGCTTACTTCCCCCGTTTTTTAAAATCACAGCTTCTAGAAGGTTTACATGATTTCTTAAAAAACATGAGTTTTTTGAAAATGTGTTTTATTTCATAAATGGAATCAGCAAAGTATGCACATTCTACATCATAACGAATTTCTATAGTTTGTGCATTCGTCCGTAAATAAGAAAAGCTTACTTCCACCGTTTTTTAAAATCACAGCTTCTAGAAGGTTTACATGATTTCGTAAAAAACACGAGTTTGTAGAAAATGTGTTTTATTTCATAAATGGAATATACAAAGTATGCACATTCTCCCTCATAACGACATTCTATAGTTTGCGCATGCGTCCGGAAATAAGAAAAGCTTACTTGCACCGTTTTTTAAAATCACAGCTTCTAGAAGGTTTACATGATTTCGTAAAAAACACGAGTTTTTAGAAAATGTGTTTTATTTCATAAATAGAATCTACAAAGTATGCACATTCTGTGTCATAACGACTTTCTATAGTTTGCGCATGCGTCTGGAAATAAGAAAAGCTTACTTCCACCGTTTTTTAAAATCACATCTTCTAGAAGGTTTACATGATTTCTTAAAAAACACGAGTTTTTAGAAAATGTGTTTTATTTCATAAATGGAATCTACAAAGTATGCATATTCTACGTCATAACGACTTTCTATAGTTTGCGCATGCGTCCGGAAATAAGAAAGCTTACTTCCCCCATTTTTTAAAATCACAGCTTCTAGAAGGTTTACATGATTTCTTAAAAAACACGAGTTTTTAAAAAATGTGTTTTATTTCATAAATGGAATCAACAAAGTATGCACATTCTACGTCGTAACGACTTTCTATAGTTTGCGCATGCGTTTGGAAATAAGAAAAACTTACTTTCCCCCGTTTTTTAAAATCACAACTTCTAGAAGGTTTACATGATTTCTTAAAAAGCACGAGTTTTTAGAAAATGTGTTTTATTTCATAAATAGAATCGACAAAGTATGCACATTCTACGTCATAACGAATTTCTATAGTTTGCGCGTGCGTCCGGAAATAAGAAAAGCTTACTTCCACCATTTTTTAAAATCACAGCTTCTAGAAGGTTTACATGATTTCATAAAAAACACGAGTTTTTAGAAAATGTGTTTTATTTGATAAATGGAATCTAAAAAGTATGCACATTCTACGTCATAACGACATTCTATAGTTTGCGCATGGGTCCGGAAATAAGAAAAGCTTACTTCCACCGTTTTTTTAAATCACAGCTTCTAGAAGGTTTACATGATTTCGTAAAAAACACAAGGTTTTAGAAAATATGTCTTATTTCATAAATGGAATCTACAAAGTATGCACATTCTACGTCATAACGACTTTCTATAGTTTGCGCATGCGTCCAGAAATAAGAAAAGCTTACTTCCCCCGTTTTTTAAAATCACAGCTTCTAGAAGGTTTACATGATTTGTTAAAAAACACGAGTTTTTAGAAAATGTGTTTTATTTCATAAATGGAATCAACAAAGTATGCACATTCTACGTCATAACGACTTTCTATAGTTTGCGCATGCATCCGGAAATAAGAAAAGCTTACTTCCACCGTTTTTTAAAATCACAGCTTCTAGAAGGTTTACATGATTTCGTAAAAAACACGAGTTTTTAGAAAATGTGTTTTATTTCATAAATGGAATCTACAAAGTATGCACATTCTACATCATAACGACTTTCTATAGTTTGCGCATATGTCCGGAAATAAGAAAAGCTTACTTCCACCGTTTTTTAAAAACACAGCTTCTAGAAGGTTTACATGATTTCGTAAAAAACACGAGTTTTTAGAAAATGTGTTTTATTTCATAAATGGAATCTACAAAGTATGCACATTCTACGGCATAACGACTTTCTATAGTTTGCGCATGCGTCTGGAAATAAGAAAAGCTTACTTCCCCCGTATTTTAAAATCACAGCTTCTAGAAGGTTTACATGATTTCTTAAAAAACACGAGTGTTTAGAAAATGTGTTTTATTTCATAAATGGAATGAACAAAGTATGCACATTCTACGTCATAACGAATTTCTATAGTTTACGCATGCGTTTGGAAATAAGAAAAGCTTACTTCCCCCGTTTTTTAAAATCACAGCTTCTAGAAGGTTTACATGAGTTCTTAAAAAACACGAGCTTTTAGAAAATGTGTTTTATTTCATAAATAGAATCAACAAAGTATGCACATTCTACGTCATAACGACTTTCTATAGTTTCCGCATGCATTTGCAAATAAGAAAAGCTTACTTCCCCCGTTTTTTAAAATCACAGCTTCTAGAAGGTTTACATGATTTCTTAAAAAACACGAGTTTTTAGAAAATGTGTTTTATTTCATAAATGGAATCAACAAAGTATGCACATTCTACATCATAACGACTTTCTATAGTTTGCGCATTCGTCCGGAAATAAGAAAAGCTTACTTCCACCATTTTTTAAAATCACAGCTTCTAGAAGGTTTACATGATTTCGTAAAAAACACGAGTTTTTAGAAAATGTGTTTTATTTCATAAATGGAATCTACAAAGTATGCACATTCTACATCATAAAGACTTTCTATAGTTTGCGCATGAGTCCGGAAATAAGAAAAGCTTACTTCCCCCGTTTTTTAAAATCACAGCTTCTAGAAGGTTTACATGATTTCGTAAAAAACATGAGTTTTTAGAAAATGTGTTTTATTTCATAAATGGAATCTACAAAGTATGCACATTCTACGTCATAACGACATTCTATAGTTTGCGCATGCGTCCGGAAATAAGAAAAGCTTACTTCAACCGTTTTTTAAAATCACAGCTTCTAGAAGGTTTACATGATTTCGTAAAAAACACGAGTTTTTAGAAAATGTGTTTCATTTCATAAATGGAATCTACAAAGTATGCACATTCTACATCATAAAGACTTTCTATAGTTTGCGCATGAGTCCGGAAATAAGAAAAGCTTACTTCCCCCGTTTTTTAAAATCACAGCTTCTAGAAGGTTTACATGATTTCGTAAAAAACACGAGTTTTTAGAAAATGTGTTTTATTTCATAAATGGAATCTACAAAGTATGCACATTCTACGTCATAACGACATTCTATAGTTTGCGCATGCGTCCGGAAATAAGAAAAGATTACTTCCACCGTTTTTTAAAATCACAGCTTCTAGAAGGTTTACATGATTTCGTAAAAAACACGAGGTTTGAGAAAATATGTTTTATTTCATAAATGGAATCTACAAAGTATGCACATTCTATGTCATAACGACTTTCTACAGTTTGCGCATCCATCCAGAAATAAGAAAAGCTTACTTCCACCGTTTTTTAAAATCACAGCCTCTAGAAGGTTTACATGATTTGTTAAAAAACACGAGTTTTTAGAAAATGTGTTTTATTTCATAAATGGAATCAACAAAGTATGCACATTCTACGTCATAACGATATTCTATAGTTTGCGCATGCGTCCGGAAATAAGAAAAGCTTACTTCCACCGTTTTTTTAAAATCACAGCTTCTAGAAGGTTTACATGATTTCGTAAAAAACACGAGTTTTTAGAAAAGTTGTTTTATTTCATAAATGGAATCTACAAAGTATGAACATTCTACATCATAACGACTTTCTATAGTTTGCGCATGAGTCCGGAAATAAGAAAAGCTTACTTCCCCCGTTTTTTAAAATCATAGCTTCTAGAAGGTTTACATGATTTCGTAAAAAACACGAGTTTTTAGAAAATTTGTTTTATTTCATAAATGGAATCTACAAAGTATGCACATTCTACGTCATAACAACATTCTATAGTTTGCGCATGCGTCCGGATATAAGAAAAGCTTACTTCAACCGTTTTTTAAAATCACAGCTTCTAGAAGGTTTACATGATTTCGTAAAAAACACGAGTTTTTAGAAAATGTGTTTCATTTCATAAATGGAATTTACAAAGTATGCACATTCTACATCATAAAGACTTTCTATAGTTTGCGCATGATTCCGGAAATAAGAAAAGCTTACTTCCCCCGTTTTTTAAAATCACAGCTTCTAGAAGGTTTACATGATTTCGTAAAAAACACGCGTTTTTAGAAAATGTGTTTTATTTCATAAATGGAATCTACAAAGTATGCACATTCTACGTCATAACGACATTCTATAGTTTGCGCATGCGTCCGGAAATAAGAAAAGCTTACTTCCACCGTTTTTTAAAATCACAGCTTCTAGAAGGTTTACATGATTTCGTAAAAAACACGAGGTTTGAGAAAATATGTTTTATTTCATAAATGGAATCTACAAAGTATGCACATTCTACATCATAACGACTTTCTACAGTTTGCGCATCCGTCCAGAAATAAGAAAAGCTTACTTCCCCCGTTTTTTAAAATCACAGCCTCTAGAAGGTTTACATGATTTGTTAAAAAACACGAGTTTTTAGAAAATGTGTTTTATTTCATAAATGGAATGAACAAAGTATGCACATTCTACGTCATAACGATATTCTATAGTTTGCGCATGCGTCCGGAAATAAGAAAAGCTTACTTCCACCGTTTTTTAAAATCACAGCTTCTAGAAGGTTTACATGATTTCGTAAAAAACACGAGTTTTTAGAAAATGTGTTTTATTTCATAAATGGAATCTACAAAGTATGAACATTCTACATCATAACGACTTTCTATAGTTTGCGCATATGTCCGGAAATAAGAAAAGCTTACTTCCACCGTTTTTTAAAATCACAGCTTCTAGAAGGTTTACATGATTTCGTAAAAAACACGAGTTTTTAGAAAATGTGTTTTATTTCATAAATGGAATCTACAAAGTATGCACATTCTACGGCATAACGACTTTCTATAGTTTGTGCATGCGTCTGGAAATAAGAAAATCTTACTTCCCCCGTATTTTAAAATCACAGCTTCTAGAAGGTTTACATGATTTCTTAAAAAACACGAGTGTTTAGAAAATGTGTTTTATTTCATAAATGGAATGAACAAAGTATGCACATTCTACGTCATAACGACTTTCTATAGTTTGCGCATGCGTTTGGAAATAAGAAAAGCTTACTTCCCCCGTTTTTTAAAATCACAGCTTCTAGAAGGTTTACATGATTTGTTAAAAAACACGAGTTCTTAGAAAATGTGTTTTATTTCATAAATGGAATCAACAAAGTATGCACATTCTACATCATAACGACTTTCTATAGTTTGCGCATGCGTCCGGAAATAAGAAAAGCTTACTTCCATCGTTTTTTAAAATCACAGCTTCTAGAAGGTTTACATGATTTCGTAAACAACACGAGTTTTTAGAAAATGTGTTTTATTTCATAAATGGAATCTACAAAGTATTCACATTCTACATCATAATGAATTTCTATAGTTTGCGCATATGTCCGGAAATAAGAAAAGCTTACTTCCACCGTTTTTTAAAATCACAGCTTCTAGAAGGTTTACATGATTTCGTAAAAAACACGAGTTTTTAGAAAATGTGTTTTATTTCATAAATGGAATCTACAAAGTATGCACATTCTACGGCATAACGACTTTCTATAGTTTTCGCATGCGTCTGGAAATAAGAAAAGCTTACTTCCCCCGTATTTTAAAATCACAGCTTCTAGAAGGTTTACATGATTTCTTAAAAAACACGAGTGTTTAGAAAATATGTTTTATTTCATAAATGGAATGAACAAAGTATGCACATTCTACGTCATAACGACTTTCTATAGTTTACGCATGCGTTTGGAAATAAGAAAAGCTTACTTCCCCCGTTTTTTAAAATCACAGCTTCTAGAAGGTTTACATGATTTGTTAAAAAACACGAGTTTTTAGAAAATGTGTTTTATTTCATAAATGGAATCAACAAAGTATGCACATTCTACATCATAACGAATTTCTATAGTTTGCGCATTCGTCCGGAAATAAGAAAAGCTTACTTCCCCCGGTTTTTAAAATCACAGCTTCTAGAGGGTTTACATGATTTCGTAAAAAACACGAGTTTTTACAAAATGTGTTTTATTTCATAAATGGAATCTACAAAGTATGCACATTCTACATCATAAAGACTTTCTATAGTTTGCGCATGAGTCCGGAAATAAGAAAAGCTTACTTCCCCCGTTTTTTAAAATCACAGCTTCTAGAAGGTTTACATGATTTCGTAAAAAACACGAGGTTTTAGAAAATATGTTTTATTTCATAAATGGAATCTACAAGGTATGCACATTCTACGTCATAACGACTTTCTATAGTTTGCGCATCCGTCCAGAAATAAGAAAAGCTTACTTACCCCGTTTTTTAAAATCACAGCCTCTAGAAGGTTTACATGATTTGTTAAAAACCACGAGTTTTTAGAAAATGTGTTTTATTTCATAAATGAAATCAACAAAGTATGCAAAATCTACGTCATAACGACTTTCTATAGTTTGTGAATGCGTCTGGAAATAAGAAAAGCTTACTTCCACCGTTTTTTAAAATTACAGCTTCTAGTAGGTTTACATGATTTCGTAAAAAACAGGAGTTTTTAGAAAATGTGTTTTATTTCATATATGGAATCTACAAAGCATGCACATTCTACATCATAACGACTTTCTATAGTTTGCGCATATGTCCGGAAATAAGAAAAGCTTACTTCCACCGTTTTTTAAAATTGCAGCTTCTAGTAGGTTTACATGATTTCGTAAAAAACAGGAGTTTTTAGAAAATGTGTTTTATTTCATAAATGGAATCTACAAAGTATGCACATTCTACGTCATAACGACTTTCTATAGTTTGCGCATGCGTCCGGAAATAAGAAAAGCTTACTTCCCCCGTTTTTTAAAATCATAGCTTCTAGAAGGTTTACATGATTTCTTAAAAAACACGAGTTTTTAGAAATTGTGTTTTATTTCATAAATGGAATCAACAAAATATGCACATTCTACGTCATAACGACTTTCTATAGTTTGCGCATCTGTCCGGAAATAAGAAAAGCTTACTTCCCCCGTTTTTTAAAATCACAGCATCTAGAAGGTTTACATGATTTGTTAAAAAACACGAGTTTTTAGAAAATGTGTTTTATTTCATAAATGGATTCAACAAAGTATGCACATTCTACATCATAACGACTTTCTATAGTTTGCACATGCATCCGGAAATAAGAAAAGCTTACTTCCACCGTTTTTTAAAATCACAGCTTCTAGAAGGTTTACATGATTTCGTAAAAAACACGAGTTTTTAGAAAATGTGTTTTATTTCATAAATGGAATCTACAAAGTATGCACATTCTACGTCATAACGACTTTCTATAGTTTGCGCATACGTCCGGAAATATGAAAAGCTTACTTCCACCGTTTTTTTAAAATCACAGCTTCTACAAGGTTTACATGATTTCTTAAAAAACACGAGTTTTTAGAAAATGTGTTTTATTTCATAAATGGAATCAACAAAGTATGCACATTCAATGTCATAACGACTTTCTATAGTTTGCGCATGCGTTTGGAAATAAGAAAAGCTTACTTCCCCCGTTTTTTAAAATCACAGCTTCTAGAAGGTTTACATGATTTCTTAAAAAACACGAGTTTTTAGAAAATGTGTTTTATTTCATAAATAGAATCAACAAAGTATGCACATTCTACATCATAACGACTTTCTATAGTTTGCGCATGCGTTTGGAAATAAGAAAAGCTTACTTCCCCCGTTTTTTAAAATCACAGCTTCTAGAAGGTTTACATGATTTCTTAAAAAACACGAGTTTTTAGAAAATGTGTTTTATTTCATAAATGAAATCAACAAAGTATGCAAAATCTACGTCATAACGACTTTCTATAGTTTGTGAATGCGTCTGGAAATAAGAAAAGCTTACTTCCACCGTTTTTTAAAATCACAGCTTCTGGAAGGTTTACATGATTTCGTAAAAAACACGAGTTTTTAGAAAATGTGTTTTATTTCATAAATGGAATCTACAAAGTATGCACATTCTACGTCATAACGACTTTCTATAGTTTGCGCATACGTCCGGAAATAAGAAAAGCTTACTTCCACCGTTTTTTAAAATCACAGCTTCTTGAAGGTTTACACGATTTCGTAAAAAACACGAGTTTTTAGAAAATGTGTTTTATTTCATAAATGGAATCTACAAAGTATGCACATTATACGGCATAACGACTTTCTATAGTTTGTGCATGCGTCCGGAAATAAGAAAAGCTTACTTCCCCCGTTTTTTAAAATCACAGCTTCTACAAGGTTTACATGATTTCTTAAAAAACACGAGTTTTTAGAAAATGTGTTTTATTTCATAAATGGAATCAACAAAGTATGCACATTCAATGTCATAACGACTTTCTATAGTTTGCGCATGCGTTTGGAAATAAGAAAAGCTTACTTCCCCCGTTTTTTAAAATCACAGCTTCTAGAAGGTTTACATGATTTCTTAAAAAACACGAGTTTTTAGAAAATGTGTTTTATTTCATAAATAGAATCAACAAAGTATGCACATTCTACATCATAACGACTTTCTATAGTTTGCGCATGCGTTTGGAAATAAGAAAAGCTTACTTCCCCCGTTTTTTAAAATCACAGCTTCTAGAAGGTTTACATGATTTCTTAAAAAACACGAGTTTTTAGAAAATTTGTTTTATTAAATAAATGGAATCTACAAAGTATGCACATTCTACGTCATAACAGCTTTCTATCGTTTGCGCATGCGTCCGAAAATAAGAAAAGCTTACTTCCACCGTTTTTTAAAATCACAGCTTCTAGAAGGTTTACATGATTTCGTAAAAAACACGAGTTTTTAGAAAATGTGTTTTATTTCATAAATGGAATCTACAAAGTATGCACATTCTACGTCATAACGACTTTCTATAGTTTGCGCATGCGTCCGGAAGTAAGAAAAGCTTACTTCCCCCGTTTTTTAAAATCACAGCTTCTAGAAGGTTTACATGATATCTTAAAAAACACGAGTTTTTAGAAAATGTGTTTTATTTCATAAATGGAATCAACAAAGTATGCACATTCTACGTCATAACGACTTTCTATAGTTTGCGCATGCGTTTGGAAATAAGAAAAGCTTACTTCCCCCGTTTTTTAAAATCACAGCTTCTAGAAGGTTTACATGATTTCTTAAAAAACACGAGTTTTTAGAAAATGTGTTTTATTTCATAAATAGAATCAACAAAGTATGCACATTCTACATCATAACGACATTCTATAGTTTGCGCATGCGTTTGGAAAAAAGAAAAGCTTACTTCCCCCGTTTTTTAAAATCACAGCTTCTAGAAGGTTTACATGATTTGTTAAAAAACACGAGTTTTTAGAAAATGTGTTTTATTTCATAGATGGAATCAACAAAGTATGGACATTCTACGTCATAACGACTTTCTATAGTTTGCGCATGCGTCCGGAAATAAGAAAAGCTTTCTTCCACCGTTTTTTAAAATCACAGCTTCTAGAAGGTTTACATGATTTCGTAAAAAAAAAGATTTTTTAGAAAATGTGTTTTATTTCATAAATGGAATCTACAAAGTATGCACATTCTACGTCATAACGAATTTCCATAGTTTGCGCATACGTCCGGAAATAAGAAAAGCTTACTTCCACTGTTTTTTAAAATCACAGCTTCTAGAAGGTTTACATGATTTCGTAAAAAACACGAGTTTTTAGAAAATGTGTTTTATTTCATTGATGGAATCTACAAAGTATCCACATTCTACGACATAACGACTTTCTATAGTTTGCGCATGCGTCTGGAAACTAGAAAAGCTTAGTTCCACCGTTTTTTAAAATCATAGCTTCTAGAAGGTTTACATGATTTCGTAAAAAACACGAGTTTTTAGAAAATGTGTTTTATTTCATAAATGGAATCTACAAAGTATGCACATTCTACATCATAAAAACTTTCTATAGTTTGCGCATGCGTCCGGAAATAAGAAAAGCTTATTTCCCCCATTTTTTAAAATCACAGCTTCTAGAAGGTTTACATGATTTCTTAAAAAACACGAGTTTTTAGAAAATGTGTTTTATTTCATAAATGGAATCAACAAAGTATGCACATTCAATGTCACAACGACTTTCTATAGTTTGCGCATGCGTTTGGAAATAAGAAAAGCTTTCTTCTCCCGTTTTTTAAAATCACAGCTTCTAGAAGGTTTACATGATTTCTTAAAAAACACGAGTTTTTAGAAAATGTGTTTTATTTCATAAATGGAATCAACAAAGTATACACATTCTACGTCATAACGAATTTCTATAGTTTGCGCATGCGTCCGGAAATAAGAAAATCTTACTTCCACTGTTTTTTAAAATCACAGCTTCTAGAAGGTTTATATGATTTCGTAAAAAACACGAGTTTTTAGAAGATGTGTTTTATTTCATAAATGGAATCTACAAATTATGCACATTCTACGTCATAACGACATTCTATAGTTTGCGCATGCGTCCGGAAATAAGAAAAGCTTACTTCCACCGTTTTTTAAAATCACAGCTTCTAGAAGGTTTACATGATTTCGTGAAAAACACGAGTTTTTAGAAAATGTGTTTTATTTCATAAATGGAATCTACAAAGTATGCACATTCTACGTCATAACGACATTCTATAGTTTGCGCATGCCTCCGGAAATAAGAAAAGCTTACTTCCACCCTTTTTTAAAATCACAGCTTCTAGAAGGTTTACATGATTTCGTGAAAAACACGAGTTTTTAGAAAATGTGTTTTATTTCATAAATGGAATCTACAAAGTATGCACATTCTACGTCATAACGACTTTCTATAGTTTGCGCATGCGTCCGGAAATAAGAAACGCTTACCTCCCCCGTTTTTTAAAATCACAGCTTCTAGAAGGTTTACATGATTTCGTAAAAAACACGAGTTTTTAGAAAATGTGTTTTATTTCATAAATGGAATCTACAAAGTATGCACATTCTACGGCATAACGACTTTCTATAGTTTGCGCATGCGTCCGGAAATAAGAAAATCTTACTTCCCCCATTTTTTAAAATCAGAGCTTCTAGAAGGTTTACATGATTTCGTAAAAAACACGAGTGTTTAGAAAATGTGTTTTATTTCATAAATGGAATCAACAAAGTATGCACATTCTACGTCATAACGACTCTCTATAGTTTGTGCATGCGTTTAGAAATAAGAAAAGCTTACTTCCCCCGTTTTTTAAAATCACAGCTTCTAGAAGGTTTACATGATTTCTTAAAAAACACGAGTTTTTAGAAAATTTGTTTTATTTCATAAATAGAATCAACAAAATATGCACATTCTACGTCATAACGACTTTCTATAGTTTGCGCATCCGTCCGGAAATAAGAAAAGCTTACCTCCCCCGTTTTTTAAAATCACAGCTTCTAGAAGGTTTACATGATTTGTTAAAAAACTCGAGTTTTTAGAAAATGTGTTTTATTTGATAAATGGAATCAACAAAGTATGGACATTCTACGTCATAACGACTTTCTATAGTTTGCGCATGCGTCCGGAAATAAGAAAAGCTTTCTTCCACCCTTTTTTAAAATCACAGCTTCTAGAAGGTTTACATGATTTCGTAAAAAAAAAGAGTTTTTAGAAAATGTCTTTTATTTCATAAATGGAATCTACAAAGTATGCACATTCTACGTCATAACGAATTCCCATAGTTTGCGCATACGTCCGAAAATAAGAAAAGCTTACTTCCACCATTTTTTAAAATCACAGCTTCTAGAAGGTTTACATGATTTCGTAAAAAACACGAGTTTTTAGAAAATGTGTTTTATTTCATAAATGGAATCTAAAAAGCATGCACATTCTACATCATAACGACTTTCTATAGTTTGCGCATATGTCCGGAAATAAGAAAAGCTTACTTCCACCGTTTTTTAAAATCACAGCTTCTAGAAGGTTTACATGATTTCGTAAAAAACACGAGTTTTTAGAAAATGTGTTTTATTTCATAAGTGGAATCTACAAAGTATGCACATTCTACGTCATAACGACTTTCTATAGTTTGCGCATACGTCCGGAAATAAGAAAATCTTACTTCCCCCATTTTTTAAAATCATAGCTTCTAGAAGGTTTACATGATTTCTTAAAAAACACGAGTTTTTAGAAATTGTGTTTTATTTCATAAATGGAATCAACAAAGTATGCACATTCTACGTCATAACGACTTTCTATTGTTTGCGCATGCGTTTAGAAATAATAAAAGCTTACTTCCCCCGTTTTTTAAAATCACAGCTTCTAGAAGGTTTACATGATTTCGTAAAAAACACGAGTTTTTAGAAAATGTGTTTTATTTCATAAATGGAATCTACAAAGTATGCACATTCTACGTCATAACGACTTTCTATAGTTTGCGCATCCGTCCGGAAATAAGAAAAGCTTACTTCCCCCGTTTTTTAAAATCACAGCTTCTAGAAGGTTTACATGATTTGTTAAAAAACACGAGTTTTTAGAAAATGTGTTTCATTTCATAAATGGAATCAACAAAGTATGCACATTCTACATCATAACGACTTTCTATAGTTTGCGCATGCATCCGGAAATAAGAAAAGCTTACTTCCACCGTTTTTTAAAAGCACAGCTTCTAGAAGGTTTACATGATTTCATACAAAACACGAGTTTTTAGAAAATCTGTTTTATTTCATAAATGGAATCTACAAAGTATGCACATTCTACGTCATAACGACTTTTTATAGTTTGCGCATACGTTCGGAAATAAGAAAAGCTTACTTCCACCGTTTTTTAAAATCACAGCTTCTTGAAGGTTTACATGATTTCGTAAAAAACACGAGTTTTTAGAAAATGTGTTTTATTTCATAAATGGAATCTAAAAAGTATGCACATTATATGGCATAACGACTTTCTATAGTTTGTGCATGCGTCCGGAAATAAGAAAAGCTTACTTCCCCCGTTTTTTAAAATCACAGCTTCTAGAAGGTTTACATGATTTCTTAAAAAACACGAGTTTTTAGAAAATGTGTTTTATTTCATAAATGGAATCAACAAAGTATGCACATACAATGTCATAACGACTTTCTATAGTTTGCGCATGCGTTTGGAAATAAGAAAAGCTTACTTCCCCCATTTTTTAAAATCACAGCTTCTAGAAGGTTTACATGATTTCTTAAAAAACACGAGTTTTTAGAAAATGTGTTTTATTTCATAAATAGAATCAACAAAGTATTCACATTCTACATCATAACGACTTTCTATAGTTTGCGCATGCGTTTGGAAATAAGAAAAGCTTACTTCCCCCATTTTATAAAATCACAGCTTCTAGAAGGTTTACATGATTTCTTAAAAAACACGAGTTTTTAGAAAATGTGTTTTATTTCATAAATGGAATCTACAAAGTATGCACATTCTACGTCATAACAGCTTTCTATAGTTTCCGCATGCGTCCGAAAATAAGAAAAGCTTACTTCCACCGTTTTTTAAAATCACAGCTTCTAGAAGGTTTACATGATTTCGTAAAAAACACGAGTTTTTAGAAAATTGTTTTATTTCATAAATGGAATCTACAAAGTATGCACATTCGACGTCATAACGACTTTCTATAGTTTGTGCATGCGTCCGGAAGTAAGAAAAGCTTACTTCCCCCATTTTTTAAAATCACAGCTTCTAGAAGGTTTACATGATTTCTTAAAAAACACGAGTTTTTAGAAAATGTGTTTTATTTCATAAATGGAATCAACAAAGTATGCACATTCTACGTCATAATGACTTTCTATAGTTTGCGCATGCGTTTGGAAATAAGAAAAGCTTACTTCCTCCGTTTTTTAAAATCACAGCTTCTAGAAGGTTTACATGATTTCGTAAAAAACACGAGTTTTTAGAAAATGTGTTTTATTTCATAAATGAAATCTACAAAGTATGCACATTCTACATCATAACGACAATCTATAGTTTGCGCATGCATCCGGAAATAAGAAAAGCTTACTTCCACCGTTTTTTTAAAATCATAGCTTCTAGAAGGTTTACATGATTTCGTAAAAAACACGATTTTTTAGAAAATGTGTTTTATTTCATAAATGGAATCTACAAAGTTTGCAGATAGTACGTCATAACGACTTTCTATAGTTTGCGCATCCGTCCGGAAAGAAGAAAAGCTTACCTCCCCCGTTTTTTAAAATCACAGCTTCTAGAAGGTTTACATGATTTGTTAAAAAACACGAGTTTTTAGAAAATGTGTTTTATTTCATAAATGGAATCAACAAAGTATGGACATTCTACGTCATAACGACTTTCTATAGTTTGCGCATTCGTCTGGAAATAAGAAAAGCTTACCTCCCCCATTTTTTAAAATCAAAGCTTCTAGAAGGTTTACATGATTTGTTAAAAAACACGAGTTTTTAGAAAATGTGTTTTATTTGATAAATGGAATCAACAAAGTATGGAAATTCTACGTCATAACGACTTTCTATAGTTTGCGCATGCGTCCGGAAATAAGAAAAACTTTCTTCCACCGTTTTTTAAAATCACAGCTTCTAGAAGGTTTACATGATTTCGTAAAAAAAAAGAGTTTTTAGAAAATGTGTTTTATTTCATAAATGGAATCTACAAAGTATGCACATTCTACGTCATAACGAATTTCCATAGTTTGCGCATACGTCCGGAAATAAGAAAAGCTTACTTTCACCGTTTTTTAAAATCACAGCTTCTAGAAGGTTTACATGATTTCGTAAAAAACACGAGTTTTTAGAAAATGTGTTTTATTTCATAAAGGGAATCTACAAAGTATGCACATTCTACATCATAACGACTTTCTATAGTTTGCGCATGCATCCGGAAATAAGAAAAGCTTACTTCCACCTTTTTTTAAAATCACAGCTTCTAGAAGGTTTACATGATTTCGTAAAAAACACGACTTTTTAGAAAATGTGTTTTATTTCATAAATGGAATCTACAAAGTATGCACATTCTACGGCATAACGACTTTCTATAGTTTGCGCATGCGTCCGGAAATAAGAAAATATTACTTCCCCCGTTTTTTAAAATCACAGCTTCTAGAAGGTTTACATGATTTCGTAAAAAACACGAGTGTTTAGAAAATGTGTTTTATTTCATAAATGCAATCAACAAAGTATGCACATTCTACATCATAACGACTCTCTATAGTTTGTGCATGCGTTTAGAAATAAGAAAAGCTTACTTCCCCCGTTTTTTAAAATCACAGCTTCTAGAAGGTTTACATGATTTCTTAAAAAACACAAGTTTTTAGAAAATGTGTTTTATTTCATAAATAGAATCAACAAAGTATGCACATTCTACGTCATAACGACTTTCTATAGTTTGCGCATGCGTCCGGAAATAAGAAAAGCTTACTTCCACCATTTTTTAAAATCACAGCATCTAGAAGGTTTACATGATTTCGTAAAAAACACGAGTTTTTAGAAAATGTGTTTTATTTCATAAATGGAATCTACAAAGTATGCACATTATACGGCATAACGACTTTCTATAGTTTGTGCATGCGTCCGGAAATAAGAAAAGCTTACTTCCCCCGTTTTTTAAAATCACAGCTTCTACAAGGTTTACATGATTTCTTAAAAAACACGAGTTTTTAGAAAATGTGTTTAATTTCATAAATGGAATCAACAAAGTATGCACATTCAATGTCATAACGAATTTCTATAGTTTGCGCATGCGTTTGGAAATAAGAAAAGCTTACTTCCCCCGTTTTTTAAAATCAGTTCTTCTAGAAGGTTTACATGATTTGTTAAAAAACACGAGTTTTTAGAAAATGTGTTTTATTTCATAAATGGAATCAACAAAGTATGGACATTCTACGTCATAACGACTTTCTATAGTTTGCACATGCGTCCGGAAATAACAAAAGCTTTCTTCCACCGTTTTTTGAAATCACAGCTTCTAGAAGGTTTACATGATTTCGTAAAAAAAAAGAGTTTTTAGAAAATGTGTTTTATTTCATAAATGGAATCTACAAATTATGCACATTCTACGTCATAACGAATTTCCATAGTTTGCGCATACGTCCGGAAATAAGAAAAGCTTACTTCCACCGTTTTTTAAAATCACAGCTTCTAGAAGGTTTACATGATTTCGTAAAAAACACGAGTTTTTAGAAAATGTGTTTTATTTCATTGATGGAATCTACAAAGTATCCACATTCTACATCATAAAAAATTTCTATAGTTTGCGCATGCGTCCGGAAATAAGAAAATCTTATTTCCCCCATTTTTTAAAATCACAGCTTCTAGAAGGTTTACATGATTTCGTAAAAAACACGAGTTTTTAGAAGATGTGTTTTATTTCATAAATGGAATCTACAAAGTATGTAAATTCTACGTCATAACGACTTTCTATAGTTTGCGCATGCGTCCGGAAATAAGAAAAGCTTACTTCCCCCGTTTTTTTAAAATCATAGCTTCTAGAAGGTTTACATGATTTCTTAAAAAACACGAGTTTTTAGAAATTGTGTTTTATTTCATAAATGTAATCAACAAAGTATGCACATTCTACGTCATAACGAATTTCTATAGTTTGCGCATGCGTTTAGAAATAATAAAAGCTTACTTCCCCCGTTTTTTAAAATCACAGCTTCTAGAAGGTTTACATGATTTCTTAAAAAACAGGAGTTTTTAGAAAATGTGTTTTATTTCATAAATAGAATCAACAAAGTATGCACATTCTGCGTCATAACGAATTTCTATTGTTTGCCCATGCGTCCGGAAATAAGAAAAGCTTACTTCCACCATTTTTTAAAATCACAGCATCTAGAAGGTTTACATGATTTCGTAAAAAACACGAGTTTTTAGAAAATGTGTTTTATTTCATAAATGGAATCTACAAAGTATGCACATTCTACGTCATAACGACATTCTATAGTTTGCGCATGCGTCCGGAAATAAGAAAAGCTTACTTCCACCGTTTTTTAAAATCACAGCTTCTAGAAGGTTTACATGATTTCGTAAAAAACACGAGTTTTTAGAAAATGTATTTTATTTCATAAATGGAATCTACAAAGTATGCACATTCTATGTCATAACGACTTTCTATAGTTTGCGCATGCGTCCGGAAATAAGAAACGCTTACCTCCCCCGTTTTTTAAAATCACAGCTTCTAGAAGGTTTACATAATTTCGTAAAAAACACGAGTTTTTAGAAAATGTGTTTTATTTCATAAATGGAATCTACAAAGTATGCACATTCTACGGCATAACGACTTTCTATAGTTTGCGCATGCGTCCGGAAATAAGAAAATCTTACTTCCCCCATTTTTTAAAATCACAGCTTCTAGAAGGTTTACATGATTTCGTAAAAAACACGAGTGTTTAGAAAATGTGTTTTATTTCATAAATGGAATCAACAAAGTATGCACATTCTACGTCATAACGACTCTCTATAGTTTGTGCATGCGTTTAGAAATAAGAAAAGCTTACTTCCCCCGTTTTTTAAAATCACAGCTTCTAGAAGGTTTACATAATTTCTTAAAAAACACGAGTTTTTAGAAAATGTGTTTTATTTCATAAATAGAATCAACAAAATATGCACATTCTACTTCATAACGACTTTCTATAGTTTGCGCATGCGTTTGGAAATAAGAAAAGCTTACTTCGCCCGTTTTTTAAAATCACAGCTTCTAGAAGGTTTACATGATTTCTTAAAAAACACGAGTTTTTAGAAAATGTGTTTTATTTCATAAATGGAATCAACAAAGTATGCACATTCTATTTCATAATGACTTTCTATAGTTTGCGCATACGTCCGGAAATAAGAAAAGCTTACTTCCACCATTTTTTAAAATCACAGCTTCTAGAAGGTTTACATGATTTCGCAAAAAACACGAGTTTTTAAAAAATGTGTTTTATTTCATAAATGGAATCTACAAAGTATGCACATTCTACGTCATAACGACTTTCTATAGTTTGAGCATGCGTACGGAAATACGAAAAGCTTACTTCCACCATTTTTTAAAATCACAGCTTCTAGAAGGTTTACATGATTTCTTAAAAAATACGAGTTTTTAGAAAATGTGTTTTATTTCATAAATAGAATTAACAAAGTATGCACATTCTACGTCATAACGACTTTCTATAGTTTGCGCATGCATCCGGAAATAAGAAAAGCTTACTTCCACCATTTTTTAAAATCACAGCATCTAGAAGGTTTACATGATTTCGTAAAAAACACGAGTTTTTAGAAAATGTGTTTTATTTCATTAATGGAATCTACAAGGTATGCACATTCTACATCATAACGACATTCTATAGTTTGCGCATGCATCTGAAAATAAGAAAAGCTTACTTCCACCGTTTTTTAAAATCATAGCTTCTAGAAGGTTTACATTATTTCGTAAAAAACAAGAGTTTTTAGAAAATGTGTTTTATTTCATAAATGGAATCTTTAAAGTTTGCACATAGTACATCATAACGACTTTCTATAGTTTGCGCATCCGTCCGGAAATAAGAAAAGCTTACCTCCCCCGTTTTTTAAAATCACAGCTTCTAGAAGGTTTACATCATTTGTTAAAAAACACGAGTTTTTAGAAAATGTGTTTTATTTGATAAATGGAATCAACAAAGTATGGACATTCTACGTCATAACAACTTTCTATAGTTTGCGCATGCGTCCGGAAATAAGAAAAGCTTTCTTCCACCGTTTTTTAAAATCACAGCTTCTAGAAGGTTTACAGGATTTCGTAAAAAAAAAGAGTTTTTAGAAAATGTCTTTTATTTCATAAATGGAATCTACAAAGTATGCACATTCTACGTCATAACGAATTTCCATAGTTTGCGCATACGTCCGAAAATAAGAAAAGCTTACTTCCACCGTTTTTTAAAATCACAGCTTCTAGAAGGTTTACATGATTTCGTAAAAAACAAAAGTTTTTAGAAAATGTGTTTTATTTCATAAATGGAATCTAAAAAGCATGCACATTCTACATCATAACGACTTTCTATAGTTTGCGCATATGTCCGGAAATAAGAAAAGCTTACTTCCACCGTTTTTTAAAATCACAGCTTCTAGAAGGTTTACATGATTTCGTAAAAAACACGAGTTTTTAGAAAATGTGTTTTATTTCATAAATGGAATCTACAAAGTATGCACATTCTACGTCATAACGACTTTCTATAGTTTGCGCATACGTCCGGAAATAAGAAAATCTTACTTCCCCCGTTTTTTAAAATCATAGCTTCTAGAAGGTTTACATGATTTCTTAAAAAACACGAGTTTTTAGAAATTGTGTTTTATTTCATAAATAGAATCAACAAAGTATGCACATTCTACGTCATAACGACTTTCTATTGTTTGCGCATGCGTTTAGAAATAATAAAAGCTTACTTCCCCCGTTTTTTAAAATCACAACTTCTAGAAGGTTTACATGATTTCGTAAAAACCACGAGTTTTTAGAAAATGTGTTTTATTTCATAAATGGAATCTACAAAGTATGCACATTCTACGTCATAACGACTTTCTATAATTTGCACATCCGTCCGGAAATAAGAAAAGCTTACTTCCCCCGTTTTTTAAAATCACAGCTTCTAGAAGGTTTACATGATTTGTTAAAAAACACGAGTTTTTAGAAAATGTGTTTCATTTCATAAATGGAATCAACAAAGTATGCACATTCTACATCATAACGACTTTCTATAGTTTGCGCATGCATCCGGAAATAAGAAAAGCTTACTTCCACCGTTTTTTAAAATCACAGCTTCTAGAAGGTTTACATGATTTCATACAAAACACGAGTTTTTAGAAAATGTGTTTTATTTCATAAATGGAATCTACAAAGTATGCACATTCTACGTCATAACGACTTTTTATAGTTTGCGCATACGTCCGGAAATAAGAAAAGCTTACTTCCACCGTTTTTTAAAATCACAGCTTCTTGAAGGTTTACATGATTTCGTAAAAAACACGAGTTTTTAGAAAATGTGTTTTATTTCATAAATGGAATCTAAAAAGTATGCACATTATATGGCATAACGACTTTCTATAGTTTGTGCATGCGTCCGGAAATAAGAAAAGCTTACTTCCCCCGTTTTTTAAAATCACAGCTTCTAGAAGGTTTACATGATTTCTTAAAAAACACGAGTTTTTAGAAAATGTGTTTTATTTCATAAATGGAATCAACAAAGTATGCACATACAATGTCATAACGACTTTCTATATTTTGCGCATGCGTTTGGAAATAAGAAAAGCTTACTTCCCCCGTTTTTTAAAATCACAGCTTCTAGAAGGTTTACATGATTTCTTAAAAAACACGAGTTTTTAGAAAATGTGTTTTATTTCATAAATAGAATCAACAAAGTATTCACATTCTACATCATAACGACTTTCTATAGTTTGCGCATGCGTTTGGAAATAAGAAAAGCTTACTTCCCCCGTTTTTTAAAATCACAGCTTCTAGAAGGTTTACATGATTTCTTAAAAAACACGAGTTTTTAGAAAATTTGTTTTATTTCATCAATGGAATCTACAAAGTATGCACATTCTAGGTCATAACAGCTTTGTATAGTTTGCGCATGCGTCGGAAAATAAGAAAAGCTTACTTCCACCGTTTTTTAAAATCACAGCTTCTAGAAGGTTTACATGATTTCGTAAAAAACACGAGTTTTTAGAAAATGTGTTTTATTTCATAAATGGAATCTACAAAGTATGCACATTCGACGTAATAACGACTTTCTATAGTTTGCGCTTGCGTCCGGAAGTAAGAAAAGCTTACTTCCCCCGTTTTTTAAAATCCCAGCTTCTAGAAGGTTTACATGATTTCTTAAAAAACACGAGTTTTTAGAAAATGTGTTTTATTTCATAAATGGAATCAACAAAGTATGCACATTCTACGTCATAATGACTTTCTATAGTTTGCGCATGCGTTCGGAAATAAGAAAAGCTTACTTCCCCCGTTTTTTAAAATCACAGCTTCTAGAAGGTTTACATGATTTCGTAAAAAACACGAGTTTTTAGAAAATGTGTTTTATTTCATAAATGGAATCTACAAAGTATGCACATTCTACATCATAACGACATTCTATAGTTTGCGCATGCATCCGGAAATAAGAAAAGCTTACTTCCACCGTTTTTTAAAATCATAGCTTCTAGAAGGTTTACATGATTTCGTAAAAAACACGAGTTTTTAGAAAATGTGTTTTATTTCATAAATGGAATCTACAAAGTTTGCACATAGTACGTCATAACGACTTTCTATAGTTTGCGCATCCGTCCGGAAAGAAGAAAAGCTTACCTCCCCCGTTTTTTAAAATCATAGCTTCTAGAAGGTTTACATGATTTGTTAAAAAACACGAGTTTTTAGAAAATGTGTTTTATTTCATAAATGGAATCAACAAAGTATGGACATTCTACGTCATAACGACTTTCTATAGTTTGCGCATCCGTCTGGAAATAAGAAAAGCTTACCTCCCCCATTTTTTAAAATCACAGCTTCTAGAAGGTTTACATGATTTCTTAAAAAACACGAGTTTTTAGAAAATGTGTTTTATTTGATAAATGGAATCAACAAAGTATGGACATTCTACGTCATAACGACTTTCTATAGTTTGCGTATGCGTCCGGAAATAAGAAAAGCTTTCTTCCACCGTTTTTTAAAATCACAGCTTCTAGAAGGTTTACATGATTTCGTAAAAAAAAAGAGTTTTTAGAAAATGTGTTTTATTTCATAAATGGAATCTACAAAGTATGCACATTCTAAGTCATAACGAATTTCCATAGTTTGTGCATAAGTCCGGAAATAAGAAAAGCTTACTTCCACCGTTTTTTAAAATCACAGCTTCTAGAAGGTTTACATGATTTCGTAAAACACGAGTTTTTAGAAAATGTGTTGTATTTCATAAAGGGAATCTACAAAGTATGCAAATTCTACATCATAACGACTTTCTATAGTTTGCGCATGCATCCGGAAATAAGAAAAGCTTACTTCCACCGTTTTTTAAAATCACAGCTTCTAGAAGGTTTACATGATTTCATAAAAAACACGAGTTTTTAGAAAATGTGTTTTATTTCATAAATGGAATCAACAAAGTATGCACATTCTACGTCATAACGAATTTCTATAGTTTGCGCATGCGTCCGGAAATAAGAAAATCTTACTTCCACCGTTTTTTAAAATCACAACTTCTAGAAGGTTTACATGATTTCGTAAAAAAGACGAGTTTTTAGAAGATGTGTTTTATTTCATAAATGGAATCTACAAAGTATGAAAATTCTACGTCATAACGACTTTCTATAGTTTGCGCATGCGTCTGGAAATAAGAAAAGCTTACTTCCCCCGTTTTTTAAAATCATAGCTTCTAGAAGGTTTACATGATTTCTTAAAAAACACGAGTTTTTAGAAATTGTGTTTTATTTTATAAATGTAATCAATAAAGTATGCACATTCTACGTCATAACGACTTTCTATAGTTTGCGCATGCGTTTAGAAATAATAAAAGCTTACTTCCCCCGTTTTTTAAAATCACAGCTTCTAGAAGGTTTACATGATTTCTTAAAAAACAGGAGTTTTTAGAATATGTGTTTTATTTCATAAATAGAATCAACAAAGTATGCACATTCTGCGTCATAACGACTTTCTATTGTTTGCGCATGCGTCCGGAAATAAGAAAAGCTTACTTCCACCATTTTTTAAAATCACAGCATCTAGAAGGTTTACATGATTTCGTAAAAAACACGAGTTTTTAGAAAATGTGTTTTATTTCATAAATGGAATCTACAAAGTATGCACATTCTATGTCATAACGACATTCTATAGTTTGCGCATGCGTCCGGAAATAAGAAAAGCTTACTTCCACCGTTTTTTAAAATCACAGCTTCTAGAAGGTTTACATGATTTCGTAAAAAACACGAGTTTTTAGAAAATGTGTTTTATTTCATAAATGGAATCTACAAAGTATGCACATTCTACGTCATAACGACTTTCTATAGTTTGCGCATGCGTCCGGAAATAAGAAACGCTTACCTCCCCCGTTTTTTAAAATCACAGCTTCTAGAAGGTTTACATGATTTCTTAAAAAACATGAGTTTTTAGAAAATGTGTTTTATTTCATAAATGGAATCTTCAAAGTTTGCACATAGTACATCATAACGACTTTCTATAGTTTGCGCATGCGTCCGGAAATAAGAAAAGCTTACTTCCCCCGTTTTTTAAAATCAAAGCTTCTAGAAGTTTTACATGATTTCTTAAAAAACATGAGTTTTTAGAAAATGTGTTTTATTTCATAAATGGAATCAACAAAGTGTGCACATTCTACGTCATAACGAATTTCTATAGTTTGCGCATGCGTCCGGAAATAAGAAAATCTTACTTCCACTATTTTTTAAAATCACAGCATCTAGAAGGTTTATATGATTTCGTAAAAAACACGAGTTTTTAGAAAATGTGTTTTATTTCATAAATGGAATCTACAAAGTATGCACATTCTACATCATAACGACATTCTATAATTTGCGCATGCATCCGGAAATAAGAAAAGCTTACTTCCACCGTTTTTTAAAATCATAGCTTCTAGAAGGTTTACATGATTTCGTAAAAAACACGAGTTTTTAGAAAATGTGTTTTATTTCATAAATGGAATCTTCAAAGTTTGCACATAGTACATCATAACGACTTTCTATAGTTTGTGCATCCGTCCGGAAATAAGAAAAGCTTACCTCCCCCGTTTTTTAAAATCACAGCTTCTAGAAGGTTTACATGATTTGTTAAAAAACACGAGTTTTTAGAAAATGTGTTTTATTTGATAAATGGAATCAAAAAAGTATGGACATTCTACGTCATAACAACTTTCTATAGTTTGCGCATGCGTCTGGAAATAAGAAAAGCTTTCTTCCACCGTTTTTTAAAATCACAGCTTCTAGAAGGTTTACATGTTTTCGTAAGAAAAAAGAGTTTTTAGAAACTGTGTTTTATTTCATAAATGGAATCTACAAAGTATGCACATTCTACGTCATAACGAATTTCCATAGTTTGCGCATACGTCCGGAAATAAGAAAAGCTTACTTCCACCGTTTTTTAAAATCACAGCTTCTAGAAGGTTTACATGATTTCGTAAAAAACACGAGTTTTTAGAAAATGTGTTTTATTTCATTGATGGAATAAACAAAGTATGCACATTCTACATCATAACGACATTCTATAGTTTGCGCATGCGTCCGGAAATAAGAAAAGCTTACTTCCACCGTTTTTTAAAATCACAGCTTCTAGAAGGTTTACATGATTTCGTAAAAAACATGAGTTTTTAGAAAATGTGTTTTATTTCATAAATGGAATCTACAAAGTATGCACATTCTACGTCATAACAACTTTCTATAGTTTATGCATGCGTCCGGAAATAAGAAAAGCTTACTTCCCCCGTTTTTTAAAATCACAGCTTCTAGAAGGTTTACATGATTTCGTAAGAAACACGAGTTTTTAGAAAATGTGTTTTATTTCATAAATGGAATCTACAAAGTATGCACATTCTACGTCATAACGACATTCTATAGTTTGCGCATGCATCCGGAAATAAGAAAAGCTTACTTCCCCCGTTTTTTGAAATCACAGCTTCTAGAAGGTTTACATGATTTCGTAAAAAACATGAGTTTTTAGAAAATGTGTTTTATTTCATTGATGGAATAAACAAAGTATGCACATTCTACATCATAACGACATTCTATAGTTTGCGCATGCGTCCGGAAATAAGAAAAGCTTACTTCCACGGTTTTTTAAAATCACAGCTTCTAGAAGGTTTACATGATTTCGTAAAAAACACGAGTTTTTAGAAAATGTGTTTTATTTCATAAATGGAATCTACAAAGTATGCACATTCTACGTCATAAAAACTTTCTATAGTTTGCGCATGTGTCCGGAAATAAGAAAAGCTTGTTTCCCCCATTTTTTAAAATCACAGCTTCTAGAAGGTTTACATGATTTCTTAAAAAACACGAGTTTTTAGAAAATGTGTTTTATTTCATAAATGGAATCAACAAAGTATGCACATTCAATGTCATAACGACTTTCTATAGTTTGCGCATGTGTTTGGAAATAAGAAAAGCTTACTTCCCCGTTTTTTAAAATCAAAGCTTCTAGAAGGTTTACATGATTTCTTAAAAAACACGAGTTTTTAGAAAATTTGTTTTATTTCATAAATGGAATCAACAAAGTATGCAAATTCTACGTCATAACGAATTTCTATAGTTTGCGCATGCGTCCGGAAATAAGAAAATCTTACTTCCACCGTTTTTTAAAATCACAGCTTCTAGAAGGTTTACATGATTTCGTAAAAAACACGAGTTTTTAGAAGATGTGTTTTATTTCATAAATGGAATCTACAAAGTATGCAAATTCTACGTCATAACGACTTTCTATAGTTTGCGCATGCGTCCGGAAATAAGAAAATCTTACTTCCCCCGTTTTTTAAAATCATAGCTTCTAGAAGGTTTACATGATTTCTTAAAAAACATGAGTTTTTAGAAATTGTGTTTTATTTTATAGATGGAATCAACAAAGTATGCACATTCTACGTCATAACGAATTTCTATAGTTTGCGCATGCGTTTAGAAATAATAAAAGCTTACTTCCCCCGTTTTTTAAAATCACAGCTTCTAGAAGGTTTACATGATTTCTTAAAAAACAGGAGTTTTTAGAAAATGTGTTTTATTTCATGAATAGAATCAACAAAGTATGCACATTCTGCGTCATAACGACTTTCTATTGTTTGCGCATGCGTCCGGAAATAAGAAAAGCTTACTTCCACAATTTTTTAAAATCACAGCATCTAGAAGGTTTACATGATTTCGTAAAAAACACGAGTTTTTAGAAAATGTGTTTTATTTCATAAATGGAATCTACAAAGTATGCACATTCTACATCATAACGACATTCTATAGTTTGCGCATGCGTCCGGAAATAAGAAAAGCTTACTTCCACCGTTTTTTAAAATCACAGCTTCTAGAAGGTTTACATGATTTCGTAAAAAGCACGTGTTTTTAGAAAATGTGTTTAATTTCATAAATGGAATCTACAAAGTATGCACATTCTACGTCAGAACGACTTTCTATAGTTTGCGCATCCGTCCGGAAATAAGAAAAGCTTACTTCCCCCGTTTTTTAAAATCACAGCTTCTAGAAGGTTTACATGATTTGTTAAAAAACACGAGTTTTTAGAAAATGTGCTTTATTTCATAAATGGAATCAACAAAGTATGCACATTCTACATCATAACGACTTTCTATAGTTTGCGCATGAGTCCGGAAATAAGAAAAGCTTACTTCCACCGTTTTTTAAAATCACTGTTTCTAGAAGGTTTACATGATTTCGTAAAAAACACAGTTTTTAGAAAATGTGTTTTATTTCATAAATGGAATCTACAAAGTATGCACATTCTACGTCATAGCGACTTTCTATAATTTTCGCATACGTCCGGCAATAAGAAAAGCTTACTTCCACCGTTTTTTAAAATCACAGCTTCTAGAAGGTTTACATGATTTCGTAAAAAACACAAGTTTTTAGAAAATGTGTTTTATTTGATAAATGGAATCTACAAAGTATGCACATTCTACGGCATAACGACTTTCTATAGCTTGCGCATGCGTCCGGAAATAAGAAAAGCTTACTTCCCCCGTTTTTTAAAATCACAGCTTCTAGAAGGTTTACATGATTTCTTAAAAAACATGAGTTTTTAGAAAATTTGTTTTATTTCATAATTGGAATCTACAAAGTATGCACATTCTACGTCATAACGACTTTCTATAGTTTGCGCATGCGTCCGGAAATAATAAAAGCTTACTACCACCGTTTTTTAAAATCACAGCTTCTAGAAGGTTTACATGATTTCGTAAAAAACACGAGTTTTTAGAAAATGTGTTTTATTTCATAAATGGAATCAACAAAGTATGCACATTCTACGTCATAATGACTTTTTATAGTTTGCGCATGCACATTCTACGTCATAATGACTTTTTATAGTTTGCGCATGCGTTTGGAAATAAGAAAAGCTTACTTCCCCGGTTTTTTAAAATCACAGCTTCTAGAAGGTTTACATGATTTCGTAAGAAACACGAGTTTTTAGAAAATGTGTTTTATTTCATAAATGGAATCTACAAACTATGCACATTCTACGTCATAACGACTTTGTATAGTTTGTGCATTTATCCGGAAATAAGAAACGCTTAATTCCCCCGTTTTTTAAAATCACAGCTTCTAGAAGGTTTACATGATTTCGTAAAAAACAAGAGTTTTAGAAAATGTGTTTTATTTCATAAATGGAATCTACAAAGTATGCACATTCTACGTCATAACGACTTTCTATAGTTTGCGCATGCGTCCGGAAATAAGAAAATCTTACTTCCCCCATTTTTTAAAATCACAGCTTCTAGAAGGTTTACATGATTTCATAAAAAACACGAGTTTTTAGAAAATGTGTTTTATTTCATAAATGGAATCAACAAAGTATGCACATTCTACGTCATAATGACTTTCTATAGTTTGCGCATGCGTTTGGAAATAAGAAAAGCTTACTTCCCCGGTTTTTTAAAATCACACCTTCTACAAGGTTTACATGATTTCGTAAAAAACACGAGTTTTTAGAAAATGTGTTTTATTTCATAAATGGAATCTACAAACTATGCACATTCTACGTCATAACGACTTTGTATAGTTTGTGCATTTATCCGGAAATAAGAAACGCTTAATTCCCCCGTTTTTTAAAATCACAGCTTCTAGAAGGTTTACATGATTTCGTAAAAAACAAGAGTTTTTAGAAAATGTGTTTTATTTCATAAATGGAATCTACAAAGTATGCACATTCTACGTCATAACGACTTTCTATAGTTTGCGCATGCGTCCGGAAATAAGAAAATCTTGCTTCCCCCATTTTTTAAAATCACAGCTTCTAGAAGGTTTACATGATTTCATAAAAAACACGAGTTTTTAGAAAATTTGTTTTATTTCATAAATGGAATCAACAAAGTATGCACATTCTACGTCATAAGGACTTTCTATAGTTTGCGCATGCGTTTGGAAATAAGAAAAGCTTACTGCCCCCGTTTTTTAAAATGACAGCTTCTAGAAGGTTTACATGATTTCTTTAAAAACACTAGTTTTTAGAAAATATGTGTTTTATTTCATAAATGGAATCAACAAAGTATGCACATTCTACGTCATAACGACTTACTATAATTTGCGCATGCGTCCGGAAATAATAAAAGCTTACTTCCACCGTTTTTTAAAATCACAGCTTCTAGAAGGTTTACATGATTTCGTAAAAAACATGAGTTTTTAGAAAATGTGTTTTATTTCATACATGGAATCTACAAAGTATGCACATTCTACGTCATAACGACTTTCTATAGTTTGCGCATGCGTCCGGAAATAAGAAAAGCTTACTTCTCCCATTTTTTAAAATCACAGCTTCTAGAAGGTTTACATGATTTCTTAAAAAACATGAGTTTTTAGAGATTGTGTTTTATTTCATAAATGGAATCAACAAAGTATGCACATTCTACGTCATAATGACTTTCTATAGTTTGCACATGCGTTTGGAAATAAGAAAAGCTTACTTCCCCCGTTTTTTAAAATCACAGCTTCTAGAAGGTTTACATGATTTCTTAAAAAACACGAGTTTTTAGAAAATGTGTTTTATTTCATAAATAGAATCAACAAATTATGCACATTCTACGTCATAACAACTTTCTATAGTTTGCGCATGCGACCGGAAACTAGAAAAGCTTACTTCCACCATTTTTTAAAATCACAGCATCTAGAAGGTTTACATGATTTCGTAAAAAACACGAGTTTTTAGAAAATGTGTTTTATTTCATAAATCGAATCTACAAAGTATGCACATTCTACGTCATAACGACATTCTATAGTTTGCACATGCGTTTGTAAATAAGAAAAGCTTACTTCCCCCGTTTTTTAAAATCACAGCTTCTAGAAGGTTTACATGATTTCCTAAAAAACACGAGTTTTTAGAAAATGTGTTTTATTTCATAAATGGAATCAACAAAGTATGCACATTCTACGTCATGACGAATTTCTATAGTTTGCGCATGCATCCGGAAATAAGAAAATCTTACTTCCACCGTTTTTTAAAATCACAGCTTCTAGAAGGTTTACATGATTTCGTAAAAAACACGAGTTTTTAGAAGATGTGTTTTATTTCATAAATGGATTCTACAAAGTATGCAAATTCTACGTCATAACGACTTTCTATAGTTTGCGCATGCGTCCGGAAATAAGAAAAGCTTACTTCCCCCGTTTTTTAAAATCATAGCTTCTAGAAGGTTTGCATGATTTCTTAAAAAACACGAGTTTTTAGAAATTGTGTTTTATTTCATAAATGGAATCAACAAAGTATGCACATTCTACGTCATAACGACTTTCTATAGTTTGCGCATGCGTTTAGAAATAATAAAAGCTTACTTCCCCCGTTTTTTAAAATCAAAGCTTCTAGAAGGTTAACATGATTTCTTAAAAACAGGAGTTTTTAGAAAATGTGTTTTATTTCATCAATAGAATCAACAAAGTATGCACATTCTGCGTCATAACGACTTTCTATTGTTTGCGCATGCGTCCGGAAATAAGAAAAGCTTCCTTCCAACATTTTTTAAAATCACAGCATCTAGAAGGTTTACATGATTTCGTAAAAAACACGAGTTTTTAGAAAATGTGTTTTATTTCATAAATGGAATCTACAAAGTATGCACATTCTATGTCATAACGACATTCTATAGTTTGCGCATGCGTCCGGAAATAAGAAAAGCTTACTTCCACCGTTTTTTAAAATCACAGCTTCTAGAAGGTTTACATGATTTCGTAAAAAACACGAGTTTTTAGAAAATGTGTTTTATTTCATAAATGGAATCTACAAAGTATGCACATTCTACGTCATAACGACTTTCTATAGTTTGTGCATCCGTCCGGAAATAAGAAAAGCTTACTTCCCCCGTTTTTTAAAATCACAGCTTCTAGAAGGTTTACATGATTTGTAAAAAAACACGAGTTTTTAGAAAATGTGTTTTATTTCATAAATGGAATCAACAAAGTATGCACATTCTACATCATAACGACTTTCTAAATTTTGCGCATGCGTCCGGAAATAAGAAAAGCTTACTTCCACCGTTTTTTAAAATTACTGTTTCTAGAAGGTTTACATGATTTCGTAAAAAACACGAGTTTTTAGAAAATGTGTTTTATTTCATAAATGGAATCTACAAAGTATGCAAATTCTACGTCATAACGACTTTCTATAGTTTGCGCATACGTCCGGAAATAAGAAAAGCTTACTTCTACCGTTTTATAAAATCACAGCTTCTAGAAGGTTTACATGATTTCGTAAAAAACACGAGTTTTTAGAAAATGTGTTTTATTTCATAAATGGAATCTACAAAGTATGCACATTCTACATCATAACGACTTTGTATAGTTTGCGCATGCGTCCGGAAATAAGAAACGCTTAATTCCCCCGTTTTTTAAAATCACAGCTTCTAGAAGGTTTACATGATTTCGTAAAAAACAAGAGTTTTTAGAAAATGTGTTTTATTTCATAAATGGAATCAACAAAGTATGCACATTCAATGTCATAACGACTTTCTATAGTTTGCGCATGCGTCTTGAAATAAGAAAAGCTTACTTCCCCCGTTTTTTAAAATCACAGCTTCTAGAAGGTTTACATGATTTCTTAAAACAAATGAGTTTTTAGAAAATGTGTTTTATTTCATAAATGGAATCAACAAACTATGCACATTCTACATCATAATGACTTTCTATAGTTTGCGCATGCATTTGGAAATAAGAAAAGCTTACTTCCCTCGTTTTTTAAAATCACAGCTTCTAGAAGGTTTACATGATTTCGTAAAAAACACGAGTTTTTAGAAAATGTGTTTTATTTCATAAATGGAATCTACAAACTATGCACATTCTACATCATAACGACTTTGTATAGTTTGCGCATGCGTCCGGAAATAAGAAACGCTTAATTCCCCCGTTTTTTAAAATCACAGCTTCTAGAAGGTTTACATGATTTCGTAAAAAACAAGAGTTTTTAGAAAATGTGTTTTATTTCATAAATGGAATCAACAAAGTATGCACATTCAATGTCATAACGACTTTCTATAGTTTGCGCATGCATTTGGAAATAAGAAAAGCTTACTTCCCCCATTTTTTAAAATCACGGCTTCTAGAAGGTTTACATGATTTCTTAAAAAACATGAGTTTTTAGAAAGTGTGTTTTATTTCCTAAATAGAATCAACAAAGTATGCACATTCTACGTCATAACGACTTTCTATAGTTTGCGCATGCGTTTGGAAATAAGAAAAGCTTACTTCCCCTGTTTTTTAAAATCACAGCTTCTAGAAGGTTTACATGATTTCTTAAAAAACACGAGTTTTTAGAAAATTTGTTTTATTTCATAAATGGAATCTACAAAGTATGCACATTCTACGTCATAACGACTTTCTATAGTTTGCGCATGCGTCCGGAAATAGGAAAAGCTTACTTCCACCGTTTTTTAAAATCACAGCTTCTAGAAGGTTTACATGATTTCGTAAAAAACACGAGTTTTTAGAAAATTTGTTTTATTTCATAAATGGAATCTACAAAGTATGCACATTCTACGTCATAACGAATTTCTATAGTTTGCGCATGCGTCCGAAAATAAGAAAAGCTTACTTCCCCCGTTTTTTAAAATCACAGCTTCTAGAAGGTTTACATGATTTCTTAAAAAGCACGAGTTTTTAGAAAATGTGTTTTATTTCATAAATGGAATCAACAAAGTATGCACATTCTACATCATAATGACTTTCTATAGTTTGCGCATGCGTTTGGAAATAAGAAAAGCTTACTTCCCCCGTTTTTTAAAATCACAGCTTCTAGAAGGTTTAGATGATTTCGTAAAAAACACGAGTTTTTAGAAAATTTGTTTTATTTCATAAATGGAATCTACAAACTATGCACATTCTACGTCATAACGACTTTGTATAGTTTGCGCATGCGTCCGGAAATAAGAAACGCTTAATTCCCCCGTTTTTTAAAATCACAGCTTCTAGAAGGTTTACATGATTTCGTGAAAAACAAGAGTTTTTAGAAAATGTGTTTTATTTCATAAATGGAATCTACAAAGTATGCACATTCTAAGTCATAACGACTTTCTATAGTTTGCGCATGCGTCCGGAAATAAGAAAAGCTTACTTCCCCCATTTTTTAAAATCACAGCTTCTAGAAGGTTTACATGATTTCATAAAAAATACGAGTTTTTAGAAAATGTGTTTTATTTCATAAATGGAATCAACAAAGTATGCACATTCTATGTCATAACGACTTTCTATAGTTTGCGCATGCGTTTGGAAATAAGAAAAGCTTACTTCCCCCATTTTTAAAATGACAGCTTCTAGAAGGTTTACATGATTTCTTTAAAAACACTAGTTTTTCGAAAATGTGTTTTATTTCATAAATGGAATCAACAAAGTATGCACATTCTACGTCATAACGACTTTCTATAGTTTGCGCATGCGTCCGGAAATAAGAAAATCTTACTTCCACCGTTTTTTAAAATCACAGCTTCTAGAAGGTTTACATGATTTCGTAAAAAACATGAGTTTTTAGAAAATGTGTTTTATTTCATAAATGGAATCTAAAAAGTATGCACATTCTACGTCATATCTACTTTCTATAGTTTGCGCATGAGTCCGGAAATAAGAAAAGCTTACTTCTCCCGTTTTTTAAAATCACAGCTTCTAGAAGGTTTACATGATTTCTTAAAAAACACGAGTTTTTAGAAATTGTGTTTTATTTCATAAATGGAATCAACAAAGTATGCACATTCTACGTCATAATGACTTTCTATAGTTTGCGCATGCGTTTGGAAATAAGAAAATCTTACTTCCCCCGTTTTTTAAAATCACAGCTTCTAGAAGGTTTACATGATTTCTTAAAAAACACGAGTTTTTAGAAAATGTGTTTTATTTCATAAATAGAATCAACAAAGTATGCACATTCTACGTCATAACGACTTTCTATAGTTTGCGCATGCGACCGGAAATAAGAAAAGCTTACTTCCACCATTTTTTAAAATCACAGCATCTAGAAGGTTTACATGATTTCGTAAAAAACACGAGTTTTTAGAAAATGTGTTTTATTTCATAAATCGAATCTACAAAGTATGCACATTCTACGTCATAACGACATTCTATAGTTTGCGCATGCGTCCGAAAATAAGAAAAGCTTACTTCCACCGTTTTTTAAAATCACAGCTTCTAGAAGGTTTACAAGATTTCGTAAAAAACACGAGTTTTTAGAAAATGTGTTTTATTTCATAAATGGAATCTACAAAGTATGCACATTCTACGTCATAACGACTTTCTATAGTTTGCGCATTCGTCCGGAAATAAGAAAAGCTTACTTCCCCCGTTTTTTAAAATCAAAGCTTCTAGAAGGTTTACATGATTTGTTAAAAAACATGAGTTTTTAGAAAATGTGTTTTCTTTCATAAATGGAGTAAACAAAGTATGCACATTCTACGTCGTAACGACTTTCTATAATTTGCGCATGCGTCGGGAAATAAGAAAAGCTTACTTCCACCGTTTTTTAAAATCACAGCTTCTAGAAGGTTTACATGATTTCGTAAAAAACATGAGTTTTTATAAAATGTGTTTTATTTCATAAATGGAATCTACAAAGTATGCACATTCTACGGCATAACGACTTTCTATAGTTTGCGCATGCGTCCAGAAATAAGAAAAGCTTACTTCCACCGTTTTTTAAAATCACAGCTTCTAAAAGGTTTACAGGATTTCGTACAAAACACGAATTTTTAGAAAATGTGTTTTATTTCATAAATGGAATCTACAAAGTATGCACATTCTACGTCATAACGATTTTCTATCGTTTGCGCATACGTCCGGAAATAAGAAAAGCTTACTTCCACCGTTTTTTAAAATCACAGCTTCGAGAAGGTTTACATGATTTCGTAAAAAAAACGAGTTTTTATAAAATGTGTTTTATGTCATAAATGGAATCTACAAAGTATGCACATTCTATAGCATAACGACTTTCTATAGTTTGCGCATGCGTACGAAAATAAGAAAAGCTTACTTCCCCCGTTTTTTAAAATCACAGCTTCTAGAAGTTATACATGATTTCTTAAAAAACACGAGTGTTTAGAAAATGTGTTTTATTTCATAAATAGAATCAACAAAGTATGCACATTCTACGTCATAACGACTTTCTATAGTTTGCGCATGCGTCCGGAAATAAGAAAAGCTTACTTCCCCCATTTTTAAAATGACAGCTTCTAGAAGGTTTACATGATTTCTTTAAAAACACTAGTTTTTCGAAAATGTGTTTTATTTCATAAATGGAATCAACAAAGTATGCACATTCTACGTCATAACGACTTTCTTTAGTTTGCGCATGCGTCCGGAAATAAGAAAAGCTTACTTCCCCCGTTTTTTAAAATCACAGCTTCTAGAAGGTTTACATGATTTCTTAAAAAACACGAGTTTTTAGAAAATGTGTTTTATTTCATAAATGGAATCTAAAAAGTATGCACATTCTACGTCATATCTACTTTCTATAGTTTGCGCATGCGTCCGAAAATAAAAAAAGCTTACTTCCCCCGTTTTTTAAAATCACAGCTTCTAGAAGGTTTACATGATTTCTTAAAAAACACGAGTTTTTAGAAATTGTGTTTTATTTCATAAATGGAATCAACAAAGTATGCACATTCTACGTCATAATGACTTTCTATAGTTTGCGCAAGCGTTTGGAAATAAGAAAATCTTACTTCCCCCGTTTTTTAAAATCACAGCTTCTAGAAGGTTTACATGATTTCTTAAAAAACACGAGTTTTTAGAAAATGTGTTTTATTTCATAAATAGAATCAACAAAGTATGCACATTCTACGTCATAACGACTTTCTATAGTTTGCGCATGCGACCGGAAATAAGAAAAGCTTACTTCCACCATTTTTTAAAATCACAGCATCTAGAAGGTTTACATGATTTCGTAAAAAACACGAGTTTTTAGAAAATGTGTTTTATTTCATAAATCGAATCTACAAAGTATGCACATTCTACGTCATAACGACATTCTATAGTTTGCGCATGCGTCCGAAAATAAGAAAAGCTTACTTCCACCGTTTTTTAAAATCACAGCTTCTAGAAGGTTTACAAGATTTCGTAAAAAACACGAGTTTTTAGAAAATGTGTTTTATTTCATAAATGGAATCTACAAAGTATGCACATTCTACGTCATAACGACTTTCTATAGTTTGCGCATTCGTCCGGAAATAAGAAAAGCTTACTTCCCCCGTTTTTTAAAATCAAAGCTTCTAGAAGGTTTACATGATTTGTTAAAAAACATGAGTTTTTAGAAAATGTGTTTTCTTTCATAAATGGAGTCAACAAAGTATGCACATTCTACGTCATAACGACTTTCTATAGTTTGCGCATGCGTCGGGAAATAAGAAAAGCTTACTTCCACCGTTTTTTAAAATCACGGCTTCTAGAAGGTTTACATGATTTCGTAAAAAACATGAGTTTTTATAAAATGTGTTTTAGTTCATAAATGGAATCTACAAAGTATGCATATTCTACGGCATAACGACTTTCTATAGTTTGCGCATGCGTCCAGAAATAAGAAAAGCTTACTTCCACCGTTTTTTAAAATCACAGCTTCTAGAAGGTTTACAGGATTTCGTACAAAACACGAATTTTTAGAAAATGTGTTTTATTTCATAAATGGAATCTACAAAGTATGCACATTCTATAGCATAACGACTTTCTATAGTTTGCGCATGCGTACGGGAATAAGAAAAGATTACTTCCCCCGTTTTTTAAAATCACAGCTTCTAGAAGTTATACATGATTTCTTAAAAAACACGAGTGTTTAGAAAATGTGTTTTATTTCATAAATAGAATCAACAAAGTATGCACATTCTACGTCATAACAACTTTCTATAGTTTGCGCATGCGTCCGGAAATAAGAAAAGCTTACTTCCACAGTTTTTTAAAATCACAGCTTCTAGAAGGCTTACATGATTTCGCAAAAAACACGAGTTTTTAGAAAATGTGTTTTATTTCATAAATAGAATCAACAAAGTATGCACATTCTACGTCATAACGACTTTCTTTAGTTTGCGCATGCGTCCGGAAATAATCAGAGCTTACTTCCCCCGTTTTTTAAAATTACAGCTTCTAGAAGGTTTACATGATTTCTTAAAAAACACGAGGTTTTAGAAAATGTGTTTTATTTCATAAATGGAATCTAAAAAGTATGCACATTCTACGTCATAAGGACTTTCTATAGTTTGCGCATGCGTTTGGAAATAAGAAAAGCTTACTTCCCCCGTTTTTTAAAATCACAGCTTCTAGAAGGTTTACATGATTTCTTAAAAAACACGAGTTTATAGAAAATGTGTTTTATTTCAAAAATAGAATCAACAAAGTATGCACATTCTACGTCATAACGACTTTCTATAGTTTGCGCATGCGACCGGAAATAAGAAAAGCTTACTTCCACCATTTTTTAAAATCACAGCATCTAGAAGGTTTACATGATTTCGTAAAAAACACGACTTTTTAGAAATTGTGTTTTATTTCATAAATCGAATGGACAAAGTATGCACATTCTACGTCATAACGACATTCTATAGTTTGCGCATGCGTCCGGAAATAAGAAAAGCTTACTTCCACCGTTTTTTAAAATCACAGCTTCTAGAAGGTTTACATGATTTCGTAAAAAACACGAGTTTTTAGAAAATGTGTTTTATTTCATAAATGGAATCTACAAAGTATGCACATTATACGTCATAACGACTTTCTATAGTTTGCGCATCCGTCCGGAAATAAGAAAAGCTTACTTGCCCCGTTTTTTAAAATCACAGCTTCTAGAAGGTTTACATGATTTCTTAAAAAACACGACTTTTTAGAAAATGTGTTTTATTTCATAAATGGAATCTACAAAGTATGCACATTCTACATCATAACGACTTTCTATAGTTTGCGCATGCGTTTGGAAATAAGAAAAGATTACTTCCCCCGTTTTTTAAAATCACAGCTTCTAGAAGGTTTACATGATTTCTTAAAAAACACAAGTTTTTAGAAAATGTGTTTTATTTCATAAATAGAATCAACAAAGTATGCACATTCTATGTCATAACGACTTTCTATAGTTTGTGCATGCGTCCGGAAATAAGAAAAGCTTACTTCCACCATTTTTTAAAATCACAGCATCTAGAAGGTTTACATGATTTCGTAAAAAACACGAGTGTTTAGAAAATGTGTTTTATTTCATAAATGGAATCAACAAAGTATGCACATTCTACGTCATAACGACTTTCTATAGTTTGCGCATGCGTCCGGAAATAAGAAACGCTTAATTCCCCCGTTTTTTAAAATCACAGCTTCTTGAAGGTTTACATGATTTCGTAAAAAACAAGAGTTTTTAGAAAATGTTTTTTATTTCATAAATGGAATCTACAAAGTATGCACATTCTACGTCATAACGACTTTCTATAGTATGCGCATGCATCCGGAAATAAGAAAAGCTTACTTCCCCCATTTTTTAAAATCACAGCTTCTAGAAGGTTTACATAATTTCATAAAAAACACGAGTTTTTAGAAAATGTGTTTTATTTCATAAATGGAATCAACAAAGTATGCACATTCTACGTCATAAGGACTTTCTATAGTTTGCGCATGCGTTTGGAAATAAGAAAAGCTTACTGCCCCCGTTTTTTAAAATGACAGCTTCTAGAAGGCTTACATGATTTCTTTAAAAACACTAGTTTTTAGAAAATGTGTTTTATTCCATAAATGGAATCAACAAAGTATGCACATTCTACGTCATAACGACTTTCTATAGTTTGCGCATGCGTCCGGAAATAAGAAAAGCTTACTTCCACCGTCTTTTAAAATCACAGCTTCTAGAAGGTTTACATGATTTCGTAAAAAACACGAGTTTTTAGAAAATGTGTTTTATTTCATAAATGGAATCTAAAAAGTATGCACATTCTACGTCATAACGAAATTCTATACTTTGCGCATGCGTCCGGAAATAAGAAAAGCTTACTTCTCCCGTTTTTTAAAATCACAGCTTCTAGAAGGTTTACATGATTTCTTAAAAAACACGAGTTTTTAGAAATTGTGTTTTATTTCATAAATGGAATCAACAAAGTATGCACATTCTACGTCATAATGACTTTCTATAGTTTGCGCATGCATTTGGAAATAAGAAAAGCTTACTTCCCCCGTTTTTTAAAATCACAGCTTCTAGAAGGTTTACATGATTTCTTAAAAAACACGAGTTTTTAGAAAATGTGTTTTATTTCATAAATAGAATCAACAAAGTATGCACATTCTACGTCATAACGACTTTCTATAGTTTGCGCATGCGACCGGAAATAAGAAAAGCTTACTTCCACCATTTTTTAAAATCACAGCATCTAGAAGGTTTACATGATTTCGTAAAAAACATGACTTTTTAGAAAATGTGTTTTATTTCATAAATCGAATCTACAAAGTATGCACATTCTAGGTCATAACGACATTCTATAGTTTGCGCATGCGTCCGGAAATAAGAAAAGCTTACTTCCACCGTTTTTTAAAATCACAGCTTCTAGAAGGTTTACATGATTTCGTAAAAAACATGAGTTTTTAGAAAATGTGTTTTATTTCATAAATGGAATCTACAAAGTATGCACATTCTACGTCATAACGACTTTCTATAGTTTGCGCATCCGTCCGGAAATAAGAAAAGCTTACTTGCCCCGTTTTTTAAAATCAAAGCTTCTAGAAGGTTTACATGATTTGTTAAAAAACATGAGTTTTTAGAAAATGTGTTTTCTTTCATAAATGGAGTCAACAAAGTATGCACATTCTACGCCATAACGACTTTCTATAGTTTGCGCATGCGTCGGGAAATAAGAAAAGCTTACTTCCACCGTTTTTTAAAATCACAGCTTCTAGAAGGTTTACATGATTTCGTAAAAAAAAAGAGTTTTTAGAAAATGTGTTTTATTTCATAAATGGAATCTACAAAGTATGCACATTCTACGTCATAAGGACTTTCTATCGTTTGCGCATACGTCCGGAAATAAGAAAAGCTTACTTCCACCGTTTTTTAAAATCACAGCTTCTAGAAGGTTTACATGATTTCGTAAAAAACACGAGTTTTTATAAAATGTGTTTTATTTCATAAATAGAATCTACAAAGTATGCACATTCTATGTCATAACGACTTTCTATAGTTTGTGCATGCGTCCAGAAATAAGAAAAGCTTACTTCCACCATTTTTTAAAATCACAGCATCTAGAAGGTTTACATGATTTCGTAAAAAACACGCGTGTTTAGAAAATGTGTTTTATTTAATAAATGGAATCAACAAAGTATGCACATTCTACGTCATAACGACTTTCTATAGTTTGTGCATGCGTCCGGAAATAAGAAAAGCTTACTTCCATAGTTTTTTAAAATCACAGCTTCTAGAAGGTTTACATGATTTCGCAAAAAACACGAGTTTTTAGAAAATGTGTTTTATTTCATAAATAGAATCAACAAAGTATGTACATTCTATGTCATAACCAATTTCTATAGTTTGCGCATGCGTCCGGAAATAAGAAAAGCTTACTTCCCCCGTTTTTTAAAATCACAGCTTCTAGAAGGTTTACATGATTTCTTAAAAAACACGCGTGTTTAGAAAATGTGTTTTATTTAATAAATGGAATCAACAAAGTATGCACATTCTACGTCATAACGACTTTCTATAGTTTGCGCATGCGTCCGGAAATAAGAAAAGCTTACTTCCATAGTTTTTTAAAATCACAGCTTCTAGAAGGTTTACATGATTTCGTAAAAAACATGACTTTTTAGAAAATGTGTTTTATTTGATAAATGGAATCTACAAAGTATGCACATTCTACGTCATAATGACTTTCTATAGTTTGCGCACGCGTACGAAAATAAGAAAAGCTTACTTCCCCCGTTTTTTAAAATCACAGTTTCTAGAAGGTTTACATGATTTCTTAAAAAACACTAGTTTTTAGAAAATGTGTTTTATTTCATAAATGGAATCAACAAAGTATGCACATTCTACGTCATAACGACTTTCTATAGTTTGCTAATGCGTCCGGAAATAAGAAAAGCTTACTTCCACCATTTTTTAAAATCACAGCTTCTAGAAGGTTTACATGATTTCGTAAAAAACACGAGTTTTTAGAAAATGTGTTTTATTTCATAAATGGAATCTACAAAGTATGCACATTCTACGTCATAACGACTTTCTATAGTTTGCGCATGCATCCGGAAATAAGAAAAGCGTACTTGCCCCGTTTTTTAAAATCACAGCTTCTAGAAGGTTTACATGATTTCTTAAAAAATACGAGTTTTTAGAAAATGTGTTTTATTTCATAAATGGAATCTACAAAGTATGCACATTCTACGTCATAACGACTTTCTATAGTTTGCGCATGCGTTTGGAAATAAGAAAAGCTTACTTCCCCCGTTTTTTAAAATCACAGCTTCTAGAAGGTTTACATGATTTCTTAAAAAACAGGAGTTTTTAGAAAATGTGTTTTATTTCATAAATAGAATCAACAAAGTATGCACATTCTGGGTCATAACGACTTTCTATTGTTTGCGCATGCGCCCGGAAATAAGAAAAGCTTACTTCCACCATTTTTTAAAATCACAGCATCTAGAAGGTTTACATGATTTCATAAAAACACGAGTTTTTAGAAAATGTGTTTTATTTCATAAATGGAATCTACAAAGTATGCACATTCTACGTCATATCGACATTCTATAGTTTGTGCATGCGTCCGGAAATAAGAAAAGCTTTCTTCCCCCGTTTTTTAAAATAACAGTTTCTAGAAGGTTTACATGATTTCTTGAAAAACACGAGTTTTTAGAAAATGTGTTTTATTAGATAAATAGAATCAACAAAGTATGCACATTCTATGTCATAACGACTTTCTATAGTTTGTGCATGCGTCCGGAAATAAGAAAAGCTTACTTCCACCATTTTTTAAAATCACAGCATCTAGAAGGTTTACATGATTTCGTAAAAAACACGCATTTTTAGAAAATGTGTTTTATTTCATCAATGGAATCAACAAAGTATGCACATTCTACGTCATAACGACTTTCTATAGTTTGCGCATGCGTCCGGAAATAAGAAAAGCTTACTTCCATAGTTTTTTAAAATCACAGCTTCTAGAATGTTTACATGATTTACCAAAAAACACGAGTTTTTAGAAAATGTGTTTTAATTCATAAATAGAATCAACAAAGTATGCACATTCTACGTCATAACGAATTTCTATAGTTTGCGCATGTGTCCGGAAATAAGAAAAGCTTACTTCCCCCGTTTTTTAAAATCACAGCTTCTAGAAGGTTTACATGATTTCTTAAAAAACACGAGTTTTTAGAAAATGTGTTTTATTTCATTAATGGAATCAACAAAGTATGCACATTCTAAATCATAACGACTTTATATAGTTTGCGCATTCGTCCGGAAATAAGAAAAGCTTACTTCCACCGTTTTTTAAAATCACAGCTTCTAGAAGGTTTACATGATTTCGTAAAAAACATGACTTTTTAGAAAATGTGTTTTATTTCATAAATGGAATCTACAAAGTATGCACATTCTACGTCATAATGACTTTCTATAGTTTGCGCATGCGTCCGGAAAAAAGAAAAGCTTACTTCCCCCGTTTTTTGAAATCACAACTTCTAGAAGGTTTACATGATTTCTTAAAAAACACTAGTTTTTAGAAAATGTGTTTTATTTCATAAATGGAATCAACAAAGTATGCACATTCTACGTCATAATGACTTTCTATAGTTTGCGCATGCGTTTGGAAATAAGAAAAGCTTACTTCCCCGGTTTTTTAAAATCACAGCTTCTAGAAGGTTTACATGATTTCGTAAAAAACACGAGTTTTTAGAAAATGTGTTTTATTTCATAAATGGAATCTACAAACTATGCACATTCTACGTCATAACGACTTTGTATAGTTTGCGCATGCATCCGGAAATAAGAAACGCTTAATTCCCCCGTTTTTTAAAATCACAGCTTCTAGAAGGTTTACATGATTTCGTAAAAAACAAGAGTTTTTAGAAAATGTGTTTTATTTCATAAATGGAATCTACAAAGTATGCACATTCTACGTCATAACGACTTTCTATAGTTTGCGCATGCGTCCGGAAATAAGAAAATCTTACTTCCCCCATTTTTTAAAATCACAGCTTCTAGAATGTTTACATGATTTCATAAAAAACACGAGTTTTTAGAAAATGTGTTTTATTTCATAAATGGAATCAAAAAAGTATGCACATTCTACGTCATAAGGACTTTCTATAGTTTGCGCATGCGTTTGGAAATAAGAAAAGCTTACTGCCCCCGTTTTTTAAAATGACAGCTTCTAGAAGGTTTACATGATTTCTTTAAAAACACTAGTTTTTAGAAAATGTGTTTTATTTCATAAATGGAATCAACAAAGTATGCACATTCTACGTCATAATGACTTTCTATAGTTTGCGTATGCGTCCGGAAATAAGAAAAGCTTACTTCCCCCGTTTTTTAAAATCACAGTTTCTAGAAGGTTTACATGATTTCTTGAAAAACACGAGTTTTTAGAAAATGTGTTTTATTTCATAAATAGAATCAACAAAGTATGCACATTCTACGTCATAAAGACTTTCTATAGTTTGCGCATGCGTTTGGAAATAAGAAAAGCTTACTTCCCCCGTTTTTTAAAATCACAGCTTCTAGAAGGTTTACAAGATTTCTTAAAAAACACGAGTTTTTAGAAAATGTGTTTTATTTCATAAATGGAATCAACAAAGTATGCACATTCGACGTCATAGCGACTTTCTATAGTTTGCGCATGCGTTTGGAAATAAGAAAAGCTTACTTCCCCCGTTTTTTAAAATCATAGCTTCTAGAATGTTTACATGATTTCTTGAAAAACACGAGTTTTTAGAAAATGTATTTTATTTCATAAATAGAATCAACAAAGTATGCACATTCTACATCATAACGACTTTCTATAGTTTGCGCATTCGTCTGGAAATAAGAAAAGCTTACTTCGCCCGTTTTTCAAAATCACAGCTTCTAGAAGGTTTACATGATTTCGTAAAAAACATGAATTTTTAGAAAATGTGTTTTATTTCATTAATGGAATCTACAAAGTATGCACATTCTACGGCATAACTACTTTCTATAGTTTCCGCATGCGTCCGGAAATAAGAAAAGCTTACTTCCCCCGTTTTTTAAAATCACAGCTTTTAGAAGGTTTACATGATTTCGTAAAAAACACGAATTTTTAGAAAATGTGTTTTATTTCATTAATGTAATCTACAAAGTGTGCACATTCTACGACATAACGACTTTCTATAGTTTGCGCATGCGTCCGGAAATAAGAAAAGCTTACTTCCCCCGTTTTTTAAAATCACAGCTTCTAGAAGGTTTACATGATTTCGTAAAAAACACGAGTTTTTAGAAAATGTGTTTTATTTGATAAATGGAATCTACAAATTATGCACATTCTACGTCATAACGAAATTCTATAGTTTGCGCATGCGTCCGGAAATAAGAAAAGCTTACTTCCACCGTTTTTTAAAATCACAGCTTCTAGAAGGTTTACATGATTTCGTAAAAAACACGAGTTTTTAGAAAATGTGTTTTATTTCATAAATGGAATCAACAAAGTATGCACATTCTACGTCATAACGACTTTCTATAGTTTGCACATGCGTTTGCAAATAAGAAAAACTTACTTCCCTCGTTTTTTAAAATCATAGCGTCTAGAAGGTTTACATGATTTCTCAAAAAACATGAGTTTTTAGAAAATGTGTTTTATTTCATAAATGAAATCTACAAAGTATGCACATCCTACGGCATAATGAATTTCTATAGTTTGCGCATGCGTCCGGAAATAAGAAAAGCTTACTTCCCCCGTTTTTTAAAATCACAGCTTCTAGAAGGTTTACATGATTTCTTAAAAAACACGAGTTTTTAGAAAATTTGTTTTATTTCATAAATGGAATCTACAAACTATGCACATTCTACGTCATAACGACTGTCTATAGTTTGCGCATGCGTTTGGAATTAAGAAAAGCTTACTTCCCCCGTTTTTTAAAATCACAGCTTCTAGAAGGTTTACATGATTTCGTAAAAAACACGAGTTTTTAGAAAATGTGTTTTATTTCGTAAATGGAATCTACAAAGTATGCACATTCGACATCATAACGACATTCTATAGTTTGCGCATGCGTCCGGAAATAAGAAAAGCTTTCTTCCCCCGTTTTTTAAAATCACAGCTTCTAGAGGGTTTCCATGATTTCGTAAAAAACACAAGTTTTTAGAAAATGTGTTTTATTTCATAAATGGAATCTACAATGTATGCACATTCTACGGCATAACGACTTTCTATAGTTTGCGCATTCGTCCGGAAATAAGAAAAGCTTACTTCCACCGTTTTTTAAAATCACAGCTTCTAGAAGGTTTACATGATTTCCTAAAAAACACGAGTTTTTAGAAAATGTGTTTTATTTCATAAATGGAATCTACGAAGTATGCACATTCTACGTCATAACGACTTTCTATAGTTTGCGCATGCATCCGGAAATAAGAAACGCTTACTTCCCCCGTTTTTTAAAATCACAGCATCTAGAAGGTTTACATGATTTCGTAAAAAACACGAGTTTTTAGAAAATGTGTTTTATTTCATATATGGAATCTACAAAGTATGCACATTCTACATCATAATGACGTTCTATAGTTTGTGCATTCGTCCGGAAATAAGAAAAGCTTACCTCCACCATTTTTTAAAATCACAGCTTCTAGAAGGTTTACATGATTTCATAAAAAACACGAGTTTTTAGAAAATGTGTTTTATTTTATAAATGGAATCTATAAACTATGCACATTCTACATCATAAAGACTTTCTATAGTTAGCGCATGCGTTCGGAAATAAGAAAAGCTTACTTCCACCGTTTTTTAAAATCACAGCTTCTAGAAGGTTTACATGATTTCTTAAAAAACACGAGTTTTTAGAAAATGTGTTTTATTTCATAAATGGAATCAACAAAGTATGCAAATTCTACATCATAATGACTTTCTATAGTTTGCGCATTTGTCCGGAAATAACAAAAGCTTACTTCCACCGTTTTTTAAAATCACGGCTTCTAGAAGGTTTACATGATTTCGTAAAAAACACGAGTTTTCAGAAAATGTGTTTTATTTCATAAATGGAATCTACAAAGTATGCACATTCTACGTCATAACGAATTTCTATAGTTTGCGCATTCGTCCGGAAATAAGAAAAGCTTACTTCCACCGTTTTTTAAAATCACAGCTTCTAGAAGGTTTACATGATTTCGTAAAAAACACGAGTTTTTAGAAAATGTGTTTTATTTCATAAATGGAATCTACAAACTATGCACATTCTACATCATAACGACTTTCTATAGTTTGGGCATGCGTTCGGAAATAAGAAAAGCTTACTTCCACCGTTTTTTAAAATCACAGCTTCTAGAACGTTTACATGATTTCGTAAAAAACACGAGTTTTTAGAAAATGTGTTTTATTTCATAAATGGAATCTACAAAGTATGCACATTCTACGTCATAACGACTTTCTATAGTTTGCGCATGCTTCCGGAAGTAAGAAAAGCTTACTTACCCCGTTTTTTAAAATCACAGCTTCTAGAAGGTTTACATGATTTCTTAAAAAACACGAGTTTTTAGAAAATGTGTTTTATTTCATAAATGGAATCAACAAAGTATGCACATTCTATGTCATAACGACTTTCTATAGTTTGCGCATGCGTTTGGAAATAAGAAAAGCTTACTTCTCCCATTTTTTAAAATCAGAGCTTCTAGAAGGTTTACATGATTTTTTTAAAAACACGAGTTTTTAGAAAATGTGTTTTATTTCATAAATGGAATCAACAAAGTATTCACATTCTACGTCATAACGACTTTCTATAGTTTGCGCATGCGTCCAGAAATAAGAAAAGCTTACTTCCACCGTTTTTTAAAATCACATCTTCTAGAAGGTTGACATGATTTCTTAAAAAACACGAGTTTTTAGAAAATGTGTTTTATTTCATAAATGGAATCAACAAAGTATGCAAATTATACATCATAATGACTTTCTATAGTTTGCCCATTCGTCCGGAAATAACAAAAGCTTACTTCCACCATTTTTTAAAATCACAGCTTCTAGAAGGTTGACATGATTTCGTAAAAAACACGAGTTTTCAGAAAATCTGTTTTATTTCATAAATGGAATCTACAATGTATGCACATTCTACGGCATAACGACTTTCTATAGTTTGCGCATTCGTCCGGAAATAAGAAAAGATTACTTCCACCATTTTTTAAAATCACAGCTTCTAGAAGGTTTACATGATTTCTTAAAAAACACGAGTTTTTAGAAAATGTGTTTTATTTCATAAATGGAATCTACAAACTATGCACATTCTACGTCATAACGACTTTCTATAGTTTGCGCATGCGTTCAGAAATAAGAAAAGCTTACTTCCACCGTTTTTTAAAATCACAGCTTCTAGAACGTTTACATGATTTCGTAAAAAACACGAGTTTTTAGACAATGTGTTTTATTTCATAAATGGAATCTACAAAGTATGCACATTCTACGTCATAACGACTTTCTATAGTTTGCGCATGCTTCCGGAAGTAAGAAAAGCTTACTTACCCCGTTTTTTAAAATCACAGCTTCTAGAAGGTTTACATGATTTCTTAAAAAACACGAGTTTTTAGAAAATGTGTTTTATTTCATAAATGGAATCAACAAAGTATGCACATTCTATGTCATAACGACTTTCTATAGTTTGCGCATGCGTTTGGAAATAAGAAAAGCTTACTTCTCCCATTTTTTAAAATCAGAGCTTCTAGAAGGTTTACATGATTTTTTTAAAAACACGAGTTTTTAGAAAATGTGTTTTATTTCATAAATGCAATCAACAAAGTATTCACGTTCTACGTCATAACGATTTTCTATAGTTTGCGCATGCGTCCAGAAATAAGAAAAGCTTACTTCCACCGTTTTTTAAAATCACATCTTCTAGAAGGTTGACATGATTTCTTAAAAAACACGAGTTTTTAGAAAATGTGTTTTATTTCATAAATGGAATCAACAAAGTATGCAAATTATACATCATAATGACTTTCTATAGTTTGCCCATTCGTCCGGAAATAACAAAAGCTTACTTCCACCATTTTTTAAAATCACAGCTTCTAGAAGGTTGACATGATTTCGTAAAAAAATAGAGTTTTCAGAAAATCTGTTTTATTTCATAAATGGAATCTACAAAGTATGCACATTCTACGTCATAACGAATTTCTATAGTTTGCGCATGTGTCCGGAAATTAGAAACGCTTACTTCCCCCGTTTTTTAAAATCACAGCTTCTAGAAGGTTTACATGATTTAGTAAAAAACACGAGTTTTTAGAAAATGTGTTTTATTTCATAAATGGAATCAACAAAGTATGCACATTCTACGTCATAACGACTTTCTATACTTTGCGCATGGCTCCGGAAATAAGAAAAGCTTACTTCCACAGTTTTTTAAAATCAAAGCTTCTAGAAGGTTTACATGATTTCGCAAAAAACATGAGTTTTTAGAAAATGTGTTTTATTTCATAAATAGAATCAACAAAGTATCCACATTCTACGTCATAACGACTTTCTATAGTTTGCGCATGCGTCCGGAAAAAAGAAAAGCCTACTTCCCCCATTTTTTAAAATCACAGCTTCTAAAAGGTTTACATGATTTCTTAAAAAGCACGAGTTTTTAGAAAATGTGTTTTATTTCATAAATGGAATCAACAAAGTATGCACATTCTACATCATAACGACTTTATATAGTTTGCGCATGCGTCCGGAAATAAGAAAAGCTTACTTCCCCCGTTTTTTAAAATCACAGCTTCTAGAAGGTTTACATGATTTCTTAAAAAACACGAGTTTTTAGAAAATGTGTTTTATTTCATAAATGGAATCTACAAAGTATGCACATTCTACGTCATAATGACTTTCTATAGTTTGCGCATGCGTCCGGAAATAAGAAAAGCTTACTTCCACCATTTTTTAAGATCACAGCTTCTAGAAGGTTTACATGATTTCGTAAAAAACAAGAGTTTTTAGAAAATGTGTTTTATTTCATAAATGGAATCTAGAAAGTATGCACATTCTACGTCATAACGACATTCTATAGTTTGCGCATGCGTCTTGAAATAAGAAAATCTTACTTCCACCGTTTTTTAAAATCACAGCTTCTAGAAGGTTTACATGATTTCGTAAAAAACACGAGTTTTTAGAAAATGTTTTTTATTTCATAAATGGAATCTACAATGTGTGCACATTCTACGTCATAACGACTTTCTATAGTTTGTGCATGCGTTTGGAAATAAGAAAAGCTTACTTCCCCCGTTTTTTAAAATCACAGTTTCTAAAAGGTTTACATGATTTCTTGAAAAACATGAGTTTTTAGAAAATGTGTTTTATTTCATAAATAGAATCAACAAAGTATGCACATTCTACGTCATAACGACTTTCTATAGTTTGCGCATGCGTTTGGAAATAAGAAAAGCTTACTTCCCCCGTTTTTTAAAATCACACTTCTAGAACGTTTACATGATTTCTTAAAAAACACAAGTTTTTAGAAAATGTGTTTTATTTCATAAATGGAATCAACAAAGTATGCACATTCTACGTCATAACGACTTTCTATAGTTTGCGCATGCGTTTGGAAATAAGAAAAGCTTACTTCCCCCGTTTTTTAAAATCACAGCTTCTAGAATGTTTACATGATTTCTTGAAAAACACGAGTTTTTAGAAAATGTATTTTATTTCATAAATGGAATCAACAAAGTATGCACATTCTACATCATAACGACTTTCTATAGTTTGCGCATTCGTCCGGAAATAAGAAAATCTTACTTCGCCCGTTTTTTAAAATCACACTTCTAGAACGTTTACATGATTTCTTAAAAAACACGAGTTTTTAGAAAATGTGTTTTATTTCATAAATGGAATCTACAAATTATGCACATTCTACGTCATAACGACATTCTATAGTTTGCGCATGCGTCTGGAAATAAGAAAAGCTTACTTCCACCGTTTTTTAAAATCACAGCTTCTAGAAGGTTTACATGATTTCGTAAAAAACACGAGTTTTTAGAAAATGTGTTTTATTTCATAAATGGAATCAACAAAGTATGCACATTCTACGTCATAACGACTTTCTTTAGTTTGCGCATGCGTCCGGAAATAAGAAACGCTTACTTTCCCCATTTTTTAAAATCACAGCTTCTAGAAGGTTTACATGATTTCTTGAAAAACATGAGTTTTTAGAAAATGTGTTTTATTTCATAAATAGAATCAACAAAGTATGCACATTCTACGTCATAACGACTTTCTATAGTTTGCGCATGCGTCCGGAAATAAGAAAAGCTTACTTCCCCCATTTTTTAAAATCACAGCTTCTAGAAGGTTTACATGATTTAGTAAAAAACACGAGTTTTTAGAAAATGTGTTTTATTTCAAAAATGGAATCAACAAAGTATGCACATTCTACGTCATAACGACTTTCTATAGTTTGAACATGCGTTTGCAAATAAGAAAAACTTACTTCCCCCGTTTTTTAAAATCACAGCGTCTAGAAGGTTTACATGATTTCTTAAAAAACACGAGTTTTTAGAAAATGTGTTTTATTTCATAAATGAAATCTACAAAGTATGCACATTCTACGGCATAATGACTTTCTATAGTTTGCGCATGCGTCCAGAAATAAGAAAAGCTTACTTCCACCATTTTTTAAAATCACAGCTTCTAGAAGGTTTACATGATTTCTTAAAAAACACGAGTTTTTAGAAAATGTGTTTTATTTCATAAATGGAATCAACAAAGTATGCAAATTCTACATCATAATGACTTTCTATAGTTTGCGCATTCCTCCGGAAATAACAAAAGCTTACTTCCACCGTTTTTTAAAATCACGGCTTCTAATAGTTTTACATGATTTCGTAAAAAACACGAGTTTTCAGAAAATGTGTTTTATTTCATAAATGGAATCTACAAAGTATGCACATTCTACGTCATAACGAATTTCTATAATTTGCGCATTTGTCCGGAAATTAGAAACGCTTACTTCCCCCGTTTTTTAAAATCACAGCTTCTAGAAGGTTTACATGATTTAGTAAAAAACATGAGTTTTTAGAAAATGTGTTTTATTTCATAAATGGAATCTACAATGTATGCACATTCTACGGCATAACGACTTTCTATAGTTTGCGCATTCGTCCGGAAATAAGAAAAGCTTACTTCCACCGTTTTTTAAAATCACAGCTTCTAGAAGGTTTACATGATTTCGTAAAAAACACGAGTTTTTAGAAAATGTGTTTTATTTCATAAATGGAATCTACAAACTATGCACATTCTACGTCATAACGACTTTCTATAGTTTGCGCATGCGTTCGGAAATAAGAAAAGCTTACTTACCCCGTTTTTTAAAATCACAGCTTCTAGAAGGTTTACATGATTTCTTAAAAAACACGAGTTTTTAGAAAATGTGTTTTATTTCATAAATGGAATAAACAAAGTATGCACATTCTATGACATAACGACTTTCTATAGTTTGCGCATGCGTTTGGAAATAAGAAAAGCTTACTTCTCCCGTTTTTAGAAAATGTGTTTTATTTCATAAATGGAATCAACAAAGTATGCAAATTCTACGTCATAACGACTTTCTATAGTTTGCGCATGCGTCCAGGAATAAGAAAAGCTTACTTCCACCGTTTTTTAAAATCACATCTTCTAGAAGGTTGACATGATTTCTTAAAAAACACGAATTTTTAGAAAATGTGTTTTATTTCATAAATGGAATCAACAAAGTATGCAAATTCTTCATCATAATGACTTTCTATAGTTTGCGCATTCGTCCGGAAATAACAAAAGCTTACTTCCACCATTTTTTAAAATCACAGCTTCTAGAAGGTTGACATGATTTCGTAAAAAACACGAGTTTTCAGAAAATCTGTTTTATTTCATAAATGGAATCGACAAAGTATGCACATTCTACGTCATAACGAATTTCTATAGTTTGCGCATGTGTCCGGAAATTAGAAACGCTTACTTCCCCCGTTTTTTAAAATCACAGCTTCTAGAAGGTTTACATGATTTAGTAAAAAACACGAGTTTTTAGAAAATGTGTTTTATTTCATAAATGGAATCAACAAAGTATGCACATTCTACGTCATAACGACTTTCTATACTTTGCGCATGTGTCCCGAAATAAGAAAAGCTTACTTCCACAGTTTTTTAAAATCACAGCTTCTAGAAGGTTTACATGATTTAGCGAAAAACACGAGTTTTTAGAAAATGTGTTTTATTTCATAAATAGAATCAACAAAGTATGCACATTCTACGTCATAACGACTTTCTATAGTTTGCGCATGCGTCCGGAAAAAAGAAAAGCTTACTTCCCCCATTTTTTAAAATCACAGCTTCTAGAAGGTTTACATGATTTCTTAAAAAGCACGAGTTTTTAGAAAATGTGTTTTATTTCATAAATGGAATCAACAAAGTATGCACATTCTACATCATAACGACTTTCTATAGTTTGCGCATTCGTCCGGAAATAAGAAAAGCTTACTTCCACAGTTTTTTTAAATCACAGCTTCTAGAAGGTTTACATGATTTCGTAAAAAAACACAAGTTTTTAGAAAATGTGTTTTATTTCATAAATGGAATCTACAAAGTATGCACATTCTACGTCATAATGACTTTCTATAGTTTGCGCATGCGTCCGGAAATAAGAAAATCTTACTTCCACCGTTTTTTAAAATCACAGCTTCTAGAAGGTTTACATGATTTCGTAAAAAACAAGAGTTTTTAGAAAATGTGTTTTATTTCATAAATGGAATCTAGAAAGTATGCACATTCTACGTCATAACGACATTCTATAGTTTGCGCATGCGTCCTGAAATAAGAAAAGCTTACTTCCACCGTTTTTTAAAATCATAGCTTCTAGAAGGTTTACATGATTTCGTAAAAAACACGAGTTTTTAGAAAATGTTTTTTATTTCATAAATGGAATCTAAAATGTGTGCACATTCTACGTCATAACGACTTTCTATAGTTTGTGCATGCGTTTGGAAATAAGAAAAGCTTACTTCCCCCGTTTTTTAAAACCACAGTTTCTAGAACGTTTACATGATTTCTTGAAAAACACGAGTTTTTAGAAAATGTGTTTTATTTCATAAATAGAATCAACAAAGTATGCACATTCTACGTCATAACGACTTTCTATAGTTTGCGCATGCGATTGGAAATAAGAAAAGCTTACTTCCCCCGTTTTTTAAAATCACACTTCTAGAACGTTTACATGATTTCTTAAAAAACACGAGTTTTTAGAAAATGTGTTTTATTTCATAAATGGAATCAACAAAGTATGCACATTCTACGTCATAACGACTTTCTATAGTTTGCGCATGCGTTTGGAAATAAGAAAAGCTTACTTCCCTCGTTTTTTAAAATCACAGCTTCTAGAATGTTTACATGATTTCTTGAAAAACACGAGTTTTTATAAAATGGATTTTATTTCATAAATGGAATCAACAAAGTGTGCACATTCTACATCATAACGACTTTCTATAGTTTGCGTATTCGTCCGGAAATAAGAAAAGCTAACTTCGCCCGTTTTTTAAAATGACAGCTTCTAGAAGGTTTACATGATTTCGTAAAAAACACGAGTTTGTAGAAAATGTGTTTTATTTCATAAATGGAATCTACAAAGTATGCACATTCTACGTCATAACGACTTTCTATAGTTTGCGCATGTGTCCGGAAATAGGAAAAGCTTACTTCCCCCATTTTTTAAAATCACAGCTTCTAGAAGGTTTACATGATTACTTAAAAAACACGAGTTTTTAGAAAATGTGTTTTATTTCATAAATGGAATCTAAAAAGTATGCACATTCTACGTCATAACGACATTCTATAGATTGCGCATGCATCCGGAAATAAGAAAAGCTTACTTCCACCGTTTTTTAAAATCACAGCTTCTAGAAGGTTTACATAATTTCGTAAAAAACACGAGTTTTTAGAAAATGTGTTTTATTTCATAAATGGAATCTACAAATTATGCACATTCTACGTCATAACGACATTCTATAATTTGCGCATGCGTCCGGAAATAAGAAAAGCTTACTTCCACCGTTTTTTACTATCACAGCTTCTAGAAGGTTTACATGTTTTGGTAAAAAACACGAGTTTTTAGAAAATGTGTTTTATTTCATAAATGGAATCAACAAAGTATGCACATTCTACGTCATAACGACTTTCTATAGTTTGCGCATGCGTCCGGAAATAAGAAACGCTTACTTTCCCCATTTTTTAAAATCACAGCTTCTAGAAGGTTTACATGATTTCTTGAAAATCATGAGTTTTTAGAAAATGTGTTTTATTTCATAAATAGAATCAACAAAGTACGCATATTCTACATCATAACGACTTTCTATAGTTTGCGCATGCGTCCGGAAATAAGAAAAGCTTACTTCCCCCATTTTTTAAAATCACGGCTTCTAGAAGGTTTACATGATTTCGTAAAAAACACGAGTTTTTAGAAAATGTGTTTTATTTCATAAATGGAATCTACAAAGTATGCACATTCTACGTCATAACGACATTCTATAGTTTGCGCATGCGTCCGGAAATAAGAAAAGCTTACTTCCCCCGTTTTTTAAAATCACAGCGTCTAGAAGGTTTACATGATTTCTTAAAAAACACGAGTTTTTAGAAAATGTGTTTTATTTCATAAATGGAATCAACAAAGTATGCACATTCTACGGCATAACGACTTTCTATAGTTTGCGCATTCGTTCGGAAATAAGGAAAGCTTACTTCCACCGTTTTTTAAAATCACAGCTTCTAGAAGGTTTACATGATTTCGTAAAAAACACGAGTTTTTAGAAAATGTGTTTTATTTCATAAATGGAATCTACAAAGTATGCACATTCTACGTCATAACGAATTTCTATAGTTTGCGCATGCATCCGGAAATAAGGAAAGCTTACTTCCCCCGTTTTTTAAAATCACAGCTTCTAGAAAGTTTACATGATTTCTTAAAAAACATGAGTTTTTAGATAATGTGTTTTATTTCATAAATGGAATCAACAAAGTGTGCACATTCTGCGTCATAACGACTTTCTATAGTTTGTGCATGCGTCTGGAAATAAGAAAAGCATACTTCCCCCGTTTTTTAAAATCACAGCTTCTAGAAGGTTTACATGATTTCTTAAAAAACACGAGTTTTTAGAAAATGTGTTTTATTTCATATATGGAATCTACAAAGAATGCACATTCTACATCATAATGACGTTCTATAGTTTGCGCATTCTTCCGGAAATAAGAAAAGCTTACTTCCACCGTTTTTTAAAATCACAGCTTCTAGAAGGTTTACATGATTTCGTAAAAAACACGAGTTTTTAGAAAATGTGTTTTATTTCATAAATGGAATCTACAAGCTATGCACATTCTACATCATAAAGATTTTCTATAGTTTGCGCATGCGTTCGGAAATAAGAAAAGCTTACTTCCACCGTTTTTTAAAATCACAGCTTCTAGAAGGTTTACATGATTTCTTAAAAAACACGAGTTTTTAGAAAATGTGTTTTATTTCATAAATGGAATCTACAAAGTATGCACATTCTACGTCATAACGAATTTCTATAGTTTGCGCATGTGTCCGGAAATTAGAAACGCTTACTTCCCCCGTTTTTTAAAATCACAGCTTCTAGAAGGTTTACATGATTTAGTAAAAAACACGAGTTTTTAGAAAATGTGTTTTATTTCATAAATGGAATAAACAAAGTATGCACATTCTACGTCATAATGACTTTCTATAGTTTGCGCATGCGTTTGAAATAAGAAAAGCTTACTTCCCCCGTTTTTTAAAATCACGGCTTCTAGAAGGTTTACATGATTTCGTAAAAAACACGAGTTTTTAGAAAATGTGTTTTATTTCATAAATGGAATCTACAAAGTATGCACATTCTACGTCATAACGACTTTCTATAGTTTGCGCATGCTTCCGGAAATAAGAAAAGCTTACTTCCCCCGTTTTTTAAAATCACAGCTTCTAGAAGGTTTACATGATTTCTTAAAAAACACGAGTTTTTAGAAAATGTGTTTTATATCATAAATGGAATCAACAAAGTATGCACATTCTATGTCATAACGACTTTCTATACTTTGCGCATGTGTTTGGAAATAAGAAAAGCTTACTTCTCTCGTTTTTTAAAATCAGAGCTGCTAGAAGGTTTACATGATTTTTTAAAAAACACGAGTTTTTAGAAAATGTGTTTTATTTCATAAATGGAATCAACAAACTATGCACATTCTACGTCATAACGACTTTCTATAGTTTGCGCATGCGTCCAGAAATCAGAAAAGCTTACTTCCACCATTTTTTAAAATCACAGCTTCTAGAAGTTTTACATGATTTCTTAAAAAACACGAGTTTTTAGAAAATGTGTTTTATTTCATAAATGGAATCAACAAAGTATGCAAATTCTACATCATAATGACTTTCTATAGTTTGCTCATTCGTCTGGAAATAACAAAAGCTTACTTCCACCGTTTTTTAAAATCACAGCTTCTAGAAGGTTTACATGATTTCGTAAAAAACACGAGTTTTCAGAAAATGTGTTTTATTTCCTAAATGGAATCTACAAAGTATGCACATTCTACGTCATAACGAATTTCTATAGTTTGCGCATGCGTTTGGAAATAAGAAAAGCTTACTTCCCCCGTTTTTTAAAATCACAGCTTCCAGAAGGTTTACCTGATTTCTTAAAAAACATGATTTTTTAGAAAATGTGTTTTATTTCATAAATGGAATCAACAAAGTATGCACATTCTACGTCATAACGACTTTCTATAGTTTTCGCATGCGTACAGAAATAAAAAAGCTTACTTCCACCGTTTTTTAAAATCACAGCTTCTAGAAGGTTTACATAATTTCGTAAAAAACAAGAGTTTTCAGAAAATTTGTTTTATTTCATAAATGGAATCTACAAAGTATGCACATTCTACGTCATAATGACTTTCTATAGTTTGCACATGCGTCCGGAAATAAGAAAAGCTTACTTCCCCAGTTTTTTAAAATCACAGGTTCTAGAAGGTTTACATGATTTCTTAAAAAACATGAGTTTTTAGAAAATGTGTTTTTTTTCATAAATGGAATCAACAAAGTATGGACATTCTACGTCATAACGATTTTTTATACTTTGCACATGCGTTCGGAAATAAGAAAATCTTACTTCCCTCGTTTTTCAAAATCACAGCTTCTAGAAGGTTTACATGATTTCTTAAAACACACGAGCTTTTAGAAAATGTGTTTTATTTCATAAATAGAATCAACAGAGTATGCACATTCTACGTCATAACGACTTTCTATACTTTGCGCATGCATCCGGAAATAAGAAAAGCTTACTTCCACCGTTTTTTAAAATCACAGCTTCTAGAAGGTTTACATGATTTCTTAAAAAACTTGAGTTTTTAGAAAATGTGTTTTATTTCATAAATAGAATCAACAAAGTATGCACATTCTACGTCATAACGACTTGATATAGTTTGCGCATGCGTCCGGAAATAAGAAAAGCTTACTTCCCTCGTTTTTCAAAATCACAGCTTCTAGAAGGTTTACATGATTTCTTAAAAAACACGAGCTTTTAGAAAATGTGTTTTATTTCATTAATAGAATCAACAAAGTATGCACATTCTACGTCATAACGACTTTCTATAGTTTGCACATGCATCCGGAAATAAGAAAAGCTTACTTCGACAATTTTTTAAAATCACAGCATCTAGAAGGTTTACATGATTTCGTAAAAAACACGAGTTTTTAGAAAATGTGTTTTATTTCATAAATGGAATCTAAAAAGTATGCACATTCTACGTCATAACGACATTCTATAGATTGCGCATGTGTCCGGAAATAAGAAAAGCTTACTTCCACCATTTTTTAAAATCACAGCTTCTAGAAGGTTTACATAATTTCGTAAAAAACAAGAGTTTTCAGAAAATGTGTTTTATTTCATAAATGGAATCTACAAAGTATGCACATTCTACATCATAATGACTTTCTATAGTTTGCGCATGCGTCCGGAAATAAGAAAAGCTTACTTCCCCAGTTTTTTAAAATCACAGGTTCTAGAAGGTTTACATGATTTCTTAAAAAACATGAGTTTTTAGAAAATGTGTTTTTTTTCCTAAATGGAATCAACAAAGTATGCACATTCTACGTCATAACGATTTTTTATACTTTGCGCATGCGTTCGGAAATAAGAAAATCTTACTTCCCTCGTTTTTCAAAATCACAGCTTCTATAAGGTTTACATGATTTCTTAAAAAACACGAGCTTTTAGAAAATGTGTTTTATTTCATTAATAGAATCAACAAAGTATGCACATTCTACGTCATAACGACTTTCTATACTTTGCGCATGCGTCCAGAAATAAGAAAAGCTTACTTCCACCGTTTTTTAAAATCACAGCTTCTAGAAGGTTTACATGATTTCTTAAAAAACATGAGTTTTTAGAAAATGTGTTTTATTTCATAAATAGAATCAACAAAGTATGCACATTCTACGTCATAACGACTTTATATAGTTTGCGCATGCGTCCGGAAATAAGAAAAGCTTACTTCCCCCGTTTTTTAAAATCACAACTTCTAGAAGGTTTACATGATTTCTTAAAAAACACGAGTTTTTAGAAAATGTGTTTTATTTCATAAATGGAATCTACAAAGTATGCACATTCTACATCATAACGACTTTCTATAGTTTGCGCATGCGTCCGGAAATAGGAAAAGCTTACTTCCCCCATTTTTTAAAATCACAGCTTCTAGAAGGTTTACATGATTACTTAAAAAACACGAGTTTTTAGAAAATGTGTTTTATTTCATAAATGGAATCTAAAAAGTATGCACATTCTACGTCATAACGACATTCTATAGATTGCGCATGCGTCCGGAAATAAGAAAAGCTTACTTCCACCGTTTTTTAAAATCACAGCTTCTAGAAGGTTTACATAATTTCGTAAAAAACAAGAGTTTTCAGAAAATGTGTTTTATTTCATAAATGGAATCAACAAACTATGCACATTCTACGGCATAACGAATTTCTATAGTTTGTGCATGCGTCAGGAAATAAGAAAAGCTTACTTCCCCCGTTTTTTAAAATCACAGCTTCTAGAAGGTTTACATGATTTCTTAAAAAACACGAGTTTTTAGAAAATGTGTTTTATTTCATAAATGGAATCTACAAAGTATGCACATTCTACATCATAACGAATTTCTATAGTTTGCGCATGCGTCCGGAAATAAGAAAAGCTTACTTCCCCCGTTTTTTAAAATCAAAGCTTCTAGAAGGTTTACATGATTTCTTAAAAAACACGAGTTTTTAGAAAATGTGTTTTATTTCATAAATGGAATCTACAAAGTATGCACATTCTACGTCATAAAGAATTTCTATAGTTTGCGCATGTGTCCGGAAATTAGAAACGCTTACTTCCCCCGTTTTTTAAAATCACAGCTTCTAGAAGGTTTACATGATTTAGTAAAAAACACGAGTTTTTAGAAAATGTGTTTTATTTCATAAATGGAATAAACAAAGTATGCACATTCTACGTCATAATGACTTTCTATAGTTTGAGCATGCGTTTGAAATAAGAAAAGCTTACTTCCCCCGTTTTTTAAAATCACAGCTTCTAGAAGGTTTACATGATTTCTTAAAAAACACGAGTTTTTAGAAAATGGGTTTTATTTCATAAATGGAATCTACAAAGTATGGACATTCTACATCATAACGACTTTCTATAGTTTGCGCATGCGTCCGGAAATAAGAAAAGCTTACTTCCCCCGTTTTTTAAAATCACAGCTTCTAGAAGGTTTACATGATTTCTTAAAAAACACGAGTTTTTAGAAAATGTGTTTTATTTCATAAATGGAATCTAAAAAGTATGCACATTCTACGTCATAACGAATTTCTATAGTTTGCGCATGTGTCCGGAAATTAGAAACGCTTACTTCCCCCGTTTTTTAAAATCGCAGCTTCTAGAAGGTTTACATGATTTAGTAAAAAACACGAGTTTTTAGAAAATGTGTTTTATTTCATAAATGGAATCAACAAAGTATGCACATTCTACGTCATAATGACTTTCTATAGTTTGCGCATGCGTTTGAAATAAGAAAAGCTTACTTCCCCCGTTTTTTAAAATCACAGCTTCCAGAAGGTTTACATGATTTCTTAAAAAACACGAGTTTTTAGAAAATGTGTTTTATTTCATAAATGTAATCAACAAAGTATGCACATTCTATGTCATAACAACTTTCTATAGTTTGCGCATGCGTCCGGAAATAAGAAAAGCTTACTTCCATCGTCTTTTAAAATCACAGCTTCTAGAATGTTTACATAATTTCGTAAAAAACACGAGTTTTAAGAAAATGTGTTTTATTTCATAAAGGGAATCAACAAAGTATGCACATTCTACGTCATAATTACTTTCTATAGTTTGCGCATGCGTCCGGAAATAAGAAAATCTTACTTCCCCAGTTTTTTAAAATCACAGCTTCTAGAAGGTTTACATGATTTCTTAAAAAACATGAGTTTTTAGAAAATGTGTTTTTTTTCATAAATGGAATCAACAAAGTATGCACATTCTACGTCATAACAATTTTCTATACTTTGCGCATGCGTTTGGAAATAAAAAAATCTTACTTCCCTCGTTTTTCAAAATCACAGCTTCTAGAAGGTTTACATGATTTCTTAAAAAACACGAGTTTTTAGAAAATGTGTTTTATTTCATAAATAGAATCAACAAAGTATGCACATTCTACGTCATAATGACTTTCTATACTTTGCGCATGCGTCCGGAAATAAGAAAAGCTTACTTCCACCGTCTTTTAAAATCACAGCTTCTACAAGGTTTACATGAGTTCGTAAAAAACACGAGTTTTTAGAAAATGTGTTTTATTTCATAAATTGAATCAACAAAGTATGCACATTCTACGTCATAACGACTTTGTATAGTTTGCGCATGCGTCCGGAAATAAGAAAAGCTTACTTCCACCGTTTTTTAAAATCACAGCTTCTAGAAGGTTTACATGATTTCGTAAAAAACACGAGATTTTAGAAAATGTGTTTTATTTCATAAATAGAATGAACAAAGTACGCACATTCTACGTCATAACGACTTTATATAGTTTGCGCATGCGTCCAGAAATAAGAAAAGCTTACTTCCACCATTTTTTAAAATCACAGCTTCTAGAAGGTTTACATGATTTCATAAAAAACACGAGTTTTTAGAAAATGTGTTTTATTTCATAAATGGAATCAACAAAGTATGCAAACTATACATCATAATTACTTTCTATAGTTTGCGCATTCGTCCGGAAATAACAAAAGCTCACTTCCAAAGTTTTTTAAATTCACAGCTTCTAGAAGGTTTACATGATTTCGTAAAAAACACGAGTTTTCAGAAAATGTGTTTTATTTCATAAATGGAATCAACAAAGTATGCACATTCTACGTCATAATAACTTTCTATAGTTTGCGCATGCGTTTGGAAATAAGAAAAGCTTACTTCCCCTGTTTTTTTAAATCAGAGCTTCCAGAAGGTTTACCTGATTTCTTAAAAAACACGAGTTTTTAGAAAATGTGTTTTATTTCATAAATGGAATCAACAAAGTATGCACATTCTACGTCATAACGACTTTCTATAGTTTGCGCATGCGTCCGGAAATAAGAAAAGCTTACTTCCACCGTTTTTTAAAATCACAGCTTCTAGAAGGTTTACACAATTTCGTAAAAAACAAGAGTTTTCAGAAAATGTGTTTTATTTCATAAATGTAATCTACAAAGTATGCACATTCTACGTCATAATGACATTCTATAGTTTGCGCATGCGTCTGGAAATAAGAAAAGCTTACTTCCCCAGTTTTTTAAAATCACAGCTTCTAGAAGGTTTACATGATTTCTTAAAAAACATGAGTTTCTAGAAAATGTGTTTTTTTTCATAAATGGAATCAACAAAGTATGCACATTCTACGTCATAACGATTTTTTATACTTTGCGCATGCGTTTGGAAATAAGAAAATCTTACTTCCCTCGTTTTTCAAAATCACAGCTTCTATAAGGTTTACATGATTTCTTAAAAAACAAGAGTTTTTAGAAAATGTGTTTTATTTCATAAATAGAATCAACAAAGTATGCACATTCTACGTCATAACGACTTTCTATACTTTGCGCATGCGTCCGGAAATAAGAAAAGCTTACTTCCACCGTTTTTTAAAATCACAGCTTCTACAAGGTTTACATGATTTCGTAAAAAACATGAGTTTTTAGAAAATGTGTTTCATTTCATAAATAGAATCAACAAAGTATGCACATTCTACGTCATAACGACTTTATATAGTTTGCGCATGCGTCCGGAAATAAGAAAAGCTTACTTCCACCAATTTTTAAAATCACAGCTTCTAGAAGGTTTACATGATTTCGTAAAAAACACGAGTTTTTAGAAAATGTGTTTTATTTCATAAATGGAATCTACAAACTATGCACATTCTACGGCATAACAACTTTCTATAGTTTGCGCATGCGTCAGGAAATAAGAAAAGCTTACTTCCCCCGTTTTTTAAAATCACAGCTTCTAGAAGGTTTACATGATTTCTTAAAAAACACGAGTTTTTAGAAAATGTGTTTTATTTCATAAATGGAATCTACAAAGTATGCACATTCTACATCATAACGACTTTCTATAGTTTGCGCATGCGTCCGGAAATAAGAAAAGCTTACTTCCCCCGTTTTTTAAAATCACAGCTTCTAGAAGGTTTACATGATTTCTTAAAAAACACGAGTTTTTAGAAAATGTGTTTTATTTCATAAATGGAATCTACAAAGTATGCACATTCTACGGCATAACGACTTTCTATAGTTTTCGCATGCGTCCGGAAATAAGAAAAGCTTACTTCCCCCATTTTTTAAAATCACAGCTTCTAGAAGGTTTACATGATTTCTTAAAAAACACGAGTTTTTAGAAAATGTGTTTTATTTCATAAATGGAATCAACAAAGTATGCACATTCTACGTCATAATGAATTTCTATTGTTTGCACATGTGTTTGGAAATAAGAAAAGCTTAGTTCCCCCGTTTTTTAAAATCACAGCTTCTAGAAGGTTTACATGATTTCTTAAAAAACACGAGTTTTTTGAAAATGTGTTTTATTTCATAAATAGAATCAACAAATTATGCACATTCTACGTCATAACGACTTTCTAAGGTTTGCGCATGCGTTTGGAAATAAGAAAAGCTTACTTCGCCCGTTTTTTAGAATCACAGCTTCTAGAAGGTTTACATGATTTCGTAAAAAACACGAGTTTTTAAAAAATGTGTTGTATTTCATAAATGGAATCAACAAAGTATGCACATTCTACGTCATAACAACTTTCTATAGTTTGCGCATGCGTCCGGAAATAAGAAAAGCTTACTTCCCCCGTTTTTTAAAATCACAGCTTCTAGAAGGTTTACATGATTTCTTAAAAAACACGAGTTTTTAGAAAATGTGTTTTATTTAATAAATGGAATCAACAAAGTATTCACATTCTAATTCATAACGACTTTCTATAGTTTGCGCATTCGTCCGGAAATAAGAAAAGCTTACTTCCACCGTTTTTTAAAATCACAGCTTCTAGAAGGTTTACATGATTTCGGAAAAAACATGAGTTTTTACAAAATGTGTTTTATTTCATAACTGGAATCAACAAAGTATGAACATTCTACGTCATAACGACTTTCTATAGTTTGCGCATGCGTCCGGAAATAAGAAAAGCTTACTTCCCCCGTTTTTTAAAATCACAGCTTCTAGAAGGTTTACATGATTTCTTAAAAAACACGAGTTTTTAGAAAATGTGTTTTATTTAATAAATGGAATCGAAAAAGTATGCACATTCTACGGCATAACGACTTTCTATAGTTTTCGCATGCGTCTGGAAATAAAAAAAGCTTATTTCCCCCGTTTTTTAAAATCACAGCTTCTAGAAGGTTTACATGATTTCTTAAAAAAAACGAGTTTTTAGAAAATGTGTTTTATTTCATAAATTGAATCAACAAAGTATGCACATTCTACGTCATAATGAATTTCTATAGTTTGCACATGCATTCGGAAATAAGAAAATCTTACTTCCCCCGTTTTTTAAAATCACAGCTTCTAGAAGGTTTACATGATTTCGTAAAAAACACGAGTTTTTAGAAAATGTGTTTTATTTCATCAATGGAATCTACAAAGTATGCACATTCTACATCATAACGACTTTCTAAGGTTTGCGCATGCGTTTGGAAATAAGAAAAGCTTACTTCGCCCATTTTTTAAAATCACAGATTCTAGAAGGTTTACATGATTTCGTAAAAAAGACGAGTTTTTAGAAAATGTGTTTTATTTCATAAATGGAATCTACAAAGTATGCAGATTCTACGTCATAACGACTTTCTATGTTTTGCGCATGTGTCCGGAAATAAGAAAAGCTTACTTCCCCCGTTTTTTAAAATCACAGCTTCTAGAAGGTTTACATGATTTCGTAAAAAACACGAGTTTTTAGAAAATGTGTTTTATTTCATAAATGGAATCTACAAATTATGCACATTCTACGTCATAACGACATTCTATAGTTTGTGCATGCGTCCAGAAATAAGAAAAGCTTACTTCCACCATTTTTTAAAATCACAGCTTCTAGAAGGTTTACATGATTTCGTAAAAAACACGAGTTTTTAGAAAATGCGTTTTATTTCGTAAATGGAATCTACAAAGTTTGCACATTCTACTTCATAACGACTTTCTATAGTTTGCGCATGCGTCCGGAAATAAGAAACGCTTACTTCCCCCATTTTTTAAAATCACAGCTTCTAGAAGGTTTACATGATTTCGTAAAAAACACGAGTTTTTAGAAAATCTGTTTTATTTCATAAATGGAATCTACAAAGTATGCACATTCTACATCATAATGACTTTCTATAGTTTGCGCATGCATCCGGAAATAAGAAAAGCTTACTTCCCCCATTTTTTAAAATCACAGCTTTTAGAAGGTTTACATGATTTCTTAAAAAACACGAGTTTTTAGAAAATGTGTTTTATTTCATAAATGGAATAAAAAAAGTATGCACATTCTACGTCATAACGACTTTCTATAGTTTGCGCATGCGTTTGGAAATAAGAAAAGCTTACTTCCCCCGTTTTTTAAAATCACAGCGTCTAGAAGATTTACATGATTTCTTAAATAACACGAGTTTTTAGAAAATGTGTTTTATTTCATAAATTGAATCTACAATGTATGCACATTCTATGGCATAACGACTTTCTATAGTTTGCGCATTCGTCCAGAAATAAGAAAAGCTTACTTCCACCGTTTTTTAAAAGCACAGCTTCTAGAAGGTTTACATGATTTCGTAAAAAACACGAGTTTTTAGAAAATGTGTTTTATTTCATAAATGGAATCTAAAAAGTATGCACATTCTACGTCATAACGACTTTCTATAGTTTGCGCATGCATCTTGAAATAAGAAACGCTTACTTCCCCCGTTTTTTAAAATCACAGCGTCTAGAAGGTTTACATGATTTCTTAAAAAACACGAGTTTTTAGAAAATGTGTTTTATTTCATAAATGGAATCTACAAACTATGCACATTCTACATCATAACGACTTTCTATAGTTTGCGCATGCGTCGGGAAATAAGAAAAGCTTACTTCCCACGTTTTTTAAAATCACAGCTTCTAGAAGGTTTACATGATTTCTTAGAAAACACAAGTTTTTAGAAAATGTGTTTTATTTCATAAATGGAATCAACAAAGTATGCACATTCTACGTCATAACGACTTTCTATAGTTTGCACATGCGTTTGGAAATAAGAAAAGCTTACTTCCCCAGTTTTTTAAAATCACAGCTTCTAGAAGGTTTACATGATTTCTTAAAAAACATGAATTTTTAGAAAATGTGTTTTATTTCATAAATGGAATCTACAAAGTATGCACATTCTACGTCATAACGATTTTCTATAGTTTGCGCATGCGTCCGGAAATAAGAAAAGATTACTTCCCCCGTTTTTTCAAATCACAGCTTCTAGAAGGATTACATGATTTCTTAAAAAACACGAGTTTTTAGAAAATGTGTTTTATTTCATAAATGGAATCTACAAAGTATGCACATTCTACGTCATAATGACGTTCTACAGTTTACGCATGCGTCCGGAATTAAGAAAAGCTTACTTCGACCGTTTTTTAAAATCACAGCTTCTAGAAGGTTTACATGATTTCATAAAAAACATGAGTTTTTAGAAAATGTGTTTTATTTCATAAATGGAATCTACAAAGTATGCACATTCTACGTCATAATGACTTTCTATAGTTTGCGCATGCGTCCAGAAATAAGAAAAGCTTACTTCCACCGTTTTTTAAAATCACAGCTTCTAGAAGGTTTACATGATTTCGTAAAAAACACGAGTTTTTAGAAAATGTGTTTTATTTCATAAATGGAATCTACAAAGTATGCACATTCTACGTCATAACGATTTTCTATAGTTTGTGCATGCATCCAGAAATAAGAAAAGCTTACTTCCACCGTTTTTTAAAATCACAGCTTCTAGAAGGTTTACATGACTTCTTAAAAAACACGAGTTTTTAGAAAATGTGTTTTATTTCATAAATGGAATCAACAAAGTATGCGCATTCTATGTCATAACGACTTTCTATAGTTTCCACATGCATCTGGAAATAAGAAAAGCTTACTTCCCCCATTTTTTAAAATCACAGCTTCTAGAAGGTTTACATGATTTCTTAAAAAACATGAGTTTTTAGATAATGTGTTTTATTTCATAAATGGAATCAACAAAGTGTGCACATTCTGCGTCATAACGACTTTCTATAGTTTGTGCATGCGTCTGGAAATAAGAAAAGCATACTTCCCCCGTTTTTTAAAATCACAGCTTCTAGAAGGTTTACATGATTTCTTAAAAAACACGAGTTTTTAGAAAATGTGTTTTATTTCATAAATGGAATCAACAAAGTATGCACATTCTACGTCATAACGACTTTCTATAGTTTGCGCATGCTTTTGGAAATAAGAAAAGCTTACTTCCCCCGTTTTTTAAAATCACAGCTTCTAGAAGGTTTACATGATTTCTTAAAAAACATGAATTTTTAGATAATGTGTTTTATTTCATAAATGGAATCAACAAAGTATGCACATTCTATGTCATAACGACTTTCTATAGTTTGCAAATGCGTCCGGAAATAAGAAAAGCTTACTTCCACCGTTTTTTAAAATCACAGCTTCTAGAAGGTTTACATGACTTCTTAAAAAACACGAGTTTTTAGAAAATGTGTTTTATTTCATAAATGGAATCAACAAAGTATGCGCATTCTACGTCATAACGACTTTCTATAGTTTCCACATGCGTCTGGAAATAAGAAAAGCTTACTTCCCCCATTTTTTAAAATCAAAGCTTCTAGAAGGTTTACATGATTTCTTAAAAAACACGAGTTTTTAGAAAATGTGTTTTATTTCATAAATGGAATCAACAAAGTGTGCACATTCTACATCATAACGACTTTCTATAGTTTTCGCATGCGTCCGGAAATAAGAGAAGCTTACTTCCACCGTTTTTTAAAATCACAGCTTCTAGAAGGTTTACATGATTTCGGAAAAAACATGAGTTTTTACAAAATGTGTTTTATTTCATAACTGGAATCAACAAAGTATGCACATTCTACGTCATAACGACTTTCTATAGTTTGCGCATGTGTCGGGAAATAAGAAAAGCTTACTTCCCCCGTTTTTTAAAATCACAGCTTCTAGAAGGTTTACATGGCTTCTTAAAAAACACGAGTTTTTAGAAATGTGTTTTATTTCATAAATGGAATCAACAAAGTATGGACATTCTACGTCATAACGATTTTCTATAGTTTGCACATGCGTCTGGAAATAAGAAAAGCTTACTTCCCCCGTTTTTTAAAATCACAGCTTCTAGAAGGTTTACATGATTTCTTAGAAAACACGAGTTTTTAGAAAATGTGTTTTATTTCATAAATGGAATCAACAAATATGCACATTCTACGTCATAACGCCTTTCTATAGTTTGCGCATGCGTTTGGAAATAAGAAAAGCTTACTTCCCCGGTTTTTTAAAATCACAGCTTCTAGAAGGTTTACATGATTTCTTAAAAAACATGAGTTTTTAGAAAATGTGTTTTATTTCATAAATGGAATCAACAAAGTATGCACATTCTACGTCATAACGACTTTCTATAGTTTGCACATGCGTCCGGAAATAAGAAAAGCTTACTTCCCCCGTTTTTTAAAATCACAGCTTCTAGAAGGTTTACATGACTTCTTAAAAAACACGAGTTTTTAGAAAATGTGTTTTATTTCCTAAATGGAATCAAAAAAGTATGCACATTCTACGTCATGACGACTTTCTACTATTTGCGCATTTGTCCGGAAATAATAAAAGCTTACTTCCCCCGTTTTTTAAAATCACAGCTTCTAGAAGGTTTACATGATTTCTTAAAAAACACGAGTTTTTAGAAAATGTGTTTTATTTCATAAATGGAATCAACAAAGTATGCACATTCTACGTCATAACGACTTTCTATAGTTTGCGCATGCGTTTGGAAATAAGAAAAGCTTACTTCCCCCGTTTTTTAAAATCACAGCTTCTAGAAGGTTTACATGATTTATTAAAAAACACGAGTTTTTAGAAAATGTGTTTTATTTCATAAATGGAATCAACAAAGTATGCACGTTCTACGTCATAACGACTTTCTATAGTTTTCGCATGCGTTAGGAAATAAGAAAAGCGTACTTCCCCCGTTTTTTAAAATCACAGCTTCAAGAAGGTTTACATGATTTCGTAAAAAACACGAGCTTTTAGAAAATGTGTTTTATTTCATAAATGGAATCTACAAAGTATGCACATTCTACGTCATAACGACTTTCTATAGTTTGTGCATGCGTCCAGAAATAAGAAAAGCTTACTTCCACCGTTTTTTTAAATCACAGCTTCTAGAAGGTTTACATGATTTCGTAAAAAACATGAGTTTTTAGAAAATGTGTTTTATTTCATAAATGGAATCTACAAAGTATGCACATTCTACGTCATAATGACGTTCTACAGTTTGCGCATGCGTCCGGAAATAAGAAAAGCTTACTTCCCCCGTTTTTTAAAATCACAGCTTCTAGAAGGTTTACATGATTTCTTAAAAAACACGAGTTTTTAGATAATGTGTTTTATTTCATAAAAGGAATCAACAAAGTATGCAAATTCTACGTCATAACGACTTTCTATAGTTTGCGCATGCGTTTAGAAATAAGAAAAGCTTACTTCCCCCGTTTTTTAAAATCACAGCTTCTAGAAGGTTTACATGATTTCTTAGAAAACATGAGTTTTTAGATAATGTGTTTTATTTCATAAATGGAATCAACAAAGTATGCACATTCTACGTCATAACGACTTTCTATAGTTTGCACATGAGTCCGGAAATAAGAAAAGCTTACTTCCACCGTTTTTTAAAATCACAGCTTCTAGAAGGTTTACATGACTTCTTAAAAAACACAAGTTTTTAGAAAATGTGTTTTATGTTATAATTTGAATCAACAAAGTATGCGCATTCTACGTCATAACGACTTTCTATAGTTTCGACATGCCTCTGGAAATAAGAAAAGCTTACTTCCCCCATTTTTTAAAATCACAGCTTCTAGAAGGTTTACATGATTTCTTAAAAAACACGAGTTTTTAGAAAATGTGATTTATTTAATAAATGGAATCAACAAAGTGTGCACATTCTACGTCATAACGACTTTCTATAGTTTGCGCATGCGTTTGGAAATAAGAAAAGCTTACTTCCCCAGTTTTTTAAAATCACAGCTTCTAGAAGGTTTACATGATTTCTTAAAAAACATGAGTTTTTAGAAAATGTGTTTTATTTCATAAATGGAATCTACAAAGTATGCACATTCTACGTTATAATGACTTTCTATAGTTTGCGCATGCGTCCGGAAATAAGAAAAGATTACTTCCCCCATTTTTTAAAATCACAGCCTCTAAAGGTTTACATGATTTCTTAAAAAACACGAGTTTTTAGAAAATGTGTTTTATTTCATGAATGGAATCTACAAAGTATCCACATTTTACTGCATAACGACTTTCTATAGTTGGCGCATGCGTCCGGAAATAAGAAAAGCTTACTTCCCCCGTTTTTTAAAATCACAGCTTCTAGAAGGTTTACATGATTTCTGAAAAAACACGATTTTTTAGAAAATGTGTTTTATTTCATAAATGGAATCAACAAAGTATGCACATTCTACGTCATAACGACTTTCTATAGTTTGCGCATGCGTTTGGAAATAAGAAAAGCTTACTTCCCCCGTTTTTTAAAATCACAGCTTCTAGAAGGTTTACATGATTTCGTAAAAAACACGAGTTTTTAGAAAATGTGCTTTATTTCATAAATGGAATCTACAAAGTATGCACATTCTACGTCATAATGACTTTCTATAGTTTGTGCATGCGTCTAGAAATAAGAAAAGCTTACTTCCACCGTTTTTTAAAATCACAGCTTCTAGAAGGTTTACATGATTTCGTAAAAAACACGAGTTTTTAGAAAATGTGTTTTATTTCATAAATGGAATCAACAACGTATGCACATTCTACGTCATAACGACTTTCTATAGTTTGTGCATTCGTCTGGAAATAAGAAAAGCATACTTCCCCCGTTTTTTAAAATCACAGCTTCTAGAAGGTTTACATGATTTCTTAAAAAACACGAGTTTTTAGAAAATGTGTTTTATTTCATAAATGGAATCAGCAAAGTATGCACATTCTACGTCATAACGACTTTCTATAGTTTGCGCATGCGTTTGGAAATAAGAAAAGCTTACTTCCCCCGTTTTTTAAAATCACAGCTTCTAGAAGGTTTACATGATTTCTTAAAAAACATGAGTTTTTAGATAATCTGTTTTATTTCATAAATGGAATCAACAAAGTGTGCACATTCTACGTCATAACGACTTTCTATAGTTTGTGCATGCCTCTCGAAATAAGAAAAGCATACTTCCCCCATTTTTTAAAATCACAGCTTCTAGAAGGTTTACATGATTTCTTAAAAAACACGAGTTTTTAGAAAATGTGTTTTATTTCATAAATGGAATCAACAAAGTATGCACATTCTACGTCATAATGACTTTCTATAGTTTGCGCATGCTTTTGGAAATAAGAAAAGCTTACTTCCCCCGTTTTTTAAAATCACAGCTTCTAGAAGGTTTACATGATTTCTTAAAAAACATGAGTTTTTAGATAATGTGTTTTATTTCATAAATGGAATCAACAAAGTATGCACATTCTACGTCATAACGACTTTCTATAGTTTGCACATGCGTCCGGAAATAAGTAAAGTTACTTCCACCGTTTTTTAAAATCACAGCTTCTAGAAGGTTTACATGACTTCTTAAAAAACACGAGTTTTTAGAAAATGTGTTTTATTTCTTAAATGGAATCAACAAAGTATGCGCATTCTACGTCATAACGAATTTCTATAGTTTCCACATGCGTCTGGAAATAAGAAAAGCTTACTTCCCCCGTTTTTTAAAATCACAGCTTCTAGAAGGTTTACATGATTTCTTAAAAAACACGAGTTTTTAGAAAATGTGTTTTATTTCATAAATGGAATCAACAAAGTGTGCACATTTACGTCATAACGACTTTCTATAGTTTGCGCATGCGTCCGGAAATAAGAGAAGCTTACTTCCACCGTTTTCTAAAATCACAGCTTCTAGAAGGTTTACATGATTTCTGAAAAAACACGAGTTTTTACAAAATGTGTTTTATTTCATAAATGGAATCAACAAAGTATGCACATTCTACGTCATAACGACTTTCTATAGTCTGCACATGCGTCTGGAAATAAGAAAAGCTTACTTCCCCCGTTTTTTAAAATCACAGCTTCGAGAAGGTTTACATGATTTCTTAGAAAACACGAGTTTTTAGAAAATGTGTTTTATTTCATAAATGGAATCAACAAATTATGCACATTCTACGTCATAACGACTTTCTATAGTTTGCGCATGAGTTTGGAAATAAGAAAAGCTTACTTCCCCAGTTCTTTAAAATCACAGCTTCTAGAAGGTTTACATGATTTCTTAAAAAACATGAGTTTTTAGAAAATGTGTTTTATTTCATAAATGGAATCAACAAAGTATGCACATTCTACGTCATAACGACTTTCTATAGTTTGCACATGCGTCCGGAAATAAGAAAAGCTTACTTCCACCGTTTTTTAAAATCACAGCTTCTAGAAGGTTTACATGACTTCTTAAAAAACACGAGTTTTTAGAAAATGTTTTTTATTTCATAAATGGAATCAAAAAAGTATGCACATTCTACGTCATAACGACTTTCTACTATTTGTGCATTTGTCCGGAAATAAGAAAAGCTTACTTCCCCTGTTTTTTAAAATCACAGCTTCTAGAAGGTTTACATGATTTCGTAAAAAACACGAGTTTTTAGAAAATGTGTTTTATTTCATAAATGTAATCTAGAAAGTATGCACATTTTACATCATAACGACTTTCTATAGTTTGCGCATGCGTTTGGAAATAAGAAAAGCTTACTTCCCCCGTTTTTTAAAATCACAGCTTCTAGAAGGTTTACATGATTTATTAAAAAAGACGAGTTTTTAGAAAATGTGTTTTATTTCATAAATGGAATCAACAAAGTATGCACGTTCTACGTCATAACGACTTTCTATAGTTTTCGCATGCGTTAGGAAATAAGAAAAGCTTACTTCCCCCGTTTTTTAAAATCACAGCTTCTAGAAGGTTTACATGATTTCGTAAAAAACACAAGTTTTTAGAAAATGTGTTTTATTTCATAAATGGAATCTACAAAGTATGCACATCCTACGTCATAACGACTTTCTATAGTTTGTGCATGCGTCCAGAAATAAGAAAAGCTTACTTCCACTGTTTTTCAAAATCACAGCTTCTAGAAGGTTTACATGATTTTGTAAAAAAAAAGAGTTTTTAGAAAATGTGTTTTATTTCATAAATGGAATCTAAAAAGTATGCACATTCTACGTCATAACGACTTTCTATAGTTTGCGCATGCGTTTGGAAATAAGAAAAGCTTACTTCCGCCGTTTTTTAAAATCACAGCTTCTAGAAGGTTTACATGATTTCGTAAAAAACACAATTTTTTAGAAAATGTGTTTTATTTCAGAAATGGAATCTACAAAGTATGCACATTCTACGTCATAACGACTTTCTATAGTTTGCTCATGCGTCCGGAAATAGGAAAAGCTTACTTCCACCGTTTTTTAAAATCACAGCTTCTAGAAGGTTTACATGATTTCGTAAAAAACACGAGTTTTTAGAAAATGCGTTTTATTTCATAAATGGAATCTACAAAGTATGCACATTCTACGTCATAACGACTTTCTATAGTTTGCGCATTCGTCCGGAAATAAGAAAAGCTTACTTCCCCCGTTTTTTAAAATCACAGCTTCTAGAAGGTTTACATGATTTCTGAAAAAACACGAGTTTTTAGAGAATGTGTTTTATTTCATAAATGGAATCAACAAAGTATGCACATTCTACGTCATAACGACTTTCTATAGTTTGCGCATCCGTCCGGAAATAAGAAAAGATTACTTACCCCGTTTTTTAAAATCACAGCTTCTAGAAGGTTTAAATGATTTCTTAAAAAACATGAGTTTTTAGAAAATGTGTTTTATTTCATAAATGGAATCAACAAAGTATGCACATTCTTCGTCATAATGACTTTCTATAGTTTGCGCATGCGTTTGGAAATAAGAAAAGCTTACATCCCCCGTTTTTTAAAATCACAGCTTCTAGAAGGTTTACATGATTTCTTAAAAAACACGAGTTTTTAGAAAATGTGTTTTATTTCATAAATGGAATCAACAAAGTATGCACATTCTACGTCATAATGACTTTCTACAGTTTGCGCATGCGTCTGGAAATAAGAAAAGCTTACTTCCCCCGTTTTTTAAAATCACAGCTTCTAGAAGGTTTACAGGACTTCTTAAAAAACACGAGTTTTTAAAAAATGTGTTTTATTTCATAAATGCAATCAACAAAGTATGCACATTCTACGTCATAATGACTTTCTACAGTTTGCGCATTCGTACGGAAATAAGAAAAGCTTACTTCCACCGTTTTTTAAAATCACAGCTTCTAGAAGGTTTACATGATTTCGTAAAAAACACGAGTTTTTAGAAAATGTGTTTTATTTCATAAATGGAATCTACAAAGTATGCACATTCTACGTCATAACGATTTTCTATAGTTTGGGCATGCGTCCGAAAATAAGAAAAGGTTACCTCCCCCATTTTTTAAAATCACAGATTCTAGAAGTTTTGCATGATTTCTTAAAAAACACGAGTTTTTAGAAAATGTATTTTATTAAATAAATGGAATCAACAAAGTATGCACATTCTACGTCATAACGACTTTCTATAGTTTGCGCATGCGTTTGGAAATAAGAAAAGCTTACTTCCGCCGTTTTTTAAAATCACAGCTTCTAGAAGGTTTACATGATTTCGTAAAAAACACGAGTTTTTAGAAAATGTGTTTTATTTCAGAAATGGAATCTACAAAGTATTGACATTCTACGTCGTAACGACTTTCTATAGTTTGCTCATGCGTCCGGAAATAAGAAAAGCTTACTTCCACCGTTTTTTTAAATCACAGCTTCTAGAAGGTTTACATGACTTCTTAAAAAACACAAGTTTTTAGAAAATGTGTTTTATTTCATAAATGGAATCAACAAAGTATGCACATTCTACGTCATAACGACTTTCTACTGTTTGCGCATTCGTCTGGAAAAAAGAAAAGCTTACTCCCCCCATTTTTTAAAATCACAGCTTCTAGAAGGTTTACATGATTTCTTAAAAAACACGAGTTTTTAGAAAATGTGTTTTATTTCATAAATGGAATCAACAAAGTATGCACATTCTACGTCATAACGAATTTCTATAGTTTGCGCATACGTTTGGAAATAAGAAACGCTTACATCCCCCGTTTTTTAAAATCACAGCTTCTAGAAGGTTTACATGAGTTCTTAAAAAACACGAGTTTTTAGAAAATGTGTTTTATTTCATAAATGGAAACAACAAAGTATGCACATTCTAAGTCATAACGAGTTTCTATAGTTTGCGCATGCGTCCGGAAATAAGAAAAGCTTACCTCCCCCGTTTTTTAAAATCACAGCTTCTAGAAGGTTTACATGATTTCGTAAAAAACACGAGTTTTTAGAAAATGTGTTTTATTTCAGAAATGGAATCTACAAAGTATGCACATTCTACGTCATAACGACTTTCTATAGTTTGCTCATGCGTCCGGAAATAAGAAAAGCTTACTTCCACCGTTTTTTTAAATCACAGCTTCTAGAAGGTTTACATGACTTCTTAAAAAACACAAGTTTTTAGAAAATGTTTTTTATTTCATAAATGGAATCAACAAAGTATGCACATTCTACGTCATAACGACTTTCTACTGTTTGCGCATTCGTCTGGAAATAAGAAAAGCTTACTTCCCCCGTTTTTTAAAATCACATCTTCTAGAAGGTTTACATGATTTCGTAAAAAACATGAGTTTTTAGAAAATGTGTTTTATTTCATAAATGGAATCTACAAATTATGCACATTCTACGTCATAACGATTTTCTATAGTTTGCGCATGCGTCCGGAAATAAGAAAAGATTACTTCCCCCGTTTTTTAAAATCACAGCTTATAGAAGGTTTACATGATTTCTGAAAAAACACGAGTTTTTACAAAATGTGTTTTATTTCATAAATGGAATCAACAATGTATGCACATTCTACGTCATAACGACTTTCTATAGTTTGCGCATGCGTCCGGAAATAAGAAAAGCTTACTCCCCCCATTTTTTAAAATCACAGCTTCTAGAAGGTTTACATGATTTCTTAAAAAACACGAGTTTTTAGAAAATGTGTTTTATTTCATAAATGGAATCAAAAAAGTATGCACATTCTACGTCATAACGAATTTCTATAGTTTGCGCATACGTTTGGAAATAAGAAACGCTTACATCCCCCGTTTTTTAAAATCACAGCTTCTAGAAGGTTTACATGAGTTCTTAAAAAACACGAGTTTTTAGAAAATGTGTTTTATTTCATAAATGGAATCAACAAAGTATGCACATTCTAACTCATAACGAGTTTCTATAGTTTGCGCATGAGTCCGGAAATAAGAAAAGCTTACCTCCCCCGGTTTTTAAAATCACAGATTCTAGAAGTTTTGCATGATTTCTTAAAAAACACGAGTTTTTAGAAAATGTGTTTTATTAAATAAATGGAATCAAGAAAGTATGCACATTCTACGTCATAACGACTTTCTATAATTTGCGCATGCGTTTGGAAATAAGAAAAGCTTACTTCCCCCATTTTTTAAAATCACAGCTTCTAGAAGGTTTACATGATTTCTTAAAAAACACGAGTTTTTAGAAAATGTGTTTTATTTCATAAATGGAATCTACAAAGTATGCACATTCTACGTCATAACGAATTTCTATAGTTTACGCATGCGTCCAGAAATAAGAAAAGCTTACTTCCACCGTTTTTTAAAATCACAGCTACTAGAAGGTTTACATGACTTCTTAAAAAACAAGAGTTTTTAGAAAATGTGTTTTATTTCATAAATGGAATGTACAAAGTATGCACATTCTACGTCATAACGATTTTGTATAGTTTGCGCATGCGTCCGGAAATAAGAAAAGCTTACTTCCACCGTTTTTTAAAAACACAGCTTCTAGAAGGTTTACATGATTTCGCAAAAATCACGAGTTTTTAGAAAATGTGTTTTATTTCATAAATGGAATCTACAAAGTATGCACATTCTACGTCATAACGACTTTCTATAGTTTGCGCATGTGTCCAGAAATAAGAAAAGCTTACTTCCCCCGTTTTTTAAAATCACAGATTCTAAAAGTTTTGCGTGATTTCTTAAAAAACACGAGTTTTTAGAAAATGTGTTTTATTAAATAAATGGAATCAAGAAAGTATGCCCATTCTACGTCATAACGACTTTCTATAGTTTGCGCATTCGTTTGGAAATAAGAAAAGCTTACTTCCCCCGTTTTTTAAAATCACAGCTTCTAGAAGGTTTACATGATTTCTTAAAAAACACGAGTTTTTAGAAAATGTGTTTTATTTCATAAATAGAATCAACAAAGTATGCACATTATACGTCATAATGACTTTCTATAGTTTCCGCATGCGTCCGGAAATAATAAAAGCTTACCTCCCCCGTTTTTTAAAATCACAGATTCTAGAAGTTTTGCATGATTTCTGAAAAAACACAAGTTTTTAGAAAATGTCTTTTATTAAATAAATGGAATCAACAAAGTATGCACATTCTACGTCATAACTACTTTCTATAGTTTGCGCATGCGTTTGGAAATAAGAAAAGCTTACTTCCTCCGTTTTTTAAAATCACAGCTTCTAGAAGGTTTACATGATTTCTTAAAAAACACGAGGTTTTAGAAAATGTGTTTTATTTCATCAATGGAATAAAAAAAGTATGCACATTCTATGTAATAGCGACTTTCTATAGTTTGCGGATGCGTTTGGAAATAAGAAAATCTTACTTCCAACGTTTTTTAAAATCACAGCTTCTAGAAGGTTTACATGATTTCTTAAAAAACACGAGTTTTTAGAAAATGTGTTTTATTTCATAAATGGAATCAACAAAGTATGCACATTCTACGTCATAACGACTTTCTATAGTTTGCGCATGCGTCCGGAAATAAGAAAAGCTTACTTCCCCCGTTTTTTAAAATCACAGCTTCTAGAAGGTTTACATGATTTCTTAAAAAACACGAGTTTTTAGAAAATGTGTTTTATTTCATAAATAGAATCAACAAAGTATGCACATTCTATGTCATAACGAATTTATATAGTTTGCGCATGCGTTTGGAAATAAAAAAAGCTTACTTCCCCCGTTTTTTAAAATCACAGCTTCTAGAAGGTTTACATGATTTCTTAAAAAACACGAGTTTTAAGAAAATGTGTTTTATTTCATAAATGGAATCTACAAAGTATGCACATTCTACTTCATAACGAATTTCTATAGTTTGGGCATTCATCCGGAAATAAGAAAAGCTTACTTCCCCCGTTTTTTAAAATCACAGCTTCTAGAAGGTTTACATGATTTTTTAAAAAACACGAGTTTTTAAAGAATGTGTTTTATTTCATAAATGGAATCAACAAAGTATGCACATTCTACGTCATAACGACTTTCTATAGTTTGCGCATGCGTTTGGAAATAAGAAAAGCTTACTTCCCCCGTTTTTTAAAATCACAGCTTCAAGAATGTTTACATGATTTCTTAAAATACACGAGTTTTTAGAAAATGTGTTTTATTTCATAAATGGATTCAACAAAGTATGCACATTCTACGTCATAACGACTTTCTATAGTTTGCAAATGCGTCCGGAAATAAGAAAATCTTACTTCCACCGTTTTTTAAAATCACAGCTTCTAGAAGGTTTACATGACTTCTTAAAAAACACGAGTTTTTAGAAAATGTGTTTTATTTCATAAATGGAATCAACAAAGTATGCACATTCTACGTTATAACGACTTTCTAGTGTTTGCGCATTCGTCCGGAAATAAGAAAAGCTTACTTCCCCCGTTTTTTAAAATCACAGCTTCTAGAAGGTTTACATGATTTCATAAAAAACACGAGTTTTTAGAAAATGTGTTTTACTTCATAAATGGAATCTACAAGGTATGCACATTCTACGTCATAACGATTTTCTATAGTTTGCGCATGCGTCCGGAAATAAGAAAAGCTTACATCCCCCGTTTTTTAAAATCACAGCTTCTAGAAGGTTTACATGATTTCTTAAAAAACACGAGTTTTAAGAAAATGTGTTTTATTTCATAAATGGAATCAACAAAGTATTCACATTCTAAGTCATAACGACTTTCTATAGTTTGCACATGCGTCCGGAAATAAGAAAAGCTTACTTCCACCGTTTTTTAAAATCACAGCTTCTAGAAGGTTTACAGGACTTCTTAAAAAACACGAGTTTTTAGAAAATGTGTTTTATTTCATAAATGGAATCAACAAAGTATGCACATTCTACGTCATAATGACTTTCTACAGTTTGCGCATTCGTACGGAAATAAGAAAAGCTTACTTCCACCGTTTTTTAAAATCACAGCTTCTAGAAGGTTTACATGATTTCGTAAAAAACACGAGTTTTTAGAAAATGTGTTTTATTTCATAAATGGAATCTACAAAGTATGCACATTCTACGTCATAACGATTTTCTATAGTTTGGGCATGCGTCCGAAAATAAGAAAAGGTTACCTCCCCCGTTTTTTAAAATCACAGATTCTAGAAGTTTTGCATGATTTCTTAAAAAACACGAGTTTTTAGAAAATGTGTTTTATTAAATAAATGGAATCAACAAAGTATGCACATTCTACGTCATAACGACTTTCTATAGTTTGCGCATGCGTTTGGAAATAAGAAAAGCTTACTTCCGCCGTTTTTTAAAATCACAGCTTCTAGAAGGTTTACATGATTTCGTAAAAAACACGAGTTTTTAGAAAATGTGTTCTATTTCAGAAATGGAATCTACAAAGTATGCACATTCTATGTCATAACGACTTTCTATAGTTTGATCATGCGTCCAGAAATAAGAAAAGCTTACTTCCACCGTTTTTTTAAATCACAGCTTCTAGAAGGTTTACATGACTTCTTAAAAAACACAAGCTTTTAGAAAATGTTTTTTATTTCATAAATGGAATCAACAAAGTATGCACATTCTACGTCATAACGACTTTCTACTGTTTGCGCATTCGTCTGGAAATAAGAAAAGCTTACTTCCCCCGTTTTTTAAAATCACATCTTCTAGAAGGTTTACATGATTTCGTAAAAAACATGAGTTTTTAGAAAATGTGTTTTATTTCATAAATGGAATCTACAAATTATGCACATTCTACGTCATAACGATTTTCTATAGTTTGCGCATGCGTCCGGAAATAAGAAAATATTACTTCCCCCGTTTTTTAAAATCACAGCTTATAGAAGGTTTACATGATTTCTGAAAAAACACGAGTTTTTACAAAATGTGTTTTATTTCATAAATGGAATCAACAATGTATGCACATTCTACGTCATAACGACTTTCTATAGTTTGCGCATGCGTCCGGAAATAAGAAAAGCTTACTCCCCCCATTTTTTAAAATCACAGCTTCTAGAAGGTTTACATGATTTCTTAAAAAACACGAGTTTTTAGAAAATGTGTTTTATTTCATAAATGGAATCAACAAAGTATGCACATTCTACGTCATAACGAATTTCTATAGTTTGCGCATACGTTTGGAAATAAGAAACGCTTACATCCCCCGTTTTTTAAAATCACAGCTTCTAGAAGGTTTACATGAGTTCTTAAAAAACACGAGTTTTTAGAAAATGTGTTTTATTTCATAAATGGAATCAACAAAGTATGCACATTCTAACTCATAACGAGTTTCTATAGTTTGCGCATGCGTCCGGAAATAAGAAAAGCTTACCTCCCCCGGTTTTTAAAATCACAGATTCTAGAAGTTTTGCATGATTTCTTAAAAAACACGAGTTTTTAGAAAATGTGTTTTATTAAATAAATGGAATCAAGAAAGTATGCACATTCTACGTCATAACGACTTTCTATAATTTGCGCATGCGTTTGGAAATAAGAAAAGCTTACTTCCCCCATTTTTTAAAATCACAGCTTCTAGAAGGTTTACATGATTTCTTAAAAAACACGAGTTTTTAGAAAATGTGTTTTATTTCATAAATGGAATCTACAAAGTATGCACATTCTACGTCATAACGAATTTCTATAGTTTACGCATGCGTCCAGAAATAAGAAAAGCTTACTTCCACCGTTTTTTAAAATCACAGCTACTAGAAGGTTTACATGACTTCTTAAAAAACAAGAGTTTTTAGAAAATGTGTTTTATTTCATAAATGGAATGTACAAAGTATGCACATTCTACGTCATAACAACTTTCTATAGTTTGCGCATGCGTCCGGAAATAAGAAAAGCTTACTTCCACCGTTTTTTAAAAACACAGCTTCTAGAAGGTTTACATGATTTCGCAAAAATCACGAGTTTTTAGAAAATGTGTTTTATTTCATAAATGGAATCTACAAAGTATGCACATTCTAAGTCATAACGACTTTCTATAGTTTGCGCATGTGTCCAGAAATAAGAAAAGCTTACTTCCCCCGTTTTTTAAAATCACAGCTTCTAGAAGGTTTACATGATTTCTTAAAAAACACGAGTTTTTAGAAAATGTGTTTTATTTCATAAATAGAATCAACAAAGTATGCACATTATACGTCATAATGACTTTCTATAGTTTCCGCATGCGTCCGGAAATAAGAAAAGCTTACTTCCACCATTTTTTAAAATCACGGATTCTAGAAGGTTTACATGATTTCGTAAAAAACACGAGTTTTTAGAAAATGTTTTATTTCATCAATGGAATCAACAAAGTATGCACATTCTACGTCATAACGACTTTCTATAGTTTGCGCATGCGTCCGGAAATAAGAAAAGCTTACTTCCACCATTTTTTAAAATCACAACTTCTAGAAGGTTTACATGATTTCGTAAAAAACACGAGTTTTTAGAAAATGTGTTTTACTTCATAAATGGAATCAACAAAGTATGCACATTCTACGTCATAACGACTTTCTATAGTTTGCACATGCGTCCGGAAATAAGTAAAGTTACTTCCACCGTTTTTTAAAATCACAGCTTCTAGAAGGTTTACATGACTTCTTAAAAAACACGAGTTTTTAGAAAATGTGTTTTATTTCTTAAATGGAATCAACAAAGTATGCGCATTCTACGTCATAACGAATTTCTATAGTTTCCACATGCGTCTGGAAATAAGAAAAGCTTACTTCCCCCGTTTTTTAAAATCACAGCTTCTAGAAGGTTTACATGATTTCTTAAAAAACACGAGTTTTTAGAAAATGTGTTTTATTTCATAAATGGAATCAACAAAGTATGCACATTCTACGTCATAATGACTTTCTACAGTTTGCGCATTCGTACGGAAATAAGAAAAGCTTACTTCCACCGTTTTTTAAAATCACAGCTTCTAGAAGGTTTACATGATTTCGTAAAAAACACGAGTTTTTAGAAAATGTGTTTTATTTCATAAATGGAATCTACAAAGTATGCACATTCTACGTCATAACGATTTTCTATAGTTAGGGCATGCGTCCGAAAATAAGAAAAGGTTACCTCCCCCATTTTTTAAAATCACAGATTCTAGAAGTTTTGCATGATTTCTTAAAAAACACGAGTTTTTAGAAAATGTGTTTTATTAAATAAATGGAATCAACAAAGTATGCACATTCTACGTCATAACGACTTTCTATAGTTTGCGCATGCGTTTGGAAATAAGAAAAGCTTACTTCCGCCGTTTTTTAAAATCACAGCTTCTAGAAGGTTTACATGATTTCGTAAAAAACACGAGTTTTTAGAAAATGTGTTTTATTTCAGAAATGGAATCTACAAAGTATGCACATTCTACGTCATAACGACTTTCTATAGTTTGCTCATGCGTCCGGAAATAAGAAAAGCTTACTTCCACCGTTTTTTTAAATCACAGCTTCTAGAAGGTTTACATGACTTCTTAAAAAACACAAGTTTTTAGAAAATGTTTTTTATTTAATAAATGGAATCAACAAAGTATGCACATTCTACGTCATAACGACTTTCTACTGTTTGCGCATTCGTCCGGAAATAAGAAAAGCTTACTTCCCCCGTTTTTTAAAATCACATCTTCTAGAAGGTTTACATGATTTCGTAAAAAACATGAGTTTTTAGAAAATGTGTTTTATTTCATAAATGGAATCTACAAATTATGCACATTCTACGTCATAACGATTTTCTATAGTTTGCGCATGGGTCCGGAAATAAGAAAAGATTACTTCCCCCGTTTTTTAAAATCACAGCTTATAGAAGGTTTACATGATTTCTGAAAAAACACGAGTTTTTACAAAATGTGTTTTATTTCATAAATGGAATCAACAATGTATGCACATTCTACGTCATAACGACTTTCTATAGTTTGCGCATGCGTCCGGAAATAAGAAAAGCTTACTCCCCCCATTTTTTAAAATCACAGCTTCTAGAAGGTTTACATGATTTCTTAAAAAACACGAGTTTTTAGAAAATGTGTTTTATTTCATAAATGGAATCAACAAAGTATGCACATTCTATGTCATAACGAATTTCTATAGTTTGCGCATACGTTTGGAAATAAGAAACGCTTACATCCCCCATTTTTTAAAATCACAGCTTCTAGAAGGTTTACATGAGTTCTTAAAAAACACGAGTTTTTAGAAAATGTGTTTTATTTCATAAATGGAATCAACAAAGTATGCACATTCTAACTCATAACGAGTTTCTATAGTTTGCGCATGCGTCCGGAAATAAGAAAAGCTTACCTCCCCCGGTTTTTAAAATCACAGATTCTAGAAGTTTTGCATGATTTCTTAAAAAACATGAGTTTTTAGAAAATGTGTTTTATTAAATAAATGGAATCAAGAAAGTATGCACATTCTACGTCATAACGACTTTCTATAATTTGCGCATGCGTTTGGAAATAAGAAAAGCTTACTTCCCCCATTTTTTAAAATCACAGCTTCTAGAAGGTTTACATGATTTCTTAAAAAACACGAGTTTTTAGAAAATGTGTTTTATTTCATAAATGGAATCTACAAAGTATGCACATTCTACTTCATAACGAATTTCTATAGTTTACGCATGCGTCCAGAAATAAGAAAAGCTTACTTCCACCGTTTTTTAAAATCACAGCTACTAGAAGGTTTACATGACTTCTTAAAAAACAAGAGTTTTTAGAAAATGTGTTTTATTTCATAAATGGAATGTACAAAGTATGCACATTCTATGTCATAACAACTTTCTATAGTTTGCGCATGCGTCCGGAAATAAGAAAAGCTTACTTCCACCGTTTTTTAAAAACACAGCTTCTAGAAGGTTTACATGATTTCGCAAAAATCACGAGTTTTTAGAAAATGTGTTTTATTTCATAAATGGAATCTACAAAGTATGCACATTCTATGTCATAACGACTTTCTATAGTTTGCGCATGTGTCCAGAAATAAGAAAAGCTTACTTCCCCCGTTTTTTAAAATCACAGCTTCTAGAAGGTTTACATGATTTCTTAAAAAACACGAGTTTTTAGAAAATGTGTTTTATTTCATAAATAGAATCAACAAAGTATGCACATTATACGTCATAATGACTTTCTATAGTTTCCGCATGCGTCCGGAAATAAGAAAAGCTTACTTCCACCATTTTTTAAAATCACGGATTCTAGAAGGTTTACATGATTTCGTAAAAAACACGAGTTTTTAGAAAATGTTTTATTTCATCAATGGAATCAACAAAGTATGCACATTCTACGTCATAACGACTTTCTATAGTTTGCGCATGCGTCCGGAAATAAGAAAAGCTTACTTCCACCATTTTTTAAAATCACAACTTCTAGAAGGTTTACATGATTTCGTAAAAAACACGAGTTTTTAGAAAATGTGTTTTACTTCATAAATGGAATCAACAAAGTATGCACATTCTACGTCATAACGACTTTCTATAGTTTGCACATGCGTCCGGAAATAAGTAAAGTTACTTCCACCGTTTTTTAAAATCACAGCTTCTAGAAGGTTTACATGACTTCTTAAGAAACACGAGTTTTTAGAAAATGTGTTTTATTTCATAAATGGAATCAACAAAGTATGCGCATTCTACGTCATAACGAATTTCTATAGTTTCCACATGCGTCTGGAAATAAGAAAAGCTTACTTCCCCCGTTTTTTAAAATCACAGCTTCTAGAAGGTTTACATGATTTCTTAAAAAACACGAGTTTTTAGAAAATGTGTTTTATTTCATAAATGGAATCAACAAAGTATGCACATTCTACGTCATAATGACTTTCTACAGTTTGCGCATTCGTACGGAAATAAGAAAAGCTTACTTCCACCGTTTTTTAAAATCACAGCTTCTAGAAGGTTTACATGATTTCATAAAAAACACGAGTTTTTAGAAAATGTGTTTTATTTCATAAATGGAATCTACAAAGTATGCACATTCTACGTCATAACGATTTTCTATAGTTTGGGCATGCGTCCGAAAATAAGAAAAGGTTACCTCCCCCGTTTTTTAAAATCACAGATTCTAGAAGTTTTGCATGATTTCTTAAAAAACACGAGTTTTTAGAAAATGTGTTTTATTAAATAAATGGAATCAACAAAGTATGCACATTCTACGTCATAACGACTTTCTATAGTTTGCGCATGCGTTTGGAAATAAGAAAAGCTTACTTCCGCCGTTTTTTAAAATCACAGCTTCTAGAAGGTTTACATGATTTCGTAAAAAACACGAGTTTTTAGAAAATGTGTTTTATTTCAGAAATGGAATCTACAAAGTATGCACATTCTACGTCATAACGACTTTCTATAGTTTGCTCATGCGTCCGGAAATAAGAAAAGCTTACTTCCACCGTTTTTTTAAATCACAGCTTCTAGAAGGTTTACATGACTTCTTAAAAAACACAAGTTTTTAGAAAATGTTTTTTATTTCATAAATGGAATCAACAAAGTATGCACATTCTACGTCATAATGACTTTCTACTGTTTGCGCATTCGTCTGGAAATAAGAAAAGCTTACTTCCCCCGTTTTTTAAAATCACATCTTCTAGAAGGTTTACATGATTTCGTAAAAAACATGAGTTTTTAGAAAATGTGTTTTATTTCATAAATGGAATCTACAAATTATGCACATTCTACGTCATAACGATTTTCTATAGTTTGCGCATGCGTCCGGAAATAAGAAAAGATTACTTCCCCCGTTTTTTAAAATCACAGCTTATAGAAGGTTTACATGATTTCTGAAAAAACACGAGTTTTTACAAAATGTGTTTTATTTCATAAATGGAATCAACAATGTATGCACATTCTACGTCATAACGACTTTCTATAGTTTGCGCATGCGTCCGGAAATAAGAAAAGCTTACTCCCCCCATTTTTTAAAATCACAGCTTCTAGAAGGTTTACATGATTTCTTAAAAAACACGAGTTTTTAGAAAATGTGTTTTATTTCATAAATGGAATCAACAAAGTATGCACATTCTACGTCATAACGAATTTCTATAGTTTGCGCATACGTTTGGAAATAAGAAACGCTTACATCCCCCATTTTTTAAAATCACAGCTTCTAGAAGGTTTACATGAGTTCTTAAAAAACACGAGTTTTTAGAAAATGTGTTTTATTTCATAAATGGAATCAACAAAGTATGCACATTCTAACTCATAACGAGTTTCTATAGTTTGCGCATGCGTCCGGAAATAAGAAAAGCTTACCTCCCCCGGTTTTTAAAATCACAGATTCTAGAAGTTTTGCATGATTTCTTAAAAAACATGAGTTTTTAGAAAATGTGTTTTATTAAATAAATGGAATCAAGAAAGTATGCACATTCTACGTCATAACGACTTTCTATAATTTGCGCATGCGTTTGGAAATAAGAAAAGCTTACTTCCCCCATTTTTTAAAATCACAGCTTCTAGAAGGTTTACATGATTTCTTAAAAAACACGAGTTTTTAGAAAATGTGTTTTATTTCATAAATGGAATCTACAAAGTATGCACATTCTACGTCATAACGAATTTCTATAGTTTACGCATGCGTCTAGAAATAAGAAAAGCTTACTTCCACCGTTTTTTAAAATCACAGCTACTAGAAGGTTTACATGACTTCTTAAAAAACAAGAGTTTTTAGAAAATGTGTTTTATTTCATAAATGGAATGTACAAAGTATGCACATTCTACGTCATAACAACTTTCTATAGTTTGCGCATGCGTCCGGAAATAAGAAAAGCTTACTTCCACCGTTTTTTAAAAACACAGCTTCTAGAAGGTTTACATGATTTCGCAAAAATCACGAGTTTTTAGAAAATGTGTTTTATTTCATAAATGGAATCTACAAAGTATGCACATTCTACGTCATAACGACTTTCTATAGTTTGCGCATGTGTCCAGAAATAAGAAAAGCTTACTTCCCCCGTTTTTTAAAATCACAGCTTCTAGAATGTTTACATGATTTCTTATAAAACACGAGTTTTTAGAAAATGTGTTTTATTTCATAAATAGAATCAACAAAGTATGCACATTATACGTCATAATGACTTTCTATAGTTTCCGCATGCGTCCGGAAATAAGAAAAGCTTACTTCCACCATTTTTTAAAATCACGGATTCTAGAAGGTTTACATGATTTCGTAAAAAACACGAGTTTTTAGAAAATGTTTTATTTCATCAATGGAATCAACAAAGTATGCACATTCTACGTCATAACGACTTTCTATAGTTTGCGCATGCGTCCGGAAATAAGAAAAGCTTACTTCCACCATTTTTTAAAATCACAACTTCTAGAAGGTTTACATGATTTCGTAAAAAACACGAGTTTTTAGAAAATGTGTTTTATTTCATAAATGGAATCTACAAATTATGCACATTCTACGTTATAACGACTTTCTATAGTTTGTGCATGTGTCCGGAAATAAGAAAAGCTTACTTCCACCGTTTTTTAAAATCACAGCTTCTAGAAGGTTTACATGATTTCGTAAAAAGCACGAGTTTTTAGAAAATGTGTTTTATTTCATAAATGGAATCTACAAAGTATGCACATTCTACGTCATAATGACTTTCTACTGTTTGCGCATTCGTCTGAAAATAAGAAATTCTTACTTCCCACGTTTTTTAAAATCACAGCTTTTAGAAGGTTTACATGATTTTGTAAAAAACACGAGTTTTTAGAAAATGTGTTTTATTTCATAAATGGAATCAACAAAGTATGCACATTCTACGTCATAACGACTTTGTATAGTTTTCGCATGTGTTTGGAAATAAGAAAAGCTTACTTCCCCCGTTTTTTAAAATCACAACTTCTAGAAGGTTTACATGATTTCTTAAAAAACACGAGTTTTTAGAAAATGTGTTTTATTTCATAAATGGAATCAACAAAGTATGCACATTCTATGTAATAGCGACTTTCTATAGTTTGCGCATGCGTTTGGAAATAAGCAAATCTTACTTCCAACGTTTTTTAAAATCACAGCTTCTAGAAGGTTTACATGATTTCTTAAAAAACACGAGTTTTTAGAAAATGTGTTTTATTTCATAAATGGAATCAACAAAGTATGCACATTCTACGTCATAACGACTTTCTATAGTTTGTGCATGCGTCCGGAAATAAGAAAAGCTTACTTCCCCCATTTTTTAAAATCACAGCTTCTAGAAGGTTTACATGATTTCTGAAAAAACACGAGTTTTTAGAAAATGTGTTTTATTTCATAAATAGAATCAACAAAGTATGCAAATTCTACGTCATAACGAATTTATATAGTTTGCGCATGCGTTTGGAAATAAGAAAAGCTTACTTCCCCCGTTTTTTAAAATCACAGCTTCTAGAAGGTTTACATGATTTCTTAAAAAACATGAGTTTTAAGAAAATGTGTTTTATTTCATAAATGGAATCAACAAAGTATTCACATTCTAAGTCATAACGACTTTCTATAGTTTGCGCATTCGTCCGGAAATAAGAAAAGCTTACTTCCACCGTTTTTTAAAATCACAGCTTCTAGAAGGTTTACATGATTTCGTAAAAAACACGAGTTTTTAGAAAATGTGTTTTATTTCATAAATGGAATCTACAAAGTATGCACATTCTACGTCATAACGACTTTCTATAGTTTGCGCATTCATTCGGAAATAAGAAAAGCTTACTTCCCCCGTTTTTTAAAATCACAGCTTCTAGAAGGTTTACATTATTTCTGAAAAAACACGAGTTTTTAGAGAATGTGTTTTATTTCATAAATGGAATCAACAAAGTCTGCACATTCTACGTCATAACGACTTTCTATAGTTTGCGCATGCGTTTGGAAATAAGAAAAGCTTACTTCCCCCGTTTTTTAAAATCACAGCTTCAAGAATGTTTACATGATTTCTTAAAAAACACGAGTTTTTAGAAAATGTGTTTTATTTCATAAATGGATTCAACAAAGTATGCACATTCTACGTCATAATGACTTTCTATAGTTTGCACATGCGTCCGGAAATAAGAAAATCTTACTTCCACCGTTTTTTAAAATCACAGCTTCTAGAAGGTTTACATGACTTCTTAAAAAACATGAGTTTTTAGAAAATGTGTTTTATTTCATAAATGGAATCAACAAAGTATGCACATTCTACATCATAACGAATTTCTATAGTTTGTGCATGCGTCCAGAAATAAGAAAAGCTTACTGCCACCGTTTTTTAAAATCACAGCTTCTAGAAGCTTTACATGATTTCGTAAAAAACACGAGCTTTTAGAAAATGTGTTTTATTTCATAAATGGAATCAAAAAAGTATGCACATTCTACGTCATAACGACTTTCTATAGTTTGCGCATGCGTCTGGAAATAAGAAAAGCTTACTTCCACCGTTTTTTAAAATCACAGCTTCTAGAAGGTTTACATGATTTCGTAAAAAACACGAGTTTTTAGAAAATGTGTTTTATTTCATAAATGGAATCTACAAAGTATGCACATTCTACGTCATAACGACTTTCTATAGTTTGTGCATGCGTCCAGAAATAAGAAAAGCTTACTTCCACCGTTTTTTAAAATCACAGCTTCTAGAAGGTTTACATGATTTCGTAAAAAACACGAGCTTTTAGAAAATGTGTTTTATTTGATAAATGGAATGAACAAACTATGCACATTCTACGTCATAACGACTTTCTATAGTTTGCGCATGCGTCTGGAAATAAGAAAAGCATACTTTCCCCGTTTTTTAAAATCATAGCTTCTAGAAGGTTTACATGATTTCTTAAAAAACACGAGTTTTTAGAAAATGTGTTTTATTTCATAAATGGAATCAACAAATTATGCACATTCTACGTCATAACGACTTTCTATAGTTTGCGCATGCGTCCGGAAATAAGAAACGCTTACTTCCCCCGTTTTTTAAAATCATAGCTTCTAGAAGGTTTACATGATTTATTAAAAAACACGAGTTTTTAGAAAATGTGTTTTATTTCATAAATGGAATCAACAAAGTATGCACATTCTACGTCATAACGACTTTCTACTATTTGCGCATTTTTCCAGAAATAAGAAAAGCTTACTTCCCCCGTTTTTTAAAATCACAGCTTCTAGAAGGTTTACATGATTTCGAAATAAACACGAGTTTTTAGAAAATGCGTTTTATTTCATAAATGGAATCTACAAAGTATGCACATTCTACGTTATAATGACTTTCTATAGTTTGCGCATGCGTCCGGAAATAAGAAAAGCTTACTTCCCCCGTTTTTTAAAAAAACAGCCTCTAGAAGGTTTACATGATTTCTTAAAAAACACGAGTTTTTAGAAAATGTGTTTTATTTCATCAATGGAATCTACAAAGTATCCACATTCTACGTCATAACGACTTTCTATAGTTTGCGCATGCGTCCGGAAATAAGAAAAGCTTACTTCCCCCGTTTTTTAAAATCACAGCTTCTAGAAGGTTTACATGATTTCTGAAAAAACACGAGTTTTTAGAAAATGTCTTTTCTTTCATAAATGGAATCAACAAAGTATGCACATTCTACATCATAACGACTTTCTATAGTTTACGCATGCGTTTGGAAATAAGAAAAGCTTACTTCCCCCGTTTTTTAAAATCACAGCTTCTAGAAGGTTTACATGATTTCTTAAAAAACATGAGTTTTTAGAAAATGTGTTTTATTTCATAAATGGAATCACCAAAGTATGCACATTCTAAGTCATAACGACTTTCTATAGTTTGCACATGCGTCTGCAAATAAGAAAAGCTTACTTCCCCAGTTTTTTAAAATCACAGCTTCTAGAAGGTTTACATGATTTCTTAGAAAACACGAGTTTTTAGAAAATGTGTTTTATTTCATAAATGGAATCAACAAAGTATGCACATTCTACGTCATAACGACTTTCTATAGTTTGCGCATGCGTTTGGAAATCAGAAAAGCTTACTTCCCCAGTTTTTTAAAATCACAGCTTCTAGAAGGTTTACATGATTTCTTAAAAAACATGAATTTTTAGAAAATGTGTTTTATTTCATAAATGGAATCAACAAAGTATGCACATTCTACGTCATAACGACTTTCTATAGTTTGCACATGCGTCCAGAAATAAGAAAAGCTTACTTCCACCGTTTTTTAAAATCAAAGCTTCTAGAAGGTTTACATGACTTCTTAAAAAACACGAGTTTTTAGAAAATGTGTTTTATTTCATAAATGGAATCAACAAAGTATGCACATTCTACGTCATAATGACTTTCTACTATTTTCGCATTTGTCCGGAAATAAGAAAAGCTTACTTCCCCCGTTTTTTAAAATCACAGCTTCTAGAAGGTTTACATGATTTGGTAAAAAACACGAGTTTTTAGAAAATGTGTTTTATTTCATAAATGGAATCTACAAAGTATGCACATTCTACGTTATAATGACTTTCTATAGTTTGCGCATGCGTCCGGAAATAAGAAAAGCTTACTTCCCCCGTTTTTTAAAATCACAGCCTCTAGAAGGTTTACATGATTTCTTAAAAAACACGAGTTTTTAGAAAACGTGTTTTATTTCATAAATGGAATCTACAAAGCATCCACATTCTACGTCATAACGACTTTCTATAGTTTGCGCATGCGTCCGGAAATAAGAAAAGCTTACTTCCCCCGTTTTTTAAAATCACAGCTTCTAGAAGGTTTACATGATATCTCAAAAAACACGAGTTTTTAGAAAATGTGTTTTATTTCATAAATGGAATCAACAAAGTATGCACATTCTACGTCATAACGACTTTCTATAGTTTGCGCATGCGTTTGGAAATAAGAAAAGCTTACTTCCCCCGTTTTTTAAAATCACAGTTTCTAGAAGGTTTACATGATTTCTTAAAAAACACGAGTTGTTAGAAAATGTGTTTTATTTCATAAATGGAATCAACAAAGTATGCACATTCTACGTCATAACAACTTTATATATTTTGCGCATGCGTCTGGAAATAAGAAAAGCATACTTCCCCCGTTTTTTAAAATCACAGCTTCTATAAGGTTTACATGATTTCTTAAAAAACACGAGTTGTTAGAAAATGTGTTTTATTTCATAAATGGAATCAACAAAGTATGCACATTCTACGTCATAACGAATTTATATAGTTTGCGCATGCGTTTAGAAATAAGAAAAGCTTACTTCCCCCGTTTTTTAAAATCACAGCTTCTAGAAGGTTTACATGATTTCTTAAAAAACACGAGTTTTTAGAAAATGTGTTTTATTTCATTAATGGAATCAACAAAGTATGCACATTCTACGTCATAACGACTTTCTATAGTTTGCGCATGCGTCCGGAAATAAGAAAAGCTTACTTCCACCATTTTTTAAAATCACGGATTCTAGAAGGTTTACATGATTTCTTAAAAAACACGAGTTTTTAGAAAATGTGTTTTATTTCATAAATGGAATCAACAAAGTATGCACATTCTACTTTATAACGACTTTCTATAGTTTCCGCATGCGTCCGAAAATAAGAAAAGCTTACTACCACAGATTCTTAAAATCACAGCTTCTAGAAGGTTTACATGATTTCTTAAAAAACATGAGTTTTAAGAAAATGTGTTTTATTTCATAAATGGAATCAACAAAGTATGCACATTCTAAGTCATAACGACTTTCTATAGTTTGCACATTCGTCCGGAAATAAGAAAAGCTTACTTCCACCGTTTTTTAAAATCACAGCTTCTAGAAGGTTTACATGATTTCGTAAAAAACACGAATTTTTAGAAAATGTGTTTTATTTCATAAATGTAATCTACAATGTATGCACATTCTACGTCATAACGACTTTCTATAGTTTGCGCATGCGTCCGGAAATAAGAAAAGCTTACTTCATCCATTTTTTAAAATCACGGATTCTAGAAGGTTTACATGATTTCTTAAAAAACACGAGTTTTTAGAAAATGTGTTTTATTTCATAGAGGGAATCAACAAAGTATGCACATTCTACGTCATAACGACTTTCTATAGTTTGCGCATGCGTTTGGAAATAAGAAAATCTTACTTCCCCCGTTTTTTAAAATCACAGCTTCTAGAAGGTTTACATGATTTCTTAAAAAACACGAGTTTTTAGAAAATGTGTTTTATTTCATAAATGGAATCAACAAAGTATGCACATTCTACTTCATAACGACTTTCTATAGTTTGCGCATGCGTTTGTAAATAAGAAAAGCGTACTTCCCCCGTTTTTTAAAATCACAGCTTCTAGAAGGTTTACATGATTTTGTAAAAAACACGAGCGTTTAGAAAATGTGTTTTATTTCATAAATGGAATCAACAAAGTATGCACATTCTACGTCATAATGACTTTCTATAGTTTGCGCATGCGTCTGGAAATAAGAAAAGCATACTTCGCCCGTTTTTTAAAATCACAGCTTCTAGAAGGTTTACATGATTTCTTAAAAAACCCGAGTTTTTAGAAAATGTGTTTTATTTCATAAATGGAATCAACAAAGTATGCACATTCTACATCATTACGACTTTCTATAGTTTGCGCATTCGTCCGGAAATAAGAAAAGCTTACTTCCCCAGTTTTTTAAAATCACAGCTTCTAGAAGGTTTACATGATTTCTTAGAAAACACGAGTTTTTAGAAAATGTGTTTTATTTCATAAATGGAATCAACAAAGTATGCACATTCTACGTCATAACGACTTTCTATAGTTTGCGCATGCGTTTGGAAATCAGAAAAGCTTACTTCCCCAGTTTTTTAAAATCACAGCTTCTAGAAGGTTTACATGATGTCTTAAAAAACATGAATTTTCAAAAAATGTGTTTTATTTCATAAATGGAATCAAAAAAGTATGCACATTCTACGTCATAACGACTTTCTATAGTTTGCACATGCGTCCGGAAATAAGAAAAGCTTACTTCCACCGTTTTTTTAAATCACAGCTTCTAGAAGGTTTACATGACTTCTTAAAAAACACGAGTTTTTAGAAAATGTGTTTTATTTCATAAATGGAATCAACAAAGTATGCACATTCTACGTCATAACGACTTTCTACTATTTGCGCATTTGTCCGGAAATAAGAAAAGCTTACTTCCCCCGTTTTTTAAAATCACAGCTTCTAGAAGGTTTACATGATTTCGTAATAAACACGAGTTTTTAGAAAATGCGTTTTATTTCATAAATGGAATCTACAAAGTATGCACATTCTACGTTATAATGACTTTCTATAGTTTGCGCATGCGTCCTGAAATAAGAAAAGCTTACTTCCCCCGTTTTTTAAAATCACAGGCTCTAGAAGGTTTACATGATTTCTTAAAAAACACGAGTTTTTAGAAAATGTGTTTTATTTCATAAATGGAATCAACAAAGTATGCACATTCTACGTCATAACGACTTTCTAAAGTTTGCGCATGCGTTTGGAAATCAGAAAAGCTTACTTCCCCAGTTTTTTAAAATCACAGCTTCTAGAAGGTTTACATGATTTCTTAAAAAACATGAATTTTTAGAAAATGTGTTTTATTTCATAAATGGAATCAACAAAGTATGCACATTCTACGTCATAACGACTTTCTACTATTTTCGCATTTGTCCGGAAATAAGAAAAGCTTACTTCCCCCGTTTTTTAAAATCACAGCTTCTAGAAGGTTTACATGATTTCGTAAAAAACACAAGTTTTTAGAAAATGCGTTTTATTTCATAAATGGAATCTACAAAGTATGCACATTCTACGTTATAATGACTTTCTATAGTTTGCGCATGCGTCCTGAAATAAGAAAAGCTTACTTCCCCCGTCTTTTAAAATCACAGCCTCTAGAAGGTTTACATGATTTCTTAAAAAACACGAGTTTTTAGAAAATGTGTTTTATTTCATAAATGGAATCAAGAAAGTATGCACATTCTACGTCATAACGACTTTCTATAGTTTGCGCATGCGTTTGGAAATAAGAAAAGCTTACTTCCCCTGTTTTTTAAAATCACAGCTTCTAGAAGGTTTACATGATTTCTTAAAAAACCCGAGTTTTTAGAAAATGTGTTTTATTTCATAAATGGAATCAACAAAGTATGCACATTCTACGTCATAACGACTTTATATAGTTTGCGCATGCGTCTGGAAATAAGAAAAGCATACTTCCCCCGTTTTTTAAAATCACAGCTTCTATAAGGTTTACATGATTTCTTAAAAAACACGAGTTTTTAGAAAATGTGTTTTATTTCATAAACGGAATCAACAAAGTATGCACATTCTACGTCATAACGAATTTATATAGTTTGAGCATGCGTTTAGAAATAAGAAAAGCTTACTTCCCCCGTTTTTTAAAATCATAGCTTCTAGAAGGTTTACATGATTTCTTAAAAAACACGAGTTTTTAGAAAATGTGTTTTATTTCATAAATGGAATCAACAAAGTATGCACATTCAACTTCATAACGACTTTCTATAGTTTGCGCATGCATTTGGAAATAAGAAAAGCTTACTTCCCCCGTTTTTTAAAATCACAGCTTCTAGAAGGTTTACATGATTTCTTAGAAAACACGAGTTTTTAGAAAATGTGTTTTTTTTCATAAATGGAATCAACAAAGTATGCACATTCTACGTCATAACGACTTTCTATAGTTTCCCCATGCGTCCGGAAATAAGAAAAGATTACTTCCACAGATTCTTAAAATCACAGCTTCTAGAAGGTTTACATGATTTCTTAAAAAACATGAGTTTTAAGAAAATGTGTTTTATTTCATAAATGGAATCAACAAAGTATGTACATTCTAAGTCATAACGACTTTCTATAGTTTGCGCATTCGTCCGGAAATAAGAAAAGCTTACTTCCACCGTTTTTTAAAATCACAGCTTCTAGAAGGTTTACATGATTTCGTAAAAAACACGAGTTTTTAGAAAATGTGTTTTATTTCATAAATGTAATCTACAATGTATGCACATTCTACGTCATAACGACTTTCTATAGTTTGCGCATGCGTCCGGAAATAAGAAAAGCTTACTTCCACCATTTTTTAAAATCACTGATTCTAGAAGGTTTACATGATTTCTTAAAAAACACAAGTTTTTAGAAAATGTGTTTTATTTCATAAATTGAATCAACAAAGTATGCACATTCTACGTCATAACGACTTTCTATAGTTTGCGCATGCGTTTGGAAATAAGAAAAGCTTACGTCCCCCGTCTTTTAAAATCACAGCTTCTAGAAGGTTTACATGATTTCTTAAAAAACACGAGTTTTTAGAAAATGTGTTTTATTTCATAAATGGAATCAACAAAGTATGCACATTCTACTTCATAACGACTCTCTATAGTTTGCGCATGCGTTTGTAAATAAGAAAAGCTTACTTCCCCCGTTTTTTAAAATCACAGCTTCTAGAAGGTTTACATGATTTCTTAGAAAACACGAGTTTTTTGAAAATGTGTTTTATTTCATAAATGGAATCAACAAAGTATGCACATTCAAAGTCATAACGACTTTCTATAGTTTGCGCATGCGTCCGGAAATAAGAAAAGCTTACTTCCACAGATTCTTAAAATCACAGCTTCAAGAAGGTTTACATGATTTCTTAAAAAACACGAGTTTTAAGAAAATGTGTTTTATTTCATAAATGGAATAAACAAAGTATGCACATTCTAAGTCATAACGACTTTCTATAGTTTGCGCATTCGTCCGGAAATAAGAAAAGCTTACTTCCACCGTTTTTTAAAATCACAGCTTCTAGAAGGTTTACATGATTTCGTAAAAAACACGAGTTTTTAGAAAATGTGTTTTATTTTATAAATGGAATCTACAAAGTATGCACATTCTACCTCATAACGACTTTCTATAGTTTCAGCATGCGTCCGGAAATAAGAAGCGCTTACTTCCGCCGTTTTTTAAAATCACAGCTTCTAGAAGGTTTACATGATTTCTTAAAAAACACGAGTTTTTAGAAACTGTGTTTTATTTCATAAATGGAATCAACAAAGTATGCACATTCTACGTCATAACGACTTTCTATAGTTTGCGCATGCATCCGGAAATAAGAAAAGCTTACTTCCACCGTTTTTTAAAATGACAGCTTCTAGAAGGTTTACACGATTTCTTAAAATACACGAGTTTTTAGAAAATGTGTTTTATTTCATCATTGGAATTAACAAAGTATGCACATTTTACGTCATACCAACTTTCTATAGTTTGCGCATTCGTCCGGAAATAAGAAAAGCTTACTTCCACCGTGTTTTAAAATCACAGCTTCTAGAAGGTTTACATGATTTCGTAAAAAACACGAGTTTTTAGAAAATGTGTTTTATTTCATAAATGCAATCTACAAAGTATGCACATTCTATGTCATAACGACTTCCTATAGTTTGCGCATTCGTCCGTAAATAAGAAAAGCTTACTTCCACCGTTTTTTAAAATCACAGCTTCTAGAAGGTTTACATGATTTCGTAAAAAACACGAGTTTTTAGAAAATGTGTTTTATTTCATAAATGGAATCTACAAAGTATGCACATTCTACGTCATAACGATTTTTTATAGTTTGCGCATGCGTACGGAAATAAGAAAAGCTTACTTCCCCCATTTTTTAAAATCACAGCTTCTAGAAGGTTTACATGATTTCTTTAAAAACATGAGTTTTTAGGAAATGTGTTTTATTTCATAAATGGAATCTACAAAGTATGCACATTCTACGTCATAAGGACTTTCTATAGTTTGCGCAAGCGTCCAGAAATAAGAAACGCTTACTTCCCCCGTTTTTTAAAATCACAGCTTCTAGAAGGTTTACATGATTTCTTTAAAAACACGAGTTTTTAGAAACTGTGTTTTATTTCATAAATGGAATCAACAAAGTATGCACATTCTACATCATAACGACTTTCTATAGTTTGCGCATTCGTCCGGAAATAAGAAAAGCTTACTTCCACCGTTTTTTAAAATCACAGCTTCTAGAGGGTTTACATGATTTCGTAAAAAACACGAGTTTTTGGAAAAATGTGTTTTATTTCATAAATGGAATCTACAAAGTATGCACATTCTACGTCATAACGACTTTCTATAGTTTGCGCATGCGTCCGGAAATAAGAAAAGCTTACTTTCCCCGTTTTTTAAAATCACAACTTCTAGAAGGTTTACATGTTTTCTTAAAAAGCACGAGTTTTTAGAAAATGTGTTTTATTTTATAAATGGAATCAACAAAGTATGCACATTCTACTTCATAACGACTTTCTATACTTTGCGCATGCGTTTGGAATTAAGAAAAGCTTACTTCCCCCGTTTTTTAAAATCACAGCTTCTAGAAGGTTTACATGATTTGTTAAAAAACACGAGTTTTTAGAAAACGTGTTTTATTTAATAATTGGAATCAACAAAGTATGCACATTCTATGTCATAACGACTTTCTATAGTTTGCGCATGCGTCCGGAAATAAGAAAAGCTTACTTCCAACGTTTTTTAAAATCACATCTTCTAGAAGGTTTACATGATTTCGTAAAAAACACGAGTTTTTAGAAAATGTGTTTTATTTCATAAATGTTATCTACAAAGTATGCACATTCTATGTCATAATGACTTTCTATAGTTTGCGCATGCGTCCGGAAATAAGAAAAGCTTACTTCCACCGTTTTTTTAAATCACAGCTTCTAGAAGATTTACATGATTTCGTAAAAAACACGAGTTTTTAGAAAATGTGTTTTATTTCATAAATGGAATCTACAAAGTATGCACATTCTACGTCATAACGACTTTCTATAGTTTGCGCATGCGTCCGGAAATAAGAAAAGCTTACTTCCCCCGTTTTTTAAAATCACAGCTTCTAGAATGCTTACATGATTTCTTAAAAAACACGAGTTTTTAGAAAATGTGTTTTATTTCATAAATGGAATCAATAAATTATGCACATTCTACGTCATAACGACTTTTTATAGTTTGCGCATGCGTTTGGAAGTAAGAAAAGCTTACTTCTCCCGTTTTTTAAAATCACAACTTCTAGAAGGTTTACAGGATTTCTTAAAAAACATTTGTTTTTAGAAAATGTGTTTTATTTCATAAATGGAATCAACAAAGTATGCACATTCTATGTCATAACAAATTTCTATAGTTTGCGCATGCGTCCGGAAATAAGAAAAGCTTACTTCCACCCTTTTTTAAAATCAAAGCTTCTAGAAGGTTTACATGATTTCCTAAAAAACATGAGTTTTTAGAAAATGTGTTTTATTTCATAAATGGAATCAACAAAGTATGCACATTCTACGTCATAACGACTTTCTATAGTTTGCGCATTCATCTGAAAATAAGAAAAGCTTACTTCCACCTTTTTTTAAAATCACAGCTTCTAGAAGGTTTACATGATTTCGTAAAAAACACGAGTTTTTAGAAAATGTGTTTTATTTCATAAATGGAATCTACAAAGTATGCACATTCTACGTCATAACGAATTTCTATAGTTTGCACATCCGTCCGGAAATAAGAAAAGCTTACTTCCCCTGTTTTTTAAAATCACAGCTTCTGGAAGGTTTACATGATTTCTTAAAAAACAAGAGTTTTTAGAAAATGTGTTTTATTTCATAAATGGAATCAAAAAAGTATGCACATTCTACGTCATAACGACTTTCTATAGTTTGCGCATTCGTCTGGAAATAAGAAAAGCTTACTTCCCCCGTTTTTTAAAATCACAGCTTCTAGAAGGTTTACATGATTTCGTAAAAAACACGAGTTTTTAGAAAATGTGTTTTATTTCATAAATGGAATCTACAAAGTATGCACATTCTACATCATAACGACTTTCTATAGTTTGCGCATGCGTCCGGAAATAAGAAAAGCTTACTTCCACCGTTTTTTAAAATCACAGCTTCTAGAAGGTTTACATGATTTCGTAAAAAACACGAGTTTTTAGAAAATGTGTTTTATTTCATAAATGGAATCTACAAAGTATGCACATTCTACGTCATAACGACTTTCTATAGTTTGCGCATTCGTCCGGAAATAAGAAAAGCTTACTTCCACCGTTTTTTAAAATCACAGCTTCTAGAAGGTTTACATGATTTCGTAAAAAACACGAGTTTTTAGAAAATGTGTTTTATTTCATAAATGGAATCTACAAAGTATGCACATTCTACATCATAACGACTTTCTATAGTTTGCACATTCGTCCGGAAATAAGAAAAGCTTACTTCCACCGTTTTTCAAAATCACAGCTTCTAGAAGGTTTACATTATTTCTGAAAAAACACGAGTTTTTAGAGAATGTGTTTTATTTCATAAATGGAATCAACAAAGTCTGCACATTCTACGTCATAACGACTTTCTATAGTTTGCGCATGCGTTTGGAAATAAGAAAAGCTTACTTCCCCCGTTTTTTAAAATCACAGCTTCAAGAATGTTTACATGATTTCTTAAAAAACACGAGTTTTTAGAAAATGTGTTTTATTTCATAAATGGATTCAACAAAGTATGCACATTCTACATCATAATGACTTTCTATAGTTTGCACATGCGTCCGGAAATAAGAAAATCTTACTTCCACCGTTTTTTAAAATCACAGCTTCTAGAAGGTTTAAATGACTTCTTAAAAAACATGAGTTTTTAGAAAATGTGTTTTATTTCATAAATGGAATCAACAAAGTATGCACATTCTACGTTATAATGACTTTCTACTGTTTACGCATTCGTCCGGAAATAAGAAAAGCTTAGTTCCACCGTTTTTTAAAATCACAGCTTCTAGAAGGTTTATATGATTCCATAAAAAACACGAGTTTTTAGAAAATGTGTTTTATTTCATAAATGGAATCTACAAGGTATGCACATTCTACGTCATAACAATTTTCTATAGTTTGCGCATGCGTCTGGAAATAAGAAAAGATTACTTCCCCCGTTTTTTAAAATCACAGCTTCTAGAAGGTTTACATGATTTCTTAAAAAACACGAGTTTGTAGAAAATGTGTTTTATTTCATAAATGGAATCTACAAAGTATGCACATTATACGTCATAACAACTTTCTATAGTTTGCGCATTCGTCCGGAAATAAGAAAAGCTTACTTCCACCGTTTTTTAAAATCACAGCTTCTAGAAGGTTTACATGATTTCGTAAAAACCACGAGTTTTTAGAAAATGTGTTTTATTTCATAAATGGAATCTACAAAGTATGCACATTCTACGTCATAACGAATTTCTATAGTTTACGCATGCGTCCAGAAATAAGAAAAGCTTACTTCCCCCGTTTTTTAAAATCACAGCTTCTAGAATGTTTACATGATTTCGTAAAAAACACGAGTTTTTAGAAAATGTGTTTTATTTCATAAATGGAATCTACAAAGTATGCACATTCTACGTCATAACGACTTTCTATAGTTTGCGCATTCGTCCGGAAATAAAAAAAGCTTACTTCCACCGTTTTTTAAAATCACAGCTTCTAGAAGGTTTACATGATTTCGTAAAAAACACGAGTTTTTAGAAAATGTGTTTTATTTCATTAATGGAATCTACAAAGTATGCACATTCTACATCATAACGACTTTCTATAGTTTGCGCATGCGTCCGGAAATAAGAAAAGCTTACTTCCACCGTTTTTTAAAATCACAGCTTCCAGAAGGTTTACATGATTTCGTAAAAAACACGAGTTTTTAGAAAATGTGTTTTATTTGATAAATGGAATCTACAAAGTATGCACATTCTACGTCATAACGACTTTCTATAGTTTTCGCATGCGTACAAAAATAAGAAAAGCTTACTTCCCCCGGTTTTTAAAATCACAGCTTCTAGAAGGTTTACATGATTTCTTAAAAAACACGAGTTTTTAGAAAATGTGTTTTATTTCGTAAATGGAATCAACAAAGTATGCACATTCTACATCATAACGACTCTCTATAGTTTGCACATTCGTCCGGAAATAAGAAAAGATTACTTCCACCGTTTTTTAAAATCACAGCTTCTAGAAGGTTTACATGATTTCGTAAAAAACACGAGTTTTTAGAAAATGTGTTTTATTTGATAAATGGAATCTACAAAGTATGCACATTCTACGTCATAACGACTTTCAATAGTTTGTGCATGCGTCCGAAAATAAGAAAAGCTTACTTCCCCTGTTTTCTAAAATCACATCTTCTAGAAGGTTTACATGATTTCGTGAAAAACAGGAGTTTTTAGAAAATGTGTTTTATTTCATAAATGGAATCAACAAAGTATGCACATTCTACGCCATAACGACTTTCTATAGTTTGCGCATGCCTCCGGAAATAAGAAAAGCTTACTTCCACCGTTTTTCAAAATCACAGCTTCTAGAAGGTTTACATGATTTCTTAAAAAACACGAGTTTTTAGAAAATGTGGTTTATTTCATAAATCGAATCTACAAAGTATGCACATTCTATGTCATAACGACTTTCTATAGTTTGCGCATGCGTCTGGAAATAAGAAAAGCTTACTTCCACCATTTTTTAAAATCACAGCTTCTAGAAGGTTTACATGATTTCGTAAAAAACACGAGTTTTTAGAAAATGTGTTTTATTTCATAAATGGAATTTAAAAAGTATGCACATTCTACGTCATAACGACATTCTATAGTTTGCGCAAGCGTTTGGAAATAAGAAAAGCTTACTTCCACCGTTTTTTAAAATCACAGCTTCTAGAAGGTTTACATGATTTCGTAAAAAACACGAGTTTTTAGAAAATGTGTTTTATTTCATAAATGGAATCTACAAAGTATGCACATTCTACGTCATAACGACTTTCTATAGTTTGCGCATGCGTCCGGAAATAAGAAACGCTTACTTCCCCCGTTTTTTAAAATCACGGCTTCTAGAAGGTTTACATGATTTATTAAAAAACACGAGTTTTTAGAAATTGTGTTTTATTTCATAAATGGAATCAACAAAGTATGGACATTCTACGTCATAACGACTTTCTATATTTTGCACATTCTTCTGGAAATAAGAAAAGCTTACTTCCACCGTTTTTTAAAATCACAGCTTCTAGAAGGTTTACATGATTTCGTAAAAAATACGAGTTTTTAGAAAATGTGTTTTATTTCATAAATGGAATCTACAAAGTATGCACATTCTACGTCATAACGAATTTCTATAGTTTGCGCATGCATCCGTAAATAAGAAAAGCTTACTTCCCCCGTTTTTTAAAATCACAGCTTCTAGAAGGTTTACATGATTTCTTAAAAAACACGAGTTTTTAGAAACTGTGTTTTATTTCATAAATGGAATCAACAAAGTATGCACATTCCACATCATAACGACTTTCTATAGTTTGTGCATTCTTCCGGAAATAAGAAAAGCTTACTTCCACCGTTTTTTAAAATCACAGCTTCTAAAGGATTTACATGATTTCGTAAAAAACACGAGTTTTTAGAAAAATGTGTTTTATTTCATAAATGGAATCTACAAAGTATGCACATTCTACGTCATAACGACTTTCTATAGTTTGCGCATGCGTTTGGAAATAAGAAAAGCTTACTTCCCGCATTTTTAAAATCACGGCTTCTAGAAGGTTTACATGATTTCGTAAAAAACACGAGTTTTTAGAAAATGTGTTTTATTTCATAAATGGAATTTTTAAAGTATGCACATTCTACGTCATAACAACTTTCTATAGTTTGCGCAAGCGTTTGGAAATAAGAAAAGCTTACTTCCACCGTTTTTTAAAATCACAGCTTCTAGAAGGTTTACATGATTTCGTAAAAAAAAAAAGTTTTTAGAAAATGTGTTTTATTTCATAAATGGAATCTACAAAGTATGCACATTCTACATCATCACGACTTTCTATAGTTTGCGCATGCGTTTGGAAACAAGAAAAGCTTACTTCCCGCATTTTTTAAAATCACAGCTTCTAGAAGGTTTACATGATTTCGTAAAAAACACGAGTTTTTAGAGAATGTGTTTTATTTCATAAATAGAATTTACAAAATATGCACATTCTACGTCATAACGACTTTCTATAGTTTGCGCAAGAGTTTGGAAATAAGAAAAGCTTACTTCCACCGTTTTTTAAAATCACAGCTTCTAGAAGGTTTACATGATTTCGTAAAAAACACGAGTTTTTAGAAAATGTGTTTTATTTCATAAATGGAATCTACAAAGTATGCACATTCTATGTCATAAAGACTTTCTATAGTTTGCACATGCGTCCGAAAATAAGAAACGCTTACTTCCCCTGTTTTTTAAAATCACAGCTTCTAGAAGGTTTACATGATTTATTAAAAAACACGAGTTTTTAGAAATTGTGTTTTATTTCATAAATGGAATCAACAAAGTATGGACATTCTACGTCATAACGACTTTCTATACTTTTCACATTCGTCCGGAAATAAGAAAAGCTTACTTACACCGTTTTTTAAAATCACAGCTTCTAGAAGGTTTACATGATTTCGTAAAAAATACAAGTTTTTAGAAAATGTGTTTTATTTCATCAATGGAATCTACAAAGTATGCACATTCTACGTCATAACGACTTTCTATAGTTTGTGCATGCGTCCGTAAATAAGAAAAGCTTACTTCCCCCGTTTTTTAAAATCATAGCTTCTAGAAGGTTTACATGATTTCTTAAAAAACACGAGTTTTTAGAAACTGTGTTTTATTTCATAAATGGAATCAACAAAGTATGCACATTCTACATCATAACGACTTTCTATAGTTTGCGCATTCGTCCGGAAATAAGAAAAGCTTACTTCCACCGTTTTTTAAAATCACAGCTTCTAGAGGGTTTACATGATTTCGTAAAAAACACGAGTTTTTAGAAAAATGTGTTTTATTTCATAAATGGAATCTACAAAGTATGCACATTCTACGTCATAACGACTTTCTATAGTTTGCGCATGCGTCCGGAAATAAGAAAAGCTTACTTCCCCCGTTTTTTAAAATCACAGCTTCTAGAAGGTTTACATGATTTCTTAAAAAACACGAGTTTTTAGAAAATGAGTTTTATTTCATAAATGGAATCAACAAAGTATGCACATTCTACGTCATAACGACTTTCTATAGTTTGTGCATGCGTTTGGAAATAAGAAAAGCTTACTTCCCCCGTTTTTTAAAATCACAGCTTCTAGAAGGTTTACATGACTTGTTAAAAAACACGAGTTTTTAGAAAATGTGTTTTATTTAATAAATCGAATCAACAAAGTATGCACATTATACGTCATAACGACTTTCTATAGTTTGCGCATGCGTCCGGAAATAAGAAAAGGTTACTTCTGACGTTTTTTAAAATCACAGCTTCTAGAAGGTTTACGTGATTTCGTAAAAAACACGAGTTTTTGGAAAATGTGTTTTATTTCATAAATGGAATCTACAAAGTATGTACATTCTACATCATAACGACTTTCTATAGTTTTAGCATTCGTCCGAAAATAAGAAAAGCTTACTTCCACCGTTTTTTAAAATCACAGCTTCTAGAAGGTTTACATGATTTCGTAAAAAACATGAGTTTTTAGAAAATTCGTTTTATTTCATAAATGGAATCTACAAAGTATGCACATTCTATGTCATAATGACTTTCTATAGTTTGCGCATGCGTCCGGAAATAAGAAAATCTTACTTCCACCGTTTTTTAAAATCACAGCTTCTAGAAGATTTACATGATTTCGTAAAAAACACGAGTTTTTAGAAAATGTGTTTTATTTCATAAATGGAATCTACAAAGTATGCACATTCTACGTCATAACCACTTTCTATAGTTTGCGCATGCGTCCGGAAATAAGAAAAGCTTACTTCCCCCGTTTTTAAAATCACAGCTTCTAGAATACTTAAATGATTTCTTAAAAAACACGAGTTTTTAGAAAATGTGTTTTATTTCATAAATGGAATCAACAAAGTATGCACATTCTACGTCATAACGACTTTCTATAGTTTGCGCATGCGTTTGGAAATAAGAAAATCTTACTTCTCCCGTTTTTTAAAATCACAGCTTCTAGAAGGTTTACATGATTTCTTAAAAAACACGAATTGTTAGAAAATGTGTTTTATTTCATAAATGGAATCAACAAAGTATGCACATTCTACGTCATAACGACTTTCTATAGTTTGCCCTTGCATCCAGAAATAAGAAAAGCTTACTTCCACCCTTTTTTAAAATCAAAGTTTCTAGAAGGTTTACATGATTTCTTAAAAGACACGAGTTTTTAGAAAATGTGTTTTATTTCATAAATGGAATCAACAAAGTATGCACATTCTACGTCATAACGACTTTCTATAGTTTGCGCATTCGTCTGAAACTAAGAAAAGCTTACTTCCACCTTTTTTTAAAATCACAGCTTCTAGAAGGTTTACATGATTTCGTAAAAAACACGAGTTTTTAGAAAATGTGTTTTATTTCATAAATGGAATCTACAAAGTATGCACATTCTACGTCATAACGACTTTCTATAATTTGCGCATGCGTCTGGAAATAAGAAAAGCTTACTTCCCCCCGTTTTTTAAAATCACAGGTTCTAGAATGCTTACATGATTTCTTAAAAAACACGAGTTTTTAGAAAATGTGTTTTATTTCATAAATGGAATCAACAAATTATGCACATTCTACATCATAACGACTTTCTATAGTTTGCGCATGCGTTTGGAAATAAGAAAAGCTTACTTCTCCCGTTTTTTAAAATCACAGCTTCTAGAAGGTTTACATGATTTCTTAAAAAACACGAGTTTTTAGAATGTGTTTTATTTCATAAATGGAAACAACAAAGTATGCACATTCTACGTCATAACGACTTTCTATAGTTTGCGCATGCGTTTGGAAATAAGAAAAGCTTACTTCTCCCGTTTTTTAAAATCACAGCTTCTAGAAGGTTTACATGATTTCTTAAAAAACACGAGTTTTTAGAATATGTGTTTTATTTCATAAATGGAAACAACAAAGTATGCACATTCTATGTCATAATGACTTTCTATAGTTTGCGCATGCGTTTGGAAATAAGAAAAGCTTACTTCCCCCGTTTTTTAAAATCACAGCTTCTAGAAGGTTTACATGATTCCGTAAAAAACACGAGTTGTTAGAAAATGTGTTTTATTTTGATAAATGGAATCAAAAAAGTATGCACATTCTACGTCATAACGACTTTCTATAGTTTGCGCATTCGTCTGAAACTAAGAAAAGCTTACTTCCACCTTTTTTTAAAATCACAGCTTCTAGAAGGTTTACATGATTTCGTCAACAACACGAGTTTTTAGAAAATTTGTTTTATTTCATAAATGGAATCTACAAAGTAGGCACATTCTACGTCATAACGAATTTCTATAGTTTGCGCATGCGTGTGGAAATAAGAAAAGCTTACTTCCCCCGTTTTTTAAAATCACAGGTTCTAGAATGCTTACATGATTTCTTAAAAAACACGAGTTTTTAGAAAATGTGTTTTATTTCATAAATGGAATCAACAAATTATGCACATTCTACGTCATAACGACTTTCTATAGTTTGCGCATGCGTTTGGAAATAAGAAAAGCTTACTTCTCCCGTTTTTTAAAATCACAGCTTCTAGAAGGTTTACATGATTTCTTAAAAAACACGAGTTTTTAGAATATGTGTTTTATTTCATAAATGGAAACAACAAAGTATGCACATTCTATGTCATAACGACTTTCTATAGTTTGCGCATGCGTTTGGAAATAAGAAACGCTTACTTCCCCCGTTTTTTAAAATCACAGCTTCTAGAAGGTTTACATGATTTCTTAAAAAACACGAGTATTTAGAAAATGTGTTTTATTTCATAAATGGAATCAACAAAGTATGCACATTCTACGTCATTACGACTTTCTATAGTTTGCGCATTCGTCCGGAAATAAGAAAAGCTTACTTCTCTCGTTTTTTAAAATCACAGCTTCTAGTAGGTTTACATGATTCCGTAAAAAACACGAGTTGTTAGAAAATGTGTTTTATTCTGATAAATGGAATCAACAAAGTATGCACATTCTACGTCATAACGAATTTCTATAGTTTGCGCATTCGTGCAGAAATAAGAAAAGCTTACTTCCACCGTTTTTTAAAATCACAGCTTCTAGAAAGTTTACATGATTTCGTAAAAAACACGAGTTTTTAGAAAATGTGTTTTATTTCATAAATGGAATCTACAAAGTATGCACATTCTACGTCATAACGACTTTCTATAGTTTGCGCATGCGTCCGGAAGTAAGAAAAGCTTACTTCCACCGTTTTTTAAAATTATAGCTTCCAGAAGGTTTACATGATTTCGTAAAAAACACGAGTTTTTAGAAAATGTGTTTTATTTGATAAATGGAATCTACAAAGTATGCACATTCTACGTCATAACGACTTTCTATAGTTTGCGCATGCGTACAAAAATAAGAAAAGCTTACTTCCCCCGGTTTTTAAAATCACAGCTTCTAGAAGGTTTACATGATTTCTTAAAAAACACGAGTTTTTAGAAAATGTGTTTTATTTCGTAAATGGAATCAACAAAGTATGCACATTCTACATCATAACGACTTTCTATAGTTTGCACATTCTTCCGGAAATAAGAAAAGCTTACTTCCACCGTTTTTCAAAATCACAGCTTCTAGAAGGTTTACATGATTTCTTAAAAAACACGAGTTTTTAGAAAATGTGGTTTATTTCATAAATCGAATCTACAAAGTATGCACATTCTACGTCATAACGACTTTCTATAGTTTGCGCATGCGTCCGGAAATAAGAAAAGCTTACTTCCACCATTTTTTAATATCACAGCTTCTAGAAGGTTTACATGATTTCGTAAAAAACACGAGTTTTTAGAAAATGTGTTTTATTTCATAAATGGAATCTACAAAGTATGTATATTCTACGTCATAACGACTTTCTATAGTTTCCGCAATCGTTTGGAAATAAGAAAAGCTTACTTCCACCATTTTTTAAAATCACAGCTTCTAGAAGGTTTACATGATTTCGTAAAAAATACAAGTTTTTAGAAAATTCGTTTTATTTCATAAATGGAATATACAAAGTATGCACATTCTATGTCATAATGACTTTCTATAGTTTGCGCATGCGTCCGGAAATAAGAAAAGCTTACTTCCACCGTTTTTTAAAATCACAGCTTCTAGAAGATTTACATGATTTCGTAAAAAACACGAGTTTTTAGAAAATGTGTTTTATTTCATAAATGGAATCTACAAAGTATGCACATTCTACGTCATAACGACTTTCTATAGTTTGCGCATGGGTCCGGAAATAAGAAAAGCTTACTTCCCCCGTTTTTTAAAATCACAGCTTCTAGAACGCTTACATGATTTCTTAAAAAACACGAGTTTTTAGAAAATGTGTTTTATTTCATATATGGAATCAACAAAGTATGCACATTCTACGTCATAACGACTTTCTATAGTTTGCGCATGCGTCCGGAAATCGAAAAGCTTACTTCCCCCGTTTTTTAAAATCATAGCTTCTAGAAGGTTTACATGATTTCTTAAAAAACACGAGTTTTTAGAAAATGTGTGTTATTTCATAAATGGAATCAACAAAGTATGCACATTCTACGTCATAACGACTTTCTATAGCTTGCGCATGCGTTTGGAGATAAGAAAAGCTTACTTCCCCCCGTTTTTTAAAATCACAGCTTCTAGAAGGTTTACATGATTTGTTAAAAAACATGAGTTTTTAGAAAATGTGTTTTATTTAATAAATGGAATCAACAAAGTATGCACATAATATGTCATAACGACTTTCTATAGTTTGCGCATGCGTCCGGAAATAAGAAGAGCTTACTTCCAACGTTTTTTAAAATCACAGCTTCTAGAAGGTTTACATGATTTCGTAAAAAACACGAGTTTTTAGAAAATGTTTTTTATTTCATAAATGGAATCTACAATGTATGCACATTCTACGTCATAACGACTTTCTATAGTTTGCGCATGCGTCTGGAAATAAGAAAAGTTTACTTCCCCCGTTTTTTAAAATCACAGGTTCTAGAATGCTTACATGATTTCTTAAAAAACACGAGTTTTTAGAAAATGTGTTTTATTTCATAAATGGAATCAACAAATTATGCACATTCTACGTCATAACGACTTTCTATAGTTTGCGCATGCGTCCGGAAATAAGAAAAGCTTACTTCCCCCGTTTTTTAAAATCACAGCTTCTAGAAGGTTTACATGATTTGTTAAAAAACATGAGTTTTTAGAAAATGTGTTTTATTTAATAAATGGAATCAACAAAGTATGCACATAATATGTCATAACGACTTTCTATAGTTTGCGCATGCGTCCGGAAATAAGAAGAGCTTACTTCCAACGTTTTTTAAAATCACAGCTTCTAGAAGGTTTACATGATTTCGTAAAAAACACGAGTTTTTAGAAAATGTTTTTTATTTCATAAATGGAATCTACAATGTATGCACATTCTACGTCATAACGACTTTCTATAGTTTGCGCATGCGTCTGGAAATAAGAAAAGTTTACTTCCCCCGTTTTTTAAAATCACAGGTTCTAGAATGCTTACATGATTTCTTAAAAAACACGAGTTTTTAGAAAATGTGTTTTATTTCATAAATGGAATCTACAAAGTATGCACATTCTACGTCATAATGACTTTCTATAGTTTGTGCATGCGTCCGGAAATAAGAAAAGCTTACTTCCACCGTTTTTAAAATCACAGCTTCCAGAAGGTTTACATGATTTCGTAACAAACACGACTTTTTAGAAAATGTGTTTTATTTCATAAATGGAATCTACAAAGTATGCACATTCTACGTCATAACGACTTTCTATAGTTTGCGCATGCTTACAAAAATAAGAAAAGCTTACTTCCCCCGGTTTTTAAAATCACAACTTCTAGAAGGTTTACATGATTTCTTAAAAAACACGAGTTTTTAGAAAATGTGTTTTATTTCATAAATGGAATCAACAAAGAATGCACATTCTACATCATAACGACTTTCTATAGTTTGCACATTCGTCCGGAAATAATAAAAGCTTACTTCCACCGTTTTTTAAAATCACAGCTTCTAGAAGGTTTACATGATTTCGTAAAAAACACGAGTTTTTAGAAAATGTGTTTTATTTCATAAATGGAATCTACAAAGTATGCACATTCTACGTCATAACGACTTTCTATAGTTTGCGCATGTGTCCGAAAATAAGAAAAGCTTACTTCCCCCTTTTTTAAAATCACATCTTCTAGAAGGTTTACATGATTTCGTAAAAAACAGGAGTTTTTAGAAAATGTGTTTTATTTCATAAATAGAATCAACAAAGTATGCACATTCTACGCCATAACGACTTTCTATAGTTTGCGCATGCGTCCGGAAATATGAAAAGCTTACCTCCCCCGTTTTTTAAAATCACAGCTTCTAGAAGGTTTACATGATTTGTTAAAAAACACGAGTTTTTGGAAAATGTGTTTTATTTAATTAATGGAATCAACAAAGTATGCACATTCTACGTCATAATGACTTTCTATAGTTTGCGCATGCGTCCGGAAATAAGAAAAGCTTACTTCCACCGTTTTTCAAAATCACAGCTTCTAGAAGGTTTACATGATTTCTTAAAAAACACGAGTTTTTAGAAAATGTGTTTTATTTCATAAATGGAATCAACAAAGTATGCAGATTCTACATCATAACGACTTTATATAGTTTGCACATTCGTCCGGAAATAATAAAAGCTTACTTCCACCGTTTTTTAAAATCACAGCTTCTAGAAGGTTTACATGATTTCGTAAAAAACACGAGTTTTTAGAAAATGTGTTTTATTTCATAAATGGAATCTACAAAGTATGCACATTCTACGTCATAACGACTTTCTGTAGTTTACGCATGAGTCCGAAAATAAGAAAAGCTTACTTCCCCCGTTTTTTAAAATCACATCTTCTAGAAGGTTTACATGATTTCGTAAAAAATAGGAGTTTTTAGAAAATGTGTTTTATTTCATAAATACAATCAACAAAGTATGCGCATTCTACGCCATAACGACTTTCTATAGTTTGCGCATGCGTCCGGAAATAAGAAAAGCTTACTTCCCCCGTTTTTTAAAATCACAGCTTCTAGAAGGTTTAGATGATTTGTTAAAAAACACGAGTTTTTAGAAAATGTGTTTTATTTAATTAATGGAATCAACAAAGTATGCACATTCTACGTCATAACGACTTTCTATAGTTTGCGCACGCGTCCGGAAATAAGAAAAGCTTACTTCCCCCGTTTTTTAAAATCACAGCTTCTAGAATGCTTACATGATTTCTTAAAAAACACGAGTTTTTAGAAAATGTGTTTTATTTCGTAAATGGTATCAACAAAGTATGCACATTCTACGTCATAACGACTTTCTATAGTTTGCGCATGCGTTTGAAAATAAGAAAAGCTTACTTCTCCCATTTTTTAAAATCACAGCTTCTAGAAGGTTTACATGATTTCTTAAAAAACACGAGTTGTTAGAAAATGTGTTTTATTTCATAAATGGAATCAACAAAGTATGCACATTCTAAGTCATAAATACTTTCTATAGTTTGCGCATGCGTTTGGAAATAAGAAAAGCTTACTTCCACCGTTTTTTAAAATCATAGCTTCTAGAAGGTTTACATGATTTCTTAAAAAACATGAGTTTTTAGAAAATGTGTATTATTTCATAAATGGAATCAACAAAGTATGCACATTCTACGTCATTACGACTTTCTATAGTTTGCACATTCGTCCGGAAATAAGAAAAGCTTACTTCACCCGTTTTTAAAAATCACAGCTTCTAGAAGGTTTACATGATTCCGTAAAAAACACGAGTTGTTAGAAAATGTGTTTTATTTCATAAATGGAATCAACAAAGTATGCACATTCTATGAAATAATGACTTTCTATAGTTTGCGCATGCGTCCGGAAATAAGAAAAGCTTACTTCCACCGTTTTTAAAATCACAGCTTCCAGAAGGTTTACATGATTTCGTAACAAACACGAGTTTTTAGAAAATGTGTTTTATTTCATAAATGGAATCTACAAATTATGCACATTCTACGTCATAACGACTTTCTATAGTTTGCGCATGCGTACAAAAATAAGAAAAGCTTACTTCCCCCGGTTTTTAAAATCACATCTTCTAGAAGGTTTACATGATTTCGTAAAAAACAGGAGTTTTTAGAAAATGTATTTTATTTCATAAATAGAATCAACAAAGTATGCACATTCTATGCCATAACGACATTCTATAGTTTGCGCATGCGTCCGGAAATAGGAAAAGCTTACTTCCCCCGTTTTTTAAAATCACAGCTTCTAGTAGGTTTACATGATTTGTTAAAAAACACGAGTTTTTAGAAAATGTGTTTTATTTCATTAATGGAATCAACAAAGTACGAACATTCTACGTCATAATGACTTTCTATAGTTTGCGCATGCGTCCGGAAATAAGAAAAGCTTACTTCCACCGTTTTTCAAAATCACAGCTTCTAGAAGGTTTACATGATTTGTTAAAAAACACGAGTTTTTAGAAAATGTGTTTTATTTCATAAATCGAATCTAAAAATTTTCCACATTCTACGTCATAACGACTTTCTATAGTTTGCGCATGCGTCCGGAAATAAGAAAAGCTTACTTCCACCGTTTTTTAAAATCACATCTTCTAGAAGGTTTACATGATTTCGTAAAAAACAGGAGTTTTTAGAAAATGTGTTTTATTTCATAAATAGAATCAACAAAGTATGCACATTCTATGCCATAACGACATTCTATAGTTTGCGCATGCGTCCGGAAATAAGAAAAGCTTACTTCCCCCGTTTTTTAAAATCACAGCTTCTAGAAGGTTTACATGATTTGTTAAAAAACACGAGTTTTTAGAAAATGTGTTTTATTTCATTAATGGAATCAACAAAGTATGAAAATTCTACGTCATAATGACTTTCTATAGTTTGCGCATACGTCCGGAAATAAGAAAAGCTTACTTCCACCGTTTTTCAAAATCACAGCTTCTAGAAGGTTTACATGATTTCTTAAAAAACACGAGTTTTTAGAAAATGTGGTTTATTTCATAAATCGAATCTACAAAGTATGCACATTCTACGTCATAACAACTTTCTATAGTTTGCGCATGCGTCTGGAAATAAGAAAAGCTTACTTCCACCGTTTTTTAAAATCACAGCTTCTAGAAGGATTACATGATTTCGTAAAAAACACGAGTTTTTAGAAAATGTTTTTTATTTCATAAATGGAATCTACAAATTATGCACATTCTACGTCATAACGACTTTCTATAGTTTGCGCAAACGTTTGGAAATAAGAAAAACTTACTTCCACCGTTTTTTAAAATCACAGCTTCTAGAAGGTTTACATAATTTCGTAAAAAACACGAGTTTATAGAAAATGTGTTTTATTTCATAAATGGAATCTACAAAGTATGCACATTCTACGTCATAACGACTTTGTATAGTTTGCGCATGCATCCGGAAATAAGAAAAGCTTACTTCCCCCGTTTTTTAAAATCACAGCTTCTAGAAGGTTTACATGATTTCTTAAAAAACACGAGTTTTTAGAAACTGTGTTTTATTTCATAAATGTAATCAACAAAGTATGCACATTCTACATCATAACGACTTTCTATAGTTTGCGCATTCGTCCGGAAATACCAAAAGCTTACTTTCACCATTTTTTAAAATCACAGCTTCTAGAGGGTTTACATGATTTCGTAAACAACACGAGTTTTTGGAAAATGTGTTTTATTTCATAAATGGAATCTACAAAGTATGCACATTCTATGTCATAACGACTTTCTATAGTTTGCGCATGCGTCCGGAAATAAGAAACGCTTACTTCCCCCGTTTTTTAAAATCACAGCTTCTAGAAGGTTTACATGATTTATTAAAAAACACGAGTTTTTAGAAATTGTGTTTTATTTCATAAATGGAATCAACAAAGTATGGACATTCTACGTCGAAACGACTTTCTATAGTTTGCGCATTCATCCGGAAATAAGAAAAGCTTACTTCCACCGTTTTTTAAAATCACAGCTTCTAGAAGGTTTACATGATTTATTAAAAAACACGAGTTTTTAGAAATTGTGTTTTATTTCATCAATGGAATCAACAAAGTATGGACATTCTACGTCATAACGACTTTCTATAGTTTGCACATTCGTCCGGAAATAAGAAAAGCTTACTTCCACCGTTTTTTAAAATCACAGCTTCTAGAAGGTTTACATGATTTCTTAAAAAATACGAGTTTTTAGAAAATGTGTTTTATTTCATAAATGGAATCTACAAAGTATGCCCATTCTATGTCATAACGACTTTCTATAGTTTGCGCATGTGTCCGGAAAAAAGAAACGCTTACTTCCCCCGTTTTTTAAAATCACAGCTTCTAGAAGGTTTACATGATTTATTAAAAAACACGAGTTTTTAGAAATTGTGTTTTATTTCATAAATGGAATCAACAAAGTATGGAAATTCTACGTCGAAACGACTTTCTATAGTTTGCGCATTCGTCCGGAAATAAGAAAAGCTTACTTCCACCGTTTTTTAAAATCACAACTTCTAGAAGGTTTATATGATTTCGTAAAAAACCCGAGTTTTTAGAAAATGTGTTTTATTTCATAAATGGAATCTACAAAGTATGCACATTCTATGTCATAACGACCTTCTATAGTTTGCGCATGTGTCCGGAAATAAGAAAAGCTTACTTCCCCCGTTTTTTAAAATCACAGCTTCTGGAAGGTTTACATGATTTCTTAAAATACACGAGTTTTTAGAAAATGTGTTTTATTTCATAAATGGAATCAACAAAGTATGCACATTCTACGTCATAATGAATTTCTATAGTTTGCGCATGCGTACGGAAATAAGAAAAGCTTACTTCCATTGTTTTTTAAAATCACAGCTTCTAGAAGGTTTACATGATTTCGTAAAAAAACATGAGTTTTTAGAAAATGTGTTTTATTTCATAAATGGAATCTACAAAGTATGCAAATTCTACGTCATAATGACTTTCTATAGTTTGCGCATGCGTTTGGAAATAAGAAAAGCTTACTTACACCGTTTTTTAAAATCACAACTTCTAGAAGAATTACATGATTTCGTATAAAACACGAGTTTTTCAAAAATTTGATTTATTTCATAAATGGAATCTACAAAGTACGTACACTCTATGTCATAACGACTTTCTATAGTTTGCGCATGCGTTCGGAAATTAGAAAAGCTTACTTCCCCCGTTTTTTAAAATCACAGCTTCTAGAAGGTTTACATGATTTCTTAAAAAACACGAGTTTTTAGAAAATGTGTTTTATTTCATAAATGGAATCAACAAAGTATGCACATTCTATGTCATAACGACTTTCTATAGTTTGCTTATGCGTTTGGAAATAAGAAAATCTTACTTCCCCCCGTTTTTTAAAATCACAGCTTCTAGAAGGTTTACATGATTTCTTAAAAAACATGAGTTTTTAGAAAATGTGTTTTATTTCATAAATGGAATCAACAAAGTATGCACATTCTACGTCATAACGACTTTCTATAGTTTGTGCATGCGTCCGGAAATAAGAAAAGCTTACTTCCCCCGTTTTTTAAAATCACAGCTTCTAGACGGTTTACATGATTTCTTAAAAAACACGAGTTTTTAGAAACTGTGTTTTATTTCATAAATGGAATCAACAAAGTATGCACATTCTACATCATAACGACTTTCTATAGTTTGCGCATTTGTCCGGAAATAACAAAAGCTTACTTCCACCGTTTTTTAAAATCACAGCTTCTAGAGGGTTTACATGATTTCGTAAAAAACACGAGTTTTTAGAAAAATGTGTTTTATTTCATAAATGGAATCTACAAAGTATGAACATTCTCCGTCATAACGACTTTCTATAGTTTGCGCATGCGTCCGGAAATAAGAAAAGCTTACTTCCCCCGTTTTTTAAAATCACAGCTTCTAGAAGGTTTACATGATTTCTTAAAAAACACGAGTTTTTAGAAAATGTGTTTTATTTCATAAATGGAATCAACAAAGTATGCACATTCTACGTCATAACGACTTTCTATAGTTTGCGCATGCGTTTGGAAATAAGAAAAGCTTACTTCCCCCGTTTTTTAAAATCACAGCTTCTAGAAGGTTTACATGATTTGTTAAAAAACATGAGTTTTTAGAAAATGTGTTTTATTTAATAAATGGAATCAACAAAGTATGCACATTCTACGTCATAACGACTTTCTATAGTTTGCGCATGCGTCCGGAAATAAGAAAAGCTTACTTCCAAAGTTTTTTAAAATCACAGCTTCTAGAAGGTTTACATGATTTCGTAAAAAACACGAGTTTTTAGAAAATGTGTTTTATTTCATAAATGGAATCTACAAAGTAAGTACATTCTACGTCATAACGACTTTCTATAGTTTTAGCATTCGTCCGAAAATAAGAAAAGCTTACTTCCACCGTTTTTTAAAATCACAGCTTCTAGAAGGTTTACATGATTTCGTAAAAAACACGAGTTTTTAGAAAATTCGTTTTATTTCATAAATGGAATATACAAAGTATGCACATTCTATGTCATAATGACTTTCTATAGTTTGCGCATGCGTCCGGAAATAAGAAAAGCTTACTTCCACCGTTTTTTAAAATCACAGCTTCTAGAAGATTTACATGATTTCGTAAAAAACACGAGTTTTTAGAAAATGTGTTTTATTTCATAAATGGAATCTACAAAGTATGCACATTCTATGTCATAACGACCTTCTATAGTTTGCGCATGCGTCCGGAAATAAGAAAAGCTTACTTCCCCCGTTTTTTAAAATCACAGCTTCTGGAAGGTTTACATGATTTCTTAAAAAACACGAGTTTTTAGAAAATGTGTTTTATTTCATAAATGGAATCAACAAAGTATGCACATTCTACGTCATAATGAATTTCTATAGTTTGCGCATGTGTCCGGAAATAAGAAAAGGTTACTTCCAACGTTTTTTAAAATCACAACTTCTAGAAGGTTTACATGATTTCGTAAAAAACACGAGTTTTTAGAAAATGTGTTTTATTTCATAAATGGAATCTACAATGTATGCACATTCTACGTCATAACGACTTTCTATAGTTTGCGCATGCGTCTAGAAATAAGAAAAGCTTACTTCCCCCGTTTTTTAAAATCACAGGTTCTAGAATGCTTACATGATTTCTTAAAAAACACGAGTTTTTAGAAAATGTGTTTTATTTCATAAATGGAATCAACAAATTATGCACATTCTACGTCATAACGACTTTCTATAGTTTGCGCATGCGTCCGGAAATAAGAAACGCTTACTTCCCCCGTTTTTTAAAATCACAGCTTCTAGAAGGTTTACATGATTTATTAAAAAACACGAGTTTTTAGAAATTGTGTTTTATTTCATAAATGGAATCAACAAAGTATGGACATTCTACGTCATAACGACTTTCTATAGTTTGCACATTCGTCCGGAAATAAGAAAAGCTTACTTCCACCGTTTTTTAAAATCACAGCTTCTAGAAGGTTTACATGATTTCGTAAAAAATACAAGTTTTTAGAAAATGTGTTTTATTTCATAAATGGAATCTACAAAGTATGCACATTCTACGTCATAACGAATTTCTATAGTTTGCGCATGCATCCGGAAATAAGAAAAGCTTACTTCCACCGTTTTTAAAATCACAACTTCTAGAGGGTTTACATGATTTCGTAAAAAACACGAGTTTTTAGAAAATGTGTTTTATTTCATAAATGGAATCTACAAAGTATGCACATTCTACGTCATAACGAATTTCTATAGTTTGCGCATGCGTCCGGAAATAAGAAAAGCTTACTTCCCCCGTTTTTTAAAATCACAGCTTCTAGAAGGTTTACATGATTTCTTAAAAAACACGAGTTTTTAGAAAATGTGTTTTATTTCATAAATGGAATCAACAAAGTATGCACATTCTACGTCATAACGACTTTCTATAGTTTGCGCATGCGTTTGGAAATAAGAAAAGCTTACTTACCCCGTTTTTTAAAATCACAGCTTCTAGAAGGTTTACATGATTTGTTAAAAAACACGAGTTTTTAGAAAATGTGTTTTATTTAATAAATGGAATCAACAAAGTATGCACATTCTACGTCATAACGACTTTCTATAGTTTGTGCATGCGTCTGGATATAAGAAAAGCTTACTTCCAACGTTTTTTAAAATCACAGCTTCTAGAAGGTTTACATGATTTCGTAAAAAACACGAGTTTTTAGAAAATTTGTTTTATTTCATAAATGCAATCTACAAAGTATGTACATTCTACGTCATAACGACTTTCTATAGTTTTAGCATTCGTCCGAAAATAAGAAAAGCTTACTTCCACCGTTTTTTAAAATCACAGCTTCTAGAAGGTTTACATGATTTCGTAAAAAACACGAGTTTTTAGAAAATGTGTTTTATTTCATAACTGGAATCTACAAAGTAAGTACATTCTACGTCATAACGACTTTCTATAGTTTTAGCATTCGTCCGAAAATAAGAAAAGCTTACTTCCACCGTTTTTTAAAATCATAGCTTCTAGAAGGTTTACATGATTTCGTAAAAAACACGAGTTTTTAGAAAATTCGTTTTATTTCATAAATGGAATATACAAAGTATGCACATTCTATGTCATAATGACTTTCTATAGTTTGCGCATGCGTCCGGAAATAAGAAAAGCTTACTTCCACCGTTTTTTAAAATCACAGCTTCTAGAAGATTTACATGATTTCGTAAAAAACACGAGTTTTTAGAAAATGTGTTTTATTTCATAAATGGAATCTACAAAGTATGCACATTCTACGTCATAACGACTTTCTATAGTTTGCTCATGCGTCCGGAAATAAGAAAAGCTTACTTCCCCCGTTTTTTAAAATCACAGCTTCTAGAATGCTTACATGATTTCTTAAAAAACACGAGTTTTTAGAAAATGTGTTTTATTTCATATATGGAATCAACAAAGTATGCACATTCTACGTCATAACGACTTTCTATAGTTTGCGCATTCGTCTGAAACTAAGAAAAGCTTACTTCCACCTTTTTTTTAAATCAGAGCTTCTAGAAGGTTTACATGATTTCGTAAAAAACACGAGTTTTTAGAAAATGTGTTTTATTTCATAAATGCAATCTACAAAGTATTCACATTCTACGTCATAACGACTTTCTATAGTTTGCGCATGCGTCCGGAAATAAGAAAAGCTTGCTTCCACCGTTTTTTAAAATCACAGCTTCTAGAAGGTTTACATGATTTCGTAAAAAACACGAGTTTTTAGAAAATGTGTTTTATTTCATAAATGGAATCAACAAAGTATGCACATTCTACGTCATAACGACTTTCTATAGTTTGCGCATGCGTCCGGGAATAAGAAAAGCATACTTCCACCGTTTTTTAAAATCACAGCTTCTAGAAGGTTTACATGATTTTGTAAAAAACACGAGTTTTTAGAAAATATGTTTTATTTCATAAATGGAATCTACAAAGTATGCACATTCTACGTCATAACGACTTTCTATAGTTTGCGCATGCGTCCGGAAATAAGAAAAGTTTACTTCCCCCGTTTTTTAAAATCATAGCTTCTAGAAGGTTTACATGATTTCTTAAAAAACACGAGTTTTTAGAAACTGTGTTTTATTTCATAAATGGAATCAACAAAGTATGCACATTCTACATCATAACGACTTTCTATAGTTTGCGCATGCGTTTGGAAATAAGAAAAGCTTACTTCCACTGTTTTTTAAAATCACAGCTTCTAGAGGGTTTACATGATTTCGTAAAAAACACGAGTTTTTAGAAAAATGTGTTTTATTTCATAAATGGAATCTACAAAGTATGCACATTCTACGTCATAACGACTTTCTATAGTTTGAGCATGCGTCCGAAAATAAGAAAAGCTTGCTTCCACCGTTTTTTAAAATCACAGCTTCTAGAAGGTTTACATGATTTCTTAAAAAACACGAGTTTTTAGAAAATGTGTTTTATTTCATAAATGGAATCAACAAAGTATGCACATTCTACATCATAACGACTTTCTATAGTTTGCGCATTCGTCCGGAAATAACAAAAGCTTACTTCCACCGTTTTTTAAAATCACAGCTTCTAGAGGGTTTACATGATTTCGTAAAAAACACGAGTTTTTAGAAAAATGTGTTTTATTTCATAAATGGAATCTACAAAGTATGCACATTCTCCGTCATAACGACTTTCTATAGTTTGCGCATGCGTCCGGAAATAAGAAAAGCTAACTTCCCCCGTTTTTTAAAATCACAGCTTCTAGAAGGTTTACATGATTTCTTAAAAAACACGAGTTTTTAGAAAATGTGTTTTATTTCATAAATGGAATCAACAAAGTATGCACATTCTACGCCATAACGACTTTCTATAGTTTGCGCATGCGTTTGGAAATAAGAAAAGCTTACTTCCCCCGTTTTTTAAAATCACACCTTCTAGAAGGTTTACATGATTTGTTAAAAAACATGAGTTTTTAGAAAATTTGTTTTATTTAATAAATGGAATCAACAAAGTATGCACATTCTACGTCATAACGACTTTCTATAGTTTGCGCATGCGTCCGGAAATAAGAAAAGCTTACTTCCAAAGTTTTTTAAAATCACAGCTTCTAGAAGGTTTACATGATTTCGTAAAAAACACGAGTTTTTAGAAAATGTGTTTTATTTCATAAATGGAATCTACAAAGTATGTACATTCTACGTCATAACGACTTTCTATAGTTTTAGCATTCGTCCGAAAATAAGAAAAGCTTACTTCCACCGTTTTTTAAAATCACAGCTTCTAGAAGGTTTACATGATTTCGTAAAAAACATGAGTTTTTAGAAAATTAGTTTTATTTCATAAATGGAATATACAAAGTATGCACATTCTATGTCATAATTACTTTCTATAGTTTGCGCATGCGTCCGGAAATAAGAAAAGCTTACTTCCACCATTTTTTAAAATCACAGCTTCTAGAAGATTTACATGATTTCGTAAAAAACACGAGTTTTTAGAAAATGTGTTTTATTTCATAAATGGAATCTACAACGTATGCACATTCTACATCATAACGACTTTCTATAGTTTGCGCATGCGTCCGGAAATAAGAAAAGCTTACTTCCAAAGTTTTTTAAAATCACAGCTTCTAGAAGGTTTACATGATTTCGTAAAAAACACGAGTTTTTAGAAAATGTGTTTTATTTCATAAATGGAATCTACAAAGTATGTACATTCTACGTCATAACGACTTTCTATAGTTTTAGCATTCGTCCGAAAATAAGAAAAGCTTACTTCCACCGTTTTTTAAAATCACAGCTTCTAGAAGGTTTACATGATTTCGTAAAAAACACGAGTTTTTAGAAAATTAGTTTTATTTCATAAATGGAATATACAAAGTATGCACATTCTATGTCATAATTACTTTCTATAGTTTGCGCATGCGTCCGGAAATAAGAAAAGCTTACTTCCACCGTTTTTTAAAATCACAGCTTCTAGAAGATTTACATGATTTCGTAAAAAACACGAGTTTTTAGAAAATGTGTTTTATTTCATAAATGGAATCTACAAAGTATGCACATTCTACGTCATAACGACTTTCTATAGTTTGCGCATGCGTCCGGAAATAAGAAAAGCTTACTTCCCCCGTTTTTTAAAATCACAGCTTCTAGAATGCTTACATGATTTCTTAAAAAACACGAGTTTTTAGAAAATGTGTTTTATTTCATATATGGAATCAACAAAGTATGCACATTCTACGTCATAACGACTTTCTATAGTTTGCGCATGCGTTTGGAAATAAGAAAAGCTTACTTCTCCCGTTTTTTAAAATCACAGCTTCTAGAAGGTTTACATGATTTCTTAAAAAACACGAGTTGTTAGAAAATGTGTTTTATTTCATAAATGGAATCAATAAAGTATGCACATTCTACGTCATAACGACTTTCTATAGTTTGCACATGCGTCCGGAAATAAGAAAAGCTTACTTCCACCCTTTTTTAAAATCAACGCTTCTAGAAGGTTTACATGATTTCTTAAAAAACACGAGTTTTTAGAAAATGTGTTTTATTTTATAAATGGAATTAACAAAGTATGCACATTCTATGTCATAACGACTTTCTATAGTTTGCGCATGTGTCCGGAAATAAGAAAAGCTTACTTCCAACGTTTTTTAAAATCACAACTTCTAGAAGGTTTACATGATTTCGTAAAAAACACGAGTTTTTAGAAAATGTGTTTTATTTCATAAATGGAATCTACAATGTATGCACATTCTACGTCATAACGACTTTCTATAGTTTGCGCATGCGTCTAGAAATAAGAAAAGCTTACTTCCCCCGTTTTTTAAAATCACAGGTTCTAGAATGCTTACATGATTTCTTAAAAAACACGAGTTTTTAGAGAATGTGTTTTATTTCATAAATGGAATCAACAAATTATGCACATTCTACGTCATAACGACTTTCTATAGTTTGCGCATGCGTCCGGAAATAAGAAACGCTTACTTCCCCCGTTTTTTAAAATCACAGCTTCTAGAAGGTTTACATGATTTATTAAAAAACACGAGTTTTTAGAAATTGTGTTTTATTTCATAAATGGAATCAACAAAGTATGGACATTCTACGTCATAACGACTTTCTATAGTTTGCACATTCGTCCGGAAATAAGAAAAGCTTACTTCCACCGTTTTTTAAAATCACAGCTTCTAGAAGGTTTACATGATTTCGTAAAAAATACAAGTTTTTAGAAAATGTGTTTTATTTAATAAATGGAATCTACAAAGTATGCACATTCTACGTCATAACGAATTTCTATAGTTTGCGCATGCACCCGGAAATAAGAAAAGCTTACTTCCACCGTTTTTTAAAATCACAACTTCTAGAGGGTTTACATGATTTCGTAAAAAACACGAGTTTTTAGAAAATGTGTTTTATTTCATAAATGGAATCTACAAAGTATGCACATTCTACGTCATAACGAATTTCTATAGTTTGCGCATGCGTCCGGAAATAAGAAAAGCTTACTTCCCCCGTTTTTTAAAATCACAGCTTCTAGAAGGTTTACATGATTTCTTAAAAAACACGAGTTTTTAGAAAATGTGTTTTATTTCATAAATGGAATCAACAAAGTATGCACATTCTACGTCATAACGACTTTCTATAGTTTGCGCATGCGTTTGGAAATAAGAAAAGCTTACTTACCCCGTTTTTTAAAATCACAGCTTCTAGAAGGTTTACATGATTTCTTAAAAAACACGAGTTTTTAGAAAATGTGTTTTATTTAATAAATGGAATCAACAAAGTATGCACATTCTACGTCATAACGACTTTCTATAGTTTGTGCATGCGTCTGGATATAAGAAAAGCTTACTTCCAACGTTTTTTAAAATCACAGCTTCTAGAAGGTTTACATGATTTCGTAAAAAACACGAGTTTTTAGAAAATTTGTTTTATTTCATAAATGCAATCTACAAAGTATGTACATTCTACGTCATAACGACTTTCTATAGTTTTAGCATTCGTCCGAAAATAAGAAAAGCTTACTTCCACCGTTTTTTAAAATCACAGCTTCTAGAAGGTTTACATGATTTCGTAAAAAACACGAGTTTTTAGAAAATGTGTTTTATTTCATAAATGGAATCTACAAAGTAAGTACATTCTACGTCATAACGACTTTCTATAGTTTTAGCATTCGTCCGAAAATAAGAAAAGCTTACTTCCACCGTTTTTTAAAATCACAGCTTCTAGAAGGTTTACATGATTTCGTAAAAAACACGAGTTTTTAGAAAATTCGTTTTATTTCATAAATGGAATATACAAAGTATGCACATTCTATGTCATAATGACTTTCTATAGTTTGCGCATGCGTCCGGAAATAAGAAAAGCTTACTTCCACCGTTTTTTAAAATCACAGCTTCTAGAAGATTTACATGATTTCGTAAAAAACACGAGTTTTTAGAAAATGTGTTTTATTTCATAAATGGAATCTACAAAGTATGCACATTCTACGTCATAACGACTTTCTATAGTTTGCTCATGCGTCCGGAAATAAGAAAAGCTTACTTCCCCCGTTTTTTAAAATCACAGCTTCTAGAATGCTTACATGATTTCTTAAAAAACACGAGTTTTTAGAAAATGGGTTTTATTTCATATATGGAATCAACAAAGTATGCACATTCTACGTCATAACGACTTTCTATAGTTTGCGCATTCGTCTGAAACTAAGAAAAGCTTACTTCCACCTTTTTTTTAAATCAGAGCTTCTAGAAGGTTTACATGATTTCGTAAAAAACACGAGTTTTTAGAAAATGTGTCTTATTTCATAAATGGAATCTACAAAGTATGCACATTCTACGTCATAACGACTTTCTATAGTTTGCACATCCGTCCGGAAATAAGAAAAGCTTACTTCCCCCGTTTTTTAAAATCACAACTTCTGGAAGGTTTACATGATTTCTTAAAAAACAAGAGTTTTTAGAAAATGTGTTTTATTTCATAAATGGAATCAAAAAAGTATGCACATTCTACGTCATAACGACTTTCTATAGTTTGCGCATTCGTCCGGAAATAAGAAAAACTTAGTTCCACCGTTTTTTAAAATCACAGCATCTAGAAGGTTTACATGATTTCGTAAAAAACACGAGTTTTAAGAAAATGTGTTTTATTTCATAAATGCAATCTACAAAGTATTCACATTCTACGTCATAACGACTTTCTATAGTTTGCGCATGCGTCCGGAAATAAGAAAAGCTTGCTTCCACCGTTTTTTAAAATCACAGCTTCTAGAAGGTTTACATGATTTCGTAAAAAACACGAGTTTTTAGAAAATGTGTTTTATTTCATAAATGGAATCAACAAAGTATGCACATTCTACGTCATAACGACTTTCTATAGTTTGCGCATGCGTCCGGGAATAAGAAAAGCATACTTCCACCGTTTTTTAAAATCACAGCTTCTAGAAGGTTTACATGATTTTGTAAAAAACACGAGTTTTTAGAAAATATGTTTTATTTCATAAATGGAATCTACAAAGTATGCACATTCTACGTCATAACGACTTTCTATAGTTTGCGCATGCGTCCGGAAATAAGAAAAGTTTACTTCCCCCGTTTTTTAAAATCATAGCTTCTAGAAGGTTTACATGATTTCTTAAAAAACACGAGTTTTTAGAAACTGTGTTTTATTTCATAAATGGAATCAACAAAGTATGCACATTCTACATCATAACGACTTTCTATAGTTTGCGCATTCGTCCGGAAATAAGAAAAGCTTACTTCCACTGTTTTTTAAAATCACAGCTTCTAGAGGGTTTACATGATTTCGTAAAAAACACGAGTTTTTAGAAAAATGTGTTTTATTTCATAAATGGAATCTACAAAGTATGCACATTCTACGTCATAACGACTTTCTATAGTTTGAGCATGCGTCCGAAAATAAGAAAAGCTTGCTTCCACCGTTTTTTAAAATCACAGCTTCTAGAAGGTTTACATGATTTCTTAAAAAACACGAGTTTTTAGAAAATGTGTTTTATTTCATAAATGGAATCAACAAAGTATGCACATTCTACATCATAACGACTTTCTATAGTTTGCGCATTCGTCCGGAAATAACAAAAGCTTACTTCCACCGTTTTTTAAAATCACAGCTTCTAGAGGGTTTACATGATTTCGTAAAAAACACGAGTTTTTAGAAAAATGTGTTTTATTTCATAAATGGAATCTACAAAGTATGCACATTCTCCGTCATAACGACTTTCTATAGTTTGCGCATGCGTCCGGAAATAAGAAAAGCTAACTTCCCCCGTTTTTTAAAATCACAGCTTCTAGAAGGTTTACATGATTTCTTAAAAAACACGAGTTTTTAGAAAATGTGTTTTATTTCATAAATGGAATCAACAAAGTATGCACATTCTACGCCATAACGACTTTCTATAGTTTGCGCATGCGTTTGGAAATAAGAAAAGCTTACTTCCCCCGTTTTTTAAAATCACACCTTCTAGAAGGTTTACATGATTTGTTAAAAAACATGAGTTTTTAGAAAATTTGTTTTATTTAATAAATGGAATCAACAAAGTATGCACATTCTACGTCATAACGACTTTCTATAGTTTGCGCATGCGTCCGGAAATAAGAAAAGCTTACTTCCAAAGTTTTTTAAAATCACAGCTTCTAGAAGGTTTACATGATTTCGTAAAAAACACGAGTTTTTAGAAAATGTGTTTTATTTCATAAATGGAATCTACAAAGTATGTACATTCTACGTCATAACGACTTTCTATAGTTTTAGCATTCGTCCGAAAATAAGAAAAGCTTACTTCCACCGTTTTTTAAAATCACAGCTTCTAGAAGGTTTACATGATTTCGTAAAAAACATGAGTTTTTAGAAAATTAGTTTTATTTCATAAATGGAATATACAAAGTATGCACATTCTATGTCATAATTACTTTCTATAGTTTGCGCATGCGTCCGGAAATAAGAAAAGCTTACTTCCACCATTTTTTAAAATCACAGCTTCTAGAAGATTTACATGATTTCGTAAAAAACACGAGTTTTTAGAAAATGTGTTTTATTTCATAAATGGAATCTACAAAGTATGCACATTCTACGTCATAACGACTTTCTATAGTTTGCGCATGCGTCCGGAAAGAAGAAAAGCTTACTTCCCCCGTTTTTTAAAATCACAGCTTCTAGAATGCTTACATGATTTCTTAAAAAACACGAGTTTTTAGAAAATGTGTTTTATTTCATATATGGAATCAACAAAGTATGCACATTCTACGTCATAACGACTTTCTATAGTTTGCGCATGCGTTTGGAAATAAGAAAAGCTTACTTCTCCCGTTTTTTAAAATCACAGCTTCTAGAAGGTTTACATGATTTCTTAAAAAACACGAGTTGTTAGAAAATGTGTTTTATTTCATAAATGGAATCAATAAAGTATGCACATTCTACGTCATAACGACTTTGTATAGTTTGCACATGCGTCCGGAAATAAGAAAAGCTTACTTCCACCCTTTTTTAAAATCAACGCTTCTAGAAGGTTTACATGATTTCTTAAAAAACACGAGTTTTTAGAAAATGTGTTTTATTTTATAAATGGAATTAACAAAGTATGCACATTCTATGTCATAACGACTTTCTATAGTTTGCGCATGTGTCCGGAAATAAGAAAAGCTTACTTCCAACGTTTTTTAAAATCACAACTTCTAGAAGGTTTACATGATTTCGTAAAAAACACGAGTTTTTAGAAAATGTGTTTTATTTCATAAATGGAATCTACAATGTATGCACATTCTACGTCATAACGACTTTCTATAGTTTGCGCATGCGTCTAGAAATAAGAAAAGCTTACTTCCCCCGTTTTTTAAAATCACAGGTTCTAGAATGCTTACATGATTTCTTAAAAAACACGAGTTTTTAGAAAATGTGTTTTATTTCATAAATGGAATCAACAAATTATGCACATTCTACGTCATAACGACTTTCTATAGTTTGCGCATGCGTCCGGAAATAAGAAACGCTTACTTCCCCCGTTTTTTAAAATCACAGCTTCTAGAAGGTTTACATGATTTATTAAAAAACACGAGTTTTTAGAAATTGTGTTTTATTTCATAAATGGAATCAACAAAGTATGGACATTCTACGTCATAACGACTTTCTATAGTTTGCACATTCGTCCGGAAATAAGAAAAGCTTACTTCCACCGTTTTTTAAAATCACAGCTTCTAGAAGGTTTACATGATTTCGTAAAAAATACAAGTTTTTAGAAAATGTGTTTTATTTCATAAATGGAATCTACAAAGTATGCACATTCTACGTCATAACGAATTTCTATAGTTTGCGCATGCATCCGGAAATAAGAAAAGCTTACTTCCACCGTTTTTTAAAATCACAACTTCTAGAGGGTTTACATGATTTCGTAAAAAACACGAGTTTTTAGAAAATGTGTTTTATTTCATAAATGGAATCTACAAAGTATGCACATTCTACGTCATAACGAATTTCTATAGTTTGCCCATGCGTCCGGAAATAAGAAAAGCTTACTTCCCCCGTTTTTTAAAATCACAGCTTCTAGAAGGTTTACATGATTTCTTAAAAAACACGAGTTTTTAGAAAATGTGTTTTATTTCATCAATGGAATCAACAAAGTATGCACATTCTACGTCATAACGACTTTCTATAGTTTGCGCATGCGTTTGGAAATAAGAAAAGCTTACTTACCCCGTTTTTTAAAATCACAGCTTCTAGAAGGTTTACATGATTTGTTAAAAAACACGAGTTTTTAGAAAATGTGTTTTATTTAATAAATGGAATCAACAAAGTATGCACATTCTACGTCATAACGACTTTCTATAGTTTGTGCATGCGTCTGGATATAAGAAAAGCTTACTTCCAACGTTTTTTAAAATCACAGCTTCTAGAAGGTTTACATGATTTCGTAAAAAACACGAGTTTTTAGAAAATTTGTTTTATTTCATAAATGCAATCTACAAAGTATGTACATTCTACGTCATAACGACTTTCTATAGTTTTAGCATTCGTCCGAAAATAAGAAAAGCTTACTTCCACCGTTTTTTAAAATCACAGCTTCTAGAAGGTTTACATGATTTCGTAAAAAACACGAGTTTTTAGAAAATTCGTTTTATTTCATAAATGGAATCTACAAAGTATGCACATTCTATGTCATAATGACTTTCTATAGTTTGCGCATGCGTCCGGAAATAAGAAAATCTTACTTCCACCGTTTTTTAAAATCACAGCTTCTAGAAGATTTACATGATTTCGTAAAAAACACGAGTTTTTAGAAAATGTGTTTTATTTCATAAATGGAATCTACAAAGTATGCACATTCTACGTCATAACGAATTTCTGTAGTTTGCGCATGCGTCCGGAAATAAGAAAAGCTTACTTCCCCCGTTTTTTAAAATCACAGCTTCTAGAATGCTTACATGATTTCTTAAAAAACACGAGTTTTTAGAAAATGTGTTTTATTTCATAAATGGAATCAACAAAGTATGCACATTCTACGTTGTAACAACTTTCTATAGTTTGCGCATGCGTTTGAAAATAAGAAAAGCTTACTTCTCCCATTTTTTAAAATCACAGCTTCTAGAAGGTTTACATGATTTCTTAAAAAACACGAGTTGTTAGAAAATGTGTTTTATTTCATAAATGGAATCAACAAAGTATGCACATTCTACGTCATAACGACTTTCTATAGTTTGCGTATGCGTTTTGAAATAAGAAAAGCTTACTTCCACCGTTTTTCAAAATCAGAGCTTCTAGAAGGTTTACATGATTTCTTAAAAAACACGAGTTTTTAGAAAATGTGTATTATTTCATAAATGGAATCAACAAAGTATGCACATTCTACGTCATTACGACTTTCTATAGTTTGCGCATTCGTCCGGAAATAAGAAAAGCTTACTTCACCCGTTTTTAAAAATCACAGCTTCTAGAAGGTTTACATGATTCCGTAAAAAACACGAGTTGTTAGAAAATGTGTTTTATTTCATAAATGGAATCAACAAAGTATGCACATTCTACGTCATAACGACTTTCTATAGTTTGCGCATTCGTGCGGAAATAAGAAAAGCTTACTTCCACCATTTTTTAAAATCACAGATTCTAGAAGGTTTACATGATTTCGTAAAAAACACGACTTTTTAAAAAAAGTGTTTTATTTCATAAATGGAATCTACAAAGTATGCACATTCTACGTCATAATGACTTTCTATAGTTTGCGCATGCGTCCGGAAATAAGAAAAGCTTACTTCCACCGTTTTTAAAATCACAGCTTCCAGAAGGTTACATGATTTCGTAACAAACACGAGTTTTTAGAAAATGTGTTTTATTTCATAAATGGAATCTACAAAGTATGCACATTCTACGTCATAACGACTTTCTATAGTTTGCGCATGCATCCGGAAATAAGAAAAGCTTACTTCCCCCGTTTTTTAAAATCACAGCTTCTAGAAGGTTTACATGATTTCTTAAAAAACACGAGTTTTTAGAAACTGTGTTTTATTTCATAAATGTAATCAACAAAGTATGCACATTCTACATCATAACGACTTTCTATAGTTTGCGCATTCGTCCGGAAATACCAAAAGCTTACTTTCACCATTTTTTAAAATCACAGCTTCTAGAGGGTTTACATGATTTCGTAAACAACACGAGTTTTTGGAAAATGTGTTTTATTTCATAAATGGAATCTACAAAGTATGCACATTCTATGTCATAACGACTTTCTATAGTTTGCGCATGCGTCCGGAAATAAGAAACGCTTACTTCCCCCGTTTTTTAAAATCACAGCTTCTAGAAGGTTTACATGATTTATTAAAAAACACGAGTTTTTAGAAATTGTGTTTTATTTCATAAATGGAATCAACAAAGTATGGACATTCTACGTCGAAACGACTTTCTATAGTTTGCGCATTCGTCCGGAAATAAGAAAAGCTTACTTCCACCGTTTTTTAAAATCACAGCTTCTAGAAGGTTTACATGATTTATTAAAAAACACGAGTTTTTAGAAATTGTGTTTTATTTCATCAATGGAATCAACAAAGTATGGACATTCTACGTCATAACGACTTTCTATAGTTTGCACATTCGTCCGGAAATAAGAAAAGCTTACTTCCACCGTTTTTTAAAATCACAGCTTCTAGAAGGTTTACATGATTTCTTAAAAAATACGAGTTTTTAGAAAATGTGTTTTATTTCATAAATGGAATCTACAAAGTATGCCCATTCTATGTCATAACGACTTTCTATAGTTTGCGCATGTGTCCGGAAATAAGAAACGCTTACTTCCCCCGTTTTTTAAAATCACAGCTTCTAGAAGGTTTACATGATTTATTAAAAAACACGAGTTTTTAGAAATTGTGTTTTATTTCATAAATGGAATCAACAAAGTATGGAAATTCTACGTCGAAACGACTTTCTATAGTTTGCGCATTCGTCCGGAAATAAGAAAAGCTTACTTCCACCGTTTTTTAAAATCACAACTTCTAGAAGGTTTATATGATTTCGTAAAAAACCCGAGTTTTTAGAAAATGTGTTTTATTTCATAAATGGAATCTACAAAGTATGCACATTCTATGTCATAACGACCTTCTATAGTTTGCGCATGCGTCCGGAAATAAGAAAAGCTTACTTCCCCCGTTTTTTAAAATCACAGCTTCTGGAAGGTTTACATGATTTCTTAAAAAACACGAGTTTTTAGAAAATGTGTTTTATTTCATAAATGGAATCAACAAAGTATGCACATTCTACGTCATAATGAATTTCTATAGTTTGCGCATGCGTACGGAAATAAGAGAAGCTTACTTCCATTGTTTTTTAAAATCACAGCTTCTAGAAGGTTTACATGATTTCGTAAAAAACATGAGTTTTTAGAAAATGTGTTTTATTTCATAAATGGAATCTACAAAGTATGCAAATTCTACGTCATAATGACTTTCTATAGTTTGCGCATGCGTTTGGAAATAAGAAAAGCTTACTTACACCGTTTTTTAAAATCACAACTTCTAGAAGAATTACATGATTTCGTATAAAACACGAGTTTTTCAAAAATTTGATTTATTTCATAAATGGAATCTACAAAGTACGTACACTCTACGTCATAACGACTTTCTATAGTTTGCGCATGCGTTCGGAAATTAGAAAAGCTTACTTCCCCCGTTTTTTAAAATCACAGCTTCTAGAAGGTTTACATGATTTCTTAAGAAACACGAGTTTTTAGAAAATGTGTTTTATTTCATAAATGGAATCAACAAAGTATGCACATTCTATGTCATAACGACTTTCTATAGTTTGCGCATGCGTTTGGAAATAAGAAAATCTTACTTCCCCCGTTTTTTAAAATCACAGCTTCTAGAAGGTTTACATGATTTCTTAAAAAACACGAGTTTTTAGAAAATGTGTTTTATTTCATAAATGGAATCAACAAAGTATGCACATTCTACGTCATAACGACTTTCTATAGTTTGTGCATGCGTCCGGAAATAAGAAAAGCTTACTTCCCCCGTTTTTTAAAATCACAGCTTCTAGACGGTTTACATGATTTCTTAAAAAACACGAGTTTTTAGAAACTGTGTTTTATTTCATAAATGGAATCAACAAAGTATGCACATTCTACATCATAACGACTTTCTATAGTTTGCGCATTCGTCCGGAAATAACAAAAGCTTACTTCCACCGTTTTTTAAAATCACAGCTTCTAGAGGGTTTACATGATTTCGTAAAAAACACGAGTTTTTAGAAAAATGTGTTTTATTTCATAAATGGAATCTACAAAGTATGAACATTCTCCGTCATAACGACTTTCTATAGTTTGCGCATGCGTCCGGAAATAAGAAAAGCTTACTTCCCCCGTTTTTTAAAATCACAGCTTCTAGAAGGTTTACATGATTTCTTAAAAAACACGAGTTTTTAGAAAATGTGTTTTATTTCATAAATGGAATCAACAAAGTATGCACATTCTACGTCATAACGACTTTCTATAGTTTGCGCATGCGTTTGGAAATAAGAAAAGCTTACTTCCCCCGTTTTTTAAAATCACAGCTTCTAGAAGGTTTACATGATTTGTTAAAAAACATGAGTTTTTAGAAAATGTGTTTTATTTAATAAATGGAATCAACAAAGTATGCACATTCTACGTCATAACGACTTTCTATAGTTTGCGCATGCGTCCGGAAATAAGAAAAGCTTACTTCCAAAGTTTTTTAAAATCACAGCTTCTAGAAGGTTTACATGATTTCGTAAAAAACACGAGTTTTTAGAAAATGTGTTTTATTTCATAAATGGAATCTACAAAGTAAGTACATTCTATGTCATAACGACTTTCTATAGTTTTAGCATTCGTCCGAAAATAAGAAAAGCTTACTTCCACCGTTTTTTAAAATCACAGCTTCTAGAAGGTTTACATGATTTCGTAAAAAACACGAGTTTTTAGAAAATTCGTTTTATTTCATAAATGGAATATACAAAGTATGCACATTCTATGTCATAATGACTTTCTATAGTTTGCGCATGCGTCCGGAAATAAGAAAAGCTTACTTCCACCGTTTTTTAAAATCACAGCTTCTAGAAGATTTACATGATTTCGTAAAAAACACGAGTTTTTAGAAAATGTGTTTTATTTCATAAATGGAATCTACAAAGTATGCACATTCTATGTCATAACGACCTTCTATAGTTTGCGCATGCGTCCGGAAATAAGAAAAGCTTACTTCCCCCGTTTTTTAAAATCACAGCTTCTGGAAGGTTTACATGATTTCTTAAAAAACACGAGTTTTTAGAAAATGTGTTTTATTTCATAAATGGAATCAACAAAGTATGCACATTCTACGTCATAATGAATTTCTATAGTTTGCGCATGTGTCCGGAAATAAGAAAAGGTTACTTCCAACGTTTTTTAAAATCACAACTTCTAGAAGGTTTACATGATTTCGTAAAAAACACGAGTTTTTAGAAAATGTGTTTTATTTCATAAATGGAATCTACAATGTATGCACATTCTACGTCATAACGACTTTCTATAGTTTGCGCATGCGTCTAGAAATAAGAAAAGCTTACTTCCCCCGTTTTTTAAAATCACAGGTTCTAGAATGCTTACATGATTTCTTAAAAAACACGAGTTTTTAGAAAATGTGTTTTATTTCATAAATGGAATCAACAAATTATGCACATTCTACGTCATAACGACTTTCTATAGTTTGCGCATGCGTCCGGAAATAAGAAACGCTTACTTCCCCCGTTTTTTAAAATCACAGCTTCTAGAAGGTTTACATGATTTATTAAAAAACACGAGTTTTTAGAAATTGTGTTTTATTTCATAAATGGAATCAACAAAGTATGGACATTCTACGTCATAACGACTTTCTATAGTTTGCACATTCGTCCGGAAATAAGAAAAGCTTACTTCCACCGTTTTTTAAAATCACAGCTTCTAGAAGGTTTACATGATTTCGTAAAAAATACAAGTTTTTAGAAAATGTATTTTATTTCATAAATGGAATCTACAAAGTATGCACATTCTACGTCATAACGAATTTCTATAGTTTGCGCATGCATCCGGAAATAAGAAAAGCTTACTTCCACCGTTTTTTAAAATCACAACTTCTAGAGGGTTTACATGATTTCGTAAAAAACACGAGTTTTTAGAAAATGTGTTTTATTTCATAAATGGAATCTACAAAGTATGCACATTCTACGTCATAACGAATTTCTATAGTTTGCCCATGCGTCCGGAAATAAGAAAAGCTTACTTCCCCCGTTTTTTAAAATCACAGCTTCTAGAAGGTTTACATGATTTCTTAAAAAACACGAGTTTTTAGAAAATGTGTTTTATTTCATCAATGGAATCAACAAAGTATGCACATTCTACGTCATAACGACTTTCTATAGTTTGCGCATGCGTTTGGAAATAAGAAAAGCTTACTTACCCCGTTTTTTAAAATCACAGCTTCTAGAAGGTTTACATGATTTGTTAAAAAACACGAGTTTTTAGAAAATGTGTTTTATTTAATAAATGGAATCAACAAAGTATGCACATTCTACGTCATAACGACTTTCTATAGTTTGTGCATGCGTCTGGATATAAGAAAAGCTTACTTCCAACGTTTTTTAAAATCACAGCTTCTAGAAGGTTTACATGATTTCGTAAAAAACACGAGTTTTTAGAAAATTTGTTTTATTTCATAAATGCAATCTACAAAGTATGTACATTCTACGTCATAACGACTTTCTATAGTTTTAGCATTCGTCCGAAAATAAGAAAAGCTTACTTCCACCGTTTTTTAAAATCACAGCTTCTAGAAGGTTTACATGATTTCGTAAAAAACACGAGTTTTTAGAAAATTCGTTTTATTTCATAAATGGAATCTACAAAGTATGCACATTCTATGTCATAATGACTTTCTATAGTTTGCGCATGCGTCCGGAAATAAGAAAATCTTACTTCCACCGTTTTTTAAAATCACAGCTTCTAGAAGATTTACATGATTTCGTAAAAAACACGAGTTTTTAGAAAATGTGTTTTATTTCATAAATGGAATCTACAAAGTATGCACATTCTACGTCATAACGAATTTCTGTAGTTTGCGCATGCGTCCGGAAATAAGAAAAGCTTACTTCCCCCGTTTTTTAAAATCACAGCTTCTAGAATGCTTACATGATTTCTTAAAAAACACGAGTTTTTAGAAAATGTGTTTTATTTCATAAATGGAATCAACAAAGTATGCACATTCTACGTTGTAACAACTTTCTATAGTTTGCGCATGCGTTTGAAAATAAGAAAAGCTTACTTCTCCCATTTTTTAAAATCACAGCTTCTAGAAGGTTTACATGATTTCTTAAAAAACACGAGTTGTTAGAAAATGTGTTTTATTTCATAAATGGAATCAACAAAGTATGCACATTCTACGTCATAACGACTTTCTATAGTTTGCGTATGCGTTTTGAAATAAGAAAAGCTTACTTCCACCGTTTTTCAAAATCAGAGCTTCTAGAAGGTTTACATGATTTCTTAAAAAACACGAGTTTTTAGAAAATGTGTATTATTTCATAAATGGAATCAACAAAGTATGCACATTCTACGTCATTACGACTTTCTATAGTTTGCGCATTCGTCCGGAAATAAGAAAAGCTTACTTCACCCGTTTTTAAAAATCACAGCTTCTAGAAGGTTTACATGATTCCGTAAAAAACACGAGTTGTTAGAAAATGTGTTTTATTTCATAAATGGAATCAACAAAGTATGCACATTCTACGTCATAACGACTTTCTATAGTTTGCGCATTCGTGCGGAAATAAGAAAAGCTTACTTCCACCATTTTTTAAAATCACAGATTCTAGAAGGTTTACATGATTTCGTAAAAAACACGAGTTTTTAAAAAAAGTGTTTTATTTCATAAATGGAATCTACAAAGTATGCACATTCTACGTCATAATGACTTTCTATAGTTTGCGCATGCGTCCGGAAATAAGAAAAGCTTACTTCCACCGTTTTTAAAATCACAGCTTCCAGAAGGTTACATGATTTCGTAACAAACACGAGTTTTTAGAAAATGTGTTTTATTTCATAAATGGAATCTACAAAGTATGCACATTCTACGTCATAACGACTTTCTATAGTTTGCGCATGCATCCGGAAATAAGAAAAGCTTACTTCCCCCGTTTTTTAAAATCACAGCTTCTAGAAGGTTTACATGATTTCTTAAAAAACACGAGTTTTTAGAAACTGTGTTTTATTTCATAAATGTAATCAACAAAGTATGCACATTCTACATCATAACGACTTTCTATAGTTTGCGCATTCGTCCGGAAATACCAAAAGCTTACTTTCACCATTTTTTAAAATCACAGCTTCTAGAGGGTTTACATGATTTCGTAAACAACACGAGTTTTTGGAAAATGTGTTTTATTTCATAAATGGAATCTACAAAGTATGCACATTCTATGTCATAACGACTTTCTATAGTTTGCGCATGCGTCCGGAAATAAGAAACGCTTACTTCCCCCGTTTTTTAAAATCACAGCTTCTAGAAGGTTTACATGATTTATTAAAAAACACGAGTTTTTAGAAATTGTGTTTTATTTCATAAATGGAATCAACAAAGTATGGACATTATACGTCGAAACGACACTTCTATAGTTTGCGCATTCGTCCGGAAATAAGAAAAGCTTACTTCCACCGTTTTTTAAAATCACAGCTTCTAGAAGGTTTACATGATTTATTAAAAAACACGAGTTTTTAGAAATTGTGTTTTATTTCATCACTGGAATCAACAAAGTATGGACATTCTACGTCATAACGACTTTCTATAGTTTGCACATTCGTCCGGAAATAAGAAAAGCTTACTTCCACCGTTTTTTAAAATCACAGCTTCTAGAAGGTTTACATGATTTCTTAAAAAATACGAGTTTTTAGAAAATGTGTTTTATTTCATAAATGGAATCTACAAAGTATGCCCATTCTATGTCATAACGACTTTCTATAGTTTGCGCATGTGTCCGGAAATAAGAAACGCTTACTTCCCCCGTTTTTTAAAATCACAGCTTCTAGAAGGTTTACATGATTTATTAAAAAACACGAGTTTTTAGAAATTGTGTTTTATTTCATAAATGGAATCAACAAAGTATGTAAATTCTACGTCGAAACGACTTTCTATAGTTTGCGCATTCGTCCGGAAATAAGAAAAGCTTACTTCCACCGTTTTTTAAAATCACAACTTCTAGAAGGTTTATATGATTTCGTAAAAAACCCGAGTTTTTAGAAAATGTGTTTTATTTCATAAATGGAATCTACAAAGTATGCACATTCTATGTCATAACGACCTTCTATAGTTTGCGCATGCGTCCGGAAATAAGAAAAGCTTACTTCCCCCGTTTTTTAAAATCACAGCTTCTGGAAGGTTTACATGATTTCTTAAAAAACACGAGTTTTTAGAAAATGTGTTTTATTTCATAAATGGAATCAACAAAGTATGCACATTCTACGTCATAATGAATTTCTATAGTTTGCGCATGCGTACGGAAATAAGAGAAGCTTACTTCCATTGTTTTTTAAAATCACAGCTTCTAGAAGGTTTACATGATTTCGTAAAAAACATGAGTTTTTAGAAAATGTGTTTTATTTCATAAATGGAATCTACAAAGTATGCAAATTCTACGTCATAATGACTTTCTATAGTTTGCGCATGCGTTTGGAAATAAGAAAAGCTTACTTACACCGTTTTTTAAAATCACAACTTCTAGAAGAATTACATGATTTCGTATAAAACACGAGTTTTTCAAAAATTTGATTTATTTCATAAATGGAATCTACAAAGTACGTACACTCTACGTCATAACGACTTTCTATAGTTTGCGCATGCGTTCGGAAATTAGAAAAGCTTACTTCCCCCGTTTTTTAAAATCACAGCTTCTAGAAGGTTTACATGATTTCTTAAAAAACACGAGTTTTTAGAAAATGTGTTTTATTTCATAAATGGAATCAACAAAGTATGCACATTCTATGTCATAACGACTTTCTATAGTTTGCGCATGCGTTTGGAAATAAGAAAATCTTACTTCCCCCGTTTTTTAAAATCACAGCTTCTAGAAGGTTTACATGATTTCTTAAAAAACACGAGTTTTTAGAAAATGTGTTTTATTTCATAAATGGAATCAACAAAGTATGCACATTCTACGTCATAACGAGTTTCTATAGTTTGTGCATGCGTCCGGAAATAAGAAAAGCTTACTTCCCCCGTTTTTTAAAATCACAGCTTCTAGACGGTTTACATGATTTCTTAAAAAACACGAGTTTTTAGAAACTGTGTTTTATTTCATAAATGGAATCAACAAAGTATGCACATTCTACATCATAACGACTTTCTATAGTTTGCGCATTCGTCCGGAAATAACAAAAGCTTACTTCCACCGTTTTTTAAAATCACAGCTTCTAGAGGGTTTACATGATTTCGTAAAAAACACGAGTTTTTAGAAAAATGTGTTTTATTTCATAAATGGAATCTACAAAGTATGAACATTCTCCGTCATAACGACTTTCTATAGTTTGCGCATGCGTCCGGAAATAAGAAAAGCTTACTTCCCCCGTTTTTTAAAATCACAGCTTCTAGAAGGTTTACATGATTTCTTAAAAAACACGAGTTTTTAGAAAATGTGTTTTATTTCATAAATGGAATCAACAAAGTATGCACATTCTACGTCATAACGACTTTCTATAGTTTGCGCATGCGTTTGGAAATAAGAAAAGCTTACTTCCCCCGTTTTTTAAAATCACAGCTTCTAGAAGGTTTACATGATTTGTTAAAAAACATGAGTTTTTAGAAAATGTGTTTTATTTAATAAATGGAATCAACAAAGTATGCACATTCTACGTCATAACGACTTTCTATAGTTTGCGCATGCGTCCGGAAATAAGAAAAGCTTACTTCCAAAGTTTTTTAAAATCACAGCTTCTAGAAGGTTTACATGATTTCGTAAAAAACACGAGTTTTTAGAAAATGTGTTTTATTTCATAAATGGAATCTACAAAGTAAGTACATTCTACGTCATAACGACTTTCTATAGTTTTAGCATTCGTCCGAAAATAAGAAAAGCTTACTTCCACCGTTTTTTAAAATCACAGCTTCTAGAAGGTTTACATGATTTCGTAAAAAACACGAGTTTTTAGAAAATTCGTTTTATTTCATAAATGGAATATACAAAGTATGCACATTCTATGTCATAATGACTTTCTATAGTTTGCGCATGCGTCCGGAAATAAGAAAAGCTTACTTCCACCGTTTTTTAAAATCACAGCTTCTAGAAGATTTACATGATTTCGTAAAAAACACGAGTTTTTAGAAAATGTGTTTTATTTCATAAATGGAATCTACAAAGTATGCACATTCTATGTCATAACGACCTTCTATAGTTTGCGCATGCGTCCGGAAATAAGAAAAGCTTACTTCCCCCGTTTTTTAAAATCACAGCTTCTGGAAGGTTTACATGATTTCTTAAAAAACACGAGTTTTTAGAAAATGTGTTTTATTTCATAAATGGAATCAACAAAGTATGCACATTCTACGTCATAATGAATTTCTATAGTTTGCGCATGTGTCCGGAAATAAGAAAAGGTTACTTCCAACGTTTTTTAAAATCACAACTTCTAGAAGGTTTACATGATTTCGTAAAAAACACGAGTTTTTAGAAAATGTGTTTTATTTCATAAATGGAATCTACAATGTATGCACATTCTACGTCATAACGACTTTCTATAGTTTGCGCATGCGTCTAGAAATAAGAAAAGCTTACTTCCCCCGTTTTTTAAAATCACAGGTTCTAGAATGCTTACATGATTTCTTAAAAAACACGAGTTTTTAGAAAATGTGTTTTATTTCATAAATGGAATCAACAAATTATGCACATTCTACGTCATAACGACTTTCTATAGTTTGCGCATGCGTCCGGAAATAAGAAACGCTTACTTCCCCCGTTTTTTAAAATCACAGCTTCTAGAAGGTTTACATGATTTATTAAAAAACACGAGTTTTTAGAAATTGTGTTTTATTTCATAAACGGAATCAACAAAGTATGGACATTCTACGTCATAACGACTTTCTATAGTTTGCACATTCGTCCGGAAATAAGAAAAGCTTACTTCCACCGTTTTTTAAAATCACAGCTTCTAGAAGGTTTACATGATTTCGTAAAAAATACAAGTTTTTAGAAAATGTGTTTTATTTCATAAATGGAATCTACAAAGTATGCACATTCTACGTCATAACGAATTTCTATAGTTTGCGCATGCGTCCGGAAATAAGAAAAGCTTACTTCCCCCGTTTTTTAAAATCACAGCTTCTAGAAGGTTTACATGATTTCTTAAAAAACACGAGTTTTTAGAAAATGTGTTTTATTTCATAAATGGAATCTACAAAGTATGCACATTCTACGTCATAACGACTTTCTATAGTTTGCGCATGCGTTTGGAAATAAGAAAAGCTTACTTACCCCGTTTTTTAAAATCACAGCTTCTAGAAGGTTTACATGATTTGTTAAAAAACACGAGTTTTTAGAAAATGTGTTTTATTTAATAAATGGAATCAACAAAGTATGCACATTCTACGTCATAACGACTTTCTATAGTTTGTGCATGCGTCTGGATATAAGAAAAGCTTACTTCCAACGTTTTTTAAAATCACAGCTTCTAGAAGGTTTACATGATTTCGTAAAAAACACGAGTTTTTAGAAAATTTGTTTTATTTCATAAATGCAATCTACAAAGTATGTACATTCTACGTCATAACGACTTTCTATAGTTTTAGCATTCGTCCGAAGATAAGAAAAGCTTACTTCCACCGTTTTTTAAAATCACAGCTTCTAGAAGGTTTACATGATTTCGTAAAAAACACGAGTTTTTAGAAAATGTGTTTTATTTCATAAATGGAATCTACAAAGTAAGTACATTCTACGTCATAACGACTTTCTATAGTTTTAGCATTCGTCCGAAAATAAGAAAAGCTTACTTCCACCGTTTTTTAAAATCACAGCTTCTAGAAGGTTTACATGATTTCGTAAAAAACACGAGTTTTTAGAAAATTCGTTTTATTTCATAAATGGAATATACAAAGTATGCACATTCTATGTCATAATGACTTTCTATAGTTTGCGCATGCGTCCGGAAATAAGAAAAGCTTACTTCCACCGTTTTTTAAAATCACAGCTTCTAGAAGATTTACATGATTTCGTAAAAAACACGAGTTTTTAGAAAATGTGTTTTATTTCATAAATGGAATCTACAAAGTATGCACATTCTACGTCATAACGACTTTCTATAGTTTGCTCATGCGTCCGGAAATAAGAAAAGCTTACTTCCCCCGTTTTTTAAAATCACAGCTTCTAGAATGCTTACATGATTTCTTAAAAAACACGAGTTTTTAGAAAATGTGTTTTATTTCATATATGGAATCAACAAAGTATGCACATTCTACGTCATAACGACTTTCTATAGTTTGCGCATTCGTCTGAAACTAAGAAAAGCTTACTTCCACCTTTTTTTTAAATCAGAGCTTCTAGAAGGTTTACATGATTTCGTAAAAAACACGAGTTTTTAGAAAATGTGTCTTATTTCATAAATGGAATCTACAAAGTATGCACATTCTACGTCATAACGACTTTCTATAGTTTGCACATCCGTCCGGAAATAAGAAAAGCTTACTTCCCCCGTTTTTTAAAATCACAACTTCTGGAAGGTTTACATGATTTCTTAAAAAACAAGAGTTTTTAGAAAATGTGTTTTATTTCATAAATGGAATCAAAAAAGTATGCACATTCTACGTCATAACGACTTTCTATAGTTTGCGCATTCGTCCGGAAATAAGAAAAACTTAGTTCCACCGTTTTTTAAAATCACAGCATCTAGAAGGTTTACATGATTTCGTAAAAAACACGAGTTTTAAGAAAATGTGTTTTATTTCATAAATGCAATCTACAAAGTATTCACATTCTACGTCATAACGACTTTCTATAGTTTGCGCATGCGTCCGGAAATAAGAAAAGCTTGCTTCCACCGTTTTTTAAAATCACAGCTTCTAGAAGGTTTACATGATTTCTTAAAAAACACGAGTTTTTAGAAAATGTGTTTTATTTCATAAATGGAATCAACAAAGTATGCACATTCTAAGTCATAACGACTTTCTATAGTTTGCGCATGCGTTTGGAAATAAGAAAAGCTTACTTCCATCGTTTTTTAAAATCACAGCTTCTAGAAGGTTTACATGGTTTCGTAAAAAACACGAGTTTTTAGAAAATGTGTTTTATTTCATAAATGGAATCTACAAAGTATTCACATTCTACGTCATAACGACTTTCTATAGTTTGCGCATGCGTCCGGGAATAAGATAAGCATACTTCCACCGTTTTTTAAAATCACAGCTTCTAGAAGGTTTACATGATTTTGTAAAAAACACGAGTTTTTAGAAAATATGTTTTATTTCATAAATGGAATCTACAAAGTATGCACATTCTACGTCATAACGACTTTCTATAGTTTGCGCATGCGTCCGGAAATAAGAAAAGTTTACTTCCCCCGTTTTTTAAAATCATAGCTTCTAAAAAGGTTTACATGATTTCTTAAAAAACACGAGTTTTTAGAAACTGTGTTTTATTTCATAAATGGAATCAACAAAGTATGCACATTCTACATCATAACGACTTTCTATAGTTTGCGCATTCGTCCGGAAATAAGAAAAGCTTACTTCCACTGTTTTTTAAAATCACAGCTTCTAGAGGGTTTACATGATTTCGTAAAAAAACACGAGTTTTTAGAAAAATGTGTTTTATTTCATAAATGGAATCTACAAAGTATGCACATTCTACGTCATAACGACTTTCTATAGTTTGCGCATGCGTCCGAAAATAAGAAAAGCTTGCTTCCACCGTTTTTTAAAATCACAGCTTCTAGAAGGTTTACATGATTTTTAAAAAACACGAGTTTTTAGAAAATGTGTTTTATTTCATAAATGGAATCAACAAAGTATGCACATTCTACATCATAACGACTTTCTATAGTTTGCGCATTCGTCCGGAAATAACAAAAGCTTACTTCCACCGTTTTTTAAAATCACAGCTTCTAGAGGGTTTACATGATTTCGTAAAAAACACGAGTTTTTAGAAAAATGTGTTTTATTTCATAAATGGAATCTACAAAGTATGCACATTCTCCGTCATAACGACTTTCTATAGTTTGCGCATGCGTCCGGAAATAAGAAAAGCTAACTTCCCCAGTTTTTTAAAATCACAGCTTCTAGAAGGTTTACATGATTTCTTAAAAAACACGAGTTTTTAGAAAATGTGTTTTATTTCATAAATGGAATCAACAAAGTATGCACATTCTACGTCATAACGACTTTCTATAGTTTGCGCATGCGTTTGGAAATAAGAAAAGCTTACTTCCCCCGTTTTTTAAAATCACACCTTCTAGAAGGTTTACATGATTTGTTAAAAAACATGAGTTTTTAGAAAATGTGTTTTATTTAATAAATGGAATCAACAAAGTATGCACATTCTACGTCATAACGACTTTCTATAGTTTGCGCATGCGTCCGGAAATAAGAAAAGCTTACTTCCAAAGTTTTTTAAAATCACAGCTTCTAGAAGGTTTACATGATTTCGTAAAAAACACGAGTTTTTAGAAAATGTGTTTTATTTCATAAATGGAATCTACAAAGTATATACATTCTACGTCATAACGACTTTCTATAGTTTTAGCATTCGTCCGAAAATAAGAAAAGCTTACTTCCACCGTTTTTTAAAATCACAGCTTCTAGAAGGTTTACATGATTTCGTAAAAAACACGAGTTTTTAGAAAATTAGTTTTATTTCATAAATGGAATATACAAAGTATGCACATTCTATGTCATAATTACTTTCTATAGTTTGCGCATGCGTCCGGAAATAAGAAAAGCTTACTTCCACCGTTTTTTAAAATCACAGCTTCTAGAAGATTTACATGATTTCGTAAAAAACACGAGTTTTTAGAAAATGTGTTTTATTTCATAAATGGAATCTACAAAGTATGCACATTCTACGTCATAACGACTTTCTATAGTTTGCGCATGCGTCCGGAAATAAGAAAAGCTTACTTCCCCCGTTTTTTAAAATCACAGCTTCTAGAATGCTTACATGATTTCTTAAAAAACACGAGTTTTTAGAAAATGTGTTTTATTTCATATATGGAATCAACAAAGTATGCACATTCTACGTCATAACGACTTTCTATAGTTTGCGCATGCGTTTGGAAATAAGAAAAGCTTACTTCTCCCGTTTTTTAAAATCACAGCTTCTAGAAGGTTTACATGATTTCTTAAAAAACACGAGTTGTTAGAAAATGTGTTTTATTTCATAAATGGAATCAATAAAGTATGCACATTCTACGTCATAACGACTTTCTATAGTTTGCACATGCGTCCGGAAATAAGAAAAGCTTACTTCCACCCTTTTTTAAAATCAACGCTTCTAGAAGGTTTACATGATTTCTTAAAAAACACGAGTTTTTAGAAAATGTGTTTTATTTTATAAATGGAATTAACAAAGTATGCGCATTCTATGTCATAACGACTTTCTATAGTTTGCGCATGTGTCCGGAAATAAGAAAAGCTTACTTCCAACGTTTTTTAAAATCACAACTTCTAGAAGGTTTACATGATTTCGTAAAAAACACGAGTTTTTAGAAAATGTGTTTTATTTCATAAATGGAATCTACAATGTATGCACATTCTACGTCATAACGACTTTCTATAGTTTGCGCATGCGTCTAGAAATAAGAAAAGCTTACTTCCCCCGTTTTTTAAAATCACAGGTTCTAGAATGCTTACATGATTTCTTAAAAAACACGAGTTTTTAGAGAATGTGTTTTATTTCATAAATGGAATCAACAAATTATGCACATTCTACGTCATAACGACTTTCTATAGTTTGCGCATGCGTCCGGAAATAAGAAACGCTTACTTCCCCCGTTTTTTAAAATCACAGCTTCTAGAAGGTTTACATGATTTATTAAAAAACACGAGTTTTTAGAAATTGTGTTTTATTTCATAAATGGAATCAACAAAGTATGGACATTCTACGTCATAACGACTTTCTATAGTTTGCACATTCGTCCGGAAATAAGAAAAGCTTACTTCCACCGTTTTTTAAAATCACAGCTTCTAGAAGGTTTACATGATTTCCTAAAAAATACAAGTTTTTAGAAAATGTGTTTTATTTCATAAATGGAATCTACAAAGTATGCACATTCTACGTCATAACGAATTTCTATAGTTTGCGCATGCACCCGGAAATAAGAAAAGCTTACTTCCACCGTTTTTTAAAATCACAACTTCTAGAGGGTTTACATGATTTCGTAAAAAACACGAGTTTTTAGAAAATGTGTTTTATTTCATAAATGGAATCTACAAAGTATGCACATTCTACGTCATAACGAATTTCTATAGTTTGCGCATGCGTCCGGAAATAAGAAAAGCTTACTTCCCCCGTTTTTTAAAATCACAGCTTCTAGAAGGTTTACATGATTTCTTAAAAAACACGAGTTTTTAGAAAATGTGTTTTATTTCATAAATGGAATCAACAAAGTATGCACATTCTACGTCATAACGACTTTCTATAGTTTGCGCATGCGTTTGGAAATAAGAAAAGCTTACTTACCCCGTTTTTTAAAATCACAGCTTCTAGAAGGTTTACATGATTTGTTAAAAAACACGAGTTTTTAGAAAATGTGTTTTATTTAATAAATGGAATCAACAAAGTATGCACATTCTACGTCATAACGACTTTCTATAGTTTGTGCATGCGTCTGGATATAAGAAAAGCTTACTTCCAACGTTTTTTAAAATCACAGCTTCTAGAAGGTTTACATGATTTCGTAAAAAACACGAGTTTTTAGAAAATTTGTTTTATTTCATAAATGCAGTCTACAAAGTATGTACATTCTACGTCATAACGAATTTCTATAGTTTTAGCATTCGTCCGAAAATAAGAAAAGCTTACTTCCACCGTTTTTTAAAATCACAGCTTCTAGAAGGTTTACATGATTTCGTAAAAAACACGAGTTTTTAGAAAATGTGTTTTATTTCATAAATGGAATCTACAAAGTAAGTACATTCTACGTCATAACGACTTTCTATAGTTTTAGCATTCGTCCGAAAATAAGAAAAGCTTACTTCCACCGTTTTTTAAAATCACAGCTTCTAGAAGGTTTACATGATTTCGTAAAAAACACGAGTTTTTAGAAAATTCGTTTTATTTCATAAATGGAATATACAAAGTATGCACATTCTATGTCATAATGACTTTCTATAGTTTGCGCATGCGTCCGGAAATAAGAAAAGCTTACTTCCACCGTTTTTTAAAATCACAGCTTCTAGAAGATTTACATGATTTCGTAAAAAACACGAGTTTTTAGAAAATGTGTTTTATTTCATAAATGGAATCTACAAAGTATGCACATTCTACGTCATAACGACTTTCTATAGTTTGCTCATGCGTCCGGAAATAAGAAAAGCTTACTTCCCCCGTTTTTTAAAATCACAGCTTCTAGAATGCTTACATGATTTCTTAAAAAACACGAGTTTTTAGAAAATGTGTTTTATTTCATATATGGAATCAACAAAGTATGCACATTCTACGTCATAACGACTTTCTATAGTTTGCGCATTCGTCTGAAACTAAGAAAAGCTTACTTCCACCTTTTTTTTAAATCAGAGCTTCTAGAAGGTTTACATGATTTCGTAAAAAACACGAGTTTTTAGAAAATGTGTCTTATTTCATAAATGGAATCTACAAAGTATGCACATTCTACGTCATAACGACTTTCTATAGTTTGCACATCCGTCCGGAAATAAGAAAAGCTTACTTCCCCCGTTTTTTAAAATCACAACTTCTGGAAGGTTTACATGATTTCTGAAAAAACAAGAGTTTTTAGAAAATGTGTTTTATTTCATAAATGGAATCAAAAAAGTATGCACATTCTACGTCATAACGACTTTCTATAGTTTGCGCATTCGTCCGGAAATAAGAAAAACTTAGTTCCACCGTTTTTTAAAATCACAGCATCTAGAAGGTTTACATGATTTCGTAAAAAACACGAGTTTTAAGAAAATGTGTTTTATTTCATAAATGCAATCTACAAAGTATTCACATTCTACGTCATAACGACTTTCTATAGTTTGCGCATGCGTCCGGAAATAAGAAAAGCTTGCTTCCACCGTTTTTTAAAATCACAGCTTCTAGAAGGTTTACATGATTTCGTAAAAAACACGAGTTTTTAGAAAATGTGTTTTATTTCATAAATGGAATCAACAAAGTATGCACATTCTACGTCATAACGACTTTCTATAGTTTGCGCATGCGTCCGGGAATAAGAAAAGCATACTTCCACCGTTTTTTAAAATCACAGCTTCTAGAAGGTTTACATGATTTTGTAAAAAACACGAGTTTTTAGAAAATATGTTTTATTTCATAAATGGAATCTACAAAGTATGCACATTCTACGTCATAACGACTTTCTATAGTTTGCGCATGCGTCCGGAAATAAGAAAAGTTTACTTCCCCCGTTTTTTAAAATCATAGCTTCTAGGAGGTTTACATGATTTCTTAAAAAACACGAGTTTTTAGAAACTGTGTTTTATTTCATAAATGGAATCAACAAAGTATGCACATTCTACATCATAACGACTTTCTATAGTTTGCGCATTCGTCCGGAAATAAGAAAAGCTTACTTCCACTGTTTTTTAAAATCACAGCTTCTAGAGGGTTTACATGATTTCGTAAAAAACACGAGTTTTTAGAAAAATGTGTTTTATTTCATAAATGGAATCTACAAAGTATGCACATTCTACGTCATAACGACTTTCTATAGTTTGCGCATGCGTCCGAAAATAAGAAAAGCTTGCTTCCACCGTTTTTTAAAATCACAGCTTCTAGAAGGTTTACATGATTTCTTAAAAAACACGAGTTTTTAGAAAATGTGTTTTATTTCATAAATGGAATCAACAAAGTATGCACATTCTACATCATAACGACTTTCTATAGTTTGCGCATTCGTCCGGAAATAACAAAAGCTTACTTCCACCGTTTTTTAAAATCACAGCTTCTAGAGGGTTTACATGATTTCGTAAAAAACACGAGTTTTTAGAAAAATGTGTTTTATTTCATAAATGGAATCTACAAAGTATGCACATTCTCCGTCATAACGACTTTCTATAGTTTGCGCATGCGTCCGGAAATAAGAAAAGCTAACTTCCCCCGTTTTTTAAAATCACAGCTTCTAGAAGGTTTACATGATTTCTTAAAAAACACGAGTTTTTAGAAAATGTGTTTTATTTCATAAATGGAATCAACAAAGTATGCACATTCTACGTCATAACGACTTTCTATAGTTTGCGCATGCGTTTGGAAATAAGAAAAGCTTACTTCCCCCGTTTTTTAAAATCACACCTTCTAGAAGGTTTACATGATTTGTTAAAAAACATGAGTTTTTAGAAAATGTGTTTTATTTAATAAATGGAATCAACAAAGTATGCACATTCTACGTCATAACGACTTTCTATAGTTTGCGCATGCGTCCGGAAATAAGAAAAGCTTACTTCCAAAGTTTTTTAAAATCACAGCTTCTAGAAGGTTTACATGATTTCGTAAAAAACACGAGTTTTTAGAAAATGTGTTTTATTTCATAAATGGAATCTACAAAGTATGTACATTCTACGTCATAACGACTTTCTATAGTTTTAGCATTCGTCCGAAAATAAGAAAAGCTTACTTCCACCGTTTTTTAAAATCACAGCTTCTAGAAGGTTTACATGATTTCGTAAAAAACATGAGTTTTTAGAAAATTAGTTTTATTTCATAAATGGAATACACAAAGTATGCACATTCTATGTCATAATTACTTTCTATAGTTTGCGCATGCGTCCGGAAATAAGAAAAGCTTACTTCCACCATTTTTTAAAATCACAGCTTCTAGAAGATTTACATGATTTCGTAAAAAACATGAGTTTTTAGAAAATGTGTTTTATTTCATAAATGGAATCTACAAAGTATGCACATTCTACGTCATAACGACTTTCTATAGTTTGCGCATGCGTCCGGAAATAAGAAAAGCTTACTTCCCCCGTTTTTTAAAATCACAGCTTCTAGAATGCTTACATGATTTCTTAAAAAACACGAGTTTTTAGAAAATGTGTTTTATTTCATATATGGAATCAACAAAGTATGCACATTCTACGTCATAACGACTTTCTATAGTTTGCGCATGCGTTTGGAAATAAGAAAAGCTTACTTCTCCCGTTTTTTAAAATCACAGCTTCTAGAAGGTTTACATGATTTCTTAAAAAACACGAGTTGTTAGAAAATGTGTTTTATTTCATAAATGGAATCAATAAAGTATGCACATTCTACGTCATAACGACTTTGTATAGTTTGCACATGCGTCCGGAAATAAGAAAAGCTTACTTCCACCCTTTTTTAAAATCAACGCTTCTAGAAGGTTTACATGATTTCTTAAAAAACACGAGTTTTTAGAAAATGTGTTTTATTTTATAAATGGAATTAACAAAGTATGCACATTCTATGTCATAACGACTTTCTATAGTTTGCGCATGTGTCCGGAAATAAGAAAAGCTTACTTCCAACGTTTTTTAAAATCACAACTTCTAGAAGGTTTACATGATTTTGTAAAAAACACGAGTTTTTAGAAAATGTGTTTTATTTCATAAATGGAATCTACAATGTATGCTCATTCTACGTCATAACGACTTTCTATAGTTTGCGCATGCGTCTAGAAATAAGAAAAGCTTACTTCCCCCGTTTTTTAAAATCACAGGTTCTAGAATGCTTACATGATTTCTTAAAAAACACGAGTTTTTAGAAAATGTGTTTTATTTCATAAATGGAATCAACAAATTATGCACATTCTACGTCATAACGACTTTCTATAGTTTGCGCATGCGTCCGGAAATAAGAAACGCTTACTTCCCCCGTTTTTTAAAATCACAGCTTCTAGAAGGTTTACATGATTTATTAAAAAACACGAGTTTTTAGAAATTGTGTTTTATTTCATAAATGGAATCAACAAAGTATGGACATTCTACGTCATAACGACTTTCTATAGTTTGCACATTCGTCCGGAAATAAGAAAAGCTTACTTCCACCGTTTTTTAAAATCACAGCTTCTAGAAGGTTTACATGATTTCGTAAAAAATACAAGTTTTTAGAAAATGTGTTTTATTTCATAAATGGAATCTACAAAGTATGCACATTCTACGTCATAACGAATTTCTATAGTTTGCGCATGCATCCGGAAATAAGAAAAGCTTACTTCCACCGTTTTTTAAAATCACAGCTTCTAGAGGGTTTACATGATTTCGTAAAAAACACGAGTTTTTAGAAAATGTGTTTTATTTCATAAATGGAATCAACAAAGTATGCACATTCTACGTCATAACGACTTTCTATAGTTTGCGCATGCGTTTGGAAATAAGAAAAGCTTACTTACCCCGTTTTTTAAAATCACAGCTTCTAGAAGGTTTACATGATTTGTTAAAAAACACGAGTTTTTAGAAAATGTGTTTTATTTAATAAATGGAATCAACAAAGTATGCACATTCTACGTCATAACGACTTTCTATAGTTTGTGCATGCGTCTGGATATAAGAAAAGCTTACTTCCAACGTTTTTTAAAATCACAGCTTCTAGAAGGTTTACATGATTTCTTAAAAAACACGAGTTTTTAGAAAATTTGTTTTATTTCATAAATGCAATCTACAAAGTATGTACATTCTACGTCATAACGACTTTCTATAGTTTTAGCATTCGTCCGAAAATAAGAAAAGCTTACTTCCACCGTTTTTTAAAATCACAGCTTCTAGAAGGTTTACATGATTTCGTAAAAAACACGAGTTTTTAGAAAATTCGTTTTATTTCATAAATGGAATCTACAAAGTATGCACATTCTATGTCATAATGACTTTCTATAGTTTGCGCATGCGTCCGGAAATAAGAAAATCTTACTTCCACCGTTTTTTAAAATCACAGCTTCTAGAAGATTTACATGATTTCGTAAAAAACACGAGTTTTTAGAAAATGTGTTTTATTTCATAAATGGAATCTACAAAGTATGCACATTCTACGTCATAACGAATTTCTGTAGTTTGCGCATGCGTCCGGAAATAAGAAAAGCTTACTTCCCCCGTTTTTTAAAATCACAGCTTCTAGAATGCTTACATGATTTCTTAAAAAACACGAGTTTTTAGAAAATGTGTTTTATTTCATAAATGGAATCAACAAAGTATGCACATTCTACGTTGTAACAACTTTCTATAGTTTGCGCATGCGTTTGAAAATAAGAAAAGCTTACTTCTCCCATTTTTTAAAATCACAGCTTCTAGAAGGTTTACATGATTTCTTAAAAAACACGAGTTGTTAGAAAATGTGTTTTATTTCATAAATGGAATCAACAAAGTATGCACATTCTACGTCATAACGACTTTCTATAGTTTGCGTATGCGTTTTGAAATAAGAAAAGCTTACTTCCACCGTTTTTCAAAATCAGAGCTTCTAGAAGGTTTACATGATTTCTTAAAAAACACGAGTTTTTAGAAAATGTGTATTATTTCATAAATGGAATCAACAAAGTATGCACATTCTACGTCATTACGACTTTCTATAGTTTGCGCATTCGTCCGGAAATAAGAAAAGCTTACTTCACCCGTTTTTAAAAATCACAGCTTCTAGAAGGTTTACATGATTCCGTAAAAAACACGAGTTGTTAGAAAATGTGTTTTATTTCATAAATGGAATCAACAAAGTATGCACATTCTACGTCATAACGACTTTCTATAGTTTGCGCATTCGTGCGGAAATAAGAAAAGCTTACTTCCACCATTTTTTAAAATCACAGCTTCTAGAAGGTTTACATGATTTCGTAAAAAACACGAGTTTTTAAAAAAAGTGTTTTATTTCATAAATGGAATCTACAAAGTATGCACATTCTACGTCATAATGACTTTCTATAGTTTGCGCATGCGTCCGGAAATAAGAAAAGCTTACTTCCACCGTTTTTAAAATCACAGCTTCCAGAAGGTTACATGATTTCGTAACAAACACGAGTTTTTAGAAAATGTGTTTTATTTCATAAATGGAATCTACAAAGTATGCACATTCTACGTCATAACGACTTTCCATTTATGAAATAAAACACATTTTCTAAAAACTCGTGTTTTTTACGAAATCATGTAAACCTTCTAGAAGCTGTGATTTTAAAAAAATTTGGAAGTAAGCTTTTCTTATTTCCGGACGCATGCGCAAACTATAGAAAGTCGTTATGACGTAGAATGTGCATACTTTGTAGATTCCATTTATGAAATAAAACACATTTTCTAAAAACTCATAATTTTTACGAAATCATGTAAACATTCTATAAGCTGTGATTTTAAAAAACGGTGGAAGTAAGCTTTTCTTATTTCCGTACGCATACGCAAACTATAGAAAGTCGTTATGACGTAGAATGTGCATACTTTGTTGATTCCATATATGAAATAAAACACATCTTCTAAAAACTCATGTTTTTTAAGAAATCATGTAAACCTTCTAGAAGCTGTGATTTTAAAAAATGGGGGAAGTAAGCTTTTCTTATTTCCAAACGCATGCGCAAACTATAGAAAGTCGTTATGACATAGAATGTGCATACTTTGCTGATTCCATTTATGAAATAAAACACATTTTCTAAAAACTCGTGTTTTTTAAGAAATCATGTAAACCTTCTAGAAGCTGTGATTTTAAAAAACGGGGGAAGTAAGCTTTTCTAATTTCCAAACGCATGCGCAAACTATAGAAAGTCGTTATGACGTAGAGTGTGCGTACTTTGTAGATTCCATTTATGAAATAAAACACTTTTTTTAAAAACTCGTGTTTTTTACGAAATCATGTAAACCTTCTAGAAGCTGTGATTTTAAAAAATGGTGGAAGTAAGCTTTTCTTATTTCCGCACGAATGCGCAAACTATAGAAAGTCGTTATGACGTAGAATGTGCATACTTTGTTGATTCCATTTATTAAATAAAACACATTTTCTAAAAACTCATGTTTTTTAACAAATCATGTAAACCTTCTAGAAACTGTGATTTGAAAAAACGGGGGAAGTAAGCTTTTCTTATTTCCAAACGCATGCGCAAACTATAGAAAGTCGTTATGACGTAGAATGTGCATACTTTGTTGATTCCATTTATGAAATAAAACACATTTTCTAAAAACTCGTGTTTTTTAAGAAATCATGTAAACCTTCTAGAAGCTGTGATTTTAAAAAACGGTGGAAGTAAGCTTTTCTTATTTCCGGACGCATGCGCAAACTATAGAAAGTCGTTATGACGTAGAATGTGCATACTTTGTAGATTCCATTTATGAAATAAAACACATTTTCTAAAAACGCGTGTTTTTTACGAAATCATGTAAACCTTCTAGAAGCTGTGATTTTAAAAAACGGTGGAAGTAAGCTTTTGTTATTTCCGGACGAATGCGCAAACTATAGAAAGTCGTTATGATGTAGAATGTGCATACTTTGTTGATTCCATTTATGAAATAAAACACAGTTTCTAAAAACTCGTGTTTTTTAAGAAATCATGTAAACCGTCTAGAAGCTGTGATTTTAAAAAACGGGGGAAGTAAGCTTTTCTTATTTCCGGACGCATGCGCAAACTATAGAAAGTCGTTTTGATGTAGAATGTGCATACTTTGTTGATTCCATTTATGAAATAAAACACATTTTCTAAAAACTCGTGTTTTTTAAGAAATCATGTAAACCTTCTAGAAGCTGTGATTTTAAAAAACGGGGGAAGTAAGATTTTCTTATTTCCAAACGCATGCGCAAACTATAGAAAGTCGTTATGACATAGAATGTGCATACTTTGTTGATTCCATTTATGAAATAAAACACATTTTCTAAAAACTAGTGTTTTTTAAGAAATCATGTAAACCTTCTAGAAGCTGTGATTTTAAAAAACGGGGGAAGTAAGCTTTTCTAATTTCCGAACGCATGCGCAAACTATAGAAAGTCGTTATGACGTAGAGTGTGCGTACTTTGTAGATTCCATTTATGAAATAAATCAAAGTTTCGAAAAACTCGTGTTTTATACGAAATCATGTAATTCTTCTAGAAGTTGTGATTTTAAAAAACGGTGGAAGTAAGCTTTTTTATTTCCAAACGCATGCGCAAACTATAGAAAGTCATTATGACGTAGAATGTGCATACTTTGTAGATTCCATTTATGAAATAAAACACATTTTCTAAAAACTCGTGTTTTTTACGAAATCATGTAAACCTTCTAGAAGCTGTGATTTTAAAAAACAGTGGAAGTAAGCTTTTCTTATTTCCGTACGCATGCGCAAACTATAGAAATTCGTTATGACGTAGAATGTGCATACTTTGTTGATTCCATTTATGAAATAAAACACATTTTCTAAAAACTCGTGTTTTTTAAGAAATCATGTAAACCTTCCAGAAGCTGTGATTTTAAAAAACGGGGGAAGTAAGCTTTTCTTATTTCCGGACGCATGCGCAAACTATAGAAGGTCGTTATGACATAGAATGTGCATACTTTGTAGATTCCATTTATGAAATAAAACACATTTTCTAAAAACTCGTGTTTTTTACGAAATCATGTAAACCTTCTAGAAGCAGTGATTTTAAAAAATGGTGGAAGTAAGCTTTTCTTATTTCCGGACGCTTGCGCAAACTATAGAAAGTCGTTATGACGTAGAATGTGCATACTTTGTAGATTCCATTTATGAAATAAAAAACATTTTCTAAAAACTCGTGTTTTTTACGAAATCATGTAAACCTTCTAGAAGCTGTGATTTTAAAAAACGGGGGAAGTAAGCGTTTCTTATTTCCGGACACATGCGCAAACTATAGAAAGTCGTTATGACATAGAATGGGCATACTTTGTAGATTCCATTTATGAAATAAAACACATTTTCTAAAAACTCGTATTTTTTACGAAATCATGTAAACCTTCTAGAAGCTGTGATTTTAAAAAACGGTGGAAGTAAGCTTTTCTTATTTCCGGACGAATGTGCAAACTATAGAAAGTCGTTATGACGTAGAATGTCCATACTTTGTTGATTCCATTTATGAAATAAAACACAATTTCTAAAAACTCGTGTTTTTTAATAAATCATGTAAACCTTCTAGAAGCTGTGATTTTAAAAAACGGGGGAAGTAAGCGTTTCTTATTTCCGGACACATGCGCAAACTATAGAAAGTCGTTATGACATAGAATGGGCATACTTTGTAGATTCCATTTATGAAATAAAACACATTTTCTAAAAACTCGTATTTTTTACGAAATCATGTAAACCTTCTAGAAGCTGTGATTTTAAAAAACGGTGGAAGTAAGCTTTTCTTATTTCCGGACGAATGTGCAAACTATAGAAAGTCGTTATGACGTAGAATGTCCATACTTTGTTGATTCCATTTATGAAATAAAACACAATTTCTAAAAACTCGTGTTTTTTAATAAATCATGTAAACCTTCTAGAAGCTGTGATTTTAAAAAACGGGGGAAGTAAGCGTTTCTTATTTGCGGACGCATGCGCAAACTATAGAAAGTCGTTATGACGTATAATGTGCATACTTTGTAGATTCCATTTATGAAATAAAACACATTTTCTAAAAACTCGTGTTTTTTACGAAATCATGTAAACCCTCTAGAAGCTGTGATTTTAAAAAATGGTGAAAGTAAGCTTTTGGTATTTCCGGACGAATGCGCAAACTATAGAAAGTCGCTATGATGTAGAATGTGCATACTTTGTTGATTCCATTTATGAAATAAAACACAGTTTCTAAAAACTCGTGTTTTTTAAGAAATCATGTAAACCGTCTAGAAGCTGTGATTTTAAAAAACGGGGGGAAGTAAGCTTTTCTTATTTCCGGACGCATGCGCAAACTATAGAAAGTCGTTTTGACGTAGAATGTGCATACTTTGTTGATTCGATTTATGAAATAAAACACATTTTCTAAAAACTCGTGTTTTTTAAGAAATCATGTAAACCTTCTAGAAGCTGTGATTTTAAAAAACGGGGGAAGTAAGATTTTCTTATTTCCAAACGCATGCGCAAACTATAGAAAGTCGTTATGACATAGAATGTGCATACTTTGTTGATTCCATTTATGAAATAAAACACATTTTCTAAAAACTAGTGTTTTTTAAGAAATCATGTAAACCTTCTAGAAGCTGTGATTTTAAAAAACGGGGGAAGTAAGCTTTTCTAATTTCCGAACGCATGCGCAAACTATAGAAAGTCGTTATGACGTAGAGTGTGCGTACTTTGTAGATTCCATTTATGAAATAAATCAAAGTTTCGAAAAACTCGTGTTTTATACGAAATCATGTAATTCTTCTAGAAGTTGTGATTTTAAAAAACGGTGGAAGTAAGCTTTTTTATTTCCAAACGCATGCGCAAACTATAGAAAGTCATTATGACGTAGAATGTGCATACTTTGTAGATTCCATTTATGAAATAAAACACATTTTCTAAAAACTCGTGTTTTTTACGAAATCATGTAAACCTTCTAGAAGCTGTGATTTTAAAAAACAGTGGAAGTAAGCTTTTCTTATTTCCGTACGCATGCGCAAACTATAGAAATTCGTTATGACGTAGAATGTGCATACTTTGTTGATTCCATTTATGAAATAAAACACATTTTCTAAAAACTCGTGTTTTTTAAGAAATCATGTAAACCTTCCAGAAGCTGTGATTTTAAAAAACGGGGGAAGTAAGCTTTTCTTATTTCCGGACGCATGCGGAAACTATAGAAGGTCGTTATGACATAGAATGTGCATACTTTGTAGATTCCATTTATGAAATAAAACACATTTTCTAAAAACTCGTGTTTTTTACGAAATCATGTAAACCTTCTAGAAGCTGTGATTTTAAAAAATGGTGGAAGTAAGCTTTTCTTATTTCCGGACGCTTGCGCAAACTATAGAAAGTCGTTATGACGTAGAATGTGCATACTTTGTAGATTCCATTTATGAAATAAAAAACATTTTCTAAAAACTCGTGTTTTTTACGAAATCATGTAAACCTTCTAGAAGCTGTGATTTTAAAAAACGGGGGAAGTAAGCGTTTCTTATTTCCGGACACATGCGCAAACTATAGAAAGTCGTTATGACATAGAATGGGCATACTTTGTAGATTCCATTTATGAAATAAAACACATTTTCTAAAAACTCGTATTTTTTACGAAATCATGTAAACCTTCTAGAAGCTGTGATTTTAAAAAACGGTGGAAGTAAGCTTTTCTTATTTCCGGACGAATGTGCAAACTATAGAAAGTCGTTATGACGTAGAATGTCCATACTTTGTTGATTCCATTTATGAAATAAAACACAATTTCTAAAAACTCGTGTTTTTTAATAAATCATGTAAACCTTCTAGAAGCTGTGATTTTAAAAAACGGGGGAAGTAAGCGTTTCTTATTTCCGGACACATGCGCAAACTATAGAAAGTCGTTATGACATAGAATGGGCATACTTTGTAGATTCCATTTATGAAATAAAACACATTTTCTAAAAACTCGTATTTTTTACGAAATCATGTAAACCTTCTAGAAGCTGTGATTTTAAAAAATGGTGGAAGTAAGCTTTTCTTATTTCCGGACGAATGTGCAAACTATAGAAAGTCGTTATGACGTAGAATGTCCATACTTTGTTGATTCCATTTATGAAATAAAACACAATTTCTAAAAACTCGTGTTTTTTAATAAATCATGTAAACCTTCTAGAAGCTGTGATTTTAAAAAACGGGGGAAGTAAGCGTTTCTTATTTCCGGACGCATGCGCAAACTATAGAAAGTCGTTATGACGTATAATGTGCATACTTTGTAGATTCCATTTATGAAATAAAACACATTTTCTAAAAACTCGTGTTTTTTACGAAATCATGTAAACCCTCTAGAAGCTGTGATTTTAAAAAATGGTGAAAGTAAGCTTTTGGTATTTCCGGACGAATGCGCAAACTATAGAAAGTCGCTATGATGTAGAATGTGCATACTTTGTTGATTCCATTTATGAAATAAAACACAGTTTCTAAAAACTCGTGTTTTTTAAGAAATCATGTAAACCTTCTAGAAGCTGTGATTTTAAAAAACGGGGGAAGTAAGCTTTTCTTATTTCCGGTTGAATGCGCAAACTATAGAAAGTCGTTATGACGTAGAATGTGCATACTTTGTAGATTCCATTTATGAAATAAAACACATTTTCTATAAACTCGTGTTTTTTACGAAATCATGTAAACCTTCTAGAAGCTGTGATTTTAAAAAACGGTGGAAGTAAGCTTTTCTTATTTCCAAACGCTTGCGCAAACTATAGAAAGTCGTTATGACGTAGAATGTGCATACTTTGTAGATTCCATTTATGAAATAAAAAACATTTTCTAAAAACTCGTGTTTTTTACGAAATCATGTAAACCTTCTAGAAGGTGTGATTTTAAAAAACGGTGGAAGTAAGCTTTTCTTATTTCCGGACGCATGCGCAAACTATAGAAAGTTGTTATGACGTAGAATGTGCATACTTTGTAGATTCGATTTATGAAATAAACCACATTTTCTAAAAACTCGTGTTTTTTAACAAATCATGTAAACCTTCTAGAAGCTGTGATTTTAAAAAACGGGGGATGTAAGCTTTTCTTATTTCCGGACGCATGCGCAAACTATAGAATGTCGTTATGGCATAGAATGTGCATACTTTGTTGATTCTATTTATCAAATAAAACACATTTTCTAAAAACTCGTGTTTTTTACGAAATCATGTAAACCTTCTAGAAGCTGTGATTTTAAAAAATGGTGGAAGTAAGCTTTTCTTATTTCCGGACGAATGTGCAAACTATAGAAAGTCGTTATGATGTAGAATGTGCATACTTTGTTGATTCCATTTATGAAATAAAACACATTTTCTAAAAACTCGTGTTTTTTAAGAAATCATGTAAACCTTCTAGAAGCTGTGATTTTAAAAACCGGGGGAAGTAAGCTTTTCTTATTTTTGTGAGCATGCGCAAACTATAGAAAGTCGTTATGACGTAGAATGTGCATACTTTGTAGATTCCATTTATGAAATAAAACACATTTTCTAAAAACTCGTGTTTTTTAAGAAATCATGTAAACCTTCTAGAAGCCGTGATTTTGAAAAACGGGGGAAGTAAGCTTTTCTTATTTCCGGACGCATGCGCAAACTATAGAAAGTCGTTATGACGGAGAATGTGCATACTTTGTAGATTCCATTTATGAAATAAAACACATTTTTCTAAAAACTCGTGTTTTTTACGAAATCATGTAAACCCTCTAGAAGCTGTGATTTTAAAAAACGGTGGAAGTAAGATTTTGTTATTTCCGGACGAATGCGCAAACTATAGAAAGTCGTTATGATGTAGAATGTGCATACTTTGTTGATTCCATTTATGAAATAAAACATAGTTTCTAAAAACTCGTGTTTTTTAAGAAATCATGTAAACCGTCTAGAAGCTGTGATTTTAAAAAACGGGGGAAGTAAGCTTTTCTTATTTCCGGACGCATGCGCAAACTATAGAAAGTCGTTATGACGTAGAATGTGCATACTTTGTTGATTCCATTTATGAAATAAAACACATTTTCTAAAAACTCGTGTTTTTTAAGAAATCATGTAAACCTTCTAGAAGCTGTGATTTTAAAAAACGGGGGAAGTAAGCTTTTCTAATTTCCGAACGCATGCGCAAACTATAGAAAGTCGTTATGACGTAGAGTGTGCGTACTTTGTAGATTCCATTTATGAAATAAATCAAAGTTTCGAAAAACTCGTGTTTTATACGAAATCATGTAATTCTTCTAGAAGTTGTGATTTTAAAAAACGGTGGAAGTAAGCTTTTTTATTTCCAAACGCATGCGCAAACTATAGAAAGTCATGATGACGTAGAATGTGCATACTTTGTAGATTCCATTTATGAAATAAAACACATTTTCTAAAAACTCGTGTTTTTTACGAAATCATGTAAACCTTCTAGAAGCTGTGATTTTAAAAAACAGTGGAAGTAAGCTTTTCTTATTTCCGTACGCATGCGCAAACTATAGAAATTCGTTATGACGTAGAATGTGCATACTTTGTTGATTCCATTTATGAAATAAAACACATTTTCTAAAAACTCGTGTTTTTTAAGAAATCATGTAAACCTTCCAGAAGCTGTGATTTTAAAAAACGGGGGAAGTAAGCTTTTCTTATTTCCGGACGCATGCGCAAACTATAGAAGGTCGTTATGACATAGAATGTGCATACTTTGTAGATTCCATTTATGAAATAAAACACATTTTCTAAAAACTCGTGTTTTTTACGAAATCATGTAAACCTTCTAGAAGCTGTGATTTTAAAAAATGGTGGAAGTAAGCTTTTCTTATTTCCGGACGAATGCGCAAACTATAGAAAGTCGTTTCGACGTAGAATGTCCATACTTTGTTGATTCCATTTATGAAATAAAACACAATTTCTAAAAACTCGTGTTTTTTAATAAATCATGTAAACCTTCAAGAAGCTGTGATTTTAAAAAACGGGGGAAGTAAGCGTTTCTTATTTCCGGACACATGCGCAAACTATAGAAAGTCGTTATGACATAGAATGGGCATACTTTGTAGATTCCATTTATGAAATAAAACACATTTTCTAAAAACTCGTATTTTTTACGAAATCATGTAAACCTTCTAGAAGCTGTGATTTTAAAAAACGGTGGAAGTAAGCTTTTCTTATTTCCGGACGAATGTGCAAACTATAGAAAGTCGTTATGACGTAGAATGTCCATACTTTGTTGATTCCATTTATGAAATAAAACACAATTTCTAAAAACTCGTGTTTTTTAATAAATCATGTAAACCTTCTAGAAGCTGTGATTTTAAAAAACGGGGGAAGTAAGCGTTTCTTATTTCCGGACGCATGCGCAAACTATAGAAAGTCGTTATGACGTAGAATGTGCATACTTTGTAGATTCCATTTATGAAATAAAACACATTTTCTAAAAACTCGTGTTTTTTACGAAATCATGTAAACCCTCTAGAAGCTGTGATTTTAAAAAATGGTGAAAGTAAGCTTTTGGTATTTCCGGACGAATGCGCAAACTATAGAAAGTCGCTATGATGTAGAATGTGCATACTTTGTTGATTCCATTTATGAAATAAAACACAGTTTCTAAAAACTCGTGTTTTTTAAGAAATCATGTAAACCTTCTAGAAGCTGTGATTTTAAAAAACAGGGGAAGTAAGCTTTTCTTATTTCCGGATGCATGCGCAAACTATAGAAAGTCGTTATGACGTAGAATGTGCATAATTTGTAGATTCCATTTATGAAATAAAACACATTTTCTATAAACTCGTGTTTTTTACGAAATCATGTAAACCTTCTAGAAGCTGTGATTTTAAAAAACGGTGGAAGTAAGCTTTTCTTATTTCCAAACGCTTGCGCAAACTATAGAAAGTCGTTATGACGTAGAATGTGCATACTTTGTAGATTCCATTTATGAAATAAAAAACATTTTCTAAAAACTCGTGTTTTTTACGAAATCATGTAAACCTTCTAGAAGGTGTGATTTTGAAAAACGGTGGAAGTAAGCTTTTCTTATTTCCGGACGCATGCGCAAACTATAGAAAGTCATTATGACGTAGAATGTTCATACTTTGTTGATTCCATTAATGAAATAAAACACATTTTCCAAAAACTCGTGTTTTTTAACAAATCATGTAAACCTTCTAGAAGCTGTGATTTTAAAAAACGGGGGAAGTAAGCTTTTCTTATTTCCGGACGCATGCGCAAACTATAGAATGTCGTTATGGCATAGAATGTGCATACTTTGTTGATTCTATTTATGAAATAAAACACATTTTCTAAAAACTCCTGTTTTTTACGAAATCATGTAAACCTATGCGCAAACTATAGAAAGCCATTATGACATAGAAACCTATAAACTCGTGTTTTTTACGAAATCATGTAAACCTTCTAGAAGCTGTGATTTTAAAAAACGGTGGAAGTAAGCTTTTCTTATTTCCAAACGCATGCGCAAACTATAGAAAGCCATTATGACATAGAATGTGCATACTTTGTATATTCCATTTATGAAATAAAACGAATTTTCTAAAAACTCGTGTTTTTTACGAAATCATGATTTCGTAAAAAACACGAGTTTTTAGAAAATGTGTTTTATTTCATAAATGGAATCTACAAAGTATGCACATTCTACGTCATAACGACTTTCTATAGTTTGCGCATGCATCCGGAAATAAGAAAAGCTTACTTCCCCCATTTTTTAAAAATCACAGCTTCTAGAAAGTTTACATGATTTCTTAAAAAACAAGAGTTTTTACAAAATTTGTTTTATTTCATAAATGGAATCAACAAAGTATGCACATTCTACGTCATAACGACTTTCTATAGTTTGTGGATGCGTTCGGAAATAAGAAAAGCTTACTTCCCCCGTTTTTTAAAATCACAGCTTCTAGAAGGTTTACATGATTTTTTAAAAAACACGAGTTTATAGAAAATGTGTTTTATTTCATAAATGGAATCAACAAAGTATGCACATTCTATGTCATAACGACTTTCTATAGTTTACGCATACGTTTGGAAATAAGAAAAGCTTACTTCCCCCGTTTTTAAAAATCACAGCTTCTAGAAGGTTTACATGATTTCTTAAAAAACATGAGTTTTTAGAAAATGTGTTTTATTTCATCAAAGTATGCACATTCTACATCATAACAACTTTCTATAGTTTGCGCATGCGTCCGGAAATAAGAAAAGCTTACTTCCACCGTTTTTTAAAATCACAGCTTCTAGAAGGTTTACATGATTTCGTAAAAAACACGAGTTTTTAGAAAATGTGTTTTATTTCATAAATGGAATCTACAAAGTATGCACATTCTACGTCATAACGACTTTCTATAGTTTGTGCATACGTCCGGATATAAGAAAAGCTTACTTCCATCGTTTTTTAAAATCACAGCTTCTAGAAGGTTTACATGATTTCGTAAAAAACACGAGTTTTTATAAAATGTATTTTATTTCATAAATGGAATCTACAAAGAATGAAGATTCTACGTCATAACGACTTTCTATAGTTTGCGCATACATTTGGAAATAAGAAAAGCTCACTTCCCCCGTTTTTTAAAATCACAGCTTCTAGAAGGTTTACATGATTTCTTAAAAAACATGAGTTTTTAGAAAATGTGTTTTATTTCATCAATGGAATCATCAAAGTATGCACATTCTACGTCATAACAACTTTCTATAGTTTGCGCATGCGTCCGGAAATAAGAAAAGCTTACTTCCCCCATTTTTAAAAATCACAGCTTCTAGAAGGTTTACATGATTTCTTAAAAAACACGAGTTTTTAGAAAATGTGTTTTATTTCATAAATGGAATCAACAAAGTATGCACATTCTATGTCATAACGACTTTCTATAGTTTGCGCATGCTATCGGAAATAAGAAAAGCTTACTTCCCCCGTTTTTTAAAATCACAGCTTCTAGAAAGTTTACATGATTTCTTAAAAAACACGAGTTTTTAGAAAATGTGTTTTATTTCATAAATGGAATCAACAAAGTATGCACATTCTACGTCATAAGGACTTTCTATAGTTTTCGCATTCGTCCGGAAATAAGAAAAGCTTAGTTCCCCATTTTTTAAAATCACAGCTTCTGGAAGGTTTACATGATTTCTTAAAAAACACGAGTTTTTAGAAAATGTGTTTTATTTCATAAATGGAATCAACAAAGTATGCACATTCTACGTCATAACATCTTTCTATAGTTTGCACATGCGTCCGAAAATAAGAAAAGCTTACTTCCACCGTTTTTTAAAATCACAGCTTCTAGAAGGTTCACATGATTTCTTAAAAAGCACAAGTTTTTAGAACATGTGTTTTATTTCATAAATGGAATCAACAAAGTCTGCACATTCTACGTCGAAACGACTTTCTGTAGATTGCCCATTCGTCCAGAAATAAGAAAAGCTTACTTCCACCGTTTTTTAAAATCACAGCTTCTATAAGGTTTACATGATTTCGTAAAAAACACGAGTTTTTAGAAAATGTGTTTTATTTCATAAATGGAATCTACAAAGTATGCACATTCTACGTCATAATGACGTTCTATAGTTTGCGCATGCATCCGGAAATAAGAAAAGCTTACTTCCCCCATTTTTTAAAATCACAGCTTCTGGAAGGTTTACATGATTTCGTAAAAAACACGAGTTTTTAGAAAATGTGTTTTATTTCATAAATGGAATCTACAAAGTATGCACATTCTATGTCATAAAGAATTTCTATAGTTTGCGCATGCGTCCGGAAATAAGAAAAGCTTACTTCCCCCGTTTTTTAAAATCACAGCTTCTAGAAGGTTTACATGATTTCGTAAAAAACACGAGTTTTTAGAAAATGTGTTTTATTTCATAAATGGAATCTACAAAGTATGCACATTCTACGTCATAACGACTTTCTATAGTTTGCGCATGCGTCCGGAAATAAGAAAAGCTTACTTCCACCGTTTTTTAAAATCACAACTTCTAGAAGGCTTACATGATTTCGTAAAAAACACGATTTTTTCGAAAATTTGTTTTATTTCATAAATGGAATCTACAAACTCTACGTCATAACGACTTTCTATAGTTTGCGCATGCGTTCGGAAATAAGAAAAGCTTACTTCCCCCGTTTTTTAAAATCACAGCTTCTAGAAAGTTTACATGATTTCTTAAAAAACAGGAGTTTTTAGAAAATGTGTTTTATTTCATAAATGGAATCAACAAAGTATGCACATTCTACGTCATAACGACTTTCGATAGTTTGCGCATTCGTCCGGAAATAAGAAAAGCTTAGTTCCCCATTTTTTAAAATCACAGCTTCTGGAAGGTTTACATGATTTCTTAAAAAACACGAATTTTTAGAAAATGTGTTTTATTTCATAAATGGAATCAACAAAGTATGCACATTCTACGTCATAACAAATTTCTATAGTTTGCGCATGCGTCCAGAAATAAGAAAAGCTTACTTCCACCGTTTTTTAAAATCAGAGCTTCTAGAAGGTTTACATGATTTCGTAAAAAACACGAGTTTTTAAAAAATGTGTTTTATTTCATAAATGGAATCAACAAAGTCTGCACATTCTATGTCATAACGACTTTCTCTAGTTTGCGCATTCGTCCGGAAATAGGAAAATCTTACTTCCACGGTTTTTCAAAATCACAGCTTCTAGAAGGTTTACATGATTTCGTAAAAAACACAAGTTTTTAGAAAATGTGTTTTATTTGATCAATGGAATCTACAAAGTATGCAAATTCTACATCATAACGACTCTCTATAGTTTGCGCATGCGTCCGGAAATAAGAAAAGCTTACTTCCCCCATTTTTTAAAATCACAGCTTCTACAAGGTTTACATGATTTGTTAAAAAACACAAGTTTTTAGAAAATGTTTTTTATTTCATAAATGGAATCAACAAAGTATGCACATTCTATGTCATAACGACTTTCTATAGTTTGCGCATGCATCCGGAAATAAGAAAAGCTTACTTCCCCCGTTTTTTAAAATCACAGCTTCTAGAAGGTTTACATGATTTCTTAAAAAACACGTGTTTTTAGAAAATGTGTTTTATTTTATAAATGGAATCAAAAAACTATGCACATTCTACGTCATAACGACTTTCTATATTTTGCGCATTCTTCCGGAAATAAGAAAAGCTTACTTCCCCCGTTTTTTAAAATCACAGCTTGTAGAAGGTTTACATGATCTTTTAAAAAACACGAGTTTTTAGAAAATGTGTTTTATTTCATAAATGGAATCAACAAAGTATGCACATTCTACGTCATAACGACTTTCTATAGTTTGCGCATGCATCTGGAAATAAGAAAAGCTTACTTCCCCCATTTTTTAAAATCACAGCTTCTAGAAGGTTTACATGATTTCTTAAAAAACACGAGTTTTTAGAAAATGTGTTTTATTTCATAAATGGAATCAAAAAAGTATGCGGATTCTATGTCATAACGACTTTCTATACTTTGCGCATGCGTCCGGAAATAAGAAAAGCTTACTTCCACCGTTTTTTAAAATCACAGCTTCTAGAAGGTTTACATGATTTCTTAAAAAACACGAGTTTTTAGAAAATGTGTTTTATTTCATAAATGGAATCAAAAAAGTATGCGGATTCTACGTCATAACGAGTTTCTATAGTTTGCGCATGCGTCCGGAAATAAGAAAAGCTTACTTCCACCGTTTTTTAAAATCACAGCTTCTAGAAGGTTTACATGATTTCTTAAAAAACACGAGTTTTTAGAAAATGTGTTTTATTTCATAAATGGAATCAACAAACTCTGCACATTCTACATCATAACGACTTTCTATAGTTTGCGCATTCGTCCGGAAATAAGAAAAGCTTACTTCCACCGTTTTTTAAAATCACACCTTCTAGAAGTTTTACATGATTTCATAAAAAACATGAGTTTTTAGAAAATGTGTTTTATTTCATAAATTGAATCAACAAAGTATGCACATTCTACGTCATAACGGCTTTCTATAGTTTGCGCATGCGTTTGGAAATATGAAAAGCTTACTTCCCCCATTTTTTAAAATCACGACTTCTAGAAGGTTTACATGATTTCGTAAAAAACACGAGTTTTTAGAAAATGTGTTTTATTTCATAAATGGAATCAACAAAGTATGCACATTCTACGTCATAACGACTTTCTATAGTTTGTGCATGCGTTCGGAAATAAGAATAGCTTACTTCCACCGTTTTTTGAAATCACAGCTTCTAGAAGGTTTACATGATTTCTTAAAAAACATGAGTTTTTAGAAAATGTGTTTTATTTCATAAATAGAATCAACAAAGTCTGCACATTCTACGTCATAACGACTTTCTATAGTTTGCGCATTCGTGCGGAAATAAGAAAAGCTTACTTCCACAGTTTTTTAAAATCACAGCTTCTAGAAGGTTTACATGATTTCATAAAAAACACGAGTTTTTAGAAAATGTGTTTTATTTGATAAATGGAATCTAAAAAGTATGCACATTCTACGTCATAACGACTTTCTATAGTTTGCGCATGCGTCCGGAAATAAGAAAAGCTTACTTCCACCGTTTTTTAAAATCATAGCTTCTAGAAGGTTTACATGATTTCGTAAAAAACACGAGTTTTTAGAAAGTGTGTTTTATTTCATAAATGGAATCTACAAAGTATGCACATTCTACGTGATAATTACTTTCTATAGTTTGCGCATGCGTTTGGAAATAAGAAAAGCTGAGTTCCCCTGTTTTTTAAAATCACAGCTTCTAGAAGGTTTACATGATTTCTTAAAAAACACGAGTTTTTAGAAAATGTGTTTTATTTCATAAATGGAATCAACAAAGTATGCACATTCTACGTCATAACGACTTTCTATAGTTTGCGCATGCGTCCGGAAATAAGAAAAGCTTACTTCCACCGTTTTTTAAAATCATAGCTTCTAGAAGGTTTACATGATTTCTTAAAAAACACGAGTTTTTAGAACATGTGTTTTATTTCATAAATGGAATCAACAAAGTATGCACATTATACGTCATAATGACTTTCTATAGTTTGCGCATTCGTCTGGAAATAAGAAAAGCTTACTTCCACCGTTTCCTAAAATCACAGCTTCTAGAAGTTTTACATGATTTCTTAAAAAACACGAGTTTTTAGAACATGTGTTTTATTTAATAAATGGAATCAACAAAGTCTGCACATTCTACGTCGAAACGACTTTCTGTAATTTGCGCATGCGTCCGGAAATAAGAAAAGCTTACTTCCACCATTTTTTAAAATCACAGCTTCTATAAGGTTTACATGATTTCGTAAAAAACACGAGTTTTTAGAAAATGTGTTTTATTTCATAAATGGAATCTACAAAGTATGCACATTCTACGTCATAACGACGTTCTATAGTTTGCGCATGCGTCCGGAAATAAGAAAAGGTTACTTCCCCCGTTTTTTAAAATCACAGTTTCTGGAAGGTTTACATGATTTCTTAAAAAACACGAGTTTTTAGAAAAATGTGTTTTATTTCATAAATGGAATCAACAAAGTATGCACATTCTACGTCATAACGACTTTCTATAGTTTGAGCATGCGTACGGAAATAAGAAAAGCTTACTTCCACCGTTTTTTAAAATCACAGCTTCTAGAAGGTTTACATGATTTCGTAAAAAACACGAGTTTTTAGAAAATGTGTTTTATTTCATAAATGGAATCTACAAAGTATGCACATTCTACGTCATAACGACTTTCTATAGTTTGCGCATGCGTCCGGAAATAAGAAAAGCTTACTTCCACCGTTTTTTAAAATCACAACTTCTAGAAGGCTTACATGATTTCGTAAAAAACACGATTTTTTCGAAAATTTGTTTTATTTCATAAATGGAATCTACAAACTCTACGTCATAACGACTTTCTATAGTTTGCGCATGCGTTCGGAAATTAGGAAAGCTCACTTCCCCCGTTTTTTAAAATCACAGCTTCTAGAAAGTTTACATGATTTCTTAAAAAACACGAGCTTTTAGAAAATGTGTTTAATTTCATAAATGGAATCAACAAAGTATGCACATTCTATGTTATAACGACTTTCTATAGTTTGCGCATGCGTTTGGAAATAAGAAAAGCTTACTTCCCCTGTTTTTTAAAATCACAGCTTCTAGAAGGTTTACATGATTTCTTAAAAAACACGAGTTTTTAGAAAATGTGTTTTATTTCATAAATGGAATCAACAAAGTATGCACATTCTACGTCATAACGACTTTCTATAGTTTACGCATGCGTCCGGAAAAAAGAAAAGCTTACTTCCACCCTTTTTTAAAATCAAAGCTTCTAGAAGGTTTACATGATTTCTTAAAAAACTCGAGTTTTTAGAAAATGTGTTTTATTTCATAAATGGAATCAACAAATTATGCACATTCTACGCCATAACGACTCTCTATAGTTTCCGCATTCGTCCAGAAATAAGAAAAGCTAACTTCCACCGTTTTTTAAAATCACAGCTTCTAGAAGGTTTACATGATTTCGTAAAAAACACGAGTTTTTAGAAAATGTGCTTTATTTCATAAATGGAATCAACAAAGTATGCACATTCTACGTAATAACAGCTATCTATAGTTTGCGAATGCGACTGGAAATAAGAAAAGCTTACTTCCACCGTTTTTTAAAATCACAGCTTCTAGAAGGTTTACATGATTTCTTAAAAAACACGAGTTTTTAGAAAATGTGTTTTATTTCATAAATGGAATCTACAAAGTATGCACATTCTACGTCATAATGACTTTCTATAGTTTGCGCATTCGTCCGGAAATAAGAAAAGCTTACTTCCCCCGTTTTTTAAAATCACAGCTTCTAGAAGGTTTACATGATTTTTTTAAAAACACGAGTTTTTAGAAAATGTGTCTTATTTAATAAATGTAATCAACAAAGTATGCACATTCTACGTCATAACGACTTTCTATAGTTTGCGCATGCGTCCGAAAATAAGAAAAGCTTACATCCAACGTTTTTTAAAATCACAGTTTCTAGAAGGTTTACATGATTTCGTAAAAAACACGAGTTTTTAGGAAATGTGTTTTATTTCATAAATGGAATCTACAAAGTATGTACATTCTACGTCATAACGACTTTCTATAGTTTTAGCATTCGTCCGAAAATAAGAAAAGCTTACTTCCACCGTTTTTTAAAATCACAGCTTCTAGAAGGTTTACATGATTTCGTAAAAAATACGAGTTTTTAGAAAATTCGTTTTATTTCATAAATGGAATATACAAAGTATGCACATTCTATGTCACAATGACTTTCTATAGTTTGCGCATGCGTCCGGAAATAAGAAAAGCTTACTTCCACCATTTTCTAAAATCACAGCTTCTAGAAAATTTACATGATTTCGTAAAAAACACGAGTTTTTAGAAAATGTGTTTTATTTCATAAATGGAATCTACAAAGTATGCACATTCTACGTCATAAGGACTTTATATTGTTTGCGCATGCGTCCGGAAATAAGAAAAGCTTACTTCCCCCGTTTTTTAAAATCACAGCTTCTAGAATGCTTACATGATTTATTAAAAAACACGAGTTTTTAGAAAATGTGTTTTATTTCATATATGGAATCAACAAAGTATGCACATTCTATGTCATAATGACTTTCTATAGTTTGCGCATGCGTTTGGAAATAAGAAAAGCTTACTTCTCCCGTTTTTTAAAATCACAGCTTCTAGAAGGTTTACATGATTTCTTAAAAAACACGAGTTGTTAGAAAATGTGTTTTATTTCATAAATGGAATCAACAAAGTATGCACATTCTACGTCATAACGACTTTCTATAGTTTGCGCATGCGTTCAGAAAAAAGAAAAGCTTACTTCCACCCTTTTTTAAAATCAAAGCTTCTAGAAGGTTTACATGATTTCTTAAAAAACACGAGTTTTTAGAAAATGTGTTTTATTTCATAAATGGAATCAACAAAGTATGCACATTCTACGTCATAACGACTTTCTATAGTTTGCGCATTCGTCTGAAACTAAGAAAAGCTTACTTCCACCTTTTTTTAAAATCACAGCTTCTAGAAGGTTTACATGATTTCGTAAAAAACACCAGTTTTTAGAAAATGTGTTTTATTTCATAATTGGAATCTACAAAGTATGCACATTCTACGTCATAACGTCTTTCTATAGTTTGCACATCCGTCCGGAAATAAGAAAATCTTACTTCCCCCGTTTTTTAAAATCACAGCTTCTGGAAGGTTTACAGGATTTCTTAAAAAACAAGAGTTTTTAGAAAATGTGTTTTTTTTCATAAATGGAATCAAAAAAGTATGCACATTCTACGTCATAACGACTTTCTATAGTTTGCGCATTCGTCCGGAAATAAGAAAAGCTTAGTTCCACCATTTTTTAAAATCACAGCTTCTAGAAGGTTTACATGATTTCGTAAAAAACACGAGTTTTTAGAAAATGTGTTTTATTTCATAAATGATATCAACAAACTATGCACATTCTACGTCATAACGACTTTCTATAGTATGCGCATGCGTCCGGAAATAAGAAAAGCTTACTTCCACCGTTTTTTAAAATCACAGCATCTAGAAGGTTTACATGATTTCGTAAAAAACACGAGTTTTTAGAAAATGTGCTTTATTTCATAAATGGAATCTACAAAGTATTCACATTCTACGTCATAACGACTTTCTATAGTTTGCGCATGCGTCCGGAAATAAGAAAAGCTTGCTGCCACCGTTTTTTAAAATCACAGCTTCTAGAAGGTTTACATGATTTCTTAAAAAACACGAGTTTTTAGAAAATGTGTTTTATTTCATAAATGGAATCAACAAAGTATGCACATTCTAAGTCATAACGAATTTATATAGTTTGCACATGCGTTTGGAAATAAGAAAAGCTTACTTCCACCGTTTTTTAAAATCACAGCTACTAAAAGGTTTACATTGTTTCGTAAAAAACACGAGTTTTTAGAAAATGTGTTTTATTTCATAAATGGAATCTACAAAGTATTCACATTCTACGTCATAACGACTTTCTATAGTTTGCGCATGCGTCTGGATATAAGGAAAGCTTACTTCCAGCATTTTTTAAAATCACAGCTTCTAGAAGGTTTACATGATTTCGTAAAAAACACGAGTTTTTAGAAAATATGTTTTATTTCATAAATGGAACCTACAAAGTATGCACACTCTACGTCATAACGACTTTCTATAGTTTGCGCATGCGTTCGGAAATTAGAAAAGCTTACTTCCCTCGTTTTTTAAAATCACAGCTTCTAGAAGGTTTACATGATTTCTTAAAAAACACGAGTTTTTAGAAAATGTGTTTTATTTCATAAATGGAATCAACAAAGTATGCACATTCTATGTCATAACGACTTTCTATAGTTTGCGCATGCGTTTGGAAATAATAAAAGCTTACTTCCCCCGTTTTTTAAAATCACAGCATCTAGAAGGTTTACATGATTTCTTAAAAAACACGAGTTTTTAGAAAATGTGTTTTATTTCATAAATAGAATCAACAAAGTATGCACATTCTACGTCATAACGACTTTCTATAGTTTGCGCATGCATCCGGAAATAAGAAAAGCTTACTTCCACCGTTTTTTAAAATCACAGCTTCTAGAAGGTTTACATGATTTCGTAAAAAACACGCGTTTTTAGAAAATGTGTTTTATTTCATAAATGGAATCTACAAAGTATGCACATTCTACGTCATAATGACTTTCTATAGTTTGCGCATTCGTCCGGAAATAAGAAAAGCTTACTTCCACCGTTTTTTAAAATCACAGCTTCTAGAAGTTTTACATGATTTCATAAAAAACACGAGTTTTTAGAAAATTTGTTTTATTTCATAAATGGAATCTACAAAGGATGCACATTCTACGTCATAAAACCTTTCTATAGTTTGCACATGCGTCCGGAAATAAGAAAAGCTTACTTCCCCCGTTTTTTAAAATCACAGCTTCTAGAAGGTTTACATGATTTTTTTAAAAACACGAGTTTTTAGAAAATGTGTCTTATTTAATAAATGTAATCAACAAAGTATGCACATTCTACGTCATAACGACTTTCTATAGTTTGCGCATGCGTCCGAAAATAAGAAAAGCTTACTTCCAACGTTTTTTAAAATCACAGCTTCTAGAAGGTTTACATGATTTCGTAAAAAACACGAGTTTTTAGGAAATGTGTTTTATTTCATAAATTGAATCTACAAAGTATGTACATTCTACGTCATAACGACTTTCTATAGTTTTAGCATTCGTCCGAAAATAAGAAAAGCTTACTTCCACCGTTTTTTAAAATCACAGCTTCTAGAAGGTTTACATGATTTCGTAAAAAATACGAGTTTTTAGAAAATTCGTTTTATTACATAAATGGAATATACAAAGTATGCACATTCTATGTCACAATGACTTTCTATAGTTTGCGCATGCGTCCGGAAATAAGAAAAGCTTACTTCCACCATTTTCTAAAATCACAGCTTCTAGAAGATTTACATGATTTCGTAAAAAACACGAGTTTTTAGAAAATGTGTTTTATTTCATAAATGGAATCTACAAAGTATGCACATTCTACGTCATAAGGACTTTATATTGTTTGCGCATGCGTCCGGAAATAAGAAAAGCTTACTTCCCCAGTTTTTTAAAATCACAGCTTCTAGAATGCTTACATGATTTATTAAAAAACACGAGTTTTTAGAAAATGTGTTTTATTTCATATATGGAATCAACAAAGTATGCACATTCTATGTCATAATGACTTTCTATAGTTTGCGCATGCGTTTGGAAATAAGAAAAGCTTACTTCTCCCGTTTTTTAAAATCACAGCTTCTAGAAGGTTTACATGATTTCTTAAAAAACACGAGTTGTTAGAAAATGTGTTTTATTTCATAAATGGAATCAACAAAGTATGCACATTCTACGTCATAACGACTTTCTATAGTTTGCGCATGCGTTCAGAAAAAAGAAAAGCTTACTTCCACCCTTTTTTAAAATCAAAGCTTCTAGAATGTTTACATGATTTCTTAAAAAACACGAGTTTTTAGAAAATGTGTTTTATTTCATAAATGGAATCAACAAAGTATGCACATTCTACGTCATAACGACTTTCTATAGTTTGCGCATTCGTCTGAAACTAAGAAAAGCTTACTTCCACCTTTTTTTAAAATCACAGCTTCTAGAAGGTTTACATGATTTCGTAAAAAACACCAGTTTTTAGAAAATGTGTTTTATTTCATAATTGGAATCTACAAAGTATGCACATTCTACGTCATAACGTCTTTCTATAGTTTGCACATCCGTCCGGAAATAAGAAAATCTTACTTCCCCCGTTTTTTAAAATCACAGCTTCTGGAAGGTTTACAGGATTTCTTAAAAAACAAGAGTTTTTAGAAAATGTGTTTTTTTTCATAAATGGAATCAAAAAAGTATGCACATTCTACGTCATAACGACTTTCTATAGTTTGCGCATTCGTCCGGAAATAAGAAAAGCTTAGTTCCACCATTTTTTAAAATCACAGCTTCTAGAAGGTTTACATGATTTCGTAAAAAACACGAGTTTTTAGAAAATGTGTTTTATTTCATAAATGATATCAACAAACTATGCACATTCTACGTCATAACGACTTTCTATAGTATGCGCATGCGTCCGGAAATTAGAAAAGCTTACTTCCACCGTTTTTTAAAATCACAGCATCTAGAAGGTTTACATGATTTCGTAAAAAACACGAGTTTTTAGAAAATGTGTTTTATTTCATAAATGGAATCTACAAAGTATTCACATTCTACGTCATAACGACTTTCTATAGTTTGCGCATGCGTCCGGAAATAAGAAAAGCTTGCTGCCACCATTTTTTAAAATCACAGCTTCTAGAAGGTTTACATGATTTCTTAAAAAACACGAGTTTTTAGAAAATGTGTTTTATTTCATAAATGGAATCAACAAAGTATGCACATTCTAAGACATAACGAATTTATATAGTTTGCACATGCGTTTGGAAATAAGAAAAGCTTACTTCCACCGTTTTTTAAAATCACAGCTACTAGAAGGTTTACATTGTTTCGTAAAAAACACGAGTTTTTAGAAAATGTGTTTTATTTCATAAATGGAATCTACAAAGTATTCACATTCTACGTCATAACGACTTTCTATAGTTTGCGCATGCGTCTGGATATAAGGAAAGCTTACTTCCAGCATTTTTTAAAATCACAGCTTCTAGAAGGTTTACATGATTTCGTAAAAAACACGAGTTTTTAGAAAATATGTTTTCTTTCATAAATGGAACCTACAAAGTATGCACACTCTACGTCATAACGACTTTCTATAGTTTGCGCATGCGTTCGGAAATTAGAAAAGCTTACTTCCCTCGTTTTTTAAAATCACAGCTTCTAGAAGGTTTACATGATTTCTTAAAAAACACGAGTTTTTAGAAAATGTGTTTTATTTCATAAATGGAATCAACAAAGTATGCACATTCTATGTCATAACGACTTTCTATAGTTTGCGCATGCGTTTGGAAATAATAAAAGCTTACTTCCCCCGTTTTTTAAAATCACAGCTTCTAGAAGGTTTACATGATTTCTTAAAAAACACGAGTTTTTAGAAAATGTGTTTTATTTCATAAATAGAATCAACAAAGTATGCACATTCTACGTCATAACGACTTTCTATAGTTTGCGCATGCATCCGGAAATAAGAAAAGCTTACTTCCACCGTTTTTTAAAATCACAGCTTCTAGAAGGTTTACATGATTTCGTAAAAAACACCCGTTTTTAGAAAATGTGTTTTATTTCATAAATGGAATCTACAAAGTATGCACATTCTACGTCATAACGACTTTCTATAGTTTGCGCATGCGTCCGGAAATAAGAAAAGCTTACTTCCACCATTTTTTAAAATCACAGCTTCTAGAAGCTTTACATGATTTCTTAAAAAACACGAGTTTTTAGAAAATGTGTTTTATTTCATAAATGGAATCTACAAAGTATGCACATTCTACGTCATAACGACTTTCTATAGTTTGCGCATGCATCCGGAAATAAGAAAAGCTTACTTCCACCGTTTTTTAAAATCACAGCTTCTAGAAGGTTTACATGATTTCGAAGAAAACATGAGTTTTTAGAAAATGTGTTTTATTTCATAAATGGAATCAACAAAGTATGCACATTCTATGTCATAGCGACTTTCTATACTTTGCGCATGCGTTTGGAAATAAGAAAAGCTTACTTCCACTGTTTTTTAAAATCACGGCTTCTAGAAGGTTTACATGATTTCTTAAAAAACACGAGTTTTTAGAAAATGTGTTTTATTTCATAAATGGAATCAACAAAGTATGCACATTCTAAGTCATAATGACTTTCTATAGTTTGCGCATTCGTCTGGAAATAAGAAAAGCTTACTTCCACCGTTTTTTAAAATCACAGCTTCTAGAAGTTTTACATGATTTCATAAAAAACACGAGTTTTTAGAAAATTTGTTTTATTTCATAAATGGAATCTACAAAGGATGCACATTCTACGTCATAAAACCTTTCTATAGTTTGCGCATGCGTCCGGAAATAAGAAAAGCTTACTTCCCCCGTTTTTTAAAATCACAGCTTCTAGAAGGTTTACATGATTTTTTTAAAAACACGAGTTTTTAGAAAATGTGTCTTATTTAATAAATGTAATCAACAAAGTATGCACATTCTACGTCATAACGACTTTCTATAGTTTGCGCATGCGTCCGGAAATAAGGAAAGCTTACTTCCAACGTTTTTTAAAATCACAGCTTCTAGAAGGTTTACATGATTTCTTAAAAAACACGAGTTTTTAGAAAATGTGTTTTATTTCATAAATGGAATCTACAAAGGATGCACATTCTACGTCATAAAACCTTTCTATAGTTTGCGCATGCGTCCGGAAATAAGAAAAGCTTACTTCCCCCGTTTTTTAAAATCACAGCTTCTAGAAGGTTTACATGATTTTTTTAAAAACACGAGTTTTTAGAAAATGTGTCTTATTTAATAAATGTAATCAACAAAGTATGCACATTCTACATCATAACGACTTTCTATAGTTTGCGCATGCGTCCGGAAATAAGGAAAGCTTACTTCCAACGTTTTTTAAAATCACAGCTTCTAGAAGGTTTACATGATTTCTTAAAAAACACGAGTTTTTAGAAAATGTGTTTTATTTCATAAATGGAATCTACAAAGTATGCACATTCTACGTCATAACGACTTTCTATAGTTTGCACATCCGTCCGGAAATAAGAAAAGCTTACTTCCACCCTTTTTTAAAATCACAGCTTCTAGAAGGTTTACATGATTTCGTAAAAAACACGAGTTTTTAGAAAATGTGTTTTATTTCATAAATGGAATCAACAAAGTATGCACATTCTACTTCATAACAACTTTCTATAGTTTGCGCATGCGTCCGGAAAAAAGAAAAGCTTACTTCCACCCTTTTTTAAAATCAAAGCTTCTAGAAGGTTTACATGATTTCTTAAAAAACAAGAGTTTTTAGAAAATGTGTTTTATTTCATAAATGGAATCAACAAAGTATGCGCATTCTACGTCATAACGACTTTCTATAGTTTGCGCATTCGTCTGAAACTAAGAAAAGCTTACTTCCACCTTTTTTTAATATCACAGCTTCTAGAAGGTTTACATGATTTCGTAAAAAACACGAGTTTTTAGAAAATGTGTTTTATTTCATAAATGGAATCTACAAAGTATGCACATTCTACGTCATAACGACTTTCTATAGTTTGCACATCCGTCCGGAAATAAGAAAAGCTTACTTTCCCCGTTTTTTAAAATCACAGCTTCTGGAAAGTTTACATGATTTCTTACAAAACAAGAGTTTTTAGAAAATGTGTTTTATTTCATAAATGGAAGCAGAAAAGTATGCACATTCTACGTCATAACGACTTTCTATAGTTTGCACATTCGTCCTGAAATAAGAAAAGCTTAGTTCCACCATTTTTTAAAATCACAGCTTCTAGAAGGTTTACATGATTTCGTAAAAAACACGAGTTTTTTGAAAATGTGTTTTATTTCATAAATGGTATCAACAAAGTATGCACATTCTATGTCAAAATGACTTTCTATAGTATGCGCATGCGTCCGGAAATAAGAAAAGCTTACTTCGACCGTTTTTTAAAATCACAGCATCTAGAAGGTTTACATGATTTCGTAAAAAACACGAGTTTTTAGAAAATGTTTTATTTAATAAATGGAATCTACAAAGTATTCACATTCTACATCATAACGACTTTCTATAGTTTGCGCATGCGTTCGGAAATTAGAAAAGCTTAATTCCCTCGTTTTTTAAAATCACAACTTCTAGAAGGTTTACATGATTTCTTAAAAAACACGAGTTTTTAGAAAATGTGTTTTATTTCATAAATGGAATCAACAAAGTATGCACATTCTATGTCATAACGACTTTCTATAGTTTGCGCATGCGTTTGGAAATAAGAAAAGCTTACTTCACCCGTTTTTTAAAATCACAGCTTCTAGAAGGTTTACATGATTTCTTAAAAAACACGAGTTTTTAGAAAATGTGTTTTATTTCATAAATAGAATCAACAAAGTATGCACATTCTACGTCATAACGACTTTCTATAGTTTGAGCATGCATCCGGAAATAAGAAAAGCTTACTTCCACCGTTTTTTAAAATCACAGCTTCTAGAAGGTTTACATGATTTCGTAAAAAACACGCGTTTTTAGAAAATGTGTTTTATTTCATAAATGGAATCTACAAAGTATGCACATTCTACGTCATAACGACTTTCTATAGTTTGCGCATGCGTCCGGAATAAGAAAATCTTACTTCCACCGTTTTTTCAAATCACAGCTTCTAGAAGGTTTACATGATTTCTTAAAAAACATGAGTTTTTAGAAAATGTGTTTTATTTCATACATGGAATCTACAAAGTATGCACATTCTACGTCATAACGACTTTCTATAGTTTGCGCATGCATCCGGAAATAAGAAAAGCTTACTTCCCCCGTTTTTTAAAATCACAGCTTCTAGAAGGTTTACATGATTTCGAAAAAAACACGAGTTTTTAGAAAATGTGTTTTATTTCATAAATGGAATCAACAAAGTATGCACATTGTATGTCATAGCGACTTTCTATACTTTGCGCATGCGTTTAAAAATAAGAAAAGCTTACTTCCACTGTTTTTTAAAATCACAGCTTCTAGAAGGTTTACATGATTTTTTTAAAAACACTAGTTTTTAGAAAATGTGTCTTATTTAATAAATGTAATCAACAAAGTATGCACATTCTATGTCATAATGACTTTCTATAGTTTGCGCATGCGTCCGGAAATAAGAAAAGCTCACTTCCAACGTTTTTTAAAATCACAGCTTCTAGAAGGTTTACATGATTTCGTAAAAAACACGAGTTTTTAGGAAATGTGTTTTAATTCATAAATGGAATCTACAAAGTATGTACATTCTACGTCATAACGACTTTCTATAGTTTTAGCATTCGTCCGAAAATAAGAAAAGCTTACTTCCACCGTTTTTAAAAATCACAGCTTCTAGAAGGTTTACATGATTTCGTAAAAAACACGAGTTTTTAGAAAATTCGTTTTATTTCATAAATGGAATCTACAAAGTATGCACATTCTATGTCATAATGACTTTCTATAGTTTGCGCATGCGTCCGGAAATAAGAAAAGCTTACTTCCACCGTTTTCTAAAATCACAGCTTCTAGAAGATTTACATGATTTCGTAAAAAACACGAGTTTTTAGAAAATGTGTTTTATTTCATAAATGGAATCTAAAAAGTATGCACATTCTACGTCATAAGGACTTTCTATAGTTTGCGCATGCGTCCGGAAATAAGAAAAGCTTACTTCCCCCGTTTTTTAAAATCACAGCTTCTAGAATGCTTACATGATTTCTTAAAAAACACGAGTTTTTAGAAAATGTGTTTTATTTCATAAATGGAATCAACAAATTATGCACATTCTACGTCATAACGACTTTCTATAGTTTGCGCATGCGTCCGGAAAAAACAAAAGCTTCCTTCCACCCTTTTTTAAAATCAAAGCTTCTAGAAGGTTTACATGATTTCTTAACAAACACGAGTTTTTAGAAAATGTGTTTTATTTCATAAATGGAATCAACAAAGTATGCACATTCTACGTCATAACGACTTTCTATAGTTTGCGCATTCGTCTGAAACTAAGAAAAGCTTACTTCTACCTTTTTTCAAAATCACAGCTTCTAGAAGGTTTACATGATTTCGTAAAAAACACGAGTTTTTAGAAAATGTGTTTTATTTCATAAATGGAATCTACAAAGTATGCACATTCTATGTCATAACGACTTTCTATAGTTTGCACATCCGTCCGGAAATAAGAAAAGCTTACTTCGCCCGTTTTTTAAAATCAAAGCTTCTAGAAGGTTTACATGATTTCTTTAAAAACACGAGTTTTTAGAAAATGTGTTTTATTTCATAAATGAAATCAACAAAGTATGCACATTCTACGTCATAACGACTTTCTATAGTTTGCGCATGCGTCCGGAAAAAAGAAAAGCTTACTTCCACCCTTTTTTAAAATCAAAGCTTCTAGAAGGTTTACATGATTTCTTAAAAAACATGAGTTTTTAGAAAATGTGTTTTATTTCATAAATGGAATCAACAAAGTATGCACATTCTACGTCAGAACGACTTTCTATAGTTTGCGCATTCGTCTGAAACTAAGAAAAGCTTACTTCCACCTTTCTTCAAAATCACAGCTTCTAGAAGGTTTACATGATTTCGTAAAAAACACGAGTTTTTAGAAAATGTGTTTTATTTCATAAATGGAATGTACAATGTATGCACATTCTACGTCATAACGACTTTCTATAGTTTGCACATCCGTCCGGAAATAAGAAAAGCTTACTTCCCCCGTTTTTTAAAATCACAGCTTCTGGAAGGTTTACATGATTTCTTAAAAAACAAGAGTTTTTAGAAAATGTGTTTTATTTCATAAATGGAATAATAAAAGTATGCACATTCTATGTCATAACGACTTTCTATAGTTTGCGCATTCGTCCTGAAATAAGAAAAGCTTAGTTCCACCATTTTTTAAAATCACAGCTTCTAGAAGGTTTACATGATTTCGTAAAATACACGAGTTTTTAGAAAATGTGTTTTATTTCATAAATGGTATCAAAAAAGTATGCACATTCTACGTCATAACGACTTTCTATAGCATGCGCATGCGTCCGGAAATAAGAAAAGCTTACTTCCACCGTTTTTTAAAATGACAGCATCTAGAAGGTTTACATGATTTCGTAAAAAACATGAGTTTTTAGAAAATGTTTTATTTCATAAATGGAATCTACAAAGTATTCACATTCTACGTCATAACGACTTTCTATAGTTTGCGCATGCGTTCGGAAATTAGAAAAGCTTAATTCCCTCGTTTTTTAAAATCAGAGCTTCAAGAAGGTTTACATGATTTCTTAAAAAACACGAGTTTTTAGAAAATGTGTTTTATTTCATAAATGGAATCAACAAAGTATGCACATTCTATGTCATAACGACTTTCTATAGTTTGCGCATGCGTTTGGAAATAAGAAAAGCTTACTTTCCCCGTTTTTTAAAATCACAGCTTCTAGAAGGTTTACATGATTTCTTAAAAAACACGAGTTTTTAGAAAATGTGTTTTATTCCATAAATAGAATCAACAAAGTATGCACATTCTATGTCATAACGACTTTCTATAGTTTGCGCATGCATCCGGAAATAAGAAAATCTTACTTCCACCGTTTTTTAAAATCACAGCTTCTAGAAGGTTTACATGATTTCGTAAAAAACACGCGTTTTTAGAAAATGTGTTTTATTTCTTAAATGGAATCTACAAAGTATGCACATTCTACGCATAACGACTTTCTATAGTTTGCGCATGCGTCCGGAAATAAGAAAAGCTTACTTCCACCGTTTTTTAAAATCACAGCTTCTAGAAGGTTTACATGATTTCTTAAAAAACACGAGTTTTTAGAAAATGTGTTTTATTTCATAAATGGAATCTACAAAGTATGCACATTCTACGTCATAACGACTTTCTATAGTTTGCGCATGCATCCGGAAATAAGAAAAGCTTACTTCCCCCGTTTTTTAAAATCACAGCTTCTAGAAGGTTTACATGATTTCGAAAAAAACACGAGTTTTTATAAAATGTGTTTTATTTCATAAATGGAATCAACAAAGTATGCACATTCTATGTCATAGCGACTTTCTTTAGTTTGCGCATTCGTTTGTAAATAAGAAAAGCTTACTTCCACTGTTTTTTAAAATCACGGCTTCTAGAAGGTTTACATGATTTCTTAAAAAACACGAGTTTTTAGAAAATGTGTTTTATTTCATAAATGGAATCAACAAAGTATGCACATTTTACGTAATAATGACTTTCTATAGTTTGCGCATTCGTCCGGAAATAAGAAAAGCTTACTTCCACCGTTTTTAAAAATCACATCTTCTAGAAGTTTTACATGATTTCATAAAAGACACGAGTTTTTAGAAAATTTGTTTTATTTCATAAATGGAATCTACAAAGGATGCACATTCTACGTCATAAAACCTTTCTATAGTTTGCGCATGCTTCCGGAAATAAGAAAAGCTTACTTCCCCGGTTTTTTAAAATCACAGCTTCTAGAAGGTTTACATGATTTTTTTAAAAACACGAGTTTTTAGAAAATGTGTCTTATTTAATAAATGTAATCAGCAAAGTATGCACATTCTACGTCATAACGACTTTCTATAGTTTGCGCATGCGTCCGGAAATAAGAAAAGCTTACTTCCAACGTTTTTTAAAATCACAGCTTCTAGAAGGTTTACACGATTTCGTAAAAAACACGAGTTTTTAGGAAATGTGTTTTATTTCATAAATGGAATCTACAAAGTATGTACATTCTACGTCATAACAACTTTCTATAGTTTTAGCATTCGTCCGAAAATAAGAAAAGCTTACTTCCACCATTTTTTAAAATCACAGCTTCTAGAAGGTTTACATGATTTCGTAAAAAACACGAGTTTTTAGAAAATTCGTTTTATTTCATAAATGGAATCTACAAAGTAGGCACATTCTATAGTTTGCGCATTCGTCTGAAAATAAGAAAAGCTTACTTCCACCTTTTTTTAAAATCACAGCTTCTAGAAGGTTTACATGATTTCGTAAAAAACACGAGTTTTTAGAAAATGTGTTTTATTTCATAAATGGAATCTACAAAATATGCACGTTCTACGTCATAACGACTCTCTATAGTTTGCACATCCGTCCGGAAATAAGAAAATCTTACTTCCCCCGTTTTTTAAAATCACAGCTTCTGGAAGGTTTACATGATTTCTTAAAAAACAAGAGCTTTTAGAAAATGTATTTTATTTCATAAATGGAATCAAAAAAATATGCACATTCTGCGTCATAACCACTTTCTATAGTTTGCGCATTCGTCCGGAAATAAGAAAAGCTTAGTTCCACCATTTTTTAAAATCACAGCTTCTAGAAGGTTTACATGATTTCGTAAAAAACACGAGTTTTTAAAAAATGTGTTTTATTTCATAAATGGAATCTACAAAGTATGCACATTCTACGTCATAACGACTTTCTATAGTTTGCGCATGCGTCCGAAAATAAGAAAAGCTTACTTCCACCGTTGTTTAAAATCACAGCTTCTAGAAGGTTTACATGATTTCGTAAAAAACACGCGTTTTTAGAAAATGTGTTTTATTTCATAAATGGAATCTACAAAGTTTGCACATTCTACGTCATAACGACTTTCTATAGTTTGCGCATGCGTCCGGAAATAAGAAAAGCTTACTTCCACCGTTTTTTAAAATCACAGCTTCTAGAAGGTTTACATGATTTCTTAAAAAACACGAGTTTTTAGAAAATGTGTTTTATTTCATAAATGGAATCTACAAAGTATGCACCTTCTACGTCATAACGACTTTCTATAGTTTGCGCATGCATCCGGAAATAAGAAAAGCTTACTTCCACCGTTTTTTAAAATCACCGCTTCAAGAAGGTTTACATGATTTCGAAAAAAACACGAGTTTTTAGAAAATGTGTTTTATTTCATAAATGGAATCAACAAAGTATGCACATTCTATGTCATAGCGACTTTCTATGGTTTGCGCATGCGTTTGGAAATAAGAAAAGCTTACTTCCACTGTTTTTTAAAATCATGGCTTCTAGAAGGTTTACATGATTTCTTAAAAAACACGATTTTTTAGAAAATGTGTTTTATTTCATAAATGGAATCAACAAAGTATGCACATTCTACGTCATAACGACTTTCTATAGTTTGCGCATTCGTCTGAAAATAAGAAAAGCTTACTTCCACCGTTTTTTAAAATCACGGCTTCTAGAATGCTTACATGATTTCTTAAAAAACACGAGTTTTTAGAAAATGTGTTTTATTTCATAAATGGAATCAACAAAGTATGCACATTCTACGTCATAACGACTTTCTATAGTTTGCGCATGCGTTTGGAAATAAGAAAAGCTTACTTCTCCCGTTTTTTAAAATCACAGCTTCTAGAAGGTTTACATGATTTCTTAAAAAACACGAGTTGTTAGAAAATGTGTTTTATTTCATAAATGGAATCAACAAAGTATGCACATTCTACGTCATAACGACTTTCTATAGTTTTCGCATCCGTCCGGAAATAAGAAAAGCTTACTTCCATCCATTTTTAAAATCAAAGCTTCTAGAAGGTTTACATGATTTCTTAAAAAACACGATTTTTTAGAAAACGTGTTTTATTTCATAAATGGAATCAACAAAGTATGCACATTCTACGTCATAACGACTTTCTATAGTTTGCGCATTCGTCTGAATATAAGAAAAGCTTACTTCCACCTTTTTTTAAAATCACAGCTTCTAGAAGGTTTACATGATTTCGTAAAAAACACGAGTTTTTAGAAAATGTGTTTTATTTCATAAATGGAATCTACAAAGTATGCACCTTCTACGTCATAACGACTTTCTATAGTTTGCGCATGCATCCGGAAATAAGAAAAGCTTACTTCCACCGTTTTTTAAAATCACCGCTTCAAGAAGGTTTACATGATTTCGAAAAAAACACGAGTTTTTAGAAAATGTGTTTTATTTCATAAATGGAATCAACAAAGTATGCACATTCTATGTCATAGCGACTTTCTATGGTTTGCGCATGCGTTTGGAAATAAGAAAAGCTTACTTCCACTGTTTTTTAAAATCACGGCTTCTAGAAGGTTTACATGATTTCTTAAAAAACACGATTTTTTAGAAAATGTGTTTTATTTCATAAATGGAATCAACAAAGTATGCACATTCTACGTCATAACGACTTTCTATAGTTTGCGCATTCGTCTGAAAATAAGAAAAGCTTACTTCCACCGTTTTTTAAAATCACGGCTTCTAGAATGCTTACATGATTTCTTAAAAAACACGAGTTTTTAGAAAATGTGTTTTATTTCATAAATGGAATCAACAAAGTATGCACATTCTACGTCATAACGACTTTCTATAGTTTGCGCATGCGTTTGGAAATAAGAAAAGCTTACTTCTCCCGTTTTTTAAAATCACAGCTTCTAGAAGGTATACATGATTTCGTAAAAAACACGAGTTTTTAGAAAATGTGTTTTATTTCATAAATGGAATCTACAAAGTATGCACATTCTACGTCATAACAACTTTCTATATTTTGCGTATGCATCCGGAAATAAGAAAAGCTTACTTCCACCGTTTTTTAAAATCACAGCTTCTAGAAGGTTTACATAATTTCGTAAAAAACATGAGTTTTAAGAAAGTGTTTTTTTATTTCATAAATGGAATCTACAAAGTATGCACATTCTACGTCATAACGAATTTCTATAGTTTGCGCATGCGTTTGGAAATAAGAAAAGCTTAGTTCCCCCGTTTTTTAAAATCACAGCTTCTAGAAGGTTTACATGATTTCTTAAAAAACAAGAGTTTTTAGAAAATGTATTTTATTTCATAAATGGAATCAAAAAAGTATGCACATTCTACGTCATAACGACTTTCTATAGTTTGCGCATTCGTCCGGAAATAAGAAAAGCTTAGTTCCACCATTTTTTAAAATCACAGCTTCTAGAAGGTTTACATGATTTCGTAAAAAACACGAGTTTTTAGAAAATGCGTTTTATTTCATAAATGGAATCTACAAAGTATGCACATTCTACGTCATAACGACTTTCTATAGTTTGCGCATCCGTCCGGAAATAAGAAAAGCTTACTTCCATCCATTTTTAAAATCAAAGCTTCTAGAAGGTTTACATGATTTCTTAAAAAACACGATTTTTTAGAAAACGTGTTTTATTTCATAAATGGAATCAACAAAGTATGAACATTCTACGTCATAACGACTTTCTATAGTTTGCGCATTCGTCTGAAAATAAGAAAAGCTTACTTCCACCTTTTTTTAAAATCACAGCTTCTAGAAGGTTTACATGATTTCGTAAAAAACACGAGTTTTTAGAAAATGTGTTTTATTTCATAAATGGAATCTACAAAATATGCACGTTCTACGTCATAACGACTCTCTATAGTTTGCACATCCGTCCGGAAATAAGAAAAGCTTACTTCCCCCGTTTTTTAAAATCACAGCTTCTGGAAGGTTTACATGATTTCTTAAAAAACAAGAGCTTTTAGAAAATGTATTTTATTTCATAAATGGAATCAAAAAAATATGCACATTCTGCGTCATAACCACTTTCTATAGTTTGCGCATTCGTCCGGAAATAAGAAAAGCTTAGTTCCACCATTTTTTAAAATCACAGCTTCTAGAAGGTTTACATGATTTCGTAAAAAACACGAGTTTTTAGAAAATGTGTTTTATTTCATAAATGGAATCTACAAAGTATGCACATTCTACGTCATAACGACTTTCTATAGTTTGCGCATGCGTCCGAAAATAAGAAAAGCTTACTTCCACCGTTGTTTAAAATCACAGCTTCTAGAAGGTTTACATGATTTCGTAAAAAACACGCGTTTTTAGAAAATGTGTTTTATTTCATAAATGGAATCTACAAAGTATGCACATTCTACGTCATAACGACTTTCTATAGTTTGCGCATGCGTCCGGAAATAAGAAAAGCTTACTTCCACCGTTTTTTAAAATCACAGCTTCTAGAAGGTTTACATGATTTCTTAAAAAACACGAGTTTTTAGAAAATGTGTTTTATTTCATAAATGGAATCTACAAAGTATGCACCTTCTACGTCATAACGACTTTCTATAGTTTGCGCATGCATCCGGAAATAAGAAAAGCTTACTTCCACCGTTTTTTAAAATCACCGCTTCAAGAAGGTTTAAATGATTTCGAAAAAAACACGAGTTTTTAGAAAATGTGTTTTATTTCATAAATGGAATCAACAAAGTATGCACATTCTATGTCATAGCGACTTTCTATGGTTTGCGCATGCGTTTGGAAATAAGAAAAGCTTACTTCCACTGTTTTTTAAAATCTCGGCTTCTAGAAGGTTTACATGATTTCTTAAAAAACACGATTTTTTAGAAAATGTGTTTTATTTCATAAATGGAATCAACAAAATATGCACATTCTACGTCATAACGACTTTCTATAGTTTGCGCATTCGTCTGAAAATAAGAAAAGCTTACTTCCACCGTTTTTTAAAATCACGGCTTCTAGAATGCTTACATGATTTCTTAAAAAACACGAGTTTTTAGAAAATGTGTTTTATTTCATAAATGGAATCAACAAAGTATGCACATTCTACGTCATAACGACTTTCTATAGTTTGCGCATGCGTTTGGAAATAAGAAAAGCTTACTTCTCCCGTTTTTTAAAATCACAGCTTCTAGAAGGTTTACATGATTTCTTAAAAAACACGAGTTGTTAGAAAATGTGTTTTATTTCATAAATGGAATCAACAAAGTATGCACATTCTACGTCATAACGACTTTCTATAGTTTTCGCATCCGTCCGGAAATAAGAAAAGCTTACTTCCATCCATTTTTAAAATCAAAGCTTCTAGAAGGTTTACATGATTTCTTAAAAAACACGATTTTTTAGAAAACGTGTTTTATTTCATAAATGGAATCAACAAAGTATGCACATTCTACGTCATAACGACTTTCTATAGTTTGCGCATTCGTCTGAAAATAAGAAAAGCTTACTTCCACCTTTTTTTAAAATCACAGCTTCTAGAAGGTTTACATGATTTCGTAAAAAACACGAGTTTTTAGAAAATGTGTTTTATTTCATAAATGGAATCTACAAAATATGCATGTTCTACGTCATAACGACTCTCTATAGTTTGCACATCCGTCCGGAAATAAGAAAAGCTTACTTCCCCCGTTTTTTAAAATCACAGCTTCTGGAAGGTTTACATGATTTCTCAAAAAACAAGAGCTTTTAGAAAATGTATTTTATTTCATAAATGGAATCAAAAAAATATGCACATTCTGCGTCATAACCACTTTCTATAGTTTGCGCATTCGTCCGGAAATAAGAAAAGCTTAGTTCCACCATTTTTTAAAATCACAGCTTCTAGAAGGTTTACATGATTTCGTAAAAAACACGAGTTTTTAGAAAATGTGTTTTATTTCATAAATTGAATCTACAAAGTATGCACATTCTACGTCATAACGACTTTCTATAGTTTGCGCATGCGTCCGAAAATAAGAAAAGCTTACTTCCACCGTTGTTTAAAATCACAGCTTCTAGAAGGTTTACATGATTTTTTTAAAAACACGAGTTTTTGAAAATGTGTTTTATTTCATAAATGGAATCATCAAGGTATGCACATTCTACGAAATAATGACTTTCTATATTTTGCGCATGCGTTTGGAAATAAGAAAAGCTTACTTCCCCTGTTTTTTTAAATCACAACTTCTAAAAGGTTTACATGATTTCTTAAAAAACACGAGTTTTTAGAAAATGTGTTTTATTTCATAAATGGAATCAACAAAGTATGCACATTCTACGTCATAACGACTTTCTATAGTTTGCGCATGCGTCCGGAAATAAGAAAAGCTTACTTCCATCGTTTTTTAAAATCACAGCTTCTAGAAGGTATACATGATTTCGTAAAAAACACGAGTTTTTAGAAAATGTGTTTTATTTCATAAATGGAATCTACAAAGTATGCACATTCTACGTCATAACAACTTTCTATATTTTGCGTATGCATCCGGAAATAAGAAAAGCTTACTTCCACCGTTTTTTAAAATCACAGCTTCTAGAAGGTTTACATAATTTCGTAAAAAACATGAGTTTTAAGAAAGTGTGTTTTATTTCATAAATGGAATCTACAAAGTATGCACATTCTACGTCATAACGAATTTCTATAGTTTGCGCATGCGTTTGGAAATAAGAAAAGCTTAGTTCCCCCGTTTTTTAAAATCACAGCTTCTAGAAGGTTTACATGATTTCTTAAAAAACACGAGTTTTTAGAAAATGTGTTTTATTTCATAAATGGAATCAACAAAGTATGCACATTCTACGTCATAACGACTTTCTATAGTTTGCGCATGCGTCCGGAAATAAGAAAAGCTTACTTCCACCGTTTTTTAAAATCACAGCTTCTAGAAGGTTTACATGATTTCTTAAAAAACACTAGTTTTTAGAAAATGTGTTTTATTTTATAAATGGAATCAACAAAGTGCACATTCTACGTCATAACGACTTTCTATAGTTTGCGCATTCGTCCGGAAATAAGAAAAGCTTTCTTCCACCGTTTTTTAAAATCACAGCTTCTAGAAGGTTTACATGATTTCGTAAAAAACACGAGCTTTTAGAAAATGTGTTTTATTTGATAAATGGAATCTACAAAGTACGCACATTCTACGTCATAACGACTTTCTATAGTTTGTGCATGCGTCCGGAAATAAGAAAAGCTTACTTCCCCCATTTTTTAAAATCACAGCTTCTAGAAGGTTTTACATGATTTCTTAAAAAACATGAGTTTTTAGAAAATGCGTTTTATTTCATAAATGGAATCTACAAAGTATGCACATTCTACGTCATAACGACTTTCTATAGTTTGCGCATGCGTTTGGAAATAAGAAAAGCTTACTTCTCCCGTTTTTTAAAATCACAGCTTCTAGAAGGTTTACATGATTTCTTAAAAAACACGAGTTGTTAGAAAATGTGTTTTATTTCATAAATGGAATCAACAAAGTATGCACATTCTACGTCATAACGACTTTCTATAGTTTGCGCATCCGTCCGGAAATAAGAAAAGCTTACTTCCATCCATTTTTAAAATCAAAGCTTCTAGAAGGTTTACATGATTTCTTAAAAAACACGATTTTTTAGAAAACGTGTTTTATTTCATAAATGGAATCAACAAAGTATGCACATTCTACGTCATAACGACTTTCTATAGTTTGCGCATTCGTCTGAAAATAAGAAAAGCTTACTTCCACCTTTTTTTAAAATCACAGCTTCTAGAAGGTTTACATGATTTCGTAAAAAACACGAGTTTTTAGAAAATGTGTTTTATTTCATAAATGGAATCTACAAAATATGCACGTTCTACGTCATAACGACTCTCTATAGTTTGCACATCCGTCCGGAAATAAGAAAAGCTTACTTCCCCCGTTTTTTAAAATCACAGCTTCTGGAAGGTTTACATGATTTCTTAAAAAACAAGAGCTTTTAGAAAATGTATTTTATTTCATAAATGGAATCAAAAAAATATGCACATTCTGCGTCATAACCACTTTCTATAGTTTGCGCATTCGTCCGGAAATAAGAAAAGCTTAGTTCCACCATTTTTTAAAATCACAGCTTCTAGAAGGTTTACATGATTTCGTAAAAAACACGAGTTTTTAGAAAATGTGTTTTATTTCATAAATGGAATCTACAAAGTATGCACATTCTACGTCATAACGACTTTCTATAGTTTGCGCATGCGTCCGAAAATAAGAAAAGCTTACTTCCACCGTTGTTTAAAATCACAGCTTCTAGAAGGTTTACATGATTTTTTTAAAAACACGAGTTTTTGAATATGTGTTTTATTTCATAAATGGAATCATCAAGGTATGCACATTCTACGAAATAATGACTTTCTATAGTTTGCGCATGCGTTTGGAAATAAGAAAAGCTTACTTCCCCTGTTTTTTTAAATCACAACTTCTAAAAGGTTTACATGATTTCTTAAAAAACACGAGTTTTTAGAAAATGTGTTTTATTTCATAAATGGAATCAACAAAGTATGCACATTCTACATCATAAGGACTTTCTATAGTTTGCGCATGCGTCCGGAAATAAGAAAAGCTTACTTCCATCGTTTTTTAAAATCACAGCTTCTAGAAGGTATACATGATTTCGTAAAAAACACGAGTTTTTAGAAAATGTGTTTTGTTTCATAAATGGAATCTACAAAGTATGCACATTCTACGTCATAACAACTTTCTATATTTTGCGTATGCATCCGGAAATAAGAAAAGCTTACTTCCACCGTTTTTTAAAATCACAGCTTCTAGAAGGTTTACATAATTTCGTAAAAAACATGAGTTTTAAGAAAGTGTGTTTTATTTCATAAATGGAATCTACAAAGTATGCACATTCTACGTCATAACAAATTTCTATAGTTTGCGCATGCGTTTGGAAATAAGAAAAGCTTAGTTCCCCCGTTTTTTAAAATCACAGCTTCTAGAAGGTTTACATGATTTTTTAAAAAACACGAGTTTTTAGAAAATGTGTTTTATTTCATAAATGGAATCAACAAAGTATGCACATTCTACGTCATAACGACTTTCTATAGTTTGCGCATGCGTCCGGAAATAAGAAAAGCTTACTTCCACCGTTTTTTAAAATCACAGCTTCTAGAAGGTTTACATGATTTCTTAAAAAACACTAGTTTTTAGAAAATGTGTTTTATTTTATAAATGGAATCAACAAAGTGCACATTCTACGTCATAAAGACTTTCTATAGTTTGCGCATTCGTCCGGAAATAAGAAAAGCTTTCTTCCACCGTTTTTTAAAATCACAACTTCTAGAAGGTTTACATGATTTCGTAAAAAACACGAGCTTTTAGAAAATGTGTTTTATTTGATAAATGGAATCTACAAAGTACGCACATTCTACGTCATAACGACTTTCTATAGTTTGCGCATGCGTCCGGAAATAAGAAAAGCTTACTTCCCCCATTTTTTAAAATCACAGCTTCTAGAAGGTTTTACATGATTTCTTAAAAAACATGAGTTTTTAGAAAATGTGTTTTATTTCATAAATGGAATCTACAAAGTATGCACATTCTACGTCATAACGACTTTCTATAGTTTGCGCATTCGTCTGAAAATAAGAAAAGCTTACTTCCACCTTTTTTTAAAATCACAGCTTCTAGAAGGTTTAGATGATTTCGTAAAAAACACGAGTTTTTAGAAAATATGTTTTATTTCATAAATGGAATCTACAAAGTATGCACATTCTAGGTCATAACGACTTTCTATAGTTTGCACATCCGTCCAGAAATAAGAAAAGCTTACTTCCCCCGTTTTTTAAAATCACAGCTTCTAGAAGGTTTACATGATTTCTTAAAAAACAAGAGTTTTTAGAAAATGTATTTTATTTCATAAATGGAATCAAAAAAGTATGCACATTCTACGTCATAACGACTTTCTATAGTTTGCGCATTCGTCCGGAAATAAGAAAAGCTTAGTTCCACCATTTTTTAAAATCACAGCTTCTAGAAGGTTTACATGATTTCGTAAAAAACACGAGTTTTTAGAAAATGCGTTTTATTTCATAAATGGAATCTACAAAGTATGCACATTCTACGTCATAACGACTTTCTATAGTTTGCGCATGCGTCCGGAAATAAGAAAAGCTTACTTCCACCGTTGTTTAAAATCACAGCTTCTAGAAGGTTTACATGATTTTTTTAAAAACACGAGTTTTTGAAAATGTGTTTTATTTGATAAATGGAATCATCAAGGTATGCACATTCTACGAAATAACGACTTTCTATAGTTTGCACATGCGTTTGGAAATAAGAAAAGCTTACTTCCCCTGTTTTTTTAAATCACAACTTCTAGAAGGTTTACATAATTTCTTAAAAAACACGAGTTTTTAGAAAATGTGTTTTATTTCATAAATGGAATCAACAAAGTATGCACATTCTACGTCATAACGACTTTCTATAGTTTGCGCATGCGTCCGGAAATAAGAAAAGCTTACTTCCATCGTTTTTTAAAATCACAGCTTCTAGAAGGTATACATGATTTCGTAAAAAGCACGAGTTTTTAGAAAATGCGTTTTATTTCATAAATGGAATCTACAAAGTATGCACATTCTACGTCATAACGACTTTCTATATTTTGCGCATGCGTCCGGAAATAAGAAAAGCTTACTTCCACCGTTTTTTAAAATCACAGATTCTAGAAGGTTTACATGATGTCGTAAAAAACACGAGTTTTAGAAAATGTGTTTTATTTGATAAATGGAATCTACAAAGTATGCACATTCTACGTCATAACGACGTTCTATAGTTTGCGCATGTGTCCGAAAATAAGAAAAGCTTAGTTCCCCCGTTTTTTAAAATCATAGCTTCTAGAAGGTTTACATGATTTCTTAAAAAACACGAGTTTTTAGAACATGTGTTTTATTTCCTAAATGGAATCAACAAAGTCTGCACATTCTACTTCATAACGACTTTCTATAGTTTGTGCATTCGTCCGAAAATAAGAAAAGCTTACTTCCACCGTTTTTTAAAATCACAGCTTCTAGAAGGTTTACATGATGTCGTAAAAAACACGAGTTTTAGAAAATGTGTTTTATTTGATAAATGGAATCTACAAAGTATGCACATTCTACGTCATAACGACGTTCTATAGTTTGCGCATGCGTCCGGATATAAGAAAAGCTTACTTCCACCATTTTTTAAAATCACAGCTTCTAGAAGGTTTACATGATTTCTTAAAAAAGACTAGTTTTTAGAAAATGTGTTTTATTTCATAAATGGAATCTACAAAGTATGCACATTCTACGTCATAACGACTTTCTATAGTTTGCGCATGCGTCCGGAAATAAGAAAAGCTTACTTCCCCCGTTTTTTAAAATCACAGCTTCTAGAAGGTTTACACGATTTCTTAAAAAACACGAGTTTTTAGAAAATGTGTTTTATTTAATAAATGGAATCAACAAAGTATGCACATTCTACGTAATAACGACTTTCTATAGTTAGCTCATGCGTCCGGAAATAAAAAAAGCTTACTTCCAACATTTTTTAAAATCACAGCTTCTAGAAGGTTTACATGATTTCGTAAAAAACACGAGTTTTTAGAAAATGTGTTTTATTTCATAAATGGAATCTACAAAGTATGTATATTCTATGTCATAACGACTTTCTATAGTTTTAACACTCGTCCGAAAATAAGAAAAGTTTACTTCCACCGTTTTTTAAAATCACAACTTCTAGAAGGTTTACATGATTTCGTAAAAAACACGAGTTTTTAGAAAATCACAGCTTCTAGAAGGTTTACATGATTTCTTAAAAAACACGAGTTTTTAGAAAATGTGTTTTATTTCATAAATGGAATCTACAAAGTATGCACATTCTACGTCATAACGACTTTCTATAGTTTGCGCATGCGTCCGGAAATAAGAAACGCTTACTTCCCCCGATTTTTAAAATCACAGCTTCTAGAAGGTTTACATGATTTATTAAAAAACACGAGTTTTTAGAAATTTTGTTTTATTTCATAAATGGAATCAACAAAGTATGTACATTCTACGTCATAACGACTTTCTATAGTTTGCGCATTCGTCCGGAAATAAGAAAAGCTTACTTCCACCGTTTTTTAAAATCACAGCTTCTAGAAGCTTTACATGATTTCGTAAAAAACACGAGTTTTTAGAAAATGTGTTTTATTTCATAAATGGAATCTACAAAGTATGCACATTCTATGTCATAACGACTTTCTATAGTTTGCGCATGCGTTTGGAAATAAGAAAAGCTTACTTCCCCCATTTTTTAAAATCACAGCTTCTAGAAGGTTTACATAATTTCTTAAAAAACACGAGTTTTTAGAAAATGTGTTTAATTTCATAAATGGAATCTACAAAGTATGCACATTCTACGTCATAACGACTTTCTATAGTTTGCGCATGCGTCTGGAAATAAGAAAAGCTTACTTCCCCCATTTTTTAAAATCACAGCTTCTAGAAGGTTTACACGATTTCTTAAAAAACACGAGTTTTTAGAAAATGTGTTTTATTTAATAAATGGAATCAACAAAGTATGCACATTCTACGTCATAACGGCTTTCTATAGTTAGCTCATGCGTCCGGAAATAAGAAAAGCTTACTTCCACCATTTTTTAAAATCACAGCTTCTAGAAGGTTTACATGATTTCGTAAAAAACACGAGTTTTTAGAAAATTTGTTTTATTTCATAAATGGAATCTACAAAGTATGCACATTCTATGTCATAACGACTTTCTATAGTTTGCGCATGCGTCTGGAAATAAGAAAAGCTTACTTCCCCCGTTTTTTAAAATCACAGCTTCTAGAAGGTTTACACGATTTCTTAAAAAACACGAGTTTTTAGAAAATGTGTTTTATTTAATAAATGGAATCAACAAAGTATGCACATTCTACGTCATAACGACTTTCTATAGTTAGCTCATGCGTCCGGAAATAAGAAAAGCTTACTTCCACCATTTTTTAAAATCACAGCTTCTAGAAGGTTTACATGATTTCGTAAAAAACACGAGTTTTTAGAAAATATGTTTTATTTCATAAATGGAATCCACAAAGTATGCACATTCTACGTCATAACAACTTTCTATAGTTTCCGCATGCGTCCAGAAATAAGAAACTCTTACTTCCCCCGTTTTTTAAAATCACAGCTTCTAGAAGGTTTACATGATTTCTTAAAAAACACGAGTTGTTAGAAAATGTGTTTTATTTCATAAATGGAATCAACAAAGTATGCACATTCTACGTCATAACGTCTTTCTATAGTTTGCGCATGCGTCCGGAAATAAGAAAAGCTTACTTCCACCCTTTTTTAAAATTAAAGCTTTTGAAGGTTTACATGATTTCTTAAAAAACACGAGTTTTTAGAAAATGTGTTTTATTTCATAAATGGAATTAACAAAGTATGCACATTCTACGTCATAACGAATTTCTATACTTTGCACATTCGTCTGAAAATAAGAAAAGCTTACTTCCACCTTTTTTTAAAATCACAGCTTCTAGAAGCTTTACATGATTTCTTAAAAAACACAAGTTTTTAGAAAATGTGTTTTATTTCATAAATGGAATCTACAAAGTATGCACATTGTACGTCATAACGACTTTCTATAGTTTGCACATCCGTCCGGAAATAAGAAAAGCTTACTTCCCCCGGTTTTTAAAATCACAGCTTCTGGAAGGTTTACATGATTTCTAAAAAAACAAGAGTTTTTAGAAAATGTGTTTTATTTCATAAATGGAATCCAAAAAGTATGCACATTCTATGTCATAACGACTTTCTATAGTTTGCGCATTCGTCCGGAAATAAGAAAAGCTTAGTTCCACCCTTTTTTAAAATCACAGCTTCTAGAAGGTTTACATGATTTCGTAAAAAACACGAGTTTTTAGAAAATGTGTTTTATTTCATAAATGGTATCAACAAAGTTTGCACATTCTACATCGTAACGACTTTCTATAGTATGCGCATGCGTCCGGAAATAAGAAAAGCTTACTTCCACCGTTTTTTAAAATCACAGCATCTAGAAGGTTTACATGATTTCGTAAAAAACACGAGTTTTTAGAAAATGTGTTTTATTTCATAAATGGAATCTACAAAGTATTCAAATTCTACGTCATAACGAATTTCTATAGTTTGCGCATGCGTCCAGAAATAAGAAAAGCTTGCTTCCACCGTTTTTTAAAATCACAGCTTCTAGAAGGTTTACATGATTTCTTAAAAAACACGAGTTTTTAGAAAATGTGTTTTATTTCATAAATGGAATCAACAAACTATGCACATTCTAAGTCATAATGACTTTCTATAGTTTGCGCATGCGTTTGGAAATAAGAAAAGCGTACTTCCACCGTTTTTTAAAATCACAGCTTCTAGAAGGTTTACATGGTTTCGTAAAAAACACGAGTTTTTAGAAATTGTGTTTTATTTCATAAATGGAATCAACAAACTATGCACATTCTAAGTCATAACGACTTTCTATAGTTTGCGAATGCGTTTCGAAATAAGAAAAGCTTACTTCCACCATTTTTTAAAATCATATCTTCTAGAAGGTTTACATGCTTTCGTAAAAAACACGAGTTTTTAGAAAATGAGTTTTATTTCATAAATGGAATCTACAAAGTATTCACATTCTACGTCATAACGACTTTTTATAGTTTGCGCATGCGTCCGGAAATAAGAAAAGCTTACTTCCACCGTGTTTTAAAATCACAGCTTCTAGAAGGTATACATGATTTCGTAAAAAACATGAGTTTTTAGAAAATGTGTTTTATTTCATAAATGGAATCTACAAAGTATGCACATTCTACGTCATAACAACTTTCTATAGTTTGCGCATGCGTCCTGAAATAAGAAAAGCTTACTTCCACCTTTTTTTAAAATCACAGCTTCTAGAAGGTTTACATGATTTCGTAAAAAACATGGGTTTTTAGAAAATGTGTTTTATTTCATAAATGGAATCAACAAAGTATGCACATTCTACGTCATAACGACTTTCTATAGTTTGCGCATGCGTCCGGTAATAAGAGAAGCTTACTTCCCCCGTTTTTTAAAATCACAGCTTCTAGAAGGTTTACATGATTTCGTAAAAAACACGAGTTTTTAGAAAATGTATTTTATTTCATAAATGGAATCAACAAAGTATGCACATTCTACGTCAGAACGACTTTCTATAGTTTGTGCATGCGTCCGGAAATAAGAAAAGCTTACTTCCACCGTTTTTTTAAATCACAGCTTCTAGAAGGTTTACATGATTTCTTAAAAAACACGAGTTTTTAGAAAATGTGTTTTATTTCATAAATGGAATCTACAAAGTATTCAAATTCTACGTCATAACGAATTTCTATAGTTTGCGCATGCGTCCAGAAATAAGAAAAGCTTGCTTCCACCGTTTTTTAAAATCACAGCTTCTAGAATGTTTACATGATTTCTTAAAAAACACGAGTTTTTAGAAAATGTGTTTTATTTCATAAATGGAATCAACAAAGTATGCACATTCTACGTCATAACGACTTTCTATGGTTTGCGCATGCGTCCGGAAATAAGAGAAGCTTACTTCCCCCGTTTTTTAAAATCACAGCTTCTAGAAGCTTTACATGATTTCTTAAAAAACACAAGTTTTTAGAAAATGTGTTTTATTTCATAAATGGAATCTACAAAGTATGCACATTCTACGTCATAACGACTTTCTATAGTTTGCGCATGCGTCCTGAAATAAGAAAAGCTTACTTCCACCTTTTTTTAAAATCACAGCTTCTAGAAGGTTTACATGATTTCGTAAAAAACATGGGTTTTTAGAAAATGTGTTTTATTTCATAAATGGAATCAACAAAGTATGCACATTCTACGTCATAACGACTTTCTATAGTTTGCGCATGCGTCCGGAAATAAGAGAAGCTTACTTCCCCCGTTTTTTAAAATCACAGCTTCTAGAAGGTTTACATGATTTCGTAAAAAACATGAGTTTTTAGAAAATGTGTTTTATTTCATAAATGGTATCAACAAAGTTTGCACATTCTACATCATAACGACTTTCTATAGTATGCGCATGCGTCCGGAAATAAGAAAAGCTTACTTCCACCGTTTTTTAAAATCACAGCATCTAGAAGGTTTACATGATTTCGTAAAAAACACGAGTTTTTAGAAAATGTGTTTTATTTCATAAATGGAATCTACAAAGTATTCAAATTCTACGTCATAACGAATTTCTATAGTTTGCGCATGCGTCCAGAAATAAGAAAAGCTTGCTTCCACCGTTTTTTAAAATCACAGCTTCTAGAAGGTTTACATGATTTCTTAAAAAACACGAGTTTTTAGAAAATGTGTTTTATTTCATAAATGGAATCAACAAACTATGCACATTCTAAGTCATAACGACTTTCTATAGTTTGCGCATGCGTTTGGAAATAAGAAAAGCGTACTTCCACCGTTTTTTAAAATCACAGCTTCTAGAAGGTTTACATGGTTTCGTAAAAAACACGAGTTTTTAGAAAATGTGTTTTATTTCATAAATGGAATCAACAAACTATGCACATTCTAAGTCATAACGACTTTCTATAGTTTGCGAATGCGTTTCGAAATAAGAAAAGCTTACTTCCACCATTTTTTAAAATCATATCTTCTAGAAGGTTTACATGCTTTCGTAAAAAACACGAGTTTTTAGAAAATGAGTTTTATTTCATAAATGGAATCTACAAAGTATTCACATTCTACGTCATAACGACTTTTTATAGTTTGCGCATGCGTCCGGAAATAAGAAAAGCTTACTTCCACCGTTTTTTAAAATCACAGCTTCTAGAAGGTATACATGATTTCGTAAAAAACATGAGTTTTTAGAAAATGTGTTTTATTTCATAAATGGAATCTACAAAGTATGCACATTCTACGTCATAACGACTTTCTATAGTTTGCGCATGCGTCCTGAAATAAGAAAAGCTTACTTCCACCTTTTTTTAAAATCACAGCTTCTAGAAGGTTTACATGATTTCGTAAAAAACATGGGTTTTTAGAAAATGTGTTTTATTTCATAAATGGAATCAACAAAGTATGCACATTCTACGTCATAACGACTTTCTATAGTTTGCGCATGCGTCCGGAAATAAGAGAAGCTTACTTCCCCCGTTTTTTAAAATCACAGCTTCTAGAAGGTTTACATGATTTCGTAAAAAACACGAGTTTTTAGAAAATGTATTTTATTTCATAAATGGAATCAACAAAGTATGCACATTCTACGTCAGAACGACTTTCTATAGTTTGTGCATGCGTCCGGAAATAAGAAAAGCTTACTTCCACCGTTTTTTTAAATCACAGCTTCTAGAAGGTTTACATGATTTCTTAAAAAACACGAGTTTTTAGAAAATGTGTTTTATTTCATAAATGGAATCAACAAAGTATGCACATTCTACGTCATAACGACTTTCTATAGTTTGCGTATTCGACCGGAAATAAGAAAATCTTACTTCCACAGTTTTTTAAAATCACAGCTTCTAGAATTTTTACATGATTTCGTAAAAAACATGAGTTCTTAGAAAATGTGTTTTATTTCATAAATGGAATCTACAAAGTACGCACATTCTTCGTCATAACGACTTTGTATAGTTTGCGCATTCGTCTGGAAATAAGAAAAGCTTACTTCCCTCGTTTTTTAAAATCATAGCTTCTAGAAGGTTTACATGATTTCTTAAAAAACATGAATTTTTAGAAAATGTGTTTTATTTCATAAATGGAACCAACAAAGTATGTACATTCTACCTCATAACGACTTTCTATAGTTTGCGCATTCGTCCGGAAATAAGAAAAGCTTACTTCCACCGTTTTTTAAAATCACAGCTTCTAGAAGGTTTACATGATTTCGTAAAAAACACGAGTTTTTAGAAAATGTGTTTTATTTCATAAATGGAATCTACAAAGTATGCACATTCTACGTCATAACGACTTTCTATAGTTTGCGCATGCGTTTGGAAATAAGAAAAGCTTACTTCCCCCATTTTTTAAAATCACAGCTTCTAGAAGGTTTACATAATTTCTTAAAAAAAACGAGTTTTTAGAAAATGTGTTTTATTTCATAAATGGAATATACAAAGTATGCACATTCTACGTCATAACGACTTTCTATAGTTTGCGCATGCGTCCGGAAATAAGAAAAGCTTACTTCCCCCGTTTTTTAAAATCACAGCTTCTAGAAGGTTTACACGATTTCTTAAAAAACACGAGTTTTTAGAAAATGTGTTTTATTTAACAAATGGAATCAACAAAGTATGCACATTCTACGTCATAACGACTTTCTATAGTTTGCGCATGCGTCCGGAAATAAGAAAAGCTTACTTCCACCATTTTTTAAAATCACAGCTTCTAGAAGGTTTACACGATTTCTTAACAAACACGAGTTTTTAGAAAATGTGTTTTATTTCATAGATGGAATCAACAAAGTATGCACATTCTACGTCATAACGACTTGCTATAATTTGCGCATTCGTCCGGAAATAAGAAAAGCTTACTTCCACCGTTTTTTAAAATCACAGCTTCTAGAAGGTTTACATGATTTCTTAAAAAACACGAGTTTTTAGAAACTGTGTTTTATTTCATAAATGGAATCAAGAAAGTATGCACATTCTACGTCATAACGACTTTCTATAGTTTGCGCATGCGTCCGGAAATAAGAAAAGATTACTTCCACTATTTTTTAAAATCACAGCTTCTAAAAGGTTTACATGATTTCGTAAAAAACACGAGTTTTTAGAGAATGTGTTTTATTTCATAAATGGAATCTACAAAGTATGCACATTCTACGTCATAACGACTTTCTATAGTTTGCGCATGCGTCCGCAAATAAGAAAAGCTTACTTCCCCCGTTTTTTAAAATCACAGCTTCTAGAAGGCAATTTCTTAAAAAACACAAGTTTTTAGAAAATATGTTTTATTTCATAAATGGAATCAACAAAGTATGCACATTCTATGTCATAATGACTTTCTATAGTTTGCGCATGCGTTTGGAAATAACAAAAGCTTACTTCTCCCGTTTTTAAAATCACAGCTTCTAGAAGGTTTACATGATTTCTTAAAAAACACGAGTTGTTAGAAAATGTGTTTTATTTCATAAATGGAATCAACAAAGTATGCACATTCTACATCATAACGACTTTCTATAGTGTGCGCATGCGTCCGGAAATAAGAAAAGCTTACTTCCACAGTTTTTTAAAATCACAGCTTCTAGAAGGTTTACATGACTTCTTAAAAAACACGAGTTTTTAGAAAATGTGTTTTATTTCATAAATGGAATCAACAAAGTATGCACATTCTACGTCATAACGAATTTCTACTGTTTGCGCATTCGTCCAAAAATAAGAAAAGTGTTAGAATTCAATATGCTAAGACAAAAAATAGCAGCATTACATTCCATTTCACAATAATAGCATATACAGGATCACTGAAGAAACAACAAGCACAGCATAAACACAAGAGACAGAGATTTATCCTGGGAAACCCTCATGGGGTAGAAAACCCAGCAAAGCTTCCTCAATATAGATGACCAGCAATATACAAAGATGAAACCCTGAAACATGATCTCCTCCTCCACAATAGCAGACCTCTCCTCCACAAGTGCGATATCCTCAAGTGAGTGAATATGTATAATGAGGAACACACCTCCTCTATTTATACACTACTCTGATATGTATTTTATACAAGTACATGTAGGCTCGTATTTAACCATTAGGTTAAATACCCCATTATAACTGACTGGGCCGACCCCTCTAGGGTGGTCTAATAACCCTTTGACCCACATAACACATACAGGGCCGACCCCCACTAGGGAAGTCTAATAACCCAAGTTACCACATTCCGACGGAGGAATAAACATCTCCGGATATACAATAAGATCTTCACGGAGGAATGAATCATCTCTGGAATAATAAAGTACAAATATAATATTCTTTGAAGTTACAATATCTCAACACTCCCCCTTAACGAGAAGGATATTATAACAGCATCTGCACGAGCAAGGAGTCATCAACATCATACATGATACATCTATAAATCATTGGAAGCTTTCTCAACATCATCAGTAACTCAACCAGTTACTGGAATATCTTCAATACTGGAACATCAACATCTTCAGTACTGAGTCTTTATCTTCTACAGCACTCAAACAGCTACAGCAACATCAATATCTGAATCCTCACGATTGTCAGCATCGCCATCACACGATCATCAGCATCGTCATCACATGAACAACAACATCGTCATCTCACTATCATCAACATCATCATCACACGATCATCAACATCGTCATCTCACGATCATCAGCATCATCATCACACGATCATCAACATCGTCATCTCACGATCATCAGCATCGTCATCACAATCTACAACATCTGGATCATCTCGATCTACAGCATCTGGATCATCTCGATCTATAACATCTGGATCATCTCGATCTACAACATCTGGATCATCTCATCTATAGCATCTGGATCATATCGATCTACACCATCTGGATCATCTCGATCTACACCATCTGGATCATCTCGATCTACAGCATCTGGATCATCACGATCTACAGCATCTGGATCATCACAATCTACAGCATCTGGATCATCTCGATCTAAAACATCTGGATCATCTCGATCTACAGCATCTGGATCATCTCGATCTACAACATTTGGATCATCTCGATCTACAGCATCTGGATCATCTCGATCTACAGCATCTGGATCATCTCGATCTACAGCATCTGGATCATCTCGATCTACAGCATCTGGATCATCACGATCTACAGCATCTGGATCATCTCGATCTACAACATAAGTATCCTCAACCATACAAGTACATTAATCAATACATGTATCATCAAAAGTATGTATTCTCACCAATACATCTATCATAAAAACATGTATTCTTACTAATACATATATCATCAAAAGCATGTATTCTCACTAATACATCTATCATCAAAAGCATGTATTCTCACTAATACATCTATCATCAAAAGCATGTATTCTCACTAATACATCTATCAATACAAGTATCCACACTGATACAAGTATACACAACAGCAGCATACCCTGCAACACACATGATCCAATTACGGGATGGTCAATCCCTCTCAATTTAAGACATCTCTCATGTCTATGGATGATGCAATCCAGATCAACTTACAGGATGATCAATCCTTATCCTTTTAAGACACCTCACCATGTCTAAGGATGATGCAATCTCGAATCAACTTACAGGATGATTACTCCTTATCACTTTAAGACACCTTACCATGTCTAGGGACGATGCAATCCCAATCTACTTACAGGATGATTAGTCCTTATCACTTTAAGACACCTCACCATGTCTAGGGATGATGCAATCCCAATCTACTTACAGGATGATTAGTCCTTATCACTTTAAGACACCTCACCATGTCTAGGGACGATGCAATCCCAATCTACTTACAGGATGATTAGTCCTTAACACTTTAAGACACCTCACCATGTCTAGGGACGATGCAATCCCAATATACTTACAGGATGATTAGTCCTTATCACTTTAAGACACCTCACCATGTCTAGGGACCATGCAATCCCAATCTACTTACAGGATGATTAGTCCTTATCACTTTAAGACACCTCACCATGTCTAGGGACGATGCAATCCCAATCTACTTACAGGATGATTAGTCCTTATCACTTTAAGACACTTCACCATGTCTAGGGACGATGCAATCCCAATCTACTTACAGGATGATTAGTCCTTATCACTTTAAGACACCTCATCATGTCTAGGGACGATGCAATCCCAATCTACTTACAGGATGATTAGTCCTTATCACTTTAAGACAAGTCTCATGTCTAGGGACGATGCAATCCCATCACGTACATTTTGAACCCAGTTCATGGACGATGCAGTCCTCATGTACATTTTGAACCCAGTTCATGGACGATGCAGTCCTCACGTACATTTTGAACCCAGTTCATGGACGATGCAGTCCTCACGTACATTTTGAACCCAGTTCATGGACGATGCAGTCCTCACGTACATTTTGAACCCAGTTCATGGACGATGCAGTCCTCACGTACATTTTGAACCCAGTTCATGGATGATGCAGTCCTCACGTACATTTTGAACCCAGTTCATGGACGATGCAGTCCTCACGTACATTTTGAACTAGTGGTTCCGGGATGATGCAATCCCCATCACTTTATTCTCGAAGACCATACGTCTACGGATCAATTCAGGGACCAAGGTCTGGGGATGATACAATCCCCACTTCTCGGAGACCTTACGTCTACGGCTCTCTTTAGGACTGAAAGTCCAGGGATGATCCAATCCCCTCAACTGTCCACTAAGGACTTCATTCTCGGAGACCTCACGTCTACGGCTCTCTTTAGGACTGAAAGTCCAGGGATGATCCAATCCCTTCAACTGTCCACTAAGGACTTCATTCTCGGAGACCTCACGTCTACGGCTCTCTTTAGGACTGAAAGTCCAGGGATGATCCAATCCCCTTAACTGTCCACTAAGGACTTCATTCTCGGAGACCTTACGTCTACGGCTCTCTTTAGGACTGAAAGTCCAGGGATGATCCAATCCCCTCAACTGTCCACTCAGGACTTCATTCTCGGAGACCTCAAGTCTACGGCTCTCTTTAGGACTGAAATTCCAGGGATGATCCAATCCCCTCAACTGTCCACTAAGGACTTCATTCTCGGAGACCTCACGTCTACGGCTCTCTTTAGGACTGAAAGTCCAGGGATGATCCAATCCCCTTTTCTTTCTCGGAGACACCTGTCTACGGCTCACTTTAGAACAAGTGTTCAAGGATGATACAATCCCCACATGTATTCTCATCAATATACTATCGATCCTGGGAACCCATACAGAACCTGATTCACACATCTTCTTTAATTACACCATTAAGAGAATGGTCTTATCTAGCCACTTGGAGCAAACATCTCATCATGATTCTCTTCCTCTTTCTAAGAGAATCTTCTAGCCACAAGCCTTCTATATTTTGTTTGATTTGTAAATCTTCTTGTTGAACATCCATCACTTGTTCGGTGTTCATTATTCTTCATGATCTTTCCTACAAAACAAAATTAAGTACATGATTAGTAATCCTTCATAATCATGAAATCATGATAACCTATTATGCATACAGATATCATTTACATAGTTATGCAACTATCTTGACCAATACATTGGCACAACACTTTCCCATATCCTGTATGCATACAGTGGCTATCTAGATGCCTTCCATCTCTACCAGAACATACTATCGAGAGTGTGCACAGCTCTCAGCATGTCAGCAAAGAGGTTTCATTCTAGACAAGCAACAATGGAATGTTTGTCCAACTTACCAATCATATGCATATTAGTAGTATAATGTTCAATGCTCTATGAATGTTTGCACTCAGCATGATATGTTCTAGGAATACAAATATGCATACAAGAAATATCATTTACTATTTCAAATAACAACTCAAATACTTGTAAGTTTTAAACCTTAACAGTGAAGTACAAACTTATATCGATTCTTAAGCATTCACAGAATAATACACAATGGCACACACATTACACAGAGATTTTTCACCTGGAAACCCTTAACCGGGAAAAAACCAGCCAAAACTTAGAGCCGCATAGCTCCTTTCTCATTATATGTTTATTTTACATGTACAATACAATAAATGGTATTCTGCAACATCTAAAACCCTAATTCGTTTACCCGAATTAGGTTACAACCCTAATTCCTTTTACCGGAATTAGATAGAGTACAATGGGTCGAAAAACACGAAAAAGCAAAAAAGCAAAAAGCAACCCAAAAAATTTTTGCGCTCCGCGCGGACTCCGGGGGCCTAACGGCCCCCTCCGTGTCGTTTCGGAACCTAACGGTCCGAAACGAAGGGGGTGGGCCCTGTCGGGCTACCCCCCCCTCTAAACCCCCCCCTCCGGACGCGCCCGGCGCAGGCGAATCGACAGTCCCGTAGGGATCGTGTTGTACACGCAGCGACCATGTGAATACAACACGATCGCTGATAAGCTTTTCACATGGTCGCTGCGTGTAAGCTTTTTCGCGTTTTTCGACCCATTGTACTCTATCTAATTCCGGTAAAAGGAATTAGGGTTGTAACCTAATTCGGGTAAACGAATTAGGGTTTTAGATGCTGCAGAATACCATTTATTGTATTGTACATGTAAAATAAACATATAATGAGAAAGGAGCTATGCGGCTCTAAGTTTTGGCTGGTTTTTTCCCGGTTAAGGGTTTCCAGGTGAAAAATCTCTGTGTAATGTGTGTGCCATTGTGTATTATTCTGTGAATGCTTAAGAATCGATATAAGTTTGTACTTCACTGTTAAGGTTTAAAACTTACAATACTTATCTTTTATGTTTGTGTGGTTGCCTCCCACTTGATCTTCTATATGTCCTTTGAACTTCTATTCATTCTGTACCACTGTGCATGCTCAAGTGTGCACTAGTGTCATCCTCATGATCTCATACACAAACATTCATTCATTAGTATATTCTCAAAACATTCTAATTCTAAATAATCTTGAATATGTATAGTCATGATCATTAGTATTCAGGGTTTCAAGTAAGTCTTCTTTTACTCATGCATATCATCAATCAAGATAAAAGATATAATATGCATAATCCCTTGATTACTAACTTTATGAATAAGCATAACCAATCATTCCAAGTATACTTATATAAGGGATCCTAACACAAGGTAAGATTCATGGGAAACATACCTGGATTAGTATACCTACTTGGTTATGTACAACACACCTAAACAATCTCTTCAATGATTTAGAGATCCTGAGCTAGAACCTGCATGTCTCATAGGTTAAGCATAATATAACAAAGTCATACATACCTCGTAAGTAGAACAAAGAATATGGATGAGTCTTTGTCTTCATGTTTTCATGGTCATGGAACCTGATTTGTCTTTTGTGATGTACCTGTATCTTGTTAGCAGACAACATCAACCTCACACAACATCATAATGCATTAGTACAATCATAAGTGTCAACACCCTAACCAATGAATATCTTCTATCATGCATTCATAATTTTGTTAAGGTTATACGACAAATCTAAAATCAAAATTGTACTAACTGTAATAACCTGAAGACAAACATACCATAAACTTAATCATTGACAAATATCGAAACATACCTCGATGAGTCATACCTGTCGAGATCGCTTGTATTCTTCTTATGTAAGGCCTTATCCTCATCTCCCTCTGAGACAGGAACTTCTTCACTTATGCAGGTGACCAATCCATCTTCTTCTAGGATTAACCCAATCCACTTGATTTGCAAGAAATGGACCTGGAGCTGGATATGGGTTTGTCAGAGAAACCCAAAAAATTCAAACTTTGAATTTCAAACTTCCAAAAGGATAGAAATATGCGCCTTGATGAGCTGATCAAACTGGTATATTCAGAATTTGAAAACTGCAAAGTTTTACTCCTCAATTTTGCCTTTGAAACTTTCGGATTCACTGGACGTGACCCTGAACTGGGGTTTGATGAAGCCCACTCTTTTTCCCATCAAAAGGTTTGATCCAAAGCTCTAAGCTTCTATTTTTCTGAGGAGCTTCCAGCCGTGGTCACAGGTTTCAAAAATTCCCATTTTTACAGAAGCCCTAATTTTCCACTTTTCTGATCAAAGTCCCGAACTGGGGTCTAATCAAGCCCGGGCTTCTGCCCAACCAAAAATTCTGATCTTGGTCTCTAAATTTCTATTTTGATGAGTAGCATCCGGCCGTGGTCTCCGATTACAAAAATTTCAACTTTCTTCAAAGCCCTAAATTCCGGAAGCCATGAATGAAGGTACCAAAAAATAATTCTGTTTTGACAGAAATATGTACCTGATTGTTTCTGGTGTAACTCCGAAATTTTTGATCCACAGGGTTTGAAAAAGGTTTCTGAGATAGCCTGACCAGTTAGCTTTCCATCCTGACAGGTCTGACCTCAATTGGATGTTCTGAGAGAGAGTTATGCCAAATGTCGCAACGTGACCTGTTTTGGGAAAATACAAGAGAGCGAACTTGTACGGAATGCCACGTGTCACTGTTTGACCTTCGGCCTCTCAAAAAGTTTTCTGAGATAGCTCGGCCTGTTATCTTTCCATCCTGACAGGTCTGACCTCAATTGGATTCTCTGAGAGATAGTTATGCCAAGTTTCGCAACGTGACCTGTTTATGGGATAATACAGAAGAGCGAACTTGTACGGCGTGCCACGTGTCACTGGTTCAACTTCGGCCTCTGAAAACGTTTTCTGAGATAGTACAGTCTGTGTACTACCTGTCACTTTTCACGAAATTTCATTTGGAGCTTCCTAGCCTAAGTTATGACCTTTTTCCCAAGGTCACCTGATTTTGACTCAGATCTGGAAGAGGCAGAAACCCTATATTGTACAGATCATAAATCACAAAGTACAACGAATTAGAGGTTTTCCTTTGGACACAAGGTACCTGGAGATTTTAGCTTCGTCCTTGTCTTCCTTCAGGTTAGCTCTGATACCATGTTAGAATTCAATATGCTAAGACAAAAAATAGAAGCATTACATTCAATTTCACAATAATAGCATATACAGGATCACTGAAGAAACAACAAGCACAGCATAAACACAAGAGACAGAGATTTATCCTGGGAAACCCTCATGGGGTAGAAAACCCAGCAAAGCTTCCTCAATATAGATGACCAACAATATACAAAGATGAAACCCTGAAACATGATCTCCTCCTCCACAATAGCAGACCTCTCCTCCACAAGTGCGATATCCTCAAGTGAGTGAATATGTATAATGAGGAACACACCTCCTCTATTTATACACTACTCTGATATGTATTTTATACAAGTACATGTAGGCTCGTATTTAACCATTAGGTTAAATACCCCATTATAACTGACTGGGCCGACCCCTCTAGGGTGGTCTAATAACCCTTTGACCCACATAACACATACAGGGCCGACCCCCACTAGGGAAGTCTAATAACCCAAGTTACCACATTCCGACGGAGGAATAAACATCTCCGGATATACAATAAGATCTTCACGGAGGAATGAATCATCTCTGGAATAATAAAGTACAAATATAATATTCTTTGAAGTTACAATATCTCAACAAAAAGCTTACTTCCATCGTTTTTTAAAATCACAGCTTCTTGAAGGTTTACATGATTTCGTAAAAAACACGAGTTTTTAGAAAATGTGTTTTATTTCATAAATGGAATCTACAAAGTATGCACATTCTACGTCATAATGATTTTCTATAGTTTGCGCATGCGTCCGGAAATTAGAAAAGCTTACCTCCCCCGTTTTTTAAAATCACAGATTCTAGAAGTTTTGCATGATTTCTTAAAAAACATGAGTTTTTAGAAAATGTGTTTTATTAAATAAATGGAATCAACAAAGTATGCACATTCTACGTCATAACGACTTTGTATAATTTGGGCATGCGTTTGGAAATAAGAATAGCTTACCTCCCCCGTTTTTTAAAATCACAGCTTCTAGAAGGTTTACATGATTTCTTAAAAAACACGAGTTTTTAGAAAATGTGTTTTATTTCAAAATGGAATCAACAAAGTATGCACATTCTATGTCATAGCGACTTTCTATAGTTTGTGCATGCGTTTGGAAATAAGAAAAGCTTACTTCCACCATTTTTTAAAATCACAGCTTCTATAAGGTTTACATGATTTCTTAAAAAACATGAGTTTTTAGAAAATGTGTTTTATTTCATAAATGGAATCAACAAAGTATGCACATTCTACGTCATAAGGACTTTCTATAGTTTGCGCATGCGTCCGGAAATAAGAAAAGCTTACTTCCAACGTTTTTTGAAATCACAGCTTCTAGAAGGTTTACATGATTTCGTAAAAAACACGAGTTTTTAGAAAATGTGGTTTATTTCATAAATGGAATCTACAAAGTATGTACATTCTATGTCATAACGACTTTCTATAGTTTTAACATTCGTCCGAAAATAAGAAAAGTTTACTTCCACCGTTTTTTAAAATCACAACTTCTAGAAGGTTTACATGATTTCGTAAAAAACACGAGTTTTTAGAAAATTCGTTTTATTTCATAAATGGAATCTACAAAGTATGCACATTCTATGTCATAATGACTTTCTATAGTTTGCGCATGCGTCCGGAAATAAGAAAAGCTTAATTCCACCGTTTTTTTAAAATCACAGCTTCTAGAAGATTTACATGATTTCGTAAAAAACACGAGTTTTTAGAAAATGTGTTTTATTTAATAAATGGAATCTACAAAGTATTCACATTCTACGTCATAACGACGTTCTATAGTTTGCGCATGCGTCCGGAAATAAGAAAAGCTTAGTTCCACCGTTTTTTAAAATCACAGCTTCTAGAAGGTTTACATGATTTCTTAAAAAACACGAGTTTTTAGAAAATATGTTTTATTTCATAAATGGAATCTACAAAGTATGCACATTCTACGTCATAACGACTTTCTATAGTTTGCGCATGCGTCCGGAAATAAGAAAAGCTTACTTCCCCCGTTTTTTAAAATCACAGCTTCTGGAAGGTTTACATGATTTCGTAAAAAACACGAGTTTTTAGAAAATATGTTTTATTTCATAAATGGAATCTACAAAGTATGCACATTCTACGTCATAACGACTTTCTATAGTTTCCGCATGCGTCCGGAAATAAGAAAAGCTTACTTCCACCGTTTTTTAAAATCACAACTTCTAGAAGGTTTACATGATTTCTTAAAAAACACGAGTTTTTAGAAACTGTGTTTTATTTCATAAATGGAATCAAGAAAGTATGCACATTCTACGTCATAACGACTTTCTATAGTTTGCGCATGCTTCCGGAAATAAGAAAAGCTTACTTCCACCCTTTTTTAAAATCAAAGCTTCTAGAAGGTTTACATGATTTCTTAAAAAACACGAGTTTTTAGAAAATGTGTTTTATTTCATAAATGGAATCAACAAAGTATGCACATTCTACGTCATAACGAATTTCTATACTTTGCACATTCGTCTGAAAATAAGAAAAGCTTACTTCCACCTTTTTTTAAAGTCACAGCTTCTAGAAGGTTTACATGATTTCGTAAAAAACATGGGTTTTTAGAAAATGTGTTTTATTTCATAAATGGAATCAACAAAGTATGCACATTCTACGTCATAACGACTTTCTATAGTTTGCGCATGCGTCCGGAAATAAGAGAAGCTTACTTCCCCCGTTTTTTAAAATCACAGCTTCTAGAAGGTTTACATGATTTCGTAAAAAACACGAGTCTTTAGAAAATGTATTTTATTTCATAAATGGAATCAACAAAGTATGCACATTCTACGCCAGAACGACATTCTATAGTTTGCGCATGCGTCCGGAAATAAGAAAAGCTTACTTCCCCCGTTTTTTAAAATCACAGCTTCTAGAAGGTTTACACGATTTCTTAAAAAACACGAGTTTTTAGAAAATGTGTTTTATTTAACAAATGGAATCAACAAAGTATGCACATTCTACGTCATAACGACTTTCTATAGTTTGCGCATGCGTCCGGAAATAAGAAAAGCTTACTTCCACCATTTTTTAAAATCACACCTTCTAGAAGGTTTACGCGATTTCTTAAAAAACACGAGTTTTTAGAAAATGTGTTTTATTTCATAGATGGAATCAACAAAGTATGCACATTCTACGTCATAACGACTTGCTATAATTTGCGCATTCGTCCGGAAATAAGAAAAGCTTACTTCCACCGTTTTTTAAAATCACAGCTTCTAGAAGGTTTACATGATTTCTTAAAAAACACGAGTTTTTAGAAACTGTGTTTTATTTCATAAATGGAATCAAGAAAGTATGCACATTCTACGTCATAACGACTTTATATAGTTTGCGCATGCGTCCGGAAATAAGAAAAGATTACTTCCACTGTTTTTTAAAATCACAGCTTCTAAAAGGTTTACATGATTTCGTAAAAAACACGAGTTTTTAGAGAATGTGTTTTATTTCATAAATGGAATCTACAAAGTATGCACATTCTACGTCATAACGACTTTCTATAGTTTGCCCATGCGTCCGCAAATAAGAAAAGCTTACTTCCCCCGTTTTTTAAAATCACAGCTTCTAGAAGGCAATTTCTTAAAAAACACGAGTTTTTAGAAAATATGTTTTATTTCATAAATGGAATCAACAAAGTATGCACATTCTATGTCATAATGACTTTCTATAGTTTGCGCATGCGTTTGGAAATAACAAAAGCTTACTTCTCCCGTTTTTAAAATCACAGCTTCTAGAAGGTTTACATGATTTTTTAAAAAACACGAGTTGTTAGAAAATGTGTTTTATTTCATGAATGGAATCAACAAAGTATGCACATTCTACGTCATAACGACTTTCTATAGTGTGCGCATGCGTCCGGAAATAAGAAAAGCTTACTTCCACAGTTTTTTAAAATCACAGCTTCTAGAAGGTTTACATGAGTTCTTAAAAAACACGAGTTTTTAGAAAATGTGTTTTATTTCATAAATGGAATCAACAAAGTATGCACATTCTACGTCATAACGAATTTCTACTGTTTGCGCATTCGTCCAAAAATAAGAAAAGCTTACTTCCATCGTTTTTTAAAATCACAGCTTCTTGAAGGTTTACATGATTTCGAAAAAAACACGAGTTTTTAGAAAATGTGTTTTATTTCATAAATGGAATCTACAAAGTATGCACATTCTACGTCATAATGATTTTCTATAGTTTGCGCATGCGTCCGGAAATTAGAAAAGCTTACCTCCCCCGTTTTTTAAAATCACAGATTCTAGAAGTTTTGCATGATTTCTTAAAAAACATGAGTTTTTAGAAAATGTGTTTTATTAAATAAATGGAATCAACAAAGTATGCACATTCTATGTCATAACGACTTTGTATAATTTGGGCATGCGTTTGGAAATAAGAATAGCTTACCTCCCCCGTTTTTTAAAATCACAGCTTCTAGAAGGTTTACATGATTTCTTAAAAAACACGAGTTTTTAGAAAATGTGTTTTATTTCAAAATGGAATCAACAAAGTATGCACATTCTATGTCATAGCGACTTTCTATAGTTTGTGCATGCGTTTGGAAATAAGAAAAGCTTACTTCCACCATTTTTTAAAATCACAGCTTCTATAAGGTTTACATGATTTCTTAAAAAACACGAGTTTTTAGAAAATGTGTTTTATTTCATAAATGGAATCAACAAAGTATGCACATTCTACGTCATAACGACTTTCTATAGTTTGCGCATGCGTCCGGAAATAAGAAAAGCTTACTTCCACCATTTTTTGAAATCACAGCTTCTAGAAGGTTTACATGATTTCGTAAAAAACACGAGTTTTTAAAAAATGTGGTTTATTTGATAAATGGAATCTACAAAGTATGCACATTCCACGTCATAACGATTTCTATAGTTTGCGCATGCGTCCGTAAATAAGAAAAGCTTACTTCCCCCATTTTTTAAAATCACAGCTTCTAGAAGGTTTACACGATTTCTTAAAAAACACGACTTTTTAGAAAATGTGTTTTATTTCATAAATGGAATCAACAAAGTATGCACATTCTATGTCATAACTACTTGCTATAGTTTGCGCATTCGTCCGGAAATAAGAAAAGCTTACTTCCACCGTTTTTTAAAATCACAGCTTCTAGAAGGTTTACATGATTTCGTAAAAAACACGAGTTTTTAGAAAATGTGTTTTATTTCATATATGGAATCTACAAAGTATGCACATTCTACGTCATAACGACTTTCTATAGTTTGCGCATGCGTCCGGAAATAAGAAAAGCTTACTTCAACCGTTTTTTAAAATCACAGCTTCTAGAAGGTTTACATGATTTCGTAAAAAACACGATTTTTTAGAAAATGTGTTTTATTTCATAAATGGAATCAACAAAGTATGCACATTCTACATCATAACGACTTTCTATAGTATTCGCATTCGTCCGGAAATAAGAAAAGCTTACTTCCACCGTTTTTTAAAATCACAGCTTCTAGAAGGTTTACATGATTTCGTAAAAAACACGAGTTTTTAGAAAATGTGTTTTATTTAATAAATGGAATCTACAAAGTATCCAGATTCTACGTCATAACGACTTTCTATAGTTTGCGCATGCGTCCAGAAATAAGAAAAGCTTACTTCCCCCGTTTTTTAAAATCACTGCTTCTAGAAGGTTTACATGATTTCTTAAAAAACACGAGTTTTTAGAAAATGTGTTTTATTTCATAAATGGAATCAACAAAGTATGTACATTCTACGTCATAACGACTTTCTATAGTTTGCGCATGCGTTTGGAAATAAGAAAAGCTTCCTTCCCCCTTTTTTTAAAATCACATCTTCTAGAAGGTTTACATGATTTCTTAAAAAACACGAGTTTTTTGAAACTGTGTTTTATTTCATAAATGGAATCAACAAAGTATGCATATTCTATGTCATAACGACTTTCTATAGTTTGCGCATGCGTCCGGAAATAAGAAAAGCTTAATTCCGCCGTTTTTTAAAATCACAGCTTCTAGAAGGTTTACATGATTTCTTAAAAAACACGAGTTTTTGGAAACTCTGTTTTATTTCATAAATGGCATCAACAAAGTATGCACATTCTACGTCATAACGACTTTCTATAGTTTGCGCATGCGTCTGGAAATAAGAAAAGCTTACTTCCACTGTTTTTTAAAATCACAGCTTCTAGAAGGTTTACATGATTTCGTAAAAAACACGAGTTTTTAGAAAATGTGTTTTATTTCATAAATGGAATCTACAAAGTATGCACATTCTATGTTATAACGACTTTCTATAGTTTGCGCATGCGCCCGGAAATAAGAAAACCTTACTTCCCCCGTTTTTTAAAATCACAGCTTCTAGAAGGTTTACATGATTTCGTAAAAAACATGAGTTTTTAGAAATTGTGTTTTATTTCATAAATGGAATCTACAAAGTATGCACATTCTACGTCATAACGACTTTCTATAGTTTGCGCATTCGTCTGGAAATAAGAAAAGCTTACTTCCACCGTTTTTTAAAATCACAGCTTCAAGAAGGTTTACATGATTTCGTAAAAAACATGATTTTTTAGAAAATGTGTTTTATTTCGTAAATAGAATCTACAAAGTATGCACATTCTACGTCATAACGACTTTATATAGTTTGCGCATTCGTCCGGAAATAAGAAAAGCTTACTTCCACCGTTTTTTAAAATCACAGCTTCAAGAAGGTTTACGTGATTTCGTAAAAAACACGAGTTTTTAGAAAATGTGTTTTATTTCATAAATGGAATCAACAAAGTATGAACATTCTACGCCATAACGACTTTCTATAGTTTGCGCATGCGTCCGGAATAAGAAAAGCTTACTTCCACCGTTTTTTAAAATCACAGCTTCTAGAAGGTTTACATGATTTCGTAAAAAACACGAGTTTTTAGAAAATGTGTTTTATTTCATAAATGGAATCTACGAAGTATGCACATTCTACGTCATAACGACTTTCTATAGTTTGTGCATTCATCCGGAAAAAAGAAAAACTTACTTCCACTGTTTTTTAAAATCACAGCTTCTAGAAGGTTTACATGATTTCGTAAAAAACACGAGTTTTTAGAAAATGTGTTTTATTACATAAATGGAATCAACAAAGTATGCACATTCTACGTCATAACGACTTTCTATAGTTTGCACATGCGTCTGGAAATAAGAAAAGCTTACTTCCACCGTTTTTTAAAATCACAGCTTCTAGAAGGTTTACATGACTTCTTAAAAAACACGAGTTTTTAGAAAATGTGTTTTATTTCATAAATGGAATCAACAAAGTATGCACATTCTACGTCATAACGAATTTCTATAGTTTCCGCATGCGTCCGGAAATAAGAAAAGCTTACTTCCACCGATTTTTAAAATCACAGCTTCTAGAAGGTTTACATGACTTCTTAAAAAACACGAGTTTTTAGAAAATGTGTTTTATTTCATAAATGGAATCAACAAAGTATGCACATTCTATGTCATAACGACTTTCTACAGTTTGCGCATTCGTCCGGAAATAAGAAAAGCTTACTTCCACCATTTTTTAAAATCATGGATTCTAGAAGGTTTACATGATTTCGTAAAAAACACGACTTTTTAGAAAATGTGTTTTATTTAATAAATGGAATCAACAAAGTATGCACATTCTACGTCATAACGACTTTCTATAGTTTGCTCATGCATTTGGAAATAAGAAAAGCTTACTTCCCCCGTTTTTTAAAATCCAGATTCTAGAAGGTTTACACGATTTCTTAAAAAACACGAGTTTTAAGAAAATGTGTTTTATTTCATAAATGGAATCAACAAAGTATGCACATTCTACGTCATAACGACTTTCTATAGTTTGCGCATTCGTCCGGAAATAAGAAAAGCTTACTTCCACCGTTTTTTAAAATCACAGCTTCTAGAAGGTTTACATGATTTCTTAAAAAACACGAGTTTTTAGAAACTGTGTTTTATTTCATAAATGGAATCAAGAAAGTATGCACATTCTACGTCATAACGACTTTCTATAGTTTGCGCATGCGTCCGGAAATAAGAAAAGATTACTTCCACTGTTTTTTAAAATCACAGCTTCTAAAAGGTTTACATGATTTCGTAAAAAACATGAGTTTTTAGAGAATGTGTTTTATTTCATAAATGGAATCTACAAAGTATGCACATTCTACGTCATAACGACTTTCTATAGTTTGCGCATGCGTCCGCAAATAAGAAAAGCTTACTTCCCCCGTTTTTTAAAATCACAGCTTCTAGAAGGTTTACATGATTTGTTAAAAAACACGAGTTTTTAGAAACTATGTTTTATTTCATAAATGGAATCAAAAAAGTATGCACATTCTACGTCATAACGACTTTCTATAGTTTGCGCATTCGTCCGGAAATAAGAAAAGCTTACTTCCACTGTTTTTTAAAATCACAGCTTCTAGAAGGTTTACATGATTTCATAAAAAACACGAGTTTTTAGAAAATGTGTTTTATTTAATAAATGGAATCAACAAAGTATGCAAATTCTACATCATAACGACTTTTTATAGTTTGCGCATGCGTCCGGAAATAAGAAAAGCTTACTTCCCCCGTTTTTTAAAATCACAGCTTCTAGAAGGTTTACATGATTTTTTAAAAAATACGAGTTTTTAGAAAATGTGGTTTATTTCATAAATGGAATCAACAAAGTATGCACATTCTACGACATAACGACTTTCTATAGTTTGCACATGCATCCGGAAATAAGAAATGCTTACTTCCACCGTTTTTTAAAATCACAGCTTCTAGAAGGTTTGCATGACTTCTTAAAAAACACGAGTTTTTAGAAAATCTGTTTTATTTCATAAATGGAATCAACAAAGTATGCACATTCTACGTCATAACGACTTTCTACAGTTTGCGCATTCGTCCGAAATAAGAAAAGCTTACTTCCACCATTTTTTAAAATCACGGATTCTAGAAGGTTTACATGATTTCGTAAAAAACACGACTTTTTAGAAAATGTGTTTTATTTAATAAATGGAATCAACAAAGTATACACATTCTACGTCATAACGACTTTCTATAGTTTGCGCATTCGTCCGGAAATAAGAAAAGCTTACTTCCACCGTTTTTTAAAATCACAGCTTCGAGAAGGTTTACATGATTTCGAAAAAAACACGAGTTTTTAGAAAATATGTTTTATTTCATAAATGGAATCTACAAAGTATGCACATTCTACGTCATAACGACTTTATATAGTTTGCACATGCATCCGGAAATAAGAAAAGCTTACTTCCCCCGTTTTTTAAAATCACAGCTTCCAGAATGTTTACATGATTTCTTAAAAAACACGAGTTTTTAGAAAATGTGTTTTATTTCATAAATGGAATCAACAAAGTATGCACATTCTACGTCATAACGACTTTCTATAGTTTGCGCATGCGTTTGGAAATAAGAAAATCTTACTTCCCCCGTTTTTTAAAATCACAGCTTCTAGAAGGTTTACATGATTTGTTAAAAAACATGAGTTTTTAGAAAATGTGTTTTATTTCATAAATGTAATCAACAAAGTATGCACATTCTACGTCATAACGACTTTCTATAGTTTGCGCATGCGTCCGGAATAAGAAAGGTTACTTCCACCGTTTTTTAAAATCACAGCTTCTAGAAGGTTTACATGATTTTGTAAAAAACACGAGTTTTTAGAAAATGTGTTTTATTTCATAAATGGAATCTACAAAGTATGCACATTCTACGTCATAACGACTTTCTATAGTTTGCGCATTCGTCCGGGAAAAAGAAAAGGTTACTTCCACTGTTTTTTAAAATCACAGCTTCTAGAAGGTTTACATGATTTCATAAAAAACACGAGTTTTTAGAAAATGTGTTTTATTTAATAAATGGAATCAACAAAGTATGCAAATTCTACATCATAACGACTTTTTATAGTTTGCGCATGCGTCCGGAAATAAAAAAAGCTTACTTCCCCCGTTTTTTAAAATCACAGCTTCTAGAAGGTTTACATGATTTCTTAAAAAATACGAGTTTTTAGAAAATGTGGTTTATTTCATAAATGGAATCAACAAAGTATGCACATTCTACGACATAACGACTTTCTATAGTTTGCACATGCATCCGGAAATAAGAAAAGCTTACTTCCACCGTTTTTTAAAATCACAACTTCTAGAAGGTTTACATGACTTCTTAAAAAACACGAGTTTTTAGAAAATCTGTTTTATTTCATAAATGGAATCAACAAAGTATGCACATTCTACGTCATAACGACTTTCTACAGTTTGCGCATTCGTCCGAAAATAAGAAAAGCTTACTTCCACCATTTTTTAAAATCATGGATTCTAGAAGGTTTACATGATTTCGTAAAAAACACGAGTTTTTAGAAAATGTGTTTTATTTCATAAATGGAATCAACAGAGTATGCACATTCTACGTCATAACGACTTTCTATAGTTTGCGCATGCGTTTGGAAATAAGAAAAGCTTACTTCCCCCGTTTTTAAAAATCACAGCTTCTAGAAGGTTTACATGATTTCTTAAAAAACACGAGTTTTTAGAAAATGTGTTTTATTTCATAAATGGAATCAACAAAGTATGCACATTCTACTTCATAACGACTTTCTATAGTTTGCGCATGCGTTTGGAAATAAGAAAAGCTTACTTCCCGCGTTTTTTTAAATCACAGCTTCTAGAAGGTTTACATGATTTCTTAAAAAACACGAGTTTTTAGAAAATCTGTTTTATTTCATAAATGGAATCAACAAAGTATGCACATTCTACGTCATAACGACTTTCTATAGTTTGCGCATGCGTCCGGAAATAAGAAAAGCTTACTTCCACCGTTTTTTAAAATCACAGCTTCTAGAAGGTTTACATGATTTCTTAAAAAACACGAGTTTTTAGAAAATGCGTTTTATTTCGTAAATGGAATCAACAAAGTATGCGCATTCTAAGTCATAACGACTTTCTATAGTTTGCGCATTCGTCCGGAAATAAGAAAAGCTTACTTCCACCGTTTTTTAAAATCAAAGCTTCTAGAAGGTTTACATGATTTCGTAAAAAACACAAGTTTTTAGAAAATGTGTTTTATTTCATAAATGGAATCTACAAAGTATGCACATTCTACGTCATAACGACTTTCTATAGTTTGTGCATGCGTTTGGAAATAAGAAAAGCTTACTTCCCCCGTTTTTTAAAATCACAGCTTCTAGAAGGTTTACATGATTTCTTAAAAAACACGAGTTTTTAGAAACTGTGTTTTATTTCATAAATGGAATAAAAAAAGTATGCACATTCTACGTCATAACGATTATCTATAGTTTGTGCATGCGTCCGGAAATAAGAAAAGCTTACCTCCCCAGTTTTTTAAAATCACAGATTCTAGAAGTTTTGCATGATTTCTTAAAAAACACGAGTTTTTAGAAAATGTGTTTTATTAAATAAATGGAGTCAACAAAGTATGGACATTCTACGTCATAACGACTTTCTATAGTTTGCGCATGCGTTTGGAAATAAGAAAAGCTTACTTCCCCCATTTTTTAAAATCACAACTTCTAGAAGTTTTACATGATTTCTTAAAAAACACGAGTTTTTAGAAAATGTGTTTTATTTCATAAATGGAATCAACAAAGTATGGAAATTCTATGTTATAGCGACTTTCTATATTTTGCGCATGTGTTTGGAAATAAGAAAAGCTTACTTCCACCGTTTTTTAAAATCACAGCTTCTAGAAGGTTTAAATGATTTCTTAAAAAACACGAGTTTTTAGAAAATGTGTTTTATTTCATAAATGGAATGAACAAAGTATGCACATTCTACGTCATAACGACTTTCTATAGTTTGCGCATGCGTCCGAAAATAAGAAAAGCTTGCTTCCCCCGTTTTTTAAAATCACAGCTTCTAGAAGGTTTACATGATTTCTGAAAAAACACGAGTTTTTAGAAAATGTGTTTTATTTCATAAATGGAATCAACAAAGTATGCACATTCTACGTCATAACGACTTTCTAGAGTTTGTGTTGATGTATATGTAACTTCGGAATGTATTTCACATATATTTATATTGTATTCCTATAGAGATGGTATTATTCCTCTATAAGGAAGTGTCGTCATTTATATTGTAAGTGTCGTAACTTATACTTGATGGGTTATTAGACCACCTTGTTTGGGGTCGGCCCTGTATAAGTCATGTGGGTCAAAGGCTTATTAGACCACCCTATTGGGGGTCGGCAATGTGGGTCAAAGGGTTATTAGACCACCCTATTGGGGGTCGGCCCACTCAGCATTATGTTATGTGGTTAAGTTCTAGCCTGCATGAGTTAGGTAAAAAGGCAAGTCAAGTCAAGTATAAATAGAGTGCGGGAGGCACTCTATTTACTCACTCACTTCTCTCTCATGCACTCAAGGAGGTGTGGCGCACTTATGGAGGAGGAGGATCTGCTGCTAGGTTGTGTCTATCTCTTATGGTTGGTTGTATCATTGCTCTATCTATCTCTGAGGAAGTTATTGGGGTTTTTCACCTTTATGGTTTTCCCCAAGTAAATCTTTGTGTCTCTTGTGTGCTTACATTATTGTCTCCATGATTGATATGCTATAGATATGCTGTACATGTTGTTCTCTCAGTTAAGATCCTAGATCAAATTGAATTAAATTCTGAAAATTTAACATGGTATCAAAGCTAGCCTGAAAGAAGGCATGATATGGCATGTATGACACTTGTTGCACTTACGATGCTAGGGCTTGATATAGCAAAAACCTGTCATCGTAGCACTTTCGCTATAAATCCGTTTTGGCGACGTTTTCGTATCTGAAATTGTTATACGACGAATATTAAATCTCCAGGTACCTTGTGTCCAAAGGAAAACCTCTAATTCGTTGTACTTTGTGATTTATGATCTGTGCAATATAGGGTTTCTGCCTCTTCCAGATCTGAATCAAAATCAGGTGACCTTGGAAAAAAGGTCATAACCTGGGCTAGGAAGCTCCAAATCAAATTTCGTAAAAATTTTCAGGTAGTACACAGACTGAGCTATCTCAGGAAACTTTTTCACCAGCCGAAGTTGAACCAGTGACACGTGGCACTCCGTACAAGTTTGCTCTCCTGTATTATCCCATAAACAGGTCACGTTGCGACACTTGGCATAAATCTCTCTCAGTGAGTCCAATTGAGGTCAGACCTGTCAGGATGGAAATATAACAGGCTGAGCTATCTTAGGAAACGTTTTTAGAGGCTGAAGTTGAACCAGTGACATGTGGCACGCCATACAAGTTCGCTCTACTGTTTTATCCCATAAACAGGTCACGTTGCGACATTTGGCATAACTCTCTCTCAGAGAATCCAATTGAGGTCAGAACTATCAGGATGGAAATATAACAGGTCAGGCTATCTCAGGAAACTTTTTCAGACCCTGTGGATTGAAAATTTCAGAGTTATACCAGAAACAATCAGGTACATATTTCTGTCAAAACAGAATTATTTTTGAGTACCTTCATTCATGGCTTCCGGAATTTAGGGCTTTGGATAAAGTTGGAATTTTTGTAATTGGAGACTACGGCTGAATTATACTCATCAAAATAAAAATTTAGAGACCAAAATTAGAATTTTTGGTTGGACAGAAGGCCGGGTTTGATCAGACCCTAGTTCGGGACTTTGATCAGAAAAGTGGAAAATTTAGGGCTTCTGTAAAAATGAGAATTTTTGAAATCTGTGACCATGGCTGGAAGCTCCTTAGAAAATAGAAGCTTAGAGCTTTGGATCAAAAATTTTGATTGGGCAGAAGAGTGGGCTTCATCAATCCCCAGTTCAGGGTCACGTCCAGTGAATCTGGAAGTTTCAAAGGCAAAATTGAGGAGTGAAACTTTGCAGTTTTCAAATTCTGAATATACCAGTTTGATCAGCTCATCAAGGCGCATATCTCTATACTTTCAGAAGTTTGAAATTCAAAGTTTGAACTTTTGGGGTTTCTCTGACAAACCCATATCCAGCTCCAAGTCCAGTTCTTGCAAATCAAGTGGATAGGGTTAATCCTAGAAGAAGATGGATTGGTCACCTGCATAAGTGAAGGAGTTCCTGTTTCAGAGGGAGATGAGGCTAAGGCTTTACATAAGGAGATTACAAGCGATCTCGACAGGTATGACTCATCGAGGTATGTTTTGATATTTGTTCATGATTAATTTTATGGTATGTTTGTCTTCATGTTATTACGGTTAGTACAATCTTGATTTTAGATTTGTCGCATCACCTTAACAAAATTATGAATGCATGATAGAAGATATTCATTGGTTAGGGTGTTGACACTTATGATTGTACTAATGCATTATGGTGTTGTATGAGGTTTATGTTGTCTACTAACATGAAAGGTACACCAAGAAAAACAAATCATGTTCCAGTTCAAGAACATATGATCATGATGACATAAGGATAAAGACTCATCCATTGTCATGGATCTCATAGAAGATCCATTTACGAGGTATGTATAACTTGGTTTTATAATGGCTAACCTATGAGATATACAGGTTACTAGCACAAGTCATTGAAGAAGAACAAGAAGACATCATGTGAGTATGTTAGACATAAATAGCTAGCATGCTAATCCAGGTATGTTTTTCCTATATCAAGCTAGAATCCTACCTTGTGTTAGGATCTTATATAATTGATGATATGACTAACCAGAAGAATCATGAAGGTATAGGTTTGAATAATCATGGTTGTATGCATATTATGTTTCTTACCATAATTGATGATATGACTAACCAGAAGAATCATGAAGGTATAGGTTTGAATAATCACAGGTTTTATGCATATTATATCTCTTATCTTGATTGATGATTCAACTAACCTGAAGAGTCATAGGTTTGAGTAATTACAAGTTTAAACATGTTATGCTTCTTATGATTTGACTAACCATAAGAATCCCACATAAACCTTGAATGCTAATGCTTATTATTCTGTTTGAAATGATCATGACTATACATGCTTGAAATTATTGTGTTTTAATAGTATACTAATGAATGTATGATTTTATATGAGATCACAAGGATAACACAATCATGATACTAATAAGCATGCATAGGGACCAAGGATGAATATGAGTTCAAGAACAGGTAACTCAGGAAGCAAAGATCAAGAGGGAGCACACTCCAGTTGCTCCTGCAAGAAAGCAAAGGAGCACACTCCAGTTGTTCCTGCAAGAAAGAAAAGGAGCACACTTCAGTAGTCTCTGCAAGGATGCAGATATTCAGAGGGAGTTGACCATCTTTCTACATTCCACAACAGAAAGGTGTAGAAGAAGCTACTTCAGATTAGGACTCCAGCATCTCCTGCAAGGAAGCGAAGACTCAGAGGGAGTCCACCCAACGAACAAACAAAGATAAGTATTTTAATTATCATTTCTTGCATATTTGTTTGTTTAAGTAAAATTGTTCAATGATGTATATGCTCATGTTCCTAGACTTAGGATATGTATTGTGCATATTAGAATAGTTGCATTGATGAACGGTATACTACTAATATACATGGGTAAGTGGCCTATGGCACTGTACAACATTTCATTGCTACTTATCTAGAATGAAACCTCTTTGCTGATATGTTGGGAGTTGTGCACACTCTTAACAATGTTCTGGTAGAGATTGGAAGGCATCTAGAAAGTTACGGGATATGGATAAATGTTGTATTGAAACATTGGCTAAGATAATTGCATGCTGTATGACATATTTCTTTATGTGTAAGAATCTGTTCTAAAAACTATGAGATGTTTTCTAATCATGCAATTTAACTTGTTGTGTAGGAAAAATCGTATGCCATCTCCTACAAAAGAAGAACTACAACATTTGTTCAACAACAAAATTATCTATTGAAGATATTGAAGTTCCCAGGATACGGGAAGAATGCCATGATCCATCGATCATGAAGAACGATGTTTGGGATGCGGTCCCAAGAGCTAAAGGGAAGTCTGTTGTGACTTCCATATGGAACTATCAGATCAAGCATGTTGCAGATGGCAGCATTGAGAAATATAAAAGTGATGAAATAGAAGATGCACCAGATGGATTTCAAGACAGCATGGTGTATTCATTTATGTGTGCAGAACTTGGTATGGTAGGATAGACAACTTTCTATCCAGTTTGGGCTATACCAAGAATAAAGCGGATTCCAATATTTTCTACAAGGTTGAGGAAGACAATCCAGTGATACTACTTTTGTATGCGGATAACCTATTTGTATCAGGTGAAGATAGATTGATTGCCGACACGCAGCGGAAGCTTACTACCGAGTTCGAGATGAAGAACTTGGGGATGATGCACTATTTGTTTTTGGCATGGAGGTGTGGCAGAGTGTAGATGGAATCTTCCTTGGACAAGGGAAGTATGTGGTAAGAGATCTTGAAGAGGTTCGGGATGATGAATTGCAAGGCCATGGCCACACCTATGACATTGAATCTAAAGCTTCTATGTGATGCTTCATCTGAGCCAGTTGATGTCTCTATGTATCGTCAGATGATTGGGTCCTTGATGTACCTGACGAACACGAGACCAGACATTTGCTTTGCTGTGAACACATTGATCCAGTTCCTGACGGATCCGAGGAGTGTTCACCTGGTTGCTGTAAAGCATGTTCTGAGGTACCTGAAGGGTACAGTGGATTATGGTCTCAAGTATGAAGCGAATCAAAAGTTTAACCTACAGGGTTATGTTGATTCAGATTGGGATGGCAGTGCTGCAGACAGGAAGAGCACATCTGGGTGCTGCTTCAGTATGAGATTAGGTGTGATCTCTTGGTTCAGCAGGAAGCAGTCCTGCGTGGCACTGAGTACAGTTGAGGTAGAGTATGTTGTAGCCTGTTCAGCTAGTTGTGAGGCAGTATGGCTACGGAAGCTACTGTCTGAGTTATTTGATCTTCCGTTGGAGGCTACTGGTATCTTCTGTGATAACCAAAGTTGTGTGAAGCTGTCCGAGAACCCATTATTTCATGACAGGTCGAAACACATAGAGATCAAATATCACCATATCAGGGATATGGTGCAGAGAGGAGCTGTGAAGCTCCTATATGTTGCGATGGACGAGCAGATTGCAGATGTGCTGACGAAGCCACTAGCCAGGGTGAAGTTCGAGTACTTCAGAGAGAGGCTTGGCGTTCTTCAGATCGAGGACACTTCGAGGAAGAAGTGATGGACACATTTGCTGAAGCCATTCCAAGCATGTTGGAAGGAGGATCCTTCACATGGCTATGGATGTAAGCGCTGGATGATGAACATCAGGATGATGTTCTGGTTTCTGCTTGGATATGATCAGTTGGATCATTTTTATGTATGTATGTATGCATCATGTTGGATGCTTGATATGATCAGTTGGATCATTTTTATGTATGTATGTACGCATCATGTTGGATGCTGGATATGATCAGTTGGATCATGTGTATGTATTTTGTATATGCATCATGTTGGATGCTTGGACCATGTATTTGTATATGTATCAGGTGGATACATTGTATGATCATGTGGATCATGTATGGTGATATGTATCATGTATTTGTATTTGTATCAGGTGGATACATTGATGATCAAGAGGATCATGTATGATGATATGTATCAGGTAGATACTTGGTATGCATCAGGTAGATGCATTGATGATCAGGAGGATCATGTATGATGATATGTATCAGGTAGATACTTGGTATGCATCAGGTATATGCATTGATGATCAGGAGGATCATGTATGATGATATGTATCAAGTAGATACTTGGTATGCATCAGGTAGATGCATTGATGATCAGGATGATCATAGATGGCGAGCTTTAGGATGTTGCTCTAGATGACATGCAGCAGGATGTTGCAGTGATGATCAGGATGATCATAGATGACGAGCTTCAGGATGTTGCTCTAGATGACATGCAGCAGGATGTTGCAGTGATGATCAGGATCATCATAGATGACGAGCTTCAGGATGTTGCTCCAGATGACATGCAGCAGGACGTTGCAGTGATGATGATCAGGATGATCATGGATACATCAGGATGATGTATGATGAGTATCAGGTTGATACTCTGTGGCCGTGGATCAGGTTGTGCAGATGAGCATGTAATCCGGGGCCCTGGGAGATTTGCAGATGGTATTTCGAGGTTTTGCCTATGGCATGTAATTCGGTGCCCTGGGACATCTGGCAAATGCTCTTTCGAGGTTTTGCTCTGGGAGGACATGTAATTCGGTGCCCTGGGAGATCTGCAGATAGTCTTTCGAGGTTTTGCCTATGGCATGTAATTCGGTTCCCTGGGATATCTGGCAGATGCTCTTTCGAGGTTTTGTCCTATGGCATGTAATTCGTTTCCCTGGGAGATCCGATAGGTTGGGCTATGTGCCCGTAATCAGTCCTTGGATGCTCTTGCGAGGTTTTTCCATGACCACATGTAATTCGTTGCCCTGGGAGATCCTATAGGTAGAGCTGTGTGCTCGTAACAACCTGGGATGCTCTTGCGAGGTTTTGTGGTGAGGTCACATGTAATTCGGTGCCCTGGGAGATCCTATAGGTAGATTTGTGTGCTCGTAACAGCCTGGGATGCTCTTTCAAGGTTTTGTGACGCACGTAATAAGTCCTGAGGATTCCACAGTATGGCCAGTGATGATGAAGACCTGCAGGTGGTGGGCCTACATCCAGTATGAAAAAGGATTGGCTCTGTAGAACTTCCTATGATGAGTAGATTCAGAGATTGATTGAGATAGCAGCAGCAGTGACGATGATGATGACTCGATGACGATTATCCAGTGTCGATAATCCAGAGAAGATGACTTGTGCTAGAAGAACTGTGCTGAGAAATACCTTCCTGGTTAAGAGGGAGTGTTGATGTATATGTAACTTCGGAATGTATTTCACATATATGTATATTGTATTCCTATAGAGATGGTATTATTCCTCTATAAGGAAGTGTCGTAATTTATATTGTAAGTGTCCTAACTTATACTTGATGGGTTATTAGACCACCTTGTTTTGGGTCGGCCCTGTATAAGTCATGTGGGTCAAAGGGTTATTAGACCATCCTATTGGGGGTCGGCCCACTCAGCATTATGTTATGTGGTTAAGTTCGAGCCTACATGAGTTAGGTAAAAAGGCAAGTCAACTCAAGTATAAATAGAGTGCGGGAGGCACTCTATTTACTCACTCACTTCTCTCTCATGCACTCAAGGAGGAGTGGCGCACTTATGAAGGAGGAGGATCTGCTGCTAGGTTGTGTCTATCTCTTATGGTTGGTTGTATCATTGCTCTATCTATCTCTGAGGAAGTTATTGGGGATTTTCACATTTATGGTTTTCCCCAAGTAAATCTTTGTGTATCTTGTGTGCTTGCATTATTGTCTCCATGATTGATATGCTGTAGATATGCTGTACATGTTGTTCTCTCAGTTAAGATCCTAGATCAGATTGAAGTAAATTCTGAAAATTTAACAGTTTGCGCATGCGTTTGGAAATAAGAAAAGCTTACTTCCCCCGTTTTTTAAAATCACAGCTTCTAGAAGGTTTAAATGATTTCTTAAAAAACACGAGTTTTTAGAAAATGTGTTTTATTTCATAAATAGAATCAAGAAACTATGCACATTCTACATCATAATGACTTTCTATAGTTTGCGCATGCATCCAGAAATAAGAAAAGCTTACTTCCACCATTTTTTAAAATCACGGCTTCTAGAAGGTTTACATGATTTCTTAAAAAACACGAGTTTTTAGAAAATGTGTTTTATTTCATAAATGGAATCAACAAAGTATGCACATTCTACGTCATAACGACTTTCTATAGTTTTCGCATGCGTTTGGAAATAAGAAAAGCTTACTTCCCCCGTTTTTTAAAATCACAGCTTCTAGAAGGTTTACATGATTTCTTAAAAAACACGAGTTTTAAGAAAATGTGTTTTATTTCATAAATGGAACCAACAAAGTATGCACATTCTACTTCATAACAACTTTCTATAGTTTGCGCATGCGTCCAGAAATAAGAAAAGCTTACTTCCACCGTTTTTTAAAATCACAACTTCTAGAAGGTTTACATGATTTCTTAAAAAACACGAGTTTTTAGAAAATGTGTTTTATTTCATAAATGGAATCAACAAAGTATGCACATTCTAAGTCATAACGATTTTCTATAGTTTGCGCATTCGTCCGGAAATAAGAAAAGCTTACTTCCACCGTTTTTTAAAATCACAGCTTCTAGAAGGTTTGCATGATTTCTTAAAAAACAAGAGTTTTTAGAAAATGTGTTTTATTTCATAAATGGAATCTACAAAGTATGCACATTCTACGTCATAACGACTTTCTATAGTTTGTGCAAGCGTTTGGAAATAAGAAAAACTTACTTCCCCCGTTTTTTAAAATCATAGCTTCTAGAAGGTTTACATGATTTCTGAAAAAACACGAGTTTTTAGAAAATGTGTTTTATTTCATAAATGGAATCAACAAAGTATGCACATTCTACATCATAACGACTTTCTAGAGTTTGCGCATGCGTTTGGAAATAAGAAAAGCTTACTTCCCCCGTTTTTTAAAATCATAGCTTCTAGAAGGTTTACATGATTTCTTAAAAAACACGAGTTTTTAGAAAATATGTTTTATTTCATAAATGGAATCAACAAAGTATCCACATTCTATGTCATAGCGACTTTCTATAGTTTGTGCATGCGTTTGGAAATAAGAAAAGCTTACTTCCACCGTTTTTTAAAATCACAACTTCTAGAAGGTTTACATGATTTCTAAAAAAACACGAGTTTTCAGAAAATGTGTTTTATTTCATAGATGGAATCAACAAAGTATGCACATTCTACGTCATAAAGACTTTCTATAGTTTGCGCATGCTTCCGGAAATAAGAAAAGCTTACTTCCACCGTTTTTTAAAATCACAGCTTCTAGAAGGTTTACATGATTTCGTAAAAAACACGAGTTTTTAGAAAATCTATTTTATTTCATAAATGGAATCTACAAAGTATGCACATTCTATGTCATAAAGATTTTCTATAGTTTGCGCATGCGTCCGGAAATAAGAAAAGCTTACTTCCCCCGTTTTTTAAAATTACAGCTTCTAGAAGGTTTACATGATTTCTTAAAAAACACGAGTTTTTAGAAAGTGTGTTTTATTTCGTAAATGGAATCAACAAAGTATGCACATTCTACGTCATAACGAATTTGTATAGTTTGGGCATGCGTTTGGAAATAAGAAAAGCTTACTTCCACCGTTTTTTAAAATCACAGCTTCTAGAAGCTTTACATGATTTCCTAAAAAACACGAGTTTTTAGAAAATGTGTTTTAGTTCATAAATGGAATCAACAAAGTATGCACATTCGACATCATAACGACTTTCTATAGTTTGCACATGCGTCCGGAAATAAGAAAAGCTTACCTCCCCCGTTTTTTAAAATCACAGCTTCTAGAAGGTTTACATGACTTCTTAAAAAACACGAGTTTTTAGAAAATGTGTTTTATTTCATAAATGGAATCAACAAAGTATGCACATTCTACGTCATACCGACTTTCTACAGTTTGCGCATTCATCCGGAAATAAGAAAAGCTTACTTCCACAATTTTTTAAAATCACGGATTCTAGAAGGTTTACATGATTTCTTAAAAAGCACGAATTTTTAGAAAATGTGTTTTAATTGATAAATGGAATCAACAAAGTATGCACATTCTACGTCATAACGACTTTCTATATTTTGTGCATGCGTTTGGAAATAAGAAAAGCTTACTTCCCCCGTTTTTTAAAATCACAGCTTCAAGAAGGTTTACATGATTTCTTAAAAAACACGAGTTTTTAGAAAATGTGTTTTATTTAATAAATGGAATCAACAAAGTATGCACATTCTATGTCATAACGACTTTCTATATTTTGCGCATGCGTTTGGAAATAAGAAAAGCTTACTTCCCCCGTTTTTTAAAATTACAGCTTCTAGAAGGTTTACATGATTTCTTAAAAAACACGAGTTTTTAGAAAATGTGTTTTATTTCATAAATGGAATCAACAAAGTATGCACATTCTACGTCATAACGACTTTCTATAGTTTGCGCATGCATCCGGAAATAAGAAAAGCTTACTTCCACCGTTTTTTAAAATCACAGCTTCTAGAAGCTTTACATGATTTGTTAAAAAACACGAGTTTTTAGAAAATGTGTTTTATTTCATAAATGGAATCAACAAAGTATGCACATTCTACGTCATAACGACTTTCTATAGTTTGTGCATTCGTCCAGAAATAAGAAAAGCTTACTTCCCCCGTTTTTTAAAATCACAGCTTTTGGAAGGTTTACATGATTTCTTAAAAAACACGAGTTTTTAGAAAATGTGTTTTATTTCATAAATAGAATCAACAAAGTATGCACATTCTACGTCATAACGACTTTCTATAGTTTGGGCATGCGTCCGGAAATAAGAAAAGCTTACTTCCACCATTTTTTAAAATCACGGATTCTAGAAGGTTTACATGATTTCTTAAAAAACACAAGTTTTTAGAAAATGTGTTTTATTTCATAAATGGAATCAAAAAAATATGCACATTCTACGTCATAACGACTTTCTATAGTTTGCGCATGCGTCCGCAAATAAGAAAAGCTTACTTCCACCGTTTTTTAAAATCACAGCTTCTAGAAGGTTTACACGATTTCTTAAAAAACACGAGTTTTTAGAAAATGTGTTTTATTTCATAAATGGAATCAACAAAGTATGCACATTCTATGTCATAACGACTTTCTATATTTTGCGCATGCGTTCGGAAATAAGAAAAGCTTACCTCCACCGTTTTTTAAAATCACAGCTTCTAGAATGTTTACATGATTTCGTAAAAAACACGAGTTTTTAGAAAAAGTGTTTTATTTCATAAATGGAATCTACAAAGTATGCACATTCTTCGTCATAATGAATTTGTATAGTTTGCGCATGCGTCCGGAAATAAGAAAAGCTTACTTCCCCCATTTTTTAAAATCACAGTTTCTAGAAGGTTTACATGATTTCTTAAAAAACAAGAGTTTTTAGAAAATGTGTTTTATTTCATAAATGGAATCAAGAAAGTATGCACATTCTACGTCATAAGGACTTTCTATAGTTTGTTCATGCATTTGGAAATAAGAAAAGCTTACTTCCCCTGTTTTTTAAAATCACAGCTTCTAGAAGGTTTACATGATTTTGTAAAAAACACGAGTTTTTAGAAAATGTGTTTTATTTCATAAATGGAATCAACAAAGTATGCACATTCTACGTCATAACGATAGTCTATAGTTTGCGCATGCGTTCGGAAATAAGAAAAGCTTACTTCCCCCGTTTTTTAAAATCACAGCTTCTAGAAGGTTTACATGATTTCGTAAAAAACATGAGTTTTTAGAAACTGTGTTTTATTTCATAAATGGAATCTACAAAGTATGCACATTCTATGTCATAACTACTTTCTATAGTTTGCGCATAGGTCCGGAAATAAGAAAAGCTTACTTCCACCGTTTTTAAAAATCACAGCTTCTAGCAGGTTTACATGATTTCGTAAAAAACACGAGTTTTTAGAAAATGTGTTTTATTTCATAAATGGAATCTATAAAGTATGCACATTCTACGTCATAACGACTTTCTATAGTTTGCGCATAGGTCCGGAAATAAGAAAAGCTTACTTCCACCTTTTTTTTAAAATCACAGCTTCTAGAAGGTTTACATGATTTCTTAAAAAACACGAGTTTTTAGAAAATGTGTTTTATTTCATAAATGGAATCAACAAAGTATGCACATTCTACGTCATAACGACTTGCTATAGTTTGCGCATGCGTCCGGAAAGAAGAAAAGCTTACTTCCCCCATTTTTTAAAATCACAGCTTCTAGAAGGTTTACATGATCTGTTAAAAAACACGAGTTTTTAGAAAATGTGTTTTATTTCATAAATGGAATCAACAAAGTATGCATATTCTACGTCATAACGACTTCCTATAGTTTGCGCATTCGTACGGAAATAAGAAAAGCTTACTTCCCCCGTTTTTTAAAATCACAGCTTCTAGAAGATTTACATGATTTCTTAAAAAACACGAGTTTTAAGAAAATGTGTTTTATTTCAGAAATGGAATCTACAAAGTATGCACATTCTACGTCATAATGACCTTCTATAGTTTGCGCATGCGTCCGGAAATAAGAAAAGCTTACTTCCACCATTTTTTAAAATCACAGCTTCTAGAAGGTTTACATGATTTCGTAAATAACATGAGTTTTTAGAAAATGTCTTTTATTTCATAAATGGAATCTACAAAGTATGCACATTCTACGTCATAACGACTTTCTATAGTTTGCGCATGCATCCGGAAATAAGAAAAGCTTACTTCCACCGTTTTTTAAAATCACAGCTTCTAGAAGGTTTACACGATTTCTTAAAAAACACGAGTTTTTAGAAAATGTGTTTTATTTCATAAATGGAATCTACAAAGTATGCACATTCTACGTCATAACGACTTTCTATAGTTTGCGCATGCGTCCGGAAATAAGAAAAGCTTAGTTCCACCGTTTTTTAAAATCACAGCTTCTAGAAGGTTTACACGATTTCGTAAAAAACACGAGTTTTTAGAAAATGTGTTTTATTTCATAAATGGAATCAACAAAGTATGCACATTCTACGTCATAACGACTTTCTATAGTTTGCGTATACGTTCGGAAATAAGAAAAGCTTACTTCCACCGTTTTTTAAAATCACAGCTTCTAGAAGGTTTACATGATTTGGTAAAAAACACGAGTTTTTAGAAAATGTGTTTTATTTCATAAATGGAATCAACAAAGTATGCACATTCTACGTCATAACGACTTTCTATAGATTGCGCAAGCGTTTGGAAATAAGAAAAGCTTACTTCCCCCATTTTTTAAAATCACAGCTTCTAGAAGGTTGACATGATTTCTTAAAAAACACGAGTTTTTAGAAAATGTGTTTTATTTCATAAATGGAATCAATAAAGTATGCACATTCTACGTCATAACGACTTTCTATAGTTCTCTCATGCGTCCGGAAATAAGAAAAGCTTACTTCCCCAGTTTTTTAAAATCACAGCTTCCAGAAGGTTTACATGATTTCTTAAAAAACACGAGTTTTTAGAAAATGTGTTTTATTTCATAAATGGAATCAACAAAGTATGCACATTCTACGTCATAACGATTGTCTATAGTTTGCGCATGCGTTCGGAAATAAGAAAAGCTTACTTCCCCTGTTTTTTAAAATCACAGCTTCTAGAAGGTTTACATGATTTCGTAAAAAACACGAGTTTTTAGAAAATGTGTTTTATTTCATAAATGGAATCACCAAAGTATGCACATTCTACGTCATAACGACTTTATATAGTTTGCGCATGCGTCCGGAAATAAGAAAAGCTTACTTCCCCCGTTTTTTAAAATCACAGCTTCTAGAAGGTTTACATGATTTCGTAAAAAACACGAGTTTTTAGAAAATGTGTTTTATTTCATAAAAGGAATCAACAAAGTATGCACATTCTACATCATAACGATAGTCTATAGTTTGCGCATGCGTTCGGAAATAAGAAAAGCTTACTTCCCCCGTTTTTTAAAATCACAGCTTCTAGAAGGTTTACATGATTTCGTAAAAAACATGAGTTTTTAGAAACTGTGTTTTATTTCATAAATGGAATCTACAAAGTATGCACATTCTATGTCATAACTACTTTCTATAGTTTGCGCATAGGTCCGGAAATAAGAAAAGCTTACTTCCACCGTTTTTTAAAATCACAGCTTCTAGCAGGTTTACATGATTTCGTAAAAAACACGAGTTTTTAGAAAATGTGTTTTATTTCATAAATGGAATCTTTAAAGTATGCACATTCTACGTCATAACGACTTTCTATAGTTTGCGCATAGGTCCAGAAATAAGAAAAGCTTACTTCCACCTTTTTTTAAAATCACAGCTTCTAGAAGGTTTACATGATTCCTTAAAAAACACGAGTTTTTAGAAAATGTGTTTTATTTCATAAATGGAATCAACAAAGTATGCACATTCTACGTAATAACGACTTGCTATAGTTTGCGCATGCGTCCGGAAATAAGAAAAGCTTACTTCCCCCGTTTTTTAAAATCAGAGCTTCTAGAAGGTTTACATGATTTGTTAAAAAACACGAGTTTTTAGAAAATGTGTTTTATTTCATAAATGGAATCAACAAAGTATGCATATTCTACGTCATAACGACTTTCTATAGTTTGTGCATTCGTCCGGAAATAAGAAAAGCTTACTTCCCCCGTTTTTTAAAATCACAGCTTCTAGAAGGTTTACATGATTTGTTAAAAAACACGAGTTTTTAGAAAATGTGATTTATTTAATATATGGAATCAACAAAGTATGCACATTCTACGTGATAACGACTTTCTATAGTTTGCGCATGCATTCGGAAATAAGAAAAGCTTACTTCCACCGTTTTTTTAAATCACAGCTTCTAGAAGGTTTACATGATTTCGTAAAAAACATGAGTTTTGAGAAAATGTGTTTTATTTCATAAATGGAATCAACAAAGTATGCGCATTCTACGTCATAACGACTTTCTATAGTTTGAGCATGCGTCCGGAAATAAGAAACGCTTACTTCCCCCGTTTTTTAAAATCATTACTTCTAGAAGGTTTACATGATTTATTAAAAAACACGAGTTTTTAGAAATTGTGTTTTATTTCATAAATGGAATCAACAAAGTATGTACATTCTACGTCATAACGACTTTCTATAGTTTGCGCATCCGTCCGGAAATAAGAAAAGCTTACTTCCACCATTTTTTAAAATCACAGCTTCTAGAAGGTTTACATGATTTCGTAAAAAACATGAGTTTTTAGAAAATGTGTTTTATTTCATAAATGGAATCAACAAAGTATGCACATTCTACGTCATAACAACTTTCTATAGTTTGCACATGCGTCCGGAAATAAGAAAAGCTTACTTCCACCGTTTTTAAAAATCACAACTTCTAGAAGGTTTACATGACTTCTTAAAAAACATTAGTTTTTAGAAAATGTGTTTTATTTCATAAATGGAATCAACAAAGTATGCACATTCTACATCATAATGACTTTCTACTATTTGCGCATTCGTCCTGAAATAAGAATAGCTTAATTCCACCGTTTTTTAAAATCACAGCTTCTAGAAGGTTTACATGATTTCGTAAAAAACACAAGTTTTTAGAAAATGTGTTTTATTTCATAAATGGAATCTACAAAGTATGCACATTCTACATCATAACGATTTTCTATAGTTTGCGCATGCGTCCGGAAATAAGAAAAGTTTACCTCCCCCGTTTTTTAAAATCACAGATTCTAGAAGTTTTGCATGATTTCTTAAAAAACACGAGTTTTTAGAAAATGTGTTTTATTAAATAAATGGAATCAACAAAGTATGCACATTCTACGTCATAACGACTTTCTATAATTTGCGCATGCGTTCGGAAATAACAAAATCTTACTTCCCCCGTTTTTTAAAATCACAGCTTCTAGAAGATTTACATGATTTCTTAAAAAACACGAGTTTTTAGAAAATGTGTTTTATTTCATAAATGGAATAAACAAAGTATGCACATTCTATATCATAGCGACTTTCTATAGGTTGCGCATGCGTTTGAAATAAGAAAATCTTACTTCCACCATTTTTTAAAATCACAGCTTCTAGAAGGTTTACATGATTTCTTAAAAAACACGACTTTTTAGAAAATGTGTTTTATTTCATAAATGGAATCAACAAAGTATGCACATTCTACGTCATAACGACTTTCTATAGTTCGCTCATGCGTCCGGAAATAAGAAAAGCTTACTTCCCCAGTTTTTTAAAATCACAGCTTCCAGAAGGTTTACATGATTTCTTAAAAAACACGAGTTTTTAGAAAATGTGTTTTATTTCATAAATGGAATCAACAAAGTATGCACATTCTACGTCATAACGATAGTCTATAGTTTGCGCATGCGTTCGGAAATAAGAAAAGCTTACTTCCCCCGTTTTTTAAAATCACAGCTTCTAGAAGGTTTACATGATTTCGTAAAAAACACGAGTTTTTAGAAAATGTTTTTTATTTCATAAATGGAATCAACAAAGTATGCACATTCTACGTCATAACGACTTTATATAGTTTGCGCATGCGTCCGGAAATAAGAAAAGCTTACTTCCCCCGTTTTTTAAAATCACAGCTTCTAGAAGGTTTACATGATTTCGTAAAAAACACGAGTTTTTAGAAAATGTGTTTTATTTCATAAATGGAATCAACAAAGTATGCACATTCTACGTCATAACGATAGTCTATAGTTTGCGCATGCGTTCGGAAATAAGAAAAGCTTACTTCCCCCGTTTTTTAAAATCACAGCTTCTAGAAGGTTTACATGATTTCGTAAAAAACATGAGTTTTTAGAAACTGTGTTTTATTTCATAAATGGAATCTACAAAGTATGCACATTCTATGTCATAACTACTTTCTATAGTTTGCGCATAGGTCCGGAAATAAGAAAAGCTTACTTCCACCGTTTTTTAAAATCACAGCTTCTAGCAGGTTTACATGATTTCGTAAAAAACACGAGTTTTTAGAAAATGTGTTTTATTTCATAAATGGAATCTATAAAGTATGCACATTCTACGTCATAACGACTTTCTATAGTTTGCGCATAGGTCCGGAAATAAGAAAAGCTTACTTCCACCTTTTTTTAAAATCACAGCTTCTAGAAGGTTTACATGATTCCTTAAAAAACACGAGTTTTTAGAAAATGTGTTTTATTTCATAAATGGAATCAACAAAGTATGCACATTCTACGTCATATCGACTTGCTATAGTTTGCGCATGCGTCCGGAAATAAGAAAAGCTTACTTCCACCGTTTTTTAAAATCAGAGCTTCTAGAAGGTTTACATGATTTGTTAAAAAACACGAGTTTTTGGAAAATGTGTTTTATTTCATAAATGGAATCAACAAAGTATGCATATTCTACGTCATAACGACTTTCTATAGTTTGCGCATTCGTCCGGAAATAAGAAAAGCTTACTTCCCCCGTTTCTTAAAATCACAGCTTCTAGAAGATTTACATGATTTCTTAAAAAACACGAGTTTTTAGAAAATGTGTTTTATTTCATAAATGGAATCAACAAAGTATGCACATTCTACGTCATAACGACTTTCTATAGTTTGCGCATGCGTCCGGAAATAAGAAAAGGTTACTTCCACCGTTTTTTAAAATCATAGCTTCTAGAAGGTTTACATGATTTCTTCAAAAACACGAGTTTTTAGAAAATGTGTTTTATTTCGTAAATGGAATCAACAAAGTATGCACATTCTATGTCATAGCGACTTTCTATAGTTTGCGCATGCGTCCAGAAATAAGAAAAGCTTACTTCCACCGTTTTTTAAAATCACAGCTTCTGGAAGGTTTACATGATTTCTTAAAAAACATGAGTTTTTAGAAAATGTGTTTCATTTCATAAATAGAATCAACAAAGTATACACATTTTAAGTCATAACGACTATCTATAGTTTGCGCATTCGTCCGGAAATAAGAAAAGCTTACTTCCACCGTTTTTTAAAATCACAACTTCTAGAAGGTTTACATGATTTCGTAAAAAACACGAGTTTTTAGAAAATGTGTTTTGTTTCATAAATGGAATCTACAAAGTATGCACATTCTACATCATAACGACTTTATATAGTTTGCGCATGCGTTTGGAAATAAGAAAAGCTTACTTCCCCTGTTTTTTAAAATCACAGCTTCTAGAAGGTTTACATGATTTCTTAAAAAACATGAGTTTTTAGAAACTGTGTTTTATTTCATAAATGGAATCAACAAAGTATGCAGATTCTATGTCATAACGACTTTCTATAGTTTGCGCATGCGTCCGGAAATAAGAAAAGCTTACTTCCACCGTTTTTTAAAATCACAGCTTCTAGAAGGTTTACACGATTTCTTAAAAAACACGAGTTTTTAGAAAATGTGTTTTATTTCATAAATGGAATCAACAAAGTATGCACATTCTACGTCATAACGACTTTCTATAGTTTGCGCATTCGTCTGGAAATAAGAAAAGCTTACTTCCACCGTTTTTTAAAATCACAACTTCTAGAAGGTTTACATGAGTTCGTAAAAAACACGAGTTTTTAGAAAATGTGTTTTATTTCCTAAATGGAATCTACAAAGTATGCACATTCTACATCATAACGAATTTCTATAGTTTGCGCATGCGTCCGGAAATAAGAAAAGCTTACTTCCCCCGTTTTTGAAAATCACAGCTTCTAGAAGGTTTACATGATTTCTTAAAAAACACGAGTTTTTAGAAAATGTGTTTTATTTCATAAATGGAATCAACAAAGTATGCACATTCTACGTCACAACGACTTTCTATAGTTTGCGCATGCGTTTGGAAATAAGAAAAGCTTACTTCCCCCTTTTTTTAAAATCACAGCTTCTAGAAGGTTTACATGATTTGTTAAAAAACACGAGTTTTTAGAAAATGTGATTTATTTAATATATGGAATCAACAAAGTATGCACATTCTACGTGATAACGACTTTCTATAGTTTGCGCATGCATTCGGAAATAAGAAAAGCTTACTTCCACCCTTTTTTTAAATCACAGCTTCTAGAAGGTTTACATGATTTCGTAAAAAACATGAGTTTTGAGAAAATGTGTTTTATTTCATAAATGGAATCAACAAAGTATGCACATTCTACGTCATAACGACTTTCTATAGTTTGAGAATGCGTCCGGAAATAAGAAACGCTTACTTCCCCCGTTTTTTAAAATCACTACTTCTAGAAGGTTTACATGATTTATTAAAAAACACGAGTTTTTAGAAATTGTGTTTTATTTCATAAATGGAATCAACAAAGTATGTACATTCTACGTCATAACGACTTTCTATAATTTGCGCATCCGTCCGGAAATAACAAAAGCTTACTTCCACCATTTTTTAAAATCACAGCTTCTAGAAGGTTTACATGAATTCGTAAAAAACATGAGTTTTTAGAAAATGTGTTTTATTTCATAAATGGAATCAACAAAGTATGCACATTCTACATCATAACAACTTTCTAAAGTTTGCACATGCGTCCGGAAATAAGAAAAGCTTACTTCCACCGTTTTTAAAAATCACAGCTTCTAGAAGGTTTACATGACTTCTTAAAAAACACGAGTTTTTAGAAAATGTGTTTTATTTCATAAATGGAATCAACAAAGTATGCACATTCTACATCATAACGACTTTCTACTATTTGCGCATTCGTCCTGAAATAAGAAAAGCTTCCTTCCACCGTTTTTTAAAATCACAGCTTCTAGAAGGTTTACATGATTTCGTAAAAAACACAAGTTTTTAGAAAATGTGTTTTATTTCATAAATGGAATCTACAAAGTATGCACATTCTACATCATAACGATTTTCTATAGTTTGCGCATGCGTCCGGAAATAAGAAAAGTTTACCTCCCCCGTTTTTTAAAATCACAGATTCTAGAAGTTTTGCATGATTTCTTAAAAAACACGAGTTTTTAGAAAATGTGTTTTATTAAATAAATGGAATCAACAAAGTATGCACATTCTACGTCATAACGACTTTCTATAATTTGCGCATGCGTTCGGAAATAAGAAAAGCTTACTTCCCCCGTTTTTTAAAATCACAGCTTCTAGAAGATTTACATGATTTCTTAAAAAACACGAGTTTTTAGAAAATGTGTTTTATTTCGTAAATGGAATAAACAAAGTATGCACATTCTATATCATAGCGACTTTCTATAGGTTGCGCATGCGTTTGAAATAAGAAAATCTTACTTCCACCATTTTTTAAAATCACAGCTTCTAGAAGGTTTACATGATTTCTTAAAAAACACGACTTTTTAGAAAATGTGTTTTATTTAATAAATGGAATCAACAAAGTATGCACATTCTATGTCATAACGACTTTCTATAGTTCTCTCATGCGTCCGGAAATAAGAAAAGCTTACTTCCCCAGTTTTTTAAAATCACAGCTTCCAGAAGGTTTACATGATTTCTTAAAAAACACGAGTTTTTAGAAAATGTGTTTTATTTCATAAATGGAATCAACAAAGTATGCACATTCTACGTCATAACGATAGTCTATAGTTTGCGCATGCGTTCGGAAATAAGAAAAGCTTACTTCCCCCGTTTTTTAAAATCACAGCTTCTAGAAGGTTTACATGATTTCGTAAAAAACACGAGTTTTTAGAAAATGTGTTTTATTTCATAAATGGAATCACCAAAGTATGCACATTCTACGTCATAACGACTTTATATAGTTTGCGCATGCGTCCGGAAATAAGAAAATCTTACTTCCCCCATTTTTTAAAATCACAGCTTCTAGAAGTTTTACATGATTTCGTAAAAAACATGAGTTTTTAGAAACTGTGTTTTATTTCATAAATGGAATCTTTAAAGTATGCACATTCTACGTCATAACGACTTTCTATAGTTTGCGCATAGGTCCAGAAATAAGAAAAGCTTACTTCCACCTTTTTTTAAAATCACAGCTTCTAGAAGGTTTACATGATTCCTTAAAAAACACGAGTTTTTAGAAAATGTGTTTTATTTCATAAATGGAATCAACAAAGTATGCACATTCTACGTCATAACGACTTGCTATAGTTTGCGCATGCGTCCGGAAATAAGAAAAGCTTACTTCCCCCGTTTTTTAAAATCAGAGCTTCTAGAAGGTTTACATGATTTGTTAAAAAACACGAGTTTTTAGAAAATGTGTTTTATTTCATAAATGGAATCAACAAAGTATGCATATTCTACGTCATAACGACTTTCTATAGTTTGCGCATTCGTCCGGAAATAAGAAAAGCTTACTTCCCCCGTTTTTTAAAATCACAGCTTCTAGAAGGTTTACATGATTTGTTAAAAAACACGAGTTTTTAGAAAATGTGATTTATTTAATATATGGAATCAACAAAGTATGCACATTCTACGTGATAACGACTTTCTATAGTTTGCGCATGCATTCGGAAATAAGAAAAGCTTACTTCCACCGTTTTTTTAAATCACAGCTTCTAGAAGGTTTACATGTTTTCGTAAAAAACATGAGTTTTGAGAAAATGTGTTTTATTTCATAAATGGAATCAACAAAGTATGCGCATTCTACGTCATAACGACTTTCTATAGTTTGAGCATGCGTCCGGAAATAAGAAATGCTTACTTCCCCCGTTTTTTAAAATCATTACTTCTAGAAGGTTTACATGATTTATTAAAAAACACGAGTTTTTAGAAATTGTGTTTTATTTCATAAATGGAATCAACAAAGTATGTACATTCTACGTCATAACGACTTTCTATAGTTTGCGCATCCGTCCGGAAATAAGAAAAGCTTACTTCCACCATTTTTTAAAATCACAGCTTCTAGAAGGTTTACATGATTTCGTAAAAAACATGAGTTTTTAGAAAATGTGTTTTATTTCATAAATGGAATCAACAAAGTATGCACATTCTACGTCATAACAACTTTCTATAGTTTGCACATGCGTCCGGAAATAAGAAAAGCTTACTTCCACCGTTTTTAAAAATCACAACTTCTAGAAGGTTTACATGACTTCTTAAAAAACACGAGTTTTTAGAAAATGTGTTTTATTTCATAAATGGAATCAACAAAGTATGCACATTCTACATCATAATGACTTTCTACTATTTGCGCATTCGTCCTGAAATAAGAATAGCTTAATTCCACCGTTTTTTAAAATCACAGCTTCTAGAAGGTTTACATGATTTCGTAAAAAACACAAGTTTTTAGAAAATGTGTTTTATTTCATAAATGGAATCTACAAAGTATGCACATTCTACATCATAACGATTTTCTATAGTTTGCGCATGCGTCCGGAAATAAGAAAAGTTTACCTCCCCCGTTTTTTAAAATCACAGATTCTAGAAGTTTTGCATGATTTCTTAAAAAACACGAGTTTTTAGAAAATGTGTTTTATTAAATAAATGGAATCAACAAAGTATGCACATTCTACGTCATAACGACTTTCTATAATTTGCGCATGCGTTCGGAAATAAGAAAATCTTACTTCCCCCGTTTTTTAAAATCACAGCTTCTAGAAGATTTACATGATTTCTTAAAAAACACGAGTTTTTAGAAAATGTGTTTTATTTCATAAATGGAATAAACAAAGTATGCACATTCTATATCATAGCGACTTTCTATAGGTTGCGCATGCGTTTGAAATAAGAAAATCTTACTTCCACCGTTTTTTAAAATCACAGCTTCTAGAAGGTTTACATGATTTCTTAAAAAACACGACTTTTTAGAAAATGTGTTTTATTTCATAAATGGAATCAACAAAGTATGCACATTCTACGTCATAACGACTTTCTATAGTTCGCTCATGCGTCCGGAAATAAGAAAAGCTTACTTCCCCAGTTTTTTAAAATCACAGCTTCCAGAAGGTTTACATGATTTCTTAAAAAACACGAGTTTTTAGAAAATGTGTTTTATTTCATAAATGGAATCAACAAAGTATGCACATTCTACGTCATAACGATAGTCTATAGTTTGCGCATGCGTTCGGAAATAAGAAAAGCTTACTTCCCCCGTTTTTTAAAATCACATCTTCTAGAAGGTTTACATGATTTCGTAAAAAACACGAGTTTTTAGAAAATGTTTTTTATTTCATAAATGGAATCAACAAAGTATGCACATTCTACGTCATAACGACTTTATATAGTTTGCGCATGCGTCCAGAAATAAGAAAAGCTTACTTCCCCCGTTTTTTAAAATCACAGCTTCTAGAAGGTTTACATGATTTCGTAAAAAACACGAGTTTTTAGAAAATGTGTTTTATTTCATAAATGGAATCAACAAAGTATGCACATTCTACGTCATAACGATAGTCTATAGTTTGCGCATGCGTTCGGAAATAAGAAAAGCTTACTTCCCCCGTTTTTTAAAATCACAGCTTCTAGAAGGTTTACATGATTTCGTAAAAAACATGAGTTTTTAGAAACTGTGTTTTATTTCATAAATGGAATCTACAAAGTATGCACATTCTATGTCATAACTACTTTCTATAGTTTGCGCATAGGTCCGGAAATAAGAAAAGCTTACTTCCACCGTTTTTTAAAATCACAGCTTCTAGCAGGTTTACATGATTTCGTAAAAAACACGAGTTTTTTGAAAATGTGTTTTATTTCATAAATGGAATCTATAAAGTATGCACATTCTACGTCATAACGACTTTCTATAGTTTGCGCATAGGTCCGGAAATAAGAAAAGCTTACTTCCACCTTTTTTTAAAATCACAGCTTCTAGAAGGTTTACATGATTCCTTAAAAAACACGAGTTTTTAGAAAATGTGTTTTATTTCATAAATGGAATCAACAAAGTATGCACATTCTACGTCATATCGACTTGCTATAGTTTGCGCATGCGTCCGGAAATAAGAAAAGCTTACTTCCACCGTTTTTTAAAATTAGAGCTTCTAGAAGGTTTACATGATTTGTTAAAAAACACGAGTTTTTGGAAAATGTGTTTTATTTCATAAATGGAATCAACAAAGTATGCATATTCTACGTCATAACGACTTTCTATAGTTTGCGCATTCGTCCGGAAATAAGAAAAGCTTACTTCCCCCGTTTCTTAAAATCACAGCTTCTAGAAGATTTACATGATTTCTTAAAAAACACGAGTTTTTAGAAAATGTGTTTTATTTCATAAATGGAATCAACAAAGTATGCACATTCTACGTCATAACGACTTTCTATAGTTTGGGCATGCGTCCGGAAATAAGAAAAGGTTACTTCCACCTTTTTTTAAAATCACAGCTTCTAGAAGGTTTACATGATTTCTTAAAAAACACGAGTTTTTAGAAAATGTGTTTTATTTCGTAAATGGAATCAACAAAGTATGCACATTCTATGTCATAGCGACTTTCTATAGTTTGCGCATGCGTCCAGAAATAAGAAAAGCTTACTTCCACCGTTTTTTAAAATCACAGCTTCTGGAAGGTTTACATGATTTCTTAAAAAACATGAGTTTTTAGAAAATGTGTTTTATTTCATAAATAGAATCAACAAAGTATGCACATTTTAAGTCATAACGACTATCTATAGTTTGCGCATTCGTCCGGAAATAAGAAAAGCTTACTTCCACCGTTTTTTAAAATCACAACTTCTAGAAGGTTTAAATGATTTCGTAAAAAACACGAGTTTTTAGAAAATGTGTTTTGTTTCATAAATGGAATCTACAAAGTATGCACATTCTACATCATAACGACTTTATATAGTTTGCGCATGCGTTTGGAAATAAGAAAAGCTTACTTCCCCTGTTTTTTAAAATCACAGCTTCTAGAAGGTTTACATGATTTCTTAAAAAACATGAGTTTTTAGAAACTGTGTTTTATTTCATAAATGGAATCAACAAAGTATGCAGATTCTATGTCATAACGACTTTCTATAGTTTGCGCATGCGTCCGGAAATAAGAAAAGCTTACTTCCACCGTTTTTTAAAATCACAGCTTCTAGAAGGTTTACACGATTTCTTAAAAAACACGAGTTTTTAGAAAATGTGTTTTATTTCATAAATGGAATCAACAAAGTATGCACATTCTACGTCATAACGACTTTCTATAGTTTGCGCATTCGTCTGGAAATAAGAAAAGCTTACTTCCACCGTTTTTTAAAATCACAACTTCTAGAAGGTTTACATGAGTTCGTAAAAAACATGAGTTTTTAGAAAATGTGTTTTATTTCCTAAATGGAATCTACAAAGTATGCACATTCTACGTCATAACGAATTTCTATAGTTTGCGCATGCGTCCGGAAATAAGAAAAGCTTACTTCCCCCGTTTTTGAAAATCACAGCTTCTAGAAGGTTTACATGATTTCTTAAAAAACACGAGTTTTTAGAAAATGTGTTTTATTTCATAAATGGAATCAACAAAGTATGCACATTCTATGTCACAACGACTTTCTATAGTTTGCGCATGCGTTTGGAAATAAGAAAAGCTTAATTCCCCCGTTTTTTAAAATCACAGCTTCTAGAAGGTTTACATGATTTGTTAAAAAACACGAGTTTTTAGAAAATGTGATTTATTTAATATATGGAATCAACAAAGTATGCACATTTTACGTGATAACGACTTTCTATAGTTTGCGCATGCATTCGGAAATAAGAAAAGCTTACTTCCACCCTTTTTTTAAATCACAGCTTCTAGAAGGTTTACATGATTTCGTAAAAAACATGAGTTTTGAGAAAATGTGTTTTATTTCATAAATGGAATCAACAAAGTATGCACATTCTACGTCATAACGACTTTCTATAGTTTGAGAATGCGTCCGGAAATAAGAAACGCTTACTTCCCCCGTTTTTTAAAATCACTACTTCTAGAAGGTTTACATGATTTATTAAAAAACACGAGTTTTTAGAAATTGTGTTTTATTTCATAAATGGAATCAACAAAGTATGTACATTCTACGTCATAACGACTTTCTATAGTTTGCGCATACGTCCGGAAATAAGAAAAGCTTACTTCCACCATTTTTTAAAATCACAGCTTCTAGAAGGTTTACATGATTTCGTAAAAAACATGAGTTTTTAGAAAATGTGTTTTATTTCATAAATGGAATCAACAAAGTATGCACATTCTACATCATAACAACTTTCTATAGTTTGCACATGCGTCCGGAAATAAGAAAAGCTTACTTCCACCGTTTTTAAAAATCACAGCTTCTAGAAGGTTTACATGACTTCTTAAAAAACACGAGTTTTTAGAAAATGTGTTTTATTTCATAAATGGAATCAACAAAGTATGCACATTCTACATCATAACGACTTTCTACTATTTGCGCATTCGTCCTGAAATAAGAAAAGCTTCCTTCCACCGTTTTTTAAAATCACAGCTTCTAGAAGGTTTACATGATTTCGTAAAAAACACAAGTTTTTAGAAAATGTGTTTTATTTCATAAATGGAATCTACAAAGTATGCACATTCTACATCATAACGATTTTCTATAGTTTGCGCATGCGTCCGGAAATAAGAAAAGTTTACCTCCCCCGTTTTTTAAAATCACAGATTCTAGAAGTTTTGCATGATTTCTTAAAAAACACGAGTTTTTAGAAAATGTGTTTTATTAAATAAATGGAATCAACAAAGTATGCACATTCTACGTCATAACGACATCTAAGAAAAAAATCTAAAAAAAAAAAACTAAAATTACTATAAAAATCATAATAAAAAAACCACAGCTTCTAGAAGATTTAAATGATTTCTTAAAAAACACGAGTTTTTAGAAAATGTGTTTTATTTCGTAAATGGAATAAACAAAGTATGCACATTCTATATCATAGCGACTTTCTATAGGTTGCGCATGCGTTTGAAATAAGAAAATCTTACTTCCACCATTTTTTAAAATCACAGCTTCTAGAAGGTTTACATGATTTCTTAAAAAACATGACTTTTTAGAAAATGTGTTTTATTTAATAAATGGAATCAACAAAGTATGCACATTCTATGTCATAACGACTTTCTATAGTTCTCTCATGCGTCCGGAAATAAGAAAAGCTTACTTCCCCAGTTTTTTAAAATCACAGCTTCCAGAAGGTTTACATGATTTCTTAAAAAACACGAGTTTTTAGAAAATGTGTTTTATTTCATAAATGGAATCAACAAAGTATGCACATTCTACGTCATAACGATAGTCTATAGTTTGCGCATGCGTTCGGAAATAAGAAAAGCTTACTTCCCCCGTTTTTTAAAATCACAGCTTCTAGAAGGTTTACATGATTTCGTAAAAAACACGAGTTTTTAGAAAATGTGTTTTATTTCATAAATGGAATCACCAAAGTATGCACATTCTACGTCATAACGACTTTATATAGTTTGCGCATGCGTCCGGAAATAAGAAAAGCTTACTTCCCCCGTTTTTTAAAATCACAGCTTCTAGAAGGTTTACATGATTTCGTAAAAAACATGAGTTTTTAGAAACTGTGTTTTATTTCATAAATGGAATCTTTAAAGTATGCACATTCTACGTCATAACGACTTTCTATAGTTTGCGCATAGGTCCAGAAATAAGAAAAGCTTACTTCCACCTTTTTTTAAAATCACAGCTTCTAGAAGGTTTACATGATTCCTTAAAAAACACGAGTTTTTAGAAAATGTGTTTTATTTCATAAATGGAATCAACAAAGTATGCACATTCTACGTCATAACAACTTGCTATAGTTTGCGCATGCGTCCGGAAATAAGAAAAGCTTACTTCCCCCCGTTTTTTAAAATCAGAGCTTCTAGAAGGTTTACATGATTTGTTAAAAAACACGAGTTTTTAGAAAATGTGATTTATTTAATATATGGAATCAACAAAGTATGCACATTCTACGTGATAACGACTTTCTATAGTTTGCGCATGCATTCGGAAATAAGAAAAGCTTACTTCCACCGTTTTTTTAAATCACAGCTTCTAGAAGGTTTACATGTTTTCGTAAAAAACATGAGTTTTGAGAAAATGTGTTTTATTTCATAAATGGAATCAACAAAGTATGCGCATTCTACGTCATAATGACTTTCTATAGTTTGAGCATGCGTCCGGAAATAAGAAACGCTTACTTCCCCCGTTTTTTAAAATCATTACTTCTAGAAGGTTTACATGATTTATTAAAAAACACGAGTTTTTAGAAATTGTGTTTTATTTCATAAATGGAATCAACAAAGTATGTACATTCTACGTCATAACGACTTTCTATAGTTTGCGCATCCGTCCGGAAATAAGAAAAGCTTACTTCCACCATTTTTTAAAATCACAGCTTCTAGAAGGTTTACATGATTTCGTAAAAAACATGAGTTTTTAGAAAATGTGTTTTATTTCATAAATGGAATCAACAAAGTATGCACATTCTACGTCATAACAACTTTCTATAGTTTGCACATGCGTCCGGAAATAAGAAAAGCTTACTTCCACCGTTTTTAAAAATCACAACTTCTAGAAGGTTTACATGACTTCTTAAAAAACACGAGTTTTAAGAAAATGTGTTTTATTTCATAAATGGAATCAACAAAGTATGCACATTCTACATCATAATGACTTTCTACTATTTGCGCATTCGTCCTGAAATAAGAATAGCTTAATTCCACCGTTTTTTAAAATCACAGCTTCTAGAAGGTTTACATGATTTCGTAAAAAACACAAGTTTTTAGAAAATGTGTTTTATTTCATAAATGGAATCTACAAAGTATGCACATTCTACATCATAACGATTTTCTATAGTTTGCGCATGCGTCCGGAAATAAGAAAAGTTTACCTCCCCCGTTTTTTAAAATCACAGATTCTAGAAGTTTTGCATGATTTCTTAAAAAACACGAGTTTTTAGAAAATGTGTTTTATTAAATAAATGGAATCAACAAAGTATGCACATTCTACGTCATAACGACTTTCTATAATTTGCGCATGCGTTCGGAAATAAGAAAATCTTACTTCCCCCGTTTTTTAAAATCACAGCTTCTAGAAGATTTACATGATTTCTTAAAAAACACGAGTTTTTAGAAAATGTGTTTTATTTCATAAATGGAATAAACAAAGTATGCACATTCTATATCATAGCGACTTTCTATAGGTTGCGCATAGCGTTTGAAATAAGAAAATCTTACTTCCACCGTTTTTTAAAATCACAGCTTCTAGAAGGTTTACATGATTTCGTAAAAAACACGAGTTTTTAGAAAATGTGTTTTATTTCATAAATGGAATCTATAAAGTATGCACATTCTACGTCATAACGACTTTCTATAGTTTGCGCATAGGTCCGGAAATAAGAAAAGCTTACTTCCACCTTTTTTTATAATCACAGCTTCTAGAAGGTTTACATGATTCCTTAAAAAACACGAGTTTTTAGAAAATGTGTTTTATTTCATAAATGGAATCAACAAAGTATGCACATTCTACGTCATATCGACTTGCTATAGTTTGCGCATGCGTCCGGAAATAAGAAAAGCTTACTTCCACCGTTTTTTAAAATCAGAGCTTCTAGAAGGTTTACATGATTTGTTAAAAAACACGAGTTTTTGGAAAATGTGTTTTATTTCATAAATGGAATCAACAAAGTATGCATATTCTACGTCATAACGACTTTCTATAGTTTGCGCATTCGTCCGGAAATAAGAAAAGCTTACTTCCCCCGTTTCTTAAAATCACAGCTTCTAGAAGATTTACATGATTTCTTAAAAAACACGAGTTTTTAGAAAATGTGTTTTATTTCATAAATGGAATCAACAAAGTATGCACATTCTACGTCATAACGACTTTCTATAGTTTGCGCATGCGTCCGGAAATAAGAAAAGGTTACTTCCACCGTTTTTTAAAATCACAGCTTCTAGAAGGTTTACATGATTTCTTAAAAAACACGAGTTTTTAGAAAATGTGTTTTATTTCGTAAATGGAATCAACAAAGTATGCACATTCTATGTCATAGCGACTTTCTATAGTTTGCGCATGCGTCCAGAAATAAGAAAAGCTTACTTCCACCGTTTTTTAAAATCACAGCTTCTGGAAGGTTTACATGATTTCTTAAAAAACATGAGTTTTTAGAAAATGTGTTTTATTTCATAAATAGAATCAACAAAGTATGCACATTTTAAGTCATAACGACTATCTATAGTTTGCGCATTCGTCCGGAAATAAGAAAAGCTTACTTCCACCGTTTTTTAAAATCACAACTTCTAGAAGGTTTACATGATTTCGTAAAAAACACGAGTTTTTAGAAAATGTGTTTTGTTTCATAAATGGAATCTACAAAGTATGCACATTCTACATCATAACGACTTTATATAGTTTGCGCATGCGTTTGGAAATAAGAAAAGCTTACTTCCCCTGTTTTTTAAAATCACAGCTTCTAGAAGGTTTACATGATTTCTTAAAAAACATGAGTTTTTAGAAACTGTGTTTTATTTCATAAATGGAATCAACAAAGTATGCAGATTCTATGTCATAACGACTTTCTATAGTTTGCGCATGCGTCCGGAAATAAGAAAAGCTTACTTCCACCGTTTTTTAAAATCACAGCTTCTAGAAGGTTTACACGATTTCTTAAAAAACACGAGTTTTTAGAAAATGTGTTTTATTTCATAAATGGAATCAACAAAGTATGCACATTCTATGTCATAACGACTTTCTATAGTTTGCGCATTCGTCTGGAAATAAGAAAAGCTTACTTCCACCGTTTTTTAAAATCACAACTTCTAGAAGGTTTACATGAGTTCGTAAAAAACACGAGTTTTTAGAAAATGTGTTTTATTTCCTAAATGGAATCTACAAAGTATGCACATTCTACGTCATAACGAATTTCTATAGTTTGCGCATGCGTCCGGAAATAAGAAAAGCTTACTTCCACCGTTTTTGAAAATCACAGCTTCTAGAAGGTTTACATGATTTCTTAAAAAACACGAGTTTTTAGAAAATGTGTTTTATTTCATAAATGGAATCAACAAAGTATGCACATTCTATGTCACAACGACTTTCTATAGTTTGCGCATGCGTTTGGAAATAAGAAAAGCTTACTTCCCCCGTTTTTTAAAATCACAGCTTCTAGAAGGTTTACATGATTTGTTAAAAAACACGAGTTTTTAGAAAATGTGATTTATTTAATATATGGAATCAACAAAGTATGCACATTCTACGTGATAACGACTTTCTATAGTTTGCGCATGCATTCGGAAATAAGAAAAGCTTACTTCCACCCTTTTTTTAAATCACAGCTTCTAGAAGGTTTACATGATTTCGTAAAAAACATGAGTTTTGAGAAAATGTGTTTTATTTCATAAATGGAATCAACAAAGTATGCACATTCTACGTCATAACGACTTTCTATAGTTTGAGAATGCGTCCGGAAATAAGAAACGCTTACTTCCCCCGTTTTTTAAAATCACTACTTCTAGAAGGTTTACATGATTTATTAAAAAACACGAGTTTTTAGAAATTGTGTTTTATTTCATAAATGGAATCAACAAAGTATGTACATTCTACGTCATAACGACTTTCTATAGTTTGCGCATCCGTCCGGAAATAAGAAAAGCTTACTTCCACCATTTTTTAAAATCACAGCTTCTAGAAGGTTTACATGATTTCGTAAAAAACATGAGTTTTTAGAAAATGTGTTTTATTTCATAAATGGAATCAACAAAGTATGCACATTCTACGTCATAACAACTTTCTATACTTTGCACATGCGTCCGGAAATAAGAAAAGCTTACTTCCACCGTTTTTAAAAATCACAACTTCTAGAAGGTTTACATGACTTCTTAAAAAACACGAGTTTTTAGAAAATGTGTTTTATTTCATAAATGGAATCAACAAAGTATGCACATTCTACATCATAATGACTTTCTACTATTTGCGCATTCGTCCTGAAATAAGAATAGCTTAATTCCACTGTTTTTTAAAATCACAGCTTCTAGAAGGTTTACATGGTTTCGTAAAAAACACAAGTTTTTAGAAAATGTGTTTTATTTCATAAATGGAATCTACAAAGTATGCACATTCTACATCATAACGATTTTCTATAGTTTGCGCATGCGTCCGGAAATAAGAAAAGTTTACCTCCCCCGTTTTTTAAAATCACAGATTCTAGAAGTTTTGCATGATTTCTTAAAAAACACGAGTTTTTAGAAAATGTGTTTTATTAAATAAATGGAATCAACAAAGTATGCACATTCTACGTCATAACGACTTTCTATAATTTGCGCATAGCGTTCGGAAATAAGAAAAGCTTACTTCCCCCGTTTTTTAAAATCACAGCTTCTAGAAGATTTACATGATTTCTTAAAAAACACGAGTTTTTAGAAAATGTGTTTTATTTCGTAAATGGAATAAACTAAGTATGCACATTCTATATCATAGCGACTTTCTATAGGTTGCGCATCGCGTTTGAAATAAGAAAATCTTACTTCCACCATTTTTTAAAATCACAGCTTCTAGAAGGTTTACATGATTTCTTAAAAAACACGACTTTTTAGAAAATGTGTTTTATTTAATAAATGGAATCAAGAAAGTATGCACATTCTACGTCATAACGACTTTCTATAGTTCTCTCATGCGTCCGGAAATAAGAAAAGCTTACTTCCCCAGTTTTTTAAAATCACAGCTTCCAGAAGGTTTACATGATTTCTTAAAAAACACGAGTTTTTAGAAAATGTGTTTTATTTCATAAATGGAATCAACAAAGTATGCACATTCTACGTCATAACGATAGTCTATAGTTTGCGCATGCGTTCGGAAATAAGAAAAGCTTACTTCCCCCGTTTTTTAAAATCACAGCTTCTAGAAGGTTTACATGATTTCGTAAAAAACACGAGTTTTTAGAAAATGTGTTTTATTTCATAAATGGAATCACCAAAGTATGCACATTCTACGTCATAACGACTTTATATAGTTTGCGCATGCGTCCGGAAATAAGAAAAGCTTACTTCCCCCGTTTTTTAAAATCACAGCTTCTAGAAGGTTTACATGATTTCGTAAAAAACACGAGTTTTTAGAAAATGTGTTTTATTTCATAAATGGAATCAACAAAGTATGCACATTCTACATCATAACGATAGTCTATAGTTTGCGCATGCGTTCGGAAATAAGAAAAGCTTACTTCCCCCGTTTTTTAAAATCACAGCTTCTAGAAGGTTTACATGATTTCGTAAAAAACATGAGTTTTTAGAAACTGTGTTTTATTTCATAAATGGAATCTACAAAGTATGCACATTCTATGTCATAACTACTTTCTATAGTTTGCGCATAGGTCCGGAAATAAGAAAAGCTTACTTCCACCGTTTTTTAAAATCACAGCTTCTAGCAGGTTTACATGATTTCGTAAAAAACACGAGTTTTTAGAAAATGTGTTTTATTTCATAAATGGAATCTTTAAAGTATGCACATTCTACATCATAACGACTTTCTATAGTTTGCGCATAGGTCCAGAAATAAGAAAAGCTTACTTCCACCTTTTTTTAAAACCACAGCTTCTAGAAGGTTTACATGATTCCTTAAAAAACACGAGTTTTTAGAAAATGTGTTTTATTTCATAAATGGAATCAACAAAGTATGCACATTCTACGTCATAACGACTTGCTATAGTTTGCGCATGCGTCCGGAAATAAGAAAAGCTTACTTCCCCCGTTTTTTAAAATCAGAGCTTCTAGAAGGTTTACATGATTTGTTAAAAAACACGAGTTTTTAGAAAATGTGTTTTATTTCATAAATGGAATCAACAAAGTATGCATATTCTACGTCATAACGAATTTCTATAGTTTGCGCATTCGTCCGGAAATAAGAAAAGCTTACTTCCCCCGTTTTTTAAAATCACAGCTTCTAGAAGATTTACATGATTTCTTAAAAAACACGAGTTTTAAGAAAATGTGTTTTATTTCATAAATGGAATCTACAAAGTATGCACATTCTACGTCATAATGACCTTCTATAGTTTGCGCATGCGTCCGGAAATAAGAAAAGCTTACTTCCACCGTTTTTTAATATCACAGCTTCTAGAAGGTTTACATGATTTCGTAAATAACATGAGTTTTTAGAAAATGTGTTTTATTTCATAAATGGAATCTACAAAGTATGCACATTCTACGTCATAACGACTTTCTATAGTTTGCGTATGCGTCCGGAAATAAGAAAAGCTTACTTCCACCGTTTTTTAAAATCACAGCTTCTGGAAGGTTTACATGATTTGGTAAAAAACACGAGTTTTTAGAAAATGTGTTTTATTTCATAAATGGAATCAACAAAGTATGCACATTCTACGTCATAACGACTTTCTATAGTTTGCGCAAGCGTTTGGAAATAAGAAAAGCTTACTTCCCCAGTTTTTTAAAATCACAGCTTCTAGAAGGTTGACATGATTTCTTAAAAAACATGAGTTTTTAGAAAATGTGTTTTATTTCATAAATGGAATCAACAAAGTATGCACATTCTATGTCATAACGACTTTCTATAGTTTGCGCATGCGTCCGGAAATAAGAAAAGCTTACTTCCACCATTTTTTAAAATCACAGCTTCTAGAAGGTTTATTCTTAAAAAACACGAGTTTTTAGAAAATGTGTTTTATTTCGTAAATGGAATCAACAAAGTATGCACATTCTATGTCATAGCGACTTTCTATAGTTTGCGCATGCGTCCAGAAATAAGAAAAGCTTACTTCCACCGTTTTTTAAAATCACAGCTTCCAGAAGGTTTACATGATTTCTTAAAAAACATGAGTTTTTAGAAAATGTGTTTTATTTCATAAATAGATTCAACAAAGTATGCACATTTTAAGTCATAACGACTTTCTATAGTTTGCGCATTCGTCCGGAAATAAGAAAAGCTTACTTCCACGGTTTTTTAAAATCACAGCTTCTAGAAGGTTTACATTATTTCGTAAAAAACACGAGTTTTTAGAAAATGTGTTTTGTTTCATAAATGGAATCTAAAAAGTATGCACATTCTACATCATAACGACTTTATATAGTTTGCGCATGCGTTTGGAAATAAGAAAAGCTTACTTCCCCTGTTTTTTAAAATCACAGCTTCTAGAAGGTTTACATGATTTCTTAAAAAACATGAGTTTTTAGAAACTGTGTTTTATTTCATAAATGGAATCAACAAAGTATGCACATTCTATGTCATAACGACTTTCTATAGTTTGCGCATGCTTCTGGAAATAAGAAAAGCTTACTTCCACCGTTTTTTAAAATCACAGCTTCTAGAAGGTTTACACGATTTCTTAAAAAACACGAGTTTTTAGAAAATGTGTTTTATTTCATAAATTGAATCAACAAAGTATGCACATTCTACGTCATAACGAATTTCTATAGTTTGCGCATTCGTCTGGAAATAAGAAAAGCTTACTTCCACCGTTTTTTAAAATCACAGCTTCTAGAAGGTTTACATGATTTCGTAAAAAACACGAGTTTTTAGAAAATGTGTTTTATTTCCGAAATGGAATCTACAAAGTATGCACATTTTACGTCATAACGACTTTCTATAGTTTGCGCATGCGTCCAGAAATAAGAAAAGCTTACTACCCCCGTTTTTTAAAATCATAGCTTCTAGAAGGTTTACATGATTTCTTAAAAAGCACGAGTTTTTAGAAAATGTGTTTTATTTCAGAAATGGAATCAACAAAGTATGCACATTCTACGTCATAACGACTTTCTATAGTTTGCGCATGCGTTTGGAAATAAGAAAAGCTTACTTCCCCCATTTTTTAAAATCACAGCTTCTAGAAGGTTTACATGATTTGTTAAAAAACACGAGTTTTTAGAAAATGTTTTTTATTTCATAAATGGAATCTACAAAGTATGCACATTCTACGTCATAAAGACTTTTTATAGTTTGCGCATGCATCCGGAAATAAGAACCGCTTACTTCCCCTATTTTTTAAAATCACAGCTTCTAGAAGGTTTACATGATTTATTAAAAAACACGAGTTTTTATAAATTGTGTTTTATTTCATAAATGGAATCAACAAAGTATGTACATTCTATGTCATAACGACTTTCTATAGTTTGCGCATCCGTCCAGAAATAAGAAAAGCTTACTTCCACCGTTTTTTAAAATCACAGCTTCTAGAAGGTTTACATGATTTCGTAAAAAACATGAGTTTTTAGAAAATGTGTTTTATTTCATTAATGGAATCTACAAAGTATGCACATTCTACGTCATAACGACTTTCTATAGTTTGCGCATGCGTCCGGAAATAAGAAAAGCTTACTTCCACCGTTTTTTAAAATCACAGCTTCTAGAAGGTTTACATGATTTCGTAAAAAACACGAGTTTTTAGAAAATATGTTTTATTTCTTAAATGGAATCAACAAAGTATGCACATTCTACGTCATAACGACTTTCTATAGTTTGCGCATTCGTCTTGAAATAAGAAAAGCTTACTTCCACCGTTTTTTAAAATCACAGCTTCTAGAAGGTTTACATGATTTCGTAAAAAACAGGAGTTTTTAGAAAATGTGTTTTATTTCATAAATGGAATCTACAAAGTATGCACATTCTACGTCATAACGAATTTCTATAGTTTGCGCATGCGTCTGGAAATAAGAAACGCTTACTTCCCCCGTTTTTTAAAATCACAGCTTCTAGAAGGTTTACATGATTTCGTAAAAAAGACGAGTTTGTAGAAAACGTGTTTTATTTCATAAATGGAATCTACAAAGTATGCACATTCTACGTCATAACAACTTTCTATAGTTTGCGCATGCGTCCGGAAATAACTAAGCTTACTTCCACCATTTTTTAAAATAACAGCTTCTAGAAGGTTTACATGATTTCTTAAAAAACACGAGTTTTTAGAAAATGTGTTTTATTTCCTAAATGGAATCAACAAAGTATGCACATTCTACGTCATAATGACTTTCTATAGTTTGCGCATGCGTTTGGAAATAAGAAAAGCTTACTTCCCCCATTTTTTAAAATCACAGCTTCTAGAAGGTTTACATGATTTGTTAAAAAACACGAGTTTTTAGAAAATGTGTTTTATTTCTTAAATGTAATCAACAAAGTATGCACATTCTATGTCATAACGAATTTCTATAGTTTGCGCATTCGTCCGGAAATAAGAAAAGCTTACTTCCACCGTTTTTTAAAATCACAGCTTCTAGAAGGTTTACATGATTTCGTAAAAAACACGAGTTTTTAAAAAATGTGTTTTATTTCATAAATGGAATCTACAAAGTATGCATATTCTACGTCATAACGACTTTTTATAGTTTGCGCATGCGTATGGAAATAAGAAAAGCTTACTTCCCCCGTTTTTTAAAATCACAGCTTCTAGAAGGTTTACATGATTTCTTAAAAAACACGAGTTTTTAGAAAATGTGTTTTATTTCATAAATGGAATCAACAAAGTATGCACATTCTACGTCATAACGACTTTCTATAGTTTGCGCATGCATTTGGAAATAAGAAAAGCTTACTTCCCCCGTTTTTTAAAATCACAGCTTCTAAAATGTTTACATGATTTCTTAAAAAACACGAGTTTTTAGAAAATGTGTTTTATTTCATAAATAGAATCAACAAAGTATGCACATTCTACGTCATAATGACATTCTATAGTTTGCGCATGCGTCCGGAAATAAGAAAAGCTTACCTCCACCATTTTTTAAAATCACAGCATCTAGAAGGTTTACATGATTTCGTAAAAAAATTTAGAAAATGTGTTTTATTTCATAAATGTAATCTACAAAGTATGCACATTCTACGTCATAACGACATTCTATAGTTTGCGCATGCGTCCGGAAATAAGAAAAGCTTACTTCCCCCGTTTTTTAAAATCACAGCTTCTAGAAGGTTTACATGATTTTGTAAAAAACACGAGTTTTTAGAAAATATGTTTTATTTCTTAAATGGAATCAACAAAGTATACACATTCTACGTCATAACGACTTTCTATAGTTTGCGCATCCATCTGGAAATAAGAAAAGCTTACTTCCACCGTTTTTTAAAATCACAGCGTCTAGAAGGTTTACATGATTTCGTAAAAAACACGAGTTTTTAGAAAATGTGTTTTATTTCATAAATGGAATCAACAAAGTATGCACATTCTATGTGTAGTGCCCCTAGACTTGTGTAGACATTGAGGGCACCTGCTGAGTGACCTGGCTGATTGAAACATTAATTAAATAACCTTTTGACCTTATTTTTTGAGTATGTGTATCTGAACTGTTGAGGTAAATGAATAATGGCATATGTTAAATGATTAGCTATGACTATGGAAAATTATGTTGATGGATAATGCTTAACGACTAGCTGTATGGTGATTATGTATTTGGCGACGAAATGTATATTGGATAAGATGAATGAGCAGTTTGAATAAATCATAAATGTTTAACAATGCTAGAGTTAGAAACCAGATGATGATTGTTCAGAACAGTTCTACTAATAATTTGTTATGAGAAGTGTGTGTAGAAACAAGTGAGACGGTTCACCAACGGACACACAAAGGAACATGGAGGGTCGTAGAGTACGGGTAAATCACACACAGGGGGAGCGACGACGATGTCGACTTCCGACGAGAATACCACGCATGAGCAGATAAGCATTGATCCGCTTTCTCAAGAGGAATGCGTGAGGGCGTACGAGGTGGGCCACGACGGAGCTGGTCACGTACGAGTTGAGGGGCGCGCAGTGAGAACGGACTCACTCCTCAGCGCCATTAGTCCCTAGATAGCATGTAGACGGAGGATGGATGGTAACGATTCCTAAAATCCCTACAAGAGTTCCCGCAAGTCAAAACGGAAAGATGGTGGCAGAAGGGCCCAACGATGAGGTACCCTGTCGAGAACAGAAAGAATGGACGCAAGGACCCAACGATGCGATACCATGCCAAGGAATGGAAACCATGGATGATTGGACCCGACGGAGTGGTGCCATGTCAGGGAATGTAAAATTAAGGAACCAGGAGCCCAACGGCGCGGCATCGAGATCCTAGTGAGTTTGATTGTTAAATTAAGCTGCTTAAAAACTTAGGAGAATAACTCTAGATTATTACTTAGCAAATGCATAAAAATAGCTAAGACATTTGCACATGAATAGTTATATTTTGTTGAGCATTTAAAATAATAGAAATTATTATTTAGGAGCAAAATAGATTAGACACCTAGTCAACTAAAAGATAGGAGTTGATTAAAATATCTGGGGGACAAACTTGAGCAAACTTAGGGATGTAGGTGCACTTCCCAGAGAAATTGACACTTGGATGGGTGAGTGTTTTAATTAAATAAATTATTAAAAATATTTAATTATGCATGAAGCGACATGTGTCGCAGGAGATTTCCCTTTATAAGGAAGGCTTAAGGAATGGGCAAAGGGCCCATAATTTGGACGATTGTCGTAATTTTCGAATACCTCAAAGACTTGCTGCTATCTAAGGGTTTGGCTTAGAAATCCTGGTGGGAAGGGAAGCCCAAGCTGAATTTCTGAAATACTTGTGTGAGCTCTACGACCCAAAGCTCGGGGGAGGCCATGCGACTGAAAGCATGAGCCTATGGTTGGGTGGCGAAGCTAACGGTTGCTTCGCCTATGGTTAAACGAGCTTTGCTGGAGGGGTCCTACGGAAGACGCAGACAACAATGGACCAGCTGGATCGGGTTGACAGGTTAAGGTTTGCTTATTTTTGTTAAGTTATTCACTCTTTTAATTTATTTTTCCAATAACTATAATGGCTAATTTGTTTGTATGAAGTTTTTAAAGTTTCAGGTTCAGTTCAAGGGGACCCTAAAGGAGGGGACGCTACATATGGTATCAGAGCGGGTCGAACCTTGAGGGCACCATAGCAACGATTGGAACATCAAATAATCAACAACCGTCTAAATAGGTCAGATGTCTTATTTACTGTTATATTTGTATGATAAATGTAAAATGTATTCACTGTTGTTAAAGTTTTGAGAATGTTAATAAAGTTGCAACCACGGATATCTGGATATACATTTTAAATAAACTATTGTCTGTGCTTAAATTTTATTTAAGAGGTCTCATATTATAGATCGTATTTCCTGAACAAATAGAAGACCTCTGCGCGTTGGTGTTTTCAAAAATTGTTTTCTATGAAATTTTATTTAAGGATCTCAGCTATCAGATCGTACTCCTAAGCATACCTACCGTTGAGGTAGAAACTGCGAGGGTATATTTCATTTTTAAGTCAGACTGTGGGTTAGAAATTATAAAGGGTTGCGGATCTATGTCCATGCTGCTTATTGTATGACCTCAGATCTGTGTACATTCATTTTGGATCTCAAAATTGTGCGGTAGCATTGTATGTTTGTTTGGATTTCAAATCTGTGTGGTACATAGACTAATTGGTATGTTTCAGATCGGTTCACTGGAGGATTTTAAATCAATACTCTCAATGTATCTCTGTAATTATAGGTTTTTCTTTCTGCATTATTTTGAGTCGATATGCGATCGAAGAGATCTGCGTAACTTGGGTGATTTATATATAGGGCATGTTGGTTGTAATTCTTTACAAAGTCGTTGGAATTTATGCATGAATTAGAATGTGCACCATCGTTTTTTTTTTTTTTTTTTTTTTTTTTTTTTTTCTTTTTTTTTTTTTTTTTTTTTTTTTTTCTGGTCTACGGTTGTTGATATGGGCCGGAAATAGAATAAGACGTATGGGTATAACTGGTTAACCTCTGTGTGCTTATATACAGCCACGCAATTCTGTAAACCATTGGGGAGAATTATTTAGGCCAGAAGTAGGTCTATATTGAGACCTCAGAGAACAGTCTGCTTAATAGACTGCTTCCTAGGCGATCTGAGTGACCATGACTTGACATTCCTTGCATATTTCAGTTATTGTGATATGTGATCCTCGGATTGATCCCGGATTTGGCTATCTAAAGAAATTATTGCCCTGCTTGCTTAGATGCTGCTGTATGGGATCCATTATTTAATTTCTTTGTTGGTCGGTTCATGATATCGGTAGCTTGAATGCCTCTCACATGTCATATGTCTAATCATTCTTCTCTTTTCTGCAATAAATTCCACTGGATCTTACATTGTCTCTACGATTCATCCAAACCCTGGGATCTGTCATGACCGTGTTTTCTTCCTCTGACGAGTTGTTATCCTTTATTTTATTTTTTTTTCACCAATATGGATCGGTGCTGCAATCAAACGTGGTAATGCCAGAATTGGCGAATCGAATCCATGTAACTAGGTCTGTACAAAAGTATATTATTTTAACTTTTGTGCACCATAATTTGTTATTAGAGTGAATTGAACGAATCCTGGAATCTCAGTACAGGCCTTAATGGTAGATCTGTAATTTGATTGTTAAGGCATTATCAAATTTTTGTAAATAATAAACCCTGTGCACCCACGTGGTGGCGAATCCTTGCCATTCTCATTCATTCATATCTGTATCGGTCGATTTCTTCATATCTAGATCACAGCTGACCCGGCCACGGAGACATCTCTCATCACATCTTTAAGATCTCTAAAATTCAATCCCCAGCGCAGAATTGGATCTGTTTAATCCATCTCAGAATTGGATCATATCCTGAGTTTAATCCCTATCATTGCGTGTTGTTGATTTTGACTATTGTTTCTAACATTTAAATTTCATTTAAAACAATCACAGATTGAGATTGTATTCTAATGTTAAACTACATACCTCGCCGTGTCGACGATTTCGACCACTGTTTTCCACATTTACTTTTCATTTAAAAATACCGCTGATTTTGGATCGTGTTCTAAATTTGTTGTGGTATTATCGGTGAATAGGACAGCTGAGATATGCCAATCCCAGATATTTAAATCATTTTTGCGTATGGTCATATAGTATGGTCTATCTGAAATTGATCAGTGTTAACTCAGTAAACGAGTCTGGTATTCGAGCTTGATTCCTGAATCCACAACTTTGTTGTTTTTTTTTTTATCATTATAGATCTCCCTAATCTGTGTTAATCTAGATCTATGCACCATGGCACTAGTGGGAAATCACAATGGTGATCTTTTGGGGTTCGAGGTAGTGCTGGGTTAGGTTTTGATTCTCTGGTATTTGATAGAATTTATTGTATATTATGTGTTAATATTCTAGATCTGCGTACAGTAGCACTGGTGGGAAGTTATGTTGCACAGATCTCCTTGGTTTATTTATTATTGCATGTCTTGTGTGGAAAGGTATGTTGCACAGATTTCCATATTTTATTGGATGCATCACAGATCCCTCTTGAATTTATGACACTTGAATCTCTGTCTTAAACTTCAGATCTCCAGCGCGGATCTCTTGGTAGTAAAAGCGTTTTATAAGTCTTTGTATTTGCATACTGTCAAACGTGATCTCTACATGATAGGTAGAACGTTAAGACCCTATTGTATTTCTCTGCATTCGCATACTTTCAACGAGATCTCTGCATGTTAGGTAGAGTGTTAAATTTCTGAATATTTTGGTAATATCCAGCTGGAGAATAACTCACATCGTGAGCTTGATCATAATTTTTATACTAAAATCAGATATATCTCTGGTATGATTGTATAATCCTTCCTGAGACGTGAGCCTTTCTGGTATGACTGTTTAATCCTTCCCGAGGCATGAATCTCTTTTATGGTTGCGAAATACTCTATGAGGCATGAGCTTTTCTTGTGTGAATGCCCAGGTTTGTGTTCATGTAATATGTTAAATATATCTGTCGGATCTGTAGTAGCTATCTGATAATAGAACCATTGTGTTAATTTTCTTATCGCTAGTGGTTTAAGGGAAAGGCGATCAGATCAAAGCCTTGATCTAAGTTTTTTGTTATATTCATATAACACTAACTTGGTTTCAAGATGTGGGTATGTTACATTATCTATGATGCTATCGGTATATATATATAATTCCGGTAAGGCTCTAACGACCATACTTATTATGCTTACTGTATATTAAGTCTTGATACTACCTATATGTGTAACTTGATCACCCACCGTAATCCTGATAACGCACATGTACACTGTACACACCCCTGATAACGTCTAGGTGTAATCCTGTGATCTCAGGTCTGCCATATTCTGCAATTTTAACTATGATGAAGTAGTGTCTCTGTATTCCAACGTCCGGAACAACCCATCGCCATGTCGTCGAACTCCCAACTCGCATTAGTAAATATTGGTGGGGAATTTCAGCGAGACACTGCATTAAAATGCCTCTCTCCAAGTCGGCGTAGAAGCGTTGAACACGCAGTAAACCTAGTCAACCGAGATCAACACTTATTAACTACTGTGTAACCGACATTTAAGTCTAGAACGTGTTGCTGTTGTAGTTGAGACACCCGAATCCTCAAACGCCTAGTACAGTAATGACCCTGCCAGTTCAGCCGACTCGCCGACTGTTGAGTAGGGAAAACGACTGGAGTTTTGTCCAACACGTAATACTGTATTACATTACTTCCCATGAGCAGTGATGCCTTGGCCTTGTTTGTACACATGCAGCAGACTGAGAGTAATGCTGGGAAAGCCTTAATAGTCAAACGTCTGGTAGGTGAGCCATCTATGCGCACAGGTGTCATAATACTCACACTTTAGTTAGGGAGTACTGCAAATTTGAGGTGGGTCGTTGATTGTGCCTTACCCAACGAGTCTGGTGGGTAGGTGTCGAGTAGGTACCTTGGGTGTCAACTCAGCTGGAAGGTGTAGTATTACTTCAAGTCAACTGGATGAGGTAGTTCTTACTAACAACTATCGCGAATAGAGAATGACCGAGTGTAGATAACCGTGTTATGGATGCCAACAGCCTTGATCAGAAAACCATTTAAAATCGGTGATACTTGTGTATGGATATTTTGATTACATATAAGTTTATAGGATCTGAGCTAAACCTTAAAGTATGATTAAAAGTGTTGAAGGCCTTAATAAACTATGTGGATAGGTGTAGCCCAAAATTTACTCGATCCGGCGACAGGAAATCCTGTATGATAATTCCAATGCGGTTAATATTTATGGACTTATACTTTTAGATAAGCAGAAGTCCATGTTCCTATATCCATGTAGTTAGATTTATGAGTAATTTCATATATATATATAAATATATATATATATATTGAAATAGTAGTATTAGTTGTTGAAATACTTTCACGATGATAGTAAGGTCTTGTAGTTATGTCCTTAGCTTAGTAATAATCTAAGTCACTGATTACTTCCAGTTCAACCCAGTAATATAGTAAAGTGGTTATTTAACTTCTTATTCCGTTTGTAATGGGACAAAATTTTAATTAGAGGCATGGAGAATAAACACAATTTCATACGACATACATAGGTTTAGTGTTAAATGAATTTTATGACAAAATTATAACTAATTCCTGAAAATTTACATGAATAATTCGGGTTGATTTAGAAAATAGTTAATTGCCCTTCAATATGGATTAAAGAGATGAATGGTATATTATAGTTGAATATAAAGCTTATATAAGTTTGCAAGGAAAGCAAACGTAGTTGTTTAAGCTAGTTATAAAATCATTACAATGTGTTACTTAAGAACATATGCTTTTAAAAAAAAAAAATGGTTGTAACTTTTTTTTATATATGTTAGTTGGCTAAGAATGGAAAGTATATCTAATTTGTAATTATTTGTAGGATTAATTTCTGCATATAAATAAGGTCTCCTATAGTTAACCCTCATGTACAGAGTGCTGGCTATTTATGGTAACTTTTTAGTTGATTGCTTGTGATAAACAGTCTATACGATTGCTACAATATTTATGTTTCCCGAGTTGGATTATGAACAATTTCCCAATGTACTGGTATAGTAACCCTATTGCCTCAAACATAGAATTTCATGTGCATTTTATGATAGGATTTAAGAGGCTTATTGATCTCGCTAGAGACCGGTAGATAAGAACCAAATTTGTTTTTATTTTGTTTTGGATAGATGTTGTTGTTGTATTTATCGGCCCGTGTATCTCTTGTAGGGACGGATCACTGTACTTTATGTTTCCTAATCTAAAATGTTTTCACACTTGAAAGGTCTTACTTCACCTCTATATATATATAAGTTTTTATAGTTGCTTTAAGAGAATGTTTATGTACATATAATGTGGAGTTGAGAAATTATAAATATATAAACTATGAATTATAGGTAAATATTATTATATATATGTGTGTATATGTAGTACTTAATGGGGTTGATTTAATATGTGAAACTTGAGGTTGTATGGAATCGTTTACATGGACATCTTATTGGATGGGACAAGGAATTTACTACATGTGTATTGTATTGTATATATCAAGGATTGATTATATGTATATTAAAACGTGGATTCAAAAATTACTTACAGCTGTAGTACATTCGTACATATTATATTTAATGTATATAAAAAAAAAAAGGTATGGATATCTTGTTGGTAAGAAATAACAATTATTGATAAATACATATAGAGGAGATATACGGTATTATATACATTTATTTGAAGATACAAATTTAGGCATATATAAATAAATGTAATATTGATGATCCTCTTTATTTATACCGATAGACATGGGAAGAAGACATTTTGTTGCATGACAATGTTGTTAAAGAGAACGAAGAAGTACAAAATCGACATGACCAGGACAACTGTAAAATAAGATTTCTCAATTAGGAAAGACCACTGAAGGGGCCAAATGATGACGATTTTAGTAAAATGATGTATGAATTTGATAAACGCAATGAACTAAATGTAATGCAGCTAGCCAAAGGACATGGAAAAACCTTGATGAAAAGTGGAATAACCCTAGATATGGAATACAATACTTAGCGTGACTTGATGAGTTTGTTGAAGTGGTCATATGGCAATGGAAATGATGTAATGAGGTAGGAATGTGATAATCTCATTGACTTGGACATGATGTTAATAATGAAAGGACTAAGTGATAAATTCAGATACGTTCGAATGAACCACTAAGTCTCAATGCCTCGAATCCTATCATATTAAAAACTTTTAGGGATTTGGGAGTAGTCTTTTGGGAATTGGACTTTGGAATATTTCGTAGTCGCTCTTGATTTGTTAATTCATGATTATAACTTACCCATTTGTATTCTAAGGAAGATTGTATAATCTTTACTTCCTCGTCTTGGAGGAAAGGACATCCATTAGATTTGAAATCTCATTCGGATTTGTTATGCAAAAAGATGATTGGATAACTAAGGTGTGGCTTTTGATGCAATATAACTTGTGGTTAGATCAGATACCGTGAGTCTTTGAAGATGAATAGGAGATATAGTCCAAATCTAAGTAGAGAATGACAGTTATTAAAAGAATTATTAAATTTGCATTACGCAAAGCTTATGATTGAAATTCCTGAGGAGGTATTGGAACCGTGTTGGATGAACAAATTATTAGAACCACTTGTGCTTATAGCTATCATTGTTGGAGAAAAATAGAATAGAATGACAGAAGATGAGAATAGAAATTAAGATAAGGCCTAGCATCAAAAGTACAAGAACACAAATTAACTTCGGGACGAAGATCTATTTAAGAGGGGGTGTATGCAATGCCCCTAGAATGACTGTGGACCTTAAGGGCACCTTTCGAGTGACCCAACTGAACAACTTCGATATAATGGTCTCTTGAGCCGTCTTATGCCTTAAATGATTGAGGACAACCTGAAGATGTAAATGACGACAATAATTGATAAATGAATTAAGGAATTAAATTCTATGGGTGGAGAGGGATAATTGATTGATTACATCTTGATTAATGATTAGCCCTGATTGATCAAGTCAAAGTGCAGTAGGACAATTACAGTCCTAGCTCTGTGACTTGGGAGGACGCAACTGAAATGCGTCGTAGCTTTCCATTTTGTTTTCTCTGAACTTCGGGACGAAGTTCTAAATAAGTAGGGGTGTATGTAGTGCCCCTAGACTTGTGTAGACATTGAGGGCACCTGCTGAGTGACCCAGTTGATTGAAACATTAATTAAATAACCTTTTGACCTTATTTTTTGAGTATGTGTATCTGAACTGTTGAGGTAAATGAATAATGGCATATGTTAAATGATTAGCTATGACTATGGAAAATTATGTTGATGGATAATGCTTAACGACTAGCTGTATGGTGATTATGTATTTGGCGACGAAATGTATACTGGATAAGATGAATGAGCAGTTTGAATAAATCATAAATGTTTAACAATGCTAGAGTTAGAAACCAGATGATGATTGTTGAGAACAGTGCTACTAATAATTTGTTATGAGAAGTGTGTGTAGAAACAAGTGAGACGGTTCACCAACGGACACACAAAGGAACATGGAGGGTCGTAGAGTACGGGTAAATCACACACAGGGGGAGCGACGACGATGTTGACTTCCGACGAGAATACCACGCATGAGCAGATAAGCATTGATCCGCATGCTCAAGAGGAATGTGTGAGGGCGTACGAGGTGGGCCACGACGGAGCTGGTCACGTACGCGTTGAGGGGCGCGCAGTGAGAACGGAATCACTCCTCAGCGCCATTAGTCCCTAGATAGCATGTAGACGGAGGATGGATGGTAACGATTCCTAAAATCCCTACAAGAGTTGTTGAGATATTGTAACTTCAAAGAATATTATATTTGTACTTTATTATTCCGGAGATGTTTCATTCCTCCATGAAGATCTTATTGTATATCCGGAGATGTTTATTCCTCCGTCGGAATGTGGTAACTCGGGTTATTAGACTTCCCTAGTGGGGGTCGGCCCTGTATATGTTATGTGGGTCAAAGGGTTATTAGACCACCCTAGAGGGGTCAGCCCAATCAGTTGTAGTGGGGTATTTAACCCATTGGTTAAATACGAGCCTACGTGTACCTGTGTAAAATACATGTCAGTGTAGTGTATAAATAGAGGAGGTGTGTTCCTCATTTGACACACACACTCACTTGAGGATAGCGCACTTGTGTTCGGATCTGAAATTGTTACAGGACGAAGATTAAATCTCCAGGTACCTCGTGTCCAAAGGACAACCTCTAATTCGTTGTACTTTGTTATTTATGATCTGTACAATATAGGGTTTCTGCCTCTTCCAGATCTGAGTCAAAATCAGGTGACCTTGGGAAAAAGGTCATATCTTGGGCTAGGAAGCTCCAAATGAAATTTCGTAAAACGTGACAGGTAGTACACAGTCTGTACTATCTCAGAAAACTTTTTCAGAGGCCGAAGTTGAACCAGTGACACGTGGAACTCCGTACAAGTTCGCCCTCCTGTATTATCCCATAAACAGGTCATGTTACGACACTTGGCATAAATCTCTCTCAGAGAGTCCAATTGAGGTCAGACCTGTCAGGATGGAAATATAACAGGCCGAGATACATCAGAAATTTTTTTCAGAGGCCGAAGTTCAAACAGTGACACGTGGCACGCCGTACAAGTTCACTCTTCTGTTTTATCCCAAAACGGGTCACGTTGCAACATTTGACATAACTCTCTCTCAGAGAATCCAATTGAGGTCAGACCTATCAGGATGGAAAGATATCAGGTCAGGCTATCTCAGAAAACGTTTTCAGACCCTTTGGATTGAAAAGTTTGGAGTTACACTAGAAACAAGCAGGTACATATTTCTGTCAAAACAGAATTATTTTTTAGTACCTTCATTCATGGCTTCCGGAATTTAGGGCTTTGAAGAAAGTTGGAATTTTTGTAAACGGAGACCACGGCTGAATGCTACTCATCAAAATAGAAATTTAGAGACCAATATCAGATTTTTTGGTTGGGCAGAAGGCTGGGCTTGATCAAACCCTAGTTCAGGACTTTGATCAGAAAAGTGGAAAATTAGGGCTTCTGTAAAAATGAGAATTTTTGAAATCTGTGACCATGGCTGGAAGCTCCTCAGAAAAATAGAAGCTTAGAGCTTTGGATCAAACATTTTGATTGGGAAGAAGAGTGGGATTCATCAAACCCCAGTTCAGGGTCACGTCCAGTGAATCCGGAAGTTTCAAAGGCAAAATTGAGGAGTGAAACTTTGCAGTTTTCAAATTCTGAATATATCAGTTTGATCAGCTCATCAAGGCGCATATTTCTATCCTTTCAGAAGTTTGAAATTCAAAGTTTGAATTTTTGGGGTTTCTCTGACAAACCCATATCCAGCTCTAGGTCTAGTTCTTGCAAATCAAGTGGATAGGGTTAATCCTAGAAGAAGATGGATTGGTCACCTGCATAAGTGAAGGAGTTCCTGTTTCAGAGGGAGATGAGGCTAAGGCTTTACATAAGGAGATTACAAGCGATCTCGACAGGTATGACTCATCGAGGTATGTTTTGAGATTTGTTCATGATTAAGTTTATGGTATGTTTGTCTTCATGTTATTACGGTTAGTACAATCTTGATTTTAGATTTGTTGTATCACCTTAACAAAATTATGAATGCATGATAGAAGATATTCATTGGTTAGGGTGTTGACACTTATGATTGTACTAATGCATTATAATGTTGTGTGAGGTTGATGTTCTCTGCTAACAAGATACAGGTACATCACAAAAGACAAATCAGGCTCCATGACCATGAAAACATGAAGACAAAGACTCATCCATAATCTTTGTTCTACTTACGAGGTATGTATGACTTTGTTATATTATGCTTAACCTATGAGACATGCAGGTTCTAGCTCAGGATCTCTAAATCATTGAAGAGATTGTTTAGGTATGTTGTACATAACCAAGTAGGTATACTAATCCAGGTATGTTTCCCATGAATCTTACCTTGTGTTAGGATCCCTTATATAAGTATACTTGATATGATTGGTTATGCTTATTCATAAAGTTAGTAATCAAGGGTTTATGCATGATTTAATTAACCAGAAGAGTACTATGATCAAACAAGAATATGCATGAGTAAAAGAAGACTTACTTGAAACCCTGAATACTAATGATCATGACTATACATATTCAAGATTATTTAGAATTAGAATGTTTTGAGAATATACTAATGAATGAATGTTTGTGTATGAGATCATGAGGATGACACTAGTGCACACTTGAGCATGCATAGTGGTACAGAATGAATAGAAGTTCAAAGGACATATAGAAGATCAACCTAGAGGCAACCACACAAACATAAAAGATAAGTATTTGAGTTGTTATTTGAAATAGTAAATGATATTTCTTGTATGCATATTTGTATTCCTAGAACATATCATGTTGAGTGCAAACATTCATAGAGCATTGAACATTATACTACTAATATGCATATGATTGGTAAGTTGGACAAACATTCCATTGTTGCTTGTCTAGAATGAAACCTCTTTGCTGACATGCTGAGAGCTGTGCACACTCTCGATAGTATGTTCTGGTAGAGATGGAAGGCATCTAGATAGCCACTGTATGCATACAGGATATGGGAAAGTGTTGTGCCAAAGTAATGGTCAAGATAGTTGCATAACTATGTAAATGATATCTGTATGCATAATAGGTTATCATGATTTCATGATTATGAAGGATTACTAATCATGTACTTAATTTTGTTTTGTAGGAAAGATCATGAAGAATAATGAACACCGAACAAGTGATGGATGTTCAACAAGAAGATTTACAAATCAAACAAAATATAGAAGGCTTGTGGCTAGAAGATTCCCTTAGAAAGAGGAAGAGAATCATGATGAGATGTTTGCTCCAAGTGGCTAGATAAGACCATTCTCTTAATGGTTCAATTAAAGAAGAAGTGTGAATCAGGTTCTGTATGGGTTCCCAGGATCGATAGTATATTGATGAGAATACATGTGGGGATTGTATCATCCTTGAACACTTGTTCTAAAGTGAGCCGTAGACAGGTGTCTCCGAGAAAGAAAAAGGGGATTGGATCATCCCTGGACTTTCAGTCCTAAAGAGAGCCATAGACGTAAGGTCTCCGAGAATGAAGTCCTTAGTGGACAGTTAAGGGGATTGGATCATCCCTGGACTTTCAGTCCTAAAGAGAGCCGTAGACGTGAGGTCTCCGAGAATGAAGTCCTTAGTGGACAGTTGAAGGGATTGGATCATCCCTGGACTTTCAGTCCTAAAGAGAGCCGTAGACGTGAGGTCTCCGAGAATGAAGTCCTTAGTGGACAGTTGAGGGGATTGGATCATCCCTGGACTTTCAGTCTTAAAGAGAGCCGTAGACGTAACGTCTCCGAGAAGTGGGGATTGTATCATCCCCGGACCTTGGTCCCTGAATTGATCCGTAGACGTATGGTCTTCGAGAATAAAGTGATGGGGATTGCACCATCCCGGAACCACTAGTTCAAAATGTACGTGAGGACTGCATCGTCCATGAACTGGGTTCAAAATGTACGTGAGGACTACATCGTCCATGAACTGGGTTCAAAATGTACGTGAGGACTGCATCGTCCATGAACTGGGTTCAAAATGTACGTGAGGACTGCATCGTCCATGAACTGGGTTCAAAATGTACGTGAGGACTGCATCGTCCATGAACTGGGTTCAAAATGTACGTGAGGACTGCATCGTCCATGAACTGGGTTCAAAATGTACGTGAGGACTGCATCGTCCATGAACTGGGTTCAAAATGTACGTGAGGACTGCATCGTCCATGAACTGGGTTCAAAATGTACGTGAGGACTGCATCGTCCATGAACTGGGTTCAAAATGTACGTGATGGGATTGCATCGTCCCTAGACATGAGACTTGTCTTAAAGTGATAAGGACTAATCATCCTGTAAGTAGATTGGGATTGCATCGTCCCTAGACATGGTGAGGTGTCTTAAAGTGATAAGGACTAATCCTCCTGTAAGTAGATTGGGATTGCATCGTCCCTAGACATGGTGAAGTGTCTTAAAGTGATAAGGACTAATCATCCTGTAAGTAGATTGGGATTGCATCGTCCCTAGACATGGTGAGGTGTCTTAAAGTGATAAGGACTAATCATCCTGTAAGTAGATTGGGATTGCATCGTCCCTAGACATGGTGAGGTGTCTTAAAGTGATAAGGACTAATCATCCTGTAAGTAGATTGGGATTGCATCGTCCCTAGACATGGTGAGGTGTCCTAAAGTGATAAGGACTAATCATCCTGTAAGTAGATTGGGATTGCATCGTCCCTAGACATGGTGAAGTGTCTTAAAGTGATAAGGACTAATCATCCTGTAAGTAGATTGGGATTGCATCGTCCCTAGACATGGTGAGGTGTCTTAAAGTGATAAGGACTAATCATCCTGTAAGTAGATTGGGATTGCATCGTCCCTAGACATGGTGAGGTGTCTTAAAGTGATAAGGACTAATCATCCTGTAAGTAGATTGGGATTGCATCGTCCCTAGACATGGTGAGGTGTCCTAAAGTGATAAGGACTAATCATCCTGTAAGTAGATTGGGATTGCATCATCCCTAGACATGGTGAGGTGTCTTAAAGTGATAAGGACTAATCATCTTGTAAGTAGATTGGGATTGCATCGTCCCTAGACATGGTAAGGTGTCTTAAAGTGATAAGGACTAATCATCCTGTAAGTTGATTCGGGATTGCATCATCCTTAGACATGGTGAGGTGTCTTAAAAGGATAAGGATTGATCATCCCATAAGCGGATCAGGATTGTATCATCCTTGGACCTATGTCCTAAAGTGAGAGGGATTGATCATCCCGTAATTGGATCTTGTGTGTTGCAGGGTATGCTGCTATTGTGTATACTTGTATTGATGAGGATACTTGTATTAATGATGTGTTTACTTGTATTGATGAGGATACTTGTATTGATGTTGTGTATACTTGTATCAGTGTGGATACTTGTATTGATAGATGTATTAGTGAGAATACATGCTTTTGATGATAGATGTATTAGTGAGAATACATGCTTTTGATGATAGATGTATTAGTGAGAATACATGCTTTTGATGATAGATGTATTAGTGAGAATACATGCTTTTGATGATATATGCATTAGTAAGAATACATGTTTTGATGATAGATGTATTGGTGAGAATACATACTTTTGATGATACATGTATTGATTAATGTACTTGTATGGTTGAGGATACTTATGTTGTAGATCGAGATGATCCAGATGATGTAGATCGAGATGATCCAGATGCTGTAGATCGAGATGATCCAGATGTTGTAGATCGAGATGATCCAGATGCTGTAGATCGTGATGATCCAGATGCTGTAGATCGTGATGATCCAGATGCTGTAGATCGAGATGATCCAGATGGTGTAGATCGAGATGATCCAGATGGTGTAGATCGAGATGATCCATATGGTGTAGATCGAGATGATCCAGATGCTGTAGATGAGATGATCCAGATGCTGTAGATCGAGATGATCCAGATGTTATAGATCGAGATGATCCAGATGCTGTAGATCGAGATGATCCAGATGTTATAGATCGTGATGATCCAGATGCTGTAGATCGAGATGAGCCAGATGTTGTAGATCGAGATGATATGAAAATGCTGATGATCGTGAGATAACGATGCGGATTATCGTAAGATGACGATGCTGATGATCGTGTGATGGCGATGCTGACAATCGTGAGGATTCAGATATTGATGTTGCTGTAGCTGTTTGAGTGCTGCAGAAGATAAAGACTCAGTACTGAAGATGTTGATGTTCCAGTATTGAAGATATTCCAGTAACTGGTTGAGTTACTGATGATGTTGAGAAAGCTTCCAATGATTTATAGATGTATCATGTATGATGTTGATGACTCCTTGCTCGTGCAGATGTTGTTATAATATCCTTCTCGTTAAGGGGGAGTGTTGAGATATTGTAACTTCAAAGAATATTATATTTGTACTTTATTATTCCGGAGATGTTTCATTCCTCCATGAAGATCTTATTGTATATCCGGAGATGTTTATTCCTCCGTCGGAATGTGGTAACTCGGGTTATTAGACTTCCCTAGTGGGGGTCGGCCCTGTATATGTTATGTGGGTCAAAGGGTTATTAGACCACCCTAGAGGGGTCGGCCCAATCAGTTGTAGTGGGGTATTTAACCCATTGGTTAAATACGAGCCTACGTGTACCTGTGTAAAATACATGTCAGTGTAGTGTATAAATAGAGGAGGTGTGTTCCTCATTTGACACACACACTCACTTGAGGATAGCGCACTTGTGGAGGAGAGGTCTGCTATTGTGGAGGAGGAGATCATGTCTCAGGGTTTCATCTTTGTATATTGCTGGTCATCTATATTGAGGAAGCTTTGCTGGGTTTTCTACCCCATGAGGGTTTCCCAGGATAAATCTCTGTCTCTTGTGTTTATGCTGTGCTTGTTGTTTCTTCAGTGATCCTGTATATGCTATTATTGTGAAATGGAATGTAATGCTGCTATTTTCTGTCTTAGCATATTAAATCTTAACAAGAGTTCCCGCAAGTCAAAACGGAAAGATGGTGGCAGAAGGGCCCAACGATGAGGTACCCTATCGAGAACAGAAAGAATGGACGCAAGGACCCAACGATGCGGTACCATGCCAAGGAATGGAAACCATGGATGATTGGACCCGACGGAGTGGTGCCATGTCAGGGAATGTAAAATTAAGGAACCAGGAGCCCAACGGCGTGGCATCGAGATCCTAGTGAGTTTGATTGTTAAATTAAGCTGCATAAAAACTTAGGAGAATAACTCTAGATTATTACTTAGCAAATGCATAACAATAGCTAAGACATTTGCACATGAATAGTTATATTTTGTTGAGCATTTAAAATAATAGAAATTAATATTTAGGAGCAAAATAGATTAGACACCTAGTCAACTAAAAGATAGGAGTTGATTAAAATATCTGGGGGACAAACTTGAGTAAACTTAGGGATGTAGGTGCACTTCCCAGAGAAACTGACACTTGGATGGGTGAGTGTTTTAATTAAATAAATTGTTAAAAATATTTAATTATGCATGAAGCGACATGTGTCGCAGGAGATTTCCCTTTATAACGAAGGCTTAAGGAATGGGCAAAGGGCCCATAATTTGGACGATTGTCGTAATTTTCGAATACCTCAAACACTTGCTGCTATCTAAGGGTTTGGCTTAGAAATCTTGGTGGGAAGGGAAGCCCAAGCTGAATTTCTGAAATACTTGTGTGAGCTCTACGACCCAAAGCTCGGGGAAGGCCATGTGACTGAAAGCATGAGGCTATGGTTGGGTGGCGAAGCTAACGGTTGCTTCGCCTATGGTTAAACGAGCTTTGCTGGAGGGGTCCTACGGAAGACGCAGACAACAATGGACCAACTGGATTGGGTTGACAGGTTAAGGTTTGCTTATTTTTGTTAAGTTATTCACTCTTTTAATTTATTTTTCCAATAACTATAATGGCTAATTTGTTTGTATGAAGTTTTTAAAGTTTCAGGTTCAGTTCAAGGGGAACCTAAAGGAGGGGACGCTACACTATGTCATAACGACTTTCTATAGTTTGCACATGCGTCCGGAAATAAGAAAAGCTTACTTCCACCGTTTTTTAAAATCACAGCTTCTAGAAGGTTTACATGATTTCGTAAAAAACACGAGTTTTTAGAAAATGTGTTTTATTTCATAAATGGAATCTAGAAAGTATGCACATTCTACGTCATAACGACTTTCTATAGTTTGCGCATGCGTCCGTAAATAAGAAAATCTTACTTCCACCATTTTTTAAAATCACAGCTTCTAGAAGGTTTACATGATTTCGTAAATACCACGAGTTTTTAGAAAATATGTTTTATTTCTTAAATGGAATCAACAAAGTATGCACATTCTACATCATAACGACTTTCTATAGTTTGCGCATTCGTCTGGAAATAAGAAAAGCTTACTTTCACCGTTTTTTAAAATCACAGCTTCTAGAAGGTTTACATGATTTCGTAAAAAAAACGAGTTTTTAGAAAATGTGTTTTATTTCATAAATGGAATCTACAAAGTATGCACATTCTACGTCATAACGAATTTCTATAGTTTGCGCATGCGTCCGGAAATAAGAAACGCTTACTTCCCCCGTTTTTTAAAATCACAGCTTCTAGAAGGTTTACATGATTTCGTAAAAAACACGAGTTTTTAGAAAATGTGTTTTATTTCATAAATGGAATCTACAAAGTATGCACATTCTACGTCATAACGACTTTCTATAGTTTGTGCATGCGTCCGGAAATAAGAAAAGCTTACTTCCACCGTTTTTTAAAATCACAGCTTCAAAAAGGTTTACATGATTTCGTAAAAAACACGAGTTTTTAGAAAATATGTTTTATTTCTTAAATGGAATCAACAAAGTATGCACATTCTACGTCATAACGACTTTCTATAGTTTGCGCATTCGTCTGGAAATAAGAAAAGCTTACTTCCACCATTTTTTAAAATCACAGCTTCTAGAAGGTTTACATGATTTCGTAAAAAACACGAGTTTTTAGAAAATGTGTTTTATTTCATAAATGGAATCTACAAAGTATGCACATTCTACGTCATAACAAATTTCTATAGTTTGCGCATGCGTCCGGAAATAAGAAACGCTTACTTCCCCCGTTTTTTAAAATCACAGCTTCTAGAAGGTTTACATGATTTCGTAAAAAACACGAGTTTTTACAAAATGTGTTTTATTTCATAAATGGAATCTACAAACTATGCACATTCTATGTCATAACAACTTTCTATAGTTTGCGCATGCGTCCGGAAATAAAAAAGCTTACTTCCACCATTTTTTAAAATAACAGCTTCTAGAAGGTTTACATGATTTCGTAAAAAACACGAGTTTTTAAAAAATGTGTTTTATTTCATAAATGGAATCTACAAAGTATGCACATTCTACGTCATAACGACTTTTTATAGTTTGCGCATGCGTCCGGAAATAAGAAAAGCTTACTTCCCCCCGTTTTTTAAAATCACAGCTTCTAGAAGGTCTACATGATTTCTTAAAAAACACGAGTTTTTAGAAAATGTGTTTTATTTCAAAACTGGAATCTACAAAGTATGCACATTCTATGTCATAACGACTTTTTATAGTTTGCGCATGCGTCCGGAAATAAGAAAAGCTTACTTCCCCCGTTTTCTAAAATCACAGCTTCTAGAAGGTTTACATGATTTCGTAAAAAACGCGAGTTTTTAGAAAATGTGTTTTATTTCATAAATGGAATCTACAAAGTATGCACATTCTAAGTCATAACGAATTTCTATAGTTTGTGCATGCGTCCGGAAATAAGAAACGCTTACTTCCCCCGTTTTTTAAAATCACAGCTTCTAGACGGTTTACATGATTTCGTAAAAAACACGAGTTTTTAGAAAATGTGTTTTATTTCATAAATGGAATCTACAAAGTATGCACATTCTACGTCATAACGACTTTTTATAGTTTGCGCATGCGTCCGGAAATAAGAAAAGCTTACTTCCCCCGTTTTTTAAAATCACAGCTTCTAGAAGGTTTACATGATTTCTTAAAAAACACGAGTTTTTAGAAAATGTGTTTTATTTCATAAATGGAATCTACAAAGTATGCACATTCTACGTCATAACGACTTTTTATAGTTTGCGCATGCGTCCGGAAATAAGAAAAGCTTACTTCCACCGTTTTTTAAAATCACAGCTTCTAGAAGGTTTACATGATTTCGTAAAAAACACGAGTTTTTAGAAAATGTGTTTTATTTCATAAATGGAATCTACAAAGTATGCACATTCTACGTCATAACGAATTTCTATAGTTTGCGCATGCGTCCGGAAATAAGAAACGCATACTTCCCCCGTTTTTTAAAATCACGGCTTCTAGAAGGTTTACATGATTTCGTAAAAAACACGAGTTTTTAGAAAATGTGTTTCATTTCATAAATGGAATCTACAAAGTATGCACATTCAACGTCATAACGACTTTCTATAGTTTGCGCATGCGTCCGGAAATAAGAAAGGCTTACTTCCCCCGTTTTTTAAAATCACGAGTTTCTAGAAGGTTTACATGATTTCTTAAAAAACAAGAGTTTTTAGAAAATGTGTTTTATTTCATAAATGGAATCTACAAAGTATGCACATTCTACGTCATAACGACTTTTTATAGTTTGCGCATGCGTTCGGAAAAAAGAAAAGCTTACTTCCCCCGTTTTTTAAAATCACAGCTTCTAGAAGGTTTACATGATTTCTTAAAAAACACGAGTTTTTAGAAAATGTGTTTTATTTCATAAATGGAATCTACAAAGTATGCACATTCTACGTCATAACGACTTTTTATAGTTTGCGCATGCGTCCGGAAATAAGAAAAGCTTACTTCCACCGTTTTTTAAAATCACAACTTCTAGAAGGTTTACATGATTTCGTAAAAAACACGAGTTTTTAGAAAATGTGTTTTATTTCATAAATGGAATCTACAAAGTATGCACATTCTACATCATAACGAATTTCTATAGTTTGCGCATGCGTCCGGAAATAAGAAACGCTTACTTCCCCCGTTTTTTAAAATCACAGCTTCTAGAAGGTTTACATGATTTCTTAAAAAACACGAGTTTTTAAAAAATGTGTTTTATTTCATAAATGGAATCTACAAAGTATGCACAGTCTACGTCATAATAAATTTTTATAGTTTGCGCATGCGTCTGGAAATAAGAAAAGCTTACTTCCCCCGTTTTTTAAAATCACAGCTTCTAGAAGGTTTACATGATTTCTTAAAAAACACGAGTTTTTAGAAAATGTGTTTTATTTCATAAATGGAATCTAAAAAGTATGCACATTCTACGTCATAACGACTTTTTATAGTTTGCGCATGCGTCTGGAAATAAGAAAAGCTTACTTCCCCCGTTTTTTAAAATCAGAGCTTCTAGAAGGTTTACATGATTTCGTAAAAAACACGAGTTTTTAGAAAATGTGTTTTATTTCATAAATGGAATCTACAAAGTATGCACATTCTACGTCATAATGAATTTCAATAGTTTGCGCTTACGTCCGGAAATAAGAAACGCTTACTTCCCCCGTTTGTTAAAATCGCAGCTTCTAGAAGGTTTACATGATTTCGTAAAAAACACGAGTTTTTAGAAAATGTGTTTTATTTCATAAATGGAATCTACAAAGTATGCACATTCTACGTCATAACGACTTTTTATAGTTTGCGCATGCGTCCGGAAATAAGAAAAGCTTACTTTTCCCGTTTTTTAAAATCACAGCTTCTAGAAGGTTTACATGATTTCTTAAAAAACACGAGTTTTTAGAAAATGTGTTTTATTTCATAAATGGAATCTACAAAGTATGCACATTCTATGTCATAACGACTTTTTATAGTTTGCGCATGCGTCCAGAAATAAGAAAAGCTTACTTCCACCGTTTTTTAAAATCACAGCATCTAGAAGGTTTACATGATTTCGTAAAAAATACGAGTTTTTAGAAAATGTGTTTTATTTCATAAATGGAATCTACAAAGTATGCACATTCTACGTCATAACGAATTTCTATAGTTTGCGCATGCGTCCGGAAATAAGAAACGCTTACTTCCCCCGTTTTTTAAAATCACAGCTTCTAGAAGGTTTACATGATTTCGTAAAAACACGAGTTTTTAGAAAATGTGTTTTATTTCATAAATGGAATCTACAAAGTATGCACATTCTACGTCATAACAACTTTCTATAGTTTGCGCATGCGTCCGGAAATAAAAAAGCTTACTTCCACCATTTTTTAAAATAACAGCTTCTAGAAGGTTTACATGATTTCGTAAAAAACACGAGTTTTTAAAAAATGTGTTTTATTTCATAAATGGAATCTACAAAGTATGCACATTCTATGTCATAACGACTTTTTATAGTTTGCGCATGCGTCCGGAAATAAGAAAAGCTTACTTCCCCCGTTTTTTAAAATCACAGCTTCTAGAAGGTTTACATGATTTCTTAAAAAACACGAGTTTTTAGAAAATGTGTTTTATTTCATAAATGGAATCTACAAAGTATGCACATTCTACGTCATAACGACTTTTTATAGTTTGCACATAAGTCCGGAAATAAGAAAAGCTTACTTCCCCCGTTTTTTAAAATCACAGCTTCTAGAAGGTTTACATGATTTCTTAAAAAACACGAGTTTTTAGAAAATGTGTTTTATTTCATAAATGGAATCTACAAAGTATGCACATTCTACGTCATAACGACTTTTTATAGTTTGCGCATGCGTGCGGAAATAAGAAAAGCTTACTTCCACCGTTTTTTAAAATCACAGCTTCTAGAAGGTTTACATGATTTCGTAAAAAACACGAGTTTTTAGAAAATGTGTTTTATTTCATAAATGAAATATAAAAAGTATGCACATTCTACGTCATAACGACTTTCTATAGTTTGCGCATGCGTCCATAAATAAGAAAAGCTTACTTCCACCATTTTTTAAAATCACAGCTTCTAGAAGGTTTACATGATTTCGTAAAAAACACGAGTTTTTAGAAAATGTGTTTTATTTCATAAATGGAATCAACAAAGTATACACATTCTATGTCATAACGACTTTCTATAGTTTGCGCATTCGTCCGGAAATAAGAAAAGCTTACTTCCACTGTTTTTTAAAATCACAGCTTCTAGAAGGTTTACATGATTTCGTAAAAAACACGAGTTTTTAGAAAATGTGTTTTATTTCCTAAATGGAATCTACAAAGTATGCACATTCTACGTCATAACGACTTTCTATAGTTTGCGCATGCGTCCGGAAATAAGAAAAGCTTACTTCCCCCCGTTTTTTAAAATCACAGCCTCTAGAAGGTTTACATGATTTCTTAAAAAGCACGAGTTTTTAGAAAATGTGTTTTATTTATGAAATGGAATCAACAAAGTATGCACATTCTACGTCATAACGACTTTCTATAGTGTGCGCATGCGTTTGGAAATAAGAAAAGCTTACTTCCATCGTTTTTTAAAATCACAACTTCTAGAAGGTTTACATGATTTGTTAAAAAACACGAGTTTTTAGAAAATGTTTTTTATTTCATAAATGGAATCTACAAAGTATGCACATTCTACGTCATAACGACTTTTTATAGTTTGCACGTGCGTCCGGAAAAGAGAACCGCTTACTTCCCCTGTTTTTTAAAATCACAGCTTCAAGAAGGTTTACATGATATTTTAAAAAACAAGAGTTTTTATAAATTGTGTTTTATTTCATAAATGGAATCAACAAAGTAGGTACATTCTACGTCATAATGACTTTCTATAGTTTGCGCATCCGTCCGGAAATAAGAAAAGCTTACTTCCACCGTTTTTTAAAATCACAGCTTCTAGAAGGTTTACATGATTTCTTAAAAAACACGAGTTTTTAGAAAATGTGTTTTATTTCATAAATGGAATCAACAAAGTATGCACATTCTACGTCATAACGACTTTCTATAGTTTGCGCATTCGTCCAGAAATAAGAAAAGCTTACTTCCACCGTTTTTTAAAATCACAGCATCTAGAAGGTTTACATGATTTCGTAAAAAACATGAGTTTTTAGAAAATGTGTTTTATTTCATAAATGTAATCTACAAAGTATGCACATTCTATGTCATAACGACATTCTATAGTTTGCGCATGCGTCAGGAAATAAGAAAAGATTACTTCCACCGTTTTTTAAAATCACAGCTTCTAGAAGGTTTACATGATTTCGTAAAAAATACGAGTTTTTAGAAAATATGTTTTATTTCTTAAATGGAATCAACAAAGTATGCACATTCTACGTCATAACGACTTTCTGTAGTTTGCGCATGCGCCCGGAAATAAGAAAAGCTTACTTCCCCCGTTTTTTAAAATCACAGCTTCTAGAAGGTTTACATGATTTCGTAAAAAACATGAATTTTTAGAAAATGTGTTTTATTTCATAAATGGAATCAACAAAGTATGCACATTCTATGTCATAACGACTTTCTATAGTTTGCACATGCGTCCGGAAATAAGAAAAGCTTACTTCCACCGTTTTTTAAAATCACAGCTTCTAGAAGGTTTACATGATTTCGTAAAAAACACGAGTTTTTAGAAAATGTGTTTTATTTCATAAATGGAATCAACAAAGTATACACATTCTACGTCATAACGACTTTCTATAGTTTGCGCATTCGTCCGGAAATAAGAAAAGCTTACTTCCACCGTTTTTTAAAATCACAGCTTCTAGAAGGTTTACATGATTTCGTAAAAAACACGAGTTTTTAGAAAATGTGTTTTATTTCCTAAATGGAATCTACAAATTATGCACATTCTACGTCATAACGACTTTCTATAGTTTGCGCATGCGTCCGGAAATAAGAAAAGCTTACTTCCCCCGTTTTTTAAAATCACAGCTTCTAGAAGGTTTACATGATTTCTTAAAAAGCACGAGTTTTTAGAAAATGTGTTTTATTTAAGAAATGGAATCAACAAAGTATGCACATTCTACGTCATAACGACTTTCTATAGTGTGCGCATGCGTTTGGAAATAAGAAAAGCTTACTTCCATCGTTTTTTAAAATCACAGCTTCTAGAAGGTTTACATGATTTGTTAAAAAACACGAGTTTTTAGAAAATGTTTTTTATTTCATAAATGGAATCTACAAAGTATGCACATTCTACGTCATAACGACTTTTTATAGTTTGCGCATGCGTCCGGCAATAAGAACCGCTTACTTCCCCTGTTTTTTAAAATCACAGCTTCTAGAAGGTTTACATGATTTATTAAAAAACACGAGTTTTTATAAATTGTGTTTTATTTCATAAATGGAATCAACAAAGTAGATACATTCTACGTCATAATGACTTTCTATAGTTTGCGCATCCGTCCGGAAATAAGAAAAGCTTACTTCCACCATTTTTTAAAATCACAGCTTCTAGAAGGTTTACATGATTTCTTAAAAAACACGAGTTTTTAGAAAATGTTTTTTATTTCATAGATGGAATCAACAAAGTATGCACATTCTACGTCATAACGACTTTCTATAGTTTGCGCATGCGTTTGGAAATAAGAAAAGCTTACTTCCCCTGTTTTTTAAAATCACAGCTTCTAGAAGGTTTACATGATTTCTTAAAAAACACGAGTTTTTAGAAACTGTGTTTTATTTCATAAATGGAATCAACAAAGTATGCACATTCTATGTCATAACGAGTTTCTATAGTTTGCGCATGCGTCCGGAAATAAGAAAAGCTTACTTCCACCGTTTTTTAAAATCACAGCTTCTAGAAGGTTTACATGATTTCGTAAAAAACACGAGTTTTTAGAAAATGTGTTTTATTTCCTAAATGGAATCTACAAAGTATGCACATTCTACGTCATAACGACTTTCTATAGTTTGCGCATGCGGCCGGAAATAAGAAAAGCTTACATCCCCCGTTTTTGAAAATCACAGCTTCTAGAAGGTTTACATGATTTCTTAAAAAACACGAGTTTTTAGAAAATATGTTTTATTTCATAAATGGAATCAACAAAGTATGCACATTCTACGTCATAACGACTTTCTATAGTTTGCGCATGCGTTTGGAAATAAGAAAAGCTTACTTCCCCCGTTTTTTAAAATCACAGCTTCTAGAAGGTTTACATGATTAATTAAAAAACACGAGTTTTTAGAAAATGTGTTTTATTTAATATATGGAATCAACAAATTATGCACATTCTACGTGATAACTACTTTCTATAGTTTGCGCATGCATCCGGAAATAAGAAAAGCTTATTCCACCGTTTTTTTAAATCACAGCTTCTAGAAGGTTTACATGATTTCGTAAAAAACACGAGTTTTGAGAAAATGTGTTTTATTTCATAAATGGAATGAACAAAGTATGCACATTCTACGTCATAACGACTTTCTATAGTTTGAGCATGCGTCCGGAAATAAATAACGCTTACTTCCCCCGTTTTTTAAAATCACTGCTTCTAGAAGGTTTACATGATTAATAAAAAAACACGAGTTTTTAGAAATTGTGTTTTATTTCATAAATGGAATCAACAAAGTATGTACATTCTACGTCATAATGACTTTCTATAGTTTGCGCATCCGTCCGGAAATAACAAAAGCTTACTTCGACCGTGTTTTAAAATCACAGCTTCTAGAAGGTTTACATGATTTCGTAAAAAACACGAGTTTTTAGAAAATGTGTTTTATTTCATAAATGGAATCTACAAAGTATGCACATTCTACGTCATAACGACTTTCTGTAGTTTGCGCGTGCGTTCGGAAATAAGAAAAGCTTACTTCCCCCGTTTTTTAAAATCACAGCTTCTAGAAGGTTTACATGATTTCCTAAAAAACATGAGTTTTTAGAAACTGTGTTTTATTTGATAAATGGAATCAACAAAGTATGCACATTCTACGTCCTAACGACTTTCTATAGTTTGCGCATGCGTCCGTAAATAAGAAAAGCTTACTTCCACCGTTTTTTAATATCACAGCTTCTAGAAGGTTTACACGATTTCTTAAAAAACATGAGTTTTTAGAAAATGTGTTTTATTTCGTAAATGGAGTCAACAAAGTATGCACATTCTACGTCATAACGACTTTCTATAGTTTGCGCATTCGTCCGGAAATAAGAAAAGCTTACTTCCACCGTTTTTTAAAATCATAGCTTCTAGAAGGTTTACATGATTTTGTAAAAAAAACACGAGTTTTTAGAAAATGTGTTTTATTTCCTAAATGGAACCTAAAAGGTATGCACATTCTACGTCATAACGACTTTCTGTAGTTTGCGCATGCGTCCGGAAATAAGAAAAGCTTTCTTCCTCCATTTTTTAAAATCACAGCTTCTAGAAGGTTTACATGATTTCTTAAAAAACACGAGTTTTTTGAAAATGTGTTTTATTTCTTAAATGGAATCAACAAAGTATGCACATTCTACGTCATAACGACTTTCTATAGTTTGCGCATGCGTTTGGAAATAAGAAAAGCTTACTTCCCCCGTTTTTTAAAATCACAGCTTCTAGAAGGTTTACATGATTTGTTAAAAAACACAAGTTTTTAGAAAATGTGTTTTATTTAATAAATGGAATCAACAAAGTATGCACATTCTATGTCATTACGACTTTCTATAGTTTGCGCATGCGTCCGGAAATAAGAAAAGCTTACTTCCACCATTTTTTCAAATCACAGCTTCCAAAAGGTTTACATGATTTCGTAAAAAACATGAGTTTTTAGAAAATGTGTTTTATTTCATAAATGGAATCTACAAAGTATGCACATTCTACGTGATAACGACTTTCTATAGTTTGCGCATGCGTCCGGAAATAAGAAAAGCTTACTTCCCCCGTTTTTTAAAATCACAGCTTCTAGAAGGTTTACATGATTTCTTAAAAAACACGAGTTTTTAGAAAATATGTTTTATTTCATAAATGGAATCTACAAAGTATGCACATTCTACATCATAACGACTTTTTATAGTTTGCGCATGCGTCCGGAAATAAGAACCGCTTACTTCCCCCATTTTTTAAAATCACAACTTCTAGAAGGTTTACATGATTTATTAAAAAACACGAGTTTTTATAAATTGTGTTTTATTTCATAAATGGAATCAACAAAGTATGTACATTCTACGTCATAACGACATTCTATAGTTTGCGCATCCGTCCGGAAAAAAGAAAAGCTTACTTCCACCGTTTTTTAAAATCACAGCTTCTAGAAGGTTTACATGATTTCGTAAAAAACGCGAGTTTTTAGAAAATGTGTTTTATTTCATAAATGGAATCTACAAAGTATGCACATTCTACGTCATAACAAATTTCTATAGTTTGCGCATGCGTCCGGAAATAAGAAAAGCTTACTTCCACCGTTTTTTAAAATCACAGCTTCTAGAAGGTTTACATGATTTCGTAAAAAACACGAGTTTTTAAAAAATATGTTTTATGTCTTAAATGGAATAAACAAAGTATGCACATTCTACGTCATAACGACTTTCTATAGTTTGCGCATTCGTCTGGAAATAAGAAAAGCTTACTTCCACCGTTTTTTAAAATCACATCTTCTAGAAGGTTTACATGATTTCATAAAAAACACGAGTTTTTAGAAATTGTGTTTTATTTCATAAATGGAATCAACAAAGTAGGTACATTCTACGTCATAATGACTTTCTATAGTTTGCGCATCCGTCCGGAAATAAGAAACGCTTACTTCCCCCGTTTTTTAAAATCACAGCTTCTAGAAGGTTTACATGATTTCTTAAAAAACATGAGTTTTTAGAAAATGTGTTTTATTTCATAAATGGAATCAACAAAGTATGCACATTCTACGTCATAACGACTTTCTATAGTTTCCGCATGCGTTTGGAAATAAGAAAAGCTTACTTCCCCCGTTTTTTAAAATCACAGCTTCTAGAAGGTTTACATGATTTCTTAAAAAACACGAGTTTTTAGAAACTCTGTTTTATTTCATAAATGGAATCAACAAAGTATGGACATTCTACGTCATAACGACTTTCTATAGTTTGCGCATGCGTCCGGAAATAAGAAAAGCTTACTTGCACCATTTTTTAAAATCACAGCTCCTAGAAGGTTTACATGATTTCGTAAAAATCATGAGATTTTAGAAAATGTGTTTTATTTCATAAATGGAATCTACAAAGTATGCACATTCTACGTCATAACGAATTTCTATAGTTTCAGCATGCGTCCGGAAATAAGAAAAGCTTACTTCCACCGTTTTTTAGAATCACAGCTTCTAGAAGGTTTACATGATTTCGTAAAAAACACGAGTTTTTAGAAAATGTGTTTTATTTCATAAATGGAATCTAGAAAGTATGCACATTCTACGTCATAACGACTTTCTATAGTTTGCGCATGCGTCCGGAAATAAGAAAAGTTTACTTCCACCGTTTTTTAAAATCACAGCTTCTAGAAGGTTTACATGATTTCGTAAAAAACACAAGTTTTTAGAAAATATGTTTTATTTCATAAATGGAATCAACAAAGTATGCACCTTCTACGTCATAACGACTTTCTATAGTTTGCGCATGCGTTTGGAAATAAGAAAAGCTTACTTCCCCCGTTTTTTAAAATCACAGCTTCTAGAAGGTTTACATGATTTGTTAAAAAACACGAGTTTTTATAAATTGTGTTTTATTTCATAAATGGAATCAACAAAGTATGTACATTCTACGTCATAACGACTTTCTATAGTTTGCGCATCCGTCCGGAAAAAAGAAAAGCTTACTTCCACCGTTTTTTAAAATCACAGCTTCTAGAAGGTTTACATGATTTCGTAAAAACACGAGTTTTTAGAAAATGTGTTTTATTTCATAAATGGAATCTACAAAGTATGCACATTCTACGTCATAACGAATTTCTATAGTTTGCGCATGCGTCCGGAAATAAGAAAAGCTTACTTCCACCGTTTTTTAAAATCACAGCTTCTAGAAGGTTTACATGATTTCGTAAAAAACACGAGTTTTTAAAAAATATGTTTTATGTCTTAAATGGAATAAACAAAGTATGCACATTCTACGTCATAACGACTTTCTATAGTTTGCGCATTCGTCTGGAAATAAGAAAAGCTTACTTCCACCGTTTTTTAAAATCACATCTTCTAGAAGGTTTACATGATTTCATAAAAAACACGAGTTTTTAGAAAATGTGTTTTATTTCATAAATGGAGTCTACAAAGTATGCACATTCTACGTCATAACGAATTTCTATAGTTTGCGCATGCGTCCTGAAATAAGAAACGCTTACTTCCCCCGTTTTTTAAAATCACAGCTTCTAGAAGGTTTACATGATTTCGTAAAAAACACGAGTTTTTAGAAAATGTGTTTTATTTCATAAATGGAATCTACAAAGTATGCACATTCTACGTCATAACAACTTTCTATAGTTTGCGCATGCGTCCGGAAATAAAAAAGCTTACTTCCACCATTTTTTAAAATAACAGCTTCTAGAAGGTTTACATGATTTCTTAAAAAACACGAGTTTTTAGAAAATGTGTTTTATTTCATAAATGGAATCAACAAAGTATGCACATTCTACGTCATAACGACTTTCTATAGTTTCCGCATGCGTTTGGAAATAAGAAAAGCTTACTTCCCCCATTTTTTAAAATCACAGCTTCTAGAAGGTTTACATGATTTCTTAAAAAACACGAGTTTTTAGAAAATGTGTTTTATTTCATAAATGTAATCAACAAAGTATGCACATTCTATCTCATAACGAATTTCTATAGTTTGCGCATTCGTCCGGAAATCAGAAAAGCTTACTTCCACCGTTTTTTAAAATCACAGCTTCTAGAAGGTTTACATGATTTCGTAAAAACCACGAGTTTTTAAAAAATGTGTTTTATTTCATAAATGGAATCTACAAAGTATGCACATTCTACGTCATAACGACTTTTTATAGTTTGCGCATGCGTCCGGAAATAAGAAAAGCTTACTTCCCCCCGTTTTTTAAAATCACAGCTTCTAGAATGTTTACATGACTTCTTAAAAAACACAAGTTTTTAGAAAATGTGTTTTATTTCATAAATGGAATCAACAAAGTATGCACATTCTACGTCATAACGACTTTCTACTATTTGCGCATTCGTCTGGAAATAAGAAAAGCTTACTTCCCCCGTTTTTTAAAATCACATCTTCTAGAAGGTTTACATGATTTCGTAAAAAACATGAGTTTTTAGAAAATGTGTTTTATTTCATAAATGGAATCTACAAAGTATGCACATTCTACGTCATAACGATTTTCTATAGTTTGCGCATGCGTCCGGAAATAAGAAAAGATTACTTCCCCCGTTTTTTAAAATCACAGCATATAGAAGGTTTACATGATTTCTTAAAAAACACGAGTTTTTACAAAATGTGTTTTATTTCATAAATGGAATCTACAAAGTATGCACATTCTACGTCATAACGACTTTTTATAGTTTGCGCATGCGTCCTGAAATAAGAAACGCTTACTTCCCCCGTTTTTTAAAATCACAGCTTCTAGAAGGTTTACATGATTTCGTAAAAAACACGAGTTTTTAGAAAATGTGTTTTATTTCATAAATGGAATCTACGAAGTATGCACATTCTACGTCATAACAACTTTCTATAGTTTGCGCATGCGTCCGGAAATAAAAAAGCTTACTTCCACCATTTTTTAAAATAACAGCTTCTAGAAGGTTTACATGATTTCTTAAAAAACACGAGTTTTTAGAAAATGTGTTTTATTTCATAAATGGAATCAACAAAGTATGCACATTCTACGTCATAACGACTTTCTATAGTTTGCGCATGCGTTTGGAAATAAGAAAAGCTTACTTCCCCCGTTTTTAAAAATCACAGCTTCTAAAAGGTTTACATGATTTCTTAAAAAACACGAGTTTTTAGAAAATGTGTTTTACTTCATAAATGGAATCAACAAAGTATGGACATTCTACGTCATAACGACATTCTATAGTTTGCGCATGCGTCCGGAAATAAGAAAAGCTTACTTCCACCATTTTTTAAAATCACAGCATCTAGAAGGTTTACATGATTTCGTAAAAAACACGAGTTTTTAGAAAATATGTTTTATTTCTTAAATGGAATCAACAAAGTATGCACATTCTACGTCATAACGACTTTCTATAGTTTGCGCATGCGCCCGGAAATAAGAAAAGCTTACTTCCCCCGTTTTTTAAAATCACAGCTTCTAGAAGGTTTACATGATTTCGTAAAAAACACGAGTTTTTAGAAAATGTGTTTTATTTCATAAATGGAATCAACAAAGTATGCACATTCTATGTCATAACGACTTTCTATAGTTTGCACATGCGTCCGGAAATAAGAAAAGCTTACTTCCACCGTTTTTTAAAATCACAGCTTCTAGAAGGTTTACATGATTTCGTAAAAAACACGAGTTTTTAGAAAATCTGTTTTATTTCATAAATGGAATCTACAAAGTATGCACATTCTACGTCATAACCACTTTCTATAGTTTGCGCATGCGTCCGGAAATAAGAAAAGCTTAGTTCCACCATTTTTTAAAATCACAGCTTCTAGAAGGTTTACATGATTTCGTAAAAAACACGAGTTTTTAGAAAATGTGTTTTATTTCCTAAATGGAATCTACAAAGTATGCACATTCTACGTGATAACGACTTTCTATAGTTTGCGCATGCATCCGGAAATAAGAAAAGCTTACTTCCCCCGTTTTTTAAAATCACAGCTTCTAGAAGGTTTACATGATTTCTTAAAAAGCACGAGTTTTTAGAAAATGTGTTTTATTTCAGAAATGGAATCAACAAAGTATGCACATTCTACGTCATAACGACTTTCTATAGTTTGCGCATGCGTTTGGAAATAAGAAAAGCTTACTTCCATCGTTTTTTAAAATCACAGCTTCTAGAAGGTTTACATGAATGTTAGAAAACACGAGTTTTTAGAAAATGTTTTTTATTTCATAAATGGAATCTACAAAGTATGCACATTCTACGTGATAACGACTTTTTATAGTTTGCGCATGCGTCCAGAAATAAGAACCGCTTACTTCCCCTGTTTTTTAAAATCACAGCTTCTAGAAGGTTTACATGATTTATTAAAAAACACGAGTTTTTATAAATTGTGTTTTATTTCATAAATGGAATCAACAAAGTATGTACATTCTATATCATAACGACTTTCTATAGTTTGCGCATCCGTCCGGAAATAAGAAAAGCTTACTTCCACCGTTTTTTAAAATCACAGCTTCTAGAAGGTTTACATGATTTCGTAAAAAACACGAGTTTTTAGAAAATATGTTTTATGTCTTAAATGGAATCAACAAAGTATGCACATTCTACGTCATAACGACTTTCTAGAGTTTGCGCATGCGTCCGGAAATAAGAAAAGCTTACTTCCACCGTTTTTTAAAATCACAGCTTCTAGAAGGTTTACATGATTTCGTAAAAAACACGAGTTTTTAGAAAATGTGTTTTATTTCATAAATGGAATCTACAAAGTATGCACATTCTACGTCATAACCACTTTCTATAGTTTGCGCATGCGTCCGGAAATAAGAAAAGCTTAGTTCCACCGTTTTTTAAAATCACAGCTTCTAGAAGGTTTACATGATTTCGTAAAAAACACGAGTTTTTAGAAAATGTGTTTTATTTCCTAAATGGAATCTACAAAGTATGCACATTCTACGTGATAACGACTTTCTATAGTTTGCGCATGCATCCGGAAATAAGAAAAGCTTACTTCCCCCGTTTTTTAAAATCACAGCTTCTAGAAGGTTTACATGATTTCTTAAAAAGCACGAGTTTTTAGAAAATGTGTTTTATTTCAGAAATGGAATCAACAAAGTATGCACATTCTACGTCATAACGACTTTCTATAGTTTGCGCATGCGTTTGGAAATAAGAAAAGCTTACTTCCATCGTTTTTTAAAATCACAGCTTCTAGAAGGTTTACATGAATGTTAGAAAACACGAGTTTTTAGAAAATGTTTTTTATTTCATAAATGGAATCTACAAAGTATGCACATTCTACGTGATAACGACTTTTTATAGTTTGCGCATGCGTCCAGAAATAAGAACCGCTTACTTCCCCTGTTTTTTAAAATCACAGCTTCTAGAAGGTTTACATGATTTATTAAAAAACACGAGTTTTTATAAATTGTGTTTTATTTCATAAATGGAATCAACAAAGTATGTACATTCTATGTCATAACGACTTTCTATAGTTTGCGCATCCGTCCGGAAATAAGAAAAGCTTACTTCCACCGTTTTTTAAAATCACAGCTTCTAGAAGGTTTACATGATTTCGTAAAAAACACGAGTTTTTAGAAAATATGTTTTATGTCTTAAATGGAATCAACAAAGTATGCACATTCTACGTCATAACGACTTTCTATAGTTTGCGCATTCGTCTGGAAATAAGAAAAGCTTACTTCCATCGTTTTTTAAAATCACATCTTCTAGAAGGTTTACATGATTATATAAAAAACACGAGTTTTTAGAAAATGTGTTTTATTTCATAAATGGAATCTACAAAGTATGCACATTCTACGTCATAACGAATTTCTATAGTTTGCGCATGCGTCCCGAAATAAGAAACGCTTACTTCCCCCGTTTTTTAAAATCACAGCTTCTAGAAGGTTTACATGATTTCGTAAAAAACACGAGTTTTTAGAAAATGTGTTTTATTTCATAAATGGAATCAACAAATATGCACATTCTACGTCATAACGACTTTCTATAGTTTACGCATGCGTCCGGAAATAAGAAAAGCTTACTTCCACCGTTTTGTAAAATCACAGCTTCTAGAAGGTTTACATGATTTCGTAAAAAACACGAGTTTTTAGAAAATGTGTTTTATTTCTTAAATGGAATCTACAAAGTATGCACATTCTACGTCATAACGACTTTATATAGTTTGCGCATGCGTCCGGAAATAAGAAAAGCTTACTTCCCCCCGTTTTTTAAAATCACAGCTTCTAGAAGGTTTACATGATTTCGTAAAAAACACGAGTTTTTAGAAAATGTGTTTTATTTCATAAATGGAATCAACAAAGTATGCACATTCTATGTCATAACGACTTTCTATAGTTTGCACATGCGTCCGGAAATAAGAAAAGCTTACTTCCACCGTTTTTTAAAATCACAGCTTCTAGAAGGTTTACATGATTTCGTAAAAAACACGAGTTTTTAGAAAATGTGTTTTATTTCATAAATGGAATCTACAAAGTATGCACATTCTACGTCATAACGACTTTCTAGAGTTTGCGCATGCGTCCGGAAATAAGAAAAGCTTACTTCCACCGTTTTTTAAAATCACAGCTTCTAGAAGGTTTACATGATTTTGTAAAAAACACGAGTTTTTAGAAAATATGTTTTATTTCTTAAATGGAATCTACAAAGTATTCTTCCCCCGTTTTTTAAAATCACAGCTTCTAGAAGGTTTACACGATTTCTTAAAAAACATGAGTTTTTAGAAAATGTGTTTTATTTCGTAAATGGAGTCAACAAAGTATTGACAATCTACGTCATAACGACTTTCTATAGTTTGCGCATTCGTCCAGAAATAAGAAAAGCTTACTTCCCCCAGTTTTTAAAATCACAGCTTCTAGAAGGTTTACATGATTTCTATAAAAACAAGAGTTTTTAGAAAATGTGTTTTATTTCATAAATGGAATCAAAAAAGTACGCACATTCTACGTCATAACGAATTTCTATAGTTTGCGCATGCGTCTGGAAATAAGAAAACCTTACTTCCACCGTTTTTTAAAATCACAGCTTTAGAAGGTTTACATGATTTCTCAAAAAACACAATTTTTTTAGAAAATGTGTTTTATTTCATAAATGGAATCTAAAAAGTATGCACATTCTACGTCATAACGACTTTCTGTAGTTTGCGCATGCGTCCGGAAATAAGAAAAGCTTACTTCCCCAATTTTTTAAAATCACAGCTTCTAGAAGGTTTACATGATTTCGAAAAAAACACGAGTTTTTAGAAAATTTGTTTTATTTCATAAATGGAATCTACAAAGTATGCACATTCTACGTCATAACGACTTTCTATAATTTGCGCATGCGTCCGGAAATAAGAACAGCTTACTTCCCCCATTTTTTAAAATCATAGCTTCTAGAAGGTTTACATGATTTCGTAAAAAACTCGAGATTTTAGAAAATTTGTTTTATTTCATAAATGGAATCTATAAAGTATGCACATTGTACGTCATAACGACTTTCTATAGTTTGCGCATGCGTCCGGAAATAAAAAAGCTTACTTCCACCATTTTTTAAAATAACAGCTTCTAGAAGGTTTACATGATTTCTTAAAAAACACGAGTTTTTAGAAAATGTGTTTTATTTCATAAATGGAATCAACAAAGTATGCACATTCTACGTCATAACGACTTTCTATAGTTTGCGCATGCGTTTTGAAATAAGAAAAGCTTACTTCCCCCGTTTTTTAAAATCACAGCTTCTAGAAGGTTTACATGATTTCTTAAAAAACACAAGTTTTTAGAAAATGTGTTTTATTTCATAATTGGAATCAACAAAGTATGCACATTCTACGTCATAACGACTTTCTATAGTTTGCGCATGCGTTTGGAAATAAGAAAAGCTTACTTCCCCCGTTTTTGAAAATCACAGCTTCTAGAAGGTTTACATGATTTCTTAAAAAACACGAGTTTTTAGAAAATGTGTTTTATTTCATAAATGGAATCAACAAAGTATGCACATTCTACGTCATAACGACTTTCTATAGTTTGCGCATGCGTTTGGAAATAAGAAAAGCTTACTTCCCCCGTTTTTTAAAATCACAGCTTCTAGAAGGTTTACATGATTTCTTAAAAAACACGAGTTTTTAGAAAATGTGTTTTATTTCATAAATGGAATCAACAAAGTATGCACATTCTACGTCATAACGAATTTCTATAGTTTGCGCATGCGTCCGGAAATAAGAAAAGCTTACTTCCATCGTTTTTTAAAATCACAGCTTCTAGAAGGTTTACATGATTTCGTAAAAAACACGAGTTTTTAGAAAATGTGTGTTATTTCATAAATGGAATCTATAAAGTATGCACATTCTACGTCATAACGACTTTCTATAGTTTGCGCATGCGTTTGGAAATAAGAAAAGCTTACTTCCACCATTTTTTAAAATAACGGCTTCTAGAAGGTTTACATGATTTCTTAAAAAACACGAGTTTTTAGAAAATGTGTTTTATTTCATAAATAGAATCAACAAAGTATGCACATTCTACATCATAACGACTTTCTATAGTTTGCGCATGCGTTTGGAAATAAGAAAAGCTTACTTCCCCCGTTTTTTAAAATCACAGCTTCTAGAAGGTTTACATGATTTCTTAAAAAACAAGAGTTTTTCGAAAATGTGTTTTATATCTTAAATGGAATCAACAAAGTATGCACATTCTACGTCATAACGACTTTCTATAGTTTGCGCATGCGTTTGGAAATAAGAAAAGCTTACTTCCCCCGTTTTTTAAAATCACAGCTTCTAGAAGGTTTACATGATTTCTTAAAAAACACGAGTTTTTAGAAACTGTGTTTTATTTCATAAATTTAATCAACAAAGTATGCACATTCTACGTCGTAACGAATTTCTATAGTTTGCGCATGCGTCCGGAAATAAGAAAAGCTTACTTCCACCGTTTTTTAAAATCACCGCTTCTAGAAGGTTTACACGATTTCTTAAAAAACATGAGTTTTTAGAAAATGTGTTTTATTTCGTAAATGGAGTCAACAAAGTATGCACATTCTACGTCATAACGACTTTCTATAGTTTGCGCATTCGTCCGGAAATAAGAAAAGCTTACTTCCACCGTTTTTTAAAATCACAGCTTCTAGAAGGTTTACATGACTTCGTAAAAAAATACGAGTTTTTAGAAAATGTGTTTTATTTCCTAAATGGAATCTAAAAAGTATGCACATTCTACGTCATAACGACTTTCTGTAGTTTGCGCATGCGTCCGGAAATAAGAAAAGCTTACTTCCCCCATTTTTTAAAATCACAGCTGCTAGAAGGTTTACATGATTTCGTAAAAAACATGAGTTTTTAGAAAATGTGTTTTATTTCATAAATGGAATCTACAAAGTATGCACATTCTACGTCATAACGACTTTCTATAGTTTGCGCATGCGATCGGAAATAAAAAAGCTTACTTCCACCATTTTTTAAAATAACAGCTTCTAGAAGGTTTACATGATTTCTTAAAAAACACGAGTTTTTAGAAAATGTGTTTTATTTCATTAATGGAATTAACAAAGTATGCACATTCTACGTCATAACGACTTTCTATAGTTTGCACATGCGTTTGGAAATAAGGAAAGCTTACTTCCCCCGTTTTTTAAAATCACAGCTTCTAGAAGGTTTACATGATTTCTTAAAAAACACGAGTTTTTTGAAAATGTGTTTTATTTCTTAAATGGAATCAACAAAGTATGCACATTCTACGTCATAACGAATTTCTATAGTTTGCGCATTCGTCCAGAAATAAGAAAAGCTTACTTCCACCGTTTTTTAAAATCACGGCTTCTAGAAGGTTTACATGATTTCGTAAAAAACACAAGTTTTTAGAAAATGTGTTTTATTTCATAAATGGAATCTACAAAGTATGCACATTCTACATCATAACGACTTTATATAGTTTTCGCATGCGTCCGGAAATAAGAAAAGCTTACTTCCCCCGTTTTTTAAAATCACAGCTTCTAGAAGGTTTACATGATTTCTTAAAAAACATGAGTTTTTAGAAAATGTGTTTTATTTCATAAATGGAATCAACAAAGTATGCACATTCTACGTCATAACGACTTTCTATAGTTTGCGCATGCGTTTGGAAATAAGAAAAGCTTACTTCCCCCGTTTTTTAAAATCACAGATTCTAGAAGGTTTACATGATATCTTAAAAAACACGAGTTTTTAGAAAATGTGTTTTATTTCATAAATAGAATCAACAAAGTATGCACATTCTACGTCATAATGAATTTCTATAGTTTGCGCATGCTTCCGGAAATAAGAAAAGCTTACTTCCACAATTTTTTAAAATCACAGCATCTAGAAGGTTTACATGATTTCGTAAAAAACACGAGTTTTTAGAAAATGTGTGTTATTTCATAAATTGAATCTATAAAGTATGCACATTCTACGTCATAACGACTTTCTATAGTTTGCGAATCCGTCTGGAAATAAGAAAAGCTTACTTCCCCCGTTTTTTAAAATCACAGCTTCTAGAAGGTTTACATGATTTGTTAAAAAACACGAGTTTTTAGAAAATGTGTTTTATTTCATAAATGCAATCAACAAAGTATGCACATTCTACGTCATAACGACTTTCTATAGTTTGTGCATGCGTCGCGAAATAAGAAAAGCTTACTTCCACCGTTTTTTAAAATCACAGCTTCTAGAAGGTTTACATGATTTCGTAAAAAACACGAGTTTTTAGAAAATGTGTTTTATTTCATAAATGGAATCAACAAAGTATGCACATTCTACATCATAACGACTTTCTATAGCTTGCGCATTCGTCCGGAAATAAGAAAAGCTTACTTCCACCGTTTTTTAAAATCACAGCTTCTAGAAGGTTTACATGATTTCGTAAAAAACACAAGTTTTTAGAAAATGTGTTTTATTTCATAAATGGAATCAACAAAGTATGCAGATTCTACGTCATAATGACTTTCTATAGTTTGCGCATGCGTTTGGAAATAAGAAAAGCTTACTTCCCCCGTTTTTTAAAATCACAGCTTCTAGAAGGTTTACATGATTTCTTAAAAAACACGAGTTTTTAGAAAATGTGTTTTATTTCATAAATGGAATCAACAAAGTATGCACATTCTACGTCATAACGAATTTCTATAGTTTGTGCATTCGTCCGGAAATATGAAAAGCATACTTCCACCGTTTTTTAAAATCACAGCTTCTAAAAGGTTTACATGATTTCGTAAAAAACACGAGTTTTTAGAAAATGTATTTATTTCATAAATGGAATCAACAAAGTATGCACATTCTACGTCATAACGACTTTCTATAGTTTGCGCATGCGTCTGGAAATAAGAAAAGCTTACTTCCCCCGTTTTTTAAAATCACAGCTTCTAGAAGGTTTACATGATTTCTTAAACAACACGAGTTTTTAGAAAATGTGTTTTTATTTCATAAATGGAATCTACAAAGTATGCACATTCTACGTCATAACGACTTTCTATAGTTTGCGCATGTGTCCGGAAATAAGAAAAGCTTACTTCCACCTTTTCTAAAATCACAGCTTCTAGAAGGCTTACATGATTTCTTAAAAAACACGAGTTTTTAGAAAATGTGTTTTATTTCATAAATGGAATCAACAAAGTATGCACATTCTACATCATAACGACCTTCTATAGTTTGCGCATGCGTTTGGAAATAAGAAAAGCTTACTTCCCCCGTTTTTTAAAATCACAGCTTCTAGAAGGTTTACATGATTTTGTAAAAAACACGAGTTTTTAGAAAATGTGTTTTATTTAATAAATGGAATCTACAAAGTATGCAAATTCTACGTCACAACGACTTTCTATAGTTTGCGCATGCGTCCGGAAATAAGAAAAGATTACTTCCACTGTTTTTTAAAATCACAGCTTCTAGAAGGTTTACATGATTTCGTAAAAAACACGAGTTTTTAGAAAATGTATTTTATTTCATAAATGGATTCAAAAAAGTATGCACATTCTACGTCATAACAACTTTCTATAGTTTGCGCATGCGTCCGGAAATAAGAAAAGCTTACTTCCACCGTTTTTTAAAATCACAACTTCTAGAAGGTTTACATGATTTATTAAAAAACATGAGTTTTTAGAAAATGTGTTTTATTTCAAAAATGGAATCAACAAAGTATGTACATTCTACTTTATAAGTACTTTCTATAGTTTGAGCATGCGTTTGGAAATAAGAAAAGCTTACTTCCCCCGTTTTTTAAAATCACAGCTTTTAGAAGGTTTACATGATTTCTTAAAAAACACGAGTTTTTTGAAAATGTGTTTTATTTCATAAATGGAATAAAAAAAGTATGTAGATTCTACATCATAACGACTTTTTGTAGTTTGCGCATGCGTCCGGAAATAAGAAAAGCTTACTTCCACCGTTTTTTAAAATCACATCTTCTAGAAGGTTTACATGATTTCTTAAAAAACACGAGTTTTTAGAAAATGTGTTTTATTTCATAAATGGAATCAACAAAGTATGCACATTCTACGTCATAACGACTTTCTATTGTTTGCGGATGCGTCCCTAAATAAGAAAACCTTACTTCCACCGTTTTTTAAAATCACAGCTTCTAGAAGGTTTACATGATTTCGTAAAAAACACGAGTTTTTAGAAAATGTATTTATTTCATAAATGGAATCAACAAAGTATGCACATTCTACGTCATAACGACTTTCAATAGTTTGCGCATGCGTCTGGAAATAAGAAAAGCTTACTTCCACCGTTTTTTAAAATCACATCTTCTAGAAGGTTTACATGATTTCTTAAAAAACACGAGTTTTTAGAAAATGTGTTTTATTTAATAAATGGAATCTACAAAGTATACACATTCTACGTCATAACGACTTTCTATAGTTTTCGCATGCGTCCGGAAATAAGAAAAGCTTACTTCCACCGTTTTTTAAAATCACAGCTTCTAGAAGGTTTACATGATTTCGTAAGAAACACGAGTTTTTAGAAAATGTGTTTTATTTCATAAATGGAATCAACAAAGTATGCACATTCTACGTCATAACGAATTTCTATAGTTTGTGCATTCGTCCGGAAATATGAAAAGCATACTTCCACCGTTTTTTAAAATCACAGCTTCTAAAAGGTTTACATGATTTCGTAAAAAACACGAGTTTTTAGAAAATGTATTTATTTCATAAATGGAATCAACAAAGTATGCACATTCTACGTCATAACGACTTTCAATAGTTTGCGCATGCGTCTGGAAATAAGAAAAGCTTACTTCCCCCGTTTTTTAAAATCACAGCTTCTAGAAGGTTTACATGATTTCTTAAACAACACGAGTTTTTAGAAAATGTGTTTTTATTTCATAAATGGAATCTACAAAGTATGCACATTCTACGTCATAACGACTTTCTATAGTTTGCGCATGTGTCCGGAAATAAGAAAAGCTTACTTCCACCTTTTCTAAAATCACAGCTTCTAGAAGGCTTACATGATTTCTTAAAAAACACGAGTTTTTAGAAAATGTGTTTTATTTCATAAATGGAATCAACAAAGTATGCACATTCTACGTCATAACGACTTTCTATAGTTTGCGCATGCGTTTGGAAATAAGAAAAGCTTACTTCCACCGTTTTTTAAAATCACAGCTTCTAGAAGGTTTACATGATTTCTTAAAAAACACGAGTTTTTAGAAAATTTGTTTTATTTCATAAATGGAATCAGTAAAGTATGCACATTCTACGTGATAACGACTTTCTATAGTTTGCGCATGCGTCCGGAAATACGAAAAGCTTACTTCCACCATTTTTTAAAATCACAGCTTCTAGAAGGTTTACATGACTTCTTAAAAAACACGAGTTTTTAGAAAATGTGTTTTATTTCATAAATGGAATCAACAAAGTATGCACATTCTACGTCATAACGACTTTCTATAGTTTCCGCATGCGTCCGGAAATAAGAAAAGCTTACCTCCCCAGTTTTTTAAAATCACAGATTCTAGATGTTTTGCATGATTTCTTAAAAAACACAAGTTTTTAGAAAATGTGTTTTATTAAATAAATGGAATCAACAAAGTATGCACATTCTACGTCATAACGACTTTCTATAGTTTGCGCATGCGTTTGGAAATAAGAAAAGCTTACCTCCCCCGTTTTTTAAAATCACAGCTTCTAGAAGGTTTACATGATTTCGTAAAAAACATGAGTTTTTAGAAAATGTGTTTTATTTCATAAATGGAATCAACAAAGTATGCACATTCTACATCATAACGACCTTCTATAGTTTGCGCATGCGTTTGGAAATAAGAAAAGCTTACTTCCCCCGTTTTTTAAAATCACAGCTTCTAGAAGGTTTACATGATTTTGTAAAAAACACGAGTTTTTAGAAAATGTGTTTTATTTAATAAATGGAATCTACAAAGTATGCAAATTCTACGTCACAACGACTTTCTATAGTTTGCGCATGCGTCCGGAAATAAGAAAAGATTACTTCCACTGTTTTTTAAAATCACAGCTTCTAGAAGGTTTACATGATTTCGTAAAAAACACGAGTTTTTAGAAAATGTATTTTATTTCATAAATGGATTCAAAAAAGTATGCACATTCTACGTCATAACAACTTTCTATAGTTTGCGCATGCGTCCGGAAATAAGAAAAGCTTACTTCCACCGTTTTTTAAAATCACAACTTCTAGAAGGTTTACATGATTTATTAAAAAACACGAGTTTTTAGAAAATGTGTTTTATTTCAACAATGGAATCAACAAAGTATGTACATTCTACTTTATAAGTACTTTCTATAGTTTGAGCATGCGTTTGGAAATAAGAAAAGCTTACTTCCCCCGTTTTTTAAAATCACAGCTTTTAGAAGGTTTACATGATTTCTTAAAAAACATGAGTTTTTTGAAAATGTGTTTTATTTCATAAATGGAATCAAAAAAGTATGCAGATTCTACATCATAACGACTTTTTGTAGTTTGCGCATGCGTCCGGAAATAAGAAAAGCTTACTTCCACCGTTTTTTAAAATCACATCTTCTAGAAGGTTTACATGATTTCTTAAAAAACACGAGTTTTTAGAAAATGTGTTTTATTTCATAAATGGAATTTACAAAGTATGCACATTCTACGTCATAACGACTTTCTATTGTTTGCGGATGCGTCCCTAAATAAGAAAACCTTACTTCCACCGTTTTTTAAAATCACAGCTTCTAGAAGGTTTACATGATTTCGTAAAAAACACGAGTTTTAGAAAATGTGTTTTATTTCATAAATGGAATCTACAAAGTATACACATTCTACGTCATAACGACTTTCTATAGTTTTCGCATGCGTCCGGAAATAAGAAAAGCTTACTTCCACCGTTTTTTAAAATCACAGCTTCTAGAAGGTTTACATGATTTCGTAAGAAACACGAGTTTTTAGAAAATGTGTTTTATTTCATAAATGGAATCAACAAAGTATGCACATTCTACGTCATAACGAATTTCTATAGTTTGTGCATTCGTCCGGAAATATGAAAAGCATACTTCCACCGTTTTTTAAAATCACAGCTTCTAAAAGGTTTACATGATTTCGTAAAAAACACGAGTTTTTAGAAAATGTATTTATTTCATAAATGGAATCAACAAAGTATGCACATTCTACGTCATAACGACTTTCTATAGTTTGCGCATGCGTTTGGAAATAAGAAAAGCTTACTTCCCCCGTTTTTTAAAATCACAGCTTCTAGAAGGTTTACATGATTTCTTAAAAAACACGAGTTTTTAGAAAATGTGTTTTATTTCATAAATGGAATCAACAAAGTATGCACATTCTACATCATAACGACTTTCTATAGTTTGCACATGAGTCCGGAAATAAGAAAAGCTTACTTCCATCGTTTTTTAAAATCACAGCTTCTAGAAGGTTTACATGATTTCTTAAAAAACACGAGTTTTTAGAAAATGTGTTTTATTTCATAAATGGAATCAACAAAGTATGCACATTCTACGTCATAATGACTTTCTATAGTTTGCGCATGTGTTTGGAAATAAGAAAAGCTTACTTCCCCCGTTTTTTAAAATCACAGCTTCTAGAAGTTTTACATGATTTCTTAAAAAACACGACTTTTTAGAAAATGTGTTTTATTTCATAAATGGAATCTACAAAGTATGCACATTCTACATCATAACGACTTTCTATAGTTTGCGCATGCGTCCGGAAATAAGAAAAGCTTACTTCCATCGTTTTTTAAAATCACAGCTTCTAGAAGGTTTACATGATTTCGTAAAAAACACGAGTTTTTAGAAAATGTGTTTTATTTCATAAATGGAATATACAAAGTATGCACATTCTACGTCATGACGACTTTATATAGTTTGCGCATGCGTTCGGAAATAAGAAAAACTTACTTCCCCCGTTTTTTAAAATCACAGCATCTAGAAGGTTTACATGATTTCGTAAAAAACACGAGTTTTTAGAAAATGTGTTTTATTTCATAAATGGAATCAACAAAGTATGCACATTCTACATCATAACGAATTTCTATAGCTTGCGCATTCGTCCGGAAATAAGAAAAGCTTACTTCCACCATTTTTTAAAATCACAGCATCTAGAAGGTTTACATGATTTCGTAAAAAACACGAGTTTTTAGAAAATGTGTGTTATTTCATAAATGGAATCTATAAAGTATGCACATTCTACGTCATAACGACTTTCTATAGTTTGCGAATCCGTCTGGAAATAAGAAAAGCTTACTTCCCCCGTTTTTTAAAATCACAGCTTCTAGAAGGTTTACATGATTTGTTAAAAAACACGAGTTTTTAGAAAATTTGTTTTATTTCATAAATGGAATCAACAAAGTATGCACATTCTACGTCATAACGACTTTCTATAGTTTGTGCATGCGTCCGGAAATAAGAAAAGCTTACTTCCACCGTTTTTTAAAATCACAGCTTCTAGAAGGTTTACATGATTTCGTAAAAAACACGAGTTTTTAAAAATTGTGTTTTATTTCATAAATGGAATCAACAAAGTATGCACATTCTACATCATAACGACTTTCTATAGCTTGCGCATTCGTCCGGAAATAAGAAAAGCTTACTTTCACCGTTTTTTAAAATCACAGCTTCTAGAAGGTTTACATGATTTCGTAAAAAACACGAGTTTTTAGAAAATGTGTTTTATTTCATAAATGGAATCAACAAAGTATGCACATTCTACATCATAACGACTTTCTATAGCTTGCGCATTCGTCCGGAAATAAGAAAAGCTTACTTCCACCGTTTTTTAAAATCACAGCTTCTAGAAGGTTTACATGATTTCGTAAAAAACACAAGTTTTTAGAAAATGTGTTTTATTTCATAAATGGAATCAACAAAGTATGCAGATTCTACGTCATAATGACTTTCTATAGTTTGCGCATGCGTTTGGAAATAAGAAAAGCTTACTTCCCCCGTTTTTTAAAATCACAGCTTCTAGAAGGTTTACATGATTTCTTAAAAAACACGAGTTTTTAGAAAATGTGTTTTATTTCATAAATGGAATCAACAAAGTATGCACATTCTACGTCATAACGACTTTCTATAGTTTGCGCATGCGTTTGGAAATAAGAAAAGCTTACTTCCCCCGTTTTTTAAAATCACAGCTTCTAGAAGGTTTACATGATTTCTTAAAAAACACGAGTTTTTAGAAAATGTGTTTTATTTCATAAATGGAATCAACAAAGTATGCACATTCTACGTCATAACGACTTTCTATAGTTTGCGCATGCGTTTGGAAATAAGAAAAGCTTACTTCCATCGTTTTTTAAAATCACAGCTTCTAGAAGGTTTACATGAATGTTAGAAAACACGAGTTTTTAGAAAATGTTTTTTATTTCATAAATGGAATCTACAAAGTATGCACATTCTACGTGATAACGACTTTTTATAGTTTGCGCATGCGTCCAGAAATAAGAACCGCTTACTTCCCCTGTTTTTTAAAATCACAGCTTCTAGAAGGTTTACATGATTTATTAAAAAACACGAGTTTTTATAAATTGTGTTTTATTTCATAAATGGAATCAACAAAGTATGTACATTCTATGTCATAACGACTTTCTATAGTTTGCGCATCCGTCCGGAAATAAGAAAAGCTTACTTCCACCGTTTTTTAAAATCACAGCTTCTAGAAGGTTTACATGATTTCGTAAAAAACACGAGTTTTTAGAAAATATGTTTTATGTCTTAAATGGAATCAACAAAGTATGCACATTCTACGTCATAACGACTTTCTAGAGTTTGCGCATGCGTCCGGAAATAAGAAAAGCTTACTTCCACCGTTTTTTAAAATCACAACTTCTAGAAGGTTTACATGATTTCGTAAAAAACACGAGTTTTTAGAAAATGTGTTTTATTTCATAAATGGAATCTACAAAGTATGCACATTCTACGTCATAACCACTTTCTATAGTTTAAGCATGCGTCCGGAAATAAGAAAAGCTTAGTTCCACCGTTTTTTAAAATCACAGCTTCTAGAAGGTTTACATGATTTCGTAAAAAACACGAGTTTTTAGAAAATGTGTTTTATTTCCTAAATGGAATCTACAAAGTATGCACATTCTACGTGATAACGACTTTCTATTGTTTGCGCATGCATCCGGAAATAAGAAAAGCTTACTTCCCCCGTTTTTTAAAATCACAGCTTCTAGAAGGTTTACATGATTTCTTAAAAAGCACGAGTTTTTAGAAAATGTGTTTTATTTCAGAAATGGAATGAACAAAGTATGCACATTCTACGTCATAACGACTTTCTATAGTTTGCGCATGCGTTTGGAAATAAGAAAATCTTACTTCCATCGTTTTTTAAAATCACAGCTTCTAGAAGGTTTACATGAATGTTAGAAAACACGAGTTTTTAGAAAATGTTTTTTATTTCATAAATGGAATCTACAAAGTATGCACATTCTACGTGATAACGACTTTTTATAGTTTGCGCATGCGTCCAGAAATAAGAACCGCTTACTTCCCCTGTTTTTTAAAATCACAGCTTCTAGAAGGTTTACATGATTTATTAAAAAACATGAGTTTTTATAAATTGTGTTTTATTTCATAAATGGAATCAACAAGGTATGTACATTCTATGTCATAACGACTTTCTATAGTTTGCGCATCCGTCCGGAAATAAGAAAAGCTTACTTCCACCGTTTTTTAAAATCACAGCTTCTAGAAGGTTTACATGATTTCGTAAAAAACACGAGTTTTTAGAAAATATGTTTTATGTCTTAAATGGAATCAACAAAGTATGCACATTCTACGTCATAATGACTTTCTATAGTTTGCGCATTCGTCTGGAAATAAGAAAAGCTTACTTCCATCGTTTTTTAAAATCACATCTTCTAGAAGGTTTACATGATTATATAAAAAACACGAGTTTTTAGAAAATGTGTTTTATTTCATAAATGGAATCTACAAAGTATGCACATTCTACGTCATAACGAATTTCTATAGTTTGCGCATGCGTCCCGAAATAAGAAACGCTTACTTCCCCCGTTTTTTAAAATCACAGCTTCTAGAAGGTTTACATGATTTCGTAAAAAACACGAGTTTTTAGAAAATGTGTTTTATTTCATAAATGGAATCAACAAATATGCACATTCTACGTCATAACGACTTTCTATAGTTTACGCATGCGTCCGGAAATAAGAAAAGCTTACTTCCACCGTTTTGTAAAATCACAGCTTCTAGAAGGTTTACATGATTTCGTAAAAAACACGAGTTTTTAGAAAATGTGTTTTATTTCTTAAATGGAATCTACAAAGTATGCACATTCTACGTCATAACGACTTTATATAGTTTGCGCATGCGTCCGGAAATAAGAAAAGCTTACTTCCCCCGTTTTTTAAAATCACAGCTTCTAGAAGGTTTACATGATTTCGTAAAAAACACGAGTTTTTAGAAAATGTGTTTTATTTCATAAATGGAATCAACAAAGTATGCACATTCTATGTCATAACGACTTTCTATAGTTTGCACATGCGTCCGGAAATAAGAAAAGCTTACTTCCACCGTTTTTTAAAATCACAGCTTCTAGAAGGTTTACATGATTTCGTAAAAAACACGAGTTTTTAGAAAATGTGTTTTATTTCATAAATGGAATCTACAAAGTATGCACATTCTACGTCATAACGACTTTCTAGAGTTTGCACATGCGTCCGGAAATAAGAAAAGCTTACTTCCACCGTTTTTTAAAATCACAGCTTCTAGAAGGTTTACATGATTTCGTAAAAAACACGAGTTTTTAGAAAATATGTTTTATTTCTTAAATGGAATCTACAAAGTATTCTTCCCCCGTTTTTTAAAATCACAGCTTCTAGAAGGTTTACACGATTTCTTAAAAAACATGAGTTTTTAGAAAATGTGTTTTATTTCGTAAATGGAGTCAACAAAGTATTGACATTCTACGTCATAACGACTTTCTATAGTTTGCGCATTCGTCCAGAAATAAGAAAAGCTTACTTCCCCCGTTTTTTAAAATCACAGCTTCTAGAAGGTTTACATGATTTCTTAAAAAACACAAGTTTTTAGAAAATATGTTTTATTTCATAAATGGAATCAACAAAGTATGCACATTCTACGTCATAACGACTTTCTATAGTTTGCGCATGCGTTTGGAAATAAGAAAAGCTTACTTCCCCCGTTTTTTAAAATCACAGCTTCTAGAAGGTTTACATGATTTCTTAAAAAACACGAGTTTTTAGAAAATGTGTTTTATTTCATAAATGGAATCAACAAAGTATGCACATTCTATGTCATAACGAATTTCTATAGTTTGCGCATGCGTCTGGAAATAAGAAAAGCTTACTTCCATCGTTTTTTAAAATCACAGCTTCTAGAAGGTTTACATGATTTCGTAAAAAACACGAGTTTTTAGAAAATGTGTTTTATTTCATAAATGGAATATACAAAGTATGCACATTCTACGTCATGACGACTTTATATAGTTTGCGCATGCGTTCGGAAATAAGAAAAGCTTACTTCCCCCATTTTTTAAAATCACAGCTTCTAGAAGGTTTACATGATTTCGTAAAAAACTCGAGTTTTTAGAAAATGTGTTTTATTTCATAAATGGAATCTATAAAGTATGCACATTGTACGTCATAACGACTTTCTATAGTTTGCGCATGCGTCCGGAAATAAAAAAGCTTACTTCCACCATTTTTTAAAATAACAGCTTCTAGAAGGTTTACAGGATTTCTTAAAAAACACGAGTTTTTAGAAAATGTGTTTTATTTCATAAATGGAATCAACAAAGTATGCACATTCTACGTCATAACGACTTTCTATAGTTTGCGCATGCGTTTTGAAATAAGAAAAGCTTACTTCCCCCGTTTTTTAAAATCACAGCTTCTAGAAGGTTTACATGATTTCTTAAAAAACACAAGTTTTTAGAAAATGTGTTTTATTTCATAATTGGAATCAACAAAGTATGCACATTCTACGTCATAACGACTTTCTATAATTTGCGCATGCGTCCGGAAATAAGAAATGGTTACTTCCCCCGTTTTTTAAAAACACAGCTTCTAGAAGGTTTACATGATTTCGTAAAAAACACGAGTTTTTAGAAAATGTGTTTTATTTCATAAATGGAATCAACAAAGTATGCACATTCTACGTCATAACGACTTTCTATAGTTTGCGCATGCGTTTGGAAATAAGAAAAGCTTACTTCCCCCGTTTTTTAAAATCACAGCTTCTAGAAGGTTTACATGATTTCTTAAAAAACACGAGTTTTTAGAAAATGTGTTTTATTTCATAAATGGAATCAACAAAGTATGCACATTCTACGTCATAACGAATTTCTATAGTTTGCGCATGCGTCCGGAAATAAGAAAAGCTTACTTCCATCGTTTTTTAAAATCACAGCTTCTAGAAGGTTTACATGATTTCGTAAAAAACACGAGTTTTTAGAAAATGTGTGTTATTTCCTAAATGGAATCTATAAAGTATGCACATTCTACGTCATAACGACTTTCTATAGTTTGCGCATGCGTTTGGAAATAAGAAAAGCTTACTTCCACCATTTTTTAAAATAACAGCTTCTAGAAGGTTTACATGATTTCTTAAAAAACACGAGTTTTTAGAAAATGTGTTTTATTTCATAAATAGAATCAACAAAGTATGCACATTCTACGTCATAACGACTTTCTATAGTTTGCGCATGCGTTTGGAAATAAGAAAAGCTTACTTCCCCCGTTTTTTAAAATCACAACTTCTAGAAGGTTTACAGGATTTCTTAAAAAACAAGAGTTTTTCGAAAATGTGTTTTATATCTTAAATGGAATCAACAAAGTATGCACATTCTACGTCATAACGACTTTCTATAGTTTGCGCATGCGTTTGGAAATAAGAAAAGCTTACTTCCCCCGTTTTTTAAAATCACAGCTTCTAGAAGGTTTACATGATTTCTTAAAAAACACGAGTTTTTAGAAACTGTGTTTTATTTCATAAATTGAATCAACAAAGTATGCACATTCTACGTCGTAACGACTTTCTATAGTTTGCGCATGCATCCGGAAATAAGAAAAGCTTACTTCCACCGTTTTTTAAAATCACCGCTTCTAGAAGGTTTACACGATTTCTTAAAAAACATGAGTTTTTAGAAAATGTGTTTTATTTCGTAAATGGAGTCAACAAAGTATGCACATTCTACGTCATAACGACTTTCTATAGTTTGCGCATTCGTCCGGAAATAAGAAAAGCTTACTTCCACCGTTTTTTAAAATCACAGCTTCTAGAAGGTTTACATGACTTCGTAAAAAAATACAAGTTTTTAGAAAATGTGTTTTATTTCCTAAATGGAATCTAAAAAGTATGCACATTCTACGTCATAACGACTTTCTGTAGTTTGCGCATGCGTCCGGAAATAAGAAAAGCTTACTTCCCCCATTTTTTAAAATCACAGCTGCTAGAAGGTTTACATGATTTCGTAAAAAACACGAGTTTTTAGAAAATGTGTTTTATTTCATAAATGGAATCTACAAAGTATGCACATTCTACGTCATAACGACTTTCTATAGTTTGCGCATGCGATCGGAAATAAAAAAGCTTACTTCCACCATTTTTTAAAATAACAGCTTCTAGAAGGTTTACATGATTTCTTAAAAAACACGAGTTTTTAGAAAATGTGTTTTATTTCATTAATGGAATCAACAAAGTATGCACATTCTAGTTCATAACGACTTTCTATAGTTTGCACATGCGTTTGGAAATAAGGAAAGCTTACTTCCCCCGTTTTTTAAAATCACAGCTTCTAGAAGGTTTACATGATTTCTTAAAAAACACGACTTTTTTGAAAATGTGTTTTATTTCTTAAATGGAATCAACAAAGTATGCACATTCTACGTCATAACGAATTTCTATAGTTTGCGCTTTCGTCCAGAAATAAGAAAAGCTTACTTCCACCGTTTTTTAAAATCACGGCTTCTAGAAGGTTTACATGATTTCGTAAAAAACACAAGTTTTTAGAAAATGTGTTTTATTTCATAAATGGAATCTACAAAGTATGCACATTCTACGTCATAACGACTTTATATAGTTTGCGCATGCGTCCGGAAATAAGAAAAGCTTACTTCCCCCGTTTTTTAAAATCACAGCTTCTAGAAGGTTTACATGATTTCTTAAAAAACATGAGTTTTTAGAAAATGTGTTTTATTTCATAAATGGAATCAACAAAGTATGCACATTCTACGTCATAACGACTTTCTATAGTTTGCGCATGCGTTTGGAAATAAGAAAAGCTTACTTCCCCCGTTTTTTAAAATCACAGCTTCTAGAAGGTTTACATGATATCTTAAAAAACACGAGTTTTTAGAAAATGTGTTTTATTTCATAAATAGAATCAACAAAGTATGCACATTCTACGTCATAATGAATTTCTATAGTTTGCGCATGCGTCCGGAAATAAGAAAAGCTTACTTCCACAATTTTTTAAAATCACAGCATCTAGAAGGTTTACATGATTTCGTAAAAAACACGAGTTTTTAGAAAATGTGTGTTATTTCATAAATTGAATCTATAAAGTATGCACATTCTACGTCATAACGACTTTCTATAGTTTGCGAATCCGTCTGGAAATAAGAAAAGCTTACTTCCCCCGTTTTTTAAAATCACAGCTTCTAGAAGGTTTACATGATTTGTTAAAAAACACGAGTTTTTAGAAAATGTGTTTTATTTCATAAATGGAATCAACAAAGTATGCACATTCTACGTCATAACGACTTTCTATAGTTTGTGCATGCGTCCGGAAATAAGAAAAGCTTACTTCCACCGTTTTTTAAAATCACAGCTTCTAGAAGGTTTACATGATTTCGTAAAAAACACGAGTTTTTAGAAAATGTGTTTTATTTCATAAATGGAATCAACAAAGTATGCACATTCTACATCATAACGACTTTCTATAGCTTGCGCATTCGTCCGGAAATAAGAAAAGCTTACTTCCACCGTTTTTTAAAATCACAGCTTCTAGAAGGTTTACATGATTTCGTAAAAAACACAAGTTTTTAGAAAATGTGTTTTATTTCATAAATGGAATCAACAAAGTATGCAGATTCTACGTCATAATGACTTTCTATAGTTTGCGCATGCGTTTGGAAATAAGAAAAGCTTACTTCCCCCGTTTTTTAAAATCACAGCTTCTAGAAGGTTTACATGATTTCTTAAAAAACACAAGTTTTTAGAAAATATGTTTTATTTCATAAATGGAATCAACAAAGTATGCACATTCTACGTCATAACGACTTTCTATAGTTTGCGCATGCGTTTGGAAATAAGAAAAGCTTACTTCCCCCGTTTTTTAAAATCACAGCTTCTAGAAGGTTTACATGATTTCTTAAAAAACACGAGTTTTTAGAAAATGTGTTTTATTTCATAAATGGAATCAACAAAGTATGCACATTCTATGTCATAACGAATTTCTATAGTTTGCGCATGCGTCTGGAAATAAGAAAAGCTTACTTCCATCGTTTTTTAAAATCACAGCTTCTAGAAGGTTTACATGATTTCGTAAAAAACACGAGTTTTTAGAAAATGTGTTTTATTTCATAAATGGAATATACAAAGTATGCACATTCTACGTCATGACGACTTTATATAGTTTGCGCATGCGTTCGGAAATAAGAAAAGCTTACTTCCCCCGTTTTTTAAAATCACAGCTTCTAGAAGGTTTACATGATTTCGTAAAAAACATGAGTTTTTAGAAAATGTGTTTTATTTCATAAATGGAATCAACAAAGTATGCACATTCTACATCATAACGAATTTCTATAGCTTGCGCATTCGTCCGGAAATAAGAAAAGCTTACTTCCACCATTTTTTAAAATCACAGCATCTAGAAGGTTTACATGATTTCGTAAAAAACACGAGTTTTTAGAAAATGTGTGTTATTTCATAAATGGAATCTATAAAGTATGCACATTCTACGTCATAACGACTTTCTATAGTTTGCGAATCCGTCTGGAAATAAGAAAAGCTTACTTCCCCCGTTTTTTAAAATCACAGCTTCTAGAAGGTTTACATGATTTGTTAAAAAACACGAGTTTTTAGAAAATGTGTTTTATTTCATAAATGGAATCAACAAAGTATGCACATTCTACGTCATAACGACTTTCTATAGTTTGCGCATGCGTTTGGAAATAGGAAAAGCTTACTTCCCCCGTTTTTTAAAATCACAGCTTCTAGAAGGTTTACATGATTTCTTAAAAAACACAAGTTTTTAGAAAATGTGTTTTATTTCATAAATGGAATCAACAAAGTATGCACATTCTACGTCATAACGACTTTCTATAGTTTGCGCATGCGTTTGGAAATAAGAAAAGCTTACTTCCCCCGTTTTTTAAATTCAGAGCTTCTAGAAGGTTTACATGATTTCGTAAAAAACACGAGTTTTTAGAAAATGTGTTTTATTTCATAAATGGAATCTACAAAGTATGCACATTCTACGTCATAACGACTTTCTATAGTTTGCGCATGCGTCTGGAAATAAAAAAGCTTACTTCCACCATTTTTGAAAATCACAGCTTCTAGAAGGTTTACATGATTTCTTAAAAAACACGAGTTTTTAGAAAATGTGTTTTATTTCATAAACGAAATCTACAAAGTATGCACATTCTACGTCATAACGACTTTATATAGTTTGCGCATGCGTTTGGAAATAAGAAAAGCTTACTTCCCCCGTTTTTTAAAATCACAGCTTCTAGAAGGTTTACATGATTTCGTAAAAAACACGAGTTTTTAGAAATTGTGTTTTATTTCATAAATGGAATCAACAAAGTATGCACATTCTACATCATAACGACTTTCTATAGCTTGCGCATTCGTCCGGAAATAAGAAAAGCTTACTTTCACCGTTTTTTAAAATCACAGCTTTTAGAAGGTTTACATGTTTTCGTAAAAAACACGAGTTTTTAGAAAATGTGTTTTATTTCATAAATGGAATCAACAAAGTATGCACATTCTACATCATAACGACTTTCTATAGCTTGCGCATTCGTCCGGAAATAAGAAAAGCTTACTTCCACCGTTTTTTAAAATCACAGCTTCTAGAAGGTTTACATGATTTCGTAAAAAACACAAGTTTTTAGAAAATGTGTTTTATTTCATAAATGGAATCAACAAAGTATGCAGATTCTACGTCATAATGACTTTCTATAGTTTGCGCATGCGTTTGGAAATAAGAAAAGCTTACTTCCCCCGTTTTTTAAAATCACAGCTTCTAGAAGGTTTACATGATTTCTTAAAAAACACGAGTTTTTAGAAAATGTGTTTTATTTCATAAATGGAATCAACAAAGTATGCACATTCTACGTCATAACGACTTTCTATAGTTTGCGCATGCGTTTGGAAATAAGAAAAGCTTACTTCCCCCGTTTTTTAAAATCACAGCTTCTAGAAGGTTTACATGATTTCTTAAAAAACACGAGTTTTTAGAAAATGTGTTTTATTTCATAAATGGAATCAACAAAGTATGCACATTCTACGTCATAACGAATTTCTATAGTTTGCGCATGCGTCCGGAAATAAGAAAAGCTTACTTCCATCGTTTTTTAAAATCACAGCTTCTAGAAGGTTTACATGATTTCGTAAAAAACACGAGTTTTTAGAAAATGTGTTTTATTTCATAAATGGAATATACAAAGTATGCACATTCTACGTCATGATGACTTTATATAGTTTGCGCATGCGTTCGGAAATAAGAAAATCTTACTTCCCCCGTTTTTTAAAATCACAGCTTCTAGAAGGTTTACATGATTTCGTAAAAAACACGAGTTTTTAGAAAATGTGTTTTATTTCATAAATGGAATCAACAAAGTATGCACATTCTACATCATAACGAATTTCTATAGCTTGCGCATTCGTCCGGAAATAAGAAAAGCTTACTTCCACCATTTTTTAAAATCACAGCATCTAGAAGGTTTACATGATTTCGTAAAAAACACGAGTTTTTAGAAAATGTGTGTTATTTCATAAATGGAATCTATAAAGTATGCACATTCTACGTCATAACGACTTTCTATAGTTTGCAAATCCGTCTGGAAATAAGAAAAGCTTACTTCCCCCGTTTTTTAAAATCACAGCTTCTAGAAGGTTTACATGATTTGTTAAAAAACACGAGTTTTTAGAAAATGTGTTTTATTTCATAAATGGAATCAACAAAGTATGCACATTCTACGTCATAACGACTTTCTATAGTTTGTGCATGCGTCCGGAAATAAGAAAAGCTTACTTCCACCGTTTTTTAAAATCACAGCTTCTAGAAGGTTTACATGATTTCGTAAAAAACACGAGTTTTTAGAAAATGTGTTTTATTTCATAAATGGAATCAACAAAGTATGCACATTCTACATCATAACGACTTTCTATAGCTTGCGCATTAGTCCGGAAATAAGAAGAGCTTACTTCCACCGTTTTTTAAAATCACAGCTTCTAGAAGGTTTACATGATTTCGTAAAAAGTATGCACATTCTACATCATAACGACTTTATATAGTTTGCGCATGTGTCCGGAAATAAGAAAAGCTTACTTCCCCCGTTTTTTAAAATCACAGCTTCTAGAAGGTTTACATGATTTCTTAAAAAACACGAGTTTTTAGAAAATGTGTTTTATTTCATAAATGGAATCAACAAAGTATGCACATTCTACGTCATAACGACTTTCTATAGTTTGCGCATGCGTTTGGAAATAAGAAAATCTTACTTCCCCTGTTTTTTAAAATCACAGCTTCTAGAAGGTTTACATGATTTCTTAAAAAACACGAGTTTTTAGAAAATGTGTTTTATTTCATAAACGAAATCTACAAAGTATGCACATTCTACGTCATAACGACTTTATATAGTTTGCGCATGCGTCCGGAAATAAGAAAAGCTTACTTCCCCCATTTTTTAAAATCACAGCTTCTAGAAGGTTTACATGATTTCTTAAAAAACACGAGTTTTTAGAAAATGTGTTTTATTTCATAAATGGAATCAACAAAGTATGCACATTCTACGTCATAACGACTTTCTATAGTTTGCGCATGCGTTTGGAAATAGGAAAAGCTTACTTCCCCCGTTTTTTAAAATCACAGCTTCTAGAAGGTTTACATGATTTCTTAAAAAACACAAGTTTTTAGAAAATGTGTTTTATTTCATAAATGGAATCAACAAAGTATGCACATTCTACGTCATAACGACTTTCTATAGTTTGCGCATGCGTTTGGAAATAAGAAAAGCTTACTTCCCCCGTTTTTTAAATTCAGAGCTTCTAGAAGGTTTACATGATTTCGTAAAAAACACGAGTTTTTAGAAAATGTGTTTTATTTCATAAATGGAATCTACAAAGTATGCACATTCTACGTCATAACGACTTTCTATAGTTTGCGCATGCGTCTGGAAATAAAAAAGCTTACTTCCACCATTTTTGAAAATCACAGCTTCTAGAAGGTTTACATGATTTCTTAAAAAACACGAGTTTTTAGAAAATGTGCTTTATTTCATAAATGGAATCTACAAAGTATGCACATTCTACGTCATAACGACTTTCTATAGTTTGCGCATGCGTTTGGAAATAAGAAAAGCTTACTTCCCCCGTTTTTTAAAATCACAGCTTCTAGAAGGTTTACATGATTTCTTAAAAAACACGAGTTTTTAGAAAATGTGTTTTATTTCATAAAGGGAATCAACAAAGTATGCACATTCTGCGTCATAACGAATTTCTATAGTTTGCGCGTGCGTCCGGAAAGAAGAAAAGCTTACTTCCACCGTTTTTTAAAATCACAGCTTCTAGAAGGTTTACATGAATTCGTAAAAAACACGAGTTTTTAGAAGATGTGTTTTATTTCATAAATGGAATCTACAAAGTATGCACATTCTACTTTATAACGACTTTATATAGTTTGCGCATGCGTCCGGAAATAAGGAAAGCTTACTTCCCCCGTTTTTTAAAATCACATCTTCTATAAGGTTTACATGATTTCTTAAAAAACACGAGTTTTTAGAAAATGTGTTTTATTTCATAAATGGAATCAACAAAGTATGCACATTCTACGTCATAACAACTTTCTATAGTTTGCGCATGCGTCCGGAAATAAGAAAAGCTCACTTCCGCCGTTTTTTAAAATCACAGCGTCTAGAAGGTTTACATGATTTCTTAAAAAACACGAGTTTTTAGAAAATGTGTTTTATTTCATAAATGGAATCAACAAAGTACGAACATTCTACGTGATAACGAATTTCTATAGTTTGCGCATGCGTTTAGAAATAAGAAAAGCTTACTTCCCCCATTTTTTAAAATCACAGCTTCTAGAAGGTTTACATGATTTCTTAAAAAACACGAGTTTTTAGAAAATGTGTTTTATTTCATAAATAGAATCAACAAAGTATGCACATTCTACGTCATAACGACTTTCTATAGTTTGCGCATGCGTCCGGAAATAAGAAAAGCTTACTTCCACCATTTTTTAAAATCACAGCATCTAGAAGGTTTACATGATTTCGTAAAAATCACGAGTTTTTAGAAAATGTGTTTTATTTCATAAATGGAATCAACAAAGTATGCACATTCTATGTCATAACGACTTTCTATAATTTGCGCATGCGTTTGGAAATAAGAAAAGCTTACTTCCCCCGTTTTTTAAAATCACAGCTTCTAGAAGGTTTACATGATTTCTTAAAAAACACGAGTTTTTAGAAAATGTGTTTTATTTCATAAATAGAATCAACAAAGTATGCACATTCTACGTCATAACGACTGTCTATAGTTTGCGCATGCGTCTGGAAATAAGAAAAGCTTACTTCCCCCGTTTTTTAAAATCACAGCTTCTAGAAGGTTTACATGATTTCTTAAAAAACACGAGTTTTTAGAAAATGTGTTTTATTTCATAAATGGAATCAAAAAAGTACGAACATTCTACGTCATAACGAATTTCTATAGTTTGCGCATGCGTTTAGAAATAAGAAAAGCTTACTTCCCCCGTTTTTTAAAATCACAGCTTCTAGAAGGTTTACATGATTTCTTAAAAAACACGAGTTTTTAGAAAATATGTTTTATTTCATAAATAGAATCAACAAAGTATGCACATTCTACGTCATAACGACTTTCTATAGTTTGCGCATGCGTCCAGAAATAAGAAAAGCTTACTTCCACCATTTTTTAAAATCACAGCATCTAGAAGGTTTACATGATTTCGTAAAAAACACGAGTTTTTAGAAAATGTGTTTTATTTCATCAATGGAATCAACAAAGTATGCACATTCTACGTCATAACGACTTTCTATAGTTTGCGCATGCGTTTGGAAATAAGAAAAGCTTACTTCCCCCGTTTTTTAAAATCACAGCTTCTAAAAGGTTTACATGATTTCTTAAAAAACACGAGTTTTTAGAAAATGTGTTTTATTTCAATAATGTAATCTACAAAGTATGCACATTCTACGTCATAACGACATTCTATAGTTTGCGCATGCATCCGGAAATAAGAAAAGCTTACTTCCACCGTTTTTTAAAATCACAGCTTCTAGAAGGTTTACATGATTTCGTAAAATACACGAGTTTTTAGAAAATTTGTTTTATTTCATAAATGGAATCTACAAAGCATACACATTCTACGTCATAACGACATTCTATAGTTTGCGCATGCGTCCGGAAAGAAGAAAAGCTTACTTCCATAGTTTTTTAAAATCATAGCTTCTAGAATATTTACATGATTTCGTAAAAAAACACGAGTTTTTAGAAAATGTGTTTTATTTCATAAATGTAATCTACAAAGTATGCACATTCTACGTCATAACGACATTCTATAGTTTGCGCATGCGTCCGGAAATAAGAAAAGCTTACTTCCACCGTTTTTTAAAATCACAGCTTCTAGAAGGTTTACATGATTTCATAAAAAACACGAGTTTTTAGAAAATGTGTTTTATTTCATTAATGGAATCTAAAAAGTTTGCACATTCTACGTCATAACGACTTTCTGTAGTTTGCGCATCCGTCCGGAAATAAGAAAAGCTTACTTCCCCCATTTTTTAAAATCACAGCTTCTAGAAGGTTTACATGATTTGTTAAAAAACACGAGTTTTTAGAAAATGTGTTTTATTTCATAAATGGAATCAACAAAGTATGCACATTCTACATCATAACGACTTTCTATAGTTTGCGCATGCGTCCGGAAATAACAAAAGCTTACTTCCACCGTTTTTTAAAATCACAGCTTCTAGAAGGTTTACATGATTTCGTAATAAACACGAGTTTTTAGAAAATGTGTTTTATTTCATAAATGGAATCTACAAAGTATGCACATTCTACATCATAACTACTTTCTATAGTTTGCGCATGCATCCGGAAATAAGAAAAGCTTACTTCCCCCATTTTTTAAAATCACAGCTTCTAGAAGGTTTACATGATTTCTTAAAAAACACGAGTTTTTAGAAAATGTGTTTTATTTCATAAATGGAATCAACAAAGTATGCACATTCTACGTCATAACGACTTTATATAGTTTGTGCATGCGTTTGGAAATAAGAAAAGCTTACATCCCCCGTTTTTTAAAATCACAGCTTCTAGAAGCTTTACATGATTTCTTAAAAAACACAAGTTTTTAGAAAATGTGTTTTATTTCATAAATGGAATCAACAAAGTATGCACATTCTACGTCATAAAGAATTTCTATAGTTTGCGCATGCGTCCGGAGATAAGAAAAGCTTACTTCCACCGTTTTTTAAAGTCACAGCTTCTAGAAGGTTTACATGAATTCGTAAAAAACACGAGTTTTTAGAAAGTGTGTTTTATTTCATAAATGGAATCTACAAAGTATGCACATTCTACGTCATAACTACTTTCTATAGTTTAAGCATGCATCCGGAAATAAGAAAAGCTTACTTCCCCCATTTTTTAAAATCACAGCTTCTAGAAGGTTTACAAGATTTCTTAAAAAACACGAGTTTTTAGAAAATGTGTTTTATTTCATAAATGGAATCAACAAAGTATGCATGTTATACGTCATAACGACTTTCTATAGTTTGCGCATGCGTTTGGAAATAAGAAAAGCTTACTTCCCCCGTTTTTTAAAATCACAACTTCTAGAAGGTTTACATGATTTCTTAAAAAAAACGAGTTTTTAGAAAATGTCTTTTATTTCATAAATGGAATCAACAAAGTATGCACATTCTACGTCATAACGAATTTCTATAGTTTGCGCATGCGTCCGGAAATAAGAAAAGCTTACTTCCACCGTTTTTTAAAATCACAGCTTCTAGAAGGTTTACATGAATTCGTAAAAAACACTAGTTTTTAGAAAATGTGTTTTATTTCATAAATGGAATCTACAAAGTATGCACATTCTACGGCATAACGACTTTCTATAGTTTGCGCATGCGTCCGGAAATAAGAAAAGCTTACTTCCCCCATTTTTTAAAATCACAGCTTCTAGAAGGTTTACATGATTTCTTAAAAAACACGAGTTTTTAGAAAATGTGTTTTATTTCATAAATGGAATCAACAAAGTATGCACGTTCTACGTCATAACGACTTTCTATAGTTTGCGCATGCGTTTCGAATTAAGAAAAGCTTACTTCCCCCGTTTTTTAAAACATAGCTTCTAGAAGGTTTACATGATTTCTTAAAAAACACGAGTTTTTAGAAAATGTGTTTTAGTTCATAAATGGAATCAACAAAATGCACATTCTACATCATAACGACTTTCTATAGTTTGCGCATTCCTCCGAAAATAAGAAAAGCTTACTTCCACCGTTTTTTAAAATCACAGCTTCTATAAGGTTTACATGATTTCGTAAAAAACACGAGTTTTTAGAAAATGTTTTTATTTCATAAATGGAATCTACAAAGTATGCACATTCTACGTCAAAACGACTTTCTACAGTTTGCGCATGCGTCCGGAAATAAGAAAAGGTTACTTGCCCCGGTTTTTAAAATCACAGCTTCTAGAAGGTTTACATGATTTCGTAAAAAACACGAGTTTTTAGAAAATGTGTTTTATTTCATAAATGGAATCCACAAAGTATGCACATTCTACGTCATAACGACATTCTATAGTTTGCGCATGCATCCGGAAATAAGAAAAGCTTACTTCCACCATTTTTTAAAATCACAGCTTCTAGAAGGTTTACATGATTTCGTAAAAAACATGAGTTTTTAGAAAATGTATTTTATTTCATAAATGGAATCTACAAAGTATGCACATTCTACGTTATAAGGACTTTCTATAGCTTGCGCATGCGTTTGGAAATAAGAAAAGCTTACTTCCCCCGTTTTTTAAAATCACAGCTTCTAGAAGGTTTACATGATTTCTTAAAAAACACGAGTTTTTAGAAAATGTGTTTTATTTCATAAACGGAATCAACAAAGTATGCACATTCTACGTCATAACGAATTTCTATAGTTTGCGCGTGCGTCCGGAAAGAAGAAAAGCTTACTTCCACCGTTTTTTAAAATCACAGCTTCTAGAAGGTTTACATGATTTCTTAAAAAACACGAGTTTTTAGAAAATGTGTTTTATTTCATAAATGGAATCAACAAAGTATGCACATTCTATGGCATAACGACTTTCTATAGTTTGCGCATGCGTCAGAAAATAAGAAAAGCTTACTTCCACCGTTTTTTAAAATCACAGCTTCTAGAAGGTTTACATGATTTCGTAAAAAACACGAGTTTTTAGAAAATGTGTTTTATTTCATAAATGGAATCTACAAAGTATGCACATTCTACGTCATAAGGACTTTCTATAGCTTGCGCATCCGTCCGTAAATAAGAAAACTTACTTCCCCCGTTTTTTAAAATCACAGCTTCTAGAAGGTTTACATGATTTCTTAAAAACCACGAGTTTTTAGAAAATGTGTTTTATTTCATAAATGGAATCAACAAAGTATGCACGTTCTACATCATAACGAATTTCTATAGTTTGTGCATGCGTTTGGAAATAAGAAAAGCTTACTTCCCCCGTTTTTTAAAATCACAACTTCTAGAAGGTTTACATGATTTCTTAAAAAAAACGAGTTTTTAGAAAATGTCTTTTATTTCATAAATGGAATCAACAAAGTATGCACATTCTACGTCCTAACGAATTTCTATAGTTTGCGCATGCGTCCGGAAATAAGAAAAGCTTACTTCCACCGTTTTTTAAAATCACAGCTTCTAGAAGGTTTACATGAATTCGTAAAAAACACTAGTTTTTAGAAAATGTGTTTTATTTCATAAATGGAATCTACAAAGTATGCACATTCTATGTCATAACGACTTTATATAGTTTGCGCATGCGTCCGGAAATAAGAAAATCTTACTTCCCCCGTTTTTTAAAATCACGGCTTCTAGAAGGTTTACATGATTTCTTAAAAAACACGAGTTTTTAGAAAATGTGTTTTATTTCATAAATGGAATCAAAAAAGTATGCACATTCTGCGTCATAACAACTTTCTATGGTTTGCACATGCGTCCGAAAATAAGAAAAGCTTACTTCCCCCATTTTTTAAAATCACAGCTTCTAGAAGGTTTACATGATTTCTTAAAAACCATGAGATTTTAGAAAATGTGTTTTATTTCATAAATGGAATCAACAAAGTATGCACGTTCTACGTCATAACGACTTTCTATAGTTTGCGCATGCGTTTGGAAATAGGAAAAGATTACTTCCCCCGTTTTTTAAATTCAGAGCTTCTAGAAGGTTTACATGATTTCGTAAAAAACACGAGTTTTTAGAAAATGTGTTTTATTTCATAAATGGAATCTACAAAGTATGCACATTCTACGTCATAACGACTTTCTATAGTTTGCGCATGCGTCCGGAAATAAAAAAGCTTACTTCCACCATTTTTTAAAATCACAGCTTCTAGAAGGTTTACATGATTTCTTAAAAAACACGAGTTTTTAGAAAATGTGTTTTATTTCATAAATGGAATCTACAAAGTATGCACATTCTACATCATAACGACTTTCTATAGTTTGCGCATGCGTTTGGAAATAAGAAAAGCTTACTTCCCCGTTTTTTTAAAATCACAGCTTCTAGAAGGTTTACATGATTTCTTAAAAAGCACGAGTTTTTAGAAAATGTGTTTTATTTCATAAATGGAATCAACAAAGTACGAACATTCTACGTCATAACGCCTTTCTATAGTTTGCGCATGCGTTTAGAAATAAGAAAAGCTTACTTCCCCCGTTTTTTAAAATCACAGCTTCTAGAAGGTTTCCATGATTTCTTAAAAAACAGGAGTTTTTAGAAAATGTGTTTTATTTCATAAATAGAATCAACAAAGTATGCACATTCTACGTCATAACGACTTTCTATAGTTTGCGCACGTGTCCGGAAATAAGAAAAGCTTACTTCCACCATTTTTTAAAATCACAGCATCTAAAAGGTTTACATGATTTCGTAAAAAACACGAGTTTTTAGAAAATGTGTTTTATTTCATAAATGGAATCTACAAAGTATGCACATCCTACGTCTTAACGACATTCTATAGTTTGCGCATGCGTCCGGAAATAAGAAAAGCTTACTTCCCCCATTTTTTAAAATCACAATATCTAGAAGGTTTACATGATTTCGTAAAAAACACGAGTTTTTAGAAAATGTGTTTTATTTCATAAATGGAATCAACAAAGTATGCACATTCTACGTCATAACGAATTTCTATAGTTTGCGCATGCGTTTGGAAATAAGAAAAGCTTACTTCCCCCGTTTTTTAAAATCACAGCTTCTAGAAGGTTTACATGATTTCTTAAAAAACACGAGTTTTTAGAAAATGTGTTTTATTTCATAAATAGAATCAACAAAGTATGCACATTCTACGTCATAACGACTGTCTATAGTTTGCGCATGCGTCCGGAAAGAAGAAAAGCTTACTTCCACCGTTTTTTAAAATCACAGCTTCTAGAAGGTTTACATGATTTCTTAAAAAACACGAGTTTTTAGAAAATGTGTTTTATTTCATAAATGGAATCAACAAAGTACGAACATTCTACGTCATAACGACTTTCTATAGTTTGCGCATGCGTTTAGAAATAAGAAAAGCTTACTTCCCCCGTTTTTTAAAATCACAGCTTCTAGAAGGTTTACATGATTTCTTAAAAAACACGAGTTTTTAGAAAATGTGTTTTATTTCATAAATAGAATCAACAAAGTATGCACATTCTACGTCATAACGATTTTCTATAGTTTGCGCATGCGTCCAGAAATAAGAAAAGCTTACTTCCACCATTTTTTAAAATCACAGCATCTAGAAGGTTTACATGATTTCGTAAAAAACACGAGTTTTTAGAAAATGTGTTTTATTTCATAAATGGAATAAACAAAGTATGCACATTCTACGTCATAACGACTTTCTATAGTTTGCGCATGCGTTTGGAAATAAGAAAAGCTTACTTCCCCCGTTTTTTAAAATCACAGCTTCTGAAAGGTTTACATGATTTCTTAAAAAACACGAGTTTTTAGAAAATGTGTTTTATTTCATAAATGTAATCTACAAAGTATGCACATTCTACGTCATAACGACATTCTATAGTTTGCGCATGCGTCCGGAAATAAGAAAAGCTTACTTCCACCGTTTTTTAAAATCACAGCTTCTAGAAGGTTTACATGATTTCGAAAAATACACGAGTTTTTAGAAAATGTGTTTTATTTCATAAATGGAATCAGCAAAGTATGCACATTCTACGTCATAACGACTTTCTATAGTTTGCGCATGCGTCCGGAAATAAGAAAAGCTTACTTCCACCGTTTTTTAAAATCACAGCTTCTAGAAGGTTTACATGATTTCGTAAAAAAAAGAGTTTTTAGAAAATGTGTTTTATTTCATAAATGGAATCTACAAAGTATGCACATTCTACGGCATAACGACTTTCTATAGTTTGCGCATGCGTCCGAAAATAAGAAAAGCTTACTTCCACCATTTTTTAAAATCACAGCTTCTAGAAGGTTTACATGATTTCTTAAAAAACACGAGTTTTTAGAAAATGTGTTTTATTTCATAAATGGAATCAACAAAGTACGAACATTCTACGTCATAACGACTTTCTATAGTTTGCGCATGCGTTTAGAAATAAGAAAAGCTTACTTCCCCCGTTTTTTAAAATCACAGCTTCTAGAAGGTTTACATGATTTCTTAAAAAACACGAGTTTTCAGAAAATGTGTTTTATTTCATAAATAGAATAAACAAAGTATGGACATTCTGCGTCATAACGACTTTCTATAGTTTGCGCACGCGTCCGGAAATAAGAAAAGCTTACTTCCCCCGTTTTTTAAAATCACAGCTTCTAGAAGGTTTACATGATTTTTTAAAAAACACGAGTTTTTAGAAAATGTTTTTTATTTCATAAATGGAATCAACAAAGTATGCACATTCTACATCATAACGACTTTCTATAGTTTCCGCATGCGTCCGGAAATAAGAAAAGCTTACTTCCCCCGTTTTTTAAAATCACAGCTTCTAGAAGGTTTACATGATTTGTTAAAAAACACGAGTTCTTAGAAAATGTGTTTTATTTCATAAATGGAATCAACAAAGTATGCACATTCTACGTCATAACGACTTTCTATAGTTTGCGCATGCGTCCGGAAATAAGAAAAGCTTACTTCCACCGTTTTTTAAAATCACAGCTTCTAGAAGGTTTACATGATTTCGTAAAAAACACGAGTTTTTAGAAAATGTGTTTTATTTCATAAATGGAATCTACAAAGTATGCACATTATACGTCATAACGACTTTCTATAGTTTGCGCATCCGTCCGTAAATAAGAAAACTTACTTCCCCCGTTTTTTAAAATCACAGCTTCTAGAATGTTTACATGATTTGTTAAAAAACACGAGTTTTTTGAAAATGTTTTTTATTTCATAAATGGAATCAACAAAGTATGCACATTCTACGTCATAACGACTTTCTATAGTTTGCGCATGCGTTTGGAAATAAGAAAAGCTTACTTCCCCCATTTTTTAAAATCACAGCTTCTAGAAGGTTTACATGATTTCTTAAAAAACACGAGTTTTTAGAAAATGTGTTTTATTTCATAAATGGAATCAACAAAGTATGCACATTCTACGTCATAACGACTTTCTATAGTTTGCGCATGCGTCCGGAAATAAGAAAAGCTTACTTCCCCCGTTTTTTAAAATCACAGCTTCTACAAGGTTTACATGATTTCTTAAAAAACACGAGTTTTTAGAAAATGTGTTTTATTTCATAAATGGAATCAACAAAGTACGAACATTCTACGTCATAACGACTTTCTATAGTTTGCGCATGCGTTTAGAAATAAGAAAAGCTTACTTCCCCCGTTTTCTAAAATCACAGCTTCTAGAAGGTTTACATGATTTCTTAAAAAACACGAGTTTTTAGAAAATGTGTTTTATTTCATAAATAGAATCAACAAAGTATGCACATTCTACGTCATAACGACTTTCTATAGTTTGCGCATGCGTCCGGAAATAAGAAAAGCTTACTTCCACAATTTTTTAAAATCACAGCATCTAGAAGGTTTACATGATTTCGTAAAAAACACGAGTTTTTAGAAAATGTGTTTTATTTCATAAATGGAATCAACAAAGTATGCACATTCTACGTCATAACGACTTTCTATAGTTTGCGCATGCGTTTGGAAATAAGAAAAGCTTACTTCCCCCGTTTTTTAAAATCACAGCTTCTAGAAGGTTTACATGATTTCTTAAAAAACACGAGTTTTTAGAAAATGTGTTTTATTTCATAAATGGAATCAACAAAGTATGCACATTCTACGTCATAACGACTTTTTATAGTTTGCGCATGCGTCCGGAAATAAGAAAAGCTTAGTTCCACCATTTTTTAAAATCACAGCATCTAGAAGGTTTACATGATTTCGTATAAAACACGAGTTTTTAGAAAATGTGTTTTATTTCATAAATGTAATCTACAAAGTATGCACATTCTACGTCATAACGACATTCTATAGTTTGCGCATTCGTGTGGAAATAAGAAAAGCTTACTTCCACCGTTTTTTAAAATCACAGCTTCTAGAAGGTGTACATGATTTCGTAAAAAACACGAGTTTTTAGAAAATGTGTTTTATTTCATAAATGGAATCTAAAAAGTTTGCACATTCTACGTCATAACGACTGTCTATAGTTTGCGCATCCGTCCGGAAATAAGAAAAGCTTACTTCCCCGTTTTTTAAAATCACAGCTTCTAGAAGGTTTACATGATTTGTTAAAAAACACGAGTTTTTAGAAAATGTGTTTTATTTCATAAATGGAATCAACAAAGTATGCACATTCTACGTCATAACGAATTTCTATAGTTTGCGCATGCGTCCGGAAATAAGAAAAGCTTACTTCCACCGTTTTTTAAAATCACAGCTTCTAGAAGGTTTACATGAATTCTTAAAAAACATGAGTTTTTAGAAAATGTGTTTTATTTCTCTAATGGAATCAACAAAGTATGCACATTCTACGTCATAACGACTTTCTATAGTTTGCGCATGCGTTTGGAAATAAGAAAAGCTTACTTCCCCCGTTTTTTAAAATCACAGCTTCTAGAAGGTTTACATGATTTCTTAAAAAACACGAGTTTTTAGAAAATGTGTTTTATTTCATAAATGGAATCAACAAAGTATGCACATTCTACGTCATAAGGACTTTATATAGTTTGTGCATGCGTCTGGAAATAAGAAAAGCTTACTTCCCCCGTTTTCTAAAATCACAGCTTCTAGAAGGTTTACATGATTTCTTAAAAAACACGAGTTTTTAGAAAATGTGTTTTATTTCATAAATGGAATCAACAAAGTATGCACATTCTACGTCATAACGACTTTCTATAGTTTGTGTATGCGTCCGGAAATAAGAAAAGCTTACTTCCACCGTTTTTTAAAATCACAGCTTCTAGAAGGTTTACATGATTTCGTAAAAAAAAGAGTTTTTAGAAAAATTGTTTTATTTCATAAATAGAATCAACAAAGTATGCACATTCTACGTCATAACGACTTTCTATAGTTTGCGCATGCGTTTCGAATTAAGAAAAGATTACTTCCCCCGTTTTTCAAAATCACAGCTTCTAGAAGGTTTACATGATTTCAACAAAGTATGCACATTCTACATCATAACGACTTTCTATAGTTTGCGCATTCGTCCGGAAATAAGAAAAGCTTACTTCCACCGTTTTTTAAAATCACAGCTTCTATAAGGTTTACATGATTTCGTAAAAAACACGAGTTTTTAGAAAATGTGTTTTATTTCATAAATGGAATCTACAAAGTATGCACATTCTACGTCAAAATGACTTTCTACAGTTTGCGCATGCGTCCAAAAATAAGAAAAGGTTACTTCCCCCGTTTTTTAAAATCACAGCTTCTAGAAGGTTTACATGATTTCGTAAAAAACACGAGTTTCTAGAAAATGTGTTTTATTTCATAAATGGAATCCACAAAGTATGCACATTCTACGTCATAACGACATTCTATAGTTTGCGCATGCATCCGGATATAAGAAAAGCTTACTTCCACCGTTTTTTAAAATCACAGCTTCTAGAAGGTTTACATGATTTCGTAAAAAACATGAGTTTTTAGAAAATGTGTTTTATTTCATAAATGGAATCTACAAAGTATGCACATTCTATGTCATAAGGACTTTCTATAGTTTGCGCATGGGTTTGGAAATAAGAAAAGCTTACTTCCCCCGTTTTTTAAAATCACAGCTTCTAGAAGGTTTACATGATTTCTTAAAAAACACGAGTTTTTAGAAAATGTGTTTTATTTCATAAACGGAATCAACAAAGTATGCACATTCTACGTCATAAGGACTTTCTATAGTTTGCGTATGCGTCCGGAAATAAGAAAAGCTTACTTCCACCGTTTTTTAAAATCACACCTTCTAGAAGGTTTACATGATTTCGCAAAAAACACGAGTTTTTAGAAAATGTGTTTTATTTCATAAATGGAATCTACAAAGTATGCACATTCTACGTCATAACGACTTTCTATAGTTTGTGCATGCGTCCGGAAATAAGAAAAGCTTAATTCCCCTGTTTTTTAAAATCACATCTTCTAGAAGGTTTACATGATTTCTTAAAAAACACGAGTTTTTAGAAAATGTGTTTTATTTCATAAATGGAATCAACAAAGTGTGCACATTCTACGTCATAACGACATTCTATAGTTTGCGCATGCGTCCGGAAATAAGAAAAGCTTACTTCCACCGTTTTTTAAAATCACAGCTTCTAGAAGGTTTACATGATTTCGTAAAAAACACGAGTTTTTAGAAAATGTGTTTTATTTCATAAATGGAATCGACAAAGTATGCACATTCTACGTCATAACGACTTTCTATAGTTTGCGCATCCGTCCGGAAATAAGAAAAGCTTACTTCCCCCGTTTTTTAAAATCACAGCTTCTAGAAGGTTTACATGATTTCGTAAAACACACGAGTTTTTAGAAAATGTGTTTTATTACATAAATGGAATCCACAAAGTATGCACATTCTACGTCATAACGACATTCTATAGTTTGCGCATGCATCCGGAGATAAAAAAAGCTTACTTCCACCGTTTTTTAAAATCACAGCTTCTAGAAGGTTTACATGATTTCGTAAAAAACATGAGTTTTTAGAAAATTTGTTTTATTTCATAAATGGAATCTACAAAGTATGCACATTCTACGTCATAAGGACTTTCTATAGTTTGCGCATGCGTTTGGAAATAAGAAAAGCTTACTTCCCCCGTTTTTTAAAATCACAGCTTCTAGAAGGTTTACATGATTTCTTAAAAAACACGAGTTTTTAGAAAATGTATTTTATTTCATAAACAGAATCAACAAAGTATGCACATTCTACGTCATAACGACTTTCTCTAGTTTGCGCATGCGTCCGGAAATAAGAAAAGCTTACTTCCACCGTTTTTTAAAATCACAGCTTCTAGAAGGTTTACATGATTTCGCAAAAAACACGAGTTTTTAGAAAATGTCTTTTATTTCATAAATGGAATCTACAAAGTATGCACATTCTACGTCATAACGACTTTCTATAGTTTGTGCATCCGTCCGGAAATAAGAAAACCTTACTTCCCCCGTTTTTTAAAATCACAGCTTCTAGAAGGTTTACATGATTTGTTAAAAAACATGAGTTTTTAGAAAATGTGTTCTTTTTCATAAATGGAATCTACAAAGTATGCACATTCTACATCATAACGACTTTCTACAGTTTGTGCATACGTCTGGAAATAAGAAAAGCTTACTTCCCCCGTTTTTTAAAATCATAGCTTCTAGAAGGTTTACATGATTTCGTAAAAAACACTAGTTTTTAGAAAATGTGTTTTATTTCATAAATGGAATCTAGAAAGTATGCACATTCTACGTCATAACGACTTTATATAGTTTGCGCATGCGTCTGGAAATAAGAAAAGCTTACTTCCCCCGTTTTTTAAAATCACAGCTTCAAAAGGTTTACATGATTTCTTAAAAAACACGAGTTTTTAGAAAATGTGTTTTATTTCATAAATGGAATCAACAAAGTATGCACATTCTACGTCATAACGACTTTCTACAGTTTGTGCATCCGTCCGGAAATAAGAAAATCTTACTTCCCCCGTTTTTTAAAATCACAGCTTCTAGAAGGTTTACATGATTTCTTAAAAAACACGAGTTTTTAGAAAATGTGTTTTATTTCATAAATGGAATCAACAAAGTATGCACATTCTACGTCATAACGACTTTCTATAGTTTGCGCATGCGTCCGGAAATAACAAAAGCTTACTTCCACCGTTTTTTAAAATCACAGCTTCTAGAAGGTTTACATGATTTCGTAAAAAAAAAAAGTTTTTAGAAAATGTGTTTTATTTCATAAATGGAATCTACAAAGTATGCACATTCTACGTCATAACGACTTTCCATAGTTTGCGCATATGCCCGGAAATAAGAAAAGCTTACTTCCACCGTTTTTTAAAATCACAGCTTCTAGAAGGTTTACATAATTTCGTAAAAAACACGAGTTTTAAGAAAATGTCTTTTATTTCATAAATGGAATCTACAAAGTATGCACATTCTACATCATAACGAATTTCTATAGTTTGCGCATGCGTCCGGAAATAAGAAAAGCTTACTTCCACCGTTTTTTAAAATCACAGCTTCTAGAAGGTTTACATGATTTCGTACAAAACACGAGTTTTTAGAAAATGTGTTTTATTTCATAAATGGAATCTACAAAGTATTCACATTCTATGGCATAACGACTTTCTATAGTTTGCGCATGCATCCGGAAATAAGAAAAGCTTACTTCCACCGTTTTTTAAAATCACAGCTTCTAGAAGGTTTACATCATTTCGTAAAAAACACGAATTTTTAGAAAATGTGTTTTATTTTATCAATGGAATCTACAAAGTATGCACATTCTACGTCATAACGACTTTCTATAGTTTGCGCATCCGTCCGGAAATAAGAAAAGCTTACTTCCCCCATTTTTTAAAATCACAGCTTCTAGAAGGTTTACATGATTTGTTAAAAAACACGAGTTTTTAGAAAATGTGTTTTATTTCATAAATGTAATCTACAAAGTAAGCACATTCTACTTCATAACGACTTTCTACAGTTTGCGCATACGTCCGGAAATAAGAAAAGCTTACTTCCACCGTTTTTTAAAATCACAGCTTCTAGAAGGTTTACATAATTTCGTAAAAAACACGAGTTTTTAGAAAATGTGTTTTATTTCATAAATGGAATCTACAAAGTATGCACATTCTACGGCATAACGACTTTCTATAGTTTGGGCATGCGTCAAGAAATAAGAAAAGCTTACTTCCACCATTTTTTAAAATCACAGCTTCTAGAAGGTTTACATGATTTCGTAAAAAACACGAGTTTTTAGAAAATGTGTTTTATTTCATAAATGGAATCTACAAAGTACACACATTCTACGTCATAACTACTTTCTATTGTTTGCGCAGGCATCCGGAAATAAGAAAATCTTGCTTCCCCCATTTTTTAAAATCACAGCTTCTAGAAGGTTTACATGATTTCTTAAAAAACACGAGTTTTTAGAAAATGTGTTTTATTTCTCTAATGGAATCAACAAAGTATGCACATTCTACGTCATAACGACTTTCTATAGTTTGTGCATGCGTTTGGAGATAAGAAAAGATTACTTCCCCCGTTTTTTAAAATCACAGCTTCTAGAAGGTTTACATGATTTCTTAAAAAACACGAGTTTTTAGAAAATGTGTTTTATTTCATAAATGGAATCAACAAACTATGCAGATTCTACGTCATAACGAATTTCTATGGTTTGCGCATGCGTCCGGAAATAAGAAAAGCTTACTTCCACCGTTTTTTAAAATCACAGCTTCTAGAAGGTTTACATGAATTCGTAAAAAACACGAGTTTTTAGAAAATGTGTTTTATTTCATAAATAGAATCAACAAAGTATGCACATTCTACGTCATAACGACTTTCTATAGTTTGCGCATGCGTCCGGAAATAAGAAAAGCTTACTTCCACAATTTTTTAAAATCACAGCATCTAGAAGGTTTACATGATTTCGTAAAAAACACGAGTTTTTAGAAAATGTGTTTTATTTCATAAATGGAATCAACAAAGTATGCACATTCTACGTCATAACGACTTTCTATAGTTTGCGCATGCGTTTGGAAATAAGAAAAGCTTACTTCCCCCGTTTTTTAAAATCACAGCTTCTAGAAGGTTTACATGATTTCTTAAAAAACACGAGTTTTTAGAAAATGTGTTTTATTTCATAAATGGAATCAACAAAGTATGCACATTCTACGTCATAACAACTTTTTATAGTTTGCGCATGCGTCCGGAAATAAGAAAAGCTTAGTTCCACCATTTTTTAAAATCACAGCATCTAGAAGGTTTACATGATTTCGTATAAAACACGAGTTTTTAGAAAATGTGTTTTATTTCATAAATGTAATCTACAAAGTATGCACATTCTACGTCATAACGACATTCTATAGTTTGCGCATTCGTGCGGAAATAAGAAAAGCTTACTTCCACCGTTTTTTAAAATCACAGCTTCTAGAAGGTGTACATGATTTCGTAAAAAACACAAGTTTTTAGAAAATGTGTTTTATTTCATAAATGGAATCTAAAAAGTTTGCACATTCTACGTCATAACGACTTTCTATAGTTTGCGCATCCGTCCGGAAATAAGAAAAGCTTACTTCCCCGTTTTTTAAAATCACAGCTTCTAGAAGGTTTTCATGATTTGTTAAAAAACACGAGTTTTTAGAAAATGTGTTTTATTTCATAAATGGAATAAACAAAGTATGCACATTCTACGTCATAACGAATTTCTATAGTTTGCGCATGCGTCCGGAAATAAGAAAAGCTTACTTCCACCGTTTTTTAAAATCACAGCTTCTAGAAGGTTTACATGAATTCTTAAAAAACATGAGTTTTTAGAAAATGTGTTTTATTTCTCTAATGGAATCAACAAAGTATGCACATTCTACGTCATAACGACTTTCTATAGTTTGCGCATGCGTTTGGAAATAAGAAAAGCTTACTTCCCCCGTTTTTTAAAATCACAGCTTCTAGAAGGTTTACATGATTTCGTAAAAAACACGAGTTTTTAGAAAATGTGTTTTATTTCATAAATGGAATCAACCAAGTATGCACATTCTACGTCATAAGGACTTTATATAGTTTGTGCATGCGTCTGGAAATAAGAAAAGCTTACTTCCCCCGTTTTCTAAAATCACAGCTTCTAGAAGGTTTACATGATTTCTTAAAAAACACGAGTTTTTAGAAAATGTGTTTTATTTCATAAATGGAATCAACAAAGTATGCACATTCTACGTCATAACGACTTTCTATAGTTTGTGTATGCGTCCGGAAATAAGAAAAGCTTACTTCCACCGTTTTTTAAAATCACAGCTTCTAGAAGGTTTACATGATTTCGTAAAAAAAAGAGTTTTTAGAAAAATTGTTTTATTTCATAAATAGAATCAACAAAGTATGCACATTCTACGTCATAACGACTTTCTATAGTTTGCGCATGCGTTTCGAATTAAGAAAAGATTACTTCCCCCGTTTTTCAAAATCACAGCTTCTAGAAGGTTTACATGATTTCTTAAAAAACACGAGTTTTTAGAAAATGTGTTTTATTTCATCAATGGAGTCAACAAAGTATGCACATTCTACATCATAACGACTTTCTATAGTTTGCGCATTCGTCCGGAAATAAGAAAAGCTTACTTCCACCGTTTTTTAAAATCACAGCTTCTATAAGGTTTACATGATTTCGTAAAAAACACGAGTTTTTAGAAAATGTGTTTTATTTCATAAATGGAATCTACAAAGTATGCACATTCTACGTCAAAACGACTTTCTACAGTTTGCGCATGCGTCCGAAAATAAGAAAAGGTTACTTCCCCCGTTTTTTAAAATCACAGCTTCTAGAAGGTTTACATGATTTCGTAAAAAACACGAGTTTCTAGAAAATGTGTTTTATTTCATAAATGGAATCCACAAAGTATGCACATTCTACGTCATAACGACATTCTATAGTTTGCGCATGCATCCGGAAATAAGAAAAGCTTACTTCCACCGTTTTTTAAAATCACAGCTTCTAGAAGGTTTACATGATTTCGTAAAAAACATGAGTTTTTAGAAAATGTGTTTTATTTCATAAATGGAATCTACAAAGTATGCACATTCTATGTCATAAGGACTTTCTATAGTTTGCGCATGTGTTTGGAAATAAGAAAAGCTTACTTCCCCCGTTTTTTAAAATCACAGTTTCTAGAAGGTTTACATGATTTCTTAAAAAACACGAGTTTTTAGAAAATGTGTTTTATTTCATAAATGGAATCAACAAAGTGTGCACATTCTACGTCATAACGACATTCTATAGTTTGCGCATGCGTCCGGAAATAAGAAAAGCTTACTTCCACCGTTTTTTAAAATCACAGCTTCTAGAAGGTTTACATGATTTCGTAAAAAACACGAGTTTTTAGAAAATGTGTTTTATTTCATAAATGGAATCGACAAAGTATGCACATTCTACGTCATAACGACTTTCTATAGTTTGCGCATCCGTCCGGAAATAAGAAAAGCTTACTTCCCCCGTTTTTTAAAATCACAGCTTCTAGAAGGTTTACATGATTTCGTAAAACACATGAGTTTTTAGAAAATGTGTTTTATTACATAAATGGAATCCACAAAGTATGCACATTCTACGTCATAACGACATTCTATAGTTTGCGCATGCATCCGGAGATAAAAAAAGCTTACTTCCACCGTTTTTTAAAATCACAGCTTCTAGAAGGTTTACATGATTTCGTAAAAAACATGAGTTTTTAGAAAATTTGTTTTATTTCATAAATGGAATCTACAAAGTATGCACATTCTACGTCATAAGGACTTTCTATAGTTTGCGCATGCGTTTGGAAATAAGAAAAGCTTACTTCCCCCGTTTTTTAAAATCACAGCTTCTAGAAGGTTTACATGATTTCTTAAAAAACACGAGTTTTTAGAAAATGTATTTTATTTCATAAACAGAATCAACAAAGTATGCACATTCTACGTCATAACGACTTTCTCTAGTTTGCGCATGCGTCCGGAAATAAGAAAAGCTTACTTCCACCGTTTTTTAAAATCACAGCTTCTAGAAGGTTTACATGATTTCGCAAAAAACACGAGTTTTTAGAAAATGTCTTTTATTTCATAAATGGAATCTACAAAGTATGCACATTCTACGTCATAACGACTTTCTATAGTTTGTGCATCCGTCCGGAAATAAGAAAACCTTACTTCCCCCGTTTTTTAAAATCACAGCTTCTAGAAGGTTTACATGATTTGTTAAAAAACATGAGTTTTTAGAAAATGTGTTCTTTTTCATAAATGGAATCTACAAAGTATGCACATTCTACGTCATAACGACTTTCTACAGTTTGTGCATACGTCTGGAAATAAGAAAAGCTTACTTCCCCAGTTTTTTAAAATCATAGCTTCTAGAAGGTTTACATGATTTCGTAAAAAACACTAGTTTTTAGAAAATGTGTTTTATTTCATAAATGGAATCTAGAAAGTATGCACATTCTACGTCATAACGACTTTATATAGTTTGCGCATGCGTCTGGAAATAAGAAAAGCTTACTTCCCCCGTTTTTTAAAATCACAGCTTCTAGAAGGTTTACATGATTTCTTAAAAAACACGAGTTTTTAGAAAATGTGTTTTATTTCATAAATGGAATCAACAAAGTATGCACATTCTACGTCATAACGACTTTCTACAGTTTGTGCATCCGTCCGGAAATAAGAAAATCTTACTTCCCCCGTTTTTTAAAATCACAGCTTCTAGAAGGTTTACATGATTTCTTAAAAAACACGAGTTTTTAGAAAATGTGTTTTATTTCATAAATGGAATCAACAAAGTATGCACATTCTACGTCATAACGACTTTCTATAGTTTGCGCATGCGTCCGGAAATAACAAAAGCTTACTTCCACCGTTTTTTAAAATCACAGCTTCTAGAAGGTTTACATGATTTCGTAAAAAAAAAGAGTTTTTAGAAAATGTGTTTTATTTCATAAATGGAATCTACAAAGTATGCACATTCTACGTCATAACGACTTTCCATAGTTTGCGCATATGCCCGGAAATAAGAAAAGCTTACTTCCACCGTTTTTTAAAATCACAGCTTCTAGAAGGTTTACATAATTTCGTAAAAAACACGAGTTTTAAGAAAATGTCTTTTATTTCATAAATGGAATCTACAAAGTATGCACATTCTACATCATAACGAATTTCTATAGTTTGCGCATGCGTCCGGAAATAAGAAAAGCTTACTTCCACCGTTTTTTAAAATCACAGCTTCTAGAAGGTTTACATGATTTCGTACAAAACACGAGTTTTTAGAAAATGTGTTTTATTTCATAAATGGAATCTACAAAGTATTCACATTCTATGGCATAACGACTTTCTATAGTTTGCGCATGCATCCGGAAATAAGAAAAGCTTACTTCCACCGTTTTTTAAAATCACAGCTTCTAGAAGGTTTACATCATTTCGTAAAAAACACGAATTTTTAGAAAATGTGTTTTATTTCATCAATGGAATCTACAAAGTATGCACATTCTACGTCATAACGACTTTCTATAGTTTGCGCATCCGTCCGGAAATAAGAAAAGCTTACTTCCCCCATTTTTTAAAATCACAGCTTCTAGAAGGTTTACATGATTTGTTAAAAAACACGAGTTTTTAGAAAATGTGTTTTATTTCATAAATGTAATCTACAAAGTAAGCACATTCTACTTCATAACGACTTTCTACAGTTTGCGCATACGTCCGGAAATAAGAAAAGCTTACTTCCACCGTTTTTTAAAATCACAGCTTCTAGAAGGTTTACATAATTTCGTAAAAAACACGAGTTTTTAGAAAATGTGTTTTATTTCATAAATGGAATCTACAAAGTATGCACATTCTACGGCATAACGACTTTCTATAGTTTGGGCATGCGTCAAGAAATAAGAAAAGCTTACTTCCACCATTTTTTAAAATCACAGCTTCTAGAAGGTTTACATGATTTCGTAAAAAACACGAGTTTTTAGAAAATGTGTTTTATTTCATAAATGGAATCTACAAAGTACACACATTCTACGTCATAACTACTTTCTATTGTTTGCGCAGGCATCCGGAAATAAGAAAAACTTGCTTCCCCCATTTTTTAAAATCACAGCTTCTAGAAGGTTTACATGATTTCTTAAAAAACACGAGTTTTTAGAAAATGTGTTTTATTTCTCTAATGGAATCAACAAAGTATGCACATTCTACATCATAACGACTTTCTATAGTTTGTGCATGCGTTTGGAGATAAGAAAAGATTACTTCCCCCGTTTTTTAAAATCACAGCTTCTAGAAGGTTTACATGATTTCTTAAAAAACACGAGTTTTTAGAAAATGTGTTTTATTTCATAAATGGAATCAACAAACTATGCAGATTCTACGTCATAACGAATTTCTATGGTTTGCGCATGCGTCCGGAAATAAGAAAAGCTTACTTCCACCGTTTTTTAAAATCACAGCTTCTAGAAGGTTTACATGAATTCGTAAAAAACACGAGTTTTTAGAAAATGTGTTTAATTTCATAAATGGAATCTACAAAGTATGCACATTCTACGTCATAATCACTTTATATAGTTTGCGCATACATCTGGAAATAAGAAAAGTTTACTTCCACCGTTTTTTAAAATCACAACTTCTAGAAGGTTTACATCATTTGTTAAAAAACACGAGTTTTTAGAAAATGTGTTTTATTTCATAAATGGAATCAACAAAGTATGCACATTCTACGTCATAACGACTTTCTATAGTTTGCGCATGCGTCCGGAAATAAGAAAAGCTTACTTCCCCCATTTTTTAAAATCACAGCTTCTAGAAGGTTTACATGATTTGTTAAAAAATATGAATTTTTAGAAAATGTGTTTTATTTCATAAATGGAATCAACAAAGTATGCACATTCTACGTCATAACGACTTTCTATAGTTTGCGCATGCGTCCCGAAATAAGAAATGCTTACTTCCACCGTTTTTTAAAATCACAGCTTCTAGAAGGTTTACATGATTTCGTAAAAAAAAAGAGTTTTTAGAAAATGTGTTTTATTTCATAAATGGAATCTAGAAAGTAAGCACATTCTACGTCATAACGACTTTCTACAGTTTGCGCATACGTCCGGAAATAAGAAAAGCTTACTTCCACCGTTTTTTAAAATCACAGCTTCTAGAAGGTTTACATGATTTCGTAAAAAACACGAGTTTTTAGAAAATGTGTTTTATTTCATAAATGGAATCTACAAAGTATGCACATTCTACGGCATAACGACTTTTTATAGTTTGCGCATGCGTCCGGAAATAAGAAAAGCTTACTTCCACCGTTTTTTAAAATCACAGCTTCTAGAAGGTTTACATGATTTCGTAAAAAACACGAGTTTTTAGAAAATGTGTTTTATTTCATAAATGGAATCTACAAAGTATGCACATTCTACGTCATAACGACTTTCTATAGTTTGCGCATCCGTCCGTAAATAAGAAAAGCTTACTTCCAACATTTTTTAAAATCACAGCATCTAGAAGGTTTACATGATTTCCTAAAAAACACGAGTTTTCAGAAAATGTGTTTTATTTCATAAATTGAATCTACAAAGTATGCACATTCTACGTCATAACGATTTTCTATAGTTTGCGCATGCGTCCGGAAATAAGAAAAGCTTACTTCCCCCGTTTTTTAAAATCACAGCTTCTAGAAGGTTTACATGATTTCTTAAAAAACAAGAGTTTTTAGAAAATGTGTTTTATTTCATAAATGGAAGCTACAAAGTATGCACATTCTACGTCATAACGACTTTCTATAGTTTGCGCATGCGTTTGGAAATAAGAAAAGCTTACTTCCCCCGTTTTTTAAAATCACAGCTTCTAGAAGGTTTACATGATTTCTTAAAAAACACGAGTTTTTAGAAAATGTGTTTTATTTCATAAATGGAATCAAGAAAGTATGCACATTCTACCTCATAACGAATTTCTATGGTTTGCGCATGCGTCCGGAAATAAGAAAAGCTTACTTCCACCGTTTTTTAAAATCACAGCTTCTAGAAGCTTTACATGAATTCGTAAAAAAAACGAGTTTTTAGAAAATGTGTTTTATTTCATAAATGGAATCTACAAAGTATGGACATTCTACGTCATAACGACTTTATATAGTTTGCGCATGCGTCTGGAAATAAGAAAAGCTTACTTCCCCCGTTTTTTAAAATCACAGCTTCTAGAAGGTTTACATGATTTCTTAAAAAACACGAGTTTTTAGAAAATGTGTTTTATTTCATAAATGGAATCAACAAAGTATGCACATTCTACGTCATAACGACTTTCTATAGTTTGCGCATGCGTCCAGAAATAAGAAAAACTTACTTCCCCCGTTTTTTAAAATCACAGCTTCTAGAAGGTTTACATGATTTCTTAAAAAACACGAGTTTTTAGAAAATGTGTTTTATTTCATAAATGGAATCAACAAAGTACGAACATTCTACGTCATAACGACTTTCTATAGTTTGCCCATGCGTTTAGAAATAAGAAAAGCTTACTTCCCCCGTTTTTTAAAATCACAGCTTCTAGAAGGTTTACATGATTTCTTAAAAAACACGAGTTTTTAGAAAATGTGTTTTATTTCATAAATAGAATCAACAAAGTATGCACATTCTACGTCATAACAACTTTCTATAGTTTGCGCATGCGTCCGGAAATAAGAAAATCTTACTTCCACTATTTTTTAAAATCACAGCATCTAGAAGGTTTACATGATTTCGTAAAAAACACGAGTTTTTAGAAAATGTGTTTTATTTCATAAATGGAATCTACAAAGTATGCACATTCTACGTCATAACGAATTTCTATAGTTTGCGCATCCGTCCGGAAATAAGAAAAGCTTACTTCCCCCGTTTTCTAAAATCACAGCTTCTAGAAGGTTCACATGATTTGTTAAAAAACACGAGTTTTTAGAAAATGTGTTTTATTTCATAAATGGAATCAACAAAGTATGCACATTCTACGTCATAACGACTTTCTATAGTTTGCGCATGCGTTTGGAAATAAGAAAAGCTTACTTCCCCCTTTTTTTACAATCACAGCTTCTAGAAGGTTTACATGATTTCTTAAAAAACATGAGTTTTTAGAAAATATGTTTTATTTCATAAATAGAATCAACAAAGCATGCACATTCTACGTCATAACGACTTTCCATAGTTTGCGCATACGCCCGGAAATAAGAAAAGCTTACTTCCACTGTTTTTTAAAATCACAGCTTCTAGAAGGTTTACATAATTTCGTAAAAAACACGAGTTTTTAGAAAATGTGTTTTATTTCATAATTGGAATCAAAAAAGTTTGTACATTCTATGTCATAACGACTTTCTATAGTTTGCGCATCCGTCCAGAAATAAGAAAAGCTTACTTCCCCCGTTTTTTAAAATCACAGCTTCTAGAAGGTTTACATGATTTCGTAAAAAAAAAGAGTTTTTAGAAAATGTGTTTTATTTCATAAATGGAATCTACAAAGTATGCACATTCTATGTCATAACGACTTTCTATAGTTTGCGCATACGTCCGGAAATAAGAAAAGCTTACTTCCACCTTTTTTTAAAATCACAACTTCTAGAAGCTTTACATGATTTCGTAAAAAACACGAGTTTTTAGAAAATGTGTTTTATTTCATAAATGGAATCTACAAAGTATGCACATTCTACGGCATAACGACTTTCTATAGTTTGCGCATGCGTCCGGAAATAAGAAAAGGTTACTTCCCCCATTTTTTAAAATCACAGCTTCTAGAAGGTTTACATGATTTCTTAAAAAGCAGGAGTTTTTAGAAAATGTGTTTTATTTCATAAATGGAATCAACAAAGTATGCACATTCTACGTCATAACGACTTTCTATAGTTTGCGTATGCGTTTGGAAATAAGAAAAGCTTACTTCCCCTGTTTTTTAAAATCACAGCTTCTAGAAGGTTTACATGATTTCTTAAAAAACACGAGTTTTTAGAAAATGTGTTTTATTTCATAAGTGGAATCTACAAAGTATGCACATTCTACGTCATAACGACTTTCTATAGTTTGCGCATGCGTCCGGAAATAAGAAAAGCTTACTTCCCCCGTTTTTTAAAATCACAGCTTCTAGAAGGTTTACATGATTTCTTAAAAAACACGAGTTTTTAGAAAATGTGTTTTATTTCATAAATGGAATCAACAAGGTACGAACATTCTACGTCATAACGACTTTCTATAGTTTGCCCATGCGTTTAGAAATAAGAAAAGCTTACTTCCCCCGTTTTTTAAAATCACAGCTTCTAGAAGGTTTACATGATTTCTTAAAAAACACGAGTTTTTAGAAAATGTGTTTTATTTCATAAATAGAATCAACAAAGTATGCACATTCTATGTCATAACGACTTTCTATAGTTTGCGCATGCGTCCGGAAATAAGAAAAGCTTACTTCCACTATTTTTTAAAATCACAGCATCTAGAAGGTTTACATGATTTCGTAAAAAACACGAGTTTTCAGAAAATGTGTTTTATTTCATAAATGGAATCAACAAAGTATGCACATTCTACGTCATAACGACTTTCTATAGTTTGCGCATGTGTTTGGAAATAAGAAAAACTTACTTCCCCCGTTTTTTAATACCACAGCTTCTAGAAGGTTTACATGATTTGGTAAAAAACACGAGTTTTTAGAAAATGTGTTTTATTTCATAAATGAAATCTACAAAGTATGCACATTCTACATCATAACGACATTCTATAGTTTGCGCATGCGTCCGGACATAAGAAAAGCTTACTTCCACCGTTTTTTAAAATCACAGCTTCTAGAAGGTTTACATGATTTCGTAAAAAACAAGAGTTTTTAGAAAATGTGTTTTATTTCATAAATGGAATCAAGAAAGTATGCACATTCTACCTTATAACGACTTTGTATAGTTTGCGCATGCGTTTGGAAATAAGAAAAGCTTACTTCCCCCCGTTTTTTTAAATCACAGCTTCTAGAAGGTTTACATGATTTCCTAAAAAACACGAGTTTTTAGAAAATGTGTTTTATTTCATAAATGGAATCTACAAAGTATGCACATTCTACGTCATAACGACATTCTATAGTTTGCGCATGCGTCCGGAAATAAAAAAAGCTTACTTCCCCCGTTTTTTAAAACCACAGATTCTAGAAGATTTACATGATTTCTTAAAAAACACAAGTCTTTGGAAAATGTGTTTTATTTCATAAATGGAATCAACAAAGTATGCACATTCTACGTCATAAGAACTTTCTATAGTTTGCGCATGCGTTTGGAAATAAGAAAAGCTTACTTACCCCGTTTTTTAAAATCACAGCTTCTAGAAGGTTTACATGATTTCTTAAAAAACATGAGTTTTTAGAAATTGTGTTTTATTTCAGAAATGGAATCTACAAAGTATGCACATTCTATGTCAGAACGACTTTCTATAGTTTGCGCATGCGTCCGGAAATAAGAAATCTTACTTCCCCCGTTTTTTAAAATCACAGCTTCTAGAAGGTTTACATGATTTCTTAAAAAACACGAGTTTTTAGAAAATGTGTTTTATTTCATCAATGAAATCTACAAAGTATGCACATTCTACGTCATAACGACTTTCTATAGTTTGCGCATGCGTCCGGAAATAAGAAAAGCTTACTTCCACCGTTTTTTAGAATCACAGCTTCTAGAAGGTTTACATGATTTCTTAAAAAACACGAGTTTTTAGAAAATGTGTTTTATTTCATAAATGGAATCAACAAAGTATGCACATTCTACATCATAACGAATTTCTATACTTTGTGCATTCGTCCGAAAATAAGAAAAGCTTACTTCCACCGTTTTTTAAAATCACAGCTTCCAGAAGGTTTACATGATTTCGTAAAAAACACGAGTTTTTAGAGAATGTGTTTTATTTCATAAATGCTATCTACAAAGTATGCTCATTCTACGTCATAATGACTTTCTATTGTTTGCGCATGCGTCCGGAAATAAGAAAAGCTTACTTCCACCGTTTTTTAAAATCACAGCTTCTAGAAGGTTTACATGATTTCGTAAAAAACACGAGTTTTTAGAAAATGTGTTTTATTTCATCAATGGAATCAAGAAAGTATGCACATTCTACCTTATAACGACTTTGTATAGTTTGCGCATGCGTCCGGAAATAAGAAAAGCTTACTTCCCCCGTTTTTTTAAATCACAGCTTCTAGAAGGTTTACATGATTTCCTAAAAAACACGAGTTTTTAGAAAATGTGTTTTATTTCATAAATGGAATCTACAAAGTATGCACATTCTACGTCATAACGACTTTCTATAGTTTGCGCATCCGTCCGTAAATAAGAAAAGCTTACTTCCAACATTTTTTAAAATCACAGCATCTAGAAGGTTTACATGATTTCGTAAAAAACACGAGTTTTCAGAAAATGTGTTTTATTTCATAAATTGAATCTACAAAGTATGCACATTCTACGTCATAACGATTTTCTATAGTTTGCGCATGCGTCCGGAAATATGAAAAGCTTACTTCCCCCGTTTTTTAAAATCACAGCTTCTAGAAGGTTTACATGATTTCTTAAAAAACAAGAGTTTTTAGAAAATGTGTTTTATTTCATAAATGGAAGCTACAAAGTATGCACATTCTACGTCATAACGACTTTCTATAGTTTGCGCATGCGTTTGGAAATAAGAAAAGCTTACTTCCCCAGTTTTTTAAAATCACAGCTTCTAGAAGGTTTACATGATTTCTTAAAAAACACGAGTTTTTAGAAAATGTGCTTTATTTCATAAATAGAATCAACAAAGTATGCACATTCTACGTCATAACAATTTTCTATAGTTTGCGCATGCGTCCGGAAATAAGAAAAGCTTACTTCCACCATTTTTTAAAATCACAGCATCTAGAAGGTTTACATTATTTCGTAAAAAACACGAGTTTTTAGAAAATGTGTTTTATTTCATAAATGTAATCTACAAAGTATGCACATTCTACGTCATAACGACATTCTATAGTTTGCGCATGCGTCCGGAAATAAGAAAAGCTTACTTCCACCGTTTTTTAAAATCACATCTTCTAGAAGGTTTACATGATTTCGTAAAAAACACGAGTTTTTAGAAAATGTGTTTTATGCACATTCTACGTCATAACGACTTTCTATAGTTTGCGCATCCGTCCGGAAATAAGAAAAGTTTACTTCCCCCGTTTTTTAAAATCACAGCTTCTAGAAGGTTTACATGATTTGTTAAAAAACATGTGTTTTTAGAAAATATTTTTTATTTCATAAATGGAATCAACAAAGTATGCACATTCTACGTCATAAAGACTTTCTATAGTTTGCGCATGCGTCCGGAAATAAGAAAAGCTTACTTCCACCATTTTTTAAAATCACAGCTTCTAGAAGGTTTACATGATTTCGTAAAAAAAAAAAGTTTTTAGAAAATGTGTTTTATTTCATAAATGGAATCTACAAAGTATGCACATTCTACGTCATAACGACTTTCCATAGTTTGCGCATACGCCCGGAAATAAGAAAAGCTTACTTCCACCGTTTTTTAAAATCACAGCGTCTAGAAGGTTTACCTAATTTCGTAAAAAACACGAGTTTTTAGAAAATGTGTTTTATTTCATAAATGGAATCTACAAAGTATGCAGATTCTACGGCATAACGACTTTCTATAGTTTGCGCATGCGTTTGGAAATAAGAAAATCTTACTTCCCCCGTTTTTTAAAATCACAGCTTCTAGAAGGTTTACATGATTTCTTAAAAAACACGAGTTTTTAGAAAATGTGTTTTATTTCATAAATGGAATCAACAAACTATACACATTCTACATCATAACGAATTTCTATGGTTTGCGCATGCGTCCGGAAATAAGAAAGGCTTACTTCCACCGTTTTTTAAAATCACAGCTTCTAGAAGGTTTACATGAATTCGTAAAAAACACGAGTTTTTAGAAAATGTGTTTTATTTCATAAATGGAATCTACAAAGTATGCACATTCTACGTCATAACGAGTTTATATAGTTTGCGCATACATCTGGAAATAAGAAAAGATTACTTCCACCATTTTTTAAAATCACAGCTTCTAGAAGGTTTACATGATTTCGTAAAAAACACGAGTTTTTAGAAAATGTGTTTTATTTCATAAATGGAAGCTACAAAGCATGCACATTCGATGGCATAACGACTTTCTATACTTTGCGCATCCGTTCGGAAATAAGAAAAGCTTACTTGACCCGTTTTTTAAAATCACAGCTTCTAGAAGGTTTACATGATTTGTTAAAAAACACGAGTTTTTAGAAAATGTGTTTTATTTCATAAATGGAATCAACAAAGTATGCACATTCTACGTCATAACGACTTTCTATAGTTTCCGCATTCGTCCGGAAATAAGAAAAGCTTACTTCCACCGTTTTTTAAAATCACAGCTTCTAGAAGGTTTACATGATTTCGTAAAAAAAAAGAGTTTTTAGAAAATGTGTTTTATTTCATAAATGGAATCAACAAAGTATGCACATTCTACGTCATAAGAACTTTCTATAGTTTGCGCATGCGTTTGGAAATAAGAAAAGCTTACTTCCCCCATTTTTTAAAATCACAGCTTCTAGAAGGTTTACATGATTTCTTAAAAAACATGAGTTTTTAGAAATTGTGTTTTATTTCAGAAATGGAATCTACAAAGTATGCACATTCTATGTCAGAACGTCTTTCTATAGTTTGCGCATGCGTCCGGAAATAAGAAATCTTACTTCCCCCGTTTTTTAAAATCACAGCTTCTAGAAGGCTTACATGATTTCTTAAAAAACACGAGTTTTTAGAAAATGTGTTTTATTTCATCAATGAAATCTACAAAGTATGCACATTCTACGTCATAACGACTTTCTATAGTTTGCGCATGCGTCCGGAAATAAGAAAAGCTTACTTCCACCGTTTTTTAGAATCACAGCTTCTAGAAGGTTTACATGATTTCTTAAAAAACACGAGTTTTTAGAAAATGTGTTTTATTTCATAAATGGAATCAACAAAGTATGCACATTCTACATCATAACGAAATTCTATACTTTGTGCATTCGTCCGAAAATAAGAAAAGCTTACTTCCACCGTTTTTTAAAATCACAGCTTCCAGAAGGTTTACATGATTTCGTAAAAAACACGAGTTTTTAGAGAATGTGTTTTATTTCATAAATGGAATCTACAAAGTATGCACATTCTACGTCATAATGACTTTCTATTGTTTGCGCATGCGTCCGGAAATAAGAAAACCTTACTTCCACCGTTTTTTAAAATCACAGCTTCTAGAAGGTTTACATGATTTCGTAAAAAACACGAGTTTTTAGAAAATGTGTTTTATTTCATCAATGGAATCAAGAAAGTATGCACATTCTACCTTATAACGACTTTGTATAGTTTGCGCATGCGTCCGGAAATAAGAAAAGCTTACTTCCCCCGTTTTTTTAAATCACAGCTTCTAGAAGGTTTACATGATTTCCTAAAAAACACGAGTTTTTAGAAAATGTGTTTTATTTCATAAATGGAATCTACAAAGTATGCACATTCTACGTCATAACGACTTTCTATTGTTTGCGCATGCGTCCGGAAATAAGAAAAGCTTACTTCCACCGTTTTTTAAAATCACAGCTTCTAGAAGGTTTACATGATTTCGTAAAAAAAAAGAGTTTTTAGAAAATGTGTTTTATTTCATAAATGGAATCTACAAAGTAAGCACATTCTACATCATAACGACTTTCTACATTTTGCGCATACGTCCGGAAATAAGAAAAGCTTACTTCCACCGTTTTTTAAAATCACAGCTTCTAGAAGGTTTACATGATTTCGTAAAAAACACAAGTTTTTAGAAAATGTGTTTTATTTCATAAATGGAATCTACAAAGTATGCACATTCTACGGCATAATGACTTTCTATAGTTTGCGCATGCGTCCGGAAATAAGAAAAGCTTACTTGCACCGTTTTTTAAAATCACAGCTTCTAGAAGGTTTACATGATTTCGTAAAAAACACGAGTTTTTGGAAAATGTGTTTTATTTCATAAATGGAATCTACAAAGTATGCACATTTTACGTCATAACGACTTTCTATAGTTTGCGCATCCGTCCGTAAATAAGAAAAGCTTACTTCCCCCGTTTTTTAAAATCACAGCTTCTAGAAGGTTTACATGATTTGTTAAAAAACACGAGTTTTTAGAAAATGTTTTTTATTTCATAAATGGAATCAACAAAGTATGCACATTCTACGTCATAACGACTTTCTATAGTTTGCGCATGCGTTTGGAAATAAGAAAAGCTTACTTCCCCGGTTTTTTAAAATCACAGCTTCTAGAAGGTTTACATGATTTCTTAAAAAACACGAGTTTTTAGAAAATGTGTTTTATTTCATAAATAGAATCAACAAAGTATGCACATTCTACGTCATAACGACTTTCTATAGTTTGCGCATGCGTCCGGAAATAAGAAAAGCTTAGTTCCACCATTTTTTAAAATCACAGCTTCTAGAAGGTTTACATGATTTCGTAAAAAAAAAGAGTTTTTAGAAAATGTGTTTTATTTCATAAATGGAATCTACAAAGTATGCACATTCTACGTCATAACGACTTTCTATAGTTTGCGCATACGTCTGGAAATAAGAAAAGTTTACTTCCACCATTTTTTAAAATCACAGCTTCTAGAAGGTTTACATGATTTCGTAAAAAACACGAGTTTTTAGAAAATGTGTTTGATTTCATAAATGGAAGCTACAAAGTATGCACATTCTATGGCATAACGAATTTCTATAGTTTGCGCATCCGTCCGGAAATAAGAAAAGCTTACTTCCCCGTTTTTTAAAATCACAGTTTCTAGAAGGTTTACATGATTTGTTAAAAAACACGAGTTTTTAGAAAATGTGTTTTATTTCATAAATGGAATCAACAAAGTATGCACATTCTACGTCATAACGACTTTCTATAGTTTCCGCATTCGTCCAGAAATAAGAAAAGCTTACTTCCACCGTTTTTTAAAATCACAGCTTCTAGAAGGTTTACATGATTTCGTAAAAAAAAAGAGTTTTTAGAAAATGTGTTTTATTTCATAAATGGAATCTACAAAGTATGCACATTCTACGTCATAACGACTTTCTATAGTTTGCGCATACGTCTGGAAATAAGAAAAGCTTACTTCCACCGTTTTTTAAAATCACAGCTTCTAGAAGGTTTACATGATTTCGTAAAAAACACGAGTTTTTAGAAAATGTGTTTTATTTCATAAATGGAAGCTACAAAGTATGCACATTCTATGGCATAACGACTTTCTACAGTTTGCGCATGCATGCGGAAATAAGAAAAGCTTACTTCTACCGTTTTTTAAAATCACAGCTTCTAGATGTTTACATGATTTCGTAAAAAACACGAGTTTTTAGAAAATGTGTTTTATTTCATAAATGGAATCTACAAAGTATGCACATTCTACGTCATAACTACTTTCTATAGTTTGCGCGTGCGTCCGGAAATAAGACAAGCTTACTTCCCCCATTTTTTAAAATCACAGCTTCTAGAAGGTTTACATGATTTCTTAAAAAACACGAGTTTTTAGAAAATTTGTTTTATTTCATAAATGGAATCAACAAAGTATGCACATTCTACGTCATAACGACTTTCTATAGTTTGCGCATGTGTTTGGAAATAAGAAAAACTTACTTCCCCCGTTTTTTAAAATCACAGCTTCTAGAAGGTTTACATGATTTCGTAAAAAACACGAGTTTTTAGAAAATGTGTTTTATTTCATAAATGAAATCTACAAAGTATGCACATTCTACATCATAACGACATTCTATAGTTTGCGCATGCGTCCGGAAATAAGAAAAGCTTACTTCCACCGTTTTTTAAAATCACAGCTTCTAGAAGGTTTACATGATTTCGTAAAAAACACGAGTTTTTAGAAAATGTGTTTTATTTCATAAATGGAATCAAGAAAGTATGCACATTCTACCTTATAACGACTTTGTATAGTTTGCGCATGCGTTTGGAAATAAGAAAAGCTTACTTCCCCCGTTTTTTTAAATCACAGCTTCTAGAAGGTTTACATGATTTCCTAAAGAACACGAGTTTTTAGAAAATGTGTTTTATTTCATAAATGGAATCTACAAAGTATGCACATTCTACGTCATAACGACATTCTATAGTTTGCGCATGCGTCCGGAAATAAAAAAAGCTTACTTCCCCCGTTTTTTAAAACCACAGATTCTAGAAGATTTACATGATTTCTTAAAAAACACAAGTCTTTGGAAAATGTGTTTTATTTCATAAATGGAATCAACAAAGTATGCACATTCTACGTCATAAGAACTTTCTATAGTTTGCGCATGCGTTTGGAAATAAGAAAAGCTTACTTCCCCCGTTTTTTTTAATCACAGCTTCTAGAAGGTTTACATGATTTCTTAAAAAACATGAGTTTTTAGAAATTGTGTTTTATTTCAGAAAGGGAATCTACAAAGTATGCACATTCTATGTCAGAACGACTTTCTATAGTTTGCGCATGCGTCCGGAAATAAGAAATCTTACTTCCCCCGTTTTTTAAAATCACAGCTTCTAGAAGGTTTACATGATTTCTTAAAAAACACGAGTTTTTAGAAAATTTGTTTTATTTCATCAATGGAATCTACAAAGTATGCACATTCTACGTCATAACGACTTTCTATAGTTTGCGCATGCGTCCGGAAATAAGAAAAGCTTACTTCCACCGTTTTTTAGAATCACAGCTTCTAGAAGGTTTACATGATTTCTTAAAAAACACGAGTTTTTAGAAAATGTGTTTTATTTCATAAATGGAATCAACAAAGTATGCACATTCTACATCATAACGAATTTCTATACTTTGTGCATTCGTCCGAAAATAAGAAAAGCTTACTTCCACCGTTTTTTAAAATCACAGCTTCCAGAAGGTTTACATGATTTCGTAAAAAACATGAGTTTTTAGAGAATGTGTTTTATTTCATAAATGGAATCTACAAAGTATGCACATTCTACGTCATAACGACTTTCTATAGTTTGCGCATACGTCTGGAAATAAGAAAAGCTTACTTCCACCATTTTTTAAAAGCACAGCTTCTAGAAGGTTTACATGATTTCGTAAAAAACACGAGTTTTTAGAAAATGTGTTTTATTTCATCAATGGAATCAAGAAAGTATGCACATTCTACCTTATAACGACTTTGTATAGTTTGCGCATGCGTCCGGAAATAAGAAAAGCTTACTTCCCCCGTTTTTTTAAATCACAGCTTCTAGAAGGTTTACATGATTTCCTAAAAAACACGAGTTTTTAGAAAATGTGTTTTATTTCATAAATGGAATCTACAAAGTATGCACATTCTACGTCATAGCGACTTTCTATAGTTTGCGCATCCGTCCGTAAATAAGAAAAGCTTACTTCCAACATTTTTTAAAATCACAGCATCTAGAAGGTTTACATGATTTCGTAAAAAACACGAGTTTTCAGATAATGTGTTTTATTTCATAAATTTAATCTACAAAGTATGCACATTCTACGTCATAACGATTTTCTATAGTTTGCGCATGCGTCCGGAAATATGAAAAGCTTACTTCCCCCGTTTTTTAAAATCACAGCTTCTAGAAGGTTTACATGATTTCTTAAAAATCAAGAGTTTTTAGAAAATGTGTTTTATTTCATAAATGGAAGCTACAAAGTATGCACATTCTACGTCATAACAACTTTCTATAGTTTGCGCATGCGTTTGGAAATAAGAAAAGCTTACTTCCCCAGTTTTTTAAAATCACAGCTTCTAGAAGGTTTACATGATTTCTTAAAAAACACGAGTTTTTAGAAAATGTGCTTTATTTCATAAATAGAATCAACAAAGTATGCACGTTCTACGTCATAACAATTTTACATAGTTTGCGCATGCGTCCGGAAATAAGAAAAGCTTACTTCCACCATTTTTTAAAATCACAGCATCTAGAAGGTTTACATTATTTCGTAAAAAACACGAGTTTTTAGAAAATGTGTTTTATTTCATAAATGTAATCTACAAAGTATGCACATTCTACGTCATAACGACATTCTATAGTTTACGCATGCGTCCGGAAATAAGAAAAGCTTACTTCCACCGTTTTTTAAAATCACAGCTTCTAGAAGGCTTACATGATTTCGTAAAAAACACGAGTTTTTAGAAAATGTGTTTTATGCACATTCTACGTCATAACGACTTTCTATAGTTTGCGCATCCGTCCGGAAATAAGAAAAGTTTACTTCCCCCGTTTTTTAAAATCACAGCTTCTAGAAGGTTTACATGATTTGTTAAAAAACATGTGTTTTTAGAAAATATGTTTTATTTCATAAATGGAATCAACAAAGTATGCAAATTCTACGTCATAAAGACTTTCTATAGTTTGCGCATGCGTCCGGAAATAAGAAAAGCTTACTTCCACCGTTTTTTAAAATCACAGCTTCTAGAAGGTTTACATGATTTCGTAAAAAAAAAAAGTTTTTAGAAAATGTGTTTTATTTCATAAATGGAATCTACAAAGTATGCACATTCTACGTCATAACGACTTTCCATAGTTTGCGCATACGCCCGGAAATAAGAAAAGCTTACTTCCACCGTTTTTTGAAATCACAGCTTCTAGAAGGTTTACCTAATTTCGTAAAAAACACGAGTTTTTAGAAAATGTGTTTTATTTCATAAATGGAATCTACAAAGTATGCACATTCTACGGCATAACGACTTTCTATAGTTTGCGCATGCGTTTGGAAATAAGAAAAGCTTACTTCCCCAGTTTTTTAAAATCACAGCTTCTAGAAGGTTTACATGATTTCTTAAAAAACACGAGTTTTTAGGAAATGTGTTTTATTTCATAAATGGAATCAACAAACTATGCACATTCTACATCATAACGAATTTCTATGGTTTGCGCATGCGTCCGGAAATAAGAAAAGCTTACTTCCACCGTTTGCGCATGCGTCCGGAAATAAGAAAAGATTACTTCCACCATTTTTTAAAATCACAGCTTCTAGAAGGTTTACATGATTTCGTAAAAAACACGAGTTTTTAGAAAATGTGTTTTATTTCATAAATGGAAGCTACAAAGCATGCACATTCTATGGCATAACGACTTTCTATACTTTGCGCATCCGTTCGGAAATAAGAAAAGCTTACTTGACCCGTTTTTTAAAATCACAGCTTCTAGAAGGTTTACATGATTTGTTAAAAAACACGAGTTTTTAGAAAATGTGTTTTATTTCATAAATGGAATCAACAAAGTATGCACATTCTACGTCATAACGGCTTTCTATAGTTTCGCATTCGTCCGGAAATAAGAAAAGCTTACTTCCACCGTTTTTTAAAATCACAGCTTCTAGAAGGTTTACATGATTTCGTAAAAGAAAAGAGTTTTTAGAAAATGTGTTTTATTTCATAAATGGAATCTACAAAGTATACACATTCTACGTCATAACGACTTTATATATTTTGCGCATACGTCTGGAAATAAGAAAAGCTTACTTCCACCGTTTTTTAAAATCATAGCTTCGAGAAGGTTTACATGATTTCGTAAAAAACACGAGTTTTTAGAAAATGTGTTTTATTTCATAAATGGAAGCTACAAAGTATGCACATTCTATGTCATAACGACTTTCTATAGTTTGCGCATGCGTCCGGAAATAAGAAAAGCTTACTTCTACCGTTTTTTTAAAATCAGAGCTTCTAGAAGGTTTACATGATTTCTTAAAAAACACGAGTTTTTAGAAAATGTGTTTTATTTCATAAATGGAATCTACAAAGTATGCACATTCTATGATATAACTACTTTCTATAGTTTGCACATGCGTCCGGAAATAAGAAAAGATTACTTCCCCCATTTTTTAAAATCACAGCTTCTAGAAGGTTTACATGATTTCTTAAAAAACACGAGTTTTTAGAAAATGTGTTTTATTTCATAAATGGAATCAAGAAAGTATGCACATTCTACGTCATAACGACTTTCTATAGTTTGCGCATGTGTTTGGAAATAAGAAAAACTTACTTCCCCCGTTTTTTAAAATCACATCTTCTAGAAGGTTTACATGATTTCGTAAAAAACACGAGTTTTTAGAAAATGTGTTTTATTTCATAAATGAAATTTACAAAGTATGCACATTCTACATCATAACGACATTCTATAGTTTGCGCATGCGTCCGGAAATAAGAAAAGCTTACTTCCACCGTTTTTTAAAATCAAAGCTTCTAGAAGGTTTACATGATTTCGTAAAAAACATGAGTTTTTAGAAAATGTGTTTTATTTCTCGAATGGAATCAACAAAGTATGCACATTCTACGTCATAACGACTTTCTATAGTTTGCGCATGCGTTCGGAAATAAGAAAAGCTTACTTCCACCGTTTTTTAAAATCAAAGGTTCTAGAAGGTTTACATGATTTCTTAAAAAACATGAGTTTTTAGAAAATGTGTTTTATTTCATAAATAGAATCTACAAAGTATGCACATTCTACGTCATAACGACTTTCTATAGTTTGTGCATCCGTCCGGAAATAAGAAAAGCTTACTTCCCCCGTTTTTTAAAATCACAGCTTCTAGAAGGTTTACATGATTTGTTAAAAAATATGAATTTTTAGAAAATGTGTTTTATTTCATAAATGGAATCAACAAAGTATGCACATTCTACGTCATAACGACTTTCTATAGTTTGCGCATGCGTCCCGAAATAAGAAATGCTTACTTCCACCGTTTTTTAAAATCACAGCTTCTAGAAGGTTTACATGATTTCGTAAAAAAAAAGAGTTTTTAGAAAATGTGTTTTATTTCATAAATGGAATCTACAAAGTAAGCACATTCTACGTCATAACGACTTTCTACAGTTTGCGCATACGTCCGGAAATAAGAAAAGCTTACTTCCACCGTTTTTTAAAATCACGGCTTCTAGAAGGTTTACATGATTTCGTAAAAAACACGAGTTTTTAGAAAATGTGTTTTATTTCATAAATGGAATCAAGAAAGTATGCACATTCTACCTTATAACGACTTTGTATAGTTTGTGCATGCGTTTGGAAATCAGAAAAGCTTACTTCCCCCGTTTTTTTAAATCACAGCTTCTAGAAGGTTTACATGATTTCCTAAAAAACACGAGTTTTTAGAAAATGTGTTTTATTTCATAAATGGAATCTACAAAGTATGCACATTCTACGTCATAACGACATTCTATAGTTTGCGCATGCGTCCGGAAATAAAAAAAGCTTACTTCCCCCATTTTTTAAAATCACAGATTCTAGAAGGTTTACATGATTTCTTAAAAAACACAATTCTTTGGAAAATGTGTTTTATTTCATAAATGGAATCTACAAAGTATGCACATTCTATGTCAGAACGACTTTCTATAGTTTGCGCATGCGTTTGGAAATAAGAAAAGCTTACTTCCACCGTTTTTTAAAATCACAGCTTCTAGAAGGTTTACATGATTTCGTAAAAAACACGAGTTTTTAGAAAATGTGTTTTATTTCATAAATGGAATCTACAAAGTATGCACATTCTACGTCATAGCGACTTTCTATTGTTTGCGCATGCGTCCGAAATTAAGAAAAGCTTACTTCCACCATTTTTTAAAATCATAGCTTCTAGGATGTTTACATGATTTCGTAAAAAACACGAGTTTTTAGAAAATGTGTTTTATTTCATAAATGGAATCTACAAAGTATGCACAATCTACGTCAGAATGACATTCTATAGTTTGAGCATGCGTCCGGAAATAAGAAATCTTACTTCCCCCGTTTTTTAAAATCACAGCTTCTAGAAGGTTTACATGATTTCGTAAAAAACACGAGTTTTTAGAAAATGTGTTTTATTTCATAAATGGAATCTACAAAGTATGCACATTCTACATCATAACGACTTTCTATAGTTTGTGCATGCATCCGGAAATAAGAAAAGCTTACTTCCACCGTTTTTTAAAATCACAGCTTCTAGAAGCTTTACATGATTTCGTAAAAAACACGATTTTTTAGAAAATGTTTTTTATTTCATAAATGGAATCTACAAAGTATGCACATTCTACGTCAGAACGACTTTCTATAGTTTGCGCATGTGTCCAGAAATAAGAAATCTTACTTTCCCCGTTTTTTAAAATCACAGCTTCTAGAAGGTTTACATGATTTCTTAAAAAACACGAGTTTTTAGAAAATGTGTTTTATTTCATAAATGGAATCTATAAAGTATGCACATTCCACGTCATAACGACATTGTATAGTTTGCGGATGTGTCCGGAAATAAGAAAGGCTTACTTCCCCCGTTTTTTAAAATCACAGCTTCTAGAAGATTTACATGATTTCTTAAAAAACACGAGTCTTTGGAAAATGTGTTTTATTTCATAAATGGAATCAACAAAGTATGCACATTCTACGTCATAAGAACTTTCTATAGTTTGCGAATGCGTTTGGAAATAAGAAAAGCTTACTTCCCCCGTTTTTTAAAATCACAGCTTCTAGAATGTTTACATGATTTCTTAAAAAACACGAGTTTTTAGAAAATGTGTTTTATTTGATAAATGGAATCAAGAAAGTATGCACATTCTACGTCATAACGACTTTCTATAATTTGCGAATGCGTTTCGAAATAAGAAAAGCTTACTTCCACCTTTTTTTAAAATCACAGCTTCTAGAAGGTTTACATGATTTCTTAAAAAACACGAGTTTTTAGAAAATGTGTTTTCTTTCATAAATGGAATCAACAAAGTATGCACATTCTACGTCATAACGAATTTCTACAGTTTGCGCATGCGTCCGGAAATAACAAAAGCTTACTTCCACCGTTTTTTAAAATCACAGCTTCTAGAAGGTTTACATGATTTTTTAAAAAACACGAGTTTTTAGAAAATGTGTTTTATTTCATAAATGGAATCAACAAAGTATGCACATTCTACATCATAACGACTTTCTATAGTTTGTGGATTCGTCCGGAAATAAGAAAAGCTTACTTCCACCGTTTTTTAAAATCACAGCTTCTAGAAGGTTTACATGATTTCGTAAAAAACACGAGTTTTTGAAAATGTGTTTTATTTCATAAATGGAATCTAAAAAGTATGCACATTCTACTTCTTAACGAATTTCTATGGTTTGCGCATGCGTTTGGAAATAAGAAAAGCTTACTTCCCCAGTTTTTTAAAATCACAGCTTCTAGAAGGTTTACATGATTTCGTAAAAAACACGAGTTTTTACAAAATGTGTTTTATTTCATAAATGGAATCTACAAAGTATGCACATTCTACGTCATACTGAATTTCTATTATTTGCGCATGCGTCCGGAAATAAGAAAAGCTTACTTCCACCGTTTTTTAAAATCACAGCTTCTAGAAGGTTTACATGATTTCATAAAAAACACGATTTTTTAGAAAATGTGTTTTATTTCATAAATGGAATCTACAAAGTATGCACATTCTAAGTCAGAACGACTTTCTATAGTTTGAGCATGCGTCCGGAAATAAGAAATCTTACTTCACCTGTTTTTTAAAATCACAGCTTCTAGAAGGTTTACATGATTTCGTAAAAAACACGAGTTTTTAGAAAATGTGTTTTATTTCATAAATCGAATCTACAAAGTATGCACATTTTGCGTCATAACGACTTTCTATACTTTGCGCATGCGTCCGGAAATAAGAAAAGCTTACTTCCACCGTTTTTTAAAATCGCAGCTTCTAGAAGGTTTACATGATTTCGTAAAAAACACGAGTTTTTAGAAAATGTGTTTTATTTCATAAATGGAATCAACAAAGTATGTACATTCTACGTCATAACGACTTTCTATACTTTGCGCATGCGTTTCGAAATAAGAAAAGCTTACTTCCTCCATTTTTTAAAATCACAGCTTCTAGAAGGTTTACATGATTTCTTAAAAAACACGAGTTTTTAGAAAATGTGTTTTATTCCATAAATGGAATCTACAAAGTATGCACATTCTACATCATAACGACATTCTATAGTTTGCGCATGCGTCAGGAAATAAGAAATCTTACTTCCCCCGTTTTTAAAATCACAGCTTCTAGAAGGTTTACATGATTTCGTAAAAAACACGAGTCTTTAGAAAACGTGTTTTATTTCATAAATGGAATCTACAAATTATGCACATTCTACGTCATAACGACTTTCTATAGTTTGCGCATGCGTCCTGAAATAAGAAAAGCTTACTTCCACCGTTTTTTAAAATCACAGCTTCTAGAAGGTTTACATGATTTCGTAAAAAACACGAGTTTTAAGAAAATGTGTTTTATTTCATAAATGGAATCAACAAAGTATGTACATTCTACGTCATAACGACTTTCTATAGTTTGCGCATGCGTCCGAAAATAAGAAAAGCTTACTTCCCCCGTTTTTTAAAATCACAGCTTCTAGAAGGTTTACATGATTTCTTAAAAAACACGAGTTTTTACAAAATGTGTTTTATTTCATAAATAGAATCAACAAAGTATGCATATTCTATGTCATAACGGCTTTATATAGATTGCGCATGCGTCCGGAAATAAGAAAAGCTTACTTCCACCATTTTTTAAAATCACAGCTTCTAGAAGGTTTACATGATTTCGTAAAAAACACAAGTTTTAAGAAAATGTGTTTTATTTCATAAATGGAATCTACAAAGTATGCACATTCTACGTCAGAACGACTTTCTATAGTTTGCGCATGCATCCGGAAATAAGAAATCTTACTTCCCCCGTTTTTTAAAATCACAGCTTCTAGAAGGTTTACATGATTTCTTAAAAAACACGAGTTTTTAGAAAATGTGTTTTATTTCATAAATGGAATCTACAAAGTATGCACATTCTACGTCATAACGACATTCTATAGTTTGCGCATGCGTCCGGAAATAAGAAAAGCTTACTTCCCCCGTTTTTTAAAATCACAGCTTCTAGAAGATTTACATGATTTCTTAAAAAACACGAGTCTTTGGAAAATGTGTTTTATTTCATAAATGGAATCAACAAAGTATGGACATTCTACGTCATAAGAACTTTCTATAGTTTGTGTGAAATTTTTAGTATTAAATCACAATACTATAGGATCTTTGCTGAGAGAATAACATCTACAGTATATCAATGCATGACAATCATAATATGACAAGCATCACAAGCATCACAAGAATCAAAAGCATAGAGACAAGAGACACAGAGTTTCCGTGGGGAAAACCGTAAGGTGAAAAACCCCACAACTTCCTCAGAGATAGAGAGAGCAATGGCTCAACCAAAATACAACCAAATAATACAGAGATAGTCTCCTAGCAGATGATCCTCCTCCTCTTCACTAGTGCGCCACTTTTCAGAGAGAGAGATAGATACTTTTCCGAGTGAGTAAAATAGAGATCTCCTATCTCTATTTATACTCACCTTTTTGCCCAGTGACCTACTGGGGTTGACTTGTCTACTTGAGTACATCCACATGATATTATATATTAAATAGGGCCGACCCCATAAGGTGGTCTAATAACCCATCGGCAAGTACACATACTTGCGACACTTGTCAATCCACATGATGACACTTCCTTATAGAGGAATAACACATCTCTTATAAGGGTACAATAAATATATATATAATACACTGATGAAATACATTCCGAAGTTACATATACATCAACACTCCCTCTTAACTAGGAAGGTATTTCTCGACACAGATCTGCTAGACAAGTCTTCTTCTCTGGATCATCGTCATCGATGCATCGTCATCATCATCGTCACTGCTACTGCTGTCTCAACCAATCTCTGTCTCTACTCGTCATAGGAAGTTCTACAGAGCCAGTCCTTTTTCATACTGGATGTAGGCCCACCCCCTGCAGGTCTTCGTCATCACTGGCCATACTGTGGAATCCTCAGGACTTTTACGTGCGTCACAAAACCTCGAAAGAGCATTTTCCAGATGTCCCAGGGCACAGATTACATGCCATAGGCAAAACCTCGAAAGACCATCTGCAAATCTCCCAGGGCACAAATTATATGTGACCTCACCACAAAACCTCGAAAGAGAATTCCAGGCTGTTATGAGCACACAGCTCTACCTATAGGATCTCCCAGGGCACAAATTACATGTGGTCACCACAAAACCTTGCAAGAGCATCCCAGGACTGATTACGAGCACACAGCTCAACCTATCGGATCTCCCAAGGCACAAATTACATGTGGTCATGGCAAAACCTCGCAAGAGCATCCCAGGACTGATTACGAGCACACAGCTCAACCTATCGGATCTCCCAGGGTACAAATTACATGCCATAGGACAAAACCTCGAAAGAGCATCTGCCAGATATCCCAGGGCACAAATTACATGCCATAGGAAAAACCTCGAAAGACTATCTGCAGATCTCCCAGGGCACAAATTATATGTCCTCCCAAGCAAAACCTCGAAAGAGCATTTTCCAGATGTCCCAGGGCACAAATTACATGCTTATCTGCACAACCTGATCCACGACCACAGCGTATCAAATTGATACTCACCATACATCATCCTGATGTATCCATGATCATCCTGATCATCATCACTGCAACATCCTGTTGCATGTCATCTGGAGCAACATCAAATAACTCAGACAGTAGCTTCTGTAGCCATACTGCCTCACAACTAGCTGAACAGGCTGCAACATACTCTGCCTCAGCTGTACTCAGTGCTACGCAGGACTGCTTCCTGCTAAACCAAGAGATCACACCTGATCCCATACTGAAGCAACACCCAGATGTGCTCTTCCTATCTGCAGCACTGCCAGCCCAATCTGAATCAACATAACCCAGCAGGTTAAACTTTTGATTTGCCTCATATCTGAGCCCATAATCCACTGTACCCTTTAGGTACCTCAGAACATGCTTTACAGCAACCAGGTGAACACTCCTCGGATCCATTAGGAACTGGCTCAATGTGTTCACAGCAAAGCAAATATCTGGTCTCGTGTTCGTCAGGTACATCAAGGACCCAATAATCTGACGATACATAGAAACATCAACTGGCTCAGATGAAGCATCACAAAGAAGCTTCAGATTCGATGCCATAGGTGTGGCCATGGCTTTGCAATCCATCATCCCAAATCTCTTCAGGATATCTACTGTGTACTTCCCTTGACCAAGGAAGATCCCACCTGCATTCTGCCACACCTCCATACCTAGGAAATAGTGCATCATTCCCAAATCTTTCATATCGAATTCAGCTGCAAGCTTCCTCTTGGTATCTGCAATCATTCTGTCATCTCCTGTCACAAATAGGTCATCCACATATAGTAGTAGAATCACAGGATGCCCTTCCTCAACCTTGTAGTAAAGGTTGGAATCCGCTTTACTCTTGGTAAAGCCCAAACTAGATAGGAAACTGTCCATCCTACCATACCAGGTTCTGGGAGCTTGCTTCAAGCCATACAAGGCTTTCTTCAATCTGCATACATAAGATTCCCTGTCATGTATTTCAAAGCCGAGTGGCTGTTCCACATATACTTCCTCTTCTACTACACCGTTCAGGAAAGTAGTCTTGACATCCATCTGGTGTATCTTCCATTTCATTGCTGCAGCCAGGGCAAGTACTGTTCTGATGGAAGTATATCTGGCTACATGTGCAAAGATTTCTTCATAGTCTATTCCTTCCTTCTGAGAGAAACCACGAGCTACGAATCTTGCTTTATATTTTTCCACACTGCCATCTGCAGCATGCTTGATTTTGTAGATCCACTTGGAAGTCACAACAGACTTCCCTTTAGGTCTTGGGACAACATCCCAAACATCATTCTTCATAATTGATTGGTATTCCTCAACCATAGCATCCTTCCATTCTTTCTTTTCTGCTGCCTCTTCATAACTGGAAGGCTCTTTGTTCATGATGTCACAGAGTAAAGCAACATAACTGGTGTGTGATCTGGTTCTCTTCTTTGCTCTGTGTTCTTCTTCTGGAATGCCAAATATTTCTGCATCATGAATGAGCTCTCTAGCCCATACAGGTTTCCTCTTGTGAGAGTTATCCTCATGGGGTGGATCTACAGGTTCTTGTGGATCTTCAAACTCACGAGCAGTTTCTGGAACTGCTTCAGTCATGGTAGTGTCCTGAAATCTTGTTTCCTTAGATTCTTCATAAATTTCGGTAGGTGCCTTTCTTGATTTGATGAATGCTGAATTCTCATCAAATGTTACATCCCTGCTGACATCAATCTTCTTGAACCCTGGAAAATATATTCTGTAAGCCTTCGAGCTTTCACTATAACCCACAAAGATACCCTTCTTTTCTGAAGGATCTAGTTTAGTCCTCTTCTCCTTTGGGACATGAGTGTATACTGGACAACCAAATATTCTGAGATGGCTGACTTCAGGTTTCTTACCAGAAAAGACTTCTTCTGGTGTCTTGTTGTCCAATATCTTGTGGGGTGTTCTGTTCTGCACATATACAGCTGTTCTAGCTGCTTCTGCCCATAGATGCATAGGAAGATCCTGGTCATGCAACATTGCCCTTGCTGCTTCCATGATAGTTCTGTTCTTCCTTTCTGCAACTCCATTCTGTTGAGGATTATAAGGAGCAGTCAACTCCCTCTTAATCCCTGAATCACTGCAAAGCTTCTTGAAGTCATTTGAGGTGAATTCTCCACCATTGTCAGATCTGAATGTCTTGATTTTCTTGTCAGTTTGATTCTCCATCAACGTTTTGAATTCCTTGAATTTATCAAGCACCTCATCTTTGCCCTTCAAGAAGTATACCCAAGTCTTCCTGGAGAAGTCATCAATAAATGACACATAGTAAACATACCCACTTAGGGAACTGGATGACATGGGGCCACATACATCTGAGTGGATGATTTCCAGGATGTCTTTTGCCTTGCTTTCACTGCTTGGGAAAGCCTTCTTAATGTTCTTACCTTTTGCACATCCTTTGCAAACACCTTCATGTTTGGTCTTGATTTCAGGAAGACCTTATACAGCCTTGCTTGCAATTGGAAGTGCTCTATAGTGCATGTGAGCAAGTCTCCTATGCCAAAGTTCACTTGGCTCCATGGATTCATGTATCATGGCATGTTCAGGTTGACCCTTTAGTTTATACAAGCCTCCCTCTTGCTCTCCAATCACTACTGCATCATCCATGGTCTTTCCCTTTGGCCACATTAGTACTTGGCCATCAACAAATGCAACCCTCATACCTTTTGCATCTAAAGCAAAGATGGAGAGTAAGTTCTTCTTGAGTCCAGGTACATAGAGGACTTCCTTCATCTTCAGAGATTTTCCAGAATCTAGGTTGTAAGAAGCTTCACCACTTCCTTTGATTGGATATTGATAATCATCCCCAAGTTTCACCTTATGGGGTGATTCATGTTCAGAAAGGTTCATAAAAGATTCCTTGAACCCAGTCATGTGTTTGGAAGCCCCACTATCAATCAACCAATCATTACAACCATGGGAGATGGTACCAGTGAGTGCAGAGATTAAAACATACTCTTCTTCACTTGATGAGTCATCATCACTACTGCTTTCTGCCTTAGCCTTCTTCTTTGGGGGTTCATCATCTTCGGCAGCATGAGCATGAAATCTTCTTTTGTTGCCCTTCTTCTTCTTACTGAAGTTGTTGTTGTTGTCTTTCTTCTTCTTGGGACAATCTGAAGCAAAATGTCCCTTCTCATTGCAAGTGAAGCATCTGAGATCTTTCTTATCTTTATGATAATGATGATGGTGAGAGAATCTTCTATTATGAGATGATTCCTTCTTGGATTTACTTCTTTTGGTGTGAGCTGCAAGAGCTTGATCTTCACCTCCCATCTTTTCCTCACGAGCTATAAGTCTAGCTTCTTCTTGAGAACATTCTTCCCGAAGCCTACTGAAAGAGATCAACTTCTTCCTTGCACAAATTCCTTGAATAAAGGAATCCCATGACCTAAGTAGGCCATTTAGAGTGGTCATCACCACCTCACCATTCTCCACCATTTCATCTACTGCTTCTAATTGTTCCTTGATCTGAGAGACCCTTGAAAAGTAAGATTGAATGGTTTCTCCATTCTGAAACTTCACTGCTTTCAATTGGTTCCACAGGGTCATCTTCCGATTTATGTTCTTTCCTTCAAATAGCTTGGTCAAAGATTCAAACATCTCTTTGGGTGTCTTGAGAGAAGACACATGGGGAATGAGATGATCTTTGATAGAATCAGCAATGATTCTCTTTGCCTTGACCAAGTTCTTCTTGTGAAATACCTTGGCCTCTTCATCCTCTGGGATAGGGATGTCTTCTTTCACATATGAGTCCAACTCATTCTCTTCCAGAATTAGCCCAATCCTATACTTCCAGGCTTGGAAGTTATCAGCCCCTTCAAGCTTATCCTCAAGCTTGGTGTGAAGAGACATCTTTTAAGAGTACTTCAAATGGAAATAGAAAAGATTTAGAACTTACCACTTGAAGTGCTGAAAACTGGATCTGGTCCCGGATTAGGGTTTGTCAGAGAAACCCTAAAAATTCAAAATGTGAATTTCAAAATTCCGAAAGGATAGAAAGATGCACCTTGGAGAGCTGATCAGCCTAGTACATTCAGATTTTGAGATCAGCAAAGTCTTGCCCTTCAGAATTGCCTTTTTGTCCTCCCGGGTTCACTAGGGAGAGCCCTGAATTAGGGTTTGAGTTTCTCGGAGATATACCCAACCAAAAATCTCGATCCAAAGCTCAAACCTTCGATTTTTGCAAGGAGCTTCCAGGTGTACCTTCAGTTTCCAGAAATTCCTATTTTTGTGGAAACCCTAATTTTTAGGGCCAAAACTGAAAATGCTCAGAACCGAAATCTGATTGGACAAAAAGATGCGCCTTGATGAGTAGATCCAATCTAATATACTGAATTTCAAAAATCTGTGGAGAGAAACCCAATAAACAAGGAATACAAGCTTCCGTCACTGCAAAATGTCTTCTTCTCAGTTAGGCTCTGATACCATGTTAAATTTTTAGTATTAAATCACAATACTATAGGATCTTTGCTGAGAGAATAACATCTACAGTATATCAATGCATGACAATCATAATATGACAAGCATCACAAGCATCACAAGAATCAAAAGCATAGAGACAAGAGACACAGAGTTTCCGTGGGGAAAACCCTAAGGTGAAAAACCCCACAACTTCCTCAGAGATAGAGAGAGCAATGGCTCAACCAAAATACAACCAAATAATACAGAGATAGTCTCCTAGCAGATGATCCTCCTCCTCCTCACTAGTGCGCCACTTTTGAGAGAGAGAGATAGATACTTTTCCGAGTGAGTAAAATAGAGATCTCCTATCTCTATTTATACTCACCTTTTTGCCCAGTGACCTACTGGGGCCGACTTGTCTACTTGAGTACATCCACATTATATTATATATTAAATAGGGCCGACCCCATAAGGTGGTCTAATAACCCATTGATAAGTACACATACTTGCGACACTTGTCAATCCACATGACGACACTTCCTTATAGAGGAATAACACATCTCTTATAAGGGTACAATAAATATATATATAATACACTGATGAAATACATTCCGAAGTTACATATACATCAACAGTTTGCACATGCGTTTGGAAATAAGAAAAGCTTACTTCCCCCGTTTTTTAAAATCACAACTTCTAGAAGGTTTACATGATTTCTTAAAAAACACGAGTTTTTAGAAAATGTGTTTTATTTCATAAATGGAATCAAGAAAGTATGCACATTCTACGTCATAACGACTTTCTATAATTTGCGCATGTGTTTGGAAATAAGAAAAGCTTACTTCCACCGTTTTTTAAAATCACAGCTTCTAGAAGGTTTACATGATTTCTTAAAAAACATGAGTTTTTAGAAAATGTGTTTTTCTTTCATAAATGGAATCAACAAAGTATGCACATTCTACGTCATAACGAATTTCTATAGTTTGCGCATGCGTCCGGAAATAAGAAAAGCTTACTTCCACTGTTTTTTAAAATCACAGCTTCTAGAAGGTTTACATGATTTCTTAAAAAACACGAGGTTTTAGAAAATGTGTTTTATTTCATAAATGGAATCAACAAAGTATGCACATTCTACATCATAACGACTTTCTATAGTTTGTGCATTCGTCCGGAAATAAGAAAAGCTTACTTCCACCGTTTTTTAAAATCACAGCTTCTAGAAGGTTTACATGATTTCGTAAAAAACACGAGTTTTTGAAAATGTGTTTTATTTCATAAATGGAATCTACAAAGTATGCACATTCTACGTCATAACGAATTTCTATGGTTTGCGCATGCGTTTGGAAATAAGAAAAGCTTACTTCCCCCTTTTTTTAAAATCACAGCTTCTAGAAGGTTTACATGATTTCGTAAAAAACATGAGTTTTTAGAAAATGTGTTTTATTTCATCAATGGAATCTACAAAGTATGCACATTCTACGTCATAATGACTTTCTATTGTTTGCGCATGCGTCCGGAAATAAGAAAAGCTTACTTCCACCGTTTTTTAAAATCACAGCTTCTAGAAGGTTTACATGATTTCGTAAAAAACACGAGTTTTTAGAAAATGTGTTTTATTTCATAAATGGAATCTACAAAGTATGCACATTCTACTTCAGAATGACTTTCTATAGTTTGCGCATGCATCCGGAAATAAGAAAAGCTTACTTCCCCCGTTTTTTAAAATCACAGCTTCTAGAAGGTTTACATGATTTCTTAAAAAACACAAGTTTTTAGAAAATGTGTTTTATTTCATAAATGGAATCAACAAAGTATGCACATTCTACGTCATAACGACTTTCTATAGTTTGCGCATGCGTCCGGAAATAAGAAAAGCTTACTTCCCCCGTTTTTTAAAATCACAGCTTCTAGAAGGTTTAGATGATTTCTTAAAAAACACGAGTTTTTAGAAAATGTGTTTTATTTCATAAATGGAATCAACAAAGTATGCACGTTCTACGTCATAACGACTTTCTATAGTTTGCGCATGCGTTTGGAAATAAGAAAAGCTTACTTCCCCCGTTTTTTAAAATCACAACTTCTAGAAGGTTTACATGATTTCTTAAAAAACACGAATTTTTAGAAAATGTGTTTTATTTCATCAATGGAATCAACAAAGAATGCACATTCTACGTCATAACGAATTTCTATAGTTTGCGCATGCGTCCGGAAATAAGAAAAGCTTACTTCCACCGTTTTTTAAAATCACAGCTTCTAGAAGGTTTACATGAATTCGTAAAAAACACGAGTTTTTAGAAAATGTGTTTTATTTCATAAGTGGAATCAACAAAGTATGCACATTCTACGTCATAACGACTTTATATAGTTTGCGCATGCATCCGGAAATAAGAAAAGCTTACTTCCCCCGTTTTTTAAAATCACAGCTTCTAGAAGGTTTACATGATTTCTTAAAAAACACAAGTTTTTAGAAAATGTGTTTTATTTCATAAATGGAATCAACAAAGTATGCACATTCTAGGTCATAACGACTTTCTATAATTTGTGCATGCATCCGGAAATAAGAAAAGCTTACTTCCACCATTTTTTAAAATCACAGCTTCTAGAAGGTTTACATGATTTCGTAAAAACATGATTTTTTAGAAAATGTGTTTTATTTCATAAATGGAATCTACAAAGTATGCACATTCTACGTCAGAATGACTTTCTATAGTTTGCGCATGCGTCCAAAAATAAGAAATCTTACTTCCCCCGTTTTTTAAAATCACATTTTGTAGAAGGTTTACATGATTTCTTAAAAAACACGAGTTTTTAGAAAATGTGTTTTATTTCATAAATGGAATCTACAAAGTAAGCACATTCTACGTCATAACGACATTCTATAGTTTGCGCATGCGTCCGGAAATAAGAAAAGCTTACTTCTCCCGTTTTTTAAAATCACAGCTTCTAGAAGATTTACATGATTTCTTAAAAAACACGAGTCTTTGGAAAATGTGCTTTATTTCATAATTGGAATAAACAAAGTATGCACATTCTACGTCATAAGAACTTTCTATAGTTTGCGCATGCGTTTGGAAATAAGAAAAGCTTACTTCCCCCGTTTTTTAAAATCACAACTTCTAGAAGGTTTACATGATTTCTTAAAAAACACGAGTTTTTAGAAAATGTGTTTTATTTCATAAATGGAATCAAGAAAGTATGCACATTCTACGTCATAACGACTTTCTATAATTTACGCATGCGTTTCGAAATAAGAAAAGCTTACTTCCACCGTTTTGTAAAATAAGAACTTCTAGAATGTTTACATGATTTCTTAAAAAACACGAATTTTTAGAAAATGTGTTTTATTTCATAAATGGAATCTACAAAGTATGCACATTCTACATCATAACGACTTTCTATTGTTTGCGCATGCGTTCGGAAATAAGAAAAGCTTACTTCCACCGTTTTTTAAAATCGCAGCTTCTAGAAGGTTTACATGATTTCGTAAAAAACACGAGTTTTTAGAAAATGTGTTTTATTTCATAAATGGAATCTACAAAGTATGCACATTCTATGTCGGAACGACTTTGTATAGTTTGAGCATGCGTCCGGAAATAAGAAATCTTACTTCCCCCCGTTTTTTAAAATCACGGCTTCTAGAAGGTTTACATGATTTCGTAAAAAACACAAGTTTTTAGAAAATGTGTTTTATTTCATAAATGGAATCTACAAAGTATGCACATTCTACGTCATAACGACTTTCTATAGTTTGCGCATGCGTCCGGAAATAAGAAAAGCTTACTTCCACCGTTTTTTAAAATCACAGCTTCTAGAAGGTTTACATGATTTCGTAAAAAACACGAGTTTTTAGAAAATGTGTTTTATTTCATAAATGGATCAACAAAGTATGTACATTCTACGTCATAACGACTTTCTATAGTTTGCGCATGCGTCCGGAAATAAGAAAAGCTTACTTCCCCCGTTTTTTAAAATCACAGTTTCTAGAAGGTTTACATGATTTCTTAAAAAACACGAGTTTTTAGAAAATGTGTTTTATTTCATAAATAGAATCAACAAAGTATGCATATTCTATGTCATAACGACTTTATATAGATTGCGCATGCGTCCGGAAATAAGAAAAGCTTACTTCCACCGTTTTTTAAAATCACAGCTTCTAGAAGGTTTACATGATTTCGTAAAAAACACGAGTTTTTAGAAAATGTGTTTTATTTCATAAATGGAATCTACAAAGTATGCACATTCTACTTCAGAATGACTTTCTATAGTTTGCGCATGCGTCCGGAAATAAGAAATCTTACTTCCCCCGTTTTTTAAAATCACAGCTTCTAGAAGGTTTACATGATTTCTTAAAAAACACGAGTTTTTAGAAAATGTGTTTTATTTCTTAAATGGAATCAACAAAGTATGCACATTCTATGTCATAACGAATTTCTATAGTTTGCGCATTCGTCCGGAAATAAGAAAAGCTTACTTCCACCGTTTTTTAAAATCACAGCTTCTAGAAGGTTTACATGATTTCGTAAAAAACACGAGTTTTTAAAAAATGTGTTTTATTTCATAAATGGAATCTACAAAGTATGCACATTCTACGTTATAACGACTTTCTATAGTTTGCGCATGCATCCGGAAATAAGAAAAGCTTCCTTCCCCCGTTTTTTAAAATCACAGCTTCTAGAAGGTTTAGATGATTTCGTAAAAAACACGAGGTTTTAGAAAATGTGTTTTATTTCATAAATGTAATCAACAAAGTATGCACATTCTACGTCATAACGACTTTCTATAGTTTGCAAATTCGTCCGGAAATAAGAAAAGCTTACTTCCACCGTTTTTTAAAATCACAGCTTCTAGAAGGTTTACATGATTTCGTAAAAAACACGAGTTTTTGGAAAATGTGTTTTATTTCATAAATGGAATCTACAAAGTATGCACATTCTACGTCATAACAACTTTGTATAGTTTGCGCATTCGTCCGTAAATAAGAAAAGCTTACTTCTGCCGTTTTTTAAAATCACAGCTTCTAGAAGGTTTACATGATTCCATAAAAAACACGAGTTTTTAGAAAATGTGCTTTATTTCATAAATGGAATCTACAAAGTATGCACATTCTACGGCATAACGACTTTCTATAGTTTGCGCATGCGTCCGGAAATAAGAAAAGCTTCCTTCCCCCGTTTTTTAAAATCATAGCTTCTAGAAGGTTTACATGATTTCTTAAAAAACACGAGTTTTTAGAAAATGTGTTTTATTTCATAAATGGAATCAACAAAGTATGCACATTCTACGTCATAACGACTTTCTATAGTTTGCGCATGCGTCCGGAAATAAGAAAAGCTTACTTCCCCCGTTTTTTAAAATCACAGCTTCTAGATGGTTTAGATGATTTCTTAAAAAACACGAGTTTTTAGAAAATGTGTTTTATTTCATAAATGGAATCAACAAAGTACGAACATTCTACGTCATAACGACTTTCTATAGTTTGCGCATGCGTTTAGAAATAAGAAAAGCTCACTTCCCCCGTTTTTTAAAATCACAGCTTCTAGAAGGTTTCCATGATTTCTTAAAAAACACGAGTTTTTAGAAAATGTGTTTTATTTCATAAATAGAATCAACAAAGTATGCACATTCTACGTCATAACGACTTTCTATAGTTTGCGCATGCGTTTGGAAATAAGAAAAGCTTAGTTCCCCCGTTTTTTAAAATCACAGCTTCTAGAAGGTTTACATGATTTCTTAAAAAACACGAGCTTTTAGAAAAAGTGTTTTATTTCATAAATTGAATCAAGAAAGTATGCACATTCTAAATCATAACGACTTTCTATAGTTTGCGCATTCGTCCGGAAATAAGAAAAGCTTACTTCCAACGATTTTTAAAATCACAGCTTCTAGAAGGTTTACATGATTTCTTAAAAAACACGAGTTTTTAGAAAATTTGTTTTATTTCATAAATGGAATGAACAAAGTATGCACATTCTACATCATAACGACTTTCTATAGTTTGCACATGCGTTCGGAAATAAGAAAAGCTTACTTCCCCCTTTTTTTAAAATCACAGCTTCTAGAAGGTTTCCATGATTTCTTAAAAAACACGAGTTTTTAGAAAATGTAATTTTTTTCATAAATGGAATCTACAAAGTATGTAAATTCTACGTCATAACGACTTTCTATGGTTTGCGCATGCGTCCGGAAATAAGAAAAGCTTACTTCCACCGTTTTTTAAAATCACAGCTTCTAGAAGGTTTACATGATTTCGTAAAAAACACGAGTTTTTAGAAAATGTGTTTTATTTCATAAATGGAATCTACAAAGTATGCACATTCTACGTCATAACTACTTTCTATAGTTTGCGCATGCATCCGGAAATAAGAAAAGCTTACTTCCCCCATTTTTTAAAATCACATTTTCTAGAAGGTTTACATGATTTCTTAAAAAACACGAGTTTTTAGAAAATGTGTTTTATTTCATAAATGGAATCAACAAAGTATGCGCGTTCTACGTCATAACGACTTTCTATAGTTTGCGCATGCGTTTGGAAATAAGAAAAGCTTACTTCCCCCATTTTTTAAAATAACAACTTCTAGAAGGTTTACATGATTTCTTAAAAAACATGAATTTTTAGAAAATGTGTTTTATTTCATCAATGGAATCAACAAAGAATGCACATTCTACGTCATAACGAATTTCTATAGTTTGCGCATGCGTCCGGAAATAAGAAAAGCTTACTTCCACCGTTTTTTAAAATCACAGCTTCTAGAAGGTTTACATGAATTCGTAAAAAACACGAGTTTTTAGAAAATGTGTTTTATTTCATAAATGGAATCAACAAAGTATGCGCGTTCTACGTCATAACGACTTTCTATAGTTTGCGCATGCGTTTGGAAATAAGAAAAGCTTACTTCCCCCGTTTTTTAAAATAACAACTTCTAGAAGGTTTACATGATTTCTTAAAAAACATGAATTTTTAGAAAATGTGTTTTATTTCATCAATGGAATCAACAAAGAATGCACATTCTACGTCATAACGAATTTCTATAGTTTGCGCATGCGTCCGGAAATAAGAAAAGCTTACTTCCCCCGTTTTTTAAAATCACAGCTTCTAGAAGGTTTAGATGATTTCTTAAAAAACACGAGTTTTTAGAAAATGTGTTTTATTTCATAAATGGAATCAACAAAGTACGAACATTCTACGTCATAACGACTTTCTATAGTTTGCGCATGCATTTAGAAATAAGAAAAGCTCACTTCCCCCGTTTTTTAAAATCACAGCTTCTAGAAAGTTTACATGATTTCTTAAAAAATACGAGTTTTTAGAAAATGTGTTTTATTTCATAAATAGAATCAAGAAAGTATGCACATTCTACGTCATAACGACTTTCTATAGTTTGCGCATGCGTTTGGAAGTAAGAAAATCTTACATCCCCCGTTTTTTAAAATCACAGCTTCTAAAAGGTTTACATGATTTCTTAAAAAACACGAGTCTTTAGAAAATGTGTTTTATTTCATAAATAGAATCAACAAAGTATGCACATTCTACGTCATAACGACTTTCTATAGTTTGCGCATGCGTCCGGAAATATGAAAAGCTTACTTCCACCATTTTTTAAAATCACAGCATCTAGAAGGTTAACATGTTTTCGTAAAAAACACGAGTTTTTAGAAAATGTGTTTTATTTCATAAATGTAATCTACAAAGTATGCACATTCTACGTCATAACGACATTCTATAGTTTGCGCATGCGTCCGGAAATTAGAAAAGCTTACTTCCATTTTTTTTTAAAATCACAGCTTCTAGAAGGTTTACATGATTTCGTAAAAAACACAAGTTTTTAGAAAATGTGTTTTATTTCATAAATGGAATCTACAAAGTATGCACATTCTACGTCATAATGACATTCTATAGTTTGCGCATGTGTCCAGAAATAAGAAAAGCTTACTTCCACTGTTTTTTAAAATCACAGCTTCTAGAAGGTTTACATGATTTCGTAAAAAACACGAGTTTTTAGAAAATGTGTTTTATTTCATAAATGTAATCTACAAAGTATGCACATTCTACGTCGTAACGACATTCTATAGTTTGCGCATGCGTCCGGAAATAAGAAAAGCTTACTTCCACCGTTTTTTAAAATCGCACATTCTAGAACGTTTACATGATTTCGTAAAAAACACGAGTTTTTAGAAAATGTGTTTTATTTCATAAATGGAATCTACAAAGTATGCACATTCTACGTCATAACGACTTTCTATAGTTTGCACATGCGTCCGGAAATAAGAAAAGCTTACTTCCCCCGTTTTTTAAAATCACAGCTTCTAGAAGGTTTACATGATTTGTTAAAAAACACGAGTTTTTAGAAGATGTATTTTATTTCATAAATGGAATCAACAAATTATGCACATTCTACGTCATAACGACTTTCTATAGTTTGCGCATGCGTCCGGAAATAAGAAAAGCTTACTTCCACCGTTTTTAAAAATCACAGCTTCTAGAAGGTTTACATGATTTCGTAAAAAAAAAGAGTTTTTAGAAAATGTGTTTTATTTCATAAATGGAATCTACAAAGTATGCACATTCTACGTCATAACGACTTTCAATAGTTTGCGGATATGCCCGGAAATAAGAAAAGCTTACTTCCACCGTTTTTTAAAATCACAGCTTCTAGAAGGTTTACATAATTTCGTAAAAAACACGAGTTTTTAGAAAATGTGTTTTATTTCATAAATGGAATCTACAAAGTATGCACATTCTACGGCATAACGACTTTCTATAGTTTGCGCATGCGTCCGGAAATAAGAAAAGCTTACTTCCACCGTTTTTTAAAATCACAGCTTCTAGAAGGTTTACATGATTTCGTAAAAAACACGAGTTGTTAGAAAATGTGTTTTATTTCATAAATGGAATCTACAAAGTATGCACATTCTACGTCATAACTACTTTCTATAGTTTGCGCATGCATCCGGAAATAAGAAAATCTTACTTCCCCCATTTTTTAAAATCACAGCTTCTAGAAGGTTTACATGATTTCTTAAAAAACACGAGTTCTTAGAAAATGTGTTTTATTTCATAAATGGAATCAACAAAGTATGCACGTTATACGTCATAACGACTTTCTATAGTTTGCGCATGCGTCCGGAAATAAAAAAAGCTTACTTCCCCCGTTTTTTAAAATCACAACTTCTAGAAGGTTTACATGATTTCTTAAAAAACACGAGTTTTTAGAAAATGTGTTTTATTTCATAAATGGAATCACAAAGTATGCACATTCTACGTCATAACGAATTTCTATAGTTTGCGCATGCGTCCGGAAATAAGGAAAGCTTACTTCCCCCATTTTTTAAAATCACAGCTTCTAGAAGGTTTACATGATTTCTTAAAAAACACGAATTTTTAGAAAATGTGTTTTATTTCATAAATAGAATCAACAAAGTATGCACATTATACGTCATAACGAATTTCTATAGTTTGCGCATGCGTCCGTAAATAAGAAAAGCTTACTTCCCCCGTTTTTTAAAATCACAGCTTCTAGAAGGTTTACATGATTTCTTAAAAAACATGAGTTTTTAGAAAATGTGTTTTATTTCATAAATGGAATCAACAAAGTATGCACATTCTACGTCATAACGACTTTCTATAGTTTGTGCATGCGTTTGGAAATAAGAAAAGCTTACTTCCCCCGTTTTTTAAAATCACAGCTTCTATAAGGTTTACATGATTTCTTAAAAAACACAAGTTTTTAGAAAATATGTTTTATTTCATAAATAGAATCAACAAAGTATGCACATTCTACGTCATAACGACTTTCTATAGTTTGCGCATGCGTCTGGAAATAAGAAAAGCTTACTTCCACCATTTTTTAAAATCACAGCATCTAGAAGGTTAACATGTTTTCGTAAAAAACACGAGTTTTTAGAAAATGTGTTTTATTTCATAAATGTAATCTACAAAGTATGCACATTCTACGTCATAACGACATTCTATAGTTTGCGCATGCGTCCGGAAATTAGAAAAGCTTACTTCCATTGTTTTTTAAAATCACAGCTTCTAGAAGGTTTACATGATTTCGTAAAAAACACGAGTTTTTAGAAAATGTGTTTTATTTCATAAATGGAATCTACAAAGTATGCACATTCTACGTCATAATGACATTCTATAGTTTGCGCATGCGTCCAGAAATAAGAAAAGCTTACTTCCACCGTTTTTTAAAATCACAGCTTCTAGAAGGTTTACATGATTTCGTAAAAAACACGAGTTTTTAGAAAATGTGTTTTATTTCATAAATGGAATCTAAAAAGTTTGCACATTCTACGTCATAAGGACTTTCTATAGTTTGCGCATCCGTCCGGAAATAAGAAAAGCTTACTTCCCCCGTTTTTTAAAATCACAGCTTCTAGAAGGTTTACATGATTTGTTAAAAAACATGAGTTTTTAGAAAATGTGTTTTATTTCATAAATGGAATCAACAAATTATGCACATTCTACGTCATAACGACTTTCTATAGTTTGCGCATGCGTCCGGAAATAAGAAAAGCTTACTTCCACCGTTTTTTAAAATCACAGCTTCTAGAAGGTTTACATGATTTCGTAAAAAAAAAGAGTTTTTAGAAAATGTGTTTTATTTCATAAATGGAATCTACAAAGTATGCACATTCTACTTCATAACGAATTTCCATAGTTTCCGCATACGCCCGGAAATAAGAAAAGCTTACTTCCACCGTTTTTTAAAATCACAGCTTCTAGAAGGTTTACATAATTTCGTAAAAAACACGAGTTTTTACAAAATGTCTTTTATTTCATAAATGCAATCTACAAAGTATCCACATTCTACGGCATAACGTCTTTCTATAGTTTGCGCATGCGTCCGGAAATAAGAAAAGCTTACTTCCACCATTTTTTAAAATCACAGCTTATAGAAGGTTTACATGATTTCGTAATAAACACGAGTTTTTAGAAAATGTGTTTTATTTCATAAATGGAATCTACAAAGTATGCACATTCTACGTCATAACTACTTTCTATAGTTTGCGCATGCATCCGGAAATAAGAAAAGCTTACATCCCCGATTTTTTAAAATCACAGCTTCTAGCTGGTTTACATGATTTCTTAAAAAACACGAGTTTTTAGAAAATGTGTTTTATTTCAAAAATGGAATCAACAAAGTATGCACATTCTACGTCATAGCGACTTTCTATAGTTTGCGCATGCGTTTGGAAATAAGAAAAGCTTACTTCCCCCGTTTTTTAAAATCACAGCTTCTAGAAGGTTTACATGATTTCTTAAAAAACACGAGTTTTTAGAAAATGTGTTTTATTTCATAAATGGAATCAACAAAGTATGCACATTCTACGTCATAAAGAATTTCTATAGTTTGCGCATGGGTCCGGAAATAAGAAAAGCTTACTTCCACCATTTTTTAAAGTCACAGCTTCCAGAAGGTTTTCATGAATTCGTAAAAAACACGAGTTTTTAGAAAATGTGTTTTATTTCATAAATGGAATCTACAAAGTATGCACATTCTACGTCATATCGACTTTATATAGTTTGCGCATGCGTCTGGAAATAAGAAAAGCTTACTTCCCCCATTTTTTAAAATCACAGCTTCTAGAAGGTTTACATGATTTCTTAAAAAACACGAGTTTTTAGAAAATGTGTTTTATTTCATAAATGGAATCAACAAAGTACGGACATTATACGTCATAACGACTTTCTATAGTTTGCGCATGCGTTTAGAAATAAGAAAAGCTTACTTCCCCCGTTTTTTAAAATCACAGCTTCTAGAAGGTTTACATGATTTCGTAAAAAAAAAGAGTTTTTAGAAAATGTGTTTTATTTCATAAATGGAATCTACAAAGTACGAACATTCTACGTCATAACGACTTTCTATAGTTTCCGCATGCGTTTAGAAATAAGAAAAGCTTACTTCCCCCGTTTTTTAAAATCACAGCTTCTAAAAGGTTTACATGATTTCTTAAAAAGCACGAGTTTTTAGAAAATGTGTTTTATTTCATAAATAGAATCAACAAAGTATGCACATTCTATGTCATAACGACTTATATAGTTTGCGCATGCGTCTGGAAAAAAGAAAAGCTTACTTCCCCCGTTTTTTAAAATCACAGCTTCTAGAAGGTTTACATGATTTCTTAAAAAACACGAGTTTTTAGAAAATGTGTTTTATTTCATAAATGGAATCTACAAAGTATGCACATTCTACGGCATAATGACTTTCTATAGTTTGCGCATGCATCCGGAAATAAGAAAAGCTTACTTCCACCATTTTTTAAAATCACAGCTTATACAAGGTTTACATGATTTCGTAAAAAACACGAGTTTTTAGAAAATGTGTTTTATTTCATAAATGGAATCTACAAAGTATGCACATTCTACGTCATAACGACTTTCTATAGTTTGCGCATCCGTCCGGAAATAAGAAAAGCTTACTTCCCCCGTTTTTTAAAATCACAGCTTCTAGAAGGTTCACATGATTTGTTAAAAAACACGAGTTTTTAGAAAATGTGTTTTATTTCATAAATGGAATAAACAAAGTATGCACATTCTACGTCATAACGACTTTCTATTGTTTGCGCATGCGTCCGGAAATAAGAAAAGCTTACTTCCACCGTTTTTTAAAATCACAGCTTCTAGAAGGTTTAAATAATTTCGTAAAAAACACGAGTTTTTAGAAAATGTGTTTTATTTCATAAAATAAATCTACAAAGTATGCACATTCTACATCATAACTACTTTCTATAGTTTGAGCATGCATCCGGAAATAAGAAAAGCTTACTTCCCCCATTTTTTAAAATCACAGCTTCTAGAAGGTTTACATGATTTCTTAAAAAACACGAGTTTTTAGAAAATGTGTTTTATTTCTCTAATGGAATCAACAAAGTATGCACATTCTACGTCATAACGACTTTCTATAGTTTGCGCATGCGTTTGGAAATAAGAAAAGCTTACTTCCCCCGTTTTTTAAAATCACAGCTTCTAGAAGGTTTACATGATTTCTTAAAAAACACGAGTTTTTAGAAAATGTGTTTTATTTCATAAATGGAATCAACAAAGTATGCACATTCTACGTCATAACGAATTTCTATGGTTTGCGCATGCGTCCGGAAATAAGAAAAGCTTACTTCCACCGTTTTTTAAAATCACAGCTTCTAGAAGGTTTACATGAATTCGTAAAAAACACGAGTTTTTAGAAAATGTGTTTTATTTCATAAATGGAATCTACAAAGTATGCACATTCTACGTCATAACGACTCTATATAGTTTGCGCATGCGTCGGGAAATAAGAAAAGCTTACTTCCCCCGTTTTTTAAAATCACAGCTTCTAGAAGGTTTACATGATTTCTTAAAAAACACGAGTTTTTAGAAAATGTGTTTTATTTCATAAATGGAATCAACAAAGTATGCACATTCTACGTCATAACGACCTTCTATAGTTTGCGCATGCGTCCGGAAATAAGAAAAGCTTACTTCCCCCGTTTTTTAAAATCACAGCTTCTAGAAGGTTTACATGATTTCTTAAAAAACACGAGTTTTTAGAAAATGTGTTTTATTTCATAAATGGAATCAAAAAAGTACGAACATTCTACGTCATAACGACTTTCTATAGTTTGCCCATGCGTTTAGAAATAAGAAAAGCTTACTTCCCCCGTTTTTTAAAATCACAGCTTCTAGAAGGTTTACATGATTTCTTAAAAAACAAGAGTTTTTAGAAAATGTGTTTTATTTCATAAATAGAATCAACAAAGTATGCACATTCTACGTTGTAACGACTTTCTATAGTTTGCGCATGCGTCCGGAAATAAGAAAAGCTTACTTCCACTATTTTTTTAAATCACAGCATCTAGAAGGTTTACATGATTTCGTAAAAAACACGAGTTTTTAGAAAATGTGTTTTATTTCATAAATGGAATCTACAAAGTTTGCACATTCTACGTCATAACGACTTTCTATAGTTTGCGCATCCGTCCGGAAATAAGAAAAGCTTACTTCCCCCGTTTTTTAAAATCACAGCTTCTAGAAGGTTTACATGATTTCGTAAGAAAAAAGAGTTTTTAGAAAATGTGTTTTATTTCATAAATGGAATCTACAAAGTAAGCACATTCTACGTCATAACGCCTTTCTACAGTTTGCGCATACGTCCGGAAATAAGAAAAGCTTACTTCCACCGTTTTTTAAAATCACAGCTTCTAGAAGGTTTACATGATTTGTTAAAAAACACAAGTTTTTAGAAAATGTGTTTTATTTCATAAGTGGAATCAACAAATTATGCACATTCTACGTCATAACGACTTTCTATAGTTTCCGCATGCTTCCGGAAATAAGAAAAGCTTACTTCCACCGTTTTTTAAAATCACAGCTTCTAGAAGGTTTACATGATTTCGTAAAAAAAAAGAGTTTTTAGAAAATGTGTTTTATTTCGTAAATGGAATCTACAAAGTATGCATATTATACACCATAACGACTTTCTATAGTTTGCGCATACGTCTGGAAATAAGAAAAGCTTACTTCCACCGTTTTTTAAAATCACAGCTTCTAGAAGGTTTACATGATTACGTAAAAAACATGAGTTTTTGGAAAATGTGTTTTATTTCATAAATGGAAGCTACAAAGTATGCACATTCTATGGCATAACGACTTTCTATAGTTTGCGCATTCGTCCGGAAATAAGAAAAGCTTACTTCCACCGTTTTTTAAAATCACAGCTTCTAGAAGGTTTACGTGATTTCGTAAAAAAAAAGAGTTTTTAGAAAATGTGTTTTATTTCAGAAATGGAATCTACAAAGTATGGACATTCTACGTCATAACGACTTTCTATAGTTTGCGCATATGTCTGGAAATAAGAAAAGTTTACTTCCACCGTTTTTTAAAATCACAGCTTCTAGAAGGTTTACATGATTTCGTAAAAAACACGAGTTTTTAGAAAATGTGTTTTATTTCATAAATGGAAGCTACAAAGTATGCACATTCTATGGCATAACGACTTTCTATAGTTTGCGCATCCGTCAGGAAATAAGAAAAGCTTACTTCCCCCGTTTTTTAAAATCACAGCTTCTAGAAGGTTTACATTATTTGTTAAAAAAAACGAGTTTTTAGAAAATGTGTTTTATTTCATAAATGGAATCAACAAAGTATGCACATTCTACGTCATAACGACTTTCTATAGTTTCCGCATTCGTCCGGAAATAAGAAAAGCTTACTTCCACCGTTTTTTAAAATCACAGTTTCTAGAAGGTTTACATGATTTCGTAAAAAAAAAGAGTTTTTAGAAAATGTGTTTTATTTCATAAATGGAATCTACAATGTATGCACATTCTACGTCATAACGACTTTCTATAGTTTGCGCATACGTCTGGAAATAAGAAAAGCTTACTTCCACAGTTTTTTAAAATCACAGCTTCTAGAAGGTTTACATGATTTCGTAAAAAACACGAGTTTTTAGAAAATGTGTTTTATTTCGTAAATGGAAGCTACAAAGTATGCACATTCTATGGAATAACGACTTTCTATAGTTTGCGCATGCGTCCGGAAATAAGAAAAGCTTACTTCTACCGTTTTTTAAAATCACAGCTTCTAGAAGGTTTACATGATTTCGTAAAAAACACGAGTTTTTAGAAAATGATTTTTATTTCATAAATGGAATCTACAAAGTATGCACATTGAACGTCATAACTACTTTCTATAGTTTGTGCATGCGTCCGGAAATAAGAAAAGCTTACTTCCCCCATTTTTTAAAATCACAGCTTCTAGAAGGTTTACATGATTTCTTAAAAAACACAAGTTTTTAGAAAATGTGTTTTATTTCATAAATGGAATCAACAAAGTATGCACATTCTACGTCATAACGACTTTCTATAGTTTGCGCATGCGTCCGGAAATAAGAAAAGCTTACTTCCACCGTTTTTTAAAATCACAGCTTCTAGAAGGTTTACATGAATTCGTAAAAAACAAGAGTTTTTAGAAAATGTGTTTAATTTCATAAATGGAATCTACAAAGTATGCACATTCTACGTCATAACGACTTTATATAGTTTGCGCATGCGTCTGGAAATAAGAAAAGCTTACTTCCCCCGTTTTTTAAAATCACAGCTTCTAGAAGGTTTACATGATTTCTTAAAAAACACGAGTTTTTAGAAAATGTGTTTTATTTCATAAATGGAATCAACAAAGTATGCACATTCTACGTCATAACGACTTTCTATAGTTTGCGCATCCGTCCGGAAATAAGAAAAGCTTACTTCCCCCGTTTTTTAAAATCACAGCTTCTAGAAGGTTCACATGATTTGTTAAAAAACACGAGTTTTTAGAAAATGTGTTTTATTTCATAAATGGAATAAACAAAGTATGCACATTCTACGTCATAACGACTTTCTATTGTTTGCGCATGCGTCCGGAAATAAGAAAAGCTTACTTCCACCGTTTTTTAAAATCACAGCTTCTAGAAGGTTTAAATAATTTCGTAAAAAACATGAGTTTTTAGAAAATGTGTTTTATTTCATAAAAGGAATCTACAAAGTATGCACATTCTACGTCATAACTACTTTCTATAGTTTGCGCATGCATCCGGAAATAAGAAAAGCTTACTTCCCCCGTTTTTTAAAATCACAGCTTCTAGAAGGTTTACATGATTTCTTAAAAAACACGAGTTTTTAGAAAATGTGTTTTATTTCATAAATGGAATCAACAAAGTATGCACATTCTACGTCATAACGACCTTCTATAGTTTGCGCATGCGTCCGGAAATAAGAAAAGCTTACTTCCCCCGTTTTTTAAAATCACAGCTTCTAGAAGGTTTACATGATTTCTTAAAAAACACGAGTTTTTAGAAAATGTGTTTTATTTCATAAATGGAATCAACAAAGTACGAAAATTCTACGTCATAACGACTTTCTATAGTTTGCCCATGCGTTTAAAAATAAGAAAAGCTTACTTCCCCCGTTTTTTAAAATCACAGCTTCTAGAAGGTTTACATGATTTCTTAAAAAACACGAGTTTTTAGAAAATCTGTTTTATTTCATAAATACAGTCAACAAAGTATGCACATTCTACGTCGTAACGACTTTCTATAGTTTGCGCATGCGTCCGGAAATAAGAAAAGCTTACTTCCACTATTTTTTAAAATCACAGCATCTAGAAGGTTTACATGATTTCGTAAAAAACACGAGTTTTTAGAAAATGTGTTTTATTTCATAAATGGAATCTACAAAGTATGCACATTCTACGTCATAACGACTTTCTATAGTTTGCGCATCCGTCCGGAAATAAGAAAAGCTTACTTCCCCTGTTTTTTAAAATCACAGCTTCTAGAAGTTTTACATGATTTCGTAAAAAAAAAGAGTTTTTAGAAAATGTGTTTTATTTCATAAATGGAATCTACAAAGTAAGCACATTCTCCGTCATAACGACTTTCTACAGTTTGCGCATACGTCCGGAAATAAGAAAAGCTTACTTCCACCGTTTTTTAAAATCACAGCTTCTAGAAGGTTTACATGATTTCGTAAAAAAAAAGAGTTTTTAGAAAATGTGTTTTATTTCATAAATGGAATCTACAAAGTAAGCACATTCTACGTCATAACGACTTTCTATAGTTTCTGCATGCGTCCGGAAATAAGAAAAGCTTACTTCCACCGTTTTTTAAAATCACAGCTTCTAGAAGTTTTACATTATTTCGTAAAAAAAAAGAGTTTTTAGAAAATGTGTTTTATTTCAGAAATGGAATCTACAAAGTATGCACATTCTACGTCATAACGACTTTCTATAGTTTGCGCATACGTATGGAAATAAGAAAAGCTTAATTCCACCGTTTTTTAAAATCACAGCTTCTAGAAGGTTTACATGATTTCGTAAAAAACACGAGTTTTTAGAAAATGTGTTTTATTTCATAAATGGAAGCTACAAAGTATGCACATTCTATGGCATAACGACTTTCTATAGTTTGCGCATGCGTCCGGAAATAAGAAAAGCTTACTTCTACCGTTTTTTAAAATCACAGCTTCTAGAAGGTTTACATGATTTCGTAAAAAACACGAGTTTTTAGAAAATGATTTTTATTTCATAAATGGAATCTACAAAGTATGCACATTCTACGTCATAACTACTTTCTATAGTTTGCGCATGCGTCCGGAAATAAGAAAAGCTTACTTCCCCCATTTTTTAAAATCACAGCTTTAGAAGGTTTACATGATTTCTTAAAAAACACGAGTTTTTAGAAAATGTGTTTTATTTCATAAATGGAATGAACAAAGTATGCACATTATACGTCATAACGACTATCTATAGTTTTCGCATGTGTTTGGAAATAAGAAAAACTTACTTCCCCCATTTTTTAATATCACAGCTTGTAAAAGGTTTACATGATTTCGTAAAAAACACGAGTTTTTAGAAAATGTGTTTTATTTCATAAATGAAATCTACAAAGTATGCACATTCTACATCATAACGACATTCTATAGTTTGCGCATGCGTCCGGAAATAAGAAAAGCTTACTTCCACCGTTTTTTAAAATCAAAGCTTCTAGAAGGTTTACATGATTTCGTAAAAAACATGAGTTTTTAGAAAATGTGTTTTATTTCAAAAATGGAATCTACAAAGTATGCACATTCTACGTCATAATGACCTTCTATAGTTTGCGCATCCTTCCGGAAATAAGAAAAGCTTACTTCCCCCGTTTTTTAAAATCACAGCTTCTAGAAGGTTTACATGATTTCGTAAAAACCACGAGTTTTTAGAAAATGTGTTTGATTTCATAAATGGAATCTAAAAAGTTTGCACATTCTACGTCATAACGACTTTCTATAGTTTGCGCATCCGTCCGGAAATAAGAAAAGCTTACTTCCCCCTTTTTTTAAAATCACAGCTTCTAGAAGGTTTACATGATTTGTTAAAAAACACGAGTTTTTAGAAAATGTGTTTTATTTCATAAATGGAATCTACAAAGTATGCACATTCTACGTCATAACGACTTTCTATAGTTTGCGCATGCGTCCGGAAATAAGAAAAGCTTACTTCCACCGTTTTTTAAAATCACAGCTTCTAGAAGGTTTACATGATTTCGTAAAAAAAAAGAGTTTTTAGAAAATGTGTTTTATTTCATAAATGGAATCTCCAAAGTAAGCACATTCTACGTCATAACGACTTTCTACAGTTTGCGCATACGTCCGGAAATAAGAAAAGCTTACTTCCACTGTTTTTTAAAATCACAGCTTCTAGAAGGTTTACATGAATTCGTAAAAAACATGAGTTTTTAGAAAATGTGTTTTATTTCATAAATGGAAGCTACAAAGTATGCACATTCTACGGCATAACGACTTTCTATAGTTTGCGCATGCGTCCGTAAATAAGAAAAGCTTACTTCCACCGTTTTTTAAAATCACAGCTTCTAGAAGGTTTACATGATTTCGTAAAAAACACGAGTTTTTAGAAAATGTGTTTTATTTCATAAATGGAATCTACAAAGTATGCACATTCTACGTCATAACGACTTTATATATTTTGTGCATTCGTCTGGAAATAAGAAAAGCTTACTTCCAACATTTTTTAAAATCACAGCATCTAGAAGGTTTACATGATTTCGTAAAAAACACGAGTTTCCAGAAAATGTGTTTTATTTCATAAATGGAATCTACAAAGTATGCACATTCTACGTCATAACAATTTTCTATAGTTTGCGCATGCGTCCGGAAATAAGAAAAGCTTACTTCCACCATTTTTTAAAATCACAGCCTCTAGAAGGTTTACATTATTTCGTAAAAAACACGAGTTTTTAGAAAATGTGTTTTATTTCATAAATGGAATCTACAAAGTATGCACATTCTACGTCATAACGACATTCTATAGTTTTTGCATGCGTCCGGAAATAGGAAAAGCTTACTTCCACCGTTTTTTAAAATCACAGCTTCTAGAAGGTTTACATGATTTCGTAAAAACCACGAGTTTTTAGAAAATGTGTTTTATTTCATAAATGGAATCTATAAAGTATGCACATTCTACGGCATAACGACTTTCTATACTTTGTGCATGCGTCCGGAAATAAGAAAAGCTTACTTCCACCGTTTTTTAAAATCACAGCTTCTAGAAGGTTTACATGATTTCGTAAAAAACACGAGTTTTTAGAAAATGTGTTTTATTTCATAAATGGAATCTACAAAGTATGCACATTCTATGTCATAACGACTTTACATAGTTTGGGCATGCGTCTGGAAATAAGAAAAGCTTACTTCCAACATTTTTTAAAATCACAGCATCTAGAAGGTTTACATGATTTCGTAAAAAACACAAGTTTTCAGAAAATGTGTTTTATTTCATAAATTGAATCGACAAAGTATGCACATTCTACGTCATAATGACTTTCTATAGTTTGCGCATGCGTCCGGAAATAAGAAAAGCTTACTTCCCCCGTTTTTTAAAATCACAGCTTCTAGAAGGTTTACATGATTTCTTAAAAAACACGAGTTTTTAGAAAATGTGTTTTATTTCATAAATGGAATCAACAAAGTATGCACATTCTACATCATAACGACTTTCTATAGTTTGTGCATTCGTCCAGAAATAAGAAAATCTTACTTCCACCGTTTTTTAAAATCACAGCTTGCAGAAGGTTTACATGATTTCGTAAAAAACGTGAGTCTTTGGAAAATATGTTTTATTTCATAAATGGAATCAACAAAGTATGCACATTCTACATCATAACGACTTTCTATAGTTTGCGCATCCGTCTGGAAATAAGAAAAGCTTACTTCCCCCGTTTTTTAAAATCACAGCTTCTAGAAGGTTTACATGATTTCTTAAAAAACACGAGATTTTAGAAAATGTTTTTTATTTCATAAATGGAATCAACAAAGTATGCACATTCTACATCAGAACGACTTTCTATAGTTTGCGCATGCGTCCGGAAATAAGAAAAGCTTACTTCCACAATTTTTTAAAATCACAGCATCTAGAAGGTTTACATGATTTCGTAAAAAACACGAGTTTTTAGAAAATGTGTTTTATTTCATAAATGGAATCAACAATGTATGCACATTATACGTCATAACGACTTTCTATAGTTTGCGCATGCGTTTGGAAATAAGAAAAGCTTACTCCCCCCGTTTTTTAAAATCACAGCTTCTAAAAGGTTTACATGATTTCTTAAACAACACGAGTTTTTAGAAAATGTGTTTTATTTCATAAATAGAATCAACAAAGTATGCACATTCTACGTCATAACGACTTTCTATAGTTTGCGCATGCGTCCGGAAATAAGAAAAGCTTACTTCCACCATTTTTTAAAATCACAGCATCTAGAAGGTTTACATGATTCCGTAAAAAACACGAGTTTTTAGAAAATGTGTTTTATTTCATAAATGTAATCTACAAAGTATGCACATTCTACGTCATAACGACATTCTATAGTTTGCGCATGCGTCCGGAAATAAGAAAAGCTTACTTCCACCGTTTTTTAAAATCACAGCTTCTAGAAGGTTTACATGATTTCGTAAAAAACACGAGTTTTTAGAAAATGTGTTTGATTTCATAAATGGAATCTAAAAAGTTTGCACATTCTACGTCATAACGACTTTCTATAGTTTGCGCATCCGTCCGGAAATAAGAAAAGCTTACTTCCCCCGTTTTTTAAAATCACAGCTTCTAGAATGTTTACATGATTTGTTAAAAAACACGAGTTTTTAGAAAATGTGTTTTATTTCATAAATGGATTCAACAAAGTATGCACATTCTACGTCATAACGACTTTATATAGTTTGCGCATGCATCCGGAAATAAGAAAATCTTACTTCCTCCGTTTTTTAAAATCACAGCTTCTAGAAGGTTTACATGATTTCGTAAAAAAAAAGAGTTTTTAGAAAATGTGTTTTATTTCATAAATGGAATCTACAAAGTATGCACATTCTGTTAAAATTCAATATGCTAAGACAGAAAATAGCAGCACTACATTCCATTTCACAATAATAGCATATACAGGATCACTGAAGAAACAACAAGCATAGCATAAACACAAGAGACAGAGATTTATCCTGGGAAACCCTCATGGGGTAGAAAACCCAGCAAAGCTTCCTCAATATAGATGACCAGCAATATACAAAGATGAAACCCTGAGTCATGATCTCCTCCTCCACAATATCAGACCTCTTCTCCACAAGTGCACTATCCTCAAGTGAGTGAGTGTGTCAAATGAGGAACACACCTCCTCTATTTATACACTACACTGACATATCTTTTACACAAGTACACGTAGGCTCGTATTTAACCAATGGGTTAAATACCCCACTACAACTGACTGGGCCGACCCCCACATGGTGGGTCTAATAACCCTAGTTACCACAACCAACTTGGAGGAATAAACATCTCTGGATTTATAGTATAATCACATCGGAGGTATGGAACATCTCCGGAGTAAATAATATACAAATATAATATTCTTTGAAGTTACAATATTTCAACACTCCCCCTTAACGAGAAGGATATTATAACAGTATCTGCACGAGCAAGGAGTCATCAACATCATACATGATACATCTATAAATCATTGGAAGCTTTCTTATCATCATCAGTAACTCAACCAGTTACTGGAACATCAACATCTTCAGTACTGAATCTTTATCTTATGCAGCACTCGAACAACTATAGCAACATCAACGTCTGGATCCTCACGATCATCAACATCGTCATCTAGACCATCACGATCAGCATCATCGTCATCATACGATCATCAGCATCGTCATTACACGATCATCAGCATCGTCATCACACGATCAGCAGCATCGTCATCAAACGATCAGCAGCATCGTCATCACACAATCAGCAGCATCGTCATCACACGATCAGCAGCATCGTCATCACACGATCATCAGCATCGTCATCACACGATCAGCAGCATCGTCATCACACGATCATCAGCATCGTCATATCACGATTAACAGCATCGTCATCACACGATCAGCTGCATCATCATCACACGATCATCAACATCGTCATCACATGATCAGCAGCATCGTCATCAAACGATCAGTAGCATCGTCATCTATATACATGATCCTTCCTTTCGGAATTACTGGATCAATCTCATCACAATCATATTTAAGACTATCCTTCCTTTCGGAATTACTGGATTTACTGTCTAAGGATGATTAGTCCAACCACAATCATATTTTAAGACTATCCTCCTTTCGGAATTACTGGATTTACTGTCTAAGGATGATCAATCCAACCACAATCGCATTTAAGACTATCCTTCCTGGATTTACTGTCTAAGGATGATTAATCCAACCACAATCGCATTTAAGACTATCCTTCCTGGATTTACTGTCTAAGGATGATTAATCCAACCACAATCGCATTTAAGACTATCCTTCCTGGATTTACTGTCTAAGGATGATTAATCCAACCACAATCGCATTTAAGACTATCCTTCCTGGATTTACTGTCTAAGGATGATTAATCCAACCACAATCGCATTTAAGACTATCCTTCCTGGATTTACTGTCTAGGGATGATTAATCCAACCACAATCGCATTTAAGACTATCCTTCCTGGATTTACTGTCTAGGGATGATTAATCCAACCACAATCGCATTTAAGACTATCCTTCCTGGATTTACTGTCTAAGGATGATTAATCCAATCACAATCACATTTAAGACTATCCTTCCTGGATTTACTGTCTAAGGATGATTAATCCAATCACGTGCATTTTGAACCAAGGTCCAGGGACGATGCAGTCCTATCCTCTATTCTCGGAGACACCTGTCTACGGCTCACTTTAGAACTTGAGTTCAAGGATGATCCAATCCTCTCAAGTCCACCAAGGACTTCATTCTCGGAGACCTCACGTCTACGGCTCTCTTTAGGACTGAAAGTCCAGGGATGATCCAATCCCCTCAAGTCCACCAAGGACTTCATTCTCGGAGACCTCACGTCTACGGCTCTCTTTAGGACTGAAAGTCCAGGGATGATCCAATCCCCTCAAGTCCACCAAGGACTTCATTCTCGGAGACCTCACGTCTACGGCTCTCTTTAGGACTGAAAGTCCAAGGATGATCCAATCCCCTTAATTCCACCAAGGACTTCATTCTCGGAGACCTCACGTCTACGGCTCTCTTTAGGACTGAAAGTCCAGGGATGATCCAATCCCCTCAATTCCACCAAGGACTTCATTCTCGGAGACCTCACGTCTACGGCTCTCTTTAGGACTGAAAGTCCAGGGATGATCCAATCCCCTCAAGTCCACCAAGGACTTCATTCTCGGAGACCTCACGTCTACGGCTCTCTTTAGGACTGAAAGTCCAGGGATGATCCAATCCCCTCAAGTCCACCAAGGACTTCATTCTCGGAGACCTCACGTCTACGGCTCTCTTTAGGACTGAAATTCCAGGGATGATCCAATCCCCTCAAGTCCACCAAGGACTTCATTCTCGGAGACCTCACGTCTACGGCTCTCTTTAGGACTGAAAGTCCAGGGATGATCCAATCCCCTCAAGTCCACCAAGGACTTCATTCTCGGAGACCTCACGTCTACGGCTCTCTTTAGGACTGAAAGTCCAGGGATGATCCAATCCCCTCAAGTCCACCAAGGACTTCATTCTCGGAGACCTCACGTCTACGGCTCTCTTTAGGACTGAAAGTCCAGGGATGATCCAATCCCCTCAACTGTCCACTAAGGACTTCATTTTCGGAGACCTCACGTCTACGGCTCTCTTTAGGACTGAAAGTCCAGGGATGATCCAATCCTCATCTGTATTCACATCTATACAAGTACAAATTTCCAAGAGCATGTATCACATCAAAACATGTATACATTACTAATCAAAACATGTATACATCTAGCATGTATTCTCACTAATACATCTAACATCAAAACATGTATACATCACATCAAAACATGTATACATCTAGCATTTATTCTCACTAATACATCAAAGCATGTATACATCACCTCAAAACATGTATACATCTATCATGTATTCTCACTAATACATCTAACATCAAAACATGTATACATCTAGCATGTATTCTCACTAATACATCTAACATCAAAGCATGTATACATCACCTCAAAACATGTATACATCTATCATGTATTCTCACTAATACATCTAACATCAAAACATGTATACATCACATCAAAACATGTATACATCTAAAATAAAAGATATATAAGAGTTCTAAATCTAAATATTTGTAAGTAGCTAAGTACAACAAAATAAAATTTAAGGGATAGAATTGTTATCAAATACTATACTACTCCCCCTTTCGAGGAGGGTCCTTCTGGACTATACCAAGCTTGTCTCGTAAGTATTCAAACTTTACTCGAGACAAAGGTTTAGTCAGGATATCGGCAATCTGATCCTTAGTGCTTATATACTCGAGCTTGATAGCTCCTCTCTGCACCATATCTCGTATATAGAAGTATCGGATCTCTATGTGTTATTGACTTATCGTGGCATACAAGATTTTCTATCTTGATTCATTTCTAAGTCAAACACTCCATATAATAGCTTCTGAAGCCACACTGCTTCACAGCTGGCAGAGCAGACAGCTATATATATATATTCTGCTTCAGCAGTACTGAGAGCCACACTAGATTGTTCCTTGCTGAACCATGAGATCATGGCAGATTCAAGACTATAACATCCACCTGATGTACTCTTTCTGTCTGAGGCACTTCCTACCCAATCAAAATCTGAGTAACCATGTAAACGGAGTTCATGACCTCCAAGATAATATAGACCAAAATCTAATGTACCTTTTAGGTACCTCACTACATGCTTTGTAGCTATTAAGTGCACCTTTCTAGGTTCTACTAGATACTGACTTAGGGTATTTACAGCAAAGCATATATCTAGCCTAGTATTTGTTAAGTACATCAATGATCCAATGATTTGTCTATATAGGGTTAGGTCCATTAAATACGATGAGTCATTAACTAACAACTTCAAGTTGGAGTCCATGGGAGTGGCCATGGCTTTATATTCCAACATATCAAATCTTTTTAGAAACTTCACAGCATACTTACCTTGATTTAAAAGATTCCTTTTGGATCTTGCCATACTTCTAGACCTAAGAAGTAGTGCATTAATCCGAGATCTTTCATTTTCATTTTTGCAGCCATTTTCATGACCTGTTTCTCATTCCTTGTCAGAAAGAGATCATCGTCATACAATAATGGTATGATAGGTTCATCATCCACAACCTTAAGGTAAAGGTTAGGAACAACTTTACTTCTGGTAAAGCCCAAGCTTTGTCATGAAGCTGTCAATTGTCCATTATTCACACTCAGCATTGAATGATCTTCTGCATATCTTTTGAACTTCTATTCATTCTGTACCACTGTGCATGCTCAAGAGTCATCCTCACAAACATATACTCATTAGTATATTCTAAATGCTATCAAAACATTATAGTACTAAATAATCTTGAAAATGTATAGTCATGATTATAGTTAATAAACATTAGTATTCAAGATTTCAGTGAAGTCTTCTTTTACTCATGCATATCATCAATCAAGATAAAAGATATAATATGCATAATCCCTTGATTACTAAATTTATGAATAAGCATAACCAATCATTCCAAGTATACTTATATAAGGGATCCTAACACAAGGTAAGATTCATGGGAAACATACTTGGATTAGTATACCTACTTGGTTATGTACAACATACCTAAACAATCTCTTCAATGATTTAGAGATCCTGAGCTAGAACCTGCATGTCTCATAGGTTCAGCATAATATAACAAAGTCATACATACCTCGTAAGTAGAACAAAGATTGTGGATGAGTCTTTGTCTTCATGTTTTCATGGTCATGGAACCTGATTTGTCTTTTGTGATGTACCTGTATCTTGTTAGCAAACAACATCAACCTCACACAACATCATATTAGTACAATCATAAGTGTCAACACCCTAACCAATGAATATCTTCTATCATGCATTCATAATTTTGTTAAGGTGATACAACAAATCTAAAATCAAGATTGTACTAACCGTAATAACATGAAGACAAACATACCATAAAATTAATCATGAACAAATCTCAAAACATACCTCGATGAGTCATACCTGTCGAGATCGCTTGTAATCTCCTTATGTAAAGCCTTAGCCTCATCTCCCTCTGAAATAGGAACTCCTTCACTTATGCAGGTGACCAATCCATCTTCTTCTAGGATTAACCCTATCCACTTGATTTGCAAGAACTGGACCTGGAGCTGGATATGGGTTTGTCAGAGAAACCCCAAAAATTCAAACTTTGAATTTCAAACTTCTGAAAGGATAGAAATATGCGCCTTGATGAGCTGATCAAACTGATATATTCAGAATTTGAAAACTGCAAAGTTTCACTCCTCAATTTTTCCTTTGAAACTTCCGGATTCACTGGACGTGACCCTGAAATGGGGTTTGATGAATCCCACTCTTTTTCTCAATCAAAATGTTTGATCCAAAGCTCTAAGCTTCTATTTTTCTGAGGATCTTCCAGCCATGGTCACAGATTTCAAAAATTCCCATTTTTGCAGAAGCCCTAATTTTCCACTTTTCTGATCAAAGTCCCGAACTAGGGTTTGATCAAGCACGGCCTTCTGCCCAACCAAAAAATCTGATCTTGTTCTCTAAATTTCTATTTTGATGAGTAGCATTCAGCCGTGGTCTCCGTTTACAAAAATTCCAACTTTCTTCAAAGCCCTAAATTTCGGAAGCCATGAAGGTACTCAAAAATAATTCAGTTTTGACAGAAATATGTACCTGATTGTTTCTGGTGTAACTCCAAACTTTTCAATCCACGGGGTCTGAAAAAGTTTTCTGAGATAACCTGACCTGTTATCTTTCCATCCTGACAGGTCTGACCTCAATTGGATTCTCTGAGAGAGAGTTATGTCAAATGTCGCAACGTGACCTGTTTTGAGATAAAACAGAAGAGCGAACTTGTACGGCGTGCCACGTGTCACTGTTTGAACTTCGGCCTCTAAAAAACATTTCAGAGGTAGCTCGGCCTGTTATCTTTCCATCCTGACAGGTTTGACCTCAATTAGACTCTCTGAGAGAGAGTTATGCCAAGTGTCTCAACATGACCTGTTTATGGGATAATACAGGAGAGCGAAATTGTACGGAGTTCCACGTGTCACTGGTTCAACTTCGGCCTCTGAAAACGTTTTCTGAGATAGTACAGACTATGTACTACCTGTCACTTTTTACGAAATTTCATTTGGAGCTTCCTAGCCCAAGATATGACCTTTTTCCCAAGGTCACCTGATTTTGACTCAGATTTGGAAGAGGCAGAAACCCTATATTGTACAGATCATAAATGACAAAGTACAACGAATTAGAGGTTGTCCTTTGGACACAAGGTATCTGGAGATTTAATCTTCATCCTGTAACAATTTCAGATCCGAAAACGTCTCCAAAACGGATTTATAGTGAAAGTGCTACGATGACTGGTTTTTGCTATGTAAAACACTAACCTTCAAATTGTCGTAAGTAAAGCAAGTGTCGTTAGTGCCATACCTTGTCTTCCTTCAGGTTAGCTCTGATACCATGTTAAAATTCAATATGCTAAGACAGAAAATAGCAGCATTACATTCCATTTCACAATAATAGCATATACAGGATCACTGAAGAAACAACAAGCATAGCATAAACACAAGAGACAGAGATTTATCCTCGGAAACCCTCATGGGGTGGAAAACTCAGCAAAGCTTCCTCAATATAGATGACTAGCAATATACAAAGATGAAACCCTGAGACATGATCTCCTCCTCCACAATATCAGACCTCTTCTCCACAAGTGCACTATCCTCAAGTGAGTGAGTGTGTCAAATGAGGAACACACCTCCTCTATTTATACACTACACTGACATATCTTTTACACAAGTACACGTAGGCTCGTATTTAACCAATGGGTTAAATACCCCACTACAACTGACTGGGCCGACCCCCACATGGTGGGTCTAATAACCCTAGTTACCACAACCAACTTGGAGGAATAAACATCTCCGGATTTATAGTATAATCACATCGGAGGTATGGAACATCTCCGGAATAAATAATATACAAATATAATATTCTTTGAAGTTACAATATTTCAACACATTCTACGTCATAACGACTTTCTATAGTTTGCGCATACGCCCGGAAATAAGAAAAGCTTACTTCCACCGTTTTTTAAAATCATAGCTTCTAGAAGGTTTACATAATTTCGTAAAAAACACGAGTTTTTAGAAAATGTGTTTTATTTCATAAATGGAATCTACAAAGTATGCACATTCTACAGCATAACGACTTTCTATAGTTTGCGCATGCGTCAAGAAATAAGAAAAGCTTACTTCCACCAATTTTTAAAATCACAGCTTCTAGAAGGTTTACATGATTTCGTAAAAAACACGAGTTTTTAGAAAATGTGTTTTATTTGATAAATGGAATCTACAAAGTATGCACATTCTACGTCATAACTACTTTCTACAGTTTGCGCATGCATCCGAAAATAAGAAAAGCTTACTTCCCCCATTTTTTAAAATCACAGCTTCTAGAAGGTTTACATGATTTCTTAAAAAACACGAGTTTTTAGAAAATGTGTTTTATTTCTCTAATGGAATCAACAAAGTATGCAAATTCTACGTCATAACGACTTTCTATAGTTTGCGCATGCGTTTGGAAATAAGAAAAGCTTACTTCCCCCATTTTTTAAAATCACAGCTTCTAGAAGGTTTACATGATTTCTTAAAAAACACGAGTTTTTAGAAAATGTGTTTTATTTCATAAATGGAATCAACAAAGTATGCACATTCTATGTCATAACGAATTTCTATGGTTTGCGCATGCGTCCGGAAATAAGAAAAGCTTACTTCCACCGTTTTTTAAAATCACAGCTTCTAGAAGGTTTACATGAATTCGTAAAAAACACGAGTTTTTAGAAAATGTGTTTTATTTCATAAATGGAATCTACAAAGTATGCACATTCTACGTCATAACGACTTTATATAGTTTGCGCATACGTCTGGAAATAAGAAAACTTTACTTCCACCGTTTTTTAAAATCACAGCTTCTAGAAGGTTTACATGATTTCGTAAAAAACACGAGTTTTTAGAAAATGTGTTTTATTTCATAAATGGAAGCTACAAAGTATGCACATTCTATGGCATAACGACTTTCTATAGTTTGCGCATCCGTCCGGAAATAAGAAAAGCTTACTTCCCCCGTTTTTTAAAATCACAGCTTCTAGAAGGTTTACATGATTTGTTAAAAAACATGAGTTTTTAGAAAATGTGTTTTATTTCATAAATGGAATCAACAAAGTATGCACATTCTACGTCATAACGACTTTCTATAGTTTCCGCATTCGTTCGGAAATAAGAAAAGCTTACTTCCACTGTTTTTTAAAATCACAGCTTCTAGAAGGTTTACATGATTTCGTAAAAAAAAAGAGTTTTTAGAAAATGTGTTTTATTTCATAAATGTAATCTACAAAGTATGCACATTTTACTTCATAATGACTTTCTATAGTTTGCGCATACGTCTGGAAATAAGAAAAGCTTACTTCCACCGTTTTTTAAAATCACAGCTTCTAGAAGGTTTACATGATTTCGTAAAAAACACGAGTTTTTAGAAAATGTGTTTTATGTAATAAATGGAAGCTAGAAAGTATGCACATTCTATGTCATAACGACTTTCTACAGTTTGCGCATGCGTCCGGAAATAAGAAAAGCTTACTTCTACCGTTTTTTAAAATCACAGCTTCTAGAAGGTTTACATGATTTCGTAAAAAACACGATTTTTTAGAAAATGTGTTTTATTTCATAAATGGAATCTACAAAGTATGCACATTCTACGTCATAAGTACTTTATATAGTTTGCGCATGCGTCCGGAAATAAGAAAAGCTTACTTCCCCATTTTTTAAAATCACAGCTTCTAGAAGGTTTACATGATTTCTTAAAAAACACGAGTTTTTAGAAAATGTGTTTTATTTCATAAATGGAATCTACAAAGTATGCACATTCTACGTCATAAGTACTTTATATAGTTTGCGCATGCGTCCGGAAATAAGAAAAGCTTACTTCCACCGTTTTTTAAAATCACAGCTTCTAGTAGGTTTACATGATTTCTTAAAAAACAAGAGTTTTTAGAAAATGTGTTTTATTTCATAAATGGAATCTACAAAGTATGCACATTCTACGTCATAACGACTTTCTTTAGTTTGCGCATGCGTTTGGAAATAAGAAAAGCTTACTTCCCCCGTTTTTTAAAATCACAGCTTCTAGAAGGTTTACATGATTTCTTAAAAAACACGAGTTTTTAGAAAATGTGTTTTATTTCATAAATAGAATCAACAAAGTATGCACATTCTACGTCATAACGAATTTCTATAGCTTGCGCATGCGTCCGGAAATAAGAAAAGCTTACTTCCACCGTTTTTTAAAATCACAGCTTCTAGAAGGTTTACATGATTTTGTAAAAAAAAGAGTTTTTAGAAAATGTGTTTTATTTCATAAATGGAATCTACAAAGTATGCACATTCTACGTCATAACGACTTTCTATAGTTTGCGCATGCGTCCGGAAATAAGAAAAGCTTACTTCCACCGTTTTTTAAAATCACAGCTTCTAGAAGGTTTACATGATTTCGTAAAAAACACGAGTTTTTAGAAAATGTGTTTTATTTCATAAATGGAATCTACAAAGTATGCACATTCTACGTCATAACGACTTTCTATAGTTTGCGCATCCGTCCAGAAATAAGAAAAGCTTACTTCCCCCGTTTTTTAAAATCACAGCTTCTAGAAGGTTTACATGATTTGTTAAAAAACACGAGTTTTCAGAAAATGTGTTTTATTTCATAAATGGAATCAACAAAGTATGCACATTCTACGTCATAACGACTTTCTATAGTTTGCGCATGCGTCCGGAAATAAGAAAAGCTTACTTCCACCATTTTTTAAACTCACAGCTTCTAGAAGGTTTACATGATTTTGTAAAAAAAAGAGTTTTTAGAAAATGTTTTTTCTTTCATAAATGGAATCAACAAAGTATGCACATTCTATGTCATAACAACTTTCTATTGTTTGCGCATGCGTCCGGAAATAAGAAAAGCTTACTTCCACCGTTTTTTAAAATCACAGCTTCTAGTAGGTTTACATGATTTCTTAAAAAACAAGAGTTTTTAGAAAATGTGTTTTATTTCATAAATGGAATCTACAAAGTATGCACATTCTACGTCATAACGACTTTCTTTAGTTTGCGCATGCGTTTGGAAATAAGAAAAGCTTACTTCCCCCGTTTTTTAAAATCACAGCTTCTAGAAGGTTTACATGATTTCTTAAAAAACACGAGTTTTTAGAAAATGTGTTTTATTTCATAAATAGAATCAACAAAGTATGCACATTCTACGTCATAACGACTTTCTATAGTTTGCGCATGCGTCCGGAAATAAGAAAAGCTTACTTCCACCGTTTTTTAAAATCACAGCTTCTAGAAGGTTTACATGATTTTGTAAAAAAAAGAGTTTTTAGAAAATGTGTTTTATTTCATAAATGGAATCTACAAAGTATGCACATTCTACGTCATAACGACTTTCTATAGTCTGCGCATATGTCTGGAAATAAGAAAAATTTACTTCCACCGTTTTTTAAAATCACAGCTTCTAGAAGGTTTACATGATTTCGTAAAAAACACGAATTTTTAGAAAATGTGTTTGATTTCATAAATGGAAGCTACAAAGTATGCAAATTCTATGGCATAACGTATTTCTATAGTTTGCGCATCCGTCCTGAAATAAGAAAAGCTTACTTCCCCCGTTTTTTAAAATCACAGCTTCTAGAAGGTTTACATGATTTGTTAAAAAACACGAGTTTTTAGAAAATGTGTTTGATTTCATAAATGGAATCAACAAAGTATGCACATTCTACGTCATAACGACATTCTATAGTTTCCGCATTCGTCAGGAAATAAAAAAAGCTTACTTCCACTGTTTTTTAAAATCACAGCTTCTAGAAGGTTAACGTGATTTTGTAAAAAAAAGAGTTTTTAGAAAATGTTTTTTCTTTCATAAATGGAATCAACAAAGTATGCACATTCTACGTCATAACAACTTTCTATTGTTTGCGCATGCGTCCGGAAATAAGAAAAGCTTACTTCCACCGTTTTTTAAAATCACAGCTTCTAGAAGGTTTGCATGATTTCTTAAAAAACAAGAGTTTTTAGAAAATGTGTTTTATTTCATAAATGGAATATACAAAGTATGCACATTCTGCGTCATAACGACTTTCTATAGTTTGCGCATGCGTTTGGAAATAAGAAAAGCTTACTTCCCCCGTTTTTTAAAATCACAGCTTCTAGAAGGTTTACATGATTTCTTAAAAAACACGAGTTTTTAGAAAATGTGTTTTATTTCATAAATAGAATCAATAAAGTATGCACATTCTACGTCATAACGACTTTCTATAGTTTGTGCATGCGTCCGGAAATAAGAAAAGCTTACTTCCACCGTTTTTTAAAATCAGAGCTTCTAGAAGGTTTACATGATTTTGTTAAAAAACATGAGTTTTTAGAAAATGTGTTTTATTTCATAAATGGAATCAAAAAAGTATGCACATTCTACGTCATAACGACATTCTATTGTTTTCCGCATACGTCTGGAAATAAGAAAAGCTTACTTCCACCGTTTTTTAAAATCACAGCTTCTAGAAGGTTTACATGATTTCGTAAAAAATACGAGTTTTTGGAAAATGTATTTTATTTCATAAATGGAAGCTACAAACTATGCACATTCTATGTCATAACGACTTTCTACAGTTTGCGCATGCGTCCGGAAATAAGAAAAGCTTACTTCTACCGTTTTTTAAAATCACAGCTTCTAGCAGGTTTACATGATTTCGTAAAAAACACGAGTTTTTAGAAAATGTGTTTTATTTCATAAATGGAATCTACAAAGTATGCACATTCTACGTCATAACTACTTTATATAGTTTGCGCATGCGTCCGGAAATAAGAAAAGCTTACTTACCCATTTTTTAAAATCACAGCTTCTAGAAGGTTTACATGATTTCTTAAAAAACACGAGTATTTAGAAAATGTGTTTTATTTCATAAATGGAATCAACAAAGTATGCACATTCTACATCATAACGACTTTCTATAGGTTGTGCATGTGTTTGGAAATAAGAACAACTTACTTCCCCCGTTTTTTAAAATCACAGCTTCTAGAAGGTTTACATGATTTCGTAAAAAACACGAGGTTTTAGAAAATGTGTTTTATTTCATAAATGAAATCTACAAAGTATGCACATTCTACATCATAACGACATTCTATAGTTTGCGCATGCGTCCGGAAATAAGAAAAGCTTACTTCCACCGTTTTTTAAAATCAAAGCTTCTAGAAGGTTTACATGATTTCGTAAAAAACATGAGTTTTTAGAAAATGTGTTTTATTTCATAAATGGAATCTACAAAGTATGAACATTCTACGTCATAACGACTTTCTATAGTTTGCGCATCAGTCCGGAAATAAGAAAAGCTTACTTCCCCCGTTTTTTAAAATCACAGCTTCTAGAAGGTTTACATGATTTGTTAAAAATTATGAGTTTTTAGAAAATGTGTTTTATTTCATAAATGGAATCAACAAAGTATGCACATTCTACGTCATAACGACTTTCTATAGTTTGCGCATGCGTCCCGAAATAAGAAAAGCTTAATTCCACCGTTTTTTAAAATCACAGCTTCTAGAAGGTTTACATGATTTTGTAAAAAAAAAGAGTTTTTAGAAAATGTGTTTTATTTCATAAATGGAATCTACAAAGTAAGCACATTCTACGTCATAACAACTTTCTACAGTTTGCTCATACGTCCGGAAATAAGAAAAGCTTACTTTCACCATTTTTTAAAATCACAGCTTCTAGAAGGTTTACATGCTTTCGTAAAAAACACGAGTTTTTAGAAAATGTGTTTTATTTCATAAATGGAATCTACAAAGTATGCACATTCTACGGCATAACGACTTTCTATAGTTTGCGCATGCGTCCGGAAATAAGAAAAGCTTACTTCCACCGTTTTTTAAAATCACAGCTTTTAGAAGGTTTACATGATTTCGTAAAAAACACGAGTTTTTAGAAAATGTGTTTTATTTCATAAATGGAATCTACAAAGTATGCACATTCTACGTCATAACGACTTTCTATTGTTTGCGCATCCGTCTGGAAATAAGAAAAGCTTACTTCCCCCGTTTTTTAAAATCACAGCTTCTAGAAGGTTTACATGATTTGTTAAAAAACACGAGTTTTCAGAAAATGTGTTTTATTTCATAAATGGAATCAACAAAGTATGCACATTCTACGTCATAACGACTTTCTATAGTTTGCGCATGCGTCCGGAAATAACAAAAGCTTACTTCCACCGTTTTTTAAAATCACAGCTTCTAGAAGGTTTACATGATTTTGTAAAAAAAAGAGTTTTTAGAAAATGTGTTTTATTTCATAAATGGAATCTACAATGTATGCACATTCTACGTCATAATGACTTTCTATAGTTTGCGCATACCTCTGGAAATAAGAAAAGCTTACTTCCACCGTTTTTTAAAATCACAGCTTCTAGAAGGTTTAGATGATTTCGTAAAAAACACGAGTTTTTAGAAAATGTGTTTTATTTCATAAATGGAAGCTACAAAGTATGCACCTTCTACGTCATAACGACTTTCTATAGTTTGCGCATGCGTTTGGAAATAAGAAAAGCTTACTTCCCCCGTTTTTTAAAATCACAGCTTCTAGAAGGTTTACGATTTCTTAAAAAACATGAGTTTTTAGAAAATGTGTTTTATTTCATAAATAGAATCAACAAAGTATGCACATTCTACGTCATAACGACTTTCTATAGTTTGCGCATGAGTCCGGAAATAAGAAATCCTTACTTCCACCGTTTTTTAAAATCACAGCTTCTAGAAGGTTTACATGATTTTGTAAAAAAAAGAGTTTTTAGAAAATGTGTTTTATTTCATAAATGGAATCTACAAAGTATGCACATTCTACGTCATAACGACTTTCTATAGTCTGCGCATACGTCTGGAAATAAGAAAAGTTTACTTCCACCGTTTTTTAAAATCACAGCTTCTAGAAGGTTTACATGATTTCGTAAAAAAAATGAATTTTTAGAAAATGTGTTTGATTTCATAAATGGAAGCTACAAAGTATGCACATTCTATGGCATAATGACTTTCTATAGTTTGCGCATCCGTCCTGAAATAAGAAAAGCTTACTTCCCCCGTTTTTTAAAATCACAGCTTCTAGAAGGTTTACATGATTGGTTAAAAAACACGAGTTTTTAGGAAATGTGTTTTATTTCATAAATGGAATCAACAAAGTATGCACATTCTACGTCATAACAACTTTCTATAGTTTCCGCATTCGTCCGGAAATAAGAAAAGCTTACTTCCACCGTTTTTTAAAATCACAGCTTCTAGAAGGTTTACATGATTTTGTAAAAAAAAAGAGTTTTTAGAAAATGTGTTTTATTTCATAAATGGAATCTAAAAAGTATGCACATTCTGTTAGATTTAAACCAAATAGACAAACAAGATCTCTGAAAGAAACACAATCACAAGATAGACACACAATATACCCTGGGAAACCCTCATGGGGTAGAAAACCCAGCAAAGCTTTCCTCAATAAGATGATCAACCAAAATACAAGATGTGCTCCTTCTCCTTGACTCCTTAGCAGATCTCCTCAACTAGTGCGCACTCTTCCACAAGTGAGTGAATGAACTAATGAGGAGTTCACCTCCTCTATTTATACTTGACTTCCAACTGACTAAAAGACTAATGGGGCCGACCTCACCTGGAGAAGTCTAATAACCCCTAAAATATAACTTCCGGGCCGACCCACTTATGGTGGGTCTAATAACCCTAGTTAATACAATCCCTTGGAGGAATAAACATCTCCAGATACATGATAGGGTTACCTCGGAGGAATGAACCATCTCCGGAATAATAAAGTACAATTATAATATTCTTTGAAGTTACAATATTTAACACTCCCCCTTAACAAGAAGGATATTATAACAATATCTGCAAGAGCAAGGAGTCATCATATATGATACATCTACAAATCATCGGAAGCTTTCTTCAATTCATCTTCGTCAGTAACTCAACTAGTTACTGGAACATCAATGTCAATAGTGTCGATATCAATCCGATCATCGGCATCGTCATCAGCATCGTCATCATACGATCATCAGCATCGTCATCACACGATCATCAGCATCGTCATCAGCATCGTCATCACACGATCATCAGCATCGTCATCACACGATCATCAGCATCGTCATCAGCATCGTCATCACACGATCATCAGCATCGTCATCATACGATCATCAGCATCGTCATCAGCATCGTCATCACACGATCATCAGCATCGTCATCATACGATCATCAGCATCGTCATCACACGATCATCAGCATCGTCATCACATGATCATATTCCTAGGATGATCAATCCTGCTCCTTTTAGGACATAGGTCCACGGATGATACAATCCAATCTTTAGTTCTCGGAGACTTCAGTCTACGGATCAATTCTGGGACCTCAGTCCGAGGACGATGCAATCCCCTGCCTGTTCATTCAGGACTTCAATTTTCGAAGACCCAGTCTACAGTTCTATTCTGGGACCTCAGTCCGGGGATGATACAATCCCCTACCTGTTCATTCAGGACTTCATTATCGAAGACCCAGTCTACGGTTCTATTCTGGGACCTCAGTCCGGGGACGATACAATCCCCTACCTGTTCATTCAGGACTTCATTATCGGAGACCCAGTCTACGGTTCTATTCTGGGACCTCAGTCCGGGGACGATACAATCCCCTACCTGTTCATTCAGGACTTCATTATCGGAGACCCAGTCTACGGTTCTATTCTGGGACCTCAGTCCGGGGACGATACAATCCCCTACCTGTTCATTCAGGACTTCATTATCGGAGACCCAGTCTACGGTTCTATTCTGGGACCTCAGTCCGGGGACGATACAATCCCCTACCTGTTCATTCAGGACTTCATTATCGGAGACCTTACGTCTACGGCTCTCTTCAGGACTGAAAGTCCAGGGATGATCCAATCCCCTCAACTGTCCACTAAGGACTTCATTCTCGGAGACCTTACGTCTACGGCTCTCTTCAGGACTGAAAGTCCAGGGATGATCCAATCCCCTCAACTGTCCACTAAGGACTTCATTCTCGGAGACCTTACGTCTACGGCTCTCTTTAGGACTGAAAGTCCAGGGATGATCCAATCCCCTCAACTGTCCACTAAGGACTTCATTCTCGGAGACCTTACGTCTACGGCTCTCTTTAGGACTGAAAGTCCAGGGATGATTCAATCCCCTCAATCTGTATTCTCATCAATACAAGTACAAGTATCTTCATCCATACAAGTACATAATCAACATCAACAGCATGTATTCATCATACAATCATAAGCATGTATTCTTACTAATACATCTAAAAGCATGTATACATCTGTCATCAAAAGCATGTATTCTCACTAATACATCTATCATCAAATCATGTATACATCTAACATCAAAAGCATGTATACATCTAGCATGTATTCTCACTAATACATCTATCATCAAAATCATGTATACATCTAACATCAAAAGCATGTATACATCTGTCATCAAAAGCATGTATTCTCACTAATACATCTATCATCAAATCATGTATACATCTAACATCAAAAGCATGTATACATCTAGCATGTATACTCACTAATACATCTATCATCAAAATCATGTATACATCTAACGTCAAAAGCATGTATACATCTAGCATGTATTCTCACTAATACATCTATCATCAAAATCATGTATACATCTAACATCAAAAGCATGTATACATCTGTCATCAAAAGCATGTATTCTCACTAATACATCTATCATCAAAATCATGTATACATCTAACATCAAAAGCATGTATACATCTGTCATCAAAAGCATGTATTCTCACTAATACATCTATCATCAAATCATGTATACATCTAACATCAAAAGCATGTATACATCTAGCATGTATTCTCACTAATACATCTATCATCAAAATCATGTATAAGTAAAAGTGAATGAAAATAAAATAGTCCTAAGTCTAACTATTTCTAAGTGATTAGGTGAAGTCTCATTTTGATGAGACTTGCTTGCCATCAGGAATCATCCTACTCCCCCTTTCTAGGAGAGTCCTTCTGAACTACACCAAGCTTGTCTCGAAGGTATTCGAATTTCACACGAGACAGTGGTTTGGTCAGGATATCAGCAATTTGATCTTCAGTGCTCACGTATTCAAGCTTGATAGCTCCTTTCTGCACCATATCTCGAATATAGAAGTATCGTATCTCTATGTGTTTTGACTTATCATGGAACACAGGATTTTCTGTCATCTTGATGCAGCTTTGATTATCACACATAATCATAGTGGGATCCATTTCTAAGTCAAACACTCCAGATAACAGTTTCCTAAGCCATACAGCTTCACAGCTAGCAGAGCAAGCAGCTATGTATTCTGCCTCAGCAGAGCTGAGGGCCACACTGGATTGTTTCTTGCTGAACCAAGAGATCATAGCAGATCCAAGGCTATAACATCCACCTGAAGTACTTTTTCTGTCTGAGACACTGCCTTCCCAATCAGAGTCTGAGTAACCATGCAACTTGAGTTCATGACTTCCATCATAGAGTAGACCAAAATCTAATGTACCTTTTAAGTACCTCATTACATGCTTTGCAGCTATTAGATGAACCTTTCTGGGTTCTACTAGATACTGACTTAGGGTATTTATGGCAAAGCATATATCTGGCCTAGTATTTGTCAAGTACATTAGTGATCCAATGATCTGTCTATATAAAGTTAGGTCCACTAATTCTGATGAGTCATTAACCAAAATCTTTAAGTTAGAGTCCATGGGAGTGGCCATGGGTTTACACTCCAACATATCAAATCTCTTCAGAATTTCCACAGTATACTTACCTTGATTCAGAAAGATTCCTCTTGGTTCTTGCCACACTTCTAATCCTAAGAAGTAGTGCATCAATCCGAGATCTTTCATCTCGAATTCTGAAGAAAGCTTCTTCTTGCTTTCAATGATTTGTTTCTCATTTCCAGTTAGAAATAGATCATCTACATATAATAAAAGTATAACTGGTTCATCATCCAATACCTTGAGATAAAGGTTTGGGTCAGCTTTACTTTTGGTAAAGCCCATGCTAGTTAAGAAATTGTCAATCCTTCCGTACCAAGCTCTGGGAGCTTGTTTCAACCCATATAATGCCTTCTTCAGTTTGCATACATGAGTCCTTCCGTCATTTACCTCAAATCCTTGTGGTTGCTCTATGTATACTTCTTCTTCAATTACACCATTCAGAAAAGCTGTCTTAACATCCATTTGATGTAGTTTCCACTTCATCATGGATGCAAGAGCCATGATAGTCCTAATTGAAGTATACCTAGCAACTGGTGCAAATGTTTCTTCATAGTCAATTCCCTCCTTCTGAGAGAACCCTCTGGCTACAAATCTTGCTTTGTATTTTTCAATACTTCCATCCGCAGCATGTTTTATTTTAAAGATCCATTTGGAAGAAACCACACTTTTGTCTTTTGGTTTGGGAACTATATCCCAAACATCATTTTTCATTATTGACTGATATTCTTCAGTCATTGCTTCTACCCATTCTTTCTTTTGAGCTGCCTCTTCATAGCTGGTAGGTAGTTGATCCACAAGATCACACATCAGGGCCATATAGTTGGATACTAGCTTTGGTTTCTTCCTTTCTCTAGTGGAGCCTTCAGGAGCACCATATCTTTCTGCTCCTTGAATAATATCTCTAGCCCATGCTGGTCTTCTTTTCCTGGATAATTCTGCAACAGGAGGTTCTTGTGGTTCCAGCATGTCATGATCCTCTGGTATGTCTTCTTCAGGAATGTGAGCATTCTCTGAGATTCTGGGAGATGTATCTTCTTCATAAACTTCTTCAAGTTGACACTTCCTGGATTTCTTGAGGGCTGCTTCCTCATCGAAGGTAACATCTCTACTTATTTCTATATGATGGAAACCTGGTATATAGATTCTGAAGGCTTTGGAAGTTTCACAATAACCAACAAATATTCCCTTCTTACCTGAGGGATCCAATTTGGATCTCTTCTCTTTTGGAATATGGATGTACACAGGACACCCAAATATTTTGAGATGACTTACCTCAGGCTTCTTTCCTGTAAAGACTTCCTCTGGAGTTTTGAAGTCAAGAGCACTATGAGATAGTCTATTTTGAACATATACTGCTGTCTTGGCTGCTTCAGCCCACAGATACATGGGAAGGTCTTGATCATGTATCATAGTCTTTACAGCTTCCATGATGGTTCTATTTTTCCTCTCAGCTACCCCATTCTGTTGGGGGTTGTAAGGAGTGGTTAGCTCCCTTTTGATTCCAGCTTCTTTACAGAATTCTTCAAATTCCTTTGAAGTGTATTCTCCACCATTATCTGTTCTGAGAATCTTGATTTTCTTGTCTGAAAGATTTTCTATTAGAGCCTTGAACTCTTTGAATTTTCCAAAGACTTCATTCTTACCCTTTAGGAAGTATATCCAAGTTTTTCTTGAATAATCATCAATGAAGGAGAGATAGTATTCAAACCCACTTAGAGATGTGGTAGGCATGGGTCCACATACATCTGAGTGTATTAGTTCTAGAGAACTCTTAGTCTTAGTTTCACTTTTCGGAAAGGGATTCTTGATATTCTTCCCTTTCTTACATCCTTTACATGAGCCATCATGATCAACCTTCAAGTTTGGCAAGCCTATAACCATCTTACTCACATATGGTAAAGCTTTATAGTTAATGTGGGCTAGTCTTCTGTGCCATAGCTCACTGGGACTAGAGACTTCATGAGCAAGGGCAGATTCTGGGTGACCCTTGAGTTTATAAAGTCCTCCTTCTTCTTCACCAATGACAATTGCATCTTTGATTGATTTTCCTTTGGTCCACATGAGTACTTGACCATCTATGAAGGCTACTCTAAAGCCTTTCTTGTCTAGGGCTGAGATAGAGAGTAGATTCTTCTTTAACCCTGGAACATATAATATTTCTTTCATCTTTAAAGGTGTTCCTGAGTCAAGCTTGTAGCTTGCTTCACCAATTCCCTTGATGGGATATTGATAATCATCTCCTAGTGAAACCTTCTGGGGTGAAGACTTCTCTTCAATCTTGGAGAGAGTTTCCTTGTGACCTGTCATGTGCTTTGAAGCACCACTGTCAATGAGCCAAGTGTCTTCACCAGGAGACACAGATCCAGAGAGAGCAGAAAATAGTACATATTCTTCTGGTTCTTCTCTCTTTACTTTAGATCTTTTCTTTTGAGGCCTTTCCTCTACTTCTTCTTCTTCTTCTTCTTCTTCTTCTTCACTGTCATCTTCTGCCATATGAGCATGATGTCTTTTGTGAACAAATCTTTTCTTCTTCTTCTCTGGTAGGGTACAGTCTCTGGCATAGTGTCCTAGCTTGAGACAATTGAAGCATTGGACTGTGGAGATGTCTCCCCCTTTCTTTTTGAATCTATGAGAGGGTTGAGGCCTTTTGTGGTTTACCTTCTTGAAGTAGCCTCTCTTTCCTCTTTTGGTGTGGGTGGCCAAAGCTTGGTCATCCTCTTTGAGAAGTGCTTCTCTGTTGGCAACCCTAGCCTCCTCTTGAACACAATCTTCCCATATTACATCAAACTTCATACTTTCTTTTCTGGCACACATAGTTTGAATGAATGACTCCCATGGTCTAGTGAGACCATTTAGAGCTGTCATCACAAGTTCATCTTCATCAAGAGTATCACCAATGGCATCTAGTTGTTCTTTGATTAGAGAGACTCTTGAGAAGTAGTCTTGAATGGATTCTCCTTTGTGCATCTTGGTACTTTTCAATTGAGTCCTTAGATTCATCTTTCTGTTGATGTTCTTTCCTTCATACATTCTTCCTAGGGCATCATACATTTCCTTTGGAGTCTTCTTGGAAGACACTTGGGGAATCAAGTGATCTTTAATGGAATCAACTATGATTCTCTTTGCCCTAATCAGATCCTTCCTGTGTTTTTCTTTGGCTTCCTCTTCTTCGGGTTCTGCAACTTCCTCCTTGATATAATGAGCAAGATCATTCTCCTCAAGAATGAGACCAATTCTGTATTTCCATGCTCGGAAATTCTCTATGCCTTCTAGCTTGTCTTCAAGCTTAGTATTTGGAGCCATCTTCTCTTGGGGGAGTCCAAGAGACAGAGTAGACTTACCTGGGAAGTTACTTTTCACTTTTCCGGAAACTGGAACAGAAATTTATCGCACTTTTGGTAGAATTAGGGTTTGACTTTCCCGGAGTTCTACCCAACCAAAAAGTTCGATCTATAGCTCAAAAGAATGCTCTTGAGAAGGGCTATCCAGTCATGTAATCAGAAATCAAAAATTACAACTTTTTTCTGAAACCAAAATCTGATGTATCGCACTTTTGGTAGAATTAGGGTTTGACTTTCCCGAAGTTCTACCCAACCAAAAAGTTCGATCTATAGCTCAAAAGAAAGCTCTTGAAGAGGGCTATCCAGCCATGCAACCAAAAATCAAAAATACCAACTTTGGGCTGAAAACCCTAACTTCACCAAAGAGAGAGAAAGAGGTATTCTTACCTTGTGAAAGATGTCCTATTCAGTCTAGCTCTGATACCATGTTAGATTTAAACCAAATAGACAAACAAGATCTCTGAAAGAAACACAATCACAAGATAGACACACAATATACCCTGGGAAACCCTCATGGGGTAGAAAACCCAGCAAAGCTTTCCTCAATAAGATGATCAACCAAAATACAAGATGTGCTCCTTCTCCTTGACTCCTTAGCAGATCTCCTCAACTAGTGCGCACTCTTCCACAAGTGAGTGAATGAACTAATGAGGAGTTCACCTCCTCTATTTATACTTGACTTCCAACTGACTAAAAGACTAATGGGGCCGACCTCACCTGGAGAAGTCTAATAACCCCTAAAATATAACTTCCGGGCCGACCCACTTATGGTGGGTCTAATAACCCTAGTTAATACAATCCCTTGGAGGAATAAACATCTCCAGATACATGATAGGGTTACCTCGGAGGAATGAACCATCTCCGGAATAATAAAGTACAATTATAATATTCTTTGAAGTTACAATATTTAACACATTCTACGTCATAACCACTTTCTATAGTTTGCGCATACGTCTGGAAATAAGAAAAGCTTACTTCCACCGTTTTTTAAAATCACATCTTCTAGAAGGTTTACATAATTTCGTAAAAAACACGAGTTTTTAGAAAATGTGTTTTATTTCATAAATGGAATCTACAAAGTATGCACATTCTACGGCATAACGACTTTCTATAGTTTGCGCATGCGTCAAGAAATAAGAAAAGCTTACTTCCACCATTTTTTAAAATCACAGCTTCTAGAAGGTTTACATGATTTCTTAAAAAACACGAGTTTTTAGAAAATGTGTTTTATTTCATAAATGGAATCAACAAAGTATGCACATTCTACGTCATAACGAATTTCTATGGTTTGCGCATGCGTCCGGAAATAAGAAAAGCTTACTTCCACTGTTTTTAAAATCACAGCTTCTAGAAGGTTTACATGAATTCGTAAAAAACACGAGTTTTTAGAAAATGTGTTTTATTTCATAAATGGAATCTACAAAGTATGCACATTCTACGTCATAACGACTTTATATAGTTTGCGCATACGTCTGGAAATAAGAAAAGTTTACTTCCACCGTTTTTTAAAATCACAGCTTCTAGAAGGTTTACATGATTTCGTAAAAACCACGAGTTTTTAGAAAATGTGTTTTATTTCATAAATGGAAGCTACAAAGTATGCACATTCCATGGCATAACGACTTTCTATAGTTTGCGCATCCGTCCGGAAATAAGAAAAGCTTACTTCCCCCGTTTTTTAAAATCACAGCTTCTAGAAGGTTTACATGATTTGTTAAAAAACATGAGTTTCTAGAAAATGTGTTTTATTTCATAAATGGAATCAACAAAGTATGCACATTCTACGTCATAACGACTTTCTATAGTTTGCGCATGCGTCCGGAAATAAGAAAAGCTTACTTCCACTGTTTTTTAAAATCACAGCTTCTAGAAGGTTTACATGATTTCGTAAAAAAAAAGAGTTTTTAGAAAATGTGTTTTATTTCATAAATGGAATCTACAAAGTATGCACATTCTACGTCATAATGACTTTCTATAGTTTGCGCATACGTCTGGAAATAAGAAAAGCTTACTTCCACCGTTTTTTAAAATCACAGCTTCTAGAAGGTTTACATGATTTCGTAAAAAACACGAGTTTTTAGAAAATGTGTTTTATTTCATAAATGGAAGCTACAAAGTATGCACATTCTATGTCATAACGACTTTCTACAGTTTGCGCATGCGTCCGGAAATAAGAAAAGCTTACTTCCCCCGTTTTTTAAAATCACAGCTTCTAGAAGGTTTACATGATTTGTTAAAAAACACGAGTTTTTAGAAAATGTGTTTTATTTCATAAATGGAAGCTACAAAGTATGCACATTCTACGTCATAACGACTTTCTATAGTTTCCGCATTCGTCCGGAAATAAGAAAACCTTACTTCCACTGTTTTTTAAAATCACAGCTTCTAGAAGGTTTACATGATTTCGTAAAAAAAAAGAGTTTTTAGAAAATGTGTTTTATTTCATAAATGGAATCTACAAAGTATGCACATTCTACGTCATAATGACTTTCTATAGTTTGCGCATACGTCTGGAAATAAGAAAAGCTTACTTCTACCGTTTTTTAAAATCACACCTTCTAGAAGGTTTACATGATTTCTTAAAAAACACGAGTTTTTAGAAAATGTGTTTGATTTCATAACGACTTTCTATAATTTGCGAATGTGTTTGGAAATAAGAAAAACTTACTTCCCCCGTGTTTTAAAATCACAGCTTCTAGAAGGTTTACATGATTTCGTAAAAAACACGATTTTTTAGAAAATGTGTTTTATTTCATAAATGAAATCTACAAAGTATGCACATTCTACATCATAACGACATTCTATAGTTTGCGCATGCGTCCGGAAATAAGAAAAGCTTACTTACACCGTCTTTTAAAATCAAAGCTTCTAGAAGGTTTACATGATTTCGTAAAAAATATGAGTTTTTAGAAAATGTGTTTTATTTCATAAATGGAATCAACAAAGTATGCACATTCTACATCATAACGATTTTCTATAGTTTGTGCATTCGTCCGGAAATAACAAAAGCTTACTTCCACCGTTTTTTAAAATCACAGCTTCTAGAAGGTTTACATGATTTCGTAAAAAACACGAGTTTTGGAAAATGTGTTTTATTTCATAAATGGAATCTATAAAGTATACACATTCTACGTCATAACGACTTTCTATTGTTTGCGCATACGTCCGGAAATAAGAAAAGCTTGGTTCCACCGTTTTTTAAAATCACAGCTTCTAGAAGGTTTACATGATTTCATAAAAAACACGAGTTTTTGAAAATGTGTTTTATTTTATAAATGGAATCTACAAAGTATGCACATTCTACGTCATAACGACTTTCTATTCTTTGCGCATGCGTCCGGAAATAAGAAAAGCTTACTTCCACTGTTTTTTAAAATCACAGCTTCTAGAAGGTTTACTTGATTTCGTAAAAAACACGAGTTTTTAGAAAATGTGTTTTATTTCATAAATGGAATCTACAAAGTATGCACATTCTACGTCATAACGACTTTCTATAGTTTGAGCATGCGTCCGGAAATAAGAAATCTTACTTCCCCCGTTTTTTAAAATCACACCTTCTAGAAGGTTTACATGATTTTGTAAAAAACACGAGTTTTTAGAAAATGTGTTTTATTTCTTAAATGGAATCTACAATGTATGCACATTCTACATCATAACGACTTTCTATAGTTTGTGCATTCGTCTGGAAATAAGAAAAGCTTACTTCCACCGTTTTTTAAAATCACAGCTTCTAGAAGGTTTACATGATTTCGTAAAAAACACGAGTTTTTGAAAATGTGTTTTATTTGATAAATGGAATCTACAAAGTATGCACAATCTACGTTAGAACGACTTTCTATAGTTTGAGCATGCGTCCGGAAATAAGAAATCTTACTTCCCCCGTTTTTTAAAATCACAGCTTATAGAAGGTTTACATGATTTCGTAAAAAACACGAGTTTTTAGAAAATGTGTTTTATTTCATAAATGGAATCTACAAAGTATCCACATTCTACGTCATAACGACTTTCTATAGTTTGCGCATGCATCCGGAAATAAGAAAAGCTTACTTCCAACGTTTTTTAAAATCACAGCTTCTAGAAGGTTTACATGATTTCGTAAAAAACACGAGTTTTTAGAAAATGTGTTTTATTTCATAAATGGAATCTACAAAGTATGCACATTCTACGTCAGAACGACTTTCTATAGTTTGCGCATGTATCCGGAAATAAGAAATCTTACTTCCCCATTTTTTAAAATCACAGCTTCTAGAAGGTTTACATGATTTCTTAAAAAACATGAGTTTTTAGAAAATGTGTTTTATTTCATCAATGGAATCTACAAAGTATGCACATTCTACGTCATAACGACATTCTATAGTTTGCGCATGCGTCCGGAAATAAGAAAAGCTTACTTCCCCCGTTTTTTAAAATCACAGCTTCTAGAAGGTTTACATGATTTCTTAAAAAACACGAGTTTTTAGAAAATGTGTTTTATTTCATAAATTGAATCAAGAAAGTATGCACATTCTACGTCATAACGACTTTCTATAATTTGCGCATGCGTTTGGAAATAAGAAAAGCTTACTTCCACCGTTTTTTAAAATCACAGCTTCTAGAAGGTTTACATGATTTCTTAAAAAACAGGAGTTTTTAGAAAATGTGTTTTCTTTCATAAATGGAATCAACAAACTATGCACATTCTACATCAGAACGACTTTCTATATTTTGAGCATGCGTCCGGAAATAAGAAATCTTACTTCCCCCGTTTTTTAAAATCCCAGATTCTAGAAGGTTTACATGATTTCGTAAAAAACACGAGTTTTTAGAAAATGAGTTTTATTTCATAAATGGAATCTACAAAGTATGCACATTCTACGTCATAACGGCTTTCTATTCTTTGCGCATGCGTCCGGAAATAAGAAAAGCTTACTTCCGCTGTTTTTTAAAATCACAGCTTCTAGAAGGTCTACATGATTTCGTAAAAAACACGAGTTTTTAGAAAATGTGTTTTATTTCATAAATGGAATCTACAAAGTATGCACATTCTACGTCAGAACGACTTTCTATAGTTTGAGCATGCGTCCGGAAATAAGAAATCTTACTTCCCCCGTTTTTTAAAATCCCAGATTCTAGAAGGTTTACATGATTTCGTAAAAAACACGAGTTTTTAGAAAATGAGTTTTATTTCATAAATGGAATCTACAAAGTATGCACATTCTACGTCATAACGACTTTATATAGTTTGAGAATGCGTCCGGAAATAAGAAATCTTACTTCCCCCGTTTTTTAAAATCACAGCTTCTAGAAGGTTTACATGATTTCGTAAAAAACACGAGTTTTTAGAAAATGTGTTTTATTTCATAAATGGAATCTACAAAGTATGCACATTCTACATCATAAGGACTTTCTATAGTTTGTGCATTCGTCCGGAAATAAGAAAAGCTTACTTCCACCGTTTTTAAAATCACAGCTTCTAGAAGGTTTACATGATTTCGTAAAAAACACGAGTTTTTGAAAATGTGTTTTATTTCATAAATGGAATCTACAAAGTATGCACAATCTACGTCAGAATGACTTTCTATAGTTTGAGCATGCGTCCGGAAATAAGAAATCTTACTTCGCCCGTTTTTTAAAATCACAGCTTCTAGAACATTTACATGATTTCGTAAAAAACACGAGTTTTTAGAAAATGTGTTTTATTTCATAAATGGAATCTACAAAGTATGTACATTCTACGTCATAACGACTTTCTATAGTTTGCACATGCATCCGGAAATAAGAAAAGCTTACTTCCACCATTTTTTAAAATCATAGCTTCTAGAAGGTTTACATGATTTCGTAAAAAACACGAGTTTTTAGAAAATGTGTTTTATTTCATAAATGGAATCTACAAAGTATGCACATTCTACGTCAGAACGACTTTCTATAGTTTGCGCATGTGTCCGGAAATAAGAAATCTTACTTCCCCCGTTTTTTAAAATCACAGCTTCTAGAAGGTTTACATGATTTCTTAAAAAACACGAGTTTTTAGAAAATGTGTTTTATTTCATAAATGGAATCTACAAAGTATCCACATTCTACGTCATAACGACATTCTATAGTTTGCACATGCGTCCGGAAATAAGAAAAGCTTACTTCCCCCGTTTTTTAAAATCACAGCTTCTAGAAGATTTACATGATTTCTTAAAAAACACGAGTCTTTGGAAAATGTGTTTTATTTCATCAATGGAATCAACAAAGTATGCACATTCTACGTCATAAGAACTTTCTATAGTTTCCGCATGCGTTTGGAAATAAGAAAAACTTACTTCCCCCCTTTTTTAAAATCACAGTTTCTAGAAGGTTTACATGATTTCTTAAAAAACACGAGTATTTAGAAAATGTGTTTTATTTCATAAAAGGAATCAAGAAAGTATGCAGATTCTACGTCATAATGATGTTCTATAATTTGCGAATGCGTTTGGAGATAAGAAAAGCTTACTTCAACCGTTTTTTAAAATCACAGCTTCTAGAAGGTTTACATGATTTCTTAAAAAACACGAGTTTTTAGAAAATGTGTTTTCTATTATAAATCGAATCAACAAAGTATGCACATTCTACGTCATAACGAATTTCTAATGTTTGCGCATGCCTCCGGAAAAAACAAAAGCTTACTTCCACCATTTTTTAAAATCACAGCTTCTAGAAGGTTTACATGATTTCTTAAAAAACACGAGTTTTTAGAAAATGTGTTTTATTTCATAAATGGAATCAACAAAGTATAAACATTCTACATCATAACGACTTTCTATAGTTTGTGCATTCGTCCGGAAATAAGAAAAGCTTACTTCCACCGTTTTTTAAAATCACAGCTTCTAGAAGGTTTACATGATTTCGTAAGAAACACGAGTTTTTGAAAATGTGTTTTATTTCATAAATGGAATCTACAAAGTATGCACATTCTACGTCATAACGAATTTCTATGGTTTGCGCATGCGTTTGGAAATAAGAAATCTTACTTGCCCCGTTCTTTAAAATCACAGCTTTTAGAAGGTTTACATGATTTCTTAAAAAACACGAGTATTTAGAAAATGTGTTTTATTTCATAAATGGAATCTACAAAGTATGCACATTCTACGTCATAACGACATTCTATAGTTTGCGCATGCGTCCGGAAGTAAGAAAAGCTTACTTCCCCCATTTTTTAAAATCACAGCTTCTACAAGGTTTACATGATTTCTTAAAAAACACGAGTTTTTAGAAAATGTGTTTTATTTCATAAATGGAATCAAGAAAGTATGCACATTCTACGTCATAACGACTTTCTATAATTTGCGCATGCGTTTGGAAATAAGAAAATGTTACTTCCACCGTTTTTTAAAATCACAGCTTCTAGAAGGTTTACATGATTTCTTAAAAAACACGAGTTTTTAGAAAATGTGTTTTCTTTCGTAAATGGAATCAACAAAGTATGCACATTCTACGTCATAACGACTTTCTATAGTTTGTGCATTCGTCCGGAAATAAGAAAAGCTTACTTCCAACGTTTTTTAAAATCACAGCTTTTAGAAGGTTTACATGATTTCGTAAAAAACACGAGTTTTTGAAAATGTGTTTTATTTCATAAATGGAATCTACAAAGTATGCATATTCTATGTCATAATGACTTTCTATGGTTTGCGCATGCGTTTGGAAATAAGAAAAGCTTACTTCCCCCGTTTTTTAAAATCACAGCTTCTAGAAGGTTTACATGATTTCGTAAAAAACACGAGTTTTTAGAAAATGTGTTTTATTTCATAAATGGAACCTACAAAATATACACATTCTACGTCATAACGACTTTCTATTCTTTGCGCATGCGTCCGGAAATAAGAAAAGCTTACTTCCCCCATTTTTTAAAATCACAGTTTCTAGAAGGTTTACATGATTTCGTAAAAAACATGAGTTTTTAGAAAATGTGTTTTATTTCATAAATGGAATCTACAAAGTATGCACATTCTACGTCATAACGACTTTCTATAGTTTGCGCATGCATCCGGAAATAAGAAAAGCTTACTTCCACCGTTTTTTAAAATCACAGCTTCTAGAAGTTTTACATGATTTCGTAAAAAACATGATTTTTTAGAAAATGTGTTTTATTTCATAAATGGAATCTACAAATTATGCACATTCTACGTCAGAACGACTTTCTATAGTTTGCGCATGCGTCCAGAAATAAGAAATCTTACTTCCCCCGTTTTGTAAAATCACAGCTTCTAGAAGGTTTACATGATTTCTTAAAAAACACGAGTTTTTAGAAAATGTGTTTTATTTCATAAATGGAATCTACAAAGTATGCACATTCTACATCATAAGGACTTTCTATAGTTTGTGCATTCGTCCGGAAATAAGAAAAGCTTACTTCCACCGTTTTTAAAATCACAGCTTCTAGAAGGTTTACATGATTTCGTAAAAAAAATGAGTTTTTGAAAATGTGTTTTATTTCATAAATGGAATCTACAAAGTATGCACAATCTACGTCAGAATGACTTTCTATAGTTTGAGCATGCGTCCGGAAATAAGAAATCTTACTTCCCCCGTTTTTTAAAATCACAGCTTCTAGAACGTTTACATGATTTCGTAAAAAACACGAGTTTTTAGAAAATGTGTTTTATTTCATAAATGGAATCTACAAAGTATGTACATTCTACGTCATAACGACTTTCTATAGTTTGCACATGCATCCCGAAATAAGAAAAGCTTACTTCCACCGTTTTTTAAAATCATAGCTTCTAGAAGGTTTACATGATTTCGTAAAAAACACGAGTTTTTAGAAAATGTGTTTTATTTCATAAATGGAATCTACAAAGTATGCACATTCTACGTCAGAACGACTTTCTATAGTTTGCGCATGTGTCCGGAAATAAGAAATTTTACTTCCCCCGTTTTTTAAAATCACAGCTTCTAGAAGGTTTACATGATTTCTTAAAAAACACGAGTTTTTAGAAAATGTGTTTTATTTCATAAATGGAATCTACAAAGTATCCACATTCTACGTCATAACGACATTCTATAGTTTGCACATGCGTCCGGAAATAAGAAAAGCTTACTTCCCCCGTTTTTTAAAATCACAGCTTCTAGAAGATTTACATGATTTCTTAAAAAACACGAGTCTTTGGAAAATGTGTTTTATTTCATAAATGGAATCAACAAAGTATGCACATTCTACGTCATAAGAACTTTCTATAGTTTCCGCATGCGTTTGGAAATAAGAAAAACTTACTTTCCCCCTTTTTTAAAATCACAGTTTCTAGAAGGTTTACATGATTTCTTAAAAAACACGAGTATTTAGAAAATGTGTTTTATTTCATAAAAGGAATCAAGAAAGTATGCACATTCTACGTCATAATGATGTTCTATAATTTGCGAATGCGTTTGGAAATAAGAAAAGCTTACTTCAACCGTTTTTTAAAATCACAGCTTCTAGAAGGTTTACATGATTTCTTAAAAAACACGAGTTTTTAGAAAATGTGTTTTCTATTATAAATGGAATCAACAAAGTATGCACATTCTACGTCATAACGAATTTCTAATGTTTGCGCATACCTCCGGAAAAAACAAAAGCTTACTTCCACCATTTTTTAAAATCACAGCTTCTAGAAGGTTTACATGATTTCTTAAAAAACACGAGTTTTTAGAAAATGTGTTTTATTTCATAAATGGAATCAACAAAGTATAAACATTCTACATCATAACGACTTTCTATAGTTTGTGCATTCGTCCGGAAATAAGAAAAGCTTACTTCCACCGTTTTTTAAAATCACAGCTTCTAGAAGGTTTACATGATTTCGTAAGAAACACGAGTTTTTGAAAATGTGTTTTATTTCATAAATGGAATCTACAAAGTATGCACATTCTACGTCATAACGAATTTCTATGGTTTGCGCATGCGTTTGGAAATAAGAAATCTTACTTCCCCCGTTCTTTAAAATCACAGCTTTTAGAAGGTTTACATGATTTCTTAAAAAACACGAGTATTTAGAAAATGTGTTTTATTTCATAAATGGAATCTACAAAGTATGCACATTCTACATCATAACGACATTCTATAGTTTGCGCATGCGTCCGGAAATAAGAAAAGCTTACTTCCCCCGTTTTTTAAAATCACAGCTTCTACAAGGTTTACATGATTTCTTAAAAAACACGAGTTTTTAGAAAATGTGTTTTATTTCATAAATGGAATCAAGAAAGTATGCACATTCTACGTCATAACGACTTTCTATAATTTGCGCATGCGTTTGGAAATAAGAAAATGTTACTTCCACCGTTTTTTAAAATCACAGCTTCTAGAAGGTTTACATGATTTCTTAAAAAACACGAGTTTTTAGAAAATGTGTTTTCTTTCATAAATGGAATCAACAAAGTATGCACATTCTACGTCATAACAACTTTCTATAGTTTGTGCATTCGTCCGGAAATAAGAAAAGCTTACTTCCAACGTTTTTTAAAATCACAGCTTTTAGAAGGTTTACATGATTTCGTAAAAAACACGAGTTTTTGAAAATGTGTTTTATTTCATAAATGGAATCTACAAAGTATGCACATTCTATGTCATAATGACTTTCTATGGTTTGCGGATGCGTTTGGAAATAAGAAAAGCTTACTTCCCCCGTTTTTTAAAATCACAGCTTCTAGAAGGTTTACATGATTTCGTAAAAAACACGAGTTTTTAGAAAATGTGTTTTATTTCATAAATGGAACCTACAAAATATACACATTCTACGTCATAACGACTTTCTATTCTTTGCGCATGCGTCCGGAAATAAGAAAAGCTTACTTCCCCCGTTTTTTAAAATCACAGTTTCTAGAAGGTTTACATGATTTCGTAAAAAACACGAGTTTTTAGAAAATGTGTTTTATTTCATAAATGGAATCTACAAAGTATGCACATTCTACGTCATAACGACTTTCTATAGTTTGCGCATGCATCCGGAAATAAGAAAAGCTTACTTCCACCGTTTTTTAAAATCACAGCTTCTAGAAGTTTTACATGATTTCGTAAAAAACATGATTTTTTAGAAAATGTGTTTTATTTCATAAATGGAATCTACAAATTATGCACATTCTACGTCAGAACGACTTTCTATAGTTTGCGCATGCGTCCAGAAATAAGAAATCTTACTTCCCCCGTTTTGTAAAATCACAGCTTCTAGAAGGTTTACATGATTTCTTAAAAAACACGAGTTTTTAGAAAATGTTTTTTATTTCATAAATGGAATCTACAAAGTATACACATTCTACGTCATAACGACATTCTATAGTTTGCACATGCGTCCGGAAATAAGAAAAGCTTACTTCCCCCGTTTTTTAAAATCACAGCTTCTAGAAGATTTACATGATTTCTTAAAAAACACGAGTCTTTGGAAAATGTGTTTTATTTCATAAATGGAATCAACAAAGTATGCACATTCTACGTCATAAGAACTTTCTATAGTTTGCGCATGCGTTTGGAAATAAGAAATGCTTACTTCCCCCGTTTTTTAAAATCACAGCTTCTAGAAGGTTTACATGATTTCTTAAAAAACACGAGTTTTTAGAAAATGTGTTTTATTTCATAAATGGAATCAAGAAAGTATGCACATTCTACGTCATAACGACTTTCTATAATTTGCGCATGTGTTCGGAAATAATAAAAGCTTACTTCCACCGTTTTTTAAAATCACAGCTTCTAGAACGTTTACATGATTTCTTAAAAAACATGAGTTTTTAGAAAATGTGTTTTCTTTCATAAATGGACTCAACAAAGTATGCACATTCTACATCATAACGACTTTCTATAGTTTGTGCATTCGTCCGGAAATAAGAAAAGCTTACTTCCACGTTTTTTAAAATCACAGCTTCTAGAAGGTTTACATGATTTCGTAAAAAACACGAGTTTTTGAAAATGTGTTTTATTTCATAAATGGAATCTACAAAGTATGCACATTCTACGTCATAACGACTTTCTATAGTTTGCGCATGCGTCCAGAAATAAGAAATCTTACTTCCCCCGTTTTGTAAAATCACAGCTTCTAGAAGGTTTACATGATTTCTTAAAAAACACGAGTTTTTCAAAAATGTGTTTTATTTCATAAATGGAATCTACAAAGTATACACATTCTATGTCATCATGACATTCTATAGTTTGCACATGCGTCCGGAAATAAGAAAAGCTTACTTCCCCCGTTTTTTAAAATCACAGCTTCTAGAAGATTTACATGATTTCTTAAAAAACACGAGTCTTTGGAAAATGTGTTTTATTTCATAAATGGAATCAACAAAGTATGCACATTCTACGTCATAAGAACTTTCTATAGTTTGCGCATGCGTTTGGAAATAAGAAAAGCTTACTTCCCCCGTTTTTTAAAATCACAGCTTCTTGAAGGTTTACATGATTTCTTAAAAAACACGAGTTTTTAGAAAATGTGTTTTATTTCATAAATGGAATCAAGAAAGTATGCACATTCTACGTCATAACGACTTTCTATAATTTGCGCATGCGTTCGGAAATAATAAAAGCTTACTTCCACCGTTTTTTAAAACCACAGCTTCTAGAACGTTTACATGATTTCTTAAAAAACATGAGTTTTTAGAAAATGTGTTTTCTTTCATAAATGGAATCAAAAAAGTATGCACATTCTACATCATAACGACTTTCTATAGTTTGTGCATTCGTCCGGAAATAAGAAAAGCTTACTTCCACCGTTTTTTAAAATCACAGCTTCTAGAAGGTTTACATGATTTCGTAAAAAACACGAGTTTTTGAAAATGTGTTTTATTTCATAAATGAAATCTACAAAGTATGCACATTCTACGTCATAACGTTTTTCTATGGTTTGCGCATGCGTTTGGAAATAAGAAAAGCTTACTTCCCCCGTTTTTTAAAATCACAGCTTTTAGAAGGTTTACATGATTTCGTAAAAAACACGAGTTTTTAGAAAATGTGTTTTATTTCATAAATGGAATTTTTTAAAGTATGCACATTCTACGTCATAACGACTTTCTATTCTTTCCGCATGCGTCCGGAAATAAGAAAAGCTTACTTCCACTGTTTTTTAAAATCACAGCTTCTAGAAGGTTTACATGATTTCGTAAAAAACACGAGTTTTTAGAAAATGTGTTTTATTTCATAAATGGAATCTACAAAGTATGCACATTCTACTTCAGAACGACTTTCTATAGTTTGAGCATGCGTCTGTAAATAAGAAATCTTACTTCCCCCGTTTTTTAAAATCACAGCTTCTAGAAGGTTTACATGATTTCGTAAAAAACACGAGTTTTTAGAAAATATGTTTTATTTCATAAATGGAATCTACAAAGTATGCACATTCTACGTCATAACGACTTTCTATAGTTTGCGCATGCGTCCAGAAATAAGAAATCTTACTTCCCCCGTTTTGTAAAATCACAGCTTCTAGAAGGTTTACATGATTTCTTAAAAAACACGAGTTTTTAGAAAATGTGTTTTATTTCATAAATGGAATCTACAAAGTATGCACATTCTACGTCATAATGACATTCTATAGTTTGCACATGCGTCCGGAAATAAGAAAAGCTTACTCCCCTCGTTTTTTAAAATCACAGCTTCTAGAAGATTTACATGATTTCTTAAAAAACACGAGTCTTTGGAAAATGTGTTTTATTTCATAAATGGAATCAACAAAGTATGCACATTCTACATCCTAAGAACTTTCTATAGTTTGCGCATGCGTTTGGAAATAAGAAAAGCTTACTTCCCCCGTTTTTTAAAATCACAGCTTCTAGAAGGTTTACGTGATTTCTTAAAAAACACGAGGTTTTAGAAAATGTGTTTTATTTCATAAATGGAATCAAGAAAGTATGCACATTCTACGTCATAACGACTTTATATAGATTGCGCATGCGTCCGGAAATAAGAAAAGCTTACTTCCACCGTTTTTTAAAATAGCAGCTTCTAGAAGGTTTACATGATTTCTTGAAAAACACGAGTTTTTAGAAAATGTGTTTTATGTCATAAATGGAATCAACAAAGTATGCACATTCTACATCATAACGAATTTCTATAGTTTTTGCATTCGTCCGGAAATAAGAAAAGCTTACTTCCACCATTTTTTAAAATCACAGCTTCTAGAAGGTTTACATGATTTCGTAAAAAACATGAGTTTTTGAAAATCTATTTTATTTCATAAATGGAATCTACAAAGTATGCACATTCTAAGTCATGACGACTTTCTATGGTTTGCGCATGCGTTTGGAAATAAGAAAAGCTTACTTCCCCCAATTTTTAAAATCACAGCTTCTAGAAGGTTTACATGATTTCGTAAAAAACACGAGTTTTTAGAAAATCTGTTTTATTTCATAATAGAATCTACAAACTATGCACATTCTACGTCATAACGACTTTCTATAGTTTGCGCATTCGTCTGGAAATAAGAAAAGCTTACTTCCACCGTTTTTTAAAATCACAGCTTCTAGAAGGTTTGAATGATTTCGTAAAAAACACGAGTTTTTAGAAAAGGTCTTTTATTTCATAAATGGAATCAACAAAGTATGCACATTCTACGTCATAACGACTTTCTATAGATTCTGCAGTCGTCCGGAAAAAAGAAAAGCTTACTTCCCCCGTTTTTTAAAATCACATCTTCTAGAAGGTTTACATGATTTCTTAAAAAACATGAGTTTTTAGAAAATGTGTTTTATTTCAAAAATGGAATCAAAAAACTATGCACATTCTACGTCATAACGACTTTCTATAATTTGCGCATGCGTTTGGAAATAGAAAAGCTTACCTCCACCATTTTTTAAAATCACAGCTTCTATAAGGTTTACATGATTTCTTAAAAAACACGAGTTTTTAGAAAATGTGTTTTCTTTCATAAATGGAATCTACAAAGTATGCACATTCTACGTGATAACGACATTCTATAGTTTGCGCATGCGTCCGGAAATAAGAAAAGCTTACTTCCACTGTTTTTTAAAATCACAGCTTCTAGAAGGTTTACATGATTTCGTAAAAAACACGAGTTTTTAGAAAATGTGTTTTATTTCATAAATGCAATCTACAAAGTATGCACATTCTACGTCATAACGACTTTCTATAGTTTGTGCATGCGTTTGGAAATAAGAAAAGCTTACTTCCCCCGTTTTTTAAAATCACAGCTTCTAGAAGGTTTACATGATTTCTTAAAAAACACGAGTTTTTAGAAAATGTGTTTTATTTCATCAATGGAATCTACAAACTATGCACATTCTACATCATAACGACTTTCTATTGTTTGCGCATGCGTCTGGAAATAAGAAAAGCTTACTCCCACCGTTTTTTAAAATCACAGCTTCTAGAAGGTTTACATGATTACTTAAAAAACACGAGTTTTTAGAAAATGTGTTTTATTTCATAAATGGAATCAACAAAGTATGCACATTCTACATCATAACGACTTTCTATACTTTGCGCGTGCGTTTGGAAATAAGAAAAGCTTACTTCCACTGTTTTTTAAAATCACAGCTTCTAGAAGGTTTACATGATTTCGTAAAAAACACGAGTTTTTAGAAAATGTGTTTTATTTCATAAATGGAATCTACAAAGTATGCACATTCTATTTCAGAACGACTTTCTATAGTTTGAGCATGCGTCTGGAAATAAGAAATCTTACTTCCCCCGTTTTTTAAAATCACAGCTTCTAGAAGGTTTACATGATTTCGTAAAAAACACGAGTTTTTAGAAAATATGTTTTATTTCATAAATGAAATCTACAAAGTATGCACATTCTACGTCATAACGACTTTCTATAGTTTGCGCATGTGTCCGGATATAAGAAAAGCTTACTTCCGCCGTTTTTTAAAATCACAGCTTCTAGAAGGTTTACATGATTTCTTAAAAAACACGAGTTTTTAGAAAATGTGTTTTCTTTCATAAATGGAATCAACAAAGTATGCACATTCTACGTCAAAACGAATTTCTATAGTTTGCGCATGCATCCGAAAATAAGAAAAGCTTACTTCCACCGTTTTTTAAAATCACAGCTTCTAGAAGATTTACATGATTTCTTAAAAAACACGAGTCTTTGGAAAATGTGTTTTATTTCATAAATGGAATCAACAAAGTATGCACATTCTACGTCATAAGAACTTTCTATAGTTTGCGCATGCGTTTGGAAATAAGAAAAGCTTACTTCCCCCGTTTTTTAAAATCACATCTTCTAGAAGGTTTACATGATTTCTTAAAAAACACGAGTTTTTAGAAAATGTGTTTTATTTAAAAAATGGAATCAAAAAAGTATGCACATTCTACGTCATAATGAATTTCTATAGTTTGCGCATGCGTCCGGAAATAAGAAAAGCTTACTTCCACCGTTTTTTAAAATCACAGCTTCTAGAAGGTTTACATGATTTCTTAAAAAACACGAGTTTTTAGAAAATGTGTTTTATTTCATAAATGGAATCAACAAAGTATGCACATTCTACATCATAACGACTTTCTATAATTTGTGCATTCGTCTGGAAATAAGAAAAGCTTACTTCCACTGTTTTTTAAAATCACAGCTTCTAGAAGGTTTACATGATTTCGTAAAAAACACGAGTTTTTGAAAATGTGTTTTATTTCATAAATGGAATCTACAAGGTATGCACATTCTACGTTATAACGACTTTCTGTGGTTTGCGCATGCGTTTGGAAATAAGAAAAGCTTACTTCCACCATTTTTTAAAATCATAGCTTCTAGAAGGTTTACATGATTTCTTGAAAAACACGAGTTTTTAGAAAATGTGTTTTATGTTATAAATGGAATCAACAAAGTATGCACATTCTACATCATAACGAATTTCTATAGTTTTTGCATTCGTCCGGAAATAAGAAAAGCTTACTTCCACCGTTTTTTAAAATCATAGCTTCTAGAAGGTTTACATGATTTCGTAAAAAACATGAGTTTTTAAAATCTGTTTTATTTCATAAATGGTATCTACAAAGTATGCACATTCTACGTCATAACGACTTTCTATGGTTTGCGCATGCGTTTGGAAATAAGAAAAGCTTACTTCCCCCAATTTTTAAAATCACAGCTTCTAGAAGGTTTACATGATTTCGTAAAAAACACGAGTTTTTAGAAAATCTGTTTTATTTCATAATAGAATCTACAAACTATGCACATTCTACGTCATAACGACTTTCTATAGTTTGCGCATTCGTCTGGAAATAAGAAAAGCTTACTTCCACCATTTTTTAAAATCACAGCTTCTAGAAGGTTTGAATGATTTCGTAAAAAACACGAGTTTTTAGAAAAGGTCTTTTATTTCATAAATGGAATCAACAAAGTATGCACATCCTACGTCATAACGACTTTCTATAGTTTCCGCAGTCGTCCGGAAATAAGAAAAGCTTACTTCCCCCGTTTTTTAAAATCACATCTTCTAGAAGGTTTACATGATTTCTTAAAAAACATGAGTTTTTAGAAAATGTGTTTTATTTCAAAAATGGAATAAAAAAACTATGCACATTCTACGTCATAACGACTTTCTATAATTTGCGCATGCGTTTGGAAATAAGAAAAGCTTACTTCCACCATTTTTTAAAATCACAGCTTCTAGAAGGTTTACATGATTTCTTAAAAAACACGAGTTTTTAGAAAATGTGTTTTCTTTCATAAATGGAATCTACAAAGTATGCACATTCTACGTGATAACGACTTTCTATAGTTTGCGCATGCGTCCGGAAATAAGAAAAGCTTACTTCCACCGTTTTTTAAAATCACAGCTTCTAGAAGGTTTACATGATTACTTAAAAACACGAGTTTTTAGAAAATGTGTTTTATTTCATAAATGGAATCAACAAACTATGCACATTCTACGTCATAACGACTTTCTATAGTTTGCGCATGCGTTTGGAAATAAGAAAATCTTACTTCCCCCGTTTTTTAAAATCACAGCTTTTAGAAGGTTTACATGATTTCTTAAAAAACACGAGTTTTTAGAAAATGTGTTTTATTTCATCAATGGAATCTACAAACTATGCACATTCTACATCATAACGACTTTCTACTGTTTGCGCATGCGTCCGGAAATAAGAAAAGCTTACTTCCACCGTTTTTTAAAATCACAGCTTCTAGAAGGTTTACATGATTACTTAAAAACACGAGTTTTTAGAAAATGTGTTTTATTTCATAAATGGAATCAACAAAGTATGCACATTCTACATCATAACAACTTTCTATACTTTGCGCATGCGTTTGGAAATAAGAAAAGCTTACTTCCACTGTTTTTTAAAATCACAGCTTCTAGAAGGTTTACATGATTTCTTAAAAAACACGAGTTTTTAGAAAATGTGTTTTATTTCATAAATGGAATCTACAAAGTATGCACATTCTACGTCAGAACGACTTTCTATACTATGAGCATGCGTCCGGAAATAAGAAATCTTACTTCCCCCGTTTTTTAAAATCGCAGCTTCTAGAAGGTTTACATGATTTCGTAAAAAACACGAGTTTTTAGAAAATGTGTTTTATTTCATAAATGGAATCTACAAAGTATGCATATTCTACGTCATAATGACTTTCTTTAGTTTGCGCATGCGTCCGGAAATAAGAAAAGCTTACTTCCCCCGTTTTTTAAAATCACAGCTTCTAGAAGGTTTACATGATTTCTTAAAAAACACGTGTTTTTAGAAAATGTGTTTTATTTCATAAATGGAATCAACAAAGTATGCACATTCTACGTCATAATGACTTTCTATAGTTTGCGCATTCGTCTGGAAATAAGAAAAGCTTACTTCCATCGTTTTTTAAAATCACAGCTTCTAGAAGGTTTACATGATTTCGTAAAAAACACGAGTTTTTGGAAAATGTGTTTTATTTCATCAATGGAATCTACAAAGTATGCACAATGTACGTCAAAATGACTTTCTATAGTTTATGCATGCGTTTGGAAAGAAGAAAAGCTTACTTCCCCCCGTTTTTAGAAATCACAGCTTCTGGAAGGTTTACATGATTTCGTAAAAAACACGAGTTTTTAGAAAATGTGTTTTATTTCATAAATGGAATCTACAAAGTATGCACATTCTACATTATAACGACTTTCTATAGTTTGCGCATTCGTCCGGAAATAAGAAAAGCTTACTTCCACCGTTTTTTAAAATCACAACTTCTAGAAGGTTTACATGATTTCGTAAAAAACACGAGTTTTTGGAAAATGTGTTTTATTTCATCAATGGAATCTACAAAGTATGCACAATCTACGTCAGAATGACTTTCTATAGTTTAAGCATACGTCCGGAAATAAGAAATCTTACTTCCCCCGTTTTTTAAAATCACAGCTTCTAGAAGGTTTACATGATTTCGTAAAAAACACGAGTTTTTAGAAAATGTGTTTTATTTCATAAATGGAATCTACAAAGTATGCACATTCTACATTATAACGACTTTCTATAGTTTGCGCATGCGTCCGGAAATAAGAAAAGCTTACTTCCCCCGTTTTTAGAAATCACAGCTTCTGGAAGGTTTACATGATTTCGTAAAAAACACGAGTTTTTAGAAAATGTGTTTTATTTCATCAATGGAATCTACAAAGTATGCACATTCTACGGCATAATGAATTTCTATAATTTACGGATGCGTCCGGAAATAAGAAAAGCTTACTTCCACCGTTTTTTAAAATCACATCTTCTAGAGGGTTTACATGATTTCTTAAAAAACACGAGTTTTTAGAAAATGTGTTTTATTTCATAAATGGAATAAACAAAGTATGCACATTCTACGTCATAATGACTTTCTATAGTTTGCGCATTCGTCCGGAAATAAGAAAAGCTTACTTCCACCGTTTTTTAAAATCACAGCTTCTAGAAGGTTTACATGATTTCGTAAAAAACACGAGTTTTTAGAAAATGTGTTTTATTTCATAAATGGAATCTACAAAGTATGCACATTCTACGTCATAACGACTTTCTATAGTTTGCGCATGCGTCCGGAAATAAGAAAAGCTTACTTCCACCGTTTTTTAAAATCACAGCTTCTAGAAGGTTTAGATGATTTCGTAAAAAAACACGAGTTTTTAGAAAATTTGTTTTATTTCAGAAATGGAATCTACAAAGTATGCACATTTTACGTCAGAACGACTTTCTATAGTTTGAGCATGCGTCCGGAAATAAGAAATCTTACTTCCCCCGTTTTTTAAAATCACAGCTCCTAGAAGGTTTACATGATTTCGTAAAAAACACGAGTTTTTAGAAAATGTGTTTTATTTCATAAATGGAATTTTCAAAGTATGCACATTCTACGTCATAACGAATTTCTATAGTTTGCACATGCATCCGGAAATAAGAAAAGTTTACTTCCACCGTTTTTTAAAATCACAGCTTCTAGACGGTTTACATGATTTCGTAAAAAACACGAGTTTTTAGAAAATGTGTTTTATTTCATAAATGGAATCTACAAAGTATGCACATTCTACATCATAACGACTTTCTATAGTTTGTGCATTCACCCGGAAATAAGAAAGGCTTACTTCCACCGTTTTTTAAAATCACAACTTCTAGAAGGTTTACATGATTTCGTAAAAAACACGAGTTTTTAGAAAATGTGTTTTATTTAAGAAATGGAATCTACAAAGTATGCACATTCTACGTCAGAACGACTTTCTATAGTTTGAGCATGCGTCCGGAAATAAGAAATCTTACTTCCCCCGTTTTTTAAAATCACAGCTTCTAGAAGGTTTACATGATTTCGTCAAAAACACGAGTTTTTAGAAAATGTGTTTTATTTCATAAATGGAATCTACAAAGTATGCACATTCTACGTCATAACGACTTTCTATAGTTTGCACATGCATCCGGAAATAAGAAAAGCTTACTTCCACCGTTTTTTAAAATCACAGCTTCTAGAAGGTTTACATGATTTCGTAAAAAAGACGAGTTTTTAGAAAATGTGTTTTATTTCATAAATGGAATCTACAAAGTATGCACATTCTACGTCAGAACGACTTTCTATAGTTTGCGCATGCGTCCGGAAATAAGAAATCTTACTTCCCCCGTTTTTTAAAATCACAGCTTCTAGAAGGTTTACATCATTTCTTAAAAAGCACGAGTTTTTAGAAAATGTGTTTTATTTCATAAATGGAATCTACAAAGTATGCACATTCTACGTCATAACGACATTCTATAGTTTGCGCATGCATCCGGAAATAAGAAAAGCTTACTTCCCCCGTTTTTTAAAATCACAGCTTCTAGAAGATTTACATGATTTCTTAAAATACACGAGTCTTTGGAAAAGGTGTTTTATTTCATAAATGGAATAAACAAATTATGCACATTCTACGTCATAAGAACTTTCTATAGTTTGCGCATGCGTTTGGAAATAAGAAAAGCTTACTTCCCCCGTTTTTTAAAATCACAGCTTCTAGAACGTTTACATGATTTCTTAAGAAACACGAGTTTTTAGAAAATGTGTTTTATTTCATAAATGGAATCAACAAAGTATGCAATTTCTACATCATAACGACTTTCTATAGTTTGTGCATTCGTCCGGAAATAAGAAAAGCTGACTCCCACCGTTTTTTAAAATCACAGCTTCTAGAAGGTTTACATGATTTCTTAAAAAACACGAGTTTTTAGAAAATGTGTTTTATTTCATAAATGGAATCAAAAAAGTATGCACATTCTACGTCATAACGACTTTCTATAGTTTGCGCATTCGTCCGGAAATAAGAAAAGCTTACTTCCCCCGTTTTTTAAAATCACAGCTTCTAGAAGGTTTACATGATTTCTTAAAAAACACGTGTTTTTAGAAAATGTGTTTTATTTCATCAATGGAATCTACAAAGTATGCACATTCTACGGCATAATGAATTTCTATAATTTACGGATGCGTCCGGAAATAAGAAAAGCTTACTTCCACCATTTTTTAAAATCACATCTTCTAGAAGGTTTACATGATTTCTTAAAAAACACGAGTTTTTAGAAAATGTGTTTTATTTCATAAATGGAATCAACAAAGTATGCACATTCTACGTCATAATGACTTTCTATAGTTTGCGCATTCGTCCGGAAATAAGAAAAGCTTACTTCCACCGTTTTTTAAAATCACAGCTTCTAGAAGGTTTACATGATTCCGTAAAAAAACACGAGTTTTTAGAAAATTTGTTTTATTTCATAAATGGAATCTACAAAGTATGCACATTCTACGTCATAACGACTTTCTATAGTTTGCGCATGGGTCCGGAAATAAGAAAAGATTACTTCCACCGTTTTTTAAAATCACATCTTCTAGAAGGTTTAGATGATTTCGTAAAAAACACGAGTTTTTAGAAAATGTGTTTTATTTCAGAAATGGAATCTACAAACTATGCACATTCTACGTCAGAACGACTTTCTATAGTTTGAGCATGCGTCCGGAAATAAGAAATCTTACTTCCCCCGTTTTTTAAAATCACAGCTTCTAGAAGGTTTACATGATTTCGTAAAAAACACGAGTTTTTAGAAAATGTGTTTTATTTCATAAATGGAATTTTCAAAGTATGCACATTCTACGTCATAACGAATTTCTATAGTTTGCACATGCATCCGGAAATAAGAAAAGCTTACTTCCACCGTTTTTTAAAATCACAGCTTCTAGACGGTTTACATGATTTCGTAAAAAACACGAGTTTTTCGAAAATGTGTTTTATTTCATAAATGGAATCTACAAAGTATGCACATTCTACATCATAACGACTTTCTATAGTTTGTGCATTCGCCCGGAAATAAAAAAAGCTTACTTCCACCGTTTTTTAAAATCACAACTTCTAGAAGGTTTACATGATTTCGTAAAAAACACAAGTTTTTAGAAAATGTGTTTTATTTAAGAAATGGAATCTACAAAGTATGCACATTCTACGTCAGAACGACTTTCTATAGTTTGAGCATGCGTCCGGAAATAAGAAATCTTACTTCCCCCGTTTTTTAAAATCACAGCTTCTAGAAGGTTTACATGATTTCGTCAAAAACACGAGTTTTTAGAAAATGTGTTTTATTTCATAAATGGAATCTACAAAGTATGCACATTCTACGTCATAACGACTTTCTATAGTTTGCACATGCATCCAGAAATAAGAAAAGCTTACTTCCACCGTTTTGTAAAATCACAGCTTCTAGAAGGTTTACATGATTTCGTAAAAAACACGAGTTTTTAGAAAATGTGTTTTATTTCATAAATGGAATCTACAAAGTATGCACATTCTACGTCAGAACGACTTTCTATAGTTTGCGCATGCGTCCGGAAATAAGAAATCTTACTTCCCCCGTTTTTTAAAATCACAGCTTCTAGAAGGTTTACATCATTTCTTAAAAAGCACGAGTTTTTAGAAAATGTGTTTTATTTCATAAATGGAATCTACAAAGTATGCACATTCTACGTCATAACGACATTCTATAGTTTGCGCATGCGTCCGGAAATAAGAAAAGCTTACTTCCCCCGTTTTTTAAAATCACAGCTTCTAGAAGATTTACATGATTTCTTAAAATACACGAGTCTTTGGAAAAGGTGTTTTATTTCATAAATGGAATCAACAAAGTATGCACATTCTACGTCATAAGAACTTTCTATAGTTTGCGCATGCGTTTGGAAATAAGAAAAGCTTACTTCCCCCGTTTTTTAAAATCACAGCTTCTAGAACGTTTACATGATTTCTTAAGAAACACGAGTTTTTAGAAAATGTGTTTTATTTCATAAATGGAATCAACAAAGTATGCACATTCTACATCATAACGACTTTCTATAGTTTGTGCATTCGTCCGGAAATAAGAAAAGCTGACTTCCACCGTTTTTTAAAATCACAGCTTCTAGAAGGTTTACATGATTTCTTAAAAAACACGAGTTTTTAGAAAATGTGTTTTATTTCATAAATGGAATCAACAAAGTATGCACATTCTACGTCATAACGACTTTCTATAGTTTGCGCATTCGTCTGGAAATAAGAAAAGCTTACTTCCACCGTTTTTTAAAATCACAGCTTCTAGAAGGTTTACATGATTTCGTAAAAAACACGAGTTTTTAGAAAATCTGTTTTATTTCATAAATGGAATCTACAAAGTATGCACATTTTCTGTCATAACGACTTTCTATAGTTTGCGCATGCGTCCGGAAATAAGAAAAGCTTACTTCCCCCGTTTTTTAAAATCACAGCTTCTAGAAGGTTTACATGATTTCTTAAAAAACACGTGTTTTTAGAAAATGTGTTTTATTTCATCAATGGAATCTACAAAGTATGCACATTCTACGGCATAATGAATTTCTATAATTTACTGATGCGTCCGGAAATAAGAAAAGCTTACTTCCACCATTTTTTAAAATCACATCTTCTAGAAGGTTTACATGATTTCTTAAAAAACACGAGTTTTTAGAAAATGTGTTTTATTTCATAAATGGAATCAACAAAGTATGCACATTCTACGTCATAAGGACTTTCTATAGTTTGCGCATTCGTCCGGAAATAAGAAAAGCTTACTTCCACCGTTTTTTAAAATCACAGCTTCTAGAAGGTTTACATGATTCCGTAAAAAACACGAGTTTTTAGAAAATGTGTTTTATTTCATAAATGGAATCTACAAAGTATGCACATTCTCTGTCATAACGACTTTCTATAGTTTGCGCATGCGTCCGGAAATAAGAAAAGCTTAATTCCACCGTTTTTTAAAATCACATCTTCTAGAAGGTTTACATGATTTCTTAAAAAACACGAGTTTTTAGAAAATGTGTTTTATTTCATAAATGGAATCAACAAAGTATGCACATTCTACATCATAATGACTTTCTATAGTTTGCACATTCGTCCGGAAATAAGAAAAGCTTACTTCCACCGTTTTTTAAAATCACAGCTTCTAGAAGGTTTACATGATTCCGTAAAAAACACGAGTTTTTAGAAAATGTGTTTTATTTCATCAATGGAATCTACAAAGTATGCACATTCTACGTCATAACGACTTTCTATAGTTTGCGCATGCGTCCGGAAATAAGAAAAGCTTACTTCCATCTTTTTTTAAAATCACATCTTCTAGAAGGTTTAGATGATTTCGTAAAAAACACGAGTTTTTAGAAAATGTGTTTTATTTCAGAAATGGAATCTACAAAGTATGCACATTCTACGTCAGAACGACTTTCTATAGTTTGAGCATGCGTCCGGAAATAAGAAATATTACTTCCCCCGTTTTTTAAAATCACAGCTTCTAGAAGGTTTACATGATTTCGTAAAAAACACGAGTTTTTAGAAAATGTGTTTTATTTCATCAATGGAATTTTCAAAGTATGCACATTCTACGTCATAACGAATTTCTATAGTTTGCACATGCATCCGGAAATAAGAAAAGCTTACTTCCATCGTTTTTTAAAATCACAGCTTCTAGACGATTTACATGATTTCGTAAAAAACACGAGTTTTTAGAAAATGTGTTTTATTTCATAAATGGAATCTACAAAGTATGCACATTCTACATCATAACGACTTTCTATAGTTTGTGCATTCGCCCGGAAATAAGAAAAGCTTACTTCCACCGTTTTTTAAAATCACAACTTCTAGAAGGTTTACATGATTTCGTAAAAAACACGAGTTTTTAGAAAATGTGTTTTATTTAAGAAATGGAATCTACAAAGTATGCACATTCTACGTCAGAACGACTTTCTATAGTTTGAGCATGCGTCCGAAAATAAGAAATCTTACTTCCCCCGTTTTTTAAAATCACAGCTTCTAGAAGGTTTACATGATTTCGTCAAAAACACGAGTTTTTAGAAAATGTGTTTTATTTCATAAATGGAATCTACAAAGTATGCACATTCTACGTCATAACGACTTTCTATAGTTTGCACATGCATCCGAAAATAAGAAAAGCTTACTTCCACCGTTTTGTAAAATCACAGCTTCTAGAAGGTTTACATGATTTCGTAAAAAACACGAGTTTTTAGAAAATGTGTTTTATTTCATAAATGGAATCTACAAAGTATGCACATTCTACGTCAGAACGACTTTCTATAGTTTGCGCATGCGTCCGGAAATAAGAAATCTTACTTCCCCCGTTTTTTAAAATCACAGCTTCTAGAAGGTTTACATCATTTCTTAAAAAGCACGAGTTTTTAGAAAATGTGTTTTATTTCATAAATGGAATCTACAAAGTATGCACATTCTACGTCATAACGACATTCTATAGTTTGCGCATGCGTCCGGAAATAAGAAAAGCTTACTTCCCCCGTTTTTTAAAATCACAGCTTCTAGAAGATTTACATGATTTCTTAAAATACACGAGTCTTTGGAAAAGGTGTTTTATTTCATAAATGGAATCAACAAAGTATGCACATTCTACGTCATAAGAACTTTCTATAGTTTGCGCATGCATTTGGAAATAAGAAAAGCTTACTTCCCCCGTTTTTTAAAATCACAGCTTCTAGAACGTTTACATGATTTCTTAAGAAACACGAGTTTTTAGAAAATGTGTTTTATTTCATAAATCGAATCAACAAAGTATGCACATTCTACATCATAACGAATTTCTATAGTTTGTGCATTCGTCCGGAAATAAGAAAAGCTGACTTCCACCGTTTTTTAAAATCACAGCTTCTAGAAGGTTTACATGATTTCTTAAAAAACACGAGTTTTTAGAAAATGTGTTTTATTTCATAAATGGAATCAACAAAGTATGCACATTCTACGTCATAACGACTTTCTATAGTTTGCGCATTCGTCCGGAAATAAGAAAATCTTACTTCCACCGTTTTTTAAAATCACAGCTTCTAGAAGGTTTACATGATTTCGTAAAAAACACGAGTTTTTAGAAAATGTGTTTTATTTCATAAATGGAATCTACAAAGTATGCACATTCTCTGTCATAACGACTTTCTATAGTTTGCGCATGCGTCCGGAAATAAGAAAAGCTTACTTCCCCCGTTTTTTAAAATCACAGCTTCTAGAAGGTTTACATGATTTCTTAAAAAACACGTGTTTTTAGAAAATGTGTTTTATTTCATAAATGGAATCAACAAAGTATGCACATTCTACGTCATAATGACTTTCTATAGTTCGAGCATTCGTCCGGAAATAATAAAAGCCTACTTCCACCGTTTTTTAAAATCACAGCTTCTAGAAGGTTTACATGATTTCGTAAAAAACACGAGTTTTTAGAAAATGTGTTTTATTTCAGAAATGGAATCTACAAAGTATGCACATTTTACGTCATAATGACATTCTATAGTTTGCACATGCGTCCGGAAATAAGAAAAGCTTACTTCCCCCGTTTTTTAAAATCACAGCTTCTAGAAGATTTACATGATTTCTTAAAAAACACGAGTCTTTGGAAAATGTGTTTTATTTCATAAATGGAATCAACAAAGTATGCACATTCGACGTCATAAGAACTTTCTATAGTTTGCGCATGCGTTTGGAAATAAGAAAAGCTTACTTCCCTCGTTTTTTAAAATCACAGCGTCTAGAAGGTTTACATGATTTGTTAAAAAACACGAGTTTTTAGAAAATGTGTTTTATTTCATAAATGGAATCAACAAAGTATGCACATTCTACATCATAACGACTTTCTATAGTTTGTGCATACGTCCGAAAATAAGAAAAGCTTACTTCCACCATTTTTTAAAATCACAGCTTCTAGAAGGTTTACATGATTTCGTAAAAAACACGAGTTTTTAGAAAATGTGTTTTATTTCATAAATGGAATCTACAAAGTATGCACATTCTACATCATAACTTCTTTCTATGGTTTGCGCATGCGTTTGGAAATAAGAAAATCTTACTTCCCCCGTTTTTTATAATCACAGCTTCTAGAAGGTTTAGATGATTTCGTAAAAAACACGAGTTTTTAGAAAATGTGTTTTATTTCATAAATGGAATCTACAAAGTATGCACATTCTACGTCATAACGACTTTCTATTGTTTGCGCATGCGTCCGGAAATAAGAAAAGCTTACTTCCACCGTTTTTTAAAATCACAGCTTCTAGAAGGTTTACATGATTTCTTAAAAAACAAGAATTTTTAGAAAATGTCTTTTATTTTCATAAATGGAATCAACAAAGTATGCACATTCTACGTCATAACGACTTTCTATAGTTTGCGCATTCGTCCGCAAAATAAGAAAATCTTACTTCCACCGTTTTTTAAAATCACAACTTCTAGAAGGTTTACATGATTTCTTAAAAACCACGAGTTTTTAGAAAATGTGTTTTATTTCATAAATGGAATCAACAAAGTATGCACATTCTACGTCATAACGACTTTCTATAGTTTGCCCATGCGCTTGGAAATAAGAAAAGCTTACTTTCTCCATTTTTTAAAATCACAGCTTCTAGAAGGTTTACATGATTTCTTAAAAAACACGAGTTTTCAGAAAATGTGTTTTATTTCATAAATGGAATCAACAAAGTATGCACATTCTACGTCATAACGAATTTCTATAGTTTGCGCATGCGTCCGGAAATAAGAAAGACTTACTTCCACCATTTTTTAAAATCACAACTTCTAGAAGGTTTACATGATTTCGTAAAAAACACGAGTTTTTAGAAAAAGTGTTTTATTTAAGAAATGGAATCTACAAAGTATGCGCATTCTACGTCATAACGACTTTCTATAGTTTGCGCATGCGTCCAGAAATAAGAAAAGCTTACTTCCACCGTTTTTCAAAATCACAGCTTGTAGAAGGTTTACATGATTTCTTAAAAAACACGACTTTTTAGAAAATGTGTTTTATTTCATAAATGGAATCAACAAAGTATGCACATTCTACGTCATAACGACTTTCTATAGTTTGCTCATGCGTCCGGAAATAAGAAAAGCTTACTTCCACCGTTTTTTAAAATCATAGCTTCTAGAAGGTTTACATGATTTCTTAAAAAACACGATTTTTACAAAATGTGTTTTATTTCATAAATGGAATCAACAAAGTATGCACATTCTACGTCATAACAAATTTGTATAGTTTGCGCATGCATCCGAAAATAACAAAAACTTGCTTCCATTGTTTTTTAAAATCACAGCTTCTAGAAGGGTTTGATGAATTCCTAAAAAACACAAGTTTTTTAAAATGTGTTTTATTCCATAAATGGAATCTACAAAGTATGCACATTCTACGTCATAACGACTTTCTATGGTTTGCGCATGCATTTGGAAATAAGAAAAGCCTACTTCCGCCGTTTTTTAAAATCATGGCTTCTAGAAGGTTTACATGATTTCGTAAAAAACACGAGTTTTCAGAAAATGTGTTTTATTTCATAAATGGATTCTACAAACTATGCAAATTCTACGTCATAACGAATTTCTATTGTTTGCGCATGCGTCCGGAAATAAGAAAAGCTTACTTCCACCGTTCTTTAAAATCACAGCTTCTAGAAGGTTTACATCATTTCGTAAAAAACACGAGTTTTTAGAAAATGTGTTTTATTTCATAAATGGAATCTACAAAGTATGCACATTCTACGTCAGAACGACTTTCTATAGTTTAAGCATGCGTCCGGAAATAAGAAATCTTACGTCCCCCGTTTTTTAAAATCACAGCTTCTAGAAGGTTTACATGATTTCGTAAAAAACACGAGTTTTTAGAAAATGTGTTTTATTTCATAAATGGAATCTACAAAGTATCCACATTCTACATTATAACGACTTTCTATAGTTTGCGCACGCGTCAGGAAATAAGAAAAGCTTACTTCCCCCGTTTTTAGAAATCACAGCTTCTGGAATGTTTACATGATTTCGTAAAAAACACGAGTTTTTAGAAAATGTGTTTTATTTCATCAATGGAATCAACAAAGTATGCACATTCTACGGCATAATGAATTTCTATAGTTTAAGCATGCGTCCGGAAATATGAAATCTTACTTCCCCCGTTTTTTAAAATCACAGCTTCTAGAAGGTTTACATGATTTCGTAAAAAACACGAGTTTTAAGAAAATGTGTTTTATTTCATAAATGGAATCTCCAAAGTCTGCACATTCTACATTATAATGACTTTCTATAGTTTGCGCATGCGTCCGGAAATAAGAAAAGCTTACTTCCACCGTTTTTTAAAATCACAGCTTCTAGAAAGAAGGTTTACATGATTTCGTAAAAAACACGAGTTTTTAGAAAATGTGTTTTATTTAAGAAATGGAATCTACAAAGTATGCACATTCTACGTCAGAACGACTTTCTATAGTTTGAGCATGCGTCCGGAAATAAGAATTCTTACTTCCCCCGTTTTTTAAAATCACAGCTTCTAGAAGGTTTACATGATTTCGTCAAAACCACGAGTTTTTAGAAAATGTGTTTTATTTCATAAATGGAATCTACAAATTATGCACATTCTACGTCATAATGACTTTCTATAGTTGGCACATGCATCCGGAAATAAGAAACGCTTACTTCCAGCGTTTTTTAAAATCACAGCTTCTAGAAGGTTTACATGATTTCGTAAAAAACATGAGTTTTTAGAAAATGTGTTTTATTTCATAAATGGAATCTACAAAGTATGCACATTCTACGTCATAACGACCTTCTATAGTTTGCGCATGCGTCCGGAAATAAGAAAAGCTTACTTCCCCCGTTTTTTAAAATCACAGCTTCTAGAAGATTTACATGATTTCTTAAAAAACACGAGTCTTTGGAAAATGTGTTTTATTTCATAAATGGAATCAAGAAAGTATGCACATTCTACGTCATAATGACTTTATATAGATTGCGCATGCGTCCGGAAATAAGAAAAGCTTACTTCCGCCGTTTTTTAAAATCACAGCTTCTAGAAGGTTTACATGATTTCTTAAAAAACACGAGTTTTTAGAAAATGTGTTTTATTTCATAAATGGAATCAACAAAGTATGCACATTCTACATCATAACGACTTTCTATAGTTTGTGCATTCGTCCGGAAATAAGAAAAGCTTACTTCCACCGTTTTTTAAAATCACAGCTTCTAGAAGGTTTACATGATTTCGTAAAAAACACGAGTTTTTGAAAATTTGTTTTATTTCATAAATGGAATCTACAAAGTATGCACATTCTACGTCATAACGAATTTCTATGGTTTGCGCATGCGTTTGGAAATAAGAAAAGCTTATTTCCCCCGTTTTTTAAAATCACAGCTTCTAGAAGGTTTACATGATTTCGTAAAAAACACGAGTTTTTAGAAAATGTGTTTAATTTCATAAATGGAAGCTACAAAGTATGCACATTCTACGTCAGAACGACTTTCTATAGTTTGAGCATGCATCCGGAAATAAGAAATCTTACTTCCCCCGTTTCTTAAAACCACAGCTTCTAGAAGGTTTACATGTTTTCATAAAAAACATGAGTTTTTAGAAAATGTGTTTTATTTCATAAATGGAATCTACAAAGTATGCACATTCTACGTCATAACGACTTTCTATAGTTTGCGCATGCATCCGGAAATAAGAAAGACTTACTTCCACCATTTTTTAAAATCACAGCTTCTAGAAGGTTTACATGATTTCGTAAAAAACACGAGTTTTTAGAAAAAGTGTTTTATTTCAGAAATGGAATCTACAAAGTATGCGCATTCTACGTCATAACGACTTTCTATAGTTTGCTCATGCGTCCGGAAATAAGAAAAGCTTACTTCCACCGTTTTTTAAAATCATAGCTTCTAGAAGGTTTACATGATTTCTTAAAAAACACGATTTTTAGAAAATGTGTTTTATTTCATCAATGGAATCAACAAAGTATGCACATTCTACATCATAACGACTTTCTATAGTTTGCGCATTCGTCCGGAAATAAGAAAAGCTTACTTCCACCGTTTTTTAAAATCACAACTTCTAGAAAATTTACATGATTTCTTAAAAAACACGAGTTTTTAGAAAATGTGTTTTATTTCATAAATGGAATCAACAAAGTACGCACATTCTACGTCATAACGACTTTCTATAGTTTGCGCATGCGTTTGGAAATAAGAAAAGCTTACTTCCCCCGTTTTTTAAAATCACAGCTTCTAGAAGGTTTACATGATTTCTTAAAAAACACGAGTTTTTAGAAAATGTGTTTTATTTCATAAATGGAATCTAAAAAGTATGCACATTCTACATTATAACGACTTTCTATAGTTTGCGCATGCGTCCGGAAATAAGAAAAGCTTACTTCCACCGTTTTTTAAAATCACAGCTTCTAGAAAGAAGGTTTACATGATTTCGTAAAAAACACGAGTTTTTAGAAAATGTGTTTTATTTAAGAAATGGAATCTACAAAGTATGCACATTCTACGTCAGAACGACTTTCTATAGTTTGAGCATGCGTCCGGAAATAAGAAATCTTACTTCCCCCGTTTTTTAAAATCACAGCTTCTAGAAGGTTTACATGATTTCGTCAAAAACACGAGTTTTTAGAAAATGTGTTTTATTTCATAAATGGAATCTACAAAGTATGCACATTCTACGTCATAACGACTTTCTATAGTTTGCACATGCATCCGGAAATAAGAAAAGCTTACTTCCATCGTTTTTTAAAATCACAGCTTCTAGAAGGTTTACATGATTTCGTAAAAAACACGAGTTTTTAGAAAATGTGTTTTATTTCATAAATGGAATCTACAAAGTATGCACATTCTACGTCAGAACCACCTTCTATTGTTTGCGCATGCGTCCAGAAATAAGAAATCTTACTTCCCCCGTTTTTTAAAATCACAGCTTCTAGAAGGTTTAAATGATTTCTTAAAAAGCATGAGTTTTTAGAAAATGTGTTTTATTTCATAAATGGAATCTACAAAGTATGCACATTCTACGTCATAACGACATTCTATAGTTTGCGCATGCGTCCGGAAATAAGAAAAGCTTACTTCCCCCGTTTTTTAAAATCACAGCTTCTAGAAGATTTACATGATTTCTTAAAAAACACGAGTCTTTGGAAAATGTGTTTTATTTCATAAATGGAATCAACAAAGTATGCACATTCTACGTCATAACAACTTTCTATAGTTTGCGCATGCGTTTGGAAATAAGAAAAGCTTACTTCCCCCATTTTTTAAAATCACAGCTTCTAGAAGGTTTACATGATTTCTTAAAAAACACGAGTTTTTAGAAAATGTGTTTTATTTCATAAATGGAATCAAGCAAGTATGCACATTCTACGTCATAATGACTTTATATAGATTGCGCATGCGTCCGGAAATAAGAAAAGCTTACTTCCGCCGTTTTTTAAAATCACAGCTTCTAGAAGGTTTACATGATTTCTTAAAAAACACGAGTTTTTAGAAAATGTGTTTTATTTCATAAATGGAATCAACAAAGTATGCACATTCTACATCATAACGACTTTCTATAGTTTGTGCATTCGTCCGGAAATAAGAAAAGCTTACTTCCACCGTTTTTTAAAATCACAGCTTCTAGAAGGTTTACATGATTTCGTAAAAAACACGAGTTTTTAGAAAATGTGTTTTATTTCATAAATGGAATCTACAAAGTATGCACATTCTACGTCAGAACGACTTTCTATAGTTTAAGCATGCGTCCGGAAATAAGAAATCTTACTTCCCCCGTTTTTTAAAATCACAGCTTCTAGAAGGTTTACATGATTTCGTAAAAAACACGTGTTTTTAGAAAATGTGTTTTATTTCATAAATGGAATCTACAAAGTATGCACATTCTACATTATAACAACTTTCTATAGTTTGCGCATGCGTCAAGAAATAAGAAAAGCTTACTTCCCCCGTTTTTAGAAATCACAGCTTCTGGAATGTTTACATGATTTCGTAAAAAACACGAGTTTTTAGAAAATGTGTTTTATTTCATCAATGGAATCAACAAAGTATGCACATTCTATGGCATAATGAATTTCTATAGTTTAAGCATGCGTCCGGAAATAAGAAATCTTACTTCCCCCGTTTTTTAAAATCACAGCTTCTAGAAGGTTTACATGATTTCGTAAAAAACACGAGTTTTAAGAAAATGTGTTTTATTTCATAAATGGAATCTCCAAAGTATGCACATTCTACATTATAATGACTTTCTATAGTTTGCGCATGCGTCCGGAAATAAGAAAAGCTTACTTCCACCGTTTTTTAAAATCACAGCTTCTAGAAAGAAGGTTTACATGATTTCGTAAAAAACACGAGTTTTTAGAAAATGTGTTTTATTTAAGAAATGGAATCTACAAAGTATGCACATTCTACGTCAGAATGACTTTCTATAGTTTGAGCATGCGTCCGGAAATAAGAAATCTTACTTCCCCCGTTTTTTAAAATCACAGCTTCTAGAAGGTTTACATGATTTCGTCAAAAACACGAGTTTTTAGAAAATGTGTTTTATTTCATAAATGGAATCTACAAAGTATGCACATTCTACGTCATAATGACTTTCTATAGTTGGCACATGCATCCGGAAATAAGAAAAGCTTACTTCCACCGTTTTTTAAAATCACAGCTTCTAGAAGGTTTACATGATTTCGTAAAAAACACGAGTTTTTAGAAAATGTGTTTTATTTCATAAATGGAATCTACAAAGTATGCACATTCTACGTCATAACGACTTTCTATGGTTTGCGCATGCGTTTGGAAATAAGAAAAGCTTACTTCCCCCGTTTTTTAAAATCACAGCTTCTAGAAGGTTTACATGATTTCGTAAAAAACACGAGTTTTTAGAAAATGTGTTTAATTTCATAAATGGAATCTACAAAGTATGCACATTCTACGTCAGAACGACTTTCTATAGTTTGAGCATGCATCCGGAAATAAGAAATCTTACTTCCCCCGTTTCTTAAAACCACAGCTTCTAGAAGGTTTACATGATTTCATAAAAAACACGAGTTTTTAGAAAATGTGTTTTATTTCATAAATGGAATCTACAAATTATGCACATTCTACGTCATAACGACTTTCTATAGTTTGCGCATGCATCCGGAAATAAGAAAGACTTACTTCCACCATTTTTTAAAATCACAGCTTCTAGAAGGTTTACATGATTTTGTAAAAAACACGAGTTTTTAGAAAAAGTGTTTTATTTCAGAAATGGAATCTACAAAGTATGCGCATTCTACGTCATAACGACTTTCTATAGTTTGCGCATGCGTCCAGAAATAAGAAAATCTTACTTCCACCATTTTTTAAAATCACAGCTTCTAGAAGGTTTAAATGATTTCTTAAAAAACACGACTTTTTAGAAAATGTGTTTTATTTCATAAATGGAATCAACAAAGTATGCACATTCTACGTCATAACGACTTTCTATAGTTTGCTCATGCGTCCGGAAATAAGAAAAGCTTACTTCCACCGTTTTTTAAAATCATAGCTTCTAGAAGGTTTACATGATTTCTTAAAAAACACGATTTTTAGAAAATGTGTTTTATTTCATCAATGGAATCAACAAAGTATGCACATTCTACATCATAACGACTTTCTATAGTTTGCGCATTCGTCCGGAAATAAGAAAAGCTTACTTCCACCGTTTTTTAAAATCACAACTTCTAGAAAATTTACATGATTTCTTAAAAAACACGAGTTTTTAGAAAATGTGTTTTATTTCATAAATGGAATCAACAAAGTACGCACATTCTACGTCATAACGACTTTCTATAGTTTGCGCATGCGTTTGGAAATAAGAAAAGCTTACTTCCCCCGTTTTTTAAAATCACAGCTTCTAGAAGGTTTACATGATTTCTTAAAAAACACGAGTTTTTAGAAAATGTGTTTTATTTCATAAATGGAATCTAAAAAGTATGCACATTCTACATTATAACGACTTTCTATAGTTTGCGCATGCGTCCGGAAATAAGAAAAGCTTACTTCCACCGTTTTTTAAAATCACAGCTTCTAGAAAGAAGGTTTACATGATTTCGTAAAAAACACGAGTTTTTAGAAAATGTGTTTTATTTAAGAAATGGAATCTACAAAGTATGCACATTCTACGTCAGAACAACTTTCTATAGTTTGAGCATGCGTCCGGAAATAAGAAATCTTACTTCCCCCGTTTTTTAAAATCACAGCTTCTAGAAGGTTTACATGATTTCGTCAAAAACACGAGTTTTTAGAAAATGTGTTTTATTTCATAAATGGAATCTACAAAGTATGCACATTCTACGTCATAACGACTTTCTATAGTTTGCACATGCATCCGGAAATAAGAAAAGCTTACTTCCATCGTTTTTTAAAATCACAGCTTCTAGAAGGTTTACATGATTTCGTAAAAAACACGAGTTTTTAGAAAATGTGTTTTATTTCATAAATGGAATCTACAAAGTATGCACATTCTACGTCAGAACCACCTTCTATAGTTTGCGCATGCGTGCAGAAATAAGAAATCTTACTTCCCCCGTTTTTTAAAATCACAGCTTCTAGAAGGTTTAAATGATTTCTTAAAAAGCACGAGTTTTTAGAAAATGTGTTTTATTTCATAAATGGAATCTACAAAGTATGCACATTCTACGTCATAACAACATTCTATAGTTTGCGCATGCGTCCGGAAATAAGAAAAGCTTACTTCCCCCGTTTTTTAAAATCACAGCTTCTAGAAGATTTACATGATTTCTTAAAAAACACGAGATTTTAGAAAATTTGTTTTATTTCATAAATGGAATCAAGAAAGTATGCACATTCTACGTCATAATGACTTTATATAGATTGCGCATGCGTCCGGAAATAAGAAAAGCTTACTTCCGCCGTTTTTTAAAATCACAGCTTCTAGAAGGTTTACATGATTTCTTAAAAAACACGAGTTTTTAGAAAATGTGTTTTATTTCATAAATGGAATCAACAAAGTATGCACATTCTACATCATAACGACTTTCTATAGTTTGTGCATTCGTCCGGAAATAAGAAAAGCTTACTTCCACCGTTTTTTAAAATCACAGCTTCTAGAAGGTTTACATGATTTCGTAAAAAACACGAGTTTTTGAAAATTTGTTTTATTTCATAAATGGAATCTACAAAGTATGCACATTCTACGTCATAACGACTTTCTATGGTTTGCGCATGCGTTTGGAAATAAGAAAAGCTTACTTCCCCCGTTTTTTAAAATCACAGCTTCTAGAAGGTTTACATGATTTCGTAAAAAACACGAGTTTTTAGAAAATGTGTTTAATTTCATAAATGGAATCTACAAAGTATGCACATTCTACGTCAGAACGACTTTCTATAGTTTGAGCATGCATCCGGAAATAAGAAATCTTACTTCCCCCGTTTCTTAAAACCACAGCTTCTAGAAGGTTTACATGATTTCATAAAAAACAGGAGTTTTTAGAAAATGTGTTTTATTTCATAAATGGAATCTACAAAGTATGCACATTCTACGTCATAACGAATTTCTATAGTTTGCGCATGCGTCCGGAAATAAGAAAGGCTTACTTCCACCATTTTTTAAAATCATAGCTTCTAGAAGGTTTACATGATTTCGTAAAAAACACGAGTTTTTAGAAAATGTGTTTTATTTCATAAATGGAATCTACAAAGTATGCACATTCTACATCATAACGACTTTCTATAGTTTACGCATGCGTCCGGAATAAGAAAAGCTTACTTCCAGCGTTTTTTCAAATCACAGCTTCTAGAAGGTTTACATGATTTCGTAAAAAACACGAGTTTTTAGAAAATGTGTTTTATTTCATAAATGGAATCTACAAAGTATGCACATTCTACGTCAGAACGACTTTCTATAGTTTGCGCATGCATCCAGAAATAAGAAATCTTACTTCCGCCGTTTTTTAAAATCACAGCTTCTAGAAGGTTTACATGATTACTTAAAAAGCACGAGTTTTTAGAAAATATGTTTTATTTCATAAATGGAATCAACAAAGTATGCACATTCTACATCATAACGAGTTTCTACAGATTGCACATGCGTCCGGAAATAAGAAAAGTTTACTTCCCCTATTTTTTAAAATCAGAGCTTCTAGAAGGTTTACATGATTTCGTAAAAAACACGAGTTCTTAGAAAATGTGTTTTATTTCATAAATGGAATCTAGAAAGTATGCACATTCTACGTCATAACGACTTTTTATAGTTTGCGCATGCATCCGGAAATAAGAAAAGCTTACTTCCACCGTTTTTTTAAAATCACAGCTTCTAGAAGGTTTACATGATTTCGTAAAAAACAAGAGTTTTTAGAAAATGTGTTTTATTTCATAAATGGAATCAACAAAGTATGCACATTCTACGTCACAACGACTTTCTACAGTTTGCACATGCGTCCGGAAATAAGAAAAGTTTACTTCCCCCATTTTTTAAAATCAGAGCTTCTAGAAGGTTTACATGATTTCGTAAAAAACACGAGTTCTTAGAAAATGTGTTTTATTTCATAAATGGAATCTAGAAAGTATGCACATTCTACGTCATAATGACTTTCTATAGTTTGCGCATGCATCCGGAAATAAGAAAAGCTTACTTCCACCGTTTTTTAAAATCACAGCTTCTAGAAGGTTTACATGATTTCGTAAAAAACAAGAGTTTTTAGAAAATGTGTTTTATTTCATAAATGGAATCAACAAAGTATGCACATTCTACGTCATAACGACTTTCTACAGTTTGCACATGCGTCCGGAAATAAGAAAAGTTTACTTCCCCCATTTTTTAAAATCAGAGCTTCTAGAAGGTTTACATGATTTCGTAAAAAACACGAGTTCTTAGAAAATGTGTTTTATTTCATAAATGGAATCTAGAAAGTATGCACATTCTACGTCATAACGACTTTTTATAGTTTGCGCATGCGTCCGGAAATAAGAAAAGCTTACTTCCACCGTTTTTTAAAATCACAGCTTCTAGAAGGTTTACATGATATCGTAAAAAACACGAGTTTTTAGAAAATGTGTTTTATTTCAGAAATGGAATCTACAAAGTATGCACATTCTACGTCAGAACGACTTTCTATAGTTTGCGCATGCGTCCGGAAATAAGAAAACCTTACTTCCCCCATTTTTTAAAATCAGAGCTTCTAGAAGGTTTACATGATTTCGTAAAAAACACGAGTTTTTAGAAAATGTGTTTTATTTCATAAATGGAATCTACAAAGTATGCACATTCTACGTCATAACGAATTTCTATAGTTTGCGCATGCGTCCGGAAATAAGAAAAGCTTACTTCCCCCATTTTTTAAAATCAGAGCTTCTATAAGGTTTACATGATTTCGTAAAAAACACGAGTTTTTGAAAATGTGTTTTATTTCATAAATGGAATCTACAAAGTATGCACATTCTACGTCATAACGACATTCTATAGTTTGCGCATGCGTCCGGAAATAAGAAAAGCTTACTTCCCCCGTTTTTTAAAATCACAGCTTCTAGAAGATTTACATGATTTCTTAAAAAACACGAGTCTTTGGAAAGTGTGTTTTATTTCATAAATGGAATCAACAAAGTATGCACATTCTACGTCATAATGACTTTCTATAGTTTGTGCATGCGTTTGGAAATAAGAAAAGCTTACTTCCACCGTTTTTTAAAATCACAGCTTCTAGAAGGTTTACATGATTTCCTGAAAAACACGAGTTTTTAGAAAATGTGTTTTATTTCATAAATAGAATCAACAAAGTATGCACATTCTACGTTATAACGACTTTCTATAGTTTGCGCATGCGTCCGGAAATAAGAAAAGCTTACTTCCACTGTTTTTTACAATCACAGCTTCTAGAAGGTTTACATGATTTCGTAAAAAACACGAGTTTTTCGAAAATGTGTTTTATTTCAGAAATGGAATCTACAAAGTATGCACATTCTACGTCATAACGACTTTCTATAGTTTGCGCATGCGTCCGAAAATAAGAAAAGCTTACTTCCCCCGTTTTTTAAAATCACAGCTTCTAGAAGGTTTACATGATTTCTTAAAAAACACGAGTTTTTAGAAAATCTGTTTTATTTCATAAATGGAATCAACAAAGTATGCACATTCTACATCATAACAACTTTCTATAGTTTGCGCATGCATTTGGAAATAAAAAAAGCTTACTTCCCCCGTTTTTTAAAATCACAACTTCTAGAAGGTTTACAGGATTTCTTAAAAAACATGAGTTTTTAGAAAATGTGTTTTATTTCATAAATAGAATCAACAAAGTATGCACATTCTACGTCATAACGACTTTCTATAGTTTGCGCATGCATTTGGAAATAAGAAAAGCTTACTTCCCCCGTTTTTTAAAATCACAGCTTCTAGAAGGTTTACATGATTTCTTAAAAAACACGAGTTTTTAGAAAATGTGTTTTATTTCATCAATTGAATCAACAAAGTATGCCCATTCTACGTCATAACGACTTTCTATAGTTTGCGCATGCATTTGGAAATAAGAAAAGCTTACTTCCCCCGTTTTTTAAAATCACACCTTCTAGAAGGTTTACATGATTTCTTAAAAAACACGAGTTTTTAGAAAATGTGTTTGATTTCATAAATAGAATCAACAAAGTATGCACATTCCACGTCATAACGACTTTCTATAGTTTGCCCATGCATCCGGAAATAAGAAAAGCTTACTTCCACCGTTTTGTAAAATCACGGCTTCTAGAAGGTTTACATGATTTCGTAAAAACACGAGTTTTTAGAAAATGTGTTTTATTTCATAAATGGAATGTTAAATTTTCAGAATTTACTTCAATATGATATAGGATCTTAACTGAGAGAACAACATGTACAGCATATCTACAGCATATCAAACATGGAGACAATAATGCAAGCACACAAGAGACACAAAGATTTACTTGGGGAAAACCATAAAGGTGAAAAACCCCAATAACTTCCTCAGAGATAGATAGAGCAATGATACAACCAACCAAGAGAGATAGCCATAACCTAGCAGCAATCCTCCTCCTCCATAAGTGCACCTCTCCTCCTTGAGAGCATGTGTGAGAAGTGAGTGAGTAAATAGAGTGCCTCCCGCACTCTATTTATACTTGACTTGACTTGTCTTTTTACCTAACTCATGTCGGCTCGAACTTAACCACATAACATAATGCTGAGTGGGCCGACCCCCAATAGGGTGGTCTAATAACCCTTTGACCCACATGGCCGACCCCCAATAGGGTGGTCTAATAACCCTTTGACCCACATGACTTATACAGGGCCGACCCCAAACAAGGTGGTCTAATAACCCATCAAGTATAAGTTACGACACTTACAATATAAATGACGACACTTCCTTATAGAGGAATAATACCATCTCTATAGGAATACAATATACATATATGTGAAATACATTCCGAAGTTACATATACATCAACACTCCCTCTTAACTAGGAAGGTATTTCTCAGCACAGTTCTTCTAGCACAAGTCATCTTCTCTAGATCATCGTCACTGGATAATCGTCATCGAGTCATCATCATCGTCACTGCTGCTGCTATCTCAATCAATCTCTGAATCTACTCGTCATAGGAAGTTCTACAGAGCCAGTCCTTTTTCATACTGGATGTAGGCCCACCACCTGCAGGTCTTCATCATCACTGGCCATACTGTGGAATCCTCAGGACTTTTACGTGCGTCACAAAACCTCGAAAGAGCATCCCAGGCTGTTACGAGCACACAGCTCTACCTATAGGATCTCCCAGGGCACCGAATTACATGTGACCTCACCACAATACCTCGCAAGAGCATCTTCCAGATATCCCAGGGAACCGAATTACATGCCATAGGCAAAACCTCGAAAGACTATCTGCAGATCTCCCAGGGCACCGAATTACATGTGGTCATGGAAAAACCTCGCAAGAGCATCCCAGGACTTATTACGGGCACACAGCCCAACCTATCGGATCTCCCAGGGAAACGAATTACATGCCATAGGACAAAACCTCGAAAGAGCATCTGCCAGATATCCCAGGGAACCGAATTACATGCCATAGGCAAAACCTCGAAAGACTATCTGCAGATCTCCCAGGGCACCGAATTACATGTCCTCCCAGAGCAAAACCTCGAAAGAGCATTTGCCAGATGTCCCAGGGCACCGAATTACATGCCATAGGAAAAACCTCGAAAGACCATCTGCAAATCTCCCAGGGAACCGAATTACATGCTCATCTGCACAACTTGATCCACTGCCACAGAGTATCAACCTGATACTCACCATACATCATCCTGATGTATCCATGATCATCCTGATCATCATCACTGCAACGTCCTGCTGCATGTCATCTGGAGCAACATCCTGAAGCTCGTCATCTATGATCATCCTGATCATCACTGCAACATCCTGCTGCATGTCATCTGGAGCAACATCCTGAAGCTCGTCATCTATGATCATCCTGATCATCACTGCAACATCCTGCTGCATGTCATCTGGAGCAACATCCTGAAGCTCGTCATCTATGATCATCCTGATCATCACTGCAACATCCTGCTGCATGATCCACCTGATCATCAATGCATCTCCCTGATGCATACCAAGTATCATACATGATCCTCCTGATCATCAATGTATCCACCTGATACAAATACATGATACATATCATCATACATGATCCTCCTGATCATCAATGCATCTACCTGATGCATACTAAGTATCTACCTGATACATATCATCATACATGATCCTCCTGATCATCAATGCATCTACCTGATGCATACCAAGTATCTACCTGATACATATCATCATACATGATCCTCCTGATCATCAATGTATCCACCTGATACAAATAAAAATACATGATACATATCACCATACATGATCCACCTGATCATACAATGTATCCACTTGATACATATACAGATACATGGTCCAAGCATCCAACATGATGCATACATACATACATAAAATGATCCAACTAATCATATCCAACATCCACATGATGCATACATACATACATAAAATGATCCAACTGATCATATCCAACATCCACATGATGCATACATAGATACATAAAATGATCCAACTGATCATATTCAGCAGAAAACAGAACATCATCCTGATGCTCATCATCCAGCGCTTACATCCATAGCCATGTGAAGGATTCTCCTTCCAACATGCTTGGAATGGCTTCAGCAAATGTGTCCATCACTTCTTCCTCAAAGTGTCCTCGATCTGAAGAACGCCAAGCCTCTCTCTGAAGTACTCGAACTTCACTCTGGTTAGTGGCTTCATCAGCACATCTGCAATCTGCTCGTCCGTTGCAACATACAGGAGCTTCACAGCTCCTGTCTGCACCATATCCCTGATATAGTGATATTTGATCTCTATGTGTTTTGACCTGTCATGAAACACTGGGTTCTCGAAAAGCTTCACACAACTCTGGTTATCACAGAAGATACCAGTAGCCTCCAACGGGAGATCAAATAACTCAGACAGTAGCTTCCGTAGCCATACTGCCTCGCAACTAGCTGAGCAGGCTGCAACATACTCTACCTCAGCTGTTCAGTGCTACGCAGGACTGCTTCCTGCTAAACCAAGAGATCACACCTGATCCCATACTGAAGCAACACCCAGATGTGTTCTTCCTATCTGCAGCACTGCCAGCCCAATCTGAATCAACATAACCCTGTAGGTTAAACATTTGATTCTCCTCATACCTGAGCCCATAATACACTGCACCCTTCAGGTACCTCAGAACATGCTTTACAGCAACCAGGTGAACACTCCTCGGATCCGTCAGGAACTGGCTCAATGTGTTCACAGCAAAGCAAATGTCTGGTCTCGTGTTCGTCAGGTACATCAAGGACCCAATCATCTGACGATACATAGAGACATCAACCGGCTCAGATGAAGCATCACATAGAAGCTTCAGATTCGATGCCATAGGTGTGGCCATATCCTTGCAGTCCATCATCCCGAACCTCTTCAGGATCTCTACTACATACTTCCCTTGTCCAAGGAAGATTCCATATGCACTCTGCCACACCTCCATGCCAAAAACAAATAGTGCATCATCCCCAAGTTCTTAATTTCGAACTTAGAAGAAAGCTTCCGCTGCATGTCGGCAATCAAAACAGGTCATCCAAATAGTAGTATCGATGGATTGCCTTCCTCATCCTTGTAGAAAAGGTTGGAATCCACTTTAATCTTGGTAAAGGCCAAGCTGGATAGAAAGCTGTCTATCCTACCATATCAAGTTCTGCACACATATATGACTACACCATGCTGTCTTGAAATCCATCTGGTGCATCTTCTATTTCATCACTTTTGTATTTCTCAATGCTGCCATCTGCAACATGCTTGATCTGATAGTTCCATTTGGAAGTCATAGCAAACTTCCCTTCATGTCTTGGGATTACATTCCAAACATCATTCTTCATGATCGACGGATCATGGCATTTCATTTCTTCATCCCAGATCCTGGGAACTTCAATATCTTCAATATATATCTTTATTGCTGGAAGAAAATGTTGTAGTTCTTCTTTTGTAGGAGATGGCATACGATCTTTCCTACACAACAAGTTAAATTGCATGATTAGAAAACATCTCATAGTTTTCAGAACAAATTCTTACACATAAAGAAATATGCCATACAGTCATGCAATTATCTTAGCCAATGTTTCAATACAACATTTATCCATATTCCGTAACTTTCTAGATGCCTTCCAATCTCTACCAGAACATTGTTAAGAGTGTGCACAACTCCCAACATGTCAGCAAAGAGGTTTCATTCTAGATAAGTAGCAATGGAATGTTGTACAGTGCCATAGGCCACTTACCCATGCATATTAGGAGTATATTGTTCATCAATGCAATTATTCTAATATGCATAATACACAACCTAATTCTAGGAACATCAGTATCTACATTATTGAACAGTATTATTTAAGAAATGACAATTCAAATACTTATCTTTGTTTGTTCGTTGGGTGGACTCCCTCTGAGTCTTCGCTTCCTTGCAGGAGCTGCTAGAGTCCTAATATGAAGTAGCTTCTTCTACACCTTTCTGTTGTGGGATGTAGAGAGATGGTCAACTCCCTCTGAATATCTGCATCCTTGCATAAACCACTGGAGTGTACTCCCTCTTGATCTTTGCTTCCTGGATTACCTGTTCTTGAACTCATATTCATCCTTGGTCCCTATGCATGCTTATTAGTATCATGAATGTGTTATCCTTGTGATCTCATATAAAATCATACATTCATTAGTATACTATTAAAACACAATAATCTCAAGCATGTATAGTCATGATCATTTCAAACAGAAATAATAATCATTAGCATTCAAGGTTTATGTAGGATTCTTATGGTTAGTCAAATCATAAGAAACATAACATGTCTAAACCTGTAATTACTCAAACCTATGACTCTTCAGATTAGTTGAATCATCAATCAAGATAAGAGATATAAAATGCATAAAACCTGTGATTATTCAAACCTATACCATCATGATTCTTCTGGTTAGTCATATCATCAATTATGGTAAGAAACATAATATTCATACAATTATGATTATTCGAACCTATGACTTCATGAATAATCATTATCAACAACAGTATAAGATCCTAACACAAGGTAGGATTTTATCTTGATATAGGAAAAACATACCTGGATTAGCATGCTAGCTATTTATGTCTAACATACTCACATGATGTCTTCTTGTTCTTCTTCAATGACTTGTGCTAGTAACCTGTATATCTCATAGGTTAACTATTACAAAACCAAGTTATACATACCTCGTAAATGGATCTTCTATGAGATCCATGACAATGGATGAATCTTTGTCCTCATGTCATCATGATCATATGTTCTTGAACTGGAACATGATTTGTCTTTCTTGGTGTACCTTTCATGTTAGTAGACAACATAAACCTCATACAACACCATAATGCATTAGTACAATCATAAGTGTCAACACCCTAACCAATGAATATCTTCTATCATGCATTCATAATTTTGTTAAGGTGATACAACAAATCTAAAATCAAAATTGTACTAACCGTAATAACATGAAGACAAACATACCATAAACCATAAACTTAATCATGGACAAATATCGAAACATACCTCGATGAGTCATACATGTCGAGATCGCTTGTAATCTTCTTATGTAAGGCCTTAGCCTCATCTCCCTCTGAAACATGAACTTCTTCACTCATGCAGATGATCAATCCATCTTCTTCTAGGATTAACCCAATCCACTTGATTTGCAAGAACTGTACCTGGAGCTGGATATGGGTTTATCAGAGAAACCCCAAAAATTCAAACTTTGAATTTCAAACTTCCGAAAGGATAGAAATATGCGCCTTGATGAGCTGATCAAACTGGTATATTCAGAATTTGAAAACTGCAAAGTTTCACTCCTCAATTTTGCCTTTGAAACTTCCGGATTCACTGGACGTGACCCTGAACTGGGGTTTGATGAAGCCCACTCTTTTGCCCCATCAAAATGTTTGATCCAAAGCTCTAAGCTTCTATTTTTCTGAGGAGCTTCCAGCCGTGGTCACAGATTTCAAAAATTCCCATTTTTACAGAAGCCCTAATTTTCCACTTTTCTGATCAAAGTCCCGAACTAGGGTCTAATCAAGCCCGGCCTTCTGCCCAACCAAAAATTCTGATCTTGGTCTCTAAATTTCTATTTTGATGAGTAGCATCCAGCCGTGGTCTCCGTTTACAAAAATTCCAACTTTCTCCAAAGCCCTAAATTCTGGAAGCCATGAATGAAGGTACCAAAAATAATTCTGTTTTGACAGAAATATGTACCTGATTGTTTCTGGTGTAACTCTGAAATTTTTGATCCACAGGGTCTGAAAACGTTTCCTGAGATAGCCTGACCTGTTGTCTTTCCATCCTGACAGGTCTGACCTCAATTGGATTCTCTGAGAGAGAGTTATGCCAAATGTCGCAACGTGACCTGTTTTGGGATAAAACAGGAGAGCGAACTTGTACGGCGTGCCACGTGTCACTGTTTTAACTTCGGCCTCTGAAAAAGTTTTTTGAGATAGATCGGCCTGTTACCTTTCCATCCTGACAGGTCTGACCTCAATTGGACTCTCTGAGAGAGAGTTATGCCAAATGTCGCAACGTGACCTGTTTATGGGATAATACAGGAGAGCGAACTTGTACGGCGTGCCACGTGTCACTGGTTCAACTTCGGCCTCTGAAAAAGTTTTCTGAGATAGTGCAGACTGTGTAATACCTGTCACGTTTTACGAAATTTCATTTGGAGCTTCCTAGCCCAATATATGACCTTTTTCCCAAGGTCACCTGATTTTGACTCAGATCTGGAAGAGGCAGAAACCCTATATTGTACAGATCATAAATCACAAAGTACAACGAATTAGAGGTTTTCCTTTGGACACAAGATACCTGGAGATCTTAGCTTCGGCCTGTAACAATTTCAGATTCGAAAACTTCGCCAAAACGGATTTATAGCGAAAGTGCTACGATGACTGGTTTTTGCTATATCAAACCCTAGCATCGTAAGTGCAACAAGTGTCATACATGCCATATCATGCCTTCTTTCAGGCTAGCTCTGATACCATGTTAAATTTTCAGAATTTACTTCAATATGATATAGGATATTAACTGAGAGAACAACATGTACAGCATATCTACAGCATATCAAACATGGAGACAATAATGCAAGCACACAAGAGACACAAAGATTTACTTGGGGAAAACCATAAAGGTGAAAAACCCCAATAACTTCCTCAGAGATAGATAGAGCAATGATACAACCAACCAAGAGAGATAGCCATAACCTAGCAGCAATCCTCCTCCTCCATAAGTGCGCCTCTCCTCCTTGAGAGCATGTGTGAGAAGTGAGTGAGTAAATAGAGTGCCTCCCGCACTCTATTTATACTTGACTTGACTTGTCTTTTTACCTAACTCATGTCGGCTCGAACTTAACCACATAACATAATGCTGAGTGGGCCGACCCCCAATAGGGTGGTCTAATAACCCTTTGACCCACATGGCCGACCCCCAATAGGGTGGTCTAATAACCCTTTGACCCACATGACTTATACAGGGCCGACCCCAAACAAGGTGGTCTAATAACCCATCAAGTATAAGTTACGACACTTACAATATAAATGACGACACTTCCTTATAGAGGAATAATACCATCTCTATAGGAATACAATATACATATATGTGAAATACATTCCGAAGTTACATATACATCAACATGGAAGCTACAAAATATGCACATTCTACGTGATAACAAATTTCTATAGTTTGCGCATGCATCCGGAAATAAGAAAAGCTTACTTCCCCCGTTTTTTGAAATCACAGCTTCTAGAAGGTTTACATGATTTCTTAAAAAACACGAGTTTTTAGAAAATGTGTTTTATTTCATAAAAGGAATCAACAAAGTATGCACATTCTACGTCATAACGACTTTCTATAGTTTGCGCATGCATTTGGAAATAAGAAAAGCTTACTTCCCCCGTTTTTTAAAATCACAGCTTCTAGAAGGTTTACATGATTTCTTAAAAAACATGAGTTTTTAGAAAATGTGTTTTATTTCATAAATAGAATCAACAAAGTATGCACATTCCATGTCATAACGACTTTCTATAGTTTGCGCATGCGTCCGGAAATAAGAAAAGCTTACTTCCACCGTTTTTTAAAATCACAGCTTCTAGAAGGTTTACATGATTTCGTAAAAAACACGAGTTTTTCGAAAATGTGTTTTATTTCAGAAATGGAATCTACAAAGTATGCACATTCTACGTCATAAATACTTTCTATAGTTTGCGCATGCGTTTGGAAATAAGAAAAGCTTACTTCCCCCGTTTTTTAAAATCACACCTTCTAGAAGGTTTACATGATTTCTTAAAAAACACGAGTTTTTAGAAAATGTGTTTGATTTCATAAATAGAATCAACAAAGTATGCACATTCTAAGTCATAACGACTTTCTATAGTTTGCGCATGCATCCGGAAATAAGAAACGCTTACTTCCCCCGTTTTTTAAAATCACAGCTTCTAGAAGGTTTACATGATTTCGTAGAAAACACGAGTTTTTAGAAAATGTGTTTTATTTCATAAATGGAATGTACAAAGTATGCATATTCTATGTCATAACGACTTTCTATAGTTTGCGCATGCGTCCGGAAATAAGAAAAGCTTACTTCCCTCGTTTTTTCAAATCACAGCTTCTAGAAGGTTTACATGATTTCTTAAAAAACACGAGTTTTTAGAAAATGTGTTTTATTTCATAAATGGAATGAACAAAGTATGCAAATTCTATGTCATAACGACTTTCTATAGTTTGCGCATGCGTTTGGAAATAAGAAAAGCTTACTTCCCCCGTTTTGTAAAATCACGGCTTCTAGAAGGTTTAAATGATTTCTTAAAAAACATGAGTTTTTAGAAAATGTGTTTTATTTCTTAAATAGAATCAAAAAAGTATGCACATTCTACGTCATAACGATTTTCTATAGTTTGCGCATGCGTCCGGAAATAAGAAAAGCTTACTTCCACCATTTTTTAAAATCACAGCTTCTAGAAGGTTTACATGATTTCATAAAAAACACGAGTTTTTAGAAAATGTGTTTTATTTCATAAATGGAATCTACAAAGTTTGCACATTCTACGTCATAACGACTTTCTATAGTTTGCGCATGCGTCCAGAAATAAGAAAAGCTTACTTCCACCTTTTTTTAAAATCACAGATTCTAGAAGGTTTACATGATTTCGTAAAAAACACGAGTTTTTAGAAAATGTGTTTTATTTCATAAATGGAATCTACAAAGTATGCACATTCTACGTCAGAACGACTTTCTATAGTTTGCGCATGCGTCAAGAAATAAGAAATCTTACTTCCCCCGTTTTTTAAAATCACAGCTTCTAGAAGGTGTACATGATTTCTTAAAAAGCACGAGTTTTTAGAAAATGTGTTTTATTTCATAAATGGAATCTACAAAGTATGCACATTCTACGTCATAACGACATTCTATAGTTTGCGCATGCGTCCGGAAATAAGAAAAGCTTACTTCCCCCGTTTTTTAAAATCACAGCTTCTAGAAGATTTACATGATTTCTTAAAAAACACGAGTTTTTAGAAAATGTGTTTTATTTCATAAATGGAATCAAGAAAGTATGCACATTCTACGTCATAATGACATTATATAGATTGCGCATGCGTCCTGAAATAAGAAAAGCTTACTTCCGCCGTTTTTTAAAATCACAGCTTCTAGAAGGTTTACATGATTTCTTAAAAAACACGAGTTTTTGAAAATGATTTTTATTTCATAAATGGAATCTACAAAGTATGCACATTCTACGTCATAACGACTTTCTATGGTTTGCGCATGCGTTTGGAAATAAGAAAAGCTTACTTCCCCCGTTTTTTAAAATCACAGCTTCTAGAAGGTTTACATGATTTCGTAAAAAACACGAGTTTTTAGAAAATGTGTTTTATTTCAAAAATGGAATCTACAAAGTATGCACATTCTACGTCATAACGACTTTCTATAGTTTACGCATGCGTCCGGAAATAAGAAAAGCTTACTTCCAGCGTTTTTTAAAATCACAGCTTCTAGAAGGTTTACATGATTTCTTAAAAAACACGACTTTTTAGAAAATGTGTTTTATTTCATAAATGGAATCAACAAAGTATGCACATTCTACGTGATAACGACTTTCTATAGTTTGCTCATGCGTCCGGAAATAAGAAAAGCTTACTTCCACCGTTTTTTAAAATCATAGCTTCTAGAAGGTTTACACGATTTCTTAAAAAACATGATTTTTAGAAAATGTGTTTTATTTCATAAATGGAATCAACAAAGTATGCACATTCTACATCATAACGACTTTCTATAGTTTGCGCATTCGTCCGGAAATAAGAAAAGCTTACTTCCACCGTTTTTTAAAATCACAACTTCTAGAAAATTTACATGATTTCTTAAAAAACACGAGTTTTTAGAAAATGTGTTTTATGTCATAAATGGAATCAACAAAGTACGCACATTCTACGTCATAACGACTTTCTATAGTTTGCGCATGCGTTTGGAAATAAGAAAAGCTTACTTCCCCCGTTTTTTAAAATCGCAGCTTCTAGAAGGTTTACATGATTTCTTAAAAAACACGAGTTTGTAGAAAATGTGTTTTATTTCATAAATGGAATCAACAAAGTATGCACATTCTACATCATAACGACTTTCTATAGTTTTCGTATTCATCCGGAAATAAGAAAAGCTTACTTCCCCCGTTTTTTAAAATCACAGCTTCTAGAAGATTTACATGATTTCTTAAAAAACACGAGTCTTTGGAAAATGTGTTTGATTTCATAAATGGAATCAACAAACTTTGCACATTCTATGTCATAAGCACTTTCTATAGTTTGCGCATGCGTTTGGAAATAAGAAAAGCTTACTTCCCCCGTATTTTTAAAATCACAGCGTCTAGAAGGTTTACATGATTTCTTAAAAACACGAGTTTTTAGAAAATGTGTTTTATTTCATAAATGGAATCAACAAAGTATGCACATTCTACGTCATAATGACTTTATATAGATTGCGCATGCGTCCGGAAATAAGAAAAGCTTACTTCCGCCGTTTTTTAAAATCACAGCTTCTAGAAGGTTTACATGATTTCTTAAAAAACACGAGTTTTTAGAAAATGTGTTTTATTTCATAAATGGAATCAACAAAGTATGCACATTCTACATCATAACGACTTTCTATAGTTTGTGCATTCGTCCGGAAATAAGAAAAGCTTACTTCCACCATTTCTTAAAATCACAGCGTCTAGAAGGTTTACATGATTTCGTAAAAAACACGAGTTTTTGAAAATTTGTTTTATTTCATAAATGGAATCTACAAAGTATGCACATTCTACGTCATAACGACTTTCTATGGTTTGCGCATGCGTTTGGAAATAAGAAAAGCTTACTTCCCCCGTTTTTTAAAATCACAGCTTCCAGAAGGTTTACATGATTTCGTAAAAAACACGAGTTTTTAGAAAATGTGTTTTATTTCAAAAATGGAATCTACAAAGTATGCACATTCTACGTCATAACGACTTTCTATAGTTTACGCATGCGTACGGAAATAAGAAAAGCTTACTTCCAGCGTTTTTTAAAATCACAGCTTCTAGAAGGTTTACATGATTTCTTAAAAAACACGACTTTTTAGAAAATGTGTTTTATTTCATAAATGGAATCAACAAAGTATGCACATTCTACATCATAACGACTTTCTATAGTTTGCTCATGCGTCCGGAAATAAGAAAAGCTTACTTCCACCGTTTTTTAAAATCATAGCTTCTAGAAGGTTTACATGATTTCTTAAAAAACATGATTTTTAGAAAATGTGTTTTATTTCATAAATGGAATCAACAAAGTATGCACATTCTACATCATAACGACTTTCTATAGTTTGCGCATTCGTCCGGAAATAAGAAAAGCTTACTTCCACCGTTTTTTAAAATCACAACTTCTAGAAAATTTACATGATTTCTTAAAAAACACGAGTTTTTAGAAAATGTGTTCTATTTCATAAATGGAATCAACAAAGTACGCACATTCTACGTCATAACGACTTTCTATAGTTTGTGCATGCGTTTGGAAATAAGAAAAGCTTACTTCCCCCGTTTTTTAAAATCGCAGCTTCTAGAAGGTTTACATGATTTCTTAAAAAACACGAGTTTGTAGAAAATGTGTTTTATTTCATAAATGGAATCAACAAAGTATGCACATTCTACATCATAACGACTTTCTATAGTTTTCGTATTCATCCGGAAATAAGAAAAGCTTACTTCCCCCGTTTTTTAAAATCACAGCTTCTAGAAGATTTACATGATTTCTTAAAAAACATGAGTCTTTGGAAAATGTGTTTGATTTCATAAATGGAATCAACAAAGTATGCACATTCTATGTCATAAGCACTTTCTATAGTTTGCGCATGCGTTTGGAAATAAGAAAAGCTTACTTCCCCCGTATTTTTAAAATCACAGCTTCTAGAAGGTTTACATGATTTCTTAAAAACACGAGTTTTTAGAAAATGTGTTTTATTTCATAAATGGAATCAACAAAGTGTGCACATTCTACGTCATAATGACTTTATATAGATTGCGCATGCGTCCGGAAATAAGAAAAGCTTACTTCCGCCGTTTTTTAAAATCACAGCTTCTAGAAGGTTTACATGATTTCTTAAAAAACACGAGTTTTTAGAAAATGTGTTTTATTTCATAAATGGAATCAACAAAGTATGCACATTCTACATCATAACGACTTTCTATAGTTTGTGCATTCGTCCGGAAATAAGAAAAGCTTACTTCCACCATTTCTTAAAATCACAGCGTCTAGAAGGTTTACATGATTTCGTAAAAAACACGAGTTTTTGAAAATTTGTTTTATTTCATAAATGGAATCTACAAAGTATGCACATTCTACGTCATAACGACTTTCTATGGTTTGCGCATGCGTTTGGAAATAAGAAAAGCTTACTTCCCCCGTTTTTTAAAATCACAGCTTCTAGAAGGTTTACATGATTTCGTAAAAAACGCGAGTTTTTAGAAAATGTGTTTAATTTCATAAATGGAATCTACAAAGTATGCACATTCTACGTCAGAATGACTTTCTATAGTTTGAGCATGCGTCCGGAAATAAGAAAAGCTTACTTCCCCCGTTTTTTAAAATCACAGCTTCTAGAAGGTTTACATGATTTCGTAAAAAACACGAGTTTTTAGAAAATGTGTTTTATTTCATAAATGGAATCTACAAAGTATGCACATTCTACGTCAGAACGACTTTCTATAGTTTGCGCATGCGTCCGGAAATAAGAAATCTTACTTCCCCCGTTTTCTAAAATCACAGCTTCTAGAAGGTTTACATGATTTCTTAAAAAGCACGAGTTTTTAGAAAATGTGTTTTATTTCATAAATGGAATCTACAAAGTATGCACATTCTACGTCATAACGACATTCTATAGTTTGCGCATGCGTCCGGAAATAAGAAAAGCTTACTTCCCCCGTTTTTTAAAATCACAGCTTCTAGAAGATTTACATGATTTCTTAAAAAACACGAGTCATTGGAAAATGTGTTTTATTTCATAAATGGAATCAACAAAGTATGCACATTCTACATCATAAAGACTTTCTATAGTTTGCGCATGCATTTGGAAATAAGAAAAGCTTACTTCCCCCGTTTTTTAAAATCACAGCTTCTAGAAGGTTTACATGATTTCTTAAAAAACATGAGTTTTTAGAAAATTTGTTTTATTTCATAAATAGAATCAACAAACTATGCACATTCTACGTCATAACGACTTTCTATAGTTTGCGCATGCGTCCGGAAATAAGAAAAGCTTACTTCCACCGTTTTTTAAAATCACAAGTTCTGGAAGGTTTACATGATTTCGTAAAAAACACGAGTTTTTAGAAAATGTGTTTTATTTCATAAATGGAATCTACAAAGTATGCACATTCTACGTCAGAACGACTTTCTATAGTTTGCGCATGCATCCAGAAATAAGAAATCTTACTTCCCCCGTTTTTTAAAATCACAGCTTCTAGAAGGTTTACATGATTACTTAAAAAGCACGAGTTTTTAGAAAATTTGTTTTATTTCATAAATGGAATCTACAAAGTATGCACATTCTACGTCATAACGACATTCTATAGTTTGCGCATGCGTCCGGAAATAAGAAAAGCTTACTTCCCCCATTTTTTAAAATCACAGCTTCTAGAAGGTTTACATGATTTCTTAAAAAACACAACTTTTTAGAAAATGTGTTTTATTTCATAAATGGAATCAACAAAGTATGCACATTCTACGTCATAACGACTTTCTATAGTTTGCGCATGCATCCGGAAATAAGAAAAGCTTACTTCCACCGTTTTTTAAAATCACAGCTTCTAGAAGGTTTACATGATTTCGTAAAAAACAAGAGTTTTTAGAAAATGTGTTTTATTTCATAAATGGAATCTACAAAGAATGCACATTCTACGTCATAACGACTTTCTATAGTTTGCGCATGCGTTTGGAAATAAGAAAAGCTTACTTCCCCCGTTTTTTAAAATCACAGCTTCTAGAAGGTTTACATGATTTCGTAAAAAACGCGAGTTTTTAGAAAATGTGTTTTATTTCATAAATGGAATCAACAAAGTATGCACATTCTACGTCATAACGACTTTCTATAGTTTGCGAATGCGTCCGGAAATAAGAAAAGCTTACTTCCACCGTTTTTTAAAATCACAGCTTCTAGAAGGTTTACATGATTTCGTAAAAAACACGAGTTTTTAGAAAATGTGTTTTATTTCATAAATGGAATCTACAAAGTGTGCACATTCTACGTCATAACGACTTTCTAAAGTTTGCGCATGCGTCCGGAAAAAAGAAAAGCTTACTTCCCCCGTTTTTTAAAATCACAGCTTCTAGAAGGTTTACATGATTTCTTAAAAAACACGAGTTTTTAGAAAATCTGTTTTATTTCATAAATGGAATCAACAAAGTATGCACATTCTACATCATAACGACTTTCTATAGTTTGCGCATGCATTTGGAAATAAGAAAACCTTACTTTCCCCGTTTTTTAAAATCACAACTTCTAGAAGTTTTACATGATTTCTTAAAAAACACGAGTTTTTAGAAAATGTGTTTTATTTCATAAATAGAATCAACAAAGTATGCACATTCTACGTCATAACGACTTTCTATAGTTTGCGCATGCGTCCGGAAATAAGAAAAGCTTACTTCCACCGTTTTTTAAAATCACAGCTTCTACAAGGTTTACATGATTTCGTAAAAAACATGAGTTTTTAGAAAATGTGTTTTATTTCATAAATGGAATCTACAAAGAATGCACATTCTACGTCATAATGACTTTCTATAGTTTGTGCATGCGCTTGGAAATAAGAAAAGCTTACTTCCCCCGTTTTTTAAAATCACAGCTTCTAAAAGGTTTACATGATTTCCTAAAAAACACGAGTTTTTAGAAAATGTGTTTTATTTCATAAATGGAATCAACAAAGTATGCACAGTCTACGTCATAACGACTTTCTATAGTTTGCGCATGTGTTTGGAAATAAGAAAAGCTTACTTCCCCCGTTTTTTAAAATCACGGCTTCTAGAAGGTTTACATGATTTCTTAAAAAACACAAGTTTTTAGAAAATGTGTTTTATTTCATAAATGGAATCAACAAAGTATTCACATTCTACGTCATAACGACTTTCTATAGTTTGCGCATGCATCTGGAAATAAGAAAAGCTTACTTCCCCCGTTTTTTAAAATCACAGCTTCTAGAAGGTTTACATGATTTCGTAAAAAACATGAGTTTTTAGCAAATGTGTTTTATTTCATAAATAGAATCAACAAAGTATGCACATTCTACGTCATAACGACTTTCTATAGTTTGCGCATGCATTTGGAAATAAGAAAAGGTTACTTCCCCCATTTTTTAAAATCACAGCTTCTAGAAGGTTTACATGATTTCTTAAAAAACACGAGTTTTTAGAAAATGTGTTCTATTTCATAAATAGACTCAACAAAGTATGCACATTCTACGTCATAACGACTTTCTATAGTTTGCGCATGCGTCCGGAAATAAAAAAAGCTTACTTCCACCATTTTTTAAAATCACAGCTTCTAGAAGGTTTACATGATTTCGTAAAAAACACGAGTTTTTAGAAAATGTGTTTTATTTCATAAATGGAATCTACAAAGTATGCACATTCTACGTCATAACAACTTTCTATAGTTTGCGCATGCGTCCGGAAATATGAAAAGCTTACTTCCACCGTTTTTTAAAATCACAGCTTCTAGAAGGTTTACATGATTTCCTGAAAAACACGAGTTTTTAGAAAATGTGTTTTATTTCATAAATAGAATCAACAAAGTATGCACATTCTACGTAATAACGACTTTCTATATTTTGCGCATGCGTCCGGAAATAATAAAAGCTTACTTCCACCGTTTTTTACAATCACAGCTTCTAGAAGGTTTACATGATTTCGTAAAAAACACGAGTTTTTCGAAAATGTGTTTTATTTCAGAAATGGAATCTACAAAGTATTGACATTCTACGTCATAACAACTTTCTATAGTTTGCGCATGCGTCCGAAAATAAGAAAAGCTTACTTCCCCCGTTTTTTAAAATCACAGCTTCTAGAAGGTTTACATGATTTCTTAAAAAACACGAGTTTTTAGAAAATCTGTTTTATTTCATAAATGGAATCAACAAAGTATGCACATTCTACATCATAACAACTTTCTATAGATTGCGCATGCATTTGGAAATAAAAAAAGTTTACTTCCCCCGTTTTTTAAAATCACTACTTCTAGAAGGTTTACATGATTTCTTAAAAAACATGAGTTTTTAGAAAATGTGTTTTATTTCATAAATAGAATCAACAAAGTATGCACATTCTATGTCATAATGACTTTCTATAGTTTGCGCATGCATTTGGAAATAAGAAAAGCTTACTTCCCCCGTTTTTTAAAATCACAGCTTCTAGAAGGTTTACATGATTTCTTAAAAAACACGAGTTTTTAGAAAATGTGTTTTATTTCATCAATTGAATCAACAAAGTATGCACATTCTACGTCATAACGACTTTCTATAGTTTGCGCATGCATTTGGAAATAAGAAACGCTTACTTCCCCCGTTTTTTAAAATCACACCTTCTAGAAGGTTTACATGATTTCTTAAAAAACACGAGTTTTTAGAAAATGTGTTTGATTTCATAAATAGAATCAACAAAGTATGCACATTCCACGTCATAACGACTTTCTATAGTTTGCCCATGCATCCGGAAATAAGAAAATCTTACTTCCACCATTTTGTAAAATCACGGCTTCTAGAAGGTTTACATGATTTCGTAAAAACACGAGTTTTTAGAAAATGTGTTTTATTTCTTAAATGGAAGCTACAAAATATGCACATTCTACGTCATAACGAATTTCTATAGTTTGCGCATGCATCCGGAAATAAGAAAAGCTTACTTCCCCCGTTTTTTGAAATCACAGCTTCTAGAAGGTTTACATGATTTCTTAAAAAACACGAGTTTTTAGAAAATGTGTTTTATTTCATAAAAGGAATCAACAAAGTATGCACATTCTACGTCATAACGATTTTCTATAGTTTGCGCATGCATTTGGAAATAAGAAAAGCTTACTTCCCCCGTTTTTTAAAATCACAGCTTCTAGAAGGTTTACATGATTTCTTAAAAAACACAAGTTTTTAGAAAATGTGTTTTATTTCATAAATGGAATCAACAAAGTATTCACATTCTACGTCATAATGACTTTCTATAGTTTGCGCATGCATCTGGAAATAAGAAAAGCTTACTTCCCCCGTTTTTTAAAATCACAGCTTCTAGAAGGTTTACATGATTTCGTAAAAAACATGAGTTTTTAGCAAATGTGTTTTATTTCATAAATAGAATCAACAAAGTATGCACATTCTATGTCATAACGACTTTCTATAGTTTGCGCGTGCGTCCCGAAATAAAAAAAGCTTACTTCCACCGTTTTTTAAAATCACAGCTTCTAGAAAGTTTACATGATTTCGTAAAAAACACGAGTTTTTAGAAACTGTGTTTTATTTCATAAATGGAATCTACAAAGTATGCACATTCTACGTCATAACAACTTTCTATAGTTTGCGCATGCGTCCGGAAATATGAAAAGCTTACTTCCACCGTTTTTTAAAATCACAGCTTCTAGAAGGTTTACATGATTTCCTGAAAAAACACGAGTTTTTAGAAAATGTGTTTTATTTCATAAATAGAATCAACAATGTATGCACATTCTACGTAATAACGACTTTCTATAGTTTGCGCATGCGTCCGGAAATAAGAAAAGCTTACTTCCACCGTTTTTTACAATCACAGCTTCTAGAAGGTTTACATGATTTCGTAAAAAACACGAGTTTTTCGAAAATGTGTTTTATTTCAGAAATGGAATCTACAAAGTATGCACATTCTATGTCATAACGACTTTCTATAGTTTGCGCATGCGTCCGAAAATAAGAAAAGCTTACTTCCCCCGTTTTTTAAAATCACAACTTCTAGAAGCTTTACATGATTTCTTAAAAAACACGAGTTTTTAGAAAATCTGTTTTATTTCATAAATGGAATCAACAAAGTATGCACATTCTACATCATAACAACTTTCTATAGTTTGCGCATGCATTTGGAAATAAAAAAAGCTCACTTCCCCCATTTTTTAAAATCACAACTTCTAGAAGGTTTACAGGATTTCTTAAAAAACATGAGTTTTTAGAAAATGTGTTTTATTTCATAAATAGAATCAACAAAGTATGCACATTCTACGTCATAACGACTTTCTATAGTTTGCGCATGCGTTTGGAAATAAGAAAAGCTTACTTCCCCCGTTTTTTAAAATCACAGCTTCTAGAAGGTTTACATGATTTCTTAAAAAACACGAGTTTTTAGAAAATGTGTTTTATTTCATCAATTGAATCAACAAAGTATGACATTCTACGTCATAACGACTTTCTATAGTTTGCGCATGCATTTGGAAATAAGAAAAGCTTACTTCCCCCGTTTTTTAAAATCACACCTTCTAGAAGGTTTACATGATTTCTTAAAAAACACGAGTTTTTAGAAAATGTGTTTGATTTCATAAATAGAATCAACAAAGTATGCACATTCCACGTCATAACGACTTTCTATAGTTTGCCCATGCATCCGGAAATAAGAAAAGCTTACTTCCACCGTTTTGTAAAATCATGGCTTCTAGAAGGTTAACATGATTTCGTAAAAACATGAGTTTTTAGAAAATGTGTTTTATTTCATAAATGGAAGCTACAAAATATGCACATTCTACGTCATAACGAATTTCTATAGTTTGCGCATGCATCCGGAAATAAGAAAAGCTTACTTCCCCCGTTTTTTGAAATCACAGTTTCTAGAAGGTTTACATGATTTCTTAAAAAACACGAGTTTTTAGAAAATGTGTTTTATTTCATCAAAGGAATCAACAAAGTATGCACATTCTACGTCATAACGACTTTCTATAGTTTGCGCATGCATTTGGAAATAAGAAAAGCTTACTTCCCCCGTTTTTTAAAATCACAGCTTCTAGAAGGTTTACATGATTTCTTAAAAAACACGAGTTTTTAGAATATGTGTTTCATTTCATAAATAGAATCAACAAAGTATGCACATTCCATGTCATAACGACTTTCTATAGTTTGCGCATGCGTCCGGAAATAAGAAAAGCTTACTTCCACCATTTTTTAAAATCACAGCTTCTAGAAGGTTTACATGATTTCGTAAAAAACACGAGTTTTTCGAAAATGTGTTTTAATTCAGAATGGAATCTACAAAGTATGCACATTCTACGTCATAACGACTTTCTATAGTTTGCGCATGCGTTTGGAAATAAGAAAAGCTTACTTCCCCCGTTTTTTAAAATCACACCTTCTAGAAGGTTTACATGATTTCTTAAAAAACATGAGTTTTTAGAAAATGTGTTTGATTTCATAAATAGAATCAACAAAGTATGCACATTCTAAGTCATAACGACTTTCTATAGTTTGCGCATGCGTCCGGAAATAAGAAACGCTTACTTCCCCCGTTTTTTAAAATCACAGCTTCTAGAAGGTTTACATGATTTCGTAGAAAACACGAGTTTTTAGAAAATGTGTTTTATTTCATAAATGGAATGTACAAAGTATGCAGATTCTACGTCATAACGACTTTCTATAGTTTGCGAATGCGTCCGGAAATAAGAAAAGCTTACTTCCCTCGTTTTTTCAAATCACAGCTTCTAGAAGGTTTACATGATTTCTTAAAAAACACGAGTTTTTAGAAAATGTGTTTTATTTCATAAATGGAATGAACAAAGTATGCAAATTCTATGTCATAACGACTTTCTATAGTTTGCGCATGCGTTTGGAAATAAGAAAAGCTTACTTCCCCCGTTTTTTAAAATCACGGCTTCGAGAAGGTTTAAATGATTTCTTAAAAAACACGAGTTTTTAGAAAATGTGTTTTATTTCATAAATAGAATCAACAAAGTATGCACATTCTACGTCATAACGACTTTCTATACTTTGCGCATGCGTCCAGAAATAAGAAAAGCTTACTTCCACCATTTTTTAAAATCACAGCTTCTAGAAGGTTTACATGATTTCATAAAAAACACGAGTTTTTAGAAAATGTGTTTTATTTCATAAATGGAATCTACAAAGTTTGCACATTCTACGTCATAACGACTTTCTATAGTTTGCGCATGCGTCCAGAAATAAGAAAAGCTTACTTCCACCTTTTTTTAAAATCACAGCTTCTAGAAGGTTTACATGATTTCGTAAAAAACACGAGTTTTTAGAAAATGTGTTTTATTTCATAAATGGAATCAACAAAGTATGCAAATTCTACATCCTAACGACTTTCTATAGTTTGCGCATGCGTTTGGAAATAAGAAAAGCTTACTTCCCCCGTTTTTTAAAATCACAGCTTCTAGAAGGTTTACATGATTTCTTAAAAAACACGAGTTTTTAGAAAATGTGTTTTATTTTATAAATGGAATCAACAAAGTATGCACATTCTACATCATAACGAATTTCTATAGTTTGCGCATGCGTCCGGAAATAAGAAAAGCTTACTTCTACCGTTTTTTAAAATCACAGCTTCTAGAAGGTTTACATGATTTCATAAAAAACACGAGTTTTTAGAAAATGTGTTTTATTTCATAAATGGAATCAACAAAGTTTGCACATTCTACGTCATAACGACTTTCTATAGTTTGCGCATGCGTCCGGAAAAAAGAAAAGCTTACTTCCACCCTTTTTTAAAATCACAGCTTCTAGAAGGTTTACATGCTTTCATAAAAAACACGAGTTTTTAGAAAATGTGTTTTATTTCATAAATGGAATCTACAAAGCATGCACATTCTACGTCATAACGACTTTCTATAGTTTGCGCATGCGTCCGGAAATAAGAAAAGCTTACTTCCACCTTTTTTTAAAATCACAGCTTCTAGAAGGTTTACATGATTTCGTAAAAAACACGAGTTTTTAGAAAATGTGTTTTATTTCATAAATGGAATCAACAAAGTATGCAAATTCTACATCCTAACGACTTTCTATAGTTTGCGCATGCGTTTGGAAATAAGAAAAGCTTACTTCCCCCGTTTTTTAAAATCACAGCTTCTAGAAGGTTTACTTGATTTCTTAAAAAACACGAGTTTTTAGAAAATGTGTTTTATTTTATAAATGGAATCAACAAAGTATGCACATTCTACATCATAACGAATTTCTATAGTTTGCGCATGCGTCCGGAAATAAGAAAAGCCTACTTCTACCGTTTTTTTAAATCACAGCTTCTAGAAGGTTTACATGATTTCTTAAAAAACACGAGTTGTTAGAAAATATGTTTTATTTCATAAATGGAATCAACAAAGTATGCACATTCTACGTCATAACGACTTTCTATAGTTTGCGCATGCGTCCGGAAAAAAGAAAAGCTTACTTCCACCCTTTTTTAAAATCAAAGCTTCTAGAAGGTTTACATGATTTCTTAAAAAACACGAGTTTTTAGAAAATGTGTTTTATTTCATAAATGGAATCTACAAAGCATGCACATTCTACGTCATAACGACTTTCTATAGTTTGCGCATGCGTCCGGAAATAAGAAAAGCTTACTTCCCTCATTTTTTCAAATCACAGCTTCTAGAAGGTTTACATGATTTCTTAAAAAACACGAGTGTTTAGAAAATGTGTTTTATTTCGTAAATGGAATCAACAAAGTATGCACATTATACGTCATAACGACTTTCTATAGTTTGCGCATGCGTTTGGAAATAAGAAAAGGTTACTTCCACCGTTTTTTAAAATCACAGCTTCTAGAAGGTTTACATGATTTCTTAAAAAACACGAGATTTTAGAAAATGTGTTTTATTTCATAAATGGAATCGACAAAGTATGCACATTCTACATCATAACGACTTTCTATAGTTTGCGCATGCGTTTGGAAATAAGAAAAACTTACTTCCACCGTTTTTTAAAATCACAGCTTCTAGAAGGTTTACATGATTTTGTAAAAAACACAAGTTTTTAGAAAATGTGTTTTATTTCATAAATGGAATCTACAAAGAATGCACATTCTACGTCATAACGACTTTCTATAGTTTGCGCATGCGTTTGGAAATAAGAAAAGCTTACTTCCCCCGTTTTTTAAAATCACAGCTTCTAGAAGGTTTAGATGATTTCGTAAAAAATACAAGTTTTTAGAAAATGTGTTTTATTTCATAAATGGAATTAACAAAGTATGCACATTCTACGTCATAACGACTTTCTATAGTTTTCGATGCGTTTGGAAATAAGAAAAGCTTACTTCCACCATTTTGTAAAATCACAGCTTCTAGAAGGTTTACATGATTTCGTAAAAAAGACGAGTTTTAGAAAATGTGTTTTATTTCATAAATGGAATCTACAAAGTATGCACATTCTACGTCATAACGAATTTCTATAGTTTGCACATGCGTCCGGAAATAAGAAAAGCTTACTTCCCCTGTTTTTTAAAATCACAGCTTCTTGAAGGTTTACATGATTTCTTAAAAAACACGAGTTTTTAGAAAATCTGTTTTATTTCATAAATGGAATCAAAAAAGTATGGGCATTCTACATCATAACGACTTTCTATAGTTTGCGCATGCATTTGGAAATAAGAAAAGCTTACTTCCCCCGTTTTTTAAAATCACAACTTCTACAAGGTTTACATGATTTCTTAAAAAACACGAGTTTTTAGAAAATGTGTTTTATTTCATAAATAGAATCAACAAAGTATGCACATTCTATGTCATAACGAATTTCTATAGTTTGCGCATGCGTCCGGAAATAAGAAAAGCTTACTTCCACTGTTTTTTAAAATGACAGCTTCTAGAAGGTTTACATGATTTCGTAAAAAACATGAGTTTTTAGAAAATGTGTTTTATTTCATAAATGGAATCTACAAAGAATGCACATTCTATGTCATAATGACTTTCTATAGTTTGCGAATGTGTTTGGAAGTAAGAAAAGCTTACTTCCCCCGTTTTTTAAAATCACGGCTTCTAGAAGGTTTACATGATTTCTTAAAAAACACGAGTTTTTAGAAAATGTGTTTTATTTCATAAATGGAATCAACAAAGTATGCACATTCTACGTCATAACGACTTTCTATAGTTTGCACATGCGTTTGGAAATAAGAAAAGCTTACTTCCCCCGTTTTTTAAAATCACAGCTTCTAGAAGGTTTACATGATTTCTTAAAAAACACAAGTTTTTAGAAAATGTGTTTTATTTCATAAATGGAATCAAAAAAGTATGCACATTCTACGTCATAATGACTTTCTATAGTTTGCGGATGCATCCGGAAATAAGAAAAGCTTACTTTCACCGTTTTTTAAAATCACAGCTTCTAGAAGGTTTACATGATTTCGTAAAAAGGATGAGTTTTTAGAAAATGTGTATTATTTCATAAATGGAATCTACAAAGTATGCACATTCTACGTCATAACGACTTTCTATAGTTTGCGCATGCATCCGGAAATAAGAAAAGCTTACTTCCACCGTTTTGTAAAATCAAAGCTTCTAGACGGTTTACATGATTTCCTAAAAAACACGAGTTTTTAGAAAATGTGTTTTATTTCATAAATGGAATCTACAAAGTATGCACATTCTACGTCATAACGACTTTCTATAATTTGCGCATGCGTCCGGAAATAAGAAAAGCTTATTTCCCCCGTTTTTTAAAATCACAGCTTCTAGAAGGTTTACATGATTTCGTAAAAAAAATGAGTTTTTAGAAAATGTGTTTTATTTCATAAATGGAATCAACAAAGTATGCACATTATAGGTCATAACGACTTTCTATAGTTTGCGCATGCATTTGGAAATAAGAAAAGCTTACTTTCCCCGTTTTTTAAAATCACAGCTTCTAAAAGATTTACATGATTTCTTAAAAAACACGAGTTTTTAGAAAATGTGTTTTATTTCTTAAATAGAATCAACAAAGTATGTACATTCTACGTCATAACTACTCTCTATAGTTTGCGCATGCGTCCGCAAATAAGAAAAGCTTACTTCCATCGTTTTTTAAAATCACAGTTTCTATAAGATTTACATGATTTCGTAAAAAACATGAGTTTTTAGAAAATGTGTTTTATTTCATAAATGGAATCAACAAAGTATGCACATTCTACGTCATAACAACTTTCTATAGTTTGCGCATGCGTCCGGAAATAAGAAACGCTTACTTCCCCCGTTTTTTAAAATCACAGCTTGTAGAAGGTTTATATGATTTCGTAAAAAACACAAGTTTTTAGAAAATGTGTTTTATTTCATAAATGGAATCTACAAAGTATGCACATTCTACGTCATAACTACTCTCTATAGTTTGCGCATGCGTCTGGAAATAAGAAAAGCTTACTTCCCATGTTTTTTAAAATCACAGCTTCTAGAAGGTTTACATGGTTTCTTAAAAAACAAAAGTTTTTATAAAATGTGTTTTATTTCATAAATTGAATGAACAAAGTATGCACATTCTACGTCATAACGACTTTCTATAGTTTGCGCATGCGTTTGGAAATAAGAAAAGCTTACTTCCCCCTTTTTTAAAATCACAGCTTCTAGAAGGTTTACATGATTTCTTAAAAAACATGAGTTTTTAGAAAATGTGTTTTATTTCATAAATAGAATCAACAAAGTATGCACATTCTATGTCATAACGACTTTCTATAGTTTGCGCATGCGTCCGGAAATAAGAAAAGCTTACTTCCACCATTTTTTAAAATCACATCCTCTAGAAGGTTTACCTGATTTCATAAAAAACACGAGTTTTTAGAAAATGTGTTTTATTTCATAAATGGAATCTACAAAGTATGCACATTCTATGTCATAACGACTTTCTATAGTTTGCGCATGCGTCCGGAAATAAGAAAAGCTTACTTCCATGTTTTTTAAAATCGCAGCTTCTAGAAGGTTTACATGATTTCGTAAAAAACACGAGTTTTTAGAAAATGTGTTTTATTTCATAAATGGAATCTACAAAGTATGCACATTCTACGTCATAACGACTTTCTATAGTTTGCGCATGCCTCCGGAAATACGAAAAGATTACTTCCACCGTTTTTTAAAATCACAGCTTCTAGAAGGTTTACATGATTTCGTAAAAAACACGAGTTTTTAGAAAATGTGTTTTATTTCATAAATGGAATCTACAAAGTATGCACATTCTACGTCATAACGACTTTCTATAGTTTGCGCATGCGTTTGGGAATAAGAAAAGCTTACTTCCCCCGTTTTTTAAAATCACAGCTTCTAGAAGGTTTACATGATTTCTTAAAAAACATGAGTTTTTAGAAAATGTGTTTTATTTCATAAATGGAATCAACAAAGTATGCACATTCTACGTCATAACGACTTTCTATAGTTTGCGCATGCATTTGGAAATAAGAAAAGCTTACTTCCCCCGTTTTTTAAAATCACAACTTCTAGAAGGTTTACATGAGTTCTTAAAAAACACAAGTTTTTAGAAAATGTGTTTTATTTAATAAATGGAATCTACAAAGTATGCACATTCTACGTCATAACGACTTTCTATAGTTTGCGCATGCGTCCGGAAATAAGAAAAGCTTACTTCCCCCATTTTTTAAAATCACAGCTTCTAGAAGGTTTACATGATTTCTTAAAAAACAAGAGTTCTTAGAAAATGTGTTTTATTTCATAAATGGAATCTACAAAGTATGCACATTCTACGTCATAACGACTTTCTATAGTTTGCGGATGCGTCCGGAAATACGAAAAGCTTACTTCCACCGTTTTTTAAAATCACAGCTTCTAGAAGGTTTACATGATTTCGTAAAAAACACGAGTTTTTAAAAAATGTGTTTTATTTCATAAATGGAATCTACAAAGTATGCACATTCTACATCATAACGACTTTCTATAGTTTGCGCATGCGTTTGGAACTAAGATAAGCTTACTTCCCCCGTTTTTTAAAATCACAGCTTCTAGAAGGTTTACATGATTTCTTAAAAAACACGAGTTTTTAGAAAATGTGTTTTATTTCATAAATGGAATCAACAAAGTATGGACATTCTACGTCATAACGACCTTCTATAGTTTGCGCATGCGTCTGGAAAGAAGAAAAGCTTACTTCCACCGATTTTTAAAATCAGAGCTTCTAGAAGGTTTACATGATTTCTTAAAAAACACGAGTTTTTAGAAAATGTGTTTTATTTCATAAATGGAATCAACAAAGTATGCACATTCTACGTCATAATGACTTTCTATAGTTTGCGCATTCGTCCGGAAATAAGAAAAGCTTACTTCACCCGTTTTTTAAAATCACAGCTTCTAGAAGGTTTACATGATTTCTTAAAAAGCACGAGTTTTTAGAAAATGTGCTTTATTTCATAAATAGAATCAACAAAGTATGCACATTCTACGTCATAACGACTTTCTATAGTTTGTGCATGCGTCCGGAAATAAGAAAAGCTTACTTCCACCGTTTTTTAAAATCACAGCTTCTAGAACGTTTACATGATTTCGTAAAAAACACGAGTTTTTAGAAAATGTGTTTTATTTCAGAAATGGAATATAGAAAGAATGCACATTCTACGTCATAACAACTTTCTATAGTTTGCACATGCGTCCGGAAATAACAAAAACTTACTTGCCCCATTTTTTAAAATCACAGCTTCTAGAAGCTTTACATGATTTCTTAAAAAACACGAGATTTTAGAAAATGTGTTTTATTTCATAAATTGAATCAACAAAGTATGAGCATTCTACATCATAGCGACTTTCTATAGTTTGTGCATGTGTTTGGAAATAAGAAAAGCTTACTTCCCCCGTTTTTTAAAATCACAGCTTCTAGAAGGTTTACATGATTTCTTAAAAAACATGAGCATTTAGAAAATGTGTTTTATTTCATAAATGGAAACAACAAAGTATGCACATTCTACGTCATAACGACTTTCTATAGTTTTCAAATGCGTCCGGAAATAAGAAAAGCTTACTTCCACCATTTTTTAAAATCACAGCTTCTAGAAGGTTTACATGATTTCTTAAAAAACACGACTTTTTAGAAAATGTGTATTATTTCATAAATGGAATCAACAAAGTATGCACATTCTACGTCATAAAGACTTTCTATAGTTTGCGCATTCGTCCGGAAATAAGAAAAGCTTACTTCCACCATTTTTTAAAATCACAGCTTCTAGAAGCTTTACATGATTTCGTAAAAAACACGAGTTTTTAGAAAATGTGCTTTATTTCATAAATGGAATCTACAAACTATGCACATTCTACGTCATAACGACTTTCTATAGTTTGCGCATGCATCCGGAAATAAGAAAAGCTTACTTCCACCGTTTTTTAAAATCACAGGTTCTAGAAGGTTTACATGATTTCGTAAAAAACACGAGTTTTTAGAAAATGTGTTTTATTTCATAAATGGAATCAACAAAGTATGCATATTCTACGTCATAACGAAATTCTATAGTTTGCGGATGCGTCTGGAAATAAGAAAAGCTTACTTCCCCCGTTTTTTAAAATCACAGTTTCTAGAAGGTTTACATGATTTCTTAAAAAACACGAGTTTTTAGAAAATGTGTTTTATTTCATAAATGGAATCAACAAAGTATGCACATTCTACATCATAACGACTTTCTATAGCTTGCGCATGCGTTTGGAAATAAGAAAAGCTTACTTCCCCCGTTTTTTAAAATCACAGCTTCTAGAAGGTTTACATGATTTCGTAAAAAACACGAGCTTTTAGGAAATGTGTTTTATTTCATAAATGGAATCTACAAAGTATGCACATTCTACGTCATAACGACTTTCTATAGTTTGCGCATGCATCCGGAAATAAGAAAAGCTTACTTCCACCGTTTTTTAAAATCACAGGTTCTAGAAGGTTTACATGATTTCGTAAAAAACACGACTTTTTAGAAAATGTGTTTTATTTCATAAATGGAATCAACAAAGTATGCACATTCTAGGTCATAACGACTTTCTATAGTTTGCGCATGCATTTGGAAATAAGAAAAGCTTACTTCCCCCGTTTTTTAAAATCACAGCTTCTAGAAGGTTTACATGATTTCTTAAAAAACACGAGTTTTTAGAAAATGTGTTTTATTTCATAAATAGAATCAACAAAGTATGCACATTCTACGTCATAACGACTTTCTATAGTTTGCGCATGCATCCGGAAATAAGAAAAGCTTACTTCCACCGTTTGTTAAAATCACAGCTTCTAGAAGGTTTACATGATTTCGTAAAAAACACGAGTTTTTAGAAACTGTGTTTTATTTCATAAATGGAATCTACAAATTATGCACATTCTACGTCATAACGAATTTCTATAGTTTGCGCATGCGTCCGGAAATAAGAAAAGCTTACTTCCACCGTTTTTTAAAATCACAGCTTCTAGAAGGTTTACATGATTTCGTAAAAAACACGAGTTTTTCGAAAATGTGTTTTATTTAAGAAATGGAATCTAGAAAGTATGCACATTCTACGTCATAACGACTTTCTATAGTTTGCGCATGCGTCCGGAAATAAGAAAAGCTTACTTCCCCCGTTTTTTAAAATCACAGCTTCTAGAAGGTTTACATGATTTCTTAAAAAACACGAGTTTTTAGAAAATGTGTTTTATTTCATAAATGGAATCTATAAAGTATTCACATTCTACGTCATAACGACTTTCTATAGTTTGCGCATGCATTTGGAAATAAGAAAAGCTTACTTCCCCCGTTTTTTAAAATCACACCTTCTAGAAGGTTTACATGATTTCTTAAAAAACACGAGTTTTTAGAAAATGTGTTTGATTTCATAAATAGAATCAACAAAGTATGCACATTCCACGTCATAACGACTTTCTATAGTTTGCGCATGCATCCGGAAATAAGACAAGCTTACTTCCACCGTTTTGTAAAATCACGGCTTCTAGAAGGTTTACATGATTTCGTAAAAACACGAGTTTTTAGAAAATGTGTTTTATTTCATAAATGGAAGCTACAAAATATGCACATTCTACGTCATAACGAATTTCTACAGTTTGCGCATGCATCCGGAAATAAGAAAAGCTTACTTCCCCCGTTTTTTGAAATCACAGCTTCTAGAAGGTTTACATGATTTCTTAAAAAACACGAGTTTTTAGAAAATGTGTTTTATTTCATAAAAGGAATCAACAAAGTATGCACATTCTACGTCATAATGAATTTCTATAGTTTGCGCATGCATTTGGAAATAAGAAAAGCTTACTTCCCCCGTTTTTTAAAATCACAGCTTCTAGAAGGTTTACATGATTTCTTAAAAAACACGAGTTTTTAGAAAATGTGTTTTATTTCATAAATAGAATCAACAAAGTATGCACATTCCATGTCATAACGACTTTCTATAGTTTGCGCATGCGTCCGGAAATAAGAAAAGCTTACTTCCACCGTTTTTTAAAATCACAGCTTCTAGAAGGTTTACATGATTTCGTAAAAAACACGAGTTTTTCGAAAATGTGTTTTATTTCAGAAATGGAATCTACAAAGTATGCACATTCTACGTCATAACTACTTTATATAGTTTGCGCATGCGTTTGGAAATAAGAAAAGCTTACTTTCCCCGTTTTTTAAAATCACACCTTCTAGAAGGTTTACATGATTTCTTAAAAAACACGAGTTTTTAGAAAATGTGTTTGATTTCATAAATAGAATCAACAAAGTATGCACATTCTAAGTCATAACGACTTTCTATAGTTTGCGCATGCGTCCGGAAATAAGAAACGCTTACTTCCCCCGTTTTTTAAAATCACAGCTTCTAGAAGGTTTACATGATTTCGTAGAAAACACGAGTTTTTAGAAAATGTGTTTTATTTCATAAATGGAATGTACAAAGTATGCACATTCTATGTCATAACGACTTTCTATAGTTTGCGCATGCGTCCGGAAATAAGAAAAGCTTACTTCCCTCGTTTTTTCAAATCACAGCTTCTAGAAGGTTTACATGATTTCTTAAAAAACACGAGTTTTTAGAAAATGTGTTTTATTTCATAAATGGAATGAACAAAGTATGCAAATTCTATGTCATAACGACTTTCTATAGTTTGTGCATGCGTTTGGAAATAAGAAAAGCTTACTTCCCCCGTTTTTTAAAATCACGGCTTCTAGAAGGTTTAAATGATTTCTTAAAAAACACGACTTTTTAGAAAATGTGTTTTATTTCATAAATAGAATCAACAAATTATGCACATTCTACGTCATAACGACTTTCTATACTTTGCGCATGCGTCCGGAAATAAGAAAAGCTTACTTCCACCATTTTTTAAAATCACAGCTTCTAGAAGGTTTACATGATTTCATAAAAAACACGAGTTTTTTGAAAATGTGTTTTATTTCATAAATGGAATCTACAAAGTTTGCACATTCTACGTCATAACGACTTTCTATAGTTTGCGCATGCGTCCAGAAATAAGAAAAGCTCAGTTCCACCTTTTTTTAAAATCACAGCTTCTAGAAGGTTTACATGATTTCGTAAAAAACACGAGTTTTTAGAAAATGGGTTTTATTTCATAAATGGAATCTACAAAGTATGCACATTCTACGTCAGAACGACTTTCTATAGTTTGCGCATGCGTCAAGAAATAAGAAATCTTACTTCCCCCGTTTTTTAAAATCACAGCTTCTAGAAGGTGTACATGATTTCTTAAAAAGCACGAGTTTTTAGAAAATGTGTTTTATTTCATAAATGGAATCTACAAAGTATGCACATTCTACGTCATAACGACATTCTATAGTTTGCGCATGCGTCCGGAAATAAGAAAAACTTACTTCCCCCGTTTTTTAAAATCACAGCTTCTAGAAGATTTACATGATTTCTTAAAAAACACGAGTCTTTGGAAAATGTGTTTTATTTCATAAATGGAATCAACAAAGTATGCACATTCTACGTCATAAGAACTTTCTATAGTTTGCGCATGCGTTTGGAAATAAGAAAAGATTACTTCCCCCATTTTTTAAAATCACAGCTACTAGAAGGTTTACATGATTTCTTAAAAAACACGAGTTTTTAGAAAATGTGTTTTATTTCATAAATGGAATCAAGAAAGTATGCACATTCTACGTCATAATGACTTTATATAGATTGCGCATGCGTCCGTAAATAAGAAAAGCTTACTTCCGTCGTTTTTTAAAATCACAGCTTCTAGAAGGTTTACATGATTTCTTAAAAAACACGAGTTTTTAGAAAATGTGTTTTATTTCATAAATGGAATCAACAAAGTATGCACATTCTACATCATAACGACTTTCTATAGTTTGTGCATTCGTCCGGAAATAAGAAAAGCTTACTTCCACCGTTTTTTAAAATCACAGCTTCTAGAAGGTTTACATGATTTCGTAAAAAACACGAGTTTTTGAAAATTTGTTTTATTTCATAAATGGAATCTACAAAGTATGCACATTCTACGTCATAACGACTTTCTATGGTTTGCGCATGCATTTGGAAATAAGAAAAGCTTACTTCCCCCGTTTTTTTAAATCACAGCTTCTAGAAGGTTTACATGATTTCGTAAAAAACACGAGTTTTTAGAAAATGTGTTTTATTTCAGAAATGGAATATACAAAGTATGCACATTCTACGTCATAACGACTTTCTATAGTTTACGCATGCGTCCGGAAATAAGAAAAGCTTACTTCCAGTGTTTTTTAAAATCACAGCTTCTAGAAGGTTTACATGATTTCTTAAAAAACATGACTTTTTAGAAAATGTGTTTTATTTCATAAATGGAATCAACAAAGTATGCACATTCTACGTCATAACGACTTTCTATAGTTTGCTCATGCGTCTGGAAATAAGAAAAGCTTACTTCCACCGTTTTTTAAAATCATAGCTTCTAGAAGGTTTACATGATTTCTTAAAAAACATGATTTTTAGAAAATGTGTTTTATTTCATAAATGGAATCAACAAAGTATGCACATTCTACATCATAACGACTTTCTATAGTTTGCGAATGCATTTGGAAATAAGAAAACCTTACTTTCCCCGTTTTTTAAAATCACAACTTCTAGAAGTTTTACATGATTTCTTAAAAAACACGAGTTTTTAGAAAATGTGTTTTATTTCATAAATAGAATCAACAAAGTATGCACATTCTACGTCATAACGACTTTCTATAGTTTGCGCATGCGTCCGGAAATAAGAAAAGCTTACTTCCACCTTTTTTTAAAATCACAGCTTCTAGAAGGTTTACATGATTTCGTAAAAAACACGAGTTTTTAGAAAATGTGTTTTATTTCATAAATGGAATCTACAAAGAATGCACATTCTACGTCATAATGACTTTCTATAGTTTGTGCATGCGTTTGGAAATAAGAAAAGCTTACTTCCCCCATTTTTTAAAATCACAGCTTCTAGAAGGTTTACATGATTTCTTAAAAAACACGAGTTTTTAGAAAATGTGTTTTATTTCATAAATGGAATCAACAAAGTATGCACATTCTACGTCATAACGACTTTCTATAGTTTGCGCATACGTTTGGAAATAAGAAAAGCTTACTTCCCCCGTTTTTTAAAATCACAGCTTCTAGAAGGTTTACATGATTTCTTAAAAAACACAAGTTTTTAGAAAATGTGTTTTATTTCATAAATGGAATCAACAAAGTATTCACATTCTACGTCATAACGACTTTCTATAGTTTGCGCATGCATCTGAAAATAAGAAAAGCTTACTTCCCCCGTTTTTTAAAATCACAGCTTCTAGAAGGTTTACATGATTTCGTAAAAAACATGAGTTTTTAGCAAATGTGTTTTATTTCATAAATAGAATCAACAAAGTATGCACATTCTATGTCATAACGACTTTCTATAGTTTGCGCATGCGTCCGGAAATAAAAAAAGCTTACTTCCACCGTTTTTTAAAATCACAGCTTCTAGAAGGTTTACATGATTTCGTAAAAAACACGAGTTTTTAGAAAATGTGTTTTATTTCATAAATGGAATCTACAAAGTATGCACATTCTACGTCATAACAACTTTCTATAGTTTGCGCATGCGTCCGGAAATATGAAAATCTTACTTCCATCGTTTTTTAAAATCACAGCTTCTAGAAGGTTTACATGATTTCCTGAAAAAACACGAGTTTTTAGAAAATGTGTTTTATTTCATAAATAGAATCAACAATGTATGCACATTCTACGTAATAACGACTTTCTATAGTTTGCGCATGCGTCCGGAAATAAGAAAAGCTTACTTCCACCGTTTTTTACAATCACAGCTTCTAGAAGGTTTACATGATTTCGTAAAAAACACGAGTTTTTCGAAAATGTGTTTTATTTCAGAAATGGAATCTACAAAGTATGCACATTCTATGTCATAACGACTTTCTATAGTTTGCGCATGCGTCCGAAAATAAGAAAAGCTTACTTCCCCCGTTTTCTAAAATCACAGCTTCTAGAAGGTTTACATGATTTCTTAAAAAACACGAGTTTTTAGAAAATCTGTTTTATTTCATAAATGGAATCAACAAAGTATGCACATTCTACATCATAACAACTTTCTATAGTTTGCGCATGCATTTGGAAATAAAAAAAGCTCACTTCCCCCATTTTTTAAAATCACAACTTCTAGAAGGTTTACAGGATTTCTTAAAAAACATGAGTTTTTAGAAAATGTGTTTTATTTCATAAATAGAATCAACAAAGTATGCACATTCTACGTCATAACGACTTTCTATAGTTTGCGCATGCGTTTGGAAATAAGAAAAGCTTACTTCCCCCGTTTTTTAAAATCACAGCTTCTAGAAGGTTTACATGATTTCTTAAAAAACACGAGTTTTTAGAAAATGTGTTTTATTTCATCAATTGAATCAACAAAGTATGACATTCTACGTCATAACGACTTTCTATAGTTTGCGCATGCATTTGGAAATAAGAAAAGCTTACTTCCCCCGTTTTTTAAAATCACACCTTCTAGAAGGTTTACATGATTTCTTAAAAAACACGAGTTTTTAGAAAATGTGTTTGATTTCATAAATAGAATCAACAAAGTATGCACATTCCATGTCATAACGACTTTCTATAGTTTGCCCATGCATCCGGAAATAAGAAAAGCTTACTTCCACCGTTTTGTAAAATCATGGCTTCTAGAAGGTTAACATGATTTCGTAAAAACATGAGTTTTTAGAAAATGTGTTTTATTTCACAAATGGAAGCTACAAAATATGCACATTCTACGTCATAACGAATTTCTATAGTTTGCGCATGCATCCGGAAATAAGAAAATATTACTTCCCCCGTTTTTTGAAATCACAGCTTCTAGAAGGTTTACATGATTTCTTAAAAAACACGAGTTTTTAGAAAATGTGTTTTATTTCATCAAAGGAATCAACAAAGTATGCACATTCTACGTCATAACGACTTTCTATAGTTTGCGCATGCATTTGGAAATAAGAAAAGCTTACTTCCCCCGTTTTTTAAAATCACACCTTCTAGAAGGTTTACATGATTTCTTAAAAAACATGAGTTTTTAGAAAATGTGTTTGATTTCATAAATAGAATCAACAAAGTATGCACATTCTAAGTCATAACGACTTTCTATAGTTTGTGCATGCGTCCGGAAATAAGAAACGATTACTTCCCCCGTTTTTTAAAATCACAGCTTCTAGAAGGTTTACATGATTTCGTAGAAAACACGAGTTTTTAGAAAATGTGTTTTATTTCATAAATGGAATGTACAAAGTATGCAGATTCTACGTCATAACGACTTTCTATAGTTTGCGCATGCGTCCGGAAATAAGAAAAGCTTACTTCCCTCGTTTTTTCAAATCACAGCTTCTAGAAGGTTTACATGATTTCTTAAAAAACACGAGTTTTTAGAAAATGTGTTTTATTTCATAAATGGAATGAACAAAGTATGCAAATTCTATGTCATAACGACTTTCTATAGTTTGCGCATGCGTTTGGAAATAAGAAAAGCTTACTTCCCCCGTTTTTTAAAATCACGGCTTCGAGAAGGTTTAAATGATTTCTTAAAAAACACGAGTTTTTAGAAAATGTGTTTTATTTCATAAATAGAATCAACAAAGTATGCACATTCTACGTCATAACGACTTTCTATACTTTGCGCATGCGTCCGGAAATAAGAAAAGCTTACTTCCACCATTTTTTAAAATCACAGCTTCTAGAAGGTTTACATGATTTCATAAAAAACACGAGTTTTTAGAAAATGTGTTTTATTTCATAAATGGAATCTACAAAGTTTGCACATTCTACGTCATAACGACTTTCTATAGTTTGCGCATGCGTCCAGAAATAAGAAAAGCTTACTTCCACCTTTTTTTAAAATCACAGCTTCTAGAAGGTTTACATGATTTCGTAAAAAACACGAGTTTTTAGAAAATGTGTTTTATTTCATAAATGGAATCTACAAAGTATACACATTCTACGTCATAACGACTTTCTATAGTTTACGCATGCGTCCGGAAATACGAAAATCTTACTTCCACTGTTTTTTAAAATCACAGCTTCTAGAAGGTTTACATGATTTCGTAAAAAACATGAGTTTTTAGAAAATGTGTTTTCTTTCATAAATTGAATCTACAAAGAATGCACATTCTACGTCATAACGACTTTCTATAGTTTGCGCATGCGTTCGGAAATAAGAAAAACTTACTTCCCCCATTTTTTAAAATCACAGCTTCTAGAAGGTTTACATGATTTCTTAAAAAACACGAGTTTTTAGAAAATGTGTTTTATTTCACAAATGGAATCAACAAAGTATGCAAATTCTACATCCTAACGACTTTCTATAGTTTGCGCATGCGTTTGGAAATAAGAAAAGCTTACTTCCCCCGTTTTTTAAAATCACAGCTTCTAGAAGGTTTACATGATTTCTTAAAAAACACGAGTTTTTAGAAAATGTGTTTTATTTTATAAATGGAATCAACAAAGTATGCACATTCTACATCATAACGAATTTCTATAGTTTGCGCATGCGTCCGGAAATAAGAAAAGCTTACTTCTACCGTTTTTTAAAATCACAGCTTCTAGAAGGTTTACATGATTTCTTAAAAAACACGAGTTGTTAGAAAATATGTTTTATTTCATAAATAGAATCAACAAAGTATGCACATTCTACGTCATAACGACTTTCTATAGTTTGCGCATGCGTCCGGAAAAAAGAAAAGCTTACTTCCACCCTTTTTTAAAATCAAAGCTTCTAGAAGGTTTACATGATTTCTTAAAAAACACGAGTTTTTAGAAAATGTGTTTTATTTCATAAATGGAATCTACAAAGCATGCACATTCTACGTCATAACGACTTTCTATAGTTTGCGCATGCGTCCGGAAATAAGAAAAGCTTACTTCCCTCATTTTTTCAAATCACAGCTTCTAGAAGGTTTACATGATTTCTTAAAAAAAACGAGTGTTTAGAAAATGTGTTTTATTTCGTAAATGGAATCAACAAAGTATGCACATTATACGTCATAACGACTTTCTATAGTTTGCGCATGCGTTTGGAAATAAGAAAAGGTTACTTCCACCGTTTTTTAAAATCACAGCTTCTAGAAGGTTTACATGATTTCTTAAAAAACACGAGATTTTAGAAAATGTGTTTTATTTCATAAATGGAATCAACAAAGTATGCACATTCTACATCATAACGACTTTCTATAGTTTGCGCATGCGTTTGGAAATAAGAAAAACTTACTTCCACCGTTTTTTAAAATCACAGCTTCTAGAAGGTTTACATGATTTTGTAAAAAACACAAGTTTTTAGAAAATGTGTTTTATTTCATAAATGGAATCTACAAAGAATGCACATTCTACGTCATAACGACTTTCTATAGTTTGCGCATGCGTTTGGAAATAAGAAAAGCTTACTTCCCCCGTTTTTTAAAATCACAGCTTCTAGAAGGTTTAGATGATTTCGTAAAAAACACGAGTTTTTAGAAAATGTGTTTTATTTCATAAATGGAATTAACAAAGTATGCACATTCTACGTCATAACGACTTTCTATAGTTTTCGATGCGTTTGGAAATAAGAAAAGCTTACTTCCATCATTTTGTAAAATCACAGCTTCTAGAAGGTTTACATGATTTCGTAAAAAAGACGAGTTTTAGAAAATGTGTTTTATTTCATAAATGGAATCTACAAAGTATGCACATTCTACGTCATAATGAATTTCTATAGTTTGCACATGCGTCCGGAAATAAGAAAAGCTTACTTCCCCCGTTTTTTAAAATCACAGCTTCTTGAAGGTTTACATGATTTCTTAAAAAACATGAGTTTTTAGAAAATCTGTTTTATTTCATAAATGGAATCAAAAAAGTATGCACATTCTACATCATAACGACTTTCTATAGTTTGCGCATGCATTTGGAAATAAGAAAAGCTTACTTCCCCCGTTTTTTAAAATCACAACTTCTACAAGGTTTACATGATTTCTTAAAAAACACGAGTTTTTAGAAAATGTGTTTTATTTCATAAATAGAATCAACAAAGTATGCACATTCTATGTCATAACGAATTTCTATAGTTTGCGCATGCGTCCGGAAATAAGAAAAGCTTACTTCCACTGTTTTTTAAAATCACAGCTTCTAGAAGGTTTACATGATTTCGTAAAAAACACGAGTTTTTAGAAAATGTGTTTTATTTCATAAATGGAATCTACAAAGAATGCACATTCTATGTCATAATGACTTTCTATAGTTTGCGAATGTGTTTGGAAGTAAGAAAAGCTTACTTCCCCCGTTTTTTAAAATCACGGCTTCTAGAAGGTTTACATGATTTCTTAAAAAACACGAGTTTTTAGAAAATGTGTTTTATTTCATAAATGGAATCAACAAAGTATGCACATTCTACGTCATAACGACTTTCTATAGTTTGCACATGCGTTGGGAAATAAGAAAAGCTTACTTCCCCCGTTTTTTAAAATTACAGCTTCTAGAAGGTTTACATGATTTCTTAAAAAACACAAGTTTTTAGAAAATGTGTTTTATTTCATAAATGGAATCAAAAAAGTATGCACATTCTACGTCATAATGACTTTCTATAGTTTGCGGATGCATCCGGAAATAAGAAAAGCTTACTTTCACCGTTTTTTAAAATCACAGCTTCTAGAAGGTTTACATGATTTCGTAAAAAGGATGAGTTTTTAGAAAATGTGTATTATTTCATAAATGGAATCTACAAACTATGCACATTCTACGTCATAACGACTTTCTATAGTTTGCGCATGCATCCGGAAATAAGAAAAGCTTACTTCCACCGTTTTGTAAAATCAAAGCTTCTAGACGGTTTACATGATTTCCTAAAAAACACGAGTTTTTAGAAAATGTGTTTTATTTCATAAATGGAATCTACAAAGTATGCACATTCTATGTCATAACGACTTTCTATAATTTGCGCATGCGTCCGGAAATAAGAAAAGCTTACTTCCCCCGTTTTTTAAAATCACAGCTTCTAGAAGGTTTACATGATTTCGTAAAAAAAATGAGTTTTTAGAAAATGTGTTTTATTTCATAAATGGAATCAACAAAGTATGCACATTATAGGTCATAACGACTTTCTATAGTTTGCGCATGCATTTGGAAATAAGAAAAGCTTACTTTCCCCGTTTTTTAAAATCACAGCTTCTAGAAGGTTTACATGATTTCTTAAAAAACACGAGTTTTTAGAAAATGTGTTTTATTTCTTAAATAGAATCAACAAAGTATGCACATTCTACGTCATAACTACTCTCTATAGTTTGCGCATGCGTCCGCAAATAAGAAAAGCTTACTTCCACCGTTTTTTAAAATCACAGCTTCTATAAGGTTTACATGATTTCGTAAAAAACATGAGTTTTTAGAAAATGTGTTTTATTTCATAAATGGAATCAACAAAGTATGCACATTCTACGTCATAACAACTTTCTATAGTTTGCGCATGCGTCCGGAAATAAGAAACTCTTACTTCCCCCGTTTTTTAAAATCACAGCTTCTAGAAGGTTTATATGATTTCGTAAAAAACACAAGTTTTTAGAAAATGTGTTTTATTTCATAAATGGAATCTACAAAGTATGCACATTCTACATCATAACTACTCTCTATAGTTTGCGCATGCGTCTGGAAATAAGAAAAGCTTACTTCCCATGTTTTTTAAAATCACAGCTTCTAGAAGGTTTACATGGTTTCTTAAAAAACAAAAGTTTTTATAAAATGTGTTTTATTTCATAAATGGAATGAACAAAGTATGCACATTCTACGTCATAACGACTTTCTATAGTTTGCGCATGCGTTTGGAAATAAGAAAAGCTTACTTCGCCCTTTTTTAAAATCACAGCTTCTAGAAGGTTTACATGATTTCTTAAAAAACATGAGTTTTTAGAAAATGTGTTTTATTTCATAAATAGAATCAACAAAGTATGCACATTCTATGTCATAACGACTTTCTATAGTTTGCGCATGCGTCCGGAAATAAGAAAAGCTTACTTCCACCATTTTTTAAAATCACATCCTCTAGAAGGTTTACCTGATTTCATAAAAAACACGAGTTTTTAGAAAATGTGTTTTATTTCATAAATGGAATCTACAAAGTATGCACATTCTATGTCATAACGACTTTCTATAGTTTGCACATGCGTCCGGAAATAAGAAAAGCTCACTTCCACCGTTTTTTAAAATCGCAGCTTTTAGAAGGTTTACATGATTTCGTAAAAAACACGAGTTTTTAGAAAATGTGTTTTATTTCATAAATGGAATCTACAAAGTATGCACATTCTACGTCATAACGACTTTCTGTAGTTTGCGCATGCCTCCGGAAATACGAAAAGATTACTTCCACCGTTTTTTAAAATCACAGCTTCTAGAAGGTTTACATGATTTCGTAAAAAACACGAGTTTTTAGAAAATGTGTTTTATTTCATAAATGGAATCTACAAAGTATGCACATTCTACGTCATAACGAATTTCTATAGTTTGCGCATGCGTTTGGAAATAAGAAAATCTTACTTCCCCCGTTTTTTAAAATCACAGCTTCTAGAAGGTTTACATGATTTCTTAAAAAACATGAGTTTTTAGAAAATGTGTTTTATTTCATAAATGGAATCAACAAAGTATGCACATTCTACGTCATAACGACTTTCTATAGTTTGCGCATGCATTTGGAAATAAGAAAAGCTTACTTCCCCCGTTTTTTAAAATCACAACTTCTAGAAGGTTTACATGAGTTCTTAAAAAACACAAGTTTTTAGAAAATGTGTTTTATTTAATAAATGGAATCTACAAAGTATGCACATTCTACGTCATAACGACTTTCAATAGTTTTCGCATGCGTCCGGAAATAAGAAAAGCTTACTTCCCCCATTTTTTAAAATCACAGCTTCTAGAAGGTTTACATGATTTCTTAAAAAACAAGAGTTCTTAGAAAATGTGTTTTATTTCATAAATGGAATCTACAAAGTATGCACATTCTACGTCATAACGACTTTCTATAGTTTGCGGATGCGTCCGGAAATACGAAAAGCTTACTTCCACCGTTTTTTAAAATCACAGCTTCTAGAAGGTTTACATGATTTCGTAAAAAACACGAGTTTTTAAAAAATGTGTTTTATTTCATAAATGGAATCTACAAAGTATGCACATTCTACATCATAACGACTTTCTATAGTTTGCGCATGCGTTTGGAAATAAGATAAGCTTACTTCCCCCGTTTTTTAAAATCACAGCTTCTAGAAGGTTTACATGATTTCTTAAAAAACACGAGTTTTTAGAAAATGTGTTTTATTTCATAAATGGAATCAACAAAGTATGGACATTCTACGTCATAACGACCTTCTATAGTTTGCGCATGCGTCTGGAAAGAAGAAAAGCTTACTTCCACCGGTTTTTAAAATCAGAGCTTCTAGAAGGTTTACATGATTTCTTAAAAAACACGAGTTTTTAGAAAATGTGTTTTATTTCATAAATGGAATCAACAAAGTATGCACATTCTACATCATAATGACTTTCTATAGTTTGCGCATTCGTCCGGAAATAAGAAAAGCTTACTTCACCCGTTTTTCAAAATCACAGCTTCTAGAAGGTTTACATGATTTCTTAAAAAGCACGAGTTTTTAGAAAATGTGCTTTATTTCATAAATAGAATCAACAAAGTATGCACATTCTACGTCATAACGACTTTCTATAGTTTGTGCATGCGTCCGGAAATAAGAAAAGCTTACTTCCACCGTTTTTTAAAATCACAGCTTCTAGAAGGTTTACATGATTTCGTAAAAAACACTAGTTTTTAGAAAATGTGTTTTATTTCAGAAATGGAATATAGAAAGAATGCACATTCTACGTCATAACAACTTTCTATAGTTTGCACATGCGTCCGGAAGTAACAAAAACTTACTTGCCCCATTTTTATAAATCACAGCTTCTAGAAGCTTTACACGATTTCTTAAAAAACACGAGATTTTAGAAAATGTGTTTTATTTCATAAATTGAATCAACAAAGTATGAGCATTCTACGTCATAGCGACTTTCTATAGTTTGTGCATGTGTTTGGAAATAAGAAAAGCTTACTTCCCCCGTTTTTTAAAATCACAGCTTCTAGAAGGTTTACATGATTTCTTAAAAAACATGAGCATTTAGAAAATGTGTTTTATTTCATAAATAGAAACAACAAAGTATGCACATTCTACGTCATAACGACTTTCTATAGTTTTCAAATGCGTCCGGAAATAAGAAAAGCTTACTTCCACCATTTTTTAAAATCACAGCTTCTAGAAGGTTTACATGATTTCTTAAAAACCACGACTTTTTAGAAAATGTGCATTATTTCATAAATGGAATCAACAAAGTATGCACATTCTACGTCATAAAGACTTTCTATAGTTTGCGCATTCGTCCGGAAATAAGAAAAGCTTACTTCCATCATTTTTTAAAATCACAGCTTCTAGAAGCTTTACATGATTTCGTAAAAAACACGAGTTTTTAGAAAATGTGCTTTATTTCATAAATGGAATCTACAAACTATGCACATTCTACGTGATAACGACTTTCTATAGTTTGCGCATGCATCCGGAAATAAGAAAAGCTTACTTCCACCGTGTTTTAAAATCACAGGTTCTAAAAGGTTTACATGATTTCGTAAAAAACACGAGTTTTTAGAAAATGTGTTTTATTTCATAAATGGAATCAACAAAGTATGCATATTCTACGTCATATCGAAATTCTATAGTTTGCGCATGCGTCTGGAAATAAGAAAAGCTTACTTCCCCCGTTTTTTAAAATCACAGTTTCTAGAAGGTTTACATGATTTCTTAAAAAACACGAGTTTTTAGAAAATGTGTTTTATTTCATAAATGGAATCAACAAAGTATGCACATTCTACATCATAACGACTTTCTATAGCTTGCGCATGCGTTTGGAAATAAGAAAAGCTTACTTCCCCCGTTTTTTAAAATCACAGCTTCTAGAAGGTTTACATGATTTCGTAAAAAACACGAGCTTTTAGAAAATGTGTTTTATTTCATAAATGGAATCTACAAAGTATGCACATTCTACGTCATAACGACTTTCTATAGTTTGCGCATGCATCCGGAAATAAGAAAAGCCTAGTTCCACCGTTTTTTAAAATCACAGGTTCTAGAAGGTTTACATGATTTCGTAAAAAACACGACTTTTTAGAAAATGTGTTTTATTTCATAAATGGAATCAACAAAGTATGCACATTCTAGGTCATAACGACTTTCTATAGTTTGCGCATGCATTTGGAAATAAGAAAAGCTTACTTCCCCCGTTTTTTAAAATCACAGCTTCTAGAAGGTTTACATGATTTCTTAAAAAACACGAGTTTTTAGAAAATGTGTTTTATTTCATAAATAGAATCAACAAAGTATGCACATTCTACGTCATAACGACTTTCTATAGTTTGCGCATGCGTCCGGAAATAAGAAAAGCTTACTTCCACCGTTTTTTAAAATCACAGCTTCTAGAAGGTTTACATGATTTCGTAAAAAACACGAGTTTTTAGAAAATGTGTTTTATTTCATAAATGGAATCTACAAATTATGCACATTCTACGTCATAACGAATTTCTATAGTTTGCGCATGCGTCCGGAAATAAGAAAAGCTTACTTCCACCGTTTTTTAAAATCACAGCTTCTAGAAGGTTTACATGATTTCGTAAAAAACACGAGTTTTTCGAAAATGTGTTTTATTTCAGAAATGGAATCTAGAAAGTATGCACATTCTACGTCATAACGACTTTCTATAGTTTGCGCATGCGTCCGGAAATAAGAAAAGCTTACTTCCCCCGTTTTTTAAAATCACAGCTTCTAGAAGGTTTACATGATTTCTTAAAAAACACGAGTTTTTAGAAAATGTGTTTTATTTCATAAATGGAATCTCCAAAGTATTCACATTCTACGTCATAACGACTTTCTATAGTTTGTGCATGCGTCCGGAAATAAGAAAAGCTTACTTTCCCCGTTTTTTAAAATCACAGCTTCTAGAAGGTTTACATGATTTCTTAAAAAACACGAGTTTTTAGAAAATGTGTTTTATTTCATAAATGGAATCTACAAATTATGCACATTCTACGTCATAACGAATTTCTATAGTTTGCGCATGCGTCCGAAAATAAGAAAAGCTTACTTCCACCGTTTTTTAAAATCACAGCTTCTAGAAGGTTTACATGATTTCGTAAAAAAAAAGAGTTTTTAGAAAATGTGTTTTATTTCATAAATGGAATCTACAAAGTATGCACATTCTACGTCATAACGACTTTCTATAGTTTGCGCATGCATCCGGAAATAAGAAAAGCTTACTTCCACCGTTTTTTAAAATCACAGCTTCTTGAAGGTTTACATGATTTCGTAAAAAACACGAGTTTTTAGAAAATGTGTTTTATTTCATAAATGGAATCTACAAAGTATGCACATTCTACGTCCTAACGACTTTCTATAGTTTGCGCATGCGTCCGGAAATAAGAAAAGCTTACTTCCACCGTTTTTTAACATCACAGCTTCTATAAGGTTTACATGATTTCGTAAAAAACATGAGTTTTTAGAAAATGTGTTTTATTTCATAAATGGAATCAACAAAGTATGCACATTCTACGTCATAACGAATTTCTATAGTTTGCGCATGCGTTCGGAAATAAGAAAAGCTTACTTCCACCGTTTTTTAAAATCACAGCTTCTAGAAGGTTTACATGATTTCGTAAAAAACACGAGTTTTTAGAAAACGTGTTTTATTTCATAAATGGAATCTACAAAGTATGCACATTCTACGTCATAACGACTTTCTATAGTTTGCGCATGCATCCGGAAATAAGAAAAGCTTAATTCCACCGTTTTTTAAAATCATAGCTTCTAGAAGGCTTAGATGATTTCGTAAAAAAAAAGAGTTTCTAGAAAATGTGTTTTATTTCATAAATGGAATCTACAAAGTATCCACATTCTACGTCATAACGAATTTGTATAGTTTGCGCATGCGTCCGGAAATAAGAAAAGCTTACTTCCCCCGTTTTTTAAAATCACATCTTCTAGAAGGTTTACATGATTTCTTGAAAAACACGAGTTTTTAGAAAATGTGTTTTATTTCATAAATGGAATCAACAAAGTATGCACATTCTACGTCATAACGACTTTCTATAGTTTTCGCATGCATTTGGAAATAAGAAAAGCTTACTTCCCCCGTTTTTTAAAATCACAGCTTCTAGAAGGTTTACATGATTTCTTAAAAAACACGAGTTTTTAGAAAATGTGTTTTATTTCATAAATGGAATCTACAAAGTATGCACATTCTACGTCATAACGAATTTCTATAGTTTGCGCATGCATTTGGAAATAAGAAAAGCTTACTTACCCTGTTTTTTAAAATCACAGCTTCTAGAAGGTTTACATGATTTCTTAAAAAACACGAGTTTTTAGAAAATGTGTTTTATTTAATAAATGGAATCTACAAAGTATGCACATTCTACGTCATAACGACTCTCTATAGTTTGCGCATGCGTCCGGAAATAAGAAAAGCTTACTTCCACCGTTTTTTAAAATCACAGCTTCTAGAAGGTTTACATGATTTCTTAAAAAACATGAGTTTTTAGAAAATGTGTTTTATTTAATAAATGGAATCTACAAAGTATGCACATTCTACGTCATAACGACTCTCTATAATTTGCGCAGGCGTTTGGAAATAAGAAAAGCTTACTTCCCCTGTTTTTTAAAATCACAGCTTCTAGAAGGTTTACATGATTTCTTAAAAAACACGAGTTCTTAGAAAATGTGTTTTATTTCATAAATGGAATCAACAAAGTATGCACATTCTACGTCATAACGACTTTCTATAGTTTGCGCATGCGTCCGGAAATAAGAAACGCTTACTTCCCCCGTTTTTTAAAATCACAGCTTCTAGAAGGTTTATATGATTTCGTAAAAAACACAAGTTTTTAAAAATGTGTTTTATTTCATAATTGGAATCTACAAAGTATGCACATTCTACGTCATAACGACTCTCTATAGTTTGCGCATGCGTCCGGAAATAAGAAAAGCTTACTTCCCACGTTTTTTAAAATCACAGCTTCTAGAAGGTTTACATGGTTTCTTAAAAAACAAAAGTTTTTAGAAAATGTGTTTTATTTCATAAATGGAATGAACAAAGTATGCACATTCTACGTCATAACGACTTTCTATAGTTTGCGCATGCGTTTGGAAATAAGAAAAGCTTACTTCCCCCTTTTTTAAAATCACAGCTTCTAGAAGGTTTACATGATTTCTTAAAAAACACGAGTTTTTAGAAAATGTGTTTTATTTCATAAATAGAATCAACAAAGTATGCACATTCTACGTCATAAGGTCTTTCTATAGTTTGGGCATGCATCCGGAAATAAGAAAAGCTTACTTCCACCATTTTTTAAAATCACATCTTCTAGAAGGTTTACCTGATTTCATAAAAAACACGAGTTTTTAGAAAATGTGTTTTATTTCATAAATGGAATCTACAAAGTATGCACATTCTATGTGATAACGACTTTCTATAGTTTGCGCATGCGTCCGGAAATAAGAAAAGCTTACTTCAACCTTTGTTTTTAAATCACAGCTTCTATAGTATGCACATTCTACGTCATAACGACTTTCTATAGTTTGCGCATGCCTCCAGAAATACGAAAAGATTACTTCCACCGTTTTTTAAAATCATAGCTTCTAGAAGGTTTACTTGATTTCGTAAAAAACACGAGTTTTTAGAAAATGTGTTTTATTTCATAAATGGAATCTACAAAGTATGCACATTCTATGTCATAACGACTTTCTATAGTTTGCGCATGCGTTTGGAAATAAGAAAAGCTTTCTTCCCCCGTTTTTTAAAATCACAGCTTCTAGAAGGTTTACATGATTTCTTAAAAAACACGAGTTTTTAGAAAATGTGTTTTATTTCATAAATGGAATCAACAAAGTATGCACATTCTACGTCATAACGACTTTCTATAGTTTGCGCATGCGTTTGGAAATAAGAAAAGCTTACTTCCCCCGTTTTTTAAAATCACAACTTCTAGAAGGTTTACATGAGTTCTTAAAAAACACAAGTTTTTAGAAAATGTGTTTTATTTAATAAATGGAATCTACAAAGTATGCACATTCTACGTCATAACGACTTTCTATAGTTTGCGCATGCGTCCGGAAATAAGAAAAGCTTACTTCCCCCATTTTTTAAAATCACAGCTTCTAGAAGGTTTACATGATTTCTTAAAAAACAAGAGTTTTTAGAAAATGTGTTTTATTTCATAAATGGAATCTACAAAGTATGCATATTTTACGTCATAACGACTTTCTATAGTTTGCGCATGCGTCCGGAAATACGAAAAGCTTACTTCCACCGTTTTTTAAAATCACAGCTTCTAGAAGGTTTACATGATTTCGTAAAAAACACGAGTTTTCAGAAAATGTGTTTTATTTCATAAATGGAATCTACAAAGTATGCACATTCTACATCATAACGACTTTCTATAGTTTGCGCATGTGTTTGGAAATAAGATAAGCTTACTTCTGTTCGTGTACACAGGGTACTACCAAAGGACCGAACACCAAGAGCAACCACTTCACACAAATAGATCACAGATCAACACACCGATGTTTTGACGTGGTTTAAACCCTCTTGAGGGAAACAGTCCACGGCCCCGGCCAAATAGCTTCTACGGGACAATTTATTATGCAAAGAAAGAAAGTTACAAATGAGATTCTCATAATCGATCAACTAAACAATGACCCTCCATGCTCTTTAAATAGAGATCATGGACCAATCGGGTGTTAAGCCACGGATCAAGGTTAGGTTTGATCTAAGAGAAGTTGAGCCGTCGGATCACTCTATGTCGGAAACATATCGTGACCGTCGGATTAAGAATTTACAAATGCATACTAATGCATACTAAAGTAACACACTATCCCTAACGGATATATTACACAAGTTGATCTTAACTAACTCCTAAGTGTCTAAATATCCTAACATCCCCCCTTAAGAACAACTTGGGATAGGATTGAAGGATTTACAAAAGTGACACTATTAGGAGAAGGAAGGAGGCATTAGAGCCTATCCCCCCTTAATGACAAGTTCCTGAACTCCTAACATAGATCGAAGTTTAGAAAACTTCGCTTCTGTAAGAGACTTGGTGAAGATGTCTGCAACTTGATCATCTGTAGGGCAAAACAGCACTTCAAGAACACGATCATGAACAAGATTTCTGATGAAGTGCATATGTAGCTCAATGTGTTTGCTGCGTTGATGTAGAACTGGATCTTTGGCAAGCTTGATGGCACTTTGATTGTCGCACCAAAGTGGAGTAGGCTGCTGCTGCTCGAATCCAAACTCTGAAAGGATCTGTCGAAGCCATAAAGCTTCCTGACTGGCATTAACTGCTGCTCGATATTCTGCCTCTGCTGAAGAAAGAGCAAGAGCTTGTTGTTTCTTACAAGCCCAAGTAATAGGTCCAGATCCCAGACTGAAAACATAACCTGTAGTAGACTTTCGATCATCAGGATCGCCGGCCCAATCTGAATCAGTGAAACCAACCAACAAAGGATTCCCCCCTGTACTGTAATGAATCCCAAACTGAACTGTACCTCGAATATATCGAAGTATTCTTTTAGCTGCTTTCCAGTGACTTTCATGAGGTGTCTGCATATAACGGGCAACTCTACCAACGGCAAAGGAAAGGTCAGGACGGGAATGAGTCAAGTATAAGAGACAACCAACAAGCTGACGATACAAGGTGGCATCGACTTCAGGTGAAGTACAAGTGGCAGAAAGTTTGACTCCAGACTGGAAGGGAGAAGGGGCTGGTGTACAATCTTCCATGTGAAAGCGACGAAGAAGGTCACAAGCATACTTAGACTGAGAAAGAAAGATTCCTTCTTTGGTTTGCAGAACTTGGAGGCCAAGAAAATAATGCAAATGTCCTAAGTCTAACATTTCAAAAGTTTTTTTAAGACTGGATTTCACATGGGTTATAAGATTAGGGTCACTACCAGTAAGAATAAGGTCATCAACATATAGAACAAGTATGATGAGATGGTTTCCTACTTTCTTGGTATAGACATTGGGGTCAGAATGGCATCTAGAAAAACCAGTGTCAAGGAGAAAGCTATCCATTTTGGCATACCAAGCTCTAGGAGCTTGTTTAAGGCCATATAAGGATTTCTTAAGGCGACAGACAAGGCTAGAGTTATTCTGAACATAGCCAGGAGGTTGTTCCATGTAAATTTCCTCCTGTAAATCACCATGTAAGAAGGCAGACTTGACATCCATTTGATGGACTTCCCAGTTGTGTAAGGCTGCAAGGGAAAGAACAAGGCGGATGGAGTTCATTTTGGCGACGGGAGCAAAGGTTTCATTGTAGTCAATCCCTTCAACTTGGGAAAAACCTTTGGCAACTAACCTTGCCTTAAGTCTTTCAACACTTCCATCTGATGCATACTTAGTTCTGTAGACCCATTTACATCTGACAAGTTTTCTTCCTTTTGGAAGAGGTACAAGATCCCAAGTATCGTTCGCCATTAAGGAACGATATTCTTCATCCATGGCTGCATCCCAATCTGGATTCCCTGAAGCTTCTGCAAAAGTTTCTGGATCATGATTCTCGGAAACTTGAGCCAAAAGAGAAGAGGCTCGCTGAAACTGAGAACGTGTTCGACGTTGATCTCTAGGATCACCGGCAAGATCACCAGCTGCTTCACATGTTGAACGGACCCATCGAGGAAGTACTTGTGCTGGTGCAACTGGAGGAACATGAGCAGGAAGAGGTGGATTTTCATCCTCACTGTCATCATCAGAAACTGGATTTGGAAACCTGTCAAGGAAGTTGGAAGAAGAAGAAGAAGGCACAAACGCCGAATCAGGCTCGCAGGCCAAAGATGGCACACTCGCCGAATTAGGCTCGCAGGCCAAGATATTTTCATCAAATTTAACATCTCTTCTAATGATTATAGCATGAGAAGGTGGTTGAAGAAGTCTATAACCTTTTACATCTTCAGAATATCCAACAAATATGCACTTTTCACTTTTAGGCTGCAATGCTTTCCGTTTTTCATCCGGAATGTGAGCCCATGCTTCACTACCAAACACACGAAAGTGACTTACATCAGGTTTAATTTTACTCCATGCTTCTTCCGGTGTTATACCTTGTAATGCTTTTGTGGGGGTGCGATTAACTATGTAATTTGCACAATTAATGGCTTCAGCCCAAAATTGAAGACTTAGTCCCTTAGATTGGATCATACAATTAGCCATTTCTTTTAAAGTGCGGTTCTTCCGCTCAGCTACACCATTTTGTTGTGGTGTATATGGAACAGTGTGCTGTTGTTGGATGCCTTGTTCAGTGCAGAAAGTAGTGAACTGTTTGTTAACATATTCTCCTCCATTGTCAGATCTTAACTTAATAATGTGATGACCAGATTGTTTTTCAACAAGGGCCTTGTAGGCCAAGAACATGTTAAATACTTCGCTCTTAAGTTTTAGGAAATAAACCCAAGTGCGTCTGGTGTAATCATCAATGAAAGTTAAGAAATACTTGAAACCAGAAAAGGAAGCAGATGGAAGAGGACCACACAAGTCACTATGCACAATCTCCAAGGGAACCGAGGCGTGCCAAGAGGCACGTTTGTCAAAACTGTCCCGATGATGTTTTCCGAGTACACAACCGGAACAAACACCATCTCTGCAAGATACCATCGGAAGACCTGTCACCATATTTTCTTTACATAGTTGTTTCAATGAGCGATAATTTAAGTGACCAAATCGCTCATGCCAAAGTTTGCTCAAGTTATCACTATGAGCAACAAAAACTGAAGGGAAAGGTGATGACCCAAAGTTGTTAAACTTGTACAACCTGGTAATATCATCAACAATTCCGGTAGCTAGAACCTGTTGAGGATCTTTAAAATCCTTGATTACAACTTGGTGAGGTGTAAAGGTCACAGTTTTACCTTCACCAGAATGAGTGATCTGATAGACTGATAACAAATTGTAGGAAATTCGTGGAACACATAGTACATCACTAAAATGACCATTATCTACTGGAACTGTTCCAGCTCCTACAACACTTAGAGATCTATCATCACCAACAAATATTTGTTTGGTGTTACATTCATGCATAGTAGAAAAGATGGCTTGATCCTTAGCCATATGATAAGATGCTCCAAAATCAATGAGCCATTCATTTGAAGTAGAAGAAGAAAATGCATTATAAGAATAACCAGAAGCACAAAGTGCATGTCCATGAGAGGCAGATTCTGAAGGCAAATCTAGGCTGATGTGGTGCTTCTTCATTGCTGCTTCCAAGGCTGCCATCTTCTTGAAACACTTAGATTCATCATGATTATCTTTCCCGCAATAGTTGCAATGACGCTCAGTCTTCTTGCCTTTTGGCTTGGATCCTTTGTCATTTTTTAAAGAAGGAGCTGAATGAGAGGGTTTTGGACCCTTGTTTGACTTATTATTGCGAAAATTTTGTTTCTTGGGAGGCTTGGACTTTTCTTTCTGTTGGGACAATAAGGCTTTCCCAGATGTATCTGCATTGTTGATTATTCCAAGATGAATGAGTTTATCTTGTTCTCTAATCAGAGAATCACAAAAGGATTCAAGACTAGGCTCTCGATAGCTAGCTGCATTCAATGACGCTTTCATGGAGTAAAATGTAGATACAAAAACAGAATATGCAGGTCCAAGTTTGGAAAGAATATGATAAATGCATTGTTTGTCTTCCCTCTCAATCTTACATTCTGCACATAAGAGCTTGAGAGTTTTGTACTTAGATAAATAATCTTGAATGCATGAAAAGTCACTTGGATTTAAAGAAATCAACTCATTTTCGAGTTGGTGACCTCGAATTTCATTGTGTTTACCAAACACAGTTTCCAACTTGTCCCAAGCAGCATTAGGTTCATCAATTCCAGATATGTGGAATCGCAAATCAGTAGAGATTGACATCCCAATCAATCCACGAGCTTCATCACATCTATTTGCCCATTTTATTTTATTATCATCATCAGTGGGTTCTTTTTCTTTCCCTGTTGTAATTCTGAAAAGTCCCCTACTTCGTAGAACATCCTCCATACGAGATTTCCATGAGAAATAGTTGGAACTGTTAAGTAGAATATCACAAAGGGCGGCCATATTTGTAATTTAATGGATTTAAAAGTAGAAACCAAGAGTCTGGATGTGAAGATCTCAAAAAAATAGGCGGTTTAAAAAAAAACGGCACTGAAAACGGACTCTGTATGATGAAGTTATGCTTGAACAAAGAAACTGTTGAAGATGTCCCCAATAGTGACGTGGCAGCTAGAGAATGTCCAGCAAAAAAAAGAACCCCCCTCTTCCCAAGATGAACCTTTTGACAATCACTTTACAAAAAAGTTGCTTTTAAGTGAATCACTTTTGTAAAATAAGTGATTTCACTTTTACAATGATATTACTTTTAAATAGTGCAACAATAAATAAAAAGCTTAAGTGACTCACTTGTATTTTTATTTTTTATTATTTAAGTGAGATGCACTTTTACAATAAAGTAACTTGAAAATAGAAATTGCATGCACTTTTCTTTTTAAAAGTAACTTCCTAAGACTTGAACTCAAGACCTATTAAGGAATAAAGCAACTTTGGACCAAGTGAGCTAGTTTAAAAGGTATGTAAAATATGGAAATGAGGAAGGGGGCTTTTTTTTTATTTTTTTTTATTTTTTTTTATTTTTTATTTATTTTACTCTTCTTGCTCGGTTTGCGTGCTTGCCCTTTTTCCTGCAAAACAAACCACAAAACGAAACAAAAAAAACTTTTCCACACTTGTGGAGTTAGATCTTGTTAGCTTGCCCGGAAAGTCTACGTTTTCTCTCTGTTTCTGATTTGCCGAGATCGCGCAAAGTGCACGGCAAAGAGCATACGCAGCCGAAAAAACCCTTTCCCTTTCTGTTTCTGATTTGCCGAGATCGCTCAAGGTGCACGGCAAAGAGCATACGCAGACGGAAAAGTAACAATCTGAACCAAAAAAAATCTAACAGTAAAAAAAAATGAAATATGACATTTTTTCTTTTCAAAAACGAAATAAAAAAAATGCGTCACTGTAACATTATACCTTTAGATCTGATGAAAAACGCGTTTCTGGAGCAACCGGGAACCGTTTTCGATCAAACGAAAACTATTTCCCAATGGAAACGACGCTCCGGACGCAATGGAACACCTCTCACAGCCTAGAAATGCACAAAAATACCAGAACTAGAAACCCTTATGAGTTTCGGCAACAGCAGTTCAAGATCTAGATCATAACCGGAAGCGGCACTTCATAAAAGCTCTGATACCATGTTCGGGTACACAGGGTACTACCAAAGGACCGAACACCAAGAGAAACCACTTCACACAAATAGATCACAGATCAACACACCGATGTTTTGACGTGGTTTAAACCCTCTTGAGGGAAACACTCCACGGCCCCGGCCAAATAGCTTCTACGGGACAATTTATTATGCAAAGAAAGAAAGTTACAAATGAGCTTCTCATAATCGATCAACTAAACAATGACCCTCCATGCTCTTTAAATAGAGATCATGGACCAATCGGGTGTTAAGCCACGGATCAAGGTTAGGTTTGATCTAAGAGAAGTTGAGCCGTCGGATCACTCTATGTCGGAAACATATCGTGACCGTCGGATTAAGTATTTACAAATGCATACTAATGCATACTAAAGAAACACACTATCCCTAACGGATATATTACACAAGTTGATCTTAACTAACTCCTAAGTGTCTAAATATCCTAACAACTTCCCCCGTTTTTTAAAATCACAGCTTCTAGAAGGTTTACATGATTTCTTAAAAAACACGAGTTTTTAGAAAATGTGTTTTATTTAATAAATAGAATCAACAAAGTATGGACATTCTACGTCATAACGACTTTCTATAGTTTGCGCATGCGTCTGGAAAGAAGAAAAGCTTACTTCCACCGGTTTTTAAAATCCCAGCTTCTAGAAGGTTTACATGATTTCTTAAAAAACACGAGTTTTTAGAAAATGTGTTTTATTTCATAAATGGAATCAACAAAGTATGCACATTCTACGTCATAATGAATTTCTATAGTTTGCGCATTCGTCCGGAAATAAGAAAAGCTTACTTCACCCGTTTTTTAAAATCACAGCTTCTAGAAGGTTTACATGATTTCTTAAAAAGCACGAGTTTTTAGAAAATGTGTTTTATTTCATAAATAGAATCAACAAAGTATGCACATTCTACGTCATAACGACTTTCTATAGTTTGAGAATGCGTCCGGAAATAAGAAAAGCTTACTTCCACCGTTTTTTAAAATCACAGCTTCTAGAAGGTTTACATGATTTCGTAAAAAACACGAGTTTTTAGAAAATGTGTTTTATTTCAGAAATGGAATCTACAAAGTATGCACATTCTACGTCATAACGAATTTCTATAGTTTGCACATGCGTCCGGAAATAACAAAATCTTACTTGCCCCATTTTTTAAAATCACAGCTTCTAGAAGCTTTATATGATTTCTTAAAAAACACGAGATTTTAGAAAATGTGTTTTATTTCATAGATTGAATCAACAAAGTATGAACATTCTACGTCATAACGAATTTCTATAGTTTGTACATGTGTTTGGAAATAAGAAAAGCTTACTTCCCCCGTTTTTTAAAATCACAGCTTCTAGAAGGTTTACATGATTTCTTAAAAAACACGAGTATTTAGAAAATGTGTTTTATTTCATAAATGCAATCAACAAAGTATGCACATTCTACGTCATAACGACTTTCTATAGTTTTCAAATGCGTCCGGAAATAAGAAAAGCTTACTTCCACCATTTTTTAAAATCACAGCTTCTAGAAGGTTTACATGATTTCCTAAAAAACACGACTTTTTAGAAAATGTGTATTATTTCATCAATGGAATCAACAAAGTATGCACATTCTACGTCATAACGACTTTCTATAGTTTGCGCATTCATCCGGAAATAAGAAAAGCTTACTTGCACCATTTTTTAAAATCACAGCTTCTAGAAGGTTTACATGATTTCGTAAAAAACACGAGTTTTTAGAAAATGTGCTTTATTTCATAAATGGAATCTACAAAGTATGCACATTATACATCATAACGACTTTCTATAGTTTGCGCATGCATCCGGAAATAAGAAAAGCTTACTTCCACCGTTTTTTAAAATCACAAGTTCTAGAAGGTTTACATGATTTCGTAAAAAACACGAGTTTTTAGAAAATGTGTTTTATTTCATAAATGAAATCAACAAAGTATGCATATTCTACGTCATAACGAAATTCTATAGTTTGCGCATGCGTCTGGAAATAAGAAAAGCTTACTTCCCCCGTTTTTTAAAATCACAGCTTCTAGAATGTTTACATGATTTCTTAAAAAACACGAGTTTTTAGAAAATGTGTTTTATTTCATAAATGGAATCAACAAAGTATGCACATTCTACATCATAACGACTTTCTATAGCTTGCGCATGCGTTTGGAAATAAGAAAAGCTTACTTCCCCCGTTTTTTAAAATCACAGCTTCTAGAAGGTTTACATGATTTCTTAAAAAACACGAGTTTTTAGAAAATATGTTTTATTTCATAAATGGAATCAACAAATCATGCACATTCTACGTCATAACGACTTTCTATAGTTTGCGCATGCATCCGGAAATAAGAAAAGCTTACTTCCACCATTTTTTAAAATCACAGCTTCTAGAATGTTTACATGATTTCGTAAAAAACACGAGTTTTTAGAAAATGTGTTTTATTTCATAAATGGAATCTACAAAGTATGCACATTCTACGTCATAACGACTTTCTATAGTTTGCGCATGCGTCCAGAAATACGAAAAGCTTACTTCCACCGTTCTTTAAAATCATAGCTTCTAGAAGGTTTACATGATTTCGTAAAAAACATGAGTTTTTAGAAAATGTGTTTTATTTCATAAATGGAATCTACAAAGAATGCACATTCTACTCCATAACGACTTTCTATAGTTTGCGCATGCGTTTGGAAATAAGAAAAGCTTACTTCACCCATTTTTTAAAATCACAGCTTCTAGAAGGTTTACATGATTTCGTAAAAAACACGAGTTTTTCGAATATGTGTTTTATTTCATAAATGGAATCTACAAAGTATGCACATTCTACGCACTAACGAATTTCTATAGTTTGCGCATGCGTTTGGAAATAAGAAAAGCTTACTTCCCCCGTTTTTTAAAATCATAGCTTCTAGAAGGTTTACATGATTTCTTAAAAAACACGAGTTTTTAGAAAATGTGTTTTATTTCATAAATGGAATCAACAAAGTATGCACATTCTACATCATAACGAATTTCTATAGTTTGCGCATGCGTCCGGAAATAAGAAAAGCTTACTTCCACCGTTTTTTAAAATCACAGCTTCTAGAAGGTTTACATGATTTCGTAAAAAACACGAGTTTTTAGAAAACGTGTTTTATTTCATAAATGGAATCTACAAAGTATGCACATTCTACGTCATAACGACTTTCTATAGTTTGCGCATGCATCCGGAAATAAGAAAAGCTTAATTCCACCGTTTTTTAAAATCACAGCTTCTAGAAGGCTTAGATGATTTCGTAAAAAACACGAGTTTCTAGAAAATGTGTTTTATTTCATAAATGAAATCTACAAAGTATCCACATTCTACGTCATAACGACTATCTATAGTTTGCACATGCGTCCGGAAATAAGAAAAGCTTACTTCCCCCGTTTTTTAAAATCACATTTTCTAGAAGGTTTACATGATTTCTTAAAAAACACGAGTTTTTAGAAAATGTGTTTTATTTCATAAATGGAATCAACAAAGTATGCACATTCTATGTCATAACGGCTTTCTATAGTTTTCGCATGCATTTGGAAATAAGAAAAGCTTACTTCCCCCTTTTTTTAAAATCACAGCTTCTAGAAGGTTTACATGATTTCTTAAAAAACACGAGTTTTTAGAAAATGTTGTTTATTTCATAAATGGAATCTACAAAGTATGCACATTCTACGTCATAACGAATTTCTATAGTTTGCGCATGCGTTTGGAAATAAGAAAAGCTTACTTCCCCCGTTTTTTAAAATCACAGCTTCTAGAAGGTTTACATGATTTCTTAAAAAACACGAGTTTTTAGAAAATGTGTTTTATTTAATAAATGGAATCAACAAAGTATGCGCATTCTACATCATAACGAATTTCTATAGTTTGCGCATGCGTCCGGAAATAAGAAAAGCTTACTTCCATTGTTTTCTAAAAGCACAGCTTCTAGAAGGTTTACATGATTTCGTAAAAAACATGAGTTTTTAGAAAATGTGTTTTATTTCATAAATGGAATCAACAAAGTATGCACATTCTACGTCATAACGACTTTCTATATTTTGCGCATGCGTCCGGAAATAAGAAACGCTTACTTCCCCCGTTTTTTAAAATCACAGCTTCTAGAAGGTTTATATGATTTCGTAAAAAACACAAGTTTTTAGAAAATGTGTTTTATTTCATAAATGGAATCTACAAAGTATGCACATTCTACGTCATAACGACTCTCTATAGTTTGCGCATGCGTACGGAAATAAGAAAAGCTTACTTCCCACGTTTTTTAAAATCACAGCTTCTAGAAGGTTTACATGGTTTCTTAAAAAACAAAAGTTTTTAGAAAATGTGTTTTATTTCATAAATGGAATGAACAAAGTATGCACATTCTACGTCATAACGACTTTCTATAGTTTTTGCATGCATTTGGAAATAAGAAAAGCTTATTTCCCCCGTTTTATAAAATCACAGCTTCTAGAAGGTTTACATGATTTCTTAAAAAACACGAGTTTTTAGAAAATGTGTTTCATTTAATAAATGGAATCTACAAAGTATGCACATTCTACGTCATAACGAATTTCTATAGTTTGTGCATGCGTTTGGAAATAAGAAAAGCTTACTTCCCCTGTTTTTTAAAATCAAAGCTTCTAGAAGGTTTACATGATTTCTTAAAAAACACGAGTTTTTAGAAAATGTGTTTTATGTAATAAATGGAATCTACAAAGTATGCACATTCTACGTCATAACGACTCTCTATAGTTTGCGCATGCGTGCGGAAATAAGAAAAGCTTACTTCCACCGTTTTTTAAAATCACAGCTTCTAGAAGGTTTACATGGTTTCTTAAAAAACACGAGTTTTTAGAAAATGTGTTTTATTTAATAAATGGAATCTACAAAGTATGCACATTCTACGTCATAACGACTCTCTATAGTTTGCACATGCGTTTGGAAATAAGAAAAGCTCACTTCCACAGTTTTTTAAAATCACAGGTTCTAGAAGGTTTACATGATTTCGTAAAAAACACGAGTTTTTAGAAAATGTGCTTTATTTCATAAATGGAATCTACAAAGTATGCACATTCTACGTCATAACGATTTTCTATAGTTTGCGCATGCGTCCAGAAATACGAAAAGCTTACTTCAACCGTTCTTTAAAATCACAGCTTCTAGAAGGTTTAGATGATTTCGTAAAAAACATGAGTTTTTAGAAAATGTGTTTTATTTCATAAATGGAATCTAACAGTATGCACATTCTACATCATAACGAATTTCTATAGTTTGCGCATGCGTCCGGAAATAAGAAAAGCTTACTTCCACCGTTTTTTAAAATCACAGCTTCTAGAAGGTTTACATGATTTCGTAAAAAACACGATTTTTTAGAAAACGTGTTTTATTTCATAAATGGAATCTACAAAGTTTTCACATTCTACGTCATAACGACTTTCTATAGTTTGCGCATGCATCCGGAAATAAGAAAAGCTTAATTCCACCGTTTTTTAAAATCACAGCTTCTAGAAGGCTTAGATGATTTCGTAAAAAACACGAGTTTCCAGAAAATGTGTTTTATTTCATAAATGAAATCTACAAAGTATCCACATTCTACGTCATAATGACTATCTATAGTTTGCGCATGCGTCCGGAAATAAGAAAAGCTTACTTCCCCCGTTTTTTAAAATCACATTTTCTAGAAGGTTTACATGATTTCTTAAAAAACACGAGTTTTTAGAAAATGTGTTTTATTTCATAAATGGAATCAACAAAGTATGCACATTCTACGTCATAACGACTTTCTATAGTTTTCGCATGCATTTGGAAATAAGAAAAGCTTACTTCCCCCTTTTTTTAAAATCACAACTTCTAGAAGGTTTACATGATTTCTTAAAAAACACGAGTTTTTAGAAAATGTGTTTTATTTCATAAATGGAATCTACAAAGTATGCACATTCTACGTCATAACGAATTTCTATAGTTTGCGCATGCGTTTGGAAATAAGAAAAGCTTACTTCCCCTGTTTTTTAAAATCACAGCTTCTAGAAGGTTTACATGATTTCTTAAAAAACACGAGTTTTTAGAAAATGTGTTTTATTTAATAAATGGAATCAACAAAGTATGCGCATTCTACATCATAACGAATTTCTATAGTTTGTGCATGCGTCCGGAAATAAGAAAAGCTTACTTCCACCGTTTTTTAAAATCACAGCTTCTAGAAGGTTTACATGATTTCGTAAAAAACATGAGTTTTTAGAAAATGTGTTTTATTTCATAAATGGAATCAACAAAGTATGCACATTCTACGTCATAACGACTTTCTATAATTTGCGCATGCGTCCGGAAATAAGAAACGCTTACTTCCCCCGTTTTTTAAAATCACAGCTTCTAGAAGGTTTATATGATTTCGTAAAAAACACAAGTTTTTAGAAAATGTGTTTTATTTCATAAATGGAATCTACAAAGTATGCACATTCTACGTCATAACGACTCTCTATAGTTTGCGCATGCGTCCGGAAATAAGAAAAGCTTACTTCCCACGTTTTTTAAAATCACAGCTTCTAGAAGGTTTACATGGTTTCTTAAAAAACAAAAGTTTTTAGAAAATGTGTTTTATTTCATAAATGGAATGAACAAAGTATGCACATTCTACGTCATAACGACTTTCTATAGTTTTTGCATGCATTTGGAAATAAGAAAAGCTTACTTACCCCGATTTTTAAAATCACAGCTTCTAGAAGGTTTACATGATTTCTTAAAAAACACGAGTTTTTAGAAAATGTGTTTCATTTCATAAATGGTATCTACAAAGTATGGACATTCTACGTCATAACGAATTTCTATAGTTTGCGCATGCGTTTGGAAATAAGAAAAGCTTACTTCCCCTGTCTTTTAAAATCACAGCTTCTAGAAGGTTTACATGATTTCTTAAAAAACACGAGTTTTTAGAAAATGTGTTTTATTTAATAAATGGAATCTACAAAGTATGCACATTCTACGTCATAACGACTCTCTATAGTTTGCGCATGCGTCCGGAAATAAGAAAAGCTTACTTCCACCGTTTTTTAAAATCACAGCTTCTAGAAGGTTTACATGGTTTCTTAAAAAACATGAGTTTTTAGAAAATGTGTTTTATTTAATAAATGGAATCTACAAAGTATGCACATTCTACGTCATAACGACTCTCTATAGTTTGCGCATGCGTTTGGAAATAAGAAAAGCTTACTTCCACAGTTTTTTAAAATCACAGGTTCTAGAAGGTTTACATGATTTCGTAAAAAACACGAATTTTTAGAAAATGTGCTTTATTTAATAAATGGAATCTACAAAGTATGCACATTCTACGTCATAACGACTTTCTATAGTTTGCGCTTGCGTCCAGAAATACGAAAAGCTTACTTCCACCGTTTTTTAAAATCACAGCTTCTAGAAGGTTTACATGATTTCGTAAAAAACATGAGTTTTTAGAAAATGTGTTTTATTTCATAAATGGAATCTACAAAGAATGCACATTCTACACCATAACGACTTTCAATATTTTGCGCATGCGTTTGGAAATAAGAAAAGCTTATTTCCCCCGTTTTTTAAAATCACAGCTTCTGGAAGGTTTACATGATTTCGTAAAAAACACGAGTTTTTCGAATATGTGTTTTATTTCATAAATGGAATCTACAAAGTATGCACATTCTACGTCCTATCGACTTTCTATAGTTTGCGCATGCGTTTGGAAATAAGAAAAGCTTACTTCCCTGTTTTTTAAAATCACAGCTTCTAGAAGGCTTAGATGATTTCGTAAAAAACACGAGTTTCTAGAAAATGTGTTTTATTTCATAAATGAAATCTACAAAGTATCCACATTCTACGTCATAACGACTATCTATAGTTTGCACATGCGTCCGGAAATAAGAAAAGCTTACTTCCCCCGTTTTTTAAAATCACATTTTCTAGAAGGTTTACATGATTTCTTAAAAAACACGAGTTTTTAGAAAATGTGTTTTATTTCATAAATGGAATCAACAAAGTATGCACATTCTACGTCATAACGACTTTCTATAGTTTTCGCATGCATTTGGAAATAAGAAAAGCTTACTTCCCCCGTTTTTTAAAATCACAGCTTCTAGAAGGTTTACATGATTTCTTAAAAAACACGAGTTTTTAGAAAATGTGTTTTATTTAATAAATGGAATCAACAAAGTATGCGCATTCTACATCATAACGAATTTCTATAGTTTGCGCATGCGTCCGGAAATAAGAAAAGCTTACTTCCACTGTTTTTTAAAATCACAGCTTCTAGAAGGTTTACATGATTTCGTAAAAAACATGAGTTTTTAGAAAATGTGTTTTATTTCATAAATGGAATCAACAAAGTATGCACATTCTACGTCATAACGAATTTCTATAGTTTGCGCATGCGTCCGGAAATAAGAAACGCTTACTTCCCCCGTTTTTTAAAATCACAGCTTCTAGAAGGTTTATATGATTTCGTAAAAAACACAAGTTTTTAGAAAATGTGTTTTATTTCATAAATGGAATCTACAAAGTATGCACATTCTACGTCATAACGACTCTCTATAGTTTGCGCATGCGTCCGGAAATAAGAAAAGCTTACTTCCCACGTTTTTTAAAATCACAGCTTCTAGAAGGTTTACGTGGTTTCTTAAAAAACAAAAGTTTTTAGAAAATGTGTTTTATTTCATAAATGGAATGAACAAAGTATGCACATTCTACGTCATAACGACTTTCTATAGTTTTTGCATGCATTTGGAAATAAGAAAAGCTTACTTCCCCCGTTTTTTAAAATCACAGCTTCTAGAAGGTTTACATGATTTCTTAAAAAACACGAGTTTTTAGAAAATGTGTTTTATTTCATAAATGGAATCTACAAAGTATGCACATTCTACGTCATAATGAATTTCTATAGTTTGCGCATGCGTTTGGAAATAAGAAAAGCTTACTTCCCCCGTTTTTTAAAATCACAGCTTCTAGAAGGTTTACATGATTTCTTAAAAAACACGAGTTTTTAGAAAATGTGTTTTATTTAATAAATGGAATCAACAAAGTATGCGCATTCTACATCATAACGAATTTCTATAGTTTGCGCATGCGTCCGGAAATAAGAAAAGCTTACTTCCACTGTTTTTTAAAATCACAGCTTCTAGAAGGTTTACATGATTTCGTAAAAAACATGAGTTTTTAGAAAATGTGTTTTATTTCATAAATGGAATCAACAAAGTATGCACATTCTACGTCATAACGAATTTCTATAGTTTGCGCATGCGTCCGGAAATAAGAAACGCTTACTTCCCCCGTTTTTTAAAATCACAGCTTCTAGAAGGTTTATATGATTTCGTAAAAAACACAAGTTTTTAGAAAATGTGTTTTATTTCATAAATGGAATCTACAAAGTATGCACATTCTACGTCATAACGACTCTCTATAGTTTGCGCATGCGTCTGGAAATAAGAAAAGCTTACTTCCCACGTTTTTTAAAATCACAGCTTCTAGAAGGTTTACATGGTTTCTTAAAAAACAAAAGTTTTTAGAAAATGTGTTTTATTTCATAAATGGAATGAACAAAGTATGCACATTCTACGTCATAACGACTTTCTATAGTTTTTGCATGCATTTGGAAATAAGAAAAGCTTACTTCCCCCGTTTTTTAAAATCACAGCTTCTAGAAGGTTTACATGATTTCTTAAAAAACACGAGTTTTTAGAAAATGTGTTTCATTTCATAAATGGAATCTACAAAGTATGCACATTCTATGTCATAACGAATTTCTATAGTTTGCGCATGCGTTTGGAAATAAGAAAAGCTTACTTCCCCGGTTTTTTAAAATCAAAGCTTCTAGAAGGTTTACATGATTTCTTAAAAAACACGAGTTTTTAGAAAATGTGTTTTATGTAATAAATGGAATCTACAAAGTATGCACATTCTACGTCATAACGACTCTCTATAGTTTGCGCATGCGTTTGGAAATAAGAAAAGCTTACTTCCACATTTTTTTAAAATCACAGGTTCTAGAAGGTTTACATGATTTCGTAAAAAACACGAGTTTTTAGAAAATGTGCTTTATTTCATAAATGGAATCTACAAAGTATGCACATTCTACGTCATAACGATTTTCTATAGTTTGCGCATGCATTTGGAAATAAGAAAAGCTTACTTCCCCCGTTTTTTAAAATCACAGCTTCTAGAAGGTTTACATGATTTCTTAAAAAACACGAGTTTTTAGAAAATGTGTTTTATTTAATAAATGGAATCTACAAAGTATGCACATTCTACGTCATAACGACTCTCTATAGTTTGCGCATGCGTCCGGAAATAAGAAAAGCTTACTTCCACCGTTTTTTAAAATGACAGCTTCTAGAAGGTTTAAATGATTTCGTAAAAAACACGAGTTTTTAGAAAATGTGTTTTATTTCATAAATGGAATCTACAAAGTATGCACATTCTACATCAGAACGACTTTCTATAGTTTGCGCATACGTCCGGAAATAAGAAATCTTAGTTCCCCTGTTTTTTAAAATCAAAGCTTCTAGAAGGTTTACATGATTTCTTAAAAAACACGAGTTTTTAGAAAATGTGTTTTATGTAATAAATGGAATCTACAAAGTATGCACATTCTACGTCATAACGACTCTCTATAGTTTGCGCATGCGTTTGGAAATAAGAAAAGCTTACTTCCACATTTTTTTAAAATCACAGGTTCTAGAAGGTTTACATGATTTCGTAAAAAACACGAGTTTTTAGAAAATGTGCTTTATTTCATAAATGTAATCTTCAAAGTATGCACATTCTACGTCATAACGATTTTCTATAGTTTGCGCATGCGTCCAGAAATACGAAAAGCTTACTTCCACCGTTCTTTAAAATCACAGCTTCTAGAAGGTTTACATGATTTCGTAAAAAACATGAGTTTTTAGAAAATGTGTTTTATTTCATAAATGGAATCTACAAAGTATGCACATTCTACGTCATAACGAATTTCTATAGTTTGCGCATGCGTCCGGAAATAAGAAACGCTTACTTCCCCCGTTTTTTAAAATCACAGCTTCTAGAAGGTTTACATGATTTCTTAAAAAACACGAGTTTTTAGAAAATGTGCTTTATTTCATAAATGGAATCTACAAAGTATGCACATTCTACGTCATAACGATTTTCTATAGTTTGCGCATGCATTTGGAAATCAGAAAAGCTTACTTCCCCCGTTTTTTAAAATCACAGCTTCTAGAAGGTTTACATGATTTCTTAAAGAACACGAGTTTTTAGAAAATGTGTTTTATTTAATAAATGGAATCTACAAAGTATGCACATTCTACGTCATAACGACTCTCTATAGTTTGCGCATGCGTCCGGAAATAAGAAAAGCTTACTTCCACCGTTTTTTAAAATGACAGCTTCTAGAAGGTTTAAATGATTTCGTAAAAAACACGAGTTTTTAGAAAATGTGTTTTATTTCATAAATGGAATCTACAAAGTATGCACATTCTACATCAGAACGACTTTCTATAGTTTGCGCATACGTCCGGAAATAAGAAATCTTAGTTCCCCTGTTTTTTAAAATCAAAGCTTCTAGAAGGTTTACATGATTTCTTAAAAAACACGAGTTTTTAGAAAATGTGTTTTATGTAATAAATGGAATCTACAAAGTATGCACATTCTACGTCATAACGACTCTCTATAGTTTGCGCATGCGTTTGGAAATAAGAAAAGCTTACTTCCACATTTTTTTAAAATCACAGGTTCTAGAAGGTTTACATGATTTCGTAAAAAACACGAGTTTTTAGAAAATGTGCTTTATTTCATAAATGGAATCTACAAAGTATGCACATTCTACGTCATAACGATTTTCTATAGTTTGCGCATGCGTCCAGAAATACGAAAAGCTTACTTCCACCGTTCTTTAAAATCACAGCTTCTAGAAGGTTTACATGATTTCGTAAAAAACATGAGTTTTTAGAAAATGTGTTTTATTTCATAAATGGAATCTACAAAGTATGCACATTCTACATCATAACGAATTTCTATAGTTTGCGCATGCGTCCGGAAATAAGAAAAGCTTACTTCCACCGTTTTTTAAAATCACAGCTTCTAGAAGGTTTACATGATTTCGTAAAAAACACGAGTTTTTAGAAAACGTGTTTTATTTCATAAATGGAATCTACAAAGTTTTCACATTCTACGTCATAACGACTTTCTATAGTTTGCGCATGCATCCGGAAATAAGAAAAGCTTAATTCCACCGTTTTTTAAAATCACAGCTTCTAGAAGGTTTACATGATTTCGTAAAAAACACGAGTTTTTGGAAAACGTGTTTTATTTCATAAATGGAATCTACAAAGTTTTCACATTCTATGTCATAACGACTTTCTATAGTTTGCGCATGCATCCGGAAATAAGAAAAGCTTAATTCAACCGTTTTTTAAAATCACAGCTTCTAGAAGGCTTAGATGATTTCGTAAAAAACACGAGTTTCCAGAAAATGTGTTTTATTTCATAAATGAAATGTACAAAGTATCCACATTCTACGTCATAACGACTATCTATAGTTTGCGCATGCGTCTGGAAATAATAAAAGCTTACTTCCCCCGTTTTTTAAAATCACATTTTCTAGAAGGTTTACATGATTTCTTAAAAAACACGAGTTTTTAGAAAATGTGTTTTATTTCATAAATGGAATCAACAAAGTATGCACATTCTACGTCATAACGACTTTCTATAGTTTTCGCATGCATTTGGAAATAAGAAAAGCTTACTTCCCCCTTTTTTTAAAATCACACCTTCTAGAAGGTTTACATGATTTCTTAAAAAACACGAGTTTTTAGAAAATGTGTTTTATTTCATAAATGGAATCTACAAAGTATGCACATTCTACGTCATAACGAATTTCTATAGTTTGCGCATGCGTTTGGAAATAAGAAAAGCTTACTTCCCCTGTTTTTTAAAATCACAGCTTCTAGAAGGTTTACATGATTTCTTAAAAAACACGAGTTTTTAGAAAATGTGTTTTATTTAATAAATGGAATCAACAAAGTATGCGCATTCTACATCATAACGAATTTCTATAGTTTGCGCATGCGTCCGGAAATAAGAAAAGCTTACTTCCACCGTTTTTTAAAATCACAGCTTCTAGAAGGTTTACATGATTTCGTAAAAAACATGAGTTTTTAGAAAATGTGTTTTATTTCATAAATGGAATCAACAAAGTATGCACATTCTACGTCATAACGACTTTCTATAGTTTGCGCATGCGTCCGGAAATAAGAAATGCTTACTTCCCCCGTTTTTTAAAATCACAGCTTCTAGAAGGTTTATATGATTTCGTAAAAAACACAAGTTTTTAGAAAATGTGTTTTATTTCATAAATGGAATCTACAAAGTATGCACATTCTATGTCATAACGACTCTCTATAGTTTGCGCATGCGTCCGGAAATAAGAAAAGCTTACTTCCCACGTTTTTTAAAATCACAGCTTCTAGAAGGTTTACATGGTTTCTTAAAAAACAAAAGTTTTTAGAAAATGTGTTTTATTTCATAAATGGAATGAACAAAGTATGCACATTCTACGTCATAACGACTTTCTATAGTTTTTGCATGCATTTGGAAATAAGAAAAGCTTACTTCCCCCGTTTTTTAAAATCACAGCTTCTAGAAGGTTTACATGATTTCTTAAAAAACACGAGTTTTTAGAAAATGTGTTTCATTTCATAAATGGAATCTACAAAGTCTGGACATTCTACGTCATAACGAATTTCTATAGTTTGCGCATGCGTTTGGAAATAAGAAAAGCTTACTTCCCCTGTTTTTTAAAATCACAGCTTCTAGAAGGTTTACATGATTTCTTAAAAAACACGAGTTTTTAGAAAATGTGTTTTATTTAATAAATGGAATCTACAAAGTATGCACATTCTACGTCATAACGACATTCTATAGTTTGCGCATGCGTCCGGAAATAAGAAAAGCTTACTTCCACCGTTTTTTAAAATCACAGCTTCTAGAAGGTTTACATGATTTCTTAAAAAACATGAGTTTTTAGAAAATGTGTTTTATTTAATAAATGGAATCTACAAAGTATGCACATTCTACGTCATAACGACTCTCTATAGTTTGCGCATGCGTTTGGAAATAAGAAAAGCTTACTTCCACTGTTTTTTAAAATCACAGGTTCTAGAAGGTTTACATGATTTCGTAAAAAACACGAATTTTTAGAAAATGTGCTTTATTTCATAAATGGAATCTACAAAGTATGCACATTCTACGTCATAACGACTTTCTATAGTTTGCGCTTGCGTCCAGAAATACGAAAAGCTTACTTCCACCGTTTTTTAAAATCACAGCTTCTAGAAGGTTTACATGATTTCGTAAAAAACATGAGTTTTTAGAAAATGTGTTTTATTTCATAAATGGAATCTACAAAGAATGCACATTCTACGCCATAACGACTTTCTATATTTTGCGCATGCGTTTGGAAATAAGAAAAGCTTATTTCCCCCGTTTTTTAAAATCACAGCTTCTAGAAGGTTTACATGATTTCGTAAAAAACACGAGTTTTTCGAATATGTGTTTTATTTCATAAATGGAATCTACAAAGTATGCACATTCTATGTCCTATCGAATTTCTATAGTTTGCGCATGCGTTTGGAAATAAGAAAAGCTTACTTCCCCGTTTTTTAAAATCACAGCTTCTAGAAGGTTTACATGATTTCTTAAAAAACACGAGTTTTTAGAAAATCTGTTTTATTTCATAAATGGAATCAACAAAGTATGCACATTCTACATCATAACGAATTTCTATAGTTTGCGCATGCGTCCGGAAATCAGAAAAGCTTACTTCCACCGTTTTTAAAAATCACAGCTTCTAAAAGGTTTACATGATTTCGTAAAAAACACGAGTTTTTAGAAAACGTGTTTTATTTCATAAATGGAATCTACAAAGTATGCACATTCTACGTCATAACGACTTTCTATAGTTTGCGCATGCATCCGGAAATAAAAAAAGCTTACTTCCACCGTTTTTTAAAATCACAGCTTCTAGAAGGTTTAGATGATTTCGTAAAAAACACGAGTTTTTAGAAAATGTGTTTTATTTCATCAATGGAATGTACAAAGTATGCACATTCTACATCATAACGACTTTCTATAGTTTGCGCATGCGTCCGGAAATAAGAAAAGCTTACTTCCCCCGTTTTTTAAAATCACAGCTTTTAGAAGGTTTACATGATTTCTTAAAAAACACGAGTTTTTAGAAAATGTGTTTTATTTCATAAATGGAATCAACAAAGTATGCACATTCTACGTCATAACGACTTTCTATAGTTTTCGCATGCATTTGCAAATAAGAAAATCTTACTTCCCCCGTTTTTTAAAATCACATCTTCTAGAAGGTTTACATGATTTCTTAAAAAACATGAGTTTTTAGAAAATGTCTTTTATTTCATAAATGGAATCTACAAAGTATGCACATTCTACGTCGTAACGAATTTCTATAGTTTGCGCATGGGTTTGGAAATAAGAAAAGCTTACTTCCCCTGTTTTTTAAAATCACAGCTTCTAGGAGGTTTACATGATTTCTTAAAAAACACGAGTTTTTAGAAAATGTGTTTTATTTAATAAATGGAATCTACAAAGTATGCACATTCTATGTATTAACGACTCTCTATAGTTTGCGCATGCGTCCAGAAATAAGAAAACCTTACTTCCACCGTTTTTTAAAATCACAGCTTCTAGAAGGTTTACATGATTTCTTAAAAAACGTGAGTTTTTAGAAAATGTGTTTTATTTAATAAATGGAATGTACAAAGTATGCACATTCTACGTCATAACGACTCTCTATAATTTGCGCATGCGTTTGGAAATAAGAAAAGCTTACTTCCCCTATTTTTTAAAATCACAGCTTTTAGAAGGTTTACATGGTTTCTTAAAAAACACGAGTAATTAGAAAATGTGTTTTATTTCATAAATGGAATCAACAAAGTATGCACATTCTACGTCATAACGACTTTCTATAGTTTGCGCATGCGTCCGGAAATAAGAAAAGCTTACTTCCACCATTTTTTAAAATCACAGCTTCTAGAAGGTTTACATGATTTCGTAAAAAACACGAGTTTTTCGAAAATGTGTTTTATTTCATAAATGGAATCTACAAAGTATGCACATTCTATGTTATAACGACTTTCTATAGTTTGCGCATGCGTTTGGAAATAAGAAAAACTTACTTCCCCCGTTTTTTAAAATCACAGCTTCTAGAAGGTTTACATGATTTCTTAAAAAACACGAGTTTTTAGAAAATGTGTTTTATTTCATAAATGGAATCAACAAAGTATGCACATTCTACGTCATAACGACTTTCTATAGTTTGCGCATGCGTCCGGAAATAAAAAAAGCTTACTTCCACCGTTTTTTTAAATCACAGCTTCTAGAAGGTTTACATGATTTCGTAAAAAACACGAGTTTTTAGAAAATGTGTTTTATTTCATAAATGGAATCTACAAAGTATGCACATTCTACGTCATAACAAATTTCTATAGTTTGCGCATGCGTCCAGAAATAAGAAAAGCTCACTTCCACCGTTTTTTATAATCACAACTTCTAGAAGGTTTACATGATTTCCTGAAAAACACGAGTTTTTAGAAAATGTGTTTTATTTCATAAATAGAATCAACAAAGTATGCACATTCTACGTCATAGTGACTTTCTATAGTTTGCGCATGCATTTGGAAATAAGAAAAGCTTACTTCCCCCATTTTTTAAAATCACAGCTTCTAGAAGGTTTACATGATTTCTTAAAAAACACGAGTTTTTAGAAAATGTGTTTTATTTCATAAATAGAATCAACAAAGTATGCACATTCTACGTCATAACGACTTTCTATAGTTTGCGCATGCGTCCGGAAATAAGAAAAGGTTACTTCCACTGTTTTTTTAAATCACAGCTTCTAGAAGGTTTACATGATTTCTTAAAAAACACGAGTTTTTAGAAAATGTGTTTTATTTCATAAATGGAATCAACAAAGTATGCACATTCTACGTCATATCGACTTTCTATAGTTTGCGCATTCCTCCGGAAATAAGAAAAGCTTACTTCCACCGTTTTTTAAAATCACAGGTTCTAGAAGGTTTACATGATTTCGTAAAAAACACGAGTTTTTAGAAAATGTGCTTTATTTCATAAATGGAATCTACAAAGTATGCACATTCTACGTCATAATGACTTTTTATAGTTTTCACATGCATCCAGAAATAAGAAAAGCTTACTTCCCCCGTTTTTTAAAATCACAGCTTTTAGAAGGTTTACATGATTTCTTAAAAAACACGACTTTTTAGAAAATGTGTTTTATTTAATAAATGGAATCAACAAAGTATGCATATTCTACGTCATAATGACTTTCTATAGTTTTCGCATGCATTTGGAAATAAGAAAAGCTTACTTCCCCCGTTTTTTAAAATCACAGCTTCTAGAAGGTTTACATGATTTTTTAAAAAACATGAGTTTTTAGAAAATGTATTTTATTTCATAAATGGAATCAACAAAGTATGCACATTCTACGTCATAACGACTTTCTATAGTTTTCGCATGCATTTGGAAATAAGAAAAGCTTACTTCCCCAGTTTTTTAAAATCACAGCTTCTAGAAGGTTTACATGATTTCGTAAAAAACACGAGTTTTTAGAAAACGTGTTTTATTTCATAAATGGAATCTACAAAGTATGCACATTCTACGTCATAACGAATCTCTATAGTTTGCGCATGCGTTTGGAAATAAGAAAAGCTTACTTCCACAGTTTTTTAAAATCACAGGTTCTAGAAGGTTTACATGATTTCGTAAAAAACACGAATTTTTAGAAAATGTGCTTTATTTCATAAATGGAATCTACAAAGTATGCACATTCTACGTCATAACGACTTTCTATAGTTTGCGCTTGCGTCCAGAAATATGAAAAGCTTACTTCCACCGTTTTTTAAAATCACAGCTTCTAGAAGGTTTACATGATTTCGTAAAAAACATCAGTTTTTAGAAAATGTGTTTTATTTCATAAATGGAATCTACAAAGAATGCACATTCTACGCCATAACGACTTTGTATATTTTGCGCATGCGTTTGGAAATAAGAAAAGCTTACTTCCCCGTTTTTTAAAATCACAGCTTCTAGAAGGTTTACATGATTTCTTAAAAACACGAGTTTTTAGAAAATCTGTTTTATTTCATAAATGGAATCAACAAAGTATGCACATTCTACATCATAACGAATTTCTATAGTTTGCGCATGCGTCCGGAAATCAGAAAAGCTTACTTCCACCGTTTTTAAAAATCACAGCTTCTAAAAGGTTTACATGATTTCGTAAAAAACACGAGTTTTTAGAAAACGTGTTTTATTTCATCAATGGAATCTACAAAGTATGCACATTCTACATCATAACGACTTTCTATAGTTTGCGCATGCATCCGGAAATAAAAAAAGCTTACTTCCACCGTTTTTTAAAATCACAGCTTCTAGAAGGTTTAGATGATTTCGTAAAAAACACGAGTTTTTAGAAAATGTGTTTTATTTCATCAATGGAATCTACAAAGTATGCACATTCTACATCATAACGACTTTCTATAGTTTGCGCATGCGTCCGGAAATAAGAAAAGCTTACTTCCCCCGTTTTTTAAAATCACAGCTTTTAGAAGGTTTACATGATTTCTTAAAAAACACGAGTTTTTAGAAAATGTGTTTTATTTCATAAATGGAATCAACAAAGTATGCACATTCTACGTCGTAACGACTTTCTATAGTTTTCGCATGCATTTGGAAATAAGAAAATCTTACTTCCCCCGTTTTTTAAAATCACAGCTTCTAGAAGGTTTACATGATTTCTTAAAAAACACGAGTTTTTAGAAAATGTCTTTTATTTCATAAATGGAATCTACAAAGTATGCACATTCTACGTCGTAACGAATTTCTATAGTTTGCGCATGCGTTTGGAAATAAGAAAAGCTTACTTCCCCTGTTTTTTAAAATCACAGCTTCTAGAAGGTTTACATGATTTCTTAAAAAACACGAGTTTTTAGAAAATGTGTTTTATTTAATAAATGGAATCTACAAAGTATGCACATTCTACGTCATAACGACTCTCTATAGTTTGCGCATGCCTCCAGAAATAAGAAAACCTTACTTCCACCGTTTTTTAAAATCACAGCTTCTAGAAGGTTTACATGATTTCTTAAAAAACGCGAGTTTTTAGAAAATGTGTTTTATTTAATAAACGAAATCTACAAAGTATGGACATTCTACGTCATAACGACTCTCTATAGTTTGCGCATGCGTTTGGAAATAAGAAAAGCTTACTTCCCCTATTTTTTAAAATCACAGCTTCTAGAAGGTTTACATGGTTTCTTAAAAAACACGAGTAATTAGAAAATGTGTTTTATTTCATAAATGGAATCAACAAAGTATGCACATTCTACGTCATAACGACTTTCTATAGTTTGCGCATGCGTCCGGAAATAAGAAAAGCTTACTTCCCCCGTTTTTTAAAATCACAGCTTTTAGAAGGTTTACATGATTTCTTAAAAAACACGAGTTTTTAGAAAATGTGTTTTATTTCATAAATGGAATCAACAAAGTATGCACATTCTACGTCAGAACGACTTTCTATAGTTTTCACATGCATTTGGAAATAAGAAAATCTTACTTCCCCCGTTTTTTAAAATCACAGCTTCTAGAAGGTTTACATGATTTCTTAAAAAACACGAGTTTTTAGAAAATGTCTTTTATTTCATAAATGGAATCTACAAAGTATGCACATTCTACGTCATAACGAATTTCTATAGTTTGCGCATGCGTTTGGAAATAAGAAAAGCTTACTTCCCCTGTTTTTTAAAATCACAGCTTCTAGAAGGTTTACATGATTTCTTAAAAAACACGAGTTTTTAGAAAATGTGTTTTATTTAATAAATGGAATCTACAAAGTATGCACATTCTACGTCATAACGACTCTCTATAGTTTGCGCATGCGTCCAGAAATAAGAAAACCTTACTTCCACCGTTTTTTAAAATCACAGCTTCTAGAAGGTTTACATGATTTCTTAAAAAACGCGAGTTTTTAGAAAATGTGTTTTATTTAATAAATGGAATCTACAAAGTATGCACATTCTACGTCATAACGACTCTCTATAGTTTGCGCATGCGTTTGGAAATAAGAAAAGCTTACTTCCCCTATTTTTTAAAATCACAGCTTTTAGAAGGTTTACATGGTTTCTTAAAAAACACGAGTAATTAGAAAATGTGTTTTATTTCATAAATGGAATCTACAAAGTATGCACATTCTACGTCATAACGACTTTCTATAGTTTACGCATGCGTCCGGAAATACGAAAAGCTTACTTCCACTGTTTTTTAAAATCACAGCTTCTAGAAGGTTTACATGATTTCGTAAAAAACACGAGTTTTTCGAAAATGTGTTTTATTTCATAAATGGAATCTACAAAGTATGCACATTCTATGTCATAACGACTTTCTATAGTTTGCGCATGCGTTTGGAAATAAGAAAAACTTACTTCCCCCGTTTTTTAAAATCACAGCTTCTAGAAGGTTTACATGATTTCTTAAAAAACACAAGTTTTTAGAAAATGTGTTTTATTTCATAAATGGAATCAACAAAGTATGCACATTCTACGTCATAACGACTTTCTATAGTTTGCGCATGCGTCTGGAAATAAAAAAAGCTTACTTCCACCGTTTTTTTAAATCACAGCTTCTAGAAGGTTTACATGATTTCGTAAAAAACACGAGTTTTTAGAAAATGTGTTTTATTTCATAAATGGAATCTACAAAGTATGCACATTCTACGTCATAACAACTTTCTATAGTTTGCGCATGCGTCCGGAAATAAGAAAAGCTCACTTCCACCGTTTTTTAAAATCACAACTTCTAGAAGGTTTACATGATTTCCTGAAAAACACGAGTTTTTAGAAAATGTGTTTTATTTCATAAATAGAATCAACAAAGTATGCACATTCTACGTCATAGTGACTTTCTATAGTTTGCGCATGCATTTGGAAATAAGAAAGCTTACTTCCCCCATTTTTTAAAATCACGGCTTCTAGAAGGTTTACATGATTTCTTAAAAAACATGAGTTTTTAGAAAATGTGTTTTATTTCATAAATAGAATCAACAAAGTATGCACATTCTACGTCATAACGACTTTCTATAGTTTGCGCATGCGTCCGGAAATAAGAAAAGGTTACTTCCACCGTTTTTTAAAATCACAGCTTCTAGAAGGTTTACATGATTTCTTAAAAAACACGAGTTTTTAGAAAATGTGTTTTATTTCATAAATGGAATCAACAAAGTATGCACATTCTACGTCATAACGACTTTCTATAGTTTGCGCATTCGTCCGGAAATAAGAAAAGCTTACTTCCACCGTTTTTTAAAATCACAGGTTCTAGAAGGTTTACATGATTTCGTAAAAAACACGAGTTTTTAGAAAATGTGCTTTATTTCATAAATGGAATCTACAAAGTATGCACATTCTACGTCATAATGACTTTTTATAGTTTTCACATGCATCCAGAAATAAGAAAAGCTTACTTCCCCCGTTTTTTAAAATCACAGCTTCTAGAAGGTTTACATGATTTCTTAAAAAACACGACTTTTTAGAAAATGTGTTTTATTTAATAAATGGAATCAACAAAGTATGCATATTCTATGTCATAACGACTTTCTATAGTTTTCGCATGCATTTGGAAATAAGAAAAGCTTACTTCCCCCGTTTTTTAAAATCACAGCTTCTAGAAGGTTTACATGATTTTTTAAAAAACACGAGTTTTTAGAAAATGTATTTTATTTCATAAATGGAATCAACAAAGTATGCACATTCTACGTCATAACGACTTTCTATAGTTTTCGCATGCATTTGGAAATAAGAAAAGCTTACTTCCCCAGTTTTTTAAAATCACAGCTTCTAGAAGGTTTACATGATTTCTTAAAAAACACGAGTTTTTAGAAAATGTGTTTTATTTTATAAATGGAATCAACAAAGTATGCACATTGTACATCATAACGAATTTCTATAGTTTGCGCATGCGTCCGGAAATAAGAAAAGCTTACTTCCACTGTTTTTTAAAATCACAGCTTCTAGAAGGTTTACATGATTTCGTAGAAAACACGAGTTTTTAGAAAACGTGTTTTATTTCATAAATGGAATCTACAAAGTATGCACGTTCTACGTCATAACGACTTTCTATAGTTTGCGCATGCATTCGGAAATAAGAAAAGCTTGTTAGGATATTTAGACACTTAGGAGTTAGTTAAGATCAACTTGTGTAATATATCCGTTAGGGATAGTGTGTTTCTTTAGTATGCATTACTATGCATTTGTAAATACTTAATCCGACGGTCACGATATGTTTCCGACATAGAGTGATCCGACGGCTCAACTTCTCTTAGATCAAACCTAACCTTGATCCGTGGCTTAACAACTTTCTATAGTTTGCGCATGCGTCCGCAAATAAGAAAAGCTTACTTCCAGCGTTTTTTAAAATCACAGCTTCTAGAAGGTTTACATGATTTCGTAAAAAACACGAGTTTTTAGAAAATGTGTTTTATTTTATAAATGGAATCTACAAAGTATGCACATTCTACGTCATAACAACTTTCTATAGTTTGCGCATGCGTCCGGAAATAAGAAAAGCTTACTTCCACCGTTTTTTAAAATCACAGCTTCTAGAAGGATTACATGATTTCCTGAAAAACACGAGTTTTTAGAAAATGTGTTTTATTTCATAAATAGAATCAACAAAGTATGCAGATTCTACATCATAACGACTTTCTATAGTTTGCGTATGCATTTGGAAATAAGAAAAGCTTACTTCCCCCATTTTTTAAAATCACAGCTTCTAGAAGGTTTACATGATTTCTTAAAAAACACGAGTTTTTAGAAAATGTGTTTTATTTCATAAATAGAATCAACAAAGTATGCACATTCTACGTCATAACGACTTTCTATATTTTGCGCATGCGTCCGGAAATAAGAAAAGCTTACTTCCACCGTTTTTTAAAATCACAGCTTCTAGAAGGTTTACATGATTTCATAAAAAACACGAGTTTTTAGAAAATGTGTTTTATTTCATAAATTGAATCTACAAAGTATGAACATTCTACGTCATAACAACTTTCTATAGTTTGCGCATGCTTCCGGAAATAAGAAAATCTTACCTCCAACGTTTTTTAAAATCACAGCTTCTAGAAGGTTTACATGATTTCCTGAAAAACACGAGTTTTTAGAAAATGTGTTTTATTTCTTAAATAGAATCAACAAAGTATGCACATTCTACGTCATAACGACTTTCTATAGTTTGCGCATGCGTCCGGAAATAAGAAAAGCTTACTTCCACCGTTTTTTACAATCACAGCTTCTAGAAGGTTTACATGATTTCGTAAAAAACACGAGTTTTTCGAAAATGTGTTTTATTTCAGAAATGGAATCTACAAAGTATGCACATTCTACGTCATAACGACTTTCTATAGTTTGCGCATGCGTTTGGAAATAAGAAAAGCTTACTTCCCCCGTTTTTTGAAATCACAGCTTCTAGAAGGTTTACATGATTTCTTAAAAAACACGAGTTTTTAGAAAATGTGTTTTATTTCATAAAAGGAATCAACAAAGTATGTACATTCTACGTCATAACGACTTTCTATAGTTTGCGCATGCATTTGGAAATAAGAAAAGCTTACTTCCCCCGTTTTTTAAAATCACAGCTTCTAGAAGGTTTACATGATTTCTTAAAAAACACGAGTTTTTAGAAAATGTGTTTTATTTCATAAATAGAATCAACAAAGTATGCAGATTCCACGTCATAACGACTTTCTATAGTTTGCGCATGCGTCCGGAAATAAGAAAAGCTTACTTCCACCGTTTTTTAAAACCACAGCTTCTAGAAGGTTTACATGCTTTCGTAGAAAACACGAGTTTTTCGAAAATGTGTTTTATTTCAGAAATGGAATCTACAAAGTATGTATATTCTCCGTCATAATGGCTTTCTATAGTTTGCGCATGCGTTTAGAAATAAGAAAAGCTTACTTCCCCCGTTTTTTAAAATCACACCTTCTAGAAGGTTTACATGATTTCTTAAAAAACACGAGTTTTTAGAAAATGTGTTTGATTTCATAAATAGAATCAACAAAGTATGCACATTCTAAGTCATAACGATTTTCTATAGTTTGCGCATGCGTCCGGAAATAAGAAACGCTTACTTCCCCCATTTTTTAAAATCACAGCTTCTAGAAGGTTTACATGATTTCGTAAGAAACACGAGTTTTTAGAAAATGTGTTTTATTTCATAAATGGAATCTACAGAGTATGCACATTCTACGTCATAACGACTTTCTATAGTTTGCGCATGCGTCCGGAAATAAGTAAAGCTTACTTCCCTCGTTTTTTCAAATCACAGCTTCTAGAAGGTTTACATGATTTCTTAAAAAACACGAGTTTTTAGAAAATGTGTTTTATTTCATAAATGGAATGAACAAAGTATGCACATTCTATGTCATAACGACTTTCTATAATTTGCGCATGCGTTTGGAAATAAGAAAAGCTTACTTCCCCCGTTTTTTAAAATCACAGCTTCTAGAAGGTTTACATCATTTCTTAAAAAACACGAGTTTTTAGAAAATGTGTTTTATTTCATAAATAGAATAAACAAAGTATGCACATTCTACGTCATAACGACTTTCTATACTTTGCGCATGCGTCTGTAATAAGAAAAGCTTACTTCCACCATTTTTTAAAATCACAGCTTCTAGAAGGTTTACATGATTTCATAAAAAACACGAGTTTTTAGAAAATGTGTTTTATTTCATAAATGGAATCTACAAATTTTGCACATTCTACGTCATAACGACTTTCTATAGTTTGCACATGCGTCCGGAAATAAGAAAAGCTTACTTCCACCTTTTTTAAAATCACAGCTTCTAGAAGGTTTACATGATTTCGTAAAAAACACGAGTTTTTAGAAAATGTGTTTTATTTCATAAATGGAATCTACAAAGTATGCACATTCTACGTCATAACGACATTCTATAGTTTACGCATGCGTCCGGAAATACGAAAAGCTTACTTCCACTGTTTTTTAAAATCACAGCTTCTAGAAGGTTTACATGATTTCGTAAAAAACATGAGTTTTTAGAAAATGTGTTTTATTTCATAAATGGAATCTACAAAGAATGCACATTCTACGTCATAACGACTTTCTATAGTTTGCGCATGCGTTTGGAAATAAGAAAAGCTTACTTCCCCCATTTTTTAAAATCACAGCTTCTAGAAGGTTTACATGATTTCTTAAAAAACACGAGTTTTTAGAAAATGTGTTTTATTTCCTAAATGGAATCAACAAAGTATGCACATTCTACTTCCTAACGACTTTCTATAGTTTGCGCATGCGTTTGGAAATAAGAAAAGCTTACTTCCCCCGTTTTTTAAAATCACAGCTTCTAGAAGGTTTACATGATTTCTTAAAAAACACGAGTTTTTAGAAAATGTGCTTTATTTCATAAATGGAATCTACAAAGAATGCACATTCTACGTCATAACGACTTTCTATAGTTTGCGCATGCGTTTGGAAATAAGAAAAGCTTACTTCCCCCATTTTTTAAAATCACAGCTTCTAGAAGGTTTACATGGTTTCTTAAAAAACACGAGTTTTTAGAAAATGTGTTTTATTTCCTAAATGGAATCAACAAAGTATGCACATTCTACTTCCTAACGACTTTCTATAATTTGCGCATGCGTTTGGAAATAAGAAAAGCTTACTTCCCCCGTTTTTTAAAATAACAGCTTCTAGAAGGTTTACATGATTTCTTAAAAAACACGAGTTTTTAGAAAATGTGTATTATTTCATAAATGGAATCTAAAAAGTATGCACATTCTACGTCATAACGACTTTCTATAGTTTGCCCATGCATCCAGAAATAAGAAAAGCTTACTTCCACCGTTTTGTAAAATCACAGCTTCTAGAAGGTTTACATGATTTCGTAAAAAACACGAGTTTTTAGAAAATGTGTTTTATTTCATAAATGGAATCTACAAAGTATGCACATTCTACGTCATAACGACTTTCAATAGTTTGCGCATGCGTCCGGAAATAAGAAAAGCTTACTTCCCCCGTTTTTTGAAATCACAGCTTCTAGAAGGTTTACATGATTTCTTAAAAAACATGAGTTTTTAGAAAATGTGTTTTATTTCATAAAAGGAATCAACAAAGTATGCACATTCTACGTCATAACGACTTTCTATAGTTTGCGCATGCATTTGGAAATAAGAAAAGGTTACTTCCCCCGTTTTTTAAAATCACAGCTTCTAGATGGTTTACATGATTTCGTAAAAAACACGAGTTTTTCGAAAATGTGTTTTATTTCATAAATGGAATGAACAAAGTATGCACATTCTATGTCATAACGACTTTCTATAGTTTGCGCATGCGTTTGGAAATAAGAAAAGCTTACTTCCCCCGTTTTTTAAAATCACAGCTTCTAGAAGGTTTACGTGATTTCTTAAAAAACACGAGTTTTTAGAAAATGTGTTTTATTTCATAAATAGAATCAACAAAGTATGCACATTCTACGTCATAACTACTTTCTATACTTTCCGCATGCGTTCGGAAATAAGAAAAGCTTACTTCAACCATTTTTTAAAATCACAGCTTCTAGAAGGTTTACATGATTTCATTAAAAACACGAGTTTTTAGAAAATGTGTTTTATTTGATAAATGGAATCTACAAAGTTTGCACATTCTACGTCATAACGACATTCTATAGTTTGCGCATGCGTCCGGAAATAAGAAAAGCTTACTTCCACCTTTTTTTAAAATCACAGCTTCTAGAAGGTTTACATGATTTCGTAAAGAACACGAGTTTTTAGAAAATGTGTTTTATTTAATAAATGGAATCTAAAAAGTATGCACATTCTACGTCATAACGACTTTCTATAGTTTACGCATGCGTCCGGAAATAAGAAAAGCTTACTTCCACCTTTTTTTAAAATCACAGCTTCTAGAAGGTTTACATGATTTCATAAAAAACATGAGTTTTTAGAAAATGTGTTTTATTTCATAAATGGAATCTACAAAGAATGCACATTCTACGTCATAACGACTTTCTAAAGTTTGCGCATGCGTTTGGAAATAAGAAAAGCTTACTTCCCCCATTTTTTAAAAACACAGCTTCTAGAAGGTTTACATGATTTCTTAAAAAACACGAGTTTTTAGAAAATGTGTTTTATTTCATAAATGGAATCAACAAAGTATGCACATTCTACGTCCTAACGACTTTCTATAGTTTCCGCATGCGTTTGGAAATAAGAAAAGCTTACTTCCCCCGTTTTTTAAAATCACAGCTTCTAGAAGGTTTACATGATTTCTTAAAAAACACGAGTTTTTAGAAAATGTATTTTATTTCATAAATGGAATCAACAAAGTGTGCACATTCTACATCATAACGAATTTCTATAGTTTGCGCATGCGTTCGGAAATAAGAAAAGCTTACTTCTACCGTTTTTTAAAATCACAGCTTCTAGAAGGTTTACATTATTTCGTAAAAAACACGAGTTTTTAGAAAATGTGTTTTATTTCATAAATGGAATCTACAAAGTATGCACATTCTACGTCATAACGACTTTCTATAGTTTGCGCATGCATCCGGAAATCAGAAAAGCTTACTTCCACCGTTTTTTAAAATCACAGCTTCTAGTAGGTTTACATGATTTCATAAAAAACACGAGTTTTTAGAAAATGTGTTTTATTTCATAAATAGAATCAACAAAGTATGCACATTCTACGTCATAAGGACTTTGTATACTTTGCGCATGCGTCCGGAAATAAGAAAAGCTTACTTCCACCATTTTTTAAAATCACAGCTTCTAGAAGGTTTACATGATTTCATAAAAAACACGAGTTTTTAGAAAATGTGTTTTATTTCATAAATGGAATCTACAAAGTTTTCACATTCTACGTCATAACGACTTTCTATAGTTTGCGCATGCGTCCGAAAATAAGAAAAGCTTACTTCCACCTTTTTTAAAATCACAGCTTCTAGAAGGTTTTCATGATTTCTTAAAAAACACGAGTTTTTAGAAAATGTGTTTTATTTCATAAATAGAATCAACAAAGTATGCACATTCTACGTCATAACGACTTTCTATACTTTGCGCATGCGTCCGGAAATAAGAAAAGCTTACTTCCACCATTTTTTAAAATCACAGCTTCTAGAAGGTTTACATGATTTCATAAAAAACACGAGTTTTTAGAAAATGTGTTTTATTTCATAAATGGAATCTACAAAGTTTGCACATTCTACGTCATAACGACTTTCTATAGTTTGCGCATGCATCCGGAAATAAGAAAAGCTTACTTCCACCTTTTTTTAAAATCACAGCTTCTAGAGGGTTTACATGATTTCGTAAAAACCACGAGTTTTTAGAAAATGTGTTTTATTTCATAAATGGAATCTACAAAGTATGCACATTCTACGTCATAACGACTTTCTATAGTTTACGCATGCGTCCGGAAATACGAAAAGCTTACTTCCACTGTTTTTTAAAATCACAGCTTCTAGAAGATTTACATGATTTCGTAAAAAACATGAGTTTTTAGAAAATGTGTTTTATTTCATAAATGGAATCTACAAAGAATGCACATTCTACGTCATAACGACTTTCTATAGTTTGCGCATGCGTCCGGAAATAAGAAAAGCTTACTTCCACCTTTTTTTAAAATCACAGCTTCTAGAAGGTTTACATAATTTCGTAAAAAACATGAGTTTTTAGAAAATGTGATTTATTTCATAAATGGAATCTACAAAGTATGCACATTCTACGTCATAACGACTTTCTATAGTTTGCGCATGCATCCGGAAATAAGAAAAGCTTACTTCCACCGTTTTTTAAAATCACAGCTTCTAGAAGGTTTACATGATTTTGTAGAAAACACGAGTTTTTAGAAAATGTGCTTTATTTCATAAATGGAATCTACAAAGTATGCACATTCCACGTCATAACGAATTTCTATAGTTTGCGCATGCGTCCGGCAATAAGAAACGCTTACTTCCCCCGTTTTTTAAAATCACAGCTTCTAGAAGGTTTACATGATTTCGTAAAAAACACGAGTTTTTAGAAAATGTGTTTTATTTCATAAATGGAATCTACAAAGTATGCACATTCTACGTCATAATGACTTTCTATACTTTGCGCATGCATCCGGAAAGAAGAAAAGCTTACTTCCCTCGTTTTTTCAAATCACAGCTTCTAGAAGGTTTACATGATTTCTTAAAAAACACGAGTTTTTAGAAAATGTGTTTTATTTCATAAATAGAATCAACAAAGTATGCACATTCTACTTCATAACGACTTTCTATACTTTGCGCATGCGTCCGGAAATAAGAAAAGCTTACTTCCACCATTTTTTAAAATCACAGCTTCTAGAAGGTTTACATGATTTCATAAAAAACACGAGTTTTTAGAAAATGTGTTTTATTTCATAAATGGAATCTACAAAGTTTGCACATTCTACGTCATAACGACTTTCTATAGTTTGCGCATGCGTCCGAAAATAAGAAAAGCTTACTTCCACCTTTTTTAAAATCACAGCTTCTAGAAGGTTTTCATGATTTCTTAAAAAACACGAGTTTTTAGAAAATGTGTTTTATTTCATAAATGGAATCTACAAAGTATGCACATTCTACGTCATAATGACTTTCTATACTTTGCGCATGCATCCGGAAAGAAGAAAAGCTTACTTCCCTCGTTTTTTCAAATCACAGCTTCTAGAAGGTTTACATGATTTCTTAAAAAACACGAGTTTTTAGAAAATGTGTTTTATTTCATAAATGGAATCAACAAAATATGCACATTCTACGTCCTAACGACTTTCTATAGTTTGCGCATGCGTTTGGAAATAAGAAAAGCTTACTTCCCCCGTTTTTTAAAATCACAGCTTCTAGAAGGTTTACATGATTTCTTAAAAAACACGAGTTTTTAGAAAATGTATTTTATTTCATAAATGGAATCAACAAAGTGTGCACATTCTACATCATAACGAATTTCTATAGTTTGCGCATGCGTTCGGAAATAAGAAAAGCTTACTTCTACCGTTTTTTAAAATCACAGCTTCTAGAAGGTTTACATTATTTCGTAAAAAACACGAGTTTTTAGAAAATGTGTTTTATTTCATAAATGGAATCTACAAAGTATGCACATTCTACGTCATAACGACTTTCTATAGTTTGCGCATGCATCCGGAAATCAGAAAAGCTTACTTCCACCGTTTTTTAAAATCACAGCTTCTAGAAGGTTTACATGATTTCATAAAAAACACGAGTTTTTAGAAAATGTGTTTTATTTCATAAATAGAATCAACAAAGTATGCACATTCTACGTCATAAGGACTTTGTATACTTTGCGCATGCGTCCGGAAATAAGAAAAGCTTACTTCCACCATTTTTTAAAATCACAGCTTCTAGAAGGTTTACATGATTTCATAAAAAACACGAGTTTTTAGAAAATGTGTTTTATTTCATAAATGGAATCTACAAAGTTTGCACATTCTACGTCATAACGACTTTCTATAGTTTGCGCATGCGTCCGAAAATAAGAAAAGCTTACTTCCACCTTTTTTAAAATCACAGCTTCTAGAAGGTTTTCATGATTTCTTAAAAAACACGAGTTTTTAGAAAATGTGTTTTATTTCATAAATAGAATCAACAAAGTATGCACATTCTACGTCATAACGACTTTCTATACTTTGCGCATGCGTCCGGAAATAAGAAAAGCTTACTTCCACCATTTTTTAAAATCACAGCTTCTAGAAGGTTTACATGATTTCATAAAAAACACGAGTTTTTAGAAAATGTGTTTTATTTCATAAATGGAATCTACAAAGTTTGCACATTCTACGTCATAACAAATTTCTATAGTTTGCACATGCGTCCGGAAATAAGAAAAGCTTACTTCCACCTTTTTTTAAAATCACAGCTTCTAGAAGGTTTACATGATTTCGTAAAAAACACGAGTTTTTAGAAAATGTGTTTTATTTCATAGATGGAATCTGCAAAGTATGCACATTCTACGTCATAACGACTTTCTATAGTTTACGCATGCGTCCGGAAATACGAAAAGCTTACTTCCACTGTTTTTTAAAATCACAGCTTCTAGAAGGTTTACATGATTTCGTAAAAAACATGAGTTTTTAGAAAATGTGTTTTATTTCATAAATGGAATCTACAAAGTATGCACATTCTACATCATAACGACTTTCTATAGTTTGCGCATGCATCCAGAAATAAGAAAAGCTTACTTCCACCGTTTTTTAAAATCACAGCTTCTAGAAGGTTTACATGATTTCGTAAAAAACACGAGTTTTTCGAATATGTGTTTTATTTCATAAATGGAATCTACAAAGTATGCACATTCTACGTCATAACTACTTTCTATAGTTTGCGTATGCGTTTGGAAATAAGAAAAGCTTACTTCCCCCGTTTTTTAAAATCACAGCTTCTAGAAGGTTTACAAGATTTCTTAAAAAACACGAGTTTTTAGAAAATGTCTTTTATTTCATAAATGGAATCAACAAAGTATGCACATTCTACGTCATAACGACTTTCTATAGTTTGCGCATGCGTCCGGAAATAAGAAAAGCTTACTTCCACCTTTTTTTAAAATCACAGCTTCTAGAAGGTTTACATGATTTCGTAAAAAACATGAGTTTTTAGAAAATGTGTTTTATTTCATAAATGGAATCTACAAAGTATGCACATTCTACGTCATAACGACTTTCTATAGTTTGCGCATGCATCCGGAAATAAGAAAAGCTTACTTCCACCGTTTTTTAAAATCACAGCTTCTAGAAGGTTTACATGATTTTGTAGAAAACACGAGTTTTTAGAAAATGTGCTTTATTTCATAAATGGAATCTACAAAGTATGCACATTCCACGTCATAACGAATTTCTATAGTTTGCGCATGCGTCCGGAAATAAGAAACGCTTACTTCCCCCGTTTTTTAAAATCACAGCTTCTAGAAGGTTTACATGATTTCGTAAAAAACACGAGTTTTTAGAAAATGTGTTTTATTTCATAAATGGAATCTACAAAGTATGCACATTCTACGTCATAATGACTTTCTATACTTTGCGCATGCATCCGGAAAGAAGAAAAGCTTACTTCCCTCGTTTTTTCAAATCACAGCTTCTAGAAGGTTTACATGATTTCTTAAAAAACACGAGTTTTTAGAAAATGTGTTTTATTTCATAAATAGAATCAACAAAGTATGCACATTCTACTTCATAACGACTTTCTATACTTTGCGCATGCGTCCGGAAATAATAAAAGCTTACTTCCACCATTTTTTAAAATCACAGCTTCTAGAAGGTTTACATGATTTCATAAAAAACATGAGTTTTTAGAAAATGTGTTTTATTTCATAAATGGAATCTACAAAGTTTGCACATTCTACGTCATAACGACTTTCTATAGTTTGCGCATGCATCCGGAAATAAGAAAAGCTTACTTCCACCTTTTTTTAAAATCACAGCTTCTAGAAGGTTTACATGATTTCGTAAAAACCACGAGTTTTTAGAAAATGTGTTTTATTTCATAAATGGAATCTACAAAGTATGCACATTCTACGTCATAACGACTTTCTATAGTTTACGCATGCGTCCGGAAATACGAAAAGCTTACTTCCACTGTTTTTTAAAATCACAGCTTCTAGAAGGTTTACAGGATTTCGTAAAAAACATGAGTTTTTAGAAAATGTGTTTTATTTCATAAATGGAATCTACAAAGTATGCACATTCTACGTCATAACGACTTTATATAGTTTGCGCATGCATCCAGAAATAAGAAAAGCTTACTTCCACCGTTTTTTAAAATCACAGCTTCTAGAAGGTTTACATGATTTCGTAAAAAACACGAGTTTTTCGAATATGTGTTTTATTTCATAAATGGAATCTACAAAGTATGCACATTCTACGTCATAACTACTTTCTATAGTTTGCGTATGCGTTTGGAAATAAGAAAAGCTTACTTCCCCCGTTTTTTAAAATCACAGCTTCTAGAAGGTTTACAAGATTTCTTAAAAAACACGAGTTTTTAGAAAATGTCTTTTATTTCATAAATGGAATCAACAAAGTATGCACATTCTACGTCATAACGACTTTCTATAGTTTGCGCATGCGTCCGGAAATAAGAAAAGCTTACTTCCACCTTTTTTTAAAATCACAGCTTCTAGAAGGTTTACATGATTTCGTAAAAAACATGAGTTTTTAGAAAATGTGTTTTATTTCATAAATGGAATCTACAAAGTATGCACATTCTACGTCATAACGACTTTCTATAGTTTGCGCATGCATCCGGAAATAAGAAAAGCTTACTTCCACCGTTTTTTAAAATCACAGCTTCTAGAAGGTTTACATGATTTTGTAGAAAACACGAGTTTTTAGAAAATGTGCTTTATTTCATAAATGGAATCTACAAAGTATGCACATTCCACATCATAACGAATTTCTATAGTTTGCGCATGCGTTCGGAAATAAGAAACGCTTACTTCCCCCGTTTTTTAAAATCACAGCTTCTAGAAGGTTTACATGATTTCGTAAAAAACACGAGTTTTTAGAAAATGTGTTTTATTTCATAAATGGAATCTACAAAGTATGCACATTCTACGTCATAATGACTTTCTATACTTTGCGCATGCATCTGGAAAGAAGAAAAGCTTACTTCCCTCGTTTTTTCAAATCACAGCTTCTAGAAGGTTTACATGATTTCTTAAAAAACACGAGTTTTTAGAAAATGTGTTTTATTTCATAAATAGAATCAACAAAGTATGCACATTCTACTTCATAACGACTTTCTATACTTTGCGCATGCGTCCTGAAATAAGAAAAGCTTACTTCCACCATTTTTTAAAATCACAGCTTCTAAAAGGTTTACATGATTTCATAAAAAACACGAGTTTTTAGAAAATGTGTTTTATTTCATAAATGGAATCTACAAAGTTTGCACATTCTACGTCATAACGACTTTCTATAGTTTGCGCATGCATCCGGAAATAAGAAAAGCTTACTTCCACCTTTTTTTAAAATCACAGCTTCTAGAAGGTTTACATGATTTCGTAAAAAACACGAGTTTTTAGAAAATGTGTTTTATTTCATAAATGGAATCTACAAAGTATGCACATTCTACGTCATAACGTCTTTCTATAGTTTACGCATGCGTCCGGAAATACGAAAAGCTTACTTCCACTGTTTTTTAAAATCACAGCTTCTAGAAGATTTACATGATTTCGTAAAAAACATGAGTTTTTAGAAAATGTGTTTTATTTCATAAATGGAATCTACAAAGAATGCACATTCTACGTCATAACGACTTTCTATAGTTTGCGCATGCGTTTGGAAATAAGAAAAGCTTACTTCCCCCATTTTTTAAAATCACAACTTCTAGAAGGTTTACATGATTTCTTAAAAAACACGAGTTTTTAGAAAATGTGTTTTATTTCATAAATGGAATGAACAAAGTATGCACATTCTACGTCCTAACGACTTTCTATAGTTTGCGCATGCGTTTGGAAATAAGAAAAGCTTACTTCCCCCGTTTTTTAAAATCACAGTTCTAGTAGGTTTACATGATTTCTTCAAAAACACGAGTTTTTAGAAAATGTGTTTTATTTCATAAATGGAATCAACAAAGTGTGCACATTGTACATTATAACGAATTTCTATAGTTTGCGCATGCGTCCGAAAATAAGAAAAGCTTACTTCTACCGTTTTTTAAAATCACAGCTTCTAGAAGGTTTACATTATTTCGTAAAAAACACGAGTTTTTAGAAAATGTGTTTGATTTCATAAATGGAATCTACAAAGTATGCACATTCTATGTCATAACGACTTTCTATAGTTTGCGCATGCATCCGGAAATCAGAAAAGCTTACTTCCACCGTTTTTTAAAATCACAGCTTCTAGAAGGTTTACATGATTTCATAAAAAACACGAGTTTTTAGAAAATGTGTTTTATTTCATAAATAGAATCAACAAAGTATGCACATTCTACGTCATAACGACTTTCTATACTTTGCGCATGCGTCCGGAAATAAGAAAAGCTTACTTCCACCATTTTTTAAAATCACAGCTTCTAGAATGTTTACATGATTTCATAAAAAACACGAGTTTTTAGAAAATGTGTTTTATTTCATAAATGGAATCTACAAAGTTTGCACATTCTACGTCATAACGACTTTCTATAGTTTGCACATGCGTCCGGAAATAAGAAAAGCTTACTTCCACCTTTATTTAAAATCACAGCTTCTAGAAGGTTTTCATGATTTCTTAAAAAACACGAGTTTTTAGAAAATGTGTTTTATTTCATAAATAGAATCAACAAAGTATGCACATTCTACGTCATAACGACTTTCTATAGTTTGCGCATGCGTCCGGAAATAAGAAAAGCTTACTTCCACCATTTTTTAAAATCACAGCTTCTAGAAGGTTTACATGTTTTCATAAAAACACGAGTTTTTAGAAAATGTGTTTTATTTCATAAATGGAATCTACAAATTTTGCACATTCTACGTCATAACGAATTTCTATAGTTTGCACATGCGTCCGGAAATAAGAAAAGCTTACTTCCACCTTTTTTTAAAATCACAGCTTCTAGAAGGTTTACATGATTTCGTAAAAAACAGGAGTTTTTAGAAAACGTGTTTTATTTCATAAATGGAATCTACAAAGTATGCACATTCTACGTCATAAAGACTTTCTATAGTTTGCGCATGCATCCGGAAATAAGAAGAGCTTACTTCCACCGTTTTTTAAAATCAAGCTTCTAGAAGGTTTACATGATTTCGTAAAAAACACGAGTTTTTCGAATATGTGTTTTATTTCATAAAGGGAATCTACAAAGTATGCACATTCTACGTCATAACTTCTTTCTATAGTTTGCGCATGCGTTTGGAAATAAGAAAAACTTACTTCCCCCGTTTTTTAAAATCACAGCTTCTAGAAGGTTTACATGATTTCCTAAAAAACACGAGTTTTTAGAAAATGTGTTTTATTTCATAAATAGAATCAACAAAGTATGCACATTCTACGTCATAATGACTTTCTATAGTTTGCGCATGCGTCCGGAAATAAGAAAAGCTTACTTCCACCGTTTTTTAAAATCACAGCTTCCAGAAGGTTTTCATGATTTCATAAAAAACACGAGTTTTTAGAAAATGTGTTTTATTTCATAAATGGAATCTACAAAGTATGCACATTCTACGTCATAACAACTTTCTATAGTTTGCGGATGCGTCTGGAAATAAGAAAAGCTTACTTCCACCGTTTTTTAAAATCACAGCTTCTAGAAGGTTTACATGATTTCGTAAAAAACACGAGTTTTTAGAAAATGTGTTTTATTTCATAAATGGAATCTAGAAAGTATGCACATTCTACGTCATAATGACTTTCTATACTTTGCGCATGCATCCGGAAAGAAGAAAAGCTTACTTCCCTCGTTTTTTCAAATCACAGCTTCTAGAAGGTTTACATGATTTCTTAAAAAACAGGAGTTTTTAGAAAATGTGTTTTATTTCATAAATAGAATCAACAAAGTATGCACATTCTACTTCATAACGACTTTCTATACTTTGCGCATGCGTCCGGAAATAAGAAACGCTTAGTTCCACCATTTTTTAAAATCACAGCTTCTAGAAGGTTTACATGATTTCATAAAAAACACGAGTTTTTAGAAAATGTGTTTTATTTCAAAAATTGAATCTACAAAGTTTGCACATTCTACGTCATAACGACTTTCTATAGTTTGCGCATGCATCCGGAAATAAGAAAAGCTTACTTCCACCTTTTTTTAAGATCACAGCTTCTAGAAGGTTTACATGATTTCGTAAAAAACACGAGTTTTTAGAAAATGTGTTTTATTTCATAAATGGAATCTACAAAGTATGCACATTCTACGTCATAACGACTTTCTATAGTTTACGCATGCGTCCGGAAATACGAAAAGCTTACTTCCACTGTTTTTTAAAATCACAGCTTCTAGAAGGTTTACATGATTTCGTAAAAAACATGAGTTTTTAGAAAATGTGTTTTATTTCATAAATGGAATCTACAAAGAATGCACATTCTACGTCATAACGACTTTCTATAGTTTGCGCATGCGTTTGGAAATAAGAAAAGCTTACTTCCCCCATTTTTTAAAATCACAACTTCTAGAAGGTTTACATGATTTCTTAAAAAACACGAGTTTTTAGAAAATGTGTTTTATTTCATAAATGGAATGAACAAAGTATGCACATTCTACGTCCTAACGACTTTCTATAGTTTGCGCATGCGTCCGGAAATAAGAAAAGCTTACTTCCACCATTTTTTAAAATCACAGCTTCTAGAAGGTTTACATGTTTTCATAAAAACACGAGTTTTTAGAAAATGTGTTTTATTTCATAAATGGAATCTACAAATTTTGCACATTCTACGTCATAACGAATTTCTATAGTTTGCACATGCGTCCGGAAATAAGAAAAGCTTACTTCCACCTTTTTTTAAAATCACAGCTTCTAGAAGGTTTACATGATTTCGTAAAAAACAGGAGTTTTTAGAAAACGTGTTTTATTTCATAAATGGAATCTACAAAGTATGCACATTCTACGTCATAACGACTTTCTATAGTTTGCGCATGCATCCGGAAATAAGAAAAGCTTACTTCCATCGTTTTTTAAAATCACAGCTTCTAGAAGGTTTACATGATTTTGTAGAAAACACGAGTTTTTAGAAAATGTGCTTTATTTCATAAATGGAATCTACAAAGTATGCACATTCCACATCATAACGAATTTCTATAGTTTGCGCATGCGTTCGGAAATAAGAAACGCTTACTTCCCCCGTTTTTTAAAATCACAGCTTCTAGAAGGTTTACATGATTTCGTAAAAAACACGAGTTTTTAGAAAATGTGTTTTATTTCATAAATGGAATCTACAAAGTATGCACATTCTACGTCATAATGACTTTCTATACTTTGCGCATGCATCCGGAAAGAAGAAAAGCTTACTTCCCTCGTTTTTTCAAATCACAGCTTCTAGAAGGTTTACATGATTTCTTAAAAAACACGAGTTTTTAGAAAATGTGTTTTATTTCATAAATAGAATCAACAAAGTATGCACATTCTACTTCATAACGACTTTCTATACTTTGCGCATGCGTCCGGAAATAAGAAAAGCTTACTTCCACCATTTTTTAAAATCACAGCTTCTAAAAGGTTTACATGATTTCATAAAAAACACGAGTTTTTAGAAAATGTGTTTTATTTCATAAATGGAATCTACAAAGTTTGCACATTCTACGTCATAACGACTTTCTATAGTTTGCGCATGCATCCGGAAATAAGAAAAGCTTACTTCCACCTTTTTTTAAAATCACAGCTTCTAGAAGGTTTACATGATTTCGTAAAAAACACGAGTTTTTAGAAAATGTGTTTTATTTCATAAATGGAATCTACAAAGTATGCACATTCTACGTCATAACGACTTTCTATAGTTTACGCATGCGTCCGGAAATACGAAAAGCTTACTTCCACTGTTTTTTAAAATCACAGCTTCTAGAAGATTTACATGATTTCGTAAAAAACATGAGTTTTTAGAAAATGTGTTTTATTTCATAAATGGAATCTACAAAGAATGCACATTCTACGTCATAACGACTTTCTATAGTTTGCGCATGCGTTTGGAAATAAGAAAAGCTTACTTCCCCCATTTTTTAAAATCACAACTTCTAGAAGGTTTACATGATTTCTTAAAAAACACGAGTTTTTAGAAAATGTGTTTTATTTCATAAATGGAATGAACAAAGTATGCACATTCTACGTCCTAACGACTTTCTATAGTTTGCGCATGCGTTTGGAAATAAGAAAAGCTTACTTCCCCCGTTTTTTAAAATCACAGTTCTAGTAGGTTTACATGATTTCTTCAAAAACACGAGTTTTTAGAAAATGTGTTTTATTTCATAAATGGAATCAACAAAGTGTGCACATTGTACATTATAACGAATTTCTATAGTTTGCGCATGCGTCCGAAAATAAGAAAAGCTTACTTCTACCGTTTTTTAAAATCACAGCTTCTAGAAGGTTTACATTATTTCGTAAAAAACACGAGTTTTTAGAAAATGTGTTTGATTTCATAAATGGAATCTACAAAGTATGCACATTCTATGTCATAACGACTTTCTATAGTTTGCGCATGCATCCGGAAATCAGAAAAGCTTACTTCCACCGTTTTTTAAAATCACAGCTTCTAGAAGGTTTACATGATTTCATAAAAAACACGAGTTTTTAGAAAATGTGTTTTATTTCATAAATAGAATCAACAAAGTATGCACATTCTATGTCATAACGACTTTCTATACTTTGCGCATGCGTCCGGAAATAAGAAAAGCTTACTTCCACCATTTTTTAAAATCACAGCTTCTAGAATGTTTACATGATTTCATAAAAAACACGAGTTTTTAGAAAATGTGTTTTATTTCATAAATGGAATCTACAAAGTTTGCACATTCTACGTCATAACGACTTTCTATAGTTTGCACATGCGTCCGGAAATAAGAAAAGCTTACTTCCACCTTTATTTAAAATCACAGCTTCTAGAAGGTTTTCATGATTTCTTAAAAAACACGAGTTTTTAGAAAATGTGTTTTATTTCATAAATAGAATCAACAAAGTATGCACATTCTACGTCATAACGACTTTCTATAGTTTGCGCATGCGTCCAGAAATAAGAAAAGCTTACTTCCACCATTTTTTAAAATCACAGCTTCTAGAAGGTTTACATGTTTTCATAAAAACACGAGTTTTTAGAAAATGTGTTTTATTTCATAAATGGAATCTACAAATTTTGCACATTCTACGTCATAACGAATTTCTATAGTTTGCACATGCGTCCGGAAATAAGAAAAGCTTACTTCCACCTTTTTTTAAAATCACAGCTTCTAGAAGGTTTACATGATTTCGTAAAAAACAGGAGTTTTTAGAAAACGTGTTTTATTTCATAAATGGAATCTACAAAGTATGCACATTCTATGTCATAAAGACTTTCTATAGTTTGCGCATGCATCCGGAAATAAGAAGAGCTTACTTCCACCGTTTTTTAAAATCACAGCTTCTAGAAGGTTTACATGATTTCGTAAAAAACACGAGTTTTTCGAATATGTGTTTTATTTCATAAAGGGAATCTATAAAGTATGCACATTCTACGTCATAACTTCTTTCTATAGTTTGCGCATGCGTTTGGAAATAAGAAAAACTTACTTCCCCCGTTTTTTAAAATCACAGCTTCTAGAAGGTTTACATGATTTCCTAAAAAACACGAGTTTTTAGAAAATGTGTTTTATTTCATAAATAGAATCAACAAAGTATGCACATTCTACGTCATAATGACTTTCTATAGTTTGCGCATGCGTCCGGAAATAAGAAAAGCTTACTTCCACCGTTTTTTAAAATCACAGCTTCCAGAAGGTTTTCATGATTTCATAAAAAACACGAGTTTTTAGAAAATGTGTTTTATTTCATAAATGGAATCTACAAAGTATGCACATTCTACGTCATAACAACTTTCTATAGTTTGCGGATGCGTCTGGAAATAAGAAAAGCTTACTTCCACCGTTTTTTAAAATCACAGCTTCTAGAAGGTTTACATGATTTCGTAAAAAACACTAGTTTTTAGAAAATGTGTTTTATTTCATAAATGGAATCTAGAAAGTATGCACATTCTACGTCATAATGACTTTCTATACTTTGCGCATGCATCCGGAAAGAAGAAAAGCTTACTTCCCTCGTTTTTTCAAATCACAGCTTCTAGAAGGTTTACATGATTTCTTAAAAAACAGGAGTTTTTAGAAAATGTGTTTTATTTCATAAATAGAATCAACAAAGTATGCACATTCTACTTCATAACGACTTTCTATACTTTGCGCATGCGTCCGGAAATAAGAAACGCTTAGTTCCACCATTCTTTAAAATCACAGCTTCTAGAAGGTTTACATGATTTCATAAAAAACACGAGTTTTTAGAAAATGTGTTTTATTTCAAAAATTGAATCTACAAAGTTTGCACATTCTACGTCATAACGACTTTCTATAGTTTGCGCATGCATCCGGAAATAAGAAAAGCTTACTTCCACCTTTTTTTAAGATCACAGCTTCTAGAAGGTTTACATGATTTCGTAAAAAACACGAGTTTTTAGAAAATGTGTTTTATTTCATAAATGGAATGAACAAAGTATGCACATTCTATGTCCTAACGACTTTCTATAGTTTGCGCATGCGTTTGGAAATAAGAAAAGCTTACTTCCCCCGTTTTTTAAAATCACAGCCTCTAGTAGGTTTACATGATTTCTTCAAAAACACGAGTTTTTAGAAAATGTGTTTTATTCATAAATGGAATCAACAAAGTGTGCAAATTGTACATTATAACAAATTTCTATAGTTTGCGCATGCGTCCGGAAATAAGAAAAGCTTACTTCTACCGTTTTTTAAAATCACAGCTTCTAGAAGGTTTACATTATTTCGTAAAAAACATGAGTTTTTAGAAAATGTGTTTTATTTCATAAATGGAATCTACAAAGTATGCACATTCTACGTCATAACGACTTTCTATAGTTTGCGCATGCATCCGGAAATCAGAAAAGCTTACTTCCACCGTTTTTTAAAATCACAGCTTCTAGAAGGTTTACATGATTTCATAAAAAACACGAGTTTTTAGAAAATGTGTTTTATTTCATAAATAGAATCAACAAAGTATGCACATTCTACGTCATAACGACTTTCTATACTTTGCGCATGCGTCCGGAAATAAGAAAAGCTTACTTCCACCATTTTTTAAAATCACAGCTTCTAGAAGGTTTACATGATTTCATAAAAAACACGAGTTTTTAGAAAATGTGTTTTATTTCATAAATGGAATCTACAAAGTTTGCACATTCTACGTCATAACGACTTTCTATAGTTTGCGCATGCGTTCGGAAATAAGAAAAGCTTACTTCCACCTTTATTTAAAATCACAGCTTCTAGAAGGTTTTCATGATTTCTTAAAAAACACGAGTTTTTAGAAAATGTGTTTTATTTCATAAATAGAATCAACAAAGTATGCACATTCTACGTCATAACGACTTTCTATAGTTTGCGCATGCGTCCGGAAATAAGAAAAGCTTACTTCCACCATTTTTTAAAATCACAGCTTCTAGAAGGTTTACATGTTTTCATAAAAAACACGAGTTTTTAGAAAATGTGTTTTATTTCATAAATGGAATCTACAAATTTTGCACATTCTACGTCATAACGAATTTCTATAGTTTGCACATGCGTCCGGAAATAAGAAAAGCTTACTTCCACCTTTTTTTAAAATCACAGCTTCTAGAAGGTTTACATGATTTCGTACAAAACAGGAGTTTTTAGAAAACGTGTTTTATTTCATAAATGGAATCTACAAAGTATGCACATTCTACGTCATAACGACTTTCTATAGTTTGCGCATGCATCCGGAAATAAGAAAAGCTTAATTCCACCGTTTTTTAAAATCACAGCTTCTAGAAGGTTTAAATGATTTCGTAAAAAACACGAGTTTTTCGAATATGTGTTTTATTTCATAAAGGGAATCTACAAAGTATGCACATTCTACGTCATAACGACTTTCTATAGTTTGCGCATGCGTTTGGAAATAAGAAAAACTTACTTCCCCCGTTTTTTAAAATCACAGCTTCTAGAAGGTTTACATCATTTCCTAAAAAACACGAGTTTTTAGAAAATGTATTTTATTTCATAAATTGGAATCAACAAAGTATGCACATTCTGCGTCATAACGACTTTCTATAGTTTGCTTATGCGTCCGGAAATAAGAAAAGCTTACTTCCACCGTTTTTTAAAATCACAGCTTCTAGAAGGTTTACATGATTTCGTAAAAAACACGAGTTTTTGGAATATGTGTTTTATTTCATAAATGGAATCTACAAAGTATGCACATTCTACGTCATAACAACTTTCTATAGTTTGCGCATGCATCCGGAAATAAGAAAAGCTTACTTCCACCGTTTTTTAAAATCACAGCTTCTAGAAGGTTTACATGATTTCCTGAAAAACACGAGTTTTTAGAAAATGTGTTTTATTTCATAAATAGAATCAACAAAGTATGCACATTCTACGTCATAACGAATTTCTATAGTTTGCGCATGCATTTGGAAATAAGAAAAGCTTAATTCCCCCATTTTTTAAAATCACAGCTTCTAGAAGGTTTACATGATTTCTTAAAAAACACGAGTTTTTAGAAAATGTGTTTTATTTCATAAATAGAATCAACAAAGTATGCACATTCTACGTCATAATGACTTTCTATAGTTTGCGCATGCGTCCGGAAATAAGAAAAGCTTACTTCCACCGTTTTTTAAAATCACAGCTTCCAGAAGGTTTTCATGATTTCATAAAAAACACGAGTTTTTAGAAAATGTGTTTTATTTCATAAATGGAATCTACAAAGTATGCACATTCTACGTCATAACAACTTTCTATAGTTTGCGGATGCGTCTGGAAATAAGAAAAGCTTACTTCCACCGTTTTTACAATCACAGCTTCTAGAAGGTTTACATGATTTCGTAAAAAACACGAGTTTTCGAAAATGTGTTTTATTTCAGAAATGGAATCTACAAAGTATGCACATTCTACGTCATAACGACTTTCTATAGTTTGCGCATGCGTTTGGAAATAAGAAAAGCTTACTTCCCCCGTTTTTTAAAATCACACCTTCTAAAAGGTTTACATGATTTCTTAAAAAACACGAGTTTTTAGAAAATGTGTTTTATTTCATAAATGGAATCAACAAAGTATGCACATTCTATGTCATAACGACTTTCTATAGTTTGCGCATGCGTTTGGAAATAAGAAAAGCTTACTTCCCCCGTTTTTTAAAATCACAGCTTCTAGAAGGTTTACATGATTTCTTAAAAAACATGAGTTTTTACAAAATGTGTTTTATTTCATAAATGGAATCAACAAAGTATGCACATTCTACGTCATAACGACTTTCTATAGTTTGCGCATTCGTCCGGAAATATGAAAAGCTTACTTCCACCGTTTTTTTAAATCACAGCTTCTAGAAGGTTTACATGATTTCGTAAAAAACATGAGTTTTTAGAAAATGTGTATTATTTCATAAATGGAATCAACAAAGTATGCACATTCTACGTCATAACAACTTTCTATAGTTTGTGCATGCATCCGGAAATAAGAAAAGCTTACTTCCACCGTTTTTTAAAATCACAGCTTCTAGAAGGTTTACATGATTTCATAAAAAACACGAGTTTTTAGAAAATGTGTTTTATTTCATAAATGGAATCTACAAAGTTTGCACATTCTACGTCATAACGACTTTCTATAGTTTGCGCATGCGTCCGGAAATAAGAAAAGCTTACTTCCACCTTTTTTTAAAATCACAGCTTCTAGAAGGTTTTCATGATTTCTTAAAAAACACGAGTTTTTAGAAAATGTGTTTTATTTCATAAATAGAATCAACAAAGTATGCGCATTCTATGTCATAACGACTTTCTATTCTTTGCGCATGTGTCCGGAAATAAGAAAAGCTTACTTCCACCATTTTTTAAAATCACAGCTTCTAGAAGGTTTACATGATTTCATAAAAAACACGAGTTTTTAGAAAATGTGTTTTATTTCATAAATGGAATCTACAAAGTTTGCACATTCTACGTCATAACGACTTTCTATAGTTTGCGCATGCGTCCGGAAATAAGAAAAGCTTACTTCCACCTTTTTTTAAAATCACAGCTTCTAGAAGGTTTTCATGATTTCTTAAAAAACACGAGTTTTTAGAAAATGTGTTTTATTTCATAAATAGAATCAACAAAGTATGCACATTCTACGTCATAACGACTTTCTATAGTTTGCGCATGCGTCCGGAAATAAGAAAAGCTTACTTCCACCATTTTTTAAAATCACAGCTTCTAGAAGGTTTACATGATTTCATAAAAAACACGAGTTTTTAGAAAATGTGTTTTATTTCATAAATGGAATCTACAAAGTTTGCACATTCTACGTCATAACGAATTTCTATAGTTTGCACATGCGTCCGGAAATAAGAAAAGCTTACTTCCACCTTTTTTTAAAATCAGAGCTTCTAGAAGGTTTACATGATTTCGTAAAAAACACGAGTTTTTAGAAAATGTGTTTTATTTCATAGATGGAATCTGCAAAGTATGCACATTCTACGTCATAACTACTTTCTATAGTTTACACATGCGTCCGAAAATACGAAAAGCTTACTTCCACTGTTTTTTAAAATCACAGCTTCTAGAAGGTTTACATGATTTCGTAAAAAACATGAGTTTTTAGAAAATGTGTTTTATTTCATAAATGGAATCTACAAAGTATGCACATTCTATGTCATAACGACTTTCTATAGTTTGCGCATGCGTTTGGAAATAAGAAAAGCTTACTTCCCCCGTTTTTTAAAATCACACCTTCTAAAAGGTTTACATGATTTCTTAAAAAACACGAGTTTTTAGAAAATGTGTTTTATTTCATAAATGGAATCAACAAAGTATGCACATTCTACGGCATAACGACTTTCTATACTTTGCGCATGCGTTTGGAAATAAGAAAAGCTTACTTCCCCCGTTTTTTAAAATCACAGCTTCCAGAAGGTTTACATGATTTCTTAAAAAACACGAGTTTTTAGAAAATGTGATTTATTTCATAAATGCTATCAACAAAGTATGCACATTCTACGTCATAACAACTTTCTATAGTTTGCGGATGCGTCTGGAAATAAGAAAAGCTTACTTCCACCGTTTTTTAAAATCACAGCTTCTAGAAGGTTTACATGATTTCGTAAAAAACACGAGTTTTTAGAAAATGTGTTTTATTTCATAAATGGAATCTACAAAGTATGCACATTCTACGTCATAATGACTTTCATTACTTTGCGCATGCATCCGGAAAGAAGAAAAGCTTACTTCCCTCGTTTTTTCAAATCACAGCTTCTAGAAGGTTTACATGATTTCTTAAAAAACACGAGTTTTTAGAAAATGTGTTTTATTTCATAAATAGAATCAACAAAGTATGCACATTCTACTTCATAACGACTTTCTATACTTTGCGCATGTGTCCGGAAATAAGAAACGCTTAGTTCCACCATTTTTTAAAATCACAGCTTCTAGAAGGTTTACATGATTTCATAAAAAACACGAGTTTTTAGAAAATGTGTTTTATTTCAAAAATTGAATCTACAAAGTTTGCACATTCTACGTCATAACGACTTTCTATAGTTTGCGCATGCATCCGGAAATAAGAAAAGCTTACTTCCACCTTTTTTTAAAATCACAGCTTCTAGAAGGTTTACATGATTTCGTAAAAAACACGAGTTTTTAGAAAATGTGTTTTATTTCATAAATGGAATCTACAAAGTATGCACATTCTACGTCATAACGACTTTCTATAGGTTACGCATGCGTCCGGAAATACGAAAAGCTTACTTCCACTGTTTTTTAAAATCACAGCTTCTAGAAGGTTTACATGATTTCGTAAAAAACATGAGTTTTTAGAAAATGTGTTTTATTTCATAAATGGAATCTACAAAGAATGCACATTCTACGTCATAACAACTTTCTATAGTTTGCGCATGCGTTTGGAAATAAGAAAAGCTTACTTCCCCCATTTTTTAAAATCACAACTTCTAGAAGGTTTACATGATTTCTTAAAAAACACGAGGTTTTAGAAAATGTGTTTTATTTCATAAATGGAATGAACAAAGTATGCACATTCTACGTCCTAACGACTTTCTATAGTTTGCGCATGCGTTTGGAAATAAGAAAAGCTTACTTCCCCGGTTTTTTAAAATCACAGCTTCTAGTAGGTTTACATGATTTCTTCAAAAACACGAGTTTTTAGAAAATGTGTTTTATTCATAAATGGAATCAACAAAGTGTGCACATTGTACATTATAACAAATTTCTATAGTTTGCGCATGCGTCCGGAAATAAGAAAAGCTTACTTCTACCGTTTTTTAAAATCACAGCTTCTAGAAGGTTTACATTATTTCGTAAAAAACATGAGTTTTTAGAAAATGTGTTTTATTTCATAAATGGAATCTACAAAGTATGCACATTCTACGTCATAACGACTTTCTATAGTTTGCGCATGCATCCGGAAATCAGAAAAGCTTACTTCCACCGTTTTTTAAAATCACAGCTTCTAGAAGGTTTACATGATTTAATAAAAAACACGAGTTTTTAGAAAATGTGTTTTATTTCATAAGTAGAATCAACAAAGTATGCACATTCTACGTCATAACGACTTTCTATACTTTGCGCATGCGTCCGGAAATAAGAAAAGCTTACTTCCACCATTTTTTAAAATCACAGCTTCTAGAAGGTTTACATGATTTCATAAAAAACACGAGTTTTTAGAAAATGTGTTTTATTTCATAAATGGAATCTACAAAGTTTGCACATTCTACGTCATAACGACTTTCTATAGTTTGCGCATGCGTCCGGAAATAAGAAAAGCTTACTTCCACCTTTATTTAAAATCACAGCTTCTAGAAGGTTTTCATGATTTCTTAAAAAACACGAGTTTTTAGAAAATGTGTTTTATTTCATAAATAGAATCAACAAAGTATGCACATTCTACGTCATAACGACTTTCTATAGTTTGCGCATGCGTCCGGAAATAAGAAAAGCTTACTTCCACCATTTTTTAAAATCACAGCTTCTAGAAGGTTTACATGTTTTCATAAAAAACACGAGTTTTTAGAAAATGTGTTTTATTTCATAAATGGAATCTACAAATTTTGCACATTCTACGTCATAACGAATTTCTATAGTTTGCACATGCGTCCGGAAATAAGAAAAGCTTACTTCCACCTTTTTTTAAAATCACAGCTTCTAGAAGGTTTACATGATTTCGTAAAAAACAGGAGTTTTTAGAAAACGTGTTTTATTTCATAAATGGAATCTACAAAGTATGCACATTCTACGTCATAACGACTTTCTATAGTTTGCGCATGCATCCGGAAATAAGAAAAGCTTAATTCCACCGTTTTTTAAAATCACAGCTTCTAGAAGGTTTAAATGATTTCGTAAAAAACACGAGTTTTTCGAATATGTGTTTTATTTCATAAAGGGAATCTACAAAGTATGCACATTCTACGTCATAACGACTTTCTATAGTTTGCGCATGCGTTTGGAAATAAGAAAAACTTACTTCCCCCGTTTTTTAAAATCACAGCTTCTAGAAGGTTTACATCATTTCCTAAAAAACACGAGTTTTTAGAAAATGTATTTTATTTCATAAATTGGAATCAACAAAGTATGCACATTCTGCGTCATAACGACTTTCTATAGTTTGCTTACGCGTCCGGAAATAAGAAAAGCTTACTTCCACCGTTTATTAAAATCACAGCTTCTAGAAGGTTTACATGATTTCGTAAAAAACACGAGTTTTTGGAATATGTGTTTTATTTCATAAATGGAATCTACAAAGTATGCACATTCTACGTCATAACAACTTTCTATAGTTTGCGCATGCATCCGGAAATAAGAAAAGCTTACTTCCACCACTTTTTAAAATCACAGCTTCTAGAAGGTTTACATGATTTCCTGAAAAACACGAGTTTTTAGAAAATGTGTTTTATTTCATAAATAGAATCAACAAAGTATGCACATTCTACGTCATAACGAATTTCTATAGTTTGCGCATGCATTTGGAAATAAGAAAAGCTTAATTCCCCCATTTTTTAAAATCACAGCTTCTAGAAGGTTTACATGATTTCTTAAAAAACACGAGTTTTTAGAAAATCTGTTTTATTTCATAAATAGAATCAACAAAGTATGCACATTCTACGTCATAATGACTTTCTATAGTTTGCGCATGCGTCCGGAAATAAGAAAAGCTTACTTCCACCGTTTTTTAAAATTACAGCTTCCAGAAGGTTTTCATGATTTCATAAAAAACACGAGTTTTTAGAAAATGTGTTTTATTTCATAAATGGAATCTACAAAGTATGCACATTCTACGTCATAACAACTTTCTATAGTTTGCGGATGCGTCTGGAAATAAGAAAAGCTTACTTCCACCGTTTTTACAATCACAGCTTCTAGAAGGTTTACATGATTTCGTAAAAAACATGAGTTTTTCGAAAATGTGTTTTATTTCAGAAATGGAATCTACAAAGTATGCACATTCTACGTCATAACGACTTTCTATAGTTTGCGCATGCGTTTGGAAATAAGAAAAGCTTACTTCCCCCGTTTTTTAAAATCACACCTTCTAAAAGGTTTACATGATTTCTTAAAAAACACGAGTTTTTAGAAAATGTGTTTTATTTCATAAATGGAATCAACAAAGTATGCACATTCTATGTCATAACGACTTTCTATAGTTTGCGCATGCGTTTCGAAATAAGAAAAGCTTACTTCCCCCGTTTTTTAAAATCACAGCTTCTAGAAGGTTTACATGATTTCTTAAAAAACATGAGTTTTTAGAAAATGTGTTTTATTTCATAAATGGAATCAACAAAGTATGCACATTCTACGTCATAACGACTTTCTATAGTTTGCGCATTCGTCCGGAAATATGAAAAGCTTACTTCCACCGTTTTTTTAAATCACAGCTTCTAGAAGGTTTACATGATTTCATAAAAAACACGAGTTTTTAGAAAATGTGTTTTATTTCATAAATGGAATCTACAAAGTTTGCACATTCTACGTCATAACGACTTTCTATAGTTTGCGCATGCGTCCGGAAATAAGAAAAGCTTACTTCCACCTTTTTTTAAAATCACAGCTTCTAGAAGGTTTTCATGATTTCTTAAAAAACACGAGTTTTTAGATAATGTGTTTTATTTCATAAATAGAATCAACAAAGTATGCACATTCTACGTCATAACGACTTTCTATAGTTTGCGCATGCGTCCGGAAATAAGAAAAGCTTACTTCCACCATTTTTTAAAATCACAGCTTCTAGAAGGTTTACATGATTTCATAAAAAACACGAGTTTTTAGAAAATGTGTTTTATTTCATAAATGGAATCTACAAAGTTTGCACATTCTACGTCATAACGACTTTCTATAGTTTGCACATGCGTCCGGAAATAAGAAAAGCTTACTTCCACTGTTTTTTAAAATCACAGCTTCTAGAAGGTTTACATGATTTCGTAAAAAACATGAGTTTTTAGAAAATGTGTTTTATTTCATAAATGGAATCTACAAAGTATGCACATTCTATATCATAACGACTTTCTATAGTTTGCGCATGCGTTTGGAAATAAGAAAAGCTAACTTCCCCCGTTTTTTAAAATCACACCTTCTAAAAGGTTTACATGATTTCTTAAAAAACACGAGTTTTTAGAAAATGTGTTTTATTTCATAAATGGAATCAACAAAGTATGCACATTCTACGTCATAACGACTTTCTATAGTTTGCGCATGCGTTTGGAAATAAGAAAAGCTTACTTCCCCCATTTTTTAAAATCACAACTTCTAGAAGGTTTACATGATTTCTTAAAAAACACGAGTTTTTAGAAAATGTGTTTTATTTCATAAATGGAATGAACAAAGTATGCACATTCTACGTCCTAACGACTTTATATAGTTTGCGCATGCGTTTGGAAATAAGAAAAGCTTACTTCCCCCGTTTTTTAAAATCACAGTTCTAGTAGGTTTACATGATTTCTTCAAAAACACGAGTTTTTAGAAAATGTGTTTTATTTCATAAATGGAATCAACAAAGTGTGCACATTGTACATTATAACGAATTTCTATAGTTTGCGCATGCGTCCGAAAATAAGAAAAGCTTACTTCCACTGTTTTTTAAAATCACAGCTTCTAGAAGGTTTACATGATTTCGTAAAAAACATGAGTTTTTAGAAAATGTGTTTTATTTCATAAATGGAAGCTACAAAGTATGCACATTCTACGTCATAACGACTTTCAATAGTTTGCGCATGCGTCCGGAAATAAGGAAAGCTTACTTCCCCCGTTTTTTGAAATCACAGCTTCTAGAAGGTTTACATGATTTCTTAAAAAACACGAGTTTTTAGAAAATGTGTTTTATTTCATAAAAGGAATCAACAAAGTATACACATTCTACGTCATAACGACTTTCTATAGTTTGCGCATGCATTTGGAAATAAGAAAAGCTTACTTCCCCCGTTTTTTAAAATCACAACTTCTAGAAGGTTTACATGATTTCTTAAAAAACACGAGTTTTTAGAAAATGTGTTTTATTTCATAAATAGAATCAACAAAGTATGCACATTCCAGGTCATAACGACTTAGTATAGTTTGCACATGCGTCCGGAAATAAGAAAAGCTTACTTCCACCGTTTTTTAAAATCACAGCTTCTAGAAGGTTTACATGATTTCGTAAAAAACACGAGTTTTTCAAAAATGTGTTTTATTTCAGTAATGGAATCTACAAAGTATGTATATTCTCCGTCATAACGGCTTTCTATAGTTTGTGCATGCGTTTAGAAATAAGAAAAGCTTACTTCCCCGTTTTTTAAAATCACACCTTCTAGAAGGTTTACATGATTTCTTAAAAAACACGAGTTTTTAGAAAATGTGTTTGATTTCATAAATAGAATCAACAAAGTATGCACATTCTAAGTCATAACGATTTTCTATAGTTTGCGCATGCGTCCGGAAATAAGAAACGCTTACTTCCCCCGTTTTTTAAAATCACAGCTTCTAGGAGGTTTACATGATTTCGTAAAAAACACTCGTTTTTAGAAAATGTGTTTTATTTCATAAATGGAATCTACAGAGTATGCACATTCTACGTCATAACGACTTTCTATAGTTTGCGCATGTGTCCGGAAATAAGTAAAGCTTACTTCCCTCGTTTTTTCAAATCACAGTTTCTAGAAGGTTTACATGATTTCTTAAAAAACACGAGTTTTTAGAAAATGTGTTTTATTTCATAAATTGAATGAACAAAGTATGCACATTCTATGTCATAACGACTTTCTATAGTTTGCGCATGCGTTTGGAAATAAGAAAAGCTTACTTCCCCCGTTTTTTAAAATCACAGCTTCTAGAAGGTTTACATGATTTCCTAAAAAACACGAGTTTTTAGAAAATGTATTTTATTTCATAAATTGGAATCAACAAAGTATGCACATTCTGCGTCATAACGATTTTCTATAGTTTGCTTATGCGTCCGGAAATAAGAAAAGCTTACTTCCACCGTTTTTTAAAATCACAGCTTCTAGAAGGTTTACATGATTTCGTAAAAAACACGAGTTTTTGGAATATGTGTTGTATTTCATAAATGGAATCTACAAAGTATGCACATTCTACGTCATAAAACCTTTCTATAGTTTGCGCATGCATCCGGAAATAAGAAAAGCTTACTTCCACCGTTTTTTAAAATCACAGCTTCTAGAAGGTTGTTTACATGATTTCCTGAAAAACACGAGTTTTTAGAAAATGTGTTTTATTTCATAAATAGAATCAACAAAGTTTGCACATTCTACGTCATAACGAATTTCTATAGTTTGCGCATGCATTTGGAAATAAGAAAAGCTTAATTCCCCCATTTTTTAAAATCACAGCTTCTAGAAGGTTTACATGATTTCTTAAAAAACACGAGTTTTTAGAAAATGTGTTTTATTTAATAAATAGAATCAACAAAGTATGCACATTCTACGTCATAATGACTTTCTATAGTTTGCGCATGCGTCCGGAAATAAGAAAAGCTTAGTTCCACCGTTTTTTAAAATCACAGCTTCCAGAAGGTTTTCATGATTTCATAAAAAACACGAGTTTTTAGAAAATGTGTTTTATTTCATAAATGGAATCTACAAAGTATGCACATTCTACGTCATAACAACTTTCTATAGTTTGCGGATGCGTCTGGAAATAAGAAAAGCTTACTTCCACCGTTTTTTAAAATCACAGCTTCTAGAAGGTTTACATGATTTCCTGAAAAACACGTGTTTTTAGAAAATGTGTTTTATTTCTTAAATAGAATCAACAAAGTATGCACATTCTACGTCATAACGACTTTCTATAGTTTGCGCATGCGTTTGGAAATAAGAAAAGCTTACTTCCCCCGTTTTTTAAAATCACACCTTCTAAAAGGTTTACATGATTTCTTAAAAAACACGAGTTTTTAGAAAATGTGTTTTGTTTCATAAATAGAATCAACAAAGTATGCACATTCTACATCATAACGACTTTCTATAGTTTGCGCATGCGTTTGGAAATAAGAAAAGCTTACTTCCCCCGTTTTTTAAAATCACAGCTTCTAGAAGGTTTACATGATTTCTTAAAAAACACGAGTTTTTAGAAAATGTGTTTTATTTCATAAATGGAATCAACAAAGTATGCACATTCTACGTCATAACGACTTTCTATAGTTTGCGCATTCGTCCGGAAATATGAAAAGCTTACTTCCACCGTTTTTTTAAATCACAGCTTCTAGAAGGTTTACATGATTTCGTAAAAAACATGAGTTTTTAGAAAATGTGTATTATTTCATAAATGGAATCAACAAAGTATGCACATTCTACGTCATAACAACTTTCTATAGTTTGCGCATGCATCCGGAAATAAGAAAAGCTTACTTCCACCGTTTTTTAAAATCACGGCTTCTAGAAGGTTTACATGATTTCCTGAAAAACACGAGTTTTTAGAAAATGTGTTTTATTTCATAAATGGAATCTACAAAGTATGCACATTCTACATCATAACAACTTTCTATAGTTTGCAGATGCGTCTGGAAATAAGAAAAGCTTACTTCCACCGTTTTTTAAAATCACAGCTTCTAGAAGGTTTACATGATTTCCTGAAAAACACGTGTTTTTAGAAAATGTGTTTTATTTCTTAAATAGAATCAACAAAGTATGCACATTCTACGTCATAACGAATTTCTATAGTTTGCGCATGCGTCCGGAAATAAGAAAAGCTTACTTCAACCGTTTTTACAATCACAGCTTCTAGAAGGTTTACATGATTTCGTAAAAAACACAAGTTTTTCGAAAATGTGTTTTATTTCAGAAATGGAATCTACAAAGTATGCACATTCTACGTCATAACGACTTTCTATAGTTTGCGCATGCATTTGGAAATAAGAAAAGCTTACTTCCCCCATTTTTTAAAATCACAGCTTCTAGAAGGTTTACATGATTTCTTAAAAAACACGAGTTTTTAGAAAATGTGTTTTATTTCATAAATAGAATCAACAAAGTATGCACATTCTACGTCATAACGACTTTCTATAGTTTGCGCATGCGTCCGGAAATAAGAAAAGCTTACTTCCACCGTTTTTTAAAATCACAGTTCTAGAAGGTTTACATGATTTCATAAAAAACATGAGTTTTTAGAAAATGTGTTTTATTTCATAATTTGAATCTACAAAGTATGCACATTCTACGTCCTAACGACTTTCTATAGTTTGCGCATGCGTCCAGAAATAAGAAAAGCTTACTTCCCCCATTTTTTAAAAACACAGCTTCTAGAAGGTTTACATGATTTCTTAAAAAACACGAGTTTTTAGAAAATGTGTTTTATTTCATAAATAGAATCACCAAAGTATGCACATTCTACGTCATAACGACTTTCTATTCTTTGCGCATGCATCCGGAAATAAGAAAAGCTTACTTCCACCATTTTTTAAAATCACAGCTTCTAGAAGGTTTACATGATTTGATAAAAAACACGAGTTTTTAGAAAATGTGTTTTATTTCATAACTGGAATCTACAAAGTTTGCACATTCTACGTCATAACGAATTTCTATAGTTTGCGCATGCGTCCGGAAATAAGAAAAGCTTACTTCCACCTTTATTTAAAATCACAGCTTCTAGAAGGTTTTCATGATTTCTTAAAAAACACGAGTTTTTAGAAAATGTGTTTTATTTCATAAATAGAATCAACAAAGTATGCACATTCTACGTCATAACGACTTTCTATACTTTGCGCATGCGTCCGGAAATAAGAAAAGCTTACTTCCACCATTTTTTAAAATCACAGCTTCTAGAAGGTTTACATGTTTTCATAAAAAACACGAGTTTTTAGAAAATGTGTTTTATTTCATAAATGAAATCTACAAATTTTGCACATTCTACGTCATAACGAATTTCTATAGTTTGCACATGCGTCCGGAAATAAGAAAAGCTTACTTCCACCTTTTTTTAAAATCACAGCTTCTAGAAGGTTTACATGATTTCGTAAAAAACAGGAGTTTTTAGAAAACGTGTTTTATTTCATAAATGGAATCTACAAAGTATGCACATTCTACATCATAACGACTTTCTATAGTTTGCGCATGCATCCGGAAATAAGAAAAGCTTACTTCCACCGTTTTTTAAAATCACAGCTTCTAGAAGGTTTACATGATTTCGTAAAAAACACGAGTTTTTCGGATATGTGTTTTATTTCATAAAGGGAATCTACAAAGTATGCACATTCTACGTCATAACGACTTTCTATAGTTTGCGCATGCGTTTGGAAATAAGAAAAACTTACTTCCCCCGTTTTTTAAAATCACAGCTTCTAGAAGGTTTACATGATTTCCTAAAAAACACGAGTTTTTAGAAAATGTGTTTTATTTCATAAATGGAATCAACAAAGTATGCACATTCTGCGTCATAACGACTTTCTATAGTTTGCGCATGCGTCTGGAAATAAGAAAAGCTTACTTCCACCGTTTTTTAAAATCACAGCTTCTAAAAGGTTTACATGATTTCGTAAAAAACACGAGTTTTTGGAATATGTGTTTTATTTCATAAATGGAATCTACAAAGTATGCACATTCTACGTCATAACAACTTTCTATTGTTTGCGCATGCATCCGGAAATAAGAAAAGCTTACTTCCACCGTTTTTTAAAATCACAGCTTCTAGAAGGTTTACATGATTTCCTGAAAAACACGAGTTTTTAGAAAATGTGTTTTATTTCATAAATAGAATCAACAAAGTATGCACATTCTACGTCATAACGAATTTCTATAGTTTGCGCATGCATTTGGAAATAAGAAAAGCTTAATTCCCCCATTTTTTAAAATCACAGCTTCTAGAAGGTTTACATGATTTCTTAAAAAACACGAGTTTTTAGAAAATGTGTTTTATTTCATAAATAGAATCAACAAAGTATGCACATTCTACGTCATAACGACTTTCTATAGTTTGCGCATGCGTCCGGAAATAAGAAAAGCTTACTTCCACCGTTTTTACAATCACAGCTTCTAGAAGGTTTACATGATTTCGTAAAAAACACGAGTTTTTCGAAAATGTGTTTTATTTCAGAAATGGAATCTACAAAGTATGCACATTCTACGTCATAACGACTTTCTATAGTTTGCGCATGCGTTTGGAAATAAGAAAAGCTTACTTGCCCAGTTTTTTAAAATCACACCTTCTAAAAGGTTTACATGATTTCTTAAAAAACACGAGTTTTTAGAAAATGTGTTTTATTTCATAAATGGAATCAACAAAGTATGCACATTCTACATCATAACGACTTTCTATAGTTTGCGCATGCGTTTGGAAATAAGAAAAGCTTACTTCCCCCGTTTTTTAAAATCACCGCTTCTAGAAGGTTTACATGATTTCTTAAAAAACACGAGTTTTTAGAAAATGTGTTTTATTTCATAAATGGAATCAACAAAGTATGCACATTCTACGTCATAACGACTTTCTATAGTTTGCGCATTCGTCCGGAAATATGAAAAGCTTACTTCCACCGTTTTTTTAAATCACAGCTTCTAGAAGGTTTACATGATTTCGTAAAAAACATGAGTTTTTAGAAAATGTGTATTGTTTCATAAATGGAATCAACAAAGTATGCACATTCTACGTCATAACAAGTTTCTATAGTTTGCGCATGCATCCGGAAATAAGAAAAGCTTACTTCCACCGTTTTTTAAAATCACAGCTTCTAGAAGGTTTACATGATTTCCTGAAAAACACGAGTTTTTAGAAAATGTGTTTTATTTCATAAATAGAATCAACAAAGTATGCACATTCTATGTCATAACGACTTTCTATAATTTGCGCATGCATTTGGAAATAAGAAAACTTACTTCCCCCATTTTTTAAAATCACAGCTTCTAGAAGGTTTACATGATTTCTTAAAAAACACGAGTTTTTAGAAAATTTGTTTTATTTCATAAATAGAATCAACAAAGTATGCACATTCTACGTCATAACGACTTTCTATAGTTTGCGCATGCGTCCGGAAGAAGAAAAGCTTACTTCCACCGTTTTTTAAAATCACAACTTCTAGAAGGTTTACATGATTTCATAAAAAACACGAGTTTTTAGAAAATGTGTTTTATTTCATAAATGGAATCTACAAAGTATGCACATTCTACGTCATAACGACTTTCTATAGTTTGCGCATGCGTCCGGAAATAAGAAAAGCTTACTTCCCCCATTTTTTAAAATCACAGCTTCTAGAAGATTTACATGATTTCTTAAAAAACACGAGCTTTTAGAAAATGTGTTTTATTTCATAAATGGAATCTACAAAGTATGCACATTCTACCTCATAACAACTTTCTATAGTTTGGGCATGCATCCGGAAATAAGAAAAGCTTACTTCCATCGTTTTTTAAAATCACAGCTTCTAGAAGGTTTATATGATTTCCTGAAAAACACGAGTTTTTAGAAAATGTGTTTTATTTCTTAAATAGAATCAACAGAGTATGCACATTCTACGTCATAACGACTTTCTATAGTTTGCGCATGCGTCCGGAAATAAGAAAAGCTTACTTCCACCGTTTTTACAATCACAGCTTCTAGAAGGTTTACATGATTTCGTAAAAAACACGAGTTTTTCGAAAATGTGTTTTATTTCAGAAATGGAATCTACAAAGTATGCACATTCTACGTCATAACGACTTTCTATAGTTTGCGCATGCGTTTGGAAATAAGAAAAGCTTACTTCCCCCGTTTTTTAAAATCACAGCTTCCAGAAGGTTTACATGATTTCTTAAAAAACACGAGTTTTTAGAAAATGTGTTTTATTTCATAAATGGAATCAACAAAGTATGCACATTCTACGTCATAACGACTTTCTATAGTTTGCGCATTCGTCCGGAAATATGAAAAGCTTACTTCCACCGTTTTTTTAAATCACAGCTTCTAGAAGGTTTACATGATTTCGTAAAAAACATGAGTTTTTAGAAAATGTGTATTATTTCATAAATGGAATCTACAAAGTATGCACATTCTACGTCATAACGACTTTCTATAGTTTTCCCATGCATCCGGAAATAAGAAAAGCTTACTTCCACCGTTTTGTAAAATCACAGCTTCTAGAAGGTTTACATGATTTCGTAAAAAACACGAGTTTTTAGAAAATGTGTTTTATTTCATAAATGGAAGCTACAAAGTATGCACATTCTACCTCATAACGACTTTCAATAGTTTGTGCATGCGTCCGGAAATAAGAAAAGCTTACTTCCCCCGTTTTTTGAAATCACAGCTTCTAGAAGGTTTACATGATTTCTTAAAAAACACGAGTTTTTAGAAAATGTGTTTTATTTCATCAAAGGAATCAACAAAGTATACACATTCTACGTCATAACGACTTTCTATAGTTTGCACATTTATTTGGAAATAAGAAAAGCTTACTTCCCCCGTTTTTTAAAATCACAACTTCTAGAAGGTTTACATGATTTCTTAAAAAACACGAGTTTTTAGAAAATGTGTTTTATTTCATAAATAGAATCAACAAAGTATGCACATTCCACGTCATAACGACTTTCTATAGTTTGCACATGCGTCCGGAAATAAGAAAAGCTTACTTCCACCGTTTTTTAAAATCACAGCTTCTAGAAGGTTTACATGCTTTCGTAGAAAACAAGAGTTTTTCGAAAATGTGTTTTATTTCAGAAATGGAATCTACAAAGTTTGCACATTCTACGTCATAACGACTTTCTATAGTTTGCGCATGCGTCCGGAAATAAAAAAAGCTTACTTCCACCTTTTTTTAAAATCACAGCTTCTAGAAGGTTTACATGATTTCGTAAAAAACACGAGTTTTTAGAAAATGTGTTTTATTTCATAAATGAAATCTACAAAGTATGCACATTCTACGTCATAACGACTTTCTATATTTTACGCATGCGTTCGGAAATACGAAAAGCTTACTTCCACTGTTTTTTAAAATCACAGCTTCTAGAAGGTTTACATGATTTCGTAAAAAACATGAGTTTTTAGAAAATGTGTTTTATTTCATAAATGGAATCTACAAAGAATGCACATTCTACATCATAACGACTTTCTATAGTTTGCGCATGCGTTTGGAAATAAGAAAAGCTTACTTCCCCCATTTTTTAAAATCACAACTTCTAGAAGGTTTACATGATTTCTTAAAAAACACGAGTTTTTAGAAAATGTGTTTTATTTCATAAATGGAATGAACAAAGTATGCACATTCTACGTCCTAACGACTTTCTATAGTTTGCGCATGCGTTTGGAAATAAGAAAAGCTTACTTCCCCCGTTTTTTAAAATCACAGCTTCTAGAAGGTTTACATGATTTCTTCAAAAACACGAGTTTTTAGAAAATGTGTTTTATTTCATAAATGGAATCAACAAAGTGTGCACATTCTACATCATAACGAATTTCTATAGTTTGCGCATGTGTCCGGAAATAAGAAAAGCTTACTTCTATCGTTTTTTAAAATCACAGCTTCTAGAAGGTTTACATTATTTCGTAAAAAACACGAGTTTTTAGAAAATGTGTTTTATTTCATAAATGGAATCTACAAAGTATGCACATTCTACATCATAACGACTTTCTATAGTTTGCGCATGCATCCGGAAATCAGAAAAGCTTACTTACACCGTTTTTTAAAATCACAGCTTCTAGAAGGTTTACATGATTTCATAAAAAACACGAGTTTTTAGAAAATGTGTTTTATTTCAAAAATAGAATCAACAAAGTATGCACATTCTACGTCATAACGACTTTCTATACTTTGCGCATGCGTCCGGAAATAAGAAAAGCTTACTTCCACCATTTTTTAAAATCACAGCTTCTAGAAGGTTTACATGATTTCATAAAAAAACGAGTTTTTAGAAAATGTGTTTTATTTCATAAATGGAATCTACAAAGTTTGCACATTATACGTCATAACGACTTTCTATAGTTTGCGCATGCGTCCGGAAATAAGAAAAGCTTACTTCCACCTTTATTTAAAATCACAGCTTCTAGAAGGTTTTCATGATTTCTTAAAAAACACGAGTTTTTAGAAAATGTGTTTTATTTCATAAATAGAATCAACAAAGTATGCACATTCTACGTCATAACGACTTTCTATACTTTGCGCATGCGTCCGGAAATAAGAAAAGCTTACTTCCACCATTTTTTAAAATCACAGCTTCTAGAAGGTTTACATGTTTTCATAAAAAACACGAGTTTTTGGAAAATGTGTTTTATTTCATAAATGGAATCTACAAATTTTGCACATTCTACGTCATAACGAATTTCTATAGTTTGTACATGCGTCCGGAAATAAGAAAAGCTTACTTCCACATTTTTTTAAAATCACAGCTTCTAGAAGGTTTACATGATTTCGTAAAAAACAGGAGTTTTTAGAAAACGTGTTTTATTTCATAAATGGAATCTACAAAGTATGCACATTCTACATCATAACCACTTTCTATAGTTTGCGCATGCATCCGGAAATAAGAAAAGCTTACTTCCACCGTTGTTTAAAATCACAGCTTCTAGAAGGTTTACATGATTTCGTAAAAAACACGAGTTTTTCGGATATGTGTTTTATTTCATAAAGGGAATCTACAAAGTATGCACATTCTACGTCATAACGACTTTCTATAGTTTGCGCATGCGTTTGGAAATAAGAAAAACTTACTTCCCCCGTTTTTTAAAATCACAGCTTCTAGAAGGTTTACATGATTTCCTAAAAAACACGAGTTTTTAGAAAATGTGTTTTATTTCATAAATGGAATCAACAAAGTATGCACATTCTGCGTCATAACGACTTTCTATAGTTTGCGCATGCGTCCGGAAATAAGAAAAGCTTACTTCCACCGTTTTTTAAAATCACAGCTTCTAGAAGGTTTACATGATTTCGTAAAAAACACGAGTTTTTGGAATATGTGTTTTATTTCATAAATGGAATCTACAAAGTATGCACATTCTACGTCATAACAACTTTCTATTGTTTGCGCATGCATCCGGAAATAAGAAAAGCTTACTTCCACCGTTTTTTAAAATCACAGCTTCTAGAAGGTTTACATGATTTCCTGAAAAACACGAGTTTTTAGAAAATGTGTTTTATTTCATAAATAGAATCATCAAAGTATGCACATTCTACGTCATAACGAATTTCTATAGTTTGCGCATGCATTTGGAAATAAGAAAAGCTTAATTCCCCCATTTTTTAAAATCACAGCTTCTAGAAGGTTTACATGATTTCTTAAAAAACACGAGTTTTTAGAAAATGTGTTTTATTTCATAAATAGAATCAACAAAGTATGCACATTCTACGTCATAACGACTTTCTATAGTTTGCGCATGCGTCCGGAAATAAGAAAAGCTTACTTCCACCGTTTTTTAAAATCACAGCTTCTAGAAGGTTTACATGATTTCATAAAAAACACGAGTTTTTCGAAAATGTGTTTTATTTCAGAAATGGAATCTACAAAGTATGCACATTCTATGTCATAACAACTTTCTAAAGTTTGCGGATGCGTCTGGAAATAAGAAAAGCTTACTTCCACCGTTTTTTAAAATCACAACTTCTAGAAGGTTTACATGATTTCCTGAAAAACACGTGTTTTTAGAAAATGTGTTTTATTTCTTAAATAGAATCAACAAAGTATGCACATTCTACATCATAACGACTTTCTATAGTTTGCGCATGCGTCCGGAAATAAGAAAAGCTTACTTCCACCGTTTTTACAATCACAGCTTCTAGAAGGTTTACATGATTTCGTAAAAAACACGAGTTTTTCGAAAATGTGTTTTATTTCATAAATGGAATCTACAAAGTATGCACATTCTACATCATAATGACTTTCTATAGTTTGCGCATGCGTTTGGAAATAAGAAAAGCTTACTTCCACCGTTTTTTTAAATCACAGCTTCTAGAAGGTTTACATGATTTCTTAAAAAACACGAGTTTTTAGAAAATGTGTTTTATTTCATAAATGGAATCAACAATGTATGCACATTCTACGTCATAACGACTTTCTATAGTTTGCGCATTCATCCGGAAATATGAAAAGCTTACTTCCACCGTTTTTTAAAATCACAGCTTCTAGAAGGTTTACATGATTTCGTAAAAAACATGAGTTTTTAGAAAATGTGTATTGTTTCATAAATGGAATCAACAAAGTATGCACATTCTACGTCATAACAAGTTTCTATAGTTTGCGCATGCATCCGGAAATAAGAAAAGCTTACTTCCACCGTTTTTTAAAATCACAGCTTCTAGAAGGTTTACATAATTTCCTGAAAAACACGAGTTTTTAGAAAATGTGTTTTATTTCATAAATAGAATCAACAAAGTATGCACATTCTACGTCATAACAACTTTCTATAGTTTGCGCATGCATTTGGAAATAAGAAAACTTACTTCCCCCATTTTTTAAAATCACAGCTTCTAGAAGGTTTACATGATTTCTTAAAAAACACGAGTTTTTGGAAAATGTGTTTTATTTCATAAATAGAATCAACAAAGTATGCACATTCTACGTCATAACGACTTTCTATAGTTTGCGCATGCGTCCGGAATAAGAAAAGCTTACTTCCACCGTTTTTTAAAATCACAACTTCTAGAAGGTTTACATGATTTCATAAAAAACACGAGTTTTTAGAAAATGTGTTTTATTTCTTAAATGTAATCTACAAAGTATGCACATTCTACGTCATAACGACTTTCTATAGTTTGCGCATGCGTCCGGAAATAAGAAAAGCTTACTTCCCCCATTTTTTAAAATCACAGCTTCTAGAAGTTTTACATGATTTCTTAAAAAACACGAGTTTTTAGAAAATGTGTTTTATTTCATAAACGGAATCTACAAAGTATGCACATTCTACCTCATAACAACTTTCTATAGTTTGCGCATGCATCCGGAAATAAGAAAAGCTTACTTCCATCGTTTTTTAAAATCACAGCTTCTAGAAGGTTTACATGATTTCCTGAAAAACACGAGTTTTTAGAAAATGTGTTTTATTTCTTAAATAGAATCAACAGAGTATGCACATTCTACGTCATAACGACTTTCTATAGTTTGCGCATGCGTCCGGAAATAAGAAAAGCTTACTTCCACCGTTTTTACAATCACAGCTTCTAGAAGGTTTACATGATTTCGTAAAAAACACGAGTTTTTCGAAAATGTGTTTTATTTCAGAAATGGAATCTACAAAGTATGCACATTCTACGTCATAACGACTTTCTATAGTTTGCGCATGCGTTTGGAAATAAGAAAAGCTTACTTCCCCCGTTTTTTAAAATCACACCTTCTAAAAGGTTTACATGATTTCTTAAAAAACACGAGTTTTTAGAAAATGTGTTTTATTTCATAAATGGAATCAACAAAGTATGCACATTCTACGTCATAACGACTTTCTATAGTTTGCGCATGCGTTTGGAAATAAGAAAAGCTTACTTCCCCCGTTTTTTAAAATCACAGCTTCCAGAAGGTTTACATGATTTCTTAAAAAACACGAGTTTTTAGAAAATGTGTTTTATTTCATAAATGGAATCAACAAAGTATGCACTTTCTACGTCATAACGACTTTCTATAGTTTGCGCATTCGTCCAGAAATATGAAAAGCTTACTTCCACCGTTTTTTTAAATCACAGCTTCTAGAAGGTTTACATGATTTCGTAAAAAACATGAGTTTTTAGAAAATGTGTATTATTTCATAAATGGAATCTACAAAGTATGCACATTCTACGTCATAACGACTTTCTATAGTTTTCCCATGCATCCGGAAATAAGAAAAGCTTACTTCCACCGTTTTGTAAAATCACAGCTTCTAGAAGGTTTACATGATTTCGTAAAAAACACGAGTTTTTAGAAAATGTGTTTTATTTCATAAATGGAAGCTACAAAGTATGCACATTCTACGTCATAACGACTTTCAATAGTTTGCGCATGCGTCCGGAAATAAGAAAAGCTTACTTCCCCCGTTTTTTGAAATCACAGCTTCTAGAAGGTTTACATGATTTCTTAAAAAACACGAGTTTTTAGAAAATGTGTTTTATTTCATAAAAGGAATCAACAAAGTATACACATTCTACGTCATAACGACTTTCTATAGTTTGCGCATGTATTTGGAAATAATAAAAGCTTACTTCCCCCGTTTTTTAAAATCACAACTTCTAGAAGGTTTACATGATTTCTTAAAAAACACGAGTTTTTAGAAAATGTGTTTTATTTCATAAATAGAATCAACAAAGTATGCACATTCCACGTCATAACGACTTTCTATAGTTTGCACATGCGTTCGGAAATAAGAAAAGCTTACTTCCACCGTTTTTTAAAATCACAGCTTCTAGAAGGTTTACATGCTTTCGTAGAAAACAAGAGTTTTTCGAAAATGTGTTTTATTTCAGAAATGGAATCTACAAAGTTTGCACATTCTACGTCATAACAACTTTCTATAGTTTGCGCATGCGTCCGGAAATAAAAAAAAGCTTACTTCCACCTTTTTTTAAAATCACAGCTTCTAGAAGGTTTACATGATTTCGTAAAAAACACGAGTTTTTAGAAAATGTGTTTTATTTCATAAATGGAATCTACAAAGTATGCACATTCTACGTCATAACGACTTTCTATAGTTTACGCATGCATCCGGAAATATGAAAAGCTTACTTCCACTGTTTTTTAAAATCACATCTTCTAGAAGGTTTACATGATTTCGTAAAAAACATGAGTTTTTAGAAAATGTGTTTTATTTCATAAATGGAATCTACAAAGAATGCACATTCTACGTCATAACGAATTTCTATAGTTTGCGCATGCGTTTGGAAATAAGAAAAGCTTACTCCCCCCATTTTTTAAAATCACAACTTCTAGAAGGTTTACATGATTTCTTAAAATTCACGAGTTTTTAGAAAATGTGTTTTATTTCATAAATGGAATGAACAAAGTATGCACATTCTACGTCCTAACGACTTTCTATAGTTTGCGCATGCGTTTGGAAATAAGAAAAGCTTACTTCCCCCGTTTTTTAAAATCACAGCTTCTAGAAGGTTGACATGATTTCATCAAAAACACGAGTTTTTAGAAAATGTGTTTTATTTCATAAATGGAATCAACAAAGTGTGCACATTCTACATCATAACGAATTTCTATAGTTTGCGCATGCGTCCGGAAATAAGAAAAGCTTACTTCTACCGTTTTTTAAAATCACAGCTTCTATAAGGTTTACATTATTTCGTAAAAAACACGAGTTTTTAGAAAATGTGTTTTATTTCATAAATGGAATCTACAAAGTATGCACATTCTACGTCATAACGACTTTCTATAGTTTGCGCATGCATCCGGAAATCAGAAAAGCTTACTTCCACCATTTTTTAAAATCACGGCTTCTAGAAGGTTTACATGATTTCATAAAAAACACGAGTTTTTAGAAAATGTGTTTTATTTCATAAATAAATTCAACAAAGTATGCACATTCTATGTCATAACGACTTTCTATACTTTGCGCATGCTTCCGGAAATAAGAAAAGCTTACTTCCATCATTTTTTAAAATCACAGCTTCTAGAAGATTTACATGATTTCGTAAAAAACATGAGTTTTTAGAAAATGTGTATTATTTCATAAATGGAATCAACAAAGTATGCGTATTCTACGTCATAACAACTTTCTATAGTTTGCGCATGCAACGGGAAATAAGAAAAGCTTACTTCCACCGTTTTTTAAAATCACAGCTTCTAGAAGGTTTACATGATTTCCTGAAAAACACGAGTTTTTAGAAAATGTGTTTTATTTCATAAATAGAATCAACAAAGTATGCACATTCTACGTCATAACGACTTTCTATAGTTTGCGCATGCATTTGGAAATAAGAAAATATTACTTCCCCCATTTTTTAAAATCACAGCTTCTAGAAGGTTTACATGATTTCTTAAAAAACACGAGTTTTTAGAAAATGTGTTTTATTTCATAAATAGAATCAACAAAGTATGCACATTCTACGTCATAACGACTTTCTATAGTTTGCGCATGCGTCCGGAAATAACAAAAAGCTTACTTCCACCGTTTTTTAAAATCACATCTTCTAGAAGGTTTACATGATTTCATAAAAAACACGAGTTTTTAGAAAATGTGTTTTATTTCATAAATGGAATCTACAAAGTATGCACATTCTACGTCATAACGACTTTCTATAGTTTGTGCATGCGTCCGGAAATAAGAAAAGCTTACTTCCCCCATTTTTTAAAATCACAGCTTCTAGAAGGTTTACATGATTTCTTAAAAAACACGAGTTTTTAGAAAATGTGTTTTATATCATAAATGGAATCTACAAAGTATGCACATTCTATCTCATAACAACTTTCTATAGTTTGCGCATGCATCCGGAAATAAGAAAAGCTTACTTCCATCGATTTTTAAAATCACAGCTTCTAGAAGGTTTACATGATTTCCTGAAAAACACGAGTTTTTAGAAAATGTGTTTTATTTCTTAAATAGAATCAACAAAGTATGCACATTCTACGTCATAACGACTTTCTATAGTTTGCGCATGCGTCCGGAAATAAGAAAAGCTTACTTCCACAGTTTTTACAATCACAGCTTCTAGAACGTTTACATGATTTCGTAAAAAACACGAGTTTTTCGAAAATGTGTTTTATTTCAGAAATGGAATCTACAAAGTATGCACATTCTACGTCATAATGACTTTCTATAGTTTGCGCATGCGTTCTGAAATAAGAAAACCTTACTTCCCCCGTTTTTTAAAATCACACCTTCTAAAAGGTTTCCATGATTTCTTAAAAAACACGAGTTTTTAGAAAATGTGTTTTATTTCATAAATGGAATCAACAAAGTATGCACATTCTACATCATAACGACTTTCTATAGTTTGCGCATGCGTTTGGAAATAAGAAAAGCTTACTTCCCCCGTTTTTTAAAATCACAGCTTCCAGAAGGTTTACATGATTTCTTAAAAAACACGAGTTTTTAGAAAATGTGTTTTATTTCATAAATGGAATCAACAAAGTATGCACATTCTACGTCATAATGACTTTCTATAGTTTGCGCATTCGTCCGGAAATATGAAAAGCTTACTTCCACCGTTTTTTTAAATCACAGCTTCTAGAAGGTTTACATGATTTCGTAAAAAACATGAGTTTTTAGAAAATGTGTATTATTTCATAAATGGAATCTACAAAGTATGCACATTCTACGTCATAACGACTTTCTATAGTTTTCCCATGCATCCGGAAATAAGAAAAGCTTACTTCCACCGTTTTGTAAAATCACAGTTCTAGAAGGTTTACATGATTTCGTAAAAAACACGAGTTTTTAGGAAATGTGTTTTATTTCATAAATGGAAGCTACAAAGTATGCACATTCTATGTCATAACGACTTTCAATAGTTTGCGCATGCGTCCGGAAATAAGAAAAGCTTACTTACCCCGTTTTTTGAAATCACAGCTTCTAGAAGGTTTACATGATTTCTTAAAAAACACGAGTTTTTAGAAAATGTGCTTTATTTCATAAAAGGAATCAACAAAGTATACACATTCTACGTCATAACGACTTTCTATAGTTTGCGCATGCATTTGGAATTAAGAAAAGCTTACTTCCCCCGTTTTTTAAAATCACAACTTCTAGAAGGTTTACATGATTTCTTAAAAAACACGAGTTTTTAGAAAATGTGTTTTATTTCATAAATAGAATCAACAAAGTATGCACATTCCACGTCATAACGACTTTCTATAGTTTGCACATGCGTCCGGAAATAAGAAAAGTCTACTTCCACCGTTTTTTAAAATCACAGCTTCTAGAAGGTTTACATGCTTTCGTAGAAAACAAGAGTTTTTCGAAAATGTGTTTTATTTCAGAAATGGAATCTACAAAGTTTGCACATTCTATTTCATAACGACTTTCTATAGTTTGCGCATGCGTCCGAAAATAAAAAAGCTTACTTCCACCTTTTTTTAAAATCACAGCTTCTAGAAGGTTTACATGATTTCGTAAAAAACACGAGTTTTTAGAAAATGTGTTTTATTTCATAAATGGAATCTACAAAGTATGCACATTCTACGTCATAACGACTTTCTATAGTTTACGCATGCGTCCGGAAATACGAAAAGCTTACTTCCACTGTTTTTTAAAATCACAGCTTCTAGAAGGTTTACATGATTTCGTAAAAAACATGAGTTTTTACAAAATGTGTTTTATTTCATAAATGGAATCTACAAAGAATGCACATTCTACGTCATAACGACTTTCTATAGTTTGCGCATGCGTTTGGAAATAAGAAAAGCTTACTTCCCTCATTTTTTAAAATCACAGCTTCTAGAAGCTTTACATGATTTCTTAAAAAACACGAGTTTTTAGAAAATGTGTTTTATTTCATAAATGGAATCAACAAAGTATGCACATTCTACTTCCTAACGACTTTCTATAGTTTGCGCATGCGTTTGGAAATAAGAAAGCTTACTTCCCCCGTTTTTTAAAACCACAGCTTCTAGAAGGTTTACATGATTTCTTAAAAAACACGAGTTTTTAGAAAATGTGTTTTATTTCATAAATGGAATCAACAAAGTATGCACATTCTACATCATAACGAATTTCTATAGTTTGCGCATGCATTAGGAAATAAGAAAAGCTTACTTCTACCTTTTTTTAAAATCACAGCTTCTAGAAGGTTTACATGATTTCGTAAAAAACGCGAGTTTTTAGAAAATGTGTTTTATTTCATAAATGGAATCTACAAAGAATGCACATTCTACGTCATAACGACTTTCTATAGTTTTCGCATGCGTTTGGAATTAAGAAAAGCTTACTTCCCCCATTTTTTAAAATCACAGCTTCTAGAAGGTTTACATGATTTCTTAAAAAACACGAGTTTTTAGAAAATGTGTTTTATTTCATAAATGGAATGAACAAAGTATGCACATTCTATGTCATAACGACTTTCTATAGTTTGCGCATGCGATTGGAAATAAGAAAAGCTTACTTCCCCCGTTTTTTAAAATCACAGCTTCTAGAAGGTTTACATGATTTCTTAAAAAACACGAGTTTTAGGAAAATGTGTTTTATTTCATAAATAGAATCAACAAAGTATGCACATTCTACGTCATAACGACTTTCTATACTTTGCGCATGCGTCCGGAAATAAGAAAAGCTTACTTCCACCATTTTTTAAAATCACAGCTTCTAGAAGGTTTACATGATTTCATAAAAAACACGAGTTTTTAGAAAATGTGTTTTATTTCATAAATGGAATCAACAAAGAATGCACATTCTACGTCCTAACGACTTTCTATAGTTTGCGCATGCGTTTGGAAATAAGAAAAGCTTACTTCCCCCATTTTTTAAAATCACAGCTTCTAGAAGGTTTACATGATATCTTAAAAACCACGAGTTTTTAGAAAATGTGTTTTATTTCATAAATGGAATCAACAAAGTATGCACATTCTACTTCCTAACGACTTTCTATAGTTTGCGCATGCGTTTGGAAATAAGAAAAGCTTACTTCCCCCGTTTTTTAAAATCACAGCGTCTAGAAGGTTTACATGATTTCTTAAAAAACACGAGTTTTTCGAATATGTGTTGTATTTCATAAATGGAATCAACAAAGTATGCACATTCTACATCATAACGAATTTCTATAGTTTGCGCATGCGTCTGGAAATAAGAAAAGCTTACTTCTACCGTTTTTTAAAATCACAGCTTCTAGAAGGTTTACATGATTTCGTAAAAAACACGAGTTTTTAGAAAATGTGTTTTATTTCATAAATGGAATCTACAAAGTATGCACATTCTACGTCATAACGACTTTCTATTGTTTGCGCATGCATCCGGAAATAAGAAAAGCTTACTTCCATCGTTTTTTAAAATCACGGCTTCTAGAAGGTTAACATGATTTCGTAGAAAACACTAGTTTTTAGAAAATGTGTTTTATTTCATAAATGGAATGAACAAAGTTTGCACATTCTACTTCCTAACGAATTTCTATAGTTTGCGCATGCGTTTGGAAATAAGAAAGCTTACTTCCCCCGTTTTTTAAAACCACAGCTTCTAGAAGGTTTACATGATTTCCTGAAAAACACGAGTTTTTAGAAAATGTGTTTTATTTCATAAATGGAATCAACAAAGTATGCACATTCTACATCATAACGAATTTCTATAGTTTACGCATGCGTCTAGAAATAAGAAAAGCTTACTTCTACCGTTTTTTAAAATCACAGCTTCTAGAAGGTTTACATGATTTCGTAAAAAACGCGAGTTTTTAGAAAATGTGTTTTATTTCATAAATAGAATCAACAAAGTATGCACATTCTACGTCATAACGACTTTCTATAGTTTGCGCATGCGTTTGGAAATAAGAAAAGCTTACTTCCCCCATTTTTTAAAATCATAGCTTCTAGAAGGTTTACATGATTTCTTAAAAAACACGAGTTTTAGAAAATGTTTTTTATTTCATAAATTGAATCTACAAAGTATGCACATTCTACGTCATAACGAATTTATATAGTTTGCGCATGCGTCCGGAAAAAAGAAAAGCTTACTTCCACCATTTTTTAAAATCACAGCTTCTAGAAGGTTTACATGATTTCATAAAAAACACGAGTTTTTAGAAAATGTGTTTTATTTCATAAATGGAATCTACAAAGTTTGCACATTCTACGTCATAATGACTTTCTATAGTTTGCGCATGCGTCCGGAAATAAAAAAAGCTTACTTCCACCATTTTTTAAAATCACAGATTCTAGAAGGTTTACATGATTTCGTAAAAAACACGAGTTTTTAGAAAATGTGTTTTATTTCATAAATGGAATCTACAAAGTATGCACATTCTACGTCATAACGACTTTCTATAGTTTGCGCATGCGTCCGGAAATAAAAAAAGCTTACTTCCACCGTTTTTTAAAATCACAGATTCTAGAAGGTTTACATGATTTCGTAAAAAACACGAGTTTTTAGAAAATGTGTTTTATTTCATAAATGAAATCTACAAAGTATGCACATTCTACGTCATAACGACTTTCTATAGTTTACGCATGCGTCCGGAAATATGAAAAGCTTACTTCTACTGTTTTTTAAAATCACAGCTTCTAGAAGGTTTACATGATTTCGTAAAAAACATGAGTTTTTAGAAAATGTGTTTTATTTCATAAATGGAATCTACAAAGAATGCACATTCTACGTCATAACGACTTTCTATAGTTTGCGCATGCGTTTGGAAATAAGAAAAGCTTACTTCCCCCATTTTTTAAAATCACAGCTTCTAGAAGGTTTACACGATTTCTTAAAAAACACGAGTTTTTAGAAAATGTGTTTTATTTCATAAATGGAATCAACAAAGTATGCACATTCTACTTCCTAACGACTTTCTATAGTTTGCGCATGCGTTTGGAAATAAGAAAGCTTACTTCCCCCGTTTTTTAAAATCACAGCTTCAAGAAGGTTTACATGATTTCTTAAAAAACACGAGTTTTTAGAAAATGTGTTTTATTTCATAAATGGAATCAACAAAGTATGCACATTCTACATCATAACGAATTTCTATAGTTTGCGCATGCCTCCGGAAATAAGAAAAACTTACTTCTACCGTTTTTTAAAATCACAGCTTCTAGAAGGTTTACATGATTTCGTAAAAAACGCGAGTTTTTAGAAAATGTGTTTTATTTCATAAATGGAATCTACAAAGAATGCACATTCTACGTCATAACGACTTTCTATAGTTTGCGCATGCGTTTGGAAATAAGAAAAGCTTACTTCCCCCATTTTTTAAAATCACAGCTTCTAGAAGGTTTACATGATTTCTTAAAAAACACGAGTTTTTAGAAAATGTCTTTTATTTCATAAATGGAATGAACAAAGTATGCACATTCTATGTCATAACGACTTTCTATAGTTTGCGCATGCGTTTGGAAATAAGAAAAGCTTACTTCCCCCGTTTTTTAAAATCACAGCTTCTAGAAGGTTTACATGATTTCTTAAAAAACACGAGTTTTTAGAAAATGTGTTTTATTTCATAAATAGAATCAACAAAGTATGCACATTCTACGCCATAACGAATTTCTATACTTTGCGCATGCGTCCGGAAATAAGAAAAGCTTACTTCCACCATTTTTTAAAATCACAGCTTCTAGAAGGTTTACATGATTTCATAAAAAACACGAGTTTTTAGAAAATGTGTTTTATTTCATAAATGGAATCTACAAAGTTTGCACATTCTACTTCCTAACGACTTTCTATAGTTTGCGCATTCGTTTGGAAATAAGAAAGCTTACTTCCCCCGTTTTTTAAAATCACAGCTTCTAGAAGGTTTACATGATTTCTTAAAAAACACGAGTTTTTAGAAAATGTGTTTTATTTCATAAATGGAATCAACAAAGTATGCACATTCTACGTCATAACAAATTTCTATAGTTTGCGCATGCGTTTGGAAATAAGAAAAGCTTACTTCCCCCGTTTTTTAAAATCACAGCCTCTAGAAGGTTTACATGATTTCTTAAAAAACACGAGTTTTTAGAAAATGTGTTTTATTTCATAAATGGAATCAACAAAGTGTGCACATTCTACATCATAACGAATTTCTATAGTTTGCGCATGCGTCCAGAAATAAGAAAAGCTTACTTCTACCGTTTTTTGAAATCACAGCTTCTAGAAGGTTTACATGATTTCGTAAAAAACACAAGTTTTTAGAAAATGTGTTTTATTTCATAAATGGAATCTACAAAGTATGCACATTCTACGTCATAACGACTTTCTATAGTTTGCGCATGCGTCCGGAAAAAAGAAAAGCTTACTTCCACCATTTTTTAAAATCACAGCTTCTAGAAGGTTTACATGATTTCTTAAAAAACACGAGTTTTTAGAAAATGTGTTTTATTTCATAAATGGAATCAACAAAGTATGCACATTCTACATCATAACGACTTTCTATAGTTTGCGCATGCGTCCGGAAATAAGAAAAGCTTACTTCCACCATTTTTGAAAATCACAGCTTCTAGAAGGTTTACATGATTTCGTAAAAAACACGAGTTTTTAGAAAATGTGTTTTATTTCATAAATAGAATCAACAAAGTATGCACATTCTACGTCATAACGACTTTCTATAGTTTGCGCATGCGTCCGGAAATAAGAAAAGCTTACTTCCCCCGTTTTTTAAAATCACAGCTTCTAGAAGGTTTACATGATTTCTTAAAAAACACGAGTTTTTAGAAAATGTGTTTTATTTCATAAATGGAATCAACAAAGTGTGCACATTCTACATCATAACGAATTTCTATAGTTTGCGCATGCGTCCAGAAATAAGAAAAGCTTACTTCTACCGTTTTTTGAAATCACAGCTTCTAGAAGGTTTACATGATTTCGTAAAAAACACAAGTTTTTAGAAAATGTGTTTTATTTCATAAATGGAATCTACAAAGTATGCACATTCTACGTCATAACGACTTTCTATAGTTTGCGCATGCGTCCGGAAAAAAGAAAAGCTTACTTCCACCATTTTTTAAAATCACAGCTTCTAGAAGGTTTACATCATTTCATAAAAAACACGAGTTTTTAGAAAATGTGTTTTATTTCATAAATGGAATCTACAAAGTTTGCACATTCTACGTCATAACGACTTTCTATAGTTTGCGCATGCGTCCGGAAATAAAAAAAGCTTACTTCCACCTTTTTTTAAAATCACAGCTTCTAGAAGGTTTACATGATCTCGTAAAAAACACGAGTTTTTAGAAAATGTGTTTTATTTCATAAATGGAATCTACAAAGTATGCACATTCTACGTCATAACGACTTTCTATAGTTTACGCATGCGTCCGGAAATACGAAAAGCTTACTTCCACTGTTTTTTAAAATCACAGCTTCTAGAAGGTTTACATGATTTCGTAAAAAACATGAGTTTTTAGAAAATGTGTTTTATTTCATAAATGGAATCTACAAAGAATCCGCATTCTACGTCATAACGACTTTCTATAGTTTGCGCATGCGTTTGGAAATAACAAAAGCTTACTTCCCCCATTTTTTAAAATCACAGCTTCTAGAAGGTTTACATGATTTCTTAAAAAACACGAGTTTTTAGAAAATGTGTTTTATTTCATAAATGGAATCAACAAAGTATGCACATTCTACGTCATAACGACTTTCTATAGTTTACGCATGCGTCCGGAAATACGAATAGCTTACTTCCACTGTTTTTTAAAATCACAGCTTCTAGAAGGTTTACATGATTTCGTAAAAAACATGAGTTTTTAGAAAATGTGTTTTATTTCATAAATGGAATCTACAAAGAATGCACATTCTACGTCATAACGACTTTCTATAGTTTGCGCATGCGTTTGGACATAAGAAAAGCTTACTTCCCCCATTTTTTAAAATCACAGCTTCTAGAAGGTTTACATGATTTCGTAAAAAACGCGAGTTTTTAGAAAATGTGTTTTATTTCATAAATGGAATCTACAAAGAATGCACATTCTACGTCATAACGACTTTCTATAGTTTGCGCATGCGTTTGGAAATAAGAAAAGCTTACTTCCCCCATTTTTTAAAATCACAGCTTCTAGAAGGTTTACATGATTTCTTAAAAAACACGAGTTTTTAGTAAATGTGTTTTATTTCATAAATGGAATGAACAAAGTATGCACATTCTATGTCATAACGACTTTCTATAGTTTGCGCATGCGTTTGGAAATAAGAAAAGCTTACTTCCCCCGCTTTTTAAAATCACAGCTTCTAGAAGGTTTACATGATTTCGTAAAAAACGCGAGTTTTTAGAAAATGTGTTTTATTTCATAAATGGAATCTACAAAGTATGCACATTCTACGTCATAACGACTTTCTATAGTTTGCGCATGCATCCGGAAATAAGAAAAGCTTACTTCCACCGTTTTTTAAAATCACAGCTTCTAGAAGGTTTACATGATTTCGTAGAAAACACGAGTTTTTAGAAAATGTGTTTTATTTCATAAATGGAATCTACAAAGTATGCACATTCTACGTCATAACGACTTTCTATAGTTTGCGCATGCGTCCGGAAATACGAAAAGCTTACTTCCACTGTTTTTTAAAATCACAGCTTCTAGAAGGTTTACATGCTTTCTTAAAAAACATGAGTTTTTGGAAAATGTGTTTTATTTCATAAATGGAATCTACAAAGAATGCACATTCTACGTCATAACGACTTTCTATAGTTTGCGCATTCGTTTGGAAATAAGAAAAGCTTACTTCCCCCATTTTTTAAAATCACAGCTTCTAGAAGGTTTACATGATTTCTTAAAAAACACGAGTTTTTAGAAAATGTGTTTTATTTCATAAATGGAATCAACAAAGTATGCACATTCTACGTCCTAACGACTTTCTATAGTTTGCGCATGCGTTTGGAAATAAGAAAAGCTTACTTCCCCCGTTTTTTAAAATCACAGCTTCTAGAAGGTTTACATGATATCTTAAAAAACACGAGTTTTTAGAAAATGTGTTTTATTTCATAAATGGAATCAACAAAGTGTGCACATTCTACATCATAACGAATTTCTATAGTTTGTGCATGCGTCCGGAAATAAGAAAAGCTTACTTCTACCATTTTTTAAAATCACAGCTTCTAGAAGGTTTACATGATTTCATAAAAAACACGACTTTTTAGAAAATGTGTTTTATTTCATAAATAGAATCAACAAAGTATGCATATTCTACGTCATAATGACTTTCTATACTTTGCGCATGCGTCCGGAAATAAGAAAAGCTTACTTCCACCATTTTTTAAAATCACAGCTTCTAGAAGGTTTACATGATTTCATAAAAAACACGAGTTTTTAGAAAATGTGTTTTATTTCATAAATGGAATCTACAAAGTTTGCACATTCTACGTCATAACGACTTTCTATAGTTTGCGCATGCGTCCGGAAATAAGAAAAGCTTACTTCCACCTTTTTTTAAAATCACAGCTTCTAGAAGGTTTACATGATTTCATAAAAAACACGAGTTTTTAGAAAATGTGTTTTATTTCATAGATGGAATCTGCAAAGTATGCACATTCTACGTCATAACGACAATCTATAGTTTACGCATGCGTCCGAAAATACGAAAAGCTTACTACCACCATTTTTTAAAATCACAGCTCCTAGAAGGTTTACATGATTTCGTAAAAAACACGAGTTTTTAGAAAATGTGTTTTATTTCATAAATGGAATCTACAAAGTATGCACATTCTACGTCATAACGACTTTCTATAGTTGTCGCATGCGTCCGGAAATAAGAAAAGCTTACTTCGCCCGTTTTTTAAAATCACAGCTTCTAGAAGGTTTACATGATTTCGTAAAAAACACGAATTTTTAGAAAATGTGTTTTATTTCATAAATGGAATCTACAAAGTATGCACATTCTACGTCATAACGACTTTCTATAGTTTGCGCATGCGTCCGGAAATAAGAAAAGCTTACTTCCCCCGTTTTTTAAAATCATAACTTCTACAAGGTTTACATGATTTCATAAAAAACACGAGTTTTTAGAAAATGTGTTTTATTTCATAAATGTAATCTACAAAGAATGCACATTCTACGTCATAACGACTTTCTATTGTTTGCGCATGCGTTTGGAAATAAGAAAAGCTTACTTCCCCCGTTTTTTAAAACCACAGCTTCTAGAAGGTTTACATGATTTCTTAAAAAACATGAGTTTTTAGAAAATTTGTTTTATTTCATAAATGGAATCAACAAAGTATGCACATTCTACATCATAACGACTTTCTATAGTTTGCGCATGCGTCCGGAAATAAGAAAAGCTTACTTCCCCCATTTTTTCAAATCACAGCTTCTAGAAGGTTTACATGATTTCTTAAAAAACACGAGTTTTTAGAAAATGTGTTTTATTTCGTAAATGGAATCAGTAAAGTATGCACATTCTTTGTCATAACAACTTTCTATAGTTTGCGCATGCATCCGGAAATAAGAAAAGCTTACTTCCACCATTTTTTAAAATCACAGCTTCTAGAAGGTTTACATGATTTCGTAAAAAACACGAGTTTTTAGAAAATGTGTTTTATTTCATAAATGGAATCTACAAAGAATGCACATTCTACGTCATAACGACTTTCTATAGATTGCGCATGCGTTTGGGAATAAGAAAAGCTTACTTCCCCCGTTTTTCAAAATCACGGCTTCTAGAAGGTTTATATGATTTCGTAAAAAACACGAGTTGTTAGAAAATGTGTTTTATTTCATAAATGGAATCAATAAAAGTATGCACATTCTACGTCATAATGACTTTCTATAGTTTGCGCATGCGTTTGGAAATAAGAAAAGCTTACTTCCCCCATTCTTTAAAATCACAGCTTCTACAAGGTTTACACGATTTCTTAAAAAACACAAGTTTTTAGAAAATGTGTTTTATTTCATAAATGGAATCAACAAAGTATGCACATTCTACGTCATAACGACTTTCTATAGTTTGTGCATGCATCCGGAAATAAGAAAAGCTTACTTCCACCGTTTTTTAAAATCACAGCTTCTAGAAGGTTTACATGATTTCGTAAAAAACACGAGTATTTAGAAAATGTGTTTTATTTCATAAATGAACTCTACAAAGAATGCACATTCTACGTCATAACGACTTTCTATAGTTTGCGCATGCATCAGGAAATAAAGAAAAGCTTACTTCCACCGTTTTGTAAAATCACAGCTTCTAGAAGGCTTACATGATTTCGTAAAAAAGACGAGTTTTTAGAAAATGTGTTTTATTTCATAAATGGAATCTACAAAGTATGCACATTCTACGTCATAACGACTTTCTATAGTTTGCGCATGCGTTTGGAAATAAGAAAAGCGTACTTCCCCCGTTTTTTAAAATCACAGCTTCTAGAAGGTTTACATGATTTCTTAAAAAACACTAGTTTTTAGAAAATCTGTTTTATTTCATAAATGGAATCAACAAAGTATGCACATTCTACATCATAACGACTTTCTATAGTTTGCGCATGCGTCCGGAAATAAGAAAAGCTTACTTCCACCATTTTTGAAAATCACAGCTTCTAGAAGGTTTACATGATTTCGTAAAAAACACGAGTTTTTAGAAAATGTGTTTTATTTCATAAATAGAATCAACAAAGTATGCACATTCTAAGTCATAACGACTTTCTATAGTTTGCGAATGCGTCCGGAAATAAGAAAAGCTTACTTCCACCATTTTTTAAAATCACAGCTTCTAGAAGGTTTACATGATTTTTTAAAAAACACGAGTTTTTAGAAAATGTGTTTTATTTCATCAATGGAATCAACAAAGTATGCACATTCTACGTCATAACGACTTTCTATAGTTTGCGCATGCGTTTGGAAATAAGAAAAGCTTACTTCCCCCGTTTTTTAAAATCACAGCTTCTAGAAGGTTTACATGATTTCTTAAAAAACACAAGTTTTTAGAAAATGTGTTTTATTTCATAAATGGAATCAACAAAGTATGCACATTCTACGTCATAACGACTTTCTATAGTTAGCGCATACATCCGGAAATAAGAAAAGCTTACTTCCCCCGTTTTTTAAAATCACACCTTCTAGAAGGTTTACATGATTTCTTAAAAAACACAAGTTTTTAGAAAATGTGTTTGATTTCATAAATAGAATCAACAAAGTATGCAGATTCCACGTCATAACGACTTTCTATAGTTTGCCCATGCATCCGGAAATAAAAAAAGCTTACTTCCACCATTTTGTAAAATCACAGCTTCTAGAAGGTTTACATGATTTCCTAAAAAACACGAGTTTTTAGAAAATGTGTTTTATTTCATAAATGGAAGCTACAAAGTATGCACATTCTACGTCATAACGACTTTCTATAGTTTGCGCATGCGTCCAGAAATAAGAAAAGCTTACTTCCCCCGTTTTTTGAAATCACAGCTTCTAGAAGGTTTACATGATTTCTTAAAAAACACGAGTTTTTGGAAAATGTGTTTTATTTCATAAAAGGAAACAACAAAGTATGCACATTCTACGTCATAACGACTTTCTATAGTTTTCGCATGCATTTGGAAATAAGAAAAGCTTACTTCCCCCGTTTTTTAAAATCACAGCTTCTAGAAGGTTTACATGATTTCTTAAAAAACACGAGTTTTTAGAAAATGTGTTTTATTTCATAAATAGAGTCAACAAAGTATGCACATTCCACGTCATAACGACTTTCTATAGTTTGCGCATGCGTCCGGAAATAAGAAAACATTACTTCCACCGTTTTTTAAAATCACAGGTTCTAGAAGGTTTACATGATTTCGTAAAAAACACGAGTTTTTCGAAAATGTGTTTTATTTCAGAAATGGAATCTACAAAGTATGCACATTCTACGTCATAACGACTTTCTATAGTTTGCGCATGCGTTTGGAAATAAGAAAAGCTTACTTCCCCCGTTTTTTAAAATCACACCTTCTAGAAGGTTTACATGATTTCTTAAAAAACACGAGTTTTTAAAAAATGTGTTTGATTTCATAAATAGAATCAACAAAGTATGCACAATCTAAGTCATAACGACTTTCTATAGTTTGCGCATGCGTCCGGAAATAAGAAACGCTTACTTCCCCCATTTTTTAAAATCACAGCTTCTAGAAGGTTTACATGATTTCGTAAAAAGCACGAGTTTTTAGAAAATGTGTTTTATTTCATAAATGGAATGTACAAAGTATGCACATTCTACATCATAACGACTTTCTATAGTTTGCGCATGCGTCCGGAAATAAGAAAAGCTTACTTCCCCCATTTTTTCAAATCACAGCTTCTAGAAGGTTTACATGATTTCTTAAAAAACACGAGTTTTTAGAAAATGTGTTTTATTTCGTAAATGGAATCAGTAAAGTATGCACATTCTTTGTCATAACAACTTTCTATAGTTTGCGCATGCATCCGGAAATAAGAAAAGCTTACTTCCACCATTTTTTAAAATCACAGCTTCTAGAAGGTTTACATGATTTCGTAAAAAACACGAAATTTTAGAAAATGTGTTTTATTTCATAAATGGAATCTACAAAGAATGCACATTCTACGTCATAACGACTTTCTATAGATTGCGCATGCGTTTGGGAATAAGAAAAGCTTACTTCCCCCGTTTTTTAAAATCACGGCTTCTAGAAGGTTTATATGATTTCGTAAAAAACACGAGTTGTTAGAAAATGTGTTTTATTTCATAAATGGAATCAATAAAAGTATGCACATTCTACGTCATAATGACTTTCTATAGTTTGCGCATGCGTTTGGAAATAAGAAAAGCTTACTTCCCCCATTTTTTAAAATCACAGCTTCTAGAAGGTTTACACGATTTCTTAAAAAACACAAGTTTTTAGAAAATGTGTTTTATTTCATAAATGGAATCAAAAAAGTATGCACATTCTACGTCATAACGACTTTCTATAGTTTGTGCATGCATCCGGAAATAAGAAAAGCTTACTTCCACCATTTTTTAAAATCACAGCTTCTAGAAGGCTTACATGATTTCGTAAAAAACACGAGTATTTAGAAAATGTGTTTTATTTCATAAATGAACTCTACAAAGAATGCACATTCTACGTCATAACGACTTTCTATAGTTTGCGCATGCATCAGGAAATAAAGAAAAGCTTACTTCCACCGTTTTGTAAAATCACAGCTTCTAGAAGGCTTACATGATTTCGTAAAAAAGACGAGTTTTTAGAAAATGTGTTTTATTTCATAAATGGAATCTACAAAGTATGCACATTCTACGTCATAACGACTTTCTATAGTTTGCGCATGCGTTTGGAAATAAGAAAAGCGTACTTCCCCCGTTTTCTAAAATCACAGCTTCTAGAAGGTTTACATGATTTCTTAAAAAACACTAGTTTTTAGAAAATCTGTTTTATTTCATAAATGGAATCAACAAAGTATGCACATTCTACATCATAACGACTTTCTATAGTTTGCGCATGCGTCCGGAAATAAGAAAAGCTTACTTCCACCATTTTTGAAAATCACAGCTTCTAGAAGGTTTACATGATTTCGTAAAAAACACGAGTTTTTAGAAAATGTGTTTTATTTCATAAATAGAATCAACAAAGTATGCACATTCTAAGTCATAACGACTTTCTATAGTTTGCGAATGCGTCCGGAAATAAGAAAAGCTTACTTCCACCATTTTTTAAAATCACAGCTTCTAGAAGGTTTACATGATTTTTTAAAAAACACGAGTTTTTAGAAAATGTGTTTTATTTCATCAATGGAATCAACAAAGTATGCACATTCTACGTCATAACGACTTTCTATAGTTTGCGCATGCGTTTGGAAATAAGAAAAGCTTACTTCCCCCGTTTTTTAAAATCACAGCTTCTAGAAGGTTTACATGATTTCTTAAAAAACACAAGTTTTTAGAAAATGTGTTTTATTTCATAAATGGAATCAACAAAGTATGCACATTCTACGTCATAACGACTTTCTATAGTTAGCGCATACATCCGGAAATAAGAAAAGCTTACTTCCCCCGTTTTTTAAAATCACACCTTCTAGAAGGTTTACATGATTTCTTAAAAAACACAAGTTTTTAGAAAATGTGTTTGATTTCATAAATAGAATCAACAAAGTATGCAGATTCCACGTCATAACGACTTTCTATAGTTTGCCCATGCATCCGGAAATAAAAAAAGCTTACTTCCACCATTTTGTAAAATCACAGCTTCTAGAAGGTTTACATGATTTCCTAAAAAACACGAGTTTTTAGAAAATGTGTTTTATTTCATAAATGGAAGCTACAAAGTATGCACATTCTACGTCATAACGACTTTCTATAGTTTGCGCATGCGTCCAGAAATAAGAAAAGCTTACTTCCCCCGTTTTTTGAAATCACAGCTTCTAGAAGGTTTACATGATTTCTTAAAAAACACGAGTTTTTAGAAAATGTGTTTTATTTCATAAAAGGAAACAACAAAGTATGCACATTCTACGTCATAACGACTTTCTATAGTTTTCGCATGCATTTGGAAATAAGAAAAGCTTACTTCCCCCGTTTTTTAAAATCACAGCTTCTAGAAGGTTTACATGATTTCTTAAAAAACACGAGTTTTTAGAAAATGTGTTTTATTTCATAAATAGAGTCAACAAAGTATGCACATTCCACGTCATAACGACTTTCTATAGTTTGCGCATGCGTCCGGAAATAAGAAAACATTACTTCCACCGTTTTTTAAAATCACAGGTTCTAGAAGGTTTACATGATTTCGTAAAAAACACGAGTTTTTCGAAAATGTGTTTTATTTCAGAAATGGAATCTACAAAGTATGCACATTCTACGTCATAACGACTTTCTATAGTTTGCGCATGCGTTTGGAAATAAGAAAAGCTTACTTCCCCCGTTTTTTAAAATCACACCTTCTAGAAGGTTTACATGATTTCTTAAAAAACACGAGTTTTTAAAAAATGTGTTTGATTTCATAAATAGAATCAACAAAGTATGCACAATCTAAGTCATAACGACTTTCTATAGTTTGCGCATGCGTCCGGAAATAAGAAACGCTTACTTCCCCCATTTTTTAAAATCACAGCTTCTAGAAGGTTTACATGATTTCGTAAAAAGCACGAGTTTTTAGAAAATGTGTTTTATTTCATAAATGGAATGTACAAAGTATGCACATTCTACATCATAACGACTTTCTATAGTTTGCGCATGCGTCCGGAAATAAGAAAAGCTTACTTCCCCCATTTTTTCAAATCACAGCTTCTAGAAGGTTTACATGATTTCTTAAAAAACACGAGTTTTTAGAAAATGTGTTTTATTTCGTAAATGGAATCAGTAAAGTATGCACATTCTTTGTCATAACAACTTTCTATAGTTTGCGCATGCATCCGGAAATAAGAAAAGCTTACTTCCACCATTTTTTAAAATCACAGCTTCTAGAAGGTTTACATGATTTCGTAAAAAACACGAGTTTTTAGAAAATGTGTTTTATTTCATAAATGGAATCTACAAAGAATGCACATTCTACGTCATAACGACTTTCTATAGATTGCGCATGCGTTTGGGAATAAGAAAAGCTTACTTCCCCCGTTTTTTAAAATCACGGCTTCTAGAAGGTTTATATGATTTCGTAAAAAACACGAGTTGTTAGAAAATGTGTTTTATTTCATAAATGGAATCAATAAAAGTATGCACATTCTACGTCATAATGACTTTCTATAGTTTGCGCATGCGTTTGGAAATAAGAAAAGCTTACTTCCCCCATTTTTTAAAATCACAGCTTCTAGAAGGTTTACACGATTTCTTAAAAAACACAAGTTTTTAGAAAATGTGTTTTATTTCATAAATGGAATCAACAAAGTATGCACATTCTACGTCATAACGACTTTCTATAGTTTGTGCATGCATCCGGAAATAAGAAAAGCTTACTTCCACCGTTTTTTAAAATCACAGCTTCTAGAAGGTTTACATGATTTCGTAAAAAACACGAGTATTTAGAAAATGTGTTTTATTTCATAAATGAACTCTACAAAGAATGCACATTCTACGTCATAACGACTTTCTATAGTTTGCGCATGCATCAGGAAATAAAGAAAAGCTTACTTCCACCGTTTTGTAAAATCACAGCTTCTAGAAGGCTTACATGATTTCGTAAAAAAGACGAGTTTTTAGAAAATGTGTTTTATTTCATAAATGGAATCTACAAAGTATGCACATTCTACGTCATAACGACTTTCTATAGTTTGCGCATGCGTTTGGAAATAAGAAAAGCGTACTTCCCCCGTTTTTTAAAATCACAGCTTCTAGAAGGTTTACATGATTTCTTAAAAAACACTAGTTTTTAGAAAATCTGTTTTATTTCATAAATGGAATCAACAAAGTATGCACATTCTACATCATAACGACTTTCTATAGTTTGCGCATGCGTCCGGAAATAAGAAAAGCTTACTTCCACCATTTTTGAAAATCACAGCTTCTAGAAGGTTTACATGATTTCGTAAAAAACACGAGTTTTTAGAAAATGTGTTTTATTTCATAAATAGAATCAACAAAGTATGCACATTCTAAGTCATAACGACTTTCTATAGTTTGCGAATGCGTCCGGAAATAAGAAAAGCTTACTTCCACCATTTTTTAAAATCACAGCTTCTAGAAGGTTTACATGATTTTTTAAAAAACACGAGTTTTTAGAAAATGTGTTTTATTTCATCAATGGAATCAACAAAGTATGCACATTCTACGTCATAACGACTTTCTATAGTTTGCGCATGCGTTTGGAAATAAGAAAAGCTTACTTCCCCCGTTTTTTAAAATCACAGCTTCTAGAAGGTTTACATGATTTCTTAAAAAACACAAGTTTTTAGAAAATGTGTTTTATTTCATAAATGGAATCAACAAAGTATGCACATTCTACGTCATAACGACTTTCTATAGTTAGCGCATACATCCGGAAATAAGAAAAGCTTACTTCCCCCGTTTTTTAAAATCACACCTTCTAGAAGGTTTACATGATTTCTTAAAAAACACAAGTTTTTAGAAAATGTGTTTGATTTCATAAATAGAATCAACAAAGTATGCAGATTCCACGTCATAACGACTTTCTATAGTTTGCCCATGCATCCGGAAATAAAAAAAGCTTACTTCCACCATTTTGTAAAATCACAGCTTCTAGAAGGTTTACATGATTTCCTAAAAAACACGAGTTTTTAGAAAATGTGTTTTATTTCATAAATGGAAGCTACAAAGTATGCACATTCTACGTCATAACGACTTTCTATAGTTTGCGCATGCGTCCAGAAATAAGAAAAGCTTACTTCCCCCGTTTTTTGAAATCACAGCTTCTAGAAGGTTTACATGATTTCTTAAAAAACACGAGTTTTTGGAAAATGTGTTTTATTTCATAAAAGGAAACAACAAAGTATGCACATTCTACGTCATAACGACTTTCTATAGTTTTCGCATGCATTTGGAAATAAGAAAAGCTTACTTCCCCCGTTTTTTAAAATCACAGCTTCTAGAAGGTTTACATGATTTCTTAAAAAACACGAGTTTTTAGAAAATGTGTTTTATTTCATAAATAGAGTCAACAAAGTATGCACATTCCACGTCATAACGACTTTCTATAGTTTGCGCATGCGTCCGGAAATAAGAAAACATTACTTCCACCGTTTTTTAAAATCACAGGTTCTAGAAGGTTTACATGATTTCGTAAAAAACACGAGTTTTTCGAAAATGTGTTTTATTTCAGAAATGGAATCTACAAAGTATGCACATTCTACGTCATAACGACTTTCTATAGTTTGCGCATGCGTTTGGAAATAAGAAAAGCTTACTTCCCCCGTTTTTTAAAATCACACCTTCTAGAAGGTTTACATGATTTCTTAAAAAACACGAGTTTTTAAAAAATGTGTTTGATTTCATAAATAGAATCAACAAAGTATGCACAATCTAAGTCATAACGACTTTCTATAGTTTGCGCATGCGTCCGGAAATAAGAAACGCTTACTTCCCCCATTTTTTAAAATCACAGCTTCTAGAAGGTTTACATGATTTCGTAAAAAGCACGAGTTTTTAGAAAATGTGTTTTATTTCATAAATGGAATGTACAAAGTATGCACATTCTACATCATAACGACTTTCTATAGTTTGCGCATGCGTCCGGAAATAAGAAAAGCTTACTTCCCCCATTTTTTCAAATCACAGCTTCTAGAAGGTTTACATGATTTCTTAAAAAACACGAGTTTTTAGAAAATGTGTTTTATTTCGTAAATGGAATCAGTAAAGTATGCACATTCTTTGTCATAACAACTTTCTATAGTTTGCGCATGCATCCGGAAATAAGAAAAGCTTACTTCCACCATTTTTTAAAATCACAGCTTCTAGAAGGTTTACATGATTTCGTAAAAAACACGAAATTTTAGAAAATGTGTTTTATTTCATAAATGGAATCTACAAAGAATGCACATTCTACGTCATAACGACTTTCTATAGATTGCGCATGCGTTTGGGAATAAGAAAAGCTTACTTCCCCCGTTTTTTAAAATCACGGCTTCTAGAAGGTTTATATGATTTCGTAAAAAACACGAGTTGTTAGAAAATGTGTTTTATTTCATAAATGGAATCAATAAAAGTATGCACATTCTACGTCATAATGACTTTCTATAGTTTGCGCATGCGTTTGGAAATAAGAAAAGCTTACTTCCCCCATTTTTTAAAATCACAGCTTCTAGAAGGTTTACACGATTTCTTAAAAAACACAAGTTTTTAGAAAATGTGTTTTATTTCATAAATGGAATCAAAAAAGTATGCACATTCTACGTCATAACGACTTTCTATAGTTTGTGCATGCATCCGGAAATAAGAAAAGCTTACTTCCACCATTTTTTAAAATCACAGCTTCTAGAAGGCTTACATGATTTCGTAAAAAACACGAGTATTTAGAAAATGTGTTTTATTTCATAAATGAACTCTACAAAGAATGCACATTCTACGTCATAACGACTTTCTATAGTTTGCGCATGCATCAGGAAATAAAGAAAAGCTTACTTCCACCGTTTTGTAAAATCACAGCTTCTAGAAGGCTTACATGATTTCGTAAAAAAGACGAGTTTTTAGAAAATGTGTTTTATTTCATAAATGGAATCTACAAAGTATGCACATTCTACGTCATAACGACTTTCTATAGTTTGCGCATGCGTTTGGAAATAAGAAAAGCGTACTTCCCCCGTTTTCTAAAATCACAGCTTCTAGAAGGTTTACATGATTTCTTAAAAAACACTAGTTTTTAGAAAATCTGTTTTATTTCATAAATGGAATCAACAAAGTATGCACATTCTACATCATAACGACTTTCTATAGTTTGCGCATGCGTCCGGAAATAAGAAAAGCTTACTTCCACCATTTTTGAAAATCACAGCTTCTAGAAGGTTTACATGATTTCGTAAAAAACACGAGTTTTTAGAAAATGTGTTTTATTTCATAAATAGAATCAACAAAGTATGCACATTCTAAGTCATAACGACTTTCTATAGTTTGCGAATGCGTCCGGAAATAAGAAAAGCTTACTTCCACCATTTTTTAAAATCACAGCTTCTAGAAGGTTTACATGATTTTTTAAAAAACACGAGTTTTTAGAAAATGTGTTTTATTTCATCAATGGAATCAACAAAGTATGCACATTCTACGTCATAACGACTTTCTATAGTTTGCGCATGCGTTTGGAAATAAGAAAAGCTTACTTCCCCCGTTTTTTAAAATCACAGCTTCTAGAAGGTTTACATGATTTCTTAAAAAACACAAGTTTTTAGAAAATGTGTTTTATTTCATAAATGGAATCAACAAAGTATGCACATTCTACGTCATAACGACTTTCTATAGTTAGCGCATACATCCGGAAATAAGAAAAGCTTACTTCCCCCGTTTTTTAAAATCACACCTTCTAGAAGGTTTACATGATTTCTTAAAAAACACAAGTTTTTAGAAAATGTGTTTGATTTCATAAATAGAATCAACAAAGTATGCAGATTCCACGTCATAACGACTTTCTATAGTTTGCCCATGCATCCGGAAATAAAAAAAGCTTACTTCCACCATTTTGTAAAATCACAGCTTCTAGAAGGTTTACATGATTTCCTAAAAAACACGAGTTTTTAGAAAATGTGTTTTATTTCATAAATGGAAGCTACAAAGTATGCACATTCTACGTCATAACGACTTTCTATAGTTTGCGCATGCGTCCAGAAATAAGAAAAGCTTACTTCCCCCGTTTTTTGAAATCACAGCTTCTAGAAGGTTTACATGATTTCTTAAAAAACACGAGTTTTTAGAAAATGTGTTTTATTTCATAAAAGGAAACAACAAAGTATGCACATTCTACGTCATAACGACTTTCTATAGTTTTCGCATGCATTTGGAAATAAGAAAAGCTTACTTCCCCCGTTTTTTAAAATCACAGCTTCTAGAAGGTTTACATGATTTCTTAAAAAACACGAGTTTTTAGAAAATGTGTTTTATTTCATAAATAGAGTCAACAAAGTATGCACATTCCACGTCATAACGACTTTCTATAGTTTGCGCATGCGTCCGGAAATAAGAAAACATTACTTCCACCGTTTTTTAAAATCACAGGTTCTAGAAGGTTTACATGATTTCGTAAAAAACACGAGTTTTTCGAAAATGTGTTTTATTTCAGAAATGGAATCTACAAAGTATGCACATTCTACGTCATAACGACTTTCTATAGTTTGCGCATGCGTTTGGAAATAAGAAAAGCTTACTTCCCCCGTTTTTTAAAATCACACCTTCTAGAAGGTTTACATGATTTCTTAAAAAACACGAGTTTTTAAAAAATGTGTTTGATTTCATAAATAGAATCAACAAAGTATGCACAATCTAAGTCATAACGACTTTCTATAGTTTGCGCATGCGTCCGGAAATAAGAAACGCTTACTTCCCCCATTTTTTAAAATCACAGCTTCTAGAAGGTTTACATGATTTCGTAAAAAGCACGAGTTTTTAGAAAATGTGTTTTATTTCATAAATGGAATGTACAAAGTATGCACATTCTACATCATAACGACTTTCTATAGTTTGCGCATGCGTCCGGAAATAAGAAAAGCTTACTTCCCCCATTTTTTCAAATCACAGCTTCTAGAAGGTTTACATGATTTCTTAAAAAACACGAGTTTTTAGAAAATGTGTTTTATTTCGTAAATGGAATCAGTAAAGTATGCACATTCTTTGTCATAACAACTTTCTATAGTTTGCGCATGCATCCGGAAATAAGAAAAGCTTACTTCCACCATTTTTTAAAATCACAGCTTCTAGAAGGTTTACATGATTTCGTAAAAAACACGAGTTTTTAGAAAATGTGTTTTATTTCATAAATGGAATCTACAAAGAATGCACATTCTACGTCATAACGACTTTCTATAGATTGCGCATGCGTTTGGGAATAAGAAAAGCTTACTTCCCCCGTTTTTTAAAATCACGGCTTCTAGAAGGTTTATATGATTTCGTAAAAAACACGAGTTGTTAGAAAATGTGTTTTATTTCATAAATGGAATCAATAAAAGTATGCACATTCTACGTCATAATGACTTTCTATAGTTTGCGCATGCGTTTGGAAATAAGAAAAGCTTACTTCCCCCATTTTTTAAAATCACAGCTTCTAGAAGGTTTACACGATTTCTTAAAAAACACAAGTTTTTAGAAAATGTGTTTTATTTCATAAATGGAATCAACAAAGTATGCACATTCTACGTCATAACGACTTTCTATAGTTTGTGCATGCATCCGGAAATAAGAAAAGCTTACTTCCACCGTTTTTTAAAATCACAGCTTCTAGAAGGTTTACATGATTTCGTAAAAAACACGAGTATTTAGAAAATGTGTTTTATTTCATAAATGAACTCTACAAAGAATGCACATTCTACGTCATAACGACTTTCTATAGTTTGCGCATGCATCAGGAAATAAAGAAAAGCTTACTTCCACCGTTTTGTAAAATCACAGCTTCTAGAAGGCTTACATGATTTCGTAAAAAAGACGAGTTTTTAGAAAATGTGTTTTATTTCATAAATGGAATCTACAAAGTATGCACATTCTACGTCATAACGACTTTCTATAGTTTGCGCATGCGTTTGGAAATAAGAAAAGCGTACTTCCCCCGTTTTCTAAAATCACAGCTTCTAGAAGGTTTACATGATTTCTTAAAAAACACTAGTTTTTAGAAAATCTGTTTTATTTCATAAATGGAATCAACAAAGTATGCACATTCTACATCATAACGACTTTCTATAGTTTGCGCATGCGTCCGGAAATAAGAAAAGCTTACTTCCACCATTTTTGAAAATCACAGCTTCTAGAAGGTTTACATGATTTCGTAAAAAACACGAGTTTTTAGAAAATGTGTTTTATTTCATAAATAGAATCAACAAAGTATGCACATTCTAAGTCATAACGACTTTCTATAGTTTGCGAATGCGTCCGGAAATAAGAAAAGCTTACTTCCACCATTTTTTAAAATCACAGCTTCTAGAAGGTTTACATGATTTTTTAAAAAACACGAGTTTTTAGAAAATGTGTTTTATTTCATCAATGGAATCAACAAAGTATGCACATTCTACGTCATAACGACTTTCTATAGTTTGCGCATGCGTTTGGAAATAAGAAAAGCTTACTTCCCCCGTTTTTTAAAATCACAGCTTCTAGAAGGTTTACATGATTTCTTAAAAAACACAAGTTTTTAGAAAATGTGTTTTATTTCATAAATGGAATCAACAAAGTATGCACATTCTACGTCATAACGACTTTCTATAGTTAGCGCATACATCCGGAAATAAGAAAAGCTTACTTCCCCCGTTTTTTAAAATCACACCTTCTAGAAGGTTTACATGATTTCTTAAAAAACACAAGTTTTTAGAAAATGTGTTTGATTTCATAAATAGAATCAACAAAGTATGCAGATTCCACGTCATAACGACTTTCTATAGTTTGCCCATGCATCCGGAAATAAAAAAAGCTTACTTCCACCATTTTGTAAAATCACAGCTTCTAGAAGGTTTACATGATTTCCTAAAAAACACGAGTTTTTAGAAAATGTGTTTTATTTCATAAATGGAAGCTACAAAGTATGCACATTCTACGTCATAACGACTTTCTATAGTTTGCGCATGCGTCCAGAAATAAGAAAAGCTTACTTCCCCCGTTTTTTGAAATCACAGCTTCTAGAAGGTTTACATGATTTCTTAAAAAACACGAGTTTTTAGAAAATGTGTTTTATTTCATAAAAGGAAACAACAAAGTATGCACATTCTACGTCATAACGACTTTCTATAGTTTTCGCATGCATTTGGAAATAAGAAAAGCTTACTTCCCCCGTTTTTTAAAATCACAGCTTCTAGAAGGTTTACATGATTTCTTAAAAAACACGAGTTTTTAGAAAATGTGTTTTATTTCATAAATAGAGTCAACAAAGTATGCACATTCCACGTCATAACGACTTTCTATAGTTTGCGCATGCGTCCGGAAATAAGAAAACCTTACTTCCACCGTTTTTTAAAATCATAGGTTCTAGAAGGTTTACATGATTTCGTAAAAAACACGAGTTTTTCGAAAATGTGTTTTATTTCAGAAATGGAATCTACAAAGTATGCACATTCTACGTCATAACGACTTTCTATAGTTTGCGCATGTGTTTGGAAATAAGAAAAGCTTACTTCCCCCGTTTTTTAAAATCACACCTTCTAGAAGGTTTACATGATTTCTTAAAAAACACGAGTTTTTAAAAAATGTGTTTGATTTCATAAATAGAATCAACAAAGTATGCACAATCTAAGTCATAACGACTTTCTATAGTTTGCGCATGCGTCCGGAAATAAGAAACGCTTACTTCCCCCATTTTTTAAAATCACAGCTTCTAGAAGGTTTACATGATTTCGTAAAAAGCACGAGTTTTTAGAAAATGTGTTTTATTTCATAAATGGAATGTACAAAGTATGCACATTCTACATCATAACGACTTTCTATAGTTTGCGCATGCGTCCGGAAATAAGAAAAGCTTACTTCCCCCATTTTTTCAAATCACAGCTTCTAGAAGGTTTACATGATTTCTTAAAAAACACGAGTTTTTAGAAAATGTGTTTTATTTCGTAAATGGAATCAGTAAAGTATGCACATTCTTTGTCATAACAACTTTCTATAGTTTGCGCATGCATCCGGAAATAAGAAAAGCTTACTTCCACCATTTTTTAAAATCACAGCTTCTAGAAGGTTTACATGATTTCGTAAAAAACACGAGTTTTTAGAAAATGTGTTTTATTTCATAAATGGAATCTACAAAGAATGCACATTCTACGTCATAACGACTTTCTATAGATTGCGCATGCGTTTGGGAATAAGAAAAGCTTACTTCCCCCGTTTTTTAAAATCACGGCTTCTAGAAGGTTTATATGATTTCGTAAAAAACACGAGTTGTTAGAAAATGTGTTTTATTTCATAAATGGAATCAATAAAAGTATGCACATTCTACGTCATAATGACTTTCTATAGTTTGCGCATGCGTTTGGAAATAAGAAAAGCTTACTTCCCCCATTTTTTAAAATCACAGCTTCTAGAAGGTTTACACGATTTCTTAAAAAACACAAGTTTTTAGAAAATGTGTTTTATTTCATAAATGGAATCAACAAAGTATGCACATTCTACGTCATAACGACTTTCTATAGTTTTCGCATGCATTTGGAAATAAGAAAAGCTTACTTCCCCCGTTTTTTAAAATCACAGCTTCTAGAAGGTTTACATGATTTCTTAAAAAACACGAGTTTTTAGAAAATGTGTTTTATTTCATAAATAGAGTCAACAAAGTATGCACATTCCACGTCATAACGACTTTCTATAGTTTGTGCATGCATCCGGAAATAAGAAAAGCTTACTTCCACCGTTTTTTAAAATCACAGCTTCTAGAAGGTTTACATGATTTCGTAAAAAACACGAGTATTTAGAAAATGTGTTTTATTTCATAAATGAACTCTACAAAGAATGCACATTCTACGTCATAACGACTTTCTATAGTTTGCGCATGCATCAGGAAATAAAGAAAAGCTTACTTCCACCGTTTTGTAAAATCACAGCTTCTAGAAGGCTTACATGATTTCGTAAAAAAGACGAGTTTTTAGAAAATGTGTTTTATTTCATAAATGGAATCTACAAAGTATGCACATTCTACGTCATAACGACTTTCTATAGTTTGCGCATGCGTTTGGAAATAAGAAAAGCGTACTTCCCCCGTTTTTTAAAATCACAGCTTCTAGAAGGTTTACATGATTTCTTAAAAAAACACTAGTTTTTAGAAAATCTGTTTTATTTCATAAATGGAATCAACAAAGTATGCACATTCTACATCATAACGACTTTCTATAGTTTGCGCATGCGTCCGGAAATAAGAAAAGCTTACTTCCACCATTTTTGAAAATCACAGCTTCTAGAAGGTTTACATGATTTCGTAAAAAACACGAGTTTTTAGAAAATGTGTTTTATTTCATAAATAGAATCAACAAAGTATGCACATTCTAAGTCATAACGACTTTCTATAGTTTGCGAATGCGTCCGGAAATAAGAAAAGCTTACTTCCACCATTTTTTAAAATCACAGCTTCTAGAAGGTTTACATGATTTTTTATAAAACACGAGTTTTTAGAAAATGTGTTTTATTTCATCAATGGAGTCAACAAAGTATGCACATTCTACGTCATAACGACTTTCTATAGTTTGCGCATGCGTTTGGAAATAAGAAAAGCTTACTTCCCCCGTTTTTTAAAATCACAGCTTCTAGAAGGTTTACATGATTTCTTAAAAAACACAAGTTCTTAGAAAATGTGTTTTATTTCATAAATGGAATCAACAAAGTATGCACATTCTACGTCATAACGACTTTCTATAGTTAGCGCATACATCCGGAAATAAGAAAAGCTTACTTCCCCCGTTTTTTAAAATCACACCTTCTAGAAGGTTTACATGATTTCTTAAAAAACACAAGTTTTTAGAAAATGTGTTTGATTTCATAAATAGAATCAACAAAGTATGCAGATTCCACGTCATAACGACTTTCTATAGTTTGCCCATGCATCCGGAAATAAAAAAAGCTTACTTCCACCATTTTGTAAAATCACAGCTTCTAGAAGGTTTACATGATTTCCTAAAAAACACGAGTTTTTAGAAAATGTGTTTTATTTCATAAATGGAAGCTACAAAGTATGCACATTCTACGTCATAACGACTTTCTATAGTTTGCGCATGCGTCCAGAAATAAGAAAAGCTTACTTCCCCCGTTTTTTGAAATCACAGCTTCTAGAAGGTTTACATGATTTCTTAAAAAACACGAGTTTTTAGAAAATGTGTTTTATTTCATAAAAGGAAACAACAAAGTATGCACATTCTACGTCATAACGACTTTCTATAGTTTTCGCATGCATTTGGAAATAAGAAAAGCTTACTTCCCCCGTTTTTTAAAATCACAGCTTCTAGAAGGTTTACATGATTTCTTAAAAAACACGAGTTTTTAGAAAATGTGTTTTATTTCATAAATAGAGTCAACAAAGTATGCACATTCCACGTCATAACGACTTTCTATAGTTTGCGCATGCGTCCGGAAATAAGAAAACCTTACTTCCACCGTTTTTTAAAATCACAGGTTCTAGAAGGTTTACATGATTTCGTAAAAAACACGAGTTTTTCGAAAATGTGTTTTATTTCAGAAATGGAATCTACAAAGTATGCACATTCTACGTCATAACGACTTTCTATAGTTTGCGCATGCGTTTGGAAATAAGAAAAGCTTACTTCCCCCGTTTTTTAAAATCACACCTTCTAGAAGGTTTACATGATTTCTTAAAAAACACGAGTTTTTAAAAAATGTGTTTGATTTCATAAATAGAATCAACAAAGTATGCACAATCTAAGTCATAACGACTTTCTATAGTTTGCGCATGCGTCCGGAAATAAGAAACGCTTACTTCCCCCATTTTTTAAAATCACAGCTTCTAGAAGGTTTACATGATTTCGTAAAAAGCACGAGTTTTTAGAAAATGTGTTTTATTTCATAAATGGAATGTACAAAGTATGCACATTCTACATCATAACGACTTTCTATAGTTTGCGCATGCGTCCGGAAATAAGAAAAGCTTACTTCCACCATTTTTGAAAATCACAGCTTCTAGAAGGTTTACATGATTTCGTAAAAAACACGAGTTTTTAGAAAATGTGTTTTATTTCATAAATAGAATCAACAAAGTATGCACATTCTAAGTCATAACGACTTTCTATAGTTTGCGAATGCGTCCGGAAATAAGAAAAGCTTACTTCCACCATTTTTTAAAATGGAATCTACAAAGTTTGCACATTCTACGTCATAACGACTTTCTATAGTTTGCGCATGCGTCCGGAAATAAGAAAAGCTTACTTCCACCTTTTTTTAAAATCACAGCTTCTAGAAGGTTTACATGATTTCGTAAAAAACACGAGTTTTTAGAAAATGTGTTTTATTTCATAGATGGAATCTGCAAAGTATGCACATTCTACGTCATAACGACTTTCTATAGTTTAAGCATGCGTCCGGAAATACGAAAAGCTTACTTCCACTGTTTTTTAAAATCACAGCTTCTAGAAGGTTTACATGATTTTGTAAAAAACATGAGTTTTTAGAAAATGTGTTTTATTTCATAAATGGAATCTACAAAGAATGCACATTCTACCTCCTAACGACTTTCTATAGTTTGCGCATGCGTTTGGAAATAAGAAAAGCTTACTTCCCCCGTTTTTTAAAATCACAGCTTCTAGAAGGTTTACATGATTTGTTAAAAAACATGAGTTTTTACAAAATGTGTTTTATTTCATAAATGGAATCAACAAAGTATGCACATTCTACATCATAACGAATTTCTATAGTTTGCGCATGCGTCCGGAAATAAGAAAAGCTTACTTCTTCCGTTTTTTAAAATCACAGCTTCTAGAAGGTTTACATGATTTCGTAAAAAACACGAGTTTTTCGAAAATGTGTTTTATTTCATAAATGGAATCTACAAAGTATGCACATTCTACGTCATAACAACTTTCTATAGTTTGCGCATGCATCCGGAAATAAGAAAAGCTTACTTCCACCGTTTTTTAAAATCACAGCTTCTAGAAGATTTACATGATTTCGTAAAAACACGAGTTTTTAGAAAATGCGTTTTATTTCATAAATGGAATCTACAAAGTATGCACATTTTACGTCATAAGGACTTTCTATAGTTTGCGCATGCGTTTGGAAATAAGAAAAGCTTACTTCCCCCGTTTTTCAAAATCACAGCTTCTAGAAGGTTTACATAATTTCTTAAAAAACATGAGTTTTTAGAAAATGTATTTTATTTCATAAATGGAATCAACAAAGTATGCACATTCTACGTCATAACGACTTTCTATAGTTTTCGCATGCATTTGGAAATAAGAAAAGCTTACTTCCCCCGTTTTTTATAATCACAGCTTCTAGAAGGTTTACATGATTTCTTAAAAAACACGAGTTTTTAGAAAATGTGTTTTATTTCATAAATGGAATCAACAAAGTATGCACATTCTACGTCATAACGACTTTCTATAGTTTGCGCATGCATTTGGAAATAAGAAAAGCTTACTTCCCCCGTTTTTTAAAATCACAGCTTCTATAAGGTTTACATGATTTCTTAAAAAACACGAGTTTTTAGAAAATGTGTTTTATTTCATAAATGGAATCAACAAAGTATGCACATTCTACGTCATAACGACTTTCTATAGTTTGCGCATGCATTTGGAAATAAGAAAAGCTTACTTCCCCCGTTTTTTAAAATCACACCTTCTAGAAGGTTTACATGATTTCTTAAAAAACACGAGTTTTTAGAAAATGTGTTTAATTTCATAAATGGAATCAACAAAGTATGCACATTCTACGTCCTAACGACTTTCTATAGTTTGCGCATGCGTTTGGAAATAAGAAAAGCTTACTTCCCCCGTTTTTTAAAATCACAGCTTCTAGAAGGTTTACATGATTTCGTAAAAAACACGAGTTTTTAGAAAATGTGTTTTATTTCATAAATGGAATCTACAAAGAATGCACATTCTACGTCATAACGACTTTCTATAGTTTGCGCATGCGTCCGGAAATAAGAAAAGCTTACTTCCCCCGTTTTTTGAAATCACAGCTTCTAGAAGGTTTACATGATTTCTTAAAAAACACGAGTTTTTAGAAAATGTGTTTTATTTCATAAAAGGTAACAACAAAGTATGCACATTCTACGTCATAACGACTTTCTATAGTTTGCGCATGCATTTGGAAATAAGAAAAGCTTACTTCCCCAGTTTTTTAAAATCACAGCTTCTAGAAGGTTTACATGATTTCGTAAAAAACACGAGTTTTTCGAAAATGTGTTTTATTTCAGAAATGGAATCTACAAAGTATGCACATTCTACGTCATAACGACTTTCTATAGTTTGCGCATGCGTTTGGAAATAAGAAAAGCTTACTTCCCCCGTTTTTTAAAATCACACGTTCTAGAAGGTTTACATGATTTCTTAAAAAACACGAGTTTTTAGAAAATTTGTTTGATTTCATAAATAGAATCAACAAAGTATGCACATTCTAAGTCATAAGGACTTTCTATAGTTTGGGCATGCGTCCGGAAATAAGAAACGCTTACTTCCCCCGTTTTTTAAAATCACAGCTTCTAGAAGGTTTACATGATTTCGTAAAAAGCACGAGTTTTTAGAAAATGTGTTTTATTTCATAAATGGAATGTACAAAGTATGCACATTCTACGTCATAACGACTTTCTATAGTTTGCGCATGCGTCCGGAAATAAGAAAAGCTTACTTCCACCATTTTTGAAAATCACAGCTTCTAGAAGGTTTACATGATTTCGTAAAAAACACGAGTTTTTAGAAAATGTGTTTTATTTCATAAATAGAATCAACAAAGTATGCACATTCTAAGTCATAACGACTTTCTATAGTTTGCGCATGCGTCCGGAAATAAGAAAAGCTTACTTCCACCGTTTTTTAAAATCACAGCTTCTAGAAGGTTTACATGATTTCTTAAAAAACACGAGTTTTTAGAAAATGTGTTTTATTTAAAAAATGGAATCAACAAAGTATGCACATTCTACGTCATAACGACTTTCTATAGTTTGTTCATTCGTCCGGAAATAAGAAAAGCTTACTTCCACCGTTTTTTAAAATCACGGGTTCTAGAAGGTTTACATGATTTCGTAAAAAACACGAGTTTTTAGAAAATGTGCTTTATTTCATAAATGGAATCTACAAAGTATGCGCATTCTACGTCATAATGAGTTTTTATAGTTTTCGCATGCATCCGGAAATAAGAAAAGCTTACTTCCCCCGTTTTTTAAAATCACAGCTTCTAGAAGGTTTACATGATTTCTTAAAAAACACGAGTTTTTAGAAAATGTGTTTTATTTCATAAATGAAATAAACAAAGTATGCACGTTCTACGTAAAAACGACTTTCTATAGTTTGCGCATGCGTCCGGAAATAAGAAAAGCTTACTTCCCCCGTTTTTTAAAATCACTGCTTGTAGAAGGTTTACATGATTTGTTAAAAAACACGAGTTTTTAGAAAATGTGTTTTATTTCATAAATGGAATCAACAAAGTATGTACATTCTACGTCATAAAGACTTTCTATTGTTTGCGCATGCGTCCGAAAATAAGAAAAGCTTACTTCCACCGTTTTTTAAAATCACAGCTTCTAGAAGGTTTACATGATTTCGTAAAAAACAAAAGTTTTTAGAAAATGTGTTTTATTTCATAAATGGAATCTACAAAGTATGCACATTCTACGTCATAACGACTTTCTATAGTTTGCGCATGCATCCGGAAATAAGAAAAGCTTACTTCCACCGTTTTTTAAAATCACAGCTTCTAGAAGGTTTACATGATTTCCTGAAAAACACGAGTTTTTAGAAAATGTGTTTTATTTCATAAATGGAATCAACAAAGTATGCACATTCTACGTCATAACCACTTTCTATAGTTTGCGCATGCGTCCGGAAATAAGAAAAGCTTACTTCCCCCGTTTTTTAAAAACACAGCTTCTAGAAGGTTTACATGATTTCTTAAAAAACACGAGTTTTTAGAAAATGTGTTTTTTTTTCATAAATGGTTTCAACAAAGTATGCACATTCTATGTCATAACGAGTTTCTATAGTTTGTGCATGCGTTTGGAAATAAGAAAAGCTTACTTCCCCCGTTTTTAGAAAATGTGTTTTATTTCATAAATGGAATCAACAAAGTATGCACATTCTACGTCATAACGACTTTTTATAGTTTGCGCATGCGTCCGGAAATAAGAAAAGCTTACTTCCACCATTTTTGAAAATCACAGCTTCTAGAAGGTTTACATGATTTCGTAAAAAACACGAGTTTTTAGAAAACGTGTTTTATTTGATAAATGGAATCTAAAAAGTATGCACATTCTACGTCATAAAGACTTTCTATAGTTTGCGCATGCGTCCGGAAATAGGAAAAGCTTACTTCCCCCGTTTTTTAAAATCACAGCTTCTAGAAGGTTTACATGATTTCTTTAAAAACACGAGTTTTTAGAAAATGTGTTTTATTTCATAAATAGAATCAATAAAGTATGCACATTCTACGTCATAACGACTTTCTATAGTTTTCAAATGTGTCCGCAAATAAGAAAAGCTTACTTCCACCGTTTTTTAAAATCACAGCTTCTAGAAGGTTTACATGATTTCTTAAAAAACACGAGTTTTTAGAAAATGTGTATTATTTCATAAATGGAATCAAAAAAGTATGCACATTCTACGTCATAACGACTTTCTATAGTTTGCGCATTAGTCCGGAAATAAGAAAAGCTTACTTCCACCATTTTTTAAAATCACAGCTTCTAGAAGGTTTACATGATTTCGTAAAAAACACGAGTTTTTAGAAAATGTGCTTTATTTCATAAATGGAATCAACAAAGTATGCACATTCTACGTCATAACGACTTTCTATAGTTTGCGCATGCGTCCGGAAATAAGAAAAGCTTACTTCCCCCTGTTTTTTAAAATCACAGCTTATAGAAGGTTTACATGATTTCTTAAAAAACACGAGTTTTTAGAAAATGTGTTTTATTTCATAAATGGATTCTACAAAGAATGCACATTCTACGTCATAACGACTTTCTATAGTTTGCGCATGCGTTTGGAAATAAGAAAAGCTTACTTCCCCCGTTTTTTAAAATCACAGCTTCTAGAAGGTTTACATGATTTCGTAAAAAACACGAGTTTTTAGAAAATGTGTTTTATTTCATAAATGGAATCAACAAAGTATGCACATTCTACATCCTAACGACTTTCTATAGTTTGCGCATGCGTTTGGAAATAAGAAAAGCTTACTTCCCCCGTTTTTCAAAATCACATCTTCTAGAAGGTTTACATGATTTCTTAAAAAACACGAGTTTTTAGAAAATGTGTTTTATTTCATAAATGGAATCAACAAAGTATGAACATTCTACGTCATAACGACTTTCTATAGTTTTCGCATGCATTTGGAAATAAGAAAAGCTTACTTCCCCCCGTTTTTTAAAATCACAGCTTCTAGAAGGTTTACATGATTTCGTAAAAAACACGAGTTTTTAGAAAATGTGTTTTATTTCATAAATGGAATCTACAAAGTGTGCACATTCTATGTCATAACGACTTTCTATAGTTTGCGCATGTATCCGGAAATAAGAAAAGCTTACTTCCACCGTTTTTTAAAATCACAGCTTCTAGAAGGTTTACATGATTTCATAAAAAACACGAGTTTTTTCGAATATGTGTTTTATTTCATAAATGGAATCTACAAAGTATGCACATTCTACGTCATAACGACTTTCTATAGTTTGCGCATGCGTCTGGAAATAAGAAAAGCTTACTTCCCTCGTTTTTTCAAATCACAGCTTCTAGAAGGTTTACATGATTTCGTAAAGAACACGAGTTTTTAGAAAATGTGTTTTATTTCATAAATGGAATGAACAAAGTATCCACATTCTATCTCATAACGACTTTCTGTAGTTTGCGCATGCGTTTGGAAATAAGAAAAGCTCACTTCCCACGTTTCTTAAAATCACAGCTTCTAGAAGGTTTACATGATTTCTTAAAAAACACGAGTTTTTAGAAAATGTGTTTTATTTCATAAATAGGATAAACAAAGTATGCACATTCTACGTCATAACGACTTTCTATACTTTGCGCATGCGTCCGGAAATGAGAAAAGCTTACTTCCACCATTTTTTAAAATCATAGCTTCTAGAAGGTTTACATGATTTCATAAAAAACACGAGTTTTTAGAAAATGTGTTTTATTTCATAAATGGAATCTACAAAGTTTGCACATTCTACGTCATAACGACTTTCTATAGTTTGCACATGCGTCCGGAAATACGAAAATCTTACTTCCACCATTTTTTAAAATCACAGCTTCTAGAAGGTTTACATGATTTCGTAAAAAACACGAGTTTTTAGAAAATGTGTTTTATTTCATAAATGGAATCTACAAAGTATGCACATTCTAAGTCATAACGACTTTCTATAGTTTGCGCATGCGTCCGGAAATAAGAAAAGCTTACTTCCCCCGTTTTTTAAAATCACAGCTTCTAGAAGGTTTACATGATTTCGTAAAAAACACGAGTTTTTAGAAAATGTGTTTTATTTCATAAATGGAATCTACAAAGTATGCACATTCTACGTCATAACGACTTTCTATAGTTTGCGCATGCGTCCCGAAATAAGAAAAGCTTACTTCCCCCGTTTTTTTAAAATCAGAACTTCTAGAAGGTTTACATGATTTCGTAAAAAACACGAGTTTTTAGAAAATGTGTTTTATTTCATAAATGTAATCTACAAAGAATGCACATTCTACGTCATAACGACTTTCTATAGTTTGCGCATGCGTTTGGAAATAAGAAAAGCTTACTTCCCCCGTTTTTTAAAACCACAGCTTCTAGAAGGTTTACATGATTTCTTAAAAAACATGACTTTTTAGAAAATTTGTTTTATTTCATAAATGGAATCAACAAAGTATGCACATTCTACATCATAACGACTTTCTATAGTTTGCGCATGCGTCCGGAAATAAGAAAAGCTTACTTCCCCCGTTTTTTTCAAATCACAGCTTCTAGAAGGTTTACATGATTTCTTAAAAAACACGAGTTTTTAAAAAATGTGTTTTATTTCATAAATGGAATCAACAAAGTATGCACATTCTATGTCATAACGACTTTCTAAAGTTTTCGCATGCATCCGGAAATAAGAAAAGCTTACTTCCACCATTTTTTAAAATCACAGCTTCTAGAAGGTTTACATGATTTCGTAAAAAACACGAGTTTTTAGAAAATGTGTTTTATTTCATAAATGGAATCTACAAAGAATGCACATTCTACGTCATAACGAATTTCTATAGATTGCGCATGCGTTTGGAAATAAGAAATGCTTACTTCCCCCGTTTTTTAAAATCACAGCTTCTAGAAGGTTTACACGATTTCTTAAAAAACACAAGTTTTTAGAAAATGTGTTTTATTTCATAAATGGAATCAACAAAGTATGCACATTCTACGTCATAACGACTTTCTATAGTTTGTGCATGCAGCCGGAAATAAGAAAAGCTTACTTCCACCGTTTTTTAAAATCACAGCTTCTAGAAGGTTTACATGATTTCGTAAAAAACACGAGTATTTAGAAAATGTGTTTTATTTCATAAATGGAATCTACAAAGAATGCACATTCTACGTCATAACGACTTTCTATAGTTTGCGCATGCATCCGGAAATAAAGAAAAGCTTACTTCCACCGTTTTGTAAAATCACAGCTTCTAGAAGGTTTACATGATTTCGTAAAAAAGACGAGTTTTTAGAAAATGTGTTGTATTTCATAAATGGAATCTACAAAGTATCCACATTCTACGTCATAACGACTTTCTATAGTTTGCGCATGCGTTTGGAAATAAGAAAAGCGTACTTCCCCCGTTTTTTAAAATCACAGCTTCTGGAAGGTTTACATGATTTCTTAAAAAACACTAGTTTTTAGAAAATCTGTTTTATTTCATAAATGGAATCAACAAAGTATGCACATTCTACATCATAACGACTTTCTATAGTTTGCGCATACATTTGGAAATAAGAAAAGCTTACTTCCCCCGTTTTTTAAAATCACAACTTCTAGAAGGTTTACATGATTTCTTAAAAAACACGAGTTTTTGGAAAATGTGTTTTATTTCATAAATAGAATCAACAAAGTATGCACATTCTACGTCATAACGAATTTCTATACTTTGCGCATGCGTCCGGATATAAGAAAAGCTTACTTCCACCGTTTTTTAAAATCACAGCTTCTAGAAGGTTTACATGATTTCGTAAAAAACACGAGTTTTTAGAAAATGTGTTTTATTTCATAAATGGAATCTACAAAGAATGCACATTCTACGTAATAACGACTTTCTATAGTTTCCGCATGCGTTTGGAAATAAGAAAAGCTTACTTCCCCCGTTTTTGAAAATCATAGCTTCTAGAAGGTTTACATGATTTTTTAAAAAACACGAGTTTTTAGAAAATGTGTTTTATTTCATCAATGGAATCAACAAAGTATGCACATTCTACGCCATAACGACTTTCTATAGTTTTGCGCATGCGTTTGGAAATAAGAAAAGATTACTTCCCCCGTTTTTTAAAATCACAGCTTCTAGAAGGTTTACATGATTTCTTAAAAAACACAAGTTTTTAGAAAATGTGTTTTATTTCATAAATGGAATCAACAAAGTATGCACATTCTACGTCATAACGACTTTCTATAGTTTGCGCATGCATCCGGAAATAAGAAAAGCTTACTTCCCCCATTTTTTAAAATCACACCTTCTAGAAGGTTTACATGATTTCTTAAAAAACACAAGTTTTTAGAAAATGTGTTTGATTTCATAAATAGAATCAACAAAGTATGCACATTCCACGTCATAACGACTTTCTATAGTTTGCCCATGCATCCGAAATAAAAAAAGCTTACTTCCACCGTTTTGTAAAATCACAGCTTCTAGAAGGTTTACATGATTTCGTAAAAAACACGAGTTTTTAGAAAATGTGTTTTATTTCAAAAATGGAAGCTACAAAGTGTGCACATTCTACGTCATAACGACTTTCTATAGTTTGCGCATGCGTCCGGAAATAAGAAAAGCTTACTTCCCCCGTTTTTTGAAATCACACCTTCTAGAAGGTTTACATGATTTCGTAAAAAACACGAGTTTTTAGAAAATGTGTTTTATTTCAATAAATGTAATCTACAAAGAATGCACATTCTACGTCATAACGACTTTCTATAGTTTGCGCATGCGTTTGGAAATAAGAAAAGCTTACTTCCCCCGTTTTTTAAAACCACAGCTTCTAGAAGGTTTACATGATTTCTTAAAAAACATGAGTTTTTAGAAAATTTGTTTTATTTCATAAATGGAATCAACAAAGTATGCACATTCTACATCATAACGACTTTCTATAGTTTGCGCATGCGTCCGGAAATAAGAAAAGCTTACTTCCCCCGTTTTTTCAAATCACAGCTTCTAGAAGGTTTACATGATTTCTTAAAAAACACGAGTTTTTAGAAAATGTGTTTTATTTCATAAATGGAATCAACAAAGTATGCACATTCTATGTCATAACGACTTTCTAAAGTTTTCGCATGCATCCGGAAATAAGAAAAGCTTACTTCCACCAGTTTTTAAAATCACAGCTTCTAGAAGGTTTACATGATTTCGTAAAAAAAACGAGTTTTTAGAAAATGTGTTTTATTTCATAAATGGAATCTACAAAGAATGCACATTCTACATCATAACGACTTTCTATAGATTGCGCATGCGTTTGGAAATAAGAAAAGCTTACTTCCCCCGTTTTTTAAAATCACAGCTTCTAGAAGGTTTATATGTTTTCGTAAAAAACACGAGTTTTAGAAAATGTGTTTTATTTCATAAATGGAATCAATAAAAGTATGCACATTCTACGTCATAACGACTTTCTATAGTTTGCGCATGCGTTTGGAAATAAGAAAAGCTTACTACCCCTGTTTTTTAAAATCACAGCTTCTAGAAGGTTTACACGATTTCTTAAAAAAGACAAGTTTTTAGAAAATGTGTTTTATTTCATAAATGGAAGCTACAAAGTATGCACATTCTACGTCATAACGACTTTCTATAGTTTGCGCATGCGTCCGGAAATAAGAAAAGCTTACTTCCCCCGTTTTTTGAAATCACAGCTTCTAGAAGGTTTACATGATTTCGTAAAAAACACGAGTTTTAAGAAAATGTGTTTTATTTCATAAATGTAATCTACAAAGAATGCACATTCTACGTCATAACGACTTTCTATAGTTTGCGCATGCGTTTGGAAATAAGAAAAGCTTACTTCCCCCGTTTTTTTAAAACCACAGCTTCTAGAAGGTTTACATGATTTCTTAAAAAACATGAGTTTTTAGAAAATTTGATTTATTTCATAAATGGAATCAACAAAGTATGCACATTCTACATCATAACGACTTTCTATAGTTTGCGCATGCGTCCGGAAATAAGAAAAGCTTACTTCCCCCGTTTTTTCAAATCACAGCTTCTAGAAGGTTTACATGATTTCTTAAAAAACACGAGTTTTAGAAAAATGTGTTTTATTTCATAAATGGAATCAACAAAGTATGCACATTCTATGTCATAACGAATTTCTAAAGTTTTCACATGCATCCGGAAATAAGAAAAGCTTACTTCCACCAGTTTTTAAAATCACAGCTTCTAGAAGGTTTACATGATTTCGTAAAAAACATGAGTTTTAGAAAATGTGTTTTATTTCATAAATGGAATCTACAAAGAATGCACATTCTACGTCATAAACGACTTTCTATAGATTGCGCATGCGTTTGGAAATAAGAAAAACTTACTTCCCCCGTTTTTTAAAATCACAGCTTCTAGAAGGTTTATATGATTTCGTAAAAAACACGAGTTTTTAGAAATGTGTTTTATTTCATAAATGGAATCAATAAAAGTATGCACATTCTACGTCATAACGACTTTCTATAGTTTGCGCATGCGTTTGGAAATAAGAAAAGCTTACTACCCCCGTTTTTTAAAATCACAGCTTCTAGAAGGTTTACATGATTTCGTAAAAAAGACGAGTTTTTAGAAAATGTGTTGTATTTCATAAATGGAATCTACAAAGTATCCACATTCTACGTCATAACGACTTTCTATAGTTTGCGCATGCGCTTTGGAAATAAGAAAATCGTACTTCCCCCGTTTTTTAAAATCACAGCTTCTAGAAGGTTTACATGATTTCTTAAAAACACTAGTTTTTACAAAATCTGTTTTATTTCATAAATGGAATCAACAAAGTATGCACATTCTACATCATAACGACTTTCTATAGTTTGCGCATGCATTTGGAAATAAGAAAAGCTTACTTCCCCCATTTTTTAAAATCACAACTTCTAGAAGGTTTACATGATTTCTTAAAAAACACGAGTTTTTAGAAAATGTGTTTTATTTCATAAATAGAATCAACAAAGTATGCACATTCTACGTCATAACGAATTTCTATACTTTGCGCATGCGTCCGGAAATAAGAAAAGCTTACTTCCACCGTTTTTTAAAATCACAAGCTTCTAGAAGGTTTACATGATTTCGTAAAAAAACACGAGTTTTTAGAAAATGTGTTTTATTTCATAAATGGAATCTGCAAAGAATGCACATTCTACGTAATAACGACTTTCTATAGTTTTCGCATGCGTTTGGAAATAAGAAAAGCTTACTTCCCCCCGTTTTTGAAAATCACAGCTTCTAGAAGGTTTACATGATTTTTTAAAAAACACGAGTTTTTAGAAGATGTGTTTTATTTCATCAATGGAATCAACAAAGTATGCACATTCTACGTCATAACGACTTTCTATAGTTTGCGCATGCGTTTGGAAATAAGAAAAGCTTACTTCCCCCGTTTTTTAAAATGACAACTTCTAGAAGGTTTACATGATTTCTTAAAAAACACAAGTTTTTAGAAAATGTGTTTGATTTCTTAAATAGAATCAACAAAGTATGCACATTCCACGTCATAACGACTTTCTATAGTTTGCCATGCATCCGGAAATAAAAAAAGCTTACTTCCACCGTTTTGTAAAATCACAGCTTCTAGAAGGTTTACATGATTTCGTAAAAAACACGAGTTTTTAGAAAATGTGTTTTATTTCATAAATGGAAGCTACAAAGTATGCACATTCTACATCATAACGACTTTCTATAGTTTGCGCATGCGTCCGGAAATAAGAAAAGCTTACTTCCCCCGGTTTTTGAAATCACAGCTTCTAGAAGGTTTACATGATTTCTTAAAATACACAAGTTTTTAGAAAATGTGTTTTATTTCATAAAAGGAAACAACAAAATATGCACATTCTACGTCATAACGACTTTCTATAGTTTGCGCATGCATTTGGAAATAAGAAAAGCTTACTTCCCCCGTTTTTTAAAATCACAGCTTCTAGAAGGTCTACATGATTTCTTAAAAAACACGAGTTTTTAGAAAATGTGTTTTATTTCATAAATAGAATCAACAAAGTATGCACATTCCACGTCATAACGACTTTCTATAGTTTGCGCATGCGTCCGGAAATAAGAAAAGCTTACTTCCCACCGTTTTTTAAAATCACAGCTTCTAGAAGGTTTACATGATTTTGTAAAAAAACACGAGTTTTTCGAAAAATGTGTTTTATTTCAGAAATGGAATCTACAAAGTATGCACATTCTACGTCATAACGACGTTCTATAGTTTGCGCATGCGTTTGGAAATAAGAAAAGCTTACTTCGCCCGTTTGTTAAAATCACACCTTCTAGAAGGTTTACATGATTTCTTAAAAAACACGAGTTTTTTAAAAAATGTGTTTGATTTCATAAATAGAATCAAAAAAGTATGCACATTCTAAGTCATAACGACTTTCTATAGTTTGTGCATGCGTCCGGAAATAAGAAACGCTTACTTCCCCCATTTTTTAAAATCACAGCTTCTAGAAGGTTTACATGATTTCGTAAAAAACACGAGTTTTTAGAAAATGTGTTTTATTTCATAAATGGAATGTACAAAGTATGCACATTCTACATCATAACGACTTTCTATAGTTTGCGCATGCGTCCGGAAATAAGAAAAGATTACTTCCACCATTTTTGAAAATCACAGCTTCTAGAAGGTTTACATGATTTCATAAAAAACATCAGTTTTTAGAAAATGTGTTTTATTTCATAAATAGAATCTACAAAGTTTGCACATTCTACGTCATAACAACTTTCTATAGTTTGCGCATGCGTCCGGAAATAAGAAAAGCCTACTTCCACCTTTTTTTAAAATCACAGCTTCTAGAAGGTTTACATGATTTCGTAAAAAAACACGAGTTTTTAGAAAATGTGTTTTATTTCATAGATGGAATCTTCAAAGAATGCACATTCTACCTCCTAACGACTTTCTATAGTTTGCGCATGCGTTTGGAAATAAGAAAAGCTTACTTCCCCCGTTTTTTAAAATCACAGCTTCTAGAAGGTTTACATCATTTCTTAAAAACACGAGTTTTTAGAAAATGTGTTTTATTTCATAAATGGAATCAACAAAGTATGCACATTCTACATCATAACGAATTTCTATAGTTTGCGCATGCGTCCGGAAATAAGAAAAGCTTACTTCTACCGTTTTCTAAAATCACAGCTTCTAGAAGGTTTACATGATTTCGTTAAAAACACGAGTTTTTCGAAAATGTGTTTTATTTCATAAATGGAATCTACAAAGTATGCACATTCTACGTCATAACAACTTTCTATAGTTTGCGCATGCATCCGGAAATAAGAAAAGCTTACTTCCACCGTTTTTTAAAATCACAGCTTCTAAAAGATTTACATGATTTCGTAAAAAACACGAGTTTTTAGAAAATGCGTTTTATTTCATAAATGGAATCTACAAAGTATGCACATTCTACGTCATAACGATTTTCTATAGTTTGCGCATGCGTTTGGAAATAAGAAAAGCTTACTTCCCCCGTTTTTCAAAATCACAGCTTCTAGAAGGTTTAAATGATTTCTTAAAAAACATGAGTTTTTAGAAAATGTGTTTTATTTCATAAATGGATTCAACAAAGTATGCACATTCTACGTCGTAACGACTTTCTATAGTTTTCGCATGCATTTGGAAATAAGAAAAGCTTACTTCCCCCGTTTTTTATAATCACAGCTTCTAGAAGGTTTACATGATTTCTTAAAAAACACGAGTTTTTAGAAAATGTGTTTTATTTCATCAATGGAATCTACAAAGTGTGCACATTCTATGTCATAACGACTTTCTATAGTTTGCGCATGCGTCCGGAAATAAGAAAAGCTTACTTCCACCGTTTTTTAAAATCACAGCTTCTAGAAGGTTTACTTGATTTCGTAAAAAACACGAGTTTTTCGAATATGTGTTTTATTTCAGAAATGGAATCTACAAAGTATGCACATTCTACGTCATAACGACTTTCTATAGTTTGCGCATGCGTTTGGAAATAAAAAAAGCTTACTTCCCCCGTATTTTAAAATCACAGCTTCTAGAAGGTTTACATGATTTCGTAAAAAACATGAGTTTTTAGAAAATGTGTTTTATTTCATAAATGGAATCTACAAAGTATGCAGATCCTACGTCATAACGACTTTCTATAGTTTGCGCATGCGTCCGGAAATAAGAAAAGCTTACTTCCCTCATTTTTTCAAATCACAGCTTCTAGAAGGTTTACATGATTTCTTAAAAAACACGAGTTTTTAGAAAATGTGTTTTATTTCATAAATGGAATCAACAAAGTATGCACATTCTACGTCATAACAACTTTCTATAGTTTGCGCATGCATTTGGAAATAAGAAAAGCTTACGTCCCCCGTTTTTTAAAATCACAGCTTCTAGAAGGTTTACATGATTTCTTAAAAAACACGAGTTTTTAGAAAATGTGTTTTATTTCATAAATAGGATCAACAAAGTATGCACATTCCACGTCATAATGACTTTCTATAGTTTGCGCATGCGTCCGGAAATAAGAAAAGCTTACTTCCACTGTTTTTTAAAATCACAGCTTCTAGAAGGTTTACATGATTTCGTAAAAAAACACGAGTTTTTCGAAAATGTGTTTTATTTCAGAAATGGAATCTACAAAGTATGCACATTCTACGTCCTAACGACTTTCTATAGTTTGTGCATGCGTTTGGAAATAAGAAAAGCTTACTTCCCCCATTTTTTAAAATCACAGCTTCTAGAAAGTTTACATGATTTCGTAAAAAACATGAGTTTTTAGAAAATGTGTTTTATTTCATAAATGGAATCTACAAAGAATGCACATTCTACGTCATAATGACTTTCTATAGTTTGCGCATGCGTTTGGAAATAAGTAAAGGTTACTTCCCCCGTTTTTTTAAAATCACAGCTTCTAGAAGGTTTACATGATTTCGTAAAAAACACGAATTTTTCGAAAATGTGTTTTATTTCAAAAATGGAATCTACAAAGTATGCACATTCTATGTCATAACGACTTTCTATAGTTTTCCGCATGCGTTTGGAAATAAGAAAAGCTTACTTCCCCCGTTTTTTAAAATCACAGCTTCTAGAAGGTTTACATGATTTCGTAAAAAACACGAGTTTTTAGAAAATGTGTTTGATTTCATAAATAGAATCAACAAAGTATGCACATTCCACGTCATAACGACTTTCTATAGTTTGCCCATGCATCCGGAAATAAAAAAAGCTTAGTTCCACCGTTTTGTAAAATCACAGCTTCTAGAAGGTTTACATGATTTCGTAAAAAACACGATTTTTTAGAAAATGTGTTTTATTTCATAAATGGAAGCTACAAAGTATGCACATTCTACGTCATAACGACTTTCTATAGTTTGCGCATGCGTCCGGAAATAAGAAAAGCTTACTTCCACCATTTTTTAAAATCACAGCTTCTAGAAGGTTTACATGATTTCGTAAAAAACATGAGTTTTTCCAAAATGTGTTTTATTTCAGAAATGGAATCTACAAAGTATGCACATTCTACATCATAACGACTTTCTATAGTTTGCGCATGCGTTTGGAAATAAGAAAAGCTTACTTCCCCCGTTTTTTAAAATCACACCTTCTAGAAGGTTTACATGATTTCTTAAAAAACATGAGTTTTTAGAAAATGTGTTTTATTTCATAAATGAAATCAACAAAGTATGCACGTTCTACGTCAAAACGACTTTCTATAGTTTGCGCATGTGTCCGGAAATAATAAAAGCTTACTTCCCCCGTTTTTTAAAATCACAGCTTGTAGAAGGTTTACATGATTTGTTAAAAAACACGAGTTTTTAGAAAATGTGTTTTATTTCATAAATGGAATCAACAAAGTATGTACATTCTACGTCATAACGACTTTCTATAGTTTGCGCAATGCGTCCGAAAATAAGAAAAGCTTACTTCCACCGTTTTTTAAAATCACAGCTTCTAGAAGGTTTACATGATTTCGTAAAAAACATGAGTTTTTAGAAAATGTGTTTAATTTCATAAATGGAATCTACAAAGTATGCACATTCTACGTCATAACGACTTTCTATAGTTTGCGCATACATCCAGAAATAAGAAAAGCTTACTTCCACCGTTTTTTAAAATCACAGCTTCTAGAAGGTTTACATGATTTCTTAAAAAACACGAATTTTTAGAAAATCTGTTTTATTTCATAAATGGAATCAACAAAGTATGCACATTCTACGTCATAACCACTTTCTATAGTTTGCGCATGCGTCTGGAAATAAGAAAAGCTTACTTCCCCCGTTTTTTAAAAACACAGCTTCTAGAATGTTTACACGATTTCTTAAAAAACACGAGTTTTTAGAAAATGTGTTTTTTTTCATAAATGGAATCAACAAAGTATGCACATTCTATGTCATAACGACTTTCTATAGTTTGCGCATGCGTTTGGAAATAAGAAAAGCTTACTTCCCCCGTTTTTAGAAAATGTGTTTTATTTCATAAATGGAATCAACAATGTATGCACATTCTACGTCATAACGACTTTTTATAGTTTGCGCATCCGTCCGGAAATAAGAAAAGCTTACTTCCACCATTTTTGAAAATCACAGCTTCTAGAAGGTTTACATGATTTCGTAAAAAACACGAGTTTTAGAAAATGTGTTTTATTTGATAAATGGAATCTACAAAGTATGCACATTCTACGTCATAACGACTTTCTATAGTTTGCGCATGCGTCCGGAAATAGGAAAAGCTTACTTCCCCCGTTTTTTAAAATCACAGTTTCTAGAAGGTTTACACGATTTCTTTAAAAACACGAGTTTTTAGAAAATGTATTTTATTTCATAAATAGAATCAATAATGTATGCACATTCTACGTCATAACGACTTTCTATAGTTTTCAAATGTGTCCGCAAATAAGAAAAGCTTACTTCCACCGTTTTTTAAAATCACAACTTCTAGAAGGTTTACATGATTTCTTAAAAAACACGAGTTTTTAGAAAATGTGTATTATTTCATAAATGGAATCAAAAAAGTATGCACATTCTACGTCATAACGACTTTCTATAGTTTGCGCATGCGTTTGGAAATAAGAAAAGCTTACTTCCCCCGTTTTTTAAAATCACAGCTTCTAGAAGGTTTACATGATTTCTTAAAAAACATGAGTTTTTAGAAAATGTGTTTTATTTCATAAATGGAATCAAAAAAGTATGCACATTCTACCTCATAACGACTTTCTATAGTTTGCGCATGCGTCCGGAAATAAGAAAAGCTTACTTCCACCATTTTTTAAAATCACAGCTTCTAGAAGGTTTACATGATTTCGTAAAAAACACGAGTTTTTAGAAAATGTGTTTTATTTCATAAATAGAATCAACAAAGTATGCACATTCTAAGTCATAACGACTTTCTATAGTTTGCGCATGCGTCCGGAAATAAGAAAAGCTTACTTCCACCGTTTTTTAAAATGACAGCTTCAAGAAGGTTTACATGATTTCTTAAAAAACACGAGTTTTTAGAAAATGTGTTTTATTTCATAAATGGAATCAACAAAGTATGCACATTCTACGTCATAACGACTTTCTATAGTTTGCGCATTCATCCAGAAATAAGAAAAGCTTACTTCCACCGTTTTTTAAAATCACAGGTTCTAGAAGGTTTACATGATTTCGTAAAAAACACGAGTTTTTAGAAAATGTGCTTTATTTCATAAATGGAATCTACAAAGTATGCACATTCTACGTCATAATGACTTTTTATAGTTTTCGCATGCATCCGGAAATAAGAAAAGCTTACTTCCTTCGTTTTTTAAAATCACAGCTTCTAGAAGGTTTACATGATTTCTTAAAAACATGAGTTTTTAGAAAATGTGTTTTATTTCATAAATGAAATCAACAAAGTATGCACGTTCTACGTCAAAACGACTTTCTATAGTTTGCGCATGCGTCCGGAAATAAGAAAAGCTTACTTCCCCCGTTTTTTAAAATCACAGCTTGTAGAAGGTTTACATGATTTGTTAAAAAACACGAGTTTTTAGAAAATGTGTTTTATTTCATAAATGGAATCAACAAAGTATGTACATTCTACGTCATAACGACTTTCTATAGTTTGCGCATGCGTCCGAAAATAAGAAAAGCTTACTTCCACCGTTTTTTAAAATCACAGCTTCTAGAAGGTTTACATGATTTCGTAAAAAACATGAGTTTTTAGAAAATGTGTTTTATTTCATAAATGGAATCTACAAAGTATGCACATTCTACGTCATAACGACTTTCTATAGTTTGCGCATGCATCCAGAAATAAGAAAATCTTACTTCCACCGTTTTTTAAAATCACAGCTTCTAGAAGGTTTACATGATTTCTTAAAAAACACGAGTTTTTAGAAAATCTGTTTTATTTCATAAATGGAATCAAAAAAGTATGCACATTCTACGTCATAACCACTTTCTATATTTTTCGCATGCGTCCGGAAATAAGAAAAGCTTACTTCCCCCGTTTTTTAAAAACACAGCTTCTAGAAGGTTTACACGATTTCTTAAAAAACACGAGTTTTTAGAAAATGTGTTTTTTTTCATAAATGGAATCAACAAAGTATGCACAATCTATGTCATAACGACTTTCTATAGTTTGCGCATGCGTTTGGAAATAAGAAAAGCTTACTTCCCCCGTTTTTAGAAAATGTGTTTTATTTCATAAATGGAATCAACAATGTATGCACATTCTACGTCATAACGACTTTTTATAGTTTGCGCATGCGTCCGGAAATAAGAGAAGCTTACTTCCACCATTTTTTAAAATCACAGCTTCTAGAAGGTTTACATGATTTCGTAAAAAACACGAGTTTTAGAAAATGTGTTTTAATTGATAAATGGAATCTACAAAGTATGCACATTCTACGTCATAACGACTTTCTATAGTTTGCGCATGCGTCCGGAAATAGGAAAAGCTTACTTTCCCCGTTTTTTAAAATCACAGTTTCTAGAAGGTTTACACGATTTCTTTAAAAACACGAGTTTTTAGAAAATGTGTTTTATTTCATAAATAGAATCAATGATGTATGCACATTCTACGTCATAATGACTTTCTATAGTTTTCAAATGTGTCCGCAAATAAGAAAAGCTTACTTCCACCGTTTTTTAAAATCACAACTTCTAGAAGGTTTACATGATTTCTTAAAAAACACGAGTTTTTAGAAAATGTGTATTATTTCATAAATGGAATCAAAAAATTATGCACATTCTACGTCATAACGACTTTCTATAGTTTGCGCATGCGTTTGGAAATAAGAAAAGCTTACTTCCCCCGTTTTTTAAAATCACAGCTTCTAGAAGGTTTACATGATTTCTTAAAAAACATGAGTTTTTAGAAAATGTGTTTTATTTCATAAATGGAATCAAAAAAGTATGCACATTCTACCTCATAACGACTTTCTATAGTTTGCGCATGCGTCCGGAAATAAGAAAAGCTTACTTCCACCATTTTTTAAAATCACAGCTTCTAGAAGGTTTACATGATTTCGTAAAAAACACGAGTTTTTAGATAATGTGCTTTATTTCATAAATGGAATCAACAAAGTATGCACATTCTATGTCATAACGACTTTCTATAGTTTGCGCATGCGTCCCGAAATCACAGCTTATAGAAGGTTTACATGATTTCTTAAAAAACACGAGTTTTTAGAAAATGTGTTTTATTTCATAAATGGAATCAACAAAGTATGCACATTCTACGTCATAACGACTTTATATAGTTTGCGGATGCGTCCGGAAATAAGAAAATCTTACTTCCACCATTTTTTAAAATCACAGCTTCTAGAAGGTTTACATGATTTCTTAAAAAACATGAGCTTTTAGAAAATGTGTTTTATTTCATAAATGGAAATAACAAAGTATGCACATTCTACGTCATAACGACTATCTATAGTTTGCGCATGCGTCCGGAAATAAGAAACGCTTACTTCCCCCGTTTTTTAAAATCACACCTTCTAGAAGGTTTATATGATTTCGTAAAAAACACAAGTTTTTAGAAAATTTGTTTTATTTCATAAATGGAATCTACAAAGTATGCACATTCTACGTCATAACGACTCTCTATAGTTTGCGCATGCGTCCGGAAATAAGAAAAGCTTACTTCCCTCGTTTTTTAAAATCACAGCTTCTAGAAGGTTTACATGATTTCGTAAAAAACACGAGTTTTCAGAAAATGTGTTTTATTTCATAAATGGAATCTACAAAGTATGCACATTCTACGTCATAACGACTTTCTATAGTTTGCGCATGCGTCCGGAAATAACAAAAGCTTACTTCCACCGTTTTTTAAAATCACAGCTTCTAGAAGGTTTACATTATTTCGTAAAAAACACGAGTTTTTAGAAAATGTGTTTTATTTCATAAATGGAATCTACAAAGTATGCACATTCTACGTCATAACGACTTTATATAGTTTGCGCATGCGTTTGGAAATAACAAAAGCTTACTTCCCCCGTTTTTTAAAATCACAGCTTCTAGAAGGTTTACATGATTTCTTAAAAAACATGAGTTTTTAGAAAATGTGTTTTATTTCATAAATGGAATCAACAAAGTATGCACATTCTACATCATAACGACTTTCTATACTTTGCGCATGCGTCCGGAAATAAGAAAAGCTTACTTCCCCCATTTTTTAAAATCACAGCTTCTAGAAGGTTTAGATGTTTTCTTAAAAAACACGAGTTTTTAGAAAATGTGTTTTATTTCATAAATGGAATCTACAAAGAATGCACATTCTACGTCATAACGACTTTCTATAGTTTGCGCATTAGTCTGGAAATAAGAAAAGCTTGCGTCCACCATTTTTTAAAATCACAGCTTATAGAAGGTTTACATGATTTCGTAAAAAACAGGAGTTTTTAGAAAATGTGCTTTATTTCATAAATGGAATCAACAAAGTATGCACATTCTACGTCATAACGACTTTCTATAGTTTGGGCATGCGTCCGGAAATAAGAAAAGCTTACTTCCCCTGTTTTTTAAAATCACAGCTTATAGAAGGTTTACATGATTTCTTAAAAAACACGAGTTTTTAGAAAATGTGTTTTATTTCATAAATGGAATCAACAAAGTATGCACATTCTACCTCATAACGACTTTCTATAGTTTGCGCATGCGTCCGAAAATAAGAAAAGCTTACTTCCACCATTTTTTAAAATCACAGCTTCTAGAAGGTTTACATGATTTCTTAAAAAACATGAATTTTTAGAAAATGTGTTTTATTTCAGAAATGGAATCAACAAAGTATGCACATTCTACGTCATAACGAGTTTCTATAGTTTGCGCATGCGTCCGGAAATAAGAAACGCTTATTTCCCCCGTTTTCTAAAATCACAGCTTCTAGAAGGTTTATATGATTTTGTAAAAAACACAAGTTTTTAGAAAATGTGTTTTATTTCATAAATGAAATCTACAAAGTATGCACATTCTACGTCATAATGACTTTCTATAGTTTGCGCATTCGTCCGGAAATAAGAAAAGCTTACTTCACCCGTTTTTTAAAATCACAGCTTCTAGAAGGTTTACATGATTTCTTAAAAAGCACGAGTTTTTAGAAAATGTGTTTTATTTCATAAATAGAATCTACAAAGTATGCACATTCTACGTCATAACGACTTTCTATAATTTGCGCATGCGTCCAGAAATAAGAAAAGCTTACTTCCCCCGTTTTTTATTTCATAAATGGAATCAACAAAGTATGCACATTCTAGGTCATAACGACTTTCTATAGTTTGCGCATGCATTTGGAAATAAGAAAAGCTTCCTTCCCCCGTTTTTTAAAATCACAGCTTCTCGAAGGTTTACATGATTTCTTAAAAAACAAAAGTTTTTACAAAATGTGTTTTATTTCATAAATGGAATCATAAAAGTGTGGACATACTACGTCATAATCACTTTCTATAGTTTGCGCATGCGTCCGGAAATAAGAAAAGCTTACTTTCCCCGCTTTTTAAAATCACAGCTTCTAGAAGGTTTACATGATTTCTTAAAAAACACGAGTTTTTAGAAGATGTGTTTTATTTCATAAATGAAATCAACAAAGTATGCACGTTCTACGTCAAAACGAATTTCTATAGTTTGCGCATGCGTCCGGAAATAAGAAAAGCTTACTTCCCCCGTTTTTTAAAATCACAGCTTGTAGAAGGTTTACATGATTTGTTAAAAAACACGAGTTTTTAGAAAATGTGTTTTATTTCATAAATGGAATCAACAAAGTATGTACATTCTACGTCATAACGACTTTCTATAGTTTGCGCATGCGTCCGAAAATAAGAAAAGCTTACTTCCACCGTTTTTTAAAATCACAGCTTCTAGAAGGTTTACATGATTTCGTAAAAAATAAGAGTTTTTAGAAAATGTGTTTTATTTCATAAATGGAATCTACAAAGTATGCACATTCTACGTCATAACAACTTTCTATAGTTTGCGCATGCATCCAGAAATAAGAAAAGCTTACTTTCACCGTTTTTTTAAAATCACAGCTTCTAGAAGGTTTACATGATTTCGTAAAAAACATGAGTTTTTAGAAAATGTGTTTTATTTCATAAATGGAATGTACAAAGTATGCACATTATACGTCATAACCACTTTCTATAGTTTGCGCATGCGTCCGGAAATAAGAAAATCTTACTTCCCCCGTTTTTTAAAAACGCAGCTTCTAGAAGGTTTACACGATTTCTTAAAAAACACGAGTTTTAAGAAAATGTGTTTTTTTTCATAAATGGAATCAACAAAGTATGCACATTCTATGTCATAACGACTTTCTATAGTTTGCGCATGCGTTTGGAAATAAGAAAAGCTTACTTCCCCCGTTTTTAGAAAATGTGTTTTATTTCATAAATGGAATCAACAATGTATGCACATTCTACGTCATAACGACTTTTTATAGTTTGCGCATCCGTCCGGAAATAAGAAAAGCTTACTTCCACCATTTTTGAAAATCACAGCTTCTAGAAGGTTTACATGATTTCGTAAAAAACACGAGTTTTAGAAAATGTGTTTTATTTGATAAATGGAATCTACAAAGTATGCACATTCTACGTCATAACGACTTTCTATAGTTTGCGCATGCGTCCGGAAATAGGAAAAGCTTACTTCCCCCGTTTTTTAAAATCACAGTTTCTAGAAGGTTTACACGATTTCTTTAAAAACACGAGTTTTTAGAAAATGTATTTTATTTCATAAATAGAATCAATAATGTATGCACATTCTACGTCATAACGACTTTCTATAGTTTTCAAATGTGTCCGCAAATAAGAAAAGCTTACTTCCACCGTTTTTTAAAATCACAACTTCTAGAAGGTTTACATGATTTCTTAAAAAACACGAGTTTTTAGAAAATGTGTATTATTTCATAAATGGAATCAAAAAAGTATGCACATTCTACGTCATAACGACTTTCTATAGTTTGCGCATGCGTTTGGAAATAAGAAAAGCTTACTTCCCCCGTCTTTTAAAATCACAGCTTCTAGAAGGTTTACATGATTTCTTAAAAAACATGAGTTTTTAGAAAATGTGTTTTATTTCATAAATGGAATCAACAAAGTATGCACATTCTACCTCATAACGACTTTCTATAGTTTGCGCATGTGTCCGGAAATAAGAAAAGCTTACTTCCACCATTTTTTAAAATCACAGCATCTAGAAGGTTTACATGATTTAATAAAAAACACGAGTTTTTAGAAAATGTGTTTTATTTCATAAATAGAATCTACAAAGTTTGCGCATTCTAAGTCATAACGACTTTCTATAGTTTGCGCATGCGTCCGGAAATAAGAAAAGCTTACTTCCACCTTTTTTTAAAATCACAGCTTCTAGAAGGTTTACATGATTTCGTAAAAAACACGAGTTTTTAGAAAATGTGTTTTATTTCATAAATGGAATCTACAAAGTATGCACATTCTACGTCATAACGACTTTCTATAGTTTGCGCATGCGTCCGGAAATAACAAAAGCTTACTACTACCGTTTTTTAAAATCACAGCTTCTAGAAGGTTTACATTATTTCGTAAAAAACACGAGTTTTTAGAAAATGTGTTTTATTTCATAAATGGAATCTACAAAGTATGCACATTCTACGTCATAACGACTTTCTATAGTTTGGGCATGCATCTGGAAATAAGAAAAGCTTACTTCCAACGTTTTTTAAAATCACAGCTTCTAGAAGGTTTACATGATTTCATAAAAAACATGAGTTTTTAGAAAATGTGTTTAATTTCATAAATGGAATCAACAAAGTATGCACATTCTACATCATAACGACTTTCTATACTTTGCGCATGCGTCCGGAAATAAGAAAAGCTTACTTCCCCCATTTTTTAAAATCACAGCTTCTAGAAGGTTTACATGTTTTCTTAAAAAACACGAGTTTTTAGAAAATGTGTTTTATTTCATAAATGGAATCTACAAAGAATGCACATTCTACGTCATAACGACTTTCTATAGTTTGCGCATTAGTCTGGAAATAAGAAAAGCTTGCTTCCACCATTTTTTAAAATCACAGCTTATAGAAGGTTTACATGATTTCGTAAAAAACAGGAGTTTTTAGAAAATGTACTTTATTTCATAAATGGAATCAACAAAGTATGCACATTCTACGTCATAACGACTTTCTATAGTTTGGGCATGCGTCCGGAAATAAGAAAAGCTTACTTCCCCTGTTTTTTAAAATCACAGCTTATAGAAGGTTTACATGATTTCTTAAAAAACACGAGTTTTTAGAAAATGTGTTTTATTTCATAAATGGAATCAACAAAGTATGCACATTCTACCTCATAACGACTTTCTATAGTTTGCGCATGCGTCCGGAAATAAGAAAAGCTTACTTCCACCATTTTTTAAAATCACAGCTTCTAGAAGGTTTACATGATTTCTTAAAAAACATGAATTTTTAGAAAATGTGTTTTATTTCAGAAATGGAATCAACAAAGTATGCACATTCTACGTCATAACGAGTTTCTATAGTTTGCGCATGCGTCCGGAAATAAGAAACGCTTATTTCCCCCGTTTTCTAAAATCACAGCTTCTAGAAGGTTTATATGATTTTGTAAAAAACAAAAGTTTTTAGAAAATGTGTTTTATTTCATAAAGGAAATCTACAAAGTATGCACATTCTACGTCATAACGACTCTCTATAGTTTGCGCATGCGTTTGGAAATACGAAAAGCTTACTTCCACTGTTTTTTAAAGTTACAGATTCTAGAAGGTTTACATGATTTCTTAAAAAACACGAGTTTTAAGAAAATGTGTTTTATTTCATAAATGGAATCTACAAAGTATGCACATTCTACGTCATAACGACTTTCTATAGTTTGCACATGCGTCTGGAAATAAGAAAAGCTTACTTCCCCTGTTTTTTAAAATCACAGCTTATAGAAGGTTTACATGATTTCTTAAAAAACACGAGTTTTTAGAAAATGTGTTTTATTTCATAAATGGAATCAACAAAGTATGCCCATTCTACCTCATAACGACTTTCTATAGTTTGCGCATGCGTCCGGAAATAAGAAAAGCTTACTTCCACCATTTTTTAAAATCACAGCTTCTAGAACGTTTACATGATTTCTTAAAAAACATGAATTTTTAGAAAATGTGTTTTATTTCAGAAATGGAATCAACAAAGTATGCACATTCTACGTCATAACGAGTTTCTATAGTTTGCGCATGCGTCCGGAAATAAGAAACGCTTATTTCCCCCGTTTTTTAAAATCACAGCTTCTAGAAGGTTTATATGATTTTGTAAAAAACACAAGTTTTTAGAAAATGTGTTTTATTTCATAAATGGAATCTACAAAGTATGCACATTCTACGTCATAACGACTTTCTATAGTTTGCGCATGCGTTTGGAAATACGAAATGCTTACTTCCACTGTTTTTTAAAATCACAGATTCTAGAAGGTTTACATGATTTCTTAAAAAACACGAGTTTTTAGAAAATGTGTTTTATTTCATAAATGGAATCTACAAAGTATGCACATTCTACGTCATAACAACTTTCTATAGTTTGCGCATGCGTTTGGAAATAAGAAAAGCTTACTTCCCCCGTTTTTTAAAATCACAACTTCTAGAAGGTTTACATGATTTCTTAAAAAACATGAGTTTTTAGAAAATGTGTTTTATTTCATAAATGGAATCAACAAAGTATGCACATTCTACGTCATAACGACTTTTTATAGTTTGCGCATGCGTTTGGAAATAAGAAAAGCTTACTTCCCCCGTTTTTTAAAATCACAGCTTCTAGAAGGTTTACATGAGTTCTTAAAAAACACAAGTTTTTAGAAAATGTGTTTTATTTAATAAATGGAATCTACAAAGTATGCACATTCTACGTCATAACGACTTTCTATAGTTTGCGCATGCGTCCGGAAATAAGAAAAGCTTACTTCCCCCATTTTTTAAAATCACAGCTTCTAGAAGGTTTACATGATTTCTTAAAAAACAAGTGTTTTTAGAAAATGTGTTTTATTTCATAAATGGAATCTACAAAGTATGCACATTCTACGTCATAACTACTTTCTATAGTTTGCGCATGCGTCCGGAAATACGAAAAGCTTACTTCCACCGTTTTTTAAAATCACAGCTTCTAGAAGGTTTACATGATTTCGTAAAAAACACGAGTTTTTAGAAAATGTTTTTTATTTCATAAATGGAATCTACAAAGTATGCACATTCTACATCATAACGAATTTCTATAGTTTGCGCAGGCATTTGGAAATAAGAAAAGCTTACTTCCCCCGTTTTTTAAAATCACAGCTTCTAGAAGGTTTACATGATTTCTTAAAAAACACGAGTTTTTAGAAAATGTGTTTTATTTCATAAATGGAATCAACAAAGTATGGACATTCTACGTCATAACGACTTTCTATAGTTTGCGCATGCGTCTGGAAAGAATAAAAGCTTACTTCCACCGGTTTTTAAAATCACAGCTTCTAGAAGGTTTACATGATTTCTTAAAAAACACGAGTTATTATAAAATGTGTTTTATTTCGTAAATGGAATCAACAAATTATGCACATTCTACGTCATAATGACTTTCTATAGTTTGCGCATTCGTCCGGAAATAAGAAAACCTTACTTCCCCCGTTTTTTAAAATCACAGCTTCTAGAAGGTTTACATGATTTCATAAAAAGCACGAGTTTTTAGAAAATGTGTTTTATTTCATAAATAGAATCAACAAAGTATGCACATTCTACGTCATAAGGACTTTCTATAGTTTGCGCATCTATCCGGAAATAAGAAAAGCTTACTTCCCTCGTTTTTTAAAATCACAGCTTCTAGAAGGTTTACATGATTTCGTAAAAAACACGAGTTTTTAGAAAATGTGTTTTATTTCAGAAATGGAATCTAGAAAGTATGCACATTCTACGTCATAACGACTTTCTATAGTTTGCAAATGCGTCTGGAAATAACAAAAGCTTACTTGCCCCGTTTTTTAAAATCACAGCTTCAAGAAGGTTTACATGATTTCTTAAAAAACACAAGTTTTTAGAAAATGTGTTTTATTTCATAAATTGAATCAACAAAGTATGAACATTCTACGTCATAATGACTTTGTATAGTTTGTGCATGAGTTTGGAAATAAGAAAAGCTTACTTCCCCCGTTTTTTAAAATCACAGCTTCGAGAAGGTTAACATGATTTCTTAAAAAACACGAGTATTTAGAAAATGTGTTTTATTTCATAAATGGAATCAACAAAGTATGCACATTCTACGTCATAACGACTTTCTATAGTTTTCAAATGCGTCCCGAAATAAGAAAAGCTTACTTCCACCATTTTTTAAAATCACAGCTTCTAGAAGGTTTACATGATTTCTTAAAAAACATGAGTTTTTAGAAAATGTGTATTATTTCATAAATGGAATCAACAAAGTATGCACATTCTACGTCATAACGACTTTCTATAGTTTGCGCATTCATCCGGAAATAAGAAAAGCGTACTTCCACCATTTTTTAAAATCATTGCTTCTAGAAGGTTTACATGATTTCGTAAAAAACACGAGTTTTTAGAAAATGTGCTTTGTTTCATAAATGGAATCTACAAAGTATGCTCATTCTACATCATAACGACCTTCTATAGTTTGCGCATGCATCCGGAAATAAGAAAAGCTTACTTCCACCGTTTTTTAAAATCACAGCTTCTAGAAGGTTTACATGATTTCGTAAAAAACACGAGTTTTTAGAAAATGTGTTTTATTTAAGAAATGGAATCTACAAAGTATCACATTCTACGTCATAACGACTTTCTATAGTTTGCACATGCGTCCGGAAATAACAAAAGCTTACTTGCCCCGTTTTTTAAAATCACAACTTCTAGAAGGTTTACATGATTTCTTAAAAAACACGAGTTTTTAGAAAATGTGTTTTATTTCATAAATTGAATCAACAAAGTATGAACATTCTACTTCCTAACGACTTTCTATAGTTTGTGCATGCGTTTGGAAATAAGAAAAGCTTACTTCCCCCGTTTTTTAAAATCACAGCTTCTAGAAGGTTTACATGATTCCTTAAAAAACACGAGTATTTAGAAAATGTGTTTTATTTCATAAATGGAATCAACAAAGTATGCACATTCTACGTCATAACGACTTTCTATAGTTTTCAAATGCGTCCGGAAATAAGAAAAGCTTACTTCCCCCTTTTTTTAAAATCACAGCTTCTAGATGGTTTACATGATTTCTTAAAAAACACGAGTTTTTAGAAAATGTGTTTTTTTTTATAAATGGAATCAACAAAGTATGCACATTCTACATCATAACGAATTTCTATAGTTTGCGCATGCGTCCGGAAATAAGAAAAGCTTACCTCCACCGTTTTTTAAAATCACAGCTTCTAGAAGGTTTACATGATTTCGTAAAAAACACGAGTTTTTAGAAAACGTGTTTTATTTCATAAATGGAATCTACAAAGTATGCACATTCTACGTCATAACGACTTTCTATAGTTTGCGCATGCATCCGGAAATAAGAAAAGCTTACTTCCACCGTTTTTTAAAATCATAGCTTCTAGAAGGTTTACATGATTTCGTAAAAAACACGAGTTTTTCGAATATGTGTTTTATTTCATAAATGGAATCTACAAAGTATGCACATTCTACGTCATAACGACTTTCTATAGTTTGCGCATGCGTTTGGAAATAAGAAAAGCTTACTTCCCCCGTTTTTAGAAAATGTGTTTTATTTCGTAAATGGAATCAACAAAGTATGCACATTCTACGTCATAACGACATTCTATAGTTTGCGCATGCGTTCGGAAATAAGAAAAGCTTACTTCCGCCGTTTTTTAAAATCACAGCTTCTAGAAGGTTTACATGATTTCTTAAAAACCACGAGTTTTTAGAAAATATGTTTTATTTCATAAATGGAATCAATAAAAGTATGCACATTCTACGTCATAATGACTTTCTATAGTTTGCGCATTCGTCAGGAAATAAGAAAAGCTTACTTCCACCCTTTTTTAAAATCACAGCTTCTAGAAGGTTTACATGATTTCGTAAAAAACACGAGTTTTTAGAAAATGTGCTTTGTTTCATAAATGGAATCTACAAAGTATGCACATTCTACGTCATAACGACCTTCTATAGTTTGCGCATGTGTTTGGAAATAAGAAAAGCTTACTTCCACCATTTTTTAAAATCACAGCTTCTAGAAGGTTTACATGATTTCTTAAAAAACACGAGTTTTTAGAAAATGTGTTTTATTTCATAAATGGAATCTACAAAGTATGCACATTCTATCTCATAACGACTTTCTATAGTTTTCGCATGCGTTTGGAAATAAGAAAAGCTAACATCCACCTTTTTTTAAAATCACAGCTTCTAGAAGGTTTACATGATTTCATAAAAAACACGAGTTTTTAGAAAATGTGTTTTATTTCATAAATAGAATCAACAAAGTATGCACATTCTACGTCATAATGACTTTCTATACTTTTCGCATGCATCCGGAAATAAGAAAGGATTACTTCCAATATTTTTTAAAATCACAGCTTCTAGAAGGTTTACATGATTTCATAAAAAACACGAGTTTTTAGAAAATGTGTTTTATTTCATAAATGGAATCTACAAAGTATGCACATTCTACGTCATAACGACTTTCTATAGTTTACGCATGCGTCCGAAAATACGAAAAGCTCACTTCCACTGTTTTTTAAAATCACAGCTTCTAGAAGGTTTACATGATTTCTTAAAAAACACGAGTTTTTAGAAAATGTGTTTTATTTCATAAATGGAATCAACAAAGTATGCACATTCTACTTCCTAACGACTTTCTATAGTTTGCGCATGCGTTTGGAAATAAGAAAAGCTTACTTCCCCCGTTTTTTAAAATCACAGCTTCTAGAAGGTTTACATGATTTCTTAAAAAACACGAGTTTTTAGAAAATGTGTTTTATTTCATAAATGGAATCAACAAAGTATTTACATTCTAAATCATAACGAATTTCTATAGTTTGCGCATGCGTCCGGAAATAACAAAAGCTTACTTCTACCGTTTTTTAAAATCACAGCTTCTAGAAGGTTTACATGATTTCGTAAAAAACACAAGTTTTTAGAAAATGTGTTTTATTTCATAAATGGAATCTACAAAGTATGCACAGTCTACGTCATAACGACTTTCTATAGTTTGCGCATGCATCCGGAAATAAGAAAAGCTTACTTCCACCGTTTTTTAAAATCACAGCTTCTAGAAGGTTTACATGATTTCGTAGAAAACACGAGTTTTTAGCAAATTTGTTTTATTTCATAAATGGAATCTACAAAGTATGCACATTCTACGTCATAACGACTTTCTATAGTTTGTGCGTGCGTCTGGAAATAAGAAACGCTTACTTCCCTCGTTTTTTCAAATCACAGCTTCTAGAAGGTTTACATGATTTCTTAAAAAACACGAGTTTTTAGAAAATGTGTTTTATTTCATAAATGGAATCAACAAAGTATGCACATTCTATGTCATAACGACTTTCTATAGTTTGCGCATGCGTTTGGAAATAAGAAAAGCTTACTTCCCCCGTTTTTTAAAATCACAGCTTCTAGAAGGTTTACATGATTTCTTAAAAAACACGAGTTTTTAGAAAATGTGTTTTATTTCATAAATAGAATCAACAAAGTATGCACATTCTACGTCATAACGACTTTCTATAGTTTGCGCATGCATCCGGAAATAAGAAAAGCTTACTTCCCTCATTTTTTCAAATCACAGCTTCTAGAAGGTTTACATGATTTCTTAAAAAACACGAGTTTTTAGAAAATGTGTTTTATTTCATAAATGGAATGAACAAAGTATGCACATTCTATCTCATAACGACTTTCTATAGTTTGCGCATGCGTTTGGAAATAAGAAAAGCTTACTTCCCCCGTTTTTTAAAATCATAGCTTCTAGAAGGTTTACATGATTTCTTAAAAAACACGAGTTTTTAGAAAATGTGTTTTATTTCATAAATAGAATCAACAAAGTATGCACATTCTACGTCATAATGACTTTCTATACTTTTCGCATGCGTCCGGAAATAAGAAAGGCTTACTTCCACTATTTTTTAAAATCACAGCTTCTAGAAGGTTTACATGATTTCATAAAAAACACGAGTTTTTAGAAAATGTGTTTTATTTCATAAATGGAATCTACAAAGTTTGCACATTCTACGTCATAACGACTTTCTATAGTTTGCGCATGCGTCCGGAAATAAGAAAACCTTACTTCGACCTTTTTTTAAAATCACAGCTTCTAGAAGGTTTACATGATTTCGTAAAAAACACGAGTTTTTAGAAAATGTGTTTTATTTCATAAATGGAATCTACAAAGTATGCACATTCTACGTCATAACGACTTTCTATAGTTTACGCATGCGTCCGGAAATACGAAAAGCTTACTTCCACTGTTTTTTAAAATCACAGCTTCTAGAAGGTTTACATGATTTCGTAAAAAACATGAGTTTTTAGAAAATGTGTTTTATTTCATAAATGGAATCTACAAAGAATGCACATTCTACATCATAACGACTTTCTATAGTTTGCGCATGCGTTTCGAAATAAGAAAAGCTTACTTGCCCCATTTTTTAAAATCACAGCTTCTAGAAGGTTTACATGATTTCTTAAAAAACACGAGTTTTTAGAAAATGTGTTTTATTTCATAAATGGAATCAAAAAAGTATGCACATTCTACGTCCTAACGACTTTCTATAGTTTGCGCATGCGTTTTGAAATAAGAAAAGCTTACTTCCCCCGTTTTTTAAAATCACAGCTTCTACAAGGTTTACATGATTTCTTAAAAAACACGAGTTTTTAGAAAATATGTTTTATTTCAAAAATGGAATCAACAAAGTGTGCACATTCTACATCATAACGAATTTCTATAGTTTGCGCATGCGTCCGGAAATAAGAAAAGCTTACTTCTACCGTTTTAAAATCATAGCTTCTAGAAGGTTTACATTATTTCGTAAAAAACACGAGTTTTTAGAAAATGTGTTTTATTTCATAAAAGGAATCTACAAAGTATGCACATTCTACGTCATAACGACTTTCTATAGTTTGCGCATGCATCCGGAAATAAGAAAAGCTTACTTCCAACGTTTTTTAAACTCACAGCTTCTATAAGGTTTACATGATTTCATAAAAAACACGAGTTTTTAGAAAATGTGTTTTATTTCATAAATAGAATCAACAAAGTATGCACATTCTATGTCATAACGACTTTCTATTTTTTGCGCATGCGTCCGGAAATAAGAAAAGCTTACTTCCCCCATTTTTTAAAATCACAGCTTCTAGAAGGTTTACATGATTTCGTAAAAAAACACGAGTTTTTAGAAAATGTGTTTTATTTCATAAATGGAATCTACAAAGTATGCACATTCTACGTCATAACGACTTTCTATAGTTTGTGCATGCATCCGGAAATAAGAAAAGCTTACTTCCAACGTTTTTTAAAATCACAGCTTCTAGAAGGTTTACATGATTTCATAAAAAACACGAGTTTTTAGAAAATGTGTTTTATTTCATAAATAGAAACAACAAAGTATGCACATTCTATGTCATAACGACTTTCTATACTTTGCGCATGCGTCCGGAAATAAGAAAAGCTTACTTCCCCCATTTTTTAAAATCACAGCTTCTAGAAGGTTTACATGATTTCTTAAAAAACACGAGTTTTTAGAAAATGTGATTTATTTCATAAATGGAATTTACAAAGTTTGCACATTCTACGTCATAAAGACTTTCTATAGTTTCCGCATGCGTTCGGAAATAAGAAAAGCTTACTTCCACCTTTTTTTAAAATCACAGCTTCTAGAAGGTTTACATGATTTCGTAAAAAACACGAGTTTTTAGAAAATGTGTTTTATTTCATAAATGGAATCTACAAAGTATGCACATTCTACGTCATAACGACTTTCTATAGTTTACGCATGCGTCCGGAAATACGAAAAGCTTACTTCCACTGTTTTTTAAAATCACAGCTTCTAGAAGGTTTACATGATTTCGTAAAAAACATGAGTTTTTAGAAAATGTGTTTTATTTCATAAATGGAATCTACAAAGAATGCACATTCTACGTCATAACGACTTTCTATAGTTTGCGCATGCGTTTGGCAATAAGAAAAGCTTACTTCCCCCATTTTTTAAAATCACAGCTTCTAGAAGGTTTACATGATTTCTTAAAAAACACGAGTTTTTAGAAAATGTGTTTTATTTCATAAATGAAATCAACCAAGTATGCACATTCTACGTCCTAACGACTTTCTATAGTTTGCGCATGCGTTTGGAAATAAGAAAAGCTTACTTCCCCCGTTTTTTAAAATCACAGCTTATAGAAGGTTTACATGATTTCTTAAAAAACACGAGTTTTTAGAAAATGTGTTTTATTTCATAAATGGAATCAACAAAGTATGCACTTTCTACATCATAAAGAATTTCTATAGTTTGCGCATGCGCCCGGAAATAAGAAAAGCTTACTTCTACCGTTTTTTAAAATCACAGCTTCTAGAAGGTTTACATGATTTCGTAAAAAACACGAGTTTTTAGAAAATGTGTTTTATTTCATAAATGGAATCTACAAAGTATGCACATTCTACGTCATAACGACTTTCTATAGTTTGTGCATGCGTCCGGAAATAAGAAACGCTTACTTCCCTCGTTTTTTCAAATCACAGCTTCTACAAGGTTTACATGGTTTCTTAAAAAACACAAGTTTTTAGAAAATGTGTTTTATTTCATAAATGGAATGAACAAAGTATGCACATTCTATGTCATAACGACTTTCTATAGTTTGCGCATGCGTTTGGAAATAAGAAAAGCTTACTTCCCTCGTTTTTTCAAATCACAGCTTCTAGAAGGTTTACATGATTTCTTAAAAAACACGAGTTTTTAGAAAATGTGTTTTATTTCATAAATGGAATGAACAAAGTATGCACATTCTATCTCATAACGACTTTCTATAGTTTGCGCATGCGTTTGGAAATAAGAAAAGCTTACTTCCCCCGTTTTTTAAAATCACAACTTCTAGAAGGTTTACATTATTTCGTAAAAAACACGAGTTTTTAGAAAATGTGTTTTATTTCATAAATGGAATCTACAAAGTATGCACATTCTACGTCATAACGACTTTCTATAGTTTGCGCATGCATCCGGAAATAAGAAAAGCTTACTTCCAACGTTTTTTAAAATCACAGCTTCTAGAAGGTTTACATGATTTCATAAAAAACATGAGTTTTTAGAAAATGTGTTTTATTTCATAAATAGAATCAACAAAGTATGCACATTCTACATCATAACGACTTTCTATACTTTGCGCATGCGTCCGGAAATAAGAAAAGCTTACTTCCCCCATTTTTTAAAATCACAGCTTCTATAAGGTTTACATGATTTCTTAAAAAACACGAGTTTTTAGAAAATGTGTTTTATTTCATAAATGGAATCTACAAAGTTTGCACATTCTACGTCATAACGACTTTCTATAGTTTGCGCATGCGTCCGGAAATAAGAAAAGCTTACTTCCACCTTTTTTTAAAATCACAGCTTCTAGAAGGTTTACATGATTTTGTAAAAAACACGAGTTTTTAGAAAATGTGTTTTATTTCATAAATGGAATCTACAAAGTATGCACATTCTACGTCATAACGACTTTCTATAGTTTACGCATGCGTCCGGAAATACAAAAAGCTTACTTCCACTGTTTTTTAAAATCACAGCTTCTAGAAGGTTTACATGATTTCGTAAAAAACATGAGTTTTTAGAAAATGTGTTTTATTTCATAAATGGAATCTACAAAGAATGCACATTCTACGTCATAACGACTTTCTATAGTTTGCGCATCCGTTAGGAAATAAGAAAAGCTTACTTCCCCCATTTTTTAAAATCACAGCTTCTAGAATGTTTACATGATTTCTTAAAAAACACGAGTTTTTAGAAAATGTGTTTTATTTCATAAATGGAATCAACAAAGTATGCACATTCTACGTCCTAACGACTTTCTATAGTTTGCGCATGCGTTTCGAAATAAGAAAAGCTTACTTCCCCCGTTTTTTAAAATCACAGCTTCTAGAAGGTTTACATGATTTCTTAAAAAACACGAGTTTTTAGAAAATGTGTTTTATTTCATAAATGGAATCAACAAAGTATGCACTTTCTACATCATAACGAATTTCTATAGTTTGCGCATGCGTCCGGAAATAAGAAAAGCTTACTTCTACCGTTTTTTAAAATCACAGCTTCTAGAAGGTTTACATGATTTCGTAAAAAACACGAGTTTTTAGAAAATGTGTTTTATTTCATAAATGGAATCTACAAAGTATGCACATTCTACGTCATAATGACTTTCTATAGTTTGCGCATGCATCCCGAAATAAGAAAAGCTTACTTCCACCTTTTTTTAAAATCACAGCTTCTAGAAGGTTTACATGATTTCGTAGAAAACACGAGTTTTTAGAAAATGTGTTTTATTTCATAAATGGAATCTACAAAATATACACATTCTACATCATAACGACTTTCTATAGTTTGCGCATGCATCCGAAAATAAGAAACGCTTACTTCCCTCGTTTTTTCAAATCACAGCTTCTAGAAGGTTTACATGATTTCTTAAAAAACACGAGTTTTTAGAAAATGTGTTTTATTTCATAAATGGAATGAACAAAGTATGCACATTCTATGTCATAACGACTTTCTATAGTTTGTGCATGCGTTTGGAAATAAGAAAAGCTTACTTCCCCGTTTTTTAAAATCACAGCTTCTAGAAGGTTTACATGATTTCTAAAAAAACACGAGTTTTTAGAAAATGTGTTTTATTTCATAAATAGAATCAACAAAGTATGCACATTCTACGTCATAACGAATTTCTATAGTTTGCGCATGCGTCTGGAAATAAGAAAAGCCTACTTCCCTCGTTTTTTCAAATCACAGCTTCTAGAAGGTTTACATGATTTCTTAAAAAACACGAGTTTTTAGAAAATGTGTTTTATTTCATAAATGGAATGAACAAAGTATGCACATTCTATCTCATAACGACTTTCTATAGTTTGCGCATGCGTTTGGAAATAAGAAAAGCTTACTTCCCCCGTTTTTTAAAATCACAGCTTCTAGAAGGTTTACATGATTTCTTAAAAAACACGAGTTTTTAGAAAATGTGTTTTATTTCATAAATAGAATCAACAAAGTATGCACATTCTAGGTCATAACGACTTTCTATACTTTGCGCATGCGTCCGGAAATAAGAAAAGCTTACTTCCACCATTTTTTAAAATCATAGCTTCTAGAAGGTTTACATGATTTCATAAAAAACACGAGTTTTTAGAAAATGTGTTTTATTTCATAAATGGAATCTACAAAGTTTGCACATTCTACGTCATAACGACTTTCTATAGTTTGCGCATGCGTCTGGAAATAAGAAAAGCTTACTTCCACCTTTTTTTAAAATCACAACTTCTAGAAGGTTTACATGATTTCGTAAAAAACACGAGTTTTTAGAAAATGTTTTTTATTTCATAAATGTAATCTACAAAGTATGCACATTCTACGTCATAACGACTTTCTATAGTTTTGGCATGCGTCCGGAAATATGAAAAGCTTACTTCCACTGTTTTTTAAAATCACAGCATCTAGAAGGTTTAAATGATTTCGTAAAAAACATGAGTTTTTAGAAAATGTGTTTTATTTCATAAATGGAATCTACAAAGAATGCACATTCTACGTCATAACGACTTTCTATAGTTTGCGCATGCCTTTGGAAATAAGAAAAGCTTACTTCCCCCATTTTTTATAATCACAGCTTCTAGAAGGTTTACATGATTTCTTAAAAAACACGAGTTTTTAGAAAATGTGTTTTATTTCATAAATGGAATCAACAAAGTATGCACATTCTACGTCCTAACGAATTTCTATAGTTTGCGCATGCGTTTTGAAATAAGAAAAGCTTACTTCCCCCGTTTTTTAAAATCACAGCTTCTAGAAGGTTTACATGATTTCTTAAAAAACACGAGTTTTTAGAAAATGTGTTTTATTTCATAAATGGAATAAACAAAGTGTGCACATTCTACATCATAACGAATTTCTATACTTTGCGCATGTGTCCGGAAATAAGAAAAGCTTACTTCTACCGTTTTTTAAAATCACAGCTTCTAGAAGGTTTACATTATTTCGTAAAAAACACGAGTTTTTAGAAAATGTGTTTTATTTCATAAATGGAATCTACAAAGTATGCACATTCTACGTCATAACGACTTTCTATAGTTTGCGCATGCATCCGGAAATAAGAAAAGCTTACTTCCAACGTTTTTTAAAATCACAGCTTCTAGAAGGTTTACATGATTTCATAAAAAACACGAGTTTTTAGAAAATGTGTTTTATTTCATAAATAGAATCAACAAAGTATGCAAATTCTACATTATAACGACTTTCTATACTTTGCGCATGCGTCCGGAAATAAGAAAAGCTTACTTCCCCCATTTTTTAAAATCACAGATTCTAGAAGGTTTACATGATTTCTTAAAAAACACGAGTTTTTAGAAAATGTGTTTTATTTCATAAATGGAATCTACAAAGTATGCACATTCTACGTCATAACGACTTTCTATAGTTTGCGCATGCATCCGGAAATAAGAAAAGCTTACTTCCAACGTTTTTTAAAATCACAGCTTCTAGAAGGTTTACATGATTTCATAAAAAACACGAGTTTTTAGAAAATGTGTTTTATTTCATAAATAGAATCAACAAAGTATGCACATTCTACGTCATAACGACTTTCTATACTTTGCGCATGCGTCCGGAAATAAGAAAAGCTTACTTCTACCGTTTTTTAAAATCACAGCTTCTAGAAGGTTTACATGATTTCGTAAAAAACACGAGTTTTTAGAAAATGTGTTTTATTTCATAAATGGAATCTACAAAGTATACACATTCTACGTCCTAACGACTTTCTATAGTTTGCGCATGCATCCGGAAATAAGAAAAGCTTACTTCCAACGTTTTTTAAAATCACAGCTTCCAGAAGGTTTACATGATTTCATAAAAAACACGAGTGTTTAGAAAATGTGTTTTATTTCATAAATAGAATCAACAAAGTATGCACATTCTACGTCATAACGACTTTCTATACTTTGCGCATGTGTCCGGAAATAAGAAAAGCTTACTTCCCCCGTTTTTTAAAATCACAACTTCTAGAAGGTTTACATTATTTCGTAAAAAACACGAGTTTTTAGAAAATGTGTTTTATTTCATAAATGGAATCTACAAAGTATGCACATTCTACGTCATAACGACTTTCTATAGTTTGCGCATGCATCCGGAAATAAGAAAAGCTTACTTCCAACGTTTTTTAAAATCACAGCTTCTAGAAGGTTTACATGATTTCATAAAAAACACGACTTTTTAGAAAATGTGTTTTATTTCATAAATAGAATCAACAAAGTATGCACATTCTACGTCATAACGACTTTCTATACTTTGCGCATGCGTCCGGAAATAAGAAAAGCTTACTTCCCCCATTTTTTAAAATCACAGCTTCTAGAAGGTTTACATGATTTCTTAAAAAACACGAGTTTTTAGAAAATGTGTTTTATTTCATAAATGGAATCTACAAAGTATGCACATTCTAGGTCATAACGCCTTTCTATACTTTGCGCATGCGTCCGGAAATAAGAAAAGCTTACTTCCACCATTTTTTAAAATCACAGCTTCTAGAAGGTTTACATGATTTCATAAAAAACACGAGTTTTTAGAAAATGTGTTTTATTTCATAAATGGAATCTACAAAGTTTGCACATTCTACGTCATAACGACTTTCTATAGTTTGCGCATGCGTCCGGAAATAAGAAAAGCTTACTTCCACCTTTTTTTAAAATCACAACTTCTAGAAGGTTTACATGATTTCGTAAAAAACACGAGTTTTTAGAAAATGTTTTTTATTTCATAAATGTAATCTACAAAGTATGCACATTCTACGTCATAACGACTTTCTATAGTTTTGGCATGCGTCCGGAAATACGAAAAGCTTACTTCCACTGTTTTTTAAAATCACAGCATCTAGAAGGTTTACATGATTTCATAAAAAACATGAGTTTTTAGAAAATGTGTTTTATTTCATAAATGGAATCTACAAAGAATGCACATTCTACGTCATAACGACTTTCTATAGTTTGCGCATGCGTTTGGAAATAAGAAAAGCTTACTTCCCCCATTTTTTAAAATCACAGCTTCTAGAAGGTTTACATGATTTCTTAAAAAACACGAGTTTTTAGAAAATGTGTTTTATTTCATAAATGGAATCAACAAAGTATGCACATTCTACGTCCTAACGACTTTCTATAGTTTGCGCATGCGTTTGCAAATAAGAAAAGCTTACTTCCCCGTTTTTTAAAATCACAGCTTCTAGAAGGTTTAAATGATTTCTTAAAAAACACGAGTTTTTAGAAAATGTGTTTTATTTCATAAATGGAATAAACAAAGTGTGCACATTCTACATCATAACGAATTTCTATAGTTTGCGCATGTGTCCGGAAATAAGAAAAGCTTACTTCTACCGTTTTTTAAAATCACAGCTTCTAGAAGGTTTACATTATTTCGTAAAAAACACGAGTTTTTAGAAAATGTGTTTTATTTCATAAATGGAATCTACAAAGTATGCACATTCTATGTCATAACGACTTTCTATAGTTTGCGCATGCATCCGGAAATAAGAAAACCTTACTTCCAACGTTTTTTAAAATCACAGCTTCTAGAAGGTTTACATGATTTCATAAAAAACACGAGTTTTTAGAAAATGTGTTTTATTTCATAAATAGAATCAACAAAGTATGCACATTCTACGTCATAACGACTTTCTATACTTTGCGCATGCGTCCGGAAATAACAAAAGCTTACTTCCCCCATTTTTTAAAATCACAGCTTCTAGAAGGTTTACATGATTTCGTAAAAAACACGAGTTTTTAGAAAATGTGTTTTATTTCATAAATGGAATCTACAAAGTATGCACATTCTACGTCATAACGACTTTCTATAGTTTACGCATGCGTCCGGAAATACGAAAAGCTTACTTCCACTGTTTTTTAAAATGACAGCTTCTAGAAGGTTTACATGATTTCGTAAAAAACATGAGTTTTTAGAAAATGTGTTTGATTTCATAAATGGAATCTACAAAGAATGCACATTCTACGTCATAACGACTTTCTATAGTTTGCGCATTCGTTTGGAAATAAGAAAAGCTTACTTCCCCCATTTTTTTAAATCACAGCTTCTAGAAGGTTTACATGATTTCTTAAAAAACACGAGTCTTTAGAAAATGTGTTTTATTTCATAAATGGAATCAACAAAGTATGCACATTCTACGTCCTAACGACTTTCTATAGTTTGCGCATGCGTTTGGAAATAAGAAAAGGTTACTTCCCCCGTTTTTTAAAATCACAGCTTCTAGAAGGTTTACATGATTTCTTAAAAAACACGAGTTTTTAGAAAATGTGTTTTATTTCATAAATGAAATCAACAAAGTATGCACTTTCTACATCATAACGAATTTCTATAGTTTGCGCATGCGTCCGGAAATAAGAAAAGCTTACTTCTACCGTTTTTTAAAATCACAGCTTCTAGAAGGTTTACATGATTTCGTTAAAAACACGAGTTTTTAGAAAATGTGTTTTATTTCAAAAATGGAATCTAGAAAGTATGCACATTCTACATCATAACGACTTTCTATAGTTTGCGCATGCATCCGGAAATAAGAAAAGCTTACTTCCACCGTTTTTTAAAATCACAGCTTCTAGAAGGTTTACATGATTTCGTAGAAAACACGAGTTTTTAGAAAATGTGTTTTATTTCATAAATGGAATCTACAAAGTATGCACATTCTACGTCATAACGACTTTCTATAGTTTGCGCATGCATCCGGAAATAAGAAACGCTTACTTCCCTCGTTTTTTCAAATCACAGCTTCTAGAAGGTTTACATGATTTCTTAAAAAACACGAGTTTTTAGGAAATGTGTTTTATTTCATAAATGGAATCTATAAAGTTTGCACATTCTACGTCATAACGACTTTCTATAGTTTGCGCATGCGTCCGGAAATAAGAAAAGCCTCCTTCCACCTTTTTTTAAAATCACAGCTTCTAGAAGGTTTACATGATTTCGTAAAAAACACGAGTTTTTAGAAAATGTGTTTTATTTCATAAATGGAATCTAGAAAGTATGCACATTCTACGTCATAACGACTTTCTATAGTTTACGCATGTGTCCGGAAATACGAAAAGCTTACTTCCACTGTTTTTTAAAATCACAGCTTCTAGAAGGTTTACATGATTTCGTAGAAAACATGAGTTTTTAGAAAATGTGTTTTATTTCATAAATGCAATCTACAAAGAATGCACATTCTACGTCATAACGACTTTCTATAGTTTGCGCATGCGTTTGGAAATAAGAAAACCTTACTTCCCCCATTTTTTATAATCACAGCTTCTAGAAGGTTTACATGATTTCTTAAAAAACACGAGTTTTTAGAAAATGTGTTTTATTTCATAAATGGAATCAACAAAGTATGCACATTCTACGTCATAACGACTTTCTATAGTTTACGCATGCGTTTGGAAATAAGAAAAGCTTACTTCCCCCGTTTTTTAAAATCACAACTTCTAGAAGGTTTACATGAGTTCTTAAAAAACACAAGTTTTTAGAAAATGTGTTTTATTTAATAAATGGAATCTACAAAGTATGCACATTCTACGTCATAACGACTTTCTATAGTTTGCACATGCATCTGGAAATAACAAAAGCTTACTTCCCCCATTTTTTAAAATCATTCTAGAAGGTTTACATGATTTCTTAAAAAACAAGAGTTTTTAGAAAATGTGTTTTATTTCATAAATGGAATCTACAAAGTATGCACATTCTACGTCATAACGACTTTCTATAGTTTGCGCATGCGTTTGGAAATAAGAAAAGCTTACTTCCCCCGTTTTTTAAAATCACAGCTTCTAGAAGGTTTACATGATTTCTTAAAAAACACGAGTTTTTAGAAAATGTGTTTTATTTCATAAATGGAATCAACAAAGTATGCACATTCTACGTCATAACGACTTTCTATAGTTTGCGCATGCGTCTGGAAAGAACAAAAGCTTACTTCCACCGGTTTTTAAAATCACAGCTTCTAGAAGGTTTACATGATTTCTTAAAAAACACGAGTTTTTAGAAAATGTGTTTTATTTCATAAATGGAATCAACAAAGTATGCACATTCTACGTCATAACGACTTTCTATAGTTTGCGCATTCGTCCGGAAATAAGAAAAGCTTACTTCCCCCATTTTTTAAAATCACAGCTTCTAGAAAGTTTACATGATTTCTTAAAAAGCACGACTTTTTAGAAAATGTGTTTTATTTCATAAATAGAATCAACAAAGTATGCACATTCTACGTCATAATGACTTTCTATAGTTTGCGAATGCGTCCGGAAATAAGAAAAGCTTACTTCCACCGTTTTTTAAAATCACAGCTTCTAGAAGGTTTACATGATTTCGTAAAAAACACGAGTTTTTAGAAAATGTGTTTTATTTCAGAAATGGAATCTACAAAGTATGCACATTCTACGTCATAACGACTTTCTATAGTTTTCACATGCGTCCGGAAATAACAAAAGCTTACTTGCCCCGTTTTTAAAAACACAGCTTCTAGAAGGTTTACATGATTTCTTAAAAAACACGAGTTTTTAGAAAATGTGTTTTATTTCATAATTTGAATCAACAAAGTATGAACATTCTACGTCATAACGACTTTCTATATTTTGTGCATGTGTTTGGAAATAAGAAAAGCTTACTTCCCCCGTTTTTTAAAATCATAGCTTCTAGAAGGTTTACATGATTTCTTAAAAAACACGAGTATTTAGAAAATGTGTTTTATTTCATAAATGGAATCAACAAAGTATGCACATTCTACGTCATAACGACTTTCTATAGTTTTCAAATGCGTCCGAAAATAAGAAAAGCTTACTTCCACCATTTTTTAAAATCACAGCTTCTAGAAGGTTTACATGATTTCTTAAAAAACACGAGTTTTTAGAAAATGTGTATTGTTTCATAAATGGAATCAACAAAGTATGCACATTCTACGTCATAACGACTTTCTATAGTTTGCGCATTCGTCCGGAAATAAGAAAAGCTTACTTCCGCCATTTTTTAAAATCACAGCTTCTAGACGGTTAACATGATTTCGTAAAAAACACGAGTTTTTAGAAAATGTGCTTTATTTCATAAATGGAATCTACAAAGTATGCACATTCTACGTCATAACGACTTTCTATAGTTTGCGCATGCATCCGGAAATAAGAAACGGTTACTTCCACCGTTTTTTAAAATCACAGGTTCTAGAAGGTTTACATGATTTCGTAAAAAACACGAGTTTTTAGAAAATGTGTTTTATTTCATAAATGGAATCAACAAAGTATGCATATTCTACGTCATAACGACTTTCTATAGTTTGCGCATGCGTCCGGAAATAAGAAAAGCTTACTTCCCCCGTTTTTTAAAATCACAGCTTCTAGAAGGTTTACATGATTTCTTAAAAAACACGAGTTTTTAGAAAATGTGTTTTATTTCATAAATGGAATCAACAAAGTATGCACATTCTACGTCATAACGACTTTCTATAGTTTTCAAATGCGTCCGGAAATAACAAAAGCTTACTTCCACCATTTTTGAAAATCACAGCTTGTAGAAGGTTTACATGATTTCTTAAAAAACATGAGTTTTTAGAAAATGTGTTTTATTTAATAAATGGAATCTACAAAGTATGCACATTCTACGTCATAACGACTCTCTATAGTTTGCGCATGCGTTTGGAAATAAGAAAAGCTTACTTCCGCCATTTTTTAAAATCACAGGTTCTAGAAGGTTTACATGATTTCGTAAAAAACACGAGTTTTTAGAAAATGTGGTTTATTTCATAAATGGAATCTACAAAGTATGCACATTCTACGTCATAACAACTTTCTATAGTTTTTGCATGCGTCCGGAAATAAGAAAAACTTACTTCCACCGTTTTTTAAAATCACAGCTTCTAGAAGGTTTACATGATTTCCTGAAAAACACGAGTTTTTAGAAAATGTGTTTTATTTCATAAATAGAATCAACAAAGTAAGCACATTCTACGTCATAACGAATTTATATAGTTTGCGCATGCATTTGGAAATAAGAAAAGCTTACTTCCCCCATTTTTTAAAATCACGGCTTCTAGAAGGTTTACATGATTTCTTAAAAAACACGAGTTTTTAGAAAATGTGTTTTATTTCATAGATAGAATCAACAAAGTATGCACATTCTACGTCATAACGACTTTCTATAGTTTGCGCATGCATTTGGAAATAAGAAAAGCTTACTTCCCCCATTTTTTAAAATCACGGCTTCTAGAAGGTTTACATGATTTCTTAAAAAACACGAGTTTTTAGAAAATGTGTTTTATTTCATAGATAGAATCAACAAAGTATGCACATTCTACGTCATAACGACTTTCTATAGTTTTCACATGCGTCCGGAAATAAGAAAAGCTTACTTCCACCGTTTTTTAAAATCACAGCTTCTAGAAGGTTTACATGATTTCGTAAAAAACACGAGTTTTTAGAAAATGTGGTTTATTTCATAAATGGAATCTACAAAGTATGCACATTCTACGTCATAACAACTTTCTATAGTTTGTGCATGCGTCCGGAAATAAGAAAAGCTTACTTCCACCATTTTTTAAAATCACAGCTTCTAGAAGGTTTACATCATTTCCTAAAAAACACGAGTTTTTAGAAAATGTGTTTTATTTCATAAATAGAATCAACAGAGTAAGCACATTCTACGTCATAACGACTTTCTATAGTTTGCGCATGCATTTGGAAATAAGAAAAGCTTACTTCCCCCATTTTTTAAAATCACGGCTTCTAGAAGGTTTACATGATTTCTTAAAAAACACGAGTTTTTAGAAAATGTGTTTTATTTTATAAATGGAATCAACAAAGTATGCACATTCTACATCATAACAAATTTCTATAGTTTGCGCATGCCTCCGGAAATAAGAAAAGCTTACTTCCACCGTTTTTTAAAATCACAGTTTCTAGAAGGTTTACATGATTTCGTAAAAAACACGAGTTTTTAGAAAACTTGTTTTATTTCATAAATGGAATCTACAAAGTATGCACATTCTACGTCATAACGACTTTCTATAGTTTGCGCATGCATCTTGAAATAAGAAAAGCTTACTTCGACCGTTTTTTAAAATCACAGCTTCTAGAAGGTTTACATGATTTCGTAAAAAACACGAGTTTTTCGAATATGTGTTTTATTTCATAAATGGAATCTACAAACTATGCACATTCTACGTCATAACGACTTTCTATAGTTTGCGCATGCGTTTGGAAATAAGAAAAACTTACTTTCCCCATTTTTTAAAATCACAGCTTCTAGAAGGTTTACATGATTTCTTAAAAAACATGAGTTTTTAGAAAATGTGTTTTATTTCATAAATGGAATCAACAAAGTATGCACATTCTACGTCATAACGACTTTCTATAGTTTGCACATGCGTCCGGAAATAAGAAAAGCTTACTTCCACCGTTTTTTAAAATCACAGCTTCTAGAAGGTTTACATGATTTCGTAAAAAACATGAGTTTTTAGAAAATGTGGTTTATTTCATAAATGGAATCTACAAAGTATGCACATTCTACGTCATAACAACTTTCTATAGTTTGTGCATGTGTCCGGAAATAAGAAAAGCTTACTTCCACCGTTTTTTAAAATCACAGCTTCTAGAAGGTTTACATGATTTCCTGAAAAACACGAGTTTTTAGAAAATGTGTTTTATTTCATAAATAGAATCAACAAAGTAAGCACATTCTACGTCATAACGACTTTCTATAGTTTGCGCATGCATTTGGAAATAAGAAAAGCTTACTTCCCCCATTTTTTAAAATCACGGCTTCTAGAAGGTTTACATGATTTCTTAAAAAACACGAGTTTTTAGAAAATGTGTTTTATTTCATAAATAGAATCAACAAAGTATGCAAATTCTACGTCATAACGACTTTTTATAGTTTGCACATGCGTCCGGAAATAAGAAAAGCTTACTTCCATCGTTTTTTAAAATCACAGCTTCTAGAAGGTTTACATGATTTCGTAAAAAACACGAGTTTATAGAAAATGTGTTTTATTTCATAAATGGAATCTACAAAGTATGCACATTCTACGTCATAACGACTTTCTATAGTTTGAGCATGCTTTTGGAAATACGAAAAGCTTACTTCCACCGTTTTTTAAAATCACAGCTTCTAGAAGGTTTACATGATTTCCTTAAAAACATGAGTTTTTAGAAAATGTGTTTTATTTCATAAATAGAATCAACAAAGTAAGCACATTCTACGCCATAACGACTTTCTATAGTTTGCGCATGCATTTGGAAATAAGAAAAGCTTACTTCCCCCGTTTTTTAAAATCACAGCTTCTAGAAGGTTTACATGATTTCGTAAAAAACACGAGTTTTTAGAAAATGTGTTTTATTTAAGAAATGGAATCTACAAAGTATGCACATTCTACGTCATAACGACTTCCTATAGTTTTCACATGCGTCCGGAAATAACAAAAGCTTACTTGCCCCGTTTTTAAAAACACAGCTTCTAGAAGGTTTACATGATTTCTTAAAAAACACGAGTTTTTAGAAAATGTGTTTTATTTCATAATTTGAATCAACAAAGTATGAACATTCTACGTCATAACGACTTTCTATATTTTGTGCATGCGTTTGGAAATAAGAAAAGCTTACTTCCCCCGTTTTTTAAAATCATAGCTTCTAGAAGGTTTACATGATTTCTTAAAAAACACGAGTATTTAGAAAATGTGTTTTATTTCATAAATGGAATCAACAAAGTATGCACATTCTACGTCATAACGACTTTCTTTAGTTTTCAAATGCGTCCGAAAATAACAAAAGCTTACTTCCACCATTTTTTAAAATCACAGCTTCTAGAAAGTTTACATGATTTCTTAAAAAACACGAGTTTTTAGAAAATGTGTATTATTTCATAAATGGAATCAACAAAGTATGCACATTCTACGTCATAACGACTTTCTATAGTTTGCGCATTCGTCCGGAAATAAGAAAAGCTTACTTCCGCCATTTTTTAAAATCGCAGCTTCTAGACGGTTAACATGATTTCGTAAAAAACACGAGTTTTTAGAAAATGTGCTTTATTTCATAAATGGAATCTACAAAGTATGCACATTCTACGTCATAACGACTTTCTATAGTTTGCGCATGCATCCGGAAATAAGAAACGCTTACTTCCACCGTTTTTTAAAATCACAGGTTCTAGAAGGTTTACATGATTTCGTAAAAAACACGAGTTTTTAGAAAATGTGTTTTATTTCATAAATGGAATCAACAAAGTATGCATATTCTACGTCATAACGACTTTCTATAGTTTGCGCATGCGTCCGGAAATAAGAAAAGCTTACTTCCCCCGTTTTTTAAAATCACAGCTTCTAGAAGGTTTACATGATTTCTTAAAAAACACGAGTTTTTAGAAAATGTGTTTTATTTCATAAATGGAATCAACAAAGTATGCACATTCTACGTCATAACGACTTTCTATAGTTTTCAAATGCGTCCGGAAATAACAAAAGCTTACTTCCACCATTTTTTAAAATCACAGCTTGGAGAAGGTTTACATGATTTCTTAAAAAACACGAGTTTTTAGAAAATGTGTATTATTTCATAAATGGAATCAACAAAGTATGCACATTCTACGTCATAATGAATTTCTATAATTTGCGCATTCGTCCGGAAATAAGAAAAGCTTACTTCCACCGATTTTTAAAATCACAGCTTCTAGAAGGTTTACATGGTTTCTTAAAAAACATGAGTTTTTAGAAAATTTGTTTTATTTAATAAATGGAATCTACAAAGTATGCACATTCTACATCATAACGACTCTCTATAGTTTGCGCATGCGTTTGGAAATAAGAAAAGCTTACTTCCACCGTTTTTTAAAATCACAGGTTCTAGAAGGTTTACATGATTTTGTAAAAAACACGAGTTTTTAGAAAATGTGGTTTATTTCATAAATGGAATCTACAAAGTATGCACATTCTACGTCATAACAACTTTCTATAGTTTTTGCATGCGTCCGGAAATAAGAAAAACTTACTTCCACCGTTTTTTAAAATCACAGCTTCTAGAAGGTTTACATGATTTCCTGAAAAACACGAGTTTTTAGAAAGTGTGTTTGATTTCATAAATAGAATCAACAAAGTAAGCACATTCTACGTCATAACGACTTTCTATAGTTTGCGCATGCATTTGGAAATAAGAAAAGCTTACTTCCCCCATTTTTTAAAATCACGGCTTCTAGAAGGTTTACATGATTTCTTAAAAAACACGAGTTTTTAGAAAATGTGTTTTATTTCATAGATAGAATCAACAAAGTATGCACATTCTACGTCATAACGACTTTCTATAGTTTGCACATGCGTCCGGAAATAAGAAAAGCTTACTTCCACCGTTTTTTAAAATCACAGCTTCTAGAAGGTTTACATGATTTCGTAAAAAACACGAGTTTTTAGAAAATGTGGTTTATTTCGTAAATGGAATCTACAAAGTATGCACATTCTACGTCATAACAACTTTCTATAGTTTGTGCATGCGTCCGGAAATAAGAAAAGCTTACTTCCACCGTTTTTTAAAATCACAGCTTCTAGAAGGTTTACATGATTTCCTGAAAAACACGAGTTTTTAGAAAATGTGTTTTATTTCATAAATAGAATCAAAAAAATAAGCACATTCTACGTCATAACAACTTTCTATAGTTTGCGCATGCATTTGGAAATAAGAAAAGCTTACTTCCCCCATTTTTTAAAATCATGGCTTCTAGAAGGTTTACATGATTTCTTAAAAAACACGAGTTTTTAGAAAATGTGTTTTATTTTATAAATGGAATCAACAAAGTATGCACATTCTACGTCATAACGACTTTCTATAGTTTGCGCATGCGTCCGGAAATAAGAAAAGCTTACTTCCACCATTTTTTAAAATCACAGCTTCTAGAAGGTTTACATAATTTCGTAAAAACACGAGTTTTTAGAAAACTTGTTTTATTTCATAAATGGAATCTACAAAGTATGCACATTCTACGTCATAACGACTTTCTATAGTTTGCGCATGCATCTTGAAATAAGAAAAGCTTACTTCCACCGTTTTTTAAAATCACAGCTTCTAGAAGGTTTACATGATTTCGTAAAAAACATGAGTTTTTAGAAAATGTGTTTTATTTAATAAATGGAATCTACAAAGTATGCACATTCTACGTCATAACGACTTTCTATAGTTTGCGCATGTGTCCGGAAATAAGAAAAGCTTACTTCCCCCGTATTTTAAAATCACAGCTTCTAGAAGGTTTACATGATTTCGTAAAAAACGCGAGTTTTTAGAAAATGTGGTTTATTTCATAAATGGAATCAACAAAGTATGCAATTCTACGTCATAACGACTTTCTATACTTTGCGCATGCGTCCGGAAATAAGAAAAGCTTACTTCCACCATTTTTTAAAATCACAGCTTCTAGAAGCTTTACATGAGTTCTTTAAAAACACGAGTTTTTAGAAAATGTGTTTTATTTCATAAATGGAATTTACAAAGTATGCACATTCTACGTCATAAGGACTTTCTATAGTTTGCGCATGCGTCTGGAAATAAGAAAAGCTTACTTCCCCCGTTTTTTAAAATCACAGCTTCTAGAAAGTTTACATGATTTCTTAAAAAACACGAGTTTTTAGAAAATGTGTTTTATTTCATAAACGGAATCAACAAAGTATGCACATTCTACGTCATAATGAATTTCTATAGTTTGCGCATGCGTCCGGAAATAAGAAAAGCTTACTTCCACCGTTTTTTAAAATCACAGCTTCTAGAAGGTTTACATGATTTCCTGAAAAACGAGAGTTTTTAGAAAATGTGTTTTATTTCACAAATAGAATCAACAAAGTAAGCACATTCTATGTCATAACGACTTTCTATAGTTTGCGCATGCATTTGGAAATAAGAAAAGCTTACTTCCCCCATTTTTTAAAATCACGGCTTCTAGAAGGTTTACATGATTTCTTAAAAAACACGAGTTTTTAGAAAATGTGTTTTATTTCATAAATAGAATCAACAAAGTATGCACATTCTACGTCATAACGACTTTCTATAGTTTGCACATGCGTCCGGAAATAAGAAAAGCTTACTTCCACCGTTTTTTAAAATCACAGCTTCTAGAAGGTTTACATGATTTCGTAAAAAACACGAGTTTTTAGAAAATGTGTTTTATTTCATAAATGGAATCTACAAAGTATGCACATTCTACGTCATAACGACTTTCTATAGTTTGCGCATGCGTTTGGAAATACGAAAAGCTTACTTCCACCGTTTTTTAAAATCACAGCTTCTAGAAGGTTTACATGATTTCCTGAAAAACACGAGTTTTTAGAAAATGTGTTTTATTTCATAAATAGAATCAACAAAGTAAGCACATTCTACGTCATAACGACTTTATATAGTTTGCGCATGCATTTGGAAATAAGAAAAGCTTACTTCCCCCATTTTTTAAAATCACGGCTTCTAGAAGGTTTACATGATTTCTTAAAAAACACGAGTTTTTAGAAAATGTGTTTTATTTCATAGATAGAATCAACAAAGTATGCACATTCTACGTCATAACGACTTTCTATAGTTTGCGCATGCATTTGGAAATAAGAAAAGCTTACTTCCCCCATTTTTTAAAATCACGGCTTCTAGAAGGTTTACATGATTTCTTAAAAAACACGAGTTTTTAGAAAATGTGTTTTATTTCATAGATAGAATCAACAAAGTATGCACATTCTACGTCATAACGACTTTCTATAGTTTGCACATGCGTCCGGAAATAAGAAAAGCTTACTTCCACCGTTTTTTAAAATCACAGCTTCTAGAAGGTTCACATGATTTCGTAAAAAACACGAGTTTTTAGAAAATGTGGTTTATTTCATAAATGGAATCTACAAAGTATGCACATTCTACGTCATAACAACTTTCTATAGTTTGTGCATGCGTCCGGAAATAAGAAAAGCTTACTTCCACCATTTTTTAAAATCACAGCTTCTAGAAGGTTTACATCATTTCCTGAAAAACACGAGTTTTTAGAAAATGTGTTTTATTTCATAAATAGAATCAACAGAGTAAGCACATTCTACGTCATAACGACTTTCTATAGTTTGCGCATGCATTTGGAAATAAGAAAAGCTTACTTCCCCCATTTTTTAAAATCACGGCTTCTAGAAGGTTTACATGATTTCTTAAAAAACACGAGTTTTTAGAAAATGTGTTTTATTTTATAAATGGAATCAACAAAGTATGCACATTCTACATCATAACAAATTTCTATAGTTTGCGCATGCGTCCGGAAATAAGAAAAGCTTACTTCCACCGTTTTTTAAAATCACAGCTTCTAGAAGGTTTACATGATTTCGTAAAAAACACGAGTTTTTAGAAAACTTGTTTTATTTCATAAATGGAATCTACAAAGTATGCACATTCTACGTCATAACGACTTTCTATAGTTTGCGCATGCATCTTGAAATAAGAAAAGCTTACTTCGACCGTTTTTTAAAATCACAGCTTCTAGAAGGTTTACATGATTTCGTAAAAAACACGAGTTTTTAGAAAATGTATTTTATTTCATAAATGGAATCTACAAACTATGCACATTCTACGTCATAACGACTTTCTATAGTTTGCGCATCCGTTTGGAAATAAGAAAAACTTACTTTCCCCATTTTTTAAAATCACAGCTTCTAGAAGGTTTACATGATTTCTTAAAAAACATGAGTTTTTAGAAAATGTGTTTTATTTCATAAATGGAATCAACAAAGTATGCACATTCTACGTCATAACGACTTTCTATAGTTTGCACATGCATCCGGAAATAAGAAAAGCTTACTTCCACCGTTTTTTAAAACCACAGCTTCTAGAAGGTTTACATGATTTCGTAAAAAACACGAGTTTTTAGAAAATGTGGTTTATTTCATAAATGGAATCTACAAAGTATGCACATTATACGTCATAACAACTTTCTATAGTTTGTGCATGCGTCCGGAAATAAGAAAAGCTTACTTCCACCGTTTTTTAAAATCACAGCTTCTAGAAGGTTTACATGATTTCCTGAAAAACACGAGTTTTTAGAAAATGTGTTTTATTTCATAAATAGAATCAACAAAGTAAGCACATTCTACGTCATAACGACTTTCTATAGTTTGCGCATGCATTTGGAAATAAGAAAAGCTTACTTCCCCCATTTTTTAAAATCACGGCTTCTAGAAGGTTTACATGATTTCTTAAAAAACACGAGTTTTTAGAAAATGTGTTTTATTTCATAAATAGAATCAACAAAGTATGCAAATTCTACGTGATAACGACTTTCTATAGTTTGCACATGCGTCCGGAAACAAGAAAAGCTTACTTCCACCGTTTTTTAAAATCACAGCTTCTAGAAGGTTTACATGATTTCGTAAAAAACACGAGTTTTTAGAAAATGTGTTTTATTTCATAAATGGAATCTACAAAGTATGCACATTCTACGTCATAACGACTTTCTATAGTTTGCGCATGCTTTTGGAAATACGAAAAGCTTACTTCCACCGTTTTTTAAAATCACAGCTTCTAGAAGGTTTACATGATTTCCTGAAAAACATGAGTTTTTAGAAAATGTGTTTTATTTCATAAATAGAATCAACAAAGTAAGCACATTCTACGCCATAACGACTTTCTATAGTCTGCGCATGCATTTGGAAATAAGAAAAGCTTACTTCCCCCGTTTTTTAAAATCACAGCTTCTAGAAGGTTTACATGATTTCCTGAAAAACACGAGTTTTTAGAAAATGTGTTTTATTTCATAAATAGAATCAACAAAGTAAGCACATTCTACGTCATAACGACTTTCTATAGTTTTCCCATGCATTTGGAAATAAGAAAAGCTTACTTCCCCCGTTTTTTAAAATCGCAGCTTGTAGAAGGTTTACATGATTTCTTAAAAAACACAAGTTTTTAGAAAATGTGTTTTATTTTATAAATGGAATCAACAAAGTATGCACATTCTACATCATAACAAATTTCTATAGTTTGCGCATGCGTCCGGAAATAAGAAAAGCTTACTTCCACCGTTTTTTAAAATCACAGCTTCTAGAAGGTTTACATGATTTCGTAAAAAACACGAGTTTTTAGAAAATGTGGTTTATTTCATAAATGGAATCTGCAAAGTATGCACATTCTACGTCATAACAACTTTCTATAGTTTATGCATGCGTCCGGAAATAAGAAAAGCTTACTTCCACCGTTTTTTAAAATCACAGGTTCTAGAAGGTTTACATGATTTCCTGAAAAACACGAGTTTTTAGAAAATGTGTTTTATTTCATCAATAGAATCAACAAAGTAAGCACATTCTACGTCATAACGACTTTCTATAGTTTGCGCATGCATTTGGAAATAAGAAAAGCTTACTTCCCCCATTTTTTAAAATCACGGCTTCTAGAAGGTTTACATGATTTCTTAAAAAACACGAGTTTTTAGAAAATGTGTTTTATTTTATAAATGGAATCAACAAAGTATGCACATTCTACATCATAACAAATTTCTATAGTTTGCGCATACGTCCGGAAATAAGAAAAGCTTACTTGCACCGTTTTTTAAAATCACAGCTTCTAGAAGGTTTAGATGATTTCGTAAAAAACACGAGTTTTTAGAAAATGTGTTTTATTTCATCAATGGAATCTACAAAGTATGCACATTCTACGTCATAATGACTTTCTATAGTTTGCGCATGCGTCTGGAAATAAGAAAAGCTTACTTCCCCCGTTTTTTAAAATCACAGCTTCTAGAAGGTTTACATGATTTCTTAAAAAACACGAGTTTTTAGAAAATGTATTTTATTTCATAAATGGAATCAACAAAGTATGCATATTCTACGTCATAACGACTTTCTATAGTTTTCGCATGCATTTGGAAATAAGAAAAACTTACTTCCCCCATTTTTTAAAATCACAGCTTCTAGAAGGTTTACATGATTTCTTAAAAAACACGAGTTTTTAGAAAATGTGTTTTTTTTATAAATGGAATCAACAAAGTATGCACATTCTACATCATAACGAATTTCTATAGTTTGCACATGCGTCCGGAAATAAGAAAATCTTACTTCCACCGTTTTTTAAAATCACAGCTTCTAGAAGGTTTACATGATTTCGTAAAAAACGCGAGTTTTTAGAAAATGTGGTTTATTTCATAAATGGAATCAACAAAGTATGCAATTCTACGTCATAACGACTTTCTATACTTTGCGCATGCGTCCGGAAATAAGAAAAGCTTACTTCCACCATTTTTTAAAATCACAGCTTCTAGAAGCTTTACATGAGTTCTTTAAAAACACGAGTTTTTAGAAAATGTGTTTTATTTCATAAATGGAATTTACAAAGTATGCACATTCTACGTCATAAGGACTTTCTATAGTTTGCGCATGCGTCTGGAAATAAGAAAAGCTTACTTCCCCCGTTTTTTAAAATCACAGCTTCTAGAAAGTTTACATGATTTCTTAAAAAACACGAGTTTTTAGAAAATGTGTTTTATTTCATAAACGGAATCAACAAAGTATGCACATTCTACGTCATAATGAATTTCTATAGTTTGCGCATGCGTCCGGAAATAAGAAAAGCTTACTTCCACCGTTTTTTAAAATCACAGCTTCTAGAAGGTTTACATGATTTCCTGAAAAACGAGAGTTTTTAGAAAATGTGTTTTATTTCACAAATAGAATCAACAAAGTAAGCACATTCTATGTCATAACGACTTTCTATAGTTTGCGCATGCATTTGGAAATAAGAAAAGCTTACTTCCCCCATTTTTTAAAATCACGGCTTCTAGAAGGTTTACATGATTTCTTAAAAAACACGAGTTTTTAGAAAATGTGTTTTATTTCATAAATAGAATCAACAAAGTATGCACATTCTACGTCATAACGACTTTCTATAGTTTGCACATGCGTCCGGAAATAAGAAAAGCTTACTTCCACCGTTTTTTAAAATCACAGCTTCTAGAAGGTTTACATGATTTCGTAAAAAACACGAGTTTTTAGAAAATGTGTTTTATTTCATAAATGGAATCTACAAAGTATGCACATTCTACGTCATAACGACTTTCTATAGTTTGCGCATGCGTTTGGAAATACGAAAAGCTTACTTCCACCGTTTTTTAAAATCACAGCTTCTAGAAGGTTTACATGATTTCCTGAAAAACACGAGTTTTTAGAAAATGTGTTTTATTTCATAAATAGAATCAACAAAGTAAGCACATTCTACGTCATAACGACTTTCTATAGTTTGCGCATGCATTTGGAAATAAGAAAAGCTTACTTCCCCCGTTTTTTAAAATCACAGCTTCTAGAAGGTTTACATGATTTCCTGAAAAACACGAGTTTTTAGAAAATGTGTTTTATTTCATAAATAGAATCAACAAAGTAAGCACATTCTACGTCATAACGACTTTCTATAGTTTGCGCATGCATTTGGTGTTGATGTATATTTAACTTCGGAATGTATTTCACATATATGTATATTGTATTCCTATAGAGATGGTATTATTGCTCTATAAGGAAGTGTCGTCATTTATATTGTAAGTGTCGTAACTTATACTTGATGGGTTATTAGACCACCTTGTTTGGGGTCGGCCCTGTATAAGTCATATGGGTCAAAGGGTTATTAGACCACCCTATTGGGGGTCGGCCATGTGGGTCAAAGGGTTATTAGACCACCCTATTGGGGGTCGGCCCACTCAGCATTATGTTATGTGGTTAAGTTCGAGCCGACATGAGTTAGGTAAAAAGGCAAGTCAAGTCAAGTATAAATAGAGTGCGGGAGGCACTCTATTTGCTCACACTCACTTCTCACACATACTCTCAAGGAGGAGAGGCGCACTTATGGAGGAGGAGGATTGCTGCTAGGTTATGGCTATCTCTATTGGTTGGTTGTATCATTGCTCTATCTATCTCTGAGGAAGTTATTGGGGTTTTTCACCTTTATGGTTTTCCCCAAGTAAATCTTTGTGTCTCTTGTGTGCTTGCATTATTGTCTCCATGATTGATATGCTGTACATATGCTGTACATGTTGTTCTCTCAGTTAAGATCCTAGATCATATTGAAGTAAATTCTGAAAATTTAACATTTGGAAATAAGAAAAGCTTACTTCCCCCGTTTTTTAAAATCACAGCTTCTAGAAGGTTTACATGATTTCTTAAAAAACACGAGTTTTTAGAAAATGTGTTTTATTTTATAAATGGAATCAACAAAGTAAGAACATTCTACGTCATAACGACTTTCTATAGTTTGCGCATGCGTTTGGAAATACGAAAAGCTTACTTCCACCGTTTTTTAAAATCACAACTTCTTGAAGGTTTACATGATTTCGTAAAAAACACGAGTTTTTAGAAAATGTGTTTTATTTCATAAATGGAATCTACAAAGTATGCACATTCTACGTCATAACGAATTTCTATAGTTTGCGCATGCGTCAGGAAATAAGAAAAGCTTACTTCCACCGTTTTTTAAAATCACAGCTTCTAGAAGTTTACATGATTTCGTAAAAAACACGAGTTTTTAGAAAATGTGTTTTATTTCATAAATCGAATCTACAAAGTATGCACATTCTACGTCATAATGACTTTCTATAGTTTGCGCATGCATTTGGAAATACGAAAAGCTTACTTCCACCGTTTTTTAAAATCACAGCTTCTTGAAGGTTTACATGATTTCGTAAAAAACACGAGTTTTTAAAAAATGTGTTTTATTTCATAAATGGAATCTACAAAGTATGCACATTCTACATCATAACGACTTTCTATAGTTTGCGCATGCGTTTGGAAATAAGAAAAGCCTACTTCCCCTGTTTTTTAAAATCACAGCTTCTAGAAGGTTTACATGATTTCTTAAAAAACATGAATTTTTAGAAAATGTGTTTTATTTCATAAATGGAATCAACAAAGTATGCGCATTCTACGTCATAACGACTTTCTATAGTTTGAGTATGCATTTGGAAATAAGAAAAGCTTACTTCCCCCGTTTTTTAAAATCACAACTTCTAGAAGGTTTACATGAGTTCTTAAAAAACACAAGTTTTTAGAAAATGTGTTTTATTTAATAAATGGAATCTACAAAGTATGCACATTCTACGTCATAACGACTTTTTATAGTTTGCGCATGCGTCCGGAAATAAGAAAAGCTTACTTCCCCCATTTTTTAAAATCACAGCTTCTAGAAGGTTTACATGATTTCTTAAAAAACAAGAGTTTTTAGAAAATGTGTTTTATTTCATAAATAGAATCTACAAAGTATGCACATTCTACGTCATAACGACTTTCTATAGTTTTCGCATGCATTTGGAAATAAGAAAAGCTTACTTCCCCCATTTTTTAAAATCACAGCTTCTAAAAGGTTTACATGATTTCTTAAAAAACACGAGTTTTTAGAAAATGTGTTTTATTTCATCAATGGAATCTACAAAGTATGCACATTCTACGTCATAACGACTTTCTATAGTTTGCGCATGCGTCCGGAAATAAGAAAAGCTTACTTCCCCCATTTTTTAAAATCACAGCTTCTAGAAGGTTTACATGATTTCTTAAAAAACACGAGTTTTTAGAAAATGTGTTTTATTTCATAAATGGAATCTACAAAGTATGCACATTCTACGACATAACGACTTTCTATAGTTTGTGCATGCGTCCGGAAATAAGAAAAGCTTACTTCCCTCGTTTTTTCAAATCACAGCTTCTAGAAGGCTTACATGATTTCTTAAAAAACACGAGTTTTTAGAAAATGTGTTTTATTTCATAAATGGAATGAACAAAGTATGCACATTCTATGTCATAACGAATTTCTATAGTTTGCGCATGCGTTTGGAAACAAGAAAAGCTTACTTCGCCCGTTTTTTAAAGTCACGGCTTCTAGAAGGTTTACATGATTTCTTAAAAAACACGAGTTTTTAGAAAATGTGTTTTATTTCATAAATAGAATCAACAAAGTATGCAATTCTACGTCATAACGACTTTCTATACTTTGCGCATGCGTCCGGAAATAAGAAAAGCTTACTTCCACCATTTTTTAAAATCACAGCTTCTAGAAGCTTTACATGAGTTCTTTAAAAACACGAGTTTTTAGAAAATGTGTTTTATTTCATAAATGGAATTTACAAAGTATGCACATTCTACGTCATAAGGACTTTCTATAGTTTGCGCATGCGTCTGGAAATAAGAAAAGCTTACTTCCCTCGTTTTTTAAAATCACAGCTTCTAGAAGGTTTACATGATTTTTTAAAAAACACGAGTTTTTAGAAAATGTGTTTTATTTCATAAACAGAATCAACAAAGTATGCACATTCTACGTCATAATGACTTTCTATAGTTTGCGCATGCGTCCGGAAATAAGAAAAGCTTACTTCCACCGTTTTTTAAAATCATAGTTCCTAGAAGGTTTACATGATTTCTTAAAAAACATGAGTTTTTAGAAAATGTGTTTTATTTCATAAATAGAATCAACAAAGTATGCACATTCTACGTCATAACGACTTTCTATACTCTGCGCATGAGTCCGGAAATAAGAAAGCTTACTTCCACCATTTTTTAAAATCACAGCTTCTAGAAGGTTTACATGATTTCATAAACAACACGAGTTTTTAGAAAATGTCTTTTATTTCATAAATGGAATCTACAAAGTTTGCGCATGCGTCCGGAAATAAGAAAAGCTTACTTCCCTCGTTTTTTCAAATCACAGCTTCTAGAAGGTTTACATGATTTCTTAAAAAACACGAGTTTTTAGAAAATGTGTTTTATTTCACAAATGGAATGAACAAAGTATGCACATTCTATGTCATAACGACTTTCTATAGTTTGCGCATGCGTTTAGAAATAAGAAAAGCTTACTTCCCCCGTTTTTTAAAATCACACCTTCTAAAAGGTTTACATGATTTCTTAAAAAACACGAGTTTTTAGAAAATGTGTTTGATGTCATAAATAGAATCAACAAAGTATGCACATTCTAAGTCATAACGACTTTCTATAGTTTGCGCATGCGTCCGGAAATAAGAAACGCTTACTTCCCCCGTTTTTTAAAATCACAGCTTCTAGAAGGTTTACATGATTTCGTAAAAAACACGAGTTTTTAGAAAATGTGTTTTATTTCATAAATGAAATCTACAAAGTATGCACATTCTACGTCATAACGACGTTCCATAGTTTGCGCATGCGTCCGGAAATAAGAAAAGCTTACTTCCCTCGTTTTTTCAAATCACAGCTTCTAGAAGGTTTACATGATTTCTTAAAAAACACGAGTTTTTAGAAAATGTGTTTTATTTCATAAATGGAATGAACAAAGTATGCACATTTAATGTCATAACGACTTTCTATAGTTTGCGCATGCGTTTGGAAACAAGAAAAGCTTACTTCCCCCGTTTTTTAAAATCACAGCTTCTAGAAGGTTTACATGATTTCTTAAAAAACACGAGTTTTTAGAAAACGTGTTTTATTTCATAAATAGAATCAACAAAGTATGCAATTCTACGTCATAACGAATTTCTATACTTTGCGCATGCGTCCGGAAATAAGAAAAGCTTACTTCCACCATTTTTTAAAATCACAGCTTCTAGAAGGTTTACATGATTTCATAAAAAACACGAGTTTTTAGAAAATGTGTTTTATTTCATAAATGGAATCTACAAAGTTTGCACATTCGACATCATAACGACTTTCTATAGTTTGCGCATGCGTCTGGAAATAAGAAAAGCTTACTTCCCCCGTTTTTTAAAATTACAGCTTCTAGAAGGTTTACATGATTTCTTAAAAAACACGAGTTTTTAGAAAATGTGTTTTATTTCATAAATGGAATCTACAAAGTATGCACATTCTACGTCATAAGGACTTTCTATAGTTTGCGTATGCGTCTAGAAATAAGAAAAGCTTACTTCCCCCGTTTTTTAAAATCACAGCTTCTAGAAGGTTTACATGATTTCTTAAAAAACACGAGTTTTTAGAAAATGTGTTTTATTTCATAAACGGAATCAACAAAGTATGCACATTCTACGTCATAATGACTTTCTATAGTTTGCGCATGCGTCCGGAAATAAGAAAAGCTTACTTCCACCATTTTTTAAAATCACAGCTTCTAGAAGGTTTACATGATTTCGCAAAAAACACGAGTTTTTAGAAAATGTGTTTTATTTCATAAATGGAATCTACAAAGTATGCACATTCTACGTCATAACGACTTTCTATAGTTTTCGCATGCGTCAGGAAATAAGAAAAGCTTACTTCCCCCGTTTTTTAAAATCACAGCTTCTAGAAGGTTTACATGATTTCGTAAAAAACACGAGTTTTTAGAAAATGTGTTTTATTTCATAAATGGAATCTACAAAGTATGCACATTCTACGTCATAACGACTTTCTATAGTTTGCGCATCCGTCCGGAAATAAGAAAACCTTACTTCCCCCGTTTTTTAAAATCACAGCTTCTAGAAGGTTTACATGATTTGTTAAAAAACATGAGTTTTTAGAAAATGTGTTTTATTTCATAAATGGAATCAACAAAGTATGCACATTCTACGTCATAAGGAATTTCTATAGTTTTCGCATGCATTTGGAAATAAGAAAAGCTTACTTCCCCCGTTTTTTAAAATCACAGCTTCTAGAAGGTTTAGATGATTTCTTAAGAAACACGAGTTTTTAGAAAATGTGTTTTATTTCATAAATGGAATCTACAAAGTATGCACATTCTACACCATAACGACATTCTATAGTTTGCGCATGCGTCCGGAAATAAGAAAAGCTTACTTCCCTCGTTTTTTCAAATCACAGCTTCTAGAAGGTTTACATGATTTCTTAAAAAACACGAGTTTTTAGAAAATGTGTTTTATTTCATAAATGGAATGAACAAAGTATGCACATTCTATGTCATAACGACTTTCTATAGTTTGCGCATGCGTTTAGAAATAAGAAAAGCTTACTTCCCCCGTTTTTTAAAATCACACCTTCTAAAAGGTTTACATGATTTCTTAAAAAACACGAGTTTTTAGAAAATGTGTTTGATCTCATAAATAGAATCAACAAAGTATGCACATTCTACGTCATAACGACTTTCTATAGTTTGCGCATGCGTCCGGAAATAAGAAACGCTTACTTCCCCCGTTTTTTAAAATCACAGCTTCTAGAAGGTTTACATAATTTCGTAAAAAACACGAGTTTTTAGAAAATGTGTTTTATTTCATAAATGGAATCTACAAAGTATGCACATTCTACGTCATAACGACTTTCTATAGTTTGCGCATCCGTCAGGAAATAAGAAAACCTTACTTCCCCCGTTTTTTAAAATCACAGCTTCTAGAAGGTTTACATGATTTCTTAAAAAACACGAGTTTTTAGAAAATGTGTTTTATTTCATAAATGGAATCAACAAAGTATGCACATTCTACGTCATAACGAATTTCTATAGTTTGCCCATGCGTTTGGAAATAAGAAAAGCTTACTTCCACCGTTTTTTAAAATCACAGCTTCTAGAAGGTTTACATGAATTCGTAAGAAACACGAGTTTTTAGAAAATGTGTTTTATTTCATAAATGGAATCTACAAAGTATGCACTTTCTACGTCATAACGACTTTATATAGTTTGCGCATGCGTCCGGAACTAAGAAAAGCTTACTTCCCCCGTTTTTTAAAATCACAGCTTCTAGAAGGTTTACATGATTTCTTAAAAAACATGAGTTTTTAGAAAATGTGTTTTATTTCATAAATGGAATCAACAAAGTATGCACATTCTACGTCATAAGGACTTTCTATAGTTTGCGCATGCGTCCGGAAATAAGAAAAGCTTACTTCCGCCGTTTTTTAAAATCACAGCTTCTAGAAGGTTTACATGATTTCTTAAAAAACACGAGTTTTTAGAAAATGTGTTTTATTTCATAAATGGAATCAACAAAGTACGAAGATTCTATGTCATAATGACTTTCTATAGTTTGCGCATGCGTTTAGAAATAACAAAGCTTACTTCCACCATTTTTTGAAATCACAGTTTCTAGAAGGTTTACATGATTTCTTAAAAAACATGAGTTTTTAGAAAATGTGTTTTATTTCATAAATAGAATCAACAAAGTATGCAAATTCTACATCATAACGACTTTCTATAGTTTGCACATGCGTTCGGAAATAAGAAAAGCTTACTTCCACCATTTTTTAAAATCACAGCATCTAGAAGGTTTACATGATTTCGTAAAAAACACGAGTTTTTAGAAAATGTGTTTTATTTCATAAATGGAATCTACAAAGTATGCACATTCTACGTCATAACGACTTTCTATAGTTTGTGCATACGTCCGGAAATAAGAAAATCTTACTTCCACCGTTTTTTAAAATCACAGCTTCTAGAAGGTTTACATGATTTCGTAAAAAACACGAGTTTTTAGAAAATATGTTTTATTTCATAAATGGAATCTACAAAGTATGCACATTCTACGGCATAACAACTTTCTATAGTTTGCGCATGCGTCCGGAAATAAGAAAAACTTACTTCCCCCATTTTTTAAAATCACAGCTTCTCAAAGGTTTACATGATTTCTTAAAAAACACGAGTTTTTAGAAAATGTGTTTTATTTCATAAATGGAATCAACAAAGTATGCACATTCTACGTCATAAGGACTTTCTATAGTTTGCGCATGCGTTTGGAAATAAGAAAAGCTCACTTCCCCCTTTTTTTAAAATCACAGCTTCTAGAAGGTTTACATGATTTCTTAAAAAACACGAGTTTTTAGAAAATGTGTTTTATTTCATAAATGGAATGAACAAAGTATGCACATTCTATGTCATAACGACTTTCTATAGTTTGCGCATGCGTTTAGAAATAAGAAAAGCTTACTTCCCCCGTTTTTTAAAATCACACCTTCTAAAAGGTTCACATGATTTCTTAAAAAACACGAGTTTTTAGAAAATGTGTTTGATGTCATAAATAGAATCAACAAAGTATGCACATTCTATGTCATAACGACTTTCTATAGTTTGCGCATGCGTCCGGAAATAAGAAACGCTTACTTCCCCCGTTTTTTAAAATCATAGCTTCTAGAAGGTTTACATGATTTCGTAAAAAACACGAGTTTTTAGAAAATGTGTTTTATTTCATAAATGAAATCTACAAAGTATGCACATTCTACGTCATAACGACGTTCCATAGTTTGCGCATGCGTCCGGAAATAAGAAAAGCTTACTTCCCTCGTTTTTTCAAATCACAGCTTCTAGAAGGTTTACATGATTTCTTAAAAAACACGAGTTTTTAGAAAATGTGTTTTATTTCATAAATGGAATGAACAAAGTATGCACATTTAATGTCATAACGACTTTCTATAGTTTGCGCATGCGTTTGGAAACAAGAAAAGCTTACTTCCCCCGTTTTTTAAAATCACAGCTTCTAGAAGGTTTACATGATTTCTTAAAAAACACGAGTTTTTAGAAAACGTGTTTTATTTCATAAATAGAATCAACAAAGTATGCAATTCTACGTCATAACGAATTTCTATACTTTGCGCATGCGTCCGGAAATAAGAAAAGCTTACTTCCACCATTTTTTAAAATCACAGCTTCTAGAAGGTTTACATGATTTCATAAAAAACACGAGTTTTTAGAAAATGTGTTTTATTTCATAAATGGAATCTACAAAGTTTGCACATTCGACATCATAACGACTTTCTATAGTTTGCGCATGCGTCTGGAAATAAGAAAAGCTTACTTCCCCCGTTTTTTAAAATTACAGCTTCTAGAAGGTTTACATGATTTCTTAAAAAACACGAGTTTTTAGAAAATGTGTTTTTATTTCATAAATGGAATCTACAAAGTATGCACATTCTACGTCATAAGGACTTTCTATAGTTTTCGTATGCGTCTAGAAATAAGAAAAGCTTACTTCCCCCGTTTTTTAAAATCACAGCTTCTAGAAGGTTTACATGATTTCTTAAAAAACACGAGTTTTTAGAAAATGTGTTTTATTTCATAAACGGAATCAACAAAGTATGCACATTCTACGTCATAATGACTTTCTATAGTTTGCGCATGCGTCCGGAAATAAGAAAAGCTTACTTCCACCGTTTTTTAAAATCACAGCTTCTAGAAGGTTTACATGATTTCGCAAAAAACACGAGTTTTTAGAAAATGTGTTTTATTTCATAAATGGAATCTACAAAGTATGCACATTCTACGTCATAACGACTTTCTATAGTTTTCGCATGCGTCAGGAAATAAGAAAAGCTTACTTCCCCCGTTTTTTAAAATCACAGCTTCTAGAAGGTTTACATGATTTCGTAAAAAACACGAGTTTTTAGAAAATGTGTTTTATTTCATAAATGGAATCTACAAAGTATGCACATTCTACGTCATAACTACTTTCTATAGTTTGCGCATCCGTCCGGAAATAAGAAAACCTTACTTCCCCCGTTTTTTAAAATCACAGCTTCTAGAAGGTTTACATGATTTGTTAAAAAACATGAGTTTTTAGAAAATGTGTTTTATTTCATAAATGGAATCAACAAAGTATGCACATTCTACATCATAAGGAATTTCTATAGTTTTCGCATGCATTTGGAAATAAGAAAAGCTTACTTCCCCTGTTTTTTAAAATCATAGCTTCTAGAAGGTTTACATGATTTCTTAAAAAACACGAGTTTTTAGAAAATGTGTTTTATTTCATAAATGGAATCTACAAAGTATGCACATTCTACATCATAACGACATTCTATAGTTTGCGCATGCGTCCGGAAATAGGAAAAGCTTACTTCCCTCGTTTTTTCAAATCACAGCTTCTAGAAGGTTTACATGATTTCTTAAAAAACACGAGTTTTTAGAAAATGTGTTTTATTTCATAAATAGAATGAACAAAGTATGCACATTCTATGTCATAACGACTTTCTATAGTTTGCGCATGCGTTTAGAAATAAGAATAGCTTACTTCCCCCGTTTTTTAAAATCACACCTTCTAAAAGGTTTACATGATTTCTTAAAAAACACGAGTTTTTAGAAAATGTGTTTGATGTCATAAATAGAATCAACAAAGTATGCACATTCTAAGTCATAACGACTTTCTATAGTTTGCGCATGCGTCCGGAAATAAGAAACGCTTACTTCCCCTGTTTTTTAAAATCACAGCTTCTAGAAGGTTTACATAATTTCGTAAAAAACACGAGTTTTTAGAAAATGTGTTTTATTTCATAAATGGAATCTACAAAGTATGCACATTCTACGTCATAACAACTTTCTATAGTTTGCGCATCCGTCAGGAAATAAGAAAACCTTACTTCCCCCGTTTTTTAAAATCACAGCTTCTAGAAGGTTTACATGATTTCTTAAAAAAACACGAGTTTTTAGAAAATGTGTTTTATTTCATAAATGGAATCAACAAAGTATGCACATTCTACGTCATAACGAATTTCTATAGTTTGCCCATGCGTTTGGAAATAAGAAAAGCTTACTTCCACCGTTTTTAAAATCACAGCTTCTAGAAGGTTTACATGAATTCGTAAGAAACATGAGTTTTTAGAAAATGTGTTTTATTTCATAAATGGAATCTACAAAGTATGCACATTCTACGTCATAACGACTTTATATAGTTTGCGCATGCGTCCGGAACTAAGAAAAGCTTACTTCCCCCGTTTTTTAAAATCACAGCTTCTAGAAGGTTTACATGATTTCTTAAAAAACATGAGTTTTTAGAAAATGTGTTTTATTTCATAAATGGAATCAACAAAGTATGCACATTCTACGTCATAAGGACTTTCTATAGTTTGCGCATGCGTCCGAAAATAAGAAAAGCTTACTTCCGCCGTTTTTTAAAATCACAGCATCTAGAAGGTTTACATGATTCTTAAAAAACACGAGTTTTTAGAAAATGTGTTTTATTTCATAAATGGAATCAACAAAGTACGAACATTCTACGTCATAACGACTTTCTATAGTTTGCGCATGCGTTTAGAAATAACAAAAGCTTACTTCCACCATTTTTTAAAATCACAGTTTCTAGAAGGTTTACATGATTTCTTAAAAAACACGAGTTTTTAGAAAATGTGTTTTATTTCATAAATAGAATCAACAAAGTATGCAAATTCTACATCATAACGACTTTCTATAGTTTGCGCATGCGTTCGGAAATAAGAAAAGCTTACTTCCACCATTTTTTAAAATCACAGCATCCAGAAGGTTTACATGATTTCGTAAAAAACACGAGTTTTTAGAAAATGTGTTTTATTTCATAAATGGAATCTACAAAGTATGCACATTCTACGTCATAACGACTTTCTATAGTTTGTGCATACGTCCGGAAATAAGAAAATCTTACTTCCACCGTTTTTTAAAATCACAGCTTCTCGAAGGTTTACATGATTTCGTAAAAAACACGAGTTTTTAGAAAATATGTTTTATTTCATAAATGGAATCTACAAAGTATGCACATTCTACGGCATAACAACTTTCTATAGTTTGCGCATGCGTCCGGAAATAAGAAAAACTTACTTCCCCCATTTTTTAAAATCACAGCTTCTAAAAGGTTTACATGATTTCTTAAAAAACACGAGTTTTTAGAAAATGTGTTTTATTTCATAAATGGAATCAACAAAATATGCACATTCTACGTCATAAGGACTTTCTATAGTTTGCGCATGCGTTTGGAAATAAGAAAAGCTCACTTCCCCCTTTTTTTAAAATCACAGCTTCTAGAAGGTTTACATGATTTCTTAAAAAACACGAGTTTTTAGAAAATGTGTTTTATTTCATAAATGGAATGAACAAAGTATGCACATTCTATGTCATAACGACTTTCTATAGTTTGCGCATGCGTTTAGAAATAAGAAAAGCTTACTTCCCCCCGTTTTTTAAAATCACACCTTCTAAAAGGTTTACATGATTTCTTAAAAAACACGAGTTTTTAGAAAATGTGTTTGATGTCATAAATAGAATCAACAAAGTATGCACATTCTATGTCATAACGACTTTCTATAGTTTGCGAATGCGTCCGGAAATAAGAAAAGCTTACTTCCCTTGTTTTTTCAAATCACAGCTTCTAGAAGGTTTACATGATTTCTTAAAAAACACGAGTTTTTAGAAAATGTGTTTTATTTCATAAATGGAATGAACAAAGTATGCACATTTAATGTCATAACGGCTTTCTATAGTTTGCGCATGCGTTTGGAAACAAGAAAAGCTTACTTCCCCCGTTTTTTAAAATCACAGCTTCTAGAAGGTTTACATGATTTCTTAAAAAACACGAGTTTTTAGAAAACGTGTTTTATTTCATAAATAGAATCAACAAAGTATGCATTTCTACGTCATAACGAATTTCTATACTTTGCGCATGCGTCCGGAAATAAGAAAAGCTTACTTCCACCATTTTTTAAAATCACAGCTTCTAGAAGGTTTACATGATTTCATAAAAAACACGAGTTTTTAGAAAATGTGTTTTATTTCATAAATGGAATCTACAAAGTTTGCACATTCGACATCATAACGACTTTCTATAGTTTGCGCATGCGTCTAGAAATAAGAAAAGCTTACTTCCCCCGTTTTTTAAAATTACAGCTTCTAGAAGGTTTACATGATTTCTTAAAAAACACGAGTTTTTAGAAAATGTGTTTTATTTCATAAATGGAATCTACAAAGTATGCACATTCTACGTCATAAGGACTTTCTATAGTTTGCGCATGCGTCTAGAAATAAGAAAAGCTAACTTCCCCCGTTTTTTAAAATCACAGCTTCTAGAAGGTTTACATGATTTCTTAAAAAACACGAGTTTTTAGAAAATGTGTTTTATTTCATAAACGGAATCAACAAAGTATGCACATTCTACGTCATAATGACTTTCTATAGTTTGCGCATGCGTCCGGAAATAAGAAAAGCTTACTTCCACCGTTTTTTAAAATCACAGCTTCTAGAAGGTTTACATGATTTCGCAAAAAACACGAGTTTTTAGAAAATGTGTTTTATTTCATAAAGGGAATCTACAAAGTATGCATATTCTACGTCATAACGACTTTCTATAGTTTTCGCATGCGTCCGGAAATAAGAAAAGCTTACTTCCCCCGTTTTTTAAAATAATAGCTTCTAGAAGGTTTACATGATTTCGTAAAAAACACGAGTTTTTAGAAAATGTGTTTTATTTCATAAATGGAATCTACAAAGTATGCACATTCTACGTCATAACGACTTTCTATAGTTTGCGCATCCGTCCGGAAATAAGAAAACCTTACTTCCCCCGTTTTTTAAAATCACAGCTTCTAGAAGGTTTACATGATTTGTTAAAAAACATGAGTTTTTAGAAAATGTGTTTTATTTCATAAAAGGAATCAACAAAGTATGCACATTCTACGTCATAAGGACTTTCTATAGTTTGCGCATGCGTTTGGAAATAAGAAAAGCTTACTTCCCCCGTTTTTTAAAATCACAGCTTCTAGAAGGTTTACATGATTTCCTAAAAAACACGAGTTTTTAGAAAATGTGTTTTATTTCATAAATGGAATCTACAAAGTATGCACATTCTACATCATAATGACATTCTATAGTTTGCGCATGCGTCCGGAAATAAGAAAAGCTTACTTGCCTCGTTTTTTCAAATCACAGCTTCTAGAAGGTTTACATGATTTCTTAAAAAACACGAGTTTTTAGAAAATGTGTTTTATTTCATAAATGGAATGAACAAAGTATGCACATTCTATGTCATAACGACTTTCTATAGTTTGCGCATGCGTTTAGAAATAAGAAAAGCTTACTTCCCCCGTTTTTTAAAATCACACCTTCTAAAAGGTTTACATGATTTCCTAAAAAACACGAGTTTTTAGAAAATGTGTTTGATGTCATAAATAGAATCAACAAAGTATGCACATTCTAAGTCATAACGACTTTCTATAGTTTGCGCATGCGTCCGGAAATAAGAAACGCTTACTTCCCCCGTTTTTTAAAGTCACAGCTTCTAGAAGGTTTACATAATTTTGTAAAAAACACGAGTTTTTAGAAAATGTGTTTTATTTCATAAATGGAATCTACAAAGTATGCACATTCTACGGCATAACAACTTTCTATAGTTTGCGCATGCGTCCGGAAATAAGAAAAACTTACTTCCCCCATTTTTTAAAATCACAGCTTCTAAAAGGTTTACATGATTTCTTAAAAAACACGAGTTTTTAGAAAATGTGTTTTATTTCATAAATGGAATCAACAAAGTATGCACATTCTACGTCATAAGGACTTTCTATAGTTTGCGCATGCGTTTGGAAATAAGAAAAGCTCACTTCCCCCTTTTTTTAAAATCACAGCTTCTAGAAGGTTTACATGATTTCTTAAAAAACACGAGTTTTTAGAAAATGTGTTTTATTTCATAAATGGAATGAACAAAGTATGCACATTCTATGTCATAACGACTTTCTATAGTTTGCGCATGCGTTTAGAAATAAGAAAAGCTTACTTCCCCCGTTTTTTAAAATCACACCTTCTAAAAGGTTTACATGATTTCTTAAAAAACACGAGTTTTTAGAAAATGTGTTTGATGTCATAAATAGAATCAACAAAGTATGCACATTCTATGTCATAACGACTTTCTATAGTTTGCGCATGCGTCCGGAAATAAGAAACGCTTACTTCCCCCGTTTTTTAAAATCACAGCTTCTAGAAGGTTTACATGATTTCGTAAAAAACACGAGTTTTTAGAAAATGTGTTTTATTTCATAAATGAAATCTACAAAGTATGCACATTCTACGTCATAACGACTTTCTATAGTTTGTGCATACGTCCGGAAATAAGAAAATCTTACTTCAACCATTTTTTAAAATCACAGCATCTAGAAGGTTTACATGATTTCGTAAAAAACACGAGTTTTTAGAAAATGTGTTTTATTTCATAAATGGAATCTACAAAGTATGCACATTCTACGTCATAACGACTTTCTATAGTTTGTGCATACGTCCGGAAATAAGAAAATCTTACTTCCACCGTTTTTTAAAATCACAGCTTCTAGAAGGTTTACATGATTTCGTAAAAAACACGAGTTTTTAGAAAATGTGTTTTATTTCATAAATGGAATCTACAAAGTATGCACATTCTACAGCATAACAACTTTCTATAGTTTGCGCATGCGTCCGGAAATAAGAAAAACTTACTTCCCCCATTTTTTAAAATCACAGCTTCTAAAAGGTTTACATGATTTCTTAAAAAACACGAGTTTTTAGAAAATGTGTTTTATTTCATAAATGGAATCAACAAAGTATGCACATTCTACATCATAAGGACTTTCTATAGTTTGCGCATGCATCCGGACATAAGAAAAGCTTACTTTCCCCGTTTTTTAAAATCACAGCTTCTAGAAGGTTTACATGATTTCTTAAAAAACACGAGTTTTTAGAAAATGTGTTTTATTTCATAAATGGAATCAACAAAGCATGCACATTCTACGTCATAAGGACTTTCTATAGTTTGCGCATGCGTCCGGAAATAAGAAAAGCTTACTTCCGCCGTTTTTTAAAATCACAGCTTCTAGAAGGTTTACATAATTTCTTAAAAAACACGAGTTTTTAGAAAATGTGTTTTATTTCATAAATGGTATCAACAAAGTACGAACATTCTACGTCATAACGACTTTCTATAGTTTGCGCATGCTTTTAGAAATAACAAAAGCTTACTTCCCCCGTTTTTTAAAATCACCGCTTCTAGAAGGTTTACATGATTTCTTAAAAAACACGAGTTTTTAGAAAATGTGTTTTATTTCATAAATAGAATCAACAAAGTATGCACATTCTAGGTCATAACGACTTTCTATAGTTTGCGCATGAGTCCGGAAATAAGAAAAGCTTACTTCCACCATTTTTTAAAATCACAGCACTTAGAAGGTTTACATGTATTCGTAAAAAACACGAGATTTTAGAAAATGTGTTTTATTTCATAAATGGAAGATACAAAGTATGCACATTCTACGTCATAACGACATTCTATAGTTTGCGCATGCGTTCGGAAATAAGAAAAGCTTACTTCCACCGTTTTCTAAAATCACAGCTTGTAGAAGGTTTACATGATTTCTTAAAAAACATGAGTTTTTAGAAAATGTGTTTTATTTCATAAATGGAATCTAAAAAGTATGCACATTCTACGTCATAACAACTTTCTATAGTTTGCGCATCCGTCCGGAAATAAGAAAAGCTTACTTCCCCCGTTTTTTAAAATCACAGCTTCTAGAAGGTTTACATGATTTGTTAAAAAACACGAGTTTTTAGAAAATGTGTTATATTTCATAAATGGAATCAACAAAGTATGCACATTCTACGTCATAACGACTTTCTATAGTTTGCGCATGCGTCCGGAAATAAGAAAAGTTTACTTCCTCCGTTTTTTAAAATCACAGCTTCTAGAAGGTTTACATGATTTCGTAAAAAAAAAGAGTTTTTAGAAAATGTGTTTTATTTCATAAATGGAATGTACAAAGTATGCACATTCTACGTCATAACGACTTTCTATAGTTTGCGCATGCGTCCGGAAATAAGAAAAGCTTACTTCCACCATTTTTTAAAATCACAGCTTATAGAAGGTTTACATGATTTCTTAAAAAACACGAGTTTTTAGAAAATGTGTTTTATTTCATAAATGGAATCAAAAAAGTATGCACATTCTACGTCATAACGACTTTCTATAGTTTTCGCATGCTTCCGAAAATAAGAAAAGCTTACTTCCACCGTTTTGTAAAATCACAGCTTCTAGAAGGTTTACATGATTTCGTAAAAAAAACGAGTTTTTAGAAAATGTGTTTTATTTCATAAATGGAATCTACAAAGTATGCACATTCTACGTCATAACTACATTCTATAGTTTGCGCATGCATCCGGAAATAAGAAAAGCTTACTTCACCCATTTTTTAAAATCACAGCTTCTAGAAGGTTTACATGATTTCTTAAAAAACACGAGTTTTTAGAAAATGTGTTTTATTTCATAAATGGAATCAACAAAGTATGCACATTCTACGTCATAACGACTTTCTATAGTTTGCGCATGCGTTTGGAAATAAGAAAAGCTTACTTCCCCCGTTTTTTAAAATCACAGCTTCTAGAAGGTTTACATGATTTCTTAAAAAACACGAGTTTTTAGAAAATGTGTTTTATTTCATAAATGGAATCAAAAAAGTATGCACATTCTACGTCATAACGAATTTCTATAGTTTGCGCATGCGTTTGGATATAAGAAAAGCTTACTTCCACCGTTTTTTAAAATCACAGCTTCTAGATGGTTTACATGAATTCGTAAGAAACACGAGTTTATAGAAAATGTGTTTTATTTCATAAATGGAATCTACAAAGTATGCACATTCTACGTCATAAGGACTTTCTATAGTGTGCGGATGCGTCCGGAAATAAGAAAAGCTTACTTCCACCGTTTTTTAAAATCACGGCTTCTAGAAGGTTTACATGATTTCTTAAAAAACACGAGTTTTTAGAAAATGTGTTTTATTTCATAAATGGAATCAACAAAGTATGCACATTCTACGTCATAAGGAGTTTCTATAGTTTGCGAATGCGTCCGGAAATAAGAAAAGCTTACTTCCCCCGTTTTTTAAAATCACAGCTTCTAGAACGTTTACATGATTTCTTAAAAAACACGATTTTTTAGAAAATGTGTTTTATTTCATAAATGGAATCAACAAAGTACGAACATTCTACGTCATGAGGACTTTCTATAGTTTGCGCATGCGTTTAGAAATAACAAAAGCTTACTTCCCTCGTTTTTTAAAATCACAGCTTCTAGAAGGTTTACATGATTTGTTAAAAAACCCGAGTTTTTAGAAAATGTGTTTTATTTCATAAATGGAATCTACAAAGTATGCACATTCTACGTCATAACGACTTTCTATAGTTTGCGCATGCATCCGGAAATAAGAAAAGCTTACTTCCACCCGTTTTTAAAATCACAGCTTCTAGAAGGTTTACATGATTTCGTAAAAAACACGAGTTTTTATAAAATGTGTTTTATTTCATAAATGGAATCTACAAAGTATGCACATTCTACGTCAAAACGACTTTCTACAGTTTGCGCATGCGTCCGGAAATAAGAAAAGGTTACTTCCCCCGTTTTTTAAAATCACAGTTTCTAGAAGGTTTACATGATTTCGTAAAAAACACGAGTTTTTAGAAAATGTGTTTTATTTCATAAATGGAATCTACAAAGTATGCACATTCTACGTAATCAGGACTTTCTATAGTTTACGCATGCGTTTGGAAATAAGAAAAGCTTACTTCCCCCGTTTTTTAAAATCACAGCTTCTAGAAGGTTTACATGATTTCTTAAAAAACATGAGTTTTTAGAAAATGTGTTTTATTTCATAAATGTAATCTACAAAGTATGCACATTCTACATCATAACAACTTTCTATAGTTTGCCCATGCGTCCGGAAATAAGAAAAGCTTACTTCCCTCGTTTTTTCAAATCACAGCTTCTAGAAGGTTTACATGATTTCTTAAAAAATACGAGTTTTTAGAAAATGTGTTTTATTTCATAAACGGAATCAACAAAGTATGCACATTCTACATCATAACGACTTTCTATAGTTTGCGCATGCGTTTGGAAATAAGAAAAGCTTACTTCCCCTGTTTTTTAAAATCACAGCTTCTAAAGGGTTGACATGATTTCTTAAAAAACACGAGTTTTTAGAAAATGTGTTTTATTTCATAAATAGAATCTACAAGTATGCACATTCTACATCATAACGACTTTCTATAGTTTGCGCATGCGTCTGGAAATAAGAAAAGCTTACTTCCCATGTTTTTTAAAATCACAGCTTCTAGAAGGTTTACATGATTTCTTAAAAAACACGAGTTTTTAGAAAATAAGTTTTATTTCATAAATGGAATCTACAAAGTATGCACATTCTACGTCATAACGACTTTCTATAGTTTGCGCATGCGTTTGGAAATAAGAAAAGCTTACTTCCCCCATTTTTTAAAATCACAGCTTCTAGAAGGTTTACATGATTTCGTAAAAAACACGAGTTTTTAGAAAATGTGTTTTATTTCATAAATGGAATCTACAAAGTATGCACATTCTACATCATAACAACTTTCTGTAGTTTGCGCATGCGTCCGGAAATAAGAAAAGCTTACTTCCCTCGTTTTTTCAAATCACAGCTTCTAGAAGGTTTACATGATTTCTTAAAAAACACGAGTTTTTAGAAAATGTGTTTTATTTCATAAATGGAATGAACAAAGTATGCACATTCTATGTCATAACGAATTTCTATAGTTTGCGCATGCGTTTGGAAACAAGAAAAGCTTACTTCCCCCGTTTTTTAAAATCACAGCTTCTAGAATGTTTACATGATTTCTTAAAAAACACGAGTTTTTAGAAAATGTGTTTTATTTCATTAATAGAATCAACAAAGTATGCAATTCTACGTCATAACGACTTTCTATACTTTGCGCATGCGTCCGGAAATAAGAAAAGCTTACTTCCCCCGTTTTTTAAAATCACAGCTTCTAGAAGGTTTACATGATTTCTTAACAAACACGAGTTTTTAGAAAATGTGTTTTATTTGATAAATGGAATCTACAAAGTATGCACATTCTACGTCATAATGACTTTCTATAGTTTACGCATGCGTCCGGAAATAAGAAAAGCTTACTTCCACCGTTTTTTCAAATCACAGCTTCTAGAAGGTTTACATGGTTTCTTAAAAAACACGAGTTTTTAGAAAATGTGTATTATTTCATAAATGGAATCTAAAAAGTTTGCACATTCTACGTCATAACGACTTTCTATAGTTTGCGCATCCGTCCGGAAATAAGAAAAGCTTACTTCCCCCGTTTTTTAAAATCACAGCTTTAGAAGGTTTACATGATTTGTTAAATAACATGAGTTTTTAGAAAATGTGTTTTATTTCATAAATGGAATCAACAAAGTATGCACATTCTACGTCATAACGACTTTCTATAGTTTGCGAATGCGTCCGGAAATAAGAAAAGCTTACTTCCACCGTTTTTTAAAATCACAGCTTCTAGAAGGTTTACATGATTTCGTAAAAAAAAAGAGTTTTTAGAAAATGTGTTTTATTTCATAAATGGAATCTACAAAGTATGCACATTCTACGTCATAACGACTTTCCATAGTTTGCGCATACGCCCGGAAATAAGAAAAGCTTACTTCCACCGTTTTTTAAAATCACAGCTTCTAGAAGGTTTACATAATTTCGTAAAAAACACGAGTTTTTAGAAAATGTGTTTTATTTCATAAATGCAACCTACAAAGTATGCACATTCTACATCATAACGACTTTCTATAGTTTGCGCATGCGTCCGGAAATAAGAAAAGCTTACTTCCACCATTTTTTAAAATCACAGCACTTAGAAGGTTTACATGATTTCGTAAAAAACACGAGATTTTAGAAAATGTGTTTTATTTCATAAATGGAATATACAAAGTATGCACATTCTACGTCATAACGACATTCTATAGTTTGCGCATGCGTTCGGAAATAAGAAAAGCTTACTTCCACCGTTTTCTAAAATCACAGCTTGTAGAAGGTTTACATGATTTCTTAAAAAACATGAGTTTTTAGAAAATGTGTTTTATTTCATAAATGGAATCTAAAAAGTATGCACATTCTACGTCATAACAACTTTCTATAGTTTGCGCATCCGTCCGGAAATAAGAAAAGCTTACTTCCCCCGTTTTTTAAAATCACAGCTTCTAGAAGGTTTAAATGATTTGTTAAAAAACACGAGTTTTTAGAAAATGTGTTATATTTCATAAATGGAATCAACAAAGTATGCACATTCTACGTCATAACGACTTTCTATAGTTTGCGCATGCGTCCGGAAATAAGAAAAGTTTACTTCCTCCGTTTTTTAAAATCACAGCTTCTAGAAGGTTTACATGATTTCGTAAAAAAAAAGAGTTTTTAGAAAATGTGTTTTATTTCATAAATGGAATCTACAAAGTATGCACATTCTACATCATAACGACTTTCTATAGTTTGCGCATGCGTCCGGAAATAAGAAAAGCTTACTTCCACCGTTTTTTAAAATCACAGCTTATAGAAGGTTTACATGATTTCTTAAAAAACACAAGTGTTTAGAAAATGTGTTTTATTTCATAAATGGAATCAAAAAAGTATGCACATTCTACGTCATAATGACTTTCTATAGTTTGCGCATGCGTCCGGAAATAAGAAAAGCTTACTTCCACCGTTTTGTAAAATCACAGCTTCTAGAAGGTTTACATGATTTCGTAAAAAACACGAGTTTTTAGAAAATGTGTTTTATTTCATAAATGGAATCTACAAAGTATGCACATTCTACGTCATAACTACATTCTATAGTTTGCGCATGCATCCGGAAATAAGAAAAGCTTACTTCACCCATTTTTTAAAATCACAGCTTCTAGAAGGTTTACATGATTTCTTAAAAAACACGAGTTTTTAGAAAATGTGTTTTATTTCATAAATGGAATCAACAAAGTATGCACATTCTACGTCATAACGACTTTCTATAGTTTGCGCATGCGTTTGGAAATAAGAAAAGCTTACTTCCCCCGTTTTTTAAAATCACAGCTTCTAGAAGGTTTACATGATTTCTTAAAAAACACGAGTTTTTAGAAAATGTGTTTTATTTCATAAATGGAATCAAAAAAGTATGCACATTCTACGTCATAACGAATTTCTATAGTTTGCGCATGCGTTTGGAAATAAGAAAAGCTTACTTCCACCGTTTTTTAAAATCACAGCTTCTAGATGGTTTACATGAATTCGTAAGAAACACGAGTTTTTAGAAAATGTGTTTTATTTCATAAATGGAATCTACAAAGTATGCACATTCTACGTCATAAGGACTTTCTATAGTGTGCGAATGCGTCCGGAAATAAGAAAAGCTTACTTCCACCATTTTTTAAAATCACAGCTTCTAGAAGGTTTACATGATTTCTTAAAAAACACGAGTTTTTAGAAAATGTGTTTTATTTCATAAATGGAATCTAGAAAGTATGCACATTCTACATCATAACAACTTTCTGTAGTTTGCGCATGCGTCCGGAAATAAGAAAAGCTTACTTCCCTCGTTTTTTCAAATCACAGCTTCTAGAAGGTTTACATGATTTCTTAAAAAACACGAGTTTTTAGAAAATATGTTTTATTTCATAAATGGAATGAACAAAGTATGCACATTCTATGTCATAACGAATTTCTATAGTTTGCGCATGCGTTTGGAAACAAGAAAAGCTTACTTCCCCCGTTTTTTAAAATCACAGCTTCTAGAATGTTTACATGATTTCTTAAAAAACACGAGTTTTTAGAAAATGTGTTTTATTTCATAAATAGAATCAACAAAGTATGCACATTCTACGTCATAACGACTTTCTATACTTTGCGCATGCGTCCGGAAATAAGAAAAGCTTACTTCCACCATTTTTTAAAATCACAGCTTCGAGAAGGTTTACATGATTTCATAAAAAACACGAGTTTTTAGAAAATGTCTTTTATTTCATAAATGGAATCTACAAAGTTTGCACATTCTACATCATAACGACTTTCTATAGTTTGCACATGCGTCCGGAAATAAGAAAAGCTTACTTCCCCCGTTTTTTAAAATCACAGCTTCTAGAAGGTTTACATGATTTCTTAAAAAACACGAGTTTTTAGAAAATGTGTTTTATTTGATAAATGGAATCTACAAAGTATGCACATTCTACGTCATAACGACTTTCTATAGTTTGCGCATGCGTTTAGAAATAAGAAAAGCTTATTCCCCCATTTTTTTAAATCACAGCTTCTAGAAGGTTTACATGATTTCGTAAAAAACACGAGTTTTTAGAAAATGTGTTTTATTTCCTAAATGGATTCTACAAAGTATGCACATTCTACATCATAAGAACTTTCTATAGTTTGCGCATGCGTCCGGAAATAAGAAAAGATTACTTCCCTCGTTTCTTCAAATCACAACTTCTAGAAGGTTTACATGATTTCTTAAAAAACACGAGTTTTTAGAAAATGTGTTTTATTTCATAAATGGAATGAACAAAGTATGCACATTCTATGTCATAACGAATTTCTATAGTTTGCGCATGCGTTTGGAAACAAGAAAAGCTTACTTCCCCCGTTTTTTAAAATCACAGCTTCTAGAAGGTTTAAATGATTTCTTAAAAAACACGAGTTTTTAGAAAATGTGTTTTATTTCATAAATAGAATCAACAAAGTATGCACATTCTACGTCATAACGACTTTCTATACTTTGCGCATGCATCCGGAAATAAGAAAAGCTTACTTCCACCATTTTTTAAAATCAGAGCTTCTAGAAGGTTTACATGATTTCATAAAAAACACGAGTTTTTAGAAAATATCTTTTATTTCATAAATGGAATCTAAAAAGTTTGCACATTCTACATCATAACGACTTTCTATAGTTTGCGCATGCGTACGGAAATAAGAAAAGCTTACTTCCCTCGTTTTTTAAAATCACAGCTTCTAGAAGGTTTACATGATTTCTTAAAAAACACGAGTTTTTAGAAAATGTGTTTTATTTGATAAATGGAATCTACAAAGTATGCACATTCTACGTCATAATGACTTTCTATAGTTTGCGCATGCGTCCGGAAATAAGAGAAGCTTACTTCCACCGTTTTTTCAAATCACAGCTTCTAGAAGGTTTACATGATTTCTTAAAAAACACGAGTTTTTAGAAAATGTGTTTTATTTCATAAATGGAATCTAAAAAGTTTGCACATTCTACGTCATAACGACTTTCTATAGTTTGCGCATCCGTCCGGAAATAAGAAAAGCTTACTTCCCCCGTTTTTTAAAATCACAGCTTTAGAAGGTTTACATGATTTGTTAAATAACATGAGTTTTTAGAAAATGTGTTTTATTTCATAAATGGAATCAACAAAGTATGCACATTCTACGTCATAACGACTTTCTATAGTTTGCGAATGCGTCCGGAAATAAGAAAAGCTTACTTCCACCGTTTTTTAAAATCACAGCTTCTAGAAGGTTTACATGATTTCGTAAAAAAAAAGAGTTTTTAGAAAATGTGTTTTATTTCATAAATGGAATATACAAAGTATGCACATTCTACGTCATAACGACTTTCCATAGTTTGCGCATACGCCCGGAAATAAGAAAAGCTTACTTCCACCGTTTTTTAAAATCACAGCTTCTAGAAGGTTTACATGATTTCTTAAAAAACACAAGTTTTTAGAAAATGTGTTTTATTTCATAAATGGAATCAAAAAAGTATGCACATTCTACGTCATAATGACTTTCTATAGTTTGCGCATGCGTCCGGAAATAAGAAAAGCTTACTTCCCCCGTTTTGTAAAATCACAGCTTCTAGAAGGTTTACATGATTTCGTAAAAAACACGAGTTTTTAGAAAATGTGTTTTATTTCATAAATGGAATCTACAAAGTATGCACATTCTACGTCATAACTACATTCTATAGTTTGCGCATGCATCCGGAAATAAGAAAAGCTTACTTCACCCATTTTTTAAAATCACAGCTTCTAGAAGGTTTACATGATTTCTTAAAAAATACGAGTTTTTAGAAAATGTGTTTTATTTCATAAATGGAATCAACAAAGTATGCACATTCTATGTCATAACGACTTTCTATAGTTTGCGCATGCGTTTGGAAATAAGAAAAGCTTACTTCCCCCGTTTTTTAAAATCACAGCTTCTAGAAGGTTTACATGATTTCTTAAAAAACACGAGTTTTTAGAAAATGTGTTTTATTTCATAAATGGAATCAAAAAAGTATGCACATTCTACGTCATAACGAATTTCTATAGTTTGCGCATGCGTTTGGAAATAAGAAAAGCTTACTTCCACCGTTTTTTAAAATCACAGCTTCTAGATGGTTTACATGAATTCGTAAGCAACACGAGTTTTTAGAAAATGTGTTTTATTTCATAAATGGAATCTACAAAGTATGCACATTCTACGTCATAAGGACTTTCTATAGTGTGCGCATGCGTCCGGAAATAAGAAAAGCTTACTTCCACCGTTTTTTAAAATCACAGCTTCTAGAAGGTTTACATGATTTCTTAAAAAACACGAGTTTTTAGAAAATGTGTTTTATTTCATAAATGGAATCAACAAAGTATGCACATTCTATGTCATAAGGAGTTTCTATAGTTTGCGAATGCGTCCGGAAATAAGAAAAGCTTACTTCCCCCGTTTTTTAAAATCACAACTTCTAGAACGTTTACATGATTTCTTAAAAAACACGAGTTTTTAGAAAATGTGTTTTATTTCATTTATGGAATCAACAAAGTACGAACATTCTACGTCATAAGGACTTTCTATAGTTTGCGCATGCGTTTAGAAATAACAAAAGCTTACTTCCCTCGTTTTTTAAAATCACAGCTTCTAGAAGGTTTACATGATTTGTTAAAAAACACGAGTTTTTAGAAAATGTGTTTTATTTCATAAATGGAATCTAAAAAGTATGCACATTCTACGTCATAACGACTTTCTATAGTTTGCGCATGCGTCCGGAAATAAGAAAAGGTTACTTCCCCCGTTTTTTAAAATCACAGTTTCTAGAAGGTTTACATGATTTCGTAAAAAACACGAGTTTTTAGAAAATGTGTTTTATTTCATAAATGGAATCTACAAAGTATGCACATTCTACGTCATCAGGACTTCCTATAGTTTGCGCATGCGTTGGGAAATAAGAAAAGCTTACTTCCCCCGTTTTTTAAAATCACAGCTTCTAGAAGGTTTACATGATTTCTTAAAAAACATGAGTTTTTAGAAAATGTGTTTTATTTCATAAATGTAATCTACAAAGTATGCACATTCTACATCATAACAACTTTCTATAGTTTGCGCATGCGTCCGGAAATAAGAAAAGCTTACTTCCCTCGTTTTTTCAAATCACAGCTTCTAGAAGGTTTACATGATTTCTTAAAAAATACGAGTTTTTAGAAAATGTGTTTTATTTCATAAACGGAATCAACAAAGTATGCACATTCTACATCATAACGACTTTCTATAGTTTGCGCATGCGTTTGGAAATAAGAAAAGGTTACTTCCCCCGTTTTTTAAAATCACAGCTTCTAAAGGGTTGACATGATTTCTTACAAAACACGAGTTTTTAGAAAATGTGTTTTATTTCATAAATAGAATCTACAAAGTATGCACATTATATGTCATAACGACTTTCTATAGTTTGCGCATGCGTCCGGAAATAAGAAAAGCTTACTTCGACCGTTTTTTAAAATCACAATTTCTAGAAGCTTTACATGATTTTGTAAAAAACACGAGTTTTTAGAAAATGTGTTTTATTTCATAAATGGAATCTAAAAAGTTTGCACATTCTACGTCATAACGACTTTGTATAGTTTGTGCATGCGTCCGGAAATAAGAAAAGCTTACTTCCCTCGTTTTTTAAAATCACAGCTTCTGGAAGGTTTACATGATTTGTTAAAAAACACGAGTTTTTAGAAAATGTGTTTTATTTCATAAATGGAATGAACAAAGTATGCACATTCTATGTCATAACGAATTTCTATAGTTTGCGGATGCGTTTGGAAACAAGAAAAGCTTACTTCCCCCGTTTTTTAAAATCACAGCTTCTAGAATGTTTACATGATTTCTTAAAAAACACGAGTTTTTAGAAAATGTGTTTTATTTCATAAATAGAATCAACAAAGTATGCACATTCTACGTCATAACGACTTTCTATACTTTGCGCATGCGTCCGGAAATAAGAAAAGCTTACTTCCACCATTTTTTAAAATCACAGCTTCTAGAAGGTTTACATGATTTCATAAAAAACACGAGTTTTTAGAAAATGTCTTTTATTTCATAAATGGAATCTACAAAGTTTGCACATTCTACATCATAACGACTTTCTATAGTTTGCGCATGCGTCCGGAAATAAGAAAAGCTTACTTCCCCCGTTTTTTAAAATCACAGCTTCTAGAAGGTTTACATGATTTCTTAAAAAACACGAGTTTTTATAAAATGTGTTTTATTTGATAAATGGAATCTACAAAGTATGCACATTCTACGTCATAACGACTTTCTATAGTTTGCGCATGCGTTTAGAAATAAGAAAAGCTTATTCCCCCATTTTTTAAAATCACAGCTTCTAGAAGGTTTACATGATTTCGTAAAAAACACGAGTTTTTAGAAAATGTGTTTTATTTCCTAAATGGAATCTACAAAGTATGCACATTCTAAATCATAAGAACTTTCTATAGTTTGCGCATGCGTCCGGAAATAAGAAAAGCTTACTTCCCTCGTTTTTTCAAATCACAGCTTCTAGAAGGTTTACATGATTTCTTAAAAAACACGAGTTTTTAGAAAATGTGTTTTATTTCATAAATGGAATGAACAAAGTATGCACATTCTATGTCATAACGAATTTCTATAGTTTGCGCATGCGTTTGGAAACAAGAAAAGCTTACTTCCCCCGTTTTTTAAAATCACAGCTTCTAGAAGGTTTAAATGATTTCTTCAAAAACACGAGTTTTTAGAAAATGTGTTTTATTTCATAAATAGAATCAACAAAGTATGCACATTCTACGTCATAACGACTTTCTATACTTTGCGCATGCGTCCGGAAATAAGAAAAGCTTACTTCCACCATTTTTTAAAATCACAGCTTCTAGAAGGTTTACATGATTTCATAAAAAACACGAGTTTTTAGAAAATGTCTTTTATTTCATATATGGAATCTACAAAGTTTGCACATTCTACATCATAACGACTTTCTATAGTTTGCGCATGCGTCCGGAAATAAGAAAAGCTTACTTCCCCCGTTTTTTAAAATCACAGCTTCTAGAAGGTTTACATGATTTCTTAAAAAACACGAGTTTTTAGAAAATGTGTTTTATATCATCAACGGAATCAACAAAGTATGCACATTCTACGTCATAACGACTTTCTATAGTTTGCGCATGCGTCCGGAAATAAGAAAAGCTTACTTCCACCGTTTTTTAAAATCACTGCTTCTAGAAGGTTTACATGATTTCGCAAAAAACACGAGTTTTTAGAAAATGTGTTTTATTTCATAAATGGAATCTACAAAGTATGCACATTCTACGTCATAACGACTTTCAATAGTTTGCGCATGCGTCCGGAAATAAGAAAAGCTTACTTCCCCCATTTTTTGAAATCACAGCTTCTAGAAGGTTTACATGATTTCTTAAAAAACACGAGTTTTTAGAAAATGTGTTTTATTTCATAAAAGGAATCTACAAAGTATGCACATTCTACGTCATAATGACTTTCTATAGTTTGCGCATGCGTCCGGAAATAAGAAAAGCTTACTTCCCTCGTTTTTTCAAATCACAGCTTCTAGAAGGTTTACATGATTTCTTAAAAAACATGAGTTTTTAGAAAATGTGTTTTATTTCATAAATGGAATGAACAAAGTATGCACATTTTATGTCATAACGACTTTCTATAGTTTGCGCATGCCTTTGGAAACAAGAAAAGCTTACTTCCCCCGTTTTTTAAAATCACAGCTTCTAGAAGGTTTACATGATTTCTTAAAAAACACGAGTTTTTAGAAAATGTGTTTTATTTCATAAATAGAATCAACAAAGTATGCAATTCTACGTCATAACGACTTTCTATACTTTGCGCATGCGTCCGGAAATAAGAAAAGCTTACTTCCACCATTTTTTAAAATCACAGCTTCTAGAAGGTTTACATGATTTCATAAAAAACACGAGTTTTTAGAAAATGTGTTTTCTTTCATATATGGAATCTACAAAGTTTGCACATTCTACATCATAACGACTTTCTATAGTTTGCGCATGCGTCTGGAAATAAGAAAAGCTTACTTCCCACGTTTTTTAAAATCACAGCTTCTAGAAGGTTTACATGATTTCTTAAAAAACACGAGTTTTTAGAAAATAAGTTTTATTTCATAAATGGAATCTACAAAGTATGCACATTCTACGTCATAACGACTTTCTATAGTTTGCGCATGCGTTTGGAAATAAGAAAAGCTTACTTCCCCCATTTTTTAAAATCACAGCTTCTAGAAGGTTTACATGATTTCGTAAAAAACACGAGTTCTTAGAAAATGTGTTTTATTTCATCAATGGAATCTACAAAGTATGCACATTCTACATCATAACAACTTTGTGTAGTTTGCGCATGCGTCCGGAAATAAGAAAAGCTTACTTCCCTCGTTTTTTCAAATCACAGCTTCTAGAAGGTTTACATGATTTCTTAAAAAACACGTGTTTTTAGAAAATGTGTTTTATTTCATAAATGGAATGAACAAAGTATGCACATTCTATGTCATAACGAATTTCTATAGTTTGCGCATGCGTTTGGAAACAAGAAAAGCTTACTTCCCCCGTTTTTTAAAATCACAGCTTCTAGAATGTTTACATGATTTCTTAAAAAACACGAGTTTTTAGAAAATGTGTTTTATTTCATAAATAGAATCAACAAAGTATGCACATTCTACGTCATAACGACTTTCTATACTTTGCGCATGCGTCCAGAAATAAGAAAAGCTTACTTCCACCATTTTTTAAAATCACAGCTTCTAGAAGGTTTACATGATTTCATAAAAAACACGAGTTTTTAGAAAATGTCTTTTATTTCATAAATGGAATCTACAAAGTTTGCACATTCTACATCATAACGACTTTCTATAGTTTGCGCATGCGTCCGGAAATAAGAAAAGCTTACTTCCCCCGTTTTTTAAAATCACAGCTTCTAGAAGGTTTACATGATTTCTTAAAAAACACGAGTTTTTAGAAAATGTGTTTTATTTGATAAATGGAATCTACAAAGTATGCACATTCTACGTCATAACGACTTTCTATAGTTTGCGCATGCATTTAGAAATAAGAAAAGCTTATTCCCCCATTTTTTAAAATCACAGCTTCTAGAAGGTTTACATGATTTCGTAAAAAACACGAGTTTTTAGAAAATGTGTTTTATTTCCTAAATGGAATCTACAAAGTATGCACATTCTAAATCATAAGAACTTTCTATAGTTTGCGCATGCGTCCGGAAATAAGAAAAGCTTACTTCCCTCGTTTTTTCAAATCACAGCTTCTAGAAGGTTTACATGATTTCTTAAAAAACACGAGTTTTTAGAAAATGTGTTTTATTTCATAAATGGAATGAACAAAGTATGCACATTCTATGTCATAACGAATTTCTATAGTTTGCGCATGCGTTTGGAAACAAGAAAAGCTTACTTCCCCCGTTTTTTAAAATCACAGCTTCTAGAAGGTTTAAATGATTTCTTAAAAAACACGAGTTTTTAGAAAATGTGTTTTATTTCATAAATAGAATCAACAAAGTATGCACATTCTACGTCATAACGACTTTCTATAATTTGCGCATGCGTCCGGAAATAAGAAAAGCTTACTTCCACAATTTTTTAAAATCACAGCTTCTAGAAGGTTTACATGATTTCATAAAAAACACGAGTTTTTAGAAAATTTCTTTTATTTCATAAATGGAATCTACAAAGTTTGCACATTCTATATCATAACGACTTTCTATAGTTTGCGCATGCGTCCGGAAATAAGAAAAGCTTACTTCCCCCGTTTTTTAAAATCACAGCTTCTAGAAGGTTTACATGATTTCTTAAAAAACAAGAGTTTTTAGAAAATGTGTTTTATTTGATAAATGGAATCTACAAAGTATGCACATTCTACGTCATAATGACTTTCTATAGTTTGCGCATGCGTCCGGAAATAAGAAAAGCTTACTTCCACCGTTTTTTCAAATCACAGCTTCTAGAAGGTTTACATGATTTCTTAAAAAACACGAGTTTTTAGAAAATGTGTTTTATTTCATAAATGGAATCTAAAAAGTTTGCACATTCTACGTCATAACGACTTTCTATAGTTTGCGTATCCGTCCGGAAATAAGAAAAGCTTACTTCCCCCGTTTTTTAAAATCACAGCTTCTAGAAGGTTTACATGATTTGTTAAATAACATGAGTTTTTAGAAAATGTGTTTTATTTCATAATTGGAATCAGCAAAGTATGCACATTCTACGTCATAACGACTTTCTATAGTTTGCGAATGCGTCCGGAAATAAGAAAAGCTTACTTCCACCGTTTTTTAAAATCACAGCTTCTAGAAGGTTTACATGATTTCGTAAAAAAAAAGAGTTTTTAGAAAATGTGTTTTATTTCATAAATGGAATCTACAAAGTCTGCACATTCTACGTCATAACGACTTTCCATAGTTTGCGCATACGCCCGGAAATAAGAAAAGCTTACTTCCACCGTTTTTTAAAATCACAGCTTCTAGAAGGTTTACATAATTTCGTAAAAAACACGAGTTTTTAGAAAATGTGTTTTATTTCATAAATGCAATCTACAAAGTATGCACATTCTACGGCATAACGACTTTCTATAGTTTGCGCATGCGTCCGGAAATAAGAAAAGCTTACTTCCACCATTTTTTAAAATCACAGCTTCTAGAATGTTTACATGATTTCATAAATAACACGAGTCTTTAGAAAATGTGTTTTATTTCATAAATCAAATCTACAAAGTATGCACATTTTACGTCATAACTACTTCCTATAGTTTGCGCATGCATCCGGAAATAAGAAAAGCTTACTTTCCCCTTTTTTTAAAATCACAGCTTCTAGAAGGTTTACATGATTTGTTAAAAAACACGAGTTTTTAGAAAATGTGTTTTATTTCATAAATGGAATCAACAAAGTATGCACATTCTACGTAATAACGACTTTCTATAGTTTGCGCATGTGTTTGGAAATAAGAAAAGCTTACTTCCCCCGTTTTTTAAAATCACAGCTTCTAGAAGGTTTACATGATTTCTTAAAAAACACGAGTTTTTAGAAAATGTGTTTTATTTAATAAGTGGAATCAACAAAGTATGCACATTCTACGTCATAATGAATTTCTATAGTTTGGGCATGCGTCTGGAAATAAGAAAAGCTTACTTCCACCGTTTTTTAAAATCACAGCTTCTAGAAGTTTTAAATGAATTCGTAAAAAACACGAGTTTTTAGAAAATGTGTTTTATTTCATAAATGGAATCTACAAAGTATGCACATTCTACGTCATAACGACTTTATATAGTTTGCGCATGCGTCCGGAAATAAGGAAAGCTTACTTCCACCGTTTTTTAAAATCACAGCTTCTAGAAGGTTTACATGATTTCTTAAAAAACACAAGTTTTTAGAAAATGTGTTTTATTTCATAAATGGAATCTACAAAGTATGCACATTCTACGTCATATGGTGTTTCTACAGTTTGCGCATGCGTCCGAAAATAAGAAAAGCTTACTTCCACGGTTTTTTAAAATCACAGCTTCTAGAAGGTTTACATGATTTCTTAAAAAACACGAGTTTTTAGAAAATGTGTTTTATTTCATAAATGGAATCAACAAAGTATGCACATTCTACATCATAACGACTTTCTATAGTTTGCGCATGCGTTTGGAAATAAGAAAAGCTTACTTCCCCCGTTTTTTAAAATCACAGCTTCTAAAGGGTTGACATGATTTCTAAAAAAACACGAGTTTTTAGAAAATGTGTTTTATTTCATAAATAGAATCTACAAAGTATGCACATTCTATGTCATAACGAATTTCTATAGTTTGCGCATGCGTCCGGAAATAAGAAAAGCTTACTTCCACCGTTTTTTTAAATCACAATTTCTAGAAGCTTTACATGATTTTGTAAAAAACACGAGTTTTTAGAAAATGTGTTTTATTTCATAAATGGAATCTAAAAAGTTTGCACATTCTACGTCATAACGACTTTCTATAGTTTGCGCATCCGTCCGGAAATAAGAAAAGCTTACTTCCCCCGTTTTTTAAAATCACAGCTTCTAGAAGGTTTACATGATTTGTTAAAAAACACGAGTTTTTAGAAAATGTGTTTTATTTCATAAATGGAATCAACAAAGTACGAACATTCTACATCATAACGACTTTCTATAGTTTGCGCATGCGTTTAGAAATAACAAAAGCTTACTTCCCCCCGTTTTTTAAAATCACAGCTTCTAGAAGGTTTACATGATTTGTTAAAAAACACGAGTTTTTAGAAAATGTGTTTTATTTCATAAATGGAATCTACAAAGTATGCACATTCTACGTCATAACGACTTTCTATAGTTTGCGCATACGTCCGGAAATAAGAAAAGCTTACTTCCACCGTTTTTTAAAATCACAGCTTCTAGAAGGTTTACATGATTTCGTAAAAAACACGAGTTTTTAGAAAATGTGTTTTATTTCATAAATGGAATCTACAAAGTATGCACATTCTACGTCAAAACGACTTTCTACAGTTTGCGCATGTGTCCGGAAATAAGAAAAGGTTACTTCCCCCGTTTTTTAAAATCACAGTTTCTAGAAGGTTTACATGATTTCGTAAAAAACACGAGCTTTTAGAAAATGTGTTTTATTTCATAAATGGAATCTACAAAGTATGCACATTCTACGTCATCAGGACTTTCTATAGTTTGCGCATGCGTTTGCAAATAAGAAAAGCTTACTTCCCCCGTTTTTTAAAATCACAGCTTCTAGAAGGTTTACATGATTTCTTAAAAAACACGAGTTTTTAGAAAATGTGTTTTATATCATCAACGGAATCAACAAAGTATGCACATTCTACGTCATAACGACTTTCTATTGTTTGCGCATGCGTCCGGAAATAAGAAAAGCTTACTTCCACCGTTTTTTAAAATCATAGCTTCTAGAAGGTTTACATGATTTCGCAAAAAACACGAGTTTTTAGAAAATGTGTTTTATTTCATAAATGGAATCTACAAAGTATGCACATTCTACGTCATAACGACTTTCAATATTTTGCGCATGCGTCCGGAAATAAGAAAAGCTTACTTCCCCCATTTTTTGAAATCACAGCTTCTAGAAGGTTTACATGATTTCTTAAAAAATACGAGTTTTTAGAAAATGTGTTTTATTTCATAAATGGAATCAACAAAGTATGCACATTCTACATCATAACGACTTTCTATAGTTTGCGCATGCGTTTGGAAATAAGAAAAGCTTACTTCCCCCGTTTTTTAAAATCACAGCTTCTAAAGGGTTGACATGATTTCTAAAAAAACACGAGTTTTTAGAAAATGTGTTTTATTTCATAAATAGAATCTACAAAGTATGCACATTCTATGTCATAACGAATTTCTATAGTTTGCGCATGCGTCCGGAAATAAGAAAAGCTTACTTCCACCGTTTTTTAAAATCACAATTTCTAGAAGCTTTACATGATTTTGTAAAAAACACGAGTTTTTAGAAAATGTGTTTTATTTCATAAATGGAATCTAAAAAGTTTGCACATTCTACGTCATAACGACTTTCTTTAGTTTGCGCATCCGTCCGGAAATAAGAAAAGCTTACTTCCCCCGTTTTTTAAAATCACAGCTTCTAGAAGGTTTACATGATTTGTTAAAAAACACGAGTTTTTAGAAAATGTGTTTTATTTCATAAATGGAATCAACAAAGTACGAACATTCTACATCATAACGACTTTCTATAGTTTGCGCATGCGTTTAGAAATAACAAAAGCTTACTTCCCCCGTTTTTTAAAATCACAGCTTCTAGAAGGTTTACATGATTTGTTAAAAAACACGAGTTTTTAGAAAATGTGTTTTATTTCATAAATGGAATCTACAAAGTATGCACATTCTACGTCATAACGACTTTCTATAGTTTGCGCATACGTCCGGAAATAAGAAAAGCTTACTTCCACCGTTTTTTAAAATCACAGCTTCTAGAAGGTTTACATGATTTCGTAAAAAACACGAGCTTTTAGAAAATGTGTTTTATTTCATAAATGGAATCTACAAAGTATGCACATTCTACGTCAAAACGACTTTCTACAGTTTGCGCATGTTTCCAGAAATAAGAAAAGGTTACTTCCCCCGTTTTTTAAAATCACAGTTTCTAGAAGGTTTACATGATTTCGTAAAAAACACGAGCTTTTAGAAAATGTGTTTTATTTCATAAATGGAATCTACAAAGTATGCACATTCTACGTCATCAGGACTTTCTATAGTTTGCGCATGCGTTTGCAAATAAGAAAAGCTTACTTCCCCCGTTTTTTAAAATCACTGCTTCTAGAAGGTTTACATGATTTCTTAAAAAACACGAGTTTTTAGAAAATGTGTTTTATATCATCAACGGAATCAACAAAGTATGCACATTCTACGTCATAACGACTTTCTATAGTTTGCGCATGCGTCCGGAAATAAGAAAAGCTTACTTCCACCGTTTTTTAAAATCATAGCTTCTAGAAGGTTTACATGATTTCGCAAAAAACACGAGTTTTTAGAAAATGTGTTTTATTTCATAAATGGAATGTACAAAGTATGCACATTCTACGTCATAACGACTTTCAATATTTTGCGCATGCGTCCGGAAATAAGAAAAGCTTACTTCCCCCATTTTTTGAAATCACAGCTTCTAGAAGGTTTACATGATATCTTAAAAAACACGAGTTTTTAGAAAATGTGTTTTATTTCATAAAAGGAATCTACAAAGTATGCACATTCTACGTCATAACGACTTTCTATAGTTTGCGCATGCGTCCGGAAATAAGAAAAGCTTACTTCCCTCGTTTTTTCAAATCACAGTTTCTAGAAGGTTTACATGATTTCTTAAAAAACACGAGTTTTTAGAAAATGTGTTTTATTTCATAAATGGAATGAACAAAGTATGCACATTTTATGTCATAACGACTTTCTATAGTTTGCGCATGCCTTTGGAAACAAGAAAAGCTTACTTCCCCCGTTTTTTAAAATCACAGCTTCTAGAAGGTTTACATGATTTCTTAAAAAACACGAGTTTTTAGAAAATGTGTTTTATTTCATAAATAGAATCAACAAAGTATGCAATTCTACGTCATAACGACTTTCTATACTTTGCGCATGCGTCCGGAAATAAGAAAAGCTTACTTCCACCATTTTTTAAAATCACAGCTTCTAGAAGGTTTACATGATTTCATAAAAAACACGAGTTTTTAGAAAATGTGTTTTCTTTCATAAATGGAATCTACAAAGTTTGCACATTCTACATCATAACGACTTTCTATAGTTTGCGCATGCGTCCGGAAATAAGAAAAGCTTACTTCCCCCCTTTTTTAAAATCACAGCTTCTAGAAGGTTTACATGATTTCGTAGAAAACACGAGTTTTTAGAAAATGTGTTTTATTTCATAAATGGAATCTACAAAGTATGCACATTCTACGTCAAAACGACTTTCTACAATTTGCGCATGCGTCGGGAAATAAGAAAAGGTTACTTCCCCCGTTTTTTAAAATCACAGTTTCTAGAAGGTTTACATGATTTCGTAAAAAACACGAGTTTTTAGAAAATGTGTTTTATTTCATAAATGGAATCTACAAAGTATGCACATTCTACGTCATCAGGACTTTCTATAGTTTGCGCATGTGTTTGGAAATAAGAAAAGCTTACTTCCCCCGTTTTTTAAAATCACAGCTTCTAGAAGGTTTACATGATTTCTTAAAAAACACGTGTTTTTAGAAAATGTGTTTTATTTCATCAACAGAATCAACAAAGTATGCACATTCTACGTCATAACGACTTTCTATAGTTTGCGCATGCGTCCGGAAATAAGAAAAGCTTACTTCCACCATTTTTTAAAATCACAGCTTCTAGAAGGTTTACATGATTTCGCAAAAAACACGAGTTTTTAGAAAATGTGTTTTATTTCATAAATGGAATCTACAAAGTATGCACATTCTACGTCATAACGACTTTCTATAGTTTGCGGATGCGTCCGGAAATAAGAAAAGCTTACTTCCCCCGTTTTTTAAAATCACAGCTTCTAGAAGGTTTACATGATTTCTTAAAAAATACGAGTTTTTAGAAAATGTGTTTTATTTCATAAAGGGAATCAACAAAGTATGCACATTCTACATCATAACGACTTTCTATAGTTTGCGCATGCGTTTGGAAATAAGAAAAGCTTACTTCCCCCGTTTTTTAAAATCACAGCTTCTAAAGGGTTGACATGATTTCTAAAAAAACACGAGTTTTTAGAAAATGTGTTTTATTTCATAAATAGAATCTACAAAGTATGGACATTCTATGTCATAACGACTTTCTATAGTTTGCGCATGCGTCCGGAAATAAGAAAAGCTTACTTCCACCGTTTTTTAAAATCACAATTTCTAGAAGCTTTACATGATTTTGTAAAAAACACGAGTTTTTAGAAAATGTGTTTTATTTCATAAATGGAATCTAAAAAGTTTGCACATTCTACGTCATAACGACTTTCTATAGTTTGCGCCTCCGTCCGGAAATAAGAAAAGCTTACTTCCCCCGTTTTTTAAAATCACAGCTTCTAGAAGGTTTACATGATTTGTTAAAAAACACGAGTTTTTAGAAAATGTGTTTTATTTCATAAATGGAATCAACAAAGTACGAACATTCTACATCATAACGACTTTCTATAGTTTGCGCATGCGTTTAGAAATAACAAAAGCTTACTTCCCCCGTTTTTTAAAATCACAGCTTCTAGAAGGTTTACATGATTTGTTAAAAAACACGAGTTTTTAGAAAATGTGTTTTATTTCATAAATGGAATCTACAAAGTATGCACATTCTACGTCATAACGACTTTCTATAGTTTGTGCATACGTCCGGAAATAAGAAAAGCTTACTTCCACCGTTTTTTAAAATCACAGCTTCTAGAAGGTTTACATGATTTCGTAAAAAACACGAGTTTTTAGAAAATGTGTTTTATTTCATAAATGGAATCTACAAAGTATGCACATTCTACGTCAAAACGACTTTCTACAGTTTGCGCATGTGTCCGGAAATAAGAAAAGGTTACTTCCCCCGTTTTTTAAAATCACAGTTTCTAGAAGGTTTACATGATTTCGTAAAAAACACGAGCTTTTAGAAAATGTGTTTTATTTCATAAATGGAATCTACAAAGTATGCACATTCTACGTCATCAGGACTTTCTATAGTTAGCGCATGCGTTTGCAAATTTCATAAATGGAATCAACAAAGTATGCACATCCTACGTCGTAACGACTTTCTATAGTTTGCGCATGCGTTTGGAAATAAGAAAAGCTTACTTCCCCCGTTTTTTAAAATCACAGCTTCTAGAAGGTTTACATGATTTCTTAAAAAACATGAGTTTTTAGAAAATGTGTTTTATTTCATAAATGGAATCTACAAAGTATGCACATTCTACGTCATAAGGACTTTCTATAGTTTGCGCATGCATTTGGAAATAAGAAAAGCTTACTTCCACCATTTTTTAAAATCACAGCTTCTAGAAGGTTTACATGAATTCGTAAAAAACACGAGTTTTTAGAAAATGTGTTTTATTTCATAAATGGAATCTACAAAGTATGCACATTCTACGTCATAACGACTTTATATAGTTTGCGCATGCGTCCGGAAATAAGAAAAGCTTACTTTCCCCGTTTTTTAAAATCACAGCTTCTAGAAGGTTTACATGATTTCTTAAAAACCACGAGTTTTTAGAAAATGTGTTTTATTTCATAAATGGAATCAACAATGTATGCACATTCTACGTCATAAGGACTTTCTATAGTTTGCGCATGCGTCCGGAAATAAGAAAAGGTTACTTCCGTCGTTTTTTAAAATCACAGCTTCTAGAAGGTTTACATAATTTCTTAAAAAACACGAGTTTTTAGAAAATGTGTTTTATTTCATAAATGGTATCAACAAAGTACGAACATTCTACGTCATAACGACTTTCTATAGTTTGCGCATGCGTTTAGAAATAACAAAAGCTTACTTCCCCCGTTTTTTAAAATCACCGCTTCTAGAAGGTTTACATGATTTCTTAAAAAACACGAGTTTTTAGAAAATGTGTTTTATTTCATAAATAGAATCAACAAAGTATGCACATTCTAGGTCATAACGACTTTCTATAGTTTGCGCATGCATTTGGAAATAAGAAAAACTTACTTCCACCATTTTTTAAAATCACAGCTTCTAGAAGGTTTACATGAATTCGTAAAAAAACACGAGTTTTTAGAAAATGTGTTTTATTTCATAAATGGAATCAACAAAGTATGCACATTCTACGTCATAAGGACTTTCTATAGTTTGCGCATGCGTCCGGAAATAAGAAAAGCTTACTTCCGCCGTTTTTTAAAATCACAGCTTCTAGAAGGTTTACATAATTTCTTAAAAAACACGAGTTTTTAGAAAATGTGTTTTATTTCATAAATGGTATCAACAAAGTACGAACATTCTACGTCATAACGACTTTCTATAGTTTGCGCATGCGTTTAGAAATAACAAAAGCTTACTTCCCCCGTTTTTTAAAATCACCGCTTCTAGAAGGTTTACATGATTTCTTAAAAAACACGAGTTTTTAGAAAATGTGTTTTATTTCATAAATAGAATCAACAAAGTATGCACATTCTAGGTCATAACGACTTTCTATAGTTTGCGCATGCGTCCGGAAATAAGAAAAGCTTACTTCCACCATTTTTTAAAATCACAACATCTAGAATGTTTACATGATTTCGTAAAAAACACGAGATTTTAGAAAATGTGTTTTATTTCATAAATGGAATCTACAAAGTATCCACATTCTACGTCATAACGACATTCTATAGTTTGCGCATGCGTCCGAAATAAGAAAAGCTTACTTCCACCGTTTTCTAAAATCACAGCTTCTAGAAGGTTTACATGATTTCGTAAAAAACATGAGTTTTTAGAAAATGTGTTTTATTTCATAAATGGAATTTAAAAAGTATGCACATTCTACGTCATAACGACTTTATATATTTTGCGCATGCGTCCGGAAATAAGAAAAGCTTACTTCCCCCGTTTTTTAAAATCACAGCTTCTAGAAGGTTTACATGATTTCTTAAAAAACACGAGTTTTTAGAAAATGTGTTTTATTTCATAAATGGAATCAACAAAGTATGCACATTCTACGTCATAAGGACTTTCTATAGTTTGCGCATGCCTCCGGAAATAAGAAAAGCTTACTTCCGCTGTTTTTTAAAATCACAGCTTCTAGAAGGTTTACATGATTTCTTAAAAAACACGAGTTTTTAGAAAATGTGTTTTATTTCATAAATGGAATCAACAAAGTATGCACATTCTACGTCATAACGAATTTCTATAGTTTGCGCATGCGTCTGGAAATAAGAAAAGCTTACTTCCACCGTTTTTTAAAATCACAGCTTCTAAAAGGTTTACATGAATTCGTAAAAAACACGAGTTTTTAGAAAATGTGTTTTATTTCATAAATGGAATCTACAAAGTATGCACATTCTACGTCATAACGACTTTATATAGTTTGCGCATGCGTCCGGAAATAAGAAAAGCTTACTTTCCCCGTTTTTTAAAATCACAGCTTCTAGAAGGTTTACATGATTTCTTAAAAACCACGAGTTTTTAGAAAATGTGTCTTATTTCATAAATGGAATCAACAATGTATGCACATTCTACGTCATAAGGACTTTCTATAGTTTGCGCATGCGTCCGGAAATAAGAAAAGCTTACTTCCGCCGTTTTTTAAAATCACAGCTTCTAGAAGGTTTACATAATTTCTTAAAAAACACGAGTTTTTAGAAAATGTGTTTTATTTCATAAATAGTATCAACAAAGTACGAACATTCTACGTCATAACGACTTTCTATAGTTTGCGCATGCGTTTAGAAATTACAAAAGCTTACTTCCACCGTTTTTTAAAATCACAGTTTCTAGAAGGTTTACATGATTTCTTAAAAAACACGAGTTTTTAGAAAATGTGTTTTATTTCATAAATAGAATCAACAAAGTATGCAAATTCTACGTCATAACGACTTTCTATTGTTTGCACATGCATCCGGAAATAAGAAAAGCTTACTTCCACCATTTTTTAAAATCACAGCATCTAGAAGGTTTACATGATTTCGTAAAAAACACGAGTTTTTAGAAAATGTGTTTTATTTCATAAATAGAATCTACAAAGTATGCACATTCTACGTCATAACGACTTTCTATAGTTTGTGCATACGTCCGGAAATAAGAAAATCTTACTTCCACCGTTTTTGAAAATCACAGCTTCTAGAAGGTTTACATGATTTCGTAAAAAACACGAGTTTTTAGAAAATGTGTTTTATTTCATAAATGGAATCTACAAAGTATGCACATTCTACGGCATAACAACTTTCTATAGTTTGCGCATGCGTCCGGAAATAAGAAAAACTTACTTCCCCCATTTTTTAAAATCACAGCTTCTAAAAGGTTTACATGATTTCTTAAAAAACACGAGTTTTTAGAAAATGTGTTTTATTTCATAAATGGTATCAACAAAGTACGAACATTCTACGTCATAACGACTTTCTATAGTTTGCGCATGCGTTTAGAAATAAGAAAAGCTTACTTCCCCCGTTTTTTAAAATCACAGCTTCTAGAAGGTTTACATGATTTCTTAAAAAACACGAGTTTTTAGAAAATGTGTTTTATTTCATAAATGGAATCTACAAAGTATGCACATTCTATGTCATAAGGACTTTCTATAGTTTGCGCATGCATTTGGAAATAAGAAAAGCTTACTTCCACCGTTTTTTAAAATCACAGCTTCTAGAAGGTTTACATGAATTCGTAAAAAACACGAGTTTTTAGAAAATGTGTTTTATTTCATAAATGGAATCTACAAAGTATGCACATTCTACGTCATAACGAATTTATATAGTTTGCGCATGCGTCCGGAAATAAGAAAAGCTTACTTTCCCCGTTTTTTAAAATCACAGCTTCTAGAATGTTTACATGATTTCTTAAAAACCACGAGTTTTTAGAAAATGTGTTTTATTTCATAAATGGAATCAACAATGTATGCACATTCTACGTCATAAGGACTTTCTATAGTTTGCGCATGCGTCCGGAAATAAGAAAAGCTTACTTCCGTCGTTTTTTAAAATCACAGCTTCTAGAAGGTTTACATAATTTCTTAAAAAACACGAGTTTTTAGAAAATGTGTTTTATGTCATAAATGGTATCAACAAAGTACGAACATTCTACGTCATAACGACTTTCTATAGTTTGCGCATCCGTTTAGAAATAACAAAAGCTTACTTCCCCCGTTTTTTAAAGTCACCGCTTCTAGAAGGTTTACATGATTTCTTAAAAAACAAGAGTTTTTAGAAAATGTGTTTTATTTCATAAATAGAATCAACAAAGTATGCACATTCTAGGTCATAACGACTTTGTATAGTTTGCGCATGCGTCCAGAAATAAGAAAAGCTTACTTCCACCATTTTTTAAAATCACAGCATCTAGAAGGTTTACATGATTTCGTAAAAAACACGAGATTTTAGAAAATGAGTTTTATTTCATAAATGGAATCTACAAAGTATGCACATTCTACGTCATAACGACATTCTATAGTTTGCGCATGCGTCTGGAAATAAGAAAAGCTTACTTCCCCCGTTTTATAAAATCACAGCTTCTAGAAGGTTTACATGATTTCTTAAAAAACACGAGTTTTTAGAAAATGTGTTTTATTTCATAAATGGAATCTACAAAGTATGCACATTCTACGTCATAAGGACTTTCTATAGTTTGCGCATGCATTTGGAAATAAGAAAAGCTTACTTCCACCGTTTTTTAAAATCACAGCTTCTAGAAGGTTTACATGAATTCGTAAAAAACACGAGTTTTTAGAAAATGTGTTTTATTTCATAAATGGAATCTACAAAGTATGCACATTCTACGTCATAACGACTTTATATAGTTTGCGCATGCGTCCGGAAATAAGAAAAGCTTACTTTCGCCGTTTTTTAAAATCACAGCTTCTAGAAGGTTTACATGATTTCTTAAAAAACACGAGTTTTTAGAAAATGTGTTTTATTTCATAAATGGAATCAACAAAGTATGCACATTCTACGTCATAAGGACTTTCTATAGTTTGCGCATGCGTCCGGAAATAAGAAAAGCTTACTTCCGCCGTTTTTTAAAATCACAGCTTCTAGAAGGATTACATAATTTCTTAAAAAACACGAGTTTTTAGAAAATGTGTTTTATTTCATAAATCGTATCAACAAAGTAAGAACATTCTACGTCATAACGACTTTCTATAGTTTGCGCATGCGTTTAGAAATTACAAAAGCTTACTTCCATCGTTTTTTAAAATCACAGTTTTTAGAAGGTTTACATGATTTCTTAAAAAACACGAGTTTTTAGAAAATGTTTTTTATTTCATGAATAGAATCAACAAAGTATGCAAATTCTACGTCATAACGACTTTCTATTGTTTGCACATGCGTCCGGAAATAAGAAAAGCGTACTTCCACCATTTTTTAAAATCACAGCATCTAGAAGGTTTACATGATTTCGTAAAAAACACGAGTTTTTAGAAAATGTGTTTTATTACATAAATGGAATCTACAAAGTATGCACATTCTACGTCATAACGACTTTCTATAGTTTGCGCATGCGTTTGGAAATAAGAAAATCTTACTTCCACCGTTTTTTAAAATCACAGCTTCTAGAAGGTTTACATGATTTCGTAAAAAACATGAGTTTTTAGAAAATGTGTTTTATTTCATAATTGGAATCTACAAAGTATGCACATTCTACATCTTAACTACATTCTATAGTTTGTGCATGCATCCGGAAATAAGAAAAGCTTACTTCCCCCATTTTTTAAAATCACAGCTTCTAGAACGTTTACATGATTTCTTAAAAAACACGAGTTTTTAGAAAATGTGTTTTATTTCATAAATGGAATCAACAAAGTATGCACATTCTACGTCATAACGACTTTCTATAGTTTGCGATTGCGTTTGGAAATAAGAAAAGCTTACTTCCACCGTTTTTTAAAATCACAGCTTCTAGAAGGTTTACATGATTTCGTAAAAAACATGAGTTTTTAGAAAATGTGTTTTATTTCATAAATGGAATCTACAAAGTATGCACATTCTACGGCATAACAACTTCTATAGTTTGCGCATGCGTCCGGAAATAAGAAAAACTTACTTCCCCCATTTTTTAAAATCACAGCTTCTAAAAGGTTTACATGATTTCTTAAAAAACACGAGTTTTTAGAAAATGTGTTTTATTTCATAAATGGAATCAACAAAGTATGCACATTCTACGTCATAACGACTTTCTATAGTTCGCGCATGCGTTTGGAAATAAGAAAAGCTTACTTCCCCCGTTTTTTAAAATCACAGCTTCTAGAAGGTTTACATGATTTCTTAAAAAACACGAGTTTTTAGAAAATGTGTTTTATTTCATAAATGGAATCTACAAAGTATGCACATTCTACGTCATAAGGACTTTCTATAGTTTGCGCATGCATTTGGAAATAAGAAAAGCTTACTTCCACCGTTTTTTAAAATCACAGCTTCTAGCAGGTTTACATGAATTTGTAAAAAACACGAGTTTTTAGAAAATGTGTTTTATGTCATAAATGGAATCTACAAAGTATGCACATTCTACGTCATAACGAATTTATATAGTTTGCGCATGCGTCCGGAAATAAGAAAAGCTTACTTTCCCCGTTTTTTAAAATCACAGCTTCTAGAAGGTTTACATGATTTCTTAAAAAACACGAGCTTTTAGAAAATGTGTTTTATTTCATAAATGGAATCAACAAAGTATGCACATTCTACGTCATAAGGACTTTCTATAGTTTGCGCATGCGTTCGGAAATAAGAAAAGCTTACTTCCGCCGTTTTTTAAAATCACAGCTTCTAGAAGGTTTACATAATTTCTTAAAAAACACGAGTTTTTAGAAAATGTGTTTTATTTCATAAATGGTATCAACAAAGTACGAACATTCTACGTCATAATGACTTTCTATAGTTTCCGCATGCATTTAGAAATAACAAAAGCTTACTTCCCTCGTTTTTTAAAATCACAGCTTCTAGAAGGTTTACATGATTTCCTAAAAAACACGAGTTTTTAGAAAATGTGTTTTATTTCATAAATGGAATATACAAAGTATGCACATTCTACGTCATAGCGACTTTCTATAGTTTGCGCATACGTCCGGAAATAAGAAAAGCTTACTTCCACCGTTTTTTAAAATCACAGCTTCTAGAAGGTTTACATGATTTCGTAAAAAACACGAGTTTTTAGAAAATGTGTTTTATTTCATAAATGGAATCTACAAAGTATGCACATTCTAGGTCATAACGACTTTCTATAGTTTGTGCATGCGTCCGGAAATAAGAAAAGCTTACTTCCACCATTTTTTAAAATCACAGCATCTAGAAGGTTTACATGATTTCGTAAAAAACACGAGATTTTAGAAAATGTGTTTTATTTCATAAATGGAATCTACAAAGTACGCACATTCTACATCATAACGACATTCGATAGTTTGCGCATGCGTCCGGAAATAAGAAAATCTTACTTCCACCGTTTTCTAAAATCACAGCTTCTACAAGGTTTACATGATTTCGTAAAAAACATGAGTTTTTAGAAAATGTGTTTTATTTCATAAATGGAATCTAAAAAGTATGCACATTCTACGTCATAACAACTTTCTATAGTTTGCGCATCCGTCCGGAAATAAGAAAAGCTTACTTCCCCCCGTTTTATAAATCACAGCTTCTAGAAGGTTTACATGATTTGTTAAAAAACACGAGTTTTTAGAAAATGTGTTATATTTCATAAATGGAATCAACAAAGTATGCACATTCTACGTCATAACGACTTTCTATAGTTTGCGCATGCGTCCGGAAATAAGAAAAGCTTACTTCCACCCTTTTTTAAAATCACAGCTTCTAGAAGGTTTACATGATTTCGCAAAAAACACGAGTTTTTAGAAAATGTGTTTTATTTCATAAATGGAATCTACAAAGTATGCACATTCTACGTCATAACGACTTTCTATAGTTTGCGCATGCGTCCGGAAATAAGAAAAGCTTACTTCCCCCGTTTTTTAAAATCACAGCTTCTAGAAGGTTTACATGATTTCGTAAAAAACACGAGTCTTTATAAAATGTGTTTTATTTCATAAATGGAATCGACAAAGTATGCACATTCTACGTCATAACTACTTTCTATAGTTTAAGCATGCGTTTGGAAATAAGAAAACCTTACTTCCCCCGTTTTTTAAAATCACAGCTTCTAAAAGGTTTACATGATTTGTTAAAAAACACGAGTTTTTAGAAAATGTGTTTTATTTCATAAATAGAATCTACAAAGTATGCACATTCTACGTCATAACGACTTTCTATAGTTTGTGCATGCGTTTGGAAATAAGAAAAGCTTACTTCCCCCGTTTTTTAAAATCACAGCATCTAGAAGGTTTACATGATTTCGTAAAAAACACGATTTTTTAGAAAATGTGTTTTATTTCATAAATGGAATCAACAAAGTATGTACATTCTACGTCATAACGAATTTCTATAGTTTGCGCATGCGTCTGGAAATAAGAAAAGCTTACTTCCACCGTTTTTTAAAATCACAGCTTCTAGAAGGTTTACATGAATTCGTAAAAAACACGAGTTTTTAGAAAATGTGTTTTATTTCATAAATGGAATCTACAAAGTATGCACATTCTACGTCATAACGACTTTATATAGTTTGCGCATGCGTCCGGAAATAAGAAAAGCTTACTTCCCCCGTTTTTTAAAATCACAGCTTCTAGAAGGTTTACATGATTTCTTAAAAAACACAAGTTTTTAGAAAATGTGTTTTATTTCATAAATGGAATCTACAAAGTATGCACATTCTACGTCATAAGGAGTTTCTACAGTTTGCGCATGCGTCCGGAAATAAGAAAAGCTTACTTCCCCCGTTTTTTAAAATCACTGCTTCTAGAAGGTTTACATGATTTCTTAAAAAACACAAGTTTTTAGAAAATGTGTTTTATTTCATAAATGGAATCTACAGAGTACTAACATTCTACGTCATAACGACTTTCTATAGTTTGCGCATGCGTTTAGAAATAACAAAAGCTTACTTCCCCCGTTTTTTAAAATCACAGCTTCTAGAAGGTTTACATGATTTCTTAAAAAACACGAGTTTTTAGAAAATGTGTTTTATTTCATAAATGGAATCAACAAAGTATGCACATTCTACGTCATAACGAATTTCTATAGTTTGCGCATGCGTCTGGAAATAAGAAAAGCTTACTTCCACCGTTTTTTAAAATCACAGCTTCTAGAAGGTTTACATGAATTCGTAAAAAACACGAGTTTTTAGAAAATGTGTTTTATTTCATAAATGGAATCTACAAAGTATGCACATTCTACGTCATAACGACTTTATATAGTTTGCGCATGCGTCCGGAAATAAGAAAAGCTTACTTCCCCCGTTTTTTAAAATCACAGCTTCTAGAAGGTTTACATGATTTCTTAAAAAACACGAGTTTTTAGAAAATGTGTTTTATTTCATAAATGGAATCAACAAAGTATGCACATTCTACGTCATAAGGACTTTCTATAGTTTGCGCATGCGTCCGGAAATAAGAAAAGCTTACTTCCCCCGTTTTTTAAAATCACAGCTTCCAGAAGGTTTACATGATTTCTTAAAAAACACGAGTTTTTAGAAAATGTGTTTTATTTCATAAATGGAATCAACAAAGTACGAGCATTCTACATCATAACGACTTTCTATAGTTTGCGCATGCGTTTAGAAATAACAAAAGCTTACTTCCCCCGTTTTTTAAAATCACAGCTTCTAGAAGGTTTACATGATTTGTTAAAAAACACGAGTTTTTAGAAAATGTGTTTTATTTCATAAATGGAATCTACAAGGTATGCACATTCTACGTCATAACGACTTTCTATAGTTTGCGCATACGTCTAGAAATAAGAAAATCTTACTTCCACCGTTTTTTAAAATCACAGCTTCTAGAAGGTTTACATGATTTCTTAAAAAACACGAGTTTTTAGAAAATGTGTTTTATTTCATAAATGGAATCTACAAAGTATGCACATTCTACGTCAAAACGACTTTCTACAGTTTGCGCATGTGTCCGGAAATAAGAAAAGGTTACTTCCCCCGTTTTTTAAAATCACAGTTTCTAGAAGGTTTACATGATTTTGTAAAAAACAAGAGCTTTTAGAAAATGTGTTTTATTTCATAAATGGAATCTACAAAGTATGCACATTCTACGTCATCAGGACTTTCTATAGTTTGCGCATGCGTTTGGAAATAAGAAAAGCTTACTTCCCCCGTTTTTTAAAATCACAGCTTCTAGAAGGTTTACATGATTTCTTAAAAAACACGAGTTTTTAGAAAATGTGTTTTATTTCATCAACGGAATCAACAAAGTATGCACATTCTGTTGAATATGGTAACTTCTAAGAATATTATATTTGTACATTATTTATTCTGGAGATGTTTCATTCCTCCGAGGTAATCCTACTATGTATCTGGAGATGTTTATTCCTCCAGGGTTTGGTATTAACTAGGGTTATTAGACCCACCATGTGTGGGTCGGCCCTGTAGTTATATTTTAGGGGTTATTAGACTTCTCCAGGTGAGGTCGGCCCCAACAGGTCTTTTAGTCAGTTGAGAGTCAAGTATAAATAGAGGAGGTGAACTCCTCATTAGAACACTCACTCACTTGTGAAAGAGTGCGCACTTGTTTGGGAGATCAGCTAAGGAGAAGAAGGAAGGAGGAGCACATCTTGTATTTTGGTTTATCATCTTATTGAGGAAAGCTTTACTAGGTTTTCTACCCCATGAGGGTTTCCCAGGATATATTGTGTGTCTATCTTGTGATTATGCTTCTTGCAGGGATCTTGCTTGGTTATTTGGTTTAAACTTAACATGGTATCAGAGCTAGACTGAATAGGACATCTTTCACAAGGTAAGAATATCTCTCTCTCTCTCTCTTTGGTGAAGTTAGGGTTTCAGCCCAAAGTTGGTATTATTGATTTTTGGTTGCATGGCTAGATAGCCCTCCTCAATACCTTTCTTTTAAGCCCTAGATCGAACTTTTTGGTTGGGTAGAACTCCGGGAATTGCAAACCCTAATTCTACCAAAAGTGCGATACGTCACATTTTGGTTTCAGAAAAGCTTACTTCCCCCGTTTTTTAAAATCACAGCTTCTAGAAGGTTTACATGATTTCTTAAAAAACACAAGTTTTTAGAAAATGTGTTTTATTTCATAAATGGAATCTACAAAGTATGCACATTCTACGTCATAAGGAGTTTCTACAGTTTGCGCATGCGTCCGGAAATAAGAAAAGCTTACTTCCCCCGTTTTTTAAAATCACTGCTTCTAGAAGGTTTACATGATTTCTTAAAAAACACAAGTTTTTAGAAAATGTGTTTTATTTCATAAATGGAATCTACAGAGTACTAACATTCTACGTCATAACGACTTTCTATAGTTTGCGCATGCGTTTAGAAATAACAAAAGCTTACTTCCCCCGTTTTTTAAAATCACAGCTTCTAGAAGGTTTACATGATTTCTTAAAAAACACGAGTTTTTAGAAAATGTGTTTTATTTCATAAATGGAATCAAAAAAGTATGCACATTCTACGTCATAACGAATTTCTATAGTTTGCGCATGCGTCTGGAAATAAGAAAAGCTTACTTCCACCGTTTTTTAAAATCACAGCTTCTAGAAGGTTTACATGAATTCGTAAAAAACACGAGTTTTTAGAAAATGTGTTTTATTTCATAAATGGAATCTACAAAGTATGCACATTCTACGTCATAACGACTTTATATAGTTTGCGCATGCGTCCGAAAATAAGAAAAGCTTACTTCCCCCGTTTTTTAAAATCACAGCTTCTAGAAGGTTTACATGATTTCTTAAAAAACACGAGTTTTTAGAAAATGTGTTTTATTTCATAAATGGAATCAACAAAGTATGCACATTCTACGTCATAAGGACTTTCTATAGTTTGCGCATGCGTCCGGAAATAAGAAAAGCTTACTTCCCCCGTTTTTTAAAATCACAGCTTCCAGAAGGTTTACATGATTTCTTAAAAAACACGAGTTTTTAGAAAATGTGTTTTATTTCATAAATGGAATCAACAAAGTACGAGCATTCTACATCATAACGACTTTCTATAGTTTGCGCATGCGTTTAGAAATAACAAAAGCTTACTTCCCCCGTTTTTTAAAATCACAGCTTCTAGAAGGTTTACATGATTTGTTAAGAAACACGAGTTTTTAGAAAATGTGTTTTATTTCATAAATGGAACTACAAGGTATGCACATTCTACGTCATAACGACTTTCTATAGTTTGCGCATACGTCTAGAAATAAGAAAATCTTACTTCCACCGTTTTTTAAAATCACAGCTTCTAGAAGGTTTACATGATTTCTTAAAAAACACGAGTTTTTAGAAAATGTGTTTTATTTCATAAATGGAATCTACAAAGTATGCACATTCTACGTCAAAACGACTTTCTACAGTTTGCGCATGTGTCCGGAAATAAGAAAAGGTTACTTCCCCCGTTTTTTAAAATCACAGTTTCTAGAAGGTTTACATGATTTTGTAAAAAACAAGAGCTTTTAGAAAATGTGTTTTATTTCATAAATGGAATCTACAAAGTATGCACATTCTACGTCATCAGGACTTTCTATAGTTTGCGCATGCGTTTGGAAATAAGAAAAGCTTACTTCCCCCGTTTTTTAAAATCACAGCTTCTAGAAGGTTTACATGATTTCTTAAAAAACACGAGTTTTTAGAAAATGTGTTTTATTTCATCAACGGAATCAACAAAGTATGCACATTCTGTTGAATATTGTAACTTCTAAGAATATTATATTTGTACATTATTTATTCCGGAGATGTTTCATTCCTCCGAGGTAATCCTACTATGTATCTGGAGATGTTTATTCCTCCAGGGTTTGGTATTAACTAGGGTTATTAGACCCACCATGTGTGGGTCGGCCCTGTAGTTATATTTTAGGGGTTATTAGACTTCTCCAGGTGAGGTCGGCCCCAACAGGTCTTTTAGTCAGTTGAGAGTCAAGTATAAATAGAGGAGGTGAACTCCTCATTAGAACACTCACTCACTTGTGAAAGAGTGCGCACTTGTTTGGGAGATCAGCTAAGGAGAAGAAGGAAGGAGGAGCACATCTTGTATTTTGGTTTATCATCTTATTGAGGAAAGCTTTACTAGGTTTTCTACCCCATGAGGGTTTCCCAGGATATATTGTGTGTCTATCTTGTGATTATGCTTCTTGCAGGGATCTTGCTTGGTTATTTGGTTTAAACTTAACATGGTATCAGAGCTAGACTGAATAGGACATCTTTCACAAGGTAAGAATATCTCTCTCTCTCTCTCTTTGGTGAAGTTAGGGTTTCAGCCCAAAGTTGGTATTATTGATTTTTGGTTGCATGGCTAGATAGCCCTCCTCAATACCTTTCTTTTAAGCCCTAGATCGAACTTTTTGGTTGGGTAGAACTCCGGGAATTGCAAACCCTAATTCTACCAAAAGTGCGATACGTCAGATTTTGGTTTCAGAAAAGCTTACTTCCCCCGTTTTTTAAAATCACAGCTTCTAGAAGGTTTACATGATTTCTTAAAAAACACAAGTTTTTAGAAAATGTGTTTTATTTCATAAATGGAATCTACAAAGTATGCACATTCTACGTCATAAGGAGTTTCTACAGTTTGCGCATGCGTCCGGAAATAAGAAAAGCTTACTTCCCCCGTTTTTTAAAATCACTGCTTCTAGAAGGTTTACATGATTTCTTAAAAAACACAAGTTTTTAGAAAATGTGTTTTATTTTCATAAATGGAATCTACAGAGTACTAACATTCTACATCATAACGACTTTCTATAGTTTGCGCATGCGTTTAGAAATAACAAAAGCTTACTTCCCCCGTTTTTTAAAATCACAGCTTCTAGAAGGTTTACATGATTTCTTAAAAAACACGAGTTTTTAGAAAATGTGTTTTATTTCATAAATGGAATCAACAAAGTATGCACATTCTACGTCATAACGAATTTCTATAGTTTGCGCATGCGTCTGGAAATAAGAAAAGCTTACTTCCACCGTTTTTTAAAATCACAGCTTCTAGAAGGTTTACATGAATTCGTAAAAAACACGAGTTTTTAGAAAATGTGTTTTATTTCATAAATGGAATCTACAAAGTATGCACATTCTACGTCATAATGACTTTATATAGTTTGCGCATGCGTCCGGAAATAAGAAAAGCTTACTTCCCCCGTTTTTTAAAATCACAGCTTCTAGAAGGTTTACATGATTTCTTAAAAAACACGAGTTTTTAGAAAATGTGTTTTATTTCATAAATGGAATCAACAAAGTATGCACATTCTACGTCATAAGGACTTTCTATAGTTTGCGCATGCGTCCGGAAATAAGAAAAGCTTACTTCCCCCGTTTTTTAAAATCACAGCTTCCAGAAGGTTTACATGATTTCTTAAAAAACACGAGTTTTTAGAAAATGTGTTTTATTTCATAAATGGAATCAACAAAGTACGAGCATTCTACATCATAACGACTTTCTATAGTTTGCGCATGCGTTTAGAAATAACAAAAGCTTACTTCCCCCGTTTTTTAAAATCACAGCTTCTAGAAGGTTTACATGATTTGTTAAAAAACACGAGTTTTTAGAAAATGTGTTTTATTTCATAAATGGAATCTACAAGGTATGCACATTTTACGTCATAACGACTTTCTATAGTTTGTGCATACGTCTAGAAATAAGAAAATCTTACTTCCACCGTTTTTTAAAATCACAGCTTCTAGAAGGTTTACATGATTTCTTAAAAAACACGAGTTTTTAGAAAATGTGTTTTATTTCATAAATGGAATCTACAAAGTATGCACATTCTACGTCAAAACGACTTTCTACAGTTTGCGCATGTGTCCGGAAATAAGAAAAGGTTACTTCCCCCGTTTTTTAAAATCACAGTTTCTAGAAGGTTTACATGATTTTGTAAAAAACAAGAGCTTTTAGAAAATGTGTTTTATTTCATAAATGGAATCTACAAAGTATGCACATTCTACGTCATCAGGACTTTCTATAGTTTGCGCATGCGTTTGGAAATAAGAAAAGCTTACTTCCCCCGTTTTTTTAAATCACAGCTTCTAGAAGGTTTACATGATTTCTTAAAAAACACGAGTTTTTAGAAAATGTGTTTTATTTCATCAACGGAATCAACAAAGTATGCACATTCTGTTGAATATTGTAACTTCTAAGAATATTATATTTGTACATTATTTATTCCGGAGATGTTTCATTCCTCCGAGGTAATCCTACTATGTATCTGGAGATGTTTATTCCTCCAGGGTTTGGTATTAACTAGGGTTATTAGACCCACCATGTGTGGGTCGGCCCTGTAGTTATTATATTTTAGGGGTTATTAGACTTCTCCAGGTGAGGTCGGCCCCAACAGGTCTTTTAGTCAGTTGAGAGTCAAGTATAAATAGAGGAGGTGAACTCCTCATTAGAACACTCACTCACTTGTGAAAGAGTGCGCACTTGTTTGGGAGATCAGCTAAGGAGAAGAAGGAAGGAGGAGCACATCTTGTATTTTGGTTTATCATCTTATTGAGGAAAGCTTTACTAGGTTTTCTACCCCATGAGGGTTTCCCAGGATATATTGTGTGTCTATCTTGTGATTATGCTTCTTGCAGGGATCTTGCTTGGTTATTTGGTTTAAACTTAACATGGTATCAGAGCTAGACTGAATAGGACATCTTTCACAAGGTAAGAATATCTCTCTCTCTCTCTCTTTGGTGAAGTTAGGGTTTCAGCCCAAAGTTGGTATTATTGATTTTTGGTTGCATGGCTAGATAGCCCTCCTCAATACCTTTCTTTTAAGCCCTAGATCGAACTTTTTGGTTAGGTAGAACTCCGGGAATTGCAAACCCTAATTCTACCAAAAGTGCGATACGTCAGATTTTGGTTTCAGGAAAAAGTTGGAATTTTTGATTTCTGATTACATGGTTGGATAGCCCTTATCAAGAGCATTCTTTTAAGCTATAGATCGAACTTTTTGGTTAAGTAGAACTCTGGGAAAGTCAAACCCTAATTCTATCAAAAGTGCGATAAAATTCTGTTTCAGTTTCCGGAAAAGTGAAAAAATAACTTTCCAAGTAAGTCTACTCTGTCTCTTGGACTCCCCCAAGAGAAGATGGCTCCAAATACTAAGCTTGAAGACAAGCTAGAAGGCATAGAGAATTTCCGGGCATGGAAATACAGAACTGGTCTCATTCTTGAAGAGAATGATCTTGCTCACTATATCAAAGAGGAAGTTGCAGAACCAGAAGAAGATGAAGCCAAAGAAAAACACAGGAAGTATTTGGTTAGGGAAAAGAGAATCATAGCTGATTCCATTAAAGACCACTTGATTCCCCAAGTGGCTTCCAAGAAGACTCCAAAGGAAATGTATGATGCCCTAGGAAGAATGTATGAAGGAAAGAACATCAATAGAAAGATGAATCTAAGGACTCAATTGAAGAGCACCAAGATGCACAAAGGAGAATCTATTCAAGACTACTTCTCGAGAGTCTCTCTAATCAAGGAGCAACTAGATGCCATTGGTGATACTCTTGATGAAGATGAACTTGTGATGACAGCTCTAAATGGTCTCACTAGATCATGGGAATCTTTCATCCAAACTATGTGTGCCAGAAAAGAAAGCATGAAGTTTGATGCAGTATGGGAGGATTGTGTTCAAGAAGAAGCTAGGGTTGCCAACAGAGAGGCATTGCTCAAGGAAGATGACCAAGCCTTGGCCACCCATACCAATAGAAGAAAGAATCGATCCTACTTTAAGAAGGATAGTCAAAAGGAGTCTCATCATCCACAGAGATTTCAAAAGAAAAGAGGATCCTTCCAAGGAAGAGACTACTCCTCATTCCAATGTTTCATTTGTCACAAATTAGGACACATTGCCAAAGACTGTCCTAACAAAAAGAATAAGGGTACTTACCACAGAAGACATCATGCACATCTTGCAGAAGATGAGAGTGAAGAAGAAGTTGAAGAAGAAGAAAGGCCTCTCAAGAAAAGATCTAGAAGAGAAGAAGAAGATGAAGAAAGGACTTTCTCCAAAAGAAGACCTAGAAGAAATGAAGAAGAAGATGCAGAAGAGTATGTTCTTTTCTCAGCACTCTCTGGATCCATAACACCTGGAGAAGATACATGGGTCATTGATAGTGGTGCCTCAAAGCACATGACAGGACAAAAGAAGACCTTATCAAGTCTTGAAGAAAAGACCTCTCCACTAAAGGTATCTCTTGGAGATAACTATCAGTATCCCATTAAGGGAATTGGTGAAGCAAACTACAAACTTGATTCTGGAACCCCCATGAAAATGAAGGAAGTGTTGTATGTTCCAGGGTTGAAGAAGAATTTACTTTCAATATCAGCTTTGGACAAGAAAGGCTATGGAGTTGCATTCATTGATGGACAAGTGTTAATGTGGTCCAAAGGCAAATCCATTAAGGATGCAATTGTCATTGGTGAAGAGGAAGGAGGTTTGTATAAACTCAAGGGTCATCCAGAAGCTGCCCTTGTTCATGAAACATCTAGTCCCAGTGAGCTATGGCATAGAAGACTAGCTCACATTAACTACAAAGCCTTACCCTATGTAAGCAAGGTGGTCATAGGACTACCAGATTTGAAGGTTGATCATAATGGCTCTTGTAAAGGATGTAAGAAAGGGAAGAATATCAAGAACCCCTTTCCAAAGAGTGAAACAAAAACTAAGAGTATCTTGGAGTTAATACACTCAGATGTCTGTGGTCCAATGCCCACCACCTCTCTAAGTGGATTTGAATACTACCTTTCTTTCATTGATGATCATTCAAGGAAAACTTGGATTTACTTTCTAAAAGGTAAGAATGAAGTCTTTGGAAAGTTCAAAGAATTCAAGGCTCTAATAGAGAATCTCACAGAAAAGAAAATCAAGATTCTCAGAACAGATAATGGTGGAGAATATACTTCAAAAGAGTTTGAAGAATTTTGTAGAGAAGCCGGAATCAAGAGAGAACTAACCACTCCCTACAATCCCCAACAAAATGGGGTTGCAGAAAGGAAAAATAGAACCATCATGGAAGCTGTGAAGACTATGATACATGACCAGGATCTTCCCATGTATCTATGGGCTGAAGCAGCCAAGACAGCAGTTTATGTGCAAAATAGATTATCTCACAGTGCTCTTGAATTCAAAACTCCAGAAGAAGTGTTTACAGGAAAGAAGCCTGAGGTAAGTCATCTTAAAATATTTGGGTGTCCTGTGTACATCCACATTCCAAAAGAAAAGAGAACCAAGTTGGATCCCTTAGGAAAGAAGGGAATGTTTGTTGGTTATTGTGAAACTTCCAAAGCCTTCAGAATCTACATACCAGGTTTCCATCATATAGAAATAAGTAGAGATGTAACCTTTGATGAGGAAGCAGCTCTCAATAAATCCAGGAAGTTTCAACTTGAAGAAGTTTATGAAGAAGATTCATCTCCCAGAATCTCAGAGACTGTTCATGTCCCTAAAGAGGATACACCAGAGGATCATGACATGCTGGAACCACAAGAACCTCCTGTAGCAGAATTATCTAGGAAAAGAAGACCAGCATGGGCTAGAGATATCATTCAAGGAGCTGAAAGATATGGTGCTCCCGAAGGCTCCACTAGAGAAAGAAAGAAACCAAAACTAGTGTCCAACTATATGGCTTTGATGTGTGATATTGTGGATCAACTACCTACCAGCTATGAAGAGGCAGCTCAGAAGAAAGAATGGGTAGAAGCAATGACAGAAGAATATCAGTCAATAATGAAAAATGATGTTTGGGATATAGTTCCCAAACCAAAAGATAAAAGTGTGGTTTCCTCCAAGTGGATTTTCAAGATAAAACATGCTGCAGATGGTAGCATTGAAAAATACAAGGCAAGATTTGTAGCCAGAGGATTCTCTCAGAAGGAGGGAATTGACTATGAAGAAACATTTGCACCTGTTGCTAGGTATACTTCAATTAGAACTATCATGGCACTTGCATCCATGATGAAATGGAAATTGCATCAAATGGATGTTAAGACAGCTTTTCTGAATGGTGTAATTGAAGAAGAAGTATACATAGAACAACCTCAAGGTTTTGAGGTCAAAGACGGAAGGACCCATGTATGCAAACTGAAAAAGGCATTATATGGCTTGAAGCAAGCTCCCAGAGCTTGGTATGGAAGGATTGACAGTTTCTTAATAAGCATGGGCTTTACCAAAAGTAAAGCTGACCCCAATCTCTATCTTAAAGTGATGAATGATGAACCTGTTATATTGCTATTATATGTAGATGATCTATTTCTAACAGGAAATGAGAAACAAATTATTGAAAGAAAGAAGAAGCTTTCTTCAGAATTCGAAATGAAAGATCTCGGATTAATGCACTACTTCTTAGGCCTAGAAGTGTGGCAAGAGCCAAAAGGAATCTTTCTAAATCAAGGTAAGTATACTGTGGAGATTCTCAAAAGATTTGATATGTTGGAGTGTAAAGCTATGGCCACTCCCATGGACTCCAACCTGAAACTGCTAGTTAATGATTCATCAGAACTAGTAGACATAACTCTATATAGACAAATCATTGGATCATTGATGTACTTGACAAATACTAGGCCTGATATATGCTTTGCTGTAAATACCTTAAGTCAGTATCTAGTAGAACCTAGAAAGGTTCACCTCATAGCTGCAAAGCATATAATGAGGTACCTAAAAGGTACTGTGGACTTTGGCCTATACTATCTTGGAGGAAATGAACTCAAGTTGCATGGTTACTCAGACTCTGATTGGGCAGGTAGTGTCTCAGACAGAAAAAGTACTTCAGGTGGATGTTATGGCCTTGGATCTGCCATGATCTCCTGGTTCAGCAAGAAACAATCTAGTGTGGCCCTCAGTACCGCTGAAGCAGAATATATAGCCGCTTGCTCTGCCAGCTGTGAAGCGGTGTGGCTTCGGAAACTCCTATCTGGAATTTTTGACTTAGAAATGGATCCCACTGTGATTATGTGTGATAATCAAAGCTGCATTAAGATGACTGAGAATCCTGTGTTCCATGATAAGTCAAAACACATTGAGATCCGTTACTTCTATATATGAGACATGGTGCAGAGAGGAGCCATCAAGCTCGAGTATATAAGCACTGAGGATCAGATTGCTGATATCCTGACAAAACCTCTGTCTCGAGTAAAGTTTGAGTACTTCCGAGACAAGCTTGGTATAGTCCAGAAGGACTCTCCTCGAAAGGGGGAGTAGTATAGTATCTGATAACATTTCTGTCGCTTAATTTTTGTTTTGTTAGCTACTTAGATTTAGAACTCTTACACATGTTTTGATGTGATGTATACATGTTTTGATTAGTGATGTATACATGTTTCGATGTACACATGTTTTGATGTGATGTATACATGTTTTGATTAGTGATGTATACATGTTTCGATGTACACATGTTTTGATGTGATGTATACATGTTTTGATTAGTGATGTATACATGTTTCGATGTACACATGTTTTGATGTGATGTATACATGTTTTGATTAGTGATGTATACATGTTTCGATGTACACATGTTTTGATGTGATGTAGACATGTTTTGATTAGTGATGTTTACATGTTTCGATGTACACATGTTTTGATGTATACATGTTTTGATTAGTGATGTATACATGTTTCGATGTACACATGTTTTGATGTGATGTGATACATGCTCTTGATATTTGTACCTGTATGGATGAGAATACAGTTGAGGGGATTGGATCATCCCTGGACTTTCAGTCCTAAAGAGAGCCGTAGACGTGAGGTCTACGAGAATGAAGTCCTTAGTGGACAGTTGAGGGGATTGGATCATCCCTGGACTTTCAGTCCTAAAGAGAGTCGTAGATGTGAGGTCTCCGAGAATGAAGTCCTTAGTGGACAGTTGAGGGGATTGGATCATCCCTGGACTTTCAGTCCTAAAGAGAGCCGTAGACGTGAGGTCTCCGAGAATGAAGTCCTTAGTGGACAGTTGAGGGGATTGGATCATCCCTGGACTTTCATTCCTAAAGAGATCCGTAGACGTGAGGTCTCCGAGAATGAAGTCCTTAGTGGACAGTTGAGGGGATTGGATCATCCCTGGACTTTCAGTCCTAAAGAGAGCTGTAGACGTGAGGTCTCTGAGAATGAAGTCCTTAGTGGACAGTTGAGGGGATTGGATCATCCCTGGACTTTCAGTCCTAAAGAGAGCCGTAGACGTGAGGTCTCCGAGAATAGAGGATAGGACTGCATCGTCCCTGGACCTTGGTTCAAAATGCACGTGGTTGGATTAATCATCCTTAGACAGTAAATCCAGGAAGGATAGTCTTAAATGCGATTGTGGTTGGATTAATCATCCTTAGACAGTAAATCTAGGAAGGATAGTCTTAAATGCGATTGTGGTTGGATTAATCATCCTTAGACAGTAAATCCAGGAAGGATAGTCTTAAATACGATTGTGGTTGGATTAATCATCCTTAGACAGTAAATCCAGGAAGGATAGTCTTAAATGAGATTGTGATTGGATTAATCATCCTTAGACAGTAAATCCAGGAAGGATAGTCTTAAATGAGATTGTGATTGGATTAATCATCCTTAGACAGTAAATCCAGGAAGGATAGTCTTAAATGAGATTGTGATTGGATTAATCATCCTTAGACAGTAAATCCAGGAAGGATAGTCTTAAATAAGATTGTGATTGGATTAATCATCCTTAGACAGTAAATCCAGGAGGGATAGTCTTAAATATGATTGTAGTTGGACTAATCATCCTTAGACAGTAAATCCAGTAATTCCGAAAGGAAGGATAGTCTTAAATATGATTATGATGAGATTGATCCAGTAATTCCGAAAGGAAGGATCATGTATATTGACGACGATGCTGATCGTGTGATGACGATGCTGATCGTGTGATGATGATGTTGATCGTGTGATGACGATGTTAATCGTGTGATGACGATGTTGATCGTGTGATGACGATGTTGATCGTGTGATGACGATGTTGTTCGTGTGATGACGATGCTGCTGATCGTGTGATGACGATGCTGCTGATCATGTGATGATGATGATGTTGATCGTGTGATGACGATGTTGATCGTGTGATGACGATGCTGCTGATCATGTGATGACGATGCTGCTGATCGTGTGATGACGAATGATGCTGATCATGTGATGATGATGATGATGATCGTATGATGATGATGCCGATGATCGTCATGATGTTGACATTGATATACCAGTAGCTGTTTGAGTTACTGATGAAGACAAATTGAAGAAAGCTTCCGATGATATATAGATGATGTAGTAAATGACTCCTTGCTCCTACAGATGTTGTTATAATATCCTTTTCGTTAAGGGGGGGTGTTGAATATTGTAACTTCTAAGAATATTATATTTGTACATTATTTATTCCGGAGATGTTTCATTCCTCCGAGGTAATCCTACTATGTATCTAGAGATGTTTATTCCTCCAGGGTTTTGTATTAACTAGGGTTATTAGACCCACCATGTGTGGGTCGGCCCTGTAGTTATATTTTAAGGGTTATTAGACTTCTCCAGGTGAGGTCGGCCCCAACAGGTCTTTTAGTCAGTTGAGAGTCAAGTATAAATAGAGGAGGTGAACTCCTCATTCGAACACTCACTCACTTGTGAAAGAGTGCGCACTTGTTTGGGAGATCAGCTAAGGAGAAGAAGGAAGGAGGAGCACATCTTGTATTTTGGTTTATCATCTTATTGAGGAAAGCTTTACTGGGTTTTCTACCCCATGAGGGTTTCCCAGGATATATTGTGTGTCTATCTTGTGATTATGCTTCCTTCAGAGATCTTGCTTGGTTATTTGGTTTAAACTTAACACATTCTACGTCATAACGACTTTCTATAGTTTGCGCATGCGTCCGGAAATAAGAAAAGCTTACTTCCCCCGTTTTTTAAAATCACAGCTTCTAGAAGGTTTACATGATTTCTTAAAAAACACGAGTTTTTAGAAAATGTGTTTTATTTCATAAATGGAATCAACAAAGTATGCACATTCTATGTCATTACGACTTTCTAAAGTTTGCGCATGCGTTTGGAAATAAGAAAAGCTTACTTCCCCCGTTTTTTAAAATCACAGCGTCTAAAAGGTTTACATGATTTCTTAAAAAACACGAGTTTTTAGAAAATGTGTTTTATTTCATCAATAGAATCTACAAAGTATGCACATTCTACGTCATAACGATTTTCTATAGTTTGCGCATGCGTCCGGAAATAAGAAAAGCTTACTTCCACCATTTTTTAAAATCACAGCATCTAGAAGGTTTACATGAATTCTTAAAAAACACGAGTTTTTAGAAAATGTGTTTTATTTAATAAATGGAATCTACAAAGTATGCACATTCTATGTCATAACGAATCTCTATAGTTTGCGCATGCGTTAGGAAATAAGAAAGGCTTACTTCCCCTGTTTTTTAAAATCACAGCTTCTAGAAGGTTTACATGATTTCGTAAAAAAAAGAGTTTTTAGAAAATGTGTTTTATTTCATAAATGGAATCTACAAAGTATCCACATTCTACGTCATAATGACTTTCCATAGTTTGCGCATACGCCCGGAAATAAGAAAAGCTTACTTCCACCGTTTTTTAAAATCACAGCTTCTAGAAGGTTTACATGATTTCTTAAAAAACATGAGTTTTTAGAAAATGTGTTTTATTTCATAAATGGAATCAACAAAGTATGCACATTCTACGTCATAAGGAGTTTCTATAGTTTGCGAATGCGTCCGGAAATAAGAAAAGCTTACTTCCCCCGTTTTTTAAAATCACAGCTTCTAGAAGGTTTACATGATTTCTTAAAAAACACGAGTTTTTAGAAAATGTGTTTTATTTCATAAATGGAATCAACAAAGTATGAACATTCTACGTCATAAGGACTTTCTATAGTTTGCGCATGCGTTTAGAAAAAACAAAAGCTTACTTCCCTCGTTTTTTAAAATCACAGCTTCTAGAAGGTTTACATGATTTGTTAAAAAACACGAGTTTTTAGAAAATGTGTTTTATTTCATAAATGGAATCTACAAAGTATGCAAATTCTACGTCATAACGACTTTCTATAGTTTGCGCATACGTCTAGAAATAAGAAAAGCTTACTTCCACCGTTTTTTAAAATCACAGCTTCTAGAAGGTTTACATGATTTCGTAAAAAACACGAGTTTTTAGAAAATGTGTTTTATTTCATAAATGGAATCTACAAAGTATGCACATTCTACGTCAAATACGACTTTCTACAGTTTGCGCATGCGTCCGGAAATAAGAAAAGGTTACTTCCCCCGTTTTTTAAAATCACAGTTTCTAGAAGGTTTACATGATTTCGTAAAAAACACGAGTTTTTAGAAAATGTGTTTTATTTCATGAATGGAATCTACAAAGTATGCACATTCTACGTCATCAGGACTTTCTATAGTTTGCGCATGCGTTTGGAAATAAGAAAAGCTTACTTCCCCCGTTTTTTAAAATCACAGCTTCTAGAAGGTTTACATGATTTCTTAAAAAACATGAGTTTTTAGAAAATGTGTTTTATTTAATCAACGGAATCAACAAAGTATGCACATTCTACGTCATAACGACTTTCTATAGTTTGCGCATGCGTCCGGAAATAAGAAAAGCTTACTTCCACCATTTTTTAAAATCACAGCTTCTAGAAGGTTTACATGATTTCGCAAAAAACACGAGTTTTTAGAAAATGTGTTTTATTTCATAAATGGAATCTACAAAGTATGCACATTCTACGTCATAACGACTTTCTATAGTTTGCGGATGCGTCCGGAAATAACAAAAGCTTACTTCCCCCGTTTTTTAAAATCACAGCTTCTAGAAGGTTTATATGATTTCTTAAAAAATACGAGTTTTTAGAAAATGTGTTTTATTTCATAAATGGAATCAACAAAGTATGCACATTCTACATCATAACGACTTTCTATAGTTTGCGCATGCGTTTGGAAATAAGAAAAGCTTACTTCCCCCGTTTTTTAAAATCACAGCTTCTAAAGGGTTTCCATGATTTCTTAAAAAACACGAGTTTTTAGAAAATGTGTTTTATTTCATAAATAGAATCTACAAAGTATGCACATTCTATGTCATAACGACTTTCTATAGTTTGCGCATGCGTCCGGAAATAAGAAAAGCTTACTTCCGCCATTTTTTAAAATCACAGCATCTAGAAGGTTTACATGATTTCGTAAAAAACACGAGTTTTTAGAAAATGTGTTTTATTTCATAAATGTAATCTACAAAGTATGCACATTCTACGTCATAACGACATTCTATAGTTTTCGCATGCATCCGGAAATAAGAAAAGCTTACTTCCACCGTTTTTTAAAATCACAATTTCTAGAAGCTTTACATGATTTTCTAAAAAACACGAGTTTTTAGAAAATGTGTTTTATTTCATAAATGGAATCTAAAAAGTTTGCACATTCTACGTCATAACGACTTTCTATAGTTTGCGCATCCGTCCGGAAATAAGAAAAGCTTACTTCCCCCGTTTTTTAAAATCACAGCTTCTAGAAGGTTTACATGATTTGTTAAAAAACACGATTTTTTAGAAAATGTGTTTTATTTCATAAATGGAATCAACAAAGTATGCACATTCTACGTCATAACGACTTTCTATAGTTTGCGAATGCGTCCGGAAATAAGAAAAGCTTACTTCCACCGTTTTTTAAAATCACAGCTTCTGGAAGGTTTACATGATTTCGTAAAAAAAAGAGTTTTTAGAAAATGTGTTTTATTTCATAAATGGAATCTACAAAGTATGCACATTCTATGGCATAACGACTTTCCATAGTTTGCGCATACGCCCGGAAATAAGAAAAGCTTACTTCCACCGTTTTTTAAAATCACAGCTTCTAGAAGGTTTACATAATTTCGTAAAAAACACGAGCTTTTAGAAAATGTGTTTTATTTCATAAATGCAATCTACAAAGTATGCACATTCTACGGCATAACGACTTTCTATAGTTTGCGCATGCCTCCGGAAATAAGAAAAGCTTACTTCCACCGTTTTTTAAAATCACAGCTTCTAGAACGTTTACATGATTTCGTAAAGAACAAGAGTTTTAAGAAAATGTGTTTTATTTCATAAATGGAATCTACAAAGTATGCACATTCTACATCATAACTACTTTCTATAGTTTGCGCATGCATCCGGAAATAAGAAAAGCTTACTTCCCCCATTTTTTAAAATCACAGCTTCTAGAAGGTTTACATGATTTCGTAAAAAACACGAGTTTTTAGAAAATGTGTTTTATTTCATAAATAGAATCAACAAAGTATGCACATTCTACGTCATAACGACTTTCTATAGTTTGCGCATGCGTTTGGAAATAAGAAAAGCTTACTTCCCCCGTTTTTTAAAATCACAGCTTCTAGAAGGTTTACATGATTTCTTAAAAAACACGAGTTTTTAGAAAATGTGTTTTATTTCATAAATGGAATCAACAAAGTATGCACATTCTACGTCATAACGAATTTCTATAGTTTGCGCATGCGTCTGGAAATAAGAAAAGCTTACTTCCACCGTTTTTTAAAATCACAGCTTCTAGAAGGTTTACATGAATTCGTAAAAAACACGAGTTTTTAGAAAATGTGTTTTATTTCATAAATGGAATCTACAAAGTATGCACATTCTACGTCATAACGACTTTATATAGTTTGCGCATGCGTCCGGAAATAAGAAAAGCTTACTTCCCCCGTTTTTTAAAATCACAGCTTCTAGAAGGTTTACATGATTTCTTAAAAAACACGAGTTTTTAGAAAATGTGTTTTATTTCATAAATGGAATCAACAAAGTATGCACATTCTACGTCATAAGGAGTTTCTATAGTTTGCGCATGCGTCCGGAAATAAGAAAAGCTTACTTCCCCCGTTTTTTAAAATCACAGCTTCTAGAAGGTTTACATGATTTCTTAAAAAACACGAGTTTTTAGAAAATGTGTTTTATTTCATAAATGGAATCAACAAAGTATGAACATTCTACATCATAACGACTTTATATAGTTTGCGCATGCGTTTAGAAATAACAAAAGCTTACTTCCCCCGTTTTTTAAAATCACAGCTTCTAGAAGGTTTACATGATTTGTTAAAAAACACGAGTTTTTAGAAAATGTGTTTTATTTCATAAATGGAATCTACAAAGTATGCACATTCTACGTCATAACGACTTTCTATAGTTTGCGCATACGTCTAGAAATAAGAAAAGCTTACTTCCACCATTTTTTAAAATCACAGCTTCTAGAACGTTTACATGATTTCGTAAAAAACATGAGTTTTTAGAAAATGTGTTTTATTTCATAAATGGAATCTACAAAGTATGCACATTCTACGTCAAAATGACTTTCTACAGTTTGCGCATGTGTCTAGAAATAAGAAAAGGTTACTTCCCCCGTTTTTTAAAATCACAGTTTCTAGAAGGTTTACATGATTTCGTAAAAAACACGCGCTTTTAGAAAATGTGTTTTATTTCATAAATGGAATCAAAAAAGTATGCACATTCTACGTCATCAGTTCTTTCTATAGTTTGCGCATGCGTTTGGAAATAAGAAAAGCTTACTTCCCCCGTTTTTTAAAATCACAGCTTCTAGAAGGTTTACATGATTTCTTAAAAAACACGAGTTTTTAGAAAATGTGTTTTATTTCATCAACGGAATCAACAAAGTATGCACATTCTACGTCATAACGACTTTCTATAGTTTGCGCATGCGTCCGAAAATGAGAAAAGCTTACTTCCACCGTTTTTTAAAATCACAGCTTCTAGAAGGTTTACATGATTTCGCAAAAAACACGAGTTTTTAGAAAATGTGTTTTATTTCATAAATGGAATCTACAAAGTATGCACATTCTACGTCATAACGACTTTCTATAGTTTGCGCATGCGTCCGGAAATAAGAAAAGCTTACTTCCCCCGTTTTTTAAAATCACAGCTTCTAGAAGGTTTACATGATTTCTTAAAAAACACGAGTTTTTAGAAAATGTGTTTTATTTCATAAATGGAATCAACAAAGTATGCACATTCTACGTCATTACGACTTTCTATAGTTTGCGCATGCGTTTGGAAATAAGAAAAGCTTACTTCCCCCGTTTTTTAAAATCACAGCGTCTAAAAGGTTTACATGATTTCTTAAAAAACACGAGTTTTTAGAAAATGTGTTTTATTTCAGCAATAGAATCTACAAAGTATGCACATTCTACGTCATAACGATTTTCTATAGTTTGCGCATGCGTCCGGAAATAAGAAAAGCTTACTTCCACCATTTTTTAAAATCACAGCATCTAGAAGGTTTACATGATTTCTTAAAAAACACGAGTTTTTAGAAAATGTGTTTTATTTAATAAATGGAATCTACAAAGTATGCACATTCTACGTCATAACGAATCTCTATAGTTTGCGCATGCGTTAGGAAATAAGAAAAGCTTACTTCCCCTGTTTTTTAAAATCACAGCTTCTAGAAGGTTTACATGATTTCGTAAAAAAAGGAGTTTTTAGAAAATGTGTTTTATTTCATAAATGTAATCTACAAAGTATGCACATTCTACGTCATAACGACTTTCCACAGTTTGCGCATACACCCGGAAATAAGAAAAGCTTACTTCCACCATTTTTTAAAATCACAGCTTGTAGTGCCCAGGTTTTTTAGTAGATCACTTGGTAGAATTTCAGAGTTAATTTTCTATGTATTAATTTTTATTCAGGTGTAAGGAAGTGAATTTCAATCTAATCTCTATTTCTGTTAAATGAAGCTTAGTTTCTATCTTGTCCTTATTGTCCATACATGCGTATTTTAAAATAAACTAACATATTACTATTTTCTTTTCAACAATTTGTTCCAGCATATGAGTATGTTCACAGTAAATAACAGTAAATAGCAAAGTATTTGCAGATTTCAGAGTAAGTCTCGGCATAATAATAATCAAATTTCACGAATAACAAGAAAATTACATGATGCTGATGCTAGTCGACCGTCGGTTGTAGCAGGTTAGGATTTTGTTCTCATAGACAGCCAAAACGATGTTTCCACCCTACCAATCAGCTATTATCTTGCTGACCCTAGGAAATCAACGGATTTCCTAGCCCCCGAGCCCACAAACTGATAATCCTGAGAGCAGAACTCCATTGGTTTCTTTTTTTTCATTCCATGGTAATAATTTGCTGAGTTAACCCCCTCCTCAGACTTTCTTTGAGTTTCCCACCTCCTCAAAGCTCCGAGTTAACCCCCTCCTCGGCATTCCTCCTTCTTCACAAAAATACTAAGTGTCTTCTCCTCCAAAACCAAACCCCCTTACTACTATGCAAAAACTCCCCTTTATAGAAATCCTTTTCCTCCATAAATTCATAACTCCTTTTCACTCCACCGTCCCCAAATTCCTCTCTCGAGCCCCTCAAACATTAACTCCTTTCCTTTGTATTTAATGTTTATTTATGTCATTAGTAAAGTATTATATAAATAGTTGACTCTTTTCCCTTTGACATGATATGTTTTAATGGTTTAACACATTTGTCAAGACAACTTATCTTTGTGATTTAAATCTAAGATTTGCATTGAATAGTTAAATAGTAATAAACCTTTTTTTATCTCATCACATCCGTTCCAAAATTGTCCTATTATGTCTAACTTAGAAATGGAATAATCACACTCTAATCATTTATTTAATCAATATTTAATTTTACGTATTTTGCCATTGTTATACATGAATGGTAATATTATTAAAATAACGTTAATTAAATAATAATATTTAATTAAATTACCACAAGTAACCGTAAATGGTGAATTGAATAAAAGTGTCTTTTAAACTATTTGTTTATCACAATGTTTACCAACAAGTAATACATAGCTTTAATTGATTTGTTTACACACCTTAGATAACTTTATATTCATTATCTAAGTTCGAGCAATGCATGATTAGCATAATTACTTACGACAATTAATACATTTATTCAACATGTTAAGTGTTTATTTATCGATACTAATGTACAGGTGCAAGGTGTGCATGCGTGGCCAGCGTATGCACAGATCATAAATGTACTATAGACAAACCCCATCCCGCCTATGCATACTTGATAACTAATAGTAGTATTTACCCTCATGCAGGAGAACAAGCATAACATATATATATTACAATTACTTTAACATTCTCAGTTATTTAACAGTTAAGTCTTTACGATTTCACATCATTACCTTTATCTTTATATTAGTTTAATCAATCATGTACAAGGAAGGGTACCTACGACCACTAACTCAGAATCAAGGAATACCCAACCCTCAACAGTACTATCATATCCTCCCATCGTTAACCTACTGCCACAACCTCCCTATCCTTCCTCTGCTAGTATAAAAGTGGATGTCGGACTCAACGACCTGACCACATAGAACTTGAGAGCGATAGCGTCGGCTGAACAAAAAGCGGACCTATCCTCTCCTAGCAGGCATCCGACCATCGTCATCACACATACATGGGGAGCATGTCTCATCACGGCCCTCCCACGATCTCGGGTATTATAGGAACATAGGGTGGGCAACACATCCATCCCTCTCAACATACTGGGCCTACGCCCTTATCAAATCATACTCTGCTGCTCTCGAGATTATCATTTTGTGTTATCGTATCATCATTCTTGGCTGCTAAGGTTTACAGTACGAACATGTTCTTTTCCCAATGTATCAGATCAAGTAACTGGCTATCCCATAGCCCTCGTGTCCTGTAGGTTAGTATTTCGCATATACACATTTTATAACAAGTATTTCCATTTGATCACCCATTGATCCATATCATTAGCATCATTTTATTTCACATCACCATTGCATCACAGATATGCATGGAATATAACAGTTCTATCAATTTCATCATAGGAGAGCATCCACGTGCAACACCATACATTTCACATTTCATTAGTGGAAACGCTTAAACATATATTTTCATCATAAAAACAATGAACCTCATGATAATCATAACTTAATAACTGCATGAATATAGTAACATCATAACCGTGGTATCAGCATGAAAATAGTAACATTCTAAACATAGTAGCAACATATCATCATGTCTAACATGCCAAAATATAGTTCACTCTGTCTAGCTGAGTCCAACAGATAATAAGCAAATAAAATGAAAGGTGTCTAACTCGTAAACACCTAGCCAAATATGGGGCGTTACATACACCCACCCTTCAGGAAACTTCGTCCCGAAGTTATGGTCATAATAATGCAGGAAAATCTTGACTCATAGTCTATGCAATTCCGCAAATGGCGGGTCCTGGCCATACATGTCCTACTTAGATTTAATCTTGACCAAATACACCGATATTATCTTTTAAATTTCACTTCTCTTCTCTCATGATATGTGTTCTAATATTTAAAGAACATTTTAGATTAATCCTTTTTTTGGACCTCAATGTTACGACTAGAATGCCTAAATGTTATAATCATGTTCTATCCACCTTAGTATCCTATTTCATACCCTTTTCAATATTCTTTAAGTTACATCATCGAGATAAGTTTATCCATCACAAAACGGAGTTTACCGAAGCTTTTATTGATCCTACTTGGCGTGGAATAGTCAACAATTTAAATTGGGGGTCATTTGAACTCATAATTTGTATTCACTCAACGTGCAACCACCAAGGACTCTTAAGGTTTGCATACCTCTTTTAGGGAGGAAGATTCGTGTCCTCAAAATCCTAAGGTCATATATTATTAATTCCGTATCGGTAATAAACAATAACAAAAGTATCGTAACATCGTTAAACTAGGGGAATTTTTATCGTTCACAAGGCTTTCATGGCTATTTCTTATCGAAATACAATTGTTATCATATTTATTTGTTAAATCAATTGTGACCAATATTGATGTTTAAGCATTGCTTCGATATTACTGGGTTTAACGTCGATGTAACAAAGTTGTTCTCAAATAATATGAATAACATCCCTAATATAAGAATTTATAATTTAAATGTGTTGTGTTCATCTCAATTGAGAAGATTCTCTTCCACTATTAGCTTTACCACTTGTATAATAAATAATTGTGAAATATTTAATTCTTTTTGTTATTAACGTTTATATAATTTATGATTAGGAGCATAATAATTTATAAATTAATGTGAAACTAACTTATGATTAGGGCTATAATAATTTATACATTAATTGTGTTGGGTTAAGCTTAATTAAAAGTATCACGTTTGCTTTTAACTTAACCATTGACAAATATGGTTTTAATAAACGAGTACAACTTTTGCATCAAATATAAAATGAGTATACAGTGATTTTTGAAATTTTAATATACACAATGTTATGTTTATTTGAAAATATTTCATATTAATTTTGAGTATAGAGTAAGGTTCCTATTATTCACTTAGATAATTGAAGTTGGAATTATATTTGTTCAATTACTTATACTAATCTATTTCGTATTTTATTTTGAAAAATGTTTTTGTGGTTTTCCCATACAAATGTATTATTTTAAAATATTAAAATAAAATAAAGACTTGGTACTAACATGCAATTACAAAAATAATTAAAAATTAAAATCTTTATTTAGTCAAAAGGGCAATGTTCGTGTCACGTTGAAAAGATTAAAGTCTGGTCATGACGAAATTTCATTAATAGATTAAAACACCAACTTTCCTTTCTTAGTTGGTATGTAAAAATTTCCACTCTTGGTAATACCGAGTTGAATTATTCTAGATGGTTGAAAAGGGTTAACATTTTTTTTGAATTGATCTTTTGACGTGAGTAAGTGTCTTATACTTTGGCATGTATTTCTTTTACCAGAATATTGTCAACCTAGTTTAAGGTAAACTTAAAATTATATTTAAACAAGCTTTGTATATGAAACACTAACTTTCTTCTCCCTTTTTGTATCATCATATAGTTATACTTACCTATATTTTCCTTCTGAATTTAATTTTATGTGGGGTGTTAAACACATTAAATACTAAGACAATTTGATTAAATACCTGAATTTATTAAACCTTAGGTCCCCACCAAACCACTTAAGCCACTCTTCATTTATTTATTATATATATATATATTAAATTTAAATATTTTTTTTTTAAATTCTCCTCTAAATATAAATTATAACTTAAATTTGATATATTAAAAGTTAAATTATAATTTCTCCAAACCACTCCAACCTTACTATAATTGACCTTAAGATTTTTAAATCTATGACGAACTTTTAAATTTCAAGTTTGTGAGTGGCTTTATATATATATATATATATATATATATATATTTATATATAGTTTTTAAATATTAACTTTTTTAATTCTTTAACAACCTAGGTTATAACATTATATAAATATATATACGAAATTAAATTTAATTAAATCTAAATGAAATACTCTAACATCATATACGAAATTGCCGAGATTTTTTTTTTTCATCAAGAATTAAATTAAATTAACTTAAATAATAAAATAATAAAAAAAATAAATTAAATTGAATTAAATAAATTAAATTAAATTATTTAATCGAAAGTCATTAAATTAAATTAATAAAATTAATTTTAATATTAAAAGACATTACATCAAACTAATTATATTAAATTAAATTAAAAAAAAAACATTAAATTGAATTAATAAAATCAAATTAATAATAAAAGACATTAAATTAAAATAAAATAAAATTTTAAAACAATGCAAAACAACAACAACAAAAAAGACCTTTTCCCCTTTCCGCACAAGACTTTTTAAAATAATAAAAATACTAATACCGTGAGCTTGTCCTGGAGATTTGCGACAGCCGCACAAGACAATCTACGGCTCTCCTTCATCCCGCGTCGGCAACATGCTCGAACGATAGTGGGGTTTGGTGGTCGCGGTAAGGAAACCGCCGTCACAGGTGTCCATTCCTCACTCGTCCGCATATCAATAAGGCGGTATGGTAAACCACCCATGGGCGACGCGGAAACCGCCTACGTGGCATCTACTCTACTCCCTATATATGGAAGCGAGCTAGGTTTTATTTGGCATTGTAGGGCTGCGTGGGCACCTTTGGGCTCGGCAGCTGGTTGCGCGATCTGCTCTTGGTGCTGAGCTCGGGCTCGAACCCTGGCAGTACAAAAGGCGTGGATGCCTGGGCTGTAATGGTGAGTGTGGGCTCTTGTGTGAGCTTAGCACTGGAGCTGTTGTTTAGCGCGTGGTCTCCATTCGACCTGGCAGAATGTCGTGGAATGAAGGAGCCTTGCTATTTTCCAGTGGGAAACAGTGAAAACCTTAGCGGGAGGGTCAAACAGCACGAGTTAAGTTTAATTGCACAGGAAGCTTATGAAGCTTATGAGGAATGTTAGAAATCAAAGACTGTAGGATTGAATTTGAAGTCCCTCATTGATTTATTTTGCTCAGTTAAGAGAGATTTAGAGACAGTCGCCGAAGATGGATTTACTTATCAAGAAAGTTTTTATTTTTTTTTATTTTTCATTTAACGGCAATAATGCAACAGGGCTAAGCACAATGCAGCAGACGCTAACTCCGGAGGCGGCAAGCATCTCAAATCATGCCATAACAGAAGCTGGTCGCCCTGGGCACGGCCGAACAATTCCTTTATATGTCGCGGTGACGTTTTGGGCAGCCCCTACTAGCCATCTGCGCCAGGCTTGCCAGGCTGCGACTTCAAAGTTTAGAGAATGGTGCTGAAGCCACCGGCAATAAAATGATGAGATTAGAAGACTCATAGAAATCCTTCTAAAGGTTAAGAAGAAGAATCCAGTTCTCGTAGGGGAGAAAGAGCCCGAGGCTATAGCAAAAATACCTGTGCAGAGAGTAGAAAAAGGTGAAAATGTTGGCATCCGAATATGAAACGGCTACAAAAGTATCAAAGAATCGGAATTCCTCCAGAGCTGCAGAGACTGGTGGCTTGTATTATGGCAGATGATGCCTGATATGTGGTATGTAGAGCTCGCAGTTGGAGGCAGCAGAGTGCATGCAGGAAGCAATGGGAAGCTGGTTTGGAGACACACGCCATGGCTTGGTGCTCATGCCGCAAAAGGACCTGTTAGGCCTTTGCGTAGGGATCTTCAGGTCCAAACACTTGGACTATCTTTGTTTTACTATGGATTTCTTATTCAATTTATTGGTGTTTGCACTGACCAAGGGCAGATGCCCAAATCTTATTTTGCTATAAGTATATTTCAGGGGGACTATGTAATTGTTTTCAATAGCTGCAGAAAGACGGCAAATTTTTTTTTTTCATTTTGATAGATTTAGTTCTTTCACTGATGTTTGAGGTGCATTTCTAACGTGGCCCAGCTAGAACAATCTTCAGACATTTTCAAGGGCGCCACAGGCGTAGGTAGGTATTCAGACGGACCGGAGTTTGGGGCATGGGCTGGGTTCGGCTGCGCTAGGGTTTCATTATTTTTTTTTCTCCATCCTCTCCTGGGTCGGTTAATCCTGTCGTTCCTTGTTATTTCCTGCATTGTCTCGCTCAAATGACAATGTAAAGTAGAGTTTAAGTTCTTCGTATAAAGAACCATGTAAAATGCAAACATTACCTTGTTACAAGCTTCGCTTCATAACTAAAGCGTTGTTTCATGAAAACAATTATCAGATTCTAGCGACCCGTCCTTGTTTGGAGTAATGTAGGGCCTGCCCAGTCTATTGATGCAATTCAGCCTGCAAAATATGGATGAATGTTGCAGCTGTGTCTTTTAAGGAATTGCCCAATTTGATCAATGGAAATGGTGGTTTTAATGTTTGACTCATTAGGCTAATATTGTTGTCATACAATTTATGTGGCTGAATTTCGTGCAATCACCTTATTTATAGATGTCTTTTTCCAGCTGTGGGCAAGGTAAAAGGAAGTAAAACATAGGAAATTTCAAAATTTGGACAGGTAGTGGTTAAAATAGAAGCAAATAGTTGTAATTCGCACTGGAACTCAATTTTAGGAAATGGTTTGTCTGGCCTGGCAGGTTGGGAGCGTTGAGGAACAAAGAGTTCCGGCCTGGTCCCAATGAAGATGTTGGCGCCGGTGGGCCGCTGCAATATCCTATGAATTTAATTTCGCACCCAAAACTAGTTTTTTTTTTCTCGGAGAAGTTCGAATCTGTTCTGGTCGGATATTGATCGGATATTGATCGGTCTTGGTCTCGGTTTTACATGGTTTAGGCGTTACTGGTTCTGTTAATGATGAAGTGCATTAATAGTGCACTGAAATATGTTTTCAATATAAATTTCATAAATAAAATAAAATAAAATAGAAAGTTAATCATAATAATAAGTGTTTTTTTTTTTTCAATTCTATAACCCAAGAATCTTATCAATTCATAAAATGGTTTTATTTTACTATTATTATTGTATGTTGAAGGTTGAAGGCATTGGCCCTTCTATGCATCTTATTATATACTAATGTTGGTACAGGTTTGATTAGGGTTTGGAAAATCTTGAACATTGATTTCAGATTTCTGCATAGAGTTTTACCTAGATTTACACATATTTTGCTTAGGGATGCTTAGTTTCTATTTCCGGTAGGTCATTAGGTTCGAGAGTTCGAACCAAGCTCTGATACCATCTGTAGTGCCCAGGTTTTTTAGTAGATCACTTGGTAGTATTTCAGAGTTAATTTTCTATGTATTAATTTTTATTCAGGTGTAAGGAAGTGAATTTCAATCTAATCTCTATTTCTGTTAAATGAAGCTTAGTTTCTATCTTGTCCTTATTGTCCATACATGCGTATTTTAAAATAAACTAACATATTACTATTTTCTTTTCAACAATTTGTTCCAGCATATGAGTATGTTCACAGTAAATAACAGTAAATAGCAAAGTATTTGCAGATTTCAGAGTAAGTCTCGGCATAATAATAATCAAATTTCACGAATAACAAGAAAATTACATGATGCTGATGCTAGTCGACCGTCGGTTGTAGCAGGTTAGGATTTTGTTCTCATAGAAAGCCAAAACGATGTTTCCACCCTACCAATCAGCTATTATCTTGCTGACCCTAGGAAATCAACGGATTTCCTAGCCCCCGAGCCCACAAACTGATAATCCTGAGAGCAGAACTCCATTGGTTTCTTTTTTTTCATTCCATGGTAATAATTTGCTGAGTTAACCCCCTCCTCAGACTTTCTTTGAGTTTCCCACCTCCTCAAAGCTCCGAGTTAACCCCCTCCTCGGCATTCCTCCTTCTTCACAAAAATACTAAGTGTCTTCTCCTCCAAAACCAAACCCCCTTACTACTATGCAAAAACTCCCCTTTATAGAAATCCTTTTCCTCCATAAATTCATAACTCCTTTTCACTCCACCGTCCCCAAATTCCTCTCTCGAGCCCCTCAAACATTAACTCCTTTCCTTTGTATTTAATGTTTATTTATGTCATTAGTAAAGTATTATATAAATAGTTGACTCTTTTCCCTTTGACATGATATGTTTTAATGGTTTACCACATTTGTCAAGACAACTTATCTTTGTGATTTAAATCTAAGATTTGCATTGAATAGTTAAATAGTAATAAACCTTTTTTTATCTCATCACATCCGTTCCAAAATTGTCCTATTATGTCTAACTTAGAAATGGAATAATCACACTCTAATCATTTATTTAATCAATATTTAATTTTACGTATTTTGCCATTGTTATACATGAATGGTAATATTATTAAAATAACGTTAATTAAATAATAATATTTAATTAAATTACCACAAGTAACCGTAAATGGTGAATTGAATAAAAGTGTCTTTTAAACTATTTGTTTATCACAATGTTTACCAACAAGTAATACATAGCTTTAATTGATTTGTTTACACACCTTAGATAACTTTATATTCATTATCTAAGTTCGAGCAATGCATGATTAGCATAATTACTTACGACAATTAATACATTTATTCAACATGTTAAGTGTTTATTTATCGATACTAATGTACAGGTGCAAGGTGTGCATGCATGGCCAGCGTATGCACAGATCATAAATGTACTATAGACAAACCCCATCCCGCCTATGCATACTTGCTAACTAATAGTAGTATTTACCCTCATGCAGGAGAACAAGCATAACATATATATATTACAATTACTTTAACATTCTCAGTTATTTAACAGTTAAGTCTTTACGATTTCACATCATTACCTTTATCTTTATATTAGTTTAATCAATCATGTACAAGGAAGGGTACCTACGACCACTAACTCAGAATCAAGGAATACCCAACCCTCAACAGTACTATCATATCCTCCCATCGTTAACCTACTGCCACAACCTCCCTGTCCTTCCTCTGCTAGTATAAAAGTGGATGTCGGACTCAACGACCTGACCACATAGAACTTGAGAGCGATAGCATCGGCTGAACAAAAAGCGGACCTATCCTCTCCTAGCAGGCATCCGACCATCGTCATCACACATACATGGGGAGCGTGTCTCATCACGGCCCTCCCAAGATCTCGGGTATTATAGGAACATAGGGTGGGCAACACATCCATCCCTCTCAACATACTGGGCCTACGCCCTTATCAAATCATACTCTGCTGCTCTCGAGATTATCAGTTTGTGTTATCGTATCATCATTCTTGGCTGCTAAGGTTTACAGTACGAACATGTTCTTTTCCCAATGTATCAGATCAAGTAACTGGCTATCCCATAGCCCTCGTGTCCTGTACGTTAGTATTTCGCATATACACATTTTATAACAAGTATTTCCATTTGATCACCCATTGATCCATATCATTAGCATCATTTTATTTCACATCACCATTGCATCACAGATATGCATGGAATATAACAGTTCTATCAATTTAATCATAGGAGAGCATCCACGTGCAACACCATACATTTCACATTTCATTAGTGGAAACGCTTAAACATATATTTTCATCATAAAAACAATGAACCTCATGATAATCATAACTTAATAACTGCATGAATATAGTAACATCATAACCGTGGTATCAGCATGAAAATAGTAACATTCTAAACATAGTAGCAACATATCATCATGTCCAACATGCCAAAATATAGTTCACTCTGTCTAGCTGAGTCCAACAGATAATAAGCAAATAAAATGAAAGGTGTCTAACTCGTAAACACCTAGCCAAATATGGGGCGTTACACAGCTTCTAGAAGGTTTACATGATTTCTTAAAAAACACGAGTTTTTAGAAAATGTGTTTTATTTCATAAATGGAATCAACAAAGTATGCACATTCTACGTCATAAGGAGTTTCTATAGTTTGCGAATGCGTCCGGAAATAAGAAAAGCTTACTTCCCCCCGTTTTTTAAAATCACAGCATCTAGAAGGTTTACATGTTTCGTAAAAAACACGAGTTTTTAGAAAATGTGTTTTATTTTATAAATGGAATCTACAAAGTATGCACATTCTATGTCATCAGGACTTTCTATAGTTTGCGCATGCGTTTGGAAATAAGAAAAGCTTACTTCCCCTGTTTTTTAAAATCACAGCTTCTAGAAGGTTTACATGATTTCTTAAAAAACACGAGTTTTTAGAAAATGTCTTTTATTTCATCAACGGAATCAACAAAGTATGCACATTCTACGTCATAACGACTTTCTATAGTTTGCGCATGCGTCCGGAAATAAGAAAAGCTTACTTCCACCATGTTTTAAAATCACAGCTTCTAGAAGGTTTACATGATTTCGCAAAAAAACACGAGTTTTTAGAAAATGTGTTTTATTTCACAAATGGAATCTACAAAGTATGCACATTCTACGTAAAAACGACTTTCTATAGTTTGCGCATGCGTCCGGAAATAAGAAAAGGTTACTTCCCCCATTTTTTAAAATCACAGTTTCTAGAAGGTTTACATGATTTCGTAAAAAACACGAGTTTTTAGAAAATGTGTTTTATTTCATAAATGGAATCTACAAAGTATGCACATTCTACGTCATCAGGACTTTCTATAGTTTGCGCATGCGTTTGGAAATAAGAAAAGCTTACTTCCCCCGTTTTTTAAAATCACAGCTTCTAGAAGGTTTACATGATTTCTTAAAAAACACGAGTTTTTAGAAAATGTGTTTTATTTCATCAACGGAATCAACAAAGTATGCACATTCTACGTCATAACGACTTTCTATAGTTTGCGCATGCGTCCGGAAATAAGAAAAGCTTACTTCCACCATGTTTTAAAATCACAACTTCTAGAAGGTTTACATGATTTCGCAAAAAACACGAGTTTTTAGAAAATGTGTTTTATTTCATAAATGGAATCTACAAAGTATGCACATTCTACGTCATAACGACTTTCTATAGTTTGCGCATGCGTCCGGAAATAAGAAAAGCTTACTTCCACCATTTTTTAAAATCACAACATCTAGAAGATTTACATGATTTCGTAAAAAACACGAGTTTTTAGAAAATGTGTTTTATTTCATAAATGTAATCTACAAAGTATGCACATTCTACGTCATAACGACATTCTATAGTTTGCGCATGCATCCGGAAATAAGAAAAGCTTACTTCCACCGTTTTTTAAAATCACAGCTTCTAGAAGGTTTACATGATTTCGTAAAAAACACGAGTTTTTAGAAAATGTGTTTTATTTCATAAATGGAATCTACAAAGTATGCACATTCTACGTCATAACTACTTTCTATAGTTTGCGCATGCATCCGGAAATAAGAAAAACTTACTTCCCCCATTTTTTAAAATCACAGCTTCTAGAAGGTTTACATGATTTCTTGAAAAACATGAGTTTTTAGAAAATGTGTTTTATTTCATAAATGGAATCAACAAAGTATGCACATTCTACGTCATAACGACTTTCTATAGGTTGCACATGCGTTTGGAAATAAGAAAAGCTTACTTCCCCCGTTTTTTAAAATCACAGCTTCTAGAAGGTTTACATGATTTCTTAAAAAACACGAGTTTTTAGAAAATGTGTTTTATTTCATAAATGGAATCAACAAAGTATGCACATTCTACGTCATAACAAATTTCTATAGTTTGCGCATGCGTCTGGAAATAAGAAAAGCTTACTTCCACCGTTTTTTAAAATCACAGCTTCTAGAAGGTTTACATGAATTCGTAAAAAACATGAGTTTTTAGAAAATGTGTTTTATTTCATTAATGGAATCTACAAAGTATGCACATTCTACGTCATAACGACTTTATATAGTTTGCGCATGCGTCCGGAAATAAGAAAAGCTTACTTCCCCCGTTTTTTAAAATCACAGCTTCTAGAAGGTTTACATGATTTCTTAAAAAACACGAGTTTTTAGAAAATGTGTTTTATTTCATAAATGGAATCAACAAAGTATGCACATTCTATGTCATGAGGAGTTTCTATAGTTTGCGCATGCGTCCGGAAATAAGAAAAGCTTACTTCCCCCGTTTTTTAAAATCACAGCTTCTAGAAGGTTTACATGATTTCTTAAAAAACACGAGTTTTTAGAAAATGTGTTTTATTTCATAAATGAAATCAACAAAGTACGAACATTCTACCTCATAACGACTTTCTATAGTTTGCGCATGCGTTTAGAAATAACAAAAGCTTACTTCCCCCGTTTTTTAAAATCACAGCTTCTAGAAGGTTTACATGATTTCTTAAAAAACACTAGTTTTTAGAAAATGTGTTTTATTTCATAAATAGAATCAACAAAGTATGCACATTCTATGTCATAATGACTTTGTATAGTTTGCGCATGCGTCCGGAAATAAGAAAAGCTTACTTCCACCATTTTTTAAAATCACAGCATCTAGAAGGTTTACATGATTTCGTAAAAAACACGAGTTTTTATAAAATGTGTTTTATTTCATAAATGGAATCTACAAAGTATGCACATTCTACGTCATAACAACATTCTATAGTTTGCGCATGCGTCCGGAAATAAGAAAAGCTTACTTCCACCGTTTTTTAAAATCACAGCTTCTAGAAGGTTTACATGATTTCGTAAAAAACACGAGTTTTTGGAAAATGTGTTTTATTTCATAAATGGAATCTAAAAAGTATGCACATTCTACGTCATAACAACTTTCTATAGTTTGCGCATCCGTCCGGAAATAAGAAAAGCTTACTTCCCCCGTTTTTTAAAATCACAGCTTCTAGAACGTTTACATGATTTGTTAAAAAACACGAGTTTTTAGAAAATGTGTTTTATTTCATAAATGGAATCAACAAAGTATGCACATTCTACTTCATAACGACTTTCTATAGTTTGCGCATGCGTTCGGAAATAAGAAAAGCTTACTTCCACCGGTTTTTAAAATCACGGCTTCTAGAAGGTTTACATGATTTCGTAAAAAACACGAGTTTTTAGAAAATGTGTTTTATTTCATAAATGGAATCTACAAAGTATGCACATTCTACGTCATAACGACTTTCTATAGTTTGCGCATACGTCCGGAAATAAGAAAAGCTTACTTCCACCGTTTTTTAAAATCACAGCTTCTAGAAGGTTTACATGATTTCCTAAAAAACACGAGTTTTTAGAAAATGTGTCTTATTTCATAAATGGAATCTACAAAGAATGCACATTCTACAAGATAACGACTTTTTATAGTTTGCGCATGCGTCCGGAAATAAGAAAAGCTTACTTCCCCCATTTTTTAAATTCACAGCTTCTAGAAGGTTTACATGATTTCTTAAAAAACACCCGTTTTTAGAAAATGTGTTTTATTTCATAAATGGAATCAACAAAGTATGCACATTCTACATCATAACGACTTTCTATAGTTTGCGCATGCGTTTGGAAATAAGAAAAGCTTACTTCCCCCGTATTTTAAAATCACAGCTTCTATAAGGTTTGCATGATTTCGTAAAAAACACGAGTTTTTAGAAAATGTGTTTTATTTCATAAATGGAATCTACAAAGTATGCACATTCTACGTCAAAACGACTTTCTACAGTTTGCGCATGCGTCCGGAAATAGGAAAAGGTTACTTCCCCCGTTTTTTAAAATCACAGCTTCTAGAAGGTTTACATGATTTCGTAAAAAACACGAGTTTTTAGAAAATGTGTTTTATTTCATAAATGGAATCCACAAAGTATGCACATTCTACGTCATAACGACATTCTATAGTTTTCGCATGCATCCGGAAATAAGAAAAGCTTACTTCCACCGTTTTTTAAAATCACAGCTTCTAGAAGGTTTACATGATTTCGTAAAAAACAGGAGTTTTTAGAAAATGTGTTTTATTTCATAAATGGAATCTACAAAGTATGCACATTCTACGTCATAACGACTTTCTATAGTTTGCGCATCCATCCGGAAATAAGAAAAGCTTACTTCCCTCGTTTTTTAAAATCACAGCTTCTAAAAGGTTTACATGATTTGTTAAAAAATATGAGTTTTTAGAAAATGTGTTTTATTTCATAAACGGAATCAACAAAGTATGCACATTCTACGTCATAACGACTTTCTATAGTTTGCGCATGCGTCCGGAAATAAGAAAAGCTTACTTCCACCGTTTTTTAAAATCACAGCTTCTAGAAGGTTTACATGATTTCGCAAAAAACACGAGTTTTTAGAAAATGTGTTTTATTTCATAAATGGAATCAACAAAGTATGCACATTCTACGTCCTAACGACTTTCTATAGTTTGCGCATGCGTTTGGAAATAAGAAAAGCTTACTTCCACCGTTTTTTAAAATCACAGCTTCTAAAATGTTTACATGATTTCTTAAAAAACACGAGTTTTTAGAAAATGTGTTTTATTTCATAAATAGAATCTACAAAGTATGCACATTCTACGTCATAATGACATTCTATAGTTTGCGCATGCGTCCGGAAATAAGAAAAGCTTACTTCCACCGTTTTTTAAAATCACAGGTTCTAGAAGGTTTACATGATTTCGTAAAAAACACGAGTTTTTAGAAAATGTGTTTTATTTCATAAATGGAATCTACAAAGTTTGCACATTCTACGTCATAATGAATTTCTATAGTTTGCACATCCGTCCGGAAATAAGAAAAGCTTGATTCCCCCATTTTTTAAAATCACATCTTCTAGAAGGTTTACATGATTTCTTAAAAAACATCAGTTTTTAGAAAATGTGTTTTATTACATAAATGGAATCTACAAAGTATGCACATTCTACAACATAACGACTTTCTATAGTTTGCGCATGCGTCCGGAAATAAGAAAAGCTTACTTCCACCGTTTTTTAAAATCACAGCTTCTAAAAGGTTTACATGATTTCTTAAAGAACACGAGTTTTTAGAAAATGTGTTTTATTTCATAAATAGAATCTACAAAGTATGCACATTCTACGTCATAACGACATTCTGTAGTTTGCGCATGCGTCCGGAAATAAGAAAAGCTTACTTCCACCGTTTTTTAAAATCACAGCTTCTAGAAGGTTTACATGATTTCGTAAAAAACACGAGTTTTTAGAAAATGTGTTTTATTTCATAAATGGAATCTACAAAGTTTGCACATTCTACGTCATAACGACTTTCTATAGTTTGCGCATCCGTCCGGAAATAAGAAAAGCTTACTTCCCCCGTTTTTTAAAATCACAACTTCTAGAAGGTTTACATGATTTCTTAAAAAACAGGAGTTTTTAGAAAATGTATTTTATTTCATAAATGGAATCTACAAAGTATGCACATTCTACGTCATAACGACTTTCTATAGTTTGCGCATCCGTCCGGAAATAAGAAAAGCTTACTTCCCCCCGTTTTTTAAAATCACAGCATCTAAAAGGTTTACATGATTTGTTAAAAAATATGAGTTTTTAGAAAATGTGTTTTATTTCATAAACGGAATCAACAAAGTATGCACATTCTACGTGATAACGACTTTCTATAGTTTGCGCATGCGTCCGGAAATAAGAAAAGCTTACTTCCACCGTTTTTTAAAATCACAGCTTCTAGAAGGTTTACATGATTTCGCAAAAAACACGAGTTTTTAGAAAATGTGTTTTATTTCATAAATGGAATCAACAAAGTATGCACATTCTACGTCATAACGACTTTCTATAGTTTGCGCATGCGTTTGGAAATAAGAAAAGCATACTTCCACCGTTTTTTAAAATCACAGCTTCTAAAATGTTTACATGATTTCTTAAAAAACACGAGTTTTTAGAAAATGTGTTTTATTTCATAAATAGAATCTACAAAGTATACACATTCTACGTCATAACGACTTTCGATAGTTTGCGCATGCGTTTGGAAATAAGAAAAGCTTACTTCCACCGTTTTTTAAAATCACAGCTTCTAAAAGGTTTACATGATTTCTTAAAAAACACGAGTTTTTAGAAAATGTGTTCTATTTCATAAATAGAATCAACAAAGTATGCACATTCTACGTCATAACGACATTCTGTAGTTTGCGCATGCGTCCGGAAATAAGAAAAGCTTACTTCCACCGTTTTTTAAAATCACAGCTTCTAGAAGGTTTACATGATTTCATAAAAAACACGAGTTTTTAGAAAATGTGTTTTATTTCATAAATGGAATCTACAAAGTTTGCACATTCTACGTCATAAGGACTTTCTATAGTTTGGGCATACGTCCGGAAATAAGAAAAGCTTACTTCCACCATTTTTTAAAATCACAGTTTCTAGAAGGTTTACATGATTTCGTAAAGAACACGAGTTTTTATAAAATGTGTTTTATTTCATAAATGGAATCTACAAAGTATGCACATTCTACGTCATAACAACATTCTATAGTTTGCGCATGCGTCCGGAAATAAGAAAAGCTTACTTCCACCGTTTTTTAAAATCACAGCTTCTAGAAGGTTTACATGATTTCGTAAAAAACACGAGTTTTTGGAAAATGTGTTTTATTTCATAAATGGAATCTAAAAAGTATGCACATTCTACGTCATAACAACTTTCTATAGTTTGCGCATCCGTCCGGAAATAAGAAAAGCTTACTTCCCCCGTTTTTTAAAATCACAGCTTCTAGAACGTTTACATGATTTGTTAAAAAACACGAGTTTTTAGAAAATGTGTTTTATTTCATAAATGGAATCAACAAAGTATGCACATTCTACTTCATAACGACTTTCTATAGTTTGCGCATGCGTCCGGAAATAAGAAAAGCTTACTTCCCCCACTTTTTAAAATCACAGCTTCTAGAAGGTTTACATGATTTCTTAAAAAACATGAGTTTTTAGAAAATGTGTTTTATTTCATAAATGGAATCAACAAAGTATGCACATTCTACGTCATAACGACTTTCTATAGTTTGCGCATGCGTTTGGAAATAAGAAAAGCTTACTTCCCCCGTTTTTTAAAATCACAGCTTCTATAAGGTTTACATGATTTCGTAAAAAACACGAGTTTTTAGAAAATGTGTTTTATTTCATAAATGGAATCTACAAAGTATGCACATTCTACGTCAAAACGAATTTCTACAGTTTGCGCATGCGTCCGGAAATAAGAAAAGGTTACTTCCCCCGTTTTTTAAAATCACAGCTTCTAGAAGGTTTACATGATTTCGTAAAAAACACGAGTTTTTAGAAAATGTGTTTTATTTCATAAATGGAATCCACAAAGTATGCACATTCTACGTCATAACGACATTCTATAGTTTGCGCATGCATCCGGAAATAAGAAAAGCTTACTTCCACCGTTTTTTAAAATCACAGCTTCTAGAAGGTTTACATGATTTCGTAAAAAACAGGAGTTTTTAGAAAATGTGTTTTATTTCATAAATGAAATCTACAAAGTATGCACATTCTATGTCATAACGACTTTCTATAGTTTGCTCATGCGTTTGGAAAGAAGAAAAACTTACTTCCCCCGTTTTTTAAAATCACAGCTTCTAGAAGGTTTACATGATTTTTTAAAAAGACGAGTTTTTAGAAAATGTGTTTTATTTCATAAACGGAATCAACAAAGTATGCACATTCTATGTCATAACGACTTTCTATAGTTTGCGCATGCGTCCGGAAATAATAAAAGCTTACTTCCACCGTTTTTTAAAATCACAGCTTCTAGAAGGTTTACATGATTTCGCAAAAAACACGAGTTTTTAGAAAATGTGTTTTATTTCATAAATGGAATCAACAAAGTATGCACATTCTACGTCATAACGACTTTCTATAGTTTGCACATGCGTTTGGAAATAAGAAAAGCTTACTTCCACCGTTTTTTAAAATCACAGCTTCTAAAAGGTTTACATGATTTCTTAAAGAAAACGAGTTTTTAGAAAATGTGTTTTATTTCATAAATAGAATCTACAAAGTATGCACATTCTACGTCATAACGACATTCTGTAGTTTGCGCATTCGTCCGGAAATAAGAAAAGCTTACTTCCACCGTTTTTTCAAATCACAGCTTCTAGAAGGTTTACATGATTTCCTAAAAAACACGAGTTTTTAGAAAATGTGTTTTATTTCATAAATGGAATCTACAAAGTTTGCACATTCTACGTCATAACGATTTTCTATAGTTTGCGCATCCATCCGGAAATAAGAAAAGCTTACTTCCCCCGTTTTTTAAAATCACAGCTTCTAGAAGGTTTACATGATTTCTTAAAAAACATGAGTTTTTAGAAAATGTGTTTTATTTCATAAATGGAATCAACAAAGTATGCACATTCTACGTCATAACGACTTTCTATAGTTTGCGCATGCGTTTGGAAATAAGAAAAGCTTACTTCCCCCGTTTTTTAAAATCACAGCTTCTATAAGGTTTACATGATTTCGTAAAAAACACGAGTTTTTAGAAAATGTGTTTTATTTCATAAATGGAATCTACAAAGTATGCACATTCTACGTCAAAACGAATTTCTACAGTTTGCGCATGCGTCCGGAAATAAGAAAAGGTTACTTCCCCCGTTTTTTAAAATCACAGCTTCTAGAAGGTTTACATGATTTCGTAAAAAACACGAGTTTTTAGAAAATGTGTTTTATTTCATAAATGGAATCCACAAAGTATGCACATTCTACGTCATAACGACATTCTATAGTTTGCGCATGCATCCGGAAATAAGAAAAGCTTACTTCCACCGTTTTTTAAAATCACAGCTTCTAGAAGGTTTACATGATTTCGTAAAAAACAGGAGTTTTTAGAAAATGTGTTTTATTTCATAAATGAAATCTACAAAGTATGCACATTCTATGTCATAACGACTTTCTATAGTTTGCTCATGCGTTTGGAAAGAAGAAAAACTTACTTCCCCCGTTTTTTAAAATCACAGCTTCTAGAAGGTTTACATGATTTTTTAAAAAGACGAGTTTTTAGAAAATGTGTTTTATTTCATAAACGGAATCAACAAAGTATGCACATTCTATGTCATAACGACTTTCTATAGTTTGCGCATGCGTCCGGAAATAATAAAAGCTTACTTCCACCGTTTTTTAAAATCACAGCTTCTAGAAGGTTTACATGATTTCGCAAAAAACACGAGTTTTTAGAAAATGTGTTTTATTTCATAAATGGAATCAACAAAGTATGCACATTCTACGTCATAACGACTTTCTATAGTTTGCACATGCGTTTGGAAATAAGAAAAGCTTACTTCCACCGTTTTTTAAAATCACAGCTTCTAAAAGGTTTACATGATTTCTTAAAGAAAACGAGTTTTTAGAAAATGTGTTTTATTTCATAAATAGAATCTACAAAGTATGCACATTCTACGTCATAACGACATTCTGTAGTTTGCGCATTCGTCCGGAAATAAGAAAAGCTTACTTCCACCGTTTTTTCAAATCACAGCTTCTAGAAGGTTTACATGATTTCCTAAAAAACACGAGTTTTTAGAAAATGTGTTTTATTTCATAAATGGAATCTACAAAGTTTGCACATTCTACGTCATAACGATTTTCTATAGTTTGCGCATCCATCCGGAAATAAGAAAAGCTTACTTCCCCCGTTTTTTAAAATCACAGCTTCTAGAAGGTTTACATGATTTCTTAAAAAACACGAGTTTTTAGAAAATGTGTTTTATTTCATAAATGGAATCAACAAAGTATGCACATTCTACGTCATAACGACTTTCTTTAGTTTGCGCATGCGTTTGGAAATAAGAAAAGCTTACTTCCACCGTTTTTTAAAATCACAGCTTCTAAAAGGTTTACATGATTTCTTAAAAAACACGAGTTTTTAGAAAATGTGTTTTATTTCATAAATAGAATCTACAAAGTATGCACATTCTATGTCATAACGACTTTCTATAGTTTGCGCATGCGTCCGGAAATAAGAAAAGCTTACTTCCACCATTTTTTAAAATCACAGCATCTAGAAGGTTTACATGATTTCGTAAAAAACATGAGTTTTTAGAAAATGTGTTTTATTTCATAAATGTGATCTACAAAGTATGCACATTCTACGTCATAACGACATTCTATAGTTTGCGCATGCATCCGGAAATAAGAAAAGCTTACTTCCACCGTTTTTTAAAATCACAATTTCTAGAAGGTTTACATGATTTCGTAAAAAACACGAGTTTTTAGAAAATGTGTTTTATTTCATAAATGGAATCTAAAAAGTTTGCACATTCTACGTCATAACACCTTTCTATAGTTTGCGCATCCGTCCGGAAATAAGAAAAGCTTACTTCCCCCGTTTTTTAAAATCACAGCTTCTAGAAGGTTTACATGATTTGTTAAAAAACACGAGTTTTTAGAAAATGTGTTTTATTTCATAAATGGAATTAACAAAGTATGCACATTCTACGTCATAACGACTTTCTATAGTTTGCGCATGCGTTTGGAAATAAGAAAAGCTTACTTCCACCGTTTTTTAAAATCACAGCTTCTAAAAGGTTTACATGATATCTTAAAAAACATCAGTTTTTAGAAAATGTGTTTTATTTCATAAATAGAATCGACAAAGTATGCACATTCTACGTCATAACTACATTCTGTAGTTTGCGCATGCGTCCGGAAATAAGAAAAGCTTACTTCCACCGTTTTTTAAAATCACAGCTTCTAGAAGGTTTACATGATTTCGTAAAAAACACGAGTTTTGAGAAAATGTGTTTTATTTCATAAATGGAATCTAAAAAGTTTGCACATTCTACGTCATAACGACTTTCTATAGTTTGCGCATGCGTTTGGAAATAAGAAAAGCTTACTTCCCCCGTTTTTTAAAATCACAGCTTCTAGAAGGTTTACATGATTTGTTAAAAAACATGAGTTTTTAGAAAATGTGTTTTATTTCATAAATGGAATCAACAAAGTATGCACATTCTACGTCATAACGACTTTCTATAGTTTGCGCATGCGTCCGGAAATAAGAAAAGCTTACTTCCACCGTTTTTTAAAATCACAGCTTCTAGAAGGTTTACATGAATTCGTAAAAAACACGAGTTTTTAGAAAATGTGTTTTATTTCATAAATGGAATCTACAAAGTATGCACATTCTACGTCATAACGACTTTCCATAGTTTGCGCATACGCCCGGAAATAAGAAAAGCTTACTTCCATCGTTTTTTAAAATCACAGCTTCTAGAAGGTTTACATAATTTCGTAAAAAACACGAGTTTTTAGAAAATGTTTTTTATTTCATAAATGGAATCTACAAAGTATGCACATTCTACGTCAAAATGACTTTCTACAGTTTGCGCATGCGTCCGCAAAATAAGAAAAGGTTACTTCCCCGGTTTTTTAAAATCACAGCTTCTAGAAGGTTTACATGATTTCGTAAAAAACACGAGTTTTTAGAAAATGTGTTTTATTTCATAAATGGAATCAACAAGGTATGCACATTATTCGTCATAACGACTTTCTATAGTTTGGGAATGCGTCCGGAAATAAGAAAAGCTTACTTCCACCCTTTTTTAAAATCAAAGCTTCTAGAAGGTTTACATGATTTCGTAAAAAAAAGAATTTTTAGAAAATGTGTTTTATTTCATAAATAGAATATACAAAGTATGCACATTCTACATCATAACGACTTTCCATAGTTTGCGCATACGCCCGGAAATAAGAAAGGCTTACTTCCACCGTTTTTTAAAATCATAGCTTCTAGAAGGTTTGCATAATTTCGTAAAAAACACGAGCTTTTAAAAATGTGTTTGATTTCATAAATGCAATCTACAAAGTATGCACATTCTACGGCATAGCGAATTTCTATAGTTTGCGCATGCCTCCGGAAATATGAAAAGCTTACTTCCACCGTTTTTTAAAATCACAGCTTCTAGAACGTTTACATGATTTCGTAAAAAACACGAGTTTTTAGAAAATGTGTTTTATTTCATAAATGGAATCTACAAAGTATGCACATTCTACGTCATAATGAATTTCTATAGTTTGCGCATGCGTCTGGAAATAAGAAAAGCTTACTTCCACCGTTTTTTAAAATCACAGCTTCTAGAAGGTTTACATGATTTCTTAAAAAACACGAGTTTTTAGAAAATGTGTTTTATTTCATAAATGGAATCAACAAAGTACGAACATTCTACGTCATAACGACTTTCTATAGTTTGCGCATGCGTTTAGAAATAACAAAAGCTAACTTCCCCCGTTTTTTAAAATCACTGCTTCTAGAAGGTTTACATGATTTGTTAAAAAACACGAGTTTTTAGAAAATGTGTTTTATTTCATAAATGGAATCTACAAAGTATGCACATTCTACGTCAAAACGACTTTCTACAGTTTGCGCATGTGTCCGGAAATAAGAAAAGGTTACTTCCCCCGTTTTTTAAAATCACAGTTTCTAGAAGGTTTACAGGATTTCGTAAAAAACACGAGCTTTTAGAAAATGTGTTTTATTTCATAAATGGAATCTACAAAGTATGCACATTCTACGTCTTCACGACTTTCTATAGTTTGCGCATCCGTTTGGAAATAAGAAAAGCTTACTTCCCCCGTTTTTTAAATCACTGCTTCTAGAAGGTTTACACGATTTCTTTAAAAACACGAGTTTTTAGAAAATGTGTTTTATTTCATCAACGGAATCAACAAAGTATGCACATTCTACGTCATAACGACTTTCGATAGTTTGCGCATGCATCCGGAAATAAGAAAAGCTTACTTCCACCGTTTTTTAAAATCACAGCGTCTAGAAGGTTTACATGATTTCGCAAAAAACACGAGTTTTTAGAAAATTCGTTTTATTTCATAAATGGAATGTACAAAGTATGCACATTCTACGTCATAACGACTTTCTATAGTTTGCGCATGCGTCCGGAAATAAGAAAAGCTTACTTCCCCCGTTTTTTAAAATCACACCTTCTAGAAGGTTTACATGATTTCTTAAAAAACACGAGTTTTTAGAAAATGTGTTTTATTTCATAAATGGAGTCAACAAAGTATGCACATTCTACATCATTACGACTTTCTATAGTTTGCGCATGCGTTTGGAAATAAGAAAAGCTTACTTCCCCCGTTTTTTAAAATCACAGCGTCTAAAAGGTTTACATGATTTCTTAAAAAACACGAGTTTTTAGAAAATGTGTTTTATTTCATAAATAGAATCTACAAAGTATGCACATTCTACGTCATAACGATTTTCTATAGTTTGCGCATGCGTCCGGAAATAAGAAAAGCTTACTTCCACCGTTTTTTAAAATCACAGCTTCTAGAAGGTTTACATGATTTCTTTAAAAACACGAGTTTTTTGAAAATGTGTTTTATTTCATAAACGGAATCAACAAAGTATGCACATTCTACGTCATAACGACTTTCTATAGTTTCCGCATGCGTCCGGAAATAAGAAAAGCTTACTTCCACCGTTTTTTAAAATCACAGCTTCTAGAAGGTTTACATGATTTCGCAAAAAACACGAGTTTTTAGAAAATGTGTTTTATTTCATAAATGGAATCAAGAAAATATGCACATTCTACGTGATAACGACTTTCTATAGTTTGCGGATGCGTTTGGAAATAAGAAAAGCTTACTTCCCCCGTTTTTTAAAATCACAGCTTCTAGAAGGTTTACATGATTTGTTAAAAAACACGAGTTTTTAGAAAATGTGTTTTATTTCATAAATGGAATCAACAAAGTATGCACATTCTACGTCATAACGACTTTCTATAGTTTGCGCATGCGTTTGGAAATAAGAAAAGCTTACTTCCACCGTTTTTTAAAATCACAGCTTCTAAAAGGTTTACATGATTTCTTAAAAAACATCAGTTTTTAGAAAATGTGTTTTATTTCATAAATAGAAACTACAAAGTATGCACATTCTACGTCATAACTACATTCTGTAGTTTGCGCATGCGTCCCGAAATAAGAAAAGCTTACTTCCACCGTTTTTTAAAATCACAGCTTCTAGAAGGTTTACATGATTTCGTAAAAAACACGAGTTTTGAGAAAATGTGTTTTATTTCATAAATGGAATCTAAAAAGTTTGCACATTCTACGTCATAACGACTTTCTATAGTTTGCGCATGCGTTTGGAAATAAGAAAAGCTTACCTCCCCCGTTTTTTAAAATCACAGCTTCTAGAAGGTTTACATGATTTGTTAAAAAACAAGAGTTTTTAGAAAATGTGTTTTATTTCATAAATGGAATCAACAAAGTATGCACATTCTACGTCATAACGACTTTCTATAGTTTGCGCATGCGTCCGGAAATAAGAAAAGCTTACTTCCACCGTTTTTTAAAATCACAGCTTCTAGAAGGTTTAAATGAATTCGTAAAAAACACGAGTTTTTAGAAAATGTGTTTTATTTCATAAATGGAATCTACAAAGTCTGCACATTCTACGTCATAACGACTTTCCATAGTTTGCGCATACGCCCGGAAATAAGAAAAGCTTACTTCCATCGTTTTTTAAAATCACAGCTTCTAGAAGGTTTACATAATTTCGTAAAAAACACGAGTTTTTAGAAAATGTGTTTTATTTCATAAATGGAATCTACAAAGTATGCACATTCTACGTCAAAACGACTTTCTACAGTTTGCGCATGTGTCCGCAAAATAAGAAAAGGTTACTTCCCCCGTTTTTTAAAATCACAGCTTCTAGAAGGTTTACATGATTTCGTAAAAAACACGAGTTTTTAGAAAATGTGTTTTATTTCATAAATGGAATCTACAAAGTATGCACATTCTATGTCATAACGACATTCTATAGTTTGCGCATGCGTCCGGAAATAAGAAAAGCTTACTTCCGCTGTTTTTTAAAATCACAGCTTCTAGAAGGTTTACATGATTTCGTAAAAAACACGATTTTTAGAAAATGTGTTTTATTTCATAAATGGAATCTAAAAAGTATGCACATTCTACGTCATAACGACTTTCTATAGTTTGCGCATACCTCCGGAAATAGGAAAAGCTTACTTCTAGAAGGTTTACATGATTTGTTAAAAAACACGAGTTTTTAGAAAATGTGTTTTATTTCATAAATGGAATCTACAAAGTATGCACATTCTACGACATAACGACTTTCTATAGTTTGCGCATGCATCCGGAAATAAGAAAAGCTTACTTCCCCATTTTTTTAAAATCACAGCTTCTAGAAGGTTTACATGATTTGTTAAAAAACACGAGTTTTTAGAAAATGTGTTTTATTTCATAAATGGAATCAACAAAGTATGCACTTTCTACGTCATAACGACTTTCTATAGTTTGCGCATACGTCCGGAAATAAGAAAAGCTTACTTCCACCGTTTTTTAAAATCACAGCTTCTAGAAGGTTTACATGATTTCGTAAAAAACACGAGTTTTTAGAAAATGTGTTTTATTTCATAAATGGAATCTACAAAGTATGCACATTTTACGTCAAAATGACTTTCTACAGTTTGCGCATCCGTCCGCAAAATAAGAAAAGGTTACTTCCCCCGTTTTTTAAAATCACAGCTTCTAGAAGGTTTACATGATTTCTTAAAAAACACGAGTTTTTAGAAAATGTGTTTTATTTCATAAATGGAATCCATAAAGTATGCACATTCTACGTCATAACGACATTCTATAGTTTGCGCATGCACAAGGAAATAAGAAAAGCTTACTTCCACCGTTTTTTAAAATCACAGCTTCTAGAAAGTTTACATGATTTCGTAAAAAACACGAGTTTTTAGAAAATGTGTTTTATTTCATAAATGGAATCTACAAAGTATGCACATTCTATGTCATAACGACTTTCTATAGTTTGCGCATGCGTCCGGAAATAAGAAAAGGTTACTTCCCCCGTTTTTTAAAATCACAGCTTCTAGAAGGTTTACATGATTTCGTAAAAAACACGAGTTTTTAGAAAATGTGTTTTATTTCATAAACGGAATCAACAAAGCATGCACATTCTACGTCATAACGACTTTCTATAGTTTGCGCATGCGTCCGGAAATAAGAAAAGCTTACTTCCACCGTTTTTTAAAATCACAGCTTCTAGAAGGTTTACATGATTTCGCAAAAAACACGAGTTTTTAGAAAATGTGTTTTATTTCATAAATGGAATCAACAAAGTATGCACATTCTACGTCATAACGACTTTCTATAGTTTGCTCATGCGTTTGGAAATAAGAAAGGCTTACTTCCACCGTTTTTTAAAATCACAGCTTCTAAAAGGTTTACATGATTTCTTAAAAAACATGAGTTTTTAGAAAATGTGTTTTATTTCATAAATATAATCTACAAAGTATGCACATTCTACGTCATAACGACATTCTGTAGTTTGCGCATGCGTCCGGAAATAAGAAAAGCTTACTTCCACCGTTTTTTAAAATCACAGCTTCTAGAAGGTTTACATGATTTCGTAAAAAACACGAGTTTTTAGAAAATGTGTTTTATTTCATAAATGGAATCTAAAAAGTTTGCACATTCTACGTCATAACGACTTTCTATAGTTTGCGCATCCGTCCGGAAATAAGAAAAGCTTACTTCCCCCGTTTTTTAAAATCACAGCTTCTAGAAGGTTTACATGATTTGTTAAAAAACACGAGTTTTTAGAAAATGTGTTTTATTTCATAAATGGAATCTACAAAGAATGCACATTCTACGTCATAACGACTTTCTATAGTTTGCGCATGTGTTTGGAAATAAGAAAAGCTTACTTCCCCCGTTTTTTAAAATCACAGCTTCTAGAAGGTTTACATGATTTCTTAAAAAACAAGAGTTTTTAGAAAATGTGTTTTATTTCATAAATGGAATCTACAAAGAATGCACATTCTACGTCATAACGACTTTCTATAGTTTGCGCATGTGTTTGGAAATAAGAAAAGCTTACTTCCCCCGTTTTTTAAAATCACAGCTTCTAGAAGGTTTACATGATTTCTTAAGAAACACGAGTTTTTCGAAAATGTGTTTTATTTCATCAATAGAATCAACAAAGTATGCACATTCTACATCATAACGACTTTCTATAGTTTGCGCATGCGCCCGGAAATAAGAAAAGCTTACTTCCACCATTTTTTAAAATCACAGCTTCTAGAAGGTTTACATGATTTCTTAAAAAACACGAGTTTTGAGAAAATATGTTTTATTTCATAAATGGAATCTACAAAGTATGCACATTCTACGTCATAACGACATTCTATAGTTTGCGCATGCGTCCGGAAATAAGAAAAACATACTTCCCCCGTTTTTTAAAATCACAGCTTCTAGAAGGTTTACATGATTTCGTAAAAAGCACGAGTTTTTAGAAAATGTGTTTTATTTCATAAATGGAATCTACAAAGTTTGCACATTCTACGTCATAACGACTTTCTATAGTTTGCGCATCCGTCCGGAAATAAGAAAAGTGTACTTCCCCCGTTTTTTAAAATCACAGCTTCTAGAAGGTTTACATGATTTCGTAAAAAACACGAGTGTTTAGAAAATGTGTTTTATTTCATAAATGGAATCAACAAAGTATGCACATTCTACGTCATAACGACTTTCTATAGTTTCCGCATGCATCCGGAAATAAGAAAAGCTTACTTCCACCGTTTTTTAAAATCACAGCTTCTAGAAGGTTTACATGATTTCGCAAAAAACACGAGTTTTTAGAAAATGTGTTTTATTTTATAAATGGAATCTACAAAGTACGCACATTCTACGTCATAGCGACTTTCTATAGTTTGCGCATGCGTCCGGAAATAAGAAAAGCTTACTTCCCCCGTTTTTTAAAATCACAGCTTCTATAAGGTTTACATGATTTCTTAAAAAACAAGAGTTTTTAGAAAATGTGTTTTATTTCATAAATGGAATCTACAAAGTATGCACATTCTACGTCATAACGACTTTCTATAGTTTGCGCATGCGTTTGGAAATAAGAAAAGCTTACTTCCCCTGTTTTTTAAAATCACAGCTTCTAGATGGTTTACATGATTTCTTAAAAAACATGAGTTTTTATAAAATGTGTTTTATTTCATAAATAGAATCAACAAAGTATGCACATTCTACGTCATAACGACTTTCTATAGTTTGCGCATGCGTCCGCAAATAAGAAAAGCTTACTTCCACCATTTTTTAAAATCACAGCATCTAGAAGGTTTACATTATTTTATAAAAAACACGAGTTTTTAGAAAATGTGTTTTATTTCATAAATGGAATCTACAAAGTATGCACATTCTATGGCATAACGACATTCTATAGTTTGCGCATGCGTCCGGAAATAAGAAAAGCTTACTTCCCCCATTTTTTAAAATCACAGCTTCTAGAAGGTTTACATGATTTCTTAAAAAACACGAGTTTTTAGAAAATGTGTTTTATTTCATAAATAGAATCAACAAAGTATGCACATTCTACATCATAACGACTTTCTATAGTTTGCGCATGCGTCCGGAAATAAGAAAAGCTTACTTCCACCATTTTTTAAAATCACAGCTTCTAGAAGGTTTACATGATTTCTTAAAAAACACGAGTTTTGAGAAAATATGTTTTATTTCATAAATGGAATCTACAAAGTATGCACATTCTACGTCATAACGACATTCTATAGTTTGTGCATGCGTCCGGAAATAAGAAAAGCTTACTTCCCCCGTTTTTTAAAATCACAGCTTCTAGAAGGTTTACATGATTTCGTAAAAAACACGAGTTTTTAGAAAATGTGTTTTATTTCATAAATGGAGTCTACAAAGTTTGCACATTCTACGTCATAACGACTTTCTATAGTTTGCGCATGCATCCGGAAATAAGAAAAGCTTACTTCCCCCATTTTTTAAAATCACAGCTTCTAGAAGGTTTACATGATTTCTTAAAAAACACGAGTTTTTAGAAAATGTGTTTTATTTCATAAATGGAATCAACAAAGTATGCACATTCTACGTCATAACGACTTTCTATAGTTTGCGCATGCGTTTGGAAATAAAAAAAGCTTACTTCCCCCGTTTTTTAAAATCACAGCTTCTATAAGGTTTACATGATTTCGTAAAAAAGACGAGTTCTTAGAAAATGTGTTTTATTTCATAAATGGAATCTACAAAGTATGCACATTCTACGTCAAAACGACTTTCTACAGTTTGCGCATGCGTCCGCAAAATAAGAAAAGGTTACTTCCCCCGTTTTTTAAAATCACAGCTTCTAGAAGGTTTACATGATTTCGTAAAAAACACGAGTTTTTAGAAAATGTGTTTTGTTTCATAAATGGAATCTAAAAAGTATGCACATTCTACGTCATAACGACTTTCTTTAGTTTTCGCATCAGTTCGGAAAAAAGAAAAGCTTACTTCCCCCGTTTTTTAAAATCATAGCTTCTAGAAGGTTTACATGATTTGTTAAAAAACACGAGTTTTTAGAAAATGTGTTTTATTTCTTAAATGGAATCAACAAAGTATGCACATTCTACATCATAACGACTTTCTATAGTTTGCGAATGCGTACGGAAATAAGAAAAGCTTACTTCCAACGTTTTTTAAAATCACAGCTTCTAGAAGGTTTACATGATTTCGTAAAAAACACGAGTTTTTAGAAAATGTGTTTTATTTCATAAATGGAATCTACAAAGTGTGCACATTCAACATCATAACGACTTTCTATAGTTTGCGCATCCGTCCGGAAATAAGAAAATCTTACTGCCCCCGTTTTTTAAAATCACAGCTTCTAGAAGGTTTACATGATTTCGTAAAAAAAACGAGTATCTAGAAAATGTGTTTTATTTCATAAATGGAATATACAAAGTATGCACATTCTACGTCATAACGACTTTCTATATTTTGCGCATGCGTTTGAAAATAAGAAAAGCTTACTTCCCCCGTTTTTTAAAATCACAGCTTCTAGAAGGTTTACATGATTTCTTAAAAAACACGAGTTTTTAGAAAATGTGTTTTATTTCATAAATAGAATCAACAAAGTATGCACATTCTACGTCATAACGACTTTCTCTAGTTTGCGCATGCATCCAGAAATAAGAAAAGCTTACTTCCACCGTTTTTTAAAGTCACAGCTTCTAGAAGGTTTACATGATTTCGTAAAAAACACGAGTTTTAGAAAATGTGTTTTATTTCATAAATGGAATCAACAAAGTATGCACATTCTACGTCATAATTACTTTCTATAGTTTGCGCATGCATCCCGAAAAAAGAGAAGCTTACTTCCCCCGTTTTTTAAAATCACAGCTTCTAGAAGGTTTACATGACTTCTTAAAAAACACGAGTTTTTAGAAAATGTGTTTTATTTCATAAATGGAATCAACAAAGTACACACATTCTACGTCATAACGACTTTCTATAGTTTGTGGATGCATCCGGAGATAACAAAAGCTTACTTCCACCGTTTTTTAAAATCACAGCTTCTAGAAGGTTTACATGATTTCTTAAAAAACACGAGTTTTTAGAAAATGTGTTTTATTTCATAAATAGAATCAACAAAGTATGCACATTCTACGTCATAATGACTTTCTATAGTTTGCACATGCGTCCGGAAATAATAAAAGCTTACTTCCACGGTTTTTTAAAATCTCAGCTTCTAGAAGGTTTACATGATTTCGTAAAAAACACGAGTTTTTAGAAAATGTGTTTTATTTCCTAAATGGAATCAACAAAGTATGCACATTCTACGTCATAACGACTTTCTATAGTTTGCGCATGCCTCGGGAAATAAGAAAAGCTTACTTCCACCGTTTTTTAAAATCACAGCTTCTAGAAGATTTACATGATTTCGCAAAAAACACGAGTCTTTAGAAAATGTGTTTTATTTCATAAATGGAATCTAAAAAGTATGCACATTCTACGTCATAACGACTTTCTATAGTTTGCGCATGCGTCCGGAAATAAGAAAAGCTTACTTCCCCCGTTTTTTAAAATCACAGCTTCTAGAAGGTTTACATGATTTCTTAAAAAACACGAGTTTTTAGAAAATGTGTTTTATTTCATAAATGGAATCAACAAAGTATGCACATTCTACGTCATAACGACTTTGTATAGTTTGGGCATGCGTCCGGAAATAACAAAAGCTTACTTCCACCGTTTTTTAAAATCACAGCTTCTAGAAGGTTTACATGATTTCGTAAAAAACACGAGTTTTTAGAAAATGTGATTTATTTCATAAATGGAATCTACAAAGTATGCACATTCTACATCATAACGACTTTGTATAGTTTGCGCATGCGTCCGGAAAAAAGAGAAGCTTACTTCCCCCGTTTTTTTAAATCACAACTTCTAGAAGGTTTACATGATTTCTTAAAAAACACGAGTTTTTAGAAAATGTGTTTTATTTCATAAATGGAATCAACGAAGTACGCACATTCTACGTCATCACGACTTTCTATAGTTTGTGCATGTGTCCGGAAATAAGAAAAGCTTACTTCCACCGTTTTTTAAAATCACAGCTTCTAGAAGGTTTACATGATTTCGTAAAAAACACGAGTTTTTAGAAAATGTGTTCTATTTCATAAATGGAATCTACAAAGTATGCACATTCTACGTCATAACGACTTTCTATAGTTTGCGCAGGCGTTTGGAAATAAGAAAACCTTACTTCCACCGTTTTTTAAAATCACAGCTTCTGGAAGGTTTACATGATTTCTTAAAAAACACGAGTTTTTAGAAAATGTGTTTTATTTCATAAATAGAATCAACAAAGTATGCACATTCTACGTCATAACGACTTTCTATAGTTTGCACATGCGTCCGGAAATAAGAAAAGCTTACTTCCACCGTTTTTTAAAATCTCAGCTTCTCGAAGGTTTACATGATTTGGTAAAAAACACGAGTTTTTAGAAAATGTGTTTTATTTCCTAAATGGAATCAACAAAGTATGCACATTCTACGTCATAACGACTTTCTATAGTTTGCGCATGCGTCCGGAAATAAGAAAAGCTTACTTCCACCGTTTTTTAAAATCACAGCTTCTAGAAGGTTTACATGATTTCGCAAAAAACACGAGTCTTTAGAAAATGTGTTTTATTTCATAAATGGAATCTACAAAGTATGCACATTCTACGTCATAACGACTTTCTATAGTTTGCGCATGCGTCCGGAAATAAGAAAAGCTTACTTCCCCCGTTTTTTAAAATCACAGCTTCTAGAAGGTTTACATGATTTCTTAAAAAACACGAGCCTTTAGAAAATGTGTTTTATTTCATAAATAGTATCAACAAAGTATGCACATTCTACGTCATAACGACTTTATATAGTTTGCGCATGCGTCCGGAAATAAGAAAAGCTTACTTCCACCATTCTTTAAAATCACAGCATCTAGAAGGTTTACATGATTTCGTAAAAAACACGAGTTTTTAGAAAATGTGTTTTATTTCATAAATGGAATCTACAAAGTATGCACATTCTACGTCATAACGACATTCTATAGTTTGCGGATGCGTCCGGAAATAAGAAAAGCTTACTTCCACCATTTTTTAAAATCACAGCTTCTAGAAGGTTTACATGATTTCGTAAAAAACATGAGTTTTTAGAAAATGTGTTTTATTTCATAAATGGAATCTACAAAGTATGCACATTCTATGTCATAACGACTTTCTATAGTTTGCGCATCCGTCCGGAAATAAGAAAAGCTTACTTCCCCCGTTTTTTAAAATCAACAGCTTCTAGAAGGTTTACATGATTTCGTAAAAAACACGAGTTTTTAGAAAATGTGTTTTATTTCATAAATGGAATCTACAAAGTATGCACATTCTACGGCATAACGACTTTCTATAGTTTGCGCATGCGTCCGGAAATAAGAAAAGCTTACTTCCCCCATTTTTTAAAATCACAGCTTCTAGAAGGTTTACATGATTTCGTAAAAAACACGAGTATCTAGAAAATGTGTTTTATTTCATAAATGGAATATACAAAGTATGCACATTCTACGTCATAACGACTTTCTATATTTTGTGCATGCGTTTGGAAATAAGAAAAGCTTACTTCCCCCGTTTTTTAAAATCACAGCTTCTAGAAGGTTTACATGATTTCTTAAAAAACACGAGTTTTTAGAAAATGTGTTTTATTTCATAAATAGAATCAACAAAGTATGCACATTCTACGTCATAACGACTTTCTATAGTTTGCGCATGCGTCCGGAAATAAGAAAAGCTTACTTCCACCGTTTTTTAAAGTCACAGCTTCTCGAAGGTTTACATGATTACGTAAAAAACACGAGTTTTTAGAAAATGTGTTTTATTTCATAAATGAAATCTACAAAGTATGCACATTCTACGTCATAACGACATTCTATAGTTTGCGCATGCGTCCGGAAATAAGAGAAGCTTACTTCCACCGTTTTTTAAAATCACAGCTTCTAGAAGGTTTACATGATTTCTTAAAAAACACGAGTTTTTAGAAAATGTGTTTTATTTGATAAATGGAATCAACAAAGTATGCACATTCTACATCATAATGACTTTCTATAGTTTGCGCATGCATCCGGAAAAAAGAGAAGCTTACTTCCCCCGTTTTTTAAAATCACAGCTTCTAGAAGGTTTACATGATTTCTTAAAAAACACGAGTTTTTAGAAAATGTGTTTTATTTCATAAATGGAATCATCAAATTACGCACATTCTACGCCATAATGACTTTCTATAGTTTGTGCATGCATCCGGAAAAAAGAGAAGCTTACTTCCCCCGTTTTTTAAAATCACAGCTTCTAGAAGGTTTACATGATTTCTTAAAAAACACGAGTTTTTAGAGAATGTGTTTTATTTCATAAATGGAATCATCAAAGTACGCACATTCTACGCCATAACGACTTTCTATAGTTTGTGCATGCATCTGGAAATAACAAAAGCTTACTTCCACCGTTTTTTAAAATCACAGCTTCTAGAAGGTTTACATGATTTCTTAAAAAACACGAGTTTTTAGAAAATGTGTTTTATTTCATAAATAGAATCAACAAAGTATGCACATTCTACGTCATAACGACTTTCTATAGTTTGCACATGCGTCCGGAAATAAGAAAAGCTTACTTCCCCCGTTTTTTAAAATCTCAGCTTCTAGAAGGTTTACATGATTTCGTAAAAAACACGAGTTTTTAGAAAATGTGTTTTATTTCCTAAATGGAATCAACAAAGTATGCACATTCTACGTCATAACGACTTTCTATAGTTTGCGCATGCGTCCGGAAATAAGAAAAGCTTACTTCCACCGATTTTTAAAATCACAGCTTCTAGAAGGTTTACATGATTTCGTAAAAAAGACGAGTTTTTAGAAAATGTGTTTTATTTCATAAATGGAATCAACAAAGTATGAAAATTCTATGTCATAACGACTTTCTGTAGTTTGCGTATGCGTACGGAAATAAGAAAAGCTTACTTCCACCGATTTTTAAAATCACAGCTTCTAGAAGGTTTACATGATTTCGTAAAAAACACGAGTTTTTAGAAAATGTGTTTTATTTCATAAATGGAATCTACAAAGTATGCACATTCTACGTCATAACGACTTTCTATAGTTTTCACATGCGTCCGGAAATAAGAAAAGCTTACTTCCACCGTTTTTTAAAATCTCAGCTTCTAGAAGGTTTACATGATTTCGTAAAAAACACGAGTTTTTAGAAAATGTGTTTTATTTCATAAATGGAATCAACAAATTATGCACATTCTACGTCATAACGACTTTCTATAGTTTGCGCATGCGTTTGGAAATAAGAAAAGCTTACTTCCCCCGTTTTTTAAAATCACAGCTTCTAGAAGGTTTACATGATTTCTTAAAAAACACGAGTTTTTAGACAATGTGTTTTATTAAATAAATGGAATCAACAAAGTATGCACATTTTACGTCATAACGACTTTCTATAGTTTGCGCATGCGTCCGGAAATAAGAAAAGCTTACTTCCACCATTTTTTAAAATCACAGCTTCTAGAAGGTTTACATGATTTCGTAAAAAACACGAGTTTTTAGAAAATGTGATTTATTTCATAAATGGAATCTACAAAGTATGCACATTCTACATCATAACGACTTTCTATAGTTTGCGCATGCGTCCGGAAAAAAGAGAAGCTTACTTCCCCCGTTTTTTAAAATCACAGCTTCTAGAAGGTTTACATGATTTCTTAAAAAACACGAGTTTTTAGAAAATGTGTTTTATTTCATAAATGGAATCAACAAAGTATGCACATTTTACGTCATAACGACTTTCTATAGTTTGCGCATGCGTCCGGAAATAAGAAAAGCTTACTTCCACCATTTTTTAAAATCACTGCTTCTAGAAGGTTTACATGATTTCGTAAAAAACACGAGTTTTTAGAAAATGTGATTTATTTCATAAATGGAATCTACAAAGTATGCACATTCTACAACATAACGACTTTCTATAGTTTGCGCATGCGTCCGGAAAAAAGAGAAGCTTACTTAGCCCCGTTTTTTAAAATCACAGCTTCTAGAAGGTTTACATGATTTCTTAAAAAACACGAGTTTTTAGAAAATGTGTTTTATTTCATAAATGGAATCAACAAAGTATGAACATTCTATGTCATAACGACTTTCTGTAGTTTGCGTATGCGTACGGAAATAAGAAAAGCTTACTTCCACCGATTTTTAAAATCACAGCTTCTAGAAGGTTTACATGATTTCGTAAAAAACACGAGTTTTTAGAAAATGTGTTTTATTTCATAAATGGAATCTACAAAGTATGCACATTCTACGTCATAACGAATTTCTATAGTTTTCACATGCGTCCGGAAATAAGAAAAGCTTACTTCCACCGTTTTTTAAAATCTCAGCTTCTAGAAGGTTTACATGATTTCGTAAAAAACACGAGTTTTTAGAAAATGTGTTTTATTTCATAAATGGAATCAACAAATTATGCACATTCTACGTCATAACGACTTTCTATAGTTTGCGCATGCGTTTGGAAATAAGAAAAGCTTACTTCCCCCGTTTTTTAAAATCACAGCTTCTAGAAGGTTTACATGATTTCTTAAAAAACACGAGTTTTTAGAAAATGTGTTTTATTTCATAAATGGAATCAACAAAGTATGCACATTTTAAGTCATAACGACTTTCTATAGTTTGCGCATGCGTCCGGAAATAAGAAAAGCTTACTTCCACCGTTTTTTAAAATCACAGCTTCTAGAAGGTTTACATGATTTCGTAAAAAACACGAGTTTTTAGAAAATGTGTTGTATTTCATAAATGGAATCTACAAAGTATGCACATTCTACGTCATAACGAATTTCTATAGTTTGCGCAGGCGTTTGGAAATAAGAAAAGCTTACTTCCCCCGTTTTTTAAAATCACAGCTTCTAGAAGGTTTAGATGATTTCTTAAAAAACATGAGTTTTTAGAAAATGTGTTTTATTTCATAAATAGAATCAACAAAGTATGCACATTCTACGTCATAACGACTTTCTATAGTTTGCACATGCGTCCGAAAATAAGAAAATCTTACTTCCACCGTTTTTTAAAATCTCAGCTTCTAGAAGGTTTACATGATTTCGTAAAAAACACGAGTTTTTAGAAAATGTGTTTTATTTCATAAATCGAATCAACAAAGTATGCGCATTCTAAGTCATAACGACTTTCTATAGTTTGCGTATGCGTTTGGAAATAAGAAAAACTTACTTCCCCCATTTTTTAAAATCACAGCTTCTAGAAGGTTTATATGATTTCTTAAAAAACATGAGTTTTTAGAAAATGTGTTTTATTTCATAAATAGAATCAACAAAGTATGCACATTCTAAGTCATAACGACTTTCTATAGTTTGCACATGCGCCCGGAAATAAGAAAAGCTTACTTCCACCGTTTTTTAAAATCACAGCTTCTAGAAGGTTTACATGATTTCGTAAAAGACACGAGTTTTTAGAAAATGTGTTTTATTTCATAAATGGAATCAACAAAGTATGCACATTCTACGTCATAACGACTTTGTATAGTTTGCGCATGCGTCCGGAAACAACAAAAGCTTACTTCCACCGTTTTTTAAAATCACAGCTTCTAGAAGGTTTACATGATTTCGTAAAAAACACGAGTTTTTAGAAAATGTGATTTATTTCATAAATGGAATCTACAAAGTATGCACATTCTACATCATAACGACTTTGTATAGTTTGCGCATGCGTCCGGAAAAAAGAGAAGCTTACTTCCCCCGTTTTTTTAAATCACAGCTTCTAGAAGGTTTACATGATTTCTTAAAAAACACGAGTTTTTAGAAAATGTGTTTTATTTCATAAATGGAATCAACAAAGTACGCACATTCTACGTCATAACGACTTTCTATAGTTTGTGCATGCGTCCGGAAATAAGAAAAGCTTACTTCCACCGTTTTTTAAAATCACAGCTTCTAGAAGGTTTACATGATTTCTTAAAAAACACGAGTTTTTAGAAAATGTGATTCATTTCATAAATAGAATCAACAAAGTATGCACATTCTACGTCATAACGACTTTCTATAGTTTTCACATGCGTCCGGAAATAAGAAAAGCTTACTTCCACCGTTTTTTAAAATCTCAGCTTCTAGAAGGTTTAAATGATTTCGTAAAAAACACGAGTTTTTAGAAAATGTGTTTTATTTCATAAATGGAATCAAAAAGTATGCACATTCTACGTCATAACGACTTTCTATAGTTTGCGCAGGCGTTTGGAAATAAGAAAAGCTTACTTCCCCCGTTTTTTAAAATCACAGCTTCTAGAAGGTTTACATGATTTCTTAAAAAACACAAGTTTTTAGAAAATGTGTTTTATTTCATAAATAGAATCAACAAAGTATGCACATTCTACGTCATAACGACTTTCTATAGTTTGCGCATGCCTCCGGAAATAAGAAAAGCTTAGTTCCACCGTTTTTTTAAATTTCAGCTTCTAGAAGGTTTACATGATTTCATAAAAAACACGAGTTTTTAGAAAATGTGTTTTATTTCATAAATGGAATCAACAAAGTATGCACATTCTACGTCATAACGACTTTCTATAGTTTGCGCATGCGTCCGGAAATAAGAAAAGCTTACTTCCACGGATTTTTAAAATCACAGCTTCTAGAAGGTTTACATGATTTCGTAAAAAACACGAGTTTTTAGAAAATGTGTTTTATTTCATAAATGGAATCAACAAAGTATGCACATTCTACGTCATAACGACTTTCTATAGTTTGCGCATGCGTCCGGAAATAAAAAAGCTTACTTCCATCGATTTTTAAAATCACCGCTTCTAGAAGGTTTACATGATTTCGTAAAAAACACGAGTTTTTAGAAAATGTGTTTTATTTCATAAATGGAATCTACAAAGTATGCACATTCTACGTCATAACGACTTTCTATAGTTTGCACATGCGTCCAGAAATAAGAAATGCTTACATCCACCGTTTTTTAAAATCACAGCTTCTAGAAGATTTACATGATTTCGTAAAAAACACGAGTTTTTAGAAAATTTGTTTTATTTCATAAATGGAATAAACAAAGTATGCACATTCTACGTCATAACGACTTTCTATAGTTTGCGCATTCGTCCAGAAATAATAAAATCTTACTTCCACCGTTTTTTAAAATCACAGCTTCTAGAAGGTTTACATGATTTCTTAAAAAACATGAGTTTTTAGAAAATGTGTTTTATTTAATAAATGGAATCAACAAAGTATGCACATTCTACGTCATAACGACTTTCTATAGTTTGTGCATGCGTCCGGAAATAATAAAAGCTTACTTCCACCGTTTCTTAAAATCACAGCTTCTAGAAGGTTTACATGATTTCGTAAAAAACACGAGTTTTTAGAAAATGTGTTCTATTTCATAAATGGAATCTACAAAGTATGCACACTGTACGTCATAACGACTTTCTATAGTTTGCGCAGGCGGTTGGAAATAAGAAAAGCTTACTTCCCCCGTTTTTTAAAATCACAGCTTCTAGAAGGTTTACATGATTTCTTAAAAAACACGAGTTTTTAGAAAATGTGTTTTATTTCATAAATAGAATCAACAAAGTATGCACATTCTACGTCATAACGACTTTCTATAGTTTCCACATGCGTCTGGAAATAAGAAAAGCTTACTTCCACCGTTTTTTTAAATCTCAGCTTCTAGAAGGTTTACATGATTTCATAAAAAACACGAGTTTTTAGAAAATGTGTTTTATTTCATAAATGGAATTAACAAAGTATGCACATTCTACGTCATAACGACTTTCTATAGTTTGCGCATGCGTCCGGAAATAAGAAAAGCATACTTCCACGGATTTTTAAAATCACAGCTTCTAGAAGGTTTACATGATTTCGTAAAAAACACGAGTTTTTAGAAAATGTGTTTTATTTCATAAATGGAATCAACAAAGTATGCACATTCTACGTCATAACGACTTTCTATAGTTTGCGCATGCGTCCGGAAATAAGAAAAGCTTACTTCCACCGATTTTTAAAATCACAGCTTCTAGAAGGTTTACATGATTTCGTAAAAAACATGAGTTTTTAGAAAATGTGTTTTATTTCATAAATGGAATCTACAAAGTATGCACATTCTACGTCATAATGACTTTCTATAGTTTGCACATGCGTCCGGAAATAAGAAATGCTTACATCCACCGTTTTTTAAAATCACAGCTTCTAGAATGTTTACATGATTTCGAAAAAAACACGAGTTTTTAGAAAATTTGTTTTATTTCATAAATGGAATCAACAAAGTATGCACATTCTACGTCATAACGACTTTCTATAGTTTGCGCATTCGTCCGGAAATAAGAAAAGCTTACTTCCACCGTTTTTTAAAATCACAGCTTCTAGAAGGTTTACATGATTTCGTAAAAAACACGAGTTTTTAGAAAATGTGTTTTATTTCATAAATGGAATCTACAAACTATGCACATTCTACGTCATAACGAATTTCTATAGTTTGCGCATGCGTCCGGAAATAAGAAACCCTTACTTCCCCCGTTTTTTAAAATCACAGCTTCTAGAAGGTTTACATGATTTCATAAAAAACACGAGTTTTTATAAAATGTGTTTTATTTCATAAATGGAATCTAAAAAGTATGCACATTCTACGTCATTATGACTTTCTATTGTTTGCGCATGCGTCCGGAAATAAGAAAAGCTTACTTCCACCGTTTTTTAAAATCATAGCTTCTAGAAGGTTTACATGATTTCGTAAAAAACACAAATTTTTAGAAAATGTGTTTTATTTCAGAAATGGAATCAACGAAGTATGCGCATTCTACGTCATAACGACTTTCTATAGTTTGCATATGCGTTTGGAAATAAGAAAAGCTTCCTTCCCCCGTTTTTTAAAATCACAGCTTCTAGAAGGTTTACATGATTTCTTAAAAAACACGAGTTTTTAGAAAATGTGTTTTATTTCATAAATGGAATCAACAAAGTATGCACATTTTACGTCATAACGACTTTCTATAGTTTTCGCATGCGTCCGGAAATAAGAAAAGCTTACTTCCAGCGTTTTTTAAAATCACAGCTTCTAGAAGGTTTACATGATTTCGTAAAAAACACGAGTTTTTAGAAAATGTGATTTATTTCATAAATGGAATCTACAAAGTATGCACATTCTACATCATAACGACTTTCTATAGTTTGCGCATGCGTCCCGAAAAAAGAGAAGCTTACTTCCCCCGTTTTTTAAAATCACAGCTTCTAGAAGGTTTACATGATTTCCTAAAAAACACGAGTTTTTAGAAAATGTGTTTTATTTAATAAATGGAATCAACAAAGTACGCACATTCTACGTCATAACGACTTTCTATAGTTTGTGCATGTGTCCGGAAATAAGAAAAGCTTACTTCCACCGTTTCTTAAAATCACAGCTTCTAGAAGGTTTACATGATTTCGTAAAAAACACGAGTTTTTAGAAAATGTGTTTTATTTCATAAATGGAATCAACAAAGTATGCACATTCTACGTCATAACGACTTTCTATAGTTTGCGCAGGCGTTTGGAAATAAGAAAAGCTTACTTCCCCCGTTTTTTAAAATCACAGCTTCTAGAAGGTTTACATGAGTTCTTAAAAAACACGAGTTTTTAGAAAATGTGTTTTATTTCATAAATGGAATCAACAAAGTATGCACATTCTACGTCATAACGACATTCTATAGTTTGCGCATGCGTCCGGAAATAAGAAAAGCTTACTTCCACCGTTTTTTAAAATCTCAGCTTCTAGAAGGTTTACATGATTTCGTAAAAAACACGAGTTTTTAGAAAATGTATTTTATTTCATAAATGGAATCAACAAAGTATGCACATTCTACGTCATAACGACTTTCTATAGTTTGCGCATGCGTCCGGAAATAAGAAAAGCTTACTTCCACCGATTTTTAAAATCACAGCTTCTAGAAGGTTTACATGATTTCGTAAAAAACACGAGTTTTTAGAAAATGTGTTTTATTTCATAAATGGAATCAACAAAGTATGCACATTCTACGTCATAACGACTTTCTATAGTTTGCGCATGCGTCCGGAAATAAGAAAAGCTTACTTCCACCGATTTTTAAAATCACAGCTTCTTGAAGGTTTACATGATTTCGTAAAAAACACGAGTTTTTAGAAAATGTGTTTTATTTCATAACTGAAATCTACAAAGTATGCACATTCTACGTCATAACGACTTTCTATGGTTTGCACATGCGTTCGGAAATAAGAAAAGCTTAGTTCCACCGTTTTTTAAAATCACAGCTTCTAGAAGGTTTACATGATTTCATAAAAAACACAGGTTTTTAGAAAATGTGTTTTATTTCATAAATGGAATCAACAAAGTATGCACATTCTACGTCATAACGACTTTCTATAGTTTGCGCATTCGTCCGGAAATAAGAAAAGCTTACTTCCACCGTTTTTTAAAATCACAGCTTCTAGAAGGTTTACATGATTTCGTAAAAAACATGAGTTTTTAGAAAATGTGTTTTATTTCATAAATGGAATCTACAAACTATGCACATTCTACGTCATAACGAATTTCTATAGTTTGCGCATGCGTCCGGAAATAAGAAACGCTTACTTCCGCCGTTTTTTAAAATCACAGCTTCTAGAAGGTTTACATGATTTTGTAAAAAACACGAGTTTTTAGAAAATGTGTTTTATTTCATAAATGGAATCAACAAAGTATGCACATTCTACGTCATAACGACTTTCTATAGTTTGCGCATGCGTCCGGAAATAAAAAAGCTTACTTCCACCGATTTTTAAAATCACCGCTTCTAGAAGGTTTACATGATTTCGTAAAAAACACGAGTTTTTAGAAAATGTGTTTTATTTCATAAATGGAATCTACAAAGTATGCACATTCTACGTCATAACGACTTTCTATAGTTTGCACATGCGTCTAGAAATAAGAAATGCTTACATCCACCGTTTTTTAAAATCACAACTTCTAGAAGATTTACATGATTTCGTAAAAAACACGAGTTTTTAGAAAATTTGTTTTATTTCATAAATGGAATAAACAAAGTATGCACATTCTACGTCATAACGACTTTCTATAGTTTGCGCATTCGTCCAGAAATAATAAAATCTTACTTCCACCGTTTTTTAAAATCACAGCTTCTAGAAGGTTTACATGATTTCTTAAAAAACATGAGTTTTTAGAAAATGTGTTTTATTTAATAAATGGAATCAACAAAGTACGCACATTCTACGTCATAACGACTTTCTATAGTTTGTGCATGCGTCCGGAAATAATAAAAGCTTACTTCCACCGTTTCTTAAAATCACAGCTTCTAGAAGGTTTACATGATTTCGTAAAAAACACGAGTTTTTAGAAAATGTGTTCTATTTCATAAATGGAATCTACAAAGTATGCACACTCTACGTCATAACGACTTTCTATAGTTTGCGCAGGCGGTTGGAAATAAGAAAAGCTTACTTCCCCCGTTTTTTAAAATCACAGCTTCTAGAAGGTTTACATGATTTCTTAAAAAACACGAGTTTTTAGAAAATGTGTTTTATTTCATAAATAGAATCAACAAAGTATGCACATTCTAGGTCATAACGACTTTCTATAGTTTCCACATGCGTCTGGAAATAAGAAAAGCTTACTTCCACCGATTTTTTAAATCTCAGCTTCTAGAAGGTTTACATGATTTCATAAAAAACACGAGTTTTTAGAAAATGTGTTTTATTTCATAAATGGAATCAACAAAGTATGCACATTCTACGTCATAACGACTTTCTATAGTTTGCGCATGCGTCCGGAAATAAGAAAAGCATACTTCCACGGATTTTTAAAATCACAGCTTCTAGAAGGTTTACATGATTTCGTAAAAAACACGAGTTTTTAGAAAATGTGTTTTATTTCATAAATGGAATCAACAAAGTATGCACATTCTACGTCATAACGACTTTCTATAGTTTGCGCATGCGTCCGGAAATAAGAAAAGCTTACTTCCACCGATTTTTAAAATCACAGCTTCTAGAAGGTTTACATGATTTCGTAAAAAACACGAGTTTTTAGAAAATGTGTTTTATTTCATAAATGGAATCTACAAAGTATGCACATTCTACGTCATAACGACTTTCTATAGTTTGCACATGCGTCCGGAAATAAGAAATGCTTACATCCACCATTTTTTAAAATCACAGCTTCTAGAATGTTTACATGATTTCGAAAAAAACACGAGTTTTTAGAAAATTGGTTTTATTTCATAAATGGAATCAACAAAGTATGCACATTCTACGTCATAACGACTTTCTATAGTTTGCGCATTCGTCCGGAAATAAGAAAAGCTTACTTCCACCGTTTTTTAAAATCACAGCTTCTAGAAGGTTTACATGATTTCGTAAAAAACACGAGTTTTTAGAAAATGTGTTTTATTTCATAAATGGAATCTACAAACTATGCACATTCTACGTCATAACGAATTTCTATAGTTTGCGCATGCGTCCGGAAATAAGAAACCCTTACTTCCCCCGTTTTTTAAAATCACAGCTTCTAGAAGGTTTACATGATTTCATAAAAAACACGAGTTTTTAGAAAATGTGTTTTATTTCATAAATGGAATCTAAAAAGTATGCACATTCTACGTCATTATGACTTTCTATTGTTTGCGCATTCGTCCGGAAATAAGAAAAGCTTACTTCCACCGTTTTTTAAAATCATAGCTTCTAGAAGGTTTACATGATTTCGTAAAAAACACAAGTTTTTAGAAAATGTGTTTTATTTCATAAATGGAATCAACGAAGTATGCGCCTTCTACGTCATAATGACTTTCTATAGTTTGCATATGCGTTTGGAAATAAGAAAAGCTTCCTTCCCCAGTTTTTTAAAATCACAGCTTCTAGAAGGTTTACATGATTTCTTAAAAAACACGAGTTTTTAGAAAATGTGTTTTATTTCATAAATGGAATCAACAAAGTATGCACATTTTACGTCATAACGACTTTCTATAGTTTGCGCATGCGTCCGGAAATAAGAAAAGCTTACTTCTAGCATTTTTTAAAATCACAGCTTCTAGAAGGTTTACATGATTTCGTAAAAAACATGAGTTTTTAGAAAATGAGATTTATTTCATAAATGGAATCTACAAAGTATGCACATTCTACATCATAACGACTTTCTATAGTTTGCGCATGCGTCCGGAAAAAAGAGAAGCTTACTTCCCCCATTTTTTAAAATCACAGCTTCTAGAAGGTTTACATGATTTCCTAAAAAACACGAGTTTTTAGAAAATGTGTTTTATTTAATAAATGGAATCAACAAAGTATGCACATTCTACGTCATAACGACTTTCTATAGTTTGTGCATGTGTCCGGAAATAAGAAAAGCTTACTTCCACCGTTTCTTAAAATCACAGCTTCTAGAAGGTTTACATGATTTCGTAAAAAACACGAGTTTTTAGAAAATGTGTTTTATTTCATAAATGGAATCAACAAAGTATGCACATTCTACGTCATAACGACTTTCTATAGTTTGCGCAGGCGTTTGGAAATAAGAAAAGCTTACTTCCCCCGTTTTTTAAAATCACAGCTTCTAGAAGGTTTACATGATTTCTTAAAAAACACGAGTTTTTAGAAAATGTGTTTTATTTCATAAATAGAATCAACAAAGTATGCACATTCTACGTCATAACGACTTTCTATAGTTTCCACATGCGTCTGGAAATAAGAAAAGCTTACTTCCACCGATTTTTTAAATCTCAGCTTCTAGAAGGTTTACATGATTTCATAAAAAACACGAGTTTTTAGAAAATGTGTTTTATTTCATAAATGGAATCAACAAAGTATGCACATTCTACGTCATAACGACTTTCTATAGTTTGCGCATGCGTCCGGAAATAAGAAATGCTTACATCCACCGTTTTTTAAAATCACAGCTTCTAGAAGATTTACATGATTTCGTAAAAAACACGAGTTTTTAGAAAATTTGTTTTATTTCATAAATGGAATAAACAAAGTATGCACATTCTACGTCATAACGACTTTCTATAGTTTGCGCATTCGTCCAGAAATAATAAAATCTTACTTCCACCGTTTTTTAAAATCACAGCTTCTAGAAGGTTTACATGATTTCTTAAAAAACATGAGTTTTTAGAAAATGTGTTTTATTTAATAAATGGAATCAACAAAGTACGCACATTCTACGTCATAACGACTTTCTATAGTTTGTGCATGCGTCCGGAAATAATAAAATCTTACTTCCACCGTTTCTTAAAATCACAGCTTCTAGAAGGTTTACATGATTTCGTAAAAAACACGAGTTTTTAGAAAATGTGTTCTATTTCATAAATGGAATCTACAAAGTATGCACACTCTACGTCATAACGACTTTCTATAGTTTGCGCAGGCGGTTGGAAATAAGAAAAGCTTACTTCCCCCGTTTTTTAAAATCACAGCTTCTAGAAGGTTTACATGATTTCTTAAAAAACACGAGTTTTTAGAAAATGTGTTTTATTTCATAAATAGAATCAACAAAGTATGCACATTCTACGTCATAACGACTTTCTATAGTTTCCACATGCGTCTGGAAATAAGAAAAGCTTACTTCCACCGATTTTTTAAATCTCAGCTTCTAGAAGGTTTACATGATTTCATAAAAAACACGAGTTTTTAGAAAATGTGTTTTATTTCATAAATGGAATCAACAAAGTATGCACATTCTACGTCATAACGACTTTCTATAGTTTGCGCATGCGTCCGGAAATAAGAAAAGCATACTTCCACGGATTTTTAAAATCACAGCTTCTAGAAGGTTTACATGATTTCGTAAAAAACACGAGTTTTTAGAAAATGTGTTTTATTTCATAAATGGAATCAACAAAGTATGCACATTCTACATCATAACGACTTTCTATAGTTTGCGCATGCGTCCGGAAATAAGAAAAGCTTACTTGCACCGATTTTTAAAATCACAGCTTCTAGAAGGTTTACATGACTTCGTAAAAAACACGAGTTTTTAGAAAATGTGTTTTATTTCATAAATGGAATCTACAAAGTATGCACATTCTACGTCATAACGACTTTCTATAGTTTGCACATGCGTCCGGAAATAAGAAATGCTTACATCCACCGTTTTTTAAAATCACAGCTTCTAGAATGTTTACATGATTTCGAAAAAAACACGAGTTTTTAGAAAATTGGTTTTATTTCATAAATGGAATCAACAAAGTATGCACATTCTACGTCATAATGACTTTCTATAGTTTGCGCATTCGTCCGGAAATAAGAAAAGCTTACTTCCACCGTTTTTTAAAATCACAGCTTCTAGAAGGTTTACATGATTTCGTAAAAAACACGAGTTTTTAGAAAATGTGTTTTATTTCATAAATGGAATCTACAAACTATGCACATTCTACGTCATAACGAATTTCTATAGTTTGCGCATGCGTCCAGAAATAAGAAACCCTTACTTCCCCCGTTTTTTAAAATCACAGCTTCTAGAAGGTTTACATGATTTCATAAAAAACACGAGTTTTTAGAAAATGTGTTTTATTTCATAAATGGAATCTAAAAAGTATGCACATTCTACGTCATTATGACTTTCTATTGTTTGCGCATTCGTCCGGAAATAAGAAAAGCTTACTTCCACCGTTTTTTAAAATCATAGCTTCTAGAAGGTTTACATGATTTCGTAAAAAACACAAGTTTTTAGAAAATGTGTTTTATTTCATAAATGGATTCAACGAAGTATGCGCCTTCTACGTCATAATGACTTTCTATAGTTTGCATATGCGTTTGGAAATAAGAAAAGCTTCCTTCCCCCGTTTTTTAAAATCACAGCTTCTAGAAGGTTTACATGATTTCTTAAAAAACACGAGTTTTTAGAAAATGTGTTTTATTTCATAAATGGAATCAACAAAGTATGCACATTTTACGTCATAACGACTTTCTATAGTTTGCGCATGCGTCCGGAAATAAGAAAAGCTTACTTCTAGCGTTTTTTAAAATCACAGCTTCTAGAAGGTTTACATGATTTCGTAAAAAACATGAGTTTTTAGAAAATGTGATTTATTTCATAAATGGAATCTACAAAGTATGCACATTCTACATCATAACGACTTTCTATAGTTTGCGCATGCGTCCGGAAAAAAGAGAAGCTTACTTCCCCCGTTTTTTAAAATCACAGCTTCTAGAAGGTTTACATGATTTCCTAAAAAACACGAGTTTTTAGAAAATGTGTTTTATTTAATAAATGGAATCAACAAAGTATGCACATTCTACGTCATAACGACTTTCTATAGTTTGTGCATGTGTCCGGAAATAAGAAAAGCTTACTTCCACCGTTTCTTAAAATCACAGCTTCTAGAAGGTTTACATGATTTCGTAAAAAACACGAGTTTTTAGAAAATGTGTTTTATTTCATAAATGGAATCAACAAAGTATGCACATTCTACGTCATAACGACTTTCTATAGTTTGCGCAGGCGTTTGGAAATAAGAAAAGCTTACTTCCCCCGTTTTTTAAAATCACAGCTTCTAGAAGGTTTACATGAGTTCTTAAAAAACACGAGTTTTTAGAAAATGTGTTTTATTTCATAAATAGAATCAACAAAGTATGCACATTCTACGTCATAACGACTTTCTATAGTTTGCACATGCGTCCGGAAATAAGAAAAACTTACTTCCACCGTTTTTTAAAATCTCAGCTTCTAGAAGGTTTACATGATTTCGTAAAAAACACGAGTTTTTAGAAAATGTATTTTATTTCATAAATGGAATCAACAAAGTATTCACATTCTACGTCATAACGACTTTCTATAGTTTGCACATGCGTCCGGAAATAAGAAAAGCTTACTTCCACCGATTTTTAAAATCACAGCTTCTAGAAGGTTTACATGATTTCGTAAAAAACACGAGTTTTTAGAAAATGTGTTTTATTTCATAAATGGAATCAACAAAGTATGCACATTCTACGTCATAACGACTTTCTATAGTTTGCGCATGCGTCCGGAAATAAGAAAAGCTTACTTCCACCGATTTTTAAAATCACAGCTTCTTGAAGGTTTACATGATTTCGTAAAAAACACGAGTTTTTAGAAAATGTGTTTTATTTCATAACTGGAATCTACAAAGTATGCACATTCTACGTCATAACGACTTTCTATGGTTTGCACATGCGTCCGGAAATAAGAAAAGCTTAGTTCCACCGTTTTTTAAAATCACAGCTTCTAGAAGGTTTACATGATTTCATAAAAAACACAGGTTTTTAGAAAATGTGTTTTATTTCATAAATGGAATCAAAAAAGTATGCACATTCTACGTCATAACGACTTTCTATAGTTTGCGCATTCGTCCGGAAATAAGAAAAGCTTAGTTCCACCGTTTTTTAAAATCACAGCTTCTAGAAGGTTTACATGATTTCGTAAAAAACATGAGTTTTTAGAAAATGTGTTTTATTTCATAAATGGAATCTACAAACTATGCACATTCTACGTCATAACGAATTTCTATAGTTTGCGCATGCGTCCGGAAATAAGAAACGCTTACTTCCGCCGTTTTTTAAAATCACAGCTTCTAGAAGGTTTACATAATTTTGTAAAAAACACGAGTTTTTAGAAAATGTGTTTTATTTCATAAATGGAATCTACAAAGTATGCACATTCTACGTCATAACGACTTTCTATTGTTTCCGCATGCGTCCGGAAATAAGAAAAGCTTACTTCCACCGTTTTTTAAAATCACAGCTTCTAGAAGGTTTACATGATTTCGTAAAAAACACGAGTTTTTAGAAAATGTGTTTTATTTCATAAATGGAATCTACAAAGTATGCACATTCTACGTCATAACGAATTTCTATAGTTTGCGCGTGCGTTTGGAAATAAGAAAAGCTTACTTCCCCCGTTTTTTAAAATCACAGCTTCTAGAAGGTTTATATGATTTCTTAAAAAACACGAGTTTTTAGAAAATATGTTTTATTTCATAAATAGAATCAACAAAGTATGCACATTCTAAGTCATAACGACTTTCTATAGTTTGCACATGCGCCCGGAAATAAGAAAAGCTTACTTCCTGCGTTTTTTAAAATCACAGCTTCTAGAAGGTTTACATGATTTCGTAAAAAACATGAGTTTTTAGAAAATGTGTTTTATTTCATAAATGGAATCAACAAAGTATGCAAATTCTATGTCATAACGACTTTGTATAGTTTGCGCATGCGTCCGGAAATAACAAAAGCTTACTTCCACCGTTTTTTAAAATCACAGCTTCTAGAAGGTTTACATGAATTCGTAAAAAACACGAGTTTTTAGAAAATGTGATTTATTTCATAAATGGATTCTACAAAGTATGCACATTCTACATCATAACGACTTTCTATAGTTTGCGCATGCGTCCGGAAAAAAGAGAAGCTTACTTCCCCCGTTTTTTAAAATCACAGCTTCTAGAAGGTTTACATGATTTCTTAAAAAACACGAGTTTTTAGAAAATGTGTTTTATTTCATAAATGGAATCAACAAAGTACGCACATTCTACGTCATAACGACTTTCTATAGTTTGTGCATGCGTCCGGAAATAAGAAAAGCTTACTTCCACCGTTTTTTAAAATCACAGCTTCTAGAAGGTTTACATGATTTCGTAAAAAACATGAGTTTTTAGAAAATGTGTTCTATTTCATAAATGGAATCTACAAAGTATGCACATTCTACGTCATAACGAGTTTCTATACTTTGCGCAGGCGTTTGGGAATAAGAAAAGCTTACTTCCCCCGTTTTTTAAAATCACAGCTTCTAGAAGGTTTACATGATTTCTTAAAAAACACGAGTTTTTAGAAAATGTGTTTTATTTCGTAAATAGAATCAACAAAGTATGCACATTCTACGTCATAACGACATTCTATAGTTTGCACATGCGTCCGGAAATAAGAAAAGCTTACTTCCACCGTTTTTTAAAATCTCAGCTTCTAGAAGGTTTACATGATTTCGTAAAAAACACGAGTTTTTAGGAAAATGTGTTTTATTTCATAAATGGAATCAACAAAGTATGCACATTCTACGTCATAACGACTTTCTATAGTTTGCACATGCGTCCGAAAATAAGAAAAGCTTACTTCCACCGTTTTTTAAAATCACAGCTTCTAGAAGTTTTACATGATTTCATAAAAAACACGAGTTTTTAGAAAATGTGTTTTATTTCATAAATGGAATCAACAAAGTATGCACATTCTACGTCATAACGACTTTCTATAGTTTGCGCATTCGTCCGGAAATAAGAAAAGCTTACTTCCACCGTTTTTTAAAATCACAGTTTCTAGAAGGTTTACATGATTTCGTAAAAAACACGAGTTTTTAGAAAATGTGTTTTATTTCATAAATGGAATCTACAAACTATGCACATTCTACGTCATAACGACTTTCTATAGTTTGCACATGCGTCCGGAAATAAGAAATGCTTACATCCACCGTTTTTTAAAATCACAGCTTCTAGAATGTTTACATGATTTCGAAAAAAACACGAGTTTTTAGAAAATGTGTTTTATTTCATAAATGGAATCAACAAAGTATGCACATTCTACGTCATAAGGAGTTTCTATAGTTTGCGCATGCGTCCGGAAATAAGAAAAGCTTACTTCCACCGTTTTTTAAAATCACAGCTTCTAGAAGGTTTACATGATTTCGTAAAAAACACGAGTTTTTAGAAAATGTGTTTTATTTCATAAATGGAATCTACAAAGTATGCACATTCTACGTCAAAACGAATTTCTACAGTTTGCACACGCGTCCGGAAATAAGAAAAGGTTACTTCCCCCGTTTTTTTAAATCACAGCTTCTAGAAGGTTTACATGATTTCGGAAAAAACACGAATTTTTAGAAAATGTGTTTTATTTCATAAATGGAATCCACAAAGTATGCACATTCTACATCATAACGACATTCTATAGTTTGTGCATGCTTCCGGAAATAAGAAAAGCTTACTTCCACCGTTTTTTAAAATCACAGCTTCTAGAAGGTTTACATGATTTCGTAAAAAACACGAGTTTTTAGAAAATGTGTTTTATTTCATAAATGGAATCCACAAAGTATGCACATTCTACGTCATAAAGACTTTCTATAGTTTGCGCATGCGTTTGGAAATAAGAAAAGCTTACTTCCCCCGTTTTTTAAAATCACAGCTTCTAGAAGGTTTACATGATTTCTTAAAAAACACGAGTTTTTAGAAAATGTGTTTTATTTCATAAACGGAATCAACAAAGTATGCACATTCTACGTCATAACGACTTTCTATAGTTTGCGCATACGTCTGGAAATAAGAAAAGCTTACTTCCACCATTTTTTAAAATCACAGCTTCTAGAAGGTTTACATGATTTCTTAAAAAACATGAGTTTTTAGAAAATGTGTTTTATTTCATAAATGGAATCTACAAAGTATGCACATTCTACGTCATAACGACTTTCTATAGTTTGCGCATGCGTCCGGAAATAAGAAAAGCTTACTTCCCCCGTTTTTTAAAATTACAGCTTCTAGAAGGTTTACATGATTTCTTAAAAAACAGGAGTTTTTAGAAAATGTGTTTTATTTCATAAATGGAATCTACAAAGTGTGCACATTCAACATCATAACGACTTTCTATAGTTTGCGCATCCGTCCGGAAATAAGAAAAGCTTACTTCCCCCGTTTTTTAAAATCACAGCTTCTAGAAGGTTTACATGATTTCGTAAAAAAAACGAGTTTTTAGAAAATGTGTTTTATTTCATAAATGAAATCTACAAAGTATGCACATTCTACGTCATAACGACTTTCTATAGTTTGCGCATACGTCTGGAAATAAGAAAAGCTTACTTCCACCGTTTTTTAAAATCACAGCTTCTAGAAGGTTTACATGATTTCTTAAAAAACACGAGTTTTTAGAAAATGTGTTTTATTTCATAAATGGAAGCTACAAAGTATGCACATTCTACGTCATAACGACATTCTATAGTTTGCGCATGCGTCCGGAAATAAGAAAAGCTTACTTCCACCATTTTTTAAAATCAAAGCTTCTAGAAGGTTTACATGATTTCTTAAAAAACATGAGTTTTTAGAAAATGTGTTTTATTTCATAAATGGAATCTACAAAGTATGCACATTCTACGTCATAACGACATTCTATAGTTTGCGCATGCGTCCGGAAATAAGAAAAGCTTACTTCCACCATTTTTTAAAATCAAAGCTTCTAGAAGGTTTACATGATTTCGTAAAAAACACGAGTTTTTAGAAAATGTGTTTTATTTCAAGAATGGAATCTACAAAGTGTGCACATTCAACATCATAACGACTTTCTATAGTTTGCGCATCCGTCCGGAAATAAGAAAAGCTTACTTCCCCCGTTTTTTAAAATCACAGCTTCTAGAAGGTTTACATGATTTCGTAAAAAAAACGAGTTTTTAGAAAATGTGTTTTATTTCATAAATGAAATCTACAAAGTATGCACATTCTACGTCATAACGACTTTCTATAGTTTGCGCATACGTCTGGAAATAAGAAAAGCTTACTTCCACCGTTTTTTAAAATCACAGCTTCTAGAAGGTTTACATGATTTCTTAAAAAACACGAGTTTTTAGAAAATGTGTTTTATTTCATAAATGGAAGCTACAAAGTATGCACATTCTACGTCATAACCACTTTCTATAGTTTGCGCATGCGTCCGGAAATAAGAAAAGCTTACTTCCCCCGTTTTTTAAAATCACAGCTTCTAGAAAGTTTACATGATTTCGTAAAAAACACGAGTTTTTAGAAAATGTGTTTTATTTCATAAATGGAATCTACAAAGTGTGCACATTCAACATCATAACGACTTTCTATAGTTTGCGCATCTGTCTGGAAATAAGAAAAGCTTACTTCCCCCGTTTTTTAAAATCACAGCTTCTAGAAGGTTTACATGATTTGGTAAAAAAAACGAGTATCTAGAAAATGTGTTTTATTTCATAAATGGAATATACAAAGTATGCACATTCTACGTCATAACGACTTTCTATATTTTGCGCATGCGTTTGAAAATAAGAAAAGCTTACTTCCCCCGTTTTTTAAAATCACAGCTTCTAGAAGGTTTACATGATTTCTTAAAAAACACGAGTTTTTAGAAAATGTGTTTTATTTCATAAATAGAATCAACAAAGTATGCACATTCTACGTCATAACGACTTTCTATAGTTTGCGCATGCATCCGGAAATAAGAAAAGCTTACTTCCACCGTTTTTTAAATTTACAGCTTCTAGAAGGTTTACATGATTTCGTAAAAAACACGAGTTTTTAGGAAATGTGTTTTATTTCATAAATGGAATCTACAAAGTATGCACATTCTACGTCATAACGACATTCTATAGTTTGCGCATGCGTCCGGAAATAAGAGAAGCTTACTTCCACCGTTTTTTAAAATCACAACTTCTAGAAGGTTTACATGATTTCTTAAAAAACACGAGTTTTTAGAAAATGTGTTTTATTTCATAAATGGAATCAACAAAGTATGCACATTCTACGTCATAATGACTTTCTATAGTTTGCGCATGCATCCCGAAAAAAGAGAAGCTTACTTCCCCCGTTTTTTAAAATCACAGCTTCTAGAAGGCTTACATGATTTCTTAAAAAACACGAGTTTTTAGAAAATGTGTTGTATTTCATAAATGGAATCATCAAAGTACGCACATTCTACGCCATAACGACTTTCTATAGTTTGTGGATGCATCCGGAGATAACAAAAGCTTACTTCCACCGTTTTTTAAAATCACAGCTTCTAGAAGGTTTACATGATTTCTTAAAAAACACGAGTTTTTAGAAAATGTGTTCTATTTCATAAATGGAATCTACAAAGTATGCACACTCTACGTCATAACGACTTTCTATAGTTTGCGCAGGCGGTTGGAAATAAGAAAAGCTTACTTCCCCCGTTTTTTAAAATCTCAGCTTCTAGAAGGTTTACATGATTTCTTAAAAAACACGAGTTTTTAGAAAATGTGTTTTATTTCATAAATAGAATCAACAAAGTATGCACATTCTACGTCATAACGACTTTCTATAGTTTCCACATGCGTCTGGAAATAAGAAAAGCTTACTTCCACCGTTTTTTTAAATCTCAGCTTCTAGAAGGTTTACATGATTTCATAAAAAACACGAGTTTTTAGAAAATGTGTTTTATTTCATAAATGGAATCAACAAAGTATGCACATTCTACGTCATAACGACTTTCTATAGTTTGCGCATGCGTCCGGAAATAAGAAAAGCTTACTTCCACGGATTTTTAAAATCACAGCTTCTAGAAGGTTTACATGATTTCGAAAAAAACACGAGTTTTTAGAAAATGTGTTTTATTTCATAAATGGAATCAACAAAGTATGCACATTCTACGTCATAACGACTTTCTATAGTTTGCGCATGCGTCCGGAAATAAGAAAAGCTTACTTCCGCCGATTTTTAAAATCACAGCTTCTAGAAGGTTTACATGATTTCGTAAAAAACACGAGTTTTTAGAAAATGTGTTTTATTTCATAAATGGAATCTACAAAGTATGCACATTCTACGTCATAACGACTTTCTATAGTTTGCACATGCGTCCGGAAATAAGAAATGCTTACATCCACCGTTTTTTAAAATCACAGCTTCTAGAATGTTTACATGATTTCGAAAAAAACACGAGTTTTTAGAAAATTTGTTTTATTTCATAAATGGAATCAAGAAAGTATGCACATTCTACGTCATAACGACTTTCTATAGTTTGCGCATTCGTCCGGAAATAAGAAAAGCTTACTTCCACCGTTTTTTAAAATCACAGCTTCTAGAAGGTTTACATGATTTCGTAAAAAACACGAGTTTTTAGAAAATGTGTTTTATTTCATAAATCGAATCAACAAAGTATGCGCATTCTAAGTCATAACGAATTTCTATAGTTTGCGTATGCGTTTGGAAATAAGAAAAACTTACTTCCCCCATTTTTTAAAATCACAGCTTCTAGAAGGTTTATATGATTTCTTAAAAAACATGAGTTTTTAGAAAATGTGTTTTATTTCATAAATAGAATCAACAAAGTATGCACATTCTAAGTCATAACGACTTTCTATAGTTTGCACATGCGCCCGGAAATAAGAAAAGCTTACTTCCACCGTTTTTTAAAATCACAGCTTCTAGAAGGTTTACATGATTTCGTAAAAGACACGAGTTTTTAGAAAATGTGTTTTATTTCATAAATGGAATCAACAAACTATGCACATTCTACGTCATAACGACTTTGTATAGTTTGTGCATGCGTCCGGAAATAACAAAAGCTTTCTTCCACCGTTTTTTAAAATCACAGCTTCTAGAAGGTTTACATGATTTCGTAAAAAACACGAGTTTTTAGAAAATGTGATTTATTTCATAAATGGAATCTACAAAGTATGCACATTCTACATCATAACGACTTTGTATAGTTTGCGCATGCGTCCGGAAAAAAGAGAAGCTTACTTCCCCCGTTTTTTTAAATCACAGCTTCTAGAAGGTTTACATGATTTCTTAAAAAACACGAGTTTTTAGAAAATGTGTTTTATTTCATAAATGGAATCAACAAAGTACGCACATTCTACGTCATAACGACTTTCTATAGTTTGTGCATGTGTCCGGAAATAAGAAAAGCTTACTTCCACCGTTTTTTAAAATCACAGCTTCTAGAAGGTTTACATGATTTCGTAAAAAACACGAGTTTTTAGAAAATGTGTTCTATTTCATAAATGGAATCTACAAAGTATGCACATTCTACGTCATAACGACTTTCTACAGTTTGCGCAGGCGTTTGGAAATAAGAAAAGCTTACTTCCACCGTTTTTTAAAATCACAGCTTCTAGAAGGTTTACATGATTTCTTAAAAAACACGAGTTTTTAGAAAATGTGATTTATTTCATAAATAGAATCAACAAAGTATGCACATTCTACGTCATAACGACTTTCTATAGTTTTCACATGCGTCCGGAAATAAGAAAAGCTTACTTCCACCGTTTTTTAAAATCTCAGCTTCTAGAAGGTTTAAATGATTTCGTAAAAAACACGAGTTTTTAGAAAATGTGTTTTATTTCATAAATGGAATCAACAAAGTATGCACATTCTACGTCATAACGACTTTCTATAGTTTGCGCAGGCGTTTGGAAATAAGAAAAGCTTACTTCCCCCGTTTTTTAAAATCACAGCTTCTAGAAGCTTTACATGATTTCTTAAAACACACAAGTTTTTAGAAAATGTGTTTTATTTCATAAATAGAATCAACAAAGTATGCACATTCTACGTCATAACGACTTTCTATAGTTTGCACATGCCTCCGGAAATAAGAAAAGCTTACTTCCACCGTTTTTTTAAATCTCAGCTTCTAGAAGGTTTACATGATTTCATAAAAAACACGAGTTTTTAGAAAATGTGTTTTATTTCATAAATGGAATCAACAAAGTATGCACATTCTACGTCATAACGAATTTCTATAGTTTGCGCATGCGTCCGGAAATAAGAAAAGCTTACTTCCACGGATTTTTAAAATCACAGCTTCTAGAAGGTTTACATGATTTCGTAAAAAACACGAGTTTTTAGAAAATGTGTTTTATTTCATAAATGGAATCAACAAAGTATGCACATTCTACGTCATAACGACTTTCTATAGTTTGCGCATGCGTCCGGAAATAAGAAATCTTACTTCCACCGATTTTTAAAATCACCGCTTCTAGAAGGTTTACATGATTTCGTAAAAAACACGAGTTTTTAGAAAATGTGTTTTATTTCATAAATGGAATCTACAAAGTATGCACATTCTACGTCATAACGACTTTCTATAGTTTGCACATGCGTCCAGAAATAAGAAATGCTTACATCCACCGTTTTTTAAAATCACAGCTTCTAGAAGATTTACATGATTTCGTAAAAAACACGAGTTTTTAGAAAATTTGTTTTATTTCATAAATGGAATCAACAAAGTATGCACATTCTACGTCATAACGACTTTCTATAGTTTGCGCATTCGTCCAGAAATAATAAAATCTTACTTCCACCGTTTTTTAAAATCACAGCTTCTAGAAGGTTTACATGATTTCTTAAAAAACATGAGTTTTTAGAAAATGTGTTTTATTTAATAAATGGAATCAACAAAGTATGCACATTCTACATCATAACGACTTTCTATAGTTTGCGCATCCGTCCGGAAAAAAGAGAAGCTTACTTCCCCCGTTTTTTAAAATCACAGCTTCTAGAAGGTTTACATGATTTCCTAAAAAACACGAGTTTTTAGAAAATGTGTTTTATTTAATAAATGGAATCAACAAAGTACGCACATTCTACGTCATAACGACTTTCTATAGTTTGTGCATGTGTCCGGAAATAAGAAAAGCTTACTTCCACCGTTTCTTAAAATCACAGCTTCTAGAAGGTTTACATGATTTCGTAAAAAACACGAGTTTTTAGAAAATGTGTTTTATTTCATAAATGGAATCAACAAAGTATGCACATTCTACGTCATAACGACTTTCTATAGTTTGCGCAGGCGTTTGGAAATAAGAAAAGCTTACTTCCCCCGTTTTTTAAAATCACAGCTTCTAGAAGGTTTACATGAGTTCTTAAAAAACACGAGTTTTTAGAAAATGTGTTTTATTTCATAAATAGAATCAACAAAGTATGCACATTCTACGTCATAACGACTTTCTATAGTTTGCACATGCATCCGGAAATAAGAAAAACTTACTTCCACCGTTTTTTAAAATCTCAGCTTCTAGAAGGTTTACATGATTTCGTAAAAAACACGAGTTTTTAGAAAATGTGTTTTATTTCATAAATGGAATCAACAAAGTATGCACATTCTACGTCATAACGACTTTCTATAGTTTGCGCATGCGTCCGGAAATAAGAAAAGCTTACTTCCACCGATTTTTAAAATCACAGCTTCTAGAAGGTTTACATGATTTCGTAAAAAACACGAGTTTTTAGAAAATGTGTTTTATTTCATAAATGGAATCAACAAAGTATGCACATTCTACGTCATAACGACTTTCTATAGTTTGCGAATGCGTCCGGAAATAAGAAAAGCTTACTTCCACCGATTTTTAAAATCACAGCTTCTTGAAGGTTTACATGATTTCGTAAAAAACACGAGTTTTTAGAAAATGTGTTTTATTTCATAAATGGAATATACAAAGTATGCACATTCTACGTCATAACAAATTTCTATGGTTTGCACATGCGTCCGGAAATAAGAAAAGCTTAGTTCCACCGTCTTTTAAAATCACAGCTTCTAGAAGGTTTACATGATTTCATAAAAAACACGAGTTTTTAGAAAATGTTTTTTATTTCATAAATGGAATCAACAAAGTATGAACATTCTACGTCATAACGACTTTCTATAGTTTGCGCATTCGTCCGGAAATAAGAAAAGCTTACTTCCACCGTTTTTTAAAATCACAGCTTCTAGAAGGTTTACATGATTTCGTAAAAAACATGAGTTTTTAGAAAATGTGTTTTATTTCATAAATGGAATCTACAAACTATGCACATTCTACGTCATAACGAATTTCTATAGTTTGCGCATGCGTCCGGAAATAAGAAACGCTTACTTCCGCCGTTTTTTAAAATCACAGCTTCTAGAAGGTTTACATGATTTTGTAAAAAACACGAGTTTTTGGAAAATGTGTTTTATTTCATAAATGGAATCTACAAAGTATGCACATTCTACGTCATAACGACTTTCTATTGTTTCCGCATGCGTCCGGAAATAAGAAAAGCTTACTTCCACCGTTTTTTAAAATCACAGCTTCTAGAAGGTTTACATGATTTCGTAAAAAACACGAGTTTTTAGAAAATGTGTTTTATTTCATAAATGGAATCTACAAAGTATGCACATTCTACGTCATAACGAATTTCTATAGTTTGCGCGTGCGTTTGGAAATAAGAAAAGCTTACTTCCCCCGTTTTTTAAAATCACAGCTTCTAGAAGGTTTATATGATTTCTTAAAAAACACGAGTTTTTAGAAAATATGTTTTATTTCATAAATAGAATCAACAAAGTATGCACATTCTAAGTCATAACGACTTTCTATAGTTTGCACAGGCGCCCGGAAATAAGAAAAGCTTACTTCCTGCGTTTTTTAAAATCACAGCTTCTAGAAGGTTTACATGATTTCGTAAAAAACATGAGTTTTTAGAAAATGTGTTTTATTTCATAAATGGAATCAACAAAGTATGCAAATTCTATGTCATAACGACTTTGTATAGTCTGCGCATGCGTCCGGAAGTAACAAAAGCTTACTTCCACCGTTTTTTAAAATCACAGCTTCTAGAAGGTTTACATGATTTCGTAAAAAACACGAGTTTTTAGAAAATGTGATTTATTTCATAAATGGATTCTACAAAGTATGCACATTCTACATCATAACGACTTTCTATAGTTTGCGCATGCGTCCGGAAAAAAGAGAAGCTTACTTCCCCCGTTTTTTAAAATCACAGCTTCTAGAAGGTTTACATGATTTCTTAAAAAACACGAGTTTTTAGAAAATGTGTTTTATTTCATAAATGGAATCAACAAAGTACGCACATTCTACGTCATAACGACTTTCTATAGTTTGTGCATGCGTCCGGAAATAAGAAAAGCTTACTTCCACCGTTTTTTAAAATCACAGCTTCTAGAAGGTTTACATGATTTCGTAAAAAACATGAGTTTTTAGAAAATGTGTTCTATTTCATAAATGGAATCTACAAAGTATGCACATTCTACGTCATAACGAGTTTCTATACTTTGCGCAGGCGTTTGGGAATAAGAAAAGCTTACTTCCCCCGTTTTTTAAAATCACAGCTTCTAGAAGGTTTACATGATTTCTTAAAAAACACGAGTTTTTAGAAAATGTGTTTTATTTTATAAATAGAATCAACAAAGTATGCACATTCTACGTCATAATGACATTCTATAGTTTGCACATGCATCAGGAAATAAGAAAAGCTTACTTCCACCGTTTTTTAAAATCTCAGCTTCTAGAAGGTTTACATGATTTCGTAAAAAACACGAGTTTTTAGGAAAATGTGTTTTATTTCATAAATGGAATCAACAAAGTATGCACATTCTACGTCATAACGACTTTCTATAGTTTGCACATGCGTCCGGAAATAAGAAAAGCTTACTTCCACCGTTTTTTAAAATCACAGCTTCTAGAAGTTTTACATGATTTCATAAAAAACACGAGTTTTTAGAAAATGTGTTTTATTTCATAAATGGAATCAACAAAGTATGCACATTCTACGTCATAACGACTTTCTATAGTTTGCGCATTCGTCCGGAAATAAGAAAAGCTTACTTCCACCGTTTTTTAAAATCACAGCTTCTAGAAGGTTTACATGATTTCGTAAAAAACACGAGTTTTTAGAAAATGTGTTTTATTTCATAAATGGAATCTACAAACTATGCACATTCTACGTCATAACGAATTTCTATAGTTTGCGCATGCGTCCGGAACTAAGAAACGCTTACTTCCCCCGTTTTTTAAAATCACAGCTTCTAGAACGTTTACATGATTTTGTAAAAAACACGAGTTTTTAGAAAATGTGTTTTATTTCATAAATGGAATCTACAAAGTATGCACATTCTACGTCATAACGACTTTCTATTGTTTGCGCATGCGTCCGGAAATAAGAAAAGCTTACTTCCACCGTTTTTTAAAATCACAGCTTCTAGAAGGTTTACATGATTTCGTAAAAAACACGAGTTTTTAGAAAATATGTTTTATTTCATAAATGGAATCTACAAAGTATGCACATTCTACGTCATAACGAATTTCTATAGTTTGCGCGTGCGTTTGGAAATAAGAAAAGCTTACTTCCCCCGTTTTTTAAAATCACAGCTTCTAGAAGGTTTATATGATTTCTTAAAAAACACGAGTTTTTAGAAAATATGTTTTATTTCATAAATAGAATCAACAAAGTATGCACATTCTAATTCATAACGACTTTCTATAGTTTGCACATGTGCCCGGAAATAAGAAAAGCTTACTTCCTGCGTTTTTTAAAATCACAGCTTCTAGAACGTTTACATGATTTCGTAAAAAACATGAGTTTTTAGAAAATGTGTTTTATTTCATAAATGGAATCAACAAAGTATGCACATTCTACGTCATAACGACTTTGTATAGTTTGCGCATGCGTCCGGAAATAACAAAAGCTTACTTCCACCGTTTTTTAAAATCACAGCTTCTAGAAAGTTTACATGATTTCGTAAAAAACACGAGTTTTTAGAAAATGTGATTTATTTCATAAATGGAATCTACAAAGTATGCACATTCTACATCATAACGACTTTCTATAGTTTGCGCATGCGTCCGGAAAAAAGAGAAGCTTACTTCCCCCGTTTTTTAAAATCACAGCTTCTAGAAGGTTTACATGATTTCTTAAAAAACACGAGTTTTTAGAAAATGTGTTTTATTTAATAAATGGAATCAACAAAGTACGCACATTCTACGTCATAACGACTTTCTTTAGTTTGTGCATGCGTCCGGAAACAAGAAAAGCTTACTTCCAAGGTTTTTTAAAATCACAGCTTCTAGAAGGTTTACATGATTTCGTAAAAAACACGAGTTTTTAGAAAATGTGTTCTATTTCATAAATGGAATCTACAAAGTATGCACATTCTACGTCATAACGACTTTCTATAGTTTGCGCAGGCGTTTGGAAATAAGAAAAGCTTACTTCCCCCGTTTTTTAAAATCACAGCTTCTAGAAGGTTTACATGATTTCTTAAAAAACACGAGTTTTTAGAAAATTTGTTTTATTTCATAAATAGAATCAACAAAGTATGCACATTCTACGTCATAACGACTTTCTATAGTTTGCACATGCGTCCGGAAATAAGAAAAACTTACTTCCACCGTTTTTTAAAATCTCAGCTTCTAGAAGGTTTACATGATTTCGTAAAAGACACGAGTTTTTAGAAAATGTGTTTTATTTCATAAATGGAATCAAAAAAGTATGCACATTCTACGTCATAACGACTTTGTATAGTTTGCGCATGCGTCCGGAAATAACAAAATCTTACTTCCACCGTTTTTTAAGATCACAGCTTCTAGAAGGTTTACATGATTTCGTAAAAAACACGAGTTTTTAGAAAATGTGATTTATTTCATAAATGGAATCTACAAAGTATGCACATTCTACATCATAACGACTTTGTATAGTTTGCGCATGTGTCCGGAAAAAAGAGAAGCTTACTTCCCCCGTTTTTTTAAATCACAGCTTCTAGAAGGTTTACATGATTTCTTAAAAAACATGAGTTTTTAGAAAATGTGTTTTATTTCATAAATGGAATCAACAAAGTACGCACATTCTACGTCATAACGACTTTCTATAGTTTGTGCATGCGTCCGGAAATAAGAAAAGCTTACTTCCACCGTTTTTTAAAATCACAGCTTCTAGAAGGTTTACATGATTTCGTAAAAAACACGAGTTTTTAGAAAATGTGTTCTATTTCATAAATGGAATCTACAAAGTATGCACATTCTACGTCATAACGACTTTCTATAGTTTGCGCAGGTGTTTGGAAATAAGAAAAGCTTACTTCCACCGTTTTTTAAAATCACAGCTTCTAGAAGGTTTACATGATTTCTTAAAAAACACGAGTTTTTAGAAAATGTGTTTTATTTCATAAATAGAATCAACAAAGTATGCACATTCTACGTCATAACGACTTTCTATAGTTTGCACTTGCGTCCGGAAATAAGAAAAGCTTACTTCCACCGTTTTTTAAAATCTCAGCTTCTAGAAGGTTTACATGATTTCGTAAAAAACACGAGTTTTTAGAAAATGTGTTTTATTTCATCAATGGAATCAACAAAGTATGCACATTCTACGTCATAACGACTTTCTATAGTTTGCACAGGCGTTGGGAAATAAGAAAAGCTTACTTCCCCCGTTTTTTAAAATCACAGCTTCTAGAAGGTTTACATGATTTCTTAAAAAACACAAGTTTTTAGAAAATGTGTTTTATTTCATAAATAGAATCAACAAAGTATGCACATTCTACGTCATAACGACTTTCTATAGTTTGCACATGCGTCCGGAAATAAGAAAAGCTTACTTCCACCGTTTTTTTAAATCTCAGCTTCTAGAAGGTTTACATGATTTCATAAAAAACACGAGTTTTTAGAAAATGTGTTTTATTTCATAAATGGAATCAACAAAGTATGCACATTCGACGTCATAACGACTTTCTATAGTTTGCGCATGCGTCCGGAAATAAGAAAAGCTTACTTCCACCGTTTTTTAAAATCTCAGCTTCTAGAAGGTTTACATGATTTCGTAAAAAACACGAGTTTTTAGGAAATGTGTTTTATTTCAAAAATGGAATCAACAAAGTATGCACATTATACGTCATAACGACTTTCTATAGTTTGCACATGCGTCCGGAAATAAGAAAAGCTTACTTCCACCGTTTTTTAAAATCACAGCTTCTAGAAGGTTTACATGATTTCATAAAAAACACGAGTTTTTAGAAAATGTGTTTTATTTCATAAATGGAATCAACAAAGTATGCACATTCTACGTCATAATGACTTTCTATAGTTTGCGCATTCGTCCGGAAATAAGAAAAGCTTACTTCCACCGTTTTTTAAAATCACAGCTTCTAGAAGGTTTACATGATTTCGTAAAAAACACGTGTTTTTAGAAAATGTGTTTTATTTCATAAATGGAATCTACAAAGTATGCACATTCTACGTCATAACGAATTTCTATAGTTTGCGCATGCATCCGGAACTAAGAAACGCTTACTTCCCCCGTTTTTTAAAATCACAGCTTCTAGAAGGTTTACATGATTTCATAAAAAACACGAGTTTTTAGAAAATGTGTTTTATTTCATAAATGGAATCAACAAAGTATGCACATTCTACGTCATAACGACTTTCTATAGTTTGTGCATGTGTCCGGAAATAAGAAAAGCTTACTTCCACCGTTTTTTAAAATCACAGCTTCTAGAAGGTTTACATGATTTCGTAAAAAACACGAGTTTTTAGAAAATGTGTTTTATTTCATAAATGGAATCTACAAAGTATGCACATCCTACGTCATAACGAATTTCTATAGTTTGCGCGTGCGTTTGGAAATAAGAAAAGCTTACTTCCCCCGTTTTTTAAAATCACAGCTTCTAGAAGGTTTATATGATTTCTTAAAAAACACGAGTTTTTAGAAAATATGTTTTATTTCATAAATAGAATCAACAAAGTATGCACATTCTAAGTCATAACGACTTTCTATAGTTTGCACATGCGCCTGGAAATAAGAAAAGCTTACTTCCTGCGTTTTTTAAAATCACAGCTTCTAGAAGGTTTACATGATTTCGTAAAAAACATGAGTTTTTAGAAAATGTGTTTTATTTCATCAATGGAATCAACAAAGTATGCACATTCTACGTCATAACGACTTTGTATAGTTTGCGCATGCGTCCGGAAATAACAAAAGCTTACTTCCACCGTTTTTTAAAATCACAGCTTCTAGAAGGTTTACATGATTTCGTAAAAAACAAGAGTTTTTAAAAATGTGATTTATTTCATAAATGGAATCTGCAAAGTATGCACATTCTACATCATAACGACTTTCTATAGTTTTCGCATGCGTCCGGAAAAAAGAGAAGCTTACTTCCCCCGTTTTTTAAAATCACACCTTCTAGAAGGTTTACATGATTTCTTAAAAAACACGAGTTTTTAGAAAATGTGTTTTATTTAATAAATGGAATCAACAAAGTACGCACATTCTACGTCATAACGACTTTCTATAGTTTGTGCATGCGTCCGGAAATAAGAAAAGCTTACTTCCACCGTTTCTTAAAATCACAGCTTCTAGAAGGTTTACATGATTTCGTAAAAAACACGAGTTTTTAGAAAATGTGTTTTATTTCATAAATGGAATCAACAAAGTATGCACATTCTACGTCATAACGACTTTCTATAGTTTGCGCAGGCGTTTGGAAATAACAAAAGCTTACTTCCCCCGTTTTTTAAAATCACAGCTTCTAGAAGGTTTACATGAGTTCTTAAAAAACACGAGTTTTTAGAAAATGTGTTTTATTTCATAAATAGAATCAACAAAGTATGCACATTCTACGTCATAACGACTTTCTATAGTTTGCACATGCATCCGGAAATAAGAAAAACTTACTTCAACCGTTTTTTAAAATCTCAGCTTCTAGAAGGTTTACATGATTTTGTAAAAAACACGAGTTTTTAGAAAATGTGTTTTATTTCATAAATGGAATCAACAAAGTATGCACATTCTACGTCATAACGACTTTCTATAGTTTGCGCATGCGTCCGGAAATAAGAAAAGCTTACTTCCACCGATTTTTAAAATCACAGCATCTAGAAGGTTTACATGATTTCGTAAAAAACACGAGTTTTTAGAAAATGTGTTTTATTTCATAAATGGAATCAACAAAGTATGCACATTCTACGTGATAACGACTTTCTATAGTTTGCGCATGCGTCCGGAAATAAGAAAAGCTTACTTCCACCGATTTTTAAAATCACAGCTTCTTGAAGGTTTACATGATTTCGTAAAAAACACGAGTTTTTAGAAAATGTGTTTTATTTCATAAATGGAATCTACAAAGTATGCACATTCTACGTCATAACGACTTTCTATAGTTTGCACATCCGTCCGGAAATAAGAAAAGCTTACTTCCACCGTTTTTTAAAATCACAGCTTCTAGAAGGTTTACATGATTTCATAAAAAACATGAGTTTTTAGAAAATCTGTTTTATTTCATAAATGGAATCAACAAAGTATGCACATTCTACGTCCTAACGACTTTCTATAGTTTGCGCATTCGTCCGGAAATAAGAAAAGCTTGCTTCCAGCGTTTTTTAAAATCACAGCTTCTAGAAGGTTTACATGATTTCGTAAAAAACACGAGTTTTTATAAAATGTGATTTATTTCATAAATGGAATCTACAAAGTATGCACATTCTACATCATAACGACTTTCTATAGTTTGCGCATCCGTCCGGAAAAAAGAGAAGCTTACTTCCCCCGTTTTTTAAAATCACAGCTTCTAGAAGGTTTACATGATTTCCTAAAAAACACGAGTTTTTAGAAAATGTGTTTTATTTAATAAATGGAATCAACAAAGTACGCACATTCTACGTCATAACGACTTTCTATAGTTTGTGCATGTGTCCGGAAATAAGAAAAGCTTACTTCCACCGTTTCTTAAAATCACAGCTTCTAGAAGGTTTACATGATTTCGTAAAAAACACGAGTTTTTAGAAAATGTGTTTTATTTCATAAATGGAATCAACAAAGTATGCACATTCTACGTCATAACGACTTTCTATAGTTTGCGCAGGCGTTTGGAAATAAGAAAAGCTTACTTCCCCCGTTTTTTAAAATCACAGCTTCTAGAAGGTTTACATGAGTTCTTAAAAAACACGAGTTTTTAGAAAATGTGTTTTATTTCATAAATAGAATCAACAAAGTATGCACATTCTACGTCATAACGACTTTCTATAGTTTGCACATGCATCCGGAAATAAGAAAAACTTACTTCCACCGTTTTTTAAAATCTCAGCTTCTAGAAGGTTTACATGATTTCGTAAAAAACACGAGTTTTTAGAAAATGTGTTTTATTTCATAAATGGAATCACCAAAGTATGCACATTCTACGTCATAACGACTTTCTATAGTTTGCGCATGCGTCCGGAAATAAGAAAAGCTTACTTCCACCGATTTTTAAAATCACAGCTTCTAGAAGGTTTACATGATTTCGTAAAAAACACGAGTTTTTAGAAAATGTGTTTTATTTCATAAATGGAATCAACAAAGTATGCACATTCTACGTCATAACGACTTTCTATAGTTTGCGAATGCGTCCGGAAATAAGAAAAGCTTACTTCCACCGATTTTTAAAATCACAGCTTCTTGAAGGTTTACATGATTTCGTAAAAAACACGAGTTTTTAGAAAATGTGTTTTATTTCATAAAGGGAATATACAAAGTATGCACAGTCTACGTCATAACAAATTTCTATGGTTTGCACATGCGTCCGGAAATAAGAAAAGCTTAGTTCCACCGTCTTTTAAAATCACAGCTTCTAGAAGGTTTACATGATTTCATAAAAAACACGAGTTTTTAGAAAATGTTTTTTATTTCATAAATGGAATCAGCAAAGTATGAACATTCTACGTCATAACGACTTTCTATAGTTTGCGCATTCGTCCGGAAATAAGAAAAGCTTACTTCCACCGTTTTTTAAAATCACAGCTTCTAGAAGGTTTACATGATTTCGTAAAAAACATGAGTTTTTAGAAAATGTGTTTTATTTCATAAAAGGAATCTATAAACTATGCACATTCTACGTCATAACGAATTTCTATAGTTTGCGCATGCGTCCGGAAATAAGAAACGCTTACTTCCGCCGTTTTTTAAAATCACAGCTTCTAGAAGGTTTACATGATTTTGTAAAAAACACGAGTTTTTAGAAAATGTGTTTTATTTCATAAATGGAATCTACAAAGTATGCACATTCTACGTCATAACGACTTTCTATTGTTTCCGCATGCGTCCGGAAATAAGAAAAGCTTACTTCCACCGTTTTTTAAAATCACAGCTTCTAGAAGGTTTACATGATTTCGTAAAAAACACGAGTTTTTAGAAAATGTGTTTTATTTCATAAATGGAATCTACAAAGTATGCACATTCTACGTCATAACGAATTTCTATAGTTTGCACGTGCGTTTGGAAATAAGAAAAGCTTACTTCCCCCGTTTTTTAAAATCACAACTTCTAGAAGGTTTATATGATTTCTTAAAAAACACGAGTTTTTAGAAAATATGTTTTATTTCATAAATAGAATCAACAAAGTATGCACATTCTAAGTCATAACGACTTTCTATAGTTTGCACATGCGCCCGGAAATAAGAAAAGCTTACTTCCTGCGTTTTTTAAAATCACAGCTTCTAGAAGGTTTACATGATTTCGTAAAAAACATGAGTTTTTAGAAAATGTGTTTTATTTCATAAATGGAATCAACAAAGTATGCAAATTCTATGTCATAACGACTTTGTATAGTTTGCGCATGCGTCCGGAAATAACAAAAGCTTACTTCCACCGTTTTTTAAAATCACAGCTTCTAGAAGGTTTACATGATTTCGTAAAAAACACGAGTTTTTAGAAAATGTGATTTATTTCATAAATGGATTCTACAAAGTATGCACATTCTACATCATAACGACTTTCTATAGTTTGCGCATGCGTCCGGAAAAAAGAGAAGCTTACTTCTCCCGTTTTTTAAAATCACAGCTTCTAGAAGGTTTACATGATTTCTTAAAAAACACGAGTTTTTAGAAAATGTGTTTTATTTCATAAATGGAATCAACAAAGTACGCACATTCTACGTCATAACGACTTTCTATAGTTTGTGCATGCGTCCGGAAATAAGAAAAGCTTACTTCCACCGTTTTTTAAAATCACAGCTTCTAGAAGGTTTACATGATTTCGTAAAAAACATGAGTTTTTAGAAAATGTGTTCTATTTCATAAATGGAATCTACAAAGTATGCACATTCTACGTCATAACGAGTTTCTATACTTTGCGCAGGCGTTTGGGAATAAGAAAAGCTTACTTCCCCCATTTTTTAAAATCACAGCTTCTAGAAGGTTTACATGATTTCTTAAAAAACACGAGTTTTTAGAAAATGTGTTTTATTTTATAAATAGAATCAACAAAGTACGCACATTCTACGTCATAACGACATTCTATAGTTTGCACATGCATCAGGAAATAAGAAAAGCTTACTTCCACCGTTTTTTAAAATCTCAGCTTCTAGAAGGTTTACATGATTTCGTAAAAAACACGAGTTTTTAGGAAAATGTGTTTTATTTCATAAATGGAATCAACAAAGTATGCACATTCTACGTCATAACGACTTTCTATAGTTTGCACATGCGTCCGGAAATAAGAAAAGCTTACTTCCACCGTTTTTTAAAATCACAGCTTCTAGAAGTTTTACATGATTTCATAAAAAACACGAGTTTTTAGAAAATGTGTTTTATTTCATAAATGGAATCAACAAAGTATGCACATTCTACGTCATAACGACTTTCTATAGTTTGCGCATTCGTCCGGAAATAAGAAAAGCTTACTTCCACCGTTTTTTAAAATCACAGCTTCTAGAAGGTTTACATGATTTCGTAAAAAACACGAGTTTTTAGAAAATGTGTTTTATTTCATAAATGGAATCTACAAACTATGCACATTCTACGTCATAACGAATTTCTATAGTTTGCGCATGCGTCCGGAACTAAGAAACGCTTACTTCCCCCGTTTTTTAAAATCACAGCTTCTAGAACGTTTACATGATTTTGTAAAAAACACGAGTTTTTAGAAAATGTGTTTTATTTCATAAATGGAATCTACAAAGTATGCACATTCTACGTCATAACGACTTTCTATTGTTTGCGCATGCGTCCGGAAATAAGAAAAGCTTACTTCCACCGTTTTTTAAAATCACAGCTTCTAGAAGGTTTACATGATTTCGTAAAAAACACGAGTTTTTAGAAAATATGTTTTATTTCATAAATGGAATCTACAAAGTATGCACATTCTACGTCATAACGAATTTCTATAGTTTGCGCGTGCGTTTGGAAATAAGAAAAGCTTACTTCCCCCGATTTTTAAAATCACAGCTTCTAGAAGGTTTACATGATTTCGTAAAAAACACGAGTTTTTAGAAAATGTGTTTTATTTCATAAATGGAATCAACAAAGTATGCACATTCTACGTCATAACGACTTTCTATAGTTTGCGCATGCGTCCGGAAATAAGAAATCTTACTTCCACCGATTTTTAAAATCACCGCTTCTAGAAGGTTTACATGATTTCGTAAAAAACACGAGTTTTTAGAAAATGTGTTTTATTTCATAAATGGAATCTACAAAGTATGCACATTCTACGTCATAACGACTTTCTATAGTTTGCACATGCGTCCAGAAATAAGAAATGCTTACATCCACCGTTTTTTAAAATCACAGCTTCTAGAAGATTTACATGATTTCGTAAAAAACACGAGTTTTTAGAAAATTTGTTTTATTTCATAAATGGAATCAACAAAGTATGCACATTCTACGTCATAACGACTTTCTATAGTTTGCGCATTCGTCCAGAAATAATAAAATCTTACTTCCACCGTTTTTTAAAATCACAGCTTCTAGAAGGTTTACATGATTTCTTAAAAAACATGAGTTTTTAGAAAATGTGTTTTATTTAATAAATGGAATCAACAAAGTATGCACATTCTAATTCATAACGACTTTCTATAGTTTGCACATGTGCCCGGAAATAAGAAAAGCTTACTTCCTGCGTTTTTTAAAATCACAGCTTCTAGAACGTTTACATGATTTCGTAAAAAACATGAGTTTTTAGAAAATGTGTTTTATTTCATAAATGGAATCAACAAAGTATGCACATTCTACGTCATAACGACTTTGTATAGTTTGCGCATGCGTCCGGAAATAACAAAAGCTTACTTCCACCGTTTTTTAAAATCACAGCTTCTAGAATGTTTACATGATTTCGTAAAAAACACGAGTTTTTAGAAAATGTGATTTATTTCATAAATGGAATCTACAAAGTATGCACATTCTACATCATAACGACTTTCTATAGTTTGCGCATGCGTCCGGAAAAAAGAGAAGCTTACTTCCCCCGTTTTTTAAAATCACAGCTTCTAGAAGGTTTACATGATTTCTTAAAAAACACGAGTTTTTAGAAAATGTGTTTTATTTAATAAATGGAATCAACAAAGTACGCACATTCTACGTCATAACGACTTTCTTTAGTTTGTGCATGCGTCCGGAAACAAGAAAAGCTTACTTCCAAGGTTTTTTAAAATCACAGCTTCTAGAAGGTTTACATGATTTCGTAAAAAACACGAGTTTTTAGAAAATGTGTTCTATTTCATAAATGGAATCTACAAAGTATGCACATTCTACGTCATAACGACTTTCTATAGTTTGCGCAGGCGTTTGGAAATAAGAAAAGCTTACTTCCCCCGTTTTTTAAAATCACAGCTTCTAGAAGGTTTACATGATTTCTTAAAAAACACGAGTTTTTAGAAAATTTGTTTTATTTCATAAATAGAATCAACAAAGTATGCACATTCTACGTCATAACGACTTTCTATAGTTTGCACATGCGTCCGGAAATAAGAAAAACTTACTTCCACCGTTTTTTAAAATCTCAGCTTCTAGAAGGTTTACATGATTTCGTAAAAGACACGAGTTTTTAGAAAATGTGTTTTATTTCATAAATGGAATCAAAAAAGTATGCACATTCTACGTCATAACGACTTTGTATAGTTTGCGCATGCGTCCAGAAATAACAAAATCTTACTTCCACCGTTTTTTAAGATCACAGCTTCTAGAAGGTTTACATGATTTCGTAAAAAACACGAGTTTTTAGAAAATGTGATTTATTTCATAAATGGAATCTACAAAGTATGCACATTCTACATCATAACGACTTTGTATAGTTTGCGCATGCGTCCGGAAAAAAGAGAAGCTTACTTCCCCCGTTTTTTTAAATCACAGCTTCTAGAAGGTTTACATGATTTCTTAAAAAACATGAGTTTTTAGAAAATGTGTTTTATTTCATAAATGGAATCAACAAAGTACGCACATTCTACGTCATAACGACTTTCTATAGTTTGTGCATGCGTCCGGAAATAAGAAAAGCTTACTTCCACCGTTTTTTAAAATCACAGCTTCTAGAAGGTTTACATGATTTCGTAAAAAACACGAGTTTTTAGAAAATGTGTTCTATTTCATAAATGGAATCTACAAAGTATGCACATTCTACGTCATAACGACTTTCTATAGTTTGCGCAGGTGTTTGGAAATAAGAAAAGCTTACTTCCACCGTTTTTTAAAATCACAGCTTCTAGAAGGTTTACATGATTTCTTAAAAAACACGAGTTTATAGAAAATGTGTTTTATTTCATAAATAGAATCAACAAAGTATGCACATTCTACGTCATAACGACTTTCTATAGTTTGCACTTGCGTCCGGAAATAAGAAAAGCTTACTTCCACCGTTTTTTAAAATCTCAGCTTCTAGAAGGTTTACATGATTTCGTAAAAAACACGAGTTTTTAGAAAATGTGTTTTATTTCATAAATTGAATCAACAAAGTATGCACATTCTACGTCATAACGACTTTCTATAGTTTGCACATGCGTCCGGAAATAAGAAAAGCTTACTTCCACCGTTTTTTTAAATCTCAGCTTCTAGAAGGTTTACATGATTTCATAAAAAACACGAGTTTTTAGAAAATGTGTTTTATTTCATAAATGGAATCAACAAAGTATGCACATTCTACGTCATAACGACTTTCTATAGTTTGCACATGCGTCCGGAAATAAGAAAAGCTTACTTCCACCGTTTTTTAAAATCACAGCTTCTAGAAGGTTTACATGATTTTATAAAAAACACGAGTTTTTAGAAAATGTGTTTTATTTCATAAATGGAATCAACAAAGTATGCACATTCTACGTCATAACGACTTTCTATAGTTTGCACAGGCGTTGGGAAATAAGAAAAGCTTACTTCCCCCGTTTTTTAAAATCACAGCTTCTAGAAGGTTTACATGATTTCTTAAAAAACACAAGTTTTTAGAAAATGTGTTTTATTTCATAAATAGAATCAACAAAGTATGCACATTCTACGTCATAACGACTTTCTATAGTTTGCACATGCGTCCGGAAATAAGAAAATCTTACTTCCACCGTTTTTTTAAATCTCAGCTTCTAGAAGGTTTACATGATTTCATAAAAAACACGAGTTTTTAGGAAAATGTGTTTTATTTCATAAATGGAATCAACAAAGTATGCACATTCTACGTCATAACGACTTTCTATAGTTTGCACATGCGTCCGGAAATAAGAAAAGCTTACTTCCACCGTTTTTTAAAATCACAGCTTCTAGAAGGTTTACATGATTTTATAAAAAACACGAGTTTTTAGAAAATGTGTTTTATTTCATAAATGGAATCAACAAAGTATGCACATTCTACGTCATAACGACTTTCTATAGTTTGCGCATTCGTCCGGAAATAAGAAAAGCTTACTTCCACCGTTTTTTAAAATCACAGCTTCTAGAAGGTTTACATGATTTCGTAAAAAACACGAGTTTTTAGAAAATGTGTTTTATTTCATAAATGGAATCTACAAAGTATGCACATTCTACGTCATAACGAATTTCTATAGTTTGCGCATGCGTCCGGAACTAAGAAACGATTACTTCCCCCGTTTTTTAAAATCACAGCTTCTAGAACGTTTACATGATTTTGTAAAAAACACGAGTTTTTAGAAAATATGTTTTATTTCATAAATAGAATCAACAAAGTATGCACATTCTAAGTCATAACGACTTTCTATAGTTTGCACATGCGCCTGGAAATAAGAAAAGCTTACTTCCTGCGTTTTTTAAAATCACAGCTTCTAGAAGGTTTACATGATTTCGTAAAAAACATGAGTTTTTAGAAAATGTGTTTTATTTCATAAATGGAATCTACAAAGTATGCACATTCTACGTCATAACGACTTTCTATTGTTTGCGCATGTGTCCGGAAATAAGAAAAGCTTACTTCCACCGTTTTTTAAAATCACAGCTTCTAGAAGGTTTACATGATTTCGTAAAAAACACGAGTTTTTAGAAAATGTGTTTTATTTCATAAATGGAATCTACAAAGTATGCACATTCTACGTCATAACGAATTTCTATAGTTTGCGCGTGCGTTTGGAAATAAGAAAAGCTTACTTCCCCCGTTTTTTAAAATCACAGCTTCTAGAAGGTTTATATGATTTCTTAAAAAACACGAGTTTTTAGAAAATATGTTTTATTTCATAAATAGAATCAACAAAGTATGCACATTCTAAGTCATAACGACTTTCTATAGTTTGCACATGCGCCTGGAAATAAGAAAAGCTTACTTCCTGCGTTTTTTAAAATCACAGCTTCTAGAAGGTTTACATGATTTCGTAAAAAACATGAGTTTTTAGAAAATGTGTTTTATTTCATAAATGGAATCAACAAAGTATGCACATTCTACGTCATAACGACTTTGTATAGTTTGCGCACGCGTCCGGAAATAACAAAAGCTTACTTCCACCGTTTTTTAAAATCACAGCTTCTAGAAGGTTTACATGATTTCGTAAAAAACACGAGTTTTTAGAAAATGTGATTTATTTCGTAAATGGAATCTGCAAAGTATGCACATTCTACATCATAACGACTTTCTATAGTTTGCGCATGCGTCCGGAAAAAAGAGAAGCTTATTCCCCCGTTTTTTAAAATCACACCTTCTAGAAGGTTTACATGATTTCTTAAAAAACACGAGTTTTTAGAAAATGTGTTTTATTTAATAAATGGAATCAACAAAGTACGCACATTCTACGTCATAACGACTTTCTATAGTTTGTGCATGCGTCTGGAAATAAGAAAAGCTTACTTCCACCGTTTCTTAAAATCACAGCTTCTAGAAGGTTTACATGATTTCTTAAAAAACACGAGTTTTTAGAAAATGTGTTTTATTTCATAAATGGAATCAACAAAGTATGCACATTCTACGTCATAACGACTTTCTATAGTTTGCGCAGGCGTTTGGAAATAACAAAAGCTTACTTCCCCCATTTTTTAAAATCACAGCTTCTAGAAGGTTTACATGATTTCTTAAAAAACACGAGTTTTTAGAAAATGTGTTTTATTTCATAAATGGAATCAACAAAGTATGCACATTCTACGTCATAACGACTTTCTATAGTTTGCGCAGGCGTTTGGAAATAACAAAAGCTTACTTCCCCCATTTTTTAAAATCACAGCTTCTAGAAGGTTTACATGAGTTCTTAAAAAACACAAGTTTTTAGAAAATGTGTTTTATTTCATAAATGGAATCAACAAAGTATGCACATTCTACGTCATAACGACTTTCTATAGTTTGCACATGCGTCCGGAAATAAGAAAAACTTACTTCCACCGTTTTTTAAAATCTCAGCTTCTAGAAGGTTTACATGATTTCGTAAAAAACACGAGTTTTTAGAAAATGTCTTCTATTTCATAAATGGAATCTACAAAGTATGCACATTCTACGTCATAATGACTTTCTATAGTTTGCGCAGGCGTTTGGGAATAAGAAAAGCTTACTTCCCCCGTTTTTTAAAATCACAGCTTCTAGAAGGTTTACATGATTTCTTAAAAAACACGAGTTTTTAGAAAATGTGTTTTATTTCATAAATAGAATCAACAAAGTATGGACATTCTACGTCATAACGACATTCTATAGTTTGCACATGCGTCCGGAAATAAGAAAAGCTTACTTCCACCGTTTTTTAAAATCTCAGCTTCTAGATGGTTTACATGATTTCGTAAAAAACACGAGTTTTTAGGAAATGTGTTTTATTTCATAAATGGAATCAACAAAGTATGCACATTCTACGTCATAACGACTTTCTATAGTTTGCACATGCGTCCGGAAATAAGAAAAGCTTACTTCCACCCTTTTTTAAAATCACAGCTTCTAGAAGGTTTACATGATTTCATAAAAAACACGAGTTTTTAGAAAATCTGTTTTATTTCATAATTGGAATCAACAAAGTATGCACATTCTACGTCATAACGACTTTCTATAGTTTGCGCATTCGTCCGGAAATAAGAAAAGCTTACTTCCACCGTTTTTTAAAATCACAGCTTCTAGAAGGTTTACATGATTGCGTAAAAAACACGAGTTTTTAGAAAATGTGATTTATTTCATAAATGGAATCTACAAAGTATGCACATTCTACATCATAACGACTTTCTATAGTTTGCGCATGCGTCCAGAAAAAAGAGAAGCTTACTTCCCCCGTTTTTTAAAATCACAACTTCTAGAAGGTTTACATGATTTCTTAAAAAACCCGAGTTTTTAGAAAATGTGTTTTATTTAATAAATGGAATCAACAAAGTACGCACATTCTACGTCATAACGACTTTCTTTAGTTTGTGCATGCGTCCGGAAACAAGAAAAGCTTACTTCCAAGGTTTTTTAAAATCACAGCTTCTAGAAGGTTTACATGATTTCGTAAAAAACACGAGTTTTTAGAAAATGTGTTCTATTTCATAAATGGAATCTACAAAGTATGCACATTCTACGTCATAACGACTTTCTATAGTTTGCGCAGGCGTTTGGAAATAAGAAAAGCTTACTTCCCCCGTTTTTTAAAATCACAGCTTCTAGAAGGTTTACATGATTTCTTAAAAAACACGAGTTTTTAGAAAATGTGTTTTATTTCATAAATAGAATCAACAAAGTATGCACATTCTACGTCATAACGACATTCTATAGTTTGCACATGCGTCCGGAAATAAGAAAAGCTTACTTCCACCGTTTTTTAAAATCTCAGCTTCTAGAAGGTTTACATGATTTCGTAAAAAACACGAGTTTTTAGAAAATGTGTTTTATTTCATAAATGGAATCATCAAAGTATGCACATTCTACGTCATAACGACTTTCTATAGTTTGCACAGGTGTTTGGAAATAAGAAAAGCTTACTTCCCCCGTTTTTTAAAATCGCAGCTTCTAGAAGGTTTACATGATTTCTTAAGAAACACGAGTTTTTATAAAATGCGTTTTATTTCATAAATAGAATCAACAAAGTATGCACATTCTACGTCATAACGACTTTCTATAGTTTGCACATGCGTCCGGAAATAAGAAAAGCTTACTTCCACCGTTTTTTAAAATCTCAGCTTCTAGAAGGTTTACATGATTTCGTAAAAAACACGAGTTTTTAGAAAATGTGTTTTATTTCCTAAATGGAATCAACAATTTATGCACATTCTACGTCATAACGACTTTCTATAGTTTGCGCATGCGTTTGGAAATAAGAAAAGCTTACTTCCACCGATTTTTAAAATCACACCTTCTAGAAGGTTTACATGATTTCGTAAAAAACACAAGTTTTTACAAAATGTGTTTTATTTCATAAATGGAATCAACAAAGTATGAAAATTCTACGTCATAACGGCTTTCTGTAGTTTGCGCATGCGTACGGAAATAAGAAAAGCTTACTTCCACCGTTTTTTAAAATCACAGCTTCTAGAAGGTTTACATGATTTCGTAAAAAACACGAGTTTTTAGAAAATGTGTTTTATTTCGTAAATGGAATCAACAAAGTATGCACATTCTACGTCATAACGACTTTGTATAGTTTGCGCATGCGTTTGGAAATAAGAAAAACTTACTTCCCCCGTTTTTTAAAATCACAGCTTCTAGAAGGTTTACATGATTTATTAAAAAACATGAGTTTTTAGAAAATGTGTTTTATTTCATAAATGGAATCAACAAAGTATGCACATTTTACGTCATAACGACTTTCTATAGTTTGCGCATGCGTCCGGAAATAAGAAAGGCTTACTTCCACCGTTTTTTAAAATCACAGCTTCTAGAAGGTTTACATGATTTCGTAAAAAACACGAGTTTTTAGAACATGTGATTTATTTCATAAATGGAATCTACAAAGTATGCACATTCTACATCATAACGACTTTCTATAGTTTGCGCATGCGTCCGGAAATAAGAAAAGCTTACTTCCACCATTTTTTAAAATCATAGCTTCTAGAAGGTTTACATGATTTCGTAAAAAACACGAGTTTTTAGAAAATGTGTTCTATTTCATAAATGGAATCTACAAAGTATGCACATTCTACATCATAACGACTTTCTATAGTTTGCGTATGCGTATGGAAATAAGAAAAGCTTACTTCCCCCGTTTTTTAAAATCACAGCTTCTAGAAGGTTTACATGATTTCTTAAAAAACACGAGTTTTTAGAAAATGTGTTTTATTTCATAAATAGAATCAACAAAGTATGTACATTCTACGTCATAACGACATTCTATAGTTTGCGCATGCGTCCAGAAAAAAGAGAATCTTACTTCCCCCGTTTTTTAAAATCACAGCTTCTAGAAGGTTTACATGATTTCTTAAAAAACACGAGTTTTTAGAAAATGTGTTTTATTTCATAAATGGAATCAACAAACTACGCACATTCTACGTCATAACAACTTTCTATAGTTTGCACATGCGTCCGGAAATAAGAAAAGCTTACTTCCACCGATTTTTAAAATCACAGCTTCTTGAAGGTTTACATGATTTCGTAAAAAACACGAGTTTTTAGAAAATATGTTTTATTTCATAAATGGAATCTACAAAGTATGCACATTCTACGTCATAACGACTTTCTATAGTTTGCACATGCGTCCGGAAATAAGAAAAGCTTACTTCCACCGTTTTTTTAAATCACAGCTTCATGAAGGTTTACATGATTTCATAAAAAACACGAGTTTTTAGAAAATGTGTTTTATTTCATAAATGGAATCAACAAAGTATGCACATTCTACGTCATAACGACTTTCTATAGTTTGCGCATTCGTCCGGAAATAAGAAAAGTTTACTTCCACCGTTTTTTAAAATCACAGCTTCTAGAAGGTTTATATGATTTCGTAAAAAACACGAGTTCTTAGAAAATGTGTTTTATTTCATAAATGGAATCTACAAACTATGCACATTCTACGTCATAACGAATTTCTATAGTTTGCGCATGCGTCCGGAAATAAGAAACGCTTACTTCCCCCGTTTTTTAAAATCACAGCTTCTAGAAGGTTTACATGATTTTGTAAAAAACACGATTTTCTAGAAAATTTGTTTTATTTCATAAATGGAATCTACAAAGTATGCACATTCTACGTCATAACGACTTTCTATTGTTTGTGCATGCGTCCGGAAATAAGAAAAGCTTACTTCCACCGTTTTTTAAAATCACAGCTTCTATAAGGTTTACATGATTTCGTATAAAACACGAGTTTTTAGAAAATGTGTTCTATTTCATAAATGGAATCTACAAAGTATGCACATTCTACGTCATAAAGACTTTCTATAGTTTGCGCAGGCGTTTGGAAATAAGAAAAGCTTACTTCCCCCGTTTTTTAAAATCACAGCTTCTAGAAGGTTTACATGATTTCTTAAAAAACACGAGTTTTTAGAAAATGTGTTTTATTTCATAAATAGAATCAACAAAGTATGCACATTCTACGTCATAACAACTTTCTATAGTTTGCACATGCGTCCGGAAATAAGAAAAGCTTACTTCCACCGTTTTTTAAAATCTCAGCTTCTAGAAGGTTTACATGATTTCGTAAAAAACATGAGTTTTTAGAAAATGTGTTTTATTTCATAAATGGAATCAAGAAAGTATGCACATTCTACGTCATAACGACTTTCTATAGTTTGCGCAGGCGTTTGGAAATAAGAAAAGCTTACTTCCCCCGTTTTTTAAAATCACAGCTTCTAGAAGGTTTACATGATTTCTTAAAAAACACGAGTTTTTAGAAAATGTGTTTTATTTCATAAATAGAATCAATAAAGTATGCACATTCTACGTCATAACGACTTTCTATAGTTTGCTCATGCGTCCGGAAATAAGAAAAGCTTACTTCCACCGTTTTTTAAAATCTCAGCTTCTAGAAGGTTTACATGATTTCGTAAAAAACACTAGTTTTTAGAAAATGTGTTTTATTTCATAAATGGAATCAACAAATTATGCACATTCTACGTCATAACGACTTTCTATAGTTTGCGCATGCGTTTGGAAATAAGAAAAGCTTACTTCCCCCATTTTTTAAAATCACAGCTTCTAGAAGGTTTACATGATTTCTTAAAAAACACGAGTTTTTAGAAAATCTGTTTTATTTCATAAATGGAATCAACAAAGTATGCACATTTTACGTCATAACGACTTTCTATAGTTTGCGCATGCGTCCAGAAATAGGAAAAGCTTACTTCCCCCGTTTTTTAAAATCACAGCTTCTAGAAGGTTTACATGATTTCTTAAAAAACACGAGTTTTTAGAAAATGTGTTTTATTTCATAAATGGAATCAACAAAGTACGCATATTCTACGTCATAACGACTTTCTATAGTTTGTACATGCGTCCGGAAATAAGAAAAGCCTACTTCCACTGTTTTTTAAAATCACAGCTTCTAGAAGGTTTACATGATTTCGTAAAAAACACGAGTTTTTAGAAAATGTGTTTTATTTCATAAATGGAATCAACAAAGTATGTACATTCTACGTCATAACGACTTTCTATAGTTTGCGTAGGCGTTTGGAAATAAGAAAAGCTTACTTCCCCCGTTTTTTAAAATCACAGCTTCTAGAAGGTTTACATGATTTCTTAAAAAACACGAGTTTTAAGAAAATGTGTTTTATTTCATAAATAGAATCAACAAAGTATGCACATTCTACGTCATAACGACTTTCTATAGTTTGCACATGCGTCCGGAAATAAGAAAAGCTTACTTCCACCATTTTTTAAAATCTCAGCTTCTAGAAGGTTTACATGATTTCGTAAAAAACACGAGTTTTTAGAAAATGTGTTTTATTTCATCAATGGAATCAACAAATTATGCACATTCTACGTCATAACGACTTTCTATAGTTTGCGCATTCGTTTGGAAATAAGAAAAGCTTACTTCCCCCATTTTTTAAAATCACAGCTTCCAGAAGGTTTACATGATTTCTTAAAAAACACGAGTTTTTAGAAAATCTGTTTTATTCCATAAATGGAATCAACAAAGTATGCACATTTTACGTCATAACGACTTTCTATAGTTTGCGAATGCGTCCAGAAATAGGAAAAGCTTACTTCCCCCGTTTTTTAAAATCACAGCTTCTAGAAGGTTTACATGATTTCTTAAAAAACACGAGTTTTTAGAAAATGTGTTTTATTTCATAAATGGAATCAACAAAGTATGCACATTTTACGTCATAACGACTTTCTATAGTTTGCGAATGCGTTTGGAAATAGGAAAAGCTTACTTCCCCCGTTTTTTAAAATCACAGCTTCTAGAAGGTTTACATGATTTCTTAAAAAACACGAGTTTTTAGAAAATGTGTTTTATTTCATAAATGGAATCAACAAAGTATGCACATTCTACGTCATAACGATTTTCTATAGTTTGCACATGCGTCTGGAAATAAGAAAAGCTTACTTCCCCCGTTTTTTAAAATCACAGCTTCTAGAAGGTTTATATGATTTCTTAAAAAACACGAGTTTTTAGAAAATGTGTTTTATTTCATAAATAGAATCAACAAAGTATGCACATTCTACGTCATAACGATTTTCTATAGTTTGCACATGCGTCTAGAAATAAGAAAAGCTTACTTCCACCGTTTTTTAAAATCTCAGCTTCTAGAAGGTTTACATGATTTCATAAAAAACACGAGTTTTTAGAAAATGTGTTTTATTTCATAAATGGAATCAACAAAGTATGCACATTCTACGTCATAACGACTTTCTATAGTTTGCGCAGGCGTTTGGAAATAAGAAAAGCTTAATTCCCCCGTTTTTTAAAATCACAGCTTCTAGAAGGTTTACATGAGTTCTTAAAAAACACGAGTTTTTAGAAAATGTGTTTTATTTCATAAATAGAATCAACAAATTATGCACATTCTACGTCATAACGACTTTCTATAGTTTGCACATGCGTCTGGAAATAAGAAAAGCTTACTTCCACCGTTTTTTAAAATCTCAGCTTCTAGAAGGTTTAGATGATTTCGTAAAAAACATGACTTTTTAGAAAATGTGTTTTATTTCATAAATGGAATCAACAAAGTATGCACATTCTACGTCATAACGAATTTCTATAGCTTGCGCAGGCGTTTGGAAATAACAAAAGCTTACTTCCCCCATTTTTTAAAATCACAGCTTCTAGAAGGTTTACATGAGTTCTTAAAAAACACGAGTTTTTAGAAAATGTGTTTTATTTCATAAATGGAATCAACAAAGTATGCACATTCTACATCATAACGACTTTCTATAGTTTGCGCATGCGTCCGGAAATAAGAAAAGCTTACTTCCACCGATTTTTAAAATCACAGCTTCTTGAAGGTTTACATGATTTCGTAAAAAACACGAGTTTTTAGAAAATGTGTTTTATTTCATAAATGGAATCTACAAACTATGAACATTCTACGTCATAACGAATTTCTATAGTTTGCGCATAAGTCCGGAAATAAGAAACGCTTACTTCCCCCGTTTTTTAAAATCACAGCTTCTAGAAGGTTTACATGATTTTGTAAAAAACACTATTTTTTAGAAAATGTGGTTTATTTCATAAATGGAATCTACAAAGTATGCACATTCTACGTCATAACGACTTTCTATTGTTTGTGCATGCGTCCGGAAATAAGAAAAGCTTACTTCCACCGTTTTTTAAAATCAGAGCTTCTAGAAGGTTTACATGATTTCGTAAAAAACACGAGTTTTTAGAAAATGTGTTCTATTTCATAAATGGAATCTACAAAGTATGCACATTCTACGTCATAAAGACTTTCTATAGTTTGCGCAGGCGTTTGGAAATAAGAAAAGCTTACTTCCCCCGTTTTTTAAAATCACAGCTTCTAGAAGGTTTACATGATTTCTTAAAAAACACGAGTTTTTAGAAAATGTGTTTTATTTCATAAATCGAATCAACAAAGTATGCACATTCTACGTCATAACGACTTTCTATAGTTTGCACATGCGTCCGGAAATAAGAAAAGCTTACTTCCACCGTTTTTTAAAATCTGAGCTTCTAGAAGGTTTACATGATTTCGTAAAAAACACGAGTTTTTAGAAAATGTGTTTTATTTCATAAATGGAATCAAAAAGTATGCACATTCTACGTCATAACGACTTTCTATAGTTTGCGCAGGCGTTTGGAAATAAGAAAAGCTTACTTCCCCCGTTTTTTAAAATCACAGCTTCTAGAAGGTTTACATGATTTCTTAAAAAACACGAGTTTTTAGAAAATGTGTTTTATTTCATAAATAGAATCAACAAAGTATGCACATTCTACGTCATAACGACTTTCTATAGTTTGCTCATGCATCCGGAAATAAGAAAAGCTTACTTCCACCGTTTGTTAAAATCTCAGCTTCTAGAAGGTTTACATGATTTCGTAAAAAACACGAGTTTTTAGAAAATGTGTTCTATTTCATAAATGGAATCTACAAAGTAAGCACATTCTACGTCATAAAGACTTTCTATAGTTTGCGCGGGCGTTTGGAAATAAGAAAAGCTTACTTCCCCCGTTTTTTAAAATCACAGCTTCTAGAAGGTTTACATGATTTCTTAAAAAACACGAGTTTTTAGAAAATGTGTTTTATTTCATAAATAGAATCAACAAAGTATGCACATTCTACGTCATAACGACTTTCTATAGTTTGCTCATGCGTCCGGAAATAAGAAAAGCTTACTTCCACCGTTTTTTAAAATCTCAGCTTCTAGAAGGTTTATATGATTTCGTAAAAAACACGAGTTTTTAGAAAATGTGTTTTATTTCACAAATGGAATCAACAAAGTATGCACATTCTACGTCATAACGACTTTCTATTGTTTGTGCATGCGTCCAGAAATAAGAAAAGCTTACTTCCACCGTTTTTTAAAATCACAGCTTCTAGAAGGTTTACATGATTTCGTAAAAAACATGAGTTTTTAGAAAATGTGTTCTATTTCATAAATGGAATCTATAAAGTATGCACATTCTACGTCATAAAGACTTTCTATAGTTTGCGCGGGCGTTTGGAAATAAGAAAAGCTTACTTCCCCCGTTTTTTAAAATCACAGCTTCTAGAAGGTTTACATGATTTCTTAAAAAACACGAGTTTTTAGAAAATGTGTTCTATTTCATAAATGGAATCAACAAATTATGCACATTCTACGTCATAACGAGTTTCTATAGTTTGCGCATGCGTTTGGAAATAAGAAAAGCTTACTTCCACCGTTTTTTAAAATCTCAGCTTCTAGAAGGTTTACATGATTTCGTAAAAAACACGAGTTTTTAGAAAATGTGTTTTATTTCATAAATAGAATCAACAAAGTATGCACATTCTACGTCATAACGACTTTCTATAGTTTGCACATGCGTCCGGAAATAAGAAAAGCTTACTTCCACCATTTTTTAAAATCTCAGCTTCTAGAAGGTTTACATGATTTCGTAAAAAACACGAGTTTTTAGAAAATGTGTTTTATTTCATAAATGGAATCAACAAAGTATGTACATTCTACGTCATAACGACTTTCTATAGTTTGCGCAGGCGTTTGGAAATAAGAAAAGCTTACTTCCACAGTTTTTTAAAATCACAGCTTCTAGAAGGTTTACATGATTTCGTAAAAAACACGAGTTTTTAGAAAATGTGTCTTATTTCATAAATGGAATCAACGAAGTATGCGCATTCTACGTCATAACGACTTTCTATAGTTTGCGTATGCATATGGAAATAAGAAAAGCTTACTTCCCCCGTTTTTTAAAATCACAGCTTCTAGAAGGTTTATATGATTTCTTAAAAAACACGAGTTTTTAGAAAATGTGTTTTATTTCATAAATAGAATCAACAAAGTATGCACATTCTACGTCATAACGATTTTCTATAGTTTGCACATGCGTCTGGAAATAAGAAAAGCTTACTTCCACCGTTTTTTAAAATCTTAGCTTCTAGAAGGTTTACATGATTTCGTAAAAAACACGAGTTTTTAGAAAATGTGTTTTATTTCATAAATGGAATCTATAAAGTATGCACATTCTACGTCATAACGACTTTCTATAGTTTGCGCATAGGTCCGGAAATAAGAAAAGCTTACTTCCACCTTTTTTTAAAATCACAGCTTCTAGAAGGTTTACATGATTCCTTAAAAAACACGAGTTTTTAGAAAATGTGTTCTATTTCATAAATGGAATCTACAAAGTATGCACATTCTACGTCATAAAGACTTTCTATAGTTTGCGCAGGCGTTTGGAAATAAGAAAAGCTTACTTCCCCCGTTTTTTAAAATCACAGCTTCTAGAAGGTTTACATGATTTCTTAAAAAACACGAGTTTTTAGAAAATGTGTTTTATTTCATAAATCGAATCAACAAAGTATGCACATTCTACGTCATAACGACTTTCTATAGTTTGCACATGCGTCCGGAAATAAGAAAAGCTTACTTCCACCGTTTTTTAAAATCTGAGCTTCTAGAAGGTTTACATGATTTCGTAAAAAACACGAGTTTTTAGAAAATGTGTTTTATTTCATAAATGGAATCAAAAAGTATGCACATTCTACGTCATAACGACTTTCTATAGTTTGCGCAGGCGTTTGGAAATAAGAAAAGCTTACTTCCCCCGTTTTTTAAAATCACAGCTTCTAGAAGGTTTACATGATTTCTTAAAAAACACGAGTTTTTAGAAAATGTGTTTTATTTCATAAATAGAATCAACAAAGTATGCACATTCTACGTCATAACGACTTTCTATAGTTTGCTCATGCATCCGGAAATAAGAAAAGCTTACTTCCACCGTTTGTTAAAATCTCAGCTTCTAGAAGGTTTACATGATTTCGTAAAAAAACACGAGTTTTTAGAAAATGTGTTCTATTTCATAAATGGAATCTACAAAGTAAGCACATTCTACGTCATAAAGACTTTCTATAGTTTGCGCGGGCGTTTGGAAATAAGAAAAGCTTACTTCCCCCGTTTTTTAAAATCACAGCTTCTAGAAGGTTTACATGATTTCTTAAAAAACACGAGTTTTTAGAAAATGTGTTTTATTTCATAAATAGAATCAACAAAGTATGCACATTCTACGTCATAACGACTTTCTATAGTTTGCTCATGCGTCCGGAAATAAGAAAAGCTTACTTCCACCGTTTTTTAAAATCTCAGCTTCTAGAAGGTTTATATGATTTCGTAAAAAACACGAGTTTTTAGAAAATGTGTTTTATTTCACAAATGGAATCAACAAAGTATGCACATTCTACGTCATAACGACTTTCTATTGTTTGTGCATGCGTCCAGAAATAAGAAAAGCTTACTTCCACCGTTTTTTAAAATCACAGCTTCTAGAAGGTTTACATGATTTCGTAAAAAACATGAGTTTTTAGAAAATGTGTTCTATTTCATAAATGGAATCTACAAAGTATGCACATTCTACGTCATAAAGACTTTCTATAGTTTGCGCGGGCGTTTGGAAATAAGAAAAGCTTACTTCCCCCGTTTTTTAAAATCACAGCTTCTAGAAGGTTTACATGATTTCTTAAAAAACACGAGTTTTTAGAAAATGTGTTCTATTTCATAAATGGAATCAACAAATTATGCACATTCTACGTCATAACGAGTTTCTATAGTTTGCGCATGCGTTTGGAAATAAGAAAAGCTTACTTCCACCGTTTTTTAAAATCTCAGCTTCTAGAAGGTTTACATGATTTCGTAAAAAACACGAGTTTTTAGAAAATGTGTTTTATTTCATAAATAGAATCAACAAAGTATGCACATTCTACGTCATAACGACTTTCTATAGTTTGCACATGCGTCCGGAAATAAGAAAAGCTTACTTCCACCATTTTTTAAAATCTCAGCTTCTAGAAGGTTTACATGATTTCGTAAAAAACACGAGTTTTTAGAAAATGTGTTTTATTTCATAAATGGAATCAACAAAGTATGTACATTCTACGTCATAACGACTTTCTATAGTTTGCGCAGGCGTTTGGAAATAAGAAAAGCTTACTTCCACCGTTTTTTAAAATCACAGCTTCTAGAAGGTTTACATGATTTCGTAAAAAACACGAGTTTTTAGAAAATGTGTCTTATTTCATAAATGGAATCAACGAAGTATGCGCATTCTACGTCATAACGACTTTCTATAGTTTGCGTATGCATATGGAAATAAGAAAAGCTTACTTCCCCCGTTTTTTAAAATCACAGCTTCTAGAAGGTTTATATGATTTCTTAAAAAACACGAGTTTTTAGAAAATGTGTTTTATTTCATAAATAGAATCAACAAAGTATGCACATTCTACGTCATAACGATTTTCTATAGTTTGCACATGCGTCTGGAAATAAGAAAAGCTTACTTCCACCGTTTTTTAAAATCTTAGCTTCTAGAAGGTTTACATGATTTCGTAAAAAACACGAGTTTTTAGAAAATGTGTTTTATTTCATAAATGGAATCTATAAAGTATGCACATTCTACGTCATAACGACTTTCTATAGTTTGCGCATAGGTCCGGAAATAAGAAAAGCTTACTTCCACCTTTTTTTAAAATCACAGCTTCTAGAAGGTTTACATGATTCCTTAAAAAACACGAGTTTTTAGAAAATGTGTTCTATTTCATAAATGGAATCTACAAAGTATGCACATTCTACGTCATAAAGACTTTCTATAGTTTGCGCAGGCGTTTGGAAATAAGAAAAGCTTACTTCCCCCGTTTTTTAAAATCACAGCTTCTAGAAGGTTTACATGATTTCTTAAAAAACACGAGTTTTTAGAAAATGTGTTTTATTTCATAAATCGAATCAACAAAGTATGCACATTCTACGTCATAACGACTTTCTATAGTTTGCACATGCGTCCGGAAATAAGAAAAGCTTACTTCCACCGTTTTTTAAAATCTGAGCTTCTAGAAGGTTTACATGATTTCGTAAAAAACACGAGTTTTTAGAAAATGTGTTTTATTTCATAAATGGAATCAAAAAGTATGCACATTCTACGTCATAACGACTTTCTATAGTTTGCGCAGGCGTTTGGAAATAAGAAAAGCTTACTTCCCCCGTTTTTTAAAATCACAGCTTCTAGAAGGTTTACATGATTTCTTAAAAAACACGAGTTTTTAGAAAATGTGTTTTATTTCATAAATAGAATCAACAAAGTATGCACATTCTACGTCATAACGACTTTCTATAGTTTGCTCATGCGTTCGGAAATAAGAAAAGCTTACTTCCACCGTTTTTTAAAATCTCAGCTTCTAGAAGGTTTACATGATTTCGTAAAAAACACGAGTTTTTAGAAAATGTGTTTTATTTCATAAATGGAATCAACAAAGTATGCACATTCTACGTCATAACGACTTTCTATTGTTTGTGCATGCGTTCGGAAATAAGAAAAGCTTACTTCCACCGTTTTTTAAAATCACAGCTTCTAGAAGGTTTACATGATTTCGTAAAAAACACGAGTTTTTAGAAAATGTGTTCTATTTCATAAATGGAATCTACAAAGTATGCACATTCTACGTCATAAACACTTTCTAGAGTTTGCGCGGGCGTTTGGAAATAAGAAAAGCTTACTTCCCCCGTTTTTTAAAATCACAGCTTCTAGAAGGTTTACATGATTTCGTAAAAAACACGAGTTTTTAGAAAATGTGTTTTATTTCATAAATGGAATCAACAAATTATGCACATTCTACGTCATAACGAGTTTCTATAGTTTGCGCATGCGTTTGGAAATAAGAAAAGCTTACTTCCCCCATTTTTTAAAATCACAGCTTCTAGAAGGTTTACATGATTTCTTAAAAAACACGAGTTTTTAGAAAATGTGTTTTATTTCATAAATGGAATCAACAAAGTATGCACATTTTACGTCATAACTACTTTCTATAGTTTGCGCATGCGTCCGGAAATAGGAAAAGCTTACTTACCCCCGTTTTTTAAAATCACAGCTTCTAGAAGGTTTACATGATTTCTTAAAAAACACGAGTTTTTAGAAAATGTGTTTTATTTCATCAATGGAATCAACAAAGTACGCACATTCTACGTCATAACGACTTTCTATAGTTTGTGCATGCGTCCGGAAATAAGAAAAGCCTACTTCCACTGTTTTTTAAAATCACAGCTTCTAGAAGGTTTACATGATTTCGTAAAAAAAACGAGTTTTTAGAAAATGTGTTCTATTTCATAAATATTATCTACAAAGTATGCACATTCTACGTCATAAAGACTTTCTATAGTTTGCGCAGGCGTTTGGAAATAAGAAAAGCTTACTTCCCCCCGTTTTTTAAAATCACAGCTTCTAGAAGGTTTACATGATTTCTTAAAAAACACGAGTTTTTAGAAAATGTGTTTTATTTCATAAATAGAATCAACAAAGTATGCACATTCTACGTCATAACGACTTTCTATAGTTTGCACATGCGTCCGGAAATAAGAAAAGCTTACTTCCACCATTTTTTAAAATCTCAGCTTCTAGAAGGTTTACATGATTTCGTAAAAAACACGAGTTTTTAGAAAATGTGTTTTATTTCATAAATGGAATCAACAAAGTATGCACATTCTACGTCATAACGACTTTCTATAGTTTGCGCAGGCGTGTGGAAATAAGAAAAGCTTACTTCCCCCGTTTTTTAAAATCACAGCTTCTAGAAGGTTTACATGATTTCTTAAAAAACACGAGTTTTTAGAAAATTTGTTTTATTTCATAAATAGAATCAACAAAGTATGCACATTCTACGTCATAACGACTTTCTATAGTTTGCACATGCCTCCGGAAATAAGAAAAGCTTACTTCCACCGTTTTTTAAAATCTCAGCTTCTAGAAGGTTTACATGATTTCGTAAAAAACATGAGTTTTTAGAAAATGTGTTTTATTTCATAAATGGAATCAATAAATTATGCACATTCTACGTCATAACGACTTTCTATAGTTTGCGCATGCGTTTGGAAATAAGAAATGCTTACTTCCCCCATTTTTTAAAATCACAGCTTCTAGAAGGTTTACATGATTTCTTAAAAAACACGAGTTTTTAGAAAATGTGTTTTATTTCATAAACGGAATCAACAAAGTATGCACATTTTACGTCATAACGAATTTCTATAGTTTGCGCATGCGTCCGGAAATAAGAAAAGCTTACTTCCACCGTTTTTTAAAATCACAGCTTCTAGAAGGTTTACATGATTTCGTAAAAAACACAGTGTTTTTAGAAAATGTGTTCTATTTCATAAATGGAATCTACAAAGTATGCACATTCTACGTCATAACGACTTTCTATAGTTTGCGCAGGCGTTTGGAAATAAGAAAAGCTTACTTCCCCCGTTTTTTAAAATCACAGCTTCTAGAAGGTTTACATGATTTCTTAAAAAACACGAGTTTTTAGAAAATGTGTTTTATTTCATAAATGGAATCAACAAAGTATGCACATTTTACGTCATAACGACTTTCTATAGTTTGCGCATGCGTCCGGAAATAAGAAAAGCTTACTTCCAGCGTTTTTTAAAATCACAGCTTCTAGAAGGTTTATATGATTTCTTAAAAAACACGAGTTTTTAGAAAATGTGTTTTATTTCATAAATAGAATCAACAAAGTATGCACATTCTACGTCATAACGACTTTCTATAGTTTGCACATGCGCCCGGAAATAAGAAAAGCTTACTTCCACCGTTTTTTAAAATCACAGCTTCTAGAAGGTTTACATGATTTCGTAAAAAACACGAGTTTTTAGAAAATGTGTTTTATTTCATAAATGGAATCAACAAAGTATGCACATTCTACGTCATAACGACTTTGTATAGTTTGCGCATGCGTTTGGAAATAAGAAAAGCTTACTTCCCCCGTTTTATAAAATCACAGCTTCTAGAAGGTTTACATGATTTCTTAAAAAACACGAGTTTTTAGAAAATGTGTTTTATTTCATAAATGGAATCAACAAAGTATGCACATTTTACGTCGTAACGACTTTCTATAGTTTGCGCATGCGTCCGGAAATAAGAAAAGCTTACTTCCAGCGTTTTTTAAAATCACAGCTTCTAGAAGGTTTACATGATTTCGTAAAAAACACGAGTTTTTAGAAAATGTGATTTATTTCATAAATGGAATCTACAAAGTATGCACATTCTACATCATAACGACTGTCTATAGTTTGCGCATGCGTCCGGAAAAAAGAGAAGCTTACTTCCCCCGTTTTTTAAAATCACAGCTTCTAGAAGGTTTACATGATTTCTTAAAAAACACGAGTTTTTAGAAAATGTTTTTTATTTAATAAATGGAATCAACAAAGTACGCACATTCTACGTCATAACGACTTTCTATAGTTTGTGCATGCGTCCGGAAATAAGAAAAGCTTACTTCCACCGTTTCTTAAAATCACAGCTTCTAGAAGGTTTACATGATTTCGTAAAAAACACGAGTTTTTAGAAAATGTGTTCTATTTCATAAATGGAATCTACAAAGTATGCACATTCTACGTCATAACGAATTTCTATAGTTTGCGCAGGCGTTTGGAAATAAGAAAAGCTTACTTCCCCCGTTTTTTAAAATCACAGCTTCTAGAAGGTTTACATGATTTCTTAAAAAACATGGGTTTTTAGAAAATGTGTTTTATTTCATAAATAGAATCAACAAAGTATGCACATTCTACGTCATAACGACTTTCTATAGTTTGCACATGCGTCTGGAAATAAGAAAAGCTTACTTCCACCATTTTTTAAAATCTCAGCTTCTAGAAGGTTTAGATGATTTAGTAAAAAACACGAGTTTTTAGAAAATGTGTTTTATTTCATAAATGGAATCAACAAAGTATGCACATTCTACGTCATAACGACTTTCTATAGTTTGCGGAGGCGTTTGGAAATAAGAAAAGCTTACTTCCCCCGTTTTTTAAAATCACAGCTTCTAGAAGGTTTACATGAGTTCTTAAAAAACACGAGTTTTTAGAAAATGTGTTTTATTTCATAAATAGAATCAACAAAGTATGCACATTCTACGTCATAACGACTTTCTATACTTTGCACATGCGTCCGGAAATAAGAAAAACTTACTTCCACCGTTTTTTAAAATCTCAGCTTCTAGAAGGTTTACATGATTTCGAAAAAAACACGAGTTTTTAGAAAATGTGTTTTATTTCATAAATGTTATCAACAAAGTATGCACATTCTACGTCATAACGACTTTCTATAGTTTGCGCATGCGTCCGGAAATAAGAAAAGCTTACTTCCACCGTTTTTTAAAATCACAGCTTCTAGAAGGTTTACATGATTTCGTAAAAAGCACGAGTTTTTAGAAAATGTGTTCTATTTCATAAATGGAATCTACAAAGTATGCACATTCTACGTCATAAATACTTTCTATAGTTTGCGCAGGCGTTTGGAAATAAGAAAAGCTTACTTCCCCCGTTTTTTAAAATCACAGCTTCTAGAAGGTTTACATGATTTCTTAAAAAACACGAGTTTTTAGAAAATGTGTTTTATTTCATAAATAGAATAAACAAAGTATGCACATTCTACGTCATAACGACTTTCTATAGTTTCACATGCGTCCGGAAATAAGAAAATCTTACTTCCACCATTTTTTAAAATCTCAGCTTCTAGAAGGTTTACATGATTTCGTAAAAAACACGAGTTTTTAGAGAATGTGTTTTATTTCATAAATGGAATCAACAAAGTATGCACATTCTACGTCATAACTACTTTCTATAGTTTGCGCATGCGTCCGGAAATAAGAAAAGCTTACTTCCACCGATTTTTAAAATCACAGCTTCTTGAAGGTTTACATGATTTCGTAAAAAACACGAGTTTTTAGAAAATGTGTTTTATTTCATAAATGGAATCTACAAAGTATGCACATTCTACGTCATAACGACTTTCTATAGTTTGCACATGCGTCCGGAAATAAGAAAAGCTTACTTCCACCGTTTTTTAAAATCACAGCTTCTAGAAGGTTTACATGATTTCATAAAAAACACGAGTTTTTAGAAAATGTGTTTTATTTCATAAATGGAATCAACAAAGTATGCACATTCTACATCATAACGACTTTCTATAGTTTGTGCATTCGTCCGGAAATAAGAAAAGCTTACTTCCACCGTTTTTTAAAATCACAGCTTCTAGAAGGTTTACATGATTTCGTAAAAAACACGAGTTTTTAGAAAATGTGTTTTGTTTCATAAATGAAATCTACAAAGTATGCACATTCTACATCATAACGACATTCTATAGTTTGCGCATGCATCCGGAAATAAGAAAAGCTTACTTCCACCGTTTTTTAAAATCATAGCTTCTAGAAGGTTTACATGATTTCGTAAAAAACACGAGTTTTTAGAAAAGGGGTTTTATTTCATAAATGGAATCTACAAAGTTTGCACATAGTACGTCATAACGACTTTCTATAGTTTGCGCATCCGTCCGGAAAGAAGAAAAGCTTACCTCCCCCGTTTTTTAAAATCACAGCTTCTAGAAGGTTTACATGATTTGTTAAAAAACACGAGTTTTTAGAAAATGTGTTTTATTTCATAAATAGAATCAACAAAGTATGCACATTCTACGTCGTAACGACTTTCTATAGTTTGCGCATGCGTCCGGAAATAAGAAACGCTTACTTCCCCCGTTTTTTAAAATCACAGCTTCTAGAAGGTTTACATGATTTCGTAAAAAACACGAGTTTTTAGAAAATGTGTTTTATTTCATAAATGGAATCTACAAAGTATGCACATTCTACGTCATAACGACTTTCTATAGTTTGCGCATGCGTCCGGAAATAAGAAAAGCTTGCTTCCCCCATTTTTTAAAATCACAGCTTCTAGAAGGTTTACATGATTTCTTAAAAAACACGAGTTTTTAGAAAATGTGTTTTATTTCATAAATGGAATCAACAAAGTATGCACATTCTACGTCATAAGGACATTCTATAGTTTGCGCATGCGTCCGGAAATAACAAAAGCTTACTTCCACCGTTTTTTAAAATCACAGCTTCTAGAAGGTTTACATGATTTCGTAAAAAACACGAGTTTTTAGAAAATGTGTTTTATTTCTTAAATGTTATCTACAAAGTTTGCACATTCTACGTCATAATGACTTTCTATAGTTTGCGCATCCGTCCGGAAATAAGAAAAGCTTACTTCCCCTGTTTTTTAAAATCACAGCTTTTAGAAGGTTTACATGATTTCTTAAAAAACACGAGTTTTTAGAAAATGTGTTTTATTTCATAAATGGAATCAACAAAGTATGCACATTCTACATCATAACGACTTTTCTATAGTTTGCGCATTTGTCCGGAAAGAAGAAAAGCTTACTTCCACCGTTTTTTAAAATCACAGCTTCTAGAAGGTTTACATGATTTCGTAAAAAACACGAGTTTTTAGAAAATGTGTTTTATTTCATAGATGGAATCTACAAAGTATGCACATTCTACATCATAACGAATTTCTATAGTTTGCGCATGCGTCCGGAAAGAAGAAAAGCTTACTTCCCCCGTTTTTTAAAATCACAGCTTCTAGAAGGTTTACATGATTTCGTAAAAAACACGAGTTTTTAGAAAATGTGTTTTATTTCATAAATGGAATCTACAAAGTATGCACATTCTACGTCATAAAGACATTCTATAGTTTGCGCATGCGTCCGGAAATAAGAAAAGCTTACTTCCAACGTTTTTTAAAATCACAGCTTCTAGAAGGTTTACATGATTTCGTAAAAAACACGAGTTTTTAGAAAATGTGTTTTATTTCATAAATATAATCTACAAAGTATGCACATTCTACGTCATAACGACTTTCTATAGTTTGCGCATGCGTCCGGAAATAAGAAACGCTTACTTCCCCCATTTTTTAAAATCACAGCTTCTAGAAGGTTTACATGATTTCGTAAAAAACACGAGTTTTTAGAAAATGTGTTTTATTTCATAAATGGAATCTACAAAGTATGCACATTCTACGTCATAACGAATTTCTATAGTTTGCGCATGCGTTCGGAAATAAGAAAAGCTTGCTTCCCCCATTTTTTAAAATCACAGCTTCTAGAAGGTTTACATGATTTCTTAAAAAACACGAGTTTTAGAAAATGTGTTTTATTTCATAAATGGAATCAACAAAGTATGCACATTCTACGTCATAACGACGTTCTATAGTTTATGCATGCGTTTGGAAATAAGAAAAGCTTACTTCTCCCGTTTTTTAAAATCACGGCTTCTAGATGGTTTACATGATTTCTTAAAAAACACGAGTTTTTAGAAAATGTGTTTTATTTCATAAATGGAATCAACAAAGTATGCACATTCTACGTCATAACGACTTTCTATACTTTGCACATGCGTCCGGAAATAGGAAAAGCTTGCTTCCCCCATTTTTTAAAATCACAGCTTCTAGAAGGTTTACATGATTTCTTAAAAAACACGAGTTTTTAGAAAATGTGTTTTATTTCATAAATGGAATCAACAAAGTATGCACATTATACGTCATACGGACTTTCTATAGTTTGCGCATGCGTTTGGAAATAAGAAAAGCTTACTTCCCCCGTTTTTAAAAATCACGGCTTCTAGATGGTTTACATGATTTCTTAAAAAACACGAGTTTTTAGAAAATGTGTTTTATTTCATAAATGGAATCAATAAAGTATGCACATTCTACGTCATAACGACTTTCTATACTTTGCACATGCGTCCGGAAATAGGAAAAGCTTACTTCTCCCATTTTTTACTATCACAGCATCTAGAAGGTTTACATGATTTCGTAAAAAACACGAGTTTTTAGAAAATGTGTTTTATTTCATAAATGGAATCAACAAAGTATGCACATTCTACGTCATAACGACTTTCGATAGTTTGCGCATGCGTCCGGAAATAAGAAAAGCTTACTTCCACCGTTTTTTAAAATCACAGCTTCTAGAAGGTTTACATGATTTCGCAAAAAACACGAGTTTTTAGAAAATGTGTTTTATTTCATAAATGGAATTTACAAAGCATGCACATTCTACGTCATAACGACTTTCTATAGTTTGCGCATGCGTCCGGAAATAAGAAAAGCTTAATCAACCGTTTTTTAAAATCACAGCTTCTAGAAGGTTTACATGATTTTGTAAAAAACACGAGTTTTTAGAAAATGTGTTTTATTTCATAAATGGAATCTACAAAGTATGCACATTCTACGTGATAACGACTTTCTAATGTTTGCGCATGCGTTTGGAAATAAGAAAAGCTTACCTCCCCCGTTTTTTAAAATCACAGCTTCTAGAAGGTTTACATGATTTCTTAAAAAACACGAGTTTTTAGAAAATGTGTTTTATTTCATAAATGGAATCAACAAAGTATGCACATTCTAGGTCATAACGAATTTCTATAGTTTGCTCATGCGTCCGGAAATAAGAAAAGCTTACTTCCCCCATTTTTTAAAATCACAGCTTCTAGAAGGTTTACATGATTTCTTAAAAAACACGAGTTTTTAGAAAATGTGTTTTATTTCATAAATGGAATCAACAAAGTATGCACATTCTACGTCATAACGACGTTCTATAGTTTATGCATGCGTTTGGAAATAAGAAAAGCTTACTTCCCCCATTTTTTAAAATCACAGCTTCTAGAACGTTTATATGATTTACTAAAAACACGAGTTTTTAGAAAATTTGTTTTATTTCATAAATGGAATCAACAAAGTATGCACATTCTACGTCATAAGAACTTTCTATAGTTTATGCATGCGTCCGGAAATAAGAAAAGCTTACTTCCACCGTTTTTTAAAATCACAGCTTCTAGAAGGTTTACATGATTTCTTAAAAAACACGAGTTTTTAGAAAATATGTTTTATTTCATAAATGGAATATACAAAGTATGCACATTCTACGTCATAACTACTTTCTATAGTTTGCGCATGCGTCCGGAAATAAAAAAAGCTTACTTCCCCCATTTTTTAAAATCACAGCTTCTAGAAGGTTTACATGATTTCTTAAAAAACACGAGTTTTTAGAAAATGTGTTTTATTTCATAAATGGAATCAACAAAGTATGCACATTCTACGTCATAACAACTTTCTATAGTTTGCGCATGTGTTTGGAAATAAGAAAAGCTTACTTCCCCCGTTTTTTAAAATCACAGCTTCTAGAAGGTTTACATGATTTCTTAAAAAACACGAGTTTTTAGAAAATGTGTTTTATTTCATAAATGGAATCAACAAAGTATGCACATTCTGCGTCATAACGAATTTCTATAGTTTGCTCATGCATCCGGAAATAACAAAAGCTTACTTCCACCGTTTTTTAAAATCACAGCTTCTAGAAGGTTTACATGATTTCGTAAAAAACACGAGTTTTTAGAAAATGTGTTTTATTTCATAAATGGAATCTACAAAGTATGCACATTCTACGTCATAACGACTTTATATAGTTTGTGTTAGAATTCAATATGCTAAGACAGAAAATAGCAATATTACATTCCATTTCACAATAATAGCATATACAGGATCACTGAAGAAACAACAAGCATAGCATAAACACAAGAGAAAGAGATTTATCCTGGGAAACCCTCATGGGGTAGAAAACCCAGCAAAGCTTCCTCAATATAGATGACCAGCAATATACAAAGATGCAAACCCTGAGCATAAGCTCCTTCTCCTCCATAGCAGACCTCTCCTCCACAAATGCGCCTTTCTCAAGTGAGTGAGTGTGTGTATAATGAGGAACACACCTCCTCTATTTATACACTTCTCTGGTATGTATTTTACACAAGTACATGTAGGCTCGTATTTAACCATTAGGTTAAATACCCCATTATAACTGACTGGGCCGACCCCTCTAGGGTGGTCTAATAACCCTTTGACCCACATAACACATTTAGGGCCGACCCCCACTAGGGAAGTCTAATAACCCGAGTTACCACATTCCGACGGAGGAATAAACATCTCCGGATATACAATAAGATCTTCACGGAGGAATGAATCATCTCCGGAATAATAAAGTACAAATATAATATTCTTTGAAGTTACAATATCTCAACACTCCCCCTTAACGAGAAGGATATTATAACAGCATCTGCCCGAGCAAGGAGTCATCAACATCATACATGATACATCTATAAATCATTGGAAGCTTTCTCAACATCATTAGTAACTCAAGCAGTTACTGGAACATCTTCAATACTGGAACATCGACATCTTCAGTATTGAGTCTTTATCTTCTGTAGCACTTGAATAGCTACAACAATATCATCATCTGGATCCTCACGATACACGATCATCAGCATCATCATCTCATGATCATTAGCATCGTCATCACACGATCATCAGCATCGTCATCTCACGATCATCAGCATCGTCTTCTCACGATCATCAACATCGTCATCACATGATCATCAGCATCGTCATCATACGATCATCAACATCGTCATCTCACGATCATCAGCATCGTCATCACACGATCATCAGCATCGTCATCACACGATCATCAGTACAAGTATTCATGCCAATACAAGTAACCACATCATTAATACAAGTATCCATACCGATACAAGTAACCACATCATCAATACAAGTATCCATACCGATACAAGTAACCACATCATCAATACAAGTATCCTACTGATACAAGTAACCAAATCATCAATACAAGTATCCTACTGATACAAGTAACCAAATCATCAATACAAGTATCCTACCGATACAAGTAACCACATCATCAATACAAGTATCCTACTGATACAAGTAACCACATCATCAATACAAATATCCTACCGATACAAGTAACCACATCAACAATACCATCACTTTCTCGGAGACCATTCGTCTACGGATCAATTCAGGGACCGAAGTCCGGGGATGATACAATCCCCATCACGTACATTTTGAACTATCAGTTCCGGGATGATGCAATCCCCATCACGTACATTTTGAACTATCAGTTCCGGGATGATGCAATCCCCATCACGTACATTTTGAACTATCAGTTCCGGGATGATGCAATCCCCATCACGTACATTTTGAACTATCAGTTCCGGGATGATGCAATCCCCATCATGTACATTTTGAACTATCAGTTCCGGGATGATGCAATCCCCATCACGTACATTTTGAACTATCAGTTCCGGGATGATGCAATCCCCATCACGTACATTTTGAACTATCAGTTCCGGTATGATGCAATCCCCATCACGTACATTTTGAACTATCAGTTCCGGGATGATGCAATCCCCATCACGTACATTTTGAACTATCAGTTCCGGGATGATGCAATCCCCATCACGTACATTTTGAACTATCAGTTCTGGGATGATGCAATCCCCATCACGTACATTTTGAACTATCAGTTCCGGGATGATGCAATCCCCATCACGTACATTTTGAACTATCAGTTCAGGGACGATGCAGTCCTATCCTCTATTCTCGGAGACCTCACGTCTACGGCTCTCTTTAGGACTGAGAGTCCAGGGATGATCCAATCCCCTCAAGTCCATCAAGGACTTCATTCTCGGAGACCTCACGTCTACGGCTCTCTTTAGGACTGAAAGTCCAGGGATGATCCAATCCCCTCAAGTCCACCAAAGACTTCATTCTCGGAGATCTCACGTCTACGGCTCTCTTTAGGACTGAAAGTCCAGGGATGATCCAATCCCCTCAAGTCCACCAAGGACTTCATTCTCGGAGACCTCACATCTACGGCTCTCTTTAGGACTGAAAGTCCAGGGATGATTCAATCCCCTCAACTGTCCACTAAGGACTTCTTTCTCGGAGACCTTACGTCTACGGTTCTCTTTAGGACTGAAAGTCCAGGGATGATCCAATCCCCTCAAGTCCACCAAGGACTTCATTCTCGGAGACCTCACGTCTACGGCTCTCTTTAGGACTGAAAGTCCAGGGATGATCCAATCCCCTCAATTGTCCACTAAGGACTTCATTCTCGGAGACCTTACGTCTACGGTTCTCTTTAGGACTGAAAGTCCAGGGATGATCCAATCCCCTCAACTGTCCACTAAGGACTTCATTCTCGGAGACCTTACGTCTACGGTTCTCTTTAGGACTGAAAGTCCAGGGATGATCCAATCCCCTTTTGTATTCTCATCTATACAAGAGCAGTTATCACATTAGCATGTATTCTCACCAATACATCAAAACATGTATTCATCACAACTAGCATGTATTCTTACTAATACATCAAAACATGTATACATCACAACTAGCATGTATTTTTACTAATACATCAAAACATGTATACATCACATCTAGCATACATCTAACATCAAAACATGTATACATCACAACTAGCATGTATTCTTACTAATACATCAAAACATGTATACATCACATCTAGCATGTATTCTTAATAATACATCAAAACATGTATACATCACAACTAGCATGTATTCTTACTAATACATCAAGACATGTATACATCACATCTAGCATGTATTCTTACTAATACATCTAACATCAACACATGTATACATCACAACTAGCATGTATAAGTAAAGCTAAGTATTCTAAGTATAAGAGTCCTAAATCTAAATAATTCTAAGTAACTGGGTGTAGAGAACAGGTTACCTCATCAACGACCTTGATGTTCGATGAGACAATCTCATCAGCAGTGACTATACTACTCCCCCTTTCGAGGAGGGTCCTTTTGAACTGCACCAAGCTTGTCTCGGAAGTATTCAAACTTCACTCGAGACAGAGGTTTGGTTGGTAACTTCTTCACTTGACGTAGAGGCTTGGTTAGTACAACGGTAACCTGTTACAAATTCAAATTTTTAGAGTTCCTTTCTGTGTCATAACTTGTTAGCTCCCTATGTTCTTTGACTTATCATGGAACACTAGATTCTATGTCATCTTGATACAACTCTAAATATCACATAGGATCTCAGTTGGTTCTATCTCTAAGTCAAACAAACTTAAAGCCAAACTTCTTCACAACTAGCAGAGCAAGCAGCCATATATTCCGCTTGTGCTGAGAGCCACACTAGACTGCTTCCAGCTAAACCACGAGATCATGGCTAATCCCGGACAATAACATCCTCTCGATGTGTTCTTCTTGTCTGATACACTTCCTGCCCAAACAGAATCTGAATAGCCATCTGAAGTCATGATCTTCAAGATAGCATAGATCAAATTCTATCATGTCCTTTATGTGCCTCATCACATACTTTGCAACTATCAGGTAAACACATCTAGTTTCCACTAGATACTAACTCAAGGTGTTCATAACAAAGCATATATCTAACCTAGTATATGTTAGATATATCAAAGACCCAATAATTTACTGTACAGAGTTATATCTACTAACTCTGATGAGTTATCCCCTAACAGCTTCAAGTTGGAATCCGTAAGAGTGGCCATTCCAACACCTCAAGTCATATTTCTCATCATACTTTCCCTGGTTGAGAAATATTCCTTCTGAGACTTGCCATACTTCCAGACCTAGGAAGTAAAGCATCAATTTGAGATCTTTCATTTTTCATTTCTGCATAGAATGGTCTTCTGCATATCTATCTGTGCCATCTCTCGTTAGATGGGTCTACTGATATGAGCCTCAAAATCATTCGAACTCTATGGTTAGTTCCTTCTTGCATCCATGTCATATGTGTATCATATTCAACCTTGTAGCAAAGGTTGAGATCCACATCACCCATGGTGATCATTAAGCTTATCAATTTATTATCGATCCTAGGTACCTATACAGAACCTGATTCACACTTCTTCTTTAATTACACCATACTTGGAGCAAACATCTTGTTGTGATTCTCTTCCCCTTTCTAAGAGAATCTTCTAGCCATGAGCCTTCTAAATCTTCTTGTTTATCCACCACTTGTACGGTGTCCATCATTCTTGATGACCTTTCCTACAAATCAAAATTAAGTACATGATTAGTAATACTTCATAATCATCAAAAGATAACCTATTATGCATACAGATATCATTCACATAGTGATGCAACTATTTTGACCAATACTTTGGCACAACACTTTCCCATATCCTGTATGCATACAGTGGCTATCTAGATGCCTTCCATCTCTACCAGAACATACTATCGAGAGTGTGCACAACTCTCAGCATGTCAGCAAAGAGGTTTCATTCTAGACAAGCAACAATGGAATGTTTGTCCAACTTACCAAACATATGCACATTAGTTGTATACTGTTCAATGCTCTATGAATGTTTACACTCAGCATTATATATTCTAAGAATACAAATATGCATGCAGGCAATATCATTACTATTTCAAATAGCAACTCAAATACTTATCTTTTATGTTTGTGTGGCTGCCTCCCGCTTGATCTTCTGTATGTCTTTTGAACTTCTATTCATTCTGTACCACTGTGCATGCTCAAGAGTCATCCTCATGATCTCATACACTCATTAGTTTATTCTAAATGCTATCAAAACATTATAGTACTAAATAATCTTGAAAACGTATAGTCATGATTATAGTTAATAAACATTAGTATTCAAGATTTCAGTGAAGTCTTCTTTTACTCATGTATATCATTGATAAAAGATATAATATGCATAATCCCTTGATTACTAACTTTATGAATAAGCATAACCAATCATTCCAAGTATACTTATATAAGGGATCCTAACACAAGGTAAGATTCATGGGAAACATACCTGGATTAGTATACCTACTTGGTTATGTACAACATACCTAAACAACCTCTTCAATGATTTAGAGATCCTGAGCTAGAACCTGCATGTCTCATAGGTTAAGCATAATATAACAAAGTCATACATACCTCGTAAGTAGAACAAAGATTATGGATGAGTCTTTGTCTTCATGTTTTCATGGTCATGGAGCCTGATTTGTCTTTTGTGATGTACCTGTATCTTGTTAGCAGACAACCTCAACCTCACACAACACCATAATGCATTAGTACAATCATAAGTGTCAACACCCTAACCAATGAATATCTTCTATCGTGCCTTCATAATTTTGTTAAGGTGACACAACAAATCTAAAATCAAGATTGTACTAACTGTAATAACATGAAGACAAACATACCATAAACTTAATCATGAACAAATCTCAAAACATACCTCGATGAGTCATACCTATCGGGATCGCTTGTAATCTCCTTATGTAAAGCCTTAGCCTCATCTCCCTCTGAAACATGAACTCCTTCACTTATGTAGGTGACCAATCCATCTTCTTCTAGGATTCACTGGACGTGACCCTGAACTGGGGTTTGATGAAGCCCACTCTTTTGCCCCATCAAAAAGTTTGATCCAAAGCTCTAAGCTTCTATTTTTCTGAGGAGCTTCCAGCCGTGGTCACAGATTTCAAAAATTCCCATTTTTACAGAAGCCCTAATTTTCCGCTTTTCTGATCAAAGTCCCGAACTAGGGTCTAATCAAGCCCGGCCTTCTGCCCAACCAAAAATTCTGATCTTGGTCTCTAAATTTCTATTTTGATGAGTAGCATCCATCCGTGGTCTCCTATTACAAAAATTTCAACTTTCTCCAAAGCCCTAAATTCCGGAAGTCATGAATGAAGGTACCAAAAAATAATTCTGTTTTGACAGAAATATGTACCTGATTGTTTCTGGTGTAACTCTGAAATGTTTGATCCACAGGGTCTGAAAACATTTCCTGAGATAGCCTGACCTGTTATCTTTCTATCCTGACAGGTCTGACCTCAATTGGATTCTCTGAGAGAGATTTATGCCAAATGTCGCAACGTGACCTGTTTTGGGAAAATACAGGAGAGCGAACTTGTACGGCGTGCCACGTGTCACTGTTTGACCGTCGGCCTATGAAAAAGTTTTCTGAGATAGCTCGGCCTGTTATCTTTCCATCCTGACAAGTCTGACCTCAATTGGATTTTCTGAGAGAGAGTTATGCCAAGTGTCGCAACGCGACCTGTTTATGGGATAATACAGGAGAGCGAACTTGTACGGCGTGCCACGTGTCACTGGTTCAACTTCGGCCTCTGAAAAAGTTTTCTGAGATAGTACAGTCTGTGTACTACCTGTCACTTTTCCCGAAATTTCATTTGGAGCTTCCTAGCCCAAGTTATGACCTTTTTCCCAAGGTCACCTGATTTTGACTCAGATCTGGAAGAGGCAGAAACCCTATATTGTACAGATCATAAATCACCAAGTACAACGAAGTAGAGGTTGTCCTTTGGACAAAAGGTACCTGGAGATGTTAGCTTCGTCTTGTAACAATTTCAGATCCGAAAACTTCGCCAAAACGGATTTATAGCGAAAGTGCTACGATGACTGGTTTTTGCTATGTAAAACCCTAACCTTCAAATTGTCGTAAGTAAAGCAAGTGTCTTTAGTGCCATACCTTGTCTTCCTTCAGGTTAGCTCTGATACCATGTTAGAATTCAATATGCTAAGACAGAAAATAGCAGCATTACATTCCATTTCACAATAATAGCATATACAGGATCACTGAAGAAACAACAAGCATAGCATAAACACAAGAGACAGAGATTTATCCTGGGAAACCCTCATGGGGTAGAAAACCCAGCAAAGCTTCCTCAATATAGATGACCAGCAATATACAAAGATGCAAACCCTGAGCATAAGCTCCTTCTCCTCCATAGCAGACCTCTCCTCCACAAATGCGCCTTTCTCAAGTGAGTGAGTGTGTGTATAATGAGGAACACACCTCCTCTATTTATACACTTCTCTGGTATGTATTTTACACAAGTACATGTAGGCTCGTATTTAACCATTAGGTTAAATACCCCAATATAAATGACTGGGCCGACCCCTCTAGGGTGGTCTAATAACCCTTTGACCCACATAACACATTTAGGGCCGACCCCCACTAGGGAAGTCTAATAACCCGAGTTACCACATTCCGACGGAGGAATAAACATCTCCGGATATACAATAAGATCTTCACGGAGGAATGAATCATCTCCGGAATAATAAAGTACAAATATAATATTCTTTGAAGTTACAATATCTCAACAGTTTGCGCATGCGTCCGGAAATAAGAAAAGCTTACTTCCCCCGTTTTTTAAAATCACAACTTCTAGAAGCTTTACATGATTTCTTAAAAAACACGAGTTTTTAGAAAATGTGTTTTATTTCATAAATGGAATCAACAAAGTATGCACATTCTACGTCATAACGAATTTCTATAGTTTGCGCATGCGTTTGGAAATAAGAAAAGCTTACTTCCCCCGTTTTTTAAAATCACAGCTTCTAGAAGGTTTACATGATTTCTTAAAAAACACGAGTTTTTAGAAAATGTGTTTTATTTCATAAATGGAATCAACAAAGTATGCACATTCTACGTCATAACGACTTTGTATAGTTTGCGCATGCGTTTGGAAATAAGAAAAGCTTACTTCCCCCATTTTTTAAAATCACAGCTTCTAGAAGGTTTACATGATTTTTTAAAAAACACGAGTTTTTAGAAAATGTGTTTTATTTCATAAATGGAATCAACAAAGTATGCACATTCTACATCATAACGACTTTCTATACTTTGCGCATGCGTCCGGAAATAAGAAAAGCTTACTTCTCTCGTTTTTTAAAATCACAGCATCTTGAAGTTTTACATGATTTCGTAAAAAACATGATTTTTTAGAAAATGTGTTTTATTTCATAAATAGAATCAACAAAGTATGCACATTCTACGTCATAACGACATTCTATACTTTGCGCATGCGTCCGGAAATAAGAAAAGCTTACTTCGACCGTTTTTTAAAATCCCAGCTTCTAGAAGGTTTACATGATTTCGTAAAAAACATGAGTTTTTAGAAAATGTGTTTTATTTCATCATTGGAATCTACAAAGTATGCACATTCTACATCATAACGACTTTATATAGTTTTCGCACGCGTCCGGAAATAAGAAAAGCTTAATCAACCGTTTTTTAAAATCACATCTTCTAGAAGGTTTACATGATTTTGTAAAAAACACAAGTTTTTAGAAAATGTGTTTTCTTTCATAAATGGAATCTACAAAGTATGCACATTCTACGTCATAACGAAATTCTATAGTTTGTGAATGCGTCCGGAAATAAGAAAAGCTTACTTCCCCCGTTTTTTAAAATCACAGCTTCTAGAAGGTTTACATGATTTCTTAAAATACACGAGTTTTTAGAAAATGTGTTTTATTTCATAAATGGAATCAACAAAGTATGCACATTCTATGTCATAACGACTTTCTATAGTTTGCGCATGCGTTTGGAAATAAGAAAAGCTTACTTCCCCTGTTTTTTAAAATCAAAGCTTATAAAAGGTTTACATGATTTATTAAAAAACACGAGTTTTTAGAAAATGTGTTTTATTTCATAAATGGAATCAATAAAGTATGCACATTCTACGTCATAAAGAATTTCTATAGTTTGCACATGCGTCCGGAAATAAGAAAAGCTTACTTCCACCGTTTTTTAAAATCACAGCTTCTAGAAGGTTTAGATGATTTCTTAAAAAACACAAGTTTTTAGAAAATGTGTTTTATTTCATAAATGGAATCAACAAAGTATGCACATTCTACATCATAACGACTTTCTATAGTTTGCGCATGCGTTTGGAAATAAGAAAACCTTACTTCCCCCATTTTTTAAAATCACAGCTTCTAGAAGGTTTACATGATTTCTTAAAAAACACGAGTTTTTAGAAAACGTGTTTTATTTCATAAATAGAATCAACAAAGTATGCACATTCTACGTCATAACGACTTTCTATAGTTTTCGCATGAGTTTGGAAATAAGAAAAGCTTACTTCCCCCGTTTTTTAAAATTACAGCTTCAAGAAGGTTAACATGATTACTTAAAAAACATGAGTTTTTAGAAAATGTGTTTTATTTCATAAATGGATTCAACAAAGTATGCACATTCTACGTCATAAGGACTTTCTATAGTTTGCGCATGCGTCCGGAAATAAGAAAAGCTTACTTCCCCCATTTTTTAAAATCACAGCTTCTAGAAGGTTTACATGATTTCTTAAAAAACACGAGTTTTTAGAAAATGTATTTTATTTCATCAATGGAATCAACAAAGTATGGACATTCTACGTCATAAGGACTTTCTATAGTTTGCGCATGCGTTTGAATATGAGAAAAGCTTACTTCCCCCGTTTTTTAAAATCACAGCTTCTAGAAGGTTTACATGATTTCTTAAAAAACACGAGTTTTTAGAAAATGTGTTTTATTTCATAAATGGAATCAACAAAGTATGCACATTCTACATCATAACGACTTTCTATAGTTTGCGCATGCGTCCGGAAATAAGAAAAGCTTACTTCCACCGTTTTTTAAAATCACAGCTTCTAGAAGGTTTACATGATTTCGCAAAAAACACGAGTTTTTAGAAAATGTGTTTTATTTCATAAATGGAATCTACAAAGTATGCACATTCTACGTCATAACGACTTTCTATAGTTTGCGCATGAGTTTGGAAATAAGAAAATCTTACTTCCCCCATTTTTTAAAATCACAGCTTCTAGAAGGTTTACATGATTTCTTAAAAAACATGAGTTTTTAGAAAATGTGTTTTATTTCATAAATGGAATCAATAAAGTATTCACATTCTACGTCATAAGGACTTTCTATAGTTTGCGCATGCGTCCGGAAATAAGAAAAGCTTACTTCCCCCATTTTTTAAAATCACAGCTTCTAGAAGGTTTACATGATTTCTTAAAAAACATGAGTTTTTAGAAAATGTGTTTTATTTCATAAATGGAATCAACAAAGTATGCACATTCTACGTCATAAGGACTTTCTATAGTTTGCGCAAGCGTTTGAATATAAGAAAAGCTTACTTCCCCCGTTTTTTAAAATCACAGCTTCGAGAAGGTTTACGTGATTTCTTAAAAAACACTAGTTTTTAGAAAATGTATTTTATTTCATAAATGGAATCAACAAAGTATGCACATTCTACATCATAACGACTTTCTATAGTTTCCGCATGCGTCCAAAAATAAGAAAAGCTTACTTCGACCCTTTTTTAAAGTCACAGCTTCTGGAAGGTTTACATGATTTCGCAAAAAACACGAGTTTTTAGAAAATGTGTTTTATTTCATAAATGGAATCTACAAAGTATGCACATTCTACGTCATAACGACTTTCTATAGTTTGCGCATGCGTTTGGAAATAAGAAAAGCTTACTTCCCCCATTTTTTAAAATCACAGCTTATAGAAGGTTTACATGATTTCTTAAAAAACACGAGTTTTTAGAAAATGTGTTTTATTTCATAAATGGAATCAACAAAGTATGCACATTCTACGTCATAATGAATTTCTATAGTTTGCGCATGCGTCCAAAAATAAGAAAAGCTTACTTCCATTGTTTTTTAAAATCACAGCTTCTAGAAGGTTTACATGATTTCTTAAAAAACACGAGTTTTTAGAAAATGTGTTTTATTTCATAAATAGAATCAACAAAGTATGCACATTCTACGTCATAACGACTTTCTATAGTTTGCGCATGCGTCCGGAAATAAGAAAAGCTTACTTCCACCATTTTTTAAAATCACAGCATCTAGAAGGTTTACATGATTTCGTAAAACACACGAGTTTTTAGAAAATGTGTTTTATTTAATAAATTGAATCTACAAAGTATGCACATTCTACATCATAACGACATTCTATAGTTTGCGCATGCGTCCGGAAATAAGAAAAGCTTACTTCCACCGTTTTTTAAAATCACAGCTTCTAGAAGATTTACATGATTTCGTAAAATCCACGAGTTTTTAGAAAATGTGTTTTATTTCATAAATGGAATCAACAAAGTATGCACATTCTACGTCATAACGAATTTCTATAGTTTGCGCATGCGTTTGGAAATAATAAAAGCTTACTTCCCCCGTTTTTTAAAATCACAGCTTCTAGAAGGTTTACATGATTTCTTAAAAAACACGAGTTTTTAGAAAATGTGTTTTATTTCATAAATGGAATCAACAAAGTATGCACATTCTACGTCATAACGACTTTCTATAGTTTGCGCATGCGTTTGGAAATAAGAAAAGCTTACTTCCCGCATTTTTTAAAATCACAGCTTCTAGAAGGTTTATATGATTTCTTAAAAAACACGAGTTTTTAGAAAATGTGTTTTATTTCATAAATGGAATCAACAAAGTATGCACATTCTACATCATAACGAATTTCTATACTTTGAGCATGCGTCCGGAAATAAGAAAAGCTTACTTCTCCCGTTTTTTAAAATCACAGCATCTAGAAGTTTTACATGATTTCGTAAAAAACACGATTTTTTAGAAAATGTGTTTTATTTCATAAATGGAATATACAAAGTATGCACATTCTATGTCATAACGACATTCTATACTTTGCGCATGCGTCCGGAAATAAGAAAAGCTTACTTCCCCCGTTTTTTAAAATCACAACTTCTAGAAGGTTTACATGATTTCTTAAAAAACACGAGTTTTTAGAAAATGTGTTTTATTTCATAAATGGAATCAACAAAGTATGCACATTCTACATCATAACGAATTTCTATAGTTTGCGCATGCGTCCGGAAATAAGAAAAGCTTACTTCCCCCATTTTTTAAAATCACAGCTTCTAGAAGGTTTACATGATTTCTTAAAAAACACTAGTTTTTAGAAAATGTGTTTTATTTCATAAATGGAATCAACAAAGTATGGACATTCTACGTCATAAGGACTTTCTATAGTTTGCGCATGCGTTTGAATATAAGAAAAGCTTACTTCCCCCGTTTTTTAAAATCACAGCTTCTAGAAGGTTTACATGATTTCTTAAAAAACATGAGTTTTTAGAAAATGTGTTTTATTTCATAAATGGAATCAACAAAGTATGCACATTCTACATCATAACGACTTTTTATAGTTTGCGCATGCGTCCGGAAATAAGAAAAGCTTACTTCCACCGTTTTTTAAAATCACAGCTTCTAGAAGGTTTACATGATTTCGCAAAAAACACTAGTTTTTAGAAAATGTGTTTTATTTCATAAATGGAATCTACAAAGTATGCACATTGTACGTCATAACGACTTTCTATAGTTTGCGCATGAGTTTGGAAATAAGAAAATCTTACTTCCCCCATTTTTTAAAATCACAGCTTCTAGAAGGTTTACATGATTTCTTAAAAAACATGAGTTTTTAGAAAATGTGTTTTATTTCATAAATAGAATCAACAAAGTATTCACATTCTACGTCATAAGGACTTTCTATAGTTTGCGCATGCGTCCGGAAATAAGAAAAGCTTACTTCCCCCATTTTTTAAAATCACAACTTCTAGAAGGTTTACATGATTTCTTAAAAAACACGATTTTTTAGAAAATGTGTTTTATTTCATAAATGGAATCAACAAAGTATGCACATTCTACGTCATAAGGACTTTCTATAGTTTGCGCAAGCGTTTGAATATAACAAAAGCTTACTTCCCCCGTTTTTTAAAATCACAGCTTCTAGAAGGTTTACGTGATTTCTTAAAAAACACTAGTTTTTAGAAAATGTGTTTTATTTCATAAATGGAATCTACAAAGTATGCACATTCTACGTCAGAACGACTTTCTATAGTTTGCACATGCGTTTGGAAATAAGAAAAGCTTACTTCCCCCGTTTTTTAAAATCACAGCTTCTAGAAGGTTTACATGATTTCTTAAAAAACACGAGTTTTTAGCATATGTGTTTTATTTCATAAATGGAATCAACAAAGTATGCACATTCTACGTCATAACGAATTTCTATAGTTTGCGCATGTGTCCAGAAATAAGAAAAGCTTACTTCCACTGTTTTTTTAAATCACAGCTTCTAGAAGGTTTACATGATTTCTTAAAAAACACGAGTTTTTAGAAAATGTGTTTTATTTCATAAATAGAATCAACAAAGTATGCACATTCTACGTTATAACGACTTTCTATAGTTTGCACATGCGTCCGGAAATAAGAAAAACTTACTTCCACCATTTTTTAAAATCATAGCATCTAGAAGGTTTACATGATTTCGTAAAACACACGAGTTTTTAGAAAATGTGTTTTAATTGATAAATGGAATCTACAAAGTATGCACATTCTACATCATAACGACATTCTATAGTTTGCGCATGCGTCCGGAAATAAGAAAAGCTTACTTCCACCGTTTTTTAAAATCACAGCTTCTAGAAGATTTACATGATTTCGTAAAAAACACGAGTTTTTAGAAAATGTGTTTTATTTCATAAATGGAATCAACAAAGTATGCACATTCTACGTCATAACGAATTTCTATAGTTTGCGCATGCGTTTGGAAATAATAAAAGCTTACTTCCCCCGTTTTTTAAAATCACAGCTTCTAGAAGGTTTACATGATTTCTTAAAAAACACGAGTTTTTAGAAAATGTGTTTTATTTCATAAATTGAATCAACTAAGTATGGACATTCTACGTCATAACGACTTTCTATAGTTTGCGCATGCGTTTGGAAATAAGAAAAGCTTAATTCCCCCATTTTTTAAAATCACAGCTTCTAGAAGGTTTACATGATTTCTTAAAAAACACGAGTTTTTAGAAAATGTGTTTTATTTCATAAATGGAATCTACAAAGTATGCACATTCTACGTCGTAACGATTTTCTATAGTTTGCTCATGAGTTTGGAAATAAGAAAATCTTACTTCCCCCGTTTTTTAAAATCACAGCTTCTAGAAGGTTTACATGATTTCTTAAAAAACATTAGTTTTTAGAAAATGTGTTTTATTTCATAAATGGAATCAACAAAGTATTCACATTCTACGTCATAAGGACTTTCTATAGTTTGTGCATGCGTCCGGAAATAAGAAAAGCTTACTTCCCCCATTTTTTAAAATCACAGCTTCTAGAAGGTTTACATGATTTCTTAAAAAAAACGAGTTTTTAGAAAATGTGTTTTATTTCATAAATGGAATCAACAAAGTATGCACATTCTACGTCATAAGGACTTTCTATAGTTTGCGCATGCGTTTGAATATAAGAAAAGCTTACTTCCCCTGTTTTTTAAAATCACAGCTTCTAGAAGGTTTACGTGATTTCTTAAAAAACACTAGTTTTTAGAAAATGTATTTTATTTCATAAATGGAATCCACAAAGTATGCACATTCTACATCATAACGACTTTCTATAGTTTGCGCATGCGTCCAAAAATAAGAAAAGCTTACTTCGACCGTTTTTTAAAATCACAGCTTCTAGAAGGTTTACATGATTTCGCAAAAAACACGAGTTTTTAGAAAATGTGTTTTATTTCATAAATGGAATCTAAAAAGTATGCACATTCAACGTCATAACGACTTTCTATAGTTTGCGCATGCGTTTGGAAATAAGAAAAGCTTACTTCCCCCGTTTTTTAAAATCACAGCTTCTAGAAGGTTTACATGATTTCTTAAAAAACATGAGTTTTTAGAAAATGTGTTTTTTTTCATAAATGGAATCAACAAAGTATGCACATTCTACGTCATAACGAATTTCTATAGTTTGTGCATGCGTCCGGAAATAAGAAAAGCTTACTTCCACCGTTTTTTAAAATCACAGCTTCTAGAAGGTTTACATGATTTCTTAAAAAACACGAGTTTTTAGAAAATGTGTTTTATTTTATAAATAGAATCAACAACGTATGCACATTCTACGTCATAACGACTTTCTATAGTTTTCGCATGCGTCCGGAAATAAGAAAATCTTACTTCCACCATTTTTTAAAATCACAGCATCTAGAAGGTTTACATGATTTCGTAAAACACACGAGTTTTTAGAAAATGTGTTTTATTTAATAAATGGAATCTACAAAGTATGCAGATTCTACATCATAACGACATTCTATAGTTTGCGCATGCGTCCGGAAATAAGAAAAGCTTACTTCCACCGTTTTTTAAAATCACAGCTTCTAGAAGATTTACATGATTTCGTAAAAAACACGAGTTTTTAGAAAATGTGTTTTATTTCATAAATGGAATCAACAAAGTATGCACATTCTACGTCATAACGAATTTCTATAGTTTGCACATGCGTTTGGAAATAATAAAAGCTTACTTCCCCCGTTTTTTGAAATTACAGCTTCTAGAAGGTTTACATGATTTCTTAAAAAACACGAGTTTTTAGAAAATGTGTTTTATTTCATAAATGGAATCAACAAAGTATGCACATTCTACACCATAACGACTTTCTACACTTTGCGCATGCGTCCGGAAATAAGAAAAGCTTACTTCTCCCGTTTTTTAAAATCACAGCATCTAGAAGTTTTACCTGATTTCGTAAAAAACACGATTTTTTAGCAGATGTGTTTTATTTCATAAATGGAATCTACAAAGTATGCACATTCTATGTCATAACGACATTCTATACTTTGCGCATGCGTCCGGAAATAAGAAAAGCTTACTTCCCCCATTTTTTAAAATCACAACTTCTAGAAGGTTTACATGATTTCTTAAAAAACACGAGTTTTGAGAAAATGTGTTTTATTTCATAAATGGAATCAACAAAGTATGCACATTCTACATCATAACGAATTTCTATAGTTTGCGCATGCGTCCGGAAATAAGAAAAGCTTACTTCCACCGTTTTTTAAAATCACGGCTTCTAGAATGTTTACATGATTTTGTAAAAAACACTTGTTTTTAGAAAATGTGTTTTATTTCATAAATGAAATCTACAAAGTATGCACATTCTACGTCATAACGACTTTCTATAGTTTGCGCATACGTCCGGAAATAAGACAAAATACTTCCCGCGTTTTTTAAAATCACAGCTTCTAGAAGGTTTACATGATTTCTTAAAAAATACGAGTTTTTAGAAAATGTGTTTTATTTCATAAATGGAATCTACAAAGTATGCACATTCTACGTCATAACTACTTTCTATAGTTTGCGCATGCGTCCGGAAATAACAAAAGCTTACTTCCCCCGTTTTTTAAAATCACAGCTTCTAGAAGGTTTACATGATTTCTTAAAAAACACGAGTTTTTAGAAAATGTGTTTTATTTCATAAATGGAATCAACAAAGTATGCACATTCTACGTCATAACGAATTTCTATAGTTTGCGCATGCGTCCGTAAATAAGAAAAGCTTACTTCCACCGTTTTTTAAAATCACAGCTTCTAGAAGGTTTACATGATTTCTTAAAAAACACGAGTTTTTAGAAAATGTGTTTTATTTCATAAATAGAATCAACAACGTATGCACATTCTACGTCATAACGATATTCTATAGTTTGCGAATGCGTCTGGAAATAATAAAAGCTTACTTCCCCCGTTTTTTAAAATCACAGCTTCTAGAAGTTTTACATGATTTCGTAAAAAACACGAGTATTTAGAAAATGTGTTTTATTTCATAAATGGAATCTACAAAGTATGCACATTCTACGTCATAACTACTTTCTATAGTTTGCGCATGCGTCCGGAAATAACAAAAGCTTACTTCCCCCGTTTTTTAAAATCACAGCTTCTAGAAGGTTTACATGATTTCTTAAAAAACACGAGTTTTTAGAAAATGTGTTTTATTTCATAAATGGAATCAACAAAGTATGCACATTCTACGTCATAACGAAATTCTATAGTTTGCGAATGCGTCTGGAAATAAGAAAATCTTACTTCCCCCGTTTTTTAAAATCACAGCTTCTAGAAGGTTTACATGATTTCGTAAAAAACACGAGTTTTTAGAAAATGTGTTTTATTTCATAAATGGAATCTACAAAGTATGCACATTCTACGTCATAACTACTTTCTATAGTTTGCGCATGCGTCCGGAAATAACAAAAGCTTACTTCCCCCGTTTTTTAAAATCACAGCTTCGAGAAGGTTTACATGATTTCTTAAAAAACAGGAGTTTTTAGAAAATGTGTTTTATTTCATAAATGGAATCAACAAAGTATGCACATTCTACGTCATAACGACTTTCTATAGTTTATGCATGCGTTTGGAAATAAGAAAAGCTTACTTCCCCCGTTTTTTAAAATCACAGCTTCTAGAAGGTTTACATGATTTCTTAAAAAACACGAGTTTTTAGAAAATGTGTTTTATTTCATAAATGGAATCTACAAAGTATGCACATTCTACGTCATAACGACTTTCTATAGTTTGCGCATGCGTCCGGAAATAAGAAAAGCTTACTTCCCCCATTTTTTAAAATCACAGCTTCTAGAAGGTTTACATGATTTCGTAAAAAACATGAGTTTTTAGAAAATGTGTTTAATTTCATAAATGGAATCTACAAAGTATGCACATTCTATGGCATAACGACTTTCTATAGGTTGCGCATGCGTCCGGAAATAAGAAAAGCTTACTTCCACCGTTTTTTAAAATCACAGCTTCTAGAAGGTTTACATGATTTCGTAAAAAACACGAGTTTTTAGAAAATGTGTTTTATTTCATAAACGGAATCTACAAAGTATGCACATTCTACGTCATAACTACTTTCTATAGTTTGCGCATCCGTCCGGAAATAAGAAAAGCTTACTTCCCCCGTTTTTTAAAATCACAGCTTCTAGAAGGTTTACATGATTTCTTAAAAAACACGAGTTTTTAGAAAATGTGTTTTATTTCATAAATAGAATCAACAAAGTATGCACATCCTATGTCATAACGACTTTCTATAGTTTGCGCATGCGTTTGGAAATAAGAAAAGCTTACTTCCCCCGTTTTTTAAAATCACAACTTCTAGAAGGTTTACATGATTTCGTAAAAAACACCAGTTTTTAGAAAATGTGTTTTATTTCATAAATGGAATATACAAAGTATGCACATTCTACGTCATAACGAATTTCTATAGTTTGCGCATACGTCCGCAAATAAGAAAAGCTTACTTCCACCGTTTTTTAAAATCACAACTTCTAGAAGGTTTACATGATTTCGTAAAAAACACGAGTTTTTAGAAAATGTGTTTTATTTCATAAATGGAATCTACAAAGTATGCACATTCTACGTCATAACGACTTTCTATATTTTTCGCATGCGTCCGGAAATAAGAAAAGCTTACTTCCCCCGTTTTTTAAAATCACAGCTTCTAGAAGGTTTACATGATTTCGTAAAAAACACGAGTTTTTAGAAAATGTGTTTTATTTCATAAATGGAATCTACAAAGTATGCACATTCTACGTCATAACGACATTCTATAGTTTGCGCATGCGTCTGGAAATAAGAAAAGCTTACTTCCACCGTTTTTTAAAATCACAGCTTCTAGAAGGTTTACATGATTTCGCAAAAAACACTTGTTTTTAGAAAATGTGTTTTATTTCATAAATGGAATCTACAAAGTATGCACATTCTACATCATAACGACTTTCTATAGTTTGCGCATTCGTCCGGAAATAAGAAAAGCTTACTTCCACCGTTTTTTAAAATCACAGCTTCTAGAAGGTTTACATGATTTCGTAAAAAACACGAGTTTTTAGAAAATGTGTTTTATTTCATAAGTGGAATCTACAAAGTATGCACATTCTACGTCATAACGACTTTCTATAGTTTGCGCATGCGTCCGAAAATAAGAAAAGCTTACTTCCCCCGTTTTTTAAAATCACAGCTTCTAGAAGGTTTACATGATTTCGTAAAAAACACGAGTTTTTAGAAAATGTTTTTTATTTCATAAATGGAATCTACAAAGTATGCACATTATACGTCATAACGACATTCTATAGTTTGCGCATGCGTCAGGAAATAAGAAAAGCTTACTTCCACCGTTTTTTAAAATCACAGCTTCTAGAAGGATTACATGATTTCTTAAAAAACACGAGTTTTTAGAAAATGTGCTTTATTTCATAAATGGAATCAACAAAGTATGCACATTCTACATCATAACGACTTTCTATAGTTTGCGCATGCGTCCGGAAATAAGAAACGCTTACTTCCCCCGTTTTTTAAAATCACAGCTTCAAAGAAGGTTTACATGATTTCGTAAAAAACACGATTTTTTAGAAAATGTGTTTTATTTCATAAATGGAATCTACAAAGTATGCACATTCTACGTCATAACGACTTTCTATAGTTTTCGCATGCGTCCGGAAATAAGAAAAGCTTGTTTCCCCCATTTTTTAAAATCACAGCTTCTAGAAGGTTTACATGATTTCTTAAAAAACACGAGTTTTTAGAAAATGTGTTTTATTTCATAAATAGAATCAACAAAGTATGCACATCCTACGTCATAACGACTTTCTATAGTTTGCACATTCATCCGGAAATAAGAAAAGCTTACTTCAACTGTTTTTCAAAATCACAGCTTCTAGAAGGTTTACATGATTTCGTAAAAAACACGAGTTTTTAGAAAATGTGTTTTATTTCATAAATGGAATCTACAAAGTATGCACATTCTACGTCATAACGAATTTATATAGTTTGCGCATCCGTCCGGAAATAAGAAAAGCATACTTCCCCCGTTTTTTAAAATCACAGCTTCTAGAAGGTTTACATGATTTGTCTAAAAACACAAGTTTTTAGAAAATGTGTTTTATTTCATAAATGGAATCAACAAAGTATGCACATTCTACGTCATAAAGATTTTCTATAGTTTGCGCATTCGTCCGGAAATAAGAAAAGCTTACTTTCACCGTTTTTTAAAATCACAGCTTCTAGAAGGTTTACATGATTTCGTAAAAAACACGAGTTTTTAGAAAATGTGTTTTATTTCATAAATGGAATCAACAAAGTATGCACATTCTACTTTATAAGTATATTCTATAGTTTGCGAATGCGTCTGGAAATAAGAAAAGCTTACTTCCCCCGTTTTTTAAAATCACAGCTTCTAGAAGGTTTACATGATTTCGTAAAAAACACGAGTTTTTAGAAAATATGTTTTATTTCATAAATGGAATCTACAAAGTATGCACATTCTACGGCATAACGAATTTATATAGTTTGCGCATGCGTCCGGAAATAAGAAAAGCTTACTTCACCCGTTTTTTAAAATCACAGCTTCTAGAAGGTTTACATGATTTCTTAAAAAACACGAGTTTTTAGAAAATGTGTTTTATTTCATAAATGGAATCAACAAAGTATGCACATTCTACGTCATAACGACTTTCTATAGTTTGCGCATGCGTTTGGAAATAATAAAAGCTTACTTCCACCGTTTTTTAAAATCACAGCTTCTAGAAGGTTTACATGATTTCGCAAAAAACACTTGTTTTTAGAAAATGTGTTTTATTTCATAAATGGAATCTACAAAGTATGCACATTCTACATCATAACGACTTTCTATAGTTTGCGCATTCGTCCGGAAATAAGAAAAGCTTACTTCCACCGTTTTTTAAAATCACAGCTTCTAGAAGGTTTACATGATTTCGTAAAAAACACGAGTTTTTAGAAAATGTGTTTTATTTCATAAGTGGAATCTACAAAGTATGCACATTCTACGTCATAATGACTTTCTATAGTTTGCGCATGCGTCCGAAAATAAGAAAAGCTTACTTCCCCCGTTTTTTAAAATCACAGCTTCTAGAAGGTTTACATGATTTCATAAAAAACACGAGTTTTTAGAAAATGTTTTTTATTTCATAAATGGAATCTACAAAGTATGCACATTCTACGTCATAACGACATTCTATAGTTTGCGCATGCGTCAGGAAATAAGAAAAGCTTACTTCCACCATTTTTTAAAATCACAGCTTCTAGAAGGATTACATGATTTCTTAAAAAACACGAGTTTTTAGAAAATGTGTTTTATTTCATAAATGGAATCTACAAAGTATGCACATTCTACGTCATAACGACAATCTATAGTTTGCGCATGCGTCTGGAAATAAGAAAAGCTTATTTCCACCGTTTTTTAAAATCACAGCTTCTAGAAGCTTTACATGATTTCGCAAAAAACACTTGTTTTTAGAAAATGTGTTTTATTTCATAAATGGAATCTACAAAGTATGCACATTCTACGTCATAACGACATTCTATAGTTTGCGCATGCGTCAGGAAATAAGAAAAGCTTACTTCCACCGTTTTTTAAAATCACAGCTTCTAGAAGGATTACATGATTTCTTAAAAAACACGAGTTTTTAGAAAATGTGTTTTATTTCATAAATGGAATCAACAAAGTATGCACATTCTACATCATAACGACTTTCTATAGTTTGCGCATGCGTCCGGAAATAAGAAACGCTTACTTCCCCCGTTTTTTAAAATCACAGCTTCAAAGAAGGTTTACATGATTTCGTAAAAAACACGAGTTTTTAGAAAATGTGTTTTATTTCATAAATGGAATCTACAAAGTATGCACATTCTACGTCATAACGACTTTCTATAGTTTGCGCATGCGTCCGAAAATAAGAAAAGCTTGTTTCCCCCATTTTTTAAAATCACAGCTTCTAGAAGGTTTACATGATTTCTTAAAAAACACGAGTTTTTAGAAAATGTGTTTTATTTCATAAATAGAATCAACAAAGTATGCACATCCTACGTCATAACGACTTTCTATAGTTTGCACATTCATCCAGAAATAAGAAAAGCTTACTTCAACTGTTTTTTAAAATCACAGCTTCTAGAAGGTTTACATGATTTCGTAAAAAACACGAGTTTTTAGAAAATGTGTTTTATTTCATATATGGAATCTACAAAGTATGCACATTCTACGTCATAACGACTTTATATAGTTTGCGCATCCGTCCGGAAATAAGAAAAGCATAATTCCCCCGTTTTTTAAAATCACAGCTTCTAGAAGGTTTACATGATTTGTTTAAAAACACAAGTTTTTAGAAAATGTGTTTTATTTCATAAATGGAATCAACAAAGTATGCACATTCTACGTCATAACGATTTTCTATAGTTTGCGCATGTGTCCGGAAATAAGAAAAGCTTACTTTCACCGTTTTTTAAAATCACAGCTTCTAGAAGGTTTACATGATTTCGTAAAAAACACAAGTTTTTAGAAAATGTGTTTTATTTCATAAATGGAATCAACAAAGTATGCACATTCTACATCATAACGACTTTCTATAGTTTGCGCATGCGTCCGGAAATAAGAAAAGCTTACTTCCACCTTTTTTTAAAATCACAGCTTCTAGAAGGTTTACATGATTTAGCAAAAAACACGAGTTTTTAGAAAATGTGTTTTATTTCATAAATGGAATCTACAAAGTATGCACATTCTACGTCGTAACGTCTTTCTATAGTTTGCTCATGAGTTTGGAAATAAGAAAATCTTACTTCCCCCGTTTTTTAAAATCACAGCTTCTAGAAGGTTTACATGATTTCTTAAAAAACATTAGTTTTTAGAAAATGTGTTTTATTTCATAAATGGAATCAACAAAGTATTCACATTCTACGTCATAAGGACTTTCTATAGTTTGTGCATGCGTCCGGAAATAAGAAAAGCTTACTTCCCCCATTTTTTAAAATCACAGCTTCTAGAAGGTTTACATGATTTCTTAAAAAACACGAGTTTTTAGAAAATGTGTTTTATTTCATAAATGGAATCAACAAAGTATGCACATTCTACGTCATAAGGACTTTCTATAGTTTGCGCATGCGTTTGAATATAAGAAAAGCTTACTTCCCCCGTTTTTTAAAATCACAGCTTCTAGAAGGTTTACGTGATTTCTTAAAAAACACTAGTTTTTAGAAAATGTATTTTATTTCATAAATGGAATCCACAAAGTATGCACATTCTACATCATAACGACTTTCTATAGTTTGCGCATGCGTCCAAAAATAAGAAAAGCTTACTTCGACCGTTTTTTAAAATCACAGCTTCTAGAAGGTTTACATGATTTCGCAAAAAACACGAGTTTTTAGAAAATGTGTTTTATTTCATAAATGGAATCTAAAAAGTATGCACATTCAACGTCATAACGACTTTCTATAGTTTGCGCATGCGTTTGGAAATAAGAAAAGCTTACTTCCCCCGTTTTTTAAAATCACAGCATCTAGAAGGTTTACATGATTTCTTAAAAAACATGAGTTTTTAGAAAATGTGTTTTATTTCATAAATGGAATCAAAAAAGTATGCACATTCTACGTCATAACGAATTTCTATAGTTTGTGCATGCGTCCGGAAATAAGAAAAGCTTACTTCCACCGTTTTTTAAAATCACAGCTTCTAGAAGGTTTACATGATTTCTTAAAAAACACGAGTTTTTAGAAAATGTGTTTTATTTTATAAATAGAATCAACAACGTATGCACATTCTACGTCATAACGACTTTCTATAGTTTTCACATGCGTCCGGAAATAAGAAAAGCTTACTTCCACCATTTTTTAAAATCACAGCATCTAGAAGGTTTACATGATTTCGTAAAACACACGAGTTTTTAGAAAATGTGTTTTATTTAATAAATGGAATCTACAAAGTATGCACATTCTACATCATAACGACATTCTATAGTTTGCGCATGCGTCCGGAAACAAGAAAAGCTTACTTCCACCGTTTTTTAAAATCACAGCTTCTAGAAGATTTACATGATTTCGTAAAAAACACGAGTTTTTAGAAAATGTGTTTTATTTCATAAATGGAATCAACAAAGTATGCACATTCTACGTCATAACGAATTTCTATAGTTTGCACATGCGTTTGGAAATAATAAAAGCTTACTTCCCCCGTTTTTTAAAATCACAGCTTCTAGAAGGTTTACATGATTTCTTAAAAAACACGAGTTTTTAGAAAATGTGTTTTATTTCATAAATGGAATCAACAAAGTATGCACATTCTACACCATAACGACTTTCTACACTTTGCGCATGCGTCCGGAAATAAGAAAAGCTTACTTCTCCCGTTTTTTAAAATCACAGCATCTAGAAGTTTTACCTGATTTCGTAAAAAACACGATTTTTTAGAAGATGTGTTTTATTTCATAAATGGAATCTACAAAGTATGCACATTCTATGTCATAACGACATTCTATACTTTGCGCATGCGTCCGGAAATAAGAAAAGCTTACTTCCCCCGTTTTTTAAAATCACAACTTCTAGAAGGTTTACATGATTTCTTAAAAAACACGAGTTTTGAGAAAAATGTGTTTTATTTCATAAATGGAATCAACAAAGTATGCACATTCTACATCATAACGAATTTCTATAGTTTGTGCATGCGTCCGGAAATAAGAAAAGCTTACTTCCACCGTTTTTTAAAATCACGGCTTCTAGAATGTTTACATGATTTTGTAAAAAACACTTGTTTTTAGAAAATGTGTTTTATTTCATAAATGAAATCTACAAAGTATGCACATTCTACGTCATAACGACTTTCTATAGTTTGCGCATACGTACGGAAATAAGACAAAATACTTCCCGCGTTTTTTAAAATCACAGCTTCTAGAAGGTTTACATGATTTCTTAAAAAATACGAGTTTTTAGAAAATGTGTTTTATTTCATAAATGGAATCAACAAAGTATGCACATTCTACTTTATAACGATATTCTATAGTTTGCGAATGCGTCTGGAAATAAGAAAAGCTTACTTCCCCCGTTTTTTAAAATCACAGCTTCTAGAAGGTTTACATGATTTCGTAAAAAACACGAGTTTTTAGAAAATGTGTTTTATTTCATAAATGGAATCTACAAAGTATGCACATTCTACGTCATAACTACTTTCTATAGTTTGCGCATGCGTCCGGAAATAACAAAAGCTTACTTCCCCCGTTTTTTAAAATCACAGCTTCTAGAAGGTTTACATGATTTCTTAAAAAACACGAGTTTTTAGAAAATGTGTTTTATTTCATAAATGGAATCAACAAAGTATGCACATTCTACGTCATAACGAATTTCTATAGTTTGCGCATGCGTCCGTAAATAAGAAAAGCTTACTTCCACCGTTTTTTAAAATCACAGCTTCTAGAAGGTTTACATGATTACTTAAAAAACACGAGTTTTTAGAAAATGTGTTTTATTTCATAAATAGAATCAACAACGTATGCACATTCTACGTCATAACGATATTCTATAGTTTGCGAATGCGTCTGGAAATAATAAAAGCTTACTTCCCCCGTTTTTTAAAATCACAGCTTCTAGAAGGTTTACATGATTTCGTAAAAAACACGAGTTTTTAGAAAATGTGTTTTATTTCATAAATGGAATCTACAAAGTATGCACATTCTACGTCAGAACTACTTTCTATAGTTTGCGCATGCGTCCGGAAATAACAAAAGCTTACTTCCCCCGTTTTTTAAAATCACAGCTTCTAGAAGGTTTACATGATTTCTTAAAAAACACGAGTTTTTAGAAAATGTGTTTTATTTCATAAATGGAATCAACAAAGTATGCACATTCTACGTCATAACGAAATTCTATAGTTTGCGAATGCGTCTGGAAATAAGAAAATCTTACTTCCCCCGTTTTTTAAAATCACAGCTTCTAGAAGGTTTACATGATTTCGTAAAAAACATGAGTTTTTAGAAAATGTGTTTTATTTCATAAATGGAATCTACAAAGTATGCACATTCTACGTCATAACTACTTTCTATAGTTTGCGCATGCGTCCGGAAATAACAAAAGCTTACTTCCCCCATTTTTTAAAATCACAGCTTCGAGAAGGTTTACATGATTTCTTAAAAAACAGGAGTTTTTAGAAAATGTGTTTTATTTCATAAATGGAATGAACAAAGTATGCACATTCTACGTCATAACGACTTTCTATAGTTTATGCATGCGTTTGGAAATAAAAAAAGCTTACTTCCCCCGTTTTTTAAAATCACAGCTTCTAGAAGGTTTACATGATTTCTTAAAAAACACGAGTTTTTAGAAAATGTGTTTTATTTCATAAATGGAATCTACAAAGTATGCACATTCTACGTCATAACGACTTTCTATAGTTTGCGCATGCGTCCGGAAATAAGAAAAGCTTACTTCCCCCGTTTTTTAAAATCACAGCTTCTAGAAGGTTTACATGATTTCGTAAAAAACACGAGTTTTTAGAAAATGTGTTTAATTTCATAAATGGAATCTACAAAGTATGCACATTCTATGGCATAACGACTTTCTATAGGTTGCGCATGCGTCCGGAAATAAGAAAAGCTTACTTCCACCGTTTTTTAAAATCACAGCTTCTAGAAGGTTTACATGATTTCGTAAAAAACACGAGTTTTTAGAAAATGTGTTTTATTTCATAAACGGAATCTACAAAGTATGCACATTCTACGTCATAACTACTTTCTATAGTTTGCGCATCCGTCCGGAAATAAGAAAAGCTTACTTCCCCCGTTTTTTAAAATCACAGCTTCTAGAAGGTTTACATGATTTCTTAAAAAACACGAGTTTTTAGAAAATGTGTTTTATTTCATAAATAGAATCAACAAAGTATGCACATCCTATGTCATAACGACTTTCTATAGTTTGCGCATGCGTTTGGAAATAAGAAAAGCTTACTTCCCCCGTTTTTTAAAATCACAACTTCTAGAAGGTTTACATGATTTCGTAAAAAACACCAGTTTTTAGAAAATGTGTTTTATTTCATAAATGGAATATACAAAGTATGCACATTCTACGTCATAACGAATTTCTATAGTTTGCGCATACGTCCGCAAATAAGAAAAGCTTACTTCCACCGTTTTTTAAAATCACAACTTCTAGAAGGTTTACATGATTTCGTAAAAAACACGAGTTTTTAGAAAATGTGTTTTATTTCATAAATGGAATCTACAAAGTATGCACATTCTACGTCATAACGACTTTCTATATTTTTCGCATGCGTCCGGAAATAAGAAAAGCTTACTTCCCCCGTTTTTTAAAATCACAGCTTCTAGAAGGTTTACATGATTTCGTAAAAAACACGAGTTTTTAGAAAATGTGTTTTATTTCATAAATGGAATCTACAAAGTATGCACATTCTACGTCATAACGACATTCTATAGTTTGCGCATGCGTCTGGAAATAAGAAAAGCTTACTTCCACCGTTTTTTAAAATCACAGCTTCTAGAAGGTTTACATGATTTCGCAAAAAACACTTGTTTTTAGAAAATGTGTTTTATTTCATAAATGGAATCTACAAAGTATGCACATTCTACATCATAACGACTTTCTATAGTTTGCGCATTCGTCCGGAAGTAAGAAAAGCTTACTTCCACCGTTTTTTAAAATCACAGCTTCTAGAAGGTTTACATGATTTCGTAAAAAACACGAGTTTTTAGAAAATGTGTTTTATTTCATAAGTGGAATCTACAAAGTATGCACATTCTACGTCATAACGACTTTCTATAGTTTGCGCATGCGTCCGAAAATAAGAAAAGCTTACTTCCCCCGTTTTTTAAAATCACAGCTTCTAGAAGGTTTACATGATTTCGTAAAAAACACGAGTTTTTAGAAAATGTTTTTTATTTCATAGATGGAATCTACAAAGTATGCACATTCTACGTCATAACGACATTCTATAGTTTGCGCATGCGTCAGGAAATAAGAAAAGCTTACTTCCACCGTTTTTTAAAATCACAGCTTCTAGAAGGATTACATGATTTCTTAAAAAACACGAGTTTTTAGAAAATGTGTTTTATTTCATAAATGGAATCAACAAAGTATGCACATTCTACATCATAACGACTTTCTATAGTTTGCGCATGCGTCCGGAAAAAAGAAACGCTTACTTCCCCCGTTTTTTAAAATCACAGCTTCAAAGAAGGTTTACATGATTTCGTAAAAAACACGAGTTTTTAGAAAATGTGTTTTATTTCATAAATGGAATCTACAAAGTATGCACATTCTACGTCATAACGACTTTCTATAGTTTGCGCATGCGTCCGGAAAAAAGAAAAGCTTGTTTCCCCCATTTTTTAAAATCACAGCTTCTAGAAGGTTTACATGATTTCTTAAAAAACACGAGTTTTTAGAAAATGTGTTTTATTTCATAAATAGAATCAACAAAGTATGCACATCCTACGTCATAACGACTTTCTATAGTTTGCACATTCATCCGGAAATAAGAAAAGCTTACTTCAACTGTTTTTTAAAATCACAACTTCTAGAAGGTTTACATGATTTCGTAAAAAACACGAGTTTTTAGAAAATGTGTTTTATTTCATAAATGGAATCTACAAAGTATGCACATTCTACGTCATAACGACTTTATATAGTTTGCGCATCCGTCCGGAAATAAGAAAAGCATACTTCCCCCGTTTTTTAAAATCACAGCTTCTAGAAGGTTTACATGATTTGTTTAAAAACACAAGTTTTTAGAAAATGTGTTTTATTTCATAAATGGAATCAACAAAGTATGAACATTCTACTTCATAACGATTTTCTATAGTTTGCGAATGCGTCCGGAAATAAGAAAAGCTTACTTTCACCGTTTTTTAAAATCACAGCTTCTAGAAGGTTTACATGATTTCGTAAAAAACACGAGTTTTTAGAAAATGTGTTTTATTTCATAAATGGAATCTACAAAGTATGCACATTCTACGTCATAACGACTTTCTATAGTTTGCGCATACGTCCGGAAATAAGAAAAGCTTACTTCCACCATTTTTTAAAATCACAACTTCTAGAAGGTTTACATGATTTCGTAAAAAACACGAGTTTTTAGAAAATTTGTTTTATTTCATAAATGGAATCTACAAAGTATGCACATTCTACGGCATAACGACTTTATATAGTTTGCGCATGCGTCCGGAAATAAGAAAAGCTTACTTCACCCGTTTTTTAAAATCACAGCTTCTAGAAGGTTTACATGATTTCTTAAAAAACACGAGTTTTTAGAAAATGTGTTTGATTTCATAAATGGAATCAACAAAGTATGCACATTCTACGTCGTAACGACTTTCTATAGTTTGCGCATGCGTTTGGAAATAAGAAAAGCTTACTTCCACCGTTTTTTAAAATCACAGCTTCTAGAAGGTTTACATGATTTCGCAAAAAACACTTGTTTTTAGAAAATGTGTTTTATTTCATAAATGGAATCTACAAAGTATGCACATTCTACATCATAACGACTTTCTATAGTTTGCGCATTCGTCCGGAAATAAGAAAAGCTTACTTCCACCGTTTTTTAAAATCACAGCTTCTAGAAGGTTTACATGATTTCGTAAAAAACACGAGTTTTTAGAAAATGTGTTTTATTTCATAAGTGGAATCTACAAAGTATGCACATTCTACGTCATAACGACTTTCTATAGTTTGCGCATGCGTCCGAAAATAAGAAAAGCTTACTTCCCCCGTTTTTTAAAATCACAGCTTCTAGAAGGTTTACATGATTTCGTAAAAAACACGATTTTTTAGAAAATGTTTTTTATTTCATAAATGGAATCTACAAAGTATGCACATTCTACGTCATAACGACATTCTATAGTTTGCGCATGCGTCAGGAAATAAGAAAAGCTTACTTCCACCGTTTTTTAAAATCACAGCTTCTAGATGGATTACATGATTTCTTAAAAAACACGAGTTTTTAGAAAATGTGTTTTATTTCATAAATGGAATCTACAAAGTATGCACATTCTACGTCATAACGACAATCTATAGTTTGCGCATGCGTCTGGAAATAAGAAAAGCTTACTTCCACCGTTTTTTAAAATCACAGCTTCTAGAAGGTTTACATGATTTCGCAAAAAACACTTGTTTTTAGAAAATGTGTTTTATTTCATAAATGGAATCTACAAAGTATGCACATTCTACGTCATAACGACATTCTATAGTTTGCGCATGCGTCAGGAAATAAGAAAAGCTTACTTCCACCGTTTTTTAAAATCACAGCTTCTAGAAGGATTACATGATTTCTTAAAAAACACGAGTTTTTAGAAAATGTGTTTTATTTCATAAATGGAATCAACAAAGTATGCACATTCTACATCATAACGACTTTCTATAGTTTGCGCATGCGTCCGGAAATAAGAAACGCTTACTTCCCCCGTTTTTTAAAATCACAGCTTCAAAGAAGGTTTACATGATTTCGTAAAAAACACGAGTTTTTAGAAAATGTGTTTTATTTCATAAATGGAATCTACAAAGTATGCACATTCTACATCATAACGACTTTCTATAGTTTGCGCATGCGTCCGGGAATAAGAAAAGCTTGTTTCCCCCATTTTTTAAAATCACAGCTTCTAGAAGGTTTACATGATTTCTTAAAAAACACGAGTTTTTAGAAAATGTGTTTTATTTCATAAATAGAATCAACAAAGTATGCACATCCTACGTCATAACGACTTTCTATAGTTTGCACATTCATCAGGAAATAAGAAAAGCTTACTTCAACTGTTTTTTAAAATCACAGCTTCTAGAAGGTTTACATGATTTCGTAAAAAACACGAGTTTTTAGAAAATGTGTTTTATTTCATAAATGGAATCTACAAAGTATGCACATTCTACGTCATAACGACTTTATATAGTTTGCGCATCCGTCCAGAAATAAGAAAAGCATACTTCCCCCGTTTTTTAAAATCACAGCTTCTAGAAGGTTTACATGATTTGTTTAAAAACACAAGTTTTTAGAAAATGTGTTTTATTTCATAAATGGAATCAACAAAGTATGCACATTCTACGTCATAACGATTTTCTATAGTTTGCGCATGCGTCCGGAAATAAGAAAAGCTTACTTTCACCGTTTTTTAAAATCACAGCTTCTAGAAGGTTTACATGATTTCGTAAAAAACACGAGTTTTTAGAAAATGTGTTTTATTTCATAAATGGAATCTACAAAGTATGGACATTCTACGTCATAACGGCTTTCTATAGTTTGCGCATACGTCTGGAAATAAGAAAAGCTTACTTCCACCGTTTTTTAAAATCACAACTTCTAGAAGGTTTACATGATTTCGTAAAAAACACGAGTTTTTAGAAAATTTGTTTTATTTCATAAATGGAATCTACAAAGTATGCACATTCTACGGCATAACGACTTTATATAGTTTGCGCATGCGTCCGGAAATAAGAAAACCTTACTTCACCCGTTTTTTAAAATCACAGCTTCTAGAAGGTTTACATGATTTCTTAAAAAACACGAGTTTTTAGAAAATGTGTTTTATTTCATAATTAGAATCAACAAAGTGTGCACATCCTACGTCATAACGACTTTCTATATTTTGCGCATTCATCCGGAAATAAGAAAATCTTATTTCCACCGTTTTTTAAAATCACAGCTTCTAGAAGGTTTACATGATTTCTTAAAAAACACGAGTTTTTAGAAAATGTGTTTTATTTCATAAATGGAATCTACAAAGTATGCAAATTCTACGTCATAACGAATTTCTATAGTTTGCGCATGCGTCCGGAAATAAGAAAAGCTTGCTTCCCCCGTTTTTTAAAATCACAGCTTCTAGAAGGTTTACCTGATTTCTTAAAAAACATGAGTTTTTAGAAAATGTGTTTTATTTCATAAATGGAATCTACAAAGTATGCACATTCTACGTCATAACGACTTTCTATAGTTCGCGCATTCATCCGGAAATAAAAAAGCTTACTTCCACCGTTTTTTAAAATCACAGCTTCTAGAAGGTTTACATGATTTCGCAAAAAACATGAGTTTTTAGAAAATGGGTTTTATTTCATAAATGGAATCAACAAAGTATGCACATTCAACGTCATAACGACTTTCTATAGTTTGCGCATGCGTCCGGAAATAAGAAAAGCTTACTTCCCCCGTTTTTTAAAATCACAGCTTCTAGAAGGTTTACATGATTTCTTAAAAAACAGGAGTTTTTAGAAAATGTGTTTTATTTCATAAATGGAATCAACAAAGTATGCACATTCTACGTCATAACGACATTCTATAGTTTGCGCATGCCTCCGGAAATAAGAAAAGCTTACTTCCACCGTTTTTTAAAATCACAGCTTCTAGAAGGTTTACATGATTTCTTAAAAAACACGAGTTTTTAGAAAATGTGTTTTATTTCATAAATAGAATCTACAACGTATGCACATTCTACGTCATAACGACTTTCTATAGTTTTCGCATCCGTCCGGAAATAAGAAAAGCTTACTTCCACCATTTTTTAAAATCACAGCATCTAGAAGGTTTACATGATTTCGTAAAACACACGAGTTTTTAGAAAATGTGTTTTATTTAATAAATGGAATCTACAAAGTATGCACATTCTACATCATAACGACATTCTATAGTTTGCGCATGCGTCCGGAAATAAGAAAAGCTTACTTCCACCGTTTTTTAAAATCACTGCTTCTAGAAGATTTACATGATTTCGTAAAAAACACGAGTTTTTAGAAAATGTGTTTTATTTCATAAATGGAATCAACAAGGTATGCACATTCTACGTCATAACGAATTTCTATAGTTTGCGCATGCGTTTGGAAATAATAAAAGCTTACTTCCCCCGTTTTTTAAAATCACAGCTTCTAGAAGGTTTACATGATTTCTTAAAAAACACGAGTTTTTAGAAAATGTGTTTTATTTCATAAATGGAATCAACAAAGTATGCACATTCTACGTCATAACGACTTTCTATGGTTTGCGAATGCGTTTGGAAATAAGAAAAGCTTACTTCCCCCATTTTTTAAAATCACAGCTTCTAGAAGGTTTACATGATTTCTTAAAAAACACGAGTTTTTAGAAAATGTGTTTTATTTCATAAATGGAATCAACAAACTATGCACATTCTACATCATAACGACTTTCTATACTTTGCGCATGCGTCCGGAAATAAGAAAAGCTTACTTCTCCCGTTTTTTAAAATCACAGCATCTAGAAGTTTTACCTGATTTCGTAAAAAACAAGATTTTTTAGAAGATGTGTTTTATTTCATAAATGGAATCTACAAAGTATGCACATTCTATGTCATAACGACATTCTATACTTTGCGCATGCGTCCGGAAATAAGAAAAGCTTACTTCCCCCGTTTGTTAAAATCACAACTTCTAGAAGGTTTACATGATTTCTTAAAAAACACGAGTTTTGAGAAAATGTGTTTTATTTCATAAATGGAATCAACAAAGTATGCACATTCTACATCATAACGAATTTCTATAGTTTGCGCATACGTCCGGAAATAAGAAAAGCTTACTTCCCCCGTTTTTTAAAATCACAGCTTCTAGAAGGTTTACATGATTTCGTAAAAAACACGAGTTTTTAGAAAATGTGTTTTATTTCATAAATGGAATCTACAAAGTATGCACATTCTACGTCATAACTACTTTCTATAGTTTGCGCATGCGTGCGGTAATAACAAAAGCTTACTTCCCCCGTTTTTTAAAATCACAGCTTCGAGAAGGTTTACATGATTTCTTAAAAAACAGGAGTTTTTAGAAAATGTGTGTTATTTCATAAATGGAATCAACAAAGTATGCACATTCTATGTCATAACGACTTTCTATAGTTTATGCATGCGTTTGGAAATAAGAAAAGCTTACTTCCCCCGTTTTTAAAAATCACAGCTTCTAGAAGGTTTACATGATTTCTTAAAAAACACGAGTTTTTAGAAAATGATTATTATTTCATAAATGGAATCAACAAAGTATGCACATTCTACGTCATAACGAATTTCTATTGTTTGCGCATGCGTCCGGAAATAAGAAAAGCTTACTTCCCTCGTTTTTTAAAATCACAGCTTCTAGAAGGTTTACATGATTTCGTAAAAAACACGAGTTTTTAGAAAATGTGTTTTATTTCATAAGTGGAATCTACAAAGTATGCACATTCTACGTCATAACGACTTTCTATAGTTTGTGCATGCGTTTGGAAATAAGAAAAGCTTACTTCCCCCGTTTTTTAAAATCACAGCTTCTAGAAGGTTTACATGATTTCGTAAAAAACACGAGTTTTTAGAAAATGTGTTTTATTTCATAAATGGAATCTACAAAGTATGCACATTCTACGTCATAACGACATTCTATAGTTTGCGCATGCGTCCGGAAATAAGAAAAGCTTACTTCCACCGTTTTTTAAAATCACAGCTTCTAGAAGGTTTACATGATTTCTTAAAAAACACGAGTTTTTAGAAAATGTGTTTTATTTCATAAATGGAATCAACAAAGTATGCACATTCTACATCATAACGACTTTCTATAGTTTGCGCATGCGTCCGGAAATAAGAAACGCTTACTTCCCCTATTTTTTAAAATCACAGCTTCTAGAAGGTTTACATGATTTCGTAAAAAACACGAGTTTTTAGAAAATGTGTTTTATTTCATAAATGGAATCTACAAAGTATGCACATTCAACGTCATAACGACTTTCTATAGTTTACGCATGCGTCCGGAAATAAGAAAAGCTTGTTTCCCCCATTTTTTAAAATCACAGCTTCTAGAAGGTTTACATGATTTCTTAAAAAACACGAGTTTTTAGAAAATGTGTTTTATTTCATAAATAAAATCAACAAAATATGCACATCCTACGTCATAACGACTTTCTATAGTTTGCGCATTCATCCGGAAATAAGAAAAGCTTACTTCCACCGTTTTTTAAAATCACAGCTTCTAGAAGGTTTACATGATTTCGTAAAAAACACGAGTTTTTAGAAAATGTGTTTTATTTCATAAATGGAATCTACAAAGTATGCACATTCTACGTCATAACGACTTTCTATAGTTTGCGCATCCGTCCGTAAATAAGAAAAGCATACTTCCCCCGTTTTTTAAAATCACAGCTTCTAGAAGGTTTACATGATTTGTTTAAAAACACGAGTTTTTAGAAAATGTGTTTTATTTCATAAATGGAATCAACAAAGTATGCACATTCTACGTCATAACGATTTTCTATAGTTTGCGCATGCGTCCGGAAATAAGAAAAGCTTACTTCCCCCGTTTTTTAAAATCATAGCTTCTAGAAGGTTTACATGATTTCGTAAAAAACACGAGTTTTTAGAAAATGTGTTTTATTTCATAAATGGAATCTACAAAGTATGCACATTCTACGTCATAACGACTTTCTATAGTTTGCGCATACGTCTGGAAATAAGAAAAGATTACTTCCACCGTTTTTTAAAATCACAACTTCTAGAAGGTTTACTTGATTTCGTAAAAAACACGAGTTTTTAGAAAATGTGTTTTATTTCATAAATGGAATCTACAAAGTATGCACATTCTACGGCATAACGACTTTCTATAGTTTTCGCATGCGTCCGGAAATAAGAAAACCTTACTTCACCTGTTTTTTAAAATCACAGCTTCTAGAAGGTTTACATGATTTCTTAAAAAACACGAGTTTTTAGAAAATGTGTTTTATTTCATAAATGGAATCAACAAAGTATGCACATTCTACGTCATAACGACTTTCTATAGTTTGCGCATGCGTTTGGAAATAAGAAAAGGTTACTTCCCCCGTTTTTTAAAATCACAGCTTCTAGAAGGTTTACATGATTTCTTAAAAAACACGAGTTTTTAGAAAATGTGTTTTATTTCATAAATAGAATCAACAAAGTATGCACATCCTACGTCATAACGACTTTCGAAAGTTTGCGCATGCGTTTGGAAATAAGAAAAGCTTACTTCCCCCATTTTTTAATATCACAGCTTCTAGAAGGTTTACATGATTTCTTAAAAAACACGAGTTTTTAGAAAATGTGTTTTATTTCATAAATGGAATCATCAAAGTATGCACATTATACATCATAACGACTTTCTATAGTTTGCGCATTCGTCCGGAAATAAGAAAAGCTTACTTCCACCGTTTTTTAAAATCACAGCTTCTAGAAGGTTTACATGATTTCGTAAAAAACACGAGTTTTTAGAAAATGTGTTTTATTTCATAAATGGAATATACAAAGTATGCACATTCTACGTCATAACGACTTTCTATAGTTTGCGCATGCGTCCGGAAATAAGAAAAGCTTACTTCCCCCGTTTTTTAAAATCACAGCTTCTAGAAGGTTTACATGAGTTCTTAAAAAACACGAGTTTTTAGAAAATGTGTTTTATTTCATAAATAGAATCAACAAAGTATGCACATCCTACGTCATAACGACTTTCTATACTTTGCGCATGCGTTTGGAAATAAGAAAAGCTTACTTCCCCCGTTTTTTAAAATCACAGCTTCTAGAAGGTTTACATGATTTCTTAAAAAACACGAGTTTTTAGAAAATGTGTTTTATTTCATAAATGGAATCTACAAAGTATGCACATTCTACGTCATAACGAATTTCTATAGTTTGCGCATACGTCCGGAAATAAGAAAAGCTTACTTCCACCGTTTTTTAAAATCACAACTTCTAGAAGGTTTACATGATTTTGTAAAAAACACTTGTTTTTAGAAAATGTGTTTTATTTCATAAATGGAATCTACAAAGTATGCACATTCTACGTCATAACGACTTTCTATATTTTGCACATACGTCCGGAAATAAGAAAAAATACTTCCCTCGTTTTTTAAAATCACAACTTCTAGAAGGTTTACATGATTTCGTAAAAAACATGAGTTTTGAGAAAATGTATTTTATTTCATAAATGGAATCTACAAAGTATGCACATTCTACGTCATAACGAAATTCTATAGTTTGCGAATGCGTCCGGAAATAAGAAAAGCTTACTTCCACCGTTTTTTAAAATCACAGCTTCTAGAAGGTTTACATGATTTCGTAAAAAACACGAGTTTTTAGAAAATGTGTTTTATTTCATAAATGGAATCTACAAAGTATGCACATTCTACGTCATAACTACTTTCTATAGTTTGCGCATGCGTGCGGTAATAACAAAAGCTTACTTCCCCCGTTTTTTAAAATCACAGCTTCGAGAAGGTTTACATGATTTCTTAAAAAACAGGAGTTTTTAGAAAATGTGTGTTATTTCATAAATGGAATCAACAAAGTATGCACATTCTATGTCATAACGACTTTCTATAGTTTATGCATGCGTTTGGAAATAAGAAAAGCTTACTTCCCCCGTTTTTAAAAATCACAGCTTCTAGAAGGTTTACATGATTTCTTAAAAAACACGAGTTTTTAGAAAATGATTTTTATTTCATAAATGGAATCAACAAAGTATGCACATTCTACGTCATAACGAATTTCTATTGTTTGCGCATGCGTCCGGAAATAAGAAAAGCTTACTTCCCTCGTTTTTTAAAATCACAACTTCTAGAAGGTTTACATGATTTCGTAAAAAACACGAGTTTTTAGAAAATGTGTTTTATTTCATAAGTGGAATCTACAAAGTATGCACATTCTACGGCATAACGACTTTCTATAGTTTGTGCATGCGTTTGGAAATAAGAAAAGCTTACTTCCCCCGTTGTTTAAAATCACAGCTTCTAGAAGGTTTACATGATTTGATAAAAAACACGAGTTTTTAGAAAATGTGTTTTATTTCATAAATGGAATCTACAAAGTATGCACATTCTACGTCATAATGACATTCTATAGTTTGCGCATGCGTCAGGAAATAAGAAAAGCTTACTTCCACCGTTTTTTAAAATCACAGCTTCTAGAAGGTTTACATGATTTCTTAAAAAACACGAGTTTTTAGAAAATGTGTTTTATTTCATAAATGGAATCAACAAAGTATGCACATCCTACGTCATAACGACTTTCGATAGTTTGCGCATGCGTTTGGAAATAAGAAAAGCTTACTTCCCCCATTTTTTAATATCACAGCTTCTAGAAGGTTTACATGATTTCTTAAAAAACACGAGTTTTTAGAAAATGTGTTTTATTTCATAAATGGAATCATCAAAGTATGCACATTATACATCATAACGACTTTCTATAGTTTGCGCATTCGTCCGGAAATAAGAAAAGCTTACTTCCACCATTTTTTAAAATCACAGCTTCTAGAAGGTTTACATGATTTCGTAAAAAACACGAGTTTTTTGAAAATGTGTTTTATTTCATAAGTGGAATCTACAAAGTATGCACATTCTACGTCATAACGACTTTCTATAGTTTGCGCATGCGTCCGGAAATAAGAAAAGCTTACTTCCACCGTTTTTTAAAATCACAGCTTCTAGAAGGTTTACATGATTTCGTAAAAAACACGAGTTTTTAGAAAATGTGTTTTATTTCATAAATGGAATCTACAAAGTATGCACATTCTACGTCATAACGACTTTCTATAGTTTGCGCATCCGTCCGTAAATAAGAAAAGTTACTTCCACCGTTTTTTAAAATCACAGCTTCTAGAAGGTTTACATGATTTCTTAAAAAACACGAGTTTTTAGAAAATGTGTTTTATTTCATAAATAGAATCAACTAAGTATGCACATTCTACATCATAACGACTTTCTATAGTTTGCACATGCGTCCGGAAATAAGAAACGCTTACTTCCCCCGTTTTTTAAAATCACAGCTTCTAGAAGGTTTACATGATTTCGTAAAAAACACGAGTTTTTAGAAAATGTGTTTAATTTCATAAATGGAATCTACAAAGTATACACATTCTACGTCATAACGACTTTCTATAGTTTGCGCATGCGTCCGGAAATAAGAAAACCTTGCTTCCCCCATTTTTTAAAATCACAGCTTCTAGAAGGTTTACATGATTTCTTAAAATACACGAGTTTTTAGAAAATGTGTTTTATTTCATAAATGGAATCTACAAAGTATGCACATTCTACGGCATAACGACTTTCTATAGTTTTCGCATGCGTCCGGAAATAAGAAAAGCTTACTTCCACCGTTTTTTAAAATCACAGCTTCTAGAAGGTTTACATGATTTCGTAAAAAACACGAGTTTTTAGAAAATGTGTTTTATTTCATAAAAGGGATTGCTACAAAGTATGCAAATTCTACGTCAGAACGAATTTCTATAGTTTGCGCATGCGTCCGGAAATGAGAAACGCTTACTTCCCCCGTTTTTTAAAATCACAGCTTCTAGAAGGTTTACATGATTTCATAAAAAACACGAGTTTTTAGAAAATGTGTTTTATTTCATAAATGTTATCTACAAGGTATGCACATTCTACATCATAACGACTTTCTATAGTTTGCGCATGCGTCCGGAAATAAAAAAGCTTACTTCCCCCATTTTTTAAAATAACAGCTTCTAGAAGGTTTACATGATTTCTTAAATTACACGAGTTTTTAGAAAATGTGTTTTATTTCATAAATGGAATCTACAAAGTATGCACATTCTACGTCATAACGACATTCTATAGTTTGCACATGCCCCGGAAATAAGAAAAGCTTACTTCCACCATTTTTTAAAATCACAGCTTCTAGAAGGTTTACATGATTTCGTAAAAAACACGAGTTTTTAGAAAATGTGTTTTATTTCATAAATGGAATCTACAAAGTATGCACATTCTACGTCATAACGACTTTCTATAGTTTGCGCATCCGTCCGGAAACAAGAAAAGCTTACTTCCCCCGTTTTTTAAAATCACAGCTTCTAGAAGGCTTACATGATTTGTTAAAAAACATGAGTTTTTAGAAAATGTGTTTTATTTCGTAAATGGAATCAACAAAGTATGCACATTCTACGTCATAACGAATTTCTATAGTTTGCGCATGCGTCCAGAAATAAGAAAAGCTTACTTCCACCGTTTTTTAAAATCACAGCTTCTAGAAGGTTTACATGATTTCGTAAAAAACACGAGTTTTTAGAAAATGTGTTTTATTTCATAAATGGAATCTACAAAGTATGCACATTCTACGGCATAACGACTTTATATAGTTTGCGCATGCGTCCGGAAATTAGAAAAGCTTACTTCCCCCTTTTTTTAAATTCACAGCTTCTAGAAGGTTTACATGATTTCTTAAAAAACACGAGTTTTTAGAAAATGTGTTTTATTTCATAAATGGAATCTACAAAGTATACACATTCTACGTCATAACGACTTTCTATAGTTTGCGCATGCGTCCGGAAATAAGAAAAGCTTGCTTCCCCCATTTTTTAAAATCACAGCTTCTAGAAGGTTTACATGATTTCTTAAAAAACATGAGTTTTTAGAAAATTTGTTTTATTTCATAAATAGAATCAACAAAGTATGCACATCCTACGTCATAACGACTTTCTATAGTTTGCGCATTCATCCGGAAATAAGAAAAGCTTACTTCCACCATTTTTTAAGATCATAGCTTCTAGAAGGTTTACATGATTTCGGAAAAAACACGAGTTTTTAGAAAATGTGTTTTATTTCATAAATGGAATCTACAAAGTATGCACATTCTACGTCATAACGAATTCCTATAGTTTGCGCATGCGTCCGGAAATAAGAAACGCTTACTTCCCCCGTTTTTTAAAATCACAGCTTCTAGAAGGTTTACATGATTTCGTAAAAAACACGCGTTTTTAGAAAATGTGTTTTATTTCATAAATGGAATCTACAAAGTATGCACATTCTACGTCATAACGACATTCTATAGTTTGCGCATGCCTCCGGAAATAAGAAAAGCTTACTTCCACCATTTTTTAAAACCACAGCTTCTAGAAGGTTTACATGATTTCGTAAAAAACACGAGTTTTTAGAAAATGTGTTTTATTTCATAAATGGAATCTACAAAGTATGCACATTCTACGTCATAACGACTTTCTATAGTTTGCGCATCCGTCCGGAAATAAGAAAAGCTTACTTCCCCCGTTTTTTAAAATCAAAGCTTCTAGAAGGCTTACATGATTTGTTAAAAAACATGAATTTTTAGAAAATGTGTTTTATTTCGTAAATGGAATCAACAAAGTATGCACATTCTACGTCATAACGAATTTCTATAGTTTGCGCATGCATCCGGAAATAAGAAAAGCTAACTTCCACCGTTTTTTAAAATCACAGCTTCTAGAAGGTTTACATGATTTCGTAAAAAACACGAGTTTTTAGAAAATGTGTTTTATTTCATAAATGGAATCTACAAAGTATGCACATTCTACGTCATAACGACTTTCTATAGTTTGCGCATGCGTTTGGAAATAAGAAAAGGTTACTTCCCCCGTTTTTTAAAATCACAGCTTCTAGAAGGTTTACATGATTTCTTACAAAACACGAGTTTTTAGAAAATGTGTTTTATTTCATCAATAGAATCAACAAAGTATGCACATCCTACGTCATAACGACTTTCTATAGTTTGCGCATGTGTTTGGAAATAAGAAAAGCTTACTTCCCCCATTTTTTAAAATCACAGCTTCTAGAAGGTTTACATGATTTCTTAAAAAACACGAGTTTTTAGAAAATGTGTTTTATTTCATAAATGGAATCTACAAAGTATGCACATTCTACGTCATAACGAATTTCTATAGTTTGCGCATGCGTCCGGAAATAAGAAACGCTTACTTCCCCCGTTTTTTAAAATCACAGCTTCTAGAAGGTTTACATGATTTCGTAAAAAACACGCGTTTTTAGAAAATGTGTTTTATTTCATAAATGGAATCTACAAAGTATGCACATTCTACGTCATAACGACATTCTATAGTTTGCGCATGCCTCCGGAAATAAGAAAAGCTTACTTCCACCATTTTTTAAAACCACAGCTTCTAGAAGGTTTACATGATTTCGTAAAAAACTTGAGTTTTTAGAAAATGTGTTTTATTTCATAAATGGAATCTACAAAGTATGTACATTCTACGTCATAACGAATTTCTATAGTTTGCGCATCCGTCCGGAAATAAGAAAAGCTTACTTCCCCCGTTTTTTAAAATCAAAGCTTCTAGAAGGCTTACATGATTTGTTAAAAAACATGAATTTTTAGAAAATGTGTTTTATTTCGTAAATGGAATCAACAAAGTATGCACATTCTACGTCATAATGAATTTCTATAGTTTGTGCATGCATCCGGAAATAAGAAAAGCTAACTTCCACCGTTTTTTAAAATCACAGCTTCTAGAAGGTTTACATGATTTCGTAAAAAACACGAGTTTTTAGAAAATGTGTTTTATTTCATAAATGGAATCTACAAAGTATACACATTCTACGTCATAACGACTTTCTATAGTTTGCGCATGCGTCCGGAAATAAGAAAACCTTGCTTCCCCCATTTTTTAAAATCACAGCTTCTAGAAGGTTTACATGATTTCTTAAAATACACGAGTTTTTAGAAAATGTGTTTTATTTCATAAATAGAATCAACAAAGTATGCACATCCTACGTCATAACGACTTTCTATAGTTTGTGCATTCATCCGGAAATAAGAAAAGCTTACTTCCACCGTTTTTTAAAATCACAGCTTCTAGAAGGTTTACATGATTTCGTAAAAAACACGAGTTTTTAGAAAATGTGTTTTATTTCATAAAAGGGATTGCTACAAAGTATGCACATTCTACGTCAGAACGAATTTCTATAGTTTGCGCATGCGTCCGGAAATGAGAAACGCTTACTTCCCCCGTTTTTTAAAATCACAGCTTCTAGAAGGTTTACATGATTTCATAAAAAACACGAGTTTTTAGAAAATGTGTTTTATTTCATAAATGTTATCTACAAGGTATGCACATTCTACATCATAACGACTTTCTATGGTTTGCGCATGCGTCCGGAAATAAAAAAGCTTACTTCCCCCATTTTTTAAAATAACAGCTTCTAGAAGGTTTACATGATTTCTTAAATTACACGAGTTTTTAGAAAATGTGTTTTATTTCATAAATGGAATCTACAAAGTATGCACATTCTACGTCATAACGACATTCTATAGTTTGCACATGCCTCCGGAAATAAGAAAAGCTTACTTCCACCATTTTTTAAAATCACAGCTTCTAGAAGGTTTACATGATTTCGTAAAAAACACGAGTTTTTAGAAAATGTGTTTTATTTCATAAATGGAATCTACAAAGTATGCACATTCTACGTCATAACGACTTTCTATATTTTGCGCATCCGTCCGGAAACAAGAAAAGCTTACTTCCCCCGTTTTTTAAAATCACAGCTTCTAGAAGGCTTACATGATTTGTTAAAAAACATGAGTTTTTAGAAAATGTGTTTTATTTCGTAAATGGAATCAACAAAGTATGCACATTCTACGTCATAACGAATTTCTATAGTTTGCACATGCCTCCGGAAATAAGAAAAGCTTACTTCCACCATTTTTTAAAATCACAGCTTCTAGAAGGTTTACATGATTTCGTAAAAAACACGAGTTTTTAGAAAATGTGTTTTATTTCATAAATGGAATCTACAAAGTATGCACATTCTACGTCATAACGACTTTCTATAGTTTGCGCATCCGTCCGGAAACAAGAAAAGCTTACTTCCCCCGTTTTTTAAAATCACAGCTTCTAGAAGGCTTACATGATTTGTTAAAAAACATGAGTTTTTAGAAAATGTGTTTTATTTCGTAAATGGAATCAACAAAGTATGCACATTCTACGTCATAACGAATTTCTATAGTTTGCGCATGCGTCCAGAAATAAGAAAAGCTTACTTCCACCGTTTTTTAAAATCACAGCTTCTAGAAGGTTTACATGATTTCGTAAAAAACACGAGTTTTTAGAAAATGTGTTTTATTTCATAAATGGAATCTACAAAGTATGCACATTCTACGGCATAACGACTTTATATAGTTTGCGCATGCGTCCGGAAATTAGAAAAGCTTACTTCCCCCTTTTTTTAAATTCACAGCTTCTAGAAGGTTTACATGATTTCTTAAAAAACACGAGTTTTTAGAAAATGTGTTTTATTTCATAAATGGAATCTACAAAGTATACACATTCTACGTCATAACGACTTTCTATAGTTTGCGCATGCGTCCGGAAATAAGAAAAGCTTGCTTCCCCCATTTTTTAAAATCACAGCTTCTAGAAGGTTTACATGATTTCTTAAAAAACATGAGTTTTTAGAAAATTTGTTTTATTTCATAAATAGAATCAACAAAGTATGCACATCCTACGTCATAACGACTTTCTATAGTTTGCGCATTCATCCGGAAATAAGAAAAGCTTACTTCCACCATTTTTTAAGATCATAGCTTCTAGAAGGTTTACATGATTTCGGAAAAAACACGAGTTTTTAGAAAATGTGTTTTATTTCATAAATGGAATCTACAAAGTATGCACATTCTACGTCATAACGAATTCCTATAGTTTGCGCATGCGTCCGGAAATAAGAAACGCTTACTTCCCCCGTTTTTTAAAATCACAGCTTCTAGAAGGTTTACATGATTTCGTAAAAAACACGCGTTTTTAGAAAATGTGTTTTATTTCATAAATGGAATCTACAAAGTATGCACATTCTACGTCATAACGACATTCTATAGTTTGCGCATGCCTCCGGAAATAAGAAAAGCTTACTTCCACCATTTTTTAAAACCACAGCTTCTAGAAGGTTTACATGATTTCGTAAAAAACACGAGTTTTTAGAAAATGTGTTTTATTTCATAAATGGAATCTACAAAGTATGCACATTCTACGTCATAACGACTTTCTATAGTTTGCGCATCCGTCCGGAAATAAGAAAAGCTTACTTCCCCCGTTTTTTAAAATCAAAGCTTCTAGAAGGCTTACATGATTTGTTAAAAAACATGAATTTTTAGAAAATGTGTTTTATTTCGTAAATGGAATCAACAAAGTATGCACATTCTACGTCATAACGAATTTCTATAGTTTGCGCATGCATCCGGAAATAAGAAAAGCTAACTTCCACCGTTTTTTAAAATCACAGCTTCTAGAAGGTTTACATGATTTCGTAAAAAACACGAGTTTTTAGAAAATGTGTTTTATTTCATAAATGGAATCTACAAAGTATGCACATTCTACGTCATAACGACTTTCTATAGTTTGCGCATGCGTTTGGAAATAAGAAAAGGTTACTTCCCCCGTTTTTTAAAATCACAGCTTCTAGAAGGTTTACATGATTTCTTACAAAACACGAGTTTTTAGAAAATGTGTTTTATTTCATCAATAGAATCAACAAAGTATGCACATCCTACGTCATAACGACTTTCTATAGTTTGCGCATGTGTTTGGAAATAAGAAAAGCTTACTTCCCCCATTTTTTAAAATCACAGCTTCTAGAAGGTTTACATGATTTCTTAAAAAACACGAGTTTTTAGAAAATGTGTTTTATTTCATAAATGGAATCTACAAAGTATGCACATTCTACGTCATAACGAATTTCTATAGTTTGCGCATGCGTCCGGAAATAAGAAACGCTTACTTCCCCCGTTTTTTAAAATCACAGCTTCTAGAAGGTTTACATGATTTCGTAAAAAACACGCGTTTTTAGAAAATGTGTTTTATTTCATAAATGGAATCTACAAAGTATGCACATTCTACGTCATAACGACATTCTATAGTTTGCGCATGCCTCCGGAAATAAGAAAAGCTTACTTCCACCATTTTTTAAAACCACAGCTTCTAGAAGGTTTACATGATTTCGTAAAAAACTTGAGTTTTTAGAAAATGTGTTTTATTTCATAAATGGAATCTACAAAGTATGTACATTCTACGTCATAACGAATTTCTATAGTTTGCGCATCCGTCCGGAAATAAGAAAAGCTTACTTCCCCCGTTTTTTAAAATCAAAGCTTCTAGAAGGCTTACATGATTTGTTAAAAAACATGAATTTTTAGAAAATGTGTTTTATTTCGTAAATGGAATCAACAAAGTATGCACATTCTACGTCATAATGAATTTCTATAGTTTGCGCATGCATCCGGAAATAAGAAAAGCTAACTTCCACCGTTTTTTAAAATCACAGCTTCTAGAAGGTTTACATGATTTCGTAAAAAACACGAGTTTTTAGAAAATGTGTTTTATTTCATAAATGGAATCTACAAAGTATACACATTCTACGTCATAACGACTTTCTATAGTTTGCGCATGCGTCCGGAAATAAGAAAACCTTGCTTCCCCCATTTTTTAAAATCACAGCTTCTAGAAGGTTTACATGATTTCTTAAAATACACGAGTTTTTAGAAAATGTGTTTTATTTCATAAATAGAATCAACAAAGTATGCACATCCTACGTCATAACGACTTTCTATAGTTTGTGCATTCATCCGGAAATAAGAAAAGCTTACTTCCACCGTTTTTTAAAATCACAGCTTCTAGAAGGTTTACATGATTTCGTAAAAAACACGAGTTTTTAGAAAATGTGTTTTATTTCATAAAAGGGATTGCTACAAAGTATGCACATTCTACGTCAGAACGAATTTCTATAGTTTGCGCATGCGTCCGGAAATGAGAAACGCTTACTTCCCCCGTTTTTTAAAATCACAGCTTCTAGAAGGTTTACATGATTTCATAAAAAACACGAGTTTTTAGAAAATGTGTTTTATTTCATAAATGTTATCTACAAGGTATGCACATTCTACATCATAACGACTTTCTATGGTTTGCGCATGCGTCCGGAAATAAAAAAGCTTACTTCCCCCATTTTTTAAAATAACAGCTTCTAGAAGGTTTACATGATTTCTTAAATTACACGAGTTTTTAGAAAATGTGTTTTATTTCATAAATGGAATCTACAAAGTATGCACATTCTACGTCATAACGACATTCTATAGTTTGCACATGCCTCCGGAAATAAGAAAAGCTTACTTCCACCATTTTTTAAAATCACAGCTTCTAGAAGGTTTACATGATTTCGTAAAAAACACGAGTTTTTAGAAAATGTGTTTTATTTCATAAATGGAATCTACAAAGTATGCACATTCTACGTCATAACGACTTTCTATATTTTGCGCATCCGTCCGGAAACAAGAAAAGCTTACTTCCCCCGTTTTTTAAAATCACAGCTTCTAGAAGGCTTACATGATTTGTTAAAAAACATGAGTTTTTAGAAAATGTGTTTTATTTCGTAAATGGAATCAACAAAGTATGCACATTCTACGTCATAACGAATTTCTATAGTTTGCGCATGCGTCCGGAAATAAGAAAAGCTTACTTCCACCGTTTTTTAAAATCACAGCTTCTAGAAGCTTTACATGATTTCGTAAAAAACACGAGTTTTTAGAAAATGTGTTTTATTTCATAAATGGAATCTACAAAGTATGCACATTCTACGGCATAACGACTTTATATAGTTTGCGCATGCGTCCGGAAATTAGAAAAGCTTACTTCCCTCTTTTTTTAAATTCACAGCTTCTAGAAGGTTTACATGATTTCTTAAAAAACACGAGTTTTTAGAAAATGTGTTTTATTTCATAAATGGAGTCTACAAAGTATACACATTCTACGTCATAACGACTTTCTATAGTTTGCGCATGCGTCCGGAAATAAGAAAAGCTTGCTTCCCCCATTTTTTAAAATCACAGCTTCTAGAAGGTTTACATGATTTCTTAAAAAACATGTGTTTTTAGAAAATTTGTTTTATTTCATAAATAGAATCAACAAAGTATGCACATCCTACGTCATAACGACTTTCTATAGTTTGCGCATTCATCCGGAAATAAGAAAAGCTTACTTCCACCGTTTTTTAAAATCATAGCTTCTAGAAGGTTTACATGATTTCGGAAAAAACACGAGTTTTTAGAAAATGTGTTTTATTTCATAAATGGAATCTACAAAGTATGCACATTCTACGTCATAACGAATTTCTATAGTTTGCGCATGCGTCCGGAAATAAGAAACGCTTACTTCCCCCGTTTTTTAAAATCACAGCTTCTAGAAGGTTTACATGATTTCGTAAAAAACACGCGTTTTTAGAAAATGTGTTTTATTTCATAAATGGAATCTACAAAGTATACACATTCTACGTCATAACGACTTTCTATAGTTTGCGCATGCGTCCGGAAATAAGAAAACCTTGCTTCCCCCATTTTTTAAAATCACAGCTTCTAGAAGGTTTACATGATTTCTTAAAATACACGAGTTTTTAGAAAATGTGTTTTATTTCATAAATGGAATCTACAAAGTATGCACATTCTACGGCATAACGACTTTCTATAGTTTTCGCATGCGTCCGGAAATAAGAAAAGCTTACTTCCACCGTTTTTTAAAATCACAGCTTCTAGAAGGTTTACATGATTTCGTAAAAAACACGAGTTTTTAGAAAATGTGTTTTATTTCATAAAAGGGATTGCTACAAAGTATGCAAATTCTACGTCAGAATGAATTTCTATAGTTTGCGCATGCGTCCGGAAATGAGAAACGCTTACTTCCCCCGTTTTTTAAAATCACAGCTTCTAGAAGGTTTACATGATTTCATAAAAAACACGAGTTTTTAGAAAATGTGTTTTATTTCATAAATGTTATCTACAAGGTATGCACATTCTACATCATAACGACTTTCTATAGTTTGCGCATGCGTCCGGAAATAAAAAAGCTTACTTCCCCCATTTTTTAAAATAACAGCTTCTAGAAGGTTTACATGATTTCTTAAATTACACGAGTTTTTAGAAAATGTGTTTTATTTCATAAATGGAATCTACAAAGTATGCACATTCTACGTCATAACGACATTCTATAGTTTGCACATGCCCCGGAAATAAGAAAAGCTTACTTCCACCATTTTTTAAAATCACAGCTTCTAGAAGGTTTACATGATTTCGTAAAAAACACGAGTTTTTAGAAAATGTGTTTTATTTCATAAATGGAATCTACAAAGTATGCACATTCTACGTCATAACGACTTTCTATAGTTTGCGCATCCATCCGGAAACAAGAAAAGCTTACTTCCCCCGTTTTTTAAAATCACAGCTTCTAGAAGGCTTACATGATTTGTTAAAAAACATGAGTTTTTAGAAAATGTGTTTTATTTCGTAAATGGAATCAACAAAGTATGCACATTCTACGTCATAACGAATTTCTATAGTTTGCGCATGCGTCCGGAAATAAGAAAAGCTTACTTCCACCGTTTTTTAAAATCACAGCTTCTAGAAGGTTTACATGATTTCGTAAAAAACACGAGTTTTTAGAAAATGTGTTTTATTTCATAAATGGAATCTACAAAGTATGCACATTCTACGGCATAACGACTTTATATAGTTTGCGCATGCGTCCGGAAATTAGAAAAGCTTACTTCCCCCTTTTTTTAAATTCACAGCTTCTAGAAGGTTTACATGATTTCTTAAAAAACACGAGTTTTTAGAAAATGTGTTTTATTTCATAAATGGAATCTACAAAGTATACACATTCTACGTCATAACGACTTTCTATAGTTTGCGCATGCGTCCGGAAATAAGAAAAGCTTGCTTCCCCCATTTTTTAAAATCACAGCTTCTAGAAGGTTTACATGATTTCTTAAAAAACATGAGTTTTTAGAAAATTTGTTTTATTTCATAAATAGAATCAACAAAGTATGCACATCCTACGTCATAACGACTTTCTATAGTTTGCGCATTCATCCGGAAATAAGAAAAGCTTACTTCCACCGTTTTTTAAAATCATAGCTTCTAGAAGGTTTACATGATTTCGGAAAAAACACGAGTTTTTAGAAAATGTGTTTTATTTCATAAATGGAATCTACAAAGTATGCACATTCTACGTCATAACGAATTCCTATAGTTTGCGCATGCGTCCGGAAATAAGAAACGCTTACTTCCCCCGTTTTTTAAAATCACAGCTTCTAGAAGGTTTACATGATTTCGTAAAAAACACGCGTTTTTAGAAAATGTGTTTTATTTCATAAATGGAATCTACAAAGTATGCACATTCTACGTCATAACGACATTCTATAGTTTGCGCATGCCTCCGGAAATAAGAAAAGCTTACTTCCACCATTTTTTAAAACCACAGCTTCTAGAAGGTTTACATGATTTCGTAAAAAACACGAGTTTTTAGAAAATGTGTTTTATTTCATAAATGGAATCTACAAAGTATGCACATTCTACGTCATAACGACTTTCTATAGTTTGCGCATCCGTCCGGAAATAAGAAAAGCTTACTTCCCCCGTTTTTTAAAATCAAAGCTTCTAGAAGGCTTACATGATTTGTTAAAAAACATGAATTTTTAGAAAATGTGTTTTATTTCGTAAATGGAATCAACAAAGTATGCACATTCTACGTCATAACGAATTTCGATAGTTTGCGCATGCATCCGGAAATAAGAAAAGCTAACTTCCACCGTTTTTTAAAATCACAGCTTCTAGAAGGTTTACATGATTTCGTAAAAAACACGAGTTTTTAGAAAATGTGTTTTATTTCATAAATGGAATCTACAAAGTATGCACATTCTACGTCATAACGACTTTCTATAGTTTGCGCATGCGTTTGGAAATAAGAAAAGGTTACTTCCCCCGTTTTTTAAAATCACAGCTTCTAGAAGGTTTACATGATTTCTTACAAAACACGAGTTTTTAGAAAATGTGTTTTATTTCATCAATAGAATCAACAAAGTATGCACATCCTACGTCATAACGACTTTCTATAGTTTGCGCATGTGTTTGGAAATAAGAAAAGCTTACTTCCCCCATTTTTTAAAATCACAGCTTCTAGAAGGTTTACATGATTTCTTAAAAAACACGAGTTTTTAGAAAATGTGTTTTATTTCATAAATGGAATCTACAAAGTATGCACATTCTACGTCATAACGAATTTCTATAGTTTGCGCATGCGTCCGGAAATAAGAAACGCTTACTTCCCCCGTTTTTTAAAATCACAGCTTCTAGAAGGTTTACATGATTTCGTAAAAAACACGCGTTTTTAGAAAATGTGTTTTATTTCATAAATGGAATCTACAAAGTATGCACATTCTACGTCATAACGACATTCTATAGTTTGCGCATGCCTCCGGAAATAAGAAAAGCTTACTTCCACCATTTTTTAAAACCACAGCTTCTAGAAGGTTTACATGATTTCGTAAAAAACACGAGTTTTTAGAAAATGTGTTTTATTTCATAAATGGAATCTACAAAGTATGTACATTCTACGTCATAACGACTTTCTATAGTTTGCGCATCCGTCCGGAAATAAGAAAAGCTTACTTCCCCCGTTTTTTAAAATCAAAGCTTCTAGAAGGCTTACATGATTTGTTAAAAAACATGAATTTTTAGAAAATGTGTTTTATTTCGTAAATGGAATCAACAAAGTATGCACATTCTACGTCATAACGAATTTCTATAGTTTGCGCATGCATCCGGAAATAAGAAAAGCTAACTTCCACCGTTTTTTAAAATCACAGCTTCTAGAAGGTTTACATGATTTCGTAAAAAACACGAGTTTTTAGAAAATGTGTTTTATTTCATAAATGGAATCTACAAAGTATACACATTCTACGTCATAACGACTTTCTATAGTTTGCGCATGCGTCCGGAAATAAGAAAACCTTGCTTCCCCCATTTTTTAAAATCACAGCTTCTAGGAGGTTTACATGATTTCTTAAAATACACGAGTTTTTAGAAAATGTGTTTTATTTCATAAATAGAATCAACAAAGTATGCACATCCTACGTCATAATGACTTTCTATAGTTTGTGCATTCATCCGGAAATAAGAAAAGCTTACTTCCACCGTTTTTTAAAATCACAGCTTCTAGAAGGTTTACATGATTTCGTAAAAAACACGAGTTTTTAGAAAATGTGTTTTATTTCATAAAAGGGATTGCTACAAAGTATGCACATTCTACGTCAGAACGAATTTCTATAGTTTGCGCATGCGTCCGGAAATGAGAAACGCTTACTTCCCCCGTTTTTTAAAATCACAGCTTCTAGAAGGTTTACATGATTTCATAAAAAACACGAGTTTTTAGAAAATGTGTTTTATTTCATAAATGTTATCTACAAGGTATGCACATTCTACATCATAACGACTTTCTATAGTTTGCGCATGCGTCCGGAAATAAAAAAGCTTACTTCCCCCATTTTTTAAAATAACAGCTTCTAGAAGGTTTACATGATTTCTTAAATTACACGAGTTTTTAGAAAATGTGTTTTATTTCATAAATGGAATCTACAAAGTATGCACATTCTACGTCATAACGACATTCTATAGTTTGCACATGCCTCCGGAAATAAGAAAAGCTTACTTCCACCATTTTTTAAAATCACAGCTTCTAGAAGGTTTACATGATTTCGTAAAAAACACGAGTTTTTAGAAAATGTGTTTTATTTCATAAATGGAATCTACAAAGTATGCACATTCTACGTCATAACGACTTTCTATATTTTGCGCATCCGTCCGGAAACAAGAAAAGCTTACTTCCCCCGTTTTTTAAAATCACAGCTTCTAGAAGGCTTACATGATTTGTTAAAAAACCTGAGTTTTCAGAAAATGTGTTTTATTTCGTAAATGGAATCAACAAAGTATGCACATTCTACGTCATAACGAATTTCTATAGTTTGCGCATGCGTCCGGAAATAAGAAAAGCTTACTTCCACCGTTTTTTAAAATCACAGCTTCTAGAAGGTTTACATGATTTCGTAAAAAACATGAGTTTTTAGAAAATGTGTTTTATTTCATAAATGGAATCTACAAAGTATGCACATTCTACGGCATAACGACTTTATATAGTTTGCGCATGCGTCCGGAAATTAGAAAAGCTTACTTCCCTCTTTTTTTAAATTCACAGCTTCTAGAAGGTTTACATGATTTCTTAAAAAACACGAGTTTTTAGAAAATGTGTTTTATTTCATAAATGGAATCTACAAAGTATACACATTCTACGTCATAACGACTTTCTATAGTTTGCGCATGCGTCCGGAAATATGAAAAGCTTGCTTCCCCCTTTTTTTAAAATCACAGCTTCTAGAAGGTTTACATGATTTCTTAAAAAACATGAGTTTTTAGAAAATTTGTTTTATTTCATAAATAGAATCAACAAAGTATGCACATCCTACGTCATAACGACTTTCTATAGTTTGCGCATTCATCCGGAAATAAGAAAAGCTTACTTCCACCGTTTTTTAAAATCATAGCTTCTAGAAGGTTTACATTATTTCGGAAAAAACACGAGTTTTTAGAAAATGTGTTTTATTTCATAAATGGAATCTACAAAGTATGCACATTCTACGTCATAACGAATTTCTATAGTTTGCGCATGCGTCCGGAAATAAGAAACGCTTACTTCCCCCGTTTTTTAAAATCACAGCTTCTAGAAGGTTTACATGATTTCGTAAAAAACACGCGTTTTTAGAAAATGTGTTTTATTTCATAAATGGAATCTACAAAGTATGCACATTCTACGTCATAACGACATTCTATAGTTTGCGCATGCCTCCGGAAATAAGAAAAGCTTACTTCCACCATTTTTTAAAACCACAGCTTCTAGAAGGTTTACATGATTTCGTAAAAAACACGAGTTTTTAGAAAATGTGTTTTATTTCATAAATGGAATCTACAAAGTATGCACATTCTACGTCATAACGAATTTCTATAGTTTGCGCATGCGTCCGGAAATAAGAAACGCTTACTTCCCCCGTTTTTTAAAATCACAGCTTCTAGAAGGTTTACATGATTTCGTAAAAAACACGCGTTTTTAGAAAATGTGTTTTATTTCATAAATGGAATCTACAAAGTATGCACATTCTACGTCATAACGACATTCTATAGTTTGCGCATGCCTCCGGAAATAAGAAAAGCTTACTTCCACCATTTTTTAAAACCACAGCTTCTAGAAGGTTTACATGATTTCGTAAAAAACACGAGTTTTTAGAAAATGTGTTTTATTTCATAAATGGAATCTACAAAGTATGTACATTCTACGTTATAACGACTTTCTATAGTTTGCGCATCCGTCCGGAAATAAGAAAAGCTTACTTCCCCCGTTTTTTAAAATCAAAGCTTCTAGAAGGCTTACATGATTTGTTAAAAAACATGAATTTTTAGAAAATGTGTTTTATTTCGTAAATGGAATCAACAAAGTATGCACATTCTACGTCATAACGAATTTCTATAGTTTGCGCATGCATCCGGAAATAAGAAAAGCTAACTTCCACCGTTTTTTAAAATCACAGCTTCTAGAAGGTTTACATGATTTCGTAAAAAACACGAGTTTTTAGAAAATGTGTTTTATTTCATAAATGGAATCTACAAAGTATACACATTCTACGTCATAACGACTTTCTATAGTTTGCGCATGCGTCCGGAAATAAGAAAACCTTGCTTCCCCCATTTTTTAAAATCACAGCTTCTAGAAGGTTTACATGATTTCTTAAAATACACGAGTTTTTAGAAAATGTGTTTTATTTCATAAATAGAATCAACAAAGTATGCACATCCTACGTCATAACGACTTTCTATAGTTTGTGCATTCATCCGGAAATAAGAAAAGCTTACTTCCACCGTTTTTTAAAATCACAGCTTCTAGAAGGTTTACATGATTTCGTAAAAAACACGAGTTTTTAGAAAATGTGTTTTATTTCATAAAAGGGATTGCTACAAAGTATGCACATTCTACGTCATAACGAATTTCTATAGTTTGCGCATGCGTCCGGAAATGAGAAACGCTTACTTCCCCCGTTTTTTAAAATCACAGCTTCTAGAAGGTTTACATGATTTCATAAAAAACACGAGTTTTTAGAAAATGTGTTTTATTTCATAAATGTTATCTACAAGGTATGCACATTCTACATCATAACGACTTTCTATAGTTTGCGCATGCGTCCGGAAATAAAAAAGCTTACTTCCCCCATTTTTTAAAATAACAGCTTCTAGAAGGTTTACATGATTTCTTAAATTACACGAGTTTTTAGAAAATGTGTTTTATTTCATAAATGGAATCTACAAAGTATGCACATTCTACGTCATAACGACATTCTATAGTTTGCACATGCCTCCGGAAATAAGAAAAGCTTACTTCCACCATTTTTTAAAATCACAGCTTCTAGAAGGTTTACATGATTTCGTAAAAAACACGAGTTTTTAGAAAATGTGTTTTATTTCATAAATGGAATCTACAAAGTATGCACATTCTACGTCATAACGACTTTCTATATTTTGCGCATCCGTCCGGAAACAAGAAAAGCTTACTTCCCCCGTTTTTTAAAATCACAGCTTCTAGAAGGCTTACATGATTTGTTAAAAACATGAGTTTTTAGAAAATGTGTTTTATTTCGTAAATGGAATCAACAAAGTATGCACATTCTACGTCATAACGAATTTCTATAGTTTGCGCATGCGTCCGGAAATAAGAAAAGCTTACTTCCACCGTTTTTTAAAATCACAGCTTCTAGAAGGTTTACATGATTTCGTAAAAAACACGAGTTTTTAGAAAATGTGTTTTATTTCATAAATGGAATCTACAAAGTATGCACATTCTACGGCATAACGACTTTATATAGTTTGCGCATGCGTCCGGAAATTAGAAAAGCTTACTTCCCTCTTTTTTTAAATTCACAGCTTCTAGAAGGTTTACATGATTTCTTAAAAAACACGAGTTTTTAGAAAATGTGTTTTATTTCATAAATGGAATCTACAAAGTATACACATTCTACGTCATAACGACTTTCTATAGTTTGCGCATGCGTCCGGAAATAAGAAAAGCTTGCTTCCCCCATTTTTTAAAATCACAGCTTCTAGAAGGTTTACATGATTTCTTAAAAAACATGAGTTTTTAGAAAATTTGTTTTATTTCATAAATAGAATCAACAAAGTATGCACATCCTACGTCATAACGACTTTCTATAGTTTGCGCATTCATCCGGAAATAAGAAAAGCTTACTTCCACCGTTTTTTAAAATCATAGCTTCTAGAAGGTTTACATGATTTCGGAAAAAACACGAGTTTTTAGAAAATGTGTTTTATTTCATAAATGGAATCTACAAAGTATGCACATTCTACGTCATAACGAATTTCTATAGTTTGCGCATGCGTCCGGAAATAAGAAACGCTTACTTCCCCCGTTTTTTAAAATCACAGCTTCTAGAAGGTTTACATGATTTCGTAAAAAACACGCGTTTTTAGAAAATGTGTTTTATTTCATAAATGGAATCTACAAAGTATGCACATTCTACGTCATAACGACATTCTATAGTTTGCGCATGCCTCCGGAAATAAGAAAAGCTTACTTCCACCATTTTTTAAAACCACAGCTTCTAGAAGGTTTACATGATTTCGTAAAAAACATGAGTTTTTAGAAAATGTGTTTTATTTCATAAATGGAATCTACAAAGTATGCACATTCTACGTCATAACGACTTTCTATAGTTTGCGCATCCGTCCGGAAATAAGAAAAGCTTACTTCCCCCGTTTTTTAAAATCAAAGCTTCTAGAAGGCTTACATGATTTGTTAAAAAACATGAATTTTTAGAAAATGTGTTTTATTTCGTAAATGGAATCAACAAAGTATGCACATTCTACGTCATAACGAATTTCTATAGTTTGCGCATGCATCCGGAAATAAGAAAAGCTAACTTCCACCGTTTTTTAAAATCACAGCTTCTAGAAGGTTTACATGATTTCGTAAAAAACACGAGTTTTTAGAAAATGTGTTTTATTTCATAAATGGAATCTACAAAGTATGCACATTCTACATCATAACGACATTCTATAGTTTGCGCATGCGTCCGGAAATAAGAAAAGCTTACTTCCACCATTTTTTAAAATCACAGCTTCTAGAAGGTTTACATGATTTCGTAAAAAACACGAGTTTTTAGAAAATGTGTTTTATTTCATAAATGGAATCTACAAAGTATGCACATTATACGTCATAAGGACTTTCTATAGTTTGTGCATGTGTTTGGAAATAAGAAAAGCTTACTTCCCCCGTTTTTTAAAATCACAACTTTTAGAAGGTTTACATGATTTCTTAAAAAACACGAGTTTTTAGAAAATGTGTTTTATTTCATAAATGGAATCAACAAAGTATGCACATTCTACGTCATAACGAATTTCTATAGTTTGCGCATGCGTCCGGAAATAAGAAAAGCTTACTTCCACCGTTTTTTAAAATCACATCTTATAGAATGTCTACATGATTTCGCAAAAAACACTTGTTTTTAGAAAATGTGTTTTATTTCATAAATGGAACCTACAAAGTATGCACATTCTACGTCATAACGACTTTCTATAGTTTGCGCATGCATCCGGAAATAAGAAAAGCTTACTTCCCCCGTTTTTTAAAATCACAGCTTCTAGAAGGTTTACATGATTTCGTAAAAAACACGAGTTTTTAGAAAATGTGTTTTATTTCATAAATGTAATCTAGAAAGTATGCACATTCTATGGCATAACGACTTTCTATAGTTTGCGCATGCGTCCGGAAATAAGAAAAGCTTACTTCCACCGTTTTTTAAAATCACGGCTTCTAGAAGGTTTACATGATTTCGTAAAAAACATGAGTTTTTAGAAAATGTGTTTTATTTCATAAATGGAATCTACAAAGTATTCACATTCTACGTCATAACTACTTTCTATAGTTTGTGCATGCGTCCGGAAATAAAAAAGCTTACTTCCCCCATTTTTTAAAATCACAACTTCAAGAAGGTTTACAAGATTTCTTAAAAAACACGAGTTTTTAGAAAATGTGTTTTATTTCATAAATGGAATCAACAAAGTATGCACATTCTACGTCATAACGACTTTCTATAGTTTGCGCATGCGTCCGGAAATAAGAAAAGCTTACTTCCGCCGTTTTTTAAAATCACAGCTTCTAGAAGGTTTACATGATTTCGTAAAAAACACGAGTTTTTAGAAAATGTGTTTTATTTCATAAATGGAATCTACAAAGTATGCACATCCTACGTCATAACGACATTCTATAGTTTGTGCATGCGTCCGGAAATAAGAAAAGCTTACTTCCACCGTTTTTTAAAATCACAGCTTCTAGAAGGTTTACATGATTTCGTAAAAAACACGAGTTTTTAGAAAATGTGTTTTATTTCATAAATGGAATCTACAAAGTATGCACATTCTACGTCATAAGGACTTTCTATAGTTTGTGCATGCGTTTGGAAATAAGAAAAGCTTACTTCCCCCCTTTTTAAAATCACAGCTTCTAGAAGGTTTACATGATTTCTTAAAAAACACGAGTTTTTAGAAAATGTGTTTTATTTCATCAATGGAATCAACAAAGAATGCACATTCTACGTCATAACGAATTTCTATAGTTTGCGCATACGTCCGGAAATAAGAAAAGCTTACTTCCACCGTTTTTTAAAATCACAGCTTCTAGAATGTTTACATGATTTCGTAAAAAACACGAGTTTTTAGAAAATGTGTTTTATTTCATAAATGGAATCTACAAAGTATGCACATTCTACATCATAACGACATTCTATAGTTTGCGCATGCGTCCGGAAATAAGAAAAGCTTACTTCCACCATTTTTTAAAATCACAGCTTCTAGAAGGTTTACATGATTTCGTAAAAAACACGAGTTTTTAGAAAATGTGTTTTATTTCATAAATGGAATCTACAAAGTATGCACATTATACGTCATAAGGACTTTCTATAGTTTGTGCATGTGTTTGGAAATAAGAAAAGCTTACTTCCCCCGTTTTTTAAAATCACAACTTCTAGAAGGTTTACATGATTTCTTAAAAAACACGAGTTTTTAGAAAATGTGTTTTATTTCATAAATGGAATCAACAAAGTATGCACATTCTACGTCATAACGAATTTCTATAGTTTGCGCATGCGTCCGGAAATAAGAAAAGCTTACTTCCACCGTTTTTTAAAATCACATCTTCTAGAATGTTTACATGATTTCGCAAAAAACACTTGTTTTTAGAAAATGTGTTTTATTTCATAAATGGAACCTACAAAGTATGCACATTCTACGTCATAACGACTTTCTATAGTTTGCGCATGCGTCCGGAAATAAGAAAAGCTTACTTCCCCCGTTTTTTAAAATCACAGCTTCTAGAAGGTTTACATGATTTCGTAAAAAACACGAGTTTTTAGAAAATGTGTTTTATTTCATAAATGTAATCTAGAAAGTATGCACATTCTATGGCATAACGACTTTCTATAGTTTGCGCATGCGTCCGGAAATAAGAAAAGCTTACTTCCACCGTTTTTTAAAATCACGGCTTCTAGAAGGTTTACATGATTTCGTAAAAAACACGAGTTTTTAGAAAATGTGTTTTATTTCATAAATGGAATCTACAAAGTATTCACATTCTACGTCATAACTACTTTCTATAGTTTGTGCATGCGTCCGGAAATAAAAAAGCTTACTTACCCCATTTTTTAAAATCACAGCTTCAATAAGGTTTACAAGATTTCTTAAAAAACACGAGTTTTTAGAAAATGTGTTTTATTTCATAAATGGAGTCAACAAAGTATGCACATTCTACGTCATAACGACTTTCTATAGTTTGCGCATGCGTCCGGAAATAAGAAAAGCTTACTTCCGCCGTTTTTTAAAATCACAGCTTCTAGAAGGTTTACATGATTTCGTAAAAAACACGAGTTTTTAGAAAATGTGTTTTATTTCATAAATGGAATCTACAAAGTATGCACATCCTACGTCATAACGACATTCTATAGTTTGTGCATGCGTCCGGAAATAAGAAAAGCTTACTTCCACCGTTTTTTAAAATCACAGCTTCTAGAAGGTTTACATGATTTCGTAAAAAACACGAGTTTTTAGAAAATGTGTTTTATTTCATAAATGGAATCTACAAAGTATGCACATTCTACGTCATAAGGAGTTTCTATAGTTTGTGCATGCGTTTGGAAATAAGAAAAGCTTACTTCCCCCCTTTTTAAAATCACAGCTTCTAGAAGGTTTACATGATTTCTTAAAAAACACGAGTTTTTAGAAAATGTGTTTTATTTCATCAATGGAATCAACAAAGAATGCACATTCTACGTCATAACGAATTTCTATAGTTTGCGCATACGTCCGGAAATAAGAAAAGCTTACTTCCACCGTTTTTTAAAATCACAGCTTCTAGAATGTTTACATGATTTCGCAAAAAACACTTGTTTTTAGAAAATGTGTTTTATTTCATAAATGGAATCTACAAAGTATGCACATTCTACGTCATAACGACTTTCTATAGTTTGCGTATGCGTCCGGAAATAAGAAAAGCTTACTTCCCCCGTTTTTTAAAATCACAGCTTCTAGAATGTTTACATGATTTCGCAAAAAACACTTGTTTTTAGAAAATGTGTTTTATTTCATAAATGGAATCTACAAAGTATGCACATTCTATGGCATAACGACTTTCTATAGGTTGCGCGTGCGTCCGGAAATAAGAAAAGCTTACTTCCACCGTTTTTTAAAATCACAGCTTCTAGAAGGTTTACATGATTTCGTAAAAAACACGAGTTTTTAGAAAATGTGTTTTATTTCATAAATGGAATCTACAAAGTAAGCACATTCTACGTCATAACTACTTTCTATAGTTTGCGCATCCGTCCGGAAATAAGAAAAGCTTACTTCCCCCGTTTTTTAAAATCCCAGCTTCTAGAAGGTTTACATGATTTCTTAAAAAACACGAGTTTTTAGAAAATGTATTTTATTTCATAAATAGAATCAACAAAGTATGCACATCCTACGTCATAACGACTTTCTATAGTTTGCGCATGCGTTTGGAAATAAGAAAATCTTACTTCCCCCGTTTTTTAAAATCACAGCTTCTAGAAGGTTTACATGATTTCTTAAAAACCACGAGTTTTTAGAAAATGTGTTTTATTTCATAAATGGAATCAACAAAGAATGCACATTCTACATCATAACAACTTTCTATAGTTTGCGCATTCGTCCGGAAATAAGAAAAGCTTACTTCCACAGTTGTTTAAAATCACAGCTTCTAGAAGGTTTACATGATTTCGTAAAAAACACGAGTTTTTAGAAAATGTGTTTTATTTCATAAATGGAATCTACAAAGTATGCACATTCTATGGAATAAAGACTTTCTATAGGTTGCGCATGCGTCCCGAAATAAGAAAAGCTTACTTCCACCGTTTTTTAAAATCACAGCTTCTAGAAGGTTTACATGATTTCGTAAAAAACACGAGTTTTTAGAAAATGTGTTTTATTTCATAAATGGAATTAACAAAGTATGCACATTCTACGTCATAACGAATTTCTATAGTTTGCGCATGCGTTTGGAAATAAGAAAAGCTTACTTCCCCCGTTTTTTAAAATCACAGCTTCTAGAAGGTTTACATGATTTCTTAAAAAACATGAGTTTTTAGAAAATGTGTTTTATTTCATCAATAGAATCAACAAAGTATGCACATGCTACGTCATAACTACTTTCTATAGTTTGCGCATCCGTCCGGAAATAAGAAAAGCTTACTTCCCCCGTTTTTTAAAATCCCAGCTTCTAGAAGGTTTACATGATTTCTTAAAAAACACGAGTTTTTAGAAAATGTATTTTATTTCATAAATAGAATCAACAAAGTATGCACATCCTACGTCATAACGACTTTCTATAGTTTGCGCATGCGTTTGGAAATAAGAAAAGCTTACTTCCCCCGTTTTTTAAAATCACAGCTTCTAGAAGGTTTACATGATTTCTTAAAAAACACGAGTTTTTAGAAAATGTGTTTTATTTCATAAATGGAATCAACAAAGTATGCACATTCTACATCATAACAACTTTCTATAGTTTGGGCATTCGTCCGGAAATAATAAAAGCTTACTTCCACAGTTGTTTAAAATCACAGCTTCTAGAAGGTTTACATGATTTCGTAAAAAACACGAGTTTTTAGAAAATGTGTTTTATTTCATAAATGGAATCTACAAAGTATGCACATTCTACGTCATAACAACTTTCTATAGTTTGCGCATGCGTCCGGAAATAAGAAACGCTTACTTTCCCCGTTTTTTAAAATCACAGCTTCTAGAAGGTTTACATGATTTCGTAAAAAACACGAGTTTTTAGAAAATGTGTTTTATTTCATAAATGGAATCTACAAAGTATGCACATTCTACGTCATAACGAATTTCTATAGTTTGCGCATGCCTCCGGAAATAAGAAAAGATTACTTCCCTCGTTTTTTAAAATCACAGCTTCTAGAAGGTTTACATGATTTCGTAAAAAACACGAGTTTTTAGAAAATGTGTTTTATTTCATAAATGGAATCTACAAAGTATGCACATTCTACGTCATAACGACTTTCTATAGTTTACGCATGCGTCCGGAAATAAGAAAAGCTTACTTTCACCGTTTTTTAAAATCACAGCTTCTAGAAGGTTTACATGATTTCGTAAAAAACACGAGTTTTTAGAAAATGTGTTTTATTTCATAAATGGAATCTACAAAGTATGCACATTCTACGTCATAACGACTTTCTATAGTTTGCGCATGCGTCCGGAAATAAGAAAAGCTTACTTCCGCCGTTTTTTAAAATCACAGCTTCTAGAAGGTTTACATGATTTCGTAAAAAACACGAGTTTTTAGAAAATCTGTTTTATTTCATAAATGGAATCTAAAAAGTATGCACATTCTACATCATAACGACATTCTATAGTTTGCGCATGCGTCCGGAAATAAGAAAAGCTTACTTCCACCATTTTTTAAAATCACAGCTTCTAGAAGGTTTACATGATTTCGTAAAAAACACGAGTTTTTAGAAAATGTGTTTTATTTCATAAATGGAATCTACAAAGTATGCAAATTCTACGTCATAACGACATTCTATAGTTTGCGCATGCGTCCGGAAATCAGAAAAGCTTACTTCCACCATTTTTTAAAATCACAGCTTCTAGAAGGTTAACATGATTTCGTAAAAAACACGAGTTTTTAGAAAATGTGTTTTATTTCATAAATGGAATCTACAAAGTATGCACATTCTATGGCATAACGACTTTCTATAGTTTGCGCATGCGTCCGGAAATAAGAAAAGCTTACTTCCACAGTTTTTTAAAATCACGGCTTCTAGAAGGTTTACATGATTTCGTAAAAAACACGAGTTTTTAAAAAATGTGTTTTATTTCATAAATGGAACCTACAAAGTATGCACATTCTACGTCATAACTACTTTCTATAGTTTGTGCATGCGTCCGGAAATAAAAAAGCTTACTTCCCGCATTTTTTAAAATCACAGCTTCAAGAAGGTTTACAAGATTTCTTAAAAAACACGAGTTTTTAGAAAATGTGTTTTATTTCATAAATGGAATCAACAAAGTATGCAAATTCTACGTCATATCGACTTTCTATAGTTTCCGCATGCGTCCGGAAATAAGAAAAGCTTACTTCCGCCGTTTTTTAAAATCACAGCTTCTAGAAGGTTTACATGATTTCGTAAAAAACACGAGTTTTTAGAAAATGTGTTTTATTTCATAAATGGAATCTACAAAGTATGCACATTCTACGTCATAACGACATTCTATAGTTTGCGCATGCGTCCGGAAATAAGAAAAGCTTACTTCCACCGTTTTTTAAAATCACAGCTTCTAGAAGGTTTACATGATTTCGTGAAAAACACGAGTTTTTAGAAAATGTGTTTTATTTCATAAATGGAATCTACAAAGTATGCACATTCTACGTCATAACGACTTTCTATAGTTTGCGCATCCGTCCGGAAATAAGAAAAGCTTACTTCCCCCGTTTTTTAAAATCACAGCTTCTAGAAGGCTTACATGATTTGTTAAAAAACACGAATTTTTAGAAAATGTGTTTTATTTCGTAAATGAAATCAACAAAGTATGCACATTCTACGTCATAACGAATTTCTATAGTTTGCGCATGCATCCGGAAATAAGAAAAGCTTACTTCCACCGTTTTTTAAAATCACAGCTTCTAGAAGGTTTACATGATTTCGTAAAAAACACGATTTTTTAGAAAATATGTTTTATTTCATAAATGGAATCTACAAAGTATGCACATTCTACGTCATAATGACTTTCTATAGTTTGCGCATACGTCCGGAAATAAGAAAAGCTTACTTTCACCGTTTTTTAAAATCACAGCTTCTAGAAGGTTTACATGATTTCGTAAAAAACACGAGTTTTTAGAAAATGTGTTTTATTTCATAAATGGAATCTACAAAGTATGCACATTCTACGACATAATGACTTTATATAATTTGCGCATGCGTCCGGAAATAAGAAAAGCTTACTTCCCCCGTTTTTTAAAATCACAGCTTCTAGAAGGTTTACATGATTTCTTAAAAAACACGAGTTTTTAGAAAATGTGTTTTATTTCATAAATGGAATCAACAAAGTATGCACATTCTACGTCATAACGAATTTCTATAGTTTGCGCATGCGTTTGGAAATAAGAAAAGCTTACTTCCCCCGTTTTTTAAAATCACAGCTTCTAGAAGGTTTACATGATTTCTTAAAAAACACGAGTTTTTAGAAAATGTGTTTTATTTCATCAATAGAATCAACAAAGTATGCACATGCTACGTCATAACGACTTTCTATAGTTTGCGCATGTGTTTGGAAATAAGAAAAGCTTACTTCCCCCATTTTTTAAAATCACAGCTTCTAGAAGGTTTACATGATTTCTTAAAAAACACGAGTTTTTAGAAAATGTGTTTTATTTCATAAATGCAATCTACAAAGTATGCACATTCTACGTCATAACGACTTTCTATAGTTTGCGCATGCGTCCGGAAATAAGAAAAGCTTACTTCCGCCGTTTTTTAAAATCACAGCTTCTAGAAGGTTTACATGATTTCGTAAAAAACACGAGTTTTTAGAAAATGTGTTTTATTTCATAAATGGAATCTACAAAGTATGCACATTCTACATCATAACGACATTCTATAGTTTGCGCATGCATTGGGAAATAAGAAAAGCTTACTTCCACCATTTTTTAAAATCACAGCTTCTAGAAGGTTTACATGATTTCGTAAAAAACACGTGTTTTTAGAAAATGTGTTTTATTTCATAAATGGAATCTACAAAGTATGCACATTCTACGTCATAAGGACTTTCTATAGTTTGTGCATGCGTTTGGAAAAAAGAAAAGCTTACTTCCCCCGTTTTTTAAAATCACAACTTCTAGAAGGTTTACATGATTTCTTAAAAAACACGAGTTTTTAGAAAATGTGTTTTATTTCATAAATGGAATCAACAAAGTATGCACATTCTACGTCATAACGAATTTCTATAGTTTGCGCATGCGTCCGGAAATAAGAAAAGCTTACTTCCACCGTTTTTTAAAATCACAGCTTCTAGAATGTTTACATGATTTCGCAAAAAACACTTGTTTTTAGAAAATGTGTTTTATTTCATAAATGGAATCTACAAAGTATGCACATTCTACGTAATAACGACTTTCTATAGTTTGCGCATGCGTCCGGAAATAAGAAAAGCTTACCTCCCCCATTTTTTAAAATCACAGCTTCTAGAAGGTTTACATGATTTTGTAAAAAACACGAGTTTTTAGAAAATGTGTTTTATTTCATAAATGGAATCTTAAAAGTATGCACATTCTATGGCATAACGACTTTCTATAGTTTGCGCATGCGTCCGGAAATAAGAAAAGCTTACTTCCACAGTTTTTTAAAATCACGGCTTCTAGAAGGTTTACATGATTTCGTAAAAAACACGAGTTTTTAGAAAATGTGTTTTATTTCATAAATGGAATCTACAAAGTATGCACATTCTACGTCATAACTACTTTCTATAGTTTGTGCATGCGTCCGGAAATAAAAAAGCTTACTTCCCCCATTTTTTAAAATCACAGCTTCAAGGTTGACAAGATTTCTTAAAAAACACGAGTTTTTAGAAAATGTGTTTTATTTCATAAATGGAATCAACAAAGTATGCACATTCTACGTCATAAGGACTTTCTATAGTTTGTGCATGCGTTTGGAAAAAAGAAAAGCTTACTTCCGCCGTTTTTTAAAATCACAGCTTCTAGAAGGTTTACATGATTTCGTACAAAACACGAGTTTTTAGAAAATGTGTTTTATTTCATAAATGGAATCTACAAAGTATGCACATTCTACGTCATAAGGACTTTCTATAGTTTGTGCATGCGTTTGGAAATAAGAAAAGCTTACTTCCCCCCTTTTTAAAATCACAGCTTCTAGAAGGTTTACATGATTTCGTAAAAAACACGAGTTTTTAGAAAATGTGTTTTATTTCATAAATGGAATCTTAAAAGTATGCACATTCTATGGCATAACGACTTTCTATAGTTTGCGCATGCGTCCGGAAATAAGAAAAGCTTACTTCCACAGTTTTTTAAAATCACGGCTTCTAGAAGGTTTACATGATTTCGTAAAAAACACGAGTTTTTAGAAAATGTGTTTTATTTCATAAATGGAATCTACAAAGTATGCACATTCTACGTCATAACGACTTTCTATAGTTTGTGCATGCATCCGGAAATAAAAAAGCTTACTTCCCCCATTTTTTAAAATCACAGCTTCAAGGTTGACAAGATTTCTTAAAAAACACGAGTTTTTAGAAAATGTGTTTTATTTCATAAATGGAATCAACAAAGTATGCACATTCTACGTCATAACGACTTTCTATAGTTTGCGCATGCGTCTGGAAATAAGAAAAGCTTACTTCCGCCGTTTTTTAAAATCACAGCTTCTAGAAGGTTTACATGATTTCGTACAAAACACGAGTTTTTAGAAAATGTGTTTTATTTCATAAATGGAATCTACAAAGTATGCACATTCTACGTCATAACGACATTCTATAGTTTGCGCATGCGTCCGGAAATAAGAAAAGCTTACTTCCACCGTTTTTTAAAATCACAGCTTCTAGAAGGTTTACATGATTTCTTAAAAAACACGAGTTTTTAGAAAATGTGTTTTATTTCATAAATGGAATCTACAAAGTATGCACATTCTACGTCATAAGGACTTTCTATAGTTTGTGCATGCGTTTGGAAATAAGAAAACCTTACTTCCCCCCTTTTTAAAATCACAGCTTCTAGAAGGTTTACATGATTTCTTAAAAAACACGAGTTTTTAGAAAATGTGTTTTATTTCATAAATGGAATCAACAAAGTATGCACATTCTACGTCATAACGAATTTCTATAGTTTGGGCATACGTCCGGAAATAAGAAAAGCTTACTTCCACCGTTTTTTAAAATCACAGCTTCTAGAATGTTTACATGATTTCGCAAAAAACACTTGTTTTTAGAAAATGTGTTTTATTTCATAAATGGAATCTACAAAGTATGCACATTCTACGTCATAACGACTTTCTATAGTTTGCGCATGCATCCGGAAATAAGAAAAGCTTACTTCCCCCGTTTTTTAAAATCACAGCTTCTAGAATGTTTACATGATTTCGCAAAAAACACTTGTTTTTAGAAAATGTGTTTTATTTCATAAATGGAATCTACAAAGTATGCACATTCTATGGCATAACGACTTTCTATAGGTTGCGCATGCGTCCGGAAATAAGAAAAGCTTACTTCCACCGTTTTTTAAAATCACAGCTTCTAGAAGGTTTACATGATTTCGTAAAAGACACGAGTTTTTAGAAAATGTGTTTTATTTCATAAATGGAATCTACAAAGTATGCACATTCTACGTCATAACTACTTTCTATAGTTTGCGCATCCGTCCGGAAATAAGAAAAGCTTACTTCCCCCGTTTTTTAAAATCACTGCTTCTAGAAGGTTTACATGATTTCTTAAAAAACATGAGTTTTTAGAAAATGTATTTTATTTCATAAATAGAATCAACAAAGGATGCACATCCTACGTCATAACGACTTTCTATAGTTGGCGCATGCGTTTGGAAATAAGAAAAGCTTACTTCCCCCGTTTTTTAAAATCACAGCTTCTAGAAGGTTTACATGATTTCTTAAAAAACACGAGTTTTTAGAAAATGTGTTTTATTTCATAAATGGAATCAACAAAGTATGCACATTCTACATCATAACAACTTTCTATAGTTTGCGCATTCGTCCGGAAATAAGAAAAGCTTACTTCCACAGTTGTTTAAAATCACAGCTTCTAGAAGGTTTACATGATTTCGTAAAAAACAAAAGTTTTTAGAAAATGTGTTTTATTTCATAAATGGAATCTACAAAGTATGCACCTTCTATGGAATAACGACTTTCTATAGGTTGCTCATGCGTCCGGAAATAAGAAAAGCTTACTTCCACCATTTTTTAAAATCACAGCTTCTAGAAGGTTTACATGATTTCGTAAAAAACATGAGTTTTTAGAAAATGTGTTTTATTTCATAAATGGAATCTACAAAGTATGCACATTCTACGTCATAACTACTTTCTATAGTTTGCGCATCCGTCCGGAAATAAGAAAAGCTTACTTCCCCCGTTTTTTAAAATCCCAGCTTCTAGAAGGTTTACATGATTTCTTAAAAAACACGAGTTTTTAGAAAATGTATTTCATTTCATAAATAGAATCAACAAAGTATGCACATCCTACGTCATAACGACTTTCTATAGTTTGCGCATGCGTTTGGAAATAAGAAAAGCTTACTTCCCCCGTTTTTTAAAATCACAGCTTCTAGAAGGTTTACATGATTTCTTAAAAAACACGAGTTTGTAGAAAATGTGTTTTATTTCATAAATGGAATCAACAAAGTATGCACATTATACATCATAACAACTTTCTATAGTTTGGGCATTCGTCCGGAAATAATAAAAGCTTACTTCCACAGTTGTTTAAAATCACAGCTTCTAGAAGGTTTACATGATTTCGTAAAAAACACAAGTTTTTAGAAAAAGTGTTTTATTTCATAAATGGAATCTACAAAGTATGCACATTCTACGTCATAACGACTTTCTATAGTTTGCGCATGCGTCCGGAAATAAGAAAAGCTTACTTTCCCCGTTTTTTAAAATCACAGCTTCTAGAAGGTTTACATGATTTCGTAAAAAAGAGGAGTTTTTAGAAAATGTGTTTTATTTCATAAATGGAATCTACAAAGTATGCACATTCTACGTCATAACGAATTTCTATAGTTTGTGCATGCGTCCGGAAATAAGAAAAGATTAATTCCCCCGTTTTTTAAAATCACAGCTTCTAGAAGGTTTACATGATTTCGTAAAAAACACGAGTTTTTAGAAAATGTGTTTTATTTCATAAATGGAGTCTATAAAGTATGCACATTCTACGTCATAACGACTTTCTATAGTTTACGCATGCGTCCGGAAATAAGAAAAGCTTACTTCCCCCGTTTTTTAAAATCACAGCTTCTAGAAGGTTTACATGATTTCTTGAAAAACACAAGTTTTTAGAAAATGTGTTTTATTTCATAAATGGAATCTACAAAGTATGCACATTCTACGTCATAACGACAATCTATAGTTTGCGCATACGTCCGGAAATAATAAAAGCTTACTTCCACCGTTTTTTAAAATCACAGCTTCTAGAAGGTTTACATGATTTCGTAAAAAACACGAGTTTTTAGAAAATGTGTTTTACTTCATAAATGGAATGTACAAAGTATGCACGTTCTACGTCATAAGGACTTTCTATAGTTTGCGCATGCGTTTGGAAATAAGAAAAGCTTACTTCCCCCGTTTTTTAAAATCACAGCTTCTAGAAGGTTTACATGATTTCTTAAAAAACACGTGTTTTTAGAAAATGTTCTTTATTTCATAGATCGAATCAACAAAGTATGCACATTCTACGTCATAACGACTTTCTATAGTTTGCGCATGCATCCGGAAATAAGAAAAGCTTACTTCCATCGTTTTTTAAAATCACAGCTTCTAGAAGGTTTACATAATTTCATAAAAAACATGAGTTTTTAGAAAATGTGTTTTATTTCATAAATGGAATCTACAAAGTATGCACATTCTACGTCATAATGACTTTCTATAGTTTGCGCATGCGTCCGGAAATAAGAAAAGCTTACTTCCCCCGTTTTTTAAAATCACAGCTTCTAGAAGGTTTACATGATTTCTTAAAAAACACGAGTTTTTAGAAAATGTGTTTTATTTCATAAATGGAATCAACAAAGTATGCACATTCTACGTCATAACGATTTTCTATACTTTGCGCATGCGTTCGGAAATAAGAAAAGCTTACTTCCCCCGTTTTTTAAAATCACAGCTTCTAGAAGGTTTACATGATTTCGTAAAAAACACGAGTTTTTAGAAAATGTGTTTTATTTCATAAATGGAATCTACAAAGTATGCACATTCTACGTCATAACTACTTTCTATAGTTTGCGCATCCGTCCGGAAATAAGAAAAGCTTACTTCCCCCGTTTTTTAAAATCACAGCTTCTAGAAGGTTTACATGATTTCTTAAAAAACACGAGTTTTTAGAAAATGTGTTTTACTTCATAAATGGAATCAACAAAGTATGCACATTCTACGTCATAACGACTTTCTATAGTTTGCGCATGCGTTTGGAAATAAGAAAAGCTTACTTCCCCCATTTTTTAAAATCACAGCTTCTAGAAGGTTTACATGATTTCTTGAAAAACACGAGTTTTTAGAAAATGTGTTTTATTTCATAAATGGAATCAACAAAGTATGCACATTCTACATTATAACGACTTTCTATACTTTGCGCATGCGTCCGGAAATAAGAAAAGCTTACTTCTCCCGTTTTTTAAAATCACAGCATCTAGAAGTTTTACCTGATTTCGTAAAAAACACGATTTTTTAGAAGATGTGTTTTATTTCATAAATGGAATCTACAAAGTATGCACATTCTATGTCATAGCGACATTCTATACTTTGCGCAGGCGTCAGGAAATAAGAAAAGCTTACTTCCCCCGTTTTTTAAAATCACAACTTCTAGAAGGTTTACATGATTTCTTAAAAAACACGAGTTTTGAGAAAATGTGTTTTATTTCATAAATGGAATCAACAAAGTATGCACATTCTACATCATAACGAATTTCTATAGTTTGTGCATGCGTCCGGAAATAAGAAAAGCTTACTTCCACCGTTTTTTAAAATCACGGCTTCTAGAATGTTTACATGATTTTGTAAAAAACACTTGTTTTTAGAAAATGTGTTTTATTTCATAAATGGAATCTACAAAGTATGCACATTCTACGTCATAACGACTTTCTATAGTTTGCGCATACGTGCGGAAATAAGACAAAATACTTCCCGCGTTTTTTAAAATCACAGCTTCTAGAAGGTTTACATGATTTCTTAAAAAACACGAGTTAGAAAATGTGTTTTATTTCATAAATGGAATCAACAAAGTATGCACATTCTACGTCATAACGAAATTCTATAGTTTGCGAATGCGTCCGGAAATAAGAAAAGCTTACTTCCCCCGTTTTTTAAAATCACAGCTTCTAGAAGGTTTACATGATTTCGTAAAAAACACGAGTTTTTAGAAAATGTGTTTTATTTCATAAATGGAATCAACAAAGTATGCACATTCTACGTCATAACGAATTTCTATAGTTTGCGCATGCGTTTGGAAATAAGAAAAGCTTACTTCCACCGTTTTTTAAAATCACAGCTTCTAGAAGGTTTACATGATTTCGTAAAAAACACGAGTTTTTAGAAAATGTCTTTTATTTCATAAATGGAATCTACAAAGTATGCACATTCCACGTCATAACGAAATTCTATAGTTTGCGCATGCGTCTGGAAATAAGAAAAGCTTACTTCCACCGTTTTTTAAAATCACAGCTTCTAGAAGGTTTACATGATTTCGCAAAAAACACTTGTTTTTAGAAAATGTGTTTTATTTCATAAATGGAATCTACAAAGTATGCACATTCTACGTCATAACGACTTTCTATAGTTTGCGCATTCGTCCGGAAATAAGAAAAGCTTACTTCCACCATCTTTTAAAATCACAGCTTCTAGAAGGTTTACATGATTTCGTAAAAAACACGAGTTTTTAGAAAATGTGTTTTATTTCATAAGTGGAATCTACAAAGTATGCACATTCTACGTCATAACGACTTTCTATAGTTTGCGCATGCGTCCGGAAATAAGAAAAGCTTACTTCCCCCGTTTTTTAAAATCACAGCTTCTAGAAGGTTTACATGATTTCGTAAAAAACACGAGTTTTTAGAAAATGTGTTTTATTTCATAAAAGGAATCTACAAAGTATGCACATTCTACGTCATAACGACATTCTATAGTTTGCGCATGCGTCAGGAAATAAGAAAATCTTACTTCCACCGTTTTTTAAAATCACAGCTTCTAGAAGGTTTACATGATTTCTTAAAAAACACGAGTTTTTAGAAAATGTGTTTTATTTCATAAATGGAATCAACAAAGTATGCACATTCTACATCATAACGACTTTCTATAGTTTGGGCATGCGTCCGGAAATAAGAAACGCTTACTTCCCCCGTTTTTTAAAATCAGAGCTTCTAGAAGGTTTACATGATTTCGTAAAAAACACGAGTTTTTAGAAAATGTGTTTTATTTCATAAATGGAATCTACAAAGTATGCACATTCTACATCATAACGACTTTCTATAGTTTGCGCATGCGTCCGGAAATAAGAAAAGCTTGTTTCCCCCATTTTTTAAAATCACAGCTTCTAGAAGGTTTACATGATTTCTTAAAAAACACGAGTTTTTAGAAAATGTGTTTTATTTCATAAATAGAATCAACAAAGTATGCACATCCTACGTCATAACGACTTTCTATAGTTTGCGCATTCATCCGGAAATAAGAAAAGCTTACTTCCACCGTTTTTTAAAATCACAGCTTCTAGAAGGTTTACATGATTTCGTAAAAAACACGAGATTTTAGAAAATGTGTTTTATTTCATAAATGGAATCTACAAAGTATGCACATTCTACGTCATAACGACTTTCTAAAGTTTGCGCATCCGTCCGGAAATAAGAAAAGCATACTTCCCCCGTTTTTTAAAATCACAGCTTCTAGAAGGTTTACATGATTTGTTTAAAAACACGAGTTTTTAGAAAATGTGTTTTATTTCATAAATGGAATCAACAAAGTATGCACATTCTACATCATAACGATTTTCTATAGTTTGCGCATGCGTCCGGAAATAAGAAAAGCTTACTTCCACCTTTTTTTAAAATCACAGCTTCTAGAAGGTTTACATGATTTCGTAAAAAACACGAGTTTTTAGAAAATGTGTTTTATTTCATAAATGGAATCTACAAAGTATGCACATTCTACGTCATAACGAATTTCTATAGTTTGCGCATACGTCCGGAAATAAGAAAAGCTTACTTCCACCGTTTTTTAAAATCACAACTTCTAGAAGGTTTACATGATTTCGTAAAAAACACGAGTTTTTAGAAAATGTGTTTTATTTCATAAATGGAATCTACAAAGTATGCACATTCTACGGCATAACGACTTTATATAGTTTGTGCATGCGTCCGGAAATAAGAAAAGCTTACTTCACCCGTTTTTTAAAATCACAGCTTCTAGAAGGTTTACATGATTTCGTAAAAAACACGAGTTTTTAGAAAATGTTTTTTATTTCATAAATGGAATCATCAAAGTATGCACATTATACATCATAACGACTTTCTATAGTTTGCGCATTCGTCCGGAATTAAGAAAAGCTTACTTCCACCATTTTTTAAAATCACAGCTTCTAGAAGGTTTACATGATTTCGTAAAAAACACGAGTTTTTAGAAAATGTGTTTTATTTCATAAGTGGAATCTACAAAGTATGCACATTCTACGTCATAACGACTTTCTATAGTTTGCGCATGCGTCCGGAAATAAGAAAAGCTTACTTCCCCCGTTTTTTAAAATAACAGCTTCTAGAAGGTTTACATGATTTCGTAAAAAACACGAGTTTTTAGAAAATGTGTTTTATTTCATAAATGGAATCTACAAATTATGCACATTCTATGTCATAACGACATTCTATAGTTGGCGCATGCGTCCAGAAATAAGAAAAGTTACTTCCACCGTTTTTTAAAATCACAGCTTCTAGAAGGTTTACATGATTTCTTAAAAAACACGAGTTTTTAGAAAATGTGTTTTATTTCATAAATGGAATCAACTAAGTATGCACATTCTACATCATAACGACTTTCTATAGTTTGCACATCTGTCCGGAAATAAGAAACGCTGAATTCCCCCGTTTTTTAAAATCACAGCTTCTAGAAGGTTTACATGATTTCGTAAAAAACACGAGTTTTTAGAAAATGTGTTTTATTTCATAAATGGAATCTACAAAGTATACACATTCTACGTCATAACGACTTTCTATAGTTTGCGCATGCGTCCGGAAATAAGAAAAGCTTGCTTCCCCCATTTTTTAAAATCACAGCTTCTAGAAGGTTTACATGATTTCTTAAAAAACATGATTTTTTAGAAAATGTGTTTTATTTCATAAATAGAATCAACAAAGTATGCACATCCTACGTCATAACGACTTTCTATAGTTTGCGCATTCATCCGGAAATAAGAAAAGCTTACTTCCACCGTTTTTTAAAATCACAGCTTCTAGAAGGTTTACATGATTTCGTAAAAAACACGAGATTTTAGAAAATGTGTTTTATTTCATAAATGGAATCTACAAAGTATGCACATTCTACGTCATAACGACTTTCTAAAGTTTGCGCATCCGTCCGGAAATAAGAAAAGCATACTTCCCCCGTTTTTTAAAATCACAGCTTCTAGAAGGTTTACATGATTTGTTTAAAAACACGAGTTTTTAGAAAATGTGTTTTATTTCATAAATGGAATCAACAAAGTATGCACATTCTACATCATAACGATTTTCTATAGTTTGCACATGCGTCCGGAAATAAGAAAAGCTTACTTCCACCTTTTTTTAAAATCACAGCTTCTAGAAGGTTTACATGATTTCGTAAAAAACATGAGTTTTTAGAAAATGTGTTTTATTTCATAAATGGAATCTACAAAGTATGCACATTCTACGTCATAACGACTTTCTATAGTTTGCGCATACGTCCGGAAATAAGAAAAGCTTACTTCCACCGTTTTTTAAAATCACAACTTCTAGAAGGTTTACATGATTTCGTAAAAAACACGAGTTTTTAGAAAATGTGTTTTATTTCATAAATGGAATCTACAAAGTATGCACATTCTAAGGCATAACGACTTTATATAGTTTGTGCATGCGTCCGGAAATAAGAAAAGCTTACTTCACCCGTTTTTTAAAATCACAGCTTCTAGAAGGTTTACATGATTTCTTAAAAAACACGAGTTTTTAGAAAATGTGTTTTATTTCATAAATGGAATCAACAAAGTATGCACATTCTATGTCATAACGACTTTCTATAGTTTGCGCATGCGTTTGGAAATAAGAAAAGGTTACTTCCCCCGTTTTTTAAAATCACAGCTTCTAGAAGGTTTACATGATTTCTTAAAAAACACGAGTTTTTAGAAAATGTGTTTTATTTCATAAATAGAATCAACAAAGTATGCACATCCTACGTCATAACGACTTTCGATAGTTTGCGCATGCGTTTGGAAATAAGAAAAGCTTACTTCCCCCATTTTTTAATATCACAGCTTCTAGAAGGTTTATATGATTTCGTAAAACACATGAGTTTTTAGAAAATGTTTTTTATTTCATAAATGGAATCATCAAAGTATGCACATTATACATCATAACGACTTTCTATAGTTTGCGCATTCGTCCGGAATTAAGAAAAGCTTACTTCCACCATTTTTTAAAATCATAGCTTCTAGAAGGTTTACATGATTTCGTAAAAAACACGAGTTTTTAGAAAATGTGTTTTATTTCATAAGTGGAATCTACAAAGTATGCACATTCTACGTCATAACGACTTTCTATAGTTTGCGCATGCGTCTGGAAATAAGAAAAGCTTACTTCCCCCGTTTTTTAAAATAACAGCTTCTAGAAGGTTTACATGATTTCGTAAAAAACACGAGTTTTTAGAAAATGTGTTTTATTTCATAAATGGAATCTACAAATTATGCACATTCTACGTCATAATGACATTCTATAGTTGGCGCATGCGTCCAGAAATAAGAAAAGTTACTTCCACCGTTTTTTAAAATCACAGCTTCTAGAAGGTTTACATGATTTCTTAAAAAACACGAGTTTTTAGAAAATGTGTTTTATTTCATAAATGGAATCAACTAAGTATGCACATTCTACATCATAACGACTTTCTATAGTTTGCACATGCGTCCGGAAATAAGAAACGCTTACTTCCCCCGTTTTTTAAAATCACAGCTTCTAGAAGGTTTACATGATTTCGTAAAAAACACGAGTTTTTAGAAAATGTGTTTTATTTCATAAATGGAATCTACAAAGTATACACATTCTACGTCATAACGACTTTCTATAGTTTGCACATGCGTCCGGAAATAAGAAAAGCTTGCTTCCCCCATTTTTTAAAATCACAGCTTCTAGAAGGTTTACATGATTTCTTAAAAAACACGAGTTTTTAGAAAATGTGTTTTATTTCATAAATAGAATCAACAAAGTATGCACATCCTACGTCATAACGACTTTCTATAGTTTGCGCATTCATCCGGAAATAAGAAAAGCTTACTTCCACCGTTTTTTAAAATCACAGCTTCTAGAAGGTTTACATGATTTCGTAAAAAACATGAGTTTTTAGAAAATGTGTTTTATTTCATAAATGGAATCTACAAAGTATGCACATTCTACGTCATAACTACTTTCTATAGTTTGCGCATCCGTCCGGAAATAAGAAAAGCTTACTTCCCCCGTTTTTTAAAATCCGAGCTTCTAGAAGGTTTACATGATTTCTTAAAAAACACGAGTTTTTAGAAAATGTATTTTATTTCATAAATAGAATCAACAAAGTATGCACATCCTACGTCATAAGGACTTTCTATAGTTTGCGCATGCGTCTGGAAATAAGAAAAGCTTACTTCCCCCGTTTTTTAAAATAACAGCTTCTAGAAGGTTTACATGATTTCGTAAAAAACACGAGTTTTTAGAAAATGTGTTTTATTTCATAAATGGAATCTACAAAGTATGCACATTCTACGTCATAACGACTTTCTATAGTTTACGCATGCGTCCGGAAATAAGAAAAGCTTACTTCCCCCGTTTTTTAAAATCACAGCTTCTAGAAGGTTTACATGATTTCTTGAAAAACACGAGTTTTTAGAAAATGTGTTTTATTTCATAAATGGAATCTACAAAGTATGCACATTCTACGTCATAACGACAATCTATAGTTTGCGCATGCGTCCGGAAATAATAAAAGCTTACTTCCACCGTTTTTTAAAATCACAGCTTCTAGAAGGTTTACATGATTTCGTAAAAAACATGAGTTTTTAGAAAATGTGTTTTACTTCATAAATGGAATCTACAAAGTCTGCACGTTCTACGTCATAAGGACTTTCTATAGTTTGCGCATGCGTTTGGAAATAAGAAAAGCTTACTTCCCCCGTTTTTTAAAATCACAGCTTCTAGAAGGTTTACATGATTTCTTAAAAAACACGAGTTTTTAGAAAATGTGTTTTATTTCATAGATCAAATCAACAAAGTATGCACATTCTACGTCATAACGACTTTCTATAGTTTGCGCATGCGTCCGGAAATAAGGAAAGCTTACTTCCACCGTTTTTTAAAATCACAGCTTCTAGAAGGTTTACATAATTTCATAAAAAACATGAGTTTTTAGAAAATGTGTTTTATTTCATAAATGGAATCTACAAAGTATGCACATTCTACGTCATAATGACTTTCTATAGTTTGCGCATGCGTCCGGAAATAAGAAAAGCTTACTTCCCCCATTTTTTAAAATCACAGCTTCTAGAAGGTTTATATGATTTCTTAAAAAACACGAGTTTTTAGAAAATGTGTTTTATTTCATAAATGGAATCAACAAAGTATGCACATTCTACGTCATAACGATTTTCTATACTTTGCGCATGCGTTCGGAAATAAGAAAAGCTTACTTCCCCCGTTTTTTAAAATTACAGCTTCTAGAAGGTTTACATGATTTCGTAAAAAACACGAGTTTTTAGAAAATGTGTTTTATTTCATAAATGGAATCTACAAAGTATGCACATTCTACGTCATAACGACTTTCTATAGTATGCGCATGCGTCCGGAAATAAGAAAAGCTTACTTCCCCCGTTTTTTAAAATCACAGCTTCTAGAAGGTTTACATGATTTCTTAAAAAACACGAGTTTTTAGAAAATGTGTTTTATTTCATAAATGGAATCAACTAAGTATGCACATTCTACATCATAACGACTTTCTATAGTTTGCACATGCGTCCGGAAATAAGAAACGCTTACTTCCCCCGTTTTTTAAAATCACAGCTTCTAGAAGGTTTACATGATTTCGTAAAAAACACGAGTTTTTAGAAAATGTGTTTTATTTCATAAATGGAATCTACAAAGTATACACATTCTAAGTCATAACGACTTTCTATAGTTTGCACATGCGTCCGGAAATAAGAAAAGCTTGCTTCCCCCATTTTTTAAAATCACAGCTTCTAGAAGGTTTACATGATTTCTTAAAAAACACGAGTTTTTAGAAAATTTGTTTTATTTCATAAATAGAATCAACAAAGTATGCACATCCTACGTCATAACGACTTTCTATAGTTTGCGCATTCATCCGGAAATAAGAAAAGCTTACTTCCACCGTTTTTTAAAATCACAGCTTCTAGAAGGTTTACATGATTTCGTAAAAAACACGAGTTTTTAGAAAATGTGTTTTATTTCATAAATGGAATCTACAAAGTATGCACATTCTACGTCATAACTACTTTCTATAGTTTGCGCATCCGTCCGGAAATAAGAAAAGCTTACTTCCCCCGTTTTTTAGAATCCCAGCTTCTAGAAAATTTACATGATTTCTTAAAAAACACGAGTTTTTAGAAAATGTATTTTATTTCATAAATAGAATCAACAAAGTATGCACATCCTACGTCATAACGACTTTCTATAGTTTGCGCATGCGTTTGGAAATAAGAAAAGCTTACTTCCCCCGTTTTTTAAAATCACAGCTTCTAGAAGGTTTACATGATTTCTTAAAAAACACGATTTTTTAGAAAATGTGTTTTATTTCATAAATGGAATCAACAAAGTATGCACATTCTACATCATAACAAATTTCTATAGTTTGGGCATTCGTGCGGAAATAATAAAAGCTTACTTCCATAGTTGTTTAAAATCACAGCTTCTAGAAGGTTTACATGATTTCGTAAAAAACACGAGTTTTTAGAAAATGTGTTTTATTTCATAAATGGAATCTACAAAGTATGCACATTCTACATCATAACAACTTTCTATAGTTTACGCATGCGTCCGGAAATAAGAAAAGCTTACTTCCCCCGTTTTTTAAAATCACAGCTTCTAGAAGGTTTACATGATTTCTTGAAAAACACGAGTTTTTAGAAAATGTGTTTTATTTCATAAATGGAATCTACAAAGTATGCACATTCTACGTCATAACGACAATCTATAGTTTGCGCATGCGTCCGGATATAATAAAAGCTTACTTCCACCGTTTTTTAAAATCACAGCTTCTAGAAGGTTTACATGATTTCGTAAAAAACACGAGTTTTTAGAAAATGTGTTTTACTTCATAAATGGAATCTACAAAGTATGCACGTTCTACGTCATAAGGACTTTCTATAGTTTGCGCATGCGTTTGGAAATAAGAAATGCTTACTTCCCCCGTTTTTTAAAATCACAGCTTCTAGAAGGTTTACATGATTTCTTAAAAAACACGAGTTTTTAGAAAATGTGTTTTATTTCATAGATCGAATCAACAAAGTATGCACATTCTACGTCATAACGACTTTCTATAGTTTGCGCATGCGTCCGGAAATAAGGAAAGCTTACTTCCACCGTTTTTTAAAATCACAGCTTCTAGAAGGTTTACATAATTTCATAAAAAACATGAGTTTTTAGAAAATGTGTTTTATTTCATAAATGGAATCTACAAAGTATGCACATTCTACGTCATAATGACTATCTATAGTTTGCGCATGCGTCCGGAAATAAGAAAAGCTTACTTCCACCATTTTTTAAAATCACAACTTCTAGAACGTTTACATGATTTCTTAAAAAACACGAGTTTTTAGAAAATGTGTTTTATTTCATAAATGGAATCAACAAAGTATGCACATTCTACGTCATAACGATTTTCTATACTTTGCGCATGCGTTCGGAAATAAAAATGCTTACTTCCCCCGTTTTTTAAAATCACAGCTTCTAGAAGGTTTACATGATTTCGTAAAAAACACGAGATTTTAGAAAATGTGTTTTATTTCATAAATAGAATCTACAAAGTATACACATTCTAAGTCATAACGACTTTCTATAGTTTGCGCATGCGTCCGGAAATAAGAAAAGCTTGCTTCCCCCATTTTTTAAAATCACAGCTTCTAGAAGGTTTACATGATTTCTTAAAAAACACGAGTTTTTAGAAAATGTGTTTTATTTCATAAATAGAATCAACAAAGTATGCACATCCTACGTCATAACGACTTTCTATAGTTTGCGCATTCATCCGGAAATAAGAAAAGCTTACTTCCACCGTTTTTTAAAATCACAGCTTCTAGAAGGTTTACATGATTTCGTAAAAAACACGAGTTTTTAGAAAATGTGTTTTATTTCATAAATGGAATCTACAAAGTATGCAAATTCTACGTCATAACAAATTTCTATAGTTTGCGCATGCGTCCGGAAATAAGAAAAGCTTACTTTCCCGGTTTTTTAAAATCACAGCTTCTAGAAGGTTTACATGATTTCGTAAAAAACACGAGTTTTTAGAAAATGTGTTTTATTTTGTAAATGGAATCTACAAAGCATGCACATTCTACGTCATAATGACATTCTATAGTTTGCGCATGCGTCCGCAAATAAGAAAAGCTTACTTCCCCCATTTTTTAAAATCACAGCTTCTAGAAGGTTTACATGATTTCGTAAAAAACACGAGTTTTTAGAAAATGTGTTTTATTTCATAAATGGAATATACAAAGTATGCACATTCTAGGTCATAACGACTTTCTATAGTTTGCGCATGCGTCCGGAAATAAGAAAAGCTTACTTCCCCCGTTTTTTAAAATCACAGCTTCTAGAAGGTTTACATGATTTCTTAAAAAACACGAGTTTTTAGAAAATGTGTTTTATTTCATAAATAGAATCAACAAAGTATGCACATCCTACGTCATAACGACTTTCTATAGTTTGCGCATGCGTTTGGAAATAAGAAAAGCTTACTTCCCCCGTTTTTTAAAATCACAGCTTTTAGAAGGTTTACATGATTTCGTAAAAAACACGAGTTTTTAGAAAATGTGTTTTATTTCATAAATGGAATATACAAAGTATGCACATTCTACGTCATAACGACTTTCTATAGTTTGCGCATACGTCCGGAAATAAGAAAAGCTTACTTCCACCGTTTTTTAAAATCACAACTTCTAGAAGGTTTACATGATTTCGTAAAAAACACGAGTTTTTAGAAAATGTGTTTTATTTCATAAATGGAATCTACAAAGTATGCACATTCTACGTCATAACGACTTTCTATATTTTGCACATGCGTCCGGAAATAAGAAAAGCTTACTTCCCCCGTTTTTTAAAATCACAGCTTCTAGAAGGTTTACATGATTTCGTAAAAAACACGAGTTTTTAGAAAATGTGTTTTATTTCATAAATGGAATCTACAAATTATGCACATTCTACGTCATAACGACATTCTATAGTTTGCGCATGCGTCTGGAAATAAGAAAAGCTTACTTCCACCGTTTTTTAAAATCACAGCTTCTAGAAGGTTTACATGATTTCGCAAAAAACACTTGTTTTTAGAAAATGTGTTTTATTTCATAAATGGAATCTACAAAGTATGCACATTCTACATCATAACGACTTTCTATAGTTTGCGCATTCGTCCGGAAATAAGAAAAGCTTACTTCCACCATTTTTTAAAATCACAGCTTCTAGAAGGTTTACATGATTTCGTAAAAAACACGAGTTTTTAGAAAATGTGTTTTATTTGATAAGTGGAATCTACAAAGTATGCACATTCTACGTCATAACGACTTTCTATAGTTTGCGCATGCGTCCGGAAATAAGGAAAGCTTACTTCCACCGTTTTTTAAAATCACAGCTTCTAGAAGGTTTACATAATTTCATAAAAAACATGAGTTTTTAGAAAATGTGTTTTATTTCATAAATGGAATCTACAAAGTATGCACATTCTACGTCATAATGACTTTCTATAGTTTGCGCATGCGTCCGGAAATAAGAAAAGCTTACTTCCACCATTTTTTAAAATCACAACTTCTAGAACGTTTACATGATTTCTTAAAAAACACGAGTTTTTAGAAAATGTGTTTTATTTCATAAATGGAATCAACAAAGTATGCACATTCTACGTCATAACGATTTTCTATACTTTGCGCATGCGTTTGGAAATAAAAATGCTTACTTCCCCCGTTTTTTAAAATCACAGCTTCTAGAAGGTTTACATGATTTCGTAAAAAACACGAGATTTTAGAAAATGTGTTTTATTTCATAAATGGAATCTACAAAGTATACACATTCTAAGTCATAACGACTTTCTATAGTTTGCGCATGCGTCCGGAAATAAGAAAAGCTTGCTTCCCCCATTTTTTAAAATCACAGCTTCTAGAAGGTTTACATGATTTCTTAAAAAACACGAGTTTTTAGAAAATGTGTTTTATTTCATAAATGGAATCTACAAAGTATGCACATTCTATGTCATAACGACATTCTATAGTTTGCGCATCCGTCCGGAAATAAGAAAAGCTTACTTCCCCCATTTTTTAAAATCACAGCTTCTAGAAGGTTTACATGATTTGTTAAAAAACACGAGTTTTTAGAAAATGTGTTTTATTTCATAAATGGAATCTACAAAGTATGCACATTCTACGTCATAATGACTTTCTATAGTTTGCGCATGCGTCCGGAAATAAGAAAAGCTTACTTCCCCCATTTTTTAAAATCACAGCTTCTAGAACGTTTACATGATTTCTTAAAAAACACGAGTTTTTAGAAAATGTGTTTTATTTCATAAATGGAATCAACAAAGTATGCACATTCTACGTCATAACGATTATCTATACTTTGCGCATGCGTTCGGAAATAAAAAAGCTTACTTCCCCCGTTTTTTAAAATCACAGCTTCTAGAAGGTTTACATGATTTCGTAAAAAACACGAGTTTTTAGAAAATGTGTTTTATTTCATAAATGGAATCTACAAAGTATACACATTCTAAGTCATAACGACTTTCTATAGTTTGCGCATGCATCCGGAAATAAGAAAAGCTTGCTTCCCCCATTTTTTAAAATCACAGCTTCTAGAAGGTTTACATGATTTCTTAAAAAACACGAGTTTTTAGAAAATGTGTTTTATTTCATAAATAGAATCAACAAAGTATGCACATCCTACGTCATAACGACTTTCTATAGTTTGCGCATTCATCCGGAAATAAGAAAAGCTTACTTCCACCGTTTTTTAAAATCAGAGCTTCTAGAAGGTTTACATGATTTCGTAAAAAACACGAGTTTTTAGAAAATGTGTTTTATTTCATAAATGGAATCTACAAAGTATGCAAATTCTACGTCATAACGAATTTCTATAGTTTGCGCATGCGTCCGGAAATAAGAAAAGCTTACTTTCCCGGTTTTTTAAAATCACAGCTTCTAGAAGGTTTACATGATTTCGTAAAAAACACGAGTTTTTAGAAAATGTGTTTTATTTCATAAATGGTATCTACAAAGTATGCACATTCTACGTCATAACGACTTTCTATAGTTTACGCATGCGTCCGGAAATAAGAAAAGTTTACTTCCCCCGTTTTTTAAAATCACAGCTTCTAGAAGGTTTACATGATTTCTTGAGAAACACGAGTTTTTAGAAAATGTGTTTTATTTCATAAATGGAATCTACAAAGTATGCACATTCTACGTCATAACGACAATCTATAGTTTGCGCATGCGTCCGGATATAATAAAAGCTTACTTTCACCGTTTTTTAAAATCACAGCTTCTAGAAGGTTTACATGATTTCGTAAAAAACACGAGTTTTTAGAAAATGTGTTTTATTTCATAAATGGAATCTACAAAGTATGCACATTCTACGTCATAACGACTTTGTATAGTTTGCGCATGCGTCCGGAAATAAGAAAAGCTTACTTCCACCGTTTTTTAAAATCACAGCTTCTAGAAGGTTTACATGATTTCGTAAAAAACACGAGTTTTTAGAAAATGTGTTTTATTTCATAAATGGAATCAACAAAGTATGCACATTCTACATCATAATGACTTTGTATAGTTTGCGCATGCGTCCGGAAATAACAAAAGCTTACTTCCACTGTTTTTTAAAATAACAGCTTATATAAGGTTTACATGATTTCGTAAAAAACACGCGTTTTTAGAAAATGTTTTTTATTTCATCAATGGAAATTACAAATTATGCACATTCTACATCATAACGACATTCTATAGTTTGCGCATGCGTCCGGAAATAAGAAACGCTTACTTCCCCCGTTTTTTAAAATCACAGCTTCTAGAAAGTTTGCATGATTTCGTAAAAAACAAGAGTTTTTAGAAAATGTGTTTTATTTCATAAATGGAATCTACAAAGTATGCACATTCTACGTCATAACGAATTTCTATAGTTTGCGCATGCGTTTGGAAATAAGAAAAACTTACTCCCACCGTTTTTTAAAATCACAGCTTCTAGAAGGTTTACATGATTTCGTAAAAAACACGATTTTTTAGAAAATGTGTTTTATTTCATAAATGGAATCTACAAAGTATGCACATTCCACGTCATAACGAAATTCTATAGCTTGCGCATGCGTCTGGAAATAAGAAAAGCTTACTTCCACCGTTTTTTAAAATCACAGCTTCTAGAAGGTTTACATGATTTCGCAAAAAACACTTGTTTTTAGAAAATGTGTTTTATTTCATAAATGGAATCTACAAAGTATGCACATTCTACATCATAACGACTTTCTATAGTTTGCGCATTCGTCCGGAAATAAGAAAAGCTTACTTCCACCATTTTTTAAAATCACAGCTTCTAGAAGGTTTACATGATTTCGTAAAAAACACGAGTTTTTAGAAAATGTGTTTTATTTCATAAATGGAATCTACAAAGTATGCAAATTCTACGTCATAACGACTTTCTATAGTTTGCGCATGCGTCCGGAAATAAGAAAAGCTTACTTCCCCGGTTTTTTAAAATCACAGCTTCTAGAAGGTTTACATGATTTCGTAAAAAACACGAGTTTTTAGAAAATGTGTTTTATTTCATAAAAGGAATCTACAAAGTATGCACATTCTACGTCATAACGACATTCTATAGTTTGCGCATGCGTCAGGAAATAAGAAAATTTTACTTCCACCGTTTTTTAAAATCACAGCTTCTAGAAGGTTTACATGATTTCTTGAGAAACACGAGTTTTTAGAAAATGTGTTTTATTTCATAAATGGAATCAACAAAGTATGCACATTCTACATCATAACGAATTTCTATAGTTTGGGCATGCGTCCGGAAATAAGAAACGCTTACTTCCCCCGTTTTTTAAAATCACAGCTTCTAGAAGGTTTACATGATTTCGTAAAAAACACGAGTTTTTAGAAAATGTGTTTTATTTCATAAATGGAATCTACAAAGTATGCACATTCTACGTCATAACGACTTTCTATAGTTTGCGCATGCGTCCGGAAATAAGAAAAGCTTGTTTCCCCCATTTTTTAAAATCACAGCTTCTAGAAGGTTTACATGATTTCTTAAAAAACACGAGTTTTTAGAAAATGTGTTTTATTTCATAAATAGAATCAACAAAGTATACACATCCTACGTCATAACGACTTTCTATAGTTTGCGCATTCATCCGGAAATAAGAAAAGCTTACTTCCACCGTTTTTTAAAATCACAGCTTCTAGAAGGTTTACATGATTTCGTAAAAAACACGAGATTTTAGAAAATGTGTTTTATTTCATAAATGGAATCTACAAAGTATGCACATTCTACGTCATAACGACTTTCTAAAGTTTGCGCATCCGTCCGGAAATAAGAAAAGCATACTTCCCCCGTTTTTTAAAATCACAGCTTCTAGAAGGTTTACATGATTTGCTTAAAAACACGAGTTTTTAGAAAATGTGTTTTATTTCATAAATGGAATCAACAAAGTATGCACATTCTACATCATAACGATTTTCTATAGTTTGCGCATGCGTCCGGAAATAAGAAAAGCTTACTTCCACCTTTTTTTAAAATCACAGCTTCTAGAAGGTTTACATGATTTCATAAAAAACACGAGTTTTTAGAAAATGTGTTTTATTTCATAAATGGAATCTACAAAGTATGCACATTCTACGTCATAACGAATTTCTATAGTTTGCGCATACGTCCGGAAATAAGAAAAGCTTACTTCCACCGTTTTTTAAAATCACAACTTCTAGAAGGTTTACATGATTTCGTAAAAAACACGAGTTTTTAGAAAATGTGTTTTATTTCATAAATGGAATCTACAAAGTATGCACATTCTACGGCATAACGACTTTATATAGTTTGTGCATGCGTCCGGAAATAAGAAAAGCTTACTTCACCCGTTTTTTAAAATCACAGCTTCTAGAAGGTTTACATGATTTCTTAAAAAACACGAGTTTTGAGAAAATGTGTTTTATTTCATAAATGGAATCAACAAAGTATGCACATTCTACGTCATAACGACTTTCTATAGTTTGCGCATGCGTTTGGAAATAAGAAAAGGTTACTTCCCCCGTTTTTTAAAATCACAGCTTCTAGAAGGTTTACATGATTTCTTAAAAAACACGAGTTTTTAGAAAATGTGTTTTATTTCATAAATAGAATCAACAAAGTATGCACATCCTACGTCATAACGACTTTCGATAGTTTGCGCATGCGTTTGGAAATAAGAAAAGCTTACTTCCCCCATTTTTTAATATCACAGCTTCTAGAAGGTTTACATGATTTCGTAAAAAACACGAGTTTTTAGAAAATGTTTTTTATTTCATAAATGGAATCATCAAAGTATGCACATTATACATCATAACAACTTTCTATAGTTTGCGCATTCGTCCGGAATTAAGAAAAGCTTACTTCCACCATTTTTTAAAATCACAGCTTCTAGAAGGTTTACATGATTTCGTAAAAAACACGAGTTTTTAGAAAATGTGTTTTATTTCATAAGTGGAATCTACAAAGTATGCACATTCTACGTCATAACGACTTTCTATAGTTTGCGCATGCGTCCGGAAATAAGAAAAGCTTACTTCCCCCGTTTTTTAAAATAACAGCTTCTAGAAGGTTTACATGATTTCGTAAAAAACACGAGTTTTTAGAAAATGTGTTTTATTTCATAAATGGAATCTACAAATTATGCACATTCTATGTCATAACGACATTCTATAGTTGGCGCATGCGTCCAGAAATAAGAAAAGTTACTTCCACCGTTTTTTAAAATCACAGCTTCTAGAAGGTTTACATGATTTCTTAAAAAACACGAGTTTTTAGAAAATGTGTTTTATTTCATAAATGGAATCAACTAAGTATGCACATTCTACATCATAACGACTTTCTATAGTTTGCACATCTGTCCGGAAATAAGAAACGCTTAATTCCCCCGTTTTTTAAAATCACAGCTTCTAGAAGGTTTACATGATTTCGTAAAAAACACGAGTTTTTAGAAAATGTGTTTTATTTCATAAATGGAATCTACAAAGTATACACATTCTACGTCATAACGACTTTCTATAGTTTGCGCATGCGTCCGGAAATAAGAAAAGCTTGCTTCCCCCATTTTTTAAAATCACAGCTTCTAGAAGGTTTACATGATTTCTTAAAAAACATGATTTTTTAGAAAATGTGTTTTATTTCATAAATAGAATCAACAAAGTATGCACATCCTACGTCATAATGACTTTCTATAGTTTGCGCATTCATCCGGAAATAAGAAAAGCTTACTTCCACCGTTTTTTAAAATCACAGCTTCTAGAAGGTTTACATGATTTCGTAAAAAACACTAGTTTTTAGAAAATGTGTTTTATTTCATAAATGGAATCTACAAAGTATTCACATTCTACGTCATAACTACTTTCTATAGTTTGCGCATCCGTCCGGAAATAAGAAAAGCTTACTTCCCCCGTTTTTTAAAATCCCAGCTTCTAGAAGGTTTACATGATTTCTTAAAAAACACGAGTTTTTAGAAAATGTATTTTATTTCATAAATAGAATCAACAAAGTATGCACATCCTACGTCATAACGACTTTCTATAGTTTGCGCATGCGTTTGGAAATAAGAAAAGCTTACTTCCCCCGTTTTTTAAAATCACAGCTTCTAGAAGGTTTACATGATTTCTTAAAAAACACGAGTTTTTAGAAAATGTGTTTTATTTCATGAATGGAATCAACAATGTATGCACATTCTACATCATAACAAATTTCTATAGTTTGGGCATTCGTGCGGAAATAATAAAAGCTTACTTCCACAGTTGTTTAAAATCACAGCTTCTAGAAGGTTTACATGATTTCGTAAAAAACACGAGTTTTTAGAAAATGTGTTTTATTTCATAAATGGAATCTACAAAGTATGCACATTCTACGTCATAACGACTTTCTATAGTTTACGCATGCGTCCGGAAATAAGAAAAGCTTACTTCCCCCGTTTTTTAAAATCACAGCTTCTAGAAGGTTTACATGATTTCTTGAAAAACACGAGTTTTTAGAAAATGTGTTTTATTTCATAAATGGAATCTACAAAGTATGCACATTCTATGTCATAACGACAATCTATAGTTTGCGCATGCGTCCGGAAATAATAAAAGCTTACTTCCACCGTTTTTTAAAATCACAGCTTCTAGAAGGTTTACATGATTTCGTAAAAAACACGAGTTTTTAGAAAATGTGTTTTACTTCATAAATGGAATCTACAAAGTATGCACGTTCTACGTCATAAGGACTTTCTATAGTTTGCGCATGCGTTTGGAAATAAGAAAAGCTTACTTCCCCCGTTTTTTAAAATCACAGCTTCTAAAAGGTTTACATGATTTCTTAAAAAACACGAGTTTTTAGAAAATGTGTTTTATTTCATAGATCAAATCAACAAAGTATGCACATTCTACGTCATAACGACTTTCTATAGTTTGCGCATGCGTCCGGAAATAAGGAAAGCTTACTTCCACCGTTTTTTAAAATCACAGCTTCTAGAAGGTTTACATAATTTCATAAAAAACATGAGTTTTTAGAAAATGTGTTTTATTTCATAAATGGAATCTACAAAGTATGCACATTCTACGTCATAATGACTTTCTATAGTTTGCGCATGCGTCCGGAAATAAGAAAAGCTTACTTACCCCATTTTTTAAAATCACAGCTTCTAGAAGGTTTACATGATTTCTTAAAAAACACGAGTTTTTAGAAAATGTGTTTTATTTCATTAATGGAATCAACAAAGTATGCACATTCTACGTCATAATGATTTTCTATACTTTGCGCATGCGTTCGGAAATAAGAAAAGCTTACTTCCCCCGTTTTTTAAAATCACAGCTTCTAGAAGGTTTACATGATTTCGTAAAAAACACGAGTTTTAAGAAAATGTGTTTTATTTTATAAATGGAATCTACAAAGTATGCAAATTCTACGTCATAACGACTTTCTATAGTTTGCGCATGCGTCCGGAAATAAGAAAAGCTTACTTCCCCCGTTTTTTAAAATCACAGCTTCTAGAAGTTTTACATGATTTCTTAAAAAACACGAGTTTTTAGAAAATGTGTTTTATTTCATAAATGGAATCAACTAAGTATGCACATTCTACATCATAACGACTTTCTATAGTTTGCACATGCGTCCGGAAATAAGAAACGCTTACTTCCCCCGTTTTTTAAAATCACAGCTTCTAGAAGGTTTACATGATTTCGTAAAAAACACGAGTTTTTAGAAAATGTGTTTTATTTCATAAATGGAATCTACAAAGTATACACATTCTAAGTCATAACGACTTTCTATAGTTTTCGCATGCGTCCGGAAATAAGAAAAGCTTGCTTCCGCCATTTTTTAAAATCACAGCTTCTAGAAGGTTTACATGATTTCTTAAAAAACACGAGTTTTTAGAAAATTTGTTTTATTTCATAAATAGAATAAACAAAGTATGCACATCCTACGTCATAACGACTTTCTATAGTTTACGCATTCATCCGGAATTAAGAAAAGCTTACTTCCACCGTTTTTTAAAATCACAGCTTCTAGAAGGTTTACATGATTTCGTAAAAAACACGAGTTTTTAGAAAATGTGTTTTATTTCATAAATGGAATCTACAAAGTATGCAGATTCTACGTCATAACTACTTTCTATAGTTTGCGCATCCGTCCGGAAATAAGAAAAGCTTACTTCCCCCGTTTTTTAAAATCCCAGCTTCTAGAAGGTTTACATGATTTCTTAAAAAACACGAGTTTTTAGAAAATGTATTTTATTTCATAAATAGAATCAACAAAGTATGCACATCCTACGTCATAACGACTTTCTATAGTTTGCGCATGCGTTTGGAAATAAGAAAAGCTTACTTCCCCCGTTTTTTAAAATCACAGCTTCTAGAAGGTTTACATGATTTCTTAAAAAACACGAGTTTTTAGAAAATGTGTTTTATTTCATAAATGGAATCAACAAAGTATGCACATTCTACGTCATAATGATTTTCTATACTTTGCGCATGCGTTCGGAAATAAGAAAACCTTACTTCCACCGTTTTTTAAAATCACAGCTTCTAGAAGGTTTACATGATTTCATAAAAAACACGAGTTTTTAGAAAATGAGTTTTATTTCATAAATGGAATCTACAAAGTATGCACATTCTACGTCATAACGGCTTTCTATAGTTTGCGCATGCGTCCGGAAATAAGAAAAGCTTGTTTCCCCCATTTTTTAAAATCACAGCTCCTAGAAGGTTTACATGATTTCTTAAAAAACACGAGTTTTTAGAAAATGTGTTTTATTTCATAAATAGAATCAACAAAGTATGCACATCCTACGTCATAACGACTTTCTATAGTTTGCGCATTCATCCGGAAATAAGAAAAGCTTACTTCCACCGTTTTTTAAAATCACAGCTTCTAGAAGGTTTACATGATTTCGTAAAAAACACGAGATTTTAGAAAATGTGTTTTATTTCATAAATGGAATCTACAAAGTATGCACATTCTACGTCATAACGACTTTCTAAAGTTTGCGCATCCGTCCGGAAATAAGAAAAGCATACTTCCCCCGTTTTTTAAAATCACAGCTTCTAGAAGGTTTACATGATTTGTTTAAAAACACGAGTTTTTAGAAAATGTGTTTTATTTCATAAATGGAATCAACAAAGTATGCACATTCTACATCGTAACGATTTTCTATAGTTTGCGCATGCGTCCGGAAATAAGAAAAGCTTACTTCCACCTTTTTTTAAAATCACAGCTTCTAGAAGGTTTACATGATTTCGTAAAAAACATGAGTTTTTAGAAAATGTGTTTTATTTCATAAATGGAATCTACAGAGTATGCACATTCTATGTCATAACGACTTTCTATAGTTTGCGCATACGTCCGGAAATAAGAAAAGCTTACTTCCACCGTTTTTTAAAATCACAACTTCCAGAAGGTTTACATGATTTCGTAAAAAACACGAGTTTTTAGAAAATGTGTTTTATTTCATAAATGGAATCTACAAAGTATGCACATTCTAAGGCATAACGACTTTATATAGTTTGTGCATGCGGCCGGAAATAAGAAAAGCTTACTTCACCCGTTTTTTAAAATCACAGCTTCTAGAAGGTTTACATGATTTCTTAAAAAACACGAGTTTTTAGAAAATATGTTTTATTTCATAAATGGAATCAACAAAGTATGCACATTCTATGTCATAACGACTTTCTATAGTTTGCGCATGCGTTTGGAAATAAGAAAAGGTTACTTCCCCCGTTTTTTAAAATCACAGCTTCTAGAAGGTTTACATGATTTCTTAAAAAACACGAGTTTTTAGAAAATGTGTTTTATTTCATAAATAGAATCAACAAAGTATGTACATCCTACGTCATAACGACTTTCGATAGTTTGCGCATGCGTTTGGAAATAAGAAAAGCTTACTTCCCCCATTTTTTAATATCACAGCTTCTAGAAGGTTTATATGATTTCGTAAAACACATGAGTTTTTAGAAAATGTTTTTTATTTCATAAATGGAATCATCAAAGTATGCACATTATACATCATAACGACTTTCTATAGTTTGCGCATTCGTCCGGAATTAAGAAAAGCTTACTTCCACCATTTTTTAAAATCACAGCTTCTAGAAGGTTTACATGATTTCTTAAAAAACACGAGTTTTTAGAAAATGTGTTTTATTTCATAAGTGGAATCTACAAAGTATGCACATTCTACGTCATAACGACTTTCTATAGTTTGTGCATGCGTCTGGAAATAAGAAAAGCTTACTTCCCCCGTTTTTTAAAATAACAGCTTCTAGAAGGTTTACATGATTTCGTAAAAAACACGAGTTTTTAGAAAATGTGTTTTATTTCATAAATGGAATCTACAAATTATGCACATTCTACGTCATAATGACATTCTATAGTTGGCGCATGCGTCCAGAAATAAGAAAAGTTACTTCCACCGTTTTTTAAAATCACAGCTTCTAGAAGGTTTACATGATTTCTTAAAAAACACGAGTTTTTAGAAAATGTGTTTTATTTCATAAATGGAATCAACTAAGTATGCACATTCTACATCATAACGACTTTCTATAGTTTGCACATGCGTCCGGAAATAAGAAACGCTTACTTCCCCCGTTTTTTAAAATCACAGCTTCTAGAAGGTTTACATGATTTCGTAAAAAACACGAGTTTTTAGAAAATGTGTTTTATTTCATAAATGGAATCTACAAAGTATACACATTCTACGTCATAACGACTTTCTATAGTTTGCACATGCGTCCGGAAATAAGAAAAGCTTGCTTCCCCCATTTTTTAAAATCACAGCTTCTAGAAGGTTTACATGATTTCTTAAAAAACACGAGTTTTTAGAAAATGTGTTTTATTTCATAAATAGAATCAACAAAGTATGCACATCCTACGTCATAACGACTTTCTATAGTTTGCGCATTCATCCGGAAATAAGAAAAGCTTACTTCCACCGTTTTTTAAAATCACAGCTTCTAGAAGGTTTACATGATTTCGTAAAAAACATGAGTTTTTAGAAAATGTGTTTTATTTCATAAATGGAATCTACAAAGTATGCACATTCTACGTCATAACTACTTTCTATAGTTTGCGCATCCGTCCGGAAATAAGAAAAGCTTACTTCCCCCGTTTTTTAAAATCCCAGCTTCTAGAAGGTTTACATGATTTCTTAAAAAACACGAGTTTTTAGAAAATGTATTTTATTTCATAAATAGAATCAACAAAGTATGCACATCCTACGTCATAACGACTTTCTATAGTTTGCGCATGCGTTTGGAAATAAGAAAAGCTTACTTCCCCCGTTTTTTAAAATCACAGCTTCTAGAAGGTTTACATGATTTCTTAAAGAACACGAGTTTTTAGAAAATGTGTTTTATTTCATAAATGGAATCAACAAACTATGCACATTCTACATCATAACAAATTTCTATAGTTTGGGCATTCGTGCGGAAATAATAAAAGCTTATTTCCACAGTTGTTTAAAATCACAGCTTCTAGAAGGTTTACATGATTTCGTAAAAAACACGAGTTTTTAGAAAATGTGTTTTATTTCATAAATGGAATCTACAAAGTATGCACATTCTACGTCATAACGACTTTCTATATTTTACGCATGCGTCCGGAAATAAGAAAAGCTTACTTCCCCCGTTTTTTAAAATCACAGCTTCTAGAAGGTTTACATGATTTCTTGAAAAACACGAGTTTTTAGAAAATGTGTTTTATTTCATAAATGGAATCTACAAAGTATGCACATTCTACGTCATAACGACAATCTATAGTTTGCGCATGCGTCCGGATATAATAAAAGCTTACTTCCACCGTTTTTTAAAATCACAACTTCTAGAAGGTTTAGATGATTTCGTAAAAAACACGAGTTTTTAGAAAATGTGTTTTACTTCATAAATGGAATCTACAAAGTATGCACGTTCTACGTCATAAGGACTTTCTATAGTTTGCGCATGCGTTTGGAAATAAGAAATGCTTACTTCCCCCGTTTTTTAAAATCACAGCTTCTAGAAGGTTTACATGATTTCTTAAAAAACACGAGTTTTTAGAAAATGTGTTTTATTTCATAGATCGAATCAACAAAGTATGCACATTCTACGTCATAACGACTTTCTATAGTTTGCGCATGCGTCCGGAAATAAGGAAAGCTTACTTCCACCGTTTTTTAAAATCACAGCTTCTAGAAGGTTTACATAATTTCATAAAAAACATGAGTTTTTAGAAAATGTGTTTTATTTCATAAATGGAATCTACTAAGTATGCACATTCTACGTCATAATGACTTTCTATAGTTTGCGCATGCGTCCGGAAATAAGAAAAGCTTACTTCCACCATTTTTTAAAATCACAACTTCTAGAACGTTTACATGATTTCTTAAAAAACACGAGTTTTTAGAAAATGTGTTTTATTTCATAAATGGAATCAACAAAGTATGCACATTCTACGTCATAACGATTTTCTATACTTTGCGCATGCGTTCGGAAATAAAAAAGCTTACTTCCCCCGTTTTTTAAAATCACAGCTTCTAGAAGGTTTACATGATTTCGTAAAAAACACGAGATTTTAGAAAATGTGTTTTATTTCATAAATGGAATCTACAAAGTATACACATTCTAAGTCATAACGACTTTCTATAGTTTGTGCATGCGTCCGGAAATAAGAAAAGCTTACTTCCCCCGTTTTTTAAAATCACAGCTTCTAGAAGGTTTACATGATTTCTTAAAAAACACGAGTTTTTAGAAAATGTGTTTTATTTCATAAATAGAATCAACAAAGTATGCACATCCTACGTCATAACGACTTTCTATAGTTTGCGCATGCGTTTGGAAATAAGAAAAGCTTACTTCCCCCGTTTTTTAAAATCACAGCTTTTAGAAGGTTTACATGATTTCGTAAAAAACACGAGTTTTTAGAAAATGTGTTTTATTTCATAAATGGAATATACAAAGTATGCACATTCTACGTCATAACGACTTTCTATAGTTTGCGCATACGTCCGGAAATAAGAAAAGCTTACTTCCACCGTTTTTTAAAATCACAACTTCTAGAAGGTTTACATGATTTCGTAAAAAACACGAGTTTTTAGAAAATGTGTTTTATTTCATAAATGGAATCTACAAAGTATGCACATTCTACGTCATAACGACTTTCTATATTTTGCACATGCGTCCGGAAATAAGAAAAGCTTACTTCCCCCGTTTTTTAAAATCACAGCTTCTAGAAGGTTTACATGATTTCGTAAAAAACACGAGTTTTTAGAAAATGTGTTTTATTTCATAAATGGAATCTACAAATTATGCACATTCTACGTCATAACGACATTCTATAGTTTGCGCATGCGTCTGGAAATAAGAAAAGCTTACTTCCACCGTTTTTTAAAATCACAGCTTCTAGAAGGTTTACATGATTTCGCAAAAAACACTTGTTTTTAGAAAATGTGTTTTATTTCATAAATGGAATCTACAAAGTATGCACATTCTACATCATAACGACTTTCTATAGTTTGCGCATTCGTCCGGAAATAAGAAAAGCTTACTTCAACCGTTTTTTAAAATCACAGCTTCTAGAAGGTTTACATGATTTCGTAAAAAACACGAGTTTTTAGAAAATGTGTTTTATTTCATAAGTGGAATCTACAATGTATGCACATTCTACGTCATAACGACTTTCTATAGTTTGTGCATGCGTCCGGAAATAAGAAAAGCTTACCTCCCCCGTTTTTTAAAATGACAGCTTCTAGAAGGTTTACATGATTTCGTAAAAAACACGAGTTTTTAGAAAATGTGTTTTATTTCATAAATGGAATCTACAAAGTATGCACATTCTATGTCATAACGACATTCTATAGTTTGCGCATCCGTCCGGAAATAAGAAAAGCTTACTTCCCCCATTTTTTAAAATCACACCTTCTAGAAGGTTTACATGATTTGTTAAAAAACACGAGTTTTTAGAAAATGTGTTTTATTTCATAAATGGAATCTACAAAGTATGCACATTCTACGTCATAATGACTTTCTATAGTTTGCGCATGCGTCCGGAAATAAGAAAAGCTTACTTCCCCCATTTTTTAAAATCACAGCTTCTAGAACGTTTACATGATTTCTTTAAAAACACGAGTTTTTAGAAAATGTGTTTTATTTCATAAATGGAATCAACAAAGTATGCACATTCTACGTCATAACGATTTTCTATACTTTTCGCATGCGTTCGGAAATAAAAAAGCTTACTTCCCCCGTTTTTTAAAATCACAGCTTCTAGAAGGTTTACATGATTTCGTAAAAAACACGAGTTTTTAGAAAATGTGTTTTATTTCATAAATGGAATCTACAAAGTATACACATTCTAAGTCATAACGACTTTATATAGTTTGCGCATGCATCCGGAAATAAGAAAAGCTTGCTTCCCCCATTTTTTAAAATCACAGCTTCTAGAAGGTTTACATGATTTCTTAAAAAACACGAGTTTTTAGAAAATGTGTTTTATTTCATAAATAGAATCAACAAAGTATGCACATCCTACGTCATAACGACTTTCTATAGTTTGCGCATGCGTTTGGAAATAAGAAAAGCTTACTTCCCCCGTTTTTTAAAATCACAGCTTTTAGAAGGTTTACATGATTTCGTAAAAAACACGAGTTTTTAGAAAATGTGTTTTATTTCATAAATGGAATATACAAAGTATGCACATTCTACGTCATAACGACTTTCTATAGTTTGCGCATACGTCCGGAAATAAGAAAAGCTTACTTCCACCGTTTTTTAAAATCACAACTTCTAGAAGGTTTACATGATTTCGTAAAAAACACGAGTTTTTAGAAAATGTGTTTTATTTCATAAGTGGAATCTACAATGTATGCACATTCTACGTCATAACGACTTTCTATAGTTTGTGCATGCGTCCGGAAATAAGAAAAGCTTACCTCCCCCGTTTTTTAAAATGACAGCTTCTAGAAGGTTTACATGATTTCGTAAAAAACACGAGTTTTTAGAAAATGTGTTTTATTTCATAAATGGAATCTACAAAGTATGCACATTCTATGTCATAACGACATTCTATAGTTTGCGCATCCGTCCGGAAATAAGAAAAGCTTACTTCCCCCATTTTTTAAAATCACAGCTTCTAGAAGGTTTACATGATTTGTTAAAAAACACGAGTTTTTAGAAAATGTGTTTTATTTCATAAATGGAATCTACAAAGTATGCACATTCTACGTCATAATGACTTTCTATAGTTTGCGCATGCGTCCGGAAATAAGAAAAGCTTACTTCCCCCATTTTTTAAAATCACAGCTTCTAGAACGTTTACATGATTTCTTAAAAAACACGAGTTTTTAGAAAATGTGTTTTATTTCATAAATGGAATCAACAAAGTATGCACATTCTACGTCATAACGATTTTCTATACTTTGCGCATGCGTTCGGAAATAAAAAAGCTTACTTCCCCCGTTTTTTAAAATCACAGCTTCTAGAAGGTTTACATGATTTCGTAAAAAACACGAGTTTTTAGAAAATGTGTTTTATTTCATAAATGGAATCTACAAAGTATACACATTCTAAGTCATAACGACTTTCTATAGTTTGCGCATGCATCCGGAAATAAGAAAAGCTTGCTTCCCCCATTTTTTAAAATCACAGCTTCTAGAAGGTTTACATGATTTCTTAAAAAACACGAGTTTTTAGAAAATGTGTTTTATTTCATAAATAGAATCAACAAAGTATGCACATCCTACGTCATACCGACTTTCTATAGTTTGCGCATTCATCCAGAAATAAGAAAAGCTTACTTCCACCGTTTTTTAAAATCACAGCTTCTAGAAGGTTTACATGATTTCGTAAAAAACACGAGTTTTTAGAAAATGTGTTTTATTTCATAAATGGAATCTACAAAGTATGCAAATTCTACGTCATAACGAATTTCTATAGTTTGCGCATGCGTCCGGAAATAAGAAAAGCTTACTTTCCCTGTTTTTTAAAATCACAGCTTCTAGAAGGTTTACATGATTTCGTAAAAAACACGAGTTTTTAGAAAATGTGTTTTATTTCATAAATGGTATCTACAAAGTATGCACATTCTACGTCATAACGACTTTCTATAGTTTACGCATGCGTCCGGAAATAAGAAAAGCTTACTCCCCGTTTTTTAAAATCACAGCTTCTAGAAGGTTTACATGATTTCTTGAGAAACACGAGTTTTTAGAAAATGTGTTTTATTTCATAAATGGAATCTACAAAGTATGCACATTCTACGTCATAACGACAATCTATAGTTTGCGCATGCGTCCGGATATAATAAAAGCTTACTTCCACCGTTTTTTAAAATCACAGCTTCTAGAAGGTTTACATGATTTCGTAAAAAACACGAGTTTTTAGAAAATATGTTTTACTTCATAAATGGAATCTACAAAGTATGCACGTTCTACGTCATAAGGACTTTCTATAGTTTGCGCATGCGTTTGGAAATAAGAAATGCTTACTTCCCCCGTTTTTTAAAATCACAGCTTCTAGAAGGTTTACATGATTTCTTAAAAAACACGAGTTTTTAGAAAATGTGTTTTATTTCATAGATCGAATCAACAAAGTATGCACATTCTACGTCATAACGACTTTCTATAGTTTGCGCATTCGTCCGGAAATAAGAAAAGCTTACTTCAACCGTTTTTTAAAATCACAGCTTCTAGAAGGTTTACATGATTTCGTAAAAAACACGAGTTTTTAGAAAATGTGTTTTATTTCATAAGTGGAATCTACAATGTATGCACATTCTACGTCATAACGACTTTCTATAGTTTGTGCATGCGTCCGGAAATAAGAAAAGCTTACCTCCCCCGTTTTTTAAAATGACAGCTTCTAGAAGGTTTACATGATTTCGTAAAAAACACGAGTTTTTAGAAAATGTGTTTTATTTCATAAATGGAATCTACAAAGTATGCACATTCTATGTCATAACGACATTCTATAGTTTGCGCATCCGTCCGGAAATAAGAAAAGCTTACTTCCCCCATTTTTTAAAATCACAGCTTCTAGAAGGTTTACATGATTTGTTAAAAAACACGAGTTTTTAGAAAATGTGTTTTATTTCATAAATGGAATCTACAAAGTATGCACATTCTACGTCATAATGACTTTCTATAGTTTGCGCATGCGTCCGGAAATAAGAAAAGCTTACTTCCCCCATTTTTTAAAATCACAGCTTCTAGAACGTTTACATGATTTCTTAAAAAACACGAGTTTTTAGAAAATGTGTTTTATTTCATAAATGGAATCAACAAAGTATGCACATTCTACGTCATAACGATTTTCTATACTTTGCGCATGCGTTCGAAAATAAAAAAGCTTACTTCCCCCGTTTTTTAAAATCACAGCTTCTAGAAGGTTTACATGATTTCGTAAAAAACACGAGTTTTTAGAAAATGTGTTTTATTTCATAAATGGAATCTACAAAGTATACACATTCTAAGTCATAACGACTTTCTATAGTTTGCGCATGCATCCGGAAATAAGAAAAGCTTGCTTCCCCCATTTTTTAAAATCACAGCTTCTAGAAGGTTTACATGATTTCTTAAAAAACACGAGTTTTTAGAAAATGTGTTTTATTTCATAAATAGAATCAACAAAGTATGCACATCCTACGTCATACCGACTTTCTATAGTTTGCGCATTCATCCAGAAATAAGAAAAGCTTACTTCCACCGTTTTTTAAAATCACAGCTTCTAGAAGGTTTACATGATTTCGTAAAAAACACGAGTTTTTAGAAAATGTGTTTTATTTCATAAATGGAATCTACAAAGTATGCAAATTCTACGTCATAACGAATTTCTATAGTTTGCGCATGCGTCCGGAAATAAGAAAAGCTTACTTTCCCTGTTTTTTAAAATCACAGCTTCTAGAAGGTTTACATGATTTCGTAAAAAACACGAGTTTTTAGAAAATGTGTTTTATTTCATAAATGGTATCTACAAAGTATGCACATTCTACGTCATAACGACTTTCTATAGTTTACGCATGCGTCCGGAAATAAGAAAAGCTTACTCCCCGTTTTTTAAAATCACAGCTTCTAGAAGGTTTACATGATTTCTTGAGAAACACGAGTTTTTAGAAAATGTGTTTTATTTCATAAATGGAATCTACAAAGTATGCACATTCTACGTCATAACGACAATCTATAGTTTGCGCATGCGTCCGGATATAATAAAAGCTTACTTCCACCGTTTTTTAAAATCACAGCTTCTAGAAGGTTTACATGATTTCGTAAAAAACACGAGTTTTTAGAAAATATGTTTTACTTCATAAATGGAATCTACAAAGTATGCACGTTCTACGTCATAAGGACTTTCTATAGTTTGCGCATGCGTTTGGAAATAAGAAATGCTTACTTCCCCCGTTTTTTAAAATCACAGCTTCTAGAAGGTTTACATGATTTCTTAAAAAACACGAGTTTTTAGAAAATGTGTTTTATTTCATAGATCGAATCAACAAAGTATGCACATTCTACGTCATAACGACTTTCTATAGTTTGCGCATGCGTCCGGAAATAAGGAAAGCTTACTTCCACCGTTTTTTAAAATCACAGCTTCTAGAAGGTTTACATAATTTCATAAAAAACATGAGTTTTTAGAAAATGTGTTTTATTTCATAAATGGAATCTACAAAGTATGCACATTCTACGTCATAATGACTTTCTATAGTTTGCGCATGCGTCCGGAAATAAGAAAAGCTTACTTCCCCCATTTTTTAAAATCACAGCTTCTAGAAGGTTTACATGATTTCTTAAAAAACACGAGTTTTTAGAAAATGTGTTTTATTTCATAAATAGAATCAACAAAGTATGCACATCCTACGTCATAATGACTTTCTATAGTTTGCGCATTCATCCGGAAATAAGAAAAGCTTACTTCCACCGTTTTTTAAAATCACAGCTTCTAGAAGGTTTACATGATTTCTTAAAAAACACGAGTTTTTAGAAAATGTGTTTTATTTCATAAATGGAATCAACAAAGTATGCACATTCTACATCATAACGACTTTCTATAGTTTGCGCATGCGTCCGGAAATAAGAAAAGCTTACTTCCACCGTTTTTTGAAATCACAGCTTCTAGAAGGTTTACATGATTTCGCAAAAAACACTTGTTTATAGAAAATGTGTTTTATTTCATAAATGGAATCTACAAAGTATGCACATTCTACATCATAACGACTTTCTATAGTTTGCGCATTCGTCCGGAAATAAGAAAAGCTTACTTCCACCGTTTTTTAAAATCACAGCTTCTAGAAGGTTTACATGATTTCGTAAAAAACACGAGTTTTTAGAAAATGTGTTTTATTTCATAAGTGGAATCTACAAAGTATGCACATTCTACGTCATAACGACTTTCTATAGTTTGCGCATGCGTCCGGAAATAAGAAAAGCTTACTTCCCCCGTTTTTTAAAATGACAGCTTCTAGAAGGTTTACATGATATGGTAAAAAACACGAGTTTTTAGAAAATGTGTTTTATTTCATAAATGGAATCTACAAAGTATGCACATTCTACGTCATAACGACATTCTATAGTTTGCGCATCCGTCCGGAAATAAGAAAAGCTTACTTCCCCCATTTTCTAAAATCACAGCTTCTAGAAGGTTTACATGATTTGTTAAAAAACACGAGTTTTTAGAAAATGTGTTTTATTTCATAAATGGAATCAACAAAGTATGCACATTCTACGTCATGAGGACTTTCTATAGTTTGCGCATGCGTTTGAATATAAGAAAAGCTTACTTCCACCGTTTTTTAAAATCACAGCTTCTAGAAGGTTTACATGATTTCTTAAAAAACACGAGTTTTTAGAAAATGTGTTTTATTTCATCAATGGAATCAACAAAGTATGCACATTCTACATCATAACGACTTTCTATATTTTGCGCATGCGTCCGGAAATAAGAAAAGCTTACTTCCACCGTTTTTTGAAATCACAGCTTCTAGAAGGTTTACATGATTTCGCAAAAAACACGAGTTTTTAGAAAATGTGTTTTATTTCATAAATGGAATCTACAAAGTATGCACATTCTACGTCATAATGACTTTCTATAGTTTGCGCATGAGTTTGGAAATAAGAAAATCTTACTTCCCCCGTTTTTTAAAATCACAGCTTCTAGAAGGTTTACATGATTTCTTAAAAAACATGAGTTTTTAGAAAATGTGTTTTATTTCATAAATGGAATCAACAAAGTATTCACATTCTACGTCATAAGGACTTTCTATAGTTTGTGCATGCGTCCGGAAATAAGAAAAGCTTAGTTCCCCCATTTTTTAAAATCACAGCTTCTAGAAGGTTTACATGATTTCTTAAAAAACACGAGTTTTTAGAAAATGTGTTTTATTTCATAAATGGAATCAACAAAGTATGCACATTCTACGTCATAAGGACTTTCTATAGTTTGCGCATGCGTTTGAATATAAGAAAAGCTTACTTCCCCCGTTTTTTAAAATCACAGCTTCTAGAAGGTTTACGTGATTTCTTAAAAAACACTAGTTTTTAGAAAATGTATTTTATTTCATAAATGGAATTAACAAAGTATGCAGATTCTACATCATAACGACTTTCTATAGTTTGCGCATGCGTCCAAAAATAAGAAAAGCTTACTTCGACCGTTTTTTAAAATCACAGCTTCTAGAAGGTTTACATGATTTCGCAAAAAACACGAGTTTTTAGAAAATGTGTTTTATTTCATAAATGGAATCTAAAAAGTATGCACATTCAACGTCATAACAACTTTCTATAGTTTGCGCATGCGTTTGGAAATAAGAAAAGCTTACTTCCCCCGTTTTTTAAAATCACAGCTTCTAGAAAGTTTACATGATTTCTTAAAAAACACGAGTTTTTAGAAAATGTGTTTTATTTCATAAATAGAATCAACAACGTATGCACATTCTACGTCATAACGACTTTCTATAGTTTTCGCATGCGTCCGGAAATAAGAAAAGCTTACTTCCACCATTTTTTAAAATCACAGCATCTAGAAGGTTTACATGATTTCGTAAAACACACGAGATTTTAGAAAATGTGTTTTATTTAATAAATGGAATCTACAAAGTATGCACATTCTACATCATAACGACATTCTATAGTTTGCGCATGCGTCCGGAAATAAGAAAAGCTTACTTCCACCGTTTTTTAAAATCACAGCTTCTAGAAGATTTACATGATTTCGTACAAAACATGAGTTTTTAGAAAATGTGTTTTATTTCATAAGTGGAATCAACAAAGTATGCACATTCTACGTCATAACGACTTTCTATAGTTTGCGCATGCGTTTGGAAATAAGAAAAGCTTACTTCCCCCGTTTTTTAAAATCACAGCTTCTAGAAGGTTTACATGATTTCGTAAAAAACACGAGTTTTTAGAAAATGTGTTTTATTTCATAAATGGAATCTACAAAGTATGCACATTCTACGTCATAACGACTTTCTATATTTTGCACATGCGTCCGGAAATAAGAAAAGCTTACTTCCCCCGTTTTTTAAAATCACAGCTTCTAGAAGGTTTACATGATTTCGTAAAAAACACGAGTTTTTAGAAAATGTGTTTTATTTCATAAATGGAATCTACAAAGTATGCACATTCTACATCATAACGACATTCTATAGTTTTCGCATGCGTCTGGAAATAAGAAAAGCTTACTTCCCCCATTTTTTAAAATCACAGCTTCTAGAAGGTTTACATGATTTGTTAAAAAACACGAGTTTTTAGAAAATGTGTTTTATTTCATAAATGGAATCAAAAAAGTATGCACATTCTACGTCATGAGGACTTTCTATAGTTTGCGCATGCGTTTGAATATAAGAAAAGCTTACTTCCACCGTTTTTTAAAATCACAGCTTCTAGAAGGTTTACATGATTTCTTAAAAAACACGAGTTTTTAGAAAATGTGTTTTATTTCATAAATGGAATCAACAAAGTATGCACATTCTACATCATAACGACTTTCTATACTTTGCGCATACGTCCGGAAATAAGAAAAGCTTACTTCTCCCGTTTTTTAAAATCATAGCATCTAGAAGTTTTACCTGATTTCGTAAAAAACACGATTTTTTAGAAGATGTGTTTTATTTCATAAATGGAATCTACAAAGTATGCACATTCTATGTGATAACGACATTCTATACTTTGCGCATGCGTCCGGAAATAAGAAAAGCTAACTTCCACCGTTTTTTAAAATCACGGCTTCTAGAATGTTTACATGATTTTGTAAAAAACACTTGTTTTTAGAAAATGTGTTTTATTTCATAAATGGATTGTACAAAGTATGCACATTCTACGTCATAACGACATTCTATAGTTAGCGCATGCGCCCGGATATAAGAAAAGCTTACTTCCACCGTTTTTTAAAATCACAGCTTCTAGAAGGTTTACATGATTTCGTAAAAAACACGAGTTTTTAGAAAATGTGTTTTATTTCATAAATGGAATCAACAAAGTATGCACATTCTACGTCATAACGACTCTCTATAGTTTGCGCATGCGTCCGGAAATAAGAAAATCTTACTTCCCCCGTTTTTTAAAATCACAGCTTCTAGAAGGTTTACATGATTTCGTAAAAAACACGAGTTTTTAGAAAATGTGTTTTATTTCATAACTGGAATCTACAAAGTATGCACATTCTATGGCATAACGACTTTCTATAGGTTGCGCATGCGTCCAGAAATAAGAAAAGCTTACTTCCACCGTTTTTTAAAATCACAGCTTCTAGAAGGTTTACATGATTTCGTAAAAAACACGAGTTTTTAGAAAATGTGTTTTATTTCATAAATGGAATCTACAAGGTATGCACATTCTACGTCATAACTACTTTCTATAGTTTGCGCATCCGTCCGGAAATAAGAAAAGCTTACTTCCCCCGTTTTTTAAAATCACAGCTTCTAGAAGGTTTACATGATTTCTTAAAAAACACGAGTTTTTAGAAAATGTGTTTTATTTCATAAATAGAATCAACAAAGTATGCACATCCTACGTCATAACGACTTTCTATAGTTTGCGCATGCGTTTGGAAATAAGAAAAGCTTACTTCCCCCATTTTTTTAAATCACAACTTCTAGAAGGTTTACATGATTTCGTAAAAAACACGAGTTTTTAGAAAATGTGTTTTATTTCATAAATGGAATCTACAAAGTATGCACATTCTACGTCATAACGACTTTCTATAGTTTGCGCATACGTCCGGAAATAAGAAAAGATTACTTCCACCGTTTTTTAAAATCACAACTTCTAGAAGGTTTACATGATTTCGTAAAAAACACGAGTTTTTATAAAATGTGTTTTATTTCATAAATGGAATCTACAAAGTATGCACATTCTACGTCATAACGACTTTCTATATTTTGCGCATGCGTCCGGAAATAAGAAAAGCTTACATCCCCCGTTTTTTAAAATCACAGCTTCTAGAAGGTTTACATGATTTCTTAAAAAACACGAGTTTTTAGAAAATGTGTTTTATTTCATAAATAGAATCAACAAAGTATGCACATCCTACGTCATAACGACTTTCGATAGTTTGCGCATGCGTTTGGAAATAAGAAAAGCTTACTTCCCCCATTTTTTAATATCACAACTTCTAGAAGGTTTACATGATTTCTTAAAAAACACGAGTTTTTAGAAAATGTGTTTTATTTCATAAATGGAATCATCAAAGTATGCACATTATACATCATAACGACTTTTTATAGTTTGCGCATTCGTCCGGAAATAAGAAAAGCTTACTTCCACCATTTTTTAAAATCACAGCTTCTAGAAGGTTTACATGATTTCGTAAAAAACACGAGTTTTTAGAAAATGTGTTTTATTTCATAAGTGGAATCTATAAAGTATGCACATTCTATGTCATAACGACTTTCTATAGTTTGCGCATGCGTCCGGAAATAAGAAAAGCTTACTTACCCCGTTTTTTAAAATCACAGCTTCTAGAAGGTTTACATGATTTCGTAAAAAACACGAGTTTTTAGAAAATGTGTTTTATTTCATAAATGGAATCTACAAAGTATGCACATTCTACGTCATAACGACATTCTATAGTTTGCGCATGCGTCCAGAAATAAGAAAAGTTACTTCCACCGTTTTTTAAAATCACAGCTTCTAGAAGGTTTACATGATTTCTTAAAAAACACGAGTTTTTAGAAAATGTGTTTTATTTCATAAATGGAATCAACTAAGTATGCACATTCTACATCATAACGACTTTCTATAGTTTGCACATGCGTCCGGAAATAAGAAACGCTTACTTCCCCCGTTTTTTAAAATCACAGCTTCTAGAAGGTTTACATGATTTCGTAAAAAACACTTGTTTTTAGAAAATGTGTTTTATTTCATAAATGGAATCTACAAAGTATACACATTCTATATCATAACGACTTTCTATAGTTTGCGCATGCGTCCGGAAATAAGAAAAGCTTGCTTCCCCCATTTTTTAACATCACAGCTTCTAGAAGGTTTACATGATTTCTTAAAAAACACGAGTTTTTAGAAAATGTGTTTTATTTCATAAATAGAATAAAAAAAGTATGCACATCCTACGTCATAACGAATTTCTATAGTTTGCTCATTCATCCAAAAATAAGAAAAGCTTACTTCCACCGTTATTTAAAATCACAGCTTCTAGAAGGTTTACATGATTTCGTAAAAAACACGAGTTTTTAGAAAATGTGTTTTATTTCATAAATGGAATCTACAAAGTATGCACATTCTACGTCATAACTACTTTCTATAGTTTGCGCATCCGTCCGGAAATAAGAAAAGCTTACTTCCCCCGTTTTTTAAAATCCCAGCTTCTAGAAGGTTTACATGATTTCTTAAAAAACACGAGTTTTTAGAAAATGTATTTTATTTCATAAATAGAATCAACAAAGTATGCACATCCTACGTCATAACGACTTTCTATAGTTTGCGCATGCGTTTGGAAATAAGAAAAGCTTACTTCCCCCGTTTTTTAAAATCACAGCTTCTAGAAGGTTTACATGATTTCTTAAAAAACACGAGTTTTTAGAAAATGTGTTTTATTTCATAAATGGAATCAACAAAGTATGCACATTCTACATCATAACAACTTTCGATAGTTTGGGCATTCGTCCGGAAATAATAAAAGCTTACTTCCACAGTTGTTTAAAATCACAGCTTCTAGAAGGTTTACATGATTTCGTAAAAAACACGAGTTTTTAGAAAATGTGTTTTATTTCATAAATGGAATCTACAAAGTATGCACATTCTACGTCATAACGACTTTCTATAGTTTGCGCATGCGTCCGGAAATAAGAAAAGCTTACTTTCCCCGTTTTTTAAAATCACAGCTTCTAGAAGGTTTACATGATTTCTTAAAAAACACGAGTTTTTAGAAAATGTGTTTTATTTCATAAATGGAATCTACAAAGTATGCACATTCTACGTCATAACGAATTTCTATAGTTTGCGCATGCGTCCGGAAATAAGAAAAGATTAATTCCCCCCGTTTTTTAAAATCACAGCTTCTAGAAGGTTTACATGATTTCGTAAAAAACACGAGTTTTTAGAAAATGTGTTTTATTTCATAAATGGAATCTATAAAGTATGCACATTCTACGTCATAACGACTTTCTATAGTTTACGCATGCGTCCGGAAATAAGAAAAGCTTACTTCCCCCGTTTTTTAAAATCACAGCTTCTAAAAGGTTTACATGATTTCTTGAAAAGCACGAGTTTTTAGAAAATGTGTTTTATTTCATAAATGGAATCTACAAAGTATGCACATTCTACGTCATAACGACAATCTATAGTTTGCGCATGCGTCCGGAAATAATAAAAGCTTACTTCCACCGTTTTTTAAAATCACAGCTTCTAGAAGGTTTACATGATTTCGTAAAAAACACGAGTTTTTAGAAAATGTGTTTTACTTCATAAATGGAATCTACAAAGTATGCACGTTCTACGTCATAAGGACTTTCTATAGTTTGCACATGCGTTTGGAAATAAGAAAAGCTTACTTCCCCCGTTTTTTAAAATCACAGCTTCTAGAAGGTTTACATGATTTCTTAAAAAACACGAGTTTTTAGAAAATGTGTTTTATTTCATAGATCGAATCAACAAAGTATGCACATTCTACATCATAACGACTTTCTATAGTTTGCGCATGCGTCCGGAAATAAGGAAAGCTTACTTCCACCGTTTTTTAAAATCACAGCTTCTAGAAGGTTTACATAATTTCATAAAAAACATGAGTTTTTAGAAAATGTGTTTTATTTCATAAATGGAATCTACAAAGTATGCACATTCTACGTCATAATGACTTTCTATAGTTTGTCCATGCGTCCGGAAATAAGAAAAGCTTACTTCCCCCATTTTTTAAAATCACAGCTTCTAGAAGGTTTACATGATTTCGTGAAACACGAGTTTTTAGAAAATGTGTTTTATTTCATAAATGGAATCTACAAAGTATGCACATTCTACGTCATAACGACATTCTATAGTTTGCGCATGCGTCCGGAAATAATAAAAGCTTACTTCCACCGTTTTTTAAAATCACAGCTTCTAGAAGGTTTACATGATTTCTTAAAAAACACGAGTTTTTAGAGAATGTGTTTTATTTCATAAATAGAATCAGCAAAGTATGCACATCCTACGTCATAACGACTTTCTATAGTTTGCGCATTCATCCGGAAATAAGAAAAGCTTACTTCCACCGTTTTTTAAAATCACAGCTTCTAGAAGGTTTACATGATTTCGTAAAAAACACGAGTTTTTAGAAAATGTGTTTTATTTCATAAATGGAATCTACAAAGTATGCACATTCTACGTCATAACGAATTTCTATAGTTTGCGCATGCGTCCGGAAATAAGAAAAGCTTACTTTCCCGGTTTTTTAAAATCACAGCTTCTAGAAGGTTTACATGATTTCGTAAAAAACACGAGTTTTTAGAAAATGTGTTTTATTTCATAAATGGAATCTACAAAGCATGCACATTCTACGTCATAACGACATTCTATAGTTTGCGCATGCGTCCGGAAATAAGAAAAGCTTACTTCCCCCGTTTTTTAAAATCACAGCTTCTAGAAGGTTTACATGATTTCGTAAAAAACACAAGTTTTTAGAAAATGTGTTTTATTTCATAAATGGAATATACAAAGTATGCACATTCTACGTCATAACGACTTTCTATAGTTTGCGCATGCGTCCGGAAATAAGAAAAGCTTACTTCCACCGTTTTTTAAAATCACAACTTCTAGAAGGTTTACATGATTTCGTAAAAAACACGAGTTTTTAGAAAATGTGTTTTATTTCATAAATGGAATCTACAAAGTATGCACATTCTACGTCATAACGACTTTCTATATTTTGCACATGCGTCCGGAAATAAGAAAAGCTTACTTCCCCCGTTTTTTAAAATCACAGCTTCTAGAAGGTTTACATGATTTCGTAAAACACACGAGATTTTAGAAAATGTGTTTTATTTAATAAATGGAATCTACAAAGTATGCACATTTTACATCATAACGACATTCTATAGTTTGCGCATGCGTCCGGAAATAAGAATAAAAAAAGTATGCACATCCTACGTCATAACGAATTTCTATAGTTTGCTCATTCATCCAAAAATAAGAAAAGCTTACTTCCACCGTTATTTAAAATCACAGCTTCTAGAAGGTTTACATGATTTCGTAAAAAACACGAGTTTTTAGAAAATGTGTTTTATTTTCATAAATGGAATCTACAAAGTATGCACATTCTACGTCATAACTACTTTCTATAGTTTGCGCATCCGTCCGGAAATAAGAAAAGCTTACTTCCCCCGTTTTTTAAAATCCCAGCTTCTAGAAGGTTTACATGATTTCTTAAAAAACACGAGTTTTTAGAAAATGTGTTTTATTTCATAAATAGAATCAACAAAGTATGCACATCCTACGTCATAACGACATTCTATAGTTTGCGAATGCGTTTGGAAATAAGAAAAGCTTACTTCCCCCGTTTTTTAAAATCACAGCTTCTAGAAGGTTTACATGATTTCGTAAAAAACACGAGTTTTTAGAAAATGTGTTTTATTTCATAAATGGAATCTACAAAGTATGCACATTCTACGTCATAACGACTTTCTATAGTTTGCGCATACGTCCGGAAATAAGAAAAGCTTACTTCCACCGTTTTTTAAAATCACAACTTCTAGAAGGTTTACATGATTTCGTAAAAAACACGAGTTTTTAGAAAATGTGTTTTATTTCATAAATGGAATCTACAAAGTATGCACATTCTACGTCATAACGACTTTCTATATTTTGCACATGCGTCCGGAAATAAGAAAAGCTTACTTCCCCCGTTTTTTAAAATCACAGCTTCTAGAAGGTTTACATGATTTCGTAAAACACACGAGATTTTAGAAAATGTGTTTTATTTAATAAATGGAATCTACAAAGTATGCACATTTTACATCATAACGACATTCTATAGTTTGCGCATGCGTCCGGAAATAAGAAAAGCTTACTTCCACAATTTTTTAAAATCACAGCTTCTAGAAGATTTACATGATTTCGTAAAAAACACGAGTTTTTAGAAAATGTGTTTTATTTCATAAATGGAATCAACAAAGTATGCACATTCTACGTCATAACGAATTTCTATAGTTTGCGCATGCGTTTGGAAATAATAAAAGCTTACTTCCCCCGTTTTTTAAAATCACAGCTTCTAGAAGGTTTACATGATTTCTTAAAAAAACACGAGTTTTTAGAAAATGTGTTTTATTTCATAAATGGAATCAACAAAGTATGCACATTCTACGTCATAACGACTTTCTATAGTTTGCGCATGCGTTTGGAAATAAGAAAAGCTTACTTCCCCCATTTTTTAAAATCACAGCTTCTAGAAGGTTTACATGATTTCTTAAAAAACACGAGTTTTTAGAAAATGTGTTTTATTTCATAAATGGAATCAACAAAGTATGCACATTCTACATCATAACGACTTTCTCTACTTTGCGCATACGTCCGGAAATAAGAAAAGCTTACTTCCACAGCATTTAGAAGTTTTACCTGATTTCGTAAAAAACACGATTTCTTAGAAGATGTGTTTTATTTCATAAATGGAATCTACAAAGTATGCACATTCTATGTGATAACGACTTTCTATACTTTGCGCATGCGTCCGGAAATAAGAAAAGCTTACTTCCCCCGTTTTTTAAAATCACAACTTCTAGAAGGTTTACATGATTTCTTAAAAAACACGAGTTTTGAGAAAATGTGTTTTATTTCATAAATGGAATTAACAAAGTATGCACATTCTACATCATAACGAATTTCTATAGTTTGCACATGCGTCTGGAAATAAGAAAAGCTTACTTCCACCGTTTTTTAAAATCACGGCTTCTAGAATGTTTACATGATTTTGTAAAAAACACTTGTTTTTAGAAAATGTGTTTTATTTCATAAATGGAATCTACAAAGTATGCACATTCTACGTCATAACGACTTTCTATAGTTTACGCATACGTCTGGAAATAAGACAAAATACTTCCCGCGTTTTTTAAAATCACAACTTCTAGAATGTTTACATGATTTCTTAAAAAACACGAGTTTTTAGAAAATGTGTTTTATTTCATAAATGGAATCAACAAAGTATGCACATTCTACGTCATAACGAAATTCTATAGTTTGCGAATGCGTCCGGAAATAAGAAAAGCTTACTTCCCCCGTTTTTTAAAATCACAGCTTCTAGAAGGTTTACATGATTTCTTAAAAAACACGAGTTTTTAGAAAATGTGTTTTATTTCATAAATGGAATCTACAAAGTATGCACATTCTATGGCATAACGACTTTCTATAGGTTGCGCATGCGTCCGGAAATAAGAAAAGCTTACTTCCACCGTTTTTTAAAATCACAGCTTCTAGAAGGTTTACATGATTTCGTAAAAAACACGAGTTTTTAGAAAATGTGTTTTATTTCATAAATGGAATCTACAAGGTATGCACATTCTACATCATAACTACTTTCTATAGTTTGCGCATCCGTCCGGAAATAAGAAAAGCTTACTTCCCCCGTTTTTTAAAATCACAGCTTCTAGAAGGTTTACATGTTTTCTTAAAAAACACGAGTTTTTAGAAAATGTGTTTTATTTCATAAATGGAATCAACAAAGTATGCACATTCTACGTCATAACGACTTTCTATAGTTTGCGCATGCGTCCGGAAATAAGAAAAGCTTACTTCCACCGTTTTTTAAAATCACAGCTTCTAGAAGGTTTACATGATTTCGTAAAAAACACGAGTTTTTAGAAAATGTGTTTTATTTCGTAAATGGAATCTACAAAGTATGCACATTCTACGTCATAACGACATTCTATATTTTGCGCATGCCTCCGGAAATAAGAAAAGATTACTTCCACCGTTTTTTAAAACCACAGCTTCTAGAAGGTTTACATGATTTCGTAAAAAACACGAGTTTTTAGAAAATGTGTTTTATTTCATAAATGGAATCTACAAAGTATGCACATTCTACGTCATAACGACTTTCTATAGTTTGCGTATCCGTCCGGAAATAAGAAAAGCTTACTTCCCCCCGTTTTTTAAAATCACAGCTTCTAGAAGGCTTACATGATTTGTTAAAAAACACGAATTTTTAGAAAATGTGTTTTATTTCGTAAATGGAATCAACAAAGTATGCACATTCTACGTCATAATGAATTTCTATAGTTTGCGCATGCATCCGGAAATAAGAAAAGCTTACTTCCACCGTTTTTTAAAATCACAGCTTCTAGAAGGTTTACATGATTTCGTAAAAAACACGAGTTTTTAGAAAATGTGTTTTATTTCATAAATGGAATCTACAAAGTATGCACATTCTACGTCATAACGACTTTGTATAGTTTGCGCATACGTCCGGAAATAAGAAAAGCTTACTTTCACCGTTTTTTAAAATCACAGCTTCTAGAAGGTTTACATGATTTCGTAAAAAACACGAGTTTTTAGAAAATGTGTTTTATTTCATAAATGGAATCTACAAAGTATGCACATTCTACGGCATAACGACTTTATATAGTTTGCGCATGCTTCCGGAAATAAGAAAAGCTTACTTCCCCCGTTTTTTAAAATCACAGCTTCTAGAAGGTTTACATGATTTCTTAAAAAACACGAGTTTTTATAAAATGTGTTTTATTTCATAAATGGAATCAAAAAAGTATGCACATTCTACGTCATAACGACTTTCTATAGTTTGCGCATGCGTTTGGAAATAAGAAAAGCTTACTTCCCCCGTTTTTTAAAATCACAGCTTCTAGAAGGTTTACATGATTTCTTAAAAAACACGAGTTTTTAGAAAATGTGTTTTATTTCATCAATAGAATCAACAAAGTATGCACATCCTACGTCATAACGACTTTCTATAGTTTGCGCATGTGTTTGGAAATAAGAAAAGCTTACTTCCCCCTTTTTTTAAAATCACAGCTTCTAGAACGTTTACATGATTTCTTAAAAAATACGAGTTTTTAGAAAAATGTATTTTATTTCATAAATGGAATCTACAAAGTATGCACATTCTACGTCATAACGAATTTCTATAGTTTGCGCATGCGTCCGGAAATAAGAAAAGCTTACTTCCGCCGTTTTTTAAAATCACAGCTTCTAGAAGGTTTACATGATTTCGTAAAAAACACGAGTTTTTAGAAAATGTGTTTTATTTCATAAATGGAACCTACAAAGTATGCACATTCTACGTCATAAGGACTTTCTATAGTTTGTGCATGCGTTTGGAAATAAGAAAAGCTTACTTCCCCCGTTTTTTAAAATCACAACTTCTAGAAGGTTTACATGATTTCTTAAAAAAACACGAGTTTTTAGAAAATGTGTTTTATTTCATAAATGGAATCAACAAAGTATGCACATTCTACGTCATAACGAATTTCTATAGTTTGCGCATGCGTCCGGACATAAGAAAAGCTTACTTCCACCGTTTTTTAAAATCACAGCTTCTAGAATGTTTACATGATTTCGCAAAAAACACTTGTTTTTAGAAAATGTGTTTTATTTCATAAATGGAATCTACAAAGTATGCACATTCTACGTCATAACGACTTTCTATAGTTTGCGCATGCGTCCGGAAATAAGAAAAGCTTACTTCCCCCGTTTTTTAAAATCACAGCTTCTAGAAGGTTTACATGATTTCGTAAAAAACACGAGTTTTTAGAAAATGTGTTTTATTTCATAAATGGAATCTACAAAGTATGCACATTCTATGGCATAACGAATTTCTATAGTTTGCGCATGTGTCCGGAAATAAGAAAAGCTTACTTCCACCGTTTTTTAAAATCACGGCTTCTAGAAGGTTTACATGTTTTCGTAAAAAACACGAGTTTTTAGAAAATGTGTTTTATTTCATAAATGGAATCTAGAAAGTATGCACATTCTATGTCATAACTACTTTCTATAGTTTGTGCATGCGTCCGGAAATAAAAAAGCTTACTTCCCCCATTTTTTAAAATCACAGCTTCAAGAAGGTTTACAAGATTTCTTAAAAAACACGAGTTTTTAGAAAATGTGTTTTATTTCATAGATGGAATCAACAAAGTATGCACATTCTACGTCATAACGACTTTCTATAGTTTGCGCATGCGTCCGGAAATAAGGAAAGCTTACTTCCGCCGTTTTTTAAAATCACAGCTTCTAGAAGGTTTACATGATTTCGTAAAAAACACGAGTTTTTAGAAAATGTGTTTTATTTCATAAATGGAATCTACAAAGTATGCACATTCTACGTCATAACGACATTCTATAGTTTGCGCATGCGTCCGGAAATAAGAAAAGCTTACTTCCCCCGTTTTTTAAAATCACAGCTTCTAGAAGGTTTACATGATTTCTTAAAAAACACGAGTTTTTATAAAATGTGTTTTATTTCATAAATGGAATCAACAAAGTATGCACATTCTACGTCATAACGACTTTCTATAGTTTGCGCATGCGTTTGGAAATAAGAAAAGCTTACTTCCCCCGTTTTTTAAAATCACAGCTTCTAGAAGGTTTACATGATTTCTTAAAAAACACGAGTTTTTAGAAAATGTGTTTTATTTCATCAATAGAATCAACAAAGTATGCACATCCTACGTCATAACGACTTTCTATAGTTTGCGCATGTGTTTGGAAATAAGAAAAGCTTACTTCCCCCATTTTTTAAAATCACAGCTTCTAGAAGATTTACATGATTTCTTAAAAAACACGAGTTTTTAGAAAATGTGTTTTATTTCATAAATGGAATCTACAAAGTATGCACATTCTACGTCATAACGACTTTCTATAGTTTGCGCATGCGTCCGGAAGTAAGAAAAGCTTACTTCCGCCGTTTTTTAAAATCACAGCTTCTAGAAGGTTTACATGAGTTCGTAAAAAACACGAGTTTTTAGAAAATGTGTTTTATTTCATAAATGGAACCTACAAAGTATGCACATTCTACGTCATAAGGACTTTCTATAGTTTGTGCATGCGTTTGGAAATAAGAAAAGCTTACTTCCCCCGTTTTTTAAAATCACAACTTCTAGAAGGTTTACATGATTTCTTAAAAAACACGAGTTTTTAGAAAATGTGTTTTATTTCATAAATGGAATCAACAAAGTATGCACATTCTACGTCATAACGAATTTCTATAGTTTGCGCATGCGTCCGGAAATAAGAAAAGCTTACTTCCACCGTTTTTAAAATCACAGCTTCTAGAATGTTTACATGATTTCGCAAAAAACACTTGTTTTTAGAAAATGTGTTTTATTTCATAAATGGAATCTACAAAGTATGCACATTCTACGTCATAACGACTTTCTATAGTTTGCGCATGCGTCCGGAAATAAGAAAAGCTTACTTCCCCCGTTTTTTAAAATCACAGCTTCTAGAAGGTTTACATGATTTCGTAAAAAACACGAGTTTTTAGAAAATGTGTTTTATTTCATAAATGGAATCGACAAAGTATGCACATTCTATGGCATAACGACTTTCTATAGTTTGCGCATGCGTCCGGAAATAAGAAAAGCTTACTTCCACCCGTTTTTTAAAATCACGGCTTCTAGAAGATTTACATGATTTCGTAAAAAACACGAGTTTTTAGAAAATGTGTTTTATTTCATAAATGGAATCTAGAAAGTATGCACATTCTACGTCATAACTACTTTCTATAGTTTGTGCATGCGTCCGGAAATAAAAAAGCTTACTTCCCCCATTTTTTAAAATCACAGCTTCAAGAAGGTTTACAAGATTTTCTTAAAAAACATGAGTTTTTAGAAAATGTGTTTTATTTCATAGATGGAATCAACAAAGTATGCACATTCTACGTCATACAGACTTTCTATAGTTTGCGCATGCGTCCGGAAATAAGAAAATCTTACTTCCGCCGTTTTTTAAAATCACAGCTTCTAGAAGGTTTACATGATTTCGTAAAAAACACGAGTTTTTAGAAAATGTGTTTTACTTCATAAATGGAATCTACAAAGTATGCACATTCTACGTCATAACGACATTCTATAGTTTGCACATGCGTCCGGAAATAAGAAAAGCTTACTTCCACCGTTTTTTAAAATCACAGCTTCTAGAAGGTTTACATGATTTCGTAAAAAACACGAGTTTTTAGAAAATGTGTTTTATTTCATAAATGGAATCTACAAAGTATGCACATTCTACGTCATAAGGACTTTCTATAGTTTGTGCATGCGTTTGGAAATAAGAAAAGCTTACTTCCCCCCTTTTTAAAATCACAGCTTCTAGAAGGTTTACATGATTTCTTAAAAAACACGAGTTTTTAGAAAATGCGTTTTATTTCATAAATGGAATCAACAAAGTATGCACATTCTACGTCATAACGAATTTCTATAGTTTGCGCATGCGTCCGGAAATAAGAAAAGCTTACTTCCCCCGTTTTTTAAAATCACAGCTTCTAGAAGGTTTACATGATTTCGTGAAACACGAGTTTTTAGAAAATGTGTTTTATTTCATAAATGGAATCTACAAAGTATGCACATTCTACGTCATAACGACTTTCTATAGTTTGCGCATGCGTCCGGAAATAAGAAAAGCTTACTTCCACCGTTTTTTAAAATCACAGCTTCTAGAAGGTTTACATGATTTCGTAAAAAACACGAGTTTTTAGAAAATGTGTTTTATTTCATAAATGGAATCAACAAAGTATGCACATTCTACGTCATAACTACTTTCTATAGTTTGTGCATGCGTCCGGAAATAAAAAAGCTTACTTCCCCCCATTTTTTAAAATCACAGCTTCAAGAAGGTTTACAAGATTTCTTAAAAAACACGAGTTTTTAGAAAATGTGTTTTATTTCATAGATGGAATCAACAAAGTATGCACATTCTACGTCATAACGACTTTCTATAGTTTGCGCATGCGTCCGGAAATAAGAAAAGCTTACTTCCGCCGTTTTTTAAAATCACAGCTTCTAGAAGGTTTACATGATTTCGTAAAAAACACGAGTTTTTAGAAAATGTGTTTTATTTCATAAATGGAATCTACAAAGTATGCACATTCTACGTCATAACGACATTCTATAGTTTGCGCATGCGTCCGGAAAATAAGAAAAGCTTACTTCCACCGTTTTTTAAAATCACAGCTTCTAGAAGGTTTACATGATTTCGTAAAAAACACGAGTTTTTTAGAAAATGTGTTTTATTTCATAAATGGAATCTACAAAGTATGCACATTCTACGTCATAAGGACTTTCTATAGTTTGTGCATGCGTTTGGAAATAAGAAAAGCTTACTTCCCCCCTTTTTAAAATCACAGCTTCTAGAAGGTTTACATGATTTCTTAAAAACACGAGTTTTTAGAAAATGCGTTTTATTTCATAATGGAATCAACAAAGTATGCACATTCTACGTCATAACGAATTTCTATAGTTTGCACATACGTCCGGAAATAAGAAAACCTTAGTTCCACCGTTTTTTAAAATCACAGCTTCTAGAATGTTTACATGATTTCGCAAAAAACACTTGTTTTTAGAAAATTTGTTTTATTTCATAAATGAAATCTACAAAGTATGCACATTCTACGTCATAACGACTTTCTATAGTTTGCGCATGCGTCCGGAAATAAGAAAAGCTTACTTCCCCGTTTTTTAAAATCACAGCTTCTAGAATGTTTACATGATTTCGCAAAAAACACTTGTTTTTAGAAAATGTGTTTTATTTCATAAATGGAATCTACAAAGTATGCACATTCTATGGCATAACGACACTCTATAGGTTGCGCATGCGTCCGGAAATAAAAAAAGCTTACTTCCACCATTTTTTAAAATCACAGCTTCTACAAGGTTTACATGATTTCGTAAAAAAACACGAGTTTTTAGAAAATGTGTTTTATTTCATAAATGGAATCTACAAAGTATGCGCATTCTACGTCATAACTACTTTCTATAGTTTGCGCATCCGTCCGGAAATAAGAAAAGCTTACTTCCCCCTTTTTTTAAAATCACAGCTTCTAGAAGGTTTACATGATTTCTTAAAAAACACGAGTTTTTAGAAAATGTATTTTATTTCATAAATAGAATCAACAAAGTATGCACATCCTACGTCATAACGACTTTCTATAGTTTGCGCATGCGTTTGGAAATAAGAAAAGCTTACTTCCCCCGTTTTTTAAAATCTCCAGCTTCTAGAAGGTTTACATGATTTCTTAAAAAACATGAGTTTTTAGAAAATGTGTTTTATTTCATAAATGGAATCAACAAAGTATGCACATTCTACGTCATAACGAATTTCTATAGTTTGCGCATGCGTCCGGAAATAAGAAAAGATTACTTCCACAGTTGTTTAAAATCACAGCTTCTAGAAGGTTTACATGATTTCGTAAAAAACACGAGTTTTTAGAAAATGTGTTTTATTTCATAAATGGAATCTACAAAGTATTGCACATTCTATGGAATAACGAATTTCTATAGGTTGCGCATGCGTCCGGGAATAACTAAAGCTTACTTCCACCGTTTTTTAAAATCACAGCTTCTAGAAGGTTTACATGATTTCGTAAAAAAACACGAGTTTTAGAAAATGTGATTTATTTCATAAATGGAATCTACAAAGTATGCACATTTCAACGTCATAACTACTTTCTATAGTTTGCGCATCCGTCCGGAAATAAGAAAAGCTTACTTCCCCCGTTTTTTAAAATCACAGCTTCTAGAAGGTTTACATGATTTCGTAAAAAACACGAGTTTTTAGAAATGTGTTTTATTTCATAAATAGAATCTACAAAGTATGCACATTCTACGTCATAAGGACTTTCTATAGTTTGTGCATGGGTTTGGAAATAAGAAAAGCTTACTTCCCCCCTTTTTAAAATCACAGCTTCTAGAAGGTTTACATGATTTTTTAAAAAACACGAGTTTTTAGAAAATGTGTTTTATTTCATAAATGGAATCAACAAAACTTATGCACATTCTACGTCATAACGAATTTCTATAGTTTGCGCATACGTCCGGAAATAAGAAAAGCTTACTTCCACCGTTTTTTAAAATCACAGATTTTAGAATGTTTACATGATTTCGCAAAAAAACACTTGTTTTTAGAAAATGTGTTTTATTTCATAAATGAAATCTACAAAGTATGCACATTCTACGTCATAACGAATTTCTATAGTTTGCGCATGCGTCCGGAAATAATAAAGCTTACTTCCACAGTTGTTTAAAATCACAGCTTCTAGAAGGTTTACCTGATTTCGTAAAAAACACGAGTTTTTAGAAAATATGTTTTATTCATAAATGGAATCTACAAAGTATGCACATTCTACGTCATAACGACTTTCTATAGTTTGCGCATGCGTCCGGAAATAAGAAAAGCTTACTTTCCCCGTTTTTTAAAATCACAGCTTCTAGAAGGTTTACATGATTTCGTAAAAAACACGAGTTTTTAGAAAATGTGTTTTATTTCATAAATGGAATCTACAAAGTATGCACATTCTACGTCATAACGAATTTCTATAGTTTGCGCATGCGTCCGGAAATAAGAAAAGATTACTTCCCCCGTTTTTTAAAATCACAGCTTCTAGAAGGTTTACATGATTTCGTAAAAAACACGAGTTTTTAGAAATGTGTTTTATTTCATAAATGGAATCTACAAAGTATGTACATTCTACATCATAACGACTTTCTATAGTTTACGCATGCGTCCGGAAATAAGAAAAGCTTACTTCCCCCGTTTTTAAAATCACAGCTTCTAGAAGGTTTACATGATTTCTTGAAAAACACGAGTTTTTAGAAAAATGTGTTTTATTTCATAAATGGAATCTACAAAGTATGCACATTCTACGTCATAACGACAATCTATAGTTTGCGCATGCGTCCGGAAATAATAAAAGCTTACTTCTACCGTTTTTTAAAATCACAGCTTCTAGAAGGTTTACATGATTTCGTAAAAAACACGAGTTTTTAGAAAATGTGTTTTACTTCATAAATGGAATCTACAAAGTATGCACGTTCTACGTCATAAGGACTTTCTATAGTTTGCGCATGCGTTTGGAAATAAGAAAAGCTTACTTCCCCGTTTTTTAAAATCACAGCTTCTAGAAGGTTTACATGATTTCTTAAAAAACACGAGTTTTTAGAAAATGTGTTTTATTCATAGATCGAATTAACAAAGTATGCACATTCTACGTCATAACGACTTTCTATAGTTTGCGCATGCGTCCGGAAATAAGGAAAGCTTACTTCCACGTTTTTTAAAATCACAACTTCTAGAAGGTTTACATAATTTCATAAAAAACATGAGTTTTTAGAAAATGTGTTTTATTTCATAAATGGAATCTACAAAGTATGCACATTCTTCGTCATAATGACTTTCTATAGTTTGCGCATGCGTCCGGAAATAAGAAAAGCTTACTTCCCCCATTTTTTAAAATCACAGCTTCTAGAAGGTTTACATGATTTCTTAAAAAACACGAGTTTTTAGAAAATCTGTTTTATTTCATAAATGGAATCAACAAGTATGCACATTCTACGTCATAACGATTTTCTATACTTTTGGCGCATGCGTTCGGAAATAAGAAAAGCTTACTTCCCCCGTTTTTTAAAATCACAGCTTCTAGAAGGTTTACATGATTTCGTAAAAAACATGAGTTTTTAGAAAATGTGTTTTATTTCATAAATAGAATCTACAAAGTTATGCACATTCTACGTCATAACGACTTTCTATAGTTTGCGCATGCGTCCGTAAATAAGAAAAGCTTACTTCCCCCGTTTTTAAAATCACAACTTCTAGAAGGTTTACATGATTTCGTGAAAAACACGAGTTTTTAGAAAATGTGTTTTATTTCATAAATGGAATCTACAAAGTATGCACATTCTACGTCATAACAACATTCTATAGTTTGCGCATGCGTCCGGAAATAATAAAAGCTTACTTCCACCGTTTTTTTAAAATCACAGCTTCTAGAAGGTTTACACGATTTCGTAAAAAACATGAGTTTTTAGAAAATGTGTTTTATTTCATAAATGGAATCTACAAAGTATGCACGTTCTACGTCATAAGGACTTTCTATAGTTTGCGCATGCCGTTCGAAGTAAGAAAAGCTTACTTCCCCCATTTTTTAAAATCACAGCTTCTAGAAGGTTTACATGATTTCTTACAAAACACGAGTTTTTAGAAAATGTGTTTTATTTCATAAATGGAATCAACAAAGTATGCACATTCTATGTCATAACGATTTTCTATACTTTGCGCATGCGTTCGGAAATAAGAAAAGCTTACTTCCCCCGTTTTTTAAAATCACAGCTTCTAGAAGGTTTACATGATTTCGTAAAAAACACGAGTTTTAGAAAATGTGTTTTATTTCATAAATGGAATCTACAAAGTATGCACATTCTACGTCATAACGACTTTCTATAGTTTGCGCATGCGTCCGGAAATAAGAAAAGCTTACTTCCCCCGTTTTTTAAAATACACAGCTTCTAGAAGGTTTACATGATTTCGTGAAGAAAAGACGAGTTTTTAGAAAATGTGTTTTATTTCATAAATGGAATCTACAAAGTATGCACATTCTACGTCATAATGATATTCTATAGTTTGCGCATGCGTCCGGAAATAATAAAAGCTTACTTCCACCGTTTTTTAAAATCACAGCTTCTAGAAGCTTTACATGATTTCTTAAAAAACACGAGTTTTTAGAAAATGTGTTTTATTTCATAAATGGAATCAACAAAGTATTCACATTCTACGTCATAATGACTTTCTATAGTTTGCGCATGCGTTTGGAAATAAGAAAAGCTTACTTCCCCCATTTTTTAAAATCACAGCTTCTAGAAGGTTTACATGATTTCTTAAAAAACATGAGTTTTTAGAAATGTGTTCTATTTCATAAATGGAATCAACAAAGTATGCAAATTCTACGTCATAACGACATTCTATAGTTTGCGCATGCGTCGGGAAATAAGAAAAGCTTACTTCCACCGTTTTTTAAAATCACAGCTTCTAGAAGGTTTACATGATTTCGTAAAAAACACGAGTTTTTAGAAAATGTGTTTTATTTCATAAATGGAATCTACAAAGTATGCACATTCTACGTCATAACTACTTTCTATAGTTTGCGCATCCGTCAGGAAATAAGAAAAGCTTACTTCCCCCGTTTTTTAAAATCCCAGCTTCTAGAAGGTTTACATGATTTCTTAAAAAACACGAGTTTTTAGAAAATGTATTTTATTTCATAAATAGAATCAACAAAGTATGCACATCCTACGTCATAACGACTTTCTATAGTTTGCGCATGCGTCTGGAAATAAGAAAATCTTACTTCCCCCGTTTTTTAAAAATCACAGCTTCTAGAAGGTTTACTTGATTTCTTAAAAAACACGAGTTTTTTGAAAATGTGTTTTATTTCATAAATGGAATCAACAAAGTATGCACATTCTACATCATAACAACTTTCTATAGTTTGGGCATTCGTCCGGAAATAATAAAAGCTTACTTCCACAGTTGTTTAAAATCACAGCTTCTAGAAGGTTTACCTGATTTCGTAAAAAACATGAGTTTTTAGAAAATGTGTTTTATTTCATAAATGGAATCTACAAAGTATGCACATTCTACGTCATAACGACTTTCTATAGTTTGCGCATGCGTCCGGAAATAAGAAAAGCTTACTTTCCCCGTTTTTTAAAATCACAGCTTCTAGAAGGTTTACATGATTTCGTAAAAAACACGAGTTTTTAGAAAATGTGTTTTATTTCATAAATGGAATCTACAAAGTATGCACATTCGACGTCATAACGAATTTCTATAGTTTGCGCATGCGTCCGGAAATAAGAAAATATTACTTCCCCCGTTTTTTAAAATCACAGCTTCTAGAAGGTTTACATGATTTCGTAAAAAACACGAGTTTTTAGAAAATGTGTTTTATTTCATAAATGGAATCTACAAAGTATGTACATTCTACATCATATAGACTTTCTATAGTTTACGCATGCGTCCGGAAATAAGAAAAGCTTACTTCCCCCGTTTTTTAAAATCACAGCTTCTAGAAGGTTTACATGATTTCGTAAAAAACACGAGTTTTTAGAAAATGTGTTTTATTTAATAAATGGAATCTACAAAGTATGCACATTCTACGTCATAACGACATTCTATAGTTTGCGCATGCGTCCGGAAATAATAAAAGCTTACTTCCCCCATTTTTTAAAATCACAGCTTCTAGAAGGTTTACATGATTTCTTAAAAAAAACGAGTTTTTAGAAAATGTGTTTTATTTCATAAATGGAATCAACAAAGTATGCACATTCTACGTCATAACGATTTTCTATACTTTGCGCATGCGTTCGGAAATAAGAAAAGCTTACTTCCCCCGTTTTTTAAAATCACAGCTTCTAGAAGGTTTACATGATTTCTTAAAAAACACGAGTTTTTAGAAAATGTGTTTTATTTCATAAATGGAATCAACAAAGTATGCACATTCTACGTCATAACAATTTTCTATACTTTGCGCATGCGTTCGGAAATAAGAAAAGCTTACTTCCACCGATTTTTAAAATCACAGCTTCTAGAAGGTTTACATGATTTCTTAAAAAACACGAGTTTGTAGAAAATGTGTTTTATTTCATAAATGGAATCAACAAAGTATTCACATTCTACGTCATAATGACTTTCTATAGTTTACGCATGCGTTTGGAAATAAGAAAAGCTTACTTCCCCCGTTTTTTAAAATCACAGCTTCTAGAAGGTTTACATGATTTCGTAAAAAACACGATTTTTTAGAAAATGTGTTCTATTTCATAAATGGAATCTACAAAATATGCACATTCTACGTCATAACGACATTCTATAGTTTGCGCATGCGTCCGGAAATATGAAAAGCTTACTTGCCCCGTTTTTTAAAATCACAGCTTCTAGAAGGTTTACATGATTTCATAAAATACACGAGTTTTTAGAAAATGTGTTTTATTTCAAAAATGGAATCTACAAAGTATGCAAATTCTACGTCATAACGACATTCTATAGTTTGCGCATGCGTCCAGAAATATGAAAAGCTTACTTCCCCCATTTTTAAAAATCACAGCTTCTAGAAGGTTTACATGATTTCGTAAAAAACATGAGTTTTTAGAAAATGTGTTTTATTTCATAAATGGAATCTTAAAAGTATGCACATTCTACATCATTACGAAATTCTATAGTTTGCGAATGCGTCCGGAAATAAGAAAAGCTTTCTTCCACCGTTTTTTAAAATCACAGCTTCTAGAAGGTTTACATCATTTCGTAAAAAACACGAGTTTTTAGAAAATGTGTTTTATTTCAAAAATGGAATCTACAAAGTATGCACATTCTACGTCATAACGACTTTCTATAGTTTGCGCATCCGTCCGGAAATAAAAAAAGTTTACTTTGCCCGTTTTTTAAAATCACAGCTTCTAGAAGGTTTACATGATTTGTTAAAAAACACGAGTTTTTAGAAAATTTGTTTTATTTCATAAATGGAATCAACAAAGTATGCACATTCTACGTCATAACGACATTCTATAGTTTGCGCATGCGTCCGGAAATAATAAAAGCTTACTTCCCCCATTTTTTAAATTCACAGCTTCTAGAAGTTTTACATGATTTATTAAAAAAAATCGAGTTTTTAGAAAATGTGTTTTATTTCATAAATGGAATCTACAAAGTATGCACATTCTACGTCATAGAGACTTTCTATTGTTTGCACATCCGTCCGGAAATAAGAAAAGCTTACTTCCCCCGTTTTTTTAAATCACAGCTTCTAGAAAGTTTACACGATTTCTTAAAAAACACGAGTTTTTAGAAAATGTGCTTCATTTCATAAATGGAATCAACAAAGTATGCACATTCTACGTCATAACGACTTTCTATAGTTTGCGCATGCGTTTAGAAATAAGAAAAGCTTACTTCCCCCGTTTTTTAAAATCACAGATTCAAGAAGGTTTACATGATTTCTTAAAAAACACGAGTTTTTAGAAAATGTGTTTTATTTCATAAATGGAATCTACAAAGTATGCACATTCTACGTCATAACGACTTTCTATAGTTTGTGCATGCGTCCAGAAATAAGAAAAGCTTACATCCCCTGTTTTTTAAAATCACAGCTTCTAGAAGGTTTACATGATTTCGTAAAAAACACGACTTTTTAGAAAATGTGTTTTATTTTCTAAATGGAATCTACAAAGTATGCGCATTCTACATCATAATGACTTTCTATAGTTTGCGCATGCGTCCGGAAATAAGAAAAGCTTACTTCCCCCGTTTTTTAAAATCACAGTTTCTAGAAGGTTTACATGATTTCTTAAAAAACACGAGTTTTTAGAAAATGTGTTTTATTTCATAAATGGAATCAACAAAGTATGCACATTCTACGTCATAACGACTTTCTATAGTTTGCGCATGCGTCCGGAAATAAGAAAAGCTTACTTCCACCGTTTTTTAAAATCACAGCTTCTAGAAGGTTTACATGATTTCTTAAAAAACACGAGTTTTTAGAAAATGTGTTTTATTTCATAAATGGAATCAACAAAGTATTCACATTCTACGTCATAATGACTTTCTATAGTTTGGGCATGCGTTTGGAAATAAGAAAAGCTTACTTCCCCCATTTTTTAAAATCACAGCTTCTAGAAGGTTTACATGATTTCTTAAAAAACACGAGTTTTTAGAAAATGTGTTCTATTTCATAAATGGAATCAAAAAAGTATGCACATTCTACGTCATAACGACTTTCTATAGTTTTCGCATGCGTCCGGAAATAAGAAAAGCTTACTTCCACCGTTTTTTAAAATCACAGCTTCTAGAAGGTTTACATGATTTCGTAAAAAAACACGAGTTTTTAGAAAATGTGTTTTATTTCATAAATGGAATCTACAAAGTATGCACATTTTACGTCATAACGACTTTCTATAGTTTGCGCATGCTTCCGGAAATAAGAAAAGCTTACTTCCACCGTTTTTTAAAATCACAGCTTCTAGAAGGTTTACATGATTCCGTAAAAAACACGAGTTTTTAGAAAATGTGTTTTATTTCATAAATGGAATCAACAAAGCATGCACATTCTACGTCATAACGACTTTCTATAGTTTGCGCATTCATCCGGAAAAAAGAAAAGCTTACTTCCACCGTTTTTTAAAACCACAGCTTCTAGAAGGTTTATATGATTTCGTAAAAAACACGAGTTTTTAGAAAATGTGTTTTATTTCATAAATGGAATCTACAAAGAATGCACATTCTACGTCATAACGAATTTCTATAGTTTGCGAATGCGTCCGGAAATAAGAAACGCTTACTTCCCCCGTTTTTTAAAATCACAGCTTCTAGAAGGTTTACATGATTCCGTAAAAAACACGAGTTTTTAGAAAATGTGTTTTATTTCATAAATGGAATCAACAAAGCATGCACATTCTACGTCATAACGACTTTCTATAGTTTGCGCATTCATCCGGAAAAAAGAAAAGCTTACTTCCACCGTTTTTTAAAACCACAGCTTCTAGAAGGTTTATATGATTTCGTAAAAAACACGAGTTTTTAGAAAATGTGTTTTATTTCATAAATGGAATCTACAAAGTATGCACATTCTACGTCATAACGAATTTCTATAGTTTGCGAATGCGTCCGGAAATAAGAAACGCTTACTTCCCCCGTTTTTTAAAATCACAGCTTCTAGAAGGTTTACATGATTTCGTAAAAAAACACGAGTTTTTAGAAAATGTGGTTTATTTCATAAATGGAATCTACAAAGTATGCACATTCTACATCATAACGACTTTCTATAGTTTGCGCATGCGTCCGGAAATAAAAAAGCTTACTTCCCTCATTTTTTAAAATAACAGCTTCTAGAAGGTTTACATGATTTCTTAAAAAACATGAGTTTGTAGAAAATGTGTTTTATTTCATAAATGGAATCAACAAAGTATGCACATTCTACGTCATAACGACTTTCTATAGTTTGCGCATGCATCCGGAAATAAGAAAAGCTTACTTCCACCGTTTTTTAAAATCACAGCTTCTAGAAGGTTTACATGATTTCTTAAAAAACACGAGTTTTTAGAAAATGTGTTTTATTTCATAAATAGAATCAACAAAGTATGCACATCCTACGTCATAACGACTTTCTATAGTTTACGCATGCGTTCGGAAATAAGAAAAGCTTACTTCCACCGTTTTTTAAAATCACAGCTTCTAGAACGTTTACATGATTTCGTAAAAAAACACGAGTTTTTAGAAAATGTGTTTTATTTCATAAATGGAATCTACAAAGTATGCACATTTTACGTCATAACGACTTTCTATAGTTTGCGCATGCTTCCGGAAATAAGAAAAGCTTACTTCCACCGTTTTTTAAAATCACAGCTTCTAGAAGGTTTACATGATTCCGTAAAAAACACGAGTTTTTAGAAAATGTGTTTTATTTCATAAATGGAATCAACAAAGCATGCACATTCTACGTCATAACGACTTTCTATAGTTTGCGCATTCATCCGGAAAAAAGAAAAGCTTACTTCCACCGTTTTTTAAAACCACAGCTTCTAGAAGGTTTATATGATTTCGTAAAAAACACGAGTTTTTAGAAAATGTGTTTTATTTCATAAATGGAATCTACAAAGTATGCACATTCTACGTCATAACGAATTTCTATAGTTTGCGAATGCGTCCGGAAATAAGAAACGCTTACTTCCCCCGTTTTTTAAAATCACAGCTTCTAGAAGGTTTACATGATTTCGTAAAAAAACACGAGTTTTTAGAAAATGTGGTTTATTTCATAAATGGAATCTACAAAGTATGCACATTCTACGTCATAACGACTTTCTATAGTTTGCGCATGCATCCGGAAATAAAAAAGCTTACTTCCCTCATTTTTTAAAATAACAGCTTCTAGAAGGTTTACATGATTTCTTAAAAAACATGAGTTTTTAGAAAATGTGTTTTATTTCATAAATGGAATCAACAAAGTATGCACATTCTACGTCATAACGACTTTCTATAGTTTGCGCATGCATCCGGAAATAAGAAAAGCTTACTTCCACCGTTTTTTAAAATCACAGCTTCTAGAAGGTTTACATGATTTCTTAAAAAACACGAGTTTTTAGAAAATGTGTTTTATTTCATAAATAGAATCAACAAAGTATGCACATCCTACGTCATAACGACTTTCTATAGTTTGCCCATGCGTTTGGAAATAAGAAAAGCTTACTTCCGCCATTTTTTAAAATCACAGCTTCTAGAAGGTTTACATGATTTCTTAAAAAACACGAGTTTTTAGAAAATGTGTTTTATTTCATAAATGGAATCAACAAAGTATGCACATTCTACATCATAACCACTTTCTATAGTTTGTGCATTCGTCCGGAAATAAGAAAAGCTTACTTCCACCGTTTTTTAAATCACAGCTTCTAGAAGGTTTACATGATTTCGTAAAAGACACGAGTTTTTAGAAAATGTGTTTTATTTCATAAATGGAATCCACAAAGTATGCACATTCTATGTCATAACGACTTTCTATAGTTTGCGCATGCGTCCGGAAATAAGAAAAGCTTACTTCCGCCGTTTTTTAAAATCACAGCTTCTAGAAGGTTTACATGATTTCGTAAAAAAAATGAGTTTTTAGAAAATGTGTTTTATTTCATAAATGGAATCTACAAAGTATGCACATTCTACGTCATAACGACATTCTATAGTTTGCGCATGCGTCCGGAAATAAGAAAAGCTTACTTCCACCGTTTTTTAAAATCACAGCTTCTAGAAGGTTTACATGATTTCGTAAAAAACACGACTTTTTAGAAAATGTGTTTTATTTGATAAATGGAATCTACAAAGTATGCACATTCTACGTCATAAGGACTTTCTATAGTTTGTGCATGCGTTTGGAAATAAGAAAAGCTTACTTCCCCCGTTTTTTAAAATCACAGCTTCTAGAAGGTTTACATGATTTCTTAAAAAACACGAGTTTTTAGAAAATGTGTTTTATTTCATAAATGGAATCAACAAAGTATGCACATTCTACGTCATAACGACATTCTATAGTTTGCGCATGCGTCCGGAAATAAGAAAAGCTTACTCCCACCGTTTTTTAAAATCACAGCTTCTAGAAGGTTTACATGGTTTCGTAAAAAACACGAGTTTTTAGAAAATGTGTTTTATTTCATAAATGGAATCTACAAAGTATGCACAGTCTACGTCATAACTACTTTCTATAGTTTGCGCATGCGTCCGGAAATAAAAAAGCTTACTTCCCCCATTTTTTAAAATCACAGCTTCAAGAAGGTTTACATGATTTCTTAAAAAACACGAGTTTTTAGAAAATGTGTTCTATTTCATAAATAGAATCAACAAAGTATGCACATTCTACGTCATAACGACTTTCTATAGTTTGCGCATGCGTCCGGAAATATGAAAAGCTTACTTCCCCCGTTTTTTAAAATCACAGCTTCTAGAAGGTTTACATGATTTCGTAAAAAACATGAGTTTTTAGAAAATGTGTTTTATTTCATAAATGGAATCTACAAAGTATGCACATTCTATGGCATAATGACTTTCTATAGTTTGCGCATGCGTCCGGAAATAAGAAAAGCTTACTTCCACCGTTTTTTAAAATCACAGCTTCTAGAAGTTTTACATGATTTCGTAAAAAACACGAGTTTTTAGAAAATGTGTTTTATTTCACAAATGGAATCTACAAAGTATGCACATTCTACGTCATAACTACTTTCTATAGTTTGCGCATGCGTCCGGAAATAAGAAAAGCTTACTTCCACCGTTTTTTAAAATCACAGCTTCTAGAAGGCTTACATGATTTCGTAAAAAACACGAGTTTTTAGAAAATGTGTTTTATTTCATAAATGGAATCTACAAAGTATGCACATTCTACGTCATAACGACTTTCTATAGGTTGCGTATCCGTCCGGAAATAAGAAAAGCTTACTTCCCCCGTTTTTTAAAATCACAGCTTCTAGAAGGTTTACATGATTTCTTAAAAAACACGAGTTTTTAGAAAATGTGTTTTATTTCATAAATGGAATCAACAAAGTATGCACATTCTACGTCATAACGACTTCCTATAGTTTATGCATGCATTTGGAAATAAGAAAAGCTTACTTCCCCCGCTTTTTAAAATCACAGCTTCTAGAAGGTTTATATGTTTTCTTAAAAAACACCAGTTTTTAGAAAATGTGTTTTATTTCATAAATGGAATCAACAAAGTATGCACATTCTACGTCATAACGACTTTCTATAGTTTGCGCATGCGTTTGGAAATAAGAAAAGCTTACTTCCCCCGTTTTTTAAAATCACAGCTTCTAGAAGGTTTAGATGATTTCTTAAAAAACACATGTTTTTAGAAAATGTGTTTTATTTCATAAATAGAATCAACAAAGTATGCACATTCTACGTCATAACGACTTTCTATAGTTTGCGCATGCGTCCGGAAATAAGAAAATCTTACTTACACCATTTTTTAAAATCACAGCATCTAGAAGGTTTACATGATTTCGTAAAAAACACGAGTTTTTAGAAAATGAGTTTTATTTCATAAATGGAATCTACAAAGTATGCACATTCTACGTCGTAACGACATTCTATAGTTTGCGCATGCGTCCCGAAATAAGAAAAGCATACTTCCCCCGTTTTTTAAAATCACAGCTTCTAGAATGTTTATATGATTTCTTAAAAAACACGAGTTTTTAGAAAATGTGTTTTATTTCATAAATGGAATCAACAAAGTATGCACATTCTACGTCATAACGACTTTCTATAGTTTGCGCATGCGTTTGGAAATAAGAAAAGCTTGCTTCCCCCGTTTTTTAAAATCACAGCTTCTAGAAGGTTTACATGATTTCTTAAAAACCACATGTTTTTAGAAAATGTGTTTTATTTCATAAATAGAATCAACAAAGTATGCACATTCTACGTCATAACGACATTCTATAGTTTGCGCATGCGTCCGGAAATAAGAAAAGCTTACTTCCCCCGTTTTTTAAAATCACAGCTTCTAGAAGGTTTACATGATTTGTTAAAAAACAAGAGTTTTTAGAAAATGTGTTTTATTTCATAAATAGAATCAACAAAATATGCACATTCTAGGTCATAACGACTTTCTATATTTTGCGCATGCGTTTGGAAATAAGAAAAGCTTACTTCCCCCCTTTTTTTAAAATCACAGCTTGTAGAAGGTTTACATGATTTCTTAAAAAACACGAGTTTTTAGAAAATGTGTTTTATTTCATAAATGGAATCTACAAAGTATGCACATTCTACATCATAACGACTTTCTATAGTTTGCGCATTCGTCCGGAAATAAGAAAGGCTTACTTCCACCGTTTTTTAAAATCACAGCTTCTAGAAGGTTTACATGATTTCGTAAACAACATGAGTTTTTAGAAAATTTGTTTTATTTCATAAATGGAATCTACAAAGTATGCACATTCTATGTCATAACGACTTTCTATAGTTTGCGCATGCGTCCGGAAATAAGAAAAGCTTACTTCCCCCGTTTTTTAAAATCACAGCTTCTAGAAGGTTTACATTATTTCGTAAAAAACACGAGTTTTTAGAAAATGTGTTTTATTTCATAAATGGAATCTACAAAGTATGCACATTCTATGTCATAAGTACTTTCTATAGTTTGCGCATGCGTTTGGAAATAAGAAAAGCTTACTTCCCCCGTTTTTTAAAATCACAGCTTCTAGAAGGTTTACATGATTTCGTAAAAAACACGAGTTTTTAGAAAATGTGTTTTATTTCATAAATGGAATCTAGAAAGTATGCACATTCTATGTCATAACGACATTCTATAGTTAGCGCATGTGTCCGGAAATAAGAAAAGCTTACTTCCACCGTTTTTTAAAATCACAGCTTCTAGAAGGTTTACATGATTTCGTAAAAAACACGAGTTTTTAGAAAATGTGTTTTATTTCATAAATGGAATCTACAAAGTACGCACATTCTAAGTCATAACGACTTTCTATTGTTTGCGCATCCATCCGGAAATAAGAAAAGCTTACTTCCCCCGTTTTTTAAAATCACAGCTTCTAGAAGGTTTACATGATTTGTTAAAAAACATGAGTTTTTAGAAAATGTGTTTTATTTCATAAATGGAATCAACAAAGTATGCAAATTCTACGTCATAACGACTTTCTATAGTTTGCGCATCCGTCCGGAAATAAGAAAAGCTTAGTTCCACCGTTTTTTAAAATCACAGCTTCTAGAAGGTTTACATGATTTCGTAAAAAACACGAGTTTTTATAAAATGTGTTTTATTTCATCAATGGAATCTACAAAGTATATACATTCTACGTCATAACGACTTTCTATAGTTTGCGCATACGTCCGGAAATAAGAAAAGCTTACTTCCACCATTTTTTAAAATCACAGCTTCTAGAAGGTTTACATGATTTCGTAAAAAACACGAGTTTTTAGAAAATGTGTTTTATTTCATAAATGGAATCTACAAAGTATGCACATTCTACATCATAATGACTTTCTATAGTTTGCGCATGCGTCCGGAAATAAGAAAAGCTTACTTCCACCGTTTTCTAAAATCACAGCTTCTAGAAGGTTTACATGATTTCGTAAAAAACATGAGTTTTTAGAAAATGTGTTTTATTTCATAAATGGAATCTACAAAGTATGCACATTCTACGTCATAAGGACTTTCTATAGTTTGCGGATGCGTTTGGAACTAAGAAAATCTTACTTCCCCCGTTTTTTAAAATCACAGCTTCTAGAAGGTTTACATGATTTCTTAAAAAAGATGAGTTTTTAGAAAATGTGTTTTATTTCATAAATAGAATCAACAAAGTATCCACATTCTACGTCATAACGACTTTCTATAGTTTGCGCATGCATCCGGAAATATGAAAAGCTTACTTCCACCATTTTTTAAAATCACAGCATCTAGAAGGTTTACATGATTTCGTAAAAAACAGGAGTTTTTAGAAAATGTGCTTTCTTTCATCAATGGAATCTAAAAAGTATGCACATTCTACGTCATAATGACATTCTATAGTTTGCGCATGCGTCCGGAAATAAGAAAAGCTTACTTTCCCCGTTTTTTAAAATCAGAGCTTCTAGAAGGTTTACATGGTTTCTTAAAAAACACGAATTTTTGAAAAATGTGTTTTATTTCATAAATGGAATCAACAAAGTATGCACATAGTACGTCATAACGACATTCTATAGTTTGCGCATGCGTCCGGAAATAAGAAAAGCTTACTTCCACCGTTTTTTAAAATCACAGCTTCTAGAAGGTTTACATGATTTCGTAAAAAACACGAGTTTTTAGAAAATGTGTTTTATTTCATAAATAGAATCTACAAAGTATGCACATTCTATGTCATAACGACATTCTATAGTTAGCGCATGCGTCCGGAAATAAGAAAAGCTTGCTTCCACTGTTTTTTAAAATCACAGCTTCTAGAAGGTTTACATGATTTCGTAAAAAACACGAGTTTTTAGAAAATGTGTTTTATTTCATAAATGGAATCTACAAAGTATGCACATTCTACGTCATAACGACTTTCTATTGTTTGCGCATCCGTCCGGAAATAAGAAAAGCTTACTTCCCCCGTTTTTTAAAATCACAGCTTCTAGAACGTTTACATGATTTGTTAAAAAACATGAGTTTTTAGAAAATGTGTTTTATTTCATAAATGGAATCAACAAAGTATGCACATTCTACGTCATAACGACTTTCTACAGTTTGCGCATCCGTCCGGAAATAAGAAAAGCTTACTTCCCCCGTTTTTTAAAATCACAGCTTCTAGAAGGTTTACATGATTTCGTAAAAAACACGAGTTTTTAAAAAATGTGTTTTATTTCATAAATGGAATCTAAAAAGTATGCACATTCTACGTCATAACTACTTTCTATAGTTTGCGCATGCGTCCGGAAATAAAAAAGCTTACTTCCCCCATTTTTTAAAATCACAGCTTCTAGAAGGTTTACATGATTTCTTAAAAAACACGAGTTTTTAGAAAATGTGTTTTATTTCATAAATGGAATCAACAAAGTATGCACATTCTACGTCATAACGAATTTCTATAGTTTGCGCATGCGTCCGGAAATAAGAAAAGCTTACTTCCACCGTTTTTTAAAATCACAGCTTCTAGAAGGTTTACATGATTTCGTAAAAAACACGAGTTTTTAGAAAATGTGTTTTATTTCATTAATGGAATCAAAAAAGTATGCACATTCTACGTCATAACGAATTTCTATAGTTTGCGCATGCGTCCGGAAATAAGAAAAGCTTACTTCCACCATTTTTTAAAATCACAGCTTCTAGAAGGTTTACATGATTTCGTAAAAAACACGAGTTTTTAGAAAATGTGTTTTATTTCATTAATGGAATCTACAAATTATGCACATTCTACGTCATAACAACTTTATATAGTTTGCGCATGCGTCCGGAAATAAGAAAAGCTTACTTCCCCTGTTTTTTAAAATCACAGCTTCTAGAAGGTTTACATGATTTCTTAAAAAACACGAGTTTTTAGAAAATGTGCCTTATTACATAAATGGAATCAACAAAGTATGCACATTCTACATCACAACGACTTTCTATAGTTTGCGCATGCGTTTAGAAATAAGAAAAGCTTACTTCCCCCGTTTTTTTAAAATCACAGCTTCTAGAAGGTTTACCTGATTTCTTAAAAAACACGAGTTTTTTTAAAATGTGTTTTATTTCATAAATAGAATCAAAAAAGTATGCACATTCTATGTCATAACGACTTTCTATAGTTTGCGCATGCGTCTGGAAATAAGAAAATCTTACTTCCACCATTTTTTAAAATCACAGCATCTAGAAGGTTTACATGATTTAGTAAAAAACACGAGTTTTTAGAAAATGTGTTTTATTTCATAAATGGAATCTACAAAGTCTGCACATTCTACGTCATAACGACATTCTATAGTTTGCGCATGCGTCCGGAAATAAGAAAAGCTTACTTCCACCTTTTTTTAAAATCACAGCTTCTAGAAGGCTTACATGATTTCGTAAAAAACACGAGTTTTTAGAAAATGTGTTTTATTTCATAAATGGAATCTACAAAGTATGCACATTCTACGTCATAACGACTTTCTATAGGTTGCGTATCCGTCCGGAAATAAAAAAATCTTACTTCCCCCGTTTTTTAAAATCACAGCTTCTAGAAGGTTTACATGATTTCTTAAAAAACAGGAGTTTTTAGAAAATGTGTTTTATATCATAAATGGAATCATAAAAGTATGCACATTCTACATCATAACGACTTCCTATAGTTTATGCATGCATTTGGAAATAAGAAAAGCTTACTTCCCCCGCTTTTTAAAATCACAGCTTCTAGAAGGTTTATATGATTTCTTAAAAAACACCAGTTTTTAGAAAATCTGTTTTATTTCATAAATGGAATCAACAAAGTATGCACATTCTACGTCATAACGACTTTCTATAGTTTGAGCATGCGTTTGGAAATAAGAAAAGCTTACTTCCCCCGTTTTTTAAAATCACAGCTTCTAGAAGGTTTACATGATTTCTTAAAAAACACATGTTTTTAGAAAATGTGTTTTATTTCATAAATAGAATCAACAAAGTATGCACATTCTACGTCATAACGACTTTCTATAGTTTGCGCATGCGTCCAGAAATAAGAAAAGCTTACTTACACCATTTTTTAAAATCACAGCATCTAGAAGGTTTACATGATTTCGTAAAAAACACGAGTTTTTAGAAAATGTGTTTTATTTCATAAATGGAATCTACAAAGTATGCACATTCTACGTCGTAACGACATTCTATAGTTTGCGCATGCGTCCCGAAATAAGAAAAGCTTACTTCCCCCGTTTTTTAAAATCACAGCTTCTAGAAGGTTTATATGATTTCTTAAAAAACATGAGTTTTTAGAAAATGTGTTTTATTTCATAAATGGAATCAACAAAGTATGCACATTCTACGTCATAACGACTTTCTATAGTTTGCGCATGCGTTTGGAAATAAGAAAAGCTTACTTCCCCCGTTTTTTAAAATCACAGCTTCTAGAAGGTTTACATGATTTCTTAAAAACCACATGTTTTTAGAAAATGTGTTTTATTTCATAAATAGAGTCAACAAAGTATGCACATTCTACGTCATAACGACATTCTATAGTTTGCGCATGCGTCCGGAAATAAGAAAAGCTTACTTCCCCCGTTTTTTAAAATCACAGCTTCTAGAAGGTTTACATGATTTGTTAAAAAACACGAGTTTTTACAAAATGTGTTTTATTTCATAAATAGAATCAACAAAATATGCACATTCTAGGTCATAACGACTTTCTATATTTTGCGCATGCGTTTGGAAATAAGAAAAGCTTACTTCCCCCCTTTTTTGAAAATCACAGCTTGTACAAGGTTTACATGATTTCTTAAAAAACACGAGTTTTTAGAAAATGTGTTTTATTTCATAAATGGAATCTACAAAGTATGCACATTCTACATCATAACGACTTTCTATAGTTTGCGCATTCGTCCAGAAATAAGAAAAGCTTACTTCCACCGTTTTTTAAAATCACAGCTTCTAGAAGGTTTACATGATTTCGTAAAAAACATGAGTTTTTAGAAAATGTGTTTTATTTCATAAATGGAATCTACAAAGTATGCACATTCTATGTCATAACGACTTTCTATAGTTTGCGCATGCGTCCGGAAAAAAGAAAAGCTTACTTCCCCCGTTTTTTAAAATCACAGCTTCTAGAAGGTTTACATGATTTCGTAAAAAACACGAGTTTTTAGAAAATGTGTTTTATTTCATAAATGGAATCTACAAAGTATGCACATTCTATATCATAAGGACTTTCTATAGTTTGCGCATGCGTTTGGAAATAAGAAAAGCTTACTTCCCCCGTTTTTTAAAATCACAGCTTCTAGAAGGTTTACATGATTTCGTAAAAAACACGAGTTTTTAGAAAATGTGTTTTATTTCATAAATGGAATCTAGAAAGTATGCACATTCTATGTCATAACGACATTCTATAGTTAGCGCATGCGTCCGGATATAAGAAAAGCTTACTTCCACCGTTTTTTAAAATCACAGCTTCTAGAAGGTTTACATGATTTCGTAAAAAACACGAGTTTTTAGAAAATGTGTTTTATTTCATAAATGGAATCTACAAAGTATGCACATTCTACGTCATAACGACTTTCTATTGTTTGTGCATCCATCCGGAAATAAGAAAAGCTTACTTCCCCCGTTTTTTAAAATCACAGCTTCTAGAAGGTTTACATGATTTGTTAAAAAACATGAGTTTTTAGAAAATGTGTTTTATTTCATAAATGGAATCAACAAAGTATGCACATTCTATGTCATAACGACTTTCTATAGTTTGCGCATCCGTCCGGAAATAAGAAATGCTTAGTTCCACCGTTTTTTAAAATCACAGCTTCTAGAAGGTTTACATGATTTCGTAAAAAACACGAGTTTTTATAAAATGTGTTTTATTTCATCAATGGATTCTAAAAAGTATACACATTCTACGTCATAACGACTTTCTATAGTTTGTGCATACGTCCGGAAATAAGAAAAGCTTACTTCCACCATTTTTTAAAATCACAGCTTCTAGAAGGTTTACATGATTTCGTAAAAAACACGAGTTTTTAGAAAATGTGTTTTATTTCATAAATGGAATCTACAAAGTATGCACATTCTACGTCATAACGAAATTCTATAGTTTGCGAATGCGTCCGGAAATAAGAAAAGCTTACATCCACCGGTTTTTAAAATCACAGCTTCTAGAAGGTTTACATGATTTCGTAAAAAACACGAGTTTTTAGAAAATGTGTTTTATTTCATAAATGGAATCTACAAAGTATGCACATTCTACGTCATAAGGACTTTCTATAGTTTGCGGATGCGTTTGGAAATAAGAAAAGCTTACTTCCCCCGTTTTTTAAAATCACAGCTTCTAGAAGGTTTACATGATTTCTTAAAAAACATGAGTTTTTAGAAAACGTGTTTTATTTCATAAATAGAATCAACAAAGTATGCACATTCTACGTCATAACGACTTTCTATAGTTTGCGCATGCGTCCGGAAATATGAAAAGCTTACTTCCACCATTTTTTAAAATCACAGCATCTAGAAGGTTTACATGATTTCGTAAAAAACACGAGTTTTTATAAAATGTGTTTTCTTTCATCAATGGAATCTACAAAGTATGCACATTCTACGTCATAATGACATTCTATAGTTTGCGCATGCGTCCGGAAATAAGAAAAGCTTACTTTCCCCGTTTTTTAAAATCACAGCTTCTAGAAGGTTTACATGATTTCTTAAAAAACACGAGTTTTTAGAAAAAAAAATTTATTTCATAAATGGAATCAACAAAGTATGCACATAGTACGTCATAACGACATTCTATAGTTTGCGCATGCGTCCGGAAATAAGAAAAGCTTACTTCCACCGTTTTTTAAAATCACAGCTTCTAGAAGGTTTACATGATTTCGTAAAAAACACGAGTTTTTAGAAAATGTGTTTTATTTCATAAATGGAATCTACAAAGTATGCACATTCTACGTCATAACGACTTTCTATTGTTTGCGCATCCGTCCAGAAATAAGAAAAGCTTATTTCCCCCGTTTTTTAAAATCACAGCTTCTAGAAGGTTTACATGATTTGCTAAAAAACATGAGTTTTTAGAGAATGTGTTTTATTTCATTAATGGAATCAACAAAGTATGCACATTCTACGTCATAACGACTTTCTATAGTTTGCGCATCCGTCCGGAAATAAGAAAAGCTTAGTTCCACCGTTTTTTAAAATCACACCTTCTACAAGGTTTACATGATTTCGTAAAAAACACGAGTTTTTAAAAAATGTGTTTTATTTCATCAATGGAATCTACAAGGTATACAAATTCTACGTCATAACGACTTTCTATAGTTTGCGCATACGTCCGGAAATAAGAAAACCTTACTTCCACCATTTTTTAAAATCACAGCTTCTAGAAGGTTTACATGATTTCGTAAAAAACACGAGTTTTTAGAAAATGTGTTTTATTTCATCAATGGAATCTACAAAGTATGCACATTCTACGTCATAACGAAATTCTATAGTTTGCGAATGCGTCCGGAAATAAGAAAAGCTTACATCCACCGGTTTTTAAAATCACAGCTTCTAGAAGGTTTACATGATTTCGTAAAAAACACGAGTTTTTAGAAAATGTGTTTTATTTCATAAATGGAATCTACAAAGTATGCACATTCTACGTCATAAGGACTTTCTATAGTTTGCGGATGCGTTTGGAAATAAGAAAAGCTTACTTCCCCCGTTTTTTAAAATCACAGCTTCTAGAAGGTTTACATGATTTCTTAAAAAACATGAGTTTTTAGAAAATGTGTTTTATTTCATAAATAGAATCAACAAAGTATGCACATTCTACGTCATAACGACTTTCTATAGTTTGCGCATGCGTCCGGAAATATGAAAAGCTTACTTCCACCATTTTTTAAAATCACAGCATCTAGAAGGTTTACATGATTTCGTAAAAAACACGAGTTTTTATAAAATGTGTTTTCTTTCATCAATGGAATCTACAAAGTATGCACATTCTACGTCATAACGACATTCTATAGTTTGCGCATGCGTCCGGATATAAGAAAAGCTTACTTTCCCCGTTTTTTAAAATCACAGCTTCTAGAAGGTTTACATGATTTCTTAAAAAACACGAGTTTTTAGAAAAAAAAATTATTTCATAAATGGAATCAACAAAGTATGCGCATAGTACGTCATAACGACATTCTATAGTTTGCGCATGCGTCCGGAAATAAGAAAAGCTTACTTCCACCGTTTTTTAAAATCACAGCTTCTAGAAGGTTTACATGATTTCGTAAAAAACACGAGTTTTTAGAAAATGTGTTTTATTTCATAAATGGAATCTACAAAGTATGCACATTCTACGTCATAACGACTTTCTATTGTTTGCGCATCCGTCCAGAAATAAGAAAAGCTTATTTCCCCCGTTTTTTAAAATCACAGCTTCTAGAAGGTTTACATGATTTGCTAAAAAACATGAGTTTTTAGAGAATGTGTTTTATTTCATTAATGGAATCAACAAAGTATGCACATTCTATGTCATAACGACTTTCTATAGTTTGCGCATCCGTCCGGAAATAAGAAAAGCTTAGTTCCACCGTTTTTTAAAATCACACCTTCTACAAGGTTTACATGATTTCGTAAAAAACACGAGTTTTTAAAAAATGTGTTTTATTTCATCAATGGAATCTACAAGGTATACAAATTCTACGTCATAACGACTTTCTATAGTTTGCGCATACGTCCGGAAATAAGAAAACCTTACTTCCACCATTTTTTAAAATCACAGCTTCTAGAAGGTTTACATGATTTCGTAAAAAACACGAGTTTTTAGAAAATGTGTTTTATTTCATAAATGTAATCTACAAAGTATGCACATTCTACGTCATAACGAAATTCTATAGTTTGCTAATGCGTCCGGAAATAAGAAAATCTTACTTCCACCGTTTTTTAAAATCACAGCTTCTAGAAGGTTTACATGATTTCGTAAAAAACACGAGTTTTTAGAAAATGTGTTTTATTTCATAAATGGAATCTACAAAGTATGCACATTCTACGTCATAATGACTTTCTATAGTTTGCACATGCGTCCAGAAATAAGAAAAGCTTACTTCCCCCGTTTTTTAAAATCACAGCTTCTAGAAGGTTTACATGATTTCTTAAAAAACACGAGTTTTTAGAAAATGTGTTTTATTTCATAAATGGAATCAACAAAGTATGCACATTCTACGTCATAACGACTTCCTATAGTTTATGCATGCATTTGGAAATAAGAAAAGCTTACTTCCCCCATTTTTTAAAATCACAGCTTCTAGAAGGTTTATATGATTTCTTAAAAAACACGAGTTTTTAGAAAATGTGTTTTATTTCATAAATGGAATCAACAAAGTATGCACATTCTACGTCATAACGACTTTCTATAGTTTGCGCATGCGTTTGGAAATAAGAAAAGCTTACTTCCCCCGTTTTTTAAAATCACAGCTTCTAGAAGGTTTACATGATTTCTTAAAAAACACATGTTTTTAGAAAATGTGTTTTATTTCATAAATAGAATCAACAAAGTATGCACATTCTACGTCATAACGACTTTCCATAGTTTGCGCATGCGTCCGGAAATAAGAAAAGTTTACTTACACCATTTTTTAAAATCACAGCATCTAGAAGGTTTACATGATTTCGTAAAAAACACGTGTTTTTAGGAAATGTGTTTTATTTCATAAATGGAATCTACAAAGTATGCACATTCTATGTCATAACGACTTTCTATAGTTTTCGCATGCGTCCGGAAATAAGAAAAGCTTACTTCCCCCGTTTTTTAAAATCACAGCTTCTAGAAGGTTTACATGATTTGTTAAAAAACATGAGTTTTTAGAAAATGTGTTTTATTTCATAAATGGAATCAACAAACTATGCACATTCTACATCATAACGACTTTCTATAGTTGTCGCATGCGTCCGGAAATAAGAAAAGCTTACTTCCACCGTTTTTTAAAATCACAGCTTCTAGAAGGTTTACATGATTTCGTAAAAAACACGAGTTTTTAGAAAATGTGTTTTATTTCATAAATGGAATCTACAAAGTATGCACATTCTACGTCATAACGAATTTCTATAGTTTGCGCATGCTTCCGGAAATAAGAAAAGCTTACTTCCACCGTTTTTTAAAATCACAGCTTCTAGAAGGTTTACATGATTTCGTAAAAAACACGAGTCTTTAGAAAATGTGTTTTGTTTCATAAATGGAATAAACAAAGTATGCACATTCTAAGTCATAACGACTTTGTATAGTTTGCGCATGCGTCCGGAAATAACAAAAGCTTACTTCCGCTGTTTTTTAAAATCACAGCTTCTATAAGGTTTACATGATTTCGTAAAAAACACGAGTTTTTAGAAAATGTGTTTTATTTCATCAATGGAATCTACAAAGTATGCCCATTCTACGTCATAACGACATTCTATAGTTTGCGCATGCGTCCGGAAATAAGAAAAGCTTACTTCCACCGTTTTTTAAAATCACAACTTCTAGAAGGTTTACATGATTTCGTAAAAAACACGAGTTTTTAGAAAATGTGTTTTATTTCATCAATGGAATCTACAAAGTATGCACATTCTATGTCATAACGACTTTCTATAGTTTGCGCATGCGTCCGGAAATAAGAAACGCTTACTTCCCCCGTTTTTTAAAATCACAGCTTCTAGAAGGTTTACATGATTTCGTAAAAAACACGAGTTTTTAGAAAATGTGTTTTATTTCATAAATGGAATCAACAAAGTATGCACATTCTACGTCATAACGACTTTCTATAGTTTGCGCATGCATCCGGAAATAAGAAAAGCTTACTACCACCATTTTTTAAAATCACAGCTTCTAGAAGGTTTACATGATTTCTTAAAAAACACGAGTTTTTAGAAAATGAGTTTTATTTCATAAATGGAATCTACAAAGTATGCACATTCTACGTCATAACGACTTTCTATAGTTTGCGCATGCATCCGGAAATAAGAAATGCTTTCTTCCACCGTTTTTTAAAATCACAGCTTCTAGAAGGTTTACATGATTTCGTAAAAAACACGAGTTTTTAGAAAATGTGTTTTATTTCATAAATGGAATCAACAAAGTATGCACATTCTACGTCATAACGACTTTGTATAGTTTGCGCATGCGTCCGGAAATAAGAAAAGCTTACTTCCACCGTTTTTTAAAATCACAGCTTCTAGAAGGTTTACATGATTTCGTAAAAAACACGAGTTTTAGAAAATGTGTTTTATTTCATCAATGGAATCTACAAAGTATGCAAATTCTACGTCATAACGACATTCTATAGTTTGCGCATGCGTCCGGAAATAAAAAAAGCTTACTTCCATCGATTTTTAAATTCACAGCTTCTAGAAGGTTTACACGATTTCGTAAAAAACACGAGTTTTTAGAAAATGTGTTTTATTTCATAAATGTAATCAACAAAGTATGCACATTCTACGTCATAATGACTTTCTTTAGTTTGCGTATGCATCTGGAAATAAGAAAAGCTTACTTCCACCGTTTATTAAAATCACAGCTTCTAGAAGGTTTACATGATTTCGCAAAAAACACTTGTTTTTAGAAAATGTGTTTTATTTCATAAATGGAATCTACAAAGTATGCACATTCTACGTCATAACGACTTTCTATAGTTTGCGCATGCGTCCGGAAATAAGAAAAGATTACTTCCACCGTTTTTTTAAATCACAGCTTCTCGAAGGTTTACATGATTTCGTAAAAAACACGGGTTTTTAGAAAATGTGTTTTATTTCATAAATGGAATCTACAAAGTATGCACATTCTACGTCATAACGAATTTCTATAGTTTGCGCATGCGTCCGGAAATAAGAAAAGCTTACTTCCACCATTTTTTAAAATCACAGCTTCTCGAAGGTTTACATGATTTAGTAAAAAACACGGGTTTTTAGAAAATGTGCTTTATTTCATAAATGGAATCTACAAAGTATGCACATTCTACGTCATAACGACTTTCTATAGTTTGCGCATGCGTCCGGAAATAAGAAAAGCTTACTTCCACCATTTTTTAAAATCACAGCTTCTTGAAGGTTTACATGATTTCGTAAAAAACACGAGTTTTTAGAAAATGTGTTTTATTTCATAAATGGAATCTACAAAGTATGCACATTCTACGTCATAACGACTTTCTATAGTTTGCGCAAGCTTCCGGAAATAAGAAAAGCTTACTTCCACCGTTTTTTAAAATCACAGCTTCTAGAAGGTTTACATGATTTCGTAAAAAACACGAGTTTTTAGAAAATGTGTTTTATTTCATAAATGGAATCAAAAAAGTATGCACATTCTACGCCATAACGACTTTGTATAGTTTGCGCATGCGTCCGGAAATAACAAAAGCTTACTTCAGATGTTTTTTAAAATCACAGTTTCTATAAGGTTTACATGATTTCGTAAAAAACACGAGTTTTTAGAAAGTGTGTTTTATTTCATCAATGGAATCTACAAAGTATGCACATTCTATGTCATAACGACATTCTATAGTTTGCGCATGCGTCCGGAAATAAGAAAAGCTTACTTCCACCGTTTTTTAAAAACACAACTTCTAAAAGGTTTACATGATTTCGTAAAAAACATGAGTTTTTAGAAAATGTGTTTTATTTCATCAATGGAATCTACAAAGTATGCACATTCTACGTCATAACGACTTTCTATAGTTCGCGCATGCGTCCGGAAATAAGAAACGCTTACTTCCCCCGTTTTTTAAAATGACAGCTTCTAGAAGGTTTACATGATTTCGTAAAAAACACGAGTTTTTAGAAAATGTGTTTTATTTCATAAATGGAATTAACAAAGTATGCACATTCTACGTCATAACGACTTTCTATAGTTTGCGCATGCATCCGGAAATAAGAAAAGCTTACTACCACCATTTTTTAAAATCACAGCTTCTAGAAGGTTTACATGATTTCGTAAAAAACACGAGTTTTAGAAAATGTGTTTTATTTCATCAATGGAATCTACAAAGTATGCAAATTGTACGTCATAACGACATTCTATAGTTTGCGCATGCGTTCGGAAATAAAAAAAGCTTACTTCCATCGATTTTTAAAATCACAGCTTCTAGAAGGTTTACACGATTTCGTAAAAAACACGAGTTTTTAGAAAATGTGTTTTATTTCATAAATGTAATCAACAAAGTATGCACATTCTACGTCATAATGACTTTCTTTAGTTTGCGTATGCATCTGGAAATAAGAAAAGCTTACTTCCACCGTTTATTAAAATCACAGCTTCTAGAAGGTTTACATGATTTCGCAAAAAACACTTGTTTTTAGAAAATGTGTTTTATTTCATAAATGGAATCTACAAAGTATGCACATTCTACGTCATAACGACTTTCTATAGTTTGCGCATGCATCCGGAAATAAGAAAAGCTTACTTCCACCGTTTTTTAAAATCACAGCTTCTAGAAGGTTTACATGATTTCGTAAAAAACACGAGTTTTAGAAAATATGTTTTATTTCATAAATGGAATCTACAAAGTATGCACATTCTACATCATAACGACATTCTATAGTTTGCGCATGCGTCCGGAAATAAGAAAAGCTTACTTCCACCGATTTTTAAAATCACAGCTTCTAGAAGGTTCACATGATTTCGTAAAAAACACGAGTTTTTAGAAAATGTGTTTTATTTCATAAATGGAATCTACAAAGTATGCACATTCTACATCATAATGACTTTCTATAGTTTGCGCATGCGTCCGGAAATAACAAAAGATTACTTCCACTATTTTTTAAAATCACAGCTTCTAGAAGGTTTACATGATTTCGTAAAAAACACGAGTTTTTAGAAAATGTGTTTTATTTCATCAATGGAATCTACAAAGTATGCACATTCTACATCATAACGACATTCTATAGTTTGCGCATGGGTCCGGAAATAAGAAAAGCTTACTTCCACCGTTTTTTAAAATCACAGCTTCTAGAAGGTTTACATGATTTCGTAAAAAACACGAGTTTTTAGAAAATGTGTTTTATTTCATAAATGGAATCTACAAAGTATGCACATTCTACGTCATAACTACTTTTTATAGTTTGCGCATGCGTCCGGAAATAAGAAAAGCTTACTTCCACCGTTTTTAAAATCACAGCTTCTCGAAGGTTTGCATGATTTCGTAAAAAACACGGGTTTTTAGAAAATGTGTTTTATTTCATAAATGGAATCTACAAAGTATGCACATTTTACGTCATAACGACTTTCTATAGTTTGCGCATGCGTCCGGAAATATGAAAAGCTTACTACCACCGTTTTTTAAAATCACAGCTGCTAGAAGGTTTACATGATTTCTTAAAAAACATGATTTTTTAGAAAATGCGTTTTATTTCATAAATGGAATCTACAAAGTATGCACATTCTACGTCATAACGACTTTCTATAGTTTGCGCATGCATCCGGAAATAAGAAAAGCTTTCTTCCCCCGTTTTTTAAAATCACAGCTTCTAGAAGGTTTACATGATTTCGTAAAAAACACGAGTTTTTAGAAAATGTCTTTTATTTCATAAATAGAATCAACAAAGTATGCACATTCTACGTCATAACGACTTTCTATAGTTTGCACATGCGTCCGGAAATAACAAAAGCTTATTTCCACCGTTTTTTAAAATCACAGCTTCTAGAAGGTTTACATGATTTCGTAAAAAACACGAGTTTTGGAAAATGTGTTTTATTTCATCAATGGAATCTACAAAGTATGCACATTCTACGTCATAACGACTTTCTATAGTTTGCGCATGCGTCCGGAAATAAGAAAAGCTTACTTCCACCGTTTTTTAAAATCACAGCTTCTAGAAGGTTTACATGATTTCGTAAAAAACACGAGTTTTTAGAAAATGTGTTTTATTTCATCAATGGAATCAACAAAGTATGCACATTCTACGTCATAACGACTTTCTATAGTTTGCGCATGCGTCCGGAAATAACAAAAGATTACTTCCACCGTTTTTTAAAATCACAGCTTCTAGAAGGTTTACATGATTTCGTAAAAAACACGAGTTTTTAGAAAATGTGTTTTATTTCATCAATGGAATCTACAAAGTATGAACATTCTGTTGATGTATATGTAACTTCGGAATTTATTTCGCATATATGTATATTGTATTGCTATAGAAATGGTATTATTCCTCTATAAGGAAGTGTCGTCATTTATATTGTAAGTGTCGTAACTTATACTTGATGGGTTTTTAGACCACCTTGTTGGGGTCGGCCCTGTATAAGTCATGTGGGTCAAAGGGTTATTAGACCACCCTATTGGGGGTCGGCCATGTGGGTCAAAGGGTTATTAGACCACCCTATTGGGGGTCGGCCCACTCAGCATTATGTTATGTGGTTAAGTTCGAGCCTACATGAGTTAGGTAAAAAGGCAAGTCAAGTCAAGTATAAATAGATTGCGGGAGGCACTCTATTTACTCACTCACTTCTCACACATGCTCTCAAGGAGGAGTGGCGCACTTATGGAGGAGGAGGATCTGCTGCTAGGTTATGGCTATCTCTCTTGGTTGGTTGTATCATTGCTCTATCTATCTCTGAGGAATTTATTGGGGTTTTTCACCTTTATGGTTTTCCCCAAGTAAATCTTTGTGTCTCTTGTGTGCTTGCATTATTGTCTCCATGATTGATATGCTGTAGATATGTTGTAGATGTTGTTCTCTCAGTTAAGATCCTAGATCATATTGAAGTAAATTCTGAAAATCTAACATGGTATCAGAGCTAGCCTGAAAGAAGGCATGATATAACATGTATGACACTTGTTGCACTTACGATGCTAGGGCTTGATATAGAAAAAACCAGTCATCGTAGCACTTTCGCTATAAATCCGTTTTGGCGAAGTTTTAGGATCTGAAATTGTTACAAGCCGAAGCTAAGATATCCAGGTATCTTGTGTCCAAAGGACAACCTCTAATTCGTTGTACTTTGTGATTTATGATCTGTACAATATAGGGTTTCTGCCTCTTCCAGATCTGAGTCAAAATCAGGTGACCTTGGGAAAAAGGTCATATCTTGGGCTTGGAAGCTCCAAATGAAATTTCGTAAAAATTGACAGGTAGTACACAGTCTGTACTATCTCAGAAAACGTTTTCCGAGGCCGAAGTTGAACCAGTGACACGTGGAACATGGTACAAGTTCGCTCTCCTGTTTTATCCCAAAACAGGTCACATTGCGACATTTGGCATAACTCTCTCTCAGAGAGTCCAATTGAGGTCAGACCTGTCAGGATGGAAAGGCAATAGGCCGAGCTATCTCAGAAAACGTTTTCAGAGGCCGACGTTAAAACAGTGACACGTGGCACGCCGTACAAGTTCGCTCTCCTGTTTTATCCCAAAACAGGTCACGTTGCGACATTTGGCATAACTCTCTCTCAGAGAATCCAATTGAGGTCAGACCTATCAGGATGGAAAGTTAACAGGTCAGGCTATCTCAGGAAACTTTTTCAGACCCCGTGGATCAAAAATTTCGGAGTTACACCAGAAACAATCAGGTACATATTTCTGTCAAAACAGAATTATTTTTTGGTACCTTCATTCATGGCTTCCGGAATTTAGGGCTTTGGAGAAAGTTGGAATTTTTGTAATCGGAGACCACGGATGGATGCTACTCATCAAAATAGAAATTTAGAGACCAAGATCAGAATTTTTGGTTGGGCAGAAGGCCGGGCTTGATTAGACCCTAGTTCGGGACTTTGATCAGAAAAGTGGAAAATTAGGGCTTCTGTAAAAATGGGAATTTTTGAAATCTGTGACCACGGCTGGAAGCTCCTCAGAAAAATAGAAGCTTAGAGCTTTGGATAAAACATTTTGATTGGGAAGAAGAGTGAGCTTCATCAAACCCCAGTTCAGGGTCACGTCCAGTGAATCCAAAAGTTTCAAAAGCAAAATTGAGGAGTGAAACTTTGCAGTTTTCAATTTCTGAATATACCAACTTGATCAGCTCATCAAGGCACATATTTCTATCCTGTCAGAAGTTTGAAATTCAAAGTTTGAATTTTTGGGGTTTCTCTGACAAACCCATATCCAGCTCAAGGTCCAATTCTTGCAAATCAAGTGGATTGGGTTAATCCTAGAAGAAGATGGATTGATCATCTGCACGAGTGAAGAAGTTCCTGTTTCAGAGGGAGATGAGGCTAAGGCTTTACATAAGGAGATTACAAGCGATCTCGACAGGTATGACTCATCGAGGTATGTTTCGATATTTGTCCATGATTAAGTTTATGGTATGTTTGTCTTCATGTTATTACGGTTAGTACAATTTTGATTTTAGATTTGTCGTATCACCTTAACAAAATTATGAATTCATGATAGAAGATATTCATTGGTTAGGGTGTTGACACTTATGATTGTACTAATGCATTATGGTGTTGTATGAGGTTTATTTTGTCTACTAACATGAAAGGTACACCAAGAAAGACAAATCATGTTCTGGTCCAAGAACATATGATCATGATGACATGAGAATAAAGACTCATCCATTGTCATGGATCTCATAGAAGATCCATTTACGAGGTATGTATAACTTGGTTTTGTAATGGCTAACCTATGAAATATACAGGTTACTAGCACAAGTCATTGAAGAAGAACAAGAAGACATCATGTGAGTATGTTAGACATAACTAACTAGCATGCTAATCTAGGTATGTTTTTCCTATATCAAGATAGAATCCTACCTTGTGTTAGGATCTTATACTATTGTTGATAATGATTATTCATGAAGTCATAGGTTTGAATAATCATGATTGTATGAATATTATGTTTCTTACCATAATTGATGATATGACTAACCAGAAGAATCACGATGGTATAGGTTTGAATAATCACAGGTTTTATGCATTTTATATCTCTTATCTTGATTGATGATTCAACTAACCTGAAGAGTCATAGGTTTGAGTAATTACAAGTTTAGACATGTTATGTTTCTTATGAATGTATGAATGTATGATTTTATATTAGACCTAGAGGATAACACAATGATGATACTAACAAGCATGCATAGGGATCGAGAATGTATATAAGTTCAAGGACAGGTAATCCAGGAAGCAAAGATCAAGAGGGAGTACATTCCAGTGGTTTATGCAAGGATGCAGATATTCAGAGGGAGTTGACAATCTCTCTACATCCCACAACAGAAAGGTGTAGAAGAAGCTACTTCAAATTAGGACTCTAGCAGCTCCTGCAAGGAAGTGAAGACTCAGAGGGAGTCCACCCAACGAACAAACAAAGATAAGTATTTGAATTGTCATTTCTTAAATAATACTGTTCAATAATGTATATACTGATGTTCCTAGAATTAGGTTGTGTATTATGCATATTAGAATAATTGCATTAATGAACAGTATACTCCTAATATGCATGGGTAAGTGGCCTATGGCACTGTACAACATTCCATTGCTACTTATCTAGAATGAAACCTCTTTGCTGACATGTTGAGAGTTTTGCACACTCTTAAATGTTCTGGTAGAGATTGGAAGGCATCTAGAAAGTTACGGGATATGGATAAATGTTGTATTGAAGCATTGGCTAAGATAATTGCATGACTGTATGACATATTTCTTTATGTGTAAGAATTTGTTCTAAAAATTATGAGATGTTTCTAATCATGCAATTTAACCTGTTTTGTAGGAAAGACCGTATATCTTCACCTACAAAAGGACTACAACATTTGTTCCAGCAACAAAGATATCTATTGAAGATATTGAAGTTCCCAGGATCTGGGATGAAGAAATGAAATGCCATGATCCGTCGATCATGAAAAATGATGTTTGGGATGTAATCCCAAAGACATGAAGGGAAGTTTGCTATGACTTCCAAATGGAACTATCAGATCAAGCATGTTGCAGATGGCAGCATAGAGAAATATAAAAGTGATGAAATAGAAGATACACCAGATGGATTCAAGACAGCTTCCTTGAAAGGTGTAGATGAAGAAGAAGTGTATGTGGAGCAGCCACTTGGTTCTGAGACACATGATAGGAAATCATATATGTGTAGAACTTGGTATGGTGAAGATAGATTGACTGCCGACACGCAGCGGAAGCTTACTACCGAGTTCGAGATGAAGAACTTGGGGATGATGCACTATTTGTTTTTGGCATGGAGGTGTGGCAGAGTGCAGAAGGAATCTTCCTTGGACAAGGGAAGTATGTAGTAGAGATCCTGAATAGGTTCGGGATGATGGATTGCAAGGCCATGGCCACACCTATGGCATCGAATCTGAAGCTTCTATGTGATGCTTCATCTGAGCTGATTGATGTCTCTATGTATCGTCAGATGATTGGGTCATTGATGTACCTGACGAACACGAGACCAGACATTTGCCTTGTTGTGAACACATTGAGCCAGTTCTTGATGGATCCGAGGAGTGTTCACCTGGTTGCTGTAAAGCATGTTCTGAGGTACTTGAAGGGTACAGTGGATTATGGGCTCAAGTATGAGGCGAATCAAAAGTTTAACCTGCAGGGTTATGTTGATTCAGATTGGGCTGGCAGTGCTGCAGACAGGAAGAGCACATCTGGGTGTTGCTTTAGTATGGGATCAGGTGTGATCTCCTGGTTTAGCAGGAAGGAGTCCTGCGTAGCACTGAGTACAGCTGAGGCAGAGTATGTTGCAGCCTGTTCAGCTAGTTGTGAGGCAGTATGGCTACGGAAGCTACTGTCTGAGCTATTTGATCTCCCGTTGGAGGCTACTGGCATCTTCTGTGATAACCAGAGTTGTGTGAAGCTGTCCGAGAACCCAGTGTTTCATGACAGGTCGAAACACATAGAGATCAAATATCACTATATCAGGGATATGGTGCAGAGAGAAGCTATGAAGCTCCTGTATGTTGCGACAGACGAGCAGATTGCAGATGTGTTGACGAAGCCACTAGCCAGAGTGAAGTTCGAGTACTTCAGAGAGAGGCTTGGCGTTCTTCAGATCGAGGACACTTCGAGGAAGAAGTGATGGACACATTTGATGAAGCCATTCCAAGCATGTTGGAAGGAGGATCCTTCACATGGCTGTGGATGTAAGCGCTGGATGATGAGCATCAGGATGATGTTCTGGTTTCTGCTTGATATGATCAGTTGGATCATGTGTACGTATTTTGTATATGCATCATGTTGGATGCTTGGACCATGTATCTGTATATGTATCAGGTGGATACATTGTATGATCAGGTGGATCATGTATGGTGATATGTATCATGTATTTGTATTTGTATCAGGTGGATACATTGATGATCAGGAGGATCATGTAGGATGATATGTATCAGGTAGATACTTGGTATGCATCAGGTAGATGCATTGATGATCAGGAGGATCATGTATGATGATATGTATCATGTATTTGTATCAGGTGGATACATTGATGATCAGGAAGATCATGTATGATGATATGTATCAGGTAGATACTTGGTATGCATCAGGTAGATGCATTGATGATCAGGTGGATCATGCAGCAGGATGTTGCAATGATGATCAGGATGATCATAGATGACGAGCTTCAGGATGTTGCTCCAGATGACATGCAGCAGGACGTTGCAGTAATGATGATCAGGATGATCGTGGATACATCAGGATGATGTATGGTGAGTATCAGGTTGATACTCTGTGGCCGTGGATCAGGTTGTGCAGATAAGCATGTAATTTGTGCCCTGGGAGATTTGCAGATGGTCTTTCGAGGTTTTGCCTATGGCATGTAATTTGTGCCCTGGGACATCTGTCAAATGCTCTTTCGAGGTTTTGCTTGGGAGGACATATAATTTGTGCCCTGGGATATCTGGCAGATGCTCTTTCGAGGTTTTGTCCTATGGCATGTAATTTGTGCCCTGGGAGATCCGATAGGTTGAGCTGTGTGCTCGTAATCAGTCCTGGGATGCTCTTTTGAGGTTTTGCCATGACCACATATAATTTGTGCCCTGGGAGATCCGATAGGTTGAGCTGTGTGCTCGTAATCAGTCCTGGGATGCTCTTTCAAGGTTTTGTGGTGACCACATGTAATTTGTGCCCTGGGAGATCCGATAGGTTGAGCCTTGTGCTCGTAATAAGTCCTGGGATTCTCTTTCGAGGTTTTGTGGTGAGGTCACATGTAATTTGTGCCCTGGGAGATCCTATAGGTAGAGCCGTGTGCTCGTAACAGCCTGGGATGCTCTTTCGAGGTTTTGTGACGCACGTAATTAGTCATGAGGATTCCACAGTATGGCTAGTGATGATGAAGACCTACAGGTGGTGGGCCTACATCTAGTATGAAAAAGGACTGGCTCTGTAGAACTTCCTATGACGAGTAGATTAAGAGATTGATTGAGATAGCAGCAGCAGTGACGATGATGATGACTCGATGACGATTATCCAGTGACGATGATCCAGAGAAGATGACTTGTGCTAGAAGAACTGTGCTGAGAAATACCTTCCTAGTTAAGCGGCAGTGTTGATGTATATGTAACTTCGGAATATATTTCACATATATGTATATTGTATTCCTATAGAGATGGTATTATTCCTCTATAAGGAAGTGTCGTCATTTATATTGTAAGTGTCGTAACTTATACTTGATGGGTTATTAGACCACCTTGTTGGGGTCGGCCCTGTATAAGTCATGTGGGTCAAAGGGTTATTAGACCACCCTATTGGGGGTCGGCCATGTGGGTCAAAGGGTTATTAGACCACCCTATTGGGGGTCGGCCCACTCAGCATTATGTTATGTGGTTAAGTTCGAGCCTACATGAGTTAGGTAAAAAGGCAAGTCAAGTCAAGTATAAATAGAGTGCGGGAGGCACTCTATTTACTCACTCACTTCTCACACATGCTCTCAAGGAGGAGTGGCGCACTTATGGAGGAGGAGGATCTGCTGCTAGGTAATGGCTATCTCTCTTGGTTGGTTGTATCATTGCTCTATCTATCTCTGAGGAATTTATTGGGGTTTTTCACCTTTATGGTTTTCCCCAAGTAAATCTTTGTGTCTCTTGTGTGCTTGCATTATTGTCTCCATGATTGATATGCTGTAGATATGCTGTACATGTTGTTCTCTCAGTTAAGATCCTAGATCATATTGAAGTAAATTCTGAAAATCTAACACATTCTACGTCATAACGACATTCTATAGTTTGCGCATGCGTCCGGAAATAAGAAAAGCTTACTTCCACCATTTTTTAAAATCACAGCTTCTAGAAGGTTTACATGATTTCGTAAAAAACACGAGTTTTTAGAAAATGTGTTTTATTTCATAAATGGAATCTACAAAGTATGCACATTCTACGTCATAACTAATTTCTATAGTTTGCGCATGCATCCAGAAATAAGAAAAGCTTACTTCCACCGTTTTTTAAAATCACAGCTTCTCGAAGGTTTACATGATTTCGTAAAAAACACGAGTTTTTAGAAAATGTGTTTTATTTCATAAATGGAATCTACAAAGTATGCACATTCTATGTCATAACGACTTTGTATAGTTTGCGCATGCGTCCGGAAATAAGAAAAGCTTACTTCCACCGTTTTTTCAAATCACAGCTTCTAGAAGGTTTACATGATTTCGTAAAAAACACGAGTTTTTAGAAAATGTGTTTTATTTCATAAATGGAATCTACAAAGTATGCACATTCTACGTCATAACGACTTTCTATAGTTTGCGCATGCGTCCGGAAATAAGAAAAGCTTACTTCCACCGTTTTTTAAAATCACAGCTTCTAGAAGGTTTACATGATTTCGTAAAAAACACGAGTTTTTAGAAAATGTGTTTTATTTCATAAATGGAATCAACAAAGTATGCACATTCTACGTCATAATGACTTTGTATAGTTTGCGCATGCGTCCGGAAATAACAAAAGCTTACTTCCACTGTTTTTTAAAATCACAGCTTCTATAAGGTTTACATGATTTCGTAAAAAACACGGGTTTTTAGAAAATGTTTTTTATTTCATCAATGGAATCTACAAAGTATGCACATTCTACGTCATAACGGCATTCTATAGTTTGCGCATGCGTCCGGAAATAAGAAAAGCTTACTTCCACCGTTTTTTAAAATCACAACTTCTAGAAGGTTTACAAGATTTCGTAAAAAACACGAGTTTTTAGAAAATGTGTTTTATTTCATCAATGGAATCTACAGAGTATGCACATTCTACATCATAACGACTTTCTATAGTTTGCGCATGCGTCCGGAAATAAGAAACGCTTACTTCCCCCGTTTTTTAAAATCACAGCTTCTAGAAGGTTTACATGATTTCGTAAAAAACACGAGTTTTTAGAAAATGTGTTTTATTTCATCAATGGAATCTACAAAGTATTCACATTCTACGTCATAACGACATTCAATAGTTTGCGCATGCGTCCGGAAATAAGAAAAGCTTACTTCCACCATTTTTTAAAATCACAGCTTCTAGAAGGTTTACATGATTTCGTAAAAAACACGAGTTTTTAGAAAATGTGTTTTATTTCATAAATGGAATCTACAAAGTATGCACATTCTACGTCATAACTACTTTCTATAGTTTGCGCATGCATCCGGAAATAAGAAAAGCTTACTTCCACCGTTTTTTAAAATCACAGCTTCTCGAAGGTATACATGATTTCGTAAAAAACACGGGTTTTTAGAAAATGTGTTTTATTTCATAAATGGAATCTACAAAGTATGCACATTCTACGTCATAACGAATTTGTATAGTTTGCGCATGCGTCCGGAAATAAGAAAAGCTTACTTCCACCGTTTTTTAAAATCACAGCTTCTAGAAGGTTTACATGATTTCGTAAAAAACATGAGTTTTTAGAAAATGTATTTTATTTCATCAATGGAATCTACAAAGTATGCACATTCTACGTCATAACGACATTCTATAGTTTGCGCATGCTTCCGGAAATAACAAAAGCTTACTTCCACCGGTTTTTAAAATCAAAGCTTCTAGAAGGTTTACATGATTTCGTAAAAAACACGAGTTTTTCGAAAATGTGTTTTATTTCATAAATGGAATCAACAAAGTATGCACATTCTACGTCATAACGACTTTGTATAGTTTGCGCATACGTTTGGAAATAACAAAAGCTTACTTCCACTGTTTTTTAAAATCAAATCTTCTAGAAGGTTTACATGATTTCTTAAAAAACACAAGTTTGTAGAAAATGTGTTTTATTTCATAAATAGAATCAACAAAGTATGCACATTCTACGTCATAACGACTTTCTATAGTTTGCACATGCGTCCGGAAATAAGAAAAGCTTACTTCCACCGTTTTTTAAAATCACAGCTTCTAGAAGGTTTACATGATTTCGTAAAAAACATGAGTTTTTAGAAAATGTATTTTATTTCATCAATGGAATCTACAAAGTATGCACATTCTACATCATAATGACTTTCTATAGTTTGCGCATGCCTCTGGAAATAAGAAACGCTTACTTCCCCCATTTTTAAAATCACAGCTTCTAGAAGGTTTACATGATTTCGTAAAAAACACGAGTTTTTAGAAAATGTGTTTTATTTCATCAATGGAATCTACAAAGTATGCACATTCTACGTCATAACGACATTCTATAGTTTGCGCATGCGTCCGGAAATAAGAAAAGCTTACTTCCACCATTTTTTAAAATCACAGCTTCTAGAAGGTTTACATGATTTCGTAAAAAACACGAGTTTTTAGAAAATATGTTTTATTTCATCAATGGAATCTACAAAGTATGCACATTCTACATCATAACGACTTTCTATAGTTTGCGCATGCGTCCGGAAATAAGAAACGCTTACTTCCCCCGTTTTTTAAAATCACAGCTTCTAGAAGGTTTACATGATTTCGTAAAAAACACGAGTTTTTAGAAAATGTGTTTTATTTCATCAATGGAATCTACAAAGTATGCACATTCTACGTCATAACGACATTCTATAGTTTGCGCATGCGTCCGGAAATAAGAAAAGCTTACTTCCACCATTTTTTAAAATAACAGCTTCTAGAAGGTTTACATGATTTCGTAAAAAACAAGAGTTTTTAGAAAATGTGTTTTATTTCATAAATGGAATCTACAAAGTATGCACATTCTACGTCATAACGACTTTCTATAGTTTGCGCATGCGTTTGGAAATAAGAAAAGCTTACTTCCACCGTTTTTCAAAATCACAGCTTCTAGAAGGTTTACATGATTTCGTAAAAAACACGAGTTTTTAGAAAATGTGTTTTATGTCATCAATGGAATCAACAAAGTATGCACATTCTACGTCATAACGACTTTCTATAGTTTGCGCAAGCGTCTGGAAATAACAAAAGATTACTTCCACCGTTTTTTAAAATCACAGCTTCTAGAAGGTTTACATGATTTCGTAAAAAACACGAGTTTTTAGAAAATTTGTTTTATTTCATCAATGGAATCTACAAAGTATGCACATTCTACGTCATAAGGACATTCTATAGTTTGCGCATGCGTCCGGAAATAAGAAAAGCTTACTTCAACCGTTTTTTAAAATCACAACTTCTAGAAGGTTTACATGATTTCGTAAAAAACACGAGTTTTTAGAAAATGTGTTTTATTTCATCAATGGAATCTACAAAGTATGCACATTCTACATCATAACGACTTTCTATAGTTTGCGCATGCGTCCGGAAATAAGAAACGCTTACTTCCCCCGTTTTTTAAAATCACAGCTTCTAGAAGGTTTACATGATTTCGTAAAAAACACGAGTTTTTAGAAAATGTGTTTTATTTCATCAATGGAATCTATAAAGTATGCACATTCTACGTCATAAGGACATTCTATAGTTTGCGCATGCGTCCAGAAATAAGAAAAGCTTACTTCCACCGTTTTTTAAAATCACAGCTTCTCGAAGGTTTACATGATTTCGTAAAAAACATGGGTTTTTAGAAAATGTGTTTTATTTCATAAATGGAATCTACAAAGTATGCACATTCTACGTCATAACGACTTTGTATAGTTTGCGCATGCGTCCGGAAATAAGAAAAGCTTACTTCCACCGTTTTTTAAAATCACAGCTTCTAGAAGGTTTACATGATTTCGTAAAAAAACACGAGTTTTTAGAAAATGTGTTTTATTTCATAAATGGAATCTACAAAGTATGCACATTCTACGTCATAACGACTTTCTATAGTTTGCGCATGCGTTTGGAAATAAGAAAAGCTTACTTCCACCGTTTTTTAAAATCACAGCTTCTAGAAGGTTTACATGATTTCGTAAAAAACACGAGTTTTTAGAAAATGTGTTTTATTTCATAAATGGAATCAACAAACTATGCACATTGTACGTCATAATGACTTTGTATAGTTTGCGCATGCGTCCGGAAATAACAAAAGCTTAATTCCACTGTTTTTCAAAATCACAGCTTCTATAAGGTTTACATGATTTCGTAACAAACACGGGTTTTTAGAAAATGTTTTTTATTTCATCAATGGAATCTACAAAGTATGCACATTCTACATCATAACGACATTCTATAGTTTGCGCATGCGTCCGGAAATAAGAAAAGCTTACTTCAACCGTTTTTTAAAATCACAACTTCTAGAAGTTTTACATGATTTCGTAAAAAACACGAGTTTTTAGAAAATGTGTTTTATTTCATCAATGGAATCTACAAAGTATGCACATTCTACATCATAACGACTTTCTATAGTTTGCGCATGCGTCCGGAAATAAGAAACGCTTACTTCCCCCGTTTTTTAAAATCACAGCTTCTAGAAGGTTTACATGATTTCGTAAAAAACACGAGTTTTTAGAAAATGTGTTTTATTTCATCAATGGAATCTACAAAGTATGCACATTCTACGTCATAACGACATTCTATAGTTTGCGCATGCGTCCGGAAATAAGAAAAACTTACTTCCACCATTTTTTAAAATAACAGCTTCTAGAAGGTTTACATGATTTCGTAAAAAAACACGAGTTTTTAGAAAATGTGTTTTATTTCATAAATGGAATCTACAAAGTATGCACATTCTACGTCATAACTACTTTCTATAGTTTGCGCATGCGTCCAGAAATAAGAAAAGCTTCCTTCCACCGTTTTTTAAAATCACAGCTTCTCGAAGGTTTACATGATTTCGTAAAAAACACGGGTTTTTAGAAAATGTGTTTTATTTCATAAATGGAATCTACAAAGTATGCACATTCTACGTCATAACGACTTTGTATAGTTTGCGCATGCGTCCGGAAATAAGAAAAGCTTACTTCCACCGTTTTTTAAAATCACAGCTTCTAGAAGGTTTACATGATTTCGTAAAAAACACGAGTTTTTAGAAAATGTGTTTTATTTCATAAATGGAATCTACAAAGTATGCACATTCTACGTCATAACGACTTTCTATAGTTTGCGCATGCGTTTGGAAATAAGAAAAGCTTACTTCCACCGTTTTTTAAAATCATAGCTTCTAGAAGGTTTACATGATTTCGTAAAAAACACGAGTTTTTAGAAAATGTGTTTTATTTCATAAATGGAATCAACAAAGTATGCACATTCTACGTCATAATGACTTTGTATAATTTGCGCATGCGTCCGGAAATAACTAAAGCTTACTTCCACTGTTTTTCAAAATCACAGCTTCTATAAGGTTTACATGATTTCGTAACAAACACGGGTTTTTAGAAAATGTTTTTTATTTCATCAATGGAATCTACAAAGTATGCACATTCTACGTCATAACGACATTCTATAGTTTACGCATGCGTCCGGAAATAAGAAAAGCTTACTTCCACCGTTTTTTAAAATCACAACTTCTAGAAGGTTTACATGATTTCGTAAAAAACACGAGTTTTTAGAAAATGTGTTTTATTTCATCAATGGAATCAACAAAGTATGCACATTCTACGTCATAACGACTTTCTATAGTTTGCGCAAGCGTCCGGAAATAACAAAAGCTTACTTCCACCATTTTTTAAAATCACAGCTTCTAGAAGGTTTACATGATTTCGTAAAAAACACGAGTTTTTATAAAATATGTTTTATTTCATCAATGGAATCTACAAAGTATGCACATTCTACATCATAACGACTTTCTATAGTTTGCGCATGCGTCCGGAAATAAGAAACGCTTACTTCCCCCGTTTTTTAAAATCACAGCTTCTAGAAGGTTTACATGATTTCGTAAAAAACACGAGTTTTTAGAAAATGTGTTTTATTTCATCAATGGAATCTACAAAGTATGCACATTCTACGTCATAACGACATTCTATAGTTTGCGCATGCGTCCGGAAATAAGAAAAGCTTATTTCCACCATTTTTTAAAATCACAGCTTCTAGAAGGTTTACATGATTTCGTAAAAAACACGAGTTTTTAGAAAATGTGTTTTATTTCATAAATGGAATCTACAAAGTATGCACATTCTACGTCATAACTACTTTCTATAGTTTGCGCATGCGTCTGGAAATAAGAAAAGCTTACTTCCACCGTTTTTTAAAATCACAGCTTCTCGAAGGTATACATGATTTCGTAAAAAGCACGGGTTTTTAGAAAATGTGTTTTATTTCATAAATGGAATCTACAAAGTATGCACATTCTACGTCATAACGACTTTGTATAGTTTGCGCATGCGTCCGGAAATAAGAAAAGCTTACTTCCACCGTTTTTTAAAATCACAGCTTCTAGAAGGTTTACATGATTTCGTAAAAAACACGAGTTTTTAGAAAATGTATTTTATTTCATCAGTGGAATCTACAAAGTATGCACATTCTACGTCATAACGACATTCTATAGTTTGCGCATGCGTCCGGACATAACAAATGCTTACTTCCACCGTTTTTTAAAATCACAGCTTCTAGAAGGTTTACATGATTTCATAAAAAACACGAGTTTTTAGAAAATGTGTTTTATTTCATAAATGGAATCTACAAACTATGCACATTCTACGTCATAACGACTTTCTATAGTTTGCGCATGCGTCCGGAAATAAGAAAAGTTTACTTCCACCGTTTTTTAAAATCACAGCTTCTCGAAGGTTTACATGATTTCGTAAAAAACACGGGTTACTAGAAAATGTGTTTTATTTCATAAATGGAATCTACAAAGTATGAACATTCTACGTCATAACGACTTTCTATAGTTTGCGCATGCAGCCGGAAATAAGAAAAGCTTACTTCCACCATTTTTTAAAATCACAGCTTCTAGAAGGTTTACATGATTTCGTAAAAAACATGAGTTTTTAGAAAATGTGTTTTATTTCATAAATGGAATCCACAAAGTATGCACATTCTACGTCATAACGACTTTCTATAGTTTGCGCATGCTTCCGGAAATAAGAAAAGCTTATTTCCACCGTTTTTTAAAATCAAAGCTTCTAGAAGGTTTACATGATTTCGTAAAAAACACGAGTTTTTAGAAAATGTGTTTTATTTCATAAATGGAATCAACAAAGTATGCACATTCTACGTCATAACGACTTTGTATAGTTTGCGCATACGTTTGGAAATAACAAAAGCTTACTTCCACTGTTTTTTAAAATCACAGCTTCTAGAAGGTTTACATGATTTCTTAAAAAACACAAGTTTTTAGAAAATGTGTTTTATTTCATAAATAGAATCAACAAAGTATGCACATTCTACGTCATAACGACTTTCTATAGTTTGCGCATGCGTCCGGAAATAAGAAAAGCTTACTTCCACCGTTTTTTAAAATCACAGCCTCTAGAAGGTTTACATGATTTCGTAAAAAAAAAGAGTTTTTAGAAAATGTGTTTTATTTCATTAATGGAATCTACAAAGTATGCACATTCTACGTCATAACGACTTTCTAGAGTTTGCGCATACGTCCAGAAATAAGAAAAGCTTACTTCCACCGTTTTTTAAAATCACAGCTTCTAAAAGGTTTACATGATTTCGTAAAAAACACGAGTTTTTAGAAAATTTGTTTTTATTTCATAAATGGAATCTTCAAAGTATGCACATTCTACGGCATAATGACTTTCTATAGTTTGCGCATGCGTCCGGAAATAAGAAAAGCTTACTTCCACCGTTTTTTAAAATCACAGCTTTTAGATGGTTTACATGATTTCGTAAAAAACACGAGTTTTTAGAAAATGTGTTTTATTTCATAAATGGAATCTACAAAGTATGCACATTCTATGTCATAACGACATTAAATAGTTTACGCATGCGTCCGGAAATAAGAAAAGCTTACTTCCCACCGTTTTTTTAAAATCACAGCTTCTAGAAGCTTTACATGATTTCGTAAAAAACACGAGTTTTTAGAAGATGTGTTTTATTTCATAAATGGAATCTACAAAGTATGGACATTCTACGTCATAACGACTTTCTATAGTTTGCGCATCCGTCCGGAAATAAGAAACGCTTACTTCCCCCGTTTTTGAAAATCACAGCTTCAAGAAGGTTTACATGATTTGTTAAAAAACATGAGTTTTTAGAAAATGTGTTTTATTTCATAAATGCAATCAACAAAGTATGCACATTCTACGTCATAACGACTTTCTATAGTTTGCGCATGCGTCCGGAAATAAGAAAGGCTTACTTCCAACCGTTTTTTAAAATCACAGCTTCTAGAAGGTTTACATGATTTCGTAAAAAAAAGAGTTTTTAGAAAATGTGTTTTATTTCATAAATGGAATCTACAAAGTATGCACATTCTACGTCATAACAACTTTCTACAGTTTGCGCATACGTCCGGAAATAAGAAAAGCTTACTTCCACCGCTTTTTAAAATCACAGCTTCTAAAAGGTTTACATGATTTCGTAAAAAAACACGAGTTTTTAGAAAATGTGTTTTATTTTCATAAATGGAATCTACAAAGTATGCACATTCTACGACATAATGACTTTCTATAGTTTGCGCGTGCGTCCGGAAATAAGAAAAGCTTGACTTCCACCGTTTTTTAAAATCACAGCTTCTAGATGGTTTACATGATTTCGTAAAAAACATGAGTTTTTAGAAAATGTGTTTTATTTCATAAATGGAATCTACAAAGTATGCACATTCTACGTCATAACGACTTTCTATAGTTTTGCGCATGCGTCCGGAAATAAGAAAAGCTTACTTCCAACCATTTTTTAAAATCACAGCATCTAGAAGGTTTACATGATTTCGTAAAAAACACGAGTTTTTAGAAAATGAGTTTTCTTTCATAAACGAAATCTACAAAGTATGCACATTCTACGTCATAACGACATTCTATAGTTTGCGCATGCGTCCGGAAATAAGAAAAGCTTACTTCCACCGTTTTTTAAAATCACAGCTTCTAGAAGGTTTACATGATTTCGTAAAAAACACGAGTTTTTAGAAAATGTGTTTTATTTCATAAATGGAATCTACAAAGTTTGCAGTTTCTACATCATAACGACTTTTCTATAGTTTGCGCATGCGTCCGGAAATAAGAAAAGCTTACTTCCACCGTTTTTTAAAATCACAGCTTCTAGATGGTTTACATGATTTCGTAAAAAACATGAGTTTTTAGAAAATGTGTTTTATTTCATAAATGGAATCTACAAAGTATGCACATTCTACGTCATAACGACTTTCTATAGTTTGCGAATGCGTCCGGAAATAAGAAAAGCTTACTTCCACCATTTTTTAAAATCACAGCATCTAGAAGGTTTACATGATTTCGTAAAAAACACGAGTTTTTAGAAAATGAGTTTTATTTCATAAACGGAATCTACAAAGTATGCACATTCATCTACGTCATAAACGACATTCTATAGTTTGCGCATGCGTCCGGAAATAAGAAAAGCTTACTTCCACCGTTTTTTAAAATCACCGCTTCTAGAAGGTTTACAATGATTTCGTAAAAAAACCACGAGTTTTTAGAAAATGTGTTTTATTTCATAAATGGAATCTACAAAGTTTTCACTTTCTTACGTCATAACGACTTTCTATAGTTTGCGCATCCGTCTGGAAATAAGAAAAGCTTACTTCCCCCGTTTTTTAAAATCACAACTTCTAGAAGGTTTACATGATTTGTTAAAAAACACGAGTCTTTAGAAAATGTGTTTTATTTCATAAATGGAATCTACAAAGTATGCACATTCTACGTCATAATGACTTTCTATAGTTTGCGCATGCGTCCGGAAATAACAAAAGCTTACTTCCCCCGTTTTTTAAAATCACAGCTTCTAGAAGGTTTACATAATTTCGTAAAAAATACGAGTTTTTAGAAAATGTGTTTTATTTCATCAATGGAATCTACAAAGTATGCACATTCTACGTCATAACGACATTCTATAGTTTGCACATGCGTCCAGAAATAAGAAAGGCTTACTTCCACCGTTTTTTAAAATCACAACTTCTAGAAGGTTTACATGATTTCGTAAAAAACACGAGTTTTTAGAAAATGTGTTTTATTTCATAAATGGAATCTACAAAGTATGCACATTCTACTTTATAACGAATTTCTATAGTTTGCGCATGTGTCCGGAAATAAGAAACGCTTACTTCCCCCGTTTTTTAAAATCACAGCTTCTAGAAGGTTTACATGATTTCGTAAAAAACACAAGTTTTTAGAAAATGTGTTTTATTTCATAAATGTAATTTACAAAGTATGCACATTCTACGTCATAACGACTTTCTATAGTTTGCGCATGCGTCCGGAAATAAGAAAAGCTTACTTCCCCCCGTTTTTTAAAATCACAGCTTCTAGAAGGTCTACATTATTTCGTAAAAAACACGAGTTTTTGGAAAATGTGTTTTAGTTCATAAATGGAATCCACAACGTATGCACATTCTACGTCATAACGACATTCTATAGTTTGCGCATGCGCCCGGAAATAATAAAAGCTTACTTCCACCGTTTTTTAAAATCACAGCTTCTAGAAGGTTTACATGATTTCGTAAAAAACACGAGTTTTCAGAAAATGTGTTTTATTTCATAAATGGAATCTACAAAGTATGCACATTCTACGTCATAACGACTTTCTATAGTTTGCGCATGCGTCCGGAAATAAGAAACGCTTACTTCCCCCGTTTTTTAAAATCACAGCTTCTAGAAGGTTTACATGATTTCGTAAAAAACACGAGTTTTTAGAAAATATATTTTATTTCATAAATGGAATCAACAAAGTATGCACATTCTACGTCATAACGACTTTCTATAGTTTGCGCATGCGTCCGGAAATAAGAAAAGCTTACTTCCACCGATTTTTAAAATCACAGCTTCTAGAAGGTTTACATGATTTCGTAAAAAAACAAGAGTTCTTAGAAAATGTGTTTTATTTCATAAATTCAATCTACAAAGTATGCACATTCTACGTCATAACGACTTTCTATAGTTTGGTCATGCATCCAGAAATAAGAAAAGCTTACTTCCCCCCGTTTTTTAAAATCACAGCTTCTAGAAGGTTTACATGATTTCGTAAAAAACACGGGTTTTTAGAAAATGTGTTTTATTTCATAGATGGAATCTACAAAGTATGCACATTCTACGTCATAACGACTTTCTATAGTTTGCGCATGCATCCGGAAATAAGAAAAGCTTTCTTCCCCCGTTTTTTAAAATCACAGCTTCTAGAAGGTTTAGATGATTTCATAAAAAACACGAGTTTTTAGAAAATGTGTTTTATTTCATAAATGGAATCAACAAAGTATGCACATTCTACGTCATAACGACTTTGTATAGTTTGCGCATGCGTCCGGAAATAACAAAAGCTTACTTCCACTGTTTTTTAAAATCACAGCTGCTATAAGGTTTACATGATTTCGTAAAAAACACGAGTTTTTAGAAAAAGTGTTTTATTTCATAATTGGAATCTACAAAGTATGCACATTCTACGTCATAACGACTTTCTATAGTTTGCGCATGCGTCCGGAAATAAGAAAAGCGTACTTCCACCGTTTTTTAAAATCACAGCTTCTCGAAGGTTTACATGATTTCGTAAAAAACACGGGTTTTTAGAAAATGTGTTTTATTTCTTAAATGGAATCTACAAAGTATGCACATTCTACGTCATAACGACTTTCTATAGTTTGCGCATGCATCCGGAAATAAGAAAAGCTTACTTCCACCATTTTTTAAAATCACAGCTTCTAGAAGGTTTACATGATTTCGTAAAAAACACGAGTTTTTAGAAAATGTGTTTTATTTCATCAATGGAATCTACAAATTATGCACATTCTACGTCATAACGACTTTCTATAGTTTGCGCATGCGTCCGGAAATAAGAAACGCTTACTTCCACCGTCTTTTAAAATCACAGCTTCTAGAAGGTTTACATGATTTCGTAAAAAACACGAGTTTTTAGAAAATGTGTTTTCTTTCATAAATGGAATCTACAAAGTATGCACATTCTACTTCATAACGACATTCTATAGTTTGCGCATGCGTCCGGAAATAAGAAAAGCTTACTTCCACCGTTTTTTAAAATCACAGCTTCAAGAAGGTTTACATGATTTCGTAAAAAACGCGAGTTTTTAGAAAATGTGTTTTATTTCATAAATGGAATCTACAAAGTTTGCACATTCTACGCCATAACGACTTTCTATAGTTTGCGCATCCGTCCGGAAATAAGAAAAGCTTACTTCCCCCGTTTTTTAAAATCACAACTTCTAGAAGGTTTACATGATTTGTTAAAAAACACGAGTCTTTAGAAAATGTGTTTTATTTCATAAATGGAATCTACAAAGTATGCACATTCTACGTCATAATGACTTTCTATAGTTTGTGCATGCGTCCGGAAATAACAAAAGCCTACTTCCCCCATTTTTTAAAATCACAGCTTCTAGAAGGTTTACATGATTTCGTAAAAAATACGAGTTTTTAGAAAATGTGTTTTATTTCATCAATGGAACCTACAAAGTATGCACATTCTACGTCATAACGAATTTCTATAGTTTGCGCATGCGTCCGGAAATAAGAAACGCTTACTTCCCCCGTTTTTTAAAATCACAGCTTCTAGAAGGTTTACATGATTTCGTAAAAAACACAAGTTTTTAGAAAATGTGTTTTATTTCATAAATGTAATTTACAAAGTATGCACATTCTACGTCATAACGACTTTCTATAGTTTGCACATTCGTCCGGAAATAAGAAAAGCTTACTTCCCCCATTTTTTAAAATCACAGCTTCTAGAAGGTTTACATGATTTCGTAAAAAACACGAGTTTTTAGAAAATGTGTTTTATTTCATAAATGGAATCTACAAATTATGCACATTCTACGTCATAACGACATTCTATAGTTTGCGCATGCGCCCGGAAATTATAAAAGCTTACTTCCACCGTTTTTTAAAATCACAGCTTCTAGAGGGTTTACATGATTTCGTAAAAAACACGAGTTTTTAGAAAATGTGTTTTATTTCATAAATGGAATCGACAAAGTATGCACATTCTACGTCATTACGACTTTCTATATTTTGCGCATGCGTCCGGAAATAAGAAACGCTTACTTCCCCCGTTTTTTAAAATCACAGCTTCTAGAAGGTTTACATGATTTCGTAAAAAACACGAGTTTTTAGAAAATGTGTTTTATTTCATAAATGGAATCAACAAAGTATGCACATTCTACGTCATAACGACTTTTTATAGTTTGCGCATGCGTCCGGAAATAAGAAAAGCTTACTTCCACCGATTTTTAAAATCACAGCTTCTAGAAGGTTTACATGATTTCGTAAAAAACAAGAGTTCTTAGAAAATGTGTTTTATTTCATAAATTCAATCTACAAAGTATGCACATTCTACGTCATAACGACTTTCTATAGTTTGCGCATGCATCCAGAAATAAGAAAAGCGTACTTCCCCCGTTTTTGAAAATCACAGCTTCTAGAAGGTTTACATGATTTGTTAAAAAACATGAGTTTTTAGAAAATGTGTTTTATTTCATAAATGGAATCAACAAAGTATGCACATTCTACGTCATAACGTCTTTCTATAGTTGGCGCATGCATCTGGAAATAAGAAAGGCTTACTTCCACCATTTTTTTAAATCACAGCTTCTAGAAGGTTTACATGATTTCGTAAAAAACACGAGTTTTTAGAAAATGTGTTTTATTTCATAAATGGAATCTACAAAGTATGCACATTCTACGACATAACGACTTTCTATAGTTTCCGCATGCGTCCGGAAATAGGAAAAGCTTACTTCCACCGTTTTTTAAAATCACAGCTTGTAGATGGTTTACATGATTTCGTAAAAAACACGAGTTTTGAGAAAATGTGTTTTATTTCATAAATGGAATCTACAAAGTATGCACATTCTACGTCATAACGACTTTCTATAGTTTGCGCATGCGTCCGGAAATAAGAAAAGCTTACTTCCACAATTTTTTAAAATCACAGCATCTAGAAGGTTTACATGATTTCGTAAAAAACACGAGTTTTTAGAAAATGAGTTTTATTTCATAAACGGAATCTACAAAGTATGCACATTCTATGTCATAACGACATTCTATAGTTTGCGCATGCGTCCGGAAATAAGAAAAGCTTACTTCCACCGTTTTTTAAAATCACAGCTTCAAGAAGGTTTACATGATTTCCTCAAATACACGAGTTTTTAGAAAATGTGTTTTATTTCATAAATGGAATCAACAAAGTATGCACATTCTACGTCATAACGACTTTCTATAGTTTGCGCATGCGTTTGGAAATAAGAAAAGCTTATTTCCCCCGTTTTTTAAAATCACAGCTTCTAGAAGGTTTACATGATTTCTTAAAAAACACGAGTTTTTAGAAAATGTGTTTTTTTTGATAAATGGAATCAACAAAGTATGCACATTCTACGTCATAACGACTTTCTATAGTTTGCGCATGCCTCCGGAAATAAGAAATGCTTACTTCCACCGTTTTTTAAAATCACAGCTTCTAGAAGGTTTACATGATTTCGAAAAAAACACGAGTTTTTATAAAATGTGTTTTATTTCATAAATGGAATCTACAAAGTATGCACATTCTACATCATAACGACTTTCTATTGTTTGCGCATGCGTCTGGAAATAAGAAAAGCTTACTTCCACCGTTTTTTAAAATCACAGCTTCTAGAAGGTTTACATGATTTCGTAAAAAACACAAGTTTTTAGAAAATGTGTTTTATTTCATAAATGTAATTTACAAAGTATGCACATTCTACGTCATAAGGAATTTCTATAGTTTGCGCATGCGTCCGGAAATAAGAAAATCTTACTTCCCCCGTTTTTTAAAATCACAGCTTCTAGAAGGTTTACATGATTTCGTAAAAAACATGAGTTTTTAGAAAATGTGTTTTATTTCATAAATGGAATCTACAAAGTATGCACATTCTACGTCATAACGACATTCTATAGTTTGCGCATGCGCCCGGAAATAATAAAAGCTTACTTCCACCGTTTTTTAAAATCACAGCTTCTAGAGGGTTTACATGATTTCGTAAAAAACACGAGTTTTTAGAAAATGTGTTTTATTTCATAAATGGAATCAACAAAGTATGCACATTCTACATCATAACGACTTTCTATAGTTTGCGCATGCGTCCGGAAAGAAGAAAAGCTTACTTCCACCGATTTTTAAAATCACAGCTTCTAGAAGGTTTACATGATTTCGTAAAAAACAAGAGTTCTTAGAAAATGTGTTTTATTTCATAAATGGAATCAACAAAGTATGCACATTCTACATCATAACGACTTTCTATAGTTTGCGCATGCGTCCGGAAATAAGAAAAGCTTACTTCCACAATTTTTTAAAATCACAGCTACTAGAAGGTTTACATGATTTCGTAAAAAACACGAGTTTTTAGAAAATGTGTTTTATTTCATAAATGCAATCTACAAAGTATGCACATTCTACGAGATAACGACTTTCTATTGTTTGCACATGCGTGTGGAAATAAGAAAAGCTTACTTCCACCGTTTTTTAAAATCACAGCTTCTAGAAGGTTTACATGATTTCGTCCAAAACACGAGTTTTTAGAAAATGTGTTTTATTTCATAAATGGAATCAACAAAGTATGCGCATTTCACGTCATAACGACTTTCTATAGTTTGCGCATGCGTCCAGAAATAAGAAAAGCTTACTTCCACCGTTTTTTAAAATCACAGCTTCTCGAAGGTTTACATGATTTCGTAAAAAACATGGGTTTTTAGAAAATGTGTTTTATTTCATAAATGGAATCTACAAAGTATGCACATTCTACGTCATAACGACTTTGTATAGTTTGCACATGCGTCCGAAAAAAAGAAAAGCTTACTTCCACCATTTTTTAAAATCACAGCTTCTAGAAGGTTTACATGATTTCGTAAAAAACACGATTTTTAGAAAATGTGTTTTATTTCATAAATGGAATCTACAAAGTATGCACATTTTACGTCATAACGACTTTGTATAGTTTGCGCATGCGTCCCAAAATAACAAAAGCTTACTTCCACCATTTTTTAAAATCACAGCTTCTAGAAGGTTTACATGATTTCGTAAAAAACACGAGTTTTTAGAAAATGTGTTTTATTTCATAAATGGAATCAACAAAGTATGCATATTCTACGTCATAACGATTTTCTATAGTCTGTGCATTCGTCCAGAAATAATTAAAGCTTACTTCCCCCGTTTTTTAAAATCACAGCTTCTAGAAGGTTTACATGATTTCGTAACAAACACGAGTTTTTAGAAAATGTGTTTTATTTCATAAATAGAATCAACAAAGTATGCAGATTCTACGTCATAACGACTTTCTATAGTTTGCGCATGCGTCCGGAAATAAGAAAAGCTTACTTCCCCCGTTTTTTAAAATCACAGCTTCTAGATGGTTTACATGATTTCGTAAAAAACACGAGTTTTTAGAAAATGTGTTTTATTTCATAAATGGAATCAACAAAGTATGCACATTCTACGTCATAATGACTTTCTAAAGTTTGCGCATTCGTCCAGAAATAAGAAAAGCTTAATCAACCGTTTTTTAAAATCACAGCTTCTAGAAGGTTTACATGATTTCGTAAAAAACACGAGTTTTTAGAAAATGTGTTTTATTTCATAAATGGAATCAACAAAGTATGCACATTCTACGTCATAACGACTTTGTATAGTTTGCACATGCGTCCGAAAAAAAGAAAAGCTTACTTCCACCGTTTTTTAAAATCACAGCTTCTAGAAGGTTTACATGATATCGTAAAAAAGATGAGTTTTTAGAAAATGTGTTTTATTTCATAAATGCAATCAACAAAGTATGCACATTCTACGTCATAACGACTTTCCATAGTTTGCGCATGCGTCCGGAAATAAGAAAAGCTTACTTCCACCGATTTTTAAAATCACAGCTTCTAGAAGGTTTACATGATTTCGTAAAAAACACGATTTTTAGAAAATGTGTTTTATTTCACAAATGGAATCTACAAAGTATGCACATTTTACGTCATAACGACTTTCTATAGTTTGCGCATGCGTCCGGAAATAAGAAAAGCTTACTTCCCCCGTTTTTTAAAATCACAGCTTCTAGAAGGTTTACATGATTTCGTAAAAAACACGAGTTTTTAGAAAATGTGTTTTATTTCATAAATGGAATCTACAAAGTATGCACATTCTACGTCATAACGACATTCTATAGTTTGCGCATGCGCCCGAAAATTATAAAAGCTTACTTCCACCGTTTTTTAAAATCACAGCTTCTAGAGGGTTTACATGATTTCGTAAAAAACACCAGTTTTTAGAAAATGTGTTTTATTTCATAAATGGAATCTACAAAGTATGCACATTCTACGTCATAACGAATTTCTATATTTTGCGCATGCGTCCGGAAATAAAAAACGCTTACTTCCCCCGTTTTTTAAAATCACAGCTTCTAGATGGTTTACATGATTTCATAAAAAACACGAGTTTTTAGAAAATGTGTTTTATTTCATAAATGGAATCAACAAAGTATGCACTTTCTACGTCATAACGACTTTCTATAGTTTGCGCATGCGTCCGGAAATAAGAAAAGCTTACTTCCACCGATTTTTAAAATCACAGCTTCTAGAAGGTTTACATGATTTCTTAAAAAACAAGAGTTCTTAGAAAATGTGTTTTATTTCATAAATTCAATCTACAAAGTATGCACATTCTACGTCATAACGACTTTCTATAGTTTGTGCATGCATCCAGAAATAAGAAAAGCGTACTTCCCCCGTTTTTGAAAATCACAGCTTCTAGAAGGTTAAAAAGATTTGTTAAAAAACATGAGTTTTTAGAAAATGTGTTTTATTTCATAAATGCAATCAACAAAGTATGCACATTCTACGTCATAACGACTTTCTATAGTTTGCGCATGCATCCGGAAATAAGAAAGGCTTACTTCCACCATTTTTTTAAATCACAGCTTCTAGAAGGTTTACATGATTTCGTAAAAAACACGAGTTTTTAGAAAATGTGTTTTATTTCATAAATGGAATCAACAAAGTATGCACATTCTATGTCATAACGACTTTCTATAGTTTGCGCATGCGTTTGGAAATAAGAAAAGCTTACTTCCCCCGTTTTTTAAAATCACAGCTTCTAGAAGGTTTACATGATTTCTTAAAAAACACGATTTTTTAGAAAATGTGTTTTATTTCATAAATGGAATCAACAAAGTATGCACATTCTACGTCATAACGACATTCTATAGTTTGCGCATGCGTCCGGAAATAAGAAAAGCTTACTTCCACCGTTTTTTAAAATCATAGCTACTAGAAGGTTTACATGATTTCCTAAAAAAGATGAGTTTTTAGAAAATGTGTTTTATTTCATCAATGGAATCTACAAAGTATGCACATTCTACGTCATAACGACATTCTATAGTTTGCACATGCGTCCGGAAATAAGAAAAGCTTATTCCAGCGTTTTTTAAAATCACAGCTTCTAGAAAGTTTACATGATTTCGTAAAAAACATGAGTTTTTAGAAAAAGTGTTTTATTTCATAAATGGAATCTACAAATTATGCAAATTCTACGTCATCAACAAAGTATGCACATTCTCCGACATAACGACTTTCTATAGTTTGCGCATGCGTCCGGAAATAAGAAAAGCTTACTTCCACCGATTTTTAAAATCACAGCTTCTAGAAGGTTTACATGTTTTCGTAAAAAACACGAGTTTTTAGAAAATGTGTTTTATTTCATAAATGGAATCTACAAAGTATGCACATTCTATGTCATAACGACTTTGTATTGTTTGTGCATGCGTCCGGAAATAAGAAAAGCTTACTTCCACCGATTTTTAAAATCACAGCTTCTAGAAGGTTTACATGATTTCGTAAAAAACATGAGTTTTTAGAAAATGTATTTTATTTCATAAATGGAATCTACAAAGTATGCACATTCTACGTCATAACGAATTTGTATAGTTTGCGCATTCGTCCGGAAATAACAAAAGCTTACTTCCACCGTTTTTTAAAATCACAGCTTCTAGAAGGTTTACATGATTTCTTAAAAAACACGAGTTTTTAGAAAATGTGTTTTTTTTCATAAATGGAATCATTAAAGTATGCACATTCTATGTCATAACGACTTTCTATAGGTTGCGCATGCGTTTGGAAATAAGAAAAGCTTACTTCCCCCGTTTTTTAAAATCACAGCTTCTAGAAGGTTTACATGATTTGTTAAGAAACACGAGTTTTTAGAAAATGTGTTTTATTTCATAAATGGAATCAACAAAGTATGCACATTCTACGTCATAACGACTTTCTATAATTTGCGCAATCGTCCGGACATAGGAAAAGCTTACTTCCACTGTTTTTTAAAATCACAGCTTCTAGAAGGTTTACATGATCTCTTAAAAAACAGAAGTTTTTAGAAAATGTGTTTTATTTCATAAATGGAATCAACAAAGTATGCACATTCTACGTCATAACGAATTTCTATAGTTTGCGCATGCGTTCGGAAATAAGAAAAGCTTACTTCCCCCGTTTTTTAAAATCACAGCTTCTAGAAGGTTTACATGATTTCTTAAAAAACACGAGTTTTTAGAAAATGTGTTTTATTTCATAAATGGAATCAACAAGGTATGCACATTCTACGTCATAACGACTTTCTATAGTTTGCGCATGCGTTTGGAAATAAGAAAAGCTTACTTCCCCCGTTTTTTAAAATCACAGCTTCTAGAAGGTTTACATGATTTCTTAAAAAACACGATTTTTTAGAAAATGTGTTTTATTTCATAAATGGAATCAACAAAGTATGCACATTCTACGTCATAACGACATTCTATAGTTTGCGCATGCGTCCGGAAATAAGAAAAGCTTACTTCCACCGTTTTTTAAAATCACAGCTACTAGAAGGTTTACATGATTTCCTAAAAAAGATGAGTTTTTAGAAAATGTGTTTTATTTCATCAATGGAATCTACAAAGTATGCACATTCTACGTCATAACGACATTCTATAGTTTACACATGCGTCCGGAAATAAGAAAAGCTTATTCCAGCGTTTTTTAAAATCACAGCTTCTAGAAGGTTTACATGATTTCGTAAAAAACATGAGTTTTTAGAAAAAGTGATTTATTTCATAAATGGAATCTACAAATTATGCAAATTCTAAGTCATAAGGAATTTGTATAGTTTGCGCATGCGTCCGGAAATAAGAAAAGCGTACTTCCACCGTTTTTTAAAATCACAGCTTCTCGAAGGTTTACATGATTTCGTAAAAAACACGGGTTTTTAGAAAATGTGTTTTATTTCATAAATGGAATTTACAAATTATGCACATTCTACGTCATAACGACTTTCTATAGTTTGCACATGCGTCCGGAAATAAGAAAAGCTTACTTCCAGCGTTTTTTAAAATCACAGCTTCTACAAGGTTTACATGATTTCGTAAAAAACACGAGTTTTTAGAAAATGTGTTTTATTTCATAAATGGAATCAACAAAGTATGCACATTCTACATCATAACGACTTCCCATAGTTTGCGCATGCGTCCGGAAATAATAAAAGCTTACTTACACCGATTTTTAAAATCACAGCTTCTAGAAGGTTTACATGATTTCGTAAAAAACACGATTTTTAGAATATGTGTTTTATTTCATAAATGGAATCTACAAAGTATGCACATTTTACGTGATAAGGACTTTGTATAGTTTGCGCATGCGTCCCGAAATAACAAAAGCTTACTTCCACCGTTTTTTAAAATCACATCTTCTAGAAGGTTTACATGATTTCGTAAAAAAAACGAGTTTTTAGAAAATGTGTTTATTTCATAAATGGAATCAACAAAGTATGCAGATTCCACGTCATAACGACTTTCTATAGTTTGCGCATTCGTTCGGAAATAAGAAAAGCTTACTTCCACCGTTTTATAAAATCACAGCTTCTAGAAGGTTTACATGATTACGTAAAAAACACGAGTTTTTAGAAAATGTGTTTTATTTCATAAATGGAATCAACTAACTATGCACATTCTACGTCATAACGACTTTGTATAGTTTGCGCATGCGTCCGGAGATAACAAAAGCTTACTTCCACTGTTTTTTAAAATCACAGCTTCTAGAAGGTGTACATGATTTCGTAAAAAACACGAGTTTTTAGAAAATGTGTTTTATTTCATCAATGGAATCTACAAAGTATGCACATTCTACGTCATAACGACATTCTATAGTTTGCGCATGCGTCAGGAAATAAGAAAAGCTTACTTCCACCGTTTTTTAAAATCACAGCTTCTAGAAGGTTTACATGATTTCGTAAAAAACACGAGTTTTTAGAAAATGTGTTTTATTTCATAAATGGAATCTACAAAGTATGCACATTCTACTTCATAACGACTTTCTATAGTTTATGCATCCGTCCGGAAATAAGAAAAGCTTACTTCCACCGTTTTTTAAAATCACAGCTTCTAGAAGGTTTACATGATTTTTTAAAAAACACGAGTTTTTAGAAAATGTGTTTTATTTCATAAATGGAATCAAAAAAGTATGCACATTCTACGTCATAAGGAATTTCTATAGTTTGCGCATTCGTCCGGAAAGAAGAAAAGCTTACTTCCACCGTTTTTTAAAATCACAGCTTCTAGAAGGTTTACATGATTTCGTAAAAAACATGACTTTTTAGAAAATGTGTTTTATTTTATAAATGAAATCTACAAAGTATGCACATTCTACATCATAACGACATTCTATAGTTTGCGCATGCGTCCGGAAATAAAAAAAGCTTACTTCCACCGTTTTTCAAAATTACAGCTTCTAGAAGGTTTACATGATTTCGTAAAAAACACGACTTTTTAGAAAATGTGTTTTATTTCATAAATGGAATCTACAAAGTATGCACATTCTACATCATAACGACTTTCTATATTTTGCGCATGCGTCCGGAAATAAAAAAATCTTACTTCCACCGTTTTTTAAAATCACAGCTTCTCGAAGGTTTACATGATTTCGTAAAAAACACGGGTTTTTAGAAAATGTGTTTTATTTCATAAATGGAATCTACAAAGTATGCACATTCTACGTCATAACGACTTTCTATAGTTTGCGCATGCATCCGGAAATAAGAAAAGCTTACTTCCACCATTTTTTAAAATCACAGCTTCTAGAAAGTTTACATGATTTCGTAAAAAACACGAGTTTTTAGAAAATGTGTTTTATTTCATAAATGGAATCTACAAAGTATGCACATTCTACGTCATAATGACTTTCTATAGTTTGCGCATGCTTCCGGAAATAAGAAAAGCTTACTTCCACCGTTTTTTAAAATCACAGCTTCTAGAAGGTTTACATGATTTCGTAAAAAACACGAGTTTTTAGAAAATGTGTTTTATTTCATAAATGGAATCAACAAAGTATGCACATTCTACGTCATAACGACTTTGTATAGTTTGCTCATGCGTCCGGAAATAACAAAAGCTTACTTCCACTGTTTTTTAAAATCACAGCTTCTAGAAGGTTTACATGATTTCGTAAAAAACACGAGTTTTTAGAAAATGTGTTTTATTTCATCAATGGAATCTACAAAGTATGCACATTCTACGTCATAACGACATTCTATAGTTTGCGCATGCGTCCGGAAATAAGAAAAGCTTACTTCCACCGTTTTTTAAAATCACAGCTTCTAGAAGGTTTACATGATTTCGTAAAAAACACGAGTTTTTAGAAAATGTGTTTTATTTCATAAATGGAATCTACAAAGTATGCACATTCTACGTCATAATGACTTTCTTTAGTTTGCACATGCGTCCGGAAATAAGAAAAGCTTACATCCACCGTTTTTTAAAATCACAGCTTCTTGAAGGTTTACATGATTTCGTAAAAAACATGGGTTTTTAGAAAGTGTGTTTTATTTCATAAATGGAATCTACGAAGTATCAAATTCTACGTCATAACGACTTTCTATAGTTTGCGCATGCATTCGGAAGTAAGAAAAGCTTACTTCCACCATTTTTTAAAATCACAGCTTCTAGAAGGTTTACATGATTTCGTAAAAAACACGAGTTTTTAAAAAATGTGTTTTATTTCATAAATGGAATCTACAAAGTATGCACATTCTACGTCATAACGACTTTCTGTTCTTTGCGCATGCGTCCGGAAATAAGAAAAGCTTACTTCCCCCGTTTTTTAAAATCACAGCTTCTAGAAGGTTTAGATGATTTCTTAAAAAACACAAGTTTTTAGAAAATGTGTTTTATTTCATAAATAGAATCAAAAAAAGTATGCACATTCTACGTCATAATCACTTTCTATAGTTTGCACATGCGTCCGGAAATAAGAAAAGCTTACTTCCACCGTTTTTTAAAATCACAGTTTCTAGAAGGTTTACATGATTTCGTAAAAAACACGAGTTTTTAGAAAATGTGTTTTATTTCATAAATGGAATCTACAAAGTATGCACATTCTACGTCATAACGACTTTCTATAGTTTGCGCATGCGTCCGGAAATAAGAAAAGCTTACTTCCCCCATTTTTTAAAATCACAGCTTCTAGAAGGTTTACATGATTTCTTAAAAAACACGAGTTTTTAGAAAATGTGTTTTATTTCATCAATGGAATCAACAAAGTATGCACATTCTACGTGATAACGACTTTCTATAGTTTGCGCATGCGTCCGGAAATAAGAAAAGCTTACTTCTCCCGTTTTTTAAAATCACAGCTTCTAGAAAGTTTACATGATTTCTTAAAAAACACGAGTTTTTAGAAAATGTGTTTTATTTCATAAATGGAATCAACAAACTATGCACATTCTACGTCATAATGACTTTCTATAGTTTCCGCATTCGTCCGGAAATAAGAAAAGCTTACTTTTACCATTATTTAAAATCACAGCTTCTAGAATGTTTACATGATTTCGTAAAAAACACGAGTTTTTAAAAAATGTGTTTTATTTCATAAATGGAATCTACAAAGTATGCATATTCTACGTCATAATGACTTTTTATAGTTTGCGCATGCGTCCGGAAATAAGAAACGCTTACTTCCCCCGTTTTTTAAAATCACAGCTTCTAGAAGGTTTACATGATTTCTTAAAAAACACGAGTTTCTAGAAAATGTGTTTTATTTCATAAATGCAATCTACAAAGTATGCACATTCTACGTCATAACGACTTTCTATAGTTTGCGCATGCGTCCGGAAATAAGAAAAGCTTACTTCCCCCGTTTTTTAAAATCACATCTTCTAGAAGGTTTACACGATTTCGTAAAAAACACGAGTTTTTAGAAAATGTGTTTTATTTCATAAATGGAATCAAAAAACTATGCACATTCTACGTCATAACGACTTTCTATAGTTTGCGCATGCGTTTGGAAATAAGAAAAGCTTACTTCCCCCGTTTTTTAAAATCGCAGCTTCTAGAAGGTTTACATGATTTCGTAAAAAACACGAGTTTTTAGAAAATGTGTTTTATTTCATAAATCAATTCTACAAAGTATGCACATTCTACGTCATAATGACTTTCTATAGTTTGCGCATGCGTCCGGAAATAATAAAAGCTTACTTCCCCAGTTTTTTAAAATCACAGCTTCTAGAAGGTTTACATGATTTCTTAAAAAACATGAGTTTTTAGAAAATGTGTTTTCTTTCATAAATGGAATCAACAATGTATGCACATTCTACGTCATAACGACTTTCTATAGTTTGCGCATGCGTTTGGAAATAAGAAAAGCTTACTTCCCCCGTTTTTTAAAATCACAGCTTCTAGAAGGTTTACATGATTTCTTAAAAAAAAAGAGTTTTTAGAAAATGTGTTTTATTTCATAAATGGAATCAACAAAGTATGCACATTCTACATCCTAACGGCTTTCTATAGTTTGCGCATGCGTCCGGAAATAAGAAAAACTTACTTCCCCCGTTTTTTAAAATCACAGCTTCTAGAAGGTTTACATGATTTCGTAAAAAACATGAGTTTTTAGAAAATGTGTTTTATTTCATAAATGGAATCTACAAACTATGCACATTCTACGTCATAACGACTTTCTATAGTTTGCGCATTCGTCCGGAAATAAGAAAAGCTTACTTCCACCATTATTTAAAATCACAGCTTCTAGAAGGTGTACATGATTTCGTAAAAAACACGGGTTTTTAGAAAATGTGTTTTATTTCAAAAATGGAATCTACAAAGTAGGCACATTCTACGTCATAACGATTTTCTATAGTTTGCGCATGCATCCGGAAATAAGAAAAGCTTACTTCCACCATTTTTTAAAATCACAGCTTCTAGAAAGTTTACATGATTTCGTAAAAAACACGAGTTTTTAGAAAATGTGTTTTATTTCATAAATGGAATCAACAAAGTATGCACATTCTACGTCATAACGACTTTCTATAGTTTGCTTATGCTTCCGGAAATAAGATAAGCTTACTTCCACCGTTTTTTAAAATCACAGCTTCTAGAAGGTTTACATGATTTCGTAAAAAACACGAGTTTTTAGAAAATGTGTTTTATTTCATAAATGGAATCAACAAAGTATGCACATTCTACGTCATAACGACTTTCTATAGTTCGCGCATGCGTCCGAAAATAAGAAAAGCTTACTTCCACTGTTTTTTAAAATCACAGCTTCTAGAAAGTTTACATGATTTCGTAAAAAACACGAGTTTTTAGAAAATGTGTTTTATTTCATCAATGGAATCTACAAAGTATGCACATTCTACGTCATAATGACTTTCTATAGTTTGCGCATGCGTCCGGAAATAAGAAAAGCTTACTTCCACCGTTTTTTAAAATCACAGCTTCTAGAAGGTTTACATGATTTCGTAAAAAACACGAGTTTTTAGAAACTTGTGTTTTATTTCATAAATGGAATCTACAAAGTATGCACATTCTACGTCATAACGACTTTCTATAGTTTGCGCATGCATCCGGAAATAAGAAAAGCTTACTTCCACCATTTTTTAAAATCACAGCTTCTAGAAAGTTTACATGATTTCGTAAAAAACACGAGTTTTTAGAAAATGTGTTTTATTTCATAAATGGAATCTACAAAGTATGCACATTCTACGTCATAACGACTTTCTATAGTTTGTGCATGCTTCCGGAAATAAGAAAAGCTTACTTCCACCGTTTTTTAAAATCACAGCTTCTAGAAGGTTTACATGATTTCGTAAAAAACACGAGTTTTTAGAAAATGTGTTTTATTTCATAAATGGAATCAACAAAGTATGCACATTCTACGTCATAACGACTTTCTATAGTTTGCGAATGCGTCCGGAAATAACAAAAGCTTACTTCCACTGTTTTTTAAAATCACAGCTTCTAGAAGGCTTACATGATTTCGTAAAAAACACGAGTTTTTAGAAAATGTGTTTTATTTCATCAATGGAATCTACAAAGTATGCACATTCTACATCATAACGACTTTCTATAGTTTGCGCATGCATCCGGAAATAAAAAAAGCTTACTTCCACCGTTTTTTAAAATCACAGCTTCTCGAAGGTTTACATGATTTCGTAAAAAACACGAGTTTTTAGAAAATGTGTTTTATTTCATAAATGGAATCTACAAAGTATGCACATTCTACGTCATAACGACTCTCTATAGTTTGCGCATGCATCCGGAAATAAGAAAAGCTTACTTCCACCATTTTTTAAAATCACAGCTTCTAGAAAGTTTACATGATTTCGTAAAAAACACGAGTTTTTAGAAAATGTGTTTTATTTCATAAATGGAATCTACAAAGTATGCACATTCTACATCATAACGAGTTTCTATAGTTTGTGCATGCTTCCGGAAATAAGAAAAGCTTACTTCCACCGTTTTTTAAAATCACAGCTTCTAGAAGGTTTACATGATTTCGTAAAAAAGACGAGTTTTTAGAAAATGTGTTTTATTTCATAAATCGAATCAACAAAGTATAAACATTCTACGTCATAATGACTTTGTATAGTTTGCGCATGCGTCCGGAAATAACAAAAGCTTACTTCCACTGTTTTTTAAAATCACAGCTTCTAGAAGGTTTACATGATTTCGTAAAAAACACGAGTTTTTAGAAAATGTGTTTTATTTCATCAATGGAATCTACAAAGTATGCACATTGTACGTCATAACGACTTTCTATAGTTTGCGCATGCGTCCGGAAATAAGAAAAGCTTACTTCGACCGTTTTTTAAAATCACAGCTTCTAGAAGGTTTACATGATTTCGTAAAAAACACGAGTTTTTAGAAAATGTGTTTTATTTCATAAATGGAAACTACAAAGTATGCACATTCTACGTCATAACGACTTTCTATAGTTTTCACATGCGTCCGGAAATAAGAAAAGCTTACTTCAACCGTTTTTTAAAATCACAGCTTCTTGAAGGTTTACATGATTTTGTAAAAAACACGGGTTTTTAGAAAATGTGTTTTATTTCATAAATGGAATCTACAAAGTATCACATTCTACGTCATAACGACTTTCTATAGTTTGCGCATGCATTCGGAAATAAGAAAAGCTTACTTCCACCATTTTTTAAAATCACAGCTTCTAGAAGGTTTACATGATTTCGTAAAAAACACGAGTTTTTAGAAAATGTGTTTTATTTCATAAATGGAATCTACAAAGTATGCACATTCTACGTCATAACGACTTTCTGTTCTTTGTGCATGCGTCCGGAAATAAGAAAAGCTTACTTCCACCGTTTTTTAAAATCACAGCTTCTAGAAGGTTTACATGATTTCGTAAAAAACACGAGTTTTTAGAAAATGTGTTTTATTTCATAAATGGAATCAATAAATTATGCACATTCTACGTCATAACGACTTTCTATAGTTTGCGCATGCGTTTGGAAATAAGAAAAGCTTACTTCCCCCGTTTTTTAAAATCACAGCTTCTAGAAGGTTTAGATGATTTCTTAAAAAACACAAGTTTTTAGAAAATGTGTTTTATTTCATAAATAGAATAAAAAAAACTATGCACATTCTACGTCATAATGAATTTCTATAGTTTGCACATGCGTCCGGAAATAAGAAAAGCTTACTTCCACCGTTTTTTAAAATCACAGCTTCTAGAAGGTTTACATGATTTCGTAAAAAAAAACGAGTTTTTAGAAAATGTGTTTTATTTCATAAATGGAATCTACAAAGTATGCACATTCTATGTCATAACGACTTTGTATTGTTTGCGCATGCGTCCGGAAATAACAAAAGCTTACTTCCACCGTTTTTTAAAATCACAACTTCTAGAAGGTTTACATGATTTCGTAAAAAACACGAGTTTTTAGAAAATGTGTTTTATTTCATAAATGGAATCTACAAAGTATGGACATTCTACGTCATAACGAGTTTCTATAGTTTGCGAATGCGTCCGGAAATAAGAAAAGCTTACTTCCCCCGTTTTTTAAAATCACAGCTTCTAGAAGGTTTACATGATTTCTTAAAAAACACGAGTTTTTAGAAAATGTGTTTTATTTCATAAATGGAATCAACAAAGTATGCACATTCTACGTCATAATGACTTTCTATAGTTTGCTTATGCGTTTGGAAATAAGAAAAGCTTACTTCCCCCGTTTTTTAAAATCACAGCTTCTAGAAGGTTTACATGATTTCTTAAAAAACATGAGTTTTTAGAAAATGTGTTTTATTTCATAAATGGAATCAAAAAAGTATGCACATTCTACGTCATAACGACTTTCTATAGTTTGCGCATGCGTCCAGAAATAAGAAAAGCTTAATTCCACCGTTTTTTAAAATCACAGCTTCTAGAAGGTTTACATGATTTCGTAAAAAACACGAGTTTTTAGAAAATGTGTTTCATTTCATAAATGGAATCTACAAAGTATGCACATTCTACGTCATAACGACTTTCTATTGTTTGCGCATGCGTCTGGAGATAAGAAAAGCTTACTTCCACCGTTTTTTAAAATCACAGCTTCTAGAAGGTTTACATGATTTCGTAAAAAACACGAGTTCTTAGAAAATGTGTTTTATTTCATAAATGGAATCTACAAAGTATGCACATTCTACGTCATAACGACTTTCTAGAGTTTGCGCATGCATCCGGAAATAAGAAAAGCTTACTTCCACCGTTTTTTAAAATCACAGCTTCTAGAAGGTTTACATGATTTCGTAAAAAACACGAGTTTTTAGAAAATGTGTTTTATTGCATAAATGGAATCAACAAAGTATGCACATTCTACGTCATAACGACTTTCTATAGTTTGCGCATACGTCCGAAAATAAGAAAAGCTTACTTCCACCGTTTTTTAAAATCACAGCTTCTAGAAGGTTTACATCATTTCGTAAAAAACACGACTTTTCAGAAAATGTGTTTTCTTTTATAAATGGAATCTAAAAGTATGCACATTCTACGTCATAACGACTTTCTATAGTTTGCGCATTCGTCCGGAAATAAGAAAAGCTTACTTCCACCGTTATTTAAAATCACAGCTTCTAGAAGGTTTACATGATTTCTTAAAAAACACGAGTTTTTAGAAAATGAGTTTTATTTCATAAATGGAATCTACAAGGTATGCACATTCTACGTCATAACGACTTTCTATAGTTTGCGCATGCGTCCGGAAATAAGAAAAGCTTACTTCCCCCGTTTTTTAAAATCACAGCTTCTAGAAGGTTTACATGATTTCTTAAAAAACAGGAATTTTTAGAAAATGTGTTTTATTTCATAAATGGAATCTACAAAGTATGCACATTCTACGTCATAACGACTTTCTATAGTTTGCGCATGCGTCCGGAAATAAGAAAAGCTTACTTCCCCCGTTTTTTAAAATCACAGCTTCTAGAAGGTTTACATGATTTCTTAAAAAACACGAGTTTTTAGAAAATGTGTTTTATTTCATAAATGGAATCTACAAAGTATGCACATTCTACGTCATAACGACTTTCTATAGTTTGCGCATGCGTCCGGAAATAAGAAAAGCTTACTTCCCCTGTTTTTTAAAATCACAGCTTCTAGAAGGTTTACATGATTTCTTAAAAAACATGAGTTTTTAGAAAATGTGTTTTATTTCATAAATGGAATCTACAAAGTATGCACATTCTACATCATAACGAATTTCTATAGTTTGCGCATACGTCCGGAAATAAGAAAAGCTTACTTCGCCCGGTTTTTAAAATCACAGCTTCTAGAAGGTTTACATGATTTCTTAAAAAACACGAGTTTTTAGAAAATGTGTTTTATTTCATAAATGGAATCAACAAAGTATGCACATTCTACGTCATAACGACTTTCTATAGTTTGCGCATGCGTTTGGAAATAAGAAAAGCTTACTTCTCAAGTTTTTTTAAAATCACGGCTTCTAGCAGGTTTACATGATTTCTTAAAAAACACGAGTTTTTAGAAAATGTGTTTTATTTCATAAATGGAATCAACAAAGTATGCACATTCTACGTCATAACGACTTTCTATAGTTTGCGGATGCGTCCGGAAATAAGAAAAGCTTACTTCTCCCGTTTTTTAAAATCAGAGCTTCTAGAAGGTTTACATGTTTTCGTAAAAAACATGAGTTTTTAGAAAATGTGTTTTATTTCATAAATGGAATCTACAAAGTATGCACATTCTATGTCATAACGACTTTGTATTGTTTGTGCATGCGTCCGGAAATAAGAAAAGCTTACTTCCACCGATTTTTAAAATCACAGCTTCTAGAAGGTTTACATGATTTCGTAAAAAACACGAGTTTTTAGAAAATGTATTTTATTTCATAAATGGAATCTACAAAGTATGCACATTCTACGTCATAACGACTTTGTATAGTTTGCGCATTCGTCCGGAAATATCAAAAGCTTACTTCCACCGTTTTTTAAAATCACAGCTTCTAGAAGGTTTACATGATTTCTTAAAAAACACGAGTTTTTAGAAAATGTGTTTTTTTTCATAAATGGAATCATCAAAGTATGCACATTCTATGTCATAACGACTTTCTATAGGTTGCGCATGCGTTTGGAAATAAGAAAAGCTTACTTCCCCCGTTTTTTAAAATCACAGCTTCTAGAAGGTTTACATGATTTGTTAAGAAACACGAGTTTTTAGAAAATGTGTTTTATTTCATCAATGGAATCAACAAAGTATGCACATTCTACGTCATAACGACTTTCTATAATTTGCGCAATCGTCCGGACATAGGAAAAGCTTACTTCCACTGTTTTTTAAAATCACAGCTTCTAGAAGGTTTACATGATCTCGTAAAAAACAGAAGTTTTTAGAAAATGTGTTTTATTTCATAAATGGAATCAACAAAGTATGCACATTGTACGTCATAACGAATTTCTATAGTTTGCGCATGCGTTCGGAAATAAGAAAAGCTTACTTCCCCCGTTTTTTAAAATCACAGCTTCTAGAAGGTTTACATGATTTCTTAAAAAACACGAGTTTTTAGAAAATGTGTTTTATTTCATAAATGGAATCAACAAGGTATGCACATTCTACGTCATAACGACTTTCTATAGTTTGCACATGCGTTTGGAAATAAGAAAAGCTTACTTCCGCCGTTTTTTAAAATGACAGCTTCTAGAAGGTTTACATGATTTCTTAAAAAACACTAGTTTTTAGAAAATGTGTTTTATTTCAAAAATGGAATCAACAAAGTATGCACATTCTACGTCATAACGACTTTCTATAGTTTGTGCATGCGTCTGGAAATAAGAAAAGCTTACTTCCACCGTTTTTTAAAATCACAGCTTCTAGAAGGTTTACATGATTTCGTAAACAACATGAGTTTTTAGAAAATGTGTTTTATTTCATAAATGGAATCAACAAAGTATGCACATTCTACGTCATAACGACTTTCTATAGTTTATGCATGCGTCCGGAAATAAGAAAAGCTTACTTCCACCGTTTTTTAAAATCACAGCTTCTAGAAGGTTTACATGATTTCTTAAAAAACACGAGTTTTTAGAAAATGTGTTTTATTTCATAAATGGAATCAACAAAGTATGCACATTCTACGTCATAATGACTTTCTATAGTTTGCGCATTCGTCCGGAAATAAGAAAAGCTTACTTCCACCATTTTTTAAAATCACAGCTTCTAGAAGATTTACATGATTTCGTAAAAAACACGACTTTTCAGAAAATGTGTTTTATTTTATAAATGGAATCTACAAAGTATGCACATTCTACGTCATAACGACTTTCTATAGTTTGCGCATTCGTCTGGTGTTGATGTATATGTAACTTCGGAATGTATTTCACATATATGTATATTGTATTCCTATAGAGATGGTATTATTCCTCTATAAGGAAGTGTCGTCATTTATATTGTAAGTGTCGTAACTTATACTTGATGGGTTATTAGACCACCTTATTTGGGGTCAGCCCTGTATAAGTCATGTGGGTCAAAGGGTTATTAGACCACCCTATTGAGGGTCGGCCCACTCAGCATTATGTTATGTGGTAAAGTTCGAGCCTACATGAGTTAGGTAAAAAGGCAAGTCAAGTCAAGTATAAATAGAGTGTGGGAGGCACTCTATTTGCTCACTCACTTCTCACACATGCACTCAAGGAGGAGTGGCGCACTTATGGAGGAGGAGGATCTGCTGCTAGGTTATGGATATCTCTCTTGGTTGGTTGTATCATTGCTCTATCTATCTCTGAGGAAGTTATTGGGGTTTTTCACCTTTATGGTTTTCCCCAAGTAAATCTTTGTGTCTCTTGTGTGCTTGCATTATTGTCTCCATGATTGATATGCTGTAGATATGTTGTACATGTTGTTCTCTCAGTTAAGATCCTAGATCATATTGAAGTAAATTCTGAAAAATTAACATGGTATCAGAGCTAGCCTGAAAGAAGGCATGATATGGCATGTATGACACTTGTTGCACTTACGATGCTAGGGCTTGATATAGAAAAAACCAGTCATCGTAGCACTTTCGCTATAAATCTGTTTTGGCGAAGTTTTAGGATCTGAAATTGTTACAGGCCGAAGCTAAGATCTCCAGGTAGGTTGTGTCCAAAGGACAACCTCTAATTCGTTGTACTTTGTGATTTATGATCTCTACAATATAGGGTTTCTGCCTCTTCCAGATCTGAGTCAAAATAAGGTGACCTTGGGAAAAAGGTCATATCTTGGGCTAGGAAGCTCCAAATGAAATTTCATAAAAAGTGACAGGTAGTACACAGTTTCTAATATCTAAAAAAACGTTTTTAGAGGCCGAAGTTGAACCAGGGACACGTGGCACGCCGTATAAGTTCGCTCTCCTGTATTATCCCATAAACAGGTCACGTTGCGACATTTGGCATAACTCTCTCTCAGAGAGTCCAATTGAGGTCAGAACTGTCAGGATGGAAATATAACAGGCCTAAATATCTCAGGAAACTTGTTCAGAGGCCGAAGTTAAAACAGTGACACGTGGCACGCCGTACAAGTTCGCTCTCCTGTTTTATCCCAAAACAGGTCACGTTGCGACATTTGGCATAACTCTCTCTCAGAGAATCCAATTGAGGTCAGACCTGTCAGGATGGAAAGTTAACAGGTCATGCTATCTCAGGAAACTTTTTCAGACCCTGTGGATCAAAAATTTCGGAGTTACACCAGAAACAATCAGGTACATATTTCTGTCAAAACAGAATTATTTTTTGGTACCTTCATTCATGGCTTCCGGAATTTAGGGCTTTGGATAAAGTTGGAATTTTTGTAATCGGAGACCACGGCTGGATGCTACTCTTCAAAATAGAAATTTAGAGACCATGATCAGAATTTTTGGTTGGGCAGAAGGCCGGGCTTGATTAGACCCTAGTTCGGGACTTTGATCAGAAAAGTGGAAAATTAGGGCTTCTGTAAAAATGGGAATTTTTGAAATCTGTGACCACGGCTGGAAGCTCCTCAGAAAAATATAAGCTTAGAGCTTTGGATCAAACATTTTGATTGGGAAGAAGAGTGGGCTTCATCAAACCCCAGTTCAGGGTCACGTCCAGTGAATCCAGAAGTTTCAAAAGCAAAATTGAGGAGTGAAACTTTGCAGTTTTCAAATTCTGAATATACCATCTTGATCAGCTCATCAAGGCACATATTTCTATCCTGTCAGAAGTTTGAAATTCAAAGTTTGAATTTTTGGGGTTTCTCTGACAAACCCATATCCAGCTCAAGGTCCAGTTCTTGCAAATCAAGTGGATTGGGTTAATCCTAGAAGAAGATGGATTGATCATCTGCATGAGTGAAGAAGTTCCTGTTTCAGAGGGAGATGAGGCTAAGGCCTTACATAAGAAGATTACAAGCGATCTCGACAGGTAGGACTCATCGAGGTATGTTTCGATATTTGTCCATGATTAATTTTATGGTATGTTTGTCTTCATGTTATTACGGTTAGTACAATTTTGATTTTAGATTTGTCGTATCACCTTAACAAAATTATGAATGCATGATAGAAGATATTCATTGGTTAGGGTGTTGACACTTATGATTGTACTAATGCATTATGGTGTTGTATGAGGTTTATGTTGTCTACTAACATGAAAGGTACACCAAGAAAGACAAATCATGTTCTGGTCCAAGAACATATGATCATGATAACATGAGGACAAAGATTCATCCATTGTAATGGATCTCATAGAAGATCCATTTACGAGGTATGTATAACTTGGTTTTGTAATAGTTAACCTATGAGATATACAGGTTACTAGCACAAGTCATTGAAGAAGAACAAGAAGACATCATGTGAGTATGTTAGACATAAATAGCTAGCATGCTAATCCAGGTATGTTTTTCCTATATCAAGATAGAATCCTACCTTGTGTTAGGATCTTATACTGTTGTTGATAATGATTATTCATGAAGTCATAGGTTTGAATAATCATGATTGTATGCATATTATGTTTCTTACCATAATTGATGATATGACTAACCAGAAGAATCATGATGGTATAGGTTTGAATAATCACAGGTTTTATGCATTTTATATCTCTTATCTTGATTGATGATTCAACTAACCTGAAGAGTCATAGGTTTGAGTAATTACAGGTTTAGACATGTTATGTTTATTATGATTTGACTAACCATAAGAATCCTACATAAACCTTGAATGCTAATGCTTATTATTTATGTTTGAAATGATCATGACTATACATGCTTGAGATTATTGTGTTTTAATAGTATACTAATGAATGTATGATTTTATATGAGATCACAAGGATAACACATTCATGATACTAATAAGCATGCATAGGGACCAAGGATGAATATGAGATTCAAGAACAGGTAATCCAGGAAGAAAAGATCAAGAGGGAGTACACTCCAGTGGTTTATGCAAGGATGCAGATATTCAGAGGGAGTTGACCATCTCTCTACATCCCACAACAGAAAGGTGTAGAAGAAGCTACTTCAGATTAGGACTCCAGCAGCTCTTGCAAGGAAGCGAAGACTCACAGGGAGTCCACCCAACGAACAAACAAAGATAAGTATTTGAATTGTCATTTCTTAAATAATACTGTTCAATAATGTATATACTGATGTTCCTAGAATTAGGTTGTGTATTATGCATATTAGAATAATTGCATTGATGAACAGTATACTCCTAATATGCATGGGTAAGTGGCCTATGGCACTGTACAACATTCCATTGCTACTTATCTAGAATGAAACCTCTTTGCTGACATGTTGGGAGTTTTGCACACTCTTAACAATGTTCTGGTAGAGATTGGAAGGCATCTAGAAAGTTACGGAATATGGATAAATGTTGTATTGAAGCATTGGCTAAGATAATTGCATGACTGTATGGCATATTTCTTTATGTGTAAGAATTTGTTCTGAAAACTATGAGATGTTTTCTAATCATGCAATTTAACTTGTTGTGTAGGAAAGATCGTATGCCATCTCCTACAAAAGAAGAACTACAACATTTGTTCCAGCAACAAAGATATATATTGAAGATATTGAAGTTCCCAGGATATGGGATGAAGAAATGGAATGCCATGATCCGTCGATCATGAAGAATGATGTTTGGGATGTAATCCCAAGACATGAAGGGAAGTTTGCTATGACTTCTAAATGGAACTATCAGATCAAGCATGTTGCAGATGGCAGCATTGAGAAATATAAAAGTGATGAAATAGAAGATACACCAGATGGATTCAAGACAGCTTCCTTGAATGGTGTAGTTGAAGAAGAAGTGTATGTAGAGCAGCCACTTGGTTCTGAGACACATGATAGGAAATCATATATGTGCAGAACTTGGTATGGTGAAGATAGATTGATTGCCGACACGCAGCGGAAGCTTACTACCGAGTTCGAGATGAAGAACTTGGAGATGATGCACTATTTGTTTTTGGCATGGAGGTGTGGCAGAGTGCAGATAGAATCTTCCTTGGACAAGGGAAGTATGCAGTAGAGATCCCAAAGAGGTTCGGGATGATGGATTGCAAGGCCATGGCCACACCTATGGCATCAAATCTGAAGCTTCTATGTGATGCTTCACCTGAGCCGATTGATGTCTCTATGTATCATCAGATGATTGGGTCCTTGATGTACCTGATGAACACAAGACCAGAAATTTGCTTTGCTGTGAACACATTGAGCCAGTTCCTTACGGATCCGAGGAGTGTTCACCTGGTTGCTGTAAAGCATGTTCTGAGGTACCTGAAGGGTACAGTGGATTATGGGCTCAGGTATGAGGCGAATCAAAAGTTTAACCTGCAGGGTTATGTTGATTCATATTGGGCTGGCAGTGCTGCAGATAGGAAGAGCACATCTAGGTGTTGCTTCAGTATGGGATCAGGTGTGATCTCTTGGTTTAGCAGGAAGCAGTCCTGCGCAGCACTGAGTACAGCTGAGGCATAGTATGTTGCATCCTGTTCAGCTAGTTGTGAGGCAGTATGGCTACGAAAGCTACTGTCTGAGTTATTTGATCTCCCATTGGAGGCTACTGGTATCTTCTATGATAACCAGAGTTGTGTGAAGCTGTCCGAGAACCCAGTGTTTCATGACAGGTCGAAACACATAGAGATCAAATATCACTATATCAGGGATATGGTGCAGAGAGGAGCTGTGAAGCTCCTGTATGTTGCGACGGACGAGCAGATTGCATATGTGCTGACGAAGCCACTAGCCAGGGTGAAGTTCGAGTACTTCAGAGAGAGGCTTGGCGTGCTTCAGATCGAGGATACTTCGAGGAAGAAGTGATGGACACATTTGCTGAAGCCATTCCAATCATGTTGGAAGGAGGATCCTTCACATGACTGTGGATGTAAGCGCTGGATGATGAGCATCAGGATGATGTTTTGGTTTCTGCTTGATATGATCAGTTGGATCATTTTTATGTATGTATGTATGCATCATGTTGGATGCTAGATATGATTAGTTGGATCATTTATGTATGTATGCATCATGTTGGATGCTAGATATGATCAGTTGGATCATGTATACGTATTTTGTATATGCATCATGTTGGATGCTTGGACCATGTATCTGTATATGTATCAGGTGGATACATTGTATGATCAGGTGGATCATGTATGGTGATATGTATCATGTATTTGTATTTGTATCAGGTGAATACATTGATGATCAGGAGGATCATGTATGATGATATGTATCAGGTAGATACTTGGTATGCATCAGGTAGATGCATTGATGATCAGGAGGATCATGTATGATGATATGTATCATGTATTTGTATTAGGTGGATACATTGATGATCAGGAGGATCATGTATGATGATATGTATCAGGTAGATACTTGGTATGCATCAGGTAGATGCATTGATGATCAGGAGGATCATGTATGATGATATGTATCATGTATTTGTATCAGGTGGATACATTGATGATCAGGAGGATCATGTATGATGATATGTATCAGGTAGATACTTGGTATGCATCAGGTAGATGCATTGATGATCAGGTGGATCATGCAGCAGGATGTTGCAGTGATGATCAGGATGATCATAGATGATGAGCTTCAGGATGTTGCTCCAGATGACATGCAGCAGGATGTTGCAGTGATGATCAGGATGATCATAGATGACGAGCTTCAGGATGTTTCTCCAGATGACATGCAACAGGACATTGCAGTGATGATGATCAGGATGATCATGGATACATCAGGATGATGTATGGTGAGTATCAAGTTGATACTCTATGGCCGTGGATCAGGTTGTGCAGATGAGGATGTAATTCGTTGCCCTGGGAGATTTGCAGATGGTCTTTCGAGGTTTTGCCTATGGCATGTAATTCGGTGCCCTAGGACATCTGGCAAATGCTCTTTCGAGGTTTTGCTCTGGGAGGACATGTAATTCGTTGCCCTGGGAGATCTGCAGATATCTTTCGAGGTTTTTCCTATGGCATATAATAGCGCCCTGGGATATCTGGCAGATGCTCTTGCGAGGTTTTGTCCTATGGCATGTAATTCGTTTCCCTGGGAGATCCGATAGGTTGGGCTGTGTGCCCGTAATCAGTCCTGGGATGCTCTTGCGAGGTTTTGCCATGACCACATGTAATTCGTTGCCCTGGGAGATCCTATAGGTAGAGCTGTGTGCTCGTAACAGCCTGGGATGCTCTTGCGAGGTTTTGTGGTGAGGTCACATGTAATTCGTTTCCCTGGGAGATCCTATAGGTAGAGCTGTGTGCTCGTAACAGCCTGGGATGCTCTTTCGAGGTTTTGTGACGCACGTAATAAGTCCTGAGGATTCCACAGTATGGCCAGTGATGATGAAGACCTACAGGTGGTGGGCCTACATCCAGTATGAAAAAGGACTGGCTCTGTAGAACTTCCTATGACGAGTAGATTCAGAGATTGATTGAGATAGCAGCAGCAGTGACGATGATGATGACTCGATGACGATTATCCAGTGACGATGATCCAGAGAAGATGACTTGTGCTAGAAGAACTGTGCTGAGAAATACCTTCCTAGTTAAGAGGGAGTGTTGATGTATATGTAACTTCGGAATGTATTTCACATATATGTATATTGTATTCCTATAGAGATGGTATTATTCCTCTATAAGGAAGTGTCATCATTTATATTGTAAGTGTCGTAACTTATACTTGATGGGTTATTAGACCACCTTATTTGGGGTCGGCCCTGTATAAGTCATGTGGGTCAAAGGGTTATTAGACCACCCTATTGGGGGTCGGCCCACTCAGCATTATGTTATGTGGTAAAGTTCGAGCCTACATGAGTTAGGTAAAAAGGCAAGTCAAGTCAAGTATAAATAGAGTGCGGGAGGCACTCTATTTGCTCACTCACTTCTCACACATGCACTCAAGCAGGAGTGGCGCACTTATGGAGGAGGAGTATCTGCTGCTAGGTTATGGCTATCTCTCTTGGTTGGTTGTATCATTGCTCTATCTATCTCTGAGGAAGTTATTGGGGTTTTTCACCTTTATGGTTTTCCCCAAGTTAAGATACTAGATCATATTGAAGTAAATTCTGAAAAATTAACATCTGGAAATAAGAAAAGCTTACTTCCACCGTTATTTAAAATCACAGCTTCTAGAAGGTTTACATGATTTCGTAAAAAACACGAGTTTTTAGAAAATGTGTTTTATTTCATAAATGGAATCTACAAAGTATGCACATTCTACGTCATAACGACTTTCTATAGTTTGCGCATGCGTCCGGAAATAAGAAAAGCTTACTTCCCCCGTTTTTTAAAATCACAGCTTCTAGAAGGTTTACATGATTTCTTAAAAAACAGGAGTTTTTAGAAAATGTGTTTTATTTCATAAATGGAATCAAAAAAGTATGCACATTCTACGTCATAACGACTTTCTATAGTTTGTGCATGCGTTCGGAAATAAGAAAAGCTTACTTCCCCCATTTTTTAAAATCACAGCTTCTAGAAGGTTTACATGATTTATTAAAAAAACGCGAGTTTTTAGAAAATGTGTTTTATTTCATAAATGGAATCAACAAAGTATGCACATTCTACATCATAACGACTTTCTATAGTTTGCGCATGCGTCCGGAAATAAGAAAAGCTTACTTCTCCCGTTTTTTAAAATCACAACTTCTAGAAGGTTTACATGATTTCTTAAAAAACACGAGTTTTTAGAAAATGTGTTTTATTTAATAAATGGAATCAACAAAGTATGCACATTCTACGTCATTACGACTTTCTATAGTTTGCGCATTCGTCCGGAAATAAGAAAAGCTTACTTCCACCGTTTTTTAAAATCACAGCTTCTAGAAGGTTTACATGATTTCGTAAAAAACACGAGTTTTTAGAAAATGTGTTTTATTTCATAAACGGAATCTACAAAGTATCCACATTCTACGTCATAACAACTTTCTATAGTTTTCTCATGCATCCGGAAATAAGAAACGCTTACTTCCCCCGTTTTTTAAAATCACAGCTTCTAGAAGCTTTACATGATTTGTTAAAAAACACGAGTTTTTAGAAAATGTGTTTTATTTCATAAATGGAATCTACAAAGTATGCACATTCTACGTCATAACGACTTTCTATAGTTTGCGTATTCGTCCGGAAATAAGAAAAGCTTACTTCCCCCGTTTTTTAAAATCACAGTTTCTAGAAGGTTTACATGATTTCTTAAAAAACACGAGTTTTTAGAAAATGTGTTTTATTTCATAAATGGAATCAACAAAGTATGCACATTCTACGTCATAAAGACTTTCTATAGTTTGCGCATGCGTTTGGAAATAAGAAAAGCTTACTTCTCCCGTTTTTTAAAATCACAGCTTCTAGAAGGTTTACATGATTTCTTAAAAACACGAGTTTTTAGAAAATGTGTTTTATTTCATAAATGGAATCAACAAAGTATGCACATTCTATGTCATATCGACTTTCTATAGTTTGCGCATGCGTCCGGAAATAAGAAAAGCTTACTTCTCCCGTTTTTTAAAATCACCGCTTTTAGAAGGTTTACATGCTTTCTTAAAAAACACGAGTTTTTAGCAAATGTGTTTTATTTCATAAATGGAATCAACAAAGTATGCACATTCTACGTCATAACGACTTTCTATAGTTTGGGCATTCGTCCGGAAATAAGAAAAGCTTACTTCCACCGTTATTTAAAATCACAGCTTCTAGAAGGTTTACATGATTTCGTAAAAAACACGAGTTTTTAGAAAATGTCTTTTATTTCATAAATGGAATCTACAAAGTATGCACATTCTACGTCATAATGACTTTCTATAGTTTGCGCATGCGTCCGGAAATATGAAAAACTTACTTCTCCCGTTTTTTAAAATCACAGCTTCTAGAAGGTTTACATGATTTCTTAAAAAACACGAGTTTTTAGAAAATGTGTTTTATTTAATAAATGGAATCAACAAAGTATGCACATTCTACATCATAACGACTTTCTATAGTTTGCGCATTCGTCCGGAAATAAGAAAAGCTTACTTCCACCGTTTTTTAAAATCACAGCTTCTAGAAGGTTTACATGATTTCGTAAAAAACACGAGTTTTTAGAAAATCTGTTTTATTTCATAAATGGAATCTACAAAGTATCCACATTCTATGTCATAACGACTTTCTATATTTTGCGCATCCATCCGGAAATAAGAAAAGCTTACTTCCCCCGTTTTTTAAAATCACGGCTTCTAGAAGGTTTACATGATTTATTAAAAAACACGAGTTTTTAGAAAATGTGTTTTATTTCATCAATGGAATCAGCAAAGTATTCACATTCTACGTCATAACGACTTTCTATAGTTTGCACATGCGTCCGGAAATAAGAAAAGCTTACTTCTCCCGTTTTTTTAAATCACAGCTTCTAGAAGGTTTACATGATTTCTTAAAAAACACGAGTTTTTAGAAAATGTGTTTATTTCATAAATGGAATCAACAAACTATGCACATTCTACGTCATAATGACTTTCTATAGTTTGCACATTCGTCTGGAAATAAGAAAAGCTTACTTTCACCGTTATTTAAAATCACAACTTCTAGAATGTTTACATGATTTCGTAAAAAACACGAGTTTTTAGAAAATGTGTTTTATTTCATAAAGGGAATCTACAAAGTATGCACATTCTACGTCATAACGACTTTCTATAGTTTGCGCATGCGTCCGGAAATAAGAAATGCTTACTTCCCTTGTTTTTTAAAATCACAGCTTCTAGAAGGTTTACATGATTTCTTAAAAAACACGAGTTTTTAGAAAATGTGTTTTATTTGATAAATGGAATCTACAAAGTATGCACATTCTAGGTCATAACGACTTTCTATAGTTTGCGCATGGGTCTAGAAATAAGAAAAGCTTACTTCCCCCGTTTTTTAAAATCACAGCTTCTAGAAGGTTTACATGATTTCTTAAAAAACACGAGTTTTTAGAAAATGTGTTTTATTTCATAAATGGAATCATCAAAGTATGCACATTCTACGTCATAACGACTTTCTATAGGTTGCGCATGCGTTTGAAAATAAGAAAAGCTTACTTCCCGCGTTTTTTAAAATCACACCTTCTAGAAGGTTTACATGATTTGTTAAAAAACACGAGTTTTTAGAAAATGTGTTTTATTTCATAAATGGAATCAACAAAGTATGCACATTCTATTTCATAACGACTTTCTATAACTTGTGCAATCGTCCGGACATAGGAAAAGCTTACTTCCACTGTTTTCTAAAATCACATTTTCCAGAAGGTTTACATGATTTCGTAAAAAACAGGAGTTTTTAGAAAATGTGTTTTATTTCATAAATGGAATGAACAAAGTATGCACATTCTACGTCATAACGAATTTCTATAGTTTGCGCATGCGTTCGGAAATAAGAAAAGCTTACTTCCCCCGTTTTTTAAAATCACATCTTCTAGAAGGTTTACATGATTTCTTAAAAAACACGAGTATTTAGAAAATGTGTTTTATTTCATAAATGGAATCAACAAAATATGCACATTCTACGTCATAACGACTTTCTATAGTTTGCGCATGCGTTTGGAAATAACAAAAGCTTACTTCCCCCGTTTTTTAAAATCACAGCTTCTAGAAGGTTTACATGATTTCTTAAAAAACACGAATTTTTAGAAAATATGTTTTATTTCATAAATAGAATCAACAAAGTATGCACATTCTACGTCATAAAGACTTTCTATAGTTTGCACATGCGTCCGGAAATAAGAAAAGCTTACTTCCACCGTTTTTTAAAATCACAGCTTCTAGAAGGTTTACATGATTTCGTAAAAAACACAAATTTTTAGAAAATGTGTTTTATTTCATAAATGGAATCTACAAAGTATGCACATTCTACGTCATAACGACTTTCTATAGTTTGCACATGCATCCGGAAATAAGAAAAGCTTACTTCCACCGTTTTTTAAAATCACACCTTCTAGAAGGTTTACATGATTTCGTAAAAAACACGAGTTTTTAGAAAATGTGTTTTATTTCATAAATGGAATCTACAAAGTATGCACATTCTACGTCATAACGACTTTCTATAGTTTGCGCATGCTTCCGGAAATAAGAAAAGCTTACTTCCCCCGTTTTTTAAAATCACAGCTTCAAGAAGAATTACATGATTTCTTAAAAAACACGAGTTTTTAGAAAATGTTTTTTATTTCATAAATATAATCAACAAAGTATGCACATTCTACGTCATAACGACTTTCTATACTTTGCGCATGCGTCCGGAAATAAGAAAAGCTTACTTCCCCCGTTTTTTAAAATCACAGCTTCTAGAAGGTTTACATGATTTCGTATAAAACACGAGTTTTTAGAAAATGTGTTTTATTTCATTAATGGAATCTACAAAGTATGGACATTCTACGTCATAACGACTTTCTATAGTTTGCGCATGCGTCCGGAAATAAGAAAAGCTTACTTCCACCATTTTTTAAAATCACAGCTTCTAGAAGGTTTACATGATTTCTTAAAAAACACGAGTTTTTAGAAAATGTGTTTTATTTCATAAATGGAATCAACAAAGTATGCACATTCTACGTCATAACGACTTTCTATAGTTTGCACATGCGTCCGGAAATAAGTAAATCTTACTTCCACCGTGTTTTAAAATCACAGCTTCTAGAAGGTTTACATCATTTCTTAAAAAACACTAGTTTTTAGAAAATGCGTTTTATTTCATAAATAGAATCAACAAAGTATGCACATTCTACGTCATAACGACTTTCTATAGTTTGCGAATGCGTCTGGAAATAAGAAAAGATTACTTCCACCGTTTTTTTAAAATCACAGCTTCTAGAAGGTTTACATGATTTCGTAAACAACACGAGTTTTTAGAAAATGTGTTTTATTTCCTAAATGGAATCAACAAAGTATGCACATTCTACGTCATAACGACTTTCTATAGTTTATGCATGCGTCCGGAAATAAGAAAAGCTTACTTCCACCGTTTTTTAAAATCACAGCTTCTAGAAGGTTTACATGATTTCTTAAAAAACACGAGTTTTTAGAAAATGTGTTTTATTTCATAAATGGAATCAACACAGTATGCACATTCTACGTCATAACGACTTTCTATAGTTTGCGCATACGTCCGGAAATAAGAAAAGCTTACTTCCACCGTTTTTTAAAATCACAGCTTCTAGAAGGTTTACATGATTTCGTAAAAAACACGACTTTTCAGAAAATGTGTTTTCTTTTATAAATGGAATCTACAAAGTATGCACATTCTACGTCATAACGACTTTCTATAGTTTGCGCATTCGTCCGGAAATAAGAAAAGATTACTTCCACCGTTATTTAAAATCACAGCTTCTGGAAGGTTTACATGATTTCGTAAAAAACACGAGTTTTTAGAAAATGTGTTTTATTTCATAAATGAAATCTACAAAGTATGCACATTCTACATCATAACGACTTTCTATAGTTTGCGCATGCGTTCGGAAATAAGAAAAGCTTAGTTCCCCCGTTTTCTAAAATCACAGCTTCTAGAAGGTTTACATGATTTATTAAAAAACACAAGTTTTTAGAAAATGTGTTTTATTCCATAAATGGAATCGACAAAGTATGAACATTCTACGTCATAACGACTTTATATACTTTGCGCATGCTTCCGGAAATAAGAAAAGCTTACTTCTCCCGTTTTTTAAAATCACAGCTTCTAGAAGGTTTACATGATTTCTTAAAAAACAAGAGTTTTTAGAAAATGTGTTTTATTTAATAAATGGAATCAACAAAGTATGCACATTCTACGTCATAACGACTTTCTATAGTTTGAGCATTCATCCGGAAATAAGAAAAGCTGACTACCACCGTTTTTTAAAATCACAGCTTCTAGAAGGTTTACATAATTTCGTAAAAAACACGAGTTTTTAGAAAATGTGTTTTATTTCATAAATGGAATCTACAAAGTATCCACATTCTACGTCATAATGACTTTCTATAGTTTGCGCATGCGTCCGGAAGTAAGAAACGCTTACTTCCCCCGTTTTTTAAAATCACAGCTTCTAGAAGCTTTACATGATTTGTTAAAAAACACGAGTTTTTAGAAAATGTGTTTTATTTCATAAATGGAATCTACAAAGTATGCACATTCTACGTCATAATGACTTTCTATAGTTTGCGCATTCGTCAGGAAATAAGAAAAGCTTACTTCCCCCGTTTTTTAAAATCACAGCTTCTAGAAGGTTTACATGATTTCTTAAAAAACACGAGTTTTTAGAAAATGTGTTTTATTTCATAAATGGAATCATCAAAGTATGCACATTCTACGTCATAACGACTTTCTATAGTTTGCGCATGCGTTTGGAAATAAGAAAAGCTTACTTCTCCCGTTTTTTAAAATCACAGCTTCTAGAAGGTTTACTAGATTTCTTAAAAACACGAGTTTTTAGAAAATGTATTTTATTTCATAAATGGAATCAACAAAGTATGCACATTATACGTCATAACGACTTTCTATAGTTTGCGCATGCGTCCGGAAATAAGAAAATATTACTTCTCCCGTTTTTTAAAATCACAGCTTCTAGAAGGTTTACATGATTTCGTAAAAAACACGAGTTTTTAGAAAATGTGTTTTATTTCATAAATGGAATCTACAAAGTATGCACACTCTACGTCATAACGACTTTGTATTGTTTGCGTAAGCGTCCGGAAATAACAAAAGCTTACTTCCACCGTTTTTTAAAATCACAGCTTCTAGAAGGTTTACATGATTTCGTAAAAAACACGAGTTTTTAGAAAATGTGTTTTATTTCATAAATGGAATCTACGAAGTATGCACATTCTACGTCATAACGAGTTTCTATTGTTTGCGCATGCGTCCGGAAATAAGAAAATCTTACTTCCACCGTTTTTTAAAATCACATCTTCTAGAAGGTTTACATGATTTCGTAAAAAAACACGAGTTTTTAGAAAATGTGTTTTATTTCATAAATGGAATCAACAAAGTATGCACATTCTACGTCATAACGACTTTCTATAGTTTGCGCATGCGTTTGGAAATAAGAAAACCTTACTTCCCCCGTTTTTTAAAATCACAGCTTCTAGAAGGTTTACATGATTTCTTAAAAAACACGAGTTTTTAGAAAATGTGTTTTATTTCATAAACGGAATCAACAAAGTATGCACATTCTACGTCATAACAACTTTCTATAGTTTGCGCATGCGTTTAGAAATAAGAAAAGCTTACTTCTCAAGTTTTTTAAAATCACGGCTTCTAGCAGGTTTACATGATTTCTTAAAAAACACGAGTTTTTAGAAAATGTGTTTTATTTCATAAATGGAATCAAAAAAGTATGCACATTCTACGTCATAACGACTTTCTATAGTTTGCGCATGCGTCCGGAAATAAGAAAAGCTTAATTCTCCCATTTTTTAAAATCAGAGCTTCTAGAAGGTTTACATGTTTTCGTAAAAAATATGAGTTTTTAGAAAATATGTTTTATTTCATAAATGGAATCTACAAAGTATGCAAATTCTATGTCATAACGACTTTGTATTGTTTGCGCATGCGTCTGGAAATAACAAAAGCTTACTTCCACCGTTTTTTAAAATCACAGCTTCTACAAGGTTTACATGATTTCGTAAAAAACACGAGTTTTTAGAAAATGTGTTTTATTTCATAAATGGAATGAACAAAGTATGCACATTCTACGTCATAACAACTTTCTATAGTTTGCGCATGCGTTTGGAAATAAGAAAAGCTTACTTCCCCCGTTTTTTAAAATCACAGCTTCTAGAAGGTTTACATGATTTCTCAAAAAACACGAGTTTTTAGAAAATGTGTTTTATTTCATAAATAGAATCAACAAAGTATGCACATTCTACGTCATAACGACTTTCTATAGTTTGCACATGCGTCCGGAAATAATAAAAGCTTACTTCCATAGTTTTTTAAAATCACAGCTTCTAGAAGGTTTACATGATTTCGTAAAAAACATGAGTTTTTAGAAAATGTGTTTTATTTCATAAATGGAATCAACAAAGTATGCAAATTCTATGTCATTACGACTTTCTATTGTTTGCGCATGCGTCTGGAAATAAGAAAAGCTTACTTCCACCGTTTTTTAAAATCACAGCTTCTAGAAGGTTTACATGATTTCGTAAAAAACACGAATTTTTAGAAAATGTGTTTTATTTCATAAATGGAATGAACAAAGTATGCACATTCTACGTCATAACGACTTTCTATAGTTTGCGCATGCGTTTGGAAATAAGAAAAGCTTACTTCCACGTTTTTTAAAATCACAGCTTCTAGAAAGTTTAAATGATTTCTTAAAAAACACGAGTTTTTAGAAAATGTGTTTTATTTCATCAATAGAATCAACAAAGTATGCACATTCTACGTCATAACGACTTTCTATAGTTTGCACATGCGTCCGGAAATAAGAAAAGCTTACTTCCACCGTTTTTTTAAAATCACAGCTTCTAGAAGGTTTACAAGATTTCGTAAAAAACACGAGTTTTTAGAAAATGTGTTTTATTTCATAAATGGAATCTACAAAGTATGCACATTCTACGTCATAACGACTTTCTATAGTTTGCGCATGCATCAGGAAATAAGAAAAGCTTACTTCGACCGTTTTTTAAAATCACAGCTTCTAGAAGGTTTACATGATTTCGTAAAAAACATGAGTTTTTAGAAAATGTGTTTTATTTCGTAAATGGAATCTACAAAGTATGCACATTGTACGTCATAACGACTTTCTATAGTTTGCGCATGCCTTCGGAAATAAGAAAAGCTTACTTCCCCCGTTTTTTAAAATCACAGCTTCTAGAAGGTTTACATGATTTCTTAAAAAACACGAGTTTTTAGAAAATTTGTTTTATTTCATAAATGAAATCAACAAAGTATGCACATTCTACATCGTAACGACTTTCTATAGTTTGCGCATGCGTCCGGAAATAAAAAAGCTTACGTCCACCGTTTTTTAAAATCACAGCTTCTAGACGGTTTACATGATTTCGTAAAAAACACGAGTTTTTAGAAAATGTGTTTTATTTCATCAATGGAATCTACAAAGTATGCACATTCTACGTCATAACGACTTTCTATAGTTTGCGCATGCATCCGGAAATAAGAAAAGCTTACTTCCACCATTTTTTAAAATTACAACTTCTAGAAGGTTTACATGATTTCGTAGAAAACACAAGTTTTTAGAAAATGTGTTTTATTTCATAAATGGAATCTACAAAGTATGCACATTCTACGTCATAACGACTTTATATATTTTGCGCATGCGACCGGAAATAAGAAAAGCTTAATCAACCGTTTTTTAAAATCACAGCTTCTAGAAGGTTTACATGATTTCGTAAAAAACACAAGTTTTTAGAAAATGTGTTTTATTTCATAAATGGAATCTACAAAGTATGCACATTCTACGTCATAACGACATTCTATAGTTTGCACATGCGTCTGGAAATAAGAAAAGCTTACTTCCACCGTTTTTTAAAATCACAGCTTCTAGAAGGTTTACATGATTTCGTAAAAAACACGAGTTTTTAGAAAATGTGTTTTATTTCATAAATGGAATCAACAAAGTATGCACATTCTACGTCATAACGACTTTCTATAGTTTGCGCATGTGTTTGAAAATAAGAAAAGCTTACTTCCCCCGTTTTTTAAAATCACAGCGTCTAGAAGTTTTACATGATTTCTTAAAAAACACGAGTTTTTAGAAAATGTGTTTTATTTCATAAAGGGAATCAACAAAGTATGCACTTTCTAAGTCATAATGACTTTCTATAGTTTGCGCATGCGTTTGGAAATAAGAAAAGCTTACTTCCCCCGTTTTTTAAAATCACAGCTTCTAGAAGGTTTACATGATTTCGTAAAAAAAATGAGTTTTTAGAAAATGTGTTTTATTTCATAAATGGAATCCACAAAGTATGCACATTCTACATCATAACGACTTTCTATAGTTTGCACATGCGTTCGGAAATAAGAAAAGCTTACTTCCACCGTTTTTTAAAATCACAGCTTCTAGAAGGTTTACATCATTTCGTAAAAAACACGAGTTTTTAGAAAATGTGTTTTATTTCATAAATGGAATCTACAAAGTAAGCACATTCTACGTCATAACGACATTCTATAGTTTGTGCATGCGTCCAGAAATAAGAAAAGCTTACTTCCCCCGTTTTTTAAAGTCACAGCTTCTAGAAGGTTTACATGATTTCTTAAAAAACACGAGTTTTTAGAAAATGTGTTTTATTTCATAAATGGAATCAACAAAGTATGCACATTCTACGTCCTAACGACTTTCTATAGTTTGCGCATGCGTTTGGAAATAAGAAAAGCTTACTTCCCCTGTTTTTTAAAATCACAGCTTCTAGAAGGTTTACATGATTTCTTAAAAAACACTAGTTTTTAGAAAATGTGTTTTATTTCATAAATGGAATCAACAAAGTATGCACATTCTACGTCATAACGACTTTCTATAGTTTGCGCATGCGTCTGGAAATAAGAAAAGCTTACTTCCACCGTTTTTTAAAATCACAGCTTCTAGAAGGTTTACACGATTTCGTAAAAAACACGAGTTTTTAGAAAATGTGTTTTATTTCATAAATGGAATAAACAAAGTATGCACATTCCACGTCATGAGGACTTTATATAGTTTGCGCATTCGTTTGGAAATAAGAAAAGCTTACTTCTCACGTTTTTTAAAATCACAGCTTCTAGAAGGTTTACATGATTTCTTAAAAAACACGAGTTTTTAGAAAATGTGTTTTATTTCATAAATGGAATCTACAAAGTATGCACTCTCTACGTCATAACGAATTTCTATAGTTTGCGCATGCGTCCGGAAATAAGAAAAGCTTACTTCCACCGTTTTTTAAAATCACAGCTTCTAGAAGGTTTACATGATTTCGTAAAAAACATGAGTTTTTAGAAAATGTGTTTTATTTCATAAATGGAATCAACAAAGTATGCACATTCTACATCATAACGACCTTCTATAGTTTGCGCATGCGTTTGGAAATAAGAAAAGCTTACTTCCCCCGTTTTTTAAAATCACAGCTTCTAGAAGGTTTACATGATTTTGTAAAAAACACGAGTTTTTAGAAAATGTGTTTTATTTAATAAATGGAATCTACAAAGTATGCAAATTCTACGTCACAACGACTTTCTATAGTTTGCGCATGCGTCCGGAAATAAGAAAAGATTACTTCCACTGTTTTTTAAAATCACAGCTTCTAGAAGGTTTACATGATTTCGTAAAAAACACGAGTTTTTAGAAAATGTATTTTATTTCATAAATGGATTCAAAAAAGTATGCACATTCTATGTCATAACAACTTTCTATAGTTTGCGCATGCGTCCGGAAATAAATAAAGCTTACTTCCACCGTTTTTTAAAATCACAACTTCTAGAAGGTTTACATGATTTATTAAAAAACACGAGTTTTTAGAAAATGTGTTTTATTTCAAAAATGGAATCAACAAAGTATGTACATTCTACTTTATAAGTACTTTCTATAGTTTGAGCATGCGTTTGGAAATAAGAAAAGCTTACTTCCCCCGTTTTTTAAAATCACAGCTTTTAGAAGGTTTACATGATTTCTTAAAAAACACGAGTTTTTTGAAAATGTGTTTTATTTCAAAATGGAATCAAAAAAGTATGCAGATTCTACATCATAACGACTTTTTGTAGTTTGCGCATGCGTCCGGAAATAAGAAAAGCTTACTTCCACCGTTTTTTAAAATCACATCTTCTAGAAGGTTTACATGATTTCTTAAAAAACACGAGTTTTTAGAAAATGTGTTTTATTTCATAAATGGAATCAACAAAGTATGCACATTCTACGTCATAACGACTTTCTATTGTTTGCGGATGCGTCCCTAAATAAGAAAACCTTACTTCCACCGTTTTTTAAAATCACAGCTTCTAGAAGGTTTACATGATTTCGTAAAAAACACGAGTTTTTAGAAAATGTGTTTTATTTCATAAATGGAATCTACAAAGTATACACATTCTACGTCATAACGACTTTCTATAGTTTTCACATGCGTCCGGAAATAAGAAAAGCTTACTTCCACCGTTTTTTAAAATCACAGCTTCTAGAAGGTTTACATGATTTCGTAAGAAACACGAGTTTTTAGAAAATGTGTTTTATTTCATAAATGGAATCAAAAAAGTATGCACATTCTACGTCATAACGACTTTCTATTGTTTGCGGATGCGTCCCTAAATAAGAAAACCTTACTTCCACCGTTTTTTAAAATCACAGCTTCTAGAAGGTTTACATGATTTCGTAAAAAACACGAGTTTTTTGAAAATGTGTTTTATTTCATAAATGGAATCAAAAAAGTATGCAGATTCTACATCATAACGACTTTTTGTAGTTTGCGCATGCGTCCGGAAATAAGAAAAGCTTACTTCCACCGTTTTTTAAAATCACATCTTCTAGAAGGTTTACATGATTTCTTAAAAAACACGAGTTTTTAGAAAATGTGTTTTATTTCATAAATGGAATTTACAAAGTATGCACATTCTACGTCATAACGACTTTCTATTGTTTGCGGATGCGTCCCTAAATAAGAAAACCTTACTTCCACCGTTTTTTAAAATCACAGCTTCTAGAAGGTTTACATGATTTCGTAAAAAACACGAGTTTTTAGAAAATGTGTTTTATTTCATAAATGGAATCTACAAAGTATACACATTCTACGTCATAACGACTTTCTATAGTTTTCGCATGCGTCCGGAAATAAGAAAAGCTTACTTCCACCGTTTTTTAAAATCACAGCTTCTAGAAGGTTTACATGATTTCGTAAGAAACACGAGTTTTTAGAAAATGTGTTTTATTTCATAAATGGAATCAACAAAGTATGCACATTCTACGTCATAACGAATTTCTATAGTTTGTGCATTCGTCCGGAAATATGAAAAGCATACTTCCACCGTTTTTTAAAATCACAGCTTCTAAAAGGTTTACATGATTTCGTAAAAAACACGAGTTTTTAGAAAATGTATTTATTTCATAAATGGAATCAACAAAGTATGCACATTCTACGTCATAACGACTTTCTATAGTTTGCGCATGTGTTTGGAAATAAGAAAAGCTTACTTCCCCCGTTTTTTAAAATCACAGCTTCTAGAAGTTTTACATGATTTCTTAAAAAACACGAGTTTTTAGAAAATGTGTTTTATTTCATAAATGGAATCAACAAAGTATGCACATTCTACATCATAACGACTTTCTATAGTTTGCACATGCGTCCGGAAATAAGAAAAGCTTACTTCCATCGTTTTTTAAAATCACAGCTTCTAGAAGGTTTACATGATTTCGTAAAAAACACGAGTTTTTAGAAAATGTGTTTTATTTCATAAATGGAATCAACAAAGTATGCACATTCTACGTCATAATGACTTTCTATAGTTTGCGCATGTGTTTGGAAATAAGAAAAGCTTACTTCCCCCGTTTTTTAAAATCACAGCTTCTAGAAGTTTTACATGATTTCTTAAAAAACACGACTTTTTAGAAAATGTGTTTTATTTAATAAATGGAATCTACAAAGTATGCACATTCTACATCATAACGACTTTCTATAGTTTGCGCATGCGTCCGGAAATAAGAAAAGCTTACTTCCACCGTTTTTTAAAATCACTGCTTCTAGAAGGTTTACATGATTTCGAAAAAAAACGAGTTTTAAGAAAATGTGTTTTATTTAATAAATGGAATCTACAAAGTATGCACATTCTACATCATAACGACTTTCTATAGTTTGCACATGCGTCCGGAAATAAGAAAAGCTTACTTCCACCGTTTTTTAAAATCACAGCTTCTAGAAGGTTTACATGATTTCGTAAAAAACACGAGTTTTTAGAAAATGTGTTTTATTTCATAAATGGAATCTACAAAGTATGCACATTCTACATCATAACGACTTTCTATAGTTTGCGCATGCGTCCGGAAATAAGAAAAGCTTAATCAACCGTTTTTTAAAATCACATCTTCTAGAAGGTTTACATGATTTCGTAAAAAACTCGAGTTTTTAGAAAATGTGTTTTATTTCATCAATGGAATCTACAAAGTATGCACATTCTACGTCATAACGACATTCTATAGTTTGTGCATGCGTCCGGAAATAAGAAAAGCTTACTTCCACCGTTTTTTAAAATCACAGCTTCTAGAAGGTTTACATGATTTCGTAAAAAACACGAGTTTTTAGAAAATGTGTTTTATTTCATAAATGGAATCTACAAAGTATGCACATTCTACATCATAACGACTTTCGATAGTTTGCGCATGCATCCGGAAATAAGAAAATCTTACTTCCACCGTTTTTTAAAATCACAGCTTCTAGAAGGTTTACATGATTTCGTCAAAAACACGAGTTTTTAGAAATTGTGTTTTATTTCATAAATGGAATCAACAAAGTATGCACATTCTACGTCATAACGACTTTCTATAGTTTGCGCATGTGTTCGGAAATAAGAAAAGCTTACTTCCCCCGTTTTTTAAAATCACAGCTTCTAGAAGTTTTACATGATTTCTTAAAAAACACGAGTTTTCAGAAAATGTGTTTTATTTCATAAATGGAATCTACAAAGTATGCACATTCTACATCACAACGACTTTCTATAGTTTGCGCATGCGTCCGGAAATAAGAAAAGCTTACTTCCACCGTTTTTTAAAATCACAGCTTCTAGAAGGTTTACATGATTTCGTAAAAAACATGAGTTTTTAGAAAATGTGTTTTATTTCATAAATGGAATCTACAAAGTATGCACATTCTACGTCATAAGGACTTTCTATAGTTTGCGCATGCGTCCGGATATAATAAAATCTTACTTCCACTGTTTTTTAAAATCACAGCTTCTAGAAGGTTTACATGATTTCGTAAAAAACACGAGTTTTTAGAAAATGTGTTTTATTTCATAAATGGAATCAACAAAGTATGCACATTCTACATCATAACGAATTTCTATAGTTTGTGCATTCGTCCGGAAATATGAAAAGCATACTTCCACCGTTTTTTAAAATCACAGCTTCTAAAAGGTTTACATGATTTTGTAAAAAACACGAGTTTTTAGAAAATGTATTTATTTCATAAATGGAATCAACAAAGTATGCACATTCTACGTCATAACGACTTTCTATAGTTTGCGCATGCGTCTGGAAATAAGAAAAGCTTACTTCCCCCGTTTTTTAAAATCACAGCTTCTAGAAGGTTTACATGATTTCTTAAACAACACGAGTTTTTAGAAAATGTGTTTTTATTTCATAAATGGAATCTACAAAGTATGCACATTCTACGTCATAACGACTTTCTATAGTTTGCGCATGTGTCCGAAAATAAGAAAAGCTTACTTCCACCTTTTCTAAAATCACAGCTTCTAGAAGGCTTACATGATTTCTTACAAAACACGAGTTTTTAGAAAATGTGTTTTATTTCATAAATGGAATCAACAAAGTATGCACATTCTACGTCATAACGACTTTCTATAGTTTGCGCATGCGTTTGGAAATAAGAAAAGCTTACTTCCACCGTTTTTTAAAATCACAGCTTCTAGAAGGTTTACATGATTTCTTAAAAAACACGAGTTTTTAGAAAATTTGTTTTATTTCATAAATGGAATCAGTAAAGTATGCACATTCTACGTGATAACGACTTTCTATAGTTTGCGCATGCGTCCGGAAATACGAAAAGCTTACTTCCACCATTTTTTAAAATCACAGCTTCTAGAAGGTTTACATGACTTCTTAAAAAACACGAGTTTTTAGAAAATGTGTTTTATTTCATAAATGGAATCAACAAAGTATGCACATTCTACGTCATAACGACTTTCTATAGTTTGCGCATGCGTCCGGAAATAAGAAAAGCTTACCTCCCCAGTTTTTTAAAATCACAGATTCTAGATGTTTGCATGATTTCTTAAAAAACACAAGTTTTTAGAAAATGTGTTTTATTAAATAAATGGAATCAACAAAGTATGCACATTCTACGTCATAACGACTTTCTATAGTTTGCGCATGCGTTTGGAAATAAGAAAAGCTTACTTCCCCCGTTTTTTAAAATCACAGCTTCTAGAAGGTTTACATGATTTCGTAAAAAACATGAGTTTTTAGAAAATGTGTTTTATTTCATAAATGGAATCAACAAAGTATGCACATTCTACATCATAACGACCTTCTATAGTTTGCGCATGCGTTTGGAAATAAGAAAAGCTTACTTCCCCCGTTTTTTAAAATCACAGCTTCTAGAAGGTTTACATGATTTTGTAAAAAACACGAGTTTTTAGAAAATGTGTTTTATTTAATAAATGGAATCTACAAATTATGCAAATTCTACGTCACAACGACTTTCTATAGTTTGCGCATGCGTCCGGAAATAAGAAAAGATTACTTCCACTGTTTTTTAAAATCACAGCTTCTAGAAGGTTTACATGATTTCGTAAAAAACACGAGTTTTTAGAAAATGTATTTTATTTCATAAATGGATTCAAAAAAGTATGCACATTCTACGTCATAACAACTTTCTATAGTTTGCGCATGCGTCCGGAAATAAGAAAAGCTTACTTCCACCGTTTTTTAAAATCACAACTTCTAGAAGGTTTACATGATTTATTAAAAAACACGAGTTTTTAGAAAATGTGTTTTATTTCAAAAATGGAATCAACAAAGTATGTACATTCTACTTTATAAGTACTTTCTATAGTTTGAGCATGCGTTTGGAAATAAGAAAAGCTTACTTCCCCCGTTTTTTAAAATCACAGCTTTTAGAAGGTTTACATGATTTCTTAAAAAACACGAGTTTTTTGAAAATGTGTTTTATTTCATAAATGGAATCAAAAAAGTATGCAGATTCTACATCATAACGACTTTTTGTAGTTTGCGCATGCGTCCGGAAATAAGAAAAGCTTACTTCCACCGTTTTTTAAAATCACATCTTCTAGAAGGTTTACGTGATTTCTTAAAAAACACGAGTTTTTAGAAAATGTGTTTTATTTCATAAATGGAATTTACAAAGTATGCACATTCTACGTCATAACGACTTTCTATTGTTTGCGGATGCGTCCCTAAATAAGAAAACCTTACTTCCACCGTTTTTTAAAATCACAGCTTCAAGAAGGTTTACATGATTTCGTAAAAAAAACGAGTTTTTAGAAAATGTGTTTTATTTCATAAATGGAATCTACAAAGTATACACATTCTACGTCATAACGACTTTCTATAGTTTTCGCATGCGTCCGGAAATAAGAAAAGCTTACTTCCACAGTTTTTTAAAATCACAGCTTCTAGAAGGTTTACATGATTTCGTAAGAAACACGAGTTTTTAGAAAATGTGTTTTATTTCATAAATGGAATCAACAAAGTATGCACATTCTACGTCATAACGAATTTCTATAGTTTGTGCATTCGTCCGGAAATATGAAAAGCATACTTCCACCGTTTTTTAAAATCACAGCTTCTAAAATGTTTACATGATTTCGTAAAAAACACGAGTTTTTAGAAAATGTATTTATTTCATAAATGGAATCAACAAAGTATGCACATTCTACGTCATAACGACTTTCTATAGTTTGCGCATGTGTTTGGAAATAAGAAAAGCTTACTTCCCCCGTTTTTTAAAATCACAGCTTCTAGAAGTTTTACATGATTTCTTAAAAAACACGAGTTTTTAGAAAATGTGTTTTATTTCATAAATGGAATCAACAAAGTATGCACATTCTACATCATAACGACTTTCTATAGTTTGCACATGCGTCCGGAAATAAGAAAAGCTTACTTCCATCGTTTTTTAAAATCACAGCTTCTAGAAGGTTTACATGATTTCGTAAAAAACACGAGTTTTTAGAAAATGTGTTTTATTTCATAAATGGAATCAACAAAGTATGCACATTCTACGTCATAATGACTTTCTATAGTTTGCGCATGTGTTTGGAAATAAGAAAAGCTTACTTCCCCCGTTTTTTAAAATCACAGCTTCTAGAAGTTTTACATGATTTCTTAAAAAACACGACTTTTTAGAAAATGTGTTTTATTTCATAAATGGAATCTACAAAGTATGCACATTCTACATCATAACGACTTTCTATAGTTTGCGCATGCGTCCGGAAATAAGAAAAGCTTACTTCCACCGTTTTTTAAAATCACTGCTTCTAGAAGGTTTACATGATTTCGAAAAAAAACGAGTTTTAAGAAAATGTGTTTTATTTCATAAATGGAATCTACAAAGTATGCACATTCTACATCATAACGACTTTCTATAGTTTGCACATGCGTCCGGAAATAAGAAAAGCTTACTTCCACCGTTTTTTAAAATCACAGCTTCTAGAAGGTTTACATGATTTCGTAAAAAACACGAGTTTTTAGAAAATGTGTTTTATTTCATAAATGGAATCTACAAAGTATGCACATTCTACATCATAACGACTTTCTATAGTTTGCGCATGCGTCCGGAAATAAGAAAAGCTTAATCAACCGTTTTTTAAAATCACATCTTCTAGAAGGTTTACATGATTTCGTAAAAAACTCGAGTTTTTAGAAAATGTGTTTTATTTCATCAATGGAATCTACAAAGTATGCACATTCTACGTCATAACGACATTCTATAGTTTGCGCATGCGTCCGGAAATAAGAAAAGCTTACTTCCACCGTTTTTTAAAATCACAGCTTCTAGAAGGTTTACATGATTTCGTAAAAAACACGAGTTTTTAGAAAATGTGTTTTATTTCATAAATGGAATCTATAAAGTATGCACATTGTACATCATAACGACTTTCGATAGTTTGCGCATGCGTCCGGAAATAAGAAAATCTTACTTCCACCGTTTTTTAAAATCACAGCTTCTAGAAGGTTTACATGATTTCGTCAAAAACACGAGTTTTTAGAAATTGTGTTTTATTTCATAAATGGAATCAACAAAGTATGCACATTCTACGTCATAACGAATTTCTATAGTTTGCGCATGTGTTCGGAAATAAGAAAAGCTTACTTCCCCCGTTTTTTAAAATCAGATCTTCTAGAAGTTTTACATGATTTCTTAAAAAACACGAGTTTTTAGAAAATGTGTTTTATTTCATAAATGGAATCTACAAAGTATGCACATTCTACATCACAACGACTTTCTATAGTTTGCGCATGCGTCTGGAAATAAGAAAAGCTTACTTCCACCGTTTTTTAAAATCACAGCTTCTAGAAGGTTTACATGATTTCGTAAAAAACATGAGTTTTTAGAAAATGTGTTTTATTTCATAAATGGAATCTACAAAGTATGCACATTCTACGTCATAAGGACTTTCTATAGTTTGCGCATGCGTCCGGATATAATAAAATCTTACTTCCACTGTTTTCTAAAATCACAGCTTCTAGAAGGTTTACATGATTTCGTAAAAAACACGAGTTTTTAGAAAATGTGTTTTATTTCAGAAATGGAATCAACAAAGTATGCAAATTCTACGTCATAATGACTTTCTATACTTTGCGCAAGTGTTTGGAAATAAGAAAAGCTTACTTCTCCCGTTTTTTAAAATCACAGCTTGTAGAAGGTTTACATGTTTTCTTAAAAAACATGAGTTTTTAGAAAATGTGTTTTTTTTCATAAATTGAATCAACAAAGTATGCATATTCTAAATCATAACGACTTTCTATACTTTGCGCATGCGTCCGGAAATAAGAAAAGCTTACTTCCACCGTTTTTTAAAATCACAGCTTCTAGAAGGTTTACATGATTTCGTAAAAAACACGAGTTTTTAGAAAATGTGTTTTATTTCATAAATAGAATCAACAAAGTATGCACATTCTACATCATAACGACTTTATATAGTTTGCGCATGCGTCCGGAAATAAGAAAAGCTTAATCAACCGTTTTTTAAAATCACAGCTTCTAGAAGGTTTACATGATTTCGTAAAAAACTTGAGTTTTTAGAAAATGTGTTTTATTTCATTAATGGAATCTGCAAAGTATGCACATTCTACGTCATAACGACATTCTATAGTTTGCGCATGCGTTCGGAAATAAGAAAAGCTTACTTCCACCGTTTTTTAAAATCACAGCTTCTAGAAGGTTTACATGATTTCGTAAAAAACACGAGTTTTTAGAAAATGTGTTTTATTTCATAAATGGAATCTACAAAGTATCCACATTCTACATCATAACGACTTTCTATAGTTTGCGCATGCGTCCGAAAATAAGAAAAGCTTGCTTCCACCGTTTTTTGAAATCACAGCTTTTAGAAGGTTTACATGATTTCGTAAAAAACACGGGTTTTTAGAAAATGTGTTTTATTTCATAAATGGAATCTACAAAGTATGCACATTCTACGTCATAACGACTTTCTATAGTTTATGCATGCCTCCGGAAATAAGAAAAGCTTACTTCCAACGTTTTTTAAAATCACAGCTTCAAAAAGGTTTACATGATTTCGTAAAAAACACGAGTTTTTAGAAAATGTGTTTTATTTCATAAATGGAATCTACAAAGTATGCACATTCTACGTCATAACGACTTTCTATAGTTTGCGCATGCTTCCGGAAATAAGAAAAGCTTACTTCCCCCGTTTTTTAAAATCACAGCTTCTAGAAGGTTTACATGATTTCTTAAAAAACACGAGTTTTTAGAAAATTTGTTTTATTTCATAAATGGAATCAACAAAGTATGCACATTCTACATCGTAACGACTTTCTATAGTTTGCGCATCCGTCCAGAAATAAAAAAAGCTTACTTCCACCGTTCTTTAAAATCACAGCTTCTAGAAGGTTTACATGATTTCGTAAAAAACACGAGTTTTTAGAAAATGTGTTTTATTTCATCAATGGAATCTACAAAGTATGCACATTCTACATCATAACGACTTTCTATAGTTTGAGCATGCATCCGGAAATAAGAAAAGCTTACTTCCACCATTTTTTAAAATCACAGCTTCTAGAAGGTTTACATGATTTCGTAAAAAACACAAGTTTTTAGAAAATGTATTTTATTTCATAAATGGAATCTACAAAGTATGCACATTCTACGTCATAACGACTTTATATAGTTTGCGCATGCGTCCGGAAATAAGAAAAGCTTAATCAACCGTTTTTGAAAATCACAGCTTTTAGAAGGTTTACATGATTTCATAAAAAACACAAGTTTTTAGAAAATGTGTTTTATTTCATAAATGGAATCTACAAAGTATGCACATTCTACGTCATAACGACATTCTATAGTTTGCACATGCGTCTGGAAATAAGAAAAGCTTACTTCCACCGTTTTTTAAAATCACAGCTTCTAGAAGGTTTACATGATTTCGTAAAAAACACGAGTTTTTATAAAATGTAATTTATTTCATAAATGGAATCTACAAGGTATGCACATTCTACGTCATAATGACTTTCTATAGTTTGCGCATGCGTCCGGATATAAGAAAAGCTTACTTCCACCGTTTTTTAAAATCACAGCTTCTAGAAGGTTTACATGATTTCGTAAAAAACAGGAGTTTTTAGAAAATGTTTTTTATTTCATAAATAGAATCAACAAAGTATGCACATTCTATGTCATAACGACTTTCTATAGTTTGCGCATTCGTCCGGAAATAAGAAAAGCTTACTTCCACAGTTTTTTAAAATCACAGCTTCTAGAAGGTTTACATGATTTCGTAAAAAACACGAGTTTTTAGAAAATGTGTTTTATTTCATAAATGGAATCAACAAAGTATGCACATTCTACGTCAGAACGACTTTCTATAGTTTGCGCATTCGTCCGGAAATAAGAAAAGCTTACTTCCCCCGTTTTTTAAAATCACAGCTTCTAGAAGGTTTACATGATTTCTTAAAAAACAGGAGTTTTTAGAAAATGTGTTTTATTTCATAAATGGATTCAACAAAGTATGCACATTCTACGTCATAACGACTTTCTATAGTTTATGCATGCCTCCGGAAATAAGAAAAGCTTACTTCCAACGTTTTTTAAAATCACAGCTCCAAAAAGGTTTACATGATTTCGTAAAATCACGAGTTTTTAGAAAATGTGTTTTATTTCATAAATGGAATCTACAAAGTATGCACATTCTACGTCATAACGACTTTCTAAAGTTTGCGCATGCGTCCGGAAATAAGAAAAGCTTACTTCCCCCGTTTTTTAAAATCATAGCTTCTAGAAGGTTTACATGATTTCTTAAAAAATAGGAGTATTTAGAAATTGTGTTTTATTTCTTAAATGGAATCAACAAAGTATGCACATTCTACGTCATAACGACTTTCTATATTTTGTGCATGCGTTCGGAAATAAGAAAAGCTTACTTCCCCCGTTTTTTAAAATCACAGCTTCTAGAAGGTTTACATGATTTATTAAAAAACACGAGTTTTTAGAAAATGTGTTTTATTCCATAAATGGAATCAACAAAGTATGCACATTTTACGTCATAACGACATTCTATAGTTTGCGCATGCGTCCGGAAATAAGAAAAGCTTACTTCTCCCGTTTTTTAAAATCACAGCTTCTAGAAGGTTTACATGATTTCTTAAAAAACACGAGTTTTTAGAAAATGTGTTTTATTTAATAAATGGAATCAACAAAGTATGCACATTCTACGTCATAACGACTTTCTATTGTTTGCGCATTCGTCCGGAAATAGGAAAAGCTTACTTCCATCGTTTTTTAAAATCACAGCTTCTAGAAGGTTTACATGATTTCATAAAAAACACGAGTTTTTAGAAAATGTGTTTTATTTCATAAATGGAATCTACAAAGTATCCACATTCTACGTCATAATGACTTTCTATAGTTTGCGCATGCGTCCGGAAATAAGAAACGCTTACTTCCCCCGTTTTTTAAAATCACAGCTTCTAGAAGCTTTACATGATTTCTTAAAAAACATGAGTTTTTAGAAAATATGTTTTATTTCATAAATGGAATCTACAAAGTATGCACATTCTACGTCATAACGACTTTCTATAGTTTGCGCATTCGTCCGGAAATAAGAAAAGCTTACTTCCCCTGTTTTTTAAAATCACAGCTTCTAGAAGGTTTACATGATTTCTTAAAAAACAGGAGTTTTTAGAAAATGTGTTTTATTTCATAAATGGAATCAACAAAGTATGCACATTCTACGTCATAACGACTTTCTATAGTTTGCGCATGCGTTTGGAAATAAGAAAAGCTTACTTCTCCCGTTTTTTAAAATCACGGCTTCTAGAAGGTTTACATGATTTCTTAAAAAACACGAGTTTTTAGAAAATGTGTTTTATTTCATAAATGGAATCAACAAAGTATGCACATTCTACGTCATAACGACTTTCTATAGTTTGTGCATGCGTCCGGAAATAAGAAAAGCTTGCTTCTCCTGTTTTTTAAAATCACGGCTTTTAGAAGGTTTACATGCTTTCTTAAAAATCACGAGTTTTTAGCAAATGTGTTTTATTTCATAAATGGAATCAACAAAGTATGCACATTCTACGTCAAAACGAATTTCTATAGTTTGCGCATTCGTCCGGAAATAAGAAAAGCTTACTTCCACCGTTATTTAAAATCACAGCTTCTAGAAGGTTTACATGATTTCGTAAAAAACACGAGTTTTTAGAAAATGTGTTTTATTTCATAAATGGAATCTACAAAGTATGGACATTTTACGTCATAACGACTTTCTATAGTTTGCGCATGCGTCCGGAAATAAGAAAAGCTTACTTCCCCCGTTTTTTAAAATCACAGCTTCTAGAAGGTTTACATGATTTCTTAAAAAACAGGAGTTTTTAGAAAATGTGTTTTATTTCATAAATGGATTCAACAAAGTATGCACATTCTACGTCATAATGACTTTCTATAGTTTGCGCATTCGTCCGGAAATAAAAAAAGCTTACTTCCACCGTTTTTTAAAATCACATCTTCTAGAAGGTTTACATGATTTCGTAAAAAACACGAGTTTTTAGAAAATGTGTTTTATTTCATAAATGGAATCAACAAAGTATGCACATTCTACGTCATAACGACTTTCTATAGTTTGGGCATGCGTTTGGAAATAAGAAAACCTTACTTCCCCCGTTTTTTAGAATCACAGCTTCTAGAAGGTTTACATGATTTATTAAAAAACAATAGTTTTTAGAAAATGTGTTTTATTTCATCAATCGAATCAACAAAGTATGCACATTCTACATCATAACGAATTTCTATAGTTTGCACATGCGTCCGGAAATAAGAAAAGCTTACTTCTCCCGTTTTTTAAAATCACAGCTTCTAGAAGGTTTACATGATTACTTAAAAAACACGAGTTTTTAGAAAATGTGTTTATTTAAGAAATGGAATCAACAAACTATGCACATTCTACGTCATAATGACTTTCTATAGTTTGCGCATTCGTCCGGAAATAAAAAAAGCTTACTTCCACCGTTTTTTAAAATCACATCTTCTAGAAGGTTTACATGATTTCGTAAAAAACACGAGTTTTTAGAAAATGTGTTTTATTTCATAAATGGAATCAACAAAGTATGCACATTCTACGTCATAACGACTTTCTATAGTTTGGGCATGCGTTTGGAAATAAGAAAACCTTATTTCCCCCGTTTTTTAAAATCACAGCTTCTAGAAGGTTTACATGATTTCTTAAAAAACACGAGTTTTTAGAAAATGTGTTTTATTTCATAAACGGAATCAACAAAGTATGCACATTCTACGTCATAACGACTTTCTATAGTTTGCGCATGCGTTTGGAAATAGGAAAAGCTTACTTCTCAAGTTTTTTAAAATCACGGCTTCTAGCAGGTTTACATGATTTCTTAAAAAACACGAGTTTTTAGAAAATGTGTTTTATTTCATAAATGGAATCAAAAAAGTATGCACATTCTACGTCATAACGACTTTCTATAGTTTGCGCATGCGTCCGGAAATAAGAAAAGCTTAATTCTCCCGTTTTTTAAAATCAGAGCTTCTAGAAGGTTTACATGTTTTCGTAAAAAATATGAGTTTTTAGAAAATATGTTTTATTTCATAAATGGAATCTACAAAGTATGCAAATTCTATGTCATAACGACTTTGTATTGTTTGCGCATGCGTCTGGAAATAACAAAAGCTTACTTCCACCGTTTTTTAAAATCACAGCTTCTACAAGGTTTACATGATTTCGTAAAAAACACGAGTTTTTAGAAAATGTGTTTTATTTCATAAATGGAATGAACAAAGTATGCACATTCTACGTCATAACAACTTTCTATAGTTTGCGCATGCGTTTGGAAATAAGAAAAGCTTACTTCCCCCGTTTTTTAAAATCACAGCTTCTAGAAGGTTTACATGATTTCTTAAAAAACACGAGTTTTTAGAAAATGTGTTTTATTTCATAAATAGAATCAACAAAGTATGCACATTCTACATCATAACGACTTTCTATAGTTTGCACATGCGTCCGGAAATAATAAAAGCTTACTTCCATAGTTTTTTAAAATCACAGCTTCTAGAAGGTTTACATGATTTCGTAAAAAACATGAGTTTTTAGAAAATATGTTTTATTTCATAAATGGAATCAACAAAGTATGCAAATTCTATGTCATTACGACTTTCTATTGTTTGCGCATGCGTCTGGAAATAAGAAAAGCTTACTTCCACCGTTTTTTAAAATCACAGCTTCTAGAAGGTTTACATGATTTCGTAAAAAACACGAGTTTTTAGAAAATGTGTTTTATTTCATAAATGGAATGAACAAAGTATGCACATTCTACGTCATAACGACTTTCTATAGTTTGCGCATGCGTTTGGAAATAAGAAAAGCTTACTTCCACGTTTTTTAAAATCACAGCTTCTAGAAGGTTTAAATGATTTCTTAAAAAACACGAGTTTTTAGAAAATGTGTTTTATTTCATCAATAGAATCAACAAAGTATGCACATTCTACGTCATAACGACTTTCTATAGTTTGCACATGCGTCCGGAAATAAGAAAAGCTTACTTCCACCGTTTTTTTAAAATCACAGCTTCTAGAAGGTTTACAAGATTTCGTAAAAAACACGAGTTTTTAGAAAATGTGTTTTATTTCATAAATGGAATCTACAAAGTATGCACATTCTACGTCATAACGACTTTCTATAGTTTGCGCATGCATCAGGAAATAAGAAAAGCTTACTTCGACCGTTTTTTAAAATCACAGCTTCTAGAAGGTTTACATGATTTCGTAAAAAACATGAGTTTTTAGAAAATGTGTTTTATTTCGTAAATGGAATCTACAAAGTATGCACATTCTACGTCATAACGACTTTCTATAGTTTGCGCATGCCTCCGGAAATAAGAAAAGCTTACTTCCCCCGTTTTTTAAAATCACAGCTTCTAGAAGGTTTACATGATTTCTTAAAAAACACGAGTTTTTAGAAAATTTGTTTTATTTCATAAATGAAATCAACAAAGTATGCACATTCTACATCGTAACGACTTTCTATAGTTTGCGCATGCGTCCAGAAATAAAAAAGCTTACGTCCACCGTTTTTTAAAATCACAGCTTCTAGACGGTTTACATGATTTCGTAAAAAACACGAGTTTTTAGAAAATGTGTTTTATTTCATCTATGGAATCTACAAAGTATGCACATTCTACGTCATAACGACTTTCTATAGTTTGCGCATGCATCCGGAAATAAGAAAAGCTTACTTCCACCATTTTTTAAAATTACAACTTCTAGAAGGTTTACATGATTTCGTAGAAAACACAAGTTTTTAGAAAATGTGTTTTATTTCATAAATGGAATCTACAAAGTATGCACATTCTACGTCATAACGACTTTATATATTTTGCGCATGCGACCGGAAATAAGAAAAGCTTAATCAACCGTTTTTGAAAATCACAGCTTCTAGAAGGTTTACATGATTTCGTAAAAAACACAAGTTTTTAGAAAATGTGTTTTATTTCATAAATGGAATCTACAAAGTATGCACATTCTACGTCATAACGACATTCTATAGTTTGCACATGCGTCTGGAAATAAGAAAAGCTTACTTCCACCGTTTTTTAAAATCACAGCTTCTAGAAGGTTTACATGATTTCGTAAAAAACACGAGTTTTTAGAAAATGTGTTTTATTTCATAAATGGAATCAACAAAGTATGCACATTCTACGTCATAACGACTTTCTATAGTTTGCGCATGTGTTTGGAAATAAGAAAAGCTTACTTCCCCCGTTTTTTAAAATCACAGCGTCTAGAAGTTTTACATGATTTCTTAAAAAACACGAGTTTTTAGAAAATGTGTTTTATTTCATAAAGGGAATCAACAAAGTATGCACTTTCTAAGTCATAATGACTTTCTATAGTTTGCGCATGCGTTTGGAAATAAGAAAAGCTTACTTCCCCCGTTTTTTAAAATCACAGCTTCTAGAAGGTTTACATGATTTCGTAAAAAAAATGAGTTTTTAGAAAATGTGTTTTATTTCATAAATGGAATCCACAAAGTATGCACATTCTACATCATAACGACTTTCTATAGTTTGCACATGCGTCCGGAAATAAGAAAAGCTTACTTCCACCGTTTTTTAAAATCACAGCTTCTAGAAGGTTTACATCATTTCGTAAAAAACACGAGTTTTTAGAAAATGTGTTTTATTTCATAAATGGAATCTACAAAGTAAGCACATTCTACGTCATAACGACATTCTATAGTTTGTGCATGCGTCCAGAAATAAGAAAAGCTTACTTCCCCCGTTTTTTAAAGTCACAGCTTCTAGAAGGTTTACATGATTTCTTAAAAAACACGAGTTTTTAGAAAATGTGTTTTATTTCATAAATGGAATCAACAAAGTATGCACATTCTACGTCCTAACGACTTTCTATAGTTTGCGCATGCGTTTGGAAATAAGAAAAGCTTACTTCCCCTGTTTTTTAAAATCACAGCTTCTAGAAGGTTTACATGATTTCTTAAAAAACACTAGTTTTTAGAAAATGTGTTTTATTTCATAAATGGAATCAACAAAGTATGCACATTCTACGTCATAACGACTTTCTATAGTTTGCGCATGCGTCTGGAAATAAGAAAAGCTTACTTCCACCGTTTTTTAAAATCACAGCTTGTAGAAGGTTTACACGATTTCGTAAAAAACACGAGTTTTTAGAAAATGTGTTTTATTTCATAAATGGAATAAACAAAGTATGCACATTCCACGTCATGAGGACTTTATATAGTTTGCGCATTCGTTTGGAAATAAGAAAAGCTTACTTCTCACGTTTTTTAAAATCACAGCTTCTAGAAGGTTTACATGATTTCTTAAAAAACACGAGTTTTTAGAAAATGTGTTTTATTTCATAAATGGAATCTACAAAGTATGCACTCTCTACGTCATAACGAATTTCTATAGTTTGCGCATGCGTCCGGAAATAAGAAAAGCTTACTTCCACCGTTTTTTAAAATCACAGCTTCTAGAAGGTTTACATGATTTCGTAAAAAACATGAGTTTTTAGAAAATGTGTTTTATTTCATAAATGGAATCAACAAAGTATGCACATTCTACATCATAACAACCTTCTATAGTTTGCGCATGCGTTTGGAAATAAGAAAAGCTTACTTCCCCCGTTTTTTAAAATCACAGCTTCTAGAAGGTTTACATGATTTTGTAAAAAACACGAGTTTTTAGAAAATGTGTGTTATTTAATAAATGGAATCTACAAAGTATGCAAATTCTACGTCACAACGACTTTCTATAGTTTGCGCATGCGTCCGGAAATAAGAAAAGATTACTTCCACTGTTTTTTAAAATCACAGCTTCTAGAAGGTTTACATGATTTCGTAAAAAACACGAGTTTTTAGAAAATGTATTTTATTTCATAAATGGATTCAAAAAAGTATGCACATTCTACGTCATAACAACTTTCTATAGTTTGCGCATGCGTCCGGAAATAAGAAAAGCTTACTTCCACCGTTTTTTAAAATCACAACTTCTAGAAGGTTTACATGATTTATTAAAAAACACGAGTTTTTAGAAAATGTGTTTTATTTCAAAAATGGAATCAACAAAGTATGTACATTCTACTTTATAAGTACTTTCTATAGTTTGAGCATGCGTTTGGAAATAAGAAAAGCTTACTTCCCCCGTTTTTTAAAATCACAGCTTTTAGAAGGTTTACATGATTTCTTAAAAAACACGAGTTTTTTGAAAATGTGTTTTATTTCATAAATGGAATCAAAAAAGTATGCAGATTCTACATCATAACGACTTTTTGTAGTTTGCGCATGCGTCCAGAAATAAGAAAAGCTTACTTCCACCGTTTTTTAAAATCACATCTTCTAGAAGGTTTACATGATTTCTTAAAAAACACGAGTTTTTAGAAAATGTGTTTTATTTCATAAATGGAATCAACAAAGTATGCACATTCTACGTCATAACGACTTTCTATTGTTTGCGGATGCGTCCCTAAATAAGAAAACCTTACTTCCACCGTTTTTTAAAATCACAGCTTCTAGAAGGTTTACATGATTTCGTAAAAAACACGAGTTTTTAGAAAATGTGTTTTATTTCATAAATGGAATCTACAAAGTATACACATTCTACGTCATAACGACTTTCTATAGTTTTCGCATGCGTCCGGAAATAAGAAAAGCTTACTTCCACCGTTTTTTAAAATCACAGCTTCTAGAAGGTTTACATGATTTCGTAAGAAACACGAGTTTTTAGAAAATGTGTTTTATTTCATAAATGGAATCAACAAAGTATGCACATTCTACGTCATAACGACTTTCTATAGTTTGTGCATTCGTCCGGAAATATGAAAAGCATACTTCCACCGTTTTTTAAAATCACAGCTTCTAAAAGGTTTACATGATTTCGTAAAAAACACGAGTTTTTAGAAAATGTATTTATTTCATAAATGGAATCAACAAAGTATGCACATTCTACGTCATAACGACTTTCTATAGTTTGCGCATGCGTCTGGAAATAAGAAAAGCTTACTTCCCCCGTTTTTTAAAATCACAGCTTCTAGAAGTTTTACATGATTTCTTAAACAACACGAGTTTTTAGAAAATGTGTTTTTATTTCATAAATGGAATCTACAAAGTATGCACATTCTACGTCATAACGACTTTCTATAGTTTGCGCATGTGTCCGGAAATAAGAAAAGCTTACTTCCACCTTTTCTAAAATCACAGCTTCTAGAAGGCTTACATGATTTCTTAAAAAACACGAGTTTTTAGAAAATGTGTTTTATTTCATAAATGGAATCAACAAAGTATGCACATTCTACGTCATAACGAATTTCTATAGTTTGCGCATGCGTTTGGAAATAAGAAAAGCTTACTTCCCCCGTTTTTTAAAATCACAGCTTCTAGAAGGTTTACATGATTTCCTAAAAAACACGAGTTTTTAGAAAATGTGTTTTATTTCATAAATGGAATCAACAAAGTATGCACATTCTACATCATAATGACCTTCTATAGTTTGCGCATGCGTTTGGAAATAAGAAAAGCTTACTTCCCCCGTTTTTTAAAATCAAAGCTTCTAGAAGGTTTACATGATTTCGTAAAAAACACGAGTTTTTAGAAAATGTGTTTTATTTCCTAAATAGAATCAATAAAGTATGCACATTCTACGTCATAACGAATTTCTATAGTTTGCGGATGCGTCCGGAAATAAGAAAAGCTTACTTCCACCGTTTTTTAAAATCACAGCTTCTAGAAGGTTTACATGATTTCGTAAAAAACACGAGTTTTTAGAAAATGCGTTTTATTTCATAAATAGAATCTACAAAGTATGCACATTCTACGTTATAACGACTTTCTATAGTTTGCGCATACGTCCGGAAATAAGAAAAGCTTACTGCGACCGTTTTTTAAAATCACAGCTTCTAGAAGGTTTACATGATTTCGTAAAAAACACGAGTTTTTAGAAAATGCGTTTTATTTCATAAATAGAATCTACAAAGTATGCACATTCTACGTTATAACGACTTTCTATAGTTTGCGCATACGTCCGGAAATAAGAAAAGCTTACTGCGACCGTTTTTTAAAATCACGGCTTCTAGAAGGTTTACATGATTTCGTAAAAAACATGAGTTTTTAGAAAATGTGTTTTATTTCATAAATGGAATCAACAAAGTATGCACATTCTACATCATAACGACCTTCTATAGTTTGCGCATGCGTTTGGAAATAAGAAAAGCTTACTTCCCCCGTTTTTTAAAATCACAGCTTCTAGAAGGTTTACATGATTTTGTAAAAAACACGAGTTTTTAGAAAATGTGTTTTATTTAATAAATGGAATCTACAAAGTATGCAAATTCTACGTCACAACGAATTTCTATAGTTTGCGCATGCGTCCGGAAATAAGAAAAGATTACTTCCACTGTTTTTTAAAATCACAGCTTCTAGAAGGTTTACATGATTTAGTAAAAAACATGAGTTTTTAGAAAATGTATTTTATTTCATAAATGGATTCAAAAAAGTATGCACATTCTACGTCATAACAACTTTCTATAGTTTGCGCATGCGTCCGGAAATAAGAAAAGCTTACTTCCACCGTTTTTTAAAATCACAACTTCTAGAAGGTTTACATGATTTATTAAAAAACACGAGTTTTTAGAAAATGTGTTTTATTTCAAAAATGGAATCAACAAAGTATGTACATTCTACTTTATAAGTGCTTTCTATAGTTTGAGCATGCGTTTGGAAATAAGAAAAGCTTACTTCCCCCGTTTTTTAAAATCACAGCTTTTAGAAGGTTTACATGATTTCTTAAAAAACACGAGTTTTTTGAAAATGTGTTTTATTTCATAAATGGAATCAAAAAAGTATGCAGATTCTACATCATAACGACTTTTTGTAGTTTGCGCATGCGTCCGGAAATAAGAAAAGCTTACTTCCACCGTTTTTTAAAATCACATCTTCTAGAAGGTTTACATGATTTCTTAAAAAACACGAGTTTTTAGAAAATGTGTTTTATTTCATAAATGGAATCTACAAAGTATACACATTCTACGTCATAACGACTTTCTATAGTTTGCGCATGTGTCCGGAAATAAGAAAAGCTTACTTCCACCTTTTCTAAAATCACAGCTTCTAGAAGGCTTACATGATTTCTTAAAAAACACGAGTTTTTAGAAAATGTGTTTTATTTCATAAATGGAATCAACAAAGTATGCACATTCTACGTCATAACGACTTTCTATAGTTTGCGCATGCGTCTGGAAATAAGAAAAGCTTACTTCCCCCGTTTTTTAAAATCACAGCTTCTAGAAGGTTTACATGATTTCTTAAACAACACGAGTTTTTAGAAAATGTGTTTTTATTTCATAAATGGAATCTACAAAGTATGCACATTCTACGTCATAACGACTTTCTATAGTTTGCGCATGTGTCCGGAAATAAGAAAAGCTTACTTCCACCTTTTCTAAAATCACAGCTTCTAGAAGGCTTACATGATTTCTTAAAAAACACGAGTTTTTAGAAAATGTGTTTTATTTCATAAATGGAATCAACAAAGTATGCACATTCTACATCATAATGACCTTCTATAGTTTGCGCATGCGTTTGGAAATAAGAAAAGCTTACTTCCCCCGTTTTTTAAAATCAAAGCTTCTAGAAGGTTTACATGATTTCGTAAAAAACACGAGTTTTTAGAAAATGTGTTTTATTTCCTAAATAGAATCAACAAAGTATGCACATTCTACGTCATAACGAATTTCTATAGTTTGCGGATGCGTCCGGAAATAAGAAAAGCTTACTTCCACCGTTTTTTAAAATCACAGCTTCTAGAAGGTTTACATGATTTCGTAAAAAACACGAGTTTTTAGAAAATGCGTTTTATTTCATAAATAGAATCTACAAAGTATGCACATTCTACGTTATAACGACTTTCTATAGTTTGCGCATACGTCCGGAAATAAGAAAAGCTTACTGCGACCGTTTTTTAAAATCACGGCTTCTAGAAGGTTTACATGATTTCGTAAAAAACATGAGTTTTTAGAAAATGTGTTTTATTTCATAAATGGAATCAACAAAGTATGCACATTCTACATCATAACGACCTTCTATAGTTTGCGCATGCGTTTGGAAATAAGAAAAGCTTACTTCCCCCGTTTTTTAAAATCACAGCTTCTAGAAGGTTTACATGATTTTGTAAAAAACACGAGTTTTTAGAAAATGTGTTTTATTTAATAAATGGAATCTACAAAGTATGCAAATTCTATGTCACAACGACTTTCTATAGTTTGCGCATGCGTCCGGAAATAAGAAAAGATTACTTCCACTGTTTTTTAAAATCACAGCTTCTAGAAGGTTTACATGATTTAGTAAAAAACATGAGTTTTTAGAAAATGTATTTTATTTCATAAATGGATTCAAAAAAGTATGCACATTCTACGTCATAACAACTTTCTATAGTTTGCGCATGCGTCCGGAAATAAGAAAAGCTTACTTCCACCGTTTTTTAAAATCACAACTTCTAGAAGGTTTACATGATTTATTAAAAAACACGAGTTTTTAGAAAATGTGTTTTATTTCAAAAATGGAATCAACAAAGTATGTACATTCTACTTTATAAGTACTTTCTATAGTTTGAGCATGCGTTTGGAAATAAGAAAAGCTTACTTCCCCCGTTTTTTAAAATCACAGCTTTTAGAAGGTTTACATGATTTCTTAAAAAACACGAGTTTTTTGAAAATGTGTTTTATTTCATAAATGGAATCAAAAAAGTATGCAGATTCTACATCATAACGACTTTTTGTAGTTTGCGCATGCGTCCGGAAATAAGAAAAGCTTACTTCCACCGTTTTTTAAAATCACATCTTCTAGAAGGTTTACATGATTTCGTAAAAAACATGAGTTTTTAGAAAATGTGTTTTATTTCATAAATGGAATCAACAAAGTATGCACATTCTACATCATAACAACCTTCTATAGTTTGCGCATGCGTTTGGAAATAAGAAAAGCTTACTTCCCCCGTTTTTTAAAATCACAGCTTCTAGAAGGTTTACATGATTTTGTAAAAAACACGAGTTTTTAGAAAATGTGTTTTATTTAATAAATGGAATCTACAAAGTATGCAAATTCTACGTCACAACGACTTTCTATAGTTTGCGCATGCGTCCGGAAATAAGAAAAGATTGCTTCCACTGTTTTTTAAAATCACAGCTTCTAGAAGGTTTACATGATTTCGTAAAAAACACGAGTTTTTAGAAAATGTATTTTATTTCATAAATGGATTCAAAAAAGTATGCACATTCTACGTCATAACAACTTTCTATAGTTTGCGCATGCGTCCGGAAATAAGAAAAGCTTACTTCCACCGTTTTTTAAAATCACAACTTCTAGAAGGTTTACATGATTTATTAAAAAACACGAGTTTTTAGAAAATGTGTTTTATTTCAAAAATGGAATCAACAAAGTATGTACATTCTACTTTATAAGTACTTTCTATAGTTTGAGCATGCGTTTGGAAATAAGAAAAGCTTACTTCCCCCGTTTTTTAAAATCACAGCTTTTAGAAGGTTTACATGATTTCTTAAAAAACACGAGTTTTTTGAAAATGTGTTTTATTTCATAAATGGAATCAAAAAAGTATGCAGATTCTACATCATAACGAATTTTTGTAGTTTGCGCATGCGTCCAGAAATAAGAAAAGCTTACTTCCACCGTTTTTTAAAATCACATCTTCTAGAAGGTTTACATGATTTCTTAAAAAACACGAGTTTTTAGAAAATGTGTTTTATTTCATAAATGGAATCAACAAAGTATGCACATTCTACGTCATAACGACTTTCTATTGTTTGCGGATGCGTCCCTAAATAAGAAAACCTTACTTCCACCGTTTTTTAAAATCACAGCTTCTAGAAGGTTTACATGATTTCGTAAAAAACACGAGTTTTTAGAAAATGTGTTTTATTTCATAAATGGAATCTACAAAGTATACACATTCTACGTCATAACGACTTTCTATAGTTTTCGCATGCGTCCGGAAATAAGAAAAGCTTACTTCCACCGTTTTTTAAAATCACAGCTTCTAGAAGGTTTACATGATTTCGTAAGAAACACGAGTTTTTAGAAAATGTGTTTTATTTCATAAATGGAATCAACAAAGTATGCACATTCTACGTCATAACGACTTTCTATAGTTTGTGCATTCGTCCGGAAATATGAAAAGCATACTTCCACCGTTTTTTAAAATCACAGCTTCTAAAAGGTTTACATGATTTCGTAAAAAACGCGAGTTTTTAGAAAATGTATTTATTTCATAAATGGAATCAACAAAGTATGCACATTCTACGTCATAACGACTTTCTATAGTTTGCGCATGCGTCTGGAAATAAGAAAAGCTTACTTCCCCCGTTTTTTAAAATCACAGCTTCTAGAAGTTTTACATGATTTCTTAAACAACACGAGTTTTTAGAAAATGTGTTTTTATTTCATAAATGGAATCTACAAAGTATGCACATTCTACGTCATAACGACTTTCTATAGTTTGCGCATGTGTCCGGAAATAAGAAAAGCTTACTTCCACCTTTTCTAAAATCACAGCTTCTAGAAGGCTTACATGATTTCTTAAAAAACACGAGTTTTTAGAAAATGTGTTTTATTTCATAAATGGAATCAACAAAGTATGCACATTCTACGTCCTAACGACTTTCTATAGTTTGCGCATGCGTTTGGAAATAAGAAAAGCTTACTTCCCCTGTTTTTTAAAATCACAGCTTCTAGAAGGTTTACATGATTTCTTAAAAAACACTAGTTTTTAGAAAATGTGTTTTATTTCATAAATGGAATCAACAAAGTATGCACATTCTACGTCATAACGACTTTCTATAGTTTGCGCATGCGTCTGGAAATAAGAAAAGCTTACTTCCACCGTTTTTTAAAATCACAACTTCTAGAAGGTTTACATGATTTATTAAAAAACACGAGTTTTTAGAAAATGTGTTTTATTTCAAAAATGGAATCAACAAAGTATGTACATTCTACTTTATAAGTACTTTCTATAGTTTTAGCATGCGTTTGGAAATAAGAAAAGCTTACTTCCCCCGTTTTTTAAAATCACAGCTTTTAGAAGGTTTACATGATTTCTTAAAAAACACGAGTTTTTTGAAAATGTGTTTTATTTCATAAATGGAATCAAAAAAGTATGCAGATTCTACATCATAACGACTTTTTGTAGTTTGCGCATGCGTCCGGAAATAAGAAAAGCTTACTTCCACCGTTTTTTAAAATCACATCTTCTAGAAGGTTTACATGATTTCGTAAAAAACATGAGTTTTTAGAACATGTGTTTTATTTCATAAATGGAATCAACAAAGTATGCACATTCTACATCATAACAACCTTCTATAGTTTGCGCATGCGTTTGGAAATAAGAAAAGCTTACTTCCCCCGTTTTTTAAAATCACAGCTTCTAGAAGGTTTACATGATTTTGTAAAAAACACGAGTTTTTAGAAAATGTGTTTTATTTAATAAATGGAATCTACAAAGTATGCAAATTCTACGTCACAACGACTTTCTATAGTTTGCGCATGCGTCCGGAAATAAGAAAAGATTACTTCCACTGTTTTTTAAAATCACAGCTTCTAGAAGGTTTACATGATTTCGTAAAAAACACGAGTTTTTAGAAAATGTATTTTATTTCATAAATGGATTCAAAAAAGTATGCACATTCTACGTCATAACAACTTTCTATAGTTTGCGCATGCGTCCGGAAATAAGAAAAGCTTACTTCCACCGTTTTTTAAAATCACAACTTCTAGAAGGTTTACATGATTTATTAAAAAACACGAGTTTTTAGAAAATGTGTTTTATTTCAAAAATGGAATCAACAAAGTATGTACATTCTACTTTATAAGTACTTTCTATAGTTTGAGCATGCGTTTGGAAATAAGAAAAGCTTACTTCCCCCGTTTTTTAAAATCACAGCTTTTAGAAGGTTTACATGATTTCTTAAAAAACACGAGTTTTTTGAAAATGTGTTTTATTTCATAAATGGAATCAAAAAAGTATGCAGATTCTACATCATAACGACTTTTTGTAGTTTGCGCATGCGTCCGGAAATAAGAAAAGCTTACTTCCACCGTTTTTTAAAATCACATCTTCTAGAAGGTTTACATGATTTCTTAAAAAACACGAGTTTTTAGAAAATGTGTTTTATTTCATAAATGGAATCAACAAAGTATGCACATTCTACGTCATAACGACTTTCTATTGTTTGCGGATGCGTCCCTAAATAAGAAAACCTTACTTCCACCGTTTTTTAAAATCACAGCTTCTAGAAGGTTTACATGATTTCGTAAAAAACACGAGTTTTTAGAAAATGTGTTTTATTTCATAAATGGAATCTACAAAGTATACACATTCTACGTCATAACGACTTTCTATAGTTTTCGCATGCGTCCGGAAATAAGAAAAGCTTACTTCCACCGTTTTTTAAAATCACAGCTTCTAGAAGGTTTACATCATTTGTTAAGAAACACGAGTTTTTAGAAAATGTGTTTTATTTCATAAATGGAATCAACAAAGTATGCACATTCTACGTCATAACGAATTTCTATAGTTTGTGCATTCGTCCGGAAATATGAAAAGCATACTTCCACCGTTTTTTAAAATCACAGCTTCTAAAAGGTTTACATGATTTCGTAAAAAACACGAGTTTTTAGAAAATGTATTTATTTCATAAATGGAATCAACAAAGTATGCACATTCTACGTCATAACGACTTTCTATAGTTTGGGCATGCGTCTGGAAATAAGAAAAGCTTACTTCCCCCGTTTTTTAAAATCACAGCTTCTAGAAGGTTTACATGATTTCTTAAACAACACGAGTTTTTAGAAAATGTGTTTTTATTTCATAAATGGAATCTACAAAGTATGCACATTCTACGTCATAACGACTTTCTATAGTTTGCGCATGTGTCCGGAAATAAGAAAAGCTTACTTCCACCTTTTCTAAAATCACAGCTTCTAGAAGGCTTACATGATTTCTTAAAAAACACGAGTTTTTAGAAAATGTGTTTTATTTCATAAATGGAATCAACAAAGTATGCACATTCTACATCATAACGACCTTCTATAGTTTGCGCATGCGTTTGGAAATAAGAAAAGCTTACTTCCCCCGTTTTTTAAAATCACAGCTTCTAGAAGGTTTACATGATTTTGTAAAAAACACGAGTTTTTAGAAAATGTGTTTTATTTAATAAATGGAATCTACAAAGTATGCAAATTCTACGTCACAACGACTTTCTATAGTTTGCGCATGCGTCCGGAAATAAGAAAAGATTACTTCCACTGTTTTTTAAAATAACAGCTTCTAGAAGGTTTACATGATTTCGTAAAAAACACGAGTTTTTAGAAAATGTATTTTATTTCATAAATGGATTCAAAAAAGTATGCACATTCTACGTCATAACAACTTTCTATAGTTTGCGCATGCGTCCGGAAATAAGAAAAGCTTACTTCCACCGTTTTTTAAAATCACAACTTCTAGAAGGTTTACATGATTTATTAAAAAACATGAGTTTTTAGAAAATGTGTTTTATTTCAAAAATGGAATCAACAAAGTATGTACATTCTACTTTATAAGTACTTTCTATAGTTTGAGCATGCGTTTGGAAATAAGAAAAGCTTACTTCCCCCGTTTTTTAAAATCACAGCTTTTAGAAGGTTTACATGATTTCTTAAAAAACACGAGTTTTTTGAAAATGTGTTTTATTTCATAAATGGAATCAAAAAAGTATGCAGATTCTACATCATAACGACTTTTTGTAGTTTGCGCATGCGTCCGGAAATAAGAAAAGCTTACTTCCACCGTTTTTTAAAATCACATGTTCTAGAAGGTTTACATGATTTCTTAAAAAACACGAGTTTTTAGAAAATGTGTTTTATTTCATAAATGGAATCAACAAAGTATGCACATTCTACGTCATAACGACTTTCTATTGTTTGCGGATGCGTCCCTAAATAAGAAAACCTTACTTCCACCGTTTTTTAAAATCACAGCTTCTAGAAGGTTTACATGATTTCGTAAAAAACACGAGTTTTTAGAAAATGTGTTTTATTTCATAAATGGAATCTACAAAGTATACACATTCTACGTCATAACGACTTTCTATAGTTTTCGCATGCGTCCGGAAATAAGAAAAGCTTACTTCCACCGTTTTTTAAAATCACAGCTTCTAGAAGGTTTACATGATTTCGTAAGAAACACGAGTTTTTAGAAAATGTGTTTTATTTCATAAATGGAATCAACAAAGTATGCACATTCTACGTCATAACGAATTTCTATAGTTTGTGCATTCGTCCGGAAATATGAAAAGCATACTTCCACCGTTTTTTAAAATCACAGCTTCTAAAAGGTTTACATGATTTCGTAAAAAACACGAGTTTTTAGAAAATGTATTTATTTCATAAATGGAATCAACAAAGTATGCACATTCTACGTCATAACGACTTTCAATAGTTTGCGCATGCGTCTGGAAATAAGAAAAGCTTACTTCCCCCGTTTTTTAAAATCACAGCTTCTAGAAGGTTTACATGATTTCTTAAACAACACGAGTTTTTAGAAAATGTGTTTTTATTTCATAAATGGAATCTACAAAGTATGCACATTCTACGTCATAACGACTTTCTATAGTTTGCGCATGTGTCCGGAAATAAGAAAAGCTTACTTCCACCTTTTCTAAAATCACAGCTTCTAGAAGGCTTACATGATTTCTTAAAAAACACGAGTTTTTAGAAAATGTGTTTTATTTCATAAATGGAATCAACAAAGTATGCACATTCTACGTCATAACGACTTTCTATAGTTTGCGCATGCGTTTGGAAATAAGAAAAGCTTACTTCCACCGTTTTTTAAAATCACAGCTTCTAGAAGGTTTACATGATTTCTTAAAAAACACGAGTTTTTAGAAAATTTGTTTTATTTCATAAATGGAATCAGTAAAGTATGCACATTCTACGTGATAACGACTTTCTATAGTTTGCGCATGCGTCCGGAAATACGAAAAGCTTACTTCCACCATTTTTTAAAATCACAGCTTCTAGAAGGTTTACATGACTTCTTAAAAAACACGAGTTTTTAGAAAATGTGTTTTATTTCATAAATGGAATCAACAAAGTATGCACATTCTACGTCATAACGACTTTCTATAGTTTGCGCATGCGTCCGGAAATAAGAAAAGCTTACCTCCCCAGTTTTTTAAAATCACAGATTCTAGATGTTTTGCATGATTTCTTAAAAAACACAAGTTTTTAGAAAATGTGTTTTATTAAATAAATGGAATCAACAAAGTATGCACATTCTACTTCATAATGACTTTCTATAGTTTGCGCATGCGTTTGGAAATAAGAAAAGCTTACTTCCCCCGTTTTTTAAAATCACAGCTTCTAGAAGGTTTACATGATTTCGTAAAAAACATGAGTTTTTAGAAAATGTGTTTTATTTCATAAATGGAATCAACAAAGTATGCACATTCTACATCATAACGACCTTCTATAGTTTGCGCATGCGTTTGGAAATAAGAAAAGCTTACTTCCCCCGTTTTTTAAAATCACAGCTTTTAGAAGGTTTACATGATTTTGTAAAAAACACGAGTTTTTAGAAAATGTGTTTTATTTAATAAATGGAATCTACAAAGTATGCAAATTCTACGTCACAACGACTTTCTATAGTTTGCGCATGCGTCCGGAAATAAGAAAAGATTACTTCCACTGTTTTTTAAAATCACAGCTTCTAGAAGGTTTACATGATTTCGTAAAAAACACGAGTTTTTAGAAAATGTATTTTATTTCATAAATGGATTCAAAAAAGTATGCACATTCTACGTCATAACAACTTTCTATAGTTTGCGCATGCGTCCGGAAATAAGAAAAGCTTACTTCCACCGTTTTTTAAAATCACAACTTCTAGAAGGTTTACATGATTTATTAAAAAACACGAGTTTTTAGAAAATGTGTTTTATTTCAAAAATGGAATCAACAAAGTATGTACATTCTACTTTATAAGTACTTTCTATAGTTTGAGCATGCGTTTGGAAATAAGAAAAGCTTACTTCCCCCGTTTTTTAAAATCACAGCTTTTAGAAGGTTTACATGATTTCTTAAAAAACACGAGTTTTTTGAAAATGTGTTTTATTTCATAAATGGAATCAAAAAAGTATGCAGATTCTACATCATAACGACTTTTTGTAGTTTGCGCATGCGTCCGGAAATAAGAAAAGCTTACTTCCACCGTTTTTTAAAATCACATCTTCTAGAAGGTTTACATGATTTCTTAAAAAACATGAGTTTTTAGAAAATGTGTTTTATTTCATAAATGGAATTTACAAAGTATGCACATTCTACGTCATAACGACTTTCTATTGTTTGCGGATGCGTCCCTAAATAAGAAAACCTTACATCCACCGTTTTTTAAAATCACAGCTTCTAGAAGGTTTACATGATTTCGTAAAAAACACGAGTTTTTAGAAAATGTGTTTTATTTCATAAATGGAATCTACAAAGTATACACATTCTACGTCATAACGACTTTCTATAGTTTTCGCATGCGTCCGGAAATAAGAAAAGCTTACTTCCACCGTTTTTTAAAATCACAGCTTCTAGAAGGTTTACATGATTTCGTAAGAAACACGAGTTTTTAGAAAATGTGTTTTATTTCATAAATGGAATCAACAAAGTATGCACATTCTACGTCATAACGAATTTCTATAGTTTGTGCATTCGTCCGGAAATATGAAAAGCATACTTCCACCGTTTTTTAAAATCACAGCTTCTAAAAGGTTTACATGATTTCGTAAAAAACACGAGTTTTTAGAAAATGTATTTATTTCATAAATGGAATCAACAAAGTATGCACATTCTACGTCATAACGACTTTCTATAGTTTGCGCATGTGTTTGGAAATAAGAAAAGCTTACTTCCCCCGTTTTTTAAAATCACAGCTTCTAGAAGTTTTACATGATTTCTTAAAAAACACGAGTTTTTAGAAAATGTGTTTTATTTCATAAATGGAATCAACAAAGTATGCACATTCTACATCATAACGACTTTCTATAGTTTGCACATGCGTCCGGAAATAAGAAAAGCTTACTTCCATCGTTTTTTAAAATCACAGCTTCTAGAAGGTTTACATGATTTCGTAAAAAACACGAGTTTTTAGAAAATGTGTTTTATTTCATAAATGGAATCAACAAAGTATGCACATTCTACGTCATAATGACTTTCTATAGTTTGCGCATGTGTTTGGAAATAAGAAAAGCTTACTTCCCCCGTTTTTTAAAATCACAGCTTCTAGAAGTTTTACATGATTTCTTAAAAAACACGACTTTTTAGAAAATGTGTTTTATTTCATAAATGGAATCTACAAAGTATGCACATTCTACATCATAACGACTTTCTATAGTTTGCGCATGCGTCCGGAAATAAGAAAAGCTTACTTCCACCGTTTTTTAAAATCACTGCTTCTAGAAGGTTTACATGATTTCGAAAAAAAACGAGTTTTAAGAAAATGTGTTTTATTTCATAAATGCAATCTACAAAGTATGCACATTCTACATCATAACGACTTTCTATAGTTTGCACATGCGTCCGGAAATAAGAAAAGCTTACTTCCACCGTTTTTTAAAATCACAGCTTCTAGAAGGTTTACATGATTTCGTAAAAAACACGAGTTTTTAGAAAATGTGTTTTATTTCATAAATGGAATCTACAAAGTATGCACATTCTACATCATAACGACTTTCTATAGTTTGCGCATGCGTCCGGAAATAAGAAAAGCTTAATCAACCGTTTTTTAAAATCACATTTTCTAGAAGGTTTACATGATTTCGTAAAAAACTCGAGTTTTTAGAAAATGTGTTTTATTTCATCAATGGAATCTACAGAGTATGCACATTCTACGTCATAACGACATTCTATAGTTTGCGCATGCGTCCGGAAATAAGAAAAGCTTACTTCCACCGTTTTTTAAAATCACAGCTTCTAGAAGGTTTACATGATTTCGTAAAAAACACGAGTTTTTAGAAAATGTGTTTTATTTCATAAATGGAATCTACAAAGTATGCACATTCTACATCATAACGACTTTCGATAGTTTGCGCATGCGTCCGGAAATAAGAAAATCTTACTTCCACCGTTTTTTAAAATCACAGCTTCTAGAAGGTTTACATGATTTCGTCAAAAACACGAGTTTTTAGAAATTGTGTTTTATTTCATAAATGGAATCAACAAAGTATGCACATTCTACGTCATAACGACTTTCTATAGTTTGCGCATGTGTTCGGAAATAAGAAAAGCTTACTTCCCCCACTTTTTAAAATCACAGCTTCTAGAAGTTTTACATGATTTCTTAAAAAACACGAGTTTTTAGAAAATGTGTTTTATTTCATAAATGGAATCTACAAAGTATGCACATTCTACATCACAACGACTTTCTATAGTTTGCGCATGCATCCGGAAATAAGAAAAGCTTACTTCCACCGTTTTTTAAAATCACAGCTTCTAGAAGGTTTACATGATTTCGTAAAAAACATGAGTTTTTAGAAAATGTGTTTTATTTCATAAATGGAATCTACAAAGTATGCACATTCTACGTCATAAGGACTTTCTATAGTTTGCGCATGCGTCCGGATATAATAAAATCTTACTTCCACTGTTTTTTAAAATCACAGCTTCTAGAAGGTTTACATGATTTCGTAAAAAACACGAGTTTTTAGAAAATGTGTTTTATTTCAGAAATGGAATCAACAAAGTATGCAAATTCTACGTCATAATGACTTTCTATACTTTGCGCAAGTGTTTGGAAATAAGAAAAGCTTACTTCTCCCGTTTTTTAAAATCACAGCTTGTAGAAGGTTTACATGTTTTCTTAAAAAACATGAGTTTTTAGAAAATGTGTTTTTTTTCATAAATTGAATCAACAAAGTATGCATATTCTAAATCATAACGACTTTCTATACTTTGCGCATGCGTCCGGAGATAAGAAAAGCTTACTTCCACCGTTTTTTAAAATCACAGCTTCTAGAAGGTTTACATGATTTCGTAAAAAACACGAGTTTTTAGAAAATGTGTTTTATTTCATAAATAGAATCAACAAAGTATGCACATTCTACATCATAACGACTTTATATAGTTTGCGCATGCGTCCGGAAATAAGAAAAGCTTAATCAACCGTTTTTTAAAATCACAGCTTCTAGAAGGTTTACATGATTTCGTAAAAAACTTGAGTTTTTAGAAAATGTGTTTTATTTCATTAATGGAATCTGCAAAGTATGCACATTCTACGTCATAACGACATTCTATAGTTTGCGCATGCTTCCGGAAATAAGAAAAGCTTACTTCCACCGTTTTTTAAAATCACAGCTTCTAGAAGGTTTACATGATTTCGTAAAAAACACGAGTTTTTAGAAAATGTGTTTTATTTCATAAATGGAATCTACAAAGTATGCACATTCTACATCATAACGACTTTCTATAGTTTGCGCATGCGTCCGAAAATAAGAAAAGCTTGCTTCCACCGTTTTTTGAAATCACAGCTTTTAGAAGGTTTACATGATTTCGTAAAAAACACGGGTTTTTAGAAAATGTGTTTTATTTCATAAATGGAATCTACAAAGTATGCACATTCTACGTCATAACGACTTTCTATAGTTTATGCATGCCTCCGGAAATAAGAAAAGCTTACTTCCAACGTTTTTTAAAATCACAGCTTCAAAAAGGTTTACATGATTTCGTAAAAAACACGAGTTTTTAGAAAATGTGTTTTATTTCATAAATGGAATCTACAAAGTATGCACATTCTACGTCATAACGACTTTCTATAGTTTGCGCATGCTTCCGGAAATAAGAAAAGCTTACTTCCCCCGTTTTTTAAAATCACAACTTCTAGAAGGTTTACATGATTTCTTAAAAAACACGAGTTTTTAGAAAATTTGTTTTATTTCATAAATGGAATCAACAAAGTATGCACATTCTACATCGTAACGACTTTCTATAGTTTGCGCATCCGTCCAGAAATAAAAAAAGCTTACTTCCACCGTTCTTTAAAATCACAGCTTCTAGAAGGTTTACATGATTTCGTAAAAAACACGAGTTTTTAGAAAATGTGTTTTATTTCATCAATGGAATCTACAAAGTATGCACATTCTACATCATAACGACTTTCTATAGTTTGAGCATGCATCCGGAAATAAGAAAAGCTTACTTCCACCATTTTTTAAAATCACAGCTTCTAGAAGGTTTACATGATTTCGTAAAAAACACAAGTTTTTAGAAAATGTATTTTATTTCATAAATGGAATCTACAAAGTATGCACATTCTACGTCATAACGACTTTATATAGTTTGCGCATGCGTCCGGAAATAAGAAAAGCTTAATCAACCGTTTTTGAAAATCACAGCTTTTAGAAGGTTTACATGATTTCGTAAAAAACACAAGTTTTTAGAAAATGTGTTTTATTTCATAAATGGAATCTACAAAGTATGCACATTCTACGTCATAACGACATTCTATAGTTTGCACATGCGTCTGGAAATAAGAAAAGCTTACTTCCACCGTTTTTTAAAATCACAGCTTCTAGAAGGTTTACATGATTTCGTAAAAAACACGAGTTTTTATAAAATGTAATTTATTTCATAAATGGAATCTACAAGGTATGCACATTCTACGTCATAATGACTTTCTATAGTTTGCGCATGCGTCCGGATATAAGAAAAGCTTACTTCCACCGTTTTTTAAAATCACAGCTTCTAGAAGGTTTACATGATTTCGTAAAAAACAGGAGTTTTTAGAAAATGTTTTTTATTTCATAAATGGAATCAACAAAGTATGCACATTCTATGTCATAACGACTTTCTATAGTTTGCGCATTCGTCCGGAAATAAGAAAAGCTTACTTCCACAGTTTTTTAAAATCACAGCTTCTAGAAGGTTTACATGATTTCGTAAAAAACACGAGTTTTTAGAAAATGTGTTTTATTTCATAAATGGAATCAACAAAGTATGCACATTCTACGTCAGAACGACTTTCTATAGTTTGCGCATTCGTCCGGAAATAAGAAAAGCTTACTTCCACAGTTTTTTAAAATCACAGCTTCTAGAAGGTTTACATGATTTCGTAAAAAACACGACTTTTCAGAAAATGTGTTTTATTTTATAAATGGGATCTACAAAGTATGCACATTCTACGTCATAACGACTTTCTATAGTTTATGCATGCCTCCGGAAATAAGAAAAGCTTACTTCCAACGTTTTTTAAAATCACAGCTCCAAAAAGGTTTACATGATTTCGTAAAATCACGAGTTTTTAGAAAATGTGTTTTATTTCATAAATGGAATCTACAAAGTATGCACATTCTACGTCATAACGACTTTCTAAAGTTTGCGCATGCGTCCGGAAATAAGAAAAGCTTACTTCCCCCGTTTTTTAAAATCATAGCTTCTAGAAGGTTTACATGATTTCTTAAAAAATAGGAGTATTTAGAAATTGTGTTTTATTTCTTAAATGGAATCAACAAAGTATGCACATTCTACGTCATAACGACTTTCTATATTTTGTGCATGCGTTCGGAAATAAGAAAAGCTTACTTCCCCCGTTTTTTAAAATCACAGCTTCTAGAAGGTTTACATGATTTATTAAAAAACACGAGTTTTTAGAAAATGTGTTTTATTCCATAAATGGAATCAACAAAGTATGCACATTTTACGTCATAACGACATTCTATAGTTTGCGCATGCGTCCGGAAATAAGAAAAGCTTACTTCTCCCGTTTTTTAAAATCACAGCTTCTAGAAGGTTTACATGATTTCTTAAAAAACATGAGTTTTTAGAAAATGTGTTTTATTTAATAAATGGAATCAACAAAGTATGCACATTCTACGTCATAACGACTTTCTATTGTTTGCGCATTCGTCCGGAAATAGGAAAAGCTTACTTCCACCGTTTTTTAAAATCACAGCTTCTAGAAGGTTTACATGATTTCATAAAAAACACGAGTTTTTAGAAAATGTGTTTTATTTCATAAATGGAATCTACAAAGTATCCACATTCTACGTCATAATGACTTTCTATAGTTTGCGCATGCGTCCGGAAATAAGAAACGCTTACTTCCCCCGTTTTTTAAAATCACAGCTTCTAGAAGCTTTACATGATTTCTTAAAAAACATGAGTTTTTAGAAAATATGTTTTATTTCATAAATGGAATCTACAAAGTATGCACATTCTACGTCATAACGACTTTCTATAGTTTGCGCATTCGTCCGGAAATAAGAAAAGCTTACTTCCCCTGTTTTTTAAAATCACAGCTTCTAGAAGGTTTACATGATTTCTTAAAAAACACGAGTTTTTAGAAAATGTGTTTTATTTCATAAATGGAATCAACAAAGTATGCACATTCTACGTCATAACGACTTTCTATAGTTTGCGCATGCGTTTGGAAATAAGAAAAGCTTACTTCTCCCGTTTTTTAAAATCACGGCTTCTAGAAGGTTTACATGATTTCTTAAAAAACACGAGTTTTTAGAAAATGTGTTTTATTTCATAAATGGAATCAACAAAGTATGCACATTCTACGTCATAACGACTTTCTATAGTTTGCGCATGCGTCCGGAAATAAGAAAAGCTTGCTTCTCCTGTTTTTTAAAATCACGGCTTTTAGAAGGTTTACATGCTTTCTTAAAAATCACGAGTTTTTGGCAAATGTGTTTTATTTCATAAATGGAATCAACAAAGTATGCACATTCTACGTCAAAACGAATTTCTATAGTTTGCGCATTCGTCCGGAAATAAGAAAAGCTTACTTCCACCGTTATTTAAAATCACAGCTTCTAGAAGGTTTACATGATTTCGTAAAAAACACGAGTTTTTAGAAAATGTGTTTTATTTCATAAATGGAATCTACAAAGTATGGACATTCTACGTCATAACGACTTTCTATAGTTTGCGCATGCGTCCGGAAATAAGAAAAGCTTACTTCCCCCGTTTTTTAAAATCACAGCTTCTAGAAGGTTTACATGATTTCTTAAAAAACAGGAGTTTTTAGAAAATGTGTTTTATTTCATAAATGGATTCAACAAAGTATGCACATTCTACGTCATAACGTCTTTCTATAGTTTGCGCATGCGTTCGGAAATAAGAAAAGCTTACTTCCCCCGTTTTTTAGAATCACAGCTTCTAGAAGGTTTACATGATTTATTAAAAAACAATAGTTTTTAGAAAATGTGTTTTATTTCATCAATCGAATCAACAAAGTATGCACATTCTACATCATAACGAATTTCTATAGTTTGCACATGCGTCCGGAAATAAGAAAAGCTTACTTCTCCCGTTTTTTAAAATCACAGCTTCTAGAAGGTTTACATGATTTCTTAAAAAACACGAGTTTTTAGAAAATGTGTTTATTTAAGAAATGGAATCAACAAACTATGCACATTCTACGTCATAATGACTTTCTATAGTTTGCGCATTCATCCGGAAATAAAAAAAGCTTACTTTCACCGTTATTTAAAATCACAGCTTCTAGAATGTTTACATGATTTCGTAAAAAACACGAATTTTTAGAAAATGTGTTTTATTTCATAAATGGAATCTACAAAGTATGCACATTCTACGTCATAACGAATTTCTATAGTTTGCGCATGCGTCCGGAAAAAAGAAATGCTTACTTCCCTCGTTTTTTAAAATCACAGCTTCTAGAAGGTTTACATGATTTCTTAAAAAACACGAGTTTTTAGAAAATGTGTTTTATTTGATAAATGGAATCTACAAAGTATGCACATTCTAGGTCATAACGACTTTCTATAGTTTGCGCATGCGTCCGGAAATAAGAAAAGCTTACTTCCCCTGTTTTTTAAAATCACAGCTTCTAGAAGGTTTACATGATTTCTTAAAAAACATGAGTTTTTAGAAAATGTGTTTTATTTCATAAATGGAATCATCAAAGTATGCACATTCTACGTCATAACGACTTTCTATAGGTTGCACATGCGTTTCGAAATAAGAAAAGCTTACTTCCCCTGTTTTTAAAATCACAGCTTCTAGATGGTTTACATGATTTGTTAAAAAACACGAGTTTTTAGAAAATGTGTTTTATTTCATAAATGGAATCAACAAGGTATGCACATTCTACGTCATAACAACTTTCTATAATTTGCGCAATCGTCCGGACATAGGAAAAGATTACTTCCACTGTTTTTTAAAATCACAGCTTCTAGAAGGTTTACATGATTTCGTAAAAAAAAGGAGTTTTTAGAAAATGTGTTTTATTTCATAAATGGAATCAACAAAGTATGCACATTCTACGTCATAACGAATTTCTATAGTTTGCGCATGCTTTCGGAAATAAGAAAAGCTTAGTTCCCCCGTTTTTTAAAATATCAGCTTCTAGAAGATTTACATGATTTCTTAAAAAACACGAGTTTTTAGAAAATGTGTTTTATTTCATAAATGGAATCAACAAAGTATGCACATTCTACATCATAACAACTTTCTATAATTTGCGCAATCGTCCGGACATAGGAAAAGCTTACTTCCACTGTTTTTTAAAATCACAGCTTCTAGAAGGTTTACATGATTTCGTAAAAAACAGGAGTTTTTAGAAAATGTGTTTTATTTCAAAAATGGAATCAACAAAGTATGCACATTCTACGTCATGACGACTTTCTATAGTTTGAGTATGTGTTTGGAAATAAGAAAAGCTTACTTCCCCCGTTTTTTAAAATCACAGCTTCTTGAAGTTTTACATGATTTCTTAACAAACACGAGTTTTTAGAAAATGTGTTTTATTTAATAAATGGAATCAACAAAGTATGCACATTCTACATCATAACGACTTTCTATTGTTTGCGCATTCGTCCGGAAATAAGAAAAGCTTACTTCCACCGTTTTTTAAAATCACAGCTTCTAGAAGGTTTACATGATTTCGTAAAAAACACGAGTTTTTAGAAAATGTGTTTTATTTCATAAATGGAATCTACAAAGTATCCACATTCTACGTCATAATGACTTTCTATAGTTTGCGCATGCGTCCGGAAATAAGAAACGCTTACTTCCCCCATTTTTTAAAATCACAGCTTCTAGAAGCTTTACATGATTTCTTAAAAAACATGAGTTTTTAGAAAATATGTTTTATTTCATAAATGGAATCTACAAACTATGCACATTCTACGTCATAACGAATTTCTATAGTTTGCGCATTCGTCCGAAAATAAGAAAAGCTTACTTCCCCCGTTTTTTAAAATCACAGCTTCTAGAAGGTTTACATGATTTCTTAAAAAACACGAGTTTTTAGAAAATGTGTTTTATTTCATAAATAGAATCAACAAAGTATGCACATTCTACGTCATAACGACTTTCTATAGTTTGCGCATGCGTTTGGAAATAAGAAAAGCTTACTTCCCCCGTTTTTTAAAATCACAGCTTCTAGAAGGTTTACATGATTTCGTAAAAAACAGGAGTTTTTAGAAAATGTGTTTTATTTCAAAAATGGAATCAACAAAGTATGCACATTCTACGTCATAACGACTTTCTATAGTTTGAGCATGTGTTTGGAAATAAGAAAAGCTTACTTCCCCCGTTTTTTAAAATCACAGCTTCTAGAAGTTTTACATGATTTCTTAACAAACACGAGTTTTTAGAAAATGTGTTTTATTTCATAAATGGAATCTACAAAGTATGCACATTCTACATCATAACCACTTTCTATAGTTTGCGCATGCGTCCGGAAATAACAAAAGCTTACTTCCACCGTTTTTTAAACTCACAGCTTCTAGAAGGTTTACATGATTTCGAAAAAAAACGAGTTTTTAGAAAATGTGTTTTATTTCATAAATGGAATCTACAAAGTATGCATATTCTACATCATAACGACTTTCTATAGTTTGCACATGCGTCCGGAAATAAGAAAAGCTTACTTCCACTGTTTTTTAAAATCACAGCTTCTAGAAGGTTTACATGATTTCGTAAAAAACAGGAGTTTTTAGAAAATGTGTTTTATTTCAAAAATGGAATCAACAAAGTATGCACATTCTACGTCATAACGACTTTCTATAGTTTCAGCATGTGTTTGGAAATAAGAAAAGCTTACTTCCCCCGTTTTTTAAAATCACAGCTTCTAGAAGTTTTACATGATTTCTTAACAAACACGAGTTTTTAGAAAATGTGTTTTATTTCATAAATGGAATCTACAAAGTATGCACATTCTACATCATAACCACTTTCTATAGTTTGCTCATGCGTCCGGAAATAACAAAAGCTTACTTCCACCGTTTTTTAAACTCACAGCTTCTAGAAGGTTTACATGATTTCGAAAAAAAACGAGTTTTTAGAAAATGTGTTTTATTTCATAAATGGAATCTACAAAGTATGCATATTCTACATCATAACGACTTTCTATAGTTTGCACATGCGTCCGGAAATAAGAAAAGCTTACTTCCACCGTTTTTTAAAATCACAGCTTCTAGAAGGTTTACATGATTTCGTAAAAAACACGAGTTTTTAGAAAATGTGTTTTATTTCATAAATAGAATCAACAAAGTATGGACATTCTACGTCATAACGACTTTCTATAGTTTGCGCATTCGTCCGGAAATAACAAAAGCTTACTTCCACTGTTTTTTAAAATCACAGCTTCTAGAAGGTTTACATGATTTCGTAACAAACACGAGTTTTTAGAAAATGTGTTTTATTTCATAAATGGAATCAACAAAGTATGCACATTCTATGTCATAATGACTTTCTATAGTTTGCGCATTCATCCGGATATAAGAAAAGCTTACTTCCCCCGTTTTTTAAAATCACAGCTTCTAGAAGGTTTACATGATTTCTTAAAAAACATGAGTTTTTAGAAAATGTGTTTTATTTCATAAATGGAATCAACAAAGTATGCACATTCTACGTCATAACGGCTTTCTATAGTTTGCGCATGCGTCTGGAAATAAGAAAAGCTTACTTCCACCGTTTTTTAAAATCACAGCTTCTAGAAGGTTTACATGATTTCGTAAAAAAGACGAGTTTTTAGAAAATGTGTTTTATTTCATAAATGGAATCTACAAAGTATGCACATTCTACGTCGTAACGACTTTCTATAATTTGCGCATTCGTCCGGAAATAAGAAAAGCTTACTTCCACAATTTTTTAAAATCACAGCTTCTAGAAGGTTTACATGATTTCCTAAAGAACACGAGTTTTTAGAAAATGTGTTTTATTTCATAAATGGAATCAACAAAGTATGCACATTCTACGTCATAACGACTTTCTATAGTTTGCGCATGCGTCCGGAAATAAGAAAAGCTTACTTCCCCCGTTTTTTAAAATCACAGCTTCTAGAAGGTTTACATGATTTCTTAAAAAACACGAGTTTTTAGAAAATGTGTTTTATTTCATAAATGGAATCAACAAAGTATGCACATTCTACGTCATAACGATTTTCTATATTTTGCGCATGCGTTTGGAAATAAGAAAAGGTTACTTCCCCCGTTTTTTAAAATCACAGCTTCTAGAAGCTTTACATAATTTCTTAAAAAACACGAGTTGTTAGAAAATGTGTTTTATTTCATAAATGGAATCAACAAATTACGCACATTCTACGTCATAACGACTTTCTATAGTTTGCGCATGCGTCCGGAAATAAGAAAACTTTACTTCCCCCTTTTTTTAAAATGACATCTTCTAGAAGGTTTACATGATTTCTTAAAAAACACGAGTTTTTAGAAAATGTGTTTTATTTCATAAATTAAATCAACAAAGTATGCACATTCTACGTCATTACGACTTTCTATAGTTTGGGCATTCGTCCGGAAATAAGAAAACCTTACTTCCACCGTTTTTTAAAATCACAGCTTCTAGAAGGTTTACATGATTTCGTAAAAAACACGAGTTTTTAGAAAATGTGCTTTATTTCATAAATGGAATCTACAAAGTATGCACGTTCTACGTCATGACGACTTTCTATAGTTTTCGCATGCATCCGGAAATAAGAAAAGCTTAATTCCCCCGTTTTTCAAAATCGCAGATTCTAGAAGGTTTACATGATTTGTTAAAAAACACGAGTTTTTAGAAAATGTGTTTTATTTCATAAATGGAATCAACAAAGTATGCGCATTCTACGTCATAACGACTTTCTATAGTTTGTGCATGCGTCGGGAAATAAGAAAAGCTTACTTCCACCGTTTTTTAAAATCACAGCTTCTAGAAGGTTTACATGATTTCGTAAAAAACACGAGTTTTTAGAAAATGTGTTTTATTTCATCAATGGAATCTACAAAATATGCACATTCTACATCATAACGACTTTCTATATTTTGCGCATGCATTTGGAAATAAGAAAATCTTACTTCCCCCGTTTTTTAAAATCACAGCTTCTAGAAGGTTTACATGATTTTTTAAAAAACACGAGTTTTTAGAAAATGTGTTTTATTTCATAAATTGAATCTACAAAGTACGCACATTCTACGTCATTACGACTTTCTATAGTTTGCGCATGCGTTTCGAAATAAGAAAAGCTTACTTCCACCGTTTTTTAAAATCACAGCTTCTAGAAGGTTTACATGATTTCCTAAAAAACACGAGTTTTTAGAAAATGTGTTTTATTTCATAAATTGAATCAACAAAGTATGCACATTCTACGTCATAACGACTTTCTATAGTTTGCGCATGCGTTTGGAAATAAGAAAAGCTTACTTCCCCCGTTTTTATAAATCACAGCTTCAAGAAGGTTTACATGATTTCTTAAAAAACAAGACTTTTTAGAAAATGTGTTTTATTTCATAAATGGAATCAACAAAGTATGCAAATTGTACGTCATAATGACTTTCTATAGTTTGCGCATGCGTTTGGAATTAAGAAAAGCTTACTTCCCCCGTTTTTTAAAATCACAGCTTCTAGAAGGTTTACATGATTTCTTAAAAAACACGAGTTTTTAGAAAATGTGTTTTATTTCATAAATGGAATCAACAAAGTATGCACATTCTACGTCATAACGACTTTCTATAGTTTGCGCATGCGTCCGGAAATAAGAAAAGCTTACTTCCCCCGTTTTTTAAAATCACAGCTTCTAGAAGGTTTACATGATTTCTTAAAAAACACGAGTTTGTAGAAAATGTGTTTTATTTCATAAATGGAATCAACAAAGTATGCACATTCTACATCATAACGACATTCTATAGTTTGCGCATGCATTTGGAAATAAGAAAAGCTTACTTCCCCCGTTTTTTAAAATCACAGCTTCTAGAAGGTTTACATGATTTCTTAAAAAACACGAGTTTTTAGAAAATGTGTTTTATTTCATAAATGGAATCAACAAAGTATGCACATTCTACGTCATAACGGCATTCTATAATTTGCGCATGCATTTGGAAATAAGAAAAGCTTACTTCCCCCGTTTTTTAAAATCACAGCTTCTAGAAGGTTTACAAGATTTGTTAAAAAACACGAGTTTTTAGAAAATGTGTTTTATTTCATAAATGGAATCAACAAAGTATGCACATTCTACGTCATAACGACTTTCTATAGTTTGCGCATGCGTTTGGAAATAAGAAAAGCTTACTTCCCCCATTTTTTAAAATCACAGCTTCTAGAAGGTTTACATGATTTCATAAAAAACATGAAATTTTAGAAAATGTGTTTTATTTCAGAAATGGAATCTACAAAGTATGCACATTCTACGTCATAACAACTTTCTATAGTTTGCGCATGTGTCCGGAAATAAGAAAAGCTTACTTCCCCCGTTTTTTAAAATCACAGCTTCTAGAAGGTTTACATGATTTCTTAAAAAACACGAGTTTTTAGAAAATGTGTTTTATTTCATAAATGGAATCAACAAAGTATGGACATTCTACGTCATAACGACTTTCTATAGTTTGCGCATTCGTCCGGAAATAACAAAAGCTTACTTCCACTGTTTTTTAAAATCACAGCTTCTAGAAGGTTTACATGATTTCGTAACAAACACGAGTTTTTGGAAAATGTGTTTTATTTCATAAATGGAATCTACAAAGTACGCACATTCTACGTCATAACGACTTTCTATAGTTTGCGCATGCGTCCGGAAATAAGAAAAGCTTACTTCCCCCGTTTTTTAAAATCACAACTTTTAGAAGTTTTACATAATTTCTTAAAAAACACGAGTTTTTAGAAAATGTGTTTTATATCATAAATGGAATCAACAAAGTATGCACATTCTACGTCATAACGACTTTCTATAGTTTGCGCATGCGTTTGGAAATAAGAAAAGCTTACTTCCACCGTTTTTTAAAAGCACAGCTTCTAGAAGGTTTACATGATTTCGTAAAAAACACGAGCTTTTAGAAAATGTGCTTTATTTCATAAATGGAATCTACAAAGTATGCACATTCTACGTCATAATGACTTTCTATAGTTTGCGCATGCGTCCGGAAATAAGAAAAACTTACTTCCCTCATTTTTTAAAATCACAGCTTCTAGAAGGTTTACATGATTTCTTAAAAAACACGAGGTTTTAGAAAATGTGTTTTATTTCATAAATGAAATCAACAAAGTATGCACATTCTACGTCATAACGACTTTCTATAGTTTGCGCATGCGTCCGGAAATAAGAAAAGCTTACTTCCACCGTTTTTTAAAATCACAGCTTCTAGAAGGTTTACATGATTTCTTAAAAAACACGAGTTTTTAGAAAATGTGTTTTATTTCATCAATGGAATCGACAAAGTATGCACATTCTACGTCATAACGACTTTCTATATTTTGCGTATTCGTCCGGAAATAAGAAAAGCTTACTACCACCGTTATTTAAAATCACAGCTTCTAGAAGGTTTACATGATTTCGTAAAAAACACGAGTTTTTAGAAAATGTGCTTTATTTCATAAATGGAATCTACAAAGTATGCACATTCTACGTCATAACGACTTTCTATAATTTGCGCATGGGTCCGGAAATAAGAAAAGCTGACTTCCCCCGTTTTTTAAAATCACAGCTTCTAGAAGGTTTACATGATTTCTTAAAAAACACGAGTTTTTAGAAAATGTGTTTTATTTCATAAATGGAATCAACAAACTATGCACATTCTACGTCATAACGACTTTCTATAGTTTGCGCATGCATCCGGAAATAAGAAAAGCTTACTTCCCCCGTCTTTTAAAATCACAGCTTCTAGAAGGTTTACATGATTTCTTAAAAAACACGAGTTTTTAGAAAATATGTTTTATTTCATAAATGGAATAAACAAAGTATGCACATTCTACGTCATAACGACTTTCTGTAGTTTGCGCATGCGTCCAGAAATAAGAAAAAAATTATTCCCCCGTTTTTTAAAATCACAGCTTCTAAAAGGTTTACATGATTTCTTAAAAAACACGAGTTTTTAGAAAATATGTTTTATTTTGTAAATGGACTAAACAAAGTATGCACATTCTACGAAATAACGACTTTCTATAGTTTGCGTATAAGTTTGGAAATAAGAAAAGCTTACGTCCCCCGTTTTTTAAAATCACAGCTTCTAGAAGGTTTACATGATTTCGTAAAAAACAAGAGTTTTTAGAAAATGTGTTTTATTTCATAAATGGAATCAACAAAGTATGCACATTCTACATCATAACGACTTTTATAATTTGCGCATGCGTCCGGAAATAAGAAAAGCTTACTTCCACCATTTTTTAAAATCACAGCTTCTAGAAGGTTTACATGATTTCCTAAAAAACATGAGTTTTTAGAAAATGTGTTTTATTTCATAAATGGAATCAACAAAGTATGCACATTCTACGTCATAACGACTTTCTATAGTTTGCGTATGCGTCCGGAAATAATAAAAGCTGACTTCCCCCGTTTTTTAAAATCACAGCTTCTAGAAGGTTTACATGATTTCTTAAAAAACACGAGTTTTTAGAAAATGTGTTTTATTTCATAAATGGAATCAACAAAGTATGCACATTCTACGTCATAACGACTTTCTATAGTTTGCGTATGCATCCGGAAATAAGAAAAGCTGACTTCCCCCGTTTTTTAAAATCACAGCTTCTAGAAGGTTTACATGATTTCTTAAAAAACACGAGTTTTTAGAAAATGTGTTTTATTTCATAAATGGAATCAACAAAGTATGCACATTCTACGTCATAACGACTTTCTATAGTTTGCGCATGCATTTGGAAATAAGAAAATCTTACTTCCCCCGTTTTTTAAAATCACAGCTTCTAGAAGGTTTACATGATTTCTTAAAAAACACGAGTTTTTAGAAAATGTGTTTTATTTCATAAATTGAATCTACAAAGTACGCACATTCTACGTCATTATGACATTCTATAGTTTGCGCATGCGTCCGGAAATAAGAAAAGCTTACTTCCACCGTTTTTTAAAATCACAGCTTCTAGAAGGTTTACATGATTTCTTAAAAAACACGAGTTTTTAGAAAATGTGTTTTATTTCATAAATGGAATCAACAAAGTATGCGCATTCTACGTCATAACGACTTTCTATAGTTTGCGCATTCGTTTCGAAATAAGAAAAGCTTACTTCCATCGTTTTTTAAAATCACAGCTTCTAGAAGGTTTACATGATTTCGTAAAAAACATGAGTTTTTAGAAAATGTGCTTTATTTCATAAATGGAATCTACAAAGTATGCACATTCTATGTCATAACGACTTTCTATAGTTTGCGCATGCGTCCGGAAATAAGAAAAGCTTACTGCCACCGTTTTTTAAAATCACAGCTTCTAGAAGGTTTACATGATTTCCTAAAAAACACGAGTTTTTAGAAAATGTGTTTTATTTCATAAATGGAATCAACAAAGTATGCACATTCTACGTCATAACGACTTTCTATAGTTTGCGTATGCGTCCGGAAATAAGAAAAGCTGACTTCCCCCATTTGTTAAAATTACAGCTTCTAGAAGCTTTACATGATTTCTTAAAAAACACGAGTTTTTAGAAAATGTGTTTTATTTCATAAATGGAATCTACAAAGTATGCACATTCTACGTCATAACGACTTTCTATAGTTTGCGCATGCGTTTGGAAATAAGAAAAGCTTACTTCCCCCATTTTTTAAAATCACAGCTTCTAGAAGGTTTACATGATTTCATAAAAAACATGAAATTTTAGAAAATGTGTTTTATTTCAGAAATGGAATCTACAAAGTATGCACATTCTACGTCATAACAACTTTCTATAGTTTGCGCATGTGTCCGGAAATAAGAAAAGCTTACTTCCCCCGTTTTTTAAAATCACAGCTTCTAGAAGGTTTACATGATTTCTTAAAAAACACGAGTTTTTAGAAAATGTGTTTTATTTCATAAATGGAATCAACAAAGTATGGACATTCTACGTCATAACGACTTTCTATAGTTTGCGCATTCGTCCGGAAATAACAAAAGCTTACTTCCACTGTTTTTTAAAATCACAGCTTCTAGAAGGTTTACATGATTTCGTAACAAACACGAGTTTTTGGAAAATGTGTTTTATTTCATAAATGGAATCTACAAAGTACGCACATTCTACGTCATAACGACTTTCTATAGTTTGCGCATGCGTCCGGAAATAAGAAAAGCTTACTTCCCCCGTTTTTTAAAATCACAACTTTTAGAAGTTTTACATAATTTCTTAAAAAACACGAGTTTTTAGAAAATGTGTTTTATATCATAAATGGAATCAACAAAGTATGCACATTCTACGTCATAACGACTTTCTATAGTTTGCGCATGCGTTTGGAAATAAGAAAAGCTTACTTCCACCGTTTTTTAAAAGCACAGCTTCTAGAAGGTTTACATGATTTCGTAAAAAACACGAGCTTTTAGAAAATGTGCTTTATTTCATAAATGGAATCTACAAAGTATGCACATTCTACGTCATAATGACTTTCTATAGTTTGCGCATGCGTCCGGAAATAAGAAAAACTTACTTCCCTCATTTTTTAAAATCACAGCTTCTAGAAGGTTTACATGATTTCTTAAAAAACACGAGGTTTTAGAAAATGTGTTTTATTTCATAAATGAAATCAACAAAGTATGCACATTCTACGTCATAACGACTTTCTATAGTTTGCGCATGCGTCCGGAAATAAGAAAAGCTTACTTCCACCGTTTTTTAAAATCACAGCTTCTAGAAGGTTTACATGATTTCTTAAAAAACACGAGTTTTTAGAAAATGTGTTTTATTTCATCAATGGAATCGACAAAGTATGCACATTCTACGTCATAACGACTTTCTATATTTTGCGTATTCGTCCGGAAATAAGAAAAGCTTACTACCACCGTTATTTAAAATCACAGCTTCTAGAAGGTTTACATGATTTCGTAAAAAACACGAGTTTTTAGAAAATGTGCTTTATTTCATAAATGGAATCTACAAAGTATGCACATTCTACGTCATAACGACTTTCTATAATTTGCGCATGGGTCCGGAAATAAGAAAAGCTGACTTCCCCCGTTTTTTAAAATCACAGCTTCTAGAAGGTTTACATGATTTCTTAAAAAACACGAGTTTTTAGAAAATGTGTTTTATTTCATAAATGGAATCAACAAACTATGCACATTCTACGTCATAACGACTTTCTATAGTTTGCGCATGCATCCGGAAATAAGAAAAGCTTACTTCCCCCGTCTTTTAAAATCACAGCTTCTAGAAGGTTTACATGATTTCTTAAAAAACACGAGTTTTTAGAAAATATGTTTTATTTCATAAATGGAATAAACAAAGTATGCACATTCTACGTCATAACGACTTTCTGTAGTTTGCGCATGCGTCCAGAAATAAGAAAAAAATTATTCCCCCGTTTTTTAAAATCACAGCTTCTAAAAGGTTTACATGATTTCTTAAAAAACACGAGTTTTTAGAAAATATGTTTTATTTTGTAAATGGACTAAACAAAGTATGCACATTCTACGAAATAACGACTTTCTATAGTTTGCGTATAAGTTTGGAAATAAGAAAAGCTTACGTCCCCCGTTTTTTAAAATCACAGCTTCTAGAAGGTTTACATGATTTCGTAAAAAACAAGAGTTTTTAGAAAATGTGTTTTATTTCATAAATGGAATCAACAAAGTATGCACATTCTACATCATAACGACTTTTATAATTTGCGCATGCGTCCGGAAATAAGAAAAGCTTACTTCCACCATTTTTTAAAATCACAGCTTCTAGAAGGTTTACATGATTTCCTAAAAAACATGAGTTTTTAGAAAATGTGTTTTATTTCATAAATGGAATCAACAAAGTATGCACATTCTACGTCATAACGACTTTCTATAGTTTGCGTATGCGTCCGGAAATAATAAAAGCTGACTTCCCCCGTTTTTTAAAATCACAGCTTCTAGAAGGTTTACATGATTTCTTAAAAAACACGAGTTTTTAGAAAATGTGTTGTATTTCATAAATGGAATCAACAAAGTATGCACATTCTACGTCATAACGACTTTCTATAGTTTGCGTATGCATCCGGAAATAAGAAAAGCTGACTTCCCCCGTTTTTTAAAATCACAGCTTCTAGAAGGTTTACATGATTTCTTAAAAAACACGAGTTTTTAGAAAATGTGTTTTATTTCATAAATGGAATCAACAAAGTATGCACATTCTACGTCATAACGACTTTCTATAGTTTGCGCATGCATTTGGAAATAAGAAAATCTTACTTCCCCCGTTTTTTAAAATCACAGCTTCTAGAAGGTTTACATGATTTCTTAAAAAACACGAGTTTTTAGAAAATGTGTTTTATTTCATAAATTGAATCTACAAAGTACGCACATTCTACGTCATTATGACATTCTATAGTTTGCGCATGCGTCCGGAAATAAGAAAAGCTTACTTCCACCGTTTTTTAAAATCACAGCTTCTAGAAGGTTTACATGATTTCTTAAAAAACACGAGTTTTTAGAAAATGTGTTTTATTTCATAAATGGAATCAACAAAGTATGCGCATTCTACGTCATAACGACTTTCTATAGTTTGCGCATTCGTTTCGAAATAAGAAAAGCTTACTTCCATCGTTTTTTAAAATCACAGCTTCTAGAAGGTTTACATGATTTCGTAAAAAACATGAGTTTTTAGAAAATGTGCTTTATTTCATAAATGGAATCTACAAAGTATGCACATTCTATGTCATAACGACTTTCTATAGTTTGCGCATGCGTCCGGAAATAAGAAAAGCTTACTGCCACCGTTTTTTAAAATCACAGCTTCTAGAAGGTTTACATGATTTCCTAAAAAACACGAGTTTTTAGAAAATGTGTTTTATTTCATAAATGGAATCAACAAAGTATGCACATTCTACGTCATAACGACTTTCTATAGTTTGCGTATGCGTCCGGAAATAAGAAAAGCTGACTTCCCCCATTTGTTAAAATTACAGCTTCTAGAAGCTTTACATGATTTCTTAAAAAACACGAGTTTTTAGAAAATGTGTTTTATTTCATAAATGGAATCTACAAAGTATGCACATTCTATGTCAAAACGACTTTCTATAGTTTGCGCATGCGTCCGGAAATAAGAAAAGCTTACTGCCACCGTTTTTTAAAATCACAGCTTCTAGAAGCTTTATATGATTTCCTAAAAAACACGAGTTTTTAGAAAATGAGTTTTTTTTCATAAATGGAATCAACAAAGTATGCGAATTGTACGTCATAACGACTTTCTATAGTTTGCGCATGCGTTTGGAAATAAGAAAAGCTTACTTCCCCCGTTTTTTAAAATCACAGCTTCTAGAAGGTTTACATGATTTCTTAAAAAACACGAGTTTTTAGAAAATGTGTTTTATTTCATAAATGGAATCAACAAAGTATGCACATTCTACGTCATAACGACTTTCTATAGTTTGCGTATGCGTCCGGAAATAAGAAAAGCTTACTTCCCCCGTTTTTTAAAATCACAGCTTCTAGAAGGTTTACATGATTTCTTAAAAAACACGAGTTTTTAGAAAATGTGTTTTATTTCATCAATGGAATCAACAAAGTATGCACATTTTACGTCATAACGACATTCTATAGTTTGTGCATGCATTTGGAAATAAGAAACGCTTACTTCCCCCGTTTTTTAAAATCACAGCTTCTAGAAGGTTTACAGGATTTGTTAAAAAACATGAGTTTTTAGAAAATGTGTTTTATTTCATAAATGGAATCAACAAAGTATGCACACTCTACGTCATAACGAATTTTTTGTTTTGCGCATGCGTCTGGAAATAAGAAAAGCTTACTTCCACCGTTTTTTAAAATCACAGCTTCTAGAAGGTTTACATGATTTCGTAAAAAACACGAGTTTTTAAAAAATGTGTTTTATTTCATAAATGGAATCTACAAAGTATGCACATTCTGCGTCATAACGACTTTCTATAGTTTGCAGATGCGTCCGGAAATAAGAAAAGCTTACTTCCACCGTTTTTTAAAATCACAGCTTCTAGAAGGTTTACATGATTTCTTAAAAAACACGAGTTTTTAGAAAATGTGTTTTATTTCATAAATGGAATCTACAAAGTATGCACATTCTACGTCATAACGACTTTCTATAGTTTGCGCATGTGTCCGGAAATAAGAAAAGCTTACTTCCCCCGTTTTTTAAAATCACAGCTTCTAGAAGGTTTACATGATTTCTTAAAAAAACAGAGTTTTTAGAAAATGTGTTTTATTTCATAAATGGAATCAACAAAGTATGCACATTCTACATCATAACGACTTTCTATAGTTTGCGCATGCGTCCGTAAATAAGAAAAGCTTACTTCCACCGTTTTTTAAAATCACAGCTTCTGGAATGTTTGCATGATTTCTTAAAAAACACGAGTTTTTAGAAAATGTGTTTTGTTTCATAAATGGAATCAACAAAGTATGCACATTCTACGTCATAACGACTTTCTATAGTTTGCGCATTCGTCCGGAAATAACAAAAGCTTACTTCCACCGTTTTTTAAAATCACAGCTTCTAGAAGGTTTACATGATTTCGTAACAAACACGAGTTTTTGGAAAATGTGTTTTATTTCATAAATGGAATCTACAATGTACGCACATTCTACGTCATAACGACTTTCTATAGTTTGCGCATGCGTCCGGAAATAAGAAAAGCTTACTTCCCCTGTTTTTTAAAATCACAGCTTCTAGAATTTTTACATAATTTCTTAAAAAACATGAGTTTTTAGAAAATGTGTTTTATATCATAAATGGAATCAAAAAAGTATGCACATTCTATGTCATAACGACTTTCTATAGTTTGCGCATGCGTTTGGAAATAAGAAAAGCTTACATCCACCGTTTTTTAAAAGCACAGCTTCTAGAAGGTTTACATGATTTCGTAAAAAACACGAGTTTTTAGAAAATGTGCTTTATTTCATAAATGGAATCTACAAAGTATGCACATTCTACGTCATAATGACTTTCTATAGTTTGCGCATGCATCCGGAAATAAGAAAAGCTTACTTCCCTCGTTTTTTAAAATCACAGCTTCTAGAAGGTTTACATGATTTCTTAAAAAACACGAGGTTTTAGAAAATGTGTTTTATTTCATAAATGAAATCAACAAAGTATGCACATTCTACGTCATAACGACTTTCTATAGTTTGCGCATGCGTCCGGAAATAAGAAAAGCTTACTACCACCGTTTTTTAAAATCACAGCTTCTAGAAGGTTTACATGATTTCGTAAAAAACACGAGTTTTTAGAAAATGTGCTTTATTTCATAAATGGAATCTACAAAGTATGCACATTCTACGTCATAACGACTTTCTATAGTTTGCGCATGCGTCCGGAAATAAGAAAAGCTTACTTCCCCCGTTTTTTAAAATCACAGCTTCTAGAAGGTTTACATGATTTCTTAAAAAACACGAGTTTTTAGAAAATGTGTTTTATTTCATCAATGGAATCAACAAAGTATGCACATTTTACGTCATAACGACATTCTATAGTTTGTGCATGCATTTGGAAATAAGAAACGCTTACTTCCCCCGTTTTTTAAAATCACAGCTTCTAGAAGGTTTACAGGATTTGTTAAAAAACATGAGTTTTTAGAAAATGTGTTTTATTTCATAAATGGAATCAACAAAGTATGCACACTCTACGTCATAACGAATTTTTTGTTTTGCGCATGCGTCTGGAAATAAGAAAAGCTTACTTCCACCGTTTTTTAAAATCACAGCTTCTAGAAGGTTTACATGATTTCGTAAAAAACACGAGTTTTTAAAAAATGTGTTTTATTTCATAAATGGAATCTACAAAGTATGCACATTCTGCGTCATAACGACTTTCTATAGTTTGCAGATGCGTCCGGAAATAAGAAAAGCTTACTTCCACCGTTTTTTAAAATCACAGCTTCTAGAAGGTTTACATGATTTCTTAAAAAACACGAGTTTTTAGAAAATGTGTTTTATTTCATAAATGGAATCTACAAAGTATGCACATTCTACGTCATAACGACTTTCTATAGTTTGCGCATGTGTCCGGAAATAAGAAAAGCTTACTTCCCCCGTTTTTTAAAATCACAGCTTCTAGAATGTTTACCTAATTTCTTAAAAAACACGAGTTTTTAGAAAATATGTTTTATTTCATAAATGGAATCAACAAAGTATGCACATTCTACGTCATAACGACTTTCTATAGTTTGCGCATGTGTTTGGAAATAAGAAAAGCTTACATCCCCCGTTTTTTAAAATCACAGCTTCGAGAAGGTTTACATGATTTCTTAAAAAACACGAGTTTTTAGAAAATATGTTTTATTTCATAAATGGAAACAACAAAGTATGCACATTCTACGTCATAACGACTTTCTATAGTTTGCGCATGCGTCCAGAAATAAGAAAAGCTTACTTCCACCGTTTTTTAAAATCACAGCTTCTAGAAGGTTTACATGATTTCTTAAAAAACACGAGTTTTTAGAAAATGTGTTTTATTTCATCAAAGGATTCGACAAAGTATGCACATTCTACGTCATAACAACATTCTATAGTTTGCGCATTCGTCCGGAAATAAGAAAAGCTTACTTCCACCATTTTTTAAAATCACAGCTTCTAGAAGGTTTACATGATTTCGTAAAAAACATGAGTTTTTCAAAAATGTTCTTTATTTCATAAATGGAATCTACAAAGTATGCACATTCTACGCCATAACGACTTTCTATAGTTTGCGGATGTGTCCGGAAATAAGAAAAGCTTACTTCCCCCGTTTTTTAAAATCACAGCTTCTAGAAGGTTTACATGTTTTCTTCAAAAACACGAGTTTTTAGAAAATGTGTTTTATTTCATAAATTGAATCAACAAAATATGCACATTCTACGTCATAACGACTTTCTATAGTTTGCGCATAAGTTTGGAAATAAGAAAAGCTTACTTCCCTCGTTTTTTAAAATCACAGCTTCTAGAAGGTTTACATGATTTCTCAAAAAACACGAGTTTTTAGAAAATGTGTTTTATTTCATAAATGGAATCTACAAAGTATGCACATTCTACGTCATAACGACTTTACATAGTTTGCGCATGCGTCCGGAAATAAGAAAAGCTTACTTCCATCGTTTTTTAAAATCACAGCTTCTAGAAGGTTTACATGATTTCTTAAAAAACACGAGTTTTTAGAAAATGTGTTTTATTTCATCAATGGAATCTACAAAGTATGCACATTCTACGTCATAACTACTTTCTATAGTTTGCGCATTCGTCCGGAAATAAGAAAAGCTTACTTCCACGGTTTTTTAAAATCACAGCTTCTAGAAGGTTTACATGATTTTGTAAAAAACACGAGTTTTTTAGAAAATGTGATTTATTTCATAAATGGAATCTACAAAGTATGCACATTCTACATCATAACGACTTTCTATAGTTTGCGCATGCGTCCGAAAATAAGAAAATCTTACTTCCCCCGTTTTTTAAAATCACAGCTTCTAGAAGGTTTACATAATTTCTTAAAAAACATGAGTTTTTAGAAAATGTGTTTTATTTCATAAATGGAATCAACAAAGTATGCACATTCTACGTCATAACGACTTTCTATAGTTTGCGCATGCGTTTGGAAATAAGAAAAGCTTACTTCCCTCGTTTTTTAAAATCACAGCTTCTAGAAGGTTCACATGATTTCTTAAAAAACACGAATTTTTAGAAAATGTAATTTATTTCATAAATGGAATCTACAAAGTATGCACATTCTACGTCATAACGACTTTCTATAGTTTGCGCATGCGTCCGAAAATAAGAAAAGCTTACTTCCCCCGTTTTTTAAAATCACAGCTTCTAGAAGGTTTACATGATTTCTTAAAAAACACGAGTTTTTCGAAAATGTGTTTTATTTCATAAATGGAATCAACAAAGTATGCACATTCTACGTCATAACGACTTTCTATATTTTGCGCATGCGTCCGGAAATAAGAAAAGCTTACTTCCACCATTTTTTAAAATCACAGCTTCATAAGGTTTACATGATTTCTTAAAAAACACGAGTTTTTAGAAAATGTGTTTTATTTCATCAATGGAATCGACAAAGTATGCACATTCTACGTCATAATGACTTTCTATACTTTGCGCATTCGTCCAGAAATAAGAAAAGCTTACTTCCACCGTTTTTTTAAATCACAGCTTCTAGAAGGTTTACATGATTTCGTAAAAAACGCGAGTTTTTAGAAAATGTGCTTTATTTCATAAATGGAATCTAGAAAGTATCCACATTCTACGTCATAACGACTTTCTATAGTTTGCGCATGCGTCCGGAAATAAGAAAAGCTTACTTCCCCCGTTTTTTAAAATCACAGCTTTTAGAAGGTTTACATAATTTCTTAAAAAACACGAGTTTTTAGAAAATGTATTTTATTTCATAAATGGAATCAACAAAGTATGCACATTCTACGTCATAACGACTTTCTATAGTTTGCGCATGCGTTTTGAAATAAGAATAGTTTACTTCCCCCGTTTTTTAAAATCACAGCTTCGAGAAGGTTTACATGATTTCTTAAAAAACACGAGTTTTTAGAAAATGTGTTTTATTTCATAAATGGAAACAACAAATTATGCACATTCTACGTCATAACGACTTTCTATAGTTTGCGCATGGGTCCAGAAATAAGAAAAGCTTACTTCCCCCGTTTTTTAAAATCACAGCTTCTAGAAGGTTTACATGATTTCGTAAAAAAAATTACTTTTTAGAAAATGTGTTTTATTTCATAAATGGAATCTACAAAGTTTGCACATTCTACATCATAACGACTTTCTATAGTTTGCGCATTCGTCAGGAAATAAGAAAAGCTTACTTCCACCGTTTTTTAAAATCACAGCTTCTAGAAGGTTTATAAGATTTCTTAAAAAACACGAGTTTTTAGAAAATGTGTTTTATTTCATAAATGGAATCAACAAAGTATGCGCATTCTACGTAATAACGACTTTCTATAGTTTCCGCATTAGACCGGAAATAAGAAAAGCTTACTTCCACCGTTTTTTAAAATCACAGCTTCTAGAAGGTTTACATGATTTCGTGAAAAACACGAGTTTTTGGAAAATGTGTTTTATTTCATAAATGGAATCAACAAAGTATGCACATTCTACGTCATAACGACTTTCTATAGTTTGCGCATGCGTCCGGAAATAAGAAAAGCTTACTTCCCCCGTTTTTTAAAATCACAGCTTCTAGAAGGTTTATATGTTTTCTTAAAAAACACGAGTTTTTAGAAAATGTGTTTTATTTCATAAATGAAATCAACAAAAAATGCACATTCTACGTCATAACGACATTCTATAGTTTGCGCATGCATTTGGAAATAAGAAAAATTTACTTCCGTCGTTTTTTAAAATCACAGCTTCTAGAAGGTTTACATGATTTCTTAAAAAACACGAGTTTTTAGAAAATGTGTTTTATTTCATAAATGGAATCAACAAAGTATGGACATTCTACGTCATAACTACTTTCTATAGTTTGCGCATTCGTCCGGAAATAAGAAAAGCTTACTTCCATCGTTTTTTAAAATCACAGCTTCTAGAAGGTTTACATGATTTCTTAAAAAACACGAGTTTTTAGAAAATGTGTTTTATTTCATAAATGGAATCAACAAAGTATGCACATTCTACGTCATAACTACTTTCTATAGTTTGCGCATTCGTCCAGAAATAAGAAAAGCTTACTTCCACCGTTTTTTAAAATCACAGCTTCTAGAAGGTTTACATGATTTTGTAAAAAACACGAGTTTTTTAGAAAATGTGATTTATTTCATAAATGGAATCTACAAAGTATGCACATTCTACGTCATAACGACTTTCTATAGTTTGCGCATGCGTCCGGAAATAAGAAAAGCTTACTTCCCCCGTTTTTTAAAATCACAGCTTCTAGAAGGTTTACATAATTTCTTAAAAAACACGAGTTTTTAGAAAATGTGTTTTATTTCATAAATGGAATCAACAAAGTACGGACATTCTACGTCATAACAACTTTCTATAGTTTGCGCATGCGTTTGGAAATAAGAAAAGCTTACTTCCCTCGTTTTTTAAAATCACAGCTTCTAAAAGGTTCACATGATTTCTTAAAAAACATGAATTTTTAGAAAATGTGTTTTATTTCATAAATGGAATCAACAAAATATACACATTCTACGTCATAACGACTTTCTATAGTTTGCGTATGCGTCCGGAAATAAGAAAAGCTTACTTCCCCCGTTTTTTAAAATCACAGCTTCTAGAAGGTTTACATGATTTGTTAAAAAACACGAGTTTTTAGAAAATGTGTTTTATTTCATAAATGGAATCAACAAAGTATGCACATTTTACGTCATAACGACTTTCTATAGTTTGCACATGCGTCCGGAAATAAGAAAAGCTTACTTCCACCGTTTTTTAAAATCACAGCTTCTAGAAGGTTTACATGATTTCGTAAAAAACACGAGTTTTTAGAAAATGTGTTTTATTTCATAAATGGAATCTACAAAGTTTACACATTCTACATCATAACGACTTTCTATAGTTTGCGCATTCGTCAGGAAATAAGAAAAGCTTACTTCCACCGTTTTTTAAAATCACAGCTTCTAGAAGGTTTACAAGATTTCTTAAAAAACACGAGTTTTTAGAAAATGTGTTTTATTTCATAAATGGAATCAACAAAGTATGCGCATTCTACGTAATAACGACTTTCTATAGTTTCCGCATTCGACCGGAAGAAAAGCTTACTTCCACCGTTTTTTAAAATCACAGCTTCTAGAAGGTTTACATGATTTCGTGAAAAACACGAGTTTTTAGAAAATGTGTTTTATTTCATAAATGGAATCAACAAAGTATGCACATTCTACATCATAAGGACTTTCTATAGTTTGCGCAAGCGTCCGGAAATAAGAAAAGCTTACTTCCACCGTTTCTTAAAATCACAGCTTCAAGAAGGTTTACATGATTTGTTAAAAAACACGAGTTTTTAGAAAATGTGATTTATTTCATAAATGGAATCAACAAAGTATGCGCATTCTACATCATAATGAGTTTCTATAGTTTGCGCATGCGTCCAGAAATAAGAAAAGCTTACTTCCACCGTTTTTTAAAATAATAGCTTCTAGAAGGTTTACATGATTTGTTAAAAAACACGAGTTTTTACAAAATGTGTTTTATTTCATAAATGGAATCAACAAAGTATGCACACTCTATTTCATAACGACTTTCTATAGTTTGCGCATGCGTCCGGAAATAAGAAAAGCTTACTTCCACCGTTTTTTAAAATCACAGCTTCCAGAAGGTTTACATGATTTCGTAAAAAACACGAGTTTTTAGAAAATGTGCTTTATTTCATAAATGGAATCTACAAAGTATGCACATTCTACGTCATAACGACTTTCTATAGTTTGCGCATGCGTCCGGAAATAAGAAAAGCTTACTTCCCCCGTTTTTCAAAATCACAGCTTCTAGAAGGTTTACATAATTTCTTAAAAAACACGAGTTTTTAGAAAATGTGCTTTATTTCATAAATGGAATCTACAAAGTATGCACATTCTACGTCATAACGACTTTCTGAAGTTTGCGCATGCGTCCGGAAATAAGAAAAGCTTACTTCCCTCATTTTTTAAAATCACAGCTTCTAGAAGGTTTACATGATTTCTTAAAAAACATGAGTTTTTAGAAAATGTGTTTTATTTCATATATGGAATCTACAAAGTACGCACATTCTACATCATAATGACTTTCTATAGTTTGCGCATTCGTCCGGAAATAAGAAAAGCTTACTTCCATCGTTTTTTAAAATCACAGCTTCTAGAAGGTTTACATGATTTCTTAAAAAACACGAGTTTTTAGAAAATGTGTTTTATTTCATAAATGGAATCAACAAAGTATGCACATTCTACGTCATAACTACTTTCTATAGTTTGCGCATTCGTCCGGAAATAAGAAAAGCTTACTTCCACCGTTTTTTAAAATCACAGCTTCTAGAAGGTTTACATGATTTTGTAAAAAACATGAGTTTTTTAGAAAATGTGATTTATTTCATAAATGGAATCTACAAAGTATGCACATTCTACGTCATAACGACTTTCTATAGTTTGCGCATGCGTCCGGAAATAAGAAAAGCTTACTTCCCCCGTTTTTTAAAATCACAGCTTCTAGAAGGTTTACATAATTTCTTAAAAAACACGAGTTTTTAGAAAATGTGTTTTATTTCGTAAATGAAATCAACAAAGTATGCACATTCTAAGTCATAACGACTTTCTATAGTTTGCGCATGCGTCCGGAAATAAGAAAAGCTTACTTCCACAATTTTTTAAAATCACAGCTTCTAGAAGGTTTACATGGTTTCTTAAAAAACACGAGTTTTTAGAAAATGTGTTTTATTTCATCAATGGAATCGACAAAGTATGCACATTCTACGTCATAATGACTTTCTATAGTTTGCGCATTCGTCCAGAAATAAGAAAAGCTTACTTCCACCGTTTTTTTAAATCACAGCTTCTAGAAGGTTTACATGATTTCGTAAAAAACGCGAGTTTTTAGAAAATGTGCTTTATTTCATAAATGGAATCTAGAAAGTATGCACATTCTACGTCATAACGACTTTCTATAGTTTGCGCATGCGTCCGGAAATAAGAAAAGCTTACTTCCCCCGTTTTTTAAAATCACAGCTTCTAGAAGGTTTACATAATTTCTTAAAAAACACGAGTTTTTAGAAAATGTGTTTTATTTCATAAATGGAATCAACAAAGTATGCACATTCTACGTCATAACGACTTTCTATAGTTTACGCATGCGTTTGGAAATAAGAATAGTTTACTTCCCCTGTTTTTTAAAATCACAGCTTCGAGAAGGTTTACATGATTTCTTAAAAAACACGAGTTTTTAGAAAATGTGTTTTATTTCATAAATGGAAACAACAAATTATGCACATTCTACGTCATAACGACTTTCTATAGTTTGCGCATGCGTCCGGAAATAAGAAAAGCTTACTTCCACCATTTTTTAAAATCACAGCTTCTAGAAGGTTTACATGATTTCTTAAAAAACACGAGTTTTTAGAAAATGTGTTTTATTTCATCAATGGAATCGACAAAGTATGCACATTCTACGTCATAATGACTTTCTATAGTTTGCGCATTCGTCCAGAAATAAGAAAAGCTTACTTCCACCGTTTTTTTAAATCACAGCTTCTAGAAGGTTTACATGATTTCGTAAAAAACGCGAGTTTTTAGAAAATGTGCTTTATTTCATAAATGGAATCTAGAAAGTATGCACATTCTACGTCATAACGACTTTCTATAGTTTGCGCATGCGTTTGGAAATAAGAATAGTTTACTTCCCCCGTTTTTTAAAATCACAGCTTCTAGAAGGTTTACATGATTTCTTAAAAAACACGACTTTTTAGAAAATGTGTTTTATTTCATCAATGGATTCGACAAAGTATGCACATTCTACGTCATAACGACATTCTATAGTTTGCGCATTTGTCCGGAAATAAGAAAATCTTACTTCCACCGTTTTTTAAAATCACAGCTTCTAGAAGGTTTACATGATTTCGTAAAAAACACGAGTTTTTAGAAAATGTGCTTTATTTCATAAATGGAATCTACAAAGTATGCACATTCTATGTCATAACGACTTTCTATAGTTTGCGCATGCGTCCGGAAATAAGAAAAGCTTACTTCCACCATTTTTTAAAATCACAACTTCTAGAAGGTTTACATAATTTCTTAAAAAACACGAGTTTTTAGAAAATGTGTTTTATTTCATAAATGAAATCAACAAAATATGCACATTCTACGTCATAACGACTTTCTATAGTTTGCGCATGCGTCCGGAAATAAGAAAAGCGTACTTCCACCATTTTTTAAAATCACAGCTTCTAGAAGTTTTACATGATTTCTTAAAAAACACGAGTTTTTAGAAAATGTGTTTTATTTCATCAATGGAATCGACAAAGTATGCACATTCTACGTCATAATGAATTTCTATAGTTTGCGCATTCGTCCAGAAATAAGAAAAGCTTACTTCTACCGTTTTTTAAAATCAAAGCTTCTAGAAGGTTTACATAATTTCTTAAAAAACACGAGTTTTTAGGAAATGTGTTTTATTTCATAAATGAAATCAACAAAATATGCACATTCTACGTCATAACGACTTTCTATAGTTTGCGCATGCGTTTGGAAATAAGAAAAGCTTACTTCCCTCGTTTTTTAAAATCACAGCTTCTAGAAGGTTTACATGATTTCTCAAAAAACACGAGTTTTTAGAAAATGTGTTTTATTTCATAAATGGAATCTACAAAGTATGCACATTCTACGTTATAACGACTTTACATAGTTTGCGCATGCGTCCGGAAATAAGAAAAGCTTACTGCCCCCGTTTTTTAAAATCACAGCTTCTAGAAGGTTTACATGATTTCTTAAAAAACACGATTTTTTAGAAAATGTGTTTTATTTAATAAATGGAATCAACAAAGTATGCACATTCTATGTCATAACGACTTTCTATAGTTTGCGCATGCGTTTGGAAATAAGAAAAATTTACTTCCGCCGTTTTTTAAAATCACAGCTTCTAGAAGGCTTACATGATTTCTTAAAAAACACGAGTTTTTAGAAAATGTGTTTTATTTCATAAATGGAATCAACAAAGTATGCACATTCTACGTCATAACTACTTTCTATAGTTTGCGCATTCGTCCGGAAATAAGAAAAGCTTACTTCCATCGTTTTTTAAAATCACAGCTTCTAGAAGGTTTACATGATTTCTTAAAAAACACGAGTTTTTAGAAAATGTGATTTATTTCATAAATGGAATCTACAAAGTATGCACATTCTACGTCATAACGACTTTCTATAGTTTGCGCATGCGTTTGGAAATAAGAAAAGCTTACTTCCCCAGTTTTTTAAAATCACAGCTTCTAGAAGGTTTACATAATTTCTTAAAAACCACGAGTTTTTAGAAAATGTGTTTTATTTCATAAATGGAATCAACAAAGTACGCACATTCTACGTCATAACGACTTTCTATAGTTTCAGCATGCGTTTGGAAATAAGAAAAGCTTACTTCCCTCGTTTTTTAAAATCACAGCTTCTAGAAGGTTCACATGATTTCTTAAAAAACACGAATTTTTAGAAAATGTGTTTTATTTCATAAATGGAATCAACAAAGTATACACATTCTACGTCATAACGACTTTCTATAGTTTGCGCATGCGTCCGGAAATAAGAAAAGCTTACTTCCCCCGTTTTTTAAAATCACAGCTTCTAGAAGGTTTACATGATTTGTTAAAAAACACGAGTTTTTAGAAAATGTGTTTTATTTCATAAATGGAATCAACAAAGTATGCACATTTTACGTCATAACGATTTTCTATAGTTTGCGCATGCGTCCGGAAATAAAAAAAGCTTACTTCCACCGTTTTTTAAAATCACAGCTTCTAGAAGGTTTACATGATTTCTTAAAAAACACGAGTTTTTAGAAAATGTGTTTTATTTCATAAATGGAATCTACAAAGTTTGCACATTCTACATCATAACGACTTTCTATAGTTTGCCTATTCGTCAGGAAATAAGAAAAGCTTACTTCCACCGTTTTTTAAAATCACAGCTTCTAGAAGGTTTACAAGATTTCTTAAAAAACACGAGTTTTTAGAATATGTGTTTTATTTCATAAATGGAATCAACAAAGTATGCGCATTCTACGTAATAACGACTTTCTATAGTTCCCGCATTCGATCGGAAATAAGAAAAGCTTACTTCCACCGTTTTTTAAAATCACAGCTTCTAGAAGGTTTACATGATTTCGTGAAAAACACGAGTTTTTAGAAAATGTGTTTTATTTCATCAATGGAATCAACAAAGTATGCACATTCTACATCATAAGGACTTTCTATAGTTTGCGCATGCGTCCGGAAATAAGAAAAGCTTACTTCCACCGTTTTTTAAAATCACAACTTCAAGAAGGTTTACATGATTTGTTAAAAAACACGAGTTTTTAGAAAATGTGTTTTATTTCATAAATGGAATCAACAAAGTATGCACATTCTACATCATAATGAGTTTCTATAGTTTGCGCACGCATCCGGAAATAAGAAAAGCTTACTTCCACCGTTTTTTAAAATAATAACTTCTAGAAGGTTTACATGATTTGTTAAAAAACACGAGTTTTTACAAAATGTTTTTTATTTCATAAATGGAATCTACAAAGTATGCACATTATACGTCATAACGACTTTCTATAGTTTGCGCATGCGTCCGGAAATAAGAAAAGCTTACTTCCCCCGTTTTTCAAAATCATAGCTTCTAGAAGGTTTACATAATTTCTTAAAAAACACGAGTTTTTAGAAAATGTGCTTTATTTCATAAATGGAATCTACAAAGTATGCAAATTCTACGTCATAACGACTTTCTATAGTTTGCGCATGCGTCCGGAAATAAGAAAAGCTTACTTCCCTCATTTTTTAAAATCACAGCTTCTAGAAGGTTTACATGATTTCTTAAAAAACACGAGTTTTTAGAAAATGTGTTTTATTTCGTAAACGAAATCAACAAAGTATGCACATTCTACGTCGTAACGACTTTCTATAGTTTGCGCATGCGTCCGGAAATAAGAAAAGCTTACTTCCACCATTTTTTAAAATCACAGCTTCTAGAAGGTTTACATAATTTCTTAAAAAACACGAGTTTTTAGAAAATGTGTTTTATTTCATCAATGGATTCGACAAAGTATGCACATTCTACGTCATAACGACATTCTATAGTTTGCGCATTCGTCCGGAAATAAGAAGAGCTTACTTCCACCGTTTTTTAAAATCACAGCTTCTAGAAGGTTTACAGGATTTCGTAAAAAACACGAGTTTTTAGAAAATGTGCTTTATTTCATAAATGGAATCTACAAAGTATGCACATTCTACGTCATAACGACTTTCTATAGTTTGCGCATGCGTCCGGAAATAAGAAAAGCTTACTTCCCCCGTTTTTTAAAATCACAGCTTCTAGAAGGTTTACATAATTTCTTAAAAAACACGAGTTTTTAGAAAATGTGTTTTATTTCATAAATGGAATCAACAAAGTATGCACATTCTACGTCATAACGACTTTCTATAGTTTGCGCATGCGTTTGGAAATAAGAATAGTTTACTTCCCCTGTTTTTTAAAATCACAGCTTCGAGAAGGTTTACATGATTTCTTAAAAAACACGAGTTTTTAGAAAATGTGTTTTATTTCATAAATGGAAACAACAAATTATGCACATTCTACGTCATAACGACTTTCTATAGTTTGCGCATGCGTCCAGAAATAAGAAAAGCTTACTTCCACCGTTTTTTAAAATCACAGCTTCTAGAAGGTTTACATGATTTCTTAACAAACACGACTTTTTAGAAAATGTGTTTTATTTCATCAATGGATTCGACAAAGTATGCACATTCTACGTCATAACGACATTCTATAGTTTGCGCATTCGTCCGGAAATAAGAAAAGCTTACTTCCACCGTTTTTTAAAATCACAGCTTCTAGAAGGTTTACATGATTTCGTAAAAAACATGAGTTTTTAGAAAATGTGCTTTATTTCATAAATGGAATCTACAAAGTATGCACATTCTATGTCATAACGACTTTCTATAGTTTGCGCATGCTTCCGGAAATAAGAAAAGCTTACTTCCACCATTTTTTAAAATCACAACTTCTAGAAGGTTTACATAATTTCTTAAAAAACACGAGTTTTTAGAAAATGTGTTTTATTTCATAAATGAAATCAACAAAATATGCACATTCTACGTCATAACGAGTTTCTATAGTTTGCGCATGCGTCCGGAAATAAGAAAAGCTTACTTCCACCATTTTTTAAAATCACGGCTTCTAGAAGGTTTACATGATTTCTTAAAAAACACGAGTTTTTAGAAAATGTGTTTTATTTCATCAATGGAATCGACAAAGTATGCACATTCTACGTCATAATGAATTTCTATAGTTTGCGCATTCGTCCAGAAATAAGAAAAGCTTACTTCTACCGTTTTTTAAAATCACAGCTTCTAGAAGGTTTACATAATTTCTTAAAAAACACGAGTTTTTAGGAAATGTGTTTTATTTCATAAATGAAATCAACAAAATATGCACATTCTACGGCATAACGACTTTATATAGTTTGCGCATGCGTTTGGAAATAAGAAAAGCTTACTTCCCTCGTTTTTTAAAATCACAGCTTCTAGAAGGTTTACATGATTTCTCAAAAAACACGAGTTTTTAGAAAATGTGTTTTATTTCATAAATGGAATCTACAAAGTATGCACATTCTACGTCATAACCACTTTACATAGTTTGCGCATGCGTCCGGAAATAAGAAAAGCTTACTTCCCCCGTTTTTTAAAATCACAGCTTCTAGAAGGTTTACATGATTTCTTAAAAAACACGAGTTTTTAGAAAATGTGTTTTATTTCATAAATGGAATCAACAAAGTATGCACATTCTATGTCATAACGACTTTCTATAGTTTGCGCATGCATTTGGAAATAAGAAAAATTTACTTCCGCCGTTTTTTAAAATCACAGTTTCTAGAAGGCTTACATGATTTCTTAAAAAACACGAGTTTTTAGAAAATGTGTTTTATTTCATAAATGGAATCAACAAAGTATGGACATTCTACGTCATAACTACTTTCTATAGTTTGCGCATTCGTCCGGAAATAAGAAAAGCTTACTTCCATCGTTTTTTAAAATCACAGCTTCTAGAAGGTTTACATGATTTCTTAAAAAACACGAGTTTTTAGAAAATGTGTTTTATTTCATAAATGGAATCAACAAAGTATGCACATTCTACGTCATAACTACTTTCTATAGTTTGCGCATTCGTCCGGAAATAAGAAAAGCTTACTTCCACCGTTTTTTAAAATCACAGTTTCTAGAAGGTTTACATGATTTTGTAAAAAACACGAGTTTTTTAGAAAATGTGATTTATTTCATAAATGGAATCTACAAAGTATGCACATTCTACGTCATAACGACTTTCTATAGTTTGCGCATGCGTTTGGAAATAAGAAAAGCTTACTTCCCCGGTTTTTTAAAATCACAGCTTCTAGAAGGTTTACATAATTTCTTAAAAACCACGAGTTTTTAGAAAATGTGTTTTATTTCATAAATGGAATCAACAAAGTACGCACATTCTACGTCATAACGAATTTCTATAGTTTGCGCATGCGTTTGGAAATAAGAAAAGCTTACTTCCCTCGTTTTTTAAAATCACAGCTTCTAGAAGGTTCACATGATTTCTTAAAAAACACGAATTTTTAGAAAATGTGTTTTATTTCATAAATGGAATCAACAAAGTATACACATTCTACGTCATAACGACTTTCTATAGTTTGCGCATGCGTCCGGAAATAAGAAAAGCTTACTTCCCCCGTTTTTTAAAATCACAGCTTCTAGAAGGTTTACATGATTTGTTAAAAAACACGAGTTTTTAGAAAATGTGTTTTATTTCGTAAATGGAATCAACAAAGTATGCACATTTTACGTCATAACGATTTTCTATAGTTTGCGCATGCGTCCGGAAATAAGAAAAGCTTACTTCCACCGTTTTTTAAAATCACAGCTTCTAGAAGGTTTACATGATTTCGTAAAAAACACGAGTTTTTAGAAAATGTGTTTTATTTCATAAATGGAATCTACAAAGTTTGCACATTCTACATCATAACGAATTTCTATAGTTTGCCTATTCGTCAGGAAATAAGAAAAGCTTACTTCCACCGTTTTTTAAAATCACAGCTTCTAGAAGGTTTACAAGATTTCTTAAAAAACACGAGTTTTTAGAATATGTGTTTTATTTCATAAATGGAATCAACAAAGTATGCGCATTCTACGTAATAACGACTTTCTATAGTTCCCGCATTCGATCGGAAATAAGAAAAGCTTACTTCCACCGTTTTTTAAAATCACAGCTTCTAGAAGGTTTACATGATTTCGTGAAAAACACGAGTTTTTAGAAAATGTGTTTTATTTCATCAATGGAATCAACAAAGTATGCACATTCTACATCATAAGGACTTTCTATAGTTTGCGCATGCGTCCGGAAATAAGAAAAGCTTACTTCCACCGTTTTTTAAAATCACAGCTTCAAGAAGGTTTACATGATTTGTTAAAAAACACGAGTTTTTAGAAAATGTGTTTTATTTCATAATTGGAATCAACAAAGTATGCACATTCTACATCATAATGAGTTTCTATAGTTTGTGCACGCATCCGGAAATAAGAAAAGCTTACTTCCACCGTTTTTTAAAATAATAACTTCTAGAAGGTTTACATGATTTGTTAAAAAACACGAGTTTTTACAAAATGTTTTTTATTTCATAAATGGAATCTACAAAGTATGCACATTATACGTCATAACGACTTTCTATAGTTTGCGCATGCGTCCGGAAATAAGAAAAGCTTACTTCCCCCGTTTTTCAAAATCACAGCTTCTAGAAGGTTTACATAATTTCTTAAAAAACACGAGTTTTTAGAAAATGTGCTTTATTTCATAAATGGAATCTACAAAGTATGCAAATTCTACGTCATAACGACTTTCTATAGTTTGCGCATGCGTCCGGAAATAAGAAAAGCTTACTTCCCTCATTTTTTAAAATCACAGCTTCTAGAAGGTTTACATGATTTCTTAAAAAACACGAGTTTTTAGAAAATGTGTTTTATTTCGTAAACGAAATCAACAAAGTATGCACATTCTACGTCGTAACGACTTTCTATAGTTTGCGCATGCGTCCGGAAATAAGAAAAGCTTACTTCCACCATTTTTTAAAATCACAGCTTCTAGAAGGTTTACATAATTTCTTAAAAAACACGAGTTTTTAGAAAATGTGTTTTATTTCATCAATGGATTCGACAAAGTATGCACATTCTATGTCATAACGACATTCTATAGTTTGCGCATTCGTCCGGAAATAAGAAGAGCTTACTTCCACCGTTTTTTAAAATCACAGCTTCTAGAAGGTTTACAGGATTTCGTAAAAAACACGAGTTTTTAGAAAATGTGCTTTATTTCATAAATGGAATCTACAAAGTATGCACATTCTACGTCATAACAACTTTCTATAGTTTGCGCATGCGTCCGGAAATAAGAAAAGCTTACTTCCCCCGTTTTTTAAAATCACAGCTTCTAGAAGGTTTACATAATTTCTTAAAAAACACGAGTTTTTAGAAAGTGTGTTTTATTTCATAAATGGAATCAACAAAGTATGCACATTCTACGTCATAACGACTTTCTATAGTTTGCGCATGCGTTTGGAAATAAGAATAGTTTACTTCCCCTGTTTTTTAAAATCACAGCTTCGAGAAGGTTTACATGATTTCTTAAAAAACACGAGTTTTTAGAAAATGTGTTTTATTTCATAAATGGAAACAACAAATTATGCACATTCTACGTCATAACGACTTTCTATAGTTTGCGCATGCGTCCAGAAATAAGAAAAGCTTACTTCCACCGTTTTTTAAAATCACAGCGTCTAGAAGGTTTACATGATTTCTTAACAAACACGACTTTTTAGAAAATGTGTTTTATTTCATCAATGGATTCGACAAAGTATGCACATTCTACGTCATAACGACATTCTATAGTTTGCGCATTCGTCCGGAAATAAGAAAAGCTTACTTCCACCGTTTTTTAAAATCACAGCTTCTAGAAGGTTTACATGATTTCGTAAAAAACACGAGTTTTTAGAAAATGTGCTTTATTTCATAAATGGAATCTACAAAGTATGCACATTCTATGTCATAACGACTTTCTATAGTTTGCGCATGCTTCCGGAAATAAGAAAAGCTTACTTCCACCATTTTTTAAAATCACAACTTCTAGAAGGTTTACATAATTTCTTAAAAAACACGAGTTTTTAGAAAATGTGTTTTATTTCATAAATGAAATCAACAAAATATGCACATTCTACGTCATAACGAGTTTCTATAGTTTGCGCATGCGTCCGGAAATAAGAAAAGCTTACTTCCACCATTTTTTAAAATCACAGCTTCTAGAAGGTTTACATGATTTCTTAAAAAACACGAGTTTTTAGAAAATGTGTTTTATTTCATCAATGGAATCGACAAAGTATGCACATTCTACGTCATAATGAATTTCTATAGTTTGCGCATTCGTCCAGAAATAAGAAAAGCTTACTTCTACCGTTTTTTAAAATCACAGCTTCTAGAAGGTTTACATAATTTCTTAAAAAACACGAGTTTTTAGGAAATGTGTTTTATTTCATAAATGAAATCAACAAAATATGCACATTCTACGTCATAACGACTTTATATAGTTTGCGCATGCGTTTGGAAATAAGAAAAGCTTACTTCCCTCGTTTTTTAAAATCACAGCTTCTAGAAGGTTTACATGATTTCTCAAAAAACACGAGTTTTTAGAAAATGTGTTTTATTTCATAAATGGAATCTACAAAGTATGCACATTCTACGTCATAACCACTTTACATAGTTTGCGCATGCGTCCGGAAATAAGAAAAGCTTACTTCCCCCGTTTTTTAAAATCACAGCTTCTAGAAGGTTTACATGATTTCTTAAAAAACACGAGTTTTTAGAAAATGTGTTTTATTTCATAAATGGAATCAACAAAGTATGCACATTCTATGTCATAACGACTTTCTATAGTTTGCGCATGCGTTTGGAAATAAGAAAAATTTACTTCCGCCGTTTTTTAAAATCACAGTTTCTAGAAGGCTTACATGATTTCTTAAAAAACACGAGTTTTTAGAAAATGTGTTTTATTTCATAAATGGAATCAACAAAGTATGGACATTCTACGTCATAACTACTTTCTATAGTTTGCGCATTCGTCCGGAAATAAGAAAAGCTTACTTCCATCGTTTTTTAAAATCACAGCTTCTAGAAGGTTTACATGATTTCTTAAAAAACACGAGTTTTTAGAAAATGTGTTTTATTTCATAAATGGAATCAACAAAGTATGCACATTCTACGTCATAACTACTTTCTATAGTTTGCGCATTCGTCCGGAAATAAGAAAAGCTTACTTCCACCGTTTTTTAAAATCACAGCTTCTAGAAAGTTTACATGATTTTGTAAAAAACACGAGTTTTTTAGAAAATGTGATTTATTTCATAAATGGAATCTACAAAGTATGCACATTCTACGTCATAACGACTTTCTATAGTTTGCGCATGCGTTTGGAAATAAGAAAAGCTTACTTCCCCGGTTTTTTAAAATCACAGCTTCTAGAAGGTTTACATAATTTCTTAAAAACCACGAGTTTTTAGAAAATGTGTTTTATTTCATAAATGGAATCAACAAAGTACGCACATTCTACGTCATAACGACTTTCTATAGTTTGCGCATGCGTTTGGAAATAAGAAAAGCTTACTTCCCTCGTTTTTTAAAATCACAGCTTCTAGAAGGTTCACATGATTTCTTAAAAAACACGAATTTTTAGAAAATGTGTTTTATTTCATAAATGGAATCAACAAAGTATACACATTCTACGTCATAACGACTTTCTATAGTTTGCGCATGCGTCCGGAAATAAGAAAAGCTTACTTCCCCCGTTTTTTAAAATCACAGCTTCTAGAAGGTTTACATGATTTGTTAAAAAACACGAGTTTTTAGAAAATGTGTTTTATTTCATAAATGGAATCAACAAAGTATGCACATTTTACGTCATAACAATTTTCTATAGTTTGTGCATGCGTCCGGAAATAAGAAAAGCTTACTTCCACCGTTTTTTAAAATCACAGCTTCTAGAAGGTTTACATGATTTCGTAAAAAACACGAGTTTTTAGAAAATGTGTTTTATTTCATAAATGGAATCTACAAAGTTTGCACATTCTACATCATAACGACTTTCTATAGTTTGCCTATTCGTCAGGAAATAAGAAAAGCTTACTTCCACCGTTTTTTAAAATCACAACTTCTAGAAGGTTTACAAGATTTCTTAAAAAACACGAGTTTTTAGAATATGTGTTTTATTTCATAAATGGAATCAACAAAGTATGCGCATTCTACGTAATAACGACTTTCTATAGTTCCCGCATTCGATCGGAAATAAGAAAAGCTTACTTCCACCGTTTTTTAAAATCACAGCTTCTAGAAGGTTTACATGATTTCGTGAAAAACACGAGTTTTTAGAAAATGTGTTTTATTTCATCAATGGAATCAACAAAGTATGCACATTCTACATCATAAGGACTTTCTATAGTTTGCGCATGCGTCCGGAAATAAGAAAAGCTTACTTCCACCGTTTTTTAAAATCAGAGCTTCAAGAAGGTTTACATGATTTGTTAAAAAACACGAGTTTTTAGAAAATGTGTTTTATTTCATAAATGGAATCAACAAAGTATGCACATTCTACATCATAATGAGTTTCTATAGTTTGCGCACGCATCCGGAAATAAGAAAAGCTTACTTCCACCGTTTTTTAAAATAATAACTTCTAGAAGGTTTACATGATTTGTTAAAAAACACGAGTTTTTACAAAATGTTTTTTATTTCATAAATGGAATCTACAAAGTATGCACATTATACGTCATAACGACTTTCTATAGTTTGCGCATGCGTCCGGAAATAAGAAAAGCTTACTTCCCCCGTTTTTCAAAATCACAGCTTCTAGAAGGTTTACATAATTTCTTAAAAAACACGAGTTTTTAGAAAATGTGCTTTATTTCATAAATGGAATCTACAAAGTATGCAAATTCTACGTCATAACGACTTTCTATAGTTTGCGCATGCGTCCGGAAATAAGAAAAGCTTACTTCCCTCATTTTTTAAAATCACAGCTTCTAGAAGGTTTACATGATTTCTTAAAAAACACGAGTTTTTAGAAAATGTGTTTTATTTCGTAAACGAAATCAACAAAGTATGCACATTCTACGTCGTAATGACTTTCTATAGTTTGCGCATGCGTCCGGAAATAAGAAAAGCTTACTTCCACCATTTTTTAAAATCACAGCTTCTAGAAGGTTTACATAATTTCTTAAAAAACACGAGTTTTTAGAAAATGTGTTTTATTTCATCAATGGATTCGACAAAGTATGCACATTCTACGTCATAACGACATTCTATAGTTTGCGCATTCGTCCGGAAATAAGAAGAGCTTACTTCCACCGTTTTTTAAAATCACAGCTTCTAGAAGGTTTACAGGATTTCGTAAAAAACACGAGTTTTTAGAAAATGTGCTTTATTTCATAAATGGAATCTACAAAGTATGCACATTCTACGTCATAACAACTTTCTATAGTTTGCGCATGCGTCCGGAAATAAGAAAAGCTTACTTCCCCCGTTTTTTAAAATCACAGCTTCTAGAAGGTTTACATAATTTCTTAAAAAACACGAGTTTTTAGAAAATGTGTTTTATTTCATAAATGGAATCAACAAAGTATGCACATTCTACGTCATAACGACTTTCTATAGTTTGCGCATGCGTTTGGAAATAAGAATAGTTTACTTCCCCTGTTTTTTAAAATCACAGCTTCGAGAAGGTTTACATGATTTCTTAAAAAACACGAGTTTTTAGAAAATGTGTTTTATTTCATTAATGGAAACAACAAATTATGCACATTCTACGTCATAACGACTTTCTATAGTTTGCGCATGCGTCCAGAAATAAGAAAAGCTTACTTCCACCGTTTTTTAAAATCACAGCGTCTAGAAGGTTTACATGATTTCTTAACAAACACGACTTTTTAGAAAATGTGTTTTATTTCATCAATGGATTCGACAAAGTATGCACATTCTACGTCATAACGACATTCTATAGTTTGCGCATTCGTCCGGAAATAAGAAAAGCTTACTTCCACCGTTTTTTAAAATCACAGCTTCTAGAAGGTTTACATGATTTCGTAAAAAACACGAGTTTTTAGAAAATGTGCTTTATTTCATAAATGGAATCTACAAAGTATGCACATTCTATGTCATAACGACTTTCTATAGTTTGCGCATGCTTCCGGAAATAAGAAAAGCTTACTTCCACCATTTTTTAAAATCACAACTTCTAGAAGGTTTACATAATTTCTTAAAAAACACGAGTTTTTAGAAAATGTGTTTTATTTCATAAATGAAATCAACAAAATATGCACATTCTACGTCATAACGAGTTTCTATAGTTTGCGCATGCGTCCGGAAATAAGAAAAGCTTACTTCCACCATTTTTTAAAATCACAGCTTCTAGAAGGTTTACATGATTTCTTAAAAAACACGAGTTTTAAGAAAATGTGTTTTATTTCATAAATGGAATCAACAAAGTATGCACATTCTACGTCATAACGACTTTCTATAGTTTGCGCATTCGACCGGAAATAAGAAAAGCTTACTTCCACCGTTTTTTAAAATCACAACTTCTAGAAAGGTTTACATGATTTCGTAAAAAACACGAGTTTTTAGAAAATGTGTTTTATTTCATAAATGGAATCTACAAAGTATGCACATTCTACATCATAACGACTTTCTATAGTTTGCGCATGCATTTCGAAATAAGAAAAGCTTACTTCCCCCGTTTTTTGAAATCATAGCTTCTAGAAGGTTTACATGATTTCGTAAAAAACATGAGTTTTTAGAAAATGTGATTTATTTCATAAATGTAATCTACAAAGTATGCACATTCTATGTCATTATGACTTTCTATAGTTTGCGCATGCGTCCGGAAATAAGAAAAGCTTACTTCCACCGTTTTTTAAAATCACTGCTTCTAGAAGGTTTACATGATTTCTTAAAAAACACGAGTTTTTAGAAAATGTGTGTTATTTCATAAATGTAATCAACAAAGTATGCACATTCTACGTCATAGCGACATTCTATAGTTTGCGCATTCGTCCGGAAATAAGAAAAGCTTACTTCCGCCGTTTTTTAAAATCATAGCTTCTAGAAGGTTTACATGATTTCTTAAAAAACAGGAGTTTTTAGAAAATGAGTTTTATTTCATAAATGGAATCAACAAACTATGCATATTCTACGTCATAACGATTTCTATAGTTTGCGCATTCGTCCGAAAATAAGAAAAACTTACTTCCACCGTTTTTTAAAATCACAGCTTCTAGAAGGTTTACATGATTTCGTAAAAAACACGAGTTTTTAGAAAATGTGTTTTATTTCATAAATGGAATCTACAAAGTATGCACATTCTACGTCATAACGACTTTCTATAGTTTGCGCATGCGTCCGGAAATAAGAAAAGCTTACTTCCACCATTTTTTAAAATCACAGCTTCTAGAAGGTTTACATGATTTCGTAAAAAACACGAGTTTTTAGAAAATGTGTTTTGTTTCATAAATGTAATCTACAAAGTATGCACATTCTACATCATAACGACTTTCTATAGTTTGCGCATGCATCCAGAAATAATAAAAGCTTACTTCCCCCGTTTTTAAAAATCACAGCTTCTAGGAGGTTTACATGATTTCTGAAAAAACACGAGTTTTTAGAAAATGTGTTTTATTTCATAAATGGAATCAACAAAGTATGCACATTCTACGTCATAACGACTTTCTATAGTTTGCGCATGCGTCCGGAAATAAGAAAAGCTTACTTCCACCGTTTTGTAAAATCACAGCTTCTAGAAGGTTTACATGATTTCTTAAAAAACACGAGTTTTTAGAAAATGTGTTTTATTTCATAAATGGAATCAACAAAGTATGCACATTCTAGGTCATAACGACTTTCTATAGTTTGCGCATGTGTCCGGAAATAAGAAAAGCTTACTTCCACCGTTTTTTTAAAATCACAGCTTCTAGAAGGTTTACATGATTTCTTAAAAAACACGAGTTTTTAGAAAGTGTGTTTTATTTCATAAATGGAATCATCAAAGTATGCACATTCTATGTCATAACGACTTTCTATAGGTTGCGCATTCGTCCGGAAATAAGAAAAGCTTACTTCCACCGTTTTTTAAAATCAGAGCTTCTAGAAGGTTTACATGATTTCGTAAAAACACGAGTTTTTAGAAAATGTGCTTTATTTTATAAATGGAATCTAAAAAGTATGCACATTCTACGTCATAACGACTTTCTATAGTTTGCGCATGCGTCCAGAAATAAGAAAAGCTTACTTCCCTCGTTTTTTAAAATCACAGCTTCTACAAGGTTTACATGATTTGTTAAAAAACACAAGTTTTTAGAAAATGTGTTTTATTTCATAAATAGAATCAACAAAGTATGCACATTCTACGTCATAACGACTTTCTATAGTTTTCGCATGCGTTTGGAAATAAGAAAAGCTTACTTCCACCGGTTTTTAAAATCACAGCTTCTAGAGGGTTTACATGATTTCGTAAAAAACACGAGTTTTTAGAAAATGTGCTTTATTTCATTAATGGAATCTACAAAGTATGCACATTCTACGTCATAACGACTTTCTATAGTTTGTGCATGCGTCTGGAAGTAAGAAAAGCTTACTTCCCCCCGTTTTTTAAAATCACAGCTTCTAGAAGGTTTACATGATTTCTTAAAAAACACGAGTTTTTAGAAAATGTGTTTTATTTCATAAATGGAATCAACAAAGTATGCACATTCTACGTCATAACGACTTTCTATAGTTTCCGCATGCGTATGGAAATAAGAAAAGCTTACTTCCCCCGTTTTTTAAAGTCACGGCTTCTAGAAGGTTTACATGATCTCTTAAAAAACATGAGTTTTTAGAAAATGTGTTTTATTTCATAAATGGAATCAACAAAGTATGCACATTTTACGTCATAACGACTTTCTATAGTTTGCGCATCCGTTTGGAAATAAGAAAAGCTTACTTCCACTGTTTTTTAAAATCACAGCTTCTAGAAGGTTTACATGATTTCGTAAAAAACACGAGTTTTTAGAAAATGGGTTTTATTTCATAAATGGAATCAACAAAGTATGCAAATTCTACGTCATAACGACTTTCTATAGTTTGCGCATGCGTTTGGAAATAAAAAAAGCTTACTTCCCCGTTTTTTAAAATCACAGCTTCTAGAAGGTTTACATGATTTGTTAAAAAACACGAGTTTTTAGAAAATGTGTTTTATTTCATAAATGGAATCTACAAAGTATGCACATTCTACATCATAACGACTTTCTATAGTTTGCTCATGCGTCCGGAAATAAGAAAAGCTTACTTCCACCGTTTTTTAAAATCACAGCTTCTAGAAGGTTTACTTGATTTTTTAAAAAACATGAGTTTTTAGAAAATGTGTTTTATTTCATAAAAGGAATCTAAAAAGTATGCACATTCTACGTCATAACAACTTTCTATATTTTGCGCATTCGTCTGGAAATAAGAAAAGCTTACTTCCACCGTTTTTTAAAATCACAGCTTCTAGAAGGTTTACATGATTTCTTAAAAAACACGAGTTTTTAGAAAATGTGTTTTATTTCATAAATGGAATAAACAAAGTATGCACATTCTACGTCATAAGGAATTTCTATAGTTTGCGCATGCGTCCGGAAATAAGAAAAGCTTACTTCCACCGTTTTTCAAAATCACAGCTTCTAGAAGGTTTACATGATTTCTTAAAAAACACGAATTTTTAGAAAATGTGTTTTATTTCATAAATGGAATCAACAAAGCATGCACATTCTACGTCATAACGACTTTCTATAGTTTGCGCATGCGTCCGGAAATAAGGAAAGCTTACTTCCACCGTTTTTTAAAATAATAGCTTCTAGAAGGTTTAGATGATTTCGTAAAAAACACGAGTTTTTAGAAAATGTGTTTTATTTAATAAATGGAATCTACAAAGTATGCACATTCTACGTCATAACGACTTTCTATAGTTTGCGCATGCGTCCAGAAATAAGAAAACCTTACTTCCCCCGTTTTTTAAAATCGCAGCTTCTAGAAGGTTTACATGATTTCGTAAAAGGCACGAGTTTTTAGAAAATGTGTTCTATTTCATAAATGGAATCTACAAAGTATGCACATTCTACGTCATAACGACTTTCTATATTTTGCGCATGCGTCCGGAAATAAGAAAAGCTTACTTCCACCGTTTTTTAAAATAATAGCTTCTAGAAGGTTTACATGATTTCGTAAAAAACACGAGTTTTTAGAAAATGTGTTTTATTTCATAAATGGAATCTACAAAGTATGCACATTCTTCGTCATAACGACTTTCTATAGTTTGCGCATGCGTCCGGAAATAAAAAAATGTTACTTCCCCCGTTTTTTAAAATCACAGCTTCTAGAAGGTTTACATGATTTCGTAAAAAACACGAGTTTTTAGAAAATGTGTTTTATTTCATAAATGGAATCTACAAAGTATGCACATTCTTCGTCATAACGACTTTCTATAGTTTGCGCATGCATCCGGAAATAAGAAAACCTTACTTCCCCCATTTTTTAAAATCACAGCTTCTAGAAGATTTACATGATTTCGTAAAAAACACGAGTTTTTAGAAAATGTGATTTATTTCATAAATGTAATCAACAAAGTATGCACACTCTACGTCATAACGACTTTCTATAGTTTGCGCATGCGTTTGGAGATAAGAAAAGCTTACATCCCTCGTTTTTTAAAATCACTGCTTCTAGAAGGTTTACATGATTTCTTAAGAAACACGAGTTTTTAGAAAATGTGTTTTATTTCATAAATGGAATCAACAAAGTATGCACATTCTACGTCATAACGGCTTTCTATAGTTTGCGCATGCGTCCGGAAATAAAAAAATGTTACTTCCCCCGTTTTTTAAAATCACAGCTTCTAGAAGGTTTACATGATTTCGTAAAAAACATGAGTTTTTAGAAAACGTGTTTTATTTCATAAATGGAATCAACAAAGTATGCACATTCTACGTCATAACGGCTTTCTATAGTTTGGGCATGCATCCGGAAATAAGAAAACCTTACTTCCCCCGTTTTTTAAAATCACAGCTTCTAGAAGGTTTACATGATTTCGTAAAAAACACGAGTTTTTAGAAAACGTGTTTTATTTCATAAATGCAATCAACAAAGTATGCACATTCTACGTCATAACGACTTTCTATAGTTTGCGCATGCGTCCGGAAATAAGAAAAGCTTACTTCCACCGTTTTTTAAAATCACAGCATCTAGAAGGTTTACATGATTTCGTAAAAAACACGAGTTTTTAGAAAATGTGTTTTATTTCATAAATGGAATCTACAAAGTATGCACATTCTTCGTCATAACGACTTTCTATAGTTTGCGCATGCATCCGGAAATAAGAAAACCTTACTTCCCCCATTTTTTAAAATCACAGCTTCTAGAAGATTTACATGATTTCGTAAAAACACGAGTTTTTAGAAAATGTGATTTATTTCATAAATGTAATCAACAAAGTATGCACATTCTACGTCATAACGACTTTCTATAGTTTGCGCATGCGTTTGGAGATAAGAAAAGCTTACATCCCTCGTTTTTTAAAATCACTGCTTCTAGAAGGTTTACATGATTTCTTAAGAAACACGAGTTTTTAGAAAATGTGTTTTATTTCATAAATGGAATCAACAAAGTATGCACATTCTACGTCATAACGGCTTTCTATAGTTTGCGCATGCGTCCGGAAATAAAAAAATGTTACTTCCCCCGTTTTTTAAAATCACAGCTTCTAGAAGGTTTACATGATTTCGTAAAAAACATGAGTTTTTAGAAAACGTGTTTTATTTCATAAATGGAATCAACAAAGTATGCACATTCTACATCATAACGACTTTCTATAGTTTGCGCATGCGTCCGGAAATAAGAAAAGCTTACTTCCACCGTTTTTTAAAATCACAACGTCTAGAAGGTTTACATGATTTCGTAGAAAACACGAGTTTTTAGAAAATGTGTTTTATTTCATCAATGGAATCTACAAAGTATGCACATTCTACGTCATAACGAGTTTCTATAGTTTGCGCATTCGTCCGGAAATAAGAAAAGCTTAATTCAACCGTTTTTTAAAATAACAGCTCCTAGAAGGTTTACATGATTTCTTAAAACACATGAGTTTTTAGAAAATGTGTTTTATTTCATGAATGGAATCAACAAAGTATGCACATTCTACGTGATAACGACTTTCTATAATTTGCGCATTCGTCCGGAAATAAGAAAATCTTACTTCCACCGTTTTTTAAAATCACAGCTTCTACAAGGTTTACATGATTTCGTAAAAAACACAAGTTTTTAGAAAATGTGTTTTATTTCATAAATGGAATATACAAAGTATGCACATTTTACATCATAACGACTTTCTATAGTTTGCGCTTGCGTCCAGAAATAAGAAAAGCTTACTTCCACCGTTTTTTGAAATCACAGCTTCTAGAAGGTTTACATGATTTCGTAAAAAACACGAGTTTTTAGAAATTGTGTTTTATTTCATAAATGGAATCAACAAAGTATGCACATTCTACGTCATAACGACTTTCTATACTTTGCACATTCGGCCGGAAATAAGAAAATCTTACTTCAACCATTTTTTAAAATCACAGCTTCTAGATGGTTTACATGATTTCGTAAAAAACACGTGTTTTTAGAAAATGTGTTTTATTTCATAAATGGAATCTACAAAGTATGCACATTCTACGTCATAATGACTTTCTATAGTTTGCGCATGCGTCTGGAAATAAGAAAAGCTTACTTCCACCGTTTTTTGAAATCACAGGTTCTAGAAGGTTTACATGATTTCGTAAAAAACACGAGTTTTTAGAAAATGTGTTTTATTTCATAAATGGAATCAACAAAGTATGCACATTCTACGTCGTAACGACTTTCTATAATTTGCGCATGCGTTTGGAAATAAGAAAAGCTTACTTCCCCCATTTTTTAAAATCACAGCTTCTAGAAGGTTTACATTATTTCCTAAAAAAAACGAGTTTTTAGAAATTGTGTTTTATTTCATGAATGGAATCAACAAAGTATGCACATTCTACGTCATAACAACTTTCCATATTTTGCACATGCGTCCGGAAATAAGAAAAGCTTACTTCCCCCGTTTTTTAAAATCACAGCTTCTAGAGGGTTTACATGATTTCTTAAAAAACACGAGTTTTTAGAAAATGTGTTTTATTTCATAAATGGAATCAACAAAGTATGCACATTCTACGTCATAACGACTTTCTATAGTTTGCGCAAGCGTTTGGAAATAAGAAAAGCTTACTTCCCCCGTTTTTTAAAATCACAGCTTCTAGAAGGTTTACATGATTTGTTAAAAAACACGAGTTTTTAGAAAATGGGTTTTATTTCATAAATGGAATCAACAAAGTATGCACATTCTACGTCATAACGACTTTCTATAGTTTGCGCATGCGTTTGGAAATAAAAAAAGCTTACTTCCCCCGTTTTTTAAAATCACAGCTTCTAGAAGGTTTACATGATTTGTTAAAAAACACGAGTTTTTAGAAAATGTGTTTTATTTGATAAATGGAATCAACAAAGTATGCACATTCTACGTCAAAACGACTTTCTATAGTTTGTGCATGCGTCCGGAAATAAGAAAAGCTTACTTCCACCGTTTTTTAAAATAATAACTTCTAGAAGGTTTACATGATATCGTAAAAAATACGAGTTTTTAGAAAATGTGTTTTATTTCATAAATGGAATCTACAAAGTATGCACATTCTACGTCATAACGACTTTCTATAGTTTGCGCATGCGTCCGGAAATAAGAAAAGCTTACTTCCACTGTTTTTCAAAATCTCTAGAAGGTTTACATGATTTCTTCAAAAACACGAGTTTTTAGAAATCGTGTTTTATTTCATAAATGGAATCAACAAAGTATGCACATTCTACGTCATAACGACTTTCTATAGTTTCCGCATGCGTTTGGAAAAAAGAAAAGCTTACTTCCCCCGTTTTTTAAAATCACAGCTTCTAGAAGGTTTACATGATTTGTTAAAAAACACGAGTTTTTAGAAAATGTGTTTTATTTCATAAATGGAATCAACAAAGTATGCACATTCTACGTCATAACGACTTTCTATATTTTGCGCATGCGTCCGGAAATAAGAAAAGCGTACTTCCACCGTTTTTTAAAATAAGAGCTTCTAGAAGGTTTACATGATTTCGTAAAAAACACGAGTTTTTAGAAAATTTGTTTTATTTCATAAATGGAATCTACAAAGTATGCACATTCTTCGTCATAACGACTTTCTATAGTTTGCGCATGCATCCGGAAATAAGAAAAGCTTACTTCCCCCGTTTTTTAAAATCACAGCTTCTAGAAGGTTTACATAATTTCTTAAAAAACACGAGTTTTTAGAAAATGTGTTTTACTTCATAAATGGAATCAACAAAGTATGCACATTCTACATCATAACGACTTTCTATACTTTGCGCATGCGTTTGGAAATAAGAAAAACTTACATCCCTCGTTTTTTAAAATCACTGCTTCTAGAAGGTTTACATGATTTCTTAAGAAACATGAGTTTTTAGAAAATGTGTTTTATTTCATAAATGGAATCAACAAAGTTTGCACATTCTACGTCATAACGGCTTTCTATAGTTTGCGCGTGCGTCCGGAAATAAAAAAATGTTACTTCCCCCCATTTTTAAAATCACAGCTTCTAGAAGGTTTACATGATTTCGTAAAAAACATGAGTTTTTAGAAAACGTGTTTTATTTCAAAAATGGAATCAACAAAGTATGCACATTCTACGTCATAACGACTTTCTATAGTTTGCGCATGCGTCCGAAAATAAGAAAAGCTTACTTCCACCGTTTTTTAAAATCACAGCGTCTAGAAGGTTTACATGATTTCGTAGAAAACACGAGTTTTTAGAAAATGTGTTTTATTTCATAAATGGAATCAACAAACTATGCACATTCTACCTCATAACGACTTTCTATAGTTTGCTCATGTGTCCGGAAATAAGAAAAGCTTACTTCCACCGTTTTTTAAAATAACAGCTTCTAGAAGGTTTACATGATTTCTTAAAAAACACGAGTTTTTAGAAAATGTGTTTTATTTCATAAATGGAATCTAAAAAGTATGCACATTCTACGTCATAACGACTTTCTATAGTTTGCGCATTCGTCCGGAAATAAGAAAAGCTTACTTCCACCGTTTTTTAAAATCACAGCTTCTAGAAGGTTTACATCATTTCGTAAAAAACACGAGTTTTTAGAAAATGTGTTTTATTTCATAAATGGAATCAGCAAAGTATGCACATTCTACGTCATAACGACTTTCTATAGTTTGCGCATGCATCCGGAAATAAGAAAAGCTTACTTCCCTCGTTTTTTAAAATCACAGCTTCTTGAAGGTTTACATGATTTCTTAAAAAGCATGAGTTTTTAGAAAATGTGTTTTATTTTATAAATGGAATCAACAAAGTATGCACGTCCTACGTCATAACGACTTTCTATAGTTTGCGGATTCGTCCGAAAATAAGAAAATCTTACTTCCGTCGTTTTTCAAAATCACAGCTTCTAGAAGGTTTACATTATTTCGTAAAAAACACGAGTTTTTAGAAAATGTGTTTTATTTCATAAATGGAATCAACAAAGTATGCACATTCTACGTCATAACGACTTTCTATAGTTTGCGCATGCGTTTGGAAATAAAAAAAGCTTACTTCCCCCGTTTTTTAAAATCACAGCTTCTAGAAGGTTTACATGATTTGTTAAAAAACACGAGTTTTTGGAAAATGTGTTTTATTTCATAAATGGAATCTACAAAGTATGCACATTCTACATTATAACGACTTTCTATAGTTTGCTCATGCGTCCGGAAATAAGAAAAGCTTACTTCCATCGTTTTTTAAAATCACAGCTTCTAGAAGGTTTACATGATTTCTTAAAAAACATGAGTTTTTAGAAAATGTGTTTTATTTCATAAAAGGAATCTAAAAAGTATGCACATTCTACGTCATAACAACTTTCTATATTTTGCGCATTCGTCCGGAAATAAGAAAAGCTTACTTCCACCGTTTTTTAAAATCACAGCTTCTAGAAGGTTTACATGATTTCTTAAAAAACACGAGTTTTTAGAAAATGTGTTTTATTTCATAAATGGAATCAACAAAGTATGCACATTCTACGTAATAACGACTTTCTATAGTTTCCGCATTCGACCGGAAATAAGAAAAGCTTACTTCCACCGTTTTTTAAAATCACAACTTCTAGAAGGTTTGCATGATTTCGTAAAAAACACGAGTTTTTAGAAAATGTCTTTTATTTCATAAATGGAATAAACAAAGTATGGACATTCTACGTCATAAGGAATATCTATACTTTGCGCACGCGTCCGGAAATAAGAAAAGCTTACTTCCACCGTTTTTCAAAATCACAGCTTCTAGAAGGTTTACATGATTTCGTAAAAAACACGAGTTTTTAGAAAATGTGTTTTATTTCATAAATGGAATCTACAAAGTATGCACATTCTAAGTCATAACGACTTTCTATAGTTTGCGCATGCGTCCGGAAATAAGAAAAGCTTACTTCCACCGTTTTTTAAAATAAGAGCTTCTAGAAGCTTTACATGATTTCGTAAAAAACACGAATTTTTAGAAAATGTGTTTTATTTCATAAATGGAGTCAACAAAGCATGCACATTCTACGTCATAACGACTTTCTATAGTTTGCGCATGCGTTTGGAAATAAGAAAAGCTTACTTCCCCCGTTTTTTAAAATCACAGCTTCTAGAAGGTTTACATGATTTGTTAAAAAACTCGAGTTTTTAGAAAATGTGTTTTAGTTCATAAATGGAATCAACAAAGTATGCACATTCTACGTCATAACGACTTTCTATAGTTTGCGCATGCGTCCGGAAATAAGGAAAGCTTACTTCCACCGTTTTTTAAAATAATAGCTTCTAGAAGGTTTAGATGATTTCGTAAAAAACACAAGTTTTTAGAAAATGTGTTTTATTTAATAAATGGAATCTACAAAGTATGCACATTATACGTCATAACGACTTTCTATAGTTTGCGCAAGCGTCCAGAAATAAGAAAATCTTACTTCCCCCGTTTTTTAAAATCGCAGCTTCTAGAAGGTTTACATGATTTCGTAAAAGGCACGAGTTTTTAGAAAATGTGTTCTATTTCATAAATGGAATCTACAAAGTATGCACATTCTACGTCATAACGACTTTCTATAGTTTGCGCATGCGTCCGGAAATAAGAAAAGCTTACTTCCACCGTTTTTTAAAATAATAGCTTCTAGAAGGTTTACATGATTTCGTAAAAAACACGAGTTTTTAGAAAATGTGTTTTATTTCATAAATGGAATCTACAAAGTATGCACATTCTTCGTCATAACGACTTTCTATATTTTGCGCATGCATCCGGAAATAAGAAAACCTTACTTCCCCCGTTTTTTAAAATCACAGCTTCTAGAAGGTTTACATGATTTCGTAAAAAACATGAGTTTTTAGAAAATGTGTTTTATTTCATAAATGGAATCAACAAAGTATGCACATTCTACGTCATAACGGCTTTCTATAGTTTGCGCATGCGTCCGGAAATAAAAAAATGTTACTTCCCCCGTTTTTTAAAATCACAGCTTCTAGAAAGTTTACATGATTTCGTAAAAAACATAAGTTTTTAGAAAACGTGTTTTATTTCATAAATGGAATCAACAAAGTATGCACATTCTACGTCATAACGACTTTCTATAGTTTGCGCATGCGTCCGGAAATAAGAAAAGCTTACTTCCACCGTTTTTTAAAATCACAGCGTCTAGAAGGTTTACATGATTTCGTAAAAAACACGAGTTTTTAGAAAATGTGTTTTATTTCATAAATGGAATCTACAAATTATGCACATTCTTCGTCATAACGACTTTCTATAGTTTGCGCATGCATCCGGAAATAAGAAAACCTTACTTCCCCCATTTTTTAAAATCACAGCTTCTAGAAGATTTACATGATTTCGTAAAAAACATGAGTTTTTAGAAAATGTGATTTATTTCATAAATGTAATCAACAAAGTATGCACATTCTACGTCATAACGACTTTCTATAGTTTGCGCATGCGTTTGGAGATAAGAAAAGCTTACATCCCTCGTTTTTTAAAATCACTGCTTCTAGAAGGTTTACATGATTTCTTAAGAAGCACGAGTTTTTAGAAAATGTGTTTTATTTCATAAATGGAATCAACAAAGTATGCACATTCTACGTCATAACGGCTTTCTATAGTTTGCGCATGCGTCCGGAAATAAAAAAATGTTACTTCCCCCGTTTTTTAAAATCACAGCTTCTAGAAGGTTTACATGATTTCGTAAAAAACATGAGTTTTTAGAAAACGTGTTTTATTTCATAAATGGAATCAACAAAGTATGCACATTCTACGTCATAACGACTTTCTATAGTTTGCGCATGCGTCCGGAAATAAGAAAAGCTTACTTCCACCGTTTTTTAAAATCACAACGTCTAGAACGTTTACATGATTTCGTAGAAAACACGAGTTTTTAGAAAATGTGTTTTATTTCATCAATGGAATCTACAAAGTATGCACATTCTACGTCATAATGAGTTTCTATAGTTTGCGCATTCGTCGGGAAATAAGAAAAGCTTACTTCCCCCATTTTTTAAAATCACAGCTCCTAGAAGGTTTACATGATTTCTTAAAAAACACGAGTTTTTAGAAAATGTGTTTTATTTCATAAATGGAAACAACAAAGTATGCACATTCTACGTTATAACGACTTTCTATAGTTTGCACATGCATTTGGAAATAAGAAAAGCTTACTTCCCCCTTTTTTTAAAATCACAGCTTCTAGAAGGTTTACATGATTTGTTAAAAAACACGAGATTTTAGAAATGTGTTTTATTTCATTAAAGGAATCTACAAAGTATGCACATTCTACGTCATAACGACTTTCTATAGTTTGCGCATGCGTCCGGAAATAAGAAAATCTTACTTCCACCGTTTTTTAAAATCACAGCTTCTAGAAGGTTTACATGATTTCTTAAAAAACACGAGTTTTTAGAAAATGTGTTTTATTTCATAAATGGAATCAACAAAGTTTGCACATTCTACGTAATAACGACTTTCTATAGTTTCCGCATTCGACCGGAAATAAGAAAAGCTTACTTCCCCCATTTTTTAAAATCACAGCTTCTAGAAGGTTTACATGATTTCGTAAAAAAAACGAGTTTTTAGAAAATGTGTTTTATTTCATAAATGGAATCTACAAAGTATGCACATTCTACGTCATAACGACTTTCTATAGTTTGCGCATACGTCCGGAAATAAGAAAATCTTACTTCCCCCGTTTTTTAAAATCACAGCTTCTAGAAGGTTTACATGATTTCTTAAAAAACACGAGTTTTTACAAAATGTGTTTTATTTCATAAATGGAATAAACAAAGTATGCACATTCTACGTCATAACGACTTTCTATAGTTTGCGCATGCGTCCGGAAATAAGAAAAGCTTACTTCCCCTGTTTTTTAAAATCACAGCTTCTAGAAGGTTTACATGATTTGTTAAAAAACACGAGTTTTTAGAAAATGTGTTTTATTTCATAAATGGAATCAACAACGTATGCACATTCTACATCATAACGACTTTCTATAGTTTGCGCATCCGTCCGGAAATAAGAAAAGCTTACTTCCACCGTTTTTTAAAATCACAGCGTCTAGAAGGTTTACATGATTTCGTAGAAAACACGAGTTTTTAGAAAATGTGTTTTATTTCATCAATGGAATCTACAAAGTATGCACATTCTACGTCATAACGAGTTTCTATAGTTTGCGCATTCGTCCGAAAAATAAGAAAAGCTTACTTCCCCCGTTTTTTAAAATCACAGCTTCTAGAAGGTTTACATGATTTCTTAAAAAACACGAGTTTTTAGAAAATGTGTTTTATTTCATAAATGGAAACAACAAAGTATGCACATTCTACGTCATAACGACTCTCTATAGTTTGCACATGCATTTGGAAATAAGAAAAGCTTACTTCCCCTGTTTTTTAAAATCACAGCTTCTAGAAGGTTTACATGATTTGTTAAAAAACACGAGTTTTTAGAAAATGTGTTTTATTTCATCAATGGAATCTACAAAGTATGCACATTCTACCTCATAACGGCTTTCTATAGTTTGTGCATGCGTCCGGAAATAAGAAAATCTTACTTCCACCGTTTTTTTAAAATAATAGCTTCTAGAAGGTTTACATGATTTCGTAAAAAACACGAGTTTTTAGAAAATGTGCTTTATTTCATAAATGGAATCTACAAAGTATGCACATTCTACGTCATAACGACTTTCTATAGTTTGTGCATGCGTCCGGAAATAAGAAAAGCTTACTTCCACCGTTTTTTAAAATAAGAGCTTCTAGAAGCTTTACATGATTTCGTAAAAAACCCGAGTTTTTAGAAAATGTGTTTTATTTCATAAATGGAATCTACAACGTATGCACATTCTTCGTCATAACGACTTTCTATAGTTTGCGCATGCGTCCGGAAATAAGAAAAGCTTACTTCCACCGTTTTTGAAAATCACAGCGTCTAGAAGGTTTACATGATTTCGTAGAAAACACGAGTTTTTAGAAAATGTGTTTTATTTCATCAATGGAATCTACAAAGTATGCACATTCTACGTCATAACGAGTTTCTATAGTTTGCGCATTCGTCCAGAAATAAGAAAAGCTTACTTCCCCCGTTTTTTAAAATCACAGCCTCTAGAAGGTTTACATGATTTCATAAAAAACACGAGGTTTTAGAAAATCTGTTTTATTTCATAAATGGAAACAACAAACTATGCACATTCTACGTCATAACGACTTTCTATAGTTTGCACATGCACTTGGAAATAAGAAAAGCTTACTTCCCCCGTTTTTTAAAATCACAGCTTCTAGAAGGTTTACATGCTTTGTTAAAAAAAATGAGTTTTTAGAAAATGTGTTTTATTTCATCAATGGAATCTACAAAGTATGCACATTCTACGTCATAACGGATTTCTATATTTTGCGCATGCGTCCGGAAATAAGAAAAGCTTACTTCCACCGTTTTTTAAAATAATAGCTTCTAGAAGGTTTACATGATTTCGTAAAAAACACGAGTTTTTAGAAAATGTGCTTTATTTCATAAATGGAATCTACAAAGTATGCACATTCTACGTCATAACGACTTTCTATAGTTTGCGCATGCGTCCGGAAATAAGAAAAGCTTACTTCCACCGTTTTTTAAAATAAGAGCTTCTAGAAGCTTTACATGATTTCGTAAAAAACACGAGTTTTTAGAAAATGTGTTTTATTTCATAAATGGAATCTACAAAGTATGCATATTCTTCGTCATAACGACTTTCTATAGTTTGCGCATGCGTCCGGAAATAAGAAAAGCTTACTTCCCCGTTTTTTAAAATCACAGCTTCTAGAAGGTTTACATAATTTCTTAAAAAACACGAGTTTTTAGAAAATGTGTTTTACTTCATAAATGGAATCAACAAAGTATGCACATTCTACGTCATAACGACTTTCTATAGTTTGCGCATGCGTTTGGAAATAAGAAAAGCTTACTTCCCTCGTTTTTTAAAATCACAGCTTCTAGAAGGTTTACATGATTTCTTAAGAAACACGAGTTGTTAGAAAATGTGTTTTATTTCATAAATGGAATCAACAAAGTATGCACATTCTACGTCATAACGGCTTTCTATAGTTTGCGGATGCGTCTGGAAATAAGAAAATGTTACTTCCTCCGTTTTTTAAAATCACAGCTTCTAGAAGGTTTACATGATTTCGTAAAAAACATGAGTTTTTAGAAAATGTGTTTTATTTCATAAATGGAATCAACAAAGTATGCACATTCTACGTCATAACGACTTTCTATAGTTTGCGCATGCGTTTGGAAATAAGAAAAGCTTTCTTCCCCCGTTTTTTAAAATCACAGCTTCTAGAAGGTTTACATGATTTGTTAAAAATAACGAGTTTTTAGAAAATGTGTTTTATTTCATAAATGGAATCAACAAAGTATGCACATTCTACGTCATAACGACTTTCTATAGTTTGCGTATGCGTCCGGAAATAAGAAAAGCTTACTTCCACCGTTTTTTAAAATAACAACTTCTAGAAGGTTTACATGATTTCTTAAAAAACATGAGTTTTTAGAAAATGTGTTTTATTTCATCAATGAAATCAACAAAGTATTCACATTCTACGTCATAACGACTTTCTATAGTTTGCCCATTCGTCCGGAAATAAGAAAATCTTACTTCTACCGTTTTTTAAAATCACAGCTTCTAGAAGGTTTACATAATTTCTTAAAAAACACAAGTTTTTAGAAAATGTTTTTTATTTCATAAATGGAATCTACAAAGTATGCACATTCTACGTCATAATGACTTTCTATAGTTTGGGCATTCGTCCGAAGATAAGAAAAGCTTACTTCCACTGTTTTTTAAAATCACAGCTTCTAGAAGGTTTACATGATTTCGTAAAAAACCCGAGTTTATAGAAAATGTGCTTTATTTCATAAATGGAATCTACAAAGTATTCACATTCTACGTCATAACGACTTTCTATAGTTTGTGCCTTCGTCGGGAAATAGGAAAAGCTTACTTACACCGTTTTTTAAAATCACAGCTTCTAGAAGGTTTACATTATTTCATAAAAAAACACAAGTTTTTAGAAAATGTACATTATTTCATAAATGGAATCTACAAAGTATGCACATTCTACGTCATAACGACTTTCTATAGTTTGCGCATGCGTTTGGAAATAAGAAAAGCTTACTTCCCCCGTTTTTTAAAATCACAGCTTCTAGAAGGTTTACATGATTTCTTAAAAAACACGAGTTTTTAGAAAATGTGTTTTATTTCATAAATGGAATGAACAAAGTATGCACATTCTACGTCATAACGACTTTCAATAGTTTGTGCATGCGACTGGAAATAAGAAAAGCTTACTTCCACCATTTTTTAAAATCACAACTTCTAGAAGGTTTACATGATTTCTTAAAAAAGACGAGTTTTTACAAAATGTGTTTTTTTACATAAATTGAAGCAACAAAGTATGCACATTCTACGTCATAACGACTTTCTATTGTTTGTGCCTTCGTCCGGAAATAAGATAAGCTTACTTCCACCGTTTTTTAAAATCACAGCTTCTAGAAGGTTTACATTATTTCGTAAAAAACACGAGTTTTTAGAAAATGTGCATTATTTCATAAAAGGAATCTACAAAGTATGCACATTCTACGTCATAACGACTTTCTATAGTTTGCGCATGCGTCCGAAAATAACAAAAGCTTACTTCCCCCGTTTTTTAAAATCACAGCTTCTAGAAGGTTTACATGATTTCTTAAAAAACACGAGTTTTTAGAAAATGTGTTTTATTTCATAAATGAAATCAACAAAGTATGCACATTCTACGTCATAACGACTTTCTATAGTTTGCGCATGCGTTTGGAAATAAGAAATGCTTACTTCCCCTGTTTTTTAAAATCACAGCTTCTAGAAGGTTTACATGATTTGTTAAAAAACACGAGTTTTTAGAAAATGTTTTTATTTCATAAATGGAATTAACAAAGTATGCACATTCTACATCATAACGACTTTCTATAGTTTGCGCATGCATCCACAAATAAGAAAAGCTTACTTCCACCGTTTTTTAAAATCATAGCTTCTAGAAGGTTTACATGATTTCGTAAAAAACACGTGTTTTTAGAAAATGTGTTTTACTTCATAAATCAAATCAACAAAGTATGCACATTCTACGTCATAATGACTTTCTATAGTTTGCGAATGCATTTGGAAATAACAAAAGCTTACTTATGCCGTTTTTTTAAATCACAGCTTCTAGAAAGTTTACATGATTTCTTAAAAAACACGAGTTTTTAGAATATGTGTTATATTTCATAAATGGAATCAACAAAGTATGCACATTCTACGTCATAACGACTATCTATAGTTTGCGCATTCGTCCGGAAATAAGAAAAGCTTACTTCCACCGTTTTTTAAAATCACAACTTTTAGAAGGTTTACATGATTTCGTAAAAAACACGAGTTTTTAAAAAATGTGTTTTATTTGATAAATGGAATCTACAAAGTATGCACTTTCTACGTCATAACGACTTTCTATAGTTTGCGCATGCGTCCGGAAATAAGAAAAGCTTACTTCCACTATTTTTGAAAATCACAACTCCTAGAAGGTTTACATGATTTCGTAAAAAACACGAGTTTTTAGAAAATGTGTTTTATTTCATAAATGTAATCTACAAAGTATGCACACTCTACGTCATAATGACTTTCTATAGTTTGCGCATGCGTCCGGATATAAGAAAAGCTTACTTCACCTGTTTTTTAAAATCACAGCTTCTAGAAGGTTTACATGATTTCTTAAAAAACACGAGTTTTTAGAAAATGTGTTTTATTTCATAAATGGAATCAACAAAGTATGCACATTCTACGTCATAACGACTTTCTATAGTTTGCGCATGCGTTTGGAAATAAGAAAAGCTTACTTCCCCCGTTTTTTAAAATCACAGCTTCTAGAAGGTTTACATGATTTCTTAAAAAACACGAGTTTTTAGAAAATGTGTTTTATTTAATAAATGGAATCAACAAAGTATGCACATTCTACGTCATAACGACTTTCTATACTTTTTGCATGCGTCCGGAAATAAGAAAAGCTTACTTCCACCGTTTTTTAAAATCACAACTTCTAGAAGGTTTACAGGATTTCTTAAAAAACACGAGTTTTTAGAAAATGTTTTTTATTTCACAAATGGAATCAACAAAGTATGCACATTCTACATCATAACGACTTTCTATAGTTTGCGCATTCGTCCGGAAATAAGAAAAGCTTACTTCCACCGTTTTTTAAAATCACAGCTTCTAGAAGGTTTACATTATTTCGTAAAAAACATGAGTTTTTGGAAAATGTGTTTTATTTCATAAATGGAATCTACAAAGTATGCACATTCTACGTCATAACAACTTTCTATAGTTGGGCATGCGTCCAAAAATTAGAAAAGCTTACTTTCACCGTTTTTTCAAATCACAGCTTCTAGAAGGTTTACATGATTTCGTAAAAAACACGAGTTTTTAGAAAATGTGTTTTATTTCATAAATGGAATCAATTAAGTATGCACATTCTACGTCATAACGACTTTCTATAGTTTGCGCATGCGTCCGGAAATAAGAAAAGCATACTTCCACCGTTTTTTAAAATCACAGCTTCTAGAAGGTTTACATGATTTCGAAAAAAACACGAGTTTTTAGAAAATGTGTTTTATTTAATAAATGGAATCTACAAAGTATGCACATTCTACGTCATAACGACTTTCTATAGTTTGTGCATGCGTCCGGAAATAAGAAAAGCTTACTTCCCCCGTATTTTAAAATCACAGCTTCTAGAAGGTTTACATGATTTCGTAAAAAACATGAGTTTTTAGAAAATGTGTTTTATTTCATAAATGGAATCAACAAAGTATGCACATTCTACGTCATAACGACTTTATATAGTTTGTGCATACATCCCGAAATAAGAAAAGCTTACTTCCACCGTTTTTTAAAATCACACCTTTTAGAAGGTTTACATGATTGCTTAAAAAACATGAGTTTTTAGAAAATGTGTTTTATTTCATAAATGGAATCAACAAAGTATGCACATTCTAAGTCATAACGACTTTCTATAGTTTGCGCATGCGCCCAGAAATAAGAAAAGCTTACTTCCACCGTTTTTTAAAATCACAGCTTCTAGAAGGTTTACATGATTTCGTAAAAAACATGAGTTTTTAGAAAATGTGTTTTATTTCATAAATGGAGTCTACAAAGTATGCACATTCTATGTCATAACGACTTTCTATAGTTTCAGCATCAGTCTGGAAATAAGAAAAGCTTACTTCCACCGTCTTTTAAAATCACAGCTTCTAGAAGGTTTACATGATTTCGTAAAAAACAGGAGTTTTTAGAAAATGTGTTTTATTTCATAAATGGAATCAACAAAGTATGCACATTCTACGTCATAACGAATTTCTATAGTTTGCGCATGCGTCCGGAAATAAGAAAAGCTTACTTCCCCCGTATTTTAAAATCACAGCTTCTAGAAGGTTTACATGATTTCTTAAAAAACATGAGTTTTTAGAAAATGTGTTTTATTTCATAAATGGAATCAACAAAGTATGCACATTCTACGTCATAACGATTTTCTATAGTTTGCGCATGCGTCCGGAAATAAGAAAAGCTTACTTCCCCCGTTTAATAAAACCACAGCTTCTAGAAGGTTTACATGATTTCTTAAAAAACACGAGTTTTTAGAAAATGTGTTTTATTTCATAAATGGAATCAACAAAGTATACACATTCTACGTCATAACGACTTTCTATAGTTTGCGCATGCGTCCGGAAATAAGAAAAGCTTACCTCCACCGTTTTTTAAAATCACAGCTTCTAGAAGGTTTACATGATTTCGTAAAAAACATGAGTTTTTAGAAAATGTGTTTTATTTCATAAATGGAATCTACAAAGTATGCACATTCTACGTCATAACGACTTTCTATAGTTGGGCACGCGTTTGGAAATAAGAAAAGCTTACTTCCCCCGTTTTTTGAAATCACAACTTCTAGAAGGTTTACATGATTTTGTAAAAAACACGAGTTTTTAGAAAATGTGTTTTATTTCATAAATGGAATCAACAAAGTATGCACATTCTACGTCATAACGACTTTCTATAGTTTGCGCATGTGTCCGGAAATAAGAAAAGCTTACTTCCACCATTTTTTAAAATCACCGCTTCTAGAAGGTTTACATGATTTCGTAAAAAACACGAGTTTTTATAAAATGTGTTTTATTTCATAAATGGAATCTACAAAGTATGCACATTCTACGTCATAACGACTTTCTATAGTTTGCGCATGCGTCCGGAAATAAGAAAAGCTTACTTCCCCCGTTTTTTTTAAATCACAGCGTCTAGAAGGTTTACATGATTTCATAAAAAAAGGAGTTTTTAGAAAATGTGTTTTATTTCATAAATAGAATCTACAAAGTATGCACATTCTACGTCATAATGACTTTCTATAGTTTGCACATTCGTCCGGAAATAAGAAAAGCTTACTTCCACCGTTTTTTAAAATCACAGCTTCTAGAAGGTTTACATGATTTCGTAAAAAACATGAGTTTTTAGAAAATGTGTTTTATTTCATAAATGGAATCAACAACGTATGCACATTCTACATCATAACGACTTTCTATAGTTTGCGCATGCGTCCGGAAAGAAGAAAAGCTTACTTCCACCGTTTTTTAAAATCACAGCTTCTAGAAGGTTTACATGATTTCGTAAAAAACACGAGTTTATAGAAAATGTGTTTTATTTCATAAATGGAGTCTACAAAGTATGCACATTCTACGTCATAACGACTTTCTATAGTTTGCGCATGCGTTTGGAAATAAGAAAAGCTTACTTCCCCCGTTTTTTAAAATCACAGCTTCTAGAAGGTTTACATGATTTCTTAAAAAACACGAGTTTTTAGAAAATGTGTTTTATTTCATAAATGGAATGAACAAAGTATGCACATTCTACGTCATAACGACTTTCAATAGTTTGCGCATGCGACTGGAAATAAGAAAAGCTTACTTCCACCATTTTTTAAAATCACAACTTCTAGAAGGTTTACATGATTTCTTAAAAAAGACGAGTTTTTACAAAATGTGTTTTTTTACATAAATTGAAGCAACAAAGTATGCACATTCTACGTCATAACGACTTTCTATTGTTTGTGCCTTCGTCCGGAAATAAGATAAGCTTACTTCCACCGTTTTTTAAAATCACAGCTTCTAGAAGGTTTACATTATTTCGTAAAAAACACGAGTTTTTAGAAAATGTGCATTATTTCATAAAAGGAATCTACAAAGTATGCACATTCTACGTCATAACGACTTTCTATAGTTTGCGCATGCGTCCGGAAATAACAAAAGCTTACTTCCCCCGTTTTTTAAAATCACAGCTTCTAGAAGGTTTACATGATTTCTTAAAAAACACGAGTTTTTAGAAAATGTGTTTTATTTCATAAATGGAATCAACAAAGTATGCACTTTCTACGTCATAACGACTTTCTATAGTTTGCGCATGCATCCAGAAATAAGAAAAGCTTACTTCCACCGTTTTTTAAAATCACAGCTTCTAGAAGGTTTACATGATTTCGTAAAAAACACGTGTTTTTAGAAAATGTGTTTTACTTCATAAATCGAATCAACAAAGTATGCACATTCTACGTCATAATGACTTTCTATAGTTTGCAAATGCATTTGGAAATAACAAAAGCTTACTTATGCCGTTTTTTTCAATCACAACTTCTAGAAAGTTTACATGATTTCTTAAAAAACACGAGTTTTTAGAATATGTGTTATATTTCATAAATGGAATCAACAAAGTATGCACATTCTACGTGATAACGACTATCTATAGTTTGCGCATTCGTCCGGAAATAAGAAAAGCTTACTTCCACCGTTTTTTAAAATCACAGCTTTTAGAAGGTTTACATGATTTCGTAAAAAACACGAGTTTTTTAAAAATGTGTTTTATTTGATAAATGGAATCTACAAAGTATGCACTTTCTACGTCATAACGACTTTCTATAGTTTGCGCATGCGTCCGGAAATAAGAAAAGCTTACTTCCACCGTTTTTTAAAATCACAACTCCTAGAAGGTTTACATGATTTCGTAAAAAACACGAGTTTTTAGAAAATGTGCTTTATTTCATTAATGGAATCTACAAAGTATGCACATTCTACGTCACAACGACTTTCTATAGTTTGTGCATGCGTCCGGAAATAAGAAAAGCTTACTTCCACCGCTTTTAAAAACCACAGCTTCTAGAAGGTTTACATGATTTGTTAAAAAACACGAGTTTTTAGAAAATGTGTTTTATTTCATAAATGGAATCAACAAAGTATGCACATTCTTCGTCATAACGACTTTCTATAGTTTGCGCATCCCTCCGGAAATAAGAAAAGCTTACTTCCCCCGTTTTTTAAAATCACAGCTTCTAGAAGGTTTACATGATTTCGTAAAAAACATGAGTTTTTAGAAAATGTGTTTTATTTCATAAATGGAATCAACAAAGTATGCACATTCTACGTCATAACGACTTTCTATAGTTTGCGCATGTGTTTGGAAATAAGAAAAGCTTACTTCCCCCGTTTTTTAAAGTCACAGCTTCTAGAAGGTTTACATGATCTCTTAAAAAACACGAGTTTTTAGAAAATGGGTTTTATTTCATAAATGGAATCAACAAAGTATGCACATTCTACGTCATAACGACTTTCTATAGTTTGTGCATGCGTCCGGAAATAAGAAAAGCTTACTTCCACTGTTTTTTAAAATAATAGCTTCTAGAAGGTTTACATGATTTCGTAAAAAATACGAGTTTTTAGAAAATGTGTTTTATTTCATAAATGGAATCAACAAAGTATGCACATTCTACGTCATAACGACTTTCTATAGTTTGCGCATGCGTTTGGAAATAAGAAAAGCTTACTTCCCCCGTTTTTTAAAGTCACAGCTTCTAGAAGGTTTACATGATCTCTTAAAAAACACGAGTTTTTAGAAAATGGGTTTTATTTCATAAATGGAATCAACAAAGTATGCACATTCTACGTCATAACGACTTTCTATAGTTTGTGCATGCGTCCGGAAATAAGAAAAGCTTACTTCCACCGTTTTTTAAAATAATAGCTTCTAGAAGGTTTACATGATTTCGTAAAAAATACGAGTTTTTAGAAAATGTGTTTTATTTCATAAATGGAATCAACAAAGTATGCACATTCTACGTCATAACGACTTTCTATAGTTTGCGCATGCGTTTGGAGATAAAAAAAGCTTACTTCCGCCGTTTTTTAAAATCACAGCTTCTAGAAGGTTTAGATGATTTGTTAAAAAACACGAGTTTTTAGAAAATGTGTTTTATTTGATAAATGGAATCAACAAAGTATGCACATTCTACGTCAAAACGACTTTATATAGTTTGCGCATGCGTCCGGAAATAAGAAAAGCTTACTTCCACTGTTTTTCAAAATCTCTAGAAGGTTTACATGATTTCTTAAAAAACACGAGTTTTTAGAAATCGTGTTTTATTTCATAAATGGAATCAACAAAGTATGCACATTCTACGTCATAACGACTTTCTATAGTTTGCGCATGTGTTTGGAAAAAAGAAAAGCTTACTTCCCCCGTTTTTTAAAATCACAGCTTCTAGAAGGTTTACATGATTTGTTAAAAAACACGAGTTTTTAGAAAATGTGTTTTATTTCATAAATGGAATCAACAAATTATGCACATTCTACGTCATAACGACTTTCTATATTTTGCGCATGCGTCCGGAAATAAGAAAAGCTTACTTCCACCGTTTTTTAAAATAAGAGCTTCTAGAAGGTTTACATGATTTCGTAAAAAACACGAGTTTTTAGAAAATTTGTTTTATTTCATAAATGGAATCTACAAAGTATGCACATTCTTCGTCATAACGACTTTCTATAGTTTGCGCATGCGTCCGGAAATAAGAAAAGCTTACTTCCCCCGTTTTTTAAAATCACAGCTTCTAGAAGGTTTACATAATTTCTTAAAAAACACGAGTTTTTAGAAAATGTGTTTTACTTCATAAATGGAATCAACAAAGTATGCACATTCTACATCATAACGACTTTCTATACTTTGCGCATGCGTTTGGAAATAAGAAAAACTTACATCCCTCGTTTTTTAAAATCACTGCTTCTAGAAGGTTTACATGATTTCTTAAGAAACATGAGTTTTTATAAAATGTGTTTTATTTCATAAATGGAATCAACAAAGTTTGCATATTCTACGTCATAACGGCTTTCTATAGTTTGCGCATGCGTCCGGAAATAAAAAAATGTTACTTCCCCCGTTTTTTAAAATGACAGCTTCTAGAAGGTTTACATGATTTCGTAAAAAACATGAGTTTTTAGAAAACGTGTTTTATTTCATAAATGGAATCAACAAAGTATGCACATTCTACATCATAACGACTTTCTATAGTTTGCGCATGCGTCCGGAAATAAGAAAAGCTTACTTCCACCATTTTTTAAAATCACAGCGTCTAGAAGGTTTACATGATTTCTTAGAAAACACGAGTTTTTAGAAAATGTGTTTTATTTCATAAATGGAATCTACAAAGTATGCACATTCTACGTCATAACGACTTTCTATAGTTTGTGCATTCGTCCGGAAATAAGAAAAGCTTACTTCCACCGTTTTTTAAAATCACAGCTTCGAGAAGGTTTACATCATTTCGTAAAAAACACGAATTTTTAGAAAATGTGTTTTATTTCATAAATGGAATCAGCAAAGTATGCACATTCTACGTCATAACGACTTTCTATAGTTTGCGCATGCATCCGGAAATAAGAAAAGCTTACTTCCCCCGTTTTTTAAAATCACAGCTTCTTGAAGGTTTACATGATTTCTTAAAAAGCATGAGTTTTTAGAAAATGTGTTTTATTTCATAAATGGAATCAACAATGTATGCACGTCCTACGTCATAACGACTTTCTATAGTTTGCGGATTCGTCCGAAAATAAGAAAATCTTACTTCCGTCGTTTTTCAAAATCACAGCTTCTAGAAGGTTTACATTATTTCGTAAAAAACACGAGTTTTTAGAAAATGTGTTTTATTTCATAAATGGAATCAACAAACTATGCACATTCTACCTCATAACGAATTTCTATAGTTTGCGCATGCGTCCGGAAATAAGAAAAGCTTACTTCCACCGTTTTTTAAAATAACAACTTCTAGAAGGTTTACATGATTTCTTAAAAAACACGAGTTTTTATAAAATGGGTTTCATTTCATAAATGGAATCAACAAAGTATGCAAATTCTACGTCATAACGACTTTCTATAGTTTGCGCATGCGTTTGGAAATAAAAAAAGCTTACTTCCCCCGTTTTTTAAAATCACAGCTTCTAGAAGGTTTACATGATTTGTTAAAAAACACGAGTTTTTAGAAAATGTGTTTTATTTCATAAATGGAATCTACAAAGTATGCACATTCTACATCATAACGACTTTCTATAGTTTGCTCATGCGTCCGGAAATAAGAAAAGCTTACTTCCACCGTTTTTTAAAATCACAGCTTCTAGAAGGTTTACATGATTTCTTAAAAAACATGAGTTTTTAGAAAATGTGTTTTATTTCATAAAAGGAATCTAAAAAGTATGCACATTCTACGTCATAACAACTTTCTATATTTTGCGCATTCGTCCGGAAATAAGAAAAGCTTACTTCCACCGTTTTTTAAAATCACAGCTTCTAGAAGGTTTACATGATTTCTTAAAAAACACGAGTTTTTAGAAAATGTGTTTTATTTCATAAATGGAATCAACAAAGTATGCACATTCTACGTAATAACGACTTTCTATAGTTTCCGCATTCGACCGGAAATAAGAAAAGCTTACTTCCACCGTTTTTTAAAATCACAACTTCTAGAAGGTTTACATGATTTCGTAAAAAACACGAGTTTTTAGAAAATGTCTTTTATTTCATAAATGGAATAAACAAAGTATGCACATTCTACGTCATAAGGAATTTCTATAGTTTGCGCACTCATCCGGAAATAAGAAAAGCTTACTTCCACTGTTTTTCAAAATCACAGCTTCTAGAAGGTTTACATGATTTCTTAAAAAACACGAATTTTTAGAAAATGTGTTTTATTTCATAAATGGAATCAACAAAGCATGCACATTCTACGTCATAACGACTTTCTATAGTTTGCGCATGCGTTTGGAAATAAGAAAAGCTTACTTCCCCCATTTTTTAAAATCACAGCTTCTAGAAGGTTTACATGATTTCGTAAAAAACATGAGTTTTTAGAAAATGTGTTTTATTTCATAAATGGAATCAACAAAGTATGCACATTCTACGTAATAACGACTTTCTATAGTTTCCGCATTCGACCGGAAATAAGAAAAGCTTACTTCCACCATTTTTTAAAATCACAACTTCTAGAAGGTTTACATTATTTCGTAAAAAACACGAGTTTTTAGAAAATGTGTTTTATTTCATAAATGGAATCAACAAAGTATGCACATTCTACGTCATAAGGAATTTCTATAGTTTGCGCATGCGTCCGGAAATAAGAAAAGCTTACTTCCACCGTTTTTCAAAATCACAGCTTCTAGAAGGTTTACATGATTTCTTAAAAAACACGAATTTTTAGAAAATGTGTTTTATTTCAGAAATGGAATCAGTAAAGCATGCACATTCTACGTCATAACGAATTTCTATAGTTTGCGCATGCGTTTGGAAACAAGGAAAGCTTAATTCCCCCGTTTTTTAAATTCACAGCTTCAAGAAGGTTTACATGATTTGTTAAAAAACACGAGTTTTTAGAAAATGTGTTTTATTTCATAAATGGAATCAACAAAGTATGCACATTCTACGTCATAACGACTTTCTATAGTTTGCGCATGCGTCCGGAAATAAGGAAAGCTTACTTCCACCGTTTTTTAAAATAATAGCTTCTAGAAGGTTTAGATGATTTCGTAAAAAACACGAGTTTTTAGAAAATGTGTTTTATTTAATAAATGGAATCTACAAAGTATGCACATTCTACGTCATAACGACTTTCTATAGTTTGCGCATGCGTCCAGAAATAAGAAAACCTTACTTCCCCCGTTTTTTAAAATCGCAGCTTCTAGAAGGTGTACATGATTTCGTAAAAGGCACGAGTTTTTAGAAAATGTGTTCTATTTCATAAATGGAATCTACAAAGTATGCACATTCTTCGTCATAACGACTTTCTATAGTTTGCGCATGCATCCGGAAATAAGAAAACCTTGCTTCCCCCGTTTTTTAAAATCACAGCTTCTAGAAGGTTTACATGATTTCGTAAAAAACATGAGTTTTTAGAAAATGTGTTTTATTTCATAAATGGAATCAACAAAGTATGCACATTCTACGTCATCACGGCTTTCTATAGTTTGCGCATGCGTCCGGAAATAAAAAATTGTTACTTCCCCCGTTTTTTAAAATCACAGCTTCTAGAAGGTTTACATGATTTCGTAAAAAACATAAGTTCTTAGAAAACGTGTTTTATTTCATAAATGGAATCAACAAAGTATGCACATTCTACGTCATAACGACTTTCTATAGTTTGCGCATGCGTCCGGAAATAAGAAAAGCTTACTTCCACCGTTTTTTAAAATCACAGCATCTAGAAGGTTTACATGATTTCGTAAAAAACACGAGTTTTTAGAAAATGTGTTTTATTTCATAAATGGAATCTACAAAGTATGCACATTCTTCGTCATAACGACTTTCTATAGTTTGCGCATGCATCCGGAAATAAGAAAACCTTACTTCCCCCATTTTTTAAAATCACAGCTTCTAGAAGATTTACATGATTTCGTAAAAAACACGAGTTTTTAGAAAATGTGATTTATTTCATAAATGTAATCAACAAAGTATGCACATTCTATGTCATAACGACTTTCTATAGTTTGCGCATGCGTTTGGAGATAAGAAAAGCTTACATCCCTAGTTTTTTAAAATCACTGCTTCTAGAAGGTTTACATGATTTCTTAAGAAACAGGAGTTTTTAGAAAATGTGTTTTATTTCATAAATGGAATCAACAAAGTATGCACATTCTACGTCATAACGGCTTTCTATAGTTTGCGCATGCGTCCGGAAATAAAAAAATGTTACTTCCCCCGTTTTTTAAAATCACAGCTTCTAGAAGGTTTACATGATTTCGTAAAAAACATGAGTTTTTAGAAAACGTGTTTTATTTCATAAATGGAATCAACAAAGTATGCACATTCTACGTCATAACGACTTTCTATAGTTTGTGCATGCGTCCGGAAAAAAGAAAAGCTTATTTCCACCGTTTTTTAAAATCACAACGTCTAGAAGGTTTACATGATTTCGTAGAAAACACGAGTTTTTAGAAAATGTGTTTTATTTCATCAATGGAATCTACAAAGTATGCACATTCTACGTCATAACGAGTTTCTATAGTTTGTGCATTCGTCCGGAAATAAGAAAAGCTTACTTCCCCCATTTTTTGAAATCACAGCTCCTAGAAGGTTTACATGATTTCTTAAAAAACACGAGTTTTTAGAAGAAAAAAATTTATTTCATAAATGGAAACAACAAAGTATGCACATTCTACATTATAACGACTTTCTATAGTTTGCACATGCATTTGGAAATAAGAAAAGCTTACTTCCCCCTTTTTTTAAAATCACAGCTTCTAGAAGGTTTACATGATTTGTTAAAAAACACGAGTTTTTAGAAATGTGTTTTATTTCATAAAAGGAATCTACAAAGTATGCACATTCTACGTCATAACGACTTTCTATAGTTTGCGCATGCGTCCGGAAATAAGAAAAGCTTACTTCCACCGTTTTTTAAAATCACAGCTTCTAGAAGGTTTACATGATTTCTTAAAAAACAAGAGTTTTTAGAAAATGTGTTTTATTTCATAAATGGAATCAACAAAGTATGCACATTCTACGTAATAACGACTTTCTATAGTTTCCGCATTCGACCGGAAATAAGAAAAGCTTACTTCCACCATTTTTTAAAATCACAACTTCTAGAAGGTTTACATTATTTCGTAAAAAACACGAGTTTTTAGAAAATGTGTTTTATTTCATAAATGGAATCAACAAAGTATGCACATTCTACGTCATAAGGAATTTCTATAGTTTGCGCATGCGTCCGGAAATAAGAAAAGCTTACTTCCACCGTTTTTCAAAATCACAGCTTCTAGAAGGTTTACATGATTTCTTAAAAAACACGAGTTTTTAGAAAATGTGTTTTATTTCAGAAATGGAATCAGTAAAGCATGCACATTCTACGTCATAACGAATTTCTATAGTTTGCGCATGCGTTTGGAAACAAGGAAAGCTTAATTCCCCCGTTTTTTAAATTCACAGCTTCAAGAAGGTTTACATGATTTGTTAAAAAACACGAGTTTTTAGAAAATGTGTTTTATTTCATAAATGGAATCAACAAAGTATGCACATTCTACGTCATAACGACTTTCTATAGTTTGCGCATGCGTCCGGAAATAAGGAAAGCTTACTTCCACCGTTTTTTAAAATAATAGCTTCTAGAAGGTTTAGATGATTTCGTAAAAAACACGAGTTTTTAGAAAATTTGTTTTATTTCATAAATGGAATCAACAAAGTATGCACATTCTATGTCGTAACGACTTTCTATAATTTGCGCATGCGTTTGGAAATAAGAAAAGCTTACTTCCCCCGTTTTTTAAAATCACAGCTTCTAGAAGGTTTACATGATTTCGTAAAAAACAGGAGTTTTTAGAAATTGTGTTTTAGTTCATAAATGGAATCAACAAAGTATGCACATTCTACGTCATAACGACTTTCTATAGTTTGCGCATGCGTCCGGAAATAAGAAAAGCTTACTTCCCCCGTTTTTTAAAATCACAGCTTCTAGAGGGTTTACATGATTTCTTAAAAAACGCGAGTTTTTAGAAAATGTGTTTTATTTCATAAATGGAATCAACAAAGTATGCACATTCTACGTCATAACGACTTTCTATAGTTTGCGCAAGCGTTTGGAAATAAGAAAAGCTTACTTCGCCAGTTTTTTAAAATCACAGCTTCTAGAAGGTTTACATGATTTGTTAAAAAACACGAGTTTTTAGAAAATGGGTTTTATTTCATAAATGGAATCAACAAAGTATGCAAATTCTACGTCATAACGACTTTCTATAATTTGCGCATGCATTTGGAAATAAAAAAAGGTTACTTCCCCCGTTTTTTAAAATCACAGCTTCTAGAAGGTTTACATGATTTGTTAAAAAACACGAGTTTTAGAAAATATGTTTTATTTCATAAATGGAATCAACAAATTATGCACATTCTACGTCATAATGACTTTCTATAGTTTGTGCATGCGTCCGGAAATAAGAAAACCTTACTTCCACCGTTTTTTAAAATAATAGCTTCTAGAAGGTTTACATGATTTCGTAAAAAATACGAGTTTTTAAAAAATGTGTTTTATTTCATAAATGGAATCTACAAAGTATGCACATTCTACGTCATAACGACTTTTTATAGTTTGCGCATGCGTCCGGAAATAAGAAAAGCTTACTTCCCCCGTTTTTTAAAATCACAGCTTCTAGAAGGTTTACATGATTTCGTAAAAGGCACGAGTTTTTAGAAAATGTGTTCTATTTCATAAATGGAATCTACAAAGTATGAACATTCTACGTCATAACGACTTTCTATAGTTTGCGCATGCGTCCGGAAATAAGAAAAGCTTACTTCCACCGTTTTTTAAAATAATAGCTTCTAGAAGGTTTACATGATTTCGTAAAAAACACGAGTTTTTAGAAAATGTGTTTTATTTCATAAATGGAGTCTACAAAGTATGCACATTCTTCATCATAACGACTTTCTATACTTTGCGCATGCGTCCGGAAATAAGAAAAGCTTACTTCCCCCATTTTTTAAAATCACAGCTTCTAGAAGGTTTACATGATTTCATAAAAAAAACGAGTTTTTAGAAAATGTGTTTTATTTCATAAATGGAATCTACAAAGTATGCACATTCTACGTCATAACGACTTTCTATAGTTTGCGCATACGTCCGGAAATAAGAAAATCTTACTTCCCCCGTTTTTTAAAATCACAGCTTCTAGAAGGTTTACATGATTTCTTAAAAAACACGAGTTTTTACAAAATGTGTTTTATTTCATAAATGGAATAAACAAAGTATGCACATTCTACGTCATAACGACTTTCTATAGTTTGCGCATGCGTCCAGAAATAAGAAAAGCTTACTTCCCCTGTTTTTTAAAATCACAGCTTCTAGAAGGTTTACATGATTTGTTAAAAAACACGAGTTTTTAGAAAATGTGTTTTATTTCATAAATGGAATCAACAACGTATGCACATTCTACCTCATAACGGCTTTCTATAGTTTGTGCATGCGTCCGGAAATAAGAAAAGCTTACTTCCACCGTTTTTTAAAATAATAGCTTCTAGAAGGTTTACATGATTTCGTAAAAAACACGAGTTTTTAGAAAAGGTGCTTTATTTCATAAATGGAATCTACAAAGTATGCAAATTCTACGTCATAACGACTTTCTATAGTTTGCGCATGCGTCCGGAAATAAGAAAAGCTTACTTCCACCGTGTTTTAAAATAAGAGCTTCTAGAAGCTTTACATGATTTCGTGAAAAACCCGAGTTTTTAGAAAATGTGTTTTATTTCATAAATGGAATCTACAAAGTATGCACATTCTTCGTCATAACGACTTTCTATAGTTTGCGCATGCGTCCGGAAATAAGAAAAGCTTACTTCCACCGTTTTTTAAAATCACAGCGTCTAGAAGGTTTACATGATTTCGTAGAAAACACGAGTTTTTAGAAAATGTGTTTTATTTCATCAATGGAATCTACAAAGTATGCACATTCTACGTCATAACGAGTTTCTATAATTTGCGCATTCGTCCGGAAATAAGAAAATCTTACTTCCCCCGTTTTTTAAAATCACAGCTTCTAGAAGGTTTACATGATTTCTTAAAAAACACGAGTTTTTAGAAAATCTGTTTTATTTCATAAATGGAAACAACAAACTATGCACATTCTACGTCATAACGACTTTCTATAGTTTGCACATGCACTTGGAAATAAGAAAAGCTTACTTCCCCCGTTTTTTAAAATCACGGCTTCTAGAAGGTTTACATGCTTTGTTAAAAAAAACGAGTTTTTAGAAAATGTGTTTTATTTCATCAATGGAATCTACAAAGTATGCACATTCTACGTCATAACGGATTTCTATATTTTGCGCATGCGTCCGGAAATAAGAAAAGCTTACTTCCACCGTTTTTTAAAATAATAGCTTCTAGAAGGTTTACATGATTTCGTAAAAAACACGAGTTTTTAGAAAATGTGCTTTATTTCATAAATGGAATCTACAAAGTATGCACATTCTACGTCATAACGACTTTCTATAGTTTGCGCATGCGTCCGGAAATAAGAAAAGCTTACTTCCACCGTTTTTTAAAATAAGAGCTTCTAGAAGCTTTACATGATTTCGTAAAAAACACGAGTTTTTAGAAAATGTGTTTTATTTCATAAATGGAATCTACAAAGTATGCATATTCTTCGTCATAACGACTTTCTATAGTTTGCGCATGCATCCGGAAATAAGAAAAGCTTACTCCCCCGTTTTTTAAAATCACAGCTTCTAGAAGGTTTACATGATTTCGTAAAAAACACGAGTTTTTAGAAAATGTGTTTTATTTCATAAATGGAATCAACAAAGTCTGCACATTCTACCTCATAACGAAATTCTATAGTTTGCGCATGCGTCCGGAAATAAGAAAAGCTTACTTCCCCATTTTTTAAAATCACAGCTTCTAGAAGGTTTACATAATTTCTTAAAAAACACGAGTTTTTAGAAAATGTGTTTTACTTCATAAATGGAATCAACAAAGTATGCACATTCTACATCATAACGACTTTATATAGTTTGCGCATGCGTTTGGAAATAAGAAAAGCTTACTTCCCTCGTTTTTTAAAATCACAGCTTCTAGAAGGTTTACATGATTTCTTAAGAAACACGAGTTTTTAGAAAATGTGTTTTATTTCATAAATGGAATCAACAAAGTATGCACATTCTACGTCATAACGGCTTTCTATAGTTTGCGCATGCGTCTGGAAATAAGAAAATGTTACTTCCTCCGTTTTTTAAAATCACAGCTTCTAGAAGGTTTACATGATTTCGTAAAAAACATGAGTTTTTAGAAAATGTGTTTTATTTCATAAATGGAATCAACAAAGTATGCACATTCTACGTCATAACGACTTTCTATAGTTTGCGCATGCGTTTGGAAATAAGAAAAGCTTTCTTCCCCCGTTTTTTAAAATCACAGCTTCTAGAAGGTTTACATGATTTGTTAAAAATAACGAGTTTTTAGAAAATGTGTTTTATTTCATAAATGGAATCAACAAAGTATGCACATTCTACGTCATAACGACTTTCTATAGTTTGTGTATGCGTCCGGAAATAAGAAAAGCTTACTTCCACCGTTTTTTAAAATAACAGCTTCTAGAAGGTTTACATGATTTCTTAAAAAACATGAGTTTTTAGAAAATGTGTTTTATTTCATCAATGGAATCAACAAAGTATTCACATTCTACGTCATAACGACTTTCTATAGTTTGCCCATTCGTCCGGAAATAAGAAAATCTTACTTCCACCGTTTTTTTAAATCACAGCTTCTAGAAGGTTTACATAATTTCGTAAAAAACACAAGTTTTTAGAAAATGTTTTTTATTTCATAAATGGAATCTACAAAGTATGCACATTCTACGTCATAATGACTTTCTATAGTTTGGGCATTCGTCCGAAGATAAGAAAAGCTTACTTCCACTGTTTTTTAAAATCACAGCTTCTAGAAGGTTTACATGATTTCGTAAAAAACATGAGTTTTTAGAAAATGTGCTTTATTTCATAAATGGGATCTACAAAGTATGCACATTCTACGTCATAACGAATTTCTCAAGTTTGCGCATTCGTCTGGAAATAAGAAAAGCTTACTTCCACCGTTTTTAAAATGACAGCTTCTAGAAGGTTTACATGATTTCGTAAAAAAACACGAGTTTTTAGAAAATGTGTTTTATTTCATAAATGGAATCAACAAAGTATGCACATTCTACGTCATAACGACATTCTATAGTTTGTGCATGCGTCCGGAAATAACAAAAGCTTACTTCCCCCGTTTTTTAAAATCAAAGCTTCTTGAAGGTTTACATGATTTCTTTAAAAACATGAGTTTTTAGAAAATGTGTTTTATTTCATCAATGGAATCAACAAAGTATGCACGTCCTACGTCATAACGACTTTCTATAGTTTGCGGATTCGTCCGGAAATAAGAAAATCTTACTTCCGTCGTTTTTTAAAATCACAGCTTCAAGAAGGTTTACATTATTTCGTAAAAAACACGAGTGTTTAGAAAATGTGTTTTATTTCATAAATGGAATCAACAAAGTATGCGCATTCTACGTCATAACGACTTTCTATAGTTTGCGCAAGCGTCCAGAAATAAGAAAAGCTTACTTCGACAGTTTTTTAAAATCACAGCTTCTAGAAGGTTTACATGATTTCTTAAAAAACCCGAGTTTTTAGAAAATGTGTTTTATTTCATAAATGGAATCTACAAAGTATGCACATCCTACGTCATAACGACTTTCTATAGTTTGCGAATGCGTCCGGAAATAAGAAAATCTTACTTCCCCCGGTTTTTAAAATCACAGCTTCTAGAAGATTTACATGATTTCTTAAAAAACACCAGTTTTTAGAAAATGTGTTTTATTTCATAAATGGAATCAAAAATGTATGCACATTCTACGTCATAATGACTTTCTATAGTTTCCGCATGCATTTGGAAATAAGAAAAGCTTACTTCCGCCGTTTTTTAAAATCACAGCTTCTAGAAGGTTTACATGATTTCTTAAAAAACACCAGTTTTTAGAAAATGTGTTTTATTTCAGAAATGGAATCAACAAATTATGCATATTCTACGTCATAACGACTTTCTATAGTTTGCACATGCGTCCGGAAATAAGAAAAGCTTACTTCCCCCGTTTTTTTTAAATCACAGCTTCTAGAAGGTTTACATGATTTCTTAAAAAACACGAGTTTTTAGAAAATGTGTTTTATATCATAAATAGAATCTACAAAGTATGCACATTCTACGTCATAACGACTTTCTATAGTTTGCGCATGCATCCGGAAATAAGAAAAGCTTACTTCCACCGTTTTTTAAAATCACAGCTTCTAGAAGGTTTACATGATTTCTTAAAAAACACGAGTTTTTAGAAAATGTGTCTTATTTCATAAATGGAATAAACAAAGTATGCACATTCTACGTCATAATGACTTTCTATAGTTTGCACATTCATCCGGAAATAAGAAAAGCTTACTTCCACCGTTTTTTAAAATCACAGCTTCTAGAAGGTTTACATGATTTCGTAAAAAACATGAGTTTTTAGAAAATGTGTTTTATTTCATAAATGGAATCTACAAAGTACGCACATTCTACGTCATAACGACTTTCTATAGTTGGGCATGCGTCCGGAAATAAGAAAAGCTTACTTCCACCGTTTTTTAAAATCACAGCTTCTAGAAGGTTTACATGATTTCGTAAAAAACACGAGTTTATAGAAAATTTGTTTTATTTCATAAAAAGGAATCTACAAAGTATTCACATTCTACGTCATAACGACTTTCTATAGTTTGTGCCTTCGTCGGGAAATAGGAAAAGCTTACTTACACCGTTTTTTAAAATCACAGCTTCTAGAAGGTTTACATTATTTCATAAAAAAACACAACTTTTTAGAAAATGTACATTATTTCATAAATGGAATCTACAAAGTATGCACATTCTACGTCATAACGACTTTCTATAGTTTGCCGATGCGTTTGGAAATAAGAAAAGCTTACTTCCCCCGTTTTTTAAAATCACAGATTCTAGAAGGTTTACATGATTTCTTAAAAAACACGAGTTTTTAGAAAATGTGTTTTATTTCATAAATGGAATGAGCAAAGTATGCACATTCTACGTCATAACGACTTTCAATAGTTTGTGCATGCGACTCGAAATAAGAAAAGCTTACTTCCACCATTTTTTAAAATCACAACTTCTAGAAGGTTTACATGATTTCTTAAAAAAGACGAGTTTTTACAAAATGTAATTTTTTACATAAATTGAAGCAACAAAGTATGCACATTCTACGTCATAACGACTTTCTATTGTTTGTGCCTTCGTCCGGAAATAAGATAAGCTTACTTCCACCGTTTTTTAAAATCACAGCTTCTAGAAGGTTTACATTATTTCGTAAAAAACACGAGTTTTTAGAAAATGTGCATTATTTCATAAAGGGAATCTACAAAGTATGCACATTCTACGTCATAACGACTTTCTATAGTTTGCGCATGCGTCCGGAAATAACAAAAGCTTACTTCCCCCGTTTTTTAAAATCACAGCTTCTAGAAGGTTTACATGATTTCTTAAAAAACACGAGTTTTTAGAAAATGTGTTTTATTTCATAAATGAAATCAACAAAGTATGCACATTCTAGATCATAACGACTTTCTATAGTTTGCGCATGCGTTTGGAAATAAGAAATGCTTACTTCCCCCGTTTTTTAAAATCACAGCTTCTAAAAGGTTTCCATGATTTGTTAAAAAACACGAGTTTTTAGAAAATGTTTTTATTTCATAAATGGAATTAACAAAGTATGCACATTCTACATCATAACGACTTTCTATAGTTTGCGCATGCATCCAGAAATAAGAAAAGCTTACTTCCACCGTTTTTTAAAATCACAGCTTCTAGAAGGTTTACATGATTTCGTAAAAAACACGTGTTTTTAGAAAATGTGTTTTACTTCATAAATCAAATCAACAAAGTATGCACATTCTACGTCATAATGACTTTCTATAGTTTGCGAATGCATTTGGAAATAACAAAAGCTTACCTATGCCGTTTTTTTAAATCACAGCTTTTAGAAAGTTTACATGATTTCTTAAAAAACACGAGTTTTTAGAATATGTGTTATATTTCATAAATGGAATCAACAAAGTATGCACATTCTACGTCATAACGACTATCTATAGTTTGCGCATTCGTCCGGAAATAAGAAAAGCTTACTTCCACCGTTTTTTAAAATCACAGCTTCTAGAAGGTTTACATGATTTCGTAAAAAACACGAGTTTTTAGAAAATGTGTTTTATTTCATAAATGGAATCAATTAAGTATGCAGATTCTACGTCATAACGACTTTCTATAGTTTGCGCATGCGTCCGGAAATAAGAAAAGCTTACTTCCCCCGTTTAATAAAACCACATCTTCTAGAAGGTTTACATGATTTCTTAAAAAACACGAGTTTTTAGAAAATGTGTTTTATTTCATAAATGGAATCAACAAAGTATACACATTCTACGTCATAACGACTTTCTATAGTTTGCGCATGCGTCCGGAAATAAGAAAAGCTTACCTCCACCGTTTTTTAAAATCACAGCTTCTAGAAGGTTTACATGATTTCGTAAAAAACATGAGTTTTTAGAAAATGTGTTTTATTTCATAAATGGAATCTACAAAGTATGCACATTCTACGTCATAACGACTTTCTATAGTTGGGCACGCGTTTGGAAATAAGAAAAGCTTACTTCCCCCGTTTTTTGAAATCACAATTCTAGAAGGTTTACATGATTTTGTAAAAAACACGAGTTTTTAGAAAATGTGTTTTATTTCATAAATGGAATCAACAAAGTATGCACATTCTACGTCATAACGGCTTTCTATAGTTTGCGCATGTGTCCGGAAATAAGAAAAGCTTACTTCCACCATTTTTTAAAATCACCGCTTCTAGAAGGTTTACATGATTTCGTAAAAAACACGAGTTTTTATAAAATGTGTTTTATTTCATAAATGGAATCTACAAATTATGCACATTCTACGTCATAATGACTTTCTATAGTTTGCGCATGCGTCCGGAAATAAGAAAAGCTTACTTCCACAGTTTTTTAAAATCACAGCTTCTAGAACGTTTACATGATTTCGTAAAAAACACGAGTTTTTAGGAAATGTGTTTTATTTCATAAATGGTATCTACAAAGTATGCACATTCTACATCATAACGACTTTCTATAGTTTGCGCATGCGTCCGGAAATAAGAAAAGCTTACTTCCACCGTTTTTTAAAATCACAGCTTCTAGAAGGTTTACATGATTTCGTAAAAAACACGAGTTTATAGAAAATGTGTTTTATTTCATAAATGGTATCTACAAAGTATGCACATTCTACATCATAACGACTTTCTATAGTTTGCGCATGTGTCCGGAAATAAGAAAAGCTTACTTCCACCATTTTTTAAAATCACCGCTTCTAGAAGGTTTACATGATTTCGTAAAAAACACGAGTTTTTATAAAATGTGTTTTATTTCATAAATGGAATCTACAAATTATGCACATTCTACGTCATAATGACTTTCTATAGTTTGCGCATGCGTCCGGAAATAAGAAAAGCTTACTTCCACAGTTTTTTAAAATCACAGCTTCTAGAACGTTTACATGATTTCGTAAAAAACACGAGTTTTTAGGAAATGTGTTTTATTTCATAAATGGAATCTACAAAGTATGCACATTCTACGTCATAACGACTTTCTATAGTTTGCGCATGCGTCTGGAAATAAGAAAAGCTTACTTCCCCCGTTTTTTTTAAATCACAGCTTCTAGAAGGTTTACATGATTTCATAAAAAAAGGAGTTTTTAGAAAATGTGTTTTATTTCATAAATAGAATCTACAAAGTATGCACATTCTACGTCATAATGACTTTCTATAGTTTGCACATTCGTCCGGAAATAAGAAAAGCTTACTTCCACCGTTTTTTAAAATCACAGCTTCTAGAAGGTTTACATGATTTCGTAAAAAACATGAGTTTTTAGCAAAATGTGTTTTATTTCATAAATGGAATCAACAACGTATGCACATTCTACATCATAACGACTTTCTATAGTTTGCGCATGCGTTCGGAAATAAGAAAAGCTTACTTCCACCGTTTTTTAAAATCACAGCTTCTAGAAGGTTTACATGATTTCGTAAAAAACACGAGTTTATAGAAAATGTGTTTTATTTCATAAATGGAATCTACAAAGTATTCACATTCTACGTCATAACGACTTTCTATAGTTTGTGCCTTCGTCGGGAAATAGGAAAAGCTTACTTACACCATTTTTTAAAATCACAGCTTCTAGAAGGTTTACATTATTTCATAAAAAAACACAAGTTTTTAGAAAATGTACATTATTTCATAAATGGAATCTACAAAGTATGCACATTCTACGTCATAACGACTTTCTATAGTTTGCGCATGCGTTTGGAAATACGAAAAGCTTACTTCCCCCGTTTTTTAAAATCACAGCTTCTAGAAGGTTTACATGATTTCTTAAAAAACACGAGTTTTTAGAAAATGTGTTTTATTTCATAAATGGAATGAACAAAGTATGCACATTCTACGTCATAACGACTTTCAATAGTTTGCGCATGCGACTGGAAATAAGAAAAGCTTACTTCCACCATTTTTTAAAATTACAACTTCTAGAAGGTTTACATGATTTCTTAAAAAAGACGAGTTTTTACAAAATGTGTTTTTTTACATAAATTGAAGCAACAAAGTATGCACATTCTACGTCATAACGACTTTCTATTGTTTGTGCCTTCGTCCGGAAATAAGAAAAGCTTACTTCCACCGTTTTTTAAAATCACAGCTTCTAGAAGGTTTACATGATTTCGTAAAAAACACGAGTTTATAGAAAATGTGTTTTATTTCATAAATGGAATCTACAAAGTATGCACATTCTACGTCATAACGACTTTCTATAGTTTGCGCATGCGTCCGGAAATAACAAAAGCTTACTTCCCCCGTTTTTTAAAATCACAGCTTCTAGAAGGTTTACATGATTTCTTAAAAAACACGAGTTTTTAGAAAATGTGTTTTATTTCATAAATGGAATCAACAAAGTATGCACTTTCTACGTCATAACGACTTTCTATAGTTTGTGCATGCGTTTGGAAATAAGAAATGCTTACTACCCCCGTTTTTTAAAATCACAGCTTCTAGAAGGTTTACATGATTTGTTAAAAAACACGAGTTTTTAGAAAATGTTTTTATTTCATAAATGGAATCAACAAAGTATGCACATTCTACATCATAACGACTTTCTATAGTTTGCGCATGCATCCAGAAATAAGAAAAGCTTACTTCCACCGTTTTTTAAAATCACAGCTTCTAGAAGGTTTACATTATTTCGTAAAAAACACGTGTTTTTAGAAAATGTGTTTTACTTCATAAATTGAATCAACAAAGTATGCACATTCTACGTCATAATGACTTTCTATAGTTTGCGAATGCATTTGGAAATAACAAAATCTTACTTATGCCGTTTTTTTAAATCACAGCTTCTAGAAAGTTTACATGATTTCTTAAAAAACACGAGTTTTTAGAATATGTGTTATATTTCATAAATGGAATCAACAAAGTATGCACATTCTACGTCATAACGACTATCTATAGTTTGCGCATTCGTTCGGAAATAAGAAAAGCTTACTTCCACCGTTTTTTAAAATCACAGCTTTTAGAAGGTTTACATGATTTCGTAAAAAACACGAGTTTTTTAAAAATGTGTTTTATTTGATAAATGGAATCTACAAAGTATGCACTTTCTACGTCATAACGACTTTCTATAGTTTGCGCATGCGTCCGGAAATAAGAAAAGCTTACTTCCACCGTTTTTTAAAATCACAACTCCTAGAAGGTTTACATGATTTCGTAAAAAGCACGAGTTTTTAGAAAATGTGTTTTATTTCATAACTGTAATCTACAAAGTATGCACATTCTACGTCATAATGACTTTCTATAGTTTGCGCATGCGTCCGGAAATAAGAAAAGCTTACTTCACCCGTTTTTTAAAATCACAGCTTCTAGAAGGTTTACATGATTTCATAAAAAACACGAGTTTTTAGAAAATGTGTTTTATTTCATAAATGGAATCAACAAAGTATGCACATTCTACGTCATCACGACTTTCTATAGTTTGCGCATGCGTTTGGAAATAAGAAAAGCTTACTTCCCCCGTTTTTTAAAATCACACCTTCTAGAAGGTTTACATGATTTCTTAAAAAACACGAGTTTTTAGAAAATGTGTTTTATTTAATAAATGGAATCAACAAAGTATGCACATTCTACGTCATAACGACTTTCTATAGTTTTTGCATGCGTCCGGAAATAAGAAAAGCTTACTTCCACCGTTTTTTAAAATCACAGCTTCTAGAAGGTTGACAGGATTTCTTAAAAAACACGAGTTTTTAGAAAATGTTTTTTATTTCACAAATGGAATCAACAAAGTATGCACATTCTACATCATAACGACTTTCTATAGTTTGCGCATTCGTCCAGAAAATAAGAAAAGCTTACTTCCACCGTTTTTTAAAATCACAGCTTCTAGAAGGTTTACATTATTTCGTAAAAAACATGAGTTTTTAGAAAATGTGTTTTATTTCATAAATGGAATCTACAAAGTATGCACATTCTACGTCATAACAACTTTCTATAGTTGGGCATGCGTCCAAAAATTAGACAAGCTTACTTTCACCGTTTTTTGAAATCACAGCTTCTAGAAGGTTTACATGATTTCGTAAAAAACATGAGTTTTTAGAAAATGTGTTTTATTTCATAAATGGAATCAACAAAGTATGCACATTCTACGTCATAACGACTTTCTATAGTTTGCGCATGCGTCCGGAAATAAGAAAAGCTTACTTCCCCCGTATTTTAAAATCACAGCTTCTAGAAGGTTTACATGATTTCTTAAAAAACATGAGTTTTTAGAAAATGTGTTTTATTTCATAAATGGAATCAACAAAGTATGCATATTCTACGTCATAACGACTTTCTATAGTTTGCACATGCGTCCGGAAATAAGAAAAGCTTACTTCCCCCGTATTTTAAAATCACAGCTTCTAGAAGGTTTACATGATTTCTTAAAAAACATGAGTTTTTAGAAAATGTGTTTTATTTCATAAATGGAATCAACAAAGTATGATCATTCTAAGTCATAACGACTTTCTATAGTTTGCGCATGCGTCCGGAAATAAGAAAAGCTTACTTCCCCCGTTTAATAAAACCACAGCTTCTAGAAGGTTTACATGATTTATTAAAAAACACGAGTTTTTAGAAAATGTGTTTTATTTCATAAATGGAATCAACAAAGTATACACATTCTACGTCATAACGACTTTCTATAGTTTGCGCATGCGTCCGGAAATAACAAAAGCTTACCTCCACCGTTTTTTAAAATCACAGCTTCTAGAAGGTTTACATGATTTCGTAAAAAACATGAGTTTTTAGAAAATGTGTTTTATTTCATAAATGGAATCTACAAAGTATGCACATTCTACGTCATAACGACTTTCTATAGTTGGGCATGCGTTTGGAAATAAGAAAAGCTTACTTCCCCCGTTTTTTGAAATCACAACTTCTAGAAGGTTTACATGATTTTGTAAAATACACGAGTTTTTAGAAAATGTGTTTTATTTCATCAATGGAATCAACAAAGTATGCACATTCTACGTCATAACGACTTTCTATAGTTTGCGCATGTGTCCGGAAATAAGAAAAGCTTACTTCCACCATTTTTTAAAATCACCGCTTCTAGAAGGTTTACATGATTTCGTAAAAAGAACGAGTTTTTATAAAATGTGTTTTATTTCATAAATGGAATCTACAAATTATGCACATTCTACGTCATAATGACTTTCTATAGTTTGCGCATGCGTCCGGAAATAAGAAAAGCTTACTTCCACAGTTTTTTAAAATCACAGCTTCTATAACGTTTACATGATTTCGTAAAAAACACGAGTTTTTAGGAAATGTGTTTTATTTCATAAATGGAATCTACAAAGTATGCACATTCTACGTCATAACGACTTTCTATAGTTTGCGCATGCGTCCGGAAATAAGAAAAGCTTACTTCCCCGTTTTTTTTAAAATCACAGCTTCTAGAAGGTTTACATGATTTCATAAAAAAAGGAGTTTTTAGAAAATGTGTTTTATTTCATAAATAGAATCTACAAAGTATGCATATTCTACGTCATAATGACTTTCTATATTTTGCGCATGCATCCGGAAATAAGAAAAGCTTACTTCCACCGGTTTTTAAAATCACAGCTTCTAGAAGCTTTACATGATTTCGTAAAAAACACGAGTTTTTAGAAAATGTGTTTTATTTCATAAATGGAATCTACAAAGTATGCACATTCTACGTCATAACGACTTTCTGTAGTTTGCGCATGCGTCCGGAAATAAAAAAAGCTTATTCCACCGTTTTTTAAAATCACAGCTTCTAGAAGGTTTACATGATTTCGTAAAAAACATGAGTTTTTAGAAAATGTGTTTTATTTCATAAATGGAATCTACAAAGTATGCACATTCTACGTCATAACGACTTTCTATAGTTTGCGCATGTGTCCTGAAATAAGAAAAGCTTACTTCCACCGTTTTTTAAAATCACAGCTTCTAGAAGGTTTACATGATTTCGTAAAAAACACAATTTTTTAGAAAATGTGTTTTATTTCATAAATGGAATCAACAAAGTATGCACATTCTACGTCATAACGACTTTCTATAGTTTGCGCATGCGTCCGGAAATAAGAAAAGCTTACTTCCACCATTTTTTAAAATCACCGTTTCTAGAAGGTTTACATGATTTCGTAAAAAACACGAGTTTTTAGAAAATGTGTTTTATTTCATAAATGGAATCTACAAAGTATGCACATTCTACATCATAACGATTTTCTATAGTTTGCGCATGTGTCCTGAAATAAGAAAAGCTTACTTCCACCGTTTTTTAAAATCACATCTTCTAGAAGGTTTACATGATTTCGTAAAAAACACAATTTTTTAGAAAATGTGTTTTATTTCATAAATGGAATCTACAAAGTATGCACATTCTACGTCATAACGACTTTCTATAGTTTGCGCATGTGTCCTGAAATAACCAAAAGCTTACTTCCACCGTTTTTTAAAATCACAGCTTCTAGAAGGTTTACATGATTCCGTAAAAAACACAATTTTTTAGAAAATGTGTTTTATTTCATAAATGGAATCCACAAAGTATGCACATTCTACATCATAACGACTTTCTATATTTTGCGCATGCGTCCGGAAATAAGAAAAGCTTACTTCCACCGTTTTTTAAAATCACAGCTTCTAGAAGGTTTACATGATTTCTTAAAAAACACGAGTTTTTAGAAAATGTGTTTTATTTCATAAATGGAATCAACAAAGTATGCACATTCTACCTCATAACGACTTTCTATAGTTTGCGCATGCCTCCGGAAATAAGAAAAGCTTACTTCCACCTTTTTTTGAAATCACAGCATCTAGAAGGTTTACATGATTTCGTAAAAAACACGAATTTTTTTAAATGTGTTTTATTTCATAAATGGACTCTACAAAGTATGCACATTCTACGTCATAACGACTTTCTATAGTTTGCACATGAGTCCGGAAATAAGAAAAGCTTACTTCCACCGTCTTTTAAAATCACAGCTTCTAGAAGCTTTACATGATTTCGTAAAAAACACGAGTTTTTAGAAAATGTGTTTATTTCATAAATGGAATCTACAAAGTATGCACATTCCACGTCATAACGACTTTCTATAGTTTGCGCATGCGTTCGGAAATAAAAAAAGCTTATTCCACCATTTTTTAAAATCACAGCTTCTAGAAGGTTTACATGATTTCGTAAAAAACATGAGTTTTTAGAAAATGTGTTTTATTTCATAAATGGAATCTACAAAGTATGCACATTCTACGTCATAACGACTTTCTATAGTTTGCGCATGTGTCCTGAAATAAGAAAAGCTTACTTCCACCGTTTTTTAAAATCACAGCTTCTAGAAGGTTTACATGATTTCGTAAAAAACACAATTTTTTAGAAAATGTGTTTTATTTCATAAATGGAATCTACAAAGTATGCACATTCTACGCCATAACAAATTTCTATAGTTTTCGCATGCGTCCGGAAATAAGAAAAGCTTACTTCCACCGTTTTTTAAAATCACAGCTTCTAGAAGGTTTACATGATTTCGTAAAAAACACGAGTTTTTATAAAATGTGTTTTATTTAAGAAATGGAATCTAGAAAGTATGCAAATTCTACGTCATAACGACTTTCTATAGTTTGCGCATGCGTTCGGAAATCAGAAAAGCTTACTTCCCCCGTTTTTTAAAATCACAGCTTCTAGAAGGTTTACATGATTTCTTAAAAAACACGAGTTCTTAGAAAATGTGTTTTATTTCAAAAATGGAATCAACAAAGTATGCACATTCTACGTCATAATGACTTTCTATAGTTTGCGCATGCTTTTTATAAATAAGAAAAGCTTACTTCCCCCGTTTTTTAAAATCACGGCTTCTAGAAGGTTTCCATGATTTCTTAAAAAACACGAGTTTTTAGAAAATGTGTTTTATTTCATAAATGGAAACAACAAAGTATGCACATTCTACGTCATAACGACTTTCTATAGTTTGCGCATGCGTCCGGAAATATGAAAAGCTTACTTCCACCGCTTTTTAAAATCACAGCTTCTAGAAGGTTTACTTGATTTGTTAAAAAACACGAGTTTTTAGAAAATGTGTTTTATTTCATAAATGGGATCAACAAAGTATGCACATTCTATGTCATAACGACTTTCTATAGTTTGCGCTTTCGTCCGGAAATAAGAAAAGCTTACTTCCACCGTTTTTTAAAATCACAGCTTCTAGAAGGTTTACATGATTTCGTAAAAAACACGAGTTTTTAGATAATGTGCTTTCTTTCATAAATGGAATCTACAAATTATGCACATTCTACATCATAACGACTTTCTATAGTTTGCGCATGCGTCCGGAAATAAGAAAAGCTTAGTTCCCCCGTTTTTTAAAATCACAGCTTTTAGAAGGTTTACATGATTTGTTAAAAAACACAAGTTTTTAGAAAATGTGTTTTATTTCATAAATGGAATCAACAAAGTATGCACATTCTACGTCATAAAGACTTTCTATAGTTTGCGCCTGCGTTTGGAAATAAGAAAAGCTTACTTCCCCCGTTTTTTAAAATCACAGCTTCTAGAAGGTTTACATGATTTCTTAAAAAACACGAGTTTTTAGAAAATGTGCATTATTTCATAAATGGAATCAACAAAGTATGCACATTCTACGTCATAACGACTTTATATAGTTTGCGCATGCGTCCGGAAATAAGAAAAGCTTACTTCCACCGTTTTTTAAAATCACAGCTTCTAGAAGGTTTACATGATTTCCTAAAAAACACGAGTTTTTACAAAATGTGTTTTATTTCATAAATGGAAGCAAAAAGGTATGCACATTATACGTCATAACGACGTTCTATAGTTTGTTCCTTCGTCCGGAAATAAGAAAAGCTTACTTCCACCGTTTTTTTAAATCACATCTTCTAGAAGGTTTACATTATTTCGTAAAAAACACGAGTTTTTAGAAAATGTGCATTATTTCATAAATGGAATCTACAAAGTATGCACATTCTATGTCATAACGACTTTCTATAGTTTGCGCATGTGTCCGGAAATAACAAAAGCTTACTTCCCCTGTTTTTTAAAATCACAGCTTCTAGGAGGTTTACATGATTTCGTAAAAAACACGAGTTTTTAGAAAATGTGTTTTATTTCATAAATGGAATCAACAAAGTATGCACATTCTACGTCATAACGACTTTCTATAGTTGCGCATGCGTCCGGAAATAAGAAAAGCTTACTTCCACCATTTTTTAAAATCACCGTTTCTAGAAGGTTTACATGATTTCGTAAAAAACACGAGTTGTTAGAAAATGTGTTTTATTTCATAAATGGAATCTACAAAGTATGCACATTCTACGTCATAATGACTTTCTATAGTTTGCGCATGCGTCCGGAAATAAGAAAAGCTTACTTCCCCCGTTTTTTAAAATCACAGCTCTAGAAGGTTTACATGATTTCTTAAAAAACACGAGTTTTTAGAAAATGTGTTTTATTTCATAAATGGAATCAACAAAGTATGCACATTCTACGTCATAACGACTTTCTATAGTTTGTGCATGCGTCCGGAAATAAGAAAAGCTTACTTCCACCGTTTTTTAAAATCACAGCTTCTAGAAGGTTTACATGATTTATTAAAAAACACGAGTTTTTAGAAAATGTGTTTTATTTCATAAATGGAATCAACAAAGTATGCAAATTCTACGTCATAACGACTTTCTATAGTTTGCGCATGCGTCCGGAAATAAGAGAAGCTTACTTCCACCATTTTTTAAAATCACCGTTTCTAGAAGGTTTACATGATTTCGTAAAAAACACGAGTTTTTAGAAAATGTGTTTTATTTCATAAATGGAATCTACAAAGTATGCACATTCTACGTCATAATGACTTTCTATAGTTTGCGCATGCGTCCGGAAATAAGAAAAGCTTACTTCCCCCGTTTTTTAAAATCACAGCTTCTAGAAGGTTTACATGATTTCTTAAAAACACGAGTTTTTAGAAAATGTGTTTTATTTCAAAAATGGAATCAACAAAGTATGCACATTCTACGTCATAATGACTTTCTATAGTTTGCGCATGCTTTTTATAAATAAGAAAAGCTTACTTCCCCCGTTTTTTAAAATCACGGCTTCTAGAAGGTTTACATGATTTCTTAAAAAACACAAGTTTTTAGAAAATGTGTTTTATTTCATAAATGGAAACAACAAAGTATGCACATTCTACGTCATAACGACTTTCTATAGTTTGCGCATGTGTCCAGAAATATGAAAAGCTTACTTCCACCGCTTTTTAAAATCACAGCTTCTAGAAGGTTTACTTGATTTGTTAAAAAACATGAGTTTTTAGAAAATGTGTTTTATTTCATAAATGGGATCAACAAATTATGCACATTCTACGTCATAACGACTTTCTATAGATTGCGCTTTCGTCCAGAAATAAGAAAAGCTTACTTCCACCGTTTTTTAAAATCACAACTTCTAGAAGGTTTACATGATTTCGTAAAAAACACGAGTTTTTAGATAATGTGCTTTATTTCATAAATGGAATCTACAAATTATGCACATTCTACATCATAACGACTTTCTATAGTTTGCGCATGCGTCCGGAAATAAGAAAAGCTTACTTCCCCCGTTTTTTAAAATCACAGCTTTTAGAAGGTTTACATGATTTCTTAAAAAACACAAGTTTTTAGAAAATGTGTTTTATTTCATAAATGGAATCAACAAAGTATGCACATTCTACGTCATAAAGACTTTCTATAGTTTGCGCCTGCGTTTGGAAATAAGAAAGGCTTACTTCCCCCGTTTTTTAAAATCACAACTTCTAGAAGGTTTACATGATTTCCTAAAAAACACGAGTTTTTAGAAAATGTGCATTATTTCATAAATGGAATCAACAAAGTATGCACATTCTACGTCATAACGACTTTCTATAGTTTGCGCATGCGTATGGAAATAAGAAAAGCTTACTTCCACCGTTTTTTAAAATCACAGCTTCTAGAAGGTTTACATGATTTCCTAAAAAACACGAGTTTTTACAAAATGTGTTTTATTTCATAAATGGAAGCAAAAAGGTATGCACATTATACGGCATAACGACGTTCTATATTTTGTTCCTTCGTCCGGAAATAAGAAAAGCTTACTTCCACCGTTTTTTAAAATCACATCTTCTAGAAGGTTTACATTATTTCGTAAAAAACACGAGTTTTTAGAAAATATGCATTATTTCATAAATGGAATCTACAAATTATGCACATTCTATGTCATAACGACTTTTTATAGTTTGCGCATGCGTCCGGAAATAACAAAAGCTTAGTTCCCCTGTTTTTTAAAATCACAGCTTCTAGAAGGTTTACATGATTTCTTAAAAAACACGAGTTTTTAGAAATGTGTTTTATTTCATAAATGGAATCAACAAAGTATGCACATTCTACGTCATAACGACTTTCTATAGTTTGTGCATGCGTTTGGAAATAAGAAATGTTTACTTCCCCCATTTTTTAAAATCACAGCTTCTAGAAGGTTTATATGATTTCGTAAAAAACACGATTTTTTAGAAAATGTGTTTTATTTCATAAATGGAATCAACAAAGTATGCAAATTCTACGTCATAACGACTTTCTATAGTTTGCGCATGTGTCTAGAAATAAGAGAAGCTTACTTCCACCGTTTTTTAAAATCACAGCTTCTAGAAGGTTTACATGATTTCATAAAAAACACGAGTTTTTAGAAAATGTGTTTTATTTCATAAATGGAATAAACAAAGTATGCACATTCTACGTCATAACAACTTTCTATAGTTTGCGCATTCGTCCGTAAATAAGAAAAGCTTACTTCCACCGTTTTTTAAAATCACAGCTTTTATAAGGTTTACATGATTTCGTAAAAAACATGAGTTTTTAGAAAATGTGTTTTATTTCATAAATGGAATCTACAAAGTATGCACATTCTACGTCATAATGAGTTTCTATAGTTGGGCATGCGTCCGAAAATTAGAAAAGCTTACTTCCACCGTTTTTTTAAATCACAGCTTCTAGGAGGTTTACATGATTTCGCAAAAAACACGAGTTTTTAGAAAATGTGTTTTATTTCATAAATGGAATCAACAAAGTATGCACATTCTACGTCATAACGACTTTCTATAGTTTGCGCATGCGTCCGGAAATAAGAAAAGCTTACTTCCACCATTTTTTAAAATCACCGTTTCTAGAAGGTTTACATGATTTCGTAAAAAACACGAGTTTTTAGAAAATGTGTTTTATTTCATAAATGGAATCTACAAAGTATGCACATTCTACGTCATAATGACTTTCTATAGTTTGCGCATGCGTCCAGAAATAAGAAAATCTTACTTCCCCCGTATTTTAAAATCACAGCTTCTAGAAGGTTTACATGATTTCTTCAAAAACATGAGTTTTTAGAAAATATGTTTTATTTCATAAATGGAATCAACAAAGTATGCACATTCTACGTCATAACGACTTTCTATAGTTTGCGCATGCGTCCGGAAATAAGAAAAGCTTACTTCCCCCGTTTTTTAAAATCACAGCTTGTAGAAGGTTTACATGATTTCTTAAAAAACACGAGTTTTTAGAAAATGTGTTTTATTTCATAAATGGAATCAACAAAGTATGCACATTCTACGTCATAACGACTTTCTATAGTTTGCGCATGCGTCCAGAAATAAGAAAAGCTTACTTCCACCATTTTTTTAAATCACAGCTTCTAGAAGGTTTACATGATTTCGTAAAAAACACGAGTTTTTAGAAAATGTGTTTTATTTCATAAATAGAATCTACAAAGTATGCACATTCTACGTCATAATGACTTTCTATAGTTTGCGCATGCGTACGGAAATAAGAAAAGCTTACTTCCACCGTTTTTTAAAATCACAGCTTCTAGAAGGTTTACATGATTTCGTAAAAAACATGAGTTTTTAAAAAATGTGTTTTATTTCATAAATGGAATCTACAAAGTATGCACATTCTACGTCATAACGATTTTTTATAGTTTGCGCATGCGTCTGCAAATAAGAAAAGTTTACTTCCACCGTTTTTTAAAATCACAGCTTCTAGAAGGTTTACATGATTTCGTAAAAAACACGAGTTTTTAGAAAATGTGTTTTATTTCATAAATGAAATCTACAAAGTATGCACATTCTACGTCATAAGAACTTTCTATAGTTTGCGCATGTGTCCGGAAATAAGAAAAGCTTATTTCCCCCGTTTTTTAAAATCACAGCTTCTAGAAGGTTTACATGATTTCGTAAAAATCACGAGTTTTTAAAAAATGTGTTTTATTTCATCAATGGAATCATCAAAGTATAAATATTCTACGTCATAATGACTTTCTATTGTTATCGCATTCGTCCGGAAATAAGAAAAGCTTACTTTCCCCGTTTTTTAAAATCACAGCTTCTAGAAGGTTTACATGATTTCTTAAAAAACATGAGTTTTTAGAAAATGTGTTTTATTTCACAAATGGAATCAACAAAGTATTCACATTCTACGTCATAACGACTTTCTATAGTTTGCGCATGCGTCCGGAAATAAGAAAAGCTTACTTCCACCATTTTTTAATATCACAGCTTCTAGAAGGTTTACATGATTTCATAAAAAAGACGAGTTTTTAGAAAATGTGTTTTATTTCATAAATGGAATAAAAAAAGTATGCACATTCTACATCATAACGACATTCTATAGTTTGCGCATTCTTCCGGAAATAAGAAAAGCTTACTTCCACTGTTTTTTAAAATCACGGCTTCTAGAAGGTTTACATGATTTCTTAAAAAACACGAGTTTTTAGAAAATTTATTATATTTCGTAAATGGATTCAACAAAGTATGCACATTCTACGTCATAACGACTTTCTATAGTTTGCACATTCATCCGGAAATAAGAAAGGCTTACTTCCACCGTTTTTTAAAATCACAGCTTCTAGAAGCTTTACATGATTTCGTACAAAACACGAGTTTTTAGAAAATGTGTTTTATTTCCTAAATAGAATCAACAAAGTATGCACATTCTACGTCATAACGACTTTCTATAGTTTGCGCATTCGTCCGGAAATAAGAAAAGCTTACGTCCACCATTTTTTAAAATCACAGCTTCTAGAAGGTTTACATGATTTCGTAAAAAACACGAGTTTTTAGAAAATGTGTTTTATTTCATCAATGGAATCAACAAAGTATGCACATTCTGCGTCATAACGACTTTGTATAGTTTGCGCATTCGTCCGGAAATAAGAAAAGCTTACTTCCACTGTTTTTTAAAATCACAGCTTCTAGAAGGTTTACATGATTTCGTAAAAAACATGAGTTTTTAAAAAATGTGTTTTATTTCATAAATGGAATCTACAAAGTATCCACATTCTACGTCATAACGATTTTCTATAGTTTGCGCATGCGTCCGGAAATAAGAAAAGCTTACTTCCACCGTTTTTTAAAATCACAGCTTCTAGAAGGTTTACATGATTTCATAAAAAACACGAGTTTTTAGAAAATGTGTTTTATTTCATAAATGGAATCTACAAAGTATGCACATTCTACGTCACAACGACTTTCTATAGTTTGCTTATGCGTCTGGAAATAAGAAAAGCTTACTTCCACCGTTTTTTAAAATCACAGCTTCTAGAAGGGTTACATGATTTCTTAAAAAACACGAGTTTTTAGAAAATGTGTTTTATTTCATAAATGGAATCAACAAAGTATGCACATTCTACGTCATAACGACTTTCTATAGTTTGCGCATGCGTCCGGAAATAAGAAAAGCTTACTTCCACCGTTTTTTAAAATCACAGCTTCTAGAAGGTTTACATGATTTCTTAAAAAACATGAGTTTTTAGAAAATGTGTTTTATTTCATAAATGGAATCAACAAAGTATGCACATTCTACGTCATAACGAATTTCTATAGTTTGCGCATTCGTCCGGAAATAAGAAAAGCTTACTTCCACTGTTTTTTAAAATCACAGCTTCTAGAAGGTTTACATGATTTCGTAAAAAACATGAGTTTTTAGAAAATGTGTTTTATTTCATAAATGGAATCTACAAAGTATGGACATTCTACGTCATAACGACTTTCTATAGTTGGGCATGTGTTTGGAAATAAGAAAAGCTTACTTCCCCCGTTTTTTGAAATCACAACTTCTAGAAGGTTTACATGATTTCGTACAAAACACGAGTTTTTAGAAAATGTGTTTTATTTCATAAATGGAATCAACAAAGTATGCACATTCTACGTCATAACAACTTTCTATAGTTTGCGCATGAGTCTGGAAATAAGAAAAGATTACTTCCCTCGTTTTTTGAAATCACAGCTTCTAGAAGGTTTACATGATTTCGTAAAAAACAGGAGTTTTTAGAAAATGTGTTTTATTTCATAAATGGAATCTCCAAAGTATGCACATTCTACGTCATAATGACTTTCTATAGTTTGCGCATGCGTACGGAAATAAGAAAAGCTTACTGCCCCCGTTTTTTAAAATCACAGCTTCTAGAAGGTTTACATGATTTCGTAAAAGACACTAGTTTTTAGAAAATGTGTTTTATTTCATAAATGGAATCTACAAAGTATGCACATTGTACGTCATAACGACTTTCTATAGTTTGCGCATGCGTCCGGAAATAAGAAAAGCTTACTGCCACCGTTTTTTAAAATCACAGCTTCTAGAAGGTTTACATGATTTCGTAAAAAACACGAGTTTTTAGAAAATGTGTTTTATTTCATAAATGGAATCTACAAAGTATGCACATTCTACGTCATAATGACTTTCTATAGTTTGCGCATGCGTCCGGAAATAAGAAAAGCTTACTTCCACCGTTTTTTAAAATCACAGCTTCTAGAAGGTTTACATGATTTCGTAAAAAACACGAGTTTTTAGAAAATGTGTTTTATTTGATAAATGGAATCTACAAAGTATGCACATTCTACGTCATAACGGCTTTCTATAGTTTGCGCACGCGTCCGGAAATAAGAAAAGCTTACTTCCCCCATTTTTTAAAATCACAGCTTCTAGAAGGTTTACATGATTTCGTAAAAAACACTACTTTTTAGAAAATGTGTTTTATTTCATAAATGGAATCTACAAAGTATGCACATTCTACGTCATAATGACTTTCTATAGTTTGCGCATGCGTCCGGAAATAAGAAAAGCTTACTTCCACCGTTTTTTAAAATCACAGCTTCTAGAAGGTTTACATGATTTCGTAAAAAACACGAGTTTTTAGAAAATGTGTTTTATTTCATAAATGGAATCTACAAAGTATGCACATTCTACGTCATAACGGCTTTCTATAGTTTGCGCACGCGTCCGGAAATAAGAAAAGCTTACTTCCACCATTTTTTAAAATCACGGCTTCTAGAAGGTTTACATGATTTCTTAAAAAACACGAGTTTTTAGAGAATGTGTTTTATTTCATAAATGGAATCTACAAAGTATGCACATTCTACGTCATAACGACTTTCTATAGTTTGCGCATACGTCCGGAAATAAGAAAAGCTTACTTCCACCGTTTTTTAAAATCACAGCTTCTAGAAGGTTTACATGATTTCGTAAAAAACACGAATTTTTAGAAAATGTGTTTTATTTCATAAATGGAATCAACAAAGTATGCACATTCTACGTCATAACGACTTTCTATAGTTTGCGCATTCGTCCGGAAATAAGAAAAGCTTACTTCCACTGTTTTTTAAAATCACAGCTTCTAGAAGGTTTACATGATTTCGTAAAAAACACGAGATTTTAAAAAATGTGTTTTATTTCATAAATGGAATCTACAAAGTATGCACATTCTACGTCATAACGATTTTCTATAGTTTGCGCATGCGTCCGGAAATAAGAAAAGCTTACTTCCCCCGTTTTTTAAAATCACAGCTTCTAAAAGGTTTACATGATTTCGTAAAAAACACGAGTTTTTAGAAAATGTGTTTTATTTCATAAATGGAATCTACAAAGTATGCACATTCTACGTCATAACGACTTTCTATAGTTTGCGCATGCATTTGGAAATAAGAAAAGCTTACTTGCCCCGTTTTTTAAAATCACAGCTTCTAGAAGGTTTACATGATTTCTTAAAAAACACGAGTTTTTAGAAAATGTGTTTTATTTCATAAATGGAATAAACAAAGTATGCACATTCTAAGTCATAACGACTTTCTATAGTTTGCGCATGCCTCCGAAAATAAGAAAAGCTTACTTCCACCATTTTTTAAAATCACAGCTTCTAGAAGGTTTACATGATTTCTTAAAAAACACGAGTTTTTAGAGAATGTCTTTTATTTCATAAATGGAATCAACAAAGTATGCACATTCTACATCATAACGACATTCTATAGTTTGCGCATTCGTCGGGAAATAAGAAAAGCTTACTTCCACCGTTTTTTAAAGTCACAGCTTCTAGAAGGTTTACATGATTTCGAATAAACACGAGTTTTTAGAAAATGTGTTTTATTTCATAAATGTAATCTACAAAGTATGCACATTCTACGTCATAACGACTTTCTATAGTTTGCGCATGCGTCCGGAAATAAGAAAAGCTTACTTCCCCCTTTTTTTAAAATCACAGCTTCTAGAAGGTTTACATGATTTCTTAAAAAACACAAGTTTTTAGAAAATGTGTTTTATTTCATAAATGGAATCAAAAAAGTATGCACATTCTACGTCATAACGACTTTCTACAGTTTGCGCATGCATTTGGAAATAAGAAAAGCTTACTTCCCCCGTTTTTTAAAATCACCACTTCTAGAAGGTTTACATGATTTCTTAAAAAACACGAGTTTTTAGAAAATGTGTTTTATTTCCTAAATGGAATCAACAAAGTATGCACATTCTAAGTCATAACGACTTTCTATAGTTTGCGCATGTCCGGAAATACGAAAAGCTTACATCCACCATTTTTTAAAATCACGCTTCTAGAAGGTTTACATGATTTCGTAAAAAACACGAGTTTTTAGAAAATGTGTTTTATTTCATTAATGGAATCTACAAAGTATGCACATTCTATGTCATAACGACTTTCTTTAGTTTGCGCATGCGTCCGGAAATAAGAAAAGCTTACTGCCACCATTTTTTAAAATCACAGCTTCTAGAAGGTTTACATGATTTCTTAAAAAACACGAGTTTTTAGAAAATGTGTTTTATTTCATAAATGGAATCAACAAAGTATGCACATTCTACGTCATAACGACTTTCTATAGTTTCCGCATTCGTCCGGAAATAAGAAAATCTTACTTCCCCCGTTTTTTAAAATCACAGCTTCTAGAAGGTTTACATGATTTCGTAAAAAACACGAGTTTTTAGAAAATGTGTTTTATTTCATAAATGGAATCTACAAAGTATGCACATTCTACGTCATAACGAGTTTCTATAGTTGGGCATGCGTCTGGAAATAACAGAAGCTTACTTCCACCTTTTTTTAAAATCACAGCTTCTAGAAGGTTTACATGATTTCGTAAAAAACAGGAGTTATTAGAAAATGTGTTTTATTTCATAAATGGAATCAACAAAGTATGCACATTCTACGTCATAACGACTTTCTACAGTTTGCGCATGCATTTGGAAATAAGAAAAACTTACTTCCCCCGTTTATTAAAATCACAACTTCTAGAAGGTTTACATGATTTCGTACAAAACACGAGTTTTTAGAAAATGTGTTTTATTTCATAAATGGAATCAACAAAGTATGCACATTCTACGTTATAACGACTTTCTATAGTTTGCGCATTCATCCGGAAATAAGAAAAGCTTACTTCCTTCGTTTTTTAAAATCACAGCTTCTAAAAGGTTTACATGATTTCTTTAAATACACAAGTTTTTAGAAAATGTGTTTTATTTCATAAATGGAATCTACAAAGTATGCAAATTTTACGTCATAACGACTTTCTATAGTTTGCGCATGCGTCCGGAAATAAAAAAAGCTTACTTCCACTGTTTTTTAAAATCACAGCTTCTAGAAGGTTTACATGATTTCGTAAAAAACACGAGTTTTTAGAAAATGTGTTTTATTTCATAAATGGAATCAACAAAGTATGCACATTCTACATCATAACGACTTTCTATAGTTTGCGCATTCGTCCGGAAATAAGAAAAGCTTACTTCCACTGTTTTTTAAAATCACAGCTTCTAGAAGGTTTACATGATTTCGTAAAAAACATGAGTTTTTAAAAAATGTGTTTTATTTCATAAATGGAATCTACAAAGTATGCACATTCTACGTCATAACGATTTTCTATAGTTTGCGCATGCGTCCGGAAATAAGAAAAGCTTACTTCTACCGTTTTTTAAAATCACAGCTTCTAGAAGGTTTACATGATTTCATAAATGGAATCTACAAAGTATGCACATTCTACGTCATAACGACTTTCTATAGTTTGGGCATGCGTCCGGAAATAAGAAAAGCTTACTTCCACCGTTTTTTAAAATCACAGCTTCTAGAAGGTTTACATGATTTCGTAAAAAACAGGAATTTTTAGAAAATGTGTTTTATTTCATAAATGGAATCGACAAAGTATGCACATTCTACGTCATAACGACTTTCAATAGTTTGCGCATTTGTTTGGAAATAAGAAAAGCTTACTTCCCCCGTTTTTTAAAATTACAGCTTCTAGAAGGTTTACATGATTTCTTAAAAAACACGAGTTTTTAGAAAATGTGTTTTATTTCATAAATGGAATCAACAAAGTATGCACATTCTACGTCATAACGACTTTCTATAGTTTGCGCATGCGTCCGGAAATAAGAAAAGCTTACTTCCACCGTTTTTTAAAATCACAGCTTCTAGAAGGTTTACATGATTTCTTAAAAAACACGAGTTTTTAGAAAATGTGTTTTATTTCATAAATGGAATCAACAAAGTATGCACATTCTACGTCATAACGACTTTCTATAGTTTGCGCATTCGTCGAGAAATAAGAAAAGCTTACTTTCACCGTTTTTTAAAATCACAGCTTCTAGAAGGTTTACATGATTTCATAAAAAACATGAGTTTTTAGAAAATGTGTTTTATTTCATAAATGGAATCTACAAAGTATGCACATTCTATATCATAACGACTTTCTATAGTTGGGCATGCTTACGGAAATAAGAAAAGCTTACTTCCACCCTTTTTTGAAATCACAGCTACTAGAAGGTTTACATGATTTCGTAAAAAACACGTGTTTTTAGAAAATGTGTTTTATTTCATCAATGGAATCAACAAAGTATGCACATTCTACGTCATAACGACTTTCTATAATTTGCGCATGCGTTTGGAAATAAGAAAATCTTACTTCCCCCGTCTTTTAAAATCACAGCTTCTAGAAGGTTTACATGATTTCTTAAAACGACGAGTTTTTAGAAAATGTGTTTTATTTCATCAATGGAATCAACAAAGTATGCACATTCTACGTCATAACGACTTTCTATAGTTTGCGCATTCGTCCGGAAATAAGAAAAGCTTACTTCCACCGTTATTTAAAATCACAACTTCTAGAAGGTTTACATGATTTCTTAAAAAACACGAGTTTTTGGAAAATATGTTTTATTTCATAAATGGAATCAACAAAGTATGCACATTCTACGTCATAACGACTTTCTCTAGTTTGCGCATTCATCCGGAAATAAGAAAAGCTTACTTCCACCGTTTTTTAAAATCACAGCTTCTAAAAGGTTTACATTATTTCGTAAAAAACACGAGTTTTTAGAAAATGTGTTTTATTTCATAAATGGAATCTACAAAGTATGCACATTCTACGTCATAACGACTTTCTATAGTTTGCACATGCGTCCGGAAATAAGAAAAGCTTACTTCCACCATTTTTTAAAATCACAGCTTCTAGAAGGTTTACATGATTTCTTAAAAAACACGAGTTTTTAGAAAATGTGTTTTATTTCATAAATGGAATCAACAAAGTATGCACATTCTACGTCATAACGACTTTCTATAGTTTGCGCATTCGTCCGGAAATAAGAAAAGCTTACTTCCACCATTTTTTAAAATCACAGCTTCTAGAAGGTTTACATGATTTCGTAAAAAACAGGAGGTTTTAGAAAATGTGTTTTATTTCATAAATGGAATCTACAAAGTATGCACATTCTATGTCATAATGACTTTCTATAGTTGGGCATGCGTCCGGAAATAAGAAAAGCTTACTTCCACCATTTTTTGAAATCACAGCTTCTAGAAGGTTTACTTCAATCACAGCTTAAATTTTCAGAATTTACTTCAATCTGATCTAGGATCTTAACTGAGAGAAAAACATGTACAGCATATCTACAGCATATCAATCATGGAGACAATAATGCAAGCACACAAGAGACACAAAGATTTACTTGGGGAAAACCATAAAGGTGAAAAACCCCAATAACTTCCTCAGAGATAGATAGAGCAATGATACAACCAACCAAGAGAGATAGCCATAACCTAGCAGCAGATCCTCCTCCTCCATAAGTGCGCTACTCCTCCTTGAGTGCATGTGTGAGAAGTGAGTGAGCAAATAGAGTGCCTCCTGCACTCTATTTATACTTGACTTGACTTGCCTTTTTACCTAACTCATGTAGGCTCGAACTTAACCACATAATATAATGCTGACTGGGCCGACCCCCAATAGGGTGGTCTAATAACCCTTTGACCCACATGGCCGACCCCCAATAGGGTGGTCTAATAACCCTTTGACCCACATGACTTATACAGGGCCGACCCCAAACAAGGTGGTCTAATAACCCATCAAGTATAAGTTACGACATTTACAATATAAATGACGACACTTCCGTATAGAGGAATAATAACATCTCTATAGGAATACAATATACATATATGTGAAATACATTCCGAAGTTACATATACCTCAACACTCCCTCTTAACTAGGAAGGTATTTCTCAGCACAGTTCTTCTAGCACAAGTCATCTTCTCTGGATCATCGTCACTGGATAATCGTCATCGAGTCATCATCATCGTCACTGCTGCTGCTATCTCAATCAATCTCTGAATCTACTCGTCATAGGAAGTTCTACAGAGCCAGTCCTTTTCCATACTGGATGTAGGCCCACCACCTGCAGGTCTTCGTCATCACTGGCCATACTGTGGAATCCTCAAGACTTATTACGTGCGTCACAAAACCTCGAAAGAGCATCCCAGGATGTTACGGGTACACAACTCCGACCTGTAGGATCTCCCAGGGCGCTATTACATGTGACCCCAGCACAAAACCTCGCAAGAGCATCTCAGGATGTTACGGGTACACAACTCCGACCTGAAATCTCCCAGGGCACAAATTACATGTGGTCCACCACAAAACCTCGCAAGAGCATCTCAGGATGTTACGGGTACACAACTCCGACCTGAAATCTCCCAGGGCAACGAATTACATGTGGTCATGGCAAAACCTCGCAAGAGCATCCCAGGACTGATTACGGGCACACAGCCCAACCTATCGGATCTCCCAGGGAAACGAATTACATGCCATAGGACAAAACCTCGCAAGAGAATCTGCCAGATATCCCAGGGCGCTATTATATGCCATAGGCAAAACCTCGAAAGACTATCTGCAGATCTCCCAGGGCAACGAATTACATGTCCTCCCAGAGCAAAACCTCGAAAGAGCATTTGCCAGATGTCCCAGGGCACCGAATTACATGCCATAGGCAAAACCTCGAAAGACCATCTGCAAATATCCCAGGGCAACGAATTACATGCTCATCTGCACAACCTGATCCACGGCCATAGAGTATCAACCTGATACTCACCATACATCATCCTGATGTATCCATGATCATCCTGATCATCATCACTGCAACGTCCTGCTGCATGTCATCTGGAGCAACATCCTGAAGCTCGTCATCTATGATCATCCTGATCATCACTGCAACATACTGCTGCATGATCCACCTGATCATCAATGCATCTACCTGATGCATACCAAGTATCATACATGATCCTCCTGATCATCAATGTATCCACCTGATACAAATACATGATACATATCATCATACATGATCCTCCTGATCATCAATGCATCTACCTGATGCATACCAAGTATCATACATGATCCTCCTGATCATCAATGTATCCACCTGATACAAATACATGATACATATCATCATACATGATCCTCCTGATCATCAATGCATCTACCTGATGCATACCAAGTATCTACCTGATACATATCATCATACATGATCCTCCTGATCATCAATGTATCCACCTGATACAAATACAAATACATGATACATATCACCATACATGATCCACCTGATCATACAATGTATCCACCTGATACATATAAAGATACATGGTCCAAGCATCCAACATGATGCATACATACATACATAAAATGATCCAACTGATCATATCCAAGCAGAAACCAGAACATCATCCTGATGCTCATCATCCAGCGCTTACATCCACAGCCATGTGAAGGATCCTCCTTCCAACATGCTTGGAATGGCTTTAGCAAATGTGTCCATCACTTCTTCCTCGAAGTATCCTTGATCTGAAGCACGCCAAGCATCTCTCTGAAGTACTCGAACTTCACCCTGGCTAGTGGCTTCATCAGCACATCTGCAATCTGCTCGTCCGTCACAATATACAGGAGCTTCACAGCTCCTCTCTGCACCATATCCCTGATATAGTGATATTTGATCTCTATGTGTTTCGACCTGTCATGAAACACTGGGTTCTCGGACAGCTTCACACAAATCTGGTTATCACAGAAGATACCAGTAGCCTCCAACGGGAGATCAAATAACTCAAACAGTAGCTTCCGTAGCCATACTGCCTCACAACTAGCTGAACAGGCTGCAACATACTCTGCCTCAGCTGTACTCATTGCTACGCAGGACTGCTTCCTGCTAAACCAAGAGATCACACCTGATCCCATACTGAAGCAGCACCCAGATGTGCTCTTCCTGTCTGCAGCACTGCCAGCCCAATCTGAATCATCATAACCTTCCAGGTTAAACTTTTGATTCGCCTCATACCTGAGCCCATAATCCACTGTACCCTTCAGGTACCTCAGAACATGCTTTACAGTAACCAGGTGAACACTTCTCGGATCCGTCAGGAACTGGCTCAATGTGTTCACAGCAAAGCAAATGTCTGGTCTCGTGTTCGTGAGGTACATCAAGGACCCAATCATCTGACGATACATAGAGACATCAACTAACTCAGATGAAGCATCACATAGAAGCTTCATATTCGATGCCATAGGTGTGGCCATGGCCTTGCAATCCATCATCCCGAACCTCTTTGGGATCTCTACTGCATACTTCCCTTGTCCAAGGAAGATTCTATCTGCACTTTGCCACACCTCCATGCCAAAAACAAATAGTGCATCATCCCCAAGTTCTTCATCTCGAACTCGGTAGTAAGCTTCCGCTGCGTGTCGGCAATCAATCTATCTTCACCATACCAAGTTCTGGGAGCTTGCTTCAAGCCATACAAGGCTTTCTTCAATCTGCATACATATGACTCCCTGTCAGGTCTTGGGACTGCATCCCAAACATCTTCTTCATGATCTACGGATCATGGCATTCCATTTCTTCATCCCAGATCCTGGGAACTTCAATATCTTCAATAGATATCTTTCTTGCTGGAACAAATGTTGTAGTCCTTTTGTAGGAGATGGCATATGATCTTTCCTACACAACAAGTTAAATTGTATGATTAGAAAACATCTTATAGTTTTCAGAACAAATTCTTACACATAAAGAAATATGCCATACAGTCATGCAATTATCTTAGCCAATGCTTCAATACAACATTTATCCATATCCCGTAACTTTCTAGATGCCTTCCAATCTCTACCAGAACATTGTTAAGAGTGTGCACAACTCCCAACATGTCAGCAAAGAGGTTTCATTCTAGATAAGTAGCAATGGAATGTTGTACAGTGCCATAGGCTACTTACCCATGCATATTAGTAGTATACTGTTCATCAATGCAATTATTCTAATATGCATAATACACAACCTAATTCTAGGAACATCAGTATATACATTATTGAACAGTATTATTTAAGAAATGATAATTCAAATACTTATCTTTTTTTGTTCGTTGGGTGGACTCCCTCTGAGTCTTTGCTTCCTTGCAGGAGCTACTGGAGTCTTAATCTGAGGTAGCTTCTTCTACACCTTTCTGTTGTGAAATGTAGAGAGATGATCAACTCCCTCTGAATATCTGCATCCTTGCAGATACTACTGAAGTGTGCTCCTTTGCTTTCTTGCAGGAACAACTAGAGTGTGCTCCTTTGCTTTCTGGCAGGAGCAACTGGAGTGTGCTCCCTCTTGATCTTTGCTTCCTGAATTACCTGTTCTGGAACTCATATTCATCCTTGGTCCCTATGCATGCTTATTAGTATCATGAATGTGTTATCCTTGTGATCTCATATAAAATCATACATTCATTAGTATACTATTAAAACACAATAATCTCAAGCATGTATAGTCATGATCATTTCAAACAGAAATAATAAGTATGAGCATTCAAGGATTCTTATGGTTAGTCAAATCATAAGAAACATAACATGTCTAAACCTGTAATTACTCAAGCCTATGACTCTTCAGGTTAGTTGAATCATCAATCAAGATAAGAGATATAAAATGCATAAAACCTGTGATTATTCAAGCCTATACTTTCATGATTCTTCTGGTTAGTCATATCATCAATTATAATAATATACATCCAACCATGATTATTCAAACCTATGACTTCATGAATAATTATTATCAACAACAGTATAAGATCCTAACACAAGGTAGGATTTTAGCTTGATATAGGAAAAACATACCTGGATTAGCATGCTAGCTATTTATGTCTAACATACCCGCATAATGTTTTCTGGTTCTCTTTAGTGACTTGTGCTAGTAACCTGCATGTCTCATAAGTTAACCATTATAAAACTAAGTTATACATACCTCGAGAATGGATCTTCTATGAGATCCATGGCAATGGATGAATCTTTGTCCTCATGATCATATGTTCTTGAACTAGAACATGATTTGTCTTCTTGGTGTACCTTTCATGTTAGTAGACAACATAAAACTCATACAACATCACAATGTGTTAGTACAAACATAAGTTTCATACTCCTAATAAATGAATGACTTCTATCATGCATTCATAATTTTATTAAGGTGATATGACAAGTCTAAAATCAAGATTGTACTAACCGTGATAATATGAAGACAAGCATACCATAAACTTAATTATGAACAAATCTCAAAACATACCTCGATGAGTCATACCTGTCGACATCACTTGTAATCTTCTTATGTAAGGCCTTAGCCTCATCTCCCTCTGAAACAGGAACTTCTTCACTTATGCAAGTGATTAACCCAATCCACTTGATTTGCAAGAACTGGACCTTGAGCTGGATATGGGTTTGTCAGAGAAACCCCAAAAATTCAAACTTTGAATTTCAAACTTCTGATAGGATAGGAATATGCGCCTTGATGAACTGATCAAACTGGTATATTCAGAATTTGAAAACTGCAAAGTTTCACTCCTCAATTTTGCCTTTGAAACTTCCGGATTCACTGGACGTGACACTGAACTGGGGTTTGATGAAGCCCACTCTTTTTCCCCATCAAAATGTTTGATCCAAAGCTCTAAGATTCTATTTTTCTGAGGAGCTTCCAGCCGTGGTCACAGATTTCAAAAATTCCCATTTTTACAGAAGCCCTAATTTTCCACTTTTCTGATCAAAGTCCCGAACTAGGGTCTAATCAAGACCGGCCTTCTGCCCAACCAAAAATTCTGATCTTGGTCTCTAAATTTCTATTTTGATGAGTAGCATCCATCCGTGGTCTCCGATTACAAAAATTTCAACTTTCTCCAAAGCCCTAAATTCCGGAAGCCATGAATGAAGGTACCAAAAAATAATTCTGTTTTGACAGAAATATGTACCTGATTGTTTCTGGTGTAACTCCAAAAATTTTTATCCACGGGGTCTGAAAAAGTTTCCTGAGATAGCCTGACCTGTTATCTTTCCATACTGACAGGTCTGACCTCAATTGGATTCTCTGAGAGAGATTTATGCCAAATGTCGCAACGTAACCTGTTTTGGGATAAAACAGGAGAGCCAACTTGTACGGCATGCCACATGTCACTGTTTTAACTTCGGCCTCTGAAAAAGTTTTTTGAGATATCTCGGCCTCTTACCTTTCCATCCTGATAGGTCTGACCTCAATTGGACTCTCTGAGAGAGAGTTATGCCAAATGTCGCAACGTGACCTGTTTATGGGATAATACAGGAGAGCGAACTTGTACGGCGTGCCACGTGTCACTGGTTCAACTTCGGCCTCTGAAAACGTTTTCTGAGATAGTGCAGACTGTGTACTACCTGTCACTTTTTACGAAATTTCATTTGGAGCTTCCTAGCCCAATATATGACATTTTTCCAAGGTCACCTGATATTGACTCGGATCTGGAAGAGGCAGAAACCCTATATTGTACAGATCATAAATCACAAAGTGCAACGAATTAGAGGTTGTCCTTTGGACACAAGATACCTGGATATCTTAGCTTCGGCCTGTAACAATTTCAGATCCGAAAACTTCGCCAAAACGGATTTATAGCGAAAGTGCTACGATGACTGGTTTTTGCTATATCAAGCCCTAGCATCGTAAGTGCAACAAGTGTCATACATGCCATATCATGCCTTCTTTCAGGCTAGCTCTGATACCATGTTAAATTTTCAGAATTTACTTCAATCTGATCTAGGATCTTAACTGAGAGAAAAACATGTACAGCATATCTACAGCATATCAATCATGGAGACAATAATGCAAGCACACAAGAGACACAAAGATTTACTTGGGGAAAACCATAAAGGTGAAAAACCCCAATAACTTCCTCAGAGATAGATAGAGCAATGATACAACCAACCAAGAGAGATAGCCATAACCTAGCAGCAGATCCTCCTCCTCCATAAGTGCGCTACTCCTCCTTGAGTGCATGTGTGAGAAGTGAGTGAGCAAATAGAGTGCCTCCTGCACTCTATTTATACTTGACTTGACTTGCCTTTTTACCTAACTCATGTAGGCTCGAACTTAACCACATAATATAATGCTGACTGGGCCGACCCCCAATAGGGTGGTCTAATAACCCTTTGACCCACATGGCCGACCCCCAATAGGGTGGTCTAATAACCCTTTGACCCACATGACTTATACAGGGCCGACCCCAAACAAGGTGGTCTAATAACCCATCAAGTATAAGTTACGACATTTACAATATAAATGACGACACTTCCGTATAGAGGAATAATAACATCTCTATAGGAATACAATATACATATATGTGAAATACATTCCGAAGTTACATATACCTCAACACTCCCTCTTAACTAGGAAGGTATTTCTCAGCACAGTTCTTCTAGCACAAGTCATCTTCTCTGGATCATCGTCACTGGATAATCGTCATCGAGTCATCATCATCGTCACTGCTGCTGCTATCTCAATCAATCTCTGAATCTACTCGTCATAGGAAGTTCTACAGAGCCAGTCCTTTTCCATACTGGATGTAGGCCCACCACCTGCAGGTCTTCGTCATCACTGGCCATACTGTGGAATCCTCAAGACTTATTACGTGCGTCACAAAACCTCGAAAGAGCATCCCAGGATGTTACGGGTACACAACTCCGACCTGTAGGATCTCCCAGGGCGCTATTACATGTGACCCCAGCACAAAACCTCGCAAGAGCATCTCAGGATGTTACGGGTACACAACTCCGACCTGAAATCTCCCAGGGCACAAATTACATGTGGTCCACCACAAAACCTCGCAAGAGCATCTCAGGATGTTACGGGTACACACCTCCGACCTGAAATCTCCCAGGGCAACAAATTACATGTGGTCATGGCAAAACCTCGCAAGAGCATCCCAGGACTGATTACGGGCACACAGCCCAACCTATCGGATCTCCCAGGGAAACGAATTACATGCCATAGGACAAAACCTCGCAAGAGCATCTGCCAGATATCCCAGGGCGCTATTATATGCCATAGGAAAAACCTCGAAAGACTATCTGCAGATCTCCCAGGGCAACGAATTACATGTCCTCCCAGAGCAAAACCTCGAAAGAGCATTTGCCAGATGTCCCAGGGCACCGAATTACATGCCATAGGCAAAACCTCGAAAGACCATCTGCAAATATCCCAGGGCAACGAATTACATGCTCATCTGCACAACCTGATCCATGGCCATAGAGTATCAACCTGATACTCACCATACATCATCCTGATGTATCCATGATCATCCTGATCATCATCACTGCAACGTCCTGCTGCATGTCATCTGGAGCAACATCCTGAAGCTCGTCATCTATGATCATCCTGATCATCACTGCAACATCCTGCTGCATGATCCACCTGATCATCAATGCATCTACCTGATGCATACCAAGTATCATACATGATCCTCCTGATCATCAATGTATCCACCTGATACAAATACATGATACATATCATCATACATGATCCTCCTGATCATCAATGCATCTACCTGATGCATACCAAGTATCATACATGATCCTCCTGATCATCAATGTATCCACCTGATACAAATACATGATACATATCATCATACATGATCCTCCTGATCATCAATGCATCTACCTGATGCATACCAAGTATCTACCTGATACATATCATCATACATGATCCTCCTGATCATCAATGTATCCACCTGATACAAATACAAATACATGATACATATCACCATACATGATCCACCTGATCATACAATGTATCCACCTGATACATATAAAGATACATGGTCCAAGCATCCAACATGATGCATACATACATACATAAAATGATCCAACTGATCATATCCAAGCAGAAACCAGAACATCATCCTGATGCTCATCATCCAGCGCTTACATCCACAGCCATGTGAAGGATCCTCCTTCCAACATGCTTGGAATGGCTTTAGCAAATGTGTCCATCACTTCTTCCTCGAAGTATCCTTGATCTGAAGCACGCCAAGCCTCTCTCTGAAGTACTCGAACTTCACCCTGGCTAGTGGCTTCATCAGCACATCTGCAATCTGCTCGTCCGTCACAATATACAGGAGCTTCACAGCTCCTCTCTGCACCATATCCCTGATATAGTGATATTTGATCTCTATGTGTTTCGACCTGTCATGAAACACTGGGTTCTCGGACAGCTTCACACAAATCTGGTTATCACAGAAGATACCAGTAGCCTCCAACGGGAGATCAAATAACTCAAACAGTAGCTTCCGTAGCCATACTGCCTCACAACTAGCTGAACAGGCTGCAACATACTCTGCCTCAGCTGTACTCAGTGCTACGCAGGACTGCTTCCTGCTAAACCAAGAGATCACACCTGATCCCATACTGAAGCAGCACCCAGATGTGCTCTTCCTGTCTGCAGCACTGCCAGCCCAATCTGAATCATCATAACCTTCCAGGTTAAACTTTTGATTCGCCTCATACCTGAGCCCATAATCCACTGTACCCTTCAGGTACCTCAGAACATGCTTTACAGTAACCAGGTGAACACTTCTCGGATCCGTCAGGAACTGGCTCAATGTGTTCACAGCAAAGCAAATGTCTGGTCTCGTGTTCGTGAGGTACATCAAGGACCCAATCATCTGACGATACATAGAGACATCAACTAACTCAGATGAAGCATCACATAGAAGCTTCATATTCGATGCCATAGGTGTGGCCATGGCCTTGCAATCCATCATCCCGAACCTCTTTGGGATCTCTACTGCATACTTCCCTTGTCCAAGGAAGATTCTATCTGCACTTTGCCACACCTCCATGCCAAAAACAAATAGTGCATCATCCCCAAGTTCTTCATCTCGAACTCGGTAGTAAGCTTCCGCTGCGTGTCGGCAATCAATCTATCTTCACCATACCAAGTTCTAGGAGCTTGCTTCAAGCCATACAAGTCTTTCTTCAATCTGCATACATATGACTCCCTGTCAGGTCTTGGGACTGCATCCCAAACATCTTCTTCATGATCTACGGATCATGGCATTCCATTTCTTCATCCCAGATCCTGGGAACTTCAATATCTTCAATAGATATCTTTCTTGCTGGAACAAATGTTGTAGTCCTTTTGTAGGAGATGGCATATGATCTTTCCTACACAACAAGTTAAATTGTATGATTAGAAAACATCTTATAGTTTTCAGAACAAATTCTTACACATAAAGAAATATGCCATACAGTCATGCAATTATCTTAGCCAATGCTTCAATACAACATTTATCCATATCCCGTAACTTTCTAGATGCCTTCCAATCTCTACCAGAACATTGTTAAGAGTGTGCACAACTCCCAACATGTCAGCAAAGAGGTTTCATTCTAGATAAGTAGAAATGGAATGTTGTACAGTGCCATAGGCTACTTACCCATGCATATTAGTAGTATACTGTTCATCAATGCAATTATTCTAATATGCATAATACACAACCTAATTCTAGGAACATCAGTATATACATTATTGAACAGTATTATTTAAGAAATGACAATTCAAATACTTATCTTTGTTTGTTCGTTGGGTGGACTCCCTCTGAGTCTTTGCTTCCTTGCAGGAGCTACTGGAGTCCTAATCTGAGGTAGCTTCTTCTACACCTTTCTGTTGTGAAATGTAGAGAGATGATCAACTCCCTCTGAATATCTGCATCCTTGCAGATACTACTGAAGTGTGCTCCTTTGCTTTCTTGCAGGAACAACTAGAGTGTGCTCCTTTGCTTTCTGGCAGGAGCAACTGGAGTGTGCTCCCTCTTGATCTTTGCTTCCTGAATTACCTGTTCTTGAACTCATATTCATCCTTGGTCCCTATGCATGCTTATTAGTATCATGAATGTGTTATCCTTGTGATCTCATATAAAATCATACATTCATTAGTATACTATTAAAACACAATAATCTCAAGCATGTATAGTCATGATCATTTCAAACAGAAATAATAAGTATGAGCATTCAAGGATTCTTATGGTTAGTCAAATCATAAGAAACATAACATGTCTAAACCTGTAATTACTCAAGCCTATGACTCTTCAGGTTAGTTGAATCATCAATCAAGATAAGAGATATAAAATGCATAAAACCTGTGATTATTCAAGCCTATACTTTCATGATTCTTCTGGTTAGTCATATCATCAATTATAATAATATACATCCAACCATGATTATTCAAACCTATGACTTCATGAATAATTATTATCAACAACAGTATAAGATCCTAACACAAGGTAGGATTTTAGCTTGATATAGGAAAAACATACCTGGATTAGCATGCTAGCTATTTATGTCTAACATACCCGCATAATGTTTTCTGGTTCTCTTTAGTGACTTGTGCTAGTAACCTGCATGTCTCATAAGTTAACCATTATAAAACTAAGTTATACATACCTCGAGAATGGATCTTCTATGAGATCCATGGCAATGGATGAATCTTTGTCCTCATGATCATATGTTCTTGAACTAGAACATGATTTGTCTTCTTGGTGTACCTTTCATGTTAGTAGACAACATAAAACTCATACAACATCACAATGTGTTAGTACAAACATAAGTTTCATACTCCTAATAAATGAATGACTTCTATCATGCATTCATAATTTTATTAAGGTGATATGACAAGTCTAAAATCAAGATTGTACTAACCGTGATAATATGAAGACAAGCATACCATAAACTTAATTATGAACAAATCTCAAAACATACCTCGATGAGTCATACCTGTCGACATCACTTGTAATCTTCTTATGTAAGGCCTTAGCCTCATCTCCCTCTGAAACAGGAACTTCTTCACTTATGCAAGTGATTAACCCAATCCACTTGATTTGCAAGAACTGGACCTTGAGCTGGATATGGGTTTGTCAGAGAAACCCCAAAAATTCAAACTTTGAATTTCAAACTTCTGATAGGATAGGAATATGCGCCTTGATGAACTGATCAAACTGGTATATTCAGAATTTGAAAACTGCAAAGTTTCACTCCTCAATTTTGCCTTTGAAACTTCCGGATTCACTGGACGTGACACTGAACTGGGGTTTGATGAAGCCCACTCTTTTTCCCCATCAAAATGTTTGATCCAAAGCTCTAAGATTCTATTTTTCTGAGGAGCTTCCAGCCGTGGTCACAGATTTCAAAAATTCCCATTTTTACAGAAGCCCTAATTTTCCACTTTTCTGATCAAAGTCCCGAACTAGGGTCTAATCAAGACCGGCCTTCTGCCCAACCAAAAATTCTGATCTTGGTCTCTAAATTTCTATTTTGATGAGTAGCATCCATCCGTGGTCTCCGATTACAAAAATTTCAACTTTCTCCAAAGCCCTAAATTCCGGAAGCCATGAATGAAGGTACCAAAAAATAATTCTATTTTGACAGAAATATGTACCTGATTGTTTCTGGTGTAACTCCAAAATTTTTGATCCACAGGGTCTGAAAAAGTTTCCTGAGATAGCCTGACCTGTTATCTTTCCATACTAACAGGTCTGACCTCAATTGGATTCTCTGAGAGAGAGTTATGCCAAATGTCGCAACGTAACCTGTTTTGGGATAAAACAGGAGAGCGAACTTGTACGGCATGCCACATGTCACTGTTTTAACTTCGGCCTCTGAAAAAGTTTTCTGAGATATCTCGGCCTGTTACCTTTCCATCCTGATAGGTCTGACCTCAATTGGACTCTCTGAGAGAGAGTTATGCCAAATGTCGCAACGTGACCTGTTTATGGGATAATACAGGAGAGCGAACTTGTACGGCGTGCCACGTGTCACTGGTTCAACTTCGGCCTCTGAAAAAGTTTTCTGAGATAGTGCAGACCGTGTACTACCTGTCACTTTTTACGAAATTTCATTTGGAGCTTCCTAGCCCAATATATGACATTTTTTCCAAGGTCACCTGATTTTGACTCGGATCTGGAAGAGGCAGAAACCCTATATTGTACAGATCATAAATCACAAAGTGCAACGAATTAGAGGTTGTCCTTTGGACACAAGATACCTGGAGATCTTAGCTTTGGCCTGTAACAATTTCAGATCCGAAAACTTCGCCAAAACGGATTTATAGCGAAAGTGCTACGATGACTGGTTTTTGCTATATCAAGCCCTAGCATCGTAAGTGCAACAAGTGTCATACATGCCATATCATGCCTTCTTTCAGGCTAGATCTGATACCATGTTAAATTTTCAGAATTTACTTCAATCTGATCTAGGATCTTAACTGAGAGAAAAACATGTACAGCATATCTACAGCATATCAATCATGGAGACAATAATGCAAGCACACAAGAGACACAAAGATTTACTTGGGGAAAACCATAAAGGTGAAAAACCCCAATAACTTCCTCAGAGATAGATAGAGCAATGATACAACCAACCAAGAGAGATAGCCATAACCTAGCAGCAGATCCTCCTCCTCCATAAGTGTGCTACTCCTCCTTGAGTGCATGTGTGAGAAGTGAGTGAGCAAATAGAGTGCCTCCTGCACTCTATTTATACTTGACTTGACTTGCCTTTTTACCTAACTCATGTAGGCTCGAACTTAACCACATAATATAATGCTGACTGGGCCGACCCCCAATAGGGTGGTCTAATAACCCTTTGACCCACATGACTTATACAGGGCCGACCCCAAACAAGGTGGTCTAATAACCCATCAAGTATAAGTTACGACATTTACAATATAAATGACGACACTTCCGTATAGAGGAATAATAACATCTCTATAGGAATACAATATACATATATGTGAAATACATTCCGAAGTTACATATACCTCAACACTAGAAGGTTTACATGATTTCGTAAAAAACAGGAGGTTTTAGAAAATGTGTTTTATTTCATAAATGGAATCTACAAAGTATGCACATTCTATGTCATAATGACTTTCTATAGTTGGGCATGCGTCCGGAAATAAGAAAAGCTTACTTCCACCATTTTTTGAAATCACAGCTTCTAGAAGGTTTACATGATTTCGTAAAAAACACGAGTTTTTAGAAAATGTGTTTTATTTCATAAATGGAATCAACAAAGTATGCACATTCTACATCATAACGACATTCTATAGTTTGCGCATTCGTCCAGAAATAAGAAAAGCTTACTTCCACCGTTTTTTAAAATCGCAGCTTCTAGAAGGTTTACATGATTTCGAAAAAACACGAGTTTTTAGAAAATGTGTTTTATTTCATAAATGTAATCTACAAAGTATGCACATTCTACGTCATAACGACTTTCTATAGTTTGCACATGCGTCCGGAAATAAGAAAAGCTTACTTCCCCCGTTTTTTAAAATCACAGCTTCTAGAAGGTTTACATGATTTCTTAAAAAACATGAGTTTTTAGAAAATGTGTTTTATTTCATAAATGGAATCAACAAAGTATGCACATTCTACGTCATAACGACTTTCTACAGTTTGCGGATGCATTTGGAAATAAGAAAATCTTACTTCCCCCGTTTTTTAAAATCACCACTTCTAGAAGGTTTACATGATTTCTTAAAAAACACGAGTTTTTAGAAAATGTGTTTTATTTCATAAATGGAATCAACAAAGTATGCACATTCTAAGTCATAACGACTTTCTATAGTTTGCGCATGCGTCCGGAAATACGAAAAGCTTACTTCCACCATTTTTTAAAATCACGCTTCTAGAAGGTTTACATGATTTCGTAAAAAACACGTGTTTTTAGAAAATGTGTTTTATTTCATTAATGGAATCTACAAAGTATGCACATTCTATGTCATAACGACTTTCTATAGTTTGTGCATGCGTCCGGAAATAAGAAAAGCTTACTTCCACCATTTTTTAAAATGACAGCTTCTAGAAGGTTTACATGATTTCTTAAAAAACACGAGTTTTTAGAAAATGTGTTTTATTTCATAAATGGAATCAACAAAGTATGCACATTCTACGTCATAGCGACATTCTATAGTTTGCGCATTCGTCCGAAATAAGAAAAGCTTACTTCCACCGTTTTACTAAATTACAGCTTCTAGAAGGTTTACATGATTTCATGAAAAACACGAGTTTTTAGAAAATGTGTTTTATTTCATAAATGGAATCTACAAAGTATGCACATTCTACGTCATAACGAGTTTCTATAGTTGGGCATGCGTCCGGAAATAAGAAAAGTTTACTTCCACCTTTTTTGAAATCACAGCTTCTAGAAGGTTTACATGATTTCGTAAAAAACAGGAGTTTTTAGAAAATGTGTTTTATTTCATAAATGGAATCAACAAAGTATGCACATTCTACGTCATAACGACTTTCTATAATTTGCGCATGCGTCCGGAAATAATAAAAGCTTACTTCCACCATTTTTTTAAATCACAGCTTCTAGAAGGTTTACATGATTTCGTAAAAAACACGAGTTTTTAGAAAATGTGTTTTATTTCATAAATGGAATCAACAAAGTATGCACATTCTACGTCATAACTACTTTCTATAGTTTGCGCATGCCTCCGGAAATAAGAAAAGCTTACTTCCACCGTTTTTTGAAATCACAGCTTCTAGAAGGTTTACATGATTTCTTAAAAAACACGAGTTTTTAGAGAATGTCTTTTATTTCATAAATGGAATCTACAAAGTATGCACATTCTACGCCATAACGACTTTCTATAGTTTGCGCATGCGTCCGGAAATAAGAAAAGCTTACTTCCACCGTTTTTTAAAATCACAGCTTCTAGAAGGTTTACATGATTTCGTAAAAAACACGAGTTTTTAGAAAATGTGTTTTATTTCATAAATGGAATCAACAAAGTATTCACATTCTATGTCATAATGACTTTCTATAGTTGGGCATGCGTCCGGAAATAAGAAAAGCTTACTTCCACCATTTTTTGAAATCACAACTTCTAGAAGGTTTACATGATTTCGTAAAAAACACGAGTTTTTAGAGAATGTCTTTTATTTCATAAATGGAATCTACAAAGTATGCACATTCTACGCCATAACGACTTTCTATAGTTTGCGCATGCGTCCGGAAATAAGAAAAGCTTACTTCCACCGTTTTTTAAAATCACAGCTTCTTGAAGGTTTTGCATGATTTCGTACAAAACACGAGTTTTTAGAAAATGTGTTTTATTTCATAAATGGAATCTACAAAGTATTCACATTCTATGTCATAATGACTTTCTATAGTTGGGCATGCGTCCGGAAATAAGAAAAGCTTACTTCCACCATTTTTTGAAATCACAACTTCTAGAAGGTTTACATGATTTCTTAAAAAACACGAGTTTTTAGAAAATGTGTTTTATTTCATAAATGGAATCAACAAAGTATGCACATTCTAAGTCATAACGGCTTTCTATAGTTTGCGCATGGGTCCGGAAATAAGAAAAGCTTACTTCCACCATTTTTTTAAATCACGCTTCTAGAAGGTTTACATGATTTCTTAAAAAACACAAGTTTTTAGAAAATGTGTTTTATTTCATAAATGGAATCTACAAAGTATGCACATTCTACGTCATAACGACTTTCTATAGTTTGCGCATGTGTCCGGAAATAAGAAAAGCTTACTTCCACCGTTTTTTAAAATCACAGCTTCTAGAAGGTTTACATGATTTCGTAAAAAACACGAATTTTTAGAAAATGTGTTTTATTTCATCAATGGAATCTACAAAGTATGCACATTCTACGTCATAATGACTTTCTATAGTTTGTGCATGCGTCCATAAATAAGAAAAGCTTACTTCCCCCGTATTTTAAAATCACATCTTTTAGAAGGTTTACATGATTTCTTAAAAAACACGAGTTTTTAGAAAATGTGTTTTATTTCATAAATGAAATCAAAAAAGTATGCAGATTCTACGTCATAACAACTTTCTATAGTTTGCGCATGCGTCCGGAAATAAAAAAAGCTTACTTCCCCCGTTTTTTAAAATCACAGCTTCTAGAAGGTTTACATAATTTCTTAAAAAACACGAGTTTTTAGAAAATGTGTTTTATTTAATAAATGGAATCTACAAAGTATGCACATTCTACGTCATAACGACTTTCTATAGTTTGCACATGCGTCCGGAAATAAGAAAAGCTTACTTCCACCGTTTTTTAAAATCATAGCTTCTAGAAGGTTTACATGATTTCGTAAAAAACACGAGTTTTTAGAAAATGTGTTTTATTTCATAAATGTAATCTACAATGTATGCACATTCTACGTCATAACGACTTTCTATAGTTTGTGCATGCATCCGGAAATAAGAAAAGCTTACTTCCCCCGTTTTTTAAAATCACAGCTTCTAGAACGTTTACTTGATTTCTTAAAAAACACGAGTTTTTAGAAAATGTGTTTTATTTCATAAATGGAATCAACAAAGTATGCACATTCTACGTCATAACGACTTTCTATAGTTTACGCATGCGTTTGGAAATAAGAAAAGCTTACTTCCCCCATTTTTTAAAATCACAGCTTCTAGAAGGTTTACATGATTTCTTAAAAAACACGAGTTTTTAGAAAATGTGTTTTATTTCATAAATGGAATCTACAAAGTATGCACATTCTACGTCATAGCGACTTTCTATAGTTTGCGCATGCGTCCGAAAATAAGAAAAGCTTACTTCCACCGTTTTATAAAATCACAGCTTTTAGAAGGTTTACATGATTTCGTAAAAAACACGAGTTTTTAGAAAATGTGTTTTATTTCATAAATGGAATCTACAAAGTATGCACATTCTACGTCATAATGACTTTCTATAGTTTACGCATGCGTCCGGAAATAAGAAAAGCTTACTTCCACCGTTTTTTTAAAATCACAGCTTCTAGAAGGTTTACATGATTTCGTAAAAAACAGGAGTTTTTAGAAAATGTGTTTTATTTCATAAATGGAATCAACAAAGTATGCACATTCTACGTCATAACGACTTTCTATAGTTTTGCACATTCTACGTCATAACGACTCTCTATAGTTTGCGCATGCGTTTGGAAATAAGAAAAGCTTACTTCCCCCGTTTTTTAAAATCACAGCTTCTAGAAGGTTTACATGATTTCTTAAAAAACACGAGTTTTTAGAGAATGTCTTTTATTTCATAAATAGAATCTACAAAGTATGCACATTCTACGCCATAACGACTTTCTATAGTTTGCGCATCCGTCCGGAAATAAGAAAAGCTTACTTCCACCGTTTTTTAAAATCACAGCTTCTAGAAGGTTTACATGATTTCGTACAAAACACGAGTTTTTAGAAAATGTGTTTTATTTCATAAATGGAATCAACAAAGCATGCACATTCTACGTTATAACGACTTTCTATAGTTTACGCATTCATCCGGAAATAAGAAAAGCTTACTTCCACCGTTTTTTAAAATCACAGCTTCTAGAAGGTTTACATGATTTCTTTAAATACACGAGTTTTTAGAAAATGTGTTTTATTTCATAAATGGAATCTACAAAGTATGCACATTCTACGTCATAACGAATTTCTATAGTTTGCGCATGCGTCCGGAAATAAGAAAAGCTTACTTCCACCGTTTTTTAAAATCACAGCTTCTAGACGGTTTACATGATTTCGTAAAAAACACGAGTTTTTAAAAAATGTGTTTTATTTCATAAATGGAATCAACAAAGTATGCACATTCTACGTCATAACGACTTTCTATAGTTTGCGCATTCGTCCGAAAATAAGAAAAGCTTACTTCCACTGTTTTTTAAAATCACAGCTTCTAGAAGGTTTACATGATTTCGTAAAAAACACGAGTTTTTAAAAAATGTGTTTTATTTCATAAATGGAATCTACAAAGTATGCACATTCTACGTCATAACGATTTTCTATAGTTTGCGCATGCGTCCGGAAATAAGAAAAGCTTACTTCCCCCGTTTTTTAAAATCACAGCTTCTAAAAGGTTTACATGATTTCTTAAAAAACACGAGTTTTTAGAAAATGTGTTTTATTTCATAAATGGAATCTACAAAGTATGCACATTCTACGTCATAGCGACTTTCTATAGTTTGCGCATGCGTCCGGAAATAAGAAAAGCTTACTTCCACCGTTTTATAAAATCACAGCTTTTAGAAGGTTTACATGATTTCGTAAAAAACACGAGTTTTTAGAAAATGTGTTTTATTTCATAAATGGAATCTACAAAGTATGCACATTCTACGTCATAATGACTTTCTATAGTTTACGCATGCGTCCGGAAATAAGAAAAGCTTACTTCCACCGTTTTTTTTAAATCACAGCTTCTAGAAGGTTTACATGATTTCGTAAAAAACAGGAGTTTTTAGAAAATGTGTTTTATTTCATAAATGGAATCAACAAAGTATGCACATTCTACGTCATAACGACTTTCTATAGTTTTGCACATTCTACGTCATAACGACTTTCTATAGTTTGCGCATGCGTTTGGAAATAAGAAAAGCTTACTTCCCCCGTTTTTTAAAATCACAGCTTCTAGAAGGTTTACATGATTTCGTACAAAACACGAGTTTTTAGAAAATGTGTTTTATTTCATAAATGGAATCAACAAAGCATGCACATTCTACGTTATAACAACTTTCTATAGGTTGCGCATTCATCCGGAAATAAGAAAAGCTTACTTCCACCGTTTTTTAAAATCACAGCTTCTAGAAGGTTTACATGATTTCTTTAAATACACGAGTTTTTAGAAAATGTGTTTTATTTCATAAATGGAATCTACAAAGTATGCACATTCTATGTCATAACGACTTTCTATAGTTTGCGCATGCGTCCGGATATAAGAAAAGCTTACTTCCACCGTTTTATAAAATCACAACTTCTAGAAGGTTTACATGATTTCGTAAAAAACATGAGTTTTTAAAAAATGTGTTTTATTTCATAAATGGTATCAACAAAGTATGCACATTCTACGTCATAACGACTTTCTATAGTTTGCGCATGCGTCTAGAAATAAGAAAAGATTACTTCCCTCGTTTTTTGAAATCACAGCTTCTAGAAGGTTTACATGATTTCGTAAAAAACACGAGTTTTTAGAAAATGTGTTTTATTTCATAAATGGAATCTACAAAGTATGCACATTCTACGTCATAATGACTTTCTATAGTTTACGCATGCGTCCGGATATAAGAAAAGCTTAGTTCCACCGTTTTTTTAAAATCACAGCTTCTAGAAGGTTTACATGATTTCGTAAAAAACAGGAGTTTTTAGAAAATGTGTTTTATTTCATAAATGGAATCAACAAAGTATGCACATTCTACGTCATAACGACTTTCTATAGTTTTGCACATTCTACGTCATAACGACTTTCTATAGTTTGCGCATCCGTCCGGAAATAAGAAAAGCTTACTTCCACCGTTTTTTAAAATCACAGCTTCTAGAAGGTTTACATGATTTCGTACAAAACACGAGTTTTTAGAAAATGTGTTTTATTTCATAAATGGAATCAACAAAGCATGCACATTCTACGTTATAACGACTTTCTATAGTTTGCGCATTGATCCGGAAATAAGAAAAGCTTACTTCCACCGTTTTTTAAAATCACAGCTTCTAGAAGGTTTACATGATTTCTTTAAATACACGAGTTTTTAGAAAATGTGTTTTATTTCATAAATGGAATCTACAAAGTATGCACATTCTATGTCATAACGACTTTCTATAGTTTGCGCATGCGTCCGGATATAAGAAAAGCTTACTTCCACCGTTTTTTAAAATCACAACTTCTAGAAGGTTTACATGATTTCGTAAAAAACATGAGTTTTTAAAAAATGTGTTTTATTTCATAAATGGTATCAACAAAGTATGCACATTCTATGTCATAACGACTTTCTATAGTTTGCGCATGCGTCCGGAAATAAGAAAAGATTACTTCCCTCGTTTTTTGAAATCACAGCTTCTAGAAGGTTTACATGATTTCGTAAAAAACACGAGTTTTTAGAAAATGTGTTTTATTTCATAAATGGAATCTACAAAGTATGCACATTCTACGTCATAATGACTTTCTATAGTTTGCGCATGCGTCCGGAAATAAGAAAAGCTTACTGGCCCCGTTTTTTAAAATCGTAGCTTCTAGAAGGTTTACATCATTTCGTAAAAAACACGAGTTTTTAGAAAATGTGTTTTATTTCATAAATGGAATCTACAAAGTATGCACATTCTATATCATAATGACTTTCTATAGTTTGCGCATGCGTCCGGAAATAAGAAAAGCTTACTTCCACCGTTTTTTAAAATCACAGCTTCTAGAAGGCTTACATGATTTCGTAAAAAACAGGAGTTTTTAGAAAGTGTGTTTTATTTCATAAATGGAATCTACAAAGTATGCACATTCTACGTCATAACGACTTTCTATAGTTTGCGCATGCGTCCGGAAATAAGAAAAGCTTACTGCCACCGTTTTTTAAAATCACAGGTTCTAGAAGGTTTACATGATTTCGTAAAAAACACGAGTTTTTAGAAAATGTGTTTTATTTCATAAATGGAATCTACAAAGTATGCACATTCTACGTCATAACGAATTTCTATAGTTTGCGCACGCGTCCGGAAATAAGAAAAGCTTACTTCCACCGTTTTTTAAAATCACAGCTTCTAGAAGGTTTACATGATTTCGTAAAAAACACGAGTTTTTAGAAAATGTGTTTTATTTCATAAATGGAATCTACAAAGTATGCACATTCTACGTCATAACTACTTTCTATAGTTTGCGCATGCCTCCGGAAATAAGAAAAGCTTACTTCCACCGTTTTTTGAAATCACAGCTTCTAGAAGGTTTACATGATTTCTTAAAAAACACGAGCTTTTAGAGAATGTCTTTTATTTCATAAATGGAATCTACAAAGTATGCACATTCTACGCCATAACGACTTTCTATAGTTTGCGCATGCGTCCGGAAATAAGAAAAGCTTACTTCCACCGTTTTTTAAAATCACAGCTTCTAGAAGGTTTACATGATTTCGTAAAAAACACGAGTTTTTAGAAAATGTGTTTTATTTCATAAATGGAATCAACAAAGTATTCACATTCTATGTCATAATGACTTTCTATAGTTGGGCATGCGTCCGGAAATAAGAAAAGCTTACTTCCACCATTTTTTGAAATCACAACTTCTAGAAGGTTTACATGATTTCGTAAAAAACACGAGTTTTTAGAGAATGTCTTTTATTTCATAAATGGAATCTACAAAGTATGCACATTCTACGCCATAACGACTTTCTATAGTTTGCGCATGCGTCCGGAAATAAGAAAAGCTTACTTCCACCGTTTTTTAAAATCACAGCTTCTTGAAGGTTTTGCATGATTTCGTACAAAACACGAGTTTTTAGAAAATGTGTTTTATTTCATAAATGGAATCTACAAAGTATTCACATTCTATGTCATAATGACTTTCTATAGTTGGGCATGCGTCCGGAAATAAGAAAAGCTTACTTCCACCATTTTTTGAAATCACAACTTCTAGAAGGTTTACATGATTTCTTAAAAAACACGAGTTTTTAGAAAATGTGTTTTATTTCATAAATGGAATCAACAAAGTATGCACATTCTAAGTCATAACGGCTTTCTATAGTTTGCGCATGGGTCCGGAAATAAGAAAAGCTTACTTCCACCATTTTTTTAAATCACGCTTCTAGAAGGTTTACATGATTTCTTAAAAAACACAAGTTTTTAGAAAATGTGTTTTATTTCATAAATGGAATCTACAAAGTATGCACATTCTACGTCATAACGACTTTCTATAGTTTGCGCATGTGTCCGGAAATAAGAAAAGCTTACTTCCACCGTTTTTTAAAATCACAGCTTCTAGAAGGTTTACATGATTTCGTAAAAAACACGAATTTTTAGAAAATGTGTTTTATTTCATCAATGGAATCTACAAAGTATGCACATTCTACGTCATAATGACTTTCTATAGTTTGTGCATGCGTCCATAAATAAGAAAAGCTTACTTCCCCCGTATTTTAAAATCACATCTTTTAGAAGGTTTACATGATTTCTTAAAAAACACGAGTTTTTAGAAAATGTGTTTTATTTCATAAATGAAATCAAAAAAGTATGCAGATTCTACGTCATAACAACTTTCTATAGTTTGCGCATGCGTCCGGAAATAAAAAAAGCTTACTTCCCCCGTTTTTTAAAATCACAGCTTCTAGAAGGTTTACATAATTTCTTAAAAAACACGAGTTTTTAGAAAATGTGTTTTATTTAATAAATGGAATCTACAAAGTATGCACATTCTACGTCATAACGACTTTCTATAGTTTGCACATGCGTCCGGAAATAAGAAAAGCTTACTTCCACCGTTTTTTAAAATCATAGCTTCTAGAAGGTTTACATGATTTCGTAAAAAACACGAGTTTTTAGAAAATGTGTTTTATTTCATAAATGTAATCTACAATGTATGCACATTCTACGTCATAACGACTTTCTATAGTTTGTGCATGCATCCGGAAATAAGAAAAGCTTACTTCCCCCGTTTTTTAAAATCACAGCTTCTAGAACGTTTACTTGATTTCTTAAAAAACACGAGTTTTTAGAAAATGTGTTTTATTTCATAAATGGAATCAACAAAGTATGCACATTCTACGTCATAACGACTTTCTATAGTTTACGCATGCGTTTGGAAATAAGAAAAGCTTACTTCCCCCATTTTTTAAAATCACAGCTTCTAGAAGGTTTACATGATTTCTTAAAAAACACGAGTTTTTAGAAAATGTGTTTTATTTCATAAATGGAATCTACAAAGTATGCACATTCTACGTCATAGCGACTTTCTATAGTTTGCGCATGCGTCCGAAAATAAGAAAAGCTTACTTCCACCGTTTTATAAAATCACAGCTTTTAGAAGGTTTACATGATTTCGTAAAAAACACGAGTTTTTAGAAAATGTGTTTTATTTCATAAATGGAATCTACAAAGTATGCACATTCTACGTCATAATGACTTTCTATAGTTTACGCATGCGTCCGGAAATAAGAAAAGCTTACTTCCACCGTTTTTTTAAAATCACAGCTTCTAGAAGGTTTACATGATTTCGTAAAAAACAGGAGTTTTTAGAAAATGTGTTTTATTTCATAAATGGAATCAACAAAGTATGCACATTCTACGTCATAACGACTTTCTATAGTTTTGCACATTCTACGTCATAACGACTCTCTATAGTTTGCGCATGCGTTTGGAAATAAGAAAAGCTTACTTCCCCCGTTTTTTAAAATCACAGCTTCTAGAAGGTTTACATGATTTCTTAAAAAACACGAGTTTTTAGAGAATGTCTTTTATTTCATAAATAGAATCTACAAAGTATGCACATTCTACGCCATAACGACTTTCTATAGTTTGCGCATCCGTCCGGAAATAAGAAAAGCTTACTTCCACCGTTTTTTAAAATCACAGCTTCTAGAAGGTTTACATGATTTCGTACAAAACACGAGTTTTTAGAAAATGTGTTTTATTTCATAAATGGAATCAACAAAGCATGCACATTCTACGTTATAACGACTTTCTATAGTTTACGCATTCATCCGGAAATAAGAAAAGCTTACTTCCACCGTTTTTTAAAATCACAGCTTCTAGAAGGTTTACATGATTTCTTTAAATACACGAGTTTTTAGAAAATGTGTTTTATTTCATAAATGGAATCTACAAAGTATGCACATTCTACGTCATAACGAATTTCTATAGTTTGCGCATGCGTCCGGAAATAAGAAAAGCTTACTTCCACCGTTTTTTAAAATCACAGCTTCTAGACGGTTTACATGATTTCGTAAAAAACACGAGTTTTTAAAAAATGTGTTTTATTTCATAAATGGAATCAACAAAGTATGCACATTCTACGTCATAACGACTTTCTATAGTTTGCGCATTCGTCCGAAAATAAGAAAAGCTTACTTCCACTGTTTTTTAAAATCACAGCTTCTAGAAGGTTTACATGATTTCGTAAAAAACACGAGTTTTTAAAAAATGTGTTTTATTTCATAAATGGAATCTACAAAGTATGCACATTCTACGTCATAACGATTTTCTATAGTTTGCGCATGCGTCCGGAAATAAGAAAAGCTTACTTCCCCCGTTTTTTAAAATCACAGCTTCTAAAAGGTTTACATGATTTCTTAAAAAACACGAGTTTTTAGAAAATGTGTTTTATTTCATAAATGGAATCTACAAAGTATGCACATTCTACGTCATAGCGACTTTCTATAGTTTGCGCATGCGTCCGGAAATAAGAAAAGCTTACTTCCACCGTTTTATAAAATCACAGCTTTTAGAAGGTTTACATGATTTCGTAAAAAACACGAGTTTTTAGAAAATGTGTTTTATTTCATAAATGGAATCTACAAAGTATGCACATTCTACGTCATAATGACTTTCTATAGTTTACGCATGCGTCCGGAAATAAGAAAAGCTTACTTCCACCGTTTTTTTTAAATCACAGCTTCTAGAAGGTTTACATGATTTCGTAAAAAACAGGAGTTTTTAGAAAATGTGTTTTATTTCATAAATGGAATCAACAAAGTATGCACATTCTACGTCATAACGACTTTCTATAGTTTTGCACATTCTACGTCATAACGACTTTCTATAGTTTGCGCATGCGTTTGGAAATAAGAAAAGCTTACTTCCCCCGTTTTTTAAAATCACAGCTTCTAGAAGGTTTACATGATTTCGTACAAAACACGAGTTTTTAGAAAATGTGTTTTATTTCATAAATGGAATCAACAAAGCATGCACATTCTACGTTATAACAACTTTCTATAGGTTGCGCATTCATCCGGAAATAAGAAAAGCTTACTTCCACCGTTTTTTAAAATCACAGCTTCTAGAAGGTTTACATGATTTCTTTAAATACACGAGTTTTTAGAAAATGTGTTTTATTTCATAAATGGAATCTACAAAGTATGCACATTCTATGTCATAACGACTTTCTATAGTTTGCGCATGCGTCCGGATATAAGAAAAGCTTACTTCCACCGTTTTATAAAATCACAACTTCTAGAAGGTTTACATGATTTCGTAAAAAACATGAGTTTTTAAAAAATGTGTTTTATTTCATAAATGGTATCAACAAAGTATGCACATTCTACGTCATAACGACTTTCTATAGTTTGCGCATGCGTCTAGAAATAAGAAAAGATTACTTCCCTCGTTTTTTGAAATCACAGCTTCTAGAAGGTTTACATGATTTCGTAAAAAACACGAGTTTTTAGAAAATGTGTTTTATTTCATAAATGGAATCTACAAAGTATGCACATTCTACGTCATAATGACTTTCTATAGTTTACGCATGCGTCCGGATATAAGAAAAGCTTAGTTCCACCGTTTTTTTAAAATCACAGCTTCTAGAAGGTTTACATGATTTCGTAAAAAACAGGAGTTTTTAGAAAATGTGTTTTATTTCATAAATGGAATCAACAAAGTATGCACATTCTACGTCATAACGACTTTCTATAGTTTTGCACATTCTACGTCATAACGACTTTCTATAGTTTGCGCATCCGTCCGGAAATAAGAAAAGCTTACTTCCACCGTTTTTTAAAATCACAGCTTCTAGAAGGTTTACATGATTTCGTACAAAACACGAGTTTTTAGAAAATGTGTTTTATTTCATAAATGGAATCAACAAAGCATGCACATTCTACGTTATAACGACTTTCTATAGTTTGCGCATTGATCCGGAAATAAGAAAAGCTTACTTCCACCGTTTTTTAAAATCACAGCTTCTAGAAGGTTTACATGATTTCTTTAAATACACGAGTTTTTAGAAAATGTGTTTTATTTCATAAATGGAATCTACAAAGTATGCACATTCTATGTCATAACGACTTTCTATAGTTTGCGCATGCGTCCGGATATAAGAAAAGCTTACTTCCACCGTTTTTTAAAATCACAACTTCTAGAAGGTTTACATGATTTCGTAAAAAACATGAGTTTTTAAAAAATGTGTTTTATTTCATAAATGGTATCAACAAAGTATGCACATTCTATGTCATAACGACTTTCTATAGTTTGCGCATGCGTCCGGAAATAAGAAAAGATTACTTCCCTCGTTTTTTGAAATCACAGCTTCTAGAAGGTTTACATGATTTCGTAAAAAACACGAGTTTTTAGAAAATGTGTTTTATTTCATAAATGGAATCTACAAAGTATGCACATTCTACGTCATAATGACTTTCTATAGTTTGCGCATGCGTCCGGAAATAAGAAAAGCTTACTGGCCCCGTTTTTTAAAATCGTAGCTTCTAGAAGGTTTACATCATTTCGTAAAAAACACGAGTTTTTAGAAAATGTGTTTTATTTCATAAATGGAATCTACAAAGTATGCACATTCTATATCATAATGACTTTCTATAGTTTGCGCATGCGTCCGGAAATAAGAAAAGCTTACTTCCACCGTTTTTTAAAATCACAGCTTCTAGAAGGCTTACATGATTTCGTAAAAAACAGGAGTTTTTAGAAAGTGTGTTTTATTTCATAAATGGAATCTACAAAGTATGCACATTCTACGTCATAACGACTTTCTATAGTTTGCGCATGCGTCCGGAAATAAGAAAAGCTTACTGCCACCGTTTTTTAAAATCACAGGTTCTAGAAGGTTTACATGATTTCGTAAAAAACACGAGTTTTTAGAAAATGTGTTTTATTTCATAAATGGAATCTACAAAGTATGCACATTCTACGTCATAACGAATTTCTATAGTTTGCGCACGCGTCCGGAAATAAGAAAAGCTTACTTCCACCGTTTTTTAAAATCACAGCTTCTAGAAGGTTTACATGATTTCGTAAAAAACACGAGTTTTTAGAAAATGTGTTTTATTTCATAAATGGAATCTACAAAGTATGCACATTCTACGTCATAACGAATTTCTATAGTTTGCGCACGCGTCCGGAAATAAGAAAAGCTTACTTCCCCCGTTTTTTCAAATCACAACTTCTAGAAGGTTTACATGATTTCTTAAAAAACACGAGTTTTTAGAAAATGTGTTTTATTTCATAAATGGAATCTACAAAGTATGCACATTCTACTTCATAACGAATTTCTATAGTTTGCGCATGCGTCCGGAAATAAGAAAAGCTTACTTCCACCGTTTTTTAAAATCACAGCTTCTAGACGGTTTACATGATTTCGTAAAAAACACGAGTTTTTAAAAAATGTGTTTTATTTCATAAATGGAATCAACAAAGTATGCACATTCTACGTCATAACGACTTTCTATAGTTTGCGCATTCGTCCGAAAATAAGAAAAGCTTACTTCCACTGTTTTTTAAAATCACAGCTTCTAGAAGGTTTACATGATTTCGTAAAAAACACGAGTTTTTAAAAAATGTGTTTTATTTCATAAATGGAATCTACAAAGTATGCACATTCTACGTCATAACGATTTTCTATAGTTTGCGCATGCGTCCGGAAATAAGAAAAGCTTACTTCCCCCGTTTTTTAAAATCACAGCTTCTAAAAGGTTTACATGATTTCGTAAAAAACACGAGTTTTTAGAAAATGTGTTTTATTTCATAAATGGAATCTACAAAGTATGCACATTCTACGTCATAACGAATTTCTATAGTTTGCGCATGCGTCCGGAAATAAGAAAAGCTTACTTCCACCGTTTTTTAAAATCACAGCTTCTAGAAGGTTTACATGATTTCTTAAAAAACACGAGTTTTTAGAAAATGTGTTTTATTTCATAAATGGAATCAACAAAGTGTGCACATTCTACGTCATAAGGACTTTCTATAGTTTGCGCATTCATTTGGAAATAAGAAAAGCTTACTTCCCCGTTTTTTAAAATTACAGCTTCTAGAAAGTTTACATGATTTCTTAAAAAACACGAGTTTTTAGAAAATGTGTTTTATTTCATAAATGGAATCAACAAAGTATGCACATTCTACGTCATAACAACTTTCTATAGTTTGCGCATGCGTCCGGAAATAAGAAAAGCTTACTTCCACCGTTTTAAAATCACAGCTTCTAGAAGGTTTACATGATTTCTTAAAAAACATGAGTTTTTAGAAAATGTGTTTTATTTCATAAATGGAATCTACAAAGTATGCACATTCTACGTCATAACGACTTTCTATAGTTTGCGCATGCGTCCGGAAATAAGAAAAGCTTACTTCCCCCGTTTTTTAAAATCACAGCTTCTAGAAGGTTTACATGATTTCGTAAAAAACACGAGTTTTTAGAAAATGTGTTTTATTTCATCTTTGGAATAATCAAAGTATGCACATTCTACGTCATAACGACTTTCTATAGTTTTCGCATTCGTCCGGAAATAAGAAAAGCTTACTTCCCCCGTTTTTTAAAATCACAGCTTCTAGAAGGTTTACATGATTTCTTAAAAAACATGAGTTTTTAGAAAATGTGTTTTATTTCACAAATGGAATCAACAAAGTATTCACATTCTACGTCATAACGACTTTATATAGTTTGCCCATGCGTCCGGAAATAAGAAAAGGTTACTTCCACCATTTTTTAATATCACAGCTTCTAGAAGGTTTACATGATTTCATAAAAAACACGAGTTTTTAGAAAATGTGTTTTATTTCATAAATGGAATCTACAAAGTATGCACATTATACGTCATAACGAATTTCTATAGTTTGCGCATGCGTCCGGAAATAAGAAAAGCTTACTTCCACCGTTTTTTAAAATCACAGCTTCTAGAAGGTTTACATGATTTCTTAAAAAACACGAGTTTTTAGAAAATGTGTTTTATTTCATAAATGGAATCAACAAAGTGTGCACATTCTACGTCATAAGGAATTTCTATAGTTTGCGCATTCGTTTGGAAATAAGAAAAGCTTACTTCCCCCGTTTTTTAAAATTACAGCTTCTAGAAAGTTTACATGATTTCTTAAAAAACACGAGTTTTTAGAAAATGTGTTTTATTTCATAAATGGAATCAACAAAGTATGCACATTCTACGTCATAACGACTTTCTATAGTTTGCGCATGCGTCCGGAAATAAGAAAAGCTTACTTCCACCGTTTTTTAAAATCACAGCTTCTAGAAGGTTTACATGATTTCTTAAAAAACACGAGTTTTTAGAAAATGTGTTTTATTTCATAAATGGAATCTACAAAGTATGCACATTCTACGTCATAACGACTTTCTATAGTTTGCGCATGCGTCCGGAAATAAGAAAAGCTTACTTCCCCCGTTTTTTAAAATCACAGCTTTTGAAGGTTTACATGATTTCGTAAAAAACACGAGTTTTTAGAAAATGTGTTTTATTTCATCTTTGGAATAATCAAAGTATGCACATTCTACGTCATAACGACTTTCTATAGTTTTCGCATTCGTCCGGAAATAAGAAAAGCTTACTTCCCCCGTTTTTTAAAATCACAGCTTCTAGAAGGTTTACATGATTTGTTAAAAAACATGAGTTTTTAGAAAATGTGTTTTATTTCACAAATGGAATCAACAAAGTATTCACATTCTACGTCATAACGACTTTATATAGTTTGCCCATGCGTCCGGAAATAAGAAAAGCTTACTTCCACCATTTTTTAATATCACAGCTTCTTGAAGGTTTACATGATTTCATAAAAAACACGAGTTTTTAGAAAATGTGTTTTATTTCATAAATGGAATCAACAAAGTATGCACATTCTACGTCATAACGACATTCTATAGTTTGCGCATTCGTCCGGAAATAAGAAAAGCTTACTTCCACCGTTTTTTAAAATCACGGCTTCTAGAAGGTTTACATGATTTCTTAAAAAACACGAGTTTTTAGAAAATTTGTTATATTTCGTAAATGGAATAAACAAAGTATGCACATTCTACGTCATAACGACTTTCTATAGTTTGCGCATTCATCCGGAAATAAGAAAGGCTGACTTCCACCGTTTTTTAAAATCACAGCTTCTAGATGGTTTACATGATTTCGTACAAAACACGAGTTTTTAGAAAATGTGTTTTATTTCATAGATGGAATCAACAAAGTATGCACATTCTACGTCATAACGACTTTCTATAGTTTGCGCATTCATCCGGAAATAAGAAAAGCTTACTTCCACCGTTTTTTAAAATCACAGCTTCAAAAAGGTTTACATGATTTCTTTAAATACACGGGTTTTTAGAAAATGTGTTTTATTTCATAAATGGAATCAACAAAGTATGCACATTCTACGTCATAACGACTTTCTATAGTTTGCGCATGCGTCCGGAAATAAGAAAAGCTTACTTCCACCGTTTTTTAAAATCACAGCTTCTAGAAGGTTTACATGATTTCTTAAAAAACACGAGTTTTTAGAAAATGTGTTTTATTTCATAAATGGAATCCACAAAGTATGCACATTCTATATCATAATGACTTTCTATAGTTTGCGCATGCGTCCGGAAATAAGAAAAGCTTACTTCCACCGTTTTTTAAAATCACAGCTTCTAGAAGGCTTACATGATTTCGTAAAAAACAGGAGTTTTTAGAAAGTGTGTTTTATTTCATAAATGGAATCTACAAAGTATGCACATTCTACGTCATAACGACTTTCTATAGTTTGCGCATGCGTCCGGAAATAAGAAAAGCTTACTTCCCCCGTTTTTTAAAATCACAGCTTCTAGAAGGTTTACATGATTTCGTAAAAAACACGAGTTTTTAGAAAATGTGTTTTATTTCATAAATGGAATCAACAAAGTATGCACATTCTACGTCATAACGACATTCTATAGTTTGTGCATGCGTCCGGAAATAACAAAAGCTTACTTCCACCGTTTTTTAAAATCACAGTTTCTAGAAGGTTTACATGATTTGAGGAACGGAGTTGTGGAAGCCCATCTACCATGGATTTATTTGATAGCAGCAGCAAATACTTATAATTTAGATGTCCAAATATTTCATGCCAAAGCCTACTGACCTCATTACCATGTGTGCGAAGAGCAGTGGGCTTTGCAAGCAGAATAAAGTGCGAAAACTCATAGCATTTTGCAGTGTGGTTTGCCTTTCCAACCGCAACTAGTCTTCCACTTTTGATATCAGAAATTTCAACTGTATTAGGGCTGAATGTGACTTTCTTTGGATCACCAGTATGTGTCATTTGATACACAGAAAGGAGATTCGAAGCTAAGGAAGGCACATAGAGAACATTCTGAAAGCTTCCATGTTCAACATGAATCGTACCTTTGCCCTTTGAAGAAATTTTTGAGTCATCTCCCAAATGGATGGGGATGGAGCTGTTTGGATCGAATGAGGAAAAAGAATCAATATTTGCAGCCATATGATTTGATGCACCCGAATCTATCAAGAGAGTAGTGGGCTTCGAAACCGTTTCCATGAGTGCTTGTCCTCTTTCATGATCATCATTCCGATCTTTCTTCCTTGCACCGTCAGGAAGGGTTATGTTGTTCTTTTCCAAAAGGAGGGCCATTTGATCTATAGTCTTCTTCATGCATGAAATTTCGGGATGAAAGCCACGGTTACAATAAGTACATTTAGATTTTTGGTTACCTTCTTTGCCCTTTTGCTTGGATTTCAAACTAGATGGTGCATCCGTTTGCTTGCCTTTGTCTTTTTGCTTGTGAGGCTCGAATTTGGGCTTCTCCTTCTTTAGCTTTCCTTTACCATTCGAGATCTTGGGTCCTTGAACAAATAGGGCTGAATCTTTGGAGCTTATGGACCCCATTTGAATCAACTTGTCATGCTCTTTCGTAACGGACTCAGTGAAGGCATTCAAGGTAGGCATCTTCCAATTCGGGGTAGTTAGCCGATCGGAATTGAAAGTGGAGACAAATACCGAATAATCTTTCCCAAGCTTGCTTAGAATGGAGAGGATCAACTGTTTATCCTCTTTGATAACACCACTGTTCTTCAATTGCAAGTTGAAGTTCTTGAATTTTGTGAAGAATTCATTGATGGTCTCGAAATTCTCAGGATTAAGGCCAATCAATTCATTCTCTAATTGAAAAGCCCTAATCTCATCCTGCTTGCCGAATAGTGTTTCAAGTTGCTCCCATATGGCTTTTGGAGTCTTCAATCCGCTGAGATGGAAGTGAAGATCCTTGGAGATGGAGAGACAAAGAAGACCATAAGCTTCATCAAGCTTGTTGTAGTGTTTGGTTCGATCTGATACATTGTTTGGCTCCAATTCAAGACCAAGAGTGACTCGGTAGTAACCTTTTGAACGTAATATGATCTCCATATCATCTTTCCAATCAAAATAATTGAATGGGGTGAGGATAGGCTTTGAAGAAGAGTATTCCATTGCAAGGATTGAGTCAACTGATGAAGAGGAAGCTTGCATGCAAACTATAGCGAATGCAATTGCTGTAGAAAGGCTTGCATGCACAAGATAGCGAGTGCAATTGGAGCAGACAATAAACCTACAAATCACATCAAAACAACCACAATAAGGTCGAACAATCCACCCTTTGAGAGTTGCATCACACCTGGGATTGGATTTCAAGCAATGTTGAATAGGTCCAATGTATCAGATACAAGAATTATGTGGTAACTCAAGCTTCTGGAGTGGTATTGGAATATTTTTCAAGCTTTGCATGCACAGGAGCGAATGCCCTTGAGATATTTCATGCCAAACTTTTTGCAATTTTTAGCAATTCAGTCAAATCTTCTTGTATAAACACCTGTAGAAAAGAGATCTTGTCCCTGCAATGGCTCTGATACCATGTAAAATTAGTCACAGCAGATCTAATGAACAAGTAAATCAATCACAACAGATGAACATAGAAAATATGGTGCAAAACTGTGCAAAACATGCAGCAGTGCTCTCTATCCCAGAAAGGGTGAATGAATTACAATACAAACTGTCACAATGACTGAGCAATTCGAATTACCTAAGGAGGTCATTCAAATCACTGAATGGAGTAGCTTGACTCTATCTAGGAGTCCTCATCAATCATCGGTGGTGCTCATCAATCACAACAACCAGTCATCCAGGTGTCAAACTGAGTCTAACTGAGTGTAATAAATGTAACTGAAGTGTGTAGCACTGATATAGGATATGGAGGCTCAGTGGGGGCGCATGGGAGGCTAACTGAAGTCAGAACAAGTCACCTAATCAAACTGGAGGTCAAACGGAAGTGATACAGTCAGTCGGGAGTGAAACTAGCCTCAAATCAGGGAGAATCGGAGCTAACTGAATGTAACTGAAGTGGAACTGCAGTGGTAGGTGAACAAGTGCGCCCTTCTCTGGCAGTAGGTGAGAAGTGGGCGCCTTTCAGCTTAGGAGGGCTAAAACTCTGTGGTAGGTGGCTCCCGGGTGCTAGAAGAAGGTGGATAAGGTGCTGGAGGCATCAAACTGGTGACTGGGATGCATGCCTGTGCATGCAAAACCCTATATTCTGCATATCCTGACATAGATCATGCAGGATCCCGAAATAGATGATGTATCCCGAAATAGATGATGTGGATATCCGAACACCCCCCCTCAAGCTAGACTATGATGTGCTAATAAAAGTAATGTGGGGCCCTGGTAACTAAGACCAAAGGTCACCCCAATACAATAATCCAAAAAATGCTGAAAATAAACTAAGTGAGGAAAGAGGGAAAACCCAGTGGGAAGAAAGCCCCCCCTCAAGATAAAGCATAATAATGAATCAATCTGTCTCCACCATGATGGAACTCACCCCCAATAGTGAACGGAGGTAAGAGAACTTCTTCTCAGTGAAGCTCTTGGTGAAGATGTCTGCAATTTGCTCATCAGTAGGGCAATATTGCAGAATGATGGTGCGGTCATGCACCAACTGTCGAATGTAATGCATATGAATCTCAATGTGTTTGGTCCTATGCCGCTGAACTGGATCTGTGGAGATCTTGATAGCACTTTGATTGTCACAAAATAGGACAGTCGAAGTAGTGCCACCAAAACCAAACTCGGAAAGAATACCCTGCAACCAAACTGCCTGAATGCAGGCATTGACTGCCCCTCAATACTCTGCCTCTGCTGAATAAAGTGCAATGGCTGCTTTCTTTTTGCTGGACCAGCAAATAGAACCATGACCAATCATGAAAACATAACCGGAAGTGGACTTCCGATCAATGCTATCACCTGCCCAATCTGAATCAGTAAAACCAATGAAATCTAGCTCAGAATCTGCAGCATAGTGTATGCCAAACTGTCTCGTACCTTGCACATACTGCAAGATCCGCTTGGCTGCTCGCCAATGAAGCTCATGTGGCTGCTGCATATATCTTGACACGGCACTCACGGCATATGAGATATCAGGCCGTGAATGTGTCAAATAAAGTAGTGAACCAATCAACTATCGATACATACTGCAATCTGCAAGCGGTGTGGAATCTCCCTCCTCAAGACTGATTCCTGAGAGGAATGGGAATGGGGCTGCCTTACATTCAGCCATATTAAACTTCAATAACAGGTCGGAAGCATATTTTTGCTGAGATATAGTGATCCCATCAAAATTTTGAGCTATCTCCAAGCCCAAAAAGTGACTCAGCAAGCCCAAATCGCTCATGTCAAAAGCTAGATTTAAGGCAGATTTTAGCTTGTTTATTGAAGTAAGTGTGCTACCAGTAATAAGCAGATCATCAACATAAAGTACAATAACCAACAAATTACCTTTAACTCGCTGAAGATAGACATTCGGATCAGATTTGCATCTTTGGAAATTCTAAGAAAGAAGGAAGGAGTCCATCTTTGCGTACCAAGCTCTTGGGGCTTGTTTTAACCCGTACAAAGATTTCTTCAATCTACAAACCAATGATGGATCTGATGTATAACCCTCTTCAGCAAGGTCTCCATGTAAAAATGCACTCTTCACATCCATATGGTGCACTTCCCAGTGCTTGGATGCGGCAATAGCTAAAACAAGGCGAATGGAATCCATCTTTGCAACTGGTGCAAAAGTCTCTGTGTAGTCCACTCCTTGGACTTGGGAAAAACCTTTTGCCACCAACCTTGCTTTATATTTGCTGATAGTGCCATCAGCAGCAACTTTAGTACGGTAGACCCATTTACACTTCACTAATTTTCTTCCAGGTGGAAGAGAAACTAGCTCCCATGTATTGTTCTTTTGAAGAGAACTATACTCTTCGTCCATGGCACTTTTCCATCTCGGATCTCGATGGGCTGAATAGAATGATGTAGGATCTGAACCAGCCATCAAATAACAAATCTTAGGAAGAAATGGATCAGCAATAGAAAGAGCCATACCTGCTCTTTGAAAGTCTCCTCTTGTTCGTCTCGGATCAGCAGGATTTCCAAGACTAGAACCAGCAGATTGTAGAGTGTTTTGGGCCCACTTTGGTAACTGAGGAGGATCATAATGATCGGATTCCGAACCTGATATGTCATGATCATCATATGCTGCTACAATATCAGAAATATCAGAACTCATACCTTCATTATCGCTGCTCGGATCTTCTTCTGGTGAAGGCGGTGAATCGACAGTCTTTTCCTCGACTAGTTGCAATTCTTGAAGCGGTTCTTCAAACTGCACACTGCGCTCTATGAATATCTTTTTATATCTGATATCCATGAGTTTATATGCTTTTGATTCTTCTCCATATACTATCAATATGCACTTGATACTTTGTGGATCCAAAGCTCGTCTCTTCTCAGAAGGAATTCTAGCCCATGCAGTAGAGCCAAAAACTCTCAAATTTGACACATCCGGTTTGTGACCAAAGAATGCTTCGAAAGGAGTCATACCTTTCACGGATGAATGTGGAACACGGTTCTGTATATATGAAGCAACATTGATTGCTTCAGCCCAAATATTTGCAGCCAAACCTTTCGATTCAATCATGCATGTAGCCATCTCTTTCAGTGACCGGTTTTTCCTTTCCGCTACACCGTTCTGCTGGGGTGTGTAGGGAACTGTATGTTGGATCTTGATTCCGCTTTGGGCACAAAGTTGCAGCAAATCGGACTTGATATATTCCCCACCATTATCAGATCTAAGAGCTTTGATCTTGCTCTCAGTGGTGGTCTCAACAGAAGCCTTAAAATCCTTGAATTTTCCAAGCACTTCTGACTTGTTTTTGAGAAAGAATACCCATGTAAAGCGGGAAAAATCGTCAATAAATGTCAAAACATACCTTGATCCATTTAATGACATATGGGGCAGCGGACCACTGATATCAGAATGGATCAATCCCAAAATAGTAGAGGCTCTGCTAGCCTTGCCGCGGTCGAATCTGTGCTCGGGGTGCTTCCCAATAATGCAACCAGTGCATATTCCCTTCGAGGAACGGAGTTGTGGAAGCCCATCTACCATGGATTTATTTGATAGCAGAAGCAAATACTTATAATTTAGATGTCCAAATCTTTCATTCCAAAGCCTACTGACCTCATTACCATGTGTGCGAAGAGCAGTGGGCTTTGCAAGCAGAATAAAGTGCGAAAACTCATAGCATTTTGCAGTGTGGTTTGCCTTTCCAACCGCAACTAGTCTTCCACTTTTGATATCAGAAATTTCAACTGTATTAGGGCTGAATGTGACTTTCTTTGGATCACCAGTATGTGTCATTTGATACACAGAAAGGACATTCGAAGCTAAGGAAGGCACATAGAGAACATTCTGAAAGCTTCCATGTTCAACATGAATCGTACCTTTGCCCTTTGAAGAAATTTTTGAGTCATCTCCCAAATGGATGGGGATGGAGCTGTTTGGATCGAATGAGGAAAAAGAATCAATATTTGCAGGCATATGATTTGATGCACGCGAATCTATCAAGAGAGTAGTGGGCTTCGAAACCGTTGCCATGAGTGCTTGTCCTCTTTCATGATCATCATTCCGATCTTTCTTCCTTGCACCGTCAGGAAGGGTTATGTTGTTCTTTTCCAAAAGGAGGGCCATTTGATCTATAGTCTTCTTCATACATGAACTTTCGGGATGAAATCCACGGTTACAATAAGTACATTTAGATTTTTGGTTACCTTCTTTGCCCTTTTGCTTGGATTTCGAACTGGATGGTGCATCCGTTTGCTTGCCTTTGTCTTTTTGCTTGTGAGGCTTGAATTTGGGCTTCTCCTTCTTTAGCTTTCCTTTACCATTCGAGATCTTGGGTCCTTGAACAAATAGGGCTGAATCTTTGGAGCTTATGGACCCCATTTGAATCAACTTGTCATGCTCTTTCGTAACGGACTCAATGAAGGCATTCAAGATAGGCATCTTCCAATTCGGGGTAGTTAGCCGACCGGAATTGAAAGTGGAGACAAATACCGAATAATCTTTCCCAAGCTTGCTTAGAATGGAGAGGATCAACTGTTTATCCTCTTTGATAACACCACTGTTCTTCAATTGCAAGTTCAAGTTCTTGAATTTTGTGAAGAATTCATTGATGGTCTCGAAATTCTCAGGATTAAGGCCAATCAATTCATTCTCTAATTGAAAAGCCCTAAGCTCATCCTGCTTGCCGAATAGTGTTTCAAGTTGCTCCCATATGGCTTTTGGAGTCTTCAATCTGCTGAGATGGAAGTGAAGATACTTGGAGATGGAGAGACAAAGAAGACCATAAGCTTCATCAAGCTTGTTGTAGTGTTTGGTTCGATCTGATACATTGTTTGGCTCCAATTCAAGACCAAGAGTGACTCGGTAGTAACCTTTTGAACGTAATATGATCTCCATATCATCTTTCCAATAAAAATAATTGAATGGGGTGAGGATAGGCTTTGAAGAAGAGTATTCCATTGCAAGGATTGAGTCAACTGATTAAGAGGAAGCTTGCATGCAAACTATAGCGAATGCAATTGCTGTAGAAAGGCTTGCATGCACAAGATAGCGAGTGCAATTGGAGCAGACAATAAACCTGCAAATCACATCAAAACAACCACAATAAGGTCGAACAATCCACCCTTTGAGAGTTGCATCACACCTGGGATTGGATTTCAAGCAATGTTGAATAGGTCCAATGTATCAGATCCAGGAATTATGTGGTAACTCAAGCTTCTGGAGTGGTATTGGAATATTTTTCAAGCTTTGCATGCACAGGAGCGAATGCCCTTGAGATATTTCATGCCAAACTTTTTGCAATTTTTAGCAATTCAGTCAAATCTTCTTGTATAAACACCTGTAGAAAAGAGATCTTGTCCCTGCAATGGCTCTGATACCATGTAAAATTAGTCACAGCAGATCTAATGAACAAGTAAATCAATCACAACAGATGAACATAGAAAATATGGTGCAAAACTGTGCAAAACATGCAGCAGTGCTCTCTATCCCAGAAAGGGTGAATGAATTACAATACAAACTGTCACAATGACTGAGCAATTCGAATTACCTAAGGAGGTCATTCAAATCACTGAATGGAGTAGCTTGACTCTATCTAGGAGTCCTCATCAATCATCGGTGGTGCTCATCAATCACAACAACCAGTCATCCAGGTGTCAAACTGAGTCTAACTGAGTGTAATAAATGTAACTGAAGTGTGTAGCACTGATATAGGATATGGAGGCTCAGTGGGGGCGCATGGGAGGCTAACTGAAGTCAGAACAAGTCACCTAATCAAACTGGAGGTCACACGGAAGTGATACAGTCAGTCGGGAGTGAAACTAGCCTCAAATCAGGGAGAATCGGAGCTAACTGAATGTAACTGAAGTGGAACTGCAGTGGTAGGTGAACAAGTGCGCCCTTCTCTGGCAGTAGGTGAGAAGTGGGCGCCTTTCAGCTTAGGAGGGCTAAAACTCTGTGGTAGGTGGCTCCCGGGTGCTAGAAGAAGGTGGATAAGGTGCTGGAGGCATCAAACTGGTGACTGGGATGCATGCCTGTGCATGAAAAACCCTAGATTCTGCATATCCTGAAATAGATCATGCAGGATCCCGAAATAGATGATGTATCCCGAAATAGATGATGTGGATATCCGAACACTTCCACCGTTTTTTAAAATCACAGCTTCTAGAAGGCTTACATGATTTCGTAAAAAACATAAGTTTTTAGAGAATGTGTTTTATTTCATAAATGGAATCTACAAAGTATGCACATTCTACGTCATAACGACTTTCTATAGTTTGCCCATGCGTCCGGAAATAATAAAAGCTTACTGCCACCGTCTTTTAAAATCACAGCTTCTAGAAGGTTTACATGATTTCGTAAAAAACACGAGTTTTTAGAAAATGTGTTTTATTTCATAAATGGAATCTACAAAGTATTCACATTCTACGTCATAATGACTTTCTATAGTTTGCGCATGCGTCCGGTAATAAGAAAAGCTTACTTCCACCGTTTTTTAAAATCACAGCTTCTAGAAGGTTTACATGATTTCGTAAAAAATACGAGTTTTTAGAAAATGTGTTTTATTTCATAAATGGAATCTACAAAGTATGCACATTCTACGTCATAACGACTTTCTATAGTTTGCGCACGCGTCCGGAAATAAGAAAAGCTTACTTTCCCCGTTTTTTAAAATCACAGGTTCTAGAAGGTTTACATGATTTCTTAAAAAACACGAGTTCTTAGAAAATGTGTTTTATTTCATAATGGAATCTACAAAGTATGCACATTCTACATCATAACGACTTTCTATAGTTTGCGCATGCGTCCGGAAATAAGAAAAGCTTACTTCCACCGTTTTTTAAAATCACAGCTTCTAGAAGGTTTACATGATTTCGTAAAAAACACGAGTTTTTAGAAAATGTGTTTTATTTCATAAATGGAATCAACAAAGTATGCACATTCTAGGTCATAACGACTTTCTATAGTTTGCGCATTCGTCCGGAAATAAGAAAAGCTTACTTCCACTGTTTTTTAAAATCACAGCTTCTAGAAGGTTTACATGATTTCGTAAAAAACACGAGTTTTTAAAAAATGTGTTTTATTTCATAAATGGAATCTACAAAGTATGCACATTCTACGTCATAACGATTTTCTATAGTTTGCGCATGCGTCCGGAAATAAGAAAAGCTTACTTCCAACGTTTTTTAAAATCACAGCTTCTAAAAGGTTTACATGATTTCGTAAAAAACACGAGTTTTTAGAAAATGTGTTTTATTTCATAAATGGAATCTACAAAGTATGCACATTCTACGTCATAACGAATTTCTATAGTTTGCGCATGCGTCCGGAAATAAGAAAAGCTTACTTCCACCGTTTTTTAAAATCACAGCTTGTAGAAGGTTTACATGATTTCTTAAAAAACACGAGTTTTTAGAAAATGTGTTTTATTTCATAAATGGAATCAACAAAGTGTGCACATTCTACATCATAACGACTTTCTATAGTTTGCGCATTCGTTTGGAAATAAGAAAAGCTTACTTCCCCCGTTTTTTAAAATTACAGCTTCTAGAAGGTTTACATGATTTCATAAAAAACACGAGTTTTTAGAAAATGTGTTTTATTTCATAAATGGAATAACCAAAGTATGCACATTCTACGTCATAATGACTTTCTATAGTTTGTGCATGCGTCCGGAAATAAGAAAAGCTTACTTCCACCGTTTTTTAAAATCACAGCTTCTAGAAGGTTTACATGATTTCTTAAAAAACACGAGTTTTTAGAAAATGTGTTTTATTTCATAAATGGAATCAACAAAGTATGCACATTCTACGTCATAACGACTTTCTATAGTTTGCGCATTCGTCCAGAAATAAGAAAAGCTTACTTCCACCGTTTTTTAAAATCACGGCTTCTAGAAGGTTTACATGATTTCATAAAAAACATGAGTTTTTAGAAAATGTGTTTTATTTCATAAATGGTATCTACAAAGTATGCACATTCTATGTCATAACGACTTTCTATAGTTGGGCATGCGTACGGAAATAAGAAAAGCTTACTTCCACCCTTTTTTGAAATCACAGCTTCTAGAAGGTTTACATGATTTCGTAAAAAACACGAGTTTTTAGAAAATGTGTTTTATTTCATAAATGGAATCAACAAAGTATGCACATTCTACATCATAACGACTTTCTATAATTTGCGCATGCGTTTGGAAATAAGAAAATCTTACTTCCCCCGTTTTTTAAAATCACAGCTTCTAGAAGGTTTACATGATTTCTTAAAACGACGAGTTTTTAGAAAATGTGTTTTATTTCATCAATGGAATCAACAAAGTATGCACATTCTACGTCATAACGACTTTCTATAGTTTGCGCATTTGTCCGGAAATAAGAAAAGCTTACTTCCACCGTTTTTTAAAATCACAGATTCTAAAAGGTTTACATTATTTCGTAAAAAACACGAGTTTTTAGAAAATGTGTTTTATTTCATAAATGGAATCTACAAAGTATGCACATTCTATGTCATAACGACTTTCTATAGTTTGCACATGCGTCCGGAAATAAGAAAAGCTTACTTCCACCATTTTTTAAAATCACAGCTTCTAGAAGGTTTACATGATTTCTTAAAAAACACGAATTTTTAGAAAATGTGTTTTATTTCATAAATGCAATCAACAAAGTATGCACATTCTACGTCATAACGAGTTTCTATAGTTTGCGCATTCGTCCGGAAATAAGAAAAGCTTACTTCCACCGTTTTTTAAAATCACAGCTTCTAGAAGGTTTACATGATTTCGTAAAAAACATGAGTTTTTAGAAAATGTGTTTTATTTCATAAATGGAATCTACAAAGTATGCACATTCTACGTCATAACGACTTTCTATAGTTGGGCATGCGTTTTGAAATAAGAAAAGCTTACTTCCCCCGTTTTCTAAAATCACAACTTCTAGAAGGTTTACATGATTTCGTAAAAAACACGAGTTTTTAGAAAATGTGTTTTATTTCATAAATGGTATCAACAAAGTATGCACATTCTACGTCATAACGACTTTCTATAGTTTGCGCATGCGTCCGGAAATAAGAAAAGATTACTTCCCTCGTTTTTTGAAATCACAGCTTCTAGAAGGTTTACATGATTTCGTAAAAAACACGAGTTTTTAGAAAATGTGTTTTATTTCATAAATGGAATCTACAAAGTATGCATATTCTACGTCATAATGACTTTCTATAGTTTGCGCATGCGTCCGGAAATAAGAAAAGCTTACTGCCCCCGTTTTTTAAAATCACAGCTTCTAGAAGGTTTACATGATTTCGTAAAAAACACGAGTTTTTAGAAAATGTGTTTTATTTCATAAATGGAATCTACAAAGTATGCACATTCTATATCATAATGACTTTCTATAGTTTGCGCATGCGTCCGGAAATAAGAAAAGCTTACTTCCACCGTTTTTTAAAATCACAGCTTCTAGAAGGCTTACATGATTTCGTAAAAAACAGGAGTTTTTAGAAAATGTATTTTATTTCATAAATGGAATCTACAAAGTATGCACATTCTACGTCATAACGAATTTCTATAGTTTGCGCATGCGTCCGGAAATAAGAGAAGCTTACTGCCACCGTTTTTTAAAATCACAGCTTCTAGAAGGTTTACATGATTTCGTAAAAAACACGAGTTTTTAGAAATTGTGTTTTATTTCATAAATGGAATCTACAAAGTATGCACATTCTACGTCATAATGACTTTCTATAGTTTGCGCATGCGTCCGGAAATAAGAAAAGCTTACTTCCACCGTTTTTTAAAATCACAGCTTCTGGAAGGTTTACATGATTTCGTAAAAAACATGAGTTTTTAGAAAATGTGTTTTATTTCATAAATGGAATCTACAAAGTATGCACATTCTACCTCATAACGAATTTCTATAGTTTGCGCACGCGTCTGGAAATAAGAAAAGCTTACTTCCCCCGTTTTTTAAAATCACAACTTCTAGAAGGTTTACATGATTTCTTAAAAAACACGACTTTTTAGAAAATGTGTTTTATTTCATAAATGGAATCTACAAAGTATGCACATTCTACGTCATAACGACTTTCTATAGTTTGCGCATGCGTCCGGAAATAAGAAAATCTTACTTCCACCGTTCTTTAAAGTCACAGCTTCTAGACGGTTTACATGATTTCGTAAAAAACACGAGTTTTTAAAAAATGTGTTTTATTTCATAAATGGAATCAACAAAGTATGCACATTCTACGTCATAATGACTTTCTATAGTTTGCGCATTCGTCCGGAAATAAGAAAAGCTTACTTCCAATGTTTTTTAAAATCACAGCTTCTAGAAGGTTTACATGATTTCGTAAAAAACACGAGTTTTTAAAAAATGTGTTTTATTTCATAAATGGAATCTACAAAGTATGCACATTCTACGTCATAACGATTTTCTATAGTTTGCGCATGCGTCCGGAAATAAGAAAAGCTTACTTCCACCGTTTTTTAAAATCACAGCTTCTAAAAGGTTTACATGATTTCGTAAAAAAAATGAGTTTTTAGAAAATGTGTTTTATTTCATAAATGGAATCTACAAAGTATGCACATTCTACGATATAACGAATTTCTATAGTTTGCGCATGCGTCCAGAAATAAGAAAATCTTACTTCCACCGTTTTTTAAAATCACAGCTTCTAGAAGGTTTACATGATTTCTTAAAAAACACGAGTTTTTAGAAAATGTGTTATATTTCATAAATGGAATCAACAAAGTGTGCACATTCTACGTCATAACGACTTTCTATAGTTTGCGCATTCGTTTGGAAATAAGAAAAGCTTACTTCCCCCGTTTTTTAAAATTACAGCTTCTAGAAGGTTTACATGATTTCTTAAAAAACACGAGTTTTTAGAAAATGTGTTTTATTTCATAAATGGAATCAACAAAGTATGCACATTCTACGTCATAACGACTTTCTATAGTTTGCGCATGCGTCCGGAAATAAGAAAAGCTTACTTCCACCGTTTTTTAAAATCACAGCTTCTAGAAGGTTTACATGATTTCTTAAAAAACACGAGTTTTTAGAAAATGTGTTTTATTTCATAAATGGAATCTACAAAGTATGCACATTCTATGTCATAACAACTTTCTATAGTTTGCGCATGCGTCCGGAAATAAGAAAAGCTTACTTCCCTCGTTTTTTAAAATCACAGCTTCTAGAAGGTTTACATGATTTCTTAAAAAACACGACTTTTTAGAAAATGTGTTTTATTTCATAAATGGAATCTACAAAGTATGCACATTCTACGTCATAACGACTTTCTATAGTTGGGCATGCGTTTTGAAATAAGAAAAGCTTACTTCCCCCGTTTTCTAAAATCACAACCTCTAGAAGGTTTACATGATTTCGTAAAAAACACGAGTTTTTAGAAAATGTGTTTTATTTCATAAATGGAATCAACAAAGTATTCACATTCTACGTCATAACGACTTTCTATAGTTTGCGCATGCGTACGGAAATAAGAAAAGATTACTTCCCTCGTTTTTTGAAATCACAGCTTCTAGAAGGTTTACATGATTTCGTAAAAAACACGAGTTTTTAGAAAATGTGTTTTATTTCATAAATGGAATCTACAAAGTATGCATATTCTACGTCATAATGACTTTCTATAGTTTGCGCATGCGTCCGGAAATAAGAAAAGCTTACTGCCCCCGTCTTTTAAAATCACAGCTTCTAGAAGGTTTACATGATTTCGTAAAAAACATGAGTTTTTAGAAAATGTGTTTTATTTCATAAATGGAATCTACAAAGTATGCACATTCTATATCATAATGACTTTCTATAGTTTGCGCATGCGTCCGGAAATAAGAAAAGCTTACTTCCACCGTTTTTTAAAATCACAGCTTCTAGAAGGCTTACATGATTTCGTAAAAAACAGGAGTTTTTAGAAAATGTATTTTATTTCATAAATGGAATCTACAAAGTATGCACATTCTACGTCATAACGACTTTCTATAGTTTGCGCATGCGTCCGGAAATAAGAGAAGCTTACTGCCACCGTTTTTTAAAATCACAGCTTCTAGAAGGTTTACATGATTTCGTAAAAAACACGAGTTTTTAGAAAATGTGTTTTATTTCATAAATGGAATCTACAAAGTATGCACATTCTACATCATAATGACTTTCTATAGTTTGCGCATGCGTCCGGAAATAAGAAAAGCTTACTTGCACCGTTTTTTAAAATCACAGCTTCTGGAAGGTTTACATGATTTCGTAAAAAACATGAGTTTTTAGAAAATGTGTTTTATTTCATAAATGGAATCTACAAAGTATGCACATTCTACCTCATAACGAATTTCTATAGTTTGCGCACGCGTCCGGAAATAAGAAAAGCTTACTTCCTCCGTTTTTTAAAATCACAGCTTCTAGAAGGTTTACATGATTTCTTAAAAAACACGACTTTCTATAGTTGGGCATGCGTTTCGAAATAAGAAAAGCTTACTTCCCCCGTTTTCTAAAATCACAACTTCTAGAAGGTTTACATGATTTCGTAAAAAACACGAGTTTTTAGAAAATGTGTTTTATTTCATAAATGGAATCAACAAAGTATTCACATTCTACGTCATAACGACTTTCTATAGTTTGCGCATGCGTACGGAAATAAGAAAAGATTACTTCCCCCGTTTTTTAAAATTACAGCTTCTAGAAGGTTTACATGATTTCTTAAAAAACACGAGTTTTTAGAAAATGTGCTTTATTTCATAAATGGAATCAACAAAGTATGCACATTCTACATCATAACGACTTTCTATAGTTTGCGCATGCGTCCGGAAATAAGAAAAGCTTACTTCCACCGTTTTTTAAAATCACAGCTTCTAGAAGGTTTACATGATTTCTTAAAAAACACGAGTTTTTAGAAAATGTGTTTTATTCCATAAATGGAATCTACAAAGTATGCACATTCTACGTCATAACAACTTTCTATAGTTTGCCCATGCGTCCGGAAAAAAGAAAAGCTTACTTCCCTCGTTTTTTAAAATCACAGCTTCTAGAAGGTTTACATGATTTCGTAAAAAACACGAGTTTTTAGAAAATGTGTTTTATTTCATCAATGGAATAATCAAAGTATGCACATTCTACGTCATAACGACTTTCTATAGTTTTCGCATTCGTCCGGAAATAAGAAAAGCTTACTTCCCCCGTTTTTTAAAATCACAGCTTCTTGAAGATTTACATGATTTCTTAAAAAACATTTTTTTTTAGAAAATGTGTTTTATTTCACAAATGGAATCAACAAAGTATTCACATTCTACGTCATAACGACTTTCTATAGTTTGCCCATGCGTCCGGAAATAAGAAAAGCTTACTTCCACCATTTTTTAATATCACAGCTTCTAGAAGGTTTACATGATTTCATAAAAAACACGAGTTTTTAGAAAATGTGTTTTATTTCATAAATGGAATCAACAAAGTATGCACATTCTACGTCATAACGACATTCTATAGTTTGCGCATTCGTCCGGAAATAAGAAAAGATTACTTCCACCGTTTTTTAAAATCACGGCTTCTAGAAGGTTTACATGATTTCTTAAAAAACACGAGATTTTAGAAAATTTGTTATATTTCGTAAATGGAATCAACAAAGTATGCACATTCTACGTCATAACGACTTTCTATAGTTTGCGCATTCATCCGGAAATAAGAAAGGCTTACTTCCACCGTTTTTTAAAATCACAGCTTCTAGAAGGTTTACATGATTTCTTAAAAAACACGAGTTTTTAGAAAATGTGTTTTATTTCATAAATGGAATCAACAAAGTATGCACATTCTAAGTCATAACGACTTTCTATAGTTTGCGCATGCCTCCGGAAATAAGAAAAGCTTACTTCCACCATTTTTTAAAATCACAGCTTCTAGAAGGTTTACATGATTTCTTAAAAAACACGAGTTTTTAGAGAATGTCTTTTATTTCATAAATGGAATCAACAAAGTATGCACATTCTACGTCATAACGACATTCTATAGTTTGTGCATTCGTCCGGAAATAAGAAAAGCTTGCTTCCACCGTTTTTTAAAATCACAGCTTCTAGAAGGTTTACATGATTTCGAAAAAAACACGAGTTTTTAGAAAATGTGTTTTATTTCATAAATGTAATCTACAAAGTATGCACATTCTACGTCATAACGACTTTCTATAGTTTGCGCATGCGTCCGGAAATAAGAAAAGCTTTCTTCCCCCGTTTTTTAAAATCACAGCTTCTAGAAGGTTTACATGATTTCTTAAAAAACACGAGTTTTTAGAAAATGTGTTTTATTTCATAAATGGAATCAACAAAGTATGCACATTCTATGTCATAACGACTTTCTACAGTTTGCGCATGCATTTGGAAATAAGAAACGGTTACTTCCCCCGTTTTTTAAACTCACAACTTCTAGAAGGTTTACATGATTTCTTAAAAAACACGAGTTTTTAGAAAAAGTGTTTTATTTCATAAATGGAATCAACAAAGTATGCACATTCTAAGTCATAACGACTTTCTATAGTTTGCGCATGCGTCTGGAAATACGAAAAGCTTACTTCCACCATTTTTTAAAATTACGCTTCTAGAGGGTTTACATGATTTCTTAAAAAACACGAGTTTTTAGAAAATGTGTTTTATTTCATAAATGGAATCAACAAAGTATGCACATTCTACGTCATAACGACATTCTATAGTTTGCGCATTCGTCCGGAAATAAGAAAAGCTTACTTCCCCCGTTTTTTAAAATCACAGCTTCTGGAAGGTTTACATGATTTCTTAAAAAACACGAGTTTTTGGAAAATGTGTTATATTTCATAAATGGAATCAACAAAGTATGCAAATTCTATGTCATAACGACTTTCTATAGTTTGCGCATTCGTCCGGAAATAAGAAAAGTTTCCTTCCACCATTTTTTAAAATCACAGCTTCTAGAAGGTTTACATGATTTCTTAAAAAACACGAGTTTTTAGAAAATGTGTTTTATTTCATAAATGGAATCAACAAAGTATGCAAATTCTACGTCATAACGACTTTCTACAGTTTGCACATGCATTTGGAAATAAGAAAAGCTTACTTCCCCCGTTTTTTAAAATCACAACTTCTAGAAGGTTTACATGATTTCTTAAAAAACACGAGTTTTTAGAATATGTGTTTTATTTCATAAATGGAATCAACAAAGTATGCACATTCTACGTCATAACGACTTTCTCTAGTTTGCGCATTCATCCGGAAATAAGAAAAGCTTACTTCCACCGTTTTTTAAAATGACGGATTCTAAAAGGTTTACATTATTTCGTAAAAAACACGAGTTTTTAGAAAATGTGTTTTATTTCATAAATGGAATCTACAAAGTATGCACATTCTATGTCATAACGACTTTCTATAGTTTGCACATGCGTCCGGAAATAAGAAAAGCTTACTTCCACCGTTTTTTAAAATCACAGCTTCTAGAAGGTTTACATGATTTCTTAAAAAACACGAATTTTTAGAAAATGTGTTTTATTTCATAAATGGAATCTACAAAGTATGCACATTCTACGTCATAACGACTTTCTATAGTTGGGCATGCGTTTTGAAATAAGAAAAGCTTACTTCCCCCGTTTTCTAAAATAACAACTTCTAGAAGGTTTACATGATTTCGTAAAAAACACGAGTTTTTAGAAAATGTGTTTTATTTCATAAATGGTATCAACAAAGTATGCACATTCTACGTCATAACGACTTTCTATAGTTTGCGCATGCGTCCGGAAATAAGAAAAGCTTACTTCCACCGTTTTTTAAAATCACAGCTTCTAGAAGGTTTACATGATTTCGTAAAAAACATGAGTTTTTAGAAAATGTGTTTTATTTCATAAATGGAATCTACAAAGTATGCACATTCTACGTCATAACGACTTTCTATAGTTGGGCATGCGTTTTGAAATAAGAAAAGCTTACTTCCCCCGTTTTCTAAAATAACAACTTCTAGAAGGTTTACATGATTTCGTAAAAAACACGAGTTTTTAGAAAATGTGTTTTATTTCATAAATGGTATCAACAAAGTATGCACATTCTACGTCATAACGACTTTCTATAGTTTGCGCATGCGTCCGGAAATAAGAAAAGATTACTTCCGTCGTTTTTTGAAATCACAGCTTCTAGAAGGTTTACATGATTTCGTAAAAAACACGAGTTTTTAGAAAATGTGTTTTATTTCATAAATGGAATCTACAAAGTATGCATATTCTACGTCATAATGACTTTCTATAGTTTGCGCATGCGTCCGGAAATAAGAAAAGCTTACTGCCCCCGTTTTTTAAAATCACAGCTTCTAGAAGGTTTACATGATTTCGTAAAAAACACGAGTTTTTAGAAAATGTGTTTTATTTCATAAATGGAATCTACAAAGTATGCACATTCTATATCATAATGACTTTCTATAGTTTGCGCATGCGTCCGGAAATAAGAAAAGCTTACTTCCACCGTTTTTTAAAATCACAGCTTCTAGAAGGCTTACATGATTTCGTAAAAAACAGGAGTTTTTAGAAAATGTATTTTATTTCATAAATGGAATCTACAAAGTATGCACATTCTACGTCATAATGAATTTCTATAGTTTGCGCATGCGTCCGGAAATAAGAGAAGCTTACTGCCACCGTTTTTTAAAATCACAGCTTCTAGAAGGTTTACATGATTTCGTAAAAAACACGAGTTTTTAGAAAATGTGTTTTATTTCATAAATGGAATCTACAAAGTATGCACATTCTACGTCATAATGACTTTCTATAGTTTGCGCATGCGTCCGGAAATAAGAAAAGCTTACTTCCACCGTTTTTTAAAATCACAGCTTCTGGAAGGTTTACATGATTTCGTAAAAAACATGAGTTTTTAGAAAATGTGTTTTATTTCATAAATGGAATCTACAAAGTATGCACATTCTACCTCATAACGAATTTCTATAGTTTGCGCACGCGTCCGGAAATAAGAAAAGCTTACTTCCCCCGTTTTTTAAAATCACAACTTCTAGAAGGTTTACATGATTTCTTAAAAAACACGACTTTTTAGAAAATGTGTTTTATTTCATAAATGGAATCTACAAAGTATGCACATTCTACGTCATAACGACTTTCTATAGTTTGCGCATGCGTCCGGAAATAAGAAAATCTTACTTCCACCGTTCTTTAAAGTCACAGCTTCTAGACGGTTTACATGATTTCGTAAAAAACACGAGTTTTTAAAAAATGTGTTTTATTTCATAAATGGAATCAACAAAGTATGCACATTCTACGTCTTAATGACTTTCTATAGTTTGCGCATTCGTCCGGAAATAAGAAAAGCTTACTTCCAATGTTTTTTAAAATCACAGCTTCTAGAAGGTTTACATGATTTCGTAAAAAACACGAGTTTTTAAAAAATGTGTTTTATTTCATAAATGGAATCTACAAAGTATGCACATTCTACGTCATAACGATTTTCTATAGTTTGCGAATGCGTCCGGAAATAAGAAAAGCTTACTTCCACCGTTTTTTAAAATCACAGCTTCTAAAAGGTTTACATGATTTCGTAAAAAAAATGAGTTTTTAGAAAATGTGTTTTATTTCATAAATGGAATCTACAAAGTATGCACATTCTACGATATAACGAATTTCTATAGTTTGCGCATGCGTCCGGAAATAAGAAAATCTTACTTCCACCGTTTTTTAAAATCACAGCTTCTAGAAGGTTTACATGATTTCTTAAAAAACACGAGTTTTTAGAAAATGTGTTTTATTTCATAAATGGAATCAACAAAGTGTGCACATTCTACGTCATAACGACTTTCTATAGTTTGCGCATTCGTTTGGAAATAAGAAAAGCTTACTTCCCCCGTTTTTTAAAATTACAGCTTCTAGAAGGTTTACATGATTTCTTAAAAAACACGAGTTTTTAGAAAATGTGTTTTATTTCATAAATGGAATCAACAAAGTATGCACATTCTACGTCATAACGACTTTCTATAGTTTGCGCATGCGTCCGGAAATAAGAAAAGCTTACTTCCACCGTTTTTTAAAATCACAGCTTCTAGAAGGTTTACATGATTTCTTAAAAAACACGAGTTTTTAGAAAATGTGTTTTATTTCATAAATGGAATCTACAAAGTATGCACATTCTATGTCATAACAACTTTCTATAGTTTGCGCATGCGTCCGGAAATAAGAAAAGCTTACTTCCCTCGTTTTTTAAAATCACAACTTCTAGAAGGTTTACATGATTTCGTAAAAAACACGAGTTTTTAGAAAATGTGTTTTATTTCATCAATGGAATCATCAAAGTATGCACATTCTACGTCATAACGACTTTCTATAGTTATCGCATTCGTCCGGAAATAAGAAAAGCTTACTTCCCCCGTTTTTTAAAATCACAGCTTCTAGAAGGTTTACATGATTTCTTAAAAAACACGACTTTTTAGAAAATGTGTTTTATTTCTTAAATGGAATCTACAAAGTATGCACATTCTACGTCATAACGACTTTCTATAGTTGGGCATGCGTTTTGAAATAAGAAAAGCTTACTTCCCCCGTTTTCTAAAATCACAACTTCTAGAAGGTTTACATGATTTCGTAAAAAACACGAGTTTTTAGAAAATGTGTTTTATTTCATAAATGGAATCAACAAAGTATTCACATTCTACGTCATAACGACTTTCTATAGTTTGCGCATGCGTACGGAAATAGGAAAAGATTACTTCCCTCGTTTTTTGAAATCACAGCTTCTAGAAGGTTTACATGATTTCGTAAAAAACACGAGTTTTTAGAAAATGTGTTTTATTTCATAAATGGAATCTACAAAGTATGCATATTCTACGTCATAATGACTTTCTATAGTTTGCGCATGCGTCCGGAAATAAGAAAAGCTTACTGCCCCCGTTTTTTAAAATCACAGCTTCTAGAAGGTTTACATGATTTCGTAAAAAACATGAGTTTTTAGAAAATGTGTTTTATTTCATAAATGGAATCTACAAAGTATGCACATTCTATATCATAATGACTTTCTATAGTTTGCGCATGCGTCCGGAAATAAGAAAAGCTTACTTCCACCGTTTTTTAAAATCACAGCTTCTGGAAGGTTTACATGATTTCGTAAAAAACATGAGTTTTTAGAAAATGTGTTTTATTTCATAAATGGAATCTACAAAGTATGCACATTCTACCTCATAACGAATTTCTATAGTTTGCGCACGCGTCCGGAAATAAGAAAAGCTTACTTCCCCCGTTTTTTAAAATCACAACTTCTAGAAGGTTTACATGATTTCTTAAAAAACACGACTTTTTAGAAAATGTGTTTTATTTCTTAAATGGAATCTACAAAGTATGCACATTCTACGTCATAACGACTTTCTATAGTTGGGCATGCGTTTTGAAATAAGAAAAGCTTACTTCCCCCGTTTTCTAAAATCACAACTTCTAGAAGGTTTACATGATTTCGTAAAAAACACGAGTTTTTAGAAAATGTGTTTTATTTCATAAATGGAATCAACAAAGTATTCACATTCTACGTCATAACGACTTTCTATAGTTTGCGCATGCGTACGGAAATAGGAAAAGATTACTTCCCTCGTTTTTTGAAATCACAGCTTCTAGAAGGTTTACATGATTTCGTAAAAAACACGAGTTTTTAGAAAATGTGTTTTATTTCATAAATGGAATCTACAAAGTATGCATATTCTACGTCATAATGACTTTCTATAGTTTGCGCATGCGTCCGGAAATAAGAAAAGCTTACTGCCCCCGTTTTTTAAAATCACAGCTTTTAGAAGGTTTACATGATTTCGTAAAAAACATGAGTTTTTAGAAAATGTGTTTTATTTCATAAATGGAATCTACAAAGTATGCACATTCTATATCATAATGACTTTCTATAGTTTGCGCATGCGTCCGGAAATAAGAAAAGCTTACTTCCACCGTTTTTTAAAATCACAGCTTCTAGAAGGCTTACATGATTTCGTAAAAAATAGGAGTTTTTAGAAAATGTATTTTATTTCATAAATGGAATCTACAAAGTATGCACATTCTACGTCATAACGACTTTCTATAGTTTGCGCATGCGTCCGGAAATAAGAAAAGCTTACTTCCACCGTTTTTTAAAATCACAGCTTCTAGAAGGTTTACATGATTTCTTAAAAAACACGAGTTTTTAGAAAATGTGTTTTATTTCATAAATGGAATCTACAAAGTATGCACATTCTATGTCATAACAACTTTCTATAGTTTGCGCATGCGTCCGGAAATAAGAAAAGCTTACTTCCCTCGTTTTTTAAAATCACAGCTTCTAGAAGGTTTACATGATTTCTTAAAAAACACGACTTTTTAGAAAATGTGTTTTATTTCATAAATGGAATCTACAAAGTATGCACATTCTACGTCATAACGACTTTCTATAGTTGGGCATGCGTTTTGAAATAAGAAAAGCTTACTTCCCCCGTTTTCTAAAATCACAACCTCTAGAAGGTTTACATGATTTCGTAAAAAACACGAGTTTTTAGAAAATGTGTTTTATTTCATAAATGGAATCAACAAAGTATTCACATTCTACGTCATAACGACTTTCTATAGTTTGCGCATGCGTACGGAAATAAGAAAAGATTACTTCCCTCGTTTTTTGAAATCATAGCTTCTAGAAGGTTTACATGATTTCGTAAAAAACACGAGTTTTTAGAAAATGTGTTTTATTTCATAAATGGAATCTACAAAGTATGCATATTCTACGTCATAATGACTTTCTATAGTTTGCGCATGCGTCCGGAAATAAGAAAAGCTTACTGCCCCCGTCTTTTAAAATCACAGCTTCTAGAAGGTTTACATGATTTCGTAAAAAACATGAGTTTTTAGAAAATGTGTTTTATTTCATAAATGGAATCTACAAAGTATGCACATTCTATATCATAATGACTTTCTATAGTTTGCGCATGCATCCGGAAATAAGAAAAGCTTACTTCCACCGTTTTTTAAAATCACAGCTTCTAGAAGGCTTACATGATTTCGTAAAAAACAGGAGTTTTTAGAAAATGTATTTTATTTCATAAATGGAATCTACAAAGTATGCACATTCTACGTCATAACGACTTTCTATAGTTTGCGCATGCGTCCGGAAATAAGAGAAGCTTACTGCCACCGTTTTTTAAAATCACAGCTTCTAGAAGGTTTACATGATTTCGTAAAAAACACGAGTTTTTAGAAAATGTGTTTTATTTCATAAATGGAATCTACAAAGTATGCACATTCTACGTCATAATGAATTTCTATAGTTTGCGCATGCGTCCGGAAATAAGAAAAGCTTACTTGCACCGTTTTTTAAAATCACAGCTTCTGGAAGGTTTACATGATTTCGTAAAAAACATGAGTTTTTAGAAAATGTGTTTTATTTCATAAATGGAATCCAGAAAGTATGCACATTCTACCTCATAACGAATTTCTATAGTTTGCGCACGCGTCCGGAAATAAGAAAAGCTTACTTCCTCCGTTTTTTAAAATCACAGCTTCTAGAAGGTTTACATGATTTCTTAAAAAACACGACTTTCTATAGTTGGGCATGCGTTTTGAAATAAGAAAAGCTTACTTCCCCCGTTTTCTAAAATCACAACTTCTAGAAGGTTTACATGATTTCGTAAAAAACACGAGTTTTTAGAAAATGTGTTTTATTTCATAAATGGAATCAACAAAGTATTCACATTCTACGTCATAACGACTTTCTAAAGTTTGCGCATGCGTACGGAAATAAGAAAAGATTACTTCCCTCGTTTTTTGAAATCACAGCTTCTAGAAGGTTTACATGATTTCGTAAAAAACACGAGTTTTTAGAAAATGTGTTTTATTTCATAAATGGAATCTACAAAGTATGCATATTCTACGTCATAATGACTTTCTATAGATTGCGCATGCGTCCGGAAATAAGAATAGCTTACTGCCCCCGTTTTTTAAAATCACAGCTTCTAGAAGGTTTACATGATTTCGTAAAAAACATGAGTTTTTAGAAAATGTGTTTTATTCCATAAATGGAATCTACAAAGTATGCAAATTCTATATCATAATGACTTTCTATAGTTTGCGCATGCGTCCGGAAATAAGAAAAGCTTACTTCCACCGTTTTTTAAAATCACAGCTTCTAGAAGGCTTACATGATTTCGTAAAAAACAGGAGTTTTTAGAAAATGTATTTTATTTCATAAATGGAATCTACAAAGTATGCACATTCTACGTCATAACGAGTTTCTATAGTTTGCGCATGCGTCCGGAAATAAGAGAAGCTTACTGCCACCATTTTTTAAAATCACAGCTTCTAGAAGGTTTACATGATTTCGTAAAAAACACGAGTTTTTAGAAAATGTGTTTTATTTCATAAATGGAATCTACAAAGTATGCACATTCTACGTCATAATGACTTGCTATAGTTTGCGCATGCGTCCGGAAATAAGAAAAGCTTACTTGCACCGTTTTTTAAAATCACAGCTTCTGGAAGGTTTACATGATTTCGTATAAAACATGAGTTTTTAGAAAATGTGTTTTATTTCATAAATGGAATCTACAAAGTATGCACATTCTACCTCATAACGAATTTCTATAGTTTGCGCACGCGTCCGGAAATAAGAAAAGCTTACTTCCTCCGTTTTTTAAAATCACAGCTTCTAGAAGGTTTACATGATTTCTTAAAAAACACGACTTTCTATAGTTGGGCATGCGTTTTGAAATAAGAAAAGCTTACTTCCCCCGTTTTCTAAAATCACAACTTCTAGAAGGTTTACATGATTTCGTAAAAAACACGAGTTTTTAGAAAATGTGTTTTATTTCATAAATGGTATCAACAAAGTATGCACATTCTACGTCATAACGACTTTCTATAGTTTGCGCATGCGTCCGGAAATAAGAAAAGATTACTTCCGTCGTTTTTTGAAATCACAGCTTCTAGAAGGTTTACATGATTTCGTAAAAAACACGAGTTTTTAGAAAATGTGTTTTATTTCATAAATGGAATCTACAAAGTATGCACATTCTACGTCATAACGACTTTCTATAGTTTGCGCATGCGTCCGGAAATAAGAAAAGCTTACTTCCACCGTTCTTTAAAATCACAGCTTCTAGACGGTTTACATGATTTCGTAAAAAACATGAGTTTTTAGAAAATGTGTTTTATTGCATAAATGGAATCTACAAAGTATGCACATTCTACGTCATAACGAATTTCTATAGTTTGCGCATGCGTCCGGAAATAAGAAAATCTTACTTCCACCGTTTTTTAAAATCACAGCTTCTAGAAGGTTTACATGATTTCTTAAAAAACACGAGTTTTTAGAAAATGTGTTTTATTTCATAAATGGAATCAACAAAGTGTGCACATTCTACGTCATAACGACTTTCTATAGTTTGCGCATTCGTTTGGAAATAAGAAAAGCTTACTTCCCCCGTTTTTTAAAATTACAGCTTCTAGAAGGTTTACATGATTTCTTAAAAAACACGAGTTTTTAGAAAATGTGCTTTATTTCATAAATGGAATCAACAAAGTATGCACATTCTACATCATAACGACTTTCTATAGTTTGCGCATGCATCCGGAAATAAGAAAAGCTTACTTCCACCGTTTTTTAAAATCACAGCTTCTAGAAGGTTTACATGATTTCTTAAAAAACACGAGTTTTTAGAAAATGTGTTTTATTTCATAAATGGAATCTACAAAGTATGCACATTCTACGTCATAACAACTTTCTATAGTTTGCCCATGCGTCCGGAAATAAGAAAAGCTTACTTCCCTCGTTTTTTAAAATCACAGCTTCTAGAAGGTTTACATGATTTCGTAAAAAACACGAGTTTTTAGAAAATGTGTTTTATTTCATCAATGGAATAATCAAAGTATGCACATTCTACGTCATAACGACTTTCTATAGTTTTCGCATTCGTCCGGAAATAAGAAAAGCTTACTTCCCCCGTTTTTTAAAATCACAGCTTCTTGAAGGTTTACATGATTTCTTAAAAAACATTTTTTTTTAGAAAATGTGGTTTATTTCACAAATGGAATCAAGAAAGTATGCACATTCTACGTCATAACGACATTCTATAGTTTGCGCATTCGTCCGGAAATAAGAAAAGATTACTTCCACCGTTTTTTAAAATCACGGCTTCTAGAAGGTTTACATGATTTCTTAAAAAACACGAGATTTTAGAAAAATTGTTATATTTCGTAAATGGAATCAACAAAGTATGCACATTCTACGTCATAACGACTTTCTATAGTTTGCGCATTCATCCGGAAATAAGAAAGGCTTACTTCCACCGTTTTTTAAAATCACAGCTTCTAGAAGGTTTACATGATTTCTTAAAAAACACGAGTTTTTAGAAAATGTGTTTTATTTCATAAATGGAATCAACAAAGTATGCACATTCTAAGTCATAACGACTTTCTATAGTTTGTGCATGCCTCCGGAAATAAGAAAAGCTTACTTCCACCATTTTTTAAAATCACAGCTTCTAGAAGGTTTACATGATTTCTTAAAAAACACGAGTTTTTAGAGAATGTCTTTTATTTCATAAATGTTATCAACAAAGTATGCACATTCTACGTCATAACGACATTCTATAGTTTGTGCATTCGTCCGGAAATAAGAAAAGCTTGCTTCCACCGTTTTTTAAAATCACAGCTTCTAGAAGGTTTACATGATTTCGAAAAAAACATGAGTTTTTAGAAAATGTTATTTATTTCATAAATGTAATTTACAAAGTATGCACATTCTACGTCATAACGACTTTCTATAGTTTGCGCATTCGTCCGGAAATAAGAAAAGCTTTCTTCCCCCGTTTTTTAAAATCACAGCTTCTAGAAGGTTTACATAATTTCTTAAAAAACACGAGTTTTTAGAAAATGTGTTTTATTTCATAAATGGAATCAACAAAGTATGCACATTCTATGTCATAACGACTTTCTACAGTTTGCGCATGCATTTGGAAATAAGAAACGGTTACTTGCCCCGTTTTTTAAACTCACAACTTCTAGAAGGTTTACATGATTTCTTAAAAAACACGAGTTTTTAGAAAAAGTGTTTTATTTCATAAATGGAATCAACAAAGTATGCACATTCTAAGTCATAACGACTTTCTATAGTTTGCGCATGCGTCCGGAAATACGAAAAGCTTACTTCCACCATTTTTTAAAATTACGCTTCTAGAGGGTTTACATGATTTCTTAAAAAACACGAGTTTTTAGAAAATGTGTTTTATTTCATAAATGGAATCAACAAAGTATGCACATTCTACGTCATAACGACATTCTATAGTTTGCGCATTCGTCCGGAAATAAGAAAAGCTTACTTCCCCCGTTTTTTAAAATCACAGCTTCTGGAAGGTTTACATGATTTCTTAAAAAACACGAGTTTTTGGAAAATGTGTTATATTTCATAAATGGAATCAACAAAGTATGCACATTCTATGTCATAACGACTTTCTATAGTTTGCGCATTCGTCCGGAAATAAGAAAAGTTTCCTTCCACCATTTTTTAAAATCACAGCTTCTAGAAGGTTTACATGATTTCTTAAAAAACACGAGTTTTTAGAAAATGTGTTTTATTTCATAAATGGAATCAACAAAGTATGCAAATTCTACGTCATAACGACTTTCTACAGTTTGCGCATGCATTTGGAAATAAGAAAAGCTTACTTCCCCCGTTTTTTAAAATCACAACTTCTAGAAGGTTTACATGATTTCTTAAAAAACACGAGTTTTTAGAATATGTGTTTTATTTCATAAATGGAATCAACAAAGTATGCACATTCTACGTCATAACGACTTTCTCTAGTTTGCGCATTCATCCGGAAATAAGAAAAGCTTACTTCCACCGTTTTTTAAAATCACGGATTCTAAAAGGTTTACATTATTTCGTAAAAAACACGAGTTTTTAGAAAATGTGTTTTATTTCATAAATGGAATCTACAAAGTATGCACATTCTATGTCATAACGACTTTCTATAGTTTGCACATGCGTCCGGAAATAAGAAAAGCTTACTTCCACCGTTTTTTAAAATCACAGCTTCTAGAAGGTTTACATGATTTCTTTAAAAACACGAATTTTTAGAAAATGTGTTTTATTTCATAAATGCAATCACCAAAGTATGCACATTCTACGTCATAACGAGTTTCTATAGTTTGCGCATTCGTCCGGAAATAAGAAAAGCTTACTTCCACCGTTTTTTAAAATCACAGCTTCTAGAAGGTTTACATGATTTCGTAAAAAACATGAGTTTTTAGAAAATGTGTTTTATTTCATAAATGGAATCTACAAAGTATGCACATTCTACGTCATAACGACTTTCTATAGTTGGGCATGCGTTTTGAAATAAGAAAAGCTTACTTCCCCCGTTTTCTAAAATAACAACTTCTAGAAGGTTTACATGATTTCGTAAAAAACACGAGTTTTTAGAAAATGTGTTTTATTTCATAAATGGTATCAACAAAGTATGCACATTCTACGTCATAACGACTTTCTATAGTTTGCGCATGCGTCCGGAAATAAGAAAAGATTACTTCCCTCGTTTTTTGAAATCACAGCTTCTAGAAGGTTTACATGATTTCGTAAAAAACACGAGTTTTTAGAAAATGTGTTTTATTTCATAAATGGAATCTACAAAGTATGCATATTCTACGTCATAATGACTTTCTATAGTTTGCGCATGCGTCCGGAAATAAGAACAGCTTACTGCCCCCGTTTTTTAAAATCACAGCTTCTAGAAGGTTTACATGATTTCGTAAAAAACACGAGTTTTTAGAAAATGTGTTTTATTTCATAAATGGAATCTACAAAGTATGCACATTCTATATCATAATGACTTTCTATAGTTTGCGCATGCGTCCGGAAATAAGAAAAGCTTACTTCCACCGTTTTTTAAAATCACAGCTTCTAGAAGGCTTACATGATTTCGTAAAAAACAGGAGTTTTTAGAAAATGTATTTTATTTCATAAATGGAATCTACAAAGTATGCACATTCTACGTCATAACGAATTTCTATAGTTTGCGCATGCGTCCGGAAATAAGAGAAGCTTACTGCCACCGTTTTTTAAAATCACAGCTTCTAGAAGGTTTACATGATTTCGTAAAAAACACGAGTTTTTAGAAAATGTGTTTTATTTCATAAATGGAATCTACAAAGTATGCACATTCTACGTCATAATGACTTTCTATAGTTTGCGCATGCGTCCGGAAATAAGAAAAGCTTACTTCCACCGTTTTTTAAAATCACAGCTTCTGGAAGGTTTACATGATTTCGTAAAAAACATGAGTTTTTAGAAAATGTGTTTTATTTCATAAATGGAATCTACAAAGTATGCACATTCTACCTTATAACGAATTTCTATAGTTTGCGCACGCGTCCGGAAATAAGAAAAGCTTACTTCCCCCGTTTTTTAAAATCACAACTTCTAGAAGGTTTACATGATTTCTTAAAAAACACGACTTTTTAGAAAATGTGTTTTATTTCATAAATGGAATCTACAAAGTATGCGCATTCTACGTCATAACGACTTTCTATAGTTTGCGCATGCGTCCGGAAATAAGAAAATCTTACTTCCACCGTTCTTTAAAGTCACAGCTTCTAGACGGTTTACATGATTTCGTAAAAAACACGAGTTTTTAAAAAATGTGTTTTATTTCATAAATGGAATCAACAAAGTATGCACATTCTACGTCATAATGACTTTCTATAGTTTGCGCATTCGTCCGGAAATAAGAAAAGCTTACTTCCAATGTTTTTTAAAATCACAGCTTCTAGAAGGTTTACATGATTTCGTAAAAAACACGAGTTTTTAAAAAATGTGTTTTATTTCATAAATGGAATCTACAAAGTATGCACATTCTACGTCATAACGATTTTCTATAGTTTGCGCATGCGTCCGGAAATAAGAAAAGCTTACTTCCACCGTTTTTTAAAATCACAGCTTCTAAAAGGTTTACATGATTTCGTAAAAAAAATGTGTTTTTAGAAAATGTGTTTTATTTCATAAATGGAATCTACAAAGTATGCACATTCTACGATATAACGAATTTCTATAGTTTGCGCATGCGTCCGGAAATAAGAAAATCTTACTTCCACCGTTTTTTAAAATCACAGCTTCTAGAAGGTTTACATGATTTCTTAAAAAACACGAGTTTTTAGAAAATGTGTTTTATTTCATAAATGGAATCAACAAAGTGTGCACATTCTACGTCATAACGACTTTCTATAGTTTGCGCATTCGTTTGGAAATAAGAAAAGCTTACTTCCCCCGTTTTTTAAAATTACAGCTTCTAGAAGGTTTACATGATTTCTTAAAAAACACGAGTTTTTAGAAAATGTGTTTTATTTCATAAATGGAATCAACAAAGTATGCACATTCTACGTCATAACGACTTTCTATAGTTTGCGCATGCGTCCGGAAATAAGAAAAGCTTACTTCCACCGTTTTTTAAAATCACAGCTTCTAGAAGGTTTACATGATTTCTTAAAAAACACGAGTTTTTAGAAAATGTGTTTTATTTCATAAATGGAATCTACAAAGTATGCACATTCTATGTCATAACAACTTTCTATAGTTTGCGCATGCGTCCGGAAATAAGAAAAGCTTACTTCCCTCGTTTTTTAAAATCACAGCTTCTAGAAGGTTTACATGATTTCGTAAAAAACACGAGTTTTTAGAAAATGTGTTTTATTTCATCAATGGAATCATCAAAGTATGCACATTCTACGTCATAACGACTTTCTATAGTTTTCGCATTCGTCCGGAAATAAGAAAAGCTTACTTCCCCCGTTTTTTAAAATCACAGCTTCTAGAAGGTTTACATGATTTCTTAAAAAACACGACTTTTTAGAAAATGTGTTTTATTTCTTAAATGGAATCTACAAAGTATGCACATTCTACGTCATAACGACTTTCTATAGTTGGGCATGCGTTTTGAAATAAGAAAAGCTTACTTCCCCCGTTTTCTAAAATCACAACTTCTAGAAGGTTTACATGATTTCGTAAAAAACACGAGTTTTTAGAAAATGTGTTTTATTTCATAAATGGAATCAACAAAGTATTCACATTCTACGTCATAACGACTTTCTATAGTTTGCGCATGCGTACGGAAATAAGAAAAGATTACTTCCCTCGTTTTTTGAAATCACAGCTTCTAGAAGGTTTACATGATTTCGTAAAAAACACGAGTTTTTAGAAAATGTGTTTTATTTCATAAATGGAATCTACAAAGTATGCATATTCTACGTCATAATGACTTTCTATAGTTTGCGCATGCGTCCGGAAATAAGAAAAGCTTACTGCCCCCGTTTTTTAAAATCACAGCTTCTAGAAGGTTTACATGATTTCGTAAAAAACATGAGTTTTTAGAAAATGTGTTTTATTTAATAAATGGAATCTACAAAGTATGCACATTCTATATCATAATGACTTTCTATAGTTTGCGCATGCGTCCGGAAATAAGAAAAGCTTACTTCCACCGTTTTTTAAAATCACAGCTTCTAGAAGGCTTACATGATTTCGTAAAAAATAGGAGTTTTTAGAAAATGTATTTTATTTCATAAATGGAATCTACAAAGTATGCACATTCTACGTCATAACGACTTTCTATAGTTTGCGCATGCGTCCGGAAATAAGAGAAGCTTACTGCCACCGTTTTTTTAAAATCACAGCTTCTAGAAGGTTTACATGATTTCGTAAAAAACACGAGTTTTTAGAAAATGTGTTTTATTTCATAAATGGAATCTACAAAGTATGCACATTCTACGTCATAATGACTTTCTATAGTTTGCGCATGCGTCCGGAAATAAGAAAAGCTTACTTGCACCGTTTTTTAAAATCACAGCTTCTGGAAGGTTTACATGATTTCGTAAAAAACATGAGTTTTTAGAAAATGTGTTTTATTTCATAAATGGAATCTACAAAGTATGCACATTCTACCTCATAACGAATTTCTATAGTTTGCGCACGCGTCCGGAAATAAGAAAAGCTTACTTCCTCCGTTTTTTAAAATCACAGCTTCTAGAAGGTTTACATGATTTCTTAAAAAACACGACTTTCTATAGTTGGGCATGCGTTTTGAAATAAGAAAAGCTTACTTCCCCCGTTTTCTAAAATCACAACTTCTAGAAGGTTTACATGATTTCGTAAAAAACACGAGTTTTTAGAAAATGTGTTTTATTTCATAAATGGTATCAACAAAGTATGCACATTCTACGTCATAACGACTTTCTCTAGTTTGCGCATTCATCCGGAAATAAGAAAAGCTTACTTCCACCGTTTTTTAAAATCACGGATTCTAAAAGGTTTACATTATTTCGTAAAAAACACGAGTTTTTAGAAAATGTGTTTTATTTCATAAATGGAATCTACAAAGTATGCACATTCTATGTCATAACGACTTTCTATAGTTTGCACATGCGTCCGGAAATAAGAAAAGCTTACTTCCACCGTTTTTTAAAATCACAGCTTCTAGAAGGTTTACATGATTTCTTAAAAAACACGAATTTTTAGAAAATGTGTTTTATTTCATAAATGCAATCAACAAAGTATGCACATTCTACGTCATAACGAGTTTCTATAGTTTGCGCATTCGTCCGGAAATAAGAAAAGCTTACTTCCACCGTTTTTTAAAATCACAGCTTCTAGAAGGTTTACATGATTTCGTAAAAAACATGAGTTTTTAGAAAATGTGTTTTATTTCATAAATGGAATCTACAAAGTATGCACATTCTACGTCATAACGACTTTCTATAGTTGGGCATGCGTTTTGAAATAAAAAAAGCTTACTTCCCCCGTTTTCTGAAATCACAACTTCTAGAAGGTTTACATGATTTCGTAAAAAACACGAGTTTTTAGAAAATGTGTTTTTATTTCATAAATGGTATCAACAAAGTATGCACATTCTACGTCATAACGACTTTCTATAGTTTGCGCATGCGTCCGGAAATAAGAAAAGATTACTTCCATCGTTTTTTGAAATCACAGCTTCTAGAAGGTTTACATGATTTCGTAAAAAACACGAGTTTTTAGAAAATGTGTTTTATTTCATAAATGGAATCTACAAAGTATGCATATTCTACGTCATAATGACTTTCTATAGTTTGCGCATGCGTCCGGAAATAAGAAAAGCTTACTGCCCCCGTTTTTTAAAATCACAGCTTCTAGAAGGTTTACATGATTTCGTAAAAAACACGAGTTTTTAGAAAATGTGTTTTATTTCATAAATGGAATCTACAAAGTATGCACATTCTATGTCATAACGACTTTCTATAGTTTGCGCATTCGTCCGGAAATAAGAAAAGTTTCCTTCCACCATTTTTTAAAATCACAGCTTCTAGAAGGTTTACATGATTTCTTAAAAAACACGAGTTTTTAGAAAATGTGTTTTATTTCATAAATGGAATCAACAAAGTATGCAAATTCTACGTCATAACGACTTTCTACAGTTTGCGCATGCATTTGGAAATAAGAAAAGCTTACTTCCCCCGTTTTTTAAAATCACAACTTCTAGAAGGTTTACATGATTTCTTAAAAAACACGAGTTTTTAGAATATGTGTTTTATTTCATAAATGGAATCAACAAAGTATGCACATTCTACGTCATAACGACTTTCTCTAGTTTGCGCATTCATCCGGAAATAAGAAAAGCTTACTTCCACCGTTTTTTAAAATCACGGATTCTAAAAGGTTTACATTATTTCGTAAAAAACACGAGTTTTTAGAAAATGTGTTTTATTTCATAAATGGAATCTACAAAGTATGCACATTCTATGTCATAACGACTTTCTATAGTTTGCACATGCGTCCGGAAATAAGAAAAGCTTACTTCCACCGTTTTTTAAAATCACAGCTTCTAGAAGGTTTACATGATTTCTTTAAAAACATGAATTTTTAGAAAATGTGTTTTATTTCATAAATGCAATCACCAAAGTATGCACATTCTACGTCATAACGAGTTTCTATAGTTTGCGCATTCGTCCGGAAATAAGAAAAGCTTACTTCCACCGTTTTTTAAAATCACAGCTTCTAGAAGGTTTACATGATTTCGTAAAAAACATGAGTTTTTAGAAAATGTGTTTTATTTCATAAATGGAATCTACAAAGTATGCACATTCTATGTCATAACGAATTTCTATAGTTTGCGCATGCGTCCGGAAATAAGAAAATCTTACTTCCACCGTTTTTTAAAATCACAGCTTCTAGAAGGTTTACATGATTTCTTAAAAAACACGAGTTTTTAGAAAATGTGTTTTATTTCATAAATGGAATCAACAAAGTGTGCACATTCTACGTCATAACGACTTTCTATAGTTTGCGCATTTGTTTGGAAATAAGAAAAGCTTACTTCCCCCGTTTTTTAAAATTACAGCTTCTAGAAGGTTTACATGATTTCTTAAAAAACACGAGTTTTTAGAAAATGTGCTTTATTTCATAAATGGAATCAACAAAGTATGCACATTCTACGTCATAACGACTTTCTATAGTTTGCACATGCATCCGGAAATAAGAAAAGCTTACTTCCACCGTTTTTTAAAATCACAGCTTCTAGAAGGTTTACATGATTTCTTAAAAAACACGAGTTTTTAGAAAATGTGTTTTATTTCATAAATGGAATCTACAAAGTATGCACATTCTACGTCATAACAACTTTCTATAGTTTGCCCATGCGTCCGGAAATAAGAAAAGCTTACTTCCCTCGTTTTTTAAAATCACAGCTTCTAGAAGGTTTACATGATTTCGTAAAAAACATGAGTTTTTAGAAAATGTGTTTTATTTCATCAATGGAATCATCAAAGTATGCACATTCTATGTCATAACGACTTTCTATAGTTTTCGCATTCGTCCGGAAATAAGAAAAGCTTACTTCCCCCGTTTTTTAAAATCACAGCTTCTTGAAGGTTTACATGATTTCTTAAAAAACATTTTTTTTTAGAAAATGTGTTTTATTTCACAAATGGAATCAACAAAGTATTCACATTCTACGTCATAACGACTTTCTATAGTTTGCCCATGCGTCCGGAAATAAGAAAAGCTTACTTCCACCATTTTTTAATATCACAGCTTCTAGAAGGTTTACATGATTTCATAAAAAACACGAGTTTTTAGAAAATGTGTTTTATTTCATAAATGGAATCAACAAAGTATGCACATTCTACGTCATAACGACATTCTATAGTTTGCGCATTCGTCCGGAAATAAGAAAAGATTACTTCCACCGTTTTTTAAAATCACGGCTTCTAGAAGGTTTACATGATTTCTTAAAAAACACGAGATTTTAGAAAATTTGTTATATTTCGTAAATGGAATCAACAAAGTATGCACATTCTACGTCATAACGACTTTCTATAGTTTGCGTATTCATCCGGAAATAAGAAAGGCTTACTTCCACCGTTGTTTAAAATCACAGCTTCTAGAAGGTTTACATGATTTCTTAAAAAACACGAGTTTTTAGAAAATGTGTTTTATTTCATAAATGGAATCAACAAAGTATGCACATTCTAAGTCATAACGACTTTCTATAGTTTGCGCATGCCTCCGGAAATAAGAAAAGCTTACTTCCACCATTTTTTAAAATCACAGCTTCTAGAAGGTTTACCTGATTTCTTAAAAAAGACGAGTTTTTAGAGAATGTCTTTTATTTCATAAATGGAATCAACAAAGTATGCACATTCTACGTCATAACGACATTCTATAGTTTCTGCATTCGTCCGGAAATAAGAAAAGCTTGCTTCCACCGTTTTTTAAAATCACAGCTTCTAGAAGGTTTACATGATTTCGAAAAAAACACGAGTTTTTAGAAAATGTGTTTTATTTCATAAATGTAATCTACAAAGTATGCACATTCTACGTCATAACGACTTTCTATAGTTTGCGCATGCGTCCGGAAATAAGAAAAGCTTTCTTCCCCCGTTTTTTAAAATCACAGCTTCTAGAAGGTTTACATGATTTCTTAAAAAACACGAGTTTTTAGAAAATGTGTTTTATTTCATAAATGGAATCAACAAAGTATGCACATTCTATGTCATAACGACTTTCTACAGTTTGCGCATGCATTTGGAAATAAGAAACGGTTACTTCCCCCGTTTTTTAAACTCACAACTTCTAGAAGGTTTACATGATTTCTTAAAAAACACGAGTTTTTAGAAAAAGTGTTTTATTTCATAAATGGAATCAACAAAGTATGCACATTCTAAGTCATAACGACTTTCTATAGTTTGCGCATGCGTTCGGAAATACGAAAAGCTTACTTCCACCATTTTTTAAAATTACGCTTCTAGAGGGTTTACATGATTTCTTAAAAAACACGAGTTTTTAGAAAATGTGTTTTATTTCATAAATGGAATCAACAAAGTATGCACATTCTACGTCATAACGACATTCTATAGTTTGCGCATTCGTCCGGAAATAAGAAAAGCTTACTTCCCCCGTTTTTTAAAATCACAGCTTCTGGAAGGTTTACATGATTTCTTAAAAAACACGAGTTTTTGGAAAATGTGTTATATTTCATAAATGGAATCAACAAAGTATGCACATTCTATGTCATAACGACTTTCTATAGTTTGCGCATTCGTCCGGAAATAAGAAAAGTTTCCTTCCACCATTTTTTAAAATCACAGCTTCTAGAAGGTTTACATGATTTCTTAAAAAACACGAGTTTTTAGAAAATGTGTTTTATTTCATAAATGGAATCAACAAAGTATGCAAATTCTACGTCATAACGACTTTCTATAGTTTGCGCATGCATTTGGAAATAAGAAAAGCTTACTTCCCCCGTTTTTTAAAATCACAACTTCTAGAAGGTTTACATGATTTCTTAAAAAACACGAGTTTTTAGAATATGTGTTTTATTTCATAAATGGAATCAACAAAGTATGCACATTCTACGTCATAACGACTTTCTCTAGTTTGCGCATTCATCCAGAAATAAGAAAAGCTTACTTCCACCGTTTTTTAAAATCACGGCTTCTAAAAGGTTTACATTATTTTGTAAAAAACACGAGTTTTTAGAAAATGTGTTTTATTTCATAAATGGAATGTACAAAGTATGCATATTCTACGTCATAATGACTTTCTATAGTTTGCGCATGCGTCTGGAAATAAGAAAAGCTTACTGCCCCCGTTTTTTAAAATCACAGCTTCTAGAAGGTTTACATGATTTCGTAAAAAACATGAGTTTTTAGAAAATGTGTTCTATTTCATAAATGGAATCTACAAAGTATGCACATTCTACATCATAATGACTTTCTATAGTTTGCGCATGCGTCCGGAAATAAGAAAAGCTTACTTTCACCGTTTTTTAAAATCACAGCTTCTGGAAGGTTTACATGATTTCGTAAAAAACATGAGTTTTTAGAAAATGTGTTTTATTTCATAAATGGAATCTACAAAGTATGCACATTCTACCTCATAACGAATTTCTATAGTTTGCGCACGCGTCCGGAAATAAGAAAAGCTTACTTCCTCCGTTTTTTAAAATCACAGCTTCTAGAAGGTTTACATGATTTCTTAAAAAACACGACTTTTTAGAAAATGTGTTTTATTTCATAAATGGAATCTACAAAGTATGCACATTCTACGTCATAACGACTTTCTATAGTTTGCGCATGCGTCCGGAAATAAGAAAAGCTTTCTTCCCCCGTTTTTTTAAAATCACAGCTTCTAGAAGGTTTACATGATTTCTTAAAAAACACGAGTTTTTAGAAAATGTGTTTTATTTCATAAATGGAATCAACAAAGTATGCACATTCTATGTCATAACGACTTTCTACAGTTTGCGCATGCATTTGGAAATAAGAAACGGTTACTTCCCCCGTTTTTTAAACTCACAACTTCTAGAAGGTTTACATGATTTCTTAAAAAACACGAGTTTTTAGAAAAAGTGTTTTATTTCATAAATGGAATCAACAAAGTATGCACATTCTAAGTCATAACGACTTTCTATAGTTTGCGCATGCGTCCGGAAATACGAAAAGCTTACTTCCACCATTTTTTAAAATTACGCTTCTAGAGGGTTTACATGATTTCTTAAAAAACACGAGTTTTTAGAAAATGTGTTTTATTTCATAAATGGAATCAACAAAGTATGCACATTCTACGTCATAACGACATTCTATAGTTTGCGCATTCGTCCGGAAATAAGAAAAGCTTACTTCCCCCGTTTTTTAAAATCACAGCTTCTGGAAGGTTTACATGATTTCTTAAAAAACACGAGTTTTTGGAAAATGTGTTATATTTCATAAATGGAATCAACAAAGTATGCACATTCTATGTCATAACGACTTTCTATAGTTTGCGCATTCGTCCGGAAATAAGAAAAGTTTCCTTCCACCATTTTTTAAAATCACAGCTTCTAGAAGGTTTACATGATTTCTTAAAAAACACGAGTTTTTAGAAAATGTGTTTTATTTCATAAATGGAATCAACAAAGTATGCAAATTCTACGTCATAACGACTTTCTACAGTTTGCGCATGCATTTGGAAATAAGAAAAGCTTACTTCCCCCGTTTTTTAAAATCACAACTTCTAGAAGGTTTACATGATTTCTTAAAAAACACGAGTTTTTAGAATATGTGTTTTATTTCATAAATGGAATCAACAAAGTATGCACATTCTATGTCATAACGACTTTCTCTAGTTTGCGCATTCATCCGGAAATAAGAAAAGCTTACTTACACCGTTTTTTAAAATCACGGATTCTAAAAGGTTTACATTATTTCGTAAAAAAACACGAGTTTTTAGAAAATGTGTTTTATTTCATAAATGGAATCTACAAAGTATGCACATTCTATGTCATAACGACTTTCTATAGTTTGCACATGCGTCCGGAAATAAGAAAAGCTTACTTCCACCGTTTTTTAAAATCACAGCTTCTAGAAGGTTTACATGATTTCTTAAAAAACACGAATTTTTAGAAAATGTGTTTTATTTCATAAATGCAATCAACAAAGTATGCACATTCTACGTCATAACGAGTTTCTATAGTTTGCGCATTCGTCCGGAAATAAGAAAAGCTTACTTCCACCGTTTTTTAAAATCACAGCTTCTAGAAGGTTTACATGATTTCGTAAAAAACATGAGTTTTTAGAAAATGTGTTTTATTTCATAAATGGAATCTACAAAGTATGCACATTCTACGTCATAACGACTTTCTATAGATGGGCATGCGTTTTGAAATAAAAAAAGCTTACTTCCCCCGTTTTCTGAAATCACAACTTCTAGAAGGTTTACATGATTTCGTAAAAAACACGGGTTTTTAGAAAATGTGTTTTATTTCATAAATGGTATCAACAAAGTATGCACATTCTACGTCATAACGACTTTCTATAGTTTGCGCATGCGTCCGGAAATAAGAAAAGATTACTTCCATCGTTTTTTGAAATCACAGCTTCTAGAAGGTTTACATGATTTCGTAAAAAAACACGAGTTTTTAGAAAATGTGTTTTATTTCATAAATGGAATCTACAAAGTATGCATATTCTACGTCATAATGACTTTCTATAGTTTGCGCATGCGTCCGGAAATAAGAAAAGCTTACTGCCCCCGTTTTTTAAAATCACAGCTTCTAGAAGGTTTACATGATTTCGTAAAAAACACGAGTTTTTAGAAAATGTGTTTTATTTCATAAATGGAATCTACAAAGTATGCACATTCTATATCATAATGACTTTCTATAGTTTGCGCATGCGTCCGGAAATAAGAAAAGCTTACTTCCACCGTTTTTTAAAATCACAGCTTCTAGAAGGCTTACATGATTTCGTAAAAAACAGGAGTTTTTAGAAAATGTATTTTATTTCATAAATGGAATCTACAAAGTATGCACATTCTACGTCATAACGAATTTCTATAGTTTGCGCATGCGTCCGGAAATAAGAGAAGCTTACTGCCACCATTTTTTAAAATCACAGCTTCTAGAAGGTTTACATGATTTCGTAAAAAACACGAGTTTTTAGAAAATGTGTTTTATTTCATAAATGGAATCTACAAAGTATGCACATTCTACGTCATAATGACTTTCTATAGTTTGCGCATGCGTCCGGAAATAAGAAAAGCTTACTGCCCCCGTTTTTTAAAATCACAGCTTCTAGAAGGTTTACATGATTTCGTAAAAAACATGAGTTTTTAGAAAATGTGTTTTATTTCATAAATGGAATCTACAAAGTATGCACATTCTATATCATAATGACTTTCTATAGTTTGCGCATGCGTCCGGAAATAAGAAAAGCTTACTTCCACCGTTTTTTAAAATCACAGCTTCTAGAAGGCTTACATGATTTCGTAAAAAATAGGAGTTTTTAGAAAATGTATTTTATTTCATAAATGGAATCTACAAAGTATGCACATTCTACGTCATAACGACTTTCTATAGTTTGCGCATGCGTCCGGAAATAAGAGAAGCTTACTGCCACCATTTTTTAAAATCACAGCTTCTACAAGGTTTACATGATTTCGTAAAAAACACGAGTTTTTAGAAAATGTGTTTTATTTCATAAATGGAATCTACAAAGTATGCACATTCTACGTCATAATGACTTTCTATAGTTTGCGCATGCGTCCGGAAATAAGAAAATCTTACTTGCACCGTTTTTTAAAATCACAGCTTCTGGAAGGTTTACATGATTTCGTAAAAAACATGAGTTTTTAGAAAATGTGTTTTATTTCATAAATGGAATCTACAAAGTATGCACATTCTACCTCATAACGAATTTCTATAGTTTGCGCACGCGTCCGGAAATAAGAAAAGCTTACTTCCTCCGTTTTTTAAAATCACAGCTTCTAGAAGGTTTACATGATTTCTTAAAAAACACGACTTTCTATAGTTGGGCATGCGTTTTGAAATAAGAAAAGCTTACTTCCCCCGTTTTCTAAAATCACAAATTCTAGAAGGTTTACATGATTTCGTAAAAAAACACGAGTTTTTAGAAAATGTGTTTTATTTCATAAATGGAATCAACAAAGTATGCACATTCTACGTCATAACGACTTTCTATAGTTTGCGCATGCGTCCGGAAATAAGAAAAGCTTACTTCCACCGTTTTTTAAAATCACAGCTTCTAGAAGGTTTACATGATTTCTTTAAAAACACGAGTTTTTAGAAAATGTGTTTTATTTCATAAATGGAATCTACAAAGTATGCACATTCTATGTCATAACAACTTTCTATAGTTTGCGCATGCGTCCGGAAATAAGAAAAGCTTACTTCCACCGTTTTTTAAAATCACAGCTTCTAGAAGGTTTACATGATTTCTTAAAAAACACGACTTTTTAGAAAATGTGTTTTATTTCATAAATGGAATCTACAAAGTATGCACATTCTACGTCATAACAACTTTCTATAGTTTGCCCATGCGTCCGGAAATAAGAAAAGCTTACTTCCCTCGTTTTTTAAAATCACAGCTTCTAGAAGGTTTACATGATTTCGTAAAAAACACGAGTTTTTAGCAAATGTGTTTTATTTCATAAATGGAATCTACAAAGTATGCATATTCTACGTCATAATGACTTTCTATAGTTTGCGCATGCGTCCGGAAATAAGAAAAGCTTACTGCCCCCGTTTTTTAAAATCACAGCTTCCAGAAGGTTTACATGATTTCGTAAAAAACATGAGTTTTTAGAAAATGTGTTTTATTTCATAAATGGAATCTACAAAGTATGCACATTCTATATCATAATGACTTTCTATAGTTTGCGCATGCGTCCGGAAATAAGAAAAGCTTACTTCCACCGTTTTTTAAAATCACAGCTTCTAGAAGGCTTACATGATTTCGTAAAAAATAGGAGTTTTTAGAAAATGTATTTTATTTCATAAATGGAATCTACAAAGTATGCACATTCTACGTCATAACGACTTTCTATAGTTTGCGCATGCGTCCGGAAATAAGAGAAGCTTACTGCCACCATTTTTTAAAATCACAGCTTCTACAAGGTTTACATGATTTCGTAAAAAACACGAGTTTTTTAGAAAATGTGTTTTATTTCATAAATGGAATCTACAAAGTATGCACATTCTACGTCATAATGACTTTCTATAGTTTGCGCATGCGTCCGGAAATAAGAAAATCTTACTTGCACCGTTTTTTTAAAATCACAGCTTCTGGAAGGTTTACATGATTTCGTAAAAAACATGAGTTTTTTAGAAAATGTGTTTTATTTCATAAATGGAATCTACAAAGTATGCACATTCTACCTCATAACGAATTTCTATAGTTTGCGCACGCGTCCGGAAATAAGAAAAGCTTACTTCCTCCGTTTTTTAAAATCACAGCTTCTAGAAGGTTTACATGATTTCTTAAAAAACACGACTTTCTATAGTTGGGCATGCGTTTTGAAATAAGAAAAGCTTACTTCCCCCGTTTTCTAAAATCACAAATTCTAGAAGGTTTACATGATTTCGTAAAAAACACGAGTTTTTAGAAAATGTGTTTTATTTCATAAATGGAATCAACAAAGTATGCACATTCTACGTCATAACGACTTTCTATAGTTTGCGCATGCGTCCGGAAATAAGAAAAGCTTACTTCCACCGTTTTTTTAAAATCACAGCTTCTAGAAGGTTTACATGATTTCTTTAAAAACACGAGTTTTTAGAAAATGTGTTTTATTTCATAAATGGAATCTACAAAGTATGCACATTCTATGTCATAACAACTTTCTATAGTTTGCGCATGCGTCCGGAAATAAGAAAAGCTTACTTCCCTCGTTTTTTAAAATCACAGCTTCTAGAAGGTTTACATGATTTCTTAAAAAACACGACTTTTTAGAAAATGTGTTTTATTTCATAAATGGAATCTACAAAGTATGCACATTCTACGTCATAATGACTTTCTATAGTTTGCGCATGCGTCCGGAAATAAGAAAAGCTTACTTGCACCGTTTTTTAAAATCACAGCTTCTGGAAGGTTTACATGATTTCGTAAAAAACATGAGTTTTTAGAAAATGTGTTTTATTTCATAAATGGAATCTACAAAGTATGCACATTCTACCTCATAACGAATTTCTATAGTTTGCGCACGCGTCCGGAAATAAGAAAAGCTTACTTCCTCCGTTTTTTAAAATCACAGCTTCTAGAAGGTTTACATGATTTCTTAAAAAACACGACTTTCTATAGTTGGGCATGCGTTTTGAAATAAGAAAAGCTTACTTCCCCCGTTTTCTAAAATCACAACTTCTAGAAGGTTTACATGATTTCGCAAAAAACACGAGTTTTTAGAAAATGTGTTTTATTTCATAAATGGTATCAACAAAGTATGCACATTCTACGTCATAACGACTTTCTATAGTTTGCGCATGCGTCTGGAAATAAGAAAAGATTACTTCCGTCGTTTTTTTGAAATCACAGCTTCTAGAAGGTTTACATGATTTCGTAAAAAAACACGAGTTTTTAGAAAATGTGTTTTATTTCATAAATGGAATCTACAAAGTATGCACATTCTACGTCATAACGACTTTCTATAGTTTGCGCATGCGTCCGGAAATAAGAAAAGCTTACTTCCACCGTTCTTTAAAATCACAGCTTCTAGACGGTTTACATGATTTCGTAAAAAACATGAGTTTTTAGAAAATGTGTTTTATTTCATAAATGGAATCTACAAAGTATGCACATTCTACGTCATAACGAATTTCTATAGTTTGCGCATGCGTCCGGAAATAAGAAAATCTTACTTCCACCGTTTTTTAAAATCACAGCTTCTAGAAGGTTTACATGATTTCTTAAAAAACACGAGTTTTTAGAAAATGTGTTTTATTTCATAAATGGAATCAACAAAGTGTGCACATTCTACGTCATAACGACTTTCTATAGTTTGCGCATTCGTTTGGAAATAAGAAAAGCTTACTTCCCCCGTTTTTTAAAATTACAGCTTCTAGAAGGTTTACATGATTTCTTAAAAAACACGAGTTTTTAGAAAATGTGCTTTATTTCATAAATGGAATCAACAAAGTATGCACATTCTACGTCATAACGACTTTCTATAGTTTGCGCATGCATCCGGAAATAAGAAAAGCTTACTTCCACCGTTTTTTAAAATCACAGCTTCTAGAAGGTTTACATGATTTCTTAAAAAACACGAGTTTTTAGAAAATGTGTTTTATTTCATAAATGGAATCTACAAAGTATGCACATTCTACGTCATAACAACTTTCTATAGTTTGCCCATGCGTCCGGAAATAAGAAAAGCTTACTTCCCTCGTTTTTTAAAATCACAGCTTCTAGAAGGTTTACATGATTTCGTAAAAAACACGAGTTTTTAGAAAATGTGTTTTATTTCATCAATGGAATCATCAAAGTATGCACATTCTACGTCATAACGACTTTCTATAGTTTTCGCATTCGTCCGGAAATAAGAAAAGCTTACTTCCCCCGTTTTTTAAAATCACAGCTTCTAGAAGGTTTACATGATTTCTTAAAAAACACGAGTTTTTAGAAAATGTGTTTTATTTCATAAATGTAATCTACAAAGTATGCACATTCTACGTCATAACGACTTTCTATAGTTTGCGCATGCGTCCGGAAATAAGAAAAGCTTTCTTCCCCCGTTTTTTAAAATCACAGCTTCTAGAAGGTTTACATGATTTCTTAAAAACACGAGTTTTTAGAAAATGTGTTTTATTTCATAAATGAAATCAACAAAGTATGGACATTCTACGTCATAACGACTTTCTACAGTTTGCGCATGCATTTGGAAATAAGAAAAGCTTACTTCCACCGTTTTTTAAAATCACAGCTTCTAGAAGGTTTACATGATTTCATAAAAAACACGAGTTTTTAGAAAATGTGTTTTATTTCATCAATGGAATCTACAAAGTATGCACATTCTACGTCATAACGACTTTCTATAGTTTGCTTATGCGTCCGGAAATAAGAAAAGCGTATTTCCACCATTTTTTAAAATCACAGCTTCTACAAGGGTTACATGATTTCTTAAAAAACACGAGTTTTTAGAAAATGTGTTTTATTTCATAAATGGAATCAACAAAGTATGCACATTCTACGTCATAACGACTTTCTATAGTTTGCGCATGCGTCCAGAAATAAGAAAAGCTTACTTCCACCTTTTTTTAAAATCACAGCTTCTAAAAGGTTTACATGATTTCTTAAAAAACACGAGTTTTTAGAAAATGTGTTTTATTTCATAAATGGTATCAACAAAGTATGCACATTCTACGTCATAATGACTTTCTATAGTTTGCGCATGCGTCTGGAAATAAGAAAAGATTACTTCCCTCGTTTTTTTAAATCACAGCTTTTAGAAGGTTTACATGATTTCGTAAAAAACACGAGTTTTTAGAAAATGTGTTTTATTTCATAAATGGAATCTACAAAGTATGCACATTCTACGTCATAACGACTTTCTATAGTTTGCGCATGCGTCCAGAAAGAAGAAAAGCTTACTTCCCCCGTTTTTTAAAATCACAGCTTCTAGAAGGTTTACATGAATTCTTAAAAAACACGAGTTTTTAGAAAATGTGTTTTATTTCATAAATGGAATCAACAAAGTATGCACATTCTACATCATAACGACTTTCTATATTTTGTGCATGCATTTGGAAATAAGAAAATCTTACTTCCACCGTTTTTTTAAAATCACAGCTTCTAGAAGGTTTACATGATTTCTTAAAAAACACGAGTTTTTAGAAAATGTGTTTTATTTCATAAATGGAATCTACAAAGTATGCACATTCTACGTCATAACGACTTTCTATAGTTTGCGCATACGTCCGGAAATAAGAAAAGCTTACTTCCACCGTTTTTTGAAATCACAGCTTCTAGAAGGTTTACATGATTTCGTAAAAAAACACGAGTTTTTAGAAAATCTGTTTTATTTCATAAATGGAATCAACAAAGTATGCACATTCTATGTCATAACGACTTTCTATAGTTTGCGCATGCGTCCGGAAATAAGAAAAGCTTACTTCCACCGTTTTTTGAAATCACAGCTTCTAAAAGGTTTACATGATTTCGTAAAAAAAACGAGTTTTTAGAAAATGTGTTTTATTTCATAAATGGAATCTACAAAGTATGCACATTCTACGTCATAAAGAATTTCTATAGTTTGCGCATGCGTCCGGAAATAAGAAAATCTTACTTCCACCGTTTTTTAAAATCACAGCTTCTAGAAGGTTTACATGATTTCTTAAAAAACACGAGTTTTTAGAAAATGTGTTTTATTTCATAAATGGAATCAACAAAGTGTGCACATTCTACGTCATAACGACTTTCTATAGTTTGCGCATTCGTTTGGAAATAAGAAAAGCTTACTTCCCCCGTTTTTTAAAATTACAGCTTCTAGAAGGTTTACATGATTTCTTAAAAAACACGAGTTTTTAGAAAATGTGTTTTATTTCATAAATGGAATCAACAAAGTGTGCACATTCTACGTCATAACGACTTTCTATAGTTTGCGCATTCGTTTGGAAATAAGAAAAGCTTACTTCCCCCGTTTTTTAAAATTACAGCTTCTAGAAGGTTTACATGATTTCGTAAAAAACACGAGTTTTTAGAGATTGTGTTTTATTTCATTAATGGAATCTACAAAGTATGCACATTCTATGTCATAACGACTTTCTATAGTTTGCGCATGCGTCCGGAAATAAGAAAAGCTTACTTACACCTTTTTTTAAAATCATAGCTTCTAGAAGGTTTACATGATTTCTTAAAAAAAACGAGCTTTTAGAAAATGTGTTTTATTTCATAAATGGAATCAACAAAGTACGCACATTCTACGTCATAACGACATTCTATAGTTTGCGCATTCGTCCGGAAATAAGAAAAGCTTACTTCCACCATTTTCAAAATCACAGCTTCTAGAAGGTTTACATGATTTCTTGAAAAACACGAGTTTTTAGAAAATGTGTTTTATTTCATCAATGGAATGTACAAAGTATGCACATTCTACATCATAATGACTTTCTATAGTTTGCGCATGCATCCGGAAATAAGAAAAGCTTACTTCCACCGTTTTTTGAAATCACAGCTTCTAGAAGGTTTACATGATTTCGTAAAAAACACGAGTTTTTAGAAAATGTGTTTTATTTCATAAATGGAATCAACAAAGTATGTACATTCTATGTCATAACGACTTTCTATAGTTTGCGCATGTGTCCGGAAATAAGAAAAGCTTACTTCCCCCGTTTTTTAAAATCACAGCTTCTAGAAGATTTACATGATTTCTTAAAAAACATGACTTTTTAGAAAATGTGTTTTATTTCATAAATGGAATCAACAAAGTATGCACATTCTACGTCATAACGACTTTCTATAGTTTGCGCATGCGTTTGGAAATAAGAAAAGCTTACTTCCCCCGTTTTTTAAAATCACAGCTTCTAGAAGGTTTACATCATTTCTTAAAAAACACGAGTTTTTAGAAAATGTGTTTTATTTCATAAATGGAATCAACAAAGTATGCACAATCTACGTCATAACGACTTTCTATAGTTTTTGCATGCGTCCGGAAATAAGAAAAGCTTACTTCCACCGTTTTTTAAAATCACAACTTCTAGAAGGTTTACATGATTTCTTAAAAAACACGAGTTTTTAGAGAATGTGTTTTATTTCATAAATGGAATCAACAAAGTATGCACATTCTACGTCATAATGACTTTCTATAGTTTGCGCATGTATTTGAAAATAAGAAAAGCTTACTTCCCCCGTTTTTTAAAATCACAGCTTCTAGATCGTTTACATGATTTCGTAAAAAACACGAGTTTTTAGAAAATATTGTTTTATTTCATAAATGGAATCTACAAAGTATGCACATTCTACGTCATAACAACTTTCTATAGTTTGCGCATGCGTCCGGAACTAAGAAAAGCTTACTTCCACCATTTTTTAAAATCACAGCTTCTAGAAGGTTTACATGATTGCTTAAAAAACACGAGTTTTTAGAAAATGTGTTTTATTTCATAAATGGAATCTACAAAGTATGCATATTCTACGTCATAATGACTTTCTATAGTTTGCGCATGCGTCCGGAAATAAGAAAAGCTTACTTCCCCCGTTTTTTAAAATCACAGCTTCTAGAAGGTTTACATGGTTTCTTAAAAAACATGAGTTTTTAGAAAATGTGTTTTATTTCATAAATGGAATCAACAAAGTATGCACATTCTACGTCATAACGACTTTCTATAGTTTGCGCATGTATTTGAAAATAAGAAAAGCTTACTTCCCCCGTTTTTTAAAATCACAGCTTCTAGATCGTTTACATGATTTCGTAAAAAAACACGAGTTTTTAGAAAATGTGTTTTATTTCATAAATGGAATCTACAAAGTATGCACATTCTACGTCATAAAAAACTTTCTATAGTTCGCGCATGCGTCTGGAAATAAGAAAAGCTTACTTCCACCATTTTTTAAAATCACAGCTTCTAGAAGGTTTACATGATTGCTTAAAAAACACGAGTTTTTAGAAAATGTGTTTTATTTCATAAATGGAATCTACAAAGTATGCATATTCTACGTCATAATGACTTTCTATAGTTTGCGCATGCGTCCGGAAATAAGAAAAGCTTACTTCCACCGTTTTTTAAAATCACAGCTTCTAGAAGGTTCACATGATTTCGTAAAAAACACGAGTTTTTAGAAAATGTGTTTTATTTCATAAATGGAATCTACAAAGTATGCACATTCTACGTCATAACGACTTTCTATAGTTTGCGCATGCGTCCGGAAAGAAGAAAAGCTTACTTCCCCCGTTTTTTAAAATCACAGCTTCTAGAAGGTTTACATGAATTCTTAAAAAACATGAGTTTTTAGAAAATGTGTTTTATTTCATAAATGGAATCAACAAAGTATGCACATTCTACGTCAAAACGACTTTCGATATTTTGCTCATGCATTTGGAAATAAGAAAAGCTTACTTCCCCCGTTTTTTAAAATCACAGCTTCTAGAAGGTTTACATGATTTCTTAAAAAACACGAGATTTTAGAAAATGTGTTTTATTTCATAAATGTAATCAAGAAAGTATGCACATTCTACGTCACAACGACTTTCTATAGTTTGCGCATGCGTCCGGAAATAAGAAAAGCTTACTTCCCCCGTTTTTTAAAATCACAGCTTCTAGAAGATTTAGATGATTTCTTTAAAAACACGACTTTTTAGAAAATGTGTTTTATTTAATAAATGGAATCAACAAAGTATGCACATTCTAAGTGATAAAGACTTTCTATAGTTTTCCCATGCGTTTGGAAATAAGAAAAGCTTACTTCCCCCATTTTTTAAAATCACAGCTTCTAGAAGGTTTACATGATTTCTTAAAAAACACGAGTTTTTAGAAAATGTGTTTTATTTCAAAAATGGAATCAACAAAGTATGCACAATGTACGTCATAACGACTTTCTATAGTTTGCGCATGCGTCAGGAAACAAGAAAAGCTTACTTCCACCGTTTTATAAAATCACAGCTTCTAGAAGGTTTACATGATTTCTTAAAAACCAAGAGTTTTTAGAAAATCTGTTTTATTTCATAAATAGAATCAACAAAGTATGCACATTCTACGTCATAACGACTTTCTATAGTTTGCGCATTCGTCCGGAAATAAGAAAAGCTTACTTCCACCATTTTTTAAAATCACAGCTTCTAGAAGGTTTACATGATTTCGTAAAAAACATGAGTTTTTAGAAAATGTGTGTTATTTCATAAATGGAATCTACAAAGTATGCACATTCTACGTCATAACGACTTTCTATCATTTGCGCATGCGTTTGGAAATAAGAAAAGCTTACTTCCACCGTTTTTTAAAATCACAGCTTCTAGAAGGTTTACATGATTTCGTAAAAAACACGAGTTTTTAGAAAATGTGTTTAATTTCATAAATGGAATCAACAAAGTATTCACATTCTACGTCATAACGACTTTCTATAGTTTGCGCATGCGTCCGTAAATAAGAAAGGCTTACTTCCACCGTTTTTTAAAATCACAGCTTCTAGAAGGTTTACATGATTTCGTAAAAAACACGAGTTTTTACAAAATGTGTTTTATTTCATAAATGGAATCTAAAAAGTATGCACATTCTACGCCATAACGGCTTTCTATAGTTTGTGCATGCATCCGGAAATAAGAAAAGCTTACTTCCACTGTTTTTTAAAATCACAGCTTCTAGAAGGTTTACATGATTTCGTAAAAAACACGAATTTTTAGAAAATGTGTTTCATTTCATAAATGGAATCAACAAAGTATGCACATTATACGTCATAACGACTTTCTATAGTTTGCGCATGCGTCCGGAAATAAGAAAAGCTTACTTCCCCCGTTTTTTAAAATCACAGCTTCTAGAAGGTTTACATGATTTCTTAAAAAACACGAGTTTTTAGAAAATGTGTTTTTTTTCATAAATAGAATCAACAAAGTATGCACATTCTACGTCAAAAGGACTTTCTATAGTTTGCGCATGCGTCCGGAAATAAGAAAAGCTTACTTCCACCGTTTTTTAAAATCACAGCTTCTAGAAGGTTTACATGATTTCGTAAAAAACACGAGTTTTTAGAAAATGTGTTTTATTTCGTTAATGGAATCTACAAAGTATGCACATTCTACGTCATAACGAATTTCTATAGTTTGCGCATGCGTCCGGAAATAAGAAAAGCTCACTTCCATCGTTTTTTAAAATCACAGCTTGTAGAAGGTTTACATGATTTCTTAAAAAACACGAGTTTTTAGAACATGTGTTTTATTTCATAAATGGAATCAACAAAGTCTGCACATTCTACGTCAAAACGACTTTCTATAGTTTGCGCATTCGTTTGGAAATAAGAAAAGCTTACTTCCCCCGTTTTTTAAAATTACAGCTTCTAGAAGGTTTACATGATTTCTTAAAAAACACGAGTTTTTAGAAAATGTGTTTTATTTCATAAATGGAATCAACAAAGTATGCACATTCTACGTCATAATGACTTTCTATAGTTTGCGCATGCGTCCGGAAATAAGAAAAGCTTACTTCCACCGTTTTTTAAAATCACAGCTTCTAGAAAGCTTACATGATTTCGTAAAAAACAGGAGTTTTTAGAAAATGTATTTTATTTCATAAATGGAATCTACAAAGTATGCACATTCTACGTCATAACGACTTTCTATAGTTTGCGCATGCGTCCGGAAATAAGAGAAGCTTACTGCCACCGTTTTTTAAAATCACAGCTTCTAGAAGGTTTACATGATTTCGTAAAAAACATGAGTTTTTAGAAAATGTGTTTTATTTCATAAATGGAATCTACAAAGTATGCACATTCTATATCATAATGACTTTCTATAGTTTGCGCATGCGTCCGGAAATAAGAAAAGCTTACTTCCACCGTTTTTTAAAATCACAGCTTCTAGAAGGCTTACATGATTTCGTAAAAAACACGAGTTTTTAGAAAATGTGTTTTATTTCATAAATGGAATCTACAAAGTATGCACATTCTACGTCATAACGAATTTCTATAGTTGGGCATGCGTTTTGAAATAAGAAAAGCTTACTTCCCCCGTTTTCTAAAATCACAACTTCTAGAAGGTTTAAATGATTTCGTAAAAAACACGAGTTTTTAGAAAATGTGTTTTATTTGATAAATGGTATCAACAAAGTATGCACATTCTACGTCATAACGACTTTCTATAGTTTGCGCATGCGTCCGGAAATAAGAAAAGATTACTTCCGTCGTTTTTTGAAATCACAGCTTCTAGAAGGTTTACATGATTTCGTAAAAAACACGAGTTTTTAGAAAATGTGTTTTATTTCATAAATGGAATCTACAAAGTATGCATATTCTACGTCATAATGACTTTCTATAGTTTGCGCATGCGTCCGGAAATAACAAAAGCTTACTGCCCCCGTTTTTTAAAATCACAGCTTCTAGAAGGTTTACATGATTTCGTAAAAAACATGAGTTTTTAGAAAATGTGTTTTATTTCATAAATGGAATCTACAAAGTATGCACATTCTATATCATAATGACTTTCTATAGTTTGCGCATGCGTCCGGAAATAAGAAAAGCTTACTTCCACCGTTTTTTAAAATCACAGCTTCTAGAAGGCTTACATGATTTCGTAAAAAACAGGAGTTTTTAGAAAATGTATTTTATTTCATAAATGGAATCTACAAAGTATGCACATTCTACGTCATAACGACTTTCTATAGTTTGAGCATGCGTCCGGAAATAAGAGAAGCTTACTGCCACCGTTTTTTAAAATCACAGCTTCTAGAAGGTTTACATGATTTCGTAAAAAACACGAGTTTTTAGAAAATGTGTTTTATTTCAAAAATGGAATCTACAAAGTATGCACATTCTACGTCATAATTAATTTCTATAGTTTGCGCATGCGTCCGGAAATAAGAAAAGCTTACTTCCACCGTTTTTTAAAATCACAGCTTCTAGAAGGTTTACATGATTTCGTAAAAAACACGAGTTTTTAGAAAATGTGTTTTATTTCATAAATGGAATCTACAAAGTATGCACATTCTACGTCATAACGAATTTCTATAGTTTGCGCACGCGTCCGGAAATAAGAAAAGCTTACTTCCCCCGTTTTTTAAAATCACAGCTTCTAGAAGGTTTACATGATTTCTTAAAAAACACTACTTTTTAGAAAATGTGTTTTATTTCATAAATGGAATCTACAAAGTATGCACATTCTACGTCATAACGACTTTCTATAGATTGCGCATGCGTCCAGAAATAAGAAAAGCTTACTTCCACCGTGTTTTAAAATCACAGCTTCTAGACGGTTTACATGATTTCGTAAAAAACACGAGTTTTTAAAAAATGTGTTTTATTTCATAAATGGAATCAACAAAGTATGCACATTCTACGTCATAATGACTTTCTATACTTTGCGCATTCGTCCGGAAATAAGAAAAGCTTACTTCCACTGTTTTTTAAAATCACAGCTTCTAGAAGGTTTACATGATTTCGTAAAAAACACGAGTTTTTAAAAAATGTGTTTTATTTCATAAATGGAATCTACAAAGTATGCACATTCTACGTCATAACGATTTTCTATAGTTTGCGCATGCGTCCGGAAATAAGAAAAGCTTACTTCCACCGTTTTTTAAAATCACAGCTTCTAAAAGGTTTACATGATTTCGTAAAAAAAACGAGTTTTTAGAAAATGTGTTTTATTTCATAAATGGAATCTACAAAGTATGCACATTCTACGTCATAACGAATTTCTATAGTTTGCGCATGCGTCCGGAAATAAGAAAAGCTTACTTCCACCGTTTTTTAAAATCACAGCTTCTAGAAGGTTTACATGATTTCTTAAAAAACACGAGTTTTTAGAAAATGTGTTTTATTTCATAAATGGAATCAACAAAGTGTGCACATTCTACGTCATAACGACTTTCTATAGTTTGCGCATTCGTTTGCAAATAAGAAAAGCTTACTTCCCCCGTTTTTTAAAATTACAGCTTCTAGAAGGTTTACATGATTTCGTAAAAAACACGAGTTTTTAGAAAATGTGTTTTATTTCATCAATGGAATCATCAAAGTATGCACATTCTACGTCATAACGACTTTCTATAGTTTTCGCATTCGTCCGGAAATAAGAAAAGCTTACTTCCCCCGTTTTTTAAAATCACAGCTTCTACAAGGTTTACATGATTTCTTAAAAAACATGAGTTTTTAGAAAATGTGTTTTATTTCACAAATGGAATCAACAAAGTATTCACATTCTACGTCATAACGACTTTCTATAGTTTGTCCATGCGTCCGGAAATAAGAAAAGCTTACTTCCACCATTTTTTAATATCACAGCTTCTAGAAGGTTTACATGATTTCATAAAAAACACGAGTTTTTAGAAAATGTGTTTTATTTCATAAATGGAATCAACAAAGTATGCACATTCTACGTCATAACGACATTCTATAGTTTGCGCATTCGTCCGGAAATAAGAAAAGATTACTTCCACCGTTTTTTAAAATCACGGCTTCTAGAAGGTTTACATGATTTCTTAAAAAACACGAGTTTTTAGAAAATTTGTTATATTTCGTAAATGGAATCAACAAAGTATGCACATTCTACGTCATAACGACTTTCTATAGTTTGCGCATTCATCCAGAAATAAGAAAGGCTTACTTCCACCATTTTTTAATATCACAGCTTCTAGAAGGTTTACATGATTTCGTACAAAACACGAGTTTTTAGAAAATGTGTTCATAGATGGAATCAACAAAGTATGCACATTCTACGTCATAACGACTTTCTATAGTTTGCGCATTCATCCGGAAATAAGAAAGGCTTACTTCCACCGTTTTTTAATATCACAGCTTCTAGAAGGTTTACATGATTTCGTACAAAACACGAGTTTTTAGAAAATCTGTTCATAGATGGAATAAACAAAGTATGCACATTCTACGTCATAACGATTTTCTATAGTTTGCGCATGCGTCCGGAAATAAGAAAAGCTTACTTCCACCGTTTTTTAAAATCACAGCTTCTAGAAGGTTTACATGATTTCATAAAAAACACGAGTTTTTAGAAAATGTGTTTTATTTCATAAATGGAATCTACAAAGTATGCACATTCTACGTCATAACGACTTTCTATAGTTTGCTTATGCGTCCGGAAATAAGAAAAGCTTACTTCCACCGTTTTTTAAAATCACATCTTCTAGAAGGGTTACATGATTTCTTAAAAAACACGAGTTTTTAGAAAATGTGTTTTATTTCATAAATGGAATCAACAAAGTATGCACATTCTACGTCATAACTACTTTCTATAGTTTGCGCATGCGTCCGGAAATAAGAAAAGCTTACTTCCACCGTTTTTTAAAATCACAGCTTCTAGAAGGTTTACATGATTTCTTAAAAAACACGAGTTTTTAGAAAATGTGTTTTATTTCATAAATGGAATCAACAAAGTATGCACATTCTACGTCATAACGACTTTCTATAGTTTGCACATTCGTCCGGAAATAAGAAAAGCTTACTTCCACCGTTTTTTAAAATCACAGCTTCTAGAAGGTTTACATGATTTCTTTAAAAACACGAGTTTTTTGAAAATGTGTTATATTTCATAAATGGAATCAACAAAGTATGCACATTCTACGTCATAACGACTTTCTATAGTTTGCGCATTCGTCCGGAAATAAGAAAAGTTTCCTTCCACCATTTTTTAAAATCATAGCTTCTAGAAGGTTTACATGATTTCGAAAAAAACACGAGTTTTTAGAAAATGTGTTTTATTTCATAAATGTAATCTACAAATTATGCACATTCTACGTCATAACGACTTTCTATAGTTTGCGCATGCGTCCGGAAATAAGAAAAGCTTTCTTCCCCCGTTTTTAAAATCACAGCTTCTAGAAGGTTTACATGATTTCTTAAAAAACACGAGTTTTTAGAAAATGTGTTTTATTTCATAAATGGAATCAACAAAGTATGCACATTCTACATCATAACGACTTTCTATATTTTGTGCATGCATTTGGAAATAAGAAAAGCTTACTTCCCCCGTTTTTTAAAATCACAGCTTCTAGAAGGTTTACATGATTTCTTAAAAAACACGAGTTTTTAGAAAATGTGTTTTATTTCATAAATGGAATCAACAAAGTATGCACATTCTACGTCATAACGAATTTTTATAGTTTGCGCATGCATCCGGAAAGAAGAAAATCTTACTTCCACCGTTTTTTAAAATCACAGCTTCTAGAAGGTTTACATGATTTCTTAAAAAACACGAGTTTTTAGAAAATGTGTTTTATTTCATAAATGGAATCTACAAAGTATGCACATTCTACGTCATAACGACTTTCTATAGTTTGCGCATTCGTCCGGAAATAAGAAAAGCTTACTTCCACCGTTTTTTAAAATCACATCTTCTAGAAGGTTTACATGATTTCGTAAAAAACATGAGTTTTTAGAAAATGTGTTTTAGTTCATAAATGGAATCTAAAAAGTATGCCCATTCTACGTCATAATGAGTTTCTATAGTTGGGCATGCGTCCGGAAATAAGAAAAGCTTACTTCCACCGTTTTTTGAAATCACAGCTTCTAGAAGGTTTACATGATTTCGGAAAAAACACGAGTTTTTAGAAAATGTGTTTTATTTCATAAATGGAATCAACAAAGTATGCACATTCTACGTCATAGCGACTTTCTATAATTTGCGCATGCTTCCGGAAATAAGAAAAGCTTACTTCCACAGTTTTTTTAAATCATAGCTTCCAGAAGGTTTACATGATTTCGTAAAAAACACGAGTTTTTAGAAAATGTGTTTTATTTCATAAATGGAATCTACAAAGTATGCACATTTTATGTCATAACGACTTTCTATAGTTGGGGATGCGTCCGGAAATAAGAAAAGCTTACTTCCACCGTTTTTTGAAATCACAGCTTCTAGAAGGTTTACATGATTTCATAAAAAACACAAGTTTTTAGAAAATGTGTTTTATTTCATAAATGGAATCTACAAAGTATGCACATTCTACGTCATAACGACTTTCTATAGTTTGCGCATGCATCCAGAAATAAGAAAAGCTTACTTCCACCGTTTTTTAAAATCACAGCTTCTAGAAGGTTTACATGATTTCGTAAAAAACACAAGTTTTTAGAAAATGTGTTTTATTTCATTAATAGAATCTAAAAAGTATGCACATTCTACGTCATAACGACTTTCTATAGTTTGCGCATGCGTCCAGAAATAAGAAAAGCTTACTTCCACCGTTTTTTAAAATCACAGCTTCTAGAAGGTTTACATGATTTCTTAAAAAACACGAGTTTTTAGAAAATGTGTTTTATTTCATAAATGGAATCAACAAAGTATGCACATTCTATGTCATAGCGACATTCTATAGTTTGCACATTCATCCGGAAATAAGAAAAGCTTACTTTCACCGTTTTACTAAATCACAGCTTCTAGAAGGTTTACATGATTTCATGAAAAACACGAGTTTTTAGAAAATGTGTTTTATTTCATAAGTGGAATCTACAAAGTATGCACATTCTACGTCATAACGAGTTTCTATAGTTGGGCATGCGTCCGGAAATAAGAAAAGCTTACTTCCACCGTTTTTTAAAATCACCGCTTCTAGAAGGTTTACATGATTTCGTAAAAAACACGAGTTTTTAGAAAATGTGTTATATTTCATAAATGGAATCTACAAAGTATGCACATTCTACGTCAACACGACTTTCTATAGTTTGCGCATGCGTCTGGAAATAAGAAAAGCTTACTTCCCCCGTTTTTTAAAATCACAGCTTCTAGAAGGTTTACATGATTGCTTAAAAAACAGGAGTTTTTAGAAAATGTGTTTTATTTCATAAATGGAATCTACAAAGTATGCACATTCTACGCCATAACGACTTTCTATAGTTTGCGCATGCATCCGGAAATAAGAAAAGCTTACTTCCACCGTTTTTTAAAATCACAGCTTCTAGAAGGTTTACATGATTTCGTAAAAAACACGAGTTTTTAGAAAATGTGTTTTATTTCATAAATTGAATCTACAAAGTATGCACATTCTACGTCATAATGACTTTCTATAGTTTGCGCATGCGTCCAGAAAGAAGAAACGCTTACTTCCCCCGTTTTTTAAAATCACAGCTTCTAGAAGGTTTACATGAATTCTTAATAAACACGAGTTTTTAGAAAATGTGTTTTATTTCATAAATGGAATCAACAAAGTATGCACATTCTACATCATAACAACTTTCTATATCTTGTGCATGCATTTGGAAATAAGAAAAGCTTACTTCCCCCGTTTTTTAAAATCACAGCTTCTAGAAGGTTTACATGATTTCTTAAAAAACACGAGTTTTTAGAAAATGTGTTTTATTTCATAAATGGAATCAACAAAGTATGCACATTCTACGTCATAACGACTTTCTATAGTTTGCGCATGCGTCCAGAAATAAGAAAAGCTTACTTCCCCCGTTTTTTAAAATCACAGCTTCTAGAAGGTTTACATGATTTCTTAAAAAACACGAGTTTTTAGAAAATGTGTTTTATTTCATAAATGGAATCTACAAAGTATGCACATTCCATGTCATAACGACTTTCTATAGCTTGCGCATGCGTCCGGAAATAAGGAAATCTTACTTCCACCTTTTTTTAAAATCACAGCTTCTAGAAGGTTTACATGATTTCTTAAAAAACACGAGTGTTTAGAAAATGTGTTTTATTTCATAAATGGAATCAACAAAGTATGCAGAATCTACGTCATAACGAATTTATATAGTTTGCGCATGCGTCCGGAAAGAAGAAAATCTTACTTCCACCGTTTTTTAAAATCACAGCTTCTAGAAGGTTTACATGATTTCTTAAAAAACACGAGTTTTTAGAAAATGTGTTTTATTTCATAAATGGAATCTACAAAGTATGCACATTCTACGTCATAACGACTTTCTATAGTTTGCGCATTCGTCCGGAAATAAGAAAAGCTTACTTCCACCGTTTTTTAAAATCACATCTTCTAGAAGGTTTACATGATTTCGTAAAAAATATGAGTTTTTAGAAAATGTGTTTTAGTTCATAAATGGAATCTAAAAAGTATGCCCATTCTACGTCATAATGAGTTTCTATAGTTGGGCATGCGTCCGGAAATAAGAAAAGCTTACTTCCACCGTTTTTTGAAATCACAGCTTCTAGAAGGTTTACATGATTTCGTAAAAAACACGAGTTTTTAGAAAATGTGTTTTATTTCATAAATGGAATCAACAAAGTATGCACATTCTACCTCATAACGACTTTCTATAATTTGCGCATGCTTCCGGAAATAAGAAAAGCTTACTTCCACAGTTTTTTTAAATCATAGCTTCCAGAAGGTTTACATGATTTCGTAAAAAACACGAGTTTTTAGAAAATGTGTTTTATTTCATAAATGGAATCTACAAAGTATGCACATTTTATGTCATAACGACTTTCTATAGTTGGGGATGCGTCCGGAAATAAGAAAAGCTTACTTCCACCGTTTTTTGAAATCACAGCTTCTAGAAGGTTTACATGATTTCATAAAAAACACAAGTTTTTAGAAAATGTGTTTTATTTCATAAATGGAATCTACAAAGTATGCACATTCTACGTCATAACGACTTTCTATAGTTTGCGCATGCGTCCAGAAATAAGAAAAGCTTACTTCCACCGTTTTTTAAAATCACAGCTTCTAGAAGGTTTACATGATTTCGTAAAAAACACAAGTTTTTAAAAAATGTGTTTTATTTCATTAATAGAATCTACAAAGTATGCACATTCTACGTCATAACGATTTTCTATAGTTTGCGCATGCGTCCAGAAATAAGAAAAGCTTACTTCCACCGTTTTTTAAAATCACAGCTTCTAGAAGGTTTACATGATTTCTTAAAAAACACGAGTTTTTAGAAAATGTGTTTTATTTCATAAATGGAATCAACAAAGTATGCACATTCTATGTCATAGCGACATTCTATAGTTTGCACATTCATCCGGAAATAAGAAAAGCTTACTTTCACCGTTTTACTAAATCACAGCTTCTAGAAGGTTTACATGATTTCATGAAAAACACGAGTTTTTAGAAAATGTGTTTTATTTCATAAGTGGAATCTACAAAGTATGCACATTCTACGTCATAACGAGTTTCTATAGTTGGGCATGCGTCCGGAAATAAGAAAAGCTTACTTCCACCGTTTTTTAAAATCACCGCTTCTAGAAGGTTTACATGATTTCGTAAAAAACACGAGTTTTTAGAAAATGTGTTATATTTCATAAATGGAATCTACAAAGTATGCACATTCTACGTCAACACGACTTTCTATAGTTTGCGCATGCGTCTGGAAATAAGAAAAGCTTACTTCCCCCGTTTTTTAAAATCACAGCTTCTAGAAGGTTTACATGATTGCTTAAAAAACAGGAGTTTTTAGAAAATGTGTTTTATTTCATAAATGGAATCTACAAAGTATGCACATTCTACGTCATAACGACTTTCTATAGTTTGCGCATGCGTCCGGAAATAAGAAAAGCTTACTTCCACCGTTTTTTAAAATCACAGCTTCTAGAAGGTTTACATGATTTCGTAAAAAACACGAGTTTTTAGAAAATGTGTTTTATTTCATAAATTGAATCTACAAAGTATGCACATTCTACGTCAGAATGACTTTCTATAGTTTGCGCATGCGTCCAGAAAGAAGAAACGCTTACTTCCCCCGTTTTTTAAAATCACAGCTTCTAGAAGGTTTACATGAATTCTTAAAAAACACGAGTTTTTAGAAAATGTGTTTTATTTCATAAATGGAATCAACAAAGTATGCACATTCTACATCATAACGACTTTCTATATCTTGTGCATGCATTTGGAAATAAGAAAAGCTTACTTCCCCCGTTTTTTAAAATCACAGCTTCTAGAAGGTTTACATGATTTCTTAAAAAACACGAGTTTTTAGAAAATGTGTTTTATTTCATAAATGGAATCAACAAAGTATGCACATTCTACGTCATAACGACTTTCTATAGTTTGCGCATGCGTCCAGAAATAAGAAAAGCTTACTTCCCCCGTTTTTTAAAATCACAGCTTCTAGAAGGTTTACATGATTTCTTAAAAAACACGACTTTTTAGAAAATGTGTTTTATTTCATAAATTGAATCAACAAAGTATGCACATTCTACATCATAACGACTTTCTATAGTTTGCGCATGCGTTTGGAAATAAGAAAAGCTTACTTCCCCCGTTTTTTAAAATCACAACTTCTAGAAGGTTTACATGATTTCTTAAAAAAACACGAGTTTTTAGAAAATGTGTTTTATTTCATAAATGGAATGTACAAAGTATGCACATTCTACGTCATAGCAACTTTCTATAGTTGGGGATGCGTCCGGAAATAAGAAAAGCTTACTTCCACCGTTTTTTGAAATCACAGCTTCTAGAAGGTTTACATGATTTCGTAAAAAACACGAGTTTTTAGAAAATGTGTTTTATTTCATAAATGGAATCTACAAAGTATGCACATTCTACGTCATAACGACTTTCTATACTTTGCGCATGCGTCCGGAAATTCGAAAAAGCTTACCTCCACCGTTTTTTAAAATCACAGCTTCTAGAAGGTTTACATGATTTCGTAAAAAACACGAGTTTTTAGAAAATGTGTTTTATTTCATAAATGGAATCTACAAAGTATGCACATTCTACGCCATAATGGCTTTCTATAGTTTGCGCATGCATCCGGAAATAAGAAAAGCTTACTTCCACCGTTTTTTAAAATCACAGCTTCTAGAAGGTTTACATGATTTCGTAAAAAACACGAGTTTTTAGAAAATGTGTTTTATTTCATCAATGGAATCATCAAAGTATGCACATTCTACGTCATAACGACTTTCTATAGTTTTCGCATTCGTCCGGAAATAAGAAAAGCTTACTTCCCCCGTTTTTTAAAATCACAGCTTCTAGAAGGTTTACATGATTTCTTAAAAAACATGAGTTTTTAGAAAATGTGTTTTATTTCACAAATGGAATCAACAAAGTATTCACATTCTACGTCATAACGACTTTCTATAGTTTGTCCATGCGTCCGGAAATAAGAAAAGCTTACTTCCACCATTTTTTAATATCACAGCTTCTAGAAGGTTTACATGATTTCATAAAAAACACGAGTTTTTAGAAAATGTGTTTTATTTCATAAATGGAATCAACAAAGTATGCACATTCTACGTCATAACGACATTCTATAGTTTGCGCATTCGTCCGGAAATAAGAAAAGATTACTTCCACCGTTTTTTAAAATCACGGCTTCTAGAAGGTTTACATGATTTCTTAAAAAACACGAGTTTTTAGAAAATTTGTTATATTTCGTAAATGGAATCAACAAAGTATGCACATTCTACGTCATAACGACTTTCTATAGTTTGCGCATTCATCCAGAAATAAGAAAGGCTTACTTCCACCGTTTTTTAATATCACAGCTTCTAGAAGGTTTACATGATTTCGTACAAAACACGAGTTTTTAGAAAATGTGTTCATAGATGGAATCAACAAAGTATGCACATTCTACGTCATAACGACTTTCTATAGTTTGCGCATTCATCCGGAAATAAGAAAGGCTTACTTCCACCGTTTTTTAATATCACAGCTTCTAGAAGGTTTACATGATTTCGTACAAAACACGAGTTTTTAGAAAATGTGTTCATAGATGGAATAAACAAAGTATGCACATTCTACGTCATAACGATTTTCTATAGTTTGCGCATGCGTCCGGAAATAAGAAAAGCTTACTTCCACCGTTTTTTAAAATCACAGCTTCTAGAAGGTTTACATGATTTCATAAAAAACACGAGTTTTTAGAAAATGTGTTTTATTTCATAAATGGAATCTACAAAGTATGCACATTCTACGTCATAACGACTTTCTATAGTTTGCTTATGCGTCCAGAAATAAGAAAAGCTTACTTCCACCGTTTTTTAAAATCACATCTTCTAGAAGGGTTACATGATTTCTTAAAAAACACGAGTTTTTAGAAAATGTGTTTTATTTCATAAATGGAATCAACAAAGTATGCACATTCTACGTCATAACTACTTTCTATAGTTTGCGCATGCGTCCGGAAATAAGAAAAGCTTACTTCCACCGTTTTTTAAAATCACAGCTTCTAGAAGGTTTACATGATTTCTTAAAAAACACGAGTTTTTAGAAAATGTGTTTTATTTCATAAATGGAATCAACAAAGTATGCACATTCTACGTCATAACGACTTTCTATAGTTTGCACATTCGTCCGGAAATAAGAAAAGCTTACTTCCACCGTTTTTTAAAATCACAGCTTCTAGAAGGTTTACATGATTTCTTTAAAAACACGAGTTTTTAGAAAATGTGTTATATTTCATAAATGGAATCAACAAAGTATGCACATTCTACGTCATAACGACTTTCTATAGTTTGCGCATTCGTCCGGAAATAAGAAAAGTTTCCTTCCACCATTTTTTAAAATCATAGCTTCTAGAAGGTTTACATGATTTCGAAAAAAACACGAGTTTTTAGAAAATGTGTTTTATTTCATAAATGTAATCTACAAATTATGCACATTCTACGTCATAACGACTTTCTATAGTTTGCGCATGCGTCCGGAAATAAGAAAAGCTTTCTTCCCCCGTTTTTAAAATCACAGCTTCTAGAAGGTTTACATGATTTCTTAAAAAACACGAGTTTTTAGAAAATGTGTTTTATTTCATAAATGGAATCAACAAAGTATGCACATTCTACATCATAACGACTTTCTATATTTTGTGCATGCATTTGGAAATAAGAAAAGCTTACTTCCCCCGTTTTTTAAAATCACAGCTTCTAGAAGGTTTACATGATTTCTTAAAAAACACGAGTTTTTAGAAAATGTGTTTTATTTCATAAATGGAATCAACAAAGTATGCACATTCTATGTCATAACGACTTTCTATAGTATGCGCATGCGTCCGGAAATAAGAAAAGCTTACTTCCCCCGTTTTTTTAAATCACAGCTTCTAGAAGGTTTACATGATTTCTTAAAAAACACGAGTTTTTAGAAAATGTGTTTTATTTCATAAATGGAATCTACAAAGTATGCACATTCCATGTCATAACGCCTTTCTATAGCTTGCGCATGCGTCCGGAAATAAGAAAATCTTACTTCCACCTTTTTTTAAAATCACAGCTTCTAGAAGGTTTACATGATTTCTTAAAAAACACGAGTGTTTAGAAAATGTGTTTTATTTCATAAATGGAATCAACAAAGTATGCACAATCTACGTCATAACGAATTTTTGTAGTTTGCGCATGCATCCGGAAAGAAGAAAATCTTACTTCCACCGTTTTTTAAAATCACAGCTTCTAGAAGGTTTACATGATTTCTTAAAAAACACGAGTTTTTAGAAAATGTGTTTTATTTCATAAATGGAATCTACAAAGTATGCACATTCTACGTCATAACGACTTTCTATAGTTTGCGCATTCGTCCGGAAATAAGAAAAGCTTACTTCCACCGTTTTTTAAAATCACATCTTCTAGAAGGTTTACATGATTTCGTAAAAAACATGAGTTTTTAGAAAATGTGTTTTAGTTCATAAATGGAATCTAAAAAGTATGCCCATTCTACGTCATAATGAGTTTCTATAGTTGGGCATGCGTCCGGAAATAAGAAAAGCTTACTTCCACCGTTTTTTGAAATCACAGCTTCTAGAAGGTTTACATGATTTCGTAAAAAACACGAGTTTTTAGAAAATGTGTTTTATTTCATAAATGGAATCAACAAAGTATGCACATTCTACGTCATAGCGACTTTCTATAATTTGCGCATGCTTCCGGAAATAAGAAAAGCTTACTTCCACAGTTTTTTTAAATCATAGCTTCCAGAAGGTTTACATGATTTCGTAAAAAACACGAGTTTTTAGAAAATGTGTTTTATTTCATAAATGGAATCTACAAAGTATGCACATTTTATGTCATAACGACTTTCTATAGTTGGGGATGCGTCCGGAAATAAGAAAAGCTTACTTCCACCGTTTTTTGAAATCACAGCTTCTAGAAGGTTTACATGATTTCATAAAAAACACAAGTTTTTAGAAAATGTGTTTTATTTCATAAATGGAATCTACAAAGTATGCACATTCTACGTCATAACGACTTTCTATAGTTTGCGCATGCATCCAGAAATAAGAAAAGCTTACTTCCACCGTTTTTTAAAATCACAGCTTCTAGAAGGTTTACATGATTTCGTAAAAAACACAAGTTTTTAGAAAATGTGTTTTATTTCATTAATAGAATCTACAAAGTATGCACATTCTACATCATAACGACTTTCTATAGTTTGCGCATGCGTCCAGAAATAAGAAAAGCTTACTTCCACCGTTTTTTAAAATCACAGCTTCTAGAAGGTTTACATGATTTCTTAAAAAACACGAGTTTTTAGAAAATGTGTTTTATTTCATAAATGGAATCAACAAAGTATGGACATTCTATGTCATAGCGACATTCTATAGTTTGCACATTCATCCGGAAATAAGAAAAGCTTACTTTCACCGTTTTACTAAATCACAGCTTCTAGAAGGTTTACATGATTTCATGAAAAACACGAGTTTTTAGAAAATGTGTTTTATTTCATAAGTGGAATCTACAAAGTATGCACATTCTACGTCATAACGAGTTTCTATAGTTGGGCATGCGTCCAGAAATAAGAAAAGCTTACTTCCACCGTTTTTTAAAATCACCGCTTCTAGAAGGTTTACATGATTTCGTAAAAAACACGAGTTTTTAGAAAATGTGTTATATTTCATAAATGGAATCTACAAACTATGCACATTCTACGTCAACACGACTTTCTATAGTTTGCGCATGCGTCTGGAAATAAGAAAAGCTTACTTCCCCCGTTTTTTAAAATCACAGCTTCTAGAAGGTTTACATGATTGCTTAAAAAACAGGAGTTTTTAGAAAATGTGTTTTATTTCATAAATGGAATCTACAAAGTATGCACATTCTACGCCATAACGACTTTCTATAGTTTGCGCATGCGTCCGGAAATAAGAAAAGCTTACTTCCACCGTTTTTTAAAATCACAGCTTCTAGAAGGTTTACATGATTTCGTAAAAAACACGAGTTTTTAGAAAATGTGTTTTATTTCATAAATTGAATCTACAAAGTATGCACATTCTACGTCATAATGACTTTCTATAGTTTGCGCATGCGTCCAGAAAGAAGAAACGCTTACTTCCCCCGTTTTTTAAAATCACAGCTTCTAGAAGGTTTACATGAATTCTTAATAAACACGAGTTTTTAGAAAATGTGTTTTATTTCATAAATGGAATCAACAAAGTATGCACATTCTACATCATAACGACTTTCTATATCTTGTGCATGCATTTGGAAATAAGAAAAGCTTACTTCCCCCGTTTTTTAAAATCACAGCTTCTAGAAGGTTTACATGATTTCTTAAAAAACACGAGTTTTTAGAAAATGTGTTTTATTTCATAAATGGAATCAACAAAGTATGCACATTCTACGTCATAACGACTTTCTATAGTTTGCGCATGCGTCCGGAAATAAGAAAAGCTTACTTCCCCCGTTTTTTAAAATCACAGCTTCTAGAAGGTTTACATGATTTCTTAAAAAACACGAGTTTTTAGAAAATGTGTTTTATTTCATAAATGGAATAAACAAAGTATGCACATTCTACGTCATAACGACTTTCTATAGTTTGCGCATGCGTCCGGAAATAAGAAAAGCTTACTTCCCCCGTTTTTTAAAATCACAGCTTCTAGAAGGTTTACATGATTTCTTAAAAAACACGACTTTTTAGAAAATGTGTTTTATTTCATAAATTGAATCAACAAAGTATGCACATTCTACGTCATAACGACTTTCTATAGTTTGCGCATGCGTTTGGAAATAAGAAAAGCTTACTTCCCCCGTTTTTTAAAATCACAGCTTCTAGAAGGTTTACATGATTTCTTAAAAAAACACGAGTTTTTAGAAAATGTGTTTTATTTCATAAATGGAATGTACAAAGTATGCACATTCTACGTCATAGCGACTTTCTATAGTTGGGGATGCGTCCGGAAATAAGAAAAGCTTACTTCCACCGTTTTTTGAAATCACTGCTTCTAGAAGGTTTACATGATTTCGTAAAAAACACGGGTTTTTATAAAATGTGTTTTATTTCATAAATGGAATCTACAAAGTATGCACATTCTACGTCATAACGACTTTCTATAGTTTGCGCATGCGTCCGGAAATAAGAAAAGCTTACTTCCACCGTTTTTTAAAATCACAGCTTCTAGAAGGTTTACATGATTTCGTAAAAAACACGAGTTTTTAGAAAATGTGTTTTATTTCATAAATGGAATCTACAAAGTATGCACATTCTACGCCATAATGGATTTCTATAGTTTGCGCATGCGTCCGGAAATAAGAAAAGCTTACTTCCACCGTTTTTTAAAATCACAGCTTCTAGAAGGTTTACATGATTTCGTAAAAAACACGAGTTTTTAGAAAATGTGTTTTATTTCATAAATGGAATCTACAAAGTATGCACATTCTACGTCATAACGACTTTCTATAGTTTGCGCATGTGTCCGGAAAGAAGAAAAGCTTACTTCCCCCGTTTTTTAAAATCACTGCTTCTAGAAGGTTTACATGAATTCCTAAAAAACACGAGTTTTTAGAAAATGTGTTTTATTTCATAAATGGAATCAACAAAGTATGCACATTCTACGTGATAACGACTTTCTATAGTTTGCGCATGCGTTTGGAAATAAGAAAAGCTTACTTCCCCCCTTTTTTAAAATCGCGGCTTCTAGAAGGTTTACATGATTTCTTAAAAAAAACGAGTTTTTAGAAAATGTGTTTTAATTCATAAATGGAATCAACAAACTATGCACAATGTACGTCATAACGACTTTCTATAGTTTGCGCATGCGTCCGGAAATAAGAAAAGCTTACTTCCACCCTTTTTTAAAATCACAGCTTCTAGAAGGTTTAGATGATTTCTTAAAAAACACGAGTTTTTAGAAAATCTGTTTTATTTCATAAATAGAATCAACAAAGTATGCACATTCTACGTCATAACGACTTTCTATAGTTTGCGCATTTGTCCGGAAATAAGAAAAGATTACTTCCACTGTTTTTTAAAATCACAGCTTCTAGAAGGTTTACATGATTTCGTAAAAAACATAAATGGAATCTACAAAGTATGCACATTCTACATCATAACGACTTTCTATAGTTGGGCATGCATCTGGAAATAAGAAAACCTTACTTCCACCGTTTTTTAAAATCACAGCTTCTAGAAGGTTTACATGATTTCGTAAAAAACACGAGTTTTTAGAAAATGTGTTTTATTTCATAAATGGAATCAACAAAGTATGCACATTCTACGTCATAACGACTTTCTATAATTTGCGCATGCGTCCGGAAATAAGAAAAGCTTACTTCCACTATTTTTTAAAATCACAGCTTCTAGAAGGTTTACATGATTTCGTAAAAACACGAGTTTTTAGAAAATGTGTTTTAGTTCATAAATGGAATCTACAAAGTATGCACATTCTACGTCATAACGACTTTCTATACTTTGCGCATGCGTCCGGAAATAAGAAAAGCTTACTTCCACCGTTTTTTGAAATCACAGCTTCTAGAAGGTTTACATGATTTCGTAAAAAACACAAGTTTTTAGAAAATGTGTTTTATTTCATAAATGGAATCTACAAAGTATGCACATTCTACTTCATAACGAGTTTCTATAGTTTGCGCATGCGTCCGGAAATAAGAAAATCTTACTTCCACCATTTTTTAAAATCACAGCTTCTAGAAGGTTTACATGATTTCGTAAAAAACATGAGTTTTTAGAAAATGTGTTTTATTTCATTAATGGAATCTACAAAGTATGCACATTCTATGTCATAACGACTTTCTATAGTTTGCGCATGCGTCCGGAAATAAGAAAAGCTTACTTCCCCCGTTTTTTAAAATCACAGCTTCTAGAAGGTTTACATGATTTTTTTAAAAACACGAGTTTTTAGAAAATGTGTTTTATTTCATAAATGGAATCAACAAAGTATGCACATTCTACGTCATAACGACTTTCAATAGTTTGCGCATGCATTTGGAAACAAGAAAAGTTTACTTCCCCCGTTTTTTAAAATCACAGCTTTTAGATCGTTTACATGATTTCGTAAAAAACACAAGTTTTTAGAAAATGTGTTTTATTTCATAAATGGAATCTACAAAGTATGCACATTCTACTTCATAACGAGTTTCTATAGTTTGCGCATGCGTTCGGAAATAAGAAAATCTTACTTCCACCATTTTTTAAAATCACAGCTTCTAGAAGGTTTACATGATTTCGTAAAAAACATGAGTTTTTAGAAAATGTGTTTTATTTCATTAATGGAATCTACAAAGTATGCACATTCTATGTCATAACGACTTTCTATAGTTTGCGCATGCGTCCGGAAATAAGAAAAGCTTACTTCCCCCGTTTTTTAAAATCACAGCTTCTAGAAGGTTTACATGATTTTTTAAAAAACACGAGTTTTTAGAAAATGTGTTTTATTTCATAAATGGAATCAACAAAGTATGCACATTCTACGTCATAACGACTTTCAATAGTTTGCGCATGCATTTGGAAACAGGAAAAGTTTACTTCCCCCGTTTTTTAAAATCACAGCTTTTAGATCGTTTACATGATTTCGTAAAAAACACGAGTTTTTAGAAAATGTGTTTTATTTCATAAATGGAATCTACAAATTATGCACATTCTACGTCATAACGGCATTCTATAGTTTGCGCATTCGTCCCGAAGTAAGAAAAGCTTACTTCCACCGTTTTTTAAAATCACAGCTTCTAGAAGGTTTACATGATTTCGTAAAAAACACGAGTTTTTAGAAAATGTGATTTATTTCATAAATGGAATCTACAAAGTATGCACATTCTACGTCATAACGGCATTCTATAGTTTGCGCATTCGTCCGGAAATAAGAAAAGCTTACTTCCACCATTTTTTTAAATCACAGCTTCTAGAAGGTTTACATGATTTCGTAAAAAACACGAGTTTTTAAAATATGTGTTTTATTTCATAAATGGAATCAACAAAGTATGCACATTCTACGTCATAACGACTTTCTATTGTTTGCGCATGCGTTTGGAAATAAGAAAAGCTTACTTTCCCCGTTTTTTAAAATCACAGCTTCTAGAAGGTTTACATGATTTCTTAAAAAACACGAGTTTTTAGAAAATGTGTTTTATTTCATAAATGGAATCAACAAAGTATGCACATTCTACGTCATAAGGATTTTCTATAGTTTGCGCATGCGTCCGGAAATAAGAAAAGCTTACTTCCACCGTTTTTTAAAATCACAGCTTCTAGAAGGTTTACATGATTTCTTAAAAAACACGAGTTTTTAGAAAATGTGTTTTATTTCATAAATGGAATCAACAAACTATGCACATTGTACGCCATAAAGACTTTCTATAGTTTGTGCATGCGCTTGGAAATAAGAAAATCTTACTTCCCCCGTTTTTTAAAATCACAGCTTCTAGAAGGTTTACATGATTTCGTAAAAAACACGAGTTTTTAGAAAATGTGTTTTATTTTATAAATTGAATCTACAAAGTATGCACATTCTACGTCATAACGACTTTCAATAGTTTGCGCATGCGTTTGGAAATAAGAAAAGCTTACTTCCCCCGTTTTTTAAAATCACAGCTTCTAGAAGGTTTACATGATTTCTTAAAAAACACGAGTTTTTAGAAAATGTGTTTTATTTCTTAAATGGAATCAACAAAGTATGCACATTCTACGTCATAACGAATTTCTATAGTTTGCGCATTCGTCCAGAAATAAGAAAAGCTTACTTCCACCGTTTTTTAAAATCACAGCTTCTAGAAGGTTTACATGATTTCTTAAAAAACACGAGTTTTTAGAAAATGTGTTTTATTTCATAAATGGAATCTACAAAGTATGCACATTCTACGTCATAACGACTTTCTATAGTTGGGGATGCATCCGGAAATAAGAAAAGCTTACTTCCACCGTTTTTTGAAATCACGGCTTCTAGAAGGTTTACATGATTTCGTAAAAAACACAAGTTTTTAGAAAATGTGTTTTATTTCATAAATGGAATCTACAAAGTATGCACATTCTACGTCATAACGACTTTCTATAGTTTGCGCATGCGTCCGGAAATAAGAAAAGCTTACTTCCCCCGTGTTTTAAAATCACAGCTTCTAGAAGGTTTACATTATTTCTTAAAAAACACGAGTTTTTAAAATATGTGTTTTATTTCATAAATGGAATCAACAAAGTATGCACATTCTACGTCATAACGACTTTCTATAGTTTGCGCATGCGTACGGAAATAAGAAAAGCTTACTTCCCCCGTCTTTTAAAATCACAGCTTCTAGAAGGTTTACATGATTTCTTAAAAAACACGAATTTTTAGAAAATGTGTTTTATTTCATAAATAGAATAAACAAAGTATGCAAATTCTACGTCATAACGACTTTCTATAGTTTGCGCATGCATTTGGAAATAAGAAAAGCTTACTTCCCCCGTTTTTTAAAATCACAGCTTCTAGAAGGTTTACATCATTTCGTAAAAAACACGAGTTTTTAGAAAATGTGTTTTATTTCATAAACGGAATCAACAAAGTATGCACATTCTACGTCATAACGACGTTCTATAGTTTGTGCATGCGTCCGGAAATAAGAAAAGCTTACTTCCCCCGTTTTTTAAAATCACACCTTCTAGAAGGTTTACATCATTTCGTAAAAAACACGAGTTTTTATGAAATGTGTTTTATTTCATAAATGGAATCAACAAAGTATGCACATTCTACGTCATAACGACTTTCTATAGTTTGCACATGCGTCCGGAAATAAGAAAAGCTTACTTCCCCCGTTTTTTAAAATCACAGGATCTAGAAGGTTTACATGATTTCTTAAAAAACATGAGTTTTTAGAAAATGTGTTTTCTTTCATAAATGGAATCAACAAAGTATGCAGATTCTACGTCATAACGACTTTCTATAGTTTACGCATGCGTTTGGAAATAAGAAAAGCTTACTTCCCCCGTTTTTTAAAATCACAGCTTTTAGAAGGTTTACATGATTTCTTAAAAAACGCGAGTTTTTAGAAAATGTGTTTTATTTCATAAATTGAATCAACAAAGTATGCACATTCTACGTTATAACGACTTTCTATAGTTTGCGCATGCGTCCGGAAATAAGAAAAGCTTACTTCCCCCGTTTTTTAAAATCACAGCATCTAGAAGGTTTACATGATTTCTTAAAAAACACGAATTTTTAGAAAATGTGTTTTATTTCATAAATAGAATCAACAAAGTATGCAAATTCTACGTCATAACGACTTTCTATAGTTTGCGCATGCATTTGGAGATAAGAAAAGCTTACTTCCCCCGTTTTTTAAAATCACAGCTTCTAGAAGGTTTACATCATTTCGTAAAAAACACGAGTTTTTAGAAAATGTGTTTTATTTCATCAATGAAATCAACAAAGTATGCACATTCTACGTCATAACGACGTTCTATAGTTTGTGCATGCGTCCGGAAATAAGGAAAGCTTACTTCCCCCGTTTTTTAAAATCACAGCTTCTAGAAGGTTTACATGCTTTCTTAAAAAACACAAATTTTTAGAAAATGTGTTTTATTTCATAAATGAAATCAACAAAGTATGCACATTCTACGTCATAACGACTTTCTATAGTTTGCGCATGCGTACGGAAATAAGAAAATCTTACTTCCCCCGTTTTTTAAAATCACAGCTTCTAGAAAGTTTACATGATTTCTTAAAAAACACGAGTTTTTAGAAAATGTAATTTATTTCATAAATGGAATCTACAAAGTATGCACATTCTACGTCATAACGACTTTCTATAGTTTGCGCATGCGTCCGGAAATAAGAAAAGCTTAGTTCCCCCGTATTTTAAAATCACAGCTTCTAGAAGGTTTACATGATTTCTTAAAAAACACGAGTTTTTAGAAAATGTGTTTTATTTCATAAATGGAATCAACAAAGTATGCACATTCTACGTAATAACGAATTTCTATAGCTTGCGCATTCGACTGGAAATAAGAAAAGCTTACTTGCACCGTTTTTTAAAATCACAGCATCTAGAAGGTTTACATGATTTCGTAAAAAACACGAGTTTTTAGAAAATGTGTTTTATTTCATAAATGGAATCAACAAAGTATGCACATTCTACGTCATAACGACGTTCTATAGTTTGCGCATGCGTCCGGAAAAAGAAAAGATTACTTCCCCCGTTTTTTAAAATCACAGCTTCTAGAAGGTTTACTTGCTTTCTTAAAAAACACGAGTTTTTAGAAAATATGTTTTATTTCATAAATGAAATCAAAAAAGTATGCACATTCTACGTCATAACGACTTTCTATAGTTTGCGCATGCGTTTGGAAATAAGAAAAGCTTACTTCCCCCGTTTTTTAAAATCACAGCGTCTAGAAGGTTTACATGATTTCTTAAAAAACACGAGTTTTTAGAAAATGTGTTTTATTTCATAAATGGAATCTACAAAGTATACACATTCTACGTCATAACGACTTTCTATAATTTGCACATGCGTCCGGAAATAAGAAAAGCTTAGTTCCCCGTTATTTTAAATCACAGCATCTAGAAGGTTTACATGATTTCTTAAAAAACACGAGTTTTTAGAAAATGTGTTTTATTTCATAAATGGAATCAACAAAGTATGCACATTCTACGTAATAACGACTTTCTATAGCTTGCGCATTCGACTGGAAATAAGAAAAGCTTACTTGCACCGTTTTTTAAAATCACAGCATCTAGAAGGTTTACATGATTTCGTAAAAAACACGAGTTTTTAGAAAATGTGTCTTATTTCATAAATGGAATCAACAAAGTATGCACATTCTACGCCATAAGGAATTTCTATAGTTTGTGCATGCGTCCGGAAATAAGAAACGCTTACTTCCACCGTTTTTGAAAATCACAGCTTCTAGAAGGTTTACATGATTTCGTAAAATACACAAGTTTCTAGAAAATGTGTTTTATTTCATAAATGGAATCAAATAAGTATGCACATTCTGCGTCATAACGACGTTCTATAGTTTGCGCATGCGTTTGGAAATAAGAAAAGCTTACTTCCACCGTTTTTTAAAATCACAGCTTCTAGAAGGTTTACATGATTTCGTAAAAAACACGAGTTTTTAGAAAATGTGTTTTATTTTATAAATATAATCTACAAAGTATGCACATTCTACGTCATAACGACTTTCTATAGTTTGCGCATGCGTCCGGAAAGAAGAAATTCTTACTTCCCCCGTTTTTTAAAATCACAGCTTCTAGAAGGTTTACATGAATTCTTAAAAAACACGAGTTTTTAGAAAATGTGTTTTATTTCATAAATGGAATCAACAAAGTATGCACATTCTACGTCATAACGAAGTTCTATAGTTTGCGCATTCGTCCAGAAATAAGAAAAGCTTACTTCCACCGTTTTTTAAAATCACAGCTTCTAGAAGGTTTACATGATTTCGTAAAAAACACGAGTTTTTAGAAAATGTGTTTTATTTCATAAATGGAATCTACAAAGTATGCACATTCTACGTCATAACGACTTTCTATAGTTGGGGATGCATCCGGAAATAAGAAAAGCTTACTTCCACCGTTTTTTGAAATCACAGCTTCTAGAAGGTTTACATGATTTCGTAAAAAACACAAGTTTTTAGAAAATGTGTTTTATTTCATAAATGGAATCTACAAAGTATGCACATTCTACGTCATAACGACTTTCTATAGTTTGCGCATGCGTCCGGAAATAAGAAAAGCTTACTTCCCCTGTTTTTTAAAATCACAGCTTCTAGAAGGTTTACATGATTTCTTAAAAAACACGAGTTTTTAGAAAATGTGTTTTATTTCATAAATGGAATCAACAAAGTATGCACATTCTACGTCATAAGGATTTTCTATAGTTTGCGCATGCGTCCGGAAATAAGAAAAGCTTACTTCCACCGTTTTTTAAAATCACAGCTTCTAGAAGGTTTACATGATTTCTTAAAAAACACGAGTTTTTAGAAAATGTGTTTTATTTCATAAATGGAATCAACAAAGTATGCACATTCTACGTAATAATGAATTTCTATAGCTTGCGCATTCGACTGGAAATAAGAAAAGCTTACTTGCACCGTTTTTTAAAATCACAGCATCTAGAAGGTTTACATGATTTCGTAAAAAACACGAGTTTTTAGAAAATGTGTTTTATTTCATAAATGGAATCAACAAAGTATGCACATTCTACGTCATAACGACGTTCTATAGTTTGCGCATGCGTCCGGAAAAAGAAAAGATTACTTCCCCCGTTTTTTAAAATCACAGCTTCTAGAAGGTTTACTTGCTTTCTTAAAAAACACGAGTTTTTAGAAAATATGTTTTATCTCATAAATGAAATCAAAAAAGTATGCACATTCTACGTCATAACGACTTTCTATTGTTTGCGCATGCGTTTGGAAATAAGAAAAGCTTACTTCCCCCGTTTTTTAAAATCACAGCGTCTAGAAGGTTTACATGATTTCTTAAAAAACACGAGTTTTTAGAAAATGTGTTTTATTTCATAAATGGAATCTACAAAGTATACACATTCTACGTCATAACGACTTTCTATAGTTTGCGCATGCGTCCGGAAATAAGAAAAGCTTAGTTCCCCGTTATTTAAAATCACAACTTCTAGAAGGTTTACATGATTTCTTAAAAAACACGAGTTTTTAGAAAATGTGTTTTATTTCATAAATGGAATCAACAAAGTATGCACATTCTACGTAATAACGACTTTCTATAGCTTGCGCATTCGACTGGAAATAAGAAAAGCTTACTTGCACCGTTTTTTAAAATCACAGCATCTAGAAGGTTTACATGATTTCGTAAAAAACACGAGTTTTTAGAAAATGTGTTTTATTTCATAAATGGAATCAACAAAGTATGCACATTCTACGTAATAACGAATTTCTATAGCTTGCGCATTCGACTGGAAATAAGAAAAGCTTACTTGCACCGTTTTTTAAAATCACAGCATCTAGAAGGTTTACATGATTTCGTAAAAAACACGAGTTTTTAGAAAATGTGTTTTATTTCATAAATGGAATCAACAAAGTATGCACATTCTACGTCATAACGACTTTCTATAGTTTGCGCATGCGTCCGGAAATAAGAAAAGCTTACTTCCCCTGTTTTTTAAAATCACAGCTTCTAGAAGGTTTACATGATTTCGTAAAAAACACGAGTTTTTAGAAAATGTGTTTTATTTCATAAATGGAATCAACAAAGTATGCACATTCTACGTAATAACGAATTTCTATAGCTTGCGCATTCGACTGGAAATAAGAAAAGCTTACTTCCCCTGTTTTTTAAAATCACAGCTTCTAGAAGGTTTACATGATTTCTTAAAAAACACGAGTTTTTAGAAAATGTGTTTTATTTCATAAATGGAATCAACAAAGTATGCACATTCTACGTCATAAGGATTTTCTATAGTTTGCGCATGCGTCCGGAAATAAGAAAAGCTTACTTCCACCGTTTTTTAAAATCACAGCTTCTAGAAGGTTTACATGATTTCTTAAAAAACACGAGTTTTTAGAAAATGTGTTTTATTTCAATAATGGAATCAACAAAGTATGCACATTCTACGTAATAATGAATTTCTATAGCTTGCGCATTCGACTGGAAATAAGAAAAGCTTACTTGCACCGTTTTTTAAAATCACAGCATCTAGAAGGTTTACATGATTTCGTAAAAAACACGAGTTTTTAGAAAATGTGTTTTATTTCATAAATGGAATCAACAAAGTATGCACATTCTACGTCATAACGACGTTCTATAGTTTGCGCATGCGTCCGGAAAAAGAAAAGATTACTTCCCCCATTTTTTAAAATCACAGCTTCTAGAAGGTTTACTTGCTTTCTTAAAAAACACTAGTTTTTAGAAAATATGTTTTATTTCATAAATGAAATCAAAAAAGTATGCACATTCTACGTCATAACGACTTTCTATAGTTTGCGCATGCGTTTGGAAATAAGCAAAGCTTACTTCCCCCGTTTTTTAAAATCACAGCGTCTAGAAGGTTTACATGATTTCTTAAAAAACACGAGTTTTTAGAAAATGTGTTTTATTTCATAAATGGAATCTACAAAGTATACACATTCTACGTCATAACGACTTTCTATAGTTTGCGCATGCGTACGGAAATAAGAAAATCTTACTTCCCCCGTTTTTTAAAATCACAGCTTCTAGAAAGTTTACATGATTTCTTAAAAAACACGAGTTTTTAGAAAATGTGTTTTATTTCATAAATGGAATCTACAAAGTATGCACATTCTACGTCATAACGACTTTCTATAGTTTGCGCATGCGTCCGGAAATAAGAAAAGCTTAGTTCCCCCGTATTTTAAAATCACAGCTTCTAGAAGGTTTACATGATTTCTTAAAAAACACGAGTTTTTAGAAAATGTGTTTTATTTCATAAATGGAATCAACAAAGTATGCACATTCTACGTAATAACGAATTTCTATAGCTTGCGCATTCGACTGGAAATAAGAAAAGCTTACTTGCACCGTTTTTTAAAATCACAGCATCTAGAAGGTTTACATGATTTCGTAAAAAACACGAGTTTTTAGAAAATGTGTTTTATTTCATAAATGGAATCAACAAAGTATGCACATTCTACGTCATAACGACGTTCTATAGTTTGCGCATGCGTCCGGAAAAAGAAAAGATTACTTCCCCCGTTTTTTAAAATCACAGCTTCTAGAAGGTTTACTTGCTTTCTTAAAAAACACGAGTTTTTAGAAAATATGTTTTATTTCATAAATGAAATCAAAAAAGTATGCACATTCTACGTCATAACGACTTTCTATAGTTTGCGCATGCGTTTGGAAATAAGAAAAGCTTACTTCCCCCGTTTTTTAAAATCACAGCGTCTAGAAGGTTTACATGATTTCTTAAAAAACACGAGTTTTTAGAAAATGTGTTTTATTTCATAAATGGAATCTACAAAGTATACACATTCTACGTCATAACGACTTTCTATAGTTTGCGCATGCGTCCGGAAATAAGAAAAGCTTAGTTCCCCGTTATTTAAAATCACAGCTTCTAGAAGGTTTACATGATTTCTTAAAAAACACGAGTTTTTAGAAAATGTGTTTTATTTCATAAATGGAATCAACAAAGTATGCACATTCTACGTAATAACGACTTTCTATAGCTTGCGCATTCGACTGGAAATAAGAAAAGCTTACTTGCACCGTTTTTTAAAATCACAGCATCTAGAAGGTTTACATGATTTCGTAAAAAACACGAGTTTTTAGAAAATGTGTCTTATTTCATAAATGGAATCAACAAAGTATGCACATTCTACGCCATAAGGAATTTCTATAGTTTGCGCATGCGTCCGGAAATAAGAAACGCTTACTTCCACCGTTTTTCAAAATCACAGCTTCTAGAAGGTTTACATGATTTCGTAAAATACACAAGTTTCTAGAAAATGTGTTTTATTTCATAAATGGAATCAACCAAGTATGCACATTCTGCGTCATAACGACGTTCTATAGTTTGCGCATGCGTTTGGAAATAAGAAAAGCTTACTTCCCCCGTTTTTTAAAATCACAGCGTCTAGAAGGTTTACATGATTTCTTAAAAAACACGAGTTTTTAGAAAATGTGTGTTATTTCATAAATGGAATCAACAAAGTATGCACATTCTACGTCATAAGGACTTTCTATAGTTTGTGCATTCGTCCGGAAATAAGAAAAGCTTACTTCCCCCGTTTTTTAAAATCACAGCTTCTAGAAGGTTTACATGATTTCTTAAAAAACACGAGTTTTTAGAAAATGTGTTTTATTTCGTAAATGGAATCAACAAAGTACGCACATTCTATGTCATAACGACTTTCTATAGTTTGCGCATGCATTTGGAAATAAGAAAAGCTTACTTCCACCGTTTTTCAAAATCACAGCTTCTAGAAGGTTTACATGGTTTCTTAGAAAACACGAGTTTTTAGAAAATGTGTTTTATTTCATAAATGGAATCAACAAAGTATGCACATTCTACGTCATAACTACTTTCTATAATTTGCGCATGCTTCCGGAAATAAGAAAAGCTTACTTCCACAGTTTTTTTAAATCACAGCTTCCAGAAGGCTTACATCATTTCGTAAAAAACACGAGTTTTTAGAAAATGTGTTTTATTTAATAAACGGAATCAACAAAGTATGCACATTCTACATCATAACGACATTCTATAGTTTGCGTATGCGTCCGGAAATAAGAAAAGCTTACTTCCCCCGTCTTTTAAAATCACAGCTTCTAGAAGGTTTACATGATTTCTTAAAAAACACGAGTTTTTAGAAAATGTGATTAATTTCATAAATGGAATCAACAAAGTATGCACATTCTACGTCATAACGACTTTCTATATTTTGCGCATGCGTTTGGAAATAAGATTTTCTTATTTCCCCCGTTTTTTAAAATCACAGCTTCTAGAAGGTTTACATGATTTCTTAAAAAACACGAGTTTTTAGAAAATGTGTTTTATTTCATAAATGGAATCAACAAAGTATGCACAATGTACGTCATAACGACTTTCTATAGTTTGCGCATGCGTCCGGAAACAAGAAAAGCTTACTTCCACCGTTTTTTAAAATCACACCTTCTAGAAGGTTTACATGATTTCTTAAAAACCAAGAGTTTTTAGAAAATCTGTTTTATTTCATAAATAGAATCAACAAAGTATGCACATTCTACGTCATAACGACTTTCGATAGTTTGCGCATGCGTCCGGAAATAAGAAAAGCTTACTTCCCCCGTTTTTTAAAATCACAGCTTCTAGAAAGTTTATATGATTTCGTAAAAAACACGAGTTTTTAGAAAATGTGCTTTATTTCCTAAACGGAATCTACAAAGTATGCACATTCTACGTCATAACGACTTTCTATAGTTTGCGCATGCGTACGGAAATAAGAAAAGCTTACTTCCCCCCGTTTTTTAAAATCACAGCTTCTAAAAGGTTTACATGATTTCTTAAAAAACACGAGGTTTTAGAAAATGTGTTTTATTTCATAAATGGAATCAACAAACTATGCACATTCTACGCCATAACGACTTTCTATAGTTTGCGCACTCGTTTGGAAATAAGAAAAGCTTACTTCCACCGTTTTTTAAAATCACAGCTTCTAGAAGGTTTACATGATTTCGTAAAAAACACGAGTTTTTAGAAAATGTGTTTTATTTCATCAATGGAATCTACAAAGTATGCACATTCTGCGTCATAACGACTTTCTATAGTTTGCGCATGCGTTTGGAAATAAGAAAAGTACTTCCCCCATCTTTTAAAATCAGAGCTTCTAGAAGGTTTACATGATTTCTTAAAAAAAACGAGTTTTTAGAAAATGTGTTTTATTTCATAAATGGAATCAACAAAGTATGCACATTCTACATCATAACGACTTTCAATAGTTTCCGCATGCGTTTGGAAATAAGAAAAGCTTACTTTCCCCGTTTTTTAAAATCACAGCTTCTAGAAGGTTTACATGATTTCTTAAAAAACAAGAGTTTTTAGAAAATGTGTTTTATTTCATAAATGGTATCAACAAAGTATGCACATTCTACGTCATAACGACTTTCTACAGTTTGCGCATGCGTTTGGAAATAAGAAAAGCTTACTTCCCTCGTTTTTAAAATCACAGCTTCTAGAAGGTTTACATGATTTCTTTAAAAACACGAGTTTTTAGAAAATGTTTTTTATTTCATAAATAGAATCAACAAAGTATGCACATTCTACGTCATAACGACTTTCTATAGTTTGCGCATCCGTCTGGAAATAAGAAAAGCTTACTTCCCCCGTTTTTTAAAATCACATCTTCTAGAAGGTTTACATGATTTCGTAAAAAACATGAGTTTTTAGAAAATGTGTTTTATTTCATAAATGGAATCAACAAAGTATGCACATTCTATGTCATAACGACTTTCTATAGTTTGCGCATGCGTCCGGAAATAAGAAAAGCTTACTTCCACCATTTTTTAAAATCACAGCTTCTAGAAGGTTTACATGATTTCGTAAAAAACACGAGTTTAGAGAAAATGTGTTTTATTTCATAAATGGAATCTACAAAGTATGCACATTCTACGCCATAACGGCTTTCTATAGTTTGTGCATGCGTCCGAAAAAAAGAAAAGCTTACTTCCACCGTTTTTTAAAATCACAGCTTCTAGAAGGTTTACATGATTTCGTAAAAAACACGAGTTTTTAGAAAATGTGTTTTATTTCATTAATGGAATCTACAAAGTATGCACATTCTACGTCATAACGACTTTCTATAGTTTGTGCATGTGTCCGGAAACAAGAAAAGCCCACTTCCCTCGTTTTTTAAAATCACAGCTTCTAGAAGGTTTACATGATTTCTTAAAAAACACGAGTTTTTAGAAAATGTGTTTTATTTCATAAATGGAATCAACAAAGTATGCACATTCTACGTCATAATGACTTTCTATAATTTGCGCATGCATTTGGAAATAAGAAAAGCTTACTTCCCCCGTTTTTTAAAATCACAGCTTCTAGATCGTTTACATGATTTCGTAAAAAACACGAGTTTTTAGAAAATGTGTTTTATTTCATAAATAGAATCTAAAAAGTATGCACATTCTACGTCATAACAACTTTCTATAGTTTGCGCATGCGTCCGGAAATAAGAAAAGCTTAATTCCACCATTTTTTAAAATCACAGCTTCTAGAAGTTTTACATGATTGCTTAAAAAACACGAGTTTTTAGAAAATGTGTTTTATTTCATAAATGGAATTTACAAAGTATGCAGATTCTACGTCATAACGACTTTCTATAGTTTGCGCATGCGTCCGGAAATAAGAAAAGCTTACTTCCCCTGTTTTTTAAAATCACAGCTTCTAGAAGGTTTACATGATTTCGTAAAAAACACGAGTTTTTAGAAAATGTGTTTTATTTCATAAATGGAATCAACAAAGTATGCACATTCTACGTAATAACGAATTTCTATAGCTTGCGCATTCGACTGGAAATAAGAAAAGCTTACTTCCCCTGTTTTTTAAAATCACAGCTTCTAGAAGGTTTACATGATTTCTTAAAAAACACGAGTTTTTAGAAAATGTGTTTTATTTCATAAATGGAATCAACAAAGTATGCACATTCTACGTCATAAGGATTTTCTATAGTTTGCGCATGCGTCCGGAAATAAGAAAAGCTTACTTCCCCCGTTTTTTAAAATCACAGCTTCTAGAAGGTTTACATGATTTCTTAAAAAACACGAGTTTTTAGAAAATGTGTTTTATTTCATAAATGGAATCAACAAAGTATGCACATTCTACGTCATAAGGATTTTCTATAGTTTGCGCATGCGTCCAGAAATAAGAAAAGCTTACTTCCACCGTTTTTTAAAATCACAGCTTCTAGAAGGTTTACATGATTTCTTAAAAAACACGAGTTTTTAGAAAATGTGTTTTATTTCATAAATGGAATCAACAAAGTATGCACATTCTACGTAATAATGAATTTCTATAGCTTGCGCATTCGACTGGAAATAAGAAAAGCTTACTTGCACCGTTTTTTAAAATCACAGCATCTAGAAGGTTTACATGATTTCGTAAAAAACACGAGTTTTTAGAAAATGTGTTTTATTTCATAAATGGAATCAACAAAGTATTCACATTCTACGTCATAACGACGTTCTATAGTTTGCGCATGCGTCCGGAAAAAGAAAAGATTACTTCCCCCGTTTTTTAAAATCACAGCTTCTAGAAGGTTTACTTGCTTTCTTAAAAAACACGAGTTTTTAGAAAATATGTTTTATTTCATAAATGAAATCAAAAAAGTATGCACATTCTACGTCATAACGACTTTCTATAGTTTGCGCATGCGTTTGGAAATAAGAAAAGCTTACTTCCCCCGTTTTTTAAAATCACAGCGTCTAGAAGGTTTACATGATTTCTTAAAAAACACGAGTTTTTAGAAAATGTGTTTTATTTCATAAATGGAATCTACAAAGTATACACATTCTACGTCATAACGACTTTCTATAGTTTGCGCATGCGTCTGGAAATAAGAAAAGCTTAGTTCCCCCGTTTTTTAAAATCACAGCTTCTAGATCGTTTACATGATTTCGTAAAAAACACGAGTTTTTAGAAAATGTGTTTTATTTCATAAATAGAATCTAAAAAGTATGCACATTCTACGTCATAACAACTTTCTATAGTTTGCGCATGCGTCCGGAAATAAGAAAAGCTTACTTCCACCATTTTTTAAAATCACAGCTTCTAGAAGTTTTACATGATTGCTTAAAAAACACGAGTTTTTAGAAAATGTGTTTTATTTCATAAATGGAATTTACAAAGTATGCAGATTCTACGTCATAACGACTTTCTATAGTTTGCGCATGCGTCCGGAAATAAGAAAAGCTTACTTCCACCGTTTTTTAAAATCACAGCTTTTAGAAGGTTTACATGATTTCGTAAAAAACACGAGTTTTTAGAAAATGTGTTTTATTTCATAAATATAATCTACAAAGTATGCACATTCTACGTCATAACGACTTTCTATAGTTTGCGCATGCGTCCGGAAAGAAGAAATTCTTACTTCCCCCGTTTTTTAAAATCACAGCTTCTAGAAGGTTTACATGAATTCTTAAAAAACACGAGTTTTTAGAAAATGTGTTTTATTTCATAAATGGAATCAACAAAGTATGCACATTCTACGTCATAACGAATTTCTATAGTTTGCGCATTCGTCCAGAAATAAGAAAAGCTTACTTCCACCGTTTTTTAAAATCACAGCTTCTAGAAGGTTTACATGATTTCGTAAAAAACACGAGTTTTTAGAAAATGTGTTTTATTTCATAAATGGAATCTACAAAGTATGCACATTCTACGTCATAACGACTTTCTATAGTTGGGGATGCATCCGGAAATAAGAAAAGCTTACTTCCACCGTTTTTTGAAATCACAGCTTCTAGAAGGTTTACATGATTTCGTAAAAAACACAAGTTTTTAGAAAATGTGTTTTATTTCATAAATGGAATCTACAAAGTATGCACATTCTACGTCATAACGACTTTCTATAGTTTGCGCATGCGTCCGGAAATAAGAAAAGCTTACTTCCCCTGTTTTTTAAAATCACAGCTTCTAGAAGGTTTACATGATTTCTTAAAAAACACGAGTTTTTAGAAAATGTGTTTTATTTCATAAATGGAATCAACAAAGTATGCACATTCTACGTCATAAGGATTTTCTATAGTTTGCGCATGCGTCCGGAAATATGAAAAGCTTACTTCCACCGTTTTTTAAAATCACAGCTTCTAGAAGGTTTACATGATTTCTTAAAAAACACGAGTTTTTAGAAAATGTGTTTTATTTCATAAATGGAGTCAACGAACTATGCACATTCTACGCCATAAAGACTTTCTATAGTTTGCGCATGCGTTTGGAAATAAGAAAAGCTTACTTCCCCCGTTTTTTAAAATCACGGCTTCTAGAAGGTTAATATGATTTCGTAAAAAACACGAGATTTTAGAAAATGTGTTTTATTTCATAAATTGAATCTACAAAGCATGCACATTCTACGTCATAACGAATTTCTATAGTTTGCGCATTCGTCCAGAAATAAGAAAAGCTTACTTCCACTATTTTTTAGAATCACAGCTTCTAGAAGGTTTACATGATTTCGTAAAAAACACGAGTTTTTAGAAAATGTGTTTTATTTCATAAATGGAATCTACAAAGTATGCACATTCTACGTCATAACGACTTTCTATAGTTGGGGATGCGTCCGGAAATAAGAAAAGCTTACTTCCACTTTTTTTTGAAATCACAGCTTCTAGAAGGTTTACATGATTTCGTAAAAAACACAAGTTTTTAGAAAATGTGTTTTATTTCATAAATGGAATCTACAAAGTATGCACATTCTACGTCATAACGACTTTCTATTGTTTGCGCATGCGTCTGGAAATAAGAAAAGCTTACTTCCCCCGTTTTTTAAAATCACAGCCTCTAGAAGGTTTACATGATTTCTTAAAAAACACGAGTTTTTAGAAAATGTGTTTTATTTCATAAATGGAATCAACAAAGTATGCACATTCTACGTCATAAGGATTTTCTATACTTTGCGCATGCGTCCGGAAATAAGAAAAGCTTACTTCCACCGTTTTTTAAAATCACAGCTTCTAGAAGGTTTACATGATTTCTTAAAAAACACGAGTTTTTAGAAAATGTGTTTTAATTCATAAATGGAATCAACAAAGTATGCACATTCTACGTTATAACGACTTTCTATAGTTTGTGCATGCGTACGGAAATAAGAAAAGCTTACTTCCCCCGTCTTTTAAAATCACAGCTTCTAGAAGGTTTACATGATTTCTTAAAAAACACGAATTTTTAGAAAATGTGTTTTATTTCATAAATAGAATCAACAAAGTATGCAAATTCTACGTCATAACGACTTTCTATAGTTTGCGCATGCATTTGGAAATAAGAAAAGCTTACTTCCCCCGTTTTTTAAAATCACAGCTTCTAGAAGGTTTACATCATTTCGTAAAAAACACGAGTTTTTAGAAAATGTGTTTTATTTCATAAACGGAATCAACAAAGTATGCACATTCTACGTCATAACGACGTTCTATAGTTTGTGCATGCGTCCGGAAATAAGAAAAGCTTACTTCCCCCGTTTTTTAAAATCACACCTTCTAGAAGGTTTACATCATTTCTTTAAAAACACGAGTTTTTAGAAAATGTGTTTTATTTCATAAATGGAATCAACAAAGTATGCACATTCTACGTCATAACGACTTTCTATAGTTTGCGCATACGTCCGGAAATAAGAAAAGCTTACATCCCCCGTTTTTTAAAATCACAGGATCTAGAAGGTTTACATGATTTCTTAAAAAACACGAGTTTTTAGAAAATGTGTTTTCTTTCATAAATGGAATCAACAAAGTATGCAGATTCTACGTCATAACGACTTTCTATAGTTTACGCATGCGTTTGGAAATAAGAAAAGCTTACTTCCCCCATTTTTTAAAATCACAGCTTTTAGAAGGTTTACATGATTTCTTAAAAAACGCGAGTTTTTAGAAAATGTGTTTTATTTCATAAATTGAATCAACAAAGTATGCACATTCTACGTCATAACGAAATTCTATAGTTTGCGCATGCGTCCGGAAATAAGAAAAGCTTACTTCCCCCGTTTTTTAAAATCACAGCATCTAGAAGGTTTACATGATTTCTTAAAAAACACGAATTTTTAGAAAATGTGTTTTATTTCATAAATAGAATCAACAAAGTATAAAAATTCTACGTCATAACGACTTTCTATAGTTTGCGCATGCATTTGGAAATAAGAAAAGCTTACTTCCCCCGTTTTTTAAAATCACAGCTTCTAGAAGGTTTACATCATTTCGTAAAAAACACGAGTTTTTAGAAAATGTGTTTTATTTCATAAACGGAATCAACAAAGTATGCACATTCTACGTCATAACGACGTTCTATAGTTTGTGCATGCGTCCGGAAATAAGGAAAGCTTACTTCCCCCGTTTTTTAAAATCACAGCTTCTAGAAGGTTTACATGCTTTCTTAAAAAACATGAATTTTTAGAAAATGTGTTTTATTTCATAAATGAAATCAACAAAGTATTCACATTCCACGTCATAACGACTTTCTATAGTTTGCGTATGCGTACGGAAATAAGAAAATCTTACTTCCCCCGTTTTTTAAAATCACAGCTTCTAGAAAGTTTACATGATTTCTTAAAAAACACGAGTTTTTAGAAAATGTGTTTTATTTCATAAATGGAATCTACAAGGTATGCACATTCTACGTCATAACGACTTTCTATAGTTTGCGCATGCGTCCGGAAATAAGAAAAGGTTAGTTCCCCCGTTTTTTAAAATCACAGCTTCTAGAAGGTTTACATGATTTCTTAAAAAACACGAGTTTTTAGAAAATGTGTTTTATTTCATAAATGGAATCAACAAAGTATGCACATTCTACGTAATAACGAATTTCTATAGCTTGCGCATTCGACTGGAAATAAGAAAAGCTTACTTGCACCGTTTTTTAAAATCACAGCATCTAGAAGGTTTACATGATTTCGTAAAAAACACGAGTTTTTAGAAAATGTGTTTTATTTCATAAATGGAATCAACAAAGTATGCACATTCTACGTCATAACGACGTTCTATAGTTTGCGCATGCGTCCGGAAAAAGAAAAGATTACTTCCCCCGTTTTTTAAAATCACAGCTTCTAGAAGGTTTACTTGCTTTCTTAAAAAACACGAGTTTTTAGAAAATGTGTTTTATTTCATAAATGAAATCAAAAAAGTATGCACATTCTACTTCATAACGACTTTCTATAGTTTGCGCATGCGTTTGGAAATAAGAAAAGCTTACTTCCCCCATTTTTTAAAATCACAGCGTCTAGAAGGTTTACATGATTTCTTAAAAAACACGAGTTTTTAGAAAATGTGTTTTATTTCATAAATGGAATCTACAAAGTATACACATTCTACGTCATAACGACTTTCTATAGTTTGTGCATGCGTCCGGAAATAAGAAAAGCTTAGTTCCTCGTTATTTACAATCACAGCTTCTAGAAGGTTTACATGATTTCTTAAAAAACACGAGTTTTTAGAAAATGTGTTTTATTTCATAAATGGAATCAACAAAGTATGCACATTCTACGTAATAACGACTTTCTATAGCTTGCGCATTCGACCGGAAATAAGAAAAGCTTACTTGCACCGTTTTTTAAAATCACAGCATCTAGAAGGTTTACATGATTTCGTAAAAAACACGAGTTTTTAGAAAATGTGTTTTATTTCATAAATGCAATCAACAAAGTATGCACATTCTACGTCATAAGGAATTTCTATAGTTTGCGCATGCGTCCGGAAATAAGAAACGCTTACTTCCACCGTTTTTCAAAATCATAGCTTCTAGAAGGTTTACATGATTTCGTAAAATACACGAGTTTCTAGAAAATGTGTTTTATTTCATAAATGGAATCAACAAAGTATGCACATTCTGCGTCATAACGACGTTCTATAGTTTGCGCATGCGTTTGGAAATAAGAAAATCTTACTTCCCCCGTTTTTTAAAATCACAGCGTCTAGAAGGTTTACATGATTTCTTAAAAAACACGAGTTTTTAGAAAATGTGTGTTATTTCATAAATGGAATCAACAAAGTATGCACATTCTACGTCATAAGGACTTTCTATAGTTTGTGCATTCGTCCGGAAATAAGAAAAGCTTACTTCCCCCGTTTTTTAAAATCACAGCTTCTAAAAGGTTTACATGATTTCTTAAAAAACACGAGTTTTTAGAAAATGTGTTTTATTTCGTAAATGGAATCAACAAAGTACGCACATTCTATGTCATAACGACTTTCTATAGTTTGCGCATGCATTTGGAAATAAGAAAAGCTTAATTCCACCGTTTTTCAAAATCACAGCTTCTAGAAGGTTTACATGGTTTCTTAGAAAACACGAGTTTTTAGAAAATGTGTTTTATTTCATAAATGGAATCAACAAAGTATGCACATTCTACGTCATAACGACTTTCTATAGTTTGCGCATGCATCCGGAAATAAGAAAAGCTTACTTCCCCCATTTTTTAAAATCATAGCTTCTAGAAGGTTTACATGATTTCTTAAAAAACACGAGTTTTTAGAAAATGTGTTTTATTTCATAGATGGAATCAACAAAGTATGCACATTCTAGTTCATAACGACTTTCTATAGTTTGCGCATGCGTTTGGAAATAAGAAAAGCTTACTTCCCCCGTTTTTTAAAATCACACCTTCTAGAAGGTTTACATCATTTCGTAAAAAACACGAGTTTTTAGAAAATGTGTTTTATTTAATAAACGGAATCAACAAAGTATGCACATTCTACATCATAACGACATTCTATAGTTTGCGTATGCGTCCGGAAACAAGAAAAGCTTACTTCCCCCGTCTTTTAAAATCACAGCTTCTAGAAGGTTTACATGATTTCTTAAAAAACACGAGTTTTTAGAAAATGTGATTAATTTCATAAATGGAATCAACAAAGTATGCACATTCTACATCATAACGACTTTCTATATTTTGCGCATGCGTTTGGAAATAAGATTTTCTTATTTCCCCCGTTTTTTAAAATCACAGCTTCTAGAAGGTTTACATGATTTCTTAAAAAACACGAGTTTTTAGAAAATGTGTTTTATTTCATAAATGGAATCAACAAAGTATGCACAATGTACGTCATAACGACTTTCTATAGTTTGCGCATGCGTCCGGAAACAAGAAAAGCTTACTTCCACCGTTTTTTAAAATCACACCTTCTAGAAGGTTTACATGATTTCTTAAAAACCAAGAGTTTTTAGAAAATCTGTTTTATTTCATAAATAGAATCAACAAAGTATGCACATTCTACGTCATAACGACTTTCTATAGTTTGCGCATGCGTCCGGAAATAAGAAAAGCTTACTTCCCCCGTTTTTTAAAATCACAGCTTCTAGAAAGTTTATATGATTTCGTAAAAAACACGAGTTTTTAGAAAATGTGCTTTATTTCCTAAACGGAATCTACAAAGTATGCACATTCTACGTCATAATGACTTTCTATATTTTGCGCATGCGTACGGAAATAAGAAAAGCTTACTTCCCCCGTTTTTTAAAATCACAGCTTCTAAAAGGTTTACATGATTTCTTAAAAAACACGAGTTTTTAGAAAATGTGTTTTATTTCATAAATGGAATCAACAAACTATGCACATTCTACGCCATATCGACTTTCTATAGTTTGCGCACTCGTTTGGAAATAAGAAAAGCTTACTTCCACCGTTTTTTAAAATCACAGCTTCTAGAAGGTTTACATGATTTCGTAAAAAACACGAGTTTTTAGAAAATGTGTTTTATTTCATCAATGGAATCTACAAAGTATGCACATTCTGCGTCATAACGACTTTCTATAGTTTGCGCATGCGTTTGGAAATAAGAAAAGTACTTCCCCCATCTCTTAAAATCAGAGCTTCTAGAAGGTTTACATGATTTCTTAAAAAACACGAGTTTTTAGAAAATGTGTTTTATTTCATAAATGGAATCAACAAAGTATGCACATTCTACGTCATAACGACTTTCAATAGTTTGCGCATGCGTTTGGAAATAAGAAAAGCTTACTTCCCCCGTTTTTTAAAATCACAGCTTCTAGAAGGTTTACATGATTTCTTAAAAAACAAGAGTTTTTAGAAAATGTGTTTTATTTCATAAATGGTATCAACAAAGTATGCACATTCTACGTCATAACGACTTTCTACAGTTTGCGCATGCGTTTGGAAATAAGAAAAGCTTACTTCCCTCGTTTTTAAAATCACAGCTTCTAGAAGGTTTACATGATTTCTTTAAAAACACGAGTTTTTAGAAAATGTGTTTTATTTCATAAATGGAATCAACAAAGTATGCACATTCTATGTCATAACGACTTTCTATAGTTTGCGCATGCGTCCGGAAATAAGAAAAGCTGACTTCCACCATTTTTTAAAATCACAGCTTCTAGAAGGTTTACATGATTTCGTAAAAAACACGAGTTTAGAGAAAATGTGTTTTATTTCATAAATGGAATCTATAAAGTATGCACATTCTACGCCATAACGGCTTTCTATAGTTTGTGCATGCGTCCGGAAATAAGAAAAGCTTACTTCCACCGTTTTTTAAAATCACAGCTTCTAGAAGGTTTACATGATTTCGTAAAAAAACACGAGTTTTTAGAAAATGTGTTTTATTTCATTAATGGAATCTACAAAGTATGCACATTCTACGTCATAACGACTTTCTATAGTTTGTGCATGCGTCCGGAAACAAGAAAAGCTCACTTCCCCCGTTTTTTAAAATCACAGCTTCTAGAAGGTTTACATGATTTCTTAAAAAACACGAGTTTTTAGAAAATGTGTTTTATTTCATAAATGGAATCAACAAAGTATGCACATTCTACGTCATAATGACTTTCTATAATTTGCGCATGCATTTGGAAATAAGAAAAGCTTACTTCCCCCGTTTTTTAAAATCACAGCTTCTAGATCGTTTACATGATTTCGTAAAAAACACGAGTTTTTAGAAAATGTGTTTTATTTCATAAATAGAATCTAAAAAGTATGCACATTCTACGTCATAACAACTTTCTATAGTTTGCGCATGCGTCCGGAAATAAGAAAAGCTTACTTCCACCATTTTTTAAAATCACAGCTTCTAGAAGTTTTACATGATTGCTTAAAAAACACGAGTTTTTAGAAAATGTGTTTTATTTCATAAATGGAATTTACAAAGTATGCAAATTCTACGTCATAACGACTTTCTATAGTTTGCGCATGCGTCCGGAAATAAGAAAAGCTTACTTCCACCGTTTTTTAAAATCACAGCTTCTAGAAGGTTTACATGATTTCGTAAAAAACACGAGTTTTTAGAAAATGTGTTTTATTTCATAAATATAATCTACAAAGTATGCACATTCTACGTCATAACGACTTTCTATAGTTTGCGCATGCGTCCGGAAAGAAGAAATTCTTACTTCCCCCGTTTTTTAAAATCACAGCTTCTAGAAGGTTTACATGAATTCTTAAAAAACACGAGTTTTTAGAAAATGTGTTTTATTTCATAAATGAAATCAACAAAGTATGCACATTCTACGTCATAACGACTTTCTATAGTTTGCGCATGCGTTTGGAAATAAGAAAAGCTTACATCCCTCGTTTTTAAAATCACAGCTTCTAGAAGGTTTACATGATTTCTTTAAAAACACGAGTTTTTAGAAAATGTGTTTTATTTCATCAATAGAATCAACAAAGTATGCACATTCTACGCCATAACAACTTTCTATAGTTTGCGCATGCGTTTGGAAATAAGATTTTCTTATTTCCCCCGTTTTTTAAAATCACAGCGTCTAGATGGTTTACATGATTTCTTTAAAAACACGAGTTTTTAGAAAATGTGTTTTATTTCGTAAATGGAATCAACAAAGTATGCACATTCTCCGTCATAAGGACTTTCTATACTTTGTGCATGCGTCCGGAAATAAGAAAAGCTTACTTCCCCCGTTTTTTAAAATCACGGCTTCTAGAAGGTTTACATGATTTCTTCAAAAACACGAGTTTTTAGAAAATGTGTTTTATTTCATAAATGGAATCAACAAAGTATGCACATTCTACGTCATAGCTACTTTCTATAATTTGCGCATGCGTTTGGAAATAAGAAAAGCTTACTTCCGCCGTTTTTTAAAATCACAGCTTCTAGAAGGTTTACATGATTTCGTAAAAAACACGAGTTTTTAGAAAATGTGATTTATTTCATAAATGGAATAAAAAAAGTATGCACATTCTACGTCATAACGACTTTCAATAGTTTGCGCATGCGTCCGGAAATAACAAATGCTTACTTCCCCCGTCTTTTAAAATCACAGCTTCTAGAAGGTTTACATGATTTCTTAAAAAACATGAGTTTTTAGAAAATGTGTTTTATTTCATAAATGGAATCAACAAAGTATGCACATTCTACGTCATAACGACTTTCTATAGTTTGTGAATGCGTCCGGAAATAAGAAATGCTTACTTCCACCGTTTTTTAAAATCACAGCTTCTAGAAGGTTTACATGATTTCGTAAAAAACACGATTTTTTAGAAAATGTGCTTTATTTCATAAATGGAATCTACAAAGTATGCACATTCTACGTCATAACGACTTTCTATAGTTTGCGCATGCGTACGGAAATAGGAAAAGCTTACTTCCCCCGTTTTTTAAAATCACAGCTTCTAAAAGGTTTACATGATTTCTTAAAAAACACGAGTTTTTGAAAATGTGTTTTATTTCATCAATGGAATCAACAAACTATGCACATTCTACGCCATAACGACTTTCTATAGTTTGTGCACGCGTTTGGAAATAAGAAAAGCTTACTTCCACCGTTTTTTAAAATTACAGCTTCTAGAAGGTTTACATGATTTCGTAAAAAACACGAGTTTTTGAAAATGTGTTTTATTTCATAAATGGAATCAACAAAGTATGCACATTCTACGTCATAACGACTTTCAATAGTTTGCGCATGCGTTTGGAAATAAGAAAAGCTGACTTCCCCCGTTTTTTAAAATCACAGCTTCTAGAAGGTTTACATGATTTCTTAAAAAACAAGAGTTTTTAGAAAATGTCTTTTATTTCATAAATGGTATCAACAAAGTATGCACATTCTACGTCATAACGACTTTCTATAGTTTGCGCATGCGTTTGGAAATAAGAAAAGCTTACTTCCCTCGTTTTTAAAATCACAGCTTCTAGAAGGCTTACATGATTTCTTTAAAAACACGAGTTTTTAGAAAATGTGTTTTATTTCATAAATAGAATCGAAAAAATTAGGCACATTCTACGTCATAACGAATTTCTATAGTTTGCGCATCCGTCCGGAAATAAGAAAAGCTTACTTCCCCCGTTTTTTAAAATCACAGCTTGTAGAAGGTTTACATGATTTCTGAAAAAACACGAGTTTTTAGAAAATGTGTTTTATTTCGTAAATGGAATCAACAAAGTATGCACATTCTATGTCATAACGACTTTCTATAATTTGCGCATGCGTCCGGAAATAAGAAAAGCTTACTTCCACTGTTTTTTAAAATCACAGCTTCTAGAAGGTTTACATGATTTCGTAAAAAACACGAGTTTTTAGAAAATGTGTTTTATTTCATAAATGGAATCTACAAAGTATGCACATTCTACGTCATAACGACTTTCTATAGTTTGCGCATGCGTCCGGAAATAAGAAAAGCTTACTTCCACCGTTTTTTAAAATCACAGCTTCTAGAAGGTTTACATGATTTCGTAAAAAACACGAGTTTTTAGAAAATGTGTTTTATTTCATAAATGGAATCTACAAAGTATGCACATTCTACGTCATAACGACTTTCTATAGTTTGCGCATGCGTCCGGAAAGAAGAAAAGCTTACTTCCCCCTTTTTTAAAATCACAGCTTCTAGAAGGTTTACATGATTGCTTAAAAAACATGAGTTTTTAGAAAATGTGTTTTATTTCATAAATGGAATCTAGAAAGTATGCAGATTCTACGTCATAACGACTTTCTATAGTTTGCGCATGCGTCCGGAAATAAGAAAAGCTTACTTCCACCGTTTTTTAAAATCACAGCTTCTAGAAGGTTTACATGATTTCGTAAAAAACACGAGTTTTTAGAAAATGTGTTTTATTTCATAAATGGAATCTACAAAGTATGCACATTCTACGTCATAACGACTTTCTATAGTTTGCGCATGCGTCCAGAAAGAAGAAAAGCTTACTTCCCCCATTTTTTAAAATCACAGCTTCTAGAAGGTTTACATGAATTCTTAAAAAATACGAGTTTTTAGAAAATGTGTTTTATTTCATAAATGGAATCAACAAAGTATGCACATTCTAGGTCATAACGACTTTCTATAGTTTGCGCATGCGTTTGGAAATAAGAAAAGCTTACTTCCCTCGTTTTTAAAATCACAGCTTCTAGAAGGCTTACATGATTTCTTTAAAAACACGAGTTTTTAGAAAATGTGTTTTATTTCATAAATAGAATCGAAAAAAGTAGGCACATTCTACGTCATAACGAATTTCTATAGTTTGCGCATCCGTCCGGAAATAAGAAAAGCTTACTTCCCCCGTTTTTTAAAATCACAGCTTGTAGAAGGTTTACATGATTTCTGAAAAAACACGAGTTTTTAGAAAATGTGTTTTATTTCATAAATGGAATCAACAAAGTATGCACATTCTACGTCATAACGACTTTCTATAATTTGCGCATGCGTCCGGAAATAAGAAAAGCTTACTTCCACTGTTTTTTAAAATCACAGCTTCTAGAAGGTTTACATGATTTCGTAAAAAACACGAGTTTTTAGAAAATGTGTTTTATTTCATAAATGGAATCTACAAAGTATGCACATTCTACGTCATAACGACTTTCTATAGTTTGCGCATGCGTCCGGAAATAAGAAAAGCTTACTTCCACCGTTTTTTAAAATCACAGCTTCTAGAAGGTTTACATGATTTCGTAAAAAACACGAGTTTTTAGAAAATGTGTTTTATTTCATAAATGGAATCTACAAAGTATGCACATTCTACGTCATAACGACTTTCTATAGTTTGCGCATGCGTCCGGAAAGAAGAAAAGCTTACTTCCCCCTTTTTTAAAATCACAGCTTCTAGAAGGTTTACATGATTGGTTAAAAAACATGAGTTTTTAGAAAATGTGTTTTATTTCATAAATGGAATCTAGAAAGTATGCAGATTCTACGTCATAACGACTTTCTATAGTTTGCGCATGCGTCCGGAAATAAGAAAAGCTTACTTCCACCGTTTTTTAAAATCACAGCTTCTAGAAGGTTTACATGATTTCGTAAAAAACACGAGTTTTTAGAAAATGTGTTTTATTTCATAAATGGAATCTACAAAGTATGCACATTCTACGTCATAACGACTTTCTATAGTTTGCGCATGCGTCCAGAAAGAAGAAAAGCTTACTTCCCCCATTTTTTAAAATCACAGCTTCTAGAAGGTTTACATGAATTCTTAAAAAATACGAGTTTTTAGAAAATGTGTTTTATTTCATAAATGGAATCAACAAAGTATGCACATTCTAGGTCATAACGACTTTCTATAGTTTGCGCATGCGTTTGGAAATAAGAAAAGCTTACTTCCCTCGTTTTTAAAATCACAGCTTCTAGAAGGTTTACATGATTTCTTTAAAAACACGAGTTTTTAGAAAATGTGTTTTATTTCATCAATAGAATCAACAAAGTATGCACATTCTACGTCATAACGACTTTCTATAGTTTGGGCATGCGTTTGGAAATAAGATTTTCTTATTTCCCCCGTTTTTTAAAATCACAGCGTCTAGATGGTTTACATGATTTCTTAAAAAACACGAGTTTTTAGAAAATGTATTTTATTTCATAAATGGAATCAACAAAGTATGCACATTCTCCGTCATAAGGACTTTCTATAGTTTGTGCATGCGTCCGGAAATAAGAAAAGCTTACTTCCCCCATTTTTTAAAATCACAGCTTCTAGAAGGTTTACATGATTTCGTAAAAAACACGAGTTTTTAGAAAATGTGATTTATTTCATAAATGGTATCAAAAAAGTATGCACATTCTACGTCATAACGACTTTCTATAGTTTGCGCATCCGTCCGGAAATAAGAAATGCTTACTTCCCCCGTCTTTTAAAATCACAGCTTCTAGAAGGTTTACATGATTTCTTAAAAAACATGAGTTTTTAGAAAATGTGTTTTATTTCATAAATGGAATCAACAAAGTATGCACATTCTACGTCACAACGACTTTCTATAGTTTGCGCATGCGTCCGGAAATAAGAAAAGCTTACTTCCACCGTTTTTTAAAATCACAGCTTCTAGAAGGTTTACATGATTTCTTAAAAAACATGAGTTTTTAGAAATGTGCTTTATTTCATAAATGGAATCTAAAAAGTATGCACATTCTACGTCATAACGACTTTATATAGTTTGCGCATGCGTACAGAAATAAGAAAACGTTACTTCCCCCGTTTTTTAAAATCACAACTTCTAAAAGGTTTACATGATTACTTAAAAAACACGAGTTTTTAGAAAATGTGTTTTATTTCATAAATGGAATCAACAAACTATGCACATTCTACGCCATAACGACTTTCTATAGTTTGCGCACGCGTTTGGAAATAAGAAAAGCTTACTTCCACCATTTTTTAAAATCACAGCTTCTAGAAGGTTTACATGATTTCGTAAAAAACACGAGTTTTTAGAAAATGTGTTTTATTTCATAAATGGAATCTACAAAGTATGCACATTCTGCGTCATAACGACTTTCTATAGTTTGCGCATGTGTTTGGAAATAAGAAAAGCTTACTTCCCCCGTCTTTTAAAATCAGAGCTTCTAGAAGGTTTACATGATTTCTTAAAAAACATGAGTTTTTAGAAAATGTGTTTTATTTCATAAATGGAATCAACAAAGTATGCACATTCTACGTCATAACGACTTTCAATAGTTTGCGCATGCGTTTGGAAATACGAAAAGCTTACTTCCCCCGTTTTTTAAAATCACAGCTTCTAGAAGGTTTACATGATTTCTTAAAAAACAAGAGTTTTTAGAAAATGTGTTTTATTTCATAAATGGTATCAACAAAGTATGCACATTCTACGTCATAACGGCTTTCTATAGTTTGCGCATGCGTTTGGAAATAAGAAAAGCTTACTTCCCTCGTTTTTAAAATCACAGCTTCTAGAAGGTTTACATGATTTCTTTAAAAACACGAGTTTTTAGAAAATGTGTTTTATTTCATAAATAGAATCAACAAAGTATGCACATTCTACGTCATAACGACTTTCTATAGTTTGCGCATCCGTCCGGAAATAAGAAAAGCTTACTTCCCCCGTTTTTTAAAATCACAGCTTCTAGAAGGTTTAAATGATTTCGTAAAAAACATGAGTTTTTAGAAAATGTGTTTTATTTCATAAATGGAATCAACAAAGTATGCACATTCTACGTCATAACGACTTTCTATAGTTTGCGCATGCGTCCGGAAATAAGAAAAGCTTACTTCCCCCGTTTTTTAAAATCACAGCTTCTAGAAGGTTTACATGATTTCGTAAAAAACACGAGTTTTTAGAATATGTGTTTTATTTCAAAAATGGAATCTACAAAGTATGTACATTCTACGCCATAACAGCTTTCTATAGTTTGCGCATGCGTCGGGAAATAAGAAAAACTTACTTCCACCATTTTTTAAAATCACAGCTTCTAGAAGGTTTACATGATTTCGTAAAAAACACGAGTTTTTAGAAAATGTGTTTTATTTCATAAATGGAATCTACAAAGTATGCACATTCTACGGCATAACGACTTTCTATAGTTTGCGCATGTGTCCGGAAATAAGAAAAGCTTACTTCCCCCTTTTTTTTTAAATCACAGCTTCTAGAAGGTTTACATGATTTCTTAAAAAACACGAGTTTTTAGAAAATGTGTTTTATTTCATAAATGGAATCTACGAAGTATGCACATTCTACGTCATAACGACTTTCAATAGTTTGCGCATGCGTTTGGAAATAAGAAAAGCTTACTTCCCCCATTTTTTAAAATTACAGCTTCTAGAAGGTTTACATGATTTCTTAAAAAACACGAGTTTTTAGAAAATGTGTTTTATTTCCTAAATGGAATCTACAAAGTATACACATTCTACATCATAACGAATTTCTATAGTTTGCGCATGCGTCCGGAAATAAGAAAAGCTTACATCCACCGTTTTTTAAAATCACAGCTTCTAGAAGGTTTACATGAATTCTTAAAAAACACGAGTTTTTAGAAAATGTGTTTTATTTCATAAATGGAATCAACAAAGTATGCACATTCTACGTGTTGATGTATATGTAACTTCGGAATGTATTTCACATATATGTATATTGTATTCCTATAGAGATGGTATTATTCCTCTATAAGGAAGTGTCGTCATTTATATTGTAAGTGTCGTAACTTATACTTGATGGGTTATTAGACCACCTTATTTGGGGTCGGCCCTGTATAAGTCATGTGGGTCAAAGGGTTATTAGACCACCCTATTGGGGTTCGGCCATGTGGGTCAAAGGGTTATTAGACCACCCTATTGGAGGTCGGCCCCACTCAGCATTATGTTATGTGGTAAAGTTCGAGCCTACATGAGTTAGGTAAAAAGGCAAGTCAAGTCAAGTATAAATAGAGTGCGGGAGGCATTCTATTTGCTCACTCACTTCTCACACATGCTCTCAAGGAGGAGAGGCGCACTTATGGAGGAGGAGGATTGCTGCTAGGTTATGGCTATCTCTCTTGGTAGGTTGTATCATTGCTCTATCTATCTCTGAGGAAGTTATTGGGGTTTTTCACCTTTATGGTTTTCCCCAAGTAAATCTTTGTGTCTCTTGTGTGCTTGCATTATTGTCTCCATGATTGATATGCTGTAGATATGCTGTACATGTTGTTCTCTCAGATAAGATCCTAGATCATATTGAAGTAAATTCAGAAAATTTAACATGGTATCAAAGCTAGCCTGAAAGAAGGCATGATATGGCATGTATGACACTTGTTGCACTTACGATGCTAGGGCTTGATATAGCAAAAACTAGTCATCGTAGCACTTTCGCTATAAATCCGTTTTGGCGAAGTTTTCGGATCTGAAATTGTTACAGGACGAAGCCTCTTCCAGATCTGAGTCAAAATCAGGTGACCTTGGGAAAAAGGTCATATCTTGGGCTAGGAAGCTCCAAATGAAATTTTGTAAAAAGTGACAGGTAGTACACAGTCTGTACTATCTCAGAAACCTTTTTTAGAGGCCGAAGTTGAACCAGTGACACGTGGCACGCCGTACAAGTTCGCTCTCCTGTATTATACCATAAACAGGTCACGTTGCGACATTTGGCATAACTCTCTCTCAGAGAATCCAATTGAGGTCAGACCTGTCAGGATGGAAAGGTAACAGGCCGAGCTATCTCAGAAAAAATTTGCAGAGGCCGAAGTTAAAACAGTGACACGTGGCACGCCGTACAATTTCGCTCTCCTGTTTTATCCCAAAACCGGTCACGTTGCGACATTTGGCATAACTCTCTCTCAGAGAATCCAATTGAGGTCAGACCTGTCAGGATGGAAAGATAACAGGTCAGGCTATCTCAGGAAACTTTTTCAGACCCTGTGGATCAAAAATTTCGGAGTTACACCAGAAACAATCAGGTACATATTTCTGTCAAAACAGAATTATTTTTTGGTACCTTCATTCATGGCTTCCGGAATTTAGGGCTTTGGAGAAAGTTGGAATTTTTGTAATCGGAGACCACGGCTGGATGATACTCATCAAAATAGAAATTTAGAGACCAAGATCAGAATTTTTGGTTGGGCAGAAGGCCGGGCTTGATTAGACCCTAGTTCGGGACTTTGATCAGAAAAGTGGAAAATTAGGGCTTCTGTAAAAATGGAAATTTTTGAAATCTGTGACCACGGCTGGAAGCTCCTTAGAAAAATAGAAACTTAGAGCTTTGGATCAAACATTTTGATGGGGCAAAAGAGTGGGATTCATCAAACCCCATTTCAGGGTCATGTACAGTGATTCCGGAAGTTTCAAAGGCAAAATTGAGGAGTGAAACTTTGCAGTTTTCAAATTCTGAATATACCAGTTTGATCAGCTCATCAAGGCGCATATTCCTATCCTTTTGGAAGTTTGAAATTCAAAGTTTGAATTTTTGGGGTTTCTCTGACAAACCCATATCCAGCTCCAGGTCCAGTTCTTGCAAATCAAGTGGATTGGGTTAATCCTAGAAGAAGATGGATTGATCATCTGCATGAGTGAAGAAGTTCCTGTTTCAGAAGGAGATGAGGCTAAGGTCTTACATAAGAAGATTACAAGCGACCTTAACAGGTATGACTCATCGAGGTATGTTTCGATATTTGTCCATGATTAATTTTATGGTATGTTTGTCTTCATGTTATTATGGTTAGTACAATTTTGATTTTAGATTTGTCGTATCACCTTAACAAAATTATGAATGCATGATAGAAGATATTCATTGGTTAGGGTGTTGACACTTATGATTGTACTAATGCATTATGGTGTTGTATGAGATTTATGTTGTCTACTAACATGAAAGGTACACCAAGAAAGACAAATCATGTTCTGGTCCAAGAACATATGATCATGATAACATGAGGACAAAGATTCATCCATTATCATGGATCTCATAGAAGATCCATTTACGAGGTATGTATAACTTGGTTTTATAATGGCTAACCTATGAGATATACAGGTTACTAGCACAAGTCATTGAAGAAGAACAAGGAGACATCATGTGAGTATGTTAAGACATAACTAGCTAGCATGCTAATCCAGGTATGTTTTTCCTATATCAAGTTACAATCTCATCTTGTGATAAGATCCTTTATATAAGTATACTTGGAATGATTGATTATGATTATTCATTGAAGTTAGTAATCATGGGTTTAGGCATATTATGCTTTTTACTTTGTTTAATGATATGACTAACCAGAAAAGTCCTATGGTCAAATAGGAATATAAGTAAAATAATATGTCTCTTATATCGATTGATTTGACTAACCAGAAGAATCATGAAACCATAGGTTTGAATAGTCATGGTTTTATGCATATTATATCTCTTCTCTTGATTGATGATATGACTAACCCGAAGAGTCATAGCTTTGAGTAATTATAGGTTTAGACACGTTATGTTTCTTATGCTTTAACTAACCATAAGAATCCTACATAAACCTTGAATGCTAATGCTTATTATTTCTGTTTGAAATGATCATGACTATACATGCTTGAGATTATTGTGCTTTAATAGTATATGTATGATTTAATCATGATACTAATAAGCATGCATAGGGACCAAGGATGAATATGAGTTCAAGAACAGGTAATCCAGGAAGCAAAGATCAAGAGGGAGTACACTCCAGTGGTTTATTCAAGGATGCAAATATTCAGAGGGAGTTGACCATCTCTCTACATTCCACATCAAAAGATGTAGAAGAAGCTACTTCAGATTAGGACTCCAGTAGCTCCTGCAAGGAAGCAAAGACTCAGAGGGAGTCCACCCAACGAACAAACAAAGATAAGTATTTGAATTGTAATTTCTTAAATAATACTGTTCAATAATGTATATACTGATGTTCCTAGAATTAGGTTGTGTATTATGCATATTAGAATAATTGCATTAATGAATAGTATACTCCTAATATGCATGGGTAAGTGGCCTATGGCACTGTACAACATTCCATTGCTACTTATATAGTATGAAACCTCTTTGCTGACATGTTGGGAGTTGTGCACACTCTTAACAATGTTCTGGTAGAGATTGGAAGGCATCTAGAAAGTTACGGAATATGGATAAATGTTGTATTGAAGCATTGGCTAAGATAATTGCATGACTGTATGGCATATTTCTTTATGTGTAAGAATTTGTTCTGAAAACTATGAGATGTTCTCTAATCATGCAATTTAACTTGTTGTGTAGGAAAGATCGTATGCCATCTCCTACAAAAGAAGAATTACAACATTTGTTCTAGCAACAAAGATATCTATTGAAGATATTGAAGATATTGAAGTTCCCAGGATCTGGGATGAAGAAATGGAATGCCATGATCCGTCGATCATGAAGAATGATGTTTGGGATGTAATCCCAAGACATGAGGGGAAGTTTGCTATGAATTCCAAATGGAACTATCAGATCAAGCATGTTGCAGATGGCAGCATTGAGAAATATAAAAGTGATGAAATAGAAGATACACCAGATGGATTCAAGACAGCTTTCTTGAATAGTGTAGTTGAAGAAGAAGTGTATGTGGAGCAGCCACTTGGTTCTGAGACACATGATAGGAAATCATATATGTGCAGAACTTGGTATGGTGAAGATAGATTGATTGCCGACACGCAGCGGAAGCTTACTATCGAGTTCGAGATGAAGAACTTGGGGATGATGCACTATTTGGTTTTGGCATGGAGGTGTGGCAGAGTGCAGAAGGAATCTTCCTTGGACAAGGGAAGTATGCAGTAGAGATCCTGAAGAGGTTCAGGATGATGGATTGCAAGGCCATGACCACACCTATGGCATCGAATCTGAAGCTTCTTTGTGATGCTGATGTTTCTATGTATCGTCAGATTATTGGGTCCTTGATGTACCTGACGAACACGAGACCAGATATTTTCTTTGCTGTGAACACATTGAGCCAGTTCCTGACGGATCCGAGGAGTGTTCACCTAGTTGCTGTAAAGCATGTTCTGAGGTACCTGAAGGGTACAGTGGATTATGGGCTCAGATATGAGGCGAATCAAAAGTTTAACCTGCAGGGTTATGTTGATTCAGATTGGGCTGGCAGTGCTGCAGATAGGAAGAGCACATCTAGGTGTTGCTTCAGTATGGGATCAGGTGTGATCTCTTGGTTTAGCAGGAAGCAATCCTGCGTAGCACTGAGTACAGCTAAGGCAGAGTATGTTGCAGCCTGTTCAGCTAGTTGTGAGGCAGTATGGCTACGGAAGCTACTGTCTGAGTTATTTGATCTCCCGTTGGAAGCTACTGGTATCTTCTAGGATAACCAGAGTTGTGTGAAGCTGTCCGAGAACCCAGTGTTTCATGACAGGACGAAACACATAGAGATCAAATACCACTATATCAGGGATATGGTGCAGAGAGGAGCTGTGAAGCTCCTGTATGTTGCGACGGACGAGCAGATTGCAGATGTGCTGACGAAGCCACTAGCCAGGGTGAAGTTCGAGTACTTCAGAGAGAGGCTTGGCGTTATTCAGATCGAGGACACTTCGAGGAAGAAGTGATGGACACATTTGCTGAAGCCATTACAAGCATGTTGGAAGGAGGATCCTTCACATGGCTGTCGATGTAAGCGCTGGATGATGAACATCAGGATGATGTTCTAGTTTCTGCTGGATATGATCAGTTGGATCATTTTATGTATGAATGTATGCATCATGTTGGATGCTGGATATGATCAGTTGGATCATTTTATGTATGTATGTATGCATCATGTTGGATGCTTGGACCATGTATCTGTATATGTATCAGGTGGATCATGTATGGTGATATATATCATATGTTCTGTATATGTATCAGATGGATACATTGTATGATCAGGTGGATCATGTATGGTGATATATATCATATGTTCTGTATATGTATCAGGTGGATACATTGTATGATCAGGTGGATCATGTATGGTGATATATATACCATATGTTTTGTATTTGTATCAGGTGGATACATTGATGATCAGGAGGATCATGTATGATGATATGTATCAGGTAGATACTTGGCATGCAGCAGGATGTTGCATTGATGATCAGGAGGATCATGGATCATGATATGTATCAGGTAGATACTTGGTATGCAGCAGGATGTTGCATTGATGATCAGGATGATCATAGATGACATGCAGCAGGATGTTGCATTGATAATCAGGATGATCATAGATGACGAGCTTCAGGATGTTGCTCCAGATGACATGCAGCAGGATGTTGCATTGATGATCAGGATGATCATAGATGACGAGCTTCAGGATGTTGCTCCAGATGACATGCAGCAGGATGTTGCATTGATGATCAGGATGATCATATATGACGAGCTTCAGGATGTTGCTCCAGATGACATGCAGCAGGATGTTGCAATGATGATCAGGACGATCATAGATGACGAGCTTCAGGATGTTGCTCCAGATGACATGCAGCAGGACGTTGCAGTAATGATGATCAGGATGATCATGGATACATCAGGATGATGTATGGTGAGTATCAGGTTGATACTCTGTGGCCGTGGATCAGGTTGTGCAGATGAGCATGTAATTCGTTGCCCTGGGAGATTTGCAGATGGTCTTGCGAGGTTTTGCCTATGGCATGTAATTCGTTGCCCTGGGACATCTGGCAAACGCTCTTTCGAGGTTTTTCTCTGGGAGGACATGTAATTCGTTGCCCTGGGAGATCTGCAGATAGTCTTTCGAGGTTTTGCCTATGGCATGTAATTCGTTGCCCTGAGATATCTGGCAGATGCTCTTGCGAGGTTTTGTCCTATGGCATGTAATTCGTTTCCCTGGGAGATCCGATAGGTTGGGCTGTGTGCCCGTAATCAGTTTTGGGATGCTCTTGCGAGGTTTTGCCATGACCACATGTAATTCGTTGCCCTGGGAGATCCTATAGGTAGAGCTGTGTGCTCGTAACATCCTGGGATGCTCTTGCGAGGTTTTGTGGTGACCACATGTAATTTGTGCCCTGGGAGATCCGATAGGTTGAGCCGTGTGCTCGTAATCAGTCCTGGGATTCTCTTTCGAGGTTTTGTGGTGAGGTCACATATAATTTGTGCCCTGGGAGATTTGCAGATGGTCTTTCGAGGTTTTTCCTATGGCATGTAATCTGTGCCCTGGGACATCTGGCAAATGCTCTTTCGAGGTTTTGTGACGCACGTAAAAGTCCTGAGGATTCCACAGTATGGCCAGTGATGACGAAGACCTGCAGGTGGTGGGCCTACATCCAGTATGAAAAAGGACTGGCTCTGTAGAACTTCCTATGACGAGTAGATTCAGAGATTGATTGAGATAGCAGCAGCAGTGACAATGATGATGACTCGATGACGATTATCCAGTGACGATGACTTGTGCTAGAAGAACTGTGCTGAGAAATACCTTCCTAGTTAAGAGGGAGTGTTGATGTATATGTAACTTCGGAATGTATTTCCAATATATGTATATTGTATTCCTATAGAGATGGTATTATTCCTCTATAAGGAAGTGTCGTCATTTATATTGTAAGTGTCGTAACTTATACTTGATGGGTTATTAGACCACCTTATTTGGGGTCGGCCCTGTATAAGTCATGTGGGTCAAAGGGTTATTAGACCACCCTATTGGGGTTCGTCCATGTGGGTCAAAGGGTTATTAGACCACCCTATTGGAGGTCGACCCACTCAGCATTATGTTATGTGGTAAAGTTTGAGCCTACATGAGTTAGGTAAAAAGGCAAGTCAAGTCAAGTATAAATAGAGTGCGGGAGGCATTCTATTTGCTCACTCACTTCTCACACATGCTCTCAAGGAGGAGAGGCGCACTTATGGAGGAGGAGGATTGCTGCTAGGTTATGGCTATCTCTCTTGGTTGGTTGTATCATTGCTTTATCTATCTCTGAGGAAGTTATTGGGGTTTTTCACCTTTATGGTTTTCCCCAAGTAAATCTTTGTGTCTCTTGTGTGCTTGCATTATTGTCTCCATGTTTGATATGCTGTAGATATGCTGTACATGTTGTTCTCTCAGATAAGATCCTAGATCATATTGAAGTAAATTCAGAAAATTTAACACTACGTCATAACGACTTTCTATATTTTGCGCATGCATTTGGAAATAAGAAAAGCTTACTTCCCCCGTTTTTTAAAATCACAGCTTCTAGAAGGTTTACATGATTTCTTAAAAAACACGAGTTTTTAGAAAATGTGTTTTATTTCATAAATGGAATCAACAAAGTATGCACATTCTACATCATAACAAATTTCTATAGTTTGCGCATGCGTTCAAAAATAAGAAAAGCTTACTTCCCCCGTTTTTTAAAATCACAGCTTCTAGAAGGTTTACATGATTTCTTAAAAAACACGACTTTTTAGAAAATGCGTTTTATTTCATAAATGGAATCAACAAAGTATGCACATTCTACGTCATAACGACTTTCTATAGTTTGCGCATGCGTTTGGAAATAAGAAAAGCTTACTTCCCCCGTTTTTTAAAATCACAGCTTCTAGAAGGTTTACATGATTTCTTAAAAAACACGAGTTTTTAGAAAATGTGTTTTATTTCATAAATGGTATCAACAAAGTATGCATATTCTACGTCATAACGACTTTCTATAGTTTGCGCATGCGTTTGGAAATTAGAAAAGCTTACTTCCCTCGTTTTTAAAATCACAGCTTCTAGAAGGCTTACATGATTTCTTTAAAAACATGAGTTTTTAGAAAATGTGTTTTATTTCATAAATAGAATCAACAAAGTATGCACATTCTACGTCATAACGACTTTCTATAGTTTGCGCATCCGTCCGGAAATAAGAAAAGCTTACTTCCCCCGTTTTTTAAAATCACAGCTTCTAGAAGGTTTACATGACTTCTTAAAAAACACGACTTTTTAGAAAATGTGTTTTATTTCATAAATGGAATCAACAAAGTATGCACATTCTACGTCATAACGACTTTCTATAATTTGCGCATGCGTCCAGAAATAAGAAAAGCTTACTTCCACTGTTTTTTAAAATCACAGCTTCTAGAAGGTTTACATGATTTCGTAAAAAACACGAGTTTTTAAAAAATGTGTTTTATTTCATAAATGGAATCTACAAAGTATGCACATTCTACGTCATAACGACTTTCTATAGTTTGCGCATGCGTCTGGAAATAAGAAAATCTTACTTCCACCATTTTTTAAAATCACAGCTTCTAGAAGGTTTACATGATTTCGTAAAAAACACGAGTTTTTAGAAAATGTGTTTTATTTCATAAATGGAATCTACAAAGTATGCACATTCTACGTCATAACGACTTTCTATAGTTTGCGCATGCGTCCGGAAAGAAGAAAAGCTTACTTCCCCCTTTTTTAAAATCACAGCATCTAGAAGGTTTACATGAATTCTTAAAAAACATGAGTTTTTAGAAAATGTGTTTTATTTCATAAATAGAATCAACAAAGTATGCACATTCTACATCATAACGACTTTCTATATTTTGAGCATGCATTTGGAAATAAGAAAAGCTTACTTCCCCCGTTTTTTAAAATCACAGCTTCTAGAAGGTTTACATGATTTCTTAAAAAACACGAGTTTTTAGAAAATGTGTTTTATTTCATAAATGGAATCAACAAAGTATGCACATTCTACATCATAACGAATTTCTATAGTTTGCGCATGCGTTCGGAAATAAGAAAAGCTTACTTCCCCCGTTTTTTAAAATCGCAGCTTCTAGAAGGTTTACATGATTTCTTAAAAAACACGACTTTTTAGAAAATGTGTTTTATTTCATAAATGGAATCAACAAAGTATGCACATTCTACGTCATAACGACTTTCTATAGTTTGCGCATGCGTTTGGAAATAAGAAAAGCTTACTTCCCCCGTTTTTTAAAATCACAGCTTCTAGAAGGTTTGCATGATTTCTTAAAAAACACGAGTTTTTAGAAAATGTGATTTATCTCATAAATGGAATAAACAAATTATGCACAATGTACATCATAACGACTTTCTATAGTTTGCGCATGCGTCCGGAAATAAGAAAACCTTACTTCCACCGTTTTTTAAAATCACAGCTTCTAGAAGGTTTACATGATTTCTTAAAAAACACGAGTTTTTAGAAAATCTGTTTTATTTCATAAATAGAATCAACAAAGTATGCACATTCTACGTCATAACGACTTTCTATAGTTTGCGCATTCGTCCGGAAATAAGAAAAGCTTACTTCCACCGTTTTTTAAAATCAGAGCTTCTAGAAGGTTTACATGATTTCGTAAAAAACATGAGTTTTTTGAAAATGTGTTTTATTTCATAAATGGAATCTACAAAGTATGCACATTCTACGTCATAACGATTTTCTATGGTTGGGCATGCGTCTGGAAATAAGAAAAGCTTACTTCCACCGTCTTTTAAAATCAGAGCTTCTAGAAGGTTTACATGATTTCGTAAAAAACACGAGTTTTTAGAAAATGTGTTTTATTTCATAAATGGAATCAACAAAGTATGCACATTCTACATCATAACGACTTTCAATAATTTGCGCATGCGTCCGGAAATAAGAAAAGCTTACTTCCACTGTTTTTTAAAATCACAGCTTCTAGAAGGTTTACATGATTTCGTAAAAAACACGAGTTTTTAGAAAATGTGTTTTATTTCATAAATGGAATCTACAAAGTATGCACATTTTACGTCATAACGACTTTCTATAGTTTGCGCATGCGTCCGGAAATAAGAAAAGCTTAATTCCACCGTTTTTTAAAATCACAGCTTCTAGAAGGTTTACATGATTTCTTAAAAAACACGAGTTTTTAGAAAATGTGTTTTATTTCATAAATGGAATCTACAAAGTATGCACATTCTACGCCATAACGGCTTTCTATAGTTTGCGCATTCGTCCGGAAATAAGAAAAGCTTACTTCCCCCTTTTATTGGAATCACAGCTTCTAGAAGGTTTACATGATTTCTTAAAAAACCACGAGTTTTTAGAAAATGTGTTTTATTTGATAAATGGAATCAACAAAGTATGCACATTCTACATCATAACGACTTTCTATAATTTGCGCATGCGTCCGGAAATAAGAAAAGCTTACATCCACTGTTTTTTAAAATCACAGCTTCTAGAAGGTTTACATGATTTCGTAAAAAACACGAGTTTTTAGAAAATGTGTTTTATTTCATAAATGGAATCTACAAAGTATGCACATTGTACGTCATTACGACTTTCTATAGTTTGCGCATGCGTCCAGAAATAAAAAAAGCTTACTTCCCCCATTTTTTAAAATCACAGCTTCTAGCAGGTTTACATGATTTCTTAAAAAACACGAGTTTTTAGAAAATGTGTTTTATTTCATAAATGGAATGAACAAAGTATGCACATTCTACGTCATAACGACTTTCTATAGTTTGCGCATGCATTTGGAAACAAGAAAAGCTTACTTCCCCCGTTTTTTAAAATCACACCTTCTAGAAGGTTTACATGATTTCTTAAAAAACAAGAGTTTTTAGAAAATGTGTTTTATTTCATAAATGGAATCAACAAAGTATGCACAATGTACGTCATAAAGACTTTCTATAGTTTGCGCATGCGTCCGGAAATAAGAAAAGCTTACTTCCACCGTTTTTTAAAATCACAGCTTCTAGAAGGTTTACATGATTTCTTAAAAAACACGAGTTTTTAGAAAATCTGTTTTATTTCATAAATAGAATCAACACACTATGCACATTCTACGTCATAACGACTTTCTATAGTTTGCACATTCGTCCGGAAATAAGAAAAGCTTACTTCCACCGTTTTTTAAAATCACAGCTTCTAGAAGGTTTACATGATTTCGTAAAAAACATGAGTTTTTAGAAAATGTGTTTTATTTCATAAATGGAATCTACAAAGTATGCACATTCTATGTCATAACGACTTTCTATAGTTGGGCATGCGTCTGGAAATAAGAAAAGCTTACTTCCACCTTTTTTTAAAATCAGAGCTTCTAGAAGGTTTACATGATTTCGTAAAAAACACGAGTTTTTAGAAAATGTGTTTTATTTCATAAATGGAATCAACAAAGTATGCACATTCTATGTCATAATGACTTTCTATAATTTGCGCATGCGTCCGGAAATAAGAAAAGCTTACTTCCACTATTTTTTAAAATCACAGCTTCTAGAAGGTTTACATGATTTCGTAAAAAACACGAGTTTTTAGAAAATGTGTTTTATTTCATAAATGGAATCAACAAAGTATGCACATTCTACGTTATAACGACATTCTATAGTTTGCGCATTCGTCCCGAAATAAGAAAAGCTTACTTCCACCGTTTTTTAAAATCACAGCTTCTAGAAGGTTTACATGATTTCGTAAAAAACACGAGTTTTTAGAAAATGCGCTTTATTTCATAAATGGAATCTACAAAGTATGCACATTCTACGTCATAATGACTTTCTATAGTTTCCGCATGCGTCCGGAAATAAGAAAAGCTTACTTCCCCCGTTTTTTAAAATCACAGCTTCTAGAAGGTTTACATGATTTCTTAAAAAACATGAGTTTTTAGAAAATGTGTTTTATTTCATAAATGGAATCTACAAAGTATGCACATTCTACGTCATAACGATTTTCTATGGTTGGGCATGCGTCTGGAAATAAGAAAAGCTTACTTCCACCGTCTTTTAAAATCAGAGCTTCTAGAAGGTTTATATGATTTCGTAAAAAACACGAGTTTTTAGAAAATGTGTTTTATTTCATAAATGGAATCAACAAAGTATGCACATTCTACATCATAACGACTTTCTATAATTTGCGCATGCGTCCGGAAATAAGAAAAGCTTACTTCCACTGTTTTTTAAAATCACAGCTTCTAGAAGGTTTACATGATTTCGTAAAAAACACGAGTTTTTAGAAAATGTGTTTTATTTCATAAATGGAATCTACAAAGTATGCACATTTTACGTCATAACGACTTTCTATAGTTTGCGCATGCGTTCGGAAATAAGAAAAGCTTACTTCCACCTTTTTTTAAAATCACAGCTTCTAGAAGGTTTACATGATTTCTTAAAAAACACGAGTTTTTAGAAAATGTGTTTTATTTCATAAATGGAATCTACAAAGTATGCACATTCTACGCCATAACGGCTTTCTATAGTTTGCGCATTCGTACGGAAATAAGAAAAGCTTATTTCCCCCTTTTTTTAAAATCACAGCTTCTAGAAGGTTTACATGATTTCTTAAAAAACCACGAGTTTTTAGAAAATGTGTTTTATTTGATAAATGGAATCAACAAAGTATGAACATTCTACATCATAACGACTTTCTATAATTTGCGCATGCGTCCGGAAATAAGAAAAGCTTACATCCACTGTTTTTTAAAATAACAGCTTCTAGAAGGTTTACATGATTTCGTAAAAAACACGAGTTTTTAGAAAATGTGTTTTATTTCATAAATGGAATCTACAAAGTATGCACATTCTACGTCATTACGACTTTCTATAGTTTGCGCATGCGTCCAGAAATAAGAAAAGCTTACTTCCCCCTTTTTTTAAAATCACAGCTTCTAGAAGGTTTACATGATTTCTTAAAAAACCACGAGTTTTTACAAAATGTGTTTTATTTGATAAATGGAATCAACAAAGTATGCACATTCTACATCATAACGACTTTCTATAGTTTGCGCATGCGTCCGAAAATAAGAAAAGCTTACTTCCCCCATTTTTTAAAATCACAGCTTCTAGAAGGTTTACATGATTTCTTAAAAAACACGAGTTTTTAGAAAATGTTTTTTATTCCATCAATGGAATCAACAAAGTATGCACATTCTACGTCATAACGACTTTCTATAGTTTGCGCATGCGTTTGGAAACAAGAAAAGCTTACTTCCCCCGTTTTTTAAAATCACACCTTCTAGAAGGTTTACATGATTTCTTAAAAAACAAGAGTTTTTAGAAAATATGTTTTATTTCATAAATGAAATCAACAAAGTATGCACAATGTACGTCATAAAGACTTTCTATAGTTTGCGCATGCGTCCGGAAATAAGAAAAGCTTACTTCCACCATTTTTTAAAATCACAGCTTCTAGAAGGTTTACATGATTTCTTAAAAAACACGAGTTTTTAGAAAATCTATTTTATTTCATAAATAGAATCAACACACTATGCACATTCTACGTCATAACGAATTTCTATAGTTTGCGCATTCGTCCGGAAATAAGAAAAGCTTACTTCCACCGTTTTTTAAAATCACATCTTCTATAGTTGGGCATGTGTTTTATTTCAAAAATAGAATCAACAAAGTATGCACATTCTATGTCATAATGACTTTCTATAATTTGCGCATGCGTCCGGAAATAAGAAAAGCTTACTTCCACTATTTTTTAAAATCACAGCTTCTAGAAGGTTTACATGATTTCGTAAAAAACACGAGTTTTTAGAAAATGTGTTTTATTTCATAAATGGAATCAGCAAAGTATTCACATTCTACGTCATAACGACATTCTATAGTTTGCGCATTCGTCCCGAAATAAGAAAAGCTTACTTCCACCGTTTTTTAAAATCACAGCTTCTAGAAGGTTTACATGATTTCGTAAAAAACACGAGTTTTTAGAAAATGCGCTTTATTTCATAAATGGAATCTACAAAGTATGCACATTCTACGTCATAATGAATTTCTATAGTTTCCGCATGCGTCCAGAAATAAGAAAAGCTTACTTCCCCCGTTTTTTAAAATCACAGCTTCTAGAAGGTTTACATGATTTCTTAAAAAACACGAGTTTTTAGAAAATGTGTTTTATTTCATAAATGGAATCTACAAAGTATGCACATTCTACGTCATAACGACTTTCTATAGTTTGTGCATGCGCCAGAAATAAGAAAAGCTTACTTCCACCGTTTTTTAAAATCACAACTTCTAGAAGGTTTACATGATTTCGTAAAAAACACGAGTTTTTGGAAAATGTGTTTTATTTCATTAATGGAATCTACAAAGTATGCACATTCTACGTCATAACGATTTTCTATAGTTTGCGCATGCGTCCGGAAATAAGAAAAGCTTACTTCCCCCGTTTTTTAAAATCACAGCTTCTAGAAGGTTTACATGATTTCTTAAAAAATACAAGTTTTTTGAAAATGTGTTTTATTTCATAAATGGAATCAACAAAGTATGCAGATTCTATGTCATAACGACTTTCTATAGTTTGCGCATGCATTTGGAAATAAGAAAAGCTTACTTCCCCCATTTTTTAAAATCACAGCTTCTAGATCGTTTACATGATTTCGTGAAAAACACGAGTTTTTAGAAAATGTGTTTTATTTCATAAATGGAATCTACAAAGTATGCACATTCTACGTCATAACAACTTTCTATAGTTTGCGCATGCGTCCGGAAATAGGAAAAGCTTACTTCCACCATTTTTTAAAATCACAGCTTCTAGAAGGTTTACATGATTTCTTTAAAAACACGAGTTTTTAGAAAATGTGTTTTATTTCATAAATGGAATCAACAAAGTATGCAGATTCTACGTCATAACGACATTCTATAGTTTGCGCATTCATCCGGAAATAAGAAAAGCTTACTTCCACCGTGTTTTAAAATCACAGCTTCCAGAAGGTTTAGATGATTTCTTAAAAAACATGAGTTTTTAGAAAATGTGTTTTCTTTCATAAATGGAATCAACAAAGTATGCACATTCTACGTCATAACGACTTTCTATAGATTGCGCATGCGTTTGGAAATAAGAAAAGCTTACTTCCCCCGTTTTTTAAAATCACAGCTCATAGGAGGTTTACATGATTTCTTAAAAAACACGAGTTTTTAGAAAATGTGTTTTATTTCATAAATGGAATCAACAAAGTATGCACATTCTATGTCATAACGACATTCTATAGTTTGCGCATGCATTTGGAAATAAGAAAAGCTTACTTCCGCCGTTTTTTTAAATCACAGCTTCTAGAAGGTTTACATGATTTCTTAGAAAACACGAGTTTTTAGAAAATGTGTTTTATTTCATAAATTGAATCAACAAAGTATGCACATTCTACGTCATAACGACTTTCTATAGTTTGCGCATGCGTTTGGAAGTAAGAAAAGCTTACTTCCCCCGTTTTTTTAAATCATAGCGTCTAGTAGGTTTACATGATTTCTTAAAAAACACGAGTTTTTAGAAAATGTGTTTTATTTAATAAATGGAATCAACAAAGTATGCACATTCTACGTCATAAGGACTTTCTATAGTTTGTGCATGCGTCCGGAAATAAGAAAAGCTTACTTACCCCGTTTTTTAAAATCACAGCTTCCAGAAGGTTTACATGATTTCGTAAAAAACACGAGTTTTTAGAAAATGTGTTTTATTTCATAAATGGAATCAACATAGTATGCACATTCTACGTCATAACGACTTTCTATAGTTTGCGCATGCGTCCGGAAATAAGAAAAGCTTACTTCCCCCGTTTTTTAAACTTGCAGCTTCTAGAAGGTTTACATGATTTCTTAAAAAACACGAGTTTTTAGAAAATGTGTTTTATTTCATAAATGGAATTAACAAAGTATGCACATTCTACGTCATAACGACTTTCTATATTTTGCGCATGCGTTCGGAAATAAGAAAAGCTTACTTCCCCCATTTTTTAAAATCACAGCTTCTAGAAGGTTTACATGATTTCTTAAAAAACACGAGTTTTTAGAAAATGTGTTTTATTTCATAAATAGAATCAACAAAGTATGCACATTCTACGTAATAACGACTTTCTATAGTTTGCGCATTCGACCGGAAATAAGAAAAGCTTACTTGCACCGTTTTTTAAAATCACAGCATCTAGAAGGTTTACATGATTTCGTAAAAAACCTGAGTTTTTAGAAAATGTGTTTTATTTCATAAATGGAATCAACAAAGTATGCACATTCTACGTCATAAGGAATTTCTATAGTTTGCGCATGCGTCCGGAAATAAGAAAAGCTTACTTCCACGGTTTTTTAAAATCACAGCTTCTAGAAGGTTTACATGATTTCTTAAAAAACACGATTTTTTAGAAAATGTGTTTTATTTCATAAATGGAATCAACAAAGTATGCACATTCTACGTAATAACGACTTTCTATAGCTTGCGCATTCGACCGAAAATAAGAAAAGCTTACTTGCACCGTTTTTTAAAATCACAGCATCTAGAAGGTTTACATGATTTCGTAAAAAACACGAGTTTTTAGAAAATGTGCTTTATTTCATAAATGGAATCAAAGAAGTATGCACATTCTACGTCATAAGGAATTTCTATAGTTTGCGCATGCGTCCGGAAATAACAAAAGCTTAATTCCACCGTTTTTCAAAATCACAGCTTCTAGAAGGTTTACATGATTTCTTAAAAAACACGAGTTTTTAGAAAATGTGTTTCATTTCATAAATGGAATCAACAAAGTATGCACATTCTACGTCATAACGACGTTCTATAGTTTGCGCATGCGTCCGGAAATAAGAAAAGCTTACTTCCCCCGTTTTTTAAAATCACAGCTTCTAGAAGGTTTACATGCTTTCTTAAAAAACATGAGTTTTTAGAAAATGTGTTTTATTTCATAAATGAAATCAACAAAGTATGCACATTCTAGGTCATAACGACTTTCTATAGTTTGCGCATGCGTTTGGAAATAAGAAAAGCTTACTTCCTCCGTTTTTTAAAATCACAGCGTCTAGAAGGTTTACATGATTTCTTAAAAAACACGAGTTTGTAGAAAATGTGTTTTATTTCATAAATGGAATCAACAAAGTATGCACATTCTACGTCATAAGGACTTTCTATAGTTTGTGCATGCGTCCGGAAATAAGAAAAGCTTACTTCCCCTGTTTTTTAAAATCACAGCTCCTAGAAGGTTTACATGATTTCTTAAAAAACACGAGTTTTTAGAAAATGTGTTTTATTTCATAAATGGAATCAACAAAGTACGCACATTCTATGTCATAACGACTTTCTATAGTTTGCGCATGCATTTGGAAATAAGAAAAGCTTACTTCCACTGTTTTTCAAAATCACAGCTTCTAGAAGGTTTACATGGTTTCTTAGAAAACACGAGTTTTTAGAAAATGTGTTTTATTTCATAAATGGAATCAACAAAGTATACACATTCTACTTCATAACAACTTTCTATAGTTTGCGCATGCATCCGGATATAAGAAAAGCTTACTTCCCCCGTTTTTTAAAATCATAGCTTCTAGAACGTTTACATGATTTCTTAAAAAACACGAGTTTTTAGAAAATGTGTTTTATTTCATAGATGGAATCAACAAAGTATGCACATTCTACTTCATAACGACTTTCTATAGTTTGCGCATGCGTTTGGAAATAAGAAAAGCTTACTTCCCCCGTTTTTTAAAATCACAGCGTCTAGAAGGTTTACATGATTTCTTAAAAAACACGATTTTTTAGAAAATTTGTTTTATTTCATAAACGAAATCAACAAAGTATGCACATTCTACGTCATAACGACTTTCTATAGTTGGGCATGCGTCTGGAAATAAGAAAAGCTTACTTCCACCGTTTTTTAAAATCAGAGCTTCTAGAAGGTTTACATGATTTCGTAAAAAACACGAGTTTTCAGAAAATGTGTTTTATTTAGTAAATTGAATCAACAAAGTGTGAACATTCTATGTCATAACGACTTTCTATAATTTGCGCATGCGTCCGGAAATAAGAAAAGCTTACTTCCACTGTTTTTTAAAATCACAGCTTCTAGAAGGTTTACATGATTTCTTAAAAAACACGAGTTTTTAGAAAATGTGTTTTATTTCATAAATGGAATCAACAAAGTATGCAAATTCTACGTCATAACGACATTCTATAGTTTGCGCATTCGTCCCGAAATAAGAAAAGCTTACTTCCACCGTTTTTTAAAATCACAGCATCTAGAAGGTTTACATGATTTCGTAAAAAACACGAGTTTTTAGAAAATGCGCTTTATTTCATAAATGGAATCTACAAAGTATGCACATTCTACGTCATAATGACTTTCTATAGTTTGCGCATGCGTCCGGAAATAAGAAAAGCTTACTTCCACCATTTTTTAAAATCACAGCTTCTACAAGGTTTACATGATTTCATAAAAAACACGAGTTTTTAGAAAAAGTGTTTTGTTTCATTGATGGAATCTACAAAGTATGCACATTCTACGTCATAACGATTTTCTATAGTTTGCGCATGCGTCCAGAAATAAGAAAAGCTTACTTCCCCCGTTTTTTAAAATCACAGCTTCTAGAAGGTTTACATGATTTCTTAAAAAATACGAGTTTTTAGAAAATGTGTTTTATTTCATAAATGGAATCAACAAAGTATGCAGATTCTACGTCATAACGACTTTCTATAGTTTGCGCATGCATTTGGAAATAAGAAAAGCTTACTTCCCCCGTTTTTTAAAATCACAGCTTCTAGATCGTTTACATGATTTCGTAAAAAACACGAGTTTTTAGAAAATGTGTTTTATTTCATAAATGGAATCTACAAAGTATGCACATTCTACGTCATAACGAATTTCTATAGTTTACGCATGCGTCCGGAAATAAGAAAAGCTTACTTCCACTGTTTTTTAAAATCACAGCTTCTAGAAGGTTTACATGATTTCGTAAAAAACACGAGTTTTTAGAAAATGTGTTTTATTTCATAGATGGAATCTACAAAGTATGCACATTCTACGCCATAATGGCTTTCTATAGTTTGCGCATTCGTCCGGAAATAAGAAAAGCTTACGTCCACCGTTTTTTAAAATCACAGCTTCTAGAAGGTTTACATGATTTCGTAAAAAACAGAGTTTTTAGAAAATGTGCTTTATTTCATAAATGGAATCTATAAAGTATGCACATTCTACGTCATAACGACTTTCTATAGTTTGCGCATGCGTCCGGAAATAATAAAAGCTTACTTCTCCCGTTTTTTAAAATCACAGCTTCTGGAAGGTTTACATGATTTCTTAAAAAACACGAGTTTTTAGAAAATGTGTTTTATTTCATAAATGGAATCCACAAAGTATGCACATTCTACGTCATAACGACTTTCTATAGTGTGCGCATGCGTTTGGAAATAAGAAAAGCTTACTTCCCTCGTTTTTAAAATCACGGCTTCTAGAAGGTTTACATGATTTCTTTAAAAACAAGAGTTTTTAGAAAATGTGTTTTATTTCATAAATAGAATCAAAAAAGTATGCACATTCTACGTCATAAAGACTTTCTATAGTTTGCGCATGCGTTTGGAAATAAGAAAAGCTTATTTCCCTCGTTTTTAAAATCACAGCTTCTAGAAGGTTTACATGATTTCTTTAAAAACACGAGTTTTTAGAAAATGTGTTTTATTTCATAAATAGAATCAACAAACTATGCACATTCTACGCCATAAAGACTTTCTATAGTTTGCACATGCGCTTGGAAATAAGAAAAGCTTACTTCCCCCGTCTTTTAAAATCACAGCTTCTAGAAGGTTTACATGATTTCTTTAAAAACACGAGTTTTTAGAAAATGTGTTTTATTTCATAAATAGAATCAACAAACTATGCACATTCTACGCCATAAAGACTTTCTATAGTTTGCACATGCGCTTGGAAATAAGAAAAGCTTACTTCCCCCGTCTTTTAAAATCACAGCTTCTAGAAGGTTTACATGATTTCTTTAAAAACACGAGTTTTTAGAAAATGTGTTTTATTTCATAAATAGAATCAACAAACTATGCACATTCTACGCCATAAAGACTTTCTATAGTTTGCGCATGCGTTTGGAAATAAGAAAAGCTTATTTCCCTCGTTTTTAAAATCACAGCTTCTAGAAGGTTTACATGATTTCTTTAAAAACACGAGTTTTTAGAAAATGTGTTTTATTTCATAAATAGAATCAACAAACTATGCACATTCTACGCCATAAAGACTTTCTATAGTTTGCACATGCGCTTGGAAATAAGAAAAGCTTACTTCCCCCGTCTTTTAAAATCACAGCTTCTAGAAGGTTTACATGATTTCTTAAAAAACATGAGTTTTTTGAAAATGTGTTTTATTTCATAAATAGAATCAACAAACTATGCACATTCTACGCCATAAAGACTTTCTATAGTTTGCGCATGCGTTTGGAAATAAGAAAAGCTTATTTCCCTCGTTTTTAAAATCACAGCTTCTAGAAGGTTTACATGATTTCTTTAAAAACACGAGTTTTTAGAAAATGTGTTTTATTTCATAAATGGAATCAACAAAGTATGCACATTGTACGTCATAAAGACTTTCAATAGTTTGCACATGCCTTTGGAAATAAGAAAAACTTACTTCCCTCGTTTTTTAAAATCACAGCTTCTAGAAGGTTTACATGATTTCTTAAAAAACACGAGTTTTTAGAAAATGTGTTTTATTTCATAAATGGAATCAACAAAGTATGCACATTCTACGTCATTACGACTTTCTATAGTTTGCGCATGCGTTTGGAAATAAGAAAAGCTTACTTCCCCCGTTTTTTAAAATCACAACTTCTAGAAGGTCTACATGATTACTTAAAAAACACAAGTTTTTAGAAAATGTGTTTTATTTCATAAATGGAATCAACAAAGTATGCACATTCTACGTCATAACGACTTTCTATAGTTTGTGCATGCGTCCGGAAATAAGAAAAGCTTACTTCCCCCGTTTTTTAAAATCACAACTTCTACAAGGTTTACATGATTTCTTAAAAAACACGAGTTTTTAGAAAATGTGTTTTATTTCATAAATGGAATCTACAAAGTATGCACATTCTACATCATAATGACTTTCTATAGTTTGCGCATTCGTCCGGAAATAAGAAAAGCTTATTTCCACCATTTTTTAAAATCACAGCTTCTGGAAGGTTTACATGATTTCTTAAAAAAGACGAGTTTTTAGAAAATGTGTTTTATTTCATAAATGGAATCAACAAAGTATGCACATTCTACGTCATAACGACTTTCTATAGTTTTCGCATGCGTTTTTAAATAAGAAAAGCTTACTTCCCTCGTTTTTTAAAATCACAGCTTCTCGAAGGTTTACAAGATTTCTTTAAAAACACGAGTTTTTAGAAAATGTGTTTTATTTCATAAATGGAATCAACAAAGTATTCACATTCTACGTCATAACGACTTTCTATAGTTTGCTCATACGTTTGGAAATAAGAAAAGCTTACTTCCCCCGTTTTTTAAAATCACAGCTTCTAGAAGGTTTACATGATTTCTTAAAAAACATGAGTTTTTAGAAAATGTGTTTTATTTCCTAAATGGATCTACAAAGTATGCACATTCTATGTCATAACGACTTTCTATAGTTTGCTCATGCGTCCGGAAATAAGAAAAGCTTACTTCCACCGTATTTTAAAATCACAGCTTCTAGATGTTTTACATGATTTCTTAAAAAACACAAGTTTTTAGAAAATGTGTTTTATTGCATAAATGGAATCAACAAAGTATGGACATTCTACGTCATAACAACATTCTATAGTTTGCGCATGCGTTTGGAAATAAGAAAAGCTTACTTCCCTCGTTTTTAAAATCACAGCTTCTAGAAGGTTTACATGATTTCTTTAAAAACACGAGTTTTTAGAAAATGTGTTTTATTTCATCAATAGAATCAACAAAGTGTGCACATTCTACGTCATAACGACTTTCTTCAGTTTGCGCATGCGTTTGGAAATAAGATTTTCTTATTTCCCCAGTTTTTTAAAATCACAACGTCTAGATGGTTTACATGATTTCTTAAAAAACACGAGTTTTTAGAAAATGTGTTTTATTTCATAAATGGAATCAACAAAGTATGCACATTCTCCGTCATAAGGACTTTCTATAGTTTGTGCATGCGTCCGGAAATAAGAAAAGCTTACTTCCCCCGTTTTTTAAAATCACAGCTTCTAGAAGGTTTACATGATTTCTTAAAAAACACGAGTTTTTAGAAAATGTGTTTTATTTCATAAATGGAATCAACAAAGTATGCACATTCTACGTCCTAACGACTTTCTATAGTTTGCACATGCGTTTGGAAATAAGAAAAGCTTACTTCCTCCGTTTTTTAAAATCACAGCTTCTAGAAGGTTTACATGATTTCGTAAAAAACACGAGTTTTTAGAAAATGTGATTTATTTCATAAATGGAATCAAAAAAGTATGCACATTCTACGTCATAACGACTTTCTATAGTTTGTGCATGCGTCCGGAAATAAGAAAAGCTTACTTCCCCCGTCTTTTAAAACCACAGCTTCTAGAAGGTTTACATGATTTCTTAAAAAACATGAGTTTTTAGAAAATGTGTTTTATTTCATAAATGGAATCAACAAAGTATGCACATTCTACGTCATAACGACTTTCTATAGTTTGCGCATGCGTCCGGAAATAAGAAAAGCTTACTTCCACCGTTTTTTAAAATCACAGCTTCTAGAAGGTTTACATGATTTCGTAAAAAACACGAGTTTTTAGAAAATGTGCTTTATTTCATAAATGGAATCTACAAAGTATGCACATTCTACGTCATAACGACTTTCTATAGTTTGCGCATGCGTACGGAAATAAGAAAAGCTTACTTCCCCCGTTTTTTAAAATCACAGCTTCTAAAAGGTTTACATGATTTCTTAAAAAACACGAGTTTTTAGAAAATGTGCTTTATTTCATAAATGGAATCAACAAACTATGCACATTCTATGCCATAACGACTTTCTATAGTTTGCGCACGCGTTTGGAAATAAGAAAAGCTTACTTCCACCGTTTTTTAAAATCACAGCTTCTAGAAGGTTTACATGATTTCGTAAAAAACACGAGTTTTTAGAAAATGTGTTTTATTTCATAAATGGAATCTACAAAGTATGCACATTCTACGTCATAACGACTTTCTATAGTTTGCGCATGCGTTTGGAAATAAGAAAAGCTTACTTCCCCCGTCTTTTAAAATCAGAGCTTCTAGAAGGTTTACATGATTTCTTAAAAAACACGAGTTTTTAAAAAATGTGTTTTATTTCATAAATGGAATCAACAAAGTATGCACATTCTACGTCATAAAGACTTTCAATAGTTTGCGCATGCGTTTGGAAATAAGAAAAGCTTACTTCCCCCGTTTTTTAAAATCACAGCTTCTAGAAGGTTTACATGATTTCTTAAAAAACACGAGTTTTTAGAAAATGTGTTTTATTTCATAAATGGTATCAACAAAGTATGCACATTCTACGTCATAACGACTTTCTATAGTTTGCGCATGCGTTTGGAAATAAGAAAAGCTTACTTCCCTCGTTTTTAAAATCACAGCTTCTAGAAGGTTTACATGATTTCTTTAAAAACACGAGTTTTTAGAAAATGTGTTTTATTTCATAAATAGAATCAACAAAGTATGCACATTCTACGTCATAACGACTTTCTATAGTTTGCGCATTCGTCCGGAAATAAGAAAAGCTTACTTCCCCCGTTTTTTAAAATCACAGCTTCTAGAAGGTTTACATGATTTCGTAAAAAACATGAGTTTTTAGAAAATGTGTTTTATTTCATAAATGGAATCAACAAAGTATGCACATTCTACGTCATAACGACTTTCTATAGTTTGCGCATGCGTCCGGAAATAAGAAAAGCTTACTTCCCCCGTTTTTTAAAATCACAGCTTCTAGAAGGTTTACATGATTTCGTAAAAAACACGAGTTTTTAGAAAATGTGTTTTATTTCATAAATGGAATATACAAAGTATGTACATTCTACGCCATAACGGCTTTCTATAGTTTGCGCATGCGTCCGGAAATAAGAAAACTTCCCCCTTTTTTTAAAATCACAGCTTCTAGAAGGTTTACATGATTTCTTAAAAAACACGAGTTTTTAGAAAATGTGTTTTATTTCATAAATGGAATCTACAAAGTATGCACATTCTACATCATAACGAATTTCTATAGTTTTCGCATGCGTCCGGAAATAAGAAAAGCTTACATCCACCGTTTTTTAAAATCACAGCTTCTAGAAGGTTTACATGATTTCTTAAAAAACACGACATTTTAGAAAATGTGTTTTATTTCATAAATGGAATCAACAAAGTATGCACATTCTACGTCATAACGACTTTCTATAGTTTGCGCATGCGTTTGGAAATAAGAAAAGCTTACTTCCCCCGTTTTTTAAAATCACAGCTTCTAGAAGGTTTACATGATTTCTTAAAAAACACGAGTTTTTAGAAAATGTGTTTTATTTCATAAATGGCATCAACAAAGTATGCACATTCTACGTCATAACGACTTTCTATAGTTTGCGCATGCATTTGGAAATAAGAAAAGCTTACTTCCATCGTTTTTAAAATCACAGCTTCTAGAAGGTTTACATGATTTCTTTAAAAACACGAGTTTTTAGAAAATGTGTTTTATTTCATAAATAGAATCAACAAAGTATGCACATTCTACGTCATAACGACTTTCTATAGTTTGCGCATCCGTCCGGAAATAAGAAAAGCTTACTTCCCCCGTTTTTTAAAATCACACTTTCTAGAAGGTTTACATGATTTCTTAAAAAACACGACTTTTTAGAAAATGTGTTTTATTTCATAAATGGAATGAACAAAGTATTCACATTCTACGTCATAACGACTTTCTATAATTTGCGCATAAGTCCGGAAAAAAGAAAAGCTTACTTCCACTATTGTTTAAAATCACAGCTTCTAGAAGGTTTACATGATTTCGTAAAAAACACGAGTTTTTAGAAAATGTGTTTTATTTCATAAATGGAATCTACAAAGTATGCACATTCTACGTCATAAGGACTTTCTATAGTTTGTGCATGCGTCTGGAAATAAGAAAAGCTTACTTCCTCCGTTTTTTAAAATCACAGCTTCTAGAAGGTTTACATGATTTCATAAAAAACACGAGTTTTTAGAAAATGTGTTTTATTTCATAAATGGAATCTACAAGGTATGCACATTCTACGTCATAACGACTTTCTATAGTTTGCGCATGCATCCGGAAAGAAGAAAAGCTTACTTCCCCCTTTTTTAAAATCACAGCTTTTAGAAGGTTTACATGATTTCTTAAAAAACATGAGTTTTTAGAAAATGTGTTTTATTTCATAAATGGAATCAACAAAGTATGCACATTCTACGTCATAACGACTTTCTATATTTTGCGCATGCATTTGGAAATAAGAAAAGCTTACTTCCCCCGTTTTTTAAAATCACAGCTTCTAGAAGGTTTACATGATTTCTTAAAAAACACGAGTTTTTAGAAAATGTGCTTTATTTCATAAATGGAATCTACAAAGTATGCACATTCTACGTCATAACGACTTTCTATAGTTTGCGCATGCGTCCGGAAATAAGAAAAGCTTACTTCCACCGTTTTTTAAAATCACAGCTTCTAGAAGGTTTACATGATTTCGTAAAAAAAACGAGTTTTTAGAAAATGTGCTTTATTTCATAAATGGAATCTACAAAGTATGCACATTCTACGTCATAACGACTTTCTATAGTTTGGGCATGCGTACGGAAATAAGAAAAGCTTACTTCCCCCGTTTTTTAAAATCACAGCTTCTAAAAGGTTTACATGATTTCTTAAAAAACACGAGTTTTTAGAAAATGTGCTTTATTTCATAAATGGAATCAACAAACTATGCACATTCTACGCCATAACGACTTTCTATAGTTTGCGCACGCGTTTGGAAATAAGAAAAGCTTACTTCCACCGTTTTTTAAAATCACAGCTTCTAGAAGGTTTACATGATTTCGTAAAAAACACGAGTTTTTAGAAAATGTGTTTTATTTCATAAATGGAATCTACAAAGTATGCACATTCTGCGTCATAACGACTTTCTATAGTTTACGCATGCGTTTGGAAATAAGAAAAGCTTACTTCCCCCATCTTTTAAAATCAGAGCTTCTAGAAGGTTTACATGATTTCTTAAAAAACACGAGTTTTTAGAAAATGTGTTTTATTTCATAAATGGAATCAACAAAGTATGAACATTCTACGTCTCAACGACTTTCAATAGTTTGCGCATGCGTTTGGAAATAAGAAAAGCTTACTTCCCCCGTTTTTTAAAATCACAGCTTCTAGAAGGTTTACATGATTTCTTAAAAAACACGAGTTTTTAGAAAATGTCTTTTATTTCATAAATGGTATCAACAAAGTATGCACATTCTACGTCATAACGACTTTCTATAGTTTGCGCATGCGTTTGGAAATAAGAAAAGCTTACTTCCCTCGTTTTTAAAATAACAGCTTCTAGAAGGTTTACATGATTTCTTTAAAAACACGAGTTTTTAGAAAGTGTGTTTTATTTCATAAATAGAATCAACAAAGTATGCACATTCTACGTCATAACGACTTTCTATAGTTTGCGCATCCGTCCAGAAATAAGAAAAGCTTACTTCCCCCGTTTTTTAAAATCACAGCTTCTAGAAGGTTTACATGATTTCCTAAAAAACATGAGTTTTTAGAAAATGTGTTTTATTTCATAAATGGAATCAACAAAGTATGCACATTCTACGTCATAACGAATTTCTATAGTTTGCGCATGCGTCCGGAAATAAGAAAAGCTTACTTCCCCCGTTTTTTAAAATCACAGCTTCTAGAAGGTTTACATGATTTCGTAAAAAACACGAGTTTTTAGAAAATGTGTTTTTTTTCATAAATGGAATCTACAAAGTATGTACATTCTACGCCATAACGGCTTTCTATAGTTTGCGCATGCGTCCGGAAATAAGAAAAACTTACTTCCACCATTTTTTAAAATCACAGCTTCTAGAAGGTTTACATGATTTCGTAAAAAACACGAGTTTTTAGAAAATGTGTTTTATTTCATAAATGGAATCTACAAAGTATGCACATTCTACGGCATAACGACTTTCTATAGTTTGTGCATGTGTCCGGAAATAAGAAAAGCTTACTTCCCCCTTTTTTTAAAATCACAGCTTCTAGAATGTTTACATGATTTCTTAAAAAACACGAGTTTTTAGAAATGTGTTTTATTTCATAAATTGAATCTACAAAGTATGCACATTCTACATCATAACGAATTTCTTTAGTTTGCGCATGCGTCCGGAAATAAGAAAAGCTTACATCCACCGTTTTTTAAAATCACAGCTTCTAGAAGGTTTACATGATTTCTTAAAAAACACGACTTTTTAGAAAATGTGTTTTATTTCATAAATGGAATCAACAAAGTATGCACATTCTACGTCATAACGACTTTCTATAGTTTGCGCATGCGTTTGGAAATAAGAAAAGCTTACTTCCCTCGTTTTTAAAATCACAGCTTCTAGAAGGTGTACATGATTTCTTTAAAAACACGAGTTTTTAGAAAATGTGTTTTATTTCATAAATAGAATCAACAAAGTTTGCACATTCTACGTCATAACGAATTTCTATAGTTTGCGCATCCGTCCGGAAATAAGAAAAGCTTACTTCCCCCGTATTTTAAAATCACACTTTCTAGAAGGTTTACATGATTTCTTAAAAAACACGACTTTTTAGAAAATGTGTTTTATTTCATAAATGGAATGAACAAAGTATGCACATTCTACGTCATAACGACTTTTTATAATTTGCGCATGCGTCCGGAAATAAGAAAAGCTTACTTCCACTATTTTTTAAAATCACAGCTTCTAGAAGGTTTACATGATTTCGTAAAAAACACGAGTTTTTAGAAAATGTGTTTTATTTCATAAATGCAATCTACAAAGTATGCACATTCTACGTCATAACGACTTTGTATAGTTTGCGCATGCGTCTGGAAATAAGAAAAGCTTACTTCCACCGTTTTTTAAAATCACAGCTTCTAGAAGGTTTACACGATTTCGTAAAAAACACGAGTTTTTAGAAAATGCGTTTTATTTCATAAATGGAATCTACAAGGTATGCACATTCTACGTCATAACGACTTTCTATAGTTTGCGCATGCATCCGGAAAGAAGAAAAGCTTACTTCCCCCTTTTTTAAAATCACAGCTTTTAGAAGGTTTACATGATTTCTTAAAAAACACGAGTTTTTAGAAAATGTGCTTTATTTCATAAATGGAATCAACAAACTATGCACATTCTACGCCATAACGACTTTCTATAGTTTGCGCACGCGTTTGGAAATAAGAAAAGCTTACTTCCACCGTTTTTTAAAATCACAGCTTCTAGAAGGTTTACATGATTTCGTAAAAAACACGAGTTTTTAGAAAATGTGTTTTATTTCATAAATGGAATCTACAAAGTATGCACATTCTTCGTCATAACGACTTTCTATAGTTTGCGCATGCGTTTGGAAATAAGAAAAGCTTACTTTCCCCGTCTTTTAAAATCAGAGCTTCTAGAAGGTTTACATGATTTCTTAAAAAACACGAGTTTTTAGAAAATGTGTTTTATTTCATAAATGGAATCAACAAAGTATGCACATTCTACGTCATAACGACTTTCAATAGTTTGCGCATGCGTTTGGAAATAAGAAAAGCTTACTTCCCCCGTTTTTTAAAATCCCAGCTTCTAGAAGGTTTACATGATTTCTTAAAAAACACGAGTTTTTAGAAAATGTGTTTTATTTCATAAATGGTATCAAGAAAGTATGCACATTCTACGTCATAACGACTTTCTATAGTTTGCGCATGCGTTTGGAAATAAGAAAAGCTTACTTCCCTCGTTTTTAAAATCACAGCTCCTAGAAGGTTTACATGATTTCTTTAAAAACACGAGTTTTTAGAAAATGTGTTTTATTTCATAAATAGAATCAACAAAGTATGCACATTCTACGTCATAACGACTTTCTATAGTTTGCGCATCCGTCCGGAAATAAGAAAATCTTACTTCCCCCGTTTTTTAAAATCACAGCTTCTAGAAGGTTTACATGATTTCCTACAAAACATGACTTTTTAGAAAATGTGTTTTATTTCATAAATGGAATCAACAAAGTATGCACATTCTACGTCATAACGACTTTCTATAGTTTGCGCATGCGTCCGGAAATAAGAAAAGCTTACTTCCCCCGTTTTTTAAAATCACAGCTTCTAGAAGGTTTACTTGATTTCTTAAAAAACACGAGTTTTTAGAAAATGTGTTTTATTTCATAAATGGTATCAACAAAGTATGCACATTCTACGTCATAACGACTTTCTATAGTTTGCGCATGCGTTTGGAAATAAGAAAAGCTTACTTCCCTCGTTTTTAAAATCACAGCTTCTAGAAGGTTTACATGATTTCTTTAAAAACACGAGTTTTTAGAAAGTGTGTTTTATTTCATAAATAGAATCAACAAAGTATGCACATTCTACGTCATAACGACTTTCTATAGTTTGCGCATCCGTCCGCAAATAAGAAAAGCTTACTTCCCCCGTTTTTTAAAATCACAGCTTCTAGAAGGTTTACATGATTTCCTAAAAAACATGAGTTTTTAGAAAATGTGTTTTTTTTCATAAATGGAATCTACAAAGTATGTACATTCTACGCCATAACGGCTTTCTATAGTTTGCGCATGCGTCCGGAAATAAGAAAAACTTACTTCCACCATTTTTTAAAATCACAGCTTCTAGAAGGTTTACATGATTTCGTAAAAAACACGAGTTTTTAGAAAATGTGTTTTATTTCATAAATGGAATCTACAAAGTATGCACATTCTACGACATAACGACTTTCCATAGTTTGCGCATGCATCTGGAAATAAGAAAAGCTTACTTCCCCCGTTTTTTAAAATCACAGCTTCTAGAAGGTTTACATGATTTCTTAAAAAACATGAGTTTTTAGAAAATGTGTTTTATTTCATAAATGGAATCTACAAAGTATGCACATTCTACGTCATAACGACTTTCTATAGTTTACGCATGCGTCCGGGAATAAGAAAAGCTTACTTCCACCGTTTTTTAAAATCACAGCTTCTAGAAGGTTTACATGATTTCTTAAAAAACACGAGTTTTTAGAAAATGTGTTTTATTTCATAAATCGAATCTACAAAGTATGCACATTCTACCTCATAACGACATTCTATAGTTTGCGCATGCGTCCGGAAATAAGAAAAGCTTCCTTCCCCCGTTTTTTAAATTCACAGCTTCTATAAGGTTTACATGATTTCGTAAAAAACACGAGTTTTTAGAAAATGTGTTTTATTTCATCAATGGTATCAACAAAGTATGCACATTCTACGTCATAACGACTTTCTATAGTTTGCGCATGCGTCCGGAAATAAGAAAAGCTTACTTCCACCGTTTTTTAAAATCACAGCTTCTAGAAGGTTTACATGATTTCGTAAAAAACACGAGTTTTTAGAAAATGGTTTTTATTTCATAAATGGAATCTACAAAGTATGCTCATCCTACGTCATAACGACTTTCTATAGTTTGCGCATGCGTCCGGAAAGAAGAAAAGCTTACTTCCCCCATTTTTTAAAATCACAGCTTCTAGAAGGTTTACATGATTTCTTAAAAAACACGAGTTTTTAGAAAATGTGTTTTATTTCATCAATGGAATCAACAAAGTATGCACATTCTATGTCATAACGACTTTCTATAGTTTGCGCATGCGTTTGGAAATAAGAAAAGCTTACTTCCCCTGTTTTTTAAAATCACAGCTTCTAGAAGGTTTACATGATTTCTTAAAAAACACGAGTTTTTAGAAAATGTGTTTTATTTCATAAATGGAATCAACAAATTATGCACAATGTACGTCATAACGACTTTCTATAGTTTGCGCATGAGTCCGGAAATAAGAAAAGCTTACTTCCACCGTTTTTTAAAATCACAGCTTCTAGAACGTTTACATGATTTCTTAAAAAACACGAGTTTTTAGAAAATCTGTTTTATTTCATAAATAAAATCAACAAAGTATGCACATTCTACGTCATAACGACTTTCTATAGTTTGCGCATGCGTTTGGAAATAAGAAAAGCTTACTTCCCTCGTTTTTAAAATCACAGCTTCTAGAAGGTTTACATGATTTCTGTAAAAACACGAGTTTTTAGAAAATGTGTTTTATTTCATAAATAGAATCAACAAAGTTTGCACATTCTACGTCACAACGACTTTCTATAGTTTGCGCATCCGTCCGGAAATAAGAAAAGCTTACTTCCCCCGTATTTTAAAATCACACTTTCTAGAAGGTTTACATGATTTCTTAAAAAACACGACTTTTTAGAAAATGTGTTTTATTTCATAAATGGAATGAACAAAGTATGCACATTCTACGTCATAACGACTTTTTATAATTTGCGCATGCGTCCGGAAATAAGAAAAGCTTACTTCCACTATTTTTTAAAATCACAGCTTCTAGAAGGTTTACATGATTTCGTAAAAAACACGAGTTTTTAGAAAATGTGTTTTATTTCATAAATGGAATCAACAAAGTATGCACATTCTACGTCATAACGACTTTCTATATTTTGCGCATGCATTTGGAAATAAGAAAAGCTTACTTCACCCGTTTTTTAAAATCACAGCTTCTAGAAGGTTTACATGATTTCTTAAAAAACACGAGTTTTTAGAAAATGTGCTTTATTTCATAAATGGAATCTACAAAGTATGCACATTCTACGTCATAACGACTTTCTATAGTTTGCGCATGCGTCCGGAAATAAGAAAAGCTTACTTCCACCATTTTTTAAAATCACAGCTTCTAGAAGGTTTACATGATTTCGTAAAAAACACGAGTTTTTAGAAAATGTGCTTTATTTCATAAATTGAATCTACAAAGTATGCACATTCTACGTCATAACGACTTTCTATAGTTTGCGCATGCGTACGGAAATAAGAAAAGCTTACTTCCCCCGTTTTTTAAAATCACAGCTTCTAAAAGGTTTACATGATTTCATAAAAAACACGAGTTTTTAGAAAATGTGCTTTATTTCATAAATGGAATCAACAAACTATGCACATTCTACGCCATAACGACTTTCTATAGTTTGCACACGCGTTTTGAAATAAGAAAAGCTTACTTCGACCTATTTTTAAAATCACGGTTTCTAGAAGGTTTACATGATTTCGTAAAAAACACGAGTTTTTAGAAAATGTGTTTTATTTCATAAATGGAATCTACAAAGTATGCACATTCTGTGTCATAACGACTTTCTATAGTTTGCGCATGTGTTTGGAAATAAGAAAAGCTTACTTCCCCCGTCTTTTAAAATCAGAGCTTCTAGAAGGTTTACATGATTTCTTAAAAAACATGAGTTTTTAGAAAATGTGTTTTATTTCATAAATGGAATCAACAAAGTATGCACATTCTACGTCATAACGACTTTCAATAGTTTCCGCATGCGTTTGGAAATAAGGAAAGCTTACTTCCCCCTTTTTTTAAAATCACAGCTTCTAGAAGGTTTACATGATTTCTTAAAAAACACGAGTTTTTAGAAAATGTGTTTTATTTCATAAATGGTATCAAGAAAGTATGCACATTCTACGTCATAACGACTTTCTATAGTTTGCGCATGCGTTTGGAAATAAGAAAAGCTTACTTCCCTCGTTTTTAAAATCACAGCTTCTAGAAGGTTTACATGATTTCTTTAAAAACACGAGTTTTTAGAAAATGTGTTTTATTTCATAAATAGAATCAACAAAGTATGCACATTCTACGTCATAACGACTTTCTATAGTTTGCGCATCCGTCCGGAAATAAGAAAAGCTTACTTCCACCGTTTTTTAAAATCACAGCTTCTAGAAGGTTTACATGATTTCCTAAAAAACATGAATTTTTAGAAATGTGTTTTATTTCATAAATGGAATCAACAAAGTATGCACATTCTACGTCATAACGACTTTCTATAGTTTGCGCATGCGTCCGGAAATAAGAAAAGCTTACTTCCCCCGTTTTTTAAAATCACAGCTTCTAGAAGGTTTACATGATTTCGTAAAAAACACGAGTTTTTAGAAAATGTGTTTTTTTTCATAAATGGAATCTACAAAGTATGTACATTCTACGCCATAACGGCTTTCTATAGTTTGCGCATGCGTCCGGAAATAAGAAAAACTTACTTCCACCATTTTTTAAAATCACAGCTTCTAGAAGGTTTACATGATTTCGTAAAAAACACGAGTTTTTAGAAAATGTGTTTTATTTCATAAATGGAATCTACAAAGTATGCACATTCTACGGCATAACAACTTTCTATAGTTTGCGCATGCCTTGGGAAATAAGAAAAGCTTACTTCCCCCGTATTTTAAAATCACACTTTCTAGAAGGTTTACATGATTTCTTAAAAAACACGACTTTTTAGAAAATGTGTTTTATTTCATAAATGGAATGAACAAAGTATGCACATTCTACGTCATAACGACTTAATTTGCGCATGCGTCCGGAAATAAGAAAAGCTTACTTCGACTATTTTTTAAAATCACAGCTTCTAGAAGGTTTACATGATTTCGTAAAAAACACGAGTTTTTAGAAAATGTGTTTTATTTCATAAATGGAATCTACAAAGTATGCACATTCTACGTCATAACGACTTTCTATACTTTGCACATGCGTCTGGAAATAAGAAAAGCTTACTTCCTCCGTTTTTTAAAATCACGGCTTCTAGAAGGTTTACATGATTTCGTAAAAAACACAAGTTTTTAGAAAATGTGTTTTATTTCATAAATGGAATCTACAAGGTATGCACATTCTACGTCATAACGACTTTCTATAGTTTGCGCATGCATCCGGAAAGAAGAAAAGCTTACTTCCCCCTTTTTTAAAATCACAGCTTTTAGAAGGTTTACATGATTTCTTAAAAAACACGAGTTTTTAGAAAATGTGTTTTATTTCATAAATGGAATCAACAAAGTATGCACATTCTACGTCATAAAGACTTTCTATATTTTGCGCATGCATTTGGAAATAAGAAAAGCTTACTTCCACCGTTTTTTAAAATCACAGCTTCTAGAAGGTTTACATGATTTCTTAAAAAACACGACTTTTTAGAAAATGTGTTTTATTTCATAAATGGAATAAAAAAAGTATGCACATTCTACGTCATAACGACTTTCCATAGTTTGCGCATGCATTTGGAAATAAGAAAAGATTACTTCCCCTGTTTTTTAAAATCACAGCTTCTAGAAGGTTTACATGATTTCTTAAAAAACATGAGTTTTTAGAAAATGTGTTTTATTTCATAAATGGAATCAACAAATTATGCACAATGTACGTCATAACGACTTTCTATAGTTTGCGCATGAGTCCGGAAATAAGAAAAGCTTACTTCCACCGTTTTTTAAAATCACAGCTTCTAGAAGGTTTACATGATTTCTTAAAAAACACGACTTTTTAGAAAATCTATTTTATTTCATAAATAAAATCAACAAAGTATGCACATTCTACGTCATAACGACTTTCTATAGTTTGCGCATTCGTCCGGAAATAAGAAAAGCTTACTTCCACCGTTTTTTAAAATCACAGCTTCTAGAAGGTTTACATGATTTCGTAAAAAACATGAGTTTTTAGAAAATAAGTTTTATTTCATAAAAGGAATCTACAAAGTATGCACATTCTACGTCATAACGATTTTCTATAGTTGGGCATGCGTCTGGAAATAAGAAAAGCTTACTTCCACCGTTTTTTAAAATCAGAGCTTCTAGAAGGTTTACATGATTTCGTAAAAAACACGAGTTTTTAGAAAATTTGTTTTATTTCATAAATGGAATCAACAAAGTATGCACATTCTACATCATAACGACTTTCTATAATTTGCGCATGCGTCCGAAAATAAGAAAAGCTTACTTCCACTGTTTTTTAAAATCACAGCTTCTAGAAGGTTTACATGATTTCGTAAAAAGCGCGAGTTTTTAGAAAATTTGTTTTATTTCATAAATGGAATCTACAAAGTATGCACATTCTACGTCATAACGATTTTCTATAGTTTGCGCATGCGTCCGGAAATAAGAAAAGCTTACTTCCACCGTTTTTTAAAATCACAGCTTCCAGAAGCTTTACATGATTTCTTAAAAAACACGAGTTTTTAGAAAATGTGTTTTATTTCATAAATGGAATCTGCAAAGTATGCACATTCTACGCCATAACGGCTTTCTATAGTTTGCGCATTCGTCCGGAAATAAGAAAAGCTTACTTCCACTGTTTTTTAAAATCACAGCTTCTAGAAGGTTTACATGATTTCGTAACAAACACGAGTTTTTAGAAAATGTGTTTTATATTATAAATGGAATCAACAAAGTATGCACATTCTACGTCATAACGACTTTCTATAGTTTGCGCGAGCGTTTGGAAATAAGATTTTCTTATTTCCCCCGTTTTTTAAAATCACAGCGTCTAGAAGGTTTACAAGATTTTTTAAAAAACACGAGTTTTTAGAAAATGTGTTTTATTTCATAAATGGAATCAACAAAGTATGCACATTCTCCGTCATAAGGACTTTCTATAGTTTGTGCATGCGTCCGGAAATAAGAAAAGCTTACTTCCCCCGTTTTTTAAAATCACAGCTTCTAGAAGGTTTACATGATTTCTTAAAAAACACGAGTTTTTAGAAAATGTGTTTTATTTCATCAAGGGAATCTACAAAGTATGCACATTCTACGTCATAACGACTTTCTATAGTTTGCGCATGCGTCCGGAAATAAGAAAAGCTTACTTCCCCCGTTTTTTAAAATCACAGCTTCTAGAATGTTTACATGATTTCTTAAAAAACACGAGTTTTTAGAAAATGTGTTTTATTTCATAAATGGAATCTACAAAGTATGCACATTCTACGTCATAACGACTTTCTATAGTTTGCGCATGCGTCCGGAAATAACAAAAGTTTACTTCGCCCGTTTTTTAAAATCACAGCTTCTAGAAGGTTTACATGATTTCTTAAAAAACAAGAGTTTTTTTAAAATGTGTTTTATTTCATAAATGGAATCAACAAAGTATGCACATTCTACGTCATAACGACTTTCTATAGTTTGCACATGCTTCCGGAAATAAGAAAAGCTTACTTCCACCGTTTTTTAAAATCACAGCTTCTAGAAGGTTTACATGATTTCTTAAAAAACACGACTTTTTAGAAAACGTGTTTTATTTCATAAATGGAATCTACAAAGTATGCACATTCTACGTCATAATGACTTTGTATAGTTTGCGCATGCGTCCGGAAATAAGAAAAGCTTACTTCCCCCGTTTTTTAAAATCACAGCTTCTAGAAGGTTTACATGATTTCTTAAAAAACATGAGTTTTTAGAAAATGTGTTTTATTTCATAAATGGAATCTACAAAGTATGCACATTCTACGTCATAACGACTTTCTATAGTTTGCGCATGCGTCCGGGAATAAGAAAAGCTTACTTCCACCGTTTTTTAAAATCACAGCTTCTAGAAGGTTTACATGATTTCTTAAAAAACACGAGTTTTTAGTAAATGTGTTTTATTTCATAAATGGAATCTACAAAGTATGCACATTCTACGTCATAACGACTTTCTATAGTTTGCGCATGCGTCCGGAAATAAGAAAAGATTCCTTCCCCCGTTTTTTAAATTCACAGCTTCTAGAAGGTTTACATGATTTCGTAAAAAACACGAGTTTTTAGAAAATGTGTTTTATTTCATCAATGGAATCAACAAAGTATGCACATTCTACGTCATAACGACTTTCTATAGTTTGCGCATGCGTCCAGAAATAAGAAAAGCTTACTTCCACCATTTTTTAAAATCACAGCTTCTAGAAGGTTTACATGATTTCGTAAAAAACACGAGTTTTTAGAAAATGGGTTTTATTTCATAAATGGAATCTACAAAGTATGCACATTCTACGTCATAACGACTTTCTATAGTTTGCGCATGCGTCCGGAAATAAGAAAAGCTTACTTCCCCCGTTTTTTAAAATCACAGCTTCTAGAAGGTTTACATGATTTCTTAAAAAACACGAGTTTTTAGAAAATGTGTTTTATTTCATCAATGGAATCAACAAAGTATGCACATTCTACGTCATAACGACTTTCTATAGTTTGCGCATCCGTTTGGGAATAAGAAAAGCTTACTTCCCCTGTTTTTTAAAATCACAGCTTCTAGAAGGTTTACATGATTTCTTAAAAAACACGAGTTTTTAGAAAATGTGTTTTATTTCATATATGGAATCTACAAAGTATGCACATTCTACGTCATAATGACTTTCTATAGTTTGCGCATGTGTCCGGAAATAAGAAAAGCTTACTTCCACTGTTTTTTAAAATCACAGCTTCTAGAAGGTTTACATGATTTCTTAAAAAACACGAGTTTTTTGAAAATGTGTTTTATTTCATAAATGGAATCAACAAAGTATGCACATTCTATGTCATAACGACTTTCTATAGTTTGCGCATGCGTCCAGAAATAAGAAAAGCTTACTTCCCCCGTTTTTTAAAATCACAGCTTCTAGAAGGTTTACATGATTTCGTAAAAAACACGACTTTTTAGAAAATGTGTTTATTTCATAAATGGAATCTACAAAGTATGCACATTCTACATCATAACGACTTTCTATAGTTTGCGCATGCTTCCGGAAATAAGAAAAGCTTACTTCCCCCGTTTTTTAAAATCACAGCTTCTAGAATGTTTACATGATTTCTTAAAAAACACGACTTTTTAGAAAATGTGTTTTATTTCATAAATGGAATCAACAAAGTATGCACATTCTACGTCATAACGACTTTCTATAGTTTGTGCATGCGTTTGGAAATAAGAAAAGATTCCTTCCCCCGTTTTTTAAAATCACAGCTTCTAGAAGGTTTACATGATTTCTTAAAAAACACGAGTTTTTAGAAAATGTGTTTTATTTCACCAATGGAATCAACAAAGTATGCACATTCTACATCATAACGACTTTCTATAGTTTGCGCATGCGTCCGCAAATAAGAAAAGCTTACTTCCACCGTTTTTAAAAATCACAGCTTCTAGAAGGTTTACATGATTTCTTAAAAAACACGACTTTTTAGAAAATGTGTTTTATTTCATAAATGGAATCTACAAAGTATGCACATTCTACGTCATAATGACTTTGTATAGTTTGCGCATGCATCCGGAAATAAGAAAAGCTTACTTCCCCCGTTTTTTAAAATCACGGCTTCTAGAAGGTTTACATGATTTCTTAAAAAACACGAGTTTTTAGAAAATGTGTTTTATTTCATAAATGGAATCTACAAAGTATGCACATTCTACGTCATAACGACTTTCTATAGTTTGCGCATGCGTCCGGGAATAAGAAAAGCTTACTTCCACCGTTTTTTAAAATCACAGCTTCTAGAAGGTTTACATGATTTCTTAAAAAACACGAGTTTTTAGAAAAGGTGTTTTATTTCATAAATTGAATCTACAAAGTATGCACATTCTACCTCATAACGACTTTCTATAGTTTGCGCATGCGTCCGGAAATAAGAAAATCTTCCTTCCCCCGTTTTTTAAATTCACAGCTTCTAGAAGGTTTACATGATTTCGTAAAAAACACGAGTTTTTAGAAAATGTGTGTTATTTCATCAATGGAATCAACAAAGTATGCACATTCTACGTCATAACGACTTTCTATAGTTTGCGCATGCGTCCGGAAATAAGAAAAGCTTACTTCCACCGTTTTTTAAAATCACAGCTTCTAGAAGGTTTACATGATTTCGTAAAAAACACGAGTTTTTAGAAAATGGGTTTTATTTCATAAATGGAATCTACAAAGTATGCACATTCTACGTCATAACGACTTTCTATAGTTTGCGCATGCGTCCGGAAATAAGAAAAGCTTACTTCCCCCGTTTTTTAAAATCACAGCTTCTAGAAGGTTTACATGATTTCTTAAAAAACACGAGTTTTTAGAAAATGTGTTTTATTTCATCAATGGAATCAACAAAGTATGCACATTCTACGTCATAACGACTTTCTATAGTTTGCGCATGCGTTTGGAAATAAGAAAAGCTTACTTCCGCTGTTTTTTAAAATCACAGCTTCTAGAAGGTTTACATGATTTCTTAAAAAACACGAGTTTTTAGAAAATGTGTTTTATTTCATATATGGAATCTACAAAGTATGCACATTCTACGTCATAATGACTTTCTATAGTTTGCGCATGCGTCCGGAAATAAGAAAAGCTTACTTCCACTGTTTTTTTAAATCACAGCCTCTAGAAGGTTTACATGATTTCTTAAAAAACACGAGTTTTTTGAAAATGTGTTTTATTTCATAAATGGAATCAACAAAGTATGCACATTCTACGTCATAACGACTTTCTATAGTTTGCGCATGCGTCCGGAAATAAGAAAAGCTTACTTCCCCCGTTTTTTAAAATCACAGCTTCTAGAAGGTTTACATGATTTCGTAAAAAACACGACTTTTTAGAAAATTTGTTTTATTTCATAAATGGAATCTACAAAGTATGCACATTCTACATCATAACGACTTTCTATAGTTTGCGCATGCTTCCGGAAATAAGAAAAGCTTACTTCCCCCGTTTTTTAAAATCACAGCTTCTAGAAGGTTTACATGATTTCTTAAAAAACACGACTTTTTAGAAAATGTGTTTTATTTTATAAATGGTATCAACAAAGTATGCACATTCTACGTCATAACGACTTTCTATAGTTTGCGCATGCGTTTGGAAATAAGAAAAGATTACTTCCCCCGTTTTTTAAAATCACAGCTTCTAGAAGGTTTACATGATTTCTTAAAAACCACGATTTTGTAGAAAATGTGTTTTATTTCATCAATGGAATCAACAAAGTATGCACATTATACATCATAACGACTTTCTATAGTTTGCGCATGCGTCCGCAAATAAGAAAAGCTTACTTCCACCGTTTTTTAAAATCACAGCTTCTAGAAGGTTTACATGATTTCGTAAAAAACACGAGTTTTTAGAAAATGTGTTTTATTTCATAAATGGAATCTACAAAGTATGCACATTCTACGTCATAACGACTTTCTATATTTTGCGCATGCGTCCGGAAATAAGAAAAGCTTACTTCCACCGTTTTTTAAAATCACAGCTTCTAGAAGATTTACATGATTTCGTAAAAAACACGAGTTTTTTAAAAATGTGTTTTATTTCATCAATGGAATCAACAAAGTATGCACATTCTACGTCATAACGACTTTCTATAGTTTGCGCATGCGTCCGGAAATAGGAAAAGCTTACTTACACCGTTTTTTAAAATTACAGCTTCTAGAAGGTTTACATGATTTCGTAAAAAACACGACTTTTTAGAAAATGTGTTTTATTTCATAAATGGAATCAAAAAAGTATGCACATTCTACGTCATAACGACTTTCCATAGTTTGCGCATGCATTTGGAAATAAGAAAAGATTACTTCCCCTGTTTTTTAAAATCACAGCTTCTAGAAGGTTTACATGATTTCTTTAAAAACACGAGTTTTTAGAAAATGTGTTTTATTTCATAAATAGAATCAACAAAGTATGCACATTCTACGTCATAACGACTTTCTATAGTTTGCGCATCCGTCCGGAAATAAGAAAAGCTTACTTCCCCCGTTTTTTAAAATCACAGCTTCTAGAAGGTTTACATGATTTCCTAAAAAACATGAATTTTTAGAAAATGTGTTTTATTTCATAAATGGAATCAACAAAGTATGCACATTCTACGTCATAACGAATTTCTATAGTTTGCGCATGCGTCCGGAAATAAGAAAAGCTTACTTCCCCCGTTTTTTAAAATCACAGCTTCTAGAAGGTTTACATGATTTCGTAAAAAACACGAGTTTTTAGAAAATGTGTTTTTTTTCATAAATGGAATCTACAAAGTATGTACATTCTACGCCATAACGGCTTTCTATAGTTTGCGCATGCGTCCGGAAATAAGAAAAACTTACTTCCACCATTTTTTAAAATCACAGCTTCTAGAAGGTTTACATGATTTCGTAAAAAACACGAGTTTTTAGAAAATGTGTTTTATTTCATAAATGGAATCTACAAAGTATGCACATTCTACGGCATAACAACTTTCTATAGTTTGCGCATGCCTTGGGAAATAAGAAAAGCTTACTTCCCCCGTATTTTAAAATCACACTTTCTAGAAGGTTTACATGATTTCTTAAAAAACACGACTTTTTAGAAAATGTGTTTTATTTCATAAATGGAATGAACAAAGTATGCACATTCTACGTCATAACGACTTTTTATAATTTGCGCATGCGTCCGGAAATAAGAAAAGCTTACTTCGACTATTTTTTAAAATCACAGCTTCTAGAAGGTTAACATGATTTCGTAAAAAACACGAGTTTTTAGAAAATGTGTTTTATTTCATAAATGGAATCTACAAAGTATGCACATTCTACGTCATAACGACTTTCTATAGTTTGCACATGCGTCTGGAAATAAGAAAAGCTTACTTCCTCCGTTTTTTAAAATCACGGCTTCTAGAAGGTTTACATGATTTCGTAAAAAACACAAGTTTTTAGAAAATGTGTTTTATTTCATAAATGGAATCTACAAGGTATGCACATTCTACGTCATAACGACTTTCTATAGTTTGCGCATGCATCCGGAAAGAAGAAAAGCTTACTTCCCCCTTTTTTAAAATCACAGCTTTTAGAAGGTTTACATGATTTCTTAAAAAACACGAGTTTTTAGAAAATGTGTTTTATTTCATAAATGGAATCAACAAAGTATGCACGTTCTACGTCATAACGACTTTCTATATTTTGTGCATGCATTTGGAAATAAGAAAAGCTTACTTCCACCGTTTTTTAAAATCACAGCTTCTAGAAGGTTTACATGATTTCTTAAAAAAGACGACTTTTTAGAAAATGTGTTTTATTTCATAAATGGAATCAAAAAAGTATGCACATTCTACGTCATAACGACTTTCCATAGTTTGCGCATGCATTTGGAAATAAGAAAAGATTACTTCCCCTGTTTTTTAAAATCACAGCTTCTAGAAGGTTTACATGATTTCTTAAAAAACACGAGTTTTTAGAAAATGTGTTTTATTTCATAAATGGAATCAACAAATTATGCACAATGTACGTCATAACGACTTTCTATAGTTTGCGCATTCGTCCGGAAATAAGAAAAGCTTACTTCCACCGTTTTTTAAAATCACAGCTTCTAGAAGGTTTACATGATTTCGTAAAAAACATGAGTTTTTAGAAAATGTGTTTTATTTCATAAAAGGAATCTACAAAGTATGCACATTCTACGTTATAACGATTTTCTATAGTTGGGCATGCGTCTGGAAATAAGAAAAGCTTACTTCCACCGTTTTTAAAAATCAGAGCTTCTAGAAGGTTTACATGATTTCGTAAAAAACACGAGTTTTTAGAAAATGTGTTTTATTTCATAAATGGAATCAACAAAGTATGCACATTCTACATCATAACGACTTTCTATAATTTGCGCATGCGTCCGAAAAAAAGAAAAGCTTACTTCCACTGTTTTTTAAAATCACAGCTTCTAGAAGGTTTACATGATTTCGTAAAAAGCGCGAGCTTTTAGAAAATTTGTTTTATTTCATAAATGGAATCTACAAAGTATGCACATTCTACGTCATAACGATTTTCTATAGTTTGCGCATGCGTCCGGAAATAAGAAAAGCTTACTTCCACCGTTTTTTAAAATCACAGCTTCCAGAAGCTTTACATGATTTCTTAAAAAACACGAGTTTTTAGAAAATGTGTTTTATTTCATAAATGGAATCTGCAAAGTATGCACATTCTACGCCATAACGGCTTTCTATAGTTTGCGCATTCGTCCGGAAATAAGAAAAGCTTACTTCCACTGTTTTTTAAAATCACAGCTTCTAGAAGGTTTACATGATTTCGTAACAAACACGAGTTGTTAGAAAATGTGTTTTATATTATAAATGGAATCAACAAAGTATGCACATTCTACGTCATAACGACTTTCTATAGTTTGCGCACGCGTTTGGAAATAAGATTTTCTTATTTCCCCCGTTTTTTAAAATCACAGCGTCTAGAAGGTTTACAAGATTTTTTAAAAAACACGAGTTTTTAGAAAATGTGTTTTATTTTATAAATGGAATCAACAAAGTATGCACATTCTCCGTCATAAGGACTTTCTATAGTTTGTGCATGCGTCCGGAAATAAGAAAAGATTACTTCCCCCGTTTTTTAAAATCACAGCGTCTAGAAGGTTTACAAGATTTTTTAAAAAACACGAGTTTTTAGAAAATGTGTTTTATTTCATAAATGGAATCTACAAAGTATGCACATTCTACGTCATAATGACTTTGTATAGTTTGCGCATGCGTCCGGAAATAAGAAAAGCTTACTTCCCCCGTTTTTTAAAATCACAGCTTCTAGAAGGTTTACATGATTTCTTAAAAAACATGAGTTTTTAGAAAATGTGTTTTATTTCATAAATGGAATCTACAAAGTATGCACATTCTACGTCATAACGACTTTCTATAGTTTGCGCATGCGTCTGGGAATAAGAAAAGCTTACTTCCACCGTTTTTTAAAATCACAGCTTCTAGAAGGTTTACATGATTTCTTAAAAAACACGAGTTTTTAGTAAATGTGTTTTATTTCATAAATGGAATCTACAAAGTATGCACATTCTACCTCATAACGACTTTCTATAGTTTGCGCATGCGTCCGGAAATAAGAAAAGATTCCTTCCCCCGTTTTTTAAATTCACAGCTTCTAGAAGGTTTACATGATTTCGTAAAAAACACGAGTTTTTAGAAAATGTGTTTTATTTCATCAATGGAATCAACAAAGTATGCACATTCTACGTCATAACGACTTTCTATAGTTTGCGCATGCGTCCAGAAATAAGAAAAGCTTACTTCCACCATTTTTTAAAATCACAGCTTCTAGAAGGTTTACATGATTTCGTAAAAAACACGAGTTTTTAGAAAATGGGTTTTATTTCATAAATGGAATCTACAAAGTATGCACATTCTACGTCATAACGACTTTCTATAGTTTGCGCATGCGTCCGGAAATAAGAAAAGCTTACTTCCCCCGTTTTTTAAAATCACAGCTTCTAGAAGGTTTACATGATTTCTTAAAAAACACGAGTTTTTAGAAAATGTGTTTTATTTCATCAATGGAATCAACAAAGTATGCACATTCTACGTCATAACGACTTTCTATAGTTTGCGCATGCGTTTGGGAATAAGAAAAGCTTACTTCCCCTGTTTTTTAAAATCACAGCTTCTAGAAGGTTTACATGATTTCTTAAAAAACAGGAGTTTTTAGAAAATGTGTTTTATTTCATATATGGAATCTACAAAGTATGCACATTCTACGTCATAATGACTTTCTATAGTTTGCGCATGTGTCCGGAAATAAGAAAAGCTTACTTCCACTGTTTTTTAAAATCACAGCTTCTAGAAGGTTTACATGATTTCTTAAAAAACACGAGTTTTTTGAAAATGTGTTTTATTTCATAAATGGAATCAACAAAGTATGCACATTCTATGTCATAACAACTTTCTATAGTTTGCGCATGCGTCCAGAAATAAGAAAAGCTTACTTCCCCCGTTTTTTAAAATCACAGCTTCTAGAAGGTTTACATGATTTCGTAAAAAACACGACTTTTTAGAAAATGTGTTTTATTTCATAAATGGAATCTACAAAGTATGCACATTCTACATCATAACGACTTTCTATAGTTTGCGCATGCTTCCGGAAATAAGAAAAGCTTACTTCCCCCGTTTTTTAAAATCACAGCTTCTAGAATGTTAACATGATTTCTTAAAAAACACGACTTTTTAGAAAATGTGTTTTATTTCATAAATGGAATCAACAAAGTATGCACATTCTACGTCATAACGACTTTCTATAGTTTGTGCATGCGTTTGGAAATAAGAAAAGATTACTTCCCCCGTTTTTTAAAATCACAGCTTCTAGAATGTTTACATGATTTCTTAAAAAGCACGAGTTTTTAGAAAATGTGTTTTATTTCATCAATGGAATCAACAAAGTATGCACATTCTACATCATAACGACTTTCTATAGTTTGCGCATGCGTCCGCAAATAAGAAAAGCTTACTTCCACCGTTTTTAAAAATCACAGCTTCTAGAAGGTTTACATGATTTCTTAAAAAACACGACTTTTTAGAAAATGTGTTTTATTTCATAAATGGAATCTACAAAGTATGCACATTCTACGTCATAATGACTTTGTATAGTTTGCGCATGCGTCCGGAAATAAGAAAAGCTTACTTCCCCCGTTTTTTAAAATCACGGCTTCTAGAAGGTTTACATGATTTCTTAAAAAACACGAGTTTTTAGAAAATGTGTTTTATTTCATAAATGGAATCTACAAAGTATGCACATTCTACGTCATAACGACTTTCTATAGTTTGCGCATGCGTCCGGGAATAAGAAAAGCTTACTTCCACCGTTTTTTAAAATCACAGCTTCTAGAAGGTTTACATGATTTCTTAAAAAACACGAGTTTTTAGAAAATGTGTTTTATTTCATAAATTGAATCTACAAAGTATGCACATTCTACCTCATAACGACTTTCTATAGTTTGCGCATGCGTCCGGAAATAAGAAAAGCTTCCTTCCCCCGTTTTTTAAATTCACAGCTTCTAGAAGGTTTACATGATTTCGTAAAAAACACGAGTTTTTAGAAAATGTGTTTTATTTCATCAATGGAATCAACAAAGTATGCACATTCTACGTCATAACGACTTTCTATAGTTTGCGCATGCGTCCGGAAATAAGAAAAGCTTACTTCCACCGTTTTTTAAAATCACAGCTTCTAGAAGGTTTACATGATTTCGTAAAAAACACGAGTTTTTAGAAAATGGGTTTTATTTCATAAATGGAATCTACAAAGTATGCACATTCTACGTCATAACGACTTTCTATAGTTTGCGCATGCGTCCGGAAATAAGAAAAGCTTACTTCCCCCGTTTTTTAAAATCACAGCTTCTAGAAGGTTTATATGATTTCTTAAAAAACACGAGTTTTTAGAAAATGTGTTTTATTTCATCAATGGAATCAACAAAGTATGCACATTCTACGTCATAACGACTTTCTATAGTTTGCGCATGCGTTTGGAAATAAGAAAAGCTTACTTCCCCTGTTTTTTAAAATCACAGCTTCTAGAAGGTTTACATGATTTCTTGAAAAACACGAGTTTTTATAAAATGTGTTTTATTTCATATATGGAATCTACAAAGTATGCACATTCTACGTCATAATGATTTTCTATAGTTTGCGCATGCGTCCGGAAATAAGAAAAGCTTACTTCCACTGTTTTTTAAAATCACAGCTTCTAGAAGGTTTACATGATTTCTTAAAAAACACGAGTTTTTTGAAAATGTGTTTTATTTCATAAATGGAATCAACAAAGTATGCACATTCTATGTCATAACGACTTTCTATAGTTTGCGCATGCATCCGGAAATAAGAAAAGCTTACTTCCCCCGTTTTTTAAAATCACAGCTTCTAGAAGGTTTACATGATTTCGTAAAAAACACGACTTTTTAGAAAATGTGTTTTATTTCATAAATGGAATCTACAAAGTATGCACATTCTACATCATAACGACTTTCTATAGTTTGCGCATGCTTCCGGAAATAAGAAAAGCTTACTTCCACCGTTTTTTAAAATCACAACTTCTAGAAGGTTTACATGATTTCTTAAAAAACACGACTTTTTAGAAAATGTGTTTTATTTCATAAATGGAATCTACAAAGTATGCACATTCTACGTCATAATGACTTTGTATAGTTTGCGCATGCGTCCGGAAATAAGAAAAGCTTACTTCCCCCGTTTTTTAAAATCACAGCTTCTAGAAGGTTTACATGATTTCTTAAAAAACACGAGTTTTTAGAAAATGTGTTTTATTTCATAAATGGAATCTACAAAGTATGCACATTCTACGTCATAACGACTTTCTTTAGTTTGCGCATGCGTCCGGGAATAAGAAAAGCTTACTTCCACCGTTTTTTAAAATCACAACTTCTAGAAGGTTTACATGATTTCTTAAAAAACACGAGTTTTTAGAAAATGTGTTTTATTTCATAAATGGAATCTACAAAGTATGCACATTCTACCTCATAACGACTTTCTATAGTTTGCGCATGCGTCCGGAAATAAGAAAAGCTTCCTTCCCTCGTTTTTTAAATTCACAGCTTCTAGAAGGTTTACATGATTTCGTAAAAAACACGAGTTTTTAGAAAATGTGTGTTATTTCATCATTGGAATCAACAAAGTATGCACATTCTACGTCATAACGAATTTCTATAGTTTGCACATGCGTCCGGAAATAAGAAAACCTTACTTCCACCGTTTTTTAAAATCACAGCTTCTAGAAGGTTTACATGATTTCGTAAAAAACACGAGTTTTTAGAAAATGGGTTTTATTTCATAAATGGAATCTACAAAGTATGCACATTCTACGTCATAACGACTTTCTATAGTTTGCGCATGCGTCCGGAAATAAGAAAAGCTTACTTCCCCCGTTTTTTAAAATCACAGCTTCTAGAAGGTTTACATGATTTCTTAAAAAACACGAGTTTTTAGAAAATGTGTTTTATTTCATCAATGGAATCAACAAAGTATGCACATTCTACGTCATAACGACTTTCTATAGTTTGCGCATGCGTTTGGAAATAAGAAAAGCTTACTTCCCCTGTTTTTTAAAATCACAGCTTCTAGAAGGTTTACATGATTTCCTAAAAAACACGAGTTTTTAGAAAATGTGTTTTATTTCATATATGGAATCTACAAAGTATGCACATTCTACGTCATAATGACTTTCTATAGTTTGCGCATGCGTCCGGAAATAAGAAAAGCTTACTTCCACTGTTTTTTTAAATCACAGCTTCTAGAAGGTTTACATGATTTCTTAAAAAACACGAGTTTTTTGAAAATGTGTTTTATTTCATAAATGGAATCAACAAAGTATGCACATTCTACGTCATAACGACTTTCTATAGTTTGCGCATGCGTCCGGAAATAAGAAAAGCTTACTTCCCCCGTTTTTTAAAATCACAGCTTCTAGAAGGTTTACATGATTTCGTAAAAAACACGACTTTTTAGAAAATTTGTTTTATTTCATAAATGGAATCTACAAAGTATGCACATTCTACATCATAACGACTTTCTATAGTTTGCGCATGCTTCCGGAAATAAGAAAAGCTTACTTCCCCCGTTTTTTAAAATCACAGCTTCTAGAAGGTTTACATGATTTCTTAAAAAACACGACTTTTTAGAAAATGTGTTTTATTTTATAAATGGAATCAACAAAGTATGCACATTCTACGTCATAACGACTTTCTATAGTTTGCGCATGCGTTTGGAAATAAGAAAAGATTACTTCCCCCGTTTTTTAAAATCACAGCTTCTAGAAGGTTTACATGATTTCTTAAAAACCACGAGTTTGTAGAAAATGTGTTTTATTTCATCAATGGAATCAACAAAGTATGCACATTATACATCATAACGACTTTCTATAGTTTGCGCATGCGTCCGCAAATAAGAAAAGCTTCCTTCCACCGTTTTTTAAAATCACAGCTTCTAGAAGGTTTACATGATTTCGTAAAAAACACGAGTTTTTAGAAAATGTGTTTTATTTCATAAATGGAATCTACAAAGTATGCACATTCTACGTCATAACGACTTTCTATAGTTTGCGCATGCGTCCGGAAATAAGAAAAGCTTACTTCCACCGTTTTTTAAAATCACAGCTTCTAGAAGATTTACATGATTTCGTAAAAAACACGAGTTTTTTAAAAATGTGTTTTATTTCATCAATGGAATCAAAAAAGTATGCACATTCTACGTCATAACGACTTTCTATAGTTTGCGCATGCGTCCGGAAATAAGAAAAGCTTACTTACACCGTTTTTTAAAATAACAGCTTCTAGAAGGTTTACATGATTTCGTAAAAAACATGAGTTTTTAGAAAATGTGTTTTATTTCATAAATGGAATCTACAAAGTATGCACATTCTACGTCATAACGAATTTATATAGTTTGCGCATGCGTCCGGAATTAAGAAAAGCTTACTTCCCCCGTTTTTTAAAATCACAGCTTCTAGAAGGTTTACATGATTTCTTAAAAAACACGAGTTTTTAGAAAATGTGTTTTATTTCATAAATGGAATCAACAAAGTATGCACATTCTACGTCATAACGAATTTCTATAGTTTGCGCATGCGTCCGGAAATAAGAAAAGCTTACTTCCACCATTTTTTAAAATCACAGCTTCTAGAAGGTTTACATGATTTCTTAAAAAACACGACTTTTTAGAAAATGTGTTTTATTTCATAAATGGAATCAACAAAGTATGCACATTCTACGTCATAACGACTTTCTATAGTTTGCGCATGCGTTTGGAAATAAGAAAAGCTTACTTCCCCCGTTTTTTAAAATCACAGCTTCTAGAAGGTTTACATGATTTCCTAAAAAACACAAGTTTTTAGAAAATGTGTTTTATTTCATCGATGGAATCAACAAAGTATGCACATTCTACGTCATAACGACTTTCTATAGTTTGCGCATGCGTCCGCAAATAAGAAAAGCTTACTTCCACCGTTTTTTAAAATCACAGCTTCTAGAAGGTTTACATGATTTCGTAAAAAACACGAGTTTTTAGAAAATGTGTTTTATTTCATAAATGTAATCTACAAAGTATGCACATTCTACGTCATAACGATTTTCTATAGTTTGCGTATGCGTCCGGAAATAAGAAAAGCTTACTTCCCCCGTTTTTTAAAATCACAGCTTCTAGAAGGTTTACATGATTTCGTAAAAAACACGAGTTTTTAGAAAATGTGTTTTATTTCATCAATGGAATCAACAAAGTATGCACATTTTACGTCATAAGGACTTTCTATAGTTTGCGCATGCACCCGGAAATAAGAAAAGCTTACTTCCCCCATTTTTTAAAATCACAGCTTCTAGAAGGTTTACATGATTTCGTAAAAAACACGAGTTTTTAGAAAATGTGTTTTATTTCATAAATGGAATCTACAAAGTATGCACATTCTACGTCAGAACGACTTTCTATAGTTTTCCCATGCGTTTGGAAATAAGAAAAGCTTACTTCTCCCGTGTTTTAAAATCACAGCTTCTAGAAGATTTACATGATTTCGTAAAAACCACGAGTTTTTAGAAAATGTGTTTTATTTCATCAATGGAATCAACAAAGTATGCACATTCTACGTCATAACGACTTTCTATAGTTTGCGCATGCGTCCGGAAATAAGAAATGCTTACTTCCACCATTTTTTTAAATCACAGCTTCTAGAAGGTTTACATGATTTCGTAAGAAACACGAGTTTTTAGAAAATGTGTTTTATTTCATAAATGGAATCTACAAAGTATGCACATTTTACGTCATAACGACTTTCTATAGTTTGCGCATGCGTCCGGAAATAAGAAAAGCTTACTTACCCCGTTTTTTAAAATCACAGCTTCTAGAAGTTTTACATGATGTCTTAAAAATCACGAGTTTTTAGAAAATGTGTTTTATTTCATAAATGGAATCAACAAAGTATGCACATTCTACGTCATAACGACTTTCTATAGTTTGCGCATGCGTTGGGAAATAAGAAAAGCTTACTTCTCCCGTTTTTTAAAATCACAGCTTCTAGAAGGTTTACATGATTTCGTAAAAAACACGAGTTTTTAGAAAATGTGTTTTATTTCATAAATGGAATCTACAAAGTATGCACATTCTACGTCATAACGACTTTCTATATTTTGCGCATGCGTCCGGAAATAAGAAAAGCTTACTTCCCCCGTTTTTTAAAATCACAGCTTCTAGAAGGTTTACATGATTTCTTAAAAAACACGAGTTTTTAGAAAATGTGTTTTATTTCATCAATGGAATCAACAAAGTATGCACATTCTACGTCATAACGACTTTCTATAGTTTGCGCATGCGTTTGGAAATAAGAAAAGCTTACTTCCCCCGTTTTTTTAAATCACAGCTTCTAGATAAATAAATAAATAAATAAAATAAAATAAAAATAAATAAATAAAATAAAATAAAAATAAATAAATAAATAAATTTATACTCATATAAATAAACATAAAGTTAATTCATTATTTTCCCATGTTTGAACTTCGCATTTTTTTGTCAAACTAATTTCGGAAGGAGGAGATAATTTTTGCAAAAGGAGGTTTTTACAAGGTATGTTTTTTCTTCTTCTTTACAAAAGGCACATTGAAGGAGTTTTTTTTTCTAAGGCATATTTGCAAGGAGTTTTTTTTTCTAAGGCATATTTGCAAGGAGTTTTTCCAAACTATCTCTTTTCTTATTGCATTTTTACAAAGAAGACATTTTTTGCAAAAGGAGGTTTTTACAAGGTATGTTTCTTCTTCTTTTTTACAAAAGGCACATTGAAGGAGTTTTTCCAAAATATCTCTTTTTTATTGCATTTTTACAAAGAAGACATTTTTTGCAAAAGGAGGTTTTTACAAGGTATGTTTCTTCTTTTTTCCAAAGGCACATTGAAGAAAAAAAATTTCTAAGGCATATTTGCAAGAAGTTTTTTTCAAATATTTATTTTCTTATTGTATATTTATAAAGAAAACATTTTTTTGAAAAAGAGATTTTTACAAAGTATGTTTCTTCTTCTTTTTTCCAAAAGACACATTGAAAGTGTTTTTTTTAAGAGATATTTGCAAGGAGTTTTTTCAAAATGTTTCTTTTCTTAGACATGTTTGCAAGGAGGTTCTTTGCAAGGATGTTTTTTTTTCAAAGTAGCTTTGCACTTTTTATTTAATTGAAAGAGGTTTTTTCAAATAGTTGTTTTGCTAAGGTATTTTGCAAATGATTTTTTTCCAAAATAGTTTTGCACTTCTTATTTATTTGAAAGGAGTTTTTTCAAATAGTTATCTTATTTTGCAAAGGATTTTTTGCAAGGTAATTTTGTACTTCTTATTTCTTTGAATTAGGTTTTTTTTCAAAGAGTTGTTTCTTTATAATGATTTTTTCCCAGATATATTTATAAATAAGTTTTTATTCAAAGTATTTTTTTCTAGTGGTTTTTTTCGTAGATATTTTTTCAAAAAAGTATTTTTGCAATGAATTTTACAACAAATATTTATTTACAAGGTGTTTTATTTTCTTCCTTGGCACAAGGTGTTTTTATTATTTTCCAAAGAAGATTTTTGTTCAGAGAATTTTTTCAAGGGAAAGTTAATTCCAAAGAAATCTTCTTCAAAAGACTCTTACAAAATTTTTAAAAGGTAAAGTAAATTTCAGTTCATGTTTTTATAAATTCCGTAAATGTTTTTAAATATTAATTTATTTGTTTTTACTATAAAGTAACATGATTCTTTAATTTATCGTCTATAGATTAAACAACCATGGGCAATAAGAGAAAACGTCAAAGAAAAGCTGATCGTAAACGTGATGATGATGATAATAGAGAGAAAAAAAAACTCAGATATATTGCCAAAAAACAAAGGGTTGCTGAAACGGAAGAGAGAACTATTGAAGATATAAATACAGATTTACATGATAATGTTGAAGAAATGGAAATTGAAAATAGAGTACAAGAAGAACAAATTGAAGTTGAAAAGAACATTGTAGAAGATGTAAATAGTGATTTACATGCTAATGTCGATGAAATCAATATTGAAGATCAAGTTCAAAATCCAGAAATTGAACCTGGTATGTATATATCATATATTTTCCAAATTCATTTTTTTATAATGAATTTTATTTTTTGATATATGTTAAATTAAATTTAACTTGATGTATAGGTACTTTTACTATTGATGATGAAATGTTAGAAGACATTGATTGCGACAAATATGGAGAAAAACTACCAATACATGTTGCACGATATCGTGCTACAAAATTTTATGATGAAGTTCTCAAGGATTACTCAATAGCAGGACAAGCACAAATTTTGAGATGTTTATTAGTGTCCAAGAAGTTAGAAGGTGCTACATCATTATTGGGTATTTACAAAGTAACAAAAGAGTCGAAATTGAAACAAAATGTGATGGAAAATATAGGCGATGCAATAAAAAAATTTGAAAAATCCAGGAAGAAAGATATCAGTGCTGCACGTAAAGCAATTCATACAGCAATTCTTTCAGCTAGTACTAAACAAAAGCGTTTGACAACAGAACTAGCAAAAGCAGTTGGAACATCAAGAAAAACATTATACAAACATAGCAAATTCAGAATGCAAATAGATGAAAATAATGAACTTGCTTGTTAGGCAATTATTTGTAGACAACCTTACAAAGATAGATTAGGAGCAGGTGTTAAAGATATTGTACGAGAATATTGGTTGGAACATGCTCGAGTTTCACCAAATGCAAGAGATGTGATACGCAAAAGAATATCACGAAATGTATATGAAAGCCAACCAAAACATATAATGGACATGACACAAGTACAATTGTTCAATAAATTCAAGGAAGATCATCGTGGAATTAATATATCAATCACTACATTTGTGCAACAAAAACCATGGTATGTTCGACCTATAACTATACGTGATACATGTTGTTGCCGTTATCATGTGCAATTTCAGTTATATTATGACACGTTTCTTGAATTTGGTAAAATGTTTTGGACAAATTCACCACCTCCGCCGACGATACGTGAATTCATATCTCAAATTTTATGTGAGAGAAATCACGATGAAGTATTTTATTCAAAGAAATGTGTCAATGGAAAACATTGTCATCATTGTGGAAATTTTGTGTTATTCCACAATAAATACCCTATCGATAATGATCAATCGTTGTCAAATGTAAATGTTGATTGGAAGAGATACGAATACATCAACTATAATACAAGTTCTAGTGATTCACATTCCAAAAGAATTGATTTGCTAGAAGACAAGATATGCGTCACAGATTTTCTCAAAAAATTTGAAAGCGAAATTTATAAATACACCCAGCATTCACATAGAGCACGATGGCAAGATCTTCAATTCAAACAGTCTCGTGAAATTTTTCCACCCGGAACAATTTTGTCGGTGGTTGATTTTGCTGAAAACTATACATTTACTGCACAAAAAGAAGTACAGAGTGAATACTATCATTCTGACCAAGTTTCGATATTTGTCCATGTTGTATATAGACATTCTCAACAGGATGTCGATGGCATTGAAAGCACATGTGACAATCGAGATGTGATTAAAGAATATCACTTCTATATCAGCGATGATCGTACACACGACACACATTTTGTCCAACATTGTATAGAAAATATTTTCTATGACTCACTGAAAAAATGCGAAGTCAAATTCAAAGAGCATTGGATATGGTCTGATGGATGTGCGGGTCAATTTAAATCTTCACGATCATTTTTTTGGTTATGTCGACTTCATAAAGCGCTGAACATTAAACATCGCTGGAATTTCTTTGAAACTGGGCATGGAAAAGGTGAGCATGATGGTGCAGGAGCATGCGTGAAAAGAGCACTTCGAAGATGGCAAATGAACTATTCTTCAGCACGGTTTCATTCAGCTGCAGAAGTTGTCCAATGGTGTCAATTAAATCTAAGCCATGATTATAATCAACAATCAAAAGACATGCGCAGGTATGTCCACTATTTTTTTAATTTATATTATTTCTTAAAATTTTTAAAAATGTATATACTAACATTTAAGTACACATGTACACTATTTATTGTGTAGGTTTTTTTGGCTTGTTGGGGTCCAAGATATAAATAGATCAATACCATATGACGCTAGCACCATACATGGAACTAGAGATCTTCACTCTATTCAAACAAAATCATTTCACAACGTGTTTGCATTTGACAGTAGAAAGCAATCATGCTTTTGTCATATTTGCATTGAAAATGTCGAGTCTACAGAAGTTTGTGAAAACATAACAAACAACTACGTAAAAGCTTGGAGACACACAGAGATTAATCCAAAAGGAAAAATGCCTCTGGCAAGTGTTGAAGAATTAGAATCAGAAGAAATAGCAATATCGTCTGATGGCGATAGAATTTCAGATCTCGTAAGAGAAGGTAATAAACTTGTTTTTGACTTTTTAATCAATTGTTCATTCTAATCCATCGCCATAAGTAGTCAATTTAATTCATTTAAATACGCTAACACCAATCATAACTTGCACAGGAGATGTTTTCGCTGTGATTGCACCTGTAGACAACAACGAAAATGTCAAATATTATTTGATGCGATGCACTGAAGGAAAAATGAAGTTATTGGAGGACTACAACGACAACGGATTTACATACGAAAGAGGATCCATCATTTTAAAAGGCTACTTTTTTCAGCAGACGCATATGACTAAAAATTATGTCTACTTTCAAGATTATGAGCCCGATGTTATATGTTGTCAATATAGTCATTTAGTATGTGCATCTCGAATAAAATTGATACAAGTTCCATCAAAAAAACAGTTAAAAACCAAAAAATGGAAACTATCCATATGTGACCATGAACGGATAGTTGAAGATGGTATTCCATTGCGATGTTTTTAACTACATATCAAAAATAAATTGATCTATATTTTTGTCCATGTCAATTGTTGTGTTCAATATATTTTTTGTCCAATTATCAAAATTGTTGTGCACAGTATATTTTTTCATTGAGATTTTATGAATATTTTCTTGAATGACAACTAACATAAAAGCTTAAATGGTTGTACTTTAACATGCTTAAAAATGAATTCAAATATAATTTGAAAATTCAAAAGTACTTTATTCGGGTCCCCATATGTCTATTAGACCACTAAGGGATGAGATAACGGATGTGGCTATCCCCACTCCGCCCCGAATTTTTACTTTTGGTTGATTGATACTAACGAAAAATCACAAAAAGACCTATTAAATTTTGTATTATTTTAATCCATCGAACATGTTTCTTTAATACATACTTCACCATAAATATGATCTTAAATAGATGTCTTAAAATTGTCACCAAGTTCTCCGTCCCAAATCTTTAATTTAAAATATCGCTTGTGCAAATTCACATAACTGAAATCATGGCAAATGGAGATAACGATCATTTGATTTTTAATCACAAGCAAGGATTCCAGGATTGTGAAGCTTATGCTAAATTAGAGAAATGATTATTTACAACAAATCAATGAAAATTCATCAAATTGTTGTATAAAATCATTGCTCTAATTTAGCACAAACATCACAATCCTGGAATCTTCGCTTATGATTAAAAAACAAAAAAACCGTTACCCCCATTTGCCATGATTTCAGCCGCATCAAATGTACCTGAACATTGAAAATAAAAATTAAATTAATTAAAAATCCATTATATCAAAATTTGAACTTAACATATATTTGCTTTTAAACTTCCTAATTCATCCATATTTCTATCAAAATTTTTAACATTCATAAACTTCTTCCCAACATTAATTCTTACCATAACATTAATTTTCAACATTGAATATTTCCTAACTTAGATTATCATTTTAAACATTTCCAAGACCTCCCATTCATTCAACATTTCCTACCCTTGGGTTGCACCTATCAAGACATTTTAAACATTCATGCAAAACAACATATTATAATAACACTTATTCTCAACATAACAAATTGAAAACATTCCTTCTTCCATAACACCTCCCATTCATTCTTTCCCAACATTCCTTTTTCTCTAACACCTCCCATTCATTTTTTCCCAACATTGATTCTTACCATAACATTCATTCTCAACATTGAACATTTCCCAACTTGGAATAACATTTTAAACATTCCTAACACTTCCCATTCATTCTTTCCCAATATTCATTCTTCCATAACATTCGAAACTTTCAACATTCATTCTCATCATTCAACATTTTCTAACTTCATAACATTCATTCTCATCATTCAACATTTCCTAACCTTGGATTGCACCTATAAAAACATTTTAAACATTCATGCGAAACATATTATAAATATTATCAAAACACTTTAAACATTCATGCGAAACATATTCTAAACATTTACCAAATGAGAAATAATGGACATGTACTCATGTATATAATCCAAAAAAAAGTTGATGAACTTGTGAATTCAATGTACATATATATATAATCAAAAAATAAATACCCTCCATGTTCAAAACAACTACAATATATATATATCAACAAAAACAATAAAGTCTGAACCACTATCCATCTAGACCAATATCTTTCCACTATTTTCCACTAGGAACTTCCCTGGGACTCAACTCAACCTACAATACACAAAAAAACAAATTATAAATTTAGATCATAAATTATTTAAACAATTTTAAACTAAATTCAAGATATTAAGATATTAAACTCATCTACAAAACAATTCAATTATTAAAAAAATCGTACATCAAATTCTTTGAATGCATGTCCACCACTTTTTTCTCCTAGAGCCTTTCCTTTGGCTCCAAAGGATCTCAAAGAACCAAGCTGCAACATGTACAAAAACAATTTTCAAATAAATCAAAAAAATATAAAACATTAAACTTATATCAGAGATCATTTCTAGTTCAACAAAATTACCTCGGTGCCAATATCTGCATTCATTAAAGACCCCACATCTTCACCCCCAATTTCCAAATGGTCTCTTCCCTAAAATTTAAATTTTGTTAATAAATAAAACATAGTAGATACAAATAATAAATTAAGCAATTAACTTAAAACCAAAACAAAAAAAATTAAAATCATTAGCTCACAAGAGATGGTAAACCATCTAAAAAGTTGGAATCTAAAGAAACCTGCATAAATAAGTCAAATTAACAATAAGATACATTGATATTTATTAAAATTCAAATAAACAAAAAAAATATCAAGTTCAATCATAAATATTATAATTAAAATACCTCTCCTAAGCGCTCTTCATTTTGACTAAGATGCTCTTGGTTTTGACTACTGGAGACTCGAAAATTATGTGCATTTAACATTCTCGAAAACTGCAAACAAAATACATTTGCTTAATATATTTATTCCCATGTACCAAAAAATTCAATTCAAAATGATTAATAAAAAATCAAATAGATTGTCATAGCATAATCAACAAACCTCTCCCATGCTCGATGTGTCATTGGATAACACATCTGAAGCTATATCTCGACAAGACTTAGCATAAGCCCTGAGATCATCCATGCTCAATGCATCTACCTCGTCATTAGTCTTGTAAACAAAACTTTGACGAACAATAGCACGAGCCCTCTCTCGCCCCAAACCAACTTCTACTCCAGCAAGAGCTGAAGCTAAACCATCACCTACCGATTCCCTTCCAATTGTCCCTAGTTGAGATGTTGTCTCCATCTCTGATCTTAAAGCCACAACCCTTGGTGGACGAGGTATCTCAGGTGGAGGTTGTATAGTGGTAGGGTCTCTGAGAGCGCCTTTTCGATTATAAATTCTACCCTTTCCAACTCCATAAAAGTCAGAAGGAACATCAGTATAGTTAGGATTCATACCTAAAAAAAACTCCGCATAAAAAAATCTTGCAAAATAATTAGGAACCTCATCGTTCCAAGGCAGTCGACCATAAGCTGCAAGAAATCGATCATATATTAAATGTGCAATTTGAGGATGCTTGAAATATTGCACTTTCAACATTTTTCGCTTAAGGCCTTCCTTGAAATTGAACATTGAATTGGCTTGTTCTCTAGTGACTCTCTCCTTCACAACCTCCCAGTTGTCTGGACCCATAACTTGGTCCCTTCGCATCCGCATCAAATGAACAAAACCATTTGTAGTTGGTCCAAGTTCCTCATATGCATCAATGAACTTTTGCAAAGACGCCAAAACAATCTCTAGACTTTGTCGGCTCTCTGGAGGGAGATCCAAAGAACAAAGATCATTGTTCAACCTGTCATAGTGGGATCTACAACTTTCAAGAATAGTTTGTTGCACAACACCTTGCCATGGAAGCTCATCAGGTAAATCAGATGGATAAGTTGATATGGGTGTACACCCCTCAGCTAGTGGAACATATGTCGTCCTAGCTCTAGGAGGATCTTCAAGACCTTGCTCTCCACCCACACCTATTCCATCATCTACAATCCTATCTTGATCTTCCCCTCGCTCCATCGAATTACGCACATCTTCTGAACGTCGCTCTGCTTCAAATATAGCCATAGTCAAGAATTAACCTTGTCCATAAATTCAAAACACAAAAAAATACAATTTATACGTTATTAAACATTAATGTTCATACCAATAGAAGGTTGAGATCGACGCTCTCCCACAGAAGATGAAGGAGAATCATTTGTACCCCTTCGAACTCGTTGATGATCAAATCACTGGGACCCATGCAATAAACTTGAACCTCTCGGTGAATTCGACAACCTTCGACTACCAACCGGAACACCAATTCCTGAGGATTGTGATGACCTCCTACGCTTTCCCTTCGAAGACTCTCTTTCCATTTGATATAACTTCTAAATTTACACAAACGTTAACATATTGAAATTGTACATGACTATTCTACAAACATCCAGCCAATATTTGATAAAAAACTACAACAAAATGTAAGTCCCCCTCCTAACTCTAATTAATTAACTAAAATTCCTTACCATCACTAATATTGCAACATAAAGATATATCTAATAATCATTTCATTATCAAATATAAGTCATAACATGATTAATTGAAGTAGTATAGTAACCTTAAAAACTTTTAATCCAACAAATATGGTTGAATTATATATGTCAATGAACAAACATCTCACCAAACATATATATATATTCTTATTAAAAGAATTCTAGCTCATATTTATAATAATACAATTTACACACATCGAAGTTGTACATGTTAACTCTACAAACTTAAAAACATATCTATTAAAAATCTGCATACAAAATGTAGAGCTCGCTAAAATAGCATAACATATATATACACTTATTAAGAGATTTCTAATTTATATTTATGATAAAACAACTTACACACATTGAAATTGTACATGTTCATTCTACAAACTTAAAAACATATCTCTTAAAGATCTGCATACAAAATGTAGAGCCACCTAAAATATTATAACTTATTTTCTTTCATAAGTTCCTCTTCTAGCTCTAAGAACACTATTGCAGCATAAACATAACATCAATAATCACCTTATAATGATTTAATTGTAATAGTACAATAACCTTCCAAATTTTTCAATGATCACTTATGTTTTCATTCTATATCTCCATAAACAAACATTCCTTCATTTTTATAAAAAAAATACCTAAGAACATCAAATTTTTAAGTGACTTTCTACATTAACTCTGTTCATGAAAAGGTTCTGTTCATAAACATGTTCTGTTCATGAACAGAGTTCATGAACTCATATAACATTCTTGTACCTCACTTAGCATAGTAAAACCACCGGTTAATCATTTATAAAGTTGTGTAGTATACCCTTTATTATCCTTTCATTAAAAATTAGGGAAACTTAATATGAAACTCATTCAGGGTTGGGGTTTAGATATCCATTTATATAAAGAAGCCATGGGGTTGCATTTCATAAGAATAAGACAAATACACGTTATGTTGTTTGATTTTCATTTTAAATATTTCAAAGCCTTACTTGCTTTATACTTGCTTTTACCATTTTTATATATAAAAAAGAGCATAACATGAACAGAGTTCTATTCATGAGCAGAGTTATGTTCATGAGCAGAATTCTGTTCATGAGCAGAGTTCATGAACTCTGCTCTACCCCATTACATTATCTCTCGTCGAATAAAACATGTTTCTATCTATACACCAAATTGAACGTTGAAGACATAAAACATTTAAGCAAAACAACTCTATTAATAATTCGTAAAATAGTGGACCTAGCTATGCTTAGGGTAAATATATCTATTATAGAGCTCCTTGAATTCTGTTCATGAGCAGAGTTCATGAAATCTGCTCATGAACAGAGTTCATGAGCAGAGTTCATGAACTCTGATCTACCCCATTACATTATCTCTCGGCGAATAAAACATGTTTCTATCTATACACCAAATTGAACGTTGAAGACATAAAACATTTAAGCAAAACAACTCTATTAATAATTCGTAAAATAGTGGACCTAGCTATGCTTAGGGTAAATATATCTATTATAGAGCTCCTTGAACTCTGCTCATGAGCAGAGTTCATGAGCAGAGCTCATGGACTCTGCTCATGAGCAGAGTTCACGAGCAGAGCTCATGGACTCTGCTCATGAGCATAGTTCACGAGCAGAGCTCATGGACTCTGCTCATGAGCAGAGTTCACGAGCAGAGCTCATGGACTCTGCTCATGAGCAGAGTTCACGAGCAGAGCTCATGGACTCTGCTCATGCACATACAAACATCTCTAGAATCAAACTTGACTATAAAAAAATTAAAACTTCTAATTTTAACCCCATAGCAGATTTTTTTTAATTTTCTCCTAATGCCACCAACTAAAGAGCAGAATATGCGTATCGATACATACCTGTATCCAAACGAGCGGTTAAGAAATCGTCGATCCACGACGCCGCAACTGTTCGATCCACCAACGCTCCAGAAACAACTGATTCCTTCACCAAACAACAAATAAAGTCATCAACTAAGACCTATAACATACACAGCCAGAATCGAAACATCACAAGCGAAGGAAAAACGCACCTTTCAATGATGAGCTTTCAAGCCTGCACACAAAACCGCAACAGCGTCCACGCAGCAACAGAACCGAACGCACCTGCCACCCAAAACGTGACGGCCGACGAGCAACATCCAACAAGAAACAACAAGAAATAGAAGAGAAGCCGACGAACTATCCAATGTAAAGCTGACGAGCAGCAGCAGGTCACGGGATAGCAGCAGGTCGTGGAGAACCAGCAGGGTGGCGGACGTAACAGCAGCAGTTCGTGGAGCGTCAGCAGGCGGGTCGTGCAATAGCCGCAGGGTGGCAACAAAGCTACTGCGGGCCCGTTGCGGGGTCCAGAAATTTCCAGCAAAGAATGCCAAATGGCAGCCGATGCTATGTTTTTATGCAGAAAAATAGTTCGGCCGAATAATCATTCGGTCGAAGAATTATTCGACCGAACAATTATTCGGCCGAACTATTATTCGGCCGAACAATTATTCGGCCAAAAAATTGTTCGGCCGAATAAACTATTGCCCGAAATTTTTTTTCCGTCCGGCAAATGTTTGCACACATTCCAAGGATCTCCGTTAGACTGGACGGAGAACTGTTTGTGGTTATTCGGCCGAATAACCTTTGCATTATTCGGCCGAATAATATTTATTATTCGGCCGAATAACTTCCGCTAAGACGATTTTGCACTCGTTTCTCACGAAAGTGTTACCCACCTTCACGTTTTCACCCCGCATTCATCCGGAAATAAGGAAAGCTTACTTCCACCGTTTTTTAAAATCACAGCTTCTAGAAGGTTTACATGATTTCGTAAAAAACACGAGTTTTTAGAAAATGTGTTTTATTTCATCAATGGAATCTACAAAGTATGCACATTCTATGTCATAACGACTTTCTATAGTTTGCGCATGCGTCCGGAAATAAGAAAAGCTTACTTCCCCCGTTTTTTAAAATCACAGCTTCTAGAAGGTTTACATGATTTCTTTAAAAACACGAGTTTTTAGAAAATGTGTTTTATTTCATCAATGGAATCAACAAAGTATGCACATTCTACGTCATAACGACTTTCTATAGTTTGCGCATGCGTTGGGAAATAAGAAAAGCTTACTTCCCTCGTTTTTTAAAATCACAGCTTCTAGAAGGTTTACATGATTTCGTAAAAAACACGAGTTTTTAGAAAATGTGTTTTATTTCATCAATGGAATCAACAAAGTATGCACATTCTACGTCATAACGACTTTCTATAGTTTGCGCATGCGTTTGGAAATAAGAAAAGCTTCCTTCCCCCATTTTTTAAAATCACAGCTTCTAGAAGGTTTACATGATTTCGTAAAAAACACGAGTTTTTAGAAAATGTGTTTTATTTAATAAATGGAATATACAAAGTATGCACATTCTACGTCATAACGACTTTCTATAGTTTGCGCATGCTTCTGGAAATAAGAAAAGCTTACTTCCACCGTTTTTTAAAATCACAGCTTCTAGAAGGTTTACATGATTTCTTAAAAAACACGAGTTTTTAGAAAAATGTGTTTTATTTCATAAATGGAATCAACAAAGTATGCACATTCTACATCATAACGACTTTCTATAGTTTGCGCATGCGTTTGGAAATAAGAAAAGCTTACTTCCCCCATTTTTTAAAATCACAGCTTCTAGAAGGTTTACATGATTTCTTAAAAAACACGAGTTTTTAGAAAATGTGTTTTATTTCATAAATGGAATCAACAAAGTATGCACATTCTACGTCATAACGACTTTCTATAGTTTGCGCATGCGTTTGGAAATAAGAAAAGCTTACTTCCCCCGTTTTTTAAAATCACAGCTTCTAGAAGGTTTACATGATTTGTTAAAAAACACGAGTTTTTAGAAAATGTGTTTTATTTCATAAATGGAATCTACAAAGTATGCAAATTCTACGTCATAACGACTTTCTATAGTTTGCGCATGCGTCCGGAAATAAGAAAATCTTACTTCCACCGTTTTTTAAAATCACAGCTTCTAGAAGGTTTACATGATTTCGTAAAAAACACAAGTTTTTAGAAAATGTGTTTTATTTAATCAATGGAATCTACAAAGTATGCACATTCTACATCATAACGAATTTCTATAGTTTGCGCATGCGTCTGGAAATAAGAAAAGCTTAATTCCACCATTTTTTAAAATCACAGCTTCTAGAAGGTTTACATGATTTCTTAAAAAACACGAGTTTTTAGAAAATCTGTTTTATTTCATAAATGGAATCAACCAAGTATGCACATTCTACATCATAACGACTTTCTATAGTTTGCGCATGCGTCCGGAAATAAGAAAAGATTACTTCCACCGTTTTTTAAAATCACAGCTTCAAGAAGGTTTACATGATTTCGTAAAAAACACGAGTTTTTAGAAAATGTGTTTTATTTCATAAATGGAATCTACAAAGTATGCACATTCTACGTCATAACGACTTTCTATAGTTTGCGCATGCGTCCGGAAATAAGAAAAGCTTACTTCCCCCGTTTTTTAAAATCACAGCTTCTAGAAGGTTTACATGATTTCTTAAAAAACACGAGTTTTTAGAAAATGTGTTTTATTTCATCAATGGAATCAACAAAGTATGCACATTCTACATCATAACGACTTTCTATAGTTTGCGCATGCGTTTGGAAATAAGAAAAGCTTACTTCCCCCGTTTTTTAAAATCACAGCTTCTAGAAGGTTTACATGATTTCTTAAAAAACACGAGTTTTTAGAAAATGTGTTTTATTTCATAAATGGAATCAACAAAGTATGCACATTCTACGTCATAACGACTTTATATAGTTTGCGCATACGTCCGGAAATAAGAAAAGCTTACTTCCACCGTTTTTTAAAATCACAGCTTCTAGAAGGTTTACATGATTTCATAAAAAACACGAGTTTTTAGAAAATGTGTTTTATTTCATAAATGGAATCTACAAAGTATGCACATTCTACGTCATAAGGACTTTCTATAGTTTGCGCATGCGTCCGGAAATAAGAAAAGCTTACTTCCCCCATTTTTTAAAATCACAGCTTCTAGAAGTTTTACATGATTTCTTAAAAAACACGAGTTTTTAGAAAATGTGTTTTATTTCATAAATGGAATCATCAAAGTATGCACATTCTACGTCATAACGACTTTCTATAGTTTTCCCATGCGTTTGGAAATAAGAAAAGCTTACTTCTCGCGTTTTTTAAAATCACAGCTTCTAGAAGGTTTACATGATTTCTTAAAAAACACGAGTTGTTAGAAAATGTGTTTTATTTCATCAATGGAGTCAAGAAAGTATGCACATTCTACGTCATAACGACTTTCTATAGTTTGTGCATGCGTTTGGAAATAAGAAAAGCTTACTTCCCCCATTTTTTAAAATCACAGCTTCTAGAAGGTTTACATGATTTCTTAAAAAACACGAGTTTTTAGAAAATGTGTTTTATTTCATAAATGGAATAAACAAAGTATGCACATTCTATGTCATAACGACTTTCTATAGTTTGCGCATGCGTCCGGAAATAAGAAAAGCTTACTTCCACCGTTTTTTAAAATCACAGCTTCTAGAAGGTTTACATGATTTCTTAAAAAACACGAGTTTTTAGAACATGTGTTTTATTTCATAAATGGAATCAACAAAGTCTGCACATTCTACATCATAATGACTTTCTATAGTTTGCGCATTCGTCCGAAAATAAGAAAAGCTTACTTCCCCCGTTTTTTAAAATCACAGCTTCTAGAAGGTTTACATGATTTCGTAAAAAACACGAGTTTTTAGAAAATGTGTTTTATTTCATCAATGGAATCTACAAAGTATGCACATTCTATGTCATAACGACTTTCTATAGTTTGCGCATGCGTCCGGAAATAAGAAAAGCTTACTTCCCCCGTTTTTTAAAATCACAGCTTCTAGAAGGTTTACATGATTTCGTAAAAAACATGAGTTTTTAGAAAATGTGTTTTATTTCATAAATGCAATCTATAAAGTATGCACATTCTACGTCATAATGTTAAAATTCAATATGCTAAGACAGAAAATAGCAGCATTACATTCCATTTCACAATAATAGCATATACAGGATCACTGAAGAAACAACAAGCATAGCATAAACACAAGAGACAGAGATTTATCCTGGGAAACCCTCATGGGGTAGAAAACCCAGCAAAGCTTCCTCAATATAGATGACCAACAATATACAAAGATGCAAACCCTGAGCATAAGCTCCTTCTCCTCCATAGCAGACCTCTCCTCCACAAATGCGCCTTTCTCAAGTGAGTGAGTGTGTATAATGAGGAACACACCTCCTCTATTTATACACTACACTGACATGTATTTTACACAAGTACATGTAGGCTCGTATTTAACCATTAGGTTAAATACCCCATTATAACTGACTGGGCCGACCCCCACATGGTGGGTCTAATAACCCTAGTTACCACAACCAACTTGGAGGAATAAACATCTCCGAATTTATAGTATAATCACATCGGAGGTATGGAACATCTCCGGAATAAATAATGTACAAATATAATATTCTTTGAAGTTACAATATTTCAACACTCCCCCTTAACGAGAAGGATATTATAACAGTATCTGCATGAGCAAGGAGTCATCAACATCACACATGATACATCTATAAATCATTGGAAGCTTTCTTAACATCATCAATAACTCAACCAGTTACTGGAACATCAACATCTTCAGTATTGAGTCTTTATCTTCTGCAGCACTTGAAAAACATCAACGTCTGGATCCTCACGATCATCAACATCGTCATATCACGATTAGCAGCATCATCATCAGCAGCATCGTCATCACACGAACATCAGCATCATCATCACACGATCGACATCGTCATCATACGATCAGCAGCATCGTCATCACACGATCAGCAGCATCGTCATCACGCGATCAGCAGCATCGTCATCACACGATCAACATCGTCATCATACGATCAGCAGCATCGTCATCACACGATCATCAGCATCGTCATCACACGATCATCAGCATCGTCATCTCACGATCATCAGCATCGTCATCTCACGATCATCAGCATCGTCATCACACGATCATCAGCATCGTCATCACACGATCATCAGCATCGTCATCACACGATCAGCAGCATCGTTATCACACGATCAGCAGCATCGTCATCACACGATCAGCAGCATCGTCATCACACGATCAACAGCATATGATCAGCAGCATCGTCATCACACAATCATATTTAAGACTATCCCTCTTGGATTTGCTGTCTAAGGATGATTAGTCCAACCACAATCATATTTAAGACTATCCCTCCTGGATTTGCTGTCTAAGGATGATTAGTCCAATCACAATCATATTTAAGACTATCCCTCCTGGATTTGTTGTCTAAGGATGATTAGTCCAACAATTCATTTAGGACGATCCTTCCTTTCGGAATTACTGGATTTACTGTCCAAGGATGATTTAATCCCACAATTCATCTAGGACGATCCTTCCTTTCGGAATTACTGGATTTACTGTCCAAGGATGATTTAATCCCACAATTCATTTAGGACGATCCTTCCTTTCGGAATTACTGGATTTACTGTCCAAGGATGATTTAATCCCACAATTCATTTAGGACGATCCTTCCTTTCGGAATTACTGGATTTACTGTCCAAGGATGATTTAATCCCACAATTCATTTAGGACGATCCTTCCTTTCGGAATTACTGGATTTACTGTCCAAGGATGATTTAATCCCACCACAATTCATTTAGGACTATCCTTCCTTTCGGAATTACTGGATTTATTGTCCAAGGATGATTTAATCCAACCACAATTCATTTAGGACTATCCTTCCTTTCGGAATTACTGGATTTACTGTCCAAGGATGATTTAATCCAACCACAATTCATTTAGGACTATCCTTCCTTTCGAAATTACTGGATTTACTGTCCAAGGATGATTTAATCCAACCACAATTCATTTTAGGACTATCCTTCCTTTCGGAATTACTGGATTTACTGTCCAAGGATGATTTAATCCAACCACAATTCATTTTAGGACTATCCTTCCTTTCGGAATTACTGGATTTACTGTCCAAGGATGATTTAATCCAGTCACAATTCATTTAGGACTATCCTTCCTTTCGGAATTACTGGATTTACTGTCCAAGGATGATTTAATCCAACCACAATTCATTTAGGACTATCCTTCCTTTCGGAATTACTGGATTTACTGTCCAAGGATGATTTAATCCACTCAATTCATTCTCGAAGACCTTACGTCTACGGCTCTCTTTAGAACTGACAGTCCAGGGATGATCCAATCCCCTCAAGTCCATCAAGGACTTCATTCTCGGAGACCTTGCGTCTACGGCTCTCTTTAGGACTGACAGTCCAGGGATGATCCAATCCCCTCAAGTCCATCAAGGACTTCATTCTCGGAGACCTTGCGTCTACGGCTCTCTTTAGGACTGACAGTCCAGGGATGATCCAATCCCCTCAATTCCATCAAGGACTTCATTCTCGGAGACCTTACGTCTACGGTTCTCTTTAGGACTGAAAGTCCAGGGATGATCCAATCCCCTCAAGTCCATTAAGGACTTCATTCTCGGAGACCTTACGTCTACGGCTCTCTTTAGGACTGAAAGTCCAGGGATGATCCAATCCCCTCAACTGTCCACTAAGGACTTCATTCTCGGAGACCTTACGTCTACGGTTCTCTTTAGGACTGAAAGTCCAGGGATGGTCCAATCCCCTCAACTGTCCACTAAGGACTTCATTCTCGGAGACCTTACGTCTACGGTTCTCTTTAGGACTGAAAGTCCAGGGATGATCCAATCCCCTCAACTGTATTCTTATCCATACAGGTACAATCATGTATCACATCAAACCATGTACACATCACATCAAAACATGTATACATCACTAATCAGAACATGTACACATCACATCAAAACATGTGTACATCAAAACATGTATACATCACTAATCAAAACATGTACACATCACATCAAAACATGCGTACATCAAAACATGTATACATCACTAATCAAAACATGTACACATCACATCAAAACATGTGTACATATCACTAATCACATCAAAACATGTGTACATCAAAACATGTATACATCACAACTAGCATGTATTCTTACTAATACATCAAAACATGTATACATCATATCTAGCATGTATTCTTACTAATACATCTAACATCAAAAGCATGTATAAGTAAAACTAAATATTCTAAGTAAGAGAGTCCTAAATCTAAATATTTCTAAGTAACTGGGTATAGAGAACATGTTACCTCATCATCGACCTTGTTGTTCGATGAGACAATCTCATCAGTAGTGACTGTACTACTCCCCCTTTCGAGGAGGGTCCTTTTGAACTACACCAAGCTTGTCTCGGAAGTATTCAAACTTCACTCGAGACGGAGGTTTGGTTGATAACTTCTTCACTTGACGTAGAGGCTTGGTTAGTACAACGGTAACCTGTTACAAATTCAAACTTTTAGAGTTCCTTTCTATGTCATAACTTGTTAGTTCCTTATGTTCTTTGACTTATCATGGAACACTAGATTCTATGTCATCTTGATACAACTCTAAATATCACATAGGATCTCAGTTGGTTCTATCTCTAAGTCAAACAATTCTAAAGCCAAACTTCTTCACAACTAGCAGAGCAAGCAGCCATATATTCCGCTTGTGCTGAGAGCCACACTAGACTGCTTCCAGCTAAACCACGAGATCATGGCTAATACCAGACAATAACATCCTCTCGATGTGTTCTTCTTGTCTGATACACTTCCTGCCCAAACAGAATCTGAATAGCCATCTGAAGTCATGATCTTCAAGATAGCATAGATCAAATTCTATCGTGTCCTTTATGTGCCTCATCACATACTTTGCAACTATCAGGTAAACACATCTAGTTTCCACTAGATACTAACTCAAGGTGTCCATAACAAAGCATATATCTAACCTAGTATAAGTTAGATATATCAAAGACCCAATAATTTGACTGTACAGAGTTATATCCACTAACTCCGATGAGTTATCCCTTAACAGCTTCAAGTTGGAATCCATAAGAGTGGCCATTCCAACACCTCAAGTCATATTTCTCATCATACTTTCCCTGGTTGAGAAATATTCCTTCCGAGCCTTGCCATACTTCCAGACCTAGGAAGTAAAGCATCAAATTGAGATCTTTCATTTTTCATTTCTGCATTGAATGATCTTCTGCATATCTATCTGTGCCATCTCTCGTTAGATGGGTCTAATGAGCCTCAATATCATTCGAACTCTGTGGTGAGTTCCTTCTTGCATCCATGTCATATGTGTATCATATTCAACCTTGTAGCAAAGGTTGAGATCCACATCACCCATGGTGATCATTAAGCTTATCAAATTATTATCGAACCTAGGTACTTATACAGAACTTGATTCACACTTCTTCTTTAATTACACCATACTTTGAGCAAACATCTTGTCGTGATTCTCTTCCCCTTTCTAAGAGAATCTTCTAGCCACGAGCCTTCTATATTTTGTTTGATTTGTAAATCTTCTTGTTTGAACATCCACCACTTGTACGGTGTCCATCATTCTTCATGACCTTTCCTACAAATCAAAATTAAGTACATGATTAGTAATACTTCATAATCATCAAAAGACAACCCATTATGCATACATATATCATTTACATAGTGATGCAACTATTTTGACCAATACTTTGGCACAACACTTTCCCATATCCTGTATGCATACAGTGGCTATCTAGATGCCTTCCATCTCTACCAGAACATACTATCGAGAGTGTGCACAACTCTCAGCATGTCAGCAAAGAGGTTTCATTCTAGACAAGCAACAATGGAATGTTTGTCCAAACATATGCACATTAGTTGTATACTGTTCAATGCTCTATGAATGTTTACACTCAGCATTATATATTCTAGGAATACAAATATGCATACAACCTATTACAGGCAATATCATTACTATTTCAAATAGCAACTCAAATACTTATCTTTTATGTTTGTGTGGCTGCCTCCCGCTTGATCTTCTGTATGTCTTTTGAACTTCTATTCATTCTGTACCACTGTGCATGCTCAAGAGTCATCCTCATGATCTCATACACAAACATACACTCATTAGTATATTCTAAATGCTATCAAAACATTATAGTACTAAATAATCTTGAAAAAGTATAGTCATGATTATAGTTAATAAACATTAGTATTCAAGATTTCAGGGAAGTCTTCTTTTACTCATGCATATCATTGATAAAAGATATGATATGCATAATCCCTTGATTACTAACTTTATGAATAAGCATAACCAATCATTCCAAGTATACTTATATAAGGGATCCTAACACAAGGTAAGATTCATGGGAAAACATACCTGGATTAGTATACCTACTTGGTTATGTACAACATACCTAAACAACCTCTTCAATGATTTAGAGATCCTGAGCTAGAACCTGCATGTCTCATAGGTCAAGCATAATATAACAAAGTCATACATACCTCGTAAGTAGAACAAAGATTATGGATGAGTCTTTGTCTTCATGTTTTCATGGTCATGGAGCCTGAATTGTCTTTTGTGATGTACCTGTATCTTGTTAGCAGACAACATCAACCTCACACAACACCATAATGCATTAGTACAATCATAAGTGTCAACACCCTAGCCAATGAATATCTTCTATCATGCATTCATAATTTTGTTAAGGTGATACAACAAATCTAAAATCAAGATTGTACTAACTGTAATAACATGAAGACAAACATACCATAAACTTAATCATGAACAAATCTCAAAACATACCTCGATGAGTCATACCTATCGAGATCACTTGTAATCTCCTTATGTAAAGCCTTAGCCTCTTCTTCCTCTGAAATAGGAACTCCTTCACTTATGCAGGTGACCAATCCATCTTCTTCTAGGATTAACCCTATCCACTTGATTTGCAAGAACTGGACCTGGAGCTGGATATGGGTTTGTTAGAGAAACCCCAAAAGTTCAAACTTTGAATTTCAGACTTCCGAAAGGATAGAAATATGCGCCTTGATGAGCTGATCAAACTGATATATTTAGAACTTGAAAACTGCAAAGTTTTACTCCTCAATTTTGCCTTTGAATCTTTCGGATTCACTGGACGTGACCCTGAACTGGGGTTTGATGAAGCCCACTCTTTTGCCCCATCAAAAAGTTTGATCCAAAGCTCTAAGCTTCTATTATTCTGAGGAGCTTCCAGCCGTGGTCACAGATTTCAAAAATTCCCATTTTTACAGAAGCCCTAATTTTCCGCTTTTCTGATCAAAGTCCCGAACTAGGGTCTAATCAAGCCCGGTCTTCTGCCCAACCAAAAATTCTGATCTTGGTCTCTAAATTTCTATTTTGATGAGTAGCATCCAGCCGTGGTCTCCGATTACAAAAATTTCAACTTTCTTCAAAGCCCTAAATTCCGGAAGCCATGAATGAAGGTACCAAAAATAATTCTGTTTTGACAGAAATATGTACCTGATTGTTTCTGGTGTAACTCTGAAATTTTTGATCGACAGGGTCTGAAAAAGTTTTCTAAGATAGCCTGACCTGTTAGCTTTCCATCCTGATAGGTCTGACCTCAATTGGATTCTCTGAGAGAGAGTTATGCCAAATGTCGCAACGTGACCTGTTTTGGGAAAATACAGGAGAGCGACCTTGTACGGCGTGCCACGTGTCACTGTTTGACCTTCGGCCTTTGAAAAAGTTTTCTGAGATAGCTCGGCCTGTTATCTTTCCATCCTGACAGGTCTGACCTCAATTGGATTTTCTGAGAGAGAGTTATGCCAAGTGTCGCAACGTGACCTGTTTATGGGATAATACAGGAGAGCGCACTTGTACGGAGTTCCACGTGTCACTGGTTCCACTTCGGCCTCTGAAAACGTTTTCTGAGATAGTGCAGACTGTGTACTACCTGTCACTTTTTACGAAATTTCATTTGGAGCTTCCTAGCCCAAGATATGACCTTTTTCCCAAGGTCACCTGATTTTGACTCAGATCTGGAAGAGGCAGAAACCCTATATTGTACAGATCATAAATCACAAAGTACAACGAATTAGAGGTTTTCCTTTGGACACAAGGTACCTGGAGATGTTAGATTCGTCCTATAACAATTTCAGATCCGAAAACTTTGCCAAAACGGATTTATAGCGAAAGTGCTACGATGACTGGTTTTTGCTATGTAAAACCCTAACCTTCAAATTGTCGTAAGTAAAGCAAGTGTCTTTAGTGCCATACCTTGTCTTCCTTAAGGTTAGCTCTGATACCATGTTAAAATTCAATATGCTAAGACATAAAATAGCAGCATTACATTCCATTTCACAATAATAGCATATACAGGATCACTGAAGAAACAACAAGCATAGCATAAACACAAGAGACAGAGATTTATCCTGGGAAACCCTCATGGGGTAGAAAACCCAGCAAAGCTTCCTCAATATAGATGACCAACAATATACAAAGATGCAAACCCTGAGCATAAGCTCCTTCTCCTCCATAGCAGACCTCTCCTCCACAAATGCGCCTTTCTCAAGTGAGTGAGTGTGTATAATGAGGAACACACCTCCTCTATTTATACACTACACTGACATGTATTTTACACAAGTACATGTAGGCTCGTATTTAACCATTAGGTTAAATACCCCATTATAACTGACTGGGCCGACCCCCACATGGTGGGTCTAATAACCCTAGTTACCACAACCAACTTGGAGGAATAAACATCTCCGGATTTATAGTATAATCACATCGGAGGTATGGAACATCTCCGGAATAAATAATGTACAAATATAATATTCTTTGAAGTTACAATATTTCAACACTCCCCCTTAACGAGAAGGATATTATAACAGTATCTGCACGAGCAAGGAGTCATCAACATCACACATGATACATCTATAAATCATTGGAAGCTTTACATGATTTCGTAAAAAACACGAGTTTTTAGAAAATGTGTTTTATTTCATAAATGGAATCTACAAAGTATGCACATTCTACGTCATAACGACTTTGTATAGTTTGCGCATTCGTCCGGAAATAAGAAAAGCTTACTTCCACCGTTTTTTAAAATCACAGCTTCTAGAAGGTTTACATGATTTCGTAAAAAACACGAGTTTTTAGAAAATGGGTTTTATTTCATAAATGGAATCTACAAAGTATGCACATTATACGTCATAACGACTTTCTATAGTTTGCGCATGCGTCCGGAAATAAGAAAAGCTTACTTCCCCCGTTTTTAAAAATCACAGCTTCTAGAAGTTTTACATGATGTCTTAAAAAACACGAGTTTTTAGAAAGTGTGTTTTATTTCATAAATGGAATCAACAAAGTATGCACATTCTACGTCATAACGACTTTCTATAGTTTGTGCATGCGTTGGGAAATAAGAAAAGCTTACTTCCCCCGTTTTTTAAAATCACAGCTTCTAGAAGGTTTACATGATTTCGTAAAAAACACGAGTTTTTAGAAAATGTGTTTTATTTCATAAATGGAATCTACAAAGTATGCACATTCTACGTCATAACGACTTTCTATATTTTGCGCATGCGTCCGGAAATAAGAAAAGCTTACTTCCCCCGTTTTTTAAAATCACAGTTCTAGAAGGTTTACATGATTTCTTAAAAAACACGAGTTTTTAGAAAATGTGTTTTATTTCATCAATGGAATCAACAAAGTATGCACATTCTACGTCATAACGACTTTCTATAGTTTGCGCATGCGTTTGGAAATATGAAAAGCTTACTTCCCCCGTTTTTTAAAATTACAGCTTCTAGAAGGTTTACATGATTTCTTAAAAAACACGAGTTTTTAGAAAATATGTTTTATTTCATCAATGGAATCTACAAAGTATGCACATTCTACGTCATAACGACTTTCTATAGTTTGCGCATGCGTCCGGAAATAAGAAAAGCTTACTTCCACCGTTTTTTAAAATCACAGCTTCTAGAAGGTTTACATGATTTCTTAAAAAACACGAGTTTTTTTAAAATGTGTTTTATTTCATAAATGGAATCAACAAAGTATGCACATTCTACGTCATAACGACTTTCTATAGTTTGCGCATGCGTTCGGAAATAAGAAACGCTTACTTCCACCGTTTTTTAAAATCACAGCTTCTAGAAGGTTTACTGATTTCGTAAAAAACACGAGTTTTTAGAAAATGTGTTTTATTTCATAAATGGAATCTACAAAGTATGCACATTCTACGTCATAACGATCTATAGTTTGCGCATGCTTCCGGAAATAAGAAAAGCTTACTTCCCCTGTTTTTTAAAATCACAACTTCTAGAAGGTTTACATGATTTCTTAAAAAACACGAGTTTTTAGAAAATGTGTATTATTTCATAAATGGAATCAACAAAGTATGCACATTCTACGTCATAACGAATTTCTATAGTTTGCGCATGCATTTGGAAATAAGAAAAGCTTACTTCCCCCATTTTTTAAAATCACAGCTTCTAGAAGGTTTACATGATTTCTTAAAAAACACGAGTTTTTAGAAAATGTGTTTTATTTCATAAATGGAATCAACAATGTATGCACATTCTACGTCATAACGACTTTCTATAGTTTGGGCATGCGTTTGGAAATAAGAAAAGCTTACTTCCCCCGTTTTTTAAAATCACAGCTTCTAGAAGGTTTACATGATTTCTTAAAAAACACGAGTTTTTAGAAAATGTGTTTTATTTCATCAATGGAATCAAGAAAGTATGCAAATTCTACGTCATAACGACTTTCTATAGTTTGCGCATGCGTCCGGAAATAAGAAAAGCTTACTTCCCCCGTTTTTTAAAATCACAGCTTCTAGAAGGTTTACATGATTTCGTAAAAAACACGAGTTTTTAGAAAATGTGTTTTATTTCATAAATGGAATCAACAAAGTATGCACATTCTACGTCATAACGACTTTCTATAGTTTGCGCATGCGTCTGGAAATAAGAAAAACTTACTTCCACCGTTTTTTAAAATCACAGCTTCTAGAAGGTTTACATGATTTCTTAAAAAACATGAGTTTTTTGAAAATGTGTTTTACTTCATAAATGGAATCAACAAAGTATGCACATTCTACGTCATAACGACTTTCTATAGTGTGCGCATGCGTCCGGAAATAAGAAAAGCTTACTTCCACCGTTTTTTAAAATCACAGCTTCTTGAAGGTTTACATGATTTCGTAAAAAACACGAGTTTTTAGAAAATGTGTTTTATTTCATAAATGGAATCTACAAAGTATGCACATTCTACGTCATAACGACTTTCTATAGTTTCCGCATGCCTCTGGAAATAAGAAAAGCTTACTTCCCCCGTTTTTTAAAATCACAGCTTCTAGAAGGTTTACATGATTTCTTAAAAAACACGAGTTTTTAGAAAATGTGTTTTATTTCATCAATGGAATCAACAAAGTATGCACATTCTACGTCATAACGACTTTCTATAGTTTGCGCATGCGTTTGGAAATAAGAAAAGCTTACTTCCCCCGTTTTTTAAAATCACAGCTTCTAGAATGTTTACATGATTTCTTAAAAAACACGAGTTTTTAGAAAATGTGTTTTATTTCATAAATGGAATCAACAAAGTATGCACATTCTACGTCATAACGACTTTCTATAGTTTGCGCATGCGTTTGGAAATAAGAAAAGCTTACTTCCCCCGTTTTTTAAAATCACAGCTTCTAGAAGGTTTACATGATTTGTTAAAAAACACGAGTTTTTAGAAAATGTGTTTTATTTCATAAATGGAATCTACAAAGTATGCAAATTCTACGTCATAACGACTTTCTATAGTTTGCGCATGCGTCCGGAAATAAGAAAAGCTTACTTCCACCGTTTTTTAAAATCACAGCTTCTAGAAGGTTTACATGATTTCGTAAAAAACACGAGTTTTTAGAAAATGTGTTTTATTTCATCAATGGAATCTACAAATTATGCACATTCTACGTCATAATGACTTTCTATAGTTTGCGCATGCGTCTGGAAATAAGAAAAGCTTACTTCCACCGTTTTTTAAAATCACAGCTTCTAGAAGGTTTACATGATTTCTTAAAAAACACGAGTTTTTTGAAAATGTGTTTTATTTCATAAATGGAATCTACAAAGTATGCACATTCTACGTCATAACGACTTTCTATAGTTTGCACATGCGTCCGGAAATAAGAAAAGCTCACTTCCACCGTTTTTTAAAATCACAGCTTCAAGAAGGTTTACATGATTTCGTAAAAAACACGAGTTTTTAGAAAATGTGTTTTATTTCATAAATGGAATCTACAAAGTATGCACATTCTACGTCATAACGACTTTCTATAGTTTGCGCATGCATCCGGAAATAAGAAAAGCTTACTTCCCCCGTTTTTTAAAATCACAGCTTCTAGAAGGTTTACATGATTTCTTAAAAAACACGAGTTTTTAGAAAATGTGTTTTATTTCATCAATGGAATCAACAAAGTATGCACATTCTACGTCATAACGACTTTCTATAGTTTGCGCATGCGTTTGGAAATAAGAAAAGCTTACTTCCCCCGTTTTTTAAAATCACAGCTTCTAGAAGGTTTACATGATTTCTTAAAAAACACGAGTTTTTAGAAAATGTGTTTTATTTCATAAATGGAATCAACAAAGTATGCACATTCTACGTCATAACGACTTTCTATAGTTTGCGCATGTGTCCGGAAATAAGAAAAGCTTACTTCCACCGTTTTTTAAAATCACAGCTTCTAGAAGGTTTACATGATTTCGTAAAAAACACGAGTTTTTAGAAAATGTGTTTTATTTCATAAATGGAATCTACAAAGTATGCACATTCTACGTCATAACGGCTTTCTATAGTTTGCGCATGCGTCCGGAAATAAGAAAAGCTTACTTCCCCCATTTTTTAAAATCACAGCTTCTAGAAGTTTTACATGATTTCTTAAAAAACACGAGTTTTTAGAAAATGTGTTTTATTTCATAAATGGAATCATCAAAGTATGCACATTCTACGTCATAACGACTTTCTATAGTTTGTGCATGCGTTTGGAAATAAGAAAAGCTTACTTCCCCCATTTTTTAAAATCACAGCTTCTAGAAGGTTTACATGATTTCTTAAAAAACACGAGTTTTTAGAAAATGTGTTTTATTTCATAAATGGAATCAACAAAGTATGCACATTCTACGTCATAACGACTTTCTATAGTTTGCGCATGCGTCCGGAAATAAGAAAAGCTTACTTCCACCGTTTTTTAAAATCACAGCTTCTAGAAGGTTTACATGATTTCTTAAAAAACACGAGTTTTTAGAACATGTGTTTTATTTCATAAATGGAATCAACAAAGTCTGCACATTCTACATCATAATGACTTTCTATAGTTTGTGCATTCGTCCGAAAATAAGAAAAGCTTACTTCCCCCGTTTTTTAAAATCACAGCTTCTAGAAGGTTTACATGATTTCGTAAAAAACACGAGTTTTTAGAAAATGTGTTTTATTTCATCAATGGAATCTACAAAGTATGCACATTCTATGTCATAACGACTTTCTATAGTTTGCGCATGCGTCCGGAAATAAGAAAATCTTACTACCCCCGTTTTTTAAAATCACAGCTTCTAGAAGGTTTACATGATTTCGTAAAAAACATGAGTTTTTAGAAAATGTGTTTTATTTCATAAATGCAATGTATAAAGTATGCACATTCTACGTCATAACGAATTTCTATACTTTGCGCATGCTTCCGGAAATAAGAAAAGCTTACTTCCCCCGTTTTTTAAAATCACAGCTTCTAGAAGGTTTACATGATTTCGTAAAAAACACGAGTTTTTAGAAAATGTGTTTTATTTCATAAATGGAATCTACAAAGTATGCACATTCTACATCATAACGACTTTCTATATTTTGCGCATGCGTCCGGAAATAAGAAAAGCTTACTTCCCCCGTTTTTTAAAATCACAGCTTCTAGAAGGTTTACATGATTTCTTAAAAAACACGATTTTTTAGAAAATGTGTTTTATTTCATCAATGGAATCTACAAAGTATGCACATTCTACGTCATAACGACTTTCTATAGTTTGCGCATGCGTCCGGAAATATGAAAAGCTTACTTCCCCCGTTTTTTAAAATCACAGCTTCTAGAAGGTTTACATGATTTCGTAAAAAACACGAGTTTTTAGAAAATGGGTTTTATTTCATCAATAGAATCTACAAAGTATGCACATTCTACGTCATAACGAATTTCTATAGTTTGCGCATGTGTCCGGAAATAAGAAAAGCTTACTTCCCCCGTTTTTAAAAATCACAGCTTCTAGAAGTTTTACATGATGTCTTAAAAAACACGAGTTTTTAGAAAGTGTGTTTTATTTCATAAATGGAATCAACAAAGTATGCACATTCTACGTCATAACGACTTTCTATAGTTTGTGCATGCGTTGGGAAATAAGAAAAGCTTACTTCCCCCGTTTTTTAAAATCACAGCTTCTAGAAGGTTTACATGATTTCGTAAAAAACACGAGTTTTTAGAAAATGTGCTTTATTTCATAAATGGAATCTACAAAGTATGCACATTCTACGTCATAACGACTTTCTATATTTTGCACATGCGTCCGGAAATAAGAAAAGCTTACTTCCCCCCTTTTTTAAAATCACAGCTTCTAGAAGGTTTACATGATTTCTTAAAAAACACGAGTTTTTAGAAAATGTGTTTTATTTCATCAATGGAATCAACAAAGTATGCACATTCTACGTCATAACGACTTTCTATAGTTTGCGCATGCGTTTGCAAATATGAAAATCTTACTTCCCCCGTTTTTTAAAATCACAGCTTCTAGAAGGTTTACATGATTTCTTAAAAAACACGAGTTTTTAGAAAATATGTTTTATTTCATCAATAGAATCTACAAAGTATGCACATTCTACGTCATAACGACTTTCTATAGTTTGCGCATGCGTCCGGAAATAAGAAAAGCTTACTTCCACCGTTTTTTAAAATCACAGCTTCTAGAAGGTTTACATGATTTCTTAAAAAACACAAGTTTTTTGAAAATGTGTTTTATTTCATAAATGGAATCAACAAAGTATGCACATTCTACGTCATAATGACTTTCTATAGTTTGCGCATGCGTTCGGAAATAAGAAACGCTTACTTCCACTGTTTTTTAAAATCACAGCTTCTAGAAGGTTTACATGATTTCGTAAAAAACACGAGTTTTTAGAAAATGTGTTTTATTTCATAAATGGAATCTACAAAGTATGCACATTCTACGTCATAACGATTTTCTATAGTTTGCGCATGCTTCCGGAAATAAGAAAAGCTTACTTCCCCTGTTTTTTAAAATCACAGCTTCTAGAAGGTTTACATGATTTCTTAAAAAACACGAGTTTTTAGAAAATGTGTTTTATTTCATAAATGGAACCAACAAAGTATGCACATTCTACGTCATAACGACTTTCTATAGTTTGCGCATGTGTTTGGAAATAAGAAAAGCTCACTTCCCCCATTTTTTAAAATCACAGCTTCTAGAAGGTTTACATGATTTCTTAAAAAACACGAGTTTTTAGAAAATGTGTTTTATTTCATAAATGGAATCAACAAAGTATGCACATTCTACGTCATAACGACTTTCTATAGTTTGCGCATGCGTTTGGAAATAAGAAAAGCTTACTTCCCCCGTTTTTTAAAATCACAGCTTCTAGAAGGTTTACATGATTTGTTAAAAAACACGAGTTTTTAGAAAATGTGTTTTATTTCATCAATGGAATCAAGAAAGTATGCAAATTCTACGTCATAACGACTTTCTATAGTTTGCGCATGCGTCCGGAAACAAGAAAAGCTTACTTCCCCCGTTTTTTAAAATCACAGCTTCTAGAAGGTTTACATGATTTCGTAAAAAACACGAGTTTTTAGAAAATGTGTTTTATTTCATAAATGGAATCAACAAAGTATGCACATTCTACGTCATAACGAATTTCTATAGTTTGCGCATGCGTCTGGAAATAAGAAAAGCTTACTTCCACCGTTTTTTAAAATCACAGCTTCTAGAAGGTTTACATGATTTCTTAAAAAACATGAGTTTTTTGAAAATGTGTTTTACTTCATAAATGGAATCAACAAAGTATGCACATTCTACGTCATAACGACTTTCTATAGTTTGCGCATGCGTCCGGAAATAAGAAAAGCTTACTTCCACCGTTTTTTAAAATCACAGCTTCTAGAAGGTTTACATGATTTCGTAAAAAACACGAGTTTTTAGAAAATGTGTTTTATTTCATAAATGGAATCTACAAAGTATGCACATTCTACGTCATAACGAATTTCTATAGTTTCCGCATGCGTCCGGAAATAAGAAAAGCTTACTTCCCCCGTTTTTTAAAATCACAGCTTCTAGAAGGTTTACATGATTTCTTAAAAAACACGAGTTTTTAGAAAATGTGTTTTATTTCATCAATGGAATCAACAAAGTATGCACATTCTACGTCATAACGACTTTGAATAGTTTGCGCATGCGTTTGGAAATAAGAAAAGATTACTTCCCCCGTTTTTTAAAATCACAGCTTCTAGAAGGTTTACATGATTTCTTAAAAAACACGAGTTTTTAGGAAATGTGTTTTATTTCATAAATGGAATCTACAAAGTATGCACATTCTACGTCATAACGACTTTCTATAGTTTGGGAATGCGTCCGGAAATAAGAAAAGCTTACTTCCACCGTTTTTTAAAATCACAGCTTCTAGAAGGTTTACATGATTTCGTAAAAAACACGAGTTTTTAGAAAATGTGTTTTATTTCATAAATGGAATCAACAAAGTATGCACATTCTACGTCATAACGACTTTCTATAGTTTGAGCATGCGTCCGGAAATAAGAAAAGCTCACTTCCCCCGTTTCTAAAAATCACAGCTTCTAGGAGGTTTACATGATTTCGTAAAAAACACGAGTTTTTAGAAAATGTGTTTTATTTCATAACTGGAATCTACAAAGTATGCACATTCTACGTCATAACGACTTTCTATAGTTTGCGCATGCGTCCGGAAACAAGAAAAGTTTACTTCCACCGTTTTTTAAAATCACAGCTTCTAGAAGGTTTAAATGATTTCGTAAAAAACACGAGTTTTTAGAAAATGTGCTTTATTTCATAAATGGAATCTACAAAGTATGCACATTCTACGTCATAATGACTTTCTATAGTTTGCGCATGCTTCCGGAAATAAGAAAAGCTTACTTCCACCGTTTTTTAAAATCACAGCTTCGAGAAGATTTACATGATTTCGTAAAAAACATGAGTTTTTAGAAAATGTGTTTTATTTCATAAATGGAATCTACAAAGTATGCACATTTTACGTCATAACGACTTTCTATATTTTGCGCATGCGTTTGGAAATAAGAAAAGCTTACCTCCCAAGTTTTTTAAAATCACAACTTCTAGAAGGTTTACATCATTTCTTAAAAAACACGAGTTTTTAGAAAATGTGTTTTATTTCATAGATGAAATCAACAAAGTAGGCACATTCTACGACATAATGACTTTCTATAGTTTGCGCATGCGTTTGGAAATAAGAATATCTTACTTCCCCCGTTTTTTAAAATCACAGCTTCTAGAAGGTTTACATGATTTCGTAAAAAACATGAGTTTTTAGAAAATGTGTTTTATTTCATAAATGGAATAAACAAAGTATGCACATTCTACGTCATAACGACTTTCTATAGTTTGCGCATGCGTCCGGAAATAAAAAAAGCTTACTTCCCAAGTTTTTTAAAATCACAGCTTCTAGAAGGTTTACATGATTTCTTAAAAAACATGAGTTTTTAGAAAATGTGTTTTATTTCATAAATGTAATCAACAAAGTAGGCACATTCTACAACATAATGACTTTCTATAGTTTGCGCATGCGTTTGGAAATAAGAAAATCTTACTTCCCCCGTTTTTTAGAATCACAGCTTCTAGAAGGTTTACATGATTTCGTAAAAAACACGAGTTTTTAGAAAATGTGTTTTATTTCATAAATGGAATCAACAAAGTATGCACATTCTACGTCATAACGACTTTCTATAGTTTGCGCATTCGTCCGGAAATAAGAAAAGCTTACTTCCCCCGTTTTTTAAAATCACAGCTTCTAGAAGGTTTACATGATTTCGTAAAAAAAACCAGTTTTTTTTTTAAATGTGCTTTATTTCATAAATGGAATCTACAAAGTATGCACATTCTACGTCATAACGACTTTCTATAGTTTGCGCATGCGTTCGGAAATAAGAAAAGCTTACTTCCCCCGTTTTTTAAAATAACAGCTTCTAGAAGGTTTACATGATTTCATAAAAAAAATGAGTTTTTAGAAGATGTGTTTTATTTCATAAATGGAATCAACAAAGTATGCACATTCTACATCATAACGAATTTCTATAGTTTTCGCATGCGTCCGGAAATAAGAAATGCTTACTTCCACCGTTTTTTAAAATCACAGCTTCTAGAACGTTTACATGATTTCTTAAAAAACACGAGTTTTTAGAAAATGTGTTTTATTTCATAAAGGTAATCTATAAAGTTTGCACATTCTACGTCATAACGACTTTCTATAGTTTGCGCATTCGTCCGGAAATAAGAAAAGCTTACTTCCCCCGTTTTTTAAAATCACAGCTTCTAGGAGGTTTACATGATTTCGTAAAAAAAATGAGTTTTTAGAAAATGTTCTTTATTTCATAAATGGAATCTACAAAGTATGCACATTCTACATCATAACGACTTTCTATTGTTTGCGCATGCGTCCAGAAATAAGAAAAGATTACTTCCCCCGTTTTTTAAAATCACAGCTTCTAGAAGGTTTACATGATTTCGTTAAAAACACGAGTTTTTAGAAAATGTGTTTTATTTTGTAAATGGAATCAAAAAAGTATGCACATTCTTCGTCATAACGACTTTCTATAGTTTGCGCATGCGTCCGGATATAAGAAAATCTTACTTCCCCCGTTTTTTAAAATCACAGCTTCTAGAATGTTTACATGATTTCTTAAAAAACACGAGTTTTTAGAAAATGTGTTTTATTTCATAAATTGAATCAACAAAGTCTACACATTCTACGTCATAACGACTTTCTATAGTTTGCGCATTCGTCCGGAAATAAGAAAAGCTTACTTCCCCCATTTTTTAAAATCACAGCTTCTAGAAGGTTTACATGATTTCGTAAAAAAAAAAAGTTTTTTTGAAAATGTGCTTTATGTCATAAATGGAATCTACAAAGTATGCACATTCTACGTCATAACGACTTTCTATAGTTTGCGCATGCGTCCGGAAATAAGAAAAGCTTACTTCCCCCGTTTTTTAAAATCACAGCTTCTAGAAGGTTTACATGTTTTCATAAAAAAAATGAGTTTTTAGAAGATGTGTTTTATTTCATAAATGGAATCAACAAAGTATGCACATTCTACATCATAACGAATTTCTATAGTTTTCGCATGCGTCCGGAAATAAGAAAAGCTTACTTCCACCATTTTTTAAAATCACAGCTTCTAGAAGGTTTACATGATTTCTTAAAAAACACGAGTGTTTAGAAAATGTGTTTTATTTCATAAATGTAATCTATAAAGTTTGCACATTCTACGTCATAACGACTTTCTACAGTTTGCGCATGCGTCCAGAAATAAAAAAAGCTTACTTCCACCGTTTTTTAAAATCACAGCTTCTAGAAGGTTTACATGATTTCTTAAAAAACACGAGTTTTTAGAAAATGTGTTTTATTTCATAAATGGAATCAACAAAGTATGCACATTCTAAGTCATAACGACATTCTATAGTTTGCGCATTCGTCCGGAAATAAGAAAAGTTTACTTCCCCCATTTTTTAAAATCACAGCTTCTAGAAGGTTTACATGATTTCGTAAAAAACACGAGTTTTTAGAAAATGTGTTTTATTTCATAAATGGAATCAACAAATTATGCACATTCTAAGTCATAACGACATTCTATAGTTTGCGCATTCGTCCGGAAATAAGAAAAGTTTACTTCCACCATTTTTTAAAATCACAACTTCTAGAAGGTTTACATGATTTCGTAAAAAACACGAGTTTTTAGAAAATGTGTTTTATTTCATAAATGGCATCTACAAAGTATGCACATTCTACGTCATAATAACTTTCTATAGTTTGCGCATGCGTTTGGAAATAAGAAAAGCTCACTTCCACCGTTTTTTAAAATCACAACTTCTAGAAGATTTACATGATTTCGTAAAAAACACGAGTTTTTAGGAAATGTGTTTTATTTCATAAATGAAATCTACAAAGTATGCAGATTCTACATCATAACGACTATCTATAGTTTGTGCATGCGTCCGGAAATAAGAAAAGCTTACTTCCCAAGTTTTTTAAAATCACAGCTTTTAGAAGGTTTACATGATTTCTTAAAAAACACGAGTTTTTAGAAAATGTGTTTTATTTCATAAATGGATTTAACAAAGTATGCACATTCTACGTCATAACGACTTTCTATAGTTTGCGCATGCGTTTGAAAATAAGAAAAGCTTACTTCCCCCGTTTTTTAAAATCACAGCTTCTAGAAGGTTTACATGATTTCGTAACAAACACGAGTTTTTAGAAAATGTGTTTTATTTCATAAATGGAATCAACAAAGTATGCACATTCTGCGTCATAACGACTTTCTATTGTTTGTGCATTCGTCCGGAAATAAGAAAACTTACTTCCCCCGTTTTTTAAAATCACAGCTTCTAGAAGGTTTACATAATTTCGTAAAAAAATGAGTTTTTAGAAAATGTGTTTTATTTCATAAATGGAATCAACAAAGTATGCACATTCTACGTCATAACGACTTTCTATAGTTTTCGCATGCGTCCGGAAATAAGAAAAGCTTACTTCCACCGTTTTTTAAAATCATAGATTCTAGAAGGTTTACATGATTTCGTAAAATACACGAGTTTTTAGAAAATGTGTTTTATTTCATAAATGGAATCTACAAAGTATGCACATTCTACGTCATAACGACTTACTATAGTTTTCGCATGCGTCCGGAATTAAGAAAAGCTTACGTCCCCCGTTTTTTAAAATCACAGCTTCTAGAAGGTTTACATGATTTCTTAAAAAACACGAGTTTTTAGAAAATGTGTTTTATTTCATAAATGGAATCAACAATGTATGCACATTCTACGTCATAACGAATTTCTATAGTTTGCGCATTCGTCCGGATATAAGAAAAGCTTTCTTCCCCCGTTTTTTAAAATCACAGCTTCTAGAGGGTTTACATGATTTCCTAAAAAACATGAGTTTTTATAAAATGTGCTTTATTTCATAAATGGAATCTACAAAGTATGCACATTCTATGTCATAACGACTTTCTATAGTTTGCGCATGCGTCCGGAAATAAGAAAAGCTTACTTCCACCGTTTTTTAAAATCACAGCTTCTAGAAGGTTTACATGATTTCGTAAAAAACACGAGTTTTTAGAAAATGTGTTTTATTTCATAAATGGAATCTACAAAGTATGCACATTCTACGTCATAATCACTTTCTATAGTTTGCGCATGCGTCCGGAAATAAGAAAAGCTGACTTTCCCCGTTTTTTAAAATCACAGCTTCTAGAAGGTTTACATGATTTCTTAAAAAACACGAGTTTTTAGGAAATGTGTTTTATTTCATAAATGAAATCTACAAAGTATGCACATTCTACATCATAATGACTATCTATAGTTTACGCATGCGTCCGGAAATAAGAAAAGCTTACTTCCCAAGTTTTTTAAAATCATAGCTTTTAGAAGGTTTACATGATTTCTTAAAAAACACGAGTTTTTAGAAAATGTGTTTTATTTCATAAATGGATTTAACAAAGTATGCACATTCTACGTCATAACGACTTTCTATAGTTTGCGCATGCGTTTGAAAATAAGAAAAGCTTACTTCCTCCGTTTTTTAAAATCACAGCTTCTAGAAGGTTTACATGATTTCGTAACAAACACGAGTTTTTAGAAAATGTGTTTTATTTCATAAATGGAATCAACAAAGTATGCACATTCTGCGTCATAACGACTTTCTATTGTTTGTGCATTCGTCCGGAAATAAGAAAAGCTAACTTCCCCCGTTTTTTAAAATCACAGCTTCTAGAACGTTTACATAATTTCGTAAAAAAAATGAGTTTTTAGAAAATGTGTTTTATTTCATAAATGGAATGAACAAAGTATGCACATTCTACATCATAACGACTTTCTATAGTTTTCGCATGCGTCCGGAAATAAGAAAAGCTTACTTCCACCGTTTTTTAAAATCACAGCTTCTAGAAGGTTTACATGATTTCGTAAAATACACGAGTTTTTAGAAAATGTGTTTTATTTCATAAATGGAATCTACAAAGTATGCACATTCTACGTCATAACGACTTACTATAGTTTTCGCATGCGTCCGGAATTAAGAAAAGCTTACGTCCCCCGTTTTTTAAAATCACAGCTTCTAGAAGGTTTACATGATTTCTTAAAAAACACGAGTTTTTAGAAAATGTGTTTTATTTCATAAATGGAATCAACAATGTATGCACATTCTACGTCATAACGAATTTCTATAGTTTGCGCATTCGTCCGGAAATAAGAAAAGCTTACTTCCCCCGTTTTTTAAAATCATAGCTTCTAGAGGGTTTACATGATTTCCTAAAAAACACGAGTTTTTATAAAATGTGCTTTATTTCATAAATGGAATCTACAAAGTATGCATATTCTACGTCATAACGACTTTCTATAGTTTGCGCATGTGTCCGGAAATAAGAAAAGCTTACTTCCACCGTTTTTTAAAATCACAGCTTCTAGAAGGTTTACATGATTTCGTAAAAAACACGAGTTTTTAGAAAATGTGTTTTATTTCATAAATGGAATCTACAAAGTATGCACATTCTACATCATAACGACTTTCTAAAGTTTGCCCATGCGTCCGGAATTAAGAAAAGCTTACGTCCCCCGTTTTTTAAAATCACAGCTTCTAGAAGGTTTACATGATTTCTTAAAAAACACGAGTTTTTAGAAAATGTGTTTTATTTCATAAATGGAATCAACAATGTATGCACATTCTACGTCATAACGAATTTCTATAGTTTGCGCATTCGTCCGGATATAAGAAAAGCTTACTTCCCCCGTTTTTTAAAATCACAGCTTCTAGAGGGTTTACATGATTTCCTAAAAAACACGAGTTTTTATAAAATCTGCTTTATTTCATAAATGGAATCTACAAAGTATGCACATTCTACGTCATAACGACTTTCTATAGTTTGCGCATGCGTCCGGAAATAAAAAAAGCTTACTTCCACCGTTTTTTAAAATCACAGCTTCTAGAAGGTTTACATGATTTCGTAAAAAACACGTGTTTTTAGAAAATGTGTTTTATTTCATAAAAGAAATCTACAAAGTATGCACATTCTACGTCATAACAACTTTCTATAGTTTGTGCATGCGTCCGGAAATAAGAAAAGCTTACTTCCACCGTTTTTTAAAATCACAGCTTCTAGAAGGTTTACATGATTTCGTAAAAAACACGAGTTTTTAGAAAATGTGTTTTATTTCAAAAATGGAATCTACAAAGTATGCACATTCTACGTCATAATTACTTTCTATAGTTTGCGCATGGGTCCGGAAATAAGAAAAGCTGACTTCCCCCATTTTTTAAAATCACAGCTTCTAGAAGGTTTACATGATTTCTTAAAAAACACGAGTTTTTAGAAAATGTGTTTTATTTCATAAATGGAATCAAAAGAGTAGGCACATTCTACGACATAATGACTTTCTATAGTTTGCGCATGCGTTTGGAAATAAGAAATGCTTACTTCCACCGTTTTTTAAAATCACAGCTTCTAGAAGGTTTACATGATTTCTTAAAAAACACGAGTTTTTAGAAAATGTGTTTTATTTCATAAATGTAATCTATAAAGTTTGCACATTCTACGTCATAACGACTTTCTACAGTTTGCGCATGCGTCCGGAAATAAAAAAAGCTTACTTCCACCGTTTTTTAAAATCACAGCTTCTAGAAGGTTTACATGATTTCTTAAAAAACACGAGTTTTTAGAAAATGTGTTTTATTTCATAAATGGAATCAACAAAGTATGCACATTCTAAGTCATAACGACATTCTATAGTTTGCGCATTCGTCCGGAAATAAGAAAAGTTTACTTCCCCCTTTTTTAAAATCACAGCTTCTAGAAGGTTTACAAGATTTCGTAAAAAACACGAGTTTTTAGAAAATGTGTTTTATTTCATAAATGGAATCAAAAAATTATGCACATTCTATGTCATAACGACATTCTATAGTTTGCGCATTCATCCGGAAATAAGAAAAGTTTACTTCCACCATTTTTTAAAATCACAACTTCTAGAAGGTTTACATGATTTCGTAAAAAACACGAGTTTTTAGAAAATGTGTTTTATTTCATAAATGGCATCTACAAAGTAAGCACATTCTACGTCATAATGACTTTCTATAGTTTGCGGATGCGTTTGGAAATAAGAAAAGCTTACTTCCACCGTTTTTTAAAATCACAACTTCTAGAAGATTTACATGATTTCGTAAAAAACACGAGTTTTTAGGAAATGTGTTTTATTTCATAAATGAAATCTACAAAGTATGCACATTCTACATTATAACGACTATCTATAGTTTGCGCATGCGTCCGGAAATAAGAAAAGCTTACTTCCCAAGTTTTTTAAAATCACAGCTTTTAGAAGGTTTACATGATTTCTTAAAAAACACGAGTTTTTAGAAAATGTGTTTTATTTCATAAATGGAGTTAACAAAGTATGCACATTCTACTTCATAACGACTTTCTATAGTTTGCGCATGCGTTTGAAAATAAGAAAAGCTTACTTCCCCCGTTTTTTAAAATCACAGCTTCTAGAAGGTTTACATGATTTCGTAACAAACACGAGTTTTTAGAAAATATGTTTTATTTCATAAATGGAATCAACAAAGTATGCACATTCTACGTCATAACGACTTTCTATAGTTTGCGCATTCGTCCGGAAATAAGAAAAGATTACTTCCCCCGTTTTTTAAAATCACAGCTTCTAGGAGGTTTACATGATTTCGTAAAAAAAATGAGTTTTTAGAAAATGTTCTTTATTTCATAAATGGAATCTACAAAGTATGCACATTCTACATCATAACGACTTTCTATTGTTTGCGCATGCGTCAAGAAATAAGAAAAGATTACTTCCCCCGTTTTTTAAAATCACAGCTTCTAGAAGGTTTACATGATTTCGTTAAAAACACGAGTTTTTAGAAAATGTGTTTTATTTCGTAAATGGAATAAAAAAAGTATGCACATTCTTCGTCATAACGACTTTCTATAGTTTGCGCATGCGTCCGGATATAAGAAAATCTTACTTCCCCCGTTTTTTAAAATCACAGCTTCTAGAAGGTTTACATGATTTCTTAAAAAACACGAGTTTTTAGAAAATGTGTTTTATTTCATAAATAGAATCAACAAAGTCTACACATTCTACGTCATAACGACTTTCTATAGTTTGCGCATTCGTCCGGAAATAAGAAAAGCTTACTTCCCCCATTTTTTAAAATCACAGCTTCTAGAAGGTTTACATGATTTCGTAAAAAAAATGAGTTTTTTTGAAAATGTGCTTTATGTCATAAATGGAATCTACAAAGTATGCACATTCTACGTCATAACGACTTTCTATAGTTTGCGCATGCGTCCGGAAATAAGAAAAGCTTACTTCGCCCGTTTTTTAAAATCACAGCTTCTAGAAGGTTTACATGTTTTCATAAAAAAAATGAGTTTTTAGAAGATGTGTTTTATTTCATAAATGGAATCAACAAAGTATGCACATTCTACATCATAACGAATTTCTATAGTTTTCGCATGCGTCCGGAAATAAGAAAAGCTTACTTCCACCATTTTTTAAAATCACAGCTTCTAGAAGGTTTACATGATTTCTTAAAAAACACGAGTGTTTAGAAAATGTGTTTTATTTCATAAATGTAATCTATAAAGTTTGCACATTCTACGTCATAACGACTTTCTACAGTTTGCGCATGCGTCCAGAAATAAAAAAAGCTTACTTCCACCGTTTTTTAAAATCACAGCTTCTAGAAGGTTTACATGATTTCTTAAAAAACACGAGTTTTTAGAAAATGTGTTTTATTTCATAAATGGAATCAATAAAGTATGCACATTCTAAGTCATAACGACATTCTATAGTTTGCGCATTCGTCCGTAAATAAGAAAAGTTTACTTCCCCCATTTTTTAAAATCACAGCTTCTAGAAGGTTTACATGATTTCGTAAAAAACACGAGTTTTTAGAAAATGTGTTTTATTTCATAAATGGAATCAACAAATTATGCACATTCTAAGTCATAACGACATTCTATAGTTTGCGCATTCGTCCGGAAATAAGAAAAGTTTACTTCCACCATTTTTTAAAATCACAACTTCTAGAAGGTTTACATGATTTCGTAAAAAACACGAGTTTTTAGAAAATGTGTTTTATTTCATAAATGGCATCTACAAAGTATGCACATTCTACGTCATAATGACTTTCTATAGTTTGCGCATGCGTTTGGAAATAAGAAAAGCTTACTTCCACCGTTTTTTAAAATCAGAACTTCTAGAAGATTTACATGATTTCGTAAAAAACACGAGTTTTTAGGAAATGTGTTTTATTTCATAAATGAAATCTACAAAGTATGCAGATTCTACATCATAACGACTATCTATAGTTTGCGCATGCGTCCGGAAATAAGAAAAGCTTACTTCCCAAGTTTTTTAAAATCACAGCTTTTAGAAGGTTTACATGATTTCTTAAAAAACACGAGTTTTTAGAAAATGTGTTTTATTTCATAAATGGATTTAACAAAGTATGCACATTCTACGTCATAACGACTTTCTATAGTTTGCGCATGCGTTTGAAAATAAGAAAAGCTTACTTCCCCCGTTTTTTAAAATCACAGCTTTTAGAAGGTTTACATGATTTCGTAACAAACACGAGTTTTTAGAAAATGTGTTTTATTTCATAAATGGAATCAACAAAGTATGCACATTCTGCGTCATAACGACTTTCGATTGTTTGTGCATTCGTCCGGAAATAAGAAAATCTTACTTCCCCCGTTTTTTAAAATCACAGCTTCTAGAAGGTTTACATAATTTCGTAAAAAAATGAGTTTTTAGAAAATGTGTTTTATTTCATAAATGGAATCAACAGAGTATGCACATTCTACGTCAACGACTTTCTATAGTTTTCGCATGGGTCCGGAAATAAGAAAAGCTTACTTCCACCGTTTTTTAAAATCACAGATTCTAGAAGGTTTACATGATTTCGTAAAATACACGAGTTTTTAGAAAATGTGTTTTATTTCATAAATGGAATCTACAAAGTATGCACATTTTACGTCATAACGACTTACTATAGTTTTCGCATGCGTCCGGAATTAAGAAAAGCTTACGTCCCCCGTTTTTTAAAATCACAGCTTCTAGAAGGTTTACATGATTTCTTAAAAAACACAAGTTTTTAGAAAATGTGTTTTATTTCATAAATGGAATCAACAATGTATGCACATTCAACATCATAACGAATTTCTATAGTTTGCGCATTCGTCCGGATATAAGAAAAGCTTACTTCCCCCGTTTTTTAAAATCACAGCTTCTAGAGGGTTTACATGATTTCCTAAAAAACAGGAGTTTTTATAAAATGTGCTTTATTTCATAAATGGAATCTACAAAGTATGCACATTCTATGTCATAACGACTTTCTATAGTTTGCGCATGCGTCCGGAAATAAGAAAAGCTTACTTCCACCGTTTTTTAAAATCACAGCTTCTAGAAGGTTTACATGATTTCGTAAAAAACACGAGTTTTTAGAAAATGTGTTTTATTTCATACATGGAATCTACAAAGTATGCACATTCTACGTCATAATGACTTTCTATAGTTTGCGCATGCGTCCGGAAATAAGAAAAGCTGACTTTCCCCGTTTTTTAAAATCACAGCTTCTAGAAGGTTTACATGATTTCTTAAAAAACACGAGTTTTTAGGAAATGTGTTTTATTTCATAAATGAAATCTACAAAGTATGCACATTCTACATCATAACGACTATCCATAGTTTACGCATGCGTCCGGAAATAAGAAAAGCTTACTTCCCAAGTTTTTTAAAATCATAGCTTTTAGAAGGTTTACATGATTTCTTAAAAAACACGAGTTTTTAGAAAATGTGTTTTATTTCATAAATGGATTTAACAAAGTATGCACATTCTACGTCATAACGACTTTCTATAGTTTGCGCATGCGTTTGAAAATAAGAAAAGCTTACTTCCCCCGTTTTTTAAAATCACAGCTTCTAGAAGGTTTACATGATTTCGTAACAAACACGAGTTTTTAGAAAATGTGTTTTATTTCATAAATGGAATCAACAAAGTATGCACATTCTGCGTCATAGCGACTTTCTATTGTTTGTGCATTCGTCCGGAAATAAGAAAAGCTTACTTCCCCCGTTTTTTAAAATCACAGCTTCTAGAAGGTTTACATAATTTCGTAAAAAAAATGAGTTTTTAGAAAATGTGTTTTATTTCATAAATGGAATCAACAAAGTATGCACATTCTACATCATAACGACTTTCTATAGTTTTCGCATGCGTCCGGAAATAAGAAAAGCTTACTTCCACCGTTTTTTAAAATCACAGCTTCTAGAAGGTTTACATGATTTCGTAAAATACACGAGTTTTTAGAAAATGTGTTTTATTTCATAAATGGAATCTACAAAGTATGCACATACTACGTCATAACGACTTACTATAGTTTTCGCATGCGTCCGGAATTAAGAAAAGCTTACGTCCCCCGTTTTTTAAAATCACAGCTTCTAGAAGGTTTACATGATTTCTTAAAAAACACGAGTTTTTAGAAAATGTGTTTTATTTCATAAATGGAATCAACAATGTATGCACATTCTACGTCATAACGAATTTCTATAGTTTGCGCATTCGTCCGGATATAAGAAAAGCTTACTTCCCCTGTTTTTTAAAATCACAGCTTCTAGAGGGTTTACATGATTTCCTAAAAAACACGAGTTTTTATAAAATGTGCTTTATTTCATAAATGGAATCTACAAAGTATGCACATTCTACGTCATAACGACTTTCTATAGTTTGCGCATGCGTCCGGAAATAAGAAAAGCTTACTTCCACCGTTTTTTAAAATCACAGCTTCTAGAAGGTTTACATGATTTCGCAAAAAACACGAGTTTTTAGAAAATGTGTTTTATTTCATAAATGGAATCTACAAAGTATGCACATTCTACATCATAACGACTTTCTATAGTTTGCCCATGCGTCCGGAATTAAGAAAAGCTTACGTCCCCCGTTTTTTAAAATCACAGCTTCTAGAAGGTTTACATGATTTCTTAAAAAACACGAGTTTTTAGAAAATGTGATTTATTTCATAAATGGAATCAACAATGTATGCACATTCTATGTCATAACGAATTTCTATAGTTTGCGCATTCGTCCGGATATAAGAAAAGCTTACTTCCCCCGTTTTTTAAAATCACAGCTTCTAGAGGGTTTACATGATTTCCTAAAAAACACGAGTTTTTATAAAATGTGCTTTATTTCATAAATGGGATCTACAAAGTATGCACATTCTACGTCATAACGACTTTCCATAGTTTGCGCATGCGTCCGGAAATAAGAAAAGCTTACTTCCACCGTTTTTTAAAATCACAGCTTCTAGAAGGTTTACATGATTTCGTAAAAAACACGTGTTTTTAGAAAATGTGTTTTATTTCATAAAAGGAATCTACAAAGTATGCACATTCTACGTCATAACAACTTTCTATAGTTTGTGCATGCGTCCGGAAATAAGAAAAGCTTACTTCCACTGTTTTTTAAAATCACAGCTTCTAGAAGGTTTACATGATTTCGTAAAAAACACGAGTTTTTAGAAAATGTGTTTTATTTCAAAAATGGAATCTACAAAGTATGCACATTCTACGTCATAATTACTTTCTATAGTTTGCGCATGGGTCCGGAAATAAGAAAAGCTGACTTCCCCCGTTTTTTAAAATCTCAGCTTCTAGAAGGTTTACATGATTTCTTAAAAAACACGAGTTTTTAGAAAATGTGTTTTATTTCATAAATGGAATCAAAAGAGTAGGCACATTCTACGACATAATGACTTTCTATAGTTTGCGCATGCGTTTGGAAATAAGAAAACCTTACTTCCCCCATTTTTTAAAATCACAGCTTCTAGAAGCTTTGCATGATTTCTTAAAAAACACGAGTTTTTAGAAAATGTGTTTTATTTCATAAATGGAATCAACAAAGTATGCACATTCTACGTCATAACGACTTTCTATAGTTTGCGCATTCGTCCGGAAATAATAAAAGCTTACTTCCCCCGTTTTTTAAAATCACAGCTTCTAGGAGGTTTACATGATTTCGTAAAAAAATGAGTTTTTTAGAAAATGTGCTTTATTTCATAAATGGAATTTACAAAGTATGCACATTCTACGTCATAACGACTTTCTATTGTTTGCGCATGCGTCCGGAAATAAGAAAAGCTTACTTCCCCCGTTTTTTGAAATCACAGCTTCTAGAAGGTTTACATGATTTCGTAAAAAACACGAGTTTTTAGAAAATGTGTTTTATTTCATAAATGGAATCTACAAAGTATGCACATTCTACGTCATAATGACTTTCTATAGTTTGCGCATGCATCCGGAAATAAGAAAAGCTGACTTTCCCCGTTTTTTAAAATCACAGCTTCTAGAAGGTTTACATGATTTCTTAAAAAACACGAGTTTTTAGGAAATGTGTTTTATTTCATAAATGAAATCTACAAAGTATGCACATTCTACATCATAACGACTATCCATAGTTTACGCATGCGTCCGGAAATAAGAAAAGCTTACTTCCCAAGTTTTTTAAAATCATAGCTTTTAGAAGGTTTACATGATTTCTTAAAAAACACGAGTTTTTAGAAAATGTGTTTTATTTCATAAATGGATTTAACAAAGTATGCACATTCTACGTCATAACGACTTTCTATAGTTTGCGCATGCGTTTGAAAATAAGAAAAGCTTACTTCCCCCGTTTTTTAAAATCACAGCTTCTAGAAGGTTTACATGATTTCGTAACAAACACGAGTTTTTAGAAAATGTGTTTTATTTCATAAATGGAATCAACAAAGTATGCACATTCTGCGTCATAGCGACTTTCTATTGTTTGTGCATTCGTCCGGAAATAAGAAAAGCTTACTTCCCCCGTTTTTTAAAATCACAGCTTCTAGAAGGTTTACATAATTTCGTAAAAAAAATGAGTTTTTAGAAAATGTGTTTTATTTCATAAATGGAATCAACAAAGTATGCACATTCTACATCATAACGACTTTCTATAGTTTTCGCATGCGTCCGGAAATAAGAAAAGCTTACTTCCACCGTTTTTTAAAATCACAGCTTCTAGAAGGTTTACATGATTTCGTAAAATACACGAGTTTTTAGAAAATGTGTTTTATTTCATAAATGGAATCTACAAAGTATGCACATACTACGTCATAACGACTTACTATAGTTTTCGCATGCGTCCGGAATTAAGAAAAGCTTACGTCCCCCGTTTTTTAAAATCACAGCTTCTAGAAGGTTTACATGATTTCTTAAAAAACACGAGTTTTTAGAAAATGTGTTTTATTTCATAAATGGAATCAACAATGTATCCACATTCTACGTCATAACGAATTTCTATAGTTTGCGCATTCGTCCGGATATAAGAAAAGCTTACTTCCCCCGTTTTTTAAAATCACAGCTTCTAGAGGGTTTACATGATTTCCTAAAAAACACGAGTTTTTATAAAATGTGCTTTATTTCATAAATGGAATCTACAAAGTATGCACATTCTACGTCATAACGACTTTCTATAGTTTGCGCATGCGTCCGGAAATAAGAAAAGCTTACTTCCACCGTTTTTTAAAATCACAGCTTCTAGAAGGTTTACATGATTTCGTAAAAAACACGAGTTTTTAGAAAATGTGTTTTATTTCATAAATGGAATCTACAAAGTATGCACATTCTACATCATAACGACTTTCTATAGTTTGCCCATGCGTCCGGAATTAAGAAAAGCTTACGTCCCCCGTTTTTTAAAATCACAGCTTCTAGAAGGTTTACATGATTTCTTAAAAAACACGAGTTTTTAGAAAATGTGATTTATTTCATAAATGGAATCAACAATGTATGCACATTCTACGTCATAACGAATTTCTATAGTTTGCGCATTCGTCCGGATATAAGAAAAGCTTACTTCCCCCGTTTTTTAAAATCACAGCTTCTAGAGGGTTTACATGATTTCCTAAAAAACACGAGTTTTTATAAAATGTGCTTTATTTCATAAATGGGATCTACAAAGTATGCACATTCTACGTCATAACGACTTTCCATAGTTTGCGCATGCGTCCGGAAATAAGAAAAGCTTACTTCCACCGTTTTTTAAAATCACAGCTTCTAGAAGGTTTACATGATTTCGTAAAAAACACGTGTTTTTAGAAAATGTGTTTTATTTCATAAAAGGAATCTACAAAGTATGCACATTCTACGTCATAACAACTTTCTATAGTTTGTGCATGCGTCCGGAAATAAGAAAAGCTTACTTCCACTGTTTTTTAAAATCACAGCTTCTAGAAGGTTTACATGATTTCGTAAAAAACACGAGTTTTTAGAAAATGTGTTTTATTTCAAAAATGGAATCTACAAAGTATGCACATTCTACGTCATAATTACTTTCTATAGTTTGCGCATGGGTCCGGAAATAAGAAAAAGCTGACTTCCCCCGTTTTTTAAAATCTCAGCTTCTAGAAGGTTTACATGATTTCTTAAAAAACACGAGTTTTTAGAAAATGTGTTTTATTTCATAAATGGAATCAAAAGAGTAGGCACATTCTACGACATAATGACTTTCTATAGTTTGCGCATGCGTTTGGAAATAAGAAAACCTTACTTCCCCCATTTTTTAAAATCACAGCTTCTAGAAGCTTTGCATGATTTCTTAAAAAACACGAGTTTTTAGAAAATGTGTTTTATTTCATAAATGGAATCAACAAAGTATGCACATTCTACGTCATAACGACTTTCTATAGTTTGCGCATTCGTCCGGAAATAATAAAAGCTTACTTCCCCCGTTTTTTAAAATCACAGCTTCTAGGAGGTTTACATGATTTCGTAAAAAAATGAGTTTTTTAGAAAATGTGCTTTATTTCATAAATGGAATTTACAAAGTATGCACATTCTACGTCATAACGACTTTCTATTGTTTGCGCATGCGTCCGGAAATAAGAAAAGCTTACTTCCCCCGTTTTTTGAAATCACAGCTTCTAGAAGGTTTACATGATTTCGTAAAAAACACGAGTTTTTAGAAAATGTGTTTTATTTCATAAATGGAATCTACAAAGTATGCACATTCTACGTCATAATGACTTTCTATAGTTTGCGCATGCGTCCGGAAATAAGAAAAGCTGACTTTCCCCGTTTTTTAAAATCACAGCTTCTAGAAGGTTTACATGATTTCTTAAAAAACACGAGTTTTTAGGAAATGTGTTTTATTTCATAAATGAAATCTACAAAGTATGCACATTCTACATCATAACGACTATCCATAGTTTACGCATGCGTCCGGAAATAAGAAAAGCTTACTTCCCAAGTTTTTTAAAATCATAGCTTTTAGAAGGTTTACATGATTTCTTAAAAAACACGAGTTTTTAGAAAATGTGTTTTATTTCATAAATGGATTTAACAAAGTATGCACATTCTACGTCATAACGACTTTCTATAGTTTGCGCATGCGTTTGAAAATAAGAAAAGCTTACTTCCCCCGTTTTTTAAAATCACAGCTTCTAGAAGGTTTACATGATTTCGTAACAAACACGAGTTTTTAGAAAATGTGTTTTATTTCATAAATGGAATCAACAAAGTATGCACATTCTGCGTCATAGCGACTTTCTATTGTTTGTGCATTCGTCCGGAAATAAGAAAAGCTTACTTCCCCCGTTTTTTAAAATCACAGCTTCTAGAAGGTTTACATAATTTCGTAAAAAAAATGAGTTTTTAGAAAATGTGTTTTATTTCATAAATGGAATCAACAAAGTATGCACATTCTACATCATAACGACTTTCTATAGTTTTCGCATGCGTCCGGAAATAAGAAAAGCTTACTTCCACCGTTTTTTAAAATCACAGCTTCTAGAAGGTTTACATGATTTCGTAAAATACACGAGTTTTTAGAAAATGTGTTTTATTTCATAAATGGAATCTACAAAGTATGCACATACTACGTCATAAGGACTTACTATAGTTTTCGCATGCGTCCGGAATTAAGAAAAGCTTACGTCCCCCGTTTTTTAAAATCACAGCTTCTAGAAGGTTTACATGATTTCTTAAAAAACACGAGTTTTTAGAAAATGTGTTTTATTTCATAAATGGAATCAACAATGTATGCACATTCTACGTCATAACGAATTTCTATAGTTTGCGCATTCGTCCAGATATAAGAAAAGCTTACTTCCCCCGTTTTTTAAAATCACAGCTTCTAGAGGGTTTACATGATTTCCTAAAAAACACGAGTTTTTATAAAATGTGCTTTATTTCATAAATGGAATCTACAAAGTATGCACATTCTACGTCATAACGACTTTCTATAGTTTGCGCATGCGTCCGGAAATAAGAAAAGCTTACTTCCACCGTTTTTTAAAATCACAGCTTCTAGAAGGTTTACATGATTTCGTAAAAAACACGAGTTTTTAGAAAATGTGTTTTATTTCATAAATGGAATCTACAAAGTATGCACATTCTACATCATAACGACTTTCTACAGTTTGCCCATGCGTCCGGAATTAAGAAAAACTTACTTCCACCGTTTTTTAAAATCACAGCTTCTAGAAGGTTTACATGATTTCTTAAAAAACACGAGTTTTTAGAAAATGTGTTTTATTTCATAAATGGAATCAATAAAGTATGCACATTCTAAGTCATAACGACATTCTATAGTTTGCGCATTCGTCCGGAAATAAGAAAAGTTTACTTCCCCCATTTTTTAAAATCACAGCTTCTAGAAGGTTTACATGATTTCGTAAAAAACACGAGTTTTTAGAAAATGTGTTTTATTTCATAAATGGAATCAACAAATTATGCACATTCTAAGTCATAACGACATTCTATAGTTTGCGAATTCGTCCGGAAATAAGAAAAGTTTACTTCCACCATTTTTTAAAATCACAACTTCTAGAAGGTTTACATGATTTCGTAAAAAACACGAGTTTTTAGAAAATGTGTTTTATTTCATAAATGGCATCTACAAAGTATGCACATTCTACGTCATAATGACTTTCTATAGTTTGCGCATGCGTTTGGAAATAAGAAAAGCTTACTTCCACCATTTTTTAAAATCACAACTTCTAGAAGATTTACATGATTTCGTAAAAAACACGAGTTTTTAGGAAATGTGTTTTATTTCATAAATGAAATCTACAAAGTATGCAGATTCTACATCATAACGACTATCTATAGTTTGCACATGCGTCCGGAAATAAGAAAAGCTTACTTCCCAAGTTTTTTAAAATCACAGCTTTTAGAAGGTTTACATGATTTCTTAAAAAACACGAGTTTTTAGAAAATGTGTTTTATTTCATAAATGGATTTAACAAAGTATGCACATTCTACGTCATAACGACTTTCTATAGTTTGCGCATGCGTTTGAAAATAAGAAAAGCTTACTTCCCCCGTTTTTTAAAATCACAGCTTTTAGAAGGTTTACATGATTTCGTAACAAACACGAGTTTTTAGAAAATGTGTTTTATTTCATAAATGGAATCAACAAAGTATGCACATTCTACGTCATAACGACTTTCTATAGTTTGCGCATTCGTCCGGAAATAAGAAAAGCTTACTTCCCCCGTTTTTTAAAATCACAGCTTCTAGAAGGTTTACATAATTTCGTAAAAAAATGAGTTTTTAGAAAATGTGTTTTATTTCATAAATGGAATCAACAGAGTATGCACATTCTACGTCATAACGACTTTCTATAGTTTTCGCATGGGTCCGGAAATAAGAAAAGCTTACTTCCCCCGTTTTTTAAAATCACAGCTTCTAGAAGGTTTACATGATTTCTTAAAAAACACGAGTTTTTAGAAAATGTGTTTTATTTCATAAATGGAATCAACAATGTATGCACATTCTACGTCATAACGAATTTCTATAGTTTGCGCATTCGTCCGGATATAAGAAAAGCTTACTTCCCCCGTTTTTTAAAATCACAGCTTCTAGAGGGTTTACATGATTTCCTAAAAAACACGAGTTTTTATAAAATGTGCTTTATTTCATAAATGGAATTTACAAAGTATGCACATTCTACGTCATAACGACTTTCTATAGTTTGCGCATGCGTCCGGAAATAAGAAAAGCTTACTTCCACCGTTTTTTAAAATCACAGCTTCTAGAAGGTTTACATGATTTCGTAAAAAACACGAGTTTTTAGAAAATGTGTTTTATTTCATAAATGGAATCTACAAAGTATGCACATTCTACATCATAACGACTTTCTATAGTTTGCCCATGCGTCCGGAATTAAGAAAAGCTTACTTCCACTGTTTTTTAAAATCACAGCTTCTAGAAGGTTTACATGATTTCGTAAAAAACACGAGTTTTTAGGAAATGTGTTTTATTTCATAAATGAAATCTACAAAGTATGCACATTCTACATCATAACGACTATCTATAGTTTACGCATGCGTCCGGAAATAAGAAAAGCTTACTTCCCAAGTTTTTTAAAATCATAGCTTTTAGAAGGTTTACATGATTTCTTAAAAAACACGAGTTTTTAGAAAATGTGTTTTATTTCATAAATGGATTTAACAAAGTATGCACATTCTACATCATAACGACTTTCTATAGTTTGCGCATGCGTTTGAAAATAAGAAAAGCTTACTTCCCCCGTTTTTTAAAATCACAGCTTCTAGAAGGTTTACATGATTTCGTAACAAACACGAGTTTTTAGAAAATGTGTTTTATTTCATAAATGGAATCAACAAAGTATGCACATTCTGCGTCATAACGACTTTCTATTGTTTGTGCATTCGTCCGGAAATAAGAAAAGCTTACTTCCCCCGTTTTTTAAAATCACAGCTTCTAGAAGGTTTACATAATTTCGTAAAAAAAATGAGTTTTTAGAAAATGTGTTTTATTTCATAAATGGAATCAACAAAGTATGCACATTCTACGTCATAACGACTTTCTATAGCTTTCGCATGCGTCCGGAAATAAGAAAAGCTTACTTCCACCGTTTTTTAAAATCACAGCTTCTAGAAGGTTTACATGATTTCGTAAAATACACGAGTTTTTAGAAAATGTGTTTTATTTCATAAATGGAATCTACAAAGTATGCACATACTACGTCATAACGACTTACTATAGTTTTCGCATGCGTCCGGAATTAAGAAAAGCTTACGTCCCCCGTTTTTTAAAATCACAGCTTCTAGAAGGTTTACATGATTTCTTAAAAAACACGAGTTTTTAGAAAATGTGTTTTATTTCATAAATGGAATCAACAATGTATGCACATTCTACGTCATAACGAATTTCTATAGTTTGCGCATTCGTCCGGATATAAGAAAAGCTTACTTCCCCCGTTTTTTAAAATCACAGCTTCTAGAGGGTTTACATGATTTCCTAAAAAACACGAGTTTTTATAAAATGTGCTTTATTTCATAAATGGAATCTACAAAGTATGCACATTCTACGTCATAACGACTTTCTATAGTTTGCGCATGCGTCCGGAAATAAGAAAAGCTTACTTCCACCGTTTTTTAAAATCACAGCTTCTAGAAGGTTTACATGATTTCGTAAAAAACACGAGTTTTTAGAAAATGTGTTTTATTTCATAAATGGAATCTACAAAGTATGCTCATTCTACATCATAACGACTTTCTATAGTTTGCCCATGCGTCCGGAATTAAGAAAAGCTTACTTCCACTGTTTTTTAAAATCACAGCTTCTAGAAGGTTTACATGATTTCGTAAAAAACACGAGTTTTTAGAAAATGTGTTTTATTTCAAAAATGGAATCTACAAAGTATGCACATTCTACGTCATAATTACTTTCTATAGTTTGCGCATGGGTCCGGAAATAAGAAAAGCTGACTTCCCCCGTTTTTTAAAATCACAGCTTCTAGAAGGTTTACATGATTTCTTAAAAAACACGAGTTTTTAGAAAATGTGTTTTATTTCATAAATGGAATCAAAAGAGTAGGCACATTCTACGACATAATGACTTTCTATAGTTTGCGCATGCGTCCGGATATAAGAAAAGCTTACTTCCCCCGTTTTTTAAAATCACAGCTTCTAGAGGGTTTACATGATTTCCTAAAAAACACGAGTTTTTAGAAAATGTGTTTTATTTCATAAATGGAATCAACAAAGTATGCACATTCTACGTCATAACGACTTTCTATAGTTTGCGCATTCGTCCGGAAATAATAAAAGCTTACTTCCCCCGTTTTTTAAAATCACAGCTTCTAGGAGGTTTACATGATTTCGTAAAAAAACGAGTTTTTTAGAAAATGTGCTTTATTTCATAAATGGAATTTACAAAGTATGCACATTCTACGTCATAACGACTTTCTATTGTTTGCGCATGCGTCCGGAAATAAGAAAAGCTTACTTCCCCCGTTTTTTGAAATCACTGCTTCTAGAAGGTTTACATGATTTCTTAAAAAACATGAGTTTTGAGAAAATGTGTTTTATTTCATAAATGGAATCAACAAAGTATGCACATTTTACGTCATAACGACTTTCTATAGTTTGCGCATGCGTCCGGAAATAAGAAAAGCTTACTTCCCCCGTTTTTTAAAATCACAGCTTCTAGAAGGTTTACATGATTTCGTAAAAAAAACGTGTTTTTAGAAAATGTGTTTTATTTCATAAATGGAATCAACAAAGTATGCACATTTTACGTCATAACGACTTTCTATAGTTTGCGCATGCGTCCGGAAATAAGAAAAGCTTACTTCCACCATTTTTTAAAATCACAGCTTCTAGAAGGTTTACATGATTTCGTAAAAAACATGAGTTTTTAGAAAATGTGTTTTATTTCATAAATGGAATCTACAAAGTATGCACATTCTACGTCATAATGACTTTCTATAGTTTGCGCATGGGTCCGGAAATAAGAAAAGCTGACTTCCCCCGTTTTTTAAAATCACAGCTTCTAGAAGGTTTACATGATTTCTTAAAAAACACGAGTTTTTAGAAAATGTGTTTTATTTCATAAATGGAATCAAAAAAGTAGGCACATTCTACGACATAATGACTTTCTATAGTTTGCGCATGCGTTTGAAAATAAGAAAAGCTTACTTCCCCCGTTTTTTAAAATCACAGCTTCTAGAAGGTTTACATGATTTCGTAAAAAACATGACTTTTTAGAAAATGTGTTTTATTTCATAAATGGAATCAACAAAGTATGCACATTCTACGTCATAACGAATTTCTCTAGTTTGCGCATTCGTCCGGAAATAAGAAAAGCTTACTTCCCCCGTTTTTTAAAATCACAGCTTCTAGAAGGTTTACATAATTTCGTAAAAAAAACGAGTTTTTAGAAAATGTGTTTTATTTCATAAATGGAATCAACAAAGTATGCACATTCTAAGTCATAACTACTTTCTATAGTTTGCGCATGCATCCGGAAATAAGAAAAGCTTACATCCACCGTTTTTTAAAATCACAGCTTCTAGAAGGTTTACATGATTTTGTAAAAAAGACGAGTTTTTAGAAAATGTGTTTTATTTCATAAATGGAATCTACAAAGTATGCACATTCTACGTCATAACGACTTTCTATAGTTTTCGCATGCGTTTGGAAATAAGAAAAGCTTACTTCCACCGTTTTTTAAAATCACAGCTTCTAGAAGGTTTACATGATTTCGTAAAAAACACGAGTTTTTAGAAAATTTGTTTTATTTCATAAATGTAATCTACAAAGTATGCGCATTCTACGTCATAACGAGTTTCTATAGTTTGCGCATGCATTTGGAAATAACAAAAGCTTACTTCCCCCGTTTTTTAAAATCACAGCTTCTAGAAGGTTTACATGATTTCTTAAAAAACCAAAGTTTTTAGAAAATGTGTTTTATTTCATAAATGGAATCAACAACGTATGCACATTCTACGTCATAACGACTTTCTATAGTTTGCGCATGCGTTTGGAAATAAGAAAAGCTTACTTCCCTCTTTTTTTAAAATCACAGCTTCTAGAACGTTTACATGACTTCTTAAAAAACACGAGTTTTTAGAAAATGTGTTTTATTTCATAAATGGAATCAACAAAGTATGCACATTCTACGTCATAACGACTTTCTATAGTTTGCGCATGCGTCCGGAAATAAGAAAAGCTTACTTCCACCGTTTTTTAAAATCACAGCTTCTAGAAGGTTTACCTAATTTCTTAAAAAACACGAGTTTTTAGAAAATGTGTTTTATTTCATAAATGGAATCAACAAAGTATGCACATTCTACGTCATAACGACTTTCTATAGTTTGCGCATGCGTTTGGAAATAAGAAAAGCTTACTTCCCCCGCTTTTTAAAATCACTGCTTCTAGAAGGTTTACATGATTTGTTAAAAAACACGAGTTTTTAGAATATGTGTTTTCTTTCATAAATGGAATCAACAAAGTATGCACATTCTTCGTCATAACGACTTTCTATAGTTTGCGCATGCGTCCGGAAATAAGAAAAGCTTACTTCCCCCGTTTTTTTAAATCACAACTTCTAGAAGGTTTACATGATTTCTTTAAAACACGAGTTTTTAGAAAATGTGATTTATTTCATAAATGGAATAACCAAAGTATGCACATTCTACGTCATAACGACCTTCTATAGTTTGCGCATTCGTCCGTAAATAAGAAAAGCTTACTTCCACCGTTTTTTAAAATCACAGCTTCTAGAAGGTTTACATTGTTTCGTAAAAAACACGAGTTTTTCGAAAATGTGCTTTATTTCATAAATGGAATCTACAAATTATGCACATTCTACATCATAACGACTTTCTATAGTTTGCGCATGCGTCCGGAAATAAGGAAAGCTTACTTCCCCCGTTTTTTAAAATCATAGCTTCTAGAACTGTTTACGTGATTTCCTAAAAGACATGAGTTTTTAGAAAATGTGTTTTATTTCATAAATGGAATCAACAAAGTATGCACATTCTACGTCATAACGACTTTATATAGTTTGCGTATGCGTTTGGAAATAAGAAAAGCTTAGTTCCCCCGTTTTTTAAAATCACAGCTTCTAGAAGGTTTACGTGATTTCTTAAAAAATACGAGTTTTTAGAAAATTTGTTTTATTTGTTAAATGGAATCAACAAAGTATGCACATTCTACGTCATAACGACTTTCTATAGTTTGCGCATGCGTCCGGAAATAAGAAAAGCTTACTTCCACCGTTTTTTAAAATCACAGCTTCTAGAAGGTTTACATGATTTCGTAAAAAACACGAGTTTTTAGAAAATGTGCTTTATTTCATAAACGGAATCTACAAATTATGCACATTCTACATCATAACGACTTTCTATAGTTTGCGCATGCGTCCGGAAATAAGAAAAGTTTACTTCCACAGTTTTTTGAAATCACAGCTTCTAGAAGGTTTACATGATTTCGTAAAAAACATGAATTTTTGGAAAATGTGTTTTATTTCATAAATGGAATCAACAAAGTATGCACATTCTATGTCATAAGGACTTTTTATAGTTTGCGCATGTGTCTGGAAATAAGAAAAGCTTACTTCCACCGTTTTTTAAAATCACAGCTTCTAGAAGGTTTACATGATTTCTTAAAAAACACGAGTTTCTAGAAAATGTGTTTTATTTCATAATTGGAATCAAAAAAGTATGCACATTCTACGTCGTAACGACTTTCTATAGTTTGCGCATTCGTCCGGAAATAAGAAAAGCTTACTTCCACCGTTTTTTAAAATCACAGCTTCTAGAAGGTTTACATGATTTTGTAAAAAACACGAGTTTTTAGAAAATGTGCTTTATTTCATAAATGGAATCAACAAAGTATGCACATTCTACGTCATAACGACTTTATATAGTTTGCGCATGCGTTTGGAAATAAGAAAAGCTTACTTCCCCCGTTTTTTAAAATCACAGCTTCTAGAAGGTTTACATGATTTCTTAAAAAACACGAGTTTTTAGAAAATGTGCTTTATTTCATCAATGGAATCAACAAAGTATGCACATTCTATGTCATAACGACTTTCTATAGTTTGCGCATGCGTTCGGAAATAAGAAAAGCTTACTTCCACCGTTTTTTAGAATCACAGCTTCTAGAAGGTTTACATGATTTCTTAAAAAACACGAGTTTTTAGAAAATGTGTTTTATTTCATAAATGGAATCAACAAAGTATGCACATTCTACGTCATAATGACTTTCTATAGTTTGCGCATTCGTCCGGAAATAAGAAAATCTTACTTCCACCGTTTTTTAAAATCACAGCTTCTAGAAGGTTTACATGATTTCTTAAAAAACACGAGTTTTTAGAAAATTTTCTTTATTTCATAAATGGAATCAACAAACTATGCACATTCTACGTCATAACGGCTTTCTATTGTTTGCGCATTCGTTCGGAAATAAGAAAAGCTTACTTCCACAGTTTTTTAAAATCACAGCTCCTAGAAGGTTTACATGATTTCGTAAAAAACACGAGTTTTTAGAAAATGTGCTTTATTTCATAAATGGAATCTACAAAGTTGCACATTCTACGTTATAACGACTTTCTATAGTTTGCGCATGCGTCCGGAAATAAGAAAATCTTACTTCCCCCATTTTTTAAAATCACAGCTTCTAGAAGGTTTACATGATTTCTTAAATAACATGAGTTTTTAGAAAATGTGTTTTATTTCATAAATGGAATCAACAAAGTATGCACATTCTACGTCATACCGACTTTCTATAATTTGCGCATGCGTTTGGAAATAGGAAAATCTTACTTCCCCCGTTTTTTAAAATCACAGCTTCTAGAAGGTTTACATGATTTCTTAAAAAACACGAGTTTTTAGAAAATGTGTTTTATTTCATAAATGGAATCAACAAACTATGCACATTCTACGTCATAACGACTTTCTATAGTTTGCACATTCGTTCGGAAATAAGAAAATCTTACTTCCACCGTTTTTTAAAATCACAGCTTCTAGAAGGTTTACATGATTTCTTAAAAAACACGAGTTTTTAGAAAATTTGTTTTATTTCATAAATGGAATCAACAAAGTATGCACATTCTACGTCATAACGACTTTCTATTGTTTGCGTATTCGTCCGGAAATAAGAAAAGCTTACTTCCACAGTTTTTTAAAATCACAGCTTCTAGAAGGTTTACATGATTTCGTAAAAAACATGAGTTTTTAAAAAATGTGCTTTATTTCATAAATGGAATCTACAAAGTTGCACATTCTACGTCATAACGACCTTCTATAGTTTGCGCATGCGTCCGGAAATAAGAAAAGCTTACTTCCCCCGTTTTTTAAAATCACAGCTTCTAGAAGGTTTACATGCTTTCTTAAAAAACATGAGTTTTTAGAAAATGTGTTTTATTTCATAAATGGTATCAACAAAGTATGGACATTCTAGGTCATAACGACTTTCTATAATTTGCGCATGCGTTTGGAAATAAGAAAAGCTTACTTCCCCCGTTTTTTAAAATCACAGCTTCTAGAAGGTTTACATGATTTCTTAAAAAACACGAGTTTTTAGAAAATGTGTTTTATTTCATAAATGGAATCAACAAAGTATGCACATTCTACATCATAACGACTTTCTATAGTTTGCGCATGCGTTGGGAAATAAGAAAAGCTTACTTCCCTCGTTTTTTAAAATCACAGCTTCTAGAAGGTTTACATGATTTCGTAAAAAACACGAGTTTTTAGAAAATGTGTTTTATTTCATAAATGGAATCTACAAAGTATGCACATTCTACGTCATAACGACTTTGTATAGTTTGCGCATTCGTCCGGAAATAAGAAAAGCTTACTTCCACCGTTTTTTAAAATCACAGCTTCTAGAAGGTTTACATGATTTCTTAAAAAACACGAGTTTTTAGAAAATGGGTTTTATTTCATAAATGGAATCTACAAAGTATGCACATTATACGTCATAACGACTTTCTATAGTTTGCGCATGCGTCCGGAAATAAGAAAAGCATACTTCCCCCGTTTTTAAAAATCACAGCTTCTAGAAGTTTTACATGATGTCTTAAAAAACACGAGTTTTTAGAAAGTGTGTTTTATTTCATAAATGGAATCAACAAAGTATGCACATTCTACCTCATAACGACTTTCTATAGTTTGCGCATGCGTCCGAAAATAAGAAAAGCTTACTTCCCCCGTTTTTTAAAATCACAGCTTCTAGAAGGTTTACATGATTTCTTAAAAAACACGAGTTTTTAGAAAATGTGTTTTATTTCATCAATGGAATCAACAAAGTATGCACATTCTACGTCATAACGACTTTCTATAGTTTGCGCATGCGTTTGGAAATATGAAAAGCTTACTTCCCCCGTTTTTTAAAATCATAGCTTCTAGAAGGTTTACATGATTTCTTAAAAAACACGAGTTTTTAGAAAATATGTTTTATTTCATCAATGGAATCTAAAAAGTATGCACATTCTACGTCATAACGACTTTCTATAGTTTGCGCATGCGTCCGGAAATAAGAAAAGCTTACTTCCACCGTTTTTTAAAATCACAGCTTCTAGAAGGTTTACATGATTTCTTAAAAAACACGAGTTTTTTTAAAATGTGTTTTATTTCATAAATGGAATCAACAAAGTATGCACATTCTACGTCATAACGACTTTCTATAGTTTGCGCATGCGTTCGGAAATAAGAAACGCTTACTTCCACCGTTTTTTAAAATCACAGCTTCTAGAAGGTTTACTGATTTCGTAAAAAACACGAGTTTTTAGAAAATGTGTTTTATTTCATAAATGGAATCTACAAAGTATGCACATTCTACGTCATAACGATCTATAGTTTGCGCATGCTTCCGGAAATAAGAAAAGCTTACTTCCCCTGTTTTTTAAAATCACAAATTCAAGAAGGTTTACATGATTTCTTAAAAAACACGAGTTTTTAGAAAATGTGTATTATTTCATAAATGGAATCAACAAAGTATGCACATTCTACGTCATAACGACTTTCTATAGTTTGCGCATGCGTTTGGAAATAAGAAAAGCTTACTTCCCCCATTTTTTAAAATCACACCTTCTAGAAGGTTTACATGATTTCTTAAAAAACACGAGTTTTTAGAAAATGTGTTTTATTTCATAAATGGAATCAACAAAGTATGCACATTCTACGTCATAACGACTTTCTATAGTTTGGGCATGCGTTTGGAAATAAGAAAAGCTTACTTCCCCCGTTTTTTAAAATCACAGCTTCTAGAAGGTTTACATGATTTGTTAAAAAACACGAGTTTTTAGAAAATGTGTTTTATTTCATAAATGGAATCAAGAAAGTATGCAAATTCTACGTCATAACGACTTTCTATAGTTTGCGCATGCGTCCGGAAATAAGAAAAGCTTACTTCCCCCGTTTTTTAAAATCACAGCTTCTAGAAGGTTTACATGATTTCGTAAAAAACACGCGTTTTTAGAAAATGTGTTTTATTTAATAAATGGAATCAACAAAGTATGCACATTCTACGTCATAACGACTTTCTATAGTTTGCGCATGCGTCTGGAAATAAGAAAAGCTTACTTCCACCGTTTTTTAAAATCACAGCTTCTAGAAGGTTTACATGATTTCTTAAAAAACATGAGTTTTTTGAAAATGTGTTTTACTTCATAAATGGAATCAACAAAGTATGCACATTCTACGTCATAACGACTTTCTATAGTGTGCGCATGCGTCCGGAAATAAGAAAAGCTTACTTCCACCGTTTTTTAAAATCACAGCTTCTAGAAGGTTTACATGATTTCGTAAAAAACACGAGTTTTTAGAAAATGTGTTTTATTTCATAAATGGAATCTACAAAGTATGCACATTCTACGTCATAACGACTTTCTATAGTTTCCGCATGCCTCTGGAAATAAGAAAAGCTTACTTCCCCCGTTTTTTAAAATCACAGCTTCTAGAAGGTTTACATGATTTCTTAAAAAACATGAGTTTTTAGAAAATGTGTTTTATTTCATCAATGGAATCAACAAAGTATGCACATTCTACGTCATAACGACTTTCTATAGTTTGCGCATGCGTTTGGAAATAAGAAAAGCTTACTTCCCCCGTTTTTTAAAATCACAGCTTCTAGAAGGTTTACATGATTTCTTAAAAAACACGAGTTTTTAGAAAATGTGTTTTATTTCATAAATGGAATCAACAAAGTATGCACATTCTACGTCATAACGACTTTCTATAGTTTGCGCATGTGTTTGGAAATAAGAAAAGCTTACTTCCCCCGTTTTTTAAAATAACAGCTTCTAGAAGGTTTACATGATTTGTTAAAAAACACGAGTTTTTAGAAAATGTGTTTTATTTCATAAATGGAATCTACAAAGTATGCAAATTCTACGTCATAACGACTTTCTATAGTTTGCGCATGCGTCCGGAAATAAGAAAAGCTTACTTCCACCGTTTTTTAAAATCACAGCTTCTAGAAGGTTTACATGATTTCGTAAAAAACACGAGTTTTTAGAAAATGTGTTTTATTTCATCAATGGAATCTACAAAGTATGCACATTCTACGTCATAACGACTTTCTATAGTTTGCGCATGCGTCTGGAAATAAGAAAAGCTTACTTCCACCGTTTTTTAAAATCACAGCTTCTAGAAGGTTTACATGATTTCTTAAAAAACACGAGTTTTTTGAAAATGTGTTTTATTTCATAAATGGAATCAACAAAGTATGCACATTCTACGTCATAACGACTTTCTATAGTTTGCACATGAGTCCGGAAATAAGAAAAGCTCACTTCCACCGTTTTTTAAAATCACAGCTTCAAAAAGGTTTACATGATTTCGTAAAAAACACGAGTTTTTAGAAAATGTGTTTTATTTCATAAATGGAATCTACAAAGTATGCACATTCTACGTCATAACGACTTTCTATAGTTTGCGCATGCATCCGGAAATAAGAAAAGCTTACTTCCCCCGTTTTTTAAAATCACAGCTTCTAGAAGGTTTACATGATTTCTTAAAAAACACGAGTTTTTAGAAAATGTGTTTTATTTCATCAATGGAATCAACCAAGTATGCACATTCTACGTCATAACGACTTTCTATAGTTTGCGCATGCGTTTGGAAATAAGAAAAGCTTACTTCCCCCGTTTTTTAAAATCACAGCTTCTAGAAGGTTTACATGATTTCGTAAAAAACACGAGTTTTTAGAAAATGTGTTTTATTTCATAAATGGAATCAACAAAGTATGCACATTCTACGTCATAATGAATTTCTATAGTTTGCGCATGTGTCCGGAAATAAGAAAAGCTTACTTCCACCGTTTTTTAAAATCACAGCTTCTAGAAGGTTTACATGATTTCGTAAAAAACACGAGTTTTTAGAAAATGTGTTTTATTTCATAAATGGAATCTACAAAGTATGCACATTCTACGTCATAACGGCTTTCTATAGTTTGCGCATGCGTCCGGAAATAAGAAAAGCTTACTTCCCCCATTTTTTAAAATCACAGCTTCTAGAAGTTTTACATGATTTCTTAAAAAACACGAGTTTTTAGAAAATGTGTTTTATTTCATAAATGGAATCATCAAAGTATGCACATTCTACGTCATAACGACTTTCTATAATTTGTGCATGCGTTTGGAAATAAGAAAAGCTTACTTCCCCCATTTTTTAAAATCACAGCTTCTAGAAGGTTTACATGATTTCTTAAAAAACACGAGTTTTTAGAAAATGTGTTTTATTTCATAAATGGAATCAACAAAGTATGCACATTCTACGTCATAACGACTTTCTATAGTTTGCGCATGCGTCCGCAAATAAGAAAAGCTTACTTCCACCGTTTTTTAAAATCACAGCTTCTAGAAGGTTTACATGATTTCTTAAAAAACACGAGTTTTTAGAACATGTGTTTTATTTCATAAATGGAATCAACAAAGTCTGCACATTCTACATCATAATGACTTTCTATTGTTTGCGCATTCGTCCGAAAATAAGAAAAGCTTACTTCTCCCGTTTTTTAAAATCACAGCTTCTAGAAGGTTTACATGATTTCGTAAAAAACACGAGTTTTTAGAAAATGTTTTTTATTTCATCAATGGAATCTACAAAGTATGCACATTCTATGTCATAACGACTTTCTATAGTTTGCGCATGCGTTCGGAAATAAGAAAAGCTTACTACCCCCGTTTTTTAAAATCACAGCTTCTAGAAGGTTTACATGATTTCGTAAAAAACATGAGTTTTTAGAAAATGTGTTTTATTTCATAAATGCAATGTATAAAGTATGCACATTCTACGTCATAACGAATTTCTATAGTTTGCGCATGCTTCCGGAAATAAGAAAAGCTTACTTCCCCCGTTTTTTAAAATCACAGCTTCTAGAAGGTTTACATGATTTCGTAAAAAACACGAGTTTTTAGAAAATGTGTTTTATTTCATAAATGGAATCTACAAAGTATGCACATTCTACGTCATAACTACTTTCTATATTTTGCGCATGCGTCCGGAAATAAGAAAAGCTTACTTCCCCCGTTTTTTAAAATCACAGCTTCTAGAAGGTTTACATGATTTCTTAAAAAACACGAGTTTTTAGAAAATGTGTTTTATTTCATCAATGGAATCAACAAAGTATGCACATTCTACGTCATAACGACTTTCTATAGTTTGCGCATGCGTTTGGAAATATGAAAAGCTTACTTCCCCCGTTTTTTAAAATCACAGCTTCTAGAAGGTTTACATGATTTCGTAAAAAACACGAGTTTTTAGAAAATGTGTTTTATTTCATAAATGGAATCTACAAAGTATGCACATTCTACATCATAACGACTTTGTATAGTTTGCGCATTCGTCCGGAAATAAGAAAAGCTTACTTCCACCGTTTTTTAAAATCACAGCTTCTACAAGGTTTACATGATTTCGTAAAAAACACGAGTTTTTAGAAAATGGGTTTTATTTCATAAATGGAATCTACAAAGTATGCACATTCTAAGTCATAACGAATTTCTATAGTTTGCGCATGTGTCCGGAAATAAGAAAAGCTTACTTCCCCCGTTTTTAAAAATCACGGCTTCTAGAAGTTTTACATGATGTCTTAAAAAACACGAGTTTTTAGAAAGTGTGTTTTATTTCATAAATGGAATCAACAAAGTATGCACATTCTACGTCATAACGAATTTCTATAGTTTGTGCATGCGTTGGGAAATAAGAAAAGCTTACTTCCCCCGTTTTTTAAAATCACAGCTTCTAGAAGGTTTACATGATTTCGTAAAAAACACGATTTTTTAGAAAATGTGTTTTATTTCATAAATGGAATCTACAAAGTATGCACATTCTACGTCATAACGACTTTCTATATTTTGCACATGCGTCCGGAAATAAGAAAAGCTTACTTCCCCCATTTTTTAAAATCACAGCTTCTAGAAGGTTTACATGATTTCTTAAAAAACACGAGTTTTTAGAAAATGTGTTTTATTTCATCAATGGAATCAACAAAGTATGCACATTCTACGTCATAACGACTTTCTATAGTTTGCGCATGCGTTTGCAAATATGAAAAGCTTACTTCCCCCGTTTTTTAAAATCACAGCTTCTAGAAGGTTTACATGATTTCTTAAAAAACACGAGTTTTTAGAAAATATGTTTTATTTCATCAATGGAATCTACAAAGTATGCACATTCTACGTCATAACGACTTTCTATAGTTTGCGCATGCGTCCGGAAATAAGAAAAGCTTACTTCCACCGTTTTTTAAAATCACAGCTTCTAGAAGGTTTACATGATTTCTTAAAAAACACAAGTTTTTTGAAAATGTGTTTTATTTCATAAATGGAATCAACAAAGTATGCACATTCTACGTCATAATGACTTTCTATAGTTTGCGCATGCGTTCGGAAATAAGAAACGCTTACTTCCACTGTTTTTTAAAATCACAGCTTCTAGAAGGTTTACATGATTTCGTAAAAAACACGAGTTTTTAGAAAATGTGTTTTATTTCATAAATGGAATCTACAAAGTATGCACATTCTACGTCATAACAATTTTCTATAGTTTGCGCGCTGCTTCCGGAAATAAGAAAAGCTTACTTCCCCTCTTTTTTAAAATCACAGCTTCTAGAAGGTTTACATGATTTCTTAAAAAACACGAGTTTTTAGAAAATGTGTTTTATTTCATAAATGGAACCAACAAAGTATGCACATTCTACGTCATAACGACTTTCTATAGTTTGCGCATGCGTTTGGAAATAAGAAAAGCTTACTTCCCCCATTTTTTAAAATCACAGCTTCTAAAAGGTTTACATGATTTCTCAAAAAACACGAGTTTTTAGAAAATGTGTTTTATTTCATAAATGGAATCAACAAAGTATGCACATTCTACGTCATAACGACTTTCTATAGTTTGCGCATGCGTTTGGAAATAAGAAAAGCTTACTTCCCCCGTTTTTTAAAATCACAGCTTCTAGAAGGTTTACATGATTTGTTAAAAAACACGAGTTTTTAGAAAATGTGTTTTATTTCATCAATGGAATCAAGAAAGTATGCAAATTCTACGTAATAACGACTTTCTATAGTTTGCGCATGCGTCCGGAAACAAGAAAAGCTTACTTCCCCCGTTTTTTAAAATCACAGCTTCTAGAAGGTTTACATGATTTCGTAAAAAACACGAGTTTTTAGAAAATGTGTTTTATTTCATAAATGGAATCAACAAAGTATGCACATTCTACGTCATAACGACTTTCTATAGTTTGCGCATGCGTCTGGAAATAAGAAAAGCTTACTTCCACCGTTTTTTAAAATCACTGCTTCTAGAAGGTTTACATGATTTCTTAAAAAACATGAGTTTTTTGAAAATGTGTTTTACTTCATAAATGGAATCAACAAAGTATGCACATTCTACGTCATAACGACTTTCTATAGTTTGCGCATGCGTCCGGAAATAAGAAAAGCTTACTTCCACCGTTTTTTAAAATCACAGCTTCTAGAAGGTTTACATGATTTCGTAAAAAACACGAGTTTTTAGAAAATGTGTTTTATTTCATAAATGGAATCTACAAAGTATGCACATTCTACGTCATAACGACTTTCTATAGTTTCCGCATGCGTCCGGAAATAAGAAAAGCTTACTTCCCCCGTTTTTTAAAATCACAGCTTCTAGAAGGTTTACATGATTTCTTAAAAAACACGAGTTTTTAGAAAATGTGTTTTACTTCATCAATGGAATCAACAAAGTATGCACATTCTACGTCATAACGACTTTGAATAGTTTGCGCATGCGTTTGGAAATAAGAAAAGATTACTTCCCCCGTTTTTTAAAATCACAGCTTCTAGAAGGTTTACATGATTTCTTAAAAAACACGAGTTTTTAGGAAATGTGTTTTATTTCATAAATGGAATATACAAAGTATGCACATTCTACGTCATAACGACTTTCTATAGTTTGGGAATGCGTCCGGAAATAAGAAAAGCTTACTTCCACCGTTTTTTAAAATCACAGCTTCTAGAAGGTTTACATGATTTCGTAAAAAACACGAGTTTTTAGAAAATGTGTTTTATTTCATAAATGGAATCAACAAAGTATGCACATTCTACGTCATAACGACTTTCTATAGTTTGAGCATGCGTCCGGAAATAAGAAAAGCTCACTTCCCCCGTTTCTAAAAATCATAGCTTCTAGGAGGTTTACATGATTTCGTAAAAAACACGAGTTTTTAGAAAATGTGTTTTATTTCATAACTGGAATCTACAAAGTATGCACATTCTATGTCATAACGAATTTCTATAGTTTGCGCATGCGTCCGGAAACAAGAAAAGCTTACTTCCACCGTTTTTTAAAATCACAGCTTCTAGAAGGTTTAAATGATTTCGTAAAAAACACGAGTTTTTAGAAAATGTGCTTTATTTCATAAATGGAATCTACAAAGTATGCACATTCTATGTCATAATGACTTTCTATAGTTTGCGCATGCTTCCGGAAATAAGAAAAGCTTACTTCCACCGTTTTTTAAAATCACAGCTTCGAGAAGGTTTACATGATTTCGTAAAAAACACGAGTTTTTAGAAAATGTGTTTTATTTCATAAATGGAATCTACAAAGTATGCACATTTTACGTCATAACGACTTTCTATATTTTGCGCATGCGTTTGGAAATAAGAAAAGCTTACCTCCCAAGTTTTTTAAAATCACAACTTCTAGAAGGTTTACATCATTTCTTAAAAAACACGAGTTTTTAGAAAATGTGTTTTATTTCATAGATGAAATCAACAAAGTAGGCACATTCTAAGACATAATGACTTTCTATAGTTTGCGCATGCGTTTGGAAATAAGAATATCTTACTTCCCCCGTTTTTTTAAATCACAGCTTCTAGAAGGTTTACATGATTTCTTAAAAAACACGAGTTTTTAGAAAATGTGTTTTATTTCATAAATGGAATCAACAAAGTAGGCACATTCTACAACATAATGACTTTCTATAGTTTGCGCATGCGTTTGGAAATAAGAAAATCTTACTTCCCCCGTTTTTTAGAATCACAGCTTCTACAAGGTTTACATGATTTCGTAAACAACACGACTTTTTAGAAAATGTGTTTTATTTCATAAATGGAATCAACAAAGTATGCACATTCTACGTCATAACGACTTTCTATAGTTTGCGCATTCGTCCGGAAATAAGAAAAGCTTACTTCCTCCGTTTATTAAAATCACAGCTTCTAGAAGGTTTACATGATTTCGTAAAAAAAACCAGTTTTTTTTTTAAATGTGCTTTATTTCATAAATGGAATCTACAAAGTATGCACATTCTACGTCATAACGACTTTCTATAGTTTGCGCATGCGTTCGGAAATAAGAAAAGCTTACTTCCCCCGTTTTTTAAAATCACAGCTTCTAGAAGGTTTACATGATTTCATAAAAAAAATGAGTTTTTAGAAGATGTGTTTTATTTCATAAATGGAATCAACAAAGTATGCACATTCTACATCATAACGAATTTCTATAGTTTTCGCATGCGTCCGGAAATAAGAAATGCTTACTTCCACCGTTTTTTAAAATCACAGCTTCTAGAAGGTTTACATGATTTCTTAAAAAACACGAGTTTTAGAAAATGTGTTTTATTTCATAAATGTAATCTATAAAGTTTGCACATTCTACGTCATAACGACTTTCTACTATTTGCGCATGCGTCCAGAAATAAAAAAAGCTTACTTCCACCGTTTTTTAAAATCACAGCTTCTAGAAGGTTTACATGATTTCTTAAAAAACACGAGTTTTTAGAAAATGTGTTTTATTTCATAAATGGAACCAACAAAGTATGCACATTCTAAGTCATAACGACATTCTATAGTTTGCGCATTCGTCCGGAAATAAGAAAAGTTTACTTCCCCCTTTTTTAAAATCACAGCTTCTAGAAGGTTTACAAGATTTCGTAAAAAACACGAGTTTTTAGAAAATGTGTTTTATTTCATAAATGGAATCAAAAAATTATGCACATTCTATGTCATAACGACATTCTATAGTTTGCGCATTCGTCCGGAAATAAGAAAAGTTTACTTGCACCATTTTTTAAAATCACAACTTCTAGAAGGTTTACATGATTTCGTAAAAAACACGAGTTTTTAGAAAATGTGTTTTATTTCATAAATGGCATATACAAAGTATGCACATTCTACGTCATAATGACTTTCTATAGTTTGCGGATGCGTTTGGAAATAAGCAAAGCTTACTTCCACCGTTTTTTAAAATCACAACTTCTAGAAGATTTACATGATTTCGTAAAAAACACGAGTTTTTAGGAAATGTGTTTTATTTCATAAATGAAATCTACAAAGTATGCACATTCTACATTATAACGACTATCTATAGTTTGCGCATGCGTCCGGAAATAAGAAAAGCTTACTTCCCAAGTTTTTTAAAATCACAGCTTTTAGAAGGTTTACATGATTTCTTAAAAAACACGAGTTTTTAGAAAATGTGTTTTATTTCATAAATGGATTTAACAAAGTATGCACATTCTACTTCATAACGACTTTCTATAGTTTGCGCATGCGTTTGAAAATAAGAAAAGCTTACTTCCCCCGTTTTTTAAAATCACAGCTTCTAGAAGGTTTACATGATTTCGTAACAAACACGAGTTTTTAGAAAATATGTTTTATTTCATAAATGGAATCAACAAAGTATGCACATTCTACATCATAACGACTTTCTATAGTTTGCGCATTCGTCCGGAAATAAGAAAAGCTTACTTCCCCCATTTTTTAAAATCACAGCTTCTAGGAGGTTTACATGATTTCGTAAAAAAAATGAGTTTTTAGAAAATGTTCTTTATTTCATAAATGGAATCTACAAAGTATGCACATTCTACGTCATAACGACTTTCTATTGTTTGCGCATGCGTCTAGAAATAAGAAAAGATTACATCCCCCATTTTTTAAAATCACAGCTTCTAGAAGGTTTACATGATTTCATTAAAAACACGAGTTTTTAGAAAATGTGTTTTATTTCGTAAATGGAATCAACAAAGTATGCACATTCTTCGTCATAACGACTTTCTATAGTTTGCGCATGCGTCCGGATATAAGAAAATCTTACTTCCCCCATTTTTTAAAATCACAGCTTCTAGAAGGTTTACATGATTTCTTAAAAAACACGAGTTTTTAGAAAATGTGTTTTATTTCATAAATAGAATCAACAAAGTCTACACATTCTACGTCATAACGACTTTCTATAGTTTGTGCATTCGTCCGGAAATAAGAAAAGCTTACTTCCCCCATTTTTTAAAATCACAGCTTCTAGAAGGTTTACATGATTTCGTAAAAAAAACGAGTTTTTTTGAAAATGTGCTTTATGTCATAAATGGAATCTACAAAGTATGCACATTCTACGTCATAACGACTTTCTATAGTTTGCGCATGCGTCTGGAAATAAGAAAAGCTTACTTCCCCCGTTTTTTAAAATCACAGCTTCTAGAAGGTTTACATGTTTTCATAAAAAAAATGAGTTTTTAGAAGATGTGTTTTATTTCATAAATGGAATCAACAAAGTATGCACATTCTACATCATAACGAATTTCTATAGTTTTCGCATGCGTCCGGAAATAAGAAAAGCTTACTTCCACCATTTTTTAAAATCACAGCTTCTAGAAGGTTTACATGATTTCTTAAAAAACACGAGTGTTTAGAAAATGTGTTTTATTTCATAAATGTAATCTGTAAAGTTTGCACATTCTACGTCATAACAACTTTCTACAGTTTGCGCATGCGTCCAGAAATAAAAAAAGGTTACTTCCACCGTTTTTTAAAATCACAGCTTCTAGAAGGTTTACATGATTTCTTAAAAAACACGAGTTTTTCGAAAATGTGTTTTATTTCATAAATGGAATCAACAAAGTATGCACATTCTAAGTCATAACGACATTCTATAGTTTGCGCATTCGTCCGGAAATAAGAAAAGTTTACTTCCCCCTTTTTTAAAATCACAGCTTCTAGAAGGTTTACATGATTTCATAAAAAAAATGAGTTTTTAGAAGATGTGTTTTATTTCATAAATGGAATCAACAAAGTATGCACATTCTACATCATAACGAATTTCTATAGTTTTCGCATGCGTCCGGAAATAAGAAATGCTTACTTCCACCGTTTTTTAAAATCACAGCTTCTAGAAGGTTTACATGATTTCTTAAAAAAAATGAGTTTTTAGAAGATGTGTTTTATTTCATAAATGGAATCAACAAAGTATGCACATTCTACATCATAACGAATTTCTATAGTTTTCGCATGCGTCCGGAAATAAGAAATGCTTACTTCCACCGTTTTTTAAAATCACAGCTTCTAGAAGGTTTACATGATTTCTTAAAAAACACGAGTTTTTAGAAAATGTGTTTTATTTCATAAATGTAATCTATAAAGTTTGCACATTCTACGTCATAACGACTTTCTACAGTTTGCGCATGCGTCCGGAAATAAAAAAAGCTTACTTCCACCGTTTTTTAAAATCACAGCTTCTAGAAGGTTTACATGATTTCTTAAAAAACACGAGTTTTTAGAAAATGTGTTTTATTTCATAAATGGAATCAACAAAGTATGCACATTCTAAGTCATAACGACATTCTATAGTTTGCGCATTCGTCCGGAAATAAGAAAAGTTTACTTCCCCCTTTTTTAAAATCACAGCTTCTAGAAGGTTTACAAGATTTCGTAAAAAACACGAGTTTTTAGAAAATGTGTTTTATTTCATAAATGGAATCAAAAAATTATGCACATTCTATGTCATAACGACATTCTATAGTTTGCGCATTCGTCCGGAAATAAGAAAAGTTTACTTCCACCATTTTTTAAAATCACAACTTCTAGAAGGTTTACATGATTTCGTAAAAAACACGAGTTTTTAGAAAATGTGTTTTATTTCATAAATGGCATCTACAAAGTATGCACATTCTACGTCATAATGACTTTCTATAGTTTGCGGATGCGTTTGGAAATAAGAAAAGCTTACTTCCACCGTTTTTTAAAATCACAACTTCTAGAAGATTTACATGATTTCGTAAAAAACACGAGTTTTTAGGAAATGTGTTTTATTTCATAAATGAAATCTACAAAGTATGCACATTCTACATTATAACGACTATCTATAGTTTGCGCATGCGTCCGAAAATAAGAAAAGCTTACTTCCCAAGTTTTTTAAAATCACAGCTTTTAGAAGGTTTACATGATTTCTTAAAAAACACAAGTTTTTAGAAAATGTGTTTTATTTCATAAATGGATTTAACAAAGTATGCACATTCTACTTCATAACGACTTTCTATAGTTTGCGCATGCGTTTGAAAATAAGAAAAGCTTACTTCCCCCGTTTTTTAAAATCACAGCTTCTAGAAGGTTTACATGATTTCGTAACAAACACGAGTTTTTAGAAAATATGTTTTATTTCATAAATGGAATCAACAAAGTATGCACATTCTACGTCATAACGACTTTCTATAGTTTGCGCATTCGTCCGGAAATAAGAAAAGCTTACTTCCCCCGTTTTTTAAAATCACAGCTTCTAGGAGGTTTACATGATTTCGTAAAAAAAATGAGTTTTTAGAAAATGTTCTTTATTTCATAAATGGAATCTACAAAGTATGCACATTCTACGTCATAACGACTTTCTATTGTTTGCGCATGCGTCCAAAAATAAGAAAAGATTACTTCCCCCGTTTTTTAAAATCACAGCTTCTAGAAGGTTTACATGATTTCGTTAAAAACACGAGTTTTTAGAAAATGTGTTTTATTTCGTAAATGGAATCAACAAAGTATGCACATTCTTCGTCATAACGACTTTCTATAGTTTGCGCATGCGTCCGGATATAAGAAAATCTTACTTCCCCCGTTTTTTAAAATCACAGCTTCTAGAAGGTTTATATGATTTCTTAAAAAACACGAGTTTTTAGAAAATGTGTTTTATTTCATAAATAGAATCAACAAAGTCTACACATTCTACGTCATAACGACTTTCTATAGTTTGCGCATTCGTCCGGAAATAAGAAAAGCTTACTTCCCCCATTTTTTAAAATAACAGCTTCTAGAAGGTTTACATGATTTCGTAAAAAAAACGAGTTTTTTTGAAAATGTGCTTTATGTCATAAATGGAATCTACAAAGTATGCACATTCTACGTCATAACGACTTTCTATAGTTTGCGCATGCGTCCGGAAATAAGAAAATCTTACTTCCCCCGTTTTTTAAAATCACAGCTTCTAGAAGGTTTACATGTTTTCATAAAAAAAATGAGTTTTTAGAAGATGTGTTTTATTTCATAAATGGAATCAACAAAGTATGCACATTCTACATCATAACGAATTTCTATAGTTTTCGCATGCGTCCGGAAATAAGAAAAGCTTACTTCCACCATTTTTTAAAATCACAGCTTCTAGAAGGTTTACATGATTTCTTAAAAAACACGAGTGTTTAGAAAATGTGTTTTATTTCATAAATGTAATCTATAAAGTTTGCACATTCTACGTCATAACAACTTTCTACAGTTTGCGCATGCGTCCAGAAATAAAAAAAGCTTACTTCCACAGTTTTTTAAAATCACAGCTTCTAGAAGGTTTACATGATTTCTTAAAAAACACGAGTTTTTAGAAAATGTGTTTTATTTCATAAATGGAATCAACAAAGTATGCACATTCTAAGTCATAACGACATTCTATAGTTTGCGCATTCGTCCGGAAATAAGAAAAGTTTACTTCCACCATTTTTTAAAATCACAACTTCTAAAAGGTTTACATGATTTCATAAAAAACACGAGTTTTTAGAAAATGTGTTTTATTTCATAAATGGAATCTACAAAGTATGCACATTCTACGTCATAATGACTTTCTATAGTTTGCGCATGCGTTTGGAAATAAGAAAAGCTTACTTCCACCGTTTTTTAAAATCACAACTTCTAGAAGATTTACATGATTTCGTAAAATACACGAATTTTTAGGAAATGTGTTTTATTTCATAAATGAAATCTACAAAGTATGCACATTCTACATCATAACGACTATCTATAGTTTGCGCATGCGTCCGGAAATAAGAAAAGCTTACTTCCCAAGTTTTTTAAAATCACAGCTTTTAGAAGGTTTACATGATTTCTTAAAAAACACGAGTTTTTAGAAAATGTGTTTTATTTCATAAATGGATTTAACAAAGTATGCACATTCTACGTCATAACGACTTTCTATAGTTTGCGCATGCGTTTGAAAATAAGAAAAGCTTACTTCCCCCGTTTTTTAAAATCACAGCTTCTAGAAGGTTTACATGATTTCGTAAAAAACATGAGTTTTTAGAAAATGTGTTTTATTTCATAAATGGAATCAACAAAGTATGCACATTCTGCGTCATAACGACTTTCTATTGTTTGTGCATTCGTCCGGAAATAAGAAAAGCTTACTTCCCCCGTTTTTTAAAATCACAGCTTCTAGAAGGTTTACATAATTTCGTAAAAAAAATGAGTTTTTAGAAAATGTGTTTTATTTCATAAATGGAATCAAAAAAGTATGCACATTCTACGTCATAACGACTTTCTATAGTTTTCGCATGCGTCCGGAAATAAGAAAAGCTTACTTCCACCGTTTTTTAAAATCACAGATTCTAGAAGGTTTACATGATTTCGTAAAATACACGAGTTTTTAGAAAATGTGTTTTATTTCATAAATGGAATCTACAAAGTATGCACATTCTATGTCATAACGACTTACTATAGTTTTCGCATGCGTCCGGAATTAAGAAAAGCTTACGTCCCCCGTTTTTTAAAATCACAGCTTCTAGAAGGTTTACATGATTTCTTAAAAAACACGAGTTTTTAGAAAATGTGTTTTATTTCATAAATGGAATCAACAATGTATGCACATTCTACGTCATAACGAATTTCTATAGTTTGCGCATTCGTCCGGATATAAGAAAAGCTTACTTCCCCCGTTTTTTAAAATCACAGCTTCTAGAGGGTTTACATGATTTCCTAAAAAACACGAGTTTTTATAAAATGTGCTTTATTTCATAAATGGAATCTACAAAGTATGCACATTCTATGTCATAACGACTTTCTATAGTTTGCGCATGCGTCCGGAAATAAGAAAAGCTTACTTCCACCGTTTTTTTAAATCACAGCTTCTAAAAGGTTTACATGATTTCGTAAAAAACACGAGTTTTTAGAAAATGTGTTTTATTTCATAAATGGAATCTACAAAGTATGCACATTCTACGTCATAATGACTTTCTATAGTTTGCGCATGCGTCCGGAAATAAGAAAAGCTGACTTTCCCCGTTTTTTAAAATCACAGCTTCTAGAAGGTTTACATGATTTCTTAAAAAACACGAGTTTTTAGGAAATGTGTTTTATTTCATAAATGAAATCTACAAAGTATGCACATTCTACATCATAACGACTATCTATAGTTTGCGCATGCGTCCGGAAATAAGAAAAGCTTACTTCCCAAGTTTTTTAAAATCATAGCTTTTAGAAGGTTTACATGGTTTCTTAAAAAACACGAGTTTTTAGAAAATGTGTTTTATTTCATAAATGGATTTAACAAAGTATGCACATTCTACGTCATAACGACTTTCTATAGTTTGCGCATGCGTTTGAAAATAAGAAAAGCTTACTTCCCCCGTTTTTTAAAATCACAGCTTCTAGAAGGTTTACATGATTTCGTAACAAACACGAGTTTTTAGAAAATGTGTTTTATTTCATAAATGGAATCAACAAAGTATGCACATTCTGCGTCATAACGACTTTCTATTGTTTGTGCATTCGTCCGGAAATAAGAAAAGCTTACTTCCCCCGTTTTTTAAAATCACAGCTTCTAGAAGGTTTACATAATTTCGTAAAAAAAATGAGTTTTTAGAAAATGTTTTTTATTTCATAAATGGAATCAACAAAGTATGCACATTCTACGTCATAACGACTTTCTATAGTTTTCGCATGCGTCCGGAAATAAGAAAAGCTTACTTCCACCGTTTTTTAAAATCACAGCTTCTAGAAGGTTTACATGATTTCGTAAAATACACGAGTTTTTAGAAAATGTGTTTTATTTCATAAATGGAATCTACAAAGTATGCACATTCTACGTCATAACGACTTACTATAGTTTTCGCATGCGTCCGGAATTAAGAAAAGCTTACGTCCCCCGTTTTTTAAAATCACAGCTTCTAGAAGGTTTACATGATTTCTTAAAAAACACGAGTTTTTAGAAAATGTGTTTTATTTCATAAATGGAATCAACAATGTATGCACATTCTACGTCATAACGAATTTCTATAGTTTGCGCATTCGTCCGGATATAAGAAAAGCTTACTTCCCCCGTTTTTTAAAATCACAGCTTCTAGAGGGTTTACATGATTTCCTAAAAAAAACGAGTTTTTATAAAATGTGCTTTATTTCATAAATGGAAACTACAAAGTATGTACATTCTACGTCATAACGACTTTCTATAGTTTGCGCATGCGTCCGGAAATAAGAAAAGCTTACTTCCACCGTTTTTTAAAATCACAGTTTCTAGAAGGTTTACATGATTTCGTAAAAAACACGAATTTTTAGAAAATGTGTTTTATTTCATAAATGGAATCTACAAAGTATGCACATTCTACATCATAACGAATTTCTATAGTTTGCCCATGCGTCCGGAATTAAGAAAAGCTTACGTCCCCCGTTTTTTAAAATCACAGCTTCTAGAAGGTTTACATGATTTCTTAAAAAACACGAGTTTTTAGAAAATGTGTTTTATTTCATAAATGGAATCAACAATGTATGCACATTCTACGTCATAACGAATTTCTATAGTTTGCGCATTCGTCCGGATATAAGAAAAGCTTACTTCCCCCGTTTTTTAAAATCACAGCTTCTAGAGGGTTTACATGATTTCCTAAAAAACACGAGTTTTTATAAAATGTGCTTTATTTCATAAATGGAATCTACAAAGTATGCACATTCTACGTCATAACGACTTTCTATAGTTTGCGCATGCGTCCGGAAATAAGAAAAGCTTACTTCCACCGTTTTTTAAAATCACAGTTTCTAGAAGGTTTACATGATTTCGTAAAAAACACGAATTTTTAGAAAATGTGTTTTATTTCATAAATGGAATCTACAAAGTATGCACATTCTACATCATAACGAATTTCTATAGTTTGCCCATGCGTCCGGAATTAAGAAAAGCTTACGTCCCCCGTTTTTTAAAATCACAGCTTCTAGAAGGTTTACATGATTTCTTAAAAAACACGAGTTTTTAGAAAATGTGTTTTATTTCATAAATGGAATCAACAATGTATGCACATTCTACGTCATAACGAATTTCTATAGTTTGCGCATTCGTCCGGATATAAGAAAAGCTTACTTCCCCCGTTTTTTAAAATCACAGCTTCTAGAGGGTTTACATGATTTCCTAAAAAACACGAGTTTTTATAAAATGTGCTTTATTTCATAAATGGAATCTACAAAGTATGCACATTCTACGTCATAACGACTTTCTATAGTTTGCGCATGCGTCCGGAAATAAGAAAAGCTTACTTCCACCGTTTTTTAAAATCACAGCTTCTAGAAGGTTTACATGATTTCGTAAAAAACACTTGTTTTTAGAAAATGTGTTTTATTTCATAAAAGGAATCTACAAAGTATGCACATTCTACGTCATAACAACTTTCTATAGTTTGTGCATGCGTCCGAAAATAAGAAAAGCTTACTTCCACCGTTTTTTAAAATCACAGCTTCTAGAAGGTTTACATGATTTCGTAAAAAAGACGAGTTTTTAGAAAATGTGTTTTATTTCAAAAATGGAATCTACAAAGTATGCACATTCTACGTCATAATTACTTTCTATAGTTTGCGCATGGGTCCGGAAATAAGAAAAGCTGACTTCCCCCGTTTTTTAAAATCACAGCTTCTAGAAGGTTTACATGATTTCTTAAAAAACACGAGTTTTTAGAAAATGTGTTTTATTTCATAAATGGAATCAAAAAAGTAGGCACATTCTACGACATAATGACTTTCTATAGTTTGCGCATGCGTTTGGAAATAAGAAAACCTTACTTCCCCCATTTTTTAAAATGACAGCTCCTAGAAGCTTTGCATGATTTCTTAAAAAACACGAGTTTTTAGAAAATGTGTTTTATTTCATAAATGGAATCAACAAAGTATGCACATTCTACGTCGTAACGACTTTCTATAGTTTGCGCATTCGTCCGGAAATAATAAAAGCTTACTTCCCCCGTTTTTTAAAATCACGGCTTCTAGGAGGTTTACATGATTTCGTAAAAAAACGAGTTTTTAGAAAATGTGCTTTATTTCATAAATGGAATTTACAAAGTATGCACATTCTACGTCATAACGACTTTCTATTGTTTGCGCATGCGTCCGGAAATAAGAAAAGCTTACTTCCCCCGTTTTTTGAAATCACACCTTCTAGAAGGTTTACATGATTTCTTAAAAAACATGAGTTTTGAGAAAATGTGTTTTATTTCATAAATGGAATCAACAAAGTATGCACATTTTACGTCATAACGACTTTCTATAGTTTGCGCATGCGTCCGGAAATAAGAAAAGCTTACTTCCCCCGTTTTTTAAAATCACAGCTTCTAGAAGGTTTACATGATTTCGTAAAAAAAACGTGGTTTTAGAAAATGTGTTTTATTTCATAAATGGAATCAACAAAGTATGCACATTTTACGTCATAACGACTTTCTATAGTTTGCGCATGTGTCCGGAAATAAGAAAAGCTTACTTCCACCATTTTTTAAAATCACAGCTTCTAGAAGGTTTACATGATTTCGTAAAAAACACGAGTTTTTAGAAAATGTGTTTTATTTCATAAATGGAATCTACAAAGTATGCACATTCTACGTCATAATGACTTTCTATAGTTTGCGCATGGGTCCGGAAATAAGAAATGCTGACTTCCCCCGTTTTTTAAAATCACAGCTTCTAGAAGGTTTACATGATTTCTTAAAAAACACGAGTTTTTAGAAAATGTGTTTTATTTCATAAATGGAATCAAAAAAGTAGGCACATTCTACGACATAATGACTTTCTATAGTTTGCGCATGCGTTTGGAAATAAGAAAACCTTACTTCCCCCATTTTTTAAAATCACAGCTTCTAGAAGCTTTGCATGATTTCTTAAAAAACACGAGTTTTTAGAAAATGTGTTTTATTTCATAAATGGAATCAACAAAGTATGCACATTCTACGTCATAACGACTTTCTATAGTTTGCGCATTCGTCCAGAAATAAGAAAAGCTTACTTCCCCCGTTTTTTGAAATCACAGCTTCTAGGAGGTTTACATGATTTCGTAAAAAAACGAGTTTTTAGAAAATGTGCTTTATTTCATAAATGGAATTTACAAAGTATGCACATTCTATGTCATAACGACTTTCTATTGTTTGCGCATGCGTCCGGAAATAAGAAAAGCTTACTTCCCCCGTTTTTTGAAATCACAGCTTCTAGAAGGTTTACATGATTTCTTAAAAAACATGAGTTTTTAGAAAATGTGTTTTATTTCATAAATGGAATCAACAAAGTATGCACATTTTACGTCATAACGACTTTCTATAGTTTTCGCATGCGTCCGGAAATAAGAAAAGCTTACTTCCCCCGTTTTTTAAAATCACAGCTTCTAGAAGGTTTACATGATTTCGTAAAAAAAACGAGTTTTTAGAAAATGTGTTTTATTTCATAAATGGAATCAACAAAGTATGCACATTCTACATCATAACGATTTTCTATAGTTTTCGCATGCGTCCGGAAATAAGAAAAGCTTACTTCCACCGTTTTTTAAAATCACGGCTTCTAGAAGGTTTACATGATTTCTTAAAAAACATGAGTTTTTAGAAAATGTGTTTTATTTCATAAATGGAATCAACAAAGTATGCACATTTTACGTCATAACGACTTTCTATAGTTTGCGCATGCGTCCGGAAATAAGAAAAGCTTACTTCCACCGTTTTTTAAAATCACAGCTTCTAGAAGGTTTACATGATTTCTTAAAAAACACGAGTTTTTAGAAAATGTGTTTTATTTCATAAATTGAATCAACAAAGTATGCACATTCTAAGTCATAACGACATTCTATAGTTTGCGCATTCGTCCGGAAATAAGAAAAGTTTACTTCCCCCGTTTTTTAAAATCACAGCTTCTAGAAGGTTTACATGATTTCTTAAAAGCCACGAGTTTTTGGAAAATGTGTTTTATTTAATAAATGGAATCAACATAGTATGCACATTTTACGTCATAACGACTTTCTATAGTTTGCGCATGCATTTGGGAATAAGAAAAGCTTACTTCCCCCGTTTTTTAAAATCACAGCTTCTAGAAGGTTTACATGATTTCGTAAGAAAAATGAGTTTTTAGAAAATGTGTTTTATTTCATAAATGGAATCAACAACGTATGCACATTCTATGTTATAACAACTTTCTATAGTTTGCGCATTCGTCCGGAAATAAGAAAAGCTTACTACCACCGTTTTTTAAAATCACAGCTTCTAGAAGGTTTACATGATTTCTTAAAAAACACGAGTTTTTAGAAAATGTGTTTTATTTCATAAATGGAATCAACAAATTATACACATTCTAACTCATAACGACATTCTATAGTTTGCGCAGTCGTCCGGAAATAACAAAAGTTTACTTCCCCCGTTTTTCAAAATCACAGCATCTAGAAGGTTTACATGATTTATTAAAAAACACGAGTTTTTAGAACATGTGTTTTATTTCATAAATGGAATCAACAAAGTATGCACATTTTACGTCATAACGACTTTCTATAGTTTGCGCATGCGTTTGTAAATAAGAAAAGCTTACTTCCCCCGTTTTCTAAAATCACAGCTTCTAGAAGGTTTACATGATTTCGTAAAAAAAATGATTTTTTAGAAAATGTGTTTTATTTCATAAATGGAATCAACAACGTATGCACATTCTACGTCATAACGACTTTCTATAGTATGCGCATTCGTCCGGAAATAAGAAAAGCTTACTTCCACCGTTTTTTAAAATCACAGCTTCTAGAAGGTTTACATGATTTCGTAAAAAACACGAGTTTTTGGAAAATGTGCTTTATTTCATAAATGGAATCTACAAAGTATGCACATTCTACGTCATAACGACTTTCTATAGTTTGCGCATGCTTCCGGAAATAAGAAAAGCTTACTTCCACTGTTTTTTAAAATCACAGCTTCTAGAAGGTTTACATGATTTCGTAAAAAACACGAGTTTTTAGAAAATGTGTTTTATTTCATAAATGGAATCTACAAAGTATGCACATTCTACGTCATAACGACTTTCTATCGTTTGCGCATGCGTCCGGAAATAAGAAAAGCTTACTTCCACCGTTTTTTAAAATCACAGCTTCTAGAAGGTTTACATGATTTCGTAAAAAACACGAGTTTTTAGAAAATGTGTTTTATTTCATAAATGGAATCTACAAAGTATGCACATTCTACGTCATAACGACTTTCTATAGTTTGCGCATAAGTCCGGAAATAAGAAAAGCTTAATTCGAAAGTTTTTTAAAATCACAGCTTCAAGAAGGTTTACATGATTTCTTAAAAAACACGAGTTTTTAGAAAATATGTTTTATTTCATCAATTGAATCAACAAAGTATGCACATTCTACGTCATAACTAATTTTTATAGTTTGCGCATGCGTTTGAAAATAAGAAAAGCTTACTTCCCCCGTTTTTTAAAATCACAGCTTCTAGAAGGTTTACATGATTTCGTAAAAAACATGACTTTTTAGAAAATGTGTTTTATTTCATAAATGGAATCAACAAAGTATACACATTCGACGCCATAACGAATTTCTCTAGTTTGCGCATTCGTCCAGAAATAAGAAAAGCTTACTTCGCCCGTTTTTTAAAATCACAGCTTCTAGAAGGTTTACATAATTTCGTAAAAAAAACGAGTTTTTAGAAAATGTGTTTTATTTCATAAATGGAATCAACAAAGTATGCACATTCTACGTCATAACTACTTTCTATAGTTTGCGCATGCATCCGGAAATAAGAAAAGCTTACATCCACCGTTTTTTAAAATCACAGCTTCTAGAAGGTTTACATGATTTCGTAAAAAACACGAGTTTTTAGAAAATGTGTTTTATTTCATAAATGGAATCTACAAAGTATGCACATTCTACGTCATAACGACTTTCTATAGTTTTCGTATGCGTTTGGAAATAAGAAAAGCTTACTTCCACCGTTTTTTAAAATCACAGCTTCTAGAAGGTTTACATGATTTCGTAAAAAACACGAGTTTTTAGAAAATTTGTTTTATTTCATAAATGTAATCTACAAAGTATGCGCATTCTACGTCATAACGAGTTTCTATAGTTTGCGCATGCATTTGGAAATAACAAAAGCTTACTTTCCCCATTTTTTAAAATCACAGCTTCTAGAAGGTTTACATGATTTCTTAAAAAACCAAAGTTTTTAGAAAATGTGTTTTATTTCATAAATGGAATCAATAACGTATGCACATTCTACGTCATAACGACTTTCTATAGTTTGCGCATGCGTTTGGAAATAAGAAAAGCTTACTTCCCTCTTTTTTTAAAATCACAGCTTCTAGAACGTTTACATGATTTCTTAAAAAACACGAGTTTTTAGAAAATGTGTTTTATTTCATAAATGGAATCAACAAAGTATGCACATTCTACGTCATAACGACTTTCTATAGTTTGCGCATGCGTCCGGAAATAAGAAAAGCTTACTTCCACCGTTTTTTAAAATCACAGCTTCTAGAAGGTTTACCTAATTTCTTAAAAAACACGAGTTTTTAGAAAATGTGTTTTATTTCATAAATGGAATCAACAAAGTATGCACATTCTACGTCATAACAACTTTCTATAGTTCGCGCATGCGTTTGGAAATAAGAAAAGCTTACTTCCCCCGCTTTTTAAAATCACTGCTTCTAGAAGGTTTACATGATTTCTTTAAAAAACACGAGTTTTTAGAATATGTGTTTTCTTTCATAAATGGAATCAACAAAGTATGCACATTCTTCGTCATAACGACTTTCTATAGTTTGCGCATGCGTACGGAAATAAGAAAATCTTACTTCCCCCGTTTTTTTAAATCACAACTTCTAGAAGGTTTACATGATTTCTTTAAAACACGAGTTTTTAGAAAATGTGATTTATTTCATAAATGGAATCAACAAAGTATGCACATTCTACGTCATAACGACCTTCTATAGTTTGCGCATTCGTCCGTAAATAAGAAAAGCTTACTTCCACCGTTTTTTAAAATCACAGCTTCTAGAAGGTTTACATTATTTCGTAAAAAACACGAGTTCTTAGAAAATGTGCTTTATTTCATAAATGGAATCTACAAATTATGCACATTCTACATCATAACGACTTTCTATAGTGTGCGCATGCGTCCGGAAATAAGGAAAGCTTACTTCCCCCCTTTTTTAAAATCATAGCTTCTAGAAGGTTTACGTGATTTCCTAAAAGACATGAGTTTTTAGAAAATGTGTTTTATTTCATAAATGGAATCAACAAAGTATGCACATTCTACGTCAGAACGACTTTATATAGTTTGCGTATGCGTTTGGAAATAAGAAAAGCTTAGTTCCCCCGTTTTTTAAAATCACAGCTTCTAGAAGGTTTACGTGATTTCTTAAAAAACACGAGTTTTTAGAAAATTTGTTTTATTTGTTAAATGGAATCAACAAAGTATGCACATTCTACGTCATAACGACTTTCTATAGTTTGTGCATGCGTCCGGAAATAAGAAAAGCTTACTTCCACCGTTTTTTAAAATCACAGCTTCTAGAAGGTTTACATGATTTCGTAAAAAACACGAGTTTTTAGAAAATGTGCTTTATTTCATAAACGGAATCTACAAATTATGCACATTCTACATCATAACGACTTTCTATAGTTTGCGCATGTGTCCGGAAATAAGAAAAGCTTACTTCCACCGTTTTTTAAAATCATAGCTTCTAGAAGGTTTACATGATTTCTTAAAAAACACGAGTTTCTAGAAAATGTGTTTTATTTCATAAATGGAATCAACAAAGTATGCACATTCTACGTCGTAACGACTTTCTACAGTTTGCGCATTCGTCTGGAAATTGGAAAAGCTTACTTCCACCGTTTTTTAAAATCACAGCTTCTAGAAGGTTTACATGATTTTGTAAAAAACACGAGTTTTTAGAAAATGTGCTTTATTTCATAAATGGAATCAACAAAGTATGCACATTCTACATCATAACGACTTTATATAGTTTGCGCATGCGTTTGGAAATAAGAAAAGCTTACTTCCCCCGTTTTTTAAAATCACAGCTTCTAGAAGGTTTACATGATTTCTTAAAAAACATGAGTTTTTAGAAAATGTGTTTTATTTCATAAATGGAATCAACAAAGTATGCACATTCTACGTCATACCGACTTTCTATAATTTGCGCATGCGTTTGGAAATAAGAAAAGCTTACTTCCCCCGTTTTTTAAAATCACAGCTTCTAGAAGGTTTACATGATTTTTTAAAAAACACGAGTTTTTAGAAAATGTGTTTTATTTCATAAATGGAATCAACAAACTATGCACATTCTACGTCATAACGACTTTTTATAGTTTGCGCATTCGTTCGGAAATAAGAAAATCTTACTTCCACCGTTTTTTAAAATCACAACTTCTAGAAGGTTTACATGATCTCTTAAAAAACACGAGTTTTTAGAAAATTTGTTTTATTTCATAAATGGAATCAACAAAGTATGCACATTCTACGTCATAACGACTTTCTATTGTTTGCGTATTCGTCCGGAAATAAGAAAAGCTTACTTCCCCCGTTTTTTAAAATCACAGCTTCTAGAAGGTTTACATGATTTCGTTAAAAAAACAAGTTTTTAGAAAATGTGTTTTATTTCATAAATGGAATCAACAAAGTATGCACATTCTACGTCATAACGACTTTCTATAGTTTTCGCATGCGTCCGGAAATAAGAAAAGCTTACTTCAACCGTTTTTTAAAATCACAGCTTCTAGAAGGTTTACATGATTTCGTAAAAAACACGAGTTTTTAGAAAATGTGTTTTATTTAATAAATGGAATCTACAAAGTATGCAAATTCTACGTCATAACAACTTTCTATAGTTTGCGCATGCGTCCGGAAATAAGAAAAGCTTACTTCCCCCATTTTTACATGATTTCTTAAAAAACACGAGTTTTTAGAAAATGTGTTTTATTTCATAAATGGAATCAACAAAGTATCCACATTCTACGTCATAAAGACATTCTATAGTTTGCGCATGCGTCCGGAATTAAGAAAAGCTTACTTCCACCGTTTTTTAAAATCACTTCTTCTAGAGGGTTTACATGATTTCGTAAAAAACACGAGTTTTTAGAAAATGTGCTTTATTTCATTAATGGAATCAAAAAAGTAGGCACATTCTACGACATAATGACTTTCTATAGTTTGCGCATGCGTTTGGAAATAAGAAAACCTTACTTCCCCCGTTTTTTAAAATCACAGCTTCTAGAAGGTTTGCATGATTTCTTAAAAAACACGAGTTTTTAGAAAATGTGTTTTATTTCATAAATGGAATCAACAAAGTATGCACATTCTACGTCATAACGAATTTCTATAGTTTGCGTATTCGTCCGGAAATAAGAAAAGCTTACTTCCACCGTTTTTTAAAATCACAGCTTCTAGAGTGTTTACATGATTTCGTAAAAAACACGAGTTTTTAGAAAATGTGCTTTATTTCATAAATGGAATCTACAAAGTATGCACATTCTACGTCATAACGACTTTCTATAGTTTGCGCATGCGTCCGGAAATAAGAAAAGCTTACTTCCACCGTTTTTTAAAATCACAGCTTCTAGAACGTTTACATGATTTCGTAAAAAACATGAGTTTTTAGAAAATGTGTTTTATTTCATAAATGCAATCTACAAAGTATGCAAATTCTACATCATAACGACTTTCTATAGTTTGCGCATGCGTCCGGAAATAAGAAAAGCTTACTTCCACCGTTTTTTAAAATCACAGCTTCTAGAAGGTTTACATGATTTCTTAAAAAACATGAGTTTTTAGAAAATGTGTTTTATTTCATAAATGGAATCAACAAAGTATGCACATTCTACGTCATAAGGACTTTGTATAGTTTGAGCATTCGTCCGGAAATAAGAAAATCTTACTTCCACCGTTTTTTAAAATCACAGCTTCTAGAAGGTTTACATGATTTCGTAAAAAGCACGAGTTTTTAGAAAATGTGTTTTATTTCATAAATGGAATCTACAAAGTATGCACATTCTACGTCATAACGAATTTCTATAGTTTGCGCATGCGTCCGGAAATAAGAAAAGCTTACTTCCACCGGTTTTTTAAATCACAGCTTCTAGAAGGTTTACATGATTTCGTAAAAAACGCGAGTTTTTAGAAAATGTGTTTTATTTCATAAATGGAATCAACAAAGTATGCACATTCTACGTCATAACGACTTTCTATAGCTTGCCCATGCGTTTGGAAATAAGAAAAGCTTACTTCCCCCGTTTTTTAAAATCACAACTTCTAGAAGGTTTACATGATTTCTTAAAAAACACGAGTTTTTAGAAAATCTGTTTTATTTCATCAATGGAATCAACAAAGTATGCCCATTCTACGTCATAAGGACTTTCTATAGTTTGTGCATGCATCCAGAAATAAGAAAAGCTTACTTCCACCGTTTTTTAGAATCACAGCTTCTAGAAGGTTTACATGATTTCTTAAAAAACACGAGTTTTTAGAAAATGTGTTTTATTTCATAAATGGAATCAACAAAGTATTCACATTCTATGTCATAACGACTTTCTATAGTTTGTGCATTCGTCCGGAAATAAGAAAAGCTTACTTCCACCGTTTTTTACAATCACGGCTTCTAGAAGGTTTACATGATTTCGTAAAAAACACGAGTTTTTAGAAAATGTGCTTTATTTCATAAATGGAATCTAGAAAGTATTCACATTCTACGTCATAACAAGTTTCTATAGTTCGCGCATGCATCCGGAAATAAGAAAGGCTTACTTCCCCCGTTTTTTAAAATCATAGCTTCTAGAAGGTTTACATGATTTCTTAAAAAACATGAGTTTTTAGAAAATGTGTTTTATTTCATAAATGGAATCAACAAAGTATGCACATTCTACGTCATAACGACTTTCTATAGTTTGCACATGCGTTTGGAAATAAGAAAATCTTACTTCCGCCGTTTTTTAAAATCACAGCTTGTAGAAGGTTTACATGATTTCATAAAAAACACGAGTTTTTAGAAAAAGTGTTTTATTTCATAAATGGAATCTACAAAGTATGCACATTCTACGTCATAACGAATTTCTATAGTTTGCGCATGCGTCCGGAAATAAGAAAAGCTTACTTCCACCGTTTTTTAAAATCACAGCTTCTAGAAGGTTTACATGATTTCTTAAAAAACACGAGTTTTTAGAAAATGTGCTTTATTTCATAAATGGAATCTACAAAGTATGCACATTCTACGTCATAACGACATTCTATAGTTTGCGCATTTGTCCGGAAATAAGAAAAACTTACTTCCACCGTTTTTTAAAATCACAGCTTCTAGAAGGTTTACATGATTTCGTAAAAAACATGAGTTTTTAGAAAATGTGTTTTATTTCATAAATGGAATCTACAAACTATGCACATTCTACGTCATAACGACTTTCTATAGTTTGCGCATTCGTCCGGAAATAAGAAAATCTTACTTCCATCGTTTTTTAAAATCACAGCTTCTAGAAGGTTTACATGATTTCGTAAAAAAAACGAGTTTTTAGAAAATCTGCTTTATTTCATAAATGGAATCTACAAAGTATGCACATTCTACGTCATAACGACTTTCTATAGTTTGCGCATTCGTCCGGAAATAAGAAAATCTTACTTCCACCGTTTTTTAAAATCACAGCTTCTAGAAGGTTTACACGATTTCTTAAAAAACACGAGTTTTTAGAAAATGTGTTTTATTTCATAAAAGGAATCAACAAAGTATGCAGATTCTACGTCATAACGACTTTCTATAGTTTATGCATGCGTCCGGAAATAAGAAAATCTTACTTCCACTGTTTTATAAAATCACAGCTTCTAGAAGGTTTACATGATTTCGTAAAAAACACGAGTTTCTAGAAAATGTGTTTTATTTCATAAATGTAATCAACAAAGTATGCACATTCTACGTCATAACAACTTTCTATAGTTTGCACCAGCGTCCGGAAATAAGAAAAGCTTACTTCCCCCGTTTTTTAAAATCACAGCTTCTTGAAGGTTTACATGATTTCTTAAAAAACATGATTTTTTAGAAAATGTGTTTTATTTCATAAATGGAATCAACAAAGTATGCACATTCTATGTCATAATGACTTTCTATAGTTTGCGCATGCATTTGGAAATAAGAAAAGCTTACTTCCCCCGTTTTTTAAAATCACAGCTTCTAGAAGGTTTACATGATTTCTTAAAAAACACGAGTTTTTAGAAAATGCGTTTTATTTCATAAATGGAATCAACAAAGTAAGCAAATTCTACGTCATAACGACTTTCTATAGTTTGCGCATGCGTCCAGAAATAAGAAAAGCTTACTTCCACCGTTTTTTAAAATAACAGCTTCTAGATGGTTTACATGATTTCTTAAAAAACACGAGTTTTTAGAAAATGTGTTTTATTTCATAAATGGAATCAACAAAGTATGCACATTCTACGTCATAACGACTTTCTATAGTTTGCGCATTCATCCGGAAATAAGAAAAGCTTACTTCCACCGTTTTTTAAAATCACAGCTTCTAGAAGGTTTACATGATTTCGTAAAAAAAACGAGTTTTTAGAAAATTTGCTTTATTTCATAAATGGAATCTACAAAGTATGCACATTCTACGTCATAACGACTTTCTATAGTTTGCGCATTCGTCCGGAAATAAGAAAAGCTTACTTCCCCTGTTTTTTAAAAACACAGCTTCTAGAAGGTTTACATGATATCTTAAAAAACACGAGTTTTTAGAAAATGTGTTTTATTTCATAAATGGAATCAACAAAGTATGCACATTCTACATCATAACGACTTTCTAAAGTTTGCACATGCGTCCGGAAATAAGAAAATCTTACTTCCACCGTTTTTTAAAATCACAGCTTCTAGAAGGTTTACATGATTTCGTAAAAAGCACGAGTTTTTAGAAAATGTGTTTTATTTCATAAATGGAATCTACAAAGTATGCACATTCTACGTCATAACGAATTTCTATTTTTTGCGCATGCATCCGGAAATAAGAAAAGCTTACTTCCACCGTTTTTTTAAATCACAGCTTCTAGAAGGTTTACATGATTTCGTAAAAAACACGAGTTTTTAGAAAATGTGTTTTATTTCATAAATGGAATCAACAAAGTATGCACATTCTACGTCATAACGACTTTCTATAGCTTTCCCATGAGTTTTGAAATAGGAAAAGCTTACTTCCCCCGTTTTTTAAAATCACAGCTTCTAGAAGGTTTACATGATTTCTTAAAAAACACGAGTTTTTAGAAAATCTGTTTTATTTCATCAATGGAATCAACAAAGTATGCCCATTCTACCTCATAAGGACTTTCTATAGTTTGTGCATGCTTCCAGAAATAAGAAAAGCTTACTTCCACCGTTTTTTAAAATCACAGCTTCTAGAAGGTTTACATGATTTCTTAAAAAACACGAGTTTTTAGAAAATGTGTTTTATTTCATAAATGGAATCAACAAAGTATGCACATTCTACATCATAACGACTTTCTATAGTTTGTGCATTCGTCCGGAAATAAGAAAAGCTTACTTCCACCGTTTTTTAAAATCACAGCTTCTAGAAGGTTTACATGATTTCGTAAAAAACACGAGTTTTTAGAAAATGTGCTTTATTTCATAAATGGAATCTAGAAAGTATTCACATTCTACGTCATAACAAGTTTCTATAGTTCGCGCATGCATCCGGAAATAAGAAAATCTTACTTCCCCCGATTTTTAAAATCACAGCTTCTAGAAGGTTTACATGATTTCTTAAAAAACATGAGTTTTTAGAAAATGCGTTTTATTTCATAAATGGAATCAACAAAGTATGCACATTCTACGTCATAACGACTTTCTATAGTTTGCGCATGCGTTTGGAAATAAGAAAATCTTACTTCCGCCATTTTTTAAAATCACAGCTTCTAGAAGATTTACATGATTTCATAAAAAACACGAGATTTTAGAAAAAGTGTTTTATTTCATAAATGGAATCTACAAAGTATGCACATTCTACGTCATAACGAATTTCTATAGTTTGCGCATGCGTCCGGAAATAAGAAAAGCTTACTTCCACCGTTTTTTAAAATCACAGCTTCTAGAAGGTTTACATGATTTCTTAAAAAACACGAGTTTTTAGAAAATGTGTTTTATTTCATAAATGGAATCTACAAAGTATGCAGATTCTACGTCATAACGACTTTCTATAGTTTATGCATGCGTCCGGAAATAAGAAAATCTTACTTCCACCGTTTTTTAAAATCACATCTTCTAGAAGGTTTACATGATTTCGTAAAAAACACGAGTTTCTAGAAAATGTGTTTTATTTCATAAATGGAATCAACAAAGTATGCACATTCTACGTCATAACAACTTTCTATAGTTTGCACATGCGTCCGGAAATAAGAAAATCTTACTTCCCCCGTTTTTTAAAATCACAGCTTCTTGAAGGTTTACATGATTTCTTAAAAAACATGAGTTTTTAGAAAATGTGTTTTATTTCATAAATGGAATCAACAAAGTATGCACATTCTACGTCATAATGACTTTCTATAGTTTGCGCATGCATTTGGAAATAAGAAAAGCTTACTTCCCCCGTTTTTTAAAATCACAGCTTCTAGAAGGTTTACATGATTTCTTAAAAAACACGAGTTTTTAGAAATGTGTTTTATTTCATAAATGGAATCTACAAAGTATGCACATTCTACGTCATAACGAATTTCTATAGTTTGCGCATGCGTCCGGAAATAAGAAAAGCTTACTTCCACCGTTTTTTAAAATCACAGCTTCTAGAAGGTTTACATGATTTCTTAAAAAACACGAGTTTTTAGAAAATGTGCTTTATTTCATAAATGGAATCTACAAAGTATGCACATTCTACGTCATAATGACATTCTATAGTTTGCGCATTTGTCCGGAAATAAGAAAATCTTACTTCCACCGTTTTTTAAAATCACAGCTTCTAGAAGGTTTACATGATTTCGTAAAAAACATGAGTTTTTAGAAAATGTGTTTTATTTCATAAATGGAATCTACAAAGTATGCAGATTCTACGTCATAACGACTTTCTATGGTTTATGCATGCGTCCGGAAATAAGAAAATCTTACTTCCACCGTTTTTTAAAATCACATCTTCTAGAAGGTTTACATGATTTCGTAAAAAACACGAGTTTCTAGAAAATGTATTTTATTTCATAAATGGAATCAACAAAGTATGCACATTCTACGTCATAACAACTTTCTATAGTTTGCACATGCGTCCGGAAATAAGAAAAGCTTACTTCCCCCGTTTTTTAAAATCACAGCTTCTTGAAGGTTTACATGATTTCTTAAAAAACATGAGTTTTTAGAAAATGTGTTTTATTTCATAAATGGAATCAACAAAGTATGCACATTCTTCGTCATAATGACTTTCTATAGTTTGCGCATGCATTTGGAAATAAGAAAAGCTTACTTCCCCCGTTTTTTAAAATCACAGCTTCTAGAAGGTTTACATGATTTCTTAAAAAACACGAGTTTTTAGAAATGTGTTTTATTTCATAAATGGAATCAACAAAGTATGCAAATTCTACGTCATAACGACTTTCTATAGTTTGCGCATGCGTCCAGAAATAAGAAAAGCTTACTTCCACCGTTTTTTAAAATAACAGCTTCTAGAACGTTTACATGATTTCTTAAAAAACACGAGTTTTTAGAAAATGTGTTTTATTTCATAAATGGAATCAACAAAGTATGCACATTCTACGTCATAACGACTTTCTATAGTTTGCACATTCGTCCGGAAATAAGAAAATCTTACTTCCACCGTTTTTTTAAATCACAGCTTCTAGAAGGTTTACATGATTTCGTAAAAAATATGAGTTTTTAGAAAATGTGTTTTATTTCGTAAATGGAATCTACAAAGTATGCACATTCTACGTCATAACGACTTTCTATAGTTTGTGCATGCGTCCGGAAATAAGAAAAGCTTACTTCCACCGTTTTTTTAAATCACAGCTTCTAGAAGGTTTACATGATTTCGTAAAAAACACTAGTTTTTAGAAAATGTGTTTTATTTCATAAATGGAATCAACAAAGTATGCACATTCTACGTCATAACGACTTTCTATAGTTTGCCCATTCGTTTGGAAATAAGAAAAGCTTACTTCCCCCGTTTTTTAAAATCACAGCTTCTAGAAGGTTTACATGATTTCTTTAAAAACACGAGTTTTTAGAAAATCTGTTTTATTTCATCAATGGAATCAACAAAGTATGCCCATTGTATGTCATAAGGACTTTCTATAGTTTGCGAATGCATCCGGAAATAAGAAAAGCTTACTTCCACTGTTTTTTTAAATCACAGCTTCTAGAAGGTTTACATGATTTCTTAAAAAACACGAGTTTTTAGAAAATATGTTTTATTTCATAAATGGAATCAACAAAGTATGCACATTCCATGTCATAACGAATTTCTATAGTTTGTGCATTCGTCCGGAAAAAAGAAAAGCTTACTTCCACCGTTTTTTAAAATCACAGCTTCTAGAAGTTTACATGATTTCTTAAAAAACACGAGTTTTTAGAAAATGTGTTTTATTTCATAAATGGAATCAACAAAGTATGCACATTCTACGTCATAACGACTTTCTATAGTTTGCGCATTCGTCCGGAAATAAGAAAATCTTACTTCCACCGTTTTTTAAAATCACAGCTTCTAGAAGGTTTACACGATTTCGTAAAAAACACGAGTTTTTAGAAAATGTGTTTTATTTCATAAATGGAATCAACAAAGTATGCACATTCTACATCATAACAACTTTCTATAGTTTGCACATGCGTCCGGAAATAAGAAGAGCTTACTTCCACCATTTTTTAAAATAACAGCTTCTAGAAGGTTTACATGATTTCGTAAAAAGCACGAGTTTTTAGAAAATGTGTTTTATTTCATAAATGGAATCTACAAAGTATGCACATTCTACGTCATAACGAATTTCTATAGTTTTCGCACACGTCCGGAAATAAGAAAATCTTACTTCCACCGTTTTTTTAAATCACAGCTTCTAGAAGGTTTACATGATTTCGTAAAAAACACGAGTTTTTAGAAAATGTGTTTTATTTCATAAATGGAATCAACAAAGTATGCACATTCTACGTCATAACGACTTTCTATAGCTTGCCGATGTGTTTGGAAATAAGAAAAGCTTACTTCCCCCGTTTTTTAAAATCACAGCTTCTAGAAGGTTTACATGATTTCCAGAAATAAGAAGAGCTTACTTCCACCTTTTTTTAAAATAACAGCTTCTAGAAGGTTTACATGATTTCTTAAAAAACACGAGTTTTTAGAAAATGTGTTTTACTTCATAAATGGAATCAACAAAGTATATACATTCTACGTCATAACGACTTTCTATAGTTTGCCCATGCGTTTGGAAATAAGAAAAGCTTACTTCCCCCGTTTTTTAAAATCACAGCTTCTAGAAGGTTTACATGATTTCTTAAAAAACACGAGTTTTTAGAAAATCTGTTTTACTTCATCAATGGAATCAACAAAGTTTGCACATTCTACGTCATAACGCCTTTCTATAGTTTGCGCATGCATCCGGAAATAAGAAAACCTTACTTCGACCGTTTTTTAAAATCACTACTTCTAGAAGGTTTACATGATTTCTTAAAAAACAGGAGTTTTTAGAAAATGTGTTTTATTTCATAAATGGAATCAACAAAGTATGCACATTCTACGTCATAACGACTTTCTATAGTTTTTGCATTCGTCCGGAAATAAGAAAAGCTTACTTCCACCGTTTTTTAAAATCACAGTTTCTAGAAGGTTTACATGATTTCGTAAAAAACACGAGTTTTTAGAAAATGTGCTTTATTTCATGAATGGAATCTAGAAAGTATTCACATTCTACGTCATAACGACTTTCTATAGTTTGCGCATGCGTCCGGAAATAAGAAAAGCTTACTTCCCCCGTTTGTTAAAATCACAGCTTCTAGAAAGTTTACATGATTTCTTAAAAAACATGAGTTTTTAGAAAATGTGTTTTATTTCATAAATGGAATCAACAAAGTATGCACATTCTACGTCATAACGACTTTCTATAGTTTGCGCATACGTTTGGAAATAAGAAAATCTTACTTCCGTCGTTTTTTAAAATCACAGCTTCTAGAAGGTTTACATGATATCTTAAAAAACACGAGTTTTTAGAAAATGTGTTTTATTTCATAATTGGAATCAGCAAAGTATGCACATTCTATGTCATAAAGACTTTCTATAGTTTGCGCATGCGTCCGGAAATAAGAAAAGCTTACTTTCACAGTTTTTTAAAATCAGAGCTTCTAGAAGGTTTACATGATTTCTTAAAAAACACGAGTTTTTAGAAAATGTGTTTTATTTCATAAATGGAATCAACAAAGTACGCACATTCTACATCATAACAACTTTCTATAGTTTGCGCATGCATCCAGAAATAAGAAGATCTTACTTCCACCTTTTTTAAAATAACAGCTTCTAGAAGGTTTACATGATTTCTTAAAAAACATGAGTTTTTAGAAAATGTGTTTTATTTCATAAATGGAATCAACAAAGTATGCACATTCTACGTCATAACGACCTTGTATAGTTTGCGCATGCGTCCAGAAATAAGAAAAGCTTACTTCCACCGTTTTTTAAAATAACAGCTTCTAGAAGCTTTACATGATTTCTTAAAAAACATGAGTTTTTAGAAAATGTGTTTTATTTCATAAATGGAATGAACAAAGTATGCACATTCTACGTCATAACGACTTTCTATAGTTTGTTAATTCGTCCGGAAATAAGAAAAGCTTACTTCCACCGTTTTTTAAAATCACAGTTTCTAGAAGGTTTACATGATTTCGTAAAAAACACGAGTTTTTAGAAAATGTGCTTTATTTCATAAATGGAATCTAGAAAGTATTCACATTCTCCGTCATAATGACTTTCTATATTTTGCCAATGCGTTTGGAAATAAGAAAAGCTTACTTCCCCTGTTTTTTAAAAACACAGCTTCTAGAAGGTTTACATGATATCTTAAAAAACGCGAGTTTTTAGAAAATGTGTTTTATTTCATAAATGGAATCAACAAAGTATGCACATTCCACGTCATAAAGACTTTCTATAGTTTGCGCATGCGTCCGGAAATAAGAAAAGCTTACTTCCACCGTTTTATAAAATCACAGCTTCTAGAAGGTTTACATGATTTCCTAAAAAACACGAGTTTTTAGAAAATGTGTTTTATTTCATAAATGGAATCAACAAACTATGCACATTCTAACTCATAACGACTTTCTATAGTTTGCGCATGCGTCCGGAAATAAGAAAAGCTTACTTCCACCGTTTTTAAAAATCACAGCTTCTAGAAGGTTTACATGATTTCTTAAAAAACACGAGTTTTTAGAAAATGTGTTTTATTTCATAAATGGAATCAACAAAGTATGCACATTCTACATCATAACGACTTTCTATAGTTTGCGCATTCGTCCGGAAATAAGAAAATCTTACTTCCACCGTTTTTTAAAATCACAGCTTCTAGAAGGTTTACATGATTTCGTAAAAAACACGAGTTTTTAGAAAATGTGTTTTATTTCATAAATGGAATCTACAAAGTATGCACATTCTACGTCATAACGACTTGCTATAGTTTGCGCATGCGTCCGGAAATAAGAAAAGCTTACTTCCACCATTTTTTTAAATCATAGCTTCTAGAAGGTTTACATGATTTCGTAAAAAACACGAGTTTTTAGAAAATGTGTTTTATTTCATAAATGGAATCAACAAAGTATGCACATTCTACGTCATAACGACTTTCTATAGTTTGCGCATGCATTTGGAAATAAGAAAAGCTTACTTCCCTCGTTTTTTAAAATCACAGCTTCTGGAAGGTTTACATGATTTCTTAAAAAACACGGGTTTTTAGAAAATGTGTTTTATTTCATAAATGGAATCAACAAAGTATGCACATTCTACGTCATAAGGACTTTCTACAGTTTGCGCATGCGTCCGGAAATAAGAAAAGCTTACTTCCACCGCTTTTTAAAATCACAGCTTCTAGAAGGTTTACATTATTTCGTAAAAAACACGAGTTTTTAGAAAATGTGCTTTATTTCATAAATGGAATCTACAAAGTATGCACGTTCTACATCATAACTACTTTCTATAGTTTGCGCATGCGTCCGGAAATAAGAAAAGCTTACTTCCCCCGTTTTTTAAAACCACAGCTTCTAGAAGGTTTACATGATTTCTTAAAAAACATGAGTTTTTAGAAAATGTGTTTTATTTCATAAATGGAATCAACAAAGTATGCACATTCTAAGTCATAACGACTTTCTATAGTTTGTGCATGCGTTTGGAAATAAGAAAAGCTTAATTCCCCTGTTTTTTAAAAACACAGCTTCTAGAAGGTTTACATGATATCTTAAAAAACACGAGTTTTTAGAAAATGTGTTTTATTTCATAAATGGAATCAACAAAGTATGCACATTCTACGTCATAACGACTTTCTATAGTTTGCGCATGCGTCCGGAAATAAGAAAAGCTTACTTCCACCGTTTTTTAAAATCACAACTTCTAGAAGGTTTACATGATTTCTTAAAAAACACGAGTTTTTAGAAAATGTGTTTTATTTCATAAATGGAATCAACAAATTATGCACATTCTACATCATAACAACTTTCTATAGTGTGCGCATGTGTCCGGAAATAAGAAGACCTTACTTCCACCGTTTTTTAAAATAACAGCTTCTAGAAGCTTTACATGATTTCTTAAAAAACACGAGTTTTTTGAAAATGTGTTTTATTTCATCAATGGAATCAACAAAGTATGCACATTCTACGTCATAAGGACTTTGTATAGTTTGCGCATTCGTCCGGAAATAAGAAAATCTTACTTCCACCGTTTTTTAAAATCACAGCTTCTAGAAGGTTTACATGATTTCATAAAAAACACGAGTTTTTAGAAAATGTGTTTTATTTCATAAATGGAATCTACAAAGTATGCACATTCTACGTCATAACGACTTTCTATAGTTTGCGCATGCGTCCGGAAATAAGAAAATATTACTTCCACCGTTTTTTTAAATCACAGCTTCTAGAAGGTTTACATGATTTCGTAAAAAACACGAGTTTTTAGAAAATGTGTTTTATTTCATAAATGGAATCAACAAAGTATGCACATTCTACGTCATAACGACTTTCTATAGTTTTCCCATGCGTTTGGAAATAAGAAAAGCTTACTTCCCCCGTTTTTTAAAAATCACAGCTTCTAGAAGGTTTACATGATTTCTTAAAAAACACGAGTTTTTAGAAAATCTGTTTTATTTCATAAATGGAATCAACAAAGTATGCCCACTCTACGTCATAAGGACTTGCTATAGTTTGCGCATGCATCCGGAAATCAGAAAAGCTTACTTCCACCGTTTTTTAAAATCACAGCTTCTAGAAGGTTTACATGATTTCTTAAAAAACATGAGTTTTTAGAAAATGTGTTTTATTTCATAAATGGAATCAACAAAGTATGCACATTCTACGTCATAACGACTTTCTATAGTTTGCGCATGCGTTTGGAAATAAGAAAATCTTACTTCCGCCGTTTTTTAAAATCACAACTTCTAGAAGGTTTACATGATATCTTAAAAAACACGAGTTTTTAGAAAATGTGTTTTATTTAATAAATGGATTCAACAAAGTATGCACATTCTACATCATAACAACTTTCTATAGTTTGCGCATGCGTCCAGAAATAAGAAGAGCTTACTTCCACCGTTTTTTAAAATAACAACTTCTAGAAGGTTTACATGATTTCTTAAAAAACACGAGTTTTTAGAAAGTGTGTTTTATTTCATAAATGGAATCAACAAAGTATGCACATTCTACGTCATAACGACTTTGTATAGTTTGCGCATGCGTCCAGAAATAAGAAAAGCTTACTTCCACCGTTTTTTAAAATAACAGCTTCTAGAAGCTTTACATGATTTCTTAAAAAACACGAGTTTTTAGAAAATGTGTTTTATTTCATAAATGGAATCAACAAAGTATGCACATTCTACGTCAGAACGACTTTCTATAGTTTGTGCATTCGTCCCGAAATAAGAAAAGCTTACTTCCACCGTTTTTTAAAATAACAGCTTCTAGAAGGTTTACATGATTTCGTAAAAAACACGAGTTTTTAGAAAATGTGATTTATTTCATAAATGGAATCTAGAAAGTATTCACATTCTACGTCATAATGACTTTCTATATTTTGCGCATGCGTCCGGAAATAAGAAAAGCTTATTTCCCCTGTTTTTTAAAAACACATCTTCCAGAAGGTTTACATGATATCTTAAAAAACACGAGTTTTTAGAAAATGTGTTTTATTTCATAAATGGAATCAACAAAGTATGCACATTCTACGTCATAACGACTTTCTATAGTTTGCGCATGCGTCCGGAAATAAGAAAAGCTTACTTCCACCGTTTTATAAAATCACAGCTTCTAGAAGGTTTACATGATTTCTTAAAAAACACGAGTTTTTAGAAAATGTGTTTTATTTCATAAATGGAATCAACAAAGTATGCACATTCTACGTCATAATGACTTTCTATAGTTTGTGCATTCGTCCGGAAATAAGAAAAGCTTACTTCCACCGTTTTTTAAAATCACAGCTTCTAGAAGGTTTACATGATTTCGTAAAAAAAACGAGTTTTTAGAAAAGGTGCTTTATTTCATAAATGGAATCAACAAAGTATGCACATTCTACGTCATAAGGACTTTGTATAGTTTGCGCATTCGACCGGAAATAAGAAAATCTTACTTCCACCGTTTTTTAAAATCACTGCTTCTAGAAGGTTTACATGATTTCCTAAAAAACACGAGTTTTTAGAAAATGTGTTTTATTTCATAAATGGAATCTACAAAGTATGCACATTCTACGTCATAACGACTTTCTATAGTTTGCGCATGCATCCGGAAATAAGAAAAGCTTACTTCCACTGTTTTTTTAAATCACAGCTTCTAGAAGGTTTACATGATTTCGTAAAAAACACGAGTTTTTAGAAAATGTGTTTTATTTCATAAATGGAATCAACAAAGTATGCACATTCTACGTCATAACGACTTTCTATAGTTTGCGCATGCGTCCGGAAATAAGAAAAGCTTACTTCCACCGTTTTTTAAAATCACAACTTCTAGAAGGTTTACATGATTTCGTAAAAAACACGAGTTTTTAGAAAATGTGCTTTATTTCATAAATGGAATCTAGAAAGTATTCACATGTTACGTCATAACGAGTTTCTATAGTTTGCGCATGCGTCCGGAAATAAGAAAAGCTTACTTCCCCCGTTTTTTAAAATCACATCTTCTAGAAGGTTTACATGATTTCTTAAAAAACATGAGATTTTAGAAAATGTGTTTTATTTCATAAATGGAATCAACAAAGTATGCACATTCTACGTCATAACGACTTTCTATAGTTTGCACATGAGTTTGGAAATAAGAAAATATTACTTCCACCGTTCTTTAAAATCACAGCTTCTAGAAGGTTTACATGATTTCGTAAAAAACATGAATTTTTAGAAAAAGTGTTTTATTTCATAAATGGAATCAACAATTTATGCACATTCTACGTCATAACGCCTTTCTATAGTTTGCGCATGCATCCGGAAATAAGAAAAGCTTACTTCCACCGTTTTTTAAAATCACAGCTTCTAGAAGGTTTACATAATTTCTTAAAAAACAGGGGTTTTTAGAAAATGTGTTTTATTTCATAAATGGAATCAACAAAGTATGCACATTCTACGTCATAACGACTTTCTATAGTTTGTGCATTCGTCAGGAAATAAGAAAAGCTTACTTCCACCGTTTTTTAAAATCACAGCTTCTAGAAGGTTTACATGATTTCGTAAAAAACGCGAGTTTTTAGAAAATGTGTTTTATTTCATAAATGGAATCAACAAAGTATGCACATTCTACGTCATAACGACTTTCTATAGTTTGCGCATGCGTTTGGAAATAAGAAAATCTTACTTCCCCCGTTTTTTAAAATCACAGCTTCTAGAAGGTTTACATGATTTCTTAAAAAACATGAGTTTTTAGAAAATGTATTTTATTTCATAAATGGAATCAACAAAGTATGCACATTCTACGTCATAACGACTTTCTATAGTTTGCGCATGCGTTTGGAAATAAGAAAATCTTACTTCCGCCGTTTTTTAAAATCACAGCTTCTAGAAGGTTTACATGATATCTTAAAAAACACGAGTTTTTAGAAAATGTGTTTTATTTAATAATTGGAATCAGCAAAGTATGCACATTCTACGTCATAACGACTTTCTATAGTTTGTGCATTCGTCCGGAAATAAGAAAAGCTTACTTCCACCGTTTTTTAAAATCACAGCTTCTAGAAGGTTTACATGATTTCGTAAAAAACACGAGTTTTTAGAAAATGTGTTTTATTTCATAAATGGAATCAACAAAGTATGCACATTCTACGTCATAACGACTTTCTATAGTTTGCGCATGCGTTTGGAAATAAGAAAATCTTACTTCCCCCCTTTTTTAAAATCACAGCTTCTAGAAGGTTTACATGATTTCTTAAAAAACATGAGTTTTTAGAAAATGTATTTTATTTCATAAATGGAATCAACAAAGTATGCACATTCTACGTCATAACGACTTTCTATAGTTTGCGCATGCGTTTGGAAATAAGAAAATCTTACTTCCGCCGTTTTTTAAAATCACAGCTTCTAGAAGGTTTACATGATATCTTGAAAAACACGAGTTTTTAGAAAATGTATTTTATTTCATAAATGGAATCAACAAAGTATGCACATTCTACGTCATAACGACTTTCTATAGTTTGCGCATGCGTTTGGAAATAAGAAAATCTTACTTCCCCCGTTTTTTAAAATCACAGCTTCTAGAAGGTTTACATGATTTCTTAAAAAACATGAGTTTTTAGAAAATGTATTTTATTTCATAAATGGAATCAACAAAGTATGCACATTCTACGTCATAACGACTTTCTATAGTTTGCGCATGCGTTTGGAAATAAGAAAATCTTACTTCCGCCGTTTTTTAAAATCACAGCTTCTAGAAGGTTTACATGATATCTTAAAAAACACGAGTTTTTAGAAAATGTGTTTTATTTCATAATTGGAATCAGCAAAGTATGCACATTCTACGTCATAAAGACTTTCTATAGTTTGCGCATGCGTCCGGAAATAAGAAAAGCTTACCTGCACAGTTTTTATAAAATCACAGCTTCTAGAAGGTTTACATGATTTCTTAAAAAACACGAGTTTTTAGAAAATGTGTTTTATTTCATAAATGGAATCAACAAAGTATACACATTCTACATCATAAAAACTTTCTATAGTTTGCGCATGCGTCTAGAAATAAGAAGAGCTTACTTCCACCGTTTTTTAAAATAACAGCTTCTAGAAGGTTTACATGATTTCTTAAAAAACACGAGTTTTTAGAAAATGTGTTTTATTTCATAAATGGAATCAACAAAGTATGCACATTCTACGTCATAACGACTTTGTATAGTTTGTGCATGCGTCCAGAAATAAGAAAATCTTACTTCCACCATTTTTTAAAATAACAGCTTCTAGAAGCTTTACATGATTTCTTAAAAACCACGAGTTTTTAGAAAATGTGTTTTATTCCATAAATGGAATCAACAAAGTATGCACATTCTACGTCAGAACGACTTTATATAGTTTGTGCATTCGTCCCGAAATAAGAAAAGCTTACTTCCACCGTTTTTTAAAATAACAGCTTCTAGAAGGTTTACATGATTTCATAAAAAACACGAGTTTTTAGAAAATGTGCTTTATTTCATAAATGGAATCTAGAAAGTATTCACATTCTACGTCATAACGACTTTCTATATTTTGCGCATGCGTCCGGAAATAAGAAAAGCTTTCTTCCCCTGTTTTTTAAAAACACAGCTTCTAGAAGGTTTACATGATATCTTAAAAAACACGAGTTTTTAGAAAATGTGTTTTATTTCATAAATGGGATCAACAAAGTATGCACATTCCACGTCATAAAGACTTTCTATAGTTTGCGCATGCGTACGGAAATAAGAAAAGCTTACTTCCACCGTTTTATAAAATCACAGCTTCTAGAAGGTTTACATGATTTCTTAAAAAAAACGAGTTTTTAGAAAATGTGTTTTATTTCATAAATGGAATCAACAAACTATGCACATTCTACGTCATAACGACTTTCTATAGTTTGCGCATTCGTCCGGAAATAAGAAAATCTTACTTCCACCGTTTTTTAAAATCACAGCTTCTAGAAGGTTTACATGATTTCATAAAGAACACGAGTTTTTAGAAAATGTGTTTTATTTCATAATTGGAATTAGCAAACTATGCACATTCTACGTCATAACGACTTTCTATAGTTTGCGCATGCGTCCGGAAATAAGAAAAGCTTACTTCCACCGTTTTATAAAATCACAGCTTCTAGAAGGTTTACATGATTTCTTAAAAAACACGAGTTTTTAGAAAATGTGTTTTATTTCATAAATGGAATCAACAAAGTATGCACATTCTACATCATAACAACTTTCTATAGTTTGCGCATGCGTCCGGAAATAAGAAGACCTTACTTCCACCGTTTTTTAAAATAAAAACTTCTAGAAGCTTTACATGATTTCTTAAAAAACATGAGTTTTTAGACAATGTGTTTTATTTCATAAATGGAATCAACAAAGTATGCACATTCTACGTCATAAGGACTTTGTATAGTTTGCGCATTCGACCGGAAATAAGAAAATCTTACTTCCACCGTTTTTTAAAATCACAGCTTCTAGAAGGTTTACATGATTTCCTAAAAAATACGAGTTTTTAGAAAATGTGTTTTATTTCATAAATGGAATCTACAAAGAATGCACATTCTACGTCATAACGACTTTCTATAGTTTGCGCATGCGTTTGGAAATAAGAAAAGCTTACTTCCCCCATTTTTTAAAATCACAGCTTCTAGAAGGTTTACATGATTTCTTAAAAAACACGAGTTTTTAGAAAATGTGTTTTATTTCCTAAATGGAATCAACAAAGTATGCACATTCTACTTCCTAACGACTTTCTATAGTTTGCGCATGCGTTTGGAAATAAGAAAAGCTTACTTCCCCCGTTTTTAAAAATCACAGCTTCTAGAAGGTTTACATGATTTCTTAAAAAACAAGAGTTTTTAGAAAATCTGTTTTATTTCATCAATGGAATCAACAAAGTATGCCCATTCTACGTCATAAGGACTTTCTATAGTTTGCGCATGCATCCGGAAATAAGAAAAGCTTACTTCCACCGTTTTTTAAAATCACAGCTTCTAGTAGGTTTACATGATTTCTTAAAAAACACGAGTTTTTAGAAAATGTGTTTTATTTCATAAATGGAATCAACAAAGTATGCACGTTCTATGTCATAACGACTTTCTATAGTTTGTGCATTCGTCCGGAAATAAGAAAAGCTTACTTCCACCATTTTTTAAAATCACAGCTTCTAGAAGGTTTACATGATTTCGTAAAAAACACGAGTTTTTACAAAATGTGCTTTATTTCATAAATGGAATCTAGAAAGTATTCACATTCTACGTCATAACGAGTTTCTATAGTTTGCGCATGCGTCCGGAAATAAGACAAGCTTACTTCCCCCGTTTTTTAAAATCACAGCTTCTAGAAGGTTTACATGATTTCTTAAAAAACATGAGTTTTTAGAAAATGTGTTTTATTTCATAAATGGAATCAACAAACTATGCACATTCTACGTCATAACGACTTTCTATAGTTTGCGCATTCGTCCGGAAATAAGAAAATCTTACTTCCGCCGTTTTTTAAAATCACAGCTTCTAGAAGGTTTACATGATTTCGTAAAAAACACGAGTTTTTAGAAAATGTGTTTTATTTCATAAATGGAATCAACAAAGTATGCACGTTCTATGTCATAACGACTTTCTATAGTTTGTGCATTCGTCCGGAAATAAGAAAAGCTTACTTCCACCATTTTTTAAAATCACAGCTTCTAGAAGGTTTACATGATTTCTTAAAAAACACAGGTTTTTAGAAAATGTGTTTTATTTCATAAATGGAATCAACAAAGTATGCACATTCTACGTCATAAGGACTTTCTAAAGTTTGCGCATGCGTCCGGAAATAAGAAAAGCTTACTTCCACCGTTTTTTAAAATCACAGCTTCTAGAAGGTTTACATGATTTCTTAAAAAACACGAGTTTTTAGAAAATGTGTTTTATTTCATAAATGGAATCAACAAACTATGCACATTCTATGTCATAACGACTTTCTATAGTTTGCGCATTCGTCCGGAAATAAGAAAAGCTTACTTCCACCGCTTTTTAAAATCACAGCTTCTAGAAGGTTTACATTATTTCGTAAAAAACACGAGTTTTTAGAAAATGTGCTTTATTTCATAAATGGAATCTACAAAGTATGCACGTTCTACATCATGACTACTTTCTATAGTTTGCGCATGCGTCCGGAAATAAGAAAAGCTTACTTCCCCCGTTTTTTAAAACCACAGCTTCTAGAAGGTTTACATCATTTCTTAAAAAACATGAGTTTTTAGAAAATGTGTTTTATTTCATAAATGGAATCTACAAAGTATGCACATTCTACGTCATAACGACTTTATATAGTTTGCGCATGCGTTTGGAAATAAGAAAAGCTTACTTCCCCTATTTTTTAAAAACACAGCTTCTAGAAGGTTTACCTGATATCTTAAAAAACAAAAGTTTTTAGAAAATGTGTTTTATTTCATAAATGGAATCAACAAAGTATGCACATTCTACGTCATAACGACTTTCTATAGTTTGCGCATGCGTCCGGAAATAAGAAAAGCTTACTTCCACCGTTTTTTAAGATCTTAGCTTCTAGAAGGTTTACATGATTTCTTAAAAAACACGAGTTTTTAGAAAATGTGTTTTATTTCATAAATGGAATGAACAAAGTATGCCCATTCTACGTCATAAGGACTTGCTATAGTTTGCGCATGCATCAGGAAATAAGAAAAGCTTATTTCCACCGTTTTTTAAAATCACAGCTTCTAGAAGGTTTACATGATTTCGTAAAAAACACGAGTTTTTAGAAAATGTGTTTTATTTCATAAATGGAATCAACAAAGTATGCACATTCTATGTCATAACAACTTTCTATAGTTTGCGCATGCATTTGGAAATAAGAAAAGCTTACTTCCCTCGTTTTTTAAAATCACACCTTCTAGAAGGTTAACATGATTTCGTAAAAAACACGAGTTTTTAGAAAACGTGCTTTATTTCATAAATGGAATCTAGAAAGTATTCACATTCTATGTCATAACGACTTTCTATAGTTTGCGCATGCGTCCGGAAATAAGAAAAGCTTACTTCCCCCGTTTGTTAAAATCACAGCTTCTAGAAGGTTTACATGATTTCTTAAAAAACATGAGTTTTTAGAAAATGTGTTTTATTTCATAAATGGAATCAACAAAGTATGCACATTCTACGTCATAACGACTTTCTATAGTTTGCGCATGCGTTTGGAAATAAGAAAATCTTACTTCCGCCGTTTTTTAAAATCACAGCTTCTAGAAGGTTTACATGATATCTTAAAAAACACGAGTTTTTAGAAAATGTGTTTTATTTCATAATTGGAATCAGCAAAGTATGCACATTCTACGTCATAAAGATTTTCTATAGTTTGCGCATGCGTCCGGAAATAAGAAAAGCTTACTTTCACAGTTTTTTAAAATCAGAGCTTCTAGAAGGTTTACATGATTTCTTAAAAAACACGAGTTTTTAGAAAATGTGTTTTATTTCATAAATGGAATCAACAAAGTATGCACATTCTACGTCATAACGACGTTGTGTAGTTTGCGCATGCGTCCAGAAATAAGAAAAGCTTACTTCCACCATTTTTTAAAATAACAGCTTCTAGAAGCTTTACATGATTTCTTAAAAAACACGAGTTTTTAGAAAATGTGTTTTATTTCATAGATGGAATCAACAAAGTATGCACATTCTACGTCATAAGGACTTTCTATAGTTTGTGCATTCGTCCGCAAATAAGAAAAGCTTACTTCCACCGTTTTTTAAAATCACAGCTTCTAGAAGGTTTACATGATTTCGTAAAAAACACGAGTTTTTAGAAAATATGCTTTATTTCATAAATGGAATCTAGAAAGTATTCACATTCTATGTCATAACGACTTTATATAGTTTGCGCATGCGTCCGGAAATAAGAAAAGCTTACTTCCCCCGTTTGTTAAAATCACAGCTTCTAGAAGGTTTACATGATTTCTTAAAAAACATGAGTTTTTAGAAAATGTGTTTTATTTCATAAATGGAATCAACAAAGTATGCACATTCTACGTCATAACGACTTTCTATAGTTTGCGCATGCGTTTGGAAATAAGAAAATCTTACTTCCGCCGTTTTTTAAAATCACAGCTTCTAGAAGGTTTACATGATATCTTAAAAAACACGAGTTTTTAGAAAATGTGTTTTATTTCATAATTGGAATCAGCAAAGTATGCACATTCTACGTCATAAAGATTTTCTATAGTTTGCGCATGCGTCCGGAAATAAGAAAAGCTTACTTTCACAGTTTTTTAAAATCAGAGCTTCTAGAAGGTTTACATGATTTCTTAAAAAACACGAGTTTTTAGAAAATGTGTTTTATTTCATAAATGGAATCAACAAAGTATGCACATTCTACATCATAACAACTTTCTATAGTTTGCGCATGCGTCCAGAAATAAGAAGAGCTTACTTCCACCTTTTTTAAAAATAACAGCTTCTAGAAGGTTTACATGATTTCTTAAAAAACACGAGTTTTTAGAAAATGTGTTTTATTTCATAAATGGAATCAACAAAGTATGCACATTCTACGTCATAACGACTTTTTATAGTTTGCGCATGCGTCTAGAAATAAGAAGAGCTTACTTCCACTATTTTTTAAAATAACAGCTTCTAGAAGGTTTACATGATATCTTAAAAAACACGAGTTTTTAGAAAATGTGTTTTATTTCATAATTGGAATCAGCAAAGTATGCACATTCTACGTCATAAAGACTTTCTATAGTTTCCGCATGCGTCCGGAAATAAGAAAAGCTTACTTCCACAGTTTTTTAAAATCACAGCTTCTAGAAGGTTTACATGATTTCTTAAAAAACACGAGTTTTTAGAAAATGTGTTTTATTTCATAAATGGAATCAACAAAGTATGCACATTCTACATCATAACAACTTTCTATAGTTTGCGCATGCGTCCAGAAATAAGAAGAGCTTACTTCCACCTTTTTTTAAAATAACAGCTTCTAGAAGGTTTACATGATTTCTTAAAAAACACGAGTTTTTAGAAAATGTGTTTTATTTCATAAATGGAATCAACAAAGTATGCACATTCTACGTCATAACGACCTTGTATAGTTTGCGCATGCGTCCAGAAATAAGAAAAGCTTACTTCCACCGTTTTTTAAAATTACAGCTTCTAGAAGCTTTACATGATTTCTTAAAAAACACGAGTTTTTAGAAAATGTGTTTTATTTCATAAATGGAATCAACAAAGTATGCACATTTTACGTCATAACGACTTTCTATAGTTTGTGCATTCGTCCGGAAATAAGAAAAGCTTACTTCCACCGTTTTTTAAAATCACAGCTTCTAGAAGGTTTACATGATTTCGTAAAAAACACGAGTTTTTGAAAATGTGCTTTATTTCATAAATGTAATCTAGAAAGTATTCACATTCTATGTCATAACGACTTTCTATATTTTGCCAATGCGTTTGGAAATAAGAAAAGCTTACTTCCCCTATTTTTTAAAAACACAGCTTCTAGAAGGTTTACATGATATCTTAAAAAACACGAGTTTTTAGAAAATGTGTTTTATTTCATAAATGGAATCAACAAAGTATGCACATTCCACGTCATAAAGACTTTCTATAGTTTGCGCATGCGTCCGGAAATAAGAAAAGCTTACTTCCACCGTTTTATAAAATCACAGCTTCTAGAAGGTTTACATGATTTCTTAAAAAACACGAGTTTTTAGAAAATGTGTTTTATTTCATAAATGGAATCAACAAACTATGCACATTCTAACTCATAACGACTTTCTATAGTTTGCGCATGCGTCCGGAAATAAGAAAAGCTTACTTCCACCGTTTTTAAAAATCACAGCTTCTAGAAGGTTTACATGATTTCTTAAAAAACACGAGTTTTTAGAAAATGTGTTTTATTTCATAAATGGAATCTACAAAGTATGCACATTCTACGTCATAACGACTTTCTATAGTTTGCGCATTCGTCCGGAAATAAGAAAATCTTACTTCCACCGTTTTTTAAAATCACAGCTTCTAGAAGGTTTACCTGATTTCGTAAAAAACACGAGTTTTTAGAAAATGTGTTTTATTTCATAAATGGAATCTACCATTAGAGAAATTTTGAGGTAAAAAAAGGGCCTCAAAACAAAAAAAATGTACTATAAAATACAACGAATCACATTCTAGTAGATGACATCATCCCCCTTGGTGAGGTGGCATTGCATGAGTTAAGAATGCTTATTTGTCAAATTTTCTATGGTGGATGAAAACACATAGTTAACCAAGGTAGTGGTGTAAGTACTTTTAAGTCATAAAGTAAAGTACTCATAATGATAGTCTTTTTCATAAAATAATATTATTGTCATTTTCAAGTAAAGTACTCATAATGAATGTCTTTTCACACTTTAACATAAAATAATATTATTGTCATTTTCAAGTGAAGTACTCTTAATTAATAAAGAAAGTCCTTTCACATTTTTTTATAAAATAATATATTATCATTTTTATGTTTTTAATTTTAAATTATATATTCACTCAATTCTATTTAATAACATAATGTCAAACTAATAAAGAATAACAATAGATTTAATAAATAATAATAATAATAATAATAATGCAATGTGGATTATAATAATATTATTGACATTTTACATGTAAATAAATTCTCAATTAAATTACATTATTAAATTCATGAGAAAAGTACTGAATATAAAAAGTCAACATAAAATTTAAAAAAAAACTCTTAAAAATGTTTTTTATTATTTAATTTCATTTGCAAGTTCAAGACAAATAAATGTTAAAGGACAATACATTTTTGGGAATTTACAATGAATCTTAGTCACATCAATGTAGACTTATTTTATTAATTTTATTTCTAGAGAATTTTGAAAAGTAACTCAACCATGGTTATTTATATTGTGAATAGAAAATAGTGTGGGAGGTGACTTGTCATATATACCTACCCCATAAAACCCCCAATTCATAATATTTTAATATATCTCATATTTTTGTAGTACATCTCTTAGGAGGCCCTTTTTTGACCTCAAAATCTCTCTAATGAAAGTATGCACATTCTACATCATAACGACTTTCTATAGTTTGCGCATGCGTCCGGAAATAAGAAAAGCTTACTTCCACCGTTTTTTAAAATCACAGCTTCTAGAAGGTTTACATGATTTCTTAAAAAACACGGGTTTTTAGAAAATGTGTTTTATTTCATAAATGGAATCAACAAAGTATGCACATTCTACGTCATAAGGACTTTCTACAGTTTGCGCATGCGTCCGGAAATAAGAAAAGCTTACTTCCACCGTTTTTTAAAATCACAGCTTCTAGAAGGTTTACATGATTTCTTAAAAAACACGAGTTTTTAGAAAATGTGTTTTATTTCATAAATGGAATCAACAAAGTATGCCCATTCTACGTCATAAGGACTTGCTATAGTTTGCGCATGCATCCGGAAATAAGAAAAGCTTACTTCCACCGTTTTTTAAAATCACAGCTTCTAGAAGGTTTACATGATTTCTTAAAAAACAGGAGTTTTTAGAAAATGTGTTTTATTTCATAAATGGAATCAACAAAGTATGCACATTCTACGTCATAACGACTTTCTATAGTTTGTGCATTCGTCCGGAAATAAGAAAAGCTTACTTCCACCGTTTTTTAAAATCACAACTTCTAGAACGTTTACATGATTTCTTAAAAAACACGAGTTTTTAGAAAATGTGATTTATTTCATAAATGGAATCTAGAAAGAATTCACATTCTACGTCATAACGACTTTCTACAGTTTGCACATGCATCCGGAAATAAGAAAAGCTTACTTCCCCCGTTTTTTAAAATCAAAGCTTCTAGAAGGTTTACATGATTTCTTAAAAAAAATGAGTTTTTAGAAAATGTGTTTTATTTCATAAATGGAATCAACAAAGTATGCACATTCTACGTCATAACGACTTTATATAGTTTGCTCATGCGTTTGGAAATAAGAAAATCTTACTTCCGCCGTTTTTTAAAATCACAGCTTCTAGAAGGTTTACATGATATCTTAAAAAACACGAGTTTTTAGAAAATGTGTTTTATTTCATAATTGGAATCAGCAAAGTATGCACATTCTACGTCATAAAGACTTTCTATTGTTTGCGCATGCGTCCGGAAATAAGAAAAGCTTACTTGCACAGTTTTTATAAAATCACAGCTTCTAGAAGGTTTACATGATTTCTTAAAAAACACGAGTTTTTAGAAAATGTGTTTTATTTCATAAATGGAATCAACAAAGTATGCACATTCTACGTCATAACGACTTTGTATAGTTTGCGCATGCGTCCAAAAATAAGAAAAGCTTAGTTCCACCGTTTTTTAAAATAACAGCTTCTAGAAGCTTTACATGATTTTTTAAAAAACACGACTTTTTAGAAAATGTGTTTTATTTCATAAATGGAATCAACAAAGTATGCACATTCTACGTCATAACGACTTTCTATAGTTTGTGCATTCGTACCGAAATAAGAAAAGCTTACTTCCACCGTTTTTTAAAATAACAACTTCTAGAAGGTTTACATGATTTCGTCAAAAACACGAGTTTTTAGAAAATGTGCTTTATTCCATAAATGGAATCTAGAAAGTATTCACATTCTACGTCATAACGACTTTCTATATTTTGCGCATGCGTCCGGAAATAAGAAAAGCTTACTTCCCCTGTTTTTTAAAAACACAGCTTCTAGAAGGTTTACATGATATCTTAAAAAACACGAGTTTTTAGAAAATGTGTTTTATTTCATAAATGGAATCAAGAAAGTATGCACATTCTACGTCATAACGACTTTCTATAGTTTGCGCATGCGTCCGGAAATAAGAAAAGCTTACTTCCACCGTTTTATAAAATCACAGCTTCTAGAAGGTTTAAATGATTTCTTAAAAAACATGAGTTTTTAGAAAATGTGTTTTATTTCATAAATGGAATCAACAAAGTATGCACAGTCTACATCATAACAACTTTCTATAGTTTGCGCATGCGTCCGGAAATAAGAAGAGCTTACTTCCACCGTTTTTTAAAATAACAACTTCTAGAAGCTTTACATGATTTCTTAAAAAACATGAGTGTTTAGAAAATGTGTTTTATTTCATAAATGGAATCAACAAAGTATGCACATACTACGTCATAAGGACTTTGTATAGTTTGCGCATTCGACCGGAAATAAGAAAATCTTACTTCCACCGTTTTTTAAAATCACAGCTTCTAGAAGGTTTACATGATTTCCTAAAAAACACGAGTTTTTAGAAAATGTGTTTTATTTCATAAATGGAATCTACAAAGTATGCACATTCTACGTCATAATGACTTTCTATAGTTTGCGCATGCGTCCGGAAATAAGAAAAGCTTACTTCCACCATTTTTTTAAATCACAGCTTCTAGAAGGCTTACATGATTTCGTAAAAAAACACGAGTTTTTAGAAAATGTGTTTTATTTCATAAATGGAATAAAAAAAGTATGCACATTCTACGTCATAACGACTTTCTATAGTTTGCCCATGCGTTTGGAAATAATAAAAGCTTACTTCCCCCGTTTTTTAAAATCACAGTTTCCAGAAGGTTTACATGATTTCGTAAAAAACACGAGTTTTTAGAAAATCTGTTTTATTTCATCAATGGAATCAACAAAGTATGCCCATTCTAAGTCATAAGGACTTTCTATAGTTTGCGCATGCATCCAGAAATAAGAAAAGCTTACTTCCACGGTTTTTTAAAATCACAGCTTCTAGAATGTTTACATGATTTCTTAAAAAACACGAGTTTTTAGAAAATGTGTTTTATTTCATAAATGGAAACAACAAAGTATGCACATTCTATGTCATAACGACTTTCTATAGTTTGTGCATTCGTCCGGAAATAAGAAAAGCTTACTTCCACCGTTTTTTAAAATCACAGCTTCTAGAAGGTTTACATGATTTTGTAAAAAACACGAGTTTTTAGAAAATGTGCTTTATTTCATAAATGGAATCAACAATTTATGCACATTCTACGTCATAACGCCTTTCTATAGTTTGCGCATGCGTTTGGAAATAAGAAAAGCTTACTTCCCCCCTTTTTTAAAATCACAGCTTCTAGAAGGTTTACATGATTTCTTAAAAAACACGAGTTTTTAAAAAATGTGTTTTATTTCATAAATGGAATCAACAAAGTATGCACATTCTATGTCATAACGACTTTCTATAGTTTGCGCATGCGTTTGGAAATAAGAAAATCTTACTTCCGCCTATTTTTAAAATCACAGCTTCTAGAAGGTTTACATGATTTCGTAAAAAACACGAGTTTTTAGAAAATGTGTTTTATTTCATAAATGGAATCTACAAAGTATGCACATTCTACGTCATAACGACTTTCTATAGTTTGTGCATTCGTCCGGAAATAAGAAAAGCTTACTTCCACCGTTTTTTAAAATCACAACTTCTAGAAGGTTTACATGATTTCTTAAAAAACACGAGTTTTTAGAAAATGTGCTTTATTTCATAAATGGAATCTAGAAAGTATTCACATTCTACGTCATAACAAGTTTCTATAGTTTGCGCATGCGTCCAGAACTAAGAAAAGCTTACTTCCCCCGTTTTTTAAAATCACAGCTTCTAGAAGGTTTACATGATTTCTTAAAAAACATGAGTTTTTAGAAAATGTGTTTTATTTCATAAATGGAATCAACAAAGTATTCACATTCTACGTCATAACGACTTTCTATAGTTTGCGCATGCGTTTGGAAATAAGAAAATCTTACTTCCGCCGTTTTTTAAAATCACAGGTTCTAGAAGGTTTACATGATTTCGTAAAAAACACGAGTTTTTAGAAAAAGTGTTTTGTTTCATAAATGGAATCTACAAAGTATGCACATTCTACGCCATGACGCCTTTCTATATTTTGCGCATGCGTTTGGAAATAAGAAAAGCTTACTTCCCCCCTTTTTTAAAATCACATCTTCTAGAAGGTTTACATGATTTCTTAAAAAACACGAGTTGTTAGAAAATGTGTTTTATTTCATAAATGGAATCAACAAACTATGCACATTCTAACTCATAACGACTTTCTATAGTTTGCGCATGCGTCCGGAAATAAGAAAAGCCTACTTCCACCATTTTTAAAAATCACAGCTTCTAGAAGGTTTACATGATTTCTTAAAAAACACGAGTTTTTAGAAAATGTGTTTTATTTCATAAATGGAATCAACAAAGTATGCACATTCTATGTCATAACGACTTTCTATAGTTTGCGCATTCGTCCAGAAATAAGAAAATCTTACTTCCACCGTTTTTTAAAATCACAGCTTCTAGAAGGTTTACATGATTTCGTAAAAAACACGAGTTTTTAGAAAATGTGTTTTATTTCATAAATGGAATCAACAAAGTATGCACATTCTACATCATAAGGACTTTCTATAGTTTGCGCATGCGTCCGGAAATAAGAAAAGCTTACTTCCACCATTTTTTAAAATCACAGCTTCTAGAAGGTTTACATGATTTCTTAAAAAACACGAGTTTTTAGAAAATGTGTTTTATTTCATAAATGGAATCTACAAAGTATTCACATTCTACGTCATAACAACTTTCTATATTTTGCGCATGCGTTTGGAAATAAGAAAAGCCTACTTCCCCTGTTTTTTAAAAACACAGCTTCTAGAAGGTTTACATGATATCTTAAAAACACGAGTTTTTAGAAAATGTGTTTTATTTCATAAATGGAATCAACAAAGTATCCACATTCTACGTCATAAGGACTTTCTATTGTTTGCGCATGCGTCCGGAAATAAGAAAAGCTTACTTCCACCGTTTTTTAAAATCACAGCTTCTAGAAGGTTTACATGATTTCTTACAAAACACGAGTTTTTAGAAAATGTGTTTTATTTCATAAATGGAATCAGCAAACTATGCACATTCTATGTCATAACGAATTTCTATAGTTTGCGCATTCGTCCGGAAATAAGAAAAGCTTACTTCCACCGCTTTTTAAAATCACAGCTTCTAGAAGGTTTACATGATTTCGTAAAAAACACGAGTTTCTAGAAAATGTGCTTTATTTCATCAATGGAATCTACAAAGTATGCACGTTCTACGTCATAACTACTTTCTATAGTTTGCGCATGCGTCCGGAAATAAGAAAAGCTTACTTCCCCCGTTTTTTAAAGTCACAGCTTCTAGAAGGTTTACTGATTACTTAAAAAACATGAGTTTTTAGAAAAATTTGTTTTATTTCATAAATGGAATCAACAAAATATGCACATTCTACGTCATAACGAATTTCTATAGTTTGCGGATGCGTTTGGAATTAAGAAAAGCTTACTTCCCCTATTTTTTAAAAACACAGCTTCTAGAAGGTTTAAATGATATCTTAAAAAACACGAGTTTTTAGAAAATGTGTTTTATTTCATAAATGGAATCAACAAAGTATCCACATTCTACGTCATAACAACTTTCTATAGTTTGCGCATGCGTTTGGAAATAAGAAAAGCTTACTTCCCCTGTTTTTTAAAAACACAGCTTCTAGAAGGTTTACATGATATCTTAAAAAACACGAGTTTTTAGAAAATGTGTTTTATTTCATAAATGGAATCTACAAAGTATGCACATTCTATGTCATAACGACTTTCTATAGTTTGTGCATGCGTGCGGAAATAAGAAAAGCTTACTTCCCCCGTTTTTTAAAATCACAGGTTCTAGAAGGTTTACATGATTTCATAAAAAACACGAGTTTTTAGAAAATGTGTTTTATTTCATAAATGGAATCTACAAAGTATGCACATTCTACGTCATAACGAATTTCTATAATTTGCGCATGCGTCCAGAAATAAGAAAAGCTTACTTCCCCAATTTTTTAAAATCACAGCTTCTAGAAGGTTTACATGATTTCATAAAAAACACGAGTTTTTAGAAAATGTGTTTTATTTCATAAATGGAATCAACAAAGTATGCACATTCTACGTCATAACGACTTTCTATAGTTTGCGCATGCGTCCGGAAATAAGAAAAGCTTACTTCCACCGTTTTTTAAAATCACAGTTTCTAGAAGTTTTACATGATTTCTTTAAAAACACGAGTTTTTAGAAAATGTGTTTTATTTCATAAATGGAATCAACAAAGTATGCACATTCTACGTCATAACGACTTTCTATAGTTTGCGCATTCATCCAGAAATAAGAAAAGCTTACTTCCACCGTTTTTTAAAATCATAGCTTCTAGAAGGTTTACATGATTTCGTAAAAAACACGAGTTTTTAGAAAATGTACTTTATTTCATAAATGGAATCTACAAAGTATGCACATTCTACGTCATAACGACTTTCTATAGTTTGCGCATGCATCCGGAAATAAGAAAAGCTTACTTCCCCCGTTTTTTAAAATCACAGCTTCTAGAAGGTTTAATGATTTCTTAAAAAACACGAGTATTTAGAAAATGTGTTTTATTTCATAAATGGAATCAACAAAGTATGCACATTCTACGTCATAACGGCTTTCTATAGTTTACTCATGCGTTTGGAAATAAGAAAAGCTTACTTCCCCCGTTTTTTAAAATCACAGCTTCTAGAAGGTTTACATGATTTCTTAAAAAACACGAGTTTTTAGAAAATGTGTTTTATTTCATACATGGAATCAACAAAGTATGCAAATTCTACGTCATAACGACTTTCTATAGTTTGCGCATGCGTCCGGAAATAAGAAAAGCTTACTTCCACCGTTTTTTAAAATAACATCTTCTAGAAGGTTTACATGATTTCTTAAAAAACACGAGTTTTTAGAAAATGAGTTTTATTTCATAAATGGAATCAACAAAGTATGCACATTCTATGTCATAACGACTTTCTATAGTTTACGCATGCGTTTGGAAATAAGAAAAGCTTACTTCCCCCGTTTTTTAAAATCACAGCTTCTAGAAGGTTTACATGATTTCTTAAAAAACACGAGTTTTTAGAAAATGTGTTTTATTTCATAAATGGAATCAAAAAACTATGCACATTCTACATCATAACGACTTTCTATAGTTTGCGCATGCGTCCGGAAATAAGAAAAGCTTACTTCCACCGTTTTTTAAAATCACAGCTTCTAGAGGGTTTACATGATTTCGTAAAAAACACGAGTTTTTAGAAAATGTGTTTTATTTCATAAATGGAATCAACAAAGTATGCACATTCTACGTCATAACGACTTTCTATAGTTTACGCATGCGTTTGGAAATCAGAAAACCTTAGTTCCCCCGTTTTTTAAAATCACAACTTCTAGAAGGTTTACATGATTTCTTAAAAAACACGAGTTTTTTGAAAATGTGTTTTATTTCATAAATGGAATCAACAAACTATGCACATTCTACATCATAACGACTTTCTATAGTTTGCGCATGCGTTCGGAAATAAGAAAAGCATACTTCCACCGTTTTTTAAAATCACAGCTTCTAGAGGGTTTACATGATTTCTTAAAAAACACGAGTTTTTATAAAATGTGTTTTATTTCATAAATGGAATCAACAAAGTATGCACATTCTACGTCATAACGACTTTCTATAGTTTGCGCATTCGTCCGGAAATAAGAAAAGCTTACTTCCACCGCTTTTTAAAATCACAGCTTCTAGAAGGTTTACATGATTTCGTAAAAAACACGAGTTTCTAGAAAATGTGCTTTATTTCATCAATGCAATCTACAAAGTATGCACGTTCTACGTCATAACTACTTTCTATAGTTTGCGCATCCGTCCGGAAATAAGAAAAGCTTACTTTCCCCGTTTTTTAAAATCACAGCTTCTAGAAGGTTTAATGATTACTTAAAAAACATGAGTTTTTAGAAAATGTGTTTTATTTCATAAATGGAATCAACAAAATATGCACATTCTACGTCATAACGACTTTCTATAGTTTGCGCATGCGTTTGGAAATAAGAAAAGCTTACTTCCCCTGTTTTTTAAAAACACAGCTTCTAGAAGGTTTAAATGATATCTTAAAAAACACGAGTTTTTAGAAAATCTGTTTTATTTCATAAATGGAATCAACAAAGTATCCACATTCTACGTCATAACGAATTTCTATAGTTTGCGCATGCGTTTGGAAATAAGAAAAGCTTACTTCCCCTGTTTTTTAAAAACACAGCTTCTAGAAGGTTTACATGATATCTTAAAAAACACGAGTTTTTAGAAAATGTGTTTTATTTCATAAATGGAATCTACAAAGTTTGCACATTCTATGTCATAACGACTTTCTATAGTTTGCGCATGCGTCCAGAAATAAGAAAAGCTTACTTCCCCCGTTTTTTAAAATCACAGCTTTTAGAAGGTTTACATGATTTCATAAAAAACACGAGTTTTTAGAAAATGTGTTTTATTTCATAAATGGAATCTACAAAGTATGGACATTCTACGTCATAACGAATTTCTATAATTTGTGCATGCGTCCGGAAATAAGAAAAGCTTACTTCCCCCATTTTTTAAAATCACAGCTTCTAGAAGGTTTACATGATTTCTTAAAAAACACGAGTTTTTAGAAAATGTGTTTTATTTCATAAATAGAATCAACAAAGTATGCACATTCTACGTCATAAGGACTTTCTATAGTTTGCGCATGCGTCCGGAAATAAGAAAAGCTTACTTCCACCGTTTTTTAAAATCACAGCTTCTAGAAGTTTTACATGATTTCTTTAAAAACACCAGTTTTTAGAAAATGTGTTTTATTTCATAAATGGAATCAACAAAGTATGCACATTCTACGTCATAACGACTTTCTATAGTTTGCACATTCATCCAGAAATAAGAAAAGCTTACTTCCACCGTTTTTTAAAATCATAGCTTCTAGAAGGTTTACATGATTTCGTAAAAAACACGAGTTTTTAGAAAATGTACTTTATTTCATAAATGGAATCTACAAAGTATGCACATTCTACGTCATAACGACTTTCTATAGTTTGCGCATGCGTCCAGAAATAAGAAAAGCTTACTTCCCCCGTTTTTAAAAATCACAGCTTCTAGAAGGTTTAATGATTTCTTAAAAAACATGAGTTTTTAGAAAATGTGTTTTATTTCATAAATGGAATCAAAAAAGTATGCACATTCTACGTCATAACGACTTTCTATAGTTTACGCATGCGTTTGGAGATAAGAAAAGCTTACTTCCCCCGTTTTTTAAAATCATAGCTTCTAGAAGGTTTACATGATTTCTTAAAAAACACGAGTTTTTAGGAAATGTGTTTTATTTCATAAATGGAATCTACAAAGTATGCACATTCTATGTCATAACGACTTTCTATAGTTTGCGCATGCGTTTGGAAATACGAAAAGCTTACTTCCCCCGTTTTTTAAAATCACAGCTTCTAGAAAGTTTACATGATATCTTAAAAAACACGAGTTTTTAGAACATGTGTTTTATTTCATAAATGGAATCACCAAAGTATGCACATTCTATGTCATAACGACTTTCTATAGTTTGCGCATGCGTCTGGAAATAAGAAAAGCTTACTTCCACCATTTTTTAAAATCACAGCTTCTAGAAGGTTTACATGATTTCTTAAAAAACACGAGTTTTTAGAAAATGTGTTTTATTTCATAAATGGAATCAACACATGCACATTCTACGTCATATTGAATTTCTATAGTCTGCGCATGCGTTTGGAAATAAGAAAAGCTTACTTTCCCCGTTTTTTAAAATCACAGCTTCTCGAAGGTTTACATGAATTCTTAAAAAACACGAGTTTTTAGAAAATGTGTTTTATTTCATAAATGGAATCAACAAAGTATGCACATTCTACGTCATAAGGACTTTCTATAGTTTGCGCATGCGTCCAGAAATAAGAAAAGCTTACTTCCACCGTTTTTTAAAATCAAAGCTTTTAGAAGGTTTACATGATTTCTTAAAAAACATGAGTTTTTAGAAAATGTGTTTTATTTCATAAATGGAATCAACAAAGTATGCACATTCTACGTCATAAAGACTTTCTATAGTTTGCGCATTTGTCCGGAAATAAGAAATTCTTACTTCCACCGTTTTTTAAAATCACAGCTTCTAGAAGGTCTACATGATTTCGTAAAAAACATGAGTTTTTAGAAAATGTGTTTTATTTCATAAATGGAATCTACAAAGTATGCACATTCTACGCCATAACGACTTTCTATAGTTTGCACATGCGTTGGGAAATAAGAAAAGCTTACTTCCACCGTTTTTTGAAATCACAGCTTCTAGAAGGTTTACATGATTTCGTAAAAAACACGAGTTTTTAGAAAATGTGTTTTATTTCATAAATGGAATCAACAAAGTATGCACATTCTACATCATAACGACTTTCTATAGTTTGCGCATGCATTTAGAAATAAGAAAAGCTTACTTTCCCCATTTTTTAAAATCACAACTTCTAGAAGGTTTACATGATTTCTTAAAAAACACGAGTTTTTAGAAAATGTGTTTTATTTCATAAATGTAATCAACAAAGTATGCACATTCTACGTCATAACGACTTTCTATAGTTTGCGCATGCGTCCGGAAATAAGAAAAGCTTACTTCCACCGTTTTTTAAAATCACATATTCTAGAAGGTTTACATGATTTCTTAAAAAACACGAGTTTTTAGAAAATGTGTTTTATTTCATAAATGGAATCAACAAAGTATGCACATTCTACGTCATAACGACTTTCTATAGTTTGTGCATTCGTCCCGAAATAAGAAAAGCTTACTTCCACCGTTTTTTAAAATAACAGCTTCTAGAAGTTTTACATGATTTCGTAAAAAGCACGAGTTTTTAGAAAATGTGCTTTATTTCATAAATGGAATCTAGAAAGTATTCACATTCTACGTCATAACGACTTTCTATAGTTTGCGCATGCGTCCGGAAATAAGAAAAGCTTACTTCCACCGTTTTATAAAATCACAGCTTCTAGAAGGTTTACATGATTTCTTAAAAAACACGAGTTTTTAGAAAATGTGTTTTATTTCATAAATGGAATCAACAAAGTATGCACATTCTACATCATAACAACTTTCTATAGTTTGCGCATGCGTCCGGAAATAAGAAGAGCTTACTTCCACCGTTTTTTAAAATAACAACTTCTAGAAGGCTTACATGATTTCTTAAAAAACATGAGTTTTTAGAAAATGTGTTTTATTTCATAAATGGAATCAACAAAGTATGCACATTCTACGTCATAAGGAATTTGTATAGTTTGCGCATTCGACCGGAAATAAGAAAATCTTAGTTCCACCGTTTTCTAAAATCACAGCTTCTAGAAGGTTTACATGATTTCCTAAAAAACATGAGTTTTTAGAAAATGTGTTTTATTTCATAAATGGAATCTACAAAGTATGCACATTCTACGTCATAACGACTTTCTATAGTTTGCGCATGCGTCCGGAAATAAGAAAAGCTTACTTCCACCGTTTTTTTAAATCACAGCTTCTAGAAGGTTTACATGATTTCGTAAAAAACATGAATTTTTAGAAAATGTGTTTTATTTCATAAATGGAATCAACAAAGTATGCACATTCTATGTCATAACGACTTTCTATAGTTTTCCCATGCGTTTGGAAATAAGAAAAGCTTACTTCCCCCGTTGTTTAAAATCACAGCTTCTAGAAGGTTTACATGATTTCTTAAAAAACACGAGTTTTTAGAAAATCTGTTTTATTTCATCAATGGAATCAACAAAGTATGCACATTCTACGTCATAAGGACTTTCTATAGTTTGCGCATGCATCCGGAAATAAGAAAAGCTTACTTCCACCGTTTTTTAAAATCACAGCTTCTAGAAGGTTTACATGATTTCTTAAAAAACACGAGTTTTTAGAAAATGTGTTTTATTTCATAAATGGAATCAACAAAGTATGCACATTCTATGTCATAACGACTTTCTATAGTTTGTGCATTCGTCCGGAAATAAGAAAAGCTTACTTCCACCGTTTTTTAAAATCACAGCTTCTAGAAGGTTTACATGATTTCTTAAAAAACATGAGTTTTTAGAAAATGTGTTTTATTTCATAAATGGAATCAACAAAGTATGCACATTCTACGTCATAACGACTTTCTATAGTTTGCGCATGATTTTGGAAATAAGAAAATATTACTTCCGCCGTTCTTTAAAATCACAGCTTCTAGAAGGTTTACATGATTTCGTAAAAAACAGGAGTTTTTAGAAAAAGTGTTTTATTTCATAAATGGAATCTACAAAGTATGCACATTCTACGTCATAACGAATTTCTATAGTTTGCGCATGCGTCCGGAAATAAGAAAAGCTTACTTCCACCGTTTTTTGAAATCACAGCTTCTAGAAGGTTTACATGATTTCGTAAAAAACACGAGTTTTAAGAAAATGTGTTTTATTTCATAAATGGAATCAACAATTTATGCACATTCTACGTCATAACGCCTTTCTATAGTTTGCGCATGCGTTTGGAAATAAGAAAAGCTTAGTTCCCCCCTTTTTTAAAATCACAGCTTCTAGAAGGTTTACATGATTTCCTAAAAAACACGAGTTTTTAAAAAATGTGTTTTATTTCATAAATGGAATCAACAAAGTATGCACATTCTACGTCATAACGACTTTCTATAGTTTGCGCATGCGTTTGGAAATAAGAAAATCTTACTTCCGCCGTTTTTTAAAATCACAGCTTCTAGAAGGTTTACATGATATCTTAAAAAACACGAGTTTTTAGAAAATGTGTTTTATTTCATAATTGGAATCAGCAAAGTATGCACATTCTATGTCATAAAGACTTTCTATAGTTTGCGCATGCGTCCGGAAATAAGAAAAGCTTACTTCCACAGTTTTTTAAAATCACAGCTTCTAGAAGGTTTACATGATTTCTTAAAAAACACGAGTTTTTAGAAAATGTGTTTTATTTCATAAATGGAATCAACAAAGTATGCACATTCTACATCATAACAACTTTCTATAGTTTGCGCATGCGTCCAGAAATAAGAAGAGCTTACTTCCACCGTTTTTTAAAATAACAGCTTCTAGAAGGTTTACATGATTTCTTAAGTAACACGAGTTTTTAGAAAATGTGTTTTATTTCATAATTGGAATCAAGAAAGTATGCACATTCTACATCATAACGACTTTGTATAGTTTGCGCATGCGTCCGGAAATAAGAAAAGCTTACTTCCCCCGTTTTTAAAAATCACAGCTTCTAGAAGGTTTAATGATTTCTTAAAAAACACGAGTTTTTAGAAAATGTGTTTTAATTCATAAATGGAATCAACAAAGTATGCACATTCTATGTCATAACGACTTTCTATAGTTTACGCATGCGTTTGGAGATAAGAAAAGCTTACTTCCCCAGTTTTTTAAAATCACAGCTTCTAGAAGGTTTACATGATTTCTTAAAAAACACGAGTTTTTAGAAAATGTGTTTTATTTCATAAATGGAATCTACAAAGTATGCACATTCTATGTCATAACGACTTTCTATAGTTTGCGCATGCGTCTGGAAATAAGAAAAGCTTACTTCCACCGTTTTTTAAAATCACAGCTTCTAGAAGGTTTACATGATTTCATAAAAAACACGAGTTTTTAGAAAATGTGTTTTATTTCATAAATGGAATCAACACATGCACATTCTACGTCATAACGACTTTCTATAGTTTGCGCATGTGTTTGGAAATAAGAAAAGCTTACTTCCCCCGTTTTTTAAAATCACAGCTTCTAGAAGGTTTACATGATTTCTTAAAAAACACGAGTTTTTAGAAAATGTGTTTTATTTCATAAATGGAATCAACAAAGTATGCACATTCTACATCATAAGGACTTTCTATAGTTGGCGCATGCGTCCGGAAATAAGAAAATCTTACTTCCACCGTTTTTTAAAATCACAGCTTCTAGAAGGTTTACATGATTTCCTTAAAAACACGAGTTTTTAGAAAATGTTTTTTATTTCATAAATGGAATATACAAAGTATGCACATTCTACGTCATAACGACTTTCTATAGTTTGCGCATGCGTTTGGAAATAAGAAAATCTTACTTCCGCCGTTTTTTAAAATCACTGCTTCTAGAAGGTTTACATGATTTCGTAAAAAACACGATTGTTTAGAAAATGTGTTTTATATCATAAATTTAATCTACAAAGTATGCACATTCTACGTCATAACGACTTTCTATAGTTTGCGCATGCGTCCGGAAATAAGAAAAGCTTACTTCCACCGTTTTTTGAAATCATAGCTTCTCGAAGGTTTACATGATTTCGTAAAAAACACGAGTTTTTAGAAAATGTGTTTTATTGCATAAATGGAATCAACAAAGTATGCACATTCTACGTCATAACGACTTTCTATAGTTTGCGCATGCATTTGGAAATAAGAAAAGCTTACTTCCACCGTTTTTTAAAATCACAGCTTCTAGAAGGTTTATATGATTTCTTAAAAAACACGAGTTTTTAGAAAATGTGTTTTATTTCATAAATGGAATCAACAAAGTATGCACATTCTACATCATAACGACTTTCTATAGTTTGCGCATTCGTCCAGAAATAAGAAAAGCTTACTTCCACCGCTTTTTAAAATCACAGCTTCTAGAAGGTTTACATGATTTCGTAAAAAACACGAGTTTTTAGAAAATGTGCTTTATTTCATAAATGGAATCTAGAAAGTATTCACATTCTACGTCATAACAACTTTCTATATTTTGCGCATGCGTTTGGAAATAAGAAAAGCCTACTTCCCCTGTTTTTTAAAAACACAGCTTCTAGAAGGTTTACATGATATCTTAAAAACACGAGTTTTTAGAAAATGTGTTTTATTTCATAAATGGAATCAACAAAGTATGCACATTCTACGTCATAACGACTTTCTATAGTTTGTGCATGCGTCCGGAAATAAGAAAAGCTTACTTCCACCGTTTTATAAAATCACAGCTTCTAGAAGGTTTACGTGATTTCTTAAAAAACACGAGTTTTTAGAAAATGTGTTTTATTTCATAAATGGAATCAACAAAGTATGCACATTCTACATCATAACAACTTTCTATAGTTTGCGCATGCATCCGGAAATAAGAAGAGCTTACTTCCCCCATTTTTTAAAATAACAGCTTCTAGAAGCTTTACATGATTTCTTGAAAAACACGAGTTTTTAGAAAATGTGTTTTATTTCATAAATGGAATCAACAAAGTATGCACATTCTACGTCATAACGACTTTCTATAGTTTGCGCATGCGTTTGGAAATAAGAAAATCTTACTTCCGCCGTTTTTTAAAATCACTGCTTCTAGAAGGTTTACATGATTTCGTAAAAAACACGATTGTTTAGAAAATGTGTTTTATATCATAAATTTAATCTACAAAGTATGCACATTCTACGTCATAACGACTTTCTATAGTTTGCGCATGCGTCCGGAAATAAGAAAAGCTTACTTCCACCGTTTTTTGAAATCATAGCTTCTCGAAGGTTTACATGATTTCGTAAAAAACACGAGTTTTTAGAAAATGTGTTTTATTTCATAAATGGAATCAACAAACTATGCACATTCTAACTCATAACGACTTTCTATAGTTTGCGCATGCGTCCGGAAATAAGAAAAGCTTACTTCCACCATTTTTAAAAATCACAGCTTCTAGAAGGTTTACATGATTTCTTAAAAAACACGAGTTTTTAGAAAATGTGTTTTATTTCATAAATGGAATCAACAAAGTATGCACATTCTACGTCATAACAACTTTCTATAGTTTGCGCATTCGTCCGGAAATAAGAAAATCTTACTTCCACCGTCTTTTAAAATCACAGCTTCTAGAAGGTTTACATGATTTCTTAAAAAACACGAGTTTTTAGAAAATGTGTTTTATTTCATAAATGGAATCAACAAACTATGCACATTCTATGTCATAACGACTTTCTATAGTTTGCGCATTCGTCCAGAAATAAGAAAAGCTTACTTCCACCGCTTTTTAAAATCACAGCTTCTAGAAGGTTTACATGATTTCGTAAAAAACACGAGTTTCTAGAAAATGTGCTTTATTTCATCAATGGAATCTACAAAGTATGCACGTTCTACGTCATAACTACTTTCTATAGTTTGCGCATGCGTCCGGAAATAAGAAAAGCTTACTTCCACGGTTTTTTAAAATCACAGCTTCTAGAAGGTTTCCATGATTTCCTTAAAAACACGAGTTTTTAGAAAATGTTTTTTATTTCATAAATGGAATATACAAAGTATGCACATTCTACGTCATAACGACTTTCTATAGTTTGTGCATTCGTCCGGAAATAAGAAAATCTTACTTCCACCGTTTTTTAAAATCACAGCTTCTAGAAGGTTTACATGATTTCGTAAAAAACACGAGTTTTTAGAAAATGTGCTTTATTTCATAAATGGAATCTAGAAAGTATTCACATTCTACGTCATAACGAGTTTCTATAGTTTGCGCATGCGTCCGGAAATAAGAAAAGCTTACTTCCCCCGTTTTTTAAAATCACAGCTTCTAGAAGGTTTACATGATTTCTTAAAAAACATGAGTTTTTAGAAAATGTGTTTAATTTCATAAATGGAATCAACAAAGTATGCACATTCTACGTCATAACGACTTTCTATAGTTTGCGCATGCGTTTGGAAATAAGAAAATCTTACTTCCGCCGTTTTTTAAAATCACTGCTTCTAGAAGGTTTACATGATTTCGTAAAAAACACGATTGTTTAGAAAATGTGTTTTATATCATAAATTTAATCTACAAAGTATGCACATTCTACGTCATAACGACTTTCTATAGTTTGCGCATGCGTCCGGAAATAAGAAAAGCTTACTTCCACCGTTTTTTGAAATCATAGCTTCTCGAAGGTTTACATGATTTCGTAAAAAACACGAGTTTTTAGAAAATGTGTTTTATTGAATAAATGGAATCAACAAAGTATGCACATTCTACGTCATAACGACTTTCTATAGTTTGCGCATGCATTTGGAAATAAGAAAAGCTTACTTGCACCGTTTTTTAAAATCACAGCTTCTAGAAGGTTTATATGATTTCTTAAAAAACACGAGTTTTTAGAAAATGTGTTTTATTTCATAAATGGAATCAACAAAGTATGCACATTCTACATCATAAGGACTTTCTATAGTTTGCGCATGCGTCCGGAAATAAGAAAAGCTTACTTCCACCGTTTTTTAAAATCACAGCTTCTAGAAGGTTTACATGATTTCTTAAAAAACACGAGTTTTTAGAAAATGTGTTTTATTTCATAAATTGAATCAACAAACTATGCACATTCTATGTCATAACGACTTTCTATAGTTTGCGCATTCGTCCAGAAATAAGAAAAGCTTACTTCCACCGCTTTTTAAAATCACAGCTTCTAGAAGGTTTACATGATTTCGTAAAAAACACGAGTTTTTAGAAAATGTGCTTTATTTCATAAATGGAATCTAGAAAGTATTCACATTCTACGTCATAACAACTTTCTATATTTTGCGCATGCGTTTGGAAATAAGAAAAGCCTACTTCCCCTGTTTTTTAAAAACACAGCTTCTAGAAGGTTTACATGATATCTTAAAAACACGAGTTTTTAGAAAATGTGTTTTATTTCATAAATGGAATCAACAAAGTATGCACATTCTACGTCATAACGACTTTCTATAGTTTGTGCATGCGTCCGGAAATAAGAAAAGCTTACTTCCACCGTTTTATAAAATCACAGCTTCTAGAAGGTTTACGTGATTTCTTAAAAAACACGAGTTTTTAGAAAATGTGTTTTATTTCATAAATGGAATCAACAAAGTATGCACATTCTACATCATAACAACTTTCTATAGTTTGCGCATGCATCCGGAAATAAGAAGAGCTTACTTCCACCATTTTTTAAAATAACAGCTTCTAGAAGCTTTACATGATTTCTTGAAAAACACGAGTTTTTAGAAAATGTGTTTTATTTCATAAATGGAATCAACAAAGTATGCACATTCTACGTCATAAGGACTTTGTATAGTTTGCGCATTCGACCGGAAATAAGAAAATCTTACTTCCACCGTTTTTTAAAATCACAGCTTCTAGAAGGTTTACATGATTTCCTTAAAAACACGAGTTTTTAGAAAATGTTTTTTATTTCATAAATGGAATATACAAAGTATGCACATTCTACGTCATAACGACTTTGTATAGTTTGCGCATTCGACCGGAAATAAGAAAATCTTACTTCCACCGTTTTTTAAAATCACAGCTTCTAGAAGGTTTACATGATTTCGTAAAAAACACGAGTTTTTAGAAAATGTGCTTTATTTCTTCAATGAAATCTAGAAAGTATTCACATTCTACGTCATAACGAGTTTCTATAGTTTGCGCATGCGTCCGGAAATAAGAAAAGCTTACTTCCCCCGTTTTTTAAAATCACAGCTTCTAGAAGGTTTACATGATTTCTTAAAAAACATGAGTTTTTAGAAAATGTGTTTTATTTCATAAATGGAATCAACAAAGTATGCACATTCTACGTCATAACGACTTTCTATAGTTTGCGCATGCATCCGGAAATAAGAAAAGCTTACTTCCACCGTTTTTTAAAATCACAGCTTCTAGAAGGTTTACATGATTTCTTAAAAAACACGAGTTTTTAGAAAATGTGTTTTATTTCATAAATGGAATCAACAAAGTATGCACATTCTACGTCATAATGACTTTCTATAGTTTTCGCATTCGTCCAGAAATAAGAAAAGCTTACTTCCACCGTTTTGTAAAATCACAGCTTGTAGAAGGTTTACATGATTTCGTAAAAAACACGAGTTATTAGAAAATGTGTTTTATTTCATAAATGGAATCAACAAAGTATGAATATTCTACGTCATAACGACATTCTATAGTTTGAGCATTCATCCGGAAATAAGAAAAGCTTACTTCCACCGTTTTTTAAAATCACAGCTTCTAGAAGGTTTACATGATTTCTTAAAAAACACGAGTTTTTAGAAAATGTGTTTTAGTTCATAAATGGAATCAACAAAGTATGCACATTCTACATCATAAAGACTTTCTATAGTTTACGCATTCGTCCGGAAATAAGAAAAGCTTACTTCCACCGTTATTTAAAACCACAGCTTCTAGAAGGTTTACATGATTTCGTAAAAAAAACGAGTTTTTAGAAAATGTGTTTTATTTCATAAATGGAATCTAAAAAGTATGCACATTCTACGTCATAACGAATTTCTATAGTTTGCGCATGCGTCCAGAAATAAAAAAAGCTTACTTCCACCGTTTTTTAAAATCACAGCTTCTAGAAGGTTTACATGATTTCGTAAAAAACACGAGTTTTCAGAAAATGTGTTTTATTTCATAAATGAAATCTACAAAGTATGCACATTCTACGTCATAACGAATTTCTATAGTTTGCGCATGCGTCCAGAAATAAAAAAAGCTTACTTCCACCGTTTTTTAAAATCACAGCTTCTAGAAGGTTTACATGATTTCCTTAAAAACACGAGTTTTTAGAAAATGTTTTTTATTTCATAAATGGAATATACAAAGTATGCACATTCTACGTCATAACGACTTTCTATAGTTTGTGCATTCGTCCGGAAATAAGAAAATCTTACTTCCACCGTTTTTTAAAATCACAGCTTCTAGAAGGTTTACATGATTTCGTAAAAAACACGAATTTTTAGAAAATGTGCTTTATTTCATAAATGGAATCTAGAAAGTATTCACATTCTACGTCATAACGAGTTTCTATAGTTTGCGCATGCGTCCGGAAATAAGAAAATCTTACTTCCCCTGTTTTTTAAAATCACAGCTTCTAGAAGGTTTACATGATTTCTTAAAAAACATGAGTTTTTAGAAAATGTGTTTTATTTCATAAATGGAATCAACAAAGTATGCACATTCTACGTCATAACGACTTTCTATAGTTTGCGCATGCGTTTGGAAATAAGAAAATCTTACTTCCGCCGTTTTTTAAAATCACTGCTTCTAGAAGGTTTACATGATTTCGTAAAAAACACGATTGTTTAGAAAATGTGTTTTATATCATAAATTTAATCTACAAAGTATGCACATTCTACGTCATAACGACTTTCTATAGTTTGCGCATGCGTCCGGAAATAAGAAAAGCTTACTTCCGCCGTTTTTTGAAATCATAGCTTCTCGAAGGTTTACATGATTTCGTAAAAAACACGAGTTTTTAGAAAATGTGTTTTATTGCATAAATGGAATCAACAAAGTATGCACATTCTACGTCATAACGACTTTCTATAGTTTGCGCATGCATTTGGAAATAAGAAAAGCTTACTTCCACCGTTTTTTAAAATCACAGCTTCTAGAAGGTTTATATGATTTCTTAAAAAACACGAGTTTTTAGAAAATGTGTTTTATTTCATAAATGGAATCAACAAAGTATGCACATTCTACATCATAAGGACTTTCTCTAGTTTGCGCATGCGTCCGGAAATAAGAAAAGCTTACTTCCACCGTTTTTTAAAATCACAGCTTCTAGAAGGTTTACATGATTTCTTAAAAAACACGAGTTTTTAGAAAATGTGTTTTATTTCATAAATGGAATCAACAAACTATGCACATTCTATGTCATAACGACTTTCTATAGTTTGCGCATTCGTCCAGAAATAAGAAAAGCTTACTTCCACCGCTTTTTAAAATCACAGCTTCTAGAAGGTTTACATGATTTCGTAAAAAACACGAGTTTCTAGAAAATGTGCTTTATTTCATCAATGGAATCTACAAAGTATGCACGTTCTACGTCATAACTACTTTCTATAGTTTGCGCATGCGTCCGGAAATAAGAAAAGCTTACTTCCACCGTTTTTTAAAATCACAGCTTCTAGAAGGTTTACATGATTTCCTTAAAAACACGAGTTTTTAGAAAATGTTTTTTATTTCATAAATGGAATATACAAAGTATGCACATTCTACGTCATAAAAACTTTCTATAGTTTGTGCATTCGTCCGGAAATAAGAAAATCTTACTTCCACCATTTTTTAAAATCACAGCTTCTAGAAGGTTTACATGATTTCGTAAAAAACACGAGTTTTTAGAAAATGTGCTTTATTTCATAAATGGAATCTAGAAAGTATTCACATTCTACGTCATAACGAGTTTCTATAGTTTGCGCATGCGTCCGGAAATAAGAAAAGCTTACTTCCCCCGTTTTTTAAAATCACAGCTTCTAGAAGGTTTACATGATTTCTTAAAAAACATGAGTTTTTAGAAAATGTGTTTTATTTCATAAATGGAATCAACAAAGTATGCACATTCTACGTCATAACGACTTTCTATAGTTTGCGCATGCGTTTGGAAATAAGAAAATCTTACTTCCGCCGTTTTTTAAAATCACTGCTTCTAGAAGGTTTACATGATTTCTTAAAAAACACGATTGTTTAGAAAATGTGTTTTATATCATAAATTTAATCTACAAAGTATGCACATTCTACGTCATAACGACTTTCTATAGTTTTCGCATGCGTCCGGAAATAAGAAAAGCTTACTTCCACCGTTTTTTGAAATCATAGCTTATCGAAGGTTTACATGATTTCGTAAAAAACACGAGTTTTTAGAAAATGTGTTTTATTGCATAAATGGAATCAACAAAGTATGCACATTCTACGTCATAACGACTTTCTATAGTTTGCGCATGCATTTGGAAATAAGAAAAGCTTACTTCCACCGTTTTTTAAAATCACAGCTTCTAGAAGGTTTATATGATTTCTTAAAAAACACGAGTTTTTAGAAAATGTGTTTTATTTCATAAATGGAATCAACAAAGTATGCACATTCTACATGATAAGGACTTTCTATAGTTTGCGCATGCGTCCGGAAATAAGAAAAGCTTACTTCCACCGTTTTTTAAAATCACAGCTTCTAGAAGGTTTACATGATTTCTTAAAAAACACGAGTTTTTAGAAAATGTGTTTTATTTCATAAATGGAATCAACAAACTATGCACATTCTATGTCATAACGACTTTCTATAGTTTGCGCATTCGTCCAGAAATAAGAAAAGCTTACTTCCACCGCTTTTTAAAATCACAGCTTCTAGAAGGTTTACATGATTTCGTAAAAAACACGAGTTTCTAGAAAATGTGCTTTATTTCATCAATGGAATCTACAAAGTATGCACGTTCTACGTCATAACTACTTTCTATAGTTTGCGCATGCGTCCGGAAATAAGAAAAGCTTACTTCCCCAGTTTTTTAAAATCACAGCTTCTAGAAGGTTTAATGATTACTTAAAAAACATGAGTTTTTAGAAAATGTGTTTTATTTCATAAATGGAATCAACAAAATATGCACATTCTACGTCATAACGACTTTCTATAGTTTGCGCATGCGTTTGGAAATAAGAAAAGCTTACTTCCCCTGTTTTTTAAAAACACAGCTTCTAGAAGGTTTACATGATATCTTAAAAAACACGAGTTTTTAGAAAATGTGTTTTATTTCATAAATGGAATCAACAAAGTATGCACATTCTACGTCATAACGACTTTCTATAGTTTGCGCATTCATCCAGAAATAAGAAAATCTTACTTCCACCGTTTTTTAAAATCACAGCTTCTAGAAGGTTTATATGATTTCTTAAAAAACACGAGTTTTTAGAAAATGTGTTTTATTTCATAAATGGAATCAACAAAGTATGCACATTCTACATCCAAAGAACTTTCTATAGTTTGCGCATGCGTCCGGAAATAAGAAAAGCTTACTTCCACCGTTTTTTAAAATCACAACTTCTAGAAGGTTTACATGATTTCTTAAAAAACACGAGTTTTTAGAAAATGTGTTTTATTTCATAAATGGAATCAACAAACTATGCACATTCTATGTCATAACGACTTTCTATAGTTTGCGCATTCGTCCGGAAATAAGAAAAGCTTACTTCCACCGCTTTTTAAAATCACAGCTTCTAGAAGGTTTACATGATTTCTTAAAAAACACGAGTTTCTAGAAAATGTGCTTTGTTTCATCAATGGAATCTACAAAGTATGCACGTTCTACGTCATAACGACTTTCTATAGTTTGCGCATGCATTTGGAAATAAGAAAAGCTTACTTCCACCGTTTTTTAAAATCACAGCTTCTAGAAGGTTTACATGAATTCTTAAAAAACACGAGTTTTTAGAAAATGTGTTTTATTTCATAAATGGAATGAACAAAGTATGCACATTCTACGTCATAACGACTTTCTATACTTTGCGCATGCGTTTGGAAATAAAAGAATCTTACTTCCCCCGTTTTTTAAAATCACAACTTCTAGAAGGTTTACATGATTTCTTAAAAAACACGAATTTTTAGAAAATGTGTTTTATTTCATAAATGGAATCAACAAAGTATGCACATTCTATGTCATAACGACTTTCTATAGTTTGCGCATGCGTCCGGAAATAAGAAAAGCTTACTTCCACCGTTTTTTAAAATCACAGCTTCTAGAAGGTTTACATGATTTCTTAAAAAACACGAGTTTTTAGAAAATGTGTTTTATTTCATAAATGGAATCAACAAACTATGCACATTCTATGTCATAACGACTTTCTATAGTTTGCGCATTCGTCCGGAAATAAGAAAAGCTTACTTCCACCGCTTTTTAAAATCACAGCTTCTAGAAGGTTTACATGATTTCTTAAAAAACACGAGTTTTTAGAAAATGTGTTTTATTTCGTAAATGGAATCAACAAACTATGCACATTCTATGTCATAACGACTTTCTATAGTTTGCGCATTCATCTGGAAATAAGAAAAGCTTACTTCCACCTCTTTTTAAAATCACAGCTTCTAGAAGGTTTACATGATTTCGTAAAAAACACGAGTTTCTAGAAAATGTGCTTTGTTTCATCAATGGAATCTACAAAGTATGCACGTTCTACGTCATAACGACTTTCTATAGTTTGCGCATGCATTTGGAAATAAGAAAAGCTTACTTCCACCGTTTTTTAAAATCACAGCTTCTAGAAGGTTTACATGAATTCTTAAAAAACACGAGTTTTTAGAAAATGTGTTTTATTTCATAAATGGAATGAACAAAGTATGCACTTTCTACGTCATAAGGACTTTCTATAGTTTGCGCATGCCTCCGGAAATAAGAAAAGCTTACTTCCACCGTTTTTTAAAATCAAAGCTTTTAGAAGGTTTACATGATTTCTTAAAAAACACGATTTTTTAGAAAATGTGTTTTATTTCATAAATGGAATCAACAAAGTATGCACATTCTACGTCATAAAGACATTCTATAGTTTGCGCATTCGTCCGGAAATAAGAAATTCTTACTTCCACCGTTTTTTAAAATCACAGCTTCTAGAAGGTCTACATGATTTCGTAAAAAACATGAGTTTTTAGAAAATGTGTTTTATTTCATAAATGGAATCTACAAAGTATGCACATTCTATGCCATAACGACTTTCTATAGTTTGCACATGCGTTGGGAAATAAGAAAAGCTTACTTCCACCGTTTTTTGAAATCACAGCTTCTAGAAGGTTTACATGATTTCGTAAAAAACACGAGTTTTTAGAAAATGTGTTTTATTTCATAAATGGATTCAACAAAGTACGCACATTCTACGTCATAACGACTTTCTATAGTTTGCGCATGCATTTGGAAATAAGAAAAGCTTACTTTCCCTGTTTTTTAAAATCACAACTTCTAGAAGGTTTCCATGATTTCTTAAAAAACACGAGTTTTTAGAAAATGTGTTTTATTTTATAAATGGAATCAAAAAAGTATGCACATTCTACGTCATAACGACTTTCTATAGTTTGCGCATTCATCCGGAAATAAGAAAATCTTACTTCCACCGATTTTTAAAATCACACCTTCTAGAAGGTTTACATGATTTCGTAAAAAACACGAGTTTTTAGTCAATGTGTTTTATTTCATAAATGGAATCTACAAAGTATGCACATTCTACGTCATAACGACTTTCTATAGTTTGCGCATGCGTCCGGAAATAAGAAAAGCTTACTTCCATCGTTTTTTAAAATCACAGCTTTTAGAAGGTTTACATGATTTCTTAAAAAACACGAGTTTTTAGAAAATGTGTTTTATTTCATAAATGGAATCAACAAAGTATGCACATTCTACGTCATAACGACTTTCTATAGATTGCGCATGCGTTTGGAAATAAGAAAAGCTTACTTCCCCCGTTTTTTAAAACCACAGCTTCTAGAAGGTTTACATGATATCTTAAAAAACATGAGTTTTTAGAAAATGTGTTTTATTTCATAAATGGAATCAACAAAGTATGCACATTCTACGTCATAGCGACTTTCTATAGTTTCCGCATGCGTCCAGAAATAAGAAAAGCTTAGTTCCACCGTTTTTTAAAATCATAGCTTCTAGAAGGTTTACATGATTTCTTAAAAAACACGAGTTTTTAGAAAATGTGTTTTATTTCATAAATGGAATCAACAAAGTATGCACATTCTACGTCATAAAGACTTTCTATAGTTTTTGCATTCGTCCGGAAATAAGAAAATCTTACTTCCACCGTTTTTTAAAATCACAGCTTCTAGAAGGTCTACTTGATTTCGTAAAAGACATGAGGTTTTAGAAAATGTGTTTTATTTCATCAATGGAATCTACAAAGTATGCACATTCTACGCCATAACGACTTTCTATAGTTTGCACATGCGTTGGGAAATAAGAAAAGCTTACTTCCACAGTTTTTTGAAATCACGGCTTCTAGAAGGTTTACATGATTTCGTAAAAAACATGAGTTTTTAGAAAATGTGTTCTATTTCATAAATGGAATCAACAAAGTATGCACATTCTACGTCATAACGAATTTTCTATAGTTTGCGCATGCATTTAGAAATAAGAAAAGCTTACTTTCCCCGTTTTTTAAAATCACAACTTCTAGAAGGTTTACATGAGTTCTTAAAAAACACGAGTTTTTAGAAAATGTGTTTTATTTCATAAATGTAATCAACAAAGTATGCACATTCTACGTCATAACGACTTTCTATAGTTTGCACATGCGTCCGGAAATAAGAAAAGCTTACTTCCACCGTTTTTTAAAATCATAGCTTCTAGAAGGTTTACATGATTTCTTAAAAAACACGAGTTTTTAGAAAATGTGTTTTATTTCATAAATGGAATAAAAAAAGTATGCACATTCTACGTCATAACGACTTTCTATAGTTTGCGCATTCATCCGGAAATAAGAAAATCTTACTTCCACCGATTTTTAAAATCACAGCTTCTAGAAGATTTACATGATTTCGTAAAAAACATGAGTTTTTAGTAAATGTGTTTTATTTCATAAATGGAATCTACAAAGGATGCACATTCTACGTCATAATGACTTTCTATAGTTTGCGCATGCGTCCGGAAATAAGGAAAGCTTACTTCCACCGTTTTTTGAAATCACAGCTTCTAGAAGGTTTATATGATTTCGTAAAAAACACGAGTTTTTAGAAAATGTGTTTTATTTCATAAATGAAATCTACAAAGTATGCACATTCTACGTCATAACGACTTTCTATAGTTTGCGCATGCGTTTGGAAATAAGAAAAGCTTACTTCCCCCGTTTTTTAAAATCACAACTTCTAGAAGGTTTACATGATTTCGTAAAAAACACGAGTTTTTAGAAAATGTGTTTTATTTCATAAATTGAATCAACAAAGTATGCACATTCTATGTCATAACGACTTTCTATAGTTTGCGCATGCGTCCGGAAATAAGAAAAGCTTACTTCCCCCGTTTTTAAAAATCACAGCTTCTAGGAGGTTTACATGATTTCTTAAAAAACACGAGTTTTTATAAAATGTGTTTTATTTCATAAATGGAATCAACAAAGTATGCACATTCTACGTCGTAATGACTTTCTATAGTTTGCGCATGCGTCCGGAAATAAGAAAAGCTTACTTCCCCCGTTTTTTAAAATCATAGCTTCTAGAAGGTTTACATGATTTCGTAAAACACACGAGTTTTTAGAAAATGTGTTTTATTTCATAAATGGAATCAACAAAGTATGCACATTCTACGTCATATTGACTTTCTATAGTCTGCGCATGCGTTTGGAAAAAAGAAAAGCTTACATTCCCCGTTTTTTAAAATCACAGCTTCTAGAAGGTTTACATGAATTCTTAAAAAACACGAGTTTTTAGAAAATGTGTTTTATTTCATAAATGGAATCAACAAAGTATGCACATTCTACGTCATAAGGACTTTGTATAGTTTGCACATGCGTCCAGAAATAAGAAAAGCTTACTTCCACCGTTTTTTAAAATCACAGCTTTTAGAAGGTTTACATGATTTCTTAAAAAACACGAGTTTTTAGAAAATGTGTTTTATTTCATAAATGGAATCAACAAAGTATGCACATTCTACGTCATAACGAATTTCTATAGTTTGCGCATTCGTCCGGAAATAAGAAAATCTTACTTCCACTGTTTTTTAAAATCATAGCTTCTAGAAGGTTTACATGATTTCTTAAACAACACGGGTTTTTAGAAAATGTGTTTTATTTCATAAATGGAATCTGCAAAGTATGCACATTCTACGTCATAACGACTTTCTATAGTTTGCGCATGCGTCCAGAAATAAGAAAAGCTTACTTCCCCCGTTTTTAAAAATCACAGCTTCTAGGAGGTTTACATGATTTCTTAAAAAACACGAATTTTTAGAAAATGTGTTTTATTTCATAAATGGAATCAACAAAGTATGCACATTCTACGTCATAATGACTTTCTATAGTTTGGCCTTCGTCCAGAAATGAGAAAAGGTTACTTCCCCCGATTTTTAGAATCACAGCTTCTAGAAGGTTTACATGATTTCGTAAAAAACACGAGTTTTTAGAAAATGTGTTTTATTTCATAAATGGAATCTACAAAGTATGCACATTCTACGTCATAACGAATTTCTATAGTTTGCGCATGCGTCCGGAAATAAGAAAAGCTTATTTCCACCGTTTTTGGAAATCACATCTTCTATAAGGTTTACATGATTTCGTAAAAAACACGAGTTTTTAGAAATGTGTTTTATTTCATAAATGTAATCTACAAAGTATGCACATTCTACGTCATAACGACTTTCTATAGTTTTTGCATGCGTCCGGAAATAAGAAAAGCTTGCTTCCCCCGTTTTTAAAATCACAGCTTCTAGGAGGTTTACATGATTTCTTAAAAAACATGAGTTTTTAGAAAATGTGTTTTATTTCATAAATGGAATCAACACAGTATGCACATTCTACGTCATAACGACTTTCTATAGTTTGCGCATGCGTTTGGAAATAAAAAAAGCTTACTTCCCCCGTTTCTTAAAATCACAACTTCTAGAAGGTTTACATGAGTTCTTAAAAAACACGAGTTTTTAGAAAATGTGGTTTATTTCATAAATCGAATCAACAAAGTATGCACATTCTATGTCATAACGACTTTCTATAGTTTGCGCATGCGTCCGGAAATAAGAAAAGCTTACTTCCCCCGTTTTTAAAAATCACAGCTTCTAGGAGGTTTACATGATTTATTAAAAAACACGAGTTTTTATAAAATGTGTTTTATTTCATAAATGGAATCAACAAAGTATGCACATTCTACGTCATAACGACTTTCTATAGTTTGCGCATGCGTTTGGAAATAAAAGAAGCTTACTTCCCCTGTTTTTTAAAATCACAACTTCTAGAAGATTTACATGATTTCTTAAAAAACACGAGTTTTTAGAAAATGTAATTTATTTCATAAATGGAATCAACAAAGTATGCACATTCTACCTCATAACGACTTTCTATAGTTTGCGCATGCGTCTGAAAATAAGAAAAGCTTACTTCCCCCGTTTTTTGAAATCACGGCTTCTAGAAGGTTTACATGATTTCGTAAAAAACACGAGTTTTTAGAAAATGTGTTTTATTTCATAAATGGAATCAACAAAGTATGCACATTCTACGTCATAACGACTTTCTATAGTTTGCGCATGCGTCCGGAAATAAGAAAAGCTTACTTCCCTCGTTTTTAAAATCACAGCTTCTAGGAGGTTTACATGATTTCGTAAAAAACACGAGTTTTTAGAAAATGTGTTTTATTTCATAAATGGAATCAACAAAGTATGCACATTCTACGTCATAATGACTTTCTATAGTTTGCGCATGCGTTTGGAAATAAAAAAAGCTTACTTCCCCCATTTTTTAAAATCACAGCTTCTAGAAGGTTTACATGATTTCTTAAAAAACACGAGTTTTTAGAAAATGTGGTTTATTGCAGAAATGGAATCAACAAAGTATGCACATTCTACCTCATAACGACTTTCTATAGTTTGCGCATGCGTCTGAAAATAAGAAAAGCTTACTTCCCCCGTTTTTAAAAATCACAGTTTCTAGGAGGTTTACATGATTTCTTAAAAAACACGAGTTTTTAGAAAATGTGTTTTATTTCATAAATGGAATCAGCAAAGTATGCATATTCTACGTCATAACGACTTTCTATAGTTTGCGCATTCGTCCGGAAATAAGAAAAGCTTACTTCCACCATTTTTTAAAATCATAGCTTCTAGAAGGTTTACATGTTTTCATAAAAAACACGAGTTTTTAGAAAATGCATTTTATTTCGTAAATGGAATCTACAAAGTATGCACATTCTACGTGACAAGGACTTTCTATAGTTTGCGCATGCGTCCCGAAATAAGAAAAGCTTACTTCCACCGTTTTTTAAAATCATAGCTTCTAGAAGGTTTACATGATTTCTTAAAAAACATGATTTTTTAGGAAATGTGTTTTATTTCATAAATGGAATCTACAAAGTATGCACATTCTACGTCATAACGACTTTCTATAGTTTGCGCATGCGGCCGGAAATAAGAAAAGCTTACTTGCCCCGTTTTTTAAAATCACAGATTCTAGAAGTTTTACATGATTTGTTAAAAAACATGAGTTTTTAGAAATTGTGTTTTATTTCATAAATGGAACCAACAAAGTATGCACATTCTACGTCATAACGACTTTCTATAGTTTGCGCATGCGTTTGGAAATAAGAAAAGCTTACTTCCACCGTTTTTTAAAATCACAGCTTCTAGAAGGTTTACATGATTTCTTAAAAAACACGAGTTTTTAGAAATTGTGTTTTATTTCATAAATGGAATCAACAAAGTATGCACATTCTACGTCATAACGACTTTCTATAGTTTGCGCATGCGTCCGGAAATAAGAAAAGCTTACTTCCATCATTTTTTAAAATCACAGCTTCTACAAGGTTTACATGATTTCGTAAAAAACATGAGTTTTCAGAAAATGTGTTTTATTTTATAAATGGAATCAACAAAGTATGCACATTCTATGTCATAACGACTTTCTATAGTTTGCGCATTCGTCCGGAAATAAGAAAAGCTTACTTCCACCGTTTTTTAAAATCATAGCTTCTAGAAGGTTTACATGATTTCTTAAAAAACACGAGTTTTTAGAAAATGTGTTTTATTTCATAAATGGAATCAACAAAGTATGCACATTCTACATCACAACGACTTTCTATAGTTTGCGCATTCGTCCGGAATTAAGAAAAGCTTACTTCCATCATTTTTTAAAATCACAGCTTCTAGAAGGTTTACATGATTTCGTAAAAAACATGAGTTTTCAGAAAATGTGTTTTATTTTATAAATGGAATCAACAAAGTATGCACATTCTATGTCATAACGACTTTCTATAGTTTGCGCATTCGTCCGGAAATAAGAAAAGCTTACTTCCACCGTTTTTTAAAATCATAGCTTCTAGAAGGTTTACATGATTTCTTAAAAAACACGAGTTTTTAGAAAATGTGTTTTATTTCATAAATGGAATCAACAAAGTATGCACATTCTACATCACAACGACTTTCTATAGTTTGCGCATTCGTCCGGAAATAAGAAAAGCTTACTTCCACCGTTTTTTAAAATCACAACTTCTAGAAGGTTTACATGATTTCGTAAAAAACATGAGTTTTTAGAAAATGTGTTTTATTTCGTAAATGGAATCAACAAAGTATGCATATTCTACGTCATAACAACTTTCTATAGTTTGCGCATGCGTCCGGAAATAAGAAAAGCTTACTTCCACCGTTTTTTAAAATCATAGCTTCTAGAAGGTTTACATGATTTCGTAAAAAACACGAGTTTTTAGAAAATGTGTTTTATTTCGTAAATGGAATCTACAAAGTATGCACATTCTACGTCATAAGGACTTTCTATACTTTGCGCATGCGTCCAGAAATAAGAAAAGCTTACTTCCCCTGTTTTTTAAAATCACAGCTTCTAGAAGGTTTACATGATTTCGTAAAAAACACGAGTTTTTAGAAAATGTGTTTTATTTCATAAATAGAATCTAGAAAGTATGCACATTCTACGTCATAATGAATTTGTATAGTTTGCGCATGCGTCCGGAAATAAGAAAAGCTTACTTCCACCGTTTTTTAAAATCGCAGCTTCTAGAAGGTTTACATGATTTCTGAAAAAACACGAGTTTTTAGGAAATGTGTTTTATTTCATAAATGGAATCAACAAAGTATGCACATTCTACGTCATAACGACTTTCTATAGTTTGCGCATGCGTCCGGAAATAAGAAAAAGCTTACTTCCACCGTTTTTTAAAATCACAGCTTCTAGAAGGTTTACATGATTTCGTAAAAAACACGAGTTTTTAGAAAATGTGTTTTATTTCATAAATGGAATCAACAAAGTATGCACATTCTACGTCATAACGACATTCTATAGTTTGCGCATTCGTCCGGAAATAAGAAAAAGCTTACTTCCACTGTTTTTTAAAATCACAGCTTCTAGAAGGTTTACATGATTTCGTAAAAAACACGAGTTTTTAGAAAATGTGTTTTATTTCATAAATGGAATCAACAAAGTATGCACATTCTACATCATAACGACATTCTATAGTTTGCGCATTCGTCCGGAAATAAGAAAAGCTTACTTCCACCGTTTTTTAAAATCATAGCTTCTAGAAGGTTTACATGATTTCGTAAAAAACACGAGTTTTTAGAAAATGTGTTTTATTTCATAAATGGAATCTACAAAGTATGCACATTCTATGTCATAACGAATTTATATAGTTTGCGCATGCGTCCGGAAATAAGAAAAGCTTACTTCCACCGTTTTTTAAAATCACATCTTCTAGAAGGTTTACATGATTACTTAAAAAACATGAGTTTATAGAAAATGTGTTTTATTTCATAAATGGAATCTACAAAGTATGCACATTCTACGTCATAAGGAATTTCTATAATTTGCGCATTCGTCCGGAAATAAGAAAAGCTTACTTCCCCCGTTTTTTAAAATCACAGCTTCTAGAAGGTTTACATGATTTCTTAAAAAACACGAGTTTTTAGAAAATGTGTTTTATTTCATAAATGGAATCAACAAAGTATGCACATTCTACGTCATAACGACTTTTTATAGTTTGCGCATGCATTTGGAAATAAGAAAAGCTTACTTCCCCCGTTTTTTGAAATCACGCCTTCTAGAAGGTTTACATGATTTCTTAAAAAATACGAGTTTTTAGAAAATGTGTTTTATTTCATAAATGGAATCAACAAAGTATGCAAATTCTACGTCATAACGACTTTCTATAGCTTGCGCATGCGTCCGGAAATAAGAAAAGCTTGCTTCCACCGTTTTTTAAAACCACAGCTCCTAGAAGGTTTACATGATTTCGTCAAAAACACGAGTTTTTAGAAAATGTGTTTTATTTCATAAATGGAATCTAAAAGTATGCACATTCTACGTCACAACGACTTTCTATAGTTTGCGCATGCGTCCGGAAATAAGAAAAGCTTACTTCCACCGTTTTTTAAAATCACAGCTTCTAGAAGGTTTACATGATTTCGTAAAAAACACGAGTTTTCAGAAAATGTGTTTTATTTCATAAATGGAATCTACAAAGTATGCGCATTCTACGTCATAACGACTTTCTATAGTTTGCGCATGCGTCCGCAAATAAGAAAAGCTTACTTCCACCGTTTTTTAAAATCACAGCTTCTCGAAGGTTTACATGATTTCGTAAAAAACACGAGTTTTTAGAAAATGTGTTTTATTTCATAAATGGAATCTACAAAGTTTGCACATTCTACGTCACAACGACTTTCTATAGTTTGCGCATGCGTCCGGAAATAAGAAAAGCTTACTTCCACCGTTTTTTAAAATCACAGCTTCTAGAAGGTTTACATGATTTCGTAAAAAACATGAGTTTTCAGAAAATGTGTTTTATTTTATAAATGGAATCAACAAAGTATGCACATTCTATGTCATAACGACTTTCTATAGTTTGCGCATTCGTCCGGAAATAAGAAAAGCTTACTTCCACCGTTTTTTAAAATCATAGCTTCTAGAAGGTTTACATGATTTCTTAAAAAACACGAGTTTTTAGAAAATGTGTTTTATTTCATAAATGGAATCAACAAAGTATGCACATTCTACATCACAACGACTTTCTATAGTTTGCGCATTCGTCCGGAAATAAGAAAAGCTTACTTCCACCGTTTTTTAAAATCACAACTTCTAGAAGGTTTACATGATTTCGTAAAAAACATGAGTTTTTAGAAAATGTGTTTTATTTCGTAAATGGAATCAACAAAGTATGCATATTCTACGTCATAACAACTTTCTATAGTTTGCGCATGCGTCCGGAAATAAGAAAAGCTTACTTCCACCGTTTTTTAAAATCATAGCTTCTAGAAGGTTTACATGATTTCGTAAAAAACACGAGTTTTTAGAAAATGTGTTTTATTTCGTAAATGGAATCTACAAAGTATGCACATTCTACGTCATAAGGACTTTCTATACTTTGCGCATGCGTCCAGAAATAAGAAAAGCTTACTTCCCCTGTTTTTTAAAATCACAGCTTCTAGAAGGTTTACATGATTTCGTAAAAAACACGAGTTTTTAGAAAATGTGTTTTATTTCATAAATAGAATCTAGAAAGTATGCACATTCTACGTCATAATGAATTTGTATAGTTTGCGCATGCGTCCGGAAATAAGAAAAGCTTACTTCCACCGTTTTTTAAAATCGCAGCTTCTAGAAGGTTTACATGATTTCTGAAAAAACACGAGTTTTTAGGAAATGTGTTTTATTTCATAAATGGAATCAACAAAGTATGCACATTCTACGTCATAACGACTTTCTATAGTTTGCGCATGCGTCCGGAAATAAGAAAAAGCTTACTTCCACCGTTTTTTAAAATCACAGCTTCTAGAAGGTTTACATGATTTCGTAAAAAACACGAGTTTTTAGAAAATGTGTTTTATTTCATAAATGGAATCAACAAAGTATGCACATTCTACGTCATAACGACATTCTATAGTTTGCGCATTCGTCCGGAAATAAGAAAAAGCTTACTTCCACTGTTTTTTAAAATCACAGCTTCTAGAAGGTTTACATGATTTCGTAAAAAACACGAGTTTTTAGAAAATGTGTTTTATTTCATAAATGGAATCAACAAAGTATGCACATTCTACATCATAACGACATTCTATAGTTTGCGCATTCGTCCGGAAATAAGAAAAGCTTACTTCCACCGTTTTTTAAAATCATAGCTTCTAGAAGGTTTACATGATTTCGTAAAAAACACGAGTTTTTAGAAAATGTGTTTTATTTCATAAATGGAATCTACAAAGTATGCACATTCTATGTCATAACGAATTTATATAGTTTGCGCATGCGTCCGGAAATAAGAAAAGCTTACTTCCACCGTTTTTTAAAATCACATCTTCTAGAAGGTTTACATGATTACTTAAAAAACATGAGTTTTTAGAAAATGTGTTTTATTTCATAAATGGAATCTACAAAGTATGCACATTCTACGTCATAAGGAATTTCTATAATTTGCGCATTCGTCCGGAAATAAGAAAAGCTTACTTCCCCCGTTTTTTAAAATCACAGCTTCTAGAAGGTTTACATGATTTCTTAAAAAACACGAGTTTTTAGAAAATGTGTTTTATTTCATAAATGGAATCAACAAAGTATGCACATTCTACGTCATAACGACTTTTTATAGTTTGCGCATGCATTTGGAAATAAGAAAAGCTTACTTCCCCCGTTTTTTGAAATCACGCCTTCTAGAAGGTTTACATGATTTCTTAAAAAATACGAGTTTTTAGAAAATGTGTTTTATTTCATAAATGGAATCAACAAAGTATGCAAATTCTACGTCATAACGACTTTCTATAGCTTGCGCATGCGTCCGGAAATAAGAAAAGCTTGCTTCCACCGTTTTTTAAAACCACAGCTCCTAGAAGGTTTACATGATTTCGTCAAAAACACGAGTTTTTAGAAAATGTGTTTTATTTCATAAATGGAATCTAAAAGTATGCACATTCTACGTCACAACGACTTTCTATAGTTTGCGCATGCGTCCGGAAATAAGAAAAGCTTACTTCCACCGTTTTTTAAAATCACAGCTTCTAGAAGGTTTACATGATTTCGTAAAAAACACGAGTTTTCAGAAAATGTGTTTTATTTCATAAATGGAATCTACAAAGTATGCGCATTCTACGTCATAACGACTTTCTATAGTTTGCGCATGCGTCCGCAAATAAGAAAAGCTTACTTCCACCGTTTTTTAAAATCACAGCTTCTCGAAGGTTTACATGATTTCGTAAAAAACACGAGTTTTTAGAAAATGTGTTTTATTTCATAAATGGAATCAACAAAGTATGCACATTCTACGTCATAACGACTTTCTATAGTTTGCGCCTTCGTCCGGAAATAAGAAAACCTTACTTCCACCGTTTTTTAAAATCACAGCTTCTAGAAGGTTTACATGATTTCGTAAAAAACACGAGTTTTTAGAAAATGTGTTTTATTTCATAAATGTAATCTACAAAGTATGCACATTCTACGTCATAACGACTTTCTATAGTTTGCGCATGCGTCCGGAAATAAGAAAAGCTTACTTCCCCCGTTTTTAAAAATCACAGCTTCTAGGAGGTTTACATGATTTCTTAAAAAACACGAGTTTTTAGAAAATGTGTTTTATTTCATAAATGGAATCAACAAAGTATGCACATTCTACGTCATAACGACTTTCTATAGTTTGCGCATGCGTTTGGAAATAAGAAAAGCTTACTTCCCCCGTTTTTTAAAATCACAACTTCTAGAAGGTTTACATGATTTCTTAAAAAACATGAGTTTTTAGAAAATGTGTTTTATTTCATAAATGGAAACAACAAAGTATGCACATTCTACGTCATAATGAATTTCTATAGTTTGCGCATGCGTCCGGAAACAAGAAAAGCTTACTTCCACCGTTTTTTAAAATCATATCTTCTAGAAAGTTTACATGATTTCGTAAAAAATACGAGTTTTTAGAAAATGCATTTTATTTCATAAATGGAATTTAAAAAGTATGCACATTCTACGTCATAACGACCTTCTATAGTTTGCGCATGCGTCCGGAAATAAGAAAAGCTTACTTCCACCGTTTTTTAAAATCACAGCTTCTAGAAGGTGTACATGATTTCGTAAAAAACACGACTTTTTAGAAAATGAGTTTTATTTCATAAATGGAATCTACAAAGTATGCACATTCTACGTCATAACGAATTTATATAATTTGCGCATGCGTCTGGAAATAAGAAAAGCTTACTTCCACCGTTTTTTAAAATCACATCTTCTAGAAGGTTTACATGATTTCGTAAAAAACACGAGTTTTTAGAAAATGTGTTTTATTTCATAAATGGAATCTACAAAGTATGCACATTCTACGTCATAACGACTTTCTATTGTTTGCTCATGCGTCCGGAAATAAGAAAAGCTTACTTCCATCGTTTTTTAAAATCACAACTTCTAGAAGGTTTACATGATTTCGTAAAAAACACGAGTTTTTAGAAAATGTGTTTTATTTCATAAATGGAATCTACAAAGTATGCACATTCTACGTCATAACGACTTTCTATAGTTTGCTCATGCGTCCGGAAATAAGAAAAACTTACTTCCCCTGTTTTTTAAAATGACAGCTTCTAGAAGGTTTACATGATTTCTTAAAAAACACGAGTTTTTAGAAAATGTGTTTTATTTCATAAATGGAATCAACAAATTATGTACATTCTACGTCATAACGACTTTCTATAGTTTGCGCCTTCGTCCGGAAATAAGAAAACCTTACTTCCACCGTTTTTTAAAATCACAGCTTCTAGAAGGTTTACATGATTTCGTAAAAAACACGAGTTTTTAGAAAATGTGTTTTATTTAATAAATGTAATCTACAAAGTATGCACAGTCTATGTCATAACGACTTTCTATAGTTTGCGCATGCGTCCGGAAATAAGAAAAGCTTACTTCCCCCGTTTTTAATAATCACAGCTTCTAGGAGGTTTACATGATTTCGTAAAAAACACGAGTTTTTAGAAAATGTGTTTTATTTCATAAATGGAATCAACAAAGTATGCACATTCTACGTCATAACGACTTTCTATAGTTTGCGAATGCGTTTGGAAATAAGAAAAGCTTACTTCCCCCGTTTTTTAAAATCACAACTTCTAGAAGGTTTACATGATTTCTTAAAAACACGAGTTTTTAGAAAATTTGGTTTATTTCATAAATGGAATCAACAAAGTATGCACATTCTACGTCATAACGACTTTCTATAGTTTGCGCATGCGTCCGGAAACAAGAAAAGCTTACTTCCACCGTTTTTTAAAATCATAGCTTCTAGAAGGTTTACATGATTTCGTAAAAAACACGAGTTTTTAGAAAATGCGTTTTATTTCATAAATGGAATCTAAAAAGTATGCACATTCTACGTCATAACGACTTTCTATACTTTGCGCATGCGTCCGGAAATAAGAAAAGCTTACTTCCACCGTTTTTTAAAATCACAGCTTCTAGAAGGTGTACATGATTTCGTAAAAAAAATGAGTTTTTAGAAAATGAGTTTTATTTCATAAATGGAATCTACAAAGTATGCACATTCTACGTCATAACGAATTTATATAATTTGCGCATGCGTCCGGAAATAAGAAAAGCTTACTTCCACCGTTTTTTAAACTCACATCTTCTAGAAGGTTTACATGATTTCGTAAAAAACAAGAGTTTTTAGAAAATGTGTTTTATTTCATAAATGGAATCAACAAAGTATGCACATTCTACGTCATAACGACTTTCTATAGTTTACGCCTGCATTTGGAAATAAGAAAAGCTTACTACCCCCGTTTTTTAAAATCACAGCTTCTAGAAGGTTTACATGATTTCTTTAAAAATACGAGTTTTTAGAAAATGTGTTTTATTTCATAAATGGAATCAAGAAAGTATGCACATACGTCATAACGACTTTCTATAGTTTGCGCATGCGTCCGGAAATAAGAAAAGCTTACTTCCACCGTTTTTTAAAATCACAGCTTCTAGAAGGTTTACATGATTTCGTAAAAAACACGAGTTTTTAGAAAATTTGTTTTATTTCATAAATGGAATCAACAAAGTATGCACATTCTACGTCATAACGACATTCTATTGTTTGCGCATTCATTTCGGAAATAAGAAAAGCTTACTTCCACCGTTTTTTAAAATTACAGCTTCTAGAATGTTTACATGATTTCTTAAAAAACACGACTTTTTAGAAAATGTGTTTTATTTCATAAATGGAATCAACAAAGTATGAACATTCTACGTCATAACGACTTTCTATAGTTGGCGCATGCATCCGGAAATAAGAAAAGCTTACTTCCACCGTTTTTTAAAATCACAGCTTCTAGAAGGTTTACATGATTTCTTAAAAAACACAAGTTTTTAGAAAATGTGTTATATTTCATAAATGGAATCAACATAGTATGCACATTCTACATCATTACGAGTTTCCATAGTTTACGCATTCGTCCGGAAATAAGAACAGCTTACTTCCATCGTTTTTTAAAATCACAGCTTCTAGAAGGTTTACATGAGTTCTTAAAAAACATGAGTTTTTAGAAAATGTGTTTTATTTCATAAATGGAATCAACAAAGTATGCACATTCTACGTCATAACGACTTTCTATAGTTTGCGCATGCGTTTGGAAATAAGAAAAGCTTACTTCCCCCATTTTTTAAAATCACAGCTTCTAGAAGGTTTACATGATTTCTTAAAAAACACGAGTTTTTAGAAAATGTGTTTTATTTCATAAGTGGAATCAACAAAGTAGTCACATTCTACGTCATAACGACTTTCTATAGTTTGCGCATGCGTCCAGAAATAAGAAAAGCTTACTTCCACCATTTTTTAAAATCACAGCTTCTAGAAGGTTTACATGATTTCATAAAAAACACTAGTTTTCAAAAAATGTGTTTTATTTCATATATGGAATATACAAAGTATGCACATTCTACGTCATAACGACTTTCTATATTTTGCGCATGCGTCCGGAAATAAGAAAAGCTTACTTCCACAGTTTTTTAAAATCACAGCTTCTAGAAGTTTTACATGATTTCATAAAAAAACACGAGTTTTTAGAAAATGTGTTTTATTTCATAAATGGAATATACAAAGTATGCACATTCTATGTCATAACGACTTTCTATAGTTTGCGCATGCGTCCGGAAATAAGAAAAGTTTACTTCCCCCGTTTTTTAAAATCACAGCTTCTAAAAGGTTTACATGATTTCTTAAAAAACACGAATTTTTAGAAAATGTGTTTTATTTCATAAATGGAATCAAATAAGTATGCACATTCTACGTCATAACGACTTTCTATAGTTTGCGCATTCGTCCGGAAATAAGAAAAGCTTACTTCCACCGTTTTTCAAAACCACAGCTTCTAGAAGGTTTACATGATTTCTTAAAAAACACAAGTTTTTAGAAAATGTGTTTTATTTCATAAATGGAATCAACAAAGTATGCACATTCTACGTCATAACGACTTTCTATAGTTTGCACATGCGTCCGGAAATAAGAAAAGCTTACTTCCACCGTTTTTTAAATCACATCTTCTAGAAGGTTTACATGATTTCTTAAAAAACACGAGTTTTTAGAAAATGTGTTTTATTTCGTAAATGGAATCAACAAAGTATGCACATTCTACGTCATAACGACTTTCTATAGTTTGCGCATGCCTCCGGAAATAAGAAAATCTTACTTCCACCGTTTTTTAAAATCACAGCTTCTAGAAGGTTTACATGATTTCTTAAAAAACACGAGTTTTTAGAAAATGTGTTTTATTTCATAAATGGAATCAACAAAGTATGCACATTCTACGTCATAACGACTTTCTATAGTTTGTGCATGTGTTTCGAAATAAGAAAAGCTTACTTCCCCCGTTTTTTAAAATCACAGCTTCTAGAAGCTTTTCATGGCTTCTTAAAAAACACGAGTTTTTAAAAAATGTGTTTTATTTCATAAATGGAATCAAGAAAGTATGCAAATTCTACGTCATAACGACTTTCTATAGTTTGCGCATTCGTCCGGAAATAAGAAAAGCTTACTTCCACCGTTTTTTTAAATCACAGCTTCTAGAAGGTTTACATGATTTCGTAAAAAACACGAGTTTTTAGAAACTGTGTTTTATTTCATAAATGGAATCAACAAGTATGCACATTCTACGTCATAACGACTTTCTATAGTTTGCGCATGCGTCTGGAAATAAGAAAAGCTTACTTCCCGCGTTTTTTAAAATCACAGCTTCTAGAAGGTTTACATGATTTCGTAAAAAACACGAGTTTTTAGAAAATGTGTTTTATTTCATAAATGGAATCTACAAAGTATGCACATTATACGTCATAACGACTTTCTATAGTTTGCGCATGCGGCCGGAAATAAGAAAAGCTTACTTGCCCCGTTTTATAAAATCATAACTTCTAGAAGGTTTACATGATTTGTTAAAAAACATGAGTTTTTAGAAATTGTGTTTTATTTCATAAATGGAACCAACAAAGTATGCACATTCTACGTCATAACGACTTTCTATAGTTTGCACATGCGTGTGGAAATAAGAAAAGCTTACTTCCCCCGTTTTTTAAAATCACAGCTTCTAGAAGGTTTACATGATTTCTTAAAAAACACGAGTTTTTAGAAAATGTTTTTATTTCATAAATGCAATCAACAAAGTATGCACATTCTACGTAGTAACGACTTTCTATAGTTTGCGCATTCGTCCGGAAATAAGAAAAGCTTACTTCCCCCGTTTTTAAAAATCACAGCTTCTAGAAGGTTTACATGATTTCGTAAAAAACACGAGTTTTTAGAAAATGTGTTTTATTTCATAAATGGAATCAACAAAGTATGCACATTCTACGTCATAACGACTTCTATAGTTTTCGCACTCTTCCGGAAATAAGAAAAGCTTACTTCCACCGTTTTTTAAAATCACGGCTTCTAGAAGGTTTACATGATTTCCTAAAAAACACGAGTTTTTAGAAAATGTTTTTATTTCATAAATGGAATCAACAAAGTATGCACATTATACATCATAACGACTTTCTATAGTTTACGCATTCGTCTTGAAATAAGAAAAGCTTACTTCCACCGTTTTTTAAAACCACAGCTTCTAGAAGGTTTACATGATTTCGTAAAAAACACGAGTTTTTAGAAAATGTGTTTTATTTCATAAATGGAATCTACAAAGTATGCACATTCTACGTCATAAATACTTTTTATAGTTTGCGCATTCATCCGTAAATAAGAAAAGCTTACTTCCACCGTTTTTTAAAATCACACCTTCTAGAAGGTTTACATGATTTCGTAAAAAACACGAGTTTTTAGAAAATGTGTTTTATTTCCTAAATGGAATCTACAAAGTATGCACATTCTATGTCATAACGACTTTCTATAGTTTGCTCATGCGTCCGGTAATAAGAAAAGCTTACTTCCACCATTTTTTAAAATCACAGCTTCTAGAAGGTTTACATGATTTCGTAAAAAAAACGAGTTTTCAGAAAATGTTTTTTATTTCATAAATGGAATCTACAAAGTATGCAAATTCTACGTCATAACGACTTTCTATAGTTTGGGCATGCGTCCGGAAATAAGAAAAGCTTACTTCCACCGTTTTTTAAAATCACAGCTTCTAGAAGGTTTACATGATTTCGGAAAAAACATGAGCTTTTAGAAAATGTGTTTTATTTCATAAATGGAATCAAAAAAGTATGCACATTCTACGTCATAAGGACTTTCTATAGTTTGCGTGTGCGTCAGGAAATAACAAAAGCTTACTTACACCGTTTTTTAAAATCACAGCTTCTAGAAGGTTTACATGATTTCGTAAAAAACACGAGTTTTTAGAAAATGTGTTTTATTTCATAAATGCAATCTACAAAGTATGCACATTCTACGTCATAACGACTTTCTATAGTTTGCGCATGCGTCCGGAAATAAGAAAAGCTTACTTCCCCCATTTTTAAAAATCACAGCTTCTAGGAGGTTTACATGATTTCTTAAAAAACACGAGTTTTTGAAAATGTGTTTTATTTCATAAATGGAATCAACAAAGTATGTACATTCTACGTCATAATGACTTTCTATAGTTTGCGCATGCGTTTGGAAATAAGAAAAGCCTACTTCCCCCATTTTTTAAAATCACAACTTCTAGAAGGTTTACATGATTTCTTAAAAAACACGAGTTTTTAGAAAATGTGGTTTATTTCATAAATGGAATCAACAAAGTATGCAGATTTTACGTCATAATGAGTTTCTATAGTTTGCGCATGCATCCGGAAATAAGAAAAGCTTACTTCCACCATTTTTTAAAATCACAGCTTCTAGAAGGTTTACATGATTTGTTAAAAAACACGAGTTTTTGAAAATGTGTTTTATTTCATAAATGTAATCAACAAAGTATGCACATTCTACGTCATAACGACTTCTATAGTTTGCGCATTCATCCGGAAATAAGAAAAACTTACTTTCACCGTTTTTTAAAATCACAGCTTCTAGAAGGTTTACATGATTTCTTAAAAAACACGAGTTTTTAGAAAATGTGATTATTTCATAAATGGAATCAACAAAGTATGCATATTCTACATCATAATGACTTTCTATAGTTTACGCTTTCGTCCGGAAATAAGAAAAGCTTACTTCCACCGTTTTTTAAAACCAGAGCTTCTAGAAGGTTTACATGATTTCGTAAAAAATACAAGTTTTTAGAAAATGTGTTTTATTTCATAAATGGAATCTACAAAGTATGCACATTCTACGTCATAACTACTTTCTATAGTTTGCGCATGCGTCCGGAAATAAGAAAAGCTTACTTCCTCCGTTTTTTAAAATCACAGCTTCTAGAAGGTTTACATGATTTCGTAAAAAAAACGAGTTTTTAGAAAATGTGTTTTATTTCATAAATGGAATCAACAAAGTGTGCACATTCTACGTCACAACGACTTTCTATAGTTTGTGCATGCGTCTGGAAATAAGAAAAGCTTACTTCCACCGTTTTTTAAAATCAAGGCTTCTAGGAGTTTTACATGATTTCATAAAAAACACGAGTTAATAGAAAATGTGTTTTATTTCATAAATGGAATCAACAAAGTATGCACATTCTACATCATAACGACATTCTATAGTTTCCGCATTCATCCGGAAATAAGAAAAGCTTACTTCCACCGTTTTTTAAAATCACAGCTTCTAGAAGGTTTACATGATTTCTTAAAAAACACGAGTTTTTAGAAAATGTGTTTTATTTCATAAATGGAATCAACAAAGTATGCACACTCTACGTCATAACGACTTTCTATAGTTTGCGCATTCGTCCGGAAATAAGAAAAGCTTACTTCCACCGTTTTTCAAAATCACAGCTTCTAGAAGGTTTACATGATTTCTTAAAAAACACAAGTTTTTAGAAAATGTGTTTTATTTCATAAATGGAATCAACAAAGTATGCACATTCTACGTCATAACGACTTTCTATAGTTTGCGCATGTGTTTAGAAATAAGAAAACCTTACTTCCCCCGTTTTTTAAAATCGCAGCTTCTAGAAGGTTTACATGGTTTCTTAAACAACACGACTTTTTAGAAAATGTGTTTTATTTCATAAATGGAATCAACAAAGTATGCAAATTCTACGTCATAATGACTTTCTAGAGTTTGCGCATTCGTCTGGAAATAAGAAAAGCTTACTTCCACCGTTTTTTAAAATCACAGCTTCTAGAAGGTTTACATGATTTCGTAAAAAACACGAGTTTTTAGAAAATGTGTTTTATTTCATAAATGGAATCTACAAAGTATGCATATTCTACATCATAACGACTTTCTATAGTTTGCGCATGCGTCCGGAACTAAGAAAAGCTTACTTCCCGCGTTTTTTAAAACCACAGCTTCTAGAAGGTTTACATGATTTCGTAAAAAACACGAGTTTTTAGAAAATCTTTTTTATTTCATAAATGGAATCTACAAAGTATGCACATTCTATGTGATAACGACTTTCTATAGTTTGCGCATGCGGCCGGAAATAAGAAAAGATTTCTTCCCCCGTTTTTTAAAATCACAGCTTCTAGACGGTTTAGATGATTTGTTAAAAAACATGAGTTTTTAGAAAATGTGTTTTATTTCATAAATGGAATCAACAAAGTATGCACATTCTACATCATAACAACTTTCTATAGTTTGCGCATGCGTTTGGAAATAAGAAAAGCTTACTTCCCCCGTTTTTTAAAATCACAGCTTCTAGAAGGTTTACATGATTTCTTAAAAAACACGAGTTTTTAGAAAATGTGTTTTATTTCATAAATTGAATCAACAAAGTATGCACATTCTACGTCATAACGACTTTCTATAGTTTGCGCATGCGTCCGGAAATAAGAAAAGCTTACTTCCACCGTTTTTTAAAATCACAGCTTCTAGAAGGTTTACATGATTTAATAAAAAACACGAGTTTTTAGAAAATGTGTTTTATTTCATAAATGGAATCAACAAAGTATGCACATTCTACGTCATAACGACATTCTATAGTTTGCGCATTCATCCGGAAATAAGAAAAGCTTACTTCCACCGTTTTTTAAAATCACAGCTTCTAGAAGGTTTACACGATTTCTTAAAAAACACGAGTTTTTAGAAAATGTGTTTTATTTCATAAATGGAATCAAAAAAGTATGCACATTCTATGTCATAATAAGTTTCTATAGTTTATGCATTCGTCCGGAAATAAGAAAAGCTTACTTCCACCGTTTTTTAAAACCACAGCTTCTAGAAGGTTTAAATGATTTCGTAAAAAACACGAGTTTTTGGAAAATGTTTTTTATTTCATAAATGGAATCTACAAAGTATGCACATTCTACGTCATAACGACTTTCTATAGTTTGCGCAAGCGTCCGGAAATAAGAAAAGCTTACTTCCACCGTTTTTTAAAATCACAGCTTCTAGAAGTTTTACATGATTTCTTAAAAAACAAGAGTTTTTAGAAAATGTGTTTTATTTCATAAATGGAATCAACAAAGTATGCACATTCTACGTCATAATGACTTTCTATAGTTTGCGCATTCGTTCGGAAATAAGAAAAGCTTACTTCCACCGTTTCTTAAAACCACAGCTTCTAGAAGGTTTACATGATTTCGTAAAAAACACGAGTTTTTAGAAAATGTGTTTTATTTCATAAATGGAATCTACAAAGTATGCACATTCTACGTCATAACGACTTTCTATAGTTTGCGCATGCGTCCGGAAATAAGAAAAGCTTACTTCCACCGTTTTTTAAAATCACAGCTTCTCTAGAAGGTTTACATGATTTCGTAAAAAACATGAGTTTTGAGAAAATGTGTTTTTTTTTATAAATGGAATCAACAAAGTATGCACATTCTATGTCATAACAACTTTCTATAGTTTGCGCATTCGTCCGGAAATAAGAAAAGCTTACTTCCACCGTTTTTTAAAATCACAGCTTCTAGAAGATTTACATGATTTCGTGAAAAACACGAGTCTTTAGAAAATGTGCTTTACTTCATAAATGGAATCTACAAAGTATGCACATTCTACGTCATAATGAATTTGTATAGTTTGCACATGCTTTTGGAAATAAGAAAAGCTTACTTCCCCCGTTTTTTAAAATCAAAGATTCTAGAAGGTTTACATGATTTCTTAAAAAACATGAGTTTTTAGAAAATGTGTTTTATTTCATAAATGGAATCAAAAAAGTATGCACATTCTATGTCATAATAAGTTTCTATAGTTTATGCATTCGTCCGGAAATAAGAAAAGCTTACTTCCACCGTTTTTTAAAACCACAGCTTCTAGAAGGTTTAAATGATTTCGTAAAAAACACGAGTTTTTGGAAAATGTTTTTTATTTCATAAATGGAATCTACAAAGTATGCACATTCTACGTCATAACGACTTTCTATAGTTTGCGCAAGCGTCCGGAAATAAGAAAAGCTTACTTCCACCGTTTTTTAAAATCACAGCTTCTAGAAGTTTTACATGATTTCTTTAAAAACAAGAGTTTTTAGAAAATGTGTTTTATTTCATAAATGGAATCAACAAAGTATGCACATTCTACGTCATAATGACTTTCTATAGTTTGCGCATTCGTTCGGAAATAAGAAAAGCTTACTTCCACCGTTTCTTAAAACCACAGCTTCTAGAAGGTTTACATGATTTCGTAAAAAACACGAGTTTTTAGAAAATGTGTTTTATTTCATAAATGGAATCTACAAAGTATGCACATTCTACGTCATAACGACTTTCTATAGTTTGCGCATGCGTCCGGAAATAAGAAAAGCTTACTTCCACCATTTTTTAAAATCACAGCTTCTCTAGAAGGTTTACATGATTTCGTAAAAAACATGAGTTTTGAGAAAATGTGTTTTTTTTTATAAATGGAATCAACAAAGTATGCACATTCTATGTCATAACAACTTTCTATAGTTTGCGCATTCGTCCGGAAATAAGAAAAGCTTACTTCCACCGTTTTTTAAAATCACAGCTTCTAGAAGATTTACATGATTTCGTGAAAAACACGAGTCTTTAGAAAATGTGCTTTTACTTCATAAATGGAATCTACAAAGTATGCACATTCTACGTCATAATGAATTTGTATAGTTTGCACATGCTTTTGGAAATAAGAAAAGCTTACTTCCCCCGTTTTTTAAAATCAAAGATTCTAGAAGGTTTACATGATTTCTTAAAAAACATGAGTTTTTAGAAAATGTGTTTTATTTCATAAATGGAATCAACAAAGTATGCACATTCTACGTCATAAGGACTTTCTATAGCTTGCGCATGCGTCCGGAAATAAGAAAAGCTTACTTCCACCGTTTTTTAAAATCACACCTTCTAGAATGTTTACATGATTTCGTAAAAAACACGAGTTTTTAGAAAATGTGTTTTATTTCATAAATGGAATCAACAAAGTATGCACATTCTACGTCATAACGACTTTCTATAGTTTGCACATGCGTTTGGAAATAAGAAAAGCTTACTTCCACCGTTTTTTAAAATCACACCTTCTAGAAAGTTTACATGATTTCGTAAAAAACACGGGTTTTTAGAAAATGTGTTTTATTTCATAAATGGAATCAACAAAGTATGCACATTCTACGTCATAACGACTTTCTATAGTTTGCGCATGCGACCGGAAATAAGAAAAGCTTACTTCCACCGTTTTTTAAAACCACAGCTTCTAAAAGGTTTACATGATTTCTTAAAAAACATGAGTTTTTGAAAATGCATTTTATTTCACAAATGGAATCTACAAAGTATGCAAATTCTACGTCATAACGACTTTCTATAGTTTGCGCATGCGTTCAGAAATAAGAAAAGCTTACTTCCACCGTTTTTTAAAATCACAGCCCCTAGAAGGTTTACATGATTTCTTAAAAAACACGAGTTTTTAGAAAATGTGGTTTATTTCATAAATGGAATCAACAAAGTATGCACATTCTACGTCATAACGACACTCTATAGTTTGCGCATTCATCCGGAAATAAGAAAAGCTTACTTCCACCGTTTTTTAAAATCACAGCTTCTAGAAGGTTTACATGATTTCTTAAAAAACACGAGTTTTTAGAAAATGTGTTTTATTTCATAAATGGAATCAACAAAGTATGCACATTCTACATCATAACGACTTTCTATAGTTTACGCATACGTCCGGAAATAAGAAAAGCTTACTTCCACCATTTTTTAAAACCACAGCTTCTAGAAGGTTTACATGATTTCGTAAAAAACATGAGTTTTTAGAAAATGTGGTTTATTTCATAAATGGAATCAACAAAGTATGCACATTCTACGTCATAACAAATTTCTATAGTTTGCACATTCATCCAGAATGAAGAAAAGCTTACTTCCTTTCTTTTTTAAAACCACAGCTTCTAGAAGGTTTACATGATTTCGTAAAAAAAACGAGTTTTTAGAAAATGTGTTTTATTTCATAAATGGAATCAACGAAGTATGCACATTCTACGTCATAACGACTTTCTATAGTTTGCGCATGCGTCCGGAAATAAGAAAATCTTACTTCCACCGTTTTTTAAAATCACATCTTCTAGAAAATTTACATGATTTCTTAAAAAACACGAGTTTTCAGAAAATGTGTATTCTTTCATAAATGGAATCAACAAAGTATGCACATTCTACGTCATAACGACTTTCTATAGTTTCCGCATGCGTCCGGAAATAAGAAAAGCTTACTTCCACCATTTTTTAAAATCACAGCTTCTAGAAGGTTTACATGATTTCGTAAAAAACACGAGTTATTAGAAAATGTGTTTTATTTCATAAATGGAATCAACAAAGTTTGCACATTCTACGTCATAACAACATTCTATAGTTTGCGCATTCATCCGGAAATAAGAAAAGCTTACTTGCACTGTTTTTTAAAATCACAGCTTCTAGAAGGTTTACATGATTTCTTAAAAAACACGAGTTTTTAGAAAATGTGTTTTATTTCATAAATGGAATCAACAAAGTATGCACATTCTACGTCATAATGACTTTCTATAGTTTACACATTCGTCCGGAAATAAGAAAAGCTTACTTCCACCGTTTTTTAAAATCACAGCTTCTAGAAGGTTTACATGATTTCTTAAAAAACACGAGTTTTTAGAAAATGTGTTTTATTTCATAAATGGAATCAACAAAGTATGCACATTCTACGTCATAACGACATTCTATAGTTTGCGCATTCATCCAAAAATAAGAAAAGCTTACTTCCACCGTTTTTTAAAACCACAGCTTCTAGAAGGTTTACATGATTTCTTAAAAAACATGAGTTTTTAGAAAATGTGTTTTATTTCATAAATGGAATCAAAAAAGTATGCACATTCTATGTCATAATAACTTTCTATAGTTTGCGCATGCGTCCAGAAATAAAAAAAGCTTACTTCCACTGTTTTTTAAAATCACAGCTTCTAGAAGGTTTACATGATTTCGTAAAAAACACAAGTTTTCAGAAAATGTGTTTTATTTCATAAATGAAATCTACAAAGTATGCACATTCTACGTCATAACGACTTTCTATAGTTTGCGCATGCGTCCGGAAATAAGAAAAGCTTACTTCCACTGTTTTTTAAAATCACAGCTTCTAGAAGGTTTACATGATTTCGTAAAAAACACGAGTTTTTAGAAAATGTGTTTTATTTTATAAATGGAATATACAAAGTATGCATATTCTACGTCATAACGACTTTCTATAGTTTACGCATTCGTCCGGAAATAAGAAAAGCTTACTTCCACCGTTATTTAAAACCACAGCTTCTAGAAGGTTTACATGATTTCCTAAAAAACACGAGTTTTTAGAAAATGTGTTTTATTTCATAAATGGAATCAACCAAGTATGCACATTCTACGTCATAACGACTTTCTATAGTTTGCGCATTCGTCCAGAAATAAGAAAAGCTTACTTCCACCGTTTTTCAAAATCACAGCTTCTAGAAGGTTTACATGATTTCTTAAAAAACACAAGTTTTTAGAAAATGTGTTTTATTTCATAAATGGAATCAACGAAGTATGCACATTCTACGTCATAACGACTTTCTATAGTTTGTGCATGCCTCCGGAAATAAGAAAAGCTTACTTCCACCGTTTTTTAAAATCACATCTTCTAGAAGATTTACATGATTTCTTAAAAAACACTTGTTTTTAGAAAATGTGTTTTATTTCATAAATGGAATCAACAAAGTATGCACATTCTACGTCATAAACACTTTCTATAGTTTCCGCATGCGTCCGGAAATAATTAAAGCTTACTTCCACCATTTTTTAAAATCACAGCTTCTAGAAGGTTTACATGATTTCGTAAAAAACAAGAGTTTTTAGAAAATGTGTTTTATTTCATAAATGAAATCAACAAAGTATGCACATTCTAGGTCATAATGACTTTCTATAGTTTACGCATTCGTCCGGAAATAAGAAAAGCTTACTTCCACCATTTTTTAAAACCACAGCTTCTAGAAGGTTTACATGATTTCGTAAAAAACACGAGTTTTTAGAAAATGTGTTTTATTTCATAAATGGAATCTAGAAAGTATGCACATTGTACGTCATAACGGCTTTCTATAGTTTGCGCAAGCGTCCGGAAATAAGAAAAGCTTACTTCCACCGTTTTTTAAAATCACAGCTTCTAGAAGTTTTACATGATTTCGTAAAAAACATAAGTTTTGAGAAAATGTGTTTTATTTTATAAATGGAATCAACAAAGTATGCACATTCTACGTCATAACGATTTTCTATAGTTTGCGCATGCATTTGGAAATAAGAAAAACTTACTTCCCCCGTTTTTTAAAATCACAGCTTCTAGAAGGTTTACATGATTTCTTAAAAAACACGAGATTTTATAAAATGTGTTTTATTTCATAAATGGAATCAACAAAGTATGCACATTCTACGTCATAAGTTCTTTCTATAGTTTGTGCGTGCGTCAGGAAATAAGAAAAGCTTACTTCCACCGTTTTTTAAAATCACAGCTTCTAGAAGGTTTACATGATTTCTTAAAAAATACGACTTTTTAGAAAATGTGTTTTATTTCGTAAATGGAATCAACAAAGTATGCACATTCTACGTCATAACGACTTTCTATAGTTTGCGCATTCGTCCGGAAATAAGAAAAGCTTACTTCCACCATTTTTCAAAATCACAACTTCTAGAAGGTTTACATGATTTCGTAAAAAACACAAGTTTTTAGAAAATGTGTTTTATTTCATAAATGGAATCAACAAAGTATGCACATTCTACGTCATAACGACTTTCTATAGTTTGCGCATGCGTATGGAAATAAAAAAAGCTTACTTCCACCGTTTTTTAAAATCAAGGCTTCTAGAAGGTTTACATGATTTCGTAAAAAACACAAGTTAATAGAAAATGTGTTTTATTTCATAAATGGAATCAACAAAGTATGCACATTCTACGTCATAACGACATTCTATAGTTTCCGCATTCATCCGGAAATAAGAAAAGCTTACTTCCACCGTTTTTTAAAATCACAGCTTCTAGAAGGTTTCAATGATTTCTTAAAAAACACGAGTTTTTAGAAAATGTGTTTTATTTCATAAATGGAATCAACAAAGTATGCACACTCTACGTCATAACGACTTTCTATAGTTTGCGCATTCGTCCGGAAATAAGAAAAGCTTACTTCCACCGTTTTTCAAAATCACAGCTTCTAGAAGGTTTACATGATTTCTTAAAAAACACAAGTTTTTAGAAAATGTGTTTTATTTCATAAATGGAATCAACAAAGTATGCACATTCTACGTCATAACGACTTTCTATAGTTTGCGCATGTGTTTAGAAATAAGAAAACCTTACTTCCCCCGTTTTTTAAAATCACAGCTTCTAGAAGGTTTACATGGTTTCTTAAACAACACGAGTTTTTAGAAAATGTGTTTTATTTCTTAAATGGAATCAACAAAGTATGCAAATTCTACGTCATAATGACTTTCTAGAGTTTGCGCATTCGTCTGGAAATAAGAAAAGCTTACTTCCACCGTTTTTTAAAATCACAGCTTCTAGAAGGTTTACATGATTTCGTAAAAAACACGAGTTTTTAGAAAATTTGTTTTATTTCATAAATGGAATCTACAAAGTATGCACATTCTACATCATAACGACTTTCTATAGTTTGCGCATGCGTCCGGAACTAAGAAAAGCTTACTTCCCGCGTTTTTTAAAATCACAGCTTCTAGAAGGTTTACATGATTTCGTAAAAAACACGAGTTTTTGGAAAATCTTTTTTATTTCATAAATGGAATCTACAAAGTATGCACATTCTATTTGATAACGACTTTCTATAGTTTGCGCATGCGGCCGGAAATAAGAAAAGCTTTCTTCCCCCGTTTTTTAAAATCACAGCTTCTAGACGGTTTAGATGATTTGTTAAAAAACATGAGTTTTTAGAAAATGTGTTTTATTTCATAAATGGAATCAACAAAGTATGCACATTCTACATCATAACAACTTTCTATAGTTTGCGCATGCGTTTGGAAATAAGAAAAGCTTACTTCCCCCGTTTTTTAAAATCACAGCTTCTAGAAGGTTTACATGATTTCTTAAAAAGCACGAGTTTTTAGAAAATGTGTTTTATTTCATAAATGGAATCAACAAAGTATGCACATTCTACGTCATAACGACTTTCTATAGTTTCCGCATGCGTCCGGAAATAAGAAAAGCTTACTTCCACCGTTTTTTAAAATCACAGCTTCTAGAAGGTTTACATGATTTCATAAAAAACACGAGTTTTTAGAAAATGTGTTTTATTTCATAAATGGAATCAACAAAGTATGCACATTCTACGTCATAACGACATTCTATAGTTTGCGCATTCATCCAAAAATAAGAAAAGCTTACTTCCACCGTTTTTTAAAATCACAGCTTCTAGAAGGTTTACATGATTTCTTAAAAAACATGAGTTTTTAGAAAATGTGTTTTATTTCATAAATGGAATCAAAAAAGTATGCACATTCTATGTCATAATAACTTTCTATAGTTTACGCATTCGTCCGGAAATAAGAAAAGCTTACTTCCACCGTTTTTTAAAACCACAGCTTCTAGAAGGTTTAAATGATTTCGTAAAAAACACGAGTTTTTGGAAAATGTTTTTTATTTCATAAATGGAATCTACAAAGTATGCACATTCTACATCATAACGACTTTATATAGTTTGCGCAAGCCTCCGGAAATAAGAAAAGCTTACTTCCATCGTTTTTTTAAATCACAGCTTCTAGAAGTTTTACATGATTTCGTAAAAAACATGAGTTTTGAGAAAATGTGTTTTATTTTATAAATGGAATCAACAAAGTATGCACATTCTACGTCATAACGACTTTCTATAGTTTGCGCATGCATTTGGAAATAAGAAAAGCTTACTTCCCCCGTTTTTTAAAATCACAGCTTCTAGAAGGTTTACATGATTTGTTAAAAAACACGAGTTTTTAGAAAATGTGTTTTATTTCATAAATGGAATCAACAAAGTATGCACATTCTACGTCATAAGGACTTTCTATAGTTTGCGTGTGCGTCAGGAAATAAGAAAAGCTTACTTACACCGTTTTTTAAAATCACAGCTTCTAGAAGGTTTACATGATTTCTTAAAAAACAAGACTTTTTAGAAAATGTGTTTTATTTCATAAATGGAATCATCAAAGTACGCACATTCTACGTCATAACGACTTTCTATAGTTTGCGCATGCGTTTGGAAATAAGAAAACCTTACTTCCACCGTTTTTTAAAATCACAGCTTCTAGAAGGTTTACATGATTTCGTAAAAAACATGAGTTTTTAGAAAATGTGTTTTATTTCATAAATGGAATCAACAAAGTATGCACATCCTACGTCATAACGACTTTCTATAGTTTGCGCATGCGACCGGAAATAAGAAAAGCTTACTTCCACCATTTTTTAAAACCACAGCTTCTAGAAGGTTTACATGATTTCTTAAAAAACACGAGTATTTAGAAAATGTATTTTATTTCATAAATGGAATCTACAAAGTATGCACATTCTACGTCATAACGACTTTCTATAGTTTGCGCATGCGTCCGGAAATAAGAAAAGCTTACTTCCACCGTTTTTTAAAATCAAAGCTTCTAGAAGGTTTACATGAGTTCTTAAAAAACACGAGTTTTTAGAAAATGTGGTTTATTTCATAAATGGAATCAACAAAGTATGCATATTCTACGTCATAACGACATTCTATAGTTTGCGCATTCATCCGGAAATAAGAAAAGCTTACTTCCACCGTTTTTTAAAATCACAGCTTCTAGAAGGTTTACATGATTTCTTAAAAAACACAAGTTTTTAAAAAATGTGTTTTATTTCATAAATGGAATCAACAAAGTATGCACACTCTACATCATAACGACTTTCTATAGTTTACGCATTCGTCTGGAAATAAGAAAAGCTTACTTCCACCGTTTTTTAAAACCACAGCTTCTAGAAGGTTTACATGATTTCGTAAAAAAAATGAGTTTTTAGAAAATGTGTTTTATTTCATAAATGGAATCTACAAAGTATGCACATTCTACGTCATAACGACTTTCTATACTTTGCGCATGTGTCCGGAAATAAAAAAATCTTACTTCCACCGTTTTTTAAAATCACAGCTTCTAGAAGGTTTACATGATTTCATAAAAAACACGAGTTTTAAGAAAATGTGTTTTATTTCATAAATGGAATTTACAAAGTATGCACATTCTACGTCATAACGACTTTCTATAGTTTGCGCATGCGTTTGGAAATAAGAAAAGCTTACTTCCACCGTTTTTTAAAATCACAGCTTCTAGAAGGTTTACATGATTTCGTAAAAAACACGAGTTTTTAGAAAATTTGTTTTATTTCATAAATGGAATCAACAAAGTATGCACATTCTATGTCATAACGAGTTTCTATAGTTTGCACATGCGTTTGGAAATAAGAAAAGCTTACTTCCCCCGTTTTTTAAAATCACACCTTCTAGAAGGTTTACATGATTTCGTAAAAAACACGAGTTTTTAGAAAATGTGTTTTATTTCATAAATGGAATCAACAAAGTATGCACATTCTACGTCATAACGACTTTCTATAGTTTGCGCATGCGTCCGGAAATAAGAAAAGCTTACTTCCACCGTTTTTTAAAATCACATCTTCTAGAAGATTTACATGATTTCTTAAAAAAACTTGTTTTTAGAAAATGTGTTTTATTTCATAAATGGAATCAACAAAGTATGCACATTCTACGTCATAACGACTTTCTATAGTTTGCGCATACATCCGGAAATAAGAAAAGCTTACTTCCACCGTTTTTTAAAATCACAGCTTCTAGAAGGTTTACATGATTTCTTAAAAAACATGAGTTTTTAGAAAATGCATTTTATTTCACAAATGGAATCTACAAAGTATGCACATTCTAGGTCATAATGACTTTCTATAGTTTACGCATTCGTCCGGAAATAAGAAAAGCTTACTTCCACCGTTTTTTAAAACCACAGCCCCTAGAAGGTTTACAAGATTTCGTAAAAAACACGAGTTTTTAGAAAATGTGGTTTATTTCATAAATGGAATCTACAAAGTATGCACATTCTACGTCATAACGACTTTCTATAGTTTGCGCAAGCGTCCGAAAATAAGAAAAGCTTACTTCCACCGTTTTTTAAAATCACAGCTTCTAGAAGGTTTACATGATTTCTTAAAAAACACGAGTTTTTAGAAAATGTGTTTTATTTCATAAATGGAATCAACAAAGTATGCATATTCTACGTCATAACGACATTCTATAGTTTGCGCATTCATCCGGAAATAAGAAAAGCTTACTTCCACCGTTTTTTAAAATCACAGCTTCTAGAAGGTTTACATGATTTCTTAAAAAACACGAGTTTTTAGAAAATGTGTTTTATTTCATAAATGGAATCAACAAAGTATGCACATTCTACATCATAACGACTTTCTATAGTTTACGCAGTCGTCCGGAAATAAGAAAAGCTTACTTCCACCGTTATTTAAAACCACAGCTTCTAGAAGGTTTACATGATTTCCTAAAAAACACGAGTTTTTAGAAAATGTGTTTTATTTCATAAATGGAATCAACCAAGTATGCACATTCTACGTCATAACGACTTTCTATAGTTTGCGCATTCGTCCAGAAATAAGAAAAGCTTACTTCCACCGTTTTTCAAAATCACAGCTTCTAGAAGGTTTACATGATTTCTTAAGAAACACAAGTTTTTAGAAAATGTGTTTTATTTCATAAATGGAATCAACGAAGTATGCACATTCTACGTCATAACGACTTTCTATAGTTTGCGCATGCTTCCGGAAATAAGAAAATCTTACTTCCACCGTTTTTTAAAATCACATCTTCTAGAAGATTTACATGATTTCTTAAAAAACACGAGTTTTTAGAAAATATGTTTTATTTCATAAATGGAATCAACAAAGTATGCACATTCTACGTCATAACGACTTTCTATAATTTCCGCATGCGTCCGGAAATAAGAAAAGCTTACTTCCACCATTTTTTAAAATCACAGCTTGTAGAAGGTTTACATGATTTCGTAAAAAACACGAGTTATTAGAAAATGTGTTTTATTTCATAAATGGAATCAACAAAGTATGAACATTCTACGTCATAACGACATTCTATAGTTTGCGCATTCATCCGGAAATAAGAAAAGCTTACTTCCACCGTTTTTTAAAATCACAGCTTCTAGAAGGTTTACATGATTTCTTAAAAAACACGAGTTTTTAGAAAATGTGTTTTATTTCATAAATGGAATCAACAAAGTATGCACATTCTACGTCATAATGACTTTCTATAGTTTTCGCATTCGTCCGGAAATAAGAAAAGCTTACTTCCACCGTTTTGTAAAATCACAGCTTGTAGAAGGTTTACATGATTTCGTAAAAAACACGAGTTATTAGAAAATGTGTTTTATTTCATAAATGGAATCAACAAAGTATGAACATTCTACGTCATAACGACATTCTATAGTTTGAGCATTCATCCGGAAATAAGAAAAGCTTACTTCCACCGTTTTTTAAAATCACAGCTTCTAGAAGGTTTACATGATTTCTTAAAAAACACGAGTTTTTAGAAAATGTGTTTTATTTCATAAATGGAATCAACAAAGTATGCACATTCTACATCATAAAGACTTTCTATAGTTTACGCATTCGTCCGGAAATAAGAAAAGCTTACTTCCACCGTTATTTAAAACCACAGCTTCTAGAAGGTTTACATGATTTCGTAAAAAAAACGAGTTTTTAGAAAATGTGTTTTATTTCATAAATGGAATCTAAAAAGTATGCACATTCTACGTCATAACGAATTTCTATAGTTTGCGCATGCGTCCAGAAATAAAAAAAGCTTACTTCCACCGTTTTTTAAAATCACAGCTTCTAGAAGGTTTACATGATTTCGTAAAAAACACGAATTTTCAGAAAATGTGTTTTATTTCATAAATGAAATCTACAAAGTATGCACATTCTACGTCATAACGACTTTCTATAGTTTGCGCATGCGTCCGGAAATAAGAAAAGCTTACTTCCACTGTTTTTTAAAATCACAGCTTCTAGATGGTTTACATGATTTCGTAAAAAACACGAGTTTTTAGAAAATGTGTTTTATTTCATAAATGGAATATTCAAAGTATGCATATTCTACGTCATAACGACTTTCTATAGTTTGCGCATGTGTCCGGAAATAAGAAAAGCTTACTTCCCCCGTTTTTTAAAATCACAGCTTCTAGAAGGTTTACATGATTTCCTAAAAAACACGAGTTTTTATAAAATGTGTTTTATTTCATAAATGGAATCAACAAAGTATGCACATTCTACGTCATAACGACTTTCTATAGTTTGCGCATTCGTCCAGAAATAAGAAAAGCTTACTTCCACCGTTTTTCAAAATCACAGCTTCTAGAAGGTTTACATGATTTCTTAAAAAACACAAGTTTTTAGAAAATGTGTTTTATTTCATAAATGGAATCAACGAAGTATGCAAATTCTACGTCATAACGACTTTCTATAGTTTGCGCATGCGTCCGGAAAATAGAAAAGCTTACTTCCACCGTTTTTTAAAATCACATCTTCTAGAAGATTTACATGATTTCTTAAAAAACACTTGTTTTTAGAAAATGTGTTTTATTTCATAAATGGAATCAACAAAGTATGCACATTCTACGTCATAACGACTTTCTATAGTATCCGCATGCGTCCGGAAATAAGAAAAGCTTACTTCCACCATTTTTTAAAATCACAGCTTCTAGAAGGTTTACATGATTTCGTAAAAAACACGAGTTTTTAGAAAATGTGTTTTATTTCATAAATGGAATCAACAAAGTATGCACGTTCTAGGTCATAATGACTTTCTATAGTTTACGCATTCGTCCGGAAATAAGAAAAGCTTACTTCCACCATTTTTTAAAACCACAGCTTCTAGAAGGTTTACATGATTTCGTAAAAAACACGAGTTTTTAGAAAATGTGTTTTATTTCATAAATGGAATCAACAAAGTATGCACATTCTACGTCATAACGACTTTCTATAGTTTGCGCAAGCGTCCGGAAATAAGAAAAGCTTACTTCCACCGTTTTTTAAAATCACAGCTTCTAGAAGTTTTACATGATTTCGCAAAAAAACATGAGTTTTGAGAAAATGTGTTTTATTTTATAAATGGAATCAACAAAGTATGCACATTCTACGTCATAACGACTTTCTATAGTTTGCGCATGCATTTGGAAATAAGAAAAACTTACTTCCCCCATTTTTTAAAATCACAGCTTCTAGAAGGTTTACATGATTTCTTAAAAAACACGAGATTTTATAAAATGTGTTTTATTTCATAAATGGAATCAACAAAGTATGCACATTCTACGTCATAAGTTCTTTCTATAGTTTGTGCGTGCATCAGGAAATAAGAAAAGCTTACTTCCACCGTTTTTTAAAATCACAGCTTCTAGAAGGTTTACATGATTTCTTAAAAAATATGACTTTTTAGAAAATGTGTTTTATTTCATAAATGGAATCAACAAAGTATGCACATTCTAGGTCATAATGACTTTCTATAGTTTACGCATTCGTCCGGAAATAAGAAAAGCTTACTTCCACCATTTTTTAAAACCACAGCTTCTAGAAGGTTTACATGATTTCGTAAAAAACACGAGTTTTTAGAAAATGTGTTTTATTTCATAAATGGAATCAACAAAGTATGCACATTCTACGTCATAACGACTTTCTATAGTTTGCGCAAGCGTCCGGAAATAAGAAAAGCTTACTTCCACCGTTTTTTAAAATCACAGCTTCTAGAAGTTTTACATGATTTCGCAAAAAAACATGAGTTTTGAGAAAATGTGTTTTATTTTATAAATGGAATCAACAAAGTATGCACATTCTACGTCATAACGACTTTCTATAGTTTGCGCATGCATTTGGAAATAAGAAAAACTTACTTCCCCCATTTTTTAAAATCACAGCTTCTAGAAGGTTTACATGATTTCTTAAAAAACACGAGATTTTATAAAATGTGTTTTATTTCATAAATGGAATCAACAAAGTATGCACATTCTACGTCATAAGTTCTTTCTATAGTTTGTGCGTGCATCAGGAAATAAGAAAAGCTTACTTCCACCGTTTTTTAAAATCACAGCTTCTAGAAGGTTTACATGATTTCTTAAAAAATACGACTTTTTAGAAAATGTGTTTTATTTCATAAATGGAATCAACAAAGTATGCACATTCTACGTCATAACGACTTTCTATAGTTTGCGCATTCGTCCGGAAATAAGAAAAGCTTACTTCCACCATTTTTTAAAATCACAACTTCTAGAAGGTTTACATGATTTCGTAAAAAACATGAGTTTTAAGAAAATGTGTTTTATTTCATAAATGGAATCAAAAAAGTATGCACATTCTACGTCGTAACGACTTTCTATAGTTTGCGCATGCGTACGGAAATAAGAAAAGCTTACTTCCACCGTTTTTTAAAATCAAGGCTTCTAGAAGGTTTACATGATTTCGTAAAAAACACGAGTTAATAGAAAATGTGTTTTATTTCATAAATGGAATCTACAAAGTATGCACATTCTACGTCATAAGGACTTTCTATAGTTTGCGCATGCGTCCAGAAATAAGAAAAGCTTACTTCCCCCGTTTTTTAAAATCACAGCTTCTAGAAGGTTTACATGATTTCTTAAAAAACACGACTTTTTAGAAAATGTGTTTTATTTCATAAATGGAATCAACAAAGTATGCACATTCTACGTCATAACGACTTTCTATAGTTTTCGAATGCGTCCGACAGTAAGAAAAGCTTACTTCCACCATTTTTTAAGATCACAGCTTCTAGAAGGTTTACATGATTTCGTAAAAAACACGAGTTTTTAGAAAATGTGTTTTATTTCATAAATGGAATCTACAAAGTATGCACATTCTACGTCATAACGATTTTCTATAGTTTGCGCATGCGTCCGGAAATAAGAAAAGCTTACTTCCACCGTTTTTTAAAATCACAGCTTCTAGAAGGTTTACATGATTTCGTAAAAAACACGAGTTTTTAGAAAATGTGTTTTATTTCATAAATCGAATCTAAAAAGTAAGCACATTCTACGTCATAACGACTTTCTATAGTTTGCGCATGCGTCCGGAAATAAGAAAAGCTTACTTCCCCCATTTTTTAAAATCACAGCTTCTAGAAGGTTTACATCACGAGTTTTTAGAAAATATGTTTTATTTCATAAATGGAATCAACAAAGTATGCACATTCTACGTCATAACGACTTTCTATAGTTTGCGCATTCTTCCGAAAATAAGAAGAGCTTACTTCCCCCGTTTTTTAAAATCACAGCTTCTAGAAGGTTTACATGATTTGTTAAAAAACATGAGTTTTTAGAAAATGTGTTTTATTTCATAAATGGAATCAACAAAGTATGCACATTCTACGTCATAATGAATTTCTATAGTTTGCGCATGGGTCCGGAAATAAGAAAAGCTTACTTCCACTGTTTTTTAAAATCACAGCTTCTTGAAGGTTTACATGATTTCTTAAAAAACACGAGTTTTTAGAAAATGTTATTTATTTCATAAATGGAATAAAAAAAGTATGCACATTCTACGTCATAATGACTTTCTATAGTTTGAGCATGCGTCCGGTAATAAGAAAAGCTTACTTCCCCCGTTTTTTAAAATCACTGCTTCTAGAAGGTTTACATGATTTCTTAAAAAACAAGAGTTTTTAGAAAATGTTTTTTATTTCATAAATGGAATCAACAACGTATCCACATTCTACGTCATAACGACTTTCTATAGTTTGCGCATGCGTTTGGAAATAAGAAAATCTTACTTTCCCCCGTTTTTTAAAATCACAGCTTCTAGAAGGTTTACATGATTTCTTAAAAAACATGAGTTTTTAGAAAATGTGTTTAATTTCATAAATGGAATCAACAAATTATGCACATTCTACGTCATAATGACTTTCTATAGTTTGCGCATGCGTCCAGAAATAAGAAAAGCTTACTTCCCCCGTTTTTTAAAATCACAGCTTCTAGAAGGTTTACATGATTTCGTAAAAAACACGAGTTTTTAGAAAATGTGTTTTATTTCATAAATGGAATAAACAAAGTATGCACATTCTACGTCATAACGACTTTCTATAGTTTGCGCATGCGTTTGGAAATAAGAAAAGCTTACTTCCACGATTTTTTAAAATCACAGCTTCTAGAAGGTTTACATGATGTCTTAAAAAACAAGAGTTTTTAGAAAATGTGTTTTATTTCATAGATGAAATCAACAAAGTATGCACATTCTATGTCATAACGACTTTCTATAGTTTGCGCATGCGTTTGGAAATAAGAAAAGCTTACTTCAACTGTTTTTTAAAATCACAGATTCTTGAAGGTTTACATGATTTCGTAAAAAACACGAGTTTCTAGAAAATGTGTTTTATTTCATAAATGGAATCAACAAAGTATGCACATTCTACGTCATAACGACTTTCTATAGTTTGCGCATGCGTCCGGAAATAAGAAAAGCTTACTTCCACCGTTTTTTAAAATCACAGCTTCTAGAAGGTTTACATGATTTCTTAAATAACACGAGTTTTTAGAAAATGTGTTTTATTTGATAAAAGGAATCAACAAAGTATGCACATTCTACGTCATAATGACTTTCTATAGTTTGCGCATGTGTTTAGAAATAAGAAAAGCTTACTTCCCTCGTTTTTTAAAATCACAGCTTCTAGAAGGTTTACATGGTTTATTAAAAAACACGAGTTTTTAGAAAATGTGTTTTATTTCATAAATGGAATCAACAAAGTATGCACATTCTACGTCATAACGACTTTCTATAGTTTGCGCATTTGTCCGGATATAAGAAAAGCTTACTTCCACCGTGTTTTAAAATCACAGCTTCTAGAAGGTTTACATGATTTCTTAAAAAACACGAGTTTTTAGAAAATGTGTTTTATTTCATAAATGGAATCTACAAAGTATGCACATTCTACGTCATAAGGACTTTCTATAGTTTGCGCATGCGTCCAGAAATAAGAAAAGCTTACTTCCCCCGTTTTTTAAAATCACAACTTCTAGAAGGTTTACATGATTTCTTAAAAAACACGAGTTTTAAGAAAATGTTTTTTATTTCATAAATGGAATCAACAAAGTGTGCACATTCTACGTCATAACGACTTTCTATATTTTTCTAATGCGTCCGGCAATAAGAAAAGCTTACTTCCACCATTTTTTAAGATCACAGCTTCTAGAAGGTTTACATGATTTCGTAAAAAACAAGAGTTTTTAGAAAATGTGTTTTATTTCATAAATGGAATATACAAAGTATGCACATTCTACGTCATAATGATTTTCTATAGTTTGCATATGCGTCCGGAAATAAGAAAGCTTACTTCCCCCGTTTTTTAAAATCACAGCTTCTAGAAGGTTTACATGATTTCGTAAAAAACACGAGTTTTTAGAAAATGTGTTTTATTTCATAAATGGAATCAACAAAGTATGCACATTCTACGTCATAACGACATTCTATAGTTTGCGCATGTGTTTGGAAATGAGAAAAGCTTACTTCCCCGATTTTTTAAAATCACAGCTTCTAGAAGGTTTACATGATTTCTTAAAAAACACGAGTTTTTAGAAAATGTGTTTTATTTCATAGATGGAATCAACAAAGTATGCACATTCTACGTCATAACGACTTTCTATTGTTTGCGCATGCGTCCGAAAATAAGAAAAGCTTACTTCAACCGTTTTTTAAAATCACAGCTTCTTGAAGGTTTACATGATTTCGTAAAAAACACGAGTTTCTAGAAAATGTGTTTTATTTTATAAATGGAATCAACAAAGTGTGCACATTCTACGTCATAACGGCTTTCTATAGTTTGCGCATGCGTCCGGAAATAAGAAAAGCTTACTTCGACCGTTTTTTAAAATCACAGCTTCTAGAAGGTTTACATGATTTCTTAAAAAACACGAGTTTTTAGAAAATGTGTTTTATTTGATAAATGGAATCAACAAAGTATGCACATTCTACGTCATAACGACTTTCTATAATTTACGCATTCGTCCGGAAATAAGAAAAGCTTACTTCCACCGTTTTTTAAAATCACAGCTTCTAGAAGGTTTACATGATTTCTTAAAAAACACGAGTTTTTAGAGAATGTGTTTTATTTCATAAATGGAATCAACAAAGTATGCACATTCTACGTCATAATATATTTCTATAGTTTGCGCATGTGTTTGGAAATAAGAAAAGCTTACTTCCCTCGTTTTTTAAAATCACAGCTTCTAGAAGGTTTACATGGTTTATTAAAAAACACGAGTTTTTAGAAAATGTGTTTTATCTCATAAATGGAATCTACAAAGTATCCACATTCTACGTCATAACGAATTTCTATAGTTTGCGCATGCGTTTGGAAATAAGAAAAGCTTACTTCCCCCGTTTTTTAAAATCACAGCTTCTAGAAGGTTTACATGATTTCTTAAAAAACACGAGTTTTTAGAAAATGTGTTTTATTTCATAAATGGAATCAACAAATTATGCACATTCTACGTCATAACGACTTTCTATAGTTTGCGCATGCGTCCGGAAATAAGAAAAGCTTACTTCCCCCGTTTTTTAAAATCACAGCTTCTAGAAGGTTTACATGATTTCGTAAAAAACACGAGTTTTTTGAAAATGTGTTTTATTTCATAAATGGAATCAACAAAGTATGCACATTCTACGTCATAACGAATTTCTATAGTTTGCGCATGCGTTTGGAAATAAGAAAAGCTTACTTCCCCGATTTTTTAAAATCACAGCTTCTAGAAGGTTTACATGATTTCTTAAAAAACACGAGTTTCTAGAAAATGTGTTTTATTTCATAAATGGAATCAACACAGTATGCACATTCTACGTCATAACGACTTTCTATAGTTTGCGCATTCCCCCGGAAATAAGAAAAGCTTACTTCCCCCGTTTTTTAAAATCACACCTTCTAGAAGGTTTACATGATTTGTTAAAAAACACGAGTTTTTAGAAAATGTGTTTTATTTCATAAATGGAATCAACAAAGTATGCACATTCTACATCATAATGACTTTCTATAGTTTGCGCATGCGTCCGGAGATAAGAAAAGCTTACTTCAACCGTTTTTTTAAATCACAGCTTCTTGAAGGTTTACATGATTTCGTAAAAAACACGAGTTTCTAGAAAATGTGTTTTATTTCATAAATGGAATCAACAAAGTATGCACATTCTACGTCATAACGACTTTCTATAGTTTGCGCATGTGTCCGGAAGTAAGAAAAGCTTACTTCCCCCGTTTTTTAAAATCACAGCTTCTAGAAGGTTTACATGATTTCGTAAAAAACATGAGTTTTTAGAAAATGTGTTTTATTTCATAAATGGAATCTACAAAGTATACACATTCTACGTCATAACGACTTTCTATAATTTGCGCATGCGTCCGGAAATAAGAAAAGCTTACTTCCACCGTTTTTTAAAATCAAAACCTCTTGAAGGTTTACATGATTTCCTAAAAAACACGAGTTTTTAGAAAATGTGTTTTATTTCGTAAATCGAATCTACAAAGTATGCACATTCTACATCATAACGACTTTCTATAGTTTGCGCATGCGTCTGGAAATAAGAAAAGCTTACTTCCACCGTTTTTTAAAATCACAGCTTCTAGAAGGTTTACATGGTTTCGTAAAAAACACGAGTTTTTAGAAAATGTGTTTTATTTCATAAATGGAATCAACAAAGTATGCACATTCTACATCATAACGACTTTCTATAGTTTGCGCATTAGTTTGGAAATAGGAAAAGCTTACTTCCCCCGTTTTTTAAAATCACAGCTTCTAGAAGGTTTACATGATTTCGTAAAAAACACGAGTTTTTAGAAAATGTTCTTTATTTCATAAATGGAATCTACAAAGTATGCACATTCTACGTCATAACAACATTCTATAGTTTGCGCATGCGTCCGGAAATAAGAAAAACTTACTTCCACCATTTTTTAAAATCACAGCTTCTAGAAGGTTTACATGATTTCGTAAAAAACATGAGTTTTTAGAAAATGTGCTTTATTTCATAAATGGAATCTACAAAATATGCATATTCTACGTCATAACGACTTTCTATAGTTTGCGCATGCATCCGTAAATAAGAAAATCTTACTTCCACCGATTTTTAAAATCACAGCTTCTAGAAGGTTTACATGATTTCCTAAAAAACACGAGTTTTTAGAAAATGTGTTTTATTTCATAAATGGAATCAACAAAGTATGCACATTCTACGTCATAACGACTTTCTATAGTTTGCACATGCGTTTGGAAATAAGAAAAGCTTACTTCCCCCATTTTTTAAAATCCCAGCTTCTAGAAGGTTTACATGATTTCTTAAAAAACATGAGTTTTTAGAAAATGTGTTTTATTTCATAAATGGAATCAACAAAGTATGCACATTCTATGTCATAACGACTTTCTATAGTTTGCGCATTCGTCTGGAATTAAGAAAACCTTCTTTCCCCGTTTTTTAAAATCACAGCTTCTAGAAGATTTACATGATTTGTTAAAAAACACGAGTTTTTAGAAAATGTGTTTTATTTCATAAATGGAATCAACAAAGTATGCACATTCTATGTCATAACAACTTTCTATAGTTTGCGCATGCGTCCGTAAATAAGAAAAGCTTACTTCCACAGTTTTTTAAAATCACAGCTTCTAGAAGGTTTACATGATTTCGTAAAAAACACGAGTTTTTAGAAAATGTGTTTTATTTCATAAATGGATTCTACAAAGTATGCACATTCTACGTCATAACGACTGTCTATAGTGTGCGCATGCGTCCGGAAATAAGAAAAGCTTAGTTCCACCGTTTTTTAAAATCACAGCTTCTAGAATGTTTACATGATTTCGTAAAAAACACGAGTTTTTAGAAAATGTGTTTTATTTCATAAATGGAATCTACAAAGTATGCACGTTCTATGTCATAACGACTTTCTATAGTTTGCGCACGCATCCGGAAATAAGAAAAGCTTACTTCCCCCGTTTTTTAAAATCCAGCTTCTAGAAGGTTTACATGATTTGTTAAAAAACACGAGTTTTTAGAAAATGTGTTTTATTTCATAAATGGAATCAACAAAGTATGCACATTCTACGTCATAACGAATTTCTATAGTTTGCGCATGCGTCCGGAAATAAGAAAAGCTTACTTCCCTCGTTTTTTAAAATCACAGCTTCTTGAAGGTTTACATGATTTCTTAAAAAACACGAGTTTTTAGAAAATGTGATTTATTTCATAAATGGAATAAAAAAAGTATGCACATTCTACGTCATAATGACTTTCTATAGTTTGAGCATGCGTCCGGTAATAAGAAAAGCTTACTTCCCCCGTTTTTTAAAATCACTGCTTCTAGAAGGTTTACATGATTTCTTAAAAAACACAAGTTTTTAGAAAATGTTTTTTTATTTCATAAATGGAATGAACAACGTATGCACATTCTACGTCATAACGAATTTCTATAGTTTGCGCATGCGTTTGGAAATAAGAAAATCTTACTTCCCCTGTTTTTTAAAATCACAGCTTCTAGAAGGTTTACATGATTTCTTAAAAAACACGACTTTTTAGAAAATGTGTTTTATTTCATAAATGGAATCAAGAAATTATGCACATTCTACGTCATAACGACTTTCTATAGTTTGCGCATGCGTCCGGAAATAAGAAAAGCTTACTTCCACCGTTTTTTAAAATCACAGCTTCTAGAAGGTTTACATTACTTCTTAAAAAACACGAGTTTTTAGAAAATGTGTTTTATTTGATAAATGGAATCAACAAAGTATGCACATTCTACGTCATAACGACTTCCTATAGTTTGCGCATGCGTCTGGAAATAAGAAAAGCTTACTTCAACCGTTTTTTAAAATCACAGCTTCTTGAAGGTTTACATGATTTCGTAAAAAACATGAGTTTTTAGAAAATGTGTTTTATTTTATAAATGGAATCAACAAAGTATGCACATTCTACGTCATAACGACTTTCTATAGTTTTCGCATGCGTCCGGCTGTAAGAAAAGCTTACTTCCACCGTTTTTTAAAATCACAGCTTCTAGAAGGTTTACATGATTTCGTAAAAAACACGAGTTTTTAGAAAATGTGTTTTATTTCATAAATGGAATCTACAAAGTATGCACATTCTACGTCATAACGATTTTCTATAGTTTGCACATGCGTCCGGAAATAAGAAAAGCTTACTTCCACCGTTTTTTAAAATCACAGCTTCTAGAAGGTTTACATGATTTCGTAAAAAACACGAGTTTTTAGAAAATGTGTTTTATTTCATAAATCGAATCTACAAGGTAAGCACATTCTACGTCATAACGACTTTCTATAGTTTGCGCATGCGTCCGGAAATAAGAAAAGCTTACTTCCCCCATTTTTTAAAATCACAGCTTCTAGAAGGTGTACATGATTTCTTAAAAAACACGAGTTTTTAGAAAATATGTTTTATTTCATAAATGGAATCAACAAAGTATGCAGATTCTATGTAATAATGAATTTCTATAGTTTGCGCATAAGTTTGGAAATAGGAAAAGCTTACTTCCCCCGTTTTTTAAAATCACAGCTTCTAGAAGGTTTACATGATTTCGTAAAAAACACGAGTTTTTAGAAAATGTGTTTTATTTCATAAATGGAATAAAAAAAGTATGCACATTCTACGTCATAACGACTTTCTATAGTTTGCGCATTCGTCCAGAAATAAGAAAAGCTTACTTCCACCGTTTTTTAAAATCACAGCTTCTAGAAGGTTTACATGATTTCGTAAAAAACACAAGTTTTTAGAAAATGTGTTTTATTTCATAAATGGAATCTACAAAGTATGCATATTCTATGTCATAACGACTTTCTATAGTTTGCGCATGCATCCGGAAATAAGAAAAGGTTACTTCCACCGTTTTTTAAAATCGCAGCTTCTAGAAGTTTTACATGATTTCCAAAAAAACACGAGTTTTTAGAAAATGTGTTTTATTTCATAAATGGAATCAACAAAGTATGCACATTCTACGTCATAACGACTTTCTATAGTTTGCACATGCGTTTGGAAATCAGAAAAGCTTACTTCCCACATTTTTTAAAATCACAGCTTCTAGAAGGTTTACATGATTTCTTAAAAAACATGAGTTTTTAGAAAATGTGTTTTATTTCATAAATGGAATCAACAAAGTATGCACATTCTACATCATAAAGACTTTCTATAGTTTACGCATGCGTCCGGAAATAAGAAAAGCTTACTTCCACCGTTTTTTAAAATCACAGCTTCTAGAAGGTTTACATGATTTCGTAAAAAACACGAGTTTTTAGAAAATGTGTTTTATTTCATGAATGGATTCTACAAAGTATGCACATTCTACGTCATAACGACTGTCTATAGTTTGCGATGCGTCCGGAAATAAGAAAAGCTTACTTCCACTGTTTTTTATAATCACAACTTCTAGAAGGTTTACATGATTTCGTAAAAAACACGAGTTTTTAGAAAATGTGTTTTATTTCATAAATGGAATCAACAAAGTATGCACATTCTACGTCATAACGACTTCCTATAGTTTGCGCATGCGTCCGGAATTAAGAAAAGCTTACTTCAACCGTTTTTTAAAATCACAGCTTCTTGAAGGTTTACATGATTTCGTAAAAAACACGAGTTTTTAGAAAATGTGTTTTATTTTATAAATGGTATCAACAAAGTATGCACATTCTACGTCATAACGACTTTCTATAGTTTGTGCATGCGTCCGGTAATAAGAAAAACTTACTTCCACCGTTTTTTAAAATCACATCTTCTAGAAGGTTTACATGATTTCTTAAAAAACACGAGTTTTTAGAAAATGTGTTTTATTTCATTAATGGAATCAACAAAGTATGCACATTCTACATCATAACGACTTTCTATAGTTTGCGCATTTGTCCGGAAATAAGAAAAGCTTACTTCCACCGTTTTTTAAAATCAGAGCTTCTAGAAGGTTTACATGATTTCGTAAAAAACACGAGTTTTTAGAAAATCAGTTTTATTTCATAAATGGAATCTACAAGGTATGCACATTCTACGTCATAACGACTTTCTATAGTTTGAGCATGCGTCCGGAAATAAGAAAAGCTTACTTTCCCCGTTTTTTAAAATCACAGCTTCTAGAAGGTTTCCATGATTTCTTAAAAAACACGAGTTTTTAGAAAATGTATTTTATTTCATAAATGGAAACAACAAAGCATGCACATTCTACGTCAAAACGACTTTCTATAGTTTGCGCATGCGTCCGGAAATAAGAAAAGTTTACTTCCACCATTTTTTAAAATCACAGCTTCTAGAAGTTTTACATGATTTCTTAAAAACACGAGTTTTTACAAAATGTGTTTTATTTCATAAATTGAATCAAAAAAGTATGCATATTCTACGTGATAACGACTTTCTATAGTTTGCACATGCGTTTGGAAATCAGAAAAGCTCACTTCCCCCATTTTTTAAAATCACAGCTTCTAGAAGGTTTACATGATTTCTTAAAAAACATGAGTTTTTAGAAAATGTGTTTTATTTCATAAATGGAATCAACAAAGTATGCACATTCTACGTCATAACGACTTTCTGTAGTTTGTGCATGCGTCCGGAAATAAGAAAAGCTTACTTCCACCGTTTTTTAAAATCACAGCTTCTAGAAGGTTTACATGATTTCGTAAAAAACACGAGTTTTTAGAAAATGTGTTTTATTTCATAAATTGATTCTACAAAGTATGCACATTCTACGTCATAACGACTGTCTATAGTTTGCGATGCGTCCGGAAATAAGAAAAGCTTACTTCCACCGTTTTTTATAATCACAGCTTCTAGAAGGTTTACATGATTTCGTAAAAAACACGAGTTTTTAGAAAATGTGTTTTATTTCATAAATGGAATCTACAAAGTATGCACATTCTACGTCATAACGACTTTCTATAGTTTGCGCATGCGTCCGGAAATAAGAAAAGCTTACTTCCCCCATTTTTTAAAATCATAGCTTCTAGAAGGTTTACATGATTTCTTAAAAAACACAAGTTTTTAGAAAATGTGTTTAATTTCATAAATGGAATCAACAAAGTATGCACATTCTACGTCATAACGACTTCCTATAGTTTGCGCATGCGTCCGGAAATAAGAAAAGCTTACTTCAACCATTTTTTAAAATCACAGCTTCTTGAAGGTTTACATCATTTCGTAAAAAACACGAGTTTTTAGAAAATGTGTTTTATTTTATAAATGGTATCAACAAAGTATGCACTTTCTACGTCATAACGACTTTCTATAGTTTGCGCATGTGTCCGGTAATAAGAAAAGCTTACTTCCACCGTTTTTTAAAATCACATCTTCTAGAAGGTTTACATGATTTCTTAAAAAACACGAGTTTTTAGAAAATGTGTTTTATTTCATAAATGGAATCAACAAAGTATGCACATTCTACATCATAACGACTTTCTATAGTTTGCGCATTTGTCCGGAAATAAGAAAAGCTTACTTCCACCGTTTTTTAAAATCACAGCTTCTAGAAGGTTTACATGATTTCGTAAAAAACACGAGTTTTTAGAAAATCAGTTTTATTTCATAAATGGAATCTACAAGGTATGGACATTCTACGTCATAACGACTTTCTATAGTTTGAGCATGCGTCCGGAAATAAGAAAAGCTTACTTCCCCCGTTTTTTAAAATCACAGCTTCTAGAAGGTTTCCATGATTTCTTAAAAAACACGAGTTTTTAGAAAATGTGTTTTATTTCATAATTGGAATCAACAAAGTATGCACATTCTACGTCATAACGACTTCCTATAGTTTGCGCATGCGTCCGGAAATAAGAAAAGCTTACTTCCACCGTTTTTTAAAATCACAGCTTCTAGAAGGTTTACATGATTTCTTAAAAAACACGAGTTTTTAGAAAATGTATTTTATTTCATAAATGGAAACAACAAAGTATGCACATTCTACGTCAAAACGACTTTCTATAGTTTGCGCATGCGTCCGGAAATAAGAAAAGTTTACTTCCACCATTTTTTAAAATCACAGCTTCTAGAAGTTTTACATGATTTCTTAAAAACATGAGTTTTTAGAAAATGTTTTTTATTTCATAAATTGAATCAACAAAGTATGCACATTCTACGTCATAATGACTTTCTATAGTTTGCGCATTCGTCCGGAAATAAGAAAACCTTACTTCCACCGTTTTTTTAAATCACAACTTCTAGAAGGTTTACATGATTTCGTAAAAAACACGAGTTTTTAGAAAATGTGATTTATTTCATAAATGGAATCTACAAAGCATGCACATTCTACGTCATAACGACTTTCTATAGTTTGCGCAGGCGTCCGGAAATAAGAAAAGCTTACTTCCCCCGTTTTTTAAAATCACAGCTTCTAGAAGGTTTACATGATTTCGTAAAAAACAAGAGTTTTTAGAAAATGTGTTTTATTTCATAAATGGAATCTACAAAGTATGCACATTCTACGTCGTAACGACTTTCTATAGTTTGCGCATTCGTCCGGAAATAAGAAAAGCTTACTTCCACAATTTTTTAAAATCACAGCTTGTAGAAGGTTTACATGATTTCCTAAAGAACACGAGTTTTTAGAAAATGTGTTTTATTTCATAAATGGAATCAACAAAGTATGCACATTCTACGTCATAACGACTTTCTATAGTTTGCGCATGCGTCCGGAAATAAGAAAAGCTTACTTCCCCCGTTTTTTAAAATCACAGCTTCTAGAAGGTTTACATGATTTCTTAAAAAACACGAGTTTTTAGAAAATGTGTTTTATTTCATAAATGGAATCAACAAAGTATGCACATTCTACGTCATAATGACTTTTATATTTTGCGCATGCGTCCGAAAATAAGAAAAGCTTACTTCCACCGTTTTTTAAAATCATAGCTTCTAGAAGGTTTAGATGATTTCGTAAAAAACACGAGTTTTTAAAAAATGTGTTTTATTTCATAAATGAAATCTACAAAGTATGCACATTCTACGTCATAATGACTTTCTATAGTTTGCGCATGCGTCCGGAAATAAGAAAAGCTTACTTCCCCCATTTTTTAAAATCACAGCTTCTAGAAGGTTTACATGATTTCGTAAAAAACACGATTTTTTTGAAAATGTGTTTTATTTCATAAATGGAATCTTCAAAGTATGCACATTCTACGTCATAACGACTTTCTATAGTTTTTCGCATGCTTCCGGAAATAAGAAAAGCTTACCTCCCCCGTTTTTTAAAATCACAGCTTCTAGAAGGTTTACATGATTTCTTAAAAAACACGAGATTTTAGAAAATATGTTTTATTTCATAAATGGAATAAACAAAGTATGCACATTCTACGTCATAACGACTTTCTATAGTTTGCGCATGCGTCCGGAAATAAGAAAAGCTTTCTTCCCCCGTTTTTTAAAATCACAGCTTCTAGAAGGTTTACATGATTTCGTAAAAAACACGAGTTTTTAGAAAATGTGTTTTATTTCATAAATGGAATCAACAAAGTATGCACATTCTACATCATAACGACTTTCTATAGTTTGCGCATGCGTCCGGAAATAAGAAAATCTTACTTCCACCATTTTTTAAAATCACAGCTTCTAGAAGGTTTACATAATTTCTTAAAAAACATGAGTTTTTAGAAAATGTGTTTTATATCATAAATGGAATCAACAAAGTATGCACATTCTACGTCATAACGACTTTCTATAGTTTGCGCATGCGTTTGGAAATAAGAAAAGCTTACTTCCCCCGTTTTTTAAAATCACAGCTTCTAGAAGGTTTACATGATTTCGTAAAAAACACGAGTTTTTAGAAAATGTGTTTTATTTCATAAATGGAATCAACAAAGTATGCACATTCTACATCATAACGACTTTCTATAGTTTGCGCATGCGTCCGGAAATAAGAAAAGCTTACTTCCACCATTTTTTAAAATCACAGCTTCTAGAAGGTTTACATAATTTCTTAAAAAACATGAGTTTTTAGAAAATGTGTTTTATATCATAAATGGAATCAACAAAGTATGCACATTCTACGTCATAACGACTTTCTATAGTTTGCGCATGCGTTTGGAAATAAGAAAAGCTTACTTCCCCCGTTTTTTAAAATCACAGCTTCTAGAAGGTTTACATGATTTCGTAAAAAACATGAGTTTTTAGAAAATGTGTTTTATTTCATAAATGGAATCTACAAAGTATGCACATTCTACGTCATAACGACTTTCTGTAGTTTGCGCATGTGTCCGGAAATAAGAAAAGCTTACTTCCCTTGTTTTGTAAAATCACAGCTTCTAGAAGGTTTACATGATTTCTTAAAAAACATGAGTTTTTAGAAAATGTGTTTTATTTCATAAATGGAATCAACAAAGTATGCACATTCTACGTCATAACAACTTTCTATAGTTTGCGCATGCATCCGGAAATAAGAAAAGCTTACTTCCACCGTTTTTTAAAATCACTGCTTCTGGAATGTTTACATGATTTCTTAAAAAACACGAGTTTTTAGAAAATTTGTTTTGTTTCATAAATGGAATCAACAAATTATGCACATTCTACGTCATAACGACTTTCTATAGTTTGCGCATTCGTCCGGAAATAACAAAAGCTTACTTCCATCGTTTTTTAAAATCACAGCTTCTAGAAGGTTTACATGATTTCGTAACAAACACGAGTTTTTGGAAAATGTGTTTTATTTCATAAATGGAATCGGCAAAGTACGCACATTCTACGTCATAACGACTTTCTATAGTTTGTGCATGCGTCCGGAAATAAGAAAAGCTTACTTCCCCCGTTTTTTAAAATCACAGCTTCTAGAAGTTTTACATAATTTCTTAAAAAACACTAGTTTTTAGAAAATATGTTTTATATCATAAATGGAATCAACAAAGTATGCACATTCTACGTCATAACGACTTTCTATAGTTTTTGCTTGCGTTCGGAAATAAGAAAAGCTTACTTCCACCGTTTTTTAAAAGCACAGCTTCTAGAAGGTTTACATGATTTCATAAAAAACACGAGTTTTTAGAAAATGTGCTTTATTTCATAAATGAAATCTACAAAGTATGCACATTCTACGTCATAATGACTTTCTATAGTTTGCACATGCGTCCGGAAATAAGAAAAGCTTACTTCCCTCATTTTTTAAAATCACAGCTTCTAGAAGGTTTACATGATTTCTTAAAAAACACGAGGTTTTAGAAAATTTGTTTTATTTCATAAATTCAATCAACAAAGTATGCACATTCTACGTCATAACGACTTTATATAGTTTGCGCATGCGTCCGGAAATAAGAAAAGCTTACTTCCACAGTTTTTTAAAATCACAGCTTCTAGAAGGTTTACATGATTTCTTTAAAAACACGAGTTTTTAGAAAATGTGTTTTATTTCATCAAAGGATTCGACAAAGTATGCACATTCTACGTCATAACGACATTCTATAGTTTGCGCATTCGTCCGGAAATAAGAAAAGCTTACTTCCACCCTTTTTTAAAATCACAGCTTCTAGAAGGTTTACATGATTTCGTAAAAAACATGAGTTTTTAGAAAATGTGCTTTATTTCATAAATGGAATCTACAAAGTATGCACATTCTACGTCATAACGACTTTCTATAGTTTGCGCATGTGTCCGGAAATAAGAAAAGCTTACTTCCACCGTTTTTTATAATCACAGCTTGTAGAAGATTTACATGTTTTCTTAAAAAACACGAGTTTTTAGAAAATGTGTTTTATTTCATAAATGGAATCAACAAAATATGCACATTCTACGTAATAACGACTTTCTACAGTTTGCGCATGCGTTTGGAAATAAGAAAAGCTTACTTCCCCCGTTTTTTAAAGTCACAGCTTCTAGAAGCTTTACATGATCTCTTAAAAAACACGAGTTTTTAGAAAATGTGTTTTATTTCATAAATGGAATCAACAAAGTATGCACATTTTACGTCATAAGGACTTTCTATAGTTTGCGCATCCGTTTGGAAATAAGAAAAGCTAATTCCACTGTTTTTTAAAATCACAGCTTCTAGAAGGTTTATATGATTTCGTAAAAAATACGAGTTTTTAGAAAATGTGTTTTATTTCATAAATGGAATCAACAAAGTATGCACATTCTACGTCATAACGACTTTCTATAGTTTGCGCATTCGTATGGAAATAAGAAAATCTTACTTCCCCCGTTTTTTAAAATCACAGCTTCTAGAAGGTTTACATGATTTCGTAGAAAAAACGAGTTTTTAGAAAATGTGTTTTATTTAATAAATGGAATCAACAAAGTATGCACATTCTACGTTATAACGACTTTCTATAGTTTTCGCATGCGTCCGGAAATAAGAAAAGCTTACTTCCACCGTTTTTTAAAATCACAGATTCTAGAAGGTTTACATGATTTGTTAAAAAACACGAGTTTTTAGAAAATGTGTTTTATTTCATAAATGGAAACAACAAAGTATGCACATTCTACGTCATAACGACTTTCTATAGTTTGTGCATGCGTCCGGAAATAAGAAAAGCTTACTTCCACCGTTTTTTAAAATCACAGCTTCTAGAATGTTACATGATTTCTTAAAAAACACGAGTTTTTAGAAAATGTGTTTTATTTCCTAAATTAAATCAACAAAGTATGCACATTCTACGTCATAACGACTTTCTATAGTTTGCGCATTCGTCCGGAAATAAGAAAAGCTTACTTCCACCGTTTTTTAAAATCACAGCTTCTAGAATGTTACATGATTTCTTAAAAAACACGAGTTTTTAGAAAATGTGTTTTATTTCCTAAATTAAATCAACAAAGTATGCACATTCTACGTCATAACGACTTTCTATAGTTTGCGCATTCATCTGGAAATAAGAAAAGCTTACTTCCCCCGTTTTTTAAAGTCACGGCTTCTAGAAGGTTTACATGATTTCTCAAAAAACACAAGTTTTTAGAAAATGTGTTTTATTTCATAAATGGAATCTACAAAGTATGCACATTCTACGTCATAACGACTTTACATAGTTTGCGTATGCGTCCGGAAATAAGAAAAGCTTACTTCCCCCATTTTTTAAAATCACAGCTTCTAGAAGGTTTACATGATTTCGTAAAAAACATGAGTTTTTAGAAAATGTGCTTTATTTCATAAATGGAATCTACAAAGTATGCACATTCTACGTCATAACGACTTTCTATAGTTTGCGCATGTGTCCGGAAATAAGAAAAGCTTACTTCCCCCGTTTTTTAAAATCACAGCTTGTAGAAGGTTTACATGTTTTCTTAAAAAACAAGAGTTTTTAGAAAATGTGTTTTATTTCATAGATGAAATCAACAAAGTATGCACATTCTACGTAATAACGACTTTCTATAGTTTGCGCATGCGTTTGGAAATAAGAAAAGCTTACTTCCCCCGTTTTTTAAAGTCACAGCTTCTAGAAGCTTTACATGATCTCTTAAAAAACACGAGTTTTTAGAAAATGTGTTTTATTTCATAAATGGAATCAACAAAGTATGCACATTTTACGTCATAACGACTTTCTATAGTTTGCGCATCCGTTTGGAAATAAGAAAAGCTAATTCAACTCTTTTTTAAAATCACAGCTTCTAGAAGGTTTACATGATTTCGTAAAAAACACGAGTTTTTAGAAAATGTGTTTTATTTCATAAATGGAATCAACAAAGTATGCACATTCTACGTCATAACGACTTTCTATAGTTTGCGCATTCGTATGGAAATAAGAAAAGCTTACTTCCCCCGTTTTTTAAAATCACAGCTTCTAGAAGGTTTACATGATTTCGTAGAAAAAACGAGTTTTTAGAAAATGTGTTTTATTTAATAAATGGAATCAACAAAGTATGCACATTCTACGTTATAACGACTTTCTATAGTTTTCGCATGCGTCCGGAAATAAGAAAAGCTTACTTCCACCGTTTTTTAAAATCACAGATTCTAGAAGGTTTACATGATTTGTTAAAAAACACGAGTTTTTAGAAAATGTGTTTTATTTCATAAATGGAAACAACAAAGTATGCACATTCTACGTCATAACGACTTTCTATAGTTTGCGCATGCGTCCGGAAATAAGAAAAGCTTACTTCCACCGTTTTTTAAAATCACAGCTTCTAGAATGTTACATGATTTCTTAAAAAACACGAGTTTTTAGAAAATGTGTTTTATTTCCTAAATTAAATCAACAAAGTATGCACATTCTACGTCATAACGACTTTCTATAGTTTGCGCATTCGTCTGGAAATAAGAAAACCTTACTTCCACCGTTTTTTAAAATCACAGCTTCTAGAAGTTTTACATGATTTCGTAAAAAACACGAGTTTTTAGAAAATGTGCTTTATTTCATAAATGGAATCTACAAAGTATGCACATTCTACGTCATGATGACTTTCTATAGTTTGCGCATGCATCCGGAAATAAGAAAATCTTACTTCCCCAGTTTTTCAAAATCACAGATTCTAGAAGGTTTATATGAGTTGTTAAAAAACACGAGTTTTTAGAAAATGTGTTTTATTTCATAAATGGAATCAACAAAGTATGTGCATTCTACGTCATAACGACTTTCTATAGTTTGCGCATTCGTTTCGAAATAAGAAAAGCTTACTTCCACCGTTTTTTAAAATCACAGCTTCTAGAAGGTTTACATGATTTCGTAAAAAACATGAGTTTTTAGAAAATGTGCTTTATTTCATAAATGGAATCTACAAAGTATGCACATTCTATGTCATAACGACTTTCTATAGTTTGCGCATGTGTCCGTAAATAAGAAAAGCTTACTGCCACCGTTTTTTAAAATCACAGCTTCTAGAAGGTTTACATGATTTCCTAAAAAACACGAGTTTTTAGAAAATGTGTTTTATTTCATAAATGGAATCAACAAAGTATGCACATTCTACGTCATAACGACTTTCTATAGTTTGCGGATGCGTTTGGAAATAAGAAAAGCTTACTTCCCCCGTTTTTATAAATCACAGCTTCAAGGAGGTTTACATGATTTCTGAAAAAACACGAGTTTTTAGAAAATGTGTTTTATTTCATAAATGGAATCAACAAAGTATGCACATTCTACGTCATAACGACTTTCTATAGTTTGCGCATGCGTCCGGAAATAAGAAAAGCTTACTTCCACCGTTTTGTAAAATCACAGCTTCTAGAAGGTTTACATGATTTCTTAAAAAACACGATTTTTTAGAAAATGTGTTTTATTTCATAAATGGAATCAACAAAGTATGCACATTCTACGTCATAACGAGTTTCTATAGTTTGCGCATGTGTCCGGAAATAAGAAAAGCTTACTTCCACCGTTTTTTTAAAATCACAGCTTCTAGAAGGTTTACATGATTTCTTAAAAAACACGAGTTTTTAGAAAATGTGTTTTATTTCATCAATGGAATCTACAATGTATGCACATTCTACGTCATAACGACTTTCTATAGTTTGCGCATGCGTCCGGAAATAAGAAAAGCTTACTTCCCTCGTTTTTTAAAATCACAGCTTCTAGAAGGTTTACATGATTTGTTAAAAAACACAAGTTTGTAGAAAATGTGTTTTATTTCATAAATGGAATCAACAAAGTATGCACATTCTACGTCATAACGACTTTCTATAGTTTTCGCATGCGTTTGGAAATAAGAAAAGCTTACTTCCACCGGTTTTTAAAATCACAGCTTCTAGAGGGTTTACATGATTTCGTAAAAAACACGAGTTTTTAGAAAATGTGCTTTATTTCATAAATGGAATCTACAAAGTATGCACATTCTACGTCAGAACGACTTTCTATAGTTTGCGCATGCGTCCGGAAATAAGAAAAGCTTACTTCCCCCGTTTTTTAAAATCACAGCTTCTAGAAGGTTTACATGATTTCTTAAAAACACGAGTTTTTAGAAAATGTGTTTTATTTCATAAATGGAATCAACAAAGTATGCACATTCTACGTCATAACGACTTTCTATAGTTTGGGAATGCGTTTGGAAATAAGAAAAGCTTACTTCCACCGTTTTTTAAAATCACAGCTTCTAGAGGGTTTACATGATTTCGTAAAATACACGAGTTTTTAGAAAATGTGTTTTATTTCATAAATGGAATCTACAAAGTTTGCACATTCTACGTCATAAGGACTTTCTATAGTTTGTGCATGCGTTTGGAAATAAGAAAAGCTTACTTCCACTGTTTTTTAAAATCACAGCTTCTATAGGGTTTACATGATTCGTAAAAAACACGAGTTTTTAGAAAATGTGCTTTATTTCATTAATGGAATCTACAAAGTATGCACATTCTACGTCATAACGACTTTCTATAATTTGTGCATGCGTCCGGAAATAAGAAAAGCTTACTTCCACCGCTTTTTAAAATCACAGCTTCTAGAAGGTTTACATGATTTGTTAAAAAACACGAGTTTTTAGAAAATGTGTTTTATTTCATAAATGGAATCAACAAAGTATGCACATTCTTCGTCATAACGACTTTCTATAGTTTGCGCATCCCTCCGGAAATAAGAAAAGCTTACTTCCCCCGTTTTTTAAAATCACAGCTTCTAGAAGGTTTACATGATTTCGTAAAAAACATGAGTTTTTAGAAAATGTGTTTTATTTCATCAATGGAATCAACAAAGTATGCACATTCTACGTCATAACGACTTTCTATAGTTTGCGCATGCGTTTGGAAATAAGAAAAGCTTACTTCCCCCGTTTTTTAAAGTCACAGCTTCTAGAAGGTTTACATGATCTCTTAAAAAACACGAGTTTTTAGAAAATGTGTTTTATTTCATAAATGGAATCAACAAAGTATGCACATTTTACGTCATAACGACTTTCTATAGTTTGCGCATCCATTTGGAAATAAGAAAAGCTTACCTCCAATGTTTTTTAAAATCACAGCTTCTAGAAGGTTTACATGATTTCGTAAAAAACACGAGTTTTTAGAAAATGTGTTTTATTTCATAAATGGAATCAACAAAGTATGCACATTCTACGTCATAACGACTTTCTATAGTTTGCGCATTCGTATGGAAATAAGAAAAGCTTAACTCCCCCGTTTTTTAAAATCACAGCTTCTAGAAGGTTTACATGATTTCGTAAAAAAAACGAGTTTTTAGAAAATGTGTTTTATTTAATAAATGGAATCAACACACTATGAATATTATACGTCATAACGATTTCTATAGTTTGCGCATGTGTCCGAAAATAAGAAAAGCTTACTTCCACCGTTTTTTAAAATCACAGCTTCTAGAAGGTTTACATGATTTCGTAAAAAACACGAGTTTTTAGAAAATGTGTTTTATTTCATAAATGGAATCTACAAAGTATGCACATTCTACGTCATAACGACTTTCTATAGTTTACGCATGTGTCCGGAAATAAGAAAAGCTTAATTCCACCGTTTTTTAAAATCACAGCTTCTAGAAGGTTTACATGATTTCTTAAAAAACACGAGTTTTTAGAAAATGTGTTTTATTTCATAAATGGAATAAAAAAAGTATGCACATTCTACGTCATAACGACTTTCTATAGTTTGCGCATTCGTCCAGAAATAAGAAAAGCTTACTTCCACCGTTTTTTAAAATCACAGCTTCTAGAAGGTTTACATGATTTCGTAAAAAACACGAGTTTTTAGAAAATGTGTTTTATTTCATAAATGGAATCTACAAAGTATGCACATTCTACATCATAACGACTTTCTATAGTTTGCACATGCATTTCGAAATAATAAAAGCTTACTTCCCCCGTTTTTTGAAATCACAGCTTCTAGAAGGTTTACATGGTTTCGTAAAAAACACGAGTTTTTAGAAAATGTGTTTTATTTCATAAATGTAATCTACAAAGTATGCACATTCTATGTCATAACGACTTTCTATAGTTTGCGCATGCGTCCGGAAATAAGAAAAGCTTAGTTCCACCGTTTTTTAAAATCACAGCTTCTAGAAGGTTTACATGATTTCTTAAAAAACACGAGTTTTTAGAAAATGTGTGTTATTTCATAAATGGAATCAACAAAATATGCACATTCTACGTCATAACGACATTCTATAGTTTGCGCATTCATCCGGAAATAAGAAAAGCTTATTTCCACCGTTTTTTAAAATCACAGCTTCTAGAATGTTTACATGATTTTGTAAAAAACACGAGTTTTTAGAAAATGTGTTTTATTTCATAAATGGAATCTACAAAGTATGCACATTCTACGTCATAATGACTTTCTATAGTTTGCGCATGCGTCCGGAAATAAGAAAAGCTTACTTCCACCGTTTTTTAAAATCACAGCTTCTAGAAGGTTTACATGATTTCGTAAAAACCACGAGTTTTTAGAAAATGTGTTTTGTTTCATAAATGTAATCTACAAAGTATGCACATTCTACGTCATAACGACTTTCTATAGTTTGTGCATGTGTCCGGAAATAAGAAAAGCCTACTTCCACCGTTTTGTAAAATCACAACTTCTAGAAGGTTTACATGATTTCTTAAAAAACACGAGTTTTTAGAAAGTGTGTTTTATTTCATAAATGGAATCAACAAAGTATGCACATTCTATGTCATAACGATTTTCTATAGGTTGCGCATTCGTCCGGAAATAAGAAAAGCTTACTTCCACTGTTTTTTAAAATCAGAGCTTCTAGAAGGTTTACATGATTTCGTAAAAAACATGAGTTTTTAGAAAATGTGCTTTATTTCATAAATGGAATCTACAAAGTATGCACATTCTACGTCATAACGAATTTCTATAGTTTGCGCATGCGTCCGGAAATAAGAAAAGCTTACTTCCCTCATTTTTTAAAATCACAGCTTCTAGAACGTTTACATGATTTCTTAAAAAACACGAGTTTTTAGAAAATGTGTTTTATTTCATAAATGGAATCAACAAAGTATGCACATTCTACGTCATAACGACTTTCTATAGTTTGGGAATGCGTCCGGAAATAAGAAAAGCTTACTTCCACCGTTTTTTAAAATCACTGCTTCTAGAGGGTTTACATGATTTCGTAAAAAACACGAGTTTTTAGAAAATGTGCTTTATTTCATTAATGGAATCTACAAAGTATGCACATTCTACGTCATAACGACTTTCTATAGTTTGTGCATGCGTCCGGAAATAAGAAAAGCTTACTTCCCCCGTTTTTTAAAATCACAGCTTCTAGAAGGTTTACATGATTTCTTAAAACACACGAGTTTTTAGCAAATGTGTTTTATTTCATAAATGGAATCAACAAAGTATGCACATTCTACGTCATAACGACTTTCTATAGTTTGGGCATGCGTCCGGAAATAAGAAAAGCTTACTTCCACCGTTTTTTAAAATCACTGCTTCTAGAGGGTTTACATGATTTCGTAAAATACACGAGTTTTTAGAAAATGTGTTTTATTTCATAAATGGAATCTACAAAGTTTGCACATTCTACGTCATAAGGACTTTCTATAGTTTGCGCATGCGTTTGGAAATAAGAAAAGCTTACTTCCACTGTTTTTTTAAATCACAGCTTCTATAGGGTTTACATGATTTCGTAAAAAACACGAGTTTTTAGAAAATGTGCTTTATTTCATTAATGGAATCTACAAAGTATGCACATTCTACATCATAACGACTTTCTATAGTTTGTGCATGCGTCCGGAAATAAGAAAAGCTTACTTCCACCGCTTTTTAAAATCACATCTTCTAGAAGGTTTACATGATTTGTTAAAAAACACGAGTTTTTAGAAAATGTGTTTTATTTCATAAATGGAATCAATAAAGTATGCACATTCTTCGTCATAACGACTTTCTATAGTTTGCACATCCCTCCGGAAATAAGAAAAGCTTACTTCCCCCATTTTTTAAAATCACAGCTTTTAGAAGGTTTACATGATTTCGTAAAAAACACGAGTTTTTAGAAAATGTGTTTTATTTCATAAATGGAATCAACAAAGTATGCACAATCTACGTCATAATGACTTTCTATAGTTTGCGCATTCGTCCGGAAATAAGAAAAGCTTACTTCCACCGTTTTTTAAAATTACAGCTTCTAGAAGGTTTACATGATTTCGTAAAAAAAACGAGTTTTAGAAAATGTGTTTTATTTCATAAATGGAATCTACAAAGTATGCACATTCTACGTCATAACGACTTTCTATAGTTTGCGCATGCGTCCGGAAATAAGAAAATCTTACTTCCACCATTTTTTAAAATCACAGCTTCTTGAAGGTTTACATGATTTTGTAAAAAACACGAGTTTTTAGAAAATGTGTTTTATTTCATAAATGGAATCTACAAAGTATGCACATTCTATGTCATAACGACTTTCTATAGTTTGCGCATGCATCCGGAAATAAGAAAAGCTTACTTCCCCCGTGTTTTAAAATCACAGCTTCTAGAAGGTTTAGATAATTTCGTAAAAAACACGAGTTTTTAGAAAATGTGTTTTATTTCATAAATGGAATCTACAAAGTATGCACATTCTACGTCATAACGACTTTCTATAGTTTGCGCATGCGTCCGGAAATAAGAAAAGCTTACTTCCCCCGTTTTTTAAAATCACAGCTTCTAGAAGGTTTACATGATTTCTTAAAAAACACGAGTTTTTAGAAAATGTGTTTTATTTCATAAACGGAAACAACAAAGTATGCGCATTCTACGTCATAACAAATTTCTATAGTTTGCGCATGTGTTTGGAAATAAGAAAAGCTTACTTCCCACGTTTTTTGAAATCACAGCTTCTAGAAGGTTTACATGATTTCTTAAGAAACACGAGTTTTTAGAAAATGTGTTTTATTTCATAAACGGAATCAACAAAGTATGCACATTCTACGTCATAACGAATTTCTATAGTTTGCGCATGCATCCGGAAATAAGAAAAGCTTACTTCCACCGTTTTTTAAAATCACAGCTTCTAGAAGGTTTATATCATTTCGTAAAAAACACGAGTTTTTAGAAAATGTGTTTAATTTCATAAATGGAATCTACAAAGTATGCACATTCTACGTCATAACGACTTTCTATAGTTTGCGCATGCATTTGGAAATAGGAAAAGCTTACTTCCCCCGTTTTTTAAAATTATAGCTTCTAGAAGGTTTACATGATTTCTTAAAAAACACGATTTTTTAGAAAATGTGTTTTATTTCATAAACGGAATCAACAAAGTTTGCACATTCTACGTCATAACAACTTTCTATAGTTTGCGCATGCGTCCGGAAATAAGAAAAGCTTACTTCCACCGTTTTTTAAAATCACAGCTTCTAGAAGGTTTACATCATTTCGCTAAAAACACGAGTGTTTAGAAAATGTGTTTTATTTCATCAATGGAATCTACAAAGTATGCACATTCTACATCATAACGACTTTCTATAGTTTGCGCATGCGTCCGGAAATAAGAAAAGCTTACTTCCACCGTTTTTTAAAATCACAGCTTCTAGAAGGTTTACATGATTTCGTAAAAACCACGAGTTTTTAGAAAATGTGTTTTGTTTCATAAATGTAATCTACAAAGTATGCACATTCTACGTCATAACGACTTTCTATAGTTTGCGCATGCGTCCGGAAATAAGAAAAGCTTACTTCCATCGTTTTGTAAAATCACAGCTTCTAGAAGGTTTACATGATTTCTTAAAAAACACGAGTTTTTAGAAAGTGTGTTTTATTTCATAAATGGAATCAACAAAGTATGCACATTCTATGTCATAACGACTTTCTATAGGTTGCGCATTCGTCCAGAAATAAGAAAAGCTTACTTCCACCGTTTTTTAAAATCAAAGCTTCTAGAAGGTTTACATGATTTCGTAAAAAACACGAGTTTTTAGAAAATGTGCTTTATTTCATAAATGGAATCTACAAAGTATGCACATTCTACGTCATAACGAATTTCTATAGTTTGCGCATGCGTCCGGAAATAAGAAAAGCTTACTTCCCTCGTTTTTTAAAATCACAGCTTCTAGAAGGTTTACATGATTTCTTAAAAAACACGAGTTTTTAGAAAATGTGTTTTATTTCATAAATGGAATCAACAAAGTATGCACATTCTACGTCATAACGACTTTCTATAGTTTGGGAATGCGTCCGGAAATAAGAAAAGCTTACTTCCACCGTTTTTTAAAATCACTGCTTCTAGAGGGTTTACATGATTTCGTAAAAAACACGAGTTCTTAGAAAATGTGCTTTATTTCATTAATGGAATCTACAAAGTATGCACATTCTACGTCATAACGACTTTCTATAGTTTGTGCATGCGTCCGGAAATAAGAAAAGCTTACTTCCACCGCTTTTTAAAATCACAGCTTCCAGAAGGTTTACATGATTTGTTAAAAAACACGAGTTTTTAGAAAATGTGTTTTATTTCATAAATGGAATCAACAAAGTATGCACATTCTTCGTCATAACGACTTTCTATAGTTTGGACATCCCTCCGGAAATAAGAAAAGCTTACTTCCCCCATTTTTTAAAATCACAGCTTTTAGAAGGTTTACATGATTTCGTAAAAAACACGAGTTTTTAGAAAATGTGTTTTATTTCATAAATGGAATCAACAAAGTATGCACAATCTACGTCATAATGACTTTCTATAGTTTGCGCATTCGTCCGGAAATAAGAAAAGCTTACTTCCACCGTTTTTTAAAATCACAGCTTCTAGAAGGTTTACATGATTTCGTAAAAAACACGAGTTTTAGAAAATGTGTTTTATTTCATAAATGGAATCTACAAAGTATGCACATTCTACGTCATAACGACTTTCTATAGTTTGCGGATGCGTCCAGAAATAAGAAAATCTTACTTCCACCATTTTTTAAAATCACAGCTTCTTGAAGGTTTACATGATTTTGTAAAAAACACGAGTTTTTAGAAAATGTGTTTTATTTCATAAATGGAATCTACAAAGTATGCACATTCTACGTCATAACGACTTTGTATAGTTTGCGCATGCGTCCGGAAATAAGAAAAGCTTACTTCCACCGTTTTTTAAAATCACAGCTTCTAGAAGGTTTACATGATTTCGTAAAAAACACGAGTTTTTAGAAAATGTGTTTTATTTCATCAATAGAATCTACAAAGTATGCACATTCTACGTCATAACGACATTCTATAGTTTGCTCATGCGTCCAAAAATAAGAAAAGCTTACTTCCACCGTTTTTTAAAATCGTAGCTTCTAGAAGGTTTACATGATTTCGTAAAAAACACGAGTTTTTAGAAAATGTGTTTTATTTCATAAATGAAATCTACAAAGTATGCACATTCTACGTCATAACTACTTTCTATAGTTTGCGCATGCGTCCGGAAAGAAGAAAAGCTTACTTCCACCGTTTTTTAAAATCACAGCTTCTCGAAGGTTTACATGATTTCGTAAAAAACACGGGTTTTTAGAAAATGTGTTTTATTTCATAAATGGAATCTACAAAGTATGCACATTCTACGTCATAACGACTTTCTATAGTTTGCGCATGCGTCCGGAAATAAGAAAAGCTTACTACCACCGTTTTTTAAAATCACAGCTTCTAGAAGGTTTACATGATTTCTTAAAAAACACGATTTTTTAGAAAATGGGTTTTATTTCATAAATGGAATCTACAAAGTATGCACATTCTACGCCATAACGACTTTCTATAGTTTGCGCATGCATCCGGAAATAAGAAAAGCTTTCTTCCCCCGTTTTTTAAAATCACAGCTTCCATAAGGTTTACATGATTTCGTAAAAAACACGAGTTTTTAGAAAATGTCTTTTATTTCATAAATAGAATCAACAAAGTATGTACATTCTACGTCATAACGACTTTCTATAGTTTGCACATGCATCCGGAAATAACAAAAGCTTACTTCCACCATTTTTTAAAATCACAGCTTCTAGAAGGTTTACATGATTTCGTAAAAAACACGAGTTTTAGAAAATGTGTTTTATTTCATCAATGGAATCTACAAAGTATGCACATTCTACGTCATAACGACTTTCTATAGTTTGCGCATGCGTCCGGAAATAAGAAAAGCTTACTTCCACCGTTTTTTAAAATCACAGCTTCTAGAAGGTTTACATGATTTCGTAAAAAACACGAGTTTTTAGAAAATGTGTTTTATTTCATAAATGGAATCAACAAAGTATGCACATTCTACGTCATAACAACTTTCTATAGTTTGCACATGCGTCCAGAAATAAGAAAAGCTTACTTCCAGCGTTTTTTAAAATCACAGCTTCTAGAAGGTTTACATGATTTCGTAAAAAACACGAGTTTTTAGAAAATGTGTTTTATTTCATAAATGGAATCAACAAAGTATGCACATTCTACGTCATAACGACTTCCCATAGTTTGCACATGCGTCCGGAAATAAGAAAAGCTTACTTCCACCGTGTTTTAAAATCACAGCTTCTAGAAGGTTTACATGATTTCTTAAAAAACACGAGTTTTTAGAAAATGGGTTTTATTTCATAAATGGAATCTACAAAGTATGCACATTCTACGCCATAACGACTTTCTATAGTTTGCGCATGCATCCGGAAATAAGAAAAGCTTTCTTCCCCCGTTTTTTAAAATCACAGCTTCTAGAAGGTTTACATGATTTCGTAAAAAACACGATTTTTAGAATATGTGTTTTATTTCATAAATGGAATCTACAAAGTATGCACATTTTACGTCATAACGACTTTGTATAGTTTGCTCATGCGTCCCGAAATAACCAAAGCTTACTTCCACCGTTTTTTAAAATCACAGCTTCTAGAAGGTTTACATGATTTCGTAAAAAAAACGAGTTTTTAGAAAATGTGTTTTATTTCATAAATGGAATAAAAAAAGTATGCACATTCTACGTCATAACGACATTCTATAGTTTGCGCATTCGTCCGGAAATAAGAAAAGCTTACTTCCCCCGTTTTTTAAAATCACAGCTTCTAGAAGGTTTACATGATTTCGTAAAAAACACGAGTTTTTAGAAAATGTGTTTTATTTCATCAATGGAATCTAAAAAGTATGCACATTCTACGTCATAACGACTTTCTATAGTTTGCACATGCGTCCGGAAATAAGAAAAGCTTACTTCCCCCGTTTTTTAAAATCACAGCTTCTAGAAGGTTTACATGATTTCGTAAAAAACACGAGTTTTTAGAAAATGTGTTTTATTTCATAAATGGAATCTACAAAGTATGCACATTCTATGTCATAATGACTTTATATAGTTTGCGCATGCGTCCGGAAATAAGAAAAGATTACTTCCCCCGTTTTTTAAAATCACAGCTTCTAGAAGGTTTACATGATTTCTTAAAAAACACCAGTTTTTAGAAAATGTGCTTTATTTCATAAATGGAATCAACAAAGTATGCACATTCTACGTCATAACGACTTTCTATAGTTTGCGCATGCGTTTAGAAATAAGAAAAGCTTACTTCCCCCGTTTTTTAAAATCACAGCTTCTAGAAGGTTTACATGATTTCTTAAAAAACACAAGTTTTTAGAAAATGTGTTTTATTTCATAAATAGAATCAACAAAGTATGCACATTCTATGTCATAACGACTTTCTATAGTTTGCGCATGCGTCCGGAAATAAGAAAAGCTTACTTCCACCATTTTTTAAAATCACATCATCTAGAAGGTTTACATGATTTCGTAAAAAACACGAGTTTTTAGAAAATGTGTTTTATTTCATAAATGGAATCTACAAAGTCTGCACATTCTACGTCATAACGACATTCTATAGTTTGCGCATGCGTCCGGAAATAAGAAAAGCTTACTTCCACCGTTTTTTAAAATCACAGCTTCTAGAAGGTTTACATGATTTTGTAAAAAACACGAGTTTTTAGAAAATGTGTTTTATTTCATAAATGGAATCTACAAAGTATGCACATTCTACGTCATAACGACTTTCTATAGGTTGCGCATCCGTCCGTAAATAAGAAAAGCTTACTTCCCCCGTTTTTTAAAATCACAGCTTCTAGAAGGTTTACATGATTTGTTAAAAAACAAGAGTTTTTATAAAATGTGTTTTATTTCATAAATGGAATCAACAAAGTATGCACATTCTACGTCATAACGACTTTCTATAGTTTGCGCATCCGTCCGGAAATAAGAAAAGCTTACTTCCACCGTTTTTTAAAATCACAGCTTCTAGAAGGTTTACATGATTTCGTAAAAAACACGAGTTTTTATAAAATGTGTTTTATTTCATAAATGCAATCTACAAAGTATGCTCATTCTACGTCATAACGACTTTCTATAGTTTGCGCATACGTCCGGAAATAAGAAAAGCTTACTTCCACCATTTTTTAAAATCACAGCTTCTAGAAGGTTTACATGATTTCGTAAAAAACACGAGTTTTTAGAAAATGTGTTTTCTTTCATCAATGGAATCTACAAAGTATGCACATTCTACGTCATAATGACTTTATATAGTTTGCGCATGCGTCCGGAAATAAGAAAAGCTTACTTCCCCCGTTTTTTAAAATCACAGCTTCTAGAAGGTTTACATGATTTCTTAAAAAACACCAGTTTTTAGAAAATGTGTTTTATTTCATAAATGGAATCAACAAAGTATGCACATTCTACGTCATAACGACATTCTATAGTTTGCGCATGCGTCTGGAAATAAGAAAAGCTTACTTCCACCAATTTTTAAAATCACAGCTTCTAGAAGGTTTACATGATTTCGTAAAAAACACGAGTTTTTAGAAAATGTATTTTATTTCTTAAATGGAATCTACAAAGTATGCACATTCTACGTCATAACAACTTTGCATAGTTTGCGCATGCGTCCGGACATAACAAAAGCTTACTTCCACCGTTTTTTAAAATCACAGCTTCTAGAAGGTTTACATGATTTCGTAGAAAACACGAGTTTCTAGAAAATGTGTTTTATTTCAGAAATGGAATCTACAAAGTATGCACATTCTACGTCATAACGACTTTCTATAGTTTGCGCATGCGTCCGGAAATAAGAAAAGCTTACTTTCACCGTTTTTTAAAATCACAGCTTCTAGAAGGTTTACATGATTTCGTAAAAAACATGAATTTTTAGAAAATGTGTTTTATTTCATAAATGGAATCAACAAAGTATGCACATTCTACATCATAACGACTTTCTATAGTTTGCACATGCGTCCGGAAATAAGAAAAGCTTACTTCCACCGATTTTTAAAATCACAGCTTCTAGAAGGTTTACATGATTTCGTAAAAAACACGAGTTTTTAGAAAATGTATTTTATTTCTTAAATATTATCTACAAAGTATGCACATTCTACGTCATAACGACTTTGCATAGTTTGTGCATGCGTCCGGACATAACAAAAGCTTACTTCCACCGTTTTTTAAAATCACAGCTTCTAGAAGGTTTACATGATTTCATAAAAAACACGAGTTTTTAGAAAATGTGTTTTATTTCATAAATGCAATCTACAAAGTATGCACATTCTACGTCATAACAACTTTGTATTGTTTGCGCATGCGTCCGGAAATAACAAAAGCTTACTTCCACCGTTTTTTAAAATCACAGCTTCTAGAAGGTTTACATGATTTCGTAAAAAACACGAGTTTTTAGAAAATGTGTTTTATTTCATAAATGGAATCTACAAATTATGCACATTCTACGTCATAACGACTTTCTATAGTTTGCGAATGCGGCTGGAAAGAAGAAAAGCTTACTTCCCCCATTTTTTAAAATCACAGCTTCTAGAAGGTTTACATGATTTCTTAAAAAACACGAGTTTTTAGAAAATGTGTTTTATTTCATAAATGCAATCAACAAATAACGAATTTCTATAGTTTGCGCATGCGTTTGGAAATAAGAAAAGCTTACTTCCCCCGTTTTTTAAAATCACAGCTTCTAGAAGGTTTACATGATTTCTTAAAAAAGACGAGTTTTTAGAAAATGTGTTTTATTTCATAAATGGAATCAACAAAGTATGCACATTCTACGTCATAACGACATTCTATAGTTTGCGCATGCGTCCGGAAATAAGAAAAGCTTACTTCCACCGTTTTTTAAAATCACAGCTTCTAGAAGGTTTACATGATTTTGTAAAAAACACGAGTTTTTAGAAAATGTGTTTTATTTCATAAATGGAATCTACAAAGTATGCACATTCTACGTCATAACGACTTTCTATAGGTTGCGCATCCGTCCGTAAATAAGAAAAGCTTACTTCCCCCGTTTTTTAAAATCACAGCTTCTAGAAGGTTTACATGATTTGTTAAAAAACAAGAGTTTTTATAAAATGTGTTTTATTTCATAAATGGAATCAACAAAGTATGCACATTCTACGTCATAACGACTTTCTATAGTTTGCGCATCCGTCCGGAAATAAGAAAAGCTTACTTCCACCGTTTTTTAAAATCACAGCTTCTAGAAGGTTTACATGATTTCGTAAAAAACACGAGTTTTTATAAAATGTGTTTTATTTCATAAATGCAATCTACAAAGTATGCTCATTCTACGTCATAACGACTTTCTATAGTTTGCGCATACGTCCGGAAATAAGAAAAGCTTACTTCCACCATTTTTTAAAATCACAGCTTCTAGAAGGTTTACATGATTTCGTAAAAAACACGAGTTTTTAGAAAATGTGTTTTCTTTCATCAATGGAATCTACAAAGTATGCACATTCTACGTCATAATGACTTTATATAGTTTGCGCATGCGTCCGGAAATAAGAAAAGCTTACTTCCCCCGTTTTTTAAAATCACAGCTTCTAGAAGGTTTACATGATTTCTTAAAAAACACCAGTTTTTAGAAAATGTGTTTTATTTCATAAATGGAATCAACAAAGTATGCACATTCTACGTCATAACGACATTCTATAGTTTGCGCATGCGTCCGGAAATAAGAAAAGCTTACTTCCACCAATTTTTAAAATCACAGCTTCTAGAAGGTTTACATGATTTCGTAAAAAACACGAGTTTTTAGAAAATGTATTTTATTTCTTAAATGGAATCTACAAAGTATGCACATTCTACGTCATAACAACTTTGCATAGTTTGCGCATGCGTCCGGACATAACAAAAGCTTACTTCCACCGTTTTTTAAAATCACAGCTTCTAGAAGGTTTACATGATTTCGTAGAAAACACGAGTTTCTAGAAAATGTGTTTTATTTCAGAAATGGAATCTACAAAGTATGCACATTCTACGTCATAACGACTTTCTATAGTTTGCGCATGCGTCCGGAAATAAGAAAAGCTTACTTTCACCGTTTTTTAAAATCACAGCTTCTAGAAGGTTTACATGATTTCGTAAAAAACATGAATTTTTAGAAAATGTGTTTTATTTCATAAATGGAATCAACAAAGTATGCACATTCTACATCATAACGACTTTCTATAGTTTGCACATGCGTCCGGAAATAAGAAAAGCTTACTTCCACCGATTTTTAAAATCACAGCTTCTAGAAGGTTTACATGATTTCGTAAAAAACACGAGTTTTTAGAAAATGTATTTTATTTCTTAAATATTATCTACAAAGTATGCACATTCTACGTCATAACGACTTTGCATAGTTTGTGCATGCGTCCGGACATAACAAAAGCTTACTTCCACCGTTTTTTAAAATCACAGCTTCTAGAAGGTTTACATGATTTCATAAAAAACACGAGTTTTTAGAAAATGTGTTTTATTTCATAAATGCAATCTACAAAGTATGCACATTCTACGTCATAACAACTTTGTATTGTTTGCGCATGCGTCCGGAAATAACAAAAGCTTACTTCCACCGTTTTTTAAAATCACAGCTTCTAGAAGGTTTACATGATTTCGTAAAAAACACGAGTTTTTAGAAAATGTGTTTTATTTCATAAATGGAATCTACAAATTATGCACATTCTACGTCATAACGACTTTCTATAGTTTGCGAATGCGGCTGGAAAGAAGAAAAGCTTACTTCCCCCGTTTTTTAAAATCACAGCTTCTAGAAGGTTTACATGATTTCTTAAAAAACACGAGTTTTTAGAAAATGTGTTTTATTTCATAAATGCAATCAACAAATAACGAATTTCTATAGTTTGCGCATGCGTTTGGAAATAAGAAAAGCTTACTTCCCCCGTTTTTTAAAATCACAGCTTCTAGAAGGTTTACATGATTTCTTAAAAAAGACGAGTTTTTAGAAAATGTGTTTTATTTCATAAATGGAATCAACAAAGTATGCACATTCTACGTCATAACGACATTCTATAGTTTGCGCATGCGTCCGGAAATAAGAAAAGCTTACTTCCACCGTTTTTTAAAATCACGGCTTCTAGAAGGTTTACATGATTTCGTAAAAAACACGAGTTTTTAGAAAATGTGTTTTATTTCATAAATGGAATCTACAAAGTATGCACATTCTACGTCATAAAGACTTTCTATTGTTTGCGCAAGCGTCTCGAAATAAGAAAAGATTACTTCCACCGTTTTTTAAAATCACAGCTTCTAGAAGGTTTACATGATTTCGTAAAAAACACGAGTTTTTAGAAAATGTATTTTATTTCATAAATAGAATCAACAAAGTATGCAAATTCTACGTCATAACAACTTTCTATAGTTTGCACATGTGTCCAGAAATAAGAAAAGCTTACTTCCAGCGTTTTTTAAAATCACAGCTTCTAGAAGGTTTAAATGATTTCGTAAAAAACACGAGTTTTTAGAAAATGTGTTTTATTTCATAAATGGAATAAAAAAAGTATGCACATTCTACGTCATAACAACTTTCTATAGTTTGCGCATTCGTCCGGAAATAAGAAAAGCTTACTTCCCCCGTTTTTTAAAATCACAGCTTCTAGAAGGTTTACATGATTTCGTAAAAAACACAAGTTTTTAGAAAATGTGTTTTATTTCATAAATTGAATCTACAAAGTATGCACATTCTACGTCATAACAACTTTCTATAGTTTGCACGTGCGTCCGGAAATAAGAAAAGCTTACTTCCCCCGTTTTTTAAAATCACAGCTTCTAGAAGGTTTACATGATATTGTAAAAAACAAGAGTTTTTAGAAAATGTGTTTTATTTCATAAATGGAATCTACAAAGTATGCACATTCTACATCATAACGACTTTATATAGTTTGCGCATGCGTCCGGAAATAAGAAAAACTTACTTCCCCCGTTTTTTAAAATCACAGCTTCTAGAAGGTTTACATGATTTCTTAAAAAACACCAATTTTTAGAAAATGTGCTTTATTTCATAAATGGAATCAACAAAGTATGCACATTCTACGTCATAACGACTTTCTATAGTTTGCGCATGCGATTAGAAATAAGGAAAGCTTACTTCCCCCGTTTTTTAAAATCACAGCTTCTAGAAAGTTTACATGATTTCTTAAAAGACACGAGTTTTTAGAAAATGTGTTTTATTTCATAAATAGAATCAACAAAGTATGCACATTCTATGTCATAACGAATTTCTATAGTTTGCGCATGCGTCCGGAAATAAGAAAAGCTTACTTCCACCATTTTTTAAAATCACATCATCTAGAAGGTTTACATGATTCGTAAAAAACACGAGTTTTTAGAAAATCTGTTTTATTTCATAAATGGAATCTACAAAGTCTGCACATTCTACGTCATAACGACATTCTATAGTTTGCGCATGCGTCCGGAAATAAGAAAAGCTTACTTCCACCGTTTTTTAAAATCACAGCTTCTAGAAGGTTTACATGATTTCGTAAAAAACATGAGTTTTTAGAAAATATGTTTTATTTCATAAATGGAATCTACAAAGTATGCACATTCTACGTCATAACGACTTTCTATAGGTTGCGCATCCGTCCGGAAATAAGAAAAGCTTACTTCCCCCGTTTTTTAAAATCACGGCTTCTAGAAGGTTTACATGATTTGTTAAAAAACATGAGTTTTTATAAAATGTGTTTTATTTCATAAATGGAATCAACAAAGTATGCACATTCTATGTCATAACGACTTTCTATAGTTTGCGCATGCGTCCGGAAATAAGAAAAGCTTGCTTCCACCGGTTTTTAAAATCACAGCTTCTAGAAGGTTTACATGATTTCGTAAAAAACACGAGTTTTTATAAAATGTGTTTTATTTCATAAATGGAATCTACAAAGTATGCTCATTCTACGTCATAACGACTTTCTATAGTTTGCGCATACGTCCGGAAATAAGAAAAGCTTACTTCCACCATTTTTTAAAATCACAGCTTCTAGAAGGTTTACATGATTTCGTAAAAAACACGAGTTTTTAGAAAATGTGTTTTATTTCATAAATGGAATCTACAAAGTATGCACATTCTACGTCATAACGAATTCTATAGTTTGCGAATGCGTCCGGAAATAAGAAAAGCTTACTTCCACCGTTTTTTAAAATCACAGCTTCTAGAAGGTTTACATGATTTCGTAAAAAACAGGAGTTTTTAGAAAATGTGTTTTATTTCATAAATTGAATCTACAAAGTATGCACATTCTACGTCATAACAACTTTCTATAGTTTGCGCATGCGTCCGGAAATAAGAAAAGCTTACTTCCCCCGTTTTTTAAAATCACAGCTTCTAGAAGGTTTACATGATTTCTTAAAAAACACGAGTTTTTAGAAAATGTGTTTTATTTCATAAATGGAATCAACAAAGTATGCACATTCTACGTCATAACGACTTTCTATAGTTTTTGCATGCGTTTGGAAATAAGAAAAGCTTACTTCCCCTGTTTTGTAAAATCACAGCTTCTAGAAGGTTTATATGATTTCTTAAAAAACACGAGTTTTTAGAAAATGTGTTTTATTTCATAAATGGAATCAACAAAGTATGCACATTCTACGTCATAACGACTTTCTATAGTTTGCGCATGCGATTGGAAAAAAGAAAAGCTTACTTCCCCCATTTTTTAAAATCACAGCTTCTAGAAGGTTTACATGATTTCTTAAAAAACACGAGTTTTTAGAAAATTTGTTTTATTTCATAAATAGAATCAACAAAATATGCACATTCTAGGTCATAACGACTTTCTATAGTTTGCGCATGCGTTTGGAAATAAGAAAAGCTTACTTCCCCCTTTTTTTTAAATCACAGCTTTTAGAAGGTTTACATGATTTCTTAAAAAACACGAGTTTTTCGAAAATGTGTTTTATTTCATAAATGGAATCAACAAAGTATGCACATTCTACCTCATAACGACTTTCTAGAGTTTGCGCATTCGTCCGGAAATAAGAAAAGCTTACTTCCACCGTTTTTTAAAATCACAGCTTCTAGAAGGTTTACATGATTTCGTAAAAAACATGAGTTTTTAGAAAATGTGTTTTATTTCATAAATGGAATCTACAAAGTATGCACATTCTACGTCATATAGACTTTCTATAGTTTGCGCATGCGTCCGGAAATAAGAAAAGCTTACTTCACCTGTTTTTTAAAATCACAGCTTCTAGAATGTTTACATGATTTCGTAAAAAACATGAGTTTTTAGGAAATGTGTTTTATTTCATAGATGGAATCTACAAAGTATGCACATTCTACGTGTTAAATTTTCTGAATTTACTTCAATATGATCTAGGATCTTAACTGAGAGAACAACATGTACAGCATATCAATCATGGAGACAATAATGCAAGCACACAAGAGACACAAAGATTTACTTGGGGAAAACCATAAAGGTGAAAAACCCCAATAACTTCCTCAGAGATGGATAGAGCAATGATACAACCAACCAAGAGAGATAGCCATAACCTAGCAGCAATCCTCCTCCTCCATAAGTGCGCCTCTCGTCCTTGAGAGCATGTGTAAGAAGTGAGTGAGTAAATAGAGTGCCTCCCGCACTCTATTTATACTTGACTTGACTTGCCTTTTTTTCCTAACTCATGTCGGCTCGAACTTAACCACATAACATAATGCTGAGTGGGCCGACCCCCAATAGGGTGGTCTAATAACCCTTTGACCCACATGGCCGACCCCCAATAGGGTGGTCTAATAACCCTTTGACCCACATGACTTATACAGGGCCGACCCCAAATAAGGTGGTCTAATAACCCATCAAGTATAAGTTACGACACTTACAATATAAATGACGACACTTCCTTATAGAGGAATAATACCATCTCTATAGGAGTACAATATACATATATGTGAAATAAATTCCGAAGTTACATATACATCAACACTCCCTCTTAACTAGGAAGGTATTTCTCAGCACAGTTCTTCTAGCACAAGTCATCTTCTCTGGATCATCGTCACTGGATAATCGTCATCGAGTCATCATCATCGTCACTGCTGCTGCTATCTCAATCAATCTCTGAATCTACTCGTCATAGGAAGTTCTACAGAGCCAGTCTTTTTTCATACTGGATGTAGGCCCACCACCTGCAGATCTTCATCATCATTGGCCATACTGTGGAATCCTCAGGACTTTTACGTGCGTCACAAAACCTCGAAAGAGCATCCCAGGCTGTTACGAGCACACAGCTCTACCTATAGGATCTCCCAGGGCACCGAATTACATGTGACCTCACCATAAAACCTCGCAAGAGCATCTTCCAGATATCCCAGGGAACCGAATTACATGCCATAGGCAAAACCTCGAAAGACTATCTGCAGATCTCCCAGGGCACCGAATTACATGTGGTCATGGCAAAACCTCGCAAGAGCATCTGCCAAATATCCCAGGGAACCGAATTACATGCCATAGGCAAAACCTCGAAAGACTATCTGCAGATCTCCCAGGGAACCAAATTACATGCCATAGGACAAAACCTCGAAAGAGCATCTGCCAGATATCCCAGGGAACCGAATTACATGCCATAGGAAAAACCTCGAAAGACTATCTACAGATCTCCCAGGGCACTGAATTACATGTCCTCCCAGAGCAAAACCTCGAAAGAGCATTTTCCAGATGTCCCAGGGCACCGAATTACATGCCATAGGCAAAACCTCGAAAGACCATCTGCAAATCTCCCAGGGCACCGGATTACATGCTCATCTGCACAACCTGATCCACGGCCATAGAGTATCAACCTGATACTCACCATACATCATCCTGATGTATCCATGATCATCCTGATCATCATCACTGCAACGTCCTGCTGCATGTCATCTGGAGCAACATCCTGAAGCTCGTCATCTATGATCATCCTGATCATCTCTGCAACATCCTGCTGCATGTCATCTGGAGCAACATCCTGAAGCTCGTCATCTATGATCATCCTGATCATCACTGCAACATCCTGCTGCATGTCATCTGGAGCAACATCCTGCTGCATGATCCACCTGATCATCAATGCATCTACCTGATGCATACCAACTATCATACATGATCCTCCTGATCATCAATGTATCCACCTGATACAAATACATGATACATATCATCATACATGATCCTCCTGATCATCAATGCATCTACCTGATGCATATCATCATACATGATCCTCCTGATCATCAATGCATCTACCTGATGCATACCAAGTATCTACCTGATACATATCATCATACATGATCCTCCTGATCATCAATGTATCCACCTGATACAAATACAAATACATGATACATATCACCATACATGATCCACCTGATCATACAATGTATCCACCTGATACATATACAGATACATGGTCCAAGCATCCAACATGATGCATACATACATAAATGATCCAACTGATCATATCCAGCATCCAACATGATGCGTACATACATACATAAAAATGATCCAACTGATCATATCAAGCAGAAACCAGAACATCATCCTGATGCTCATCATCCAGCGCTTACATCCACAGCCATGTGAAGGATCCTCCTTCCAACATGCTTGGAATGGCTTCAGCAAATGTGTCCATCACTTCTTCCTCGAAGTGTCCTCGATCTGAAGAACGCCAAGCCTCTCTCTGAAGTACTTGAACTTCACTCTGGTTAGTGGCTTCATCAGCACATCTGCAATCTGCTCGTCCGTTGCAACATACAGGAGCTTCACAGCTCCTCTCTGCACCATATCCCTGATATAGTGATATTTGATCTCTATGTGTTTTGACCTATCATGAAACAATGGGTTCTCGGAAAGCTTCACACAACTCTGGTTATCACAGAAGATACCAGTAGCCTCCAACGGGAGATCAAATAACTCAGACAGTAGCTTCCGTAGCCATACTGCCTCGCATCTAGCTGAGCAGGCTGCAACATACTCTGCCTCAGCTGTTCAGTGCTACGCAGGACTGCTTCCTGCTAAACCAAGAGATCACACCTGATCCCATACTGAAGCAACACCCAGATGTGTTCTTCCTATCTGCAGCACTGCCATCCCAATCTGAATCAACATAACCCTGCAGGTTAAACATTTGATTCTCCTCATACCTGAGCCCATAATACACTGTACTCTTCAGGTACCTCAAAACATGCTTTACAGCAACCAGGTGAACACTCCTCGGATCCGTCAGGAACTGGCTCAATGTGTTCACAGCAAAGCAAATGTCTGGTCTCGTGTTCGTCAGGTACATCAAGGACCCAATCATCTGACGATACATAGAGACATCAACCGGCTCAGATGAAGCATCACATAGAAGCTTCAGATTCGATGCCATAGGTGTGGCCATATCCTTGCAGTCCATCATCCCGAACCTCTTCAGGATCTCTACTACATACTTCCCTTGTCCAAGGAAGATTCCATATGCACTCTGCCACACCTCCATGCCAAAAACAAATAGTGCATCATCCCCAAGTTCTTCATCTCGAACTTGGAAGAAAGCTTCCGCTGCATGTCGGCAATCAAAACAGGTCATCCAAATAGTAGTATCGATGGATTGCCTTCCTCATCCTTGTAGAAAAGGTTGGAATCCACTTTAATCTTGGTAAAGCCCAAGCTGGATAGAAAGCTGTATATCCTACCATATCAAGTTCTGCACACATATATGACTACACCATGCTGTCTTGAAATCCATCTGGTGCATCTTCTATTTCATCACTTTTGTATTTCTCAATGCTGCCATCTGCAACATGCTTAATCTGATAGTTCCATTTGGAAGTCATAGCAAACTTCCCTTCATGTCTTGGGATTACATTCCAAACATCATTCTTCATGATCGATGGATCATGGCATTTCATTTCTTCATCCCAGATCCTGGGAACTTCAATATCTTCAATATATATCTTTATTGCTGGAACAAAATGTTGTAGTTCTTCTTTCGTAGGAGATGGCATACGATCTTTCCTACACAACAAGTTAAATTGCATGATTAGAAAACATCTCATAGTTTTCAGAACAAATTCTTACACATAAAGAAATATGCCATACAGTCATGCAATTATCTTAGCCAATGTTTCAATAAAACATTTATCCATATTCCGTAACTTTCTAGATGCCTTCCAATCTCTACCAGAACATTGTTAAGAGTGTGCACAATTCCCAACATGTCAGCAAAGAGGTTTCATTCTAGATAAGTAGTAATGGAATGTTGTACAGTGCCATAGGCCACTTACCCATGCATATTAGGAGTATATTGTTCATCAATGCAATTATTCTAATATGCATAATACACAACCTAATTCTAGGAACATCAGTATCTACATTATTGAACAGTATTATTTAAGAAATGTCAATTCAAATACTTATCTTTGTTTGTTCGTTGGGTGGACTCCCTCTGAGTCTTCGCTTCCTTGCAGGAGCTGCTAGAGTCCTAATCTGAAGTAGCTTCTTCTACACCTTTCTGTTGTGGGATGTAGAGAGATGGTCAACTCCCTCTGAATATCTGCATCCTTGCATAAACCACTGGAGTGTACTCCCTCTTGATCTTTGCTTCCTGGATTACCTGTTCTTGAACTCATATTCATCCTTGGTCCCTATGCATGCTCATTAGTATCATGATTGTGTTATCCTTGTGATCTCATATAAAATCATACATTCATTAGTATACTATTAAAACACAATAATCTCAAGCATGTATAGTCATGATCATTTCAAACAGAAATAATAAGCATTAGCATTCAAGGATTCTTATGGTTAGTCAAATCATAAGAAACATAACATGTCTAAACCTGTAATTACTCAAGCCTATGACTCTTCAGGTTAGTTGAATCATCAATCAAGATAAGAGATATAAAATGCATAAAACCTGTGATTATTCAAACCTATACCATCATGATTCTTCTGGCTAGTCATATCATCAATTATGGTAAGAAACATAATATGCATACAATCATGATTATTCAAACCTATGACTTCATGAATAATCATTATCAACAACGCGATAGTATAAGATCCTAACCCAAGGTAGGAATCTAGCTTGATATAGGAAAAACATACCTGGATTATCATGTTAGCTAGTTATGTCTAACATACCTGTATAATGTCTTTTGGTTCTCTTCAGTGACTTGTGCTAGTAACCTGCATGTCTCATAAGTTAACCATTATAAAACCAAGTTATACATACCTCATGAATGGATCTTGTATGAGATCCATGACAATGGATGAATCTTTGTCCTCGTGTTATCATGATCATATGTTCTTGGACCAGAACATGATCTGTCTTTCTTGGTGTACCTTTCATGTTAGTAGGAAACATAAACCTCATACAACACCATAATGCATTAGTACAATCATAAGTGTCAACACCCTAACCAATGAATATCTTCTATCATGCATTCATAATTTTGTTAAGGTGATACAAAAAATCTAAAATCAAAATTGTACTAACCGTAATAACATGAAGAAAAACATACCATAAACTTAATCATGGACAAATATCGAAATATACCTTGATGAGTCATACCTGTCGAGATCGCTTGTAATCTTCTTATGTAAGGTCTTATCCTCATCTCCCTCTGAGACAGGAAATTCTTTCACTTATGCAGGTGATCAATCCATCTTCTTCTAGGATTAACCCAATCCACTTGATTAGCAAGAACTGGACCTTGAGCTGGATATGGGTTTGTCAGAGAAACCCCAAAATTCAAACTTTGAATTTCAACCTTCCGATAGGATAGGAATATGCGCCTTGATGAACTGATCAAACTGGTATATTCAGAATTTGAAAACTGCAAAGTTTCACTCCTCAATTTTGCCTTTGAAACTTCCGGATTCACTGGACGTGACCCTGAACTGGGGTTTGATGAAGCCCACTCTTTTGCCCCATCAAAATGTTTGATCCAAAGTTCTAAGCTTCTATTTTTCTGAGGAGCTTCCAGCCGTGGTCACAGATTTCAAAAATTCCCATTTTTACAGAAGCCCTAATTTCCACTTTTCTGATCAAAGTCCCGAACTAGGGTCTAATCAAGCCCAGCCTTCTTCCCAACCAAAAATTCTGATCTTTGTCTCTAAATTTCTATTTTGATTAGTAGCATCCAGCCGTGGTCTCCGATTACAAAAATTCCAACTTTCTCGAAAGCCCTAAATTCCGGAAGCCATGAATGAAGGTACCAAAAAATAATTCTGTTTTGACAGAAATATGTACCTGATTGTTTCTGGTGTAACTCCGAAATTTTTGATCCACAGGGTCTGAAAACGTTTCCTGAGATAGCCTGACCTGTTATCTTTCCATCCTGACAGGTCTGACCTCAATTGGATTCTCTGAGCGAGAGTTATGCCAAATGTCGCAACGTGACCTGTTTTGGGATAAAACAGGAGAGCGAACTTGTACGGCGTGCCACGTGTCACTGTTTTAACTTCGGCCTCTGAAAAAGTTTTCTGAGATAGCTCGGCCTGTTACCTTTCCCTCTTGACAGGTCTGACCTCAATTGGACTCTCTGAGAGAGAGTTATGCCAAATGTCGCAACGTGACCTGTTTATGGGATAATACATGAGAGCGAACTAGTACGGCGTGCCACGTGTCACTGGTTCAACTTCGGCCTCTGAAAAAGTTTTCTGAGATAGTGCAGACTGTGTACTACCTGTCTCTATTTACGAAATTTCATTTGGAGCTTCCTAGCCCAAGATATGACCTTTTTCCCAAGGTCACCTGACTTTGACTCAGATCTGGAAGAGGCAGAAACCCTATATTGTACAGATCATAAATCACAAAGTACAACGAATTAGAGGTTTTCCTTTGGACACAAGATACCTGGAGATCTTAGCTTCGTCCTGTAACAATTTCAGATCCGAAAACGTCGCCAAAACGTATTTATAGCGAAAGTGCTACGATGACTGGTTTTTTCTATATCAAGCCCTAGCATCGTAAGTGCAACAAGTGTCATACATGCCATATCATGCCTTCTTTCAGGCTAGCTCTGATACCATGTTAAATTTTCTGAATTTACTTCAATATGATCTAGGATCTTAACTGAGAGAACAACATGTACAGCATATCAATCATGGAGACAATAATGCAAGCACACAAGAGACACAAAGATTTACTTGGGGAAAACCATAAAGGTGAAAAACCCCAATAACTTCCTCAGAGATGGATAGAGCAATGATACAACCAACCAAGAGAGATAGCCATAACCTAGCAGCAATCCTCCTCCTCCATAAGTGCGCCTCTCCTCTATTTATACTTGACTTGACTTGCCTTTTTTCCTAACTCATGTCGGCTCGAACTTAACCACATAACATAATGCTGAGTGGGCCGACCCCCAATAGGGTGGTCTGATAACCCTTTGACCCACATGGTCGACCCCCAATAGGATGGTCTAATAACCCTTTGACCCACATGACTTATACAGGGCCGACCCCAAATAAGGTGGTCTAATAAACCATCAAGTATAAGTTACGACACTTACAATATAAATGACGACACTTCCTTATAGAGGAATAATACCATCTCTATAGGAGTACAATATACATATATGTGAAATACATTCCGAAGTTACATATACATCAACACTACGTCATAACGACATTCTATAGTTTGCGCATGCGTCCGGAAATAAGAAAAGCTTTCTTCCACCGTTTTTTAAAATCACAGCTTCTAGAAGTTTACATGATTTCGTAAAAAACACAAGTTTTTAGAAAATGTGTTTTATTTCATAAATGGAATCTAAAAAGTATGCACATTCTACGTCATAAGGACTTTCTATAGTTTGCGCATGCGTTTGGAAATAAGAAAAGCTTACTTCCCCCGTTTTTTAAAATCACAGCTTCTAGAAGGTTTACATGATTTCTTAAAAAACATGAGTTTTTAGAAAATGTGTTTTATTTCATAGATGGAATCAACAAAGTATGAACATTCTACGTCATAACGAATTTCTATAGTTTGCGCTTGCGTCCGGAATTAAGAAAATCTTACTTCCACCATTTTTTAAAATCACAGCTTCTAGAAGGTTTACATGATTTCGCAAAAAACACGAGTTTTTAGAAAATGTGTTTTATTTCATAAATGGAATCTACAAAGTATGCACATTCTACGTAATAATGACTTTCTATAGTTTGCGCATGCGTCCGGAAATAAGAAAAGCTTACTTCCCCCGTTTTTTAAAATCACAGCTTCTAGAAGGTTTACATGATTTCTTAAAAAACACGAGTTTTTAGAAAATGTATTTTATTTCATAAATGGAATCAACAAAGTATGCACATTCTACGTCATAACGACATTCTATAGTTTGCGCATGCGTCCGGAAATAAGAAAAGCTTACTTCCACCGTTTTTTAAAATCATAGCTTGTAGAAGGTTTACATGATTTCGTAAAAAACACGAGTTTTTAGAAAATGTGTTTTATTTCATAAATGGAATCTACAAAGTATTCACATTCTACGTCATAACAACTTTCTATAGTTTGCGCATCCGTCCGGAAATAAGAAAAGCTTACTTCCCCTGTTTTTTAAAATCACAGCTTCTAGAAGGTTTACATGATTTCGTAAAAAACATGAGTTTTTGGAAAATGTGTTTTATTTCATAAATGGAATCTACAAAGTATGCACATTCTATGTCATAACGACATTCAATAGTTTGCGCATGCATCCGGAAATAAGAGAAGCTTACTTCCACCGTTTTTTAAAATCACATCATCTAGAAGGTTTACATGATTTCGTAAAAAACACGAGTTTTTAGAAAATGTATTTTATTTCATAAATGGAATCAACAAAGTATGCACATTCTACGTCATAACGACATTCTATAGTTTGCGCATGCGTCCAGAAATAAGAAAAGCTTACTTCCACCGTTTTTTAAAATCATAGCTTGTAGAAGGTTTACATGATTTCGTAAAAAACACGAGTTTTTAGAAAATGTGTTTTATTTCATAAATGGAATCTACGAAGTATGCACATTCTACGTCATAATGACTTTCTATAGTTTGCGCATCCGTCCGGAAATAAGAAAAGCTTACTTCCCTTGTTTTTTAAAATCACAGCTTCTAGAAGGTTTACATGATTTCGTAAAAAACACGAGTTTTTAGAAAATGTGTTTTATTTCATAAATGGAATCAACAAAGTATGCACATTCTACGTCATAACGACTTTATATAGTTTGCGCATGCGTTTAGAAATAAGAAAAGCTTACTTCCCCCGTTTTTTAAAATCACAGCTTCTAGAAGGTTTACATGATTTCTTAAAAAACACGAGTTTTTAGAAAATGTGTTTTATTTCATAAATAGAATCAACAAAGTATGCACATTCTATGTCATTACGACTTTCTATAGTTTGCGCATGCGTCCGGAAATAAGAAAAGCTTACTTCCACCATTTTTTAAAATCACATCATCTAGAAGGTGTACATGATTTCGTAAAAAACACGAGTTTTTAGAAAATGTGTTTTATTTCATAAATGGAATCTACAAAGTCTGCACATTCTACGTCATAACGACTTTCTATAGTTTGCGCATGCGTCCGGAAATAAGAAAAGCTTACTTCCACCGTTTTTTAAAATCACAGCTTCTAGAAGGTTTACATGATTTTGTAAAAAACACGAGTTTTTAGAAAATGTGTTTTATTTCATAAATGGAATCTACAAAGTATGCACATTCTACGTCATAACGACTTTCTATAGGTTGCGCATCCGTCCGGAAATAAGAAAAGCTTACTTCCCCCGTTTTTTAAAATCACAGCTTCTAGAAGGTTTACATGATTTGTTAAAAAACACGAGTTTTTATAAAATGTGTTTTATTTCATAAATGGAATCAACAAAGTATGCACATTCTACGTCAACACGACTTTCTATAGTTTGCGCATCCGTCCGGAAATAAGAAAAGCTTACTTCCACCGTTTTTTAAAATCACAGCTTCTAGAAGGTTTACATGATTTCGTAAAAAACACGAGTTTTTATAAAATGTGTTTTATTTCATAAATGGAATCTACAAAGTATGCTCATTCTACGTCATAACGACTTTCTATAGTTTGCGCATACGTCCGGAAAAAAGAAAAGCTTACTTCCACCATTTTTTAAAATCACAGCTTCTAGAAGGTTTACATGATTTCGTAAAAAACACGAGTTTTTAGAAAATGTGTTTTATTTCATAAATGGAATCTAGAAAGTATGCACATTCTACGTCATAACGAATTTGTATAGTTTGCGCATCCGTCCGGAAATAAGAAAAGCTTACTTCCCCCGTTTTTGAAAATCACAGCTTCTAGAAGGTTTACATGATTTGTTAAAAAACATGTGTTTTTAGAAAATGTGTTTTATTTCATAAATGGAATCAACAAAGTATGCACATTCTACGTCATAACGACTTTCTATAGTTTGCGCATGCGTCCGGAAATAAGAAAAGCTTACTTCCACCGTTTTTTAAAATCACAGCTTCTAGAAGGTTTACATGATTTCGTAAAAAAAGAGAGTTTTTAGAAAATGTGTTTTATTTCATAAATGGAATCTACAAAGTATGCACATTCTAAGTCATAACGACTTTCTACAGTTTGCGCATACGTCCGGAAATAAGAAAAGCTTACTTCCACCGTTTTTTAAAATCACAGCTTCTAAAAGGTTTACATGATTTCGTAAAAAACACGAGTTTTTAGAAAATGTGTTTTATTTCATAAATGGAATCTACAAAGTATGCACATTCTACGGCATAATGACTTTCTATAGTTTGCGCATGCGTCCGGAAATAAGAAAAGCTTACTTCCACCGTTTTTTAAAATCACAGCTTTTATATGGTTTACATGATTTCGTAGAAAACATGCGTTTTTAGAAAATGTGTTTTATTTCATAAATGGAATCTACAAAATATGCACATTCTATGTCATAACGACATTCCATAGTTTGCGCATGCGTCCGGAAATAAGAAAAGCTTACTTCCACCGTTTTTTAAAATCACAGCTTCTAGAAGCTTTACATGATTTCGTAAAAAACACGAGTTTTTACAAGATGTGTTTTAGTTCATAAATGGAATCTACAAAGTATGCACATTCTACGTCATAACTAATTTCTATAGTTTGCGCATCCGTCCGGAAATAAGAAAAGCTTACTTCCCCCGTTTTTGAAAATCACAGCTTCTAGAAGGTTTACATGATTTGTTAAAAAAATGAGTTATTAGAAAATGTGTTTTATTTCATAAATGGAATCAACAAAGTATGAACATTCTACGTCATAACGACTTTCTATAGTTTGCGCATGCGTCCGGAAATAAGAAAGGCTTACTTCCACCGTTTTTTAAAATCACAGCTTCTAGAAGGTTTACATGATTTCGTAAAAAAAAAGAGTTTTTAGAAAATGTGTTTTATTTCATAAATGGAATCTACAAAGTATGCACATTCTACGTCATAACGACTTTCTACAGTTTGCGCATACGTCCGGAAATAAGAAAAGCTTACTTCCACCGTTTTTTAAAATCACAGCTTCTAAAAGGTTTACATGATTTCGTAAAAAACACGAGTTTTTAGAAAATGTGTTTTGTTTCATAAATGGAATCTACAAAGTATGCACATTCAACGACATAACGACTTTCTATAGTTTGCGCATGCGTCCGGAAATAAGAAAAGCTTACTTCCACCGTTTTTTAAAATCACAGCTTCCAGATGGTTTACATGATTTCGTAAAAAACACGAGTTTTTAGAAAATGTGTTTTATTTAATAAATGGAATCTACAAAGTATGCACATTCTACGTCATAACGACTTTCTATAGTTTGCACATGCGTCTGGAAATAAGAAAAGCTTACTTCCACCGTTTTTTAAAATCACAGCTTCTAGAAGGTTTACATGATTTCGTAAAAAACACGAGTTTTTAGAAAATGTGTTTTATTTCATAAATGTAATCAACAAAGTATGCACATTCTACGTCATAACGACTTTGTATAGTTTGCGCATGCGTCCGGAAATAACAAAAGCTTACTTCCACTGTGTTTTAAAATCACAGCTTCTATAAGGTTTACATGATTTCGTAAAAAAGATGAGTTTTTAGAAAATGTGTTTTATTTCATCAATGGAATCTACAAAGTATGCACATTCGACGTCATAACGACATTCTATAGTTTGCGCATGCGTCCGGAAATAAGAAAAGCTTATTCCAGCGTTTTTTAAAATCGCAGCTTCTAGAAGGTTTACATGATTTCGTAAAAAACACGAGTTTTTAGAAAAAGGGTTTTATTTCATCAATGGAATCTACAAAGTATGCACATTCTACGTCATAACGACTTTCTATAGTTTGCGCATGCGTCCGGAAATAAGAAAAGCGTAATTCCACCGTTTTTTAAAACCACAGCTTCTCGAAGGTTGACATGATTTCGTAAAAAACACGGGTTTTTAGAAAATGTGTTTTATTTCATAAATGGAATCTACAAATTATGCACATTCTACGTCATAACGACTTTCTATAGTTTGCGCATGCATCCGGAAATAAGAAAAGCTTACTTCCACCATTTTTTAAAATCACAGCTTCTAGAAGGTTTACATGATTTCGTAAAAACACGATTTTTTAGAAAATGTGTTTTATTTCATCAATGGAATCTACAAAGTATGCACATTCTACGTCATAACGACTTTCTATAGTTTGCGCATGCGTCCGGAAATAAGAAACGCTTACTTCCACCGTTTTTTAAAATCACAGCTTCTAGAAGGTTTACATGATTTCGTAAAAAACACGAGTTTTTAGAAAATGTGTTTTCTTTCATAAATGGAATCTACAAAGTATGCACATTCTACCTCATAACGACTTTCTATAGTTTGCGCATTCGTCCGGAAATAATAAAAGCTTACTTCCACCGTTTTTTAAAATCACAGCTTCTAGAAGGTTTACATGATTTCGTAAAAAACACGATTTTTTAGAAAATGTGTTTTATTTCATAAATGCAATCTAAGAAGTATGCACATTCTACATCATAACGACTTTCTATAGTTTGCGCATGCGTCCGGAAATAAGAAAAGCTTACTTCCACCGTTTTTTAAAAGCACAGCTTCTAGAAGCTTTACATGATTTCGTAAAAAACACGAGTTTTTAGAAAATGTGTTTTATTTCATAAATGGAATCTACAAAGTATGCACATTCTACGTCATAACGACTTTCTATAGTTTGCGAATCCGTCCGGAAATAAGAAAAGCTTACTTCCCCCGTTTTTTAAAATCACAGCTTCTAGAAGGTTTACATGATTTCGTAAAAAACACGAGTTTTTAGAAAATGTGTTTTATTTCATAAATGGAATCTACAAAGTATGCACATTCTACCTCATAACGACTTTCTATAGTTTGCGCATTCGTCCGGAAATAATAAAAGCTTACTTCCACCGTTTTTTAAAATCACAGCTTCTAGAAGGTTTACATGATTTCGTAAAAAACACGAGTTTTTAGAAAAAGTGTTTTATTTCATCAATGGAATATACAAAGTATGCACATTCTACGTCATAACGACTTTCTATAGTTTGCGCATGCGTCCGGAAATAAGAAAAGCGTACTTCCACCGTTTTTTAAAACCACAGCTTCTCGAAGGTTGACATGATTTCGTAAAAAACACGGGTTTTTAGAAAATGTGTTTTATTTCATAAATGGAATCTACAAATTATGCACATTCTACGTCATAATGACTTTCTATAGTTTGCGCATGCATCCGGAAATAAGAAAAGCTTACTTCCACCATTTTTTAAAATCACAGCTTCTAGAAGGTTTACATGATTTCGTAAAAAACACGAGTTTTTAGAAAATGTGTTTTATTTCATCAATGGAATCTACAAAGTATGCACATTCTACGTCATAACGACTTTCTATAGTTTGCGCATGCGTCCGGAAATAAGAAACGCTTACTTCCACCGTTTTTTAAAATCACAGCTTCTAGAAGGTTTACATGATTTCGTAAAAAACACGAGTTTTTAGTAAATGTGTTTTCTTTAATAAATGGAATCTACAAAGTATGCACATTCTATGTCATAACGACTTCCTATAGTTTGCGCATTCGTCCGGAAATAAGAAAAGCTTACTTCCCCCGTTTTTTAAAATCATAGCTTCTAGAAGGTTTACATGATTTCGTAAAAAACATGAGTTTTTAGAAAATGTGTTTTATTTCATAAACGGATTCTACAAAGTATGCACATTCTACCTCATAACGACTTTCTATAGTTTGCGCATTCGTCCGGAAATAAGAAAAGCTTACTTCCAGCATTTTTTAAAATCACAGCTTCTAGAAGGTTTACATGATTTCGTAAAAAACATGAGTTTTTAGAAAATGTGTTTTATTTCATAAATGGAATCTACAAAGTATGCACATTCTACCTCATAACGACTTTCTATAGTTTGCGCATTCGTCCGGAAATAATAAAAGCTTACTTCCACCGTTTTTTAAAATCACAGCTTCTAGAAGGTTTACATGATTTCGTAAAAAACACGAGTTTTTAGAAAATGTGTTTTATTTCATAAATGCAATCTTCAAAGTATGCACATTCTACATCATAACGACTTTCTATAGTTTGCACATACGTCCGAAAATAAGAAAAGCTTACTTCCACCGTTTTTTAAAAGCACAGCTTCTAGAAGCTTTACATGATTTCGTAAAAAACACGAGTTTTTAGAAAATGTGTTTTATTTCATAAATAGAATCTACAAAGTATGCACATTCTACGTCATAACGACTTTCTATAGTTTGCGCATCCGTCCGGAAATAAGAAAAGCTTACCCTCGTTTTTTAAAATCACAGCTTCTAGAAGGTTTACATGATTTTGTAAAAAACACGAGTTTTTAGAAAATGTGTTTTATTTCATAAATGGAATCTACAAAGTATGCACATTCTACGTCATAACGACTTTCTATAGGTTGCGCATCCGTCCGGAAATAAGAAAAGCTTACTTCCCCCGTTTTTTAAAATCACAGCTTCTAGAAGGTTTACATGATTTGTTAAAAAACACGAGTTTTTATAAAATGTGTTTTATTTCATAAATGGAATCAACAAAGTATGCACATTCTACATCAACACGACTTTCTATAGTTTGCGCATCCGTCCGGAAATAAGAAAAGCTTACTTCCACCGTTTTTTAAAATCACAGCTTCTAGAAGGTTTACATGATTTCGTAAAAAACACGAGTTTTTATAAAATGTGTTTTATTTCATAAATGGAATCTACAAAGTATGCTCATTCTACGTCATAACGACTTTCTATAGTTTGCGCATACGTCCGGAAAAAAGAAAAGCTTACTTCCACCATTTTTTAAAATCACAGCTTCTAGAAGGTTTACATGATTTCGTAAAAAACACGAGTTTTTAGAAAATGTGTTTTATTTCATAAATGGAATCTAGAAAGTATGCACATTCTACGTCATAACGAATTTGTATAGTTTGCGCATCCGTCCGGAAATAAGAAAAGCTTACTTCCCCCGTTTTTGAAAATCACAGCTTCTAGAAGGTTTACATGATTTGTTAAAAAACATGTGTTTTTAGAAAATGTGTTTTATTTCATAAATGGAATCAACAAAGTATGCACATTCTACGTCATAACGACTTTCTATAGTTTGCGCATGCGTCCGGAAATAAGAAAAGCTTACTTCCACCGTTTTTTAAAATCACAGCTTCTAGAAGGTTTACATGATTTCGTAAAAAAAGAGAGTTTTTAGAAAATGTGTTTTATTTCATAAATGGAATCTACAAAGTATGCACATTCTAAGTCATAACGACTTTCTACAGTTTGCGCATACGTCCGGAAATAAGAAAAGCTTACTTCCACCGTTTTTTAAAATCACAGCTTCTAAAAGGTTTACATGATTTCGTAAAAAACACGAGTTTTTAGAAAATGTGTTTTATTTCATAAATGGAATCTACAAAGTATGCACATTCTACGGCATAATGACTTTCTATAGTTTGCGCATGCGTCCGGAAATAAGAAAAGCTTACTTCCACCGTTTTTTAAAATCACAGCTTTTATATGGTTTACATGATTTCGTAGAAAACATGCGTTTTTAGAAAATGTGTTTTATTTCATAAATGGAATCTACAAAATATGCACATTCTATGTCATAACGACATTCCATAGTTTGCGCATGCGTCCGGAAATAAGAAAAGCTTACTTCCACCGTTTTTTAAAATCACAGCTTCTAGAAGCTTTACATGATTTCGTAAAAAACACGAGTTTTTACAATATGTGTTTTAGTTCATAAATGGAATCTACAAAGTATGCACATTCTACGTCATAACTAATTTCTATAGTTTGCGCATCCGTCCGGAAATAAGAAAAGCTTACTTCCCCCGTTTTTGAAAATCACAGCTTCTAGAAGGTTTACATGATTTGTTAAAAAAAATGAGTTATTAGAAAATGTGTTTTATTTCATAAATGGAATCAACAAAGTATGAACATTCTACGTCATAACGACTTTCTATAGTTTGCGCATGCGTCCGGAAATAAGAAAGGCTTACTTCCACCGTTTTTTAAAATCACAGCTTCTAGAAGGTTTACATGATTTCGTAAAAAAAAAGAGTTTTTAGAAAATGTGTTTTATTTCATAAATGGAATCTACAAAGTATGCACATTCTACGTCATAACGACTTTCTACAGTTTGCGCATACGTCCGGAAATAAGAAAAGCTTACTTCCACCGTTTTTTAAAATCACAGCTTCTAAAAGGTTTACATGATTTCGTAAAAAACACGAGTTTTTAGAAAATGTGTTTTGTTTCATAAATGGAATCTACAAAGTATGCACATTCAACGACATAACGACTTTCTATAGTTTGCGCATGCGTCCGGAAATAAGAAAAGCTTACTTCCACCGTTTTTTAAAATCACAGCTTCTAGATGGTTTACATGATTTCGTAAAAAACACGAGTTTTTAGAAAATGTGTTTTATTTAATAAATGGAATCTACAAAGTATGCACATTCTACGTCATAACGACTTTCTATAGTTTGCACATGCGTCTGGAAATAAGAAAAGCTTACTTCCACCGTTTTTTAAAATCACAGCTTCTAGAAGGTTTACATGATTTCGTAAAAAACACGAGTTTTTAGAAAATGTGTTTTATTTCATAAATGGAATCAACAAAGTATGCACATTCTACGTCATAACGACTTTGTATAGTTTGCGCATGCGTCCGGAAATAACAAAAGCTTACTTCCACTGTGTTTTAAAATCACAGCTTCTATAAGGTTTACATGATTTCATAAAAAAGACGAGTTTTTAGAAAATGTGTTTTATTTCATCAATGGAATCTACAAAGTATGCACATTCGACGTCATAACGACATTCTATAGTTTGCGCATGCGTCCGGAAATAAGAAAAGCTTATTCCAGCGTTTTTTAAAATCACAGCTTCTAGAAGGTTTACATGATTTCGTAAAAAACACGAGTTTTTAGAAAAAGGGTTTTATTTCATCAATGGAATCTACAAAGTATGCACATTCTACGTCATAACGACTTTCTATAGTTTGCGCATGCGTCCGGAAATAAGAAAAGCGTAATTCCACCGTTTTTTAAAACCACAGCTTCTCGAAGGTTGACATGATTTCGTAAAAAACACGGGTTTTTAGAAAATGTGTTTTATTTCATAAATGGAATCTACAAATTATGCACATTCTACGTCATAACGACTTTCTATAGTTTGCGCATGCATCCGGAAATAAGAAAAGCTTACTTCCACCATTTTTTAAAATCACAGCTTCTAGAAGGTTTACATGATTTCGTAAAAACACGATTTTTTAGAAAATGTGTTTTATTTCATCAATGGAATCTACAAAGTATGCACATTCTACGTCATAACGACTTTCTATAGTTTGCGCATGCGTCCGGAAATAAGAAACGCTTACTTCCACCGTTTTTTAAAATCACAGCTTCTAGAAGGTTTACATGATTTCGTAAAAAACACGAGTTTTTAGAAAATGTGTTTTCTTTCATAAATGGAATCTACAAAGTATGCACATTCTACCTCATAACGACTTTCTATAGTTTGCGCATTCGTCCGGAAATAATAAAAGCTTACTTCCACCGTTTTTTAAAATCACAGCTTCTAGAAGGTTTACATGATTTCGTAAAAAACACGATTTTTTAGAAAATGTGTTTTATTTCATAAATGCAATCTAAGAAGTATGCACATTCTACATCATAACGACTTTCTATAGTTTGCGCATGCGTCCGGAAATAAGAAAAGCTTACTTCCACCGTTTTTTAAAAGCACAGCTTCTAGAAGCTTTACATGATTTCGTAAAAAACACGAGTTTTTAGAAAATGTGTTTTATTTCATAAATGGAATCTACAAAGTATGCACATTCTACGTCATAACGACTTTCTATAGTTTGCGAATCCGTCCGGAAATAAGAAAAGCTTACTTCCCCCGTTTTTTAAAATCACAGCTTCTAGAAGGTTTACATGATTTCGTAAAAAACACGAGTTTTTAGAAAATGTGTTTTATTTCATAAATGGAATCTACAAAGTATGCACATTCTACCTCATAACGACTTTCTATAGTTTGCGCATTCGTCCGGAAATAATAAAAGCTTACTTCCACCGTTTTTTAAAATCACAGCTTCTACAAGGTTTACATGATTTCGTAAAAAACACGAGTTTTTAGAAAAAGTGTTTTATTTCATCAATGGAATATACAAAGTATGCACATTCTACGTCATAACGACTTTCTATAGTTTGCGCATGCGTCCGGAAATAAGAAAAGCTTATTCCAGCGTTTTTTAAAATCACAGCTTCTAGAAGGTTTACATGATTTCGTAAAAAACACGAGTTTTTAGAAAAAGTGTTTTATTTCATCAATGGAATCTAAAAAGTATGCACATTCTACGTCATAACGACTTTCTATAGTTTGCGCATGCGTCCGGAAATAAGAAAAGCGTACTTCCACCATTTTTTAAAATCACAGCTTCTCGAAGGTTTACATGATTTCGTAAAAAACACGGGTTTTTAGAAAATGTGTTTTATTTCATAAATGGAATCTACAAAGTATGCACATTCTACGTCATAACGACTTTCTATAGTTTGCGCATGCATCCGGAAATAAGAAAAGCTTACTTCCACCATTTTTTAAAATCACAGCTTCTAGAAGGTTTACATGATTTCGTAAAAAACACGAGTTTTTAGAAAATGTGTTTTATTTCATCAATGGAATCTACAAAGTATGCACATTCTACGTCATAACGACTTTCTATAGTTTGCGCATGCGTCCGGAAATAAGAAACGCTTACTTCCACCGTTTTTTAAAATCACAGCTTCTAGAAGGTTTACATGATTTCGTAAAAAACACGAGTTTTTAGAAAATGTGTTTTCTTTCATAAATGGAATCTACAAAGTATGCACATTCTATGTCATAATGACTTCCTATAGTTTGCGCATTCGTCCGGAAATAAGAAAAGCTTACTTCCCCCGTTCTTTAAAATCACAGCTTCTAGAAGGTTTACATGATTTCGTAAAAAACACGAGTTTTTAGAAAATGTGTTTTATTTCATAAATGGAATCTAAAAAGTATGCACATTATACGTCATATAGACTTTCTATAGTTTGCACATGCGTCCGCAAATAAGAAAAGCTTACTTCACCCGTTTTTTAAAATCACAGCTTCTAGAAGGTTTACATGATTTCGTAAAAAACATGTTTTTAGGAAAAGTGTTTTATTTCATAGATGGAATCTACAAAGTATGCACATTCTACGTCATAACGACATTCTATAGTTTGCGCATGCGTCCGGAAATAAGAAAAGCTTTCTTCCACCGTTTTTTAAAATCACAGCTTCTAGAAGGTTTACATGATTTCGTAAAAAACACGAGTTTTTAGAAAATGTGTTTTATTTCATAAATGGAATCTACAAAGTATGCACATTCTACAACATAAGGACTTTCTATAGTTTGCGCATGCGTTTGGAAATAAGAAAAGCTTACTTCCCCCGTTTTTTAAAATCACAGCTTCTAGAAGGTTTACATGATTTCTTAAAAAACACGAGTTTTTAGAAAATATGTTTTATTTCATAAATGGAATCAACAAAGTATGCACATTCTACGTCATAACGACATTCTATAGTTTGCGCATGCGTCCGGAAATAAGAAAAGCTTACTTCCACCGTTTTTTAAAATCATAGCTTGTAGAAGGTTTACATGATTTCGTAAAAAACATGAGTTTTTAGAAAATGTGTTTTATTTCATAAATGGAATCAACAAAGTATGCACATTCTACGTCATAACGACTTTCTATAGTTTGCGCATGCTTCCGGAAATAAGAAAGGCTTACTTCAACCGTTTTTTAAAATCACAGCTTCTAGAAGGATTACATGATTTCGTAAAAAAAAGAGTTTTTAGCAAATGTGTTTTATTTCATAAATGGAATCTACAAAGTATGCACATTCTACGTCATAACGACTTTCTACAGTTTGCGCATACGTCCGGAAATAAGAAAAGCTTACTTCCACCGTTTTTTAAAATCACAGCTTCTAAAAGGTTTACATGATTTCGTAAAAAACACGAGTTTTTAGAAAATGTGTTTTATTTCATAAATGGAATCTACAAAGTAGGCACATTCTATGACATAACGACTTTCTAGAGTTTGCGCATGCATCCGGAAATAAGAAAAGCTTACTTCCACCGTTTTTTAAAATCACAGCTTCTAGATGGTTTACATGATTTCGCAAAAAACACGAGTTTTTAGAAAATGTGTTTTATTTCATAAATGGAATCTACAAAGTATGCACATTCTACGTCATAACGACATTCTATAGTTTGCGCATGCGCCCGGAAATAATAAAAGCTTACTTCCACCATTTTTTAAAATCACAGCTTCTAGAAGGTTTACATGATTTCGTAAAAAAACAAGAGTTTTTAGAAAATGTGTTTTATTTCATAAATGGAATCTACAAAGTATGCACATTCTACGTCATAACGACTTTCTATAGTTTGCGCATGCATCCGGAAATAAGAAACGCTTACTTCCCCCGTTTTTTAAAATCACAGCTTCTAGAAGGTTTACATGATTTCGTAAAAAACACGAGTTTTTAGAAAATGTGTTTTATTTCATAAATGGAATCAACAAAGTATGCACATTCTACGTCATAACGACTTTCTATAGTTTGTGCATGCATCCGGAAATAAGAAAAGCTTACTTCCACCGATTTTTAAAATCACAGCTTCTAGAAGGTTTACATGATTGCGTAAAAAACAAGAGTTCTTAGAAAATGTGTTTTATTTCATAAATTCGATCTACAAAGTATGCACATTCTACGTCATAACGACTTTCTATAGTTTGCGCATGCATCCAGAAATAAGAAAAGCTTACTTCCCCCGTTTTTTAAAATCACAGCTTCTAGAAGGTTTACATGATTTCGTAAAAAACACGGGTTTTTAGAAAATGTGTTTTATTTCATAAATGGAATCTACAAAGTATGGACATTCTACGTCATAACAACTTTCTATAGTTTGCGCATGCATCCGGAAATAAGAAAAGCTTTCTTCCCCCGTTTTTTAAAATCACAATTCTAGAAGGTTTACATGATTTCGTAAAAAACACGAGTTTTTAGAAAATGTCTTTTATTTCATAAATAGAATCAACAAAGTATGCACATTCTACGTCATAACAACTTTCTATAGTTTGCACATGTGTCCGAAAATAAGAAAAGCTTACTTCCACCGTTTTTTAAAATCACAGCTTCTAGAAGGTTTACATGATTTCGTAATAAACACGAGTTTTTAGAAAATGTGTTTTATTTCATAAATGGAATCAACAAAGTATGCACATTCTACGTCATAACGACTTTGTATAGTTTGCGCATGCGTCCGGAAATAACAAAAGCTTACTTCCACTTTTTTTTAAAATCACAGCTTCTATAAGGTTTACATGATTTCGTAAAAAAGACGAGTTTTTAGAAAATGTGTTTTATTTCATCAATGGAATCTACAAAGTATGCACATTCTACGTCATAACGTCATTCTATAGTTTGCGCATGCGTCCGGAAATAAGAAAAGCTTATTCCAGCGTTTTTTAAAATCACAGCTTCTAGAAGGTTTACATGATTTCGTAAAAAACACGAGTTTTTAGAAAAAGTGTTTTATTTCATCAATGGAATCTAAAAAGTATGCACATTCTACGTCATAACGACTTTCTATAGTTTGCACATGCGTCCGGAAATAAGAAAAGCGTACTTCCACCATTTTTTAAAATCACAGCTTCTCGAAGGTTTACATGATTTCGTAAAAAACACGGGTTTTTAGAAAATGTGTTTTATTTCATAAATGGAATCTACAAAGTATGCACATTCTACGTCATAACGACTTTCTATAGTTTGCGCATGCATCCGGAAATAAGAAAAGCTTACTTCCACCATTTTTTAAAATCACAGCTTCTAGAAGGTTTACATGATTTCGTAAAAAACACGAGTTTTTAGAAAATGTGTTTTATTTCATCAATGGAATCTACAAAGTATGCACATTCTACGTCATAACGACTTTCTATAGTTTGCGCATGCGTCCGGAAATAAGAAACGCTTACTTCCACCGTTTTTTAAAATCACAGCTTCTAGAAGTTTTACATGATTTCGTAAAAAACACGAGTTTTTAGAAAATGTGTTTTCTTTCATAAATAGAATCTACAAAGTATGCACATTCTATGTCATAATGACTTCCTATAGTTTGCGCATTCGTCCGGAAATAAGAAAAGCTTACTTCCCCCGTTCTTTAAAATCACAGCTTCTAGAAGGTTTACATGATTTCGTAAAAAACACGAGTTTTTAGAAAATGTGTTTTATTTCATAAATGGAATCTAAAAAGTATGCACATTATACGTCATATAGACTTTCTATAGTTTGCACATGCGTCCGCAAATAAGAAAAGCTTACTTCACCCGTTTTTTAAAATCACAGCTTCTAGAAGGTTTACATGATTTCGTAAAAAACATGTTTTTAGGAAAAGTGTTTTATTTCATAGATGGAATCTACAAAGTATGCACATTCTACGTCATAATGACATTCTATAGTTTGCGCATGCGTCCGGAAATAAGAAAAGCTTTCTTCCACCGTTTTTTAAAATCACAGCTTCTAGAAGGTTTACATGATTTCGTAAAAAACACGAGTTTTTAGAAAATGTGTTTTATTTCATAAATGGAATCTACAAAGTATGCACATTCTACGTCATAACAACATTCTATAGTTTGCGCATGCATCCGGAAATAAGAAAAGCTTTCTTCCCCCGTTTTTTAAAATCACAATTCTAGAAGGTTTACATGATTTCGTAAAAAACACGAGTTTTTAGAAAATGTCTTTTATTTCATAAATAGAATCAACAAAGTATGCACATTCTACGTCATAACAACTTTCTATAGTTTGCACATGTGTCCGAAAATAAGAAAAGCTTACTTCCACCGTTTTTTAAAATCACAGCTTCTAGAAGGTTTGCATGATTTCGTAATAAACACGAGTTTTTAGAAAATGTGTTTTATTTCATAAATGGAATCAACAAAGTATGCACATTCTACGTCATAACGACTTTGTATAGTTTGCGCATGCGTCCGGAAATAACAAAAGCTTACTTCCACTTTTTTTTAAAATCACAGCTTCTATAAGGTTTACATGATTTCGTAAAAAAGACGAGTTTTTAGAAAATGTGTTTTATTTCATCAATGGAATCTACAAAGTATGCACATTCTACGTCATAACGTCATTCTATAGTTTGCGCATGCGTCCGGAAATAAGAAAAGCTTATTCCAGCGTTTTTTAAAATCACAGCTTCTAGAAGGTTTACATGATTTCGTAAAAAACACGAGTTTTTAGAAAAAGTGTTTTATTTCATCAATGGAATCTAAAAAGTATGCACATTCTACGTCATAACGACTTTCTATAGTTTGCGCATGCGTCCGGAAATAAGAAAAGCGTACTTCCACCATTTTTTAAAATCACAGCTTCTCGAAGGTTTACATGATTTCGTAAAAAACACGGGTTTTTAGAAAATGTGTTTTATTTCATAAATGGAATCTACAAAGTATGCACATTCTACGTCATAACGACTTTCTATAGTTTGCGCATGCATCCGGAAATAAGAAAAGCTTACTTCCACCATTTTTTAAAATCACAGCTTCTAGAAGGTTTACATGATTTCGTAAAAAACACGAGTTTTTAGAAAATGTGTTTTATTTCATCAATGGAATCTACAAAGTATGCACATTCTACGTCATAACGACTTTCTATAGTTTGCGCATGCGTCCGGAAATAAGAAACGCTTACTTCCACCGTTTTTTAAAATCACAGCTTCTAGAAGGTTTACATGATTTCGTAAAAAACACGAGTTTTTAGAAAATGTGTTTTCTTTCATAAATGGAATCTACAAAGTATGCACATTCTATGTCATAATGACTTCCTATAGTTTGCGCATTCGTCCGGAAATAAGAAAAGCTTACTTCCCCCGTTCTTTAAAATCACAGCTTCTAGAAGGTTTACATGATTTCGTAAAAAACACGAGTTTTTAGAAAATGTGTTTTATTTCATAAATGGAATCTAAAAAGTATGCACATTATACGTCATATAGACTTTCTATAGTTTGCACATGCGTCCGCAAATAAGAAAAGCTTACTTCACCCGTTTTTTAAAATCACAGCTTCTAGAAGGTTTACATGATTTCGTAAAAAACATGTTTTTAGGAAAAGTGTTTTATTTCATAGATGGAATCTACAAAGTATGCACATTCTACGTCATAACGACATTCTATAGTTTGCGCATGCGTCCGGAAATAAGAAAAGCTTTCTTCCACCGTTTTTTAAAATCACAGCTTCTAGAAGGTTTACATGATTTCGTAAAAAACACGAGTTTTTAGAAAATGTGTTTTATTTCATAAATGGAATCTACAAAGTATGCACATTCTACAACATAAGGACTTTCTATAGTTTGCGCATGCGTTTGGAAATAAGAAAAGCTTACTTCCCCCGTTTTTTAAAATCACAGCTTCTAGAAGGTTTACATGATTTCTTAAAAAACACGAGTTTTTAGAAAATATGTTTTATTTCATAAATGGAATCAACAAAGTATGCACATTCTACGTCATAACGACATTCTATAGTTTGCGCATGCGTCCGGAAATAAGAAAAGCTTACTTCCACCGTTTTTTAAAATCATAGCTTGTAGAAGGTTTACATGATTTCGTAAAAAACATGAGTTTTTAGAAAATGTGTTTTATTTCATAAATGGAATCAACAAAGTATGCACATTCTACGTCATAACGACTTTCTATAGTTTGCGCATGCTTCCGGAAATAAGAAAGGCTTACTTCAACCGTTTTTTAAAATCACAGCTTCTAGAAGGATTACATGATTTCGTAAAAAAAAGAGTTTTTAGCAAATGTGTTTTATTCCATAAATGGAATCTACAAAGTATGCACATTCTACGTCATAACGACTTTCTACAGTTTGCGCATACGTCCGGAAATAAGAAAAGCTTACTTCCACCGTTTTTTAAAATCACAGCTTCTAAAAGGTTTACATGATTTCGTAAAAAACACGAGTTTTTAGAAAATGTGTTTTATTTCATAAATGGAATCTACAAAGTAGTCACATTCTATGACATAACGACTTTCTAGAGTTTGCGCATGCATCCGGAAATAAGAAAAGCTTACTTCCACCGTTTTTTAAAATCACAGCTTCTAGATGGTTTACATGATTTCGCAAAAAACACGAGTTTTTAGAAAATGTGTTTTATTTCATAAATGGAATCTACAAAGTATGCACATTCTACGTCATAACGACATTCTATAGTTTGCGCATGCGCCCGGAAATAATAAAAGCTTACTTCCACCGTTTTTTAAAATCACAGCTTCTAGAAGGTTTACATGATTTCGTAAAAAACAAGAGTTTTTAGAAAATGTGTTTTATTTCATAAATGGAATCTACAAAGTATGCACATTCTACGTCATAACGACTTTCTATAGTTTGCGCATGCATCCGGAAATAAGAAACGCTTACTTCCCCCGTTTTTTAAAATCACAGCTTCTAGAAGGTTTACATGATTTCGTAAAAAACACGAGTTTTTAGAAAATGTGTTTTATTTCATAAATGGAATCAACAAAGTATGCACATTCTACGTCATAACGACTTTCTATAGTTTGTGCATGCATCCGGAAATAAGAAAAGCTTACTTCCACCGATTTTTAAAATCACAGCTTCTAGAAGGTTTACATGATTGCGTAAAAAACAAGAGTTCTTAGAAAATGTGTTTTATTTCATAAATTCGATCTACAAAGTATGCACATTCTACGTCATAACGACTTTCTATAGTTTGCGCATGCATCCAGAAATAAGAAAAGCTTACTTCCCCCGTTTTTTAAAATCACAGCTTCTAGAAGGTTTACATGATTTCGTAAAAAACACGGGTTTTTAGAAAATGTGTTTTATTTCATAAATGGAATCTACAAAGTATGCACATTCTACGTCATAACAACTTTCTATAGTTTGCGCATGCATCCGGAAATAAGAAAAGCTTTCTTCCCCCGTTTTTTAAAATCACAATTCTAGAAGGTTTACATGATTTCGTAAAAAACACGAGTTTTTAGAAAATGTCTTTTATTTCATAAATAGAATCAACAAAGTATGCACATTCTACGTCATAACAACTTTCTATAGTTTGCACATGTGTCCGAAAATAAGAAAAGCTTACTTCCACCGTTTTTTAAAATCACAGCTTCTAGAAGGTTTACATGATTTCGTAATAAACACGAGTTTTTAGAAAATGTGTTTTATTTCATAAATGGAATCAACAAAGTATGCACATTCTACGTCATAACGACTTTGTATAGTTTGCGCATGCGTCCGGAAATAACAAAAGCTTACTTCCACTTTTTTTTAAAATCACAGCTTCTATAAGGTTTACATGATTTCGTAAAAAAGACGAGTTTTTAGAAAATGTGTTTTATTTCATCAATGGAATCTACAAAGTATGCACATTCTACGTCATAACGTCATTCTATAGTTTGCGCATACGTCCGGAAATAAGAAAAGCTTACTTCCACCGTTTTTTAAAATCACAGCTTCTAAAAGGTTTACATGATTTCGTAAAAAACACGAGTTTTTAGAAAATGTGTTTTATTTCATAAATGGAATCTACAAAGTAGGCACATTCTATGACATAACGACTTTCTAGAGTTTGCGCATGCATCCGGAAATAAGAAAAGCGTACTTCCACCGTTTTTTAAAATCACAGCTTCTCGAAGGTTTACATGATTTCGCAAAAAACACGAGTTTTTAGAAAATGTGTTTTATTTCATAAATGGAATCTACAAAGTATGCACATTCTACGTCATAACGACATTCTATAGTTTGCGCATGCGCCCGGAAATAATAAAAGCTTACTTCCACCGTTTTTTAAAATCACAGCTTCTAGAAGGTTTACATGATTTCGTAAAAAACAAGAGTTTTTAGAAAATGTGTTTTATTTCATAAATGGAATCTACAAAGTATGCACATTCTACGTCATAACGACTTTCTATAGTTTGCGCATGCGTCCGGAAATAAGAAACGCTTACTTCCCCCGTTTTTTAAAATCACAGCTTCTAGAAGGTTTACATGATTTCGTAAAAAACACGAGTTTTTAGAAAATGTGTTTTATTTCATAAATGGAATCAACAAAGTATGCACATTCTACGTCATAACGACTTTCTATAGTTTGTGCATGCATCCGGAAATAAGAAAAGCTTACTTCCACCGATTTTTAAAATCACAGCTTCTAGAAGGTTTACATGATTTCGTAAAAAACAAGAGTTCTTAGAAAATGTATTTTATTTCATAAATTCGATCTACAAAGTATGCACATTCTACGTCATAACGACTGTCTATAGTTTGCGCATGCATCCAGAAATAAGAAAAGCTTACTTCCCCCGTTTTTTAAAATCACAGCTTCTAGAAGGTTTACATGATTTCGTAAAAAACACGGGTTTTTAGAAAATGTGTTTTATTTCATAAATGGAATCTACAAAGTATGGACATTCTACGTCATAACAACTTTCTATAGTTTGCGCATGCATCCGGAAATAAGAAAAGCTTTCTTCCCCCGTTTTTTAAAATCACAATTCTAGAAGGTTTACATGATTTCGTAAAAAACACGAGTTTTTAGAAAATGTCTTTTATTTCATAAATAGAATCAACAAAGTATGCACATTCTACGTCATAACAACTTTCTATAGTTTGCACATGTGTCCGAAAATAAGAAAAGCTTACTTCCACCGTTTTTTAAAATCACAGCTTCTAGAAGGTTTACATGATTTCGTAATAAACACGAGTTTTTAGAAAATGTGTTTTATTTCATAAATGGAATCAACAAAGTATGCACATTCTACGTCATAACGACTTTGTATAGTTTGCGCATGCGTCCGGAAATAACAAAAGCTTACTTCCACTTTTTTTTAAAATCACAGCTTCTATAAGGTTTACATGATTTCGTAAAAAAGACGAGTTTTTAGAAAATGTGTTTTATTTCATCAATGGAATCTACAAAGTATGCACATTCTACGTCATAACGTCATTCTATAGTTTGCGCATGCGTCCGGAAATAAGAAAAGCTTATTCCAACGTTTTTTAAAATCACAGCTTCTAGAAGGTTTACATGATTTCGTAAAAAACATGAGTTTTTAGAAAAAGTGTTTTATTTCATCAATGGAATCTAAAAAGTATGCACATTCTACGTCATAACGACTTTCTATAGTTTGCGCATGTGTCCGGAAATAAGAAAAGCGTACTTCCACCATTTTTTAAAATCACAGCTTCTCGAAGGTTTACATGATTTCGTAAAAAACACGGGTTTTTAGAAAATGTGTTTTATTTCATAAATGGAATCTACAAAGTATGCACATTCTACGTCATAATGACTTTCTATAGTTTGCGCATGCATCCGGAAATAAGAAAAGCTTACTTCCACCATTTTTTAAAATCACAGCTTCTAGAAGGTTTACATGATTTCGTAAAAAACACGAGTTTTTAGAAAATGTGTTTTATTTCATCAATGGAATCTACAAAGTATGCACATTCTACGTCATAACGACTTTCTATAGTTTGCGCATGCGTCCGGAAATAAGAAACGCTTACTTCCACCGTTTTTTAAAATCACAGCTTCTAGAAGGTTTACATGATTTCGTAAAAAACACGAGTTTTTAGAAAATGTGTTTTATTTCATAAATGGAATCTACAAAGTATGCACATTCTACGTCATAACGACTTTCTATAGTTTGCGCATGCGTCCAGAAATAAGAAACGCTTACTTCCCCCGTTTTTTAAAATCACAGCTTCTAGAAGGTTTACATGATTTCGTAAAAAACACGAGTTTTTAGAAAATGTGTTTTATTTCATAAATGGAATCAACAAAGTATGCACATTCTACGTCATAACGACTTTCTATAGTTTGTGCATGCATCCGGAAATAAGAAAAGCTTACTTCCACCGATTTTTAAAATCACAGCTTCTAGAAGGTTTACATGATTGCGTAAAAAACAAGAGTTCTTAGAAAATGTGTTTTATTTCATAAATTCGATCTACAAAGTATGCACATTCTACGTCATAACGACTTTCTATAGTTTGCGCATGCATCCAGAAATAAGAAAAGCTTACTTCCCCCGTTTTTTAAAATCACAGCTTCTAGAAGGTTTACATGATTTCGTAAAAAACACGGGTTTTTAGAAAATGTGTTTTATTTCATAAATGGAATCTACAAAGTATGGACATTCTACGTCATAACAACTTTCTATAGTTTGCGCATGCATCCGGAAATAAGAAAAGCTTTCTTCCCCCGTTTTTTAAAATCACAATTCTAGAAGGTTTACATGATTTCGTAAAAAACACGAGTTTTTAGAAAATGTCTTTTATTTCATAAATAGAATCAACAAAGTATGCACATTCTACGTCATAACAACTTTCTATAGTTTGCACATGTGTCCGAAAATAAGAAAAGCTTACTTCCACCGTTTTTTAAAATCACAGCTTCTAGAAGGTTTACATGATTTCGTAATAAACACGAGTTTTTAGAAAATGTGTTTTATTTCATAAATGGAATCAACAAAGTATGCACATTCTACGTCATAACGACTTTGTATAGTTTGCGCATGCGTCCGGAAATAACAAAAGCTTACTTCCACTTTTTTTTAAAATCACAGCTTCTATAAGGTTTACATGATTTTGTAAAAAAGACGAGTTTTTAGAAAATGTGTTTTATTTCATCAATGGAATCTACAAAGTATGCACATTCTACGTCATAACGTCATTCTATAGTTTGCGCATGCGTCCGGAAATAAGAAAAGCTTATTCCAGCGTTTTTTAAAATCACAGCTTCTAGAAGGTTTACATGATTTCGTAAAAAACACGAGTTTTTAGAAAAAGTGTTTTATTTCATCAATGGAATCTAAAAAGTATGCACATTCTACGTCATAACGACTTTCTACAGTTTGCGCATACGTCCGGAAATAAGAAAAGCTTACTTCCACCGTTTTTTAAAATCACAGCTTCTAAAAGGTTTACATGATTTCGTAAAAAACACGGGTTTTTAGAAAATGTGTTTTATTTCATAAATGGAATCTACAAAGTATGCACATTCTACGTCATAACGACTTTCTATAGTTTGCGCATGCATCCGGAAATAAGAAAAGCTTACTTCCACCATTTTTTAAAATCACAGCTTCTAGAAGGTTTACATGATTTCGTAAAAAACACGAGTTTTTAGAAAATGTGTTTTATTTCATCAATGGAATCTACAAAGTATGCACATTCTACGTCATAACGACTTTCTATAGTTTGCGCATGCGTCCGGAAATAAGAAACGCTTACTTCCACCGTTTTTTAAAATCACAGCTTCTAGAAGGTTTACATGATTTCGTAAAAAACACGAGTTTTTAGAAAATGTGTTTTCTTTCATAAATAGAATCTACAAAGTATGCACATTCTATGTCATAATGACTTCCTATAGTTTGCGCATTCGTCCGGAAATAAGAAAAGCTTACTTCCCCCGTTCTTTAAAATCACAGCTTCTAGAAGGTTTACATGATTTCGTAAAAAACACGAGTTTTTAGAAAATGTGTTTTATTTCATAAATGGAATCTAAAAAGTATGCACATTATACGTCATATAGACTTTCTATAGTTTGCACATGCGTCCGCAAATAAGAAAAGCTTACTTCACCCGTTTTTTAAAATCACAGCTTCTAGAAGGTTTACATGATTTCGTAAAAAACATGTTTTTAGGAAAAGTGTTTTATTTCATAGATGGAATCTACAAAGTATGCACATTCTACGTCATAACGACATTCTATAGTTTGCGCATGCGTCCGGAAATAAGAAAAGCTTTCTTCCACCGTTTTTTAAAATCACAGCTTCTAGAAGGTTTACATGATTTCGTAAAAAACACGAGTTTTTAGAAAATGTGTTTTATTTCATAAATGGAATCTACAAAGTATGCACATTCTACAACATAAGGACTTTCTATAGTTTGCGCATGCGTTTGGAAATAAGAAAAGCTTACTTCCCCCGTTTTTTAAAATCACAGCTTCTAGAAGGTTTACATGATTTCTTAAAAAACACGAGTTTTTAGAAAATATGTTTTATTTCATAAATGGAATCAACAAAGTATGCACATTCTACGTCATAACGACATTCTATAGTTTGCGCATGCGTCCGGAAATAAGAAAAGCTTACTTCCACCGTTTTTTAAAATCATAGCTTGTAGAAGGTTTACATGATTTCGTAAAAAACATGAGTTTTTAGAAAATGTGTTTTATTTCATAAATGGAATCAACAAAGTATGCACATTCTACGTCATAACGACTTTCTATAGTTTGCGCATGCTTCCGGAAATAAGAAAGGCTTACTTCAACCGTTTTTTAAAATCACAGCTTCTAGAAGGATTACATGATTTCGTAAAAAAAAGAGTTTTTAGCAAATGTGTTTTATTTCATAAATGGAATCTACAAAGTATGCACATTCTACGTCATAACGACTTTCTACAGTTTGCGCATACGTCCGGAAATAAGAAAAGCTTACTTCCACCGTTTTTTAAAATCACAGCTTCTAAAAGGTTTACATGATTTCGTAAAAAACACGAGTTTTTAGAAAATGTGTTTTATTTCATAAATGGAATCTACAAAGTAGGCACATTCTATGACATAACGACTTTCTAGAGTTTGCGCATGCATCCGGAAATAAGAAAAGCTTACTTCCACCGTTTTTTAAAATCACAGCTTCTAGATGGTTTACATGATTTCGCAAAAAACACGAGTTTTTAGAAAATGTGTTTTATTTCATAAATGGAATCTACAAAGTATGCACATTCTACGTCATAACGACATTCTATAGTTTGCGCATGCGCCCGGAAATAATAAAAGCTTACTTCCACCGTTTTTTAAAATCACAGCTTCTAGAAGGTTTACATGATTTCGTAAAAAACAAGAGTTTTTAGAAAATGTGTTTTATTTCATAAATGGAATCTACAAAGTATGCACATTCTACGTCATAACGACTTTCTATAGTTTGCGCATGCGTCCGGAAATAAGAAACGCTTACTTCCCCCGTTTTTTAAAATCACAGCTTCTAGAAGGTTTACATGATTTCGTAAAAAACACGAGTTTTTAGAAAATGTGTTTTATTTCATAAATGGAATCAACAAAGTATGCACATTCTACGTCATAACGACTTTCTATAGTTTGTGCATGCATCCGGAAATAAGAAAAGCTTACTTCCACCGATTTTTAAAATCACAGCTTCTAGAAGGTTTACATGATTTCGTAAAAAACAAGAGTTCTTAGAAAATGTATTTTATTTCATAAATTCGATCTACAAAGTATGCACATTCTACGTCATAACGACTGTCTATAGTTTGCGCATGCATCCAGAAATAAGAAAAGCTTACTTCCCCCGTTTTTTAAAATCACAGCTTCTAGAAGGTTTACATGATTTCGTAAAAAACACGGGTTTTTAGAAAATGTGTTTTATTTCATAAATGGAATCTACAAAGTATGGACATTCTACGTCATAACAACTTTCTATAGTTTGCGCATGCATCCGGAAATAAGAAAAGCTTTCTTCCCCCGTTTTTTAAAATCACAATTCTAGAAGGTTTACATGATTTCGTAAAAAACACGAGTTTTTAGAAAATGTCTTTTATTTCATAAATAGAATCAACAAAGTATGCACATTCTACGTCATAACAACTTTCTATAGTTTGCACATGTGTCCGAAAATAAGAAAAGCTTACTTCCACCGTTTTTTAAAATCACAGCTTCTAGAAGGTTTACATGATTTCGTAATAAACACGAGTTTTTAGAAAATGTGTTTTATTTCATAAATGGAATCAACAAAGTATGCACATTCTACGTCATAACGACTTTGTATAGTTTGCGCATGCGTCCGGAAATAACAAAAGCTTACTTCCACTTTTTTTTAAAATCACAGCTTCTATAAGGTTTACATGATTTCGTAAAAAAGACGAGTTTTTAGAAAATGTGTTTTATTTCATCAATGGAATCTACAAAGTATGCACATTCTACGTCATAACGTCATTCTATAGTTTGCGCATGCGTCCGGAAATAAGAAAAGCTTATTCCAACGTTTTTTAAAATCACAGCTTCTAGAAGGTTTACATGATTTCGTAAAAAACACGAGTTTTTAGAAAAAGTGTTTTATTTCATCAATGGAATCTAAAAAGTATGCACATTCTACGTCATAACGACTTTCTATAGTTTGCGCATGCGTCCGGAAATAAGAAAAGCGTACTTCCACCATTTTTTAAAATCACAGCTTCTCGAAGGTTTACATGATTTCGTAAAAAACACGGGTTTTTAGAAAATGTGTTTTATTTCATAAATGGAATCTACAAAGTATGCACATTCTACGTCATAATGACTTTCTATAGTTTGCGCATGCATCCGGAAATAAGAAAAGCTTACTTCCACCATTTTTTAAAATCACAGCTTCTAGAAGGTTTACATGATTTCGTAAAAAACACGAGTTTTTAGAAAATGTGTTTTATTTCATCAATGGAATCTACAAAGTATGCACATTCTACGTCATAACGACTTTCTATAGTTTGCGCATGCGTCCGGAAATAAGAAACGCTTACTTCCACCGTTTTTTAAAATCACAGCTTCTAGAAGGTTTACATGATTTCGTAAAAAACACGAGTTTTTAGAAAATGGGTTTTCTTTCATAAATGGAATCTACAAAGTATGCACATTCTATGTCATAATGACTTCCTATAGTTTGCGCATTCGTCCGGAAATAAGAAAAGCTTACTTCCCCCGTTCTTTAAAATCACAGCTTCTAGAAGGTTTACATGATTTCGTAAAAAACACGAGTTTTTAGAAAATGTGTTTTATTTCATAAATGGAATCTAAAAAGTATGCACATTATACGTCATATAGACTTTCTATAGTTTGCACATGCGTCCGCAAATAAGAAAAGCTTAGTTCACCCGTTTTTTAAAATCACAGCTTCTAGAAGGTTTACATGATTTCGTAAAAAACATGTTTTTAGGAAAAGTGTTTTATTTCATAGATGGAATCTACAAAGTATGCACATTCTACGTCATAACAACATTCTATAGTTTGCGCATGCGTCCGGAAATAAGAAAAGCTTTCTTCCACCGTTTTTTAAAATCACAGCTTCTAGAAGGTTTACATGATTTCGTAAAAAACACGAGTTTTTAGAAAATGTGTTTTATTTCATAAATGGAATCTACAAAGTATGCACATTCTACAACATAAGGACTTTCTATAGTTTGCGCATGCGTTTGGAAATAAGAAAAGCTTACTTCCCCCGTTTTTTAAAATCACAGCTTCTAGAAGGTTTACATGATTTCTTAAAAAACACGAGTTTTTAGAAAATATGTTTTATTTCATAAATGGAATCAACAAAGTATGCACATTCTACGTCATAACGACATTCTATAGTTTGCGCATGCGTCCGGAAATAAGAAAAGCTTACTTCCACCGTTTTTTAAAATCATAGCTTGTAGAAGGTTTACATGATTTCGTAAAAAACATGAGTTTTTAGAAAATGTGTTTTATTTCATAAATGGAATCAACAAAGTATGCACATTCTACGTCATAACGACTTTCTATAGTTTGCGCATGCTTCCGGAAATAAGAAAGGCTTACTTCAACCGTTTTTTAAAATCACAGCTTCCAGAAGGATTACATGATTTCGTAAAAAAAAGAGTTTTTAGCAAATGTGTTTTATTTCATAAATGGAATCTACAAAGTATGCACATTCTACGTCATAACGACTTTCTACAGTTTGCGCATACGTCCGGAAATAAGAAAAGCTTACTTCCACCGTTTTTTAAAATCACAGCTTCTAAAAGGTTTACATGATTTCGTAAAAAACACGAGTTTTTAGAAAATGTGTTTTATTTCATAAATGGAATCTACAAAGTAGGCACATTCTATGACATAACGACTTTCTAGAGTTTGCGCATGCATCCGGAAATAAGAAAAGCTTACTTCCACCGTTTTTTAAAAGCACAGCTTCTAGATGGTTTACATGATTTCGCAAAAAACACGAGTTTTTAGAAAATGTGTTTTATTTCATAAATGGAATCTACAAAGTATGCACATTCTACGTCATAACGACATTCTATAGTTTGCGCATGCGCCCGGAAATAATAAAAGCTTACTTCCACCGTTTTTTAAAATCACAGCTTCTAGAAGGTTTACATGATTTCGTAAAAAACAAGAGTTTTTAGAAAATGTGTTTTATTTCATAAATGGAATCTACAAAGTATGCACATTCTACGTCATAACGACTTTCTATAGTTTGCGCATGCGTCCGGAAATAAGAAACGCTTACTTCCCCCGTTTTTTAAAATCACAGCTTCTAGAAGGTTTACATGATTTCGTAAAAAACACGAGTTTTTAGAAAATGTGTTTTATTTCATAAATGGAATCAACAAAGTATGCACATTCTACGTCATAACGACTTTCTATAGTTTGTGCATGCATCCGGAAATAAGAAAAGCTTACTTCCACCGATTTTTAAAATCACAGCTTCTAGAAGGTTTACATGATTTCGTAAAAAACAAGAGTTCTTAGAAAATGTGTTTTATTTCATAAATTCAATCTACAAAGTATGCACATTCTACGTCATAACGACTTTCTATAGTTTGCGCATGCATCCAGAAATAAGAAAAGCTTACTTCCCCCGTTTTTTAAAATCACAGCTTCTAGAAGGTTTACATGATTTCGTAAAAAACACGGGTTTTTAGAAAATGTGTTTTATTTCATAAATGGAATCTACAAAGTATGGACATTCTACGTCATAACAACTTTCTATAGTTTGCGCATGCATCCGGAAATAAGAAAAGCTTTCTTCCCCCGTTTTTTAAAATCACAATTCTAGAAGGTTTACATGATTTCGTAAAAAACACGAGTTTTTAGAAAATGTCTTTTATTTCATAAATAGAATCAACAAAGTATGCACATTCTACGTCATAACAACTTTCTATAGTTTACACATGTGTCCGAAAATAAGAAAAGCTTACTTCCACCGTTTTTTAAAATCACAGCTTCTAGAAGGTTTACATGATTTCGTAATAAACACGAGTTTTTAGAAAATGTGTTTTATTTCATAAATGGAATCAACAAAGTATGCACATTCTACGTCATAACGACTTTGTATAGTTTGCGCATGCGTCCGGAAATAACAAACGCTTACTTCCACTTTTTTTTAAAATCACAGCTTCTATAAGGTTTACATGATTTCGTAAAAAAGACGAGTTTTTAGAAAATGTGTTTTATTTCATCAATGGAATCTACAAAGTATGCACATTCTACGTCATAACGTCATTCTATAGTTTGCGCATGCGTCCGGAAATAAGAAAAGCTTATTCCAGCGTTTTTTAAAATCACAGCTTCTAGAAGGTTTACATGATTTCGTAAAAAACACGAGTTTTTAGAAAAAGTGTTTTATTTCATCAATGGAATCTAAAAAGTATGCACATTCTACGTCATAACGACTTTCTATAGTTTGCGCATGCGTCCGGAAATAAGAAAAGCGTACTTCCACCATTTTTTAAAATCACAGCTTCTCGAACGTTTACATGATTTCGTAAAAAACACGGGTTTTTAGAAAATGTGTTTTATTTCATAAATGGAATCTACAAAGTATACACATTCTACATCATAACGACTTTCTATAGTTTGCGCATGCATCCGGAAATAAGAAAAGCTTACTTCCACCATTTTTTAAAATCACAGCTTCTAGAAGGTTTACATGATTTCGTAAAAAACACGAGTTTTTAGAAAATGTGTTTTATTTCATCAATGGAATCTACAAAGTATGCACATTCTACGTCATAACGACTTTCTATAGTTTGCGCATGCGTCCGGAAATAAGAAACGCTTACTTCCACCGTTTTTTAAAATCACAGCTTCTAGAAGGTTTACATGATTTCGTAAAAAACACGAGTTTTTAGAAAATGTGTTTTCTTTCATAAATGGAATCTACAAAGTATGCACATTCTATGTCATAATGACTTCCTATAGTTTGCGCATTCGTCCGGAAATAAGAAAAGCTTACTTCCCCCGTTCTTTAAAATCACAGCTTCTAGAAGGTTTACATGATTTCGTAAAAAACACGAGTTTTTAGAAAATGTGTTTTATTTCATAAATGGAATCTAAAAAGTATGCACATTATACGTCATATAGACTTTCTATAGTTTGCACATGCGTCCGCAAATAAGAAAAGCTTACTTCACCCGTTTTTTAAAATCACAGCTTCTAGAAGGTTTACATGATTTCGTAAAAAACATGATTTTTTAGGAAATGTGTTTTATTTCATAGATGGAATCTACAAAGTATGTACATTCTACGTCATAACGACATTCTATAGTTTGCGCATGCGTCCGGAAATAAGAAAAGCTTTCTTCCACCGTTTTTTAAAATCACAGCTTCAAGAAGGTTTACATGATTTCGTAAAAAACACGAGTTTTTAGAAAATGTGTTTTATTTCATAAATGGAATCTACAAAGTATGCACATTCTACAACATAAGGACTTTCTATAGTTTGCGCATGCGTTTGGAAATAAGAAAAGCTTACTTCCCCCGTTTTTTAAAATCACAGCTTCTAGAAGGTTTACATGATTTCTTAAAAAACATGAGTTTTTAGAAAATGTGTTTTATTTCATAGATGGAATCAACAAAGTATGAACATTCTACGTCATAACGAATTTCTATACTTTGCGCATGCGTCCAGAAATAAGAAAAGCTTTCTTCCACTGTTTTTTGAAATCACAGCTTGTAGAAGGTTTACATGATTTCGCAAAAAACACGAGTTTTTAGAAAATGTGTTTTATTTCATAAATGGAATCTACAAAGTATGCACATTCTACGTCATAATGACTTTCTATAGTTTGCGCATGCGTCCGGAAATAAGAAAAGCTTACTTCCCCCGTTTTTTAAAATCACAGCTTCTAGAAGGTTTACATGATTTCTTAAAAAACACGAGTTTTTAGAAAATGTGTTTTATTTCATAAATGGAATCAACAAAGTATGCACATTCTACGTCATAACGACATTCTATAGTTTGCGCATGCGTCCGGAAATAAGAAAAGCTTACTTCCACCGTTTTTTAAAATCATAGCTTGTAGAAGGTTTACATGATTTCGTAAAAAACACGAGTTTTTAGAAAATGTGTTTTATTTCATAAATGGAATCTACAAAGTATGCGCATTCTACGTCATAACGACTTTCTATAGTTTGCGCATCCGTCCGGAAATAAGAAAAGCTTACTTCCGCTGTTTTTTAAAATCACAGCTTCTAGAAGGTTTACATGATTTCGTAAAAAACACGAGTTTTTAGAAAATGTGTTTTATTTCATAAATGGAATCTACAAAGTATGCACATTCTATATCATAACGATATTCAATAGTTTGCGCATACGTCCGGAAATAAGAAAAGCTTACTTCCTCCGTTTTTTAAAATCACAGCTTCTAGAAGGTTTACATGATTTCGTAAAAAACACGAGTTTTTAGAAGATGTGTTTTATTTCATAAATGGAATCTACAAAGTATGCGCATTCTACGTCATAACGACTTTATATAGTTTGCGCATACGTCCGGAAATAAGAAAAGCTTACTTCCCCCGTTTTTGAAAATCACAACTTCTTGAAGGTTTACATGATATGTTAAAAAACATGAGTTTTTAGAAATTGTGTTTTATTTCATAAATGGAATCAACAAAGTATGCACATTCTACGTCATAACGACTTTCTATAGTTTGCGCATGCGTCCGGAAATAAGAAAAGCTTACTTCCACCGTTTTTTAAAATCACAGCTTCTAGAAGGTTTACATGATTTCGTAAAAAAAAGAGTTTTTAGCAAATGTGTTTTATTTCATAAATGGAATCTACAAATTATGCACATTCTACGTCATAACGACATTCTATAGTTTGCGCATCCGTCCGGAAATAAGAAAAGCTTACTTCCCCCGTTTTTGAAAATCACAGCTTCTAGAAGGTTTACATGATTTGTTAAAAAACATGAGTTTTTAGAAAATGTGTTTTATTTCGTAAATGGAATCAACAAAGTATGCACATTCTATGTCATAACGACTTTCTATAGTTTGCGCATGCGTCCGGAAATAAGAAAGGCTTACTTCCACCGTTTTTTAAAATCACAGCTTCTAGAAGGTTTACATGATTTCGTAAAAAAAAGAGTTTTTAGCAAATGTGTTTTATTTCATAAATGGAATCTACAAAGTATGCACATTCTACGTCATAACGACTTTCTACAGTTTGCGCATACGTCCGGATATAAGAAAAGCTTACTTCCACCGTTTTTTAAAACCACAGCTTCTAAAAGGTTTACATGATTTCGTAAAAAAAACGAGTTTTTAGAAAATGTGTTTTATTTCATAAATGGAATCTACAAAGTATACACATTCTACGACATAACGACTTTCTATAGTTTGCGCATGCGTCCGGAAATAAGAAAAGCTTACTTCCACCGTTTTTTAAAATCACAGCTTCTAGATGGTTTACATGATTTCGTAAAAAACACGAGTTTTTAGAAAATGTGTTTTATTTCATAAATGGAATCTACAAAGTATGCACATTCTACGTCATAACGACATTCTATAGTTTGCGCATGCGTCCGGAAATAAGAAAAGCTTACTTCCACCATTTTTTAAAATCACAGCATCTAGAAGGTTTACATGATTTCGTAAAAAACACGGGTTTTTAGAAAATGAGTTTTATTTCATAAACGGAATCTACAAAGTATGCACATTGTACGTCATAACGACATTCTATAGTTTGCGCATGTGTCCGGAAATAAGAAAAGCTTACTTCCACCGTTTTTTAAAATCACAGCTTCTAGAAGGTTTACATGATTTCGTAAAAAACACGAGTTTTTAGAAAATGTGTTTTATTTCATAAATGGAATCAACAAAGTATGCACATTCTACGTCATAACGACTTTCTATAGTTTTTGCATGCGTCCGGAAATAAGAAAAGCTTACTTCCACCGATTTTTAAAATCACAGCTTCTAGAAGGTTTACATGATTTCGTAAAAAACAAGAGTTCTTAGAAAATGTGTTTTATTTCATAAATTCAATCTACAAAGTATGCACATTCTACGTCATAACGACTTTCTATAGTTTGTGCATGCATCCAGAAATAAGAAAAGCTTACTTCCCCCGTTTTTTAAAATCACAGCTTCTAGAAGGTTTACATGATTTCGTAAAAAACACGGGTTTTTAGAAAATGTCTTTTATTTCATAAATAGAATCAACAAAGTATGCACATTCTACATCATAACGACTTTCTATAGTTTGCACATGCGTCCGGAAAATAAGAAAAGCTTACTTCCACCGTTTTTTAAAATCACAGCTTCTAGAAGGTTTACATGATTTCGTAAAAAACACGAGTTTTTAGAAAATGTGTTTTATTTCATAAATGGAATCAACAAAGTATGCACATTCTACGTCATAACGACTTTGTATAGTTTGCGCATGCGTCCGGAAATAACAAAAGCTTACTTCCACTGTTTTTTAAAATCACAGCTTCTATAAGGTTTACATGATTTCGTAAAAAAGACGAGTTTTTAGAAAATGTGTTTTATTTCATCAATGGAATCTACAAAGTATGCACATTCTACGTCATAACGACATTCTATAGTTTGCGCATGCATCCGGAAATAAGAAAAGCTTATTCCAGCGTTTTTTAAAATCACAGCTTCTAGAAGGTTTACATGATTTCGTAAAAAACACGAGTTTTTAGAAAAAGTGTTTTCTTTCATCAATGGAATCTACAAAGTATGCACATTCTACGTCATAACGACTTTCTATAGTTTGCGCATGCGTCCGGAAATAAGAAAAGCGTACTTCCACCGTTTTTTAAAATCACAGCTTCTCGAAGGTTTACATGATTTCGTAAAAAACACGGGTTTTTAGAAAATGTGTTTTATTTTATAAATGGAATCTACAAAGTATGCACATTCTACGTCATAACGACTTTCTATAGTTTGCGCATACATCCGGAAATAAGAAAAGCTTACTTCCACCATTTTTTAAAATCACAGCTTCTAGAAGGTTTACATGATTTCGTAAAAAACACGAGTTTTTAGAAAATGTGTTTTATTTCATCAATGGAATCTACAAAGTATGCACATTCTACGTCATAACGACTTTCTATAGTTTGCGCATGCATCCGGAAATAAGAAACGCTTACTTCCACCGTTTTTTAAAATCACAGCTTCTAGAAGGTTTACATGATTTCGTAAAAAACACGAGTTTTTAGAAAATGTGTTTTCTTTCATAAATGGAATCTACAAAGTATGCACATTCTATGTCATAACGACTTCCTATAGTTTGCGCATTCGTACGGAAATAAGAAAAGCTTACTTCCCCCGTTTTTTAAAATCACAGCTTCTAGAAGGTTTACATGATTTCGTAAAAAACACGAGTTTTTAGAAAATGTGTTTTATTTCATAAATGGAATCTACAAAGTATGCACATTCTACCTCATAACGACTTTCTATAGTTTGCGCATTCGTCCAGAAATAAGAAAAGCTTACTTCCACCGTTTTTTAAAATCACAGCTTCTAGAAGGTTTACATGATTTCGTAAAAAACATGAGTTTTTAGAAAATGTGTTTTATTTCATAAATGGAATCTACAAAGTATGGACATTCTACGTCATATAGACTTTCTATAGTTTGCACATGCGTCCGCAAATAAGAAAAGCTTACTTCACCCGTTTTTTAAAATCACAGCTTCTAGAAGGTTTACATGATTTCGTAAAAAACATGATTTTTTAGGAAATGTGTTTTATTTCATAGATGGAATCTACAAAGTATGCACATTCTACGTCATAACGACATTCTATAGTTTGCGCATCCGTCCGGAAATAAGAAAAGCTTTCTTCCACCGTTTTTTAAAATCACAGCTTCTAGAAGGTTTACATGATTTCGTAAAAAACACGAGTTTTTAGAAAATGTGTTTTATTTCATAAATGGAATCTACAAAGTATGCACATTCTACAACATAAGGACTTTCTATAGTTTGCGCATGCGTTTGGAAATAAGAAAAGCTTACTTCCCCCGTTTTTTAAAATCACAGCTTCTAGAAGGTTTACATGATTTCTTAAAAAACATGAGTTTTTAGAAAATGTGTTTTATTTCATAGATGGAATCAACAAAGTATGAACATTCTACTTCATAACGAATTTCTATAGTTTGCGCATGCGTCCGGAAATAAGAAAAGATTTCTTCCACTGTTTTTTGAAATCACAGCTTCTAGAAGGTTTACATGATTTCGCAAAAAACACGAGTTTTTAGAAAATGTGTTTTATTTCATAAATGGAATCTACAAAGTATGCACATTCTACGTCATAATGACTTTCTATAGTTTGCGCATGCGTCCGGAAATAAGAAAAGCTTACTTCCCCCGTTTTTTAAAATCACAGCTTCTAGAAGGTTTACATGAGTTCTTAAAAAACACGAGTTTTTAGAAAATGTGTTATATTTCATAAATGGAATCAACAAAGTATGCACATTCTACGTCATAACGACATTCTATAGTTTGCGCATGCGTCCGGAAATAAGAAAAGCTTACTTCCATCGTTTTTTAAAATCATAGCTTGTAGAAGGTTTACATGATTTCGTAAAAAACACGAGTTTTTAGAAAATGTGTTTTATTTCATAAATGGAATCTACAAAGTATGCACATTCTACGTCATAACGACTTTCTATAGTTTGCGCATCCGTCCGGAAATAAGAAAAGCTTACTTCCGCTGTTTTTTAAAATCACAGCTTCTAGAAGGTTTACATGATTTCGTAAAAAACATGAGTTTTTAGAAAATGTGTATTATTTCATAAATGGAATCTACAAAGTATGCACATTCTATGTCATAACGATATTCAATAGTTTGCGCATACGTCCGGAAATAAGAAAAGCTTACTTCCACCGTTTTTTAAAATCACAGCTTCTAGAAGGTTTACATGATTTCGTAAAAAACACGAGTTTTTAGAAGATGTGTTTTATTTCATAAATGGAATCTACAAAGTATGCACATTCTACGTCATAACGACTTTATATAGTTTGCGCATACGTCCGGAAATAAGAAAAGCTTACTTCCCCCGTTTTTGAAAATCACAGCTTCTAGAAGGTTTAACATGATTTGTTAAAAAACATGAGTTTTTAGAAATTGTGTTTTATTTCATAAATGGAATCAACAAAGTATGCACATTCTACGTCATAACGACTTTCTATAGTTTGCGCATGCGTCCGGAAATAAGAAAAGCTTACTTCCACCGTTTTTTAAAATCACAGCTTCTAGAAGGTTTACATGATTTCGTAAAAAAAAAGAGTTTTTAGAAAATGTGTTTTATTTCATAAATGGAATCTACAAAGTATGCACATTCTACGTCATAACGAATTTCTACAGTTTGCGCATACGTCCGGAAATAAGAAAAGCTTACTTCCACCGTTTTTTAAAATCACAGCTTCTAAAAGGTTTACATGATTTCGTAAAAAACACGAGTTTTTAGAAAATGTGTATTATTTCATAAATGGAATCTACAAAGTATGCACATTCTACGGCATAATGACTTTATATAGTTTGCGCATGCGTCCGGAAATAAGAAAAGCTTACTTCCACCGTTTTTTAAAATCACAGCTTCTAGAAGGTTTACATGATTTCGTAAAAAACACGAGTTTTTAGAAAATGTGTTTTATTTCATAAATGGAATCTACAAAGTATGCACATTCTATGTCATAGCTACATTCCATAGTTTGCGCATGCGTCCGGAAATAAGAAAAGCTTACTTCCACCGTTTTTTAAAATCACAGCTTCTAGAAGCTTTACATGATTTCGTAAAAAACACGAGTTTTTAGAAAATGTGTTTTATTTCATAAATGGAATCTACAAAGTATGCACATTCTACGTCATAACGACTTTCTATAGTTTGCGCATCCGTCCGGAAATAAGAAAAGCTTACTTCCCCCGTTTTTGAAAATCACAGCTTCTAGAAGGTTTACATGATTTGTTAAAAAACATGAGTTTTTAGAAAATGTGTTTTATTTCATAAATGGAATCAACAAAGTATGCACATTCTACGTCATAACGACTTTCTATAGTTTGCGCATGCGTCAGGAAATAAGAAAAGCTTACTTCCACCGTTTTTTAAAATCACAGCTTCTAGAAGGTTTACATGATTTCTTAAAAAACACGAGTTTTTAGAAAATGTGTTTTATTTCATAAATGGAATCAACAAAGTATGCACATTCTACGTCATAACGACATTCTATAGTTTGCGCATGCGTCCGGAAATAAGAAAAGCTTACTTCCACCGTTTTTTAAAATCATAGCTTGTAGAAGGTTTACATGATTTCGTAAAAAACACGAGTTTTTAGAAAATGTGTTTTATTTCATAAATGGAATCTACAAAGTATGCACATTCTATGTCATAACGATATTCAATAGTTTGCGCATGCGTCCGGAAATAAGAAAAGCTTACTTCCACCGTTTTTTAAAATCACAGCTCCTAGAAGGTTTACATGATTTCGTAAAAAACACGACTTTTTAGAAAATGAGTTTTATTTCATAAACGGAATCTACAAAGTATGCACATTCTACGTCATAACGACATTCTATAGTTTGCGCATGTGTCCGGAAATAAGAAAAGCTTACTTCCACCGTTTTTTAAAATCACAGCTTCTAGAAGGTTTACATGATTTCGTAAAAAACACAAGTTTTTAGAAAATGTGTTTTATTTCATAAATGGAATCAACAAAGTATGCACATTCTACGTCATAACGACTTTCTATAGTTTTTTCATGCGTCCGGAAATAAGAAAAGCTTACTTCCACCGATTTTTAAAATCACAGCTTCTAGAAGGTTTACATGATTTCGTAAAAAACAAGAGTTCTTAGAAAATGTGTTTTATTTCATAAATTCAATCTACAAAGTATGCACATTCTACGTCATAACGACTTTCTATAGTTTGCGCGTGCATCCAGAAATAAGAAAAGCTTACTTCCCCCGTTTTTTAAAATCACAGCTTCTAGAAGGTTTACATGATTTCGTAAGAAACACGGGTTTTTAGAAAATGTGTTTTATTTCATAAATGGAATCTACAAAGTATGCACATTCTACGTCATAACGACTTTCTATAGTTTGCGAATGCATCCGGAAATAAGAAAAGCTTTCTTCCCCCGTTTTTTAAAATCACAGCTTCTAGAAGGTTTACATGATTTCGTAAAAAACACGAGTTTTTAGAAAATGTGTTTTATTTCATAAATGGAATCAACAAAGTATGCACATTCTACGTCATAACGACTTTCTATAGTTTTCCCATGCGTCCGGAAATAAGAAAAGCTTACTTCCACCGTTTTTTAAAATCACAGCTTCTAGAAGGTTTACATGATTTCGTAAAAAACACGAGTTTTTAGAAGATGTGTTTTATTTCATAAATGGAATCTACAAAGTATGCACATTCTACGTCATAACGACTTTATATAGTTTGCGCATACGTCCGGAAATAAGAAAAGCTTACTTCCCCCGTTTTTGAAAATCACAACTTCTAGAAGGTTTACATGATTTGTTAAAAAACATGAGTTTTTAGAAATTGTGTTTTATTTCATAAATGGAATCAACAAAGTATGCACATTCTACGTCATAACGACTTTGTATAGTTTGCACATGCGTCCGGAAATAAGAAAAGCTTACTTCCACCGTTTTTTAAAATCACAGCTTCTAGAAGGTTTACATGATTTCGTAAAAAACATGAGTTTTTAGAAAATGTGTTTTATTTCATAAATGGAATCAACAAAGTATGCACATTCTACGTCATAACGACTTTGTATAGTTTGCGCATGCGTCCGGAAATAACAAAAGCTTACTTCCACTATTTTTTAAAATCATAGCTTCTATAAGGTTTACATGATTTCGTAAAAAAGACGAGTTTTTAGAAAATGTGTTTTATTTCATCAATGGAATCTACAAAGTATGCAAATTCTACGTCATAACGACATTCTATAGTTTGCGCATGCGTCCGGAAATAAGAAAAGCTTATTCCTGCGTTTTTTAAAATCACAGCTTCTAGAAGGTTTACATGATTTCGTAAAAAACACGAGTTTTTAGAAAAAAGTGTTTTATTTCATCAATGGAATCTACAAAGTATGCACATTCTACGTCATAACGACTTTCTATAGTTTGCGCATGCGTCCGGAAATAAGAAAAGCGTACTTCCACCGTTTTTTAAAATCACAGCTTCTCGAAGGTTTACATGATTTCGTAAAAAACACGGGTTTTTAGAAAATGTGTTTTATTTCATAAATGGAATCTACAAAGTATGCACATTCTACGTCATAACGACTTTCTATATTTTGCGCATGCATCCGGAAATAAGAAAAGCTTACTTCCACCATTTTTTAAAATCACAGCTTCTAGAAGGTTTACATGATTTCGTAAAAAACACGAGTTTTTAGAAAATGTGTTTTCTTTCATAAATGGAATCTACAAAGTATGCACATTCTATGTCATAACGACTTCCTATAGTTTGCGCATTCGTACGGAAATAAGAAAACCTTACTTCCCCCGTTTTTTAAAATCACAGCTTCTAGAAGGTTTACATGATTTCGTAAAAAACACGAGTTTTTAGAAAATGTGTTTTCTTTCATAAATGGAATCTACAAAGTATGCACATTCTACCTCATAACGACTTTCTATAGTTTGCGCATTCGTCCGGAAATAAGAAAAGCTTACTTCCACCGTTTTTTAAAATCACAGCTTCTAGAAGGTTTACATGATTTCGTAAAAAACACGAGTTTTTAGAAAATGTGTTTTATTTCATAAATGGAATCTACAAAGTATGCACATTCTACAACATAAGGACTTTCTATAGTTTGCGCATGCGTTTGGAAATAAGAAAAGCTTACTTCCCCCGTTTTTTAAAATCACAGCTTCTAGAAGGTTTACATGATTTCTTAAAAAACATGAGTTTTTAGAAAATGTGTTTTATTTCATAGATGGAATCAACAAAGTATGAACATTCTACGTCATATCAAATTTCTATAGTTTGCGCATGCGTCCGGAAATAAGAAAAGCTTTCTTCCAATGTTTTTTAAAATCACAGCTTCTAGAAGGTTTACATGATTTTGCAAAAAACACGAGTTTTTAGAAAATGTGTTTTATTTCATAAATGGAATCTACAAAGTATGCACATTCTACGTCATAATGACTTTCTATAGTTTGCGCATGCGTCCGGAAATAAGAAAAGCTTACTTCCACCGTTTTTTAAAATCACAGCTTCTAGAAGGTTTACATGATTTCGTAAAAAACACGAGTTTTTAGAAGATGTGTTTTATTTCATAAATGGAATCTAAAAAGTACGCACATTCTACGTCATAACGACTTGATATAGTTTGCGCATACGTCCGGAAATAAGAAAAGCTTACTTCCACCGTTTTTAAAATCACAGCTTCTAGAAGGTTTACATGATTTGTTAAAAAACATGAGTTTTTAGAAAATGTGTTTTATTTCATAAATGGAATCAACAAAGTGTGCACATTCTACGTCATAACGACATTCTATAGTTTGCGCATGCGTCCGGAAATAAGAAAAGCTTACTTCCACCGTTTTTTAAAATCACAGCTTCTAGAAGGTTTACATGATTTCGTAAAAAACACGAGTTTTTAGAAAATGTGTTTTATTTCATCAATGGAATCTACAAAGTATGCACATTCTACGTCATAACGACATTCTATAGTTTGCGCATGCGTCCGGAAATAAGAAAAGCTTATTCCAGCGTTTTTTAAAATCACAGCTTCTAGAAGGTTTACATGATTTCGTAAAAAACACGAGTTTTTAGAAAAAGTGTTTTATTTCATCAATGGAATCTACAAAGTATGCACATTCTACGTCATAACGACTTTGTATAGTTTGCGCATACGTCCGGAAATAAGAAAATCTTACTTCCACCGTTTTTTAAAATCACAGCTTCTAGAAGGTTTACATGATTTCGTAAAAAACACGAGGTTTTAGAAGATGTGTTTTATTTCATAAATGGAATCTACAAAGTATGCACATTCTACGTCATAACGACTTTATATAGTTTGCGCATACGTCCGGAAATAAGAAAAGCTTACTTCCCCCGTTTTTGAAAATCACAGCTTCTAGAAGGTTTACATGATTTGTTAAAAAACATGAGTTTTTAGAAAATGTGTTTTATTTCATAAATGGAATCAACAAAGTATGCACATTCTACGTCATAACGACTTTCTATAGTTTGCGCATGCGTCCGGAAATAAGAAAAGCTTACTTCCACCGTTTTTTAAAATCACAGCTTCTAGAAGGTTTACATGATTTCTTAAAAAACACGAGTTTTTAGAAAATGTGTTTTATTTCATAAATGGAATCAACAAAGTATGCACATTCTACGTCATAACGACATTCTATAGTTTGCGAATGCGTCCGGAAATAAGAAAAGCTTACTTCCACCGTTTTTTAAAATCATAGCTTGTAGAAGGTTTACATGATTTCGTAAAAAACACGAGTTTTTGGAAAATGTGTTTTATTTCATAAATGGAATCTACAAAGTATGCACATTCTACGTCATAACGACTTTCTATAGTTTGCGCATCCGTCCGGAAATAAGAAAAGCTTACTACCCCTGTTTTTTAAAATCACAGCTTCTAGAAGGTTTACATGATTTCGTAAAAAACACGAGTTTTTAGAAGATGTGTTTTATTTCATAAATGGAATCTACAAAGTATGCACATTCTACGTCATAACGACTTTGTATAGTTTGCGCATACGTCCGGAAATAAGAAAAGCTTACTTCCCCCGTTTTTGAAAATCACAGTTTCTAGAAGGTTTACATGATTTGTTAAAAAACACGAGTTTTTAGAAAATGTGTTTTATTTCATAAATGGAATCAACAAAGTGTGCACATTCTACGTCATAACGACTTTCTATAGTTTGCGCATGCGTCCGGAAATAAGAAAAGCTTACTTCCACCGTTTTTTAAAATCACAGCTTCTAGAAGGTTTACATGATTTCGTAAAAAAAAAGAGTTTTTAGAAAATGTGTTTTATTTCATAAATGGAATCTACAAAGTATGCACATTCTACGTCATAACGACTTTCTACAGTTTTCGCATACGTCCAGAAATAAGAAAAGCTTACTTCCACCGTTTTTTAAAATCACAGCTTCTAAAAGGTTTACATGATTTCGTAAAAAAAATGAGTTTTTAGAAAATGTGTTTTATTTCATAAATGGAATCTACAAAGTATGCACATTCTACGACATAACGACTTTCTATAGTTTGCGCATGCGTCCGGAAATAAGAAATGCTTACTTCCACCGTTTTTTAAAATCACAGCTTCTAAAAGGTTTACATGATTTCGTAAAAAACACGAGTTTTTAGAAGATGTGTATTATTTCATAAATGGAATCTACAAAGTATGCACATTCTACGGCATAATGACTTTCTATAGTTTGCGCATGCGTCCGGAAATAAGAAATGCTTACTTCCACCGTTTTTTAAAATCACAGCTTCTAGAAGGTTTACATGATTTCGTAAAAAACACGAGTTTTTAGAAAATGTGTTTTATTTCATAAATGGAATCTACAAAGTATGCACATTCTATGTCATAGCTACATTACATAGTTTGCGCATGCGTCCGGAAATAAGAAAAGCTTACTTCCACCGTTTTTTAAAATCACAGCTTCTAGAAGCTTTACATGATTTCGTAAAAAACACGAGTTTTTAGAAAATGTGTTTTATTTCATAAATGGAATCTACAAAGTATGCACATTCTACGTCATAACGACTTTCTATAGTTTGCGCATCCGTCCGGAAATAAGAAAAGCTTACTTCCCCCGTTTTTTAAAATCACAGCTTCTAGAAGGTTTACATGATTTGTTAAAAAACATGAGTTTTTAGAAAATGTGTTTTATTTCATAAATGGAATCAACAAAGTATGCACATTCTATGTCATAACGACTTTCTATAGTTTGCGCATGCGTCCGGAAATAAGAAAGGCTTACTTCCACCGTTTTTTAAAATCACAGCTTCTAGAAGGTTTACATGATTTCGTAAAAAAAAAGAGTTTTTAGCAAATGTGTTTTATTTCATAAATGGAATCTAAAAAGTATGCACATTCTACGTCATAACGACTTTCTATAGTTTGCGCATACGTCCGGAAATAAGAAAAGCTTACTTCCACCGTTTTTTAAAATCACAGCTTCTAAAAGGTTTACATGATTTCGTAAAAAAAATGAGTTTTTAGAAAATGTGTTTTATTTCATAAATGGAATCTACAAAGTATGCACATTCTACGACATAACGACTTTCTATAGTTTGCGCATGCGTCCGGAAATAAGAAAAGCTTACTTCCACCGTTCTTTAAAATTACAGCTTCTAGATGGTTTACATGATTTCGTAAAAAACACGAGTTTTTAGAAAATGTGTTTTATTTCATAAATGGAATCTACAAAGTATGCACATTCTACGTCATAACGACTTTCTATAGTTTGCGCATGCGTCCGGAAATAAGAAAAGCTTACTTCCACCATTTTTTAAAATCACAGCATCTAGAAGGTTTACATGATTTCGTAAAAAACACGAGTTTTTAGAAAATGAGTTTTATTTCATAAACGGAATCTACAAAGTATGCACATTCTACGTCATAACGACTTTCTATAGTTTGCGCATACGTCCGGAAATAAGAAAAGCTTACTTCCACCGTTTTTTAAAATCACAGCTTCTGGAAGGTTTACATGATTTCGTAAAAAACACGAGTTTTTAGAAAATGTGTTTTATTTCATAAATGGAATCAACAAAGTATGCACATTCTACATCATATTGACTTTGTATAGTTTGCACATGCGTCCGGAAATAAGAAAAGCTTACTTCCACCGTTTTTTAAAATCACAGCTTCTAGAAGGTTTACATGATTTCGTAAAAAACACGAGTTTTTAGAAAATGTGTTTTATTTCATAAATGGAATCTACAAAGTATGCACATTCTACGTCATAACGACTTTCTATAGTTTGCGCATGCGTCCGGAAATAAGAAACGCTTACTTCCACCGTTTTTTAAAATCACAGCTTCTAGAAGGTTTACATGATTTCGTAAAAAACATGAGTTTTTAGAAAATGTGTTTTCTTTCATAAATGGAATCTACAAAGTATGCACATTCTACGTCATAACGACATTCTATAGTTTGTGCATGCGTCCGGAAATAAGAAAAGCTTACTTCCACCATTTTTTAAAATCACAGCTTCTAGAAGGTTTACATGATTTGTTAAAAAACACGAGTCTTTAGAAAATGTGTTTTATTTCATAAATGGAATCTACAAAGTATGCACATTCTACGTCATATTAACTTTCTATAGTTTCCGCATGCGTCCGGAAATAACAAAAGCTTACTTCCCCCGTTTTTTAAAATCACAGCTTCTAGAAGGTTTACATGATTTCGTAAAAAATACGAGTTTTTAGAAAATGTGTTTTATTTCATCAATGGAATCTACAAAGTATGCACATTCTACGTCATAACGACTTTCTATAGTTTGCGCATGCGTCCAGAAATAAGAAACGCTTACTTCCCCCGTTTTTTAAAATCACAGCTTCTTGAAGGTTTACATGATTTCGTAAAAAACACGGGTTTTTAGAAAATGTGTTTTATTTCATAAATGGAATCAACAAAGTATGCACATTCTACGTCATAACGACTTTCCATAGTTTGCGCATGCGTCCGGAAATAAGAAAAGCTTACTTCCACCGATTTTTAAAATCACAGCTTCTAGAAGGTTTACATGATTTCGTAAAAAACAAGAGTTCTTAGAAAATGTGTTTTATTTCATAAATTCAATCTACAAAGTATGCACATTCTACGTCATAACGACTTTCTATAGTTTGCGCATGCATCCAGAAATAAGAAAAGCTTACTTCCCCCGTTTTTTAAAATCACAGCTTCTTGAAGGTTTACATGATTTCGTAAAAAACACGGGTTTTTAGAAAATGTGTTTTATTTCATAAATGGAATCTACAAAGTATGCAGATTCTACGTCATAACGACTTTCTATAGTTTGCGTATCCGTCCGGAAATAAGAAAAGCTTACTTCCCCCGTTTTTGAAAATCACAGCTTCTAGAAGGTTTACATGATTTGTTAAAAAACATGAGTTTTTAGAAAATGTGTTTTATTTCATCAATGGAATCAACAAAGTATGCACATTCTACGTCATAACGACTTTCTATAGTTTGCGCATGCATCCGGAAATAAGAAAGGCTTACTTCCACCGTTTTTTAAAATCACAGCTTCTAGAAGGTTTACATGATTTCGTAAAAAAAAAGAGCTTTTAGAAAATGTGTTTTATTTCATAAATGGAATCTACAAAGTATGCACATTCTACGTCATAACGACTTTCTACAGTTTGCGCATACGTCCGGAAATAAGAAAAGCTTACTTCCACCGTTTTTTAAAATCACAGCTTCTAAAAGGTTTACATGATTTCGTAAAAAACACGAGTTTTTAGAAAATGTGTTTTATTTCATAAATGGAATCTACAAAGTATGCACATTCTACGACATAACGAATTTCTATAGTTTGCGCATGCGTCCGGAAATAAGAAAAGCTTACTTCCATCGTTTTTTAAAATCACAGCTTCTAGATGGTTTACATGATTTCGCAAAAAACACGAGTTTTTAGAAAATGTGTTTTGTTTCATAAATGCTATCTAAAAAGTATGCACATTCTACGTCATAACGACTTTCTATAGTTTGCGCATGCGTCCGGAAATAAGAAAAGCTTACTTCCACCATTTTTTAAAATCACAGCATCTAGAAGGTTTACATGATTTCGTAAAAAACACGAGTTTTTAGAAAATGAGTTTTATTTCATAAACGGAATCTACAAAGTATGCACATTCCACATCATAACGACATTCTATAGTTTGCGCATGCGTCCGGAAATAAGAAAAGCTTACTTCCACCGTTTTTTAAAATCACAGCTTCTAGAAGGTTTACATGATTTCGTAAAAAACACAAGTTTTTAGAAAATGTGTTTTATTTCATAAATGGAATCTACAAAGTTTGCACATTCTACGTCATAACGACTTTCTATAGTTTGCGCATCCGTCCGGAAATAAGAAAAGCTTACTTCCCCCGTTTTTTAAAATCACAACTTTTAGAAGGTTTACATGATTTGTTAAAAAACACGAGTCTTTAAAAATGTGTTTTATTTCATAAATGGAATCTACAAAGTATGCACATTCTACGTCATAATGACTTTCTATAGTTTGCGCATGCGTCCGGAAATAACAAAAGCTTACTTCCCCCGTTTTTTAAAATCACAGCTTCTAGAAGGTTTACATGATTTCGTAAAAAATACGAGTTTTTAGAAAATGTGTTTTATTTCATCAATAGAATCTAAAAAGTATGCACATTCTACGTCATAACGACATTCTATAGTTTGCGCATGCGTCCAGAAATAAGAAAAGCTTACTTCCACCGTTTTTTAAAATCACAGCTTCTAGAAGGTTTACATGATTTCGTAAAAAACATGAGTTTTTAGAAAATGTGTTTTATTTCATCAATGGAATCTACAAAGTATGCACATTCTACGTCATAACGACTTTCTATAGTTTGCGCATGCGTCCGGAAATAAGAAACGCTTACTTCCATCGTTTTTTAAAATCACAGCTTCTAGAAGGTTTACATGATTTCGTAAAAAACATTAGTTTTTAGAAAATGTGTTTTATTTCATAAATGGAATCAACAAAGTATGCACATTCTACGTCATAACGACTTTCCATAGTTTGCGCATGCGTCCGGAAATAAGAAAAGCTTACTTGCACCGATTTTTAAAATCACAGCTTCTAGAAGGTTTACATGATTTCGTAAAAAACACGATTCTTAGAAAATGTGTTTTATTTCATAAATGGAATCTACAAAGTATGCAAATTTTACTTTATAACGACTTTGTATAGTTTGCGCATGCTTCCCAAAATAACAAAAGCTTACTTCCACCGTTTTTTAAAATCACAGCTTCTAGAAGATTTACATGATTTCGTAAAAAACATGAGTTTTTAGAAAATGTGTTTTATTTCATAAATGGAATCTACAAAGTATGCACATTCTGCGTCATAACGACTTTCTACAGTTTGCGCATACGTCCGGAAATAAGAAAAGCTTACTTCCACCGTTTTTTAAAATCATAGCTTCTAAAAGGTTTACATGATTTCGTAAAAAACACGAGTTTTTAGAAAATGTGTTTTATTTCATAAATGGAATCAACAAAGTATGCACATTCTACATCATAACAAATTTCTATAGTTTGCGCATGCGTCCGGATATAAGAAAAGCTTACTTCCCCCGCTTTTTAAAATCATAGCTTTTAGAAGGTTTACATGATTTCTTAAAAAACACGAGTTTTTAGAAAATGTGTTTTATTTCATAAATGGAATCAACAAAGTATGCACATTCTACGTCATAATGACTTTCTATAGTTTGCGCATTCGTCCGGAAATAAGAAAAGCTTATTTCAACCGTTTTTTAAAATCACCGCTTCTAGAAGGTTTACATGATTTCGTAAAAAACACGAGTTTTTAGAAAATGTGTTTTATTTCATAAATGGAATCTACAAAGTATGCACATTCTACATCATAACGACTTTCTATAGTTTGCGCATGCGTCCGGATATAAGAAAAGCTTACTTCCCACGTTTTTTAAAATCATAGCTTCTAGAAGGTTTACATGATTTCTTAAAAAACACGAGTTTTTAGAAAATGTGTTTTATTTCATAAATGGAATCAACAAAGTATGCACATTCTACGTCATAATGACTTTCTATAGTTTGCGCATTCGTCCGGAAATAAGAAAAGCTTACTTCAACCGTTTTTTAAAATCACAGCTTCTAGAAGGTTTACATGATTTCGTAAAAAACACGACTTTTTAGAAAATGTGTTTTATTTCATAAATGGAATCTACAAAGTATGCACATTATACATCATAACGACTTTCTATAGTTTGCGCATGCGTCCGGAAATAAAAAAAGCTTACTTCCACTATTTTTTAAAATCACAGCTTCTCGAAGGTTTACATGATTTCGTAAAAAACACGGGTTTTTAGAAAATGTGTTTTATTTCATAAATGGAATCTACAAAGCATGCACATTCTACGTCATAACGACTTTCTATAGTTTGCGCATGCATCCGGAAATAAGAAAAGCTTACTTCCACCATTTTTTAAAATCACAGCTTCTAGAAAGTTTACACGATTTCGTAAAAAACACGAGTTTTTAGAAAATGTGTTTTATTTAATAAATGGAATCTACAAAGTATGCACATTCTACGTCATAATGAGTTTCTATAGTTTGCGCATGCTTCCGGAAATAAGAAAAGCTTACTTCCACCGTTTTTTAAAATCACAGCTTCTAGAAGGTTTACATGATTTCGTAAAAAACACGAGTTTTTAGAAAATGTGTTTTATTTCATAAATGGAATCAACAAAGTATACACATTCTACGTCATAACGACTTTGTATAGTTTGCGCATGCGTCCGGAAATAACAAAAGCTTACTTCCACTGTTTTTTAAAATCACAGCTTCTAGAAGGTTTACATGATTTCGTAAAAAACACGAGTTTTTAGAAAATGTGTTTTATTTCATCAATGGAATCTACAAAGTATGAACATTCTACGTCATAACGACTTTCTATAGTTTGCGCATGCGTCTAGAAATAAGAAACGCTTACTTCCCCCTTTTTTTAAAATCACAGCTTCTTGAAGGTTTACATGATTTCGTAAAAAACACGGGTTTTTAGAAAATGTGTTTTATTTCATAAATAGAATCTACAAAGTATGCACATTCTACGTCATAACAACTTTCTATAGTTTGCGTATCCGTCCGGAAATAAGAAAAGCTTACTTCCCCCGTTTTTGAAAATCACAGCTTCTAGAAGGTTTACATGATTTGTTAAAAAACATGAGTTTTTAGAAAATGTGTTTTATTTCATCAATGGAATCAACAAAGTATGCACATTCTACGTCATAATGACTTTCTATAGTTTGCGCATGCATCCGTAAATAAGAAAGGCTTACTTCCACCGTTTTTTAAAATCACAGCTTCTAGAAGGTTTACATGATTTCGTAAAAAAAAAGAGCTTTTAGACAATGTGTTTTATTTCATAAATGGAATCTACAAAGTATGCACATTCTACGTCATAACGACTTTCTACAGTTTGCGCATACGTCCAGAAATAAGAAAAGCTTACTTCCACCGTTTTTTAAAATCACAGCTTCTAAAAGGTTTACATGATTTCGTAAAAAACACGAGTTTTTAGAAAATGAGTTTTATTTCATAAACGGAATCTACAAAGTATGCAGATTCTACGTCAGAACGACATTCTATAGTTTGCGCATGTGTCCGGAAATAAGAAAAGCTTACTTCCACCGTTTTTTAAAATCACAGCTTCTAGAAGGTTTACATGATTTCGGAAAAAACACGAGTTTTTAGAAAATGTGTTTTATTTCATAAATGGAATCTACAAAGTTTGCACATTCTACGTCATAACGACTTTCTATAGTTTGCGCATCCGTCCGGAAATAAGAAAAGCTTACTTCCCCCGTTTTTTAAAATCACAACTTCTAGAAGGTTTACATGATTTGTTAAAAAACACGAGTCTTTAGAAAATGTGTTTTATTTCATAAATGGAATCTACAAAGTATGCACATTCTACGTCATAATGACTTTATATAGTTTGCGCATGCGTCCGTAAATAAGAAAAGCTTACTTTCCCCGTTTTTTAAAATCACAGCTTCTAGAAGGTTTACATGATTTCTTAAAAAACACGAGTTTTTAGAAAATGTGTTTTATTTCATAAATGGAATCAACAAAGTATGCACATTCTACGTCATAACGACATTCTATAGTTTGCGCATGCGTCCGGAAATAAGAAAAGCTTACTTCCACCGTTTTTTAAAATCATAGCTTGTAGAAGGTTTACATGATTTCGTAAAAAACACGAGTTTTTAGAAAATGTGTTTTATTTCATAAATGGAATCTACAAAGTATGCACATTCTACGTCATAACGACTTTCTATAGTTTGCGCATCCGTCCAGAAATAAGAAAAGCTTACTTCCCCTGTTTTTTAAAATCACAGCTTCTAGAAGGTTTACATGATTTCGTAAAAAACACGAGTTTTTAGAAAATGTGTTTTATTTCATAAATGGAATCTACAAAGTATGCACATTCTATGTCATAACGATATTCAATAGTTTGCGCATGCGTCCGGAAATAAGAAAAGCTTACTTCCACCGTTTTTTAAAATCACAGCTTCTAAAAGGTTTACATGATTTCGTAAAAAACACGAGTTTTTAGAAGATGTGTTTTATTTCATAAATGGAATCTACAAAGTATGCACATTCTACGTCATAACGACTTTATATAGTTTGCGCATACGTCCGGAAATAAGAAAAGCTTACTTCCCCCGTTTTTGAAAATCACAGCTTCTAGAAGGTTTACATGATTTGTTAAAAAACATGAGTTTTTAGAAAATGTGTTTTATTTCATAAATGGAATCAACAAAGTATGCACATTCTACGTCATAACGACTTTCTATAGTTTGCAGATGCGTCCGGAAATAAGAAAAGCTTACTTCCACCGTTTTTTAAAATCACAGCTTCTAGAAGGTTTACATGATTTCGTAAAAAAAAAGAGTTTTTAGAAAATGTGTTTTATTTCATAAATGGAATCTACAAAGTATGCACATTCTACGTCATAACGACTTTCTACAGTTTAAGCATACGTCTGGAAATAAGAAAAACATACTTCCACCGTTTTTTAAAATCACAGATTCTAAAAGGTTTACATGATTTCGTAAAAAACACGAGTTTTTAGAAAATGTGTATTATTTCATAAATGGAATCTACAAAGTATGCACATTCTATGGCATAATGACTTTCTATAGTTTGCGCATGCGTCCAGAAATAAGAAAAGCTTACTTCCACCGTTTTTTAAAATCACAGCTTCTAGAAGGTTTACATGATTTCGTAAAAAACACGAGTTTTTAGAAAATGTGTTTTATTTCATAAATGGCATCTACAAAGTATGCACATTCTATGTCATAGCTACATTCCATAGTTTGCGCATGCGTCCGGAAATAAGAAAAGCTTACTTCCACCGTTTTTTAAAATCACAGCTTCTAGAAGCTTTACATGATTTGGTAAAAAACACGAGTTTTTAGAAAATGTGTTTTATTTCATAAATGGAATCTACAAAGTATGCACATTCTACGTCATAACGACTTTCTATAGTTTGCGCATCCGTCCGGAAATAAGAAAAGCTTACTTCCCCCGTTTTTGAAAATCACAGCTTCTAGAAGGTTTACATGATTTGTTAAAAAACATGAGTTTTTAGAAAATGTGTTTTATTTCATAAATGGAATCAACAAATTATGCACATTCTATGTCATAACGACTTTCTATAGTTTGTGCATGCGTCCGGAAATAAGAAAGGCTTACTTCCACCGTTTTTTAAAATCACAGCTTCTAGAATGTTTACATGATTTCGTAAAAAAAAAAGAGTTTTTAGCAAATGTGTTTTATTTCATAAATGGAATCTACAAAGTATGCACATTCTACGTCATAACGACTTTCTACAGTTTGCGCATACGTCCGGAAATAAGAAAAGCTTACTTCCACCGTTTTTTAAAATCACAGCTTCTAAAAGGTTTACATGATTTCATAAAAAAAACGAGTTTTTAGAAAATGTGTTTTATTTCATAAATGGAATCTACAAAGTATGCACATTCTACAACATAACGACTTTCTATAGTTTGCGCATGCGTCCGGAAATAAGAAAAGCTTACTTCCACCGTTTTTTAAAATCACAGCTTCGAGATGGTTTAAATGATTTCGTAAAAAACACGAGTTTTTAGAAAATGTGTTTTATTTCATAAACGGAATCTACAAAGTATGCACATTCTACGTCATAACGACATTCTATAGTTTGCGCATGTGTCCGGAAATAAGAAAAGCTTACTTCCACCGTTTTTTAAAATCACAGCTTCTAGAAGGTTTACATGATTTCGTAAAAAACACGAGTTTTTAGAAAATGTGTTTTATTTTATAAATGGAATCTACAAAGTTTGCACATTCTACGTCATAACGAATTTCTATAGTTTGCGCATCCGTCCGGAAATAAGAAAAGCTTACTTCCCCCGTTTTTTAAAATCACAACTTCTAGAAGGTTTACATGATTTGTTAAAAAACACGAGTCTTTAGAAAATGTGTTTTATTTCATAAATGGAATCTACAAAGTATGCACATTCTACGTCATAATGACTTTCTATAGTTTGCGCATGCGTCCGGAAATAACAAAAGCTTACTTCCCCCGTTTTTTAAAATCACAGCTTCTAGAAGGTTTACATGATTTCGTAAAAAATACGAGTTTTTAGAAAATGTGTTTTATTTCATCAATGGAATCTACAAAGTATGCACATTCTATGTCATAACGATATTCTATAGTTTGCGCATGCGTCCAGAAATAAGAAAAGCTTACTTACACCGTTTTTTAAAATCACAGCTTCTAGAAGGTTTACATGATTTCGTAAAAAACACGAGTTTTTAGAAAATGTGTTTTATTTCATCAATGGAATCTACAAAGTATGCACATTCTACGTCATAACGACTTTCTATAGTTTGCGCATGCGTCCGGAAATAAGAAATGCTTACTTCCCCCGTTTTTTAAAATCACAGCTTCTAGAAGGTTTACATGATTTCGTAAAAAACACAAGTTTTTAGAAAATGTGTTTTATTTCATAAATGTAATCTACAAAGTATGCACATTCTACGTCATAACGACTTTCTATAGTTTGCGCATGCGTCCGGAAATAAGAAATGCTTACTTCCCCCGTTTTTTAAAATCACAGCTTCTATAAGGTTTACATGATTTCTTAAAAAACACGAGTTTTTAGAAAATGTGTTTGATTTCATAAATGTAATTTACAAAGTATGCACATTCTACGTCATAACGACTTTCTATAGTTTGCGCATGCGTCCGGAAATAAGAAAAGCTTACTTCCACCGTTTTTTAAAATCACAGCTTCTAGAAGGTTTACATGATTTCGTAAAAAAAAAGAGTTTTTAGAAAATGTGTTTTATTTCATAAATGGAATCTACAAAGTATGCACATTCTACGTCATAACGACTTTCTACAGTTTTCGCATACGTCCAGAAATAAGAAAAGCTTACTTCCACCGTTTTTTAAAATCACAGCTTCTAAAAGGTTTACATGATTTCGTAAAAAAAATGAGTGTTTAGAAAATGTGTTTTATTTCATAAATGGAATCTACAAAGTATGCACATTCTACGACATAACGACTTTCTATAGTTTGCGCATGCGTCCGGAAATAAGAAATGCTTACTTCCACCGTTTTTTAAAATCACAGCTTCTAAAAGGTTTACATGATTTCGTAAAAAACACGAGTTTTTAGAAGATGTGTATTATTTCATAAATGGAATCTACAAAGTATGCACATTCTACGGCATAATGACTTTCTATAGTTTGCGCATGCGTCCGGAAATAAGAAATGCTTACTTCCACCGTTTTTTAAAATCACAGCTTCTAGAAGGTTTACATGATTTCGTAAAAAACACGAGTTTTTAGAAAATGTGTTTTATTTCATAAATGGAATCTACAAAGTATGCACATTCTATGTCATAGCTACATTACATAGTTTGCGCATGCGTCCGGAAATAAGAAAAGCTTACTTCCACCGTTTTTTAAAATTACAGCTTCTAGAAGCTTTACATGATTTCGTAAAAAACACGAGTTTTTAGAAAATGTGTTTTATTTCATAAATGGAATCTACAAAGTATGCACATTCTACGTCATAACGACTTTCTATAGTTTGCGCATCCGTCCGGAAATAAGAAAAGCTTACTTCCCCCGTTTTTTAAAATCACAGCTTCTAGAAGGTTTACATGATTTGTTAAAAAACATGAGTTTTTAGAAAATGTGTTTTATTTCATAAATGGAATCAACAAAGTATGCACATTCTATGTCATAACGACTTTCTATAGTTTGCGCATGCGTCCGGAAATAAGAAAGGCTTACTTCCACCGTTTTTTAAAATCACAGCTTCTAGAAGGTTTACATGATTTCGTAAAAAAAAAGAGTTTTTAGCAAATGTGTTTTATTTCATAAATGGAATCTAAAAAGTATGCACATTCTACGTCATAACGACTTTCTATAGTTTGCGCATACGTCCGGAAATAAGAAAAGCTTACTTCCACCGTTTTTTAAAATCACAGCTTCTAAAAGGTTTACATGATTTCGTAAAAAAAATGAGTTTTTAGAAAATGTGTTTTATTTCATAAATGGAATCTACAAAGTATGCACATTCTACGACATAACGACTTTCTATAGTTTGCGCATGCGTCCGGAAATAAGAAAAGCTTACTTCCACCGTTCTTTAAAATTACAGCTTCTAGATGGTTTACATGATTTCGTAAAAAACACGAGTTTTTAGAAAATGTGTTTTATTTCATAAATGGAATCTACAAAGTATGCACATTCTACGTCATAACGACTTTCTATAGTTTGCGCATGCGTCCGGAAATAAGAAAAGCTTACTTCCACCATTTTTTAAAATCACAGCATCTAGAAGGTTTACATGATTTCGTAAAAAACACGAGTTTTTAGAAAATGAGTTTTATTTCATAAACGGAATCTACAAAGTATGCACATTCTACGTCATAACGACTTTCTATAGTTTGCGCATATGTCCGGAAATAAGAAAAGCTTACTTCCACCGTTTTTTAAAATCACAGCTTCTGGAAGGTTTACATGATTTCGTAAAAAACACGAGTTTTTAGAAAATGTGTTTTATTTCATAAATGGAATCAACAAAGTATGCACATTCTACGTCATATTGACTTTGTATAGTTTGCACATGCGTCTGGAAATAAGAAAAGCTTACTTCCACCGTTTTTTAAAATCACAGCTTCTAGAAGGTTTACATGATTTCGTAAAAAACACGAGTTTTTAGAAAATGTGTTTTATTTCATAAATGGAATCTACAAAGTATGCACATTCTACGTCATAACGACTTTCTATAGTTTGCGCATGCGTCCGGAAATAAGAAACGCTTACTTCCACCGTTTTTTAAAATCACAGCTTCTAGAAGGTTTACATGATTTCGTAAAAAACATGAGTTTTTAGAAAATGTGTTTTCTTTCATAAATGGAATCTACAAAGTATGCACATTCTACGTCATAACGACATTCTATAGTTTGTGCATGCGTCCGGAAATAAGAAAAGCTTACTTCCACCATTTTTTAAAATCACAGCTTCTAGAAGGTTTACATGATTTGTTAAAAAACACGAGTCTTTAGAAAATGTGTTTTATTTCATAAATGGAATCTACAAAGTATGCACATTCTACGTCATATTAACTTTCTATAGTTTCCGCATGCGTCCGGAAATAACAAAAGCTTACTTCCCCCGTTTTTTAAAATCACAGCTTCTAGAAGGTTTACATGATTTCGTAAAAAATACGAGTTTTTAGAAAATGTGTTTTATTTCATCAATGGAATCTACAAAGTATGCACATTCTACGTCATAACGACTTTCTATAGTTTGCGCATGCGTCTAGAAATAAGAAACGCTTACTTCCCCCGTTTTTTAAAATCACAGCTTCTTGAAGGTTTACATGATTTCGTAAAAAACACGGGTTTTTAGAAAATGTGTTTTATTTCATAAATGGAATCAACAAAGTATGCACATTCTACGTCATAACGACTTTCCATAGTTTGCGCATGCGTCCGGAAATAAGAAAAGCTTACTTCCACCGATTTTTAAAATCACAGCTTCTAGAAGGTTTACATGATTTCGTAAAAAACAAGAGTTCTTAGAAAATGTGTTTTATTTCATAAATTCAATCTACAAAGTATGCACATTCTACGTCATAACGACTTTCTATAGTTTGCGCATGCATCCAGAAATAAGAAAAGCTTACTTCCCCCGTTTTTTAAAATCACAACTTCTTGAAGGTTTACATGATTTCGTAAAAAACACGGGTTTTTAGAAAATGTGTTTTATTTCATAAATGGAATCTACAAAGTATGCAGATTCTACGTCATAACGACTTTCTATAGTTTGCGTATCCGTCCGGAAATAAGAAAAGCTTACTTCCCCCGTTTTTGAAAATCACAGCTTCTAGAAGGTTTACATGATTTGTTAAAAAACATGAGTTTTTAGAAAATGTGTTTTATTTCATCAATGGAATCAACAAAGTATGCACATTCTACGTCATAACGACTTTCTATAGTTTGCGCATGCATCCGGAAATAAGAAAGGCTTACTTCCACCGTTTTTTAAAATCACAGCTTCTAGAAGGTTTACATGATTTCGTAAAAAAAAAGAGCTTTTAGAAAATGTGTTTTATTTCATAAATGGAATCTACAAAGTATGCACATTCTACGTCATAACGAATTTCTACAGTTTGCGCATACGTCCGGAAATAAGAAAAGCTTACTTCCACCGTTTTTTAAAATCACAGCTTCTAAAAGGTTTACATGATTTCGTAAAAAACACGAGTTTTTAGAAAATGTGTTTTATTTCATAAATGGAATCTACAAAGTATGCACATTCTACGACATAACGAATTTCTATAGTTTGCGCATGCGTCCGGAAATAAGAAAAGCTTACTTCCATCGTTTTTTAAAATCACAGCTTCTAGATGGTTTACATGATTTCGCAAAAAACACGAGTTTTTAGAAAATGTGTTTTGTTTCATAAATGCAATCTAAAAAGTATGCACATTCTACGTCATAACGACTTTCTATAGTTTGCGCATGCGTCCGGAAATAAGAAAAGCTTACTTCCACCATTTTTTAAAATCACAGCATCTAGAAGGTTTACATGATTTCGTAAAAAACACGAGTTTTTAGAAAATGAGTTTTATTTCATAAACGGAATCTACAAAGTATGCACATTCCACATCATAACGACATTCTATAGTTTGCGCATGCATCCGGAAATAAGAAAAGCTTACTTCCACCGTTTTTTAAAATCACAGCTTCTAGAAGGTTTACATGATTTCGTAAAAAACACAAGTTTTTAGAAAATGTGTTTTATTTCATAAATGGAATCTACAAAGTTTGCACATTCTACGTCATAACGACTTTCTATAGTTTGCGCATCCGTCCGGAAATAAGAAAAGCTTACTTCCCCCGTTTTTTAAAATCACAACTTTTAGAAGGTTTACATGATTTGTTAAAAAACACGAGTCTTTAAAAATGTGTTTTATTTCATAAATGGAATCAACAAAGTATGCACATTCTACGTCATAATGACTTTCTATAGTTTGCGCATGCGTCCGGAAATAACAAAAGCTTACTTCCCCCGTTTTTTAAAATCACAGCTTCTAGAAGGTTTACATGATTTCGTAAAAAACACGACTTTTTAGAAAATGTGTTTTATTTCATAAATGGAATCTACAAAGTATGCACGTTATACATCATAACGACTTTCTATAGTTTGCGCATGCGTCCGGAAATAAAAAAAGCTTACTTCCACTATTTTTTAAAATCACAGCTTCTCGAAGGTTTACATGATTTCGTAAAAAACACGGGTTTTTAGAAAATGTGTTTTATTTCATAAATGGAATCTACAAAGCATGCACATTCTACGTCATAACGACTTTCTATAGTTTGCGCATGCATCCGGAAATAAGAAAAGCTTACTTCCACCATTTTTTAAAATCACAGCTTCTAGAAAGTTTACACGATTTCGTAAAAAACACGAGTTTTTAGAAAATGTGTTTTATTTAATAAATGGAATCTACAAAGTATGCACATTCTACGTCATAATGACTTTCTATAGTTTGCGCATGCTTCCGGAAATAAGAAAAGCTTACTTCCACCGTTTTTTAAAATCACAGCTTCTAGAAGGTTTACATGATTTCGTAAAAAACACGAGTTTTTAGAAAATGTGTTTTATTTCATAAATGGAATCAACAAAGTATACACATTCTACGTCATAACGACTTTGTATAGTTTGGGCATGCGTCCGGAAATAACAAAAGCTTACTTCCACTGTTTTTTAAAATCACAGCTTCTAGAAGGTTTACATGATTTCGTAAAAAACACGAGTTTTTAGAAAATGTGTTTTATTTCATCAATGGAATCTACAAAGTATGAACATTCTACGTCATAACGACTTTCTATAGTTTGCGCATGCGTCTAGAAATAAGAAACGCTTACTTCCCCCGTTTTTTAAAATCACAGCTTCTTGAAGGTTTACATGATTTCGTAAAAAACACGGGTTTTTAGAAAATGTGTTTTATTTCATAAATGCAATCTACAAAGTATGCACATTCTACGTCATAACAACTTTCTATAGTTTGCGTATCCGTCCGGAAATAAGAAAAGCTTACTTCCCCCGTTTTTGAAAATCAGAGCTTCTAGAAGGTTTACATGATTTGTTAAAAAACATGAGTTTTTAGAAAATGTGTTTTATTTCATCAATGGAATTAACAAAGTATGCACATTCTACGTCATAATGACTTTCTATAGTTTGCGCATGCATCCGTAAATAAGAAAGGCTTACTTCCACCGTTTTTTAAAATCACAGCTTCTAGAAGGTTTACATGATTTCGTAAAAAAAAAGAGCTTTTAGACAATGTGTTTTATTTCATAAATGGAATCTACAAAGTATGCACATTCTACGTCATAACGACTTTCTACAGTTTGCGCATACGTCCAGAAATAAGAAAAGCTTACTTCCACCGTTTTTTAAAATCACAGCTTCTAAAAGGTTTACATGATTTCGTAAAAAACACGAGTTTTTAGAAAATGAGTTTTATTTCATAAACGGAATCTACAAAGTATGCACATTCTACGTCATAACGACATTCTATAGTTTGCGCATGTGTCCGGAAATAAGAAAAGCTTACTTCCACCGTTTTTTAAAATCACAGCTTCTAGAAGGTTTACATGATTTCGGAAAAAACACGAGTTTTTAGAAAATGTGTTTTATTTCATAAATGGAATCTACAAAGTTTGCACATTCTACGTCATAACGACTTTCTATAGTTTGCGCATCCGTCCGGAAATAAGAAAAGCTTACTTCCCCCGTTTTTTAAAATCACAACTTCTAGAAGGTTTACATGATTTGTTAAAAAACACGTGTCTTTAGAAAATGTGTTTTATTTCATAAATGGAATCTACAAAGTATGCACATTCTACGTCATAATGACTTTATATAGTTTGCGCATGCGTCCGTAAATAAGAAAAGCTTACTTTCCCCGTTTTTTAAAATCACAGCTTCTAGAAGGTTTACATGATTTCTTAAAAAACACGAGTTTTTAGAAAATGTGTTTTATTTCATAAATGGAATCAACAAAGTATGCACATTCTACGTCATAACGACATTCTATAGTTTGCGCATGCGTCCGGAAATAAGAAAAGCTTACTTCCACCGTTTTTTAAAATCATAGCTTGTAGAAGGTTTACATGATTTCGTAAAAAACACGAGTTTTTAGAAAATGTGTTTTATTTCATAAATGGAATCTACAAAGTATGCACATTCTACGTCATAACGACTTTCTATAGTTTGCGCATCCGTCCAGAAATAAGAAAAGCTTACTTCCCCTGTTTTTTAAAATCACAGCTTCTAGAAGGTTTACATGATTTCGTAAAAAACACGAGTTTTTAGAAAATGTGTTTTATTTCATAAATGGAATCTACAAAGTATGCACATTCTATGTCATAACGATATTCAATAGTTTGCGCATGCGTCCGGAAATAAGAAAAGCTTACTTCCACCGTTTTTTAAAATCACAGCTTCTAAAAGGTTTACATGATTTCGTAAAAAACACGAGTTTTTAGAAGATGTGTTTTATTTCATAAATGGAATCTACAAAGTATGCACATTCTACGTCATAACGACTTTATATAGTTTGCGCATACGTCCGGAAATAAGAAAAGCTTACTTCCCCCGTTTTTGAAAATCACAGCTTCTAGAAGGTTTACATGATTTCGTAAAAAACACGAGTTTTTAGAAAATGTGTTTTATTTCATAAATGGAATCTACAAAGTATGCACATTCTACGGCATAATGACTTTCTATAGTTTGCGCATGCGTCCGGAAATAAGAAAAGCTTACTTCCACCGTTTTTTAAAATCACAGCTTCTAGAAGGTTTACATGATTTCGTAAAAAACACGAGTTTTTAGAAAATGTGTTTTATTTCATAAATGGCATCTACAAAGTATGCACATTCTATGTCATAGCTACATTCCATAGTTTGCGCATGCGTCCGGAAATAAGAAAAGCTTACTTCCACCGTTTTTTAAAATCACAGCTTCTAGAAGCTTTACATGATTTCGTAAAAAACACGAGTTTTTAGAAAATGTGTTTTATTTCATAAATGGAATCTACAAAGTATGCACATTCTATGTCATAACGACTTTCTATAGTTTGCGCATCCGTTCGGAAATAAAAAAAGCTTACTTCCCCCGTTTTTGAAAATCACAGCTTCTAGAAGGTTTACATGATTTGTTAAAAAACATGAGTTTTTAGAAAATGTGTTTTATTTCATAAATGGAATCAACAAATTATGCACATTCTATGTCATAACGACTTTCTATAGTTTGTGCATGCGTCCGGAAATAAGAAAGGCTTACTTCCACCGTTTTTTAAAATCACAGCTTCTAGAATGTTTACATGATTTCGTAAAAAAAAAAGAGTTTTTAGCAAATGTGTTTTATTTCATAAATGGAATCTACAAAGTATGCACATTCTACGTCATAACGACTTTCTACAGTTTGCGCATACGTCCGGAAATAAGAAAAGCTTACTTCCACCGTTTTTTAAAATCACAGCTTCTAAAAGGTTTACATGATTTCATAAAAAAAACGAGTTTTTAGAAAATGTGTTTTATTTCATAAATGGAATCTACAAAGTATGCACATTCTACAACATAACGACTTTCTATAGTTTGCGCATGCGTCCGGAAATAAGAAAAGCTTACTTCCACCGTTTTTTAAAATCACAGCTTCGAGATGGTTTAAATGATTTCGTAAAAAACACGAGTTTTTAGAAAATGTGTTTTATTTCATAAACGGAATCTACAAAGTATGCACATTCTACGTCATAACGACATTCTATAGTTTGCGCATGTGTCCGGAAATAAGAAAAGCTTACTTCCACCGTTTTTTAAAATCACAGCTTCTAGAAGGTTTACATGATTTCGTAAAAAACACGAGTTTTTAGAAAATGTGTTTTATTTTATAAATGGAATCTACAAAGTTTGCACATTCTACGTCATAACGAATTTCTATAGTTTGCGCATCCGTCCGGAAATAAGAAAAGCTTACTTCCCCCGTTTTTTAAAATCACAACTTCTAGAAGGTTTACATGATTTGTTAAAAAACACGAGTCTTTAGAAAATGTGTTTTATTTCATAAATGGAATCTACAAAGTATGCACATTCTACGTCATAATGACTTTCTATAGTTTGCGCATGCGTCCGGAAATAACAAAAGCTTACTTCCCCCGTTTTTTAAAATCACAGCTTCTAGAAGGTTTACATGATTTCGTAAAAAATACGAGTTTTTAGAAAATGTGTTTTATTTCATAAATGGAATCTACAAAGTATGCACATTCTACGTCATAACGACATTCTATAGTTTGCGCATGCGCCCGGAAATAATAAAAGCTTACTTCCACCGTTTTTTAAAATCACAGCTTCTAAAAGGTTTACATGATTTCGTAAAAAACACGAGTTTTTAGAAAATGTGTTTTATTTCATAAATGGAATCTACAAAGTATACACATTCTACTTCATAACGACTTTCTATAGTTTGCGCATGCGTCCGGAAATAAGAAACGCTTACTTCCCCCATTTTTTAAAATCACAGCTTCTAGAAGGTTTACATGATTTCGTAAAAAACACGATATTTTAGAAAATGTGTTTTATTTCATAAATGGAATCAACAAAGTATGCACATTCTACGTCATAACGACTTTCTATAGTTTGCGCATGCGTCCGGAAATAAGAAAAGCTTACTTCCACCGATTTTTAAAATCACAGCTTCTAGAAGGTTTACATGATTCCGTAAAAAACAAGAGTTCTTAGAAAATGTGTTTTATTTCATAAATTCAATCTACAAAGTATGCACATTCTACGTCATAACGACTTTCTATAGTTTGCGCGTGCATCGAGAAGTAAGAAAAGCTTACTTCCCCCGTTTTTTAAAATCACAGCTTCTAGAAGGTTTACATGATTTCGTAAGAAACACGGGTTTTTAGAAAATGTGTTTTATTTCATAAATGGAATCTACAAAGTATGCACATTCTACGTCATAACGACTTTCTATAGTTTGCGAATGCATCCGGAAATAAGAAAAGCTTTCTTCCCCCGTTTTTTAAAATCACAGCTTCTAGAAGGTTTACATGATTTCGTAAAAAACACGAGTTTTTAGAAAATGTGTTTTATTTCATAAATGGAATCAACAAAGTATGCACATTCTACGTCATAACGACTTTCTATAGTTTTCCCATGCGTCCGGAAATAAGAAAAGCTTACTTCCACCGTTTTTTAAAATCACAGCTTCTAGAAGGTTTACATGATTTCGTAAAAAACACGAGTTTTTAGAAAATGTGTTTTATTTCATAAATGGAATCAACAAAGTATGCACATTCTACGTCATAACGACTTTGTATAGTTTGCGCATGCGTCCGGAAATAACAAAAGCTTACTTCCACTGTTTTTTAAAATCACAGCTTCTATAAGGTTTACATGATTTCGTAAAAAAGACGAGTTTTTAGAAAATGTGTTTTATTTCATCAATGGAATCTACAAAGTATGCACATTCTACGTCATAACGACATTCTATAGTTTCCGCATGCGTCCGAAAATAAGAAAAGCTTATTCCTGCGTTTTTTAAAATCACAGCTTCTAGAAGGTTTACATGATTTCGTAAAAAACACGAGTATTTAGAAAAAGTGTTTTATTTCATAAATGTAATCTAAAAAGTATGCACATTCTACGTCATAACGACTTTCTATAGTTTGCGGATGCGTCCGGAAATAAGAAAAGCGTACTTCCACCGTTTTTTAAAATCACAGCTTCTCGAAGGTTTACATGATTTCGTAAAAAACACGGGTTTTTAGAAAAATTGTTTTATTTCGTAAATGGAATCTACAAAGTATGCACATTCTACGTCATAACGACTTTCTATAGTTTGCGCATGCATCTGGAAATAAAAAAGCTTACTTCCACCATTTTCTAAAATCACAGCTTCTAGAAGGTTTACATGATTTCGTAAAAAACATGAGTTTTTAGAAAATGTGTTTTATTTCATCAATGGAATCTACAAAGTATGCACATTCTACGTCATAACGACTTTCTATAGTTTGCGCATGCGTCCGGAAATAAGAAACGCTTACTTCCACCATTTTTTAAAATCACAGCTTCTAGAAGGTTTACATGATTTCGTAAAAAACATGAGTTTTTAGAAAATGTGTTTTCTTTCATAAATGGAATCTACAAAGTATGCACATTCTACGTCATAACGACATTCTATAGTTTGCGCTTGCGTCCGGAAAGAAGAAAGGCTTATTTCCACCGTTTTTTAAAATCACAGCTTCTAGAAGGTTTACATGATTTCATAAAAAACACGAGTTTTTAGAAAATGTGTTTTATTTCATAAATAGAATCTACAAAGTTTGCACATTCTACGTCATAACGACTTTCTATAGTTTGCGCATGCGTCCGGAAATAAGAAAAGCTTACTTCCCCCGTTTTTTAAAATCACAACTTCTAGAAGGTTTACATGATTTGTTAAAAAACACGAGTCTTTAGAAAATGTGTTTTATTTCATAAATGGAATCTACAAAGTATGCACATTCTACGTCATATTGACTTTCTATAGTTTGCGCATGCGTCCGGAAATAACAAAAGCTTACTTCCCCCGTTTTTTAAAATCATAGCTTCTAGAAGGTTTACATGATTTCGTAAAAAATACGAGTTTTTAGAAAATGTGTTTTATTTCATCAATGGAATCTACAAAGTATGCACATTCTACGTCCTAACGACATTCTATAGTTTGCGCATGCGTCCAGAAATAAGAAATGCTTACTTCCACCGTTTTTTAAAATCTCAACTTCTAGAAGGTTTACATGATTTCGTAAAAAACACGAGGTTTTAGAAAATGTGTTTTATTTCATCAATGGAATCTGCAAAGTATGCACATTCTACGTCATAACGACTTTCTATAGTTTGCGCATGCGTCCAGAAATAAGAAACGCTTACTTCCCCCGTTTTTTAAAATCACAGCTTCTTGAAGGTTTACATGATTTCGTAAAAAACACTGGTTTTTAGAAAATGTGTTTTATTTCATAAATGGAATCTACAAAGTATGCACATTCTACGTCATAACGACTTTCTATAGTTTGCGTATCCGTCCGGAAATAAGAAAAGCTTACTTCCCCCGTTTTTTAAAATCACAGCTTCTAGAAGGTTTACATGATTTGTTAAAAAACATGAGTTTTTAGAAAATGTGTTTTATTTCATCAATGGATTCAACAAAGTATGCACATTCTACGTCATAACGACTTTCTATAGTTTGCGCATGCATCCGGAAATAAGAAAGGCTTACTTCCACCGTTTTTTAAAATCACAGCTTCTAGAAGGTTTACATGATTTCGTAAAAAAAAAGAGCTTTTAGAAAATGTGTTTTATTTCATAAATGGAATCTACAAATTATGCACATTCTACGTCATAACGACTTTCTACAGTTTGCGCATACGTCCGGAAATAAGAAAAGCTTACTTCCACCGTTTTTTAAAATCACAGCTTCTAAAAGGTTTACATGATTTCGTAAAAAACACGAGTTTTTAGAAAATGTGTTTTATTTCATAAATGGAATCTACAAAGTATGCACATTCTACGACATAACGACTTTCTATAGTTTGCGCATGCGTCCGGAAATAAGATAAGCTTACTTCCACCGTTTTTTAAAATCACAGCTTCTAGATGGTTCACATGATTTCGTAAAAAACACGAGTTTTTAGAAAATGTGTTTTATTTCATAAATGGAATCAACAAAGTACGCACATTCTACGTCATAACGACTTTCTATAGTTTGCGCATGCGTCCGGAAATAAGGAAAGCTTACTTCCACCGATTTTTAAAATCACAGCTTCTAGAAGGTTTACATGATTTCGTAAAAAACAAGAGTTCTTAGAAAATGTGTTTTATTTCATAAATTCAATCTACAAAGTATGCACATTCTATGTCATAACGACTTTCTATAGTTTGCGCATGCATCCAGAAATAAGAAAAGCTTACTTCCCCCGTTTTTTAAAATCACAGCTTCTTGAAGGTTTACATGATTTCGTAAAAAACAGGGGTTTTTAGAAAATGTGTTTTATTTCATAAATGGAATCCACAAAGTATGCACATTCTACGTCATAACGACTTTCTATGGTTTGCGTATCCGTCCGGAAATAAGAAAAGCTTACTTCCCCCATTTTTGAAAATCACAGCTTCTAGAAGGTTTACATGATTTGTTAAAAAACATGAGTTTTTAGAAAATGTGTTTTATTTCATCAATGGAATCAACAAAGTATGCACATTCTACGTCATAACGACTTTCTAAAGTTTGCGCATGCATCCGGAAATAAGAAAGGCTTACTTCCACCGTTTTTTAAAATCACAGCTTCTAGAAGGTTTACATGATTTCGTAAAAAAAAAGAGCTTTTAGAAAATGTGTTTTATTTCATAAATGGAATCTACAAAGTATGCACATTCTACGTCATAACGACTTTCTACAGTTTGCGCATACGTCCGGAAATAAGAAAAGCTTACTTCCACCGTTTTTTAAAATCACAGCTTCTAAAAGGTTTACATGATTTCGTAAAAAACATGAGTTTTTAGAAAATGTGTTTTATTTCATAAATGGAATCTACAAAGTATGCACATTCTAGGTCATAATGACTTTCTATAGTTTGCGCATGCGTCCGGAAATAACAAAAGCTTACTTCCCCCGTTTTTTAAAATCACAGCTTCTAGAAGGTTTACATGATTTCGTAAAAAATACGAGTTTTTAGAAAATGTGTTTTATTTCATCAATGGAATCTACAAAGTATGCACATTCTACGTCATAACGACATTCTATAGTTTGCGCATGCGTCCAGAAATAAGAAAAGCTTACTTCCACCGTTTTTTAAAATCACAGCTTCTAGAAGGTTTACATGAGTTCGTAAAAAACATGAGTTTTTAGAAAATGTGTTTTATTTCATGAATGGAATCTACAAAGTATGCACATTCTATGTCATAACGACTTTCTATAGTTTGCGCATGCGTCCGGAAATAAGAAACGCTTACTTCCACCGTTTTTTAAAATCACAGCTTCTAGAAGGTTTACATGATTTCGTAAAAAACATGAGTTTTTAGAAAATGTGTTTTATTTCATAAATGGAATCAACAAAGTATGCACATTCTATGTCATAACGACTTTCCATAGTTTGCGCATGCGTCCGGAAATAAGAAAAGCTTACTTCCACCGATTTTTAAAATCACAGCTTCTAGAAGGTTTACATGATTTCGTAAAAAACACGATTTTTAGAAAATGTGTTTTATTTCATAAATGGAATCTACAAAGTATGCACATTTTACGTCATAACGACTTTGTATAGTTTGCGCATGCGTCCCAAAATAACAAAAGCTTACTTCCACCGTTTTTTAAAATCACAGCTTCTAGAAGATTTACATGATTTCGTAAAAAACACGAGTTTTTAGCAAATGTGTTTTATTTCATAAATGGAATCAACAAAGTATGCATATTCTATGTCATAACGACTTTCTATAGTTTGCGCATTCGTCTAGAAATAAGAAAAGCTTACTTCCCCCGTTTTTTAAAATCACAGCTTCTAGAAGGTTTACATGATTTCGTAACAAACACGAGTTTTTAGAAAATGTGTTTTATTTCATAAATGGAATCAACAAAGTATGCAGATTCTACGTCATAACGACTTTCTATAGTTTGCGCATGCGTCCGGAAATAAGAAAAGCTTACTTCCACCGTTTTTTAAAATCACAGCTTCTAGATGGTTTACATGATTTCGTAAAAAACACGAGTTTTTAGAAAATGTGTTTTATTTCATAAATGCAATCTAAAAAGTATGCACATTCTACGTCTTAACGACTTTCTATAGTTTGCGCATGCGTTCGGAAATAAGAAAAGCTTACTTCCACCATTTTTTAAAATCACAGCATCTAGAAGGTTTACATGATTTCGTAAAAAACACGAGTTTTTAGAAAATGAGTTTTATTTCATAAACGGAATCTACAAAGTATGCACATTCTACGTCATAACGACATTCTATAGTTTGTGCATGCGTCCGGAAATAAGAAAAGCTTACTTCCACCGTTTTTTAAAATCACAGCTTCTAGAAGGTTTACATGATTTCGTAAAAAACACGAGTTTTTAGAAAATGTGTTTTATTTCATAAATGGAATCTACAAAGTTTGCACATTCTACGTCATAACGACTTTCTATAGTTTGCGCATCCGTCCGGAAATAAGAAAACCTTACTTCCCCCGTTTTTTAAAATCACAACTTCTAGAAGGTTTACGTGATTTGTTAAAAAACACGAGTCTTTAGAAAATGTGTTTTATTTCATAAATGGAATCTACAAAGTATGCACATTCTACGTCATAATGACTTTCTATAGTTTGCGCATGCGTCCGGAAAAAACAAAAGCTTACTTCCCCCGTTTTTTAAAATCACAGCTTCTAGAAGGTTTACATGATTTCGTAAAAAATACGAGTTTTTAGAAAATGTGTTTTATTTCATCAATGGAATCTACAAAGTATGCACATTCTACGTCATAACGACATTCTATAGTTTGCGCATGCGTCCAGAAATAAGAAAAGCTTACTTCCACCATTTTTTAAAATAACAGCTTCTAGAAGGTTTACATGATTTCGTAAAAAACATGAGTTTTTAGAAAATGTGTTTTATTTCATCAATGGAATCTACAAAGTATGCACATTCTATGTCATAACGACTTTCTATAGTTTGCGCATGCGTCCGGAAATAAGAAACGCTTAGTTCCACCGTTTTTTAAAATCACAGCTTCTAGAAGGTTTACATGATTTCGTAAAAAACATGAGTTTTTAGAAAATGTGTTTTATTTCATAAATGGAATCAACAAAGTATGCACATTCTACGTCATAACGACTTTCCATAGTTTGCGCATGCGTCCGGAAATAAGAAAAGCTTACTTCCCCCGATTTTTAAAATCACAGCTTCTAGAAGGTTTACATGATTTCGTAAAAAACACGATTTTTAGAAAATGTGTTTTATTTCATAAATGGAATCTACAAAGTATGCATATTTTACGTCATAACGACTTTGTATAGTTTGCGCATGCGTCCCAAAATAACAAAAGCTTACTTCCACCGTTTTTTAAAATCACAGCTTCTAGAAGATTTACATGATTTCGTAAAAAACACGAGTTTTTAGAAAATGTGTTTTATTTCATAAATGGAATCAACAAAGTATGCATATTCTACGTCATAACGACTTTCTATAGTTTGCGCATTCGTCCAGAAATAAGAAAAGCTTACTTCCCCCGTTTTTTAAAATCACAGCTTCTAGAAGGTTTACATGATTTCATAACAAACACGAGTTTTTAGAAAATGTGTTTTATTTCATAAATGGAATCAACAAAGTATGTACATTCTACGTCATAACGAATTTCTATAGTTTGCGCATGCGTCCGGAAATAAGAAAAGCTTACTTCCCCCGTTTTTTAAAATCACAACTTCTAGATGGTTTACATGATTTCGTAAAAAACATGAGTTTTTAGAAAATGTGTTTTATTTCATAAATGGAATCAACAAAGTATGCACATTCTACGTCATAATGACTTTCTATAGTTTGCGCATTTGTCCGGAAATAAGAAAAGCTTACTTCAACCGTTTTTTTTGAATCACAGCTTCTAGAAGGTTTACATGATTTCATAACAAACACGAGTTTTTAGAAAATGTGTTTTATTTCATAAATGGAATCAACAAAGTATGCACATTCTACATCATAACGAATTTCTATAGTTTGCGCATGCGTCCGGATATAAGAAAAGCTTACTTCCCCCGCTTTTTAAAATCATAGCTTCTAGAAGGTTTACATGATTTCTTAAAAAACACGAGTTTTTAGAAAATGTGTTTTATTTCATAAATGGAATCAACAAAGTATGCACATTCTACATCATAATGACTTTCTATAGTTTGCGCATTCGTCCGGAAATAAGAAAAGCTTACTTCAACCGTTTTTTAAAATCACAGCTTCTAGAAGGTTTACATGATTTCGTAAAAAACACGAGTTTTTAGAAAATGTGTTTTATTTCATAAATGGAATCTACAAAGTATGCACATTCTACATCATAACGACTTTCTATAGTTTGCGCATGCGTCCGGATATAAGAAAAGCTTACTTCCCCCGTTTTTTAAAATCATACCTTCTAGAAGGTTTACATGATTTCTTAAAAAACACGAGTTTTTAGAAAATGTGTTTTATTTCATAAATGGAATCAACAAAGTATGCACATTCTACGTCATAATGACTTTCTATAGTTTGCGCATTTGTCCGGAAATAAGAAAAGCTTACTTCAACCGTTTTTTTGAATCACAGCTTCTAGAAGGTTTACATGATTTCGTAAAAAACACGACTTTTTAGAAAATGTGTTTTATTTCATAAGTGGAATCTACAAAGTATGCACATTATACATCATAACGACTTTCTATAGTTTGCGCATGCGTCCGGAAATAAAAAAAGCTTACTTCCACTGTTTTTTAAAATCACAGCTTCTCGAAGGTTTACATGATTTCGTAAAAAACACGGGTTTTTAGAAAATGTGTTTTATTTCATAAATGGAATCAACAAAGTATGCACATTCTACGTCATAACGACTTTCTAAAGTTTGCGCATGCATCCGGAAATAAGAAAAGCTTACTTCCACCATTTTTTAAAATCACAGCTTCTAGAAAGTTTACATGATTTCGTAAAAAACATGAGTTTTTAGAAAATGTGTTTTATTTCATAAATGGAATCTACAAAGTATGCACATTCTACGTCATAATGACTTTCTATAGTTTGCGCATTCGTCCGGAAATAAGAAAAGCTTACTTCAACCGTTTTTTAAAATCACAGCTTCTAGAAGGTTTACATGATTTCGTAAAAAACACGAGTTTTTAGAAAATGTGTTTTATTTCATAAATGGAATCAACAAAGTATGCACATTCTACGTCATAACGACTTTCTATAGTTTGCGCATGCGTTTGGAAATAAGAAAAGCTTACTTCCCCTGTTTTTTAAAATCACAGCTTCTAGAAGGTTTACATGATTTCTTAAAAAACACAGTTTTTAGAAAATGTGTTTTATTTCATAAATAGAATCAACAAAGTATTCACATTCTACGTCATAACGACATTCTATAGTTTGCGCATGCGTTCGGAAATAAGAAAAGCTTACTTCCACTGTTTTTTAAAATCACAGCTACTAGAAGGTTTACATGATTTCGTAAAAAACACGAGTTTTTAGAAAATGTGTTTTATTTCATAAATGCAATCTACAAAGTATGCACATTCTACGTGATAACGACTTTCTATTGTTTGCACATGCGTCTGGAAGTAAGAAAAGCTTACTTCCACCGTTTTTTAAAATCACAGCTTCTAGAAGGTTTACATGATTTCGTAAAAAACACGAGTTTTTAGAAAATGTATTTTATTTCATCAATAGAATCAACAAAGTATGCACATTCTACATCATAACGACTTTCTATAGTTTGCACATGCGTCCGGAAAAAAGAAAAGCTTACTTCCACCGTTTTTTAAAATCACAGCTTCTAGAAGGTTTACATGATTTCGTAAAAAACATGAGTTTTTAGAAAATGTTTTTTATTTTATAAATGGAATCAACAAAGCATGCACATTCTACGTCATAACGACTTTCCATAGTTTGCGCATGCGTCCGGAAATAAGAAAAGCTTACTTCCACCATTTTTTAAAATCACAGCTTCTAGAAAGTTTACATGATTTCGTAAAAAATACGAGTTTTTAGAAAATGTGTTTTATTTCATAAATGAAATCTGCAAAGTATGCACATTCTACGTCATAACGACTTTCTATAGTTTGCGCATGCTTCCGGAAATTAGAAAAGCTTACTTCCACCGTTTTTTAAAATCACAGCTTCTAGAAGGTTTACATGATTTCGTAAAAAACACGAGTTTTTAGAAAATGTGTTTTATTTCATAAATGGAATCAACAAAGTATGCACATTCTACGTCATAACGACTTTGTATAGTTTGCGCATGCGTCCGGAAATAACAAAAGCTTACTTCCACTGTTTTTTAAAATCACAGCTTCTAGAAGGTTTACATGATTTCGTAAAAAACACGAATTTTTAGAAAATGTGTTTTATTTCATCAATCGAATCTACAAAGTATGCACATTCTATGTCATAACGACATTCTATAGTTTGCGCATGCCTCCGGAAATAAGAAAAGCTTACTTCCACCGTTTTTTAAAATCACAGCTTCTAGAAGGTTTACATGATTTCGTAAAAAACACGAGTTTTTAGAAAATGTGTTTTATTTCACAAATGGAATCTACAAAGTATGCACATTCTACGTCATAAAGAGTTTCTATTGTTTGCACATGCGTCTGGAAATAAGAAAAGCTTACTTCCACCCTTTTTTAAAATCACAGCTTCTAGAAGGTTTACATGATTTCGTCAAAAACACGAGTTTTTAGAAAATGTGTTTTATTTCATAAATGGAATCTACAAAGTATGCACATTCTACGTCATAACGACATTCTATAGTTTGCGCATGCGTTCGGAAATAAGAAAAGCTTACTTCCACCGTTTTTTATAATCACAGCTTCTAGAAGGTTTACAAGATTTCGTAAAAAACACGAGTTCTTAGAAAATGTGTTTTATTTCATAAATGGAATCCACAAAGTATGCACATTCTACGTCATAACGACATTCTATAGTTTGCACATGCGTCCGGAAATAAGAAAAGCTTACTTCCACCGTTTTTTAAAATCACAGCTTCTAGAAGGTTTACATGATTTCTTAAAAAACACGAGTTTTTATAAAATGTGTTTTATTTCATAAATGGAATCAACAAAGTATGCACATTCTACATCCTAACGACTTTGTATAGTTTGCGCATGCGTCCGGAAATAACAAAAGCTTACTTCCACTGTTTTTTAAAATCACAGCTTCTAGAAGGTTTACATGATTTCGTAAAAAACACGAGTTTTTAGAAAATGTGTTTTATTTCATCAATGGAATCTAGAAAGTATGCACATTCTACGTCATAACGACATTCTATAGTTTGCGCATGCGTCCGGAAATAAGAAAAGCTTACTTCCACCATTTTTTAAAATCACAGCTTCTAGAAGGTTTACATGATTTCGTAAAAAACACGAGTTTTTAGAAAATGTGTTTTATTTCATAAATGGAACCTACAAAGTATGCACATTCTACGTCATAACGACATTCTATAGTTTGCGCATTTGTTCGGAAATAAGAAAAGCTTACTTCCACCGTTTTTTATAATCACAGCTTCTAGAAGGTTTACATGATTTCGTAAAAAACACGAGTTTTTAGAAAATGTGTTTTATTTCATAAATGGAATCTACAAAGTATGCACATTCTACGTCATAATGACTTTCTATAGTTTGCACATGCGTCCGGAAATAAGAAAAGCTTACTTCCACCGTTTTTTAAAATCACAGCTTCTTGAAGGTTTACATGATTTCGTAAAAAACACGGGTTTTTAGAAAATGTGTTTTATTTCATAAATGGAATCTACAAAGTATGCACATTCTACGTCATAACGACTTTCTATAGTTTGCGCATGCATCCGGAAATAATAAAAGCTTACTTCCACCATTGTTTAAAATCACAGCTTCTAGAAGGTTTACATGATTTCGTAAAAAACACGAGTTTTAGAAAATGTGTATTATTTCATAAATGTAATCTACAAAGTATGCACATTCTACGTCATAACGACTTTCTGTTGTTTGCGCATGCGTCTGGAAATAAGAAAAGCTTACTTCCACCGTTTTTTAAAATCACAGCTTCTAGAAGGTTTACATGATTTCGTAAAAAACAAGAGTTTTTAGAAAATGTGTTTTATTTCATAAATGCAATCTACAAAGTATGCACATTCTAGGTCATAACGACTTTCTATTTTTTGCACATGCGTCTGGAAATAAGAAAAGCTTACTTCCACCCTTTTTTAAAATCACAGCTTCTAGAAGGTTTACATGATTTCGTCAAAAACACGAGTTTTTAGAAAATGTATTTTATTTCATAAATAGAATCAACAAAGTATGCACATTCTACATCATAACGACTTTCTATATTTTGCACATGCGTCCGAAAAAAAGAAAATCTTACTTCCACCGTTTTTTAAAATCACACCTTCTAGAAGGTTTGCATGATTTCGTAAAAAACATGAGTTTTTAGAAAATGTGTTTTATTTCATAAATGGAATCAACAAAGTATGCACATTCTACGTCATAACGACTTTCCATAGTTTGCGCATGCGTCCGGAAATAAGAAAAGCTTACTTCCACCGATTTTTAAAATCACAGCTTCTAGGAGGTTTAGATGATTTCGTAAAAAACACGAGTTTTTAGAAAATGTGTTTTATTTCATAAATGGAATCTACAAAGTATGCACATTCTACGTCATAATGACTTTCTATAGTTTGCACATGCGTCCGGAAATAAGAAAAGCTTACTTCCACCGTTTTTTAAAATCACAGCTTCTTGAAGGTTTACATGATTTCGTAAAAAACACGGGTTTTTAGAAAATGTGTTTTATTTCATAAATGGAATCTACAAAGTATGCACATTCTACGTGATAACGACTTTCTATTGTTTGCACATGCGTCTGGAAATAAGAAAAGCTTACTTCCACCCTTTTTTAAAATCACAGCTTCTAGAAGGTTTACATGATTTCGTCAAAAACACGAATTTTTAGAAAATGTATTTTATTTCATAAATAGAATCAACAAAGTATGCACATTATACGTCATAACGACTTTCTATAGTTTGCACATGCGTCCGAAAAAAAGAAAAGCTTACTTCCACCGTTTTTTAAAATCACAGCTTCTAGAAGGTTTACATGATTTCGTAAAAAACATGAGTTTTTAGAAAATGTGTTTTATTTCATAAATGGAATCAACAAAGTATGCACATTCTACGTCATAACAAATTTCTATAGCTTGCACATTCGTCCGGAAATAAGAAAAGCTTACTTCCACCGTTTTTTAAAATCACAGCTTCTAGAAGGTTTACATGATCTCGTAAAAAACACGAGTTTTTAGAAAATGTGTTTTATTTCATAAATGGAATCAACAAAGTATGCATATTCTACGTCATAACGACTTTCTATAGTTTACGCATTCGTCCAGAAATAAGAAAAGCTTACTTCCCCCGTTTTTTAAAATCACAGCTTCTAGAAGGTTTACATGATTTCGTAACAAACACGAGTTTTTAGAAAATGTGTTTTATTTCATAAATGGAATCAACAAAGTATGCAGATTCTACGTCATAACGACTTTCTATAGTTTGCGCATTCGTCCGGAAATAAGGAAAGCTTACTTCCCCCGTTTTTTAAAATCACAGCTTCTAGATGGTTTACATGATTTCGTAAAAAACATGAGTTTTTAGAAAATGTGTTTTATTTCATAAATGGAATCAACAAAGTATGCACATTCTACGTCATAACGACTTTCTATAGTTTGCGCATTCGTCCGGAAATAAGAAAAGCTTAATCAACCATTTTTTAAAATCACAGCTTCTAGAAGGTTTACATGATTTCGTAAAAAACACAAGTTTTTAGAAAATGTGTTTTATTTCATAAATGGAATCTAAAAAGTATGCACATTCTACGTCATAACGAAATTCTATAGTTTGCGCATTCGTCCGGAAATAAGAAAAGCTTACTTCCACCTTTTTTTAAAATCACAGCTTCTAGAAGGTTTACATGATTTCGTAAAAAACACGAGTTTTTAGAAAATGTGTTTTGTTTCATAAATGGAATCTACAAAGTATGCACATTCTACGTCATAACGACTTTCTATAGTTTGCGCATGCGTTTGGAAATAAGAAAAGCTTACTTCCCCCGTTTTTTAAAATCACAGCTTCTAGAAGGTTTACATGATTTCTTAAAAAACACGAGTTTTTAGAAAATGTGTTTTATTTCATAAATAGAATCAACAAAGTATCCACATTCTAAGTCATAACGACATTCTATAGTTTGCGCATGCGTACGGAAATAAGAAAAGCTTACTTACACCGTTTTTTAAAATCACAGCTACTAGAAGGTTTACATGATTTCGTAAAAAACACGAGTTTTTAGAAAATGTGTTTTATTTCATAAATGCAATCTACAAAGTATGCACATTCTACGTGATAACGACTTTCTATTGTTTGCACATGCGTCTGGAAGTAAGAAAAGATTACTTCCACCGTTTTTTAAAATCACAGCTTCTAGAAGGTTTACATGATTTCGTAAAAAACACGAGTTTTTAGAAAATGTATTTTATTTCATAAATAGAATCAACAAAGTATGCACATTCTACATCATAACGACGTTCTATAGTTTGCACATGCGTCCGGAAAAAAGAAAAGCTTACTTCCACCGATTTTTAAAATCACAGCTTCTAGGAGGTTTACATGATTTCGTAAAAAACACGATTTTTAGAAAATGTGTTTTATTTCATAAATGGAATCTACAAAGTATGCACATTTTATGTCATAACGACTTTGTATAGTATGCGCATGCGTCCCAAAATAACAAAAGCTTACTTCCACCGTTTTTTAAAATCACAGCTTCTAGAAGGTTTACATGATTTCGTAAAAAACACGAGTTTTTAGAAAATGTGTTTTATTTCATAAGTGGAATCAACAAAGTATACATATTCTACGTCATAACGACTTTCTATAGTTTGCGCATTCGTCCAGAAATAAGAAAAGCTTACTTCCCCCGTTTTTTAAAATCACAGCTTCTAGAAGGTTTACATGATTTCGTAAAAAACACGAGTTTTTAGAAAATGTGTTTTATTTCATAAATGGAATCAACAAAGTATGCAGATTCTACGTCATAACGACTTTCTATAGTTTGTGCATGCGTCCGGAAATAAGAAAAGCTTACTTCCCCCGTTTTTTAAAATCACAGCTTCTAGATGGTTTAAATGATTTCGTAAAAAACACGAGTTTTTAGAAAATGTGTTTTATTTCATAAATGGAATCTACAAAGTATGCACATTCTACGTCATAACGACTTTCTATAGTTTATGCATCCGGCCGGAAATAAGAAAAGCTTACTTCCACTGTTTTTTAAAATCACAGCTTCTAGAAGGTTTTCATGATTTCTTAAAAAACACGAGTTTTTAGAAAATGTGTTTTATATCATAAATGGAATCAACAAAGTATGCACATTCTACATCCTAACGACTTTGTATAGTTTGCGCATGCGTCCGGAAGTAACAAAAGCTTACTTCCACTGTTTTTTAAAATCACAGCTTCTAGAAGGTTTACATGATTTCGTAAAAAACACGAGTTTTTAGAAAATGTGTTTTATTTCATCAATGGAATCTACAAAGTATGCACATTCTACGTCATAACGACATTCTATAGTTTGCGCATGCGTCCGGAAATAAGAAAAGCTTACTTCCACCGTTTTTTAAAATCACAGCTTCTAGAAGGTTTACATGATTTCGTAAAAAACTCGAGTTTTTAGAAAATGTGTTTTATTTCATAAATGGAATCTACAAAGTATGCACATTCTACGTCATAACGACATTCTTTAGTTTGCGCATGCGTACAGAAATAAGAAAAGCTTACTTCCACCGTTTTTTAAAATCACAGCTTCTAGAATGTTTACATGATTTTGTAAAAAACATGAGTTTTTAGAAAATGTGTTTTATTTCATAAATGGAATCTACAAAGTATTCACATTCTACGTCATAAGGACTTTCTATAGTTTGCGCATGCGTCCGGAAATAAGAAAAGCTTACTTCCACCGTTTTTTAAAATCACAGCTTCTAGAAGGTTTACATGATTTCGTAAAAAACACGGGTTTTTAGAAAATGTGTTTTATTTCATAAATGGAATCTACAAAGTATGAACATTCTACGTCATAACGACTTTCTGTATTTTGCGCATGCGTCCGGAAATAAGAAAAGCTTACTTCCCCCGTTTTTTAAAATCACAGCTTCTAGAAGGTTTACATGATTTCATAAAAACACGAGTTTTTAGAAAATTTGTTTTATTTCATAAATGGAATCTACAAAGTATGCACATTCTACGTCATAACGACTTTCTATAGTTTGCGCATGCATCCGGAAATAAGAAAAGCTTCTTCCACCATTTTTTAAAATCACAGCTTCTAGAAGGTTTACATGATTTCGTAAAAAACACGAGTTTTTAAAAAATCTGTATTATTTCATAAATGGAATCTACAAAGTATGCACATTCTACGTCATAACGACTTTCTGTTGTTTGCGCATGCGTCCGGAAATAAGAAAAGCTTACTTCCACCGTTTTTTAAAATCACAGCTTCTAGAAGGTTTACATGATTTCGTAAAAAACACGAGTTTTTAGAAAATGTATTTTATTTCATAAATAGAATCAACAAAGTATGCACATTCTACATCATAACGACGTTCTATAGTTTGCACATGTGTCCGGAAAAAAGAAAAGCTTACTTCCACCGATTTTTAAAATCACAGCTTCTAGGAGGTTTACATGATTTCGTAAAAAACACGATTTTTAGAAAATGTGTTTTATTTCATAAATGGAATCTACAAAGTATGCACATTTTATGTCATAACGACTTTGTATAGTTTGCGCATGCGTCCCAAAATAACAAAAGCTTACTTCCACCGTTTTTTAAAATCACAGCTTCTAGAAGGTTTACATGATTTCGTAAAAAACACGAGTTTTTAGAAAATGTGTTTTATTTCATAAGTGGAATCAACAAAGTATACATATTCTACGTCATAACGACTTTCTATAGTTTGCGCATTCGTCCAGAAATAAGAAAAGCTTACTTCCCCCGTTTTTTAAAATCACAGCTTCTAGAAGGTTTACATGATTTCGTAAAAAACACGAGTTTTTAGAAAATGTGTTTTATTTCATAAATGGAATCAACAAAGTATGCAGATTCTACGTCATAACGACTTTCTATAGTTTGCGCATGCGTCCGGAAATGAGAAAAGCTTACTTCCCCCGTTTGTTAAAATCACAGCTTCTAGATGGTTTAAATGATTTCGTAAAAAACACGAGTTTTTAGAAAATGTGTTTTATTTCATAAATGGAATCTACAAAGTATGCACATTCTACGTCATAACGACTTTCTATAGTTTATGCATCCGGCCGGAAATAAGAAAAGCTTACTTCCACTGTTTTTTAAAATCACAGCTTCTAGAAGGTTTACATGATTTCTTAAAAAACACGAGTTTTTAGAAAATGTGTTTTATATCATAAATGGAATCAACAAAGTATGCACATTCTACATCCTAACGACTTTGTATAGTTTGCGCATGCGTCCGGAAGTAACAAAAGCTTACTTCCACTGTTTTTTAAAATCACAGCTTCTAGAAGGTTTACATGATTTCGTAAAAAACACGAGTTTTTAGAAAATGTGTTTTATTTCATCAATGGAATCTACAAAGTATGCACATTCTACGTCATAACGACATTCTATAGTTTGCGCATGCGTCCGGAAATAAGAAAAGCTTACTTCCACCGTTTTTTAAAATCACAGCTTCTAGAAGGTTTACATGATTTCGTAAAAAACACGAGTTTTTAGAAAACGTGTTTTATTTCATAAATGGAATCTACAAAGTATGCACATTCTACGTCATAATGAATTTCTATAGTTTGCACATGCGTCCGGAAATAAGAAAAGCTTACTTCCACCGTTTTTTAAAATCACAGCTTCTTGAAGGTTTACATGATTTCATAAAAAACACGGGTTTTTAGAAAATGTGTTTTATTTCATAAATGGAATCTACAAAGTATGCACATTCTACGTCATAACGACTTTCTATAGGTTGCGCATGCATCCGGAAATAAGAAAAGCTTCTTCCACCATTTTTTAAAATCACAGCTTCTAGAAGGTTTACATGATTTCGTAAAAAACACGAGTTTTTAAAAAATGTGTATTATTTCATAAATGGAATCTACAAAGTATGCACATTCTACGTCATAACGACTTTCTGTTGTTTGCGCATGCGTCCGGAAATAAGAAAAGCTTACTTCCACCGTTTTTTAAAATCACAGCTTCTAGAAGGTTTACATGATTTCGTAAAAAACACGAGTTTTTAGAAAATGTGTTTTATTTCATAAATGCAATCTACAAAGTATGCACATTCTACGTGATAACGACTTTCTATTGTTTGCACATGCGTCTGGAAATAAGAAAAGCTTACTTCCACCCTTTTTTAAAATCACAGCTTCTAGAAGGTTTACATGATTTCGTCAAAAACACGAATTTTTAGAAAATGTATTTTATTTCATAAATAGAATCAACAAAGTATGCACATTATACGTCATAACGACTTTCTATAGTTTGCACATGCGTCCGAAAAAAAGATAAGCTTACTTCCACCGTTTTTTAAAATCACAGCTTCTAGAAGGTTTACATGATTTCGTAAAAAACATGAGTTTTTAGAAAATGTGTTTTATTTCATAAATGGAATCAACAAAGTATGCACATTCTACGTCATGATTACTTCCACTGTTTTTTAAAATCACAGCTTCTCGAAGGTTTACATGATTTCGTAAAAAACACGGGTTTTTAGAAAATGTGTTTTATTTCATAAATGGAATCTACAAAGTATGCATATTCTACGTCATAACGACTTTCTATAGTTTGCGCATGCGTCCGGAAATAAGAAAAGCTTACTTCCACCATTTTTTAAAATCACAGCTTCTAGAAAGTTTACATGATTTCGTAAAAAACACGAGTTTTTAGAAAATGTGTTTTATTTCATAAATGGAATCTACAATGTATGCACATTCTACGTCATAATGACTTTCTATAGTTTGCGCATGCTTCCGGAAATAAGAAAAGCTTACTTCCACCGTTTTTTAAAATCACAGCTTCTAGAAGGTTTACATGATTTCGTAAAAAACACGAGTTTTTAGAAAATGTGTTTTATTTCATCAATGGAATCTACAATGTATGCACATTCTACATCATAACGACTTTCTATAGTTTGCGCATGCGTCCAGAAATAAGAAACGCTTACTTCCCCCATTTTTTAAAATCACAGCTTCTTGAAGGTTTACATGATTTCGTAAAAAACACGGGTTTTTAGAAAATGTGTTTTATTTCATAAATGGAATCTACAAAGTATGCACATTCTACGTCATAACGACTTTCTATAGTTTGCGTATCCGTCCGGAAATAAGAAAAGCTTACTTCCCCTGTTTTTGAACATCACAGCTTCTAGAAGGTTTACATGATTTGTTAAAAAACATGAGTTTTTAGAAAATGTGTTTTATTTTATCAATGGAATCAACAAAGTATGCACATTCTACGTCATAATGACTTTCTATAGTTTGCGCATGCTTCCGGAAATAAGAAAGGCTTACTTCCACCGTTTTTTAAAATCACAGCTTCTAGAAGGTTTACATGATTTCGTAAAAAAAAAGAGCTTTTAGAAAATGTGTTTTATTTCATAAATGGAATCTACAAAGTATGCACATTCTACGTCATAACGACTTTCTACAGTTTGCACATACGTCCGGAAATAAGAAAAGCTTACTTCCACCGTTTTTTAAAATCACAGCTTCTAAAAGGTTTACATGATTTCGTAAAAAACACGAGTTTTTAGAAAATGTGTTTTATTTCATAAATGGAATCTACAAAGTATGCACATTCTACGACATAACGACTTTCTATAGTTTGCGCATGCGTCCGGAAATAAGAAAAGCTTACTTCCACCGTTTTTTAAAATCACAGCTTCTAGAAGGTTTACATGATTTCGTAAAAAACACGAGTTTTTAGAAAATGTGTTTTATTTCATAAATGGAATCTACAAAGTATGCACATTCTACGTCATAACGACTTTCTATAGTTCATGCATCCGTCCGGAAATAAGAAAAGCTTACTTCCACCATTTTTTAAAATCACAGCTTCTAGAAGGTTTACATGATTTCTTAAAAAACACGAGTTTTTAGAAAATGTGTTTTATTTCATAAATGGAATCATCAAAGTATGCACATTCTACGTCATAACGACTTTCTATAGTTTGCGCATTCGTCCGGAAATAAGAAAAGCTTACTTCCACCGTTTTTTAAAATCACAGCTTCTAGAAGGTTTACATGATTTCGTAAAAAACACGACTTTTTAGAAAATGTGTTTTATTTTATAAATGGAATCTACAAAGTATGCACATTCTATGTCATAACGACATTCTATAGTTTGCGCATGCGTCCGGAAATAAGAAAAGCTTACTTCCACCGTTTTTTAAAATTACAGCTTATAGAAGGTTTACATGATTTCGTAAAAAACACGAGTTTTTAGAAAATGTGTTTTATTTCATAAATGGAATCTACAAAGTATGCACATTCTACATCATAACGACTTTCTATAGTTTGCGCATGCGTCCGGAAATAAGAAAAGCTTACTTCCACCGTTTTTTAAAATCACAGCTTCTCGAAGGTTTACATGATTTCGTAAAAAACACGGGTTTTTAGAAAATGTATTTTATTTCATAAATGGAATCTACAAAGTATGCACATTCTATGTCATAACGACTTTATATAGTTTGCGCATGCATCCGGAAATAAGAAAAGCTTACTTCCACCATTTTTTAAAATCACAGCTTCTAGAAGGTTTACATGATTTCGTAAAAAACACGAGTTTTTAGAAAATGTGTTTTATTTAATAAACGGAATCTACAAAGTATGCACATTCTACGTCATAACGACTTTCTGTGGTTTGCGCATGCGTCCGGAAATAAGAAAAGCTTACTTCCACCGTTTTTTAAAATCACAGCTTCTAGAAGGTTTACATGATTTCGTAAAAAACACGACTTTTTAGAAAATGTGTTTTATTTCATAAATGGAATCTACAAAGTATGCACATTCTACGTCATAACGACTTTGTATTGTTTGCGCATGCGTCCGGAAATAACAAAAGCTTACTTCCAACGTTTTTTAAAATCACAACTTCTAGAAGGTTTACATGATTTCGTAAAAAACACGAGTTTTTAGAAAATGTGTTTTATTTCATAAATGGAATCTACAAAGTATGCACATTCTACGTCATAACGAGTTTCTATAGTTTGCGCATGCGTCCGGAAATAAGAAAAGCTTAATTCCCCCGTTTTTTAAAATCACAGCTTCTAGAAGGTTTACATGATTTCTTAAAAAACACGAGTTTTTAGAAAATGTGTTTTATTTCATAAATGGAATCAACAAAGTATGCACATTCTACGTCATAATGACTTTCTATAGTTTGCGCATGCGTTTGGAAATAAGAAAAGCTTACTTCCCCCGTTTTTTAAAATCACAGCTTCTAGAAGGTTTACATGATTTCTTAAAAAACACGAGTTTTTAGAAAACGTGTTTTATTTCATAAATGGAATCGAAAAAGTATGCACATTCTACGTCATAACGACTTTCTATAGTTTGCGCATGCGTCCGGAAATAAGAAAAGCTTAATTCCACCGTTTTTTAAAATCATAGGTTCTAGAAGGTTTACATGATTTCGTAAAAAACACTAGTTTTTAGAAAATGTGTTTCATTTCATAAATGGAATCTACAAAGTATGCACATTCTACGTCATAACGACTTTATATTGTTTGCGCATGCGTCTGGAAATAAGAAAAGCTTACTTCCACCATTTTTTAAAATCACATCTTCTAGAATGTTTACATGATTTCGTAAAAAACACGAGTTTTTAGAAAATGTATTTTATTTCATAAATAGAATCAACAAAGTATTCACATTCTATGTCATAACGACTTTCTATAGTTTGCACATGCGTCCAGAAATAAGAAAAGCTTAATTCCACCGTTTTTTAAAATCACAGCTTCTAGAAGGTTTACATGATTTCGTAAAAAACACGAGTTTTTAGAAAATGTGTTTTATTTCATAAATGGAATCAACAAAGTATGCACATTCTACGTCATAACGACTTTCTATAGTTTATGCATCCGTCCGGAAATAAGAAAAGCTTACTTCCACCGTTTTTTAAAATCACAGCTTCTAGAAGGTTTACATGATATCTTAAAAAACACGAGTTTTTAGAAAATGTGTTTTATTTCATAAATGGAATCAACAAAGTATGCACATTCTACGTCATAACGACTTTCTATAGTTTGCGCATTCGTCCGGAAATAAGAAAAGCTTACTTCCACCGTTTTTTAAAATCACAGCTTCTAGAAGGTTTACATGATTTCGTAAAAAACACTACTTTTTAGAAAATGTGTTTTATTTTATAAATGGAATCTACAAAGTATGCACATTCTACATCATAACGACATTCTATAGTTTGCGCATGCGTCCGGAAATAAGAAAAGCTTACTTCCACCGTTTTTTAAATTACAGCTTCTAGAAGCTTTACATGATTTCGTAAAAAACACGAGTTTTTAGAAAATGTGTTTTATTTCATAAATGGAATCAACAAAGTATGCACATTCTACGTCATAACGACTTTCTAAAGTTTGCGCATGCATCCGGAAATAAGAAAAGCTTACTTCCACCATTTTTTAAAATCACAGCTTCTAGAAAGTTTACATGATTTCGTAAAAAACACGAGTTTTTAGAAAATGTGTTTTATTTCATAAATGGAATCTACAAAGTATGCACATTCTACGTCATAATGACTTTCTATAGTTTGCGCATTCGTCCGGAAATAAGAAAAGCTTACTTCAACCGTTTTTTAAAATCACAGCTTCTAGAAGGTTTACATGATTTCGTAAAAAACACGAGTTTTTAGAAAATGTGTTTTATTTCATAAATGGAATCAACAAAGTATGCACATTCTACGTCATAACGACTTTCTATAGTTTGCGCATGCGTTTGGAAATAAGAAAAGCTTACTTCCCCCGTTTTTTAAAATCACAGCTTCTAGAAGGTTTACATGATTTCTTAAAAAACACAGTTTTTAGAAAATGTGTTTTATTTCATAAATAGAATCAACAAAGTATTCACATTCTACGTCATAACGACATTCTATAGTTTGCGCATGCGTTCGGAAATAAGAAAAGCTTACTTCCACTGTTTTTTAAAATCACAGCTACTAGAAGGTTTACATGATTTCGTAAAAAACACGAGTTTTTAGAAAATGTGTTTTATTTCATAAATGCAATCTACAAAGTATGCACATTCTACGTGATAACGACTTTCTATTGTTTGCACATGCGTCTGGAAGTAAGAAAAGCTTACTTCCACCGTTTTTTAAAATCACAGCTTCTAGAAGGTTTACATGATTTCGTAAAAAACACGAGTTTTTAGAAAATGTATTTTATTTCATCAATAGAATCAACAAAGTATGCACATTCTACATCATAACGACTTTCTATAGTTTGCACATGCGTCCGGAAAAAAGAAAAGCTTACTTCCACCGTTTTTTAAAATCACAGCTTCTAGAAGGTTTACATGATTTCGTAAAAAACATGAGTTTTTAGAAAATGTTTTTTATTTTATAAATGGAATCAACAAAGCATGCACATTCTACGTCATAACGACTTTCCATAGTTTGCGCATGCGTCCGGAAATAAGAAAAGCTTACTTCCACCATTTTTTAAAATCACAGCTTCTAGAAAGTTTACATGATTTCGTAAAAAATACGAGTTTTTAGAAAATGTGTTTTATTTCATAAATGAAATCTGCAAAGTATGCACATTCTACGTCATAACGACTTTCTATAGTTTGCGCATGCTTCCGGAAATTAGAAAAGCTTACTTCCACCGTTTTTTAAAATCACAGCTTCTAGAAGGTTTACATGATTTCGTAAAAAACACGAGTTTTTAGAAAATGTGTTTTATTTCATAAATGGAATCAACAAAGTATGCACATTCTACGTCATAACGACTTTGTATAGTTTGCGCATGCGTCCGGAAATAACAAAAGCTTACTTCCACTGTTTTTTAAAATCACAGCTTCTAGAAGGTTTACATGATTTCGTAAAAAACACGAATTTTTAGAAAATGTGTTTTATTTCATCAATCGAATCTACAAAGTATGCACATTCTATGTCATAACGACATTCTATAGTTTGCGCATGCCTCCGGAAATAAGAAAAGCTTACTTCCACCGTTTTTTAAAATCACAGCTTCTAGAAGGTTTACATGATTTCGTAAAAAACACGAGTTTTTAGAAAATGTGTTTTATTTCACAAATGGAATCTACAAAGTATGCACATTCTACGTCATAAAGAGTTTCTATTGTTTGCACATGCGTCTGGAAATAAGAAAAGCTTACTTCCACCCTTTTTTAAAATCACAGCTTCTAGAAGGTTTACATGATTTCGTCAAAAACACGAGTTTTTAGAAAATGTGTTTTATTTCATAAATGGAATCTACAAAGTATGCACATTCTACGTCATAACGACATTCTATAGTTTGCGCATGCGTTCGGAAATAAGAAAAGCTTACTTCCACCGTTTTTTATAATCACAGCTTCTAGAAGGTTTACAAGATTTCGTAAAAAACACGAGTTCTTAGAAAATGTGTTTTATTTCATAAATGGAATCCACAAAGTATGCACATTCTACGTCATAACGACATTCTATAGTTTGCACATGCGTCCGGAAATAAGAAAAGCTTACTTCCACCGTTTTTTAAAATCACAGCTTCTAGAAGGTTTACATGATTTCTTAAAAAACACGAGTTTTTATAAAATGTGTTTTATTTCATAAATGGAATCAACAAAGTATGCACATTCTACATCCTAACGACTTTGTATAGTTTGCGCATGCGTCCGGAAATAACAAAAGCTTACTTCCACTGTTTTTTAAAATCACAGCTTCTAGAAGGTTTACATGATTTCGTAAAAAACACGAGTTTTTAGAAAATGTGTTTTATTTCATCAATGGAATCTAGAAAGTATGCACATTCTACGTCATAACGACATTCTATAGTTTGCGCATGCGTCCGGAAATAAGAAAAGCTTACTTCCACCATTTTTTAAAATCACAGCTTCTAGAAGGTTTACATGATTTCGTAAAAAACACGAGTTTTTAGAAAATGTGTTTTATTTCATAAATGGAACCTACAAAGTATGCACATTCTACGTCATAACGACATTCTATAGTTTGCGCATTTGTTCGGAAATAAGAAAAGCTTACTTCCACCGTTTTTTATAATCACAGCTTCTAGAAGGTTTACATGATTTCGTAAAAAACACGAGTTTTTAGAAAATGTGTTTTATTTCATAAATGGAATCTACAAAGTATGCACATTCTACGTCATAATGACTTTCTATAGTTTGCACATGCGTCCGGAAATAAGAAAAGCTTACTTCCACCGTTTTTTAAAATCACAGCTTCTTGAAGGTTTACATGATTTCGTAAAAAACACGGGTTTTTAGAAAATGTGTTTTATTTCATAAATGGAATCTACAAAGTATGCACATTCTACGTCATAACGACTTTCTATAGTTTGCGCATGCATCCGGAAATAATAAAAGCTTACTTCCACCATTGTTTAAAATCACAGCTTCTAGAAGGTTTACATGATTTCGTAAAAAACACGAGTTTTAGAAAATGTGTATTATTTCATAAATGTAATCTACAAAGTATGCACATTCTACGTCATAACGACTTTCTGTTGTTTGCGCATGCGTCTGGAAATAAGAAAAGCTTACTTCCACCGTTTTTTAAAATCACAGCTTCTAGAAGGTTTACATGATTTCGTAAAAAACAAGAGTTTTTAGAAAATGTGTTTTATTTCATAAATGCAATCTACAAAGTATGCACATTCTAGGTCATAACGACTTTCTATTTTTTGCACATGCGTCTGGAAATAAGAAAAGCTTACTTCCACCCTTTTTTAAAATCACAGCTTCTAGAAGGTTTACATGATTTCGTCAAAAACACGAGTTTTTAGAAAATGTATTTTATTTCATAAATAGAATCAACAAAGTATGCACATTCTACATCATAACGACTTTCTATATTTTGCACATGCGTCCGAAAAAAAGAAAATCTTACTTCCACCGTTTTTTAAAATCACACCTTCTAGAAGGTTTGCATGATTTCGTAAAAAACATGAGTTTTTAGAAAATGTGTTTTATTTCATAAATGGAATCAACAAAGTATGCACATTCTACGTCATAACGACTTTCCATAGTTTGCGCATGCGTCCGGAAATAAGAAAAGCTTACTTCCACCGATTTTTAAAATCACAGCTTCTAGGAGGTTTAGATGATTTCGTAAAAAACACGAGTTTTTAGAAAATGTGTTTTATTTCATAAATGGAATCTACAAAGTATGCACATTCTACGTCATAATGACTTTCTATAGTTTGCACATGCGTCCGGAAATAAGAAAAGCTTACTTCCACCGTTTTTTAAAATCACAGCTTCTTGAAGGTTTACATGATTTCGTAAAAAACACGGGTTTTTAGAAAATGTGTTTTATTTCATAAATGGAATCTACAAAGTATGCACATTCTACGTGATAACGACTTTCTATTGTTTGCACATGCGTCTGGAAATAAGAAAAGCTTACTTCCACCCTTTTTTAAAATCACAGCTTCTAGAAGGTTTACATGATTTCGTCAAAAACACGAATTTTTAGAAAATGTATTTTATTTCATAAATAGAATCAACAAAGTATGCACATTATACGTCATAACGACTTTCTATAGTTTGCACATGCGTCCGAAAAAAAGAAAAGCTTACTTCCACCGTTTTTTAAAATCACAGCTTCTAGAAGGTTTACATGATTTCGTAAAAAACATGAGTTTTTAGAAAATGTGTTTTATTTCATAAATGGAATCAACAAAGTATGCACATTCTACGTCATAACAAATTTCTATAGCTTGCACATTCGTCCGGAAATAAGAAAAGCTTACTTCCACCGTTTTTTAAAATCACAGCTTCTAGAAGGTTTACATGATCTCGTAAAAAACACGAGTTTTTAGAAAATGTGTTTTATTTCATAAATGGAATCAACAAAGTATGCATATTCTACGTCATAACGACTTTCTATAGTTTACGCATTCGTCCAGAAATAAGAAAAGCTTACTTCCCCCGTTTTTTAAAATCACAGCTTCTAGAAGGTTTACATGATTTCGTAACAAACACGAGTTTTTAGAAAATGTGTTTTATTTCATAAATGGAATCAACAAAGTATGCAGATTCTACGTCATAACGACTTTCTATAGTTTGCGCATTCGTCCGGAAATAAGGAAAGCTTACTTCCCCCGTTTTTTAAAATCACAGCTTCTAGATGGTTTACATGATTTCGTAAAAAACATGAGTTTTTAGAAAATGTGTTTTATTTCATAAATGGAATCAACAAAGTATGCACATTCTACGTCATAACGACTTTCTATAGTTTGCGCATTCGTCCGGAAATAAGAAAAGCTTAATCAACCATTTTTTAAAATCACAGCTTCTAGAAGGTTTACATGATTTCGTAAAAAACACAAGTTTTTAGAAAATGTGTTTTATTTCATAAATGGAATCTAAAAAGTATGCACATTCTACGTCATAACGAAATTCTATAGTTTGCGCATTCGTCCGGAAATAAGAAAAGCTTACTTCCACCTTTTTTTAAAATCACAGCTTCTAGAAGGTTTACATGATTTCGTAAAAAACACGAGTTTTTAGAAAATGTGTTTTGTTTCATAAATGGAATCTACAAAGTATGCACATTCTACGTCATAACGACTTTCTATAGTTTGCGCATGCGTTTGGAAATAAGAAAAGCTTACTTCCCCCGTTTTTTAAAATCACAGCTTCTAGAAGGTTTACATGATTTCTTAAAAAACACGAGTTTTTAGAAAATGTGTTTTATTTCATAAATAGAATCAACAAAGTATCCACATTCTAAGTCATAACGACATTCTATAGTTTGCGCATGCGTACGGAAATAAGAAAAGCTTACTTACACCGTTTTTTAAAATCACAGCTACTAGAAGGTTTACATGATTTCGTAAAAAACACGAGTTTTTAGAAAATGTGTTTTATTTCATAAATGCAATCTACAAAGTATGCACATTCTACGTGATAACGACTTTCTATTGTTTGCACATGCGTCTGGAAGTAAGAAAAGATTACTTCCACCGTTTTTTAAAATCACAGCTTCTAGAAGGTTTACATGATTTCGTAAAAAACACGAGTTTTTAGAAAATGTATTTTATTTCATAAATAGAATCAACAAAGTATGCACATTCTACATCATAACGACGTTCTATAGTTTGCACATGCGTCCGGAAAAAAGAAAAGCTTACTTCCACCGATTTTTAAAATCACAGCTTCTAGGAGGTTTACATGATTTCGTAAAAAACACGATTTTTAGAAAATGTGTTTTATTTCATAAATGGAATCTACAAAGTATGCACATTTTATGTCATAACGACTTTGTATAGTATGCGCATGCGTCCCAAAATAACAAAAGCTTACTTCCACCGTTTTTTAAAATCACAGCTTCTAGAAGGTTTACATGATTTCGTAAAAAACACGAGTTTTTAGAAAATGTGTTTTATTTCATAAGTGGAATCAACAAAGTATACATATTCTACGTCATAACGACTTTCTATAGTTTGCGCATTCGTCCAGAAATAAGAAAAGCTTACTTCCCCCGTTTTTTAAAATCACAGCTTCTAGAAGGTTTACATGATTTCGTAAAAAACACGAGTTTTTAGAAAATGTGTTTTATTTCATAAATGGAATCAACAAAGTATGCAGATTCTACGTCATAACGACTTTCTATAGTTTGTGCATGCGTCCGGAAATAAGAAAAGCTTACTTCCCCCGTTTTTTAAAATCACAGCTTCTAGATGGTTTAAATGATTTCGTAAAAAACACGAGTTTTTAGAAAATGTGTTTTATTTCATAAATGGAATCTACAAAGTATGCACATTCTACGTCATAACGACTTTCTATAGTTTATGCATCCGGCCGGAAATAAGAAAAGCTTACTTCCACTGTTTTTTAAAATCACAGCTTCTAGAAGGTTTTCATGATTTCTTAAAAAACACGAGTTTTTAGAAAATGTGTTTTATATCATAAATGGAATCAACAAAGTATGCACATTCTACATCCTAACGACTTTGTATAGTTTGCGCATGCGTCCGGAAGTAACAAAAGCTTACTTCCACTGTTTTTTAAAATCACAGCTTCTAGAAGGTTTACATGATTTCGTAAAAAACACGAGTTTTTAGAAAATGTGTTTTATTTCATCAATGGAATCTACAAAGTATGCACATTCTACGTCATAACGACATTCTATAGTTTGCGCATGCGTCCGGAAATAAGAAAAGCTTACTTCCACCGTTTTTTAAAATCACAGCTTCTAGAAGGTTTACATGATTTCGTAAAAAACTCGAGTTTTTAGAAAATGTGTTTTATTTCATAAATGGAATCTACAAAGTATGCACATTCTACGTCATAACGACATTCTTTAGTTTGCGCATGCGTACGGAAATAAGAAAAGCTTACTTCCACCGTTTTTTAAAATCACAGCTTCTAGAATGTTTACATGATTTTGTAAAAAACATGAGTTTTTAGAAAATGTGTTTTATTTCATAAATGGAATCTACAAAGTATTCACATTCTACGTCATAAGGACTTTCTATAGTTTGCGCATGCGTCCGGAAATAAGAAAAGCTTACTTCCACCGTTTTTTAAAATCACAGCTTCTAGAAGGTTTACATGATTTCGTAAAAAACACGGGTTTTTAGAAAATGTGTTTTATTTCATAAATGGAATCTACAAAGTATGAACATTCTACGTCATAACGACTTTCTGTATTTTGCGCATGCGTCCGGAAATAAGAAAAGCTTACTTCCCCCGTTTTTTAAAATCACAGCTTCTAGAAGGTTTACATGATTTCTTAAAAACACGAGTTTTTAGAAAATTTGTTTTATTTCATAAATGGAATCTACAAAGTATGCACATTCTACGTCATAACGACTTTCTATAGTTTGCGCATGCATCCGGAAATAAGAAAAGCTTCTTCCACCATTTTTTAAAATCACAGCTTCTAGAAGGTTTACATGATTTCGTAAAAAACACGAGTTTTTAAAAAATGTGTATTATTTCATAAATGGAATCTACAAAGTATGCACATTCTACGTCATAACGACTTTCTGTTGTTTGCGCATGCGTCCGGAAATAAGAAAAGCTTACTTCCACCGTTTTTTAAAATCACAGCTTCTAGAAGGTTTACATGATTTCGTAAAAAACACGAGTTTTTAGAAAATGTATTTTATTTCATAAATAGAATCAACAAAGTATGCACATTCTACATCATAACGACGTTCTATAGTTTGCACATGTGTCCGGAAAAAAGAAAAGCTTACTTCCACCGATTTTTAAAATCACAGCTTCTAGGAGGTTTACATGATTTCGTAAAAAACACGATTTTTAGAAAATGTGTTTTATTTCATAAATGGAATCTACAAAGTATGCACATTTTATGTCATAACGACTTTGTATAGTTTGCGCATGCGTCCCAAAATAACAAAAGCTTACTTCCACCGTTTTTTAAAATCACAGCTTCTAGAAGGTTTACATGATTTCGTAAAAAACACGAGTTTTTAGAAAATGTGTTTTATTTCATAAGTGGAATCAACAAAGTATACATATTCTACGTCATAACGACTTTCTATAGTTTGCGCATTCGTCCAGAAATAAGAAAAGCTTACTTCCCCCGTTTTTTAAAATCACAGCTTCTAGAAGGTTTACATGATTTCGTAAAAAACACGAGTTTTTAGAAAATGTGTTTTATTTCATAAATGGAATCAACAAAGTATGCAGATTCTACGTCATAACGACTTTCTATAGTTTGCGCATGCGTCCGGAAATGAGAAAAGCTTACTTCCCCCGTTTGTTAAAATCACAGCTTCTAGATGGTTTAAATGATTTCGTAAAAAACACGAGTTTTTAGAAAATGTGTTTTATTTCATAAATGGAATCTACAAAGTATGCACATTCTACGTCATAACGACTTTCTATAGTTTATGCATCCGGCCGGAAATAAGAAAAGCTTACTTCCACTGTTTTTTAAAATCACAGCTTCTAGAAGGTTTACATGATTTCTTAAAAAACACGAGTTTTTAGAAAATGTGTTTTATATCATAAATGGAATCAACAAAGTATGCACATTCTACATCCTAACGACTTTGTATAGTTTGCGCATGCGTCCGGAAGTAACAAAAGCTTACTTCCACTGTTTTTTAAAATCACAGCTTCTAGAAGGTTTACATGATTTCGTAAAAAACACGAGTTTTTAGAAAATGTGTTTTATTTCATCAATGGAATCTACAAAGTATGCACATTCTACGTCATAACGACATTCTATAGTTTGCGCATGCGTCCGGAAATAAGAAAAGCTTACTTCCACCGTTTTTTAAAATCACAGCTTCTAGAAGGTTTACATGATTTCGTAAAAAACACGAGTTTTTAGAAAACGTGTTTTATTTCATAAATGGAATCTACAAAGTATGCACATTCTACGTCATAATGAATTTCTATAGTTTGCACATGCGTCCGGAAATAAGAAAAGCTTACTTCCACCGTTTTTTAAAATCACAGCTTCTTGAAGGTTTACATGATTTCATAAAAAACACGGGTTTTTAGAAAATGTGTTTTATTTCATAAATGGAATCTACAAAGTATGCACATTCTACGTCATAACGACTTTCTATAGGTTGCGCATGCATCCGGAAATAAGAAAAGCTTCTTCCACCATTTTTTAAAATCACAGCTTCTAGAAGGTTTACATGATTTCGTAAAAAACACGAGTTTTTAAAAAATGTGTATTATTTCATAAATGGAATCTACAAAGTATGCACATTCTACGTCATAACGACTTTCTGTTGTTTGCGCATGCGTCCGGAAATAAGAAAAGCTTACTTCCACCGTTTTTTAAAATCACAGCTTCTAGAAGGTTTACATGATTTCGTAAAAAACACGAGTTTTTAGAAAATGTGTTTTATTTCATAAATGCAATCTACAAAGTATGCACATTCTACGTGATAACGACTTTCTATTGTTTGCACATGCGTCTGGAAATAAGAAAAGCTTACTTCCACCCTTTTTTAAAATCACAGCTTCTAGAAGGTTTACATGATTTCGTCAAAAACACGAATTTTTAGAAAATGTATTTTATTTCATAAATAGAATCAACAAAGTATGCACATTATACGTCATAACGACTTTCTATAGTTTGCACATGCGTCCGAAAAAAAGATAAGCTTACTTCCACCGTTTTTTAAAATCACAGCTTCTAGAAGGTTTACATGATTTCGTAAAAAACATGAGTTTTTAGAAAATGTGTTTTATTTCATAAATGGAATCAACAAAGTATGCACATTCTACGTCATAACGACTTTCCATAGTTTGCGCATGCGTCCGGAAATAAGAAAAGCTTACTTCCACCGATTTTTAAAATCACAGCTTCTAGAAGGTTTACATGATCTCGTAAAAAACACGAGTTTTTAGAAAATGTGTTTTATTTCATAAATGGAATCAACAAAGTATGCATATTCTACGTCATAACGACTTTCTATAGTTTGCGCATTCGTCCAGAAATAAGAAAAGCTTACTTCCCCCGTTTTTTAAAATCACAGCTTCTAGAAGGTTTACATGATTTCGTAACAAACACGAGTTTTTAGAAAATGTGTTTTATTTCATAAATGGAATCAACAAAGTATGCAGATTCTACGTCATAACGACTTTCTATAGTTTGCGCATGCGTCCGGAAATAAAAAAAAGCTTACTTCCCCCGTTTTTTAAAATCACAGCTTCTAGATGGTTTACATGATTTCGTAAAAAACACGAGTTTTTAGAAAATGTGTTTTATTTCATAAATGGAATCAACAAAGTATGCACATTCTACGTCATAACGACTTTCTATAGTTTGCGCATTCGTCCGGAAATAAGAAAAGCTTAATCAACCGTTTTTTAAAATCACAGCTTCTAGAAGGTTTACATGATTTCGTAAAAAACACGAGTTTTTAGAAAATGTGTTTTATTTCATAAATGGAATCTAAAAAGTATGCACATTCTACGTCATAACGACATTCTATAGTTTGCGCATGCGTCCGGAAATAAGAAAAGCTTACTTCCACCTTTTTTTAAAATCACAGCTTCCAGAAGGTTTACATGATTTCGTAAAAAACACGAGTTTTTAGAAAATGTGTTTTATTTCATAAATGGAATCTACAAAGTATGCACATTCTACGTCATAATGACTTTCTATAGTTTGCGCATGCGTTTGGAAATAAGAAAAGCTTACTTCCCTCGTTTTTTAAAATCACAGCTTCTAGAAGGTTTACATGATTTCTTAAAAAACACGAGTTTTTAGAAAATGTGTTTTATTTCATAAATAGAATCAACAAAGTATCCACATTCTACGTCATAACGACATTCTATAGTTTGCGCATGCATCCGGAAATAAGAAAAGCTTACTTACACCGCAATCTACAAAGTATGCACATTCTAAGTGATAACGACTTTCTATTGTTTGCACATGCGTCTGGAAGTAAGAAAAGATTACTTCCACCGTTTTTTAAAATCACAGCTTCTAGAAGGTTTACATGATTTCGTAAAAAACACGAGTTTTTAGAAAATGTATTTTATTTCATAAATAGAATCAACAAAGTATGCACATTCTACATCATAACGACGTTCTATAGCTTGCACATGCGTCCGGAAAAAAGAAAAGCTTACTTCCACCGTTTTTTAAAATCACAGCTTCTAGAAGGTTTACATGATTTCGTAAAAAACATGAGTTTTTAGAAAATGTGTTTTATTTTATAAATGGAATCAACAAAGTATGCACATTCTACGTCATAACGACTTTCCATAGTTTGCGCATGCGTCCGGAAATAAGAAAAGCTTACTTCCACCGATTTTTAAAATCACAGCTTCTAGAAGGTTTACATGATTTCGTAAAAAACACAATTTTTAGAAAATGTGTTTTATTTCATAAATGGAATCTACAAACTATGCACATTTCACGTCATAACGACTTTGTATAGTTTGCGCATGCGTCCCAAAATAACAAAAGCTTACTTCCACCGTTTTTTAAAATCACAGCTTCTAGAAGGTTTACATGATTTCGTAAAAAACATGAGTTTTTAGAAAATGTGTTTTATTTCATAAATGGAATCAACAAAGTATGCATATTCTACGTCATAACGACTTTCTATAGTTTGCGCATTCGTCCATAAATAAGAAAAGGTTACTTCCCCCGTTTTTTAAAATCACAGCTTCTAAAATGTTTACATGATTTCGTAACAAACAATAGTTTTTAGAAAATGTGTTTTATTTCATAAATGGAATCAACAAAGTATGCACATTCTATGTCATAACGACTTTCTATAGTTTGCGCATGCGTCCGGAAATAAGAAAAGCTTACTTCCCCCGTTTTTTAAAATCACAGCTTCTAGAAGGTTTACATGATTTCTTAAAAAACACGAGTTTTTAGAAAATGTGTTTTATTTCATAAATGGAATCTACAAAGTATGCACATTCTACGTCATAACGACTTTCTATAGTTTATGCATCCGTCCGGAAATAAGAAAAGCTTACTTCCACCGTTTTTTAAAATCACAGCTTCTAGAAGGTTTACATGATTTCTTAAAAAACACGACTTTTTAGAAAATGTGTTTTATTTTATAAATGGAATCTACAAAGTATGCACATTCTACGTCATAACGACATTCTATAGTTTGAGCATGCGTCCGGAAATAAGAAAAGCTTACTTCCACCGTTTTTTAAAATTACAGCTTCTAGAAGCTTTACATGATTTCGTAAAAAACACGAGTTTTTAGAAAATGTGTTTTATTTCATAAATGGAATCTACAAAGTATGCACATTCTACATCATAACGACTTTCTATAGTTTGCGCATGCGTCCGGAAATAAAAAAAGCTTACTTCCACCGTTTTTTAAAATCACAGCTTCTCGAAGGTTTACATGATTTCGTAAAAAACACGGGTTTTTAGAAAATGTGTTTTATTTCATAAATGGAATCTACAAAGTATGCACATTCTACGTCCTAACGACTTTCTATAGTTTGCGCATGCATCCGGAAATAAGAAAAGCTTACTTCCACCATTTTTTAAAATCACAACTTCTAGAAAGTTTACATGATTTCGTAAAAAACACGAGTTTTTAGAAAATGTGTTTTATTTCATAAATGGAATCTACAAAGTATGCACATTCTATGTCATAACGACTTTCTATAGTTTGCGCATGCTTCCGGAAATAAGAAAAGCTTACTTCCCCCGTTTTTTAAAATCACAGCTTCTAGAAGGTTTACATGATTTCGTAAAAAACACGAGTTTTTAGAAAATGTGTTTTATTTCATAAATGGAATCAACAAAGTATGCACATTCTACGTCATAACGACTTTGTATAGTTTGCGCATTCGTCCGGAAATAACAAAAGCTTACTTCCATTGTTTTTTAAAATCACAGCTTCTAGAAGGTTTACATGATTTCGTAAAAAACACGATTTTTTAGAAAATGTGTTTTATTTCATCAATGGAATCTACATAGTATGCACATTCTACGTCATAACAACATTCTATAGTTTGCGCATGCGTCCGGAAATAAGAAAAGCTTACTTCCACCGTTTTTTAAAATCACAGCTTCTAGAAGGTTTACATGATTTCGTAAAAAACACGAGTTTTTAGAAAATGTGTTTTATTCCATAAATGGAATCTACAAAGTATGCACATTCTACGTCATAACGACTTTATATAGTTTGCACATGCGTCCGGAAATAAGAAAAGCTTACTTCCACCGTTTTTTAAAATCACAGCTTCTTGAAGGTTTACATGATTTCGTAAAAAACACGGGTTTTTAGAAAATGTGTTTTATTTCATAAATGGAATCTACAAAGTATGCACATTCTACGTCATAACGACTTTCTATAGTTTGCGCATGCATCCGGAAATAAGAAAAGCTTACTTCCACCATTTTTTAAAATCACAGCTTCTAGAAGGTTTACATGATTTCGTAAAAAACACGAGTTTTTAGAAAATGTGTTTTATTTCATAAATGGAATCTACAAAGCATGCACATTCTACGTCATAACGACTTTCTGTTGTTTGCGCATGCGTCCGGAAATAAGAAAAGCTTACTTCCACCGTTTTTTAAAATCACAGCTTCTAGAAGGTTTACATGATTTCGTAAAAAACACGAGTTTTTAGAAAATGTGTTTTATTTCATAAATGGAATCAATAAAGTATGCACATTCTACGTCATAAGGACTTTCTATAGTTTGCGCATGCGTTTGGAAATAAGAAAAGCTTACTTCCCCCGTTTTTTAAAATCACAGCTTCTAGAAGGTTTAGATGATTTCCTAAAAAACACAAGTTTTTAGAAAATGTGTTTTATTTCATAAATAGAATCAAAAAAAGTATGCACATTCTACATCATAATGACTTTCTATAGTTTTCACATGCGTCCGGAAATAAGAAAAGCTTACTTCCACCGTTTTTTAAAATCACAGCTTCTAGAAGGTTTACATGATTTCGTAAAAAACACGAGTTTTTAGAAAATGTGTTTTATTTCATAAATGGAATCTACAAAGTATGCACATTCTACGTCATAACGACTTTGTATTGTTTGCGCATGCGTCCGGAAATAACAAAAGCTTACTTCCACCGTTTTTTAAAATCACAACTTCTAGAAGGTTTACATGATTTCGTAAAAAACACGACTTTTCAGAAAATGTGTTTTATTTCATAAATGGAATCTACAAAGTATGCACATTCTACGTCATAATGACTTTCTATAGTTTGCGCATGCGTTCGGAAATAAGAAAAGCTTACTTCCCCCGTTTTTTAAAATCACAGCTTCTAGAAGGTTTACATGATTTCGTAAAAAACACGAGTTTTTAGAAAATGTGTTTCCTTTCATAAATGGAATCTACAAAGTATGCACATTCTACGTCATAATGACTTTCTATAGTTTGTGCATGCGTCTGGAAATAAGAAAAGCTTACTTCCACCGTTTTTTAAAATCACAGCTTCTAGAAGGTTTACATGATTTCTTAAAAAACACGAGTTTTTAGAAAATGTATTTTATTTCATAAATGGAATCAACAAAGTATGCACATTCTATATCATAATGACTTTCCATAGTTTGCGCATGCGTCCGGAAATAAGAAAAGCTTACTTCCACCGATTTTTAAAATCACAGCTTCTAGAAGGTTTACATGATTTCGTAAAAAACATGATTTTTAGAATATGTGTTTTATTTCATAAATGGAATCTACAAAGTATGCACATTTTACGTCATAACGACTTTGTATAGTTTGCTTATGCGTCCCAAAATAACAAAAGCTTACTTCCACCGTTTTTTAAAATCACAGCTTCTAGAAGGTTTACATGATTTCGTAAAAAACACGAGTTTTTAGAAAATGTGTTTTATTTCATAAATGGAATCAACAAAGTATGCACATTCTACGTCATAACGACTTTCTATAGTTTGCGCATTCGTCCCGAAATAAGAAAGGCTTACTTCCCCCCGTTTTTTAAAATCACACCTTCTAGAAGGTTTACATGATTTCGTAACAAACACGAGTTTTTAGAAAATGTGTTTTATTTCATAAATGGAATCTACAAAGTATGCACATTCTACGTCATAACGACTTTCTATAGTTTATGCATGCGTTTGGATATAAGAAAAGCTTACTTCCCCCGTTTTTTAAAATCACAGCTTCTAGAAGGTTTACATGATTTCTTAAAAAACACGAGTTTTTAGAAAATGTGTTTTATTTTATAAATGGAATCAACAAAGTATGAACACTCTACGTCATAACGACATTCTATAGTTTATGCATCCGTCCGGAAATAAGAAAAGCTTACTTCCACCGTTTTTTAAAATCACAGCTTCTAGAAGGTTTACATGATTTCTTAAAAAACACGAGTTTTTAGAAAATGTGTTTTATTTCATAAATGGAATCAACAAAGTATGCACATTCTACGTCATAACGACTTTCTATAGTTTGCGCATTCGTCCGGAAATAAGAAAAGCTTACTTCCACCGTTTTTTAAAATCACAGCTTCTAGAAGATTTACATGATTTCGTAAAAAACACGACTTTTTAGAAAATGTGTTTTATTTTATAAATGGAATCTACAAAGTATGCACATTCTACGTCATAACGACTTTCTATAGTTTGTGCATGCGTCCGGAAATAAGAAAAGCTTACTTCCCCCGTTTTTTAAAATCACAGCTTCTAGAAGGTTTACATGATTTCTTAAAAAACACGAGTTTTTGGAAAATGTGTTTTATTTCATAAATAGAATCAACAAAGTATGCACATTCTACGTCATAACAACTTTCTATAGTTTGCGCATGCGTTTGGAAATAAGAAATGCTTACTTCCCCCGTTTTTTAAAATCACAGCTTCTAGAAGGTTTACATGATTTCGTAAAAAACACGAGTTTTTAGAAAATGTGTTTTATTTCATAAATGGAATCTACAAAGTATGCACATTCTACGAAATAACGACTTTCTATAGTTTGCGCATGTGTTCGGAAATAAGAAACGCTTACTTCCCCCGTTTTTTAAAATCACAGCTTCTAGAAGGTTTACATGATTTCTTAAAAAACACGAGTTTTTAGAAAATGTGTTTTATTTCATAAATGGAATCTACAAAGTATGCACATTCTACATCATAACGACTTTCTATAGTTTGCGCATGCTTCCGGAAATAAGAAAAGCTTACTTCCCCCGTTTTTTAAAATCACAGCTTCTAGAAGGTTTACATGATTTATTAAAAAACACGAGTTTTTAGAAAATGTGTTTTATTTCATAAATGGAATCTACAAAGTATGCACATTCTACGTCATAACGACTTTCTATAGTTTGCACATGCGTCCGGAAATAAGAAAAGCTTACTTCCCCCGTTTTTTAAAATCACAGCTTCTAGAAGATTTACATGATTTTGTAAAAAACATGAGTTTTTAGAAAATGTGTTTTATTTCATAAATAGAATCAACAATGTGTGAACATTCTACGTCATAACGAATTTCTATAGTTTGCGCATTCGTCCGGAAATAAGAAAAGCTTACTTCCACCGTTTTTTAAAATCACAGCTTCTAGAAGGTTTACATGATTTTGTAAAAAACACGAGTTTTTCGAAAATGTGTTTTATTTCATAAATGGAATCTACAAAGTATGCACATTCTACGCCATAACGACTTTCTATAGTTTGCGCATGCATCTGGAAATAAGAAAAGCTTACTTCCACCGTTTTTTAAAATCACAGCTTCTAGAAGGTTTACATGATTTCTTAAAAAACACGAGTTTTTAGAAAATGGGTTTTATTTCATAAATGGAATCAACAAAGTATGCACATTCTACGTCATAACGACTTTCTATAGTTTGCGCATACGTCTGAAAATAAGAAAAGCTTACTTCCACCGTTTTTTAAAATCACAGCTTCTAGAAGGTTTACATGATTTCGTAAAAAACACGACTTTTCAGAAAATGTGTTTTCTTTTATAAATGGAATCTACAAAGTATGCACATTCTACGTCATAACGACTTTCTATAGTTTGCGCATTCGTCCGGAAATAAGAAAAGCTTACTTCCACCGTTATTTAAAACCACAGCTTCTAGAAGGTTTACATGATTTCTTAAAAAACACGAGTTTTTAGAAAATGTGTTTTATTTCATAAATGGAATCTACAAAGTATGCACATTCTACGTCATAACAAATTTCTATAGTTTGCGCATGCGTTCGGAAATAAGAAAAGCTTACCTCCCCCGTTTTTTTAAATCACAGCTTCTAGAAGGTTTACATGATTTCATAAAAAACACGAGTTTTTAGAAAATGTGTTTTATTTCATAAATGGAATCAACAAGGTATGCACATTCTACGTCATAACGAATTTCTATAGTTTGCGCATGCGTTTGGAAATAAGAAAAGCTTACTTCCACCGTTTTTTAAAATCACAGCTTCTAGAAGGTTTACATGATTTCTTAAAAAACATGAGTTTTTAGAAAATGTGTTTTATTTCATAAATAGAATCAACAATGTGTGAACATTCTACGTCATAACGAATTTCTATAGTTTGCGCATTCGTCCGGAAATAAGAAAAGCTTACTTCCACCGTTTTTTAAAATCACAGCTTCTAGAAGGTTTACATGATTTTGTAAAAAACACGAGTTTTTCGAAAATGTGTTTTATTTCATAAATGGAATCTACAAAGTATGCACATTCTACGCCATAACGACTTTCTATAGTTTGCGCATGCATCTGGAAATAAGAAAAGCTTACTTCCACCGTTTTTTAAAATCACAGCTTCTAGAAGGTTTACATGATTTCGTAAAAAACACGAGTTTTTAGAAAATGTATTTTATTTCATAAATAGAATCAACAAAGTATGCACATTCTACATCATAACGACGTTCTATAGCTTGCACATGCGTCCGGAAAAAAGAAAAGCTTACTTCCACCGTTTTTTAAAATCACAGCTTCTAGAAGGTTTACATGATTTCGTAAAAAACATGAGTTTTTAGAAAATGTGTTTTATTTTATAAATGGAATCAACAAAGTATGCACATTCTACGTCATAACGACTTTCCATAGTTTGCGCATGCGTCCGGAAATAAGAAAAGCTTACTTCCACCGATTTTTAAAATCACAGCTTTTAGAAGGTTTACATGATTTCGTAAAAAACACAATTTTTAGAAAATGTGTTTTATTTCATAAATGGAATCTACAAACTATGCACATTTCACGTCATAACGACTTTGTATAGTTTGCGCATGCGTCCCAAAATAACAAAAGCTTACTTCCACCGTTTTTTAAAATCACAGCTTCTAGAAGGTTTACATGATTTCGTAAAAAACATGAGTTTTTAGAAAATGTGTTTTATTTCATAAATGGAATCAACAAAGTATGCATATTCTACGTCATAACGACTTTCTATAGTTTGCGCATTCGTCCATAAATAAGAAAAGCTTACTTCCCCCGTTTTTTAAAATCACAGCTTCTAAAATGTTTACATGATTTCGTAACAAACAATAGTTTTTAGAAAATGTGTTTTATTTCATAAATGGAATCAACAAAGTATGCACATTCTATGTCATAACGACTTTCTATAGTTTGCGCATGCGTCCGGAAATAAGAAAAGCTTACTTCCCCCGTTTTTTAAAATCACAGCTTCTAGAAGGTTTACATGATTTCTTAAAAAACACGAGTTTTTAGAAAATGTGTTTTATTTCATAAATGGAATCTACAAAGTATGCACATTCTACGTCATAACGACTTTCTATAGTTTATGCATCCGTCCGGAAATAAGAAAAGCTTACTTCCACCGTTTTTTAAAATCACAGCTTCTAGAAGGTTTACATGATTTCTTAAAAAACACGACTTTTTAGAAAATGTGTTTTATTTTATAAATGGAATCTACAAAGTATGCACATTCTACGTCATAACGACATTCTATAGTTTGAGCATGCGTCCGGAAATAAGAAAAGCTTACTTCCACCGTTTTTTAAAATTACAGCTTCTAGAAGCTTTACATGATTTCGTAAAAAACACGAGTTTTTAGAAAATGTGTTTTATTTCATAAATGGAATCTACAAAGTATGCACATTCTACATCATAACGACTTTCTATAGTTTGCGCATGCGTCCGGAAATAAAAAAAGCTTACTTCCACCGTTTTTTAAAATCACAGCTTCTCGAAGGTTTACATGATTTCGTAAAAAACACGGGTTTTTAGAAAATGTGTTTTATTTCATAAATGGAATCTACAAAGTATGCACATTCTACTTCCTAACGACTTTCTATAGTTTGCGCATGCATCCGGAAATAAGAAAAGCTTACTTCCACCATTTTTTAAAATCACAACTTCTAGAAAGTTTACATGATTTCGTAAAAAACACGAGTTTTTAGAAAATGTGTTTTATTTCATAAATGGAATCTACAAAGTATGCACATTCTATGTCATAACGACTTTCTATAGTTTGCGCATGCTTCCGGAAATAAGAAAAGCTTACTTCCACCGTTTTTTAAAATCACAGCTTCTAGAAGGTTTACATGATTTCGTAAAAAACACGAGTTTTTAGAAAATGTGTTTTATTTCATAAATGGAATCAACAAAGTATGCACATTCTACGTCATAACGACTTTGTATAGTTTGCGCATGCGTCCGGAAATAACAAAAGCTTACTTCCATTGTTTTTTAAAATCACAGCTTCTAGAAGGTTTACATGATTTCGTAAAAAACACGATTTTTTAGAAAATGTGTTTTATTTCATCAATGGAATCTACATAGTATGCACATTCTACGTCATAACAACATTCTATAGTTTGCGCATGCGTCCGGAAATAAGAAAAGCTTACTTCCACCGTTTTTTAAAATCACAGCTTCTAGAAGGTTTACATGATTTCGTAAAAAACACGAGTTTTTAGAAAATGTTTTTTATTCCATAAATGGAATCTACAAAGTATGCACATTCTACGTCATAACGACTTTCTATAGTTTGCACATGCGTCCGGAAATAAGAAAAGCTTACTTCCACCGTTTTTTAAAATCACAGCTTCTTGAAGGTTTACATGATTTCGTAAAAAACACGGGTTTTTAGAAAATGTGTTTTATTTCATAAATGGAATCTACAAAGTATGCACATTCTACGTCATAACGACTTTCTATAGTTTGCGCATGCATCCGGAAATAAGAAAAGCTTACTTCCACCATTTTTTAAAATCACAGCTTCTAGAAGGTTTACATGATTTCGTAAAAAACACGAGTTTTTAGAGAATGTGTTTTATTTCATAAATGGAATCTACAAAGCATGCACATTCTACGTCATAACGACTTTCTGTTGTTTGCGCATGCGTCCGGAAATAAGAAAAGCTTACTTCCACCGTTTTTTAAAATCACAGCTTCTAGAAGGTTTACATGATTTCGTAAAAAACACGAGTTTTTAGAAAATGTGTTTTATTTCATAAATGGAATCAATAAAGTATGCACATTCTACGTCATAAGGACTTTCTATAGTTTGCGCATGCGTTTGGAAATAAGAAAAGCTTACTTCCCCCGTTTTTTAAAATCACAGCTTCTAGAAGGTTTAGATGATTTCCTAAAAAACACAAGTTTTTAGAAAATGTGTTTTATTTCATAAATAGAATCAAAAAAAGTATGCACATTCTACATCATAATGACTTTCTATAGTTTTCACATGCGTCCGGAAATAAGAAAAGCTTACTTCCACCGTTTTTTAAAATCACAGCTTCTAGAAGGTTTACATGATTTCGTAAAAAACACGAGTTTTTAGAAAATGTGTTTTATTTCATAAATGGAATCTACAAAGTATGCACATTCTACGTCATAACGACTTTGTATTGTTTGCGCATGCGTCCGGAAATAACAAAAGCTTACTTCCACCGTTTTTTAAAATCACAACTTCTAGAAGGTTTACATGATTTCGTAAAAAACACGAGTTTTTAGAAAATGTGTTTTATTTCATAAATGGAATCTACAAAGTATGCACATTCTACGTCATAATGACTTTCTATAGTTTGCGCATGCATTCGGAAATAAGAAAAGCTTACTTCCCCCGTTTTTTAAAATCACAGCTTCTAGAAGGTTTACATGATTTCGTAAAAAACACGAGTTTTTAGAAAATGTGTTTCCTTTCATAAATGGAATCTACAAAGTATGCACATTCTACGTCATAACGACTTTCTATAGTTTGTGCATGCGTCTGGAAATAAGAAAAGCTTACCTCCACCGTTTTTTAAAATCACAGCTTCTAGAAGGTTTACATGATTTCTTAAAAAACACGAGTTTTTAGAAAATGTATTTTATTTCATAAATGGAATCAACAAAGTATGCACATTCTATATCATAACGACTTTCCATAGTTTGCGCATGCGTCCGGAAATAAGAAAAGCTTACTTCCACCGATTTTTAAAATCACAGCTTCTAGAAGGTTTACATGATTTCGTAAAAAACATGATTTTTAGAATATGTGTTTTATTTCAAAAATGGAATCTACAAAGTATGCACATTTTACGTCATAACGACTTTGTATAGTTTGCTTATGCGTCCCAAAATAACAAAAGCTTACTTCCACCGTTTTTTAAAATCACAGCTTCTAGAAGGTTTACATGATTTCGTAAAAAACACGAGTTTTTAGAAAATGTGTTTTATTTCATAAATGGAATCAACAAAGTATGCACATTCTACGTCATAACGACTTTCTATAGTTTGCGCATTCGTCCCGAAATAAGAAAGGCTTACTTCCCCCATTTTTTAAAATCACAGCTTCTAGAAGGTTTACATGATTTCGTAACAAACACGAGTTTTTAGAAAATGTGTTTTATTTCATAAATGGAATCTACAAAGTATGCACATTCTACGTCATAACGACTTTCTATAGTTTATGCATGCGTTTGGATATAAGAAAAGCTTACTTCCCCCGTTTTTTAAAATCACAGCTTCTAGAAGGTTTACATGATTTCTTAAAAAACACGAGTTTTTAGAAAATGTGTTTTATTTTATAAATGGAATCAACAAAGTATGAACACTCTACGTCATAACGACTTTCTATAGTTTATGCATCCGTCCGGAAATAAGAAAAGCTTACTTCCACCGTTTTTTAAAATCACAGCTTCTAGAAGGTTTACATGATTTCTTAAAAAACACGAGTTTTTAGAAAATGTGTTTTATTTCATAAATGGAATCAACAAAGTATGCACATTCTACGTCATAACGACTTTCTATAGTTTGCGCATTCGTCCGGAAATAAGAAAAGCTTACTTCCACCGTTTTTTAAAATCACAGCTTCTAGAAGATTTACATGATTTCGTAAAAAACACGACTTTTTAGAAAATGTGTTTTATTTTATAAATGGAATCTACAAAGTATGCACATTCTACGTCATAACGACTTTCTATAGTTTGTGCATGCGTCCGGAAATAAGAAAAGCTTACTTCCCCCGTTTTTTAAAATCACAGCTTCTAGAAGGTTTACATGATTTCTTAAAAAACACGAGTTTTTGGAAAATGTGTTTTATTTCATAAATGGAATCAACAAAGTATGCACATTCTACGTCATAACAACTTTCTATAGTTTGCGCATGCGTTTGGAAATAAGAAAAGCTTACTTCCCCCGTTTTTTAAAATCACAGCTTCTAGAAGGTTTACATGATTTCGTAAAAAACACGAGTTTTTAGAAAATGTTTTTTATTCCATAAATGGAATCTACAAAGTATGCACATTCTACGTCATAACGACTTTCTATAGTTTGCACATGCGTCCGGAAATAAGAAAAGCTTACTTCCACCGTTTTTTAAAATCACAGCTTCTTGAAGGTTTACATGATTTCGTAAAAAACACGGGTTTTTAGAAAATGTGTTTTATTTCATAAATGGAATCTACAAAGTATGCACATTCTACGTCATAACGACTTTCTATAGTTTGCGCATGCATCCGGAAATAAGAAAAGCTTACTTCCACCATTTTTTAAAATCACAGCTTCTAGAAGGTTTACATGATTTCGTAAAAAACACGAGTTTTTAGAGAATGTGTTTTATTTCATAAATGGAATCTACAAAGCATGCACATTCTACGTCATAACGACTTTCTGTTGTTTGCGCATGCGTCCAGAAATAAGAAAAGCTTACTTCCACCGTTTTTTAAAATCACAGCTTCTAGAAGGTTTACATGATTTCGTAAAAAACACGAGTTTTTAGAAAATGTGTTTTATTTCATAAATGGAATCAATAAAGTATGCACATTCTACGTCATAAGGACTTTCTATAGTTTGCGCATGCGTTTGGAAATAAGAAAAGCTTACTTCCCCCGTTTTTTAAAATCACAGCTTCTAGAAGGTTTAGATGATTTCCTAAAAAACACAAGTTTTTAGAAAATGTGTTTTATTTCATAAATAGAATCAAAAAAAGTATGCACATTCTACATCATAATGACTTTCTATAGTTTTCACATGCGTCCGGAAATAAGAAAAGCTTACTTCCACCGTTTTTTAAAATCACAGCTTCTAGAAGGTTTACATGATTTCGTAAAAAACACGAGTTTTTAGAAAATGTGTTTTATTTCATAAATGGAATCTACAAAGTATGCACATTCTACGTCATAACGACTTTGTATTGTTTGCGCATGCGTCCGGAAATAACAAAAGCTTACTTCCACCGTTTTTTAAAATCACAACTTCTAGAAGGTTTACATGATTTCGTAAAAAACACGAGTTTTTAGAAAATGTATTTTATTTCATAAATGGAATCTACAAAGTATGCACATTCTACGTCATAATGACTTTCTATAGTTTGCGCATGCATTCGGAAATAAGAAAAGCTTACTTCCCCCGTTTTTTAAAATCACAGCTTCTAGAAGGTTTACATGATTTCGTAAAAAACACGAGTTTTTAGAAAATGTGTTTCCTTTCATAAATGGAATCTACAAAGTATGCACATTCTACGTCATAACGACTTTCTATAGTTTGTGCATGCGTCTGGAAATAAGAAAAGCTTACCTCCACCGTTTTTTAAAATCACAGCTTCTAGAAGGTTTACATGATTTCTTAAAAAACACGAGTTTTTAGAAAATGTATTTTATTTCATAAATGGAATCAACAAAGTATGCACATTCTATATCATAACGACTTTCCATAGTTTGCGCATGCGTCCGGAAATAAGAAAAGCTTACTTCCACCGATTTTTAAAATCACAGCTTCTAGAAGGTTTACATGATTTCGTAAAAAACATGATTTTTAGAATATGTGTTTTATTTCAAAAATGGAATCTACAAAGTATGCACATTTTACGTCATAACGACTTTGTATAGTTTGCTTATGCGTCCCAAAATAACAAAAGCTTACTTCCACCGTTTTTTAAAATCACAGCTTCTAGAAGGTTTACATGATTTCGTAAAAAACACGAGTTTTTAGAAAATGTGTTTTATTTCATAAATGGAATCAACAAAGTATGCACATTCTACGTCATAACGACTTTCTATAGTTTGCGCATTCGTCCCGAAATAAGAAAGGCTTACTTCCCCCATTTTTTAAAATCACAGCTTCTAGAAGGTTTACATGATTTCGTAACAAACACGAGTTTTTAGAAAATGTGTTTTATTTCATAAATGGAATCTACAAAGTATGCACATTCTACGTCATAACGACTTTCTATAGTTTATGCATGCGTTTGGATATAAGAAAAGCTTACTTCCCCCGTTTTTTAAAATCACAGCTTCTAGAAGGTTTACATGATTTCTTAAAAAACACGAGTTTTTAGAAAATGTGTTTTATTTTATAAATGGAATCAACAAAGTATGAACACTCTACGTCATAACGACTTTCTATAGTTTATGCATCCGTCCGGAAATAAGAAAAGCTTACTTCCACCGTTTTTTAAAATCACAGCTTCTAGAAGGTTTACATGATTTCTTAAAAAACACGAGTTTTTAGAAAATGTGTTTTATTTCATAAATGGAATCAACAAAGTATGCACATTCTACGTCATAACGACTTTCTATAGTTTGCGCATTCGTCCGGAAATAAGAAAAGCTTACTTCCACCGTTTTTTAAAATCACAGCTTCTAGAAGATTTACATGATTTCGTAAAAAACACGACTTTTTAGAAAATGTGTTTTATTTTATAAATGGAATCTACAAAGTATGCACATTCTACGTCATAACGACTTTCTATAGTTTGTGCATGCGTCCGGAAATAAGAAAAGCTTACTTCCCCCGTTTTTTAAAATCACAGCTTCTAGAAGGTTTACATGATTTCTTAAAAAACACGAGTTTTTGGAAAATGTGTTTTATTTCATAAATGGAATCAACAAAGTATGCACATTCTACGTCATAACAACTTTCTATAGTTTGCGCATGCGTTTGGAAATAAGAAAAGCTTACTTCCCCCGTTTTTTAAAATCACAGCTTCTAGAAGGTTTACATGATTTCGTAAAAAACACGAGTTTTTAGAAAATGTGTTTTATTTCATAAATGGAATCTACAAAGTATGCACATTCTACGAAATAACGACTTTCTATAGTTTGCGCATGCGTCCGGAAATAAGAAACGCTTACTTCCCCCGTTTTTAAAAATCACAGCTTCTAGAAGGTTTACATGATTTCTTAAAAAACACGAGTTTTTAGAAAATGTGTTTTATTTCATAAATGGAATCTACAAAGTATGCACATTCTACATCATAACGACTTTCTATAGTTTGCGCATGCTTCCGGAAATAAGAAAAGCTTACTTCCCCCGTTTTTTAAAATCACAGCTTCTAGAAGGTTTACATGATTTATTAAAAAACACGAGTTTTTAGAAAATGTGTTTTATTTCATAAATGGAATCTACAAAGTATGCACATTCTACGTCATAACGACTTTCTATAGTTTGCACATGCGTCCGGAAATAAGAAAAGCTTACTTCCCCCGTTTTTTAAAATCACAGCTTCTAGAAGATTTACATGATTTTGTAAAAAACATGAGTTTTTAGAAAATGTGTTTTATTTCATAAATAGAATCAACAATGTGTGAACATTCTACGTCATAACGAATTTCTATAGTTTGCGCATTCGTCCGGAAATAAGAAAAGCTTACTTCCACCGTTTTTTAAAATCACAGCTTCTAGAAGGTTTACATGATTTCTTAAAAAACACGAGTTTTTAGAAAATGTGTTTTATTTCATAAATGGAATCAACAAGGTATGCACATTCTACGTCATAACGAATTTCTATAGTTTGCGCATGCGTTTGGAAATAAGAAAAGCTTACTTCCACCGTTTTTTAAAATCACAGCTTCTAGAAGGTTTACATGATTTCTTAAAAAACACTAGTTTTTAGAAAATGTGTTTTATTTCAAAAATGGAATCAACAAAGTATGCACATTCTACGTCATAACGACTTTCTATAGTTTGCGCATGCGTCTGGAAATAAGAAAAGCTTACTTCCACCGTTTTTTAAAATCACAGCTTCTAGAAGGTTTACATGATTTCGTAAACAACACGAGTTTTTAGAAAATGTGTTTTATTTCATAAATGGAATCAACAAAGTATGCACATTCTACGTCATAACGACTTTCGATAGTTTATGCATGCGTCCGGAAATAAGAAAAGCTTACTTCCACCGTTTTTTAAAATCACAGCTTCTAGAAGGTTTACATGATTTCTTAAAAAACACGAGTTTTTAGAAAATGTGTTTTATTTCATAAATGGAATCAACAGAGTATGCACATTCTACGTCATAACGACTTTCTATAGTTTGCGCATTCGTCCGGAAATAAGAAAAGCTTACTTCCACCGTTTTTTAAAATCAGAGCTTCTAGAAGGTTTACATGATTTCGTAAAAAACACGACTTTTCAGAAAATGTGTTTTATTTTATAAATGGAATCTACAAAGTATGCACATTCTACGTCATAACGACTTTCTATAGTTTGCGCATTCGTCCGGTGTTGATGTATATGTAACTTCGGAATGTATTTCACATATATGTATATTGTATTCCTATAGAGATGGTATTATTCCTCTATAAGGAAGTGTCGTCATTTATATTGTAAGTGTCGTAACTTATACTTGATGGGTTATTAGACCACCTTATTTGGGGTCGGCCCTGTATAAGTCATGTGGGTCAAAGGGTTATTAGACCACCCTATTTTGGGTCGGCCCACTCAGCATTATGTTATGTGGTAAAGTTCGAGCCTACATGAGTTAGGTAAAAAGGCAAGTCAAGTCAAGTATAAATAGAGTGCGGGAGGCACTCTATTTGCTCACTCACTTCTCACACATGTAGTCAAGGAGGAGTGGCGCACTTATGGAGGAGGAGGATCTGCTGCTAGGTTATGGCTATCTCTCTTGTTTGGTTGTATCATTGCTCTATCTATCTCTGAGGAAGTTATTGGGGTTTTTCACCTTTATGGTTTTCGCCAAGTAAATCTTTGTGTCTCTTGTGTGCTTGCATTATTGTCTCCATGATTGATATGCTGTAGATATGCTGTACATGTTGTTCTCTCAGTTAAGATCCTAGATCATATTGAAGTAAATTCTGAAAATTTAACATGGTATCAGAGCTAGCCTGAAAGAAGGCATGATATGGCATGTATGACACTTGTTGCACTTACGATGCTAGGGCTTGATATAGCAAAAACCAGTCATCGTAGCACTTTCGATATAAATCCGTATTGGCGAAGTTTGGGGATCTTAAATTGTTACAGGACGAAGCTAAGATCTCCAGGTACCTTGTGTCCAAAGGACAACCTCTAATTCGTTGTACTTTGTGATTTATGATCTGTACAATATAGGGTTTCTGCCTCTTCCAGATCTGAGTCAAAATAAGGTGACCTTGGGAAAAAGGTCATATCTTGGGATAGGAAGCTCCAAATGAAATTTCGTCAGAAAAGTGGAAAATTAGGGCTTCTGTAAAAATGGGAATTTTTGAAATCTGTGACCACGGCTGGAAGCTCCTCAGAAAAATATAAGCTTAGAGCTTTGGATCAAACATTTTTATTGGGAAGAAGAGTGGGCTTCATCAAACCCCAGTTCAGGGTCACGTCCAATGAATCCAGAAGTTTCAAAAGCAAAATTGAGGAGTGAAACTTTGCAGTTTTCAAATTCTGAATATACCAACTTGATCAGCTCATCAAGGCACATATTTCTATCCTGTCAGAAGTTTGAAATTCAAAGTTTGAATTTTTGGGGTTTCTCTGACAAACCCATATCCAGCTCAAGGTCCAGTTCTTGCAAATCAAGTGGATTGGGTTAATCCTAGAAGAAGATGGATTGATCATCTGCATGAATGAAGAAGTTCCTGTTTCAGAGGGAGATGAGGCTAAGGCCTTACATAAGAAGATTACAAGCGATCTCGACAGGTATGACTCATCGAGGTATGTTTCGATATTTGTCCATGATTAAGTTTATGGTATGTTTGTCTTCATGTTATTACGGTTAGTACAATTTTGATTTTAGATTTGTCGTATCACCTTAACAAAATTATGAATGCATGATAGAAGATATTCATTGGTTAGGGTGTTGACACTTATGATTGTACTAATGCATTATGGTGTTGTATGAGGTTTATGTTGTCTACTAACATGAAAGGTACACCAAGAAAGACAAATCATGTTCTGGTCCAAGAACATATGATCATGATAACATGAGGACAAAGATTCATCCATTGTCATGGATCTCATAGAAGATCCATTTACGAGGTATGTATAACTTGGTTTTGTAATAGTTAACCTATGAGATATACAGGTTACTAGCACAAGTCATTGAAGAAGAACAAGAAGACATCATGTGAGTATGTTAGACATAAATAGCTAGCATGCTAATCCAGGTATGTTTTTCCTATATCAAGATAGAATCCTACCTTGTGTTAGGATCTTATACTGTTGTTGATAATGATTATTCATGAAGTCATAGGTTTGAATAATCATGATTGTATGCATATTATGTTTCTTACCATAATTGATGATATGACTAACCAGAAGAATCATGATGGTATAGGTTTGAATAATCACAGGTTTTATGCATTTTATATCTCTTATCTTGATTGATGATTCAACTAACCTGAAGAGTCATAGGTTTGAGTAATTACAGGTTTAGACATGTTATGTTTATTATGATTTGACTAACCATAAGAATCCTACATAAACCTTGAATGCTAATGCTTATTATTTATGTTTGAAATGATCATGAATATACATGCTTGAGATTATTGTGTTTTAATAGTATACTAATGAATGTATGATTTTATATGAGATCACAAGGATAACACATTCATGATACTAATAAGCATGCATAGGGACCAAAGATGAATATGAGATTCAAGAACAGGTAATCCAGGAAGCAAAGATCAAGAGGGAGTACACTCCAGTGGTTTATGCAAGGATGCAGATATTCAGAGGGAGTTGACCATCTCTCTACATCCCACAACAGAAAGGTGTAGAAGAAGCTACTTCAGATTAGGACTCCAGCAGCTCTTGCAAGGAAGCGAAGACTCAGAGGGAGTCCACCCAATGAACAAACAAAGATAAGTATTTGAATTGTCATTTCTTAAATAATACTGTTCAATAATGTATATACTGATGTTCCTAGAATTAGGTTGTGTATTATGCATATTAGAATAATTGCATTGATGAACAATATACTCCTAATATGCATGGGTAAGTGGCCTATGGCACTGTACAACATTCCATTGCTACTTATCTAGAATGAAACCTCTTTGCTAACATGTTGGGAGTTTTGCACACTCTTAACAATGTTCTGGTAGAGATTGGAAGGCATCTAGAAAGTTACGGAATATGGATAAATGTTGTATTGAAGCATTGGCTAAGATAATTGCATGACTGTATGGCATATTTCTTTATGTGTAAGAATTTGTTCTGAAAACTATGAGATGTTTTCTAATCATGCAATTGAACTTGTTGTGTAGGAAAGATCGTATGCCATCTCCTACAAAAGAAGAACTACAACATTTGTTCCAGCAACAAAGATATATATTGAAGATATTGAAGTTCCCAGGATCTGGGATGAAGAAATGGAATGCCATGATCCGTCGATCATGAAGAATGATGTTTGGGATGTAATCCCAAGACATGAAGGGAAGTTTGCTATGACTTCTAAATGGAACTATCAGATCAAGCATGTTGCAGATGGCAGCATTGAGAAATATAAAAGTGATGAAATAGAAGATACACCAGATGGATTCAAGACAGCTTCGTTGAATGGTGTAGTTGAAGAAGAAGTGTATGTAGAGCAGCCACTTGGTTCTGAGACACATGATAGGAAATCATATATGTGCAGAACTTGGTATGGTGAAGATAGATTGATTGCCGACACGCAGCGGAAGCTTACTACCGAGTTCGAGATGAAGAACTTGGAGATGATGCACTATTTGTTTTTGGCATGGAGGTGTGGCAGAGTGCAGATAGAATCTTCCTTGGACAAGGGAAGTATGCAGTGGAGATCCCAAAGAGGTTCGGGATGATGGATTGCAAGGCCATGGCCACACCTATGGCATCAAATCTGAAGCTTCTATGTGATGCTTCACCTGAGCCGATTGATGTCTCTATGTATCATCAGATGATTGGGTCCTTGATGTACCTGATGAACACAAGACCAGAAATTTGCTTTGCTGTGAACACATTGAGCCAGTTCCTGACGGATCCGAGGAGTGTTCACTTGGTTGCTGTAAAGCATATTCTGAGGTACCTGAAGGGTACAGTGGATTATGGGCTCAGGTATGAGGCGAATCAAAAGTTTAACCTGCAGGGTTATGTTGATTCATATTGGGCTGGCAGTGCTGCAGATAGGAAGAGCACATCTGGGTGTTGCTTCAGTATGGGACCAGGTGTGATCTCTTGGTTTAGCAGGAAGCAGTCCTGCGTAGCACTGAGTACAGCTGAGGCAGAGTATGTTGCAGCCTGTTCAGCTAGTTGTGAGGCAGTATGGCTACGGAAGCTACTGTCTGAGTTATTTGATCTCCCATTGGAGGCTACTGGTATCTTCTAAGATAACCAGAGTTGTGTGAAGCTGTCCGAGAACCCAGTGTTTCATGACAGGTCGAAACACATAGAGATCAAATATCACTATATCAGGGATATGGTGCAGAGAGGAGCTGTGAAGCTCCTGTATGTTGCGACGGACGAGCAGATTGCAGATGTACTAATGAAGCCACTAGCCAGGGTGAAGTTCGAGTACTTCAGAGAGAGGCTTGCCGTGCTTCAGATCGAGGATACTTCGAGGAAGAAGTGATGGACACATTTTCTGAAGCCATTCCAAGCATGTTGGAAGGAGGATCCTTCACATGACTGTGGATGTAAGCGCTGGATGATGAGCATCAGGATGATGTTTTGGTTTCTGCTTGATATGATCAGTTGGATCATTTTTATGTATGTATGTATGCATCATGTTGGATGCTGGATATGATTAGTTGGATCATTTATGTATGTATGCATCATGTTGGATGCTAGATATGATCAGTTGGATCATGTATACGTATTTTGTATATGCATCATGTTGGATGCTTGGACCATGTATCTGTATATGTATCAGGTGGATACATTGTATGATCAGGTGGATCATGTATGGTGATATGTATCATGTATTTGTATTTGTATCAGGTGAATACATTGATGATCAGGAGGATCATGTATGATGATATGTATCAGGTAGATACTTGGTATGCATCAGGTAGATGCATTGATGATCAAGAGGATCATGTATGATGATATGTATCATGTATTTGTATCAGGTGGATACATTGATGATCAGGAGGATCATGTATGATGATATGTATCAGGTAGATACTTGGTATGCATCAGGTAGATGCATTGATGATCAGGAGGATCATGTATGATGATATGTATCATGTATTTGTATCAGGTGGATACATTGATGATCAGGAGGATCATGTATGATGATATGTATCAGGTAGATACTTGTTATGCATCAGGTAGATGCATTGATGATCAGGTGGATCATGCAGCAGGATGTTGCAGTGATGATCAGGATGATCATAGATGATGAGCTTCAGGATGTTGCTCCAGATGACATGCAGCGGGATGTTGCAGTGACGATCAGGATGATCATAGATGACGAGCTTCAGGATGTTGCTCCAGATGACATGCAACAGGACGTTGCAGTGATGATGATCAGATGATCATGGATACATCAGGATGATGTATGGTGAGTATCAGGTTGATACTCTATGGCCGTGGATCAGGTTGTGCAGATGAGCATGTAATTCGTTGCCCTGGGAGATTTGCAGATGGTCTTTCGAGGTTTTTCCTATGGCATGTAATTCGGTGCCCTAGGACATCTGGCAAATGCTCTTTCGAGGTTTTGCTCTGGGAGGACATGTAATTCGTTGCCCTGGGAGATCTGTAGATAGTCTTTCGAGGTTTTGCCTATGGCATATAATAACGCCCTGGGATATCTGGCAGATGCTCTTGCGAGGTTTTGTCCTATGGCATGTAATTCGTTTCCTTAGGAGATCCGATAGGTTGGGTTGTGTGCCCGTAATCAGTCCTGGGATGCTCTTGCGAGGTTTTGCCATGACCACATGTAATTCGTTGCCCTGGGAGATCCTATAGGTAGAGCTGTGTGCTCGTAACAGCCTCGAATGCTCTTTCGAGGTTTTGTGACGCACGTAATAAGTCCTGAGGATTCCAGAGTATGGCCAGTGATGATGAAGACCTGCAGGTGGTGGGCCTACATCCAGTATGAAAAAGGACTGGCTCTGTAGAACTTCCTATGACGAGTAGATTCAGAGATTGATTGAGATAGCAGCAGCAGTGACGATGATGATGACTCGATGACGATTATCCAGTGACAATGATCCAGAGAAGATGACTTGTGCTAGAAGAACTGTGCTGAGAAATACCTTCCTAGTTAAGAGGGAGTGTTGATGTATATGTAACTTCGGAATGTATTTCACATATATGTATATTGTATTCCTATAGAGATGGTATTATTCCTCTATAAGGAAGTGTCATCATTTATATTGTAAGTGTCGTAACTTATACTTGATGGGTTATTAGACCACCTTATTTGGGGTCGGCCCTGTATAAGTCATGTGGGTCAAAGGGTTATTAGACCACCCTATTGGGGGTCGGCCCACTCAGCATTATTTTATGCGGTAAAGTTTGAGCCTACATGAGCTAGGTAAAAAGGCAAGTCAAGTCAAGTATAAATAGAGTGCGGGAGGCACTCTATTTGCTCACTCACTTCTCACACATGCACTCAAGGAGGAGTGGCGCACTTATGGAGGAGGAGGATCTGCTGCTAGGTTATGGCTATCTCTCTTGGTTGGTTGTATCATTGCTCTATCTATCTCTGAGGAAGTTATTGGGGTTTTTCACCTTTATGGTTTTCCCCAAGTAAATATTTGTGTCTCTTGTGTGCTTGCATTATTGTCTCCATGATTGATATGCTGTAGATATGCTGTACATTTTGTTCTCTCAGTTAAGATACTAGATCATATTGAAGTAAATTCTGAAAAATTAACATCCGGAAATAAGAAAATCTTACTTCCACTGTTATTTAAAATCACAGCTTCTAGAAGGTTTACATGATTTCGTAAAAAACACGAGTTTTTAGAAAATGTGTTTTATTTCATAAATGGAATCTACAAAGTATGCACATTCTACGTCATAACGACTTTCTATAGTTTGCGCATGCGTCCGGAAATAAGAAAAGCTTACTTCCCCCGTTTTTTAAAATCACAGCTTCTAGAAGGTTTACATGATTTCTTAAAAAACAGGAGCTTTTAGAAAATGTGTTTTATTTCATAAATGGAATCAACAAAGTATGCACATTCTACGTCATAACGACTTTCTATAGTTTGTGCATGCGTTCGGAAATAAGAAAAGCTTACTTCCCCCGTTTTTTAAAATCACAGCTTCTAGAAGGTTTACATGATTTCTTAAAAAACACGAGTTTTTAGAAAATGTATTTTATTTCATAAATGGAATCAACAAAGTATGCACATTCTACGTCATAACGACCCTCTATAGTTTGCGCATGCGTCCGGAAATAAGAAAAGATTACTTCTCCCGTTTTTTAAAATCACAGCTTCTAGAAGGTTTACATGATTTCGTAAAAAACACGAGTTTTTAGAAAATGTGTTTTATTTCATAAATGGAATCAACAAAGTATGCACATTCTACGTCATAACGACTTTCTATAGTTTGCGCATGCGTTTGGAAATAAGAAAACCTTACTTCCCCCGTTTTTCAAAATCACAGCTTCTAGAAGGTTTACATGATTTCTTAAAAAACACGAGTTTTTAGAAAATGTGTTTTATTTCATAAATAGAATCAACAAAGTATGCACATTCTACGTCATAACGACTTTCTATAGTTTGCACATGCGTCCGGAAATAAGTAAATCTTACTTCCACCATTTTTTAAAATCACAGCTTCTAGAAGGTTTACATGATTTCGTAAAAAACACGAGTTTATAGAAAATGTGTTTTATTTCATAAATGGAATCAACAAAGTATGCACATTCTACGTCATAACGACTTTCTATAGTTTGCGCATGCGTTTGGAAATAAGAAAACCTTACTTCCCCCGTTTTTTAAAATCACAGCTTCTAGAAGGTTTACATGATTTCTTAAAAAACACGAGTTTTTAGAAAATGTGTTTTATTTCATAAATAGAATAAAAAAAGTATGCACATTCTACGTCATAACGACTTTCTATAGTTTGCACATGCGTCCGGAAATAAGTAAATCTTACTTCCACCGTTTTTTAAAATCACAGCTTCTAGAAGGTTTACATGATTTCGTAAAAAACACGAGTTTATAGAAAATGTGTTTTATTTCAAAAATGGAATCAACAAAGTATGCACATTCTACCTCATAACGACTTTCTATAGTTTGCGCATGCGTCCGGAAATAAGAGAAGCTTACTTCCACCGATTTTCAAAATCACAGCTTCTAGAAGGTTTACATGATTTCGTAAAATACACGAGTTTTTAGAAAATGTATTTTATTTCATAAATGGAATCTACAAAGTATGCACATTCTACATCATAACGACTTTGTATAGTTTGCACATGCGTCCGGAAATAACAAAAGCTTACTTCCACAGTTTTTTAAAATCACAGCTTCTAGAAGGTTTACATGATTTCGTAAAAAACACGAGTTTTTAGAAAATGTGTTTTATTTCATAAATGGAATCTACAAAGTATGCACATTCTACATCATAACGACGTTGTATTGTTTGCGCATGCATCCGGAAATAACAAAAGCTTACTTCCACTGTTTTTTAAAATCACAGCTTCTAGAAGGTTTACATGATTTCATAAAAAACATGAGTTTTTAGAAAATGTGTTTTATTTCATAAATGGAATCTACAAAGTATGCATATTCTACGTCATAACGAATTTCTATAGTTTGCGCATGCGTCCGGAAATAAGAAAAGCTTACTTCCCCCGTTTTTTAAAATCACAGCTTCTAGAAGGTTTACATGATTTCTTAAAAAACACGAGTTTTTAGAAAATGTGTTTTATTTCATAAATGGAATCAACAAAGTATGCACATTCTACGTCATAACGACTTTCTATAGTTTGCGCATGCGTCCGGAAATAAGAAACGCTTACTTCCCCCGTTTTTTAAAATCACAGCTTCTAGAAGGTTTACATGATTTCGTAAAAAACACGAGTTTTTAGAAAATGTGTTTTATTTCATAAATGAAATCTACAAAGTATGCACATTCTAAATCTTAGCGACTTTCTATAGTTTGCCCATGCGTCCGGAAATAAGAAAAGCTTACTTCCCCCGTTTTTTAAAATCACAGCTTCTAGAAGGTTTACATGATTTCTTAAAAAACACGAGTTTTTAGAAAATGTGTTTTATTTCATAAATGGAATCAACAAAGTATGCACATTCTACGTCATAACGACTTGCTATAGTTTGCGCATGCGTTTTGAAATAAGAAAAGCTTACTTCTCAAGTTTTTTAAAATCACGGCTTCTAGCAGGTTTACATGATTTCTTAAAAAACACGAGTTTTTAGAAAATGTGTTTTATTTCATAAATGGAATCAACAAAGTATGCACATTCTACGTCATAACGACTTTCCATAGTTTGCGCATGCGTCCGGAAATAAGAAAAGCTTACTTCTCCCGTTTTTTAAAATCAGAGCTTCTAGAAGGTTTACATGTTTTCGTAAAAAACACGAGTTTTTAGAAAATATGTTTTATTTCATAAATGAAATCTACAAAGTATGCACATTCTACGTCATAACGACTTTGTATTGTTTGCGCATGCGTCCGGAAATAACAAAAGCTTACTTCCACCGTTTTTTAAAATCACAGCTTCTACAAGGTTTACATGATTTCGTAAAAAACACGAGTTTTTAGAAAATGTGTTTTATTTCATAAATGGAATCTACAAAGTATGCACATTCTACGTCATAATGACTTTCTATTGTTTGCACATGCGTCTGGAAATAAGAAAAGCTTACTTCCACCGCTTTTTAAAATCACAGCTTCTAGAAGGTTTACATAATTTCGTAAAAAACACGAGTTTTTAGAAAATGTGTTTTATTTCATAAATGGAATCAACAAAGTATGCACATTCTACGTCATAACGACTTTCTATAGTTTGCGAATGCGTTTGGAAATAAGAAAAGCTTACTTCCCCCATTTTTTAAAATCACAGCTTCTAGAAGGTTTAGATGATTTCTTAAAAAACACGAGTTTTTAGAAAATGTGTTTTATTTCATAAATAGAATCAACAAAGTATGCACATTCTACGTCATAACGACTTTCTATAGTTTGCACATGCGTCCGGAAATAAGAAAACCTTACTTCCACAGTTTTTTAAAATCACGGCTTCTAGAAGGTTTACATGATTTCGTAAAAAACACGAGTTTTTAGAAAATGTGTTTTATTTCATAAATGGAATCAACAAAGTATGCACATTCTACGTCATAACGACTTTCTATTGTTTGCGCATGCGTCCGGAAATAAGAAAAGCTTACTTCCACCGTTTTTTAAAATCACTGCTTCTAGAAGGTTTACATGATTTCGTAAAAAACACGAGTTTTTAGAAAATGTGTTTTATTTCATAAATGGAATGAACAAAGTATGCACATTCTACGTCATAACGACTTTCTATAGTTTGCGCATGCGTTTGGAAATAAGAAAAGCTTACTTCCCCCGTTTTTTAAAATCACAGCTTCTAGAAGGTTTACATGATTTCTTAAAAAACACGAGTTTTTAGAAAATGTGTTTTATTTCATAAATAGAATCAACAAAGTATGCACATTCTACGTCATAACGACTTTCTATAGTTTGCACATGCGTCCGGAAATAAGAAAAGCTTACTTCCACCGTTTTTTAAAATCACAGCTTCTAGAAGGTTTACATGATTTCGTAAAAAACACGAGTTTTTAGAAAATGTGTTTTATTTCATAAATGGAATCTACAAAGTATGCACATTCTACGTCATAATGACTTTCTATAGTTTGCGCATGCATCCGGAAATAAGAAAAGCTTACTTTCGCCGTTTTCTAAAATCACAGCTTCTAAAAGGTTTACATGATTTCGTAAAAAACACGAGTTTTTAGAAAATGTGTTTTATTTCTCAAATGGAATCTACAAAGTATGCACATTCTACGTCATAACGAATTTCTATAGATTGCGCATGCTTCCGGAAATAAGAAAAGCTTACTTCCCCCGTTTTTTAAAATCACAGCTTCAAGAAGAATTACATGATTTCTTAATAAACACGAGTTTTTAGAAAATGTTTTTTATTTCATAAATATAATCAACAAAGTATGCACATTCTACGTCATAACGACTTTCTATACTTTGCGCTCGTCCGGAAATAAGAAAAGCTTACTTCCCCCGTTTTTTAAAATCACAGCTTCTAGAAGGTTTACATGATTTCGTAAAAAACACGAGTTTTTAGAAAATGTGTTTTATTTCATAAATCAAATCTACAAAGTATGCACATTCTACGTCATAACGACTTTCTATAGTTTGCGCATGCGTCCGGAAATAAGAAACGCTTACTTCCACCGTTTTTTAAAATCACAGCTTCTAGAAGGTTTACATGATTTTGTAAAAAACACGAGTTTTTAGAAAATGTGTTTTATTTCATAAATGGAATCAACAAAGTATGCACATTCTACGTCATAACGACTTTCTATGGTTTGCGCATGCGTTCGGAAATAAGAAAAGCTTACTTCCACCGTTTTTTAAAATCACAGCTTCTAGAAGGTTTACATGATTTATTAAAAAACACAAGTTTTTAGAAAATGTGTTTTAATTCATAAATGGAATCAACAAAGTATGCACATTCTACGTCATAACGAATTTCTATAGTTTGCGCATGCGTTCGGAAATAAGAAAAGCGTACTTCCCCCATTTTTTAAAATCACAGCTTCTAGAAGGTTTACATGATTTCTTAAAAAACATGAGTTTTTCGAAAATGTGTTTTATTTCATAAATGGAATCAACAAGGTATGCACATTCTACGTCATAACGACTTTCTATAGTTTGCGCATGCGTTTGCAAATAAGAAAAGCTTACTTCCACCGTTTTTTAAAATCACAGCTTCTAGAAGGTTTACATGATTTGTTAAAAAACACTAGTTTTTAGAAAATGTGTTTTATTTCATAAATGGAATCAACAAAGTATGCACATTCTACGTCATAACGACTTTCTATAGTTTGCGCATGCGTCTGGAAATAAGAAAAGATTACTTCCACCGTTTTTTAAAATCACAGCTTCTAGAAGGTTTACATGATTTCTTAAAAAACACGAGTTTTTAGAAAATATGTTTTATTTCATAAATGGAATCAACAAAGTATGCACATTCTACGTGATAACGACTTTCTATAGTTTGCGCATACGTCCGAAAATAAGAAAAGCTTACTTCCACCCTTTTTTAAAATCACAGCTTCTAGAAGGTTTACATGATTTCGTAAAAAACACGACTTTTTAGAAAATGTGTTTTCTTTTATAAATGGAATCTACAAAGTATACACATTCTACGTCATAACGACTTTCTATAGTTTGCGCATTCGTCCGGAAATAAGAAAAGTTCACTTCCACCGTTATTTAAAATCACAGCTTCTAGAAGGTTTACATGATTTCTTAAAAAACATGAGTTTTTAGAAAATGTGTTTTATTTCATAAATGGAATCTACAAAGTATGCACATTCTACGTCATAACGACTTTCTATAGTTTGCGCATGCGTCCGGAAATAAGAAAAGCTTACTTCCCCCATTTTTTAAAATCACAGCTTCTAGAAGGTTTACATGATTTCTTAAAAAACAGGAGTTTTTAGAAAATGTGTTTTATTTCATAAATGGAATCTACAAAGTATGCACATTCTACGTCATAACGACTTTCTATAGTTTGCGCATGCGTCCGGAAATAATAAAAGCTTACTTCCCCCGTTTTTTAAAATCACAGCTTCTAGAAGGTTTACATGATTTCTTAAAAAACACGAGTTTTTAGAAAATGTGTTTTATTTCATAAATGGAATCAACAAAGTATGCACATTCTACGTCATAACGACTTTCTATAGTTTGCGCATGCGTCCGGAAATAAGAAACGCTTACTTCCCCCGTTTTTTAAAATCACATTTTCTAGAAGGTTAACATGATTTCTTAAAAAACAAGAGTTTTTAGAAAATGTGTTTTATTTCACAAATTGAATCTACAAAGTATGCACACTCTACATCATAACGACTTTCTATAGTTTGCGCATGCGTCTGGAAATAAGAAAAGCTTACTTCCCCCGTTTTTTAAAATCACAGCTTCTAGAAGGTTTACATGATTTCTTAAAAAACACGAGTTTTTAGAAAATGTGTTTTATTTCATAAATGGAATATACAAAGTATGCACATTCTATGTCATAACGACTTTGTATTGTTTGTGCATGCGTCCGGAAATAAGAAAAGCTTACTTCCACAGATTTTTAAAATCACAGATTCTATAAGGTTTACATGATTTCTTAAAAAACACGAGTTTTTAGAAAATGTGTTTTATTTCATAAATGGAATCAAAAAAGTATGCACATTCTACGTCATAACGACTTTCTATAGTTTGTGCATGCGTTCGGAAATAAGAAAAGCTTACATCCCCCGTTTTTTAAAATCACAGCTTCTAGAAGGTTTACATGATTTATTAAAAAACGCGAGTTTTTAGAAAATGTGTTTTATTTCATAAATGGGATCAACAAAGTATGCACATTCTACGTCATAACGACTTTCTATAGTTTGCGCATGCGTCTGGAAATAAGAAAAGCTTACTTCTCCCGTTTTTTAAAATCACAGCTTCTAGAAGGTTTACATGATTTCTTAAAAAATGCGAGTTTTTAGAAAATGTGTTTTATTTAATAAATGGAATCAACAAAGTATGCACATTCTACGTCATAATGACTTTCTATAGTTTGCGCATTCGTCTCGAATTTAGAAAAGCTTACTTCCACTGTTTTTTAAAATCACAGCTTCTAGAAGGTTTACATGATTTCGTAAAAAACACGAGTTTTTAGAAAATGTGTTTTATTTCATAAATTGAATCTACAAAGTATCCACATTCTACGTCATAACGACTTTCTATAGTTTGCGCATGCATCCGGAAATAAGAAACGCTTACTTCCCCCGTTTTTTAAAATCATAGGTTCTAGAAGCTTTACATGATTTGTTAAAAAACAGGAGTTTTTAGAAAATGTGTTTTATTTCATAAATGGAATCTACAAAGTATGCACATTCTATGTCATAACGACTTTCTATAGTTTGCGCATTCGTCCGGAAATAAGAAAAGCTTACTTCCCCCATTTTTTAAAATCACAGCTTCTAGAAGGTTTACATGATTTCGTAAAAAACACGACTTTTCAGAAAATGTGTTTTCTTTTATAAATGGAATCTACAAAGTATACACATTCTACGTCATAACGACTTTCTATAGTTTGCGCGTTCGTCCGGAAATAAGAAAAGCTTACTTCCACCGTTATTTAAAATCACAGCTTCTAGAAGGTTTACATGATTTCTTAAAAAACACTAGTTTTTAGAAAATGTGTTTTATTTCATAAATGGAATCAACAAAGTATGCACATTCTACGTCATAACGATTTTCTATAGTTTGCGCATGCGTCTGGAAATAAGAAAAGATTACTTCCACCGTTTTTTAAAATCACAGCTTCTAGAAGGTTTACATGATTTCGTAAACAACACGAGTTTTTAGAAAATGTGTTTTATTTCATAAATGGAATCGACAAAGTATGCACATTCTACGTCATAACGACTTTCTATAGTTTATGCATGCGTCTGGAAATAAGAAAAAGCTTACTTCCACCGTTTTTTAAAATCACAGCTTCTAGAAGGTTTACATGATTTCTTAAAAAGCACGAGTTTTTAGAAAATATGTTTTATTTCATAAATGGAATCAACAAAGTATGCACATTCTACGTCATAATGACTTTCTATAGTTTGCGCATACGTCCGAAAATAAGAAGAGCTTACTTCCACCGTTTTTTAAAATCACAGCTTCTAGAAGGTTTACATGATTTCGTAAAAAACACGACTTTTCAGAAAATGTGTTTTCTTTTATAAATGGAATCTACAAAGTATACACATTCTACGTCATAACGACTTTCTATAGTTTGCGCATTCGTCCGGAAATAAGAAAAGCTTACTTCCACCGTTATTTAAAATCACAGCTTCTAGAAGGTTTACATGATTTCTTAAAAAACATGAGTTTTTAGAAAATGTATTTTATTTCATAAATGGAATCTACAAAGTATGCACATTCTATGTCATAACGACTTTCTATAGTTTGCGCATGCGTCCGGAAATAAGAAAAGCTTACTTCCCCCATTTTTTAAAATCACAGCTTCTAGAAGGCTTACATGATTTCTTAAAAAACAGGAGTTTTTAGAAAATGTGTTTTATTTCATAAATGGAATCTACAAAGTATGCACATTCTACGTCATAACGACTTTCTATAGTTTGCGCATGCGTCCGGAAATAATAAAAGCTTACTTCCCCCGTTTTTTAAAATCACAGCTTCTAGAAGGTTTACATGATTTCTTAAAAAACACGAGTTTTTAGAAAATGTGTTTTATTTCATAAATGGAATCAACAAAGTATGCACATTCTACGTCATAACGACTTTCTATAGTTTGCGCATGCGTCCGGAAATAAGAAACGCTTACTTCCCCCGTTTTTTAAAATCACATCTTCTGGAAGGTTAACATGATTTCTTAAAAAACAAGAGTTTTTAGAAAATGTGTTTTATTTCACAAATTGAATCTACAAAGTATGCACACTCTCCATCATAACGACTTTCTATAGTTTGCGCATGCGTCCGGAAATAAGAAAAGCTTACTTCCCCCGTTTTTTAAAATCACAGCTTCTAGAAGGTTTACATGATTTCTTAAAAAACACGAGTTTTTAGAAAATGTGTTTTATTTCATAAATGGAATATACAAAGTATGCACATTCTATGTCATAACGACTTTGTATTGTTTGTGCATGCGTCCGGAAATAAGAAAAGCTTACTTCCACCGATTTTTAAAATCACAGCTTCTATAACGTTTACATGATTTCTTAAAAAACACGAGTTTTTAGAAAATGTGTTTTATTTCATAAATGGAATCAACAAAGTATGCACATTCTACGTCATAACGACTTTCTATAGTTTGTGCATGCGTTCGGAAATAAGAAAAGCTTACTTCCCCCGTTTTTTAAAATCACAGCTTCTAGAAGGTTTACATGATTTATTAAAAAACGCGAGTTTTTAGAAAAATGTGTTTTATTTCATAAATGGAATCAACAAAGTATGCACATTCTACGTGATAACGACTTTCTATAGTTTGCGCATGCGTCTGGAAATAAGAAAAGCTTACTTCTCCCGTTTTTTAAAATCACAGCTTCTAGAAGGTTTACATGATTTCTTAAAAAACACGAGTTTTTAGAAAATGTGTTTTATTTAATAAATGGAATCAACAAAGTATGCACATTCTACGTCATAATGACTTTCTATAGTTTGCGCATTCGTCTCGAATTTAGAAAAGCTTACTTCCACCGTTTTTTAAAATCACAGCTTCTAGAAGGTTTACATGATTTCGTAAAAAACACGAGTTTTTAGAAAATGTGTTTTATTTCATAAATTGAATCTACAAAGTATCCACATTCTACGTCATAACGAATTTCTATAGTTTGCGCATGCATCCGGAAATAAGAAACGCTTACTTCCCTCGTTTTTTAAAATCACAGCTTCTAGGAGCTTTACATGATTTGTTAAAAAACAGGAGTTTTTAGAAAATGTGTTTTATTTCATAAATGGAATCAACAAAGTATGCACATTCTACGTCATAACGACTTTCTATAGTTTGCGCATGCGTCTGGAAATAAGAAAAGCTTACTTCTCCCGTTTTTTAAAATCACAGCTTCTAGAAGGTTTACATGATTTCTTAAAAAACACGAGTTTTTAGAAAATGTGTTTTATTTAATAAATGGAATCAACAAAGTATGCACATTCTACGTCATAATGACTTTCTATAGTTTGCGCATTCATCCGGAAATAAGAAAAGCTTACTTCCCCCGTTTTTTAAAATCACAGATTCTAGAAGGTTTACATGATTTCGTAAAAAACACGACTTTTCAGAAAATGTGTTTTCTTTTATAAATGGAATCTACAAAGTATCCACATTCTACGTCATAACGACTTTCTATAGTTTGCGCATGCATCCAGAAATAAGAAACGCTTGCTTCCCCCGTTTTTTAAAATCACAGCTTCTAGAAGTTTTACATGATTTCGTAAAAAAAACGAGTTTTTAGAAAATGTGCTTTATTTCATAAATGGAATCTACAAAGTATGCACATTCTACGTCATAACGACTTTCTATAGTTTGCGCATTCGTCCGGAAATAAGAAAAGCTTACTTCCCCTGTTTTTTAAAAACACAGCTTCTAGAAGGTTTACATGATATCTTAAAAAACACGAGTTTTTAGAAAATGTGTTTTATTTCATAAATGGAATCTACAAAGTATGCACATTCTACGTCATAACGACTTTCTATAGTTTGCGCATTCGTCCGGAAATAAGAAAAGCTTACTTCCCTCGTTTTTTAAAATCACAGCATCTAGAAGGTTTACATGATTTCTTAAAAAACACGAGTTTTTAGAAAATGTGTTTTATTTCATAAATGGAATCAACAAAGTATGCACATTCTACGTCATAACGACTTTCTATAGTTTGCGCATGCGTTTGGAAATAAGAAAAGCTTACTTCTCCCGTTTTTTAAAATCACAGCTTCTAGAAGGTTTACATGATTTCTTAAAAACACGAGTTTTTAGAAAATGTGTTTTATTTCATAAATGGAATCAAAAAAGTATGCACATTCTACGTCATAACGACTTTCTATAGTTTGCGCATTCGTCCGGAAATAAGAAAAGGTTACTTCCCCCGTTTTTTAAAATCACAGATTCTAGAAGGTTTACATGATTTCGTAAAAAACACGACTTTTCAGAAAATGTGTTTTCTTTTATAAATGGAATCTACAAAGTATACACATTCTATGTCATAACGACTTTCTATAGTTTGCGCATTCGTCCGGAAATAAGAAAAGCTTACTTCCACCGTTATTTAAAATCACAGCTTCTAGAAGGTTTACATGATTTCTTAAAAAACACTAGTTTTTAGAAAATGTGTTTTATTTCATAAATGGAATCAACAAAGTATGCACATTCTACGTGATAACGATTTTCTATAGTTTGCGCATGCGTCTGGAAATAAGAAAATATTACTTCCACCGTTTTTTAAAATCACAGCTTCTAGAAGGTTTACATGATTTCGTAAACAACACGAGTTTTTAGAAAATGTGTTTTATTTCATAAATGGAATCAACAAAGTATGCACATTCTACGTCATAACGACTTTCTATAGTTTATGCATGCGTCCGGAAATAAGAAAAGCTTACTTCCCCCGTTTTTTAAAATCACAGCTTCTAGAAGGTTTACATGATTTATTAAAAAACGCGAGTTTTTAGAAAATGTGTTTTATTTCATAAATGGAATCAACAAAGTATGCACATTCTACGTCATAACGACTTTCTATAGTTTGCGCATGCGTCTGGAAATAAGAAAAGCTTACTTCTCCCGTTTTTTAAAATCACAGCTTCTAGAAGGTTTACATGATTTCTTAAAAAACACGAGTTTTTAGAAAATGTGTTTTATTTAATAAATGGAATCAACAAAGTATGCACATTCTACGTCATAATGACTTTCTATAGTTTGCGCATTCGTCTCGAATTTAGAAAAGCTTACTTCCACCGTTTTTTAAAATCACAGCTTCTAGAAAGTTTATATGATTTCGTAAAAAACACGAGTTTTTAGAAAATGTGTTTTATTTCATAAATTGAATCTACAAAGTATCCACATTCTACGTCATAACGACTTTCTATAGTTTGCGCATGCATCCAGAAATAAGAAACGCTTGCTTCCCCCGTTTTTTAAAATCACAGCTTCTAGAAGCTTTACATGATTTCTTAAAAAACAGGAGTTTTTAGAAAATGTGTTTTATTTCATAAATGGAATCTACAAAGTATGCACATTCTACGTCATAACGACTTTCTAGAGTTTGCGCATTCGTCCGGAAATAAGAAAAGCTTACTTCCCTCGTTTTTTAAAATCACAGCATCTAGAAGGTTTACATGATTTCTTAAAAAACACGAGTTTTTAGAAAATGTGTTTTATTTCATAAATGGAATCAACAAAGTATGCACATTCTACGTCATAACGACTTTCTATAGTTTGCGCATGCGTTTGGAAATAAGAAAAGCTTACTTCTCCCGTTTTTTAAAATCACAGCTTCTAGAAGGTTTACATGATTTCTTAAAAACACGAGTTTTTAGAAAATGTGTTTTATTTCATAAATGGAATCAAAAAAGTATGCACATTCTACGTCATAACGACTTTCTATAGCTTGCGCATGCATCAGGAAAAAAGAAAAGCTTACTTCTCCCGTTTTTTAAAATCACCGCTTTTAGAAGGTTTACATCCTTTCTTAAAAAACACGAGTTTTTAGCAAATGTGTTTTATTTCATAAATGGAATCAACAAAGTATGCACATTCTATGTCATAATGACTTTCTATAGTTTGCGCATTCGTCCGGAAATAAGAAAAGCTTACTTCCACCGTTAATTAAAATCACAGCTTCTAGAAGGTTTACATGATTTCGTAAAAAACACGAGTTTTTAGAAAATGTCTTTTATTTCATAAATGGAATCTACAAAGTATGCACATTCTACGTCATAATGACTTTCTATAGTTTGCGCATGCGTCAGGAAATAAGAAAAGCTTACTTCCCCCGTTTTTTAAAATCACAGCTTCAAGAAGGTTTACATGATTTCTTAAAAAACAGGAGTTTTTAGAAAATGTGATTTATTTCATAAATGGAATCAACAAAGTATGCACATTCTACGTCATAACGTCTTTCTATAGTTTGCGCATGCGTTCGGAAATAAGAAAAGCTTACTTCCCCCGTTTTTTAAAATAACAGCTTCTAGAAGGTTTACATGATTTATTAAAAAACACGAGTTTTTAGAAAATGTGTTTTATTTCATCAATTGAATCAACAAAGTATTCACATTCTACGTCATAGCGACTTTCTATAGTTTGCGCATTCGTCCGGAAATAAGAAAAGCTTACTTCTCCCGTTTTTTAAAATCACAGCTTCTAGAAGGTTTACATGATTTCTTAAAAAACACGAGTTTTTAGAAAATGTGTTTATTTCATAAATGGAATCAACAAACTATGCACATTCTACGTCATAATGACTTTCTATAGTTTGCGCATTTGTCCGGAAATAAGAAAAGCTTACTTTCACCGTTATTTAAAATCACAGCTTCTAGAATGTTTACATGATTTCGTAAAAAACACGAGTTTTTAGAAAATGTGTTTTATTTCATAAATGGAATCTACAAAGTATGCACATTCTACGTCATAACGACTTTCTATAGTTTGCGCATGCGTCCGGAAATAAGAAATGCTTACTACCCTCGTTTTTTAAAATCACAACTTCTAGAAGGTTTACATGATTTCTTAAAAAACACGAGTTTTTAGAAAATGTGTTTTATTTGATAAATGGAATCTACAAACTATGCACATTCTATGTCATAACGACTTTCTATAGTTTGCGCATGGGTCTGGAAATAAGAAAAGCTTACTTCCCCCGTTTTTTAAAATCACAGCTTCTAGAAGGTTTACATGATTTCTTAAAAAACACGAGTTTTTAGAAAATGTGTTTTATTTCATAAATGGAATCATCAAAGTATGCACATTCTACGTCATAACGACTTTCTATAGGTTGCGTACGCGTTTGGAAATAAGAAAAGCATACTTCCACCGTTTTTTAAAATCACAGCTTCTAGAAGGTTTACATGATTTATTAGAAAACACGGGTTTTTAGAAAATGTGTTTTATTTCATAAAGGGAATCAACAAAGTATGCACATTCTACGTCATAACGAATTTCTATAGTTTGCGCATACGTTCGGAAATAAGAAAAGCTTACTTCCCCCGTTTTTTAAAATCACAGCTTCTAGAAGGTTTACATGATTTCTTAAAAAACACGAGTTTTTAGAAAATGTGTTTTATTTCTTAAATGGAATCAACAAGGTATGCACATTCTACGTCATAACGGCTTTCTATAGTTTGCGCATGCGTTGGGAAATAAGAAAAGCTTACTTCCACCGTTTTTTAAAATCACAGCTTCTAGAAGGTTTACATCGTTTCGTAAAAAACACTAGTTTTTAGAAAATGTGTTTTATTTCATAAATGGAATCAACAAAGTATGCACATTCTACATCATAACGACTTTCTATAATTTGCGCAATCGTCCGGACATAGGAAAAGCTTACTTCCACTGTTTTCTAAAATCACATTTTCTACAAGGTTTACATGATTTCGTAAAAAACAGGAGTTTTTAGAAAATGTGTTTTATTTCATAAATGGAATCAACAAAGTATGCACATTCTACGTCATAACGAATTTCTATAGTTTGCGCATGTGTTCGAAAATAAGAAAAGCTTACTTCCCCCATTTTTTAAAATCACATCTTCTAGAAGGTTTACATGATTTCTTAAAAAACACGAGTTTTAGAAAATGTGTTTTATTTCATAAATGGAATCAACAAAGTATGCACATTCTACTTCATAACGACTTTCTATAGTTTGCGCATGCGTTTGGAAATAAGAAAAGCTTACTTCCCCCGTTTTTTAAAATCACAGCTTCTAGAAGGTTTACATGATTTCTTAAAAAACACGAGTTTTTAGAAAATGTGTTTTATTTCATAACTAGAATCAACAAAGTATGCACATTCTTCGTCATAACGACTTTCTATAGTTTGCACATGCGTCCGGAAATAAGAAAAGCTTACTTCCACCATTTTTTAAAATCACAGCTTCTAGAAGGTTTAGATGATTTCGTAAAAAACACGAGTTTTTAGAAAATATGTTTTATTTCATAAATGGAATCAACAAAGTATGCACATTCTACGTCATAACGACTTTCTATAGTTTGCGCATGCGTCCGGACATAAGAAAAGCTTACTTTAACCGTTTTTTAAAATCACAGCTTCTAGAAGGTTTACATGATTTCGTAAAAAACACGAGTTTTTAGAAAATGTGTTTTATTTCATAAATGGAATCAACAAAGTATGCACATTCTACGTCATAAGGACTTTCTATAGTTTGCGCATGCGTTTGGAAATAAGAAAAGCTTACTTCCCCCGTTTTTTAAAATCACAGCTTCTAGAAGGTTTACATGATTTCTTAAAAAACACGAGTTTTTACAAAAATGTGTTTTATTTCATAAATGGAATCAACAAAGTATGCACATTCTACGTCATAACGACTTTCTATAGTTTGCGCATGCGTCCGGAAATAACAAAGCTTACTTCCAACGTTATTTAGAATCACAGCTTCTAGAAGGTTTACATGATTTCGTAAAAAACACGAGTTTTTAGAAAATGTGTTTTATTTCATAAATGGAATCTACAAAGTATGCACATTCTACGTCATAAGGACTTTCTATAGTTTGCGCATGCGTTTGGAAATAAGAAAAGCCTACTTCTCCCGTTTTTTAAAATCACAGCTTCTAGAAGGTTTACATGATTTCTTAAAAAACACGAGTTTTTAGAAAATGTGTTTTATTTCATAAATGGAATCTACAAAGTATGCACTCTCTACGTCATAAGGAATTTCTATAGTTTGCGCATGTGTCCGGAAATAAGAAAAGCTTACTTCCACCGTTTTTTAAAATCACAGCTTCTAGAAGGTTTACATGATTTCGAAAAAAAATGAGTTTTTAGAAAATGTGTTTTATTTCATCAATGGAATCTAGAAAGTATGCACATTCTACGTCATAACGACATTCTATAGTTTGTGCATGCATCCAGAAATAAGAAAACCTTACTTCCCCCGTTTTTTAAAGTCACAGCTTCTAGAAGGTTTACATGATTTCTTAAAAAACACGAGTTTTTAGAAAATGTGTTTTATTTCATAAATGGAATCAACAAAGTATGCACATTCTACGTCATAACGACATTCTATAGTTTGAGCATGCGTTTGGAAATAAGAAAAGCTTACTTCCCCCGTTTTTTAAAATCCCAGCTTCTAGAAGGTTTACATGATTTCTTAAAAAACACTAGTTTTTAGAAAATGTGTTTTATTTCATAAATGGAATCAACAAAGTATGCACATTCTACGTCATAACGACTTTCTATAGTTTGTGCATGCGTCTGGAAATAAGAAAAGCTTACTTCCACTGTTTTTTAAAATCACGGCTTCTAGAAGGTTTACATGATTTCGTAAAAAACATGAGTTTTTCGAAAATGTGTTTTATTTCATAAATGGAATCAACAAAGTATGCACATTCTACGTCATAAGGTTTTTCTATAGTTTGCGCATGCGTTTGGAAATAAGAAAAGCTTACTTCTCCCGTTTTTTTAAATCACAGCTTCTAGAAGGTTTACATGATTTCTTAAAAAACACGAGTTTTTAGAAAATGTGTTTTATTTCATAAATGGATTCTACAAAGTATGCACTCTCTACGTCATAACGAACTTCTATAGTTTGCGCATGCGTCCGGAAATAAGAAAAGCTTACTTCCACCGTTTTTTAAAATCACAGCTTCTCAGAAGGTTTACATGATTTCGTAAAAGACATGAGTTTTTAGAAAATGTGTTTTATTTAATAAATGGAATCTACAAAGTATGCACATTCTACGTCATAACGACTTTCTATTGTTTGCGGATGCGTCCCTAAATAAGAAAAGCTTACTTCCACCGTTTTTTAAAATCACAGCTTCTAGAAGGTTTACATGATTTCGTAAAAAACACGAGTTTTTAGAAAATGTGTTTTATTTCATAAATGGAATCTACCAAGTATGCACATTCTACGTCATAACGACTTTCTATAGTTTTCGCATGCTTCCGGAAATAAGAAAAGCTTACTTCCACCGTTTTTTAAAATCACAGCTTCTAGAAGGTTTACATGATTTCGTAAGAAACACGAGTTTTTAGAAAATGTGTTTTATTTCATAAATGGAATCAACAAAGTATGCACATTCTACGTCATAACGACTTTCTATAGTTTGCGCATTCGTCCGGAAATAAGAAAAGCATACTTCCACCGTTTTTTAAAATCACAGCTTCTAGAAGGTTTACATGATTTCGTAAAAAACACGAGTTTTTAGAAAATGTGTTTTATTTCATAAATGGAATCAACTAAGTATGCACATTCTACGTCATAACGACTTTCTATAGTTTGCGCATGTGTTTGGAAATAAGAAAAGCTTACTTCCCCCGTTTTTTAAAATCACAGCTTCTAGAAGTTTTACATGATTTCTTAAAAAACACGAGTTTTTAGAAAATGTGTTTTATTTCATAAAGGGAATCAACAAAGTATGCACATTCTAAGTCATAATGACTTTCTATAGTTTGCGCATGCGTTTGGAAATAAGAAAAGCTTACTTCCCCCGTTTTTTAAAATCACAGCTTCTAGAAGGTTTACATGATTTCGTAAAAAAAATGAGTTTTTAGAAAATGTGTTTTATTTCATAAATGGAATCCACAAAGTATGCACATTCTACATCATAACGGCTTTCTATAGTTTGCACATGCGTCCGGAAATAAGAAAAGCTTACTTCCATCGTTTTTTAAAATCACAGCTTCTAGAAGATTTACATGATTTCGTACAAAACACGAGTTTTTAGAAAATGTGTTTTATTTCATAAATGGAATCAACAAAGTATGCACATTCTACGTCATAACGACTTTCTATAGTTTGCGCATGTGTTTGGAAATAAGAAAAGCTTACTTCCCCCGTTTTTTAAAATCACAGCTTCTAGAAGTTTTACATGATTTCTTAAAAAACACGAGTTTTTAGAAAATGTGTTTTATTTCATAAATGGAATCTACAAAGTATGCACATTCTACATCATAACAACTTTATATAGTTTGCGCATGCGTCCGGAAATAAGAAAAGCTTACTTCCACCGTTTTTTAAAATCACAGCTTCTAGAAGGTTTACATGATTTCGTAAAAAACATGAGTTTTTAGAAAATGTGTTTTGTTTCATAAATAGAATCAACAAAGTATGCACATTCTACATCATAACGACTTTATATGGTTTGCGCATGGGTCCGGAAATAAGAAAAGCTTAATCAACCGTTTTTTAAAATCACAGCTTCTAGAAGGATTACATGATTTCGTAAAAAACTCGAGTTTTTAGAAAATGTGTTTTATTTCATAAATGGAATCTACAAAGTATGCACATTCTACGTCATAACGACATTCTATAGTTTGCGCATGCGTCCGGAAATAAGAAAAACTTACTTCCACCGTTTTTTAAAATCACAGCTTCTAGAAGGTTTACATGATTTCGTAAAAAACACGGGTTTTTAGAAAATGTGTTTTATTTCATAAATGGAATCTACAAAGTATGCACATTCTACGTCATAAAGACTTTCTATAGTTTGCGCATGCGTTTGGAAATAAGAAAAGCTTACTTCCCCCGTTTTTTAAAATCACAGCTTCTAGAAGGTTTACATGATTTCTTAAAAAACACTAGTTTTTAGAAAATGTGTTTTATTTCATAAATGGAATCAACAAAGTATGCACATTCTACGTCATAACGACTTTCTATAGTTTGCGCATGCGTCTGGAAATAAGAAAAGCTTACTTCCACCGTTTTTTAAAATCACAGCTTCTAGAAGGTTTACATGATTTCGTAAAAAACACGAGTTTTTAGAAAATGTGTTTTATTTCATAAATGGAATCAACAAAGTATGCACATTAGACGTCATAAGGACTTTCTATAGTTTGCGCATGCGTTTGGAAATAAGAAAAGCTTACTTCCCCCGTTTTTTAAAATCACAGCTTCTAGAAGGTTTACATGATTTCTTAAAAAACACAAGTTTATAGAAAATGTGTTTTATTTCATAAATGGAATCTACAAAGTATGCACATTCTACGTCATAACGAATTTCTATAGTTTGCGCATGCGTCCGGAAATAAAAAAAGCTTATTTCCACCGTTTTTTAAAATCACAGCTTCTAGAAGGTATACATGATTTCGTAAAAAACATGATTTTTTAGAAAATGTGTTTTATTTCATAAATGGAATCTACAAAGTATGCATATTCTACGTCATAACAAATTTCTATAGCTTGCACATTCGTCCGGAAATAAGAAAAGCTTACTTCCACCGTTTTTTAAAATCACAGCTTCTAGAAGGTTTACATGATTTCGTAAAAAACACGAGTTTTTAGAAAATGTGTATTATTTCATAAATGGAATCAACAAAGTATGCACATTCTACGTCATAACGACTTTCTATAGTTTGCGCATGTGTTTGGAAATAAGAAAAGCTTACTTCCCCCGTTTTTTAAAATCACAGCTTCTAGAAGGTTTACATGATTTCGTAAAAAAAACGAGTTTTTAGAAAATGTGTTTTATTTCATAAATGGAATCCACAAAGTATGCACATTCTACATCATAACGAATTTCTATAGTTTGCACATGCGTCCGGAAATAAGAAAAGCTTACTTCCACCGTTTTTTAAAATCACAGCTTCTAGAAGGTTTACATGATTTCGTCAAAAACACGAGTTTTTAGAAAATGTGTTTTATTTCATAAATGGAATCAACAAAGTATGCACATTCTACGTCATAACGACTTTCTATAGTTTTCGCATGCGTTCGGAAATAAGAAAAGCTTACTTCCCCCGTTTTTTAAAATCACAGCTTCTAGAAGTTTTACATGATTTCTTAAAAAACACGAGTTTTTAGAAAATGTGTTTTATTTCATAAATGGAATCTACAAAGTATGCACATTCTACATCATAACGACTTTCTATAGTTTGCGCATGCGTCCGAAAATAAGAAAAGCTTACTTCCACCGTTTTTTAAAATCACAGCTTCTAGAAGGTTTAAATGATTTCGAAAAAAAACGAGTTTTTAGAAAATGTGTTTTATTTCATAAATGGAATCTACAAAGTATGCACATTCTACATCATAATGACTTTCTATAGTTTTCACATGCGTCCGGAAATAAGAAAAGCTTACTTCCACCGTTTTTTAAAATCACAGCTTCTAGAAGGTTTACATGATTTCGTAAAAAACACGAGTTTTTAGAAAATGTGTTTTATTTCATAAATGGAATCTACAAAGTATGCACATTCTACATCATAACGACTTTCTATAGTTTGCGCATGCGTCCGGAAATAAGAAAAGCTTACTTCCACCGTTTTTTTTAAATCAGAGCTTCTAGAAGGTTTACATGATTTCGTAAAAAACACGAGTTTTTAGAAAATGTGTTTTATTTCATAAATGGAATCAACAAAGTATGCACATTCTACGTCATAACGACTTTCTATAGTTTGTGGATGCGTTTCGAAATAAGAAAATCTTACTTCCCCCGTTTTTTAAAATCACAGCTTCTAGAAGTTTTACATGATTTCTTAAAAAACACGAGTTTTTAGAAAATGTGTTTTATTTCATAAATGGAATCAACAAAGTATGCACATTCTACGTCATAACGACTTTCTATACTTTGCGCATGCGTTTGGAAATAAGAAAAGCTTACTTCCCCCGTTTTTTAAAATCACAGCTTCTAGAAGGTTTACATGATTTCGTAAAAAACACGAGTTTTTAGAAAATGTGTTTTATTTCATAAATGGAATCTACAAAGTATGCACATTCTACGTCATAACGACTTTCTATAGTTTGCGCATGCGTCCGAAAATAAGAAAAGCTTACTTACACCGTTATTTAGAATCACAGCTTCTAGAAGGTTTACATGATTTCGTAAAAAACACGAGTTTTTAGAAAATGTGTTTTATTTCATAAATATAATCAACAAAGTATGCACATTCTACGTCATAAGGACTTTCTATAGTTTGCGCATGCATCCGTAAATAAGAAAAGCTTACTTCCACCGTTTCTTAAAATCACAGCTTCTAGAAGGTTTACATGATTTTGTAAAAAACACGAGTTTTTAGAAAATGTGTTTTATTTCATAAATGGAATCAACAAAGTAAGCACATTCTACATCATAATGACTTTATATAGTTTTCGCATTCGTCCGGAAATAAAAAAAGCTTACTTCCACCGTTTTTTAAAATCACAGCTTCTAGAAGGTTTACATGATTTCGTAAAAAACACGAGTTTTTAGAAAATGTCTTTTATTTCATAAATGGAATCTACAAAGTATGCACATTCTATTTCATAACGACTTTCTATAGTTTGTGCATGCGTCCGGAAATAAGAAAAGCTTACTTCCGCCATTTTTTAAATCACAGCTTCTAGAAGGTTTACATGATTTCGTAAAAAACACGAGTTTTTGGAAAATGTGTTTTATTTCATAAATGGAATCTACAAAGTATGCACATTCTACGTCATAACGACTTTCTATACTTTGCGCATGCGTTTGGAAATAAGAAAAGCTTACTTCTCCCATTTTTTAAAATCACAGCTTCTAGAAGGTTTACATGCTTTCGTAAAAAACACAAGTTTTTAGAAAATGTGTTTTATTTCATAAATCGAATCTACAAAGTATGCACATTCAGCGTCATAACGACTTTCTATAGTTTTCGCATGCGTCCGGAAATAAGAAAAGCTTAATTCCACCGTTTTTTAAAATCACAGCTTCTAGAAGGTTTACATGATTTCGTAAAAAACACGAGTTTTTTGAAAATGTGTTTTATTTCGTCAATGGAATCTACAAAGTATGCACATTCTACGTCATAACGACTTTCTATAGTTTGCGCATCCGTCCGGAAATAAGAAAAGCTTACTTCCACCGTTTTTTAAAATCACAGCTTCTAGAAGGTTTACATGATTTCGTAAAAAACATGAGTTTTTAGAAAATCCGTTTTATTTCATAAATGGAATCAACAAAGTATGCACATTCTACGTCATAACGACTTTCTATACTTTGCGCATGCGTTTGGAAATAAGAAAAGCTTACTTCTCCCGTTTTTTAAAATCACAGCTTGTAGAAGGTTTACATGATTTCTTAAAAAACATGAGTTTTTGGAAAATGTGTTTTATTTCATAAATAGAATCAACAAAGTATGCACATTCTACGTCATAACGACTTTCTATAGTTTGCGCATGCGTCTGGAAATAAGAAAAGCTTACTTCCACCATTTTTTAAAATCACAGCTTCTAGAAGGTTTACATGATTTCGTAAAAAACACGAGTTTTTAGAAGATGTGTTTTATTTCATAAATGGAATCTACAAAGTATGCACATTATACGTCATAACGACTTTCTATAGTTTGCGCATACGTCCGGATATAAGAAAAGCTTACGTCCACAGTTTTTTAAAATCACAGCTTCTAGAAGGTTTACATGATTTCGTAAAAAACACGAGTTTTTAGAAAAAGTGTTTTATTTCATAAATGGAATCAACAAACTATGCACATTCTACGTCATAACGACTTTCTATAGTTTGCGCATTCGTCCGGAAATAAGAAAAGCTTACTTCCACCGTTTTTTAAAATCACAGCTTCCAGAAGGTTTACATGATTTCGTAAAAAACACGAGTTTTTAGAAAATGTGTTTGATTTCATAAATGGAATCAACAAAGTATGCACATTCTACGTCATAACGACTTTCTATAGTTTGCGCATGCGTTTGGAAATAAAAAAAACTTACTTCCCCCGTTTTTTAAAATCACAACTTCTAGAAGGTTTAAATGATTTCTTAAAAAACACGAGTTTTTAGAAAATGTGTTTTATTTCATAAATGGAATCATCAAAGTATGCACATTCTACATCATAACGACTTTCTATAGTTTGCGCATGCGTTTGGAAATAAGAAAAGCTTACTTCCCCCGTTTTTTAAAATCACAGCTTCTAGAAGGTTTACATGATTTCGTAAAAAACACGATTTTTTAGAAAATGTGTTTTATTTCATAAATGGAATCAACAAAGTATGCACATTCTACATCATAATTACTTTCTATAGTTTGCGCATTCGTCCGGAAATAAGAAAAGCTTACTTCCACCGTTTTTTAAAATCATAGCTTCTAGAAGGTTTACATGATTTTGTAAAAAACACGAGTTTTTAGAAAATGTGTTTTATTTCATAAATGGAATCTACAAAGTATGCACATTCTACGTCATAACGACTTTCTATAGTTTGCGCATGCGTCCAGAAATAAGAAAAGCTTACTTCCACCGTTTTTTAAAATCACAGCTTTTAGAAGGTTTACATGATTTCGTAAAAAACACGAGTTTTTAGAAAATGTGTTTTATTTGATAAATGGAATCAACAAAGTATGCACATTCTACGTCATAACGACTTTCTATACTTTGCGGATGCGTTCGGAAATAAGAAAAGCTTACTTCTCCCGTTTTTTAAAATCACAGCTTCTAGAAGGTTTACATGATTTCGTAAAAAACATGAGTTTTTAGAAAATGTGTTTTATTTCATAAATAGAATCAACAAAGTATGCAAATTCTACGTCATAACGACTTTATATAGTTTGCGAATGCGTCTGGAAATAAGAAAAGCTTAATGAACCGCTTTTTAAAATCACAGCTTTTAGAAGGTTTACATGATTTCGTAAAAAACACGAGTTTTTAGAAACTGTGTTTTATTTCATAAATGGAATCTACAAAGTATGCACATTCTACGTCATAACGACTTTCTATAGTTTGGGCATGCGTCCGGAAATAAGAAAAGCTTACTTCCACCATTTTTTAAAATCACAGCTTCTAAAAGGTTTACATGATTTCGTAAAAAACACGAATTTTTAGAAAATGTGTTTTATTTCATAAATGGAATCTACAAAGTATGCACATTCTACATCATAACGACATTCTATAGTTTGCGCATGCGTCCGGAAATAAGAAAATCTTACTTCCACCGTTTTTTTAAATCACAGCTTCTAGAAGGTTTACATGATTTCGTAAAAAACACGAGTTTTTAGAAAATGTGTTTTATTTCATAAATGGAATCTACAAAGTATGCACATTCTACGTCATACCGACTTTCTATAGTTTACGCACGCGTCCGGAGATAAGAAAAGCTTACGTCCACCGTTTTTTAAAATCATAGCTTCTAGAAGGTTTACATGATTTCGTAAAAAACACGGGTTTTTAGAAAATGTGTTTTATTTCATAAATGGAATCTACAAAGTATGCACATTCTACGTCATAACGACTTTCTATAGTTTATGCATGCGTACGGAAATAAGAAAAGCTTACTTCTCCCGTTTTTTAAAATCACAGCTTCTAGAAGGTTTACATGATTTCGTAAAAAACACGAGTTTTTAGAAAATATGTTTTATTTCATAAATAGAATCAACAAAGTATGCACATTCTACGTCGTAACGACTTTATATAGGTTGCGCATGCGTCTGGAAATAAGAAAAGCTTAATCAACCGTTTTTTAAAATCACAGCTTCTAGAAGGTTTACATGATTTCGTAAAAAACACGAGTTTTTAGAAAATGTGTTTTATTTCATAAATGGAATCTACAAAGTATGCACATTCTATGTCATAATGACTTTCTATAGTTTGTGCATGCGTCCGGAAATAAGAAAAGCTTACTTCCACCGTTTTTTAAAATCACAGCTTCTAGAAGGTTTACATGATTTCGTAAAAAACACGAGTTTTTAGAAAATGTGTTTTATTTCATAAATGGAATCTACAAAGTATGCACATTCTACATCATAACGACATTCTATAGTTTGCGCATGCGTCTGGAAATAAGAAAAGCTTACTTCTCCCGTTTTTTAAAATCACGGCTTCTAGAAGGTTTACATGATTTCTTAAAAAACACGAGTTTTTAGAAAATGTGTTTTATTTCATAAATGGAATCAACAAAGTATGCACATTCTACGTCATAACGACTTTCTATAGTTTGCGCATGCATCTGGAAATAAGAAAAGCTTACTTCCCCTGTTTTTTAAAATCACAGCTTCTAGAAGGTTTACATGATTTCTTAAAAAACACTAGTTTTTAGAAAATGTGTTTTATTTCATAAATGGAATCAACAAAGTATGCACATTCTACGTCATAACGAATTTCTATAGTTTGCGCATCCGTCTGGAAATAAGAAAAGCTTACTTCCACCGTTTTTTAAAATCACAGCTTCTAGAAGGTTTACATGATTTCGTAAAAAACACGAATTTTTAGAAAATGTGTTTTATTTCATAAATGGAATCAACAAAGTATGCACATTCTACGTTATAACGACTTTCTATAGTTTGCGCATGCGTTTGGAAATAAGAAAAGCTTACTTCCCCCGTTTTTTAAAATCACAGCTTCTAGAAGGTTTACATGATTTCTTAAAAAACACGAGTTTTTGGAAAATTTATTTTATTTCATAAATGGAATTAACAAAGTATGCACATTCTACGTCATAACGAATTTCTATAGTTTGCGCATGCGTCCGGAAATAAGAAAAGCTTATTTCCACATTTTTTTAAAATCACAGCTTCTAGAAGGTTTACATGATTTCGTAAAAAACATGAGTTTTTAGAAAATGTGTTTTATTTCATAAATGGAATCTACAAAGTATGCACATTCTACGTCATAACGACTGTCTATTGTTTGCGGATGCGTCCGGAAATAAGAAAAGTTTACTTCCACCGTTTTTTAAAATCACAGCTTCTAGAAGGTTTACATGATTTCGTAAAAAACACGAGTTTTTAGAAAATGTGTTTTATTTCATAAATGGAATCAACAAAGTATGCACATTCTAAGTCATAACGACTTTCTATAGTTTGCGCATGCGTTTGGAAATAAGAAAATCTTACTTCCCCCGTTTTTTAAAATCACAGCTTCTAGAAGGTTTACATGATTTCGTAAAAAACACGAGTTTTTAGAAAATGTGTTTTATTTCAAAAATGGAATCAACAAAGTATGCACATTCTACGTCATAACGACTCTCTATAGTTTGCGCATGCGTCCGGAAATAAGAAAAGCTTACTTGAACCGTTATTTAAAATCACTGCTTCTAGAAAATTTACATGATTTCGTAAAAAACACGAGTTTTTAGAAAATGTGTTTTATTTCATAAATGGAATCTACAAGGTATGCACATTCTACGTCATAACGACTTTCTATAGTTTGCGGATGCGTCCGGAAATAAGAAAAGCTTACTTCCACCGTTTTTTAAAATCGTAGCTTCTAGAAGGTTTACATGATTTCGTAAAAAACACGAGTTTTTAGAAAATGTGTTTTATTTCATAAATGGAATCTACAAAGTATGCACATTCTACGTCATAACGACATTCTATAGTTTGCGCATGCGTCCAGAAATAAGAAAAGCTTACTTCCACCGTTTTTTAAAATCACAGCTTCTAGAAGGTTTACATGATTTCGTAAAAAACACGAGTTTTTAGAAAATGTGTTTTATTTCATAAATGGAATCAACAAAGTTTGAACATTCTACGTCATAACGACTTTCTATACTTTGCGCACGCGTTTGGATATAAGAAAAGCTTACTTCTCCCGTTTTTTAAAATCACACATTCTAGAAGGTTGACATGATTTCTTAAAAAACACGAGTTTTTAGAAAATGTGTTTTATTTCATAAATATAATCAACAAAGTATGCACATTCTACGTCATAACGACTTTCTATAGTTTGCGCATGCGTCCGGAAATAAGAAAAGCTTACTTCCACCGTTTTTTAAAATCACAGCTTCTAGAAGGTTTACATGATTTCGTAAAAAACTCGAGTTTTTAGAAAATGTGTTTTATTTCATAAATGGAATCTACAAAGTATGCACATTCTACGTCATAACGACATTCTTTAGTTTGCGCATGCGTACGGAAATAAGAAAAGCTTACTTCCACCGTTTTTTAAAATCACAGCTTCTAGAATGTTTACATGATTTTGTAAAAAACATGAGTTTTTAGAAAATGTGTTTTATTTCATAAATGGAATCTACAAAGTATTCACATTCTACGTCATAAGGACTTTCTATAGTTTGCGCATGCGTCCGGAAATAAGAAAAGCTTACTTCCACCGTTTTTTAAAATCACAGCTTCTAGAAGGTTTACATGATTTCGTAAAAAACACGGGTTTTTAGAAAATGTGTTTTATTTCATAAATGGAATCTACAAAGTATGAACATTCTACGTCATAACGACTTTCTGTATTTTGCGCATGCGTCCGGAAATAAGAAAAGCTTACTTCCCCCGTTTTTTAAAATCACAGCTTCTAGAAGGTTTACATGATTTCTTAAAAACACGAGTTTTTAGAAAATTTGTTTTATTTCATAAATGGAATCTACAAAGTATGCACATTCTATGTCATAACGACTTTCTATAGTTTGCGCATGCGTCCGGAAATAAGAAAAGCTTACTTCCACCGTTTTTTAAAATCACAGCTTCTAGAAGGTTTACATGATTTCGTAAAAAACATGAGTTTTTAGAAAATTTGTTTTATTTCATAAATGGAATCAACAAAGTATGCACATTCTACGTCATAACGACTTTCTATAGTTTGCGCATTCGTGCGGAAATAAGAAAAGCTTTCTTCCACCGTTTTTTAAAATCACAGCTTCTAGAAGGTTTACATGATTTCGTAAAAAATACGAGTTTTTAGAAAATGTGTTTTATTCCATAAATGGAATCAACAAAGTATGCACATTCTAATTCATAACGACTTTCTATAGTTTCCGCATGCGTTTGGAAATAAGAAAAGCTTACTTCCCTCGTTTTTTAAAATCACAGCTTCCAGAAGGTTTACATGATTTCTTAAAAAATAAGAGTTTTTAGAAAATGTGTTTTATTTCATAAATGCAATCAACAAACTATGCACATTCTAAGTCATAACGACTTTCTATAGTTTGCGCATGCGTTTGGAAATAAGAAAAGCTTACTTCACCCGTTTTTTAAAATCACAGCTTCTAGAAGGTTTACATGATTTCGTAAAAAACACGAGGTTTTAGAAAATGTGTTTTATTTCATAAATGGAATCAACAAAGTATGCAAATTCTGCGTCATAACGACTCTCTATAGTTTGCGCATGCGTCCGGAAATAAGAAAAGCTTACTTCTACCGTTATTTAAAATCACTGCTTCTAGAAGATTTACATGATTTCGTAAAAAACACGAGTTTTTAGAAAATGTGTTTTATTTCATAAATGGAATCTAAAAAGTATGCACATTCTACGTCATAAAGACTTTCTATAGTTTGCGCATGCGTCCAGAAATAAGAAAAGCTTACTTCCACCGTTTTTTAAAATCACAGCTTCTAGAAGGTTTACATGATTTCGTAAAAAACACGAGTTTTTAGAAAATGTGTTTTATTTCATCAATGGAATCAACAAAGTAAGCACATTCTACATCATAACGAATTTCTATAGTTTGCGCATTCGTCCGGAAATAAGAAAAGCTTACTTCCACCGTTTTTTAAAATCACAGCTTCTAGAAGGTTTACATGATTTCGTAAAAAACACGAGCTTTCAGAAAAATGTGTTTTATTTCATAAATGGAATCTACAAAGTATGCACATTCTATGTCATAACGACTTTCTATAATTTGCGCATAAGTCTGGAAATAAGAAAAGCTTACTTCCCCTGTTTTTTAAAATCACAGTTTCTAGAAGGTTTACATGATTTCGTAAAAAACACGAGTTTTTAGAAAATGTGTTTTATTTCATAAATGGAATCTACAAAGTATGCACATTCTACGTCATAACGAAATTCTATATTTTGCGCATGCGTCCAGAAATAAGAAAAGCTTACTTCCCCCGTTTTTTAAAATCTCAGCTTCTAGAAGGTTTAAATGATTTCGTAAAAAACACAAGTTTTTAGAAAATGTGTTTTATTTCAGAAATGGAATCTACAAAGTATGCACATTCTACGTCATAACGACATTCTATAGTTTGCGCATGCGTTCGGAAATAAGAAATGCTAACTTCCACAGTTTTTTAAAATCACAGCTTCTAGAAGGTTTAAATGATTTCGTAAAAAACACGAGTATTTAGAAAATGTGTTTTATTTCATAAATGGAATCTACAAAATATGCACATTCTACGTCATAACGACTTTCTATAGTTTGCGCATGCGTCCGGAAATAAGAAAAGCTTACTTCCCCCATTTTTTAAAATCACAGCTTCTAGAAGGTTTACATGATTTCTTAAAAAACACGAGTTTTTAGAAAATTTGTTTTATTTCATAAATGGAATCAACAAAGAATGCACATTCTACATCGTAACGACTTTCTATAGTTTGCGCATGCGTCCGGAAATATGAAATGCTTACTTCCACCGTTTTTTAAAATCACAGCTTCTAGAAGGTTTACATGATTTCGTAAAAAACACGAGTTTTTAGAAAATGTGTTTTATTTCATAAATGGAATCTACAAAGTATGCACATTCTACGTCATAACGACATTCTATAGTTTGCGCATGCGTCCGGATATAAGAAAAGCTTACTTCCACTGTTTTTTAAAATCACAGCTTCTAGAAGGTTTACATGATTTCGTAAAAAACACGAGTTTTTAGAAAATGTGTTTTATTTCATAAATGGAATCAACAAAGTATGCACATTCTACGTCATAATGACTTTCTATAGTTTGAGCATTCGTCCGGAAATAAGAAAAGCTTACTTCCACCTTTTTTAAAATCACAGCTTCTAGAAGGTTTACATGATTTCGTAAAAAACACGAGTTTTTAGAAAATGTGTTTTATTTCGTCAATGGAATCAACAAAGTATGCACATTCTACGTCATAACGACTTTCTATAGTTTGCGCATGCATTTGGAAATAAAAAAAACTTACTTCCCCCGTTTTTTAAAATCACAGCTTCTAGAAGGTTTACATGATTTCTTAAAAAGCACGAGTTTTTAGAAAATGTGTTTTATTTCATAAATGGAATCAGCAAAGTATGCACATTCTACGTCATAAGGAGTTTCTATAGTTTGCGCATGCGTCTGGAAATAAGAAAAGCTTACTTCCCCCGTTTTTTAAAATCACAACTTCTAGAAGGTTTACATGATTTCTTAAAAAACACGAGTTTTTAGAAAATGTGTTTTATTTCATAAATGGAATCTACAAAGTATTCACATTCTACGTAATAACGACTTTCTATAGTTTGCGCATGCGTCCAGAAATAAGAAAAGCTTACTTCCCCCGTTTTTTAAAATCACAGGTTCTAGAAGGTTTACATGATTTTTAAAAAACACGAGTTTTTAGAAAATTTGTTTTATTTCATAAATGGAATCAACAAAGTATGCACATTCTACATCGTAAAGACTTTCTATAGTTTGCGCATGCGTCCGGAAATAAGAAAAGCTTACTTCTCCCGTTTTTAAAATCACAACATCTAGAAGGTTTACATGATTTCGAAAAAACACGAGTTTTTAGAAAATGTGTTTTATTTCATTAATAGAATCAACAAAGTATGCACATTCTACATCATAACGACATTCTATACTTTGCGCATGCGTCCGGAAATAAGAAAAGCTTACTTCCACCGTTTTTTAAAATCCCAGCTTCTAGAAGGTTTACATGATTTCGTAAAAAACAAGAGTTTTTAGAAAATGTGTTTTATTTCATAAATTGAATCTACAAAGTATGCACATTCTACGTCATAACGACTCTATATAGTTTGCGCATACGTCCGGAAATAAGAAAAGCTTAATCAACCGTTTTTTAAAATCACAGCTTCTAGAAGGTTTACATGATTTCGTAAAAAACACGAGTTTTTAGGAAATGTGTTTTATTTCATAAATGGTATCTACAAAGTATGCACATTCTACATCATAACGAAATTCTATAGTTTGCGAATGCGTCTGGAAATAAGAAAAGCTTACTTCCACCGTTTTTTAAAATCACAGCTTCTACAAGGTTTACATGATTTCGTAAAAACACGAGTTTTTAGAAAATGTGTTTTATTTCATAAATGGAATCTACAAAGTATGCATATTCTATGTCATAATGAATTTCTATAGTTTGCGCATGCGTCCAGAAATAAGAAAAAATTACTTCCCCCGTTTTTTAAAATCACAGCTTCAAGAAGGTTTATATGATTTCTTAAAAAACACGAGTTTTTAGAAAATGTGTTTTATTTCATAAATGGAATCCACAAAGTATGCACATTCTACGTCATAACGACTTTCTATAGTTTATGTATGCGTTTGGAAATAAGAAAAACTTACTTCCCCCGTTTTTTAAAATCACAGCTTCTAGAAGGTTTATATGATTTCTTAAAAAACACGAGTTTTTAGAAAATGTGTTTTATTTCATAAATAGAATCAACAAAGTATGCACATTCTAGGTCATAACGACTTTATATAGTTTGCGCATGCGTCTGGAAATAAGAAAAGCTTAATCAACCGTTTATTAAAATCACAGCTTCTAGAAGGTTTACATGGTTTCGTAAAAAACACGACTTTTTAGAAAATGTGTTTTATTTCATAAATGGAATCTACAAAGTATGCACATTCTATGTCATAACGACATTCTATAGTTTGCGCATGCGTCCGGAAATAAGAAAAGCTTACTTCCACCATTTTTTAAAATCACAGCTTCTAGAAGGTTTACATGATTTCGTAAAAAACACGAGTTTTTAGAAAATTTGTTTTATTTCATAAATGGAATCTACAAAGTATGCACATTCTACGTCATAACGACTTTCTATAGTTTGCGCATGCGTCCGGAAATAAGAAAAGCTTACTTCCACCGTTTTTTAAAATCACAGCTTCTAGTAGGTTTACATGATTTCGTAAAAACCACGAGTTTTTAGAAAATGTTTTTTATTTCATAAATGGAATCTACAAAGTATGCACATTCTACGTCATAAGGAATTTCTATAGTTTATCCATGCGTCCGGAAATAAGAAAAGCTTACTTCCACCGTTTTTTAAAATCACAGCTTCTAGAAGGTTTACATGATTTCGTAAAAAACACAAGTTTTTAGAAAATGTGTTTTATTTCATAAATGGAATCTACAAAGTATGCACATTCTACGTCATAACGACTTTCTATAGTTTGCGCATGCGTCCGGAAATAAGAAAAGCTTACTTCCACCATTTTTTAAAATCACAGCTTCTAGTAGGTTTACATGATTTCGTAAAAAACACGAGTTTTTAGAAAATGTTTTTTATTTCGTAAATGGAATCTACAAAGTATGCACATTCTACGTCATAAGGAATTTATATAGTTTATCCATGCGTCCGGAAATAAGAAAAGCTTACTTCCACCATTTTTTAAAATCACAGCTTCTAGAAGGTTTACATGATTTCGTAAAAAACACGAGTTTTTAGAAAATGTGTTTTATTTCATAAATGGAATCAACAAAGTATGAACATTCTACGTCATAACGACTTTCTATAGTTTGCGCATGCGTCCGGAAATAAGAAAAGCTTACTTCCACCGTTTTTTAAAATCACAGCTTCTAGAAGGTTTACATGATTTCGTAAAAAACACGAGTTTTTGGAAAATGTGTTTTATTTCATAAATAGAATCTACAAAGTATGCACATTCTACGTCATAACGACTTTCTATAGTTTGTGCATACGTCCGGAAATAAGAAAAGCTTACTTCGACCATTTTTTAAAATCACAGCTTCTAGAAGGTTTACATGATTTCGTAAAAAACACGAGTTTTTAGAAAATGTGTTTTATTTCATAAATGGAATCTACAAAGTATGCACATTCTACGTCATAACGACATTCTATAGTTTGCGCATGCATCTGGAAATAAGAAAAGCTTACTTCCCGCGTTTTTTAAAATCACATCTTCTAGAAGGTTACATGATTTCTTAAAAAACATGAGTTTTTAGAAAATGTGTTTTATTTCTTAAATGGAATCAACAAAGTATGCACATTCTAAGTCATAACGACATTCTATAGTTTGCGCATGCGTCGGGAAATAAAAAAAGCTTACTTCCACCGTTTTTTAAAATCACATCTTCTAGAAGGTTTACATGATTTCTTAAAAAACACGAGTTTTTAGAAAATGTGTTTTATTTCATAAATGGAATCTACAAATTATGCACATTCTACGTCATAACGACTTTCAATAGTTTGCGCATGCGTCCGGAAATAAGAAACGCTTACTTCCGCTGTTTTTTAAAATCACAGCTTCTAGAAGGTTTACATGACTTCTTAAAAAACACGAGTTTTTAGAAAATGTGTTTTATTTCATAAATGGAATCAACAAAGTATGCACATTCTACATCATAACGACTTTCTATAGTTTGCGCATTCGTCCGGAAATAAGAAAAGCTTACTTCCACCGTTTTTTAAAATCATAGCTTCTAGAAGGTTTACATGATTTCGTAAAAAACACGAGTTTTTAGAAAATGTGTTTTATTTCATAAATGGAATCTACAAAGTATGCACATTCTACGTCATAAAGACTTTCTATTGTTTGCGCATGAGTCCGGCAATAAGAAAAGCTTACTTCCCCCGTTTTTTAAAATCACAGCTTCTAGAAGGTTTACATGATTTCGTAAAAAACAGGAGTTTTTAGAAAATGTGTTTTATTTCATAAATGGAATCTACAAAGTATGCACATTCTACGTCATAACGACATTCTATAGTTTGCGCATGCGTCCTGAAATAAGAAAAGCTTACTTCCCCCGTTTTTTAAAATCACAGCTTCTAGAAGGTTTACATGATTTCCTAAAAAACACGAGTTTTTAGAAAATGTGTTTTATTTCATAAATGGAATCTACAAAGTATGCACATTCTACGTCATAACGACTTTCTATAGTTTGCGCATTCGTCCGAAAATAAGAAACGCTTACTTCCCCCATTTTTTAAAATCACAGCTTCTAGAAGGTTTACATGATTTCATAAAAAACACGAGTTTTTAGAAAATGTGTTTTATTTCATAAATGGAATCTACAAAGTATGCACATTCTACGTCATAACGACTTTCTATAGTTTGCGCATGCGTCCGGAAATAAGAAAATCTTACTTCCCCCATTTTCTAAAATCACATCTTCTAGAAGGTTTACATGATTTCTTAAAAAACACGAGTTTTTAGCAAATGTGTTTTATTTCATAAATGGAATCAACAAAGTATGCACATTCTACGTCATAAGGACTTTCTATAGTTTGCGCATGCGTTTGGAAATAAGAAAAGCTTACTTCCCCCGTTTTTTAAAATCATAGCTTCTAAAAGGTTTACATGATTTCTTAAAAAACACGAGTTTTTAGAAAATGTGTTTTATTTCATTAATGGAATCAACAAAGTATGCACATTCTACGTCATAACGACTTTCTATAGTTTATGTATGCGTTTGGAAATAAGAAAAGCTTACTTCCCCCGTTTTTTAAAATCACAGCTTCTAGAAGGTTTATATGATTTCCTAAAAAACATGAGTTTTTAGAAAATGTGTTTTATTTCTTAAATAGAATCAACAAAGTATGCACATTCTACGTCATAACGACTTTATATAGTTTGCGCATGCGTCCGGAAATAAGAAAAGCTTAATCAACCGTTTTTTAAAATCATAGCTTCTAGAAGGTTTACATGATTTCGTAAAAAACACGAGTTTTTAGAAAATGTATTTTATTTCATAAATGGAATCTACAAAGTATGCACATTCTACGTCATAACGAAATTCTATAGTTTGCGAATGCGTCCAGAAATAAGAAAAGCTTAGTTCCACCGTTTTTTAAAATCACAGCTTCTAGAAGGTTTACATGATTTCGTAAAAAACATGAGTTTTTAGAAAATGTGTTTTATTTCATAAATGGAATCTACAAAGTATGCATATTCTATGTCATAACGATTTTCTATAGTTTGCGCATGCGTCCGGAAATAAGAAAAGCTTACTTCCCCCGTTTTTTAAAATCACAACTTCTAGAAGGTTTACATGATTTCTTAAAAAACACGAGTTTTTAGAAAATGTGCTTTATTTCATAAATGGAATCAATAAAGTATGCACATTCTATGTCATAAGGACTTTCTATAGTTTATGTATGCGTTTGGAAATAAGAAAAGCTTACTTACCCCGTTTTTTAAAATCACAGCTTCTAGAAGGTTTATATGATTTCTTAAAAAACACGAGTTTTTAGAAAATGTGTTTTATTTCATAAATAGAATCAACAATGTATGCACATTCTACGTCATAACGACTTTATATAGTTTGAGCATGCGTCGGGAAATAAGAAAAGCTTAATCAACCGTTTTTTAAAATCACGGCTTCTAGAAGGTTTACATGATTTCGTAAAAAACACGAGTTTTTAGAAAATGTGTTTTATTTCATAAATGGAATCTACAAAGTATGCACATTCTACGTCATAACGACATTCTATAGTTTGCGCATGCGTCCGGAAATAAGAAAAGCTTATTTCCACCGATTTTTAAAATCACAGCTTCTAGAAGGTTTACATGATCTCGTAAAAAACACGAGTTTTTAGAAAATGTGTTTTATTTCATAAATGGAATCTACAAAGTATGCACATTCTACGTCATAACAACTTTCTATAGTTTGCGCATGCGTCCGGAAATAAGAAAAGCTTACTTCCACTGTTTTTTAAAATCACAGCTTCTAGAAGGTTTACATGATTTCTTAAAAAACACGAGTTTTTAAAAAATATTTTTTATTTAATAAATGGAATCTACAAAGTATGCACATTCTACGTCATAACAACTTTCTATAGTTTGAGCATCTGTCCGGAAATAAGAAAAGCTTACTTCCACTGTTTTTTAAAATCACAGCTTCTAGAAGGTTTACATGATTTCGTAAAAAACACGAGTTTTTAGAAAATGTTTTTTATTTCATAAATGGAATCTACAAAGTATGCACATTCTACGTCATAAGGACTTTCTATAGTTTATCCATGCGTCCGGAAATAAGAAAAGCTTACTTCCACCGTCTTTTAAAATCACAGCTTCTAAAAGGTTTACATGATTTCGTAAAAAACACGAGTTTTTAGAAAATGTGTTTTATTTCATAAATGGAATCTACAAAGTATGCACATTCTACGTCATAACGACTTTCTATAGTTTGTGCATGCATCCGAAAATAAGAAAAGCTTACTTCCCCCGTTTTTTAAAATCACAGCTTCTAGAAGGTTTACATGATTTCTTAAAAAACACAAGTTTTTAGAAAATGTCTTTTATTTCATAAATGGAATCAACAAAGTATGCACATTCTACATCGTAACGACTTTCTATAGTTTGCGCATGCGTCCGGAAATAAGAAAAGCTTACTTCCCCCGTTTTTTAAAATCACAGCTTCTAGAAGGTTTACATGATTTCGTAAAAAACACGAGTTTTTAGAAAATGTGTTATATTTCATAAATGGAATCTTTAAAATATGCATATTCTACGTCATAACCACTTTCTATAGTTTGCGCATGCGTCCGGAAATAAGAAAAGCTTACTTCCACCATTTTTTCAAATCACAGCTTCTCAAAGTGTTACATGATTTCCTAAAAAACACGGGTTTTTAGAAAATGTGTTTTATTTCACAAATGGAATCAACAAAGTATGCACATTCTACTTCATAACGAATTTCTATAGTTTGCGCATGCGTCCGTAAATAAGAAAATCTTACTTCCACCGTTTTTTAAACTCATAGCTTCTAGAAGGTTTACATGATTTCGTAAAAAACACGAGTTTTTAGAAAATGTTTTTTATTTCATAAATAGAATCTACAAAGTATGCACATTCTACGTCATAACGACTTTCTATAGTTTGCGCATACGTCCGGAAATAAGAAAAGCTTACTTCCAGCATTTTTTAAAATCACAGCTTCTATAAGGCTTACATGATTTCGTAAAAAACACGAGTTTTTAGAAAATGTGTTTTATTTCATAAATGGAATCTACAAAGTATGCACATTCTACGTCATAACGACATTCTATAGTTTGCGCATGCGTCCGGAAATAAGAAAAGCTTACTTCCCCCGTTTTTTAAAATCACGGCTTCTAGAAGGTTTACATGATTTCGTAAAAAACACGAGTTTTTAGAAAATGTGTTTTATTTCATAAATGGAATCTACAAAGTATGCACATTCTACGGCATAACGAATTTCTATAGTTTGCGCATGCGTCTGGAAATAAGAAAAGCTTACTTCCCCCGTATTTTAAAATCACAGCTTCTAGAAGGTTTAGATGATTTCGTAAAAAACACGAGTGTTTAGAAAATGTGTTTTATTTCATAAATGGAATGAACAAAGTATGCACATTCTACGTCATAACAACTTTCTATAGTTTGCGCATGCGTTTGGAAATAAGAAAAGCTTACTTCCCCCGTTTTTTAAAATCACAGCTTCTAGAAGGTTTACATGATTTCTTAAAAAACACGAGCTTTTAGAAAATGTGTTTTATTTCATAAATAGAATCAACAAAGTATGCACATTCTATGTCATAACGACTTTCTATAGTTTGCGCATGCATTTGGAAATAAGAAAAGCTTACTTCCCCCGTTTTTTAAAATCACAGCTTCTAGAAGGTTTACATGATTTCTTAAAAAACACGAGTTTTTAGAAAATGTGTTTTATTTCATAAATGGAATCAACAAAGTATGCACATTCTACATCAGAACGACTTTCTATAGTTTGCGCATTCGTCCGGAAATAAGAAAAGCTTACTTCCACCGTTTTTTAAAATCACAGCGTCTAGAAGGTTTACATGATTTCGTAAAAAACACGAGTTTTTAAAAAATGTGTTTCATTTCATAAATGGAATCTACAAAGTATGGACATTCTACGTCATAAAGACTTTCTATAGTTTGCGCATGCGTCCGGAAATAAGAAAAGCTTACTTCCACCGTTTTTTAAAATCACAGCTTCTAGAAGGTTTACATGATTTCGTAAAAAACACGAGTTTTTAGAAAATGTGTTTTATTTCATAAATGGAATCTACAAAGTATGCACATTCTACGTCATAACGACATTCTATAGTTTGCGCATGCGTCCGGAAATAAGAAAAGCTTACTTCCACCGTTTTTTAAAATCACAGCTTCTAGAAGGTTTACATGATTTCGTAAAAAACACGAGTTTTTAGAAAATGTGTTTCATTTCATAAATGGAATCTACAAAGTATGCACATTCTACGGCATAATGACTTTCTATAGTTTGCGCATGCGTCCGGAAATTAGAAATGCTTACTTCCCTCGTTTTTTAAAATCACAGCTTCTAGAAGGTTTACATGATTTCGTAAAAAACACGAGTTTTTAGAAAATGTGTTTTATTTCATAAATGGAATCTACAAAGTATGCACATTCTACGTCATAACGACTTTCTATAGTTTGCGTATGCGTCCAGAAATAAGAAAAACTTACTTCCCCCATTTTTTAAAATCACAGCTTCTAGAAGGTTTACATGATTTCTTAAAAAACAAGAGTTTTTAAAAAATGTGTTTTATTTCATAAATGGAATCAACAAAGTATGCACATTCTACGTCATAATGACTTTCTATAGTTTACGCATTCGTCCGGATATAAGAAAAGCTTACTTCCCCCGTTTTTTAAAATCACAGCTTCTAGAAGGTTTACATGATTTCTTAAAAAACACTAGTTTTTAGAAAATGTGTTTTATTTCACAAATGGAATCAACAAAGTATGCACATTCTACTTCATAACGAATTTCTATAGTTTGCGCATGCGTCCGTAAATAAGAAAATCTTACTTCCACCGTTTTTTAAACTCATAGCTTCTAGAAGGTTTACATGATTTCGTAAAAAACACGAGTTTTTAGAAAATGTTTTTTATTTCATAAATAGAATCTACAAAGTATGCACATTCTACGTCATAACGACTTTCTATAGTTTGCGCATACGTCCGGAAATAAGAAAAGCTTACTTCCAGCATTTTTTAAAATCACAGCTTCTATAAGGCTTACATGATTTCGTAAAAAACACGAGTTTTTAGAAAATGTGTTTTATTTCATAAATGGAATCTACAAAGTATGCACATTCTACGTCATAACGACATTCTATAGTTTGCGCATGCGTCCGGAAATAAGAAAAGCTTACTTCCCCCGTTTTTTAAAATCACGGCTTCTAGAAGGTTTACATGATTTCGTAAAAAACACGAGTTTTTAGAAAATGTGTTTTATTTCATAAATGGAATCTACAAAGTATGCACATTCTACGGCATAACGAATTTCTATAGTTTGCGCATGCGTCTGGAAATAAGAAAAGCTTACTTCCCCCGTATTTTAAAATCACAGCTTCTAGAAGGTTTAGATGATTTCGTAAAAAACACGAGTGTTTAGAAAATGTGTTTTATTTCATAAATGGAATGAACAAAGTATGCACATTCTACGTCATAACAACTTTCTATAGTTTGCGCATGCGTTTGGAAATAAGAAAAGCTTACTTCCCCCGTTTTTTAAAATCACAGCTTCTAGAAGGTTTACATGATTTCTTAAAAAACACGAGCTTTTAGAAAATGTGTTTTATTTCATAAATAGAATCAACAAAGTATGCACATTCTATGTCATAACGACTTTCTATAGTTTGCGCATGCATTTGGAAATAAGAAAAGCTTACTTCCCCCGTTTTTTAAAATCACAGCTTCTAGAAGGTTTACATGATTTCTTAAAAAACACGAGTTTTTAGAAAATGTGTTTTATTTCATAAATGGAATCAACAAAGTATGCACATTCTACATCAGAACGACTTTCTATAGTTTGCGCATTCGTCCGGAAATAAGAAAAGCTTACTTCCACCGTTTTTTAAAATCACAGCGTCTAGAAGGTTTACATGATTTCGTAAAAAACACGAGTTTTTAAAAAATGTGTTTCATTTCATAAATGGAATCTACAAAGTATGCACATTCTACGTCATAAAGACTTTCTATAGTTTGCGCATGCGTCCGGAAATAAGAAAAGCTTACTTCCACCGTTTTTTAAAATCACAGCTTCTAGAAGGTTTACATGATTTCGTAAAAAACACGAGTTTTTAGAAAATGTGTTTTATTTCATAAATGGAATCTACAAAGTATGCACATTCTACGTCATAACGACATTCTATAGTTTGCGCATGCGTCCGGAAATAAGAAAAGCTTACTTCCACCGTTTTTTAAAATCACAGCTTCTAGAAGGTTTACATGATTTCGTAAAAAACACGAGTTTTTAGAAAATGTGTTTCATTTCATAAATGGAATCTACAAAGTATGCACATTCTACGGCATAACGACTTTCTATAGTTTGCGCATGCGTCCGGAAATTAGAAATGCTTACTTCCCTCGTTTTTTAAAATCACAGCTTCTAGAAGGTTTACATGATTTCGTAAAAAACACGAGTTTTTAGAAAATGTGTTTTATTTCATAAATGGAATCTACAAAGTATGCACATTCTACGTCATAACGACTTTCTATAGTTTGCGTATGCGTCCAGAAATAAGAAAAACTTACTTCCCCCATTTTTTAAAATCACAGCTTCTAGAAGGTTTACATGATTTCTTAAAAAACAAGAGTTTTTAAAAAATGTGTTTTATTTCATAAATGGAATCAACAAAGTATGCACATTCTACGTCATAATGACTTTCTATAGTTTACGCATTCGTCCGGATATAAGAAAAGCTTACTTCCCCCGTTTTTTAAAATCACAGCTTCTAGAAGGTTTACATGATTTCTTAAAAAACACTAGTTTTTAGAAAATGTGTTTTATTTCATAAATGGAATCAACAAAGTATGCACATTCTACGTCATAACGACTTTCTATAGTTTGCGCATGCGTCTGGAAATAAGAAAAGCTTACTTCCACCGTTTTTTAAAATCACAGCTTCTAGAAGGTTTACATGATTTCGTAAAAAACACGAGTTTTTAGAAAATGTGTTTTATTTCATAAATGGAATCAATGTTAAAATTCAATATGCTAAGACATAAAATAGCAGCATTACATTCCATTTCACAATAATAGCATATACAGGATCACTGAAGAAACAACAAGCACAGCATAAACACAAGAGACAGATATTTATCCTGGGAAACCCTCATGGGGTAGAAAACCCAGCAAAGCTTCCTCAATATAGATGACCAGCAATATACAAAGATGAAACCCTGAGACATGATCTCCTCCTCCACAATAGCAGACCTCTCCTCCACAAGTGCGCTATCCTCAAGTGTGTGAGTGTGTCAAATGAGGAACACACCTCCTCTATTTATACACTACACTGACATGTATTTTACATAGGTACACGTAGGCTCGTATTTAACCAATGGGTTAAATATCCCACTACAACTGACTGGGCCGACCCCTCTAGGGTGGTCTAATAACACTTTGACCCACATAACACATAAAGGGCCGACCTCCACTAGGGAAGTCTAATAACCCAAGTAACCACATTCTGACGGAGGAATAAACATCTCCGGATATACAATAAGATCTTTACGGAGGAATGAAACATCTCCGGAATAATAAAGTACAATTATAATATTCTTTGAAGTTACAATATCTCAACACTCCCCCTTAACGAGAAGGATATTATAACAGCATCTGCACAAGCAAGGAGTCATCAACATCATACATGATACATCTATAAATCATTGGAAGCTTTCTCAACATCATCAGTAACTCAACTAGTTACTGGAACATCTTCAATACTGGAACATCAACATCATCAGAGTTGATAGTACTCAATCATCAGCATCGTCAACACACGATCAACACAATCATCAGCATCATCATCACACGATCATCAGCATCGTCATCACACGATCATCAGCATCATCATCATACGATCATCAGCATCGTCATCATACGATCATCAGCATCACGATCAGCATCGTCATCATACGATCATCAGCATCATCATCACACAATCATCAACATCGTCATCATACGATCATCAGCATCGTGATCATACGATCATCAGCATCGTCATCGCACGATCATCAGCATCGTCATCACACGATCATCAGCATCGTCATCACACGATCATCAGCATCGTCATCGCACGATCATCAGCATCATCAAAGGATGATGTAAACCAGTCATGTACATTTTGAACCGAAGTCCAGGGACGATCCAGTCCTATCATGTTCTCGGAGACCTCACGTCTACGGCTCAGTTTACAGGACCAAAGTCCAAGGATGATCCAATCCTTACCGTACATTTAGGACAGCATCCAAGGATGACTTAATCCTCCACCGTACATTTAGGACCACGTCCAAGGATGTCTTAATCCTCCACCGTCTTTTAGGACCATGTCCAAGGATGACTTAATCCTCCACCGTCTTTTAGGACCACGTCCAAGGATGACTTAATCCTCCACCGTCTTTTAGGACCACGTCCAAGGATGACTTAATCCTCCACCGTCTTTTAGGACCACGTCCAAGGATGACTTAATCCTCCACCGTCTTTTAGGACCACGTCCAAGGATGACTTAATCCTCCACCGTCTTTTAGGACCACGTCCAAGGATGACTTAATCCTCCACCGTCTTTTAGGACCACGTCCAAGGAAGACTTAATCCTTCAACCGTGCATTTAGGACTACGTCCAAGGATGACTTAATCCTCCATCGTCCATCTAGGACTTCATTCTCGAAGACTTACGTCTACGGCTCTTCTTTCGGACTGAAGTCCAGGAATGATCCAATCCCTTCACATGTTCACCAAGAACTTCATTTTCTAAGACATACGTCTACGGCTCTTCTTTCGGACTGAAGTCCAGGAATGATCCAATCCCTTCACATGTTCACCAAGAACTTCATTTTCGAAGACATACGTCTACGGCTCTTCTTTCGGACTGAAGTCCAGGAATGATCCAATCCCTTCACATGTTCACCAAGAACTTCATTTTCGAATACATACGTCTACGGCTCTTCTTTCGGACTGAAGTCCAGGAATGATCCAATCCCTTCACATGTTCACCAAGAACTTCATTTTCGAAGACATACGTCTACGGCTCTTCTTTCGGACTGAAGTCCAGGAATGATCCAATCCCTTCACATGTTGTATACCAAAAACATGTATTCTCATCATCAAAACATGTATAACCACGACATGTATCATCATCAACAAAACATGTATAACCACAACATGTATCATCATCATCAAAACATGTATAACCACAAAATGTATCATCATCATCAAAACATGTATAACCTCAACATGTATCATCATCATCAAAACATGTATAACCACAACAAGTATCATCATCATCAAAACATGTATAACCACAACATGTATCATCATCATCAAAACATGTATAACCTCAACATGTATCATCATCATAAAAACATGTATAACCACAACATGTATCATCATCATCAAAACATGTATAACCTCAACATGTATCATCATCATAAAAACATGTATAACCCCAACATGTATCATCATCATCAAAACATGTATAATCACAACATGTATCATCATCAACAAAGCATGTATACATCTATCATCAAAATCATCAAAAGTATGTATACATCTATCATCAAAACTAACATCAAAAGCATGTATACTAACATCAAAAGCATGTATACATCTATCATCAAAACTAACATCAAAAGCATGTATACTAACATCAAAAGCATGTATACATCTATCATCAAAAGAATATAAGAGTCCTAAATCTAAATAATTCTAGGTAACTAAGTGCAGTAAATAGGTAACCTCATCATTGATGAGATAGACTTGATGTCGGATACTGTGCTACTCCCCCTTTCGAGGAGAGTCCTTCTAAACTACACCAAGCTTGTCTCGGAAGTGTTCAAACTTTTCTCGAGACAGAGGTTTGGTCAGGATATCATCAATTTGATCCTCAGTGCTTATATACTCGAGCTTGATAGCTCCTCTCTGCACCATATCTCGTATATAGAAGTATCGGATCTCAATGTGTTTTGACTTATCATGGAATACAAGATTTCCTATCATCTTGATGCAGCTTTGATTGTCACACATAATCATAGTGGAATCCATTTCTAAGTCAAACACTCCATATAATAGCTTCTGAAGCCACATTGCTTCACAGCTGGCAGAGCAGACAGCTATATATTCTGTTTCAGTAGTACTGAGAGCCACACTAGATTGTTTCTTGCTAAACCATGAGATCATGGTAGATTCAAGACTATAACATCCACCTAAAGTACTCTTTCTGTCTGAGACACTTCCTGCCCAATCAGAATTTGAGTAACCATGTAAACGGAGTTCATGACCTCCAAGATTATATAGACCAAAATCTAAAGTACCTTTTAGGTACCTCACTACATGCTTTGTAGCTATTAAGTGAACCTTTCTAGGTTCTACTAGATACTGACTTACGGTATTTACAACAAAGCATATATCTGGCCTAGTATTTGTTAAATACATCATTGGCCCAATGAATTGTCTATATAGGGTTAGGTCCACTAAATCCGATGAGTTATTAACTAATAACTTCAAGTTGGAGTCCATGGGAGTGGCCATGGCTTTACACTCCAACATATCAAATCTTTTTAGAAACTTCACAGCATACTTACCTCGATTTAAAAGATTCCTTTTGGATCATGCCATACTTCTAGACCTAAGGAGTAGTGCATTAATCTGAGATCTTTCATTTTTAATTCTGCAGCCATTTTCATGATCTGTTTCTCATTCCTTGTCAGAAAGAGATCATCGACACATAATAATGGTATGATAGGTTCATCATCCACAACCTTTAGGTAAAGGTTAGGATCAGCTTTACTTCTGGTAAAGCCCAAGCTTTGTCATGAAGTTGTCAATTGTCCATTATTCACACTCTGCATTGAGTGATCTTCTGCATATCTATCTGTGCCATCTCTCGTCAGATGGGTCTACTAATATGAGCCTCAAAGTCATTCGAACTCTATGGTGAGTTTCTTCTTGCATCCATATCATATGTGTATAGAAGCCATATTCAACCTTGTAGCAACGGTTGAGATCCACATCACCCATGATGATCATTAAGCTCATCAATTGACTACCGATCCTGGGAACCCATACAGAACCTGATTACATTATTAAGAGAATGGTCAAAACATCTCATGATGATTCTCTTCCTCTTTCTAAGAGAATCTCTTAACCATAAGCTTTCTATAGTGTGTTTGATTTGTAAATCCTTTTGTTGAACATCCATCGCTTGTTCATCATTCATCATGATTTTCCCTACAAATCAAAATTAAGTACAGGATTAGTGATACTTCATAATCATCAAATCATATTGACATAATAACCTATTATGCATACAGATATCATTTACATAGTTATGCAACTAATTTGACCAATACTTTGGCACAACACTTTCCCATATCTTGTATGCATACAGTGGCTATCTATATGCCTTCCATCTCCACCAGAACATACTATTGAGAGTGTGCACAGCTCTCGGCATGTCAGCAAAGAGGTTTCATTCTAGACAAGCAACAATGGAATGTTTGTCCAACTTACCAATCATATGCACATTAGTAGTATACTATTCAATGCTCTATGAATGTTTATACTCAGCATTATATATTCTAGGAATACAAATATGCATACAACCTATTACAGGCAATATCATTACTATTTCAAATAACAACTCAAATACTTATCTTTTATGTTTGTGTGGTTGCCTCCCGCTTGAACTTTTGTATGTCTTTTGAACTTCTATTCATTCTGTACCACTGTGCATGCTCAAGAGTAATCCTCATGATCTCATGCACAAACATACACTCATTAGTATATTCTAAATGCTATCAAAACATTATAGTACTAAATAATCTTGAAAATGTATAGTCATGATTATAGTTAATAAACATTAGTATTCAAGATTTCAGGGAAGTCTTCTTTTACTCATGTATATCATCAATCAAGATAAAAGATATAATATGCATAATCCCCTGATTACTAACTTTATGAATAAGCATAACCAATCATTCCAAGTATACTTATATAAGGGATCCTAACACAAGGTAAGATTCATGGGAAACATACCTAGATTAGTATACCTACTTGGTTATGTACAACACACCTAAACAATCTCTTCAATGATTTAGAGATCCTGAGCTAGAACATGCATGTCTCATAGGTTAAGCATAATATAACAAAGTCATACATACCTCGTAAGTAGAACAAAGATTATGGATGAGTCTTTGTCTTCATGTTTTCATGGTCATGGAACCTGATTTGTCTTTTGTGATGTACCTGTATCTTGTTAGCAGACAACATCAACCTCACACAACATCATAATGCCTTAGTACAATCATAAGTGTCAACACCCTAACCAATGAATATCTTCTATCATGCATTCATAATTTTGTTAAGGTTATACGACAAATCTAAAATCAAAATTGTACTAACTGTAATAACCTGAAGACAAACATACCATAAACTTAATCATGGACAAGTATCGAAACATACCTCGATGAGTCATACCTGTCGAGATCGCTTGTATTCTTCTTATGTAAGGCCTTAGGAACTTCTTCACTTATGCAGGTGACCAATCCATCTTCTTCTAGGATTAACCCAATCCTCAATTTTGCCTTTGAAACTTTCGGATTCACTGGACGTGACCCTGAACTGGGGTTTGATGAAGCCCACTCTTTTTCCCCATCAAAAGGTTTGATCCAAAGCTCTAAGCTTCTATTTTTCTGAGGAGCTTCCAGCCGTGGTCACAGATTTCAAAAATTCCCATTTTTACAGAAGCCCTAATTTTCCACTTTTCTGATCAAAGTCCCGAACTAGGGTCTAATCAAGCCCGGCCTTCTGCCCAACCAAAAATTCTGATCTTGGTCTCTAAATTTCTATTTTGATGAGTAGCATCCAGCCGTGGTCTTTGATTACAAAAATTCCAACTTTCTTCAAAGCCCTAAATTCCGGAAGCCATGAATGAAGGTACCAAAAAATAATTTTGTTTTGACAGAAATATGTACCTGATTCTTTCTGGTGTAACTCCGAAATTTTTGATCCACAGGGTCTGAAAAAGTTTTTTGAGATAGCCTGATCTGTTAGCTTTCCATCTTGATAGGTCTGACCTCAATTGGATGTTCTGAGAGAGAGTTATGCCAAATGTCGCAACGTGACCTGTTTTGGGAAAATACAGGAGAGCGAACTTGTACGGCGTGCCACGTGTCACTGTTTGACCTTCGGCCTCTGAAAACGTTTTCTGAGATAGCTCGGCCTGTTATATTTCCATCCTGAAAGGTATAAACTCAATTGGATTCTCTGAGAGAGAGTTATGCCAAGTGTCGCAACGTGACCTGTTTATGGGAAAATACAGGAGAGCGAACTTGTACGGCATACCACGTGTCACTGGTTCCACTTCGGCCTCTGAAAACGTTTGCTGAGATAGTAAAGTCTGTGTAATACCTGTCACTTTTAACGAAATTGCATTTGGAGATTCCTAGCCCAAGTTATGACCTTTTTCCCAAGGTCACCTGTTTTTGACTTAGATCTGGAAGAGGCAGAAACCCTATATTGTACAGATCATAAATCACAAAGTACAACGAATTAGAGGTTGGCCTTTGGACCCAAGGTACCTGGAGAGTTTAGCTTCGTCCTGTAACAATTTCAGATCCGAAAACTTCGCCAAAACGGATTTATAGAGAAATTGCTACGATGACTGGTTTTTGCTATGTAAAACCCTAACCTTCAAATTGTCATAAGTAAAGCAAGTGTCTTTAGTGCCATACCTTGTCTTCCTTCAGGTTAGCTCTGATACCATGTTAAAATTCAATATGCTAAGATAGAAAATAGCAGCATTACATTCCATTTCACAATAATAGCATATACAGGATCACTGAAGAAACAACAAGCACAGCATAAACACAAGAGACAGAGATTTATCCTGGGAAACCCTCATGGGGTAGAAAACCCAGCAAAGCTTCCTCAATATAGATGACCAGCAATATACAAAGATGAAACCCTGAGACATGATCTCCTCCTCCACAATAGTAGACCTCTCCTCCACAAGTGCGCTATCCTCAAGTGTGTGAGTGTGTCAAATGAGGAACACACCTCCTCTATTTATACACTACACTGACATGTATTTTACATAGGTACACGTAGGCTCGTATTTAACCAATGGATTAAATACCCCACTACAACTGACTGGGCCGACCCCTCTAGGGTGGTCTAATAACCCTTTGACCCACATAACACATAAAGGGCCGACCTCCACTAGGGAAGTCTAATAACCCAAGTTACCACATTCTGACGGAGGAATAAACATCTTCGGATATACAATAAGATCTTTACGGAGGTATGAAACATCTCCGGAATAATAAAGTACAATTATAATATTCTTTGAAGTTACAATATCTCAACAATCAACAAAGTATGCACATTCTACGTCATAAGGACTTTCTATAGTTTGCGCATGCGTTTGGAAATAAGAAAAGCTTACTTCCCCCGTTTTTTAAAATCACAGCTTCTAGAAGGTTTACATGATTTCTTAAAAAACACGAGTTTTTAGAAAATGTGTTTTATTTCATAAATGGAATCAATAAAGTATGCACATTCTACGTCATAACGACATTCTATAGTTTATGCATGCGTCCAGAAATAAGAAAAGCTTACTTCCCCCGTTTTTTAAAATCACGGCTTCTAGAAGGTTTACATGATTTCTTAAAAAACACGAGTTTTTAGAAAATGTGTTTTATTTCATAAATGGAATCATCAAAGTATGCACATTCTACGTGATAACGACTTTCTATAGGTTGTGCATGCGTTTGGAAATAAGAAAAGCTTACTTCCCACGTTTTTTAAAATCACAGCTTCTAGAAGGTTTACATGATTTGTTAAAAAACACGAGTTTTTAGAAAATGTGTTTTATTTCATAATTGGAATCAACAAAGTATGCACATTCTATGTCATAACGACTTTCTATAATTTGCGCAATCGTCCGGACATAGGAAAAGCTTACTTCCACTGTTTTTTAAAATCACAGCTTCTAGAAGGTTTACATGATTTCGTAAAAAACAAGAGTTTTTAGAAAATGTGTTTTATTTCATAAATGGAATCAACAAAGTATGCACATTCTACGTCATAACGAATTTCTATAGTTTGCGCATGCGTTCGGAAATAAGAAAAGCTTACTTCCCCCATTTTTTAAAATCATAGCTTCTAGAAGGTTTACATGATTTCGTAAAAAAACACGAGTTTTTAGAAAATGTGTTTTATTTCATAAATGGAATCAACAAAGTATGCACATTCTACGTCATAACGACTTTCTATAGTTTGCGCATGCGTTTGGAAATAAGAAAAGCTTACTTCCCCCGTTTTTTAAAATCACAGCTTCTAGAAGGTTTACATGATTTCTTAAAAAACACAAGTTTTTAGAAAATGTGTTTTATTTCATAAATGGAATCAACAAAGTATGCACATTCTACGTCATAACGACTTTCTATAGTTTGCGCATGCGTCTGTAAATAAGAAAAGCTTACTTCCACCGTTTTTTAAAATCACAGCTTCTAGAAGGTTTACATGATTTCGTAAAAAACACGAGTTTTTAGAAAATGTGTTTTATTTCATAAATTGAATCAACAAAGTATGCACATTCTACATCATAAGGACTTTCTATAGTTTGCACATGCGTTTGGAAATAAGAAAAGCTTACTTCCCCCGTTTTTTAAAATCACAGCTTCTAGAAGGTTTACATGATTTCTTAAAAAACACGATTTTTTAGAAAATGTGTTTTATTTCATAAATGGAATCTACAAAGTATGCACATTCTATGTCATAACGAATTTCTATAGTTTGCGCATGCGTCCGGAAATAAGAAAAGCTTACTTCCACCGTTTTTTAAAATCACAGCTTCTAGAAGGTTTACATGATTTCGTAAAAAACATGAGTTTTTAGAAAATGTGTTTTATTTCATAAATGGAATCTACAAAGTATGCACATTCTACGTCATAACGACTTTCTATTGTTTGCGGATGCGTCCCTAAATAAGAAAATCTTACTTCCACCGTTTTTTAAAATCACAGCTTCTAGAAGGTTTACATGATTTCGTAAAAAACATGAGTTTTTAGAAAATGTGTTTATTTCTTAAATGGAATCTACAAAGTATGCACATTCTACATCATAACGACTTTCTATTGTTTGCGGATGCATCCCTAAATAAGAAAAACTTACTTCCACCATTTTTTAAAATCACAGCTTCTAGAAGGTTTACATGATTTCGTAAAAAACACGAGTTTTTAGAAAATGTGTTTTATTTCGTAAAAGGAATCTACAAAGTATGCACATTCTACGTCATAACGACTTTCTATAGTTTTCGCATGCGTCCGGAAATAAGAAAAGCTTACTTCCACCGTTTTTTAAAATCATATCTTCTAGAAGGTTTACATGATTTCGTAAGAAACACGAGTTTTTAGAAAATGTGTTTTATTTCATAAATGGAATCAACAAAGTATGCACATTCTACGTCATAAGGACTTTCTATAGTTTGCGCATTCGTCCGGAAATAAGAAAAGCTTACTTCCGCCATTTTTTAAAATCACAGCTTCTAGAAGATTTACATGATTTCGTAAGAAACACGAGTTTTTAGAAAATGTGTTTTATTTCATAAATGGAATCAACAAAGTATGCACATTCTACGTCATAACGACTTTCTATAGTTTGCACATTCGTCCGGAAATAAGAAAAGCTTACTTCCACCTTTTTTTAAAATCACAGCTTCTAGAAGGTTTACATGATTTCGTAAGAAACACGAGTTTTTAGAAAATGTGTTTTATTTCATAAATGGAATCAAGAAAGTATGCACATTCTACGTCATAACGACTTTCTATAGTTTGCGCATGCATCCGGAAATAAGAAAAGCTTACTTCCCCCGTTTTTTAAAATCACAGCTTCTAGAAGGTTTACATGATTTCTTAATAAACACGAGTTTTTAGAAGAAAAAAAATTATTTCATAAATGGAATCAACAAAGTATGCACATTCTACGTCATAACGACTTCCTATAGTTTGCGCATGCATTTGGAAATAAGAAAAGCTTACTTCTCAAGTTTTTTAAAATCACGGCTTATAGCAGGTTTACATGATTTCTTAAAAAACACGAGTTTTTAGAAAATGTGTTTTATTTCATAAATGGAATCAACAAAGTATGCACATTCTACGTCATAACGACTTTCTATAGTTTGCGCATGCGTCCGGAAATAAGAAAATCTTACTTCTCCCATTTTTTAAAATCACAGCTTCTAGAAGGTTTACATGTTTTCATAAAAAACAAGAGTTTTTAGAAAATGTGTTTTATTTCATAAATGGAATCTACAAAGTATGCACATTCTACGTCATAATGACTTTCTATTGTTTGCGCATGCGTCCAGAAATAAGAAAAGCTTACTTCTCCCGTTTTTTAAAATCACAGCTTCTAGAAGGTTTACATGATTTCGTAAAAAACACGCGTTTTTAGAAAATGTGTTTTATTTCATAAATGGAATCTACAAAGTATGCACATTGTACGTCATAACGACTTTCTATTGTTTGCGCATGCGTCCAGAAATAAGAAAAGCTTACTTCCACCGTTTTTTAAAATCACAGCTTCTAGAAGGTTTACATGATTTCGTAAAAAAACACGAGTTTTTAGAAAATGTGTTTTATTCCATAAATGGAATCAACAAAGTATGCACATTCTACGTCATAACGAATTTCTATAGTTTGCGCATGCGTCCGGAAATAAGAAAAGCTTACTTCTCCCGTTTTTTAAAATCACAGCTTCTAGAAGGTTTACATGATTTCTTAAAAAACATGAGTTTTTAGAAAATGTGTTTTATTTAATAAAAGGAATCAACAAAGTATGCACATTCTATGTCATAACGACTTTCTATAGTTTGCGCATTCGTCCGGAAATAAGAAAAGCTTACTTCCACCGTTTTTTAAAATAACAGCTTCTAGAAGGTTTACATGATTTCGTAAAAAACACGAGTTTTTAGAAAATGTGTTTTATTTCATAAATGGAATCTACAAAGTATCCACATTCTAAGTCATAACGACTTTCTATAGTTTGCGCATGCGTCCGGAAATAAGAAACGCTTACTTCCCCCGTTTTTTAAAATCACAGCTTCTAGAAGCTTTACATGATTTCTTAAAAAACATGAGTTTTTAGAAAATATGTTTTATTTCATAAATGGAATCTACAAAGTATGCACATTCTACGTCATAACAACTTTCTATAGTTTGCGCATTCATCCGGAAATAAGAAAAGCTTACTTCCCCGTTTTTTAAAATCACAGCTTCTAGAAGGTTTACATGATTTCGTAAAAAACAGGAGTTTTTAGAAAATGTGTTTTATTTCATAAATGGAATCAACAAAGTATGCACATTCAACGTCATAACAAATTTCTATAGTTTGCACATGCGTTTGGAAATAAGAAAAGCTTACTTCTCCCGTTTTTTAAAATCACGGCTTCTAGAAGGTTTACATGATTTCTTAAAAAACACGAGTTTTTAGAAAATGTGTTTTATTTCATAAATGGAATCAACAAAGTATGCACATTCTACGTCATAACGACTTTCTATAGTTTGCGCATGCGTCCGGAAATAAGAAAAGCTTGCTTCTCCCGTTTTTTAAAATCACAGCTTTTAGAAGGTTTACATGCTTTCTTAAAAAACACGAGATTTTAGCAAATGTGTTTTATTTCATAAATGGAATCAACAAAGTATGCACATTCTACATCATAACGACTTTCTATAGTTTGCGCATTCGTCCGGAAATAAGAAAAGCTTACTTCGACCGTTATTTAAAATCACAGCTTCTAGAAGGTTTACATGATTTCGTAAAAAGCACGAGTTTTTAGAAAATGTGTTTTATTTCATAAATGGAATCTACAAAGTATGCACATTCTACATCATAACGACTTTCTATAGTTTGCGCATGCGTCCGGAAATAAGAAAAGCTCACTTCCCGCGTTTTTTAAAATCACAGCTTCTAGAAGGTTTACATGATTTCTTAAAAAACAGGAGTTTTTAGAAAATGTGTTTTATTTCATAAATGCAATCAACAAAGTATGCACATTCTATGTCATAACGTCTTTCTATAGTTTGCGCATGCGTTCGGAAATAAGAAAAGCTTACTTCCCCCGTTTTTTAGAATCACAGCTTCTAGAAGGTTTACATGATTTATTAAAAAACAATAGTTTTTAGAAAATGTGTTTTATTTCATCAATGGAATCAACAAAGTATGCACATTCTACGTCATAACGACTTTCTATAGTTTGCGCATTCGTCCGGAAATAAGAAAAGCTTACTTCCACTGTTTTTTAAAATCACAGCTTCTACAAGGTTTACATGATTTCGTAAAAAACACGACTTTTCAGAAAATGTGTTTTATTTTATAAATGGAATCTACAAAGTATGCACATTCTACGTCATAACGAATTTCTATAGGTTGCGGATGCATCTGGAAATAAGAAAAGCTTACTTCCCCCGTTTTTTAAAATCACAGCTTCTAGAAGGTTTACATGATTTCTTAAAAAACAGGAGTATTTAGAAATTGTGTTTTATTTCATAAATGGAATCAGCGAAGTATCCACATTCTACGTTATAACGACTTTCTATAGGTTTTGCATGCGTTCGGAAATAAGAAAAGCTTACTTCCCCAGTTTTTTAAAATCACAGCTTCTAGAAGGTTTACATGATTTATTATAAAACACGAGTTTTTAGAAAATGTGTTTTATTCCATAAATGGAATCAACAAAGTATGCACATTCTACGTCATAACGAATTTCTATAGTTTGCGCATGCGTCCGGAAATAAGAAAAGCTTACTTCTCCCGTTTTTTAAAATCACAGCTTCTAGAAGGTTTACATGATTTCTTAAAAAACACGAGTTTTTAGAAAATGTGTTTTATTTAATAAAAGGAATCAACAAAGTATGCACATTCTATGTCATAACGACTTTCTATAGTTTTCGCATTCGTCCGGAAATAAGAAAAGCTTACTTCCACCGTTTTTTAAAATAACAGCTTCTAGAAGGTTTACATGATTTCGTAAAAAAAACGAGTTTTTAGAAAATGTGTTTTATTTCATAAATGGAATCTACAAAGTATCCACATTCTAAGTCATAACGACTTTCTATAGTTTGCGCATGCGTCCGGAAATAAGAAACGCTTACTTCCCCCGTTTTTTAAAATCACAGCTTCTAGAAGCTTTACATGATTTCTTAAAAAACATGAGTTTTTAGAAAATATGTTTTATTTCATAAATGGAATCTACAAAGTATGCACATTCTACGTCATAACAACTTTCTATAGTTTGCGCATTCATCCGGAAATAAGAAAAGCTTACTTCCCCCGTTTTTTAAAATCACAGCTTCTAGAAGGTTTACATGATTTCGTAAAAAACAGGAGTTTTTAGAAAATGTGTTTTATTTCATAAATGGAATCAACAAAGTATGCACATTCTACGTCATAACAAATTTATATAGTTTGCACATGCGTTTGGAAATAAGAAAAGCTTACTTCTCCCGTTTTTTTAAATCACGGCTTCTAGAAGGTTTACATGATTTCTTAAAAAACACGAGTTTTTAGAAAATGTGTTTTATTTCATAAATGGAATCAACAAAGTATGCACATTCTACGTCATAACGACTTTCTATAGTTTGCGCATGCGTCCGGAAATAAGAAAAGCTTGCTTCTCCCGTTTTTTAAAATCACAGCTTTTAGAAGGTTTACATGCTTTCTTAAAAAACATGAGATTTTAGCAAATGTGTTTTATTTCATAAATGGAATCAACAAAGTATGCACATTCTACGTCATAACGACTTTCTATAGTTTGCGCATTCGTCCGGAAATAAGAAAAGCTTACTTCGACCGTTATTTAAAATCACAGCTTCTAGAAGGTTTACATGATTTCGTAAAAAGCACGAGTTTTTAGAAAATGAGTTTTATTTCATAAATGGAATCTACAAAGTATGCACATTCGGAGTCATAACGACTTTCTATAGTTTGCGCATGCGTCCGGAAATAAGAAAAGCTCACTTCCCGCGTTTTTTAAAATCACAGCTTCTAGAAGGTTTACATGATTTCTTAAAAAATAGGAGTTTTTAGAAAATGTGTTTTATTTCATAAATGCAATCAACAAAGTATGCACATTCTATGTCATAACGTCTTTCTATAGTTTGCGCATGCGTTCGGAAATAAGAAAAGCTTACCTCCCCCGTTTTTTAGAATCACAGCTTCTAGAAGGTTTACATGATTTATTAAAAAACAATAGTTTTTAGAAAATGTGTTTTATTTCATCAATGGAATCAACAAAGTATGCACATTCTACGTCATAACGAATTTCTATAGTTTGCACATGCGTCCGGAAATAAGAAAAGCTTACTTCTCCCGTTTTTTAAAATCACAGCTTCTAGAAGGATTACATGATTTCTTAAAAAACACGAGTTTTTAGAAAATGTGTTTTATTTCGTAAATGGAATCTACAAAGTATGCACATTCTACGTCATAACGACTTTCTATAGTTTTCGCATGCGTCCGGAAATAAGAAAAGCTTACTTCCACCGTTTTTTAAAATCACAGCTTCTAGAAGGTTTACATGATTTCGTAAGAAACACGAGTTTTTAGAAAATGTGTTTTATTTCATAAATGGAATCAACAAAGTATGCACATTCTATGTCATAAGGACTTTCTATAGTTTGCGCATTCGTCCGGAAATAAGAAAAGCTTACTTCCACCGTTTTTTAAAATCACAGCTTCTAGAAGGTTTACATGATTTCGTCAAAAACACGAGTTTTTAGAAAATGTGTTTTATTTCATAAATGGTATCAACAAAGTATGCACATTCTACGTCATAACGAATTTCTATATCTTGCGCATGTGTTTGGAAATAAGAAAAGCTTACTTCCCCCGTTTTTTAAAATCACAGCTTCTAGAAGTTTTACATGATTTCTTAAAAAACACGAGTTTTTAGAAAATGTGTTTTATTTCATAAATGGAATCAACAAAGTATGCACATTCTAAGTCATAACGACTTTCTATAGTTTGCGTATGCGTTTGGAAATAAGAAAAGCTTACTTCCCCCGTTTTTTAAAATCACAGCTTCTAGAAGGTTTACATGATTTCGTAAAAAACACGATTTTTTAGAAAATGTGTTTTTTTTCATAAATAGAATCAACAAAGTATGCACATTCTACGTCATAACGACTTTCTATAGTTTGCGCATGCGTCCGGAAATAAGAAAAGCTTACTTCCACCGTTATTTAGAATGACAGCTTCTAGAAGGTTTACATGATTTCGTAAAAAACACGAGTTTTTAGAAAATGTGTTTTATTTCATAAATGGAATCTACAAAGTATGAACATTCTACGTCATAACGACTTTCTATAGTTTGCGCATGCGTCCGGAAATAAGAAAAGCTTACTTCCACCGTTTTTTAAAATCACAGCTTCTAGAAGGTTTACATGATTTCGTAAAAAACACGAGTTTTTAGAAAATGTGTTTTATTTCATAAATTGAATCAACAAAGTAAGCACATTCTACATCATAACGACTTTCTATAGTTTGCGCATTCGTCCAGAAATAAGAAAAGCTTACTTCCATCGTTTTTTAAAATCACAGCTTCTAGAAGGTTTACATGATTTCGTAAAAAACACGAGTTTTTAGAAAATGTGTTTTATTTCATAAATGGAATCTACAAGGTATGCACATTCTACGTCATAACGACTTTCTATAGTTTGCGCATGTGTCCGGAAATAAGAAAAGGTTACTTACCCCGTTTTTTAAAATCACAGCTTCTACAAGGTTTACATGATTTCGTAAAAAACACGAGTTTTTGAAAAATGTGTTTTATTTCATAAATGGAATCTACAAAGTATGCACATTCTACGTCATAACGACATTCTATAGTTTGTGCATGCGTCCAGAAATAAGAAAAGCTTACTTCCCCCCATTTTTTTAAATCACAGCTTCTAGAAGGTTTACATGATTTCGTAAAAAACACAAGTTTTTAGAAAATGTGTTTTATTTCATAAATGGAATATACAAAGTATGCACATTCTACGTCATAACGACTTTCTATAGTTTGCGCATGCGTCCGGAAATAAGAAAAGCTTACTTCCACCGTTTTCTAAGATCACAGCTTCTAGAAGGTTTACATGATTTCGTAAAAAACATGGGTTTTTAGAAAATGTGTTTTATTTCATAAATGGAATCTACAAAGTATGCACATTCTACGTCATAACGAATTTCTATAGTTTGTGCATGCGTACAGAAATAAGAAAAGCTTACTTCCACCGTTTTTTTAAAATCACAGCTTCTAGAAGGTTTACATGATTTCGTAAAAAACACGAGTTTTTAGAAAATGTGTTTTAGTTCAAAAATGGAATCAAAAAGTATGCACATTCTACGTCATAACGACTTTCTATACTTTGCGCATGCGTTTGGAAATAAGAAAAGCTTACTTCTCCCATTTTTTAAAATCACAGCTTCTAGAAGGTTTACATGATTTCTTAAAAAACACGAGTTTTTAGAAAATGTGTTTTATTTCATAACTAGAATCAACAAAGTATGCACATTCTACATCATAACGAATTTCTATATTTTGCGCATGCGTCCGGAAATAAGAAAAATCTTACTTCCACCGTTTTTTAAAATCACAGCTTCTAGAAGGTTTACATGATTTCGTAAGAAACACGAGTTTTTAGAAAATGTGTTTTATTTCATAAATAGAATCAACAAAGTATGCACATTCTACGTCATAACAACTTTATATAGTTTGCGCATGCGTCCGGAAATAAGAAAAGCTTAATCAAGCGTTTTTTAAAATCACAGCTTCTAGAAGGTTTACATGATTTCGTAAAAAACTCGAGTTTTTAGAAAATGTGTTTTATTTCATAAATGGAATCTACAAAGTATGCACATTCTACGTCATAACGACATTCTATAGTTTGCGCATGCGTCCGGAAATAAGAAAAGCTTACTTCCACCGTTTTTTTAAATCACAGCTTCTAGAAGGTTTATATGATTTCGTAAAAAACACGAGTTTTTAGAAAATGTGTTTTATTTCATAAATGGAATCAACAAAGTATGCACATTCTACGTCATAACGAATTTCTATAGTTTGCGCATGCGTTTGGAAATAAGAAAAGCTTACTTCCCCCATTTTTTAAAATCACAGCTTCTAGAAGGTTTACATGATTTCTTAAAAAACACAAGTTTTTAGAAAATGTGTTTTATTTCATAAATGGAATCAACAAAGTATGCACATTCTACGTCATAACGACTTTCTATAGTTTGCGCATGCGTCTGGAAATAAGAAAAGCTTACTCCCACCGTTTTTTAAAATCACAGCTTCTACAAGGTTTACATGATTTCGTAAAAAACATTAGTTTTTAGAAAATGTGTTTTATTTCATAAATGGAATCTACAAAGTATGCACATTCTACGTCATAACGACTTTCTATTGTTTGTGGATGCATCCCTAAATAAGAAAATCTTACTTCCACCGTTTTTTAAAATCACAGCTTCTAGAAGGTTTACATGATTTCGTAAAAAACACGAGTTTTTAGAAAATGTGTTTTATTTCGTAAATGGAATCTACAAAGTATGCACATTCTACGTCATAACGACTTTCTATAGTTTTCGCATGCGTCCGAAAATAAGAAAAGCTTACTTCCACCGTTTTTTAAAATCACAGCTTCTAGAAGGTTTACATGATTTCGTAAGAAACACGAGTTTTTAGAAAATGTGTTTTATTTCATAAATGGAATCAACAAAGTATGCACATTCTACGTCATAAGGACTTTCTATAGTTTGCGCATTCGTCCGGAAATAAGAAAAGCTTACTTCCACCGTTTTTTAAAATCACAGCTTCTAGAAGGTTTACATGATTTCGTAAGAAACACGAGTTTTTAGAAAATGTGTTTTATTTCATAAATGGAATCAACAAAGTATGCACATTCTACGTCATAACGACTTTCTATAGTTTTCACATTCGTCCGGAAATAAGAAAAGCTTACTTCCACAGTTTTTTAAAATCACAGCTTCTAGAAGGTTTACATGATTTCGTAAGAAACACGAGTTTTTAGAAAATGTGTTTTATTTCATAAATGGAATCAACAAAGTATGCACATTCTATGTCATAACGACTTTCTATAGTTTGCGCATGCATCCGAAAATAAGAAAAGCTTACTTCCCCCGTTTTTTAAAATCACAGCTTCTAGAAGGTTTACATGATTTCTTAATAAACACGAGTTTTTAGAAAAAAAAATTTATTTCATAAATGGAATCAACAAAGTATGCACATTCTACGTCATAACGACTTCCTATAGTTTGCGCATGCGTTTGGAAATAAGAAAAGCTTACTTCTCAAGTTTTTTAAAATCACGGCTTCTAGCAGGTTTACATGATTTCTTAAAAAACACGAGTTTTTAGAAAATGTGTTTTATTTCATAAATGGAATCAACAAAGTATGCACATTCTACGTCATAACCACTTTCTATAGTTTGCGCATGCGTCCGGAAATAAGAAAATCTTACTTCTCCCATTTTTTAAAATCATAGCTTCTAGAAGGTTTACATGTTTTCGTAAAAAACAAGAGTTTTTAGAAAATGTGTTTTATTTCATAAATGGAATCTACAAAGTATGCACATTCTACGTCATAACGACTTTGTATTGTTTGCGCATGCGTCCGGAAATAACAAAAGATTACTTCCACCGTTTTTTAAAATCGCAGCTTCTACAAGGTTTACATGATTTCGTAAAAAACACGAGTTTTTAGAAAATGTGTTTTATTTCATAAATGGAATCTACAAAGTATGCACATTGTACGTCATAACGACTTTCTATTGTTTGCGCATGCGTCCAGAAATAAGAAAAGCTTACTTCCACCGTTTTTTAAAATCACAGCTTCTAGAAGGTTTACATGATTTCGTAAAAAACACGAGTTTTTAGAAAATGTGTTTTATTTCATAAATGGAATCAACAAAGTATGCACATTCTACGTCATAACGAATTTCTATAGTTTGCGCATGCGTCCGAAATAAGAAAAGCTTACTTCCACCGATTTTTAAAATCACAGCTTCTAGAAGGTTTACATGATTTCGTAAAAAACACGAGTTTTTAGAAAATGTATTTTATTTCATAAATGGAATCTACAAAGTATGCACATTCTACGTCATAACGACTTTGTATAGTTTGCGCATGCGTCCGGAAATAACAAAAGCTTACTTCCACCGTTTTTTAAAATCACAGCTTCTAGAAGGTTTACATGATTTCTTAAAAAACACGAGTTTTTAGAAAATGTGTTTTATTTCATAAATGGAATCATCAAAGTATGCACATTCTACGTCATAACGACTTTCTATAGTTTGCGCATGCGTCTGGAAATAAGAAAAGCTTACTTCCACCGTTTTTTAAAATCACAGCTTCTAGAAGGTTTACATGATTTCGTAAAAAACACGAGTTTTTAGAAAATGTGTTTTATTTCATAAATGGAATCAACAAAGTATGCACATTCTACGTCATAAGGACTTTCTATAGTTTGCACATGCGTTTGGAAATAAGAAAAGCTTACTTCCCCCGTTTTTTAAAATCACAGCTTCTAGAAGGTTTACATGATTTCTTAAAAAACACGAGTTTTTTAAGAAATAAGAAAAGCTTACTTCCGGAAATAAGAAAAGCTTACTTCCACCGTTTTTTAAAATCACAGCTTCTAGAAGGTTTACATGATTTCGTAAAAAACATGAGTTTTTAGAAAATGTGTTTTATTTCATAAATGGAATCTGCAAAGTATGCACATTCTATGTCATAACGACTTTCTATTGTTTGCGGATGCGTCCCTAAATAAGAAAATCTTACTTCCACCGTTTTTTAAAATCACAGCTTCTAGAAGGTTTACATGATTTCGTAAAAAACATGAGTTTTTAGAAAATGTGTTTTATTTCATAAATGGAATCAACAAAGTATGCACATTCTACGTCATAACGACTTTCTATTGTTTGCGCATGCGTCTGGAAATAAGAAAAGCTTACTTCCACCGTTTTTTAAAATCATAGCTTCTAGAAGGTTTACATGATTTCGTAAAAAACACGAGTTTTTAGAAAATGTGTTTTATTTCATAAATGGAATCAACAAAGTATGCACATTCTACGTCATAACGACTTTCTATAGTTTATGCATGCATCCGGAAATAAGAAAAGCTTACTTCCACCGTTTTTTAAAATCACAGCTTCTAGAAGGTTTACATGATTTCTTAAAAAACACGAGTTTTTAGAAAATGTGTTTTATTTCATAAATGGAATCAACAAAGTATGCACATTCTACGTCATAACGACTTTCTATAGTTTGCGCATTCGTCCGGAAATAAGAAAAGCTTACTTCCACCGTTTTTTAAAATCACAGCTTCTAGAAGGTTTACATGATTTCGTAAAAAACACGACTTTTCAGAAAATGTGTTTTATTTTATAAATGGAATCTACAAAGTATGCACATTCTACGTCATAACGACTTTCTATAGCTTGCGCATGCATCTGGAAATAAGAAAAGCTTACTTCCCCCGTTTTTTAAAATCACAGCTTCTAGAAGGTTTACATGATTTCTTAAAAAACAGGAGTATTTAGAAATTGTGTTTTATTTCATAAATGGAATCAACAAAGTATCCACATTCTACGTCATAACGACTTTCTATAGTTTTTGCATGCGTTCGGAAATAAGAAAAGCTTACTTCCCCCGTTTTTTAAAATCACAGCTTCTAGAAGGTTTACATGATTTATTAAAAAACACGAGTTTTAGAAAATGTGTTTTATTCCTTAAATGGAATCAACAAAGTATGCACATTCTACGTCATAACGAATTTCTATAGTTTGCGCATGGGTCCGGAAATAAGAAAAGCTTACTTCTCCCGTTTTTTAAAATCACAGCTTCTAGAAGGTTTACATGATTTCTTAAAAAACACGAGTTTTTAGAAAATGTGTTTTATTTAATAAATGGAATCAACAAAGTATGCACATTCTACGTCATAACGACTTTCTATAGTTTGCGCATTCGTCCGGAAATAAGAAAAGCTTACTTCCACCGTTTTTTAAAATAACAGCTTCTAGAAGGTTTACATGATTTCGTAAAAAACACGAGTTTTTAGAAAATGTGTTTTATTTCATAAATGGAATCTACAAAGTATCCACATTCTAAGTCATAACGACTTTCTATAGTTTGCGCATGCGTCCGGAAATAAGAAACGCTTACTTCCCCCGTTTTTTAAAATCACAGCTTCTAGAAGCTTTACATGATTTCTTAAAAAACATGAGTTTTTAGAAAATATGTTTTATTTCATAAATGGAATCTTCAAAGTATGCACATTCTACGTCATAACAACTTTCTATAGTTTGTGCATTCATCCGGAAATGTTGATGTATATGTAACTTCGGAATGTATTTCATCAGTATATTATATGTATATTTATTGTACCCTTGTAAGAGATGTGTTATTCCTCTATAAGGAAGTGTCGTCATGTGGATTGACAAGTGTCGCAAGTGTGTGTACTTGCCGATGGGTTATTAGACCACCTTATGGGGTCGGCCCTAATTAATATATAATATAATGTGGATGTACTCAAGTAGACAAGTCGGCCCCAGTAGGTCACTGGGCAAAAAGGTGAGTATAAATAGAGATAGGAGATCTCTATTTTACTCACTCGGAAAAGCATCTATCTCTCTCTCTGGAAAGTGGCGCACTAGTGAGGAGGAGGAGGATAATCTGCTAGGAGACTATCTCTGTATTATTTGGTTGTATTTTGGTTGAGCCATTGCTCTCTCTATCTCTGAGGAAGTTTGTGGGGTTTTTCACCTTAGGGTTTTCCCCACGGAAACTCTGTGTCTCTTGTCTCTATGCTTTTGATTCTTGTGATGCTTGTGATGCTTGTCATATTATGATTGTCATGCATTGATATACTGTAGATGTTATTCTCTCAGCAAAGATCCTATAGTATTGTGATTTAATACTGAAAATTTAACATGGTATCAGAGCTTAACTGAGAAGAAGACATTTTGCAGTGACGGAAGCTTGTATTGCTTGTTTATTGGGTTTCTCTCCACAGATTTTTGAAATTCAGTATAGTAGATTCGATCTACTCATCAAGGCGCATCTTTCTGTCCAATCATATTTCAGTTCCGAGCATTTTCAGTTTTGGCCCTAAAAATTAGGGTTTCCACAAAAATAGGAATTTCTGGAAACTGAAGGTACAGCTGGAAGCTCCTTGCAAAAATCGAAGGTTTGAGCTTTGGATCGAGATTTTTGGCTGGGTAGATCTCCGGGAAACTGAAACCCTAATTCAGGGCTCTCCCCAGTGAACCCGGGAGGACAAAAGGGCAATTTTGAAGGGCAAGACTTTGTTGATCTCAAATTCTAAATGTACTAGGCTGATTAGCTCTCCAATGCGCATCTTTCTATCCTTTCGGAATTTTGAAATTCACATTTTAAATTTTTAGGGTTTCTCTGACAAACCCTAATCCGGGACCAGATCCAGTTTTCAGCACTTCAAGTGGTAAGTATGCACATTCTATGTCATAACGTCTTTCTATAGTTTGCGCATGCGTTCGGAAATAAGAAAAGCTTACTTCCCCCGTTTTTTAGAATCACAGCTTCTAGAAGGTTTCCATGATTTATTAAAAAACAATAGTTTTTAAAAAATGTGTTTTATTTCATCAATGGAATCAACAAAGTATGCACATTCTACGTCATAAGGACTTTCTATAGTTTGCACATGCATCCGGAAATAAGAAAAGCTTACTTCTCCCGTTTTTTAAAATCACAGCTTCTAGAAGGATTACATGATTTCTTAAAAAACACGAGTTTTTAGAAAATGTGTTTTATTTCATAAATGGTATCAACAAAGTATGCACATTCTATGTCATAAGGACTTTCTATAGTTTGCGCATTCGTCCGGAAATAAGAAAAGCTTACTTCCACCGTTTTTTAAAATCACAGCTTCTAGAAGGTTTACATGATTTCGTAAAAAACACGAGTTTTTAGAAAATGTGTTTTATTTCATAAATGGTATCAACAAAGTATGCACATTCTACGTCATAACGAATTTCTATAGTTTGCGCATGTGTCCGGAAATAAGAAAAGCTTACTTCCACCGTTTTTTAAAATCACAGCTTCTACAAGGTTTACATGATTTCGTAAGAAACACGAGTTTTTAGAAAATGTGTTTTATTTCATAAATGGAATCAACAAAGTATGCACATTCTATGTCATAAGGACTTTCTATAGTTTGCGCATTCGTCCGGAAATAAGAAAAGATTACTTCCACCGTTTTTTAAAATCACAGCTTCTAGAAGGTTTACATGATTTCGTAAAAAACACGAGTTTTTAGAAAATGTGTTTTATTTCATAAATGGTATCAACAAAGTATGCACATTCTACGTCATAACGAATTTCTATAGTTTGCGCATGTGTTTGGAAATAAGAAAAGCTTACTTCCCCCGTTTTTTAAAATCACAGCTTCTAGAAGTTTTACATGATTTCTTAAAAAACACGAGTTTTTAGAAAATGTGTTTTATTTCATAAATGGAATCAACAAAGTATGCACATTCTATGTCATAACGACTTTCTATACTTTGCGCATGCGTTTGGAAATAAGAAAAGCTTACTTCTCCCATTTTTTAAAATCACAGCTTCTAGAAGGTTTACATGATTTCTTAAAAAACACGAGTTTTTAGAAAATGTGTTTTATTTCATAACTAGAATCAACAAAGTATGCACATTCTACGTCATAACGACTTTCTATAGTTTGCGCATGCGTCCGGAAATAAGAAAAGCTTACTTCCACCGATATTTAGAATGACAGCTTCTAGAAGGTTTACATGATTTCGTAAAAAACACGAGTTTTTAGAAAATGTGTTTTATTTCATAAATGGAATCTACAAAGTATGCACATTCTACGTCATAACGACTTTTTATAGTTTGCGCATGCGTCCGGAAATAAGAAAAGCTTACTTCCACTGTTTTTTAAAATCACAGCTTCTAGAAGGTTTACATGATTTCGTAAAAAACACGAGTTTTTAGAAAATGTGTTTTATTTCATAAATGGAATCAACAAAGTAAGCACATTCTACATCATAACGACTTTCTATAGTTTGCGCATTCGTCCAGAAATAAGAAAAGCTTAATTCCATCGTTTTTTAAAATCACAGCTTCTAGAAGGTTTACATGATTTCGTAAAAAACACGAGTTTTTAGAAAATGTGTTTTATTTCATAAATGGAATATACAAGGTATGCACATTCTACGTCATAACGACTTTCTATAGTTTGCGCATGCGTCCGGAAATAAGAAAAGGTTACTTACCCCGTTTTTTAAAATCACAGCTTCTACAAGGTTTACATGATTTCGTAAAAAACACGAGTTTTTGTAAAATGTGTTTTATTTCATAAATGGAATCTACAAAGTATGCACATTCTACGTCATAACGACATTCTATAGTTTGTGCATGCGTCCAGAAATAAGAAAAGCTTACTTCCCCCATTTTTTTAAATCACAGCTTCTAGAAGGTTTACATGATTTCGTAAAAAACACAAGTTTTTAGAAAATGTGTTTTATTTCATAAATGGAATATACAAAGTATGCACATTCTACGTCATAACGACTTTCTGTAGTTTGCGCATGCGTCCGGAAATAAGAAAAGCTTACTTCCACCGTTTTCTAAGATCACAGCTTCTAGAAGGTTTACATGATTTCGTAAAAAACATGGGTTTTTAGAAAATGTGTTTTATTTCATAAATGGAATCTACAAAGTATGCACATTCTACGTCATAACGAATTTCTATAGTTTGTGCATGCGTACGGAAATAAGAAAAGCTTACTTCCACCGTTTTTTTTAAATCACAGCTTCTAGAAGGTTTACATGATTTCGTAAAAAACACGAGTTTTTAGAAAATGTGTTTTATTTCATAAATGGAATCAACAAAGTATGCAAATTCTACGTCATAACGACTTTCTATACTTTGCGCATGCGTTTGGAAATAAGAAAAGCTTACTTCTCCCATTTTTTAAAATCACAGCTTCTAGAAGGTTTACATGATTTCTTAAAAAACACGAGTTTTTAGAAAATGTGTTTTATTTCATAACTAGAATCAACAAAGTATGCACATTCTACGTCATAACGACTTTCTATACTTTGCGCATGCGTCCGGAAATAAGAAAAATCTTACTTCCACCGTTTTTTAAAATCACAGCTTCTAGAAGGTTTACATGATTTCGTAAGAAACACGAGTTTTTAGAAAATGTGTTTTATTTCATAAATGCAATCAACAAAGTATGCACATTCTATGTCATAACGTCTTTCTATAGTTTGGGCATGCGTTCGGAAATAAGAAAAGCTTACTTCCCCCGTTTTTTAGAATCACAGCTTCTAGAAGGTTTACATGATTTATTAAAAAACAATAGTTTTTAGAAAATGTGTTTTATTTCATCAATGGAATCAACAAAGTATGCACATTCTACGTCATAACGACTTTCTATAGTTTGCACATGCGTCCGGAAATAAGAAAAGCTTACTTCTCCCGTTTTTTAAAATCACAGCTTCTAGAAGGATTACATCATTTCTTAAAAAACACGAGTTTTTAGAAAATGTGTTTTATTTCGTAAATGGAATCTACAAAGTATGCACATTCTACGTCATAACGACTTTCTATAGTTTTCGCATGCGTCCGGAAATAAGAAAAGCTTACTTCCACCGTTTTTTAAAATCACAGCTTCTAGAAGGTTTACATGATTTCGTAAGAAACACGAGTTTTTAGAAAATGTGTTTTATTTCATAAATGGAATCAACAAAGTATGCACATTCTATGTCATAAGGACTTTCTATAGTTTGCGCATTCGTCCGGAAATAAGAAAAGCTTACTTCCACCGTTTTTTAAAATCACAGCTTCTAGAAGGTTTACATGATTTCGTAAAAAACACGAGTTTTTAGAAAATGTGTTTTATTTCATAAATGGTATCAACAAAGTATGCACATTCTACGTCATAACGAATTTCTATAGTTTGCGCATGTGTTTGGAAATAAGAAAACATTACTTCCCCCGTTTTTTAAAATCACAGCTTCTAGAAGTTTTACATGATTTCTTAAAAAACACGAGTTTTTAGAAAATGTGTTTTATTTCATAAATGGAATCAACAAAGTATGCACATTCTAAGTCATAACGACTTTCTATAGTTTGCGTATGCATTTGGAAATAAGAAAAGCTTACTTCCCCCGTTTTTTAAAATCACAGCTTCTAGAAGGTTTACATGATTTCGTAAAAAACACGATTTTTTAGAAAATGTGTTTTATTTCATAAATAGAATCAACAAAGTATGCATATTCTACATCATAACGACTTTCTATAGTTTGCGCATGCGTCCGGAAATAAGAAAAGCTTACTTCCATCGTTATTTAGAATGACAGCTTCTAGAAGGTTTACATGATTTCGTAAAAAACACGAGTTTTTAGAAAATGTGTTTTATTTCATAAATGGAATCTACAAAGTATGCACATTCTACGTCATAACGACTTTCTATAGTTTGCGCATGCGTCCGGAAATAAGAAAAGCTTACTTCCACCGTTTTTTAAAATCACAGCTTCTAGAAGGTTTACATGATTTCGTAAAAAACACGAGTTTTTAGAAAATGTGTTTTATTTCATAAATGGAATCAACAAAGTAAGCACATTCTACATCATAACGACTTTCTATAGTTTGCGCATTCGTCCAGAAATAAGAAAAGCTTACTTCCATCGTTTTTTAAAATCACAGCTTCTAGAAGGTTTACATGATTTCGTAAAAAACATGGGTTTTTAGAAAATCTATTTTATTTCATAAATGGAATCAACAAAGTATGCACATTCTACGTCATAACGACTTTCTATAGTTTGCGCATGCGTCCGAAATAAGAAAAGCTTACTTCCACCGATTTTTAAAATCACAGCTTCTAGAAGGTTTACATGATTTCGTAAAAAACACGAGTTTTTAGAAAATGTATTTTATTTCATAAATGGAATCTACAAAGTATGCACATTCTACGTCATAACGACATTCTATAGTTTTTGCATGCGTCCAGAAATAAGAAAAGCTTACTTCCCCCATTTTTTTAAATCACGGCTTCTAGAAGGTTTACATGATTTCGTAAAAAACACAAGTTTTTAGAAAATGTGTTTTATTTCATAAATGGAATATACAAAGTATGCACATTCTACGTCATAACGACTTTCTATAGTTTGCGCATGCGTCCGGAAATAAGAAAAGCTTACTTCCACCGTTTTCTAAGATCACAGCTTCTAGAAGGATTACATGATTTCGTAAAAAACATGGGTTTTTAGAAAATGTGTTTTATTTCATAAATGGAATCTACAAAGTATGCACATTCTACGTCATAACGAATTTCTATAGTTTGTGCATGCGTACGGAAATAAGAAAAGCTTACTTCCACCGTTTTTTTAAAATCACAGCTTCTAGAAGGTTTACATGATTTCGTAAAAAACACGAGTTTTTAGAAAATGTGTTTTATTTCATAAATGGAATCAACAAAGTATGCACATTCTACGTCATAACGACTTTCTATACTTTGCGCATGCGTTTGGAAATAAGAAAAGCTTACTTCTCCCATTTTTTAAAATCACAGCTTCTAGAAGGTTTACATGATTTCTTAAAAAACACGAGTTTTTAGAAAATGTGTTTTATTTCATAACTAGAATCAACAAAGTATGCACATTCTACGTCATAACGACTTTCTATACTTTGCGCATGCGTCCGGAAATAAGAAAAATCTTACTTCCACCGTTTTTTAAAATCACAGCTTCTAGAAGGTTTAAATGATTTCGTAAGAAACACGAGTTTTTAGAAAATGTGTTTTATTTCATAAATAGAATCAACAAAGTATGCACATTCTACGTCATAACAACTTTATATAGTTTGCGCATGCGTCCAGAAATAAGCAAAGCTTAATCAAGCGTTTTTTAAAATCACAGCTTCTAGAAGGTTTACATGATTTCGTAAAAAACTCGAGTTTTTAGAAAATGTGTTTTATTTCATAAATGGAATCTACAAAGTATGCACATTCTACGTCATAACGACATTCTATAGTTTGCGCATGCGTCCGGAAATAAGAAAAGCTTACTTCCACCGTTTTTTAAAATCACAGCTTCTAGAAGGTTTATATGATTTCGTAAAAAACACGAGTTTTTAGAAAATGTGTTTTATTTCATAAATGGAATCAACAAAGTATGCACATTCTACGTCATAACGACTTTCTATAGTTTGCGCATGCGTTTGGAAATAAGAAAAGCTTACTTCCCCCGTTTTTTAAAATCACAGCTTCTAGAAGGTTTACATGATTTCTTAAAAAACACAAGTTTTTAGAAAATGTGTTTTATTTCATAAATGGAATTAACAAAGTATGCACATTCTACGTCATAACGACTTTCTATAGTTTGCGCATGCGTCTGGAAATAAGAAAAGCTTACTTCCACCGTTTTTTAAAATCACCGCTTCTAGAAGGTTTACATGATTTCGTAAAAAACACGAGTTTTTAGAAAATGTGTTTTATTTCATAAATGGAATCAACAAAGTATGCACATTCTACGTCATAAGGACTTTCTATAGTTTGCACATGCGTTTGGAAATAAGAAAAACTTACTTCCCCCGTTTTTTAAAATCACAGCTTCTAGAAGGTTTACATGATTTCTTAAAAAACACGAGTTTTTAGAAAATGTGTTTTATTTCATAAATGGAATCTACAAAGTATGCACATTCTACGTCATAACGAATTTCTATAGTTTGCGCATGCGTCCGGAAATAAGAAAAGCTTACTTCCACCGTTTTTTAAAATCACAGCTTCTAGAAGGTTTACATGATTTCGTAAAAAACATGAGTTTTTAGAAAATGTGTTTTATTTCATAAATGGAATCTACAAAGTATGCACATTCTACGTCATAACGACTTTCTATTGTTTGCGGATGCGTCCCTAAATAAGAAAATCTTACTTCCACCGTTTTTTAAAATCACAGCGTCTACAAGGTTTACATGATTTCGTAAAAAACATGAGTTTTTAGAAAATGTGTTTTATTTCATAAACGGATTCTACAAAGTATGCACATTCTACGTCATAACGACTTTCTATTGTTTGTGGATGCATCCCTAAATAAGAAAATCTTACTTCCACCGTTTTTTAAAATCACAGCTTCTAGAAGGTTTACATGATTTCGTAAAAAACACGAGTTTTTAGAAAATGTGTTTTATTTCGTAAATGGAATCTAGAAAGTATGCACATTCTACGTCATAACGACTTTCTATAGTTTTCGCATGTGTCCGGAAATAAGAAAAGCTTACTTCCACCGTTTTTTAAAATCACAGCTTCTAGAATGTTTACATGATTTCGTAAGAAACACGAGTTTTTAGAAAATGTGTTTTATTTCATAAATGGAATCAACAAAGTATGCACATTCTACGTCATAAGGACTTTCTATAGTTTGCACATGCGTTTGGAAATAAGAAAAACTTACTTCCCCCGTTTTTTAAAATCACAGCTTCTAGAAGGTTTACATGATTTCTTAAAAAACACGAGTTTTTAGAAAATGTGTTTTATTTCATAAATGGAATCTACAAAGTATGCACATTCTACGTCATAACGAATTTCTATAGTTTGCGCATGCGTCCGGAAATAAGAAAAGCTTACTTCCACCGTTTTTTAAAATCACAGCTTCTAGAAGGTTTACATGATTTCGTAAAAAACATGAGTTTTTAGAAAATGTGTTTTATTTCATAAATGGAATCTACAAAGTATGCACATTCTACGTCATAACGACTTTCTATTGTTTGCGGATGCGTCCCTAAATAAGAAAATCTTACTTCCACCGTTTTTTAAAATCACAGCTTCTACAAGGTTTACATGATTTCGTAAAAAACATGAGTTTTTAGAAAATGTGTTTTATTTCATAAATGGATTCTACAAAGTATGCACATTCTACGTCATAACGACTTTCTATTGTTTGTGGATGCATCCCTAAATAAGAAAATCTTACTTCCACCGTTTTTTAAAATCACAGCTTCTAGAAGGTTTACATGATTTCGTAAAAAACACGAGTTTTTAGAAAATGTGTTTTATTTCGTAAATGGAATCTAGAAAGTATGCACATTCTACGTCATAACGACTTTCTATAGTTTTCGCATGTGTCCGGAAATAAGAAAAGCTTACTTCCACCGTTTTTTAAAATCACAGCTTCTAGAATGTTTACATGATTTCGTAAGAAACACGAGTTTTTAGAAAATGTGTTTTATTTCATAAATGAAATCAACAAAGTATGCACATTCTACGTCATAAGGACTTTCTATAGTTTGCGCATTCGTCCGGAAATAAGAAAAGCTTACTTCCACCGTTTTTTAAAATCACAGCTTCTAGAAGGTTTACATGATTTCGTAAGAAACACGAGTTTTTAGAAAATGTGTTTTATTTCATAAATGGAATCAACAAAGTATGCACATTCTACGTCATAACGACTTTCTATAGTTTGCGCATGCATCCGAAAATAAGAAGAGCTTACTTCCCCCGTTTTTTAAAATCACGGCTTCTAGAAGGTTTACATGATTTCTTAAAAAACACGAGTTTTTAGAAAATGTGTTTTATTTCATAAATGGAATCAACAAAGTATGCACATTCTACGTCATAACGACTTTCTATAGTTTGCGCATGCGTCCGGAAATAATAAAATCTTACTTCTCCTATTTTTTAAAATCACAGCTTCTAGAAGGTTTACATGTTTTCGTAAAAAACAAGAGTTTTTAGAAAATGTGTTTTATTTCATAAATGTAATCTACAAAGTATGCACATTCTACGTCATAACGACTTTGTATTGTTTGCGCATGTGTCCGGAAATAACAAAAGCTTACTTCCACCGTTTTTCAAAATCGCAGCTTCTACAAGGTTTACATGATTTCGTTAAAAACACGAGTTTTTAGAAAATGTGTTTTATTTCATAAATGGAATCTACAAAGTATGCACATTGTACGTCATAACGATTTTCTATTGTTTGCGCATGCGTCCAGAAATAAGAAAAGCTTACTTCCACCGTTTTTTAAAATCACAGCTTCTAGAAGGTTTACATGATTTCGTAAAAAACACGAGTTTTTAGAAAATGTGTTTTATTTCAAAATGGAATCAACAAAGTATGCACATTCTACGTCATAACGAATTTCTATAGTTTGCGCATGCGTTTGGAAATAAGAAAAGCTTACTTCCCCCGTTTTTTAAAATCACAGCTTCTAGAAGGTTTACATGATTTCTTAAAAAACACGAGTTTTTAGAAAATGTGTTTTATTTCATAAATAGAATCAACAAAGTATGCACATTCTACGTCATAACGACTTTCTATAGTTTGCACATGCGTCCGGAAATAAGAAAAGCTTACTTGCACCGTTTTTTAAAATCACAGCTTCTAGAAGGTTTACATGATTTCGTAAAAAACACGAGTTTTTAGAAAATCTGTTTTATTTCATAAATGGAATCAACAAAGTATGCACATTCTACGTCATAACGACTTTCTATAGTTTGCGCATGCGTCCGAAATAAGAAAAGCTTACTTCCACCGATTTTTAAAATCACAGCTTCTAGAAGGTTTACATGATTTCGTAAAAAACACGAGTTTTTAGAAAATGTATTTTATTTCATAAATGGAATCTACAAAGTATGCACATTCTACGTCATAACGACTTTGTATAGTTTGTGCATGCGTCCGGAAATAGCAAAAGCTTACTTCCACCGTTTTTTAAAATCACAGCTTCTAGAAGGTTTACATGATTTCTTAAAAAACACGAGTTTTTAAAAAATGTGTTTTATTTCATAAATGGAATCATCAAAGTATGCACATTCTACGTCATAACGACTTTCTATAGTTTGCGCATGCGTCTGGAAATAAGAAAAGCTTACTTCCACCGTTTTTTAAAATCACAGCTTCTAGAAGGTTTACATGATTTCGTAAAAAACACGAGTTTTTAGAAAATGTGTTTTATTTCATAAATGGAATCAACAAAGTATGCACATTCTACGTCATAAGGACTTTCTATAGTTTGCGCATGCATCCGGAAATAAGAAAAGCTTACTTCCCCCGTTTTTTAAAATCACAGCTTCTAGAAGGTTTACATGATTTCTTAATAAACACGAGTTTTTAGAAAAAAAAAATTATTTCATAAATGGAATCAACAAAGTATGCACATTCTACGTCATAACGACTTCCTATAGTTTGCGCATGCGTTTGGAAATAAGAAAAGCTTACTTGTCAAGTTTTTTAAAATCACGGCTTCTAGCAGGTTTACATGATTTCTTAAAAAACACGAGTTTTTAGAAAATGTGTTTTATTTCATAAATGGAATCAATAAAGTATGCACATTCTACGTCATAACGACTTTCTATAGTTTGCGCATGCGTCCGGAAATAAGAAAATCTTACTTCTCCCATTTTTTAAAATCACGGCTTCTAGAAGGTTTACATGTTTTCGTAAAAAACAAGAGTTTTTAGAAAATGTGTTTTATTTCATAAATAGAATCAACAAAGTATGCACATTCTACGTCATAACAACTTTATATAGTTTGCGCATGCGTCCGTAAATAAGCAAAGCTTAATCAAGCGTTTTTTAAAATCACAGCTTCTAGAAGGTTTACATGATTTCGTAAAAAACTCGAGTTTTTAGAAAATGTGTTTTATTTCATAAATGGAATCTACAAAGTATGCAAATTCTACGTCATGACGACATTCTATAGTTTGCGCATGCGTCCGGAAATAAGAAAAGCTTACTTCCACCGTTTTTTAAAATCACAGCTTCTAGAAGGTTTACATGATTTCGTAAAAAACACGAGTTTTTAGAAAATGTGTTTTATTTCATAAATGGAATCAACAAAGTATGCACATTCTACGTCATAACGACTTTCTATAGTTTGCGCATGCGTTTGGAAATAAGAAAAGCTTACTTCCCCCGTTTTTTAAAATCACAGCTTCTAGAAGGTTTACATGATTTCTTAAAAAACACGAGTTTTTAGAAAATGTGTTTTATTTCATAAATAGAATCAACAAAGTATGCACATTCTACGTCATAACGACTTTCTATAGTTTGCACATGCGTCCGGAAATAAGAAAAGCTTACTTCCACCGTTTTTTAAAATCACAGCTTCTAGAAGGTTTACATGATTTCGTAAAAAACACGAGTTTTTAGAAAATCTGTTTTACTTCATAAATGGAATCAACAAAGTATGCACATTCTACGTCATAACGACTTTCTATAGTTTGCGCATGCGTCCGAAATAAGAAAAGCTTACTTCCACCGATTTTTAAAATCACAGCTTCTAGAAGGTTTACATGATTTCGTAAAAAACACGAGTTTTTAGAAAATGTATTTTATTTCATAAATGGAATCTACAAAGTATGCACATTCTACGTCATAACGTCTTTGTATAGTTTGCGCATGCGTCCGGAAATAGCAAAAGCTTACTTCCACCGTTTTTTAAAATCACAGCTTCTAGAAGGTTTACATGATTTCTTAAAAAACACGAGTTTTTAGAAAATGTGTTTTATTTCATAAATGGAATCATCAAAGTATGCACATTCTACGTCATAACGACTTTCTATAGTTTGCGCATGCGTCTGGAAAGAAGAAAAGCTTACTTCCACCGTTTTTTAAAATCACAGTTTCTAGAAGGTTTACATGATTTCGTAAAAAACACGAGTTTTTAGAAAATGTGTTTTATTTCATAAATGGAATCAACAAAGTATGCACATTCTACGTCATAAGGAATTTATAATATTTGCGCATGCATCCGTAAATAAGAAAAGCTTACTTCCCCCGTTTTTTAAAATCACAGCTTCTAGAAGGTTTACATGATTTCTTAATAAACACGAGTTTTTAGAAAAAGAAATTTATTTCATAAATGGAATCAACAAAGTATGCACATTCTACGTCATAACGGCTTCCTATAGTTTGCGCATGCGTTTGGAAATAAGAAAAGCTTACTTCTCAAGTTTTTTAAAATCACGGCTTCTAGCAGGTTTACATGATTTCTTAAAAAACACGAGTTTTTAGAAAATGTGTTTTATTTCATAAATGGAATCAATAAAGTATGCACATTCTACGTCATAACAACTTTCTATAGTTTGTGCATGCGTCCGGAAATAAGAAAATCTTACTTCTCCCATTTTTTAAAATCACAGCTTCTAGAAGGTTTACATGTTTTCGTAAAAAACAAGAGTTTTTAGAAAATGTGTTTTATTTCACAAATGGAATCTACAAAGTATGCACATTCTACGTCATAACGACTTTGTATTGTTTGCGCATGCGTCCGGAAATAACAAAAGCTTACTTCCACCGTTTTTTAAAATCGCAGCTTCTACAAGGTTTACATGATTTCGTAAAAAACACGAGTTTTTAGAAAATGTGTTTTATTTCATAAATGGAATCTACAAAGTATGCACATTGTACGTCATAACGACTTTCTATCGTTAGCGCATGCGTCCAGAAATAAGAAAAGCTTACTTCCACCGTTTTTTAAAATCACAGCTTCTAGAAGGTTTACATGATTTCGTAAAAAACACGAGTTTTTAGAAAATGTGTTTTATTTCATAAATGGAATCAACAAAGTATGCACATTCTACGTCATAACGAATTTCTATAGTTTGCGCATGCGTTTGGAAATAAGAAAAGCTTACTTCCCCCGTTTTTTAAAATCACAGCTTCTAGAAGGTTTACATGATTTCTTAAAAAACACGAGTTTTTAGAAAATGTGTTTTATTTCATAAATAGAATCAACAAGGTATGCACATTCTACGTCATAACGACTTTCTATAGTTTGCACATGCGTCCGGAAATAAGAAAAGCTTACTTGCACCGTTTTTTAAAATCACAGCTTCTAGAAGGTTTACATGATTTCGTAAAAAACACGAGTTTTTAGAAAATCTGTTTTATTTCATAAATGGAATCAACAAAGTATGCACATTCTACGTCATAACGACTTTCTATAGTTTGCGCATGCGTCCGAAATAAGAAAAGCTTACTTCCACCGATTTTTAAAATCACAGCTTCTAGAAGGTTTACATGATTTCGTAAAAAACACGAGTTTTTAGAAAATGTATTTTATTTCATAAATGGAATCTACAAAGTATGCACATTCTACATCATAACGACTTTGTATAGTTTGCGCATGCGTCCGGAAATAAAAAAAGCTTACTTCCACCGTTTTTTAAAATCACAGCTTCTAGAAGGTTTACATGATTTCTTAAAAAACACGTGTTTTTAGAAAATGTGTTTTATTTCATAAATGGAATCATCAAAGTATGCACATTCTACGTCATAACTACTTTCTATAGGTTGCGCATGCATTTGGAAATAAGAAAAGCTTACTTCCCCCGTTTTTTAAAATCACAGCTTCTAGAAGGTTTACATGATTTGTTAAGAAACACGAGTTTTTAGAAAATGTGTTTTATTTCATAAATGGAATCAACAAAGTATGCACATTCTACGTCATAACGACTTTCTATAATTTGCGCAATCGTCCGGACATAGGAAAAGCTTACTTCCACTGTTTTTTAAAATCACAGCTTCGAGAAGGTTTACATGATTTCGTAAAAAACAGGAGTTTTTAGAAAATGTGTTTTATTTCATAAATTGAATCAACAAAGTAAGCACATTCTACATCATAATGACTTTCTATAGTTTGCGCATTCGTCCAGAAATAAGAAAAGCTTACTTCCATCGTTTTTTAAAATCACAGCTTCTAGAAGGTTTACATGATTTCGTAAAAAACAAGAGTTTTTAGAAAATGTGTTTTATTTCATAAATGGAATCTACAAGGTATGCACATTCTACGTCATAACGACTTTCTATAGTTTGCGCATGCGTCCGGAAATAAGAAAAGGTTACTTACCCCGTTTTTTAAAATCACAGCTTCTACAAGGTTTACATGATTTCGTAAAAAACACGAGTTTTTGAAAAATGTGTTTTATTTCATAAATGGAATCTACAAAGTATGCACATTCTACGTCATAACGACATTCTATAGTTTGTGCATGCGTCCAGAAATAAGAAAAGCTTACTTCCCCCATTTTTTTAAATCACAGCTTCTAGAAGGTTTACATGATTTCGTAAAAAACACAAGTTTTTAGAAAATGTGTTTTATTTCATAAATAGAATATACAAAGTATGCACATTCTACGTCATAACGACTTTCTATAGTTTGCGCATGCGTCCGGAAATAAGAAAAGCTTACTTCCACCGTTTTCTAAGATCACAGCTTCTAGAAGGTTTACATGATTTCGTAAAAAACATGGGTTTTTAGAAAATGTGTTTTATTTCATAAATGGAATCTACAAAGTATGCACATTCTACGTCATAACGAATTTCTATAGTTTGTGCATGCGTACGGAAATAAGAAAAGCTTACTTCCACCGTTTTTTTAAAATCACAGCTTCTAGAAGGTTTACATGATTTCGTAAAAAACACGAGTTTTTAGAAAATGTGTTTTATTTCATAAATGGAATCAAAAAGTATGCACATTCTACGTCATAACGACTTTCTATACTTTGCGCATGCGTTTGGAAATAAGAAAAGCTTACTTCTCCCATTTTTTAAAATCACAGCTTCTAGAAGGTTTACATGATTTCTTAAAAAACACGAGTTTTTAGAAAATGTGTTTTATTTCATAACTAGAATCAACAAAGTATGCACATTCTACGTCATAACGACTTTCTATACTTTGCGCATGCGTCCGGAAATAAGAAAAATCTTACTTCCACCGTTTTTTAAAATCACAGCTTCTAGAAGGTTTACATGATTTCGTAAGAAACACGAGTTTTTAGAAAATGTGTTTTATTTCATAAATAGAATCAACAAAGTATGCACATTCTACGTCATAACAACTTTATATAGTTTGCGCATGCGTCCGGAAATAAGAAAAGCTTAATCAAGCGTTTTTTAAAATCACAGCTTCTAGAAGGTTTACATGATTTCGTAAAAAACTCGAGTTTTTAGAAAATGTGTTTTATTTCATAAATGGAATATACAAAGTATGCACATTCTACGTCATAACGACATTCTATAGTTTGCGCATGCGTCCGGAAATAAGAAAAGCTTACTTCCACCGTTTTTTAAAATCACAGCTTCTAGAAGGTTTATATGATTTCGTAAAAAACACGAGTTTTTAGAAAATGTGTTTTATTTCATAAATGGAATCAACAAAGTATGCACATTCTACGTCATAACGACTTTCTATAGTTTGCGCATGCGTTTGGAAATAAGAAAAGCTTACTTCCCCCGTTTTTTAAAATCACAGCTTCTAGAAGGTTTACATGATTTCTTAAAAAACACAAGTTTTTAGAAAATGTGTTTTATTTCATAAATGGAATCAACAAAGTATGCACATTCTACGTCATAACGACTTTCTATAGTTTGCGCATGCGTCTGGAAATAAGAAAAGCTTACTTCCACCGTTTTTTAAAATCACAGCTTCTACAAGGTTTACATGATTTCGTAAAAAACATGAGTTTTTAGAAAATGTGTTTTATTTCATAAATGGAATCTACAAAGTATGCACATTCTACGTCATAACGACTTTCTATTGTTTGTGGATGCATCCCTAAATAAGAAAATCTTACTTCCACCGTTTTTTAAAATCACAGCTTTTAGAAGGTTTACATGATTTCGTAAAAAACACGAGTTTTTAGAAAATGTGTTTTATTTCGTAAATGGAATCTACAAAGTATGCACATTCTACGTCATAACGACTTTCTATAGTTTTCGCACGCGTCCGGAAATAAGAAAAGCTTACTTCCACCGTTTTTTAAAATCACAGCTTCTAGAAGGTTTACATGATTTCGTAAGAAACACGAGTTTTTAGAAAATGTGTTTTATTTCATAAATGGAATCAACAAAGTATGCACATTCTACGTCATAAGGACTTTCTATAGTTTGCGCATTCGTCCGGAAATAAGAAAAGCTTACTTCCACCGTTTTTTAAAATCACAGCTTCTAGAAGGTTTACATGATTTCGTAAGAAACACGAGTTTTTAGAAAATGTGTTTTATTTCATAAATGGAATCAACAAAGTATGCACATTCTACGTCATAACGACTTTCTATAGTTTGCACATTCGTCCGGAAATAAGAAAAGCTTACTTCCACAGTTTTTTAAAATCACAGCTTCTAGAAGGTTTACATGATTTCGTAACAAACACGAGTTTTTAGAAAATGTGTTTTATTTCATAAATGGAATCAACAAAGTATGCACATTCTACGTCATAACGACTTTCTATAGTTTGCGCATGCATCCGAAAATAAGAAAAGCTTACTTCCCCCGTTTTTTAAAATCACAGCTTCTAGAAGGTTTACATGATTTCTTAATAAACACGAGTTTTTAGAAAAAAAAATTTATTTCATAAATGGAATCAACAAAGTATGCACATTCTACGTCATAACGACTTCCTATAGTTTGCGCATGCGTTTGGAAATAAGAAAAGCTTACTTCTCAAGTTTTTTAAAATCATGGCTCCTAGCAGGTTTACATGATTTCTTAAAAAACACGAGTTTTTAGAAAATGTGTTTTATTTCATAAATGGAATCAACAAAGTATGCACATTCTACGTCATAACGACTTTCTATAGTTTTCGCATGCGTCCGGAAATAAGAAAATCTTACTTCTCCCATTTTTTAAAATCATAGCTTCTAGAAGGTTTACATGTTTTCATAAAAAACTAGAGTTTTTAGAAAATGTGTTTTATTTCATAAATGGAATCTACAAAGTATGCACACTCTACGTCATAACGACTTTGTATTGTTTGCGCATGCGTCCGGAAATAACAAAAGCTTACTTCCACCGTTTTTTAAAATCGCAGCTTCTACAAGGTTTACATGATTTCGTAAAAAACACGAGTTTTTAGAAAATGTGTTTTATTTCATAAATGGAATCTACAAAGTATGCACATTGTACGTCGTAACGACTTTCTATTGTTTGCGCATGCGTCCAGAAATAAGAAAAGCTTACTTCCACCATTTTTTAAAATCACAGCTTCTAGAAGGTTTACATGATTTCGTAAAAAAGACGAGTTTTTAGAAAATGTGTTTTATTTCATAAATGGAATCAACAAAGTATGCACATTCTACGTCATAACGAATTTCTATAGTTTGCGCATGCATTTGGAAATAAGAAAAGCTTACTTCCCCCGTTTTTTAAAATCACAGCTTCTAGAAGGTTTACATGATTTCTTAAAAAACACGAGTTTTTAGAAAATGTGTTTTATTTCATAAATAGAATCAACAAAGTATGCACATTCTACGTCATAACGACTTTCTATAGTTTGCACATGCGTCCGGAAATAAGAAAAGCTTACTTCCACCATTTTTTAAAATCACAGCTTCTAGAAGGTTTACATGATTTCGTAAAAAACACGAGTTTTTAGAAAATCTGTTTTATTTCATAAATGGAATCAACAAAGTATGCACATTCTACGTCATAACGAATTTCTATAGTTTGCGCATGCGTCCGAAATAAGAAAAGCTTACTTCCACCGATTTTTAAAATCACAGCTTCTAGAAGGTTTACATGATTTCGTAAAAAACACGAGTTTTTAGAAAATGTATTTTATTTCATAAATGGAATCTACAAAGTATGCACATTCTATGTCATAACGACTTTGTATAGTTTGCGCATGCGTCCGGAAATAACAAAAGCTTACTTCCACCATTTTTTAAAATCACAGCTTCTAGAAGGTTTACATGATTTCTTAAAAAACACGAGTTTTTAGAAAATGTGTTTTATTTCATAAATGGAATCATCAAAGTATGCACATTCTACGTCATAACGACTTTCTATAGTTTGCGCATGCGTCTGGAAATAAGAAAAGCTTACTTCCACCGTTTTTTAAAATCACAGCTTCTAGAAGGTTTACATGATTTCGTAAAAAACACGAGTTTTTAGAAAATGTGTTTTATTTCATAAATGGAATCAACAAAGTATGCACATTCTACGTCATAAGGACTTTCTATAGTTTGCACATGCGTTTGGAAATAAGAAAAGCTTACTTCCCCCGTTTTTTAAAATCACAACTTCTAGAAGGTTTACATGATTTCTTAAAAAACACGAGTTTTTTAAGAAATAAGAAAAGCTTACTTCCGGAAATAAGAAAAGCTTACTTCCACCGTTTTTTAAAATCACAGCTTCTAGAAGGTTTACATGATTTCGTAAGAAACATGAGTTTTTAGAAAATGTGTTTTATTTCATAAATGGAATCTACAAAGTATGCACATTCTATGTCATAACGACTTTCTATTGTTTGCGGATGCGTCCCTAAATAAGAAAATCTTACTTCCACCGTTTTTTAAAATCACAGCTTCTAGAAGGTTTACATGATTTCGTAAAAAACATGAGTTTTTAGAAAATGTGTTTTATTTCATAAATGGAATCAACAAAGTATGCACATTCTACGTCATAACGACTTTCTATTGTTTGCGCATGCGTCTGGAAATAAGAAAAGCTTACTTCCACCGTTTTTTAAAATCACAGCTTCTAGAAGGTTTACATGATTTCGTAAAAAACACGAGTTTTTAGAAAATGTGTTTTATTTCATAAATGGAATCAACAAAGTATGCACATTCTACGTCATAACGACTTTCTATAGTTTATGCATGCATCCGGAAATAAGAAAAGCTTACTTCCACCGTTTTTTAAAATCACGGCTTCTAGAAGGTTTACATGATTTCTTAAAAAACACGAGTTTTTAGAAAATGTATTTTATTTCATAAATGGAATCAACAAATTATGCACATTCTACGTCATAACGACTTTCTATAGTTTGCGCATTCGTCCGGAAATAAGAAAAGCTTACTTCCACCGTTTTTTAAAATCACAGCTTCTAGAAGGTTTACATGATTTCGTAAAAAACACGACTTTTCAGAAAATGTGTTTTATTTTATAAATGGAATCTACAAAGTATGCACATTCTACGTCATAACGACTTTCTATAGTTTGCGCATGCATCTGGAAATAAGAAAAGCTTACTTCCCCCGTTTTTTAAAATCACAGCTTCTAGAAGGTTTACATGATTTCTTAAAAAACAGGAGTATTTAGAAATTGTGTTTTATTTCATAAATGGAATCAACAAAGTATCCACATTCTACGTCATAACGACTTTCTATAGTTTTTGCATGCGTTCGGAAATAAGAAAAGCTTACTTCCCCCGTTTTTTAAAATCACAGCTTCTAGAAGGTTTACATGATTTATTAAAAAACACGAGTTTTAGAAAATGTGTTTTATTCCATAAATGGAATCAACAAAGTATGCACATTCTACGTCATAACGACTTTCTATAGTTTGTGCATGCCTCTCGAAATAAGAAAAGCATACTTCCCCCGTTTTTTAAAATCACAGCTTCTAGAAGGTTTACATGATTTCTTAAAAAACACGAGTTTTTAGAAAATGTATTTTATTTCATAAATGGAATCAACAAATTATGCACATTCTAGGTCATAACGACTTTCTATAGTTTGCGCATTCGTCCGGAAATAAGAAAAGCTTACTTCCACCGTTTTTTAAAATCACAGCTTCTAGAAGGTTTACATGATTTCGTAAAAAACACGGCTTTTCAGAAAATGTGTTTTATTTTATAAATGGAATCTACAAAGTATGCACATTCTACGTCATAACGACTTTCTATAGTTTGCGCATGCATCTGGAAATAAGAAAAGCTTACTTCCCCCGTTTTTTAAAATCACAGCTTCTAGAAGGTTTACATGATTTCTTAAAAAACAGGAGTATTTAGAAATTGTGTTTTATTTCATAAATGGAATAAACAAAGTATCCACATTCTACGTCATAACGACTTTCTATAGTTTTTGCATGCGTTCGGAAATAAGAAAAGCTTACTTCCCCCGTTTTTTAAAATCACAGCTTCTAGAAGGTTTACATGATTTATTAAAAAACACGAGTTTTAGAAAATGTGTTTTATTCCATAAATGGAATCAACAAAGTATGCACATTCTACGTCATAACGAATTTCTATAGTTTGCGCATGCGTCCGGAAATAAGAAAAGCTTACTTCTCCCGTTTTTTAAAATCACAGCTTCTAGAAGGTTTACATGATTTCTTAAAAAACACGAGTTTTTAGAAAATGTGTTTTATTTAATAAATGGAATCAACAAAGTCTGCACATTCTACGTCATAACGACTTTCTATAGTTTGCGCATTCGTCCGGAAATAAGAAAAGCTTACTTCCACCGTTTTTTAAAATAACAGCTTCTAGAAGGTTTACATGATTTCGTAAAAAACACGAGTTTTTAGAAAATGTGTTTTATTTCATAAATGGAATCTACAAAGTATCCACATTCTAAGTCATAACGACTTTCTATAGTTTGCGCATGCGTCCGGAAATAAGAAACGCTTACTTCCCCCGTTTTTTAAAATCACAGCTTCTAGAAGCTTTACATGATTTCTTAAAAAACATGAGTTTTTAGAAAATATGTTTTATTTCATAAATGGAATCTTCAAAGTATGCACATTCTACGTCATAACAACTTTCTATAGTTTGTGCATTCATCCGGAAATGTTGATGTATATGTAACTTCGGAATGTATTTCATCAGTATATTATATGTATATTTATTGTACCCTTATAAGAGATGTGTTATTCCTCTATAAGGAAGTGTCGTCATGTGGATTGACAAGTGTCGCAAGTGTGTGTACTTGCCGATGGGTTATTAGACCACCTTCTGGGGTCGGCCCTAATTAATATATAATATAATGTGGATGTACTCAAGTAGACAAGTCGGCCCCAGTAGGTCACTGGGCAAAAAGGTGAGTATAAATAGAGATAGGAGATCTCTATTTTACTCACTCGGAAAAGCATCTATCTCTCTCTCTGGAAAGTGGCGCACTAGTGAGGAGGAGGAGGATAATCTGCTAGGAGACTATCTCTGTATTATTTGGTTGTATTTTGGTTGAGCCATTGCTCTCTCTATCTCTGAGGAAGTTTGTGGGGTTTTTCACCTTAGGGTTTTCCCCACGGAAACTCTGTGTCTCTTGTCTCTATGCTTTTGATTCTTGTGATGCTTGTGATGCTTGTCATATTATGATTGTCATGCATTGATATACTGTAGATGTTATTCTCTCAGCAAAGATCCTATAGTATTGTGATTTAATACTGAAAATTTAACATGGTATCAGAGCTTAACTGAGAAGAAGACATTTTGCAGTGACGGAAGCTTGTATTGCTTGTTTATTGGGTTTCTCTCCACAGATTTTTGAAATTCAGTATAGTAGATTCGATCTACTCATCAAGGCGCATCTTTCTGTCCAATCATATTTCAGTTCCGAGCATTTTCAGTTTTGGCCCTAAAAATTAGGGTTTCCACAAAAATAGGAATTTCTGGAAACTGAAGGTACAGCTGGAAGCTCCTTGCAAAAATCGAAGGTTTGAGCTTTGGATCGAGATTTTTGGCTGGGTAGATCTCCGGGAAACTGAAACCCTAATTCAGGGCTCTCCCCAGTGAACCCGGGAGGACAAAAGGGCAATTTTGAAGGGCAAGACTTTGCTGATCTAAAATTCTAAATGTACTAGGCTGATTAGCTCTCCAATGCGCATCTTTCTATCCTTTCGGAATTTTGAAATTCACATTTTGAATTTTTAGGGTTTCTCTGACAAACCCTAATCCGGGACCAGATCCAGTTTTCAGCACTTCAAGTGGTAAGTATGCACATTCTATGTCATAACGTCTTTCTATAGTTTGCGCATGCGTTCAGAAATAAGAAAAGCTTACTTCCCCCGTTTTTTAGAATCACAGCTTCTAGAAGGTTTGCATGATTTATTAAAAAACAATAGTTTTTAGAAAATGTGTTTTATTTCATCAATGGAATCAACAAAGTATGCACATTCTACGTCATAACGACTTTCTATAGTTTGCACATGCGTCCGGAAATAAGAAAAGCTTACTTCTCCCGTTTTTTAAAATCACAGCTTCTAGAAGGATTACATGATTTCTTAAAAAACACGAGTTTTTAGAAAATGTGTTTTATTTCGTAAATGGAATCTACAAAGTATGCACATTCTACGTCATAACGACTTTCTATAGTTTTTGCATGCGTCCGGAAATAAGAAAAGCTTACTTCCACCGTTTTTTAAAATCACAGCTTCTAGAAGGTTTACATGATTTCGTAAGAAACACGAGTTTTTAGAAAATGTATTTTATTTCATAAATGGAATCAACAAAGTATGCACATTCTATGTCATAAGGACTTTCTATAGTTTGCGCATTCGTCCGGAAATAAGAAAAGCTTACTTCCACCGTTTTTTAAAATCACAGCTTCTAGAAGGTTTACATCATTTCGTAAAAAACACGAGTTTTTAGAAAATGTGTTTTATTTCATAAATGGTATCAACAAAGTATGCACATTCTACGTCATAACGAATTTCTATAGTTTGCGCATGTGTTTGGAAATAAGAAAAGCTGACTTCCCCCGTTTTTTAAAATCACAGCTTCTAGAAGTTTTACATGATTTCTTAAAAAACACGAGTTTTTAGAAAATGTGTTTTATTTCATAAATGGAATCAACAAAGTATGCACATTCTATGTCATAACGACTTTCTATACTTTGCGCATGCGTTTGGAAATAAGAAAAGCTTACTTCTCCCATTTTTTAAAATCACAGCTTCTAGAAGGTTTACATGATTTCTTAAAAAACACGAGTTTTTAGAAAATGTGTTTTATTTCATAACTAGAATCAACAAAGTATGCACATTCTACGTCATAACGACTTTCTATAGTTTGCGCATGCGTCCGGAAATAAGAAAAGCTTACTTCCACCGATATTTAGAATGACAGCTTCTAGAAGGTTTACATGATTTCGTAAAAAACACGAGTTTTTAGAAAATGAGTTTTATTTCATAAATGGAATCTACAAAGTATGACATTCTACGTCATAACGACTTTTTATAGTTTGCGCATGCGTCCGGAAATAAGAAAAGCTTACTTCCACTGTTTTTTAAAATCACAGCTTCTAGAAGGTTTACATGATTTCGTAAAAAACACGAGTTTTTAGAAAATGTGTTTTATTTCATAAATGGAATCAACAAAGTAAGCACATTCTACATCATAACGACTTTCTATAGTTTGCGCATTCGTCCAGAAATAAGAAAAGCTTACTTCCATCGTTTTTTAAAATCACAGCTTCTAGAAGGTTTACATGATTTCGTAAAAAACACGAGTTTTTAGAAAATGTGTTTTATTTCATAAATGGAATCTACAAGGTATGCACATTCTACGTCATAACGACTTTCTATAGTTTGCGCATGCGTCCGGAAATAAGAAAAGGTTACTTACCCCGTTTTTTAAAATCACAGCTTCTACAAGGTTTACATGATTTCGTAAAAAACACGAGTTTTTGGCAAATGTGTTTTATTTCATAAATGGAATCTACAAAGTATGCACATTCTACGTCATAACGACATTCTATAGTTTGTGCATGCGTCCAGAAATAAGAAAAGCTTACTTCCCCCATTTTTTTAAATCACAGCTTCTAGAAGGTTTACATGATTTCGTAAAAAACACAAGTTTTTAGAAAATGTGTTTTATTTCATAAATGGAATATACAAAGTATGCACATTCTACGTCATAACGACTTTCTATAGTTTGCGCATGCGTCCGGAAATAAGAAAAGCTTACTTCCACCGTTTTCTAAGATCACAGCTTCTAGAAGGTTTACATGATTTCGTAAAAAACATGGGTTTTTAGAAAATGTGTTTTATTTCATAAATGGAATCTACAAAGTATGCACATTCTACGTCATAACAAATTTCTATAGTTTGTGCATGCGTACGGAAATAAGAAAAGCTTACTTCCACCGTTTTTTTAAAATCACAGCTTCTAGAAGGTTTACATGATTTCGTAAAAAACACGAGTTTTTAGAAAATGTGTTTTATTTCATAAATGGAATCAACAAAGTATGCACATTCTACGTCATAACGACTTTCTATACTTTGCGAATGCGTTTGGAAGTAAGAAAAGCTTACTTCTCCCATTTTTTAAAATCACAGCTTCTAGAAGGTTTACATGATTTCTTAAAAAACACGAGTTTTTAGAAAATGTGTTTTATTTCATAACTAGAATCAACAAAGTATGCACATTCTACGTCATAACGACTTTCTATACTTTGCGCATGCGTCCGGAAATAAGAAAAATCTTACTTCCACCGTTTTTTAAAATCACAGCTTCTAGAAGGTTTACATGATTTCGTAAAAAACACGAGTTTTTAGAAAATGTGTTTTATTTCATAAATGCAATCAACAAAGTATGCACATTCTATGTCATAACGTCTTTCTATAGTTTGCGCATGCGTTCAGAAATAAGAAAAGCTTACTTCCCCCATTTTTTAGAATCACAGCTTCTAGAAGGTTTACATGATTTATTAAAAAACAATAGTTTTTAGAAAATGTGTTTTATTTCATCAATGGAATCAACAAAGTATGCACATTCTACGTCATAACGACTTTCTATAGTTTGCACATGCGTCCGGAAATAAGAAAAGCTTACTTCTCCCGTTTTTTAAAATCACAGCTTCTAGAAGGATTACATGATTTCTTAAAAAACACGAGTTTTTAGAAAATGTGTTTTATTTCGTAAATGGAATCTACAAAGTATGCACATTCTACGTCATAACGACTTTCTATAGTTTTCGCATGCGTCCGGAAATAAGAAAAGCTTACTTCCACCGTTTTTTAAAATCACAGCTTCTAGAAGGTTTACATGATTTCGTAAGAAACACGAGTTTTTAGAAAATGTGTTTTATTTCATAAATGGAATCAACAAAGTATGCACATTCTATGTCATAAGGACTTTCTATAGTTTGCGCATTCGTCCGGAAATAAGAAAAACTTACTTCCACCGTTTTTTAAAATCACAGCTTCTAGAAGGTTTACATGATTTCGTAAAAAACACGAGTTTTTAGAAAATGTGTTTTATTTCATAAATGGTATCAACAAAGTATGCACATTCTACGTCATAACGAATTTCTATAGTTTGCGCATGTGTTTGGAAATAAGAAAAGCTTACTTCCCCCGTTTTTTAAAATCACAGCTTCTAGAAGTTTTACATGATTTCTTAAAAAACACGAGTTTTTAGAAAATGTGTTTTATTTCATAAATGGAATCAACAAAGTATGCACATTCTATGTCATAACGACTTTCTATACTTTGCGCATGCGTTTGGAAATAAGAAAAGCTTACTTCTCCCATTTTTTAAAATCACAGCTTCTAGAAGGTTTACATGATTTCTTAAAAAACACGAGTTTTTAGAAAATGTGTTTTATTTCATAACTAGAATCAACAAAGTATGCACATTCTACGTCATAACGACTTTCTATAGTTTGCGCATGCGTCCGGAAATAAGAAAAGCTTACTTCCACCGATATTTAGAATGACAGCTTCTAGAAGGTTTACATGATTTCGTAAAAAACACGAGTTTTTAGAAAATGTGTTTTATTTCATAAATGGAATCTACAAAGTATGACATTCTACGTCATAACGACTTTTTATAGTTTGCGCATGCGTCCGGAAATAAGAAAAGCTTACTTCCACTGTTTTTTAAAATCACAGCTTCTAGAAGGTTTACATGATTTCGTAAAAAACACGAGTTTTTAGAAAATGTGTTTTATTTCATAAATGGAATCAACAAAGTAAGCACATTCTACATCATAACGACTTTCTATAGTTTGCGCATTCGTCCAGAAATAAGAAAAGCTTACTTCCATCGTTTTTTAAAATCACAGCTTCTAGAAGGTTTACATGATTTCGTAAAAAACACGAGTTTTTAGAAAATGTGTTTTATTTCATAAATGGAATCTACAAGGTATGCACATTCTACGTCATAACGACTTTCTATAGTTTGCGCATGCGTCCGGAAATAAGAAAAGGTTACTTACCCCGTTTTTTAAAATCACAGCTTCTGCAAGGTTTACATGATTTCGTAAAAAACACGAGTTTTTGGAAAATGTGTTTTATTTCATAAATGGAATCTACAAAGTATGCACATTCTACGTCATAACGACATTCTATAGTTTGTGCATGCGTCCAGAAATAAGAAAAGCTTACTTCCCCCATTTTTTTAAATCACAGCTTCTAGAAGGTTTACATGATTTCGTAAAAAACACAAGTTTTTAGAAAATGTGTTTTATTTCATAAATGGAATATACAAAGTATGCACATTCTACGTCATAACGACTTTCTATAGTTTGCGCATGCGTCCGGAAATAAGAAAAGCTTACTTCCACCGTTTTCTAAGATCACAGCTTCTAGAAGGTTTACATGATTTCGTAAAAAACATGGGTTTTTAGAAAATGTGTTTTATTTCATAAATGGAATCTACAAAGTATGCACATTCTACGTCATAACGAATTTCTATAGTTTGTGCATGCGTACGGAAATAAGAAAAGCTTACTTCCACCGTTTTTTTAAAATCACAGCTTCTAGAAGGTTTACATGATTTCGTAAAAAACACGAGTTTTTAGAAAATGTGTTTTATTTCATAAATGGAATCAACAAACTATGCACATTCTACGTCATAACGACTTTCTATACTTTGCGAATGCGTTTGGAAATAAGAAAAGCTTACTTCTCCCATTTTTTAAAATCACAGCTTCTAGAAGGTTTACATGATTTCTTAAAAAACACGAGTTTTTAGAAAATGTGTTTTATTTCATAACTAGAATCAACAAAGTATGCACATTCTACGTCATAACGACTTTCTATACTTTGCGCATGCGTCCGGAAATAAGAAAAATCTTACTTCCACCGTTTTTTAAAATCACAGCTTCTAGAAGGTTTACATGATTTCGTAAAAAACACGAGTTTTTAGAAAATGTGTTTTATTTCATAAATGCAATCAACAAAGTATGCACATTCTATGTCATAACGTCTTTCTAGAGTTTGCGCATGCGTTCAGAAATAAGAAAAGCTTACTTCCCCCATTTTTTAGAATCACAGCTTCTAGAAGGTTTACATGATTTATTAAAAAACAATAGTTTTTAGAAAATGTGTTTTATTTCATCAATGGAATCAACAAAGTATGCACATTCTACGTCATAACGACTTTCTATAGTTTGCACATGCGTCCGGAAATAAGAAAAGCTTACTTCTCCCGTTTTTTAAAATCACAGCTTCTAGAAGGATTACATGATTTCTTAAAAAACATGAGTTTTTAGAAAATGTGTTTTATTTCGTAAATGGAATCTACAAAGTATGCACATTCTACGTCATAACGACTTTCTATAGTTTTCGCATGCGTCCGGAAATAAGAAAAGCTTACTTCCACCGTTTTTTAAAATCACAGCTTCTAGAAGGTTTACATGATTTCGTAAGAAACACGAGTTTTTAGAAAATGTGTTTTATTTCATAAATGGAATCAACAAAGTATGCACATTCTATGTCATAAGGACTTTCTATAGTTTGCGCATTCGTCCGGAAATAAGAAAAGCTTACTTCCACCGTTTTTTAAAATCACAGCTTCTAGAAGGTTTACATGATTTCGTAAAAAACACGAGTTTTTAGAAAATGTGTTTTATTTCATAAATGGTATCAACAAAGTATGCACATTCTACGTCATAACGAATTTCTATAGTTTGCGCATGTGTTTGGAAATAAGAAAAGATTACTTCCCCCGTTTTTTAAAATCACAGCTTCTAGAAGTTTTACATGATTTCTTAAAAAACACGAGTTTTTAGAAAATGTGTTTTATTTCATAAATGGAATCAACAAAGTATGCACATTCTAAGTCATAACGACTTTCTATAGTTTGCGTATGCATCTGGAAATAAGAAAAGCTTACTTCCCCCGTTTTTTAAAATCACAGCTTCTAGAAGGTTTACATGATTTCGTAAAAAACACGATTTTTTAGAAAATGTGTTTTATTTCATAAATAGAATCAACAAAGTATGCACATTCTACGTCATAACGACTTTCTATAGTTTGCGCATGCGTCCGGAAATAAGAAAAGCTTACTTCCATCGTTATTTAGAATGACAGCTTCTAGAAGTTTTACATGATTTCGTAAAAAACACGAGTTTTTAGAAAATGTGTTTTATTTCATAAATGGAATCTACAAAGTATGCACATTCTACGTCATAACGACTTTCTATAGTTTGCGCATGCGTCCGGAAATAAGAAAAGCTTACTTCCACCGTTTTTTAAAATCACAGCTTCTAGAAGGTTTACATGATTTCGTAAAAAACACGAGTTTTTAGAAAATGTGTTTTATTTCATAAATGGAATCAACAAAGTAAGCACATTCTACATCATAACGACTTTCTATAGTTTGCGCATTCGTCCAGAAATAAGAAAAGCTTACTTCCATCGTTTTTTAAAATCACAGCTTCTAGAAGGTTTACATGATTTCGTAAAAAACACGAGTTTTTAGAAAATGTGTTTTATTTCAGAAATGGAATCTACAAGGTATGCACATTCTACGTCATAACGATTTTCTATAGTTTGCGCATGCGTCCGGAAATAAGAAAAGGTTACTTACCCCGTTTTTTAAAATCACAGCTTCTACAAGGTTTACATGATTTCGTAAAAAACACGAGTTTTTGGAAAATGTGTTTTATTTCATAAATGGAATCTACAAAGTATGCACATTCTACGTCATAACGACATTCTATAGTTTGTGCATGCGTCCAGAAATAAGAAAAGCTTACTTCCCCCATTTTTTTAAATCACAGCTTCTAGAAGGTTTACATGATTTCGTAAAAAACACAAGTTTTTAGAAAATGTGTTTTATTTCATAAATGGAATATACAAAGTATGCACATTCTATGTCATAACGACTTTCTATAGTTTGCGCATGCGTCCGGAAATAAGAAAAGCTTACTTCCACCGTTTTCTAAGATCATAGCTTCTAGAAGGTTTACATGATTTCGTAAAAAACATGGGTTTTTAGAAAATGTGTTTTATTTCATAAATGGAATCTACAAAGTATGCACATTCTACGTCATAACGAATTTCTATAGTTTGTGCATGCGTACGGAAATAAGAAAAGCTTACTTCCACCGTTTTTTAAAATCACAGCTTCTAGAAGGTTTACATGATTTCGTAAAAAACACGAGGTTTTAGAAAATGTGTTTTATTTCATAAATGGAATCAAAAAGTATGCACATTCTACGTCATAACGACTTTCTATACTTTGCGCATGCGTTTGGAAATAAGAAAAGCTTACTTCTCCCATTTTTTAAAATCACAGCTTCTAGAAGGTTTACATGATTTCTTAAAAAACACGAGTTTTTAGAAAATGTGTTTTATTTCATAACTAGAATCAACAAAGTATGCACATTCTACGTCATAACGACTTTCTATACTTTGCGCATGCGTCCGGAAATAAGAAAAATTTTACTTCCACCGTTTTTTAAAATCACAGCTTCTAGAAGGTTTACATGATTTCGTAAGAAACACGAGTTTTTAGAAAATGTGTTTTATTTCATAAATAGAATCAACAAAGTATGCACATTCTACGTCATAACAACTTTATATAGTTTGCGCATGCGTCCGGAAATAAGAAAAGCTTAATCAAGCGTTTTTTAAAATCACAGCTTCTAGAAGTTTTACATTATTTCGTAAAAAACTCGAGTTTTTAGAAAATGTGTTTTATTTCATAAATGGAATATACAAAGTATGCACATTCTACGTCATAACGACATTCTATAGTTTGCGCATGCGTCCGGAAATAAGAAAAGCTTACTTCCACCGTTTTTTAAAATCACAGCTTCTAGAAGGTTTATATGATTTCGTAAAAAACACTAGTTTTTAGAAAATGTGTTTTATTTCATAAATGGAATCAACAAAGTATGCACATTCTACGTCATAACGACTTTCTATAGTTTGCGCATGCGTTTGGAAATAAGAAAAGCTTACTTCCCCCGTTTTTTAAAATCACAGCTTCTAGAAGGTTTACATGATTTCTTAAAAAACACAAGTTTTTAGAAAATGTGTTTTATTTCATAAATGGAATCAACAAAGTATGCACATTCTACGTCATAACGACTTTCTATAGTTTGCGCATGCATCTGGAAATAAGAAAAGCTTACTTCCACCGTTTTTTAAAATCACAGCTTCTACAAGGTTTACATGATTTCGTAAAAAACATGAGTTTTTAGAAAATGTGTTTTATTTCATAAATGGAATCTACAAAGTATGCACATTCTACGTCATAACGACTTTCTATTGTTTGTGGATGCATCCCTAAATAAGAAAATCTTACTTCCACCGTTTTTTAAAATCACAGCTTCTAGAAGGTTTACATGATTTCGTAAAAAACACGAGTTTTTAGAAAATGTGTTTTATTTCGTAAATGGAATCTACAAAGTATGCACATTCTACGTCATAACGACTTTCTATAGTTTTCGCATGCGTCCGGAAATAAGAAAAGCTTACTTCCACCGTTTTTTAAAATCACAGCTTCTAGAAGGTTTACATGATTTCGTAAGAAACACGAGTTTTTAGAAAATGTGTTATATTTCATAAATGGAATCAACAAAGTATGCACATTCTACGTCATAAGGACTTTCTATAGTTTGCGCATTCGTCCGGAAATAAGAAAAGCTTACTTCCACCGTTTTTTAAAATCACAGCTTCTAGAAGGTTTACATGATTTCGTAAGAAACACGAGTTTTTAGAAAATGTGTTTTATTTCATAAATGGAATCAACAAAGTATGCACATTCTACGTCATAACGACTTTCTATAGTTTGCACATTCGTCCGGAAATAAGAAAAGCTTACTTCCACAGTTTTTTAAAATCACAGCTTCTAGAAGGTTTACATGATTTCGTAAGAAACACGAGTTTTTAGAAAATGTGTTTTATTTCATAAATGGAATCAACAAAGTATGCACATTCTACGTCATTACGACTTTCTATAGTTTGCGCATGCATCCGAAAATAAGAAAAGCTTACTTCCCCCGTTTTTTAAAATCACAGCTTCTAGAAGGTTTACATGATTTCTTAATAAACACGAGTTTTTAGAAAAAAAAATTTATTTCATAAATGGAATCAACAAAGTATGCACATTCTACGTCATAACGACTTCCTATAGTTTGCGCATGCGTTTGGAAATAAGAAAAGCTTACTTCTCAAGTTTTTTAAAATCACGGCTTCTAGCAGGTTTACATGATTTCTTAAAAAACACGAGTTTTTAGAAAATGTGTTTTATTTCATAAATGGAATCAACAAAGTATGCACATTCTACGTCATAACGACTTTCTATAGTTTGCGCATGCGTCCGGAAATAAAAAAAATCTTACTTCTCCCATTTTTTAAAATCATAGCTTCTAGAAGGTTTACATGTTTTCATAAAAAACAAGAGTTTTTAGAAAATGTGTTTTATTTCATAAATGGAATCTACAAAGTATGCACATTCTACGTCATAACGACTTTGTATTGTTTGCGCATGCGTCCGGAAATAACAAAAGCTTACTTCCACCGTTTTTTAAAATCGCAGCTTCTACAAGGTTTACATGATTTCGTAAAAAACACGAGTTTTTAGAAAATGTGTTTTATTTCATAAATGGAATCTACAAAGTATGCACATTGTACGTCGTAACGACTTTCTATTGTTTGCGCATGCGTCCAGAAATAAGAAAAGCTTACTTCCACCGTTTTTTAAAATCACAGCTTCTAGAAGGTTTACATGATTTCGTAAAAAACACGAGTTTTTAGAAAATGTGTTTTATTTCATAAATGGAATCAACAAAGTATGCAGATTCTACGTCATAACGAATTTCTATAGTTTGCGCATGCGTTTGGAAATAAGAAAAGCTTACTTCCCCCGTTTTTTAAAATCACAGCTTCTAGAAGGTTTACATGATTTCTTAAAAAACACGAGTTTTTAGAAAATGTGTTTTATTTCATAAATAGAATCAACAAAGTATGCACATTCTACGTCATAACGACTTTCTATAGTTTGCACATGCGTCCGGAAATAAGAAAAGCTTACTTCCACCATTTTTTAAAATCACAGCTTCTAGAAGGTTTACATGATTTCGTAAAAAACACGAGTTTTTACAAAATCTGTTTTATTTCATAATTGGAATCAACAAAGTATGCACATTCTACGTCATAACGAATTTCTATAGTTTGCGCATACGTCCGAAATAAGAAAAGCTTACTTCCACCGATTTTTAAAATCACAGCTTCTAGAAGGTTTACATGATTTCGTAAAAAACACGAGTTTTTAGAAAATGTATTTTATTTCATAAATGGAATCTACAAAGTATGCACATTCTACGTCATAACGACTTTGTATAGTTTGCGCATGCGTCCGGAAATAACAAAAGCTTACTTCCACCATTTTTTAAAATCACAGCTTCTAGAAGGTTTACATGATTTCTTAAAAAACACGAGTTTTTAGAAAATGTGTTTTATTTCATAAATGGAATCATCAAAGTATGCACATTCTACGTCATAACGACTTTCTATAGTTTGCGCATGCGTCTGGAAATAAGAAAAGCTTACTTCCACCGTTTTTTAAAATCACAGCTTCTAGAAGGTTTACATGATTTCGTAAAAAACACGAGTTTTTAGAAAATGTGTTTTATTTCATAAATGGAATCAACAAAGTATGCACATTCTACGTCATAAGGACTTTCTATAGTTTGCACATGCGTTTGGAAATAAGAAAAGCTTAATTCCCCCGTTTTTTAAAATCACAGCTTCTAGAAGGTTTACATGATTTCTTAAAAAACACGAGTTTTTTAAGAAATAAGAAAAGCTTACTTCCGGAAATAAGAAAAGCTTACTTCCACCGTTTTTTAAAATCACAGCTTCTAGAAGGTTTACATGATTTCGTAAGAAACATGAGTTTTTAGAAAATGTGTTTTATTTCATAAATGGAATCTACAAAGTATGCACATTCTATGTCATAACGACTTTCTATTGTTTGCGGATGCGTCCCTAAATAAGAAAATCTTACTTCCACCGTTTTTTAAAATCACAGCTTCTAGAAGGTTTACATGATTTCGTAAAAAACATGAGTTTTTACAAAATGTGTTTTATTTCATAAATGGAATCAACAAAGTATGCACATTCTACGTCATAACGACTTTCTATTGTTTGCGCATGCGTCTGGAAATAAGAAAAGCTTACTTCCACCGTTTTTTAAAATCACAGCTTCTAGAAGGTTTACATGATTTCGTAAAAAACACGAGTTTTTAGAAAATGTGTTTTATTTCATAAATGGAATCAACAAAGTATGCACATTCTACGTCATAACGACTTTCTATAGTTTATGCATGCATCCGGAAATAAGAAAAGCTTACTTCCACCGTTTTTTAAAATCACAGCTTCTAGAAGGTTTACATGATTTCTTAAAAAACAAGAGTTTTTAGAAAATGTATTTTATTTCATAAATGGAATCAACAAAGTATGCACATTCTACGTCATAACGACTTTCTATAGTTTGCGCATTCGTTCGGAAATAAGAAAAGCTTACTTCCACCGTTTTTTAAAATCACAGCTTCTAGAAGGTTTACATGATTTCGTAAAAAACACGACTTTTCAGAAAATGTGTTTTATTTTATAAATGGAATCTACAAAGTATGCACATTCTACGTCATAACGACTTTCTATAGTTTGCGCATGCATCTGGAAATAAGAAAAGCTTACTTCCCCCGTTTTTTAAAATCACAGCTTCTAGAAGGTTTACATGATTTCTTAAAAAACAGGAGTATTTAGAAATTGTGTTTTATTTCATAAATGGAATCAACAAAGTATCCACATTCTACGTCATAACGACTTTCTATAGTTTTTGCATGCATTCAGAAATAAGAAAAGCTTACTTCCCCCGTTTTTTAAAATCACAGCTTCTAGAAGGTTTACATGATTTATTAAAAAACACGAGTTTTAGAAAATGTGTTTTATTCCATAAATGGAATCAACAAAGTATGCACATTCTACGTCATAACGAATTTCTATAGTTTGCGCATGCGTCCGGAAATAAGAAAAGCTTACTTCTCCCGTTTTTTAAAATCACAGCTTCTAGAAGGTTTACATGATTTCTTAAAAAACACGAGTTTTTAGAAAATGTGTTTTATTTAATAAATAATATCAACAAAGTATGCACATTCTACGTCATAACGACTTTCTATAGTTTGCGCATTCGTCCGGAAATAAGAAAAGCTTACTTCCACCGTTTTTTAAAATAACAGCTTCTAGAAGGTTTACATGATTTCGTAAAAAACACGAGTTTTTAGAAAATGTGTTTTATTTCATAAATGGAATCTACAAAGTATCCACATTCTAAGTCATAACGACTTTCTATAGTTTGCGCATGCGTCCGGAAATAAGAAACGCTTACTTCCCCCGTTTTTTAAAATCACAGCTTCTAGAAGCTTTACATGATTTCTTAAAAAACATGAGTTTTTAGAAAATATGTTTTATTTCATAAATGGAATCTTCAAAGTATGCACATTCTACGTCATAACAACTTTCTATAGTTTGTGCATTCATCCGGAAATGTTGATGTATATGTAACTTCGGAATGTATTTCATCAGTATATTATATGTATATTTATTGTACCCTTATAAGAGATGTGTTATTCCTCTATAAGGAAGTGTCGTCATGTGGATTGACAAGTGTCGCAAGTGTGTGTACTTGCCGATGGGTTATTAGACCACCTTCTGGGGTCGGCCCTAATTAATATATAATATAATGTGGATGTACTCAAGTAGACAAGTCGGCCCCAGTAGGTCACTGGGCAAAAAGGTGAGTATAAATAGAGATAGGAGATCTCTATTTTACTCACTCGGAAAAGCATCTATCTCTCTCTCTGGAAAGTGGCGCACTAGTGAGGAGGAGGAGGATAATCTGCTAGGAGACTATCTCTGTATTATTTGGTTGTATTTTGGTTGAGCCATTGCTCTCTCTATCTCTGAGGAAGTTTGTGGGGTTTTTCACCTTAGGGTTTTCCCCACGGAAACTCTGTGTCTCTTGTCTCTATGCTTTTGATTCTTGTGATGCTTGTGATGCTTGTCATATTATGATTGTCATGCATTGATATACTGTAGATGTTATTCTCTCAGCAAAGATCCTATAGTATTGTGATTTAATACTGAAAATTTAACATGGTATCAGAGCTTAACTGAGAAGAAGACATTTTGCAGTGACGGAAGCTTGTATTGCTTGTTTATTGGGTTTCTCTCCACAGATTTTTGAAATTCAGTATAGTAGATTCGATCTACTCATCAAGGCGCATCTTTCTGTCCAATCATATTTCAGTTCCGAGCATTTTCAGTTTTGGCCCTAAAAATTAGGGTTTCCACAAAAATAGGAATTTCTGGAAACTGAAGGTACAGCTGGAAGCTCCTTGCAAAAATCGAAGGTTTGAGCTTTGGATCGAGATTTTTGGCTGGGTAGATCTCCGGGAAACTGAAACCCTAATTCAGGGCTCTCCCTAGTGAACCCGGGAGGACAAAAGGGCAATTTTGAAGGGCAAGACTTTGCTGATCTCAAATTCTAAATGTACTAGGCTGATTAGCTCTCCAATGCGCATCTTTCTATCCTTTCGGAATTTTGAAATTCACATTTTGAATTTTTAGGGTTTCTCTGACAAACCCTAATCCGGGACCAGATCCAGTTTTCAGCACTTCAAGTGGTAAGTATGCACATTCTATGTCATAACGTCTTTCTATAGTTTGCGAATGCGTTCGGAAATAAGAAAAGCTTACTTCCCCCGTTTTTTAGAATCACAGCTTCTAGAAGGTTTGCATGATTTATTAAAAAACAATAGTTTTTAGAAAATGTGTTTTATTTCATCAATGGAATCAACAAAGTATGCACATTCTACATCATAACGACTTTCTATAGTTTACACATGCGTCCGGAAATAAGAAAAGCTTACTTCTCCCATTTTTTAAAATCACAGCTTCTAGAAGGATTACATGATTTCTTAAAAAACACGAGTTTTTAGAAAATGTGTTTTATTTCGTAAATGGAATCTACAAAGTATGCACATTCTACGTCATAACGACTTTCTATAGTTTTTGCATGCGTCCGGAAATAAGAAAAGCTTACTTCCACCGTTTTTTAAAATCACAGCTTCTAGAAGGTTTACATGATTTCGTAAGAAACACGAGTTTTTAGAAAATGTGTTTTATTTCATAAATGGAATCAACAAAGTATGCACATTCTATGTCATAAGGACTTTCTATAGTTTGCGCATTCGTCCGGAAATAAGAAAAGCTTACTTCCACCGTTTTTTAAAATCACAGCTTCTAGAAGGTTTACATCATTTCGTAAAAAACACGAGTTTTTAGAAAATGTGTTTTATTTCATAAATGGTATCAACAAAGTATGCACATTCTACGTCATAACGAATTTCTATAGTTTGCGCATGTGTTTGGAAATAAGAAAAGCTTACTTCCCCCGTTTTTTAAAATCACAGCTTCTAGAAGTTTTACATGATTTCTTAAAAAACACGAGTTTTTAGAAAATGTGTTTTATTTCATAAATGGAATCAACAAAGTATGCACATTCTACGTCATAACGACTTTCTATACTTTGCGCATGCGTTTGGAAATAAGAAAAGCTTACTTCTCCCATTTTTTAAAATCACAGCTTCTAGAAGGTTTACATGATTTCTTAAAAAACACGAGTTTTTAGAAAATGTGTTTTATTTCATAACTAGAATCAACAAAGTATGCACATTCTACGTCATAACGACTTTCTATAGTTTGCGCATGCGTCCGGAAATAAGAAAAGCTTACTTCCACCGATATTTAGAATGACAGCTTCTAGAAGGTTTACATGATTTCGTAAAAAACACGAGTTTTTAGAAAATGTGTTTTATTTCATAAATGGAATCTACAAAGTATGACATTCTACGTCATAACGACTTTTTATAGTTTGCGCATGCGTCCGGAAATAAGAAAAGCTTACTTCCACTGTTTTTTAAAATCACAGCTTCTAGAAGGTTTACATGATTTCGTAAAAAACACGAGTTTTTAGAAAATGTGTTTTATTTCATAAATGGAATCAACAAAGTAAGCACATTCTACATCATAACGACTTTCTATAGTTTAAGCATTCGTCCAGAAATAAGAAAAGCTTACTTCCATCGTTTTTTAAAATCACAGCTTCTAGAAGGTTTACATGATTTCGTAAAAAACACAAGTTTTTAGAAAATGTGTTTTATTTCATAAATGGAATCTACAAGGTATGCACATTCTACGTCATAACGACTTTCTATAGTTTGCGCATGCGTCCGGAAATAAGAAAAGGTTACTTACCACGTTTTTTAAAATCACAGCTTCTACAAGGTTTACATGATTTCGTAAAAAACACGAGTTTTTGGAAAATGTGTTTTATTTCATAAATGGAATCTACAAAGTATGCACATTCTACGTCATAACGACATTCTATAGTTTGTGCATGCGTCCAGAAATAAGAAAAGCTTACTTCCCCCATTTTTTTAAATCACAGCTTATAGAAGGTTTACATGATTTCGTAAAAAACACAAGTTTTTAGAAAATGTGTTTTATTTCATAAATGGAATATACAAAGTATGCACATTCTACGTCATAACGACTTTCTATAGTTTGCGCATGCGTCCGGAAATAAGAAAAGCTTACTTCCACCGTTTTCTAAGATCACAGCTTCTAGAAGGTTTACATGAT